>CM036878.1:46490638-56490638 GCA_020796165.1 Pantala flavescens
TGCTCAACAAAGAAATACTGCCTCTCCTGAAATTGCTCGTCACTTTCTCTTCACTTTGATGACTAAATCTAATTCTCTAATAAAATGTAATTCTTCTCTGTTCTAATTGATTCCAAGTGTGGCCCAAACTCTCCTGCCGACGGCCTCTCTTCAATTCAATCTTTTTCCGCTGTGCCAGGGGTCCTAGGGAAAAAGTGGGGGAACTCACTCTCCCCGCTGATTCTGTCAGTGTAAAGCAGTCACAAATTCCTTTACTTAGAATATGCTTAAACATTACCCATATTTCCTCTACGTGTGACCCCGCGCAAGTCCAATTTTAAAACTCGCTTCTTAAATATTCGCGAAAAGCCAGCTCGATGAAAACTGTGTACTACTCTATTACCGTCCTTTTCATTGCAAGTTATTGCCCCTAACCTAAGCGAGGTCCCTATCTACATCTCTATCCCTCCCCTATATATCTGGTAAAGTATGATGTTAAGAAAAATAAATGCGAAAGCACGGTAGTTCTCAATCCAAAACTAAGCGACCGGTTCTAAAACTTCAGCTGATTAATGCATTAGCCGGTAGCACTATCGTCATCATGCCTTTTTTCTTATGGACCTTTTCCCCAGTTTTATTCTAATTTCCCCCATCATAAGTCTCTTCATTGTCACATATTTCCTGTCTACTACGAAGTTGGTAACGCCAACTAATGGTTATATAAATAAACAAATTAATAAGGAAATAAATTCCATTTAAGGGTTACCAAATTCCTAAAAAATGTAGCAGTCCACTTTTCTGAATGTATGATTACTGCTGGCTAACCCTCGCCTGGCAGCTTTCTGATAAAAGGTAAGCGTGTGGTTTGCTAAGCGACTATAAATACCGCCCTAAAACTCTATTTGAGTCATATACGAGGTTTGATAAAAAAAGGAAATGTTAAAATTTTGCGCGTTTGGAGTGTCCGATATTCCAAATTTTTTTATTAAATGTTGTTACATATGTCCCTAGTTTATGATAAAATTTTCAGTAATTAATGATCAATATGATGCTGTAAATCAATAATGATTCTGTAGCGTAGCGTGCTAACATTTGCTCCGCTCGTACCGGAAGGCAACGGAATAAGTGGAGAGTCGAATTGATATCCCACGGCTTATAGGAACGGATATTAAAACAACAACAATCGTATAACCACGTGGTTGATGTTGCCAGAAGTGAGGGTTTGGATACAACCCTTGGGGGGTAGGGACACCGGAGAGAGTCCGAGCGAGAGTGTGGGTGGAATTCCCTCGGAAAGTTCTCTTTTTTTCATTCTTTTGCAGATGCCGTCAGTTTCGGTAGCGGTAGACAACATGGCTGGCTCGCGTATTAAATCATGGCGACCGAGCGTGACCGCCACAATTGGACAAATTCACCTACGACCCGCCTCTAGCTTAATTGAGGGAACGATACAGTCTGCCGTATCCGCGAGTCGAATCAAGGATTTGTTGTATCACTTAATAGAATTCATTTACTTCTAATAGATAACGGTTACATGGATTTTATGAACTATGATATGAATAGCTAAAACAAATAGGCTGCAAAAGCTGCGATTGAAGAAAATTTTTACACTTCAAGGCATTAAAGTAGAGGTCAAGCCATAAAATAAGCACTAATAATTCGACATCAATAAATCTTGGTTGAGAAGAGACTTTCGGGAGATTACACGATATCTTACGAATGTTCTCCCTCTACTTGAGATGGCGCAGTGCGCTTTTGCCCTTTCATTTGTTTTTCCTTCAAATAAGCCTCGCAGTTCTCCATGTACCTACGCTGCGGAAGTTTGAACTTTCCTTAAAATAACGACATGCATGCCGTAAAATTAACGATAAAGCTAACGAACACGAAAGATGGATGTATCACATTAGAAATTAAAGTTAGATTCAATTCTCAGACTTTGATAGTAGGTTTAGACGGAAATAATATAATTTTCTTTATGAGCACACCACTATCGAAAGGATCACAAAATCTCATTCATTTAATATCCGTGCCACGCTTTGCGATTGCGTTTTCTTGAATTATCGACCCGACGAGCGCTGCCGCATCACAGTAACCATTTTCCAGTTTCGGAGTTAAAGGCATCTGAAAATAATTCATATATATTTCTAAAATATAGCTTTGCTATATTTTTTGCTATTACGTTCGTTGCATACCATTTATAAATAAATATCTATGAATAATGTTGATTATGATGTCTATGGATTACGAACGTGATATATTTGGTAATGATAAAATGAAAACCTGAAGCGATTTTTTTTGTACATTGTTGTTTCGATAAACTCCCTTTTATGTTTATTATAATTTAATCAATCCAATTAATTAACTTTCACAATTAAGGAAACTTTGAAGTATTCCAGTTGTTATGGCTAATTAGTTTGTCACTATTTTACAAAAATATTTGCAAATTTTCGATCCGTTAACAATTTGAAAGATTTAAATCACGTAATTTCAAATAATACTTTGAAATATAGCCAGAACAATGAATATAGTTTCCGTATTTGAATTCAGTTCACAGACTTACCATAATATAATAATATATGAACTGTAAAATCAGTATCTCTGTGAGATGGATATGAATGGAATTTAAGGTCAACTCTCTTTCATGATAGGCGAAAAATTCTAACCGAACCTTTCTTCTATACTGAGATTCCTTATATCATAGAATAGGACTTGTATTTTTCATCTACGAGTTATGTACGATTCTTGTAAAATAAGAATTTACTAATATTCGAGAGAAGAGATCAAGGGGGACAGTCTGTAAGGGAATGAAGAAGTGAGTATAAGAATGATGCTTTGTACGAGTGATGGAAAGAGAATCTAAGGAAAGAGTAGACAGGATAGATTTATTAGAGGCGGGAAGTGGGAACCTGGCCGCTGGGAAGAGGTAAGGTTGCTCCCTTACGGGAATTTACGTGCATTTATTTCTCCATAAGCTTCCTGTACTGCAAGTTTTTGTGAAACGGACTATAAAACGCTTACGCGAAGCAACACCAACCTTGCATTTTACTTTTACATAAGTACCCCGCGAACCTCCTTATGGCGTATGGCAGGGGGTGCAATACACCAATTCATCTAACTATTTATTCGTCTAATACTATCCGGGAAAAAAGACCGATGATAACAATCCGTGCTCGCGATAATCTCACGAAATTCTTTTGACGACGGTTTCAAAAATCACGATTATGGGAATCATTATGTCGCGTATCTCGTTATGTAAATCACATCCTCGGAATTCTTCAAACAGTTTGAGTCTATATTTATTTATTGCGTGTTAGAGCTACATATAGGCACCAGGCCAGGTGGTAGCTCTCTTTTCAGGGGGACAAATGCAATTCTCTGCCTGGCATTCGCCCTAGTCGGGAGGGTTACACCACAAAAACCTCCCGAAAGCAGTGCGTCAAACAAAATTTAACAAACTACATTCAAGTACATAATATAATAATTACAAAATAAGATGATATACGATATAGAATTACATAATCCTTTTAATCCTATTTACAAATAACTATGAGGAAAAGGCTCCATAACTCTCCAGGTAAATTAAATTACTCCCCGATTTAGAGATGAATATTTACAGACGTCCGTTTTCTGTTTCAAAGTGGATACTTTATGAATATGATCGTTTCTTCATTGATAGTCCGGTTTTTTAAGTCTTTCAACGAATGTTTCCCTATCACTGTTTTAGATATGTTTCCTAATCTTTTGGTTTTACGCCTAACTTCTAACTTTTCCCATCCAAGTTCCTCAATCATTTTTTTGACGCTATCCGTTTTTCCATATTTGCCCAAAACGAACTTGCTCGCCTCTGTATATTTTCCAGTTTAACTATAGGTCCTTTTTGATGAGGATCCCAAACGCTGTCGCTATACTCTGGTATTGGCCTTAACATGCATTCTCTTTAACTTCTCTTTTGCAGTACTTTAGGTTTCTTATTACGAAGTTAAGTGTTCTGTTCGCTTTACAGGTTATGTTTTCGAAATGGCTTGTCTATTTTAAGTTACTACTGAACATAATCCCTAAATATCAAATGCTCTTATCTGATGGGACGCGCGAGTCCCCTGTATTATAATTGAATTGAATTTTGTTTCTATAAAGTTTATTGATTTGCTCTTGTTAGCATTAAATTTTAATTTATTTTTAACAAGCCAAGAGTACAAATCATCTACGTCGTTTTGTAGTACTATGCAGTCTCTCGGATTTCTTATTTTCCGATAAATAATGCAATCATCTGCAAACAAGCGAACATTCGATTTAATAATTTTTGGAATATCATTTATTTGAATTAAAAATAGTAACGGCCCAAGAACGCTTCCCCGAGGAACGCATGAGGTTACTTTGACAGCTTGTGAGTATTGTTCGCCGATTTTAACCTTGAAAGTCCCACCGATAAGGAATGAATGTATCCATTTAATTATTCTAGGATCAATTTTAATGCGCGAGATTTTTTCTAACAGGATATTGTGATCAATTACATCAAAAGCTTAAGATAGGTCAATTACTACCGCGTCTACTTGCTATGATGTGTCGTAACCTTCTACTAAATCTTTATTGAAACATAAGAGTTGGGTTTCGCAAGAATATTCCTTCCTAAATCCGTGCTGACTGTCGGTTATCCAATTCTCATTGTCCCAAACGCTTCTTACATAATCAGCTATTTTTTCGAAAATTTTTATTTTTATTTCGAAATTGGACCTCAATTCTACATCCACCACCGGTATTGTCACACCTGGTCCCGTTATCTAGTTCCCTGCTCCATACTCCTGCTCATCGAATCTGCAAAACATATACTAAATCTGTAGTTTCGCTTTAGGTGTAACCAGTCCCTTCCCTTTGCAAAGTAATATCTACACTTGCAAATAAGCTAGCTCCCTTCCTCCTTCTCGCGTTTTTTATAAAACGGTAGATGAATTTATGGTTCCGTTATCATGGAAGAAAGCGCTCATTACTCCAGTTCCTAAGATGCCATAAAACTAAACCACACGATTTCAGACCTATATCATTCACTTCGATATTTTGAAAATATTTCGAACAAATTATCTGCAGTTATTTAATGCGTTTTCTCGGTGAAAATGCTGCCATTACTACACTACAGAAGTTCCATGGTCTCAGTTCAAGCCGAGAATTCGGCTCCAAACCTCGGAACTTCATTTAAATTACTAACCCGCAAACAGCCCTGTGGCGTTTGGCAGGGAGTGTCAAGACACCTAATCCCTAACTACTCTTTCTTGTTAGCGTATCTTATACTATCGGGAAAGAAAGACCAATGATAACTTTCCGTTCGAGCGATTATCAAACGAAATTTTTTGGATGCCTGGATTCTACAATTATATTCGCTATGCGTGGGGATCACAGTGTATCTTATCTAATCATTTAATTCGCTAATTAAGAATTTCTCAAATAAATTGAGCCTATACACGTTTCTTTCACACTGCGCATTAATATTCAAGTAACAAACTACGGTCCGTCCGCGGGACTATGCTACACAGCGTTAGCGACACCAGGCTCACTCTAAACACGGGAAGCCTAGGTGATCAGATCCTCAAAAGAATCCAAGATACCCTCGGATCCGAATCTAGAGGCGTCATTAGTGCCCGCGTGCACCACCACCATTAACTCGGAGCATCTTGTGGATGTGATTGCCGTCCTCAGCTCCTTCGCCCCCTTCGGAATCGTAACTCCTGGTAAAAACCTGGAAGACACCCGCTCACACACTCCCTCCCGGCGAGCCCTTACGCTTAAAGGATCCATTAACCGCCGGACATTGGAGCTACCTATCACTAACAGCCCCTTCCCCCCCGACCTTCTTCGAGCTTAGCTTCCACAGGAAAGACGGGGGTGGCAGCAGATGCACTGTGCACCGGGTAATATGGGCTCAACTGCCGTTCTCTCGTTACACTGGGGGTCCTTTCGGGAGCTCAGAAAAACAACGTCCTCTCTCTATGGCACTCAGGTCAGAAATGAACCTTCCTGACACCCTAACCAAGACTGACGGTCTCGTCGAGAGCTCCTTTAGTGGACAAGAAGATAATATCAGTAAGTTTATATGTTTTGATAGATATTCATAACTAAAACTTTAAACGCGTTTTTCTCAAAATCGTGTGTTTAAAATTTGTGTGCACGATTGCGCAAAAACTAATATAAGTATTGGGATTCTTTTTGCACACTCTATATGTACTTTGTAGCACTTATACTTTGCCTCATATACTATCACACAAAATTCACACGAATATCATGATAAGAGCTTCCCTATTCCAGCACATTTTACTCTCACTCAATGCGTCACCCTAACCCTAACTCTCTGACGCTGTCGCCAGAGTGCAGCACTGACAATTGTGAGACATCAGCAGATAATATACTACTTACTACTCAGGGTGAAGTGTAGTTGGAGTAAAATAACATCCCGTGCGTATATCTTTGCACAACGAAATTCGGCTTTTATTTCGCGGTAGTATTGGGATTCCCCTAAATCGCATACTGTATTGATACTTGTTGTACATGTGTGCAAAGGAAACTGCCATGCACCAACCAAAAGCAGTGCATTACATAGCATCGGTCTACACTGTGCCTTTTTCCATACCAGGGGTCGGCAACCTGCGGCTCTTTGGTTCCATACAAAAATATTACTTATTAAAAAAAAACATTTAAAAGCGATTTTGAATCGACTAACGAGGATTGGGCACCATTTCTCTCTCTCAGCCCATTGTACTCGCTTTTTACTCCACCTCTCCCCCGCGAATACGTGGTCTGTTCAAAAGCCATAGCGAATTTTGAATTTTCGCGGGCTAAGTATAATCGATTGCTGATCTTTTGGTGGCGTTATGTTGTTACTTATGCCCCTTACATATGCTGACAAGGTTGGCCATTTTGAATGTTTATTTAATTTTTGACAACTGTTTTGCTCGGATGTATTTTGGCTCGTCTTCGATTTTTGCCTATTACAAAAAATAGATCAAAGAATTTGTATCAAATTTTGTGTGAAGAACAACTTAAAGTGTGCGGACGCATTCAGAGTGTTGACTGTTGCATACGGCGAAGCTACTTCGGACAAAAGCAACGTTCCGGACGCCCGAGCACGTCAACAATAGACGAAAACATTGATGAAGTAAAGGAACTAGTATTGGCCAATCGTCGAATCACCGTCAGAGAAGTTGCTGAGGACCTAATTATATCGATTGGTGCGTCATTCGATTATTACCAATAGTTTGGGCATGAGACGAAATTCGTACCAAAATTGCTCAATTTCGACCAAAAACAGCATCGCATTAACATTGCTCAGGAGTTGTTGGGTTCTGTCCGTGACGACCCAAATTTGCTCCAGAGAGTCATAACTGGTGACGAATCATGGGTTTTCGGTTATGACGTAGAAACCAAAGCTCAATCATCCCAATGGAAGCTGCCGCACGAGCCAAGACAGAAAAAAGCACGCCAAGTTCGGTCGAATGCGAAGGTTTTGCTGACAGTTTTCTTCGATTGCAGGGGCGTGGTGCATTATGAGTTCTTGTCGCAGGGTAGAACGGTCAATAAGGAGTATTACCTTCAAATAATGCGCAATTTGCGAGAAGCAATCTGCCAGAAACGCCCGGATTTGTGGAAGAACAAAAATTGGCTTTTTGACTATTCCAAAAAATGGATCTACATCTACATATTTACCCTGCGAGCCGCCTTTCGGCGTTTGGTAGGGGGAGCATGCACCATGACTCTATTTCCCTAGGCGATTATTTTCGCGTATAGTTCGCGGAAAAATGAATTTTTGCAATGCTCCGTTCGCGCATCTATTTCCCTCATCTTCCGCGCATTATCTGATCGGGCTATATAACACGGTGGACGCATTATGGTTTCCACGTCTTCTATAAAGGAGCTCTCCCTGAATTTATCTAATAATTTAATTCCTTGGCTCGACCTTCTCTCTTCTAGTAATTCCCACCCGGCGTCCTTTAGCATTTGCGATACGCTCGCTTTTTTATCACATGAATTTTTTACAAAACGTATCGCCTTACGTTGGACCTTTTCTAACTCCCGAATGCAGTCTTTACTGGCAGGGTCATATATGCTGCACGCGTACTCAAGGTGAGGCCTAAGTAACGTGAAGTAACATCGTTCGCGAACCTTTTCATCGCTCCTACTGACTATTCTTTTGACGAAACCAAGTTTTCTTAGTGCTCGACCACATATGTTACGGATGTGGGCACTCCAATTTAAGTTATTCGTCAGCGTAACTACCAGATATTTTACAGATTCCCCTATTGCTATATTTTCCTTGAATGCTATATAAAATTCATCGGTAGTGGACTTTCTCTTAAAGAAGTTAACTACTGAGCATTTATGAATATTGAGCTCTAATTTCCAGTCATCGCACTATTTCCCGATGATATCTAAATCATTCGATAGAGCTAACCTGTCCTCTCTACTTTCCATTTCTCTGTAAATAACCGTATCGTCTGCAAATAATCTAACGTTACTGTCAATGAGACTACCAAGATCGTTAATGTAAACTAAAAATAGTAAGGGCCCTATTACGCTACCCTGTGGTACTCCCGATGTCATTTTAACGGGGTTAGAGCTGACCCCATCTATCACTACTCGCTGTTCTCTGTCGGAGAGAAAATTTTCTATCCAGTTTATTACTTCGTCATTTATTCCAGCAACTTTTAATTTGTATAACAAATTCTGATGAGGGATCTTGTCAAACGTTTTTCAAAAATCTAAAAATATTGCATCCACTTGCTTTTTCTTTTCGGCTGATGTTAAGATGTCGTGGACCAATAATGTAAGCTGAGACTCACAAGATCGCGCCTAACGAAAACCGTGTTGCTTCCTAAAAATTAATTTAGAAGTTTCAAGGAATTCCATTAAAGAACTAACGTTTATATGCTCCATTACCTTACCGTTTAGTGACGTTTGAGATATTGGTCTGTAATTTGATGGGTCATCCTTTTCTCCGCTTTTAAATTTTGGAGTGACGTTCGCGATTTTCCAATCATTTGGGAGCCTACCTTCAATAAGAGATTTCTCAAATACTATTTTAAGAAAAGGAGCGACGCTTACCGCAACTTCTTTTAATACCTAGGCTGGTATGTCTTCAGGACCAGGAGAGTTATCGGACTTAATGTTGCGCAGAAGCTTAGTGATAAAGGTGATTTTTTCAGGCGAAAATAATGGATTACTTTTTCCCCAACCCATATATATATATACCTTTATATAATAATAATAATGGATTCCTTTTTTCCAAACCTATATATATATACGAGTAAAGGTGTGCTTGCTGACAGCAAGCAATCGGAAAATATATTATTTAATAAAACTTATGATTTTTCGAAAGATTAATCGGATAAGTCATGCTAAGCTTTAACTAAAGTACGTTTCCGCAGCGTAAATTGCATTGAGATCGATTTCGTATGCTTTTCTCAGTACAGCATTATTACCACCCCGGCGTCAAACCAAGGCCATCCTACGAAAATTACTGTCATCTTTCGCTTATGTATGACTAACTTTATAAACACTCCAAATTTCAAATGGAATTACTTTAAGGAAGTACCTCAAAATGAGTCCTTAATTCCCTATGCATTTCTAAAGAAGTTACAATTAACGCCCCTTAGAATCGAACCAACGACCATTAACGACAATCTTAGGGATGCGTTTATTTGAAAATGGTCCCTTTTATGGCTGTGTGAATTTTGAACCTCTGCGCGGTTGTAATGTGTCATAAAAAGCTTTCGGAAATAGAGTCAATGCTCTCCTAATGAAAAAATCGAGATTACGGGTCGCTCTGGGATCGAACTCATTGCACAGAGGCAAGTGTTCATTTTTTTTCGAAGTACTTTGAGATATATCCTACATATAAGTTTATATAGTACACGAATTTAGGAAGTACCAAAGCCGTGTCTCTATTCCTCTTAGAACATTCGATACATTTCGGTCCTATTAACGTTGTTACCCCTTAGTTAGCCGTTTATAATTCTTACCTTAGTCACCCCTTAGTTAGCCGTTTATAATTCTTTTTATAATAATTCCCGTAATCTAGAATTAATTAAATCAATAAAGCTCCTCGTAATGTATATATTAAATACATCCCAAACCAACATTTGGCATATAAGTTTGACATTTTCATGGCTGTGGTGATGGACACTTACTGTTGCCACACTTGTCAATGTGGTTGGTTACGCTGAAGCCCTCTTTGCACTGACATGTTCCTTTGCTTAGGTCGCAGAATCCACCCTTGACACCACACTCACTGTTGTCGCTGCAATCATCACCGAACTTCTTCTCTCCAAACCCATCTGTAAAAGACAGTCTATTTTAGCTAATTTACGAAATATCGATAACACATATTTGGTATTATTAGATGAATTTTAATAAACAATAGCGGTATTCTAACCTTTAAGGTTAGTATAGCATTTCTACCTCTGGTTATAATTTATCATCTGTTTTACAAGGATATTATAAAAATTTTTAAAATAATTATTCAATTCTAAAATATCCCGGATTTCTATCAAAACCACTATGACGTTTATTGCATATTTTCGAAGTATTCAATGAAAAGTAAAGATTATTTCCCATTTACAATCCATACAGTGTGATGTCTCGAAAAACTATTAAATATATTACATGCAATTTGTTAAATTTTACTGAATGACAGTAACATTTTTTATCTTTCTGTCAATCATATTGTTAAATATTACCTTTGCGCTAGATTTTACAAGTAAAAAATTATAATCTCTGAGATAATAATATCAAATTTTATTTTATTGAAGCATATAAACTAAGAGAAATTCTAAACTGCAAAGATCAAACAGAGGGGAACCTTTCAAATGGAAAAGTAGTCCGAGTCTGAAGTATTCACTCTTTCTAATAATTATTAATGATTCACTTAAAAAATTAAACGAAGTATACAATATATATTATATAATATTATATATATATATATTAGCTGAAAATTGTTTCATCCATAGAAATACGGAACGAACATACAGATAGAACAATTTTCAAGGCCGACTAAAACTTCATAAAACAAGGATTAAAATATCGAACAAAAGAGGTAAATAGGATGCGGAAATATCATTTACTCGGCCAATCTTGGGTCTTAAATTTCACATTGACACGCGTGACTTCTTAGAAATTCGTTGCAAGATAATGAAAGTTGTAAGTTTTCCGCGCAATTTTGATTTCTCAACGGTTGTGTAGATAATGAAGCAAGGGTAAATAATGCATATGTAAGTCATTTTACGAAAGCGGTCGCGAAATAAAAATTATGTGGAACAATACAAAGTTCATTATTCGATTATAAAATTTATGCCCATTGAACCTGCAGGGTTAACACTAGAACAGCGGAAGGTGTCCTCAGGACACCTCGCCCATGAAAAAAACGCACCATTTTTGTAATTTGTATCATAGGAATAAATCGTTTCGTGACTTTTAATTATTTAACATTCTACGTATTTCTACCAAGTTTTATAATTATTGAAACATTTTCATAGGAGATCCTACCACATACCCCCTAGAACAGCGGAGGTGTCCTTAGGACACCTACTTAATATTTACTATTATTTCTTATAATAAAACCTTCATTGTTTTATATTAGAAGCTCTAACTAATTTAATTTGAGATAATATTGCTTTTTGTTATAATTTTGTCCTTCTTCTCTAAAATAGATGGAATTATATTGTTATGTGTAAAATTTTGAGGTAGCAATTCTAATGATGATTTGGGTTGGAAACATTTTGCCCTTTATTTTCTTATATTTCCATGTTTAAGATCCGTTTTCCATTTCTTTTTTCGCAGCTAACAAATTTGTCCTCTATCCTTTTGAGGAACAGACTCATTGAATATTGCCACGCTTGCTACACACCCGATACACAAGTAACGGTGAATGATCAGCTTTTTCCCAGAAAGTGTAGATGTCTATTCACGCAATTTATTCTTGATAAACCTGATAACTATGTGCTTTAGTTTCGGTTAGTAATGGATTTTAATTCCAAATATGCATTGAATGGATTTCCATAAGTTGTCGAGTTGGAGGAAAGGCCATCTTTTTGAACCATGTGGTCATGACCTTGATGGGACCTTTTCTATATAAAAAGGAATTAACCTAATGACCGATAATTATTTTAAATTAAAGAAACTATTGAAAAGGCTGAAGAAAGCAGGTATTTTTTTATTTGGAACATAGAACAAATTGTGATGAGAGTCGCTGGAGTTGAAAACCAGCAAAAAGTTGACGTGAATTCCGATGTTGTCAAAAATGAAGAATAATCCCTGTTTATAGAATAAAACCGAGTAAACATGATCTTCTCGATATTTTGATGCTTTCTAATGTCGTATTTGACAGTATTAGTAAAAGAAAATCAGACGCGGTGACGTACCATAATTGTACAAAATGCGGCGTAGTGTACCAAATGGCGCGTCGGCACACGGTGAGAGCAGACTCACGACGTTGCCTAATGCATTCTCTTTACATAAAAATTTATCTATATAGCAGAAGTCAAAGTATTGGTTATTTGCAAGCAGAAAAGAAGTCGCCAAATAACGAGATATAGATTCTTGCAACGAATCGCAGATAAACAAGGTAAAACCTAAGCTGTCTAAAGAGATCTCAAAAAGGACCTAAGTAAACGCTGGATGCACGAGACATTATCCAATAAAGCCAGCGATATCTATTCCAAAGTAAATCCAAGTTAAATAAAGCATCAGATAAGTGTAAGAAGTGCAAGGAATAGGTTTATAGAAACTGTATCATAAAGAAAATTTATCTACGAGGTTCGTGGAAGGATTCTGTGGAGTAATTACTTTGTGACAGCATTATTGTACTAAAAAAGAAAATTGAATATAATTGCGTATGCAAATAACATATAAGGTCTTGTTTGATTCTTAAACCTTATTTCTGTTCTTTTTGTTGTGAAATAAAATCAATGGAAGGTACGTGAAGCGGTAAAGTTTTATTCAGTGATTTTATTTTTTCTTGTGCGCCATGTAAATTGTTAATAAAATCGGGTAATTTTCATAAGTTATTCAAATAAATAATTATTTTATCTCGAAAAGGCTTTATATTAGTTTATTCATATAATTAATTTTTGGCTTTACTGTTCTGTATATTTTTATAACGGAATATGAGTCTCAAGGAATTGATTGAACTCAACCACAACTTCTATATTAAAAATTTAGCAACTATTTACTTCATGATCTGCCGGTAAATAAATACCCATACTTAGTTATTAATTTTTAAGCTTTTAAGGAAAGACTAGAAAGTTAAATACGACTGCCTCATGTTATTTAAAAGAAGCACAAGTGTAGGTGTCCTGAGGACACCTTCCGCTGTTCTAGAGGGGTGTCCGTTTCCCGCTGTTCTAGTGTTACATAGATGGAAAATATAGGAAATTACAGAAAAGAACATGAGATAATGTCTTGTTTAAGGACGTAAGGCAACTAAAATTCTAAAAGACCTATGTAGAAAAAGTCTATGATATAAATCGTTGCATAATTTATTCTTTTTCTTTAGCTAATATTAATACCTATAGAATCTAAAATATTTTTAAAAAACGACCACTATCTCCTAGCAACTTTGGTGCATCGTATTCTGGAATACGCGTCTGTCATATGGAACCCTATTACGAGACAAAAATTGATGCAGTGGAAAGGGACCCGAAACGATTCGTCAATTGTAACAACGACGGAATTGATAAGAAGAGATGATTATATATAAAACGAGTAAAGGTGCGCTTGCTTACAGCAAGCAATGTAATAATACATCCTTTAATAAAATGTAAGATTTTTCGAAATAAATTCTGAAAGGCCATTCTACAATTAACGTAAATGACATTTTCGCAGCGAGCATTGCATTGATTTCGATTTCCCATGCATTTCTTCCCGCAGCATTATTACCGCCCTGGCGTCGAACCAAGGCCATCCAACGAATTATACTGTCATTATTGGCTTGGGTATGATTGACTTTATAAACACTCCAAATTTCAAAAGGAAATACATTAAGGAAGTACCTCAAAATGTGTCCTAAGTTCCCTATGCATTTCAAATGGAGATATAGTTAACGCCCCCTATAATCGAACCAACGACCTTTAAGGACATAATTACGGTCACTTTAAAAAAAGAAAGATCATTTCTATGGCTGTGTGAAATTTTGAACCTCTGCGCGGTTCAAAAAAAGTATCCCTAAGATTGACCATTGACGTCAATCTTAGGGATACTTTTATAGGTAAATGGTCCCATTAATGGCTGTGTGTGATTTCGAACCTCTGCGCGGTTGGGAAGTTTCATAAAAAGCTTTCGCAAATATGACCAATGCATTCCATATGACAGAAATCTAGATTACGGGACGCTCTGGAATCGTACCCGTGACACGTAGGCAGTTGTTGACTTTTTTTCGAAGCACATTATGTATGTACCTATACGTGTAGAAACTTTAAATCATCTTTGTATCATATTAAGAGAGCTACCATTTTTCGAAATTTGAAAATATTTCACCTCCTGGCATCGAACCGGTTGCGCGTAAAAAATAGCATTTTTGCGTAGATATAAATAATAGCAATAGTCAAATGAAATTTCATTGTTCTATCTTAATGGAAAGTATTTTTTAATGTATTTGAAAAACTACCCCATGCATTGTTAACGGGGAAAATCGAGATTACGGGACGCTCTGGAATCGGACACGTGACACGTAGGCAACTGTTGATTTTTTTCGAGGTATATAGTATATTTACCTATAAGTGTAAAAAATTTGAATGATCTATATATCATATTAAGAGAGCTAGGATTTTTCGAAATTTGAAAATATTTCACCTCCTGGCATCGAATCGGTTGCGCGTAAAAAATAGCATTTTTGCGTAGATATTAATAATAGCAATAGTCAAATGAAATTTCATTGCTCTATCTTAATGGAAAGTATTTTTTAATGTATTTGAAAAACTACCCCATGCATTGTTAACGGGGAAAATCGAGATTACGGGACGCTCTAGAATCGGACCCGTGACACGTAGGCAACTGTTGATTTTTTTCGAGGTATATAGTATATTTACCTATAAGTGTAAAAAATTTGAATGATCTATATATCATATTAAGAGAGCTAGGATTTTTCGAAATTTGAAACTTTTTCAGCTCCTGGCATCGAACTCATGACCGGTTGTACGTAAACAATAGCATTTTTCCATAGATACCAATAATTGCAATAGCTGTATGAAATCTCATTTTTCTAGCGTAATGGGAAGTATTTTAAAAAATTATTTGAAAAACGGCCCCATGCATCCTTACGGGGGAAAGTCGATTTTTGGGGCCTTCTAGAATCGAACCCATGATAGGTAGAGTGGATTTCCGAATTTTTCCTGAGTGAGATTTAGTGGGCCATTACGTAAAAAAATCGGCGGCTCCGTGGCCCCAGCTGTTTGGGCCTTACAATAATATCCTATATATATATATCCTATACGAGTAAAGGTGTGCTTGCTTACAGCAAGCAATATGATAATATATCTTTTAATAAAGTGTAAGATTTTTCGGTATATTATTCTGAAAGGTCATGCTAAACATAACGTAAATGGACATTTTCGCAGCGAGCTTTACATTGATTGCGATTTCCCATGCATTTCTTACGGCAACATTATTCCCGCCCAAGCGTCGAACCAAGGCCATCCTACGAAAGTTACTGTTATCTTCCGCTTGAATATGATTGACTTTATAAACACTCCAAATTTCAAAAGGAAATACATTAAGGAAGTACCTCAAAATGTGTCCTAAGTTCCCTATGCATTTCAAATGGAGATATAGTTAACGCCCCCTATAATCGAACCAACGACCTTTTACGACTATCTTTGGATAGCTTTTAAATGAGAATGGTCCCCTTAATGGCTGTGTGAAATTCTAAAAATCTGCGCTGTTTGGAAGTGTCATAAAAAGCTTTAGGAAATATGGCCAATGTATTTTAAACGGGAAAAATCGAGATTACGGGTCGCTCTGGAATCGAACCCGGGATACATAGGCAAATGCTGATTTTTTTCTAATTACATTTTGTATGTTTCTATATTTGTAGAAGGTTTGAATGATCTATATACGATATTTAGGGAGCTACGATTTTGCAAAATCTGAAAATATTTCACCTCCTGGCATCGAACCCAGGACTGACTGTACGTAAAATACTACATATTTCCGTAGACATAGATATTAGCAATAGGCACATGAAATCTTATCGCTCTTACTCAATTGGAAGTATTTTTTAAATTATTTGAAAAACGGCCGCATGCATTCTATAGGGGAAAATCAAGATTACGGGACGGTCTGGAATCGAACCCGTGACACATAGGCAACTGTTGATTTTTTTCAAAGTACATTTTATATGTATCTATTAGTTTAAAAAGTGTGAATGATCTAAGTGTCATATTAAGGAAGCTAGGATTTTTTAAAATTCGAAAATATTTCACCTCCTGGCATCGAACCCATGACCGGTTGGACGTAAGCTATAGCATTTTTACGTAGATATATATAGTAGCAATAGCTACATGAAATCTTATCCTTCTAGGTTAATGGGAACTATTTTTAAAATCATTTGAAAAACGGCCCAATGCATTCTTAATGGGGAAAGTCGATTTTTGGGGCCTCCTAGAATCGAACACATGATAGGTAGGGTCCGTTTCCCCACTTTTCCTAGGTGAGAATCAGTGGGCCATTACGTAAAAAATCGGCGGCTCCGCGGCCGAAGCGGTTTGGGCCTGACATCAATATCCTATATATTTATATGTTATACGAGTAAAGGTGTTCTTGCTGACAGCAAGCAATGTGATAATATATCTTTTAATAAAATGCAACATTTTTTGAAATATTATTCTGAAAGGCTATGCTAAACATAACGAAAAAGGACATTTTTACAGCGGACGATGCATTGACTTCGATTTCCCATGCATTTCTGACGGGAGCTTTATTCCCGCCCCGGCGTCGAACCAAGGCCATCCTACGAAAATTACTGTTATCTTCCGCTTAAATATGATTGACTTTATAAACACTCCTAATTTCAAAAGGAAATTCACTCAGGAAGTCCCTCAAAATGAGTCCTGAATTCCCTATGCATTTCAAAGTAAAGTAAAGGTGTGCTTTCGGAATCGGAAAATATATATTTTAATCAAACTTACGATTTTTACTATACTATCTAAAGAACATTTACGCAGCGTACCTTGCATTGACTTCGATTTCGTATGCTTTTATCTTGACAGCATTATTACCGCACCGGCTATATATATGTTATATATATATATATATATATATTTATCCCCGAAGCGTCTATATATAATAGATATTTTGGCATCAAACCACTGGGTGGGTTAGGCAGAAAAACTTTGCTCAGAACGTCTTCAAAGACATATTCGATTGCTGCGCACCATTGCAAGTAGACTATTTGGAACAGCTGTGCCATCCCGCACAGTGAATTTTACAATATTTCCTTAACGGGGCTTAATTTTGAAAATACATTTTTAAAAAATCTCTGGAATTGACTTTACGGAGAAAGCGTAAGGTTTTCTAGTGTCGGATATCGTTTACTTACTTTAACTTATCACAGAAACTACTCCTTTTACATCATGAATTTACTGAGAAACAAACCTACATGTCTTAATAAAAGGAAACGATAATGTGCGTCAAGTCGATTGCGAAACTAGACTTTTGTTTTCAATACTCGTAAAACTTTTCTTTCGATTCCGTTTTCAAGATTCTCGTTATTGGAGGCCATAGGAAACATTCGACATCCGGTGCAGTATATTAATGTTTTCTATTCTTAACCAATAGACTTTAATATAATTAATGCTGTTTTTCTATATATGCTGATATATAATTGTTAAAAACTAAACACTATAAACTTTATTGTGAATAAAGCCAACGTATGAGACAAAATTGCCTGAAACAAAAATTGGCTCGTCAGGCGGTTCCTGCGGAGTTAGACAATGGGTTTTCTTGTTTTAACTGAATTAATTTATCATAATCACGAAAAAATAAAATAAGTAACCGTATTATATACTATCATTTAGGAGATAGTCCTTAATTTTTGATTTTAGCAAAAGCATACTTTTCAAATTTCTAAGATCATACGGTAATTTATTAAATAGTTTTGGAATCACAACTCATTTTTTATTTTTTCCAAAGTGATTTGTAGACTGCTGGCACATGATATTTTTTAAGGTTTCGTCCGCTCATAGCATGTTCTCTCCTTCTTAGTGTTTTGTACATATCCTCAAAATAATTATTCAGGATAATGATGAACGTGACAACTTTGTCGATAAGTAATATTCCTCATGATTTATATTGAAACTTTTTTACCTCGATATTGATACTGATAGCTGAAATTCGATTGTTAAAGACAATTCATAGCCCTAAGGTTTTTCTGTAACCTACGAATAATTATAAAAATTAAAATATAATCTTACGATGTGGGACCTGTAAATTAATTATCATTCTTCGCGTGCTGTAGCTAATTAAAGTAGGATAAGGGTGTGACCAAGAGCACGCAAATTTAGATTTTTAGTTTCTTTTTGAACTCTGATACAAATTGAATTCGTTATACAATTTTTCTTGTATGGAAACAACGACTCGGCTGATAATTTTGGTTCATACTTTCAATAGATCGAAATAATTTATAAATGATATATACCTCACTTTTTTATAAATTCGTTTCGATAAGAGTACAGTTTATTTTATCCGTTAATTAAGTTAGTTCCGGTAGTTAAGATTTCATGTACCTATTGCTATTATAAAGTTCTAACGAAAAATGCTATTGTTTACGTACAACTGGTCATGAGTTCGATGCCAGCACATTTTATTTTATCCGTTTTTCTTTATTTAAGACACCGCCTTTATTCTATGTTGTAAGTATTACATTTTTTGAAATAGTCACTTTTTTACCGACCGATATATATACCTTTTGTACCGACCCTGCCTACCATTGGAGGAATGGAGACACGGCTTTGGTACTTCCTAAATTCGTGTACTATATAAACATTATATATATATATATATGAAAAATATATTTTATAAAATACCAAAAATTATGATTGTCTAGGTATTGAGCATTCTAGATATAGTAAAACATACAAGTGCTTACAATGCAATCCTAACCACTGTATCCTACGACGCTACACTACGGACTGGCGAATAAACGCATTTTCGCGCTTCATGTACATTAAAAACAAAACTTTCATTGTTAGACTACTGAAAACCCTAATGAACACCGTAGACCTCTCCAAAGTCACAGTTGAGTGCATAATCTCATCTATTGGACGCTTATCCGCTTAACGCGGGGGATATGTTCCAATAAGTTCGAGCGCTAAACGAAACAGCATTAAACGAGAAAACTTAACTCGTACATACGTACAAATTTATTATTATATTCATATGAAAATTTTATTTCTTTCTCCAATATAATTACTTGTCTCAATGGCATATTGCGTTCATCGTCAATGCAAATGGAAAGTCGTTTTTCCATTTCCTAAATCGCATTGCTTCATGAACGGATAATTTTTGTTGCAGAAGTAGTTGTGGTGTGCCGATGACACGATTTTTTCTTATTTTTAAAATTGTCTGTACTTATCTTTTCTTATTTTCAAAATTGCATGTACTTCAGGGAATACAATTGGAGCCTTTATTCTGGACTAACAAAAGGGCGTTGAAAAAGGCACAGTATAGACCAGGGGTCGGAAACCTTTTGAGTCGGAAGAGCCAAAAATTACAATTTACAAAATTTCAAAGTTTTAAAGAGCCACAAAAATTTTTCTTAACAACACTAAATAGAACTCGCATAAAAACAAGGTTTGTTCAAAAAGTTTCGCGAATTTCATGTTCTTTCAAGAATTATTTATTTATTCATGGATATCTATTTTGTCCCCTTCAAAGTAATCCCCATCTGACATTGAACACTTGTGATAACGTTTTTTATGGAGCTATTGCTATTATATGTAAGTACGGTTAGTGCTACTACTGGTGCTTTGGGCGCGGCGCACAAGGACACGGGTTGTTCCAAGTTGTGGGTGGTTGCCTACGTTGGGGTCAACGACGTTTGTAACCGCTCTCTGCGTTCTTTTAAGGACCTGAACTCTGAGGTTGGGCGAGTGCGGGCGACGCTTGGCGTCGATGTTCGGCTCTCCATTTGCAGCGTTTTCCCGCGGACTGACCGCGGCCATCGAATTCGGAGGAAGATTGAAGGACTTGATTCGAGGCTGCGTGATTTCTGTCAGGGCATGGGAGCTGATTTCGTGGACCTTCGGCCGACTCTCCGATCGTGCTCCCTCGCCTTAAACGGCTCTGGGGTCCACTATACTGCCGAAGCGGCGGGCAGGGTGGCTCATAGAATTTACGAGCATTGTAGGCATTTTTTAGAATAAAGGGTTCGTCTATACTTAGGAATGCTCCGACAACAATAAATTTAAATTCAAGGAATAATTTTAAACCATCCAGCCGCGTAACAGTTCCCGAACCGGTCCAAGATAAATCACAACGCGTTACTCGGGCTTGTCCCAGTACAAATAATTTATCGATTGCAATTATTAATTGTCGGAGCATCAAAAACAAGGTAACCGACCTTGAGCATTTAATACGCAGTAACAATTTAGACATAATTATAGGCACTGAGAGCTGGCTTACGGAGGATATAAACGATAGCGAAGTGTTTCCTAAAGATTTTAAGGTATATCGAAAAGACCGGGTAGATAAAACGGGCGGTGGAGTATTCATCGCGGTAAAAAGTTCCCTCCACAGTAGTTCACGCACGTCTTCTTACGATAGCATCGAGAGGGTTTGGTGCACAATTAGTCAATCAAACAAACCGAATTTAGATATATGCGCTTTTTATTGTCCACCAAACTCGCCACGTCAGTTATTACGCAACCTAAATTATGAAATTAACTCTTATTCGCGAAAAAATAATAATAGCATAACTTTAATAGGTGGAGATTTCAATCTTCCGGACAAAGACTGGCCGAATTACATACTTAAAAAGCGAGCTTGGGATAGTGATTCTAGAATGATGTAGAAAGTTACTAAGTATAGAGCAAAGAAATTCGTTGTATCAGATGGTCAAAGAACCCACAAGGGAACAAATTGTATTAGATCTTCTTCTCACCAATACGCCCGAGCGAATATCAAATATCGCAGTCTGTGAAGGACTATCAGATCATAAGTCCATTATAATAAATCTTGATGTTAATTTGGTGAAGCACCGTAAACCTAAACGCAAATTATATCTCTATTCGAGAGCGGACTTTGAGGGGTTCCGTAATGATCTGTTAGCAAACTTTCTCTCATTCGAAACACACGCGATGTCTTTAAATACCGAGGACACTTGGAACTCGTTCATTAGAATAATGCGTGATTTAATAGTTAAATATGTGTCCTCAAAATACTGAAATCATAATAACGAACCTAGATGGTACAATAAAAAGACCAGAAAAGCACTAAAGAAACAGAGGCGCTTACATTCTAAAATAAAATACACTGAGAGAATTCCGATCAAAATCGACTTAAATAAATTGCTGAGCGAGTACAAATCAGCCAAATCAAAAACTAAACACATCATGCAAGATGCGCTCCATCAGTTTAAGGAGAAAGTTTTATGCGAACACCTAGACAACGACCCTAAAGCCTTTTGGTCCTACGTTAGGGAGGTTCAAGGCAAAGTAGAAACAGTGTGAGTCTCATCTTAAATTATTGGTCCACGACACCTTAACAGAGCTGCATTCGGGAGTTAGAAAAGGTCCAACGTAAGGCGATACGTTTTGTAAAAAATTCATATGATAAAACAGCGAGCGTATCGCAAATGCGAAAGGACGCCGGGTGGGAATTACTATAGTCTGTTCCACTTTTCTAGGCAGTATTGGCTTATGGGGGATTCGAATAGCCTCGTATGCCGTGTCATTTTTCCGGAACATCCGCGATATCCACAAAATTTGCCTTCGCAACGGATGAAATTAAGATTTTCAACTTAGTTTGGTGGATATTATTCCATTTTTTGGTGAAATTTGGATGAGGAAGGATGGTTCTACATATTGACGAAGTTTTTTCAACATTTAAACAAAAGAAATAAATTTTATAGCGGAATGAGAAAAAAATGGTCACCTCATCAGCCGTGAACAATACTAAAACTGCCGTTTCTCTCATCCTATCTAACGTAAAGAGCTATTTTTTTCTTAGATTACTCTTTATACCTTATGAATACATAAAAGTCGAGTTATATTAATTTTTGACTGATAAAATTTTAGTAAAAAATAATTTAAATGGAACGCAACCTCCGAAAAATTGGATCGTGCAAATTTATACATCGCCTAAAAATTTTTTGTTTCTTACGTTAAGAAAAACTTGTCGCGAGAGAAATTGAGATAAATGTAGTTATTTTCATTTACAGGTTATTCTGAGTCGATATCTTGAATAGAACTTTCGTTTTTGAATTTTATAACCGAGGGAGTAATTGATTTAGCGCTCCGATTGCTAATCATTGTTACTTTTTTGCTCGAGACTAATAGACCCGTAAGCGTAATTCGGATTGATCCGGACCCGCTCTCGGCTCAAGGTGCTTCACACATTCGCTCAAACGACTAACATAAACCTTTTTTCCTTTTTTATAGGAGTTTCCGTTACAATAGAAATAGCGAGGATAATAAGTACTATAAAGTTGCTAAAAGTTACGTATTTAAATGTAGCATAAAAGCCCTAACTCAAGTGTTTAAGCATAGGTACACCCTAAATGATTAATAATGCTTATTTGCTTATTATATCTGCTACGGTCCTTTAATTTTTTTTAAATTTTAAATATGTTTAAATTATATGAGCCATGAAAAGTAAAATAATAAGACAGCATTTAAATTGATTAAATGTTTTCCAAAAAAAGAAAGTGATTGAAGAAAAAAAACCAAAAAGTATAAACTGGATTCGAACCACATGTAATAATGATATGAATCTAACATGTTAGCACCATCTTTTGTCGTTGCCGCGGGGGTTATATTGGAAGCGGCTAGAATTGACGATTTTTAAACATTCATTACAAAGAAACGCGGGAGCGTTGGCCCCTTGTATTTTCAGGTTTTTATAAGTAATATCTAAGCTACACATCCATACAGGTCCTATCCAATATCCCGTGCCGCAGTTTTAAAGGTCCCCTTGTTAGTAAAAATTATTATTTTTATTTAATGATTATTATTAAGTAATAATTATTAGTTTTATTTAATAATTATTATTAAGTAATGATTATTAGTTTTATTTAATAATTATTATTAAGTAATGATTATTAGTTTTATTTAATAATTATAATTATATAAAGTAGTACTGGTATTATTTAATAATAATTATTCTACCTTTCAATTATTCTAAACAAAGAGTATGATTACTCTTCCAAATATATTTTTATTTATAATATGTTATAGTCGGGCACTAGTCGGGAAAAGTCTATGTTTCTGCGTAATGCACGATTTTCACATTCACGTTCCAAGGACGAAGCGACGAACTACAGTCCAGCTGCCCACAACATTGTAACTAAATTCGTACGCTCATAGTCGTATGGATTACATAGCGAATGGACTTATCTAATCACTTAGTTCGGTCTCCTTCACCACTTCACTTCAAAAATATAAGAACGCGGCTGCCACCCTGATCGCCGTCTCTCGGAGAATTTCCCCTTCAGGTCCTTTCCCCTACTTTCAGGCTGTGTAGAGGTCGCGCAATCATCTACCTCGACAGAGGTGTTCCAATTCCCTAATTACAGCTGATTTTGATCTGTAACACCCATATATGTTTACACATACCGTTATAGCAAGATTTGATGTCGGGTTTTGTCTTTTTATTTTTTCAAATTTTTTCATAGCAAGCGGGTGAATTATGATGAAAAAGAAGATAATTTTTCCGAATTCCAAAGCATTGAACGTCCATAAAAGTATTTAAATTTAATTCTAAAAACCTAAAGTACGATTTCGATCATTTTTCTTGCAAATGCTGAAAACCGGAAATCTGTACAATAAATATTAATCTCGTAATTTGGGAAACGAAACAGGCTAAAACGGCCGTTTTCGGCGAGCGCTACAGCAGCCTTAACGCTGTTTCAGTATAACGCGGTTTGGTGTACGAAAACTACGAAGTTAGCGTTTCTGAAGATGAGGAACAAAGGGAACTCTCTATGGATTTTCTAAAAAAAGTTTAGCCACTATAACGGAAATTATGAATCAATTTGTACAAAATGATTTAGATTTTGATAGAACTTCAAAGTCAAGACGAAGTGTCATTGATGCGTTATCTTGCTATCGACAACTGCTTGCTGAACGAAACAGGAAAAGACAGACGACTTTAGATGACTTCGTCATAAAAAACAAAGAATATCCGGAGAAGAACTTTCCTCGTCATAAATATGAGATCGTTATTCGAACTTCTTATTATCTTCATGAATGTTTTATGAATAAAAATCGATATTAACTATAAATAAGTCTATACTCAATGTATGTACTAAAAAGTATTTAATAAAAAATGTTACAAAACATATAAAACAAAAAAGAACTGATAAATTATCTTATCCTCTGTTATTTTTCACTAATCCCCATTACATATGTATGTACCTGTTAAGTTGCCTCGTTTAACGCTGTTTCGTTTAGCACTCGAAGTTATTGGAACGCATCCCCAGCGTTAAGCGGGGTCTTACTGTACTCTTTTATCAAAGTTGATGTTCACAGAAATTAGTGGTAGCCGACAAAATTTCTATTTAAAAAATGACCCTGCTAATAGATTTATGTAACGTATTAATTAAGTGTTTTACTGAGACTGCCTATTCCAGTGTAAATTATCTGGACGAAAATTTAATGTCCCCATCTTAATATTATCAATGAACACCGAATTGAGTAAGTAAGATTCATTATAATATAATCAATTCAATAGGAAAATTAAGTATTTTTGACTCAAAGAGAGATGAACTTAAGAAAGATGGTGTCACTCAACTTAAATTTCAAGCTTAAAAAATAACAAAAAACTGCTCTGGAAGTTACTATAAGAGACTTGGAGGTTCCAGGGAAAAGTAAAGATCCAAAAGCAAGTTCCATTTGTACGTACGTACTATTCAGAACAGTTAATGTTAAATGGAATTATTTCGAGCTAATAAAGACGAAATTTAGGCAAGCGATGAGAACTTTATTTAAAGTTCTCATCGCTTGCTCTAAAGTCGTCATGGAAGGATGTTTAACCATTTTCAATTATTCATAAATATGCTGCGTGATTATAATGCGAGTCCGAGCGATTTCCTGTTCGCACGATTATCGGCGCCATCTTACCTTGCAAACCTTCGTGACGCATCTGACGTATTTCGTGACCGTGTTCGAAATGCGCGTTCCTTTTTTTATTCATACTGGATGTGAAAGCATAATATTCACGACTTTTTCAAACGAAAATTAAGGGAAACATATGAACTTATAGATGAGGAAAATTATTTTTAAATTCAACTAAAGCGAAATGTCTCTCCAAATATCGAATAATATGTTCGCCTGACGTAAATAATGATTTGATAATTAGTAATACCTAATCTCATTAATTAAAAGTACACATTCAATAATAAATTATTTGATTAACGCTAAAGTGACACTTATAACACTTAATTAAATAAATTTAAAGTATTCATGTAATTATTAGGACAAATAATTGTACTCAAGAAGGAAATTGAATAATTAATTTGTATGAAAGAATATAAAAATATCAATCTGAATAAAAATGCAAATGTTAGTAAGCGTTCAGAAAGTCTTGTTATCAATAAACTTATTCTTAGACAGCGTATAAGTTTATGAAAAAGTTAAGGAAAGATATTGCATTACCTGCCTAATAATAATTACTGTTATTTTATACAGGCTGTTATGATATACAGGCTTTTTCGAGAGGGGAGAGCAGACGTCGAAGACGCCGGACGCCCTTCGACCTCGAAAACGGACGACAATGTGGCGCGAGTTAAAAAATTATTGAACACTGACCGTCGAATGAGTGTGAGAATGTTATCGGACGAACTTTTTACGTTCAAGTACTCGAAAGACCGCGAAAACGCATCGTCCGTGTCCGACCTAGCTATCGCCGCCTCGTGGGTCCTGCATCACGACAATGCTTGGGCCCACACCGCTTTCATTGTTTCCAACTTCCTGGTGAAAAACGGTGTTGGAACCCTGCCTCACCCACCCTACAGCCCAGATATTGCTCCCCCGGACTTCTTTCTCTTTCCAAAACTTAAAAACCCGCTGAAAGGACGTCACCACGGGTCGGTGAGACCGTGATGACGTGGTCACTTGACAGAGGTCCGAGGAAACTAAAATGCACGGAACGCAAGAGCTGGGAATCGACTTCAAATTGTTGTCAGCGCTTCGTTACAGTCCCCTCCTCTATTTGCAATCCGAAAAATTCCCGTCCGCGCGTGCAGGAAAAAATCAGTCCTACTACTTTCAGGACAGACCATGTATATTTTATAATAATATAATACAATACTATATCTTCACTTCTTCATATATTTACAACTAATTAAGATTGTTATTATTTTTCGCTTCATGTGTCCTCTTTGGATAGGAGCCAGGTAAAGAACTATTAGACTTTTTGATAACCAACTTATGTTTTATAAGATATTGTAAATCAATTCTTTTCTCTCACATATTCATATTACATCAGCCTTGACTTCAATTAATACAAAAAAATTCCTTGCCCTCAATCAATGCTCTTTCCGAGCAATGCCAACCTATAAATTCATTTCTATAAAACCAAGCAACTGCGTATAGAAGCCTCACACTCGTAATGAGCATTTTAGTAACTCTTGAACATTTCACGACTACAAATGCCTATTAAAATAGTTAAAATGTTATTCCAATAATTAAGATAACAATTGTCCTGGATTCTATGGAAAACAAACTGGTTTCTTCTGGTAACCACGAAGTCGCCAACGTTTCGATGGATAGCTCTGCAATCTTCCTAAGGGCTATTGGGATACTGAGTGACTTCTTTTGATCAGTATACATGTATATCGGAACAGAATTACCATAACGAGACTTACGGGGGTGGGGCGAGGTGTATATATACTGGTTAAGAAGGTCACAAAATATTTGATAGGTATTAGTATTTAATGTAATATATAGTAATATATATGTTAGGCTCCTGGAAACCTCTGCTGGTGATCGAGAATGTTAGCGCTTGGGATATCGATGCCGCTATTAACGGTATTTTTTTTACGACAGTAGCACTTTCTTTTCTTCTTATGAAAATTTGCGTGCCACCGGGATTGATCCTCTATTGGATCGTCCCTCACCTTTCATCATGGATGTAGACGATGGTGATAAAACCCCGTCAGTAATACCATCACCATCAGAGAACATCACTGCCAGCAGCATCATCCTCTAAGTCAGCTGTGCGCAACCTGCGGCCGTGGGCAAGGACTTCGGCGGCCGTGGACGTCTATATTTATGTGTACGTAATGGCGGCCGTGCCGGTGTAGGGTCTCTGGAATCCAGCGAGTACGGGGTCTCAACGCTGCGGAATCTTATCTCTATCTATCTTATCTCTTACTCTGGGTGTTTTCAAACCCAGGAGTAGATTAGAAGTCACGTTACTAGCGGCTAGCCAATATGGAACGAAGAAGGAAATGGGAGTGTATGCCTGCACGAACTCGTGGCTGAATCCTTAAACTACCATTAGCAAACGGTCATCATATGATACGCGTTCTACGTATAAGTCGATAGTTAGTCTTAATCATTATTTAAATATATTCTCATTTTGCCCAATAATGTCTCTGAAAAGGAAAAGAACATTGGCAGAAGAGAAGAGGAGCTTCAATTGTAAATGGGAGCTGGAGCTCTTCATGATGGAGTCAGCAACACATTCTATGGTGTGTTTAATCTGCGGTGAAGTTGTGAAGACTGTAAAAAGAGATAATGCAAAGCAACATTTTCGCCATCACGCGTCACACACATCTGCAAATTTGCAAGGTGAGTCTAGGAAGATCTGTGTAGAGAATTTGAACAGGCGTTTCCTACAGCAAACATCGGTCTACTTCCGTAAAGTCTACGAATAATCGCAGTGAAGCATCCTACAGAGTGGCATATCGTCTTGGTGTTGCAGGGAAGCCTTATTCAGATGGGGAACTCGTAAAAGGGTGCATCATGGACGTTGTTAAGTGTAAACATCCTGGTAAAGAACTGACTACTTGTCGATCCCTCTCTCGCGTGATACAGTGCAACGACGACAATTTGATATTGCCCAGCATTTAAAGCTTTCAATGCTGGCCAAGGTGAAGGAGGAGAAAAGCTTGTTTCCACTGGCCGTCGACGAATCAAAGGACATAAAGGACTCGGCGCAGCTGTTAATCTTCGTTCGCTCTCTGTCTCCTACTTTTGAGTTGTGTGAGGATCTTCTCTCCATGGAGACGCTTACTACTCATACTCGTGGAGGAGACATATTTCTTGCAGTGAAGAAAGCCTGCATTCAATCCAGCGTTGATCTGAAAAATCTCCGTGGTATCTGCACAGATGGTGCACCTGCCATGACCGGTAAGCAACAAGGCCTTGTGGCAAGAATGTCAGATTACTTGTCCAAGAAGCATGGTAATAACTCACCAACCTTCACTGCATCATCCATCAGGAAGCACTCTGTTCAAGATCTGTTGTTTTAGATAATATTCTGAAAGAAGTGAATCGTATTGTCTCGTTTATTCGAGCCAATGCTCTTAACCACCGGCAATTTCTAGAAATTCTACACACGAGTGAATCGTTTGCCGAGGAAATTCCTTTTCACAGCGACGTTCGTTGGTTGTCTCAGGGAGAAACTTCTCTCCGTGTTCTGCTGTTGCGCAAGGAAATAGTGGAATTTTATTCGATGAAAAACAAGGACTGCCCCTTGCTAAACAATGACTTTCTAACATCTCTAGCGTTTCTGGTTGACTTACTAACGCATGTTAACTATCTCAATCAAAACCTGCAAGGCAAAGCAACAACAGTTTGCCTCATGTACAGAAAAATAAAAGACTTCTGTGACAAATGTCGTCTCCTGAAAAGCCATTTGCAGCAGGGTAATTTCTACCACTTTCCGCAACTGACGGCTCTGATTGACAGCAAAGAAGTAAAGCCTGACCAAATTCCTACCTTCCGTTTTTCGGGCACTTTAGACGGACTGTTGCAGGAATTCGCTAACCGTTTTCAAGATTTCGAAAATATTTCAGCAACAATAAAACTCGTTGCTTCTCCTCATCTGGTGGAGACAGAGAGTGCACCGTTACATCTACAAATCGAGCTAGTAGAGTTAAAGAATAATGAGCAGCTTGTGAAAAAGTTTACGGAAGAAAGCGACCTGCTGGATACGTGGAAATAAGCAGTAGAATACCCGCAACTACGAGAACTGGCCAGGAACATTCTCGTTCTTTTCGGAAGCACTTGTTTGTGCGAAGCAGCGTTTTCCAGAATGAAATATCTGAAAAACAAGTACCGAACCCGATTGGTAGACAGCAATCTGGAGTCTGGAATACGGCTAATGGTCTCCAGCTTGTCCCCCGACTTTGCAAGTCTGTCTGCAAACATGCAAGAGCAAGGAAGCGATTATCCACTTCTCTGACGAATTATTTTTTTCAAATTTCGCTCAGAAAATGTCATATTATTTTATTTGATATTCTTTTAACTTCTGTCATTTAGAATAATCCTTGTCCCTTTTTTCTGAAGCTCATATTTAATTGTTTATCCTTAGCTTTGTGGTTCCCTATCTCTTGTAAGTTTCTCAATATCACTCATTATTTAATAAAAAAGAACTGAAAATATTACATTTACTATATCAATTGATTTATAAATTATCAATTGAAAATGAATTTTCCCTTTAATTTAAGAATATATGTTTGTTATTACTTCTTGCTACCGATTTTTATATAACTCGCGTTGCGGGTTGCTTATACTAATTCGAATAAAAACTAAGATAATTTAAAAAATATCCGATAGAGACCCTGAGTATTCCTTCCACAAACGGCATCTAGCATTAGAAAAATAACTACATTGATCCGACGAGTATATTAGGCTTGAACGCGAACGAAGACCAAGACTTCCTGAAACAATTGCTATAACGGTTTTTTGTCCCATATGACGTTACGTAGATATATTTTACATATGTAGACCAGTAAATAGAATATTGTCATATACATCATACTCTGTTTTAGTGTGTAATCTGTAAATTTTTGCATAAATCATAAAACATTATTAAGTTTACTTGGACTTACTGGCGGCCGTTATTCAAGTAAAAAGTCTGTAGTGCGGCCGTCAATAGCGGAAAGGTTGCGCATGCCTGCTCTAAGTGAAGGAAACGGTCTAACTTCTGTTCCGGCACAAAAGCATCCTTTCACCAGAGTCACTGCATGCCTTGTTCTTGCAGATATTATTAGCCGCTCAGCTAATAGTGAGTTATACGGATGCAATGCCTCTCTTCTGCAACCAAATGATCCTTCCAGTTACAACCCATTTCGACCAAACGCACCCCGCACTGATTCTCAACCTTCACCTCTAACTTCTTCGCACTCCCTGATAGCACAACCAATGATTCCGCTCCTTCTCATCTGCCAACTCCTTCTGAGTTGGCAAATGATATTATCACGTCCTCCTATAGACAAATTCAAGTTTTTAAATTAAACGAATTTGACAAATTTATATAAATAACCACCGTAACTGAGGTATCCGTTCAAATTCGTTACCAAAGCTCTAGCGCCGACTCAATGCTTCAATTGCCTTGATTTCGGTCACACTTTTGTCATGTAACCCCCAAGTATTCCGTCTGTGGGGGCCCTCACCCACTTAGGGATTGTACTTTCGACTCTGACTTTAGACCTAAATGTATGCATGTAAAGGTGAACGGTTTCCTGGTGAGAGAACGCATCCATCACACGAGACGAGCCCTTGACTTCATCTGCCATTATCAGATAGAGATGAGGAGAGAATCGACCAAGCTACCATGTCACAAGATGAAATCCAACTGAAGAAATCCATCAGTCAGACGAAGAGATATGATCGCCTCTCGCAAAGAAGACAAAAACCAAAAGGAGAAGACACAGATCGGGTAGTCGTCAATCTCACAGAAGAAGAGTTCGATGACGCGACGAAATCGATTCTTAAGAAAGGACTCAACTTTGCACCTGCCCCAAACACCATCCCTTATCAAGATTTTATTGGGGGTGTAGAGGAGGACATCCGCTCGATCACTAAAGATACGGCCGAGGAAGTAAGAGGAAAGATCGGTTCTCGAAAAAGCTATACCACCGAGACCCAATCTGACGAGAGAAGACTTCGCTAAAAGAAGGAAATGGTTGTTCTCCCAGCAGATAAGGGAAATGCTTTAGTCCTACTACCAGTAAAGTAATATGAAGAGAAAACGGAGAACATTCTAGACGACCTTACCTATCGGCTTATCCCCCGGGACCTAACAGAACCGGTAGTAAAAAAGAGAACAGCCCTTCTGAAGAAATTGGGAATTCCAGAAGAAAACATCAGAAATCTACGCCCTCAGGCGCCGGTGTCACCCAGGCTGTATGGCCTTCCCAAAATCCATAAAGAGGGAGTTCCTTTACCCATTGTCAGTGCTATCAACTCCCCGACGCACCTACAAGCAAAATATCTAGCCAGACTATTGAAACCAAACGTAGGAAAAAGCAACCATCATGCTGAAAATTCAGCCGAATTTGCGAGATCCCTCTGCGACTTGCACTTAGATCCTTCAGATAGATTGGTGAGTTTTGATGTTGTCTCCCTCTTTACAAACATCTCGGTCGACGAAACTCTCCATCTGCAGAGAACTCTGTTTGACGATGGCTTGATGAGGCTATTTGAAAATGTATTGAGATCCACGTATTTCTAATTAGGACTAGGAAAAACCTATGAACAAACAGACGGTGTTCCCATGGAGCCCATGGAAACCACTCTCTCTTGCTATTTCAAACCTGTTTATGGAACACCGCGAGAGGAAAGCAGTAGAATCATCCAACCTCAAATCTAAGTGCTATTTCAGATATGCGGATGACACCCTTGTCATTTGGCCACACGGTGAGGATACCCTGAACATCTATCTTGAACACCTAAACAACCAACACCCGAAGATTAAATTCACTATGGAAGTGAAGCGAAATGGTTATATTCCTTTCTTGGATATCTTATTAAGACGGTATGTGCAAGGATCTAATGGACATGGCGTTTAATGAAAACCCACCAACATCGACCGCTGCCTGAATGCTAGGAGCCACCATCATCCTGCTCAACGAATAGGAGCCCTTTCGGGCCTACAGCATCTCGGAACAGGAGAGCCATAGGAATTGGAGCACCTAAATTGTACCTTTAGGAGGAATGGATATAGTGGGCATGATATCAACCGGGCCCTAAAAAGAGCCGTTTGCGAGGTGAAGAAGACTCCAGAAGAGAAACCAGAAATTTGAGAGAAACGGTCGCAGCTGCGTGCCTCCCCTATGTCTCCTCCGGAAAAGTTGGTAGAATTCTGGGCAGATAAAACATCAGAACGGTCCACAAGCCCAATAAAAAAGAAAGCTCAAGGATACCTTTTGAACTAAATCCTGGTCCAAATATTATCACCTACTCAAAAAAGATTTGGATCTGGAAGAAAACTGAAAGATTCTAATCTTTATTCTACTGATTGTGAGTACTAGATCGTGTGTATATCGGAGTGTGTATAGCTAAATTCTTCCATTTTGGATGGAGAAATATTACCTGATAGTTATGATGTTTTTAGAGGAAATAGGGAAACTATTCCGGGACTTGAGTGTGAAAGAGGTGGGGTAGTTTTCATCGCAGTAGCCCGTCCGTAGGGAGAAGTGACCTTGAGTTTAGTTGTGAAATTGTGGTCGTTGAACTATGGTTATGAAACAATTGTCGGAAAAGGTTACTTATTGCCCGTCTTGACCTCCCTCCTCCTACGTTTCTCTCAAATCTAGAAGCCATTACTCCTCCCTCCAAGCAATGTCACAATAATGGGGACTTTTGCTGGGAGACTTCAACTTCTGTGATCTATCTTTCTCTCTCACCTACCACTCCTGCACCGAAAGATCACCAACTCAATGCAGTGTTTGAGAGGATGAATGAGTTTCGGCTCACTCAATTAGTGAATATTCCCTCATGTGACATTAACTTCCTTGACCTTTTTTCTTTTATAAGGTCAATCTCTCATCTCAGCATTGTTCAGTGAACAATCTGCAATGTCCACCAGAGATTACTTCCCATCACCAAGCTATCTTATGTGTACAGAATCTCGAGGGCGCTTTTCTCCCTAAATTACCCCGGTTGTTAGACACAACTCGAAAAGAGCATATATCCCGTATCTAAAGAACCTGTTCTCACTCTGTCTCTGGGTTTTACTGGAGTCATCTTCCTCGCTCGGTCAGTGCTGTGATCCCTTTTATTCGAGAGGTCTATGGCAGACTCCCCTTTTGCTGGTAAACCATCACCTGCATTGCGGTGACGCTCTCCTTTCTCAAACAGAAAAATCCTTCACACAGAAAATGGAAGTATTCAAAACTAACAAGTGACTACATCGAATTTTCCAATGGCAGTACCAAGAATCAAGTCCTTAAATGACACTTTATGAGACAAAAAGGCGCACTCCATCACTGGTTAGATAAAATGGCATATCGGCAGTCTGTAAGAAGCAGCTGATCTTTTTTTGGAATCATTCGCATCCGTTTTCCAGAATTGCTGTGCTCAACCCCTTTTCATCCTTTTCCCGAAATTATAATTCACTTTTCAATCTGCTAAGAAAGATATACTTGAAGTTACAAAAATCTCCACAGCAATTCATCCCCTGGTCCTAATCACTTTCCTGTCTTCCTTTTCCCCTTTCCTTATCTTTTTAACAAAATTCTATAGTCCGTTCCACAAAAGCTGGCAGTACGGGAGGCTTATGGGGAAATAAATGCACGTAAATTCCCATAAGGGAGCAACCTAGCCTCTACCGAGCCGTCAGTTAATTATTTCTGAGTTACTTGTACGGATAAAATTAATATTTTCAACTAAGTTTGGTGGATTTTTTTCCAATTTTTTGGTGAAATTTGGATAAGGAAGGATGATTCTATATATTGACGAAGTTTATTCAACATTTAAACAAAAGAAATAAATTTTATAGCGGAATGAGAAAAAAATGGTCACCTACCCGGCCGTGAACAATACTAAAACTGCCATTTCTCTCTTATAAATTAAATTAATTTTTGACTGATTAAATTTTAGTAAAAAATAATTTAAGTGGAACGCAACCTCCGAAAAATTGGATCGTGCAGTCAAATTTATACATCGCCTATATTATTATCCTTCCTCATCCGAATTTCACCAAAAAAATGGAATAATATCCACCAAACTAAGTTGAAAATCTTAATTTCACCCGTTGCGAAGGCAAATTTTGTGGATATCGCGGATGTTCCGGAAAAATGACACGGCATACGAGGCTATTCGATTTCTTCATAAGACAATACTGCCTAGAAAAGTGGAACAGACTATAGATTCCCAAACATTACCGTCGAAGTGGAAAACCGCCGCTATAACCCCTTCAAAAACAAGGAGCCAATTTCCTTGTTTCCAATCTTTTTTTGAGAAAATGCTGCACTAAAAGTCTATGCGATAATTTAAAAACAACGTTGCTGAACAACAACACGGATTTTTTCAAGGCCGATCCACCCAGACTAACTTATTTTCATCCAGACAGAAAACAAAAACATTCAGATAAAAAAAATACTATCAGACAAGTACAATAAATTTTGATTTCAGGAAAGCCTTTATGGTGACTATCTCAAAATAATTCTTCCAATATCCACCATAGCAGACTGCTACTCCTTACAGCATGATATTAATAGCCTATGTCAATGGTCGTTAAAATTGGAACCATTCCTCAACTTTCCTGAATGTTAGACTATATCTTTTTCACTTGTAAAACATTCATAACCTCACTTAGTCTACCAACAGAATTCCAATCCAAATACTAGAATCTCTTGGTACACTCTCGATAGGACACTCAACTTTAATTTACAGACCAGCAATACGTACAACAAAGCTTTTCGGCTCCTAGATATTACCAAAAGGAACTTCTGCGATATATTTTCATTCTATTTTAAGAAACACGATGAGTTAACCCTTTTACATTTTCGTTGATTCTTCAATTGGTGAGAGAACTTCTTTACTCTCCGCAAAAATTCTCACCTTTTTACGACGCGATCTCCTTAAATGGAAAGAAACTTAATCAATGACCTAAATACCTTTTAGATTGTCTTTTCCCTCAAATTTTTTATATGTGAACGTAATATACTATTTATTTTCTTTCAGTTCTTGTATTTTATCCTTTCCCTGTTTAAGAATTTTCTATATCTATACCCTGAAATGAATAGAGTTTTTGTCTACGGCTTCGATTCTTTCGATACATTTTTCTATTTTATCCCTATTTTCCACAATATCTATATCTCCATTCTTTACTGATCAAGACACAGCATTTTATCATTTTCTTCCAGGTTTTTAGTTCATCTTTTTGGTTAGTGTAATCCATTCTATTGGAGGCCACTTTGGTCTCGGCTAGATCCTCGGTCTAATCTTATATTGCGCTACACATTGTTGTAACTGTCTAAACTCTGCCGACGCATAGTGGGCTAGAATTGAAAAAAGCTGGCCAAAAATACAAAATGCGTTTTTTTTGAGTGCGGACTTTGAAATTTCGCATGGTTAATTTCAAATAAATTTTGCATTGACTGTTAAAGTCATTTGACTTAGTTCCCGCGCTTTTAAGTTTTACAAGGGGTCAAAGTTTTCCCAAACCAAATTTCGGGAAAAAGGGCCGTTTTCGATTTTTCGCAGAAATCTTCAATTTCAAACCATCGCTGAACCAAAATGAAGAAAAGGATCGGATAAAAAACTGTTCCATGTTATAAAACTATTTTTATGCTTAATAGTACTCAATTTGGATGATCATACTTGAAAATTTGCCTACTTTACAGTACAAAATGGCGGACCCTTATTTTGGATGTGATTTTTGCATAAAGCGAGGCAAATAGTTGTGAGTGATATCGATGTAAAAGGAGTTACTTATACCACAGGACTTGTGGAAGCTTCCTGCAACAGGATCTGAAATAAAATCCTGCGCCTTCTTGCGCCATTGGAAAATAATTCAACTTTCATGTTGATAAATATCTCGTTTTTTGTGACAACTTAAGTCACATATTTTATCCCTTAGATGTGCAATTTTCGTTCTACATGATGTATACTTCGCATTTATTACGGATAATATTCTACAGTATGCTTAAAAATCCATTAAATGATATAATATTTGTCTAACCCTCTGCCTAAATTACATTTACCGCCCGAAGAATCGGACATTCTCCTTGTGCCACTTCCTATTCATATGCTGCTTTACTTCTTTGCTCAGAAATATCGATATTGTTATTGTTGTGTTGTATAAATGTCATTGGATCAGATTTTAGGTATAATTTTCGTATAAAGTACTAATTTGAATACTCAGTCTACGTATTTCTTTTGGTCCCATGTATATGAAATGGGAGAATCATGCGCGCTGCAACCTTGGTATATAAGAATGAAATCAGAAAGATTTCGGTTTAAAACTTTGCAGTATAAGGGAAAAAGATGTGTATACAACGTATAGCTAAGTAAATATGTCAAAAAACTATTACATGGTAAATTAGAAACATTATAATTTACAAAAAATGCTGAAAATTGGTTGGGATTTTCTCCGAACCGAGGAATTTGGATCCATTATTAAAGATATCTCATCTTTCATGGTATCAATATTTGCCTCATTTTATTCACTTTCTTCCAATGTTGTGAAATTTTAAGTTTTATTTAATGGAGAGAAATTATGGGAAGTTATATAAGGAAAAACCATGAGTTTCATTCCGAAAATTCAGAGTGATTGTGATCTTCCCCTCGGAGGGGAGATGGCAACCTATGGCGAGCTACCAAGAGGAAGACTCGGCCTCCACCTCATCAATGGAGGAAGAACTTACCGGAAACAACCTACAACACGCAACGGACGACCGAGGGGGCTCTCAGGGCGCACAAAGTTACAACGGAACGCCTTGAAGACACAGACACAATAAATGACGTTAAAAACATTGGTGCATCTCAAGATCAACATTACATACGCCCAAAACAACTTGTTCAGTTTTAAAAATGCCAAAGAATTGGACACACACGTAATTTCTGCCACACGAAGGACAATTGCATTAGATGTGGCGAGCTACACACTACAGAAACATATCAGAAAAGGAAGGAAGACAACCCCTAAATGTTTCGATTGCAAATCAACACACCACTGCAAGTTACAGGCAATCATTAACAGGAAAAATCAAATAAACCAACACCACCTCAGGTCGTCACATCTTCTTTTCCAACTCTTCCTAATAGTTCAATTACAATTATTAATTAAAGCAACATATAGCCAAGTGGCTGCACAAATCTACGCTACACATCCATCATATAGCCTAGTAGTTACACAACCCACTACTTCACAATAAAACACAAAAACCCAACATTGAGAAAGACGATGGGGAAAAATCACAACATGGACAATAAATATAATAAAATCCGTTCAAACACTTAAAACTAAGGAAGAAAAGAACTAGTCATACTCCAAGAGTTACTCAAAATTTATGGCTAACCAGCCCCTGATCTTTAGCTGGAACTGTCAAGGAATTTTCAACAAATTCAAAGAGGTTACAGACTTTCTACACGAGTCGGAAATATCAATCTGCCTTTTACAAGAAATATCAAAAATCAAACAAAAGCTTTTCATACCTAAATACTAATACGCAATGACCGTACAAACAAAACAGGAGGAGGAGTATACATCATCATCCACAAAGACCTCAATATCATAAGACTCCAAAGACACTAATTAAAACACATTGAATACAAAGGGATTCAAATTGAATTACAAAACATCAGACTTAGTTTGTTTAGTGTTTATGTATCGCCTGCTGAATGCACTGAAGATATCACACAACGCTCCTGAGCAAGAATATTTTTGCAGGGGTTTGGAACAGCAAAAACGTCACATGGGGTGCTTACAAAACATACTATCGTTAATCACCATTCGCAACAGATACAAAAGACCCAATACAACATATAAACCCATGAGACAAAATACTGTATCAAACAAAAATCAAATCAGAAAAGAAATATACGCTTTCAGAAATAAACAAAGAAATGAAACAATGAGAAAAATAGAAACATTAAAATTTGAGGATGCCAGTCTGTGGAGGATGCAAAAAACACTAAAATGGAAAAAAATACATCACACTAAAATCCTCAACAACAACCAATATTTCAGTGACCCATAAACCAAATATTTACGCCTCATGCCTTCAAGAAATAATGACAACACCACATATCCCAAACAAAATAGACAAAGAAACTAATATTTTCAACAATTCACTCCTGTTCACACCAACATCTATGCCACATTTAATAGATGAAAAGGAAATAGAATCAATAATACAAAACCCCAACGCCAAGAAGGCCCATGGATATGACGGTATCACAAATAATAAGTTAAAAATTGCATCCAATAACAGTTACTTTAATACATTACTCAAAGACTTATTCAACGCTTTCATTCAGCAGTATACTAGCTACTCTCCCTCTAGATGGAAACTAGCACATATGAAACTATTCCCAAAACCAAACAAGGACCCCTTCCACAAAATTACAGACCAATATCACTACTGCCCACATTATCCAAAGTATTCGAAAAAACATTACTGAAAAAAAGCAATGCACACTTACATCAACAAAAAATCATAATACCAAAACAAATGGGATTTAGAGACTACCATTCCACCGATCGCAAATTACTTAACCTCACAGACACAGTCACCCATTCATTATGGGAAAAAACATCACATGCAGTCTTTCTAGATATGAAAAAAGCATTCGACAAAATTCGTCACAAAGGGTTGATATTCAAATCAGGTACATTAATCTTTCCAATATACATTCAAAAATCATAATATAAAAACTTTCTGCATAATAAAAAATTCTGAGTTGAAATAGAAAACACACTATCCAACATAAAAAATATCACAGCTGGTCTTCCACAAGGTTCCGTCCCGTTCCTAAGCCCAGTCCTGTTCAACTGTTACATCAATGATATACCTACCACCAAAAACATTAAAAAAATACTATTTGCAGATGAAACAGCCTTCCTCACCACATCATGATCACCTGATAGATCCACAAACAGACTAAAAATCCTCCTACAAAAATATCACCAATTGTGTAACACATGGAAAATCACAATAAACCCAGAAAAAAGTAAATACATATTTTTTAACACATTCAAAGCAAAATATCCCCCCAATCCCATACTTTTAAACCATAAGTCAAACCTGAAACTAACAGTACAAAGTTTCTCAGTATTATCGTCAATAACAAATTAAACTGGATCGAACACCATCAACATACTCTCTCCAAAACACAAAAAAGAAGATTTACACTGGCACTATTATTAGAACAGCACAAATATTTAACATCAGAAACCAAATTAAAACTCTACCGAGCAACCTTCACACCTATTGATCTATATGGAGCCCCAATTAAATTTAACACCTCCAAAGGAAACAAAAAAACTAGGAACGTACCACAATAGACTTATCAGAAAAGCCACCGACACTAGCGCACTCATAAACATAAAAAAAATTCTAAAGATTACAAAATCAAAGCCATTACAGAAAAAGCCAGAAAAATAATTAAACATTTAAGACAAAACTCCCTAGCATACAAAACAACATTCAATAAAATTCAAAATTAGCTATAGCTTTTGAACAGACCACGTATTCACGGGGAAGAGGTGGAGTAAAAAGAGAGTGCAATGGGCTGAGAGAGAGAAATGGTGCCCAATCCTCGTTAGTCGATTCAAAATCGTTTTTAAATGTTTTTTTTTTTTAATAAGTAATATTTTCGTATGGAACTAAAGAGCCGCAGTTTCATATCCAAAGAGCCGCATGTGGCTCGCGAGCGAGGTTGCCGACCCCTGGGCTATACGAAAGAAATCTGCAATTGGAACCTATGGCTCCTGATTCAGAAACCTCTTAGTTCCAGGATAAACATTATTAAAGTCACTGCCTACACATTCTATAGGCATTTATAAGGATTTTTTATAGTTAAATTGGTTGTGATAATGGAAGAATTGGAGATATAAACCATGGTGGAATGCAATTTTCAACAACCATGATGTTGAGGAACGCTGTGCACGGGAGCGACGAAAATAAGAGAAAGTATTCAGTTTAACAATTTGTAAGAAGTAGTAAAAAGTTTTCTAGGTTTAGTGACTGAACAGATAATAGCAGTAAGTTTTTGTATTTTGATAGATATTCGTAGTTGAAATTTTAAACGCGATTTTCTCAAAAGTGATTTTGAAATTTGTTGCACGATGGCGCAAAAACCATTATAGATATTAAATTTATTTTTTGCGTACTTTTAGAAAATCTTTTTATCTATACGGTGAACCTTAAATATCGATAACAATATAAACAATTTTAATTGTCATAATTGAACGGAAGTTTTTCGTCGCAATCGAATTTTTCTCTTTCTAAGTCTGTCATTTGCGGAAATTTCAAATATTTCTGTTTATGAGGTTCAACGACGATATGCATGTATTTTCTATAAGAAAAAAATATTCTGATTTACGAAATCGAACAAAAACTAAGAGTTCTTGGATGCACACCGTTTTCTGCGTCATGCGTGAATACCCTTTATTTATCCCCTCATAGAAACAAAACATTTGATTAAAACGTTCTAAAAATGTTTTATTATACTTATATTTGCAATACACAAACGTACGAACTTTCAATGCCATATTATATATATATATATATATATATATATATATATATACGAGTAAAGGTGTGCTTGCTTACAGCAAGCAATGTGATAATATATCTTTTAATAAAATGTAAGATTTTTCGAAATATTATTCTGAAAGTCCATGCTAAACATAACGTAAATGGACATTTTCGCAGCGAGCTTTACATTGATTTCGATTTCCCATGCATTTCTTACGGCAACATTATTCCCGCCCAGGCGTCGAACCAAGGCTTTTCTGTGAAAATTACTGGTATCTTCCGCTTGAATATGATTGACTTTATAAACACTCCAAATTTCATTAGGAAATTCACTCAGATTGTACCTCAAAATGTGTCCTAAGTTCCCTATGCATTTCAAATAGAGATATAGTTAACGCCCCCTAGCATCGAACCAACGACCTTTTACGACTATCTTAAGATAACTTTTAAATGACAATGGTCCCCTTAATGGCTGTGTGAAATTTTGAAACTCTGCGCGGTTGGGATGTGTCAAAAAAAGCTTTCGGAAATATTGCCAACGTATTTTAAACCGGAAAAATCGAGATTACGGTTAGCTCTGGAATCGAACCCGCGATACATGGGCAAATGTTGATTTTTTTCAAAGTACAATGTATGCATATCTATCGTTGTTGAAAGTTTGAATGATCTATGTATCATATTAATAGAGCTACGATTTTTCAAAATTTGAAAATTTTTCACCTCCTAGCATCGAACCCATGACCAGTTGTACGTAAAATACTACATTTTTCCGTAGACATATATATTAGCAATAGCTATATGAAATCTTATTCTTTTAGCTTAATGGGAAGTATTTTTAAAATTATTTGAAAAACGGCCCCATGCATTCTTAACGGGGAAAATCGAGATTACGGGACGCTCTGGAATCGAACCCGTGACACATAGGCAACTGTTGATTTTTTTCAAAGTACATTTTATATGTATCTATTTGTTTAAAAAGTGTGAATGATCTTTGTGTCATATTAAGGAAGCTAGGATTTTTTAAAATTCGAAAATATTTCACCTCCTGGCATCGAACCCATGATCAGTTACACGTAAGCGATAGCATTTTTCCGTAGATATATATGGTAGCAATAGCTACATGAAATCTTATCCTTCTAGGTTAATGGGAAGTATTTTTAAAATCATTTGAAAAACGGCCCAATGCATTCTAAATGGGGAAAGTCGATTTTTGGGGCCTCCTAGAATCGAACCCATGATAGGTAGGGTCGGTTTCCCAATTTTTCCTAAGTGAGATTTAGTTGGCCATTACGGAAAAAAATCGGCGGCTCCGTGGCCAAAGCGGTTTGGGCCTGACATTAATATCATATATATATATATATGTTATATATATCCCCCCGAAGCGTCTATATGTATAGATATATATATATATATATATATATATCGGGTTGCTTTTAGTTTTTGAATTTTAAATCCGAGAGAGTAATTGACCTAGCGCTCCGAATGTTATTCATTATTATAACATTATATTACTTTTTTGCTCGAGACTCAGAAACCCGAAAGCCTATTACAGATTGATCCGCACCCGCCCTCAGATATTAAAATCAAAAACTAAAGTTCTGTTAAATATATCGACTTAGAATAACCTGTAAATGTAAATAACAACATTTATCTCAATTTCTCTCCCGAAAAATTTTTCGTAATGTAAGAAACAAAAAAGTTTTAGGCGATGTATAAATTTGACTGCACGATCAAATTTTTCGGAGGTTACGTTCCATTTACATTTCTTTTTTTGCTAAGATATAGCTACTCAAAAATTAAAATGATTTGACTTTTATGTATTCGTAAGGTGTAAAGAGTAATCTAAGAAAAAATTAGCACTTTACATCAGATAGGATGAGAGAAATAGCAGTTTTAATAATGTTCTCGGACCGGTTTCGCGGCCATTTTCTTCGTTTCGCTATAAAATTCATTACCATTGTATAAAAGATAAAAAAATCTTCATCAATATGTAGAAACATCCTTTTTTATTTATATTTCACCAAAACTCTGAAAAAATTTATCCAGCTAACCTGAAAATCTTAATTTTATCCCTAAAAGTACGTCAGAAATAATAAACTGTTCGCTGAGGACCGCTAGGGACCCGTACTGCCAGCTTTTGTGCAGCGGACTATAGAAAATTTTCACCTCAAATAATATGTTACAAAAGCCACGCTGAGGAAATATACATTCGCATTCTCTCAAACAAAACATTCTTTCTCGAAGAATGTGCTTCAAAACATCTTTCAAGTCAAGAAAAAATAACTTCGGAATCGCATTTCAATCGAGAACTCAGCCTTTGTAAAAACGTATTGTAAAAATAATTTTATTCATTTCATTTCATCAAATTACATAAAAAATAATACTAAATGGAGGGGAAAAGGTGGATTATCATCATCTACCACTCAAAAGGTCAATAAATGGCACCCATATAAAAAAAATAATTTAAACGGTTAAATAATAAAATAGTTTAAAGCCGATGACGAGTCAGACTCTTCATTGTGCGATTTGGCATCGGAAATGCATGACTCATCATTTCAACGGGTTAATTGTTGCATGGTTTCTTCTTCGGTATTGTCAAAGCGGCAAATCCGTTAGCCGATCCCACCGTTGCAGTCGGTGGAATTATATTGTCCACATTGTACATTCATCTCCCCGGAAACATCGGCGAGGGTAATCTCGACCAGTTACATTAACTTAAGAAAAAAGATAGAAGTTCCTGATCCTTAACCGTTACGAATGCTTACCTTCGAAAATTGAATCAATATTCATTGAACACTGAATGACCTATGAAAGATACAAGTTTGGCGAGTTTCACCATCTGTATTAAAATTAAGGCTGTATCTGATTTGTTTAAAAATTACGCAAGAATATCTGTTGAAATTCGATCACATAGTAAATGAATTGAAAATTGGACTTGAAAACTACATACTAATTTAATATCTCATTTGAGGGGCGACTCACTTTGAGATAAATATCAATTTTGAACTTGATTGTCAGACTATCGCATTATAATGGACATTTGAAAATTTTATTGGATAAGAAATGCATTTTTACAAAATTAAACATTTCCAATTAGTTTACGATATTGCAATTTTTACCTATTTTTGACTTTCACAGTCAAATCGGTAACTCGCCAGTGTATAAGACCAAAAAATCGGTGCACAGCGTATCTGTGCAACAATTTTACCTAGTTACTTCATTTCCTCCATTTCTCTGATTTTTTCCAGCGTTTTTTTCCTATCTTAAAGATCAAAGAGACTTTCTGTAAAACTAGATGAGAGCAAAAATCATATGATAATTTAGCGAATTTACAGTATAATAAAATCAGTATAAGATTGGCAAAGTAAATTCATCAATATTGAATTGAGAATAGTAATATCATTCATACATCGAGTGGGTAATCAATGAGAAGAGAGCTACCACCAGGCCTGGTGCCTATTTGTGGCTCTAACAACAACAAATAAATAAATTAGTGTTGATAGTTAAGAAAGAAAAGAAAATGGATATCTATTCTATATCACGCATTAAATTGGTCGCAGGAATCAATTTCTTTGATTGACCTTACGATCTTGTATGGAGCTTACTTTTAATACGAATATATGTTGGCATTATGCCCAGTCCTCTGGACTGGATCTGGAATGCTAGAATTTCCAACTCAGATTTCGAAATATGTAATTAGTGATAAGCATTGGTCAGTCAGAGCTATCCTACGATAGTTTTCATATCGAAAACTTAAAATAGATTTATTACTCCCTCCGTCTAAACAAGATCTCTATCTACACTGTATTCCGGATTCCATTGATTGATGACATATCCAAAAGTTCCATGAAACATTTCACATAAACACATTTCACAATAAACTAGTGAAAGTAATCCTTCATGCAAACGATAACAAGGTGAATTCAGTCAATATTGTATAAAAATGTAAAAAATATTTTAATATTAAAATGTACGTTAATTAATTCCTTTAGTATGCAAATAGGATTCTCTTTTTTCATTGAGCATTCAAAATATCTAATCCAACCCTTCGTTCTTCCTTTGTTTGAAATTAACAAGAATTTTTCTATTAACTTGGAGTGAACGTAATATTGCCATTCTCGTTACTCTTAAAACAGAATGTCTGAGGAAACTCCCTCCTTCAGCTGTACCAATGTCTGAATTCAATACTGGTGACGGCGTGAAAAGCCATAGTAGAATGATAAACTTGGTTAATTCCACAACACGCATTATGTGGAATTCTTATTTAAGGGTTGATGAGTTTTCTTGCGGAAGAGTAACTACGTTCTTGTACAGCAAATGAAAGTAAATAATTAGGAAAAGGTATTTATTATTAGAGAAATCTAATTATCTGTTAATACAATAATAAAAATGTATTCTACCGATCTTTTAATTAAAACCAATTGTATGCATTTCCGACGATTGCGCACTAATTTTGTTTATTTAAATGATATACTGCTCATTTTATTTTTATATTCTACTTCATAAAGTAGAATGCTTAGTAATTAATAATAAATCTTTCGCTAGAGAAGAGAGCATATTTACCCTTTAATAAAGATAGGAATAATTGGCAGGGTTTGGTTTGGAATTGGCAGCTGAAACAACATTTTATTTTAGGGATAGTGATATTAAGAACCTCATATGGTAGAAGATTTTATTCTTCCTCCGGAGATGAGAGGAAAACAAGTATTATTACATTTTAATGCGCAAGTTAATCCACTTCCGTGAAGATCAAACGGCAGAGATTGAACAGGTGTTCAATATTAAAGTATTCTATTATCATCCGAATCATCATAGTAGTGATAATCAGATATTAATAATCAGTTACTATATAAAAGTCACATAAATAACTAGAAAATTTAAACATTTCAATCAATCTTCATTAAGGCTCTCAGCATTTTTAGTCGAAAATTTCATACGGGCGTTTTTATAATCGATGAATTATATTTTAATAGAGAATTAGCTCGGAAGTCGCACACAATTGGTCTAACAGTTTTCCTAAACACGGTTACAGCTTAACGATGTTTCTAATTCCCGGAAATCACGAGCATTGTTAAAGACTTCGTAATCAAGATCTTACCTATGTGCAATATCCGCAGTAAAATTCAACATTAACACACCCTGAGCATTCTAATTAGTCAAATCAATGACACGATAAAGTTCACGGAAAACATCTGATATGAAATCCTTTCTACGAAGGATAGAGGGAGAAAAAAAGAAAACTAAAAATGCATGAATGAGCTAGCCTCAGTGACCTAAAATGATAATGAAGTTTTCCATACTATGTCGATGACAATTTATACTTCATCATATAACAAGAATTAGAATGAAAAACTTGGTAAATCCAACGCAGAATGGAATGAACAAGTATTCCATTCCACAGCGGCTTTCCACGAAGTCACGCCTGCCAATATTGATTTCATAAAAAGAATTAATACCATTTTCCAATATATCACATAATCACGTGTATTAACAAAGAATAAATATATAACTATTAAAGTGTTTTTAAAACCTCTTTCCCAATGATAATCTATGACCGTAATTTATGAGGATAAATAAGCTGGTAAAACACGAAAGGATCACACCTTATCCTTAATAAAAAGTCACAGTATATGAGTCATAACATCACTGACTTCTTAAATAATGATTCTATGTCATTTGCACAACAGCGATGAAATTAAATTTTTACAAGCGACGGATCAATATAACTTTCTACTAGTACCTTATAATACAAAATGAATGACAACTCAAATCATGAAATGACTAAATGTATTGTTTGATTGAAAATTTTTGATATTTATATTCACAGCTATTACGAATACTATCGGGATGATTAAAAATTCTAATTTTCATTTTTAAATGAGGTTTATTCTTACAACTAACTTATTAGAGTTAACCCACGAATTTAATTTTGTTGAAATTTCAATGGAATTTGATACTCTTGTACTATATATATGTAATTTTATAAACATCCCTTTCATCCCTATTTCAAGCATTCGAAACGCCTCGCCAATAAGAATATAAAAAAAACTAAGATGCTAATACTCTTCTCCATAAACCATATTCTCTGGATATGTCGGCAATTCAACACTCAAATTAGGAAGTAAAATTCTGACTAAGTAAGTAATGGAGATGCTATCGAAGAACTTGAAAATGTTTTTTCTGTCAAATCTAACATTCGAATCACTAAGGATGATTGCAAAAAAATTTATGATCAAGCCATATCGAAAGAAAAACCTATTGTGGAACAAGCGGAATTTAATTTTTTAATGCATGATAATTGACTAGGAAAGAACGAAGAAGAAAAATACAGTAAAACTTCATAAATGATAATTTCCCATACATAAATAAAACTCTACTATAAAAAACGTTAAAAACTGAATTTATTATTTGTACAAAGGCAACTCCGAGGATGGAAGGGATCAAGCAGATTCTGAGAGAATGACTCGAGGTGATGTGTCAACCCATCGAACCTAAATATCTGAAGACTTCGGTTTACAACGGAAACAGAAGTTTCTCATTGAAAGATGATGTGAGGGCTGATATCATTAAAGGTACTGTGAAAGAGAATAAAATAGTATTTTTTTCTCTCCCAAAATTTTGTTAAGTAAACGAATAGTCGTTTATCCAAAAGTAAAATGTGTGAAGAGAACAAATAAGATATATTATTCCATTCTTAATTTATATCCGGAAATTATATCACAAGGGATGTTTTGCCTGTTCATGAACTTTTTTATCCGATAAGGAATTCACAAGTCCTCGAATCCATCAAGATTTTAATTTTATATTAATTCGTCCAATATCAGTTAGTAGAGATGATTCCTCTCATGGAGTGTTGTTGGTTTTGAAATATTTCAGAGTGAATCCTCGCCTGGATATAGGGTACAACACGATGTTTAGAAGAATCGTTTTGGGAAATTTGTACTCTATAGGGCAGTGTTTAGGTGCTAAATTGAAGGGTGACTCACCAGGTGGACTGCTTGTGGTGGAGGGGAGGGCAAAGGGAGCTTCCTCTGGCCGTCCCTCGCCCAGAGCTAGAAACCACACCACAAGAAGAACAAGAGGCGCCGTCATCCGCAATGCGCCCATCGTGCTTTCACGCACAACACACACACCCGCTATCAGTCTCTCCACTCACATGACGCGGTTCGGACACTATTCGCCTTGCACGCGCGTCTTCCCCGTTCTGATGTGTTTGGAGCGCGCGTCGCCTCCCTCCCCTCTTACCGATCAATAGAAAAGGGGAAATCCACCGCGGCGCGATTATAGCACTGCGGAAGAACACTTTACATTTCCAGGAGACTAGATTTTCCTACTCGCACTGAGACAAATTCAGTAATATTAGCGGTCCATTTCATTGGCGAATATTTAGCCATCTGCTTCAGCATTGCGTCTATACAATCATTTAAGATTAAGATATCACTGATATGTACCTCCAATGCGTATATATAAGTGGTGAATGTTATCACATAATTTGTGAAGAGGAATTCATGCTCGTAATAATCATTATGGTTAACTTCACGAGAAGAAATAATTGTTAACATTTAACAATCACATTCACATATATTGTTATTTAATTGATAAGGGATAAAACAACATGTTATTTACAAAATAGATTTTTTCAGAATGTAGCTTTAAAAGGCTGGAGAAACGTTACGTTGATGTTACTCCAAATTCCTTATCCTTACATTCTATATTATTCACAAGAACAATGGGTTCGTAACTTTTCACTTTCACGTAATCAATAGGTCGAGAAAATTAACAAGAACATTATCCATTCATAATATATGTTTTTGTAAAATCAGTTACGCGAATTTCATAATATTTCCTTAACGGGGATTAATTTTGAAAATAAATAAAAAAATCTCTGGAATTGACTTTACAGAGAAAGCGTAAGGTTTTCTAGTGTCGGATATCGTTTACTTACTTTAACTCATCACAGAAACTACTCCTTTTACATCATGAATTTACTGAGAAACAAACCTACATGTCTTATTAAAAGGAAACGATAATGTGCGTCAAGTCGATTGCGAAACTAGACTTTTGTTTTCAATCCTCGTAAACGTTTCTTTCGCTTCCGTTTTCAAGATTCTCGTTATTGGAGGCCATAGGAAACATTCGACATCCGGTGCAGCATATTAATGTTTTCTATTCTTAACCAATAGACTTTAATATAACTAATGCTGTTTTTCGTGATATATAATTGTTAAAAACTAAACACTATAAACTTTATTGTGAATAAAGCCAACGTATGAGACAAAAGTCATATATTAAGAGAGAGTCTGACGTCCTGATGAAGCACGATTCCACTCCTGTTGGCCAAAGCTGGGCGCTTCTGGGCGATCGCTTCCTTCAGACGGTCATATTGCTGACAGTACAGGTCCGAATTAAGAGTTTGGCCGTAGGAGAGCAGCTCATAGTAGATGATTCCTTGCCAATCCAACCAAATATAGCGGTACCTCGAGATACGAGTTTAATTCGTTCTGTAAACTTGCTCGTATGTCAAATTGCTCATATCTCGAATCATTTTTCCCCATTGAAAGTAATGAAAATCTCATTAATCCGTTCCGAACCTATGAAAAATCCTCAAAACATTGTAAATTATGAATAAAGATACGTTTTTAATTAAAAATAAACATGTATAATTAACAAATACGTAACACAATTATGAAGCTAAGAAATAAAAGAGTTATTTAGAATAATTATCTTACTTTGGTGACAAGTTCGGCTAACGAAGGTGAACGGCGAGGAGGAGGGAAGGAGTGTAGGCACTCTAGAACCATACGTAAACGACGCTTTTTTAAAACTTAAAACTATTTTCGTAACTTTAAACTAAAACTACACTTTACACTTTCAAATAAAAGAAAATACTTATAACAGTGCTCTTAACTTTAAACTTAAACTAACCTTAACATTAACGTAAATTTAACTATCACTTGTTTCTGCCTTTTTGGCTGCACTTTCTGTACTGTAAAAAAAGTACAGTAATCACGAAAAAATGATTACAGCGCACAAGATACACTTCGATTCAAGCGGGTAACACGGGCGAATGAGAGAGATTTTCTCGGATGATGCTAGTCCCAGCGCACCAACTAGCTGGACGCTCCGGAAACACGAATTTGCGCTTTTATGTCGAATTTGGGCTCGTATGTCGAATTTGGGCTCGTATGTCGAATAAAAATATGGCCCGAGCTCCAGCTCGCATCTCAAAAAACTCGCCCGTCGGGCTGCTCGTAACTCAAGGTACCACTGTACACTGCAAAACCTTCCTGGCCGTCAATTCTGGCTTAGTCGCCGTTTATGCGGGCTCGGTGCCCTTCGACCACGACCGTTTCCGCTTGACGTGGCTATAAGCTGACTGACTTTCGCCTTTATCGAAGATAATTGTAGATTATAGTGTATTCTCTTTTTGCTGGTGTCCAGCTTTGTCATGCGCTCAAACGCTACTGAGTCAAGCTATCAAAATCTCTTCTGGTAGGTTTGTTAGTACGAAATCTTTTCTTCCCAACGTCATCTAGCGTAATCCAATCGCACTTATACAACGCGAGATACTAATTTCTATAGACATCTGTTGCAAATAATAATGGATTACTCTCTACTAGCCCTATAATTCAGATGATAACGATCATTCATTGCCCCGGTCGTGTTTTTGTAATTCTTAATTTAAAAAATTTATGGTAAAAGAAAGAAGTAGTTTTTCTATGAATCTTTCCATATATGAAGTTATTTTACTAATTTCCTGAAAATATGAGACAGCGTATTCAACCCTCCTTACAAGGTCAAGTTGTTAGGTAAGTTAACATTTTTTGTAAAAAAATTAATTTCAGTTTATCTGGGTTTCATAATTATTTTTTTACAAATTTAATTATGAAACTTGGATGTAATCTTGCTCACTTACTTTAAGAAATTTACATTACCTGAACATGAAAAAATGCTTTGTAGAATTCTATATCGAAATAATCTATCATACACAAAATCTCATTTGTAAATCATTTTAGTATTACAGTATGCGTTGCCATGAACATCATCACAAAGTCAGCTTCAAGGGATCCATTCTCAATGAACTTTCCATCCACAACATCTCATCTTCTTACTAATAACACTGTATCACTACATTATCATGCACTTTTCATCCAATCAAAAATGGTCAGGTCCTCTGTTATCTACCAATTAATAAGGTAATTGAGGTAGATTTGCAAGAAACTCAAAGTTAAGAAAATAATATTCATGGTATAGACATACATCTGTTACTTGCTGAAATATCAGTTCTTGTCTTAATGTACATTGATATTGTACATTTCCAAAGTACTTAAGAAATAATTTAGGGGCATCAAACAAAATTAGACTTTAAAATATTTTACATATATTTAATGGTATGATTGTAGTCAATCACTTCAACAAATATAAACTAACTATACTTCCAATTACTGTAAGAAATGTGGAAGATGCTATCATATGTTTCGAGGAAATTAGTATAATTTCATTGATTACATTTTCATATCAATTACATGGTAAGTTTTGTAAAGCAAATTGGAATTCATTAATGTAGAATAAAATATGAATAATGCTATTCCCTTATGTATCCAAACATATTATTGTCTTGTTGGAACATTCTCGTACTATTCATAACTATAACTCCTCATTATCATTTATATTCTTCTTTGCTGTAGCTGCAACATAACTCTAAAATTCCTTCAGAATATGAAAATTGGATTGGAAATGGAGCTGTTCTATATTATATATTCTATATTATATTTAATTTATATTTCATACATCATATTTATCATAAGTATTTAATGAAAACCCAATGGACATCATATGAAAACCCTTTAATGAATTAAAAGAGAAAGGAGTTGAATTTTCCTTGCAGTTAAGGTTTTTGAAAAAAGTAAATATAAACTATGAAATTAGACACTATGATAAGAAATAATAGACAATTCAATTCAATTACAAAACCATAGAACACTGAAGAATAATCCTGAAAACTGAATAATTAAATTGTAGAGAAGATTGAATTCACTGCATGTAAAAACTTAATTCGGTATTCTAATCTACCTAGCAATGTTAGGAACAATAACAATCCTTTGATCATGAGATTATTTCAATCAAACAGTCTACTTTGGTCACAAATTTACCTACAAATCCCAAATCTTTATACACTTGACCCCAAAACGCATCAAGATGCACATTTGAATCGAGCATAAAAAGTAGAAGAATAATCTGAAGAGAGGAAATACGGCACATTATTGAATATCATACATTGCATCTTCATTTCCCATTCAAATGTCAGATTCTAAAAGAATTTTGAAATTTTTAATTCTTTCATGGAATTTAAAAGCTTAAAAAAAATTCAATCACAACAATTTCCAAAAATTACAGATTCATACATTTATTACTTAACAGAATGCAAATGCTGTTTCAAGTATTTTGGAAGAAAAAATATATAATGAAGAACAAAACATATTTTCCTTTACAGTACAAAATAGCTCAATAATCAAATCAACTCCTGTGTTACACTTTTCTCATTTAAAACATTCATCACCACTTCAACGATTGTAGGATATTCTGCCATAGCCCCTGCACCTTCATCCCCGCATGCTAATTTTTTTGATATTGGTGGTATATAAATGAGGCCCCATGATATTAGACGATTAACTTGTTCTTCTGTTATTGGATGACTCCACATTTTGGTGTTCATTGCTGGACAGAAGACTATTGGCTTTTTTTTTACATCCCAAGCACGAAATACACAAGTCAGCAAATTATCACAAATACCCTGCCAATCAAAACCAGAATATTATAACAAAGTTGCATGATTTGATATATATATAATTAAAAGAAACATCATAATTTGTTCATAATTAATTAATTATATACAATAACTAACAATTAGATAGTACTAATAATATAAGTAATAATTATACATAATATTTTTCAATAATAAATAATATGAATATCTTTATAAAGCTTGTATATGAAATACATATATAAATTTTACGAGCACATGATTTGTGATCGCAAACCTGCGAGCCTTTCGGAATCGCTTTAATTTAACCCCGTTTGGGCTGACAATAATCCTCGAGCATCTAAGGCCTTTGCAGTCACCTAAAATCACAACGTGGTGTACGAATTCCGCAGCTGGAGTTATTGGCCCTTGGTTCTTAGATGAAAATGAAGTCACAGTGACAGTGAATTCAGGACGTTATTTGAACATGATACAGGAATTTTTACCACAGTTAAATGAGTTGGACGTAGGTTACATTCAATAAAATGGTTCAGATTCAGAGATCATATCTCAGATCCACCTGAAACAAAAATTGGCTCGTCAGGCGGTTCCTGCGGAGTTAGACAATGGGTTGTCTTGTTTTAACTGAATTAATTTATCATAATCAAGAAAAAATAAAATAAGTAACCGTATTATATACTATCATTTAGGAGATAGTCCTTAATTTTTGATTTTAGCAAAAGCATACTTTTCAAATTTCTAAGATCATCTGGTAATTTATTAAATAGTTTTGGAATCACAACTCCTTTTTTATTTTTTCCAAAGTGATTTGTAGACTGCTGGCACATGATATTTTTTAAGGTTTCGTCCGCTCATAGCATGTTCTCTCCTTCTTAGTGTTTTGTACATATCCTCAAAATAATTATTCAGGATAATGATGAACGTGACAACTTTGTCGATAAGTAATATTCCTCATGATTTATATTGAAACTTTTTTACCTCGATATTGATACTGATAGCTGAAATTCGATTGTTAAAGACAATTCATAGCCCTAAGGTTTTTCTGTAACCTACGAATAATTATAAAAATTAAAATATAATCTTACGATGTGGGACCTGTAAATTAATTATCATTCTTCGCGTGCTGTAGCTAATTAAAGTAGGATAAGGGTGTGACCAAGAGCATGCAAATTTAGATTAAAATTAGAAAGGTATTTCACTCTTCTCACAAAGTGACCTTCCAACATCCATTTCAATATTCTTACCAGAAAGGAATCTCATTCATTCCAAGGGCTCAAATCTAAGTCTCCAACCTTCTTGGCTTGTACAAGAACCAAGGTGGCAGGATGAAACGTTGAGTGTTACGCTTAAAAAATTTGCTGTGAAAGAGTTTTATGATCTAATAGTATCTTTCCCTTTTATTCTATATTCCCTTTCATACAAAGTTGCCTAAAAGGGTATGGAAACCCAAACAACAAATAGACACTCTTTTAAGGATGATCCTCTTATATATTGGAGTTAATTGATCACAGTATGATATTCTATTAACTGCAAACAAATATCATAAAAATCAAGTATAATCAAAACAGAAATATACTCAGGACATAATATATCACATCAGTCCTTGTAAATTATTTTACAGGATACAAAAAAATCGCATTTTTAAAAACATGCATCCTCAAATAATGCTTACAGCAATTATCAAATAACTGCATACAAAAATATCCTTGCATATGAGTTGAAAATCCAATAGTACATTCATGTTTCACTTTTAAAAATCATCGAATACTGCACAGTCCAATAATGTGATTGATCAGCAATAACTTTTTTCAGCTGATACTGGCTTTGAGTTGGACTATAATTTTTCTTCGCCAGTCTTTTCAAAAGAGCAGTACAAGTCAGTAAAAAATAAGTAACTAATCAAAGCTGCAGAAGTAGGAGGTGCATACTTCTTATGCATCCACTATGAAGCGAAAACGTGTAAGCTACATCATACCTTATGTTCCTCTAGCCAAAAATCAAAATAATATTGAATGCGTATATGGAAAATAGAAAGTAATGATTAGGACTTGGAATGCAATGAAGTTTCTCTAGTAGCTATGATAGACTATAAGTAAACCTGAAAATCTCTTGTTATAGTTCTTTCCAGAAATCTGAAAAGCATAAATTGAATTTTAAATCGATAGATATGTATATTTACTGAGTAAGTGAAATCTTTAATTAATGGCTTTTTAAAAATTTGCAGTGTATATTTTACCACAGTTGAAAAGTAGTAAATTATAATGTGGATTAAGGGTTCATAGTATTAATGCAAACCAAACAAGTAGCAAATAGATTAAAATATTTAAAACTCACATTGCTCATTTTCCCCATGGTATTGGCATCCAATGGTGCAATAAGAAATACATCAGCCCATTTGCACAGTTCAATATGGAGTACTGGATCTCCAATTCTGCTCCAAGAGGCCCATTCATCTTCCTCTCCAAATATATCCACCTTTCTATCATTATTGACATCTTTTTCTTTAGTCAGGTCAACCACAGTATTACTTTTTAATCCTAGAATACATTTAAATATATAAACAGAATAATTATAATATTTTAATTAAATTTATATGTTGAAGGAAAATACGAAGTACTTTTTTCGTATGCCGTTCCACGAAGTGCGGCCATCCACGATATAATTTATTAAATGTATACTACCAAATAATATAGACAAATTTCCGTATCGTTTTCCCGAAAGAATAAATGAATGTTTAAGGCACAAAATGGCAGAGTATAAGACTGCTTAACTCGTAGTTATCATATACAGGGTGCAGCAACATAACTTCCTTTTCTTAAATGCGCCTTATTTAGTTGGTTGATGTTTAGATGGAGTGTTCATGGTTTTGTTTAAGAGGTGTAACTATGACGTTTAGTTTCCATGAATTTTAGTTGGCATAATGCATTGATTCAGTGAGGAGGGTGCGTTTGCCGTTGAGGTCTATTTTACGAGCGCATGATTTGTGATCGCGAACCTGCGAGCCTTTCGGAATCGCTTTAATTTAACCCCGTTTGGGCTGACAATAATCGTCGAGAATTGCATCTAAGGCCTTTGCAGTCACCTAAAATCACAACGTGGTGTACGAATTCCGCAGCTGGAGTTATTGGCCCTTGGTTCTTAGATGAAAATGAAGTCACAGTGACAGTGAATTCAGGGCGTTATTTGAACATGATACAGGAATTTTTACCACAGTTGAATGAGTTGGACGTAGGTTACATTCAATAAAACGGTTAAACGGATTACACTTCTAGAGTACTGATGGTTGTTTTGAGGGAACACTTCCCAGAGCGCCTCACCTCAATTAGGGGCGTTTTGGATTGGCCGGTACGCTCTCCCGGTTTGGCCCCTTGTTATTTTTGGGATTTTTCGAAATCCCGTGTTTACGTTATCTCTAAGGACCGTAGATGTTTTAAAGAACAACATCCAGGAAGAAATTGCCAACACAACCCTTGCTGTACTGGCAAGTCATAAAAAACGCCAGAAATCGATTTACGCATTGTATAGAAATGGGTGATGTTACGTACCTGAGTTCCTATTTAAAACTCTGTGAAACAAATTTTTAGGTATGTACTTAAAGAATAAAATCAATTTTAAAATTTTGGTCCATATCATGGATTATTTAATTTTTTTTAAATAGGAAATTATGTTGCCGCCTATACATAGCATACCTACCTATTCAACTACATGGAGTAAATTTTGCTTGAGCTAACCCTTAGTATAGATTGTTCAATCTTAGGCCTCCACTAATTTATAAAATATATCCGTACAGATATTATCATTTTAAATTAAATAAATAATTTACTAATATATTTCCCTTTAACAGTTTCTTCAGATTATATTCAAATTCAATTGGATTATCTAAACTATAAAAGGGTTGTAAATATTCAATCTCATTTATTTAAATTGAATTTAGTATTTCCACTTATCTGTTTCACTAATTTATTTAACATTTGCCCAAAACGTAAAATTTATCAACTATAATAATTATCGTACAAATAAAAGGAGACATAAAAAACAAGGGAAAAACAATGAAAGAATATTTTTAACTAAATAAAGATGTCCAAAATATTAGAATAAAAACAATGCAAAATTTTATGAGTCATATTATCCTTCCAGGAGCATTCTGATTGCTTGTGAAAATTGAACAGTAGATACATTTAATTGAGCGATCCATGAAGTTAATCTTAACATGGGTAATCGGACATTTTAGTGTACACCTATTTATACATCTCAATTATCCTGTAAATCGCAGAAACAAAAATGAATTTAGGAAGTTCTTTGATGATGGCACCTTTTATGTGTGTAAATATAAAAAATAGCTTCATAATTAGAATCCAGGTCACTGATGTTTCATTCAGACAAAAAATTTATATCATTAATCAAATTTTGAGGTTTATAATTACTAATTCACATTCTAGTTAAAATGAATCAGAGGCTAACATTATAATGATCTAATATTTGTTAGAGCAATGTCTGGTAGCTCATAACCTAGAGACATAGGTGTTACAATAAATAACAATGGTTATTTTAAAACCAATGAGCAAAATGAAAAAAGAAGGAGTTCACCTTTTAAAAGTGGTGTTTAAAGTTTTCATTACTTACCAGAACAAGACTCGGTAGCTATAAAAGCTTCTTGAGCAATACTACAAGGGTCATAAAAGTGTTTTGCTTTTTCCGTAGTAACTATTTTCACTCTTATATCGCAGCTTTCGGCAAGAAAACCTTGAGTAAGTAGCGGTAATTTTATTGTTGCTACACTCCCTGTTACTCCAATCAGTATATTCCTACCAACCATTTTCTATTCTTCTTCAGTGACTTATCGTAAGAGTTATACTTTGTAACTTTGAGATATTGAAAGCATCCCGCGCGCCTAAAAGATTTAATGATTTCCAAAAATTCGATACAATAACCAAACAATAGAATACTGAAAGAATAATCCGTACGTATGTAAATTGTACAGAATACTGAATTCACTGCATGTAAGAACATAATTCGGTATTCTAACATACCTAGAAACGTTTAGGAAGAATAACAATCTTTAATCATGAGATTATTTTAACCAAACAGTCAACTCAGGTCACAAATTTACCTACAAACCCCAAATCTTTATACACCTTACCCCTAACCGCATCAAGATGCACTCTTGATTGAGCATCAAAATTTGAAGAAAAATCTGAAGGAAGAAAACATGGCGCATTATTTGAATAGATTGTAAGCGCTTTTAATTACTGTAAAATGGAACATATATAGAAATTGATTAGTATTGATAAAGTTTGACTATCTATTAGACGAATTCTAGTAATTCTTGATAAATTTTCATCAGAAGGTTATGATTCTGAGATCACAAAGCAATTATGCGAAAGTCAATTAAAAGGGCGGCAACTAAGCAATTACATCAAATTTTAGACTTCGCAGAGGAAAGCTCTATCTAAAAAATTAGTCGTAATTAGCAGGGAATTGTAAAAAGGAAAATGATTTTCTTCTGGGTTTTTACTGCAATAGTTTCCTTACCTGATCAATAATATATCCCTCTCTTTGTCCTTTATCAGTTATGCTAGAGAAACTACTTACAAGAGGTCAGAGGCGGAAATGTTCTTTTAACTCTCATAATCTTGTATCTTACGCTACCTAAAATCAATATCTTTAATGATAGCTTAATGTCAAAGCTTTTGAGTTTTATCAAATGAAAAAAGGTCTGTTCATTAGTAAAGGGTTTTACTATATATGCATAGGCAAATATTCAAGTCATGGATGCGTGCCTATAATTGCAAATGCTAATTTATCGCTTATAATTTCTGAACTAATCCTAATGGACTCTGATCTGCTCGTGATTTTTAATATCAATTATTGAAACTGCCGTTGCAGTCTAGTCCTCTCCAATATAAAATACTATTTGCTAATATTTTAGTTATCTTCAGAAATGCATAAAACATTAATCTTTCATATCAAATTTTAAAATAAAGAAATAGAAGAGGATCTGCATAGAATATCATTAATTATACCAACAGAAAATGTTTGTCATCGAATCGATCTATAGGAAATAAGAAAGTACTTTCAAGTAAATCTTTTGTTTTGTTTTGGAAATCAATTATTAAGATAATATTATTATTTATTATTAAAAAGAGAAGTTTATTATATAATATTATATATATATATATATATATATATATATATATATATATATATATATATATATTACTCTAATGTTCTATTTCTAATGTAATATTGAGGGTGGGATGTTCTTTTAAAATTGTGGATAAACTTTTAAAATGTACTGGTATCAATTATTTCTTACTGTCCTGCAATATTTATTGAGGATATTTTTCGTGATATTTAAACGATATATTCTACATATCGTTTGTATGGTGTGTGCGTGTATATATATATATACACACACACAGTGGTACCTCGAGTTACGAGCAGCCCGACATACGAGTTTTTTGAGATACGAGCTGGAGCTCATGTCATATTTTTGTTCGAGATACGAGCCCAAATTCGAGATACGAGCGCAAATTCGTGTTTCTGGAGCGTCCAGCTAGTTGGTGCGTTGGGTCGAGCATCATCCAAGAAAATCTCTCACTCACTCGCACGTGTTACCCGCTTGAATCGAAGTGTATCTTGTGCGCTGTAATCATTTTTGCGTGATTACTGAACTTTTTTACAGTTCAGAAAGTGCAGCCAAGAAGGCAGAAACAAGTAATAATTAAAGTTACGTTAATGTTAAGGTTAGCCTAAGTTTAAAGTTAAGAGCATTGTTTTAAGTATTTTCTTTTATTTGTAATAAATAAAGTGTTGTTTTAGTTTAAAGTTACGAAAATAGTTTTAAGTTTTAAAAAAGCGCCGTTTACGTATGTGTTTAGATTGCATACACTCCTTCCCACCTCCTCGCCGTTCACCTTCGTTAGCCGAACTTGTCCGTCACCAAAGTAAGACTATTATTCTAAATAACTCTTTTATTTCTTTGTTTCATAACTTTGTTACGTATTTCTTAACTATACATGTTTATTTGTTAATTAAAAACATATCTTTATTCATAATTTACAATGTTTTGGGGATTTTTCATAGATCCGGAACGGATTAAAGGCATTTACATTACTTTCAATGGGGAAAAATGATTCGAGATACGAGCAATTTGACATACGAGCAAGGTTATAGAACGAATTAAACTCGTATCTCGAGGTATCACTGTATATATATATAGTTTTCTCCTTAAATTCGTCTATAAATAATGATGATATAAAATTTTTCTTAAAACTTCAGCTAATCAAGAGCAAAGATTCACAGGTATCTACTGAATACGAACACAAGAAGTGATTGAAGTATTTTTTCCAGATTCAAGCATCTTTCAAGCTATTCATTCTTCTCAATCACCTATATTTCTTTTCTCGTTCAAGCAGAATAACAATTATGTTAAGGGTGATATCACAGCCATTTATTTAATTTCGTAAAATTAATTTCTTCTGTTATAAAGTTTTAAAATGGCCATCAATGAGTAGAATCATTCCGTCTGATCCCAAATTCACTATAATTTAAGAAACATCGACCAAACTATGCTAAAACTCTTAATTTTATCTGTAACACTCCGCCAGACCGATTAAATGTTTCCTGGGTAGTGAGTAGGTATTTGTGGGTAGGTGAGAGTATTTCTCGTGGTAGTTTAAATGCATATTTCCATTTCGTCCGCATGGCGGCATCGGTTTAAGTATATAGCCCATAGCTCCTGTAATTTGGACTGCACATATACTCCCAAATTACTAGGCACACGGGCTCTTAGATTTTTTTTTATGTAATGGCCCGCAGAATCTCACCTGAGGAAAAATCGGAATCCGACCTTACTGATTTAGAGTTCGATTCTAGAGAGCCCCAAAATCGGACCCTCCCCATAAGAATATATATGGGGTCGATTTTTGACAATTTTTAAATTATTCTTACCGGTGATATAGAAGTTTTCAGTTATACAGATCTATAGATATGCGTCATTTCTATTTATTCCTGCCCTCTGTTGTAAGCTGTTGATCATTGGTTCGATACCAGGCTCATTTGAATATCCCTCATTAAAATTTTATCAAGCGGTTGATTCATTCATATACGATAATTCTTTTTCCGTACATGCAGGGTAAAAATTAATGTGCGCTTTGTCTTTTGTTCTCTATGAAAAAGTATGGTAATTCATTGACTGGTATAACTTATCACCTTAAATTAACTTTGGCGCGTATTTATTTTCAACTATCGACTGTTTCGTCAGCGTTGTTGTTGTGTCCGTTGCGCCTAGCTACAAATGTTCACAAGGCTGATAGAATTCAACAGGATGATCAGAAACATTGATTTTTGCACGTTAAGGCATTGAACGATGAGTTTCGATTTACAAAACTTTTGCTTACAATCTTGCTTATTGATTAAATAAGTTTTTCTGTAATCTTTCAATCATCATTTAGTGTTTTTCCATCAGATACTAGTGAATGACACTGAAGCCATTGTGATTGCCTTATCATGCTTTCAGCCTTATTGTATAGTACCCTCCCAAAATGAATTTTGAAAATGCTTGTATTTTTTCGTTGATCACGAGATTATGTGAAAAGAGTCTCGACGAATCTTGGAAGCGCAATGACAGATCAACTTCAAAAACTTTACAAGTTAAACAGTTGCGAACAAAGGCGTATAGCACGCTCTTAATTCCTGGAAAAAATGGTATTTAGTTGTTGTGAATGAAATGTATGATGTCCTTGTATTCTAATTCAAAAGTTAATTTTTTTCAGATTTCATTCACGGCTCTCACGACTGTTTTGTGACATTAATATCTACGGCATTCGAGAATAGAGTTTTAGAAGATAGTGTCATCATGGAAGACTTTAATGAGTGCATTGAGCACCTATGGAAAGATTCTAGTCTTAAGTCTTATATTCCTGCAATTGTATATTTTTTAGCGATGATGTGTAATGCAAGACGGGTAAAGAATTTCCCAAGATTTACATATGTATCTGTTTCAAAATATTTTGGTGTTTTTATGTATTGAAAGAGCCTATACCTTTTCTCTTTTCATTTTCTTGCAGGATCCAAATGAAGATGAAAATGACAATTGCAGGAGTAAATCGTCATCTGTATTACCGAAGAAGTATCAAATTTATCACCCATCATTATTTACATTGTCAAATGTAAATAACGTACCATCAAGTGATTTTAAACTCAATTGCTTAACAAGTTTTCAACTTTTGCGGAGTAACCTCGTTCGCCGAGCTAGCAAGTTAGTGAGAAAATATATATTTTTTTATTTGAAACACACAAACCATTAAGTATTTTTCTTAGTTTTCAGCTCGAAACGTGTGGCACAAATTTCCTGGGAGAAAAGACCAACCATATCCTGCAAGCCTCTTCTCCAGTTTCAAGAGATCAAGAAAAATATGTATGGAATAATTTAAGTAGTGTTAAAAATTCACTTCATATTTGATTTATTCGAATGTATGAATTATATTAAAAATATTTTCTTTGCTTCAAACTAAAATTCCTGAAAAAAAAATTGGTTTAAGTGAAGGAGGATTTGTGTTTAAATTTCCTATACAAAACAGCAGCAGGTATAAAATTAAGTCCAAGAAAGTGTTTATGTATGCTCTTTGTTAAATATTTATTTTTTTTCTTGAATAATTTGAATTTCTAAGTTTCAATACAGTTTGCATTAATTTGATCTAAATCTTAAACCTCCAATAAAGTTCTGTCTACTATAATGTGTAAGATTTGAATATACACATCCCTTCTTAAATTGGCAATGACCAACTGGTAGATGGATAGCCTTCAGATGTGTGGGAGGTTATTTGGGAATGAATGAAGATAGGGAATAATGATTTTTTATATTGCTTTATTTAGTTAATAAATTAATCTCTATTTGTTTTAATTTTATAGCTGGAGGATGCAAGCTATCATTCAACTAGATCAACATTTTTATCAAGTATTCCTGCAAAATCAACTCCTACCCCTTGGTATGAGTTAAATGTTGACTATAATTGCAATAAGATATGTAGACATCTTACTTGGGAATCTCTTGGTGAAATAATTCCTGTCCAAGAAAATCCACTTCTCTCTGAAGCTGGGCGTGATGCCTTTAACTCTAACCTCAAAATCAGAGATAAGTTGCTTTTAATTATGGAGCCAAGGATTGAATTTGAGTTTCGAGAACCTATCAACTGGAAGACTCTCTTACACCATGTGCTTTGCCTATTAATGGGTTTGGAATCTGAGAGCTTCCTCTTCAATAAGGTATGTGCTGACTATGCTATTCAAATGTGTGAAGGAAATAGGTTTGAATTTTCATGAAAGGATATTCTTCTAGTAACTGAATATGAAATGAATCAATAAATTTTTCCTTGAAATTTAGCTGAGGTTTTCTATTGATGGTCTCTAGATTTAGTATTTTTCATTTCATAATCATTAACAATAAAATATATATTGACTTAATTATTAGTCCTTTATGAATTAAGGATTTCTGTTTCACTTGCTACTTGAAGTGTGATAAATCATTTATTTAGGAAATGAAGAAACCAAAAAGTAGTTTTATAGATTGTCATGCAAATATACATTCAAACATTTACTGAATATAAAACTGTAAAATAGAGGATGTAAATGCCCTAGTACATCTTCTGCAGTAATAACTTGTAGTAAGACAGTGAATATATGTTTGTATTTATCACCCCTATTCTGAAGGGTCGTACTTGATAACTCTCAGGAGGATACTGATGGAGATTGAAGGCAATATACAGCGTAGGTTCAACCATGTTAATGAGGCTTCAATAATCATTCTGGTATTCACCAACTGGCAGTAGGTTAACCTAGTGAATTACCAATCTTAATCTCTCAAACAGTCTTACAGTTTCTATGTTAATAGAAATCTATAATGAAAACTAATCCAGATATAAAAGCACCACCCATTTGGATGTCCAGAGCATGGTGACATAACTGAGGTCCACAAATAATAAAGAATAAATACACTTTTCAATGCCACCTACAACTGTTGCAGCTTGAAGAGTGCAGAGGGGCTGCTGAGTGAATTAAGAAAGAGGAGCAATTGGAACATCATTAATTTTAGCAATGCCAGAATAAAATCAGATGATTTAATATCATTTAATGATGGGGATTTAATTAATTGAAGGGAAATCAAAGATGCAAAACTTTTGCAAAAGAAGCAGAATTTATGATTAAAGAGAATCATTGCGGCTAAATTGGGAAGTTTTTCTTTCAGATCGAGTTATCTTATATTGAGCAGTACTGTGTACAGATATGTACCTAGTGAAGAGGAATAAAAATAACATTAACCGTATTCTGGTGAAGGATCAAAACAAGGAGGCACATCATAACATATTTATCATGGATATTTTTAATGCTTTCGATTGTAAAAGGGCTCTACTGTATCTGTCTGCATTTAATGTTACATGCAAAGAGTTGAGCAAAAAGAATATTTTTGTTAGGGTGACTATTATTTGCATATCCTATTACAAGGTAGTTGTAGACAAGGAGAAGGAAATACCACTGTTGAAAAGATTATACCTTGTCACATATATTTAGTTGATGATGTTATGATCTTTGCAACAAAAGTTCGTAGGATGAGGATAAGATATCTTCTACTAAACTTACATTTCAGTAGTATTTGATGTATATATTTGCTTTATTATTTCTCTATTTTATTTTATTTTTTTACCAATAAATTTATTTAGAAACGATCTAAATCCAATATTTGCATGGAGTTTTCCATCTCCATGTTTTTGCTCAAAGGTTTTCAGTTGTTTAACCCTTTTACTGTTGATGGGCCAATCTATCAATAATTGTGCTGAATTATGAGTATTATTTATGAGTATTTTTCATCTTATACGATAGTATATATGTTTCTTGATGTGCGGTGTGCACTCAAATACTGGAAAATAAGGTGTTTAAACATTTTCTCCTGCATGATTTGAATAGTTATGTTCTCTACAAAGAAAATCATCCGCAGGCATAAAACCAATGAAACGCTTATCGTTTGTAATTAGTATTATATAAGACCTTTCCAAGGAGTGGCTTCAAGAAAAAGTCACTTATGGAACATTAAGTTTTACTGTTGATGGGCTTGGATGGGATGGGTTTAAGGAATCCCTTATTTGGGACAGTAAAACTTTAACAAAATTACTCCAAAGAAAGGAGAAAGATGTGACAACATATTATTCCTTCTTTGTATGTGATATAGGTAAGAGTATTGTAACATAAGAAATTGATAAATTATAATTTACATGTGTTACAAACAATTGTTTCATTCTTACAGATAAAAAAGCTTTGTTTTCATGACTATTTTTCTTTATATCAAGAAATTAGATAAGTTTGAGCTGTTGGAATATGTTTGGTTGGAAGATATTAGTCACGAAGCACTGTTGAATTGTTTGGCTGATTTAATTGTAATGGGATCTTGTTATCGCCGATTGTTGGCATTTGTTGAGTCAATGGATGTTCATGGCCAAGGAGTTGTGCTGAAGGTGAGAATGAGTGAGAAAAATTTGTGATATTTTTAATGTTATGTGCATTTAAAATCAAGGAAAACAGCATTACTCATTTTCAGCTTTACATCCTAAATTTCCACACTTCCTTAATTTTTATGTCTATATTTTTCATGACAGCTGCTAATTCAACATTATATACACTCGCTTTCATTTGGCTATGTATGAAATTGAAATAGGAAAGAAAATATTTTCTTAAAGGTGAAAAATGAGTTTATTATATTTATAGAATCAGCAAACTTATGAAGTTGCTTACTAATGAAAAAAATTCTCTCCCTTAGAGAGTCTACAATGCTTTAGTTCATGTTTCTGGGTACCCCAATTCAGACCAACCCAACTAATCAACTTCCCTCTTACCATCAGATGTATATAACTCATACAGAAATCTTGAAATTCTTTTCATTCACAAATTCCATTAACCTTTATGACCCTTGGGTTACTATTCATTTAAAGGAAAACCAGAAACTATGTGGCCAAGTAATTTTTAGAGAGATCTTTTCATAAATACCTTTCTCAATAGAATGCATGGAATGTGATAGAGAGTAGTTTATTAAAAATAAGACTTTACAAGTAAAAAAGTGAAAAAGGAAAAGAGATAAGGCTGTTAGTAAATAAATAATGGAAACAGTGGCTCCAAAGTCGTAAAAAACCAGGTAAGAAAACAGAAGACTTACCTAGTGGTGGCTCCACTGTTGCCGTTGGGGAATCCAACGCTGCAGGGGAAGCTCTAAAAGTAAGGGAATGAAGTAAAGGTCCTGTATTGGTATTTTAGAGACCAAGTCTCAGTTTTCAGCTGCTGGGGTTGTGTCTAACCCCTCTATCTTGGTCTATGAAATCCTCCAAAGGCAGCAGTAGAACCACCCCCAGGCAAGTCTTCTGTGTACTTACCTGTTTTTTTTATGGCTTTGGACTCACTGTTTCTGTTATTAATTCAATAAATGATAACTATAAAATAAGAATATATTATTTAATAACATTAAGCCAACTTATAAATGGGTGAAGGAATGAAAACAATTAGAATTTTATAGGAAATACATATGCTACTGCCCTTTTGGTGAATGATTTATAAATTCATTACTGGTAAAAGGTTTACAAGAAACATCTAAACTCTTGTTATGCATTGTATATATAGAATAAGTATAATCTTACATCAGAAAAAATTGCATTTTTTCAGGCAGTTAAAGAGTCCACCAAGCATTACTTAAACTTGTATCAAGGTGTATGCCTCTTGGTGATGAATGATCTTCTGCATAGAAAGTCCTTCTCAGTCCTCTTTATGAAACTAAAGTTAAGAGGTTTACAAGAGCAAATATTGTGCTTAGCAAGAGCATTTGGCATGTGGGGCCACGGGTCACCTCTTCCAAATGGAGTTGAAGCCCTTTCTCATCTTCATCAACATGCTTCAAGTTCCCAAATACCACATGTTGCTTCTCTTTTTAAATATATCCTACATACAGGCTGTTTAGTGTATTTCAGGTATGTATGAATTTTAGAAAGTTTGTTGCACAGCTTATACACTGATGGTGTCCTTTTTTAATCATCTATGTTATGAGCAGGGTCATATGATGTTTTCAATGAAATGAAAAACTAAGCTTCTTTACTTCTGAGGTACCATTTATGATATATTAAATTTTCTAACTTTTAGGAAAGGATATCTTATTTGAATTATTAGAATTCTAGGGTCATCTTTTCAAAATTATACCTGATCAAATAGGAATACTTTTTCAAAGTTCTGTGTATGAATGGGTATGGAACAACAATATCAGAAAAATATTTTAGATTGAAGTTCACTGATAAAGAACAAAATTACAAGCTTTTTATGCACATTCAAAATCCATTCTTATGATAAACTTATTTTACTACACCACAGAAAAGTACATACAACATTTGAAGGCTTATAAGATGCATTTCCCTAAATTGGGTCTCAAATAATTTACCTGCATCTTATATTTGAAGGTCACAGGTTGACTTTTATTGCTGAGTGCTATTTTTAGCCCACATAAAGTGCTAGACACACACAACTTTTTATACATCTGCCACAATTATTATATCTGTTTTAACTAAATTTTTGCCAACAAAATAGGTCCAAAAGGGAGAACAGGGATAGTTTCCTTCTGGCACCACAATGTGCCCGTCAGGAAAGTAATCCAAACTAGTCTTGGTGTGCCCTCAGTGCAGAGAAGCAGGGACTAGCACAGCATTATAACTCTTATATATGTAATTGTAATCAGTTCAAAAAGCAGAGAATAAGAAAATTTATCAGTTCTTCCAAATTTATCACAAGAAAAGAAAATATTATGTTTATATCTTTGTACACCTAGTAACGTTAAAACTTCATATTTTCCAACCATTTCAATCTATGATGTTTTATTTACCAGCCATCTTCCTGAAGTACCTGAAGATGGCTGGATAACATCCTACCTAGGTCATCAATATAATCATATTTATTGTATCTCATCTTGATCGCTGCAAGCAACAATCATTCTCATTATGTCTTATTTTCAAAGAAAATGGGAGATTCATAAACTTTTCTCTTTCCATTAATAGAATTATATTGTGTTTTTACAGCATTTTGGAACGTTGGCTATTTAATGGTGAAGTCATTGATGAGAGAGACTTCTTTGTGGTTGCAAAAATAGAATATTTATCATGTCGGAATCGTCGTTGTTGGACCAGGGCCTTCCAGTTTAATACTGCCTCTGTTCCAGAATTTCTTTGTGGCTTGAAACCATTCCTTTTACGATGTGGTAAATCAGTTAACTTCCTGAAGAGTTGTGATCCTAAGGCAAGTATAGCTCTCATAAAATTTTAATCTATACCATATATGACTAATTTGATGGTAGAGCAAGCAAATATTGAAATAAAAATTGTTGGACGACTTCAATGTATTGAAGTAAAAAGGATACTTTTGTTAATAATTTACAGAAGCCGTTAAAGAACAATTGGCTAAAAAAGTTTATTAATGAATCTGATGAAAGTAAATCAACAAAGTGAAAAATCTCAACAATGTAGTTTCCACTATTGTAAATGACTTGGTATTTTGAGTTTTAGATTCACCAAAAATCACATCATATAATAATTCAAATAAATATTCATAAAGAAAAAGCAAATGTAAAATAGTGTGCTTGAGGCATTCAAGAAACTGATTTTAGTATGTTGTAGGAAGATTTGAAGAGTATTCTATTTGTGTTCATGGGAAACAAAATTAGTCTAAAATAGGAACATATTTAGAATTCGATTTGTTAACATTCGATCAATTGATAATGACAAACACATGCCAATAGAGAAAGTTTTTACAAGACTCAGTTAAGACTGTTATAGGATGACTGACTATAGGATGGACCAAAGTTGTGTAGAAGATATTGGTGGAGAACTTACTAAACGAGTTGCGCTTAATGAAACCTAAACTAAGGCTCCTAAGATGAAGATTGATATTCAATTTGGAGTCAAGTATTACCCAATGATTATTGACTGAGTGAACTTCTTTCGAGTTCAATTCCATCCATCTTGTAAAGGTATAGTAAGATGGACTTTTGAAGGATGAAAGAAATCACATTGCATTTGTTTGTATTAGGATATAAATGCCATCTCTGACACCACTGAGAAAAATTGTCAATACCCTTCTGAAGTTGAAGAGCATCCTGCAGATTGTCCACTTTCTTAATGATTCTTCAATCATCAGTGTATAAATATACAGAGGAGGAGATAATGCTTGAGAGCATTAACATATGAGAGAAAAAAGTGGGGACCCCAAGATGGAGTCCTGAGGGACACCGGAGGTAACATTTGTAGTTGATGATGAGATACAATCATTTGCTACTCTTTGAGAATGACGGCTAAGATAGGAGGGCATAATATTGAACAAGGAGCCACTGATACAGGGGTTGTAAACTTAAGCCAAAAATAGACCATTATCAACAGTGGCCAAGGCTTTATGAAAGTCAAAGTAAACTGAATCACATTGACCGTTATTCTCTATAGTTGAAGAGAGATTATGAACATAAGGAGGTAGGTTAGTAACTGTTGAATGTTTAGGAACATAGTTGTGCTGGTTATCATTGAGATAAGGATTTAATAATTCAAATAAATACTTATAAAAAAGTTTCTCATACATTTTAGAAAATAGAGGAAAAAGGGTTATGGGTCTATAGTTTATTACATCTGATTTACTACCACCTTTGTGAATGGGAGTGATAACAGCATGTTTCCTTATGGTTGGAAAAGATTCCAAGTCCGTTTTCACTGCAGTTTTAAAAACAAGAGAAATAATTTGAAATAAGGTTGGCAGCATCAACTGAATTTGAGGGCAGCAGTATTATGTAATATGTAACAGAAGCTGGTATCCATTTACCTCCCCTCTTTTGTCAGATGTGATGCCAAAAAGAATTTTAACACGATGACTAGCTGAATCTCACCTATGAAAACATCGGAAACTAATGCTACTTATCATGAGTTCAATTCTAGGTGGCCTTCTCTATGACAAGGAGGATGTCTTTGGTTCGACGCTGGGTCAGGTATATTTCTGCCGTAAGAAACGCATGGGATATCGAATTCGCCACAATAATGTCATAGATTTTATGTTAAGCATTCACTTATCCAAAAAATTGTTCGAAAAATCTTATTTTTCATTAAAAGATATAGTATTACATTGCTTACTGTTAGCAAGCACACCTTAACTCGTATGTATATACATATACACATATAACCTCTGCGCGGTTGGGAATACATTGACCATATTTCGGAAAACGTTTTATGGCACATAAAACGTTTTCCGTTTATGGCACATAAAACGTTTTCAATATATGGTCAATGTATATGGTAATCTATATTTCATGACCAAAATAAGAAACTTTATTCAATTTCCCTTCTTTTGGTTTTACTTTCAAATCCATACTTGGGTATTTATAATTTAATTTTGCAAAAGAAAGGAAGCATGCAAGTGATAAAATCTAAGTTTAATGTATTTTTTATGAGAACACCGTAAACACACACCAAACAGATTTTATGTATAGAGATATATACATATATACGAGTTAAGGTGTTCTTTCTTATGGCAGCATTATTACCCCCTGGCATCGAACTAAGGCCATCCTGGAAAAATCACTGTCTACTTTCGCTTGAGTTTGATAATCTTTATAAAAACTCCAAATTTCAAATTGAAATACTTTAAGGAAGTACTTCAAAAATAGTCCTTAAATCCCTATGCATTTCTTACGAAGTTATTGTTAATGCCCCCTGGCATCGAACCAATAATCATTTACAACAATCTTAGGGACGCTTTTCTGTAAGAATGGTCCCTTTAATGTCTGTGTGAAATTTTGAACCTCTGCGCGGTTGGGAAGTGCCATAAAACGTTTTTAGAAATATGTTCAATGTATTTCTTATGAGAAAAATTGAGATTACGGATCGCTCTGGAATCAAACCCAAGGTACATAGCCAAGTGTTGATTTTTTTCAAAGTTCATTATATACGTATATTTATATGCATTTGTGTCCTGTATATGTATACATATAGGATATAAATGTCAGGTCTAAAATACTGGGGCCATGTCCCATGGGCTTGCTGATGTTTTTGTCTTACTTGCAATCCAAAAAATTCTGACTGTCCGCGCGTGCAGGAAAAAAATCAGTCCTACTACTTTCAGGACATACCATGTATATATTAAATGAAGATATAAGCTAATATTTACTGATTTACTTAAAATCTAATGACTGCTTTTTTATAGCATCCATCTTTGGAGAATGGGCTTAGTATTGTATCTTCCTTGAAGAAAAACAACTTCTGTTTAGACAGAAGTGAAGAACTGGTAAAAAAATATGCTGATATGAAAGTGTGTTCAACTAAAAATTTGGTAGAAAAGGAAAATTACAAAGACACTGGAAAAATGAAAGTTTTCAAGGTGCAAGAATCAGAGGAACCTATTGAAAGATTCTCATGTAAAGAACACAATCATAATATAAAATCCTTCCATTCCATTTCATTTAAAGGTTAGTATAAATTGTTTGATTGGTTTTTATTTTCCCTGTTCATTATTTGTTATTATATAATTCATTGATAATGTTCAGTGGTTAGGATACCTAGCTCTTGTCCAGAAGCTCCGTGTTCATTTTCTTATACCATGAAAAAGTATGAAATTGGATGTTAGGAGAGCCCTCTTGAAAAATTATATAATTGTCATTTCATCTACTATATTTACACCTAAAAATCTATACTTCAGGTTGTTTGCAGTTCTCTGTGAACCTTATGTAAGTTGTGATTTTAGTGCATACTGATGCATGTTCAAGTCCAATTCAGAATAATTACCTTTTTTACACAAATCAGAATTTTTGGGAATTCACTGAGTATTTTTAATGCACTTTCAATTTTACTTTGACTTTCATTACAACTGCCAATCGGCAGCATTGTTCATAGCTTTGCTTGCCAGGAAGAAAATCATAGTTCACCATACATATTATTCGATGCACATAATTTAACTATTCTTCCGCTGCAATCTACTCATAATACGCTAACATCATCGACCTGGATCGATCTCATTGCCACTGCAAATCCGGAAAGGGTTGAAATTCACGGTCAACTTCCAGCACCCGGAATCTCTCATCATGACGTACTATTCGTCTCCTACTCACTCAAAGTAAGGAAAAACAAACAAAAATATATCCAGTACCGCGACTTTAATAACATAAACGACGCAGAAATGCTACAAGATGCAACCAAACTTCCATGGTATCTAATAGAATATGCCCATGATATTGATACAAAAGTTGAAATTTTAAATAATAACTTAATATCGCTACTAGATAAACATGCACCAATGCGAATAGTTAGAATTTCTAAGCCACGTGCTCCATGGCTCACAGACAACATCAAACGAATGATGGCAATTCGCGATTTTACATTCCGTAAATATAAACGTACAACTGACCCGGCGATTTTTAACGAATATAAGAAATACAGAAATAAAACCAAGCAGATGATAAGAAATGCCAAATTAAACTATGCTCACTCTATTTCGAAAGATAGTAAAACTCCGACAGCTTTATGGAAAAATCTACGTAATCTGGGAATAGGAAGATCTAGGGAACCTCCGGAACTTAATGATCTCTCTCTCGACTTGCTAAATCATAAATTCTCCCTTCCCCCAATTGAAATTGATCCGGTACATAAAAGTCGAGTCTTACAACATCTAAGGGAGAAATTAAATACATCCTCTTTTCAATCATATTTCACTTTCAAGTATGTTACGCAACTCGAAGTGCTGCATGTTTTAAGAAGCATTAAGTCGAAAGCAGAAGGTGCTGATGGCATTCCGATTACGATCATAAACAAACTCTGTCCTTTTCTGTTGCCTTTGATAACAAATATATTTAATCTATCCTTTCTTACGGGCAAGTTTCCAACTAAATGGAAACGCGCGTTAGTAAAACCTATTCTGAAAAATTCCAAGTCGAAGGCTGAAGATTTCCGACCAATCAGTTTCCTCCCAGTTTTATCCAAAATCCTCGAAAAACTCGCGCATCTTCAGATCACAGACTATCTGAACGAAAATTCGATTCTAAACTGCTCGCAATCAGGTTTTCGGAAACTACATAGCACCAATACAGCCTTACTTAAAGTAACTGACGATATCCGTAAATCGATGGACGGGAGTAAGTTAACAACTTTGGTCCTACTCGACTTTAGTAAAGCCTTCGACTCAGTAGACTCGGATATAATGCTAGCGAAACTACGTAATATGGGTTTTTCTGAAACATCAACTGCTTGGTTTTCCTCTTATTTACAAAATCGTAAACAAAAAGTAATTTCAAATGATATTTCTTCCGCTTGGATTAATATAAATCGCGGCCTCCCACAAGGATCGATCCTTGGTCCTTTATTATTTTCTCTGTACATAAATGACTGCCCACAAGTTATTAAATACTGTAAATATCATTTGTATGCGGATGACTTGCAGATATATACTGATTCAATCGTCTCCGATTTCCCTGAATGCATACAAAACGTTAACCACGACCTCGAACAGATTAATAGCTGGAGTAAAGACAATTTTTTGAATTTAAATCCCTCTAAATCGCAAGCCATCATCATAGGGTACTCCAAGCTATTAAAAAGACTGAATCATATCAGCTTCCCAAAACTAACTTTGAACAATATGGAGGTCAACTTTTGTAATTCTGTAAAAAATCTCGGCCTTTGTTTTAATAATAACCTGACATGGTCGGAACATGTCGTGAAAATATCCAAAAAAGTTTATTCGACTATTCATTCCTTGAGATGCTTAGGTAGTTTCTTAACGCCCTCAATCAAATTACAGCTAGTAAATTCATTGATCATGCCCCACTTTGATTACGGTGATATTGTTTACCAAGATCTATCAAGAGATCTAGCCAATAAGCTCCAACGCATCCAGAATGCGGCCGTTAGATTTATATTTAATTTGAGAAAATTTGACCATATTTCCGGTGCATTTAAAAAATTAAATTGGATAAAACTCGAAACTCGCAGAAAGCTTCACATTCTAACGTTAACATACTCTGTTTTGCGAACGCAATCTCCTGAATACCTCTTTTCCGAATTTGTAAGATTTGAATCCGTCCATAATTGCAATACTAGAGGGAGATTGAATTTACTAATTCCGAATCACAGAACGGAGACGTATCACAAATCATTTATTATAGCTGCAACCACGCTCTGGAATACTCTTCCCTCCCACATAAAATGTTCCATCTCCACCCGATCATTCAGAAGAAAATGTCTTACTCATCTACTAGATAATCATATATCCAATTTATCCCCTGCATCAACAGTTATCACATCTCTACAGCACTGATCAACGCTCTCTCTACTGCTCCTTTCACTCTTAACCTCCAATTCATTTAACTATGCACTATATATATATATATAACTATAATTTATAATTATTTTTTTTTTACAGCTATATGGTCCAATATCTTCTAATTTTACTATTTACACTTTGCCTTTCTTTTCAGCAATCTTCTTAAATATACCGTTGAAAGTTTAATTACCTCTTTAGTTATAAGGTATATTTTCAAATTTAACATGATCTGACTCTTTGATTGCTCTTGTAACATTGAAATTTTAGTATTCTGTTTTATCTTTTCTTATACACTTCTTGTAACTCTAATTGCATAATTGCCACATCTCGTTTTGGATTTTATTCTGTTATTGGATTTGTTACTTTCTCTTTTGTGACAGTTGTGAAACTTGATTATTGATATTTTGTACTTCGCTACCATGATTTCTATTTCTTCATTCTTTTTAGTTAATTCTATCAGTAGGTTTGCGCAGGTTTTTCACACTCCCCTTCATCGTGGGTGTTTTCCTGCAGTGGATTTTTTTCCTAAGATTTTTTCTTAGGTTTTTATATCCACTTAAATCTCTCTTATAATCATTATGTTTCTCTTTCAAATTCTCTTTGTATTTTAAACTTTTTTTTTTTTTTTTTTTTAAGAGGTTAGATGGAAGAAGAGACTTTTTAGTCTCAATCTCGCCTCCAAAATAAAGACCTAATAATAATAATAATAATATTAATTAATAGATACAAATATGGATGTTATATATTATTTATTTTAGGTTTTACTTTAGCAGTTTTGTAAACCATAAAATCTATCTGTAGGAGAAAGAGGCATGAAATTAAAGATGAAAGGTAAAATGAACATAAGAGCATTTTCATATAACTTCTAACTACTCTCAAGACTAGTAGCAAACCTTAGATTTAAAGGTTATTAATATTTTTATGTTAATCTCCTAGTATTCAGGTAATTACTTTACATAGTTATTAAGTCATAGTTAGTATTAAACCTTATATCCATATTATGGCTTTTCATATTAAAATTTAAATGGCCATTGCTTTTGTGAAGGGTATTCAAGTACTCATAAAACAATCCTTAATCACTTACCTGATGCATTATTTTTCAAATTTCCTTCAAAAAATGTCATTTTTTATTTGCCTTTCTTTTTCTTTTAGTATTTTTAAAAAGATGTACTCTGTCCCTTTTTTTCTTAAGCTTATGTTTAATTGTTTATCCTTAGCTTTGTTTTTGACTATTTCTTATGATTTTCTCACTATTACTTTTTATTTTATAAATAAAAACTGAAAATCTTACATTTACTATATCATGTGATATATAAAGCTATCAATTTAAGATCAATTTCTTCTATAATTCAAGAAAAATATGTTTGCTATTACTTTTTGTTACAAATTGTATGAAATTTTCATTGCAGTTTTGAGTTAAAATAAGATAATTTCAAAAATACCCGCTAGATACCCTGAGTATTCTCTCCACAAACAGCATCTAACATTTAAAAAATAACTACTTTTAGCCGACGAGTATACTCGGCTTGAATGTGAAAGAAGACGAAAGTTTTGGGTAAGATGAATATACTCTTCCATGACAGAAAAAGGAACCTGCTATCAGGACAAGTATACTCGTCGGCATCAGGAAAGTGGTTAAGTAGTTTAATTTAAATAAAATGAAATTATTTTTATTTATCTGTTAATCTTTATTTTGCAATAATATTTAAGATTCAGTGTTTTGTGTGTGCTCTCTTAAAGATTTTAGTTCTACTCTCTTTTTTGATAGTTGATACCAATGAAGTATTAGGTAACATTCTCGAAGTATCACCCAATGAGCCATGTAAAGGGATAAAACAATCAGATCATGATATGATGGTGGCAAAGATAATGAGTGAGGAAAGGTGAGTTTTTAATCAATTTTTCTGAGAGAAGGTGGTTACCAGCTTTTTCATAGGTATAATAAACTATTTATGTAAAGGAATTTTCTCTCAAATACAATTTTTTTGGATTATTATTTTCAGTTGTTTATCACTTAAATGAATTATTAAGCATTGTCATAATTAGATGTGATAAAAATTAGAAGGCATGTATCATCTTCTTTTAAGTATTGTTAAATGACAAAATTTTATATAATTCATAACTAGGCAATCTCTATTTATTGGGATGAGCTTAATATTTCCATTTTTTGGAGAATTATGTACTGTAATTGTCAATAAAAATTTTTTAAACATTTATTTAGAGTAAATAGTTATCCTCTTTACTTACATTCCTGGTAGTTTATTATTGTAGTATTTATTTTTATGGGCAGATACCTATCACTTTAATATCATATTTTAATCACATTGGCTTTAGAGATAGCCTTTGTGATTTAAAATTTTATTAATGAATGTACTATACTTTAAAGATCTTTAGTTTTCAGATTTCAGACTTCATGATTATGAAAGCAGTGAGAATCGTTATTTTTATGCAAATGTTTCATTTTTAATTATCTGAAATTCATTAATAATGTAATTAGCTTCTATCCAAATAGCTTCGATAATTATATATTCTATTTTTTATTGGTTTAATGAGGTTTATTTCTTATTTTCAGGAAGATATTGAAGAAATATTATGAAGAGCTTGGAGAAGCCTCAGATAGAAGGCGTTTGAAAGCCAAGTGGAGATCTCAGAGGATGCAGCTGAGAACTAAAGTATTCTGTAGCAATTCCGATCAGATAAAAGTTGATTGTGATCAGAATCAACTAAATGAGGAGAGACTCTCTATGAAACATTCTTTTAAAGGAAAATCACAATCCAGTGTTCTAGCAGAAGATGCAACATCAGCTAAAGAAATAGCTGTAGAAGAAGTAACAATGAAATATTTGATGGAGGATAAGATTCCCTTATCTGCCCCTAAAGGAATTATGAGCCAAAAAAATTCAATGTTTATGCTGCAAGGAGCAGAAGTTGTGAATATCACAAGACATGATAAGATAGAAGTGGGAGAAGAGGAAGGAGCAGCTAGAAATTACTTTGATCCTGAGTACATGAATCTTATAAAAGCTGAGGGTGATTCTTGGGAAGAAATACCTATGATGGAGATTATGGAAGAGAAAGATACTGAAAAAATAATGGACCAGGAAATTGTACAAAATATGCAACCTTCAAGTATATGTTTGCCATTTTTAAAATCTCTTAGCTGTTCTCATGTGAAAAGGGTGAATGGTCTTTTCCTTTTTAAAACTGACTCGAAAGAAGAAGAGGTTAAAAGAGAAGAAAATAATCAAGGTGATTTTAATAAATTAGGGATTTTAAAGAAACCTGTAGACTATATGTTTAAGCTTCAGTACCACATGTCAATGTATTTAATGAATGTTAGTTGTAAGCAAAGATAGAAGAAATGGATTATCGTTAAAAAAAAATTAATAAATACTTTTCTCGTAACTTAATAATCTGTTACAGATATTCCTCTTGAGTGGCCTTATCGCTCAATACTGCTGGCATTGATGATGCAATCAAGCAAAATGGATGCAGCTCTATTGCAATGGATCTTAATTGAGAAGGGACTAATTAGTCATTTACGGTCTCTACGTGCATATTTCTTTCTCCTAGATGGAGAATTTGGAAGGAGACTTTCTGAGGATTTATTCTCTGCTATGAGACGTACACCAGGTAATTAGTTATAGGTTTATCTATTATCAAAAAACTTCCCTGAATTGTACTTAGTATCCCTGTACGGTGTAGCATTAAATTAAATTATGTTAAAGTAATATAATTTAGTCTAATTATTTGTTAAAGCTAACCTTACAAAAGTAACGTGCAATATATTTGTTATATCTTATGTACAGGAAATAAAACTCTGATCAACTCCAAGATCTCATTCTATAAAAAAAAAGTCTGCCGATTGGTAGAAAGTATACATCTCTGTATTTGAACCCAATAATACATAAATTTTCTCCCACTTATAATACGAGTAAAGGTGTGCTTGCTAACAGCAAGCAATATAATAATAGAAAGTCCGTAAGTACATTATGTATGTATCTATATTTGTGGAAAGTTTGAATGATCTATGTACGATATTAAGGGAGCTACGATTTTTTAAAATCTGAAAATATTTCACCTCCTGGCATCGAACCCATGACCAATTGTGCATAAATAAAGCATTTTTCCGTAGATATCTATAATAGCAATAGCAACATGAAATCTTTCCGTTCTAGCTTAATGAAAAGTATTTTTAAAAATTATTTGAAAAACGGCCCCATGCATCATCCTGAAGGGGAAAGTCGATTTTTGGGGCCTCCTAGAATCGAACCCATGATAGGTAGAGTTGATTTACGAATTTTTCCTGAGTGAGATTTAGTGGGCCATTACTTAAAAAAATGGGCGAGATTTCATGTGGCTATTGATATTATATATATTTACGGAAAAATGCTATAGATTACGTACAACTGGTCATGGGTTCGATGCCAGGAGGTGAAATACAGTGGTACCTCGAGATACGATTTTAATTCGTTCTGTAAACTTGCTCGTATGTCAAATTGCTCATATCTCGAATCATTTTTCCCCATTGAAAGTAATGAAAATCTCATTAATCCGTTCCGAACCTATGAAAAATCCTCAAAACATTGTAAATTATGAATAAAGATACGTTTTTAATTAAAAATAAACATGTATAATTAACAAATACGTAACACAATTATGAAGCTAAGAAATAAAAGAGTTATTTAGAATAATTATCTTACTTTGGTGACAAGTTCGGCTAACGAAGGTGAACGGCGAGGAGGAGGGAAGGAGTGTAGGCACTCTAGAACCATACGTAAACGACGCTTTTTTAAAACTTAAAACTATTTTCGTAACTTTAAACTAAAACTACACTTTATTTCTTTCAAATAAAAGAAAATACTTATAACAGTGCTCTTAACTTTAAACTTAAACTAACCTTAACATTAACGTAAATTTAACTATCACCTGTTTCTGCTTTCTTGGCTGCACTGTAAAAAAAAGTTCAGCAATCACGCAAAAATGATTACAGCGCACAAGATACACTTCGATTCAAGCGGGTAACACGGGCGAATGAGAGAGATTTTCTCGGATGATGCTAGTCTCAGCGCACCAACTAGCTGGACGCTCCGGAAACACGAATTTGCGCTCGTACCTCGAATTTGGGCTCGTATCTCAAACAAAAATATGGCCCGAGCTCCAGCTCGTATTTCAAAAATCTCGTATGTCGGGCTGCTCGTAACTCGAGGTACCACTGTATTTTCAAATTTTGAAAAATCGTGGCTCTCTTAATATGATGCTTAGATCATTCAAACGTTTAACACGAATAGATACGTATATATTGTACTTGTACTAATCAACACTTGCCTAGGTTTCACGGGTTCGATTCCAGAGCGTCCCGTAAACTCGATTTTTCTCATAACGAATGCATTGGCCATATTTCCGAAAGCTTTTTATGACACTTCCCTACCGCGCAGAGGTTCGTAATTTCACACAGCCGTAAAAGGGACCATTCTCACTTAAAAGCGACCGTGATAATGTAGTAAATGGTCGTTGGTTCGATTTTAGGGGGCGTTAACAATAACTTCGTAAGAAATGCCTAGGAAATTAAGGACTCATTTTGAGGTAATTCCTTAAGGTATTTTCATTTGAAATTCAGGGTGTTTATAAAGTCAACCATACTCAAGCGAAAGATTACAGTGATTTTAGCAGGATGACCTTGGTTCGACGCCGGGGCGGGATTTTAGCTGCCGAAAGAAATGCATCGGAAATCGAATTCAGTGCATTTTAAGCTGCGTTAATGTCCTTTACTTTATGTTTAGCAACGTTTGAGCAGATTAATCTTTCGAAAAATTTTATTTTTCACTAAAGATAAATTATTGCATTGCTTGCTGTCAGCAAGCACACCTTTACTCGTATATATATATATATATATATATATATATTATAAAAAAAGCGACCGTGATAATGTAGTAAATGGTCGTTGGTTCTATTCTAGGGGGCGTTAACCATAACTTTGTAAGAAATGCATAGGGAGTTAAGGACTCATTTTGATGTACTTCCTTTAGGTATTTCCATTTGAAATTTGGAGTGTTTATAAAGATATCCACACATAAGCGAAAGATAACAGTGATATTCGCAGGATGGCCTTGGTTCGATGCCGGGGCGGGAATAATGCTGCCGTAAGAAATGTATGGGAAATTGAATTCAATTCGTTGTCAGCTGGGATAATGTCCTTCAGTCTATGTTTAGCAATGTTTGAGCGGAGTAATCCTCCGAAAAATCTTATTTTACATTAAAAATTTATTATAGCATTGCTTGCTGTCAGCAAGCACACCTTTACTCGTACACACACACATATATATATCTCCCCGAAGCGTCTATATATAATAGATATAATTCCCCCGAAGCGTCTATATATAATAATATATATAATCAAGAACCTATTAGAGCTGTCAGTTTTAGTATGCTGAAAATGGCTTAATGAACACTTTTAACATCTGTTAGATTCTGAAAGAAAATTTTTAGATTCTTATTTTTCTAAAACTGAAGTGTTTGAGTTTGTATTAGAATGTTATTTTAATGAAACAGTTTTTGACAGTTAATAAAATGAAGGATCAAGCATTACTTCTTTTACTGAGAGTTTTTCTCAGTAGCCCTGAGGAGGATGCCATCAAAACGTTGGCAACTTTGTGGTCACCAGAAATAACCTGGTTGTCTTCACTCAAGCCATCCAAGGCTTTTTTCTTTTTGAATGATATTTGGAACAATCATTATTAAAGTTTTTTTTGTATTGTCATCATAGCCATGAATTTTATCTCTTGATCAAACCCTTCTTTGTAAAGGATTTTTTAGTTAGTTGAATTTATTTATAATTGAATTGCTTATCATATAATAAGTATAATAATGCTTATCATTCTAATCAATGGCTAATGTCCAGTATTTCAAATGTTTTCATCTTTAAACTGTAACTCTAGGCATATAGTAGTTTAATAAAATTACTCTCTTAATTAATACAAGACCATTACATTGCAGGAGGAAAACCCAGCCTAGAAAGTTTGAATGAGCTATCTTTAAGCAGAATTCTTTCTCATGCTTTAGCTTCCTCAACATTTGCAGCAAGCGATTCAAATGCAGGCTCACTCTCTCTTACTCTCAGGTAAATTATTGCTTCTTATAACTTTTTGGTTATTGCTGAAACTTTATTATCCATACTGAATGACAAATAATGCACTTGTAATCAAAATTAAAAAATCAGAAAGAAACAGAAAACATTCAGTTGCCAACCTTTCTCTTAATTATCATACATTCTATCTATTTAATATTGACTCTTATCATTAAATTTTAATATGCTAGTCATAAAATATTTAAAATGATTTTAAAATATATATTTTTTTAATACGAAAGAAATTAACTGAAAGACTTCCTTAAAAAGAAAATGGTATGAATCTTATTATGATTATCTAATCTGCTATTATTATAATCTTATTATGATTAGACTAACCATCTGCTAATTTTAGGCTGGCAGAGGGAAAAATGACATTTAGTGATATAAAATGACATATTTAGTGGTATTTCATTGCATTCAATACCTACAATTCACCGCAATAGTTGTATCATTTCCTCTATTGAAAATAATAATATCTGAATTCTTATGTAATTTTTCAACCTATTATTTCTTGTAAAATTATTCATAGACTTTATTTCAAATAATATAATGTTCATGATGTTAAATTTTATTTTTAAAACCATTTCCATTGTAATCATCCACTTTAATTCATACAACTCTATTTCCTAATATCTTACTTAGAAAGAACAAAAAAGTGGTGAAGTAATAATAAATGAGCATCTCAATGAGTGCTTCAGCTGAAATAATTATTTTTCAATGGTTAGAAGTAAAACCAATAATGATAGAGCTTACATTATTCAAACTCTTTGAAGAAAAACTATAAATACTGCCTTTTAATGTTAATTTAACTGGATACATATAGTCATAGCATTGATTTTCTATTATTAACTAAAGCACTGAAGAATATAAACATAATTTTTAATGGGATTATTTTATTAGTGAGAGTTGTATTAAGGGAAATTATCATTTGTCACAAGTCGCAAAAATAGTCCCATATTCTTTGATTTTATTTTTTGAAAAATTATTCATTCAAAAATTTTTACTTAAAAGCTGTATTTCATTCACACCCATGATTTTTTACCGGGTCTACTCCTATTTACCAATGATCATTTTTGCAACACTTGGTTCCCCGACGCTTAACTGACCGATGGACCGCTCACCCGACAGCTCACTTTACCGACAAAAACTGACGGACAACTCGCTTGAATATAATTATTTATGAACTGAATAAATAGTCATTGTTGCAAAAAATATTTAACGTCATTAGATTAAAGAATCAGTTGGAAGGCTCCCCATGAAATTATAAATCGGTAGTTGACATTAGATCCTTTGGTAAAGTGAGTTGTCAGGCGAGCGGTCCGTCGGTCAGTTGATCGTTGGGGAACCGAGCGTCATGGAAATGATCGTCAGTCATATGGACGGGTCCCTTTTTTACCACATGAGAAGTCATGTGGTAAATCACTTGGTTTTATGTGTTATACTAAATGAGTAGAGGGGAGAATTTATTTAAATAGTTTGAAGAAGGTTCTTCAGCTCTTCCTGTGTAATCATAATAGGTTTAGAATGGCACTCTTCAAATGGAATGAATAGATAGCTGTATAAAACTCTAATATAAGCTAGGAAGGGTCTGAAAGTTTGCTTTCAGGTAAATACAAAAGGTAAAAGATCTTTGAAAAATATTAGTAACAACTAAATATAATGATTCTTATATTGACAAATTACCCACGCATCTTGGAAGCAGTTACATGAAATATTTATAGAAAGGTTGGAATTTTCTTCAATTTTCCTAATTTTCATCTTTGTAAATGTTTGAATGTTTAGAAATGTTAAAATATAAAGTTTTTGTGTGTTATGATTGGGAGAAAGTGATCATAAATTTTTAAAAAATAATTATTAGTAGTAGTGTCATCGTGCTTGAGCCCGTGGATCTCAACCGCCAAAAGGGTTCGCTGGCTTCCCAGTGTCTCTAACACAAGTGCGGAATCCACCTAACTGCTCTCGCAAGGTGACTCTGAACTCATAGACATCCTGACCAAGACTGCCCTTCCTCGTTAGGACCCCCCCCATAATTCCCCTTTCTTTAGCTCCAGATGGGTGCCTGCAACAGGATGGGATGTGCTTCATTACAATTTTCTTGGTGACAGGTCACTGAATAATACTCAGTACTTTTTCTACATCTTGCTGAGTGTTATAGGTGAGGGTGTTGTTCAGATGAAATTACAACCCCACCAAAGTAGTTCAACAAAGTGTAAAGCTATTCTTTATATCTATTTTATCTTTTCATTCTTTTTTTATTTAAAATTTTCCAATAAATTTTAAACAATTTCTCAAGTTTCTGAAAGTAATTTTTTGAAAAATGTAGTTTGGGATTTAGTGAACTTCATAAATCTTTTCAATATTGATGAACTGAAGACTAAGAGGTGTGAAGAGAACAAAAGACTAAAGGAAAGACCCAAATGAAGTGTTATCAATATTAAGGGGTAACTTGGCTGAGGGGGTCTGGGAATTATCTTGAGGTAACTTAGGTATATTAGGTATCATGATAAAAGCAGCTTATGTTGGTCATGATGATAATTTATATGGTGATTATTACTCCATTTTCTTATTATCTAATTCATGTTCTCATTCTTTATTAATTCTAAGTTAACTAATACCATTACTGAATACAAATTTTATGATATTTAATATTTATGATAATAGAAGAAGACTAATGAAATCATGAAGAACAAAGCACAAATAAACTTATCCTTACAAGGATTTGAGTAAATTCTACTTGTGGCTAAATATGGATTTTGCCTTGAAAATTTCAGTCAATGTCCTGAAAATGCTCAAGTTGGAGATCCATTGGCATGTGTGCACATGCAGTATAAAGTCCCATGGCCATTAAACGTGGTGCTTACAGATGAAGCTGTATCCAAGTATTCTCGAGTATTGGACCTCCTCCTTCGGTTAAGGCATGCATCTTGGGCTTTAGAGCAAACATTTCTTCATCTCAGAGTAATGGAGTCTGGGAAAAGTATTGATGAGGTTAGTATGCTAATTACCAATTTTAATTTTTGTTTTGATTGTTTTATAATCAGTAATTATATTTCATGTAAATGGTCATTAAGTTTCAAGTTTAAGGAATGGGTGTGGTATGTAGTACATAAATGTGAATAAATATTTCTTTATTGTTTATATGAGTTTATCATAGAGTACATGGTCTGTGGAAATCTCTCCTTGACAATTTTATCATGTGCACAATCAAATAAATCACTAATTCACAAGGGCAATAATTAAGGGAAATTTCTACATAAATATTAAGTTATTGCCCTCCTGAATTAGGATAGAGTTGACAAATTAATTGTTTCCTCAGTTGACTTTATTGCAAAAATTGCAGGCAATGAAGCATTAATGAAGTTAAAAATATTTTTTTGATTAGCCTTTTTAGTGCTTATTTCTAATGTTTTTGCTGATAGATAGAAGGAATCAAATCAAAATTATTGAACAAAGAGTCCCTTGGATGGAGCCAAAGATCAAAATATCTAATTAAAGAGCATATCTCTTTAGCAAATGAGCAATGCACCTAATATTCTGTTGCACCTCATGTATATGAATCTATCAAAATATTTGCTTTGATAAGAGACAAAGCAACTTCCTTGATTGACAATGGATAATCACTGCTCTGGTGTTTTATATGTGTTGCAAGTAAATAATATTGACAATTACTTTTAATGAGTAGAATAAAGTCTGACCTATCCAAGTATTTTGTTTCACTTTATTATTTATTATAGAATTTGTTGTATCTTGTACTTGAAAATATATCTGTTCACCGTCCTGCATCTTATAATCTGGCGTTATCATCCAAAAAATACAGTATATAATGAGAGAATTTAAAGAAAAGTACAGAAATTAATTTTTCCCTTAAATTTGAAATCTTTTAAATAGTGGTTCAAATAATTTCTTAGCATTAGCATCAGCTCTGATGTTGATGTACGAAAGAGATAAATGCTTAAGATCTCATTGCCAAATTAGTGGATTTATTATCATTATTTTATTAATGTTTCAATATTTTATATTATATACAATTAGGTACAAGAAGTTGCTTTTTTGATATTATTTAAACGTATTAAATGACCCCATGAATCCCTTTAATAACAATAATAATATTTTATTCATCACAAACAGGCTGAAACCAAATCAAATGAAAATGATTAAATAAAAATAACAGCAAAGTAAATACATGAATACATAAAATAAATACCAATAAGACGAGAAAGAAATAATAGTCACAATATACTTCTGTGCTTCCATAAAAGTGAATAAATCTTATTCTTAATGGAGTATATCTAATTAGTAAAAAGATCAACATCAATGTTTCGTTTGCTGTCCTCATTAGTCTTGTCATAGGATCAAAACAACCCACATTAACCCTAGCAAATGAATCATGAAAGTGCCCAGTCTCACGTCAAACGTCTCAAAGGAAAACTAAATTCACTAATGAATTTAGTGTGTTTAATACAGTATATTCATCTGGATTCTGTGCCCTTAGAAAGATTTAATCCAAGGTATTCAATTTCCTGGGAAATCTAGAATTTTCAGGAATCAGAGTATGTGTATCAGTCTAAACATTTTAAGCTTTCTTATTCACAAATGTATTCAGTATATAACTAATTTACAATTTTCATGTGTACCTTTTGTTAATTTTCTGAATAAAAGTGAGAACCAAGCATAGTAATTATAATAAAGATGTCTCTGTTTACTTTCAAAGGTGTCCCCAGAGCATTTGAGGTCACCACAAGTTCAAAATTCTCCTCAGTATCATCAATTGCAGTTGTATCGGCATCAGATGATGCATTTGGTGCGATCTGTTCAGTCATACATCACATCAGGGGTTTTGCAGGCCAGCGGCAAAAAATTAGATGATATAATTGCTGGTTCTTCATGCTTGGATGAGTTTTATTCTGAGCATGTGCAATATGTAAAGAAGATCCTTTTTGGGTTTGTTTAAAATTACCTCTTAGTCATTATATCTGTTTAATAGCTTCACTGAAAGTAAGCTATTTAATGGGTATCAAGCCCTTGAGAGCATTTGAGTTAGTTAGAAGAGGGAAGTAGTGTAATAAATTGAGATTAGATATATATTAATATGAATAAGGGAGTGAAAGTAATTTATCTTTTGGTATGGTTCTCTTTTTACTGTATATCTTATTCATTCTACATTCAAAGAGTTACCTATAAATATTTTCTTTTTCATTCATTCCCTGAGACATGGTGTTTTGTTCATTCTAAAAGTTCATCATTATTGAAATTTTCATTCAATTTGATATTAAATGTAAATTGATATCCATAAATCTTTATCTTATTTCTCAGATGCCTGTTGAATAAACACTCTGAAACAATTGCTAATATTTTAAATGACATTCTTCGCCTTATTATGAAATTTCATTGGTCCTTGTGTTCAAGATCTTGGCATGTACCTCCTTCTCAAGAAAATGAGAAGATGTGTCATTATGAGCACCCAAATTTCAATGTGCTTCGTAAAATCCATGAAGCTTTTGTGGTAAGAGTTAATTTCATTCATTTCTTCCTCCAGTTGTTACTTCATTTACTATAAAATGAAATCACTAAAACATCTTTAATCTATTTTATCTACAAGTATTGTAATAAATTACTTCCAGTAAAGCTATTAAATTTTTATGCATGTACAAGGTAAATACTGGAAGCTTCATTTTTAATTTACCAATTTCATTATTTGTGTTATACTAACACTTTCCACAGAATGTTCAAATGAGTTGCTAAATTTCACATATGATAGTTAACTAACAATCATTTAGTAATTATTATTTAGTTTATAAGGCTTAGTTACTGTGTATTAAAATGTTTTTCTTTACTCAATTTAGGGTATGACAGATTTTCTGCTTAAGTATGCATGGCGTTTGGCATCTCATGGTTACCAAGCATCTCTTTTTGAGCTTCTTCAAATGATTAATGTCAATAACTTTTATTAGTTATAGTCAATGAATTGTGGTAAGAAATGAAATACAATTACTAAACCAAGTTTTTTGTTATTAGTATATTAAAAATAAACTTGTATCTTCTTGCACCTACTTGCCTATTTAATGATTGTTTTTACATTAATATGTAATGACAGATAGCAGTTAAAATAAGGAGCTAAGTTGTAGAAATTCTAAATCATGTTCATACCCACATCAGGTGCTACGGATAAGGAATTGGAGGAAGTGTATAAGCAATTATTTCAGGTTTATGAGTGACAAATGAGAGTTAGGACTGTTGTAAGGGGATTGAAATAGTATCCTCGACAAAGGCAAAAGAAAAAGCAATGAAACAATGCATTTTTGGAAACAGGATTGATCAAGGAGAGAAAATGCTCAAACTGTGCAGAGAAGAACCTATGGGGTAAGCACATGTAAGCAAAACTTTCAAGAAAATGTTATAAAGTCTGGTATAGGTGCTAGAACAAGGAGTAAGAGAAGTCAAAGAAGAATGGATCAACCAGGAAATGAAGGTGAAGTGAAAATGTGAGAATACAAAGGAGAAAAAATACCTGGAAGTAATATTAAAAAATTGAAGGGGGAGGAGAGAGATAGAGGATTGGGAAAAAAACCAGAGCCACATAATGGAAGAAGTACAAGTAGAGAGTGCCGAGAAAATAGAAGAAGTGTATAAAACCACAAGATTATACAAGATAAGATCATACAAAGAGAGATCAAAGAAGAATAAGTAAGGAAGGTGTGATGAATAAATCTGGAGATTTAAGTACATATAAAGAGATGAAGGTTCAGGAATACATAGAAAAATTGTTCTTTACACAGAATTTCAATCATAGAATAAATGCAGAAATAAAAGACCTAAGGGATTAGAAAGTATTAGAAAGAATCTCAGTATAGGAGAGTGGCTTGATGACTACTTAAAAACAATAATGTTAACTCTATTTTTTATGTTATATAGCTCATGAGGCAAAGATGATGACCAGAATAATGAAGAGAATTGAAAAGAACAAGATACAGAAAAAGTTAGGGATTGTAAATTTAAATTGAAAGACCAGTTTAGATTTCAAAGAGGCAATAAATGATTAAGATTGCAAAGAAAAGAAATGCATGGAGAAAGCAGCATCATTGTGAATTGATTTTACAAGATATTTATTTTACTTGTAGTGTGTTAATTAATTTAATAATATAATAATAATTATAATAAAATAATTTAATAGTTTACTTTAATAAAATTGGGCAGTGTCAGCAAAATTTTGGTACCTTGAATTAAAACAGGGAGATGAATGTAGGAAGAACAAAGTATTTATTATATTATAAATGACTTTGCTGAAATTTCTTGATAAAAGGTATAGATCTTCAGAGTTACTGGGTTTTTAAATTGAAGGTACATCACAGAAGAGGTCTTCCAAGAAGCACAATACTGTTATCTTGTCTAACCATTTGATCACTCTGAATGAAGTCAAACCATCTTCCTATGTGGATGAGTTTCTCCTTTTCCAAGTAGGACAAGTTCAACTGCACAGATACAAAGGAAAAAAACTGTAATCCTTGGAAACTTTGCAATATATAGCAAGCTTGATTTACTGTTTCATTTCTGGTCTAGAAAATCTAAATGCTACAGACATAAACAGGCTAATAAATGTTCACATTCCAACCTTGACAAGAATATTCAATTTACTAGCTATCTAATACTAGCTTCATGAAGTAGAAACATTCTTGATCAATTATAAACAAGCATTAAGACAAAAATAAATATGAAGTTCAGTTTTAAAAAGAAAAACATTTTAATGATAAAAAACCTTGTAATTTCCAGAGAAAATTTGATTTACTCGCTTTATACTATGGCTTTCCACAAAGTCACACCTTCTTATATTGATTTCATTAAAAACATTCTACTTTAGAGTATTAGTACAGTTTTGATGACAGACATAAGGAGAGCATAATTAGTACCATGTGATTTTTCTGTAGACTAGCTGAGATTTAAAATGCTGTATGTTCTATTTAATAATTCACAAATGGAAAATAAAATTCAAGTAGAAGAGAAGGTAATTCAATTGAAATTCAATAACCACAAATAATTTATGATATTAAAAATATTTTGGGAAGAGCCAGTTTAACGGTAGCTTTCTCATAATGTTTTACAGTCTATTTCAAATATGATCATGAAGAAGCATAATTGCTGTTTATATTAGGTGAAAAAATTAAAAATCCATTTTCCTCATTGAATAAATGAAAATACGTCTTTCAAATTCCAATTAACAAATTTTATTAAAATGCTATGGAAATTTAACAAAAATTCTCCATGACAAGTTTTTATAAATTAATTTTTAAACTTTACCATCTGAATTTAACCACAAATTGCATAAATGTATAAGATATGATCTGAACAATAAATTAAAACTAAGAAGAACTTACCATTACTGGATACAAAGCTTTATATAAAGCAATATCAGATAATGTCCTTCTGTTTCCCACAAGGTAAGTCCGAGTTGATAGAACAAGATTCAAGAACTAAAAAATTAATTCCTTGATTACAATATCATATATTAAAATATGAATATTGGAATTATTGTCAAAATCATAAGGTAAAAATTCTTATAAAAATGAACATTAAGAATATATAATTATTTTGTGATACTTTACCTATGATTTAACAAAAGGATACATACTCAATCAGGAATTTACTGGGAATCAATTGCATGAGATGTAGCTTTAAATATTAAGAAAAGTAATTGTCCAGATAATATGTGACCACACAAATAGTGTTTAATTATCTCTCTCGATTCTTTAATTTATTACCGTCTTTGAATGTTATGACTGCCAGGATGAAAATGATAAATAACTATTTCATACTAAAAAAAATAACGAGGATTTTCAGACAAAAATGGATAAGAATGTACTTTCAAAATTTTCAACAAATTTATAATAATACATAGCTAATACTCTACAATTTTATAAATTAAATTCCTTATGAACAAGGCTGTTGTCGCATCTTATTTTTTATTTTGAAATATATATTCCTCAATAATTCTATACTTGTAAATTAACTGTTTTAATAGCCAAAAGTTTTCTTTACATGAAAAAATGATCCCATTATAAATCCAATTACAGTCCCTTAAAAAGAGTCTTGGAAAAATTATCTTAGACTGCCTGGTGAACTCATTAAATCTGATACTTGTATGCAACCTACAATGATGTCAAACACCTTTGAGGTTTTACATGATTTTAATTCACAAAACTTCGAAAGCAATATTTATCTCTTATGGAGTAATTTTCCCTTTTCCGATGAGTATGGGACCTTGGAGAAATTTAGGATTGATGAACGATTCACAGAAAATGCCTTAAAATTAACTACAATTGATGCTAAATGTCATAAGATAATAAACTATTTACCTCTTAAAAACAATAACACATAAAGAGTATTTCTTTAATAATGAATTATAGGGTACTTAACCATAATTTACGAATTCCGCGCCATAAATAATTACGATTAAATATTACTTGATGTATAAATTAAAATGATGCGTCAACAACCTTAAAGTTATAATTGTATATTAAGCAATTTATATTATTGAGTTAATATTAATATTGTTGTATAATAAGCAATTCTTAAGGAAGTTAATACACGCTAGTGTAATGAACAATGAACGATGAAATGAACAAAAAACGATTTTAGCCGAAAATCACCATTTCAACTACAAAGATCAAACTTTACCTTCAGCATACTTTTTCTCATGTACAGATGAGATATTTTAATTAGCAACGCGTACTCCATCCATTGACGAACTTGCGCTTCTTCTTCTAAATTATCTCCCATTACGTTTGGAATAGCAGAATCTTTAGCTAACTGTAAACAAACTGCTAAAATCCCGTTAACTACTTTCCTATTAGGAAAACTTTCCATACTAATCTGTAAAGAAAAATGTTTTTGCAAAAATTTCCTGCAACGAGCAAACATTTTGAAAATAAAATACGTACAGAGTCGTTAGTCCTTTTGATCACATCACAGTTAACTTGTAGCCAAGCTCCTAATTTATGAGCAAATAACAATCCTTCATGATCCATGATGATTACTAAAATTCTCGATGACCACCTTTCAAAATTCACCAATTGCAGACCTCAGGCAGCAAAATGAAATACAAGATGCGTCCTGTGTTTGCCCCTGTAAGTTTAGAGCAAAACAATGATAAACATCACCTGAATAAAAAGAATCGATGACCATAGTTTATTATCAGAACTTATCAAGTTTTTCCGAATAGAAGAACTTTATTTTCATTGCGGGTTCAATGTTTTAATATGTAAAAAGTACATGCATATACACCCTACACATTTAAGGCAAAAATTACAAGATTACTTTCTAAAATATTAAATGTTTTTGTATAAAATTATATGAAAATGCAAAATTACGTGTGTTACATACGTAAATTTAATTAAAACAGTCTGTAAGGGAAAGTATTATAAATATAAGGGGTAATTTTTTTTCTTTTTCCAGTGCAACTTCCACTTGACGTCGACAGATAAATTGAGGACGTTAATACATCATTCACATGATTCTTAGAGATGCGAAGATCTTATTCGAGAAATTATATATATGTTATATACCTTTTGTTTTCACTTCGATAATAACTCCATTCAAAAGTGTGCTACAGTTGAGCAACGAAATTTAAGCCGCAAACATGGCGTCACTTGTAGTAACCAGAATATTCTGCAACTCAGGTATTCCAGTCGATAGCGTTAGATTGAGATTATGCTCGAATGTATTTTTTACATTTACGAAAGCATTTGAATCAGTTTAATATGTTGATTATCATAGCACTATTTCATCTTTACGCGTTCTACAGAAATTGCACATGTGCTTCGGAGAGGATCTCTATTGTCTGATGCATGTTTGCTTTATATCAGTTAAAAATCACATCATATACCTTATAATTAAGATAATTTGTTTAATGTTATAGATTAATTTCAAATACCGAATTTTGTTGTTTTACTTTAAATTTTCAGTATTACCCAAGGCTCTGAGGCAAAGCGTGAAATTAAGGCATTTATCCCATTTTGTAAGTAATAATTTGGAATTGATATTTTTATAGTTAGTTGTTATTATACCTATCGTGACGGCTAAATGTCTCCGAGATGTTATTTATTGGTATTGATTCCTAGCAGTCAAATAATTATAGAGTTCAGCAAGTACTCATTCCATCTCACACTTGGAGGAGGAATTATGCAGCTGAAAAGAAAGTTTTCCAAAGGGATAAACCACATTGTAATGTTGGGACCATAGGTCATGTAGATCATGGAAAAACTACTCTAACTGCTGCTATCACTAAAGGTAATTCGAGTTAATTATAAGGAATTATTTGTTTTTTTGTTTTCTTAGTTTATCTAAATTCAACTGTTTTTAGTTTTAGATAATAGAATTAATCGAACTCATTGTGTTCCTTATAAAATTTACGATTTTAGTGCTTGCTGACAAGGCTTTGGCTCAAGCAAAACAGTATGCAGAAATTGATAATGCCCCGGAAGAAAAAGCTCGAGGAATAACAATCAATGTTGCTCATGTGGAATACTCTACTCCTAACAGACATTATGGACATACAGATTGCCCTGGCCATGCTGACTATATTAAGGTATTATCAACTATCCACACTTAAGACAAAGCACGAGCTTTGATTTGTCACCTCTTATTTATTCTATCTAGAACATGATTACTGGAACTGCTCAAATGGATGGAGCAATTTTAGTGGTTGCAGCCACTGATGGAGCAATGCCTCAGACACGTGAGCATCTTCTTCTTGCAAAGCAGATTGGCGTCAGTCATATAGTTGTTTTCATCAACAAAGTAAGTTATTGTTACAATATCTATTTGATTAACAAAATCTCAAGTTATATTTCCAAGTATTATCCCAACCTGATACGACCTGTCATGAAATTAAATATAATGTGTAGTACATTTATTTAAGGATACCATGAAATTCATGGTGACTTTAAAATTGTATTATAAATGTATTTATTCATTAATCCTCCTGAAAAAAAACCTAAAATTCATAAAATCTTAAATGTTCACTTTTGGGTGATAATTAATATACTAGCCATTGAAGTATATATATACATATATACGAGGAAAGGTGCGCTTGCTTACAGCAAGCAATGCAATAATTTATCTTTAGTGAATAATAAAATTTTTCGAAAGATTACTTCGCTCAAACGTTGCTAAACATAAAGTAAAGGGCATTAACGCAGCTGAAAATGCACTGAATACGATTTCCGATGCATTTCTTTCGGCAGCTAAAATCCCGCCCCGGGGTCGAACCAAGGCCATCCTAAAAAAATTACTGTTATCTTCCGCTTATATATGATTGACTTTATAAATACTCTAAATTACAAAAGGAAAATCATTCAGAAAGTACCTCAAAATGTGTTCTAAACTCCCTATGCATTTCAAATGGAGATATAGTTAACGCCCCCTAGCATCGAACCAACGACCTTTTACTACTATCCTAGGATAGCTTTTAAATCACAATGGTCTCCTTAATGGCTGTGAGAAATTTTGAACCTCTGCGCGGTAGGGAAGTGTCATAAAAAGCATTCGGAAATATGGCCAATGTATTTGAAACGGGAAGAATCGAGATTACGGGTCGCTCTGGAATCGAACCCGTGACAGGTAGGCAAGTATTGATTTTTTTTTAGGTATATAATATATTTACCTAAAAGTGTAAAAAATTTGAATTATCTATGTTTCATATTAAGAGAGCTACGATTTTTCGAAATTTGAAAATATTTCACCTCCTGGCATCGAACCCAGGACCGATTGTGCAAAAAATATTGCATTTTTCCGTAGAAATATATATTAGCAATAGCTACATGAAATTTTATTCTTTTAGCTTAATGGGAAGTATTTTTAAAATTATTTGAAAAACGGCCCCATGCATTCTTAACGGGGAAAATCGAGATTACGGGACGCTCTGGAATCGAACCCGTGACAGGTAGGCAAGTATTGATTTTTTTTTAGGTATATAATATATTTACCTAAAAGTGTAAAAAATTTGAATTATCTATGTTTCATATTAAGAGAGCTACGATTTTTCGAAATTTAAAATTATTTCACCTCCTGGCATCGAACCCATGACCGGTTTTACGTAAACAATAGCATTTTTCCGTAGATACCAATAATATCAATTCTTTCAATATCAATTTCAATCAAGCTCCGTGGCCAAAGCAGTTTGGGCCTGACATTATATATATATATATGTTATATCTCCCCGAAGCGTCTATATATAATAGATATATAGGATATGTTATTATAGGATAATTTTAAAAAATCGTAGCTCTCTTAATATCGTACATAGACCATTCAAACGTTCAACACGTATAGATACTTACAAAATGTAATTGGAAAAAAATCAGCATTTGCCTATGTGCCAATACATTGACCATATTTCCAAAAATGTTTTATGGCACTTCCCAGCCGCCCAGAGGTTCAAAATTTCATACAGCCATAAAAGGGACCATTCTCACATAAGAGCGTCCGTAAGAATGTTGTAAATGGTCGTTGGTATACATGACTTATCTGAATAATCTTTCCAAAAATCTTACATTTTATAAAAGATATATTTTCAGATTGCTTGCTGTTAGCAAGTGCACCTTTACTTGTGAACTATATAAATTAGTCCTAAAAGCCTAAAAATATTGCCTGTATTCATTTCTGAACCTAGGTTATATTTACTATGTAATTTTGTGAAAAACAACATGAGTTCCATAATATTACAGATGGACTGCAATTTTTTAGGTTGATGCTGCAGATCAAGAAATGGTAGACCTTGTTGAAATGGAAATTAGAGAACTTATGACTGAAATGGGCTATGATGGTGATAATGTGCCTGTAATTAAGGGATCTGCTTTGAATGCCCTTGAAGGAAAAAATCCAGAAACAGGTAAGGTTTATCTTTGCTTTTGTTAAATATTTTAAATTTAATAAATAATTATAATAAATTGAGATAAATGTTGTTATTTTCATTTACTGGTTATTCTGAGTCGATATCTTGAATAGAACTTTAGTTTTTGAATTTTATAACCGAGGGAGTAATTGATTTAGCGCTCCGATTGCTAATCATTGTTACTTTTTGCTTGAGACTAATGGCCTCGTAAGCGTAATTCCGATTGATCCGGACCCGCTCTCAGTTTTAAAATTCAAAAACTAAAGTTCTATTCAAGATATCGATTCAGAATAACCTGTAAATGAAAATTACAACATTTATCTCAATTTCTCTTGCGGCATGTTTTTCATAATGTAAGAAACAAAAAATTTTTAGGCGATGTATAAATTTGACTGCACGATCCAATTTATTTAAATATTTATCTTAATTTAATTCTCAATTCAAAAACTAAAGTTCTATTCAAGATATCCACTCAGAATAACCTGTAAATGAGTATAACAACATTTATCTCAATTTCTCTCGCGGCAAATTTTTTGGTAGCGTATGAAACAAAAAATTTTTAGGCGATGTATAAATTTGACTGCACGATCCAATTTTTCGGAGGTTGCTTTCCACTTAAATTATTTTCACTAAATTATAATCACTCAAAATTTAATATAAGTTCACTTTTATGTATTAATAAGGTATAAAGAGTAATCTAAGAAAAATCTAGCACTTTATGTTTGATAGGATGAGAGAAATGGCAGTTTTAGTATTGTTCACGGGTGGTAAGGAGGTCAGTTTTTTTCATTCCGCTATAAAATTTATTTCTTTTATTAAAATGATGAGAAATCTTCGTCAATATGCAGAACCATCCTTCCTTATCCAAATTTCACCAAAAAATTAGAAAAAAATCCACCAAACAAAGTTGAAAATATCAATTTCATCCGTACGAGTACCTCAGAAATAATTAACTGACGGCTTGGAGGAGGCTAGGTTGCACTCTTATGGGAATTTACGTGCATTTATTTCCCCATAAGCCTCCCGTACTGCCAGCTTTTGTGGAACGGACTATATACAAAAATGTTATCAATTATCCAAAAAAGATCATGGGTTTGATGCCAGGAAGTGAAATATTTTCAAATTTTGAAAAATCGTATCTCTCTTAATATGATACATAGATCATTCAAACCTTCTATATGTATAGATTCTTACATAATGTACTTTGTAAATAATCAACACTTGCCTATGTGTCACGGGTTTGATTCCAGAGTGTCCTGTAAACTCGATTTTTCCCGTTTAAAATACATTGACTATATTTCCAAGAGGGTTTTTATGACACTTTCCGACCGTGCAGAGGTTCGAAATTTCACACAGCCATTGAAGGGACCATTCTTACATTAAAGCAACCGTAATTATGTCCTTAAAGATCGTTGGTTCGATGCTAGGGGGCGTTAATTAATTCTCCATTTGAAATGCATAGGGAATTTAGGACACATTTTGAGGTACTTCCTGAATGAATTTCCTTTTGATATTCGGAATATTTATAAAGTCAATCATACTCAAGCCAATAATGACAGTTTAATTCGTTGAATGGCCTTGGTTCGACGCCAGGGCGGAAATAATGCTGCAGTAAGATATGCATGGGAAATCGAAATCAATTCAATGCTCGCTGCGAAAATGTCATTTACGTTATGTTTAGAATGGCCTTTCAGAATATATTACAGAAAATCTTACATTTTATTAAAAGATATATTATTACATTGCTTGCTGTAAGCAAGCGCACCTTTACTCGTATATACAGTAGACTCTCGATAATTCGAATTTATAGGGACCAAACAAAAAATTCGAATTATCGAGTTTTTCGAAATAGCGAGAGTTCGAATTAAAGAGGGGCTGAAAGTAAAAATTCGAATTGAAGAAAGTTACATTTTTTGTCATTGTATAAGATTGTGAATGCTGGTAGAAACAAAAATACATATTATAATAATACATGTGGATCAATTTATTTATTATAAAAAAGTTGTATCATTCCTTCATAAAAAAATCGGTTATTTTCGTTTGGGTCGCTTGGTTGGCTGCAATCTGTTCCAAAGCATTTTCCAAAGTGCTCACCGCTTTAAACACACAACCAGATTGTATGTTATCCATTTCGGACTGTTCGAAAAAACGACGCAACCCTCTTAAAAAAAGATTGCTTCCTTAGAAGACACCATCGGAACATCGTCGTCTTCATCTTCACTGTCAGAAATCTGTTGACCTACCACAATTGACTGTTTCATAATGTCTTCATCAGACAATGTACCCGCTGTGACAACATCATTAATTAATCAACATATTAACATAATCGTTAAAAGTTATGGGAACTTCTGGAAGTCTGTTCCAAGCACTCTTCAGCTTCAGGATAGTTGATAAGGTAGATGCCGGAATATTAAAACGAAGAGCTATATCCTTCTTTTTTCTCCTTCTTCAACAGCCGCGATGACTTGTTTCTTTTTGGAGAGCGACAAAGACTTATAACGTACAGGGTCCATTTTAAGGCTGAAACTGCACTAAAGCATTTCAGGGGTGGTGTAGCATGAATCATAGACATCGGAGGGAGGCAAGTTCTTGGAAAAATTGCATCGACACTTTCCATGAAATGAATAATTTTTCGAATTGTGGAGTGGGCCGGTCTAGCTTCACTTCGAATTATCGAGGGGACCAAAATACATTGATTTTCTTCGAATTATAGAGGTTCTCTCGGGGGACCGAGGGTTTTCTTCGAATTATAGAGGTTTTCGAATTACCGAGGTTCGAATTATCGAGAGTCTACTGTATATATATTATATTATACTCAGACGCTTGAGGGGGGTATAACATATATATAGGATATTAATGTCAGGCCCAAACCGCTGGGGCCACGGAGCCACCGATTATTTTACGGAATGGCCCACTAAATCTCACCTAGGAATAAATCGAAAACAGACCCTACCTATCAAGGGTTCGATTCTAGGAGGCACCAAAAATTAAAATACTTTCCATTGAGATAGGACAATGAAATTTCATATGGCTGTTGCTATTATATATATCTACGCAAAAATGCTATTTTTTACTCACAACCGGTCATGGGTTCGATGCCAGGAGGTGAAATACTTTCAAATTTTGAAAAATCGTAGCTCTATTAATATGATATATAGATCATTCAAACTTTTTACACGTATAGATACGTAGATATTGTACTTTGAAAAAAATCAACAGTTGCCTATGTGTCACGGGTTTGATTCCAGAGCAATCCATAATCTCAATTTTTCTCATAAGAAATACATTGACCATATTCTGAAAGCTTTTTATGACAATTCCCAGCAGTGCAGAGGTTCAAAATTTCACACAGCCATAAAAGGGCTCATTCTTACATAAGAGCATCCCTAAGATTGTCGTAAATGGTCGTTGGTTTGATTCTAGGGGGCATTAACTATAACCTTATAAGATATGCATAGGGAATTAAGGACTCATTTTGATATACTTCCTCAAGGTATTTCCATTTGAAATTTAGAGTGTTTATAATAAACAACATACATAAGCAAAAGATGACAGTGATTTTCGTAGGATAGCCTTGGTTCGATGCCGGGATGGTAATTAAGCTGTCAAGAGAAAAGCATACGAAATCGAACTCAATACAATGTATACTGCAAAAACACACTTTAGTTAAAGCCTAGCATGACTTATCCGATTAATCTTTCGAAAAATTGTAAGTTTTATTTAAAGATCTTCACATTAGTTAGGCCTCACCTCGAGTATGCATGCAGCATATGGGACCCTGCAAATAAAGACTGCATTCGGGAATTAGAAAAGGTCCAGCGTAAGGCGATACGTTCCGTAAAAAATTCTTACGATAAAACCGCTAGTGTAACGCAAATGCTAAGGGACGCCGGGTGGGAATTACTAGAAGAGAGAAGGTTGAGCCGAAGAATTAAATTATTAGATAAATTCAGGGAGAGCTCCTTTATAGAAGACGTGGAAAGTATAATGCGTCAACCTTGTTATATAGGCCGATCGGATAATGCGAGAAAGATCAGAGAAATATATGCGCGAACAGAGAGTTTTAAAAATTCATTTTTTCCGCGGACTATTCGCGAAAATAATTGCATAGTGAAATAGAGTCATGGTGCATGCACCCCCTGCCAAACGCCGAAAGGCGGCTCGCAGGGTAAATATGTAGATGTAGAAAAGATATAGTTTCCGTATGCAGCAAGCACACCTTTACTTGTATTTATATATATATATATATATATATATATATATATATATATATATATATATATATATATGAGTAAAAATGTGCTTGCTAACAGCAAGCAATGCTATATTATATCTTTAATGAAAAATAAATTTTTCCAGTATAGAATCTGAGCAAAGATTTGCTCTGTGATACAATCATATTCTAGAGGTGTCGTTAATCCAAGCATTCTTTCTCTTGCACTAGTTGGTATTCACCCTGTTGTGTTAACCATGAAATTAACAGTTCCTTCATTTATTTTAAGTTTTTATTTTATAATAGTTAATTGTGATTTGGTTAATACTGTTGTACAATTTTTAATTTAAGCATTTATCCAACATTTTTACATAAATATTTTATATAACGTTATAAAGTAAACCTTCCTTAATTTTTAAAAATATTATCAAATATCTGTCCATTGCTTTGTAAGGGGGGAAAGTTTGATTTTCGGGCCTCCTAGATTTGAGTTCATGATAGGCAGTTTCCATCATCACAATTTGATATTCTTCAACCTTGATAAAACAAGAGGACTTACTGAGCAGCTTTCACTGGGAAAGCATAAGATATTTCTGTGTTCTTATACGGTGAACAAAGAAAGAAACTCAGAGATCTAAATATATGGTTTTCTCCCTGAATAAAAGTAATCATTTAGATAAACAGGATCATTGTTCTTGCACAGCATGCTGTGTATTAAAAGGTAGCTTTCAGGGTAATCTCACAGGCATTGACAAAAAATTGCTGTCAGTGGGTGGTGTAGTTATATGCTTGCTAATTTTTAACACAGGCTCTAATCCAGACTGTTAGGAAAATTTTCTATCTGGGTAAGCTTGTTGGTGGTCATCCATTGTGGATTACCGTATTGTTATTGTCCTATTCATGGATCTTTGTGCGTTACTTGTGAAATTAATAAATTATTTGAAAACATTGTTTTATACCTAAATAAGTTTATTTACCTATCTTTAATTATTTTATCCATTTTATTTTAATGTATTTTCTTTTAAGATGTACTTGTAAATCAAAAATGAAAAGTTACTTATTGTGTCAGGGTGAATTTTATAAATAGGTTTCCCTAAATGTAATCTCTTTCAGGATCTGAAGCTATAATGAAGCTGCTGGAAGCCATTGACAATCACATTCCCACACCAGTTAGGGATTTAGACAAGCCTTTCCTTCTTCCTGTAGAAAATGTTTATTCCATTCCAGGTAATGTAATTGTATATAAATATTATTATAATGATAACACTACTGATTCAAAAACATAGATGAGCAAATTGAGAGCAAAATGCATCAGCAAAATCTTATAGAAGTCAGCAAAAAGTTTTACTGATATAGGTTGAGAAACTTTCAAATTTTGAGGTAAAAAGAAATTTATTATATGGGTAAATGAAATGAAAAATAATGTAAACTTATTCAATGTTCAGAATATGTTTGATCATTTATTACCATTTATCATAGCATAATAGAGTAATTCAATTTTTAATGTTTTTGATATGATTATCTTTGAAACATTTATCCATTATCTAATTCATAAGTAATGAGATCAACCTCGTTTCACCTATTGTCCAAATGATCCATTGGGCACTTGAGGGCTTATGAAGACCTTCAGAAGTAGTTTTCCAGAAATTTTATATAAATGGGTTAATTCATCAAGTTTGTAAACAGAAACTCCTTTAAGAGTAAGATTGATTAGATTTTAAAGAGGCATATAGGAAAGTAGACATTGAAAGATCATTAGCCTGTCACAGTAAAATATTTGCATTTAAAGTTACTTTCAGTATGAACTAGTAATTTTGCAGAAAAATCCTAAGAAGAGAGATTCAATTTAATTATGTCACAACTTCAAAATAGATGTGTCTTCTGTTTCAAAATTCTAGGCAGTATTGTCGTATGGGTGAATCAATTAGCCTAGTACGCTGAATTTTATTGTTTTAAAATATAAACAGAGTATGAAAAGCTATAACTGTGAGTTAAAAAGTAAACCTAACCATTCCTAGATGGAGAAATTTTCTGAAAATCTCCCTCCGTTTACATTTAGAGTGGAATTTGTCAAATTCTCCACCATTTTGCAATATTAATGTGGAAGAGTTGATTCCTTTCCAATAGATTATGATACAGCATGCTTACATGTTGACTGGGCCAGGGTTTAATTCAATATCACTAAAAAGAAAGAGAAAACATTCTAAGACAACCAAAGCGCTTTATCAAAGGGCGCAGACTCTTCACAGTTCCTTCCTCTAGACATCCATGAGTAATGACAGACGAACAGGTGGGGCTTTTATCAATTAGCAGGGTTTACTTTCTCAATTTTACTACTTAACATATTATTGAACATCACTTTATATTAATTAATTAAAATATGAAAATAAAATATATGATAAGAATATTATCCTCAATTTGTATAAAATGATGTGATGTTGTCACTCCGAATAATTGAGCTGACAAGAATATGTAAGCTTTATAAGCATTTTCTTTGCCTCATATATTTTTTTGGAAATAGTTGCCAGTTGATTTGTTGAAGGTGTTGGGAGAAATTCTCAGAATATTTCTCTCTGAATTCTCAGTTTAAGAATTGAAAGTTTTAATATTTTAGGAAGAGGCACTGTTGTGACAGGAAGACTTGAAAGAGGAACATTGAAGAAGGGAGCTGACTGTGAGTTTATTGGCTATAACAAGACTATCAAAAGTACTGTTACAGGCAAGTCATGAATTTCAGATTTTTTAGTTAGCTAAAGTCAATTGGAAATTTTTGAATTAATTCCGTATAATTGTGTCAATCACTTTCACAGAAATCTTATTTAAATTTAATGATTTAATTCCTAAAGAATTTTTAATTTTATTTCTTTGATTAGTCTGTTGTAAAATTTTGTATCTTCTTGGTTTCAGGGGTAGAAATGTTCCACCAAATCCTGGAAGAAGCTCATGCTGGAGATCAGTTGGGAGCACTGGTAAGAGGCGTGAAGAGAGATGACATACGCAGGGGAATGATGATGGTGAAACCTGGTACTGCTAAAGCTTATGACCATCTGGAGACGCAGGTAAGAACCAAATCATTTTGCTGCATTCTTATTTCAATGTTAGTTAATTTAAATATATGTTAACAAAACGGAAGCAATCTTTAATCGCTTGGTCACTGAAGAAATGGGTCTTTTATGATAATCCAAAACACAAAAGGCAATGGCTCTCACCAAAAGAATCGCCACAAAGTACACCTAAGCTAGGTTAACATCCAAAAAAGGGCTTTTGTGTGTTTGGTAGAGTTTATGCAGGGTCATTCATTTTGAAGTGCTGAAACCTGGACAAACTGTGAATGCAGACCTTAACTGTGAAATAGTGGATTAAGTTAATTAATCTTTAATTAAAAAGTGCCCATCGATTTTCAATAGAAATGGTGCTATTCTGCAACATGATAATGCAAGATCCCACTGTGCAAGACAAACCTTGGAAAAAATTAATGAATTGTAATGGTAGGTATTGCCTCACCCATCATACACGCCTGATATTGCACCAACAGATTTCCGTTTATTCCGATCGCTACAAATTTTTTGAGTGACAAAACATATGAAAATTTGAATTATGTCAAAAATGCCATCTACAGATTTTTTGCTCAAAAATCAATTGAGTTTTATAGATCCAGCATTAAAAATTTGCTTACTATATGGCAATAGGCTGTTGATAACGAGGGTGATTATAAAATTGATTTAAATAAAAACTTGTTAAAAATTTGTTTGTTTGAATTTAATGTAAAAAAAACTACATTACTTTCCGGTCCCCCTAATATTTATATATTTTTGATGGTTGAAATTTAGTACTGTTTTGTATGTTTAAGTCACAATATGAGAGTTTAAATATTTACAATAATCAGGAATAATTTAAATTACAGGTTTATATATTGAACAAAGAAGAAGGAGGTCGTGCTAAGCCTTTTATGTCCTATGTTCAGATGCAGATGTTTTCAAAGACTTGGGATTGTGCAGCACAAATAACTATTCCTGATAAGGAAATGGCTATGCCGGGAGAAGATGCAAAGTAAGCATTGAGTTGAAAGTATTCCTCATGCAGGGTCATTTTCTATATCTTCCTCTTCCTCCTAAATTAACCTTTTAACAGACAAAAACATTTATTTTATTGACTTCAGCTTTTTGTGGATTTATGCTGCTTTTATTACATATTTGTCAAACTGTTTACTTTATAATTATTCCAATAGAAGCAGACTGAGTTTTGATCCATTTTCCAAGAGGGTCACATAACAGAGCTAATCCAAAACCACTGTGACTATTTCAGGATTTTTTCTTGGGCATTTTGTTTGACATAAATCATTCTTAAGTAGTAATGATGGACATGAAGACAATAATACTCAAGTGAATTATTAGCCCCTTCCACTACAAATTTTTCCAAACTTTTCGGGGCCCTACTCACCATTTAATTTTTGCGACATTTTTCTTCCGCGTAGTTTTCAGTCAAAAAGATATGTTTCACAGATTGTAATTAACATAGAGCATTGAAACAAAAAGTGCTTATAAGTAGATATTCAAGGGCATATGTTTATTAACATTAAATTTTAAATAGCCTCTTATTTTGATTAAAACAGCAATTCTAAGGACATTGAAAAATTTACATAAATAATTTTCCTAATTGATTCGGAAAATATCAATACATGAGGTTGAATAAATGGAAATTTTTCATATTGAGCAATAAGCTACACTTTAATGCAACGGATTATAACAGATTAACAATCTCAAAGTGTATGGTTATTTTTAAAACACTCCGGCATATGTAAAGGAACTTGACTGAATGACGGGTCTGACTCATCATCGGGATTAAAATGAGGTTTTAACTATTGTTATGCTATGTAAGTGCAATATATTTACCTTTTAAGTAATAGATAATGAAAATCCATCTTTTCCTTCCTCATTGCAACATATTTCATGCTTTTTTATTCTTTTATACATGTTTCGGTGTATTTCATCCCAATATAAATTAATCTAACACCGACAAAATCTAAAACAATCTGCAGCACACTACTGCTCATCTCAAGAATGATCGCTCTCAAGCTACTCTAACTTATCGTGTCGAAACTTGCTAATTGTCATGACAAAAGCTGAGATTGGGAGATGATTCATTTTCTAATAGGATTTCCTTTAAGTAGCCAACTAAGCTCTAGGTTAATCACTTGAAAAGATTATTGAGTGGTTCTTAAAATTGTTTACTGGGTTCTGATACGAAAAAATAGAATAGATTTGACAGACGATTGAGGAAAAGAGTACTTAGGTTTTTCAAAATTGCAAATAGAATATTTCTATCACAAATACTATGTTAAAAAACCATGCCGAGAAAATATAGTCACAATCTCTCAAAAAAAACATTGTTTCTATAATAATGTACTAAAAAGATCTTTCAATTCAAGAAAACTTGAATTCGGAACCACCTCACCACATTTCAATCAAGAGCTCAGCGACCGCTTAGTCTAAAAAATTATTTAATTTGTTCTATCTCATTAGCTAGACTCGTCATTTCAAAGGGTTAAACTATTCTAAGCAGGCTTTCCTTGGTTTGATGCCGGGAATAATTCTGCTGTAAGATGAGGAAGACCATGCCTATATGCACTCCGATAATTATATATATACGAGTAAAGGTGCACTTGCTAGCAATCGAAAAATATATCTTTTAATAAAATGTTAGTTTTTCCGAAGGAAATTATTTGGATAAGTCATGCTAATTAAAGGATATTTTCCCAGCGTACCTTGCATTCACTTAGATTTCATATGCTAATCTAATGGCAGTATTATTACCGCCCTGGTATCGAACCAAGGCCATCCTGCGAAAATCACTGTCATTTCTCGCTTGAGTATGATTGAGTTAATAAACATTCCGAATTTGAAATGAAAATTTATAAGTACTTCAAAATGCGTTCTTATTTCCTCATGCATTTCTTAAGAAGATATTGTTGACGCCCCCTAGCATCGAACCAACGACCATTTACGGCAATCTTAGGGATGCTCTTATGTAAGAATGAGCCCTTTTATGGCTGTGTGAAATTTTGAACCTCTGCGCAGTCGGGAAGTGTCATAAAAAGCTTTCGGAAATATGGTCATTGCTTTCCTTATGAGAAAAATCGCCATATGGGTCGCTCTATAGTCCGTTCCACAAAAGCTGGCAGTACGGAGGCTTATGGGGAAATAAATGCACGTAAATTCCCATAAGGGAGCAACCTAGCCTCCCGAAAGGAGTCAGTTAATTATTTTTGAGTTACTTCTACGGATGAAATTAAGATTTTCAACTAAGTTTGGTGGATTTTTTTCCAGTTTTTTGGTGAAATTTGGATAAGGAAGGATGGTTCTATATATTGACGGAGTTTTTTCAACATTTAAACAAAAGAAATAAATTTTACAGCGGAATTTAAAAAAAATGGTCACCTTACCAGCCGTGAACAATACTAAAACTGCCATTTCTCTCATCCTATCTAACGTAAAGTGCTAGTTTTTTCATAGATTACTCATTATACCTTATGAATATATAAAAGTCGAATTGTATTAATTTTTGAGTGATTTTATTTTAGTAAAAAATAATTTAAGTGGAACGCAACCTCCGAAAAATTGGATCGTGCAGTCAAATTTATACATCGCCTAAAAATTTTTTGTTTCTTACGTTACGAAAAACTTGTCGCGAGAGAAATTGAGATAAATGTTGTTATTTTCATTTACAGGTTATTCTGAGTCGATATCTTGAATAGAACTTTAGTTTTTGAATTTTATAACCGAGAGCGGGTCCGGATCAATCCGAATTACGCTTACGGGTCTATTAGTCTCGAACAAAAAGTAACAATGATTAGCAATCGGAGCGCTAAATCAATTACTCCCTCGGTTATAAAATTCAAAAACTAAAGTTCTATTCAAGATATCGACTCAGAATAACCTGTAAATGAAAATAACAACATTTATCTCAATTTCTCTCGCGACAAGTTTTTCGTAACGTAAGAAACAAAAAATTTTTAGGCGATGTATAAATTTGACTGCACGATCCAATTTTTCGGAGGTTGCGTTCCACTTAAATTATTTTTTACTAAAATAAAATCACTCAAAAATTAATACAATTCGACTTTTATATATTCATAAGGTATAATGAGTAATCTATGAAAAAACTAGCACTTTACGTTAGATAGGATGAGAGAAATGGCAGTTTTAGTATTGTTCACGGCTGGTAAGGTGACCATTTTTTTTAAATTCCGCTGTAAAATTTATTTCTTTTGTTTAAATGTTGAAAAAACTCCGTCAATATATAGAACCATCCTTCCTTATCCAAATTTCACCAAAAAACTGGAAAAAAATCCACCAAACTTAGTTGAAAATCTTAATTTCATCCGTTGCGAAGGCAAATTTTGTGGATATCGCGGATATTCCGGAAAAATGACCTGGCGTACGAGGCTATTCGATTTCTCCATAAGCCCCGTACTGCCTAGAAAAGTGGAACAGACTATAGAATCAAACGCATGGCATAAAGGCAAGTGCTGATTTTCTTCATAATACAATATATACATATCTATACGTGTTGAAAGTTTGAATGATCTATGTATCATATGAAGAGAGCTACAATTTTTCAAAATCTGAAAATATTTCACCTCCTGGCATCGAACCGATGATCAGTTGCAGTTAAACTATGGCATTTTTCCGTAGATATATATAGTAGCAATAGCTGTATGAAATCTTATTCTTCTAGCTGAATGGGAAGTATTTTTAAAAAATTATTTGAAAAAGGACCCCATGCTTTCTTACGGGGGAAAGTCGATTTTTGGGGCCTCCTAGAATCGAACCCATGATAGGTAGGGGCGGTTTCCGAATTTTTTCTAAGTAAGTAATTAATATTTTCAACTTACTAGGAGTGTAAACATAGGTGTCTCCTGACTTTGGAATGAGACTAGCATAGGTCGATAGAGGATCAAAATTATGAAGACCCGTCTTTTTTCTAGACGTTTCTCGCCGTAAGTTTAGGACATATTAACGTTCAAAGATTGCAATTTTTTTTAATTTCGCCACTGGACAACCCAAACCCGCTTATCTCAGATAGTACCTCTTCCGAACTCCATCATTATCAGCGGGTTCGGTGGTGGAGTTGGTTAAGGCTAAAGCAAAGCCATTTCGTGATTTTTGCGTGGTGGTTTGCGACCCGGCAACAGAACTTTTTTCTCTCTGATTATGATTTTTTTGCCTCGTATTTAGCGTCTATTATATACTGCGTACCTATTTTGGAGTTATTTGGAGCGATTTAATCTTAGGATTTGTTGGTAGAATTGACGAAAGAGTGAGAGTACGATGTTACTTCGCGTTAGTTAGACCACAACTAGAATACACATCTATAGTATTTGGTATCCCGCGGACGAAATTAGTACCCGCGAACTCGAAAAGGTTCAACGTAAAGAAATACGATTTGTAAAGAATTGTTATGATAAAAAGGGAAGCGTAACCAAACTATTATAACGCAGGTTGGTAAACGTTAGCAGATAGATGATTTGCAGCCAGATTGCGTTTATTAGATAAGTTTAGAGAAATTACGTTTTCGGAAGACGTATTGAAATTATGCGACCACCAAGCTATCTAGGCCGATCCTATAATGCGCGTAAAATACGCGAAACAGATGCCAGGACGAATCGTTTTAAGAATTCCTTCTTCCCGCGCACGATAATAATAGACTAAAATACGCGATAAGGTAAAATTAGAGTTTTCACCCCCTGCCACACAGCGAAAGGCAGCTTGCAGGGTACTTATTCAGATGTAGATCCATGTCTGTAAAAGAAAACCCTGTAAACATCATCTCCTCGTCAGTTAAACCCATCCTAATGTTGCAGTGAACAGTACTAGTAAGAGAAAATCAGACAAAATACACAATTGCACTATAATCGTCCAAATGTAGCATAGTGGGCCAAACGATGCATAGGTGCACAGTGAGAGTGGTCACGACATTCGACAGCTAATTCGTTTTACATCTAACCCTGCCAATAAAAATGTTTCCATGCTTAACTATTAATTCATAAGCATTTAAGGAAAGATTATGAATTAAAAAATAACTGCCTCATGCACTTTAGATGTAGTTCAAGAGTAGGTATTGTTGTTGTGACATTGTGTAATAAGAATTAAGAGAAAGAGATTCCTCTGCTAACTTTATTACCTGTCTAAGCTTGACAGGCCCACTGGTCCTAGCTATGCAGAAGCGCTGCACGCTGCTGCGGTCTCCCAGTGTTACAAACACAAAGATTAATTGAAATGACACACCGTCTGTCCTGAGGCAGAAGATGATCTCGTATTGTTCTGGGGCACCCCCTTAAATACCAAATTCGAGGCTCCAGAAGGGTGCCAGCGACAGAGTCATAACTTGAGATTATTTTTGAAGCTAATGGTAAAAAGTATTAGCTCCCTATTTTGCCTGGCTTACAGACTAAGTGATTCAAAGTAATAATTTGTAACTTGCCGAGCCAAGAGGCTGGGATGAGGATGTATCTCAATAAGACTAACATCCTTACCACAGTGTTAAAAATGCATCTTCTGCTGTTCTGTGGGAGTGTCCAAGTTCTGGTGTTAATCTTAATATTTTATTGTAAATATATATTAGTAAATTAGTCAATTAGTTGAAACATTTTGGCTTACATTAATTATAATGGAACTACTTTACAGGCTTATCGTGAAACTTTTGAGACCAATGGTAGTTGAACAAGGTCAGAGATTTACATTGAGAGATGGAAGTATAACTTTAGGTACTGGTGTTGTTACAAAAACATTACCACATTTGTCTGAAAAAGACAGACTCTTATTAACTGAAGGAAAAAAGGCTCGGCAAGCAGCTTTGGAAAAAGACAAGGGAAAATAGGAAGTACTTAGTCATAATTTTTACTCATTGTCAAATTTTTATAGTCATATTTGTTAAGGTAAGACTAAGAAATTAAAGTGTGTACAAATCATGTGTTCGGATGAATGGAACATTTATGATGCCCAAAAGTAAGAAGGGTAATACTGAAATGAATAAACTCTAGTTCAACCATCAACATGTCTGCATCAATCTAGATATTTTATGTTTGTATTAATCACTAATAGATCAATTAATTGAGTTCAGATAATTTTTTCTTCCAGAGTCTTATTATTCTCCCTACCCATTTGTTAAATTCAAGAAACAAATGCTGTAAATCACTATGTTTGTCTTAAAAATATTCATATATAAAATACGCTTACAGTCTTAAGTACTCTAAAATGTGATTGTCTTAAAGCAAAGTAAAATCTTAGAAATGTTAATTGCAGTATGTTTTTTTTGTGAAATTCTCAGCAACCGAATCATCTAAAGTGTACTCATGGATCTGTTTAAATAAACACAATTGTTAACTTACTGTCACCTTCATTTAAATCTTAAGTTGTGTAAACTGTTCCCCCTAACTTAGGGTGCTGAAGTGAATATTTGAACTTCAAGAGCACTTCATCTGGTGCAAAAAACAATCAAAGTTCATCATAGCATATTTTTACTAAGAAATGCTTTTGATCACTGTAAAATAAATATTTGAACAAATTATAAATTTACTCTTGGTCTAACTAATTCTTCTATCTAGAAAATTTTATGATAGACATAAAATGATAACAAAAGTTAATGTTTTATGAGCACTTTCGATTGCCTCTACTACTTTCAAATACCTTGTTTAATGTTAATTGATAGATGTGAATTATGAATTTTCCATTCATATATAAATTTACCATTCATATTTGTATAAAAATGAAGTATAGGATAATTCTTTTATTATAATGAGAATTAGCAATATTCTTGAAGATAAAGAAACTGCTATTATTATTTATATTCAAAGATGAAATTTAATGTATCTTATTTGCTTATTGATACTTTTGAAAACTTTCTACCTTCATTTTTGTCAGTATTCAGGTAATGTTTGATTTTTCTTTGTTAGTATTAACCAATTCCCATATTTAACTGGAGACATTATATGCTCTCTAATTTTAATATACCTAGATATATCTGGAAATTCCACTCTTTTGTTTTCTTATGAAAAGCTCCCCTTTTTGTTTTCAGTCTTTGTATTCATTATCATAGTAATTTTTTCATACCATAAAAGAATGCAATTAAAAAAGATTTATATTGTCTAGCATGTGTTTTTGAAATTTTATAATAGGGAATGTATACGTCTATTGGTTGAGAAGCCTAAGTTTTATCTCTGTAACCCTAATAGTTCAAAGTAATTGGTAATCAAATTTCCTTGGAATTGAATTCATTATTCCTGTTTTTTCACCTCCAAATGGCCCTTTTGGATATGTAATATATTGAACTCAAGAAGCAAAATCTCCATTGGAACCGGACACCCATCTTCCAAACCAAACACTCTTTATCTTTTGCCACTATCCACAACTATTACCACTATTCTACAGAAAAGAAAGCAATTGTAAAGTAAAAGGTATTTTTTGTACTATCAAAAACAAGATTGAGACACTTTTAAGAAACAAGGTACCGCTGTTTGTTGTTTTCTAATGTACCATACATGTGATGCGTATTTAATGAACACGATTATTAATAAGCTCTAATAATTGATAGACAATTAATTTTTAATGCCTCACCTTGTATAAATGTATTGTAATTTTACATGATGAATAATTGAAATATTAATTAAATTGAAAATAAGGATTTTCTGTTTCTGTGATCATGTTAATTGATGTTTAAAGATGCAATAATGAGAAATATTCTACTCCAAATAGAGTCATCACTCTATTAACATCTAAAGAAAGATAAAGATACTGCTATGAATAATTACTTTTACTGAAATACCAAACGAACTTCTTCAAAGAAGGAAGCATTCAAGTCATTGTATAACTATTTTTATATAAAAACTGGTAAAGAATGATTACTATTTCCTTAAGGATTGCAATGGGAAATCTAAATTATTAGATGTATCAACCGATTGCTTGCAGTAAGCAATAAAAACAATACACTGATGTAATGACTCAAAATTGTCTTGATGGAACAGCACTTTCTTCTTCACCAAATGCGGTCGTTTTTGCTTCAAATCGACGTCGAATCTGTCCAAAAGCTTTGAATAATATTCGCCGGTGATCGTTTTACCTTTCTCGAGGTAATCGATGTGAATGATCCATGTTTTGTCCACAGTAACAAAAAAAAGCACAGTAAAAAAAAGTTTCGCCCAGGCTTCGGGGGTGATGTGGTCTTGATTATCCACCAACATCTGGAATCCTTTTGCGATGTCAGCGGCAGCTTGTTGAATGATCTCATTGGAAACATTTCGAAAAAGCGCACACTTTAACGTGCTAAGAAGTACATTTAAATCCTACCCTTATTAGGTTATCCGAAGGAGGGTTTTCCTTAAAAACATCTGCCTTGTGAGCGGCTACCTCGTGAGAGGACCTAGGCAGTGGTTGGTGCCACTGTGTGGAACACCATTGGCTTGCTCACAAGGCATCACCTAAAACAGAAGTGGAATTGACGCGGCATGGTGGTGTAGTGGTCGATGATTGCGGACAGGGTGTCCGCAATCATCGACGAGGGACGCAGAAGCAAAGACGGAGGGGAGCATTCTATGCAAGCTCCTCTCCAAAATTGCGAAGGCCAACCTCCAATAAGCCCATGGGATTCCACATCATAACATGGAATGTCAATGGGCTGAGGAGGAGGGCGCAGGAACTCCAAATGTTCCTGCACGCAGAAATAGCGGGGGTGGCCGCCATCACTGAAACCCACCTGAGAGAGGAGAACAGATTCTTCCTCTCAGGATACGGAGTACTCAGAAGGGACCGGGGGGACAAGAGTTGAGTTGCCCTTCTATACCACCGGTCCCTCATAATGACGCCAGAGGACCTGCCAGTCTTAACCGGAAGGATGTAGGCCGTCGCCGGAATGCTGCACCTGGAGGGAAGGAAGAAGCTGAGGATCATCTCAGCTTATCTCCCTCCAGGAAACGACCTACCGGAGGAGGATATTAAGACATTTTTTCGAATGGAGAGCACCCCACGATACTTCTGGGAGACCTCAACGCAAAAAGCAGAAGATGGGGCTGTCACGCAGAAAACGCGAGGGGGCGGAGGCTTATCGATGTCACCGAAGAAGAAGAAGTTGACATCTACGCCCTCTCCGATCCAACAATAGCGACGAAGAAAGAGTAGTTTGGGATTTGGTGTCTTAACACCCCCTGCCATACGCCACAAGGCAGTTTGCGGGGTAGTAATGTAAATGTAGATATAAATGAGCTAAAAGGTGATTATGTAGAAAAATAAAATGTGTATTGGCCGAAAAAAAATTTTTATTCAAAAGGCACTGAATTATCAAACTGCCCTCATAAATATAAGTCGCAGAATTAGAACAAAATTATATAGGTTTCATAAGAGTTATGGAAAGTACTAATAATACCCAGAACTAATTAATACTGTTAGATTTTAATAAATGCACTAATTAACACAATTAACTATTAACACACAGCACTAATAACTAAACACTGAATAGCATAAACTCTAATAGCTATATTAATCAATATCTATTATATATAGGCGCTTCGAGGGTATATCTATTATATATAGACGCTTCGGGGGGATATATCTATTATATATAGACGCTTCGGGAAGATATATATAGGATATTAATGTCAGGCCCAAACCGCTTTGGCCACAGAGTCGCCGATTTTTTTCCGTAATGGCCAACTAAATCTCACCTAGGAAAAATTGAGAAACCGACCCTACCTATCATGGGTTCGATTCTAGGAGGCCCCAAAAATCGACTTTCCCCATTTAGAATGAATTGGGCCGTTTTTCAAATGTTTTTAAAAATACTTCCCATTAAGTTAAAAGAATAAGATTTCATGCAGCTATTGCTAATATATATGTCTACGGAAAAATGAAATATTTTACGCACAATCGGTCCTGGGTTCGATGCCAGGAGGTGAAATATTTTTGAATTTTGAAAAATCGTAGCTCTCCTAATATGATACTTAGATGATTCAAATTTTGACCAAATGAACGTAAGCATTAGCATTTTTCCGTTTATTTATTAGGAGGTAGAGAGACTGGGTGGTTTTACGGAGGAAGAGGGAAGCGATATTGCCTGTCCCAGTTGTAATGTTGATGGGAATATTAATTAATAGATTTAAACCTCGTTGTATTTAGTTGATATAAGTGATAAGGCGTTGGAGCACACAGGATTAGGAGGAGGAAGTGACACAGAGTTGGAAGTAGTGGAGAAGTTGGAGAAGTATTCGCTAAAGGCGAAGACTCTTTTCATTTTACATTTATGTAAATACCCCGCAAACCGCCAAAAATCTCTCTAACTATTTATCTATCCTATTTATTCTTCAAACTCTATCCGGGAAAAAAGACCGATGATAACTTTCCGAACGCGCGATAATCTCACGGAATTCCTTTGACGTTTTGTTCCGAAAATTACGATCGCTAATTATCGGAATTATGATGTCGCGTATCTCGTTGTATAAATCACCGCCTCCAAATTTTTCAAAAAGTTTAAATATATACGTTGTCTGCTCAAAACCTATAGCGAATTTTTCTTTTCCGCGGGCTACGTATTTTTGATTATTTTGTAGCGTTATGTTGTTACTTATGTCCCTTACTTATGCTGACAAGGTTGGCCATTTTGAATGTTTAGTTAATTTTTGACAACTGTTTTACTGGGGTGTGTTTTGGTTCGTCTTCGATTTTTGCCTATTCCAAAAAATGGATCAAAGATTTTTGTATCAAATTTTGTGTGAAGAACAACAAAGTGCGCGGACGCGGCGAAAAATGTTATGGGAGGTCGCGAAAGCTCCGAATCACTAACGCTTGAATTAAGTTAAGTCTCTGTGAAGGCAATGATATCGAAGGAGGCTAACTCAGTTGAATTGATAGACATTGCGGAAATTTTTTTTTCAAGCTTTTGGTAGTAAGCGTTGAACACTTTATGTGAAGGATTTACATTAACATTACTACCCCGCAAACCGCCTTGTGGCGTTTGGCAGGGGGTGTCACCAAGTCCCTAACTACTCTTTCCTGTTAGCACATCTAATACTATCGGGAAAGAAAGACCAATAATAACTTTCCGTTCGAGCGATTATCTCACGAAATATTTTGGGTGACTGGATTTTACAATTATATTCGCTACGCGAGGGGATCCCAGTGTCTCTTATCTCATCATTAAATCGCTTCTTAAGAATTTCTCGAATAATTTGAGCCTATACACGTTCCTTCTAACACTTACAGTTAGAGTACCCCAGCCGAGGGATTCAATCATTTTCGATACACTGCTGTCAAATTTATAATCCCCTTTTACGAATCGAGCCGCTCTGCGCTGTACGCGTCCTAACTCAGCGATCAAACCCTTTTCGTATGGATTCCACACTGTTCCACAATATTCAAGTAACGGGCGAACTAACGAAAAATGAGCAACCTCTTTGACTTTGGGTTGACATCCCTTGAGAACGCGGTTACATAGTCTGAGCGTCCTAGCGGCCGACCCCACTATATCCTGAATGTGAGCTTTAAACGATAAATTTCTACTGAATGTAACACCTAAGAGTTTGTGCTGACTAACGAATTCTAGTTTTGTACCGCTGATGAGGTAAGGAGTTTGGCTAGAGGTTAGATTCTGGGATCGGTTCATCCTCATTGCTACACATTTGTCTACGTTCACTTGGAGCTGCCAATCTTCACACCAATCGGTAATGGCGTCTAGGTCGCGCTGTAATATATATCTTCCTCATTCAGAATTTTTCTATGAATAAGGGTATCATCCGCGAATAGTCGCACGTTACTTTCGATACTGTTTACTATATCGTTTATGTAAATCAGAAACAATATTATTCCAATTACACTGCCCTGTCGAATCCCTGATGTTACCTCTATCACTTCCGAAAACGCGCTATCTAAAACCACCCATTGGCTTCTGCCACTCAGGAAGGATTTAATCCAACGAATAATATATTGGTGTACACCAGGGGTCCTCAAACTTTTTAAACAGGGGGCCAGTTCACGGTTCCTCAGACCGTTGGAGGGCCGGACGATAGTAAAAACAAAAAGTATGAATAAATTCCTATGCACACTGCATATATTTTATTTTGAAGTGAAGAAACAAAACGCGAACAAATACAATATTAAAATGAAGAAAAATTAAATCAACAAACTTAACAGCATTTCAATGTGAGGTATGAGCCTGCTTTTGGCTAATGAGATGGTCAATGTCCGGCTCCATATTTGTCACTGCTAGTCGTAACAAGTGATGCAAGTGTGTATCCGTTAGTCTTGATCTGGTTGGTGATTTCAAATGTTTCATTCTAGAAAAAGTCTGTTCACAGACATAAGTGCTGCCAAAGATGGTTGCCATTTTGAGTGCATGGTTCCTGATATGAGATAAAATTTTCAATTTCGTTTGCTGTTTGTTTTAATTATAGCAGCCGCTAAGGTAAGACATGTTCTTATGAGCTCGGCGATTACTATTTGTCGAAAAGAAATGAAATGTTAACATACGACTATGGTGTGTCTGTTACGAGTATATAAGAGTTTACGAGTGCTTTAAGGAAGTATAGGATGGTCGTGAACATGTTGAATATTACTAACGGCCCAGACGCCCAAGAACCGATGAAAACGTAGGAAAAGATTAAAGAAAACATTATGAAAAATAGCTGAATCACAATCAGAGTAGTCTCTGAATATGTTGGCATATCGATTGGCTCATATTTTGAATATTTTTTCGAAAAAACTCCCTGATTCGTGTAAAGGCAAATTGTGACTTTCGTACCGTGAAATGGCATCTGTTCATAATTCGTTGCTTGTTCGTAGTTTTTGGTCAGAGACAATATTTTAATGATATCGCAGTTTCGATATTCGTCAGCAAAAGCTCCGGTGGACTTTTTCCTATTTCAATAATTAAAAAAAACTTTAATACTCTGTCGTAAATTCTGAATTAATTGTCTTTAAAAATCGCCGAACCGAAGAATCAAACTGGATTGGAGTGCCTTTGGAAGAAACTCGTACATCCTACAGACAATAATACCGATGGAACTGAAGAAGAAGGTCTTTAATCGAATTATTTAACCAGTCTCTAGGTACGGAAGTGAGACATTGGTTCTGAATGCAGCAATAATTCAGCGTCTCCAGACCATAAAAGAAATATGGAACGCTGCATGCTAGGGATCTCAGGAAGAGACTGGAAGCGTAATACATGGGTGAGGAAGATATTGGTATTGGTTTTATTAACGGTCTAAAAAGTGCCCTTTACCGTTTTACATGATTACACGAAAAGCAAAAATGAACTTAGATAACAAAGGTAATTACTCAATTACTTAAAAAGCAAAATTATATATACTTAACAAGAGTAATAACACAATGATTTAAAGGCTAATTTAATTTTTAGAACAGAAGTATTAAATATATCTTGTGACACAGTAACAAGAAATCATTACATAATTGCTGCATTCTTACAATGGATGAGTTATGTAAGTTCTAATGTCTTTTATATTTATCTATAAAAATATCTCAGGCGACCTTGTCAAATGTTGGGGGACTATTAATTGTATGAATGAAACCAACTTTATACAGTCTATATCCCCATGTATCATTTTATGTAGAAAGATTATGTCTACTAAGTTTCTTTGGATGTAAAGTTGTTTTAACTCAGTACAGTCTAGTACTGGTATATTATCTTTAATAATAATAATAGCGTCTTTATTTAGGGCGAAATTGAGACTGAAAAGTCTCCTCTTTCATTTAACCCTGTCTAATTATAAATTAAGTATTATAAAGTTAAATTAAACATATTTTAAATAAATAAATAAATATTTGGAATTAAAAAACCCCAAGTGAAGCTTAGGGAAAAAATTCCATAGCAGGAAAACACCCACGAAGTAGGGGGGATTGAAAAACCTGCACAATCCTACTGATAGTAAAACCTATAAGAAAATTAAAAAATGAGTACAACCTAGAAGAAAATATAAAGGATGAAATAGTTATAACATAAAAATACAAGTTATAAATAGAGAAAATAAACAATATTATAAATATACAAAGCTTTTTAAATAATCATATATAGTAGATATAGTAGATCGCAATTCAAAACGTGACACCATCCTTAAGTCCCTCGGTATCTCTTCTCTTCCCTTTCGCCGTAAGTCCTCGGACTTAAAATTTATTCAGAACATTTTCAACGGCAGATGTAGATCCCCTGCTTTACTCTCTTTCTTCTCCCTTCGCGTCCCCTCCCGACCTACCCGTAATCATCACCTCCTTCAAATCCCAAAGATCTATTTTTCATCGCATCCCTAAATTGTTTAACTCCTTCTCTTCAACAAATCCCTTCCTTGAACTTTTCTCTCCCATAAATTCCCTTCTCTCTTCATTAAATTAATTTTTTTGTTTTTTTTTATCATTGTATATATTTATTTGTATTAGTTTATTGTTGGTAACTCTAATGTTATTATTCTTATTTATTTCTGTTGATTGTTTCATATATATATATAACAATTGTTATTAATTCTTTCTAATTATTGTTTATGATCCAATGTAATAGGTCTTAATGGCTATTTTTGGATTAATTGATAAATAAATAAATAAAAAGAACCTATTTGTAAAGTTACTAGTCCGACTCGACACTATCACTGTCTATGAGGTTCATTAGTTCATGAGTTACAACATGTTAAGACCTAATAATTATTCTGTGAAGCATAGTCAGAGCGAAGAAATGGTGATAATTGAAGATTAGGAAGATACTGTCCGGAGCTAATGCGGTTAATGTACTTATGGGGTTGTTAATTCTCTAGAAGTAGAGTAAAACATTTTTTTAATGTTTGAATTGATGAAGAAGATATAATGTTATGTGATAGTGCGTTCCATAAAATTTGATGGCGGTTATCAGAAATGATTTGTGATACGTTTCTGTTTTGTGCTTCGGAATAAGTAGTTTACATTTCCCTCTAGTATCACGGTTGTGGACTGATAGTAATCTGATGAATTTTGTAGAGAGATATCAGGAGTTTGTGTTTGAAGAATGCTGTACGTCGATGTCATAATATGAAATTTTCTACGAGTTTCGAGTTTTAAACAAGACGGTTTCCGATAGAATTCTGAAATGTGGTCGTATTTCTTTAAGTTAAAAATAAATCTAACGGAAGCATTCTGTGCCAGTTGAAGCTTATTAGCTAGTTCTTTGGTTAGATCTTGGTAAACTACAACACTGTAGTGAAAGTGGAGCATGGTTAAAAAGTTGACCAGCTGTTTTTTAATGGAAGTTTTAAGGAAGCTTCCGCGATTTCTAAGGCAGTGAATCAAGGAATAAACTTTTTCCCATATTTTTATAACCTGTTCAGACCACTTTAGATTGTTATTTATACAAATGCCGAGACTATTTACTAGGTTACTGAGTTGGATCTCCGTATCGTCTACGGTAATCTTAACATTGTATTTAATGTTCAGTCGTTTCAATAAAATGGGGGACCCGATGACAATTGCTTGAGATTTCGATGGATTGATCTTTAAAAAGTTATCTTTGCTCCAGTTATTTATTTGCTTTAGATCATGGTTAAAGTAGCGAATGCAATCGGAGAATTGGGCAATGGATGAGTCAATATAAATCTGGAGGTCATCAGCATATAAATGGTGGTTACAATACTTAATGAATTGCGGACAGTCATTGATATATAGCGAAAATAGCAAAGGACCGAGGGTTGATCCTTGGGGAACACCGCGATCTACATCTAACTACGCTGATGAGTTATTCTCGAAGATAACCTTCTGTTGCCGATTATGTAGATAAGAATACAGCCATGCTGTTGAAGCATCTGTGAGAAATACGTCCCTCGTAGTTTAGCAAGCAATATATCTGCATCTACCGAATCAAAGGCTTTACTAAAATCTAGTAATATCAGTGCTGTTAATTTGCTCTCATCCATCGATTTACGAAAGTCGTCAGTTATCTTTACTAGCGCCAATGCGGCGCAGTGTAGTTTACGGAACCCTGATTGTGAACGGTTGAGGGTTGAATTTTTGTTTAGGTATTCAGTGATTTGCCTATGTGCTAATTTTTCGAGTGCTTTGGATAAAACCGATAGGAATGATCGAATGACTGATTGGTCGATATTCCTCAGAGCACGAGTTTGAGCGTTTCAAGACTAGTTTAACTATTGCTTTTTTCTATGGTTTTGGAAATTTACCTGTGCGGAAGGATAAATTAAAAATGTTGGTAATTATGGGTATGACCTAGTTTGTTAATGAAAGTGATTGGAATGCCATCAGCGCGTTCAGCTTTTGATTTAATACTTTTTAATGTATTGTTTACTTCTAGTTGTGTTACTTATTTGAAAAGGAATTAAGGGCGTAATGGGGACTGATAAGATTTCTTCAAATTATCTAATATTCTAAGTTTGTGTTCACGGTCGATTATTGTTGCTGGGATGGAAAATTTCTTGTTAAGGGAGTCAAGGGATATTTTATTGAGAGGAGGTGGTTCCCTAGATTTCCCGATACCTAAGCTACGTAAATTTTTCCATAGAATAGCCGGTGTTTTGCTGTCTTTCGATATTAAATGCGCGTACCTTAATTTAGCATTTCTTATCAGCTGTCTAGTTTTATCTCTACACTTCTTGTAGTTGGTAAAATATAAAGAATCCTTAGTGAGTTTGTATTCGCGGAACATGTAATCGCGCTTGTCCATCATTCTTCTGATGTCTTATGAGAGCCATGGAGCTTTCGGTTTCCAGATTCGGATTTTTTAAACTGGTGCGAGCTTATCTATTACGGATAACAAGAGATCGTTTAATAAGTCAACTTTCTCGTCAATATAGTCGCTGAGTTCTATCTGATACCATGGCAACATATTTGCGTATTCAAGTAATTCAACTTCGTTTATGTCAATTAATCTCCGGTGTTGTATATATTTCTGCTTATTTTTCTTAACCTTAAGAGAGTATGACATGAACAGTATATCATGATGTGAGATACCTGGTGCTGGGAGTTGACCGTGAATGTAATCTTTATGCCTGTATGAGGCATAAAGATTACAGGAGTTATGGATATAATAAAAAAAGAAGTCCTTGAAGTGGATATGGGTTGGGTACTCCGTGGGTCATCAGCAGTACTATACTGGATACCAAGAGTTGTGAATTGACCGAGAAGAAGACCTAAGGAACAAATATACCATCAAATACCTAGCAGTAGCGTGGCAAAGAGAGGCTCAAAATAGGAAAACGCTTGGGAGGTCTACATCCGATGTGAATTGAAAGCAATGATGATATATTATGAATACGGAAATAAGATTTGAAATTGGAAACGGGTGAATTAACTAGCTTACCGAGTCTCTCTAATCTCGAATTTAGATCATATAAATGTAAATTTTAATCAAATCAATATCAACAGTCATCTTACGATAATTTTTAAGTAAGTTTAGTGAAACCATAATGAAGAGGTAAAATTTAAAATTGTTATTAATGTTAGAAGAGTTTTGTAGGTGGCTCTTTTACTCAAGTCTTCGCTTAATCGTAAAAATCCGACGTATTTGAATCAATGCTTAAGATAAATTAGAATTTTGAAATTAAATTCATATCAATGACATTGAAAAGATTAATTAAATCCATTTCTCAGATGTCCGCTGTGGTTTTTCCCAGCCTCTTTCCGGCAAAGGAATCCGAAAGGAATTTCCTATACAACCAATTATGCAAGCAGCATTTCCGCACAAGGCTATCTATAGGAGAACCTGTGCATATTATTTAATTAATATATTAATTAAGTAGACGAAACTAATCGAAATTTACCGAATTAATGTATCAATTACCTTCGTGCAATTTCCTCTTTTTACGTGTATTAATCAGGCTGCTGATTAATACGCAAGTACGTTTTAATTGTAAGACTGAGATGAAGACTTTGGTATGTTTTTACATTTGCAAGCAAATTACATTGGTCTAGATAAAAAATCCCGTATTTAGATTCATAAAAACGAGATAGTAACAGTAACTATATTCAACCTATTTTTTGTTGAAAAGCACCAATAAATTTTTTCGAGGAAATATCACGCTATTCACTTCTTGGAAAAAGTAATTAAAATCTAATTAATGCACAATATGGAAGCAGAAATGTTTTCCTTAGAGTCTATATTTCCTTTCTTTGTCTTTTACTTACGCCCATTTAAACAATGGCAGTGGTCCTAAAGCGGAATTAAATGTGACTAGCTAATGTAAACGCGCTCTAAAATATCCCACGAAATCCACGAATTTACCTTAGCTGCCGATTTTCTAAGGAGAACGCGATTGATTCAAAGACGTCCTTCGCGTCAGTTCGCGCAACAAAAACCTGTATTTCATCTCGCTCTCCCACTTCCTTTTCCTCCGTCGTCCTACTTGTAGGTCCTTTCTCCCCACCTGCGGATATTAACTTTTTCCCAGATTGGTCGAGTCCTTGGCCTTCACGCTTAGCGAACCGCTTTCATGGACGCTTCCAACGACGCTGCCGCTAATTTTCCCTGAGAACTTATGATAAGTACATTTCAATTTTGGGAAGAAATTAACTTTTATTGCCCCAGAGCTCCTGATGCAGCCTTCTTCATCTTTTACTTCCCCTCCGTGAAAGGAACAAGGGGAAGATACATCAGGAAAAGGCTTTCGAGACTCATCAGTAGTCGCCCGAAACTTGGTAATGCGATTGCCTCGGACGCGATTACTTTTAGAGCTATCCCTACAATTCTTATGGGGATTATCTTTCGAAGGCTGCAAGCGTTGGTGCTATTTGCACTGGCTGTCGGTGAGTATCTGTATTAATCTATAAATATTCTAGGACTAATTCAGTGTGCTTTCCACTTCACAGGTGTTTACGTAAAACACACGGGGTATTCTCGCTCTTTAAAATATGAAATACCAAATCCGCCTGTACTCTCAAATTGTGGCTAAAACTTTATCGTGAAGTAATTCGAAAGAGCTTAAATGTGTAGAAATATGTATTTTAAAAAAAGTTAGACTTGGATATTACTATCTGAGGATACGCAATAATATGCGTATCCTCAGATAGCCAAAGAGTTTAGTTTAAGTGAAATAATATTTCAATTTTCAGAAATATTCTCGATATATAATATCCCATTATATTATCTTTACCAATATATCTTGAAGGAGAAGTATCTCAAGTATTTTTGAATAATAGGTAAACGTTTCAAACCTAAGTTACCTGAGAGTAAAGGTTTAACTAGATCACGGAAACTTAATGCAATCATAGAGCCCTCAAAAAAATATATACATATACATGGGAAACTGCATCGAGCTTACTCCGATCCTACAAACTTTCATATAAGATCATCTATTCAAAGAGATTGGTAACAAAGGTTTAAACTTGTTGAACACTCTTATAGAATATTTAGCCGGAAACTTGGAACTTCTACAGAACTTAGTAATTTTCTTACGAAGTTTAGCCATTTTCTTTAGAAAAGAGGATATAGAGAGCTTGGAAGGTCGTTATGCTCCATTACTGAATCTACAATTTGACGGTAATTTGATGCTTGTTTTTTATAGGATATCTTTTCTCATTTGTGATCTTTGATTCACTTCATTGCCTTAAGGGTAAGATTTAGATAATTTTATTGCATATAGAGATCATTTAGTTTGGGTACTTAGCTCTTTTTAATTGAATTCCATTTAAGAATACACATTACCTTTCTTTAATTGAATTCCATTTAAGAATACACATTACCTTTCTTCTCATAGAAGATAAAACTTTCTCAAATTTAGATTTGTCTTCATTATTACTTCAGTTTGGTTTATACTATACATGGACATTAATTTGAAAGTCAAATTTTATTATTATAAAATATATTTTATTATTTCAAATTTTTTAAAAACCTATTTCATAATCTTAAGGATAAAGAGCTCAAATGGTGAAAACAATAACCAGTTTGTTAAGCACAAATACAATAACCAATAAGGGAAAGGGAAGTCATAATTTTGATGGGGTTTTAATTCCAAGAAAATACATATCTGATAAAATACTCATTTATATGTGTATTAAAATATTCCTTTTAATAATTTTTATCTAGAAATATGTTTATATTGCATTTTGAAACCTTCTCTCTATTTGAAACATAAATATATTATCTTCCTCTGAAATATTTCCACATGTATATAAAGATTTTTGATTTTTGCAATGAAGATATTCAGGGAAGATGGAAAATTCTTATTTTTTCAGCAAGTTATATACTGATTAATTATTTTCTTCTAATATGTATTATATTCTCAATCTTATTTGGAAGAAATTTTAGGAAATTGATTTTCTATTAAAGATGATTATACATCTGATATCATCACACATTTATCTTTGGAATTATATTTTACAATTTAAGGATGACATATCATGGATTCATAGATATGTATGGTTATTTACAATTGAAATTACTGGAAGAAGTGCTGATAATTAAATACCTTCTCCCAGCTTTGGATAAGAATTTTTTATTAAATGATTTCCCTCTCTATTGAACATTTACTGTGTTACTTTTAGTATTCCAACTTCTTAACTTTTCTTTATTTACAAATAGATAGTTAAAAAGGATTTCTTTTTCAAAATTATTTTGAAGTTCCTGGAGTTTATTGCAAGAGGTAAGCTCTAACCAAATTTACAAGGAATTATTTTAAGCCATCTCTCTTTCTTTTCATAAAACTTTATCAATTATATAGTATGAAGTTGTGAATTAGATTTGATTAGGTTTAATAACTCCAGTTGCTGTTAATGCTTGCAACTATCCATTTGTGGCAGAAGTTGCAGAGAAGCAACTATTCGTTTATATGAATAATTCTAAAACAGATAAGAGTCACTATCCTTTATTTAATTTATTTTAAAGTTACATTAGTATTTATTTTTATGTAAAATTGCTTGGATAGAAATTGATGATCTATATCTTATGATTAAGTAAAACTAAACATTTATTATTTAGCTTAAATGAATCACATCTTCATTTACATATTTTTTATTTTTTTGGTGAAATAAATTGAAATTTATTCCCTCTCTTAATTTTTATATACAAATTATCTTTCAGCTACAATTGTGACTGGACAAAGGACTTACTCAAGGTTTAGAAATCCTGAGGGATTTAATTTCAGAGAGCATGGCTTCAGAGAAGTTACAAACTTTTCATTTCAAAAAATAGAGTTGCTCAACTGTACTTATAATGAAGGCCAAATGATGTGTGTTCCTAAAGAACAATGCCCTGAGTCAAGATTTAATCAAAGACAACAGTTTTGCAGGTATATATAATATCAACATATTTATATTTTATATATAGCTGCTTCGAGGGGATATATGTGTGTGTGTTGAAATGATAGCAAGACAGATATGGATTATTTCAAAATTACTTGAAAAAATTACATTGAAAAGTGATTCATTTATTATCATTACTCTAAGAATTACCTGATACAAAGAGGAGTAGTATGCCCAGTAGATAGGATGGGTATATCTCCACTCCAAGTCATCTCTTAGTTATGCAATAAAGTCATATTCAATTACAATGTTTTCTATGAAGAAACAGGCAGCAGATCGATTATAATTCTTGAAGTCTCTTTTACACTTGTATAGGAAGCAATTTGCATACATATAGCAGCCTTTCTCTCTCTTAAAACAGAATAATAAAATAATATTCTGTACTAAAAACTAAATAATACATTTTTACCTAAATTTCTTTCCCTGATATGAGAATTTATAAATAGATATTATTTCTAGTCAATGACCTTTGTAAATGAAGTTTAAGAGAATTTCAACTTCATATGTTAATATAAATATGTTCTAAAACTTTCCTTCCAGATGGGTACAAGGCAATGGTGTTCCATTTAGAGGTCCAGGTGTTTGTTGTCATGTTAGTAGATACTATACTCACAATAAACCATTAAAGTTAGATTCAAGTACTTCCATTCCACAAATCAGAGAAAGTGATGATTTTGAAAACCCATACATGAAGTCTCAGTCTCATGGATTGAACTCAAAATCTGCTACCCTCGGTAATAGAAGTAATGCTGAATATAGTAAAGGTCAGATAACCATTACAATCTTCCATACATATTATTCCCTGTTTGATGTATAATTTGATTTTGTTTGCACAATTCTAAGATTTTGAATGCAATTCTACAGATTGTGGTATACTAGAAATAGATGAAAGAATGGGAACAAAAATAATTGGAGGATCAGGTCATCAACAAATCCTTGGAGCAGCAATTGGAGGAATTTCTTTGCCCTCAGCCTCAGAATCACCATGGACTGTAAGGGATTCTTTTACAGCAATCTCATTAATATTTAGTCATCAAATAGCACCAGCTAATTTGTGATTTTTATTTCTCTGTTTAGGTTGTGATTGGTGAATTCTCCAAAGATGGTTCAGTGGACTGGTTTTGTGGAGGATCATTGTTGAATCAGTTAACAGTTCTTACAGCTGCTCATTGTGCTAGAAGGAGGTAATTAGATGAATTGACATTGACTCTATTTTTAATTTGAAAATTCTAATTTTAAGAATAGAGATGATACTCTGATGTATCTCTTCTGATCCACAATGCCACAAAATTATTTTGCAAATGTTTTTAAATTTTTCCCTTTCCTATATGACTAGAGATGGTTTTCAACTAATTTTAGGAAACCAGAAATTGTACGAGTGGGTGAGGTAGACTTAAGACGCAACACAAAATTGGGAGAGGGTAGAGGTGAAGAAACAAAAGTTAAACAGGTCATTATGCATCCAGACTATCATCCGCCATCTTTTTATAATGACATAGCAATTCTTATATTAGAAAGAGCTGTCACTTTAAATAGACCTGGAGGTGCCAGATCAATATGTCTTCCTCGAAAGTTTGAAAAAGAAGACACATACAATGGAAGAGAAGCAATTCTGACAGGTTGGGGGCATCTTTCCTTTGGTAATTATTTTTCTTTGCACCTTTAATGATCATCATGAGTATTACTTGGAGTTCTAAGAAATAATCTCAATAATAAGATAATGAAATTTACAATAGGGTCAAATATCTAAAGGAAAGTACCACAGGCATATTTTCAATTAGTTTTACTCCCCTTTATTGGTACAAGTACATCTTTATGCTACATTATTATTTAATAATATAAAAGAATTTTAGCAAGTATAAAAATTTCTCACAACATTAGTGAATAAATGAGCATCTAGAAGATAAAAAGAGTGTTTCGATGAAGAAGCAAAACTATAAATATCTTTAATATTGATTTAATGACAAAAACAAATTCACAATGATATTTGCCCTTGTTTCAATTTTCATAATTCCCAGTTATTTCTATATAGCGTAAAATAATAATGATGAAATTCTTGGGAAAACCCATGCAGGAGGAGAAAGGAGTCCAATACTACAAAAGGTTCATGTAACAATCTTCAGCAATGAAGAATGTTCTCGTTCCTATACATCAACTTCAGCTGCAATTGTAACCAAAAGAAGTTACCCTTCTGGGATAATAAATTCTCAGTTATGCGCTGGTGACAGACAAGGAAAAAAGGATGCTTGCCAGGTTTTAACATTTTTATATTCACACACATGAATACAGATAATTCTAATTGTACATATATTTATATACAATCTATTATATAGCTGCTTCAGGGGGATATATCTATTCATATATTCATATATATGAGTAAAGGTGCGCTTGCTGACAGCAAGCAATCGGAAAATATATCTTTTAATGAAAAACAATATTTTTCGGAAGGTTATTCTTCGTACACATTGCTAAAGTTAACTAACTAAACGAAATTATCGGAGCGCATATGCACATTGATATCATCTTCCCCTGCATTTCTAACGGCAGCTTTATTCCCGCCCCGGCGTCGAACCAAGGCAATCTTACGAAAATCACTGTCATTTTTCGCTTACGTATGATTATCTTTATAAACACTTCAAATTTCAAATGTAAATACCATAAGGAAGTACCTCAAAATGAGTCCTTAACTCCCTATGCATTTCATATGGAGATATAGTTAACGCCCCCCTAGAATCGAACCAACGACCATTTACGAAACCTTAAGGATGCTTTTATATGAGAATGGTTCCTTTTACGCCTGTGTGAAATTTTGAACCTCTGCGCGGTCAGGAAGTGTCATAAAATGCTTTCGGAAATATGGCCAATGCATTCCTTATGAGAAAAATCGAGATTACGGGATGCTCTGGAATCAAACCCGTGACACGTAGGCAGGTGTTGATTTTTTTCGAAGAGTACTATATACCTATCTATAGGTATAGAAAGTTTGAATGATCTATGTATCATATTAAGAGAGATACGATTTTTAAAAATCTGAAAATATTTCCCCTCCTGGCATCGAACCCATGGCCAGTTGTACGTAAACAATAGCATATTTCTGTAGATATATATAATAGCAATAGCTGAATGAAATCTTATCCTTCTAGCTCAATGGGAAGTATTTTAAAAATCATTTGAAAATCGGCCCCATGCATTCTTACGGGGAAAGTCGATTTTTAGGGCCTCCTAGAATCGAACCCATGATAGGTAGGATCGGTTTTTGATTTATTTCTAGGTGAGATTTAGTGGGCCATTACGTAAAAAAATCGGCGGCTCCGAGGCCAAAGTGGTTTGCCCCTGACATTAATATCCTATATATTTGTTAGATCCCTCCGTAGCGTCTATATATAACAGATATAGATTTTCGAAATTCCTTCTGATCCACTTTCCAATGGTGTAGAAGATTTCTCATAATCATATTTAGACCGCATGCTTGTATATCGCTTCCGTCATACTGTTGCAAAAGGTCGTTGGTTCGATTTTAGGGGGCGTTCACTATAAATCCATAAGGAAGGTTCGTTAGAAGTATTTTAATGCTCATATGCTCCTTTAACTTTATTTTAAGCCATTGCGTGAATAAAGTTTGATTCCCTATGCATTTCTTAAGGCAGCATTCCCCCCCACACCACGGCAATAGATCTAAGGGCATTCTGCACCAAGTCTGCATATCATTTGTTTAATATTCATGTTTTTTAAACACTCTCCAAGTTTCATGATTCAATACTATCTGGAAATGCCTCAAACGTTTTCTAATTTTTCAATTTTATATTTCCAAATCTAACTTGACTATCAATATTACAGAAATAGTCCAGTGTCACACATTCTTCTTTGGTTACTATATATCCTCATTGTAGGTCTTACAGCACTCTAGTTAGGGAGTTACACATCTAATTTTTCTTTGACACCTGCTTTTAAGAAACAACATCCCTTATTAAATATCTATGATGATTAAAAGTATATCTTCAGCCTTATCATGAACACTTGCAAATAAACCATACTGTATAGTATAAATATTATCATATTGAATTGTTTGAAATACATAACTTACCATATTTAATATCATTCTTTTTCTTTCAAAATTATATACAAATTCTAAATAACTTACAAAATATATTCTAAATGGAATAATTAGTACCACATAGCTTATCATTTATAACTAATAAAATTGATCCAGTAACTGAGAATTTTGGAGAATATATGATTTGGGAATTTATGGAAGGAATTATCTATGCTTACCAGGGAGACTCTGGAGGACCTTTGGTGGTGAAGGATAAAAATGGAAGATATTCCCTTATTGGGGTGATATCATCAGGAATCGGCTGTGGCTCAAAACAATATCCAGGAGTTTATGTCCGTGTATCATCATACATTGATTGGATCTTAAGTAACATTAAATTGTAGATTCCTATAATTGTGCGATTATAACTGGTGTATTTACACAGTATTCTGGTTAATAGCTTCAAATTAATTTTGAAGAAGATGTGTATGTTGTTCACCATATATTCATAATTACTTTCCAGGTCATAAATTTACTGCATTTTATACTATTTATATGGAAGAATTTAAGTTTCTGAAATTAATTTATCATGGCAAATTTTGAGGCACATAACAATAAAATTAGTAAATTTTTTTCAGTGACAATAATACTTGAATTGATTCACTGCCAATTGAATAAAATCATACACAGTTGAAGATGACAGTTAGCACTGTCATTAGAGAATAATGTCATAAAGTTTCACAGCTTTTGTTTATGAATCTGAAGAAAGAATCTAATGTGTGGAAAAACTACTACAATGCTGTAATGCACACCACATTGTTTATTGGTAATTTTATTTTAGAAAAAAAATCTCCAATGGTAAAATCCTGACTATAACATATAAACTTCCTATACACCATGCTCATTTCAGTTTTATCATTTTTTGAGCTCTAAAGTAAACAGCTTTATTTTATTCATAATATATTTATGCACTACATACCTTTAATGTTTAGGTACTTACCTTCTCAGAGCTAAGTGGACAACAGGGAAGATAAGAGTTTAGTATCATCCTCTTTTTGTTTAGAATGGAGCAATTGTTCCAGTCATTGGAATGTTCTTATCTTCATTAAAATCAATTGAAATTGTCCTAAATCTTTTTTCAACATAGTTTAACATATACTCCAAAATTTTATCAGATCCTAGAGCTTTAATATTCTTCTTTACTTTATCAACAGTAAATATTCTTAAAGGATAGTAATAATTGATTTTTATTTGCACTTGTTTTCATATCAATCAATACTTTATTGTTTTTTATTTCATAAGTATTGTATCACTATGCACAAGAATGTTCACCAATTGTTTGTTAATGCAATATCTTAAAACCCCTTTTAGTTTTCTAACCTCTTTGTTGTTCACCTATCACAAATCCTTTCCATGAAAAATTGTAAATAATAATGAAAAATTAAATAAATTATGATTGCATTTATAATGAATAATAACAATAAACAAAATTTTGATGATCCTTACATTGAGAGATAGAGAAAACAATGAATCTGAGATCTTAATTACTAAGAAGTTTGATTGAGCAATTATTCATAAAAATTGGCATCAAGCCTCTCAGTTGTAAAGAAAGGAAAAAATAAATAAAAGAAAATAAGAGACAATTGTAGATATCAATTCCTTTGTGTTAATATTACCTTCAAACTTTTCATTACCTCTATTCTTTCCGTATTCTCAAATATGAAGCATCCTAGTGAATATACTATCGAAACTTCTTCGGTCATCTCATCAAAATTCTCCTTCAGAATTCCTGGGATGAATGTCAAAGTTCTCCTCTTACCAACTTTTCTAGCAAATAAAAAGCTGTTCTCAATGAAACTAGGAGGTAACAATTAGAAATTCTTAATTCAGAATATTCACAATTTCAATTTATTATATTTTATTTCCTTGTTGATGCGTTGAATAATATGCTCAGTTTCACATTATGAATGGAAAACATACTTCTAATTGCCCCATGTATTGTAAATAGGGACTCCAGCACATTGTCATAAAATTTGCAGAAAATTATTATATTGGGAGGATTTGGTTATCAAACCTTTCATCAGAGGGGAGAAATATTTGTGAAAATTGTAATGCAAATTTATCACTTTCAATAACTATAATAATGGAATGTAAAACATAAAGTTATACTCTCAAGAAATCTTAAGAATCGGTTGCAATTCCTTCAAACCAAGGAAACTGGGTCTATCTTTATTTAGGCCTATCTCATCTTTTAGTCTCTATAATATTCTTGTAATAAACTCACTTGCCAACAGTGTTTTCAACTTACTCTACATTATTATACTTTAATGATATATTAATAAATTTATTTTCTAGAGATCACACATAAATATGGGCTTCATCAGTACACCAATCAGGACAGGTGTATAAAATTTAAAATGCAAATACAAAATCAATAATTGGAAAGAAAACCACAGACAGAATAAAGTATTCAGTAGTTGGTGGTTCACAAGATCAAGTCTTAGAGAAATCAAGGAAGAGACCATAGACATAAAGTTTGCTATCAAGAGTTGAATGTACATTACTAATTGTCTGAAGGATGGCAGTAGTAGTAGATATGTTTTGGTAAAGACTGTGAAATATATACATCTTACATAATGACTCAAATTCCTCGGTTCAAAGAAAATCGTAACCAATTCTCAGTATTTCTTGAAAGTATATTTTTTATTTCTCCTTCGATTATTATAGTTTTTAAGGGTGAATAATTTTCACTAGGCTGTTCACAAATCTTTTTCCTTTATATTGAAAAGGTTTAAAACCAAATTCTTTCAATTTCATTTTTCTCTACAAAATTAGCAACAGCAAGCTGAAATCTTCCATTTAAAATACACAGGGCCATAGAAAAAATATGTGGTCTCTTAATGATGTGAACCAAAGTTAATAGATATAACATATGAAGTATCAATGTTTGAGTTAATAATATTGAGAGCTAAAAGAGTGTCAATTGTTTATACCGTTGATGGATCTTGTGCGATGAAATACAGCGTTGAAATCATATAATGCGGATCTGGAGGATATGACCATATCGACGCTGATGAACTAACTCCAGTGATTATTTATGTGCGAATATTTCGTTTACTGTGATATTGATGATGGTCGCTGAACAGACGACAGCAACTATTAATGTGAGCGTATTTCCTGTCGAATCCTCGTTTGAGTCGAAGGTTGTTCGATAACAATATCGGGTTATCTTAGTTGCGAAATGGTTGTAACGCATATAGTCGAAGGTTATGATGCCTTTAACAAAATCATGAAAGAATTAGAAGAGACAACCGATCCTATTTTAATTATGTTTAGTGGATCAAAAGCTGGTGATGGAAAAAGTTGGTGTCCTGATTGTGTTTTAGGTAAAATCAGTTCAGGCTTTATATAAGAGTACAAACGGCAAATAATAATTCAAATAATTTTGGAAGATATATTGAGACCTGAAGCGTAAATATTTCGCCTTATTGTTACTCCAAATTTTACTAATGGTGTATTCAGGTGAATGTTCTTTGAATTGATCGTAATTAGCTTGTGATTCAAACTTTCGATTTCAGCGGAACCCGTAGTTCACAGTTTTCTGTCAACTTTAGATGACAAAACAACTTTTCTACACGTCGGGGTAGGTGACCGAGATACGTAAGTGGCTTTCGTAATTTTTATCTTATTAAAATTTAATTTAATGTTGCTTCCTTCAAAAAAATCGTAAATGTGACCTCAAATATAATCATTGTATTTCTGCCGTAATTGTGTTCGTATCATGGTTTAGAATTTTCCAAATTTCATCTCCATTTTTTTACACTCTAGCTTACTATCATCATAAATTTCTTATTTTATTTATTATATAATTAATATGAATTAGATCGGATTCATTTTTTAATCATAGTTTCCATTCATAATATAACATATATTAAGTTTTTAATTACCCCAAAGTTGTTGATCAGTTTATGTATCATCATCTTAATCAAACTTTTTCTATTTATTTTACTCACCAGATGGAAAGATCCAAACTGTATTTTTCGAAAAGATGAAAGACTTCGATTGACCTCTGTCCCTACTTTGGTCCGCTGGGGAAAGCCCAATAGATTACAAGAAGATGAGTGCTGCAATTCAGATCTCATCCACCTTTTACTTGAGGAAGAATGAATGAAATTACTAGATCCTAATTAGTAGATCCTGAGTGGACGTTATAAATTAATTAATATTTTTTAATGCTAATGAGTATTCAGATATGATTGTGTCCAGTTCTATACATTTGATTGTCATTTTTCTTGGTAAAAGTTCTTGTGTCTTTTGTAAATAAATATGATATTTCATGATATTCACCGACTATTAATCTTTTTTTAAGTACTCATATTTCATAATGTATATTTTGTTTGTAATTTCATGCATATCTAAAATATTTGTAATCTATTTACTTAATTTTAAAAGTGAAATCATAATAGCCTTTCCATGTTTTTTATGGAGTGTTTACAGTTATTTACTGCATGGGGTTTGTATTCTATGGAGAAATTTCTTCTTCAAGTGAATTTAATAGTTGATAACCTAGGAATCTTTTGAGTTATAAATTATATTTGAAAATTCTAATTACAATTGAAGTACTAATTCTGAACAGTTGAAACAGTTCGAAAGATATATCAATATGAAGTATTTGAGAAAAAATATAATATTAATATTGATGACGCGAATACCATATTAAATTATACATAATGTTAATGGTTATTGATTTATAAAATTTAGATTAAATCCAATCATGCATGTATTTTCACATACATGTAAGGTAACCCATGAACGAATCTGAATAAATGTAATATTGTGTTCATAATAATGAATTAGGTTCATACAATAAGGGGTCACCTCATGAAAGGACTTCAAATATCTTTTTGGTGAAAAGTCACATCAATTAAAGTTACTTTGAAAATGTACTTAAGGTTATTATTTTATGATGAATTAGAATTATTCTGACTATTAGGTGAACTAATTATTCAAAAATATTAAAGAATTGCATATTCCAATTTTCATTATAATTATTTTACTTATTAATCTTACTTTTGCGCTGTTCAAGTTTTAGTTAAATCTTCAATAACTGTGTTTATTAGTATTATTTTATTTCAAAGAATGTTTTCTGAGTTTAACAAAGTTAATATCTTAGGAATTGTTATTTAAGAGGTTAGCAAAGTGACCACTAAAGTATACTTGTTACCACAGGGAGACTTGTATTTATGTAGGGCGTAACAGGAAGAAATCACCTCCTGGAGATGTCCAAGTTTTATCATATTGAATAGGAGTAAGAATTTAATTTCTTGCTCTTGGTCATTTCTATTCCATTTGTGTTAATTTGTACCATTAGATAACTATTTATTTTTTTTACGTTGAAATTTTATAAGAATATTTGGTATAGTGGGAGATATTTAGTACCTAAATTGTGCTTTATTGAAGATTATAGCTCATTATTGAAGCTAAAAATACAATGCAAGAAACTACTCCGATAGGTTATGTATACAGATGAGAGGATCTTTTGAAGTTATCATCAGCTCTCAAACAATATTTTCTGGACCTGATGTAAATTAAAGTGTTTCGAATTTAGCTCACAATCCAAAGACTCATAAGCATTGCTTCCCATGTAATAAGGAGTACTGCTCAATTGCGATGCTGAATACAGCAAATCAATAAAAAACTGATGAAATGTTTAATGCTATTATTTAGGCAAGACTGAAACTCTGTTCCTCCATTTAACCCATAATGAGTAAATCATTCATAAATAAGTTACTCAAATTTATTTCAACTTAATTTATCCATGTATTTTATAGGAGTATTTATAAAAATTATTTTCATCCATATCTTATAGAGAAGAATATTTTCATAGTTATTCTTTCCTTCACTATTTTTAACAAATTGTATTAATTAAGACAAAATTTACAGAAACAATGCCCATGTATTACTTTATGGTACTGAAGTAAGTAAACTTTAAATTTAACTTTTCTATATGAATTTACAGCATACATGCGATCATTTGAACACAAATTTTCAATTGACTACTCCTTAAATATATCCCAAGAATTTTTCTTGATATACATGTACATGTATGATTTGTTCTCTTTAGAATAAATTTATCAAAAAAAAGACATTCGGGGGCATTCTTTGAAGTTACAAAAAATGTTCTTATACTAAACTAATTCGTTAGAATTATAGAATAATCATTCTTTTTATTGGTTATTTATTTTAATATCTTAATATGCAGACAATTTCATAAAATCAATATATTTTTCAATTCAGATATATTAAAATGAAATATTGAATTTTAATGATAAATTTATTGAATTAATAAATCATTACTACAGAGAAAACATAATATTAGCTGTAAATCAAATCATTGTCATCTCCTATTACCTCTATTTTCCCCTTTTCCTCTCAATTTTAAACATTTGCAGAAAACAGTACCATTATCTTTAACTTTGACACATTCTTGTAGCAATTTCCTTTCCTGTAATAATATTTATAAATCAATACAGAAGCAGATATGAATATCTGGACTTAAAGTAAAAAATCTTTAAATATCACAGTCAAAATCTTTAAGAAATGCATTGCCCTTATTTGAGAGATGCATTGCAGTTGTGATCTTTTAAAGTAGATGGAAATTAAGTAAAGAATCATTTATGAAACATTACAAGTAAGAAATTTTAGTTGAATTAGATAAAGAACATATCACATGGATTTATATTGTTAATTAAATCTGTTTTATTTTAGAAACCTCAAATAAATAATCCTTCAAATTAACCATATTGATATCAAGTTCAACTTGTTTTAATGAATTACAAAAATTAAGGTGTCTAAATTTAATTTTAGTTCCACTGTATTTTCTGATAAAAAATTATACATGTTGTACTTCTTAGTTTTCACATTTATATTCTGCAAACAAAATTTTGGCTAAAATAATTCAAGTGGATAAATATAATTTTTATCACTTAAAAATATATTATTTTACCATTTTGTAAAGAGGGTGAATTCTCTGCTGACTGCAAAGGTTAATGCTCAGGATGTGCTCTCATTATCTGGCTCTTCATCCATTGTCATCTCCCCATCTCCTATTATCTCTACATTTTCCACTTCCATCATCTCTTCTAATGATTCTGAACTTGAAGAATCTGAATTCCCCTCTGATTGTCTTACAGGTAGCAGTTGTAACAGCATACTTTTCTTTTCAAGGGAAATCATAACATATGAGTGATCTTAGATTGGCAAAAAATGCCTATTCTGAGAGTAATAAAAACAACTTTGTAAATTTCCACAGAAAATTGGTATATTTGCCTTCTCACATTGATTTCATTATGAATGCTAGTATAGCAACAAAGGCAAAACTATACCACAAAGCGAATATACCAATTTTCTGTGGAAATTTACAAAGTTGTTTTTATTACTATGGCATTCCACGAAGTCACACCTTCTCACATTGATTTCTCTATTCTGAGAGAATTTTCTTTTGATTTTGAGTTATTTTACCAATTATTTTTCATAAATAATATTCTATTCAGAATAAATTAGCAAAGATACTTATAAAAAAACTACAGAGAATATAGATGTCAAATTATAAATTAACTGTTAAATACTTTTCTTTGAGGAAGACTAATTTATTGTCCAATTCTGTTTGTTGTGCAGTATGTTTCTTAAATATATATCATTTAAAATCCTAATGTTGACAAATTATTGATAAAATTTAGTTTATTTATTTTATTCTTACTTTTAAAAATTTTTTATTGTTTCTCCTCCGTAATGCTGTAAAGAATCCTGAAGGCAATGTTGGCTTGAGCTTACTTATTATTAGCTTGCTATTATACTTATGCTTTACAATTCCAATTACTAAATCACACAATGTCCATAATTTCTGAAAATTTTTAAAAATATATAAGAACCATTTATTAACTATTGACTTATAACTAATGATGGTGAAGTTCATTTTCAGAACAATCACAGAATAATTCATAAAAATACACTTTTCCATCTTAAACTATTTTATTTTGTATTAAAGAAATCTTGGATCATCTTGGACAAAGAGTACATAAATCTCACAATAGAAATAAATATAATTGATAGCTTATTGAAATGAATATGTAGAAAAGCAATGGTATGCTTTACCATTGCTTTTCTGAAAAGAATTCTACCCTTCTACAGTATAATAAGGTTGGTAGACTCATATTTAAATGATTTAATGATATTTCATCAAATAATTAGAAAAAAAAATTTAGAAAAACAAATTTTATATGATAAATACAGGAATATGATATAGAGCATCAAAGTATAGCTACTCAAATGCTAGTGAGAAAGCTCATTATTAATTTAATGCCTCCAAGAGGTAATCACATTATCATATGTATCACAGCATTGAGAGATCATTTCATTATCATTTTATGCTCCAAAAATTGAATAGTTATTTTAAAAGAAATATTCTTTCTAAACCTTATTTTCTAATGAAGTTTATAAAATGTTTTCATTTGGAAACAACTTTCAGATGTGGTTTCCAGTTCTTGCAAAAATGAAAATTATCATATATTTATTCACACAAAAAGTATCCCATTTAAATGAATGATTGAATTATTATAGTATTTTTCGGTATACCAAATTAGTGTCCCTGTCTGCCCCTGTGATGGCATGGTTCTTCATCAACTTTATCTGTTGTAAGTAAAATGAGAAATCGTCCTGAATGATTGATAGAGCATCCATAAAAATAAGCAATTGTTTTCTAATTTTCTGGAGTTCTTCAAAGCTTTGGTGATTATTAAAATGTGTGCTCTTGGCAGTTACCAGTAACCCATAGACAAAAATATGGTTTTCAATTTCATAGTTTTCTGGTTCTGTGGTGAGATAAGTCAATTAGAAACTACATTTTAAAAATCAAATGGGAAATTCTGAGATTAAGAATCCATGCTCATTCTCACCAAGATTTGTTCTCTTGAAATTTGCTAAAGCCATTAACCTTCTTGAAAATAAAATATTCATTTCAGCTGTAAACACAGAATCATTTTCATCAAAAAGCATGCAAAAGCCTAATAAACCCAAGGGTAGGCTTTTTCTTGGATATACTTGCATTATTTTCACCCTCAATTTCTCCTTAAAATTTTCTCTAACAAATATTTCTTCATCCTGTTTGGAGGAAAGGTATTTTAAAATTAATTTATATTAAAATTAGAATCAAAACTTCTCTCTATAAGCAATTAACTAAAGAATTTCCTAACGCATAGCTTTAGGACAGAAAAATTTGTGACAATTTTTATTGAGCTAACTATCAAGTCCCTTAAAAAGCTTTCCATGCCAATGAAATTCAGTGAAAATAATAATTTAGTATCCATACCTCAAAATGCTCATAAATATTCCTCTGTGAAAAGTGTCCCTTAAATATTTGGGATAGGGTAAGAGACAAGGGATAGTAAATGATTCTGCTAGGTGTTCGTCTTTTTTGTGAAATACTATCACACCATTTGGTGTCATGATTGTGTTGACAAATATCTAACTATTAATGATTAGAGCTCTTGATACAGTATTAGATATATTTAGCGAATTCTCTCCTTTATCCCAAGATGAATTAGAATATATATTAGATTAAGCCTTTGACTACTTCTGCTAAATTTCAATGAGATACTTTAAGCAGAAGCCTTCCCTTAGCATTGAAATTAGAATTCAGGAAGAAACATTGCTGTTAAACATCCACCTTACTTTCATCAATGAAGCAAGTTTGTAGAACTGATCACGTGTTAGAACATTTAGTTTCTTCCCACAAAGGAATGATAACACAGAATAAGCAGCTGCCTTTCTCAACCAAACTTTTTCTTGAACACTGTGATTAAGAGATAATTATGAGTAGACATGAGTTCTCAAGGGTATAAAAATTTCATGAATTACCAAAGGCTACAAATTTCAATAATCAATTTTCAAAAAATCAGTCTAATCATAGATGCAAACAAGTCTTTCTGATATTTTTATTTTTCATTTTTAAAGCTGAAATTATTATCCAATGAGAGACAATGGTTTCCAAGATAAATTATATATTTCGTTTAATGACACAATTATTTTATATAAAAGAAAGACTTGTATAAGGTTCACGGAAAAATAATTGCCCACAGATTTTTAAATCATTTTCACATTAAAATAGAACCTTAACCATTATTTCGATTAATTACTATCCTCCAATTATGAGAAATAAAATTTTCAACTAATTTATTGCTGAATATTGAATATTTTAATTTAATTATTCAGGTAATGAGTTTTGTTCAATAGCTGTTATTCCAGAAAAATAATATTTTCTCCAAAACTGAACATAATTATAGGCAAAATTGAGACTTATTATATATGATTTCCAGATATATATAAATTATTAATATAAATGTATTTTTTCACGAAATATGTACTGAATAACCTTGTTTGATCATACCTTGCATTTAATATCTTTCCACAAATGATCCTGAATAATAAATTCAAAACCTTTGAAGCTTGTGCTGTGTTTATAGTACTTGAAATATTACCCAGTAGTTTAATAAATTTTATCTATAAATTTTGGAAAAGAAGAATTAATAATATATATATATATATATATATATATATATATATATATATATATATATATATATATATATATATATATATATATATATATAATTTATTGGTCCTATATATGCAGTGTATTTCCTTATTATGTGTGGAGTGCATGTATAGCAACACAAAAAGTGTTTATGTTTAGCAAGAACATTGCTTCAGCTTACTCAGAGATAAAGAGTTACAAAATATTATTTTAATGAGTGATCATAGTGAAAAAAGGTGAATTGAAACTGTATGATAAGAAATAAGGCTTTTCATAAGAAATTCCTGTCTCTATGTTTGTATGCAAATAAGCCTTTATTTTTTCATTTAAATTATCGGTAACTAATTATTTATGTTCTTATTTTTGCAGCATCAGTCTGCTGTTCAACATTAATATTGTGAAATGAAAGATATCAAGCATTGCCTTGATGCAAATTTCCAGAGGAAGAAGTTCAAATGAATTCCACACAGTTTCCTGATCTGTCATATTCACTGATAGGCACAGAATAAAAGCTATGCTCTGAAATGAAAAAATGGACATTATGCTATCATACTCATTATGAAATCTGATATTCTTAACAATATTACTATATTATATTTTTAAGTAGATTAAATGTTTGTCTCAATGCCTCTTTGGCTCAATAAACTTAAAAATATTAATGGAAGTATCTTTGTCTTAATAAAGCCTAATACAACAAAATTTTTCATTTGCTCAAATACAACTTACTTCATTAGATAAAAGATTATTTATATCTTCTTCGAAGAATTTACCAAAGTGATATGATATATAGCTGAGGAAAACAACACATTTGTAAATTGCTGACAACTCTTCAGAAGGGATCAAGTTATCTAAAGACTTTGAAGAAAATTATGAATTATTGATTTAAAATTGAGATTTTACATTGCATTTTAAATTATTAATATAATCACGTTAACTAAGTTTATGGATTGATGGAACATGTCAAAATAAATTATCTTATTTTCAATTATCTTTTACTATTTATAATATATGTTTTACATTCATATTTACCTTGAATATCTGAAGGAAAATGGGATAAAGAATTTCCATATCCACTTCAAGTGTTTTAACAGATCGTATAACCCATTTAGCCAAATTTATTTGTAAATTATAACATGAATTCTTGCATACTTCAATGAGCACCTGAATAATTAGTGGGAACTCCTCCCCTAGTATTGCAAATGTTTTTCTTTATTATATGACCTCATATATGAATATGTTGTATTTAATCTAAGTCAAAGTTCTTCAATGACATGTGTGTGCAGTTCAGAAAGTATTATTTGAAAATCAGACTAAATCATTCTTACGGGAAACAGCCCAATTCTGGGATCCTGACCTAAGATCAAACCCAAGATCGGTTCTATTTACCATTTTTTTCTAGGTAATAAAGGTGAACCATGATGCAAAAAATCCACATGCCTATTGCCCCTGTAGGATTATACTCAATTTCTCATATATTTTTAATTGGCATTAATTTATTTCACATTATCTACATATTTATAAATGGGTAGCACTCAAAGAGTTGATATAGGTGCAATTATAAGTTATAGATAGTACACCTAGAATAGTTCAAGTGCAAAAAATAGTCTAAAATTCTTATCATTTAGTTTGCCTCTTCACTAACATTATGTATTCCATGATTTTTAAAATGTGAACTTGATAATTTAAACATGTCTGATTGGATAATATTAAAAATAATAATTTTATATCAAATGATGTAATCATAGTGATTCATGCTTTAAAGAATGAAAACTTCAATACTTAATAAAATCTTCTGTTGCTTTAAATTTGACAAGAGTTTCAGAGTATTTATCTGCAGAACTACATCTGTGCTTTGCAACCAACTGACTAGAATCTCCATCACTTTCTCATCAAGAAAATATCTTGAGTTGGAGTAGCATAAACCCTAAAAAAATAAGTATCTATTTTAGTTTTTAAATACCCTGATATGTGAATGATTATAAGAATACTTAAAAACTGATGGTGCCTGGACTGTATAGAGCATGTAAAAGAAGTATGCTACAAAATTAACTAGTTAAAAATTTTATATATAATAGCCTAAACTCACAAAACCAAAGCTTAATTTTTAAATCTGTAATTTAAAAACCATATTGCTTCTTTGTCTTCAAATATTTGTATTATTTTAGCCTACTTTTCTGCAATAAATTATAAGAAATTATAAAGATAGATATAATCATAAACATATAACTAAAATCTTTTTACCGATTCATAATGGTTAAAATTTGTAATCATTGAAATTTAGCATTCATTAGCATTAGTGTGATATTAAATACTTAATGTTCAATGCACTAATACAACATCATAACTTATAGGAGGGTATGCCTTGATGAAACATTCTTTTCCAAGAAACTTTAATTGATTGGGATATAAGGGTGATGTCAGTGAATGAGCTTAGAATGATTAATCATACACAGAATCTTGAGACTATCATGAAATACAGTAAGACCCCGCTTAATGCTGTTTCAGTATAACGCGGTTTTTTTGGGGTTCCCCTAAATCGCACACTGCATTGATACTTGTTGTATGTGTGCAAAGGAAATGGCCATGCACCAATCAAAAGCGGTGCACTTTATGATGATTTGTAGATATACTATTTATTTTATTCAGCGCTCTTTCGTTAGTTTGTCCAGAAAAAAGGTTCTAACTGTATGCTCCTAAGTCGCAATCCAAATACAAACGCAGCTTTCCTGCGTCACAGTTGATTTATTCGTTCTCATCAAGGTTATTAGGTGTATAAAGATATGAACATAATATTTTATTCAGATAAATTCGGCAATAACTGATAAATTTTCTTATTCTTTTCACTGATCCCCATTACATATTGTAACAATTGCAGCACGGGGGCCCAAGTAGCCCCCGTGCTGCACTGGAGGCCCAGGGGCAAGGATAACGGACAAAGAGTAGAGACGGTAGAGAGTGTTGGCACAGAGAGCGAGTGCATGAAAAGAACTAAGCGCGGGAGGCGGGGTCAGTTCTTTAGTGTTTGTGTACGACAATATTTACATATGTACGTGTTACGTTGCCTCGTTTAACGCTGTTTCGTTTAGCGTTCGAAGTTATTGGAACGTATCCCCCGCGTTAAGCGGGATCTTACTGTACCAAATTTTGTCATTTAAATGCATATGAGTTCTGAAGTATTGGTTATTACAAGGGCATACTGATTAGGGCATAATAATTCCCAATTCCATTTTGATCAGCTTATATGATTTATGGATTTCAGATATAATCTAAAAGTCTTCTTTTCAGAGAGCTTTAACTTGCTCAATTAAAGGGAGAAACTAAAAAAATTAAAATACAAATTTTGAAATACTTCAAATGGTAATTTCAGCTTTCTTCATATGCACAATATTATGCTTGAATTACTTGCCAAAGTACATTTGGAATATATGAAAGTTAACAAAATCATATTAATTTAAATTCAATAGTTTAGCATCCATCATTCCTAGAGGTTAAAGATATTACCTGTAAGAGATGGAAGATTTTTCTTATGCCAGTATTAATATCAACAACCATAGAGATGCATAAATCTGGGTCTTCTTGAAGAAGATTATTAACTACTTTAAATATTTCCTGTGAGAATTGAAATTATTAAGATAAATTAGAGTTAAAAAGTGCATAAGTAGAGAGAGAGAAAAAAAGTTGCATACACTTATTGAATCCTTGTCCATTATTAAATCAGCAGAAATATCTAACAATATTTGCATATCTCTAGGAAGCTTGATAACATCACACAGCACAGTCTGTAGTAAAATGTATATTTTAGCTTTTCTTTTGAAAAATTATCTCTTGTAATATAATATATGATTAATTAGGAATAAAATCTTTTCCCTATTTATGTGGAAGGTGTTGTTTTGAGTAGTTAATATCTTAAAGGAAACTTATAATTAAATTAATGGAAGCCAAAAAATATCACCATTGATCTTAACCAAAAGTGGCTATTGACTTCCATATAGAATTTTTGAAGTATTATCTGATTCTTGGGTTAGTTATTCTTTCACCTGAAGCAGGCATTGATAGAGCTGCTAAAACATAAAGAAACCAAAACAATAAACATAGATTTCACTCACCGCCTTATGCTAGGCTGATGGTGTCAATATTTGAGCAGCTTCAATAATCAACTTCTCATAGCATTTACACAACTTTCGTAAGTTTACAGAGAGCATTTATAAAGAGATTGTGCAATTGAACTCCATAAATTTGATCTATAAATCTATACATACATATTTTGATTATAAAAGTACTCGATCATAAACACCGACATAGTAAATATTTACCATGGCATTGATAGTTTCCTTGCATGATATACTAAAAAAAATATTTTCAGCAGCTCTTAAACTCTGTTCATTTTGTCTAACTCTTAAAGCAAAAGATATCACAGTTTGTAAAGCAGATTCTTTTGTAAGAGGCAAATGTTGAGCAATGGCAAGGGCACTCAGCATAGCTTCTCTTTCTTCCTTAGAATGTGGTATTTTTGAATGAGTTAAAAACTTCATTACCTTTAGTAAATTTTCACGCAGCCTACAGAGAAAGTTTAAGTTAAGTCAATAAAGTACTTACATATATACCTTATATAATATTCATGAATATATACATAATTAAAGATAAACTTGTTCAACATATGTTAATTTTTTTAATAATATACCTCCAGAAGAAAAATGGCAAAAAAATTGCTATTATATCTTAATATTTTCATTGAAAACATATAAGCACATGTGATTTTTGAAGCCCACTCAACGCATACTCTAATACTAATTCCAGTCAAATTTTACCAGCGGCTAGTTACAAGAGCTGGAATAAAGATCAGATCAACTATCTGAAGCAAGATACAAGAATCACTGAAAAGTGTATGTTTTTCATTGATTGATTAGATTTCACTTCTGAATCCTCATCAAATAGCATATCTTGACATAGATAATCAAATTTAATAAGAATTATAAAATGTCTTTATTTCGGGCAAAATTGAGACTAAAGAGTCTCCTCTTCCAATTAACCTGTTATATAAACAAAATTTATCTACTATTTACAATTAAAGTTTGTTCTTATAACTGAAATGAAAATTGAAACATGCAGACTAAAAAACCAAAGTGAAGCTAAGGTAAAAAATTTTCAACAGCAGGAAAACACCCACACAGAATGGGGCTGTGGAAAACTATTCGAAGCTGGCAATGGGAATTTAATGGGAAAGAATAAAATACATTTTGAATAAGACAATGAATAAACAGGATTACTTAAATGATTGGCATATCAAAATTTATAACCCCTGAAAAATTGGATATTCATCCACATACTGGCTTTGGATAAATAAAATTTCTAAAAATGTTTCACAAGTGTGAGGCTCAAAAGACATCCACATTTCTATAAGCCTTCCCATTTTATTCTCTGTTTCCAAATCCATGGGAAGTAAGTGCTTGGACAGCTGTTCTACCACACACAGCCTGTAAATAAAAAGACACAGTTCTAGGAAATACCAATTAATTAATCATAATAAAATAAATTCTGGTAAATAAAAAATTGAGTATTTCAGGTAAAAATGTAAATCAAAACAGGAGGAGAAATGATTTCTGATAAATGAGCTTGAAGAAGAGATTTGAATAAATATGTGAATTCTTTATCATACTTTTTGTGTAAAAGTAGTAATAGTTTTAGTAATTTAACTCAATTTAAGGAACATATAAAAAGGTTAAATTCCTCTTTCTATTTCAAATAAACAAACTTAATCAATAGCATAATATAAACCTCATTCATTAGAACTAAGAAATAATTTAAAATATATACAAATGATTTGTTTTGAAACCAAATCATTCTGGTATCATTCTTATATACCAAGGTTACAACAGCGTGTATGATGCCCCCCTGTAAAATACATGGGGCCAAAAGAAATACGTTGACTGCGTATACATAACAGTACATAGCTTAATGAATAGGAAGTTGCATATAGAGAATGTCCGATTCTTCGGACGATAAATATAATTTAGGCAGAGGGTTAGACAAAATTTATCTCGTTCAATATTTTTTCATGCATATTATAGAATATTATCCATAATAAATGCGAAATATACATCATTTAGGACGACAATTACTCATGCAAGAGATAAAATTGCGTCTTAAGATGTAACATAGAACGAGATATTTATCAGCTTGAATTTGGATAATTTACACCAAACAAAATGTTTCTAACCGTTAAATATAGTTTTAATAATTTAAAATTTACATTACTAATCCTCTAAGGCAGGGGTCTCCAAACTACGGCCCGAGGGCCACATCCGGCCCGCGGACAGATTTTGGCCGGCCCGCGGAAACATACAAACTCCTTTTAGGGAACATATTTTTATAGCAAATTAAATTCAGTTTACTGAAGTATTCTAAATTTATGTTGAATAATTATTAATATGACATCTAAATTGATATAGTCATGGGCTAACTACTCATCACATTGCTGTAGGCTTATTGTTTTTGTTTTTTAACTTTTTTTCATCAGTGGACTATTTCACTTTTTACCACCGGCAGCAATGATAATATGGTTTTGGCTCTCGGAACTTACTGGAGTAATCAGTATGGCCCTAAGGCTGGAAAGTTTGAAGACCCCTGCTCTAAAGTGGCTTTAAAAACCCTTTTGCTTTGTATATCATCTGGTAACCGAGATCGCCACGGAGGACGGAGCCCCGCCGCGCGGATTTCGACGTAGCATCGTTGCATAAAGTCGAATTATTTTTCAAAGGCGTAAAAAGGCGCAGGATTTTATTTCAGTCATTCCTTCAGGAAGCTTCCACGAGTACTATGGTATATTTAACTCCTTATACATCGATGTAAATCACAACTATTTTTCTCGCTTTTTGCTAAAATCGCCTCTAAAATAAGGGTCCGTCATTTTGTCCTGTAAAGTAGTCAAATTTTCAAGTATGATCATTCAAATTGAGTACTACGAAGTATAAAGAACAGTTTCATAACATGAAAAAGTTCTTTGTCCGATTATTTTGCTCATTTTGGTTCAGCGTTGGTTTGAAATTGAAGAATTCTGTGAAAAATCGAAAACGGCCGTTTTTCTAAAAATTTGGTCAAATTTGACCCCTTGTAAACTTTAAATGGGCGGGAATAAAGTCAAATGACTTTATCAGTCGATGCACTACTCATTTGAGATGGACTATGTAAAATTTCAAGGGTCGTACTCAAAAAAACGCATTTCGTATTTTTGGCCAGCTTTTTTGATCCTAACCAACTGAGCGTCGTTGCATGTGATTTTATTTTCTTCCACGATAGCTTTGTCAGCAGTACCACGTGGTCTGAGAATATCTTTTACTGTTTCATCTGTGATTTGGATGTATATATGCGGTGTACATGTGTACATTTACGTATATGCGGTCCGAAAGAGCGCAACTTGGAAACGAGATGGACTTTAAATTAATTAAATAAGGACCAGCAACAGACAGTAAAAACAATGTATGAAGAGTGGCTAGAGAGTAAAGAATAAATAAATAAATAAATAAATAAATATATATATATATATATATATAACTGTATATTAAAGCACATATATACATACCATATAGGTATACGAGTAAGTGCGAAAGATGCATAAGCATAAACCCAGGCATGCATCCATACATGCACAGACGTATATATTCACAAAAAGTTATTCTACGGGGTTGGCTTCTTAAGTCTCCTCCTGCTCAAGTGCTCTGAGCAGTCTTAGAATTCTCATTTTAATCGCTACTTTTTTCTAAGACTTCCCCTCCAGAAGGATTGTAAGGCTCTCTACTAGTGGAGCAAGGTCGTCAAAGGCCTTTTTGACCCAAAATAGAGGGTCGCTTGAGCCCTTGAATTCTCTTTGTGCGTGTGTATAAACACACACGTATATATTATCGTTTTTTTTAAAGATTAAGAAACAGAGTTATCAAGTTACAAAAACCTTCAAATTGAATCCACATATGCGTAATAACTTAAACTTAGACACTGTTCATTAAAACTGCTCACAAACAGTCGTGTATAATAGTGTAGCATATCATACCTATCTTCCATCCAAAAAGGGGGGCTGAACCAAAAGTTTAAAAGTATAAACTTGGGATATTCCTTAACCATTTTCACAGCAAATGAGTAGTCATCATGAGGATTCTGTCTTTTAGTATCCCGGAAGAATGAGAAAGTTTCACCCATTTTCTCTAATGCTGCAACACGAACAGCTAGCTAAAGTAAATAGAAACTATTCAGAGTAAAGAGTAAATTTCCTCAGATAATAGGCATATAAAGACCTTACAATTGGGATGCAACTTGTAAATAAAAAAGAGGAATGCAAAGATAAAATTCTTCTTTTTTATATCTCATTAGTTCTAATTTATTACTCACCTCTTTATCTAGACGCATGTATTCTACTATAGTAAAAATATCTTTTGTGGCTGGATTTACAATATAGGGAACTCTTTGCATTATATGAATTAGCTCCTGTATTAATAGAATACGAATTTTATATGATGGATCATGCTTCCTCTTTGATATAGTCCACAAAAGATCATCTCTTAGCTCCTTCATTTCAAAAAGAATTCTAACTTGTTGAAGACATACAATTCTTACAGAAAGATTCTGGTCACTAAATCTAGTCCCAGACAGAAAACTGTGTTAGTATATAGAATACAATATGTAAGTTTTTATCATTTGTATATGTTATTACATCTAACCACAAAAACTGAAAGTTAATATATATATATATATATATATTTTCCGGAATATTATTCTGCTCAGTCATTGCTAAATATAAACTAAAGGACATTTTCCATTTTCGAAAAATCGAGATTACGGATTGCTCTGGAATCAAACCCATGGCACATAGGCAAGTGCTGATTTTTTTCTAAGTACAATATGTACGTATCTATACGTGTTGAAAGTATGAATGCTCTAAGTATCATATTAAGAGAGCTACGATTTCTAGATAAATGAATTACCTTCTGTAGATGATTCCAAGCAAGCAATTTAGGTGTTTAATATTTTAAATTCACTTATAAAATAAGATTTTTAAGATGAGAATCAATGCAACTACCTGCCAAGAAAGGATTTCCAAAGACTACTATACTCTCTATGGGCTGGTACTTGACTTTGAGTGGAAAATAGCCTTGCCAAGAAACAGACAAGTGTAGTAAGATGATCCTTGTTTGGAGTAGTAAGTGCAGATTCCAAGCGGAGCATAACGGGCAAAGCAACTTCACTACAGACAGCATGCAACTTCCAGAGGCGAGACATCCAATGCTTTGGAAGACTGTTTTCCTTTGCCTTGATTGGACTTGCATAAAGTCTTTCACAGGAAAATGTCCCAAATAACTCCTTTACCAAAAGCTATACGAAAAGTTAATTCAAAAGATTATGTCTCTGTAGATGTGATTATTTTGAACCAAGCTTCTGTTATAAATTTTTCTAACAACTCTCTTGTATTAATAGCTGATTGTAATTGAAGGTTATCATCTTCAGATAATATGTGCAAATTTTGTCCTAATATTTATTTAATTGGGAATAGGAAAGAAGGGAAAAACAAACAACTCCTACCTTTCCAATTGCAGGAGCTAAAATATCTCTTTGTTTTTGAATCAATCTGCATGTGATTCCATATGCAGCTCTGTTACTAGATTTGATTTTATTCTTTATGCTATAAAACATAATTTTAATAATTTCATCTGGAAACTGTTCCAATTCATGGAATAGGATACCAAGAAGATCAGCTAATGAACACTGGATTACAATTGAAGAAGTAATTCTGTGGAAATATATCATTTCTGATCATAATTTTATACATTAACAGTTTCATTTATACTATATTTTCAATTTAATTTGGAAATACAATAACTATATTTCAATTGAATATCAAGAATAAAAGCATTTTATTTGCTATGCATGCAAATGCTAATAGCAGATTCAAAATTATCAGTTCATAGTCATAGTCATTTGATTTTACTCACTGTGCACTGCTTAAAATGATTTGAAATAAAAGGATAATAGAACTACATATATCAGTGTTATAATGATAATAATGAGAAATTTTATCTGAAATAAGCAGCTTTAAAAGTTTTTCACAGACAGTCCTCTTCTTCTTTGTGCCACTTTTAAGCATATCGAGTTGTCTAAACAAGAATGCAAATATTTGCTGCAATAGAAATACTTTTTTGTAGTTAAAATTTTAAGACACTCTCAATTGATTGATCTAACATTACATTTCCACTACATTTCCAAATAACTATAGCTCAATGGAAAGTAGAGCTATAATATTAATAATATTGTTATGAATAACGACTATTATAAAGAAAGAAAAAGAAAATGACTGAAAATATTTGATAATGAGCAATGATAAATATAAGATTGAACTCTGAAGACTGCTGCATGTGAAACTTGAATAAGGAATTCTGAGAAAAAAATGAATATTAAGACTTTGTACTTTCCCCAATTAATTTATTATGCAACTGGTAGCATAAGTTCACTTAAATCTTCTAAAACATGGAAATTCACAGCAAAAACTTCAATAATAAAATCTGAGGGTGAGGAAGAGGTGGGGGAGGTTCATCCAGTGAAGAATTTTAATATTAAGGTGAGGAGGGGTTTAGGAATAATTGCTTATTTTCTATCATGCAAGTTTTTCAGGAAATTCCTAATTTTAAACTCTTTCAGGAGGTTCCAGCAGTAGGAATTATTCTCTTTATTAAGGCTTTATTAATATTATTATCTAAAAGTTGAAGGGAAAAATTTAACAATGATCTATCTTTAGGCAGGTTCTGCCACCCTGACACTGAGGTTCCTCCTACTCCATGTATTTTGTGGGATAATCTGTACAGGAGAGTTCATATCCTCCACTGATAGAATCTGGTCCCTTTGCTCTCTATGTTTAAATCGTTTTCCAACCCTTCAACCTTCCTCATCAAACCAAGCAAACTCTTTACTGGATGACTTCACCCCCTTCACCCCAATCTCACCTTCCATCAGGATTTACTATTACTATTTACTATTACTTATTATGGAAATACTATTACTATAAATAGTAAAACCTAAGGGAATGTGACACCTACTATTTTAATTTTTGCTTGTGTGATTTCTAGTGCCAGTTATTACTTATGAAACTGTTCACAAAACAATGTCATTGAGGAAGATAATGAAGTCTTCACTTTCATTTTAACATGGCATTCTAGAAAGCCATACCTAGTGATATTGATCAAAACCACCATTACCACAATTTGATAACAGTTTTCAATAATAATGAAATCAACAATGTAAAACCTAGCAATTTTTCCTTCTGGAATTTCATCCAGTGGTTTATCTTATCCATGATGGATTCTGCAAACTAATGCCAGAGACAGTGCTATTTGCTACACAAGGAAAGTAAAGAGATGAATCACTTACTGTTAGCTTAGATGGTGGAAAAGGACTGCTTATCTCCCATATACTTAAAAACTGAGCTATTGTGTAGGCAACCAAAAGTCTCACCTCATCACTTTCATGAGAAGTAAAAAAGGAAGATGATAGATATAGTAAAAGATTTTTATAATCCAAAACATGTTTTGATGCTTCAGTCATCTCCCTCATTCCACAAAAATATTTGGCGATGATCTGTAAAATGAAGATTTTGGATATGTAAGATGAATAGAAAACATGGATTCAATTTTTCAAAATAAGGAAAGAAATTGTTTCTTTTACAGGTTTTTAAACAGTAGAACAGATATGGAAAAAATGCAATGTGAGTGGTAATTAGGATTCAAGTCCCTCCTTACAGGGTAGAAACGCTAACCATTACAACACCGAGTTGTCATTTCTACTCTGCCAAGGTATTGGGAATTGTGTGCTAGGTGGTGGCACTCCACATAGTAGCACCAGCTTCCACTTGACTTCCTCTAAGAGGCAGCCACTCGCTAGGTAGTTGTAAGGGGTATACCATTCTTAATGAAATCATTGCTTGAAAGACGAGTGAATTATTTGGTGAGATTTCCAAGTTTGAATCCCAATCATATTTTTCTCTTTGTTCAACTATGCATATATCTATATATATATATGTATACAAATATATGTTAACATTTTTTGGAACTAATGGGTAAACAAAAAAGTAAATTAATAATAACACTAATTGTAATATATTTACGGTATTATATGATTAATTGAGTGGTTTAAGACTTATTAACGAGTTTGAGGAGATTTTGGAGCACTCTTTAGAAAATAAGTTTTTATACTTTTATTAACATTCCAGCTGAATTTGAAAACAACTCAAACTAAAAATGTTGCCTGGAAGAATTTCGTTATAATTTTTAAATGCTGTTCTTCATCAAAAAACTAACTCTTAATTAAATAACCTTTAGGATGAATATTCTATAAGGATAATTGAATAGGAAAATAACTATCAGCATGGCAATGAAACCGCATTTTAGAAACAATGCGCTGTAGTAACTGCAGGACCGTGAGGCGAAAAATTATATATATATATATAATTAATAAAAATATTGAACAATTAAGTAAATACCTCTGCATTTATTATATGCAAATATATAAGTGTGTGTGTTAATTAAAATACATATGTAACGTGTAACAGCAGAAAATATAATTTGAATAATCCTTATCTTGAGACATAGATAAAACTATGAAAATGCAGTCCTACTTTATAAGAAACCTGATTAACATGTACATTGACCTGTTTTTGATAAAATGGACATAAGCTTCTCAATTTAAAAGTAAGGGAAAATAAGTAAAAGAAAATAAAAAAATAATTGTACGTATAATTTCCTTGGTATTAATATTACCTTTAATCTTTTTATTATGTCTAACAATTCCATGCTCATATATATGGGAATGCATCCTGGCGGATAAACTATTGTAACTTCTTCGGTCATGTCAATAAAAATTCCCTTTCCGAAATATTATAAGATGAATGTCACCGCCTGTCGGTTCTAGTTATATTCCCTTCAATTAGCAAACAAATGAAAAGTTGTTTACAATGTAACTGTAACAAAGTAATCAGCATTTAATACGTCACAACATTTTCAATGCCAAATTATATTTCCTTCCTCGCGTTAAATAATAGCACGTTTGTCATTCGAAGAGTTATAAAAATGTTTATGATATGAATTATATTTCAAGAAACTATGCCTCGCAACAGTTTATTATAAAAAACATATTTCGCAATCGGTTTCAATGAACATTAATCATTCTTAGATTGTGCTTACAAACTAATTTTAGTGGTGAATAACACAAAATTATTTATTCTTAAAACACCCTAAGTTGAAAGAGGCTGTTAGCATTTCACAACATCCAAATACATTTAACGAAGATATAACTAAAAATATTATTAATTACAGCCATTATATTCTTCTCGATCATAATTTTACAATTCAAAAGGTATTGCCTCCGAAAATTATACGATAATGGATAATGTACTGTAATCAACAATTGAAAGAAATTCATCCATCCTCTAGACGATACATTGTTATTATTATCATCACAAAATTTCAGATTTCAAAGTCAATTAGAGAAAATCAGCGTGGAAAATGATTTCCTTGAACTAAACTGCAATCTATATTCTCTGGATTTTGTGAATGTTACTCCATCCTACATATGTAAATGATTATTAGGATTTGGAAAAAGTTTACCTCGGTGATTTAGAACAAAATAGGAATATTTCAAACTTTATTCAAACGAATTTCTGAATTATCTATTATAAAAAAAGTTGGACCGAAAGTACAATATGTTCAGTCGGTCCTAAATAAAACCGTACATGTGGACACCATGATATCACGTGACATGCTACAGGTTCCCGCGTAAAGTAACTCGCAGCATAGTTGACAAGTCTGTTGTTGTTAGCATTGAAAGCTACTCTGTATATTTAATATTTGTCAGTCATTTTCGCTATGGATGTTTCGGATGTACGCACAGGTCAGATAAGAGTGAAAGATGAAGTTGGAGTTAGGTGTCAAAAACTTTTCCAGGATTTTCTCGAAGGGTAAGCAGAAATTCCATTCCAAAACGGCCGCAGGTTGCGCACCCATGTTCTATGTGAGATTGAAATGAATAACCATTTATTTTATCTGGATTAGATTTAAAGAAAATGGGAAAGTAAAATATTTGGAAGCAGCAGTCGAGCTGAAAAATCCGGACCGCAATACATTAGAAGTAAGCTTTGAAGATATTGAGAAGTACAACCAGAATCTAGCATCTACCATCATTGAAGAATATTACAGGTTGGTTGCTGATTCGTGTTGTTTTCTGCATGAGTGTATATACAGTTTTTAATGAAACTGTATGATTTCTAGGGTTAACCCATTTCTATGTCAAGCTGTTTGCAACTTTTCGAAAGACCACGGTGAAGCTAAAGGTGATAAAGAATACCGAGTGAGCATCATTGATGTGCCCACACGCCTCAATGTTAGGGAGCTCACTACTGCTAGAATCGGGTCACTTGTGCGAATATCAGGCCAGGTGGTTCGAACTCATCCAGTACATCCAGAATTAGTTTTGGGCCAATTCATTTGTCTTGACTGTCAAACTATCATCAAAGATGTGGAGCAGCAATTTAAGGTTTTTATGCAGGAATTTTTATAAGTTTTTAACATGTCTAAGATTAATTTTTTGGCATAATTTCATTGTAATTAATTCATATTTAAATTTCCACCTACCTTATGATTCAAGTTTTTTATTAAATATAATTTTTTCTTCTTAATTGAATACTAAAATTTCAGATATTTTACTTGTGGTTTGATTAAAATTGATTGTCTGTGTAATATATATTTATTTGCATTCTATTTCTTCTTTACATTAAATATGCTCCTTAGAAAAATAAAACTTCAATATAATTTCCAGTAATTTACAAATACTCCAATTTTTCAATAGCTCTATGAACATGAAATAATCTTATTTAAAAATGGGATATCTTGTTTTAGTTTACAAATCCAACCATTTGTCGTAATCCTGTGTGCAGTAATAGAAGAAGATTCATGCTTGATCTAGATAAATCCACTTTTGTAGATTTTCAAAAGGTCAGGATTCAAGAGACTCAGGCAGAATTGCCCAGAGGTTGTATTCCTCGCAGGTAATGTGTGTACTATTTCTATAAATTTAAGTTGTAAATATATGAAAAATAGGTTAGAGTGACTATTTAATATTGAATTTGAAGTTTTTTGAGTTGATGACATTATATTGGTGCTTTCGTGAGTATTTTGTTTCCAAAAAATCTTTCTTTTGAGCATCTTTCAGTCAAACATTCACAAGTAAAATCTTTTGACATTAATTCCTTTATATTTATTTTGAAAAATCCGTTAACTTTCTATTTATGCTTATACTAAATGATCAAGCTTTATAATACTTCATTACGCAATCATCTTCAGTATAATTATTTTTACTTTGAGATCAACATGAATTTCAGTGGGTCCCGAACATCTGACAGACAGCTCACTTGATCGACGGATGAACTGAATGACAGCTCAATTGTTCAGTTCAGCTCAGCTCCATTGATCAACATAGAAACTGACCGACAACTTGCATAAAATTTTTTATGAGTTGAATGAATAGGCATCGTTCAAAAAATAGTGAACATTGTTAGTTTAAAGAATCGGTTGGGAGGCTTCATGTGAAATTATAAATCAGTAGTTGACATTAATTTTTTGTGATTAAGAAATAATAATGAAAATTATTTATCCACAAAAGTCTACGTTTCATGAATTATCTTTATAAAAAAATTCAATTTCAATCCTTTCTCTTTAAATTCGGTAACCGGAAATCTCTACAATGAATATTAATCTTATAATTTAGGAAATGAAACAGGCTTGAAATGGCCGTTTTCGGTGAGCGCTTCTGCAGCCTTAAAGCGATTTTTCCTAGCATCTATTACTTAATTACATCTAATACTATAATAATTTTTATTAAGCAGATTATTAGACCAACCAAACATTTGCATTGGAAAGTTTTGGATGTTCTTGGATTTAAACTGTGGACATTTTGAATCGGAAACCACTACTTTAACACACTAACTAATACCTTACTAACACTAACCAGTATTTTACCTCTAAGTAATTTTTCTTTAAGTTTCTTTGTCTATTTTTGGCACAATTTACTTTTCAAGTGTTGTGGGAAAATACTAGCTAATTCTATCTCTCTATCGATCGATCTAACCCATGTTCTCCTATAAATAAATGCCTGTTATTTTTGGCATTGGAACCTATCCCTCTTGTTGTTTTAGTGATAGTTTTTAACTATCAAGCTATAATTTTAAAACATTTTGACTGTATGCTATTCACCTCTGCAATTGCATCTTGCTAGTACCAACTCTAGCAGTAGTGCACAGGAAAGCCAATTAGAATAATATAGGTCTAGCTCATGTGGGCTGAAGTATAAAATATCATCCACTTTTTTCACAAGGCTTTTTTCAATTGTAGATTTTAATGTCCATTAAAATGACAGCATAATGACTTGAGCAACTGATCAGAAATCTTAATTGTTAGAAAGGCTGAAGATAGAGATTGGAGATATCAAAAAGAAAAATCTCTAATGGAAAAGCTGCACTGATATATTTGAAATTCATAGTATGTTTTGACACTCTTATATCCTTTGTAATGTTTTCTTCTCAAAAATGTAGAGTCTCCTTTAATTCTACTTAGTGTTGAAGTGATTCTTCATGCTGAGGCTGTAGAGACGGTGCAAGCTGGTGACCGGTATGATTTCACTGGGACATTAGTTGTGGTGCCTGATGTGGGAGCTTTAACAGGGGCTGTTACTCAGAAGATGTCAAACCATAAAGCTGGAGAAGCTGCAGATTCTGGTATCAGAGGTTTAAAGGCTCTTGGTGTCCGTGAACTGAACTATAAATTAGCTTTTGTTGCCTGCAGTGTCACAGCAACCAACCATAGGGTAATTATTTTCTGAATGTTTTCTCAGTGGTTGTCCTTTTAATTATCACTTACAGAATAATTTTCCAATTATTTGTTGTATGTGTTATTTTGGATTTTAATGACTATAATTCATGGAATGAAATTTTAGTCATTTACTCAACAAATTGACGCGGGTTTATTGCCATGTAGGATTTCAAATGATTATGTTTTGCATGTATTACATCAGGCCTTTTTAGGTACATGATAAGATAGTTTTTAGGAAATTAGGATTGGATGTTGCCATGGTTATTGAATGATTGAATTAGATAGGATGGATGATTATTGTATCAGGTTGTATGAGAAATAATGGAATCTGTCTATAATTACTGAAAAGTAGCAATGTAGTTGGAGTGGGAATGATAATTAATCATAATAATTAAATCGTAATAAAGATATCTTATTAGTTCTTTAGTTATTTATATATTATAACTAGGCTAGAAACAAGAGGAAATGAATGAATTTAAACTACTCTCTTAAAAATTTGATCTGTTTGAATAATATTATAGCTTATGATATCTCTCCTTACCTAGCTTCTGCAAATAATGAAGATTATTTCATTTAGGTTTTCACAGAAATATTTCGTCATTGTTATTTGATGATTAATTCATGTACATTTTGTTACTTGCTCATTGAGATGTTCTTACACAGTTTGGAGGATCTCCAATGCAAATGGAAGAGATGACAGCTGAAGCAATGAAAGAGCAGATGACTGAAGTTGAATGGAATCGAATTTATGAAATGAGCAGAGACCGGAACCTTTATCAGAACCTCACTACTAGTTTGTTTCCTTCTATTCATGGAAATGATGAAGTTAAGAAAGGTAATTCTGTTTTAGTGTTAAATTGTAAAATCAAGTTCATAATACTTATCTGTTTCAAGAGGGAGTATTTATTTCATTCCCTGATTAATGGATTAGTTGTTTATATAAGTATCTTTAAATGAGGTTTTTTTAAATATATTGAAAGTTCGATATCAATATTTCTGTAGTACTTTCAAATTTGTTCAAATTACCAAATTTTATGAAATTCAGAAGTTAGTTCTGATGCTTCACAGATTCAGATATCCTGTACAGTCTGAATTGTTCATCAGGGTATGGAGTAAATATGGCTATAGCAGACATAGGGCTACATTTTAACCTTTAATGTACAAGCGGTCGCTTTAGGGACCACCAGATGTAGTCTCGAATGACCGAGCGGTCCCTTGAGGGACCACGGGGACACGCTTTGTTTCAGGCCTGCTTATTATCACTTTCTTAGCTCGGATTTGGCTGATTTTTTTCTTAGGCTCTTGGAGTGGTCCTCTCTTTAAGCTCATAGCAACTCGTCTTACTTGATACAAGGTTTATATAAGATATAAATGATGCTGCCTTCTCTGCTTCTGGAATGCAAACAGTCCCGATATTCTCTTATACTTCATCCTACTTATTTTTGGTGTTTGTAAACACTCTTTGGTATCTTTTTAATCTTCTGTACAAGTAATCCATCCTTTTCCTAATCTCAAAAAATAAGAGAAAAATGAAAATCTCTCAATGCTTTCCATTCCTTAGTTCTCTGCTCGGATTCTTACTGTGCATATTCCATAGAAAAAAAATTTTTTATTGCAAATAAAAAAGCAGACAGAGGCACAGTGGTGTGTTCATGCATATACTTTTTGTTTTATTACATTATCTTAAATAGATTTCTGGTTATTTAGCATGAACTAAAGAGCTGCAGAGTTTCCGTAATTTCTGCATTTAAATACCCGGCCATTCAGAGAAACATCTGAGATTGAGTCCCATCTTTTAAAGGTTAATATGACAACTTTTAGTGCAGGAGAGGTTGTAAATGGAAACTCTGAGAGTAGTGTTGCAGGTGCCCAGTCCCTGGGTTTTGAAAGAAGTGTTTGTTGTGGTTGCCAAATATATTGATGCCGGAACACAGTGAAGTTAACTTAATAGTTGTATTTGAATTTATTAAAGCAGAAAATTGATCAACTCTCAACTAAGCAATAGCAGTAGAGTGAAGGTGGGTGTTTCAACATATTCACAAGTCTAAGAAACTTTAGGAAGAGCTGTATGCATTCTCCATCTGTCAACAATTTTCACCTAAGTTTATAGAGGGGAAAATGTCCATGGACCCAATGATATTCATGTTAATTACATAAGTTATTTAAATTATCATTATAAGCTGTAAGACTGGAATACAAGCTTGAAGATTAAGTATAAACTAGGTGTATGACTGGGTCTCAAAAGCATTTGAAACTCTTGCTGCGTTTCTGACTAGTAACCTAGAGACCTGAATTGTAGTCCTAGTTATTTTGATACTTTACAATTCTATTGAACTGGGGTATCCATATTTTATGAGGATATCATTAGAAAATATCATCTGCAAAATTACCAAACTCAAGGCTACTGCATACCTTGAGAACTTAAACTCGTAAAGAAGAGGAGAATGTATTTTTATCAGTATATTATTTAATCATTCTTGTTGACTGCAAAATCTAGACTATGCAACTAGCTCGGAACTTCTGCTTATGTCTTCAAGATATGCATAGTAACTCCCTAGAACTCCAATGCTCCTTATAGTTCCCAGTAAGCAGTCTTGTTAATGCTTTTTACTTTTAATGCTTGTGAATTTTTCTTAATAATTGTCCTGCAAGAAAGTGTTGGTGTATGCATTATTAAATATTTGATACATGATTCTAATTTTCAACATAAGTGCAATCTTGACCAACTTCATTTACACACAAAAAGCATTTTAGAGGAAAAAATATATTATCTGCTGAAAGATTTCCATATGTTGGAGTACTCTGGCTGTATTCAATGTTAATTGCATAATCGCTGTATTAAAATGAGACCTATGCTTTGTGTACTGTATGACATTCTTTCTATTTCACTCAAGGCATCATCCTCATGCTATTTGGTGGAGTTCCCAAATCAACACAGGAATCTACAACTCTCAGAGGAGACATTAATTGTTGTATTGTAGGTGATCCGAGCACAGCTAAATCACAATTCCTCAAACAAGTAAGTTATTTCTTTACCATCATTATGGTTTAGTTGTGTAATCATTTTTGAGTTAGGGATTCTCATATGTCTTAATTTTGTCATATATTTCTGCCTCTTCATTTACTTAATTTTGCTACAAAGTATCTTATTCCATTGTAAGTCTGATGCAGAAATTTTAGCTTGAACCAATTAACTATGTTTTGACAAATTTATTCCCTTACTATTTGTTCTAAAGTTTTTGCCTTGTCATGGTTATTCTAAGAAACCACCCTCATATCCTTCTTAACTTAATTTGGAATATATATGAATATGAGTCTTTATCACTCTAAATCTTACAAAAAGATCTCCTTTTTCTGAATAATAAGAATTAGTTAAATGAATGGAGTATTTTATAAATGAATTGCATCAGTTATGGAAAAATTAAAATTGTGCTCTATGTACTCTATAAATATCATTATAATGCAATATACAGGGCTTAGAAGACAATTTCTTTTTTAAAATCTTGATTAAACCAATTGTATCAATTATAAAAAATTAGTTTGGTATTGTTATATTTGTTACATCCAAAGTTTTTTTTATATAGTTTTAAAGATTAGGTAGGTGATCTCTGTCATGACTGTTATTATATTTACGCCTTCATCAAGAGCTTGTTGGAGACCTTAAGGGGTTAATTCTCGATGGTATCATACAGAGTCCAGGAGCAAAATTTCAGTTTTTTAAACTTGATTAAAGCCATTGCATCCATTAAACAATTAGTATAATGTTATTGTGCAGCAGGGTTAAATGAAAGCCATTCCAAAAGCCACACTGGGTTACAGACAAGAAATCCACCCAAAAAATGAAATGGAAAATGCATGCACCTTGTCAACAAATGATGGCTAAATTCTATGGAAAAATATAGTTATGCCTCTCAAACAAGATAACTAATGCTCCATTATAATGTTAAAAATTTAAATAAGGCAAATTTTAAGAAAGGAAATAATGTTGCTGCACTCTGTTACATTGTATCCAATTTCTTAGTCAGTTCTCTTTGTGATGACTGTAAGTATAAAAATATTTTTCATGAATTGTTGCTTGTGAATCTATTTTATTTATGAAAGCCGTTATTTTGCTGTTATTTATTATTTCCTATTTTCTAAGTGGAAAAGGAAAAATCCTTATGAAAAATTTTTACATAAAATACTAATGGAGGTACTGATTACAAAATATTTCCATTTTCCTTTTATTCTTACTTTTTTGTTTTATCCTCATTGCTTTGTATGTTACTAAGTGTGTAGCTATGTAATGTGTTCAACATCACAAGTTTAAGCAAAAAGATGCTCATTTTTCTGTCTAGGTTGTCAATTTTTATATATGTATAGAATAGGTTATATTAGTTAAAGGATTATTTTTATTCTTTATTTAGTATTTAAATTCTTTCATAAGGGCCACTATTTAAATGATTATGGCACTAGTTAATATTTGCTTTGGTGCAATTCCGTCTATTTGTAGCTCACATTGCTGTTCTTTATGTATCTACCATTATTTCTGAATATATCATCTCTTACTGATAATGAATCTATAGAGGTATTAATTTGATCTCTTTATCATTTAACTAGCTGCAACTAGCTGGCTTTGCCTGGGTTTGAAATAAGGTTTTCTGTAGTAGAAGCATACAAAACTGTTAATTTGCATGTAATAAAAGGGTACATTTATCTTAAAGCAATGTGATGTACAAAATTTTTGGCTGTTCCATTTGGAGTGTATACAAAAAGATTTTCCTCCTTGCCCAATCTGGAGGAGGGCATATACAATTACCCATGAGAAGAGATGGTAACTGCATGTCTGAACCAGTGATCCCAAGAGACTGGCCCTGTGACTTTTTGATTGTCATAGCAAAGCACAGTTTCTATTGAATTGTATGGTGTTATCTGAGGGAATGATAGGTATTCTTGGAATAAAGACATCCTCACCCTTAGCACACCCTGTCAGTACTGTGGCTTTAATAACATGTTGAATCAGTTTTTTCACAATTAATCTTGTGCCATTGCATAACCTGGGTGCATCAATATTTCTAGATTTATATTATTGGAGCACCAATAGAATCGAGTTGTGGGATTGCTAATCAGGAGTGTGGATGGAATTCTATAACTCAATGGGATATTATACTGCATCATTATCATTATGGATGCAGTCTGTAGACTTGTAGGCATATTTTTGTCCTGGAAGCAGCTTCTGAATGATGACATTGAGCTTCTCAACCACCTCATTTCTGCTTGCCACAATTGCTCTGTGAGAAAGCCGGTCTTGATCCTTGAAGTTTTGCTGAATGTTAGGATACACCGTGGACAGAAGTTCATTAAGAGCATTGACAAGTTGACCACATGGCGTAATGTCTATTGAAGGAACTTTACCATCTCCAATGTGGAGCAACTTGTTTGGAAATTTTCCTGTTGACAAATCACGTTGGATGTGTGATTGTATGTTTGTAGTTAGACTGAATTTTTCGACATGGTGCCATAGATAAGAATTTTTCAAACAGGCAGTGATTGGAAATGCCGGGGTGCCACGAGTGATAATGGAAGTGTTTGTCAAAAATCACCAACAAGCACAACAGTTGCTCCACCCATGATTGCAGAGCTGCCTTGCAAATCCTGTAATGTCTTTTCAAGAGCATGGAAAGCATTTCTGTGACTCAGGATAGCCTCATCCCAGACAATTAGCTTGCATGTATTGAGAATATGTCAATGTCCTGTGCCCTTGGAAATATTGTAAGTGGCACTGCCTGATCTGACTAAATTCATTGGCAACTTGAAGGACCATTCCAGTGATGACAATAAAGGCTTGCTGCTGATCTGGAGTAAGTCTTGGCATATATGCTGTAGGCTTGAACATCACAGCTAGTTTCCTTCAAAACATTCTTAATTGTCAATTCAGGTTGATTATGCACTGGTTCCTACAAACAATACAGTGCCAGCTTATTGCCAGTTATAGATGTAATTTTCTCTTCCAAAATGAGAAAAGTTACTTAACGCTTACTTTGTTTAATTACCGCTTTTGTGTTGTAAAGTTTTCTCTAAAATGTAACCACGGATCAGAACATGCACTTGGAACACTACTTTTGGCTGGAGTAGGCATGAGTGAGGTTGGGATGAAACGAAACCTTTTTAAGAAGCTTCACCATGTAATTTTGTGTATGTGTACCAAATTTCATTTTATTTGGTTGTATGAATCTTGAGTTATAAGGGAACAGTAAAACAGAAAACATATGTGTAATATATATTTATATATTTGCTGGCTTATATAATCACTCCTGTTACTCTTTCAAAAACCAATATGCATAGAATAAATTTCCATTTACTTCTGACTGTAGTATTTATCTTTATACTGTAGAAAATTTTTTCTTAAGCTATCTTTATAAATACCGTATTTTTCGGACCATAAGACGCACTTTTTCTTCACCAAAAAGTGGGGAGAAAAGTGCCTGCGTCTTATGGTCCGAATAGAAGACTGACACTGACGCTGTACTAAGACGCTGACACTAATGCCGGGCATTCGTATCAGAGCTGCAGCGGGACCCACTGCAGCCGACCCGCAGGATCAAATATTGTTCTGTTATACATTATTAAATTCTGTTATACATTATTAAATTCTGTTATACATTATTTAATTCTGTTATACATTATTTTAGTAAAGCCTTCGACTCAGTAGACTAGTAAATTCATTGATCATGCCCCACTTTGATTACGGTGACATTGTTTACCAAGATCTATCAAGAGATCTAGCCAATAAGCTCCAACGCATCCAGAATGTGTCCGTTCGATTTATATTTAATTTGAGAAAATTCGACCATATTTCCGGTGCATTTAAAAAATTAAATTGGATAAAACTCGAAACTCGCAAACAACTACACATTCTAACGTTTTCATGCACTGTTTTGCGAACGCAATCTCCTGAATATCTCTTTTCCGAATTTGTAAGATTTGAGTCCGTCCATAATTGTAATACTAGAGGGAGATTCAATTTACTAATACCGAACCACAGAACGGAGACATATCGCAAATCATTTATTATAACTGCTACCACCCTCCGGAATACCATTTCCTCCCACATAAAATCTTCCATTTCCACCCGATCTTTCAGAAGAAAATGTCTTACTTATCTTAATCATATATCCAATTTATCTCCTGTATCAACAGTCATCACATCTCTACAGCACTGATCAACGCTCTCTCTACTGCTCCTTTCACTCTTAACCTCCAATTCATTTAACTATGCATCTGTCCTGAAACATTCTTTATTTTGCAGCTCAGTCCAATATCTTCTAATTTTATTATCTACACTTTGCCTCTCTTTTTGGCAATCATCTTAAATATACCATTGAATGTTTTTAATTACCTGTTTAGTTATAAGATATGTTTTCAAATTTAACATGATCTGACTCATTGATTATCTTGTAAAATTGAAATTTTAGTATTCTGTTTTTAGATAATTCTATCAGTAGGTTTGTGCAGGTTTTTCACACACCCCTTCATTGTGGGTGTTTTCCTGCAGTGGATTTTTTTTCTAAGAATTTTCTTAGGTTTTTATATCCACTTAAATCTCTCTTATAATCATTATTTTTCTCTTTCTAATTCTTTTGGTACTTTAAACTTTTTAAAGAGGTCAGATGGAAGAAGAGACTTTTTAGTCTCAATCTCGCCTCCAAAATAAAAACTATTAAATATTTTATTACACTATTTGGTTCAGAATATTTTTTGTCCTATTTTTCTCCTCTAAAAACCAGGTGCGTCTTATGGTCAGGTGCGTCTTATGGTCCGAAAAATACGGTATATTCATTTAAAAATATACATCTGGAACTCTTATGATGTGTAAAAGAGGTTTGCAAAAAGAATTTCATTCCTATCATATAGCTTCTAAAAAATTCCCAGATTTAAATCATTATTTGTCTATTATATGCTTAAAACGGATTTATCCTCCAATTCCCAAATTTTCCTCACACAACAGCCATATCATTTAGTTCTCATCTAGTTACTATTAGGAAGCTATCTGTTTTATGAAAAAAATTTATTCTAATATTAATCTCTTGTTCTCTATGGATACATTAGAAAACTTAACTAAGAGTTGTAATGTCTTTTTGAATTTCTAAAATAATCTAAAATAAATTTTATGATTTTTAGTGGGGAATAAGGTATTTTTTGCACCAACTTTCAGAGAATTTCATTCAGCAAAAACTCTTACTCAAGCTCATAATAGAAGAGATCCTGATAGATATTATACATGAAAAGGAATACGTAATTGTAAATTCATTATACTTAATATATAATTTTTTCTACCTAGAATTAAATAACTAAGGCTTACATTTTCTCAGTTCTTCTATACCCACACAAGAATCATTTCTTTGGCCTGTTTCTTTTCTTAATTTACCATCTCCTTTCCTCTATTTTTCTCACCTGTGGGCCATTCTTTCATTATTACTTCTTGTTCTTTAAAGCAATGTATTTTTGCTGCATTTTTCATGCTTCTTTTCATGTTTGCATTCATTCATTTATTGTTTGTTTCCCTTCTCTTTAATTTTCATTTATGCATGTGCATAACCCTGTAAAAACTATGATCAGAATTAATATCTTCACCCTGACAACTTTTTGCTCTTTTCATACTACTTCTGGGCAACTTCTGTATTAGAATATTAAAAATTTGGAGCCTTCTTGATATTTATATATATCTTCCCTAATGGATTTTTAATATTGTTTTGCCAACTACCAGGCAGTTTTCTTAACACATTTTGTCAGTCTTTGTGCTTCATCGTTTCCTTTCATAGATCAGATTTTTCTACTGTGTTTTCACGTTTTATTTCACTATCTTATATATTTTCCTACCACCCTTAATAAAGAAGTTTAATTATTATTATCTTTTGCACCCTCATCTGCTACACCATTAGAATCCCCCATTACTACTCAGCAAGCATTCCATCTCTTTTTCTGCAAATAAGTCTATTTTCTCAGAGACTTAGCAGCAAGAGAAAGTAAAAAGAATGGAGATGTGGATCTGGAAGAGGATTCAGGAAGAAAGAAAAATGAGGTAGTACTTCAAAGAGAATAGAAATAACTGGTTGGGATGGTTAGAAAAAGGAAGATGGATGGTCATTGCGAGAAGAATGTTGAAGAGTGTAATTGAAGGAATAATAAAAGGAGAACAAGGTAGAAAGAGGTATATGATGATGGATCTCATTAAGAGGAAAATGTAGTTAAACCAAGATATTGGCACAAGATAAGCATGGGAGGTCAACCATGAGTAGTGAACTTGCCAGATTGCAGAACAACCAATGATGATTAAATTCTCTAAGGAATTAAAAATATTATATTTATATGAAGCAAAGTGTTTAATAATGAATTCATGACATCCATTTTATGAATGACGTTTACAAATAGTTAATATTACATAACTGAGATTGTTTTATGATATTATTTCTTTGTAAACCGATTCTTGATATTATTGTCTAAATTAAATGATTTAATTAAATTTTGATTTTTATTTACAGTAAAGTAATATTCATTTTCAATTTAATGGTATTTCATTAATTTCTTAGAATTTTCAAAAATTTACTTGAAAGTGAATAATGTTATCCGAGTGTGTATTATCTCTGCTTTTAATTTTATGATGTATTGTAATCTCCTATTTAACCCGTACTCAGTTATACATAATTTGAAACTAACTTTAATACTGAATTTTATAGGTGGCTGATTTTAGTCCAAGAGCTGTTTACACATCTGGAAAGGCATCCACAGCTGCTGGTCTAACAGCTGGAGTTGTTCGTGATGAAGAATCAGCAGATTTTGTAATTGAAGCAGGAGCATTGATGTTGGCCGATGGTGGAGTGTGTTGTATTGATGAATTTGATAAGATGGATCCTAGAGATCAGGTGGCTATTCATGAAGCCATGGAACAGCAGACAATATCCATTGCCAAAGTGAGTTTTTAAGCCACTCTTCATCAATTGTTTCAACAAAAAACAGCTTTTCAATTTATATTCATTACCTTTATGAACCTCACCTACCTTGAATTAGTTAATTTAGTTAACCTCATTAGTAATTGACTATTTACATTAGTTTACTGCAATGGCTTTTCATTCATAATGAATTTTCATTGTACTGTTTAACATCTGAGATAGGGCCTCTATTGTATTCTCTGGCTAATGAAAATCTTCACAAAATTTAATTGTAATTGATAAAATAATTGATAATTAAATCAGTTGCAATCTGGACTGTGAATATTAAGGCTTTGAACCTAAATAAATAAATATTATGAACTTTAATTACATATCTGTATATATCAGTTCATCATATTTAGTTCTGTCTATTCATAAATTAGGATTCCTTTAAAGCTTAGTAGACAGAGCTTTGAAGGGGTCCCTTTAATCATCCAGATTATTACAGAACTCTCTTCATAACAAATTCTTTTTTTGCTTACAGCTCACTCCCAAATCCTATTGTGTCATTGATCCATTCTATTGTACTGGTGTTGTTTTTAACCTAGAGATACCAATTCCATAGAATCTTAATATTTCTCAATTAGATTTTCAATTACCATATTTCCCCATGTATAAGCCGCTGTTTTTTTCCAAAAAGTCCTAAAAGTAGGGAGGTGGCATTTATAAAGCAGGTACACGTTTTATGTGTGAGAAATGCATAAAATAATAAATTAGAAATCAACTGGTTTTCCAGCTGTATGTTCTACTTTTTTGTAACAATTGTAAGCGATGATATGATTACGAGACAATATTCTTGACCCCACATCTGAATATTAGAAGATGATGGTGGCATTAAAATCCAAAATGCATCAAATATATCTCTTTATTACTCTTACACTGATGACACTAGTGAAGTGCAAGAAAGAAATGCTTGGCTTTGGCTGGCCTATGCATTTCTATCACCTCATTGGCAGAATGGTTAACATTGTTATCTTCTAACGCAGAGGTCCCAGGTTCAAATCGTGGCTGAGTAGGAATATTTTCTTCTCAGGGTCTGGATGGTTGTGACATCCGTTGTTCAGTTTATGACCACACTGCAATTGTCTTGAAAGTGGAGGTTTTTGCTGTATAATAAATAATTAAATTATCTAATTTCATTTTAGTAGATTTTTTTACTTTTTCTCAATTGTTTGCATTTCCTCAATATTTATCTTACACTTTCAAAGATTATTTAATTTATGTTGTACGGTATAGGCTGGAGTGAGAGCTACACTGAATGCTCGTACATCCATCCTTGCTGCAGCGAATCCTGTTGGTGGCCGATATGATCGCACTAAATCTCTCCAGCAAAATGTCTCTCTAACTGCACCGCTAATGTCAAGATTTGATCTCTTCTTTATCCTTGTTGATGAGTGTAATGAAGTAAGTTAACTTTTATTCATTACTATTTAATAATGGTGAAGATATTTTTCCTGAATCTAGTGAAGATTTTATAAATATGAAAATAAATTAAGTCTTTCAATGATTTGATTTTTCATTTCATGCAGCTTCAATGCTGCATGAAATGAATTTGATAGATACTTTAATGCTTCAGCTTATTCTCTCCAGTTATCCAGTTCCGGAAAATGTTCAATCATAGCTAACGTATTTTTAAAATTACATGATGCTTGTAGTTTCGCCATACTAAATCATATTGTTAACTTCCTTATTGTATTGATAGTATAATTCAAATTTTGTAAACTGCTTGGACTTACTGAAGCTAAGTATTTTTTGCCTTAGTTCCAGTTAGGGCATTTTTCTATGTTGTTTCCCAACCAGCCCTATTTTATATTTTGTAAGCGTAAACCTTAAAAAATATTGAGACAAGGTTAGAAAGATGATGATGGCCTTTATCAGACTTTAATGAAAGATTGACCTTCCCTAAAAATGAGATTCTTAATTCTTGTGGTAGGCACTTAACCAAAAGCATGTTTTCTCTTTTTTTACTTCTATCATAATCTTTTATTTGCTTCATTAGATACTAGAGTATTCTTTATGATGTGTGTGAAGTCTTGACATCTTGATTGTGTGTATATGTTTATCAGATCATATTATCAGCTTATCAATTACTAAATGATGTACAAGTAATTTTAATTTCTTTTTAGGTTGTAGACTATGCTATTGCTAAGAAAATAGTTGATTTGCATAGTAACATAGAAGACACAATAGAGCGAGTTTACACTCAAGAGGAGGTATTACGATATATAGCATTTGCACGTCAATTCAAACCAGTAATAGTAGAGGTGAGTGATTTATTACTTTGATAAATTTGGAGTTTGATTTAGTGAAAATGTAATAATGTAGTGCTGCCATTCTCGCAGAAAACGTCTTTCAGAATTAAGTTGTACATTTTCATACAGTTCATAGTTGTGAAACACCAAAAAAGGGATTTCAAGGGTTATCTCATTTTCTTAATTGTATTCTCATTGGTTAAATCTTTATATTGTCTGTTAAACTCAGAGTTCTGACATTCATGTTATTCACTTTTTATGTATAATCTATGTTACTCTTATGGTATATTAGTTGTACCATATTATAAATAAGGAAATGCACTCCTTACAGGAAGCTGAGGAACTGCTTGTTGAGATGTATGGACGGTTGCGCCAGAGGGATGGTATTTCAGGTGGTAACTCTGCAGGCAGTGGTACTGCAAGATCAACATGGCGTATAACTGTTCGACAGCTTGAGAGTATGATACGCTTGTCAGAAGCAATGGCAAAAATGGAGTGCTCTGATGAGGTAGGTGTTCTATATTCTGTTATAAATATTGTACTGTAGATTGTTAAATCATATTGCTCAGATTAGCTCATCTCAGCATTATGTTTAAAACAACTATGTTTAAAACACTTTCTAGCATACTTCTAGATAGGATATTATAAAAAATAAAAATTTGTTTTGGTTTAGTGTAATACTTCCTGGTTTATCAGTACAATTACATAGCAGTTCAGTTTATCATATATTAAAAATTCTATATCTACTCTGTAATGCTGTGAAGCTGTAATGCTTTCTATAGGCTGTTCCACAATAGCTGGCAGTACGGGAAGCTTATGGGGAAATAAATACACGTAAATTCCCATAAGGGAGCAACCAAGCCGTCAGTTAATTATTTCTGAGTTACTTCTACGGATAAAATTAATATTTTCAAATAAGTTGGTGGATTTTTTTCCAATTTTTTGGTGAAATTTGGATAAAGAAGGATGGTTCTATATATTGACAAAGTTTTTTCAACATTTAAACAAAAGAAATAAATTTTATAGCGGAATGAAAAAAAATGGTCACCTCACCAGCCGTGAACAATCCTAAAACTGCCATTTCTCTCATCCTATCTAACATTAAGTGCTAGTTTTTTCTTAGATTACTCTTTATACCTTATGAATACAAAAAAGATTCTGATACAAAAAAGAAAAGAAGAGCATTCACCACTTATATTTAATATTACAACAATTTATATATCTGGAAACTAATAAATAATAATACAAAATATGCATATAAGCGATAGTTCAGCCATAGAATATGAAATGTTTGTTATTTCACATTCAGTCAATAGCTTGGTCTTCTTACTATTGAAATATAAAATTTTAATGAAAAAATTGCTATAACTTATTCAAAAGTTGTATTTTAGGAAATATTTACCCTCTGGCACTTGTGTTGTGGGAAGTATGCAACATGTAGTCCATTCTTACATTTTGCACAAACGGTGCGTACTTGTCTCCGCTTTCCTCTTTTACTATCAACTCACACACTACACATGTCTTTCTCTTTTCTTTGGGGTAATTATTTTAAAACAGAACTTATTTTTAGACAGAATCGCCAACTTTTTTCTCAATTGTCAAAGCTAGGGTTCCCATTTTCCGTCAAGCCTCTAATAAATCTATCCTGTCTACTCTTTCCTCAGATTCTCTTTCCATCACTCGTACAAAGCAGGACCTATCTTTCTTATAACTTACCTTAGCTTCTCTTCTCAATTTCCGGGTCCCTAACAGAACTACCCGGTTGTCATCTCTGCTTCGCTACGCCACTCCTAGACTTTCAATCACTAAGCGTTCCCTCTTTTTTCGTCTTCCATCTCTCCTTAATTCACTTCCTTCTTATGTCGATCCCTTTTCCCTATCAAAAAGGGCATTTATAAAATCAGGAGTAAACAACATAAGATCCTAGTAAATGTCTATTAACTATATTTTTCCTATAATTTGTTGTTATTGATTTGTTATTTTTGTCTGTTATCTAATTATATATAATGTAGATTGTTGGGTTTTTCACTGTAAATTGGCAGATATATGCTGTATGTGATGAATAAATAAATAAATAAAAGCTTTACTTGCCCAATAAAGGATTCTTTTAATGTTCTACGGGTGACTTTTTTACTTGAAGCCACTCTTAGGAAAGATCTTACATAATACTAATTACAAACGATAAGTGTGTCATTGGTTTTATGGCTGCAGGTAGATCTTCTTTATAAAGAACATATCTATTCAAAAAATGCAGGAGAAAATGTTTAAACACCTTTTTTTCCAGTATTTGAGTGCACACCACTCATCGAGATACGTATACACCATCATATAAGATGAAAAATAAAAATAAAGATGCCTAACGCATAATTCAGCAGAACTATCGGTTTATTTCTCACGGATAAGCACCAGACCTCAAGGATCAATAGTGGGACCTTAATTATTTTCACTTTATATTGTCTGCCTGAATGTCATAAAACATTGTAAATATCATCTACATGCTGATGGCTTGCAAATTTATGTAGAATTGAAAGTGGTTGACTCCCTGCAATCTATAAATCTCATAAGCAACAACTAAGCTGAAATAAATGAATTGTGTAAAAACATTTTTATAGCCATAAATACCCCTAAATAGTGAGCCACCTTAATTGATCATCATAATTTACTAATCTCCAAGGACAATAGTATTATTCGAACACCCACACTAAGTGGCTCAGAAATTTCATGCTGGACTTCTCATCAGGGTAGGTTAATTTTGGACTGATGAAGTTTATGTAAAAAGTCTACTAACACTTCAATATTTAAGGTAATTTTCTCTCTCCTCTTAAAACACAGCTTGTTAATTTGTTAAACATTTTGATTAGGGCGATTTTGTATATCAGGATTTTCCCAGATAGTTAACTTGTATGTTATAACAAGTGCAAAATGCATTGGTAAGGTTTATATTTAATCTTTGTAAATATGATTATATTTCTGAAGCTTTTGAAAAACCATCTTGGTTATGCTTAATGCAGGAAATTGTTTCCTTGACTACTCAATTCTTCACTATATATATCGAAGCGCAAGGACATAATGCGGGAAATTATTTAAGAATTTGCTTGAGTATGTTTGTCTTTATAAAAACTACAATTTTTCAAGAGGAAATTCTTTATGGATCACTCTGGAATCAAACCTATGGTACATACGCAAGTGTTGATTTTTTCCGAAGTACATTATGGAAGTATCTATACGTGTAGAAAGCTTGAATGATATATGTATCATATTAAGAGAGATATGATTTTTCAAAATCTGAAAATATTTCACCTCCTGGCATCGAACCCATGACTAGTTGTACGTAAATAATAGCATTTTTCCTTAGAAATATATAATAGCATTAGCTATATGAAATCTTATCCTTCTAGCATAATGGGAAGTATTCTTTAAAATTATTTGAAAAACAACCCCATTCATTCTTACGGAAGAAAGTCTATTTTTTGGGCCTCCTAGAATCGAACCCATGATAGGTAGGGTCGGTTTTCGATTTTTTCCTAGGTGAGATTTAGTGGGCCATTACGGAAAAAAAATCGGCAACTCCGTGGCCATAGCGGTTTGGACCTGACATTTCATGTAGCTATTACTATTATACATGATCTGCTCGTTGCACTGTTCCCTTAAGCTGCCTTGATGAGTTTGTGTGTCTCCTTGCCGTTTTATCCGAGTTTTTAACGCAGAATTTCACTGCGTAGCGCTGCTCCAGCAAACGGTCCATTGCGTACCTTGACGAGGTCACTTGACAGAGGTCCGAGGAAACTAAAATACACAGAACACAAGAGCTGGGAATCGACTTCCAATTGTTGTCAGCGCTTCGTTACAGTCCCCCCCTCTAATAGCTACATGGTCAGCGAACAGGTCAGCTATTTTGTGTAGGGTTAATGTTTTACGCAACTTGAGACTTAAAAGTGGTAAAAATTAAAAAACAAAGACAAAGGCCATATATAAATATACGGCGAAGTCTCAGTAGTGGTTGTGCCTAGTGTTCCAAAAATGGAACACTCAACTTTTCTATCCTCTAACTTGTATATGAATAAAAATTTCTGCATTTTCTGATTATAACATGAAATGTTTCATATAATGAGATTAAATATAGGTAATTTTTATTTAGTTTTGTCTTAACTATTTTATCTTGGCCAGGTGTCTCCAAAACATGTGAGGGAAGCTTATCGTCTCCTTAACAAGTCTATAATTCGTGTTGAACAACCAGATATACATCTGGAGGATGATGCTGATCAAGCTATTGAGCCTGTTGATATGGAGACAGATCAGATTGAAAGTGAAGGTAAGTTTCCTTATCTATCAATGTAAATCAGAGTCAGGGACATTAATATCTCATAGTATGGAAAAGTCAATGATTCTACCCATCTTTTTTTAAATTTTGAATGAAACATATTTAAATGTGTATGTTTTTAGGAAAGGTAAATGATTTTTAAATTTGATTAAGATTTTGTTAGACCCTCTTCACATATCACCCTATTAATCACCACAAGTTGATCCCAATAATGTGTTAGTTGATGAAGACAATCTATCTACAGATTATGCATTTTTGTTATTTAAGCAACTTCCTCCTTTGAAAATCACTTAGGTCCATGCCCCAAATTTGTTTTCTTAATGTGAGAAAAGTAAAAGGCCACTTGGTGTAGATCTCTCAATGCATGGACTCACCCTATGATTAAATATGTGGGGTGGTACAGAATTTGCTTACAAGTAGCTTAACAAGTACAATATTTGATAGAATATAAGATGCACCTTTTTCCTAAATTAGATCTTAAAAAACTCTCCTGCATCTTATATGTGAAGGTTTTGGTATCGGTGCTTAAAACTATTTGTTTAAAAAATACCCTCAGAAATATGACTAAAAGAAAACAAGAGATTTAAGCCACACTAGTCAGTATACAAAATCTCAACAGACCTTGTAAACTAGGAGTGTTAAATTAGGTTAAAGTGCATGGAAACAGAGCAGTAGTAAATAATCATGTTATTGTAGTACCACATTGTCACACGGACTATTAAAACTGTTTCCTTATGTTTGGCCTACTTAATGAGGGTGTGTTTTATATGCCATCAAATGCGGTACTTACGTATGTCCTGTGTAAAATCATCTGGGGCTAAGTAGCAGAATAATAATTATCTTGACTATCTTCCTGCTATAAAACAGCTGCCTTTAACTTTGTTACAAGATATCAATTAAAGACTACTGTGATTATTTGAATCTTTATGAGCATGATCTGCAAGAAATATTACAAGGAAGTCTTAAAATGCATTTTGTGGGTCTAAAAAATATTCAGCTTTTGTCCAAGATCATTGTAGGGAGGGTAAAGTATAATCTGGATTTGCCTGATACAGAAAACATTAGCAGTTGACTAGAAACCATGGTTTGAATACCACTTTTCCCAAATTATTTTACATCCTTTTTTTCTTTGTTTACTACCGGCAGACTTTTTATCAATATGAACTCTACCTTTATACTTAAGTTTTAATTTCCAGTCCTTAATGAAAATGATTTGCTATGACATTGTGTCATTCATTCCCTTTTTACTGTTCTGCAAGCACCTTTCAAATACAACCAGTATGTCAAATAATGGTACATTGTTGCTCTTTAACAATCTTATAATTGACATTCAGGCAGTATTTAATGTAAATTGAAAATAATAAAGGCCCCAGTATCGATCCTCTGGGAATTCCTTGATCTATCTGTAACCAGTCAGAGAAATAATCTTTTAAGATTACTTTATTGTATAATGTTGTTCGGAAATTAATTTAGTTTTTTCCCGTCAGAGGATTTAATTACATTTTTTGAAACCAGCTTCACACTTAAGCCGCATAACAATTATATGTCTTGAGAGCTGATATTACAAGGCTTGTGTGTGGAAAAGTTACATTAATTCTACGCTGTAGTTTTTGGTTGGTGCCCTTTTAAATATGGAGAGCAATTAGCAGCATTTTCGTCATATTTTACTTTTTTACTATAGAGAAGGTAAAAATGCTATTCAAGCAAGAAAAAAATTGACGGATGTGTATGGAGAAGGCGTGTTAACAGTATGCCAGTGTCAGAACTGGTTTGCAAAGTTTTGATCAGGTAATTGTGATGTCGAAGATGCACCATGCTCCGGAAGGCCAGTTGAAGCTGATAAAGACAAGATAAAGGCATTAGTTGATGCAAATCGGCGAATAACCACACAAGAGATCGGTGAGAGGTTAAATTTGTCCAATTCAACTGTTTATGGCCACTTGAGAGGCCCTTAACCTCGAAGCTCAATGTGTGGGTGCCCCATGTTCTTTCGGAGCAAAATTTGTGTCATCGCATTGACGTGTGCGATTCGCTCCTCAAACGTCAGATAAATGATCCATTTTTGAAGCGGATTATTACTGGGGACAAAAAATGAGTCGTATGCAACAATTTGAAACGCAAGAGATCATGGAGCAGAAAAGATGAACCGGCTCAAAGCGTTTCAAAAGCCAACATGCACCAAAAAAAAAGGTGATGCTGTCCGTTTGGTGGGATTTCAAAGGAATTGGTTTTTTTGAGCTTTTACCGGACAACACAACTATTAATTCGGAAGTCTATTTTCATCAGCTGGACAAATTGAATGATGCGCTTAAACAGAAGAGGCCAGAATTAATAAACAGGAAGGGTGTAGTGTTCCACCAAGTCAACGCGAGGCCTCATACAAGTTTAGTTACTCGCAAAAAGCTTTTACAGCTTGGATGGGACATAATACAACACCCACCATATTCTCCAGATCTAGCGCCTTCCGATTACTATTTGTTCCGGTCCCTGCAAATTTTTTTGGATGGTAAAACCTTTACCTTAAATGAAGATGTCAAAAATCACCTGAATCAGTTTTTGCCAGCAAGGACCAAAACTTTTATGAGCAGGGAATCATGTTACTGCCAGAAAGATGGCCAAAGGTGTTGGACCAGACTGGCCAATATATGATTTATTAAAATATTTTTTCATTGTACGAAAATTCTTTCATTTTCCCCAAAAAAAACTAAATTACTTTCTGAACAACTCAATACCTTTCATGCAGGTTTGAGGCAAAACCAACTTAGAGAAACCCATGATGCTTGCTTATCATGACATAAATATCTGGCATTAATTCAGAGTTATCTTGCAGTTTAGGCAAATGAAGAATAGCCTCTCATGAGCTGACTCGTGCATGCCCCACCCTGCTCTTTTGTGATAGCAGTTATTAAAATAATGAAAAATAGGGTGTAAACTCACAGCCTGCCATTGGATGCCACAATTTGTGCAGCTCCAAACTAAAATAACCAAAAATACCAAACAATGAAATCAAATTGTCATACATGATCACATTATAAGCCCCTTACTCCTACCAGAATTTATATTTTGGTAATTTATTTGGTAAAACGTTTATAGCCCAACTTGAAGTATTATCTTGTAACACTATCATAAGAAGATAATAGTGTACCACAGATTCAAATATCGTAATGCTGATGTCATGAGCTATTTTAATTTTCATTTTTTGAAGTAATAGTGTATACCATATTTGACTGCATATAAGACACTTTTTTCCAGAGCTAGGTATCAAAATATTACCCGCTTCTTATGTGTGTGAAGGACATAGGTTAACTGTTAATACTGAATGCTATTTTTAGACTGGATAAAGGTCTAGACACACACAACTTTTTCTACATCTGCCATAATTATTTTATCAGGTTTAACTGAATTTAGAACACAAATATATAGCTTGAAATGAGAGAACTTCTTTCCAACACCGCACTGTCAAAAAATAAACCAACCTAGTCGAGCTTCATCCTCCCTCTGTGCAGAGGTGATGGCCCAGTCTCACTAGTAATTATATCTCAATAGTTAATTATTATGTTATTGTAGTACCGTGCTGCTGCACAGATTATTAAAACTATTTTTCCCCTGTGTGTGGCCTACTTCATGAGGGTGTGTCTTATATGCCCTCAAATACAGTACACGCTCAAGGTTAAGTGTTGGTCAAAGAACTTTTCACAGTAATAGTAAATAAAAAAATTTTTGCTGGGGAATATGTATTCTTTGAATTGTACTTTTGAAAAGATTATTGTTGATGCTTAAATAAACAAATTACTTACAAACATGAGAGAATATGTATGTTCTTAATGGTGATTTTCTGTTCAGATCAGGAACTGCAAAGGTTCAATTTTTTTATAATTTATCTTCATCTCATTTAAGCAATAGACTGATTTCTTTCCAGGTTCTCAAAATGCTCAAACTCTAGAAGATGCCATAGTGGTCAGTAAAAAGAAGATGAGCATGTCTTTTGAGGAATACAAAACACTTTCAAACATGTTAGTTCTTCATATGCGCAACGAGGAAATTCGAATGGAAAGGGAAGGTGATAAAATTTGTTCTTTAATATTTAAATATAAATTATTGTATGTAGTCATCTAACATTTTATCATTTCTGTGGATGATTATTTTGTAAGACATGTTTTAAATCTATTGGGAAGTTGTTCCATAACTTGCTGTTACGAAGGTTTATAATTGGGAATATAGTTAAAGCATAGAAATCTTATAGTAAAAATATATTTGTAACAGAATTATAATCTCAATCAATGAAGGAATCAAAATATTTTGAATTTGCTTATTCTTTGCCTTTTTAAAAAACTATTTTGATCCCTAGCTATGGAGAGGGGAGAGGAAGATTCAGGATCAGATGGTCTCCGTAAGAGTGACTTAGTGGCTTGGTATTTGGAGCAAGTTCAGGAATCTATTGAAAGTGAAGAAGAGTTGCTAGAAAAGAAGGAGCTGATTGAAAAAGTTATTGATCGTCTTATTTACAGGGTAATTATTATTATTGACCTAAAGTTCCATTTTATGAGGATGATCTCTAATTTTTCTTATTATCTCATTCAGAGATTGGTAATATTACCATTGCAACTTTACTGTTTAAATAATTCTCAGTTTTTTGGGATTAGTTTCTCTGAAACATGATAAATGCAAATAATGAAAGTATATTAAATATATTTTTACATATTTGTACAATTACATTGAATCACATTAGGTAATGTTAAAAAAAGAACCTGATCAGGCTTTTCCTAATAAAGCTCATCATGTTCTGCAAACTCTAAAGGTAAGAACTTACTGTTGATTGCGATTGCCTTTTAGTAACATATTAATTTGTATTAGTCTGAATGTGTCTCCTCTCCATCAACAGCAATTTTAAAAAATAACTCATATTATTTCTGGTGAATAATAATCTTAATCACTCATGAAGTAAATTAATATATATATATCCAAAAGCATCTCAATGGAAATTTTCCTGCATAAGTCAGTGTCCTTATGATTATGTATAATAGATGTATAAATTCTACATGATTCTTGCCCCTCTTGATCATCCAATTCAAATAGTCCTTTTTTTCAAATTATCTTTTATCTGAAAACATGTTACAGTTAATATAATTAATAGTATTGATATTGACTTAATGTTAAGATATGCAGCAATATTTAGACTACCATTGCAAGTTACAATTTAAGTTAAATTACATAATAGGGTAACCATTTTAAAATTCAATCTGGTGACTTCTTATATATTATCTAGTAACTGAAGTGAGTCATTGCAGAAATGAGTAAATATATGCCCGGGTCTCATAAATGTTGTGAATCACTGGTGTAACAGCTGTCAAAATTTTTCCTAGGTTAACTATTAAGATTTCTTTAGATAAATCTATGTAATCAGCCAATCAAATCTAAGAGTAATTTTTTTCAGTGTATTCCTTATTCAGCATATCTTGATTCTTCTATGATTATATTAGATTCTTTTATGATTATAAGTTGATGGGTTGTATGAAGTCTGAAAATTTCTGGTATAAACATTTTTACAAAATCAATTCCTACCTTAATTTATAAAGTAAATATTTTGGAATGCTATGCGATAAATTATCTGTAATTTAAGTTTATGTACTTAAGTGGTATGGAAATTGAATGAAATTGTTTATATATGTGTGTGTGTGTGTGTGTGTGTATATATATATATATATATATATATATATATATATATATACACACACACACACGAGTAAAGGTGTGCTTGCTAACAGCAAGCAATGCAATAATATACTTTTTAACGAAAAATAAGATTTCTTGGAAGGTTACACATTGCTAAAGATAAACTAAACAAAATTATTGGAGCGCATATGCACATTGATATCATCCCCCAAAAATCGATTTTCCCCATTTAGAATGCATGGGCCGTTTTTCAAATAATTTTTAAAAATACTTTCCATTAAGCTAGAATGATAAGATTTCATACAGTTATTGATATTATATATTTCTACGGAAAAATGCTATCACTTACGTGCAACTGGTCATTGGTTCGATGCCAGGAGGTGAAATACTTTCGGATTTTGAAAAATCGTAGCTCTATAAATATGAAATATAGATCATTCAAACTTTTTACACTTATAGGTACGCATATAATATAGTTCGGAAAAAATCAACATTTGCCTACGTGTCACGGGTTCGATTCCAGAGCGTCCCGTAATCTCGATTTTCCCCGTTAGGAATGCATGGGGCCGTTTTCAAATAATTTTTAAAATACTTCCCATTAAGCTAGAACAATGAAATTTCATAGCGCTATTGCCATCATGCATTTCTACGATAAAATGCTATTTTATACGTACAACTGGTCATGGGTTCGATGCCAGAAGGTGAAATATTTTTGAATTTTAAAAAATCTTAGCTCTCTTAATATCGTACATAGACCATTCAAACGTTCAACACGTATAGATACTTACAAAATGTAATTGGAAAAAAATCAGCATTTGCCTATGTATCACGGGTTCGATTCCAGAGCGACCCGTAATCTCGATTTTTCCCGTTTAAAATACATTGGCCATATTTCCGAATGCATTTTATGACACTTCCCAACCGCGCAGAGGTTCAAAATTTCACACAGCCATTAAGGGGACCATTCTCATATATAAGCTATCATAAGATTATCGTAAAAGGACGTTGGTTCGATGCTAGGGGGCGTTAATTAATTCTCCATGTGAAATACATAAGAAATTTAGGACTCATTTTAAGGTACTTCCTGAATGAATTTCCTTTTGCAATTCGGGGTGTTTATAAAGTCCACCATACTCAAGCGAAAGATTACAGTAATTTTAGCAGGATGACCTTGGTTCGACGCCGGGGCGAGAATTATGCTGCCGAAAGAAATGCATCGGAAATCGTATTCAGTGCATTTTCAGCTGCGTTAATGCCCTTTACTTAATGTTTAGCAACGTTTGAGCAAAGTAATCTTTCGAAAAATTTTATTATCTACTAAAGATAAATTATTGCATTGCTTGCTGTAAGCAAGCGCACCTTTACTCGTATCTATTATATATAGACGCTTCGGGGGGATATCTATTATATATAGACGCTTCGGGGGGATATATATAACATATATATATATAGGATATTAATGTCAGGCCCAAACCGCTGGGACCACGGAGTCGCCGATTTTTTTCCGTAATGGCCAACTAAATCTTACCTAGGAAAAATTGGGAAACCGACCCTACCTATCATGGGTTCGATTCTAGGAAGCCCCAAAAATCGATTTTCCCCATTAAGAATGCATTGGGCCTTTTTTCAAATGATTTTAAAAATACTTCTCATTACGCTAGAAAAATGAGATTTCATACAGCTATTGCTATTATTGGTATATATGGAAAAATGCTCTTCTTTACGTACAAATGGTCATGGGTTCGATGCCAGGAGGTGAAAAAGTTTCAAATTTCGAAAAATCGTAGCTCTCTTAATATGATATATAGATCATTGAAACGTTTTACACGTATAGATACGTACCTAATGTACTTTGAAAAAAATCAACACTTGCCTATGTGTCACGGGTTCGGTTCCAGAGCGACCCGTAATCTCGATTTTCCCCGTTAAGAATGCATGGGGCCGTTTTTCAAATGATTTTAAAAAGACTTCCCATTAAGCTAAAAGAATAAGATTTCATGTACCTATTGCTAATATATATGTCTACGGAAAAATGTAGTATTCTACTTACAATCGGTCCCGGGTTCGATGCCAGGAGGTGAAATATTTTCGAATTTTAAAAATCGTAGCTCTTATAATATCGTTCATGGACCATTCAACCCTTCTACAAATATAGATACATACAAAATTTAATTAGAAAAAAATCAGCATTAGCCTATGAGTCACGTGTTCGATTCCAGAGCGTCCCATGAACTCGATTTTTCCCGTTTAAAATACATTGACCATATTTCCGAAAACATTTTATGACACTTCCCAACCGCGCAGAGGTTCAGAATTTCACACAGCCATTAAAGGGACCGTTCTTACATTAAAGCAACCGTAATTATGTCCTTAAAGATCGTTGGTTCGATGCTAGGGGGCGTTAACTATATCTCCATTTGAAATACATAGGGAATTTAGGATACATTTTGAGGTACTTCCTGAATGAATTTCCTTTTGATATTCGGAATATTTATAAAGTCAATCACACTCAAGCCAATAATGACAGTAAAATTCGTTGGATGGCCTTGGTTCGACGCCAGGGCGGTAATAATGCTGCAGTAAGATATGCATGGGAAATCGAAATCAATGCAATTCTCGCTGCGAAAATGTCAATTACGTTATGTTTATAATGGCCTTTCAGAATATATTTCGAAATACCTTCATTTTATTAAAAAATATACTATTACATTGCTTGCTGTAAGCAAGCGCACCTTTACTCGTATATATATATATATATATATATATATATAGGATATTAATATCAGGCCCAAACCACTGGGGCCACTGAGCCGTCGATTTTTTTACGTAATGGCCCACTAAATCTCACTCAGGAAAAATTCGGAAATCCACCCTACCAATCATGGGTTCGATTCTAGGAGGCCCCAAATTCGTAATCTCGATTTTTCCTGTTTAAAATGCATTGACCATATTTCCGAAAGCTTTTAATGACACTTCCCAACCGCCCAGAGATTCAGAATTTCACGCAGCAATAATAGGGACCATTCTCACTTAAAAGCGACCGTAATTATGTCGTAAATGGTCGTTGGTTCGATTCTAGGGGGCGTTAACAATAACTTCGTAAGAAATGCATAGGGAATTAAGGACTCATTTTAAGGTACTACCTGAATGAATTTCCTTTTGAGAATTATGGTGTTTATAAAGACAACCATACTCAAGCGAAAAATTACAGTGATTTTAGCAGAATGACCTTGGTTCGACGCCGGGGTTGGAATTATTTTGCCGAAAGACGCATCGGAAATCGAATTCAGTGCATTTTCAGCTGTGTAAATGTCCTTTATGTTTAGCAACGTTTGACGGAGTAATCTTTTGAAAAATTTTATTTTTCATTAAAGATAAATTATTGTATTGCTTGCTGTCAGCAAGCACACCTTTACTCGTATATATATATATATATATATATATATATATATATATATATATATATATATATATATATAGTAAAGGTGTGCTTGCTGACAGCAAGCAATATATATATAATGTAATGGCCCACTAAATCTCACTTAGGTTGGGTCGGTTTTTCGATTTTTTCCTATCATGGGTTCGATTCTATAAGGCCCCAAAAATCTACTTTCCCCCGTAAGAATGCATGGGGCCGTTTTCCAAATAATTTTAAAAAATACCTCCCGTTCTTTAACTGTGCCCCATAAGAATAAAAGCGGCTTGAAGTATGGAGATCCTTCAGGAAACTCGATTTGTCCCCTGCGAGCATCCCCTGGATGACTATTTGTCAGGCCAGTGGAAAGGACGTGGGTTGCCTATACTCATTCGGGTTAAAATAAGATAATTTTTAAAAATATGCACTAGATACCCTGAGTATTGCCTCCAGAAACGGCATCTAGCATTAAATAATTACTACTTTGAGCAGACTTGACTTGAACGCAAACGAAGATGAAATTTTCGGGTAGGACGAGTATACTTGTCCGTGATGGGAAAACGAGCCACCTATCTAGACGAGTTTACTCGTCGGCGTCAGGGAAGTGGTAAAGCTTTCCATGTCCAGAAATTTAGCATTGTAGAACAGGAAATAAATTATCTATGACAGTGCGTCAAAAAGTGTGTATACACTTTTTTGACGCACTGTATTAGTCTAAAAGCTAATGGTTTAGTCTATTTACTAACCATGGTGAAAAGTGGATACAGTGTTAAATTTCTAATGATAAGGTCCTAGGTTTCCAATCCTGACTGAGGAGTAAATTAACCTCTCAGGTTGCAATATTATTGCAAGTTCGTTTTGGATTTGAGTATCACTCTGTAATCATCCAGAACAAGGATGTTTGTGAGGGCCATGTCAAATAGATAAAATAATGCAAGTTCCTCTCCATTGTAGCCTTACTAATTCTTTCCTTTTCAAAATATCAATTACTAGATTCTCCCCTTTTCCTTGTATTTTCCATTCAATTGTGTTAGTGTATTTAGTCTGTTATTACTAGCATGTTGAGTCTAATATATTTTAACCATCTTTTCCTTTTACTCACTCAATTTATTTTTTCTGTCCCTTCAAATTCTCCTTTTTGGTGTATATTCTTGTGGTTGCCATATAAAAATATATTTCTTACCCAGAATAAATATTTCTAATTTTAACAATCACTCATTCATATTATTCCCCATATTTTTCAGCTACTAGGCATCTCTATATTCTCATCCACACTAACAGGTGTGGATGGGTTTGTCTTTGACAAAAAGGGCATGTTAACCAATTTTGTTTGTTAATTAGTTATAATCAGCCTTAATTATTACCTCGTCTGATTACAGGACCAAGTATTTATTCCTCTAATGACTACTGGACTAAGGGGCCAAGAAGCACAATCACAAGAAGATAATCCATTGTTAGTTGTGCACCCCAATTATGTTGTAAATGCTTAATGATGTTAATATTCAGTAACAAAGAAAATTTGATATGTAAGCGTACCATTTTTGTTGCACAGCTTTTAATACATCTACACAAACAATGTACAAAATAAAAATCCTCGATCATATGACTTTTTTAACATGTTGAAATCGATCAATTTTATTTCTTGGTTTCGCCAAGTTCTTTGAAAGGATGGTTTTCCAACTTTGTTGTTTCTTCAGTTATTCGTACCTCTGGAATTAAAGGAAAACTATAGAATGTAACGTTCTAGTTCGTTTACAACATCATTAATTCAATAGCTAAAGAGAATTCTTGATATCATACTATATCTATTTGGTGCGACTCTTTTCGCTTGGATAACAGAGGTAAGGAGTTCTCTCTGAACTTCCATGGCATATTTAAGAAGCTGAAAAATAATCAGAAAGTTACTGAAAGTAAAATCACCGCTGTTTATTGATTTTAAATAAAATGTGCAAACCTCTCGTATAGCAAACTCGTCGGTGATATCCTTATTTGCGACGTATTCTTCATTTATTCTCTTTCTGGCAGCTGAAAGTAAGAAAACCATAAATCTCACTGCATAACATACTCTATCGAGACAAAAGAATCGTTCGTACCACTCAATGCGTAATCGTCGTCTTTGAAAACTTTTTTGCGTGCTTTGTGTAGACATTTGAAAGATCTGAGAACCTAAGACGTTCAGATTAATTTGAGAAAGAATATTGAAGGTTTATAATTTAAACATTAGTGAAAATACCTCTCGTCTTAAGCCGCTCATTGCGCCTTAGGGACTGACAAAATACATGTAACCATATCTGACCAACTACGGTGTATAGAGGATGAACTCAGCCCCTCCCCTCCTAGTATTTCTAGTCGGATGATACGAGATGGCGCTGGTACTCTTGTGCTGTTGAACTAGTACTTTAAGTAGTCAATAGGTAGCAGCAGTATAGAAGTAGCCGTAACGGCGCGTGGTTCAAATCCCTCTTTATATAATCTTTTCGCTAAAACCTCGCTATGAATCATGTAAGGATGAGGATACTAACAAACGAAGCTACAATCCATGCATTTTTGCAAAGTGTGGCCTCCTACAAAATACTTAGTGCCATAAAGATAGCTGACCAAGGATTTCTCAAAGATTCTTACTGCCACATAGAAGATTGCAGATGCTTTGGAGTTGTAGTTTCATTTGGTAGCAAACTCAGCATTACATAATCCCTGTAAAAGTATAAAGCTTTCTGTATTATTCAGTAGATGATGAAAATAAGGGTGGAATCAAAAATTTTGAAGAGATAAATACAATGTATATTATTGTCAACTTTATTCAAAGCTAAATCCATACATATCACACTTAGCGTTGATGAATCTCATGCATTAACTCATAAGGAAAATCTTGCGCAGATAAGTGATTTGATGTGAAAAGTCAATCATGACAACTAACACCAATGATTCATAAATCCAAAATAACATAGATTACAATGTTAAAGAATTTCAGAGACTTGCTTATTATTCCACTACCACTTGGTGGTTAACAGCATGGTAGCATATCTCTTCTTCATATGTTACAATATTCTTTGGTGAAGAGATCCCCAGTAGGTATATGGAAAACCACAGAATAACAGATCACCATCATGAATCTGTTATCTATAAATATAAAAGGTTTAAATGTTATATCAAGGAATGTAAATTATGTTAATCCAAAGAAATAATTTCTCAACGAATAAAATTAACATGTATTAGATAGTACTATAAATATTAATAACCATTCCGTTCCTTGAAGACCTGTAAGAGTGCACTATAAATTAATCTTGAAGCTACATGTTAATAATAAGAGCATAAAATGAATTATGAATCACTTGAAAATAAATAGATAGCTTCAATTAGTTTTGTCCTTTTGTATTTCGGTTTCTCTCCATGCAATATCACCAAATAGTTACTTCGGAAATGACTGAAATGAAAAACGTTTTAGATTCTTCTTTGTGCTCCTTACACCTAAAAAAATTTAAGTTAATATTTCCTTCAACTTCTGGGGCTATGATTGTTGATATCTTTCTCTTCTTGGGACAGCTAAGCAGTTTAGTCGTAGCAGCAACAATACCTTGACCTATTTCTGAAAGGAAGGCTTCTTTGGGCAAATTTACACCCCCTGGATAGTTTTATCTACTTCCTCAAATAAAAAAGAAAAATAAATATTCTGTAATGAAAGTGGGTCTGTTAAAAGATTTTAAAAGATGGGAAGGGTCAAATATAGTAAATATTTTCCAGTAATCAAAAGTAAAAGAAGGATTTTTGAAAATAGATCCTAATATTTTTAATGCCTTAACATTGCTATGACCCATAACACAAATCATAGCAACAACAATTAAGACAACATATTTCATGCTAAACAATACTTCCCTAATTAAGTCAGCCAATATCAGCGCTGGAGGGCTTCCAAGACTAAAGTAATATGCTTACTGGCTGCTTCCAATCACCATTTACGCTCCGAATCAACTATCAACTGAAAACTAGAGCTTATTTAGCCACAACTGAGGAGCGACCTTTAGCACCATGGTCGGTGAACCCAATTATTTCAACCTTGTCTTTACTATAAGTCAGCAATGGTTTTACTGACATCTCATTGAATATTAGACAACAGTATCTGTCTTCAAGCTTCTTTACTTCTATTGAGTTCTTCAACTGCTCTAATATCTCCTTATTTATTCCTGCAGAGAAATTGATTTTTTATCAAGTTTGCTCAGGGTACTTCTAGAAGGAAGGGGAATATGACATGGCATGAATCTGTAACTTTAAGGGCTCTTCTTAAACAAAGAAAGGGCAAAGACTTTTTTCTGATTGAGCCAATCTTCTTCCTTTAGATTTACATTTACTACCTCTTAAAATTGATGTCAAGAAAATTAATGCAGTATCACTAAGGGTAGTTTTAAAAGTTTTAATAGACAAAATTATCGATACTGCCTTGATTTTTAATATCACTCGAAAGAGAAACAGAAACAAACTATGAGGTCCTTTTAGAACTTACGCTACAGAGCGAAAAAGTTCGAGCAGGAGGATGTTCTTCGTGAATATATGACTAAATTCGTAGTTATGGTGAAATATAGCTCAGTTGATAAAACTTTGGATTTAGTTTATCAAGCATCTACGAAGTATAACACAACAAAAATAAAAGAAAATAAAAAAGGGTTGGAAATTAGAAAAACATAAAATACTACAGTTTATGAATTACACAAAGTACTTGTCACTCATTAATTAATACATCACACATCAAACTCTTATTACCTTTCGACCGTCCGCGGAAAACAGAATTGCTTTCCATCTTTCACTAGACAGCTAAAAACGCAGCACTTTCTTTAGTCCATTGACCTCGTGTAAGTGTAATGGCGAACGATGACACCGTTACATTCGGTTACTTTGATTTGCAGTTAAAGTAGATAATTTCAAAATTGGGAAAAACAAAAAAGCAGAAAAAAATATTCTTAGTTCTCGTCGAACTTTGCTAGAGGGCTTGTATCAGCGACCATCTTCTCACGCTTGAGTTGGACGGGACTGGCATCTTCGAAAGCAAATTTTAGGAATACTTCTTGAGTGCCTGTATACATTATGAAAGAAACGTCGCCCAATTTCCGCACTAATTAGTAAATTTCTTCCATTGGTTTCGTATTAATATTTCTCTGCTTTTGCGATTGAGTTTAATGAGAATTCGATCGTGGTGATTAATGAACGGCGATAAACGAACTGGTCACAGAGATAGGTGAAGAAATGTGCACCTTAAATGAACGTTGCGCTGACAGGAAAATAGCGATATGACTTGAACTTAATATCGAGACTCAGTCATATTGCTATTTTTGCTTCTGATAAACGTTCGATCGGGTTATATATACTTTCTTACTAGTAGTGTTTCAGCGTCTCGTACTGTTAGTGTATCTCCTAAAGTAACCTGTGGGTGTAGAACTGTTCCTAATTTGAGGAAAAATGTGAAATTTCGTGATTCTATTTTCACACCCATAGTGACGCAAAATAATGTTTAATCGATTAACCGTTGCGTTCACCGAAACTTGCTCTTCCACCCAGGAACAATTGCTACGTATAAAGATATTTCCTCATATAACTTCATTCATTTTAACGGGAGAGAATTTCTGGTTAGGAAAGTTATTTTTTCCCGATCTTCGATTCGAGAGATCTATAATGCAGTAGCTATTCATGAGTGTTTTTTCTTTTTAATTATGCCAACTATTACCTGAAATTAGTTTCAGGCTAACCATGAATCTACGAATGGAAGTTTACTGTGAAACATGCTTGAGGCACTCTCACTATCTATATTAATTATCCACGATTCATCTTACGGTCCGCACATAGACCATAGTTATACCTCAATATAAGTAACATTACATATGATCGCCTTCAATTTCGTTCTCTGAAACATCATTATGACCTAGTTAACCTTGGAAGAAAGACCCTCACTATGTAGTAATTTTCTTTAGTTCGTTATTTAAATCCTTCGACAATAAATTCCAAATTATTAACATTTATGTTCATAACTAGGAACTTTAATGCTTGAAGTAATTTTCAGATTACCCCCTACTGTTTGATTCATAGTTTTACTGCAATTGTTTTCAAATAATTGTGCTGATTTCCCATTCTTATTTGCATCAATGTTTTAGTCAAAAGTATATCTTCCAAGGGAATTTTTCGTAGATGAAATTATTTCTTTACATGGCTATTGCAAGTGAAAGTTATTCTATTCGTTGTTATAAGAAATTTCTGTGGAAAAATTACCATTCAGTATTCTTCATTTCATAGGATGGGTCCAAATCTCAGTCAATTCTGTGCATTGGAAATGAGAAATAATTTTTTAATTTCCATGGAAACCTGATAAGATAATTTCACCTTTAATGATAATTTTAGCATGGAATTATCAAAAGAGAAATAAGGTCATTGACTTTCAAGTGTTAACCGCCAAGTAAATTGCTATTAACCTCTGATATATTGTTGGATATAGTGTGATCATAAATTTTATGATGAGAGATGGTAATAAATTTACATGGGATATAGAAGTATGTGAACTTCATTGTATTTTAATAACTAGTTGCCGTAAATAAATTTCATCAATTTCTGTGGAAGTTAATCAGTATTCTTAGTTTACTTTAAATGGCTTCCTACCTCAAAGTTGAGCTTGCATAACAAATTATTTTGGTTTTTTCAAAACTTAACAATATTGACTATTCTCAAAATTTTATAGCAAAAATATACTACAATAAAAATTAGATATAGTAACTAATCTATCAACAGAAATGAGCAATAGATCAATTGTGAGTGGGAGGATCTTTAGAATTTTTAAAAACTTGAGGCAAACTTTGATTTCGTGATTAGGAAATTTGAATCCTATAAAAATAATGGATACTCCTTAATGATACAGGATTTAAAAAGTTCTCACGATATTTGAATAAGATACTTATTGAAATAGCTAAAAAGATCTAAGTAGTAACTAGCAGAAGTAAACTTATATTTAAATATATTTCTTAAAAATACAATTTAAGATTTAGGTACGAGTTCATAATTAGGGGATATGCGTCTTAAAAATGCATTCGAATTTTGATTTTCTTTATTTAAGACATACTTTGAATACCAAGAATTGATTGGTAAATTAGAATGAGATATTAAATAGAAGAGGAAATTGAAGAGAATTGTATTGGAATTCTCTATGCATAATAACAAAGTATATCCCTTATAGAAATATATTAATGAAGTAAAGTTTCCAATACGTTCAGTAGTGTTTCCACAGTAAGTTGCTTACAGAAATTTGTAAATAATTTCAGCTTTATAGTAGCAAGACCTTCGAATAAGTTTTCTTGAGATTAAATATTTTAGAACTAAACCATGACGACCATGACCATATCGAGTCAAATATAATGTTTGCAATTATTAACTTTCCTGGCTTCTTTCACTATCTTTTTTCTTCATTGTGGTCACCTCTCTTCTTAAATCCTTTATTATCGTTGCAAGAGCTTCTGGATTGATTCCTTCCTCGCACAGTCGCACACATATGGTCATAGTCTCAAAATCCAAACCCGTGTTCAATAGTCGAGACATTTCCATCAGCGTTTGGAAAGTATCACGGGCATTAACGAGATTTACGTCTTCCATTTTCACATTTCACGAATATGTGAATTTTATAACCTGAAATAATGAATGCTATTTTAAATCTTGACAAGCAGGTAAGAGTATACCTTCACTTACTTCTAATGTCAGTGAACTGTAGAATTTATAAAAGAATCGGTAGAGGCTATTAAGCGTTTTTAAAAACATGTTCACAATAAATCACCGCAAAAGTATCAAAAGTTATACTTACAAGGAAACGGTTACCTTAGCTTATGCAAAAAGCAGAGATGAATGCGCAATGACAAAGTCATTTTTCAGATGTCGCAGCCGATTTTTGAATGATTCCTACGTTTCCTACTTTTTCGAATGACAGAACCTGTCAGTCAATTTCAATACTATTGAAAGTTTCGAATCACTGAATACACGATAAAATTAAAGCAAGTATACTACCGAATAAACACATTGCATCCGTTGTCTTGTTCTATATGGATGTAGATAAGATGAATGTCTAAAGGAAAGTCATAATGCTCGCTCAGTATACGCATAATAATAAACAGATATTGCGAGTCTGATTCACAAAAATGTAATTCAAATTTAGAATATTTATCTTATCTGGTATACAGAAGTATAGCAACTTAATTGATAAGTTAATTTACTAATTGAAGGAAACGCTACCTTTGTAGTTAATGCTCCTTACAAATAAGTTCATAGTGTCAACGGTTTCAACCATTTCAACTAACAGTACTCTCATTAATAAAAAAACATGGAAACAATCTTGTTTTGCTGCACTAAAGAAACTTTAAGCACAGCATTTGGTACGACAACGAGTACCACCTGTACAATATTAATATTCAGATGTAAGGAAACTTTCAATTCATCCAATTTATGCATACGTTGTTACCAAGTCTGTACTCCACAATTCTATTCCATTTTTTCCAATGTTTTTAACAAATATCAGAAAAATATCGGATTACTCGATCGGACTGGGCTATTTTAATGTCCATTCATGACGGTGAACATATTGACACAAATAGTGAATCTTTAAAATAATAATAAATGAAGACTGAATGATTATTCTTAAGTTAGTTTACAGCATTGGGGTAGAACAATAAGCAGTGTAAGTAACTTTCTTTTCGATACAAATTCAATCTTGATGATTCATATGGGCTACATATTCCTGAAAAATCAGTATGCTAAATTTGAGTGGCTAAGGAATACGTTTGTAATTGAATGAAAGTTCTTACAATCCTTATCGAGTATCCAGGACGTGATGGATATCTATCTTCTTCTGAACACTTTTTCTCTAGAGAAAGATAATGCGAAACATACAGAGGCGGCATAAAGTTTAATTTTACCATTTCACAATTTAAAAATTATTTCTTAACTATTTATGTAATTCATACTGGAGGATCTCAATAAATCGTATGCCATTATTTAGTTAATATATTCAAACTGTCCGCATCACTTAAGCCTACAATAGATTTGAATTGTGCATCCCGAACATAAGATGCCTTCACCTCTCCGGAAGATTCCTATATTTGTCTTCTTTTTCATAAAAATGCTCAAGTTTGGCTGTATCTATTAACTTTTAATTTTTGATGTCGAATCTCTCCCTTTCCAGAATTACATCCTGGTTGGCTGTTGATTGTAATAATTATACTCTAATTTTACTGAAGAACCATGTCATTACTCAGCCGAAATTTTCACCGATTATTTTTTTTGTGCAAATGGAAAACTTTGTACGATACTATTCATCAAATATTTCGCTATTCAAAAACTTTTATATATGTATATTCTACTGTGGGGTAGTGTCGATTCGACATTCTGCCCAATATGCCAAGTAATGCATACATCTGAACCATTATCTTTGTCAAGGATAAGCCTTTATTACGCTTGTTTTTCCTGACCGCTAGAGACTAATACCTTTTGTATTTTATTTAGTAGAAAAGCTTTTATCATACCGGTAAATATTGAAGAAGTTTAATGAAGCTGACAATTATAGCTGTGAGAATTAAAGTGCTATCTTATGAGTAATGTTCATTCTAAAAGCATGCTACGATACACAGTGCCACGATCTACATTAGTTTTCAAAACCACACCCTAAATTTTTCCATTATGTAGATGGAAAGATTCTTCGTCACTTGAAAAATGTTACTCTCTCTATTCAATATGAAAACAACACTCCAGAGACAAACAAAAACTGGATACACTGTAAAACTACGAATTTTCTGAGAAAATCCTCTTTAGCGTTCCATTTCGATCTGGCAGTGTGATAATCTAATGGGGTAATAAATATACTTAGCAATGAAAGAAAAATTTTTAAGTGATATTTTAACGAATACCATCGTTTTCTGCCCGAAAACATTATTGAAACTGCCATTGGTCTCATCTTATCCAACATAAAATGCTGTTTTGTTTAGCTTGTTCTTTAAAATCTTCTAAATACGTAATAGTTACATCAGAATACTTTTTGAAATAAAAACCATATCATAGGAAAAATAGTTGATCAGTATGTAAGTTCCGAAAAAAATTGATCGTGTAGTCCAAGTCATCCACCGCCTAAAAGTATTTTGTTTTGCACTTTACGTTTTTGTGGGAGAAATTGCGATAAATTTTAATTTTTCATTCACAAGTTGTTCTGGTACGATTTATTGAATAGAAATTTAAATTTCGACTTTTATTCCCGAGAGCGAGTTTTGAATTTCTGATTTATATAACCTCCTGGGTCTATGAATCAAAAAATTGGGATATGTATAAATCGGACTGCACGATCTATAGTGCGGATGTTATGTAGTACTTAAATTATTTGTTATTGAGAAGGTTACTCGGAAAGTAGTCCGGTGTAGCTTTTACGTTAGTAAAAAATTAAATAATAATCTAAGAAAAAATTAGCTGTTTACCTTGGTTTAAAGGATAGTAATGGCAGTTTTAACAATGATATCGGTCGAAAAACGCAGTAAAATTTATTTCTTTCATATATAAAGTCTTTAAAATCTAAGTCATTGTGTGGAAACAGTTGATATCCTCCAAATTTCACCAGAATTTTAGTAATAATTGGGCAGAGTTAATTAAAAATTTTATTTCATCAGTTGAAATCTGAATTTCTGCCTAAAATTGGCAGGTGCTTGAGGCTTTTCTATTCCCGCATTAGACAATACTGCCTAGACTTCTGAAATAAACTCAAAATTTCGTAAGATTGATACCCTAATTACCCTCTGAGGTACCCACATCTTTCATTACTTTGGCAAGTAAGTTTTATGCTGAAAGAATATGTAAGGAAGCTGCATAGCGTAGAGAACACTTAAATTTAGAGAACCTTAGTAAATAAAGAAATACTTCCCGCAGGATTAGTCAAAATTGGTCATTGAGGACAGAGTACAAGTTACAAAAGAATAATATTCATCAGATATTAGAAACCAATACAAATTGGTCGACTTCTTTGGAATGCTATAGTACAATATCTAAAAAGTTGGTTTTAGAAAATAAAATGCAATGTTTTATCTTGATATTAATGAATGGTGAGATATGTAGGTAGTAACTGAAGATAAACCAATTAAATATATATATATATTCCACGTATGGATTAGAAATTAGCACCAAAAGAAGGGAAATTGAATAAAGTTTCTTATTATTTTCGTAGACGTTTGAACTTTATACTTCTTTACTAGAAATTATTACCAAAGAGGCTACTGTAAAAAATATTACTCAACTATAAAGGTTTTTAACAAAGGTAATGAGCATGAAATTTTATTTTACTTTCATATTTCGTGTACAATTCAAAGAATATCTAATATCAGAGAAAACTACTCTTATTCTTTTCAGATATGGTAGCGCCACTGAATTGTACCTTTGACTTTCGTATCTCACTGTTGATTGGGGGAAGTTGTCAGCTGTAGGGTTAGGTCTAAGGTGTTAGTGAGGTTAATGGCTTATATGAAGATTAAAACTACGATATAATGTTAAGTGTGGGTACAGTTATTTTATATCTACTTTTAATTCTCCCGAACATCGAAAGCGGTAAGTATCGCACATTTATTTGATCCGAAAGTAAGGTTAAATTTTACAATTCGCTTTAATATTTGCCAGTTTTTGATTGTTGATAAATTTGATCCTGTGTAAATGTATATATCTTGAGCTTTTGTTGGAAATTATAATTTTATGAAATGCACATTCGTTGTATGGAATGTTTTTCTTAAGTGAATGTAACATGTGAACCGTAAAGAACAGATGTCCTTAGGTGTTGTTCCCAGACCTTTCCATGTTTTACATTGTTCTGAGAAAATAATCAATTCGAAATTTACGACATTAGTGTTTTTTTTAAAATTATTATATTATCAATACTAGTATTTTATTAAAATTATGTATAAAATATTAATTTTTGACTTGAAGTTTTTCGAATAACAATGGTGGAATAAAATTTCAGTGTTATCCGTTGTATAATGTTTTTATAGTATAATGTTTTAGTATTAACTATTGAACGGGTGTCTTTTATTCTTTTTTGTAAAGTGATTGAATCAACACACGTAATTAAGGATCTGTTGTTGTAAAATGTGACCTTGGTCAAGCAAGTGATGTTGTCATCTATTCACGTTTAATTCTGGTATTAGTTTTTGTAGTAATTTTTAATAGCAAGGCATTTAAATTACCTGTTATTGTAAATAAGGAAGGTATGATGGAATTTGGATGATGGGTGGTGGAACATATATTATCCGCATTCATTTATCACTATTAATGAGCATTATATCCGCTATCATTGAAACAGTAATAACTGCAACAAGATAGCAACATAGAATCTATCTTTTAGTTACGAACGATTAATTATTTTGGAGTTCTGGTTGTGTAAATAATGTGTTTCAAGAATAATTCGATCTTTATCTGTACTTGAAATGATTTGACTTATATTTGATTCCATTTATTATGATAAGGATATAAAATCTGAATCGACCGAAAAAAATATTACATATTTTCAATTTAAATTCACGTTTATCAAATATTTCTGTTCTTTTCTAATAGATTCACCATTCTCAGACATAGGTGTTAACTGAAATAAATTCTCGAGTATAATATTTTTTATTCCTTCACTCCACTTAAACACACGTTTTCCTCCACTGTGTCTCAACTATAAACCTCTATCCTCAATTAACTTATATATTTGGGAGCGAATCTTTTGTTACTAGATGTTTGGAAGTACAAGTTATTTGAGATAACCCTTTTTCTCTTTTCTACAATGTTCCTTTTTATTTCGTTTTCTTTCTTTTTGTTTTTGTCTAACTTCTCGTTTTCATAATTTCCTCGTTTTTTCTGCTAACTCTTCATTTGAATTAGTTTTTGGGATTGTGATCTTTTGACTCCAGGATATTTTTTCAAATTTTCTTTATAACCTTATTTGCTTCGTAATCATACTAGTTACTCTAGTTCTTGTAATATTTTCCTTGTTCTCTTAAAATATACATTTTCCGTATTTGAGAGTTCTTATTCCTTATTTCTCACATCTTTTATGGAAATAGCTACCACAAATTAAAAAAATATTTCATCATCAATTCTTCCACAATTTTAAAGATTTAAAAAAAAATCTATTTCATGCTTACTTTAATACTTTTTGATATGAGCATAATTTCTTGTAATTATGTCTTTATATAGTATAAATTTTAAGAATAATTTTAATTGATTTATCGTGTTAATTATAGGCTAGATATGATGAGTTTGATAACATCTTATATGAAAAAAATATATCTTATCTTAAAATTTAAATGGAGGTCAACCTGCATGGTATTATGAAGTAAAGTCCAATATCTGAATTCAATTGCTATTTTCCTCAATTTTTAAGAGTAGTGATGGTTCATGTGAATCTAATATCTTGAGTATATCCTTAAAAAATTCTTGTTTGAGTTTTATATGGGTATATTTTTATATTGCAGTATTACCTAATGACTATCACATAATCTATTTTTTGTAATATAAGTATTTCTTATTAAATTGCTTATTGCTTGCATGATATTAATATATTGCAAATAACAGGGCTCACAATGGTTGCCTTTAATTGTATCTCTTTTATATAGACACTGAGATTACATAAATCTTAAGTTATTTTGCCTATATTAAATAGATAATTTAATTTAAGAGCATTACAAAATTGTTTAAATCCTCTAAGTGTATTATTTTGCTGGGAAAATATAGTTCAATGGATGTCAGTATGGTTAATTAATACACAATCATTCTAATATTTTATAAATTATTATTATTTATTTTGGAAAACTTTGATGTCAGGTGATCATGTGAAATGAATCATTTATATTTGTTGAACCTGTTCCATAATTTTTCACAGATATCATCTAGTATAATTAAATTTATCAAATACTACTGTTTACCTTTATTTATTGCTAGTATATACTATGCGCAACTTTTACCTTATCAATAAATCTATGATTTGATGATGAATTTTGTGTTTCAGCTCGACGTCTTAATGAATACATCAGTCACTTTGAGCCCCTAACCTATGATACCTCTGAAGTTAATCAAGTACATGCTCGCCAGAAACGTTCCCCAAATGTAAATGAACATTTACAGATTAATTTTGCAGCTCATGGAAGGCAATTCAAGCTTCGTATGAAGCGAGATGCTAGTGTATTTGGTGAAAGTCTAATTGTAGAACAGTCAGGAAATCCAGTGCCAGTGGACACAAGACACATTTATCATGGCCATCTTGTTGGTAAGTCACTTAATAAGTATATCTTTAAACAAAACAAAGATTCAAGTAATTTGAATTCTATTTTGAAATTCACGGGTAATGTATTTCATAGATAAGGCTTCTTATCATTTAATAAAGAAAATGTATGTTTCAGATACTTTGATTTTGATAGAGAATTGAATCTTCTGTATTCCATATTAATCCATGTCCTTTATCCATCAGAACCATTTCTCCCATGTGTAATCCCATTCACTTCATGTTTATTTTTTTTGTTAAAGCTTCCAATTTTTTCTTAAAATTATTAGGAGAAAGAAATTCCTATATTTAATCAAAGATTAAATCATATTTGATTTTTCCTATTCATTATAGATTAGTTTTGAATTGAGCAAGCTTATGCTAGTTGATATTTCACTATTAATAATTCTGCTAATGAAGTGATTGATTCAATTTTTATTATTTTACTAGCTGTACCTGCGCCTAACATAATCTAATTAAAGATGACAAACAACATATATATATATATATATATATATATATATAAAGGAGTTAATGTGGCAGACAGACACAAGATGCAATCGTAAACTATATTTCATGACCAAAATAAGAAACTTTATTCGATTTCCCCTCTTTTGGTGCTACTTTCAAATCCATATGTGGGTTATTTCTAATTTAATTTTGCTAAAGAAAGGAAGCATGCAAGTGAGAAAGTTTACATGTAAACTCTGGATGCACACCAAATGGATTTTGTATATATAGATTGTTGTCAGTTGACTAAAAACCTTGATGATACCTTATTAAATATCAGATTATGCAGAAGAAAATAAGAATGTGGTTTTTTGTAGCTGAATAAAATTAATTGCACATAAGGATAAAGTTAATTATTGAAAGTTGGAGGGAACACTATCACATTTTTAGTAAATAATTACATTATCATTATTATAATACATATTACGTAATGAAGAATATTATTTTTTTTTGCAATTTTTTAATTCTTATTTCTACTCATTTAGTATAGTATTATTGTTCTCTTGCTTTTGCCAAACACAGAAAAGCAATGTTTTGAAGTATTTTTATTTTTTGATTCTGTCAGTATTTGATTTACAAGTTATCATAGTTATTTTTGATCTCATATATATGTTAAAGTGGATGTTTGTGTGATCTTTGATAATAAATAAATATGAAATTAATTAATTTGATTTTAGGCTAACTCTTAATATTCTTATAGTAACAGCTAGAGTTAGCTCAATATACCATCTACATAATAACTATTTATAGGTTTGCTCATTAATTTGATTTCTTTCTGTTCAACTTTTTCTTTTTTAAAAATTTATTACAAGTAAGCTTAGACCAAAGTGGCTTCTCACCCATCCAACTATTGTAGTCATCATGTTTGTTTATTAATAAATATCTTCATGTAATATAATGTTAATTTGAAAAGAGAAAATAAGAATTTAATATAGAATGATAGAAACTAATATTTTGCATATTTGGAATTAAATTGAACATGTTTGATATAATAACAGATTAAGTTACTCATTATTCCTCCTGCTGTGTGTTTTTGGTTAGAGATAAACATACATACAAGTATATCTTAATATTTCCCTAACCTTACATGAACTGTTGTCTCTTTTATTCAATATGATGACATAATTTGCTACTTATCCATTTATGACTAATAAAACATTTTTTTACATTCTTTCAAATATATTATTACAAGATTCTAAGAAATTCTTATTCTAGTATTACTCAAAGAGTGTTGTCTGTCCCAACTCCCTTTGATATTTCTTACTTTAATTCTTTTGTAACCCAATTTTCCTCTCTAATCATACAAAAAATGCTTATTCATCCTACCAAATAATTCAAATTCTGATTGTCTGATCTCATATATCTATTATATATAGACGCTTCGGGGGATATCTATTATATATAAATAACTAGGGGGTCTATATGTATAGATGTATTATATGCATATGTATATATGTATTATAGGTGTACAACTTTGCTTCCGCCGTTTTTTTTTCCAAAATTAAAAGCTTTATTGCGAAAAAGTGCTTACAGATGTATTATTCAAAGTATTGTCTGTCGCTAGCGACAATTTTCTCCCATCTTTCCGGCAATTTTCGGATCCCGGCTCGAAAAAAGGTCCTCTTTTGACGCTATCCATGAAGCAATCCATATTTCCAATTCTTCGAAGGATTGAAAATGTTGATCTGCCGTGTGCCATCGAACGGAATAGGTGGAAGTCAGAAGGGGCGACATCTGGGGAATACGGCGGGTGGGGCAAGACTTCCCATTTCAGCGTTTCCAGGTACTGTTTGACCACTTTTGCGACGTGAGGCCGAGCATTGTCGTGTTGGAGGATGACTTTGTCATGTCGCTCTTGATATTGTGGCCGCTTTTCTTTTAGCGCGCGACTAAGGCTCATCAGTTGCGTTCGGTAGCGATATCCTGTGATGGTTTCACCCTGTTTTAAGAGTTCGTAGTAAATCACACCGAGCTGATCCCACCAAATACAAATCATAACCTTGGCGCCGTGAATATTCGGTTTTGCCTTCGACGAAGAAGCATGCCCGGGCTCTCCCCATGATTTTCTGCGTTTAAGATTAGCGTATCGAACCCACTTTTCATCACCGGTTACGATTCGATGTAAAAACTCTTACGATTTTGTCTTTGAAGCAGTTGCTCACATACAAATAGACGGCGCTCGGTTTCAACTCGCACCCAGTTTCCTTCTTTCTGAATCATGCCCAGGGCCGTGAGACGTTTTGAAATGGCTTGCTGACTCACTCCCAACGATTCGGCAAGCTCTTCTCGGGTTTGGCACGAATCTTCATCAAGCAATGCTTCTAGTTGTTCATCTTTGAAGGTTTTTTCTCTTCCACCACCATGTTTGTCTTCGACATCGAAATCACCATTTTTAAAACGTTGAAACCACTCCCGACACGTTCTTTCACTCAGAGCAGCATCACCGTAAGTTTCTGAGAGCATTCGATGCGCTTCAGCTTCATTTTTTTCGAATTGTAACAGAAAAGTAAAACTTCCCGCAAATGGCGAGAATTGGGCATTAACGGACATTTTCGAGCGTGAATAATACGAAAACAAGAACAACTGTCACTGAAACGGCGATGACAATTCGTTAGGCACTGTCCACACTCAATTTAAAGGCATTATCATCTATGTATTTCAACCAGCCTCAGCCGGTACAGTTACCAATGGTATGCGAACGCGTCTCACTTAATACTAAAATGTGTATATATTGTAAGCGAGAGCCAAAAATGTGTTTAATGTTTATGAGCTTAATTGTTGAAACATTGTAATCGGAACGGATTTTTGGCCTCTAGAGATAAGACATTCTTTAAAATTAGGACATACAAAATGCTATCACGCTGTAGAGAAGTTATAAATAATGATGGCAATTAAATTATTCAATAAACTTTATTCTAAGTATGAAAAATCTATTCTTTTGTTTCATTCTAAAAACACACAGACTTTCCAGTAGACCTATTATTATTGTGTTTTACATTGACCGGAGGTTCGCTTCCTATCTTGTGAAAGATGTATAATGCAAAATACCTCTTATATATGATGATATGGTAATGATGGGTGATTTTAACATTAACCTTTGTGTAAATAAATTTTACTCTAATAAACTCAATTCTAGCTTTAAAATCTTTAAATTTAACTCTATTACCAAAAATTTTTTTTACCATACTATATATATATATATCTTTTAATGAAAAATAAGATTTTATGAAAGGTTAATCTTCGTCCACACTAATAAAGACAAGGTAAACGAAATAATTGGAGCGCACATATACTTTGACATGTTCTTCCCATGCTTTTCTTAAGGCAGCATTATTAGTGCCCCGGCGTCGAGCCAAGTACATACTGCAAAATCACTGTCATCTTTTGTTTGAGTATGATTATCTTTATAAACACTCCAAATATCAAGTGGAAATACCTTAAGGAAGTACCTCAAAATGAGTCCTTAATTCCCTATGCATTTCTTTTGGATATAGAGTAAACACTCCCTAGAATCAAACTAACAATCATTTACAACAATCTTAGGGATGCTTTTATGTGAGAATGGTCCCTTTTATGGCTGTGTGAAATTTTGAACCTCTGCGCAGTTGGGAAGTGGCCATTTATGTTAAGATTCCCTCTAGTGCTGCTACCTGGCCAGATTGCCGAATTGCAGTGAATATTTAAATATATTAATATTTCTTGGTTCCCCTTCTGATGGCCATTTATAGCATTTTGTTTTCAATTCAATCTATTGTGTTGAGTCCTTCAGTACCTTTCCATGTTTCATAGGTTTCCAGGTTTCTTTGATGATTTTCCTTTATCTTATTTTTATTTTTTGCCACTTACTAGTTGCAACATCTTCCAAGATTTCCCTTCAACCTATTCCTAAATTATCATTGAATTTTTTTCTAGATTTCTTATAGTTTTCTAAAACATCTGATTTTTATGGTAGCCTTTACTGTGTTAAGGTAGTGTTTATTATCTATTATATTCTTATTTCATTTGTGTGCTGAAATGTTCACAATGTTCTTCTGGAAAACATTGATATTTTCCTAGGTTATTAACAGACATGAAAAAGTATGACAGGACTTGGATTTGAATGAAACATAAGATCTAATATTCCATACTACTGAAATAATCCTAGGTGTTTGAAATCTTTTAAAAACCTGGAATTATTCAAGCCATGAGGACTTCCCTCACAAAATTACCTTCCACCTGTTATTGATATTTTGTTGTTTACCTTCTTGTCTTAATCTGGTCCTGAGTCTAGTGTAAATCATAATTTCTACTGAGATGGGGCCATGTTGTACAATTGAGAACTCTATGATGAAATTTGTTTTGTCTTCATTTTTTTCTTCATTTCTCGTTCATTATAAATTCTATACCTCAAATCTTCCATCCTTTTCTTTCAATAGAATATATGCCCTTCAGATCCTTTAATTTTCTTGTGACTTGGTTATCATGTTTCATATTCTTTGCCTCATTCAGGTGCTCAATGGGCAATCTACTTCTGACTGTTGCAGTCTGTGATGTGTATAATACTTCTCATTTCATATTGAACCTCTATAACATCACCACCACCCACATATCTGAATGTGCTTTTATGTCTGTAAGAATTTCCATTTCAGAAGCTGAGCATGCAAAATTATGAGATTGTAAGGAGATTGAATGATTTAAATTTATATTCAATCCAACCAGTAAATCTGGATTTTTCAATATAGCCTTTGAGTCTTTGGTCTCGATACATACTTGAAGGTGTTAAATTTCTCCCTCTTTATTCTCCTTTTTATTATTTTGCCTTGTCATTTCATGTAATACTGAGTATCACACTCAGCAGAAAATCAGGTAACTTTCGTTTAATCTTATGACTTAAATTTCTCTTGTTACCATTTAATATGAGGAAAGGTATTATTCAACCCATTTGGAGACTTGATTAGTAAATAACTAAATTTAATAGTCTTCGTGGCTCTATTCTTAGTAAGAATTTGTTTATAGTAGTTTCAGAAGGCCCTGACTGTGTCCTCTATAAGGTCAGAATGAGATAATTTATATTTTCACTTTTTGTAAAATATTTTCAGGTGAACCAAATTCCTATGCATTTGGTTCAATAAGTGACGGCGTATTTGAAGGAAAGATTGTCTCCACTACAAGTGGATCATATTATGTGGAGAAGACTCATCACTTTTTTCCTCATGAGAATAGAAGTTCACAAACTTTCCACTCAGTCATCTATGCAGATAGTGATATAGAAGATCCTTATGAGAAGCAACGGACAGGTATGTGTGCAAGCATTTCCATTTTACAATTACATTGTAAATATGTACAGTGTAATTCTTATCTATTATATATAGCTGCTTTGGGGGATGTATCTATCTATATCTATTTTATATACACGTATAACAGCTTCGGGGGGATTTTTTTACGTAATGGCCCACTCCACCTCACCTGGGAAAAAATGGGAAACCAACTCAACCTATCATGGGTTTGATTCTAGGAGGCCCCAAAATTGGAATTACATGGTGTCAATTTTCAAAGATTTTTTTAAAATACTTGTAATATCAATGTAATAATAAGTATTTTTAGAAATATTAGTTGTTATTTTGGATTGGCAAATTTGACTTACAGTCATTGTGTTACATTTAAAGCTCTGAGTAAAAGCAATTGATAGATTCAAAATCATTGCAATTTTGAAAATTTGATGTTTGCTTTATTCATTAGGACATGTGGGTGGATGTGGAATCACGGATGAGGTCATACAATGGATGGACCATATACAGAATTCAGCAGTAGATGAGCCAACTAGTGATCAATGCTTAGATACAAAAAGCAGTTGCTCTAAGAAAACCTTGAAATCCACTGATAGGGAGAAACATAAGAATCTATACAGTAACACTGAGAAAAATATTGGAAAGAACAACAATAGGTTTAAACGTGGTGCACGCTCAATTAAAGATGATAAGCCAAACACTTGCTCACTCTTCATTCAAACAGATCCTCTCATCTGGAGACACATATCAGAGCAGGTAACTTGATGCTATACATTTCTGCTGATATTTACTCTTAAAACCTATGTCTTGACAAATCAAGCCTTATTGATGTAAAGAAATGATTGAAAGTAAAATTCAACTTCAATTTCAAAAATTTTTTGCTCCCGATTAATCAAAGAAATAGCAAAATATAGCATAAAAGGACTTAATTTTTTATGTTAAAAAAGTTGACACAAATAATTTTTTTTTATTAACTTACAGACAAACCATGATGATGATAAAACCCGTGAAGAAATCTTGTCATTGATAGCCCATCATGTGACAGCAGTGAATTATATCTATCGAGATACTAAGTTTGATGGTAGGAGGGAGCATCGTAACATAAAATTTGAAGTTCAAAGAATTAAGGTATAAATCTATTTTTATTTCATGCCACTTTGATGTAAGAAAATATATCCAGTGTTAAAAATTCTAATATTTTCTGCTAATTGTTCCTTCATCAGTACAAGGGTAAGGTGAAAAATTCTTGGCCTGACACAGATATGCCATCCCATTCAGTAAAACTTTATGATCACTACATTTCTCATTTGTGCTTTATGAAAGTTTTTAGTATTTTTCAAAAACGTTGTTGAAGTAGATGACTTTTGTACCAGTTATAAAAAATCTTTGTTTTGGATAGTAATTCATGCAAAGTTGACAGGAATTACAAAAGTGTACAGGAATTCTTCTTCTGCTTAGACAACATTCAAAATGTGGGCAGCTAAATTTAAATATGATTGAACCTTTCTCAAAGAGTACCTGTATAAAGGATAGACATATATTGCTACCATATAAAAATGGTAATTTATATCAATTGTAATATAGAAAAGTGAATATGAATGAGATTGCTGATATTGGAAGAAAGTGTGCCAAAGTAAAGGAATTCATTCGAACTTTGTAGAAGAGATTACTTCAACACTCGTGGATGCTGCATTTGAAGAATGGTAATCAAAAGCAAGGTTTTTGGAGATTTTTTTCAGTAATTTGTTCAGTTTCAAGACTATTTGTACATGATTGACTGATGGGTCCACTACAACATGCCAGAATCTAAGCAGCAGTGAATGTAGCGGGTTGTAGCCTAAGTTCAATGTGGGTTCAGTGCCAAAAATAAGCATAGTAGATTGCATCTGTTGGAAAGGTTATGACAAGTGAGTTTGGGATTCGAAAGTTGTCCTGTGGATTGTTGAAAAATTGAAATCAAATATTTCTTCAGCCTTCATGACCAACTGGATACCAAAATTCGTGAAAAGGGAGTTGGTTTGATGAAAAATAAAATCATCTTTCACTAGGACAATGCACCTGATTGCAAAGGTGCATCAATAATAGGAAGACTGTGAGATTTAGGGTAAGATTAGCTCATTCATCTCTCTTTTCCCATTGTTTAGCATCCTGAGGGTTGCATGTGTTCCCAAACTTAAAGAAATATATTTTTGGCACTTAAATTTTAATGTAGAAATTGAGATGGCTGTAGATGAATATTTTCAAAGCCTACCAGACTTAATTTCAAGGAGGAGTTGAGAAATTCAAGGCCAACTTTGTTGAATATTAGGGTTATTGTGTAGAAATATAAAATATTTTAACTGAAGATGCTGGCTTTCATTGTCAGATTAAGAACTTTTCACCTTATTAGTAGAAAGCTGATCTTTTGGTAAGCGAATAGTTATTTAGAAGGTGACACTTAAATTTGAATATTTTGTTTGTTTCTTTTATAAATAACTTAAGGATTATTTGTATTAATTTCTAACCATATAAATAACATTATTATTATATTTCCAATTACATTCTTAATAAGAAATCCTTCTTCACAATCCTACCATGCAGATTGATGATGATGCTCCTTGTCAAAGTAACTACCCTGAAGATTCAAATCCTTTCTGTATGGAGAACATAGATGTCAGCAATTTCTTGAACCTTCACTCTCTAGACAATCATGAAGATTTCTGTTTGGCATATGTTTTCACTTACAGAGACTTTACTGGAGGTACTCTTGGCCTAGCTTGGGTTGCATCTGCATCAGGTAATAATTGTAGAATTAGAGCCTAGAAGGCCTAGAATTATATATGTGTAAAGTCGATAATAGTTGAGGTTATTGTTTTAAAGGTTTTTATAAAGGTTTGGAAAACATTGAACAAAACGACTGAGGAAATGTTAGTTTGATTCATTTTTATGTTTGTATAAAGTAATTTATGATGGTCCCTAATGTTCCTACATCTGAATTGTAGAATTGCGCCATTTTTTTATCTTCACGGACATTGCCTTTTGGAAAATTTTAGTGTGTTGCTGAAATGAACAAATGGATGCACAGTAATATCCATACCCTGAGAGAAAAATTTTCTTTTTGATGTGGGTTCGATCATACTTAAATTTAGTCAAGCAACATGGATTTTTATTTTTTTCTTGATTTTCATTTGATTTTTTATGTCTAAAGCTGTTACCAACTTATATCTGTTTTTATTTCTATAAATTTTATTCTTGTTTATGGTTTTTAATGCTGCTTACTTTATAGTAATAGTCTTTGAAATTTGTGTCTGATGAACTTTAGTGAGTGGGACAAATAAGTTATTAATATGGATAGGAAGATATTGAGTGGAATAGTCACCACTCAAGGAGCTTTCATTTGGATATTTTTGTAGATATTTTGTGAAGATAAGTAAGCATATAATAAACTCAGCATAAATTTTTGAAGCAATTTAGAAAGGGTGAAAGATATCCATCTCTCAAGTGTACAGTTTGTGTAGTAAAAATTAAAGCAGAGTTGATACAACAGCTTTCAACAAATTTTCCTCGGCTAGCAGGCTATTTGTTACATCTATTATTCCAAAGAAAAATTTTAAGTTTCATGATGAGTATTTCCCCTCTTGATGAATACAGATAGTTGTGCATTAAAAATTCACTACTGGACTAAACAAATAATAAGGTATAAAATGTGTGAAAAAATTCCAACTAGTTTGAGACTTACATCTCCTAATATTAGAACATTCAAAAATGTGTGTAAGGGAGACTTGAAAAGAAATGTAATTTATATCATCTAAACAAGTCTTGCATGAAAGGTGCCTAAATTTTGATGTATAGAGCTATAAATTTTATTTCTAATTAAATTATTGACCCAGTCTTTAATTTCTATTCTATTATTTTAGTATTTGTTATAAACCAGCACATAACTTTAATTAGGATAATTTATTCCTGAAGTCAACAATGAACCTTCTTATTATGATAGTAATTGTTGAGATTCAGGACAATAATATCTCTTTGCTTTTGAGTGCAATATCGAAAAAGTCAACAATATTTTTGAATATTTTTGTCCCATATTATAATAAAATAAATAATAAGTTGATCAATATGATTTGATGAATATCTTATTTAACATAATATATTATAACAAAGAAATTTAATAATCAGGATCCTATATAATTATCATGAACTGATTTTATTTTATTGTATGCTTTTTACCTCAATATTTTTATATTGTACCTTTTTACGTTTTTGCTACAAAATAAACCATTGTATTTTATACGTTTAGGAGCATCTGGTGGCATTTGTGAGAGGTATAAAACATACACAGAAACAGTTGGAGGATCTTACCAATCTACCAAGCGCTCATTGAACACAGGCATCATCACGTTTGTTAATTACAATTCTCGTGTCCCTCCTAAAGTTTCTCAGTTAACACTTGCTCATGAGATTGGTCATAACTTTGGTTCTCCGGTAAGTCTGTATTATAGTTATTTTAGTATATGGTCTTCATTATTGTGTAATTGCCACAAATGGTTGCTGTGTGCATTATTATAATACAGATTCCAGATTGAAACTTAAAAATATCATTTGGGTGAATCCAGTTGAATTTCTTCTAATATTGTTATTTGTAATTATATTTTACATTAGTTTTCAGTGCTCCAACCTACAGTAATGTGTGGCTTAACTCCTTTTTTCACTTTATATATCCTATTGTTATCAGTTATATTCTTAGCACACATATCTATGTTTCATATCTATTAGTCATTCTGTTACAATATTATGAATGAAGAACTATCTCTTTAATTCCATACTCAGAGAAATTTTTTAAGGAATAAGGATTCTATATCAATGCGAGCTTTTTTACTTTTACATATGAACTTTTAAATTACTCAATTTTGCGTTTTTAAAAATTGAATGCTTAAATTCTGAATAGCATGATTATCCTCCTGAATGCCGGCCTGGTGGTCTTAATGGCAATTTCATTATGTTTGCATCTGCAACAAGTGGAGATCGTCCAAATAATAGCAAATTTTCAAGTTGTAGCATTGGGAACATTAGCAATGTCCTCGATGCACTTGAAGACAACAAGAAAAAGAACTGCTTTTCAGGTAAGAAATTATTATTTTCCGTAATCAAATTGTTTATATATTTCCATTATTTTACATTCTGAATTTGCAGCATGTAATATATTTTATTATATAAGCTCTTATTTTCTCCAATACCAGAAATAGTTTAATTGTAAATATATTTTATTACAAATATATGCTTCCTTTTGTGATTATTATTCTTTAATTATCATTTAATGATTTTTAAGGGTAATAAATATGTTATCTTTATTGTGATTATCTTGATATTAACCTATAATTTTTAAATTTTAATTTACTATAAAAAAATAAAAAAATATATTCTATTGATTATACAGAAGAACCTTTGTTTACAACTAAATACAAATAATTAAACGTTTGTTTGATTGTTTGTACTACTACTACATGGTGTGCACTATGGTGCACACCATGCATGTGAAAATGATTGCTTTAAACCGTAAAAATGTTTGCTTTAAAAATCATAATTGCATACTACACAAAAGAAAAATTTTATATCTAATCATTTCAACTCTTTGTATTTATTGTATATTGTTAGAACGGTAAAATTTAGAAAGTTGCATTCAATCTTGCTGTATCTCAAAATGTATACATCCCTTTCATATATAATCAACTTATCTATTTTTATTCTTTATAAACGTTTGTTATATCCTTTCACCATTGTGGTGTGACAGGATACAACAAATTTGGATACAACAAATATATATACAAAAGGTCTAAATATTTTTAAGTTAAATGGTTTTAAATTAGTGGTACGTATTAAATTTGATTAATGGAGACTATACTTCTAAGATCAAATTTACCTTTTCCTTGATTAGTTATTAAATGGATTCTTGATTTTAGAATTACTTGTAAATAAGCATTATTTTCTACTCTCAATATATACATATTTAAATATAATATTTATGGAATTTTGGAAGAAATATTTTTTTAAATTAAAAAATGATTTTTCTGATAAGAATTAAAAATTTTCTTACAGCATCTGAGGGAGCCTTTTGTGGAAACAAGATTGTGGAAGCTGGGGAAGAGTGTGATTGTGGGTATGATGATGAGGAATGTCATGAAAAATGCTGCTATCCACGAATTCTTAGTGAAACAGATCGGATGCGAAATAAGTCTGCAAAAGGGTGTGAGCGCCGTGCTAACACTGAATGCAGGTAAATATTTGATTTTCTAATAACTACTGTTTTGCTGTTAGCCCTTAGATTAGCTTTTAATGTATACTGATTTGAGATTGAGATGGTATAAGAATTGAGAGGAGAAGGTTTTAACCAAATTTAATGAAAACCATTAAACTATTTTATTACTGCTGCAAAGTAACTTTTTGAAGAAAATAACAAGTTTGGTTTTTCAAAAATTAACTTGTTAGTATGGATGTACAATTCTATGCAAATAGATGAAGATTCAGATTGTTTGGGAGGAGGTGATTTTAAACTTAAGTTTAAAAAACTAAATAAAACTATGATCCAAGAAAATGAATCAATGAAAAAACTTGTTGAAACACTGAAGTTTAAAATAAGTGATTTTTAATATGAAAGTGGGAAAGGTTTTTTTTACATTTGTGTGATATAAAGAGATGAAGCCAAATTGACAAATCTTGACAAATTTCTTCAGTTGTTCTTCCATAAAGGGTTAGTAGGCTATTTAATGCAATGGGAAAGTTATAGTTTAGCCCTTCTTTTTCTTTATTACTATGAAGATAAATGTATTCTAAAATTCCCTTGAGAGAATATAAAAATATCAGCAATGATTATTCATTCTTATTTAATGTGTAATTAATCATTATTGAAATTTCCAATTCAAGTTAATTCTGATAATGTACTTCATAAATGTTATGTTTCCTTTAAGCTTCTTTGTTACTATGAATCATTATCTTTACCCATCTTACTTTACCTTTACATCTGCTCATACATTTCATTTATAAATAATTCATCTCATTAAAAATATTTTTCAGCCCCAGTCAAGGACCATGCTGTTCTCATGAACTTTGCAGATTTGTTTCTAAGCATGATCACATACAGTGCAAAGCAGAATCAGATTGCAGCTGGAGCTCTCATTGTAATGGACTCTCTCCAGAGTGTCCCCAGCCGCAACCCAAGGTGGATAAAACAAGATGTAATGAAGGGACACAGGTGAGACTCAGTTTTATTATTAAAAGTCATAGAAAAGAAAGGAAAATATAATAATGTATCATTGACAGTCCATATGTTTATTCATGATACTTTTAAATATAATTATAATTAAATATGCTCAACATTCATTTTTTATGAATAAAATTTTTTATAATGTAAAAATATAATGATCTCTCTAGATATTAGCAAATCTATAATTGATTGAAAAATTTATTATAGGTCATTCAAAAGCATCTGGTGTAATTAATTTAATCCAAATGGAATCTATTTCTTTTTACAATTTCCAGACACTTTATTGAAGCTATTTCATGTTGCAAATACATTCTCTTACATCTAATTTTAGAATTCTTCTAAAAAGGTAAGAGTTTTCTATTTCTTTAGCTTTGCATCAATGGTGAATGTACTGGCTCAATTTGCTTGGAGTGGAACCTCACAGAATGCTTCCTAACTAGCCACATCATACCAAATATTGATAAGAGAAAGCTCTGTGAGTTGGCTTGTCAAAATGGTACCGGGCCTAATGCAGTGTGTAGATCTACATCTGAATTCGCTCATCAAGTGGGATTACCTGAAGGAGGAATCAGTTTAAGGCCAGGTTCACCATGTGATAACTTCCAAGTAAGATTGCTATCTAATCATTTATCTTGGTAATATTTTTATACACCTCAGAAAATCTTACTTACAACATGTGTGGTGTGTAATTTGAGAAACTTAGATATTAAACAGAATATTTGGCTTATTAGATGCAAGAAGAGTATCATAGGTAGCAGATTCAAAGCCAATATGCTCATCTTAAGCAATGTGTATACTATGTGTCTTTTCATCAAGTTTGTTTAATCCAATAATGTTATATTGAGTGTAATATAACAATCAAGCAATTCATTTTTATCATTTCTCAAGGTTTAAAATCAGTGATCTTATTTGAGTTTCAAAGTGAAAATGAAGGAATCTTAATATTTCTTATATATAACCAGCTCTAACTAATCCCTTTTTGCAGGGATATTGTGATGTATTCTTTAAATGTCGTGCAGTTGATGCTGAAGGCCCATTGGCACGTTTGAAAAATCTTCTTTTCAACAAGGAGACTCTACTTACAGTAGCACAATGGATAACTGTAAGTTTCTCATTTCTCATTATTTACATCTTTGGGTTTTATTACCTTAATTTAAGACATGTGTATTATAAGTATGGTGTATTGTGACAAATACATTTTTGCACTTTGAATTCGAATGTCAAGGGCATGAGTTCAATATACTTTTGTTATTAAGTATGTTTATTACCTTAATGCTAGAGGGGAAAACTTATTCTAAATCACAAAATGGAAATGTTCCATAAATATTTTCTGGTGATTAACCCGTTAACCGCCGAGGTTAGAATTGACAAGAAATTTACCAATATTTTCTCATGAATCTTCTATTTTCTGCTTAGAAAAGACAAATTATAAATTTTGAGTGGCAAAAAATTGTAAGTGCCAAAATTAATGTTGCATTTTTGCAACTTTGGCCTGAATACGTTATATTTATTTTCAGATATACTTTGCAACCCGCACAACATACACAATTTTTTCATTTTTGATTGCTGTATCACTTTAAAAATGTTGTTAGAGACTGATTAGTGTATTTTACTTTTGCCTCTGAGGATTCCCTTCGATACATCTATTTTTAATGCCAAAATTAATTAAATATGCTAATAATAAGTACGCAAATTTTATAATTACCGATATAAATTGGGTGGAAACTGTAATAGAATATGCAATATTTTCTCTGTTTATACTACATTTATTTCTAAATTTGAGATAGTAAAGTGCTTTTATTTATGAAATAATTCGGAATATTTAGGATGTAAGAACATAATTTTCCTTGCAAGAATAAATAGTTAGGCTTCTACAAAGCCTACATTTTCTCATGGCGTCGCTCTTAAAAGTGAAATCAGATAACCTATCCCTTTTTTATTCATCAGGCAACAAAAATTGAAAAGATGTGCCTTACTGAGAGTTTTTTGAGCTTGATGGCTCTTGATTTTAGTCTTCGTAAGAAGCAACTTCACCTTTCACGAGGATTACTGCAATATAGGATCTAACTGTTAAATCTTACTTTCTCTGGAATTCCAGAACAGTTGTGGATTGGTGCATACTCTGTCTATAGATATTGATGCATAGAAGCCACCATCACATCTTTCCTCTTATTCTATGATTTGCATTGGCATTGTCGTGAAGATCAACTCCGCACTTATCATTTTTGTAATCTCGGGCGACATTAGGCCGAGACATACTTTCTTTCTTTTCGGCTGAATCTCTTAGCCGTCTCTAATGTGAGAAGCATTGCAAAATTGCCACAGAGATAATTGAGCCATCGTTCCATTTCAGTATTGATATATCAATAGATTTATCAAAACCATTAATATCATATCCTCTTGACCTCTTCGTGGATTTATTCGTATCTTCTATTGGACACTTCCAGTTCTATTTACCATATAGTGCCTAAAAAAATTTTCGAAAAACAAATGATGCTGGGATGGCTCAGGAATGACTTTTAATAATTCAATGACTATGCTGGTACCCAAACCTAATTTGCTTTCATTGGTTCCAGGTTTCACTGGTTCTAGCGTACGGCAAAAACTTAAAAAGGGGCAAATCTGATGAGCAATGACATCAGAATTTGAAACCAAATCTCAGAGATTTATTTATTTTTTATATAAACATCTCCGCGGAATGACGTCCAAAATTAGGTACTATCTGCTCATCTACAGATAAATTATGCAAAAATATTCCAATTCCCAGTTTTTTTCACTTAAAATGTTGAATAATTTCTTCATTTTTGCAAACCCGTCCCTTTTGTTTAAGCATTAATTATCTGAAAGATGAATATTTTGTTTAATTGCGTGTAAATCGTTCCTCCCGAAAGAGCTACGGACCAAATCCATGCCTTTACCAAGATCCTTTGACCAATACATATTTTGCTCGGGAAACATTGCATTCTGTGAGAAGCAATAATCCAATGCATTTCCTTGAATCCTATTTAGTTGGAAGTGTCATGTCTATTCTTGATTTGCGGCCTATTTGCTCTAACAAGGGGACCTTACTGCGGCACGGGATATTGGATAAGACCGGTATGGATGTGCAGCTTGGATATTACTTTTAACAACCTGAAAATACTATGGGCCAACGCTCTCTCGTTTCCTTGTAATTAGTGTTTTAAAATCGTCAATTCTAGCCGCTTTGAATATAAACCCCGCGGCAACCGCTTATCAACAAGCAAATGTGGCGTGGTGCTAGCGTGTTGGATTGCTAATAATACTATAGTATATACATTAATTCCGTTTGGTTTATGTCCGGAAATTTTCCATAAAAATTGATTGATTTGCATTTAAGTTTGTATTTTGTAACGTCGAAGGAGAAGATGTGGTTGAAGTTTAAAAATGCTGATCTCAATATACTAGAAAACCAAGAATATCAAATCATATAATATATTATTTATGGTGAATCAATATGGTGAATTTTATTAGCATCTGCACTAGTATTTTGCTCAATTGCTGATGAAATCACCTCTTTAGCGTTTTGAATGCTTTGGATTACATTTTTAATCTATCCAAAAAATACCTATGAGACGGTTGATACATTGGGGTGTATTTCTGTGGAATAATCTATATTCTAGTAAATTCTTGCAATGATCGTACATTATAAAGAACTAAAAATTTTCTGTATTTTAAATATGTTAAAATTATATGAGCCATGAAAAATAAAATAATAAGACAGAAATTAAATTGATTAGATGCCAAAAAAGAAAGTGATTGAATAAATTAAACGAAATGTATAAGCCGGGTTGTAGCCAGGTAAAACGTTGACATCTATCAGCTACGGTCCTTAAAAATTTTTTGTATTTTAAATATGTTAAACCATGAGAAATAAAATAATAAGACAGAATTTAAATTGATTAGATGTTTGCCAAAAAAAAAGTGATTATTATTATAGTATATACTATAATATACTATATACTATACTATACTAATATACTATATACTTCTTTTGGTGCTACTTTCAAATCCATACATGGGTTATTTATAATTTAATTTTGTAAAAGAAAGGAAGCATGCGAGTGAGAAATCGAAGTTTACATACACGCATTCATTAAATAGCGTAAACACCGGGCATACACCAAACAGAATTAATATATATACTATAGTATTATTAGCAATCCAACACGCTAGCACCACGCCACATTTGCTTGTTGATAAGCGGTTGCCGCGGGGTTTATATTCAAAGCGGCTAGAATTGACGATTTTAAAACACTAATTACAAGGAAACGAGAGAGCGTTGGCCCATAGTATTTTCAGGTTGTTAAAAGTAATATCCAAGCTGCACATCCATACCGGTCTTATCCAATATCCCGTGCCGCAGTAAGGTCCCCTTGTAAGACGCCGCACAGTTGGTTAGGATCAAAAAGGCTGGCCAAAAATACGAAATGCGTTTTTTTGAGTACGACCCTTGAAACTTTACATAGTCAATCTCAAATGAGTAGTGCATCGACTGATAAAGTCATTTGACTTTATTCCCGCCCATTTAGAGTTTACAAGGGGTCAAATTTGACCAAATTTTTAGAAAAACGGTCGTTTTCGATTTTTCACAGAATTCTTCAATTTCAAACCAACGCTGAACCAAAATGAACAAAATAATCGGACAAAGAACTTTTTCATGTTATGAAACTGTTCTTTATACTTCGTAGTACTCAATTTGAATGATCATACTTGAAAATTTGACTGCTTTACAGGACAAAATGACGGACCCTTATTTTAGAGGCGATTTTAGCAAAAAGCGAGAAAAATAGTTGTGATTTACATCGATGTATAAGGAGTTAAATATACCATAGTACTCGTGGAAGCTTCCTGAAGGAATGACTGAAATAAAATCCTGCGCCTTTTTACGCCTTTGAAAAATAATTCGACTTTATGCAACGATGCTACGTCGAAATCCGCGCGGCGGGGCTCCGTCCTCCGTGGCGATCTCGGTTACCAGATGATATACAAAGCAAAAGGGTTTTTAAAGCCACTTTAGAGGATAAGCTATGTAAATTTTTAATTATTAAAACTATATTTAACGGTTAGGAACATTTTGTTTGGTGTAAATTATCCAATTTCATGCTGATAAATATCTCGTTCTATGTTACATCTTAAGACGCAAATTTTAACACTTGGATGAGTAATTTTCGTTATAAATGATGTATAATCCGCATTTATTACGGTTAATATTCTAAAATATGCATAAAAATATATTTAACGAAATAAATTCTGTCTAACCCTCTTTCGAAATTATATTTATCGTCCGAAGAATCGGACATTCTCTATATGCAACTTCCTATTCATTATGCTGCTTTACTTCTTTGCTCATAAATATTAACATTGCTGTTGTTGTACTTTATGAATGTCATTGGATCAGATTTAAGGCCTTAATTTCCGCATAAAGTACTGTTTCGTATACTACTACTCGCTTGAGACTGGAGAGAAGTCTGACAAAGATGGTTCGAATCCATCAAATATTCACATTTGATTAGAATACCCAGTAATTGTGTAGGATATATATTTTTCATTATAATAACACAACTATTACATTATTAAAATGTTTATTTTCAATGATATGAATGAGATCATCATGACCGACCGGGAAAAAGAAAGATCGCCTGCCGCCCGAAATCCCGCGCGCGGAGGTTCGCGTTACGGTCGGAATAAAAATTCATTATTGACAAACCGTTGAAGAAGAAGAAAAAACTCACGTTTTCCCTTAGATAACCTCCCATAATTTCTCTCCATTAAATTTAACGTAAAAGTTAACGACATCGGTGGAACGTGAATAAAATGAGCCAAATATGGATACTAAATAAAGATGAGATATCTTCAATAATAGACCCGTATTCCTTGGTTCGAAGAAAATCGCAACCTATTCTCACCATTCCTTGTGAAGTATAATTTTTCTAATTTACCTTGTTTTAGTTTCTCAACGTGTTTACTTAGCACTACATTGTATACACATCCTTTTCCCTTATACTGCAAAGTTTTAATGCCAAACCTTTCTGATTTCATTCTTATATATCAATGAAATCAATTTGAGAAGGCGTGACTTCGTGGAATGCCATAGTAATAAAAACAACTTTGTAAAGTAAAGCCTGAAGATGTAATTTTATATTACGAAACCGGTCGCTAATATACCAATTTTTTTCTGTGGAAACTCACAAAGTTGTTTTAATTATTCTTATATACCAATGTTGCTACAGCGCGTGATTCTCCCATTTAAAATGCATGGGGCCATATGAAATACGTGGACGTAGAGTATGCAAACCAGTACTACTGGATAAGACATTTATGTTGTGTTTTCGCAACTTTGGCCGGCTATGGGTTAACATGAAATTATCGAATATATTATCAATCAAAATGTCATATTCTATATCCATTTGCTTTTTCAGTGAGAAAAGCCTTCTAGCAATTTAATAACACAATTGGTGAGCTTTGGCTTCCAACTATAGTAGCTGCATCATGAGTCAACATTATTTCTCTGATCAGTGATCTTTATCTTCTCCTATTCAACTTTTAACTATACTCTTTGAAATTTTTGATAAAATTATCTTTCTATATATTTGCAGATATTAAGCAATTTTTATGTCTGTTTATTAATCTTAGACTGGTAATTGACCAAGAAAAACAATGTGATTTTTATATAAATACAGTGGAAGTGTGTATTTTTCATTTATATAGCATAGACCTTTTTCAGATTATTATTTGAAATGTTTCTATGTTATCTGCCTATAATTAATATTAACCACATTATTTATTCATTATTGTTTCATAGTTAGTTTATAATATCGTTTATTTTCTGTGTATATTATTCCTGTTTTAGTATGTATGTAACATCTATTTTCTTCTATGTTATGTTCACCTGTTTAGATTTGCAAACTGAAAGCTATTAAAATTTTGTCCTTCAGGTTTTCCTTATAACCTATCTTGTTCTCATCCTTTCCTATACAAATTTATGGAAACAATCTATACCACTATCGGTATTGGTTTCTCAGGACTCATTTTTTGCACTTTGAAAGATCACTAAGTATATAGCCTTGTGGTTACTGCTCCCTGGTATAACTTTGCATGTATTGAGTATCTCTATTGGTTAGAAATTGAGTTATCATTTCTTGTTGGCTTATTTACTAATTGTAAAAACCTGCATCACTAACAATTGAATTTCCAAGTTCTTGAGCCTTCCCTCCTCATCCTTTCATTCCTGACCAGTCTTCCTATGGTGTTTCAAGGTTGCCTGCTTTGTTTTGCCTACATTCTGAATGTTACAGGTCATTTCTATGTGTTTTTCTTATAGCTCATAGAAATGACCTGTAACTGTATTACCTTCACATCCCCATCAAGTCCATTCTACCTTAGGATTTTGTAATAGCCTTTTAGCCTCCCTGGGGGACTGGTACGCTGCAATAGTATGAATATTTTTCCAAATAACCTCGTATTCAACTTCTAAACAAAGAATTTCAAAATCTTTAACTTTTGAAAGCAACATATTTGAATAATTTTTAGAAACACATATGAAAATGGCTCTCCCTTTACTCTCTCTATTCCTTCGTTCATTTTAAGAAATATTTCCAATGAACTGTCTTCTTCTTTTGGCCTAGACTCTGTACCAACAACTGTATCTGCATTACCTAATTCTAATAAAGTATTGAATGTATGGATTTTACTATAAATATTACAACAACTTACCCGCAGAAGTCTAATAATCCCTTCCTTTTTCTTATGTATTGAACATAATTTACTCTCTATTACTCCTATATGCCTCAAACTTTTCTGGAAAATTCTAGTCTTGAAAATTTCTAGTTTAGAGATTGATGATTGCACAAGAAGTTGATCTATTTTCAATTTTTATTTGAATCTAATCAAAGCAAATTTTATGTATTAAACTAGGAGTACTGGTGGGCTGTTTTACTTATGGGCATAGCATTCATCATATTCATGGGATTGTTCATCAAGTGCTGTGCTGTTCACACACCATCTTCCAATCCCAAAAAACCTCCTGCTAGACGCTTCAGTGAAACTTTGAGAAGGCCAATGAATACTCTTAGAAGAATGGTAAGTGAAAACGTTTTGAAGACTATGATTTAAATGCAAATAATGTACAAATTTGGCATAGATTGTCATCTATTAAATGCCTAAGGTGGAAGAATGTTTCCTTAAGAAATACATGGGAAATTGAACATGATTCAAAATATGCTGACTTAATGACTTTAAATTTAATTTGAGCAGCAGGTGAGCATTATACAACTTTTGGAAAAACTTTTATGAAGTAACCATAGAATTATTATATTATAGAATTATCATATTGCTTGCAGTTTGTAAGCTAACTCCTTATAATCTCATGAAATAACAGTATAATCTATATCTTTTTGTGTAAAAGAAATCATACATACATTTATGTTTGCAGTTGTTTGTGTTGTTTAAATTAAACAATAGAAGAGGGTTGATTACAGGACTCTTAAATCCTAGCTAAAATTTTCATTTTACTTTCATAATTTAACCCCAAAATATTTTATAGTATTCAATTGATTTCTTTGGTTGTTATATATGGAACTGAAAAAAGTTTTACATTGAATTTGTGAATCAAAAAATGAACAAATCGTTTGTACAAATACACTGAATTCCTATGAAAGACTCAAATGAAGGAACTTCAAATTTTTCCGGTCTTAATCATCCTCAACACAGTCTAAATAAAGAAACTTATGGTAAGAATAAATAATAATAAATTTCCTTTATTAATCATGGCGAAATTTAGTCTATATAGACCATATTAAAAATTAACTCCTGCAGACAAACACAAACACATCCCATCTCCGACCAGAAAATTTCCCAATCCACCAGGACTCGAACCTGGCACCTTGAGACTATGAGTGACTAGCACTCAATGCGCTATGCACTTGGCCACCGAGGCTGGCAAAGAATTGTCATGCATCATTCTGACTCATGTTATATTTGTCTTTCTGAGCTAAACTTCTCTTATTCTTTCTCTATCAATTTTTTTATCTCTACCATCCACATTGTCCTCGGTTACATATGACATCCCTCCTGACATAACATTCTTTTTTTTACTTCTTTACATGTGCTATCCATAGTACTGTATATTTTACACTTTTTATGTATTTAATCTTCTTAGGTAGTCTTGTGAATCAAAGTGGGCGGATGATTTTGTAAAATTTAAGTCATCTTTCTCTGATATCTGCTTAGTTATACTTTATCTCTGTGGTTTTGCTGGAGCATGGACTAGCATACCCATATTTAGTTATTAAATTTTAAGCAGTAAAGGAAAGACTAGAAATTAAAATACAACTGCCTCATGGTTTTTAAAAGAAGCCCAAGAGTAGGTGTCCTGAGGACACCTTCCGCTGTTCTAGGGAAGTGTCTGAGTCCTGCTGCTCTAGTGTTAAGAAAGGATGAACGATCTATTTAGAACAAGATTCGGGAAGGATTTCTCTTTACCCAGAAGGCCTATCTCAATTTCCTCCAGTAGGTCCAAGCAGTGGGAGTTATCCTCTATGATGTAACTTCTATGTTGAAAGTCGCAGGTATAGTTATTGTTCAATAGGTGATGGATGGAGAAGATTTGTCTTTTTAAATTAATTCAAGTAATTAACAGTAGCAGTTGGCCTAGGCTATATACTTAATTGTATGCGATTCTTTATTTAAATAATCTTGGGAGGGGAGAACAGAGGAGGGTGTCCTCTGCTGTGTTGGGGGGTCCTAGTCATGCTATTCTAGTGTTAACACATATTACAGAATATCGAAGACCGGAGCTTTAGGTCAACTTTGACCCCTTGTATAATTCAAATGCGAGGTATTTAGTTAAATGATTTGAATAGTTGATGCAGAATTTGAGATTGATTTGTTTCTCCAGCGATGTGTTAAGTATCCGTTCTTTGAAGAGGCTTATTCAAATGCGAGGGAGACTAGAGACAAAACTTAAGTTTAACATAATATATGCATGTGATATAAAAAAAATATTATGAAAATGCACTTGGTGTAAGGACAATAGGCCCTCATGAACTGTTTCAAAGCCAGGATTATTACTCAAAAAAGTTCTTTTGTCCATTTGTTGGGATTAGAAAGGTGTTTTCTACTTCCTTTCTCTTAGTTAAACAATCAACTCTATGAAATATTGTCATTGACAGGACAATAGATTGATAATTTCTCGTGAAAAATTCTATTTTAGTTCCTCTTCAATCAGGTTGCCAGAAATCTCATAGCACTGCAACGGCGTTGACGAATGTACGCGACAATCTTCGTAAAACAATCGATAATAAGAAATTAACAATTTTAATGCTTCTAGATTTCAATAAAGCGTTTGACTCAGTCGACATTGACGTAATGATTAGCAAGCTACGCATCATGGGTTTCTCTAGGCTAACTACTGACTGGTTTGCCTCATACCTACATGAAAGGCTCAACAAAGTAATCTCACAAGATTCATCCTCAAATTGGTTAAAGGTAGTTTGTGGACTTCCCCAAGGATCCATACTGGGCCCCTTGTTATTCTCACTTTACATTAACGACTGCCTGAATGTCATAAAACATTGTAAATATCATCTATATGCGGATGACTTGCAAATTTATTTAGAATCAAAAGTTGTAGACTTACAACAATCCATTAATCTCATAAGCAATGACTTAACTGAAATAAACAACTGGAGTAAGAACAATTTTATAGACATCAATGCCTCTAAATCGCAAGCCATCTTAATTGGTCATCGTAATTTACTAAGCTCCTTGGATATCAGTAATGTTCCATCACCCACGCTAAGTGGCTCAAAAATTTACTAAAAAACAACTAGCACAAAATGTGTCGGTACGGTTCATATTTAACCTTCGTAAATAAAAGAAAGCTGGCTGAACGTAGAAAATTCCATATTCTTACTTTGACGTATTCAATTCTTAACTCACAACTTCCGGATTGCATCTCATCGGAAATCGTAAGCTTAAACTCTGTCCATAATCGTGACACTAGAGGTGGCAATAAGTATGTCATACCTCATCATAAAACCGAAACTTAACACAAATCTTTTCTAATTACCGCAAGCAAATTATGGAACGAACTCCCAATAGATTTAAAACACTCGGCTTCAATTAAGTCCTTCAGAAGAAAATGTCTAAATGCACCTATCTCCTACAAAATTACCATCCAGGGTAGTGATCAAAGGTTTGAGTTCTACGTGCAAAGAAGAATATTAATACTTCTACTTTCCTCAAAGCTATATATACCTCAAAGCAACTAATTATGACCTGTGCTTCATAATCTTCATATGCATATTCACACACTTCCATCTCCCACTTCCTTCCGTACTTTTCCTATATTATTAGTCATTTTTTGTTTTATTTCCATTTATTTTAGGGTATGCATTTATTGAATTTCTTAGTGGTATTTTTCTGTTTTCATTATTGTATTGATTTCTTTTGTATTACCATAGGGTACGATAAGTGACTAAGTGCATGGATTTAGTGAAAAGACTATAGAGGGAACATTATTATTATCTAAGATTCCTAGTGTTAATGTTCTATTTAATAATCACTGTTTTTTGTACAATTTTCCTTTTCAGGTCAGGGTAATTAATATTAGATGTAACATTTTCTCTTTTTTTTATGACTAGCTTCTAGCAGGTTTTTCACACCCCCATTCCGTGTGGGTGTTTTCCTGCTGTGGATAATTTTTTCCTAAGCTTCACTTAGGATTTTTTGTCCACACACTTTAATTGTAATTAGAATTTAAATTTAGTATAATTGACGGGTTAAATGGAAGAGGAGACTCTTTAGTCTCAATTTTGCCCTAAATAAAGATAATTATTATTATTATTAATAGAAAGAAATAGAAACTGGGAAAAAGCTCTCTTAGTTTTTTGGTATATATAATCGCTTCGTGTGATTAACCCCTCTCTCTGCCCATAAACGTATTCCATTTGTGATACATTCTTTAAATACATCAGCAAAATAAAAAAGTAACTTCCAGAATTATTTCTTCTTCAAAAACCAATGAGTTTTTAAAGAAGGCATAATCCTGATGGACAGTAGTTGGTTATTTTGGAAAAGGGTTCTTTTATACACCTAAAAATAATACTTTAAAGGTTAAATATTGTGTTTTCATTCTATATTTTATAAAGTGAAATAAACTTTTGTAACACTCTAATATTCAATTAGGATTAATGAAAAGAAATTATATTATGAAATGTCTCAGAGCTCTGGCATTGTGATAGTATTATTATTATTGTTTGTTAGAGCTACAAATAGGCACCAGGCCAGGTGGTAGCTCTCTTTTCTAACCTTGAACAAATAAATGAAAAATTAAAAAAGATACATTTTTATCTTTCCTGTTGTAAGGGAATTGGGAAAGTTTTCTTTCCATTGGAAAGGTCACTAAACATAAAGTATCCTCTAGCTATTCCTTTTAATATTTATTATTTAGTATTCCATAATCACTATATAAAAGGTAAAGATTTTCTTTTGGCAAAATATGCATACAGTGGTACCTTGAGATACGAATTTAATTCGTTCTGTGATCATCGTCGTATGTCAAAAAAATCGTATCTCAAAGCAATTTTTCCCATTTAAAATAATATAATATATATTAATGCGTTCTAGCGATATGAAACTAACCCAAAACACAGTTAAATTACATATAATATACACAATTTGTATATAAATAAACGAGTAATAACACACAATGTTTATTAATTTATTTATTAATACATTTATAACACATGTAGCGGCCATCGGCCGTCAATTGTAGTAAATCGCAGATCATCGGAAATCTCTAAACGTTTTATCGCGATTGGGTACTTGGTAAACTCTCAGAGAGTGGAACAACGGATGGTGGATCAACGAGATCCTATAAAACACAATGTTTATTAATCATCACTTTAACGTCGGGCTCAATAGGTTCGAATCCCTCAAATCCCTCTCCTTTTAAAACAACTTCTGGTCATAATTTTCCCCAAGCTGAGTTCAATGTTCTTTTGGTAACACCTTGCCAGGCAATATCTATAAGCTTAAGACAGATCACAATGTTGTAATGATTCTTCCAATACTCCCTCAATGTTAGGTTCATATTTTTGGTAACTTCGAAGCAACGCTTGAAAAGATGGTTCGTGAAAAGTTTCTTAAAATTGGAGATAATCTAGGGATCACCTATGGAATTATCGCACATCGCAAATTCGTATCTCAAATTTTTCGTTGTATGTCGAGGTATAAATTTTAGAATATTTCATGTTGTATCTCAAAACATTCGTATGTTAGGACATTCGTATCTCAAGGTACCACTGTATTTAGAAATTTCCCTTGGAGAAACAGATGAAATACGTATGATATGGTCATCATTTAGACAAATCAATTCATCAGGTATTTCAAGATTTAGATTCATGGCATATTTCTTTTTGTGTATATAACTTGGATGTTGGATTGATATTAAAATGATAAATTCTATCAACTTGTAATATTGTTTACTCTTTAGTAGTTCTGATGGCAATGTTATTTAATTGGAAATGGTCTCTCATTACATCTCTCTTCCATGTAAATTTATAAAATATATTGCAATTTAATTTGCAGAGGGGACCCCATAATGTTCCTAGTGGAGGAACCCCTGGAAGAGGTGCAATGGTTCGTAGTGGAGGAAGGGGACCTGGAGCAGGTATGAGAGGTACACCTCTTCACCCTGGTACTAGTAGAGGGCCTGCACATGGGTATGGGGATGGAAGAGGACAGTGCTACACTCCAAGAGGTATATGTTTGTATGCTTTTTTTCTTCAGTCTGTTACACATCTGGAAATACAGGAAGTTTATGGGGAAATAAATGCATGTAAACCGCCATAAGGAAGTAACTTACTCTTCCTGTAGGAGTCATTAATCAGTAGGGCAGAGAATTACAGAGAAAATTAAGATTTTCAGCCTAATTAGGTCAATTTGTTCTGAAATTTTGGATAAGACAGGATGATTTCACATGAAGAATGTTCATCTTCATAACAAAAGAAATACATTTTATAGTAAAATGAAAAACATGGCTGTGGAATGAGATCGTGAACATTATCAAAACTGCCATTCCTTACATTCTGTTAAATATAAAATACTGGTTATTTCTTAGAATACTCTTTATACCATATAAGTACATGAATGTCAAATTTACTCATTTTTAATGAGCCATAGTCTAATAAAAACTACCATATTTTTCAGACCATAAGACATATGAATATAGGACAAAAAATATTCTGAACCAAATAGTGTAATAAAATATTTGACAATGTATAACAGAATAATATTTGAACCATATAAACTGAACAGCAGTCAACAGTGGCATTAAGAACCATTATCACACATAAAGACAAAGGTTTGAGTACTCTAGTCCAGGGGTCTCCAAACTTTCCAGCCTTAGGGCCATACTGATTACTCCAGCAAGTTCCAAGAGCCAAAACCATATTATACCAATTACATAAATCTCATTAGTATTTCATATGTCATTATGCTTGTTATAAGTTATAATAAATGTATAATGAAAATCTTTTAAATTTTTACAGAAAATTTGATTTAATCGTGACAAATTTTCTAATTTTACATTACATCTATAGGCATAGAAGGGTATAATGTTAGAAAATATTTGGAGAGGGAGGGAGGAGAGAGGAATGGGGGCATCATGGGAATATTTTGTACAAGAAGGAGAGAAGGGGTCTAGGGTTATTGGAAAATCTACGTCGACAACATCTTCTTTGTCTGTGGAGGTAGAGAGGTGCAATTGTACAACTTCAGAAAGAAATTGAATTCTCTTCATCCAAATCTGGAATTCACAATGGAGATGGGTGATAAACAAAATGTGAACTCTTTAGATATCTCCATACCCCTTAAAGACAAAAGACCTACTTTTATAACATACCGGAAGCCCGAGTATATAGATCGAATCATACATTATTCCTCCTCCCACGATCCCTCCCTCCAACTAGCCGCTTTTTACCCAATGCTCAATGCAAATTCACTCAATCGACAGACACGTGATAGGTAGCGTAGGTTTCTGATTTTTTGCTGTCAGCAAGTGCACCTTTACTCGTATCGCTAATTTTTTACGTTATGACCCACTAAGTAAACTTACCCCTTCCTGGGTAAGTTTCAGATATAGATATATATGTATATATGTATATATTTTATCTATATCTGAATATATGTATTTTTTTTAAGAACTCTGAAAACCTAACTGATCAAAACAATACATACACAACTAGTGAAATGAGATAGAGTTGTTGCAACTCCATATCACTTACCTCAGAAGGTCACCAGCTTCCTTCGATTTGTAGATGTCACATTTGTGTAAAGGCTGGTCACCTCCAGGGGTGTATTGTCCAGCTGCTACACATAAGGCCTTGTGAAACTGGAACTGCAGAAAGTGAGCGATGAAGTACCTAAAGGATGTAATTGTTTAGATGAGAGTCCACAATGCTGCTTGTTGATGATTGAAAAATCGTTTGATCAGTTCATTTGATTATTCTTTGTCTCACACGCAACATTTTAGCTCATAAAGGTCTTGAAGTCAATATTGAAACCACATCTATGAATCAAATCATGAACATCCTGAAAGATTGCAAGACCACTTCTTTGGAATAAGAATGTTTACTTACGCAATGTATTGAGAATTGGCTGGTACATGGAACTTGGAGCCTGGATCGAAGTCATTCTCAGTTCGTTCCACTGGGGGTTTGACTCTCTGATATTCTTTCCTGTTTCAAATAAAAGAAATATTTTTACCAAGAATGAAGTTACTCCTTAAATATATGTGATTTACAATTTTCACCATTAACATTAAAATTGAGCAACGAAACTGAGTTTTTCATCAGAATACTTCATCTTTCAGAGAGAAATATGTATTTTACAGTGAGAATACAATGATGGTCGTTGTCGTCTATTTAGCTGACCTGTTTTCATATACTAGTGCCCTTCTCATTCTGTTATCAATGGCACATAATAGATTACAATTGAAAGGATGAAGAAGGAAAAAGGAATCACAAGTAACAAGAATCAAAAGGAACAGAAATGGATGAGGAGGAAAAATGAAACGAAAGTTCAATGGGATAGCGAATATTAAGATGTGGAGTAAGGCTCAAAAAGGAATTAGTAATAGTACCAGGAGTCGATGAGGTACTAGCAGAGTTGATAAAATATATCGACGATAAACGTGTAGAAATTATTACCAAACTTTGCAATAAAATTTATCGTCCTAGCCAGAAGACCTCCTAAAGTCTATAATGGTGTCAATACCAAAGATAAGGAGTACTACAAAACGATAAGAATATCGGAAAATAAATCTTATATCACATACTGCCAAAATATTGATGGGGATATTAAATAGAAGGATGATAAGCTAGATGGAGGAAGAAATATAATCTGAAAAATTCGGTTTGAAAAAGGAAAAGGCTCAAGAGATACCTAAGGACTATTAAGAATAATTGGAGAGAGATATTTGGAAAGAGAAAAAGGACTAAGACTAAGCTATGTGGACTTAGAAAAGACCTTTGATAGGGTGAACTGGAAGAAGCTAAAGGATATTTTGAAAAGAAAGAGATCTGAGATACTGATCTGAAGGTACTGATTGGAAGACTGTACAGAAATTGAGTAGCAGTGATATTTGACAGAGGATTAAGTGATAGAGGTGTCAGATAAATGGCACTAAAAAACCAAAGCCTTGGGAATAAACATAATTTGAGAAAAATGATGCCAAGGACAGCAGATAATCCAAGATTATATATAACATGCATACATGTTTTTGTGGAATGTATTTAAAGATATGGTTCCACGGTGTGGGGGTCAACTGGAAATATTCACAAAAGGAACTAATTAATGCCCAAAAATATCTTGTATATTATATACAACTCGTGTGAGTCAATCGTAAAAACTCAAAGTGATATGTACAATTATCTAGGTACAAACGAATAAGCAACGACTTACTCTCTCTAGGATTAAAATTCTGCCCACCATCTAAAATCAACCCAAACTTAGCAAAAGATCTTGTTGTGGACTGTGAAATAATGATTGGCGATTGCCACTCGCTAAACATAAGTGCTGTGACTTGATTAGTAATTCGGTGAATTGTTTCATAAAGCTCCACATAAACATACCGTGTATTATCTCTAGAGCAAAAACTTCTTCCTCGAGAACATTCTGGTACTAAAGAAAGCCAATAAAGGTCAGTGTGCGGTTATAATAGACAGGGAAACTACCTAGAGAAATGTTCCTCCTTTTTCAATGAAAGTAATCTAGAGATTATTCAAAAAGATCCCACTCCAAATCTTCATTATTCCCTCAAGAAATCTGTTAAGGAGAGCAGCTTGTTTTCTGGAAGGAAAAAAGTATCTCCTTACCCCAATAAATCCCTTCCTGCCATGATTCTATGTACTACCAAAGCTCCATAAAGCAAATAACCCAGTAAGACCATTAGTGTCTGGAATTTTTTCACCCACTCCAAAACTAGCCTTTAAATTAAAATTTTTAATCTGTCAAGAAACGAAAGAGTCAAGATCTGAAAGAAATTTTTCTCTCAAACACATCATCAATAATTCATTGGAACTGGCAGCTGATTTAACAAAAATAGTTTTAATACAACTCTAATGGGCTTTGATGTGAAAAATCATTTCACCCCAGTATCTATTCAAGAGGCTATTACTTCCTTAGAAACCCTCCTTGCAACATCAAAAATAGGCCCAAAACAAAAGGAGGATATAATAAATCCAACAAAAATCTCCCACAAACAAAACTTTTTCACATTCACTGTGAAAAAGTTTTGTTTTAAGCAGATGCGACATATAGAAAAAAGGTCCGTTGCTCGTTTTTAAAGCACAGGCAACTCAATGCCATCTATTGATGTATCTGATTCCTTCCATGCTTTCTTGAATTTCACCATTGCCTGTGAATATAATTTGTCAAAGCTTAAAAATTTCACAGTAAAATTTCCTTACAGAAAAGGCAAGAATTTAAAACTTAAAGTCGCTGTGATGTCTGGTCTTATCAATTTGTAAGAAGGGAAGATATAGTGAATGTCCCAGCAAATCCATATCATTTCAACTTTTGTGCTCCTGGAGGATGTTGCTAATCACTTCTCAATTCACTACTATTGTAAATGAATTTGAAGAATAGAGAAGAGAACCTTCAATTGTCTTAATAAAAGATGTTGCATTATAGTAGTCAATCAAATTATTATGTCTTCTCTTGTTCTACCCTCACTTAAATAGAAAATTTTTAAAGACTATGTTACTAATTCTCATTGTGTGCGTATAGCATCAGCTCCTCCGGCACGCTCCAGTCATCCTGAGCTTTATGCTGGAGCATATGGGGGCCGCGGTAATGCTTTTGAGATGAGACACCACAAGGTTTGACGGCAAGGATCTAAGAAAGGAGGGAAGGAAATGAGTATTGATAGTTCATTGTGTATTCTCCTTACTCAATTGTCCTTATTTGTGATGGAGAAGCATCCAATTCTTCACTTCTGCCAGGAATAATGGTGGTTAAAGAGATTACAGATTGACAAAAGTGAAGCGTGTGCTACTCTTGAAGGTGTACTCTTACATCAGGAATGTCATAGTCTACCATTGGGTGTGTGTATTGTACTGTGTTTCTATGTTGGAGAAAAAGTTTGTTCATCCACGTGGAAGTGATCTCTTTTTAAAATTTGTCACCTCCATATTGGAAAGATTCTTATATTTTGGCTGAAAGTGGTATAATTAACTCTCCTTTCCTTTTTTCCATTTACATACTGCACTCTGTTAATTTTAATTGAATTTTTATGAATGGTGATTGCCATGAAAATATTTAAAATTATTCTTAGTGTATTTTTTATAAAAGTCATGGACAAAAGTTATTTAATCCCTTTGCTAAGTGATCTGCTAATTTGGAGTTCCTTATTCTTAATTTTAGGAAGTATTAATGAAGCATATTTTGTATCTCTGTGAATAGACACCATGAATGTCTATGCTGAAGTGTATATGTGCAAGTCTTCACTGGTACAGCAATCTAAGTTTCTATGGAAACACAAGGAAGAAATATTTTCTTCTTCATACCAAATCCTTATAATGTAATCAGTTGGATGTAAGTGGATTTGCTTGTAAGTGTATCAGTATCATTATAAACATCATGTAATTCATCATGCTGCCTGAACATGATATTTGCTGCACCTTCTGTTTTTCCTGATACTGAAATTGTATTCTTTTATGATTTTCATCTTAAAATGTATTAATTTGCCGATTTCAGAACCCTCATTATCATGCTCTTTAATTTATTGTGAAAAAGCTGAATTATTATGAAAATTTTCAATTTTTTATTTGATTTTTATATTCAATTCACATTTCCAAATCAGAGGAATTTTTCTATCTTACATTCTTTGCTTTCAATTTTATCTTTCTTTAGTCTGAATGTATGAATGTATGACTATTTATGTGTGTCATTGAATACTAGTGATTGTATGTTGTTACCAAAGCATTAGTTAATACTAATGTATGGATGGGGCCATTGTGTAATGGATGGTTTTATCTTTTCAGGCAATATTGTGTAATTCTGTTACCAAACTTTTAATGATGGTTATCTATCATGTTCTTATCTTGTCTAAAGATTTTCCTAAAATGAGCAAGACAGTATGAGTTTTGTTTGTTATATTTTATAGTCAATTGTGAAATTGAAACTGTATATCAGCTTTGCATATCCTAAAAGGGAGTATTAATGATCCTAGTATTGGATGGTTTTAAAATACTTTTCTCATGGCTATTTGTGTTATTTGAAGAGTGGAGTTAATTAATTAGTTTTGCTTTAATGTCCATTTTAAGTATTATCATATCTTTTCAACATTGCATATAATTTTTACCTCTCAGTTATAACTTATTTATACTCAATTTATGTAAATTTTACCTTCAATGCTAAAACTTAAGTTCTCTGTAAGAATAAATATCGTTTTGGGCTGGGTTTGGTATATTATGTATGCCCACAGCTAACAGGGTGTATTGCTTCACGCAGTCATACTTTCTGAATTTTACAATCAAGTCCTCATTTGTAAATACTGTTAGAAGATAAATCATCAACATTATCATACTGTGTCTGTTTTTGCCAGTTTAATCTTTGATCATCAAAAATGAAATCGCTGAGTTAATGCTCAAGAAGAATCACAACTATAAACTACCTTTGTTCAGACTTGTGTTTCAATATTTGAGGTTGCTCATGTAAAGATTTCCTTACTTGTGACAGAAAGGACCAATTTTGGATTATCTTCTACAAGTATGGGCTAAAATTTTAGGAAGTATACTCCATACTCAATGAAATGTGATAGTGTTCAAACAAACTATTCTTTGGGAGGATAGAAATAACTTTCTTGCATTAAAGAATATATGAAAATAGAGATGGTTTCTTTCAATTTAAGAGGCAACAATAAAATAATGGATGAAATTTGTATTTGGAACTGTATGATTGGACATTTGTGTGAATGTGATAGTGGTAATTATGAAGTAATAAGTAATTATGGAAAATTTGTTTTATACATGTCTGATTTGAAATTTTTTGTCATCAATGAACTTCCATAGATTTTGGAATTTAGATACATATTCCATGCATTTGTAATTTCAATATATTATTCCTTGGCATCAAGTGAAACAATTGTTGTGTAAAATGAAATAGCTGTAATTTACTGAGATTTATCTGATTCATATTCTTTTCTGTACATTTTGTAATTGGAGACAATTGAAGATGTGGAAGAACAATATTTGATTTGACTGTCTTATGCATCATTGGCTGATTGGTGATGAAGCTAACATTTTGTAGATTTTTTATTCAAGAATTTAATTACACTTGAACAAGTATGAGAAAGCCAGCTGCCAATATGTTGCCACACCAAAGTGTCCTTTTTTAATGAATAATTAGTGGTCAGCAATTAACAAATCTTTTTACTTAGCTACAGATTTGTTAGTAAACGTGTATGAAATTATGAGTATGATAAATGTTTTGCATGTTTCCTAATCAAAATAACTACCTAAAGTAATATTGAAATGTTTTGGCAAGTACTAATTTAGATCTCTTATTCGATTTTTAGATACATTATCATCAATCAATTCACTATGCTTTTGTGTATGATATGTGATAAATTAATGTGTAAAAAGATTTATTAAATAAATCCATATGTTTTGAAGTGATTAATTAAAAATCCTTGCCCTTTTACTGATATCACTTCTTGAAATGAGAATAACTCGACAATTATTTAACTCTATTCATACTGTATAGAATTGTGAGATAAAAGCGAGAGATTTTGATGTGAATTGTACATAATTTGTAAAGGTATTGATTTACTCATAAATTACAGTGAAAGGTAAGAATATTCTATTCTTATACACGTTATTGTCCTGTAAACTTAATGATTTTTTATGTGACCATATTTGTATTTGTCTGGTAAAAAATCTGAAATTAGTCATGGAATAATGATTGAGCGTTTCAACTGTTCTTAATTGGAAATAATGAAGTAGCTTATTCACAGTCAACCGAATGCACAATGCGAAAGCTAAATTTTTAATTGTATATGTAAACTCTGGTATGCACTTTATGAGCTCAATAGAGAGATTTTATTCTTAAACCTCAAATTAAATTCATGTTTGCTAACCTGGGATTTAAAGCTTTTAGAAATTAATATAATGGAATGTTCGGAGGAAAGAGTTATGTTGTTGGATGGTTTGAACGTCTAGTACTTTGCATTGCGGGATTTTATGTCTCAGAGGAAGAAACAGAAGGTTTGCCCTCTACGGTTATTGTCGGACAACGCACTCTCTCGGAAGCCATTTATATTTTCCGGCAAAAAATGACCCTGCCAAACCAGTTTTTGTTACACCATTCAGAGTGTAAAGAAAACATCATAAAAAGAAATCTCCAACGGAATTTCGCCTTTTGGACCTATTTTACTTATTGTAATTTACACCAAATTTTGATAGCACATTATTAGTATGGAGAAATGGAGTTAGCCTCTAATAAGTAAAGGATTTGAATCACGAATGATACTGATTTTCACTTTATTATTATAATCATTCGCCTCCGAATAAAGAAAATTTAATTAAGAATGAAGTGATCGAGACGCGTAGTAAATCGGATTACAAAGATTGTTTAGATTGGCATTATATGAGTATTATAATCGCATTATCAGGATATGAAATTTCTCTAACAAGGAAACATGATAACTATCATCAGCTTTATGAAAGCGATCTTCCGGTCTTACAATTAGCGTGCAGTCGGTGAAATTGCCTTTTTAATTGTTTGTTTTCCTCTATTCCCTTAGATGTACGAGATAAACTTTTAAATGCTTAAATAATAATGCATACTGTAACCTGAAATGAAACAATTTAAAACAAAATGTAATCGTAATTTTTGTAATAACTAATCATCAACTAATTTTCATCAGTAAGGTAATTTTTTTGTATTTCATAACTTTATAAAATGACTGAAAATACTCTTTAAATATTTTCCCTCAATATAAATGAAAATCTATAATCTATAATCGTTCACTGACGCAATGATGCAACTATTTATTAAAAAACGCGTACTTGTACATTAAAAGAAAGGAAATTGCTGAATGAGTTTCAACCTTAACAGAAGTATGAAAGAAATTTTTGAAGTAATTCAGAATAATAACTTTCAGGCCTTAAGTCAATTTCCAATGATTAGGGATATGACTTAAGGAATCTTAGTAAACTACTAAAATTCATCCGCTATCTCGGTGATTATTTGTTCTCTCTCTATCGTTTGTTTCGTGACTAGGGAATTCCCGAATGCAATCTCGATGTTAACGAATATGATTAGCAACTTTCTAAAGTTGAAGAGCCAGATTTGTGGTAAGAAAAAAACGTTAATTTTCATTCAATTCATCTTAAACTTTACCCTTCCCGTTGAGTTTTTTCTAAACGAAAGTTATGTCCATCTCGACTTATTTTATCTATCGGAAAGCTTTCTTAAATTCTATATATAAAGATAGACTGCGATATTGAAAATTGAAATTTCCGTTCTTCTGGCTAGAACCATTTGATCTAAATCTGGGATTAATTGATATAAACTTTTTAATATCTGAAAAATGGCTGAGAAAATCCGTTTCAATCTTCTCTAAAGATTAAAGGAAATGAGGGATTTAAGGAATTACACTGTACTATAGCATGTAGCATACGAAAAACTGGTATTTTTTCGTTCTCGAACTATGCACATTCTTTAAATCATAACTGCATTAATCATACACAAAGCATTTTGTACTGACTGCGATCTACATTCGATCTCGTAGGTGGAAACTCCTCCACTTAGAAACCGACCTTGAAAAGGGTCAATAAAAGGTTGATTGACCTTCTGCCATTGAATCTTTCCCGTGTTGATAGTATATAAATTGGATTTTGTATCACATTCATCCTATATCTATTATATATAGCTGCTTCGGGGAGATATATATATATATATATATATATATATATATATATATACGAGTAAAGGTGTGCTTGCTGATAGCAAGCAATGTAATAATATATCTTTTAATAAAATGTAAGATTTTTCGAAATTTTATTCTTAAAGGTCATGCTTAACATGGACTAAAGGATAAAGATTACTCTGCTTAAACGTTGCTAAACATTAAGTAAAGGGCATTATCGTAGCTGAAAATGCACTGAATTCGATTTCCCATGCATTTCTTTCGATAGCATAATTCCCGCCCCGGGGTCGAACCAAGGTCATCCTGCTAAAATCACTGTAATTTTTCACTTGAGTATGGTTGACTTTATAAAAACCCCGAATTTCAAATGGAAATTAATTTCAAAGAATAGAAAGAAGGATACGAAAGTCAGGCCTAAACCATAGGGGCCACGGGCTCGCTGATATTTTTTGCGTGGTGGCCAATCGAATCTTAACTAGGATAAATCGAAAACCGACCCTACCTATCATGAGTTCGAATTTCCCCCATAAGAATGAATGGCGTTGATTTTTAACAACTTAAAAAAAGTACTTCCCAAAGAGTTGAACAATTACATACATATGGCTATAGTTTCAATGTGTTTCTGCACATAAAATATTATGTTTTTTTCGCAAAAGGTCATTGATTCGATGCAGGAGTTGATTAATTTTTAAAATTTGAAAAATCATATCTAGGTAAACATGATATATAGATAATTCAATCTTCCTATACCCATAGATATGTGTATATTGTACCCTAAAAAAAATTAGCATTCGCCTATGTGTCGTGGGTTCGATTCCAGAGATACCCGTAGTCTCGATTTTCCCTATAAGAAATAACATGGGCTTCATTTCCGAATTTTTTTAGGGCTTCCCGATAGTGAAGAAATAGTAAATTTCACACAGTCATTAAAGAGCTACATTTTTGCGAAAAGCTTATACTTGTGAAAATAAATAATTAATTCGATTAAGCACCCACGTCTTCATAAATTCTCCATGTTTCACCGTGAAATACCTTAAAACATCCTCAAAACGACACCAGGATTCCGCATGAATTCCTTAAGAATGCATAGGGTCGATTTTTGACGATTAAAAGAAATAGTTCCCAGGCACTAAGAACAAGCAAATTTCATGTGACTATAGCTACCATATGCTACTACAAAAAATATTATTTTTTATCATGATGATAGATTTCCGAAAACTGTTTAGGGCACTTCCCGACCGCGTAGAAGATTTAAATTTCGCACAGGCATTAAAAGGCTGCATTTTTACATAAAGCTTTTGTCAGAATGTAGTACTTGGTCGTTGGTTCGATGCCAGGGGGCATTAAATATATCTCCATAAAAATGCTTAGGGAAATAGGAACTCCTTTTGAGGCACTTCCTGAATGAATTTCCTTTTGTAATTTTGAGTGTTTATAAAGACAATCATACTCAATCGAAATATTAAAGTATTTTTTTGCAGGATGTCCTTGGTTCGACGCCGGTGAGGGAATATTTCTGCCGTAAGAAATTCATGGGAAATCAAATCAATGCAACGTACCCTGAGAAAATGTCCTTAAGTTATTGTTAGCAAGGATTAAGTAGAATAATATTTCGAAAAATCTTGTGTTATATGAAAAGATAGTTTTTGTGCATTACTTGCTGTAAGCAAGCACACCTTTACTCGTATCGCTGATTATCTATATATATAATATAGTAAACGCCCCCTATCATCGAACCAACGACCACTTATGTCATTCTTACTGAGGCTTTTATGTGAGAATGGGCCCTTTTATGTAGTTTTAAACCTAAACGTGGTTGGGAAGTGCCCTTAAAAGTTTTCGGGAATAATGCCCATCTATTTCTAATGGTGAAATTCGAGATTACGGGCCACTCTGGAATCGAACTTATCGCATACAATATACAACTGTATATTTTTTCTAAGTAAAGTACATATGTGTTTATAGATGTTAGAAATTCGATTGATCTAAATGTAATATTGAGATAGATAAGATTTTTTTAAAAAATGAAAATATTTCATCTCCTCGAATATGTCCTATCTATTAATTTATAGAATTTAAATCTCCTTTACAATCGGAAAGCGCTTTTAAAAGTTTTCGAATTTCCGCCTCGTGTATTATTATGGGTAACATTGTGACGCTCTCTACAATCGAACTCATGAAACGTGAATCTGAACCCTCAAATGTGAACATTGAAAGATTGATTTTATACGTCTTATAGACATTTTTATAATGAAGCATAGAAAGAGGGTTTTTTAATGACTAATGCAAGATGTTGCCAAAATTATCTATAAAATTGAGAGTGAGAACTAAAGTTCAAAATTTCCACAACTATGACCCGTGAGTTTTTTTTGTATAACTTTCGTAGTCACTATAGAGGACGCACACTACGATACGGAAAACAAGAAATTAGCCCTAAAATCAGGGATACTGTCAGGTACTGGGACAATACACCACTACTCTCCTTCATTGTCCCGAACCAAACACAAGATTACTCAAGTAAAATAATAGTGAATGCACTTCAAAGAGTGACATCAATGGACGTGGATCACGATTGAAAATTAATTTGATAACATTAGGTGAAAATGATAAAGCAGAGTTTTTGAAGATATGGAAACAACTTCAAGAGTTGATACAAATCAGCATAAATCAGACTCGTTTCGCCCTTATGTGCAGAAAAAATCTTCTTGAAAAGGGTCATCCTAATCTAAGGCAATTTGTGAATAATAACGCTTTTCTTTCTTTTTTCATTCCTTCATTAAATTATCTCTAATTATGGTCTTTTGGGACAACTGAGGAAGAGTAATTTGTTTTTAATTTCCTCTTCGGCATTTCGTAGGCTCTTCGAAATTTGGTTGAAGTAGCAAATGAGATCTGCATTGATTACCGTATTTTATCGACTATAAGCATCCCTTTTTTTCAACAATTTTGATCCTCAAAAAGTCGGGGGTGCTTATACGAAGAAGGTATTATTTATATTCTTGAAAATAGCGGGTAATAATATAACGTTTTCCAAAAACAGGAGTTAGCTTAAATTTAAAAAAATGTTTTTAACGAAGCACAAAACATTTTATAAGTTCAGTAAATTACTCTTCGTCATGAATTTTGTTATAACAACCTTATTTCATTATTGAAATACTTTTTCCTAAATTCGACACTAAAACAATAGAGGGTGCTTATAATAGAGAATACTTAAAATCGATGAATTACGCAATTCAGAATATATAAGTAAATATCATAATCTATAACGTTTGAGGTATTATTTTATCCATGTAACCGTGCTTTCCTCGCAGGTGTTTTATTATAATACGTGTTATTTTTGTGTTTTATGTGGTGTTATAATCGTTAAGAAAAGATTTTCTAGAAATCATTCTTAAAATTTCATTACTTAAAATGCATTTCTTATTGCATCTCTCTGCAGAGAAGCTCGGATATATGGATTTATACAGAAATTAATTTTGGAATGTGATGTAGTTAGCTATTTATTTATTACCTTTTTTGATTTGATATACCTGCATGCATATTTATGTGTAAGATGTTCTTTATAAAAAGCACAAAAGTTATTTGGAATATTTCTGTACGCGTTTTTGTTACATAGAAAATTAAAAATAAGCAGCTTTTTTATAGTACTACATAAGCCGCAATTTCTCATGCATACTAAATTGAGAAGGTTTTAGACGGAAATCTTACTAGCAAAAGATCACCTCTAAATATTATGTGTGGTCAATAAGAATTTCAAGCCATTCGAATCATATTTATTTGTTTGCCTTAACGAATGAAGCGTTCAGTGTATTCTACAGCCGATATCTCGATTTGTTATCGCGAGCATAATGAAAAAGCTATCAACACCCGAATGTGAGCTTTCGAAATGCGGGGAGATGGAGGGGAGGCAGACATGTATATAAGACGAGAACTGTTAGCTTGCTTCAATCGGCCAACGCCATGCGTTATCTCGTGCTACTACTCGCGCACGCCGCATTCTCATCTCCTCATCCCATTTCAGAACAAGAGATCACGCAGTACTTATACGGCGAATTTGAAGCCAAAGCGTCGGCAGCATGCAATTTACTCCAGGAGGCAGAATGGAACTATAACACGGACGTGTCAAACCCGGACAAGCAGGAGGCTCTTGAGAAACAGACGGCAGAATATTCCAAGTTCCAGAAGGAGGAATGGCAGAAATGGTTCAAAGGGCTTCCGTGGAAGAGCTACGCGAACGAGACGGTAGCTCGGCAGGTGAAGGAGCTTTCGGTTCTGGGAGTGGCTGCCCTGGAGGCTGACGAGCTGGCACAGGTGAGTGCGTCAATGACCCTTGGGTAACCACGCTATCGATTCATTTACGAATTATTGTTTGTTAAATCTCAATTGGAAGGTTCCGAAGAGGGCTCTATCAACGTTAATTCGATGAATTCATGCTCGGGTAAATGCCCGAAGATTGACACACAGATTCCCGATGATGTAGATATATCGAAGAAATTGGTCGGATTTTTGAAAAATAATATCGTTGGACGTTATTTAGTTTCCATCGTTTAATAATTATCGCTCCATTCCACAAATCCGAGCTTGATCACTTGAGAGCATATAGCTCTGTCTTTTCTTGAATTCATGTTGTTGTGGAAATACTATTTCGTTTGCTGTGGAACATTCGTTTGGTCTTCCTCGATCAAGATTTATTTTTAGGATTTTTATTTATCTTAATAATATCTCGTTATCTAAAATCTCTGAGAAAAATTTTCTAATGTTTAGGACCCCATGGTTTTAGTGACATTTCGAGGTATATTATGAGTTTTAGGGAATATAGCCATTGAAATCTGTGCACAAAATGATTTACACTTTCGTTGTTTTAAATTAAAAAAGGTCCTATTTTCTAATTCCTTACCGTAAAAGCATAAAGTTTTAGGCCAAATTCCAAACGCTCGAAACCTCGAAGAAACAGGCAGTCTTCCGTATCCTATGGTATATACTTGAGAAACTGAATCAAACTTATTCAGAATTATCAAATTCCCCATTTTCATCAGACTGTTTGCAGTTGCACGGTTAGTCATCGATTGTGCTGCAATGAGTTAATGAATCGTAATTAAGGATTGTTTTTTCATTCCTTTTTCATTATTATTTAGTAATGTATTTCGATCGATTTAATTGTTACAATAGAGAATGTTATCGGAACTATAATAATAATAATTTTGCAGAGGATATTCCATTGTTTTCGGGAACTTACAATCACATATAGAGGCAGAATGGAGCCTCATTTTGTGGATCTAAGAGAACACTGCAAGATAAATGTATAAAAGTCTCATATCACATCAAAGTAAGCAGAAAGTAAGTAGAGTATGAAACGTCATTTTTTATCAATATTGGAAAATATTAATATGATCTAAGAAGAGGTCTTTGGTGCAGTTCACGCGGGTTTTAGAAGCCCGAAAACGTTATTTCTTTACTGAAAGGTGAAAATCCTTCGCTATCTCACACGAAAGTGGGGTACAGTTATTAAGATTTAAGGATACCCATAAGTACTTGTAGTTTTGGGAGCCAGGATAATTAATTAGAATATAACAGTGATGCAATTTTAAAAATTCTTTTATTTCTTGTGTTACACCGAAAAAATAGAATGGTTACGAAGAAGATAAATGAAATTGCATATGCATTTCTTAAAGTTTGACATAATTTGGTTTGAACTGCTCATATTTTAATGCTGTTAACGTGCGACTCTTAGTTTTATTTAGATTCAAGATTTTAGACTCAAGTTTCATTTTAGGAATCTGTATCAAAAGTTTGTATATCTTTTTAATTATTGGATTGTAGAAGATTTCAGTTATATATGATGTTTCAGTGTTACGCGGTATTATTAGGATTCCCCTAATTCGCACATTGTATTGATACTTGTTGTAAATGTGTGCAAAGGAAAGGGCCATGCACCAACCAAAAGCGGTTCAATGTATAGCGACGGAGAATACTGTATATATTTTTCAACGATCTTTTGTTAGTCTGTCCAGAATGAAGGCTTCAACTGTATTCTCCGAAGTCGCATTCCCAGTACGAACGCCTTTCCTGTGTCACAGTTGATTTATTAGTTCTCATCAATGTTACTAAAAATATAAACGTAATATTTTATATTATTGTGATAAATTCGGTAAAAACTTATACATTTTCTTATTCTCTATTCCTTTTCACTGATCCCCAATACATATTTATAGAAGTACGTGTTAAGTTGCCTAACGCTGTTCGTTAATTTTCTTATTGGAACTTATCTCCCGCGTTGAGCGGGGTCTTACTACGCCATTGCTTTCATCCTTTCCAACACAAAAAGACAGAGTCATTCGTTTCACGCTTCCATTAATAATAATTACTACTTTTATTCCCAAGACTCATGTAGCCAAGGTCGTAATTCAGTTTGATTCATAACTCGCCTTCGTGTGTGTATATATATATAAAATTCCAAAACTCAAGTTTTACTGAAGATATCGACTCATTATAACCTATAAATGAAAATAACAAGATTCATCTTAATTTCTCTCTCTATAAGTTCTTCGTATATTGTGAGGCGAAATAGTTTCAAGATAAGTATAAATTGGAGAGTAAGATCATTTTTTTCGGGGGTCACGTACCATTTGTATTATTGTTTTCTAAGATATGGTAATTATATTATTCAGAACGAAATTTCATTCGTGTTGATTAGGATGAAGTTTAAATAATATTCTCAGTTGGAAACACAGCCTTTTATTTGATTTCCGCTTTAACATTTATGGCTTTCATAACAAAGACAAAGACCTGAACTAACCAAGGCCATGATGCATAACGGTCCCGACTATCAGACCTTAGAAAAAGTACGAACTGTAAATTTTAATTTTATCCGTAAAAATCTGATTTTTCTGAATAAATATGTCCCGCATGCGAGGCTTTTCGATTCCCAATGACAATACTGCCAAGAATTTTGGAACAAGCTTTAGGCACGAGATATAGGATACGAGATCGGATTCCGACTTCCACACCTCTAATTTGGAACATCAAGATTTTTTATTATTTTGGTTATTGTAACAAGGTAATTCTATCAAAACAAGAATTAATTAAAATTTAAACACTACCTAACAGTTCGCATTAAAATTATACACTGATATATATATGTAAAAGACACTGAACTCCTTTAATCTTCTCTCAAATTTATCGAGAAGTATACTCAGACTATCTCTGTTTTTTCATCCTAGAATTCAATTCGGGAAGTTATTCAAGTCATTTTTAGTATCGCTTATTCGCGAATATAATTATTTGTACTTTAAAATCTTTTACATGGTCACAGATATCATCGATAAATTGATTTTTGGTTTGTTTGTTGGCAGCAAAGCCATAAAAACCTTTAAGTTCCTTCCAACTCTTTACGCATTTCATACGTCGTCGAGGAAGAATTTCATATATAAACAGATCTTTAAATATTTTTTCTTTATCGGTTATTTATTTATAGTATACTAGTATTGTTCAACGATAAATTTATCACTTTTCCGTATATAGCGAGCATAAAAGATTATTAATATAATAAATGTAATCCATGAATTCATTTAGAAAATAATTAATTATTTACTTCTGTAAAGACTACACCAAAGTAGGCACCTGGCCAAGTGGTAGTTACAGCAGTATTAATCATAGTTAGAAATCTATTTTTCCCTTGTAACCATCAGCTAAGAACACGACCGTTTTTGTAACTTTAAAATTGTTATAACTTTTGCACTTCGCAAAAAATGCACACCCCAAGTCTCTATTTTCCCACTATAATTATTGTGATAGTCGAGAGAATTTTAAAGTAAATTATCATAAAAACATTTAAGAAGATTAATTTGAAGAATAGCAATTGCAACATTCACTATGGCGAATAATAGACTGATGGTTAATTATTTACCCTCATCTTGCCGAAATGATTTGAAAATACTTAGCATTAAAATCGCTTTATTTTTAGAGATGATTTTCAATAAAGTTAAAGTAATAAATAAGGGATAATGTATGCTTCTTCACTAATCAAATCTCCATTCTTCGTTTGTATAACCGTTTCACCAATATCTTTTATGTTTGTAAGTAAAGGAAAAAAAAATTACAAAATATTTGAACACTTTCCTTTTTAAATTTGTACGCATTCGAAAAATGGAACCCAACGTGGGTAAGAGAAATGCGTTTAATGGAATTATTTCGTTCATAAAAAATTCTAAAATATATATAAAGAATTTTTGTGGAAGAAACTTATTTAGGAACAAAAACAAAAAAGAAACAAGGGATTAAAGAGCAAGAGACAGCAAACAGATGAAAGTTGCATTTGATCAAGTTAACTTGACGAGCCGCATCGTTTTAATCTTGTTTTTGATAACCGATAAAGATAAGTAATCGACTTAGTGGAGGCGATAGTTTGTCACGATATTATCTTTTTAAGTGAATATGCTTAAATTCCATTATATTATATATATATATATATATATATATATATATATATATATATATATATATATATATATATATATATATATATATATATATATATATATATATATATATATATATATATATATATATATATATATATATATATTTTTCCATAAATTTTGTAGCCACAAAAGTAAATAAAATAGAATTATCATATGATTATATGAAAAGAGAAACTTGACAAGGAATGGAAAGAATTTCAGATATTAAGATTTTTTCTAAGAATAAAGGACAAAAAAATATTTTTTCCGCTGTAAGAATATAATGATGATCCTTGTCATCTAATTTGCATTCCTGTTTTCATATAATACTTGATCCGTTTCTCATTCTGTTATCAATTACCAATAATAAAGTTTATTTGAAGTTAGAATTGAGCAATGGATTTGAGCTTGAATTAGTTTTTACACTCACCTGAGTTCCACCAATGAACATTCCATTCCTTCACAGAAACGGCACCACTGATACATCCCATCGCCAAGTGTCACGTGCCAATGCAAATGGGAGAAATACCACGTACCTTAAAGATATTAAAAATAGCAATGAGAAATGTCAATATCACTGCAACGATTTTCTGTAACTTTCACACCGCATTGATATAATAATAGAAGTGGCCTAATTTTAGAAGAGTTCTTATTCATTAAATCACTAATATGAATAATAAATGGATACTATTATCCTTACGCAATATCCGAAGTGACGTCCTTTTCTTTCGATCGGCAATCATTTATTTCATCCAATTTTCTCGAGATAAGTTCTCTTGAGAAACTTGTGATCTAACATAAGACCAACATGCTAGTCCACTTGTTTAAAAGCTGGTGGTTATTTATCGAGTAATTTCGTTAGATTATTGCATCTTGCGTCTTCTTGACTCTTTACGCAATATAAGAAGTTGTTTTGTCCATGAACATAGAATTGCTAGGAAAAAATTGTGAAATATATTCTTTCGGGAAGTATTTAGCTATGAGTTTTTTTTATCTCTTTGCAACGGAATTATCGGTCTGTAGTTAGGCGAATGTCTGCGGCCGATAAAAATGCAGTAGTACTGTTATTTTCCTAATGGTGCGAAGAGTAAATCTCGACCCCGCTGCCATTTTGACAAGATGGCGATTTAAAAGCATGTGAAATAAAAGTTTTCGTTCGACAAAAATTAAAATCCCGGAGATCGCTATCACCAAAAATTGATAAGCTGTTCATTGAAGGAAATATAGCAACCATAAGAGAGGAGAGTAGAAAAATCTATATTTTCAGCACACCTGTCCTTGTCTGTTGCACAACAAATGAAAACGTAACGCTTCATTGGGATGTCTTACCACATTCTTTCCATTCAAATGGCGTAAAATGGGTCAACTCTTGGATAGCCTCTGTAGACGTCATTGTACTGATGTGGAATTCGAATGCTGTCAGTTCAATCATTGGAAAAGTTGTGGCAAGAAATATTTTCAATGATTGCATTATTTCCTTAAGAGCAGTGATTTTCTGGAAAAGCGAGAGAACTAAAAATCCCAATGCAAATATAAATGCATTAAAACAATGCAATATATAAGATAATATCAAAAATATAAGAGGAGAAAGAAATCAGCTTATTAGCTAATATTTATTTTTACTAAAATGAGGGGAGAAATGAAAATGACTTGAATATAGATAGATAGATACTGGACTTATTTTGGCGGAATCCTAATGTCATAACTTCTATTTAACCAGACGTTGGACAAAATTACTAACTCATTACATAAATCAATGATACATATCACATAATATAAACATACGAGTATAAATACAGTACACTAAATAAAAATCAATAAAACTAAGCTAACCAATACAAAACTAAAAATACATAGTGACAGGGTATCTGTATACACTGTCTGTGATGATCTAGTCTGGCCAAATATTCCTTTTCCTTTCCATTATTATTACGTTTTTGTTCTTATTTTAATTCTGATTATTTTACATCTATTTTTAATACAGTGCGCAAAAAATGCATGTTCGTAAGGTGTATGCTTTAGAATGTAGGTATTTAGGCTTATTTATTTTCGTATTTTCGTTGAGTGTGAATGAATTAACCATTCTCCAGCGCAATAATCTAGTAGGTATTGAGAAGTTATATTAAAAGCTGAATATCTTTTCTATATGAAGAATCTCATATTCATGATAAATCTCATGATCATCCTAAGTTCCTGAATGTGATGCAAATTGTCCTATGAGAATCAAGCTTAGATCCGTTTGTTTTCCACTGTTATGTACACAGTATGCACAACTCTTTTTGACAATCATACGCTTTTTTTAAACCATATAAATGTTCCTTGTTGTTCTCCCGCTTGAATTAAGTCACATGAAATTCTGCTAAGCTATCGATTTACTCAGAGCTCTTCTCCCTTGGAGTACGTCTCTCATGACAATACCTTTGACGAGAGTTACGGTAAGTTTAAGATGTCCTTATTTCAAAAGAGTATTCAGTCCTATGGGTGACGATGAGAAGTAAAATTATAAAACTTTATCAAAATGATATTAAGAGTTCTTTGATCTAAATGCAAATGAGGTTTATTACTTTCAGTCAATTCTTTTTTTGCTACTAATCTTAACTTAATCACAAAATTTTTGTGCATATTGTTTAAAATTTATTGATTTGTGGGTTCCTTATAACGTTCTGTCTAACGGGTGCCAAACTCGCTATCTGACCTTGACCGTTCTTTTCGTTTAAATTATTCTTAGCCACCTGCCAGGACATGAATGCCTGAAAGGTGTCACAACAAACACTCGAGTTGTTGATGGTCAGTGGCAAGCGTATTGCAGAACTTGGCTTCATATCGATGCATTCAGCGGCTCCTTGACACTCATTTTATTGAACCATCTAGAGCTAGCTGTCGTGGAATTGGATATGTGAACGGGATGATGTAAGGAATTTAAACGAATAATCTCTCATTGCTATTCTGAGCATACTCTCTTCGAACTGGTACTTCGAATTATTATCTTAGAAAGACAATCATCGTATTTATTGGAGCTCAGATCCTTAAAGATTTTATTATAATCAATAAATGAATTCAATCTTTTAGGAGGGAGGCTATATAGAGATCTACTGCGACATACTTGCTATGTCATTCATACCACAAAAAGAACCCATGACCATTACTCATTACCACTCATGGCTCTATCCTGTTCTAAAATCTATTTATATTGATATATTCTTAGAATAACGTGAATAAATTGAATCCACCAATCAAATAAAATATTGAAGAAGCTTAGACTTCTTGTAAATTTCTAGTAGGAAACTAAGAAGAAATGTAAATAGGCAATGGTACAAATAATGTAGACGATCTATGTTTTATTGTTTGAACTTCCAATATATAGCAATTTCCTGGCACAAAGAAACTTTGCCTTTATGGTCCATTTAGTGAATTATTGGTGAGATATTTTTACTTTAATACTATACTTTAGCACTTTCAATATGATTATAATTTACTATTTTTATATTTTACAAAGAATTTATCTCCAAATTCTAAAACTTATGCCTTGAAAGTATCGTAATTTGATAAGCTACTCAAGTCAGTCCAACAACACAAAAAATGAATGAATAATTCTTAAAGTTTTGATCTTATAATGTAATAAAAGGAAACTATTCAAATGACTATCAATGAAATGTTCATTGTATATTTTGTATGATGTTGTTGAAATGGAAGTAATTCAGAAAAATTAACTCTTCCCTTCTCAAATAAATGGCTATATATCTATTTTATGATTAATTGTCAATTGCCATATTTAGGGATTGATGCAATCTGCTCTTTTTTATTTACTCTTAGTTGAAAAAACTGGAGAATTCAATGACTGGTTTGTACAGCACTGCTAAGGTTTGTCCTTTCAAGAAATCTGAATGCAACATCAGCAAGGATGGTCTTCCTCTGGAGCCTGGTGAGTACATGCTGATTGCTCATTATTATTGGAAACCAATTAAGAGATTGGTATTTTATTAAAAAGGGTTACAACAAAATTGTTTCTATTTTTCAATTCTGGTATGGAAACAATAGATATTACAGTATGAATTAAAAGTTTTATTGGAGATATCAAAATAATATTAAAGCTTGGTCAAATCCATATCAAAGGTCAGCTTGAAAATTAATACACTTGTAGATTAATTATGTTAATCCACTATTTCTAACTGTTATTATTATAAATTTCTAGAAGTAGTTTTTATAAATATATTGTTTAATACAGATCTGAAGAGAATCCTTTCTTTGAGCCAAGACTATGATGAATTGCTCCATGTTTGGAAAGGATGGAGGGATGCATCTGGTGCAAAAATGAGGAAAGACTATGAGGAATATATTCATCTGAGTAACAAAGCAGCAAGGTTGAATGGTTTGTTAATCCACTGAAAATGTCAACTTTCTCTATATAACTTTATACATGTGTGTGTCTAAGTAAAAATTTGCTGGCTTACAACAAGCAATCGATTTATTAAATAAATATTAGAAATATGTTATATTCATAAGAATAAATACCGTATTTCCCGGCCTATAAGACACCGGCACATGAGACGCATCTGGATTTTTCAGGTTAGAATTTACGAAAAAAATCTAAAATGCTTGGATAATGCAGAAAAGAATTTTAATGATATAAATTTACATAAAAGCAGAACTTTAATATTAAAAATTATTTCGCAAATATATCAGAGTTTATTCATCATAGAACCCCAGAAACTCCTCATCACTGCTGCTAAAATCATGTCTCTTTCCTCATACAAAACGACATCTTCACTTCCATCCAGCGCATTGCTGATTCCACACTTTTTGAAAGACTTCATGATAGAGCAGCGCCCATTGCAAAATTAAATAAACATGCTACATTGTGTGCATTTCTGATTTATGCGGATTTTTTATTGAAGGAAGTTAGACATCGACATATTAAAACTTTATTTCTAACTACCTGCTCAAAAAAGTGTTATTATCAAAATTTTTAATGAATTGAACTATTTTCAATACCTGAAACACTAAAAAATACTTAATGGTATTTATTTATCCTGTCAAAACGGTTGCTCATTATAGGACGAAGTTATAGCCGTGATATCCGTATACCATCGGCGCATAGGACGCAGGCTAAATATACAACATATTTTGGAGAAAGAAAAGTGCGCCTTATCGGCAGGGAAATACGGTATATTATTCTCTAGATTGATTAAAAAAATATTTTTATATAAAATAAATTTAGTTTGAGGAGACCATTTCTCATATTAGTTTTCTCTTGTAAAAAGAATATCATAATTTAAAAGTGTAATTTATTTATATTCTCTCTAATTTTATATTTTAAATTTTTGTGTTTCATTTGAATTTTACACTGAAACTATAATAAGTAGACTAATGAGTAGACCTTTAAATTTCATGAGGATAACTGTGAAAATACAGATAGGTCAAAAAATATCTTTGATTTTGAGTTTTGATGCATAATTCATAGGATTCAAGGATATGGGTGAAATGTGGAGGGATGATTATGAGACTGAAGATTTTCAAGCAAGACTAAGAAAACTTTGGTCTGAATTGGAACCACTCTATTTGAAGATTCATCGTTATGTTCTACGGAGATTAAAGATAGTTTATGGAGATAGACTTGATGATACTGATGGACTTATTCCTGCTCATCTCTTAGGTGAGTAGTAAAATAAATTTAAGATAGTATTTTAAAAAATTCTTTAAACACTGAATATTTGATAAATTTTGAATGTAGATTATTGATGTATTTCATTTTGCCTTATGGTATAATGATTTTATTTAGGTAATATGTGGGCCCAATCATGGGACAATTTAGTTGAAATCTTACGACCATTTCCAAAAGCTGCCTCAGTAAATGTAACTTCTGCATTGAAAGATCAGGTAAATAATTTCACAAGTATTACTGAAAATATATATTCTAAACTTAATAAATTTATATTTGTGTTTGTGTGATTATTCTGCATTATGGAAGACTACCTCATCTGGGAAAAAATTGGGAAACCGACCCTACCTATCATGTGTTCGATTCAAAAAAGTTCCAAAATCAGACTTTCTCCTGTAAGAATTTCCTGGGGTCGATTTTTGACAATTTTAAAAAATACTTCTCCAGAACATGAATGATACAAACTTAACTCATGTTTAGACCCCATGCATTCCTACATTAAAATACTCTATTTAAGATAGATATTCCAGAGAGCCGCTTTATCAGGATTTTTCCCATAAGAATATATGGGCTGGATTTACAAAAATGTTTTAGGGCACTTTATGATTATATATTTATCTTTATATTCAGTGCCATGACAATGTTGTAAATGGGTGTTCTTTTGATTCTTGGGGATGTTTACTGTATCTCTGTAAGAAATACATGGGATAATTAGAACATATTTTGAGGCATTTCCCTAAATATATTTTGCTCTGAAATTTGAAGAATTATTAGAGATGAAGATACTTATACAAATGATGAAAATATTTGACATAGAATGTCCTTACTTCAATGGCAAGATTGGTGCTATAAGAAATGCATGAGAAAACAGTTTTTTTAATATGCAGACATTGTCTTCTAATTTAGGTTAAGAATTATGTGAACCTTATAGACATACAAAAACCTTTCATTAATTCATTATTTGATATATTAAGGAAATGTTTACTCATATATTTATACATGCGTTTGTGTGCATTTAATATTGCCTTATAATATGTGGTTGAGGTCAAATTGACCAATGCAACATTTTAATAAAGAAGTTATAATTCCTCTTTCAGAATTACAATGCTTTAAAAATGTTTGAGAAATCAGAGGAGTTTTACCTCTCCCTTGGTTTACCCACCAATGCTGTATCTTATGGTAGCAAAGCTCTTATTGAGAAACCTGCAAATCGAGAAGTAGTTTGTCATGCTTCTGCATGGGACTTCTGTGACAGATCAGATTACAGGTAAATTCATTGAGTAATATTTCTTTCATTCAGATGTTGGTAAGTATATAATCTCCTCCTTATAATTATGTATATTTATATCTATTATATATATCTATCCATATAGACGCTTCAGAGGGATATATATATAACATACGAGTAAAGGTGTGCTTGCTGACAGCAAGCAATCGGAAATTGTATCTTTCACTTCAAATTACGATATTCGGAAGATCAATCGGATAAATCATGCAAAGCTTTAATAAAGTACGTTTTCGCAGCGTGCATTGCATTGAGTTCGATTTCCAATGCATTTCTTACGGCAGCATTATTCCTGCCCCGGCGTCGAACCAAGGCCATCCTACGAAAGTCACTGTCATCCTTCGCTTATGTATGATAACCCGTATAAACACCAAAAATTTCAAATGGAAATACCATAAAGAAGTACCTCAAAATGAGTCCTTAATTCCCTATGCATTTCTTACGAAGTTATAGTTAACGCCCCCTGGAATCGAACCAACGATCATTTACGACAATCTTAGGGACGCTTTCGTATGAGAATGGTCCCTTTTATGGCTGTGTGAAATTTTGAACCTCTGCGCTATCGGGAAGTGTCCTAAAAAACTTTCGGAAATATGGTCAATGCTTTCCTTACCGGAAAAATCGAGATTACGGGACGCTCTGGAATCGAACCCGTGACACGTAGGCAGTTGTTGATTTCTTTTTCAAAGCACATTATGTACGTACCTATACGTGTAGAAAGTTTGAATGCTCTATGTATCATATTATGTGAGATACGATTTTTCAAAATTAGAAAATATTTCACCCCCTGGCATCGAACCCATGACCAAATGTGCGTAAAATATAGCATTTTTCCGTAGATATGTATAATAGCAATAGCCACATGAAATCTTATTCTTCTAACACAATGGAAAGTATTTTTTAAATTGTTTGAAAAACCGCCCCATGCATCCTTACGGGGGAAAGTCTATTTTTGGGGCCTCCTAGAATCGAACCCATGATAGGTAGGGTGGATTTCCGAATTTTTCCTGAGTGAGATTTAGTGGGCCATTACGTAAAAAAATCGCCGAGCCGGTGGCCCTAGCGGTTTGGGCCTGACATTAATATCCGATATATATATATATATACGAGTAAAGGTGCGCTTGCTTACAGCAAGCAATGTAATAGAATGTTTTTTAATAAAATGAAGGTATTTCGAAATATATTCTGAAAGGCCATTCTAAACGTAACGTAAATGACATTTTCGCAGCGAGCATTGCATTGATTTCGATTTCCAATGCATATCTTACTGCAGCATTATTACCGCCCTGGCGTCGAACCAAGGATATCCAACGAATAATACTGTCATTATTGGCTTGAGTATGATTGACTTAATAAATATTCCGAATATCAAAAGGAAATTCATTCAGGAAGTACCTCAAAATGTGTCCTAAATTATCTATGCATTTCAAATGGAGATATAGTTAACGCCCCCTAGCATCGAACCAACGATCTTTAAGGACATAATTACGGTTGCTTTAATGTAAGAATGGTCCCTTCAATGGCTGTGTGAAATTTTGAAACTCTGCGCGGTTGGGGAGTGTCATAAAAAGCTTTCGCAAATATGGCCAATGCATTACTTATGACAAAAATCTAGATTACGGGACGCTCAGGAATCGAACCCGTGATACCTAGGCAAGTGTTGATTTTTTTAAAAGTACTATATATACTTATCTTTTGGTTTTGAAAGTTTTAATAATCTATGTACGATATTAAGGGAGCTATGATTTTTTAAAATTTGAAATTATTTCACCCCCTGGCATCGAACCCATGACCAATTGTACGTAAACAATATCATTTTTCCGTAGATATATATTATAGCAATTATATTATACATGAAATCTTATTTTTCTTACTTAATGGGAAGTATTTTTAAAATTATTTGAAAAACGGCCCCATGCATTCTTAATGGGGAAAATCGAGATTACGGGACGCTCTGGAATCGAACCCGTTACACCTAGGCAAGTGCTGATTTTTTTAAAAGTACAAAATATACTTATCTATTTGTGTTGAAAGTTTAAATGATCTATGTACGATATTAAGGGCGCTACGATTTTTCAAAATTTGGAAATATTTCACCTCCTGGCATCGAACCCATGACCAGTTTTACGTAAGCGATAGCATTTTTCCGTAGATATATATAATAGCAATAGCTACATGAAATCTTATCTTTCTAGGTTAATGGAAAGTATTTTTTTTAAATCATTTGAAAAACGGCCCAATGCATTCTAAATGGGGAAAGTCGATTTTTGGGGCCTCCTAGAATCGAACCCATGATAGGTAGGGTCGGTTTCCCAATTTTTCCTAAGTGAGATTTAGTTGGCCATTACGGAAAAAAATCGGCGGCTCCGTGGCCAAAGCGGTTCGGGCCTGACATTAATATCCTATATATATGTTATATATACGAGTAAAGGTGCGCTTGCTTACAGCAAGCCATGCAATAATTAATCTTTAGTGAATAATAAAATTTTTTGAAAGATTACTTTGCTCAAACGTTGCTAAACATAAAGTAAAGGGCATTAACGCAGCTGAAAATGCACTGAATACGATTTCCGAGGCATTTCTTACGGCAGCTATAATCCCGCCCCGGCGTCGAACCAAGGTCATCCTGCTAAAATTACTGTAATCTTTCGCTTGAGTATGGTGGAGTTTATAAACACCCCGAATTGCAAAAGGAAATTCATTCAGGAAGTACCTTAAAATGAGCCCTAAATTCCTTATGTATTTCACATGAAGAATTAATTAACGCCCCCTAGCATCAAACCAAGGACCTATTACGACTATCTTAGGGTATCTTTTAAATGAGAGTGGTCCCCTTAATGGCTGTTTGAAATTTTGAACCTCGGCGCGGCTAGGAAGTGCCCTAAAAAGCTTTAGCAAATATGGCCAATGCATTCCTTATGACAAAAATCGAGATTACGGGACGCTCAGGAATCGAACCCGTGATACCTAGGCAAGTGTTTATTTTTTTCAAAGTACAATATATACGTATCTTTTGGTTTTGAAAGTTTGAATAATCTATGCACGATATTAAGGGAGCTATGATTTTTTAAAATTTGAAAATATTTCACCCCCTGGCATCGAACCCATGACCAATTGTACGTAAACAATAGCATTTTTCCGTAGATATATATTATAGCAATAGCTACATGAAATCTTATTTTTCTTACTTAATGGGAAGTATTTTAAAAATTATTTGAAAAACGGCCCCATGCATTCTTATAGGGGAAAATCGAGATTACGGGACACTCTGGAATCGAACACGTGACACATAGGCAACTGTTGATTTTTTTCAAGGTACATTGCATACGTATCTATAGGTGTAAAAAGTTTGAATGATCTACTTATGATATTAACGGAGCTACGATTTTTCAAAATTTTAAACTTTTTCACCTCCTGGCATCGAACCCATGAACGTTTGCACGTAAGCAATAGCATTTTTCCGTAGATATGTATAATATAAATATCCGTATGAAATCTTATGCTTCTAGCTTAATGGGAAGTATTTTTAAAATCATTTGAAAAACGGCCCAATGCATTCTTAATGGGGAAAATCGATTTTTGGGGCCTTCTAGAATCGAACCCATGATAGGTAGGGTTGGTTTCCCAATTTTTCCTAAGTGAGATTTAGTTGGCCATTACGGAAAAAAATCGGCGGCTCCGTGGCCAAAGCGGTTTGGGCCTGACATTAATATCCTATATATATATATCCCCTATATATATATATATCCCCCCTAAGCGTCTATATGTATAGATATATATATCCCCCCGAAGCGTCTATATGTATAGATACGAGTAAAGGTGTGCTTGCTTACAGCAAGCAATGTAATAATAAAACTTTTAATGAAAAAAAAGATTTAATGGAAACATAACTTTCGTCTTCATTAATATATTCTACGAAATTATCATAGTGCATGTATTCTTTGACATGTTCTTCCCATGCTTTCCTTAAGGCAGCATTGTTACCGCCTGGCGTCGAACCAAGGATTTTCTGCGAAAAACGCTGTCATCTTTCGTCTTAGTATGATTATCTCTAAAAACACTCCAAATTTCAAATGGAAATACCTTAAGAAAATACCTAAAAATAAGTCCTGAATTCCCTATGCATTTCTTATGAATTTATAGATAGCTCCCCCTAGAATCGAACCAACGACCATTTACGATACTATTACGGTCGGTTTTATGTGACAATGGTCCCATTTATGTCTCTGTGAAATTTTGAAGCTCAGAGCGGATGGAAAGTGTCATAAAAAGCTTTCGGAAATATGGACAATGCTTTGTAAAAGGGAAAAATCGAGATTACGGGACGCTCTGGAATCGAACCCGTGACACATAGGCAAATGCTGATTTTTTTCCAATTTACAATATAAACGTATCTATGTGCTTTGAAAGTTTGAATGATCTGTGTATCATACTTAGAGAGCTACGATTTTTCAAAATTTGAGAATATTTCACCTCCTGGCATCGAACCCAGGACCGATTGTACGTAAAATACTACACTTTTCCGTAGATATATATATTAGCAATAGCTACATGAAATTCTTTTAACTTAATGGGAAGTATTTTTAAAATTATTTGAAAAACGGCCCCATGAATTCTTAACGGGGAAAATCGAGATTACGGGACGCTCTGGAATCAAACCCGTGACACATAGGCAACTGTTGATTTTTTTCCAGGTATATAATATATTTACCTATAAGTGTAAAAAATTTAAATGATCTATGTATCATATTAAGAGAGCTATGATTTTTCGAAATTTGAAAATATTTCACCTCCTGGCATAGAACCCATGACCGGTTGCGCGTAAAAAATAGCATTTTTGCGTAGATATATATAATTGCAATAGCCATATGAAATTTCATTGTTCTACCTCAATGGAAAGTATTTTTTTAAATTGTTTGAAAAACGGCCCCATGCATTCTTACGGGGGAAAGTCGATTTTTGGGGCCTCCTAGAATCGAACCCATGATAGGTAGGGTGGATTCTCGAATTTTTCCTGAGTGAGATTTAGTGGGTCATTACGTAAAAAAATCGGCGGCTCCGAAGCCGAAGCGGTTTGGGCCTGACATTAATATCCTATATATATATATATATATGTTATATATATATATATATATATCCCCCCGAAGCGTCTATATATAATAGATATACAAGTAAAGGTGTGCTTGCTGACAGCAAGCAATCGGAAATTGTATCTTTCACTTCAAATTACGATATTCGAAAGATTAATCGGATAAATCATGCAAAGCTTTACTAAAGTACGTTTTCGCAGCTGACAATGCACTGAATTCGATTTCCCATGCATTTCTTACGGCAGTATTATGCACGCCCTGGCGTCGAACCAAGGCCATCCTACGAAAATCACTGTCATCCTTCGCTTATGTATGATAACCCGTACAAACACCAGAAATTTCAAATCGAAATACCCTAAGGAAGTACCTAAAAATGAGTCTTTATTTCCCTATGCATTTCATTTGAAATATTTGTTATCGCCCCCTAGAATCGAACCAAGGACCATATAGGACATTATTACGGTCGCTTTTATGTAAGAATGGTCCTTTTTATGGTTGTGTGAAATTTTGAACCTCTGCGCGGTCGGGAAATGTCATTAAATGTTTTCAGGAATGTTGTCAATGCTTTCCATACGGGAAAACTCGAGATTACGGGTCGCTCTGGAATCGAACCCGTGACACATAGGCAACTGTTGATTTTTATAAAGGTACAATTTATTGGTATCTATAAAGGTAGAAAGTTTGAATGATCTATGTACGATATTAGGAGTGCTACGATTTTTCGAAATTTGAAACTATTTCACCTCCTGGCATCGAACCCATGACCAATTGTACGTATCAAATAGCATTTTTTCGTAGAAATGCATGATGGCAATAGCGCTATGAAATCTCATTGTTCTAGCTTAATGGGAAGTATTTTAAAAATTATTTGAAAAACGGCCCCATGCATTCCTAACGGGGAAAATCGAGATTACGGGACGCTCTGGAATTGAACCCGTGATAGGTAGGCAAGTACTGATTTTTTTCGAATTATATAATATACTAACCTATTAGTGTAAAAAATTTGAATGATCTATGTATCATATTAAGAGAGCTAGGATTTTTCGAAATTTGAATTATTTCACCTCCTGGAATCGAACCCATGACAGTTTGCACGTAAGCAATAGCATTTTTCCGTAGATATATATAATATCAATAACTGTATGAAATCTTATGCTTCTAGCTTAATGGGAAGTATTTTTAAAATCCTTTGAAAAACGGCCCAATGCATTCTTAATGGGGAAAATCGATTTTTGGGGCCTTCTAGAATCGAACCCATGATAAGTAGGGTCGGTTTCCCAATTTTTCCTAGGTGAGATTTAGTTGGCCATTACGTAAAAAAATCGGCGGCTCCGTGGCTCCAGCGGTATGAGCCTGACATTAATATCCTATATATACATATATATGTTATATATATCCCCCCGAAGTAAAGGTGCGCTTGCTTACAGCAAACAATGCAATAATTTATCTTTAGTGAGTAATAAAATTTTTCGAAAGATTACTCTGCTCAAACGTTGCTAAACATTAAGTAAAGGGCATTAACGCAGCTGTAAATGTAAATTTCTTTCGGCAGCATTATTCCCGCCCCGGCGTCGAACCAAGGTCATCCTACGAAAATTACTGTTATCTTCCCCTTGAATATGATTGTCTTTATAAACACTCCAAATATGAAAAAGAAATTCATTCAGGAAGTACCTTTAAATGAGTCCTTAATTCCCTATGCATTTCTTACGAAGTTATTGTTAACGCCCCCTAGAATCGAACCGACGACCATTTACGACATAAATACGGTCGCTTTTTAGTGAGAATTGTCCCTTTTATAGCTGTGTGAAATTCTGAACCTCTGCGCGGTTGGGAAGTGTTATAAAAAGCATTCGGAAATATGGCCAATGTATTTTAAACGGGAAAAATCGAGATTACGGGTCGCTCTGGAATCGAACCCGTGCTACATAGGCAAGTGCTGATTTTTTCCTAATTACATTTTGTATGTATGTATATTTGTAGAAGGTTTGAATGATCTACGTACGATGTTAAGGGAGCTACGATTTTTCAAAATCTGAAAATATTTCACCTCCTGGCATCGAACCCAGGACCGATTGTAAGTAAAATACTACATTTTTCCGTAGACATATATATTAGCAATAGCTACATGAAATCTTATTCTTTTAACTTAATGAACCCGTGACACGTAGGCAACTGTTGATTTTTTTTGAGGTATATAATATACTTACCTATAAACGTAAAAAATTTGAATGCTCTATGTATCATATTAAGAGAGCTACGATTTTTCGAATTTTGAAAATATTTCACCTCCTGGCATCGAACCCATGACCGGTTGCGCGTAAAAAATAGTATTTTTGCGTAGATATATACAATTGCAATAGCCATATGAAATTTCATTGATCTATCTTAATGGGAAGTATTTTTTTAAATTGTTTGAAAAACGGCCCCATGCATTCTTACGGGGGAAAGTCGATTTTTTGGGCCTCCTAGAATCGAACCCATGATAGGTAGGGTGGATTTCCCAATTTTTCCTGAGTGAGATTTAGTGGGCCATTACGTAAAAAAATCGGCGGCTCCGTAGTCGAAGCGGTTTGGGCCTGACATTAATATCCTATATATATGTTATCTATACATATAGACGCTTCGGGGGGATATATCTATACATATAGACGCTTCGGGGGGATATATATATATATATAACATATATATATATAGGATATTAATGTCAGGCCCGAACCGCTTTGGCCACGGAGCCGCCGATTTTTTTCCGTAATGGCCAACTAAATCTCACTTAGGAAAAATTGGGAAACCGACCCTACCTATCATGGGTTCGATTCTAGGAGGCCCCAAAAATCGACTTTCCCCATTTAGAATGCATTGGGCCGTTTTTCAAATGATTTTAAAAATACTTTCCATTAACCTAGAAAGATAAGATTTCATGTAGCTATTGCTATTATATATATCTACGGAAAAATGCTATCGCTTACGTAAAACTGGTCATGGGTTCGATGCCAGGAGGTGAAATATTTTCGAATTTTAAAAAATCCTAGCTTCCTTAATATGACACTTAGATCATTCACACTTTTTAAACAAATAGATAATTACAAAATGTAATTGGAAAAAAATCAGCATTTGCCTATGTGTCACGGGTTCGATTCCAGAGCGTCCCGTAAATTGGATTTTTCCCGTTTAAAATACATTGGCCATATTTCCGAAAGCTTTTTTTGACACTTCCCAACCGCGCAGAGGTTCAAAATTTCACACACCCATAAAAGGGACCGTTATCACTTAAAAGCGACCGTAATAGTATCGTAAATGGTCAGTGGTTCGATTCTAGGGGGCGTTAACAATAACTTCGTAAGAAATACATAGGGAATTTAGGACTCATTTTAAGGTACTTCCTGAATGAATTTCCTTTTGCAATTCGGGGTGTTTATAAAGTCCACCATACTCAAGCGAAAGATTACAGTAATTTTAGCAGGATGACCTTGGTTCGACGTCGGGGCGGGATTTTAGCTGCCGAAAGAAATGCATCGGAAATCGTATTCAGTGCATTTTCAGCTGCTTTAATGCCTTTTACTTAATGTTTAGCAACGTTTGAGCAGAGTAATCTTTCGAAAAATTTTATTATTCACTAAAGATAAATTATTGCATTGCTTGCTGTCAGCAAGCACACCTTTACTCGTATAACATATTATATATATATATATATATATTCATATATATAGGATATTAATGTCAGGCCCAAACCGCTCGGGCCACGGAGCCGCCGATTTTTTTACGTGATGGCCCACTAAATCTCACTTAGGAAAAATTCGAAGACCGACCCTACCTATCATGGGTTCGATTCTAAGAGGTCCCAAAAATCGACTTTCCCCCTTAAGAATGCATGGGGCCGTTTTTCAAATAATTTTTTTAAATACTTCCCATTACGCTAGAAAAATGAGATTTCATACAGCTATTGCTATTATTGGTATCTATGGAAAAATGCTATTTTTTACGTACAAACGGTCATGGGTTCGATGCCAGGAGGTGAAATACTTTCAAATTTCGAAAAATCGTAGCTCTCTTAATATGATACATAGATCATTCAAACTTTCTACACTTATAGATACGTATATATTGTACATCGAAAAAAATCAACAGTTGCCTACGTGTCACGGGTTCGATTCCAGAGCGTCCCGTAATCTCGATTTTCCCCGTTAAGAATGCATGGGGCCGTTTTTCAAATAATTTTAAAAATACTTCCCATTAAGGTAAAAAAATCAGATTTCATGTAGCTGTTGCTTATATATATGTCTACGGAAAAATGTAGTATTTTACGTACAATCGGTCCTGGGTTCGATGCCAGGAGGTGAAATACTTTCAAAGTTCGAAAAATTGTAGCTCTCTTAATATGATACATAGATCATTCAAACTTTCTACACCTATAGATACTTACATAATGTACTTCGGAAAAAATCAACAGTTACGTATGAGTCACGAGTTCGATTCCAGAGCGTCCCATAAATTCGATTTTTCCCGTTTAAAATACATTGACCATTTTTCCGAAAGCTTTTTATGACACTTCCCAACCGCGCAGAGGTTCAAAATTTCACACAGCCATAAAAGGGACCATTCTCACTTAAAAGCGACCAAAATTATGTCGTAAATGGTCGTTGGTTCGATTCTAGGGGGCGTTAACAATAACTTCGTAAGAAATGCATAGGGAATTAAGGACTCATTTTAAGGTACTTCCTTAATGAATTTTCTTTTCAAATTCGGAATGTTTATATAGTCAATCGTACTCAAGCCAATAATGACAGTGATTTCCGTTGGATGGCCTTGGTTCGACGCCAGGGCGGTAATAATGCTGCGGTAAGAAATGCATTAGAAATCGAAATCAAAGCAATACTCGCTGCGAAAATGGCCTTTATTTTATGTTTAGATTGGCCTTTCAGAATAATGTTTCGAAAAATGTTACATTTTATTAAAAGATATATTATTAGATTGCTTGCTGTCAGCAAGCAATCGGAAAATATATTATTTAATAAAACTAACAATTTTTGGAAAGATTAATCGGATAAGTCATGCTAAGCTTTCACTAAAGTTCGTATTCGCAGCGTACGTTGCATTGACTTCGATTTCGTATGCTATTCTCTTGACGGCATTATTACCACCCCGGCGTCGAACCAAGGTCATCGTGCTAAAATCACCGTAATCTTTCGTTTAAGTATGATTGACTTTATAAACACCCCGAATTTCAAAAGGAAATTCACTCAGGAAGTACCTAAAAATGTGTCCTAAATTCCCTATACATTTCAAATGGAGATATAGTTAACGCCCCCTAGCATCGAACCAACGACCTTTTACGATAGTCTTAGGATAGCTTTTATATGAGAATGGTCCCCTTAATGGCTGTGTGAAATTTTGAACCTCTGCGCGGTTGGAAAGTGTCATAAAAAGCTTTCGGAAATATGGCCAATGTATTTTAAACGGGAAAAATCGACAATACGGGTCGCTCTGGAATCGAACCCGTGATACATAGGCAAATGCTGATTTTTTTCGAAGTACAAAATATACGTATCTATTTGTGTTGAAAGTTTGAATGATCATGGCATCAAATAAAAAGAGCTACGATTTTTCAAAATTTGAAACTTTTTCATCTCCTGGCATCGAACCCATGCCCGGTTGTGCGTAGAATATTTCATTTTTCCGTAGATATATATAATTGCAATTGACACATAAAATCTTTACCTTCTAGCGTAATGGAAAGTATTTTAAAAATTATTTGAAAAACGGCCCCATGCATTCTTAATGGGGAAGATCGAGATTACGGGTCGCTCTGGAATTGAACCCATGGCATATAGGCAAATGCTGATTTTTTTAGTTATAGAATATATACGTATCTATACGTTTAAAAAGTTTGAATGATCTATATATCATATTTATAGAGCTACGATTTTTCAAAATCCGAAAGTATTTCACCTCCTGGCATCGAACCCATGACAGTTTGTACGTAAACAATAGCATTTTTCTGTAGATACCAATAATAGCAATAGCTTTATGAAATTTTATTGTTCTATCTCAATGGGAAGTATTTTTAAAAATTATTTGAAAATCGACCCCATGCATCCTTATGGAGGAAAGTCGATTTTTGGGGCCTCCTAGAATCGAACCCATGATAGTTAGAGTGGATTTTCCAATTTTTCTTGAGTGAGATTTAGTTGGCCATTACGTAAAAAAATCGGCGGCTCCGTGGCCCGAGCGGTTTGGGCCTGACATTAATATCCTATATATATATACATGTTTCGAGTAAAGGTGTGCTTGCTTACAGCAAGCAATGTAATAATAAAACTTTTAATGAAAAAAAAGATTTAATGGAAACATACCTTTCGTCTTCATTAATATATTCTACGAAATTATCATAGTGCATGTATTCTTTGACATGTTCTTCCCATGCTTTTCTTAAGGCAGCATTGTTACCGCCAGGCGTCGAACCAAGGATTTTCTGCGAAAAACGCTGTCATCTTTCGCCTTAATATGGTTATCTCTAAAAACACTCCAAATTTCAAATGGAAATACATTAAGGAAGTACCTGAAAATAAGTCCTGAATTCCCTATGCATTTCTTATGAATTAATAGTTAGCGCCCCCTAGAATCGAACCAACGACCATTTACGATACTATTACGGTCGGTTTTATGTAAGAATGGTCCCATTTATGTCTCTGTGAAATTTTGAAGCTCAGAGCGGATGGGAAGTGTCATAAAAAGCTTTCGGAAATATGGCCAATGCATTCCTTGTGACAAAAATCGAGATTACGGGTCGCTCTGGAATCGAACCCATAGCACGTACGCAAATGCTGATTTTTTTCAGAGTACAATCTGTTTGTATCTAATTGTTTTGAAAGTTTTAATGATCTATGTAACATATGAAGAGAGCTACGGTTTTTCAAAATTTGAGAATATTTCACCTTCTGGCATCGAACCCATGACCGATTGTAAGTAAAATACTGCATTTTTCCGTAGACATATATCTATTATATATAGACGCTTCGGGGGGATATATATATATATATAACATATATATAGGATATTAATGTCAGGCCCAAACCGCTTCGGCCACGGAGCCGCCGATTTTTTTACGTAATGGCCCACTAAATCTCACTCAGGAAAAATTCGGAAATCCACCCTACCTATCATGGGTTCGATTCTAGGAGGTCCCAAAAATCGACTTTCCCCCGTAAGAATGCATGGGGCCGTTTTTAAAACAATTTTTAAAAATACTTCCCATTGAGATAGAACAATGAAATTTCATTAAGCTATTGCTATTATTAGTATCTACGGAAAAATGCTATTGCTTACGTACAACCGGTCATGGGTTCGATGCCAGGAGGTGAAATATTTTCAAATTTCGAAAAATCGTAGCTCTCTTAATATGATAGATAGATCTTTGAAACTTTTTACACGTATAGATACGTGCATAGTGTACTTTGAAAAAAATCAACAGTTGTCTATGTGTCACGGGTTCGATTCCAGAGCGTCCCGTAATCTCGATTTTCCCCATTAAGAATGCATGGGGCCGTTTTTCAAATAATTTTAAAAATACTTCCCATTACGCTAGAAAGTTAAAAATTCATGTGGCTATTGCTTTTATATATATCTAAGGAAAAATGCCATTGATTACGTACAAACGGTCATGGGTTCGATGCCAGGTGATGAAAAACTTTCAAATTTTGAAAAATCGTAGCTCTTTTTATCTGATACCTATATCATTCAAACTTTCAACACAAATAGATAAGTATATATTGTACTTTGAGAAAAATCAACACTTGCTTATGTTTCACAGGTTCGATTCCAGAGCGTCCCGTAATCTCTTTTTTTCCCGTTTAAAATACATTGGCCATATTTCCGAATGCTTTTTTTGACACTTCCCAACTGTGCAGAGGTTCAAAATTTCAAACAGCCATAAAAGAGACCATTATCATATAAGAGCATCCCTAAGATTGTCGTAAAGGGTCGTTGGTTCGATGCTAGAAGGCGTTTACTATATCTCCATTTTTAATGCATAGGGAATTTAGGACTCATTTTAAGATACTTCCTGAATGTATTTCCTTTTGCAATTCGGGGTGTCTATAAAGTCCACCATACTCAAGCGAAAGATTACCTTAATTTTAGCAGGATGACCTTGGTTCGACGCCGGGGCGGGATTTTAGCTGCCGAAAGAAATGCATCGGAAATCGTATTCAGTGCATTTTTAGCTGCGTTAATGCCCTTTACTTTATGTTTATCAACTTTTGAGCAAAGTAATCTTTCGAAAAATTTTATTATTCACTTAAGATAAATTATTGCATTGCTTGCTGTAAGCAAGCGCACCTTTACTCGTATTAGAGATAGCTGCATGAAATCTCATTGTTCTAGCTTAATGGGAAGTATTTTTAAAATCATTTGAAAAACGGCCCCATGCATTCTTAACGGGGAAGATCGAGATTACGGGACGCTCTGGAATCGAACTCGTGACACATAGGCAACTGTTGATTTTTTTGCAAAGTGCACTTTATACGTATCTATACGTGTAAAAAGTTTGAATGATCTATATATCATATTTATAGCGCTATGATTTTTCAAAATCTGAAAATATTTCACCTCCTGGCATCGAACCCATGACCGGTTGGACGTAAGCAATAACATTTTTCCGTAGATATATATAGTAGCAATAGCTACATGATATCTTATTCTTTTAGCTTAATGGGAAGTATTTTTTAAATTATTTGAAAAACGGCCCAATGCATTCTTAACGGGGAAAATCGAGATTACGGGACACTCTGGAATCGAACCCGTGACACATAGGCAACTGTTGATTTTTTTCAAAGTACACTTTATATGTATCTATTTGTTTAAAAAGTGTGAATGATCTAAGTGTCATATTAAGGAAGCTAGGATTTTTTAAAATTCGAATATATTTCACCTCCTGGCATCGAACCCATGACCAGTTGCACGTAAGCGATAGCATTTTTCCGTAGATATATATAGTAGCAATAGTTACATGAAATCTTATCCTTCTAGGTTAATGGAAAGTATTTTTAAAATCATTTGAAAAACGGCCCAATGCATTCTAAATGGGGAAAGTCGATTTTTGGGGCCTCCTAGAATCGAACCCATGATAGGTAGGGTCGGTTTCCCTATTTTTCCTAGGTGAGATTTAGTTGGCCATTACGTAAAAAAATCGGCGGCTCCGTGGCCCCAGCGGTTTGGGCCTGACTTTAATATCCTCTATATATATATCTGTATATATATATATCCCCCCGAAGCGTCTATATATAATAGATATATATATATCCCCCCGAAGCGTCTATATATAATAGATATCCCCCCGAAGCGTCTATATATAATAGATATATGATTTTTAATTTTGAATTTGAATTTTGGATTTTGAAAAATCGTAGCTCTATAAATATGAAATATAGATCATTCAAACTTTTTAAACTAATAGATACATATAAAATGTACTTTGAAAAAAATCAACAGTTGCCTATGTGTCAGGGGTTCGATTTTTTGCGTAATGGCCCACCAAATCTCACTTAGGATAAATTCGAAAACCGACCCTACCTATCATGGGTTCGATTCTAGGAGTCCCAAAAAATCGACTTTCCCCCGTAAGAATGCATGGGGCCGATTTTCAAATAATTTTTAAAAATACTTCCCATTAAGCTAGAACGATAAGATTTCGTGAGGCTATTGCTATGATATATTTCTACGGAAAAATGCTTTAGTTTACGCACCATTGGTCATGGGTTCGATGCCAGGAGGTGAAATATTGTCAAATTTTGAAAAATCGTAGCTCCCTTTATATCGTTCATAGGTTATTTAAACCTTCTACAAATATAGGTACATACATAATAAAATTTGGAAAAAATCAGCATTTTCCTATGTGCCATTGGTTCGATTCCAGAGCGTCCCGTAATATCGATCTTTGTCATAAGGAATGCATTGGCCATATTTGCGAAAGCTTTTTATGACATTTCCCGACCGCGCAGATGTTTAAAATTTCGCACAGCCATAAAAGGGACAATTCTCATATAAGAGCATGCCTAAGATTGTCGTAAAAGGTCGTTGGTTCGATGCTAGGTGGCGTTAACAATATCTCCATTTGAAATGCATAGGGAATGTTGGACTCATTTTGAGGTACTTCCTGAACGAATTTACTTTTGAAAGTTGGAGTGTTTATAAAGTCAATCATATTCAAGCGGAAGATAACAGTAATTTTCGTAGGATGGCCTTGGTTTGACGCCGGGGCGGGAATAATATTGCCGTAAAAATGCATGGGAAATCGAATTCAGCCCATTTTCGGCTTTGATAATGTCTTTTAGTTTACGTTTAGCAATGCTCGACCAGTGTTCCGGAAAAATTTATTTTCCATTAAAGATATATTATACCGTTGCTTGCTGTCAGCAAGCACACCTTTACTCGTATATATATATATAAAACCAAGAGGTGCATAGACACATGTTTTTAACATAATGATGGACTCAACCTCACGAGGGAGAAAATGATCCTACCTTTCATAATTTGTCCTACTCTTCCTATAAAATTACTCTCATATACATCTTATGTGTATTTGTGTTAATAGTTTTTAGTATCTTTAAATTTTCAAAGCTAATTAAGTCTGAACTTTATTTTGTAAATGCTAGATTTTATTTAAATTTCTTTAATAGCAAAGTTTACAGTAAGACCCCGCTTATCGACGTTACAGTATTACGTGGTATTATTGGGATTCCCCTAAATCTCACACTATTGATACTTATTGTATATGTGTGCAAAGGAAACGACCATGCACCAACCAAAAGCGGTGTACTTTATAGCGACGGTGATATGTATATATACTATGTATTTTCTTGAACGCTCTTTCGTTAGTCTGTACAGAAGAAAGGCTCCAATTATATTTTTCTAAGTCGCAATCCCAGTACAAACGCAGCTTTCCTGCATCACAATTGATTTATTTGTTCTCATCAAGCTTATTTGGTGTATAAAGATATAAACATAATATTTTATTTTATTGTGATAAATTCAGCAAGAACTGATGAATTTTCTTATTCTTTGTTCTTTTCACTGATCTTCATATGTACATGTTAAGTTGCCTCGTTGAACGCTTTAGCGCTCGAAGTTATTGGAGCGTATCCCCTTCGTTAAGCGTGGTCTTACTGTATTCAGGGTATTTAGATAGTTCATTATAATTCTTGTAACAAAACCATTTCCTCTATTTTTTAGAATAAAAATGTGCACCAGCATTAATATGGATGATTTTATTACCATTCATCATGAGATGGGACATATACAGTACTTCATTCTGTACAAAGATCAGCCATATTCTTTAAGAACTGGAGCAAATCCAGGATTCCATGAGGCAGTTGGTGACACTATTGCTCTGTCAGTCGCCACACCTCAGCATTTGCAGAGTGTTGGATTGCTTTCTCAATATGATGAAAATCTTGAAGCTGATATCAATGCATTGATGGAAACTGCCCTTCAAAAGGTGAGATAATTTGTTTTGCTTTCATTTTAAAATAAACAACTAGGACATAAATGTTACCTTATTTCCATCCCTTAACTCATCATTTGCTATCAGTTTTCATAAGATGAAGATAGAACTGGAATTTTATTGTTTCCATTTTTGTCTGTTATTCTGTTCATGAAGTAAAGAAAATTTGAACTCTTTCTAAATATTATATTGGGAAATTTAATATTTTATACAGCTGAAACATCTCATTATTTTTAAAATGCCAAGAAATAAATTAACTAAAGTTGTTTGCTGTTGTAAGAGAATTAGGTACTTCACATGGAGTAAAAGTGCAAAATTTATATTACTTGAGCAGTTTTCTTTTCAAGTGCAAAATAATTTTTCTTCAAATTTCTTTTTTTTTAATTTCTGAGAACCTGACTCAAATTCTTATTTTTTCAAATTTTGCATAAAAGGGTTACTATTTTTTTTTTAAGGGTTGTTGTACAGTTTATTTTATTGCAGATATCATAAATTTCTCAATAAAACTGTTTCATTCCCCAGCTACTTCCTGTGAGAGATTAGAAATTTTATAAATATATAAGTCAGTATTTCTGTAAAGCTGATATTATGCTTCAAAGTATTGAGATTGAACAGATTTTCCAACATCAACCTTAGAATAAAGCAATATAATATTCCAGTATTCTATGAAGATATTGACAGTTTGATAAGATGGCAAAGAACCAAGACAAATATTATTGTGATGGAAGGAGGACATAGAGTTGTAGGATTTCAGAATAACATGGAATAGACCAGGAAAATTGATCAGGGAAACATTAAATATATCAGAGTCGCTAATGGAATCCTTGGATAGTGGAAATGTCCCTGACTAATTTCTCTAGGAACTGATGCAGAGAAGGTACACATCTTAAACAGAGAGAGTGAAACAATCTGAAAAGAGTGAAAGTAATCTGTCTGATACAGACAGATTACATTTTAAGAACATAACAGTTCTGTGATTTTTTTTTCAGTTCTGTTGACAATTCAGAAACCATGGAATAATATATGGTGCAGATAAAGTAATAAGCAAAAAGAAACTTGAAATTTGGATATCGTGATGTAAAAGAAAACTTTGAGTCTAGACATGAATGAAATAAATAACAAACTTGATTGTTTCCACAGGAAAATTTTTCCAGGCACTAAGGAATGCATAAATTCTGCATAAATATTCTTAACTAGGACAACATAACAGAAAATAACTTTTATTATATAAAAATGTGAGACATAAGTATATGTATAGTAAGACATTCAAATTAAAATGAATAGTACTAATAAAAGAACCAGGAAAATGAATGAATTGACTTGGGTTATATACCCCATACCTATGCAGAAGATTCATAAGGTATTAGTGATATTTACTTATAGAGGATTTTGGCATGAATACAACCATTTTATTATAATAAAACAAATATTTCAATAAGCCAAAAGTGAAGAGTTTAAGTTTTAATAGAAATACTCTAAGACTTCAAAGAGAACTTTATGATCTGAGATTTTGGATACAGCTCGTAAAACACAACAAAACACAACACAGATTTGCTGCATGCAAATGTATTCAATGTATGGGGACATGTAAAAATTATTCAGTATATGCATAGTCAGGAAACAAAGGGAAAAGGTGAAGGGGTGGTTAAGTAGGTGGAACAAAGGAAGGAGTTAGCAGCTTAGAAGTCAAAGAGATCAGGTAGAGGTTAATTTTACGATAAGGTAGGAGCATATGATTAAAACTGAAAATTTCATATAATAAATAATTAGCCCAAGCTTTATCAAGATCAATGTGAAAGGCAGAAGGAAAAAGGAAGTGGTGTGAAAGTTAGGAAATAAAAGTATTCATAATGGGTGAAATTTGGGAAAGGTATTTATTAATGTTATTTGGCGAGAAAACATAATCTTTTTTAAATGTCTATCACACGTCTAGCCTCACACTTAAGATTCATATGTAGTCCTGTAATGACATTAATTTTGATATTATTTCTCATTGCTGTTTTTAATATCTTTATGGATATTTATGGTAGGTGGTATTTCTCCCATTTGCATTGGCACTTGACACTTGGCGATGGGATGTATTCAGTGGTGCTGTTCCTGTGAAGGAATGGAATGCTCATTGGTGGAAACTTAGGTGAGTGCAAAAAATAATTCAATTTTAAAAAATTAAAGTGTGCTTTAATTAAAAGATATAAAAAAAGGAATAAATATTAAAATTCTAGTCCTCCTGAATTTAGATGGACTTATTAAATGCTACAGTAAATATGAGAACAATTAAAAGTTAGAGCTAAACAAATATTGCACTTGTGGAAAACACCCAAAAATATACATAAAATATTACAAAAAGGAGAAAGAAAGTATATAATTAAAAAATATGTACTCATAATACATACACCAAAACACTTATATCATACCACAGAATATTCCCCATATAATTAAAAGTTTAGCTTTCGCAATGTGCATTCAGTTGACTGTGAATAAGCTACTTCATTATTTCCAATTAAGAACAGTTGAAACGCTCAATCATTATTCCATGACTAATTTCAGATTTTTTACCAGACAAATACAAATATGGTCACATAAAAAATCATTAAGTTTACAGGACAATAACGTGTATAAGAATAGAATATTCTTACCTTTCACTGTAATTTATGAGTAAATCAATACCTTTACAAATTATGTACAATTCACATCAAAATCTCTCGCTTTTATCTCACAATTCTATACAGTATGAATAGAGTTAAATAATTGTCGAGTTATTCTCATTTCAAGAAGTGATATCAGTAAAAGGGCAAGGATTTTTAATTAATCACTTCAAAACATATGGATTTATTTAATAAATCTTTTTACACATTAATTTATCACATATCATACACAAAAGCATAGTGAATTGATTGATGATAATGTATCTAAAAATCGAATAAGAGATCTAAATTAGTACTTGCCAAAACATTTCAATATTACTTTAGGTAGTTATTTTGATTAGGAAACATGCAAAACATTTATCATACTCATAATTTCATACACGTTTACTAACAAATCTGTAGCTAAGTAAAAAGATTTGTTAATTGCTGACCACTAATTATTCATTAAAAAAGGACACTTTGGTGTGGCAACATATTGGCAGCTGGCTTTCTCATACTTGTTCAAGTGTAATTAAATTCTTGAATAAAAAATCTACAAAATGTTAGCTTCATCACCAATCAGCCAATGATGCATAAGACAGTCAAATCAAATATTGTTCTTCCACATCTTCAATTGTCTCCAATTACAAAATGTACAGAAAAGAATATGAATCAGATAAATCTCAGTAAATTACAGCTATTTCATTTTACACAACAATTGTTTCACTTGATGCCAAGGAATAATATATTGAAATTACAAATGCATGGAATATGTATCTAAATTCCAAAATCTATGGAAGTTCATTGATGACAAAAAATTTCAAATCAGACATGTATAAAACAAATTTTCCATAATTACTTATTACTTCATAATTACCACTATCACATTCACACAAATGTCCAATCATACAGTTCCAAATACAAATTTCATCCATTATTTTATTGTTGCCTCTTAAATTGAAAGAAACCATCTCTATTTTCATATATTCTTTAATGCAAGAAAGTTATTTCTATCCTCCCAAAGAATAGTTTGTTTGAACACTATCACATTTCATTGAGTATGGAGTATACTTCCTAAAATTTTAGCCCATACTTGTAGAAGATAATCCAAAATTGGTCCTTTCTGTCACAAGTAAGGAAATCTTTACATGAGCAACCTCAAATATTGAAACACAAGTCTGAACAAAGGTAGTTTATAGTTGTGATTCTTCTTGAGCATTAACTCAGCGATTTTATTTTTGATGATCAAAGATTAAACTGGCAAAAACAGACACAGTATGATAATGTTGATGATTTATCTTCTAACAGTATTTACAAATGAGGACTTGATTGTAAAATTCAGAAAGTATGACTGCGTGAAGCAATACACCCTGTTAGCTGTGGGCATACATAATATACCAAACCCAGCCCAAAACGATATTTATTCTTACAGAGAACTTAAGTTTTAGCATTGAAGGTAAAATTTACATAAATTGAGTATAAATAAGTTATAACTGAGAGGTAAAAATTATATGCAATGTTGAAAAGATATGATAATACTTAAAATGGACATTAAAGCAAAACTAATTAATTAACTCCACTCTTCAAATAACACAAATAGCCATGAGAAAAGTATTTTAAAACCATCCAATACTAGGATCATTAATACTCCCTTTTAGGATATGCAAAGCTGATATACAGTTTCAATTTCACAATTGACTATAAAATATAACAAACAAAACTCATACTGTCTTGCTCATTTTAGGAAAATCTTTAGACAAGATAAGAACATGATAGATAACCATCATTAAAAGTTTGGTAACAGAATTACACAATATTGCCTGAAAAGATAAAACCATCCATTACACAATGGCCCCATCCATACATTAGTATTAACTAATGCTTTGGTAACAACATACAATCACTAGTATTCAATGACACACATAAATAGTCATACATTCATACATTCAGACTAAAGAAAGATAAAATTGAAAGCAAAGAATGTAAGATAGAAAAATTCCTCTGATTTGGAAATGTGAATTGAATATAAAAATCAAATAAAAAATTGAAAATTTTCATAATAATTCAGCTTTTTCACAATAAATTAAAGAGCATGATAATGAGGGTTCTGAAATCGGCAAATTAATACATTTTAAGATGAAAATCATAAAAGAATACAATTTCAGTATCAGGAAAAACAGAAGGTGCAGCAAATATCATGTTCAGGCAGCATGATGAATTACATGATGTTTATAATGATACTGATACACTTACAAGCAAATCCACTTACATCCAACTGATTACATTATAAGGATTTGGTATGAAGAAGAAAATATTTCTTCCTTGTGTTTCCATAGAAACTTAGATTGCTGTACCAGTGAAGACTTGCACATATACACTTCAGCATAGACATTCATGGTGTCTATTCACAGAGATACAAAATATGCTTCATTAATACTTCCTAAAATTAAGAATAAGGAACTCCAAATTAGCAGATCACTTAGCAAAGGGATTAAATAACTTTTGTCCATGACTTTTATAAAAAATACACTAAGAATAATTTTAAATATTTTCATGGCAATCACCATTCATAAAAATTCAATTAAAATTAACAGAGTGCAGTATGTAAATGGAAAAAAGGAAAGGAGAGTTAATTATACCACTTTCAGCCAAAATATAAGAATCTTTCCAATATGGAGGTGACAAATTTTAAAAAGAGATCACTTCCACGTGGATGAACAAACTTTTTCTCCAACATAGAAACACAGTACAATACACACACCCAATGGTAGACTATGACATTCCTGATGTAAGAGTACACCTTCAAGAGTAGCACACGCTTCACTTTTGTCAATCTGTAATCTCTTTAACCACCATTATTCCTGGCAGAAGTGAAGAATTGGATGCTTCTCCATCACAAATAAGGACAATTGAGTAAGGAGAATACACAATGAACTATCAATACTCATTTCCTTCCCTCCTTTCTTAGATCCTTGCCGTCAAACCTTGTGGTGTCTCATCTCAAAAGCATTACCGCGGCCCCCATATGCTCCAGCATAAAGCTCAGGATGACTGGAGCGTGCCGGAGGAGCTGATGCTATACGCACACAATGAGAATTAGTAACATAGTCTTTAAAAATTTTCTATTTAAGTGAGGGTAGAACAAGAGAAGACATAATAATTTGATTGACTACTATAATGCAACATCTTTTATTAAGACAATTGAAGGTTCTCTTCTCTATTCTTCAAATTCATTTACAATAGTAGTGAATTGAGAAGTGATTAGCAACATCCTCCAGGAGCACAAAAGTTGAAATGATATGGATTTGCTGGGACATTCACTATATCTTCCCTTCTTACAAATTGATAAGACCAGACATCACAGCGACTTTAAGTTTTAAATTCTTGCCTTTTCTGTAAGGAAATTTTACTGTGAAATTTTTAAGCTTTGACAAATTATATTCACAGGCAATGGTGAAATTCAAGAAAGCATGGAAGGAATCAGATACATCAATAGATGGCATTGAGTTGCCTGTGCTTTAAAAACGAGCAACGGACCTTTTTTCTATATGTCGCATCTGCTTAAAACAAAACTTTTTCACAGTGAATGTGAAAAAGTTTTGTTTGTGGGAGATTTTTGTTGGATTTATTATATCCTCCTTTTGTTTTGGGCCTATTTTTGATGTTGAAAGGAGGGTTTCTAAGGAAGTAATAGCCTCTTGAATAGATACTGGGGTGAAATGATTTTTCACATCAAAGCCCATTAGAGTTGTATTAAAACTATTTTTGTTAAATCAGCTGCCAGTTCCAATGAATTATTGATGATGTGTTTGAGAGAAAAATTTCTTTCAGATCTTGACTCTTTCGTTTCTTGACAGATTAAAAATTTTAATTTAAAGGCTAGTTTTGGAGTGGGTGAAAAAATTCCAGACACTAATGGTCTTACTGGGTTATTTGCTTTATGGAGCTTTGGTAGTACATAGAATCATGGCAGGAAGGGATTTATTGGGGTAAGGAGATACTTTTTTCCTTCCAGAAAACAAGCTGCTCTCCTTAACAGATTTCTTGAGGGAATAATGAAGATTTGGAGTGGGATCTTTTTGAATAATCTCTAGATTACTTTCATTGAAAAAGGAGGAACATTTCTCTAGGTAGTTTCCCTGTCTATTATAACCGCACACTGACCTTTATTGGCTTTCTTTAGTACCAGAATGTTCTCGAGGAAGAAGTTTTTGCTCTAGAGATAATACACGGTATGTTTATGTGGAGCTTTATGAAACAATTCACCGAATTACTAATCAAGTCACAGCACTTATGTTTAGCGAGTGGCAATCGCCAATCATTATTTCACAGTCCACAACAAGATCTTTTGCTAAGTTTGGGTTGATTTTAGATGGTGGGCAGAATTTTAATCCTAGAGAGAGTAAGTCGTTGCTTATTCGTTTGTACCTAGATAATTGTACATATCACTTTGAGTTTTTACGATTGACTCACACGAGTTGTATATAATATACAAGATATTTTTGGGCATTGATTAGTTCCTTTTGTGAATATTTCCAGTTGACCCCCACACCGTGGAACCATATCTTTAAATACATTCCACAAAAACATGTATGCATGTTATATATAATCTTGGATTATCTGCTGTCCTTGGCATCATTTTTCTCAAATTATGTTTATTCCCGAGGCTTTGGTTTTTTAGTGCCATTTATCTGACACCTCTATCACTTAATCCTCTGTCAAATATCACTGCTACTCAATTTCTGTACAGTCTTCCAATCAGTACCTTCAGATCAGTATCTCAGATCTCTTTCTTTTCAAAATATCCTTTAGCTTCTTCCAGTTCACCCTATCAAAGGTCTTTTCTAAGTCCACATAGCTTAGTCTTAGTCCTTTTTCTCTTTCCAAATATCTCTCTCCAATTATTCTTAATAGTCCTTAGGCATCTCTTGAGCCTTTTCCTTTTTTCAAACCGAATTTTTCAGATTATATTTCTTCCTCCATCTAGCTTATCATCCTTCTATTTAATATCCCCATCAATATTTTGGCAGTATGTGATATAAGATTTATTTTCCGATATTCTTATCGTTTTGTAGTACTCCTTATCTTTGGTATTGACACCATTATAGACTTTAGGAGGTCTTCTGGCTAGGACGATAAATTTTATTGCATAGTTTGGTAATAATTTCTACACGTTTATCGTCGATATATTTTATCAACTCTGCTAGTACCTCATCGACTCCTGGTACTATTACTAATTCCTTTTTGAGCCTTACTCCACATCTTAATATTCGCTATCCCATTGAACTTTCGTTTCATTTTTCCTCCTCATCCATTTCTGTTCCTTTTGATTCTTGTTACTTGTGATTCCTTTTTCCTTCTTCATCCTTTCAATTGTAATCTATTATGTGCCATTGATAACAGAATGAGAAGGGCACTAGTATATGAAAACAGGTCAGCTAAATAGACGACAACGACCATCATTGTATTCTCACTGTAAAATACATATTTCTCTCTGCAAGATGAAGTATTCTGATGAAAAACTCAGTTTCGTTGCTCAATTTTAATGTTAATGGTGAAAATTGTAAATCACATATATTTAAGGAGTAACTTCATTCTTGGTAAAAATATTTCTTTTATTTGAAACAGGAAAGAATATCAGAGAGTCAAACCCCCAGTGGAACGAACTGAGAATGACTTCGATCCAGGCTCCAAGTTCCATGTACCAGCCAATTCTCAATACATTGCGTAAGTAAACATTCTTATTCCAAAGAAGTGGTCTTGCAATCTTTCAGGATGTTCATGATTTGATTCATAGATGTGGTTTCAATATTGACTTCAAGACCTTTATGAGCTAAAATGTTGCGTGTGAGACAAAGAATAATCAAATGAACTGATCAAACGATTTTTCAATCATCAACAAGCAGCATTGTGGACTCTCATCTAAACAATTACATCCTTTAGGTACTTCATCGCTCACTTTCTGCAGTTCCAGTTTCACAAGGCCTTATGTGTAGCAGCTGGACAATACACCCCTGGAGGTGACCAGCCTTTACACAAATGTGACATCTACAAATCGAAGGAAGCTGGTGACCTTCTGAGGTAAGTGATATGGAGTTGCAACAACTCTATCTCATTTCACTAGTTGTGTATGTATTGTTTTGATCAGTTAGGTTTTCAGAGTTCTTTAAAAAAAATACATATATTCAGATATAGATAAAATATATACATATATACATATATATCTATATCTGAAACTTACCCAGGAAGGGGTAAGTTTACTTAGTGGGTCATAACGTAAAAAATTAGCGATACGAGTAAAGGTGCACTTGCTGACAGCAAAAAATCAGAAACCTACGCTACCTATCACGTGTCTGTCGATTGAGTGAATTTGCATTGAGCATTGGGTAAAAAGCGGCTAGTTGGAGGGAGGGATCGTGGGAGGAGGAATAATGTATGATTCGATCTATATACTCGGGCTTCCGGTATGTTATAAAAGTAGGTCTTTTGTCTTTAAGGGGTATGGAGATATCTAAAGAGTTCACATTTTGTTTATCACCCATCTCCATTGTGAATTCCAGATTTGGATGAAGAGAATTCAATTTCTTTCTGAAGTTGTACAATTGCACCTCTCTACCTCCACAGACAAAGAAGATGTTGTCGACGTAGATTTTCCAATAACCCTAGACCCCTTCTCTCCTTCTTGTACAAAATATTCCCATGATGCCCCCATTCCTCTCTCCTCCCTCCCTCTCCAAATATTTTCTAACATTATACCCTTCTATGCCTATAGATGTAATGTAAAATTAGAAAACTTGTCACGATTAAATCAAATTTTCTGTAAAAATTTAAAAGATTTTCATTATACATTTATTTTATATTTACATTCATCTCAATCTCTCTTGCGACCAGTTTTTCATAACGTTACGCAAAAGTTTTAGGTGATGTGTAAATTGAACTCAATTTAAAAGAATCAAATTTTCATGAATGTTTCCGCCGATTTTTTTACGTAATAGCCTACTAAATCTCACCTAGGATAAATCGAAAACCGACCCTACCTATCATGGGTTCGATTCTAGGAGGCCCCAAAAATCGACTTTCCCCCCCAAGAATGCATGGGGAAGTTTTTCAAATATTCATAAAAAATACTTCCCATTAAGGTAGAAAGATAAGATTTCATTTAGCTATTGCTATTATATATATCTACGGAAAAATGCAATAGTTTGCGTACAACTGGTCATGGGTTCGATGCCAGTAGGTGCTTATTTTCATATTTTGAAAAATCGTATCTCTCTTAAAATGAAACAAAAAATCTTTCAATCTTTCTACACGTATAGATACGTATACAATGTACTTTGAAAAAAATCAACTTGCCTATGTTACATGGGTTCGATTCCAGAGCGTCCCGTAATCTCGATTTTTCGCATAAGAAAAGCATTGACCATATTTCCGAAAATCTTTTAGGGCACTTACTGACCGCGCAGAGGTTCAAAATTTCACAAAGCCACTAAAGGGCTCATTATCACATAAAAACGACCGTTATAATGTCGTAAATGGTTCGATGCTAGGGAGCGCTAACTATATCTCCATAAGAATTGCATAGGGAACATAGAACTCTTTTCCGAGGCCTTTCCTGAATGAATATCCATTTGAAATTTGGATTGTTTATAAAATATATTTTCATACTAAAGCGGAAGAAGACAGTGTTTTTTGAAGGATGGCTTTGGTTCGACGCCAGGCGGTAAAAATGCTGCTTTAAGAAAAGCATGGGAAGACTATGTCAAAGGATACATGCGCTCCGATATTTTCGTTTAACTTATATTTAGGGACGTGTACAAAGATAAAATTTCTGAAAAATCTTATTTTTCATTAAAAGATATATTATTACATTGCTTGCTGTTAGCACACCTTAACTCGTATAAATAATAAATATAATTGTGTAAATATATAATGGGGGAGAATTCCCTTAATTATTACTACGTTCGTTCTCAAGCTCAACGCACGGTTAAATATATTTCATTTTATCTTCTGAAAAATGATCAAATGTTTTGAATACTAATATTTACGAATTAATTGCTACTATCAGCTGTTTAATTAATATATTTACACAGCTATTTTATTTCGTACAATTATAATATTACCTTAACCTTAATATTATTAATACCTTATTACTATTAATTACTATATTAAATTCATGTTATCGTAAAAAACGTTTTAATATTACTATTAAAACGTTTGTTTACGATGAACTCACGATGTTTCCTTAGATTTCTTCTGGTAATTTCTTCTCCAAAAATGTTATTATCTAAGTTACATCATTAGTGGAAAGTAAATAAAGCAAGTCAAATATCGCTATCGCAATATATGAGATACTATCTTAAAAAAGACCCAAATTCCTCGGTTGGAATATAATTCGCTACCGATTCTCAGTATTTTTGAAAGTATCACTTTTTAAGTATTTTAAGCCTTAAGATATACTTGGTATTTTCTCATTGGGAAGCGGGGTATAGCAATTAATTCTTTGTTGGAAGTGAAATTTCATGTAGCAATTTATTACTACATTAATTACTATATAATTAGAATTATACATAATTATATATAATATATAATTAGAATTAATTACTACATTTTACAAATGAGATTTAAGTTCCTTTCCTTGCTTGTTGTTTTTTTATTTATTCTAAAGCTAGTACATTATATAACTTATAATGAATAAATTGATTCATTGTTAATTGCTAATTTGTTGCATTTTTGATTGCAGGAATGGGCTTTCCCTTGGAGCTTCCAAACATTGGTCAGATGTTTTAGAAATTATGACAGGAGAAAGGGATCTTACTAGCTCCGCCATACTGGAGTACTTCAAGCCACTTTCTGATTATCTGGATAAGGAGGAGCAAGAATTTAAGTCCCCTTCTATGGATGCCAGGCTAATGGAGGCTCTCCCCCTTCTAAATGGTGCAAACTCAAAAGCTCCACAACCTAATGTAACTGTTCCTATAGCAGTTGGCTCAGTTCTTGGGATATTTGTACTGGTTGTGATCATTGCATTTGTTATCGGAAGAAGGAGACGCAACTTAGCTGCCGATATGTGAATGCTGAAATTAAGTGAATTCTTGTATGTGCAATTTGTTGGAAGCAAAAATACATATTTAAATGTAACATAACTAACTTATACAGTTATTTATAGTCAACAAGGCAACTTTCATACACTGTAAAAACTTATTACTTAATAATATTTCCTCACATTCGCTCTCAACTATTCAGAACGTTGATTTAGCAGCTACAGGCAGAGGAATTCGCCTGGAAGTCTAATGTGGGCATAAGGAAAACGTCCATCAAAGCTCGGCAGTGTACATTTGCGCCTTTCTTAGGCACAATATTGGAACATAAATTTTACACATGAATAGATAGGCCTCATCTTAATTTATAGACTCTATAATAAAGATATAAATGGTCGTTGGTTCGATTCTATAGTCTGTTCCACAAAAGCTGGCAGTACGGGAAGCTCATGGGGAAATAAATGCACGCATAAGGGAGCAACGTAGCCTCTCCCAAACCGTCAGTTAATTATTTCTTAGTACTTGTACGGATAAAATTAATATTTTCAACTTAGTTTGGTGTAAATATATACAGTAGACTCTCGATAATTCGAATTTATGGGGACCAAACAAAAAATATATATACAAATAAATTTTCGAAATAGCGAGAGTTCGAATTAAAGAGGGGCTGAAAAAAAATTCGAATTGAAGAAAGTTACATTTTATTTGTCATTGTATAAGATTGTGAATGCTGGTAGAAACAAAAATATATATTATAATAATACATGTGGATCAATTTACTTATTATAAAAAAGTTGTATCATTTCTTCATAAAAAATATCGGTTATTTTCGTTTGGGTCGCTTGGTTGGCTGCAATCTGGTCCACAGCATTTTCCAAAGTGTTCACTGCTTTAAACACACAACCAGGTTGGATGTTATCCATTTCAGACTGTTCGAAAAAACGACGCAACCCTCTTAAAAAAAGGTTGCTTCCTTAGAAGACACCATCGGAACATCGTCGTCTTCATCTTCACTGTCAGAAATATGTTGACTGACCACAATTGACCATAGTTTCATAATGCCTTCATCAGACAATGTACCGGCTGTTGACATTATTGTCAATATTAACATAATCGTTGAAAGTTATGGGAACCTCTGGAAGTCTGTTTCAAGCACTCAAAAGAGGTCCCTCATCTTGCAGATCTTGTTGAACCACATCATTTCCGTCCTTGCATTCCTAATCCTTGATGAATCCGCAAGCTTTAAAACAATTTGCAATTGTCTGTGAGCTAACCCCTTCCCAATGCTTTGTGAGCTATTTCCATTGCAGTAAACACTGAAATGCTACACAGGTTACTTCTTTTTTCTCCTTCTTCAACAGCCGCGATGACTTGTTTCTTTTCGGTGAGCGACTAAAACTTATAACGTACAGGGTCCATTTTAAGGCTGAAACTGCACTAAAGCATTTCAGGGGTGGTGTAGCATGAATCATAGACATTGGAGGGAGATAAGTTCTTGGAAAAATTGCCTCGACACTTTCCATGATATGACTACTTTTTCGAATTGTGGAGTGGGCCGGTCTAGCTTCACTTCGATTTATAGAGGGGACCAAAATACATTGATTTTCTTCGAATTATAGAGGTTTTCGAATTACCGAGAGTCTACTGTATATGTATATATATATATATACGAGTTAAGGTATGATTGCTCGATTCCAGAGCAATCCGTAATCTTGATTTTTCTCATAAGAAATACATTGACCATACTTCGGAAAACGTTTTATGTGCCATAAAACATTTTCCGAAATATGGATGTATTCCCAACCGCGCAGAGGCTATATGTGTATATGTATATACATACGAGTTAAGGTGTGCTTGCTAACAGTAAGCAATGTAATACTATATCTTTTAATGAAAAATAAGATTTTTCGAACAATTTTTTGGATAAGTGAATGCTTAACATAAAATCTATGACATTATTGTGGCGAATTCGATATCCCATGCGTTTCTTACGGCAGAAATATACCTGACCCAGCGTCGAACCAAAGACATCCTCCTTGTCATAGAGAAGACCTCCTAGAATTGAACTCATGATAAGTAGCATTAGTTTCCGATGTTTTCATAGGTGAGATTCAGCTAGTCATCGTGTTAAAATTCTTTTTGGCATCACATCTGACAAAAGAGAGGAGGTAAATGGATACCAGCTTCTGTTACATATTACATAATACTGCTGCCCTCAAATTCAGTTGATGCTGCCAACCTTATTTCAAATTATTTCTCTTGTTTTTAAATCTGCAGTGAAAACGGACTTTGAATCTTTTCCAACCATATGGAAACATGCTGTTATCACTCCCATTCACAAAGGTGGTAGTAAATCAGATGTAATAAACTATAGACCCATAACCCTAAAAAAAGCCTCGATACTTTCCATGAAATGACTAATTTTTCGAATTGTGGAGTGGGCCGGTATTGCTTCACTTCGATTTATAGAGGGGACCAAAATACATTGATTTTCTTCGAGCTATAGAGGTTCTCTCAGGGGACCGAGGGTTTTCTTCGAATTATAGAGGTTTTCAAATTACCGAGGTTCGATTTATCGAGAGCCTAATGTATATATATACATCCTGCGGGAAATGATTAAAAGAATTTGTTTGATTATCGTCGTCTTTCATAAACACTCCAAATTTCAAAAGGAAATTCGTTCAGGAAGGGACACAAAAGGAGTTCCTATTTCCTTATGCATTTCTTACGGAGATATATATAGTAAACGCCCACTAGCCTCGAACCAACGACCACTTACGACATTCTCACGCTCGCTCTTATGTGAGAATGGACCCTTTTATGGCTGTGTTAAATTTTGAACCTCTGCACGGTTGGGAAGTGTCATAAAAAGCTTTCGGAAATATGGCCAATGTATTTCTTAAGGGGAAATTCGAAATTACGGGTCGCTGTGGAATCGAACCCATGGCACCTAGGCAAGTGTTGATTTTTTGGAGTATACTATATATGTATCTATACGTTTAGAAGGTTTGAATGATCAATATATCATAATAAGATAGTTACGATTTTTCAGAACTTGAAAATATTTCACCTCCTGGCATCGAACCTATGACCAGTTACAGAAAAGCTGTACCATTTTTCCGTAGAAATATGTATCTGATATAATCGCATGATATTTCGTTGTTCTACGTTCTCGGATAGTTTTTTTTTTTTAAATTGTCAAAAATCGACCCCTTGCATTCTTATGGGGGAAAATCCGACTTTGGTGCCCTCTAGAATCGAATCTTTGATAGGAGGAGGAGGTTTCCGATTAAATACTAAAATTTTCTTGTTACTAGTAACCATTCCATGCCCAGTGAAAATATTACGAGAATGAAATTCACAGAATATGATTTCACATATAACGTGTATATTCATTATTGGAATGAAAAGACACAGAGTTTTATTGACAGGAATTGTTACAAAAACGACCATTTCAAAGAGTAATCTGCATATTTACGCAGAGGAAAAATTAAACAATGCCATGTCAGTTGCAATTCTGTTCTAAGCAAATTGGTGGTGCTCAACAAAGTTTCACCATTTTATGCCAGAGATCCATCTTAGAGGCAGCCGCTCAAAAGGCTCATATTATTGGTAGTACCCCCTTTAGGATAGTATTGTACATGGGAAAGATACCATGATTTTTGCTTTACTTAAGCTAGAGAAAAGTCACATAACTTCTCTTGCCAAGTTAAAATCTATTCTTTTCTTACTCTTAAGGTTAAGATTAGCATTATATAGGAGAATATATATACGTCTAGCAGGATTAGGTTATTCGGGAAGGTAAGTGTAGGTGCAAAAAAGGGGGTGGAGAGGGTAAGAGGATATGGAGGGAATGTGTCAATGACTGACAGCAAAAGTTGTGAAAAAATATGCTTTTAGTATCAGTGAATTTGTATAACCCCATATGATGTATTTATCTTTTGGTTAAATTCAACTTAAAAAATTTATAATCATTAAATGGTCTTAAGAGCAAATGAGGTTTTGAGGAATTACTTGTTGTTGCCTGGCAATGAATGGTGGTCATTGAGATATGTGGCTGCTTTTAATGGAGATCATTGAAACTGATTATATAGCCATGGAGAATCTAAACTTTTAGTGAATTACCAGTACCTGAGATAAATTGTGTTATGAATCAGATGTGCCAATAGAAGAAGCAAGTTCTATAAGAAGTAGAAAATAATTACTATAATAGGCCTGAAAGAAAAAATTTTTGATTTATTCTTTCGAAATAAGTACAGTTTTATCACTAATTAACAACTTTTTGAAGAATTTCAGTTAATGCTATATCAGTATAAAAAGGATATTGATTGTTACAAATTAAATATCTAACAAAATAACCACACTGAAAATGAGTATATTCATAAATGGAAAAAATATAACAAGTATACAAGAACTTTGGTTGAGAATAACATTAGTAATAATTGATAATCGGCAGGTTTGATAATAAGATATGTATTAGTATACAAAGGACTGATTTATTAAATCATGTAACTAAAACATTGTCATTAATTAAATATGAGTGTAAACATCAAATTCATTTCTATTTTAAGAAAAGAATCCTTAACTTAATACTAAACATCTTCATTTTATACTTTCTTGCATAGCATAGTCAAGGTCAGTTACAATAAAAGAATATCCTGACCATTAACAGACTGAATTCTATTTACAGTTAATTATTATTAATACATAGTTTCTTCACCTTCAAAATTTACAGTCATTCCCAAGTAAATTTCTGAAACATTGTAAAGAAATCCTGTATTTTCTTAGAAGATATGCATGTATTACAACATTTAAATATTTTATAATGGCTGAATTATGTGATGATTATGGCCATTTTCACAATAATTATGTGTATAAAATATTTCACATTTTAAGTCAGTGAGAAAAAATATGACATCCATGTCTTCTTTTCCCATCTTTAATACATCTATTTTTAAATACTCATAAAATATTTCTGATAATCCTTGAATTTGTTACCCGAGTGACCTATTTACATTAGGGTTGTTTTAACATTACAAGGTTACAAACAAACATGTAATTGTGCTAAGTCAATGAAGAATTAGTTACAATTTAAAGCTAATAAGCATATATTTTATTTAAAGTAATTAGGGAATCTAACTGAACTGATTAAAATTAATATTCCCCAATGATCTTGAGTTCCCAGTTGCAGCTTGATAATAATTTATGTTATTAACTTACTATTTTAGTATATTAAATCAGCATTTTGGTATTTTATATTAATTTTGATTATGAAGTCAATTAAATTAATTACATTTCTCTTGATGAAAAATATATCAAAAGCTGAATTGAGTAATGAATTTTGCCTTATTACTAAATCTCAGAAGTATTATATTTAGCTATTCTCTCTTGCTTAAAAGTGATAAGTGGCTCCACTTTCTTTGGTTGAACATATGTTATTCTTTTCAACAGAAGTAAATCAGAATGGTTGAAAATAGATTCTTGATATAGATTGGTTACTTAAAAATTAAATACAATAATGATATTAATGATTCTTCTTCGAAAATCAACCTGTCATAATCTGTTATTATTCCTATTGTCCACTTTTCTTTTCAGATGCCATTTACTTTGCCAAAGCTACAAGGTCTGTTGATTTTAATCTCATGGGCAGTAGTATGTAGCTGCATCAGATTGATAATTGTGTGAACTATAAGTGAAGTTTGTGTTTCATTATTCCAAAATACTGTAATTACTGTTAGATTGCTCAGCATATAGAAGGCACTATCACACATTGATATCTATTTTGGATCCGTGATAAATTATTCTCCTTCACTGCTTAAGGTGGTACTAAAAAAACAATCAGGTAAACCAATAATCTCTGTATAATTTTTGGTTATTGCTGTTATCGACTCCATTAGATCATCTTTACATGTGAGAGGATTACCTAAAAATGAAAGAGGGTGAAATTAATCGATCATAAACGTTCACCAACATTTATTTAAATATGTTTTCCTATAAATACCTTCAAGATGTATTCTGAGGATTTTTTGCACATCATACTTTTTACATAGAGTTTTAGATGCTAGTTCACTTCCTATGGTGTTGATCTCATTAAATCTTAAATCAGCATAGCAGAGCACTGGTAAGCCATGAAAATCTGAGCCTACCACTGTTAGGAGGTTATTGGATGCAAAGAGTTCTTCAAGCTTCGGTAAGTGAGTCTGAATAAAAAAATACAAAAATCCAAGCAGAAATTGAGAAAATATTGAATAAGCTGAATACATACTGATAGTTATACAAACTTATTTAATTTCAAATGAAGAAATTAAGGCAAATACTGTATGTATCTTTGCCACAAGTAAAAAATTATGATGATGGATGGATTATGGATGATTGTTACTATAAAGTGAGTGATAGTAGTAGATAGCATGAAAGTTATATATTATAGTTAAACAGAAGTGAAATATAGTGACATGACTGAGACTTTAAATCCCCAATTTTCAAGATAATGTATGGAAACTCATGAAATAATAAAATGAATTATTTCAATACAAAAATAATAAAATAGCAAGTTATGGACAAATATAAATGGCTATAATTTGTTTTAGTATATTACCTTTGAAAATTCTTCCAGGGTTGTGAGTAGATTGTGTGATAAGTCTAGCACACGCAAGTCATCAAGATCTATCAGGTCATCTGGAGAAATCTTTTGTAGGTAATTGTGGGACAAATTCAGCCTCTGAAGTTTAGATAGACCTCCAAGGGCACCACCTAATTCTTCCAATTGATTGTATTCCAATCTTAGCTCATTAACCTTTGTATGTAGATCAACATGATTTTGTAGCTTCAAAGAAAAAGAGAAAAATGGGTTTTTTAATAGTTGTTCACTTGAATAGGATTGCCTTTGCATATTATGATGATAATTATAACTAAAAAAATCATTAATATGGATTTATGATGAGATAAGAAAATATTTTGGCCTAAATCTTTTCTTGTTGAAAAGCATTAGAGAGTTTAAAACATTTGCTCACTTCTTTTCTTCCCCCAAGCCTTTTTATGAAATTGTGAGACAGATCAACAACTCTCAAGTTTTGCAAACCCTTAATCTCTTGCAAAGAGAATTCTGGAAGATGGTTGTACGTAAGATTTAAGGTTCCAAGAGAGCGCAATGTCAATAATGATCCATTTAAAGTAGTAATGTGGTTGAATCCAGCTTGTAGATCTTGAAGGGCTTCTAATTCCAGAAAGTCATCTTGAAGGATCTGAAAGAAAAGATGATTACTTTTTACTATATAACCTTAAGATTACATTTTAATCTTTAAACAACAAAAATAAAATTAGTCAAAGGAATTTATGTGGGGCGTAAAGATGAAATACTTTAAATTCTCTATATGTTTTAAGAGAAGCCAAAACATTTCACCATCTGTTTACTTAGATTTAGTTTTATCTATGATTTATTTATTTATTGTTAACAGTTTTAATATTATTAAGTATGAACAAAATATAAAATCAATAATACAATTTTATGACTAATATATTCATAGTTATTTCATCTATATTACTCATCAGTTTTGGTTCAGTTCAACAAAAGCTAATTTATAAACTTTAGAGTTAAATTGAAATCAATACTCCAAGTATTAAGGTCTGCTTACAGTCTCAATCTTGTTGTTTGTTATATGAAGCCTTTCTAGTTTCTTAAGATTCTTAATTGTTCCACTTAATGCTTTTAATTGATTATTTTGCAAGAACAAAGAAGCTAAATTAAGATATGAATTCAGTTCCATTGGTAATTTGTTCAACTGATTTTCAGCTACATGAATTAGTTGTAAATTAAATGCTTCATTAGGCATTTGACTCTCCAAAGATGTGATATTATTTCCATTTATAAACAGCCATTTCAAATTAGTTAGGCCACTGAAAAGAAAAAATAGTTTAATAGATTTTTATCTTATAACAATATCATAATAAAAGAGCAATGTCTTCATATTTTTAAAGGTATATCATTTATCTAAGCATTTGCAGAATACTAAACTAAGACTTTCCTATTAAATTAACTGAGAAGAATATTCTTGATTTCTGCTTCCCATTAAAGGGCTCATAATCACAAAATATGTATTACGAAATTAAATCCAAAATCAACATTAAATCCATTTTATAAAGATTTATGTAAGTTTTTACTTATAACTGGTTCAAGATAATTTACTTTAAATGTGATATTAATTTTGGTGAGTGCAGTATTCACTAAGAACTTCAAGCTCAAAATTTTGGGAATCCATTTATGATTTATCAAATTTAGAGTAATTATTGTAACAATAATATTCATATTTCATGCAAATGTTAATATTCATTACACCTCATTTCAGTGCAACTAGGTTTATGAAATGTAAAAATTGAATTTTTATTTCATAATACTAATATAATCTTATATTTATAAATGCAATGAACTATTAGTATGTTCATGCAATATAATTGAATTATTAATATATTATTTAAACTAATGCCAATTTTAATATTTTATGCTAAAAATTATACTTTCTCCATGTTATTTGATTAAAATTTAATTCCAGGCTTTGCAAAATTCAATGCAGGAAAAATTATTACTTAATTGAAGTTATCAATATAGCTCTGCATTGATTGCTCATTCCTGTATGAAGGGGTTAAGAAGTTATTTTGAATTGTGCTGTCTTTATATTTAATATTCAAGCCAATAGCCATCATTAGATTGCCAACTGTTCATAAAATATTCCATTGTCTTTACTCATATAAATGTTTTAAAAAGTTCTGAAAATTGTACTCATTGAATCCAAAATATGGTTAAAGAATAAAAAAATTACCCAGCATGGATAATAATCCAGAAATTTAGAAATGTATGCAAAGCGGCTGAATATAGGAATATTCTTGATTTCTGTTCCCAATTAAAGAAGTAGTGATGTACAAATGTTGAATTCAAGCCTTCAAGATTTTAAGCATCAAAGATCCCGGGAATTTTTCAAACATAGTTTAGCTATATATGTTGTCTAATTCGTTCAAATATCCTTGATTATGCGAGAGAATGTCAGATTATTAATACAAGCCAAATTTAAAAATAAATCATCTATTTATTACAATGTAAAAAAGATTAGATTGAAATGGTGGTTAATCGCAGCTGATTGTTAGATAAAAAATTTTCAGAATGTATATCCTTATTGAGAAAAATCAATCTGATTCATAACAGCTTACAAATTTCACTGCCTTGCTCTCTCTCTCAGTACCTGGTAATCTGTCACATAGTGATGTTGTATTTCTTACTAAAGATGTTCTTTAAGTTGCTTTAAGAACTTAAGAAATTTCTTTTAATTTTTAACTTGGTACTTAATTTTTTTAATAACCTCCTGATATTTTGAGTGACATTTACTTGAAAAGCATCAACAGGTTTAATAAAAATAAAATTAATCCTGTTCCAGAAAGTGAAATTCTTGAATTGAAAATTATTGGAAACGTATATTATTGGAATTATTTTTTATTTTATTCATATTAATCTTTCTGCAGAATTGAAAATCTGGAGTATAGAAAATTAAAATCATATATGAAGATTAATCTCCTCTTTATAATTTTCAACAAATTATAATTGAACATAATAATGGTGCAGTTGAAAAATTTTACTATTTCAATACGATATCTTCTCTATTTATACCAAAAAGAAAGATAATGAAAGGAATTTTTGGCTGTATCTTATGATATATATCATTATACTGATAATTTCCATTTATATATTATATAGTGAAGTGGTATACATGGTATAGTCATTATAATTTAAAATTATCATATTTCTTAGTTCTCTGGTGGCAAAAATCTCAAATATCTTCTTTTTGATAAGGACTTTGGTTAATATCTCCCTTATCTGTTTATTTAATCATAACCACTCTTGGTACATATATGGATATGATTATTGAATTATTATGAAACTTACCTAATTGATCCATTCAGATTTTGAATTTTATTATGTCCAAGATGCAAATGAATGAGCCCCAGAGGTAATGATGCCTGCTCAATTACGCTGATGTTATTACCAGCAAGAAACAAAAATTGAAGCCTTGGGAGTGCCTGTAGAATGAAACTCAAATAAAGAGAAATCATTTGGAAATCAAGGTTAATGTATCTAAAAGGAGAAAAGAAAGATCTTATGAGTACCTTTTATTAATACATAACATATATTTTATGATATCATTTTTTATTCTTTGTCTGTGATTAGAAAAAATTGAATGGTTTTGGAATATATTTGGCTTTATTCTATTCATATGAAAATTAAAAAACTGTCTTGACCATCACCAACAATGCTTTGCTTAATAATAGCAGATATTATTCCAAAGAAAATATGCTTGGAGCTCTAAGGATATTTTTGATAGAGTCCATATCAATTTTAGTTCAATGTTTATCATTAATAAAATAACTGCACTCATAAGAACTTTTTCTCTCCTTCAAGTTTCCTTGATTTTTCTAGATAGACTTGGGTACAGAATTTAAAATGCTCTTACAAAATTCTTTAACTAAATCAGAATTATTTATTTAAAATACATGAAGTGAAATGGCAAAGATTCTATGTAGTATCCTCAGATAAATTTACTGGATTCCTTCAGAAAGTTGATAATTTTCTTAAAAAATTGATACAACACCTCCAGTAATGTGCTTTAACATATACTATTACATTTAATATATTTTAATGGAAAACTACAACAAAAACCATTGAATTATTTTATCTTAACATGTAATAGAATGAATTTTCTCTTAAATATGGAGAGAACTAATGGAGAAATCATTCTGCTGTAAATGTATTAGGTAATGAGTAATTACACATAGATCCATAAATATTGCATTAAACTGTCTAAGGAGGAAACCATGCACAAGCTTTAAATGTAGCATGGTTTCCTTAGATTCTACCTTAGAAACGTTTTAGTGTAGTACATACTGGTGCATTGAAGTTTACATGTTACATCAAAGCAATTAGCTTTCAAAAAATCTTTTGCTATGATGAACTTATTACAATACACTTCTGAAATCAAACTTTTCTGACAGTTTCTCTTAGTAGATTTAATGATAAAAATTTTAATGAATTAATTTAATATGTTAATTAATCAATTTAATGCTAATTTTATAGATAGATCTCTATATGATTTATTTGGCTATTAATTGAGAAAAAATAATCCACTCCTCATTGATCTTGTGCCAAGACCGAAAATTGCAGGAATGTTTCATTTTCATCAACATTAAGTTTCCCTATACATATATGAGGCAGAAGTATTTCTTGAATCATTGGGATGAGTTAGGAGGATTTAGTTTTAATTATGATTTTCACCTCTTTTTTCTTATCAGGAATAAATTTAATCTGTTCTTCACAATAAGTTCCATTCTTAAAATCTTAAAATTTTGCTTATTCTGGTGATAAGGTATTTGATTTTGATTCACTTCAGGAAGTTGTCATAAATAATATATCTTTCTTTTAATTTTAGGATCTCAATTAGGCCTAAACATTTTTAAAATTAATTATGTATGAAAATTATTATATGTTTAATAATATATATATATATAATATTCATATAAAGACAATGTCTAAGAAATAAAAATAATTATCCTAGGACGATTTTAAAAAATGAGAGAATAGATTCCAAATATTCCATAAAAATAAACAATATTTTTTCATTTGTATCATTTTTTTCCTCACAATTTCTTTCAAAATTTCAAATATGATTTTGTCTTAAATTTATTGAAAAGAAAACATACCTTGAAATCTGTTTTAGATATTTTTTTTAAACGACACCATCCAATATCCAGTGTTTCCAGGGAAGGCATGTGTCTGAGTGCCTCTTCTGGAAAATCAACAATTAAGTTGTCAGCCAAACTGAGAAACTTTGTCTCAGACATATTGATGAACACATGTTTGTTGATTGACCTGTAATAAAAGAAAAATTATATTACTCCCCTGATTAAAATAATAATTCATTAATATTTGGTATAATATCTAAAATATATTTAAGTGATGTGTGTATAAATATATGTTTATTTTAGAATTCCAGGATATAAATAAAAATTTTAAATTAAATACCCAACATTTGAAAATAGATGCTTGGGTAAGATTTCAACATATTGTTTATGAAAAATAATTCATATCATTCATATCATATCAAATAATCATATCCAGTGATGGTTTTATTTAATATATTTTCAAATGAAAACTTGTTGGATATAGGGTTTGAATAAACTTCCAAGAGTCTTAAAATAATTTTTTCGCCTATTTAATTGTTTAATATGGCATTTAAAAAAACAGTATGATCTAAACAAATACAGTATTGATGATACACAAAAGAACATTTATTGTCTATAAACTGATTCTCTGGTCTGGTTGAGCGATTACTATACAATAACAGTATATTCTTTTGAAATTTTAATTATTTCCGTATTTTGTTGTGTGTAATAAATATTATTCCTAAGAGACTGAAATTTAAGGGTACTATCAAAGTAAAAAAATTATGAGAGATTTATTGATATATTAATACATTGAGTAGATTTTGTTTTTTTTTGTATGAATCATACAAAGGCAAATTTTTGCTATTACAAGTAATTAAAATAATTAATCAGTTTCATATGATTTCACACAATTTTCATATTTTCCTTTTTTTGTCTGTTTTCTTTTTTAGGCAGTATATTTTTATTATTATTAAATTTCCTTGTTAGTGATGCTGTGATAATCATAGAATAACAATAGAATGAAACAAATTTAAACAAAAGGAGTGTTTTCTCTCATCTTGCCAAATGCCAAAGATATTTTTAAAGGAAGTATGTCTTCCTTATTATTCCTTGACTGTATCACATTTTTTCATGGTAAAGACTCCTTGAGTTCCATAATATATAATCTAACTTTAAGAAAAGTTTTTTTCATTGAGTAACTTTATATTCGTATCTATAAATGACAAAATTCAAACCTATGATAATTTAAATTAGAACTTAAGTTCAAAAATAAGTTGTTTTATGAGATCATCATTGAAGTAAAAATGAGGGATAAAGAATTTTACTGAATAAAGTTTATGGCCATCAAAGATGACTATATTATGTTTAACAGCAGGACCTGAAGACAAAAAGGATTTAAATTCCATAAGAATGTAAGAGAGACAAAATGAGATTCATTGAGTGACTAGATTTTCAAACATTATTTCTCTACTTCATTTACAACTTTTAGAAATAAACAGAATCTGATATTATTTAAAACAATTTTAGAATGAGTAAATAGCTAAAGAGAAAGAATATTTAAATCTTTGTTTATTGAAATGTACTGGCATTGAAAATCATGATGGCGGACCGGACCTTTCTATAGTCCGTTCCACAAAAGCTGGCAGTACGGGAGGCTTATGGGGAAATAAATGCACGTAAATTCCCATAAGGGAGCAACCTAGCCTCCCAAAAGGAGTCAGTTAATAATTTATGATTTACATCTACGGATAAAATTAATATTTTCAACTAAGTTTGGTGGATTTTTTTCCAATTTTTTGATGAAATTTGGACGAGGAAGGATGGTTCTACATATTGACGGAGTTTTTTCAACATTTAAACAAAAGAAATAAATTTTACAGCGGAATTAAAAAAAAATGGTCACCAAACCAAACCTCACCAGCCGTGAACAATACTAAAACTACCATTTCTCTCATCCTATCTGACGTAAGGTGCTAGTTTTTTCATAGATTACTCTTTATACCTTATGAATACAAAAAAGTCAACTTATATTAATGTTTGACTGATGAAATTTTAGTAAAAAATAATTTAAGTGGAACGCAACCTCCGAAAATTTGAATCGTGCAGTCAAATTTATACATCGCCTAAAAATTTTTTGTTTCTTACGTTACGAAGAACTTGTCGCGAGAGAAATTGAGATAAATGTTGTTATTTTCATTTACAGGTTATTCTGAGTCGATATCTTGAATAGAACTTTAGTTTTTGAATTTTATAACCGAGAGCGGGTCCGGATCAATCCGAATTACGCTTACGGGTCTATTAGTCTCGAGCAAAAAGTAACAATGATTAGCAATCGGAGCGCTAAATCAATTACTCCCTCGGTTATGAAATTCAAAAACTAAAGTTCTATTCAAGATATCGACTCAGAATAACCTGTAAATGAAAATAACAACATTTATCTCAATTTCTCTCGCGACAAGTTTTTCGTAACGTAAGAAACAAAAAATTTTTAGGCGATGTATAAATTTGACTGCACGATCCAATTTTTCGGAGGTTGCGTTCCACTTAAATTATTTTTTACTGAAATTTTATCTGTCAAAAATTAATATAAGTTGACTTTTTTGTATTCATAAGGTATAAAGAGTAATCTAAGAAAAAACTAGCTCTTTATGTCCGATAGGATGTGAGAAATGGCAGTTTTAGTATTGTTCACGGCGGGTGAGGTGACCATTTTTTTTTCATTCCGCTGTAAAATTTATTTCTTTTGTTTAAATGTTGAAAAAACTCCGTCATTATATAGAACCATCCTTCCTTTTCCAAATTTCACCAAAAAATTGGAGAAAAATCCTCCAAACTAAGTTGAAAATCTTAATTTCATCCGTTGCAAAGGCAAATTTTGTGGATATCGCGGATATTCCGGAAAAATGACCCGGCGTACGAGGCTATTCGATTTCTCCATAAGCCCCATACTGCCTAGAAAAGTGGAACAGACTATAGGTGAAACGTATCACATGCTCTCCGATTCTGATCTGTGTTCTTGTGGTAAAACTTTGTTACTACTCTAAATTCACAGAGTATTGTGTTTTCTACGTAAATGTGCGCAATTCCACTAGTGGTAGCTGCATTTCGTTTGCGTGGCTTATGGCTGAACGAAGTGACAAAACTATCATGGAAAAGTGTCTTGTGTCCGTTATACGAGTCTTGCCATTGAATCCTGTGGTCCTTTTCGGTGATTTTAATTGGTCCATTAACTGGGCGTCTCCTAATTCAGGGAAACCTTTGTCCTACCCTGCTGAGTTCTTTATTGAACATTTTATCATTTGCACATTTACTCACCTTAAGGCTCTCGCAGTTTAATTTATTCCCCACTAGACATTTGGCAACCCTGGACTACATAGTTTCTACCATAAATTACTACCGTATTAAAATTACTGCCGTTAATTTCCGTCACCTATGGTCGAAACAGTTTTGAAAGTGACCATGAATCTCTTGATGCCTCTTTCACTATTTCCCAGAAAGTGAAATCCCGCGGAGCTGAGCTCCCCCCTTTAGACATTCTTTAAAAATGGGATATAAAAATGCTATCACGCTGTAGAGAAGTCATAAATTATGATGGCGATTAAATTTTTCAATAAACTTTATTCAAAGTATGAAAAAATCTATTCTTTTGTTTCATTCTAAAAACGGACAGAACTTTCCGGTAGACCTATTATGTAAGTGTTGATTTTGTCACAGTAAATTGGCAGATGTATGCTGTATGTGGTAAATAAATTGTTATAGATGACAGAAAAAGAGAGTTGAACATGGACTACTCGATAGCTTATTACATACTTTACATTATTTTATGAATATAGCTTATACATAATTTTATGAATAATTTCAAGAGTGTTCATATAGCAGCCAGAAAATAAGTTATTTTTAAGATACAAAGCTTTCATGATATATACTTACTATAATCAATTATTAGATCTATTAATGAGAGTAGAGTCATGAGTGAGAAAATAAAAGAATCAATAGAAAAAGAGATAGGGAATTACTCTTGCTATGGCAAATCAATTCTCTATTTATAAAAGATAAGAAAAACAATCAAGCTTATTGCTGTTTGTTTCCTCTTTAAAAATTTAAGTGAAGGACATCTAGATTATCTCATTTAGTGAATCAACCAGATGATTGTTGTTTTACATTCATGAAATAACTCTAATTACAAGTGGAAGAATAGTCACTTACTCCTTACTCAAGAGCTAATTTAGGTCAAATTGGCTCTAAGGAAAGAGCTTATGGTTGTTGATTCTAATGATTAAAAATTAAATTAAAAAATATGCATTTATTGATCAAGTATAATTTAGAATCCGTAGAATAATTTGATTTCACTTATACTTGAGATTGCACTTGTAAATTTTGTGTTAAATGATTAATTTATCTTGAGTCGTATTATTTTCTTCACATTAGCATCAGTTGATTTTCTGAAAAAAGGTTAATACAGGAGATACCCTTTTTGTAGGCCAAGGTGAATTTGTATAAGACGGGATGAAAGGATTGAATATTTTGGACGACTCTCTTGGATACTTAACTCATTTTTTATTTAAATAAAGGTCAATTTAAAATAAAGTTCGGGGAACTTTTCTGAAGCACAATTGATTTATTAAGTTATGGTACTGGTCTATAATGCATCAGTTTTGTGTTGCATAACATCACAACAGCTTACTAACTAAGAGAAAGATTTCTGCCCTTCTTATAAGAAAATTTAGGATTATTTTACTTATATTAAATCAAACAATTGTAACATAGTAAATGTTTATAACATTTCTTTATACAGAAAAAGAGTATAACAGAAATTATAATTAAACCACTAGAAAACATTATAGTACATTTATTTCCTTTTCAATTAAAATTATGGAGCCTATATTTTATCTGCTAGATTTAAAAGTACTAATGACCAATAAAAAGACTAAAGAAAACGTAAATTATATTCTGAAAAAAGAAGTTGAATTACTTAAGATATTTAATGCATGAATGATAAAATAAAATTTCAATTATAACCATTGATTATTGATGATTGTGAAATTATTTATATATCTGGAATAACCTGATCCTGAAAGAGGATGTGGAATTTTAGTATAAGACAATCATAAATTTGTGTATAGCAATCATCTCAACAGTCAAAGGAGGAAGAGTGAAGAAATAAAGCTTTTCCTTTTGAAAGCTTCTATTTAGAGTTAAGAGGTTTTTTAAAATTCCATTTTCACTTCTGAAAATCATTTTTAGAAATATCCTAGATATTCACAGTGAAAACTTTCTATTTAAATTATTATATTGATTAAAAAATGCATATTCCAACAAATCTATCATCTAGATTGTGGGAATATTTAATGCTACTTCAATTTGTATTCAAACATGAGGTTTGAGTATATTTTAACTGTAGAATAGCCATAATTAAGAATTAATTATCTCATACTTTTTATGTCATCTTTCTCTTTGAGTTTCTTACTTCTATTTGAGTCCTTACTATCTTTTATTTCAAGTTTTTTATTGAGAGATAATAGCATAAAAGATGGGAAGATATATACATTATCAAATATTGATGTTCTGAGATAAAAATACCAAATTTTGAGTAATCTTTTCAATGTCCTAGGACCTCTGCAAACCAAATCATCTTGAATGGATATACATTTTAAGGTTCACTTAATAAACCAACTGAAGCAAATATGAAAAGAACAGTAAACTGATATTTTATCTGATATAAAAAATTTTATTAAATTAAGTATCAGGCTTTACTCTGAAATTGATCTACTGTTTTACCGAACATTTTATCCTTTCTTTAGGTTTAAATATTTTTTTCCTAAATTTTACAATGCATGTTTAGCTATTTTTTTACTTAGTAAAGACAACATTCTTACATTTTTTAGAATATTCCCCTTCAATGCCTTACTTGCTGGAGAAATAAGTTGCATTTTATCTTTAACCATCCATTTTTGGTTTAATATTTTCATATTATGCCGTGGGTAAAACCAATAATGATTCATAACAATCTGTGATATATCTCTATGATATCTTACATTTCACTGACATACATGTTTACCCTTAAATATATTTTTTCAATATTTTAAAACTTTCAAGAAAAAAATACTCTCATTTTTAATATTTTCAATTACACTTACTCATTCTCAAGTAAATCATTCCGAATAGAAAATTCGTAGATTGCACAATCGAAATTTAATACTATCGGCAGTTAAACAAATTCATAAGTTTATCGTTAAACTTCTTTTGCAGATTCTCGTACTCATTTACCATAAAAGTATGCATACATATTTCATTCCCCCATTTTCTGGCTGCAAAAATGAAAGATTAATTGAAATAACTTAATATTAGATTAAAGATAACTAAAATAAATTGTGAATATTGTCAACTTTTTAAAAACTAGATTCATAATATTTTCCTTTGCGAAATATCAGAAAGTTATATCCGAAGCTTGTAAATGATAATTGTAGACATTCATAGAATTTACATGATTTCTTGAAGAATTATGTTTGTTAAATTTTTCCAGCAAGTTGTTGGCTTTCGTATCGTTTAATCCAAATTGCAGTTCAAGGTCACTTCTAAGGAACCTTTAAGTAGATCGGAAATGTAGAGAATATAGAATGGATTTATGAGAATAAGAATTGTTTCCTCTAAACTTGATTATGAAGGCAACCATTTCGCAATTATTTAAATAAAAACCATAGTCAAAGTTTTTGAAAAACGTCGCCAAGAGGATAATTTTCAAAATCGACGATTAACTTTGGTTCCTAATGAGTGGTAAGTCCTTACTAAAACTATGAAGTAGAAGACGACGAGGAAATTAAATATTGTATGAAGCAGTACTTCATAACGCGCGTTGTCTAAAAATTATAATATTATAGGGACAAACCTTCTACGAAAGCTATTATTGATTTAGAGCGAAAATTTGCAACCCCGTGCAGCGGCTAAAGGTTATCTTCAGCGATAACCATTATTTATGAGATGTTTTCCATATCTTTGCCGTCCTCGTGACCAAAGTGCTTGTATCAGTCAAGATTTTGTTCTTTTTATGTAGTTTCTTCATTTGTATTGCCGCTAAATCGCAGATATTTATTTATACTTTCTCTTAAAAAGCGTAATATTAATTCGCATTCTTTTCAGAACATGAATTAACATGAAATTTAAGCAAAAGAAAAATTAAAATCAATTAAAAAAGCAAACTATATAGGGAGTCCTGTGATTATTTTAGTTTAAAATAGATTGTGTAAATTATTTATCTTTATAAAAATCACTTTCATATAAAATATAATGTGCATATTATTATTTCAGAACTTGGCCGAATCGGTGATAAAACTAGTTTATGATGTTACAAAAGGAAAGAAAATTTAATTTTTCTTTTAAAGTTTCCATCATAATCATATGATTAAAACCTCAAAATATTAAAATCGAATGATTAGCATTAATTACATGACTGTTATCGCAGGTATGATATCGGAGAATATTCAGGACTTCTTAAGCTGAATGACACTCATTTATTGGAATATAATGTATGATTTAAGATAATATAAGTAATATTTAGGATAAATACTAAATACTTTTCGATTTATGTATAGACGCAGTCAATGTTAGAGAAAGATATAAGAAGATGATTGCGCCAAATCATTATGTTCATATACTCGATCATAGACTGATTTCCCAAATTATTTCACATCGATTAAAATTAATGGAAATTTGCCTCTATTTCCAGAGAAGGTCAGTAATATTTTAAATACCATCTTGGAAAACACATAGACACACAATGAGTTCTTAGTTTGTAGATATAAGTTTGCACTTATGGTGTACATCCCATTAGATATTCCAAAAATGTTGCATCATAAAAAAATTGGTGGCGAATCGTTCTGTTTCTTGGTACAATTTTTAGGTAATATACACTAATTTGAACGGATGATAACTACAATATAGATATAAAATATTACTATCTAATAATACAATAAAATCTAAGCATGTTAACAATATCATTAAATAGAATGGCACTCATGAATGAAATTAATTTATGTATCTTAATTCACTTATTACGATTAAATACTTTTTTTATCGAAAGATATATATTTAACTTTTCTTAATAGAAACCACTTACCAAGGCAGGTTTTATATTATACGAGTAAACGTTAGCTTGCATACTGCAAACAATCGAATGATAAACACCTTTATTAATAAACTATTGTAAATTAATGAATGTGTTTCCGGAGTTTCCTCAAAAGATGTTTCGATTTTCTCACATATTCCTTTTGGAGATTAAATAAACACCCCCTAAAATCGAACCCATGATCTATTGCGAAAGGGTCTGCTTATCGTACAAAAGGTAATTACAGTATGACCCTGCTTAACGCTGTTTCAGTATAAGGCGGTTTTTTGGGGTTCCCCTAAGTCGCACACTGTATTGATACTTGTTGTATATTTGTGCAAAGGAAACGGCCATGCACCAAACAAAAGCGGTTGCGACGGTGATATGTAGATAATACCGCGTAATACTGAAACAGCGTTAAGTGGAGCAGCGTTTAACGGGGTCTTACTGTATAATAATTAATCCTTATGCAACTAAAGTCTATCTCTAAAGTAACCCCCTTAAATAATTATTTGCATTTATTTTAAACGAGGAAATTCGAAATGAGCCAAGGATCGAACCAAAGACCATTCCTTAAGATGTCTGAAAAGTTATATATATATCCGATTTATACATTCATTAAAATAACTATAAAACCACAAAGTTATTTACATTCATTAAAATACCTATAAAACCACAAAGTTTCATATTTCTGCCTTTAATAAATGGACAAAAAAAATGTAAATTTAGGAAAACTCAATACAGCATTTATCTTTCTTATAAGAAAAAAGTAAGTGCCTCCTATTGTCGAAACCGTCATATTTTAGAGCGAAATTGTGGCTATTAATTATAGAGATATAGCATGTTTCTAGATGTGTGAAATCTCTTTCGGAACGATATTAAAAAAATTCCTAAATGCGATCCATTTACTCTTCTGGGTAAAATAATTCCGAATCGGGACAAAAGAAGTTCCGATTTTCTCATATTTTTTATTACATTATTACGGAAGCTAAATTTAAAGATGAGGGGTATGTATGAAATTTAAATCTTCTACAACATCGGTTTCTTAAAAAATTTCTATAATTAAGCCCTTGTATTCTTAAGGGGAAAATCGAGATTACGGTTCTCTCTGGAATCGAACCCATAGCACATAAATAGCTGTTAAATTTTTAGTAGTTGACTCGTATTGTACGTATGTATAAGTTTACGAAGTTTGATTAATCTGTATATTATATTAAGCTTGAAAAAAATTTTTTTAATTTGAAAATACTTCACCACCTGGTATTTAACCAATGACCATTTACTTTTATCATGTAGCTTTTATATGCAGAGATCCATAGATGTATGACAGTTAAATCTTCTACCTACTCGAACAGTGCTTTTAAATTTTTTCCGCCCCATATATTTCTCGATTTTGGAGCTCTCTGGAATCTAAAGCATGATACTTCTAGAGTTTTAGATATTTTTATAAATTTTTCTTATAAGACTACAAAGTTTTTTTAACCATATTCGATTGGAGGCGAGGAAAAATGTTTAAAATTTCAGTAAAATTAACCACCTGGGTTCAAATCCTTCAATTCTTCTAACGGATCGAACCAGGAAGTAAATAGCAATTATAGACTGTGGTACGGATTGTCTATAGACCTGTAAAATTTGAATATTCTTTGCGTTTGGGAAATTTTGTAAAATTTCTGGAAATCAGGCAGATGCATTCATGCGGGGGATAAGTCCGAGTTTGGGGTCTCATAGAATGGAACTTATGATACGTAGAGTCAGTGTCCCAAATATTGGATGTGAGGCCCAAACTATAAGAGCCTCCCATCTCTCGGAGAGCACGATTCTACTCCTTTTTGCGGTTCTGGGTGATTGCTCCATTCAGACGGTCCAACTGCACACAAAACAGGTCTGATTTAAGATATTGTCCGTAGGAGGGTCGCTCATAGTAGAAGATTCATTGCTAATTCCACCAAATACGGAATAAAACCTTCCTGGCCTTCAATTCTGCCTTGGCCTACGCTTGTGCGGGCTCAGTGCCCATAAACCACGATTTTTTCGCTTGACGTTGCTGCAAGTGATCCACTTTTCATCATCTACTTCAGAAAGGTCGATTATTTTGCGATTCAGCAGCGATTCGCAGATGAAAATTCGGTCCATGAGGTTTTTTATTGTTAACTCGTGTGGCATTTGAGCTTCTTTGTGTACCTTTTTCAAGTGGTTCTGTTTTTGTGCAATGTTTAGCTCTAATCGAAACAGTGATTGTAGGACGTTCAGACTCAAATATTATTTTATCGACATTTTCGAAAAATCGGTCCCTCACAGCGTGGAGCATCTCTGACAAGAAAATTACCGGAACGAAATCGACGAAACCAAAATTGTGCGTGACTAATTGTTAGTTTGAGAACCATAGACAATATTCACATGTTCAGCTGCCTGACTTTATCGAAGAGAAATTTTAAGATTTAAGAAAATAAGATTTTTCATTAAGAAGTTAATTTATGAATTAATTAAAAAAGAAGGTAAATCTTCGTATACATTGCTAAAGATAAACTAAACGAAATTATCTAAGCGCTTATTATTCAATGACATCGTCTTCCCATGCATTTCTTAAAGCAGAGCATTTCCAGCCCAGACGTCGAACCAAGGACATGCTGCTGAATTTCATTCTCTTATGCATCCTCATCTTTAAAATTCCCCAAATTTCACTGTATAACAACTTAAGGAAGTGCCTCAAAATGAGTCCTTAATTTCCAATAAATTTCTTATGGAGATATAGTAAACGCCCCCTAGAATGGAACCAACGACCAATTACAATATTTTTACAGAAGTTTTATGTAAAAATGCAGTTTTCCGATGCATGTGTGAAATTTAATTCTTCTATACCAACGGAAAGTGCCCTTAAACCTTTTCGAAAATCTCGCCTAAGTATTTCTTATGGGGAACATCGAGATTACGGGTTGCTCTGGAATCTAACCTACTATGGTACGTAGGAAACTTAATTTTTTTACGGATTGATCGATTAGATACCTATTTGTTTCCGAAGTTTTAAGGATCTATATATCATATTAAGTTGGATATGATTTTTCAAAATTTAAAAATATTTCCCCTTTTGTGGATAAAAAGTAATATATTTTGTGAAGAAACATATGGTACCTATAGCCACATGAGATTTGGTCTGGATTTGGAGAAATTTGGATATTTACCTTTGAAAAATCTTAATTTTTCATCATCTGGTTTTTAACCGATTGCTTGCTATAAGCAAGCACACCTTTCCTCTTAAAATAGATTTATGTGTAGTTGTATCCCCCCGAAGCCAAACCGAAGGATATTATATACTTTTATTATAAGTTTTCGCAACAATCATCTTTGTATCACTCATAGTACATAGATTATTAATGTTGAATTTTACAAAATTACATTACATCGTTTTACCTCATCTGTCCAACTTTTGGTAGTTGTTTAAACAATAGTGTTGTATTTTATGTTTTCATATGTATTATCTTTATTTTGAATGTTTCAGTTTCTGTACTTAACTATGAACATGACCTCATTACGCAAGCATACGTAACATGCCGTAAATAAATAACTTTAGAAAGCACGATGTATTCAATTGAAATAAATGACTTATAAAAATAAAAAAAATTATTTATAAGAATTAAAGGCTAACGATATTGATGATGGATATAAATAAGGGAAACTGAATAAGATGCAACAACTACAAAATTCAATAATCTATTATATATAGCTGCTTCGGGGGGATATAACATATTTATATACAGAATGAACAAAATTACATTTTCGCAGCGTACATTGCATTGTGTTCAATTTCGTATGCTTTTCTTATGGCAACATTATTACCGCCCTGGCGTCGAACAAAGGCCATCCTAAGGTGGGTGCATTAGGACTTCCCAACCAAGATCCCTGAGTTATTGGCAATCACTACGGAAGTGTGTGGCCTGGCGTTGTCACGGTGGAACACAACACCTATTCTGTTAGCCAATCATGGTCGATCGCTCGCTTCAAACGGTCCAGTTGTTGGCAGTAAAGATCCAAATTCAGGGTTTGTCCATGTGGGAGCAGCTCATAATGAATTATTCCTTTCAAGCCCCACCAAATACAGTTGGACCTTCCTGGCCGTTAGACCTGCTTTGGCCACCGTTTGAGCTGTTTCCCCGCGCTTTGACCACGATCTTTTTCTCACTATATTGTCGTGTGTGACCCATTTCTCATCACCATCCGTTTGAGAAATGGCTGAATTTCATTACGTTTGATAAAAGCTTCGCAGAGGGAAATTCATGTTACGTATGCTTGCGTCATGTTCATAATTAATTACAGATACTGAGATTAAGAAAGGGAATGAATTTTTAAATAATCACCTAATGAGAAAAGCTGTGAAAACCATCTCTGACATCCTACTTCAATTGCTTCTCTCTTATGCGAGCATTAAATTCTAGAATTATCCGCAACATAAATCTTTTTGATGGGTGATATAAGGATGATTAATTAAAAAATTTTAAAAATCGGAGTACTCTGTTCGACTCCAGAAGGGAAAAACTGTTCCCGTAAGAAATACATGTAAACTTCGATTCATCCCTTGCATTCTTCCTTTCTTTTGTAAAATTAAATTAGTTATATAGTTTACGATTAGAATTTACGAGACTTTGGATGAATCAGATGATAATTTTGATGAATTTTAAGGCTATGAACAAACTATTTTTCAGTTACGACGAATGCGATTGGTGAATTGCCTAATAAAAACATACTGAAAGTTAATTCTTTATTATTTATTATATATTATCAAATGAGGGTTGCTTATAGCAACGTAAATATTTAGCTATATTATAGTGGAGTAAACGATTTTTGAGATTAAATGAAAAAATTTTTAAAAAAATTCAAGAGATTGTATGTACTGCAAAACTTGATGAGTTGATGACGTTACCGACCTTGAATACAAATGGTATCTTTTTTATCATTTCAAATTATTTTATGTCTTTGACGAGACTGGATTTCATTCTTAGGTCTTCTTCAGTTGTGTGAGATTCTGTTATGATGTGTTCTGTGAGATTTTCGAGATGCGAGTAGCACATAATTTAGCGTCTTACTCCAGAACTGAATAATTACTGTGATAATATATTTTCTTATATACCGAATGAAGTTAATTTAGATAGTTTATATGATTTCTTTATAATAGCCTTGCAACGCGAATAGCTGCCATTCAAATTGCGAATGGATTTTCTACGGGAAAAATACGATACATAAATTGATCCCATTTGTGCAGAATTCATATATCTTCAATTACTGTTTGATTTGTTGTATATATGATGCGTCGACAATCAAGGAAATTTCTTCGTCACCAACCAAAGTAGTAATAAAACATTTTGATAGTTTTTTCAGGGCAATAAGGAATTGATTCGAAGTCACTAGAGCCCAACAAGGATTCATACTTTTTTTAATTAATGATTAATTTCTACTTATCCATTTTAGTTATCACAATCACTTCCCTTCTCAATGAACTCTCCCAAGGCCTTTGTCATTTGTAAATAATTAAATACGAAAATTATGACAATTTCAGTCGTTGGGGGAAACATCAAATTCCTCACATCGAAGGGGGTACGATACTTCCGTAAGAAAACGTGGACATCCTGGAACGTAGGCAGCTCCAAGTATCGCCACGGTGCTTTCGGATGCATAACACCGCTTCTGAGGTGTCGTGCAATTGACCCTTCGGCATTGGAAGGCACGATGAGGGCAGCGGGTGACTGATATCTACAGTGATTGGCCGATTTAATGAGCGACGTCATAGGTTCCTTCTCCAATTGTGGGATCAGAGCAGTGGGAGATGTAGAGAAAGGTTCAAAGATTGCCGTAACCTTCGCCAATATTTTTTTCAAAGAGCAATTTATCGTCAAGCGCGCTAGATTCCTTCTCGTTCCACGCATCTTACAGGGTTCCACGAGATTAATACGTTCTCGAAAGGAGGTTTCATACCAAACAAATGGATTTATTCCAATAGTAGTCGATAAATAGGTAATCACGTACTTATCATGGAATCACGACGGTATTTACTGCAGGAATCTATGTTATAACTTCGAATCCTTATTCGAATTTCCTGTACCAACCATGAACAATGGATTCTAAGAGATTACTGATTCATAATCAGGATGCCCCAATTTCTATAATTCCTCTATTAAAATATTTCGATCGGAATGAATTGAATTTCATCATATACGAGAATTGGATGAATCTATCCACAATAAAATTGTTCGTCATGTTGAAAAAGAACGTGACGGTCTTGAGAATCATGATTGCTATCCTTGCGCGGCCCGATATCTTAGAAATTGAGGCAGAATAGCTTCGTGTTGGATGTGAATGGATAATCCATGCTAGGAAATTTTTTAATGGGTGAAGAATGCAGTTGCTCTTTTTCGCTACGGCTCTTCTTAGCAATGGAAGTACCTCAAATCGACTCCCACGCTGTCTATTGTCATGCCAACCGCGAAAACAATGCTCGATGGCCAGGAGCCAAGGAACATGAAGGATCTCTGGAAGATAGGGTCGTGACCCCAGAGATATATTTTTTTTGGTGATTTTCTATAGTGTCTTTCCGTCCCCAGGAGAAAGATCACGTGTCTTTCCTCGGGATGTTTATTAATCGATTCACCGCAAAGAGCAGCATCTTTTATTTAGATCCGCTTCAGCTTATATTGGTGAAAAATTCTGTACTCAACATGTACATGTCATTCCTTTGGAGGATCCTTCTAGTTATCAATAATATTTACTAGGTTTACTATAAAATTATGCGTAAAAATTCTGAAAACAAGTGAATATATATATATATATAACAGAAGATCCAAACGATCATAATGTAAAGTATACCTTTTCATAATGTTAAATCAATCACCTTATGTATATATATACATTTCTGGAATCAATATGCTAAATTTCATTCGATATTTTACGATGTCAATCGATATTTGATTGGCCTATTCTAAGAGAATGGTCAATAAATTCACTCCTGCGCGTCAAAATCATAACTGACTCATTGTGATGACTTACTTGCCTTTTATAAATATGAGATACAATTCCTAGGCAATGAGGTTCATATAATTTTGACTTGATATATTGCTGTTCATTTCCTTTAGTTACATCGGACTTAAAAAGGAATGAGTTAGTCGGTGTGGTGACCTTGGATCATTCCTTTATTTCTACAGGTAAACATGACTTAAACATATACCTTTATAAGCACAAAATACTCGTTTTAATTAATAACTTTTCTATTATTTATCATTCATCGAAGCATTGATAGACAAGGCTCCGAAATAAATCAGAATTAATCAATTATGTTTTAATTAAATAAAATTTAAGGTCTTTATTTAGCTAACACCAAATTTTATTAAATGAGGTTTCTTTCATTTCTATTGTTTACTCTTCTTATATGTTAAATACTAAACATTCACCTCAAAAGATAATAAATGGAATATAATTAATGTATGCAATTATTGCATACAAACATTCGTTGAGAATGTGCTTTAGTTATTAGAGGTTAGTGAAGATTTATTATTGAAAACAGCATTTTATCTTTCACTAAAAAACTTTTTAAGATATCCATAAAACTTTCGTTGCACACTACAGACAAAAATCTAAATCAGGCTCTAATTGGAATTTGTGAACTAAGTATACCGAAAAAACTTATATGTACTATTTATATATTTTATATTAACTTAGTTATGTACAATTATATACTACAATTTGTGTGAATTTAAAAATTTTAACAAAATAAGAAAATTCTTCCGTTGAAGTAGTGCTAATACAGAGTTATGACAATTAATTTATATATATATATATATAATAATACTTATAATCTTTTCTGCGGTGGAATATATTTGTTATCAATGGAGGCAGATATTTGTTAAGAAAAAATCCGCTAAAACGTAAGAGACTTATTATGCCTTACATCTGAACGATAAAGAAGAATATTTATTTGAATAATAATACTTGATAGTAGATACAATTAATGTTCGAATTATTTTTATTTCACAACGATCTTTAAGGCAGTGTTATAATTATGGATTAATTTCGATCGTGCAGATTTATTTTTTATACTTATCGAAATGATAATAAAACTCTATTTTGAGCGTCAAAAATAGAGAATCTCACAACAAATTTAGCGAAAGAATCTCTCCTAATTTTAAAAAATCAATAAATACTAACATCGTACAAATATTCGAGAAATTTACTTTCTCAAGGCCATCTATATTAAAACGGAGATACATTTTTACCGGTTCGTCAGCATTTTTAAGACTAAGAAACATGGTAAAAAAGACGTCATCTGATCGACCATGGCTCACAACAAAGAGAAATGTACTCACGTGAGGTTATTGTTTCGCAGCCTAAGCTTTTCCATAGCGAAGCCCAACTCCTGAAAGGATCGTTCCTTCAAGTCCTCCATCTTCGAATGTGCTATCCAAAGGGAAATCCTCGGCATTTCGCCGTTCTTCAATTCGTTGCGCTGAGAGAAATTTCCCTTATCTAGGGCGTCCTTCACCTGTGCGAACGAACTCATCTGCTCGCATACTATTTGGATCGTTCGTCCCGTCAACAGCGAGCAAGTGCATGGGGATATGCTGGGCCTCGCGAAGCAATTTACCGTGAGGCCAAATAGAGTGTAGAGAAAGGCAGACATGGCGATAATACGCCGCGTCAAATCGTCCCGCGTCCAGTGAAGATGTGCGGTTGTCATTATCAAGGAGGGTTCCGGGGAAGTTTCTCCCTCCACACCTCCCCTCGAGAACACGAACTGCTTGTTCGTGACGTCACAATAGCACTCCACCAATTTCTTCGAACGACCACAAGGCAAACTAGAAGAATCTTCCGTATCGTTTTAATTGGTGAAAGAGCTCCGTGAGAGCAGTGAGGAAGATGTACGTCTGCCGTCGAAGCTACAGCTTTTTACCACTTCCCCCGCTCCGGCAGTATAGCACCGGAGGGGGACCCGGAGGGGAGGGCTGAAGGACTTCCTCCCCTCTTCGACACATGGTAAAGAACCACGAAAAACGCTGTATCATCCGGTGCTTTCAACGAGTGCCCCGGAATTAACATCCTCCTCATCGATCCGCACTTTTATGTTCCCCGAATTTCTTCTCTAGGTGTCACCACAGCGACTGCCAACAACATTCTCGAAAGAAAAGATGGGTTTCCTTTATGGTTCCCACAAAATCTCTTAATGTGCCGTCAAAGAAGGCTCGATTCTGACAGATGGTATGATGATGAACTTTTGGTCGACGAGGAAACCCAACCTTCTTTCAAAACCCTCGGCCTTACAAAGAATCCAAGGATCGGATACGTTAGGAAGGATACGTTTTCCTTCGACCGGTTTTAAAGAAGGAAGGATCAGGTGGGATACCATCTTTCCTTGGACAATAGGGCCGTTTTGGTGAAAATGTTGGTGGGAGATTCCGTCTGCATTTTCCAGGAGTGTGAGGTTCAGCGGCGCCAAAGCCCAAGTAAACACAGTCGATTCTTTTACGAGGAGAAGTGGCGCCAAGAACCTCTTTTTCAAGGAGCAGACGGCCTTATAAACAATGGACAATCAAAAGAAGATGGATAATGAGCTGCAACGTGGGTGGTAAAGTCGTTACTCGGAGGAGAGCATCGGTTGGAACGCATTCTTATGGGAGCTCGCTTTAATGTCCTCTAGTTTATTTTTGTTTCAAAATAGACGTTGGAATTTTAATGCTTTTTAGAACAGTAGTTTGGAACAATTTACGATAAGATCAAAATTTTCTTTACCAATATCAGATTTGTATCGTATTCAATTGAATTACTCCATCGCTTTCAAATGATGTCTATTTGAATACATTTTTTAATATTACTTTAAAGTAAGTATGTATGTATTTATATAAATATGTTTGAAAAAAATATTCCAGACGAAACCTCAAAGTGATGAAAATGCTTTCCCAAACAAACAAAAGGAAATGCATTCGCGAGCAGAGATACAGTATTGTAGACCGTGTCTGAGGAAAATCTGATTGGTTATTAACGTTTTTAGTAAACAAAATATGTAAAATGGTAAAGGGTTTTTAACTGACCATTCTTCATTATGAAATTCATTTTAATTTAAAACTCTTCAGGCATTTTTATTGTGGTTTATAACTATATGTATATAGTTTAGACAATGAAAATCACGTTTCTGATTAAGTATATTTTGAACATAACAATGACACTCTCGAATAACTTCGGAAATTTAGGTTGAAACTGTTTGGAAGCTTAAAATAAAAAAAATTCATTTTATCTGAGAAATAAAGTGCAGTTTTAAAAATCCGAAATGTAATATTTACATATTTCTTAATATTTAATGATTTAGTAAATGATTTTCATTTCTTCCTGCACCGACATCCAGAATATCTTTCACGCTCAAACATGACGTTATGGAGCAATAGTGCCATTAACTAGCCTTTACTTGGTTGATTCCAATCTATAGTGACGTCAATTGGCTAGTGTCCAATATCTTCCTTTTAGATCCGTGGGCAGTCCAATTTCCGATAATATTTAAAGGATAAGTCGACATTTGCATGAATATAAATGTAAGAGTTAAGAATCAAAATATCTTTTCCATAAGCCTTCTTTCCATTCGATCGAGGGTTATTATCAGAGTGTTTACTTATTTGGAATATATTTTCATTAATTAAATAAGTCCTTTGAATTACATTTGGTGCTTTCTGAAATGCACAGAAAAAATCCGTAATTATATTGAATTTTGCAAATATTTCCATTAAGCCGCTGAATCTGTCATATACCTCCAGTAATCTAATCCAAACTTCTGCAATTCTAAACGAAAGGATACGAAATTAGCTTAGAAGTGCTGAGAGATTTCAAATCGTCAATAAAATTAAAAAACCGTTTCTCTTATTCAAATTTGATCATCATCAACTGTACATACCAGAATTTCCTGAATTTACTCCGCGTTAGTCATTGCTCACCAAATTGATCGTTGGGTCTCATTGGCCTCAGAATGGTCGTCAGCTGCGGGTTAGCAACAATTGTGTGCTCATTAATTAGGAGCCTAATTTAGAAAAATCTATTTTGAATGATGTCTTAAAAATGTTCTTTTTAAATATTCATACTCAACGGTGGTATAATCGTGACACGGTGTGAAATCAACAACTACTACGCTCCGGAATAGACAAAGACCAAAAAAGCTGTAAACTTAGTTTCTGATGTGAGGTAAAATTTATTTATTTGTCTCAAAGACCCCACAAACATCCACTTACTGGACAATTACAGTGTGGTCGTAAACTTAACAATGGACGTCACAAACATCAATACCCTGAGAGGAAAATCTCCTTCTCAGCCGGGAATTGAACCCGGGACCTCAGTGTTAGAAGATTAAAATGCTAAGAGAGCTATTCTGCCAACGAGGACGGCTAATGACACTTTTTACCGCATTCCAAAGATATGCAATGCGTCTCGGACGTGCGTAAAACCAGATTATTTTTCTCAGGAGGAGCTTAACTTAATCCGTGAATTTTTTTATCTTGAACTTTGCGATTTTTTATGTCTAAAATTTTTATTGTGTAATTTCTAAAAATTTGTTTATGTTGATTTAACGAGTATCGGTTCTAAAAGAGGCAAAATATTCCACCTCTCGAAAAAGACATTTTTACAACGCCAACGTATATGATGAGGATAAAAGTTCCCTTCATTCAGGAATGTGAGATAGAGGTCATCCTAATGTTCTTCTGGTATAGTTTTTTAATCAAAGCTGAAAATTTATTGGGATTAAAACTGGATTTAAATAATTAAACAGCAATATTCATATGAAAGGATATGTATCCCTTTATTCAAGAGATTCCTTCATATCCGTCCGTCAGATATATTACTTTTATTGGATAGAAAAATTAGGGTTGATCACCTTCATCAAGAGAAATTAACAGCAATTCAATCTCATTGAAGTGAACTTTTACATTTTCCAAAAATTCATATGAGTAATTGCTTTTCTGAAGTACTAATAATACCTAAATACTGCAGATTGAAAAGGTGAAAGGAATCCACATTCTCAGGATAATAATACTTACTAGAAGAATGAAAGGGAAAGATTTAGGCAACTCAATGAATCATTCTCTCCCTCTCATAAATCTCATAAACTCATAAATCATTATAAATAAATATCTTTCGGTCAAATTATTCATTAACGCCAAATTTTGAATAATTCTGATATACACGCTTTTAAAATGCCTGTACATATTATACAAATATCTCTGCCGATAGAATGCATAAGTTATTTCGAAAATAGAAAAAGAATTAAGATTTTTTATATTAATTTTTGTGATATGAATATCTTTAGTTTTAATGAAAATAAATATCTCATTGTCTACGAGTGCTATAATATATTTCATTTAATACGTACTGGTTTATAGATTAAAAATATTGATTTACTTATTTTAAAATAGTATAATTGCGATTAAGATTAAATGAAATTAAAATCAATTAGGATGAAATAGGATAATCAGATCTAAGCAACATTGTTGTGATCCTTTGTTTTTTGTTTGAGGTTTGAAAATCCTTTAGCAAAATGAGATAAGTTTGGAGATCCGTCGTATGAAATTTTATAACTATCGCACGTAAAAACAAAAGAAATAAGACATATTCATCGAAAACAAAACTGAAAGTGAAATAAAGTTCCCACAGAGCGGCGTTTACATCGAAGCTATTTTAAACTTAATGAATAACCGCTAAGAATGGAATTTCTGATTTTCTATCTTCTTTTTAAAACGTTCTTTTATATTAGCCATTTATAATTTTACGACCCAAGAAAACTAGATCTATTTTTTCCTGGCGGAGTGATAGAAAATAAACAAAATTCGAGCGATAGGAACGTTTACATATTTTAATGGAGCAAACAACATCGTTCAATAACATGTCGACGCCAAGAGTTGCCTCGACCCATGAAACTCGTCTGGCATCTCTTGGCTCGTTCCAAAAAGGAACACTAGATATCGCTCAAATTCCATAGATTCATTGAAGTGCATTCATCACTTTAAAAATCAGAATTCCCTATTGCATCAAAATCGTCTTATTCCAATCAAATAATCATACGGAGACCCAATATATTAATAGGTGAATATTAAGATAAAGATTAGCTTGATAGAAATATGAAGCGAACCAAATCCAGTGGATTATTGATGATAAAAAAGCATAATACACACTAAATTTATATTATTTATTGTATTCCTATGTAAGTAGTAACACTATTTAGAGTCACTTCCATTAACGTCAGAAATTCCGCGACATTAACTGATTTTAACGTAATGAATTCAAGAGAAATCTACATATCTATTCAGTCTAATATTTATTCGACCATCCATATTTGTAGACTCTATCTATGACATAATTCCATTCAATATTGAAGTCTACATTTTAAATTCAATATTTTTTTCTATTATTTAGTGAAGGACATATGGCAAGAGGGTGAACTCCATCACCTCATCTAGAAACAGTCGTACGTTGAAAAGTATAAGCTCAAAAATCATTTATTTAAGCCCGCAAAAAAGTGTGGTACTAAACTCAAGAATAGACGTTGTTAAAGAAGAAGATGAGAAGAATGATGTTTCAACATCCAGACACTGAGAATGTGAAACTCTTGCGAGCCAAGACCCTGAGAGGTCTTGATATTAGTGAATCAGCCGGAAATTGAACCCGGGTCCTCGACCATTGAAATTGAACATCGGGTAAAGCAGAAAACGAATTGGACAAGTATTGAACTTTATTCACCTAGGAAGTATACTCACAAGGGATGGAAAATGTACGATGTAATCCTAAGATAGTAAAGGCCATACCAGCCTACAATTTAATTTACCCTATTAAGTAAGAAAAATAAAAATATTAGGAAGACACTGGTTAAGTTTTCATTGACTGTCTTATAAAAATTTACTTGCTTTCCTATAAAAAATACTTACTTTAAAATAGTCTGTGGTTTAGTAAATACCACAGACTATGGTTAAAGTAAATGTATTTAAGGTATAGATGGGAAAGAAAAACGAACTAAAAATTTCTTTTTGTCAGTATTATTCCATGGAATCGTTTTTTCTATTCTTACTCAAACTATCTATGACTTAAATTGTTTCTTATCTATAATTTCTACCCTAAATTGATAAGGAAATTAAATTCATTCCATACAATACATTTCGAGAATTCATTAGTTATAGTTTATTAATGTGCATATTATCCTTTTAATCATCACCTATTGTTCAGCAAAAGTGAAGAGAGCAGAGATATTAGAAATTACTACTCATTCAATACTAATACAATTATTCTATTCTCACTATAAAATTTTAAGGAAGTGAACGAATCGGTGAGAATATATTACTTTATTTTACCGTGAGTTAGATTAATAATTAATGATAAAAAATAATAACAAACCTCCCATTTCAACACTATTTGCGAAAATCTCCTGAATTTTCTACGCTTGGAAATAGATTCTTAACGGAAATAACCAGATTGATGTTTCTTTAACTAACCAAAATTTTGCTGATTGATACTTCCATTTAGGCATATTCTTGGAAAAAAGACTCATGAATAAATCGGAAATCATTTATGTAAATCTGATATAAAAACAGATACAAAAGAATTAAAAATGGTAATAATTACATCCTTCTCATACCACAGATTGTGTAAATTTGATTCTTGGAGAAGTCCAATTAATGTAGATAAAGTTAAGTAGTCTCCTAGAGGTAATATTGAGCATAGACATTAAAACTCATAGAATAAATTAATGAATTCGAAAAAACAATAAACTAGATATTTTTAGTTAGTTGTTAAGGATTAGGTAAATGAAGGTTTTAAGTAAAAGAAACAAAACATTGAACGGACCCGTTGCAGATAAATATTCCTAAACTTTATAAATAGCATATACATAGATACATAGTACATATATACGTCTTTATTAGGCGAAATAGGGATTGAAAAGTCCCATCTTCCATATAACCTAAAAATACATTAATATGATAAATCATATATAATATGTATATAAAGTTATGGTAAAATAGAAAAAAAATACAGCAACGAAAAATAATAAGTAAAATAGAATACAGAAAGAGTGTTACAAATATTACTAAATAAAGGGTACGTATAAAAGTATATAATTACATAAAGATACAAGATTATAATATGTACGATGTAAAGCACAAAAAAAATAAATTTATATAATGACAAAGTTAGTGATTAGTGCATATAAGACAGAATATAAATATTATTAATTTGTTGTTCCTGAAAAAGAAGTTTATGATAGGGCTTTTTATATGAGGAAAGTGAAGGAAAATTTTGAACTATGGAGGGAAGTGCGTTCCATTGCCTACATGCAGTAACATGAAAATATGTATTGTATGTTTTAGATTTACGATTGGGTATTTGCATCAAGTTCGATCCCCTTGTGTAACGATCACGGATAGAGGACATGTGAAAGATGATGAGCGCTATTGAGGTTCATGATTAGATTGGATGGAGAAGAAAAGTGAGAGAAGATGTAATTTTCTTCTATTTTCGAGTTTTAGTAATGACAAATTATTATAATAAGGTCATATGTGATCGTACTATCACATGTTATATATAAATTGGACACAAGAATTTTGCACTTTTTGGAGTTCGTAAGCAGATTCGTCTGTGAGATCTATGTGAGGGTTGAATGGACAAGTTGGATAGCAGTAATTAGCTCCAGTCTTATTCATAATGCTCCAATAAGCTTATACATAAAATTTCAAGCTCTATACGATTAATATTTCAAATTATTTCCTTTGACCTTGATAGACATTGGTTCTTAAAATCTCCGCGAGTGTCTCGATCGTTGTGGACAGGCTAGTGCTGCTCTCTTAAGATTTAGTTTAAAAACACTGGCTCGATCCTTTGGAGGTATATGTTCTTGAATTGAACTTATTTAATTTAAGAAATTTAACCTCACCGTTTTTGTACACTTTTTATGAAATGAATGGTTTATACATCTAAAATTAATCCAAAAGGATTATTGAACCTATACAGTGAATCATACTTTCTCATTAACTTATTTTGCATCATAATTAAAGTAACCAAATCGAGAAAATTAAATTTAAGCTCTACATCATGTGATATATAAAGGAAGTTGTTTTTTTCATCGGGTGAAATAGGCTCTAATGAAAGAGAACAGTAGCCAAATTTCCAATTTCAATTGGTTATTTGATATCAAAATTAATGGAATACCATCGATCTTAAGAAAGGATAATTTCTTTTACTTTTCAATAATTTATTTCCACACGATCTACTTCATGGCCCCCTAAATCTCACCCGGGAAAAATCGGAAACCGACTATACCGACCTAGTATAGGCACTAACGAATATATAGGTAAACGAAGTATATCCTTTCTGAATTAGACTAGTAAACACACACACATATATATATATATATATATATATATATATATATATCATAGATCTTGCGACAATATCCTGAAAACTGATTCAAACAACAAGTAGCTATTATTACTTCAGTTTAAATTTGTTAAAAGAATGAATAATTACGACTCTAATCACGTCTTATATTCAGGTATGTACTTAGTATCTCATCGATCACAAGCATAAGTTTCTTTTATTTGCTGATACGAATACGATTGCCATCCCTACTTTAATCATCATCACCTAATATTTTATTACAAAATTAATAATGATTTTGTTTTGAATTTTTATGCATTTTCACAGTATGCATTATATTATGCAAATGTGTGGATTTGCATAATATAATGCATATTTTTGAATATTCATCTGCAACTTGGACATATTTAACATAATACAATAAATTATGCAGGTAATTATATTTCAGGCATTTCTACAAACACGTCCTTCTTTTTTTACTTAATTTTAGTTAATTTGCTATTTATAACTTCAAATCTCATTTTATGGGAACATGTTATTCTTTATTTTTAATAAATATTTTTTGTTTGTAATTCTGAAAAGTCTAATCTCGAACATACCTATCTCGCATTTGAATTTTTTTTGAATTACCAATGAATATACATGTTTGGGGCAAAGAAATAAATATTTACTAACGAGGAAGGTATTTGGTTTTTTGTCCAAAATTATTTTTTTTTAATCATTCATTTTAATTTTACAAATATGTCCTCTGGAAACCGAGTACAACTTTTTTGATATTTCAAAATAATTTTTGTTTCTTTATTTTATTGAAAAAATAGTCGAATAATGAGGCCATTTTATACATAAAAACTAAGAATGAGCATTTAAGAAATTTTCGGTATAAACTAACGCAATCAATTTTTCTGTATTCATAAAACAATCAAGATTTGAGCACTGCATTATACCGCCTGGACGTGTTGCGGCCGAAGACATAAGCGTCCGAGGCATGGAAGTTTGCAGGAAGGGCGAATATGACGGCCGGGCGACGCTGCTTTTACTCAACTCTCAACTTGGATACGTGGACATGGAGTCCTTTCTCCAGTTCTACAGCCGTGAGTAGAGGGCTACTGATATTCCTAGCGTTATTTGCGGTCGTAAGCGCCCTAGGTTCAATTCCCATTGACCTCCTTTGATGTAAGACGATAGAATCTACAGCTACTTTGGCTAAAGACGACACTATTAAATTTTGCAATTCTCTTTTGATGATGTTACAACGAAATGTTACCTTCATTGTCCACATACGAACAATTATCGAATTTCTGCTACATATAAATAATCATCGGGTTAAAGTGATTCATTCGAGACAAGATTTCCCGAAAGTAAATAAATGAAGAAGATTTCATGGATTATGAACCAACAATAGTTGTAAACGTAATACTTTGATATGGAAGACAGTTGAGTTCTTAAATTGTATCAAAATTGAAAATACTTATGTTTGTACAAACGTTCGATTTAGTACCTAGATGAAAGCTTTATCATTTTCGGGGGAAGTTGATTTTTTAAAAACCCTTTTGCTATTCTTTATGCAAAAATTTCACTGCAGCTTAATTAATGATCGCCATCGATGAATCCGATATCGAAAAGGATTCATTTTTGTCTTTCTCTTTGCAAGTCTCATAATTTTAGAGTGATATCGTATTTTTGGCCTTCTTCCTAATGTATTTACAACGTTAATCTCTCATTTCTACTGAATCTCCTTGCATTACAATGATGCCTATTTTTGGATAACTTCCAAGAGTTAATGGAAATATAGAAAGCAGCCGTTTACAGTTATAAATAGAACCCTAATAGAGGCTTTTTGAAGATAGAGGAGATAAAATTTCAAGGTGTAAACATTAACTTTTTAAAGTTTTTAGTCTATTTAAAATACGGGATGAGGTTAGCAAGTTTTCAATCACATAAATTAACCTAATATATTCAAATATTGACATTTCTAATGTCAATTTAAGAGATATCAGTAATGCCGTATCTGCGCTTCAGACTAAAAGGATTTCGTTTCCATTGAAGTTGAATTTTTGAAATAATCTAATTAAGAGAGAACGAAATTTAATTTACAAATGGTGTCTAAAATGATATTTGAGGAAAAACGAAATGTTATGATATGCTTTATTATTTGTTTTATGATTAACTGTAATAATTTGATGGATATAATGGGATTTTTGAAAATATGGAATTATTTAAGATATGCCACAGTCGTCTATTTCTCTCCTTTTGCCCATTTTTTTCCTAATTCCTATTCCTAATTGTAACCTAATAATGTTTTTTGAACTTAGCTTTTATTCCCAAATAAGAGTCTGTAATTCCTATATTCATTCCTTTATTTTTTTATTTCTATGAAAATTCATAAGGTAAGAACAAAAAGATAGTGTACAATATAGCATTATTTCCAAAATAATTTTTAACTAATTTTATTGAATTGAGTATGTTTGATGACGTATATTATAATAGTATTACTTTATTATCTTCAGCTTTGAGGGATATTTTCGGTTCAGGAACCATCTGTTACGGCATAGGATATTATTACGAAAAATTGCATTTTATAAATTTTCGTGAAATTCAATTTTACTATCCATTTCTGTATTAAGATTCTCTCACCTGCAGCGAAGGTCATAAATTTCTCGACTCTTTTATTACTTTTAACTGATAAATTCATAAAACTCGGATTTTCATGAATAAATAACTTTCATTAGTATTTGTTAATCACAAAAAATGAATTTCAACTACCGATTTATAATTTCACCCTTTAATAATTGGTTGGCTTTAATTTTTAAACTAACGATTTAAAAGTTTTTTTGCGACGACGCCTATTCATTCAACTCGTAAACAATTATATGCGAGCGAATTGTCGGACAGCTAAGCGTCAGTCAATGTCGGTCAGTCGATACGTCAGTAAAGTGAGCTGTTGTGAGAGCGAGCTGTCGGTCAGTCGAGCGGCGGCCAAATGGGTGTCGGTCAGACGGCATAGACCCGCCTCCATGCATACTTCAACAGTGGCTGAAAATTAAATGAATGTGAACATACCCTCCGCACGGAGAGGTCTATATCACGCCTAAAGGAGGTTGTTGCTGGAGGAAATACGTTATTGGTATGCGAAATCTAACAATATTTCCTTTCAAATTTATCTTTTGCATATGCTAATGTCAAATACGCTTCATTATGCATGTGAATGGCAACTGATTGACAATAAGATCCGTCAACTTACTTCGTACATCTCCTCAAGAAAATTAATCCAACAAAAGAGATCTCTTAAATCATCACAAATGGCCTCGATTAAAAGGATAGATTTATCTGCTACTTCATATTTCTTAAAAGAATGCATCAAGTTACCCTTTCTCGAAAGAAGAGAACTATTTTTTTTGGAACCAGGCCTTAAATATCTTCCAACTCCTTTCAACTAAGATTTCATTGATATTGCCAATGATTGCAATTTAGCCCTCCACCGTAAATTCCATCAAATACGACTTAACTTATTTCTGCATATCCCCCAACTGTTTCCAATCAGAAGTTTTTGAAGAGTATCAAGTAAGCAGTCAACTCTCAAAAACTTATATTTTCTTAGCCAGATAAAGGAAATGAAATTTGGACGGAGTTTGGTGAAATTGGACGGAATACATATGAATACATATCTAAATTAATGGATTTTATGGAAACTACTTCTGTAGTGAAACTCCCCAGTGCCAACACCCCTTCCTTCCAAAACTGTCAAAACGCTCTTGTAAACTCTTTGGTGTTATCTAAGAACGAAGTTTTCCGTTATATTAATTTCAATCCGCTTCCAGCAGAGTTAATCAGATAGTTAGTTAGGTTTCTAAAGTATCCTTCCTTCCATTTCACCCAAGAATTAGAAACTAGCCGCGCATTTCCTTGATATTACCATTACTCTTGAAAATAACCAACTTAGATTTTCTATGTTTCGTAAACCTTCTTATGTAGACAAACGTCAAAACATCATTTTTCACAAAAACTCTCTGCCGTCCATTTCCTCATTCATACACTTATTCCTCTTTCAACAAGAGGTTTCCAAAAATAATTAAACATAATTAAAAATATTGTTTCTAATTATGAATATCCTACATAATTAACAAACTTTTTACCCGCAAACTCAGATCTTCCGCTATCAACCAAATTTTCTCCCCTACAATAGATTCCTCAAGTTATAATTGTATAAAACAAACATTTATTCATTCTTTATTCACCCAAACATCTTAGCTCTTCCCCAAAGATAATTTCAAAGCTTCATTCAAAATCCTCTCTACCTGCAAAGAACAATACAACGGCAAGATAATCAAAACACCCAAGACAAAGCAGTTATATAATTCTTAAAATGCACAATAGCATACCTCTGCCAGACCTCTCACAGTTTTTCCACGAGAGCTAAAGAACATTTCAGGTGCTTTAAAAACAATTCATCAGTTTCTCATTTTTCCAAACACCATTAGATCATAGAATCATAACTCAAATTTTATCTCAGAAATCCTCCTCATTGCTAACAAAGACCGCCCACTCAACTTTCTAGAACAACTAGAAATTCATAACCATTCTTCCAAATACACTTTACTAAATGAACATCCTTCACACTCTCCTCTGATTATCTCTTTCCCGCATTAACAACCTACATTTTCCCATACATTTTTAGTCCTGCAACTCCCACCTCCTCATTTGGGTGAAAGATATCTTTCAAAAGTTTCAACAGTTACAAAGAAATTCATTTCTCATTCATATTCCATAAGCCGAAAAAATTAACAATTCATTTCCCCCTTCACTCAATTGCCTTTTAACTATCACTTAAAGAGTATCTGCGCCACAGTCATTCATCGAAACCGGTGGTTTATTTGTAATTAAAATATACTTTTAAATAGTTTTACGTGCATCCTTCCTTTATAATTTTTTATCAAATCATCAAAGTCATACTTCCCCTATGACTTCGTTTAATAATGAATCAATATCGTAATAACATTGAAAATCGAAATCATAAATTCTCTTATGAGGTAAAAAAGTTCAAAAAATTTACTACTAAAAAGCAACGATGAAAGGGGGAACAATCAGTAACTTATTCCTTTGCAACAATTGTTTGTTTTTTTTCACGACCATAGTTTCGATTTTTATTATTACAAGATCATCTGCAGATGAAAAGGACGTGTATATATAATTACGGGGAAAGGATTAGGATGTGGAAGGGGGTTTTACAATGGCGGATAGTATCAGGAAGGGAGAAAGGATTTCGTAAACGGTGATTATATTGAGGTAGAAGAGGGTTTTAAAGAGTTTTCAAATGTTCAAGAGAGTTTACCAGGAATCCTTAATTTTGGAAATGAAGGAGTTTAATTTCTCATCTGCACTGATGGCCGTTGACGAGGTCGCCATTTTGTGACGCTTTCGGGTAGTTATTTCTGAAGGCAGCCTCATGCTCTTCTTCCCTTTTAGTGAAGGACCTCCCTGACCTATAGACCCCTGGACAGCATTTTAGCTGGTAAACGCCGCTTCTATATAGTTAGTTAGTTAGTTAGTTAGTTTACTTTATCCATTCCTGAGAAGGTCCCCGATTTTTAAGAGGGGCCTGAAAGCAAGCTCGAATTTTTCTTTAGAGAAGCGCTACTTAGAAGTCTTCTTGCCGTGATGGGAATTTCTGTTTCTCTGGTGCGGTGTTCGCAGCCTTTCGTCTTTAATTTAAACCTAATTTTATAATTAATTGACCTGATAATCAATAATTTTTATATATACTTCCCGATTACGTAAAAGATTAGAATCGAACCCATGATAGTTAGGGTTGGTCTCCGTTTTTTTCCGAGGTAAAATGGAGTGGACCATTACGTAATCAGCGAGCCTGTAGCTCATTATGGGAAAATTCGCGATTACGGTGGTCTCTGGAATCGAACCCATGACACGTTGAAGAAAATATTTGCTTTATATAAAAGAATGAAACTTCGTAGAATCATAAATACGTATATAATCAATTCTGAACTCTCACGAAAAAAGTCCTTCTTTTTTTCATTTTTTTTACTGCAGTGTTTCTAAAAATGATTATAAAGTCTTTGAGAAAGTATTTCCCTCAACAACCTTCTCTCTACTCCTCCGAAAATATGCGTAATTATAGCAAAGTGTGTGACAAGAACACAGATATGATGATACAATTCACGTGATCTATTAGAGATCTAAACATGAATCTTACAATCTTTCATCGGATCATGCACACACTAAAGGTAAATCAAGGATAAACACCTAAAATAAATACAAAAAATATGTAAAAAATAAAGACCTACCTGCAAACCATGATTTTTTAAGACAAATATTTCATATACTCGTAGCGTTGCATTGAATTGAACATTTACAATTTTATTTCTTTTTCGTTATCTTTTAATATTAACCACTTCTTGACCAATTATCGTTAAAGCATCAATGAAAATACATGTCAAAGAAGTATGTTGAGGCTATAAAATGATGTCGCAATCGATCCATTGGGATGTTCGTTCATTCGACAAATAGATTAAAAAATTTAATGATTTCCACAGAATTACCTTAGATTCGGTAAAAACATTTTTATAGACCTTCGAAATAAATATATTTTCGTAAAGCGTATTCTTAAATATTTTAGCATATTTTAAATACCTATAGTCCTATAAATAGCCTATCCACAAAAGCTGGCAGTACGGGAAGCTTAAGGGGAAATAAATGTACGTAAGGGACCAACCTATATCCGAAGGAGTTAGTCAATCCGTCTGGAGGAGATCTACGGGTAAAATTAAGATTTTTAGCTTAGTTTGTTCAATGTTTTCTTTTTTGATGAAATTTGGATAAGAAAGGATGATTCTACACATTGATGAAGATTTTTCATCTTTTTAACAAAAGAAATTAATTTCATAGCGGAATAAAAAAATGGTCGTCTTACCTGCCGAGAACATTGTTAAAACTGCCATCGCTTTCTTCCTTTCCAACATAAAATGCTGATTCTTCCTTAGATTACTCTTTAAAACTTATGAATATACAAAAGTCTAATTATCCTCATTACTGAGCAACCATATCTTGGTAAAAAATAATTTAAATGTAACGTAACCATCGAAAAATTGGATCGTGCAGTAAAATTTATATCGGAACAATCTGAAATAGGCTCTCGGTTCTATGAGTCTCGATTACAAAAATAATAATGATTAACAATCGATGCGCTAAGTCAATTACTCTCTCGGCTTTAAAAGTGAAACCTAAAGTTCAAATTCATTTTGTGAAGTATAACACATTATCGTACATAATGGATCATTTAAAAAGTTTATTTAGAAAGGTTGATGAAAATGCATGATTTTCAGTTTCAGAAGATCTTCGAATATTTTTCCTTGTTTCTTCAGGTTACGACGTAGCGCTGTGAATGATTGTCTTCTCTCAAGATGGCGTTGTAATTAAATTCCCCTTCATTTGTTTTTAATCAAAAGGAATCCGAGTAGAAATTGAATAAGCACCGCAATTTTTTCTATCAGATGTATGAAACGTCTTTATGAAATCGTTTTGATGGGTATTTTATTTGTATGATACAATAATATATAGCGACTTTAACTTAAAAATCTATTTTGATCTAACCTTAGATTTCGAAACTCGTTAACTTGCAGTTGGTTTGCCTACGCATCTGTTTCACCTCGGAAAAATAATTTCTCAGTTAATTTATGCATTATGTCTACTGATATTCTACGATAGTCGATATATTAAATAGCACTATGGTGACGATATCTTAAGTCCGGTACAGGATATTTCGATTGAGCAATCACAGGAAACTCGATTAGCGGAGAATGTTTCCGTCTCTATGATTGCAAGACATTGGAATGAACGCTTTCTAAGGCAAGTTGCTTCGACAGAATTACGTCAGACACTAAAATGTATCCTTTACTTCCTCCTATATTTTCACTTTCCGAAATTCCTCTTGCACAGATGAAGGCAGGTTTATGAACATAAAAGAGCCTATGGATTAACGAACTGTATGATTCTTCAATGCAATACAATATGGTCAAAATTCTTTGATTCTCCTTGAAATGTTTAAATCTGAAAATTAAAATTGTTGGTCAGTTATTAGATAAAGTTGTCGCAGATATAAATCGTGTGAAGTAAACTCCATAGAGCATTTCAACTATTTTAAACGATCGATAGAAATTCAGTTGGTTAGTCATATCAACGCGTAAACAAATCTACAATATCTATTGAAAGAAATGGTGCTTTCCTGGCGTATAGTGTGTATAAATTTTTCACGGGTTCTCCACCAGGTAAGGTAGCTTATAGCCGACGTTTCGACAGCACACTCTGCAATCGTCATCAGGATTCTGAGTTCAGAAGCGTCTATTATATATAGACGCTTCGGGGGGATATATATGTATATACGAGTAAATGTGCGCTTGCTAACAGCAAGCAATCGGGAACTATAGCTTTTAATAAAACGTAAGATTTTTCGAAAGATTATTCGGATAAGTCATGCATACCAACGACCACTTACGACATTCTTACAGATGCTTTTATGTGGGAAGGGGTCGCTTTTATGGCTGTGTGAAATTTTGAATCTCTGCGCGGTTGTGAAGTACCCTAAAAAGTTTACGGAAATAGGGTCAATGTATTTCATATGGGGAAAATCGAGATTACGAGTCGCTCTGGAATCGAACCCATGACACATAGGCAAGTGTTGATTCGAAGTACATTGTATAAGTTACGTGTTGAAAGTTTGAATGTGTCATATTAAGAGAGCTACGATTTTTCAAAATTTGAAAATATTTCACCTCCTGGCATCGAACCCATGACCACTTTCAGCAAAACTTCATTAATGAAATCCCTTTTGAAATTTTAAGTGTTCATAAGGGCAATCATACTCAAGCGAATTATGAAAGTATTTTAAACAGGATGTCCTTGGTTCGACGCCGGGTCCGAAATAATTAGGAAATGCATGGGGAATCGAAATCAATGCAATGAAAGCTGTGAAAATGTCCTTTATAGTTTAAATTTAGCAAAGAGTAAGAAGAATAATCTTATGTTTCTTTAAAAGTTATTTTTTGCGATTGCTAGCTTTGAGCAGGCTCATCTTTACTCGTATTTTATAAAATCATTTATTAAAGTTGGAGATTTACAGAGCCTATCTTTTAATTTCAAATGAATACATTTGACATGAGATTTATTCTTTCAAAGGTAATTTATATCACATAACTTCCTGTGAATGTTTTCTTTTAAATCCTCTACTGTAGGGCTATTTTGGAGAGAAGCCTTCCTTTCAAATGAGGATTTCTGAAGGTACATGGTTAAGTCGTTTACGGAAGAAGAAAAGCGAGTTCCTCCGTCATTTTTCACGAAGAGTAGGACATCCAACAAATATATGATTACTGAACATAATTGATAAAATATGTCGGAATTTCTTCTAATAACAGCATTCCCTAAGGTCGATTCATATGCAAAATAGATGAAAAAGTATTTCTTAAGTAAACTGTTTCATCATAATATTTTATAAGACATCCACGCATCCTGTGAGGGACTGCTGCCGGACGATGGGAGGTTACAAATATTCATCTAAATTTAGACCTAATTTTCTCTTAGAGCTATTTCTCGGCCTCCGATAGAAGAGGCGTTCGAGTGAATGAAAGCTTTTGAAGAATTTTTGTCGATATTTTCATTATTCAGGCCAAAAAAGATTCGTAAATAATCCATAAAGTCAATGGTTTGAGCATATTACAGTCAACAAAATAGTAATTTGACTTTGAAGTCTCCAAAATTCGGAATATATATTAATATACGATTATCATGACCTATTGTTCATGACTGAATCTAGTGAACACTTAAATAATTGATTGTAGCACCGAAAATTAAGCACTATATATCTATATAAGTACCCAGCCTTTCGCCGGTTGGGGTACGAAATTCTCTTCGATATCCCTGAAAAGCTCAGTAATACCTTATTATCTGTTATATTCACCATTATTCGACTTTTAGCTATATATAGCCACATAAACAAAACAGCTACATTTGCGAACGTATTTATTTCCTGACAGTTTCAACCATACAATACTGATACTTAATATAGAAGGAGGAGAACGTGACAGAATTTCCGTTTTCATTCGGTAAGAACCGGTACGCCCCGTTCGAGAGCCATTTACTTGTGGAGTCGGGTGCACCCTCCCCCCTCCCACTTCCTCCTCGGCTGACGACCGTTCTTTAGACAGTGCGTGACCGTGGAAGGTGAGAGAGCCTTTCTTTTTATCGCTTCCTCAGAATAATGCTTAAACACAGTTTACGTGGACTGATGAAGGATCACGTGGATTTCTGATCCGCCAGAGTGACCTCATATTTTGTGGAAAGTGATTAAATGTCCGGAGGAAAGAATACGATGGCCGAAGAAGGAAAGTTGTGGGCAGTAAATACTTTGCCGAGGACCAAGGGACATTCCGCGAGGGATCCTGGAAGGCCACTCAGCGTTTATGACGGTCAAGGAATGTTTGTTTCGGAAGTGAAGTCGAAGGATGAGACGAATCAGGCTGAACAACTGTTGGCGACAACGGTACCGCAGAAGATCGTGGCTTCTAGTTCGCTGTCGGGAAGACACACTCCCACGAGGAATTCTCTTCGACATAGCCGCATGATCGTCCTCAGTAGAACAGGAAAAGGTTTTTAATTCTCTTCATCTGTAAAAGCTTTTTTCGATCTATATGTTGTATAACAGAAACTTTAAGAATGTTGATTTATTCCGCTATTTTTTATTTTGTCCTTATTCTCATCGAATTCCGTCACAGTTTAAAACATGTACAAATTGTTTTACTTGCATTACATAGACTTAAGAGTTTGGAAAGACGTAATTTTTCCAGGATTTCATGTTTCATCACTCTTTCCTCAATGCAAAAATTAATATTTAACAAAATATTTAGGATAAAAGGTGTTTTATATTTATTTCCTTTAAAATTCCTGCCTTGGATATGTTAATTATTGAAGTTCATAAATTTTGTTAAATATGTCAAAAATTTAGATCTATTTTAGTATCTATAGTACTCTTAGGATTTATATTCATTCAATTTTTTTCTTTTTATCCATGATTTCATCAAAGATCCGTTTTCTGCTTCGGACGTCATATAAATATCGAGCACTCGAAGGAATTGTGAACACTGGCGAACGTTTTTCGCTGACTCAGTAAACAAAGGAGTGATATTTCTCAATCGGAAAGCGTGGGGTTATTTTCTGTGTCTCTAAGCAAACATTTATGTTAGGCTAATGTATTATATAGCGCTTACCGATACTACAAGATAATTGAGGTGATTTTTAAAGAAACACCTTTAAAACATTCATTTTTTCGTGTACTACGCGCAATTAATAGATAAGGTAAGTAATGTCACACGTCGACAGACTTTTAGGATAGAAATGTAAATGTTTATAGTTATTTCCCTTTCTTATACTCATCTTAATCACTGCATAAATTGAACTCGTGTGAATTTGATATGGTGATCACCACGACTCGTTTAGCAAGGTCAAGGCACTCATCAGCGTAACGTACAGTACGTGAGTTTCCGGCAAAAAGCCGTAAAATTGTAATTATATCCAGGGACATTATTATTGCTAGTCCCATCCGATTTGAGTGACTCGAATTAGTGAATTCGACCGAAGGTACCAATTTTATTGTATGGACACAAGTAGGCGCGCGGAGTGTAACCAAAGTATAAGAGCACTTTATTTCTTACTCCCGTCAAAAAGTAATAGTGATAAGAGCGATCAAAATTTAAAATTGATAAATTATTTTTTAATTGAATAGCTTTCCTCGGAAATTTTTCATTGATAGTATTTATCTCATTAATATTACGTATCCATAAATTTACAACTGATAATAAAACTACAATATAAAGAGGCAATTGTTCAATAAATGCTCCATAAAAACCATCGAATGTCATCAACTATTTCATACAATTGATAATGGAGGAAACAAATGAAAGAAATATCATTCATTCACAATTAGAAACGGATCTATCATAAAATGAGTACAGAGTATAAGGCCTATTGTACTTCATTAATTGTTTGAAAGAGTGCTCTTAACAATACTATTATAAATGAAGTGTACGAAGGAAGGCTACCATTCTTATTAAGAGACATTATTACATAATTATTGCAATAACTTTGAGCAAAATATTGAACTTTTCTCTAATGAAATTCTCTAAAAAACACTCTTAATTGTAGAAGGTTTTCATTTCATCGAAGAAACCATTCACTTCTTTATCATTTTGATACATTACCACTTCCAAAATTGATAAAAATGTAATATAAAATGTTTGACATGATCTTCGTCATAATAGACTACCTTCCATTCCAATTAAAATTGCTAACTACCTCATATATATTACTAAAATTTGAAGTTATTCAGGTCAATTAATCATTCAATGGCGGAATAAGTTTTATAAATTATATATATTTAATTAGCTAAGCGATGATTTACAATTACAGCTATATTATTGTTTGGCGTGAAGATCGCTTCTGAAGTGGGTGAGAAAATACCTGCTCATGGAATCCAATTGTACCTCCAAGTAGATGAAGAATGAATGTAAAATGTTTCTTTTTAGTTCCCAGGAAGTATTTACCCCCTGTTCTGCGACATCACAAAACTGCAACTTTCCTCGTAACTCTTCAGTTGCTCCTCGGACTATCAGTGTTCTGTCTCGGCGTATGGCTTGTCTTTTGGTCTCCTAGTCTACGAGTCCGGGATAACCCATACTGGAGCGGAGGGCCGGTAATATTTCTTTCTTTTAACTATATAAAAAATCCGCATTAGAGACGATGGAAAGCTAAAACTTTATTACACATTAATTTAAGTTTTCAAATGATTGATTTTACGATTGGAAAATACGGAATGTTAATAGTTCAACTAACCTAACCATAATATTTTAGATAATTCAATTTCCTATTCGACGGAAATTAAACTTTTAATTTGCATAATCAAGACCTTTCAACGAAATAAAACAAGAGAATAAATTTAATCTCGCTAATTGGATCGTAATAAAACAAGAAGATATACGATGTACTTAAATACGAGACCCAAGTTTAGTCAATTATGTCAACTTATGCGGTTGGTTGTGTAATTTCTCAGAGTAGAAAAAAGCACAAAATTCTGAATTACTTTCTTTTCCAATTATTATCTGCTATTTTATTGATACATTTGGTTCAGCGTTGATCCAGTGCATCCAATCTTAAAATCTTTAAAACATAATTTACAACTCATTAATTCATAGTTTGAAGTAAATTTTCGCCCAACAGAATATGTGGAATATGGACGGGTTGAATAGTGATGACTTTTCTGTCCAATTATCTTTGGAGAATTTCCTCTTAGATTGTTTTTCAATTTCACTGATATTCTCTGGATCCAATTTAAATTAATTTTTTCTACTTGATACTAGTTGAATGTGTAGAGTCCTGCCGCTGGAAATCGGTATGCGTTCTTTAAGATTTCATCCCAAAAGCATTAATCAAATTCTGAATCTTAATATGTTCGCAATGTTAATACAACTATAAAGCCACTCTCACAGGTGAACTGTTGTAAAACGAGTTCACAAACGAACACTTCTCGTTACAATAGACAGGCTGAATTTGAGATTAAATTTTGACATGGCACAAGAGCTCCCTACAAAATAGTTAAAAGGAGTCAAAATGACACCAGAAAGACGTTAGATTGACGTATTTAGCTATTTTTATAGTGATCTGAAAATATCGAAAAAGAAATCATCATAGAAAATTTTTGGCTTTCATTACAGTTATTGCTCTCTGGAGTATTCGGCGTTTTTTTGTTGTGCTGCTGTCGAAAAGATTACCCAGGAATGCCGCTGGGTTGCTGCATTTTCTCAGTTAAGGTACAATATCTAGTAAGTAGAATTTAAGTTTGACAAGAACAACCCTATATATAAATTGACACACACACACACATATATATACGAGTAAAGGTGTGCTTGCTGACAGCAAGCAATCGGAAAATATATTATTTAATAAAAATTACGATTTTTCGAAAGATTAATCGGATAAGTCATGCTTAGCTTTTACTGAAGTACGTTTTCGCAGCGTACGTTGCATTGACTTCGATTTCGTATGCTTCTCTCTTGGCGGCATTATTACCACCCCAGCGTCGAACCAAGGTCATCCTGCTAAAAGCACTGTAATCTTTCGTTTAAGTATGATTATCTTCATAATAACACCAAATTTCAAATAGAAATACCTTAAGGAAGTACTCAAAAATGAATCCTAAATTCCCAATGCATTTCTAATGGAGATGTAATAAACGCCCCCTAGAATCGAACCAACAACCATTCACGACAATCTTAGGGATGCTTTTATATGAGAATGGTCCCCTTAATGGCAGTGTGAAATATTGAACCTCTGCGCGGTCGGGAAGTGTCATAAAAAGCTTTTGGAAATATGGCCAATGTATTGCTTAGGAGAAAAATCGAGAATACGGGACGCTCTGGAATCGAACCCACGACACATAGGTTAGTGCTGATTTTTTTCAGAGTAGAATATGTACGTGTATATTTGTTTTCAAAGATTGAATGATCTATGGATCATATTAAGAGAGCTACGATTTTTCAGAATTTGAAACTTTTTCACCGCCTGGCATCGAACCCATGACCAGTTGTGCGTAAGCAATAGTATTTTTCCATAGATATTTATAATATAAATAAATGTATGAAATCTTATCCTTCTAACTCAATAAAAAGTATTTTTAAAATTATTTGAAAAACAGCCCCATGCATTCTTAATGGGGAAAATCGAGATAACGGGACGCTCTGGAATCGAACCCTTGACCCGTAGGCAACTGTTAATTTTTCTCAATGTACATAATATACGTATCTATACGTGTAGAAAGTTTGAATGATCTTCGTTTTATATTAAGAGAGCTACGATTTTTCGAAATTTGAAAATAATTCACCTCCTGGCATCGAACCCATGACCAGTTGTACGTAATAAATAGCATTTTTTTCGTAGAATGCATGATGACAATAGAGCTATGAAATCTCATTGTTCTAGCTTAGTGGGAAGTATTTTAAAAATTATTTGAAAAACGGCCCCATGCATTCTTAACGGGGAAAATCGAGATTACGGGACGGTCTGGAATCGAACCCGTGACACACAGGCAAATGTTGATTTTTCGCAAAGTACATTTTATACGTATCTATACGTGTAGAAAGTTTGAATGATCTAAGTGTCATATTAAGGAAGCTAGGATTTTTTAAAATTCGAAAATATTTCACCTCCTGGCATCGAACCCATGACCAGTTGCACGTAAGCGATAGCATATTTCCGTAGATATATATAGTAGCAATAGCTACATGAAATCTTATCCTTCTAGGTTATTGGGAAGTATTTTTAAAATCATCTGAAAAACGGCCCAATGCATTCTAAATGGGGAAAATCGAATTTTGGGGCCTCCTAGAATCGAACCCATGATAGGTAGGGTCGGTTTCCCAATTTTTCCTAAGTGAGATTTAGTTGGCCATTACGGAAAAAAATCGGCGGCTCCGTGGCCAAAGCGGTTTGGGCCTGACATTAATATCCTATATATATATATGTTATATATATCCCCCCGAAGCGTCTATATATAATAGATATATATATACATACACATACAGAAGTAACTTAATTAGTTAAATTTTTTGGCTGTACTATTTCAAAAAGTATATAATAGTATGTATAGTAAAAATTTTAACAAACTGCTGGTATTCTATAGTACTGCCTTTTGGAGGTTTGGGAGTTGTTTCCCTCTCGACGAATGCAGAGAATTGCATTTGTCCCCCTGAGAGTTACCACCTGGCCTGGTGCCTATTTGTAGCTCTAACACGCAATAATAAATAATTATAAAGAAGTTTATCGGTACGCAATAAACTTCTGTATATGTAATTTTGTTGGTAGTGATATCCTATATATAGCAATAAAGATTATAACCCACAATGCTCTTTGAATGAAAAAACACCATAGAAAATATTATTACGTAGGTAAGAATTGGGATGAAGAGATTGGACGTAGGAGTACAACAGTTCAATAGCTTTGAATATTGCTTCTTCTAGAAGAAAATGCGAAAGAAACTCCATTACGAAGTCTGAAACTGAACATATATTTACAAAACACAACTCTTTATAATTTCATCATATTAAAAAGAGATAAACTTGAAAAAAAATTAATTTTCGTAACATTTGGGATATCAAAGCAGAAATACCAAACGCCATACCAAAAATTGACTGTAAGTAATCGGTTTAGTTTTTACTTTAAGTTATGAATATGCATATCAAATGCTCTAAAATAAAGAATGGGAGTTTAGCCACCGAAATTTAATATTTTTCATAGCACCTCTTGCATGTGTGTGTAATCATGTCTATTATATATAGACGCTTCGGGGGTATATATGTAACATATATATATATATATATATATATATATATATATATATATATATATATATATATATATATGATATTAATGTCAGGCCCAAACCGCTTTGATCACGGAGTCGCCGATTTTTTTACGTAATGGCCCACTAAATCTCACCTAGGAAAAATTCGAAAACCGACCCTACCTATCATGGGTTCGATTCTAGGAGGCCCCAAAAATCGACTTTCCCCCGTAAGAATGCATGGGGCCGTTTTTCAAATAATTTTTAAAAATACTGGTCATTGAGCTAGACAAATAAGATTTCATGGAGCTATTGCCATTATATATATCTACGGAATAACGGTATAAATTAGCTGCAGCTGGTCATGGGTTCGATGCCAGGAGGTGAAATAATTTCAGATTTTGAAAAACCGTATCTCTCTTAATATGAAACATAGATCATTCAAACTTTCTACAGGTATAGAATACGTATTTACGTATATATTGTACTTCGAAAAAATCAACACTTGCCTACGTGTCACGGGTTCGATTCCAGAGCGACCCGTAATCTCGATTTTTCCCGCAAGGAAAGCATTGACCATATTTCCGAAAGCTTTTTATGACACTTCCCGACCGCGCAGATGTTCAAAATTCACACAGCCATAAAAGGGACCATTCTCATATAAAAGTATCCCTAAGGTTGTCGTATATAGTTGTTGGTTCGATTCTAGGGGGCGTTAACTATAACTTCCTAAGAAATACATAGGGAATTAAGGACTAATTTTGAGGTACTTTCTTTAGGTATTTCCATTTGAAATTTGGAGTGGTTATAAACATAATCATACATTAGCGAAAGATGACAGTGATTTTCGTAGGATGGCCTTGGGTCGACGCCGGGGCGGGCATAAAGCTGCCGTAAGAAATGCATGGGAAATCGATTTCAGTGCATTGTCAGCTGCGAAAATGTCCTTTAGTTAGCTTGACTTATACGAATAAAGTCTTTCGAAAAATCATACATTTTATTAAAAGATATATTTTATTAAAAGATATATTTTACGATTGCTTGCTGTCAGCAAGCACACCTTTACTCGTATATATATTTATATATGATTCTGTGTACAGTAAATTCATTGAGCAATATTTCTTTCATTCAGATGTTGGTAAGTATATAATCTCCTCCTTATAATTATGTATATTTATATCTTTTATTTATATATAAAACCAAGAGGTCCATAGGCACATGTTTTTAACATAATGATGGACTCAACCTCACGAGGGAGAAAATGATCCTACCTTTCATAATTTGTCCTACTCTTCCTATAAAATTACTCTCATATACATCTTATGTGTATTTGTGTTAATAGTTTTTAGTATCTTTAAATTTTCAAAGCTAATTAAGTCTGAACTTTATTTTGTAAATGCTAGATTTTATTTAAATTTCTTTAATAGCAAAGTTTACAGTAAGACCCCGCTTATCGACGTTACAGTATTACGTGGTATTATTGGGATTCCCCTAAATCGCACACTATTGATACTTATTGTATATGTGTGCAAAGGAAACGACCATGCACCAACCAAAAGCGGTGTACTTTATAGCGACGGTGATATGTATATATACTATGTATTTTCTTGAACGCTCTTTCGTTAGTCTGTCCAGAAGAAAGGTTCCAGTTATATTTTTCTAACTCGCAATCCCAGTACAAACGCAGTTTTCCTGCGTCACAATTGATTTATTTGTTCTCATCAAGGTTATTAGGTGTATAAAGATATAAAAATAAAATTTTATTTTATTATGATAAATTCAGCAAGAACTGATTAATTTTCTTATTCTTTGTTCTTTTCACTGATCTTCATGTACATGTTAAGTTGCCTCGTTGAACGCTTTAGCGCTCGAAGTTATTGGAACGTTTCCCCCGCGTTAAGCGTGGTCTCACTGTATTGCTATAATATAATCAGAGCTTCGCTTAATTAAGTATTTGAAGAAATGGTGAAATTTTATGAAAATTCCCGTCTTATGATAGATCATTTTTCTTTTAATCTCGAATAACTGTTTCTAATGAAAATAATTATTTCACGCATTATATAATATTGCTTAAAGCATTCACTCATAAGGTTATGTTCTGTCTACAGGTTACAAGTGTAACCCTATCCCTGTTGGTGATCATTTTGTGCCTCTGTGCATGTGTTTTTGCCCTTCTACATGTGATTTTCCTCTCGAAGATGTCCTGTGAACCATCTTTAGCAGCTACAGACTCCTCTCAGAACAAAACATTCTGCATTTGTACCAACATTCCTGCAATTGCAACGGACGTCGATGACCTTTATCAGACTCACACTTTTGGCAGAGTGTATCACTATAAAGACTTAACGTGTGAAGAAGTAAGTTTCTTGCACATTATTCTTATCGCATCGAGTGTTTTGAATGGCTTGGCAGCCTTCGTTTCTTTCGTTTATGTGTTCCTCCATTGGAGTAGTAGGTATATGTATGTATACTCTGGCGTAAGTTCAAGTGAAGAAAATCCGATAGTCATTTACAACAGAAGAGAATCGGAGGGAAAAAAGTAAATATCTTAGTGTTTGTGTAATTGTTCTATTAATATTTACGTAAATTTCGTAACGAATAAATGTTATCAGTGATGAGTCGATGTATTCGATGTACCAATTAATGTACAATAAATCTCAATAAGAATGAAATGGATGATATTTTTTCATTTGAAAACCCCTGTTCCAATCACTTATGCAGAAGTGAAGCAATTATAGAAACCCTCGTACAAGAGATGACAGCCTTCTCTTTAGCTCACATACTATGACAGCGAGTTCCGTGTTATTCCGTATATTGACTTAGAATAACGTATAAATGAAAATAAAAACGTCTCAATTTTATCGCGACAAGTTCTTAAAACCAAAACGTTTTCGGCGATGTATATTTTGGATTGTTCAATCAATTTTTTTAAGATTATCTGCTACTTAAATAATTTTTATAGGTTTATCAAAAATTTTATGCATTCATAAGATACAAAGAACAATTTAAGAAAAAACTAGCATTTTATGCTGGATAGCATGATCTATTTTACTAATGTTCTCGACCATTAATTTGTTTTTTTTTTTGCTGTAAAATAAATTTCTTTTGTTTTAAAGACATAAAATGTGTAGAATATTTCATTTTACCCTTATTTCAACAGAGTTTAAATCGAAGAAAGTAAACTACAAACAATAATTTATCCGACTCAACCGTTTAAATTAGTCCCGAAGATAGGCCATCTTGGTATTTTAACAAAATCAACTCATAATCCATTTATCCGATGAAAGCAATAGGAAGGAACTTTCTACATAAATGCTAAAACGACTGAAACAAAGAGAAAAGAGTGGAAGAAAGATTATTTTTCCAAGGAAAGTAACTTTAAATTATTGCAGAACACTCAATAGTTGAATTCTATAGCAAAGGAAACTCTATTGGTTTTCAATAAGAAGAGGAGTGACGTGTCCTTAAGGCGAAGAATAGCTATTCTGAAAACTTTTGGGAAAAAAACTTACTGAAACATTGATTAAGAACATTTCAAATCATCTTAGTAAATAAAAAGAAGGGAAATATACCAACTGAATATACCGGTGGCTGTGCAATTGAATTTTTGACGATGACATTGAACGATTTAAGATAAGCCAATTTCCTCATATTTTCATGATCATATGATCATGATTATAATTGGTTAATATTGTTAAATAATTAATCAGTTAAGTTATTGTGATAAAATCTAAGAAATGTGAGAATATATTCTAGAATCTATTCTGTATATGAAGTTTCTGGAAAGCAAGTCATTGGCTGAATGACTCACAGCACGGTTTTCGTAAGGGATATTCTTGTGACGCTCAATTAGCAGCTTTCACGCAGGATTTAGCGGAATCAATGGACAGGGGAAAACAGACTGATGCTATACTCGTATATTTTTCCAAAGCATTTGGTCGACCATAAATAATTAATTTAAATAAACATCGATGATGGGAAAGGACGAAAGGGTAGTTAGATGGATAGGAGAATTCCTATATCAAAGGACGCAAAGGGTTAAAGTAGGTAATAACATGTCTAGGAAAGCTAAGATAACATCGGGGGTACCTCATGGAAGCATTTTAGGAGCGCTACTATTCTTGATTTTCATAAATGATCTAGCCGCGAAAATTAGATGTAAAATAAGGCTTTTTGCAAACGACTGCTTAATTTACAACGAAATAGATAGCTCAATTGAATGTAAGCGCTTACAGTAGGATGTAGTTGGGTTCGATGGGCTGAACATAATAAGATGTTAATTAATGAAGGAAAAATTCTCAGCTGCATAGATGATAGTGTTGTCTTCAAACGTTTTCCTAATATCCTTATCAATCTTTAGTAGAGAACTGCGAGGAGACTGATGTGCCGAATCCTCCTTGCTTACTTTTTTGTATGGAAGGACAATCTTTGCGCGGTTCCAATCCTTGGATATTCTCCTCTCTCTAAAGCTTTTTGTAAATGCCACGGCTAAAATGAGAGCAATTTCTGTCCCTTGGCATATTCCATGATTTATCCTTGAAATCTTGGTTTCCCTCTAAACAGTTATCTGTATTCTTGTAAAGCCGACTGCCGATTTTTTACGCGATTTATTTATCCATACGATGATACTCATGCGAATGATGAAAACCTTTTAGAGGGAAGGTCCCTAGTTCGACGCCCGAGCGGGAAAAATAATACCTTAAGAATTGCATTGGAAATCTCGAGGAATTTAATATATGCTGCAGTCATATCCTTTGGTTTATGTTAAGCAATGTAAGAAGGCCTCAATTATTAGGATCACGGGCTCGGTAATTTTTTGCGTGATGGCCATCTGAATCTTACCCAGGAAAAAATCGGAAAAATGGTTCGATTCTAGAAGGCCCCAAAGTCGGATTTTCCCCCATAAGAATGCATGGGGTCGATTTTCAAAGATTTTTAAAAATACTCCCCCTTAAGTGAGAAGAAAAAATATCATCTAGCTATTGCTATCATATATTTCTACGGTAAAATGCTATACTTTAGCTGCAACTGGGCATGGGTTCGATGCCAGGAGATGGAATATTTTCCAATTTTGAAAGTCATATCCATCTTAATATGATACATAGATCATTCAAACTTCCAATACTTATAGATACATACAGTAAGACGCCGCTTAACGCGGGAGATACGTTCAAATAAGTTACAGCACTAAACGAAACAGCGTTAAACAAGGCAACGTAACACGTAGATACGAGGAAAGGTGTGCTTGGTAACAGCAAGCAACAAATTATTTTATCTAATGATGAAAAAATAAGGTTAATCAAAATATTATTCTGCTAATTTATTGATAACCATAAACTGAAGGACATTTTCGCAGCAAACATTGCATTGATTTCGATTTCCATGCATTTCTTATGGCAGAATGATTCCCGCCCCGGCGTCAAACCAAGAACTTCCTTCAAAGAATTAAGTATTCGCTAGAGCATGATTGTCTTTATAAACGCTGCAATTTTCAAAAGAAAATTCGTTCAGGAAGTGCCTCAAAATATGTTCTTATTTCCTTACGCATTTCTTATGGAGATATAGTAAACACACACTAGCATCGAACCAACGACCATTTACGACATTCTTACGGTCGCTTTTAAGAGAGAATTGGCCCTTTAATGGCTGTGTGAAATTTTGAACCTCGGCGCGGTCGGGAAGTGCCATAAAAAGTTTACAGAAATATGGTCAATGTATTTCTTATGGACAAAATCAAGATTACGGGTCGCTCTGGAATCGAACCCGTGACACGTAGGCAAGTGTTGATTTTTTTCGAAGTAAAATATATACGTATCTATACCTGTAGAAAGTTTGAATGATCTATGTTTCATATTAAGAGAGATACGGTTTTTCAAAATCTGAAATTATTTCACCTCCTGGCATCGAACCCATGACCACTTACACCTAAACTATATCATCATAAAACCTCCTTAAGAATCTCGTAATTGGTTGTTGGTTCGATTCTAAGGGGCATTAACTACTCGTATATCTCCATGACAAATGGATAGGGAAAATCGGAAATTCTTTTGAGGCACTTCCTGAATGAAGTTCCCTTTGAAATATGCATTATTTATTCAGACGATGACACACATGCGAATAATGAAAAATTTTCGGAGGGAAGGTCCTTAGTTCGACGCCCGAGTGGGAAAAATAATGCCATAAGAAATACATTGGAAATCGAGTTCAATGCTATATACGCTGCGATATTTTCCTTTAGTTTATATCAAGCAATGACTGAGCAGAATAATCTTTCGAGAAATCTTAATATTTATTAAAAGCTATTATTCCTATTATTATTTTTTCTTACAGCAAGCAATCGGAAAGCAAGCAATCTTATGGCAATCTTCCTGCTCGGGCGTCGAAATAAGGGCAATCCGTGTCAAATCATTTCATAATTTGCCTAAGTTATATTTTCTTCAATATTCTCTAAATTTCAAATTAAATACATTCATAAAGTACCTCCAAAACAGTACTGGTACTCCAATGCATTCAGAACAATATTAAGGCAAAATTAATACTATCAAAAATATTACGGCAGCTAAATATAAAATACGGCTATATAATAACATTACATCACCGTGCCACTTCAAAAATGTAATAATATGCAATTCACCTGAGTAACTATCAGCGAAAACTGTTTCATGAGATATTTTTTATGAGAGATTTATAAAAAACTTAAGATACACGGAAAAGAATACACGAACCAACAGATGACTTGAACCGCTACACCGTTTCACACATGAGAGGTAAACCGTGAACCCGAAGGAAGTTTAAAAAAATCCAACAACCGTAAGCTACCTAAATCACCCCACTATCTGTGTGATCGTAGCTTAAGTGAAGTCGAAGTTAAGAATTTCGTACTTCGAAATCATTCATTTCCACTGACCTAAACCTGGGTAAGCATACTGGCACTTAGTTCGCGGAGCTGCCTGAAGATGATTCACGTTTTTCAACCGTCTGACGTAACAAAATTCTAGTTCTGTGATCTGCCTGTAGTTTGTTGAAATAACAGATCATCATATTGTCGATTGCTATGGCCCGTGGATTGCGTACATGACCTGAACAATTATTTAATCCTAAAAATTTAAGCACTCCCTTCAATTACAGCATTATACAGAGTATTATTTGTGAGCAATGGAATTCCCGTTTGTAGTAAATGACATCATAAAGCATGAAATTGTGAAAATTGACAACACCTTATTGCCCGATGGATTTACAGGTGATAGGAAAACTGTGTGGTAAGTTTCTTGATCATTTGTTAAATACAGTTGATAGAACATTTGTATGTATTTATATATTGTTCCGTAAAATGCGAGAATATTTTTATATCCTGAATTTCATCAACTTCTTATCGTTACTGGAATCAAGAAAAGTATTCTGACTAGGCTCGATTTTCTTCTTTCGTTCGATCATTATAGTTCAGATATCTATTGATTAAGGGTCTTTTAATATTTCCATCAAGTCATATTTTAATTAGTTTTTTCTTTTTACTGTTGTTATCATGCTACGTTTTTTACCGTTAGGAACTGTCAAGAAAATATATCTAAAGTCATCGATGTTATGGGCAAAGCATCGGCTGTTGCCCAAGGTCTTACTGTTGCAATCACTACAGGAGAGCGACTTAAAAGCTCAGATCACATTGTTTACCTATTAATAGATCAGCACGGGAAAGCGTAAGTAATTAATTATAATGAAGAATGGTACTCTCAACGAACGAATTAGCATTGTACATTTTTGGTTCAACCGTTTTAGTGACAGTGGAACTGTCGTTGGCCTCCTCAAAACTGGACGAAAGAAATTGTACGTTTTTGATGAAACTGGAGCACATCACGAAATTGTTCCATTATGTGTATTGGATTTTTATGTCCATGAATCTAAACAGAGAATGGGTTGTGGAAAAAAGTTGTTCGAGTTCATGCTTCAGGTATGTTGTACACAAGTATACTTTGTTTTGAGCATAAGAAGATGTTAATTTTTATTTTTTAATGAATGCTACTCTAGGATGAAAACTTGTCCCCTGGTCAACTAGCAATCGACCGACCATCTCAGAAATTCATTGCATTTTTGTACAAACATTATGGGCTGAAAAACATCATACCGCAAATGAACAACTTTGTTGTCTTCGATGTATTTTTTAAGTATTGCTCAGGTCAGTGGTATTTTTATGATTGCTTAGTAACAATCTTTTACTCCACTTCTGAACCAATTTTCTAATTATCCCTAATTTGGCAGATTCCCCATCACATTCACGAAATACTAACAATTCTCCTGAAGCTAAGCATGTAATCACTCCAAAATCTGGATTTACAAATTCATCTTGCAGCAGCAGCAGGTATTTTTCATAGCTAATACGCTATTACAAAACCAATTTTTCTGTGGTTTGCATGAATACATATTTGACAGTTATTGAAAATGTAGATTTAAATTTTTAACCAGTTTATGAAACTGCTGATGATATAATTAACAATTATTTAATACCAAAACTGACTATAGGAAGGTAATTAATATTTTTAAACTTGATATAATATGATATAAAGAAGCTTAAAATTATATTATTATTTAGAATCAAAATGACTGAAATAGGCTAATAAGTTAGTTTTTAACATTTTTTAAACAATTTTATTTTTTGTATTTAAGTGGAAACTTTGTTTTCTAGCCAGGAAAGTGAGTCAAAAGAGAGGATCCCAGAGCAGTATAGCTGGAAAGCACCATTACTAGCTCAGAGACCTGTTTCAAACATAGGTCAAATATTGCAGCATACCACTAATTTGAATCAGCAGTTACCATCAAGGTAATTAATATTATACATGGATTGGTTCCATGTAGTAAAGAACTTGGCTAATTTAATTGCTCTATATTTCTGTAGCTGGCTAAATTGAAGGATTTGGATTTTATCTCAACATCTTTATTCTAACTTTCATATTATTTTTTTATGCATTATATTCTAAATTTCAAGATTGTATAAACATGTAACAATCTAAAAAAAATGCTTTTACAAAATTTAAATACATATGTAATTGATTATTGACTTTAGTCATATCATAATCATTAATTGAATTTTATTTATGGATGTCATTAGCAAATAGGTTCACGTACTATTTCAATTAAATGAATAACGTTTGAGGCTCATTTTTAACTTTCAGCATTCATGATCCAGTAGTGCATAATGATTATTCTACAAAATTAGGCGCTTGTAATAAGCATCCTATTTCTACAATTGATAACACTTCTAGCAGAGAACATACACCAATATTTTCAAGATCAGCAGAAGCTAAGAATCTTCCTCAAAACTCTTCTCTGGAAAATGGTACACAAGTGGCTTCTACCTCTAAAAGTGATTCATCTATCTGCTCACCAAGCAAAACACAAGAGCAAATCACTAATCAAGACCTAGAAAGTATTCAGACAACTTTAACAACTTCTCTGTGTATTCAAGAATGTTCAGACCAGGATCCAAATGCTTTTATAAAACGAGATCTTAAATTTCATCACCAGCCATTGTGGTAATTTTTGGCCATGGAATCCATAATCAGCTAAGAGGTGAATTGTTCAGCATATGCTTTCATTCCAGTAGAATTATACTCATAATCGAGTATTAAAATTTTACTACTTTTATAAATGTTACAATCACATGGTTAGTCTCCCTAATTAAGATAGTTTGTTTTTTTACTGTTTTTCAAGTGTTAAGAATTTTATAAAATATTCCAAAGCAGGTTTTACCCATGTTTATATTTAAATTGTATACTTAATGATACACTTAAATTATCATCTCCTTGGTGCTACTACAAGTACTAGTGGCATAAGAAGTCTAAGAAAAGACTAATGCATGTGTGTATGTATATATATATATATATATATATATATATATATATATATATATATATATATATATGCACACACATACATAGACACCTATATATAATGTAATATTTTGTGTTAAATTATATTGGTGCGCACAGTACTCAAGAAAGCCATTGTACAGCTTTAATTTCCTGTTTACTATGTTTGAAGTGAGCCAGAGAATTAGTATTATTTTACACAAAATGATATCATTATAACTGAGAAAGTATCTGAAGAATATACTTCTAGATATTTTCTAGGGCATTTTTATCCGAGTAAGAAACCAAAGGAATTGCTGAGATTTCAATGTAGCTATAAAGCTTAAAATATTTGTCACGCAGGGTATATTTGAAGAAGTTAAATTTGTTTTAACAAATTAAGCCCTTTTTTACATTCAACTAATTAATATTTGCTGCAGATTTAGGTATCTGTCACCTTAAATGTACTAAAATCAGGTTCGTGGTAATAAAGGTTATTTAATTATTACTTTTATGATGCTTGTTAAAATACTGCATTATAATCAAGTATTTAAGTGATGAAATTACATATTTTTATAATCTCTATTTCAGTGTTATTCTGAAAAATTACAATATTAATTTCTCATTTACAAAGTTGCTAGAATATTAACCAAATACAAAGTTCATTGTAATTTAATTGTTTTAATCCAACTCAATGGCTTCTATCTTAATTGTTAGGTTAATATTGACTGTGATTCATGTTAAGTTTTAAGAGTATTGCTGTGAATTTGTTTTTCTTATAGACTTGAATTTTATAAGCAGTTAACGTAGCAAGTGTTTAATGAAATTTCTTTAAATTTTTGTCAGTGGACTAATGATGTTTGTTTCCTTATCCTTATCGTGTGGTACAAAAGCTTTAATCATGGTGAATTGACTTGTTCCTAGCCAGTAATTTAATAGATCTGTTACATTAATGTTTTATAATTTATTAACCTTATATATTTATTTAATTAAAATGTTGTTTAAAACTTTTTTCCTTTGTACAAATCATGCAAAGGATGAGTCTCATTTTTATTAGGATGAAAATTAAAATTTGGGTAAATGCTTGAACTGTTTTACCTAATAATGTTGATGAATGTTATGAGAGAGAATTTATAAACTAAAAATATGCATGCAATGAGGACCTAAATCCTCATAAATAGAATACATGACAAAGGTATAGTGGTGCATATGAGTGCTTTATATAGAATATCTATTGGAAAAGCTTGTGGTTCAAGGATCTTCCCTTGCCTAGGTCTTGCTGTTTAATATATATTTATTATTTAAAATAGTTTGTATCAGTACTAATAAACATAAAAATTTTTAATTTACCTTCATTTATAAAGCAAAATATCTTTGCTTGAAATCCTAACCTTAGTTTTAAATTAGAAGTCTTGTAAATCTTGAGTTTGCTTTAGTGAAGTAGAATTAAAGTAACAAATGATTTACATGCTTAAGTATTGTTACAAAATATTATCTATATATCTAAAGAAACTTATAAAATCCTGAGCATATTTATATTGAATGTAAGTATTAATCTTTAACTCTGCTAACCTTGATTCACATCATAATGACAAAATGTCAACTATACTTTTTAACTTTTGTACTTGACATGAGGTATATAAGAGGATAATAATGATAATTTTCCGTAGAACATGTTTGCATAAAATGGAATTTTGATTTTTTTTAATGTTTTTTCATCCTTGATTTTTAAATATTCTAAGAATTTCAGAAAATGTCTTCCAAGTAATTAGTGGGTTTTTGTTAGAAATGAAGTAACTCAGAGACTGTTTCAAACAAATTATATTTTAAACCTTTACACTTCATCATAAGTCTCAGATAACCAACTGATCAGTAAATTAGCAAAATTTTCATTAATCCAAAAATATCCCAAGAGAATTCCTTCCACATATCCTAAAATTATTCCACTTACAACATCTAAAACATAGTGACGGTTAAGTAAAATTCTAGATATGCATACAGAGACAACCCACATTGCCATTGGCAGAATTAAAATAGAAGATAATGGAGAAAGAAACATGAAAAAATATGTAAGAAAAGCAGCTCTGGATGCATGACCAGATGGGAAGGAAAAATTGTCTATACTGAAGGTTACAAACATATCTGGGCGGTTCTTGTTAGGTCGTCTTCTCCTCACATAGGCTTTTATAATTGCAATGAAGATGACATCTATGATCAAACCTGAATATAAAAAAAGGCAATCTTCATAAATTGTAAAATCACAATGCTTGAGGTAACTTACAACAAAAACAATTTCAAACGTTTTAAAATCAAAATGACAAGGAGAAAAATTTATAAAGCCAAAACTAAAAAATTATTCTTTCGCTGAACCTACAGTTAAATTGGTATTATTATCACTAATTGGGTCCCTTAGGTCTATTGTATTCTCTCCATTCTGAGCCTACTTTTGCCAAGTTATCTATAATTGCTCAATTATGTCTGTTCCATCTTCAGTCCCTTTGGATTCATTTTCAGAAATCTTGACCAAAGGTCATTGCACATAATGACATGATTACTTATTAAACAGCTGCGCATAGGATGGGTGAGAGGTTCTCCTTACAAACTTTCTTCTAAATTCTAAAATTCATCTATTTGCTCATAAAAATCACATGCTTTACTGAGAATAATGCATAATAAATAGATGTAAAGAGCTTCTACTCTATAACTATGATGAGCTTTCAGTATAAAAGAAGCATGAGCTGAGAAGCTTGGGAGTAGTATACAAAACAAATAATAGGTGCCATTTCATATTCATAATGTCTGTTGACCAAAAAAATCAAAATCAATCCCTATATTTGGCTAATACTTTGCAAGATCAGAGAAAAATATATATATATATAGGATATAAAATAAGCTCTAACTTCTCGATATTATTGATTACTTTATTTGATATTATAGCACACAATACACTCATACCCACGTAAAATCTGCGTACAGAATGAATTTTAAATCTACGAACATTAAAAGCATGGTACTAATCAATCCTGCTGAATGAATTCAGATATGTAGATGAATAGTTGAAAATTATTGGAATACTAATGCACTTAAGTTAATATTCGTATCTAAAAGAATATTTCCTTATACTTCAAGTTTCAAGCATTGCCTGATTCCAATTTATTTCCAATGTATAATAAAAAAATCTTTCGCCTAGCTATTTTTGCTATAAATAAGTGTTTACGTTCAAATAGATTTATAACCAAAATTCAAATGTTTAGTCGAGATATAGAGAAGGAAATATGGTATCAAATGAAAAGGACATATTAAGTCAAAATTTACGTGTTACAACTTACCGAACAATAAATTCACTTGAATGTGATGTAAAGATGAACTAGAAGTTACGACGATGAAAAAAAATACACCAGCGAACCAAGGAATGCCATGACAGGAAATCTAGGAAAGATTTAAGCCTAGGTGAGGATAATGGGATTACTGAGTTCGAGTACAATTGGATGTACAATATACTTTACCTCCAACGTTTTAGAATATTTTCTAATAGTTCTGAATACAGAAAAGTAACCACTCCATCTACAAAATTTATCGGTAATATTTTCATCTAAATCAAGGATTTTTGCAAGAAGCGGTGGAGCTCTTCTTCGGCTTTCCATGATTAAATACTACCAATCGTTCATCAAAGTGACAATATACCGTATACTAAAAGATTTAGAAAGTATACTCCTTCCCTTTTAAGTTTGACGAAGAGAGTTCGATCAAAGACGAAATGTGATATACATCCTATAATTGGCAAATAAATGAATTTCAAGTCATTGTCAATAATAATACTACTCAAATCGCCATAAAAGTTAAGATAACTTGCAATCGACAAAACTTAGGCGTCAGCTTCATTTCCAAGGCATTCCCATACTCAAATAACACGGTATTCTTAAGTCAGCTGATGCTCAACACCTACAATGCCATCTGTAAGGAAAAATCAAATTTTATTAATCTCCATCTTGTTACTAGAAAATTAGGATTTCAATTACATCGTGTCAGAACTTTCATCTTTTTCCGTGGAGTCTTATGATATCGTGCAAGTTTCACTGCACCGCACTATGGGGGACTGACGGATAATAGCAACTCAGATAAGAGCAACATTTCATTTTAGGAGGCGATATTATCGTACACGTCAGACGGTTAGTTCAGCGAAACAGACAAAGGTTCAAATTCCGATTTTAGGGAGGTCTTCTTTGTTTCTCCAAAACATGTACTAAGATAATTTGCAAAATCTTTATTCAACTGATGTTCAAAAGTTTTTCGCGATTATATATTTATCTAATAGTAACTTAAAACATTTAACGCTCCCTACTACTCAATGCCTAATAAAAAAGATCGAGTTTTCAAAAGTTTCAATGATTATCCAAGGCCAGTTTCTACATTGGTTTTACCTTAAAAATTCAATTCTAATTTATACGGGAACAGTTGTCTGCAATTCTTCTAGCGGTTTGTATTAGGTTTTCCATAATGTACGAAATATTCTAAAGTCGATGTTATAATTTGATGGAAAATGCTCGAATTACCATGGATGAAGGTGAGCGAGATCTAGAAATAATGAGAAGTGAATTTCAGAAAGGAGTCAAGGATTTAAATAAAAATATTACCAGGAGTAGAAAAAATCAATAGAAATATAATATAAGTCCTTTCATTTTTAATCAAATGGCACCCTATATGGAAGTCAGCCACAATATTGGAAGGATTTCGGATTAGCGTAATAGGCGCGACACCGATGAAAATAAGGGCCGAAAAATTTGAGGATCATCGAACCCCGAGTGTACGCAAAGGCGTTCAAAATTCTGAGAATTATAATTAAAAGAATACAAAATTATACCTCTGAAGAAATTTTGTCTATATATGTTTCATATTTGTTTTTTTTTGACAAACCCTAGTGTACATCATTACATAACTTCGTTTGTAAAAATATAATCTAATATTTTTGGCCTCTAGAAACATAGAGCCAATCTAGGGTAACGATAATAATTCAAAGAAAGTATGTCAACATCCTCATTTACAGGAAAATTCATTCCTTGTTAGCAGAGAAAATGTTATACAGTGTTAATGGCCATCTCTATAAATGATACGGGTAATTTATTGTATATTATGAAACCTATATAAGGATCTTAGATTAATAAATTATGTATTATAATATATGGAATAATTGAAGCCGAATTATTGGAAAATTAATTAGAATTCATGTAATATAGAAGAATCATGGAAGATATAGTTTTACCTATTATTGGGTAGGTAGTAGAAAAGATGAAGCTAGCTAATGCAGAAGCCGGCTAATGTTTCTTGGACTAGGAAGGGGCTTTCAACAATGTTGAGTGGAAAAAGTTCCAAATATTAGAAGATAAAGAAATTGATTACAAGTTAGACATTGTTGTGTAAAGAGTATGATATATTATTCATTTTAGACCTTCAAATTTGCTACAGTTATCCTTGAACGTAAAGCTTTGTAGGTTTAAGCAAATAAAAATCTTCTTCTGAAGGGAAATTTCTGCAGCTAAAATGCTAAATAAACCTGCGCGTTTTGAAAAAAGGTGGCTAACCATTACGCTCGCTTTTTGTTCTAATTCATTGAAGATAAGAACGATAAGAACTTAATTATAAACACCATTAACAATATTTATACTGCAAATTATAATAACCAATCATAAAGATGTCATTTTGAATGAATACAAGCTACAAGAAAATCAATGAACTTACATCTAATGCCTGGAAGCCCTGGAAGTTATTTAGAGCTCCTTTCCTCTCATTGGCTAGAATCGCTGAAATCAAAATTTGAAAGTGACAGTTGAGAGGGAATAGAGCAGTTTAGTATTGGTTGTGCCTCAGTGTTGATGTGTGTTTTGTGATTAACTTTTTATATTGTTGTTAGTAGTTTTATTTATGAAATGGAGAGTTTTCAATACAACGCACGGAATTATACCGACTTCGGAGCTCTTTCAGATTCTGACGATGATGAAGGCGAAAAATATTTTGGTTAGTAGTACAGCCTGAAATTCTTTGAAAATTTTTCAAATTTCTTGACTGTGATCAATGTTTTGTTCCTCCTTTATTCTCGACTTTTAAAGTTAAAAAACTCTTCGCACTAGCATTTGAAAAAAGTTAACGCTTAGTCATTATTTTCATTGATAAAAATTAATTTCTTATAGCATAAATAGTTCAAAGGAAGAAATTAGGGCTGTGCTGGTGTTGCACGCATGAAATATTTTTATGGCTTATTCAGTTTTAGGCAAATTGTAACAATGTTCACATTACTTATTTCAGAAGTACGTATACGTTGAAGTGTCTTTGGAGTATGGTTGATACGGTTCAATGAACACACAATTTTGCGGGATGATTAAGTAATTATTCCAATATGCTTAATTGAGTAATTTGGATGTTATATACACCTTGGATCACAGTGTAGTACGAGTTTTTGCCTCAATGTTTTAAATAACGAAATTTTATCCTGGCATCGATATTTTTCGATTCCGCGAGTTGTTTAGCTTTTATAAGAACCACCTTACCTCAATCATTTATTTGAACGACTTTACGTCGATCGGTATTTGAGAAGATTTAACTGAAAATAAGTTGTGCCTCCCAGTTTATTGTGTGATTTTGCCCAACGTTCGTTTCGTATTAAATATTTTTTTCACAGAAAAATTGGAATCATTCTCAACCGTTATTTTTTCATAGATGTGGACCATGAATTTGGAGATTCAGAATCATCCACCATTTCTGAGGATAGAAATTACGTTGATGAAGAGGAATCTCAGACAACTACAAAAAACACCTTAGGTAATAAACTTAGTATGATTAAAATTAAGATAGGTTCTCTTTATTGTGTATTCTATTTATTAATTATTATTAATTGCATTGGTCAGGATGTTTCCAACAATGTGCTAAATTTCTACAGTGGCAATAGTTTTCATACTATCAAATTTTCTCATCTAGAATGTTAATGAGGAGGAAGGAATATTATTCAACTATAGCAGTACTTTTTTCCAAGCTTATTAAGAAACTAAGTCACTTTAAGAAATATTTTTTGGTCATTGAGAATGACCCTCAGGATTGTTTTTTTATAAATTACCTTTTTTTCTTGAAATTTATTTTTCCTTATTGATGGAGATGTACTGTAAACATTAAAATGATTGAAAGTTGACTCAGTCAAAGATTGAAGTCTAAGAAGCATTATATTATGCAGATAAATTCAACATATATCATAAAAATAACAAATTGATTGATTGATTTTGAGGTAGTTTGCTGGTGGAACTAATATATTTATTCATTTCTAGAGAGTTCATATTCTAAGAGAAAAAGAATGGAAAGGAGTTCTCAGCAGCCCAACAAGTATGTTTGCATGGCAGAGGCAATTGAAAAATTTCAGAAGACAACTCCTGCACGTTTTCATTCCAAACCTCGTGAGTATGTCAGATTTACTGTGAATATATGCATTAGTGAGTATAGCTCAGCTAAATATTTGTAGCTGAGTAAATATCTGAGCTTGATTCTTGGGGTATTTACTATTTCGTCTCATGAAATGCATGGGAGAATCAAAATATATTTTTAGGTTCTTCCTTTAAGTATTTTATTTAGAAAGACTATATTAATGAGAATAATGAAAAAATTTGGTATAGATTGTACTTATTTTGACAGCTGGACAGGAAGATTGTTGTCATAAAAATACCGTATTTTTCGGACCATAAGACGCACTTTTTCTTCACCAAAAATTGGGGAGAAAAGTGCCTGCGTCTTATGGTCCGAATACAAGAAGAGCGGCAGCGGGACCCGCTGACACTAATGCCGGGCATTTGTATCAGAGCTGCAGCGGGGCCCGCTGCAGCCGACTCGCAGGATCAAATATTATTCTGTTATACATTATTTTAGTAAAGCCTTCGACTCAGTAGACTAGTAAATTCATTGATCATGCCCCACTTTGATTACGGTGACATTGTTTACCAAGATCTATCAAGAGATCTAGCCAATAAGCTCCAACGCATCCAAAATGCGTCCGTTCGATATATATTTTATTTGAGAAAATTCGACCATATTTCCGGTGCATTTAAAAAATTAGATTGGATAAAACTCGAAACTCGCAGACAACATCACATTCTAACGTTAACATGTACTGTTTTGCGAACGCAATCTCCTGAATATCTCTTTTCCGAATTTGCAAGATTTGAATCCGTCCATAATTGCAATACTAGAGGGAGATTCAATTTACTAATACCGAAGCACAGAACAGAGACATATCACAAATCATTTATTATAACTACTACCACGCTATGAAATACTCTTCCCTCCCACATTAAATCTTCCATTTCCACACGATCTTTCAGAAGAAAATGTCTTACTTATCTTAATCATATATCCAATTTATCTCCTTCATCAATAGTCATCACATGTCTACAGCACTGAGCAACGCTCTCTCTACTGCTCCTTTCACTCTTAACCTCCAATTCATTTAACAATGCATCTGTCCTGAAATATTCTTTTTTTGCAGCTCAGTCCAATATCTTCTAATTTTATTATCTACACTTTGCCTCTTTTTGGAAATCAACTTAAACATACCATTGAATGTTTTTAATGATCTGTTTAGTTATAAGATATGTTTTCAAATTTAACATGATCTGACTCATTGATTATCTTGTAAAATTGAAATTTTAGTATTCTGTTCTTAGTTAATTCTATCAGTAGGTTTGTGCAGGTTTTTCACACCCCCCTTCATTGTGGGTGTTTTCCTGAAGTGGATTTTTTTCCTAAGAATTTTCTTAGGTTTTTATATCCACCTAAATCTTTCTTATAATCATTATTTTTCTCTTTCTAATTCTTTTGGTACTTTAAACTTTTTTTAAAGAGGTTAGATGGAAGAAGAGACTTTTTAGTCTCAATCTCGCCTCCAAAATAAATACCTAAAGACTTATCAAATATTTTATTACACTATTTGGTTCAGAATATTTTTTGTCCTATTTTTCTCCTCAAAAAACCAGGTGCGTCTTATGGTCAGGTGCGTCTTATGGTCCGAAAAATACGGTACATAGGAAATCAAATTTAATTCAAGTTTTAAAGTCCATGGACGTAATAAAATTAAATTTTGAATAGATATGAGGATTTTGAATAAATGTGAGGATTTTATCACTTAAGATAAACTTTTATTAAATAACTAATATATGAACCATTTAATTGCTTGCAGTTAGGATGCTAACTTTTATTTTGTGGGTGTGTGTGTATGCATATATTGGGTTGTTAGGAAAGTTTCTGCTGATTTTCAGGGGTAATGTACGTATTTATAAAAAAATGCTATTGACTAAGTTTAGTTTATTATGAATTTACCATATTGTTTAATAACAAGTTCCTATCTTATAGGAAGTTAAATAATTCGTTATTTATAAAACATCCTAGGCTTATTGCCAAACTAGTCCAGATGCTTTTTTTGATTTGATTTATTGTGGATAAAAAATAATATTTTTGTGTAGAAATGTATAGTTCCATCAGCCACATGAAATTTGATTGTTCTAAGGACCCAGGAAGTATTTTTTCTTTAATTGTCAAAAATCGACCCCATGCATTCTTATGGGGGAAAATCCTACTTAGGGGCCTTCTAGAATCGAACCCATGATAGGTAGCAAAGGTTTCTGATTTTTCCTCGGTAAGATTCAGATGGCTATTTTGCAAAAAAATCGGTGTGCCCGTGCCCCAGACGGTTTGGGTCTGAAATTTGTATCCTCATATATATACGAGTAAAGGTGCGCTTGCTGACAGCAAGCAATCGGAAAATAATATAATAATAATAACCTTCTGAAAAATAATATTTTTCAGAAGGTTATTCTTCGTACACATTTCTAAAGATAAACTAAACGAAATTATCGGAGCGCATATGCACATTGACATCTTTTCCCCCTGCATTTCTTACGGCAGAATTATTCCCGCCCCGGCGTCAAACCAAGGCCATCCTACGAAAATCCCTGTCATCTCTCACTCAAGTATGATAATCCGTATAAACACCATAAATTTAAAATGGAAATACCTTAAGGAAGTACCTCAAAATGATTCCCAAATTCCCTATGCATTTCATATGGAGATATAGTTAACGCCCCCTAGAATCGAACCAACGACCATTTACGACAATCTTAGGGATGCTTTTATATGTGAATGGTCCCTTTACGGCTGTGTGAAATTTTGAACCTCTGCGCGGTTGGGAAGGGCCATAAAAACCTTTCAGAAATATGGCCAATACTTTCCTTATGAGAAAAATCGATATTATGGGACGCTCTGGAATCGAACCCGTGACACATAGGCAATTGTTGATTTTTTCCAAAAAGATACGATTTTTCAGAATCTGAAAATATTTTACCTCCTGACATCGAACCCATGCTCTTTTGTGAATAATTGATAACATTTTTGTGTAGAAACGTATATTTCCTATTGCCACATGAAATTTGGTTGTTATATGTTCCTGGGAAGTATTTTTTAAAAATTGTCAAAAATCGACTCCATGCATTCTTATGGTGAAAAATACAACTTTGGGGCCTCCCAGAATCGAATCCATGATAGGTAGAAGGGGTTTTAGATTTTTCCCGGGTTTGGTTTAGATGGCTATTACGCAGAAAAATCAGAGAGTCGGTGGCCCTTGCGGTTTGGACCAGACATTTGTATCCTCAAATATTTATTACCCCCTAGTTATCTATATATAATAGATAAAGGAGTAGTTGTTCCTGCGCGCAATAGGCACGCCTAATCGAATTAAATACGACAAACAACATATATATAATTATAAAGGAGTTAATGCGGCAGATAGACACACAATGCAATTGTAAACTATATTTCATGACCATAATAAGACACTTTATTCTATTCCCTTTCTTTTGGTGCTACTTTTAAATCCATACGTGGGTTATTTCTAATTTAATTTTGCAGAAGAAAGGAAGCATGCAAGTGAGAAATCGAAGTTTACATGTATATCTTATGGGAACAGTCGAACAGTCCCTTCTGGAGTCGAACTGAGTACTTCAAATTAAGAAAATTTTTTCAAAAACCTTTCTGGAGATTTACGTAATAATATCTCAAATTCTCAGGATGATTGGATATGGTTTTTGAGTCTATAGTGTACAGACAGACAAAGAGACAGACAAGCATTCATTAATTAGCATAAACACCGGACACACACCAAACGGAATTTATATATATAGATAGTAATTTTAACAATTTTTTTACATAATGGCGCACTAAATCTTACCCAGTAAAAAATTGGTTCAAATCTAGGAGGCCCCAAAAATTGACATTTATTATAGATCATTCAAACTTCAAAAACAAATAGATACTTAAACAGAAACCCTTTTAAAAAAACCCAACAGTTGCCATGGGTTTGAATCTAGAGATATTCTTGATTTTTTGGTAAGAAATACATGGGCTGGATTTTCAGATTCCTTCTAAGACACAGCATTATGTTGCAAGAGGTTGATGATTCGATTCCAGGTGTACTTAACGATGTTTCCATAAGGAATACATACTGAATTCTGGTGTTATTTTGAGGCTTTTTTTAAGGTCTATTACGGTGTAACTTGAAGAATTTATAAAGATATGAATGCGTAAGAGAGTAAATGATGCATTTTCAGCAGCATGTCCATGGTTGGACGCCTAGGCAGGAAAAATGCTTCCATATGAAATGCACAGGAAATCGAACTCAATGCAAAATACACTGCAATAATGTACTTTAATACATGTTTAACAATGAGCTAAGAGATCTTTTGAATAATCTTAATTTTTTATCATTAGGATTATTAAATCGATTGCTTGCTGTAAGCAATTGGTTAATATATCTATTTATTAAAAATGTTATTTAATGGGATATTTTTACTGCTCACATATTGCTAAACATAAGCTAAAGGACAATTGCAGGGTACATTAACTTGAGCTCGATTTACCATCCAATTTTTAAGGCAGCATTTTTCCTGCTTGGGCATTGAACTAAGCACCTTTTCTCTAATAGTTTATCATTATTCACATGAGAATCATCAACTGAATGAATACTTAATATTTCAAAACAAAATTCATTTAGAAAGTGCCTCAAAAGAATGTTCTTATTTCCCTTACCAATTACAACATTCTTAAGGAGGCTTTATGCAAAAATATTGCCCTTTAATGCCTGTGTGAAATTTGAAACTTGAAAAATGATCATTGGTTCAATTCTAAGGGGTTTACTTTATCTCCATAAGAAATGCATTGAGAAATTGGAACTTCCTTGGAGGCACTTCCTGAATGAATTTCCTTTTAAAATTCGGAGTGTTTATTAAGGCAATCATTCTATTATGATTATTGAAAGTATTTATCGTAGTTTGACCTTGGTTCACCAGGGTAGGAATAATGCTGCCATATGATATAAATAAGAAATCAAATTCAATGCATTGTACATTGCATTATGTTCTTTAGTTTATGTTTAGCAAAGACTGAGCAGGATAATTTACAAAATATCTTATTTTTTATTAAAAGACATTTATATAGATTGCTTGCTATGAACAAGCACTCCTTTACTCGTATAGGATACGAATGTCAGTCCTAAACTACTAGTGCCACAGGCTTGCCTTTACGTGACATGTGATGGCCATCTGAATCTTACCCAGGAAAAAATCTGAAAAACCAACCCCACTTAACATGAGTTCAATTCTATGAGTCTCAAAAGACATATTTTTCCCAGTAAGAATGCATGGGGTTCAATTATCAAAGATTTTCAAAAAATACCTCTGATTGAGTCAGAAGAATTACATTTCATGTGACTATAGCCACTATATATTTCTACTTAAAAATACTATTGGTTAATTTCAAATGGTCATGAATTCAATGCCAGGTGATGAAATATTTTCAAATTTTAAGAAATCATAACTAAATTACTATGAATCATAGATAAATCAAACTTAGTATAGTGATAGATACTTAAATATTCAACTTAGACCAAACGCATGGAATATAGGCAAGTGTTGGTTTTTTTAAGTACATTATTATACGTATGTATACATATAGAAAGTTTGAACGATCTATGTGTCATATTTAGAGAGATGCGATTTTTCAAAATTTAAAAATATTTCACCTCATGGAATCAAACCCATGACAAGCTACCAGAAAACTATAGCATTTTTCTGTAGCAATGTATAATAGCAATAGCTAGAATAGAAATATATAATAGCAATAGCTATTACAGTAGACTCTCGATAATTAGAACCTCGGTCATTCGAAAACCTCTATAATTCGAAGAAAATCAATGCATTTTGGTCCCCTCTATAAATCGAAGTGAAGCTAGATCGGCCCACTCCACAATTTGAAAAATTAGTCATTTCATGGAAAGTGTCGGGGCAATTTTCCGAAGAATTTACCTTTATTGGCTAATTATGAAGTGAAAGATATCTTTAACTGTGATGAAACAGGGCTGTTTTATAAATGCTTACCTGATCGTACCTTGGCATTTAAGGATGACACCTGTCATGGAGGCAAACACAGCAAGGAGAGGGTTACAATCTTATTGTCTGCCAATATGGATGGATCACAGAAATTTCAACCTTTTATGATAGGAAAATTTGCTGAGCCTCGATGTTTCAAAAACATGAAATATCTTCCGTTAATCTACAGATCGAATAAGAAGGCGTGGATGACAGCAGATTTGTTTTCTAAATGGTTAATGAGCATTGATGCTGAAATGAGAAGAGAAAAATGAAAAATTTTGATGTTTATCGATAATTGCACAGCCTATAAAGATGTCCCTTCACTTGAAAATACAGAGCTGAAATATTTAACCCCTAACACAACTTCAATTCTTCAACCCCTAGATCAAGGAATCGTTAAAAATTTTAAAACCTTGTAACGAAAAGAAGTGGTTAGAACTTTAATAGACACTATGGAAAATGGAAATAACCTTTGTAGCGTTTCAGTGCTTACTGCAATGGAAATGGCTCACAAAGCATGGGAAGGGGTTAGCTCACAGACAATCGCTAATTGCTTTAATGCCTGCGGATTCATCAAGGATTAGGAATGCAAGGACGGAAATGATGTGGTTCAACAAGATCTGCAAGATGGGGGACCTCTTTTGAGTGCTTGGAACAGACTTCCAGAGGTTCCCATAACTTTCAACGATTATGTTAATATTGACAATAATGTTGCCACAGCAGGTACATTGTCTGATGAAGGCATTATGAAACTATGGTCAATTGTGGTCAGTCAACATATTTCTGACAGTGAAGATGAAGACGACGATGTTCCGATGGTATCTTCTAAGGAAGCAACTTTTTTTTAAGAAGCTTGCGTCGTTTTTTCGAACAGTCCGAAATGGATAACATCCAATCTGGTTGTGTGTTCAAAGCAGTGAGCACTTTGGAAAATGCTATGGACCAGATTGCAGCCAACCAAGCGACCCAAACGAAAATAACCGATTTTTTAATGAAGAAATGAGACAACTTTTTTATAATAAATAAATTTATCCACATATATTATTATAATATGTATTTTTGTTTCCACCAGCATTCACAATATTATACAATGACAAATAAAATGTAAGTTTCTTCAATTCGAATTTTTACTTTTAGCCCCTCTTTAATTTGAACTCGCTATTTCGAAAAACTCGATAATTCGAATTTTTTGTTTGGTCCCTATAAATTCGAATTATCGAGAGTCTACTGTATATGTTTCTACTTTCCCCCATAAGAATGCATGGGGTCGTTTTCAAATAATTTTTAAAAATATTACTTCCCATTGAGCTAGAAAGATAAGATTTCATCTGGCTAATGCTATTATATATATCTTCAGAAAAATGCTATAGTTTACGTACAACTGGTCATGGGTTTAATGCCAGGAGGTGATATATTTCTGATTTTGAAAAATCGTAGCTCTCTCAATATGATATTTAGATCATTCAAACTTTCTACACGTATAGATACTTACAAAATGTACTTTGAAAAATATTAGAACTTGCCTATGTGCCATGGGTTTGATTCCAGAGGGATCCGTAATCTTTATTTTTCTCCTAAGAAATACATTGACCATATTTCCAAAAACTTTTTAGGGCACTTCCCAACCACCTCCCATTATTATACTTTTATGATGACGATGTATGGTATATATATATCATCGTTATCAGCTGTTTTCAATCCAACATCTGATATAGGTCACTAAGCCTGAATAAAAAAGAGCAATATTCATTTTTTATTAGTTTTACTACTAATAAATGTAAAATTGTCATATAACTTAATTTTGATTGGTGCACTGCAAATCATGCAAATGATAAATTAATCAGTAATTTTTGCAATTTAAATATTTCCTAAACTTTATTTTTATTATTTACTTACTTTGGTCAGAATAATGATAAACAAAGTAGTAAGTTTTTTTTCGGATGTGATTTTTTGTTTTGCTTGATATATCATATTTATCAACCATTTTCTTAATAAATATTTCATCGTTGATTAATGTTTACTCCTCTATAGCAGGGGTGGCCTACAAGTGGATTGCAAGGCCAATTTTGGTCAATTGCCTATCACTCATATTTCTGTGCATAATGGACTTTGAAGATTTTAGAAGACTAAGCTTTTTAGCAATAGTTTAATGCACTCAGGGGATTTGCACTTGTCATAAATGCTTTGGATTCTGACTCCCTGATAATGTGACAAGTTGATTGTAACACTTCTCAGGTAGAAAGTTGATTTTCTTAGCAGAAAACACTTCTGCTAAGAAAATAAGGCCACCCCTGTATTATAGCGTAACAAATATAAGTTGAGCTCAATTTTTTTATCTATTAATTCAACATTTTGATTTTTGGGTAGACCTTAGGTTGGTAGGCTAACAGATACATGTAAACTAAATTTTAATATAACCATATGCTAAGTATCTGTTTGGGTTTTAAGAATCGGAAGAAAACACTGGTAAGAATTGATGTTGGATAATTTTCCTGTGAAGCTTAATCAGCTTTGCTCCTTCAATACTCCTAATAATAAATTTTAATTTATTTTACAATAAATTATGTTAAATTCTCATGGTATAGGATATTCAAAGTTCGAGTTTAAAGGCAAAAGGATATCAACTCTAAAGACAACAATTCCCATTAGTCCTCATCTGCAAGTGGTGAAACGAGTTCGTCCTGTAACAGCTCTATCAAGATGGCAGATAGAAGATATGGAAGTGGAAGAAATGAAAAAGTAATAAAATATCAATATATCATGTAACTATATTTGGTAACCTCGCTTTATGTCAGTTAATCCTGCAATGATTATCCATTTTCAGGCACCAAGTAAAAGCCAAGCCTGTCAACGAAAAAGTATTGAAACCAAGGCAGATTAATGTGTCTCATCAAAGCCATGTATTAGAGGTGAAGCCTTTTAATCTTACTGAGTCTAAAAGAAAGGTAAAGAAGTAATAAAATTATGGATCCCTTGTTAAATATATTCTAATACATCCATCTACTTGATGTTTCTATTTTCTGGATAATTTGGATAAATGTTGAATCTATCATAATATACTCTCATCTGAAAACTTAAAAAAAATTATATTCCAGATTCCAGAGGATCCTCTTCCAAGGGTGGTAAAGTTTACTGCAAAACCTATTCCCAAAGGATTATTTGACAAAAAAGATGTTAGATTGAATATGTCAGCTCCCACTATGCCAAAAACATATCGAGTACCTGTTACAAAAAAGGTTAGTAATATGTATGATTTTTTTCAATTTAAATGTATGACAAAAACAGTTTGTTTTTTTCATAAATTTTTTGTAACTCTTTGTTAATGGAAAGTTGCTGTGTGCTTAAATTTGAATTATTAATGATAATTTTGATTGTTATAATTATTATTTATAAAAATTGATGAATAATAGTATATGATGTTCCACTAGTGGTACACTTTCCATTAGTCATATATATTTTCTTATTATGGACAAAATTATTTTTCTTTGCAATTGTTTTTATTACAATTCAGGAAAAATTACTCACGTGGCAAAGTTCCCCTTTACTTTGAAGGTATGGTTGTTGCAGTTTTGACTGAGTGGCATTTTCTGCTATCATGGCCTCTTAGAGGCCCTTGTCATACAGTGATATGTTAAGGTACCCTACACTTGGTGATGACAGGACTTCTCTACTCAATGTCACTTTGTATAGCCTGCATACAGAATTTTTTCTTGATTGTTAACTTCTGACTTGATTCAACCATATCATGACTTCACCGATCATGAACTGATACAGTGGTAATTTCCATATTTTTAATAAGACTGCAAGGTCTCTCTTATTCCTTTCATATCTATAAATTAATGATTATCATTCATTCATATGTCATTTATATTCACATAGTATTCAATTCTTGTTAATTAAATATTAATGGTTTATAATGTATTTTACAAGGAATCAAAATATGGGTATCCTGCAACTTTTCAAATAGGCTTGTATATGGAGATAGAGAATGAAATTTTTTTAGCAGCTTGTGACCTAAGGTCAAGGAGATATGAATGATTAAAGATAATTTTTTTTTTTAATTCTGCATAGGAACGACCCAAGACCCTCTGAGATAACTGGATCTTGGTTTGTTAAAAATTGGGTCATGGGAATAACATTTACATAATAACTTCAAAATAGAGATGCAGTATATAAGAGGCGATAAATATTAGGTAAAAAAGATCCTAATAAGAGAGAAAAATGGTGCCTTACAGGGTCAAATATCAGCATCCACCATACGAAAATGACATTTAAAAGCTCTTTGAATGTTTTGACCAACTTTACCACTGAATCTGCTGATGTGAGTCTCCCTCGGTGGAGGTCTTATCTGGGATATGGTCTTGGCTGTTCTGATGATAAGTTTTAAATAATTAAATCTTTAAAAGTTTGTGACTATTAAAACTGTGATGAGAAGCCGCTTATAAAATTTGTATTTTCTTAATTTTCATCCTCTATCACTCTATACATACATATATACATATATATCTTTGGAAAAATGGTTGCTCATAAAATTTCTATGTTTGCTGAAAATAGGCAATGTACCTTATATCCGGTACACCTGGTGTATACAAATTCTTTTTGTGCTTTCTATGCTGTCCAGACAGACTTGTTTTGGGTATGATAATTCTGTGCAGGAACCAACTGATTTTGGCGTATCTGGCTACAATACATCAGAACCTACCAATTCATAAAATTGGAACTATTTGGCAATCAAGATGATTTGTTATTCACCTACACCAATCACTTTTCTTAATGTATTGCTATTTTTGTTTTATGCTATGCCCCTCATAATCTGGTGCACCTATATATATATATGAAAATAAATCTGTTCACTTAGCATGTCTATTATATATAGCTGCTATGATGGGATATAATTATCTATTATATATAGACGCTTCGGGGGGATATATATATATATATATATATATATATATATATATATATATATCTATTATATATAGACGCTTCGGGGGGATATCTATTATATATAGACGCTTCGGGGGGATATATATATATAACATATATATATATATATAGGATATTAATGTCAGGCCCAAACCGCTTTGGCCACGGAGCCGCCGATTTTTTTACGTACTGGCCCACTAAATCTCACTCAGGAAAAATTGGGAAATCCACCCTACCTATCATGGGTTCGATTCTAGGAGGCCCCAAAAATCGACTTTCCCCCGTAAGAATGCATGGGGCCGTTTTTCAAACAATTTAAAAAAATACTTTCCATTGAGATAGAACAATGAAATTTCATATGGCAATTGCAATTTTATATATCTACGCAAAAATGCTATTTTTTGCGCGCAACCGGTCATGGGTTCGATGCCAGGAGGTGAAATATTTCCAAATTTCGAAAAATCGTAGCTCTCTTAATATGAATTATAGATCATTCAAATTTTTTACACTCATAGGTAAGTATATTGTATACTTCGAAAAAAATCATCACGTGCCTACGTGTCACGGGTTCGATTCCAGAGCGTCCCGCAATCTCGATTTTCCCCGTTAGGAATGCATGGGGCCGTTTTTCAAATAATTTTTAAAATACTTCCCATTAAGTTAAAAGAATAAGATTTCATGTAGCTATTGCTAATATATATGTGTACGGATAAATGTAGTATTTTACGTGCAATCGGTCCTGGGTTCGTTGCCAGGAGGTGAAATATTTTCAGATTTTGAAAAATCGTAGCTCTCTTAATATCGTACATAGATTATTCAAACCTTCTACAAATATAGATACACACAATATGTAATTAGAAAAAAAATCAGCACTTGCCTATGTATCACGGGTTCGATTCCAGAGCGAACCGTAATCTGGATTTTTCCCGTTTAAAATACTATGGCCATATTTCCGAATGCTTTTTATAACACTTTCCAACCGCGCAGAGGTTCAAAATTTCACACAGCCATTAAGGGGACAGTACTCATATAAAAACTATCCTAAGATTATCGTAAAAGGTCGTTGGTTCGATGCTAGGGGGCGTTAATTAATTCTCCATGTGAAATACATAGGGAATTTAGGACTCATTTTAAGGTACTTCCTGAATGAATTTCCTTTTGTAATTCGGGGTGTTTATAAAGTCCACCATACTCAAGCGAAAGATTACAGTAATTTTAGCAGGATGACCTTGGTTCGACGCCGGGGCGGGATTTTAGCTGCCGAAAGAAATGCATCGGAAATCGTTTTCAGTGGATTTTCAGCTGCGTTAATGCCCTTTACTTAATGTTTAGCAACGTTTGAGCAGAGTAATCTTTCGAAAAATTTTATTATTCACTAAATATAAATTATTGCATTGCTTGCTGTAAGCAAGCGCACCTTTACTCGTATATATATATACAGATATATATATATAGGATATTAATGTCAGGCCCAAACCGCTGGGGCCACGGAGCCGCCGATTTTTTTACGTCATGGCCAACTAAATCTCACCTAGGAAAAATTGGGAAACCGACCCTACCTATCATGGGTTCGATTCTAGAAGGCCCCAAAAATCGATTTTCCCCATTAAGAATGCATTGGGCCGTTTTTCAAATGATTTTAAAAATACTTCCCATTAAGCTAGAAGCATAAGATTTCATACGGTTATTTATATTATATATATCTACGGAAAAATGCTATTGCTTACGTGCAAACGGTCATGGGTTCGATGCCAGGAGGTGAAAAAGTTTCAAATTTTGAAAAATCGTAGCTCCGTTAATATCATAAGTAGATCATTCAAACTTTTTACACCTATAGATACGTATGGATTGTACTTTGAAAAAAATCAATAGCTGGCTATGTGTCACGGGTTCGATTCCAGAGCGTCCCGTAATCTCGATTTTCCCCGTTAAGAATGCATGGGGCCGTTTTTCAAATAATTTTAAATATACTTCCCATTAAGCTGAAAGAACAAGATTTCATGGAGCTATTGCTAATATATATGTCTACGGAAAAATGCAATATTTTACGCACAATCGGTCCTGGGTTCGATGCCAGGAGGTGAAATATTTTTGACTTTTAAAAAATCGTAGCTCTCTTAATATCGTACATAGACCATTCAAACGTTCAACACGTATAGATACTTACAAAATGTAATTGGAAAAAAATCAGCATTTGCCTATGTGTCACGGGTTCGATTCCAGGGCGACCCGTAATCTCGATTCTTCCCGTTTAAATACATTGGCCATATTTACGAATGCTTTTTATAACACTTCCCAACCGCGCAGAGGTTCAAAATTTCTCACAGCCATTAAGGGGACATTTCTCATATAAAATCCTCCTAAGACTATTGTAAAAGGTCGTTGGTTCGATGCTAGGGGCGTTAATTAATTCTCCATGTGAAATACATAGGGAATTTAGGGCTCATTTTAAGGTACTTCCTGAATGAATTTACCTTTGCAATTCGGGGTGTTTATAAAGTCCACCATACTCAAGCGAAAGATTACAGTAATTTTAGCAGGATGACCTTAGTTCGACACCGGGGCGGGATTGTAGCTGCCGAAAGAAATGCATCAGAAATCGAATTCAGTGCATTCTCAGCTGCTTCAATGTCCTTTACTTTATGTTTAGCAACGTTTGAGCAGAGTAATCTTTCGAAAAATTTTATTATTTACTAAAGATGAATTATTGCATTGCTTGCTGTAAGCAAGCGCACCTTTACTCGTATGTATATATATATATATATATATAACATATATATATCCTCCCGAAGCGTCTATATACATATAAATATATCCCATCATAGCAACTATATATATATAATATGAGTAAAGTTGCGCTTGCTAACAGCAAGCAATCGGAAAATATATCTTTTAATGAAACGTAAATTTTTCCGAAAGACTTTATTAGGATAAGGCATGTTAACTTAAGGACATTTTTGCAGTGTACTTGCATTGACTTCGATTTTCCATGTGGCACTTGCCTATGTGTCACGGGTTTGATTCCAGAGCGACCCTTAATCTCGATTTTTCACCTAAGGAAAGACCATATTTCTGAAAGCTTTTTAATGACACATCCTACCGGTTAGAGGTTCAGATCTTCACACAGCTATAAAAAGGATCATTCTCACATAAAAGCGACCGTAAAAATGTTGTAAATGGTCGTTAGTTCGATGTGTTATAAAAGATAATCGCACATAAGTGAAAGATGAGTGTTGTTCGTAGGATGGCCTTTGTTCGACGCCAGGCAGTAATAATTCTGCCGTAAGATTTGCAGGGGGAGATGATGTCAATGTTCATATGCGCTCTGATAATTTCGTTTAGTTTATCTTTAGCAATGTGTACGAATAACCTTCCGAAAAATATTATTTTTCATTATAAGATATATTTTCCGATTGCTTGCTAACAGCAAGCAATCAGAATTTAACTGAATCGGAAAATATATCTTTTAATAAAATGTAAGATTTCTTGATAGATAATTCGGATGAGTCATGCATACCTACAACCATTTAGGACATTGTTACGGGCGCTTTTATGAGAGAATTGGCCTTTTTATGGCTGTATGAAATTTTGAACCTCTGCGCGGTTGGGAAGTGTCCCTAAAAGTTTTCATAAATAAGGCCCATGTATTTCTTATGGTGAAAATCGAGATTACAGGTCACTCTGGAATCAAACGCATGGAATATGGGCAAGTGCTGATTTTTTTAAGTACATTATATACATATCTATACATGTAGAAAGTTTGAACGATCTATGTGTCATATTTAGAGAGATGCGATTTTTCAAAATTTAAAAATATTTCACCTCCTGGCTTCGAACCCCATGAACAATTGCTGTTAAACTATACCATTTTTCCATAGATATATATAAAAGCAATACCAACATGAAATTTTTTTCATCTGGCTTAATTGGAAGTATTTATTTTTATTCTTTGAGAAACAACCCTAAGCATTCTAATGGGAAAAGTCGATTTTTGGGGCCTCCTAGAATCGAACCCATGATAGGTAGAGAGGGTTTCCGATTTTTCCCTAGATAAGATTTAGTGGGCCATCTTATAAGTATAATAAATATCAGCGATTATGAGACCAAAGCGGTTTGGGCCTGACATTAATAGTATCTATTTAGTACAACAGTAAACTATAGCATTTTTCTGTAGATATATATAACAGCATTTGCTACATGAAATCTTATCTTTCTAGCTAAATGGGAAGTATTTTTAAAAATTATTTGAAAAACGACCCCATACATTCTTATGGGGGAAAGTAGTAATATATACATATCTGTACTTGTAAAAAGTTTGAATGACCTTTGTATTAAGAGAGATACGATTTTTCAAAATCTGAAAATATGTCACCTCCTGTCATCGAACCCATGATTTTTTGTGGATATTTGATAAAATTTTTGTGTATGAACGTATATTATCTATCGTCACATGAAATTTGGTTGTATTATGTTACCAGGAAGTATTTTTTTTAAATTGTCAAAAATCAACTTCATGCATTCTTATGGTGAAAAATACAACTTTGGGGCCTCCCAGAATCGAATCCATGATAGGTAGAAGGGGTTTTAGATTTTTTTTCTGAGTTAGGTTCAAATGGCCATTACGCAGAATCGTCAAGCCGGTGGCCCTTGCGGTTTGGGCCAGACATTTGTATCCTCAAATTTTTTTCCCCCCTAGTTATCTATATATAATAGATATAATAATAATATTTATATCCCCCCGGAGTGTCTATATGTAAGAGATATCCCCCGCAGCATCTATATATAATAGATACAGGAGGGTACGGATGTTCAGACCAAACTACTGGGGCTTTGGGCTCACCAGTCTTTTTATGTGATGGCCAACTGAATTATTTTATAATGGATATAATTAGTCATTACTCTTACTCATTTTTTTATTTCCTTTGATTATCTTCCAATATTCTCTTATTTTTTGTTCTTGATTCTTTTTCTTTCTTCTGCCCTGTTTTTCTCGTTTCTCATATTGCATGAGATCTTTTTGTTGGATCTTAATGGATCCATAAATTTGTCTTCTTTTTTGGAATATGTTGCTTGGTTTTCAATTTTCACTGTGGTTTCCTGGAATGTAGCATGTATCCTTCTTCATACCCAGTGCATGAATTTGTTTCATTTAGTTTTCCTGTTGTAGGCATCTATTTTAGATGCTTTTCAACTCTGGTTGTCTTTATCCATAATCATACAATAGTTAATAATGCTACTAGTTCTATCCCTTATCACTCAAGGCTGTCCCCTGTGAATCAAAAAACACCCTATTTAAAACCCTTATCTGTCATTTCCTAATACTTAATTTTCTATCTCCTTAGGCACCAAGACATACAATTAGTTATATTACCTCACAATGGTCTTCTCTCTTATCAAAGTATCAAAGCACTTGAAAAATTGCAGGAAGAACTGAATCTCACCTACAGTAAACTAAACCTTTACCTAAGTTAACACAATATGCTGTATTTTGTTTGATTCTTCTGAATAACCTACGGTATATATTTTATGAATTTACAGACTATATTTATTAGCAAAAAGACCCTTGCAATGGAAATTTCCCACACCACAACCAAACATTGTATTTGTATACAAAAGTAGAATATAGATGATTAATTATACATTAAATCATATCCATTTTGATAGGATAAAGAAAATGAAAACAAGAGAGTCAAGAAAATAGAGAAGAAAGGCCCCACTCATCCTAGTCCATTTAGTTTTGAGGAGAGGGATAAATTACGTTTAAAGAAGAAAGAAGAATTCATCAACAAAGTATGTTGATATTTATTGAGATAACTTTAGTGTTTTATCTTTTCTATTATTTATACCCTTTTGTCCCTTAGGTTTTAGAAGAGGAAAAGAAAGCTAGAGAATTTCATGCTAATCCATTGCCTAAAATTTCTGCCAAAAAATTGGAGATGTCAAATTGGTCTATAACCTCAACACTACCTACAGTTCCAAAACAATTCCAATTGAGTTCAGTTGATAGAGCTGAAGTCAGCAGAGGAAAAGAGAAGAAAAATGTAAGCTCTTGAACACAATTATTTTTACTTTATACACTTTACTTTTCTGACTGATGATATGAATTTTTTATGTTGATTGTTAATAGATAAATTATTATATGTTTTATTCAGTTAAATTCTTACCCTGTGTTTCATTTAGTTGGTAGTGCTAGTAGGAATCATTACAAATTTCACTTAAGGTTGGATCTGGTGAGTAAGGCTGATTATCGTGCAGTTCAAACAAAACTTTGTGGAATTTTGCTGCTGCAACCACTCAAGGTGTGAGATGAGATTGTCTTGGTGAAAAAGGGTTTTCTTTTTCTGCAAATATGTCCTATTTCTGCCTTCAACTTCAGTTGTCAACAACGTCAATTAATGATGCATAGTATGCTCCTGTAATGGTTTTCTCTTTTTTTGGGATAATCAGTTAAAATTACGCAATGAATATCCCAAAAAAGCATTTTCATCACTTTCTGAGCTGAAAAGTTTTTGCTTCTCTTAGAGCCAATTCCCCATATACAATCCACTGTTTGGACTGTAGTTTTGTTTCAGGCATATATAAGTGTATCCAAAATTCATCTAAAGTAATTAACTGGCACCAAAATTTGGTATTATTGCAGCTAAACTGAGCCACAGAGCATTGGAAATGTTGATTTGAAGATGTGTTTGGTCTAACGTGAGCAAACGCGTTAAAAGCTTTCTCGTGTCTAAATGTTGTTTTAATAGTTGAAAAACACATTCTTTTGATATGCTCATCATCATCATCAACCTCTACTATCTCTCACTCTAATTTGTTTTAGCAGCTCTATCTATTCTACATATATACATAGTATATATATTCTACATATACGCATAGTACAGTGGTACCTCGAGATACGATTTTAATTCGTTCTGTAAACTTGCTCGTATGTCAAATTGCTCGTATCTCGAATCATTTTTCCCCATTGAAAGTAATGAAAATGTCATTAATCCGTTCCGGACCTATGAAAAATCCCCAAAACATTGTAAATTATGAATAAAGATACGTTTTTAATTAAAAAATAAACATGTATAATTAACAAATACGTAACAAAATTATGAAGCAAAGAAATAAAAGAGTTATTTAGAATAATAGTCTTACTTTGGTGAAGGACAAGTTCGGCTAACGAAGTTTAACGGCGAGGAGGGGGGAAGGAGTGTAGGCACTCTAGAACCATACGTAAACGGCGCTTTTTTAAAACTTAAAACTATTTTCGTAACTTTAAACTAAAACAATACTTTATTTACTTCAAATAAAAGAAAATACTTTAATCAATGCTCTTAACTTTAAACTGAAACTAACCTTAACATTAACGTAAATTTAACTATCACTTGTTTCTGCCTTCTTAGAAAACAAAGTTCAGTAATCACGCAAAAATGATTACAGCGCACAAGATACACTTCAAGCGGGTAACACGTGCGAGTGAGTGAGAGATTTTCTCGGATGATGCTCGACCCAGCGCACCAACTAGCTGGACGCTCCGTAAACACGAATTTGCGCTCGTACCTCGAATTTGGGCTCGTATCTCAAACAAAAATATGGCCCGAGCTCCAGCTCGTATCTCAAAAATCTCGTATGTCGGGCTGCTCGAGTATACTACTCGAGGTACCACTGTATAGATGCATATACAATTTCGCTGCATACATTGCATTGATTTCGATTTCCCATGGAACCTCTGCGCGGTTGGGAAGTGCCATAAAAAGTATTTGGAAATATGGCTAATGTACTTCTTATGGGGAAAATCGAGATTAAGAGACGCTCTGGAATCGAACCAGTGACCCATAGGCAAGTGTTGATTTGAAGTACATTATATAAGTATCTATATGTCTAGAAAGTTTGAATGACCTATGTCTCATATTAAGAGAGAAACGATTTTTCAAAATTTGAAAATATTTTGCCTCCTAGCATCGAACCCATGACCTGTTGCCAGTAAACTATAGCATTTTTCCGTAGAAATATATAATAGCAATAATTCTATGAAATCTTATCCTTCTGGTTTAATGGGAAATATTTTTTTAAATTATTTGAAAAACGACCCTATGGATTCTTATGGGGAGAAGTCGATAATTGGGGCCTCCTAGAATTGAACCCATGATAGGTAGAGTTGGTTTCCAATTTTTCCTAGGTGATATTTAGTGGAAATATCTTGGAAAGTAGAACCAAATTCCTAGGTTCAAAGAAAATCGCATGAATCACGCTCTATGAATTGTCTCGAGCAATAAATTAACAATGTTTAGCAATCGGAGCAATAAGTCAATTACTCTCTCAGTTATTTGTAATTTAGAGTTAACAATTTTATCGCAGACTTTGAAAATTAAATTTAATAATGTTCGAGGCTTAATTCATAAAATTAGTGTTTATAGGTGTGCAACCTGCAAAGAATTTGCAAGGTTATGGTAGAAGAATTGTATCTAGCCCAAAAAATACTGAAAACCCATCTATCACAAGTACAGATAGGTGAAAGGATGTATCTTACAGCAGAAGAAGTCACATGACATTATGTCCATTATGAACTCTTGAGAACCTGATTAACATTTGTAGATGTTGTACTCATAATCAATTGCCCATGACTTCATACCCAGATAAGTGGTTGAGTTCAATAAATTTTTAATTTTTGCCATTTTTATAGATATTTTGATTATGGCCTTTTTGTTGCTAATTCTTCATTCTAGATATGTTATTAATTTGATATAGGCTTAATTTATGTACCTTTTTTCTGTGGAAATTTACTAAGTTATTTTATTACTATGGCATTCCACGAAGTCACGCCTTCTCTCATTGATTTCATTCATGTTACATGTCTTAGCGAAGTAAAAAAATGAAGTTGATAGTTTCTTACAGAAAACTGTTGTGTGACTTTTTTGTTCCTATTGATATTCTATAATTGATTTGATTTTGTGGTTAGCAAAAGAAGTGTTTCATGTATGATTTAAAAATTGGCCCTTGCATTTTCATTGATGAAAATAATTTCATCTTTCAAAATTAGATGAAATATTTAAATTCTTACTCGTTTGTACATTAAATTCTTTAAATTTTACTTCCTATACTTTCATTCATTCATCATTTTCCATTTCTAACATCATCATGTGTGTTATTCATATTCATAATCAGAAATTCAAAGTTTTGATTACTCAATCATTGCTTGAAAAAAATGTTTAGTCAGGATCCTTACTCTGAGATCATTAAGTTATTTGAGTAGTTATTGATAAAATAACTTTCAGATTGAAGAAGAAAGGAGATTACTGAACTATGGTGTTGAGTTCAAAGCCAAGCCTGCATTAGTTCTCTCTCAGAAACCATTTGTTCCTAAGAAATCTGAACATCATATTGAAGTCTTTGACATCAAGTTGAGTACAGAGAGTCGTGCCCAAAAAAGAGCAGAATTTCAAATGGAGATGAGAGAAAAAGAAAAGGAGATTGAACGATTAAAAATAGAGGTTTGTAATAATATACTTTGAAAGTACAATACTTGTATTTTTTTAACTTGTTGATTATAAAATCAACTAGGTTTACTAAAGAATGTATGACTGATAGAAAGAATAGAGCAATCTCAAGGAAAATGGCTCTTCATTATGTAATCCCCTATTCAAATTATATCAATTTTTATGAAATTTTCTCAATGTTTATAATGATTAGTGATTTATCAAGCCATTAAAACTTAAAGTTGAAACTCTCAGATATATGATTCCCTAACTTTATTACTAGCTGAAAGAATTACTCAATTTTTATAAATTTTTGTATATATTTAAAAAATTAAGTAAGGTAAGTTATTCAATGAATTTAAATTGCTCTCTGATAAAATTAGAACTTCCCTTTTTTCTAATACAGATGAATTACATCAAATTATCATCAGGTTTTATTATTTTATCATTATCAGAATAAGATTTTTGAACTTCTTATAAAATTGAAACCCAAATTGTCTTCACAAGATTACTCATTTTTGTTTAGTATGGTAATATTCATAAGTTAATTTTTAATGTATTGAGAATTAGATTTTCAGTATAATAAGTAAAATTTGGCAAATTAGTTATTTTTTAAAATAAACTGTAAAAGAGTGGATTAAAAAGAGTTTAATTCTTAAGCAATTTGTTCTTATAAAACACACATTAGCTGTATATTTGTGACAACTATATGAATTTACTTACAGCGCAGAAAGCAACATGAAAGAAAAGAAGAGGAGGAGCTTGCAGAAATTAGGAAAAAGACAGTTCATAAAGCTAATCCAATCAGGAGATACAAGGGAATTACTATTCACCCTTCGGTCAAACCTTTAACATCCCCAGAGAGTCCTCATACGTTTGCTAAGAAAAATACAGGGCATCTATCTGTCATGAATTTGACTGATTGATCAGATGAAATCTTCATATACATGTACATTTTTATAGTCACATCATAAGGTTTTCTTTAATTTGATTTTCAAGATATGGTTGTTTTGTTCTATGTCTCAGCACATTGTAAAGATATCTCAAATTTGGTGAATTTAGTATTTGATTCAGTTTAATACAATGCAATTGAATTCTCTTGTGATTACATTGTTAATTTTGTCTCTTCTAGAAAATTTTTTATATCTATACTCTTATGCATTTATTTCAAGCGTTATTTTGTGCTAAATTTTATTGGTACATTATGTATTAAACAAAGCCATTGTGCAGCTTTAATTTCTATCTTCACTTTTCACAGTATTAAATCCACAGACGTAAGGAGCCTTTTATTATTATTTTTTGTTCAAAAATGTAATCAGAATATATCATAGGTATCTGAGCATGTTTCTTAAGGATTTTATTGATTAAGTAGGGAAAGAATCGTCTAATTTTGATTGGGAAAGATGATTTATTTATCTTCTGCTTTACAACTCACAAATTATGCAGTAATGTCAAACTTTTTAAACTACTAAACTTAATAGGCATTTTAATATATGTCATAATTTTTACAAGTATCTATGAATGTTTTTATTCAGCTTAAGCAATGGAGTAGAGAGCAGAATATGAAACCTGTTGAAAATCTTGCAGCATACATAGTATTTATTATATATATATTCCAATAAAATTCTTAGATTTGAAAGTATGAAATATTTTTTATAGCTATATCTATATATCTATTCATACAGAATGGTAAATACTACTGTATTTATGTATTTAAGATATTCTTCATTTTAACAATATTAAGGGGAATTTACTTGAGTTTCATACTGTTTCCCACCTAAAGCAAATTAGTAAAAATTCGTTATTGACAATAATGTTGAGTGCAGAATATTAGAATTTAAGAGCATGCTAATATTGTATTTTCAGAAACTTTCTCACTGGAAGTCTTTTTTTCTTACGTTAATAGAACTGAAAGCAGCAGGCAACTACATTTTTCAACTCATTGCCTTCATGGTACTTATTTAGATTTTTTCCATGTGTTTCTTCAGCAAAATTTTACAAAAAAGTTGACAAAATTACTGGAAAGTTAATAAAACGAGGCTATTGTCAATACCAAAAATCTTGAAATATAGACCCAAATTCCTGTTTCTAAGAAAATCAACTGATTTTCTGTATTTCTTAACCCTTTTACTGCCAGCCCATTTTGGGCGGTATGTGCGAAGACTGCCAAGGCTATTTTCCGGAATATGCAGGATTTCAGATTTTAAATTATTTCAGCTACTAAACTTTATTTAATTCATCTAGATTTTTTCCCAATGCTAAAGATATATTTATAGTTTAGAACCATAGCTTGATTATGGGGGTTTATTTAAATTTTCATAAAGAAAAATAATAACAAAGTAATTATAATATATGTAAAAACCCTAAATTCTCCGTTTTTTTCACTTTGTGATGTATAAAATATTATATACGTGGAATAAAATTGTAATAGTTTTTGATATTATTTAGTTTTCTCACCCTTGGTAAAGTTTTATAGTGATAAAACTATTTTTGCCAGAGATATAAAATATTTTATCTGACTCTACACTCACGGTCCCATCAGCTAGCGCACTTACGCTTATGGAATCATTCACCAAGAAGTCCTTTTTTGCATTTTCCACGGATATTTCTGCATCTTTTTCTTTATTTCTTTTTCCCTCTTACACTACACACGCAACAGTTCTTTTCTTTTTCATTTGGCAATATTTTAAGTTTTTTTGAGGTATGTCTCTGAAGATCCGGGTTGCATATCTCGGTTTTGCTTTTATAAAAATAAGCGGGCCAAAAAAGAATATTTACTTATCTAGCTGGTAACTGACACTCTAAAACAAATACTTAGAGCCACAAGAAAACAGTTCAGCACGACTTGCGACAAACACGAAAGATAATACTGTGCAGGATGACGCTGGCCCGAAGTAACGAAAATATCCGGACGAATTAACGAGGAAAGATCACTGTAAAACATCAAAATGTATCGCAAGGTAAGGTGAAACCATATAAGTTAGATAAAGTAAGTAGTAGAGATACAGTACATGTGTATTAAATGAGACGGGAGCCGTTGAAATGGTCACAATCACGAAATAAATAGTGTCAAATAAGTCGGGCCGATATATCGGCCCGCTGGCAGTAAGAGGGTTAAACATATAACTTGATTTTTATCTTGGATTGTTATAATTCTCAAACATGAGGAATTTGCACTGCATTTTTCACAAATCTTTTCCTTTTTATTAAAAACAAAATTTTATTGGAGGTTATGTTTTTATCCACCAAACTAAACAAATCTTAATCTAATGAAGAAACTTATTTTCTCCAAAACTTTTAGAAGGATATTAAATTTTTTTTCGTTTTACTATGCTTTTTCACAAAGTCAAACCTAATATTGATTTTATTATAAATCTTTATTTTTCCATAAAAGGGGTCCAGCAAGAGGCTAGGTTGGTTCCTTTAGAATACGTGTATTTACTTGCTCATGAGCTTTCCATACTGCCAAGTCAAACTGACTGGCACTGTAAGTGATCTAATTGTCTTCAGTTTTTGAGTTATATTATTAATGCAGACAAGATCTTCATATTCCTCTGTGGAATTTATCAGTTACTGTTTATGAATTAGCTTTCTGAGACTGCTCAAAATTTTAGTGTTATACTTAGGGGCCTTAGCTATCACCTCTGGTGTTGTCAGAAATTTTAGGTGACAAAGGGTCTTTTGTTGCAGCCTAATTTGATGAGAATCACTAAAGATAATATATTTTTAAAATTAAATTACTATAATATTAGGTCTGATGGTTACAGGAAAATCAGAAGATCAGTTGTAATTAAATGCACTTTTTTTAACATGAATTTATTCTTCCTCTAGCAATTTAATAGGTAATGAGTCTCCCCATTTGCTGGCTCGCGCACAATGATAAGTGAACCTATAAATGATAGAAAAGAGTACCAGATATTTTCATCAAATTTTTGACCAGGCTTCTTTACATTATCAAGAATACTAACTTCCCATGTCTGGATGCAGTAAATACAATTTCCTCTAGTTTTCCATTAGGGCAACACATTCTACAAATTGTATGCTTAGACCTCACCAAAGTTGGTTCCACCAATCTTGGCCATCTAGCGTCAGCTTCCAATCTGGTACCTATGAATTATATTTAGAAAAAAAAATCTTCCCACAACTTCACACTAAATCAAATTATAAATAATGGAATAGGACACAAAAACTGAGGGCAGTGATTAAATTAAATGAGGTATAAGATAAAATGAAAATACCTTTCTTGAGAACTACATATGAAAAAATTTCATTTCTAGTCACCCTTTCTCCTCCAATTGGAAGTGTATAATACTTTACAGGAAAGGTACATGGTTTTCTTTGGCCAATTTTAGGGCACTGAAAGTCATGTGGACACTGTAAATATAAATATTGAAAATGTTTGTGTGCTTTTGAAGTGGCAATTAGCCTACACGGATGCAAAAGAACTTACTGGAGTGATAACATGAGCACCAGCATCAGTTTTTTTAGAAAATTCTAAAATAAAATCCCTAGCTTCATTAATGATCTGCAAATGAAGTATAGATATCTAATGAGTGAGAACAGTGATGGATAAATAAAGCTTAAAAAAAAACAATAAAACAGTAATTACACCAAAACCAGCTTTTGTTCCATTTTCAATTAAAATCAAGTACCCGCTTGTTTTATTCCATAGGTTTGAAATTGTTTCTAATCGATTTTTAGATGATGGAAGGTCCATCATAGTGAAAGCACTAATTACAAGATCATATTTTAACTGAAAGAGAAAATTACTATTATTCAAATAAATTATATCATTACTTCATATACATGTTAATAATATACGCACAACTACCTTTAACCAACTTACAGTTTGTGAAGAGGGAAGAAACTGCCGGAAATAAACTCCAGTTATAATAGGATCATTCATTTGATTTCCATTCCTCAATAATAAATCTGCCAAATCTAACATTTCCTTTGATGAATCCACACAAAAATATTCTTTCAGAGTTTTCCAACTGCTGAAAGCAGCCCTATAAAAAGTATAGCAATATCAAATATCTTCCATTGATTTCAAACTAAGAATAATTTAATAGCTAAGATAATTTCTCCATATGAGAATGTTATTCAAGTAGAAATTTCTGAATGTAATTTAAAATTTACTCATAAGATATTTCATATTAATTGGACTATTTCACTCTGAACTATATCACTGAGTAATTTAATGCAGATGTAATTAACAAGGATTGTTCATTACCAGGTCACAGTTCCTATTCCTGAACCAAAGTCAAACAAAGTTTTTGGAGCAAAACAGGGATACTTGCTCTTTATCTCAGCAAATACTTTAAAAACAGCTGCATATTCAGCTGCAGATCTCGCCAAAAGATATGTTTTACTCTTTTCATCATCATATTTTATAGATGACCAATTATACACACTTCGGTTGACAATTTTCTTTACTTTGGATTCCCTAATTCTTGACAAGAGGGATTTTTCCTCATCTGACAAAACATTTTGATTGATTTCACCTGAAATTACGAAGCTATATTTAGGTCGGTCGCATATATTTATGCCTCTTCTTTTTGGGATGGATTGTTTGGTGATCATATACCTTCTTGCTCAAGAAGTTTTCCTGTCTCTGCAATTAACAACCTCAGCTGACCTGGTTCTAATGGTGGTTTCCTAGAATGCAAGTAATTTCTCAAAAGCTCGGCATTCTTCGAAAACACATTTGTAGGTTGATCTGAAACAGATGAGGTTCACTTTCAAGTGGATTTTGATTAAAAGCAAGACGAACATATGATTGAAACATTTCTAAGTAAAAGTATTTTCATTTTGTATATACCCATATGATATGGGTATATACAAAAATTAATGAAAACGGCTACGTTAACTGTAGATTAAAAACTGAAATTGCTCACCTTTGAATACGTTATTTATGGCAAGAAGTAATTTATTAGGAATATCTATAGCTTTTAAGGTTGTTACTCCTGGATGTTTTTTTGGATTCATACCTTCTTCGACACCTTGCAACTTAGGATTTATCTTCACTTTGGTGCTATACTGAAATTCATGGATGAAAGTTAGTACTTGGCTATCTCCTTGATCTTGAATGAAAAATCTTACAGAATTCTTCCAGTTACCTTTATAAATGAATAAGTTAAACATCTTAAAGAGTTGTTATCTATACTATTGCATTTAAATGGAATTGCACGCAAACTAGCCTGGTACATAATTATGATAAATGCCCTCCAACTTCTAGCAGTTGGATTCGAAAAAACGACAACTTGGCAGCGCAACTTTTAAACCCCTCTGTTTGTTGGACACGTCAAGCACCAAGCAATTCTCTGTGGTCTAGTTCCTCAAATTATATCATTAATAATATTTGTTATTCACTCCAGAAAAATGAAAATTGTAACTTGCATCGCACCTGTGAATATAGCCGTTATAAAGTATTGTGAGTTGACGTGAATTAGATTATAATACCTTACAAGATTCTATAAGATATAGAAAACCAAGAAAATACTTAGTTGCCTGGGAAAAGCGTAAATTTTTTATTCGAAATAAAAAATGATTTAATGTTTGTTTTATTCCTTTCGTTGTTAATTTTAGGGGGAAAGCGCAATGAAGAATTAATTTTGCCTCTAAATGATTCTATCAGCGCGACTCTATCCATGAATGAGGTGAGACATACTACTCCAATACAAAATCAAGAATAATATGAATCACGAATCTAAAATACTTTGTTTATTGGCAAACGGAATCTTTTACTGTTTGAAATTTAATCTGAATATATCAGATTGAAAACAGCTTGGATGTGAATTAATTCGATTTTATTAGTCTCATTTTCTAATAATCTTTCCTGGAGCTCTGATTTATAATTCCTTTCAGCGGTTGTATTTAGCTCTTTATCTATCTTTATTTAGCTTATTTCGCATCATGAATTTTAAAATATAAATGTTAAATTTAAATTTCAACCTCTTTTGCACGAATACTCTTTTCGTTGTATTCCTTAGTCAAACCTTGAAACTTGTAAGTTACTCTGGTCAACCAAGCAAAGTCTGTTATTATTTAATCTCATATTGTTTGTTTTCAGTGATTAATTCTTACCTGTGTACCTTTATTCAACTTCTTTGGATTCAATTTGTAGCCCAATATGAATTCATTCTCAAAATCAGAGAATTCCCATCTAAAGTCGGATATCATATTTTCTAAAAAGTCATATGATATGTATGGGCGTAATTAGATTTTATCGTTTGAATTTGAAACTCTTAGCTAAAACTATCACCTTTCTTTAATTTCTGGGTAAAGATCTCATATGCTCAGCAATTTATTTAACTTCTCTCAAGATATACATATTTCTTTTTTGTAATGACAGATGAGGGCTAAAACAACTGTGATGGCATGTCCCAGTTTTACAGAGGATAAGATTTGGCTGAATGGGAAGTAAGTTTAAGCTTTGCAATTTTCCATTGATGTTATGCTAGTTATCCCCTGTTTCTGATAAATATTAAGCGATATTGAACAGAACTGGATGAGGGCTGATAGAATTTTTGTCGTATGAAATATACTAAAGAAGCTTACTTAAGAGTAATGCACATGATGAAGAAATAATGTTAAATGGAATCACATTACATAAATATTTTTCCTCATGTATATCATTTATTAAATTTCCATCAAGAAATACAAAAGAAGAAGACAATTGGTCTTGTGAGACTCTTCTTTTTCCTGCCTTTTCTCTTTGTAAGTCAAATCAAAATTCTAAAAGAATTCTGACTTGGTAGTCAATTTTTCTTTCCGATTCCCAATTTTTATTGTTTAATACACCCAATTGTGCTTTAATAATTTGACTTAGAATTTGGTTAGCCAGGGTATGCATATAGAGGTAGATTATGCATATTTAGATAAAGTCTCATTTGACAAAAATCCAACTTGCCTAAATCTGTACCAAAAGTGACTTTTCTAACTCCTTTTCCTTTAATTATATATAGATTCAATATCAAGAGCTTTAACTATATGGATAAATTAGTAATTTAGATTTTATTTTCAGGTTGGAATCCTTTACCACTAATGAAAGACTGGTCAAATGCATTCAAAAAAGTAAGTATTATTCTTCTATCCTGTAGTTAAGAATTTAAGTTTTTTTTTTATACTTTAACTTGCTTCACATAAGTAATACTATGAAATTTATTGATTCATCGCACTTAGTTAAGGAGAGAGTTCAATCAGGTGAAGGGAGGAAAGATATTTTGAATTGGCATCTTCATATTTGCTCTGAAAATAACTTCCCAACAGCTGCAGGCCTGGCATCATCAGCAGCTGGATATGCTTGTTTAGGTAATTTATGTGGAAAATTTCATTTTCATTTATAAAACTTTCGGATACATTTACATTAATTTGTTGTTAGAAATATAAATCGCTTGCTGTAAGCAAGCAAACATTAACTTACAAATATAAAAGCCTTCAATTTTTATGCTGACAATATATGATATTTTATTGTTAATATACTAGAATTCAATGTCAATTTAATATCAATTGAACAAAAATTCAGGAAATATTTTGTAAACTTTATGCTTACAAAACTTAATGCTCTAATTGTTTCTTTTTGGATTGATATTAAAAATTATATTTTAGTTTATGCTTTGGCACAGCTTTATGGAGTGGAAGGTGACATAACTGTTTTGGCACGGCAGGGATCAGGGAGTGCATGTCGTAGTATCTTTGGAGGTTTTGTGCAGTGGCACCGAAGTAAAGATGATGATGATGAAGGAAAAGGTTCTGTTGCGGAGCAACTGAAAGATGTTTCTCATTGGCCAGAAATGAGAGTAGTAATATTAGTGGTAGGTTAATGGTTTAATTATAAACATCTCTAATCTGAAACTTATTTTTGGGAAATTGATATTTTGCTTTAATAAACGTAAGTTTAACAATTTTTCTTAATGAAATGTTTTTGAAGCTCAAATTTACTTAATGGTTAACTTCTACAATTTTAAAGAATTGAAATTTCCGAGGGGTAGGTTATTTTGTATTGACTGTGAAGCTCATAGTAATGCATATTGTATGCATAGATTTATAATTAAATAGAAAAAGTAATTACTTCACTTTTTATCATTATCTGGCATTTTCAATCTGAAAATTTGATTTGGGCCTTCCAAGAACTATCCAATTTTCTGTATCCTGAGTTTCCCTTATCTTCTCTTATCACTCACTTTTCTAAAGAAAGTTAAATTTTAAAAAAATCCACCCTTTTATTACAGATATTTTGACTCTTAAATAAAAGCACTTAATGAAGAAAACGGAAATGGTCAAACTATACTTGTGCAACTCTGAATCAAAAACAACAATCTTGCATTTATACTCCTTATTTACTTCTATTTTTATGCATTCATCATAGGAGAGATGTACAAATGATCCATTTTCCCCCACAATAAGGTAATAAAAGCATTCTCTCTCCAAATAGAATGCACCCCATATTCTGCTGCTGACAATTTATATACAGCCTAACCGACATCTAAGAACAGATTGCAAACTTAGAGCTGATTTATAATTTGGATTAAATGGAATATTGTTAGTACAACTTTCTTCTTCCCTTAAGTTATGTAGCTGAGGAAAATGAGGCACAGACCTTACTCCTGAATTAAAAACCATTATTCTCTAAATGAGAGCTCATAAATTGATTTTGTTTTTATGTGTATTATTACTATTTCTATGCATTCTAGGTGAATGATGTCAAAAAGAAATTAAGCAGCACCATTGGAATGAGTAGGAGTGTGGCAACAAGTGATTTGCTCAAGTATAGAGTGCAGCACTGTGTTCCTCAAAAAATAGAGGTCATGAAAAAGGTAAAGTTAAGTCTTAATTAAAATTAGTTATTTTTTTTACATATAATCAGATAAAGAATATCATAGAAAATTGAATTAAAGTCCATATAGCTTTTCTATCTTGTTGTGTTTACCAAAGACAATGATCAGTTGAATACATTTCTTGAACTATATTTCTCTTCACTTGTCTCTTCTATAAAGATGTATAAGACAATGGATAAGGACCTTATTCCCTACTTTCATGCATTGTTTCACCATTTGATAACTGGAACTGGTACTTTACAAAGTAAAATATACAAAAAGAATATCTACCTTCTCATTTTGGGTTTGAAAAATTAAAAATTGTAACAGTCTATCAGTTTACCTAAAAATTCTTTAAAAATGTATGAAAACAGAGACTTGTGAACTTGCTGAGGATGTAATATGACTGCTGTAAAAGCTAAAATAAACCCTGAAGATTTATAGGAGTATGTTTGCATATGATTAACTGCAATTAATGGCATGTCTTTTAATGCCCTTTGATTCAATATGAGATGAAGATTTTTCATTTGTTTTAATGTAACTTTTTTTTTTAAACCACTTCTAATAAGTTATTCTATGAAATAATCAATACCAAACACTTCTTTGTGAGCTACTTTCTATCCTTTAAGAAAGTAAAAATGTGTCAAAATAGATATTCTTGCTTCCCATGTTGAAACTGACCATAATTACACAGAATTTGTTTCTACAGTTACTTAAAAGGGCTATTATGTAACTAATGCCAAAAGAAATATATTCTGATGTTATCTGATCAATAACAAAACATATATTAAGTAATATTTGTATGCAAGCTCAAATTACTTTCTTCTCAATACTATTTTGCATTTTTTTTCAATTACTATAAAATTAAAATGAAATTATTGATGAATACATTATTTCCTTTATGCTTTATTATTTTTATTTTATAACTGATCTTCAACTTATAATTTGAAAGTGCAATAATCTTAAATTCATTGAAATTTTCTTACAGGCAATATCCGATAGGAATTTTGAAGTGTTTGCAGAGATAACAATGAAAGACAGTAATCAGTTTCATGCAGTTGCATTAGACACATATCCTCCTGCGATTTATATGAATGATGTATCGCATAGCATAGTTGGGCTAATTCATTCTTATAATGCTTACCATGGAAAAGTAAAAGTAAGTATAGATTCATTTAAAGATATTTTTCTCTATTTGAATAATAGTGAAATTCAACTTTATATTTCAGGTTGCATATACATTCGATGCTGGTCCAAATGCCTGCTTGTTTATGCTAAAGGAAGATCTTAACGAAGTTTTGTCCTTAATTAAACATATGTTTCCGTGTTCAAATGATGTTGGATATTTTAGAGGATTACCTTTCTTGTCTGTGAACCTTTCAGAGGTACTTATTATTAACTTTTTTGATTTGTTGCTTGTCACAAATTCCTTAATTTTTCAATTATTTCAGAATCTCCTTTCTTCAATGGACCTTAGTCCTCAACAAAATGACCTATTGAAGTATATAATTACTACTGAAGTTGGAGAAGGTCCCAAAGTGATGCTGGAAGAGAAAGATCACTTACTAAGTAGAGATGGGGAACCATTGGTATTAATATAATTTGGATTGGGTAAGCATATATTAGCTCACAAAAATATTCTACCTTCAGTCTTTCAAGATGATTCTTTCTTAATCAACTCAGGGGATTGATTCTCTATTTTCTGATTGATTTTCTTTCACTATGCTACGACTGCCAAGGCTGTTCTGAAAATCACCATTTTTCTATAGATTGTTGCTTTTTGTACTTACTTTCTTTAAATGCATCTATTATATTTCCTAATAATGTGGATGTGTTCAGGACTAAGAATCATGGATTATTATAAGAGGTTCAAAATTTCACACAGCCATAAAAGGGACCATTCTCACATAAAGGCATCCCGAAGATTGTCGTAAATGGTCGTTGGTTTGATTCTAGGGGGTTTTAACTTTAACTTCTTAAGAAATGTATAAGGAATTATGGACTCATTTTGAGGTACTTCCTTAAGGTATTTCCATTTGAAATTTGGAGTGTTTATAAAGATTATCATACTCAAGCCAAAGATGACAGTAATTTTTGCAGGATAGCCTTGGTTCGACGCCAGGTGGTAATAATTCTGCCGTAAGAAATGCAAGGGGAAAAGATGTCAATATGCATATATGCTCCGATAATTTAGTTTAGTTTATCTTTAGCAATGTGTACGAAGAATAACCTTCTGAAAAATATTATTTTTCATTAAAAGATATATTTTCTGATTGCTTGCTGTCAGCAAGCGCACCTTTACTCGTATATATATGAGGATACAAATTTCAGACCCAAACCGTCTGGGGCACGGGCACACCGATTTTTTTGCAAAATAGCCATCTGAATCTTACCGAGGAAAAATCAGAAACCTTTGCTACCTATCATTAAATATACCTATTAAAAGATTTATTATAGCATTGCTTGCTGTTCGCAAGTGCACCTTTACTTGTAATATATATATCCCCCCGGAGCGTCTATATGTAAGAGATATATATATAAATACAAGTAAAGGTGTGCTTGCTCACCACAGGCAATCAATTAATATATTTATTTATGATAAAATAAAATTTCATTGAATACTTTTACTGCTCATTCATTGCTATGCATAAACTAAAGGACATTATCGCAGGGTAAATTGCATAGAGTTTGATTTCCCCTGCTTTCCTTATGGCAGCATTATTCCTGCCTTTGTGTCAAACCAAGGACCTGCAAAAATTCTTTCATCATTCCAAAAATTCCCTAGAGTTGAATCAATGACCATTTACGACATTGTTACAGATGCTTAATGTAAAAATGTGGCCCTTCAATACATGTGTAAAATTTTAAACTTCTACCTTGTAGGGAATCGTCCAAAAAATATTCAGAAATTTACCCCATGTATTTCTTATGGGGAAATTTGAAAATACAGGTCTCTGTGGAATTGAATTCATGACACAGAAACTAATATTGATTTTTTTAAAGGTTGACTGTGTATCTTTATGTAGTCAAAATTTGATTGATCTACGTATAATACTAGGATAGATCTGATTTTTTGAAATTTGAATATATTGCACCTCCAGGCATCGAACCCATGACCAGTTGCAGCTAAACCTCAGCATTTTTCTGTAGAAATATATAATAGCAATAGGTATATGAAATTTTATTCTTCTAATCTAATTGGAAGTATTTTTTTTTTTAATATCTGAAAACCAAACCATGCATTTTTACATGGGAACCCATGATAGGTAGGGTCGGTTTCTATTTTCTAGGCAAGACTAAATGGGCCATTGTGTAAAAAAGTTGGTGAGCCTGTGGCTCCAGTAGTTTAGGCCTGACATTAGTATCCTATAATGATGAATGTATCCCCTCGAAGCAGCTATAAGTAATAGAAACAAGTGATCGATTTATATATCTAATTATAAAATAATAATTAATTAATAAAATGGAAGTTTTTCAAATCACTGTAATGTTCACATATTGCTCAACCTGTATTTTAAATCAAGCTTTATTTTCCACATATTTCTAATGGCAGCATTTTTCCTGCTCATGGGTTGAAATAAGAACAATTCATAACACATAATCATTTACTTTAGTATCAGTCTTAAGAATTCTATAAACATCAAGTATTTCCTGTAAGTTCCTAAAAATAAGTGTTCTGATTTTTCTATGTATTCCTTTAGTATATTTTGTAAATGTCCCCTAGAATGAATCAATGATAAAGTTTTTCTCAGACTACTTGCAGTTCAATATTGAGATATGGTAAAATTTGAATCTTCTACATAATTGGAAAGTGCCTTGAAATTCTTATTGAATATCTGACCCATAAACTGTTATGGGAAAAATTTTGATTTGAGGGCACTGTAGCTCAATTTTACGAATTTTGTTTTATGAAATATCTTATACAGTAAGAACCCGCTTAACGCTGTTTCAGCATAACGCGGTTTTTTTGGGGTCCCCCTAAATCGCACACTGTATTGATACTTATTGTACATGTGTGCAAAGGAAATGGTCTTGTACCAACCAAAAGCAGTGCACTTTATAGCAACTGTGATATGTAGATGTACTTAGTATTTTTTCAAATCTCTTTCATTAGTCTGTACAGAAAAAAGGTTCAAACTGTATTCTCCTAAGTCGCCATCTCAGTACAAATGCAGCTTTCCTGCATCACAATTGATTTTTTTCTCATAAAGGTTATTAGGTATATAAACATTATATAACATAAAGGTTATTAGGTATATAAACAGTATATTTTATTGTGATGAATTCAGCAAGAACTGATAAATTTTCTTGTTCTTACCACTGATCCCCATTACATATTTCTTTTATATGTACATGTTAAGATGCATTGTTTAACGCTTGAAGTTATTGGATCGAATCCCGTGTTAAGCGGGGTCTTACTGTACTTAGAGCTGATTTGTAGGGATATGTATTATGTATGGCTGCATTGAGGATACATACATAAATATATATAATATAGTTTTTTCATTTTGCAGTTATTCCTGGAATATACAGTGTCTATGAAGAGGAATTATAATGGTGTTGGAATTAAAAAATTATCATCTTTATTTGCAAAATTTTTTTAGATTTTTACCAATTGTATAATTTTTATATAACTCTTATATTTTGTTAGAGTTAACGAGAAAGTATATTTGTAAACTTCAATGCAAACAAAAGGCAATAAATACCTTTCAATAATTCCAAGCATTTATATTTCAAAGAATTTACTAGTGTTCTGCATTAGTATGGATATCCATAAAAAAAGAATATTAACATAAGATTATTTATGATGCAACAATTTATTCCAAGTACACTATTAACATATTATTCAAGCCACTCCTAAGTCCTGCTGCCTTCAGGTCCTGGAAAAAAAATGCAATAAAGATACCAAATTGTTGTAAAGAAACTAAAGGACTAAAATTAAAGAGTAAATATGCATCGAGATAATCGTTCTAATTATTTCAAATAATAATGAATGATAAAGATACTGAAAAACCTTTCACAGGTTAGTGAAATTTCTTTTCTTTGATTTTGTTTTCTGTAAATGAGGTACAAAAGCAATTAAATACGAGCTCGATTATGAAACTCATTCAACATGGAATTTTCACTTAATATTAGGTTGAAAAGATGAAACAAGTCACAAAATGTTAAGAGGGAAAGAGTAAAATACACAAATGTGCATCTATATCAAGATTGAATTTTCGTCGTTAAAGATTTAATGAAGCCATAACGTACGCAAGGCAGTCAAGAATAATACCAGTTTCTCAGCGAATTGTACAATGTAAAACAATATTTCTACAGCAAGGTTATTATTGTTAGTTGGAAATCAAACAAATTTTTTAGGTCAAAATCAAACGTTAAAATAACTCAATTGACACTAAGCAGTACCTTACATACCGAATTCGGATGAAACATTATGTCATGGGGTCTTTAAGCGCTACCATAAAACCTAAAATATCTCTAATTAAGATATTTATCAGAACCATAGAAATTAAGATAAAAAAGATAATTAATAACTCATTCTTGAATAGAATATTACCTTCAGCAGAGTAGCAACGGCACGTCGATGGGATGGATCCCTTAATCCTTAATAACCTTTTCTTAGTAGGAAAAAACGTACTCGTTAATTTACTGCATGAAAATCATTTACATTGCCCATGCTACGAGCTATGCAGCCGGGTAAGTTTAAACCAAAATCGAACATTTATTATTGAACAATTATCCAAGCAAATCAGCACACACAAACGGCATATAATAACATTAAGAATTAAATTTTAAAACCCTTACTGCCATCTTTCCAAGCAGTGAATCGTATCGTCGATTCCTCTCGTTTGGCTGCTTCGGCTCGCATTTCAGGCTTTAATGCCTGTCTGACCAATCTCGCTGCAATCGTCGAGTACCTAATGTAGCTGAAGGGAAGAGGGATTTATTAGATATTATCTAGATAAACAAAGGCACAAAAATAGAAATCCTGCGTACTTAATGCCAGCCTGTCTCCAATTAGACATCTTTGAGCAGATTTCCTATTACAGCAGGTACCCTTGTCTGCAGATACGATTCTCCAGGAGGCAGGAAGATACTACGTAAGGAACACAGCACAATTATATGTTATTCTACAAACAAAAATAAAAAAAAACATGTATTTATGACTTTAAAATAATTTCATTAATTAATAAATTATAAAATTCAACTTTAACGTATAATATATGTATAATAAAGGAATCAATTTGTATCGATTCTGTGATACTAACTAAGCTAGCAGGAAGTGTCCACTGTATGCATTAAAATGCGACAGAGTTTTCCTTGCGTTGGTAGTTTGGCATCAATGCTGAAGGTGGTAATGGCGTCGAATTTGGCGGAAATTTAAACGGCATGGCATTTTACACGTAACGGCATTTTTCAGATTTTGGTATTTATTTATTGTATTATTATTACTTTATCCTAAAATGAACAAGTTATTCAAAGGATAAAGATAAAACAATTTAATATCAAAGAAATTGTTTAGATGAATAATAATAAACATATATGTACATAATTGAGCGAAAATGTAGATATTTATAGTCTGTTCCACTTTTATAGGCAGTATTGTCTTATAGGGAAATCGAATAGCCTCGTAAGCAGGTTCATTTGTCCGGAATATCCGCAATATCCACAAATTTTGCCTTCGCAACGAATAAAATTAAGATTTTCAGGTTAGCTTGGTCGATATTTTTCCGATGTTTTCGTGAAATATGTATGAGAAAGCATGGTTCTACATACTGAACAACAGTTCACATATTTATAACAAAAGAAATAAATTGCAACAATAAATGCAAACATACATTTATTTCTATCAAAACTTTCCAATTAATTAATCCCTTACCATCACCTCCTGTTAATGTCTCTACACCACTGAAGAATTGTCTTCCTCTCTGTGAATTCTATTATAATTTTCTTAACACTCTTCCAGGGTGGAAGAAATTTAATTCCCATCAATTGAAATAATATTTGCAGCTCAAGTTGCTACAACTAAAATGAAAACTTGTGAGCAGACAGGAGCAATAATTGAATTAGTCACAAATTCTGATTTATCCAAGACTATGAATTCCTGAAAATAATTCCCAAATTCCCAAATCCAAAAAGTACGACACAATTTGGCTTTCTCAAAGGAAGAGGCGCAATAGACTGTGTCATGACTATGATCAGTGATATATATAGTTCATTTGAAAGTAATGAAAGTACTCTGGTTTCCTTTAGTGATCTGTCAAAGGCTTTTGATAGTGTTTCACACTCAATTCTTCTCCCAAAACTACGTTCACATGGTATAAGAGGCACTCCCCTGAGGCTCCTAGAGAACTACCTAACTGAAAGATATCAGTGTGTGTCCATAAATAATCAGCTATCTGGTAAAAAACTGGTAAAACACGGGGTTCCTCAGGGTTCTGTTCTTGGACCATTCCTCTTCCTTGTATATGTTAATGATCTCAGTAATTCCTGCAATGCCAAAGTATTTCAATTTGCCGATGATACTGCAATTATGGTAAAAAATAAAAATATGGATGTTGCAGAGTCTCAATTAAAGGCTGAATCTATTAAAATAATGAATTGGTTCATCCACAACCAACTCATTGAGAATAAAGAAAAAAAGCAACAAATTAATTTCTCCCTTCCAAGACATTCTGTAAATACTCAGCAAGATTCAGTAAAATACTTGGGAATTATTATGGACCAACACCTTAACTGGGGAGATCACATAACACACCTTGGGTCAAAATTAAGCAGGATAACATATTTAATTGGTAAATTGACTCTGAGTGTCTCACCAAGCATTCTAAAGACAGCATATTTTGCGACCTTCCACCAAACAATGACCTACGGGATTATACTGTAGGGAAACTCCTCCCATTGGAAAAATATTTTTACATTACAAAAGAGGGTCATAAGACGAATGTCAAATGCACATAGCAGAGACACATGCAAGCCACTATTTAAAAAATGGGGGATATTAACCATGCCCTCTGCCTATATTCATGCTTGTGCTATCCATGTCCATAAGAACATAGATAGATACATGAGACAGGGTGATCTGCATAATTACCAAACCAGAGGAAGAACCAACCTGAGGACCCCATCCCATAAACTTAGTGGTACTGGGAGAAGCTTTGATGTGATGTCCCTAAAAATTTATAATAGCCTACCTAGTGCTCTGAAGGATGGCTCAAGTGAACGATTTAACAGAAAATTGAAGGATGTCTTATTGGAAAAAACGTATTATGGTATAAGTGAGTTTCTAAACGACAGGTGTTTGTTATGATTGAATTGTGAAGTCTATGAACATGTTTTGAATGTAAATATTTTGATTAATAGGAGTAGTGTATACTGTGTACATATATTGGTGTTCCAGTTAAATGTAGAATAATTTTAGATTTGTGTAAAATGGTATAATTGATGTATCTGGTAAATGTTATTGATTTTTGGTGTTGATGTAAATAGGGGTTTAATGTAAACATATAGTGGTTGTTGTTGACTTGTCCTAGTGTGGTGTTGTTGACTTGTCCTATACATGTAATGGCATGTCCTTGGATAAATAAAGATTATTATTATTATTATTATTATTATAACAGCATCATTATGTGCCATGGAGGAATTTAAGATATCTGTCATATAATAATAATAATTTATTTAACGTAAACAGGTTGCTCCAATTATATACGTTATGATAAATTACAACAGACACAAAACGACACAATACATAAAAATATAAATAAGAATTAAATAATAACAGCAATCAATAACAACAAACAACAAAAAAAGAAGAGGAAAAATAAAAAAGGATAAATTTAAAATTCCAAACTTGAATAGGCTTTTCTCCGTATGGAGTGAAAAGAATCACAGAAAAAGTCTATATCTATTAGGTGATCAGTAAAGTGATTTACAGTTCGGCAAATTCTCGGAATAGGAGAAAATTTATGTGCATTCTTTTTTGAGCGGGGTGTAACCTCTACGTGTTCTGCGGGGTGGCACAGCTATTCCGAATAGGCTAATCCGCGCACAGAAATCGAAATTGTCTTTGAAAACCTTGTGAGCTATGGATAAATCTAAGTTTTTCCGCCCACAGTGGTTGGATGCCGAAATGTTTGCAAAGCGATGAATCTCCCCTGTATTCGATTCCAACTTTGTAGCACAGCTGACGAATCTTTTCTGTATTCTTTCCACCGCGTCAATATCCGTCTGGTCACAAGGGTTCCAAATTGCAGACGGACCAAAGTTAAGTAAGAGGTAATTGTGGTTTTTGTCGAAAAATTTTTGAACGTGTTAATGAATCCTAACATTTGAAACGCACGAGAACAAAGGCTCCTCAGGTGCAGATTGAAATTTAGTTTGGACTCAAGTATTACCCCAAGATCATTTACTAAGTGAACTCTTTCGAGTTCTATTCCATCCATCTTGTAGGGGTATAGTAAGACGGACTTACGAAGGGTGAAAGAAATCACTTTGCATTTGTTTTTGTTAGGATATAAATGCCATTTCTGACACCACTGATAGAAGTTGTCAATATCCTTCTGGAGTTGAATAGCATCCTGCAGATTGTCTGCTTTCTTAATGATTTTGCAATCATCAGCGTATAAATATACAGAGGAGGAAATGGTGCGGAGGAGATCGTCAATATAAGCGTTAAAAATTAGGGGCCCTAAGATGGAGCCCTAAGGAACACCTGAAGTAACATTTGTAGTTGACGATAAGATGCCATCAATTGAATTGCTATATTGCATAATATTGAACAAGGAGCCGCTGATACCAAGGTTGTAAAGTATAAATAAAAGGAGACCGTGATCACCAGTGTCAAAGGCTTTCTGGAAGTCAAAGTATACTGCATCGGATTGACCATTATTATCAATAATTGAAGAAAGATTATTTACGTAAGGTATGGGAAAGTATGGGAAAGTTAGCCCTTTGAATTGATACAGTTTTAATTAAAAGCTTCAGTTTTGTTACAGATCTATTCATAGTATGTATATGTATGTATTCATAGTATGAATGAATGAAGTTGAGCTATTTTGCATACAACGGAAAGTTATGGTATTTTTTGCATTCGATATTCATCTACACTTCTTAAAAATCAAATGATCCCCATAAAACATATTTAAATATTAAGTTAATAATTAATTAAAATAATTTCATGAAAAGAAAGTGTAATTCGTTAAGATTAATCGAATTAGTGAATTGAGTTTGGAATCACAAGATGTTTTATTCAAAAAGTACTTTTGAAATAAACATTTGGAGATAATTGTATACCTCTTTGCAGATAATTTAATACTAAGGCAAATAACATTTATGATACGCTTTGTAAGAGAAAATTTCTGTCCCTAAAACATAAGAGTGAGAAGCAATTCATGAACGATGTTCACATAAACCATTTATAAGCTATTTTCCCTTCGAAAAATATTTTGGCTAATCTTTACCCATAAAATTTTCAACCCTGTTAGGAATGCCTGGAAAAATAGTCCATCGGAAATACCAGATAAGACAAGTTATTATGTTTTCTATTTCTGAATTAGTCATCTATTTCGAAAGCGGTACTCATTATGATGTTTTCCTCACCTAGATATCTCCTTATGGATCACAGATAGGCACTCTTCCTACGTCTCTTCGTATGATCATTCATGACATTTCGTGAACTTTCATTGCCCAGTTGTTTGAGAAACTAATTGATGAACTGTAAGCTACAAAATTGAAATCATTGTTGTAAATCGACGTATCCAATACTTTCATGCATTATGAGGAAGCCTTCAAAATAGGCCATGATATTTTTAGATATGAGCACGGTTAAACATCAATTTGCTTTTTGTAAAATTCTTTTCTTGTAAAATATGTTATGCAGATATTTTTCTACGGATGTGGAATCTGTCTGAATTGCTATATTTTTGAGATGCAAAACTCTTTAAAAACTTTCATTAAAATCTCTAATCTAAAACTTAGAATCTGGTGAAATGTGAAAAACTTGTCCCTCGAAAGTCCTTTAATTCCAGAGAAGCAATTCCGATTTACAAAGACTTTGAAGATTTATCCGTTAAATGACTATCAAGCAAGTTGCTGAGGGAATATTTGTTACTTATTAAACCGATAAACATCGTAGTGCTTATCGTAGCATCCGCCGTACTCCGCCAGTGGTTAGCATGCTAATCTTCTGGAAACATTCTCTTCGCTCATTTTTACATGATTGAACGACTGAAGTTGAAAAGTATACATTAAACGCCTTATGTGTTTCAATATATAATTCAATTTCATATATCAATTCAATTTGAGAAGTATCTCCATGAATGAGCATCGATGGAGGAATAATTCGTTGAAAAACTTGATTATCGTAATTATATAAATTTTATTACATTTATTATATCAAATGATTAACCAAAAAGCTATCTAAATAGTCATAGACATTAGGCAATTTTTGATTAAAACTAGGGGTTTCCTCTCTCTGAAAGTAATTCAATTGACGTAATATTAGTTTGATCAAATATTTACATCACAGCGAAAAAAAAAACAATGATACTGACTGAAATAGAAATACATTTCTTTAATTACAACCAGAACCTGAAGATTTCAGTGTATAGTTACGAGAATTCCCAAGATTTTTGCATAACAGCAAAATATTCACTTCCCAGAAAAAAAAGAACAGGAAAATTCAAAAGGACGAAGTTAAAAATTACAGAAAATAAAAGTAATATAAATACTTCGAATTTAAAATTGAAATTTTCGTTAAAAACTCTTTATACGGTTGTTTTTAAACGATTTTATCAATTTTACGAACCTTGGCGTCATGATATCTTTCCCTGAGAAGTATATATATATATATATATATATATATATATATATATATATATATATATATATATATATATATATATATATATATATATATATATATATATAATATATATATTCAATTATTATTAATTTAATTATAGATTACGGAAGTTACATGCTAGTAAGAGTAATTGAAACCTGAAGAAGTGAGTAAATAGCAATATAAATGTAATAAATATGATTGTCCTTCTATGAAGAGAAATTAACAAGCCAAGAGATAAAAATTTCCATAGACTATATTTGTTTCAAACCACTATTTATGTTTCATAAAGTCACAGAATACCTCATTGATAATCATCGAGAAGAAGAACCTATCCAAGAATGTTTATAATTCAGAATACCTTGTTTTATAAAGTCTGAAGAAGTTTTGATGAAAAAATGAAATTCCTTAGCTATTAATGATGAGTACATGTTGATAATGCATCCCAATGAAACAGTAGCTCAGTCTCCGATTCCATTTGATTTTGCCGATTAGAGCCTATATTATGTATAAGTTTAATTCGGATTGGTAACATCATGAAAAATTGAGACTTTCCGGCTTTCAAAATTGCGTGTAAAACTTATAATAAAACGTATATAAATATCGCAAATTTATATTTTCGATGAATCTAATAGACGACCAATTAGGAAGCAAAATTCCTCGCTCTCTTTTTTAAGAATTTGATAAGAACGACTCTGAATATTCGAATAACATTCACATTAATCATCCCGATTTACTTCGAAATAAATTACTTTAGTTTCATCACGAGTAAGCAAATTAGGTTTGACTTGCTGAGGTTGATTGCCGTTTTTATGAGGCTATTAACACTAGTTCTTACGAAGAATTATGTAATGAGGGATGAGTTAATTGAATCGATGTACAGCAAGAAACTGTAAAGGCTGTAGGAACTGTAGTATCATTTAAATCGGAGAATTACTGGGCGTTTGATACGCCGGATTTTATTAGTCTGATTTTCTTCCGAAGAATCCAAAAAGGTGTTGTGATCGCCGAGGGTCGATGGAGAGGGGAAAGCGGAATATATTTGTTGGTCGCGGAACTATATCGGCATTCACACTTGGAAGAGGCAAAGAATACCAGGTCCTGAAGAGCAAACGACTGATCGGACGATACGGAATCACGGTAAGTTCTTTTGATTTCCCCAATCCTTCTGGAATTCTTGGGCAGATGGCATTTGTGGGAATGACTCCAGCGTCACTCAGTTTCCTTCCAAGATGTTCCTTTACAGCGCGAAAAGAAAAATCATCCAATATTACGATAAATTAACCGATAGAGTGATCAATGGATGTTTTTTAATTCCTGAGATCCTCGCTTTTTTGAATTTCTCCGAAAATTGTACTCCCGCTCCAATTTTATGGAATTGATTAGAAGTGATACAAATTTAGCGATCGTTGGATTGCTGTTAATATACCCGAAGGTATTTAGTAGTAAATAAGTCTGAATAAAAATGAGTAGCGAATATTCTTCTTGAATTTAAATTCAGTGTCTAGTACATGAAGCAATGTTGATATTATTTCTTTTTTAATGTAAATGATCCATTTTCCCTGTAAAATGCGTCATAGATTTTCGATAAGCGATGTAGGTCAATAATTAGAAGAAAAACAGACATTGGGGAGTGCTTTTGTAATATTAAGAGTGTTTATTTATTTAAAAGATAAAGAGATAACTTCTAAAAATGTTCGTACGCCGGCAGTAGTGATACAGTCACTAATGGAAGAATGCAGATCGTCAGAGGGGCACCTAAAGTAAGCTCTTTCACATCTAAATTATATTTACCGTTACACTTTTCTCTTTATGCTATAATAGTTATTTTGTTAGAACACTAAACGTTACTCAATTTTACTTCAACGGCCAAAGCAAGATATTATGAAACCGATAAAATTTGCAATGAAATCCTCAAACTCAAATAGACTTAGTTAGACATCCTATTGTTTTCTGATATTTAATGAGAATGAACGTATGTCGGTTATGCTACGATCCGAATCGTACATATATATTTTTCTATTCGATAATCCTCTTAAATCTACCTAGAGCAATGCTTTTACAAATACACTTCGCTAATCCATCATTTCACATAATATGATTTGATTCCAATTTCGTACTATAGCGACTAAAGAACCTCATTAAATTATAAGGAAAGATTTCGCGACGCATCGAAGTATTTATGCAGTATAATGTATGCTGTTTTTAATTCCGAATCTTCTTCCTTTATCCCTTCCTCGTATTTCTCGACATTGGGCATGACCTTAACCCGAATATAGGCCACCCGACTGACTTCCTGGGGTCCATTCTCTTATACGGGGTCGCTTTATGATGCCTTTATTGCTTGATACCCATAAAACCTATAGAAAATGAGTCGATGAGATCGTGATAGATTATGTAAACGGAATAATCTTTGCGAACAACACTTTTTAACACAATTTCGAGGTTTAGAACCACTAGATAATTTTCAACTTCGGTTCCGATTGCCCGTTACTCTAGAGGAGAATATGACTGTCGAGTGGGAAATTTCTTTCCTCAATATAGTAACTGAATTATTTATAGAAATCTAACGGTCTCAGGATGTTTTTGAAAGTTAGCTACGTATTTAATCATAGTACGACAAAAGACTGAATTCAAGCCGTCTTTTGAAATAAACGAAATTAATATTTGTAAAGTATTTTATGAGTATTGATCGATTAAGATGGATTTACATGGTAGTAACAGTATGCGTAAATGTGCTCTTATTTCTAGTAGTTTTAAGTAAGAATGTAATGATTATTTTAGATGCATTTAGAAAATTTCTGACATATAGGAACATAAGGAGTGAGATGGAAAATACATTATTTTCGATGACTTTTTATATTTTTTTAGATTTCCTTGTTTTTATGTGACAAATACAAAGTCGGCACAGAGGCCACAGTATGTACACTCTTTTTCATTCTTCAGTGCAGAATGTCCAGGCCGAAGACGATAGAATTTTTTCAAAAAATATTTATGATTCTTTCTTTCAGTTAGCAATTCAAACTGTCCAAATGTTTTAATAATTTTAGGTATGCCATTGAGGTAATTGATTTGTATTTTAATTGATTAATTGAATTGAATTGAATTAAAGACTTGGAAGATTAAAATTTGTCGCGCGTTCAAATCTCTTTGAGGTTTTATAAATCATTATAATACAATATTTTTGTGCCTCTTCGGAAGGCATTTTATAATGACTACATATTTCATTTCAATTTGAAGGTTTCCAAATTAAGTGCCTAAACCTAAGAAAGATTGAGGAAGTATTTTATTCTAATATTGGGTGTTCAGTTAACTTATTTTTATTAGTAAATACAAATATTTTTTTCCTATCAACAGCTTTTTTCTAGATATAGAATATATTTTTCACTGTGATTCGATTTACAAGTCAAATAATCAAGATTACAGATTATATTTTAAATAAAAGCCAATAAGTTTTAGGTGATTAAAATACAATCTGACATAGGTGGTTTCTATTAAAAAAGTAAAAATAAAATAATCGTTTTAAATGTTCTCATAAGTCCTATGAGTTGATTTATTCGTCATTTAATAATGTACACGTATGATTAATTATTAAAATCCTATTCTTATAATTCCATATGTTATTGCTTGAGGAAGGAGGAAAAAGCAAAAAATATATGAGCTGCTTATAATTATTTATAAATTTATTTTAATATAATTGTTACTTTTATACCACTGCGAGTAAGTTTTATCTAAGGGTGGCAGAGTTTGCAAATACATGTGAGGGGAACAACAGAAGCCTCTATTTGAAGAGAGGGAAAACCCTCGATAGTATAACACCAACAATAACCCCTTAGGCAGTCAAATAAATGGAATGATAAATTAATAGAATAAACACGAATATATTTCATACTCTGCTTTGAGATTATTGTCGCTTATATTCTATAACATCAATAAATACACTAAGACACACTCAAAGAATAATTTCAAATCGTAACACGTTATTACTCGAATATTTCCTACGTAAAACACTTTCCTTTACTTAGCCTTATAGGTACAGACATGAATAATAAAGAATTTACCAATCACGTAAATTTTTAAATTCTTCGTTAAATAATTCTTTTAGACCAATACAAATTCTGTTCTGTAAATATTATAATCATTAATTGTATCAAATGTAATTCATTATTTTACCAAACATTTACTTGATAGTTTAAGGACTCTAAATGAATATGATGATACCTTACAAGTAGCGGAGTTATTCCTTAGAGCAAGTGATATATTTGAAAGCTAATTGAATAGAATATATCGTAATTACTGTTAATGAACTCATAATAAAAATATCTTTGGCGATTAGCATCCTTTATTAGCAAATTAAAATTTATTGCACATTAGCTCATAAAATAAAGTTGATGAAGATATATACTTAAGATGGATAATCTTGGATACAAAAATATCTCTAGTTATAAATAAAAGCATTTTACCTCTATTCCTTGAATATTCTCCCTCTATAGTAAAGCAAAATTTCCCTTCTCCTCATCTTCAATCCCATACAACTAAATCGGAAGAGAATATATTTTGCTCGATCGGAAGAAGTTCATATTAATAATATATATTTTATTATTAATAAAATTCACCCTAAAATATAAGGTCATCTACAAATTGAGCAATAAGATTTTCCTTTCTCTCGGAAGGTATGAATTACACCATGAAAGGATCTGCAGATCATGGCATCTCCGAATCCAAGGGCTTTGATAACTTAGCTTATCTGGAGGTCTTGGCTGCCGATATGTCCGTGGATGTCGACCAACCACCATTGAGATCCGCCAACATCGGACATCAGCAAAAAAACAATTTCTCTTATACAGAAAAACTTAGACGTATTAGCTCATCTACTAAGGACTTACCTAAATTGGGAAAAAGCGAAGCACCAACGGTTTGCGTGCACAATGTTACATCTATCGATAGCGATAAGCCGTCTTCGGTCGGAGTGACCATGCTTAGTTTCCCTCCCCAAGAAAAGTGGAGGATTTTGAAAAATGTGACCATAGTAAGCATTGCCTTCATGTTCCAGTTCACTGCATTCCAGGGGATTGCGAATCTGCAGAGTTCCATCAACGCGAAAGATGGCTTGGGTACCGTCTCTCTATCGGCCATTTACGCTTCACTAGTGATCTCCTGCATGCTCGTACCAACTTTACTCATCAGGCGTCTCAGCGTGAAATGGACCCTCTGTTTATCTATGCTTTGCTATGCCCCTTACTTAGCGGCGCAATTTTTCCCACGCTTTTTCACTCTCGTGCCGACTGCTTTGATAGTGGGCCTGGGAGCAGCACCGATGTGGGCATCAAAAGCAACCTACCTCACTCAGGTGGGAGGCGTCTATGCCAAACTGACTGGCCAACCCGTTGACGCGATCGTGGTCCGATTCTTCGGGTTCTTCTTCTTGGCGTGGCAAACTGCTGAGCTTTGGGGGAACCTCATATCATCAGTTGGTGAGTAAACCCATGAATGAAGCGGTTCAGAAATATTTGGCCGAAGACTCTTGAAGATAATAGCGGTTTTATTAAATGTTGAGATGAAGAACAATTGGTAAATTATTATGAAATTTCAGATACATAAAATTCATTTAATCCCATTACAGTACTTAAATGGAAAGTAATGCACCGCATTTGTCGGAATGAGGAAGTTCCCTGAAAAGGGGTAAGATTTCCAAAAAACGTGCCCAAAATTGACACTTGTTAATGTAAAAAAGCTTAAAAGTATAAAAATCTTTAAAATTTTCGACTTTTCACCGAAGAATTTTATTATTAAAGATATTCTTTTTAGTACGTAAATGACAAAACTTCCCTTTCGAGACTGAAATAATATAGGAAAAAAAATAAACGGAGTATTTTTGTGCGATTTTATGTATTTCGGAAATCCGGCTCGAAATTTCAACCAGAAAGTTCCTTAATTGCCAGCTAAAATAAAATTCTAGTTTTTCATTCCGTTCTCCATTTTTTAGTAAATCGATAATCGGTTAGTTCTTTAACGTAAATTTTTATGAACATGAAAATATAATAAAAAAAGTTTTGAAATGGCGTATCAATCTTTACGGCATTTATCTGATAAAACTATAATTATAGCCATTATTTAAAATCTGATTTCCGGTCTCAGCTTTTGAAGTTTCACCGAAGACATATTTCTAAGTTAAAGATATTTGATGAAATTTCAATTCTCTGTCCAATCGACGATGCAAATCGGTGTTTTGCAATAAAATTTCGAATGTGAAAATAATATTCTTGAATGGGCGTCGACGGCAAATGAAAAAACAGCTTTCTTTATCTCAACCTTTGATCTCGAAACAGACAACATCGACCTCGAAAGTTCATTTTTCAAATACGCACTTTTCCATTTATGCGACTCATAATTGGAATATGCACAAACAATTTAAAGAAGACCCACAAATTTCCATGTCCTTACTCAACTCCTTCGAACTGAATCAACCTTTAAGAGGATAAAGTGAATATAAGAAGCGCTTATGGACAAAGAATTATGGTAATTCACTCTCGGGCTTAGAAATTACAATATTGTCGAGCAAAAGAAATATCTGTTCCTTTAAAATCGCATACTAAATATCGAAATGAATGTTATAAAATTAGCCAATAAATATCAGTAAAAGGATTAATGAAAGGTATCATTTCCAGCGGTGGCAATATGACAGTCGAAATACATCGTCCTTCGCAATCTCATCCTTGCAAATCTCAGGGACGTTCCTTAATATATCACTTTCCCGTGAAGGCCACCGATGAGGTCGAAACGAAGGATTTCATAAACATGCAAAGGTGTTCCCGATGAATAGGGTTTATTAAAGGTTGAACGGATGTGGTATCCAGGGATTCGGATATTTATCTTTATGAATTCGTATAGATGCGAATTAAATATGAAATTCTTTCAGAAAAATGATTTTAGAATTTACGTCTCAATTTCAGTGCTATCATCTGGTGCTCACGGGATTCACACCAATGTATCTCACACCTTGGATTCGCTTCAGCTTTGCGGAGCAAATTTCTGCGTGGCCTCGACGCAAAACAACGACAACTTGGAGCGACCGCCAGACAACGAGATTTTCGAGATTAGCTCAATATACCTCTCGTGTGTGGTGATTGCAGTTCTTATAATTGCTCTTTTCCTCGATCCACTCTCCAGGTAAACGGAATGCTTTCTGAAAATATTTTACCGCGGATATAAAGATTTTAGCCCTTAATTTTTTTTCATAAACTGTTCGATCAACTGAAAGTAGGAGGCCTAAATATGACAGAGGAATTCTTAAATTAAAGGGCAGAGGGATATATAATTTACAGCGGGCTTATATCGAGGAATATGTTGGATTATTCGTATCATTCCAAATATAAATATATTCTTTTTATTAAAGCATCTAAAATTTCTATCATGCCGTTTGATTAAAAATATTATATTCAATATGTGATATTGAAAAACCGTGACGAATTTGCTTAGAAATAGCGTTGAATTCATTTGTGTAAGCACACAAGGATTATAAGCAAGACATGTGTTTGGGTGGATTTGAAATATTTCACATCCATTTCTACAATGATGGACATAGAGGACCTCATATTGGATCTTTCTATTTGCGCTACACTATACTACTATCTCGCTATACTTTGTTTATATTCACTTGTATTTTTCATTCCACGTATGAGTACGAGATTAGCAGTTTCGTCTGTTCATATATCGCGAACGGAATGTTTTGCTATTAATTAAAAAAAAATCCTCTGACAATTGTGTAAATTTATCCATCACGAAACTGTGTCAAGGCTTGGATAATAGTTTCTTATATTCTTCTCGAAACTGAATTGGAGGAGAAAGAAATTTGCGGTCCTCCTTGAGGTACCTCAATGAATGATTTATGTTTTCGAGGATTTATATATGATGTCCTCCCCTGCCCATTCGAGGTGAGTGGTCATTATGTTTCTATTCTGCTACTTTTTATGTTTCATTTTCTTCTCTTATTGGATTAAATTGAATGAGTTTCCTGCCAATTATTTCAGGATGAATGAGAAACACTGACAATCTGATATGCACACACTCTCCATAAGGAGAGGAATTAATTTCAAAATTAGTCATAAAATACTTCTTATCTTCAATTTCTACATTGATTTGGTCGAAACTGTTTCCATTTTCTTAGCCAATATTTTTTGTATCTAATACAAATTCTGATTGGAGTCATCAGTTTTATTCAAGTAATATTCAGCACTGATTTCTAAACTGAATCTAATACTATCAGTTCTTGAAGATGGAAAGATTATCCGCCATGTTCCCTCGACGAACAAAGATTAGATTCCAAACAAATACTCAACCACTCAAGTAACTTATCTTTTATTTTTATTTACTCCTGCCGTGTTCTTAGTAACGCTCTTGAGAGAGTCGTAACTGATAATGCTTCGGATTATATTTTGTTCATAGATAACCCTTTATTTCCAACTTTAAGGAGTTAATCGAAAATATCATGTAAATATCTATCTTGATCTACTATCTAGCCTGTTCCAAAACTCTAGGCAGTATTGTCATACAGGGGAGTCCAATAGCCCCTCATGCATTTTTTCCGCAAAATCGACCGTTATTTCGTCAGAACGGATAAAATTAAGATTTTCTGGTTAGTTTGGTCGGAATTTTCTTAAATAGTTGAAATTGGCATAAGAATGGATATTCTACATATTTCTGTTGATCTTACGTCTTTATTGGAAAAGAAATGAATTTTATAGCGGAAGGGAAAAAAGGGTTCTGCGCGAGAACATTATTAAAACTGCAATTGATTTCATTTTATCAAACATAAAATGATTTTTTTCAAACAAAATTTTTTATCTTAGATTATTCTTTATATCTTATGATTAAAGAAAGGTCAAATTATACTAATCTTGAATAGTATTTCAGTTTTTGAATTTTATACCTGAGAGCAGGTCCGGATCAATCCGAAACATGCTCTACGTATGCGTCCCGTGATAAGAAGTTATGATGATTGACAAACGGAGCGCCAAGTCCATTACTCTCTTAAAATGAGGCAAATATTGATGCCAAAGAATATGATATATCTTGGAAAGTAGAACCAAATTCCTAGGTTCAAAGAAACTCGCAACCGATTCTCAGTATTTCTTGAAGATCTTACTCTTTTATTTTACAACCGATTGTTATAGTTTTTTAACGTGAATAATTTGCATGATTTGTTTATAAATCTTTTCCCTTTTTACTGAAAAGGTTTAAAACCAACTCCTTCTCTGAAATTTTCAGAGTGGCAGTAACGCTCTCTCCCATTTAAAATACAGTGGTACCTCGAGCTACGAGCAGCCTGTTGAGTTTTTTTTTAAATACGAGCTCGTGCCGTATTTTCTTTCAAGATACGAGCCAAAATCCGTGTTTTCGGAGCGTCAAGCTAGTTGGTGCGCAGGGTCGAGCACCATCCGAGAAAATCTCTCACTCACTCGCACGTGTTACTCGCTTGAAGTGTATCTTGTGCGCTGTAATCTTTTTTGCGTGATTACTGAACTTTTTTTAGAGTACAGAAAGTGCAGCCAAGAGGGCAGAAACAAGTGATAATTAAATTTACGGTAATGTTAAGATAGAAGGCGGAAACAAATGATAATTAAGTTTAAGTTAAGGTTAGCTTAAGTTAAAGGTTAAGTGCATTATTTAAGTTTTTCTTTCATTTGAAATAAATGAAGTGTAGTTTTAGTTTAAAGTTTTAAAAAAGCGCCGTTTACGTATGTGTCTAGAGTGCTTGCCTTCCCTCCTCCTCGCCGTTCACCTTTATTAGCCGAACTTGTCTGTCTTCCAAAAGTAAGACTTTTATGCTTAATAACTCTTTTATTTCTTTGTTTCATAATTTTGTTATGTATTTTTTAATTATAAATGTTTATTTGTTAATTAAAAACATATCTTTATTCATAATTTAGAATGTTTTGTGGATTTTTCATAGGTCTGAATCTGAATTTAATCCGCAACGGATTAAATCGAATCTGATAAGAGCGCAAGGTTGGCTTTGAAACGTAAAGAGACGAAAATGTTACTATTTAATATATATTTAATTATAAATGTTCGAAAAATTTTTTTCATGGAATTTTTAATATTGCACGATCTGTCTTAAACAAATATTACGGGTTAAAATCTTTCTTGGTCTTCTTCCTCTTAAAAGTATCATTATCATTATATCATTATTAATGTTATAATGATTACTCCAAAGCAAGCTCACCCCTAGTGAGCTTCATGAATATTACGAACGGTAATGCGGTACGTAATTTTACGGAGTAATAAGTGGGACTAATCACATTAATATATTATATTAATACGAATTTTAAATAAGATACAGGCCAAATTCTCCATTTTTACATGAAATTTTCATTAATTCGATTCATCACAAAATATATCATTGATTAAGGAGACGATTATAGCAAATCTTCAACCACGGGCATTTATAATAAGTAATAAAGAATAGCATTACACAGAATATTCTTCATAATTGATCTGCATTAAGTATATGAATTTTGTGAAAAAACGGGTCCGTTATTTCTCACAAATGTTGTACACTTTGAACACATTTATGCGAATGACTTTCATAAATGTTTGAAGAATTACACTTTAAAATTTTTAAATCTAAACGACATTTTGGCCAGCTTTTTACGATCCTAAACGTGGATACGATCCATTAACAGAAGATTCTAATTACAGGTATGGTGAAAAACAAAGAGGGAAGGAGGCCCCAGGAGAAATGAGTGGATTGCAATTGATAGCAGCAACAGCATATCAACTCAAGAAACCCTATCAAATTCTCCTAATTCCAATAACCATGTGGATCGGAATGGAGCAGGCTTTCATTGGAGCAGATTTCACTCAGGTTTGTATCGTGTCCAAATGGGTTGACATCCTCGTAGCGAGAGATCTAAAAAAAGCATCAAATGAAAAAGATAATTTGGAATTGGGCATTAATCCTCATGATTAATTGAAAGTATTTCTCAGAAGAAAGATGTTTCATATCAACCACGTATAGCCGAGTTACCTCTAGCTTCATAACAATCCTGTATTCTCTATCATAAATATTACATATCTATTTACCGCTGGGAAAATTCTGTTGAGCGATTAATTTTATTAAAAAAATGTGGAAAAGTACTGGAATGATAAGATAGATGAGACGTACATAGTGTTACAATTACAGAACGTGCTCATATTTTCCGCATGTTACAGGCATATGTCTCATGCGCCCTGGGAATTCCACAAGTGGGATACGTAATGATGTGCTTTGGCGTCGTAAACGCCATGTGCTCCGTTCTATTCGGATCTGCGATGAAATTCGTCGGTCGGAGTCCTCTAATGGCCATCGGAGCAGTGGCCCACCTGTCTCTTTTGGTCATCCTGCTGTTGTGGGAACCGCATCCGGATGTACCGTACGTTTTCTTCGCTATATCTGGCCTTTGGGGTATAGGAGATGCTGTATGGCAAACTCAAGTGAACGGTAAGCATTTTATTCAAAATCCATGATAAATAAACGAATTATGTGTCATAAATTTCGTGATTCCTTAACATATTTAAATAAAATCATTAACTTTGTTTTAAGTCTGATAATAATCTTCAATTAAAAATATATTTGTAGTACTCAAGTGTACGAGAAGTTCGATTAAAGAAACCTTCACAATATCACCCTAATTCGTAAGGGCAATAATTTATATATAAGTGGAATTTAGCCCTTCCAAATTGTTGAAATATTATTTCAAGGAATATTGTTTTTCATAGGTCTTTATGGAACCCTGTTTCGTCGTAACAAGGAGGCAGCCTTTAGCAATTTCCGCCTTTGGGAATCTGTTGGTTTCGTCGTGGCCTATGCCTACTCCATGCACTTGTGCGCCAGAATGAAACTGTACGTGATGGCCGTGGTGCTGGTCAGTGGAGTGGTGGGCTACGTGGTGGTGGAGTTCCTCCACTCGAGGCTGCTGAAGAGGAGGGCCCTACACACCAAGGAGGAGAAACCAGCGATGGCTCTCAACGAATGGCAAAATGACGATCTGGATGACGATTTGATAATAACGCGTTTATAAATGGTCGCTTACTAATTTATGTGCATTATTTAGAAGGGAAAATTGCTTCCTTCAACTTATTGTCCAATTATCGTATGTGCTGTTATGGTTGTTACGGAATCAATTTTCATACGACGGCCATATTTATTCTTTTGTATGAACATTGTGCATCATTCATTATTTATTTCTTATCATTAGTGATTACCATTTTCATTGGTGAAGCGTCTCCATATATTTTCTCGCCAACAGGATTCTTTTCTCGTTCTGAATTAGAGGAGTGCCAAAGTATCCAACGAAAAAGGCCTTTTTAGTTGACTTCCTTGGATGATAGCTTGTACACATTGCTCTGCTTTCACATTCGATGAAGACATGATTTAAGAATACTTAATGCCATTTGATTCAACTTGTTTTTGATTACATGTGTTCGCGGATTCTGATTATTAGCCCGAAAACAGATGAAATTGCTGTTGCGTACGAGATTTTCTATCTTAATGAATATTGCATCAACTCACAAATCCTTGCAGTCTTATTACGTTGCATGTTTACTTTTTGAACGCCGACCTTAATAAAAGCAAGGGTTATTGAATGGAGAGTTTAAATTTCCTCGGAATTTACGAAATTAAATTCCAGTTTTATTTAAGTTCTTTAAGTTTTAACTGCCAATGTACCTCTCATAGCTAGGTTATAATTAAGGATTAAATGTTATCAAAGCAACTAATTTTCTAGTCATTTCATGTCTCTTGATTATCGCCGTCAGCTGTTTTCGAAGCCCGTTTTGGCAGAGTTTAGACGAGAAGTTTCACTTGCATTCAGATTTATTTGGTCATCCAATAATTTATTCTTGAATGAATATGTTTTCACCAAAAATTGATGACTTTTAAATTTAAGGACATGTCGCTAATAAGGGAAAAGTATATTGAAGAAAATGAAAAAAAGGAACTTACTAAGAATACTTGGATTAATTAGTTCTTATCTCAATAAAATATTTTTTAAAATTAAAATTAGAGTAATTTTTTGGAGATGGGTTACAGATATTTATTGAATTTTTGAGAGAATATTTGTTATGATTCATAATTCTATTTACATAAGAAGATAAAATGAGACTGTACATAGCGTTTCGATAGATATAATACACAAATAATATTCTCATCCTTCTAAGGCTTTATTTACCAATGCCTCGTATAGCTGATGACCGCTTCACGAGCAACGGTTAGGTTTCAATTTGAGTAAATTAGTGAAATGATAAACTCATAATGTTACAAATTGATTCTGCAAAAGCCAACAAAAGCAAAGTTCATTTATCTTACATAATGCATAATTTAAACTGCACATATTTATGTTTCAACGAGTGATTTGAAATTCTCGCTTCGATGATTAAGCATTTATCGTTCATACTGGATCTTTAAAGGCATTTTTATTTCTCCGAATGAAGCGGTACTAAAATTAAGGTCATATTTCGTGCAAATATTTTTACGAATGCGATTGTTTTTCTATGGCAATGTAAGCGGTCACCACTTAAAATGATTTATTTACTCTTTATTCGATATAATTTTAATAATAATGTTTTCAAGAAAACGGAAGAGCATTTGATAAATTTAAATATGCTTATTCGTCAGAATAGAATATTAAGCATTTAAACCAAATCCTGAAGTGATTTTTAATCGCTTATATTATCTTACATCGCCTAGATATATTTTAATGTTAAATTTACATGCTACGTATACATGAGATAAATAAGCATCTATCGTCGATAATAAAATCTATAGAGAAAATTTAACAAACTGAAGTCAATTAAACTTCTTTCTCCTTCAGCGTTTTGAAAATAAGCGTTAAGTTTAGAGCGATATTCGGATTTCTGAAGACGATAAAACTTTCTCGCAACTTCAAAGTGCGACCAACATTTCGCACTGCAGTGCGAATTCTACTAAAGGCAGAGATGCATCTTAAAGCCCATATTTCCCATCTGACACCGAATAGAAATGAAGCCACTTTATTCTTCCAACGTCAAACAGGTGAGTATTCATGAGGAGTATGCTTCTCTGTTACTACGTATAAAGGCTGCTACACATTGAGGACTCTTAAAAAGCTCAATACGATTTCGAATTTGATGTGTTCAAATTCACATATCAATCACACGTGAAGTGCAGTGAAGGAGACCCGCGGAAAAGGAGATGACGTTTTACAAATATCATAAAAATTTAGGCCTATTTACATGGAAAACTTGTTTAGTTACATATCGATAAACACTTAGAATCAAAGTACGAGCAAATAATAAACATCTCCACGAAATTATACACACTTAATTCACTAAGCATGATTCAGATAATTACCTGTAAGACATACTAAACTAATTTACAGTGTTAAGTGTCCGGAACACAAGGGATGTTTGATGTCATAGTTGCGATAATTTTAATCATTAATTTAAAACCTCTTAAATGGAACTTTTTTAGGCATACTTAAATCGTAAACTTTATAATTAACTACTCAAGTAGGACACCAATGAAAATTAGCAAGATAATAAAAACCATATCAGAGTAATGTATGGAAATATTACTTATGAGGTTTATGAAATTAAAGTGCTACTTTTAAATTATTTGCTTCAATTCCATTTGGAAGCGAATTCTTATCCCTTAATCAACATTGGAAATGCGTTGTGAGTGGTAATAAAAAACAAAAAAAAGAAAGCCGTTCATAGTTTCCAACTCATCGTCAAATATTCTTCATATTATCAATTCTTCATCACAAAAATTCGTGTGTTTGCACTTTGGGATATACCTCAAAAAAGAGCTTTGCTAAGTTTTTATTTTTCAATTTTTACATCCGAAAAGTATAGGTATAAGTGTAGGTTTTGCGTGGATCCAAATTTGAGTAATATGAGATCGGTGTTAAAAATCTAATTTTCTGAAATTAATTTTCTCGTAGACTTTGGATTTTCTTTAATATTATAATTTTATGACATAATAAAGAGCGTGTAACAATACTACATAAATGACTAATGAATTTCAATTGCATTTTAAATTCCTTGTATTCAAAACATATGAAATATATTTTAAAGCCATTTGTAATTTCATATATAAATATCTGAGAAACATGGTTTGCTCTGGAATTGAGTAAATTATTAAATTTCGATTTCTTTTCCGTCTCGCCCTAGAATATAAAACGGCTTCATGGTATGCTAACAAGCAGTTTGCGTGAATCGGTGGTGAAAATTAACACGGTTCTCAGACCAGAGAAAAATGCGCGACGAGACAGAAACCTATTAATCCTAGGGCTTTTAAAGAGGAGCGAACGTTCCAACTGTCCTGACTTCGTTAACATAGCTCAGAGAAAGAAATGACGAAACCTTGGATGAGAAACGAGCGTCGATAGATGAGAATAAAAAGAGAGAAAGAGCGATACAAAAGGTGTCGATAAGAAGAACACGTCAGTGTCTGTGTGGGAAGGGAACTTGATGGAGTCTTCAGATAGAAATGGATTCAAGAAGAGCGTGATTTTCAGAGAGGGCGTGTCTTTTCAGGAGCTGCCTATTGAGCCGAAAGAATGTCGGGCCATCAAGAATGTTGTAGTACTGTGTGTCGCATTTCTGCTGCACTCGTGCGCCCACGGAGGGACGGTTGGAATGCAGAGCTCGGTCAACGCAGCAACGAGTGCGGGCACGGCAGCTCTCGCGGTTGCTAGCACCACCGCTTGGACTGCAGGATGCTGCGTGGCCGCTTTCAAGAGGCTGCGAAAGATGGCCTCTGGAAAGTGGGCGTTGGTATTGTCTCTGTGGGCCGCGGCACCGTACGCCATCGCCACCACTATGTATCCCGATGCGGATACCCTCCTGCCTGCCGCCGCTCTGCAAGGGGTGGCCACGGTCCTTCTGTGGGCGTCGCAGGGTGCGTACCTCGCAGCTTGGGAATTAGGAAGAGCTGAGAGTACGACCTTCAGTCTGTTCTTCGTCGCAGTACATTTGGGGGACGTGATCGGAAATATATTCTTCTCTTGCGGTGAGAATCCTCAAGATTCTATTTAAAATATAGAATCTGCTTTCCTTCTTAAAATCTTCTCAATTGTTTTACAGTCCTGTCTCTTGACCTACCGCAAGAAAATGCAACTCTGAGCACCAAAATCGAGTGTGGATTTTCCTTTTGTTTGCCACCGGAGGATAATAGCAACTTGCAGAGGCCGTCGATAAAACTTCTTACTCAAGTTGGTTTCACTTTCCTGGCATGCATTCTCATCGCTGGATCGATTGTCGCTGCACTTCTGGATCCAGTTCAGAAGTGAGCAAATATCAAATTTATAAAACAGTCCGTTTCCTACATCGATATTGATAGTAATTCGCAGGATTCTCAGTGAATTAGAGAAATTTGTCTTTAGGATTTATAGCTCGTTCCAAAATTCTTGGCGGAATTGTAATGGGGAATTGGAAAGCCTTGCGGGTCAATTTTATAGCTTACTTTGGCTATACCCTAAATCCGGCTAAATTAGGATGAGAATAACTTTTTCAACACAGTGGTGAAGATTTTACTTTTCTATAATTTATTTTTTATTTATTATCATAGACCACACAAACATTCATTTTCTGGACAATTACTGGTTCGAAACAGGTAATAAAAGTTCTTAAAATATAACTCAAGAAGCTCTCTGAGAGGAAAATTTCCTCCTCCACAATAATATAGCATTAAAGGTTGGAAAACACGAGAGAAATGATAGTTTCAATAATTTTCTCGAAAAGGCTACTATTAATTTAATTTTCATTTAAAAATTTATTTTTTCATTATAATGACCTAAAATATTCACCACTATATGGAAAAAGTCAACTTAACCCTTGCTTCACCAGCATTTAAGGATATATCAATCCACTAAGGTGAACTACAAATAGGCAAACAAACTAGATATGCTTTAATTATCCAAGAATGCAATCCATCGTAAGAGAACTGTTCGGTTACATATTATTTTTCTCATCTCGGATAATCTAAGTCATACTGATTATTCAGCCAGAATATTAATTTTCGTATACCTATTACCGGTCACTTTTTTTTCATAGTTTTGTCAATCAATATATTTTTCTCAAAAGGGTTGACGAGGTGAGAAGAGAAACCGTGGGCTCTGATGAGGAACACAGCCAGTCAAAACTCTTAAGGCAAATGACTAACCCTTATCAAATTCTGCTCGTTCCCCTAACTCTGTTCGCAGGCATGGAAGAAGCGTTTCTGCACACTGATTACACTCAAGTATGTCATTCAACTTTACTCTTTGTATATATAAATTCGTCTAATTTGTGGAACTTATGTATACTTATATAAACGGTAAAACTAATAGTATTCAACAAATTATATACATATAAATTTGTCTAGCAGTATGTAAGTAATGAAACTCAAAATTTTATCCAGAATTGATGGAATATTTTCGGTACTTGTATCCTAAACTGTATGTCATGATAGGGATTAGGAGATTTTACTCCCTGTAAAAGTATGTAATTAAATATTTTAGCAAACAGCTAAATGAAATTTGAAATTTGCAGAGGGTCGTTCTGAAGACTTTGCATATTATTTGACAGAAATGTACGTAATGTTGTGTTAGTCTGAGTAATAAATAACAAACATGAATTTAAACATTTAGAAATTTTCATTTAGATACGAACGTGGTTTCTTCTCGTCCAGTGACTCCGTGAGTTGAAACCATAGTTGCCATCCAATAATTTATTTAAATTTACATACATATTTTATATACAATTTGATGTTTTATTTTTATTGTGACATTCTTGTTCAAAATGAATTCATACCACGGAGTCCCTGCCCAAACTATTGATTTTACTTGATTAATGAAATTTTAAAATTTCAAGTCAAAATAAAGTAACTATAACATTTTTCTGACATTCTTAGTCTTGATTTTCCACGAATTCACTACTTTCATTAATTTATTTGATATGAGATTAGAAAGAAATTGGAGATTGAATTATGAAGAAATGTTTCGATTAAACTAAAAGTTGAAATTTCAGAAAAAGTTAGCTGAATTGATTTCATTACTTAAAATAAACATTTATAATACTAAATTCACGAAAAATTCTCAGGGAATTATAATAATACTTAAACTCAGATCAGAAACTTAAAGATGATAATACTTAAACTCAGGAATTAATGGACATAAAAAAGTCTAACAGAATGCGGAGTGAAAACCCGGATCTAAATAATTTAGATCGTTACGGATGAACCATGGAAAGACAGCAGAGTGGTGATCAATGAGCAAACCAGTGAACTCAAAATAAATTATACCGAACCAAATACCGCATACAGACCGAATACCGGAAAAAATTTAGATGATAGAAAAATTCATAAATTATTTAGGAATAGCAATCAAAATAAAATAATTTCTTTCTTGTATAGAACCAACATTTCCTTCCCCAAAGATTGAACTCCTTTCGGTTATATTTAGAACTAAAATATATATTGAGAATATCTTTTTATTACTCAAAATGCAAAATAGGGAAAATTTTGCATTGAAAAATGTTTAAATCACAGAAAAAATGGAAAATTTTTTCAATAGTAGCGCAAAATAGCAAAATTAAACTGAAAGCTAAAAGCAAATCAAACTCTAAGTCTAGTTAAACAAGGGGCAAGTAGAATATATTTATTTATTTATTACATATATTTAACATAACTCCCTGATTAGGACAAAAATATCGAGGTATTCATTTCCATCCATAACCTGCGAGAAAAATATCACATCAACCGGAATTTGAAACTGGAATCATGAGTAAGTTAGCATCGATGAAATTATACACATTGTTGATAACTCTGAAAGAATCTGTTTGGGCGTGTACAGATCTGGTGCCATTTAGACCTCATTGGTAAAATCCACGTAATAGCTAATCAGTCAAACATTGTTCGTAGATGCGTAGCAACATACAGCGAAAGCAATTGGCAATAAGTACATATCGTATGCATATATGGAGCAAATAAAACTATCATTGTCCATTGGAATACTTAATAGATCTTAATTATGCAACATATTAACGATGATGTAAATGCTAAGGTGTAATGCTTTGTTAGATGACTACGTATCAGAGGAATGGAACAACTTATAGGAAGTGTGTCAAAGTCAAGAAGAAATGTCTCTTGTCAAAATGAGATTGGTAGATAACTTAAAAAGAATCTATTTACATAATATATAAAGTGCAGGAACAAGTTCTCAAAAATAAGTGATACATAAACTATATATTATGCCAATTATGAAGGTCATCGATGAACTTGATTTCATCTTCAATTCATCGATCATCGTAAGTCGGTAAATAATTTATTTTTTCCGCAGGCTTACGTTGCCTGCGCCATAGGAATAACAAACTTGGGCTATGTGATGGCGTGTTACGCTGTGTCGAGCGGCGTCGGTGCCATTGTATCCAGTGTTGCGTCATCGTACTTTTCCGAAGCGAGAGCATCTCTTTTGGTGATTGGAGCAACCCTACACGGAGGTCTAGTCATTGCTCTTATCGTGTGGACACCTCTACACCCTCACTCTCTGTTCGTGGTTGCATCTTTATGGGGTCTCTGCGATGCACTATGGAAGACACAGATCAGCGGTGAGCCCCATTATCTCCCTTTTTTTACCCTTGAAACGAATTTTACGAGTTATGTATTGCATCATACTTAGACGAAAAGTAAACGAATCGTAAAGTAAAAATAATTGCTACAAATAAATCGTATGGAGCTATTGCACCTTGTGAAACGGCGACAGGGTAAATCTATAGATGCACCTTACTGCAGTCATAATGATACGCGTGTACCGAATTTTTATTAAACTTAAAATAATTTAAACATTTACAGAAAAGATATACCTTCTCTAGATAATGTAACTTCAAAATTAAGTCGTGATTTCATATTAATTAATATTTTCTAGCGATACCCTAAAATGTCGCTGTGATTTTGACTTCTTCGAATATTTTATACTTCTTCTCAATAATCGAATTTCAGAGTCGAGTGTACTTTATTATATTTATATTCAATGGGCCTAAGAGTTCAGCATATGCATTAACAGCTCCGTAAAATTAACGATAAATAGAATCAACTACAGTCTGTCTATAGTCTGTTCCACAAAAGCAGGCAGTACGGGAAGCTTATTGGGAAATAAATGCACGTAATTCCGATAAGGGAGCAACGTAGCCTCTTCCAAGCCGTCAGTTAATTATTTCTGAGTTACTTCTACGGATAAAATTAATATTTTCAACTTATTTTGGTGGATATTTTCCAATTTTTATTGAAATTTGGATAAGGAAGGATGGTTCTATACATTGACGAAGATTTCTCATCATTTTAACAAAAGAAATAAATTTTATAGCGGAATAAAAAAAAATGGTCACCTTACCGGCCGTGAACATTACTAAAACTGCCATTTCTCTAATTCTATCTAACATTAAGTGCTAGTTTTTTCTTAGATTACTCTTTATACCTTATGAATACAAAAAAGTGAAATTATATTAATTTTTGACAGATTACATTTTAGTAAAAAATAATTTAAGTGGAACGCAACCTCCGAAAAATTGGATCGTGCAGTCAAATTTATGACGGACGCCATTTGGAACATATGACGTGTTTTTGAGAAATGTAATTCGGCGACATTCAGCCATGTTTCAGTCAAGGCTATAACTTTGAACTGAAAGTCATAAATATATGGAAAAATCCTAGATTTTCAAATATTTTCTATCCCAACAGACCAAAAATACCTCCGCTCTAATTATATTAAAAGGAAATTGTTTATATGAATTCATACTGTGGATTCTAATTTGACTCTCTCTCTTTCAGTTATTTATGAAACTTTCTTCCTAAATGATCCAACCATGGCACTGGTGGTTTTGTGGCTTTGGGAGTCTGCAGGATATGCTCTTGGTTGTGGACTTAGTGTTCCATTATGTACTGGAGTAAAACTGCATGCGTTACTCGCAGTTTTGCTAGCAGGCCTAATTGGTTATGCCATTGTGGAAGCATTAGCTTCAGGATGCCATAAAAAAAATAAATGTGAAACGAATAGGGAATGAATGCTTAAATATCATTTTCTCAAGAATTATATTCGGAAGTTAATTACGAAAGAGAGGAAAGAATTATTTTCCATATTTTAAAGATATGCATATCATCTGTTTTATAATAACCAAAATAAATATCTTATTATGAATATTATCACCCTACTGTTTTCATTTAATATTCTTCTGAGTCAAAGCTTGTAAATCACCTCAAATGTAATGCCCGGGATAAGACTTACACGCTCTTTCTTTCTATCTATGTATGTCCACTGACCTGCATTGGTTCATGGGACCCAATTCCCTTCGCCTCTCACGCTTGTTTCCTTTATCGCATCCCTACCCTCGTATCTTCTTCTTCATTAACGTTTCGGGCGTGGACATAAACATGGTAACATGAATGCAAGATTCTTCTCCTTTTCTGAGGACTTCTTCCAATTCTGGACAATGCTTTGATATCCGTTTCCCATCTCTACACTTCTCTCTAGGGGACCTTCTAGGGCAGTTGCGACTCGAGAGTCCGCCCAAACTCGCCACCTCCGCCGTCTTCGCATCTCACTACAAGTATTCTCCTCTATAGTAACTCTAATAAAAGAACTCATTTTCCTTCTTTGTTTCAATACTTTTCGAGGATACGATACGCGACAACCCAAAGCAAGAATCCTCCTATTTTGTCGTCGTCCCTTCAAAGGAGCGGCACATCACAAAAGTATCTAATTTTCAACTTTGCTCCTTAATTTTAGGTTCTCTTTCTAATAAAATTCCAAGGTCCTCATGGTATTTCAGCTAATTTTTTTTCACGTGGCTCGTTATCTCCTCTTCCATCAAAATTTTAACTTCTATCTAACGTATTCAGTTTATCCATCAACATTGAAAAATGACCTTATCAAACTTGTTAGGAAGGTAGTAAAACCGTCTGCTTACGAGGTAGCCGCTCACAAGGCAGAGTTTTAAGGACAAACCCTCCTTAGGATAACTTAAGTAAAGGATGGGATAGATGTTAACTTTAAAGCGTAAGACAGGGATGCGCAACCTTTCCGCTATTGACGGCCGCACTACAGAATTTTCACTTCAGGAACGGCCGCCAGTAAGTCCAAGTAAACTTAAAAATGCTTTATGATTTATGTAAAAATATACAAATTTCATATAAAAATGGAGTATGATATGTGACTTATTCAAATTACTGGTCTACATGTGTAAAAAATGTCTGCGTTACTTGATATGGTATAAAATAAAAGTTTTACAGCAATTGTCCACACATACACGGCCGCCAAAGTACTTGCCCACGGCCGCATAGGACTGTACGGCCGCAGGTTGCGCACCCCTGGCGTAAGAGGACCTCTGGTTGGTGCCACGGTGTGGAGCACCATTGCCTTGCTCACAACGCATCACCCAGAACGAAAGTGGTACAGCGGTAGGCATACCTGCCTGGCAAGTGGGAGACCTGGGTTCGAGACTCAGTCATGTCGCTATTTTTCACTACTGTTTAACTTTGTCAATGTTGATCTTTTAAATAAGAATAACAGGTTCAATCTGCTTTTCATCGAGAATACAATAAACAGTCTGCTCTCCTGAAAGTAGCAAATGAAATATGTTCTGCTATTGAAATCAATGTGAGAAGGCGTGACTTCGTGGAATGCCTAAGTAATAAAAACAACTTTGTAAATTTCCACAGAAAATTGTATTTCGCGACCGGTTTCGTAATATGAAATTACATCTTCAGGCATTCATCAATTTACAAAGTAAATTTACAATCAAATTTACAAAGTTGTTTTTATTATTATGTTCTGCTATATTTGGTAAGTGATGAACTGTCTTGGTTTTGCCTGTAAGTCTTTCAATTTCGGAAATAATTTCTGTAATTCTGTTACTTAAATAAATAGAAAGAACTAAGGTGCTTCAAATTGTTCGTATCCAGGAGAAGGCATTCCACGGGAATTTGTATGAGTGACCTTCGTTAACTACCTCCAGAGAAGTTTCACTGGGCTCTAATTCGAGATTCTGGTTATCTTTACCATTATTCGTGAATTCGTATTTCTGTGAATTTCAACCATTAAAAATACATACTATTTGCTGATGATTTGCGACGTTCCGTGATACCATTTAAATACACGTCAAATGCTTATTTTAACACTCATTTTCCGACCTTACATTCATTGCCTTGCAAACGATAATCTAACACGTGAGCAGGTACTTAAATATCACCGTTAAATTTGTTTTATCCTTCGAAAGTCTAAACATAATTCCAGACTTCGACATCAAATATCTTGGTTTTCTCCAAATAGAAGAAGGAAGTTCATTCCCGTATGTTTTATTTTATAATTTTCTAATTCTTCAGATTATATAATTATAATTAAGAAGAATTATGATCACATCATTTTCCTTAATAAATTCAAAGCAAACATTCATATTGTTGATTATCGCGCCCTCAATTAGGTCACAGAAATAAAAGTTCAAAGTTCGGATCATTATTTAAAATAGAAATTATCCAATTTATTGATATCTCGTGCTTCGTTACGCCTCAAGACGAAATTTTTCCCATACCAAATGTAGACGCGACCTTTGTCGGGGATGCATTTTCCGACGGCCTATACAGCGGTGGCAAGATGAGATGGAATCCTTCGAGTTATTACGAAGGAGTTTCGGACTTCCGAACGCACCGTCAACATTTATCGACCCTATACTATAGTTACGGGGGAAAGTTCGACTTTGGGTCCACATAGAATCAAACCCATGATAGATTGGGTCGGTTTCCGATTTTTTCCCTGGTGAGATTTAGTTACCGTATTTCCCGGCCTGTAAGACGCACCTGGAATTTTCAGGTTAGAATTTACGAAAAAATCTAAAATACTTGGATAATGCAGAAAAGAATTTTAATGATAACAATTTACATAAAAGCGGAACTTTAATATTAAAAATTATTTAGCAAATATATCAGAGTTTATTCATCATAGAACCCCAGAAACTCCTCATCACTGCTGCTAAAATCATGACTCTTTCCTCATACAAAACGACATCTTCACTTCCATCCAGCGCATTGCTGATTCCACACTTTTTGAAAGACTTCATGATAGAGCAGCGCTCATTGCAAAATTAAATAAACATGCTACATTGTGTGCATTTCTGATTTATCCGGATTTTTTATTGAAGGAAGTTAGACATCGACATATTAAAACTTTATTTCTAACTACCTGCTCAAAAAAGTGTTATTATCAAAATTTTTTAATGAATTGAACTATTTTCAATACCTGAAACACTAAAAAATACTTAATGGTATTTATTTATCCTGTCAAAACGGTTGCTTATTATAGGACGAAGTTATAACCGTGATATCCGTATACCATCGGCGCTTAAGACGCAGGCTAATAATACAGCACATTTTGGAGAAAAAAAAAGTGCGTCTTATCGGCCGGGAAATACGGTAATAACTGCATTCCCCCAATACACAGTACATGTTTTGTCTGCCGCTTGAGCAGCATTTTGCCTTTGCGTAAATAAAGAAGCATTAAATGACGAAAAAAGACTTTCTAGTTTTCTATGGCTTTCATGAAGGAAAAGATTCAAGGCATAGTTTATATTACTAGTATTTGAACACAGGATTACCCTCTCTTTCTCAATATACGTTGTGTCAAATTAAGATAACACGGAATCAGCCTTTATAGCAGACTTAATGTAGCCGATGAGAAATCGGCGGAAACTTTCCGAACAACCCAGTATCTTCTATTATAAATAATCTTACCTAGTAAATCGGAAATCGAACCCACTCTACCTATCATGGGTTCGATTCTAGGAGGCTCCAAAAATCGACTTTCCCGTATCAGTCAATCGACCGTAGATATATAGATGTGATAAAAACGTAAGGTTACTATTTTAATTTCGCGCGTTTGGAGTGTCCGATTATTTCAATATCATGTCCAAATATTTTTTTCATGTTACTACATATGTCCCTAGTTTATGGTAAAATTTTCAATTTTGTTTGCAGTTTACTTCAATTGTAGTAGCCGCTAAGGTAAGACGTGTTTCTATGAGCTCGGCGATTTTTATTTGTCGAAAAAAATGAATAATGAAATCGTTGCAAGTTTAGTATAAAATGTGAAATTAAGTTTACCAAAGAGTGTGAAATGTTAACATACGACTATGGTGTTTCTGTAACGAGTAAAATAATAGTTTACAAATGTTTACAAGCGATTACTGGATGGCCGTGAACATGTTGAATATTAATAACGGTCCAGACGCCCAAGAACCGATGAAAACGTAGAAAAACATTATGAAAAATAGCTGAATCACAATCAGAGTAGTCTCTGAATATGTTGGCATATCGATCGATACTCCAAATGCGCGAAATTAAAATAGTCGCCTTACTTTTTGATCATGGTTTATGTATATATGAAATATTTTAAATTTTGAAACATTATATCTAAATATTATATATAGATCAAGCATTTTCTTAACATATAGATACATATATACTAGGCTTCTAAAAAAATTAACAGTTGTCTAAGTATTATGAGTTCGATTTCAGAGAGACCCGTATTCTAGATTTTCCCCATAAGAATATATGAGCAAGATTTTCGAATTTATTTTTATGACACTTTACGTTGGTGTAGAAGATTTTAATTTCAATCATCTATAGATGGGCAGCGTATTATTTTTTAGATGCCATTAAACTGCTATAAATGGTCGTTAATTCGATTCTAGGGGGCGTTTACTGTATCTCCGAAAGGAATGCATTGGAATATCAGAAATTCAACTGGAGCACTTCCTGAATGAATTCCCTTTTCAAATGTTGAATGAAATGAATGAAAAAAGAATGTCGTAAGTGGTAGTTGGTACGATGTTAGGCGGCGTTTACTATATCTTCATAAAAAATGCATAGGGAAATCGGAATATTGTTTGAGGTACTTCCACAAAAATATCATTTTGTAATTTTGAGTGTTTATAAAGGTAATCATACTAATGCGAATCATTAAAGTAATTTTTGCAGACTGTCCTCGGTTGGACGCAAGGGCGGGATTAATGCAGGCATAAGAAATACATGGGAAATCGAGCCCAATTCAATATATGCTGCGATAGGGTCGTTTAGTTTACATGTATGTTAAGCAATGATTCAACAGAATATTTTATCGAAAACTCTCAGTTTTTCATTATGAGATATATTAACGTATAGCTTGCTGTGTATGTATATATATATATATATATATATATATATATATATATACATATATATATATATATATATATATATATATATATATATATATATATATATATACATATATATATATATATATATATATATATATATATATATATGTTATATCCTCCCGAAGCGTCTATATATAATATATATATATATACCCAAAGCATCTATATATAATAGATATATAAGCATGAGGGTAGCCAGATAAACATGTAGCCAGTCATGGTGCGAAGAGAGAGAAATTTATGGAACTCCCTAATATTTAATCAATGTTGCTAAAGCTGGAAAATGCACAATTAAGATACCCATGCTGTTCAAATCTTTGTAGGAAGAGTTTACCAACTTCAATAAACAAAATAAATATGTTATGAGAGGAAAGAGGTTCCTTTGGAGTAACATTTAAGTGATTTGTGCTTATCAAATGAAGTATTATGATGGGCCTTACATAAATGATAAACCAACAGAAAAAATGGATGTTAATAAACATGAAATAATATATGGCAAACATGAAATGGGGGTCAGCACAATTTATAAAACATTACACAAGGGATCTCTTGAAAGGACCTTATATATGAACATTAAGACCAACTGTTTCATCAGACATACAAGGTGATACAAGCGCTACTATCTATCTATTATTTGAGATGATCTTTAATATTGGTTGAGGAAGAAATAAAAATTTAAATAAAAGAGAAATAAAACTTTTCTTTAAAGAATACCAAGAAGCTGATACTGATAATAAGGATAATTTAATTAAGAGAAGCATATTTTTTAACCTATGAGAGGATATTATCAGACAGTTTCATGATGGCATCAATTTTTTGTTAAAAACTAGTGTCCTCTTCTAAAATAAATTACTTTGGAAGTCACTATATTCTTTATTTAACTAGTGATTCTCTCGGTTCTCATGAGAAGAGTACAGTTGATAATTTTATTCGAGCAAGAGTCACATATGATTCTACACTTACTCTGAACATCTAAGTAAATTTAGGATAACACAGGTTCCAAAAAAAGAATATTTATCTTTTTCTTCCTAAGATAGATTTTTAAAAATTACAATTCAACTTTCTGAAATGGACTTCCCAGCTTTTTCTTATTTCTTCTTTCCAAAATATTTCATAAGGGATAACATGTACAAGAGTTATAATAACTTTTTAATTTGGTCAACTATAACAAGAAACTTATCATAATGAACTACAAAATGAATTCCCTTAAATTAACTTAAAATTAACATCTCTTAAGGAGAAAAATGACATAAGGTAATAAAGTTGCAAAATATACCAGAGACTCTGAATATATCAATCTGTTGAGATGTTAAGAAATGCTATTTATCATAGATTAAAATAGCAAAACGAATCACAGTCTAATAGATATATAAATGAAAATTTAGGTAGTAAAAAGTTCCTACTAAAATTTTCCATCCACAGGTATCTCTAAAAATATAAATGAGGAATTTTTTGAAATATTACCACCAATAACAGAAGTAATGTTCAGTATTTACAGAAATAAATGTGATTTTCTTGGATCCAAATAATTACAGGACAATGTGACAAATTTGCTGACACATTCATTGGATTATTGAGATACCTTATAAAATATGCAAGCCAGCCATTTCAAGAGAATGCGAGTCAATGGGGGCGGAAAATATTTCACACCCACAAAATGAGACCCTCCAATCACCAGGATCTTGCTTATTACACTCCAATGACTAAATGTCATTGTGGTAAGAGAGGAACAAATCCTACATAAATGGTTAAAATTTTAGCAGAACAGTTCCACAAATATACAACATTTAATAAGTCACAAAATGTCTACTATAACAGCATACTCCAGCCCAAGTACTTTGAAATTCAGTCTAGCACCAGTATGATCATTGACATTACTTCACTTCATGCTCACACATACATTCATAGATTTAAGATTAGTTTGGTGACATAATAGTTGTACTCATAAAATGGAAATCTTAAAACCTCAAAGTTCTTATAATAAGCAGAATAATTTATGGTTTCAACCTACAAAATCTTGATTAATGATGGCCCTGGAATCTGAAATAATAGAGTTTTATAAATAAATCATAATCAAAATCAATTGGAAGGAGTGCACAAATAATAGAGAAATAAAAATGATTACACAAAATGCCCTAATTCATTCTGAGTTAATCTTAAGGTTGAAAGTAAATTTTAGAAATAATTATATTCATAATATGGTACAACAATAAATACAACAATAATATATTTTGACATATAAATAGCTTCATAGGAAAATATTGACCTACAGTTCTCCAAATTTAGCTCTCTAAAAAGAAATTAAAAATCAAGAGAATAATTTTTTACTTTCTCATAAACTCATTGTATTTGAATAAATTAATGTTAACTTTAGTTTGAAATATTATTAAAATATAATGCAAGATGTTGGGATGACAGGTACAGTAAGACCCCGCTTAACGCTGCCCCGCTTAATGCTGTTTAACTTAATAACGCGGTTTTTTGGGGTTCCCCTGAAATGCAGTCTATATTGATACTTATTGTATACACGTATGTGTGCATAAACGGCCATGCACCAACCAAAAGCGGTTCAATGTATAGCGACGGTTTATACTGTGCATCTTTTTCAACGAATTTTTGTTAGTTTATCCAGAATAAAGGTTTCAACTGTATTCTCCGAAGTCGGAGCATACCCCCTTCACAAGCCATGTGATTGAGGAAATGGAAAAACAACTTTCCATCTGGATTGACGATTAATTTGAACGCAATATGCCATTAAGTCAAGCAATTATAATGAAAAAGCGAGAAAAATATTTTGCTATATTCAGAATGAAAAAGGCGACACCAGTGAAAATTTGTTGGTAGTCGAGGGTGGTTCCTTCGATTTAAAAATAGAAACAATCCTCATAACATACACTACTACTGGAGAAGCGGCAAATGGAGGTACAAAAGCAGCTGCTGCATTTCCAGCGGAATTAAAAGCAATCATTGAACGTGGGAATTATCCTCCTGAATTAGTTTTGAATTTTGATGAAACGGGTCTTTTCTAGAAGAGAATGCCAAAATGTACATTTTGTCCCGTGAAGAAAAGCGAGCACCAGGATTTGAGGCTGCAAAAGATCGTTTAACACTTTTACTGGATGGTAACGCTAATGGATACTTCAAATTAAAACCATTGAATATCTATTTAATCAACTTTACCAGTAATTTGGGAGTCCAATAAAAAATGTTGGATCACTATGAAAATTTTCCAGAATTGGATTGCCGAACATTTTTACCCGTCTGTTAAACGTTACTGCGAATTTAAATAGCTAGAACTGAAAGCTTTACTTTTGATTGATAATGCACCAAGCCATCCAATGCATTTGTCCGAATTAACAACATGTATTCCAGTAGAAGTGGTTTTCCTGCCGCCAAATACAACTTCGTTAATCCAACCAATGGATATAGGCGTAATATCAATTTTTAAAGCTTATTATCTCCGGCGGACATTTCGAAAACTGATTGATAAAACCAATGGAAAAGATAAACAATCTATTAGAGAGTTTTGGAAAAACTACACTATCATGGATGCTGTAGACAACATCAATCTCTCCTGGAATGAGGTGACCCAGAAATGTTTGAAAGGAGTATGGAAGAATGTATGGCCGGAGCTAAGCAAAGATGTTGACTCAAGAGAATTCACTGTTGATGTCGACGAAATTGTCAAGCTAGCTGATGAAACAGGATTGGGTAATATAAAAACGCAGGATATTGAAAAATTAGTGCAAGCTACAACTGGTGAAGGTCTTTCCAGCGACGATCTTAAAGAACTCGCGGAACAACAAGTGTACGAAGACGAAGTTGGCGTTTCTGAAGATTAGGAACAAAAGGAACTCTCAATGGATTTTCTAAAAAAAGTTCAGCAACTATAACGGAAATTATGGATCAATTTGTACGAAATTATTTAAATTTTGATAGAAGTTCAAAGGCAAGACGGAGTGTCATTAATGCGGTCTTGTTATCGACAACTGCTTGCTAAATGAAACAGGAAAAGATAGACGACTTTAGGTGACTTGGTCATAAAAAAACAAAGAATATCCAATTAAGAACCTTCCTTGTCATAAATATGAGAACTTAATTCGAACTTCTTATTATCTTCATGAACGCTTTATGAAAATTTTTTAAATATGAGATATATAGTTTCCAAACGTAAGTCTATATCATTCACGATCCTCAGAACAGGAAGCATTATTTAGAAACTTATTATTTATTTATTGTTGTCAGAGCCACAAATAGGCAGCAGGCCTGGTGGTAGCTCTCTTCTCAGGGGAACAAATGTAATACTCTGCCCGGCATTTACCCTAGTCGAGAGGGAAACCCCGCAAAACCTCCCGAAGGCAGTAGGTCTGACTTAGTACATAGAATACATTACATACATTCAGAATCAAAACATAAAAATAATATACAAAAAAAATAAAAAAACATAATAATTTAATATTTACAACTAACATCACTTTTTTAACTTGGATCTAAATTTCCTTGAATTCTCTGGCATTGGAATGAGAACTCGAGAACTCGAAAACAAATCGATGTTAGCAATAAATAAGTCTAATGTACTAAAAATAATTAAACAACAAATGTTAAAAAGCATTTAAAACAAAAAATAACTGATACATTATCTTATTTTCTGTTATTTTTCACCGATCCCCATTATATACATATGTATGTACGTGTTAAGCTGTTTAACGTTTAACCCCGTTTAACGCTGTTTCGTTTAGCACTCGAAGTTATAGGAACGTAACCCCCGCGTTAAGCGGGGTCTTACTGTATTAGAATAAGTGGGTCAAAAAGTTATCATTTTTTATCAGATTCAGATAAACAATCAACTACTTTAGAACATAGAGATCAACTGAAATTATTATTTAATTTACTGAATGAAGAAATTGATATTCATAAAATTTAACCTTAAATACATAGCAAAAGATCAAAAAGTTCCCATTGAAAAAACTCACTGAAACATTTTGTTCTAGGATATAAAGGAAATACTTTTCATACATGTATTTCTTCATTTTATATATTTACTTTCGAACTGGATGAAAGAATTTAAGGGCAATATTATCAAGCAGCAATTACGCATAAATGGAAAATTATAGAGTACATCCACAAAATTAATCTTGTTCCTAATGTCAGTAATACTATTATAAAATAATAAATAATAATATAATATAATTGTGATAGTACTGATTTTAACAAACAAGAAGATAATGAATGAAATGGATGAGCAAAACTGATTTTAGTAAAATTAAAATCAATTTGCATTATAAGAAATAATGTTTTATCCTTTTGAAAGGAACCATAATAAGAAATAAACATGACAATATCTAAAATATCAAATAAAGATAACTTAAAATTAATATGGTATGGTATAAATTAATTAATTATTAATGATTATTCTAATAATTCTATCATATAAAAATTATTAATTAATTATAAATAAATTTGAATTAAAATAATACACATTCATGAAAAATGAAAATTACAGACTAAAATAAAAATACTTTAACAGAAGTAGACTAGTTAAAAAGAAGAAGATAAAATATAAAGATATCTAAGATATGGTTAATTTTATAATATTAGAGAGTGAGTAATAATTTCAACTGTGAAGTTTAGGAAATCGGGACAAAATTCATTTTTCACAAAATAACTAATTAACAAGAAAATATAATAAATTCTACCTAAACATCGAAAAAACATTAAACACCCCTTTCCTTAGTGAACTATGTGGTTTTAAAATACTTCAATATTCATCAAAAACATATTATAGCATGTAAGCAATTAATTGTGAATTATTTTATAATAGAGTATTTTAATTAGTAATCCTGTCTGATGACTAAAGGGCATAAGCATCAATAAAAAGTGACTACAGATTCATATTCCGATCCACAATCTAAACAGCATTTTTAATATATTCGGAAAGTACTAAATTATGATGAGGAAATCAAGGATTTAAACTTTATCTTTCCATGAATGTACTGAGAAACTATTTTAAAGAGTCAAGGTGGCCTAATATGAATCAAATGATCATCATAATACATAAATTCCATCTTAGAAATTATTTCTATTAATGATGACTACTTCTCATTTGTTTTAATGCTGAGAAAGTTTAGATATCTAATGCTATAAAAAAAGTAACATACATATAGTATGTCTTAGGTAAATTATATTAAAAATTACCTGATTGATTAGAAATTGGCTGAAATTACATATTTATATTAAAAGTCATTACAGTAGACACAGTAGAACAACTACGTCTCTAGTATTAGCTGTTGTATCTAAGTAGCATAAAAACTGCTCCTTCATCTTCTATGTACATAAGAGAAAAGATACAAACAAACTGTTACTATTACCGAAATCAAACAGCTAATTTTTGGTAAATTTTTGCTGTTACCTTTAAAATAGTGTCATCTCTCTCACACATAATCAAGCATAAAACGCCATGTGTATTCAATTTACCTCTTTGAAACCCTGTGTATTAGCTTGCGGAAAGATGCAGTCCACTTTGACCTGCGGAGACCCACAGTCTCTCTGCATCCTACTTGGTCCTCTTCCTCTTCCCCACTCACAACATTTCCATCACCACTCCTTGGGCCTGTCAGCCTCCTATGACCACCCCTTTGACTGAAGACGGGTTCACACATTTCAGAGGAAAATCCAGAGTCTGAAGAGAAGGCTCTCTTAGAGCACACATGAGTTTGCTGTTCACTTGCTGAAGTAGAAGTAGATGCCAAAGAGGCATCATTGGGAATTGAACGGGATGGTGGTAAAAGAGTAGGAGAGCCTGAACGTGTCATTATAGATGCCCCTCTTTCATCATCTTTAGAGGATGGCCCACCACAAGGACAAGATTGGGCCCTAACCACCCCTCCACCTGCTCCTTCTAGACCTTCTTCATCTTCATACTCATCATAGTGAGCAGAGATGGTAGTGGTCAGTTCATCAGCTGCATCATGGCTGCTGCTGAGGTCTTCATCCACATAGCATGATCCTAAACTAGCATCTCCCACTTCTTCATCTCCTCCAGGAGCCCCATTATTGCTTACCTCATCTATAAATGAGATATCAGGAGTTAAAGAGGGGCGAGGGCAAAAGGATGATGGTCGAGATGGGCATGAGCAAGGAGTTAGAGCAGCTCTATGCTTTTTGCGACAAGAGCAGTGGGCTGGTGGACCAGGGAAGAATGAAGGTTGTGGAGATTTTCGTCCAGGGGAGTGGGAGGTATGAGAGGGAGAGGAATGTATGAGGCAATCTGAAGACAAGGAAGGAGTAGCTGATAGGGGAGTTGCAGATCCACTACCCCTATCTCTTGAAGGACCACTTTTTTCTACATCATAAGGATCAACAACTGAAGAAGGAGAACATTTCTCTGAGTGGAATGCAGGACGGATCCAATTTCGGATATCTTGCAAAGGAGTCTGGATGCAGGAGAGGAGTTTGCTCCTGAAATAGGTATAAATCATGGCAAGGATACAGTAAATTAAACACTTTACTTGTTAAAATATATCTAAAATAAATAAATGGTAATTTAAAACATCTAAGTATATTAAGATAAACACTTATAAAAACCTTGCTCAAACTTTTCCGTTTTTACTCAAAGTACAGGAGTGTATCTCAACTTCTATTGCCCATCAGTTATCTGGAAACTATTGGACAAGGAATTTTTTAGTTACAAATGAACAACATTATCCATCATTTTAAGGTTCAAAAATATAGTTTAATTTTGTTTGTAATAATAAGTCAGTTCGTTAAAAGTTTATCTTGATACATTCAAAGTCTATAGAAAGGGTAGAGGGGAAAAAGGCAGAGGTGTTTTATTTGATTTTCTAGAAAATATTCAAGAATTATATTTTTTGAAATAGATTTAAAATATTTTGAAATACTTAGTTTAGAAGTAGAAGACAAGGTTAGATGGAAAGAAATTCGTATTGTTGAGGTGTGCAGGCCTACTTAGTAGGACCTGCACTTGTGTTAGAGGAGCTCATAGAAATGTGTTGTAATGTAAAGAACGCAAATAAATTAGTTGTGAAAGCTTGAGACTTGAACTTACCGCAAGTAAACGGGAAAGGAAGGATTAGGAACTGTTCAATTCTATTGTTAGTGATAGAGGTTTTGTACAATTATGCAGGATTTGATTCATTCCAGGTGAATAATGCTGTAGAAGTCTAAAGAAGATTTCAACAGTTTTGTATAGTTAGTAAACAACGCGAAATTTGAACTTAATAGATATTTTCTGCTAAAACTAATAGAGGTACTCAATACATGCAAAGTAATACTAGGGACCAGCGACGATGAGGCTATATACATAAGAGATCTTACGCGGTAAAATAAATTTTATTAATACCAAAAATAAAAAACTACAGTTTTCACATGGCGATGTGCATTCTTTCCGCGATTATCTTAAGGGTTGGATAATGATCTAATATCGAGGATAAAAGGAATAATTTTAAACATATTTTACATTAAGGCATAGAAAAATACGTACCAACTAAAATATTAAAGGAAAGCGCTAATCCGTAGTATTGTAATGCTGAAATTCGGTCACCATTGTCGAAGTATTAATTATATGTCCCAGGACTTAGTGAATTTATCCCCTGCCCTTCCAATGATTTAAAGAATTTTCTGATATTTAAGATTATTTCCTTGTCTCGCTTCCGCAGATTACGCAATTTCGCTTCAGATTTCCAAACATCAAAATGTTCCTTGGATCCCGAAGTTGATTGAGAAGCGTTGAGTGATTTCAAACACAAAACTTTTGTTTGTGGCATATCGAACAGCACTTGAATCAATGGACTACAAAATCACTTTTCTAAAAGACGTGAATGTCACTATAGAATAAGGAAGACTGTGGAATTGAACCAGAAGCTCTATTTAGGGTATAGAAAAATAAGAAAATGTAACCGGTAGCATTTCCGCGAAAGCTATCGGGCGCCAGGGAGAAACCCCTACCGCTAAAGATTATCCGTTACTTTCACTACAACCTGTTGATTTTGTAGAAAAATATTCCACTGGATTATACTCTTAGCAGTAAGAAGCAAAGGTTGTACAGGTTTTAACATCGGAATTTCTCACATGGATTCCCACATTTCCATTCACTTGATATGGTAAAGCGTTTCGTAGATTTCATATTTTCATGATTTAGGCGACATAATAGTAATTTTTAATGCAGTGAAATAATGTTGCGTTTTAAATGATGATATAAATACTTCTTCCCTCATTAAAAAATATTTAACGTATTCTTTCAAACATACAAGGAGTTTGAAGAGACCTTTTGTAGCGCGCGCCTCTTTTTGTGCCGGTTTTATAGGAATATAAATAACGAGAACGACTGCAAGGAAATTAAATAGAATTTATTCTCTTTAATTTCCTTGAATTCCTTAAAGAGAATTTATTCTCTTTAATTTCCTTGCAATAAAGAACTCTAGGTTGGGAAAGTCTGGAGAAACGGCGAACAAATAGAAGGTTAGCTGCAGTCTTTAAAGTACATGTATATACAAGAGTAAAATCGTTCGCGGCAAAATATTTATCAAATAATATTAAAAAGAAAAACTTTTAAGGCAGAAAAGACTACGAACATAAATTTTAATAAATAAACTATGAAACAAATGTAATATTTTACAAGAGTAAAATCACCTTTTTAAATAGAACTATGACAGAGTGAAATAATTTGCATACAAATCATATGGTTATTAAAATATTAGAAAAAGCTATTCAAGACATGTGAGGTTGCTGTGGATGAGAGCAGGTAAAGTGTGGGATTGTCTGGTGATGTACTTTCAGGGTTTGTCTCTGGTCCTACGGTAGCTGTGAAATCTTAATTGGAACCCTGAAAATTCTTGTATTATAAAGGAAATAAATATTGTATTCAACTATTTTTAAATAATGATTGCATAATATATATATATATATATATATGTATGTGAATATAGTATGAGTATAATGTATCATGTGTTAACACATTGTACCATAAGCAGCCACCGGATGATTAAACCAACTGTAGCTTAGTTATGATGATAATAATAATAATAATAATAATAATAATAATAATAATAATAATAAAAGATTAATAATCGAAAAACTGAAAATTTAGGATTAAGTTATTATTCTGTAGCATAAAGAAAATTTTAAAACAAAGAAATAGAGAAACTTCTATTCCAAAACCAGTATTAAGGTATGTTTTTGATTTTGAAGAGCTCTAATAACTGTCTTTGTGTTTTTAAATTAACAAAAACACACTGAATTTGAGGGAAGATTCACCAGATGCCACTAATTAAGAATTATTAAATAGTGCAAGGTGCATGTATTCCTTTACCACTTAAATATATTTTTAAAATAAAATATATATTACAGTTAACAATTGACTATTATTTTCAATGAAGCTTATTTTTTCTGAATAACAAGGTTTAATACTTACTGACTGCAATCCTCATAATCTCCAAATGTGGCTCTAGTATAATTACAAACAGAACATTTTCTTTTTTTGCAAGTAGCAAGGTGCTTCATCCCTTTCTTAAACTGGTTATTTAAAGATGCTGTTTGCCGAGCAACAAATTTTAAATCAGTAACCTAAATTAATGAATAAAAGCTAATGATTGTCAGGAAAGTTAAAGAATATAAATTTTTCATTACAGAAATAATTTAAAATTAAGATTGCTGTCATTAAATTACCTCTTTCTCAAGACCAATAACATCTTGACTAATTTGTTTCTTCTGTTCAGAGAGGTCATCTATGTAATGAGTAACCCCTCTCCTCTCTTCTTTTAGTTGATCTTTCAGCTTCTCATTCTAGTGAATAATAGCATATTTTTTATGATAAAATAATGTTTCATAAGTACAGATATTATAGAAATTGTTTCCATTAGTTTCATTCTCTCACTTCACAAGGAATTTTCTTAATGGCAGTGACCTAACAACTACAAAAAAGAAAAGGTTGTATCCAATTTCTCGTTCTTTAGAGTAACTAAGAGAACATATGAATACCGTATTTGACGGCATATAAGACGCACCCTCATTAAGTAGGTTTTATATACGGAAAAAAAGTTTTAATAGTCCGTGCGACAGTATGTTACCACAATAATATAATGGCTTATTACTGCTGTTTCCATGCACTTTAGCGTAATTTAACAATCCTTATTCATACTGAATGGTGTGTTTTATTGCTTTTTAATAATTAATTCTTAATTGTTTCCTTTAGCCATATTTGCGAGGGTGTTTTTTTAAACAAATATTTTATAGCACCGTTACCAATACCTTCATATATAAGACGTGGGTAAATTTTGGGGACTTAATTTAGGAAAAAAAGTGCGTCTTATATGCCATCAAATATGGTATATTAAGATATACTGCTTGATAACATTTTATTTTGATACGAAGAATCTATCCTTTCCATACTGTATAGTGTATTACTATATATATATATATATATATACTATTTTTTACTAACAATAACATTATAAAAAATTAATTAACAAAAATCTCTCATCTTGTTGGTATATACTTATCAATCCATGTTTTTCAAGTATCATTTATAAAATATATCCTTGGATTCCAAGCAACAATATTTTTTGAAGTTTAACAGGAGTGAAAAATAGCAACATGACTGAGTGAGAATTAGGACTTGCACTTTTTTGGTAGCCATGCCGCTGCAGTTCATGGTGTAATATATTTTTGTATATTTTACTTCTGATCAACCTAGAATTCAAGTTGCCTTACAGTGAAAATTCATTTCATAAATCCTAAATCCAGTAATATTTGATGCTTTAAACAAGAAATACAGAATACTTACAAGAAACAAAGATTTTCAGTGAGAATCACAAGTATAGACTTAATGAAGAAATAGACTAGAGTGTGAATGTTATTACCCTTAATTCTGAAATAACAGGTTCCTTTCAACATAACCTTGTTACACTTCAAACATGCTATATTAAGAGATATGCTAAGATATTTCCAGAGGAATTATGGAAATGCTATCTAGATTACAAAAAATTTATTGATATTTAAAAGAATTATAATTTTTAAAATTAAAATCTAATCATCTTTTATCTCAAATTCTCTCTTGACTTACAATTAGAGGAAGCATAATTTCCAGATATGCAGGATATCAAAGAGAATCTGCAGATCATACTTCTAATAATTTTCTAAAATGTACCTGTCTTGCTCCCCTCACTTAAACTATTTGGACTGAATTTCAGTACATAAACTACAGTTTTTTTTGATAAACTAATTTCTTGTTTGTATAATATTAGTAAGAAAACCTAATAACTGAAAATAGATGTCTTTTAAATTATTTTAAGGGCATCTTTGATTGTAGCCAGTTCTAAAATATTTTATTGGCTATTTCTACCCATGAAAATAATGTTTTAACATAAAGGCAATTTTCTGCAAAACAGAACTATAAGATAAAAATTTAACCTCTTTCTCCAATGATTCTCTTTCAGCTGCAATGACAGTAACTTGTCTAACAACATCTTGTCTAGCAGCTTCCATCCTCCTCCTCACTGTCTCTGATGCAGCTGCTTGTAATTGGAGCTAAAAAGAGTAAGTGGAAAAGTAATTAAATAACAAGCTTATTGAAATAGATGTATAAGATCTTTTATTAGCATGAGTCAAATCTCCATTGTAAATATTACAAAACTTTATTACTTTTATCAGCAGTTTTGGCTGATGATGGTAGCTTGAGGAATTAAAAGTTATGCCCAAAGTTTCTAAAAACCCTAAGTAAAACACCAAATGATAATTTCAGTATTGAAAATATGAGAGTAAGAAATGGCTTGAAATAAATATTTCCAGGCCTAAGAAATTTGATATATTTAATTACGTGATAAATATTAATTAAAGATAACCTGTCTATATGCTTCATTTTTTTCTTCCTCCAGCTTGTCTTTCCACAACTCAAATTTCTCCTTCTGGGCCCGAAGCTGAAAGAAAATCAGAGAAAAAAAATCAGCCGAAACATTTAGTAATTTTTCTATGAAAAAACTAAAAATTGGAGGATTGGATTCACTTTTACATCTTTCAAGTAATGAAATGCGATGTTAACTACACTTAGTATATAATGCAAGATGATATAAGCTATATAAAATAAAAAGTATGCATCATCTGACATGGGAAATGAAACAAACCAATGTAATGAAACATTAATTATCTTTTTAATACACTGACTTAAAAAAGGAATGGAATAAATATGAAATAAAAATTACTCTCTCTGTGTACCTTTTCACAGTCCTCCTCTAATCGAATAACTTTTTCCAGCTGAAGAAACAATTCCTCCTCCTTCTCATGCAGTTCCAACTCCTTTTGCTCCAAGCGACGTTCTAAATCGATTCTTATTAAATTCAAACCATCCCTCTCTGCCTAATATTTCAAATGGAATAAAGAGATAAATTAAATATCGGTAAGAGATTAATTTCAATCCATATACGATAAAAATATCTTATACAATTTTTTTTTCCTGATCGCCAATTCTTAAAAATTTATAAATTGGAACTATTAAGACTTTAAAATATGACTAAAATTTAAATTACAAACAAAGGTCATTCTTACTTTCATTATAGTTATTAACCCTGAATTTCACCTGCATTTTTCTACAATTAATGAACTTCCAAAATTACTGTTCTACATTTTAGGTTTCTTTTCTTCACAGGTTTGCCTTTATCCAAAATTTAAACTCAACTTTTTCAGTCAACATACATACTTCATGACAGCAAAAAGGTTCTATCAAAGAGACTTTAAAAATATTCTTATCTCAGTAATTTACACCTCTTGATAATGCAGCTAATTGTTGAGGTATGGAATGCTGAATGCTAGGAATCACGAGGAGGATGAGAAAATGCAACACATAGTTGAGAACGATGGCAGGAGTGATAGACACAATGAAGAATCATTAAAATGGAGATGGGAAGGTTATGTAGCAAGAATTAAAACTAGCATTTGATATCAATAGTTCTGATGTTGATATCAATAAATGTGAGATGAAGAATTGAATCAAAGGATATATGGAACAGAGACATCAAGTACTCAAGGGTATCTTTGCAAAGGAAGACTCAGAGAAGAGAAGATTAAGGAGTAGAAGTATATAATGCAAGATGATATAAGCTATATAAAATAAAAAGTAGGATTGCTGGTGTATTGTAACTGGTGTAGGATTGAAAATGTCTGGTCATGATGATAGAAGTGTATGATGTATATAAAATAGGATTAGAGAAAAGATGAGATTACAATTGAAACCAATTTAAAATTAAATTCAATTTAATGAATTCTTACATATTTTTTTATTTTCAACTTCATCGATGAAAGTTTCAATGTGCATTCAAATTGAGAAATGACACCATCAATGTTTTATAATACCATATTTATGATTGTCATTAAGGAATAAGAAAGACTACAATTTGAAATGAGAACAATACATCAAAATAAATTATGGTTTCTTCCTCTTATTAAAGTTTCCATAGTAACATTTCAGAAAATGGAGACTCATCACACTTTAGAAATTATTTAGGATAGAAATCTATCACTCAGCGAACCCAGAAACACATCTCTAAGGACGAACTGGTATTTCTGCCACCAATGTACGTAAAAACGCATCATTGACGCTTGATTCAGAAATATAGATCATTAATTTCAAAATCAAAAAATTAATTATACCAAATAATATATAGGGAAGAGACTTATGGCAGAGTACATTTCGTATGTTCTCTTGAATTCTAAACGTGAAACCAAGTAAACATAATTTTAAGTTTCAAACAGACTACGAAACGGTAAAATAAATTTGATACAAAATTTTTAATTCAATTATCGGTGGATGTTTAAGGAGCATGCATCTTTCATGAGTACCACCCAATGTCTCCACATACGCAGATGACTATCAGTATGATGAATCATTAAAAATATATACGAAATTGCCTAGGTAGCTCAAGATTAAAAAGCCGTTCATTGAAACTAATCTACGATTAAACTAGATAATTTACTGATACTACGCGAACCAATGATAACTGAAAATTAAGCAAAAGCGCATCCGTGCAAGATACGCCAGTAAAGAAATCGATAACATGAAATTCTCGCCCTTGAGATGCGGAGCCATCTGGTTGAAGGTAATGAAACTATCAAAAAGGTGTTTAACATTTCTCACGGATGTCAGACGTGACACCGCGATCAGATTGTAAAGATTTAGTCTATTTTTCTTATATAATATATAATAATCCGGAGATCAATTAAGAACGAATAAACGTTAATTCGCTTCAAGATCTGGAACTACAAGTCAATTTCGCAGCGAAATGATAAGGCAATTACCGTATTTCCCCATGTATAAGCCACCCCTTTTTTTCCAAAATTTGCAAGCCCAAAAAGTAGGGGGTGGCATATACAATGCAGGTAAAAATTTTATGCGTGAAAAATGCTTTTTCAGCCGTATGTTGTTCTTTTTTGTAAAGAACTATAAATCATAGTATTATTACGAGACGATATTCTTGACCCCACACCTGAATATTACAAGACGATGATGTCCGGCGACATTAAAATCAAAAACAACAACAAGCATACCTCTTGTTAACCGTTGTTTTTCTGTAACCTGTTTTTCTAGTAAAAGATTTTTTCCAAAATTTCACAGTAAAAAAATGGGGGGGCTTATACATAGGGAAATACGGTACGTTGCTCTTTTGTTTCTACTACTTCACTACTTCGTAAGATTTCTCGACTAAGACTTATGATATTGAATAAAAATAATTATAATATACACGAATAACTGACAAACAGAGACACACACACACACATATGTAAAACTTTCAGATAGAAAGTACTTTAATAATATAAAACGTTGGCAAAGCAGAACTATTCGACGATCATTTGTATTATATCAAATTAATTTATGCATAATCGCTTCAAATATAAATTTGAAATATTAAGAATGAAAAGCTACCTTCTTCTTTAATTGTTTTTATTTCCGAAAAAAAAACATTATGTGTAGTTGGATAAAACAACTTTTCATTTAGAAAATGAGTGATACGGCGAGTGCCTCACTTTTTATTAAATTTTAATATAATGAAATGCATAAACTGAATCCTAACCTTAAAAAAGAATGAGGAGTGTTAATTTATATAGGCATATCAGAAACAGATTCACAATTAAAGTATTATTTAATTTGTAGCTCTTAATATTCCTTCTAATTAAGCAGGGGAAAACGAATCAATGACGTGAAATCTGATGAAGAAGTTGGATATCATTGTACAAGCGAAAACACGATAATAAATTTTTCCTGAAAGAAGTTAAAACCATTGCATCAAAAACGCTATGATATCCAGAAATTTATACTTTAGATATCTAACGAGGAAAGAGAATTATCGTATTTTCTCATATAAACTTAAATTAATTTGCAGGATATCTTTCATTTTACCTGTTTCAAGCTTCGCTCTTTTCTTAGATCGTGACATGTGACAGACTCAATAAGGGATCAGATCATGAAAAAACAACTAACAAAAATTTCAAATTCCTTCCGGACGAATGGATCAAAGACGTTTTTCGACCATACAACAAAGAGCACTGTAAAGAATCATCACGAAACATTTACCAATAAGTTTCTACTTTGAATTCAAAAAAGAGAAAAAATCGACATATTATCCAGAGACGTATGATAAGATCACTGAAATAAAATTTTAACTTATCATAAATTTCTCACACTCACTGGCAAATGACAAGTCATGATGATCAAGTTATTTTCAGCAGCACTTCTTTTGAAAACATAAGACAGTGCTCAGAGGTTAAATACTTCCTGATTTATTTTAATGATTAATTTTAATATCGTTAAAATTATTTAAAACCGAAAATTGTCTATACCTATAATTTAGAGACAGTAATAATATAACGGGAAACAAATCGAGTCATATGCAATTCAGCAAATTTTGCTCGTAGCAATCAAATATAAAGGCTTGTGAAAAAAGGAATTCTGCTCTTCCAGCTGATTATTATTTGAAGAGGATTAAAAACATCGCAAAAGACTAGCAAGAGGAACATGGTTCTCATCGAAGTTCTAAACAACTCGGATATACTGTTAAGTGTTCAAACACTATTTCCATTTAATTACGACTAACAATATCTTTTCTCCAAAAAATGTCTTCTTTTGTATATCTGGCTCGAAAAGTTGAATCCCTCTTGGAGAAAGTGAAGAGAAAGTGATCTAAGAAGGACGATTTCTTTTGTGGGTATCATAAAATACACCTAATTAATGTTTGTGCGTCAAATTATTATAGAAAAATTAATTGAGAGACTTAATTCTTCGTATAAATGAAGTTTTACTTAAATTACTGAATATGTTAATTAGAAATGAGATATAAACATGTATATATTTTAAGAATCAATGAAAGTCAATAGAAATTGAGCAGCAATGCTGTAATGTTACAGATATTGTTGAAATTATTTGTCTTAGTTACCTGCACAAAAATAGCCCGTATTGTAGCATGGCTTCGAAATGAGTTTTCATCAACTGGTTACCAAAACGATCAGAATGATGCAAAGGAGTGACTCTTAGTGAAAAACATTCGAAGTGAGAAAAAGTGGGTACTGCAAAATATCCTTTGCAAAAATTAAATCAAAGGCGTCCGAAATTGTTCGAAATACTTCCAAGAAAATTAGGAATGAAACTAGCGATAAACGTACTATCTATCAATGCCAAAATAAGGAAAAGTAAAAAATCCTCAATTTCAAATGTAAAGGACAATGAGTTATGATGTCGAAAAGTTGCTCAAAATGCATTTTAGAATGGGAAGTGACTTTATTTGGGATTAAAGAACGTCGATATGTTTGAGTCTAAATATCCATCTACTGAGTATACATAAGGAACAAACACAGAGAAAGAACAGTAAGAATCAATTACGAGAACGTTTTACAGAACACGTAACAAACAGAACAAAGGCAATTAAGTTGATACCATTTGATAAATATATACATTTACTATTTGATCCAAACTTCGTAAAATGCCTTGATTCGTTTCGATTTCACGAGAGTTAATAAATATGTATGAATAGTATCTGATTAGCTAATGAAATCATAGAAATGGAAATGTGTCGATTTTTTAGCAATTAAATTCATATCGTAAAATTTATGCTCGTTGCAAAAATTATATTATAGATATGAGTAACTGAAAATTCATAAATAAGAAAAAAGTTCAGCAATCATCAATCAACAGCGTTTTTCCACTTGTTTTCTACGCAGCATACTGATTACCAACATAAAATAGGAGATATTAACAGATCAAATAAAAAACAGGGATGTATGCCCGAATATAGGAGCGAAGGATCAATTTAAGAGATCAATTGAACCTCAGCATAGAGGAGGCTAAGAAGTCACCGGTGATTGACACACAATTCAAGGTATAAATGACCGGGACTTCTCAGTTGAAAGTCGGTTGCTCTAGTCAATATAATATAATTGAGAACATCCCTGGGGGTTAGTTCGAGCAAAAATAAAATCATCCCTTCCAATTCTAGTCTCATAGGCTCTCTTTCACCATTTCTCTCTATATAATATTTTTTATCGAGAATTGACTTTTCTACCACAACCGAGTCCAAGGAAATAACGCGTAATTCAGAGACTACACATAGGTAGGTATACGCCATATTATCTTCATTCTTATCGTATATTCGCTAACGATTTTTAACGGAAAAATCCTTCATTTGGAAAAAAAGAGAATGGCTGTGAATGAAGAGGGCCATTCCAAAAGAGATTCGAACGACTCCAAGTGAAATGCTGGTCTTCTTAATATTTGCAAATGATGTTACAGCACTTTTTCTACACTTGCGATGAACAATTTGAAGAAAAATTCAAAGTTATTGCCCCGTTAGTTGTTTAATAATAAAAAGTGGTTACGCTTCTCTTAAAGTTAAAAAAATACAACAGATTTTCTCTGTCATATTCAAATCCCTTGGAAAAGGAACAACGATTTGCCAAAAAGCTTTTGATTTGTCAGTAGTTTTCGCCTTTTAAAGTCACTGACAAATTTCGAAGGTAATCTTAGCTATAACATCTGTAGCCATATCACATTTCAATTGTCCTAAAATCAGTGGAAAATTAGAGGAGATTTCCCACCAACGAGATAAATACACTTTGCAATATTAACTCCTATTTATTGTATTTCCGACTGTGATAACTATAATGTAAATTACGCGATGACATTAATAATTACACGATAAGAATCACAAAAATTTGATAGGTTTTTTCAATTTAGAGTAAAAAAATTATACTTATGTATAAGTATTAAAGATAATTATACTTCTGTTCACTTATTCTTTTAAATAAGGTTTTTTTAATCTTCTCGATTTAAAAAAGGGGTATCAATTAACAAGGAACATAAACTTCATATCTCAAACTCGAATATGAAGTACTTATTCTGCTATCTACTATTTCTATCCCTACATTGATACAGAAGAGCAAATACGTCAATGACAATTACTGTAATCTGCAATTCCGTTTGAATGAGAGATTTTTAAATCTATTTTTCGTAGGAACAATGCATGTCTTTCGAAATTCATTGAAATTAGCTTTGACTTAAGATATCAACTACACACCGTGCTTTAAACATAAGGAAGAGAGTCGCTAATATTCAAACAACCATTTTATAGCTCTTCTGCTTCACCTCCTTTTTCTGTGGTACTGATCAGATTTTCATATTACTTCTAAGCTCAAAATGCCGTTTTAAGCACGCAAAGATAAATAGATAGATGCCGTTAAAAAGCTTTTTACTCTAAAAATTTAATGGACTAAATTCAGCAGAACTGCTAATTCATTCCATTTGACTTCTGATATTAAAACCATTTATTTATATTTATAACGAGATTTAATCCAATAATTGTGACGTACATTGCGCTCTACAAATATGCATAACGTCCATGAATCGGTAATTATATTATCAAAGTATTCATATTGCTATATAATGTTTATGTGAATATTTAATTGAAAGAGATTAGCGAGTAAATCGTTTCGAGAAAATTAGCCTTCATTTAAAACTTCAGATATCCTCTCGAATTCGATTGATGCCCGTTGATATTACACGTCTCGATTACACAAAAAAACAACGTGGTTAATTAGTTGCGATGGGAATATTTCATAATACGAAAAACTGAAAATTCGCTGACAAAGAAAGAATCTGACGAGCAAAGAAGAACTGGTGTTCATCATAGTGGGGGATTCCCCTAATTATTAACAACTCATAAACTGTATCTTTAAAAGTGAAATATATTAGTGTTCAAATCCGACTCTAAAAGAATCATTTTTTATCTCTGAAGATAACTTCCTAAATCATACTCAAATATTTCAAACAGCTGTGGTAATATAAAATTTTAAGTTCTCCAAATGTTTCAATATTTTACCGGAATGTATCGTTGGATACAATTGATACAGTAATCAAAATAAAATTCCTAGAAAGATCAAAATAAAATAGAAATTGATGATTCTCAATCCCAATTATTAACGAGTTATATATTACAAAAGATATGAAATTTACTTATAACGAGATCGCTTCCCATTCATTCATCGATTACAAAACAATAATTCGAATTTAATTATTTTGAACATGTAAAGGAAGATTTAGCAATAGCTTTGAGAAGCGATGAGCCAATCGTGAAATTCTTTCATTCCAAATTTGGGCCATTGGCACCAAATGAGACACACGGATATGGTGTGCTTAGAAACCGACGTGATGTACATTGCAGATTTGTGATCATTATTGTTTCGGTGGAGGAAGTCAGTCAAACAGTCCTAAAACAATTCTTTTAGAGTTCTTAAAAATAAGTATCCATTTTGAAGTGATTACACATTTCAAAGTTCAATTCCGAATGAATGTTGTCGACTTCTCCACTTCGAAGTTTTCTTCGGGAGCCGTCACTCTTTCATACACTATTTATTATTATTACTAAATCCATTGCTTCTTTTAACAATTTCTTCGCAAATTTGTAATCGATAAAGCTCTTGAATTGTTATGCTTTTTATCGAAATGGGTAAGATGCTTTCGTTCGTCATTTCCGATGAAGTTAGTCGATAATACAAATATATAACATAATTAATTTCCTTACTTGATTTGATGCAAATGGAATTCGCTTCGTAACCAAATGTAGTATTTCTCTCTTGAACAAGGTATCTACATAAAAGGACAAATAAAACTTCCGTGATAAAAGGATATTAGTTACTTACCGAGTGATTACCAAAAAAATTTCCCCGACAATCTGATTTATAAACTAACACGATATTTTTACTCAAAAACTCCTCTTGTTGAGAAATATACCAAAGAGTATCGCTTATAAAAGTCAAATATAATTAGGATTCGAATCCAGGACTATGGATGCCATACCGATTGCTTTGTGAATTAGCATTTTAACAAGAATATTTAGAGTGAATTTCAAGTGTGCGCAGAGTTCTTATTCGAGAGATTTCGAGAATTTACAGAAGAGATGAAGGAAATTATTTTAAAATAATTCCTAAAAGAATTTCACTGTTTTGAGAGAATTTTAAAGATAAAGTATTTGCTGCACTTGGCTTTATAGCATAGGGAAATATATTTTACCGAGTTTTCATTATAATGAAATAAAATAGATAGAATTTTATATGTGCTTTTTCCAATTAAAATCCACTGATTTCTGCTGATCGAAACAATAGCAACTCTATCCTAAAAGATCAATCAATGGAACAATTTAAAGAATTTGAAGACCAAATAACTCACGTAATATCATTGGATATTTTAATACACAAGGACGTCATTATTAACGGCATTATAAAAAGCTTGCTTTTTCCCTTCGTAATTACTTCTGATGGAAATTAAATTTACAAGTACACGATGAGGACCAGAGAGTGTTTAACTGCTATAACCATTCAATAGCGCATATCTTCAAAACAACCTCTCTAAATACAAACAAGAGTAACGATTTACACTTGAAAGGTAATTTCCATTGTTCAGCAATAGACAATAAAAAATATCTACATAATAATTACAAGGTTACTAGGTTAAACTTGATGAATAGGATCAGATATTTTTCTTTTGTAAAATCAAGTTTCATACTAGTATTTTTTATTAATTAAATGTTATATAAATCACAGTTGAATTCTCCAATACAAACTAAGGGGTGTAAATAAAAGGGCACTGAATATAAATTAGAAAGGAACAGCAATTAATTTCAACGTAAGCAGAGTTATACGGACAACACTTCACGAAAAGCCATCACCAAGAAAACGAATGACTAATCAAACAACTTCTAATAACTGTTTCTCTCTTTTTTTTAGAAGATATTCTCTTCTTAAGAATTTATTGGTGAGGCCACAACCATACGTCGTCATGACTTTTGCTGACAGAATAACCATAAGTGAAAATTAGTTAGCAGATGAACGGAAACGTGCCAATATTCTGAAGGTAATGTAGTTCTCCATATTTCAACCTTTTCAGTAATTCCCTCTCAACATGGTATTTGAATTTGACTGTTGGATTAGATCGAAAAGTTTAATTTTTTAATTACCTAGAAAAGAATAAATGTCGTCCCTCTAATGAAATTGACCTTCCGCGACTGTGAAAAATATAAAACGATAAATTACAATTCCTAATTTTACGAAACAAAAACGACAAATTCATAGACAACTGAGAATTATTTAAAATTCTATCAGACTTTATTGCATCGCTATACAAGTATGTGTAACAATCACGATTAACTTTGTAGCATATTACATACACTGTATCCACTTTACAGATGGACTCAAACCTTAGATTCCCTTTATTATTCTTTTTCAAGTCTCAAGTTCGAAATTATTGTCGATCGCTTCAAGAAAATTTAGATCTAAATAAATATCCAAATGTTTATAACTCTGATTTACATTATATACCATATTGCTTCTTATTTTATTTGAATCGAAGAGATTTTATTCAACTTTCACATATGTAAAACTTTAGAAAATATGTTCTATAGAGGGCTATCGACAAATGCAGTGTTTCCATTACTATCGGTCACGGATCACATTTGAACTGATATCGCAACACATTTTGAATCTCGAACCTTTTTCAAACTGGTTTTAATTTTACAATCTCGTCTAGTAAAAAAGGTCATCTTTCCTTCAAATGAACCAAATTGCCTCGGTCACAGTGAATGAAAAAATGAAAAACCGTTAAAGTTTAAAAGGGTTTTTCATAATTTTGGAAAGAAAATTGTATATATACCTTTTCCAGCTATTTAAATTCTTTTTCTTTTCATTAATATCAAAAGGAGAGAATAGATATTATCAAATCAAAAATGCCTATGGGGCATACAATTGGCCTATTGATCTTCAGAGCAATATCATGAAGATTAACTAATAGAAAAATCAAAACTATTTATTTCCGCACATGCTCTTTCAACACCTCCGAAGAAATTATGATAAATATGTTGACATGATCACTTTCATGAATTATGTTTTACGTGTAACGAATTATAAATTTCCAAGTATCACTTCCGAAGATGGAATTCCTCAATCTAAAGATCTTTCTCGAAGATGAAGCAATCGCTTGAAAAGGCTAATGCTTTTGTAACGCTTTCACTTCTACACGAACACTGCTTACTAGAAACGTTTCTGAAATATCCACTCCTCTATCAACACACTTACTACGCGTACGCTAACAGAGATTTTGTTTGCGACGCTCACAATCATTTGCACAACTTTCCATCGAATTCGATTGAAATTTGCTTCCGCATTCCAATGCAGAAGACAGATCAACTTCAATAAGCTTCCTTTCATACTCTAGATTTCTCTAAGCAAATGGAGAATATTAACAGACGGCATGTTCTTGAATAGAGGATTTAATGACGCAGTTCATAAGCTAACTAATGCAAGTAAATTTTTATGATTGAAGTTAAATAGAATTAAAAAGTTAATATCATAGGGAAAATTTTAAAAGGAATTACTTCATATTTCCTGCGACATATGGAATTGATTCAAACATTGAATAATAATAAAATTTACGCAAAGAAGTAACCTAAATTCAGATTTAAAATATGAAAGCTCTAGGATAATAAAAGAAACTTAAACCAATTATTTTTTAAGCAGATTCAAGGGCAGCGACCACACACACACACAAATTGAGAAAATGACTGTGTTATTAACAAAAGACTCTCGAATACAGTTTTTAATCATACTGTTCAAAGGTACAAGCATTAGTTTTCTTCGAAGAGAACTCTTATCTGCAAAGAAATTACAATTAACTGAGAGCCAAACAGATATTTTCAGTTATTTTTACTCTCTAGAAGCAAATATAAAAATCAAAACTAATTTATTCACCTTAAAAAGTACGTGGATGATTTGATTGTACAGAAACTATCAAAGACTGGAAGACGAAGGTTGAAGATTTTCTAGAAAACAGTTGAATTACTGGGGGATAAAACTTACATTTTATATTATATATAAATTAAAATATTACAAATTAAAATTATAGCCCTTAAATTGATATAATTTAAGGGCTTTAATATCATTTCCTCATTCATTGACTTAAAAAAGAAGGTCGATGCAAAGTACCTCGTATGAATTAGACGGTAGAAAAATTCAGTAATTGAAATTACATCCTTTAAAGTTTCATCTTGAATAAAAAACCTCGCCAAATGGACAACAGAAAATTACCAGCGAAAAATTAAATCCTACGAACAGACGAGTATTTTTTATATAAGAGAGTAGAAGAAAAAATTTTTCAGAACGACTGATCTGTGCATCAAAACCTATCGACAAGTAATAAGCGAATTATAAATGTAATTGCAAATAATGATAATTACAAATGAAAAAAATAAATATATGAAAAGCATTGAAACTATATTCATGTTATTTGTAACAGTTTTAAGGTAAACAAGTCAATTTCTATCAAGATTTGAAGTGAAAATTCATAGGGCAATAACAATATTCAACGTACAGCAATACCTTCGATATTTAGGAATATTATTCCCCGAACTTTGAAAATGAGTCAATGCAAACGAAATTAAAAACTTTGAAAATAGAAACAAAGGTCCTTGTGTGTGCAAAGGGTTTGAAAGGAGGAGGTGGTCTGGTAAAGGGGTCAAGTAACGATCGTCCTCACACCGACTGCACACCGTCGAGTTGACGTAACGGTTGTCTCATTCCATTGGAAAGAAACTTGTGCAATAGTATTGCACCCCTCAGATGCACGAGAACTATAAAAAATGGCGATTGTGCAGAGATGGGATTTTTTGGATAAAAGTACAGCGATTAGACCTCAAATAACGATGGGCATAATTTCAACACTGCTAGATCCCGTTTTGCGAATTATTTCGTTAATCCTACAAGGATATTAGAGAAAAAGAATTGCGTCATATTTAAGGATAGCGGAGTTATTAATCATCTACATACGACTATTTAAAATTAAACTTCACAGAATCAGGCGAGGTGCTGTGGTAATCCAGAATGGAAATGTCCATAAAAAGAAAAACTTCGTACTTAAAAAAATTATTTCTTTAATTCATAATAAACAAAAATACAATTTTTATACAATTAAAAAGAGCATGGGATATCGAGCGATCGATGTTTTGGGAGAAAATAAACATTTGAAATAATACAAAAAATGTTGAAAGATTCGAGCTAAATTCCAAAGAGATCATAACAAGGTGGGAAACAGGATTTATCAAAAAAGGATAAATCCAAATAGGAATGCTGAAGACACGTAAAATGCGAATTCTCGAATTATTTCTTCTCTTTATACTTAAGGCGATTTGAACCGTACTTCTTATATTCCTCAACCATTGCCTAAAATGAGTCATAATGACTGAGACTTCAGACTACAGAAGATACTTCTAAATAATTGAGGTGCTTTAGGTAAGCAGTCTCGAGGGCTAACATAGAATTGAACAGTTCAAGAGATAATCGAATAGATATTGCTATTTTCTCTATTTGTACGATAAAGTAATATGAGAATTTTGGTGCATTAACGCCTAACAATAACGATTGGGATACCAATATGCGAGAATATACAGAATTGAATTGGATTAAACAGAATACCTAAGAATATATCAAATTTATTGATAGTATTGAATGCGGATTTGGACCTATCGTAAGAACAAAATGGCGTTAAGCGATTGGAAATGTTCGTATGTCCCAAACAGATGACATCCCTGGAGAGACTCAAAAATCGGGTAAAAATCATAAATAATCATGACCAGAGGATTTGAAAACACTTATACACAGTAAAGGAGGTCTTGTATATAAAGATAAAAATTGCTGACAATTATTTCATAATTCAAATGTTTGATCAATCGTCATCATGACGATAAAGGAAGAGAGCCAAGGAGTATTATTTTCAACGAAAACTGTAAAATTCTCATTTGAAGGAAGACCACTCCAACGAACATTTCAACTTCTAGATAATGACTTAAGGGAAAGATGAACGAGTATTAATGTTCTATTCTTGGAATACTGATAAAAGTGGCACAATTATAACTCAGCCCAATGAAGAAGAAAAAATTCTCACAAAAAGTAGTGAGCAAATGCAGGGAAGGCAAAAAGTATTTTAAGATCCTGGACAGAAATATGGAAATTCCAAAACAGAAATTTCCGATGAAATATAGTCTACAAATATTCATAATCGTTTTACGAGCAATTATTGAGGAGAAAACTTGTTTAGGAAATTACTATCACTTGGATATTGATTCACGGGGAGTCCAACTTGAATAAAAAGGTCTTCTGTTTCATCTTCATCGCTTAGGTTGGAAAGAAGAACGAAGGGAATACAGGGAAACCTCCTTTGATTTAATAAAATACTACAAAAATATGAGGAACCTGAAATATTTCATCAATTATCAATTAATTTTAATATTTAAAATCATTATAATTGTATTTCGACATATTAACATATCTTTAAGAAAATGAAGATTTGATAAAAAAAATAATTAATTCACTTACATGGATATTCTGTCATAATTTGAAGAGTGGCGATAAAATAGAATTTGAATATGAAGTTGAATGAGACGACGTATTTAGGACTAGTTCACCGTTATTATTCAAGAGTACATATAGAATGAAAAAGATTCCTATCTTATATAAAATCAATCCATAAGAAATTTTGATTCTATAATGAGATAAAATTAAAGGAACTTACTCTGTTAATAAGGAACGGGTTACGAATGAATCAAGGAAAATAATCTTAAGAAGAATAAGAAGCTATGGTTCAAATAAACGTAAATTAATTCCCTCCGAGAATAATTCATAGAATTTAGGCTTATTAATTATTTAATGATGCTATAATATTTTATTCTTTATAAAAGTTTACAGAATTATGTATTTTTTCATCACACAACTCTATAAAGATAAAGATTCTTTAAATCAAAATTTTAAATTAATTTTATTACATTTCGTAAACAGTTTATAACTCAAATAAAAAATCCAATACTAGTAAAATAGGGATAAATACACGATATAAAAATGACCTCTACTTAGGTAGGCAAAACCTGGGTTTTCCTTGAAAAAAACAACTCATTATCGTGTCAGAGAATTTTATAATGAAATGAAACACTCTAATCGATGTCTTTTTGGGTGCGGCTACGGGTGCTTCAGACTGATTCAATCGAAGAGAAAATTTCTTCTCCCGAAATATGTAGTGACTTTTAATCTTAAAATGAGCTGAACTGGGTCAAACGTGCGTTTCGTAAGGATGCAGAAAAAAAGCAGCATTTATGGGAGCGCCCGCTTTGAATGCAAAAGCGTTGAATTGAGGTCGGACATGTTGATTCGTATCGTAAGGAATCATCTTTCCTTAGATACAGCCTGTAACAAACGCACAACTCATAGATTGTGAAATGAAAGAAAATTTGTGGAAAGATATAGCATATGTATGAAGACCTCAGCTGATGTTACTTTTCTGCAAAAGGTAAAATGAAATAAGTATGAGAAATTTTCCGAAGAAGTTGAGCAGGAATTGTTTTGACATCATTTTTCTTCGAATGGTTCTCTTTTCTTCTGATGTTCGATAAGCCATGAAGAGGATAATGACAAAAGAATCGTAATAAATGGAGAAGGGGGAGGATTCTAATAATTCTTCTTTGTAGAATTCTACGTATTCTACAAAGAATACGTAGAATTATCGAAAAATCTATACTTGAAACCAACAAAATTATAGTTCATTCTGAAAATTCACAGAAATCGTTCTTTCGTTCGATTTAATTTCCATGGACCAAGAAAAATATTCAAAAAACGGAAAATGCATCAAAATCAATATTTCTGGTCAAACGTGGCCAGTAGTGTTAAAACTAAAAAATTTAAAAATTAGGTACTTAAGTGAGATATCAATCTTAAAAACGAAGTTTCTATCGAGCAAAATGTTTTAAATAAAAATGAATGCTCATTCAAATATTTTGCCAAGAGCAAAACAATCCTTGAGAAAGGAACATCTACAAACACTCGCCTACACTATAAACACACTTTTCTATAGAGAGAGTATCCGATAACCAAGTCACGGTTGAAACAATCGTAAAATTCCTATTTCTAAGATAAATTTTACGATGAAATAAAAAGGTAAATAATATAAAAGGCTCCTAATCACAAGCTTTATAAATTCACTTTAGAAACAACGTAAACTATTGAAGACGATAATCAGCATCGAGAGTTAAGATCAACATCATCAAAGAAAATCGCAGAAGATGGAAGTGATGCGAAATTAGTCTAATAAAATAGTTCAGCTTCGTTCACTTATCAGTGTTTCTCAAGCAATTTTAGTATCATAGTTCAAGAAACCATCATTTAAAATTAAAATATCACGAATTAAAACCGAAGAGTTTTCCTGAAATATCTCTTGATCACAAATAAAAGTCATTTACGATACGGATTTGAATCCAGACAGATTTTATTATTCCACTCGATTACGACATGAATAGACTTTCTGTATGAAAATAACCTTGCAAAACCTTAAAATGCAATTGAATCTTCAACTAACCAAAAACTATTAGTTATAATTAAATATAGGCCCTCTTCATTATTGACAACGAGAATTCGCTCTACCAGGGTATTTTTCATCATTCAGTCATAAGATACGTATTACGAAAGAATAGCTCAAGTGACGCCCGAGACAAGAGATTGTTCGGATGAGAGGACATTTTCGCAATAAACAATCTGATGAAGAAAACGTCTTAAGAATACCGTCTTCTATTCTCTAAATATAGTTTATTTGATATAAAGCAGCCACAAACAGAAAAAGAGAAGACAATTATTGGAAGGCGCTCAGCGATGGATGAACACCTATATAGTTCTATTCCCATGAAGAAAATTTCAAGATAACTGGGCTTCGAACCCCGGACATGGAATTCATATGAAATTTAGGATCCTGCATAACACTTGTACATTAAAACTTTACTTAGAGAACTGTACTTCAAAAACGTCAACTTCTTCATAAAATAGGAATGGACGAAAAGGCACTCCTTTAGGATGAGTTGGTACACATCTTCACACTTGATGCTCCCTTACTGATTACTGATACTACTCAAAACCGATACGAGCAAGCATGTCCATGATGATGGAAGCATCCCAGCATACACTCAAAATGTGCTGAATTATAAAGATAATAGTAGCAGGAATATTAAGGAACAGAACGAAAGTCGTTGACATATAAATGTCAAGCGTGGGTCTCACAGGAACCAGAAAAAAAATGATAGCCGAATTCATCAGTCGTGTTCCTTTAATCGTTTGAACTAATTTTAATCCAAAATCTATTCTCAGGGGCCAAATAATCCCAGATATTTAACAGACGTGGAAAAATCCCGGATCTCCCGGCAAGATAGTTAGCAACTGGTTACTTAACTCTCCTCTACATAAGGTGGCTCATTTTTTTTCAGCCTTATAGTTTTGAAAGCTGATTTGTGAGTACGTCTTTCTATAATGAGTACTCCACTGAAACGCTAATGTAACGATTTTTTTATGGGATCAATAACTCGCAATGGAATATGAAACCAACCATTAATAAGTTAGCCTACCTATTGGAAGCTGTTCACAACAATTTTTCAATGCCGGTTTCTTTATTGTAAACCGCATTCTTCAATCCCCAGAATGCAATGAAACTGTCCTCATTGTTGTTCAGAATAGCGTCCTTTTGTTCCAAGTATATTATTTTCTCTAGATCCGCTTAAAAAGACCTTAAAAAGTTCGGTTTCCTTATTTTTCCTTTTAAAAACAGGGTAACCTCCTTATGGATAACGGTTTTCGTCAGGGTTAATACGTAATTAGCCGAGCGATATTGGGATTCTTCATGCTTTTTCATTCTCCGAAGACCAGTGTATATATTTTCTTTACTAATTTTCTGTTCACCGGTTAGTTTTAGTACTATTTTTATAATAGTTTGCCAAATGCTTCTAACTTTTGGGCAGTCGAAGAAGAGATGCCAACAGTCTCCAACAGACTAGGGGCACCAGGGACATTCCTCGGAAGGTCGTATGCCACTGCGGAGAAGGATTTTAGTTTCCGCAAGCTTACCGTGTTTAGACAAGAGTTGAGGCAATGAAAGCTTAAAGCTGTCATTGCCTTAACTCCCAGTGTTTACAGGATTCTACCAATGAGTTGTAGAAATCGCTGGCCTATTTGCTTTTCCGGTATGGGTCGCGGGTCAGATAGAACCATTAAGGGGTCACCATTTTTAGCAGCTTCGGCCAGTCTGCTGGCCGCCAGTATCCTCCAAGGACTTTCTGGAGGCCCAAAGAGTAGTCTTAAGTAGTATCAAAAAGAAACCTGAAGGTTCGAATTTTTGTTGAAACGTCTACCAATCAAAGGCCGCCTTCCGCAGTTGGGGTTGTCATGATAGAACTATTCACCCAATGTATCCCCGAGTTCCGTACGAAAGCTGTGATTTTTGCCTGTACTTGTTGGATAATTGATTTTGTTACGGAATAAATTTAAAGGATGTGCCATGTCCTAGGGGTTATAAACTTATTGACTGTAAGAACCCTTCCTCTCAATGACATGGGCGGAACCCTTGTCTTCCAACTATCGATTCTTTGTTGAATCTTGCTCAGTATTATAGAGGCATGGATGGCATTAAAATCGAATCGCCGAAAGAACTAAAGGCTATCCCAATGATCGAGTAATAGTAATGTTTTGAGAATTGGTACAATCGCTGGCACAAGTGCAGAATATAAAATAAGAAAAAACAATTAAATATGTAGATAAATATAACGTCAACCATTCCTTCGTTTTCGATGAGGTCACCTAATACAGTCGCATACCTTCGATAGCGTTCTGATCCCAATCTCTTGAAATGCATAGGCAGACGTTGAAGTCCGCTGCAATTACTACGAAATCATCAGGATTGGAGTGGGAGAGGTAACTATGGATAGCCTCTACGACCTCCAATGCAACCCATTCATCATGAGGTCCGTAGAAGTATATAAGGCGGATTCGTTCCCAACTCCTACTAACAACTCTTGCGCATCACCGTTGTAGATGTTGGTGGTGTTACCTAGGGTGATATTTTAAGATTACTTAAATAAAATTGCTGTGCCGGTTCGCAGTGTTCTCGCCCCATTAGAGTATTTTCTGACAGACATATAAGTGGGGCTTCAGTGCAATTCGTTTCTTGTAATAGGACAATATCCGGAGACCAACGACCCAGGAGAACTGCAAGCTGAGTCCACTCGGCGGGACTCTTAACAGAGCAAACGTTAAGCAACAGAAGTGTCAAAGCCTTCTTGTTACTAGTCATTTTTGGAGTTTCGGTCAAGTAAACTGGTCACATATACATATGTGTATGTATAAATATACGAATATATATAGATAAATAACAAATAGAACAAATAGATAGAAAAATAAGACAAAACAATTAAATATGTAGCTAAATTTGCGAATAAAAAATAAGTGTATAAAGGGATGTCCATTAAATAAGGTCAGCTGAAGCTGGTAAACCAGTGTAAAAGAAGGGCTAGAAAGTAAAATAAATACATATATGTATACACATACATATATTATTGCACATATACATATGCCAGCACAGATGTGGGACTAACAAGTGTGAAGGATGCATACGCATAAACCCAGGCATACATCCATTGATACATACATGCACGTATTCACAAAATGTTGTTGAACGGAGTTGGCTGCTTAGGTGTCTTCCCGCTCAAGCGCTCTGAGCAGTCTCTGAATGTATTTCAAAGACCACTCCGCTAGGAGGATTGTAAGACTCTCTACCAGCGGAGCAAGGTCGTCAAAAGACTTTTTGGCCCTACCTAGAGAGTCGCTTGAGCCCTAGACATCTCTTAGGTATTTTATTAATCTTTGTTTTGGTACCGTAAGGGAGGGAGGGTTTTTCATCGCATAAGCCTTCTATTGGTGGTGGTTTTTCCTTTCGAGATTGTTTTGCGGCTCTCGAAGAGGATAAAGTCTTCGTCCTCTATCGACGTCTCTTGCGAGACCGCCGTGTGTGAGGTGGAAGGGAAAGAAAACTGGATATCAAGGAGTGTGGGCATGGTAGCTGATTCGGATTGGCTTGGGTCTGCTTCCCCCGAATCATTAGTAGCTTCATCCTGTAATGTTTGATTTGGCAGTGGCTAGGAGTCAACAGAGTTGGGGCACTCCGGTGAAAGGTGTGTAGGTAGAGGTTCCGACCTCGGGGTCACGGTTTTGAGTGTGAGACAGTCTCGTGAGAGGTGGTACGAAGCATGGAAGACTTAACAACGTTGCCTTCTTGATCAACAGAAAATCAAGATACGGAAGAATGATACAGAGAAAATAGAAAGTGTTTCTGGTAGAGAATGTAGACTGGTACTCAAGATTAATAAACGATACTCTATTCAGATTCTCCAAGTCGATGCATCTACATCAGCAAGCGACGAAGAAGAAATTGAAAAATTCTGCGAGAGTGTTAACTCTGGGAATGAGAAGGAAGAAATCTTCTTTAGAGCAATAATTGGCGACTTCAACGCTCGAGTAGGTCAGCGAGGCCTAATGGAGTAAAAAATGAAATAGACTACCTATTGGTGAACAAACTATATACGAGTACAACACAGGACTGCGAGATTTTGAACAACTTCAACACAGGGAGTGACCACAGGATAGTGAGATGCAGAATAAAGATCAGTATTCGCAAAAAGTTCAAACAAGAGAAATGAGGAGAGTATTCAGAAACCAGAAGAGAACAAGGGAGGATTCCAGCTAGAAGTAAGAAATAAATTCACAGCTCTTAAGGAAGAGAATTTGGAAGATAAAGCAACTATAATTGTAATGGAGGCAGCAAAAGAAGTAGGAAGTTCTCGGAGAGGACCAAAAGATTTGAAAATCAAAGATAAAATCTGGAAAATGATAAAACAACAAAACGAAATGAAGACTTCAGACTCTCCAACAGATAGCTTATCGAGCTTAGCAAGTCGATCAGATTCAGATCAGAGCAGATTAAAGAAGACGTCCGGAATTTGAACGAAAAGTGTAAAAGAAGCGATTGAGAATGGCAAAAGCATGAAGAAGGCAAGGCAACGCCTAAGAATTGGGAAGAAACAGATTTTGGCCATTAAGAAAGAAGGTGGCGCAACAATCACCAACAGGGATAAGATACTGAAGACCGTAAAAGAATAACAGCCTTGGAGACGGATGATTACCCAAAGATTGGAACCACGCAGAGATTGCCCTTCTGGGACTTGTCCTTCAGAAAAGGAAGCAAGGAAGGTTTGAAGAACAGTCGCCCCATCAGTCTCCTCCCAGTTACCAACAAAACATATTAGGATATTACGCAAACGTTTGTAGACAACACTTTCAGCTACGCAGCCGACCGAACTAGCCAGATTCCAATGAGATCTCAGTACGATGGACCACGTCCATGCACTACAGAAAATTATCAACGGGACAAATGAATAGAAGATTCCATTAGTACTTTGTTTTGTGAACTATGCACGGGCTCTTGATTCGGTAAGTACTTCTTCCATACTAAAACCCCTAGAGGTAGAAATTAAGTGGAAGAAAGAGAATACTTTCCTCTTATTCGTAAAATTTATAATAATGCCACTGCCTCAGTAATGTTACAATAAGAAACTGAAGTATTCAAGATCGGAAAAGAAGTTAGGCAGATGATTGCCTTTCACCCGATATTTACGCAGCTGTTCTTGAAGAAATCTTTAAGAAATCAGCCTGGGCCTACGGATAAGTGCAGAATAGATATGTCATCCACGTTTTGCAGATGATATCGTACTTTTCGCCACCGATGAGAAGAATTGGCCTCAAGGCTTCAAGATATATATATGGCAAAAGATAGGACTCGTGATAAATTTCAGCAAAACAAAGGTAATGTATAATTCCTTTTCAAAGAAAGTGCCTATAAATCTTGACGAAACCATTCTGGAAGTGTGCTCAGGATACACGTACCTCGGACAACTTGTGACAACAGGGAAAAAGAATAGAATTGATGAAGCAAACCGAAGAATGTATTTTCCGTCATTAATGATGAAAAGATATGGATAATTATTTTCGAACGAATCGATCTTTCCATTTCATAATTAGAATATCAGAATTCATATGTAAGAAGTAAATAATATTACCAAAACCTCGCTAAAATGTAATTTAAATCAAAGATATAAAAGGAGATATCATAGATTTCAACTTCGGATGGTCAGTGATTAACGAATGGTATCTAAGGTACCTAAGATATGAAAGTAAAATTTACTTTGATATCTTGTTAGGATGACACGAAGAATTACATTGAACTAAATCTTATTATTTCCATTGAAATACGTAAGGGACTTACTAAAAATGTACATTTACTTACTGTATTGTATTTACCGTATTTTTCGGACCATAAGACGCACGGTTTTTTCACCAAAAAGTGGGGAGAAAAGTGCCTGCGTCTTATGGTCCGAATAGAAGCAGAGCGGCAGCGGGTCCCGTGTCCAGGCACTTGCAGAGCGGCAGCGGGACCCGTTGACACTAATGCCGGGCATTTGCAGGAGGCGCGCTGCTCTTTGCTGTGTCACCGCCGTTTGCTGGAGGATAGCATGTAGTAGGCGGTGTTACACTACACAGCAATGCGCAGTGCGCGGGGTTTTCAGAAGACTAGAGCAGGGGTCTCCAAACTACGGCCCGAGGGCCACATCCGGCCCGCGGACAGATTTTGTCTGGCCCGCGGAGAGCTAGCATACTTGAAAACTCCTTATAGAGAACATATTTTTTATAGGAAATTAAATTTAGTTTACTGAAGAATTCTAATTTTATGTTGAATAATTATTAATATGACATTACATTGATATGGTCATGGGCTAACTACTCATAACATTGTTATAGGCTTATTGTTTCTTGATAAGTTGAATAAAGAAACAAAGAATTGTAATGAGTTAATATATGTATAATATGCAGAAAATTTAACTTCAGTATATAATAACTAACAAATTATTGAAATGAATCCAACTAACATTTTATACATTTGAAATAAAAACATAACTTATAACAAGCATAATGACATATGAAAGACTAATGAGATTTATGTAATTGGTATAATATGGTTTTGGCTCTCGGAACTTGCTGGAGTAATCAGCATGGCCCTAAGGCTGGAAAGTTTGGAGACCCCTGGACTAGAGTACTCAAACATTTGTCTTTATGTGTGATAATGGTTCTTAATGCCACTGTTGACTGCTGTTCAGTTTATATGGTTCAAATATTATTCTGTTATACATTATGAAATATTTTATTACACTATTTGGTTCAGAATATTTTTTGTCCTATTTTCCTCCTCTAAAAACCAGGTGCGTCTTATGGTCCGAAAAATACGGTAATTAAGCAAATATCCAGGTTTTGGCTTTGTTCATAAGAACTAGCGCGTTTTCGTGTAGCTAATTAGTTTTAGCAATACATACAATTGATTTACTCGTTCTTATGAAGAACTGTGATGAGCTTTCTCAATCACTAGCACTCGATTGAATTCCATCTGCCGCAGGTGTAGGCGAAGAAAATACAATCGTGATAAGGAATGGAGAGGGGGTTCGAAATCGAATGCTACAGAAAAAGATTAGAAATACAAAAGCGCGGGAAAATCCAACCATGAGAATCGGCGAGCATGCGCAGTGAGCGCCTAAAGCTGGTTTCACAACTTTCAAATGCGAACATACCTTTCGAAATCAGCAAAACTTGAATTTATAGTGATTGACGTGGTAAAATGATGTAAATAAAAATATCACGACCTGTACTATCAAATAAAACTAACACGAGCAGTCAGGATCGTAATGCACCAATCAAAAATAAGAAGAAATATTTAAGACATCAAAATTTTAACCAAGACCAACTTGTAAATTGGCTAATAAGGAAAATAAATAACTATGATTTGATTTGGAACCAGACTAATAAACTTGAGTAATAATTTTTTAGAACATATTTCGATTTTATGATTTCGATTTAATAATAATCTTAAGATGACATTAACTTTTCATTATATGATAGGATAGAATCTCCATAATTTATTTTACACCTATGCATTTCATGATTTGTCTACCACTACAATTCATGAATGTATATAATAATTATTAAAATTACACTAAAATTATCACTATATTATAATTAAATTTATACAAATAAATTGGCTTTTTCTTGCCATAATGGAAAGGAAATATAATCCTTATAAATAATAAAGACCTTTTTCAACTAAATAAAACATAATTAACTGTGATATACAGGGCCTTAGGCCACTCAAACCTATACGGCCGAAGTGGATCCCGCACTTTCATACGCTAATTCTGGATGCAATCGGAATATTTTTACCAATTTCCATAACCATGGCATCTGAAGCTCTCCCGCCTAATCAAGAGCTACTTGAGATCAACAATTCAGGATGATAGATGAAACAATTCTTGCTAAATGCACCAGTTACTGGATTAACACGTTCTTCATACAGTTTCATGTAGTCTTATTTAATTTCAGGAGAAATCTGAAACCCTAAACATTTAAAGGAAATAAACTGCTCACAAAATAACCATGGGGAAAAATAATACGTTGCTTTATCCAACAATCTGCTCTAAAATTTCTTTATTTTAATTTGTTGCAAAACTACTCTGTAAGTGCTATCGGAAGCATTCACTGAAAGCAAAAAGTCACAGAAATGCAGTTGAATGAGTTCATAAGAGAGGACACTGCAAATCATGCGAACTGTAAGAACAATGGAGTGCCGCACGAGTGGCCGCTGAACGGCTCCTGCAAGGCGGCCCACATGAGCTACGTCAATTTAAGACTCCAACCGATTTTTCATTTAAAACGATTCCTTTGCACGATAAACATCTTTTGATAATTCGATTTCGATATAATCCTCCCTTTCTATAATATTAAAGTTTTCAAACATCTTCAGTTAATCTAGAGAAGAAGAAATAAATTTTACTTCGTATAGCATGAGAATATTAGCCATAAACGTCAGAAGGAATTACTCTTTAGCTATCGGATTCTTATGAGATACAGACGCACGAAACTGCTACGTCTATGTCCTCTAAATATCTTATGAGGTCGTACTACAATATAACACAGCTCAATGGAAGGCAATCCACCTGCAGTTCGGAGATCTGAGTCTCAGTTCTGAAAATCTTTTTCTACGTACTTTGATTTCTGGTTTTATCTGGAAACAGATTAACCACAAATTTATACCATTCTAAATATAAGAAATAAAATTGGTTGCCGATGAAGACTTCAATTACTCTGGCATTTCAGATTTAACTGAGATATCGTTTAGTAGATATTCGATTAGTGAATTGGAAGAGCAAAACAATCGATGATCAGTTGAAGGATTGTGTCCTCAAACTGGTTAGAAATTTCGGACTTCATTTCAGACGTAATAGTTTGCAAATGGGTCTCTCATTGCAACGTGATGCAAACCCAACAGCTGCAGAGCGCCCACATGAAAATTATACATAGGCATCGTATAGGAGCAACTAAAATCCACCAGGCGGTGTGACGAAGAAGGACAAAAAGAGACGTGTGGTAGTAGGACCAGGCAGTGGACTACAATAGGAGGAATAGAACAACCAGGAGTTTGAAGTGATTTCGCGAAAAAGGCGCGTTACGGTTCTATTGGGGTAAAATCGATAGCTGTGGCGTTTGAACCGAAAAAGTGGATATGATTTACCTTGACTTCGTGATACTTCTCTTCTAAATAGTAGGCGATGTTTCTTGCTTCTTCGTATTTTTGTGAAATGTTGATGTACTTTTCATAATGTTTCTTAAAGAGCACAAATCTAGGGAGAGAAATGGAGAAACAATAACGTTAAATAGTTACAAATATGAAATTTGTATTATCAAGACATCCTTAAAATAAGAATTCATCAACCTCAATGATCTCGTGATGATGGAGAAGATATTCTCAAAAATACTTCTTCCATCTCCTCAAATCCATTATAAGGTCGTTTTAAGTTAAAAGTTTTATTAAAATATTAAATCGGCCCTTGCGTATATACTTATTAGAATCGCTTTCGCGCAAATCCATTGCACTCCTCTAAAAAATCTTTCCTCTTTATTGTTTTTTTCTCAAAAAACTCTTTCATGTTGTCTCATCCAAATGATTTGTACGCGAAAAGCATAATTTTTATTCCTTACGACTATGACACATAGTACATTATATGTATTGACACACAGATAATTTATAATATGTATACACTCATTCTTCGTATTCTTTCTTCGTAATGACGATATTATATATAAAATACAGTGAAAGAGTAATTCAAGGGAGAAATCTTTTCGTATTGATTTTACTGACCTCGTTATCGAAGAATAAAAGGCACAATTCCTAATCTCCGCATTTATGGCGAAATCGACAAACCGCATTGAAAGAGTTGTTAAATTATGTTCAGGCACTCGACGCATACATATAATACACGTTAAGCGTGCAAACCCTCAATATTGCTGACATGATATACTGCTATCCTTTATGGACCAAATGTTACAAAGAATACGAACATTCTTTACGTTTAGCTCCAAGCTCTACCTTTTTATTGAAACCTTGTTTTTTTTCGAGAACTTATTTCATACCCTTTATTAACAATAAAATTTAATAAATTAAAATTTCTTGAATTATATATGAATTAAATGTAAATGTAAATTAAATTAATTCAATTCAATTATCTAGAAAATTGTTCAGAATAAGAGACATAATTAATACGATGCCTAATTTGATGTCATCTAATGGTCGAAGAAGTATTCTACATTTACCTCTCGTGTATTGACATGATTATCAAAATATATCTACATTACCAAACATTAAATAAAACACACTTTCATAGAGAATTAAAGTCCGTTAAAGATGAGCGAATAGGTTTTAATGGGTAATTTTATACGTTAAAATTCAAGAAGATTGTAGAAGAAGGTACAAAATTCGTCCAACCCTCCAATTTTATGAATTATTATTGAATGATAGATTTGACTTAACTAAGTTAGTCGCAAACTGGATTATAGACTTGTGAAATTAAAAGGCAAACCAACCCCTGTGACTTATTGCCATAAGTAGTAGCTCATAAAATCTAACGTACCATAAATGATAGAGAATGTGCCAAAATTTAGTTGGTTATCTACATTTCAAAATACGGCTAATCGCGTTATTTATTTAGCATGCGGTCATCTGAAGGTGATCATAATGGCACAAATATAAACATCAGGATGTTTTTGTTCAGGATTTGCTGTTGAGTAAACAGCAAATGGATTACAATCATTATTCATGCGCATAAAAACTATTTTTGAAAACATATTCTGATTTAAATGATGTATGAAATTATCAGAAACATGAGACGGAATTGTTTTCTAGGGGATTAGTAACTTCCCTTTCCCTAGTCCTTCAAATTAGTAATTACATTGAAAATTGAGTTTAACAAGTTTTTAGAGAATTAATGTCCGCTGAACAGCTTAATAATTATAAATGCGCTATTCTGATGCGAAAAAACACTAAAGTATAAATAATGATTGAGATTTAATAAACGCCTCAATAGAATAAGTTACATTGTTTTGTTCCATTCGCGCGATGAATGTTTAATGATTTTATGTTTGTTAGATTATAAGAATTTTCGTATAGCTTTGTATTTAATGGAAGTCTTCAATTACATATTAAGACCCTGCAGAATTTTAGAATATGCTAAAAAACGAAAGATGCAGTTTGTTTACAACATCGAAGACGTCATTTGTAGTAATCGAGGCCGCTCACCTGTAGAAGTCGTTCTCGGTCACCATGTCCTTGATGCTATCCTCAGGGTTAACTTGGTCGTACAAACCTACATGACGCGTACTGGAACTTCTCTTAACGTCTAACTTCATCCTCGCATGCTTGCGCCCGCTCGTCATCGGAGCGTGCACATCATCCCTCTCTGACAAGCGATCGCTCGAAGGTAGACCAACAGCCACCACGCTGTCCTCAGAAGTATTTTTACGGAAGGCTAAAGGACACTCCTCCTGGGCGAACGAAGACTCGTTCTCTTCCGTCGATGAGTCGGAGGTTCCTAGGAGGGCGTCGCTGCTTTTGCTGTGCTTCAGTTGGTCCGGAGGAAGGCAAGGGGAGATAGAGAGCGATTTAGTCGGAGAGCTGACGGAATATATTTTGCTATATCTTGAGCTAGCGACAGAAGAGCGACAACCGTCGAGAAGGGCTCGAGGAAATGTATCACTCCGTGCTGGAGATACCGACTGGACCATCAGCTCGGCCATTTCTTCGCCACAATGCCTTGAAAGTGAATGTCAAAAAGGATAGGAATAAATCTCGACTAGGTTATTCACTGGCTATATGGAAATCGTGGAAACTAAATCACTTGAGTTAGAGAACCGCAGTGAAGGATGGAATAACTCCTCGATATGCATAAGAGTAACACAAGTCGATAAGAGAATGAGAAAGTAAAGAACACCAAGTAGTTACGTTAAAGCAAACAATACTATCTAACTCTAATTCTATCGATTTTCCCTGAGGAAAATATTAATATCAACTTACGATGTAAATAAAAGAAAATATTCATAAGAATTCAGATATCTGTATTTTCTTCATTATTCGTGGATTTCAAACATATTACGTTGAATAACTTCTTGCACGAAGTGACACAGAAAACGAAACGTAATTGCTCGTGGCACTTCGAAAAACACCGTATAGCATTAGTCATTCACTATTGCATACTTAGGTACATTCCGGTAACAAAACAGCTTAAATAAAAAGGTTTTATGGCTATAAAGTACCAGTAACACGTAGACAGTACTTCCGTCGCAACATCCACTTCGCGTCACTCTCCCATTCTTTAAACTGGCGGCAGGTAACCCAGCTGTGGGTTTAAATGACAGAACCGCTGTCTGCTGGCGAAACGGGAAACTACGAACAAAAGCGCCAAGGTAATATTTAGATACTTGACATCCGAAATTGAAACTTTAAGTCCGAAATGTTATCACCAATTTCACGAACAGTATTTCTAGAATTAGGGGAATTATATGCACCTTTTGCACGATTTCGCCATTTTATGCGAGGAAAACCTCCTGGAATTGCACGAAGCTTAGCTGAAAGATTGGAAGGTGGGAATTCATATTTTGCGACTGCACTTTATGAACATCTTTTTAGTTTTTTCATAATGATTTTTTTTCAGAAGAAAATGAAAAGGGTTCAGAAGATAGTAATAAAGTAAATATAGGATACTGTAAAACTGTTACTAATATAAAACTGAAGGATAGATTGGAACATTATAAAGAAAAGAGCAGGAATGAGGATTTGGAAAAGTTATCTAGGCTAGGACAACGTATGTATACAGTCGTTCATTGTCATGCTGTTAAAGAATATTTTGATGTTTAAGTTGTGGCTTTAGCGATTTTATCATCAGAAACTCTCTTACAAGTTCATTTTTTCGGTATGTTTTATCTTTATTGCATCAATGCCAATATGAAATATACTAAATTTTCATAATTGAAAAATTTTAGTAAGACTATCGGTGGATGATGTTAGAAAGGAATGGAACCAAACAGTCGGACCAAATCAAATCAAAATCATCGCTGACCATTATGGAATATATGAACATCTTTTTGGAGACGCTTACTTTGTTCCCGTTGTCCCCTTAGAAATAAAATACATGAAGGACGATTATAATGTACCTGTTTACCGAGGAAATATTATTAAACCGTTTGAGGTACGAAATACTACCCATTTTACCTTCAATTTATTATTGGAATTAGTTCTTATGTATATGGAATAGATGTTAGCAAAGCACTCATTACTGATAGAAATTTAAATTTTCTTCAAAAAGGCTAGTCAGTGTCCAGAGGTCAACTTCGATTCTGAACCCAATACATTATGGACCTTGATTCTTACAAACCCTGATGGTAATTTTTCTGACAATGATGCTGAGTATGTGCATTGGTTCATGTAAGTATTTGAACTTCAGAATAATTTTTTTTCCCAATGATGGTATGCTAACCTTATTTATGCTAGATATCTTTTTGTAATATTTCCAGAGGCAACATTCCTGGCAATGACCTATCACAGGGAGATCTTATATATGATTATCTACAACCCTTTCCACCTCATGGAATAGGATTTCAAAGATTTATTTTTATTCTGTACAAACAGGAAGAGAAAATCGATTACAATTCATACAGAAAAGATTGTCCATGGTAATTGATATGATGAATTAAGAATCTATGAAATTAATCATATTTCCATTATATAACATTTATTTATTGCAGCCGGTTATTGGTTGAGAGACATTTTAAGACTAAGGAGTTCTACAGAAAACATGAAGATGTTCTTACTCCGGCTGGTTTAGCATTCTTTCAGTCAGATTGGGATCCAACTCTGACTGATTTCTTTCATAATGTTCTAGGTATAATTTTCCAAGCTTTCTTTTTCATAAGGATATATAATATTATAATAATATATAAAAATATAAATTGTAGCCTTTCTTCCATGATTATAGTATTAATGAAAGTGCTTTGTGATTTCAGAAATGAAAGAACCCAGATATGAATATGATTTTCCCAAGCCATATATTAAGCCACAGGTTTGGTATCCCTTAAAGCAGCCATTTAATTTGTAAGTATTAGAGTTTTGGCTGAGATAAACATTGAGGCAGATTATAAATTTTGTGAAATAGTAATAGAAATAGTTGCCTAAAACTTCACTTATAGTTGGTTACATTTCCTCCGCTTTTACTTTTATCAAAGACAAACAGAATTACTTTGAGAAGTGAGTTGCTTTGTTCCCTTACATTTTTGGCCCAAGAAATTTCTGTTATGATTGTTTATGATTATTTTGCTCACAAATGTGAAATGTGCCTTCAGAAACAGCTTTTACTTATTTGCTGTTGTTTCATTTTACTGTGAAGGAAGGTAAAGTTCAGAAAGAATTGTACTTAAAATGGTATTATTATTGAAGGAACATATTTGATATTTAGTAATATAACCATAGATAATTTATGAAAGGCAGTCTCTAAATAAATGTAAGATAGGTTGGGATTCAGATAGAGCAGTAAAAGTTTAGGGTTGGAAAAGATTTATTTAGAACCTTGAATATCAATCGTGAATGAGGTTGATGTTCCAATTTAATATTTTATGATTTGAGGGGGAATTATTTACAATATTTTATACATTGTTATTAAAACTCCATTGAATGTTAAGAATGAACATATGCGAGATACATATCATAGTACAATAAAACATATATGGTAGTCCTATGCTTCTGAAAACTTTAATTTTCAAAGAAATATCTGTGCAAGATGTTATTTGTGTACTCTGGTTCTAGTATAGTTCACTCTGCCTTATTAGTCAGTTTTAGTATGATGTAATCAAATAGTAGGTATAAAAATTAAACCAGTCAATATTGTGAAAAATATTTTTGATTTAGTAATCATCTATTGAGGTTTTAACAAAAATCTACTTATTTGGTATTTTTATGGATGAATGCTGGAAGGGTAATTGACTATTTTGAAACTAAATAAACTCCTCTTGCAAAGTATGGGAAATTAAAGGGTATAAAATTTATTAATTATACATCCAAAGTACAAAAATTGAATGTCTTCCAAATCATTTCCTTCAATCTCTGATTATGATTAAATCTATGATTGCAAAAGAAATTGTGATTATTATCTAAGTCAGTATTGCATAAATATCTTTTAATTTTTTAATAAAGAAATATTAAAGATTATAAGTAAAATAAATTCAATAGGACCAATGTTAAGTTAATTACAAGCAAGATTTGTAATGAATGCAATAGGTTGGATGTTGAAAATTATTATTATTATATTGAATGGCACTCAACATGTTTCATCTAGGAATGAGTGGAAAAGAGGTTATAAGAATAGAGGTTGGTTATCATGATATTTTTTTATTATCTAGAGGAAAGGTTTGCATGCATGTGTCTCTTTCAGAATTTCATGAATTCAAAGGTTAGGTAAAGCATTCCATTATTATCATAAATATCATTCTTTTGAGTTATATTGATAAGTTAGTTTGATTGCATCTTTAGCTAAGTGATCATTTCAAGCTTTAAATATGTTAGGCTAAAGAAACTTGTAATTTCTATGATAAGAGGCATCTGATCCAAGATTGAATTTAAAGCCTCTGAAATTAATTTAGTGTGTATTATTATTCTTTCTATGTTAATGGAAGATGTCAATGATCTGTTAATAGGTGAATAAATATTAATGATTAGTATTTACTTGGGTATTATGTTATGAATGATGTTAAAGACAATTTTTCTATTAGTCCTTAAAATCTAGAAAGCTGATCTTAAAACCTTCTATTTAGTTACTAGTTTAATTTCACTTATTATACTGCTTAACATTGATTATCATTCAAAGGTGCAAAGATTGATGTATTATACTACATTAAATTGATTAACTATAAATTTTATTGCATGTTAAATCAATTATCAAAATGATTTACTATTTTTTATGCCTTAGAGTTAAATTGCAAATTTTTATTAATTTTCAATTCCTATATGTGTGGAATTGTTATTCAATGATTTTTTATCTTTCAGATACCTTGATAAATATAGAGATGAAAAAGAAATTGCAAAGGAATTTCTACTTAAAAAATTGGAAAAAGAACATCCATTTAAAGCACCTGGTGATAAACCCAAATATCCAAATGCATTTTCCATAAATAAAAAGTATCCCTCATGGCTTCGATTAGAAATAAAGAAAGAAAGACTTGGATGGGGGCGTATAAATGATTATTGATTTCTATTAATAATATAGTGTGAAAAATGGTATTTTTACTCTGAGTTATTAAAATATTAAATGTATCAAAGTATAATAAAAATGTGTAGATTACTTTTTTGTTATATAATTCATCTTCTACATGCAGTATTGATTATGCAAAACTAGTTTTAATTCTGTGATATTGTAATTTTGTGTGCAAAATCAGTTTATATATAAATCTTACAATCTATAATTATTTCCACTTAGTGCACATGTTAACAAACGTGAAAATATTGAATTTTCGAAAAATTTCTTTTTAGTTCTTATTCCCAGAGTTGTAAGAAACTAATTGAGCGAAAATTTTGTCCTCAATATAATTGGAATTAAAAATGGTTGAGAGGGCATACATCAAACTTCATAATGAAAATGGCTGAGAGGTCATACTGACATATAGGGTAATTAGGTGTTTATTTCGAAGTTTATCTCACTCTACAGATATTTTCATTAAGCAAATCATTAGAGAGATTCAATCAAAACGATTTCAAAGTCGAGAAAGAATGGCGATATTGAAAATTAATCTGCTTCAAGAGTACTTTTGTTGTAGGAGATCTAATTCAATGAATAACTTGTTTCACTTTTTTCTTTACACTATTTATCAAGTATAAGAGTTTGAACTCCACATATTGAAGGATGAAAAGTAACTCCATTACTTTTAACCATTGAAATATTATATTTTTCTTACTTAAATATTTAGCAACTTACATGGTGCTATTGGGAAGTAACTTACACGATTGATTCACTGATACGGTCTTCCCTATAAGGAAATTTTCCAACTACATGAACTGTTGCTAGCACAATGTTTGGACCAACTAAGGTGGCGTGTATACCTGATCTCATAATGTGAATCCATTCTCATTATGCGATTATGTTTAATTTCATGCCCTCGTAATCACTTCATAACAGAATTGGTAGTATAGAATGTGTACAAGACATTTAGTTTCGGTCCTTATGAAGACCAATTCTACTTTGGTTGGAAGGGAATCAAGTCACCCTATTACTAGTTTATAAACATTTTATAAAATTTATTTTTCCTTACAGTAAGTACACTGTTGAAAGATTAACTTTCATAAATGAGGTTATGTAAATTGAAACCAAAATACTCTTAAAAAATCAGCGGAGCTTCTAAGCTGCGTCAATGATTACTGCGAGAGACAACAATAATTCTTCTTATAGATGAGACACAAGTGATTACTGTCGAACGCGCGCCTTCCAATCAGCTGTCCGTGACCCACGTGATCCCTTAGCTCATTCTGCAATGCACCAAGGAAATAAACAAACGCTAATCACCTACCGTGCAATCTTAAAGTTGCGTCAGCGTTAGGGTTGCGAGAAGACAGTTTTTTCCGTTTCTCAGATCGTTAAATACTAGAAATTCTTGTTAATATTAGATATAAGGTATGTTGATAAGTCAAGCTCCACTAAAATCTCCTACTTATTACTCTTTCTTCTTAGATTTTAAACTTATTTTCAAAATGACGTTTTGAAAGTGTGAAATATGTGATATATGTTTTTTTTCTGAAAGTAGTCGTAGTGTTAGGAATTATAATTTTGACTTTGTGGATTAAATGGTAAATATGTCCATAATAATATTTTTAAAATCTTATATACGGATTTTTTGCTAATAGGGTGACACCGGTTTCTACCATAGAAAATCGAATGGCTTCATTTATGCAAGATTCCAACGATAAGGAAACGGGAGAAACTTGTTTGGACAGTGAGACTGGAGAAAGGAATATCACACTACTAAGTTTAAGAAAGATTACCATCTCACGAAAAAGTATGAATGTCGTCATATCTACGAACGACGAAACAGGAGAACCAGAATGGGTTTACCAGAATCGATCGAATACGAAGAGGTCAAGCCAGGAACTGAGAAAATTCCATATTCCGTTGTCTAATTCCACACCAAGGTCTGCAATACCATTCAAAAATGATTTATTTTATGATTCCGAGGAAACATGTTATCAAAAAAGAACCAAAATGAGATGCATATTAACAAATCCCATTATTGTGTTCATGTCAATGGTGTTCTTTTATCCCGCACTGGCTGTAGTTTTGGGCTTACTTCTTGAACTTTCAATCCATGCATGGTTTCATCGTCGCGATGAAACCTTACCCCCGGAAAAGAGACACCGATACAGGGTACATCGATCACCAATTAATAAGTTTTTGTCCGAGTTCTGTGCTGTCTGTCAAGCAGATCGAATGGTGTATATGGTGGGGAAAATACAAGACGCGAGACAGCGGATGAAAGGTGCTACTGTGGGTTCTGGTGTTAACGGTTGTGGTATGCCTGGAACTCAAGTGCTTACCACTGGTTGAATAATGATCTGTGATTGATTCATGTTGTAAAACTGAGACCGTAATCTATTTAAAGATCCTCAAAAAGAGTTCAAGTGGGTATCAATATGGTTTCGAGTTACAATATTTGTTGAATGCAGCGAAAGGTTTCGCTATTTAGAGCTATTAAGTCGGTATTTATCATGCCGCTATTAGTTCGGTATTAATGAGGAAGTCTATAATTTATTTAGTTACCTGTCATGTTTAAAAATGATTTTCTTCATAATGAAGGTTCAAAACTTTTTCCTCCGCAGTTATAGGTAAATTTAGCAAGTAGGATCTCATTGCAGACCCATAAAATCCTAATTGACTACCAATTTTCCTCAACCAAAAATTGATTCTATCTGGCATTCCAAATTACATTGTATAAGCTGATTCAATGAAATGAAAGATAAAGGGGTGAGTTGAACATATTTTTAAATTCGGTGAAGGCATTAATTTGAAATACTGCTCTAATATTGCAGTAAAGAGCATCTTATTAATTTGAGACATTGGTTATGGCCAGTATGGAAAATATTTTTAAGATGCTTAATATGTAATAATGATCTTTTCCTTACTTGAATATAGTATTTATGATAAATAATATAGCTATATTGTACATTATATAGCATTTTCTATTGCTCAAGATCTGTGCAATAGTTATTGAGTTTGATAGCATCCTGGCTGTTGAACTTAAAAAGTTAAAATATATCTTATGCTGAATTAGTTACTTCTTCCTACTTTCTCATTCATTATAAAATCTTCTCATCCATTATATTTTAGCAGTAATGTCCTGTCCTTTTCCTCGTATTATCAAAAATTACCCAAAAGTTCAATTAATAGGTAAACAAAAGTAATTAAGTCAAGGTAGTTAAAACTTGTTCAAAATAATTTTTTAATAAATGAATGATATATATTTTGCATTAAGTTTAATAGAACATATTAATTGAAGGAAAGATTATTAAGTAAATTAAGTACCTTGTATGAGAAGTTTCTTTGTAGTAATTCAGCTTATTTGAGATTGAATGATTCATGTCGAGGATTTGATTTCATAATCCCAATATAACCTACTATGTATGGCAGTACATAATGAAATTCTTACCAATTGCAAGAATTTGATCTAATGGAACAGCATGTTTTAATTATTTATGATATGATTTGCTAATATTTAATATAGTCCTCTCCTTATAATAAAACTATTTTTCCTCAAATAGCTTTTGGTTCAGTCGTATTGAGTGTATTTTTCCCATATGAAATTTGAGATGGATAAAGAAATTTAGCATCCACTATTAATTCTTTAACTTCTCATTCTAGTTGCAATTTATATAAGTTTCTATATGCAAATTTCTCTCAGATCTTTTTCTATTTGTAGAATTCTTTTAAATCTTACAAGAAAATTAATAAATTGTGCATTGATTTTTATAAGCCCAAATATAACCAAAAAATGTAAAGAAAAAAATGTTTCAAGAAAAGAAAACCTAAATTTCTACCAGATAAATTAAAAGAAAGGAGATAAAATAGAAAATAAAGCATCTTTAAAATCAAAGTCATTATTATTAAGTGATAAATAAATCAAAATTTATTCTGATTTTATAATTTTTATCAATAAAATATTAATTTTCTATATTTCACTACATAGTAATTAGGAGAAAATGGACTTAATATTAAAATATTACATACTAATTAAGTAAAGCGTTCAATCATCATACAAAATATTTATACTATCAACATATCCAATAAACAGAAATCGATGATTACAGGGCCTTAAAGATATCTCAGTTGCCACTGCACACTTGAGTAACATTGATTCATCTGCAAAATTTAGCTTTATCTCATCTTCAATATTTCTTCTGTTGCAACTTTCAAAAGTGATTTGAAATCTGATAAAAGATGGAGGCGCCAGAAGCGAGTTTTACCCCAAATATGAGCTGGAAAACAAGGACTAGCTATGCCATGAAGAATACGCGCCACAGAGCGACCAGTGAAGGTTTGATCACGATAACTACAAATCAAACTTTTGATGTCAGCTCTTACTTGCTCCTCATTTTCTAATCGAATCTAAAACAGAAAATTCATAGTTCCTTTTAAAAAATTCTGACACATTAATAAGTAACTGTAGAACTATAACAAGTTACTAAATAACCTAATATACATAACAATTTGAGTTTAGTATTGCATTAGACTTATGATACTAATTACTCAAAGAAATAAAATCTTCTTATTTACAAATAAGAAAAGTTTCCAAACTATTAACATCAATTCAAAAACTAAAATGAAACATCATGAAAGCTGAGAAGTTGCAAAATTAAGATATTTGAAGTTAAATATTATTATGATATTAGGACTATAAGGCACATTTAAAATCCTTCTATTTGCTAAATGAATTTTCAATGCACTTTATCTATGAATCCTGGTTGTGCTGTTACATTCATACTCTGAATACGTAGAATTAGTCATTTTCGTTTAAGAGGAATAATTAATAAAGCAGGAGTATATTTCTGATCTTTTATGTGTATTACAAGTGACAAATAATGACAGTTACTGTTAATTAATAGTATAAAGTCTAACTTATCTGACTAGTTTGTTTTGCTTTATGTGCACTATATAATCCAGTAAACCTTGTGCATGAAAATAGATTGGTTCATTGATACTCGAAAGTATTTCAGAAAATATTTGTAGATATGAAGGAAAGAGACATGCAACTATCAGTAGAGAAACTAAAAACAAAACAATTACAATGAAGTCAGGATAAGGAACAAAATGTAACCTCATCTTTATGAGGTCATGGCACAGGCAATGCCACAAAGCCGAATGAAACTGGAATGCTTGTGCAAAAATAGTATCCTTAAGCAGCATGTTTTACTATTCCGGCAAGATAACTCAAAAGCTAGAATAATAAACTGGCTGTTGGGATATCTGGGTTTGAATCCAAGTCCCATCAGATACTTTCCATTCCTGCTAATTCCACGGATTTTTTCTAAGCTGCACGCAAAGTTTACCTTTTCTGAATTAAATGTACAATAATTAATTCAAATTGTGGTAAAGGTGTAAGTTACTGATTGCTCCCCTCTTTCATGCATTAAGTGCTTCATGAACAACAGTACTATGATAGACCCACCAGAGGCAGGGATGTAACACCCCGAAGGTAAATTCCATTTTCTTATTTACCTTGGGCACTTCATGATAATGAATTGATGAAAGCCTGAATAAATTAATTTACAACTTCCTGCACTTATCTATTAATTATATATATAATAAATTTTGGATATCTAGACACCCAGCCTAAGTAACGTGAAAAAGTTACCTTCATTTACTTGCATCTGATGCCCTTTCCTACACATCTTATAAATTTTCACAGCTGAAAACATCTAATAATGTTTTAATAAGATACAAATATCTCACTCTTCCCTCTCATACTTATTATACCTAATTTCATATAGTGACTGAGCTGATATACCTGTGAATCTGGATAATAAATACTTACAGCATATGAAGGTTTCAGTTTTATCCCTTTCTCAAAATATTCATTTACAAATCCTTTCAGCATATCACTCCTTGATATATCCACTTCATCTGCACATTCCAAGCATGATTTATGAGATACACTGAAATATATCATCATACATTTAAAGAACTTGAGAAAAATAAGATGGCTTTTATCATCATAAGTATAAAAATGAACAATATGAATCCAAAAATATCGAAGTAGTTTAAGTTTGAGATGAGACAAAAAACAACCAGAGAAGTGAAATTTTGTAACAAAAATATCGTAAGAACTAATACACAATATTAACAATGTTAGAAGAGAAGATACACATGGAAAATGGCCAGGAACAAAGCGATATACCAGATAGGTTACATCTTAGGTAGGCAAAAAAATAAGAACCAGTGCAAGATTTAACCTGGAAGCTGACATAGATAGCCATCACAGATAACAATACAGAAACAAGAATTCAGTGAGAAAAGGAAATACTCCAGGAGCAAAGAGTCCTTTAAAAGAAACTATAAAACCAAGTTATACATCCAGTAAAGCATAAAAATTGTAAATAGTAAAAATCAATAAAAATATGAAGAAGGGAAGGAATGAAACTCTATGAAATTTTATGTATGTATGTAAGTATAAAGGCTAGTAATAAGCCAAGAGGAGGAAAAACTATGTGAAGAAACAACAGAGATGCAAATGGGAAGATTTAAAATGAAGATACAGAAAAGAGATGGGCTGCATTGAATCATTACACCAAGGAAAAAAACTTCTTAAAAATATATTAATGAATGGTAGTGATGTTGATAAAGATGAGCAAAGCCAAAGATGCATTAAGTGAATTTGAGAGAAATACATTTAAAGAAAAATACATCTAGAGTAGACAAAATTAATGAGGAGATTTTTGGAATTTCCCTTCTCTTTTTCTTATAATTTACAATGATAAATGAATTATTTTTTAAAAATAAACATGAAAGATTGATGTTTTTAAACATACTTGATAATATCAATCCTTTTCAGTCAAGTGTGAAGTATAAGACTAATGATTAACCCTTTCAAGACAGAAACTTTCTGAAAATTTCACTGTCTACAAAGGAATAGGAAATTTTTCCTATACAAATGTATAGAAAAAATTTCTCAGTGATATGTAGCCTTTTTACTACTCTGAATATGACAGGTATAAAGTGTAACATTTCTCATGGTGTCATACCCTTTCCTTGGCAATAGCAATTGAGGAATATCATCCATAAAGTTGAGCAGAAGTGAAAAATAGGGACATGACTGGGACTTGAACCCAGGTCTCCCACTTGCTGGGCAGGTATGCTGACTGAAGTGGAATTGACGCGGCATAGTGGTGTAGTGGTCAGCATACCTTCCCAGCAAGTGGGAGACCTGGGTTTGAGTCCCAGTCATGTCGCTATTTTTCACTTCTATTCAACTTTGCGAAAAAGCGCATGCTTTAACATGCTTTAAGTAAAATACCCAAAATCCTTCCTAAGATCATCCATGGTTAAAGTATGGGGCTGAGGTGTACCAATTATTACTGCAGTGGTATTTTCATGTACTTGTTTGTGGTACTAATGATAAATATTACAATGAATATTAAAATTGTTTGTTTTGCTGGGTATATAGAAATTTTAAGCAAAATTCAATCACTATTTGTAAGCTATATAGCAAAAAACATAAATAATACTGATGAAATTATTTCATTATTAACTACCTTATTATTTGTGATGAAATCACAATTATTCCAAGGTATTAAAAAATTATTCCTTTAAATATATTTTAAGAAAAAGTATTGCAATAACATTTACTTTGGCAGTATGTTGGGAAAGGGGTTTAATTAGCCCTGTGGTAAGGTTTCCTTTAAAGAAAAAAGTCTGAAACTCCCAAGAAAAAGGTTAGAATATCAACCATAATACTTTGCAGCAGTAGCCTTGAATGAATTTGTACTCCCATCATCCATCGACACCATTTGGCGTCTGCATAGTAAAATTCCCTTTGTCAACAGATGACATTTGTATTCTGGGCCCAGAAAATCACTGTCGTTCATAGATGACTTATGGCAGAATCATTGCTAATTTGACAACAGTTTTAGCCAAAATTATATCTATGAAGAAGTTCCATTTTTATTACCAATTGGAGCTAGAAGCTTAAGCTTACTAATTTATAATGGAAAGAAGTAAATTTTTTATAATGACTAGACTTATACATTTATCTGACTTCTATGTTTGCAACAGGGTATTTGAGTTTAAGTAGTCATGCTTTGACAAAATGTACACTACATTATGGATTTCCAGTTGCATAACAATAAATAAACACAAAATAATCGTCAATAATAAGTACACTTTGCACAAAATAATATTGCATAATAGAAAAATGTATGCAATATGGGCGCAAAGTATTTAGTGTCTTCTGAATATCAACACCTCCCCTCCCCAACTTACCAGATGTAACTGGATATACACCCCAAAGTAGAGCCCAATTTTATTTTATACATACAATCCCACAGCTTTGGAGTTCTCTTGTTGAGATATTTTACTGAGAGACATAAATTCCCTTTTCTCTATCCACCTCCATTATTCATCAATCAATCATAATATAGCTTCTAATCTCATTTCTTTCAAAGATTCCTAACATGTATCTGAAATACTTTTAGTAATATCGCATGTTTGCAATGATATATTTTGACAAGCTATATTCATTTATGCTGCACATTTTAAAGTTAGTGCGTATACATCTCATCAGCCTGTTTCCATGTATTATAGAGCATTCAATGGACCAAGGTGAAACAACAATGCTCCCAAGTTGCACCTAAATTCAACTTCAAATTTGATAAGGAGGATATTAATCTGGTATTAAAATCAATCTGCTGAATCAAAATCTTAAGCAATAATAATCTTATTCTCCTCATTGTCATATAAATGTATAAAATATGAAGAATTCAACGAATGAATAGATTCTGTTGATAAAAATATTTGGAACTGTGGGAAAATGGATAATAAACCAATATATTGAAAATTTTTAACAGAAAATACCAATGATATGCAATAAATCTAGGTATAATTAACATAACTTTCATATTTTCAAGTATATTAAACTTAAGGTTTTTAATTAATAGTCATACAAAAGTTTGATCAAATAAGTTTTTCTATATCCACTTAAGGAATGTATAAAAAAATAGGCTTTTTCTAATTGAAGTTCATGCTTATTGAACTGTAGTATTTTTGTAGATGGCTCTACATTGTGAGTTGGATATTTCTTTAAGATCTATCAATTGGTGATACATACATATATATTGATACTCACTTCTTAAGGGAAGAAAATATAGTCTCAAGTTGAGATAAGGAGCTTTCTTCTTGATGGACAACTCTATTGTGCAATGAATCAAGAGCTTCATCCAGCTCTGAAGGTGATAGATTCCCAGGTGACTTGAAGTGATAGCCAACTTCTGAAAATTCAACTAGAATTCCAGTTCGCTGCCACCTATCATTTGAACCTGGAAGAATGTACATATTCATTAAATATGGGACATCATTAGTAAGAAATATTAGCTTCAAGAAGAAAGCATATAGACATCTGCAAAATTATGAAATTTTAGACTTAGCTCTTGATTAACAAACATTTGATAAAATTTCCAATTTTCTTTCAATCTTAAAGGTAAAGTAAAGAGATTCATCCATGGCCATGAAATTCATTGCTAGATGCAAATGGATTGATAAAATAATCAATTATCAGCTAAGAATAAATAGGAAAACACATTAATATTTCATAGATACTGATGTTCAAACGCAATGGGAAAAAAATATTATCAGAACTATCTTAACAATTTTACTGAACATCTAATTGTTGAGTTGTATTAAAAAATCGTAAAAACATTTACTGCAAAAAATCTTTTATCCTTGTAATTATAACTGTTTATGTATCATGTTGTATAAATAAAACGACACACAAAATAAAAGAAAATTTGAATGTTTACCGTTATCTTAAATGATACAAAAATTTGTAATTCCTGAAATAAATTAATTATAATACAAAATTTTCATTTTAACACAAGCTGAATTAAAATGATCTGAATTTTCGGAGCTACCTTCAGAGCTTATAATGTATTGGGGGAAGCATAATGTATTAAATCCTTTCTCACATTTTTGTTCCGCTAAATAAATATAAATCTTGTAATAAGAATTATCCTGCTTTATCTTTAATAAGGGAAAAGATGCAATTCTAAGATAATAAAACTGTTAGATACCTTAAAAGTTGATGCAGTTAGATCTAAAAACTAATTCACAAGAATATTAGTAAATGCAAGTAAAAATTATTGGGTCAAAGTAAACAATTGGGCCAAAAGTGCAGGAAAACCTGAATGCAACTAAAAACAACAGGGTGTTGAAGATGAAAATATAATTATTTGATGTCTATCGAACACCCTCCAAAGTTTTCACAAAACAAGTCACACATAATGTTAAACCCTTGTACTGTGGAAGAGATGATGCAAAGAGATCGGAAACATTTAAACATGTCATCAATTCATATCTTGTTCGCAGAAGTCATATACAATACTCAACCAATAATAGACAATTAGATAACTCTTAATTTGAGAAAACATTTTCTCAAGATGTGGCTTCACAACTAGGTTTTTATGACGTCCATTAAAAACCATTTAGAGAATTTCGTCAGACATTTTAAAGGCAAAAAATAGTCTTAATGAACAAATGGTAATTTTTCAGAAGAAATGCTCGAAATCTGGATTAAAAAGTAGCTGGTTTAAATGAATAATTTCCAAATGGAGTTAATTCAATTGTATGACACATCTTCAAATAGAATGAAGAATGTGCAATCAGCAATTCTATTTTATTCAACGTAAATCAGAAATTCCCTTACATAAATTTTATTGCAGTTAGGGTTATGAAGTTTTACAACAATTCATAGATAAAAAGTTATAAGTGTCCATAAATACTTTGTGTTAGCTTGGCAAAGGGAAGCTCAGAATAGAGAAACTTACTTACTAGTTATTAGGATAAATATATCTGCCTAGATGTATTTTTACATTCTTTTCCATTAATAAGATCAAATAACAGAGGGTTCCATTGTAAACTATGAACTTATAATTAATTACATTGTTATTATTTATATTATAACAGTTAAGAAATGAATGTGTTACTTTCCTAATGCTGAAATAGAATACTCAGTCTCTTTTAATAGCTCTGTGAAACACAATAACATAATATTTTAATAATATGATAATAAAGAATCGCAAGCATCTTTAAATGGATGGATGAATAATTTACATAAAAAAGTGCATGGAGTCGTTAATTTTCTAACCTCATTCTATTACTTAAATTACTGCATATTCTGATAATTGAAATCATTAGAGTAAATTTAATGAAACTGTATTTTTCACTTATAACTTTATTAGCGTACCTATATGTTATATATATATTATAACTGTATTAGTATGTAACAGTCAATAATATTTACTCCAAATGATAATACCTTTCTTCCATTCAAGATCTTTCAGATGTTTTTTCACTACCCCACTATCCCACCCCATTGAGGATGCTACCTTAACTACTGGAAATTCTATAGAGTTACATTTCTGGTAAACAACACCTCTCTCCAGATCTGAGGCTATGGCCATGGCTAATGGTGGACACTAAATGAAAAGAATATATTTTGGTAATAAAATGATAATTTTATACATATAACCACAAAATAAAATAAGAAATACTATCAAATATTTACAACATAATACAAAATGTATATCTTTTAAGGATATTTGATTATTAGAAAAATAACATTACATAAATCACAACTAAATAATCTAAAATGAATATAAAAACACGCTTCATAATAACTTTTGCAGCACACAATGGTGTATGTCATTAATCATATAGCATCATCATTTAATATATGCATCTATTTTTAATACTAAAAATATTATTACACATGATCCTATAGAATATGTCATACATAAATTGGCAAGATAAGGAAAGTTAATTTAGTGTGGAAAGCCTGGGTTTTTATTTGGTTTTTGCTACAACAATCTTAAAAAAATGATATCTTCATTGGCAATTTAAATCTGCACTTCAAAAAATTCTGAACAAGGTGGATGGTTTAAGGTAACTTTAAGTAAAAAGCTCAAGCAGCTGAAAGAATCCCAAGATTTCATCAATGATAAAAATTTGTGACCAGGACTTGACCTGAATCTCCTTATTGTCGTTTTCTCTGATCATTGAACTATCTTGTCAGAATATTTAGATACACAGTTAAAGGATACTTCGTAGCCATGGGCACTGCAAGTTCCTCTGACCTAAAGGCATTGTCGACTACCATAGGATCTTACACTGGCCATACTGGCCAGTGCCTGGTAAAATATTATTAAATATTATTTATTAATATTTATTTATCAAAGACCGTTCAAAGATCAACTTTCTGGAAAAAATTGGTTCACAAACATCCACACCCTGACAGGAAAATTTCTTCCTCCACTGGAATTTTTAACCCGGGACCTCAGCAATTAGCATGCTAACCACTCCACCAACAAGATAGGCAAAACTCAATACAAAGTAATATTAATGGAAACCCTCCTTTAGGAAACCCAAGCAAAGCTGAAAGGTAATTTAATATTTTGGACAAAATTAATCACAGATTTTATGCCAAATCTACTCACAGAAATGGAAAAGAATTGATAATATGTGAGATTTCAATATGTTAATTTCAAAATACTTATAAAGCAGTTTTACCTATGACACATTTTTCAATTCATGTATAGCTTAAGTGGATGTGAAATACTTCCACAAATTTAATTGTAAATTTTACTATATTACTATGCCTGGCATTGTCATCTTCTATCATAAAAATCTGTTCTAAAGCTGTCCTAACCTTATGAGCAGCTTCTTTAAGTTGCTTTGCTCCCTGATAACATTGCACCTTGCACGTAGTATACACTTTGTTTAGGACTTCAATCCAATGCTTTGGGTGAAGCTCTAAGTAGCATAAAAGAGTAGAAATATTTTCATCTGGCAAATCTAATGAGTTGACAGTTTCATCAACAGGTATTGCAACTTCATGACCGGGACAATAAGCTCTCTGGTGAGATACGTTTGATTCTGCATCACTAGTTCTCTCATTTATCACACTGGATTCTTCTTTAGTAGATTTAATGCAAGAGCAAGGTAAGAAAACTTTCTGAAGAAGTTTTCTTATAGTATGCCGATCAATTGAATCTCCATGAATATGACGCTTCAGCTCACAAAGATCTTGACCCTATGAATTAAACATTTGAAAATTTTCTAGAATCTCCAAAAAGGTCTGGTTATATACTTAGAATAAAAATGATTCAAAATACTAAAATCTTAGATATTTCTTCAGAAATTTCAACTACATAATGGTTATGGGTGGAATAGAATAAACAATACCTTCGAATCCAAAAATAAATGACAATGGGCTTGAAGTCCATCCCTTCCTGCTCTCCCTACTTCCTGCACATAACTTTCAAAGTTTTTGGGCATGTTATAATGAATTATTCCTCTAATATCATGCTTGTTGATACCCATTCCAAATGCCACAGTAGCAACAACAATTCTGAGAGAACCTTCAAAAGAAATCAAAGTTTTAATAGATCATCAAATGTTAATGAACACTAAAAATGAAAATGAAAATAAACCATTCATGAAAGATTGCTGAACTTTCTTCCTCCGAGCAGCACTCATTCCTGCATGATAAGCTTCTGCATTCCAAGATATTCTATTTCTTGGCTTATTATTTTCTGGGTGTGCAGGATCCTGAAAAAATGGTATACAAGCAAGTAAAGAATAATAAGCATTGACTAGACAAATATAATACGCTGTTGAATGTCATGATTTTTAAATCAAAATACTTATCTCTTGAGAAATTGCTTATGAAACATATGAAGTTGAGATTAGACAATCATATAAATGTATTTAAAACTACTTTCGATGAGTTTCAACCATAGTTCATTTCAACCATCAACCATTTCAACCATAGTTCAAGAAGTTGTTTTCATCTAGTTTGAAAAATTTCTTCTACATCACAGTGGACAGCACTTCTAAATCAACTCACTTGACTTTGACACACTAATCCTTCCTTTTCTCTAATCAAGCCTTCAATCACTAAATTTTATCTTAAATGCAATGAAATTTAACCACTAATAGCCTCCTTGAGAGATGTTAAATGACTAGAACTTGACTCTGGAGAAAATTTTCATGTATTAAACCTTGTACATAAAACACTGGATCTTATATCAATAATTCCTTCTTCTTCCTTTAATGATCTACATAGTACATACACACTTTGGGACTTGGTCATCAGGAAAACTCACAATTCCCAAAATGGAATCCTGCCCTTTAACTCTAGCACATCATTAGCATCTGATGCCAAATTGTACTTTGACAAGTTTAACATACTATCAGTTTTCAAATACTACTATGCTACAAATGCAATTAATCAATGCTTTAAGCAGTAGATAATGGCATTCAATCTATAATGAACTGAATAAGCTTTTTTATATGGCATTTTATTGTAAAAATGAATAATAAAAAAATGAACACTCCGTGAGGAACACTTTTACTACACCTCACAGAGTGTGTTAATTGTTTGAGAGTTAATAATTACCATAAAGTGACCCCTGTATTAGAGTTAAGTGAAAGTACTTTTTAAGGGCTGTGGTTGAAGAGTTTTTTTATTTTATTACATAGACTGCTGTTCTTAATTTCCCATAAAGATTTTTTATAAAATATTATTTTGTTCCAGAGAAAATGTTTCCTTGTTGTACTCCAAGAAAAACATTACATTCAAAAGAAATTTAAATAAAAGAAAGTTGAAGAGCATTTCCCTGTTTACATTTTCATATCAGAGATCCATTTAACACATTAATGGACACTGGCCACTCAGTTCATGTGTTCAAAGCTGAGTTTATAGCCTTCAGAGAGACCTATCCTAAGACTTAGCAAAATGAATAATTTCTTGAGCTCAGCTTCCAACATGGTAGCTAAACTGATAATTTACGATAAAAACAAACTTTTTGAGCATTAACTCCATTATATTGAAACACAAGTGTAGACATAGATATTTACCAATTTTTTAATACTATGCATAGGTTTTGCACAAAATAGGAAAAATATTTAACCCATTTTTTAAGAATATTCATATCATTGGTTCTTATATTCCATCTTGATTTTCGGGAGTGCAGCTTCAGGTCAGAAGTCACTTCTGACCTGAAGAAGCCAGCTGGCTGGCTGGCCAAACGTTGTCACATATAAATTACTACTGATGCACTCCCGAAAATCAAGATGAAATTCATATCATTGTTATCATAAGATTTATAATCAAAATACAAACATGTAAATACAATACATTAAAACATACGTTTTTCAAGAAACCTTACAATACTTACAATTAAAAATTTTATATAATATATTTAACTACTGATCTAATTAAAGTAACCTCTAAACTATAATTTCCTTACAAACCACTACTTAGAAAAAAATCCAAGAAATAAACGATGAATAAATCCCAGATTTTAACATGAAATTCCATGGATCTTTTATCATTCTTGAAATATAGGATTAGAACTAGACTAGACAGACTATCCAACCTAAATTGATAGATATAGAATTGATAGATAAAGCCTCTGCCCTAAATTCAAATGGTGAGTCTGGTCAGTAGGGACAGATAAATTACTTTATTAATAGGTTGTTATCATATAGAAACCTAATAAAGCAATTCTCATTTTTTATTACTTTTACTTACTTACTTTGGCATTACATGTAACATATTAAAGTTGTGCCACTTTAATATAAATCCAAAGAAGGGGAAATTATTAACTATTTTTTGCTCTATTCCTTTTTTATTTTTCAACACAAAGTCACCCAAATATAAAAATCATACCATAGGATTGAAAACATGTGATGACTCAATTAATCTAAATTTATTTTTATCTCTATTTTGAAAGGTACTTTTTCATTTTCCTTCTCTTAAATAACTTTTGCTGAACTGATGATTTCCTTCAAAAGCCTTTAACCCAGGAGCTGTATTACATACTATTCCTTAAATTATTTTCAAATTATTGGTTTTCAAAAATATTAATACTTTCAAAACATCACACTTAATATTATTGAAATTTTAATAGTTGTAAATACAAATTACTTAGGTATTCTTATTATATGTTTCAAACTCAAATTATCATCTATATTTTATATTAATAAGTATTAATTCAAAGATTAAATACAATAGAAGTTCACCCTGGTCTAACTACAACTAATAAAGTGTTGATGTATATTATAATGATGATTTATATTAAATCACTCTTGTTGCTTAAAGTTCTATCAACTTTTATTAACTGATATGCATAATATCTTTGAGCAGTTAAGAGACCACATGATTCACAGACTAACCTGTAGAGTTGTTCTAATGAGAGCGGCTATCCTTTCACATTCCTCACGACGAGTGCAGTAAATAATCAAAGATCCACAGTTCTTGAATCTTTCCCCTTTCATTAGTGCAATAAGAGCATCATCTTTCCAATCATCTTCCGATACAGACAATACTAAATTATTAGGAAGTGGAATTCCCTTAATTATACCTTTCTCTTCATCAAGTATTTTCAGATTAGCAGCTATGTTTGATGCAGTCATCCTTGTAGCTGTTGCTGTTAGTCCCAAAACAGTTTTCACTCCAAGTTTATCACGTAGAGTCTACATTGGAAACAGATATTTTGTAATTTATTTTAAATTACATGTATTTTATAAAAATCAAACAAAAATCTGTTTAGAAGACAGATTAGTACATTTTTAATATTCAATTATAAATGAGGAAGCTTTGACAAATATTGTAACCATAAATACTGACCACAATGGTTATACTTAAATAATACTTTCAATTATTACAAGAAAATTGCAGGAATGCTGGAAAAAGATAACTGAATTACTTGTAGAAATCAATGTTGGATTAAGCAAAGAAAAATAATGAGTGTGGTGAATTTAGTGAATCAATATACCATAAAAAATTATTTTATATTACATATACATATGGCCAAGCCATTAGTTCACCTTTTTAATCCTTATTATCTTATTTATTTCTGCCTAGTATTCAAATATTTTACTTAATTCTGATTGCCCACTGATTTTAGTATATTATATCTGATATATTCAATTGTATTGGATATCAGATACCTTTATGTCAATTTCCACATTAAAGTTGTAACTAATTATATAAAACCTTGAATTACATCTTTAGTTTAATCATCCAAATGCACATTACTCCATTCAATAATTATGGCTGAGCAATTTTTCATAATATTTCAACTATAGTATATTCGTAAAATTATATATACATACACACAAAAGAAAGTCTGCTTGCTTAGAGCAATCGTAATCATTTGTTTAAGATTCATGTTTTCTGAAAAAAGTAATTATAATTGCTATAATTGTTTAAAGTTACAGCTTTCCATCTGTAAAATAATTAATAAAAAAAGTATTCAAATCCACCTACCATGTATTTTACTCCTAAACTTACTATAAAGAGTGGAAAGGAAGGAAGTGAGATACTTTAAAAGGGATGGAGATTGTATAAACATCAAACCTAACAAATGACAATCTTCAATGACCCATGCCCTATCCCTACATCAAAACTACTAGGAATAGTATAAATACCTCAATTTCCTAATATTATACTCATGATATAATATAAAATATATAGTATGCAGTTCATACCAGTTATTACTAAAAAACAGACCAATCTCTAGATTTATTTTCTTGGCATTATATAAAGTAAGAAACTCTTATCAAGCATGAAAATATAAACATTTTCTTATTCAGTGTGGCACAAAATAACCCATTGATACAGGTTAAATCCTCCATCACAAGTTTTGTAGAGAGTGGAATAACTTACAATGAAATATAAAATTTTATTTTTCTATTGAGGAAAAATTACATCCAGTAACCAGTTATATATACCAGATATTTATTTAACATAGTCCCCACAATCATACACTTTTATACAATTAAAGTACAGTTCTAAAAGTAACAATGGATGTATACGACCATCTTTTCCCTGGGAGGAAATGTCAAAGCTGGAATTTGAACCATAGACCTTAGCAGTGGAAAATTAGCATGCTAACCACTTTGCTAGCAAGGATGGCTGTATGTGTGGGTAACAGCAAGATGCAATATAGGACAAAGTGAGTTGTTGATAATTTTAAATAAAACTAACCTTACAGACCATTAGATACGAAGGTCTAAAGTTATGTGACCACTGAGAAACACAGTGAGCTTCATCTATGCAAGCAAAGGCAACTGGAGGAAGATGGGTGACAAGACTACTGAAACTTGTAGCAGATCCTTTGCCTCCACTAGATCCAACAACAGCTTCAGGAGATACTAGGATGAAATGTAATTTACCCTTCTTAACAAGTTCAAAAACTTTGGCTCGTTGTTTCTCAGTTTGATTGGTGTGCAAGCATGCAGCCTTGAGAAATGATGGTAGGCCTTCCACCTGTCAAAATTTAATGCTTGTATTAATGTATAGGATTAATACAGCATATCAAGTTGAATCACTATGATCATAAATAAATACAATACAGCTGTAAATATTTCATATCATCAACTCACCTGGTCTTCCATTAGTGACACCAATGGGCTTACAACTATTGTAATGCAGTTTGTCTTCTGAGAATATAAGTAGGCAGGTAACTGGTAACAAAGACTTTTTCCAGCTCCAGTAGAAAGCATCAAGAGAGTAGATTGACCAGATAGGATCCTCATTATTGCTTCTTCTTGCCCCTGCCTGAATTCTTTGTGACCAAACATCTGCAACGCCTCATACACTTCAATAGGAGTTTCTGGTGAGGAAATCAAATTCCACAATGAAGTACAATGCTGAGTAAATTACTATGATTCCATAGGGGTAATGAAAATCAAATAAAAGATTCATATAATAATTTAAGCTTGAGATTTTTACTGCATTAAACTACTAGAGTAATACTACTAAACTAATAAATAAAAAACTTAAATCATGGAGTTATTCTTTATAAAATAGTACCACAAAGTAGTCCTGACTATGTATTATTTAAAATTTTCATATTTTGCAGAAAAAGGCAACCTAGTCCATTTTCCTGTATAAAATTACCAATCAAAATTTGGGTTTTAGAAGTGATCGGGAAAAGTCATTGTGTAAAAATGAACCACCATAATCCACTATTTTTTTAGATTATTCTTTTTTCAAATCTGAATCTAAATTTAATTCAGCTAGTAAAGTGAGAAATTACAAATTTATTTCAAAATATTGAGGTTTTTATGTAATCTTTCATAATTCAATTACATAACATTAATTAGTAATATTTTTGTTCTTTACATTCTATAATTGGTTTTAAGCTCATCTCAAATGAATTATAATACAATAATCAACAATTAAATACAGGAATTATTTTACAAAATAAATTTAAAAAGAATAAGGGTTTATTTACATCTAGATTAAATGCGTGACATATAAGTTAACACCTAAGTTAAAGCACTCTGACAAAATTACTAAAAATATAATAATATATATATATATATATATATATATATATATATATAATAAGCTATATATTCATGTTGAATCAGAAATTTTATCGGTAATTACAGTGAAATTTCATCTTCAAACAACATCTATAACTAACCTAAATTTTATATTTGAAGACTCTCTGACAACAATATTTACTTTGGCTGATTTACAGTAATTTTTCTATAGTAAATTTTAATTCAAACAGATAAGAGAAACCGTATCTTGAAAGCACATATTTGGGTTAGTTATGCTTCATGGAAGGAATAAGTTATGGTGACAGTTTCATTGTTTTTGTTTTGTTTTATTTGAATTGCTGGTATATTTTTTAGATTTCTATGATTAGCAACAAATTGAATTATCATTAACTTTATTTTTCCATTCAAAGCTGATATAGTTCATAAATCAATTTTCTCGCTGAAATAGTTGCATCAGCAAAACGCCAAATATAATCTATTCATGGATAAGAACAAAAAATTGATTGTATTATATTACTTAAATATAATCCCAGGAATCATATTTTGCCAGTTCTTCCTATTTCTTTAAATACTAGCCAAACTATTCCTCAGAAAATTTTCACAATTTTAATTAGTAATGAAAGGTTAGATTTACATTAGTACTGGGAATATTATGATTAGCTTTAAAGCAATTGCTGTAGAATTTTATATAACAACTGTAATTCCTTTTATTTCATCTAAAGTTATCTAACTGAAAAATGAATATTCATATCTTCCCTATAATACTAACCAGTTCATCCATGCATTTTCTCACATTACACAAGGATACTAAAATTAAGTCTTAAAGCAAACGACTTAGCAAATAAAAATGAAGATTATACTCACCAATGAGTGAATTATCACTTTTGAGCTGATAAAGAGGTCTTACTTCTGTTTGATTGTCAATGGTATCCATTTTAATAGAAAATTCTTCAACTGCATTTCCTAAACTCTGAAATTATAAAAATATTTTTTCATAAAACATTGTTCAGTAAAATTGTACAGGCAAATTTTGTACTAATTACAAAATGAAACTTAGCATTTGGAAATTAAAGTTTAACATAAACATATGAGTAATATCAGGATATTGAACTAGAATAAAAGAATATACAATGACTTATTCAAATAAAAATTGCATCAGAATGATACCAGGAAGTTATTTTCAATATAATAATTGTAAAATAAACTTGGAAAATATTCCACTTAACGAAATCAATAACTTCGCAGAAGGGAAACTTTGCAGAATAGTATAGTAATTAGTATAACAAAAAACTTTGTAATTTCCACAGAAAATTCGATTTAATTGCAACCGGTTTTGTAATTTTACATAACATCTTCAGGCATAGAAGAGTATTTTGTCAGGGAATATTAAGTTTTTAGAGAGGGGAAGGGAGGAGAAAAGAGTGGGGGCATCAAAATACTCTTCTATGCCGGAAGATGTTATGTAAAATTACAAAACCGGTAGCAATTAAAACAAATTTTCTGTGGAAATTACAGTTTTTCATTATATATTCCAATTAAAATTATCTTTTATTCTTGATAGTAGGTATAATTACTTTATACTCATATGAGTGTTTCAGATATGATGGGGCAAAACTATGGTCAGCCTTAGTGTGACAAACCTTGCAAACGTTTGACCATGTTTGTTCATGGACATGTTAATTCAAAATGATAAATTTTCCTAGCATCAGTAATATCAAAGTATCAGTAATTTCTCTTGATCTACCAAATCACAGAATGCACAGCTGGAGAAAAAGTATATACAATATATTTTTTGGAACTGAATGAGAATGCAAACTTAATGAATAAGAATCAAGATATCTTAATAAATATATATATATATATATTAAGTGCTTACCTCATGATTTTCCTCCATTACCTCATGATTACCTCCATTTTTGATGGAAGATGACTTATAAATAGGTAATTGTTTTGCCATTTGAGCAGCTTCGTCTAAAGTAGGAAATGTAGATTCTTCTTCTATTCCATCATCATGAGGTAATAGTTTATCCACTAAAAGAATTTTTTTTAAATTGTTTTAAATGCTTATACACATTACTTTGTCAAAATCACCTTTCTGGTAGTTCTATATATATATGTTGTTAGAAAAACATGTTTTTTACTTAATCATTAAATATCAGGGAATGCAATATTTACTAAATATTAATATCTGTATACAATACATGATTAAATGTTTAGAATGAAACTTACCTTTTAAACAATTTCTAGAATAATGTCCAACATCCCCACATTTAAAACACTTCATCACAGGTCTACCACAAAGCTCATCACTGTTTTTAGCTTTCTTTTTATACATCATCTTTTTGTACTTGGAAAATGAGGTGTTCTTTTTGCCACGAACATAAACTTTCTTTTTTATATCAATTTTTACAAAATTTTCATTTGCTTTCCCACTTGCAAGTTTCCTAAATATTCATCACCAGGGGAAAATTGTATTATTGAAAATATAAAAGCAAAAATAAAAATAATTACTGAAAATGTAAGATAATAGGCTAATAGAAAAGTAATGGCTGCAAAATATTTCTGTAATTTAAATTATCAATAATTTAATTAGCGACGTTAGCAATAATTCACCTTTGCAAAATCTCCAATTTTGAAGGTTTTGATTTGGATTGGATACTCTTCTTTTCGCTCTCACTGATTGATTGGGAAACATTAAAAGATACTTCTGTCGCTTCGTTTATTTTATGAACGACTGCTTTTGGTAAGGTGACTACTACATTCATAGTCTCTTCCGTGTCAGAATTTTTCACCGACGTATGGTTAATTTCTTCTCTTTTTGCAATTTTTCTTGGTCTATATTCAACATTATCACCAGGTGTCAAACCTAGGGGTACTTTTTTACGCTTCAAGCAACTATGAAATATAGAGGTTGTTTGACTGGATTCAGTATCGGAGTCACTAATAACATCTTCTTCTACTTCAACATCACTCCGAGAGAGTGATGTCTTCTCATTAACTGGGGAGTGAGATTCCTGAGAAACAATAGACTCACATTGTGTAGATTCATCGAGTTCAAATTTTCTTTCGCTAATTACTCCTAAGAATGAATTCCTTTCCACCCATCCTTTATCTAAATTTCGAGTAGGAGGTAATGCTACTTCAGGCTCCAATACCCTTTTATGCAAAGCACTGAATGGATTTTGAGCCTTGGTTTCACTAGATTTGATAATTTTAAACTTTTCGCTCTCTAAAATGAGATCTGGGAAAAAACTAACAGCTTCTTCACATGGAGGGATCACATTAGAACTTATTTGTTCCGTATTCATAGGCTGCTCTAACATACATTTTGAAACATCACAGGAATTTGTACTACTGTCTTCTATCGCTAAAGTGGAGTCACTTTTTGATCTATCGGAAAACCTAAGAGTCTTTCTTGGATTCCTCTTCAAGTTAAATTTTGATCCTTCAAATAATTTTTTCGTGAATTGGAAGGACGATGAACGACTTTTCATTGTAACTCCTTTGGTTACAGGCTTTGGGTTGTTTAAATGCATTCCCCAAACACCTTCATTTCCTAAGTCTTCACAGTTATCTTTTGTGGATGAATAATCATCTTTAGCATCTGAAGACGGATCTGTACAAGTAATTTTATCAGTATCAGGAGAAATCGAATCACCATGAATTACAGCTAAAACATTTCTCCCAAATTTTCCTTCTTCTGATGAGGACTCTTGGGATGCAGAAATCATACAATCTCTTGAAGTGTCGTCAAAACAAGACATCGAGTCATCTTCGCATAGATGTGCTGATTCCAATATAGTACGCTGTAAATTTAAGGTTTTGAGTTTCCAATACTTCTTATAGGCTTCTTTTATCTCCGGAGTTGCGGATTTAATGTCATCCTAAAAGCAAAACACAAAATAGATAATTATACAGCTCCGAGATGAATTACTTAATATACTTATTTTTAAAACCTGCCTTAGATGGTAATCGGCCGTTAATTTTCACAAAGTTGGCCTCCCATAACTTCACTTTGATTTTGTATTTTTTATATTGCAGCTTGAAGGTTACATCATCAACTAATGCCATCTCATCCAGAAATTAAAAGCTACAACCAACGCACATCTACCAACTGCCTTTCCCGCTATCGTCTACATTTCTACGCTTGTCTTTAGTCTTCTAATCGCCAACATACTAGTTTAAAATGTATGAATACCACCCTAACAGTTTATTCATATGAAGCGAGAAAAACAATAAGAATAACCAGTTGTTTTCATCAAATAACTTTGGTAATGAATATAATAGTAGTAATTAGGTAATTTCATTAAAATGATCATTATTATTGCTTGTATAAAAGATTGGATTGTATTGGAAATGTATAATGTCAATGAATTCTCACGCGTACGTGCGGGAAAAGGAATATATTGATACTATACTTTTCTTTTCTCATTTAATAATGAGGTTGTTCCATTTCCGAAATAGGAAACATAAATGTTTCAAAACAATAATTATGATATCTCTTAAATGACCTTAGTTAATTAAAATAATAAAAAAACATATATATTATAAATAATAATCTGTGGGCGCTCTGTGGGTTGCTAAAAAAATTACGGGACTTTATAAATTTTGCGTTCCATGGAGTGTTCGATTTTAAAAACTTTTTTAAATATGTTGGTTTACATGTCCCTATTTGTATGGTAAGCATTTCAACTTTAATTGTAGCAGCCGCTGAGGTAAGACCCTATGAACTCGGCGATTTTTGTCTGTCGAAAAAATTAAATTAAAAAATCATTGCAAATTTTGCATAAGATGTGAGATAAAGTTTAATTTAGGGTGTTAAATGTTAATTAAGGCCTATAGCGAGACTGTTAAGAGTAAAATAAGAGTTTACGAGACGTATAAAGGTTTTTAGGATGGCCGTGAACATGTTCAAGATTATGAACGCCTTAGATGCCCAAGCACATTAAGAGTCGATGAAAACAGGGAGAAAAGTAAAGAAAAGGTTATTTATCACAACAGGAGTAGTATCTATTGAAATTGGCATATATAAATGCTCATGCCATTAATTATTTTCTAAAACAACCGGATTTATGGAAAGGCTATTCATGGCTATAATAATACTAAAATGATGCCCCAGTCTCCATATTCGCCAGGCGAATATATGTGACGCATTCCTTTTTCTAGACATAAAGAGAACTTTAGAGTTCCGTTGTTATAGAGGCATGGATGGCATTAAAATCGAATCGCCGAAAGAACTAAAGGCTATCCCAATGATCGAGTAATAGTAATGTTTTGAGAATTGGTACAATCGCTGGCACAAGTGCAGAATATAAAATAAGAAAAAACAATTAAATATGTAGATAAATATAACGTCAACCATTCCTTCGTTTTCGATGAGGTCACCTAATACAGTCGCATACCTTCGATAGCGTTCTGATCCCAATCTCTTGAAATGCATAGGCAGACGTTGAAGTCCGCTGCAATTACTACGAAATCATCAGGATTGGAGTGGGAGAGGTAACTATGGATAGCCTCTACGACCTCCAATGCAACCCATTCATCATGAGGTCCGTAGAAGTATATAAGGCGGATTCGTTCCCAACTCCTACTAACAACTCTTGCGCATCACCGTTGTAGATGTTGGTGGTGTTACCTAGGGTGATATTTTAAGATTACTTAAATAAAATTGCTGTGCCGGTTCGCAGTGTTCTCGCCCCATTAGAGTATTTTCTGACAGACATATAAGTGGGGCTTCAGTGCAATTCGTTTCTTGTAATAGGACAATATCCGGAGACCAACGACCCAGGAGAACTGCAAGCTGAGTCCACTCGGCGGGACTCTTAACAGAGCAAACGTTAAGCAACAGAAGTGTCAAAGCCTTCTTGTTACTAGTCATTTTTGGAGTTTCGGTCAAGTAAACTGGTCACATATACATATGTGTATGTATAAATATACGAATATATATAGATAAATAACAAATAGAACAAATAGATAGAAAAATAAGACAAAACAATTAAATATGTAGCTAAATTTGCGAATAAAAAATAAGTGTATAAAGGGATGTCCATTAAATAAGGTCAGCTGAAGCTGGTAAACCAGTGTAAAAGAAGGGCTAGAAAGTAAAATAAATACATATATGTATACACATACATATATTATTGCACATATACATATGCCAGCACAGATGTGGGACTAACAAGTGTGAAGGATGCATACGCATAAACCCAGGCATACATCCATTGATACATACATGCACGTATTCACAAAATGTTGTTGAACGGAGTTGGCTGCTTAGGTGTCTTCCCGCTCAAGCGCTCTGAGCAGTCTCTGAATGTATTTCAAAGACCACTCCGCTAGGAGGATTGTAAGACTCTCTACCAGCGGAGCAAGGTCGTCAAAAGACTTTTTGGCCCTACCTAGAGAGTCGCTTGAGCCCTAGACATCTCTTAGGTATTTTATTAATCTTTGTTTTGGTACCGTAAGGGAGGGAGGGTTTTTCATCGCATAAGCCTTCTATTGGTGGTGGTTTTTCCTTTCGAGATTGTTTTGCGGCTCTCGAAGAGGATAAAGTCTTCGTCCTCTATCGACGTCTCTTGCGAGACCGCCGTGTGTGAGGTGGAAGGGAAAGAAAACTGGATATCAAGGAGTGTGGGCATGGTAGCTGATTCGGATTGGCTTGGGTCTGCTTCCCCCGAATCATTAGTAGCTTCATCCTGTAATGTTTGATTTGGCAGTGGCTAGGAGTCAACAGAGTTGGGGCACTCCGGTGAAAGGTGTGTAGGTAGAGGTTCCGACCTCGGGGTCACGGTTTTGAGTGTGAGACAGTCTCGTGAGAGGTGGTACGAAGCATGGAAGACTTAACAACGTTGCCTTCTTGATCAACAGAAAATCAAGATACGGAAGAATGATACAGAGAAAATAGAAAGTGTTTCTGGTAGAGAATGTAGACTGGTACTCAAGATTAATAAACGATACTCTATTCAGATTCTCCAAGTCGATGCATCTACATCAGCAAGCGACGAAGAAGAAATTGAAAAATTCTGCGAGAGTGTTAACTCTGGGAATGAGAAGGAAGAAATCTTCTTTAGAGCAATAATTGGCGACTTCAACGCTCGAGTAGGTCAGCGAGGCCTAATGGAGTAAAAAATGAAATAGACTACCTATTGGTGAACAAACTATATACGAGTACAACACAGGACTGCGAGATTTTGAACAACTTCAACACAGGGAGTGACCACAGGATAGTGAGATGCAGAATAAAGATCAGTATTCGCAAAAAGTTCAAACAAGAGAAATGAGGAGAGTATTCAGAAACCAGAAGAGAACAAGGGAGGATTCCAGCTAGAAGTAAGAAATAAATTCACAGCTCTTAAGGAAGAGAATTTGGAAGATAAAGCAACTATAATTGTAATGGAGGCAGCAAAAGAAGTAGGAAGTTCTCGGAGAGGACCAAAAGATTTGAAAATCAAAGATAAAATCTGGAAAATGATAAAACAACAAAACGAAATGAAGACTTCAGACTCTCCAACAGATAGCTTATCGAGCTTAGCAAGTCGATCAGATTCAGATCAGAGCAGATTAAAGAAGACGTCCGGAATTTGAACGAAAAGTGTAAAAGAAGCGATTGAGAATGGCAAAAGCATGAAGAAGGCAAGGCAACGCCTAAGAATTGGGAAGAAACAGATTTTGGCCATTAAGAAAGAAGGTGGCGCAACAATCACCAACAGGGATAAGATACTGAAGACCGTAAAAGAATAACAGCCTTGGAGACGGATGATTACCCAAAGATTGGAACCACGCAGAGATTGCCCTTCTGGGACTTGTCCTTCAGAAAAGGAAGCAAGGAAGGTTTGAAGAACAGTCGCCCCATCAGTCTCCTCCCAGTTACCAACAAAACATATTAGGATATTACGCAAACGTTTGTAGACAACACTTTCAGCTACGCAGCCGACCGAACTAGCCAGATTCCAATGAGATCTCAGTACGATGGACCACGTCCATGCACTACAGAAAATTATCAACGGGACAAATGAATAGAAGATTCCATTAGTACTTTGTTTTGTGAACTATGCACGGGCTCTTGATTCGGTAAGTACTTCTTCCATACTAAAACCCCTAGAGGTAGAAATTAAGTGGAAGAAAGAGAATACTTTCCTCTTATTCGTAAAATTTATAATAATGCCACTGCCTCAGTAATGTTACAATAAGAAACTGAAGTATTCAAGATCGGAAAAGAAGTTAGGCAGATGATTGCCTTTCACCCGATATTTACGCAGCTGTTCTTGAAGAAATCTTTAAGAAATCAGCCTGGGCCTACGGATAAGTGCAGAATAGATATGTCATCCACGTTTTGCAGATGATATCGTACTTTTCGCCACCGATGAGAAGAATTGGCCTCAAGGCTTCAAGATATATATATGGCAAAAGATAGGACTCGTGATAAATTTCAGCAAAACAAAGGTAATGTATAATTCCTTTGCAAAGAAAGTGCCTATAAATCTTGACGAAACCATTCTGGAAGTGTGCTCAGGATACACGTACCTCGGACAACTTGTGACAACAGGGAAAAAGAATAGAATTGATGAAGTAAACCGACGAATTAAACTGAGTTGGAGTGCCTTTGGCAGAAACTCATACATCCTAAAGTCAAGGATACCGATGGAACTGAAAAAGATCTTCAATCAAATCATTCTACCTGTCTTAACGTACGGAAGTGATACATGAGCTCTGAATGCAGCAATATCTCAGCGACTCCAGACCACACAAAGAAGTATGGGACGCTGTATGCTTGGGATCGCTAGAAGAAACAGGAAACGTAATACATGGGTGAGGAAAAAGATAGGGATTACGGATATAATAGAAAAGATAAATTCCTTAAAATGGATGTGGGCTGGAGATGTTGCGAGAAAGAGCGACAACCGTTGGACGTCAGCAGTACTCAACTGGATACCAAGAGATGTGAAGAGACCGAGAAGAAGACCAAAAGAGCAGAGATACCATCAAATACCTAGGAGCCACTTGGCAACGAGAGGCTCAATATAGAGAAAATTGGAAAACGCTTGGGGAGACCTACATCCGATGTCGGATTGACAACGGCTGATGATTATGATGGTATATATCAAAAGTTCCTTGTACGAAAATGTTACAACTATGCCTTCGTTTACACTAGAATCATATCATAAATTTCATATATCGAAACATAGCAAATTCTTTGAAATTGTAATTTCGACTTATGCAAGAGTTCTTTGATGCGAACATCTGCAACGTGATTTATCAACGAATTAGTTTGTTTATTACCTGCAATGTTGTGGGACCCTTAAATGCAGTTGCATATAGTCACTCCTCTTTGCCATTTGAGGAGTGTTTAGAGATTGATACGGGGTTCAAGTAAATCACAAAACCTAAATTATCCTTCGCCAAAATCTAGATTATAATGAACGGAGTTCAGAGCGAAAAAAAGAAATGTGACAAGACCAAGAGTTAACAAAAAAAACATCGCATATGAGAAAGTTTTCAGGGCTGAAATTTCATATTCTACAACTCCTGACAACAAAAACACCAGCAATGAATGTTGATTACATATCTACATTTTTCATTATTTTTTAAGGAGTCATCACGGCTGTTGAAGTCTGCACGATTTTTACTGAAATGAATGAAACACTGACCAGAATATATTCATTCAGAGTCATTTCTTGAATTTTCGTGGTAATGGCGTTTTATCTATTTTTCGTTTTTACTGAATGGCGAAACATCGAACCAAAACTTAGAAGGGGTTCAGACCACCCAAATGACGGGTGCCGTTAAGGGCAAGGATATTCCATTAAAGGAGTGGGGGATGGGCGGGAGAGTGACGGTCATTCTACAAGGGCCTTCGAGAGCAGTTCACAGACAGCTATCGTAGGAGAGACTACACATTAGAGAGAATCAATACAGGTAATATCTATTTCTGTAAAAATATTTCTCAACATTTTACAAAATAATTTAGTTAGCGAGTTTTATACTCTAAATTATGAATAGCGGTCTACAACTGAGATATAGTTGAGTTTATTCTTGTAGGGAAAAAATTCTTTATTAGTAAAATTATACTGTCCCTAAAACTATTTCCAAGTAAGAGAAAAAGTATTTAATTGAATCATATTCAGTGATTCTAGTAGTATTCTGAAAACTTATGCGTTCTCCCTATATTTATTTTGAATCTTTTTTCTCATATTTTAGAATTTTCTTATCGTACAACTTTCAGCTCTAAATTATAAGGACTTCGAAATGTTTTTAGTCTGTAAACCCTTCACTTAGATAATAACTTTTCTCAAAGAGTTTAGCTCACTTTTTGATAGAATTTGAAAGTAATATATCTCCCATGACCTAAACTAATTATTAGTTATTATTGTTCCGATATTTCCTAATAATCATATCATAATTCAATTCAATGTAACCATGATTCATAGTTGTATTTAATTATTTTGTTTCCGAACTTATAAATTTTATAAATTAGAATTGTTGGTAATTTTATATCCAATCATTTTCTAAATCTTGGAAAAATTTACAGGATAATTATCGCATACATAATACATTTCGGTGTAAATACACCTGAAAGAAGAATAAATTTAATTTTTGCTTGTTAAATACCATAGCAATCTCAATTTCAGTAGCAATAATAAAATCCGAAACAAAATATTGCTTCGGAAATAGCTTCATTATCTTTAATAAACAAAATTTTACATGGATTTTTAGTATCGCATAAATAAATGTGCGCAGTGACTATGAAGTTTCTACTTTATTATATTTGTTTACTTTCCGATAACTTATCTCTCAGCATGCTCAAGCAAATTTTCTTTCCGTAGGAAATAAAAGACATTAGTCACTCAATCATTTCAAATGTCAATTATTAGATTATTATAATTTTTTCGCAGCTCGTATGCATGATATATATTTTAGGCTTAAAAGAAGTCGAAAGACGAATTCTCAACCACAGCTAAGATATAGAAAGCGATTAGGGGTTGTAGCACAAGTAAATAGATATATATATATATATATATATATATATATATATATATATATATATATATATATAAATTTTAGAAAATTATGTTTGTAATAAAGCAATGAAAGAAAAAAAATTCAAAGACTATAAGACAGATATTAGATTAGAAGGAATACTATAAAATATAATGGTTTCAAGAGAATCTTGCAAGTATCAATTTCAAAAGATATAAAAAGACTAATTTTCTATGAAATTTTATTATTTCTTTTTATTTGAATTGAGATAGTTTAACACCGACTTGTAAAAGTGTCCTTAGTTAAAATCGAACTATATTATTTTTCAGTTACATTTTAAAGAAATTATTTGCTGTTATTAGTTGTTTTCATACGAAAAGTCATAACGCAACTCTATATATGGTGTATCATTTTGTAAGATTTATAGAATAAGTCCATATGAAGCTATAAATCTTATCGGTCCCTTGAATGCATCTAATATTAAGATTGGACATTTTCTCTTAAATATTTTCAGATTCGAACCGCGCCTTCTAGAAGATTCCTAGAAGATGGACCGAAGATCTGTATCCCTGTTTATTTTGATCTTATCTTGGCAAGGTATAAATTCCACGCCTCAGTGTCCTCAGAGCTTTCCGGAGCGTGGAGAACGCCTGTTCTTCTTATCTCCAAGAGTGCCTCTGCGGGTTCACCTACCCACTGTTACTACCACATACACTTCAACCCGTGTTATTTCCGAAGTTTGGTTGTCCTCGTGCATTACGTATGCTACAGCTTTGCCAGATTGTCCGAAAGAGGAAGATTACCTAAGAAGTTCGTCGGTGGAGGGCAGGTTGGGAAGAGACGATATTGAGCTGAATCCATCAAAGGTTCAACCGTAAGTTTCAATCGATTTCCCCGTAATGGTGATCCATCGATATATCATCGCGGATATTTAGTTCAGGAAGAGGAGCTCTTTGCTTTAGAACCTCGCCATGCCATTTTTTCGAAATGCGTAATGGTTTATATTTTTTCGAAACTTTTAAAATTTTGGAATATAAATAATTAATTTAAGAAAATTAATTTTTTAGAATTAGAATTTTTATGCAACGAAATCTCTGAAAATTTTGAACGATATGTTGAAATTTATCACGTGCAGCTGTATGAAATATCCTTTTCATTTCGCGCTGAAAAGAGAGGTACATTTCTTATCTTATTTTAATGTTGCACGAACATGTTTTCCATTCATTCTCATACATTTTTAATACTATGCCAGTTCACTGTATGGTCGTGTTCATTTTATATATCACACAAGTATTAAAAGAATTCTTGGATCGAAGATGATCTGCTTTTCCGTGAAATCGAGAAGCTCTCTTTGAACCTCAATTCTTTCACTATTAACGAGAGTTACTTTTTTAAGGAAAAATGGTTAAAGCTAATCCAGCGAGATTAATTCCCTCAAGAAATTTATAAATACCTGATTACAAAATTTATTCATATGAACCAAATTATGATCAATCGAAAGAAATATTATCTCACAATATTCCTATTACTAATCACATCCTAAGTTAATTATTGAACTGAAACCACTGTACTATAAAGTTAATAATACACATTAATGTATATCACAAGAGTAATCTTCATGGATAAAGAGTTCGCTCTCCATATTCTTATTCGAAGATAATTTATGAAACAAGGACAATTCAAAATTTTCCTTTAAGTGGTTTGATATCGTTTGACGCTGTACGATGAAGATCTAAAATACAAGGCCTTTTCATATTGATCAATGAAATACTTTAAGAAAAAATGGAAGCGGAGAAAAAAATTTATTTGAATAATTTTTATTAAAGTTACTCGCAAAAAGCTAATTATTCTTTCTTACTTTCTCGAAAAGTAATCTTTCTCATTTCAGAGCTTCCAAAATTTACATAAACCTTTAGCAACAACTTTTTCTTTCCGAAGGATACTATCTACGAACGCCCCTCATCTTCCGGAAGACGATTGGAGCGAGAGAAAATTAAGGACTTTCTCGAAACCATTTTGGGAGGACCTAGTGAGTTTGGCATTAGGCGAAGCGGACCGTCCAACGCCGCCATTACGATCTGTGCCATCGAAGAAGCAACGGGAGAAGAGTACGTTGACGCGTACTGTTACAGTGACGGCCACCAAGAGAGTAAAGGGACCCAAGACAGTGGTGTCCTTTTCTATCACAGGGTGTCTACCATCAAAATTACCTTTCGATCTGGAACGTTGCCAAGATGGGGGCACTGTGTCATTGAGAAACCCCGGAATGACCGCAGAATCGGAGTCTCCATCGACAGAGTACGCTAGTGTTTTCCCGCCATCAGAGCAAAACTCGGAAATTCCAACGGTAGAAACATCTCCTGAATCAGAGCAGATGATTCGTGCGACAAAAGAATCAGGCACGATATCCCATGACGATCATGAAGGGTCAGGATTTGCTAAATGAACATCAGTTATAAAATCTGGAAACGGAATATAAACAAGAAAATAGCGATGGAAGCGGTATTTAAGGTGAAAAAAGTAATGAGGCAAGTAAAAATATCACAAACGATAGTAAGCAGTTTCTTTTATTTAAATAAAACGCGGAAAAATTTTTTCGTGAATATTGTTTTTTTTTTACCGAAAATTACCCATTACACAATAAATTCTATCCTTTTCAAATTTTGTAAGATATTTTACCAATTAAGAGATAATAATAATTTTCGTAGAAAAAGAACACTCTTTGTATTGAAATAAATGTTTTAATCGCTAAAAATATTTCTTTCAATCAACTTTATTTAAACGATATTATACACTGTAAATGTTTCGAATGATTATTAAAATTTTAAATAAGTCATATAAAATAACATAAATTAGCATATTTAATTGTGAATGTGTATATATATTCATATGATCGATGAAAGGTGGGAATTGAGTGTACACAATGATACAGAAAGTTATAAATGAAATGGACGCTGAAGAATGAAAGTCTCCTAAGCGATTTGATTATAAGGGAGGCGTTATCTTGGACTCATGTTCCAATGAAGACATGGATGGAATAATGGCTTTTCCTCGAGATAAAATCCAGGGATCGACATAATACCCATCGTTACTTGCCATTCCGTAATACACGTCTTGAATATATGGAACAAATGTTTGGTAATTGTTATAGGATGCGGTAGGCTTACAGTGCGGGATGGTATCGCTGGCAGGCATGCAAAAGCCAGCCGTCAGAGTCGCTGTATAAGAGCCTTCGGTCTTAGTGACGTAACTCGTAATTGTAGTCACTTCTTTTACTACTTCTACGTACACTCCATCGTAGAATCCAGAGGGACCAGGGCTCAATCCTCCACCGTCTCCACCGCCTCCACCTCCACCGCCCCCTCCTCCGTTAGCTATAACATCAGCAAGGCCCACTGCTGCCACCAAGCCTCCATTGAGCAGATTCACCATGTTGGCTGCGTGAAGGGGATTGTTGGGATGAAGGGGGTGGTTGGGATCCAAGGGATTGAGTCCGTGGCCGAAGTCCACATGCAAGTGCAATTGTGGTGGCGGAAGAGATTGGCGTCGCATCATTCCCATCATCTCCAAAGGCCAAGTAAAGGGTCTCATCATCATTCTTCCGGAACGATGGGAAATCTTTCTTTCATCAATTCGCGAATCTCTTGTTCTAGAAAATATCGAAAAAATGAAGTGCTCGTATTAAAAGAGTATATGGCCAATATAATTATTAATGATAATCTGAAAGGTTTTCCTCCGTTTGATTAGTGAAATATTCTTATCGTACTCACTCTTGCGCTCTCTTATACTCGGTTCTCGCCTCAGGAAAATCCTCATCGAATGCGATCATTCTGGGATAAAATAGTTACGCGTTAAAAGTCTCTTAGATTAAAATAAAACCATGTTTCGAGATGATATCTTACCTATCAGAGCGCCAAGACTGATAAGGATGTTGAGCATTAAACGGATCTTTAGTACATTCGGGAATAGGATTGTAAGCAGTTATGCACATTGGAATTTGAGTTTTGGTGCTGGTCACCTGAGAATAAAAATCCATTTAATCTTCTTTGGACTCTAAGAATTGGGAATAGAGAACACATGAAATTGGTGGACAGGAAATTTAAACACTTAATTTCAATTCATCCTGAGAGAGTTAAGTGATTGAGAAGAAAATTCTCATATTTATAAATCATTATTTTATTTTCATTAAACTTCCCAAAACTCCTTTATGTATAAACTTAAGAATTTTTCATCGCTATAATTCGTTCAGGAACCATTTCATCCAAAGTCTATATTGACTTTATAAAATGATAACAAATAATTTACGTTTCTACGAATAGTTTTTTTCTGCAAAATTAAATTTAAAAAAACTGAGTCAAAACTCAGAGGTTAATAATGTTCATCCAGATACATTAGATGGAAGTTGTTTTCGGCTCACTTTTATGTATTCGGTTCTTGTGGTATACACCGTAGGAATATGTTGTTTGTGGTCCGATTGATCGTGAAGCCTTATTTCCGTGGATTTTGTTTCCATCTCATCACTCTTCGAAAATAAAAGCTCGGCTGCCGAAGAGAGGATATCCGTGAGTGCAGACGAAGAAGGGTTTAGTACAAGAAATATGGTGAGAATGAGGAACATGAATCGCCCCATTTTGCCTAAGAAATGAAATTTATCGTCTGAATTATTTAAAGTCGAAAAAAAAATTGGAAAGAAAAATACCTCGTCATCTATATTAATTCTTATATATTCGAGTAAAAAAAGAAAACAGAAAATAATGGTAAAGAAGCACCCAAAAGCGTTAAACAAGTTCTTCTGGAAGAGGAAATTTAAATGGAGGTTTGTTTGATGAATTATTAGTTGCTACAGTTCAATGCGATGACGCTACAATGTGTATATAATATACATCTAAATAACATTTATCAATCAAAACATCTATTTTGTCACTTTATAAGGTATTATCGTTATCATATCGACATTAATAATATATCCAGATAATTTTTGTCTTTTCGGCAGTTTTATACTTTTTGGCAGTCATTAGATAGCTCTCTGCGTTTGGGTATATTATTAATATCCCGGTCATTTTGTTTACGGCATAATTATATATTTTTTGAACAGTAAATTAATTTAAACAGAGGTATGTTTCCTTGATAAAGGAACCATTTGATTCAACTATTAATAGGTTTTATGAATACATGTCATTTTCATCTGCTCTTAAAAATTATGCAGAGTTAGAGATAGTTCTATGTTAAACTCAATTTGGTGATAAAAGATTGGTATTAAGAGTTATACTCGTCAAACAAGCAATCAAATGCCGTTATAAGTATGAACAATACTCATATTTAAAAAAATCGTCACTCATTTAAAAATTTCAACTCATGAGTAATATATTCAATGTAATTATCCATTCCTTCCTTTTGCAAAGCGTGATTATGTTTGTCAGCGAATTCTAAGGAATATGCTTGATAAAAACTTTTTGGTATGCTTTCAACATTAACATTTCTCTATATTTTCTATTATAATGCTCCTAGATTCTAAGTATAACTTACGTTTCAAAGAGTCGTTACTGAAGAAGTGGCAGCTGTCTAATGGTATGCATCCATTCACAGTTAACTATCCACTGACTGTCGCTCTCTGTCGACACCATTATAAATAGTATTTTTGAATAAGAGAATTTCTAGTCTTACTCTCAAAGAATACATCATTGATGGTAAATTTAGCGACTATGACCTGTATGTTCGAATGTCCTAAATCATGTGTCGAAAGAAAGCATGGATTTTGTTGGTGATTTTGACCGTCTAATGCTTCTATATACTTTCCTTATTCACTTGTCTCTTGATAAATCATTGAACAAAATCCTATTACTTTATAAAATGTTTTCATTTTTAAGCCCTCATCATTGAAAGTTATATTTCATTTCCACTTTTGTACTCAATGTGATCTTGAAGTAGTTATAATATGAATCTTTCCCTAGTGGGGAATCTTATAGGAATATATGGTTCCATTTCCCTTGAGCCAACAAAACAAAAGGTACATACATGGGTCTTTTTCGGCTCAGAAATCAATATAACGAAAAAGAACACTCCTGAATATGTTCGCAGAATACACGGACAGTTGGTAACAACAGGAAAATCAAGAGGATAAATGAGGATTAATCTACACACGAACTTTCATATTAATAATAAAGATCGATTTAATTATTTTTATTGGCCAAACAGCGATCGCAATGGAACACTGAATTCAAAATGTAGTCATCCAGTTGAGCAGGGGACCAATTTATATTCAACGAAAAAGTAGCAATATTACTTTGTGATGAAAAGAAAGCAGTAGCTTTTATAAAGAATTTATCCCTTAAAAATATTGCAAGAATAGCTTATCATTCCCATTGAGATATTTAATTTGAAGAAGTAAAATTAACCTCATACATTTTTTCATTTTCTTTCCATAGGACATTGGAAGAGAAAAGTTATGATTTCTATGATAGGGATTTAATAAGAGACTTCATTTTAACATCCGAAAAACAAGCATAAGACGGAAAAATTAATATTGAAATTATTCCAATTAAGTTAGAAAAATAAAACGAGAAATTAAGGGAATGGCGTTCGTACGAAAAATGCATTTAAAATTTCGTTCCACGAAACGATTAATTATAAGCGCTTCTCATTTTGACTTGTGCTTGAATCGTTATTTTTGAGAGAAAAACTTCCGCTTGGGCATGTTTTATTTACAGGATGATAATGATGCATTCCCAAGAGATATCTCTACTTCGGAAGACTTTTCCCATAAAAAATTAAATTGTACATGCATAATCTTCCCGTTTTAGGAACTACTCAATAACCAGCCTTAATTGTTGTCGAAACTTTTATCAAATTATTTCTCAGAGTTACGTACGAATTTCATAGGTATTCAGTCACTTATTTAAAGTTTTGGCTAATCAAACATTTTAATTTAGTATTCGGGATTTATTTATCATACGATTAATTTTATGTTAATTTATTACAGAACTTAACCAAAGGATCAAAATAGCGATTTTTATTAACAAAAATTTATTTTATTTAATTAAAAAAAATATGATGAAATTTTCATGATGCATTATTTTGAAAGCAATTCGATCCCCTTTGATACATCAAAAGTAAATGGAAATATCTCAGATGCTTGACATAATATGAATTGTAGAAACAACAACTTAAAGGGTAACCCTCTTTTTCGATACTACCTTCTTCTTATGATAACACACTGATTATGAATTATAACTTTACTCAATTATTCCAAACATGGTATGAAATACACCAATCTTCAGAAAATCATTTTTTGGTAATTAAAATCGGTATTAATTAAGTCCTCTGATGACTAAACCACTAAACATGATTTTTTACCTTAGAAAGTTACTCTACGAATAAAAATAAGGAAAACAAGAAGTGATCAAGAACCTGCTGTATTAGTTTAAATATACCGATATGGAAAAAAAATTCATTACTTAATTTTATCTTTCTCAATATCCGCAACATCGCGGCTTTTAAATTTTATAAATTTTGATTTCTCAACGTTTCATGCTTTATGTACTTTACGCAAACTTATAAATAATCATTAGCAACTTAATTTCCGCATTCCCTTCCACATTAGCAACTTAATTTCCAAATCAAAATGAAATAGTGTGGTCGTTATCTATCGATCGGAAATTGCCCTATCCATAGTTTAAATCTAAGTTAATTTCATTGTAAATTCTAGTGTTTCGTTCTAAACGAGTTTTTAAATGTTAAATTTTGGAAAGAGCTACAAAGAAACAGTGAGTTATTATTAATAAAGATTGTTGATAATGTATTGGCTTACGAAATATTTAAATCATTTATAAAGAGAAATTAAGTTAAACATATTTATGAATTTCTGTTGGTCGATCTGTTTGTAAATACAGCGTTTTGGAAGATTTTATCACATAAAGTTCCATCGACATAGAAAATATCGAAATAAGACTATGTGAGCTCTGACTCGGGTCGGCAATAGCAAATTTAAATATTTATGGTGGGTTCTAGATCCACCTGGTAGTTTGAAAAGCATATGGTAAATAAATACACGTAAACTGCCATGAAGAACATAGTAAGCCTTCGTTCGCGTCTTCTTGCCGAAATTCAGATTTCCACGGATAAAATTAAGAATTGTAGTTTACTTTGGCGGATTTGATCTTGAATTCTGGTCAAATTAGAATGATAAAGGCCTTCGGATATTCTCATGCCAAAAATTCAAGTTCAAATGCATCAAAGCAAACTACAAATCTTAATTTTATCCGTGGGAATCTAAAGCTTCGGGTAAATGAGAATCGCGCGCGAAGCTTTTCGATTCCCGCATAAGAAAATGCTGCCTTAAATTTTTAAATAAGACACCAAGAGGTAGCTGAAATTTATGCTCTTTCTATATTTGCTTCGATATCGTTTCCAAAATCAAATAAATTTATCTACTAGTAATAGCCAGGACAGATATAATTAGCCTAAAATGGGAAAATTATTTTTCTGATACTGCACAGTCGTCAATAAAGTTTTGCTATTAATATTGTAATTATTAATTATAATAATTGATAAATCTATAATTTTGTAAAAATTACTTTATTCATCATGAGATACATAATTTAATAAATATGAGGCATCGGTACATTTAGTAAATAAATTAAGAAATAAATAAAAGATGACCAAGGGCTTCGTATTCTATGATGCTCTCTTTCTTAGGATTCTCAAGACCTATTGCTGTACCTCTTCATCTTCAGCCTTCGGATATAACTGTCCATAAGGAAATAGAGGTTCGGTAGGAGGGATTTTGTCCTCATAGTAATGTCCCTTGGGTTTCTCAGTGGTAGAAGTGGTTGTGGTAGTAGTTGTAGTTGTGGTGGATGTTTTTGGCGTGGTTGTGCTGGTGGTAGAATATTTTTCTGGTTTGATGTAAACATCTTTTTTTCCTGGAATGATGATGACTGGTCCTGATGTCTCTGCATTCGCTCCAACAGTTCCTGTGACAGTTACTACGCCAGCATTTCCTTGGTTTCCCGAGGCACCTTGCCCATTGTTGCCCCCATCAGTTCCTGAGACAATAACTGTACCTGCAGAGCTTCCCCCCTGGCTTATAGGGGCGGTAAGTGCACTTCCTTGGGGAAGAATAACTACAGCTCCGTGTCCTACACCATAGTTATGATGCGAAGGGTGGGAAGGGAGAGGGGCAGCAGGAACTTGATAGAAGGTTCCGGAGGGCGTCATGAAAACCATACCTGGGACATTGGAGGAATGTTGAGAAGGTCGAGAGGGAATTCCATAGCCGCCCGGTCTGAGGAATGGCTGAGGATGCATCAATGGATAGTTAGAGGCGGAATTGGAAGAAACCTGAGCGAGATAAGCACCTCCTGAGGAAATTCCAGAGGCGTAAGGACCGTGTGCGACCGGAATGGCCGGCATTGCTGACACAGAGGGGAGAGGTGTTGGACACATAGGGATATCCGAATTGGTGGGCACGCAGTTGTGGGCGACTAGAACGGCTGTCACCTTATGATCGACGACTTCCTCCACTTTGGTCACTTGAATGGTCTTGGTTACTGTATGGGTGACCGTTCCATGAGGATGTGGGAGTAGGGACGACAGTGGCGGTAATGATGGAAGTGATGGAAGTGATGGAAGCGATGGAAGCGATGGAAGCGATGACATAAATGGAGGATGGCGGGCCATCAAGTTGTCTATGATGCGAGCTTCTGACGATTCCAATTCAAGACCAGACACATCCCTTGAGGTTTTATCGCTGCTATTTAAAAGATATTAGAAATAATTTAATGTAAATTGAATCAAAATGTTCATTTTCACATCTTACGAATTTAGAAATAAAACAGAATACATTAATTTCGTTCCATATAAATGAATTTTCCATTTACGAAAAATAATGTTTTGAACTTACTCTTCTTTGCCAACTTTGTAGTTTCCATGACCGTTGGCATATGTGAACGCTGGGTTGGAATAAGGAAGGCATGGAGGCTTCACCCCGTACGTTGTCATACACACTGGGTGACGTGTCGTGGTTGCTGTAATCTGTGAATTATGATACAGTGTGAAATCTGGGAGTAAAATTAGATTAATCACTCATTAATGCAGGAAATTCAATACTAAATAATTAAGGATTACTTTCATAATTTTCAGAACAGAAATATTTTTAAAAATTCTCTTAAAAAATTTAGAATTAGAATATAAATTTTTAATTTTTTCTTTTGGGAATTTCTATTAATATAAGCCTATTAAACCACTAAGATGAACTAATCCCTTTTAATGAGTAATTTTCTATCGCTGAAATTAACCTATAGTTTTAGTCACTATCTCATAAATTTAAATTTTGAAAAAATTATGATACATGTTTTCACACAGGAAAGTTTTGATGAATTATTAAATCGAGAATTTAAAAGAACCATCAATTGATAAAAATTTTGAAGAATAGAAAATATTTTGTGATAGAATTATTTCTCATTACCTGAACTATGACAGTTGTTGTGGCGTACTTGACCTCAGGGGTTTCGTGTTCATGACCTTCCTTTGCTTCCGCATTAGGTACCTCATCAAGAATAGGAGTAGAGTCAGCCCTTGTCTCCACTTCATCTGCAGAACGGGCTTGGAAGCCCAGTGGGTTGAATTTGAAAAGGCTATCTAGGCTAATGGCAGTTGCGGATGTAGCCAAAAGGCAAAGTAACAATGAAGCACTAAATCCCCTCGCCATCTTCTTGTACTAATCTGCGAAAAATATATTACTTAATAACTTGCGTTTCCAAATTTGATGTAAGGTTACTCTTCATCCAATGGATACTATCAATCTCATGAGAATATCAATTAAAAATTTTCCATCCTCATAATCGCTCAGTAACATGGATTATATGTAAGGCACACATTGCTTAAAAGTGATTATTAAGTGAAGTTATTACATTATATTGTAAGGGATATTATGTAATGTTGATATTGGTATTGATACGATAATATGCCACGGTTGGTGAAAAGTTTGTAGATTAAGATTCCAGTAAATCATCGAAGATAAATCTAAATTAGACGTGAAAGAATTGATATTCATAAGGGATTTGCAAATCATTCGAATACAAATTCAGGCAATAGATATATCCGTGAATAATTTTAAACGAAACGAAAGGAATGTATGGATAGAGAATCCGACAAGGGAGTGCACTTACTTTTGGCTCACCGACGATAGCTAGACGGATTGTGATGCTTTGTTGTACTTTGCGAAGCTTATATACTGACGATTGCAGTAATGAACGCCTTAGGCTTTTCTATGGATGTCGGGTGAAAGTGTCACTATAACGTGTCATTTTAGAATTACCGTTAATGGTATCTGGAATTCCACTATTTTCAACGGCTACCTTATATTTAGTTTCCATTCATCGTTATCGATTGTTGAATTCTGTGACGTATATGATTGGTAAACTCTACTATAAACTACATAACAAAATTGCTATGCTTTACCGACGATTTTAATAACCCGATAATTTTAAAACGCATGCGGAGTAAATATATTAGAAAGGCAACTATAAACATAAGTAAACACATATGTATATGTAAAAACTGAATTAACCATCCAAGATTTGAATATTCATCACCTTGAAAATTAGTACATACTAATTTGCATAAATGCTCATATGTAAAGCGTTTGTTTCTTTTTTCTTTCCAGAACAAACAATTAAATTATTCAGTTTTATTACTACGAACTTTATGCTGTACGCTAAAATACAAAGTGATTACGGAGAAAAAGACGATTAAACTATGTAGGAAATGAAACGGGTAAGAACCCTCCTTATATAATAGGTCGCCGTAAAAAAGGATGGAAGCAGTCCATGGAGAAAAAAACTGCTGAAATGTAGTCTATGAGTTGGATCAATACCTATTTGCATAGAGACGGTGATTCCCTAATCGAAGATGTGAGCATTTAGATCCGTTTGTTCACAGCGATCACTTCTGCAAACTCAACTGAAATTTCTTTAACAACGTTCATAAATTTAATCGTAAATGAGAGGATATTGAGATATTGTTTTATAAAGATTGTTTTAATATGGTTCAACTAAATATTAATTTATGGGATTATCTTTAGTCGACAATAATACAAATTGGGTAATTTTTGGTGTTGAATAAAAAAGTAATCAGTACAAGGAATTCTTGATAGCATTAGATTTTCAGGTTGTGACAATTATGAAGGCGGATTAAACAGAAGAAGAAAGACAACTTGGAAGGAATTACATCTACCAAGGGAATCTTCCATCTTCGGAAAAAGAAGCCAGGTGAATCAGGCTTATGACGCCTTCATAAGTTTTTTTTTACCATGCGGGCGATTATTACCTTGATATAAGATGTAAGATATAAGATAAACTTCTGCCTACCTAAAATGAACTTTTTTGAAATTCGCCACGGTAGATTTTCCAGTAAGAAAATACTGAAGTAATTGAATAACCTTCAATTGCTAAAACAATGAACATCATGACAATGAATATATGACCGAAAGAACTCGGTTTCAGTCGAAGAATCAAGTTTCCACTGTTCAGTTTTCACTTTTATTCTTCTGACTCAGTAATTTAGAAGTATGCCCTGGATAGTTATTAGCAATAAAAATTTTGTTCAGTTTTCTTAGGCAAAACATTATTCTGAAATTTATATTCTCAGGCGATCCATCGATTTGCAGAGATTTATTTTCAATCTTCCAGTTTCTAAGCAATTACCCAAGTGATCTCAGAATTTAACTTTCCACTATACAATGAATAAGGTAAATATTAACTTACTACCAAAGTCATAAACTTATTGTGAACACTTTAATACGAAGCAATCGAAAATATTTTGTAGGATTAAGCAAAATGAAACAAAATGCAACTTTTCAGGTAGCTCAATACCTGAGGATGAAATATATTATATGGTAGTTACAAAGAGTTTTATCTTCTTTAATTAAACATAATGTTGGTATTTCTCAACATTATAAGTTCTATTTTTAACAAGTTGCGCGAATACATCGTGATAAATTATTTACTCGTTTCCCTACCCTGCATTAAAAATAAATCATTATAAATTATTGTCATTATTATAAATTAATATTAGAAACCCAGAGAAATTCGCATGAACTCTGTGAAGAGATAATTTAAATTAGGTGAATATTTGAGTGAATACAAAAGCAGTATCAACGCTCATTCTTATTATCGGGAATTAGAAAAAAAATCACAATATTATCTCAATTTGTAATTTTTTAGAGAATCAAAGTGAGTGGTTTCTTGCCTTAGCAAATGCTCATTATTCTAAATCATGAAATGGGGAAGCGTTAAGTATAAATTAACTATATGAACATTAAAATAAACTTCTTAACGAGCTTACATTTACATTTAGTCGAACGTTGTAGTACCCACAACTTATAAATAAACATTTTCATTTGGCTCAAGTTTATCTTTCTTGTCACTAATAAAGATGAATATTATGATGCCGGAATCTTAGGAGGAGATAGAGTAGAAAACGAATCGAAATTCATGTACGAAGGGCGTTTCGATTGTAAATTCTGAGAGTTGAACAGGAAGCGTTTCCGACATATTGGACTCTAAATTGAGCATGAACTAGATAGAATCGTAGCTGTAAATAAAAATAAAATTTAAAAACTGTCTCTCATTCTCTCCTTCCATTATTTCTGAATTCATCTCATCGTTATAATCTTATTTGAAAAATTAAGATTTTTAAGGATAATGAAATCAAATGAAAATATTGCATATATATTATATATACATTGTACATGTATATATATATATTATATACATGCATGTAAATGAAACAAATTAATTAAAAAGAATGATAGATACAAAGATTAATAAATATATTATATTAATAGTATTAAAATGAAGATAGCGCAATAATGTCGCCGAATGATAATCATTGTTTGTATTGTAAGTTACCATCTTGCTGTTTACCTTTTAAAGATGCTTCGGAAGCATATTTACATTTTCCCATTTAAATTAACGCTTTTCGACCTTCCCAATAGGAATGTTTGGTGTGCATTCACTTCTTTGCTTTAAAGATTTTTCATTTGAGAAACAGAAAAGTTAAATCAAAGATTGTCTTCAGTGAAATTCGAGGAGTAATTATATCATGATTAAGTAACGCTCCCTCTAAAATCGATTTCAAAGAGAATTTTCCATATCCACACAAATAAAAACGTGATTATGAATTGGAGAAGGTGGAGATTGGCTTAGGCTTTTCTTTCCTTTAGTGTGCTACACCTTTTTTAGAACTCTGTGAAAGTTGAAAACTCAGAAAGTAATTTAAGTGTGTAAAATTCTACAATTAATGAGCAAGCTTTTCTTTAGGCTTGCTTAGTTGTCATATCTATCCTGCAATGTGGCATGATCTTTCAATTTCACAAACTAAAGTAGTCATGTTATAATTTTATATCAGTATTCTTAAGACAACTTATTTAATAGACATTGATCAGAGGATAAAACCTTTCCACAGGGAATATAGTTAAAAATAAAAATGATAAAATAAAGGGACAAATTTCGATGAAAGATCAACTGGAAGAAAGAAAGGTTCTACAGAGTGCTACAACATAACTTCCATTTTTTTATACCTTAATGAAACCCATTGTATGAAACAAAAATTTCTATTGTTTTTTTACTGTAAGAATATATCTAAAGTTTTGTTTTGTACAGTTTTAAATATCAAATCAGGTATCCCCCATATTCCATACACCGAGTAAGTCAATTTTTAGCATATTTCATGACTCAGCATAGCAGAGGTTTTGTTGGCAATTTCTTACTGGCTTTGGTCTTATAAGGTCCTTGGATGGTTCCCGTACACACGGGATTTCGAAAATCCCCACAGAAAAAAATCACAATCGGAAGAGCCTCTCTAAATCACCCCTAATTGAGGCGCTCTGGGAAGTGTTCCCTCAAAACAGCCATCGATGCTCTTGAGCCGTTTTGTTGAAACCGAAAGTCGTTTAAACGAAGAAAAAAATTCCCGTATTATGTTTAAATAACGGCCTATATTCACTGTCACCGTTAATTTCTTCTGAGAACCAAGGGCCAATATTTCAAACTGAGGGCATTGCACACCAAACTGTGATTTTGGTGATTGCATAAGATGGAATTCTCGAGGAAACAGGGCTAAATAAAATCGATTCCGAAAATGGTCACAGGAATGCGCTCGAAAAATCAACAGGAAACACACCACTGTTTCAACGCATCATGGAAATTACACTTTATGTTAAAAAACTTAATAGTTATATCTTTTCAACAGAACCGTGAAAGCTCCATTAAAACGTCAACCGACTAAATATTAAAAAAGGATATTTTAATTCTGCTCTCATTATATTTCTAATAATATTATTTATATATATCTTTCGGTTTTCTTCTTTGTTTCTTAACATCTCTTGATGTCCCATTGAGTAATGCTGACAGTTGTTGTTTCTTCTCTCCTGTCCTCATCAATTTCACGGATTTTTATTTTCTCTATTTTGAGCGTAAATACAATTCTCATCTTTGTATTCCTTTTATGAACACAATAAATTGGAATAAAGGACACTTATCCATACTATACGCTTCTCCAATTCTTTTGGGAAAAATTTGAATTTTTATTATTCCTCTACAAGATCTTTATGAGGATGTGCTACTTCTAATTAATAGGAACAGTTAAATTAGTACTTCCGCAGCTAATTTGATCTTCTCACTAAAATCTAATTTCATCTGAAGGATTCTTTAATAACACTAAATCTGAGTTATCGAGAGAGTCAATACTAATTCTAAAACTTCTTCATCTTGATTCAAAACAGCAAAATAGCATTCGAGTCTGCACAGGATGAACGAATAAAACTATTTTTTAGTTACGATGGACCGTAGGGTTCATAATGAATTTTACTCACATATTCTATGAAATCTCAAAACATACACCTTAAGCGACAAAATCTACTGAGTACAACTATATTTATTATAATCTATAAACTCTAGTATATACCCTTCGACCAACATTACTGTGATCTTGTTCTCTATACAACGGATATCTCTGTGTCAATCCTTAATATCTCTTTATATGAGTGTATATTCTAACATCGCATTATTTAGTGGATATTTGAAACCTTAAAATAAATGCCTCTTATGGGCATTCATCGATAGTTCCTTCGAACAATTTTTCGGATAAATACCATCCAATTGAGAAAAGGATATTTTGGTGATCTCGTACGCAACTAATTTCTCAATTAATTTATCTGTTCCAAATAATTTTTCCCATTTCCGAAAGGAAGTGGATGATTGTAATATGCTTCATAAATGTGCATTTAATAATCTTGGATCAATCTTTCTTAACGATCACGATATTGCTATTTTATTTAAAGATATTCTATAGAAGATGGTAAGGGAGCTCATTATGTTAATTTTTTATTACTAGTTATAGTTGGAAAATTTTATTGATGACTTTCCTCTATAGAAATAATTTATTCTGTTTCCAAATTTTATGTGCTTAACAACCCTTTATTTGTGCTTACTGAAAATATGTATATTTAGAGTGAAATTTTTCTCTTATTAAAATTTTTTAAAATATATTACTTCCTGGAGAATTCAATTTATATAATTTTACTTATTTATAGTATAGATTATTAAGTGTTTATCTTAAGCCCATAAAGATCTTATTAAGAAAGTGAGAATGAATACCACTAATAAATATTTAATTAATGTGATTCAACCATAACTTCTCAACTTTTTGAATAAAGAATAGCAGAGTTTTTAAATCTAAGCCAATAAATATTTCCGAAGTATTTATTTCGAAGTTAGTCGCTTCCTATTTTGAATTCATAAACTCCACGTTGCGTTCCTTAAAGCATACATGTTGAGGCGCACTTCTACACAAAGCCATGACCTTGACAGTCTTTTTAACAGTTCGTTGCGATAAGGGTGAGTTGAGAGTAAAACTGCATATGAATGTTAATTTTATAGTTTTGAGACTTCTTATTGATAAATATCTCTTATTATATAAACAATATGGAAATGGAAGAAGTGTAACATGATATAAGTGAAACATGATATTTTTACATAATACGAAGATTTCGGGCAAGGTTAATTAGAACACTTAATTAATGATTAACTTCGAGACTTCCGTAATAAACCCGTGAGCAGGTAAATTATGATTAAGTTCCTCATTTTATAAACGCTGAGTTCATTTGGACCCGGACTGATACTAAAAAAATCTATTTATCGTACCCCCTTCTTCGACTTCATATCAATCGCACTTGGAACATGAAAGTAATTTTAATGGGATCCTATTATACGCCTAATAAGCAAAGAGAATTCATGAATAAATAAATAAAGAGTAAATAAGTGAGTGTAAATATATCATGAAAAATTACTATGGAATATTAGTGAGTAAATTTAGTTGTTGTTAATAGTTGGGTTTGAGAATTCATCTTTTCTCGTTAAACGGAAATTCCTTAAGATTGTTGAAACGAATCTTTCTTTTGGAAAATTTGAGGCAACGCCCAAGAAAGGAAGGATAAGTTTGTAATATATCTGATAGATTTGTATTATTTTTAAAGAGGTGTTCATCGATGGTTACAGTAAACAAACGTTTCGTGTTATGGATATATGAATATGTATATGCATTGCAAACAAGAAGGCTATAGAACTTTAATAATGATAAAAGTCAAAGCTGGCCAGCAACTTAGATTTAATCGTTAATTTGATGTATTAATGTTAAAGCAAAAAGGTATTAATCCCGAGAAAGAAATATTTTCTCTTCTTTCTAAAAAAGTGTTGTGTGTTAGAAATTCGATCGTGTGTGTAAAACTTCTAGATCGTTCGTAATATCGGATAACTCGAATAACACATTAAATTTTAAGCAAAAAGATGGGAAATTTCTGTTTGACATCTTAAATACGCGTGGAACGAAATACTTGTAGGCAATCCATGGAGATACCTCAGAACGAAAAATCAAAGGTGCGAATCTTTACTTAAACGATTGTCAAGGCCTTTGACGTCACCTATCTAACAAACGGATCGTGTATTACACTCCGTTAATATCAGCCACCTCGTGCAGTGAATTCGGCAGCCATGTCTTTTGCAGAGCTGCCAACTCCTCCGTCGCGTTTCCCAATCGTACAAGTGGAGCTCTCGGCTTCGGCTGGTTCCAGGCGTCTGCGGGCAATGGGAGCCGGAATGTGCAAAGATGTTGTATCGGGAAGGGGAGGAAGCTGCCCTGAGTCCGGGGGCTACAAGGATTCGGTGACTATGGAAAGAATTCTTCATCGTAAAACGCAGGTGAGAGGAAATGTGAAAACCGTGTCGCCTTTTATTTCGGGTCGCGACCACACATTACGCGCTTTTCATAAGCTCTTGGTAGAAATAAGATGTCAGTTTTTAAAGTTGGCAGGCATTTTATCTCTCCAGATCGTGTTCGAGATTCTTTCGTCCGTTGCTGCGGCTCACAAAATTCTAAATATATTCATTTCTGAAATAAATAGACGCACTCTTCACGACCTAAGAATGCGATGATATTCATACACGAGATATAGATAATCTACTAACGCTCAATTTAAAATAAAAAACATTTGTAAGATGAATCGAAAATTGTTAGGTGATTTCAACGGGTGTTGTCTTCTCGAATAAATCCAATGGTCCATCAAGCCTAAATGTATAATCCACTTGTCTTTGAATCTTATTCTTCAAAATCTGTGGCGAATATCAGGCTCTTAGGTTATTGTAATATGAGAATTTTAAATGATTGTTGAAAGTCACGGATACATGGCAGTTGAGAAAATTTATGGGTAATAATTTTTCTCATTGTTATTTGATAATTTCACAAACCATTTCTCCTTAGTGCTAAGAGCGATCCATTAATTAGTTAAATCTTAATTTTGCCGGCCTCAAAATAGTGAAGACATATATAGTTTATAAATAGAACCCTTTAGTTATAAATAATTAAACTTGCAGACATAGTTGAAATCGATCGAAATGTATCTGATACTTATCTAATATTATAAGAAAAATATAATAAAATAATAATATCATATTTTAAATTTTCTCTTTGTACATTTATCTTCTTTTAGCAGTTTCGTGGACTGACATTCAATCAAATATTCACCCGATAAAGTAAAAGTTCCTTATATAATCTACTAGTAAAATGAGAAATAATGCTTTGATAATAGAAAATTATTCATTTTCCAAGAATTTACATGTTTATACAGCTATAGATACAGCTTTTTCGATTTTCCTCTCTTCGTATTAATATTCTTAAAATTCTCTACCACCAACACTTTATGTTCGACATTTTCACTCTCGCAAATATCTCAATCCTGAATATCCTCAAAATCTGAATCCCATCGGAGAATACCCCAACAGTCAATTCAAAGCTAGTGAGATGCCATCCTTCTTTGCATTTCACCAATCATTATTTTCTATGTCTCAACAATAATATATTTTGCTATATCGAATATCCATCTGATGACGTTCGGTGACGAAGGTCAACTAATGCATATAAAGCAATGAGTAAGACGAGAAGAAGAATATTATAAATATTTTTCTCTCAGATTAGACATTTTTATTCGAACAGACAACGATGAAAGCATATCTTTCAAAGAATTTAATTTATCAGCTATATTAATTAAAATGTAAATCAATTTATTAACTTATTATAAATATATATATATATATATATATATATATATATATATATATATATATATATATATATATATATATACTATTAATATATTTATATGTATTATTAATTATTAATTTATTATTATATTAATAAAAATGTAAACATAGTGGATCTTCTAAATTCAAAGAGGTTAATCCCTATATAAAATTCATTATTCCAAAAGATAATTTAGATTAATAGTGTATTTGTGTATTAATTTTGGATTTTTTTAAGTGAAGAAGCGATTTCAGATTGTCTCAAATGATAAACTTAAGAGACTGTCACTTATATATTTCAATATAATTTAGGCTACAGATATTTTTAGAGTATGATGAAAATCTTTAAATTCAATTCTGAATAAAATAAACTATACGCATATCAACGATTTCAACAACTATTTTCGTGACAAAGGACATGTGTATATAGTCCAAGAAGATTTCTATAACAAGCCTTTCATCTACGTGTAACTGATAGTTAAAAAAAACCGTTACCAGGTAAATGCAAATTTGATTTTTATTATTTTTTTTAAATAATACTATATCCATAGTGTATCCTTCGAAAAACCGGTTTTAAGTATAGACCCGTTACTCGAGATGACCTCAAGGGAGTGGAGCTGAGAAAAAGCCGCCATTACAACTGAACGAAAGAATGATACTTGTGCATTATCGGCAGAAGTAAAATGCAGTCCTCTCGAGATATGAGAATAAGGTAATCTTGGACGAGAACGATGATTCAAAACACGCATCCAAAAATTATAGCCTAACGTCTTTTGAGAATGCGATCCGTATTACATTTGTTCACATGACCGATCATTATGAGAATTGTCCTTGATATTCACTGCTTCTCATTGTATTCCTTTTTTATTTGATTTTCTTACAATAGCATTCATACCTAATAAGAAATTTTGTTAATACACTCTCTAAATTAGATAGATCTCTATCTTACTAAAATATCAGCTGGCTTCTGTTTTAATATATATAAAATCATAGATTCTTGTTTCTTGTATTTATTAACTTGGGATTACATAAGACCATTTAAACATATTCTTGACTTCAATGTGCTGTTTTGTTAAAGATAATTAATAATTATAATACGATCAAAGAGGAACCTGTGAGGGAAAAGCAATTTCAACTAAAATGAAATACTTATTCGATTCTGTGGCGTTCAAAGACTATGGGCACAATAATATCCCATCATAAAAAATTAATCTATTGAACAAAAATCTTTGAGAGCTATCTGAAAACATAATATGCAATCATATTTCTTTCGGAGAAACAAAATAAGTAAAAATAGTAGCTGTATTAAAAAATAATTGCTTCGACAATTTATTGTATCATAATATCAATTATAATCCAGTAATCTTCATCACGTATTATCTGAAATATCTCTCCTTGTTACTAAATGTGGACACTTCACAATTCAGCTTTGAATACATTCAGTTGAATTCATTGAATTCAGTGTCGGAATCAAGAAGCTTAAAAACGGTAATTCATACTGAAAGTGATTGAAAGTTTAATTATATGACCTTCACATATAAAGTTTCCTTATCTTATAGCCACTTGATGCAATCCATTTGTAAATATACTAATTTGTTTCTAATGTGTTACAAGTTATGAGAAGAATTTCTAAGTCAAATATTGCGCATTGGATTTCTGCTGCCTGTTTCTGTTATATTATTATTGTAATCAAATTTCCATGACGATTTTCCACTTATTTTTATTCCAACTGAAATACAAAGTGAAATTAATTAGAATCTTTTTATAAAAGTTTCATGAAAAATAGTCCGGATCGAAAATTGCTTAGTGAATATCACATTATTGCTAATTATTTTTTTCTGAGTAAAGAGATTAAAATAAAAAGTCACTTTCAAATATCATTCTTTGAAGATTATTTTATAAAACTACTAAAAGTTTTTTTTCTAATTTGATCTTCGCTCTTTGATCGATATGCCAAAGTTATAAATTACGAAGAATACAAATTTCTAAAATAATTTCATCTTTATTTCCAAATTATAATCCAAAAATTTGCCTGAATATCTTCCTTTTTTGTTTCGTGAAAATAAGAGCATATCTAAATTAATTCTCGAAATCCTTTGGATACAATTCTAGGTCATCGCTCTCAATTGTAAGGACACGAATGGGGTCAGACGATAAAGCTCATGAAGCTGTAAATGTGGAAGGCTGGTAATTGATACAGAATGCTTCTGTCAATACAGTAACAGTTCCTGCATTGCAGTAGTGAAAGGTAGAGAATGTATTTAAATCTTATAGTAAGTGGGGCAGACCGTTAGCCTACAGTAGGTTCTATTCTTCTTATAATTTCCGTAAACAGCCGTTATATATATATATATATATCTATACATATAGACGCTTCGGGGGGATATATATAACATATATATATATATATATATAGGATATTAATGTCAGGCCCAAACCGCTTCGGCCACGGAGCCGCCGATTTTTTTCCGTAATGGCCCACTAAATCTCACTCAGGAAAAATTGGGAAATCCACCCTACCTATCATGGGTTCGATTCTAGGAGGCCCCAAAAATCGACTTTCCCCCGTAAGAATGCATGGGGCCGTTTTTCAAACAATTTAAAAAAATACTTTCCATTGAGATAGATCAATGTAATTTCATATGGCTATTGCAATTATATATATCTACGCAAAAATGCTGTTTTTTACGCGCAACCGGTCATGGGTTCGATGCCAGGAGGTGAAATATTTTCAAATTTCGAAAAATCCTAGCTCTCTTAATATGATACATAGATCATTCAAATTTTTTACACTTATAGGAAAGTATATTATATATCTCAAAAAAAATCAATACTTGCCTACCTATCACGGGTTCGATTCCAGAGCGTCCCGTAATCTCGATTTTCCCCGTTAAGAATGCATGGGGCCGTTTCTCTAATAATTTTAAAAATACTTCCCATTGACCTAGAAGGATAAGATTTCGTGTAGCTATGGCTAATATAAATATCTACGGAGAAATGCTATATGTTTTGCAAAACTGGTCATGGGTTCGATGCCAGAAGGTGAAATATTCTCAAATTTTGAAAAACCGTAGCTCTCTTCATATGTTACATAGATCATTAAAACTTTCAAAACAAATAGATACAAACAAATTGTACTCTGAAAAAAATCAGCATTTGCCTACGTGCTATGGGTTCGATTCCAGAGCGACCCGTAATCTCGATTTTTGTCATAAGGAATGCATTGGCCATATTTGCGAAAGCTTTTTATGACACTTCCCAACCGCGCAGAGGTTCAAAATTTCACACAGCCATTAAGGGGACCATTGTCATTTAAAAGCTATCCTAGGATAGTCGTAAAAGGTCGTTGGTTCGATGCTAGGGGGCGTTAACTATATCTCCATTTGAAATGCAAAGGGAATTTAGGACACATTTTAAGGTACTTCCTGAATGAATTTCCTTTTGAAATTTGGAGTATTTATAAAGTCAATCGTATTCAAGCGGAAGATAACAGTAATTTTCGTAGGATGGCCTTGGTTCGACGCCGGGGCTGGATTTTAGCTGCCGAAAGAAATGCATCGGAAATCGTATTCGGTGCATTTTCAGCTGCGTTAATGCCCTTCACTTAATGTTTAGCAACGCTTGAGCAGAGTAATCTTTCGAAAAATTAATTTTATTATTTACTAAAGATAAATTATTGCATTGCTTGCTGTAAGCAAGCGCACCTTTACTCGTATATATATATATAGACGCTTCGGGGGGATATATATAACATATATATATATATATATATATAGGATATTAATGTCAGGCCCAAACCGCTTTGGCCACAGAGTCGCCGATTTTTTTCCGTAATGGCCAACTAAATCTCACCTAGGAAAAATTGGGAAACCGACCCTACCTATCATGGGTTCGATTCTAGAAGGCCCCAAAAATCGATTTTCCCCATTAAGAATGCATTGGGCCGTTTTTCAAATGATTTTAAAAATACTTCCCATTAACCTAGAAGGATAAGATTTCATGTAGCTATTGCTACTATATATATCTACGGAAAAATGCTATTGTTTACGTCCAACCGGTCATTGGTTCGATGCCAGGAGGTGACATATTTTCAAATTTCAAAAAATCGTAGCTCTCTTAATATGATATATAGATCATTGAAACCTTTTACACGTATAGATACAAGCATAGTGTACTTTGAAAAAAATCAACAGTTGTCTACGTGTCACGGGTTCGATTCCAGAGCGTTCCGTAATCTTCATTTTCCCCGTTAAGAATGCATGGGGCCGTTTTTCCAATAATTTTAAAAATACTTCCCAATAATTAAAAAGAATAAGATTTCATGCAACTATTGCTAATATATATATCTACAGAAAAATGTAGTATTTTACGTACAATCGGTCCTGGGTTCGATGCCAGGAGGTGAAATATTTTCAAATTTTGAAAAATCGTAGCTCCCTTAATATCGTACATAGATCATTCAAATCTTCTACAAATATAGATACATACAAAATGTACTTGGAAAAAAATCAGCACTTGCCTATGTATCACGGGTTCGATTCCAGAGCGACCCGTAATCTCGGTTTTTCCCGTTTAAAATACATTGTCCATATTTGCGAAAGCTTTTTTCGACACTTCCCAACCGCGCAGAGGTTCAAAATTTCACACAGCCATTAAGTACACAGTACAGTACAAGTAGACAGTACTCATATAAAAGCTATCCTAAGATTATCGCAAAAGGTCGTTGGTTCGATGCTAGGGGGCGTTAATTTTTACTCCATGTGAAATACATAGGGAATTTATGACTCATTTTAAGGTACATCCTGAATTAATTTCCTTTTGTAATTCGGGGTGTTTATAAAGTCCACCATACTCAAGCGAAAGATTACAGTAATTTTAGCATGAAGACCTTGGTTCGACGCCGGGGCGGGATTTTAGCTTCCGAAAGGTATGCATCGGAAATCGTATTCAGTGCATTTTCAGCTGCGTTAATGCCCTTTACTTAATGTTTAGCAACGTTTGAGCAAAGTAATCTTTCGAAAAATTTTATTATTCACTAAAGATAAATTATTGCATTGCTTGCTGTAAGCAAGCGCACCTTTACTCGTATATATATATATATATATATTGTAAATTGTGACTTCCACTTTTGATTTCATGGAAAATGTTCCTGATGAAATAAAAGAAAATTCGTAGCTTTTACGTTTTTAAATGCTCAGAAAAAATTGTAAATAATAAAATTTATTTAAATCGAAGACCATGTTCATACTCCTTGGACCATCTTCAGGTGATATTTACAATACGAGTATGTGTATACAAGATATTATACATCATGAACAAAATAGAGCGTAAAGTATAGAGTAATCCTTTTCTCCGAACTGCTTTCTGCTGTATTTGACAAATATTATCTATTTTCCCGCAAATGAAATCCATATTTCAAATTTATATTCTACTGAAGAAAACCAATACTTCGTCTGATACAGTATAAGAACTACAGACTTGCGATTGGTCACAACCTTTTAACCGAGATATTTATTTTCATATAATTGACTATCGAATGAAAATTAATTCCTAATTTATGTTTTTTGCCGACGGCTATAGAGGAACGTCATCAATATAGAACGTCCATTATAACTTATATACTATATATACTACTAACTATATAGACAAAAATTGCAGTAAACAGATGTACTCATTCTTGAATAGGCGTTTTAGAGAATATACAATATCTGGAATATTTTCTCATCTTCATTCCGAAAAAATATTGAGAATGAGCATAAACCTATTGATAAAAAATGGATTCACGAGATTCATAACGTTGTAAGCAGTTGAATACGCTGTGGATCCCGTGGAGTTATTTTTTTCAACGGAAAGGTAGATAGCGGAAGGTTAAAGGCATAATTTATTAATATAAACATAAAAACATTTCATAAATGGATCCATGAAGGTTGAAATTGAATTGCTAAGTGATATTATAGCGAATGAAATTGACCGTATTCAAGCATCATTTGTAAGTCTAAGCGTTTTATCGATCGAATAATAACATATTGAATGAATTTATTGAACAAACAAACTTTAAAGAATGAGTATGTGTATTTATCTATAATAATGAACTAAAATGGTTTTTGGGAGCATTTCCTTTCCATTCTCGGACAAATGCCTGCAGTTTATGTCTCATCTCTTCCAGAAGCGCTTACTATAGCATTTACTTGAACGAATTGATTTTAAAAAATGTTTAATTTTTTATAGGCCATCCAAGGTAGTAACATTTCATCGAGACAAAATGGAACATCTTTAAAAAGGTAATACGATATGTAATAGATTATATTGTATTTTTGTAGTAAATAGTGACTTTATATGTTTCTTAAATATCAACTGTCCTTACTTCTGAATAAAAAATATAACTTTATAAGCCCCTAAATTTTGGCGTCAACAATTCAAATATATAGATAAATTTCTGTGTTTCTTCTCATCGAGCAACTACTCTGAAGAATACTATTTAACCAAACTCTAGTTTGGTTGATATTTAAAGAGAGAGTTTGGGAATATTTCATGTGAATTTTCATAATGTGTGGTTATTACGTATGTACATGTATTATTTTGAGTCGGATTTAAAGGTATTTTCACAGTCATAATCTCGCCCATCATAATTAAATCACATTATTATAATTTATGCCGGTACTCATTAACTACTTCGAAGGAAGGTTTTTCAATCATCAGAATGAAGATTGCATTTCTTCACCTTAATAATTTACAAACCTATTATTTTATTATTATGATTATATTTTTAACTATCCACCTTTTCGATCCCAATCACTAGGGATTTACGCAAGAACTTTAAATTCAAGGAATCCATCAATTTAATTCATGTGATTGCAATTAATATCATATTTCCCCGATAGAAAATTTAACGCTTAAAAGTCATAGCAGTGAAATGATTTTAACCAACTGAAAAGCATTTAAATTTTTATAACAACGATTAGTGGTGCCAATTTAATATGTTTTATAATTTAAGCCCTTCCGATTTATCGAATCTGCCACCGCCGAAGGGCGAGAGAGGTGATCCGCCCGTGAGACCCCCAAGAAAGAAGGACCGACTTCGGAAACCACCACTTCCACGTCGCAATCAATCAGCAGCAACACTCTCAGCCTCTCCAGAAGCTACCGCCGCTGACCTGGAGGTCTACTTGAAAAGATGTCATAGTATGGGGGCCGTGCCAGCCCTCTTGGAGGAACTGCACAGAAGTAGACAGGCGTCCTCTGCATCCTCTTCTCTTGTTTCTACACTGGATGAGGCGATTCCACAAGACCGTCTGCCGTCCTTCGCTTCTGTGACACCCCCTCCGTCTCCCTCATCACCGGGAGAATCCTACAATAACGCGCCACATTTCTTCATCGGGAGTCGTAACCGCTCTCCTACTTCGGATGCGACCTCATACGTGGACCTGTGGACCAGCGGAAAGGCTAAGGGCCCACTTATCGGGAGGGACGAAGACGGTATGCAAGATTTGATTCGCAAGTTGAGAAGAGTGAGATCTCAAGGTGATCGTAGAGGAGACCATGGCGTGGGGGCCCTCACAGAGCACGTGATCGACATTCTTCCTACCAAGTGCGCTGGTCCTCCTAAATTGTCCGTGAACAGGAGCTCATCGACCCCTCATCTAGCTCAGATACCTTCCAGCAACGTTGATGAAGATCGCAACAATCCCAGAACGATCCTACTCAAGATCCTTGGTCAGTACCACTGTCTACCTGGTTCGGGGGGTTTAGCTCGCAAAGGAAAGAAGGGTGAAGAGGATGACCTGAGGGCCATCGAGAAGCAGTTGGATGCAACTTGGGGTCACTTGAGAAGAAGTAATTCGAGAGCAGAAGGAAAAGGGGATGAGGATGATAACTCCTCCGTTACGCCTTCTCTGGGAGAACTGGAGGAGGCGCTCGCACAGATGTTGGAGGAGGATGATTGGGAAGAAAGAGAGGAAGAGAGAGCTGCCAAAGAGAGAGAAGAGGTGGAAAGAGAAGAGAAGGAAGAATCAGTTATGAGAATGAAGAGGGAAAACACATTCACAGCACTAAGTGATTTGTCTAAGAATGAACTGCTGGAATGAGACGAGATATCTTGTTAGGGAGACATAGTAATAGATTGGTGTATAATCCATGGTGCTGTTTTCCATACAGTTGGGTAATTCCTTTTGGCGATGAGGCTGAGAAGCCATTACTCCAAGGACGACATCTTTCAGTAGATTCTTCTGCTCTATATTGCGGTCGCAATATCTACTCAAACGCCAACTGTTCCGATATTGTAAAAATAGTTCACGCGTTCATTGAAACAGTTTGTTATTAATTTGTGAAACTACTGATTTTATTGTTGACTGCATCGTACTTTTTTATTTTAGATCTGCTCTTGAAAGTATTTCGTAGTAAACCCGAGTAAAGAGAACAAAAGCATTGATATCATATTTTACATGTTAACGCACTTTAACATCTTTATTTATGACTTTATGGAGTTTAAAAATATTGTCAATGTTTTTTATGCATCAAAATTCCTAAGATCATTTTACTTACTAGCAAAGAGTTGTTTTAGTTAGTTCAAATGCACATTTAGGTTTTTAAAATGTCTTTCCACAAAATGACACTTGATTACGATAATTATATTTATGTTGCATTGCAGTGTTTAACGTAAATAGATACAAAATAAAACTGAGAAATACATTTTTATTTGAAATTTACCGTTGTTTAAGAGAATACAAAGGGTTGTATTATATTCCGGATGTAGCAAAGATATAATTTGCAGGACGTTTTGCAGACGAAATTATCTTTTAAACATCGAATGCTACAAACATTGAGTCATAAATCCAATTTTCATGATTGTAGTGTGATTTTCATTATCAATCATTAGTATAATAACAATGCCGGGCTTCTAATGAGAAAAGTACTCTTTTATAATATACTGGGAAAGACTTTAAAGATATAATCAAATTCCACTGATAAACTCACTCAACTCTAACTAATGAGTAAAATCAAAATAAATTTGCAGGCTCAGTAAAATCATTCTGTTTTTTGTCGATTGCAATTTCTTTATTTTAAGTACTTATTTAACTGTGATTTGCCGAAACGATGATACTTAAAATTTATCAAAAGTATTCATGCAGTTTCATATATTCAAATTGAAACATGCGTATATAGATAAAGGAGACAGCTTTTAATTATTAAAATTAATCTTTCAAAATTAATCTTTAAAATATTTTAAAATTGAATTACTAATGATGTAATGAAAAAATTATTATAAGGAATCCATCTTTGCTTTGGCATTCTTTGGACAACCCTCTTTCATACTAGGAAATCTTTGCTGGTGATATCTATCAAGAGAATTTTTATTATATTAGTTTATTAAATACCTTTTATGTTCATACAAAACCATTCTAAAGATAACTGATTAATTTATAAACTTAACCACGCATAAAGTTCCAATGATTGTGATAATTGAGAATGTATTTTAGATAAGAGGAAAGGAAGTATATAGGTTTGAATAGTCGCAAAAAGGGGCTGATACAGATGCCCAATGAACAGAGGGGATCGTGGTTACGTAATTAACTAGGGTAGGATAAATTATGGTGATAATTTCTTCCCGCATTGCAGTAAAATGATTTAAGTCTTTATACCCTCCAACACTTAATATGGCCGTCACAATTGTTGATTCTACCACATTATAGAACTATGAAATGGCATTGTGTGTATCCAGTGTGTTTGCACCCTGCTCTGAATTTAAAAGTCTTATGCGTTATTTTCGTAAAGAAGTTCAGGAAGTGAATATAACAGGAAAGGTAACTATGAAGTATTATACGAGTTAAGCTGTGCTTGCTAATAGCAAGCAGTATACTAATTAAATATCTTTCAATGAAAAATAAGATTTTACGGAAGGTTAATCTTCGTCCACATTACTAAATATAAGTTGAACGAAATATATCTTTTAATGAAACGTAAGTTTTTCCGAAAGACTCTATTCGGATTAGTCATGCTAACTAAAGGACATTTTCGCAGCGTACCTTGCATTGACTACGATTTCATATGCTTTTCTTATGGCAGGATTATTACCGCCCTGTCATCGAACCAAGGCCATCTTACGAAAAACACTGTGATTGCTCGCTTGAGTATGATTGACTTTATAAACACTTCGAATTTCAAAAGGAAAAACATTCAGGAAGTACTTCAAAATGCGTTCTTATTTCCCTATGCATTTCTTATGAGGATATAGTTAACGCCCCCTAACATCAAACCAACGGCCATTTACGACATTCTTATGGTCGCTTTTAGGTGAGAATGGTCCCTTTTATGGCTGTGTGAAATTTTGAACCTCTGCGCGGTTGGGAAGTGTCATACAAAGCTTTCGGAAATATGGTCAATGCTTTCCTTATGAGAAAAATCGAGATTAAGGGTCGCTCTGGATTCGAACCCGTGACACATAGGCAAGTGTTGATTTTTTTCGAAGTACATTATATTCTTATCTATACGTGTAAGAAGTTTGAATATATCATATTTAAAGAGTTACGATTTTTCAAAATTTGAAAATATGTCACCTCCTGGCATCGAACCTATGACCAGTTATATATATATATATATATGTATACCTTCTGAGCAGAGGATGTTTGTATTGCTTTTATCATTACTTACATAAGTTTTGTAGCTGAAAAAGTAGAATAGAAAAATCGAAGCTATCACCTGTTATTAAATGTATGTAAAGACGGCATGACGTATCCTGTGCAATTACATTTACTATAAATATATAATAGTAGATATATAATTCTGTAAAATTTTTCTGATGGATATCAATTAAAAATAACATCACACGATCAATCGATAGCTTTACCAAAATTGTGACGCCTTGAGAAGTATCAGAGGAATAAATTTTCGGCAGTAAAACTACGTACCCTACTTTCGGAGATGTTTTAATAATTTCAGTCGTAAAAATAAGCCATTGCCATATATAATTCGTAGATATTTGGGAAGTACTTTCAATTATTTTCGTCGAGCATGATTAACATGCCAGAGAAACTGTATTTGGCTCAGGAGATATAAAATAGCGCATTAAATCATAATAATATATGGTTTAATCGCCGCCACCTCCGACCTAATTTCTTCATTGCAAAATTGTCTCTATTGGTATGAGCAAAAATAAATTCTTTTTGAGTTACCCCAGCTATCCCAGTTTTTATGGTTTGGATATAAAGCATATTTAAAGCCTAACATCTAGTATATGGTCATTAGTTGTCTCAAAACAATTGCTTTAGATATCCACTATTTTTGGTACCGAGGGCTGGTATTGAAACCTGGCTCATATCCTTAATTCATTTTTTTATTAATTCTATTTTTTACATGCTATGACTCCAAGACTGTATTAATTTGGCATTTGAAATAATTTCTTTTCTGTAGACAACGAGAGGACACCAACGGTATGTATATTAACATAGCTTTTTTCCACTTTCTCGATAAAAGAGTCAATCTGTTAGGCCTAACAAAATTTTCAACAATATATTATACACTTCTTAATCTTCTAGGAGTTTGAACTTAAGAATTGATTTTAGTGGCTGACGCTCGAAATAATTCGGTTTTCGATGAAAAAATCACCTATGTAGAGAAAAATCCTGATGGCATATGTACACTTTTCAAGCTACAGAAATATAAAATACCGTTTTATCAGGATACGCTAGTGAGCAACTATGGCATAAAGCAGGGGTCTCCAAACTACGGCCCGAGGGACACATTAGGCCCACGGACAGATTTTATCCGGCCCGCGCAGAGCTAGCATACTTGAAAACTCCTTTTAGAGAACATATTTTTTATAGGAAATAAAATTTAGTTTACTGAAGAATTCTAATTTTATGTTGAATAATTATTATTATGACATCTATATTGATATGGTCATGGGCTAACTACTCACAACATTGTTGTAGGCTTATTGTTTTTGTTTTGTGATAAGTTGGATAAAGAAACACAGAATTATAATGAGTAAAGACATGTATAATATGCAGAAAATTTAACTTCAGTATATAATAAATAAAAAATTATTGAAATGAATCCAACTAACATTTTATACATTTTAAATAAAACATAACTTATAACAAGCATAATGACGTAAGGAATACTAATGAGATTTATGTAATTGAGTTTTTCCACTGACAATAGTTTGTAGTTGTGGACTAATTTTACTTATACCAATTATTAAAAGAGATTTAAGATGCTCATCAGTTAATTTAGATCTGTAAACATTTTTTGTGTACTTCATTTTGGAGAAGGTCTTCTTACAAAAATAAGTAGTACCAAAAACAGAAAACAGACCACGAGCAAACTTATGCAAGTTATCAAATTGTGTCAGTGGAAGACTCTCAATAAAATTCCAACAAAGATGAGTTTTGATATTTTTAAACGTTGCGTACTTTTTCTGACTTTTTTTTCATCAGTGGACTGTTTCACTTTTTACCACCGGCAATAATGATAATATGGTTTTGGCTCTCGGAACTTACTGGAGTAATCAGTATGGCCCTAAGGCTGTGAAGTTTGGAGACCCCTGGCATAAAGCGATATTTATATACTATATTGAGAGCTTTCATAATGATCAATCACGTCCAATATATATCATATAATATCATTCATGAGCATTGAAAATTTTTGTAAAGCAATGTAATTATCAAAAAATGCTGAAAAGAAGAGATATTCTATGCTGAAAAAGTTCATACAAGAGGGTTATTAAGGTATTTGGATTAGTTAAGAGTTAGAAAAAAAGCTTTGTAATGCCAGAGGAATTTCCTAAAATAGAATATAGTAGCATAAGACATTGTAATTTAACAGCATCATCTATTTTTTTCCTCTTATACATACTTTTATTATCATCATATTATATAGTTTATTATTGTTAGTTTGGAAAAAGTAGTACTGGGATTGAAAATCAATCCTGAATGCAATGAAATCTTGATCTTTTAAATGGAATACATAGAGTAAAAAGAGTTTGATAAGCAAAGTAAATTTGCATTTAGTTAAGGTGAGTTACTTGTTCATGGAAAAAATCTATGAATATATGGATGAAATAAATATCAATGATGTTATAATTTTCTGTCCTTCATTTTTACATCTATGATCTAATCATTGTGAGACATTTTTTTATGATTTCATTCTTATTGATGTTAAGGCTAGTTATATGAGATTCAATCATGAATACTTAAGAATTATACCATCATGAAAATAGAAGCACTCAACTTCTTCAGAGCAATGGTTTAATATTCAAAATTCAGTATTCAAAATAATCTTTTTGTTAATAATTAAATTATATTAATAATTTTTATTTTCAATAAAATACTAATCTTTTTATTACCTGCAATTTTGTTGTGATCCAAGCTATCCTTTAGAATGATAGACTTCCATATAGGAAGTACTCTCTGTATGTACTTTTCAGAAATGTGTCATCAGCTAATACAATTAAAATTAGAAGAGATTAGTCAAGAAAGGTAGATCCAAACTTACATTGCACACATCTAATTGAGATTCTAAGATTTGCTTCAAAATTCTTAGCCTGAAATTTCTTAGAACATCTTATAATTATGTAAAAGAAACAACTGTTTTCTATATTATTTCAAATTTCTTTCATATACTCCTGTGAAATATTCCAAAAGTAAAATAATCCCCAATCTGATTTCCTGGTGGAGATCATTCAGAGGGAGACATCAGTGAAGATTGATAAGTATGTGGAAGATAAGTTGTGAAATGTGAGAAATTCATATATTTTTAGGAAGCTAAAAGATGCAAACATAGAGATGAAGAAGCAAACATTAGATATAAAGTGGGCTGGGGCAGGTAATTTTAAGAATGACAAAAACAGAGTCAAATATCCAGGCCCCATCAATAAGATAGCAGGGGGTTGATATAATAAAGAAGGAATAGTGAGGAAGGTGAAGAATACAAGCAAAACAAAGAGAGACTACTTAAAATCAAGATAGATCTAGAGCTCACTGATACAGTGATAGTATATAAATATATGCTAACATCCAACCATTCTGGGAAAGAAATACAAGAAAGGTATGAGCAAATTGAATAAATTATCAGTGCTGTCAAAATAAAAGAAAACCCAATAATGAGGGTTGACTGGTGCACCATGGTCTAAAATGGAGAAAATACAAGCAGTGTAAATGAGTGGGGATTGGGTAAATGATTTTCCGAAAGATTAAGATGCATGAATTTAGTAGTAAAAATAGAACAGTGATGGTACCCTTTTGAACAACATTGGCACATTAAATATACTTTGAAGATGCCAGGGGATATAGCTAGATAACAGATTAGCTGGTGACATAGATAGTGACCATGATGTAAGTGTCATGGGAAGTTGTTAGCACCTTGAAAAGATTACAAGGGTGAATTGAACCAAGATGAAACACTAAAGTCTTGGAAAAGATAGAAAATGATACCAGAAGAAAATTTACTGTAACCATAAATGAAAAACTTGTTAAGTTAGAGAATGGGAAGGGAATAAACACAGGAGAAAGATAGAATAAATTGAAAAAAATGATTGCAGAAATCCCAGAATATTAACATATAAGCAACATAGCTGATACCAGAAACCATGAATAACAATCCAGATACAAGAACTAGAGGAAGAAAGAAAGAAATACAAGCACTCTAGTTGTGAAGAAGAGTAAACTATATAAAAACTACTGTACCAGTTCTTACAAGAGAGCAGAAAAACTACAGAAGAGTGGGTTAAAAGCTTCCATAATTAATTCATGAAAACATGAAGGAGGGTACCATAAAACAGAGTACAAGCTAGAAAAACCCAATTGGGAGGATTATATACTTTGTGCATCAACATCTGATTTGCACATGGGAGAATACTGACAGTTATTGGAGGTAGAGGAAAGAGAAAGAAGGTATAGATTGAACTATTTTTTAAGGACCAAAATCACTGGAAGATACATTAATGAATGATAGCAATGTAGATAAAAGTGAAAAAGATGCATAAAGGTTTATTTACTTTGTAGAGTATGTATAAAAGTTATTATAAAAGTTTGATATAAAACAATCTGGAAATGTTTAAATAAATATTATATTATATCATCACTGAACTAAATTTGGATATGCTTGTAATTTCTTTCAGTCTGAACAGACTCAACTTGTAGCCTACCTCAATGATCAATAATTAGATCTTGCTACAAGATATTATATTTTTTGTGTTATAATACAAAATATAATTTGAAATTATATACTTAGATTTGAAATAAATTTTAAACATGCAACTTAATGATAACGATTAGAAACACTTCATTCAACAAACTGGAGCATTACTCATCAATCAACTCTGAGTTAATTATAAAATGCATCTTACTTTAATTACTATAGTTAGTCCTTGATTCCTTTTAAAAGATGAGTAACTTTGATTATGAAGAAATTAAAGTTTAATTAAATGAGAAAGTTACTGAATTCATCTGATATCTCATACTTATGGAGATCTTGCAAGAAAGTCTTATTTTATGAGATAATGATCTATTTTAAAATTTAAACCTCAATTAAATTATTTTGGATGTTCTTGTAAATTTTCATTGACATTAAATCTTGTTGAAAGAATTGAATTTTGATATCCTATGTATAGAGTATAAATAAATATAAATGAAGGATAATGAATAAATATATTAGCAATGTTCTTATTCATTTAGAGTGGAGATGATTCTACCCATTTTTGTTGAGATCCATATTAGTATGACACTACTAAGAGTTCAATCAATTTTTTTTAGTACATCTTTACATAGTGCCCAAGTAAGAACATCTATTGTCCTTCATATTAATATACTATTACATAATATTCCTTTCCTCAATATGTGTCCTTGAATCTTATCTTTGTATTATTATTGTACACACTTACTTTTCATTAGGCTTACATTTCATTTGATACCTTAAATTAAATGGCAATCTTGCACAGAAAGTATGTGAGAGGTGTGTATTCTATATTAAGAGAATGTTACTTAAATTTAACAATGTTAATTTTAAAAAACTATCTCCTTTGAAATCCAACATCAATCTTTTTGAGGTAGTGGGATAGAGAAAGAAAATTTTACACTTGCCACAGAAATTTGAGAGATTTGTTATTGAAACCTTTTACAGAAATGGCCTGAGTCCTATGTCACATATACGTAACCTATTTGCCTTCGGCCATTTCCAAAAGTGCTCCTTTGAAATGTAAGCGACTGAAAATTAATCCAAACAAACAAATCTGACCCAATCTCTTGATTTTTGTTCAGTTGCTCTCCGTCGGAAATTGGGAGATGCGAGTTCTATTCCTATCGCGTTCCTGAAATCCTAGGTTTATTGTAAGCTGCATTAACTTTGGTTGTAACAAATTCTTTCTTCATTAAATGATCATTCAGATATATCAAAATTATAAGCTTATCGACTCCATATTTGGCTGAAACATTATTTACATTGACAGTAAAACTGTTTTCATTAGGTCTACCGGAAAGTTCTGTCCGTTTTTAGAATGAAACAAAAGAATAGATTTTTTCATACTTTGAATAAAGTTTATTGAATAATTTAATTACCATCATTATTTATGGCATCTCTACAGCGTGATGGCAATTTATATATCCCATTTTTCAAGAATATCTTATCTCTAGAGGCCAAAAATTTAACCGGTGTTTGTCTGATTTCTTCTTCTTTCTTGAATTATTTGCCCTTCAAGAAATTTTGTAAGGACAGAAACCATTGGTATGCGAACGCGTCTCACTTAATACTAACGAGAATGGTCTTCGTTTTAATCATCTAAGACGAAAATGTGTGTATGATCGAAAGAGAGAGCCAAATATGTGTTTAATGATTATGAGCTTAGGGGGAAAGTGTTTATAAAGTCAATCATATTTAAGCGGAAGATAACAGTAATTTTCGTAGGATGGCCTTGGTTCGACGCCGGGGCGGGAATAATGTTGCCATAAGAAATGCATGGGAAATCCGATGCCAATTTTTTTTGGAAAGTATTTTTTAAAATAATTTGAAAAACAGCCCCATGCGTTCTAAACAGGGAAAATTGAGATTACGGGACGCTCTGGAATCGAACCCGTGACACATAGGCAACTGTTGATTTTTTCCAAAGTACATTTTATACGTATCTATACGTGTAAAAAGTTTGAATGTTCTATATCTCATATTTATAGAGCTACGATTTTTCAAAATCCGAAACTATTTCACCTCCTGGCATCGAACTCATGACCATTTGTGCGTAAAATATAGCATTATTCCATAGATATGTAAAATAGCAATAGCTACATGAAATCTTATCCTTCTAGGTTAATGGGAAGTATTTTTAAAATCATTTGAAAAACGGCCCAATGCATTCTTAATGGGGAGAATCGATTTTTGGGGCCTCCTAGAATCGAACCCATGATAGGTAGGGTCGGTTTCCCAATTTTTCCAAGGTAAGATTTAGTTGGCCATTACGGAAAAAAATCGGCGGCTCCGTGGCCAAAGCGGTTTGGGCCTGACATTAATATCCTATATATATATATTTGTATACGAGTAAAGGTGTGCTTGCTGACAGCAAGCAATGCAATAATTTATCTTTAGTAAAAAATAAAATTTTAAACATAAAGTAAAGGACCTTAACGCAGCTGAAAATGCACCGAATTCGATTTCCCATGCATTTCTTTCGGCAGCATAATTCCCGCCCCGGCGTCGAACCAAGGTCATCCTGCTAAAATCACTGTAATGTTTCCCTTAAGTATGATTGACTTTATAAACACCCCGAATTTCAAATGGAAAATCATTCAGGAAGTACCTTAAAATGAGTCCTTAAATCCCTATGTATTTCTTACGAAGTCATTGTTAACGCCCCCTAGAATCGAACCAACGACCATTTACGAAATAAATACGGTCGCTTTTAAGTGAGAACGGTCCTTTTATGGCTGTGTGAAATTCTGAACCTCTGCGAGGTTGGGAAGTGTCATAAAATGTTTTCGGAAATATGGTCTATGTATTTTAAACGGGAAAAATCGAGTTTATGGGACGCTCTGGAATCGAACCCGTGACACATAGGCTAATGCTGATTTTTTTCAAAGTACAATATAAACTTATCTATTTGTGTGGTAAGTTTGAATTTTCTACGTACGACATTAAGGGCTACACGATTTTTTAAAATTCGAAAATACTTCACCTCCAGGCATCGAACCCAGGACCGATTGTACGTAAAATACTAAATTTTTCCGTAGACATATATAATTGCAATAGGTACATGAAATCTTATTGCTCTAACTCAATTGGAAGTATTTTTAAAATTATTTGAAAAACGGCCGCATGCATTCTTAACGGGGAAAATCAAGATTACGGGACACTCTGGAATCGAACCCGTGACACATAGGCAACTGTTGATTTTTCTCAAAGTACATTTTATATGTATCTATTTGTTTAAAAAGTTTGAATGATCTAAGTATCATATTAAGGAAGCTAGGATTTTTTAAAATTCGAAAATATTTCACCTCCTGGCATCGAACCCATGACCGGTTGGACGTAAGCAACAGCATTTTTACGTAGATATATATAGTAGCAATAGCTACATGAAACCTTATCCTTCTAGATTAATGGGAAGTATTTTTAAAATCATTTGAAAAATGGCCCAATGCATTCTTAATGGGGAAAATCGATTTTTTGGGCCTCCTAGAATCGAACCCATGATAGGTAGGGTCGGTTTCCCAATTTTTCCCAGGTGAGATTTAGTTGGCCAGTACGGGAAAAAATCGGCGGCTCCGTGGCCAAAGCGGTTTGGGCCTGACATTAATATCCTATATATATATATATATATATATCCTATATATATATATATCCCCCCGAAGCGTCTATATATAATAGATATATATCCCCCCGAAGCGTCTATATATAATAGATATATATATGCATGTGTGTGTGTGTTTGAATATTGGGTCGAAAGAAAAATAATTTCATTTGCTAAAACATATTTCCTTCGCCTTCCAAAAGTTAATAACAACTTAATTAACCAAAAGTTAGTATATAATAATTTAAATATTTTACAACGTTAATTAACTGAAGATAGCATCAAACGTTTAGAGATGTGCATTTTCTAGAAGTGAACTCAAATTTTAGTCCTCTGTTAGTAAAAAAAATATCGTCAAAAGTTTTAGTTGAAATAGTGACTATCTGCAGACTAGTAATATATCATATAAAATTTTAATGGTTTGATATTTTCAAAACATTTTATGACAAGTTAGAAGAAGGAATTGGTCTGCGGACCTTAGCTTCAATTCTCTATAACTACGCTCACATGGATTAAATAATTCCGTTCTAAATATCTAAACCATACCAGTTTAGAAAACCCATCGCATTAGTGTTTTCTTAGTTTAATTTTTTGACTACCTGCTTTACTTACGAATCCTTATTTTTTCTACAATTCCTAGAGAGAGTTAGCTAATGAAAAAAGTCCGCGTAAAAGTTAAAATATTTTTTTCGGTCTTTTAGATCAATTGGCATCCATTTTGGGTGTGGCCATTCCTTCATTACGCAGTCAATACTAGGAATGTATCCGACCAGAGTATTGACTCATTATTTCTTTATACTGATTTGTGCCCTTTGATGCGATGTGTAGAGACAGAATTCATTCGGGAACCTAAAACGGTGGAATGAGAAACTAATTTTTAGAATTCAATTAATCCACTCCAACCGTCTTCTACAGAAAGTGATCTTTATCAGTCTTAATTACGACATAACTTCACTTCATCCTCCCGGTTCTTATTATGTTTCCCTTCCGAATAATCTCCTTAGAGCAATAATTGGCGTTGTTTGGCATTTATTAAAAAGGCATCGCAAAAACCGACAGGGAGTGAACATCACTGCGCGATTTTCCTCCAGTTTAATCCATCAAGAATCGAATTCCTCATAACGTACAGAGAGACAATCATCCCCAAATCACGTTTAATTTCGAGTCTTCAGCCACTTCGATCCGTCGGTTTTTTAAAAAAAAAACAAACTGCAATCTCATGGCACAGGATCAACGATTCCCACGTTGGACAATTTCCAAGAGAGTGGATTTACGATTAATGTAGTCTCTGACCAAAAGAATTGGACTTCTCTCAGAGTGAGCTATTACGTTCCCACAAAATATACTGTTCTCGAGAAGTAAAAAGACCTACTTGAGCTTGGAGTAAAATTTTAGCTGTACACATTCATTCTAACTAGAGTTCTTTAAATGTCGCATCCAAGATTTAATTGGCAGATCCCTTCCCTCATCGATCAAAGAAAATAATTAGACACAATGCCAAATGTAATGGTCATATCCACGAATAAGTTTTTCTTGTAAAGCTGATGGAACATTTAAAGCATTATAACTGATCATGTGAAAATCATACAAAATACATTCGGACATCATTTCGTTAAAAATTATTAAATAAGAAAAGCATCCCTTATCTTTAACTTTATTTAGAATCTCCGGGAATATTTAATTATTTATTTTCTAAAGTTTATCTTAATATGAAACATATGCTATATTGATATAATACCATAGTGAATCATCAAACAGTAAATAAAACCGAATACTCAATTTTTATTACATAAAAAAGGAAAGATGATTTAACGGTTTCATGAGGGTCTTAATTCTTTACTGAAAGCTCATCAATTCTCGATTAAATTACGAAAAAGCTTATTTAATGCTAAAATTAATTAATAATTGTATATTTTCTTTGACTCTAGTGTCAAGATTCTTAAAAGTATACTAAGTATCATCAGCTTAATATACTTACATACGTTCTCAAAAACAGATTCGTTAGCCTCACCATCCATTTTATTTCGTTAGATCAAATGTTTATATGGAATGCTAAAAATAAATGATGCAATAAAGAGTCTGTTTAGCAGTAATCAGAAAATAATCATTCATTTTCTTAAATTTGGAAGCATAGATATGATTATGTACGTAATGACTCTACTTCGAGCTCATTTGGAAGAAAATTTATGTTTTCCTTTTTAATATCAAAATATATCTTTCTCTGGTTCGAATAGTGATAAAAATCATCATCAATTAAATTTTTTAGATTTAAATAACGAACGAATATTTCTGAGGAAGATAACATTCTTCTCAATTATCTGTTTCAATCTCTGTGTAACTATCTCAAGAATCGTTACTTACAATTTTTATCCCTTAATTCTCATTTTATGAAAAAAATATCAATATAGTTTCTCACACAGCCGTTTATATCCACCATTATTAATTGGATGAAAGAACCATATGAATGTTCGAGTAAATATGTACACTACTATCCGAGAACGAAATTGATAGATCGAATGATGAGCATAGAGGTGATCCTATCCCTGGTGTTAGGAACAAAATGAATATGAATTAAAATTGGAAGAAACCCTTTGAAAATAAAACTGTGGAAATTAGTTTCATCATTTTCTCTCTTAATACTGATTTGTTGTCAGTGGTCCTGCCTTTTGAAGGCTCGTCATTTTGAGTAACACTTAGATTAGATCAGTTTTTAAAGATTGGTTGTCTACAAGATTAAGTTGAAAGTATATTATTCATACATTTTAGATTTATTTTATATCGATTCTTTTTCTTAAGAAATTTGGTAAAAAGTTTAAGAAACCGACTCTTAAGAATAATAAGGGTAGATTGCTATCAAAATCGCTTTTATAAACATGATCTTTGCGATGGTTGATGCCACGATTTGAAAAATCGCTACTGTTTCCAATCAATTTGCGGATAAACTAAGAAGGAATTAAATAAATGATCTGAAAATTCCATTTTGAAATGACAATTTTTAACAAAATTATCGTCAACCGAAATGAAACTATCTAATTAACGAAAGAAAAAGTACCAAAAGAAAACTACATAGAATCCCAAAAACTGAAGGCAATTCTTGGAGATTATGTTTTAAAATATTTATTCACAGGTTTTCGAGGCAATCCTCCATCCACGAGCTTCCATTACGAAAACACTAAATAAAAATAAACGAATGGAAATTTTATATTAAGTTAGGGAAACCTCTTCTTTGAGTTTGAGAATTTAAGGACTAATAGTAGAAGACAAAATTAAATATCAAACCGATGTCGATTAATCCAAAAAGAAGGATTCAAATGCATAATGATTAAAGATTACCAGTGAGGATTACAAAATGACCGTGATGTAGAAGAAATCTACTATTGGGCAAAGATGAGCAAAAACCGTGAACGCTTTCGACGCAAAGGTAAAAACAACCCCAAAATCTCGCCCCCATTCGATCCGCTCCCCTCCACTCCCCTTCGCGCCGCCAACCGGGGCTGCGCCGGCAGCCTCATTCTAGAAGAGGAGTCCGAGGAGAAAGGTCCAGTTGGGAGTGAAAGTGGCGATAGTGTCGGATTGTGAAGCGATTAAAGGGGAAAAGATGAAGATTTTGAGTGACAGTTCTTTATTCTCATAAGCAAACTGCGCGTGTCGCGGAGGATGGCTCCGAAACGCGGTAATGAGGGATGGGTGTCCATCACGTTCAGGAATCAAGAATGAACTGTTGGATTCATCGAAGAGAGCATTGGAAGGACACGGAGGAAGCAGCATCCGAGGATTTAGGTGAGTATGTGGATCCTTTGTGTAAAGGCGGAGAGGGGACCGCGCCCCTACGCCCCCGCGGCAAACAAATCGATATGCGGACCAAGAGGGGAAGGCGTTTGTTGTCATCCGACACATTGCCTTTCATCCTAGAATTAGAGAAGGAGCTGAAAAAGGGAGTATTTTTCGGTTCTTTAATGAAAGAACTTAAGATAATATTTGATGCAAATTCCTGAATGGAGAAACCGATGGGAAGACAAAAAAAAATTGAAAGAGGGAATTCCGAAAGAAAAACAAACTGAATGCATCTGACGTTTTTTGAATTCCTTACGATAAATGAAGTATCTAATCGTAATTTCTTAGCAAAAACTTTTCATCCAATTAAGCACATTATGATGATTTCCTCAAACGAATTACGTTTGATTTTTATGATGCAGATTGCTGAAAAAATCTTGACAATAATTTGGGATATGCTTTTGAATATGTTCAAATCTCCTGAGAGCATGCTGTTGATTCAAAATGTGGCTTAACGATCACAATTAAAATCGATAACAGAATGAGGAATTTAATTAATTTTATCTTTGAGTTACTTTTAAAAATTTTACTCTTCCAAAACCAAGGTAGTGATTTTTAAATATAAAAGGAAAAATTAAGATTTAGTTTAATATATAAAATAATAATATATATATATAAAAGACGAATTCAAAATCAAAAGATAAATGATGAGAGATAAAAACTTTTCCATCATATGGCGTTCTTATTCCTTGGAATAATATGAATCAATTGAGGCCGTTAATTATCGGACATTCAAAATGTTATAGAAAGTATGTTATATATAGTTTCAAGAGTTTCAAAACAATGAAAGAGAGGGACTTCACGGAAGATAAAACAAAAAAATTGAAAATCATAAATTTAATAGATTCGATAAAAATTTTTAATCCAAGTCATCATAGAATATGTTTGGTAAGAATGGACTCTAATAATATATAATTTTTATTTTTTTACTATTTCTGCTTCAGTTTGTGACGTATTTTCAATAGTATTCAAATTAATTTTAGTAAGGAGCTACTAAAATGTTTAAATTCTAAGTGGACAATGATTTTCGCATTTGGAGCCCTTAGTAAAAGTTTCATGTCAGTATTATATAACTTCCATTTACATTAATCAATTAATAAAATGAATTACATACTTATAAAATAAGATTGAAAATTTTCCCGTTTCTTCCTATTAACCACGCGAAAAAGAGCTTCCCAATATATTCTACTCGTTGCGTAATAAGTCCTGAAAAAGATTTTATGATTTCATCCAAACTTATAGTTTTTATCAAATTATTAGATTTCTATGCAATTTGAATTCATTTCACTTGATATTTTTCTTTATAAAAATTCATTAAATTTTTAAAAGTTAAATAAAATTAAAATGTAAGATATATACATATATATATTTAATGATATTTTGCGAACAACTTGCAAAAATCGGTTTAGTATCGTAGGCGTGCATGCACCGTTTGCCCCAAACCGATGGGACGCTTAGAGGGCATTTGTGTAGAAACTAAAATACGATATGACGGCAGTATGACCTAATTCCATGAAATGAAAGAACAATTTATTTAATAAAGGGTTGGTTATCACTATACATTACTCAATTCAGTGCAGGTAAATACATTCACAAATAAAATAAGATTCATTTTCTCCATCCTTTTAATATCCAAAAATAGCTCATTAATGGAAATAAAAATTAATTCACTCATGGTTAATGAAATACGATTAAAGAGTTATAATTACTAGAGAAATATAATTACTAGAAATGTGAATCCTGATTTCTATGAGTGTTTATGGGTCAACGTAATGAATTAATAACTCAAAAGTTCTTCGAGATATTAATTCAGTACAGAGCAGAAGTATGAAGATATACAGTACAGAAGATGAGTGTCACTAAAGAGCTCCAAACTTTGGTGAGAACACCCTCTTAAAAATTCTTATAAATCACTCATATAAAAGTTTTGGGAAGGAATTGGTTATTTTTGTGAAGCAATGGATACAAATTTTACTGAGAAATATGACTAAATTTTTCTACACTGTTTAAAGAAGCTACTGTATCAGACGACCTATTGGTAGAAGGCAATTGGATTCAACACACGCATCGGCCAAGATCATAACTCAAATAATTTTATAAGAAATAGAAAAGATTGATTTTCTTAATTTAATTTTCAATTAATTTCCGAGATTTAAGAATTATATAATTATGAATAATAATATAATGCAATATATATGTTGACAGTGAGATCGTTCCTTGAGCTCATAGATTTAAAAATATTCTTTCGAATATTTGCAGTGGAGATCAATGTAATAATGAATGATTCAAAGGTATATAAAAAAATCAACCTACATCTTTGGTTTTGAATTTTATTTGAATTTAGCAAAATTTATTATTTGTTTAATGAAAATTTAAAGGTATATTAATATTTACGTTTGTTTATTTTAATTATTAATTAATTTATCACAAAGACCACACAAACATCCTATTTCTGGACAATTACAGTGTGATTTTAGGCAACGAACGTTCACAAACATCCAGAACCTGAGAGGAACATTTTTTCTCTATAAAGGAAAATGTTTATAAAAATTGAAAATTTTCTTTTAATTAGCTATTTGTCCATATTAATACATTATTGAACAGTCTTCTAAAAAAGGAAATCGAAAACATGAAGGAATTAAATAATCATAGAGAAATTAATTCCTCATAATTAATTATAATTAATATATATACATATATAATTAATCATACTTAACTTTAATATAAATATATTGAAGCCAACATGCTATACTTTTGATTAGAAGAATCGAATAGAAAATGGATGTTTAAGAAATGCGTCATCATTTAAACGCAACATGATTCTCGTTTTGAAGCAATTTATATAATCAGATTGTAAAAGGTAAATTTTACAGAAAGGGAAGATGCGAATTTGGTCATACGTAGAATATATGAATAAAAAAGAAGCAATAATAATAAATTAAAGTGATACGTGTGCGCATGATTCTCATATAATTTATATTAAATGATTATTAAACGTACTGTATCCCACACAGATTCGAAGACTGATTCCAAAAGAGATGAAAGAGTTATATTTTAGATATATAAAATATCTCAGAGTATATCCATACAGTTTTAATTAGTTACATATCTGTGCAATTTGACCCGAACCTGTAGGCATATCTTACGCTTTATTTTCAAATAGATAGTCGATATAATACACTCAATAGTATAATTTTCAATTTATATTATACGCAAAAATGAAATTTAAATTAAAATTTTAGGTTAAATAAAGTTCCTAAGTTTCCCAAATTTTATTCCAAGTCTCATTTTGCCAAGATACTAACTCTGATTCTTGCTAAGTAATTTCCCTGCTTCAATCAGAACATTTTTCAGGATCGCTTACATGATGATAAATGACATATTTCATATTTGGTACTATAGGAAGTCTAATTTTTGTGTCGGTTTCTACGGCATACTTATATACCCATTTTAGTTAACCGTTAAATTATTTCTCAATTAAACGTGCAATACATAATTGAAGTTCATTGGATCGGTAGATATCTAATTGATTTAGAGTAATTTTGTTTTTTCCTGTTTCATGTCCAAATCCTCTGTGAAATCCATCTCATAATGATTCGGTCCCAGACAATTTTTTGACCTTTTCCTTATCACTATCTATTTTTAATTTCATCTTACGTTCATGACATTCGTTTTCTTTATGATTATTTGTAAATTTTTCTGTTTTTTGAACATGTATATTGTTTATATGTGCTTCCCCAACAGGAATCATATACAACTTAATTGGCTGGAACTTTTCCCATTACGAATGAACTAATGCTATTAATACTCTCCATATTCGCCGTAATAAGAAATAGCTTATTATTAGTTACACATGTGTTACCTTTATTAATTACAGTGAAGTCAACATTTTAAAATATATTCATAATTTACATCAGAGACATTTGATTCGATGCACAAAAACTATATCTACAATAACATTAGGAAAATTAGCACCACTATGTTCATTGTTCATTCATAACCAATTGATACACAAAATTTTTGTTGATTAATACGACGATGATGCCGTCAAATGAGAGGAGGAACCGTTTTAGGTACAGTTCTTTTTTAAATGGATGATAGATATAATTAAAGAACAGAATAATTTGAGCACCGTCATGAATTTTATGGTATTCACCGTAATAATAAAGCTTTTTTAAAAAATAATTTCTAGCTACAATGATTAATGCTTCCTTATTTTCTTAATTAAGAAGCAAAATACTAGGTACTTAGGTACATTTGATACAAGAAAAAGTTAGCTTGCAAGCTTCAAGCAAATGGTGAATGTGTCTAACTATAAATAAATAAAAGTTTGTAAAGAAGTTTATAACCATTACACAATACTCAATCGAATTTGAAAGAGATTACATAAGTGTATTTAGTAAGTTCGATTTTCTATGTACGTGTACTTTTACTTATTACCTTCGGCAGGACTAATACCACCCGGGCGTCGAACTAAGGATATTCCATGCTGAATTTGTCATTGTTTGTGATAATATTTTACTGTCGTTTTTGACTATTTTTAAATTTCAAAATCAAAACCTTTCTGGAAGTGCCTCAAAATATGTTCCGATTTTCCCATCTATTTCTTATGGATAATATAATATATACTGTATTTGAGGGCATATAAGACGCACCCTCATTAAGTAGGCCACACACAAGGAAAGAAAGTTTTAATAGTCCGTGCCGACACCAATACCATAATTACTTACTCAGTTTCCATGTTCTTTAGAAAAATTAAACACTCCCAGTTTATACTGAACAGTGTGGCTTTTTACCTTTAGTCGTATTTCCGAGGGTTTTTTTTCAAACAAATAGGTAAAGCACCGATACCAACACCTTCGCATATAAGACGCGGGTAATTTTTTTGAGACCTAATTTAGGAAAAAAGTCTTATATGTCGTCAAATACGATAATCAATATCTTGAGCATAAGTTTCAAGAATTTTAATGATAATTTTTATTTAATAACACGAGTACATGTTCTACAATAATGTTGAGGTAGAATATTTTTACTTCATATTTAAAGAAAGAGCACACGTTTTTGCGTTCATACTTATGTCAAATAACCAATTAAGAGTTTGAATATAAAAATATTCTAATGGAAGAAATAAAAATGTTCGTTGCCTGTGCTGTCCTAGCAAATTTAAACATATAAATTTACTGACAAAGTAATATTAAAAAGGTAGGTAATTCCGTTTTACGTCTCTAGTTATCGTTATTTCAGTATTTAGTAATTTTAATAAATTGACATTAAAAAACTTGATGCTTGAAATATATCCAAAAATGAGAAATAATAAATAAATAAGTTATTGTAATGAGCATTTCCCCTGAAATAAGATTATCTTCCTTTCATTTGTTGCAAGTAATTAAAGGACGATTTTTATGTAGAGTAAATGGAAAGTAATTGTCTTTTTAATAAATTTAATTAGAAAATATTTCTAATATTTTTGACATGTGGCTTAGGAATGGCGTTTTTTCGATACATTGGTTTGTAGTTGGCATATACAACTCTTCTTTCTCGGAAAAAGTTTGACACTCCCATATAGAATATAAATTGCCTTTCTTGCAAGTGCACTCAAAATGCATTTCAATATAGCCGCCTTTACTCAATATTAAATTATATGTGAACATGAAGTTGTTTTTTTGTAAAATTTATACTTCTTCAACCTTTTCCTCCTCATTATGCAATACCTCGTATTAAGTGTACATAATAAGAGTAAAATAACATGTATTTAGTTATTCTTTTTATTTTGGAACTGGATGATCTAAGATGTATATTGAGTTACTAACGGGCTCGCATAATTAATTGTAATTTTCTTTTGATATCTAGTATAAGAACCAAGCGTTCTTTGTGAATTATGATTATTTATTGATTATTCATATTCAAATACTTCAAGTTATTAATACAATGGTCAATATTAATTACTTACGAAATATATTCAACAAAATTCTCGTTTTCATAATAAGAGATAAAACATGTGATGATCCAGATTATCTTTCATCAGATATAATTGAGAAAATCTCGAACCCACGTTCCTTTTACGGCTTTTGTGAGAAACACGTCGCATTCTCTGCGGTATTGAACTTTGTACCATTCAGTCGCTTATAGGAAAACTAACCAAAATTTTTGTTACCCGTGACAAAACTGCCACCACCACTTCTTTTTTATGTTTGTCCTGCACGTTGATTAAATCGATTGTTTAGGTCTATTAAACTAAATTAACTAAATTGTTTCAGATGAATATGATCGATAGGAGAAAACAGGTGGTTCAGTATTTAAGCAGTAAAAAAAAGGTGGTAAAATAGCTTCCTACGTAGTATATGCATTTACAAAAATCGGCGTCTGGTGCACCATCATGCAGACAAAAAATCAAATAATTATGCCAAATCCGAATATATTCTATCATCCACCGAACTCATCAGGTTCTGTGAACCCTTCACGAGGAAATCAACTACTTTTCGAGAAAAAGTAAAAATAGCGAATCGTGGGCGACTTTAATATCCCGGGCATAAATTGCCGAACTCACACTGTTAAAAAAGGAACAAGAAATAGCGACTCGAGTAGAACTTTGTTAAATTTAATGCAAAAATTTCCTTACGTCAGATAGTTGAAGAAAATATCAGGGAATCGAGCATATTAGATAGCCTTCTCATTAACACGTCCGAGCGTATATCAAAGACTACAGTTTGGATGGACTTTCAGATCATAGAGCCGTTATTAGTGATATAGACGTAAATTTGTCAAGGCATAAAACCGAAGCGCAAAATATATAACTTTATTCGAGAGCGGATAATGAAGGACTATAGGACAAACTGAAATCTGAGTTTCCAGCATACCAAACACGATCGAACTGAAGATTCTAGAACCTCTTTGTAAGCAAAATGCGCGATTTAATAGACAAATTCGTTCCCTCCTAGCTCTCAAACAAAAAAACAATCAGAAGAACCTAGATGGTTTGATAAAGTAACTATGAAAGCTCTAAAAAAAAACAAAAAGGTATACACGCTAAATGAAAAGACATCTCAAATCCTTCAGACAAGAACGATGGTATTATAAATTAATATAAAGAAGCTAAATTGCATACCAAGCGAACTATGCGTGAGGCCCTCAAAAAGAAGATATTACATCAACTACTTGACGAGGACCATTTCCGCGAGTAATAGTAGATTAAATACCATACTGAGTGTTGATATACCTAAAATAAATTAAAAATTACAATGAGGGAAGAGGGGATCATTCTATAGTAGAAGTAATATAAGAATAAAATAAGCTCTAAATTATGAGGAAAAATTTATTTCCATTAGAAATTATTCATAATCTTAAAGTTTTCATTGCACATAAATTTAAAGAAATTTTTCTCGACTTTCTTATCAAAATTATAACGATATTTTTATTTTTAAAATAATTTTCAAAACGAAAAACTATCTGAAAATAAACATAAACCCCTTTAAACAACTTAAAATGCATGTAAAAAATTCTGGTTAATTAAGAGTTTTGGTTTATCTCTAATATATTGTTTTAATGATAAAGTAATTGGCAGGGACAAATACAAGTTATATATAGTGATCAAAATGTAAGACATAATTCTCAATGTTCACTGCTTTAATGAAGGACCTCTACTTTAGTTCATAAATGTGACCCGATAATACGATATAATCTTTTATCTACTAGTATATTATAGTTCTTAATATAATACCACAATATTTTAGAACTATTAGTTCGTATTTGAAGGATTATTATTTTTAAAAACAATTGTCGCAAGCAATATTGCTAAGATACTGAGTATTTTTAACTAACTGTGCAACTTGTTCAAAAATTAAATAGTTAAAGCAATGCAAAATGGAATAAAAATTTTGATCCATTTATGAATTATACTATGGCATATTTAAAGACGTTTTAAATCAGCTTCTTTTCCTCATTTTGATAGGTTTGCTCATTCAGTGTCGTTTTTCTTTTGAATATATATCGTGATTGAAGCCAACAATTTTTCGGAATTAACAATATTTTTGATTTAAAATAATTGAATTGAAGTCATTAAAATATAGTGCAATCCATAAGGAAAGTTTTAAATGAAATTTTGACTAAAAAGCCTTTTGAAGTTGAAGAAAATGAGATGTTATTGACTTCTAAAAGTTATCAAATTTTTCTACGTTGAAAGTACATTTTCAGATCATAATACCTATTAAATTCACATTTATCTCTTGAAAATGTACTTTCACTCTTCATGAAGAGCTTAAAAAACACTCGATTTAAGGTAATTAACACTATATTTAACCTATAAAACTTGTTCAACAACAAGGAAAGAATTTAAAAGCCCAAATTCTTCCGTTCGTTTTAATAAATCTTTCTTCTTTGCCATTATTAACTCATTTCGCTCTTCCGCTAGCGATGCGCTATACCTTCTATTTCTTCGTTTTATGCTCCAATTTGATCTTCAATTCTCCATGTTTTAAAGGATGTCTTCTCCGATCCACTTATTTCATAATCCATTTCTCTAATCCAAGTGTGCCACCACAAGTATGTGTTTAGTCATTGCTTCCTTTTCTGCTATAATTTGAGTATGCCTCATGAATACTTAGCTTCTTTGGACTTCTTTTGATGAAAAGAATTCCATTCCATATTATTTTACTTCCAAATAAGTGAATGCTCTAGTTTATTTTCGAAGGGTGATAAATCTTTATCTTCTCTCTGCTGCTCTTGGATGTATTTTTTTCATGTTCACTTTCATGTCATGTCCTTGGAGAGCTTGTTCCAGTACATTCAGGAATGCCTTTATAGCAACTTCAAACCTTACTTAGGCCTACTTCATTTACTCACTTAACAGCAAATGATTTTATCCCACATCCTTTCTCTTTGAATAAGACATTCATTAATCGATCTTTTATGAATTTAAATTTCATTCTACGTAAGATCCATTGGAAAATGTAAAATATAGATATAGAATTCTTACTTATAATACCTATTCAAAAAGACTATAAACTTATTTTTGTCAATACTAAAAAGCAAAATTTGCAAAGGTTAGAAGGAACTGATTCCTTTGGCAATGTTAAAAAGATTTTTTCAAAATTCCAGGAATAAAAAAAACTGTTTTGATGTGCAATGTAGCAATTTTAATTAGCAAACTTCGCAATAGATCAATAGTTTATCAGAATAAGTTGTTTACAGGACACAATAAACCTCCACCTGCAAATCAACTCATTATTAGCTGTGTATAATTTCATTTGATGCATCATTTTCGACATCACTCTACACAATCTACGAAGGTAAGTTGATGAGTAAGTCTCAAAACTGAATGAAGGTATTAATAATCAAAGTAACTTTCTGAAATTTATTTCACATCTCAAAAAATTCTCCCTGTATGTTCAGATATTTTCCCATCTCTTTATAAGTCCTCCATAGCTGACAGCAAAGAAGTCTTGTAGTTGTTAACGTAGCCAACGAGTAACCACGCTTCGCTGCGGCTTCAGTTGACACATCTGCATGACGATTAGGACGCTCTGGAACTCTGAAATTTTCCCTTCCCCTCTATACAAGCATTCTGTGAGAAACATTTGTCACCATACAAGTACGCATTATCAGATGCACTTCTTCTTTGGACAATCCTTTTCCTACAAGAAACGAACGACTGTGCGGTGTTTCTCATGTTCACTCACTCAGCATATCCGCCATCTTGAACTGGCTGCCACTGATAGACGGACTCATCGCAATATCTCGTTACCTCAGCAACAAGCATACGCCTTGACGTGCCAAGTTTGAAAACCTTGCCTTCCTTTCTTAAATTCCTGAAAAATATAAAAATAAAAAATGTTTCCACATTATTTTAAAAGTGATTAAAATTTTTGTCACTCAAATTGAAGGTTTTATTCTCAAAATAAATGTGACAAGCGTATTTTGCCTGAATTTTAGTGATTTCCATCAAATTAACAAGTGTTATAACCATAAATATAACCATAAAAGCAGTAAAAACCTCTTTGTGATTAAAAAGGGATGGAGTTGAAGCAAGTTTTCGCTGTTTGCAAAACTTTCACTTTTTGGTGAGTATTATATAATGGTTTTAAGGTAAATATTAACTAAAATAACGAAAGTTACATTCCATAAGCACTGAATTATATTTTTTATCGAGTCTGGCGAAATCTCTCATTTGAAATCCAACTCATTCCTAGAAAATAGGAAAATTAAAAGAAACAATCGACTCATAATAATTTGCTACGTCTAAAATAAAGTATGTCGCAAAATTTCGTGTTTTGTTAAATTTATTTATTATATTCATAGTATATTATTATATTCATTCACTATTATACATCTTTATTCTTTCATATCTTTATTCAAACATCAATTATCTATAAAATTTTATGAAATATATATCTACATCATAAGGAGTCGTCAAGTGAACCCAGTATAAGATGTGATTGGAAGAATGATTATAAAATACACAAAATAGATCAAATTTAATAATAAATTTCAGAAGTAAATGTGAAATAACATTATTTTACATGAGAATATGTGAGAAACAACGACTAATGTAATAAAAAAGAAACAGCGAAAAGCATATGCGTCAAAACTTTTATTGCAATGATCTCAATATGTAGAAAGACAGAAATGCATAAATAATGTTAGGTTTGAATTAACTCCGAAGGAAGGGTTTGAAGATAGGTTCACAATAAGGAAATGGAGTTGAATAGATAGCTATTAAAGTGAATCGATTTTAAAAAGGATTTCATTGAACAGTCAACAGACACAGTCATTATAAGAAAGTTGAGTTATTCAGATGCTGAGAAAGCAATTATGAGGAAAATTTTTTTCATATGATGTTTTTCAAAATTTGACTAACGAGGAGACGAGTTTTTTTTCAAAAACTCCCTCATCTTTTACTTTTAATATGTCTACTTCAATATGATGTATATTTCATCGTAATCCCAAACATCGATTTGATGACCTCTCGTTGTAAGAGTTAAATACATCTATTTATTGACACTATTTATCTCTGCAAATTAAATAATATGAAAAAGTTCGTAAGATTTTTGGCCAAATATGATATTTGCGTAATAAATTTGTTGAAAAGGTTATCTTATTGACTTACTCGTATTCAATTTTATGAAAAGTCAGCAATATCTTAAACGCAATCGGAATTTTCATTTAATTTATTTTACTTTTACGTATGATCGATGTTAGCGAGGAAGATTTGTTGGTATTATTCTCAGTGAATAGCTTGCTAGATCACCTAATGAAAAGCATGAGATTGACTCGAAAAAATATTTTTCCAAAACTTAAACCACGCAAAATAATATGAAATCGGGTATAAAGTTTCGATTTTCATTTCAAATGTCGATGATTCAAAATTCGATTGCTTTATTAATCGAAAAATAGCAAAGTATTTATACATTTCTTCATAAGTATGACGTGAAAACACGCTTCTATAAATCGTCGACTGTCTATTTACAAATTATATATTATACAAAATAATCAGATAAGAGGTAAACGACAGGCAGTGCGGGGATTAAGTCTAGATTTCTGCAAGGATTTGTGCTTACAAGAATCCCCTTCTACATTGAGTAGGTCCACGCCCAAGAAGAAGAGCTATCGACTTTAGGTGGTTGCCATGGTTTCTAGTTTCCATGGAGCGCGACGAGTTCACTTCCTTCGCTACCATTCCTCCTTTCTCCACTTATTTACTGAATTTACTTTCCCATTTTTTAGCTGAGAATAAATTCACTATCCATCCTTCAACGAAAACTTATGAAATATCTGACACTGCACTATCCATGTTCTATTACTGAATCGAACCCATTTTTCAAAAAGAGAGCATAAACATCAAAAGTCAATCTGAAAAGATAGCTTTTATTTTTTTCGAGATAAATTAGGAAGTGAATCCAAATCACCCAATCCTATAAGACGCCCAATATTTAAGTGGTTTAATTTTTAATTTGACTCCAAAGAAATTAAAATATTGAATATCTCTATAATTATTAACTCTATTGATATTTTTGTTGATTTATTGAGTTCCGTTCGCAGAGAATATTTTACAAAACTAGTATATCACATTTCAATCGTTTTCCATTTTCTTAAAATACTTTTAGGGGACAATTAAATGATGTTTCATTAAATGATGTTCTATGATTCACCCAAGTTTTCGTCCTTAAAATCTTTAAGGACGAATATCTTCACATTTTTTATCTACCTAAGGTTTCCTTCGAATAAAGTAAACTTAAAGATTACATGAGTTTACAAGGATAACCGTCAAAGATTGAATACTGAAACGCATTCTTATATCAAAAGAAAAGATTTCTATTAAAATAATGATTTCATCCTCTCTTTACCAATAAACTGTTTGATATAATGCATTTCACGGACTATTTTTTTAAGATGTACGTCTGCTGATTACAGAATACTCAAATCTCGAGTAAAGTAAGGAATTTGAGCTCTGAAAATTTACGAACATTATTCTGCAATAGCACAAACGTCTCCCTCCATGAATATCCTTACTACAGTTCAGAACTGAGCATAAGGAGACTAAGATTCCTTCTATGGATTTACATTATAATATATAATTATAAATAAATAAATAAAAATGGATAAAAGTTAGCGAGTGTTTGCGGGAAATGTAATAGATATCATCTGACCCTTTGGCGAACTAACAATAAATGATAGACATGAGGACGAGTCGGTTTAAGAATTCATTCTTTCTGCAACTAAAAACGATAGCAAAAAATTAAGAAAATAGCTAATGTTTTCACTCTGCTGCACGAAGCGCTGCTTGCAGAGTATGTATTTAGTTGTAGAAAAAATTAAGACTTAAAGAATGAAATGATCGGGTAACTGAAATGGACATATAAGTATGCCATCGTAACACCCGAAAGATACTTCCTAAAGTATCGAATATGATATAAACATATGATTTACCATCATGTTAGAGATTATGAAAAATGATCTGGTTGAAGCTACCCGAAAAAAAGTGATTATTGAAGAAACTTAAGTCTTATTTCAAGTTATTGAATAATGGAGACACAATAGTACACTTATGTACCAACGTATTCACATGCCCTGTATATATACCATCCAGAGTTGAAGATGTATTCCCAACCGAAGCTTCCTTCATGTTGTGTACAAACCACTAACGATAGAAAAAATTAAGAATAGTCCGTGTAGCTGAGTTTTCACCCCCGCAAAACGAAAGGCTCTTTGCAAAGATATATTTAGTTGTATAAAGAAAGAGTACTTGAAGACTGAATTAACGAGGTAAGTAAGAATTACCAAACCATCCTTAATTTTGTCTACAAAACACTAATGAGAGTTTAAGTTGAAGGTCTGAAGGCAGCAATATCAACTGCCCATGGCGGATTTAGAAAGGAATCACGTAATTGAATGATATCCACACGTTACAAGATGAAATATCTATTTTGGATTAATCGACCATATTGCTATAAATATTGAGAAGTGAAGAGGCCATCTTGAAATTCAAATTGCTGATTCGTGAAAAGACTATATAATTGCTATTGAATCATAGCAATTTGATAGAATTTACAGCCCTTCTCGTTAATATAAGGATAATAGCTTTCTTCTACTTACAACAAAAAAGCGACTTTTCACACTCGTATCGCCATGTTTGGATTAAAATTAAGGATAATTAAATTAATTAGGACTGAAATTTTGAACAACTGAGAGAAATCAAGAAGCATCACATGACTTTCTTTACACAACCAATTTAAATGAGTTTTCAATAATCTTATAAGTACAAAAGTTTTTCGAAAATATCTTTAGCTTTTTATAAATATCAATAGCTTTCTGAATGCCCTTGATGTAATATCCGATGAAAAAAAATGGGAGAGGAAATATAGATGGCAAGAAGTGAGGAAAACGGTTGAAAGAAAGATTTTAAGTGGACCAAAGCAATTTAGACTGTAGTTGCAGTAATAAAGAATATGTAGGAGAGAAAAAGGAAAGAGTACAGTTTCAATTTCGAAGCCAAGCAGATATAATGAAGAAGATTGCTGAAGATCATTATGGCAGAAAGTATCTCCTGGCGGCAGTGTAGAATTTTTGAAAGATTTTACTGAAGCAGTAATTTTACGAAGAAGCGATTACGAAGGTTCCAATTGTGAAAATGAGGTCGGTTTTTAATCGCATATGATTTTAACTGTAATTCGAAACGAATTGAATTCTTAAACTGTAAGTGAAAGTTTATAATTGAAATTTGATTCGATAGATGTATATAATCGCTCAATCTCTATGGATATCCCTCGAAGATTACTTTGAAATGAATTACTCAAGAAATTCCTATTAAAACACATTATGATGTCATTCTTAGAGTGTAATTCATTTCTTATTATCAATTCCATCGTATATTTCACCATAAGCAATGTTATGTGTCCAACTCGCGTTATAAGAATGACATAATTAACTTTTGATTTATATCAGTATCCCGATAACCTTCCATAAAGAAGGGGTGACACCAATTAAAAAATACTCATGAATATCAAGAAGATGAATGCAGCGATATCACAATGTTTTGAAGTGATAAAAAACCGAGGTCGAATGGTAAGAATTCTACTATTTGAAAGGAACCGTTCAACGGAAGAAATTCAGTTGAATCATCCTTTTAAGGATTTTTAATTAAATGCACTACAAACATAGGTGATGCTACATTTGTAATACAGAAAATGTTTCAGTTTACAGTAATCGAATTTCTATCTCTTGCATTGTAGAAATCCTCTATTCTTTTTTACATTTCCAATGACTCGTGAGAGTCCGTTTGCAGCAATGGACTGTGGATGGCTTTTTCTCAGATAAAGATTACATTTAATAAAGAATATATAACATATTTGGTGGCAGCTGAAGGCCTAACCTAAGATTTTGCAGTTTACTTCTCGGATGTGTATCTAACTAACATTTATTTATTGTCTCTGGATAAGCGAAAATCGCCGACACCTAAAATGAATAAGGAATAAGAATTTTGTGTTAAACAGAAGTGTAAACCACCCTTTCTTGCGCTAAAGTTGAAAATCTATTCTTCCCTTTAATATTAAAAATAATATGATAAATCAATAAGCGTAACTTAAATGCTCAAGAATACGGGACGGGAAAGGTTACAACAGAGAAGATCAAAGCGTATAGTGAATTTTCTAAATAGATTCTGAGAAGGAACTTTCAAGGAAGATGTAATACAGATCATGCGCCCTGCCTGTTATATAAGCCAATCGGATACAACCGATAAAATAAGGGAAATAGATGCAAAAACGAACAGATTCAAAAATTCGTTTTTTCCTGGGAAGTCACTGCCACACACCGAAAGGTGGCTCGCAGAGTATCTACATAGACATTTAATGGTTGATTGAACTCGCTTTTGATGAGGAGAGGTGGATTGAGGGAAGTCTGGTAAGGTGTGATGTGATGGAATTTGTCAAAAACTTTTTTCTCATTTTTAAATTCTATCAAAATAGTGATATATTAATGTCATCTGTTAGAGATCTAATATATTACTACAAAATTTACTGCTAATAGAGATTTACTTGTAATGCAAGGGCCTTATTTATATTCGACTCCGTACAGCTTTTTTGGTTTCTGGCAGTCTGCTCAAATGAAAAGGATATTATCTAACCTAAATCTTATGAAAGCACTTTCATGAACTGATATGATTGACTATTTCCTTCCTTGCTAATCCATTAATAAATTTATCGCAGATATTTGAAAAAAATTTAAATCTATTGAATTTTTTATTGCATCAGATTTTCTCCAAGAATAGAAAAGATAACTCCATTGTGAATTCTAATGGAATTAAATGATGGTATGTAAACAAATCAATGTTGTCATAGCTCATATGATCTATGTATCATCAATTATATACTATTCAAGAATTTCAGTTCCATCGTCATATTTTAAATATATAATTTTAAATATTATATACAATGACTTTGATAAAATCTTCATATGGTTAATTACAACATTACACTCTCTTAATTAAGTCTTAAGATAAACTAGGTTCAAACACTTTGCCTCAATATCTTTTTTCAGGAGCTGTATGAAGAGTGCAACAACATACCATATGTCAACTGATGGTTCCAGGCTGTGATTGTCCAAACGCAATTCTTGTTGTTATGAAAATCAAGAACTGTGCATGGACATCAACGCTTGGGATATGACTGCTTCACCAGCAATCAGCATGGAAACAGAATTATGAATGTATTAAAACTGTTAAGAAGGAACCAATTTAAATGGAATCAATGAGGGTAGCAATATTATTTTGAGCCCAATAATTATAATCATCTCCCTCTTTTGGCAGATTTTCTCATGGACCCTTTCTACAGTAACTCTGATCATCAACCAGTCTCTTCGTTTTCACATATTTCGAGTCCCTTTTTGATGTTGTTCCTATCCTTCCTCTGCCCCTTTTACCTCAATCACTCCTTCCATTACACTAAAGAGTATATAGTCTCCCCTCAGTTTCCCAACCAAGTTCTTCCTTCTTCTAATCGTGAATAGTACTTTCCACACTAACTTCTCGCAGCAACTCCTCACTATCTTCCCTAGTCTCTTTCCTTATTTTCCAACCTATCTGCACATTTATAGTCTATTCCAAAACTCTAGACAGTTTTGTCGTATGGGGGGGATCGAATAGCTTCGTACGCAGGTCCTCCGATAAATCAGCAAAAGTTCCGTCTTCAACGGATAAAATTAAGATTTGCAGTTTATAATATGTATGTATATATATTTTATGTGAAAATGAATGTTGCAATATCTCATATGATCTCATCAATTATATACTATTCAAGAATTTCAGATCCATCGTCATATTTTAAATGTATAATTGTATTTATTATATACTTTGATAAAATCTTCATATGGTTAAATTACAACAATATATATATTGATCGATTTTCTAAATTTTCGATGAAAATTTGATAAGAAAGTATGATTCTACACATTGATGAAGATTTTTCATCTTTATAATAAAAGGAATGCATTTTATGACAGAATGAAAACAATGGCTCAGCGCGAAAACATTATTAAAACTGGCATTGCTTTCGTCCTATACAACATGAGATGCTAGTTTTCCTTTCATTACTCTTTACTCCTCCTGCAGCTACTAGTCCAATCTCTGGACCATTGTGGCGGAAACCCAAGTCAGAATAAAATTCTCAGAACTATCTAGTGTAAATCTTTTTGTCTTCCCAATTTAGTCATACAGTCAAAACCAACAGCTAGATGAGCTCGTCAGATATTCTGGCTCCATTGGTCAGATCTACCTGATGATTCTGTGGTGCTCCGGAACAAATTAACTACATTTTGATTTTATGGATGGGATCAGAGCAATGGCAGTTTCAATAGTTTTCACTGTAGAAAACGCAGTCATTCATTTAATTTCGCTATAAAAGTCTTAAATTATTCACCAATGTGTTGAAAAGGCCATTCCCATCCAAATTTCAACAGAATTTAAGTGATATCCTCAACTGCAAATCTTAATTTTGTTCGTTAAAATCTGTATATTTGTGTAACTGAGACATGCGAAGCTGTTCGAGTAAGACAATATAGTCTAGAATTTTGGAATAAGCTATAGTACCTTTGATATTCCGTATTTTATGGCATATCAGAAGTACCTTTTTTCTAAATAAGATCTTAAAAAGTTACCCGCGTCCTATATGTGAAGGACACAGGTTAACTTTCAATACTAAATGCTATTTTTAGCCCGAATAAAGCTCTAGACAAATTTTTCTCCGTCTGCCACAATTATTTTGTCAGGTATAACTAAATATTTTCCAACAAAAATATAGCTCGAAAAGAGAAAACAGATAAGTTCGATTTTGAGAATGAAACAGAAAACACCCTATCAATGTCCTCGTGCTTCCAGCCTTTTTTAATTCTAGGCTTTCCCTCAACCATTGCCTCAAAAATCATGATTGTTCTTCTTAATTCAACTCTGATTGTGAGATTGAAGGGTTCATTCATCGAATTATTTCTATTATTCATTGCCCACGGGTTTTGGTATGCCATAATTTATTTTTTCGGTTTCAATTTGTGTCGATCGGATAGCTATCGGTTCAATATAATTTTTGGCGACGTCCTTTGGATCAATAGGAGACGAGTGGAGGGGTCACTCACGGATTGAACGGTCGCATAAACTGCCGTAGATATTGAATCCGTAAAATGATCGAATCTTTCTCTATTTTCCGTGCTTAACTTAAAGTGCTGAATCTTACTATATTTATTGTACCGAGAGACACGATCCTACTATGCTGAGTTTAAATTCGACAGAATGAGGTAAGAACCAGTGATAAGAAATTAACAACTATAGTCGAAGTATTAATTACGTGTCCCTGGACTTTGTGAATTTATTGCTAGCTTAGTACACAACCTACAGGAATTGTATTTACAACAAACTAAGCATAATTTTATAAACTTTAAGTGAGATTTTTTTTGCGTCCACAGATTGAATACTTACTCTACCGCAAGAAAAAATATAAACTAGGGTACCCCAAAACGGTACTTTTTCCGAGTTCCGTCATTTTGCGAAACATAAAAGTCAATTGCGAGGAAATGGTACAACTTAAAGCAATGCAATTTCAGACAGAGTAGCATCCTGACTAGCTCCTTGTGATAAACATCTGGAATTTAAAAAAATCCATTATATTGTTGTTAATCGACATAAAATTTTAAAATCGATCGATTTTTGTTAAACGAATGCTGTTTATAATGGGAATGCCGTCCTATTCCGTCATGCGACTTCTTCTGCTGTTAAATACATCCTTTCACTTTGTCATACTTGTAATAGAAGGGTTTTCAGTATTTTTTTGGGTGCAATGCAATTTTTGTATCATAACCTTGCAAATTCTTAAAAGGTTGCATAACAATAACCACTAATTTTTTAAAGTCAGCCTCGAACATTATTAAATTTTCATTTAAAAAAAAACAATAAAATTGTAGATTCTAAATTAAATAGGTATCATTTAATGGTTTATATTTTGATTTAGTTCATGAAAAAATTAAATTTCATACGAATCATTTGGATTACAAAACCAGTCAATGTATAGATAAGTCAATAGATTACAATTTACGTTGAAAGTTATAATAGTGGTTTTGGTAAAAAAATACATTCTATCGAAAATAAACAGGAAATACCACATACCTTATTATGTCATATTATGAATTTACAAAACCTTTTAAAATGGCCTTTTCTAAAAGTTAAATACCCACTGCTGGAAGCACTTAGAACATTTAAATACCCAGATGACTGGATGATAATCAGATCTTTTATTTCATTTACCGCATCCAAACACTATCTCTCAACAACTTCTATCCATTTGCTTCCAAATTTTCTTTTCCAAACCTAAGATTTCGTAATGCCCTAGTAATCTTATAATAATCATTTATCTCATAATTTTCTATCATTATTATCCTAACTTAAATCCTTTTTTACTAATTATTTAATTTGACTTTAGTTACCAATCAACATTCCTGAAAAAGCAATATTTATAAATCACACACAATCGGATATTGTGCATAACGTCAGATGGTTCCAACTTATCTCCTACGGTGATATTTAAGAGGAAAACCATTCCAAAGGGGCGTTTTTCGAAAGACCTTACTCTTACCACAAATAAAAAAGGATGGATAAATAAAGAAATGATGAAGGTTGGATAATGTTTGGAAAAAACGTTAACATGCTTTCTTAAGCCCCATATCTATTTTAATTATGGATGAATGTCGAGGCCACTTAGTGCCCGAAGTAAAGAAATCGGTCAACAAATACTCCAAGGTAGTAATTATACCTGGTGGACTGACAAAGAAACTTCAAACCCTCGATTTAACGGTGAATAAATCATTCGAACCAAAACTTCGAGCGAAGTGGAAGAAATGGATGATTGCAGGTGTCCATGATTATACAAACTCTGGGAATCAACCATCTTATAAGGAAATACGCATATGGAAATTGGAAAGCTGGAATTATGTGACAGTAACTTGCGTCTAAAGAAGTTTTCATAAATCATTCGGGGATTTGTAGGTTTCAGAAGCAACAGACTGAAAACAATTAAGCTTCTGAGGAAAGCTAGGTTGCTGATCTTCCGGTGGAAATACTACGAACTATGGATTCGTTCCAGAGTGACTCGGGAGATGAATTTTATGGTTTCGACAAGATTTATGTTTGCAAATTTTAATGTAATTCTTGTACTTATTACTTAAGTTTCCTTTTTTATGCTTTACTCCTTTGTGATATGCAGAAATAATTTTTTTCACCACTGTAATGTTTTGCAAAAATTACATCTTATTTTAAAATTAATTATAAAATTACATTAACATTACAATATGTTGATTATAATAAAATTTCCCTAGCAATTAAGTATATACTCCGTAACGTCAGATATAATGTATTACGGGATTTGTTTAGTCATTTCTTTCCGAGTTAAATAATCAATCGAAAAATATATATCTTTTAATAAATTGCATGATTTTTTGAAAGACTTTATTCGGATAAGTCAAGCCAACTAAAGGACATTTTCGCAGCTGACAATGCAATGAATTCGATTTCCCATGCATTTCTTACGGCAGCATTTTGCCCGCCCTGGCATTGAACCAATGCCATCTTACGAAAATCACTGTCATCTTCCGCTAATATATAATTATGTTTATAACTACTACAAATTTCAAATGGATATACCTTAAGGAAGTACCTCAAAATTAATCCTTAATTCCCTATTTATTTCTTAAGAAGTTTTGGTTAACGCCCCCTAGAATCGAACCAACGACCATGTAGGACAACCTTAGGGATGCTTTTATATGAGAATGGTCACAGCATGAGAATGCTTATATATATATATATATATATATATATATATATATATATATATATATATATATATTTGAGGTACTTCCTTAAGGTATTTCCATTTGAAATTTGTGGTGTTTGAACGGGTTATCATACATAAGCGAAGGATGACAGTGATTTTCGTAGGACGGCCTTGGTTCGACGCCAGGGCGGGCATAATGCTGCCGTAAGAAATGCATGGGAGTTCGAATTCAGAGCATTGTCAGCTGCGAAAATGTCCTTTAGTTAGCTTGACTTATCCGAATAAAGTCTTTCGAAAGATCATACATTCTTTTAAAAGATTTATTTTTCGATTGCTTGCTGTAAGCAAGCACCCCTTTTCTCGTATATATATATATATATATATATATATATATATATATATATATATATATATATATATATATATATATATATATATGTGTGTGTATGGGGCCGTTTCTCAAATAATTTTAAAAAATACTTTCCATTGAGATAGAACAATGAAATTTCATAGGGCTATTGCTATTATATATATCTACTCAAAAGTGGTATTGCTTACGTACAACTGGTCATGGGTTCGATGCAAGGAGGTGAAAAAGTTTCAAATTTTAAAAAATTGTAGCTCCCTTAATATCGTACAAAGATCACTCAAACTTTCAAAACAAATAGATACGGCTGTATTATACTTTGAAAAAAATCACCATCTGCCAACAAAAGTTGGCTTTCCATTAAAACTTTTTTTTCATTAAAAGATTTATTATTACATTGCTTGTTGTAAGCAAGCAATGCAATAATTTATCTTTAGTGAATAATAAAATTTTTCGAAAGATTACTTTGCTCAAACGTTGCTAAACATAAAGTAAAGGGCATTAACGCAGCTGAAAATGCACTGAATACGATTTCCGATGCATTTCTTTCGGCAGCTAAAATCCCGCCCCGGCGTCGAACCAAGGTCATCTTGCTAAAATTACTGTAATCTCTCGCTTGAGTATGGTGGACTTTATAAACACCCCGAATTGCAAAAGGAATATCATTTAGGAAGTACCTTAAAATGATTCCTTAATTCCCTATACATTTCAAATGGAGATATAGTTAACGCCCCCTAGCATCGAACCAACGACCTTTTACGATAGTCTTAGGATAGCTTTTATATGAGAATGGTCCCCTTAATGGCTGTGTGAAATTTTGAACCTCTGCGCGGTTGGAAAGTGTCATAAAAAGCTATCGGAAATATGGCCAATGTATTTTAAACGGGAAAAATCGAGATTCCGGGACGCTCTGGAATCGAACCCGTGACACATAGGCAACTGTTGATTTTTTTCGATGTACACTATATACGTATCTATACGTGTAGAAAGTTTGAATGATATAAATATCATATTAAGAGAGCTACGATTTTTCGAAATTTGAAAATTTTTCACCTCCTGGCATCGAACCCATGACCGTTTGTACGTAAACAATCGCATTTTTCTGTAGATTCTAATAATAGCAATAGTCTAATGAAATTTCATTATTCTAGCAAAATGGGAAGTATTTTTAAAAATTATTAGAAAAACGGCCCCATGCATCCTTACGGGGGAAAGTCGATTTTTGGGGCCTCCTAGAATCGAACCCATGATAGGTAGAATGGATTTCCGAATTTTTTCTAAGTGAGATTTAGTGGGCCTTTACGTAAAAAAATCGCCGAGCCGGTGGCCCAAGCGGTTTGGGCCTGACATTAATATCCTATATATATATATATATATACGAGTAAAGGTGTGCTTGCTTACAGCAAGCAATGTAATATCTTATAATGAAAAAAAAAGATTTAATGGAAAGCCAACTTTCGTCTTCATTAATATATTCTACGAAATTATCATAGAGCATGTATTCTTTGACATGTTCTTCCCATGCTTTTCTTAAGGCAGCATTGTTACCGCCAGGCGTCGAACCAAGGATTTTCTGCGAAAAACGCTGTCATCTTTCGACTTAATATGGTTATCTCTAAAAACACTCCAAATTTCAAATGGAAATACATTAAAAAAAAGTACCTGAAAATAAGTCCTGAATTCCCTATGCATTTCTTATGAATTAATAGTTAGCGCCCCCTAGAATCGAACCAACGACCATTTACGATACTATTACGGTCGGTTTTATGTGAGAATGGTCCCATTTATGTCTCTGTGAAATTTTGAAGCTCAGAGCGGATGGGAAGTGTCATAAAAACTTTCGGAAATATGGCCAATGCATTCCTTGTGACAAAAATCGAGATTACGGGTCGCTCTGGAATCGAACCCATAGCACGTACGCAAATGCTGATTTTTTTCAGAGTACAATCTGTTTGTATCTAATTGTTTTGAAAGTTTTAATGATCTATGTAACATATGAAGAGAGCTACGGTTTTTCAAAATTTGAGAATATTTCACCTTCTGGCATCGAACCCATGACCGATTGTATGTAAAATACTGCATTTTTCCGTAGACATATATATGAGAGATAGCTGCATGAAATCTCATTGTTCTAGCTTAATGGGAAGTATTTTAAAAATTATTTGAAAAACGGCCCCATGCATTCTTAACGGGGAAAATCGAGAAAACGGGACGCTCTGGAATCGAACCCGTGACACGTAGGCAACTGTTGATTTTTTTGCAAAGTGCACTTTATACGTATCTATATGTGTAAAAAGTTTGAATGATCTATATATCATATTTATAGCGCTATGATTTTTCAAAATCTGAAAATATTTCACCTCCTGGCATCGAACCCATGACCAGTTGCACGTAAGCGATAGAATTTTTCCGTAGATATATATAGTAGCAATAGCTACATGAAATCTTATCCTTCTAGGTTAATGGGAAGTATTTTTAAAATCATTTGAAAAACGGCCCAATGCATTCTAAATGGGGAAAGTCGATTTTTGGGGCCTCCTAGAATCGAACCCATGATAGGTAGGGTCGGTTTCCCAATTTTTCCTAGGTGAGATTTAGTTGGCCATTACGTAAAAAAATCGGCGGCTCCGTGGCCCCAGCGGTTTGGGCCTGACTTTAATATCCTATATATATATATATATCTGTATATATATATATCCCCCCGAAGCGTCTATATATAATAGATATATGTTATATATATCCCCCCGAAGCGTCTATATGTATAGATATGTTATATCCCCCTAAGCGTCTATATATAATAGATATAACATAATAATAAGGCCTTATTAATTGAAAGAATTGACATCATCATGCGTATTTAAGAAAAATACCAAAATTTCGTGAAGAAGGTAGGGAAATTATATATTTATAAGAAACATGGGTCAAAATTGAACATGCACTGAACATTACGGTCGTAATAAAAATTCGTTATTGAGAATACCGTTCAACGTAGATTATTAGGATTCAAGCAAATATAAATTAAGTATTTTCTGAGAAACTTTCTCGCTGGAACTTTTTTCTTAGGGAAAATAGGGTGGAAAGTAGCAGGCGACTACATTTTTCAACTCATGTTGCCGAAAAGGCACGGTATTTCCTTATATTTCTTCTCGTCATTTCTCCAAAAAACTTTTAATATAAAATTTGATAACATAATCGGAAAGTGAATAAAAAGACGCAAATATTGATACAAAAGTATGTGATATCTTGAAAGATAGACCCAAAATCCTCGATTCGAAAAAAATCGAAACCGATTCTAAGGGTTTCTTGAAGTATAACTTTTTTCTTTTTCCTTCTATTATTATAATTTTTAAACTTAAATAATTTGCACTGTGTTGTTCAAAAATCTTTTTCCTGACTATTGATAAGGTTTAAAACCAAATTCTTTCAATTACATTTTTTTCTACATATTTGGCAACAGCGTGCATGAATCTCACATTTAAAATGTACAGGGCCATAAGGATTTCATTGTCTCTTCATAATGTGAAACGGAGTATAGGTGGGTAGGAACTGTAGGTATATTATAGATGGGAAGATTTTATTCATTGCAAGAATTCTCTCTTTTTTAGCCGAAGTGTTGACAATTATCCTCTTATAGTAACCGTTTTTGACCACATTATATTGAATAACTGAGAGCTCCTTCTGAGTTTTCTCTTTATTAAATGAATAGTAATAATAGAATATCATTAAACTTTTCTTCATATTATCATTATACCTTCTAATTATAACCACTAAAAAAAGACTCTAAACCAATACAAAATCTGAATAATGTGAATGAATTCTGTTCATTCGTAAAAAATAACTATTGCAATGAAAATCATATTTTGCAAAACCCTTAACAAAACAAGCTGTGTCTATTGGAGTTTCGAAATATATTCTTAAATTTTAATTTTATCATAAACACATTCTTACATGATGACTTTGATTGAAGTACTAACTTATTGAAAAAGGATAAGTTAAGAAATGCTTCTGTTTTCCTTTCAAGATTGATGTTAATAATTTATTTATTTATTTATATATACTTAATTACTACAATTAGGCTCCAGGCCAGGTGGTAGTAATTTGTCTATGGGGAAAAAAAAAATACATTACCCTGCCTATTCACCCTAGTCGGGAGGAAAAAACCCCCAAAAACCTCCCGAAGGCAGTACATCATCATAGAAAGTTACAAACTACAAAATGATTACAAAATTGTTTATAATATAAATTTACACAACCCTTTTGATTCTATTAAGAAAGACATTACATGAAGGGGGAAAAGGTTCGAAGACTTCTTCAGGTAAATTGTTCCATTCTACTATTCCGCGATTAAGGAATGAAAACTTGCAGATATCCGTTCTCTGTTTTAAGGTAGCGATTTTATGTTTGTGATCGTTTCTCCCGATGTAATCCGGTTCTCTGAGTTTATTATTTAGTTCTTTCAACGAAGGTTTAGCAGTGAAAGTTTTGTAAATATTCCCCAACCTTTTTGTTTTCCGTCTCGATTCTAGTTTTTCCCAACCAAGTTCTTTAATCATATCAGTTACACTATCCGTCTTACCATATCTGCCCAAAACGAACCTAGCTGCTCTTCTCTGCACATTTTCTAATTTGTTTGCAAGTCCTTTTTGATGCGGGTCCCAAATGCTATCGCCGTATTCCAGCATAGGTCTAACAAGCGTTAAGTATGCTTTTTCTTTAACTTCCCTATGACATTTCTTAAGATTTCTGATTACAAAGTTAAGGGTTCTGTTTGCTTTAAAAGTTATATTCTCGATATGTTTAGCCCATTTTAAGTTACTGCTGAAAGTGATCCCTAGATATCTAATGTCCTTATCTACCGGCACGCACGAGTTTTCTAATACATAACTGAATTTAATTTTATTTCGGTTGAAGTTTATTAATTTGCTTTTGTTAGAATTACATTTTAATTTATTTTTGTCGAGCCATTCATTCCATTTCACTAGATCCTCTTGTAATGCAGCGCAGTCTTCAAGATTTCTTATAGTTCGGTAAATAATACAATCGTCAGCAAACAAACGAACGTTTGATTTAACAATTTTCGGCATATCATTAATATATATTAAGAATAATAAAGGCCCCAACACACTTCCCTGAGGAACACCGGAGGTTACATTTGTAGCTAGAGATGATTGTTCGCCGATTCTCACATTTATGGTTCTGTCGCAAAGAAATGAATATATCCATTTAACTAATCTTGTGTCTATATTTATCTGTGAAATCTTTTCCATGAGGATTTTATGATCTACTACATCAAATGCTTTAGATAGATCGATCACTACTGCATCTACTAGCTCTGATGTATCGTGGGCCTCCACCAAATCGCGATTAAAGCTTAAAAGTTGGGATTCGCAAGAGTAACCCTTCCTAAATCCATGCTGGCAGTCAGAGATCCAATTTTCATTGTCCCAAACCTTCCTTAAGTAATCTGCTACCATTTTTTCGAAAAGCTTACATACAACGCTCGTTAGACTTATGGGTCGGTAATTATTTGCTAGTTTTTTGTTACCTCCTTTATAAATTGGGATGACCGTAGCGGATTTCCATTCTTGCGGAATTTCACCGTTGTTTAGCACAATAGTAAATATCCTGTGTAAATAGTATACAATAGCACGTCCGCCGATATTTAGAGCATCTACTTGAATATTGTCTGGCCCGACTGATTTTTTATTCTTGAGTAAGGTAATTCTTTTAAGTATGTCGTTAAAGCCTATATTGAATCTAATGTATTCCTTACCTTGATTATTAAGTTGCCTAAAATCTGCTATATTTGTCGTTTCCTTCGGTACAAAATTATTGGCTAGATTTTTCGCGAATTCCTGAGCTTTTGCCGCGTCCTCAAAATATTCTTTCCCGTTCTACCAATAAGTATTTGAATGTCATTCCTAGGTTTGTTCCGCCTTCGTATATAGCTGTAAAAATGACTGTTATTTTTATTAGAAAGTACTTTTTCGTAAAAATAATTCTGAGCTTTCTTTTTCTCATGATTCAGAATTTTCCGGATCTTTTTATATTTAGAACAGAGTCTAGTGTCAATTGCTCTCTTTTTATGCAGTTTTCGCGCCTTTATCTTGAGTCGTTTAATTTTCTTATTGTAATATTCAGGGTCGCTATTTTCTTTTAAATATTTTACTGGTCGCAGGTATTAAGTGCGGACGTCAATATTGACTTGAAATTATTCCATACTTCCTCGACTGATTCCCCTCTGCCAGCCCATTCGTTGTACCTCTCCCCCAAAAATTCTTGAAAAGCAACAATATTAGCCTTTTTATACTGGTATACAATCCTGTTGGAAGGAATTGCAACGGTTTTATGGCTCAAAAGAATTTCCATGTAAATCCCCTGATGGTCACTTATTCCCGGAAACACTTCAAGATCGCTGAATAACTCAGGAGGTCTAACTAGAAAAACGTCTATTAAATTGTAGTTTCGAGTTGGACTGTGCACGAATTGCGTGAAGCCTCCCTCACCGATAATCCTGTTTACTAAAAGTTGAGCTGTGCTTAAGGCCCCCTTCTCACTTGACCATTTAACATCAGGCATGTTAAGATCGCCTGCTATTATGGTAGGTTTGCTTACTTCCCTTTCTTCGCAGGTCATTTCCGCTATCCTAATATATTAATTTAATATAATAATTATATATTTAAATAGTAAAACAAACATTAAGGATGGGAATTTTTTTAAATGTAATAATTTATTTCCAGAAGTGTCTAATATAATAAATGATCTATTAACTTTTAATTCCAACTCAAACTAAATTCTAACTAACTCATTTGAGCATCTAACTGCATCAAAGTTGTGTGTTCAAAGTGTTAGTACGTTGTCACATACTAAGCTTGATTGCAATAATTGAAGGTTAATTTAATGATATCAATATTAAATGACTATGATTTGAAAAACAAATCAAAAAAATGCTATATACATTTTGCTTCATAAAAAATCTATTCTATTATAATCCTTAATATTATTTTGTTTTGTACTTTGGATGTCAAATCTTGTACAGAGTTCATCAGTCATAACTTAAAGCAATGCAATGCCATACTTACTGCTTTACGATATTATGCTATGCTTGGTTCATTTGGCTGATTAATTCTCAACTATCTTTCATAAAATGCATTCAATAATGACTTGCAAGCATTAGTTAATGGGAAAATATTCTATACAATAATTGTTTTTTTTTAAACAGTCAATAATACATACAGTAATATTATTGTTACTATAAAAACGAATGGAAGGAAATCTAGTATAAATATGTATATGATATTTTCAAAGGTGCATCATTGCACAGTATTAAACTTACCAAACCTGACATCAACAGAAATTGACAATGTATCAATCAATGATGAATTGAATCTATGATATGATATCAATTAGGAACTTTTGAATGTTTAATGGCATCTTTCTTGTCACAACTTCAACAGTTATAACAGCTACTTTCATTTTGCTCTGAATCGAAATTAAAAATATACTCTCCACTGAGATAGGATTGCACAATTATTACAATATAATTAGTCCTATATGCCGATGAAAATTTCATTAGCAACTGACAACATTTTATTACCTTAAGTAAAGTCTTACACTAGTTACATAGAATACATAAAAGTAAAAAAATATATCTTTTTATTTTTTTTTCATTGAACAGACTGACAGTAGAAACCTCCATACATTAAAAAATAATGCTTGAGCAATATATATAGTACAGGGAAAATCTATTTTGAAATTTAACAAAGTAATTTAATACATGATTTTCAAATATGGATAGTTGGAGCATGCAATGGCTCATTACCTACAAGGAACTTACTATAATTTATCATTGCTTCAAATCAATATTCTGATTTGTAAAAAATATTTATTAAATATAATTATTTACATCAACAAAATATGAAATATTATTCATACAGACCAGACATTGAAAAATAAATCAAAGTTCGGTATGAAAATGTATATCATAAATAAGAGCAATATGTATGACAAGTTTTTAACCGTAGAAAAATTAAAAATAACCAAAATGATATTCACTCCTTAAACACACTCTCAACAATTAATCAATGCATACACAACCATGAAAACAAGAAACCTGTACTTATTAATACTTTATACTTCACATGGCATTATTGATGGGTATAGTAGTCAACATGAACTTAGCTAAATACAAGATTGACAACATGTTATTTCTTAATTTGCAATGGATATTTTTGGCAGAAAAGGTATAATTTCTTACTTGAAAAATAAGTTGAAATTCAGGCCAACAAATTTTAAGGATATACAATTGATAACCTGATATCCAATACTCTAAATATTTAAAGCATAATACAATCAGAAAATTGCATTACAATTCCTCATTTTTCCCTCATTCTATAACAATAAATGTACTTAGGAAGAGTCCCTACGAAGATTATAATTAAATGGTTACCATGAAATAAAGGCACAATCTTGGCCATAGTCTGGTTCGTATTAAAAGCAGTGAAATACAATGCCCCAATGAAGTGTTTACAACTTACATCATGCAGAATTAATCAAGGAATATGTTGATTAATTACCAAACTTTATCGTTCAAAATGCAAGGAAGATGCAAGAAAAGCAGATGCAGCACATGAGGAATCTATTGGCTTGAGCATTGTTATCAATACTTAAACTAATTCTCATCATAAAGTGGAGTAGCATCTCCTCCTATGGAACTCTCCACCATTGACCGTGGGCTGGTGTTTGTGTGGGGAGTAGACCTGGCACTTTCTCTACCACTGGGTGTTGATCTAGGTGTAGCAACTCCCAAACGAGGAGATTTCTGTGATCCTTGTACAGACTGATAACCACCTATGGATGAGGGACCGAGGGGCATACCATTTCTGGATGATCCTCTAGGGGTTTTTCTTCCTTCCTCATAACGTGGGGTACCAGCACCACTGAAAGTAAGTACATGATTTAACATACAAATATGCATACACAAAAATTAAATAAGGTACTGGTAGCTTATAATTAAGTGAAAAGATAAGTTCTACACATATTAAAGTGATGCACTTATTTTTAACAGTTCACATATTTTGGTAGAGATAACATATCTTAATATGCCCCAGCTCAACCTAAAGAGAATCTCATAGAATAAACAAAGAATATTTGATACCTTCCACAGAAATTTATTTAAAGCCAACTAGTTTCATCAATTCATCATTATTGAGTTTAGGTACAAATCCTGAATTGGCAATTCTTGCAATGAATCCCTAATTTTTAAAGTGAATAAATTACAACAATTATTTTTGAATCTCTGGTAAGTATCAGATAATATCAGAAAGCCTTGACAGAAATATTGAACTAAAAAACAACTTATTTCATAAGATACAATACCTAACATTCTAAAAATTCTTGCAGAGACTAAGCTGCAGTGCATACTACAGGATATACAGGAAGAGAAGATTATGTTTGAAAATCTACAAAAAAACAGCACCTAAATCATTTAAAACTGCAAATATGATACTATCATTATCTAAAACTAAAAAGTTTAAAAATATTGCTCTTTTTTAGGACTAAGTCTCTTCTATAGGTGCTAGCAAGCAATGCAGAGGCAATTCTAAAATAATTGTAGTAACTTGTAAAAAGTAACAGAATATAGCTATTTTTTACTTTTCAACATGTGGTTGTGTTTAATTATTAATTTTGAGCTGATTCTTAATAAACCATTTTTTTTACATTAATTAATAAACAATGTATTAATTTTGCAATTATAAAGTTGAATTAAAATTTTTTGACATTAATATTTAGACTTTCAGACATGGAATTAATACTTTTATCAAACTTTATTCAATGAATCTATAATTGTTACATCACTAATATAAATTGAAATAAATCTGGAAGAAATGAGTCACCAAATAGCTTCAGGGTAACTCCCTAATAGTAGGACTATCTAACATCTCAGTTGTAGTTGGAACATACAAAGATGCAAATGTTAAATAAATGTAAAAACCAAAAATGTTATCAAGTGGAACTATGCAAATAAAGCAATTTCAACGAATTTCTTGTGAGAAAAGCAACAAATCAATGATAAAAATTACAATTATGAGTAAATATTAGTATGAAGAATAAATATTTTCAAACCAAAAGATGCCCGAGGATCACAAAAATCATAGGAAGTGAAGTATTCAGATAAGTTTTTTAACCCTTTAGGTCCCATAGTTTTTTGTGGATATTTCCAAAAATGCTTTAAAATAATTTACAAAAAAAATTTCATGATATGCAATCTTAATTTTATTTTTCAATTTCGTCCAAAATAATATCAAAGTATTACATTTAAATATTTAAAAAGTTCTGAGAAATATATCACTATAAGAAAGTAACAAATATTTCCAATATATGTAAGAAGAACAGTAATTGATTTTAGGATGCCAAACAATGTGCTTTCTAAAGTTTCATATTAGAAGTAATTTCACAAAAGTATAATATGGCACTCAACCAGATATACATTTTCTATAATCATCAAAGGCTCTCAATCATTTCAACTAAAAAGAAATTTTTAGCCCCACATAGTGAATTAAAGTGTTTCCTATTAATATATACTATTAATAAACAAGGTATTTATAGAATGGGAGAAATATCGTTTTAAAAGATCTATCCATAGAGAAAATATATTATCATTGGTACTTTAGGTGCATTCCACTAAGAAAAATGTATTGCCAATTAACTCTAAACGATGTAAATAAAAATATGCTTTTATTAACCAACAAAAAAAATTACAAACAATTCCTTAAATCTTTATTGTCTGCCTATTGTGAGAGGGTTAGGCAAAGACTGGCATTAGAAACTTTCCAGATTATAATTCGTTTCTTGTGCAAATTGTCATTATATTCATCTTTCATTTTGCAGAGAAAATATTTTAGGCAAAGATTGATGATTTATTGATTGACTTTTGAGAGAGGAAAAGATAGCAAAGATTTGGATTGTATTGGGGAACTTTCTGTTGAACTGAAAAACCTATTTTAGAAATCAAGTTTTAACACTCATATTTATATTACTTAAGTTGCAGCATTGCTGTAAGCTGTATTTAAGACATTGTAAATCCATACTGCATCCCCTTGCTATATTAACAAATAATTCCAAAAGGGACAAAATGACCCTAAAATCCTTTCTTTATGTCTTGACTTGTGTGCTCTCCACCTCCTAGTTTTTCATAGCAATTTTTAGGAGGACCTCTTGAATCATTTTCTACCATCTCCATCCTCAATCAAAATAAAATTTCGTATCAACTAAGGCAAGGAAGAATGAAAAAAAAAAATCATCTACACAATTTTGACCCTTTTCATGAATAAAAAATCAAATAGTACAGGGAATGAAAAATGATGACACAAAAGTGTTTGGAGAAATTTTATATAAATGGTTAAAAAAGGAAAAACATTAATAAATTTAAATAAACTAGATTAAGAAATACGGGGAAAATAGTAAAATTTCTAAGAATCACATTGATTGTTTTCTGGTAGGGCCTGATTGAATATTGTTTTATTAATACAACTATTCAAATCTATATATTTATCCATACCAATGAATTTTGGTGGCTAAATCAAACTTTAATCCAAAAGAAATACTTTAAATCTGCTTCCCTGAAATTGAGGAAAAATTACTTTAAGACAGATTTAAGGTGAATGTGAATAATCACCCTGATCTTGGAGTTGACCGATTTCCTTCCTGTCGAGGTGTTATAGATCCACTTGGAGAAATTGCATTTGCCCAACCAGCTTCTCTCTGTTTCAACCTTGCCCAAGCTTCTGCTGCTTTCCTCCAGTCAGTAGGCTCAGAAGATATAGGTTGAGCTCTAAACGATAAAAAAAACAATTTTTGAATTATTTCCATCCATTTTTTTATTGAGATTAAAGAAAACATAGGTTTTCGTGGGACTCTAATCTCTATCCTTTCAAATGGATGATTTCTTGTCATTTTAAAAATATAATAAAATTTCATATAAATCTGTAGAGGTGACTGAGAGGTTGTTAAAATTAAATTCATAATCTTCTCAAATTATCTTTCTCCCTTGAATGTAAACCTCTTAATTTTTCAATTTAAATTTTTTTAATTAATGGAAAATCTAAATTAAGAATTCTTTAAGGCTATTATTTTAGCAAAGGAATAAAAAATTACAGTTCCATAATATCTATGCCCTTGAATTGAAATGAAAAGTTTAGCTAGTCATCAGACAAATTATTGTAATGCTATGTAGGTACAATGTATTTATCTTTTGAGTATTAGATAATGATAATCCATCCTTAATTTGCTTAAATTTTTGATTGTGTGATTTGATGAAATAGAATAAATGAAATTTTTTTTACAGTAAGTGGTCACAGTCTCAGAAAGACAGTTAACTTTTCTTGAAAGATATTTTAAAGCATATTCTTTGAAAAAAATTCTTTGCTTGATGGTATTCAAATACATTTCCTCCTATTCCTTCTATTTTTAACCTACTATATGTGATAGAAATTTACAATTCTTATCTTAATTTCTAACCAAGTATTCCTTTCATCAATATTCTATTCAATCATTTTTCTTCCACTGTTTTTGTACTTGAATCCAGTAAACACTTCTAAGGACCACTCACTTTCATATTTATAAGTGTGAAAAAGCAATGTTGACTATTTATATGATATCCCATAACAGAATGAATCCTCTCCGAATCTTGGCTTTTATCATGACGAGGAAGCAGTTTCTTATAAATAAGCCAGAAAGTTTCATAAAATATCACTTTGTATTTATTATTCTAATCGATAGAATAATGATGTACTTTAAACATGAAAAATTCCTATACATTCAACAATGAAATGTTAGGTATAGATTTTTCCTGCCCAATGTTTTGAAAAATGATAGTAAAAATATTTCATATTGCTGTTCTAATTAGCATTATAATTTATTAGAAACCTCACAATATGTTAGTACATATTGTGAGGTTTTTAATACATACTAAACACTTGCTTTCTCTGTTCTATGTTAAATACAACCTATAAAATATCAGTTTCTTCATAATTACTACCTCGAAAAAAAATCTAAATATAAATAAATTCATTAATATAAATTTAGTAAAGTTTACTTTTAACAATGTATACAAAGGTTAAAATTCTGAATCTTATTTTTCATTAAAAAATATATTATAGCATTGGTTGCTGTTGGCAAGCACACCTTTACTAGTATTTAATAAATATACAAATTTAATAACTTTCATGAATGTAACAACTCTTAACGTGTGCTATAACTTGCGTCTTTCGAATTATGATCACAGTGAAATTTCAACACAGATAAAAAATACAGTTTTTTTGTTACTATTTTTCGTACGGATAAATTCATAAAACTCAGAATTTTGTGAGTAAATAACTTTAATTACTAATTGTTAATCACAAAAAAAACGTATTTCCCGGCCAATAATACGCACTTTTTTCTCTCCAAAATGTGCTGTAAAATTAGCCTGCATCTTATGCGCCAATGGTAGACGGATATCACGGTTATAACTTCGTTCTACAATAAGCTACCGTTTTGACAGGATAAATAAATACCATTAAGCATTTTTTAGTGTTTCAGGTATTGAAAATAGTTCAATTCATTAAAAATTTTGATAACACTTTTTGAGCAGGTTGTTAGAAATAAAGTTTTAATATGTCGATGTATAACTTCCTTAAAAAATGTTCCTGGATAAATCAGAAATGCATACAATGTAGCATGTTTAGTTTAATCTTACAATGGGTTATGCTCTATCATAAAGTCTTTCAAAAAGTGTGGAATCAGCAATGCACTGGATGGAAGTGAAGCAGTGATGAGAAGTTTCTGGGGTTCTATGATGAATAAACTCTGATATATTTAATTAATTTTTTAATATTAACGTTCCGTTATTATGTAAAATGTTATCATTAAAATTCTTTTCTGCATTATCCAAGTATTTTAGATTTTTTTCATAAATTCTAACCTGAAAAATCCAGGTGCGTCTTATGCGCCAGTGCATCTTATAGGCCAGGAAATACGGTTATTTCAACTACCCATTTATAATTCCACAGGAAGCCTGCCTACTGATTCGTTTAACTAATGATTTTAAAAATTTTTTGCAATGATGCCTACTCATTCATCAAATTATTTGATGCCCATTCGGTCAGTCAGGTAATGATGCTTGTAACATAGCAACAGAAATACATCCCAGACCAGAAAATTTCTCGATCTGCCAAGACTCGAACCTGGGACCCTGAAACTATAAGCGCTATACTCTGTTTAATATATAGCTAAACATACAATACTTTCTTATGAAAAATAGAAGTTACCGAATCATTTCTTCAATCCAACTCATACGGAAAAATAAATACTCTTAATGATACATTTAACACTATTATCCATCAAATAACGCTGAAGAAAAAACTTTAAATAATTATTTTAAGCAAAAATAAAACAGTGATTTGTTTGAATGTGAAAAATTGATTTACAGAAAGCTAGCAAACATCTTGCAGTAATTAGCTAATGATACATAAAGGGAAGATTAGTATACTATACAATGCTAACATAAGATGCCAAAAATGTACTTAACTAAGAAATGACGTCAATAATTTTTCAAAATGTATTTTGAACCACTATTACATAGAAACAGTGATAGGAGAATTTATTTTGAAATACACAGAACCCACATTATCTGATCATCTAAAAGAAGATAATTCTATACGAAACAACAATTTTACTTCCTGAATCCCCTCCATAATATTCTTTTCCTTCCAATTATCACTTAGATCCCTTTTACTTTACTTGAAAATCAATCCTAAATATGGCTGCTAAAGACTGATTTGGAACCCTTTAATTGTCATGGAAAACCACTACTATTACCACACTTCTACAAAAACCACTTTCACTATTGATACTTTTGTTATATTTTCCATTACTTTCATAAATTTTAATTCCTTCCCCTTTTTTCATACACATTATTATGTTTATTTTTTTATTTTATTTATGGTATTTATCATTCATTGTAATTGACCTGTTGCTGCTTGTTGATATTTTCTAAATAAATAAAATTTTGAGGTAACATCTACTGAGATAATCAGGAACAGAAAGGCTGTTTTTCTTAGATAGAGAGAAACAGTTCAGATCTTATGAGCATTTTTAGAAGAATAGATGACATGAAAAGATTACAAGAAAATATTTTTCAAATCTATAAAATTCACCTAGATTGAGGAGTAGCTGGTTGGCTCATATATGTTGGTGTTTGATGAAGAGCATGGTGATGAGGAGTGCGGTGAGAAGGCGTTCTATGACCTGGAGTAACTGCACCAGGATGGAGAAATGGTGTGCCCGAGCTATTTGGAGTGATTCCACCAGCAACAACAGCATGGTGACTTGGAGTCTGCTGCCCATAACGAGGTGTTTGGGAGCTTCCGTGGGGAGTTTGATAGGGAGTCATAAATGGAGTCTGACCAGAAGGAGTATAAGGCTGAAAATGGAGAAATTTACAAAAAATAAGCACATAAAACTATCAACTTGTCTTACAAAAAGAATTTGCATTAACATTACAAAAAATACCATATTTTTTGGACTATAAGGAGAACATAAAATCCCTCTATTTGCTAAAATCAGCAATTAATTATGTAGGTATGGTTGTCATGCTGGGGTCTAGTGACATAATATAATCAATACAGAAGTTCACACTACATTCAAAAAGTCTATCAAAATGTTTGGTGATCAACAAAGCAACTTCCTTTTATCATTGAAACATAATTGCCAGTCTGGTGTTTTATATGTGATAAGAGTGAACAGCACTGACAGTTTTTGTTAATGAAATGAATAAAGTCTAACCTATCCCAATGTTTTGATTCTCTTTATGCACCTTATAATCTGGTGGGTTTTATCTATGAAAATAGATCTTTTCACTGTCACTGTGTCTTATTATCCAAAACTTATGGTATTTATATTTACAATAATTAAGAACTGAAAACAAACATAGGAAAATGTTTAACATAGACTTACGATTGAATAAATTTAAATACAAGTTGATTGATAAAAGGAAAAACATTTCAAAGGAAATAAAACACTTCCTAATTGAGTTGAGCTATTATATAGATTAAAAACAACTTTTATCAGCTAAATTTCACTGATACTATTGAGAAATTTTAATTTTTTTTTGATTCTTCATTGCATACAAGCATTTTACAATATTAATTACAACTACAATTTTTACTTACAGTATTAGCATAGGTGCCAAATGTACTATTGTAACCAGTGGTACCCCCTCCTGGAGTATGTGGATAATGGGGTGTGTGACTGGCAGCCTGAGACAAACTATGTATCATATGACTAGGAAGATTCTGTGCAACACGCTGTATTGTTTCAGCATTCATATCTAAAATAAAATTAATATAAATTGTAAAATCAGTTATATTAATAAAATGAATTGAAAATTTAAGAAATCAATAAGATTAATAGAGTTATTTCTCTTTAAAATAAATGATAAATTAGTTTACATCCTATATTCACTAAACATGATAACAATTCTCTGAATTGAGAGAAAATGTTTTGATATTACCACAGTCAATGGAATTCAATACTTTATCTAAATTATATAATTTTCATGAGAGAATTCCATCATGGTCTGCATAAACTAGATATATAGAGTAGGATTAATAATTAAAGAAGTACACTTATACTTACTAGCAATGGAAATATTAGGCGTGTTGATATAGGGAGTAGGGCGACCAGTAGAGCCACCACCCACTGTTGTGCCTCCTCTGGGAGTACTTGGAGTTCCAGGAATTGGATCTCGGAAATGCTCCTTAAACCATCGGAAAAGTGAACCTAACGAGTCAAACATTTGCTGCCGAAGACGAAAACCTTCAGGAGTAACTGTAATGTATTCATGCCGAATCTTCAGGCGCGGTAAATATGAAAGTAAAAACTTTCCAGGATATTCCTACAGAGGAAAATAAAAACCGAATACTATCATCGGTGACTTTTATTACAAGTTTGGCATAATTAATTTTCAAACTTCATTAAGAAACATAGGGATAAGAAGTAGTTAACTTTTCCTAAAAGTAGTAGATATTTTTCTCCTGCGAACATTTTCCATTGATTTCTAATGATGTGCAATCATTAAATATTATTAGAAATAGTTTATTTCCTCTCGAAGCAGAATTTATGATTATGTTAAGAAAAATTTGAAGTTTGATGTGCTACAGTAAAATCAATTCCTTAAGGTTGAGAAATTAATTCTTGAAGTATTATATTTGCTCATGAGCATAATAATGATGAAATGATGCATGTCCAGAGATTGCCAGGTCGTTTAAGGGGAAGAACATATTTGTTTGTTGCTCCTCAATGAAATTATAAATAGTATAATAAAAGGAAAGATTGTTGTGGATCTGAAGTGCAAGGCAAGCAACAGAAAATTCAGATATGGGTATCTGCATTTTCTGTTGCTAATGTGAGTTTTTATTTCTCCTAAGCTTCACAAAAATTAAATTGAAGAAAATATGAAAGACAAAGACATGTGCTGTAGTTGTATACAGGAACCAAAGGTAAGAAAGATGGTAAGTAAAAGGATAAGTTGATGGAAGAGTTGAATCAAGCTAAGGACAAAATTGAAAATTTAGTAAAGGAGTATGTCATTCTGAAGGAGGATATGTTTTGTGAATCTCAATGCTGGTTAGAGGAATTTCTGGCTAGAGAAATACTTCATCTCAACAGGCAATGAAGCAGATAATTAGGTAATAATATCATGAACATGACTCAAAAATGAAAGATTTCGCAGTCAATTAATGATGGCTGATGGGTAACAGTGAGAACACTTAAGGTGTTGCAGCTCTTAATGTAAAAGTTATAAAATGTATTGTGTCCATAAATAAAAAGAGGGAAGGGCTAATTGGACTTTTTCATGTATATTGACATAAAATTAGTAATAAAATCCATTAATTCAAATACCTCTTTAAAGTAGTGTAACACAGATATAGTCATAGGTAAGCATTCTTGGATGAAGGAAGAAGCCAGTTTGTAATAAGTACTTCCATAAGCATTCTAATTCTATAGAATGGACAGAAATGGAAAAGGCATTTTTATTTGCTTTTCTAAAGACTATTCAAGTATTAGAGTTTAAAAAGATAGATTTTAAAATCCTTAGATTAGAAGTCAAACACAAGGTAGGTCTGCAAAAACTTTGCTATGTTCTAGCATACTGACCTCCCACTGAGGGCCTAAGAGTATTAGGAAAGCTTATTTAAATGAGCTGTTAGATGAGGGATGTAAATAAATTAGTTAGAACAGCAGGAGACCTGAACTTACCACAAGTAAACTGGTCAGGAAAACTAGGGATTAGGAGGGAATGCACAGAAGCTGATCAATTCTATTATTGGCAATAGAAGTTAGTTAGGTTAAACACTAGTTAAGCCTCACCTTGAGCTGCTGCATATGGGACCGATAAGGGCTCCATTCGAGAATTAACGAAAGGAGATGCACTTTGTAAAAAATTGTTAAAATAAAACAGTAAGCTTTATAGAGGTGCTATGTTCAGTTGGATATCACTTGAAGGAAGGTTGGTACAAAGAATTAAATTACTAAATAAATTCAGAGAGAGCTCCTTTTTAGAAGATGTTGCAAATATTATGCATCCTCCATATTACATAAGCCTATCTGATAATGTGAAAAGGAACAAGGAAATAGATCAGTGAATTAGTTGCTTTAAAAATTCATTTTTCCACAAATTAAGTGAAGATAATCACCAAGGAAAGTAGAGAAATGGTGAATGCACCCCCTGCAAAATGCAAAGATGGATGATTTTCTACTAAAATCAACAGGGGCACTCAGTACATGCTGAGGAATACCAGGGATCAGTGACCATGAAGAAATATACTCAGAGATCTTCCACTGTTTAAGAAATTTTATGAATACCAAAAATAAAAATTGTGTTTTCCCTATGAATCTGATGAATGAAGGTCTCAGGTTTCTTGTCTGGTTACAACCCCAAAAATCAGCTGGGACAGAACAAGCTATTATGAATGGCGACAGAACAAGCTATTATGAATGGGCACAAAATAAACTTTGCCAATACAAAATTACTGTGTAATGCTCTGAAATTCTGGTTCAGACTAATAAAAGTCCATCCACATTCAGCTCAAAAGGAAGACCATAAACAAAGACAAAGGTTTTTTACTAAGCAAAATGTGGAGACCTGTACTACAGGTGATCAACAAGAAAAGTAATGCTATTGACCACCTAAAGGACCAATTAGAGGAAGGGGGGAGGGAGAAGAGAGATACCTGACATGGAAGTAATATCAAAATAATGAAAGTAAATAAATCCTCACTATATAAACTCCTGAAATGTGATGTTTCATCACTTTATCCTGAAGATGGCCCCTGAGGAAGGCTCCTAAACTTCGACAAATATTGCAGATAGGAAACCCAAGATATCTTCATTCTTCAAAAAAGAAAACGTTTACAGTTTTCTCATGCAAATGTGAGTCTTTCTTCAGGATGAATGTAATAGGAAGACAGAATCACATATTCAAATTAAGTAGAAGAAAATAATCAGATTGTTAACTCATAAGAAGAAGGAAGAGAAAAATAAGTTCTTAGTGAAACTTATAGCCAAATAGGTAAAGAATGTTTTTTTATAAATTCATGAAAGGCAAATTTTTATTAGAATTTTGCAGAGTTTGCAGATTGCCAATGAATTTGGATTTCCCTTCTCATGTACTTGTAAAGATCAAAACAATTACAAAGCATTTAATAGTATAAAGAAAAATTTTCCTAGTTTTTCCAAATTACTAGTAAAAGAATTCTAAAGAAACTATTAAAAAAACTACGAATCCCAGAGACCTATACCCTATAAAGCAATTTAATTAGGATAACAGGAATTAGTGCCATATCTGAAAATATTTTCAAAGTAATTGTAAATGATACTCAAACACAAGAAGATTTGAAAGTGGCAACTAATAAGCTTAACAAGCATCATACATAGAACTTTCTGAAAATAGTTGCCCTTTAACTGAAGGATTAATGGGAAAAAGGTAAGATGATTTACCAGTATCAACCTGATTTTGGACAGGGGTTTTTGGAGTGAATTACAGATGTTAGGATTACAATTCAACTCAGTTAATATGCAAGAAATGGTAGAACAGGTAGAGGCAGTGGTCATAGATTTTTCTTGGATAAGTGTTGGACACCATATACCACAAAATTTTAGTACAGATAGTGTACACAAAGAACTTAGATCAAAGAGTAATAAGATGTATAAATTCTTTTATTAGCTGTAGGAAACAATAAATATTGATTATGAGCTATCCAATCAAATCACATACCATCAGGTGTAGCTCTAGGTAGAGGGCAACTCTAACATTTATAAATGACTTCACGACAGCAATCAAGCAAAAATTTGTCTATTTGCAGATGATTGCAATAACTAAAGGTATATAAATAAGAACAAGTGCAACACACTTCATTGACATTTAACCTCCTTCAATAGCTTAGTTTTGTCTAATAAATTGGAAATCAATATAAATAGATGTAAAGTCTTCAGTTTCAATGTAAGTAAATATCAACATGAATAACAGAAGAAGGGAGAGGGCAATTCCAAGAAGTGAGCATGAGGTGAAATATTTAGGATAAACATTCAGCAGGGACATGGGGTGGAACAAATTTATAGAACAAAAATTTAGAAGGCTAATAAAATCTGTAGAAACTCTTAAAGATGTTAAATTTCATAATGTGTACAGTTAGGAAATGTAATAAGAAAGTTAAATTGGTTAAAGATAAATATTAACAAATTAAGTTAATTTTGGGAACGTCTATAATACCCCCACAAGGTAGGTTTAAAGCAAAAAATACAAAAAGTACAAAGAGAAGTAGCAGGATTAGTATTAGTCAGGTACGCAAAGCTAGATAACCTAACTGAAATGATAAAATAATTAGATTGGGAATATGTGGAGAACAAGATTAGCTAGGTTTTACAGCTAATTTACAGAAGTAATGTGTTGACATAAATTATTATATTTTGCCATAGGACAATTAGTGTAACTGTGACATTTTTATGATAATAATACTATGTACCTTGGAGGCAGAGATAAGATAGTGAATTTTGGACATATTCTTCTTTTTCTCTTCTTTCAAATATTCTTCCGCTTTATCTCGGTTGCCTCCACCAGTTTCTCGATAATAACGAAACGAGAGTGCATCTCGCACGTGAGCAGCCATAGGGTTTATGTATCTTGCTATTATTTCATCCAAATCTTCAAACTCCTCATTACCTGAACAAGATAGATATTAAAAGTCACAAGTTTAGAAAGACAGTAACTCTTAGAGCATGTCTTAGGACACAGCAGATCACTAATACTAGATATGAAATCATCTTCTCATACTTATTGATGGCAATCTAGTTGAATCATGATTCAAGAAATCAATAAATGTACTATAAAGGAGAAAGATTAAGAAATAACATTCTCAGAGTTTAATAAGCATTACTTCATAGAATGTCAGAAAAAGGCAGTATATTATTATATAAAATGCAATCATTTCATTTAGAAAATACTATTTCAAAATCAAAGCCAAATGCATTTTAAGAATTCAGTGGTTCAATTGGTAGAGATTAAGGTTATTATTTAACAATTGTATAAAGTATGCCCAATAATTTAAGAATTCTTTATACATAATATTTACAAACAACCAGAAACGAATTTCCACATCAAAAATCATTTAAATAAAATGCATTAATATTGGCCTTGAACACACAGCATAAAGTATAGCATTTCATGTTAATCTTTTTGTGGTCAAGTTCAAGGGATGATTTTTAGACAGAAATGCTTGAGATGTATAAATCAGAGGCATAAAATTCCCTTCAAACACAACCTCTAAAAACAGTTAAAAATATAAAATGACACTCTTCTATCTTATTGAATCAAATGTAGTAGGCTGTGACAATCAATAACTCTAGGATGGGAAGAAAAAAATAACTACAAACCCTTGTCTTGAGTTGTACTTAAATTACAACCATTTTCATTACAGATAGATCATCATTAGAAAGGAAAACACATATAATGTTCAAATATTGAAAAAGTAATTTTTAGCAGCTGTAAAGAGTGAAAGCAAATGGAAGGAGAAGGGAGAGGTAGACAGAGAACAGAAGGGCTAGGGATTGTATGTACTGATCAGGAGTTAAAGGCTCATCTTAATTGGAAGAGTGTTTTTCAGTACGGTAAAAAGCATTAAGTGAGATTATTTCCCTGATTACCTTCTGTAAAACTGAGAATTCTAAGAAGTTAATTATTGCACCATTTTTAAAACTTCACTAGAAAAAGAGATGTAATTTCTTTTTCCTATCAATAAATTCCTCAATAATAAGTGCATGGAATATCTACCAGGATTTATAATTTAATACCTAATACATTTAAATAAATAAGAAAAATTAACTAAATAAGCTTCTGAGAAAATAAAATTCAATTAATAAGGGACTAAAATACTATCAGCAGTTTATGGAATAATTATGCAGTTTATTTTATTTTGGCATGTTCAATGGCATTAGATAATGTAAAAACCAGGTGAATCAAATGTTGATTTAAAATCTTAATTATAAAATACTATATACCTATCCAGAGTGATTGCCCAAGACTGAAGGCATTCTCTTTGCCTTCTTCTCTTACATCAACATGCTGGTATATTCCATCAGTAACCTTCCAAGTAACAGTGAGGTGGTCTGCTCCCTAGTATAAAATAACAGTATAATAGAAACAAATTGAGGCAGGGCATATAACACAAGATACAATACTGCAAATAATCAGTACCAGACACTTTTAAATGGTCTTCCTTTAACCTAAATTAGAGGGAAAGCTATAGCATATTCTCTTCCTACAATGGAGAAAGGACAACAAAATCTAATGTCAGAGTGAACAGCTCAAAATAAATTGATTATCTATTACTTTCTTAAATAATGTACAACTGTGCATTTTTTGTTTAATCTTATAATAATCTACAAAATGTTATACATAAATGTATTTTGCTGTGGAATTTGAAGATTTTATGAAGACTCCAAAACTTAAGTTAATGATGAAAATATATTACCTAAAATATCCTTAGTATGGTACCCGAGCAGAAAGATAAGCTGTAAGAACTGCATAGGAATTTAAACAAAGTTTTTAAAATTACTCAGAATAATGATAAATTTATACGAGTAAAGATCTGCTTGCTTACAGCAAGCAATCAGTTGATATATCTTAAACTTAAAATAAAATTCTTTAAATGATTTTTCTGCTCAATCATAGCTAAAAGTAAACAATAGGACATAATCAAAGCGTGACCATATGTAATTAAACAATAATATCTTTACATATAAATGTTTGCTAGTTATAGCCACATAAAATTTTTTATACGACCGAGAAGTATTTCATATTTTTAATTTTTTTACTTCAACACTATCGAGAAGATGCCTGAAAAGATTTGAAAATCCATCCCGTGTATTTCTCATGGGGAAAATTGAGATTACAGGTCTCTCTAGAATTCAACCCATTAATCTTAGACAGCTGATGATTTATTCCAAAGTACAATATATACGTTTCTATAGGTGTGGAAAGTTTAAATGATCTACTTATCATATTAAGCTGGATATGATTTATCAAAATTTGAAAATATGTATGGCATCAAACCAAAGATCTTTTTTGAATAAAAATGGGTAGGGATAATTTTTGGGTAGAAAAGTATAGTATTTAAAGCAACATAAAATTTGGTTGTACTACCTGTCCAGGAAGTATTTTTAAAAATTGTACAAAATCAATCCCATGCATTCTTATGGGGGAAAATCCGACTTTGGAGACTCCTAGAATTGAACCCATGATAGGAAGGGTGTTTTCCAATAATATAATATAAATATAATATTATATATATATATATAACATGACACATAACGTGACACATAGGCAACTGTTGATTTTTCCCAAAGTACATTGCATACGTATTTATAGGTGTAAAAAGTTTGAATGATCTACGTATGATATTAAGGGAGCTACGATTTTTCAAAATTTGAAACTTATTCACCTCCTGGCATCGAACCCAGGACCGGATGTACGTAAAATATAGAATTTATCCGTAGACATATATATTAGCAATAGTCCCAAAAATCGACTTTCCCACGTAAGAATGCATGGGGCCGTTTTTCAAATAATTTTTTAAAATACTTCCCATTACACTAGAAAAATGAGATTTCATACAGCTATTGCTATTATTGATATCTTTGAAAAAATGCTTTTGTTTACGTACAACCGGTCATGGGTTCGATGCCAGGAGGTGAAATATTTTCAAATTTCGAAAAATCCTAGCTCTCTTAATATGATACATATAATAATCAAGTTTTTTACACTTTTAGGTATGTATATTATGTACCTTGAAAAAAATCAATACTTGCCTACCTATCATGGGTTCGATTCTAGGAGGTCCCAAAAATCGACTTTCCCCCGTAAGAATGCATGGGGCCGTTTTTCAAATAATTTTAAAAAATACTTTCCATTACGCTAGAACAATGAAATTTCATACAGCTATTCCTATTATTCATATCTATGGAAAAATGCTATTGTTTACGTACAACCGGTCATGGGTTCGATACCAGGAGGTGAAAAAGTTTCAAATTTCGAAAAATCCTAGCTCTCTTAATATGATACATAGATCATTCAAATTTTGTACACTTATAGGTAAGTATACTATATACCTCGAAAAAAATCAATACTTGCCTACGTGTCACGGGTTCGATTCCAGAGCGTCCCGTAATCTCGATTTTCCCCGTTAAGAATGCATGGGGCCGTTTTTCAAATAATTTTAAAAGCACTTTCCATCAAGCAAAATGAATAAGATTTCATGTAGCTATTGCTAATATATATGTCTACGGAAAAATGCAGTATTTTACGTACAATCGGTCCTGGGTTCGATGCCAGGAGGTGAAATATTTTCTGATTTTGAAAAATCGTAGCTCCCTTAATATCGTACATAGATCATTCAAATCTGCTACAAATATAGATACATACAAAATGTAATTGGGAAAAAATCAGCACTTGCCTATGTATCACGGGTTCGATTCCAGAGCGACCGGTAATCTCGGATTTTCCCGTTTAAAATACATTGGCCATATTTCCGAATGCTTTTTACAACACTTCCCAACCGTGCAGAGGTTCAAATTTCACACAGCCTTTAAGGGGCAATTCTCATATAAAAGCTATCCTAAGATTATCGTAAAAGGTCTTTGGTTCGATGCTAGGGGGCGTTAATTAATACTCCATGTGAAATACATAGGGAATTTAGGACTCATTTTAAGGTACTTCCTGAATGAATTTCCTTTTGCAATTCGGGGTGTTTATAAAGTCCACCATACTCAAGCGAAAGATTACAGTAATTTTAGCAGGATGACCTTGGTTCGACGCCGGGGCGGGATTTTAGCTGCCGAAAGAAATGCATCGGAAATCGTATTCAGTACATTTTCAGCTGCGTTAATGCCCTTTACTTTATGTTTAGCAACGTTTGAGCAAAGTAATCTTTCGAAAAATTTTATTATTCACTAAAGATAAATTATTGCATTGCTTGCTGTAAGCAAGCGCACCTTTACTCGTATATATATATATATCCCCCCGAAGCGTCTATATGTATAGATATAGGATATATATATATATAGGATATTAATGTCAGGCTCATACCGCTGGAGCCACGGAGCCGCCGATTTTTTTACGTAATGGCCAACTAAATCTCACCTAAGAAAAATTGGGAAACGGACCCTACCTATCATGGGTTCGATTCTAGGAGGCCCCAAAAATCGACTTTCCCCATTAAGAATGCATTGGGCCATTTTTCAAATGATTTTAAAAATACTTCCCATTAACCTAGAAGGATAAGATTTCATGTAGCTATTGCAACTATATATATCTACGTAAAAATGCTGTTGCTTACGTCCAACCGGTCATGGGTTCGATGCCAGGAGGTGAAATATTTTCGAATTTTAAAAAATCCTAGCTTCCTTAATATGACACTTAGATTATTCACACTTTTAAAACTAATAGATGCATATAAAATGTACTTTGAAAAAAATCAACAGTTGCCTATGTGTCACGGGTTCGATTCCAGAGCGTCCCGTAATCTCGATTTTCCCCACTAAGAATGCATGCGGCCGTTTTTCAAATAATTTTAAAAATACTTCCCATTAATCTAGAAGAATAAGATTTCGTGTAGCTATTAGTTATATAAATATCTACAGAAAAATGCAATATATAACGCTCGAATGGTTCTGGGTTCGATGCCAGGAGGTGAAATATTCTCAAATTTTGAAAAATCGTATCTCTCCTAATATGATACATAGATCATTCAAACTTACTAAACGTATAGGTACTTACATAATGTGCTACGTGAAAAATCGACAACTGTCTAGGTATCACGAGTTCGATTCCAGAGCGTCCCGTAATCTCGATTTTTGTCATAAGGAATGCATTGGCCATATTCCCGAAAGCTTTTTATGACACTTCCCAACCGAGCAGAGGGTCAAAATTTCACACAGCCATACAAGGGACCATTCTTACTTAAAAACGACCGTAATAGTATCGTAAATGGTCGTTGGTTCGATTCTAGGGGGCGTAAACTATAACTTCTTAAAAAATCTAAAGGGAATTAAGGGCTCATTTTAAGGTACTTCCTGAATAAATTTCCTTTTGAAATTCGGGGTTTTTATAAAGGTAATCGTACATAAGCTATAAATGACAGTGATATTCGTAAGATGGCCTTGGTTCGACGCCGGGGCGGGAATAATGCTGCCGTAAAAAATGCATGGGAAATCGAATTCACCACATTGTCCACTCCGAAAATGTCCTTTACTTAGCATGACTTATCCGAATAATCTTTCGTAAATTGTTACGTTTTATTAAAAGATATATTTTTCGATTGCTTGCTGTAAGCAAGCGCACCTTTACTCGTATATAATAGATATATATAGGATATTAATGTCAGGCCCAAACCGCTTTGGCCACGGAGCCGCCGATTTTTTTACGTAATGGCCCACTAAATCTCACTTAGGAAAAATTCGGAAATCCACTCTACCTATCATGGGTTCGATTCTAGGAGGCCCCAAAAATCGACTTTCCCCATTTAGAATGCATTGGGCCGTTTTTCAAATGATTTTAAAAAGACTTATCATTAACCTAGAACAATAAGATTTCGTGTGGCTATTGCTGTAATACATATCTACTGAAAAATGCTATTTTTTACGCGCAACCGGTCATGGGTTCGATGCCAGGAGGTGAAATATTTTCAAATTTCAAAAAATCGTAGCTCTCTTAATATGATACATAGAGCATTTAAATTTTTTACACTTATAGGTAAGTATATTATATACCTCGAAAAAAATCAACAGTTGCCCACGTGTCACGAGTTGGATTCCAGAGCGTCCCGTAATCTCGATTTTCCTCGTTAGGAATGCATGGGGCCGTTTTTCAAATAATTTAAGAATACTTCCCATTAAGTTAAAAGAATAAGATATCATGTAGCTATTGCTAATATATATGTCTAAGGAGAAATGTAGTATTTTACGTACAATCGGTCATGGGTTCGATGCCAGGAGGTGAAAATTTTCAAAGTTTGAAAAATCGTAGCTCTATAAATATGAGATATAGATCATTCAAACGTTCAACACAAATAAATACGTATGTATTGTACTTTGAAAAAAATCAACACCGGCCTATGTGCCATGGGTTCGATTCCAGAAGGCCCCGTAATCTCGATTTTTCCCGTTTAAATTACATTGACCATATTTCCAAAAGCTTTTTATGACACTTCCCGACCGCGGAGAGGTTCAAAATTTCACACAGCCATAAAAGGGACCATTCTCATATAAGAGCTTCCCTAATATTGTCGTAAATGGTCGTTGGTTCGTTGCTAGGGAGCGATAACTATATCTGCATATGAAATGCATAGGGAATTTAGGAGTCATTTTGAGGTACTTCCTTAATGTATTTCCATTTGAAATTTGTCATGTTTATACGGATTATCATACTTGAGCGAGAGGTGACAGTGATTTTCGTAGGATGGCCTTGAGTCGAAGCCGGTGCGGTAATAATGCTGTCTAGAGAAAAGCATACGAAATCGAAGTCAATGCAAGGTACACTGCGTAAATGTTCTTTAGATAGTATAGTAAAAATCGTAAGTTTGATTAAAATATATATTTTCCGATTGCTTGCTGTAAGCAAGCAATGCAATAATTTATCTTTAGTCAATAATAAAATTTTTCGAAAGATTACTCTGCTCTAATGGCCATTACGGAAAAAAATCGGCGGCTCCGTGGCCAAAGCGGTTTGGGTCTGACATTAATATCCTATATATATCCTATATATATATATATATATATATCCCCCCGAAGCGTCTACATATAATAGATATATAGGATAAGATATAGGTAAAATCATAGCTCTTTTTATATGATACGTAGATCATTCAAACTTTCAACACAAATAGATACGTATATACTGTACCTTGAAAAAATCAACACTTGCCTAGGTGTCACGGGTTCGATTCCAGAGCGTCCCTTAACCCGATTTTTCCCGTTTAAAATACATTGACCATAATTCAAGGACTCATTTTAAGCTACTTCCTAAAGGTATTTTCACTTGAAATTTGGAGTGTTTATAAAGATAGTCACACATAAGTAAAAGATGATAGTTATTTTCACAGGATGGCCTTGGTTCGATGCCAGGGCGGTAATAATTCTGCCATAAGAAATTTTTTGATACAACTTCTTTCTTAAATTTCTGCTAGTGACATGAAGAATGATAATCCTATTTAAAAATATGAAACATTTTGGACTTCTGATAAAATACCAAGCATATACATTGTCTGTGCTTGACATTATACATAGTTGGCACCTTGTAATATGTATGGTATATGGTAAATCCATCATGTAAGAATCATATGAATTACTTTTTGCTAATCTATGAATAACTCGTTTCCTTTATATAATTAAATATAGATTTACAGTTTATATATCTTCATAAAACAACAACAATAAATATTTATTGGGGCAAAAAACTCACCTCTAGGGGAATTAAAAGAACATGGATAGTTATTGACAATATTTATCCATTCAAAGTAGCAACAGATATATACAGATTCTTTAATATTTTTCAAACTCCCTTAATCAGACCTCAGAATCTTGAATTACTTCTAGGATTTTATCAACGTACTTTTCAATCTTATAATAAATATTTTACTTATTTATTTATTGTGTGTTAGAGCTACAAATAGGCACCAGGCCAGGTGGTACCTCTCTTTTCAGAAGGGCAAATGCAATATTCTGCCTGGCATTCACCCTAGTCAAGAGGGAAACCCAACAAAACCTCCTGAAGCCAGTCCGAAACAAATATTAATGAATTTTATTCTACTACTGCTTCAAAGTCCATGGTACGTGGAATTACAAGTGATTGACAATGAGCCAAATTTGGCTTCATGATTGACCAGTAAATTACGGGGCCAAATTTGATTGGCTGGCCCTCTACCTCAACCCTAGTATAGGGTGTATTATAGAATATTATTAACATACAGTATCTCTTTAAACTTAGGTGAATAATTTCATTTGTTAATAACTTAACTGGTACAGAATATGAATTATGTGCTCCAAATGATATTTCTTTAAAAACATGACTAACCTTACTGGAAGGTCTTACAATAACTTCACCCTGATCCATCTGTTCCATTATCTTTTCAGCTTCTTTGTAGGAAATATTATGGAATGAAGGATGAACAATCACACGCTTAATATAGGTCAGTCTTTGTTTCATTTTATTTGCTTCTTCCTGAGTCTTCAGATCTTTATCTTCAGCTTCTGTATCATAGAAAGGATCTTTTGGGGGCCTGTTAATTAGATGTATTGATGGTATAATGGGTTAATAAAAAAGATAAACAATACATAAAGTAGCAGAAAAAAAGTTTAGAGGTACATTAAAAGAATTTCTGGAAAAGAAGAGGAATTTTCAAACAAAACTCAGAAACATTGTAGAATTATTATAGAGATATGTATAAAGAATCAGGTATTAAGTATATATCATCAAAAACTTGAATATTGTCATCATTTTTCTATCTTTTCTATATATAAGACTTTTTTCAAATCTATGAATTATCTGCTTTTACGATTTATATACCTATGATTATACTAATAACCTTATTCAACAAGTAAAGCACTGATCCATTATTCATGCATAAATGGTTCATTAAAGTAAGTATATATAAAATATGCTGTGGGAAACCAGTATGTTCAGATAACAGTGATGGGTTAAAAAGGACAATTTATAAAGATAAAAGAAATCTATAGTTTAAGATTAAAACCTTTTCTCACAAGACAAACTAGGAAACTGCAAATGTGAGGATTGGGACATTTTTACTTAAGGATATCTTTGTACCATCCCTTTATAAAATTTAATAGTCTATTTTGAACTAAATACATCTAATAACTGCTGGTGAAATTAAAATAAAGATTTTACCACTTACCTCCACTCATTATTTTTGTCAGAAAGATCACTTGATTTTGAGGTACACTCAACAGAAAATCGTTCAACTTCAATTTTTGTTATGCGACAATGGATAGTCTGACCCCATGTTACCCGTTCTTCAGGGTTAGTTACATGTTTGTCACTGAGATTTTTAACAGGAATGTATCCCGTAACTCCATTATCCAATCGCAGGCGAACCCCTGTGGCTTGCCCAGGACAAGCTCCAGCATCAAAATGATTCCAAACCTTTCAAATGAAATATTATAAAATACTCAAATAGACTCACAAAGAATTTTAAGAGGAAAACAGTGAAAAGAATAGGAAATAAATATATAAGAACATAGCTCACCTCAGAGAGTTCAGGAAAATCATTTTTCAAACAAAATGGACATTGCCAAAGGCCAGTTTCATCATTTCTGACAGGATTCGCTTGGTCAAGCTGATCTCCTTGGGGTTTTTTATGAGTTATTCCTTAACATGAAACAATTGAATTAGGTAACTGAACATAATGTACATTATTAAGAATAAATCATAAATATGGGTCGGAAAGGTAGGACAAATATGCTTGACTCACCTACTACGATTGCCATAATAAGCTTTCCAATAAAAAATGTTTCTGGCGTTTCCTTAGTGAGCATATCAAATAGCTGCTCAGGATTAGGTGATTGGTAAGGACTTCTAAGGTCCTTGTACCGGTGGTTCAGTTCTGCACGAATATCATACAGATATATACTCTTGTTGCCTAATCCCTACCAAACACATAATAAGTAAGATTCAAACAGTTATGAATAGATATATACAATTGAACATCGCTCATTGGTAAACTGACTGCAATTATTGTTATGTAACTACTTGAAAATAAATTAAAGTTTTTTTAAACAATGATGATGTTAATACATTTGAATAACTTCAAAATTAGAAGACTTTATAATAATTGTTGTAAGAACTGATATGATACTCACAAATTGAATGTTAATAAAAATATAAATACAATATAACACTAATTTTATGATGTCCTAATCTGAATATGATTCATACAATTTTTGATATACACAATATCTATTATATAGCCGCGTCAGGGGGATATATATCTATTTTATATAGATGCTTCGGGGGGATATATATATATATATATAGGCCAGGAGGTAAAATATTTTCAAATTTAAAAAAATCGTATCTCTCTTAATATGATACATAGGTCATTCAAACTTTCTACACGCATAGATTCTTACATAATGTACATCAGAAAAAATCAACAGTTGCATATGGGTCACGGGCTCGATTCCAGAGCGTACTGTAATCTCGAATTTTCGCATAAGGAATGCATTGGCCATATTTCCGAAAGCTTTTTATGACCCTTCCCAACCGCGCAGAGGTTCAGAATTTCACACAGCCATAACAGGGACCATTTTCAAATAAACGCATCCCTAAGATTGTCGTAAATGGTCGTTGATTCGATTCTCGGGGGCGTTTATTATATCTCCCATAATGAGGTAAATAGTTGTTATATTTTTAATGTAGATATTGTTGTTGAGTTTAATCAATTCCATTAGACCGATAGTGTTGAAGTTTTTTAAAAAAATGTCATTTTTATCAAAAAAAAGACCATGGGTTCGACGCCATACATACATGGTCTAACTGAGATACACAGAACGCAAAAGCTGGGAATCGACTTCCAATTGTTGTCAGCGCTTCATTACAGTTCCCCCCTCTATTTGCAATCCAAAAAATTCCCGTCCGACCGTCTGTGCGTGCAGGAAAAAATCAGTCCTACTACTTTCAGGACAGACCATGTATGTTCAAATTTTGAAATATCATATCCAGCTTAATATGATACATAGATCATTTAAACTTTCTACATTTATAGAAACTTATATATTGTAATTTAAAATAAATCAGAAGTTGTTTAAGTTTAATTCCAGAGACCCGTAATCTTAAATTTCCGCATTAGAAATACATGGGCTTTATTTCCGAAAACTTTTTAGGGTACTTCCCGATAGTGTTGAAGTTTTAAATTTCAAAAATGCATTGAAAGTCAGCATTTTTACCTTAAGCCTCCATAAGAATGTCGAAATTGGTGGTTGGTTCGATTCTAGGGGGTGTTTATTATATAAGAAAGGCATTGGGAAAATCGGAAATACTTTTGAGGCATTTCCTGAATGAATTTCCTTTTGAAATTTGCTGTATTTATTCAGACGATGACACTCATGCAAATGATGTACGATTTTTAAAGGGAAGGCCCTTAGTTCGACACCCGAAAGGGAAAAATGCTGCCTTAAGAAATGCATTGGAATTAAAGCTCAATTCAATATACGTAGCGATTTTGTTTTTAAATGTGTTTAGCAATTAGTGAGTAGAACTATAATTCGAAAAATCTTATTGTTCATCAATTGATATAATAATTGATTGCTTGCTGTAAGCACCCTTACTTGTATACTTGAGTAGCTGCTTTAGGTATAGATATATATTTTAATACTTTTAAGGCAAATAGAACGATAAATTTTCACATGACAATAGATACTCATTACTTTTTCCTAAAAATACTTAAGTATATATAAACTTTTTCATGCGTTCGAATACAAAGATACCCGTTATCTAGATTTGCCCAAAAGAATACATGGGCTGGATATTCAAAAATTTTTAAAGCAATTTCCAATTGTGTAGAAGATTTAAATTTTGCACAAGCTAAGATAGGCAGCATATTAATGTTAATAATATATAATCACTATAGTAAAATCTTCTTTAAGGGTAATGAGATCCTACAATATTCTTCGGACTTCACTTAGACCAATGACATCCTACTTTATCTTTCCCGCAGTTTTAAGCTGGAAGATGTAGGATGGAAGTTCTATTCTTCATGATCTGTAATGTCACCATCACCAGACATCCAAATAGGTATTGCATTTATGTCTTGATGAATTTTCATTTTCACAGAAGCTCATAATGAATACTGTGTACACAGTAGAGGGAAGAAGGACCATAATTCACCAAGCTATGCTACTGCTGGTTGATGAATACTGCTTTTATTATTAGGTGGGAGATATTGTTGAAGCCTTCTCATTATGGTTAAACCTGAGTAGTAATTCACCTCCAACCTACATTATCTACATCTACATGAGTACCCTGCAAGCCGCCTTTCGCCGTGTGGCAGGGGGTGTAAACACCTATTTTACGTTATCGCGTATTTTAGTATATCATTATCGCATATCGTGCGCGGGAAGAAGGCATTCTAAAGACTATTCGTCCTAGCATCTATTTCGAGTATTTTACGCGCATAATCGGATCGGCATACTAGGTAGTTACGGTTTGAGATTTTCCTTGGGTTTCTCTAACCTATGACCAGAATGCTTTAGGATCTTCTTTTAAACTATCTCCGAGAACTTTTTGCTTTAAGTTACAAAGGGCATTGCGCATGACACGTTTTGTTTCGGATTTCGCCTGTTTATATTTATCTACTAATGACGATGCAACTGCGCTCAGCTCCGACTACTCTATTCCTATGCGGGCCCTTGCTTATCCATGAAGAGTTCTGTTTCCGCAGAGCTTTTCTAACCTCCTTGACGTACCACCTATAATATACTTATAACAGGGAGAGTAATTGACTTAGCGTTCCGATTGCTAAACATTGTTACTTTGTTGATTGAGACTGATAGACTTGTAAGCGTAATTCGTATTGATCCGGCCTGCTCTCAGGTATAAAATTCAAAAACTAAAGTTCTATTCAAGATATCGACTCAGAATAACCTGTGAATGAAAAAAAAAAAAACATTTATCTAAATTTTTCTCGCGACAAGTTTTTGGTTACGTAAGAATACGTCTATATTTACGTATGCGCCTTCATGGTCACCTAATCCTTCGTCGATGGAAACGTTTTTTACGCGCTCTGGAAAGTTGATCATATAAACATCGTACTTTCTTCTCTGGTTGGTGATTTTACCTTTTGACTGAGAGAATTCGTTTGCAGCATATTTAGTAAAGTTTTACACGAATCGGCATCCCGGGCTCTTTTCTTTACTCCGTAATTTTTCCAGTCGATATCTGGAAGATTGAAATCACCGCCTATGATTGTTATGCTACGATTATTCTTGCGAGATTGAAAGACTACTTCGTCGTTAAGATTTTGCAAAACTTGCTGGGAAGAATAAAGCGGTCGAAAAAATGCGGATACATTTTTATTAGGTTTGTATGAGGTGTTTTAAATTGGATACCTTATTCCTGACACTCCTGCAGTTAATTAACGCGATTGATATAACGTACATAGCGGAAGGTATTAGTGGGTCTGTCGGTAAAATTAGCTTATCTATGAAATCGGAAGAGGTAAAGATGTAGCACAGTAACGCCTACCTTTACCTCTTCCTCATGTTTACACATCTAAATTAAAATTAGATTAAAATCCCAAAGATGTGAAAAATGGTCCCATTTAAGGCATTAATTGGACTTAATGTGCAATTTTTCATCAAAATGTAAAAATATAACCAATTATTAACAATAGAAAATACAATTACCTTTAATTAGTGTAAAATAAAATCCAGTAGAAATTAATACAGTAAAGCATCTTAGTTACCCGTCTTTCTAATTCTTCAGCAAATGCATCTAGATCAAGATCTTTTAGCTTCTCAGGTGCTTCTAAAATTTCTTCAAGAGCACCAGCTGGATTTGCAACCTCATCTTCATATTCCAATGCATCAACTGCCATTTTACGGGCCCATTCATAGGCTTCAGGGTGTACTCGTGATCCATCCAAAACTTCTACATAGTTTTCCGTACTGCAAGATCATTAAAAAGTATTTATTTCAAATGCCTCTTATATCCTGAATGTTCTAAATAACTAATCCATAAATAAGAAAATTGACTTAGGGTTTCATCTAAAAGAAACTTGAATTATGAGAAATTATACCATTATAAGGATACAACTTTTTATCAGATTGTAATTTTCGCAGCATTACCTGTCTCCAAGAGAGTTTGTGTCAATTTTGATGAATCCTGCACAGTTAGTGAAAACATCACCACCCATGTGATAAGCCATAATTAACTGATTTCTATTTTCAAGCCTCTGATTGCTCTGCTTTAAAACCTGCAATTGAACAAAATCAACACATATCATATAGAAAAAACATCCACACTCTAATAAGTAAAATATTTTATGCAATACATTTTAACAAATAATAACTTATTTTATTATTCGTTGGCCATAAAAAATAAGATACTCATTTATTCATAGTTATTCATTCTGAAAAACATTATTTACTTCAGTAGATTAGAACACTTCCAATTAAAGTTACTTTATACATATACTTTGAATACTTCACTGGCACTTCACTATATACAAAACTTGCGCAGGAAAAACTCGGAAACGGACTCTACCTATCATGGGTTCGATTCTTGGAGGCCCCAAAGTACGATTTTCCTCAATAAGAATGTATGGGTTAGATTTTGACAAAAAAAAGTACTTTCTGGGCACATAGTACAAGAAAATTTCATGTAGCTATAGATGATATACGTTTCTACACAAAAATGTTATCTTTTACCCATGATCTTTTGTGGATAATTTTATCCACGAAAGATCATGGGTTCGACGCCAGGAGATGAAATATTTTCAAATTTTGAAAAATCATACCTTGCAATATATGGTACAAACATCATTCAAACTTCGGATACTTATAGTCACATATATTTTGTACTTTGAAAAAATTCAGCAGTTGCCTATGTGTCATGGGTTCGATTCCAGAGAGACCCGTAATCTCGATTTTCCCCAAAAAAAATACATAGGATAGATTTCCAAAAACATTTTAGGGCACTTTCTGATAAAATATAAGCTTAGAATTTCACCCAAGCATTAAAGGGACACATTATTACTTAAAGCTTACTTAAGAATGTTCTAATTGGTCGTTGGTTCGATTCTAGGGGGCGTCAATTATATCTCCATAAGAAATGCAGAGGGAACTCCTTTTGAGGCTCTTCCCGAATGAATTTGAAATATAGTGTATACAAAAGCAATTATATATATATTTATATATATATATATATATATGTAATACAAATGTCTGGCCCAACCCAAAATAAATAAATAAATATATATATATATATACATAATTATATGGTTAACTGTGTAAAAAATCAACAGTTTTCTAAGCGTAATGGTAAGTAGTTCGATTCCAGAGAGACTAGTATTTTCAATTTACTCCATAAGAATGGATGGTTCTGATTTTCAAATATAAATAAATATAAAAAACTAATACTTCCCATTCAGTCAGAACAAAAAAACTTTACATGGCTAATTCTATTATATATGTCTACTCAAAAATTTGTTTATTTACAAATGGTCATGAGTTTCATTCCAAATGGTGAAATGTTTTCAAATTAAAAAAAATCATTTCTAGGTTAATATGATACATAGACCAATCAAACTTCATTTACTTATGAATAAGTATATAGTCAACTTATGAGAAACTCTATAGTTGTCTATGTTTCATGGCTTTGATTCAAGTAAGCCATATAATTCCAAATTTTTCCATAAGAATACAAGGTCTAGATAGTGGAAAATTTTACTTTCTGATAGTATAGAAGATTTAAATTTCACTCCCCTATAGATAGGCCGCATTTCAATGTTTAGATGCCATAATAATGCAGTAAACAGTCATGACTTGTTCAAAGTTATTTGCGAGAGGATTTACTTTGTACATGTACATAAAACTATATACATATTAACTCATGAACAATTATTTCAAGGTCTCTCTTTTCCTCATCATCATGATTGGCCAAAATTAAGTTCATAATTTCATCTGCATCTCCTTCTGAGGTTCTTACGAAGATTTCCCATTGTAATTAAGTGATTTCTCAATGAAATCCTCAGCTTAGCTTCTTCTAATAGCTTCTTTTAAAAGGTCCTTCCTTATATTCAATTATTTTATAATTCTCTCCCTATTATTCTATAATTAAGTTTTTCTGTTTAGAAACCCTTTGTGCCTTTTTCTTTAGCTTTCTAATTATTTGACTGTGATATTCAGAATCTGGAATAGTACCAAAGATTTTTATAGGAATGTACCTTTCCATTGTTATCTTTAATACACATTTAAAATCATCCCATATATGTTCTATACTACTGCCTCTACCAGTACAATCCCAAAAACTCCCTTTAAAAAAATCCCCAGATTCCTTCAATGTCTGTCTTGTTAAATAACTTTTTGATTACCCTTTTCTTATTTGTTTTTATTTATCAAAGACTATCTACATGGAGATCATCATGGTCACTGATGCCCTCACCTAACTAACTATTGAATAGCAGCTCTTTCAACCTAAACAGAAAAACATCTAAAATATTTTCATTTCTAGGGAGAGTGTATATTATTTGCATAAGGCACTTTGGAACACATGGAATATATCCTTTTCATAGGTGTTTATGACCAACATATACTCAATAAAGTATTTTACAACAGGATACCATTCAACAAAATCTTACCTTTAATAAAGCCTGTCCTTTACGTGGCCCAAGACCACAAACAAACTGGACTAGATTGGCAGTATAAGGCAACTGTACAGCAACATTGATATCTACACCAACCTCATTTGTTCGGTTTACAAATTCTAGACTCAAAGCCTCCAATAGTTCTTCTTTTGGAATATGTTCCTGGTTGATATAAAATTATAACAAACAATGAGACTAATTTTACTTTTGATGAAACCTACAGAAATAGTTTCTATAGCAAATAATTAAAAATATAATACAATAGCTAAAAAAGGAAGGAAAAACTGCCATGACCAAAACTTGGACACACACATCTTTTAACTTCTGTTTTGTTGCACTACCCACTTGATCTATAATAACAGAACATTCAGACGTACAATTAAGGGATACTTTGTAAGAATAGGCATAGCAGCATTATAAAATATTTTCTAGCACTGTCAGCATCATCTGTTGCCTAGTCATGCACCAAGAAGAAACATAATGGAAGAGATAATGGTCACTTTCTTCTGTGCCTCAGAATTCCTTAGGTTTATTCTGAGCTGCATTATTTTTCACACAAAGATGATATCTTTATCCCATAAAAGTATTGTTGTTTACACATACATTGTGGAATTGCTATTTATTATCATTTTACTATATTTTACCTGGAGAGGATGAAATCTAAGACAAAGAATTTCTTCATCAGAGGTACACAACTGAGAAAATTCCATCAGTGGATCTTGCATTCTTCGTGCAATAGATATAGCTTGCCTCAACAACATTGGATAGTCCCTGAAGTCATTCTGTCATAATACAGTAAAAATATTTATAAATAATCATAAAAATTATTTTGAAAGTTTTAAAAAATAGAATATTTTTTTTACCTCTCCTTTGATGGAGTTTGCATAAATTTTAGCAAGTTCATTGTCACAAATTTCCACAGAAATTTGAGGAAACTGCTCATCCTCAACTAACTGCCCAACAATTTCCCTTAAATCAGCAGCAACCATCATAGCTTCCCTTGACTCTCCGCCCACACATATAACATGTGGCTTTTTAGTAACAATGAAGTTTCTTAAGGCTGCCAAATCTGCTTCCTTTAATAGGAAAAGTTTTACCACAAGATGATTATTCACCCATAGGCAAATATAGTTTCTTTTAATATGAAGAACTTGTTGAACAGCATCCATAAAGTATTATAAGCTACTATATTTAAATGAGGAGAGTAACTTCTGATTAACTAATACCTTTTGACGCTTCTGGTCTTCTCGCCAAGCATCCTTTCTTTTTAATAAGTGTGGCAAGCGGAGATAGTCTGAGCAATCTCTATCTGAAGTAACAAGACAAGCAAATGCTGCTTGAGAAAGATCAGGAACATATGAAACTGCCATAACCCTAATCTGATTTCCACCCTTCCCAGTGTCCCATTCTTCCTCATCTTCATCTGGAAATTCTACAGCATAAGGGGCAACCTTGGAAAAAGGACAAGTAAACAAATAAGTTTCAAATTAATAGATGGCACATGATAAATCATTGTATTTCAATGATTTATCATGTGAGAATACACTCACTATTTTGCTTATTAATAATTATTTCATCAAGCCCCTCTTGTAATGTAATGTAATAACTAGTAATGTACGATAGAAGAGTTCCACTTCAAGATAAATCAAATATAAAACACATACATTACACACATACTGAACATTAATTACTAACAAATATGAATTAACATAAATACTTTAAGAAAGTTATATTGAAAAAATATTTTTTGCTTTTAGGCTAACAATATTTATCTAAAATTGATAACCTACAAGAAATCATCAAGTTAAATTTATCAACTGTGATTTTAATAAGTTCTAATCAGAGTTTAACAATTAAAATTCAGATAATATAATAATTATATATAGATGTATATTTTATATTTATCTTTCATGAATCACATAAATATATCAAGCAAGGTACTACATTGCAGCAGAATGGACTAGACACTGGACACTAATATTCAAAACTTTTAGCAAAATTGTCATCAAATAAGAAATTAAACAATTTAATTTTTAAATCCAATTTTCATTGGTGTAATTAACATATATAATCTTCATTCAATGTAAGATTATATTATATTATATTAAGTGATTATATTTATAACTGTATTTATAATGCATAATAATGAAACTACAAATGGTTCATTTTCTTACTTTTAGCCAATTGTATAATTTACGGCAGCAACTCTTCAAAACAGAATCTCTAGCCTCACTCAACAAACGTGCTTGTAATTCTTTCCTGAGTACTGGGAGTAAAAGCTGTGTTAGTGCCAAATCTACACACTCCACACGAAGAGCATTCCAATCTTGAACTATCTTGCTGAATTCATCCTGTAAATTATTTATAGAATAAAATGTTAAAAAAATTATACATAACAAGCTTTAAAGTCAAAAATCCAATCAATCAATCCAATGTTCTTTGGGAGCTAAAGAGGAAATCTTAGCATGGAAAAATTAAGAGTTAACAAACACTACCATAATCATGCTAAAAAAGATGAAATGAAAACCAATAAAAAATTCAATGAACCAAGTCAATAATGAAAACAAATTACATGCCTCAGTTAAACAGTTTTGACATTTAAAGCCATCAAAAGCAAGCAAAAATTAATCTTTGAATATCATTAGTGGCTTCATTCAAATTTGCGCAGTGTACTGTCATCATTGGCATAGATCAACAGAAATTAAGTAAATAATTATCTTTTAAAATATTTTCTATTACAATTTTCATTCTAAGTTGAAAGAATTTTTCTAAAAACATTACATACTTTATAATAAAGCTGCTTCACTTCCTCAATGTAAGATGACGTAGTAATTCCATCAACATCTTCACTAATCTTCATTTCAATCAGTTTATCTTCCTCTGCTAAGGTTAATTTAAGAAACTGATCACCTGCCAAGTCCCTCACTGGTTTGTTTTTAACATATTTCATGCTGGTAAAAAGATAAATCACAATCTTAATCATATGATGTCATAACTTTAACTGTGGAATAATAATTATTCCTAGAAGAAAATTTAATACCACTAGATGGATTTCCCTCTCCTCCTAATCTCCTTACCTATAGCATGGATGGCTTTCATCTATTTCCTTCATCCCTTTCTTAGTAGGTCGAACAGTTATTTTGGCTCTTTCAAAAAATGTTTCTCTAATACATTTCCGAACAAGTGGCTCTCTAGAAAGCTGTGTTGCAACCATGAACTTGGCAGCACGCAAAACATCCTCTATTGTAGGAAATTGGCTATGATGGACATAAGTATATATGCTGTAATTTATATATAGACTCTCAAAACATCAAAGAACAATAAAAAGAAATAACCCTTACCTTGATATATACTCCTGAGCAACATCAGAAGGTTCAACTGGCTCTTGCTCAACCTCATGTCGTTGATAGTTATCTCTTAAATTTTCAGCAAATTGCTCGGGTGAGAGACCAAATTTTTTTGCCAAACCATCTGAAAATGTTTTTACCAGCAGAAAAAAGCAATTAGAAACAAAATTCAAATATGATTTAATACTTTACATTTTAGTAGAGACTTAATAGAGAAAAACTGCTTTACATGGCTTTAACTATAATGTTACATCAACATTATAACAAGGAAAAACTCTGAAGCACATAATATACGCAGAAATAGAACTCAGCCGAAGAAAAATTTAATGTTAAATTTAATTTTAAGTAGCTCATTTATAGTGATAATTTATAATATGTTCTATTCAAGTACTTTTTGTGGCAACTTTCTGTAATAGGATTACTACTATAAATTAAATTAATTACTTTAAGTTTGTTCAAGCCTCATTCAAATGGAACACAATAATATTGTGCAAGTTAGATGTAAAATTAATTTAAATGTTTTAAGTAAAATTTAAATAAGGAACAAGGTATAAGGTGTATCATAGTAACACTGTGCGCTATGGATATTTTTAAAGGTAGAATTCGAAAAAGTCTGACGGGACCACAAACCAAACCTGGTCCTATTCTACCTTAAAATTTAAATCTTATAGCACCCCCGAGTACTTCATTAAAAATACCATTGAAATACTATATACCGCTGTAAATGAAACAATGTTGTTCTTAAGGACAAACTTACCCTTCTAAAAACAAATATAGCCCAATTAATCAACACATGATTATGAAACACTTGATATTTCTAATCAACTGACCAAGTCCAGCTTTTCGGCAAATCGAATATGGACCACTTCTGACAGCACGTTTGAGAGTTTCACTTTCAAGGATATCCTCCTCTTCTGGTTCTTCCTCAGCTTCTTCTTCACCATCAGCCTCTTCATCAACATCTTCCTCACCATTATCCTCATCTTCCTCCTCCTCCTCTGCCAATCCTTCCTCCCCTTCTTCCCCTTCTACCTTCTTCTTCTTCTTTCTCTTCCTTTTTTTCTTATTTCTCCTCTCTGCAGCAGCTTCCTTTTGTTTCTGTTTCCATGCTTCTTGCATGGCTGGAAACTCATGAGAGTAGTACAGGAGGAAGTGAGTATACACATCTTTCAATTCCTCCACAGTTTGAACATTTTTCAACCTAAGTATCATAAAATTAAAATACTAAATATTAATGTCTGTTGTATAGCTTCTTCAAGGGGATGGATGATGATAATATATAGATAAATACAAGTTAAGGTGCGCTTGCTAACAGCAAGCAATATAATAATATATCTTTTAATGAAAAATAAGTATTTTTCAAAAGGTTAATATTCATCCAAAATACTAAAGATAAGTTAAACGAAATTATTGGAGCACATATAAACATTGACATGGTCTTACCTTGCTATTCTTATGGCAGCATTATTACCGCCCCGGCTACTAACCAATGCCATCCTACGAAAATTACTGTTATCTTCCGCTTGAATATGATTGACTTTATAAACACTCCAAATTTCAAAAGGAAATTCGTTCAGAAAGTACCTCAAAATGTGTCCTTAATTCCCTATGCACTTCTTACCAAGTTATAGTTAACGCCCCCTAGAATCGAACGAACGACCATTTACGAGATAATTACGGTCGCTTTTAAGTGAGAATGGTCCCTTTTATGGCTGTGTGAAATTTTGAACCTCTCCGCGGTCGGGAAGTGTCATAAAAAGCTTTCGGAAATATGGTCAATGTATTTTAAACGGGAAAAATCGAGATTACGGGACGCTCTGGAATCGAACCCGTGATACATAGGCATTTGCTGATTTTTTTTTAAAGTACAAAACATACTTATCTATTTGTGTTGAAAATTAGAATGATCGAGGTATCAGATGAAAAGAGCTACGATGTTTCATAATTTGATAGTTTTTCACCACCTGGCATCGAACCCATGACCGGTTGTACGTAATCAATGGCATTTTTCCGTAGATATATATAATAGCAATAGCCACATGAAATTTTAACTCTCTAGCGTAATGGGAAGTATTTTTAAAATTATTTGAAAAACGGCCCCATGCATTCTTAATGGGGAAAATCGAGATTACGGGACGCTCTGGAATCGAACCCGTGACACATAGGCAACTGTTGATTTTTTTCAAAAGTACATTTTATATGTATCTATTTGTTTAAAAAGTGTGAATGATCTTAGTGTCATATTAAGGAAGCGAGGATTTTTTAAAATTCGAAAATATTTCACCTCCTGGCATCGAACCCATGATCAGTTACACGTAAGCGATAGCATTTTTCCGTAGATATATATAGTAGCAATAGCTACATGAAATCATATCCTTCTAGGTTAATGGGAAGTATTTTTAAAATCATTTGAAAAACGGCCCAATGCATTCTAAATGGGGAAAGTCGATTTTTGGGGCCTCCTAGAATCGAACCCATGATAGGTAGGGTGGATTTCCCAATTTTTCCTGAGTGAGATTTAGTGGGGCATTACGGAAAAAAATCGGCGCCTCCGTGGCCGAAGCGGTATGGGCCTGACATTAATATCCTATATATATATATATATGTTATATATATATATATCCCCCCGAAGCGTCTATATATAATAGATATATATATATATATATATATATAATATACAAGTAAAGGTGCGCTTGCTTACAGCAAGCAATGCAATAATTTATCTTTAGTGAATAATAAAATTTTTCGAAAGATTACTCTGCTCAAACGTTGCTAATCATTAAGTAAAGGGCATTAACGCAGTTGAAAATGCACTGAATACGATTTCCGATGCATTTCTTTTGGCAGCTAAAATCCCGCCCTGGCGTCGAACCAAGGTCATCCTGCTAAAATTACTGTAATCTTTCCCTTGAGTATGGAGGACTTTATAAACACCCCGAATTGCAAAAGGAAATTCATTCAGGAAGTACCTTAAAATGAGCCCTTAATTCCCTATGTATTTCACATGGAGTATTAATTTACACCCCCTAGCATCGAATCAACGACCTTCTACGATAATCTTAGGATAGCTTTTATATAAGAATGGTCCCCTTAATGGCTGTGTGAAATTCTGAACCTCTGCGCGGTTGGGAAGTGTTGTAAAAAGCATTCGGAAATATGGCTAATGTATTTTAAACGGGAAGAATTGTGCTTATGGGTCGCTATAACCATAACCTTGCCAAAAAATGTAAATAGTAATGAAATTCAAGAGAAAAAAAGTAAAATAAAAAAAGTGTATAATAGTCCAAAACTCAAAATTTGGGATTGTCTTCTATCAGATGTATCATTCTACAAGAAGCATTTCTTTCAAATTTGTAATTGAAGAGAAAATAATGCAAAGGCAAATCTTATAAGAATTATTTCTTAATATCTTGACTTACCCAATTCAAATAAGATACATATTAGCCTCTAGTAACCTTAAGACCATTTTTTGAGTAATCAGTTCTCATATATACAGTTACCATACTATTCTATATTCATCCCAAAATTACATGGCTATCATTTCTCTGTCAATCTAAAATTCTTAACTTTCTTCTAAACCAACTAATACAAATAAACACTCTTTTGACTGTTCTTTTATCAGTGTAGAAGTGTTGCCATGTTTTTCCTACAGATAAAAGTGAAAGCTAAAACTTGTATGGATTAAAGAAAAAGAGAAGGAATGAAATATTAATTAGTTCTGACAACACAGGTGCACTGTAACCCTCCACTGACTTTAAACAGGGTCTTAACAAGACTTTACCACAATCAATTTTTAGGTAAAATTGAAAAACTGTACTTCATATCACATTACAAAAAAAAATCATAACAATTTGTACTGCATGTATTAATCTTACAATTTCTTGTTTTGCAAATTGAAAGGTAAAATCTAAAGAAATTAAAAATGGAGCCACTGAGTACTCAGTATCTGTCTCAATTCAAAAGCAATCTTATAAGTAATCATCCTGGCTGAAAAAAAATATACAAAACTGCACGCTAAATTTCTTATGTTATCTAACTCATGTACTTACCAAATGTCCCATATACTGACATAGTAAACACATTAGCTTACCTGTCTATATCTTCATCCTTCATAACACGGACATTATCAGCAATAGGTGCATCAGGAGCTTTCATAAGCTGGTCAAGTTGATAGTTTCGCATCTTCTCAAATAACTTTATCAAATTATTTTTCCGTGCTCTTAACTGACACCACTATGAGTTTAAAATGTTATTAAAATCCATCAATAAAAGGTTTAAAATAAATTTCCCATTGATTGAAAAAAATGTTGACTTGAAAAACTTAAAATATCAAACATGAATACTAATTATAGATACAAAACTAGTATTACCTTTTCATCATATTTGTACACCTTCCACAAATCATTAATGTTCAATTCTGGTTGTACATATTCTTTCCTATAGAAGGCTATAAATGGAACCTCCAAATGTTGATTCCTCATGAAATCTAGAGCATTTTTTATCTTTCCTACAGTTTGAGGACCTTTTTTTAGCCTTTCCTGATTCTCATTAACCCGTGGTCCATCCTAAATCAAATTAACACATTTGTAGATAGTACAATAATACTCTATTTCCAATCACAAACAGTCCAACACATTTGAAACATTAAAAATTAAATTAATATAAAACAAATAATATGCCAAGTATTTTGCATAGTAGAGTGAAAAAAGTTCAGGAATTTAATTATTATGATATTTTTTCCATTACATTAATAAAAATGACTTGAAACCTCTCTGAATGATTACGTGTATAGGTAAAAATTTGTAATAATAATTCCTTCATTTATTGTTCCGATAATAAAAAAACAAGTACACACAAAAATGCAAGTCTAAAAATTAATGAATACAAAAAAATCATTGATTAGAGAATTATAAAATTATTATAAGGAATTTTAGATTTTGCTTTACACCATATTAGCTTACCTGAGATGAAATTGAAGGCCTACAAAATGCCTGTTTATAAATCCAATCTGCTTCTTCATCCAATTCATCTGAACCCTTAGGAACTGATGTAACTGGAACTTCCCTTAATTGCATTCGTTCTGGAATATCTGTCACGCGTATCTTGAAATAAACATAGATTTGATGAAAAAAAGAATCACAGGAATTTAGTTGCATTTGAATTTTGAATCCAAGAAAATAAAATTCTTTATCTATCTAAGATCTATTCAATATTCTGAATTACCTCATGATCTAAATCTGTAAAATGTCCTCTTTTTAATTCACTGGGTTCATATATTTCAAATATTGAAGTTTTAGTAGCTTTTTTCTGTGTGGCCTTCTTGGGTTTCCTCCTAACCAAGAAAATATTTCATTTACAGAATTGTATTGGTTCAATTTGTACATCAGTTGATTGGAAATAAGAAACATCATACATGAAGAAAAATAATAAATCATCATGGATGAGAAACTATAACTTTTAGAAATAAGGAAGAAGAATTTTCCAGATATCAAAGATAAATAATTCTAACATTGAATGATTACAACTATATATTACTAAAAATATTTTCACCTTCTTGGCATGTCTTCTCCTTCATCATCATCAATATATTCATCCTCTTCTTCATCTTCCTCCTCATATTCATCATCATATTTCTCAAACTCATCAAAATCAAAATCAACTCCAAATATATCTTGTGCTTCTTGTAGAGCACTGTAATTATAAAACAAAGAATACAACATGAGTTAAAAGGAAAAAAACAATGTAGCATAGTAATAAAATAATTAAGGAAAACAAGAATATATAATACTAACAAATATCTTACATAATATAAAAAACAATAAGTAATATAGGCAATGAATGTCAGGTCTAAACAACTGGGACCAAAGGGTTGCTGATATTTTTAAATGATGGCCCGCTAAATCTCATCTGGGAAAAAGTCTGAAACCTTCTCTATCTATCATGGGTTTGATTCTATGAGGCCCCAACAATCGACTTTACCCTGTAAGAATGCATGGGGTCGATTTAAAAAGAACACTTTCCAGACACTTAGAACAATAAAATTTCATGTGGTTATAGGGACTATTCCTTTTTACAAAAGAATGATATTTTTTATCCACAAAAGATCATGGGTTCGATGCCCGGAGGTCACATATTTTCAAATTTTGAAAAATCATATCTTGCTAAATATGATACATAGATCATTCAAACTTTGTAAACTTACAGTTATGTATATAATGTACTTTGACAAAAGTCAATAGTTGCCTAAGAGTCATGGGTTCAATTCCAGAGCAACCCATAATCTCGGTTTTCCCCAAAAGAAATACACAGGATAGATTTCCGAAAACTTTTAGGGCATTTTCCGACCGCATGGAAGTTTAAAATTTCACACAGGCATTTAAGGGTAGAATTTCTACATAAAGACAACTTAATAATGTAATAAATGGTCGTTGGTTCAATTCTTGGGGGCGTTCGCTATATTTCCATAAGAATTCCATAGGAAAATAGGAACTCTTTTGAGGGACTTCCTGAGAGAATTTCTTTTTGAAATTTGGAGTCTATATAAAGATAATCATACTCAAGAAAATTATTAAAGTATTTTAGGCAGTATATCCTTGGTTCAATGCCGTGGCGGGAGTAATGCAGCCGTAATAAATGCATGGGAAATTGAATTCGAATCGATAATGTCCTTTACTAAGTATGTTTAGCAAAATTGGGGAGAGTAATCAAAAATTTTATTTTTCATTGAAAATATATTCTAGCATTGCTTTTTATTGCTTATTATAGCAAGCACACCATTACTTGTAAAAATAAATAGGAAAGAATCTTCAAGTCATTATGCATGACTTACTTTTATCATAGGAAAATCATTCACTATATTTAGAACTCAAAAGAAATTAACTGTAGATAAAATATATAGAAATTAGGCAATCTACTTACGCATCAGAGAATATAGCTTTTCTTCTCCTCCTTTTCTCAGTAATAGGTCTACCATCGTCATCCACAATGAAGTCATCTGTTTCAGAATATTCACCTTCAGATGCCTCCTCATCAAAACGTTCAGCATCAGTCCGAGGACCTCTCTCTGAGCCCCTTTCATCATCCTTTACATCAAGAAACATTTATTTAACACTTAACTAAAATTTCATCAAAAATGAAAGAACAATGACTACAGAATAATGTTATAATTGTCATATGTATATATTTGGAATTATGACATTTTTACTGCACAGCCATCCTGGATATTCAACCAATCAGTATATTACAAAGGATACCCATAGGCTAAATTTACTCATTTTATAATATACAGTAGAGCCCGCTTAACATATGCGCCGATGGTATACGGATATCACAGTTATAATTTTGTCCTATAATAAGCTACCGTTTTGACAGGATAAATAATTACCATTAAGTATTTTTTAGTGTTTCAGGTATTGAAAATAGTTCAATTCGTTAAAAATTTTGATAACACTTTTTGAGCAGGTTGTTAGAAATAATGTTTTAATATGTCGATGTATAACTTCCTTAAAAAATGTTCCTGGATAAATCAGAAATGCATACAATGTAGCATGTTTAGTTTAATCTTACAATGGGTTATGCTCTATCATAAAGTCTTTCAAAAAGTGTGGAATCAGCAATGCACTGGATGGAAGTGAAGCAGTGATGAGAAGTTTCTGGGGTTCTATGATGAATAAACTCTGATATATTTAATTAATTTTTTAATATTAAAGTTCCGTTAATATGTAAAATGTTATCATTAAATTTCTTTTCTGCATTATCTAAGTATTTTAGATTTTTTTCGTAAATTCTAACCTGAAAAATCCAGGTGCATCTTATAGGCCGGGATTTATGGTACTAAGTTTAAATCTTAATGCACCAAGTTACGTTGATGAAAACTAAAAATCAACTGTGACGCAGGGAAGATGCGTTCGTACTGTGATTGTGGCTTCAGAGAATACAGTTGAAATCTTTATTCTGGACGGACTAAATAAAGAGCGTTGAAAAGGATACATAGCATACACCGTCGCTATACAGTTCACCTCTCATGGTTGGTGCATGGGCGTTTCATTTGCACACATATGCAACAAGTATCAATACAATGTGCGATTTAGGGGAATCCTAATACTACCCCGTAATAATGAAACAGCATTAAGTGGGATCTTACTGTATTAAGTTCACAATTAATTGCCTGATATAACACAAGTTTTCCCATAGAAAATGAAATTCAGATATTCAATTGTAGGAGCCAATTTCATCATCTCTATTCAGAGATATTAAATATTTTAATTGAAATAAATGGTTTATGGGAGATTTTAAGAGATACTTTAAGAAATCGCCAGAAAAAAGAATTAATCAATAGTCAGACCACATTAGTTTCAAATACATCAATTAAAGGTCAAAATTTATTCTAATTCTTACATACAAAAAGAGCAACAAACAATTGATCTAGCTCAATATTAAAAGGTTTATTGTCTATAATAACAAACTCTGATATGAAAACTTGAAAGTAGTATCATATTATAATACCCCATAAGTAATAGAACTAAGTAGAAAATTAACTTTTACACTAAAGCAAACTAATCTACTTCCTGAATTCAAAATTTACATCCATTTATGAACGAAAGATATTTGGAAAAAATATAATGCTATTGAAGTTTTATAATAACAAAAAATGACCAACTAAATAACTTTCAGAATCTAAGAATGAGAAAATATGGACCATTAAATGGTATGTTTGCTTTATCAAAAAAATATGAACAAAAGATATACATGGATGGATTTTGAGACAAAAAATGTTGAATATCTAGGAAAATAAACAAGATAAGAAACAAATGAAAACAGACAATCATTCTTCATCCAGCAACCATTTGTTATCCAGAGAATATCCAGTATTTTGGCTGATTATAGCATAAAATTCTCATATTAATTAGGTTATTCTATTTTCAATATACTCCTTATCCTATATTTAAAGAGCAAAATTATTTCTGTTCTGAAGAATTTCAGTAACATTTTTCGCTTAAGGAACAAAAACTAAATTTATAGCAATTGGATAAGAAATATTACATATATGATGTATATTTAATACCAAATGCAATTATACAAAATAATCATAAATACTTGTACACTTCAAGAAAGTCTTACAAGGAGACCTTTAGGACTGCGGCACGGGATATTGAATTAGACCGGTATGGAAGTGTAGCTTAGGTATTACTTATAACAACCTGAAAATACTAGGGGCCAACGCTCCCTCGTTTCTTTGTAATTAATGTTTAAAAATCGTCAATTCTAGCCGCTTCCAATATAAGCTCCGCGACAACTACTTATCTACAAGCAAATGGTGGCGTGGGGCTAGCGTGTTAGATTCCTAATAATGCTATGCGTGGTTCGAACCCGGGTTACACTTTTCGTTTTTTTTCTTCCATCACTTTCTTTTTTTGGCAAAATTTTTATCAATTTAAATGCTGTCTTATTATTTTATTTTTCATAGCTCATATAATTTAAACAAATTTAATATTTAGAAAATTTTTAGTTCTTTATTATGTATGATCATTGCAAGAGTTTACCAATGTGTAGAATATATATTATTCCACAGAAATGTACCCGACCCGAGCGTTGGCCCCTAGTATTTTTAGGTTGTTATAAGTAATACCTAAGCTACACTTCCATACCGGTCTTATTCAATATCCCGTGCCGCAGTCCTAAAGGTCCCCTTGTTAGATGACTCAATATAGTTTTAGAATAAGGGTCTTAGATGATTGATGATATTTAATCTAATGATTGGATTGAAATATATCATCACTTCCCAAATAGAATTAGTAAGAAATATAACATGTATAAAAAGTATCACTCAAAAAAATATTTATTTTTAAGTTGTGACAGAATTACATAGGCTATATTATGTGATAGATCTTTTTTAAACCTAAACGTAATCCACAAAGATAACAGTAAGTACTATACATGCTTTACTCAATTATTTTAAATGTAAGCATGCAAAAAGATACATAAATTAACATACCAAATCTTCCCGCTCCTTGAAGAATGATGGAAACAAGAAGAAAACAATCATTAACAAACACATATAAAAGTTTAATTACAAAGAACACTTTGTTATGCATTATGTTTAGGTGATTAGATATTGAAAAGAAAAAAATACAAAAAATATTGTTCGTAAATGATAGAAAAAATTCATAATTTATACTAGTCTAACTTAAGAAAAATTCAGAAAATGAAATACCAAGAAGCCAAAACTCTCTCAAAACTTACTATAATTACAGAAAATTAGAAAAATTGGAAAATTTTGCAAAAATAACCCAAGAGTCATTTGAATGAGAACAACTAAATCTGTTGCTGGTGCTGAATTTTCAAATTGGGTTACTTTGCTTTTCTATACACAAAATTCAGTGAAAGCAATATTTACTAAGCTCACAAAGCATCCTGCTTTGCTGTTAAAATCAGATAAAAATCTTCTATTAAGACCTTTAATCTACAAACTAATTTTGTGATTTTAAGTCTTTGCCAATGCCAATGGTATATTTTTCTTATGGTCTATTTTAAACCACTCATCTAGAAATTACTTTCTGGTAATACCAGCTGGTGAGTATTTTGTTTAAAAAATGTTTGTTGGCATGCAAAGTGCAAGACAATTTTTAAATTAAAAATAAAGGAAAGGTTGAATGATAATCCTTAAATACTGTGATTCACTTTATCTTCTGGTAAGAAAGTAAACTAACTAAACATATGACTATTACTATTCAGGGTAACAGATGCAGCATGAGAGTATTACACAGAATAGCCATAGCAAATATATATAATACAATATATAAAATTGGTATGCTAAGTACATCTCTTACATACAAACGCTTCAGGGGGATATATATATATATATATGTCTATATACACAAGTTAAGGTGTGCTTGCTAACAGCAAGCAATGTAATTATATGTCTTTTAATAAAAATAAGAGTTTTCGGAAGATTCTTCCACATTGCTAAAGATAAATGAAACGAGATTATCGGAGCTCATATAACATTAACATGGTCTTCCCTTGCTTTTCTTAAGGCAGCATTATTAACGCCCTAGAATCGAACCAAGGCCTTCCTGCAAAAATCACTGTCATCTTTCACATGAGTATGATTTTTTTTATAAACACTCCAAATTTGTATTGAAAATTCATTCAGGAAGTACTTCAAAATGCGTTCTTATTTGCCTATGCATTTCTTATAAAGATATAGCAAACACCCCCTAGCATCGAACCAACGACCATTTAGGACATTATTACGGTCGCTTTTATGTGAGAATTGGCCCTATAATGCCTTTATGAAATTTTGAACCTCTGCGCAGTTGTGAGGTGCTCTAAAACGTTTTCAGAAATATGGCCCATATATTTCCTACAGGGAAAATCGAGATTACAGGTCACTCTGGAATCCAACCCATCAAGCATAGGCAAGTGTTGATTTTTTTTATGTACATTATATACGTATCTATGTGAGTAGAAAGGTTGAATGATCTATTTATCATATTAAGAGAGATATGATTTTTCAAAATATGAAAATATTTCACCTACTGGCATCGAACTAATGACCAGATGCAGGTAAACTATAGCTTTTTTCCGTAGATATATATACAGTAGACTCTCGATAATTCGAATTTATAGGGACCAAACAAAAAATTCGAATTATCGAGTTTTTCGAAATAGGGAGGGTTCGAATTAAAGAGGGGCTGAAAGTAAAATTCGAATTGAAGAAAGTTACATTCTATTTGTCATTGTATAAGATTGTGAATGCTGGTAGAAACAAAAATACATATTATAATAATACATGTGGATCAATTTATTTATTATAAAAAAGTTGTATCATTTCTTCATAAAAAAATTGGTTATTTTTGTTTGGGTCGCTTGGTTGGCTGCAATCTGGTCCACAGCATTCTCCAAAGTGCTCACTGCTTTAAACACACAACCAGGTTGGATGTTATCCATTTCGGATTGTTCGAAGAAACGACGCAACCCTCTTAACCCATTTATGCCTAGCGTTCCATTATTGGAACGGCAGTTACATTAAGTTATTTTGTGGCCTATCGCTTAGGAGAATACTGGGAAGTGGGTGAAAACTTCCTGCTTTATTTGTAAGGGTACATATTATATCACTGAATGCAGAGAATTAGTCATTGAGGGAATTTAGAGCTGCGTGGATGTTGTGAAACTTTGCTTTATTTTTTTGAGTCGATTTTTCAGTACCCACTCGATAAACGGTAATTATAACTTTCGTGATTTACATTCTATAGTTGTAATTTTTTTTCTGTTAATACTTGAATAATCACCATTTCATGTTATAATCAGAAAATGCAGAAATTTTTATTCATATACAAGCTAGAGGATAGAAAAGTTGAGTGTTCCATTTTTGGAACACTAGGCACAACCACTACTGAGACTTTGCCGTATATTTGGCCTTTATCTTTGTTTTTTAATTTTCACCACTTTTAAGTCTCAAGTTGCGTAAAACATTAACCCTACACAAAATAGCTGACCTGTTGTAGACAAATTATGACATAAAAGCAAATGCAATTATCATAGAACCTCCTGAAAATGCAACAATTCCTGTTTCTGATGAGGACTCTGGTGATGAAGAAGGTGGAACAATAAATAATCTGCCTGATTCTTAGCGTGCCCCTGCGTACCTTGTTCAACATGATTCTGATCCAGAAGAGAGATGCATCCTATTTGTACCAAACGAAACATGCTTCAGCTTTTACGAGTCCATAATTCCTTACTTCGGTCGTCATGAATGCAAACAGTTTATTCGTGGAAAGCCTATTCGGTTTGGGTACAAGTTTTTATGTGGAGCCAAACGCCTAGGTTATATTTGTTGGTTTCAACCATATCAAGGTAAAAACCCAAACACTAATTATGAGGAATATGGTGTCGGTGCATCCGTTGTCCTACAATTTACTGAAGCACTCATGAAGGAGCACCCTGGACATTGCACTTTTTGATACACTCAGTTCAAATGGTCATCAAGCAACCGGCACAGTGAGAAAAAATCGAATCGACAAACCCCTATTGGAATCAGAAAATGCTCTAAAAATAAAGAAAGGGTTGCGTTTGATTACAGAATTGATGGCAAAGTCAATATGGATGCTGAATGATAACAGTGTTGTCAAAGTTGCATCGTCTGGGGCTGGCGTCAATCCGCTGTGCCTTGTCAATCGCTATTCACAAAAACATGAAAAGAAGATCCAAGTGCAGCCACCAAATATGATAAAAGTATATAACAAATATATAGGAGGAGTAGTCAGAGAAGATGAAAATATTGACAAATATAGAGCTTCAATTCATGGCAAGAAGTGGTACTCAAGCTCTTTGTTCTGCTTCGAATAAGCTCTACAAAATGCTTGGCAGCTGCATAAAACTTACGATCCAAAGCCAATGGATCTTTTGGAGTTTCGTCGCTGTGTGACATGCCATTATCTGAAGACCCATGGTAATTCGGCCAAAACTGGGAAGACCTTCTTAGAAACGCAATATTGACTCCCGCTATGATGGCCAGAATCATGTAATCGCAAAACAATCAAAGAAAACCAAAAAATTGTAGAATGCCACAAATAGACCACTATTTGCTGTAAAAAATGCAATGTTGCCCTTCAATTAAGTGTTCACAGGACTATCATACCAAAGAGTACATTTTACGTATTAGGTAGTGTATTTGCCTAATGTTCCATTTTTGGAACACCATATAACTCTGTAAATATGAAACATAAATTAAATTTTATTTCAAATTCTTGTTTTTTAATTTTTTTTAACTAACATTTATGAATTTCATCAAAAAATTCAAAAATTTTTTTCTTCGGCATAAATGGGTTAAAAACAAGGTTGCTTCCTTAGAAGACACCATCGGAACATCGTTGTCTTCATCTTCACTGTCAGAAATCTGTTGACTGACCACAATTGACTGTTTCATAATGTCTTCATCAGATAATGTACCCGCTGTGGCAACATTATTGTCAATATTAACATAATCGTTGAAAGTTATGGGAACCTTTGGAAGTCTGTTCCAAGCTCTCAAAAAGGTCCCTCATCTTGCAGATCTTGTTGAACCATATCATTTCCGTCCTTGCATTCCTAATCCTTGATGAATCCGCAGGCTTTAAAACAATTTGCGATTGTCTGTGAGCTAACCTCTTCCCATACTTTGTGAGCCATTTCCATTGCAGTAAGCACTGAAATGCTGCACAGGTTATTTCCATTTTCCATTGTGTCTATCACAGTTCTAACCACTTCTTTTCGATACAAGCTTTTAAGATTTTTAACAATTCCTTGATCTAGGGGTTGAAGAATTGAAGTTGTGTTACGGGGTAAATATTTCAGCTCTATATTTTCAAGTTAAGGGACATCTTTATGGGCTGAGCAATTATCGATAAACATCAAAATTTTTCGTTTTTCTCTTCGCATTCAGTTTTCTCTTCTCTTCAGCATCAATGCTCATTGTCCATTTAGAAAACAATACTGCTGCCATCCACGCCTTCTTATTTGATCCATAGATTAGCAGAAGAGATTTCATATTTTTAAACATTGAGGCTTAGCAAATTTTCCTATCATAAAAGGTCGAAATTTCTGTGATCCATCATCCATGATATTGGCTGCCAATAATATTGTAACCCTCTCCTTGGTGTGTTTGCCTCCATGACTGATGTCATCCTTAAGTGCCAAGGTACGATCAGGTAATTATTTATAAAACAGCCCTGTTTCATCACAGTTAAAGATATCTTTCGCTTCATAATTAGCCGATAAAGGTAAATTCTTGGAAAAATTGCCTCGACACTTTCCATAAAATGACTAATTTTTCGAATTGTGGAGTGGGCCAGTCTAGCTTCACTTCGAATTATAGAGGGGACCAAAATACATTGATTTTCTTCGAATTATAGAGGTTCTCTCAGGGGACCGAGGGTTTTCTTCAAATTATAGAGTCTACTGTATTAAGAATAGCTTCATGACATCTTATCCTTCTAGCTCTATGGTAAGTATTTTTTAAAATTATTTGAAACGACCCCATGCATTCTTACGGGGTAAAGTCCAGAGCGATCCATAATCTTGATTTTTCTCATAAGATTAGCATTGACCATATTTCTGAAAACGTTTTATGGCACTTCCCAACCGTGCAGAGGTTCAAAATTTCACACAGCCATAATTGGGACCATTCTAAAAGAAAAGCTTCCCTAAGATTTTTGTAAATGATTGTTAGTTCGATTCTAGGAAGAACGTCATGGGAAATCAAATTCAGTGTATTTTCAGCTGCAATAATGTCCTTTAGTTTATGTTTAGCATGGCCTTTCAGAATAATATTTCAAAAAATCTTACATTTTATTAAAAGATATATTATTACTGTGCTTGCTATCAGCAAGCACACCTTTACCCGTGTATATATATATAGGATATTAATGTCAGGCCCAAACCGCTTTGGCCACGGAGCCGCAGATATTTTTACGTAATGGACCTCTAAATCTCACTTGGGCAAAATTTGGAAATCCACTCTACCTATCCTGGGTTCGATTCTAGGAGACCCCAAAAATCAATTTTCCCCGTAAGGATGCATGGGGCCGTTTTTCAAATAATTTTTTTAAATACTTTCCATTGAGCTAGAATGATAATATTTCATACAGCTATTGCTATTATTGCTATCTACGCAAAAATGATTTTGTTTACATACAACTGGTCATGGGTTCAATGCCAGGAGGTGATATATTTTCAGATTTTGAAAAATCATATCTCACATAATATGATGCATGGATCATTCAAAATTTCTACACTTATAGGTACTTACATAGTGTAATTTGGAAAAAATCATCACATACCAAAGTTTCACGGGTTCAATTCCAGAGCGTCCCGTAAACTCCATTTTTCCCATAAGGAAAGCATTGACCAATTTTCCGAAAGCTTTTTATGACACTTCCCAACCGCACAGAGGTTCAAAATTTCACACAGCCATAAAAGGGACCATTCTTATATTAAAGCATCCCTAAGGTTGTCGTAAATGGTTGTTGGTTCGATCTAGGGGGTGTTAACTATAACTTCTTAAGAAATGCATAGGGAATTAAGGACTCATTTTGAGGTGCTTCCTTAAAGTATTTCCATTTAAAATTTGGAGTGTTTATAAAGATAGTCATACATAAGCGAAAGATTTTATGTTTATGGTAGGATGGCCTTGGTTTGATGCCAGGGCGGGAATAATGCTGCCTTACGAAAATCATGGGAAGACCATGTCATAGTTAACATGCGCTCTAATATTTCGTTTAACTTATATTTAGTAATGTGGATGAAGATTAACCTTCTGTAAAATCTTTTATTTCATAAAAAGATATATTATAGCATTGCTTGCTCTCAGCAAGCGCACCTTTACTTGTATGTACATACATACAAACATATTTATATACATATATATATATATATATATATATATATATATATATATATATTATTGATGATTTTAGAACATCAATTATAAGGAAATAATGGAGCGTTGGCCTCTATAATTTTAAGGTTTTTTTTGAGTAATGCCTAAGGTACACACTCTTAACAATTTTTTCAAAAACCCCATGCCACAGTCCTAAAGGTCTACTTGTTAGTTATAAAAGAGTCATTAAGTTATCTCAATTTTTGGTAAACTCTGTGAAAACTATAAGGTTAGAAAAGCAATAAATTAAATTAAAAACCTCTATATGACACAGCTAAGGTTAAAAATCATAGATGGAGAATAATTATTATAGATCCTGAATCATTTTAATTCAAGCAATACAATCAACATATCATAGATTTAATTGACATCAATCACATCAACAATCAACTAATACATAGTGTATTAGTTAGGAAAAGGGTCGCAACCAAAAACTTACATTAGGGATAGGATTTGAAACTACTTACATGATCAGATCCTTCAAAAAGCTCATTTGCAATAGCATCTCTTTCATCTTCTTTTTCCTCTCCTTTTTCTTCATCAGATTCTTCATCTTGAAAACGTTTCAGGCGTTTAAATCGTTTCTAATAAAATAAATAAACACTGAATTTTAAAATGTCTTTTAATATATAAATGTTAAGAAGCTATTTTGCCATTACAACAAACAAATTAAATAATATAAGTTACAATCCACAGTTTTCAATGAATAATGATGAAATATAGATTCAAGGCTGCTTTTTCAGACAGAGCATTAAGTGTTTTAGATCCAATAAATGTGTGACAAACTATCTTCTACCAGAGTGTTAACATAAAATCTAAGCAAAATTTTCTATATGAAATAGTATATTTTTAATATTCAGCATAATGAATAGTAAAGAGAATAAATATTTCTTTCCGATAAAAGGAAAAAGATTAAAATCGTTTACTTTCAGAGGGAATTATTATGTAAGAATCCATTTACCATGTAAATAAGGTGATAACAAGTCATGTTCTCTGGAAGTCAACATTATACTCAAAACTTACCCTACGCTCAACTTTTACTCCAAGATTTTCTTCAATCAAATCATAATCTTCATCTTCTAATCGATCATCAAAATCATCCTCATCATCACTTCCTTTTTTTCGCTTTTTTGATCCCCCAGAACCATCTGAGTCATCCCCATCACTCTCCTCTATTGGGTTGTCGTCAATTAAATCTTTGAGCTCTTCTCTTATTCTTTCTTCATCATCTTTTGTTAAGTTTAAAAATAAAAACAGAAGACTATTAACATGAGCACAGACAGTGAACATTTCTTATTCATATAAAAAAAGATTTAATTCAATAACAATTAAAAATATCAAGAGGGAAAAGTGTAAGAGTACATTTTAATAAAAAATAGAAATAACTATTACTAGAATATTTGGCTCAACGACCATTTATTCAAAAGATCTCAAACAATTTTGAAAACTTTGAAATGAGTTATTTAAAATAATTTCTTAATGGCCAAGTTATGGTAAACTTTTTTACGCTTGATTATCTTAAATATTTACCTCAATTATCATCAAATTAATACCGCTAAGAAAAAATCTTTTCAATAGTTTTGAACGTTTTCTTATGCCTTGCACACATTATTAAATGAAATTAATGAAATTTGGATAAATCTTGATCATGCAACAGTATTCACTTAAAAGAACAAAATTCCCACTTATCGATTCATATACAGGAAATATGAATGACACTAAGGACAAGTAAAATATTCTTCGCGACTAAACAAGAACCAACAGTGAAGAAATAATCATCCCTCAAGAGTTCATCAAAATAGTTACTCATTAACGATTTTACAGCACTATTTAGTAAATAGATTGATAGTGATAGCTATAATTCAATACCTTCTTCATCCTCTTCATCATCATCGCTATCCATTGCCCTAAGTTTTTTAAGCTTTTTTTTCTCGTAGTTATCCAACTCCGACTCCTCCTGAAAAACGATTGAAACGGCATTTTCGAGTATTCCATACATTCATACATGGTAGGATTTGAAACTGAGAAAATATACCTCGCTTTCTTCTGCTTCCGAGTCGAGAAAGTCTGCCATTCTTACTTACACTAAGTGCTGCGGCAAAAAAAACACTACAATTAAGCGGGATGAACTCGAAGATTTGTCGTAAAGGACTATGAGAAAGATAGCATATTTTTTATTGTAATTGAGTTATTTAGAGAGCAGTATTCAAGTTATCACTAAGAAATGTCAAAAGTTACCAAATATCAGAGGAAACTTTTTTAGAAGGATAGAGTACGAAATTCGATTTTTTCTTCTTCTTGATGTTTTCACGTCAGCGAAATACAATACTATCTAATAAAACCTTTACTATGAACACTATTTAATTTGCTTTAAATTGTAAAAATACGACAGATAAAATGAATCTGGGGAGAAGTTCACTATAGTCCACCACTAGTTGTTGGTTGACTGTTCAATATGGAGAGGAAAGAGATGGCGTTAATTATCTTGAGGAAACAAATGCCTAATGGAAACTGCGAACATTGAAAACAAATGACTGGTAGAGAACCGGGTCCGTGAACTGGGCCCCCTAATATCAAATTCTATTCAGTAATAGCTATCAAATTTGTAAAGCGGATTGATCATATATATATGAACGATATAATATCACATGTGTAACTACCTTAAGGACTCCATGGAAAAAAAATAACTCGATCCGTACAATAAAACGTTTACCATTAATTTTTAAAGTAGATAAAATTCTTCAGAATGTATGAGAAAAAATAGATCAGTACTACAAAGTGATCAAACACGCAATAATGTTTAATAATTGTATAAAAATAAATTCTAAATAAAAGTATACTCTTAAAACATTAGAATAATCATATGATGATACTCAAGTTCCTCAAATCTAACTAGTACAAGAAAATTGGACCATTAGTGGTTTACTCTGAGTGCCATGAAGTAGGTTGTTCTTTTCCACAGAATTTGAAAATTAGTGTAGTTAAAAAAATGAATTTTAGTCATAATTAATGATTAATTAGCTGAGAATGTGATTAATCAGTATAACAAAGTGATCAAACACGCAATAATGTTTAATAATTGTATCGTACACAAAAGAAAGAGGGCAAATTTATCAGTTGCGGCAATGGAAATGTATCTTACGTATAGAAATATTAGAAAATAGAAGGCAGAACTTAATTAAGTCAAAATCACGGTATAATTTCTTCTACAGCAAAAAATACAAAATGCGAGGTATCTTGATGACACCCTTCGCCAAGGGCAAAATTCTTTATCATTAATTATGATTAAAATGACTTTTTAGTCATAATTAATTACTTAAGAATGTGATGCTTAAAGTACTAGTTAACTGAACAAAATATAACTTTACATTTAAAAAAGAATAGGTGTATACTCTACATGAACTCTTTAAGAGCACAGCAAGAAGGTGCATGAAAGTTATTCTCACAAAATATACGTACGTTTTATTCCTAGTACTAAATAGATGATAAAAAATTTAAGTCCAGAATATAATTATTTAGAGGCTAATGGATATATTTCCTATGATAATGTGGCCAGAGATTTCCCATTTCTATTAATATTATATTCCTCATTTTACAAAATACTTTAGTAATTTTCCAGTCAATCTCAAAAGTTTGCTCCTTTTTCTCACTTCTTACCTAGATAAAATATTTTTCTCAAAAATTTCTACTTCAAGCTTTATGTTCGGCATCATCATGGTTTTCATGATTTCCTATAATTATTTGAACTCCTGTTAGCAAGGACATTCCATTCCAGTGGAAACAATAAAAGTGCAAATCAGAGGGATTCCAATTCAGTTACATTAAATTATAATTCATTCAGTGACACATTCATCACCTTAAGTTAGAATGTAGAACATTCTCTATTATGGGCACTTACCTACTGTTATACGCTTCTCTTATTTAGAAAAATACAATCATCGTGATACTATTGAACAGTTAAAAGAAGGTGGGGTCATGGGGTCATACGTAAGTACACTTTATCTTAAGAAATTCACTAGGCTGACATCTTTTACTTTATCCATTCCCATACATGATAGTAAAAAAAGTACTATTGTCTTTAATTACTGAAAAACAACATCCCAACATTAAAATTCTTTGATTAATAGAAGCAGAATTTCAGTAAGACCAAGATTCGAGTATGGCATTGTTTACAATAATCTACTATCTCTTGAGAAAGTTATACCCATAAAACTAAAATATTTTGATCGTGGTGAAATATTACAGAACTTTTGTAGCATAATTATTTTATTATGTTTGCCAAAATTACACAAAATCTCTCATAAACCAAAATCATTAACCAGTTTCTCATCTCAAAATGTCACAATTTGAAACCACAGTCAACATTAACAGCAGTACGACTTCACAGATAAGAATGGAATAGTGTCTTACAATTGAAAAAAAAATAAATAAAATTTCTTCATCATACACAGCCGTTTCTGCTAAGTTAACATGGAAACGCCCACACCTGACACAAATAAAATAACTGATATGGCAAAATAAAAGGAACATGGCTTCCAAATATGATGCTCTATTCTTGTAAATTCAACCTTTATCAAAAATCCCCAAGTTTTTAAAATTTCACTTGGTAAAAGGGCAATAATGGGCCTAGTCTGGCCCAAACAAATAGTTTCCTTATAAATTAACAATGTGCTAACATTAAAATAACAAAAATCAACTTTCTTTAACAAATAACATATAAAATTTTTTACAATTATATGATATAACAAAAGATTACACTGACAATGAGTTGTTAAGAACAAGGAAGAGATGCCAATTGAAGAATATGCCAGAAAAAAGTGAAATTGAAAACCAATTTTCCAAAATTAAATCACTGGAACTGCTACTCCTGTTTTTGAGTTTCTCATAAGTGGTCTATGTGATCTTGAAGGGGGCTCCAGATGATATACTTGCCAACAAGTTCGGCAGAAGTATCTAAAGCAAGAAACTTCCCGACAGAAATATGGGCCTTGATGTAATCCACATAAAGAGCAAACTGAGTCTTCAAGGTAAGGATCTACTTGCACCTATAATTACATAAGTTAGAATTACTTGGTTGAATTCATGGCTTTTTTTTACTGTTTCAATTTAATAAATATAGATACCTTTTTCGTGAAGTTAGGAGTTTTAATTTCTATGAAAGCTGCACTAACTGCTTTCATGTAAGAAGAGAAATCCTTAAAAGTTACTCGACCAGAGCCAATCGGATACTTGTACTTGTCAGTGTCAATTCCTAAACAAGCAGCATACATGGTTACTTCAAGGGAATGAGTACAGTATCAAAAAATAAAGATAATAACAAACCTGCATGAACAACACCATCAAACAAATCATTCATTATTCTTGCTAAACCTTCGGCATTCAACATTCCATGCAATGCTCCCACAAAAACAGTCTTCTGAGGATCTAATTTTATTGACTTTAACCTCAAATAGTTACTATCACTCACAATCCATGGTATAACTTGGACCTAATATATAAAGGATATAAATAATGTTTTCAAAGTGTAACCAAAGAAAGCAATTTCACCTTTTACTTACTTGTTTAGACTTCATTCGATTTGAGGACAATTTGAAGTACCAGTTGCCTTGGCTGACATAATAAGAGCATGCTTGTAAGAGAGACTTCACCTGAATGAAATATATTATGCAAATAAGAAAGCAAGAAACTCATTTTAACTTATGGAATAATGGTTATAAAGACCATTTTTTTACTTTTACTCCTAAGATTCTGAGCTAGGAGGAATATATACCAGAAGAATGCTTCAGGACTAAATTCTAAGGTGTTCGAGTAAATATGTCTAAAGCTCATTCGAGTAAGGGCAGGGGGTTATTTGAGAGCCCCCATCTGAAATTATTGAAAGGGCATCAAATGATTGTAGATTAAGGGAAAACCACCAGGACAGGTAAAACATGAAAATTCTTTCATAGAAATAGAAGCAGCATTATCACTAGTATACTTTCAACTACAATAGGCTGTAACTTAATTTTATTAGTATGGTTGAGACAATACTAAGGGCATTAAAATCTTAGAATGAAAAACTATGAAAACACCAAATTACAAAACCCTAGAATATATCAAAGAGAAGGAGATTTATTTGTTATCTTCTTATTTTTAGATAGTGGAATACATTACTTTAAATACTTTAGATATCCAAACTAACTCATCTAAAAATCTTGCAAATCTTTTAGGACATCAATAGGACTCATTTCTTTAAATTTATTGGAATACTAAGAAAAGAAGAAATAATTATTCCAGAATTATGGAAAATAATTCTAATTATAATAAATCATTATCCACTTTCAACAATATACTGGATTATTTACTAAAGAAAAATCTCCAATTATTATCTAGAATAAACACTTTAATATTTATTCAATGTGTTAGGCTATAGATCATGCAAAAAATATCTTAATTTTTGTTTCATTTCACAAAAACTGAAGAGAGAATAAGAAAATATAGATGATTGAAATAAGGTTCGATTCAATGATTACATCAATGGATGAAAAGATGTTGCAATAATTATACAACATTGAATTGAACATGAGGTGAAAGTGAAATTTAAGTACTTACCTGACTTTCTGAATCAAACACTATGTAGACATAGCCTCTTGGCTGTGACATTGAATATTCTTTCCTTGGCCACTCTACTTTTATTGAGCCAAAGGAGCGGAATGTTTGAATCAATGAAGACTCAGTTATATCCCATGGAACACCTCCAAGGAACACCTACAGAATGAGTGATAATGATTTTCCTTAGATACAAAAAGCTGAAGCATTTTCACTAAAAGAAGTACAAAAATGTGATAAGAAAATACTTCTCTTGAATACCAGTTAGCACCAGAAGTAATGGTAATAACTTTAATGATTCTCATAAAATTATTCTCATATATTAGCATTAATTATTTCTATTGTTACAATTAAAAGTAAAAACTGTAATTTCAAACCTCAATAAGATTAAATTGAAGTGATAATACATAGTATATAAAACCACAATACAGTACAACATAAATTCACTCCCGCAAATTTAATTTGAGCCAAACTGCCAAAAATATGTTAAATAGGGTCATATTCTTTCATAAAAAATGAGGAAACTGAACTATGATGGTGAAATTAAAATGTAAATATCCAGGTACCTAAACTTTATCTCTACAAGTAGTAACCTAAATGAAGATTTCCATAAACCTTCAAAAGAAGATAATTACCATTTATAAAATTTTATTCTACAAGATCTTACAAATAAATTTGAGAGAATAATGTGCACTTAGAGTTATCTATTTTGGGCCCTATTGCATTGGCAACTAAACTCACTGGCCACTGAACAATATGATCCCCCATGAACAGTTTATAGATGCATTATTCAGTATAACACTGGCAACTAATCAGTTGCCATTACTCCACTATTTAATCCCTTCCAATAGAAATTTTACTATAGATTTTCAGGCCCTATTCACCTTTTATTATTTGTTATTATTTTCTATACAGTGGTTACTACGATACTAAGGGTAACTAGGAAAAATATTTTACCGGTTGTAATTAACATAGAACAGTAAAAGGAAGAGTTTAGTAGTAGATATTGTAAGGTATATGGACTTAATTATTATTGTGTAATGAAGATTTTAATGAGATTTAAATGCTAATTAGAACAGCAATATTTTTTAATCATTTTATTAACAATGGGCAGGAAAAAAATCTGTATCTAACATTTCATTGTTGAATGCATAGGAATTATTCATGTTTAAAGTTATGCTACATTATTATTCTATGGATTAAAATAATAATCACAAAGCGATGATTTATGAAACATTCTGGCTTATTTATAAGAAACTGCTGATTATACAACAATATGAAGTATTTCTATCATCATTTTTCAAACATTGGGAAGGAATAATCTATGCATAACAATTACAGGAAATAATTATATTAGGAATATTTAAAATATAGAAATTATTCATGTTTAACTCTAGAACAGTCGGACTTGTTAGACACCCCCTAGAACAGCAGAACATGTCCTAAGTACACCTACACTTGTACTACATAGTAAGTGCATGTGGATGCAGTCTTATTTGGTTCCATAGTCTTTCCTTAAATATTTATGAATTAAGAGCAAAGTATGGAAATATTTTTATCAGCAGGGCTTGATGTAAAAATTTCTGAACATTATGATTACTCTCATTGTGTACCTTCATGCTATTAGGCTCACTACGCTGCATTTTGTATGATTATAGTATGTTACCGTGTCTGATTTTCTCTAGTATTACTAGTACGTTCACTGTGACATTAGGATGCATCTAACTGATGAGATGAACATTTTTATAAGGTTTTCTTTCTTATAAATGGATGTTTATTCATATATCAAGGACTCTCATCGCATTTAGTTCAATGTTCCAAATCAAGATCCAAATACAAAATCAATGGGAAATGGATCTTACGTATAGAAATATTAGAAAATAGAAGGCAAAAGTTATGCAACTCAAATAGTCATTAGAATTGCTACCTAAAATTTGTATACATAACAATAAATTATCATTATTTTAAGATGGGAGAGGAATGATTATAGAAGAAGCAACATTATCTATTAAGTACCTTTGAAAAAGAGCTTCTAATATAAAACAATGACGTTTTCATCACCTGAAATAAGTGGAAAAATTATGCCCCTTTAGTTAGGTGTCCTGAAGACACCTCTGCTGTTCTAGGGGGTATGTGGTAGTATCTCGTGTGAAAATGTACCAATAAAGATAAAACTTGGTGAGCATGTGCAGAACTTAAATGAATAACAATCACAGGATAAATTTCTTCTACAGCAAATAATACAAAAATGCTGTATTTCAAAAATGGGCAAAGTATCTTGAGGACCCCCCTGGGAGAGAATTCATTCTGTTATGGTATATCATCTAAATAGTCAACAATGCTTTTCACACTTTTAAAGATGACAGTGATTGGTCCTTAGAGTTGTTTGCTGGATTCAAGTACAAAAACAGTGGAAGAAAAATGATTGGACAGAAGGTTGATGAAAGGAATACTTGGTAAGATAAGAATTGCAAATTGTAAATTTCTATCACATATAATAGGTTAAAAATAGAAGGAATAGGAGGAAATGTATTCAAATACTATCAAGCAAAGAACTTTTCAAAGAATATGCTTTAAAATATCTTTCAAGAAAAGTTAACTACGGAACTGTCTTTCTGAGACTGACTACTTACTGTAAAAAATAATTTTACTCATTTTATTTCCTCTAATCACATGACATATATTTTAAGCAAATTAAAGATGGATTATCATTATCTAACACTAAAAAGATCAATATATTGCATAAGAGCTAGACTCTTCATTGTACTTTTTGGCATTGCTCACCAGAGCTAGAATCATCATTTCAACACAAGGGGTTAAATAGTTCTCTCTTACTGCAGTCTAGAAAGGATTTTTTGGAAGCTATGGGTCTTAGTCAAAAACAATAATTGTTGCATTGAAGGTAGGTAGGGCACAGGGGAGCTCATACATGAGCAATTTAATAAATCAAAAAAAACTGACTATGCTTAATAATATATGTAATTATGGAAGTAAACCCATTTTTTCTTGCTAAAACTAACTGATATGATAATTCCAACATATAATTCCAGAAAAACTAATAATTAATACACTATATTAATTTTCCTATGAAATAGAGAAGGAAATGAATGAATACATGGATAAGATTATTTTAAATTCAGGAAAAAGGTATAGATGGAAAATGAAATCACTCATCCTCCAGTGTCACTCTTAAATTAATAAATGCATCACCTCACCTTCAAATTCTCTCATTTCTCACTCTCAAACCCTCTATGTAGAAACAAGCTGCTGATGAATTTCAAATGATTATAAACCAGATACATTAACCACTTCCCTGACAAATTTTCAAATTTCACTCTGAAAATGTCATTTTTTTATTTGATATTCTTTTTGTTTTGGTCATTTGGAATTTAAGTACTAGGTCCCTTTTTTTCTGAAGCTTTTATTTAATCGTTTATCCTTAGCTTCGTTGTTGACTATTTCTTGGTAGTTTCTCAATGTTATACATTATTTTATAAAAAATAAAAATATTACATTAACTATATCATTTGATAGATAAAGTTATCATTTTAAGATGAATTTCCTCTTTAATTCAAGAAAATATGTTTGTTATTACTTCTTGCTACCCATTGTAATGAAATTTGCTTTGTGGGTTACCTCTACTCATCCAAGAAAAAATAAGATAATTTCAAAAATATCCGCTATAGTCTGTTTCACTTTTCTAGGCAGTATTGTCTTATGGGGAAATCGATTAGCCTCGTACACCGGGTCATTTTTCTGGAATATCCGCGATATCCACAAAATTTGCCTTTGCAACGGATAAAATTAAGATTTTCAGATTTGCTGGGTGGATTTTATTCCAAAGTTTTGGTGAAATTTCGATAAGGAAGGATGGATCTAAATATTGACTAAGTTTTTTCATCATTTTAACGAAAGAAATAAATTTTATAGCGGAATGAAAAAAAAAAAATGGTCATCTTGCCGGCCGTGAACATTACTAAAACTGCCATTTCTCTCATCCTATCAAACATTAAGTGCTGGTTTTTTCTTAGATTACTCTTTATACCTTATGAAAACATAAGTCAAATTATATTAATTTTTGAGTGATTATATTTTAGTAAAAAATAATTTAAGTGGAACGCAACCTCCGAAAAATTGGATTGTGCAGTCTAATTTATACATCGCCTAAAACTTTTTTGTTTCTTACATTAAGAAAAACTTCTCGCAAGAGAAATTGAGATAAATGCTGTTAGTTTCATTTACATGTTATTCTGAGGAGATATCTTGGATAGAACTTGAGTTTTTGAATTTTATAACCGAGAGAGTAATTGATTTAGCACTCCGATAGCTAATCATTGTTACTTTTTGCTCGAGACTAATAGACCCGTAATTCGGATTGATCCGGACCCCCCTCCTTTATACAATGATGTAGATTTGGTTCAAAATAATCAAAATCATGATTATGAGTTTATCAGAATTTCTATATATTACACTGAATATGATACTTTTTATTGATGAAACTTGTTTCAGTAATAAAACTAGTTTATGTCACAGACACTGATTTGGTGAGAATGATATATCATTTTATCACAATTTTAAACTTTTTATGCTAATTATGGCTATCTTTTAAATTATAATATAAAAAACAACACAATTCTGAGAATGTTTATGTCACATTAATTTAATTAGATAATTGAAATAATAGCAATAAAATCATATAAGTTAAAGTATACCATAACATTAATTAAGTAATTAACATAGAGAATATCATCCAAGAATTTTCTATCATATGGGCTCATCTAGAAAGCAAACATGTACCATATCATTTCAATCATGATTTCACTCATAAGAAAAAAATTACAATGAGGTATATTATCTATTTTGTATTTCATGGATTGAGTATCCAGAAAGTAATACCATTTTAAGTCAAAAGAATGATGTGAAATGTAACAGTAACTGATAAAATATCTGTGCTGCTGTGATACATTATTCCCATAATTCAGTGATTCCCAAAGTGGTCTATATTGACCTTTAGGGGTCTATGACAACCTGTAAGGGGTCTACAGAAGCGAAAAAAATATTTGGGGGTCCATGAAATGAAAAGGGGGGTCTACGATAGTGGATCTCAACATAAACTGATAGTACCTGATTACTTACATTATAGTATTTTATAATATGAGTTGTACAATCATGAAATTTTGGCAACGTGGAATCCCTAACAGGCTTTGTATGAAACGCAATATTTATGTGTACGTAACAATCTGAGGTTTCAGTCTTCTGCTTCATGGTTACAGTCACCCATGTAAAATGTTTACAATTAAAATCTACGTTTTTATTGTAACCTATAGTGGGATTGCAAACATTTTTAGCTTGGCTCCACTGGCAGCCCTCATCGTTGAAAAATGGATAGAGTCCTTTATAAAATAATAGGGCATTCTAATGCTTTTTAGTAATTATATGTTCGTACATATTTGCATACATTTATTAAAGAAATATATGCATACGTAATGAAACACAATGTGTTTTTACTTTAAGTTTTTAGCTCTAAACTTCATTGCAGTTAGAAATTTACAAAAAATTAATTTAATATAAGTAGGGGGTCTACCCAAAACCAAAATTCATGGCAAGGGGTCTAAGGCAAAAAAAAGGTTTGGGAACCTCTGCCATAATTTAACTCACCTTGCAAGAATAAACTGGATTTCTTGTATCCTTTGGGGGTAAAATTCCTGTCCATGTACAAGCAGCGCTGCTCACTGCTACTTAACCAAAAATGAATTGTAAATTAATATTTATGATGATGATTTTTTAATAATCTAATAAAGGTTAATAGAATTTATTCTGACAAATAGGAGACTGAAAATAAGCCTTGATTGAAGAAAGAATAAAATAATTTTAATTTTCATTCCAAAACTATAAAATTCCTGACAACTAAGAAAAATATATGCAATTATTAATAACTGTAGGTGAAATCTTTGGAGACAAATATTTTCTCCAAATAGTGAGAGGATTATTAGAGAAACATACCACTTTTTAAGTTCAAGTTCAATTAGCAAATTTTCAATTATACAATGACATGCAAGGTTAAGGAATGACCAACCTTATGCTGTTTTAGAAACTGTTTACTAAATATATATATATCTATTATATATAGACGGTTCGGGGGGATATATTTAACATATACGAGTAAAGGTGTGCTTGCTGACAGCAAGCAATCGAAAAATATATCTTTTAATAAACTGTTAGTTTTTCCGAAGGAAATTATTCGGATAAGTCATGCTAATTAAAGGACATTTTTGCAGCGTACCTTGCATTGACTTACAAGGAGTGTAAACATAGGTGTCTCCTGACTTTTGAATGACACTAGCATAGTTCGATAGAGGATCAAAATTAAGAAGACACGTCTTTTTTTATAGACGTTTCTCGCCGTAAGTTTAGGAGATATTAACGTTCAAAGATTGCAATTTTTTTCAAATTTCGCGCCGGGACAACCCAAACCCGCTTGTCTCAGATAAGAGCTCTTCCGAACTCCTCTGTTAAATAAGAAAGCTTTTTCTAATCGTCATTTTTGCGCGGTGGACGCTGGTTCGCGACCCGGCAACTGAAATTTTTTTCTCTTCGATTATAATTTATTTGTCTCGTATTTAGCGTCTATTATACACTGTGCACATATTTTGGAGTTATTACGCGATCTAATCTTATCTTTTCTCATAGGTGTTCTCTACAAGTTTACTTATTCATACACTTAAAAACGAAGGTTTTTGTTAACAATCTCGGTAAGTTTACCCAATCTTATACTGCAGAGAGTGGACTCACGATGTTTGGAAAACTTCAGGTCTTCATACACCTTTACGAGACCTTTGAATTATTGGTGAAAATAGATCGCTAAACAGATGAATTTGAATATATCTTCATTAAGGATATCAAATTCAGAAAATTATCGAGTGAATTTACGAATTATTTCTACTTAATCATTTATTCCGCTACGTCGAATCTTTATGCCTGGTCGATTCTTGGGGTGAGAAAACCAATCAAAGTATTTGCGCCCAATATTCGTCGACGGTATGGGTAAACCGTGATGTACGCTACGGATGATCCCATCAACAGTCAACAGCACTTAACAGCCAAGTGCTATGCACTTCTATCGACAGATAAAAACATAATACAGAGTTTCTCATTTAATTTGCAGAAGGAAGGGAATCAACATCTGAACACAATTAGGAATTATACTAGTCCATCTTTCATCATCAATTACAAGCCTCAATTTGTAAAAAATGAACAGGTTCGCATGGCATGAAGTGAACTGATGAAGAATAGGGATAGAATTGATCGTAAATGATGTAGATGCTCTGGAAATAAAACGTAAGGTCTATAAGTGCAAGAAACCAGCCTTCATACACTATTCTTGGTGCAGATTTATTTGTGCTTAAATTACTTTTTGATAAATACCATGCGAGAGGCTGAAATTAACATTCTATTGATTATTTATTAACCATCTTTAGATTTATTTTCTGTGTAACATTATTACATATGTTAGTTTTCTTGAACTATTTCGATGGATTTTCCATTACTCTGGATAGTTAGGTTCAGAGTACAAGGGATAATGACGCGTAATATGCAGGCTTCCACTATCCAATGTCATTCTCACCCATTAACTGGTGTGCTCTAATTAAATAAATGATACTATGAAGACTAGTTTACTTCAGTATGAATTAGTTAACTTGTAGAGAACACCTAAGAGAAAAGATAAGATTAGATCGCGTAATAACTCCAAAATTTATGCACATTGCATAATAGACGCTGAATACGAGACAAATAAATCATAATCGAAGAGAAAAAAATTTCCGTTGCCGGGTCGCGAACCAGCGTCCACCGCGCAAAAATGACGGTCAGAAAAAACCTTTGTCTATGCCTTAACCATCTCCACCGACGAACTAGCTGAGATCGGCGGAGCTCGGAAGACTTGTTATCTGAGACAAGCGGGTTTGGGTTGTCCCGGCGCGAAATTTGAAAAAAATTGCAATCTTTGAACGTTAATATCTCCTAAACTTACGGCGAGAAACGTCTATAAAAAAAGACGTGTCTTCTTAATTTTGATCCTCTATCGAACTATGCTAGTGTCATTCAAAAGTCAGGAGACACCTATGTTTACACTCCTTGTTAGATTTCATATGCTAATCTAATGGCAGTATTATAACCGCCCTGGCATCGAACCAAGGCCATCCTGCGACAATGACTGTAATGTTTCGCTTGAGTATGATTGACTTTATAAACATGCCAAATTGTAAATGGAAATACATTAAGGAATTACCTCAAAATGAGTCCTATAATCCCTATGCATTTCATATGCAGATATAGTTAACGCCCCCTAGAATCGAACCAACGACCTTTTATAAAAATCTTAGGGAAGCTCTTATATGAGAATGGTCCCTTTTATGGCTGTGCGAAATTTCGAACCTCTGCGCGGTTGGGAAGTGTCATAAAACGCTTTCGGAAATATGGTCAATGTATTTTAAACGGGAAAATCCGAGTTTACGGGACGCTCTGGAATCGAACCGGTGACACATAGGCAACTGTTGATTTTTTTCCAAGTACAATATATACGTGTCTATTTATGTTGAAAGTTTGAATGATCTATTAACGATATTAAGGCAGCTACGATTTTTTAAAATTTGAAAATATTTCACCCCCAGGCATCGAACCCATAATGAAGTGAACGTAAAAAATGGCATTTTTCGTAGACATATATAATTGCAATGGCTGTATGAAATCTTATTCTTCTAGCTCAATGGGAAGTATTTTTTAAAATTATTTGAAAAACGGCCCAATGCATTCTTACGGGGGAAAGTCGATTTTTGGGGCCTCCTTGAATCGAACCCATGATAGGTATAGTGGGTTTCCGAATTTTTCCTGAGTGAGATTTAGTGGGCCATTACGTAAAAAAAATCGGCGGCTCCGTGGCCGAAGTGGTTTGGGCCTGACATTAATATCCTATATATATATATATATATATCCCCCCGAAGCGTCTATATATAATAGATATATATATGTGTTTGTGTGTGTGTTTGCCACATATTTACCTGTTGAATAATAATTTTAAAAATCACTAGATAGAATGTCTAATATACCAGTAGAATGGCTTAACTTTGAAGAACTATTAAAAATATTAATTTTTTACCTGCAGCCCCACGGTGTACCAAAGCTGCTCGTTCCAGAGTTCCTCCATCAAAATTCAAGAAAGAAACAGGAAGAGGAGAAGAACATGGCCAGCGCAAGGGACTCTCACGAGAGTTAGACTGGCGTTGTGATAATGGAGAGCAACCTCCTGGGGAATGTGAAGATGGTGAAAATTGCTCAACAATTGACTGTCCATGACATGTGGTCTGAGGAGAGCAAGCTAAGTTCTGCAAATATCTGAGCGACTGAAGAGATGATGTAGCCTGAGAGAGAAAATGTTTCATTGAGCAAATTAAAATTGAGCATGTATTAAAAATTTAAACATCATTGTTTAATCATAGATTTTCATAAACTAATTCAATAACATGCTATATTTTATAAATAGTTTCTTTAATAATTGCAAAGTTCAGTGATTGCAGGAATCTCTAAGCCATGAACTTAGTTATGAAGCACAAGAAGATCACCAGGAATAATGAAAATTGAGAAGGGCAGATATATTCAAATTATCTTACATCAATAGGGGAATCAAGGAATGGAATATGTTTTCTAAAGAAGCTCATAAACTCTTACCAAAAACAGTAAAAGAATGAAGAAATAGGTTTGAGTATTTTATACCAAATTAAAGTTAGTTAGTATTTATGAAAAAAACTTATATATTATACTTGGATGTGTTATATTTAATAGTGTGGGGAGTGAGGTGTTGAACGTACATATTAAAGTGTTTGGTATGGGTTGGGTTTTTGCAATTTTATGATTTGACTTCAGTGTTTTACCATATGACATATTTAACATGTGTGATTTTAGACTATGTATGGGATTTCACCTTGCCACCAGGCTAATGGTCCCGCCTTACTTGATTGTACTCCTTAAATTAGAAAATTCATATAGAGTAGTTGCCCAATTTGCCTTCTCAAAGAGGCTCTTATTTAAAGTTGAAATTAAAAAATGATTGGAACTACCAATTTTTTTCCTAACTTAAAACTGTGACAACATTGTATATGGATGTTTAAAGTGGGAGACCCAGGTTTTTAATCGCTATGATGTCTCAGTTTTTCATCTTTATCTTTTCAGTTGCTTGGCTGTCCATGCATGTAATATTTACCTAGCCAATTAAATAAATCCATTGCTTAACATAATTGGAAGATTTTCAGTCACTGAAATCAACTGGATGAATTCCAGGATGGATGTTTACCCTAATTTATTTCCTACCACCATGTTAATATGAAAGTGAATTAAATGTATATAAACAACAAATGCTAAACTAATAATGATCACATTCTATTTTTATCTCATTGAGTGAGAAAACATTTTCTTTATTAGAGCCTTCCAAAAAAGAAGAACTGAAACTTGATGAAGAGAGATTAAGAAAAAATTTCCTAAATTAAAGCTGCCAAGCTCAAAATGTTTGAAATTGTAAATAACATGTGATGATTCCCAAAATGTCTTACCTGTCTTGATTCCCAAAAGCAATCCGAATTTGCACCAGGTGCATCTTCCATTGATGGAGAACTTTGCAATTGCACTTGCGAACGATACCTTGGAATCCCATTGGAGGATCCTAGAGCCCGAGGACTTTGCAGTGTACCAAAACGTGAATGGTCCAACAAATAATCAGGAGATGCTGAAGAACAATTCTTACAGAAAAAATATAAATAGCTACAGAAATAAGGTTTGACTTTTATTAAAGTAATTAAGTATTAACAGAAAAGATATAATAAAACATCAAAATTAATACCAACCTTCAGTGTTTCCTTGAACAAAATAACTTTAGTTACAAGATTTATACAATGCTTAGAAAATAACAAGATGGTTCAGTTTCAGTTTAAATATGGTAAATATAAAATCAAATCCAATGGAAAATTATAGAATCATTTGGAAAACTTCTATTTGGCATAGAGAAAGAAAAACCATCAAGTAAATCAAGGTTGCAGATGTACAATATATCATGTACAAAGATATAAATCTAAAATGCAAAATATTTTAATTAAAAATAAGATATTTAAATACACAACAGAAATGCCAAAGGAACTCCTTTTTATTTTAAAATTTGGTAACAGCTAATGCATGTGAAAAATGCCTTCAGGTAGATTTGACTCAATTATTTCCACTAGGTCTTTGTATTTATAGTTCAAGCAATGATAATGCTATTACGATAATTATAAAAAATCAACCTAACTGTTGGATGTCAATCCATTCATTTGATATTAAAAACAATTATACACACAAATTATCTTTAAGAATTCAGTTCCTATTCTTCCTGTTTATATAATTACCATCATCTCCCCAACATTAGCTGCATCAGCACTTCCTAAACAACCAGTGCTTGTATCTGAATCAGATGGTGAAGTTGAGCGAGAACCTCCTCCATAATGGTTCATCAAAAACATCTGCTCCAAGGCATGACCATCACATTCACTAAAACAATGAAAGTTAGACCATAATGTATCATTTTATTCATTGAATGCAATGAAAATTTATAATACACTTCTTTTGTAACGCATTCTATGCTAAGTAAAATTTAAGGATTGTCTGGTACATAAACTACAATTTTCTATTTCAGTATTCCATTCTAGCTGAAAACTGATTCTTTCTGCAGTAATAACAGATTATCAGCATTTACTATTAGGGACCTATAATTAATAAATGCAAATAGGAATTTTATTATACTGTGGTCCATTCAGAACAGATTTTACTTGATAAGCATTTTGAACAAGTCATTGACTAAAATTTCAGTTTTAGCATTGTATTGTGGGGGGCTGTAATAGAGCACCTCCATGCTTATTAGGAAATAAAAACAAAATAAAAAAAACGGGAATCTACATCACTATCAATCTCAAGAAGTTCATGGGTCATAATGAACTGTACTGTAACAACATCCAGAGCTAAAATCCTCAATTAGATTAAATAAAGCTAATGAACAAGTTGGAAGATCTTGTTGGATAACTCAAGGATACTCAGGTATCATTCCCTGCAGTCATGTAAAAATGAAAAGTATACTCTTAAAACATTAGAATAATCATATGATGATACTCAAGTTCCTCAAATCTAACTAGTACAAGAAAATTGGACCATTAGTGGTTTACTCTGAGTGCCATGAAGTAGGTTGTTCTTTTCCACAGAATTTGAAAATTAGTGTAGTTAAAAAAATGAATTTTAGTCATAATTAATGATTAATTAGCTGAGAATGTGATTAATCAGTATAACAAAGTGATCAAACACGCAATAATGTTTAATAATTGTATCTTACACAAAAGAAAGAGGGCAAATTTATCAGTTGCGGCAATGGAAATGTATCTTACGTATAGAAATATTAGAAAATAGAAGGCAGAACTTAATTAAGTCAAAATCACGGTATAATTTCTTCTACAGCAAAAAATACAAAATGCGAGGTATCTTGATGACACCCTTCGCCAAGGGCAAAATTCTTTATCATTAATTATGATTAAAATGACTTTTTAGTCATAATTAATTACTTAAGAATGTGATGCTTAAAGTACTAGTTAACTGAACAAAATATAACTTTACATTTAAAAAAGAATAGGTGTATACTCTACATGAACTCTTTAAGAGCACAGCAAGAAGGTGCATGAAAGTTATTCTCACAAAATATACGTACGTTTTATTCCTAGTACTAAATAGATGATAAAAAATTTAAGTCCAGAATATAATTATTTAGAGGCTAATGGATATATTTCCTATGATAATGTGGCCAGAGATTTCCCATTTCTATTAATATTATATTCCTCATTTTACAAAATACTTTAGTAATTTTCCAGTCAATCTCAAAAGTTTGCTCCTTTTTCTCACTTCTTACCTAGATAAAATATTTTTCTCAAAAATTTCTACTTCAAGCTTTATGTTCGGCATCATCATGGTTTTCATGATTTCCTATAATTATTTGAACTCCTGTTAGCAAGGACATTCCATTCCAGTGGAAACAATAAAAGTGCAAATCAGAGGGATTCCAATTCAGTTACATTAAATTATAATTCATTCAGTGACACATTCATCACCTTAAGTTAGAATGTAGAACATTCTCTATTATGGGCACTTACCTACTGTTATACGCTTCTCTTATTTAGAAAAATACAATCATCGTGATACTATTGAACAGTTAAAAGAAGGTGGGGTCATGGGGTCATACGTAAGTACACTTTATCTTAAGAAATTCACTAGGCTGACATCTTTTACTTTATCCATTCCCATACATGATAGTAAAAAAAGTACTATTGTCTTTAATTACTGAAAAACAACATCCCAACATTAAAATTCTTTGATTAATAGAAGCAGAATTTCAGTAAGACCAAGATTCGAGTATGGCATTGTTTACAATAATCTACTATCTCTTGAGAAAGTTATACCCATAAAACTAAAATATTTTGATCGTGGTGAAATATTACAGAACTTTTGTAGCATAATTATTTTATTATGTTTGCCAAAATTACACAAAATCTCTCATAAACCAAAATCATTAACCAGTTTCTCATCTCAAAATGTCACAATTTGAAACCACAGTCAACATTAACAGCAGTACGACTTCACAGATAAGAATGGAATAGTGTCTTACAATTGAAAAAAAAATAAATAAAATTTCTTCATCATACACAGCCGTTTCTGCTAAGTTAACATGGAAACACCCACACCTGACACAAATAAAATAACTGATATGGCAAAATAAAAGGAACATGGCTTCCAAATATGATGCTCTATTCTTGTAAATTAATGTTTATGTATTTGATAGGATAGTACTAGGATGAAATAGGCTTAGTATATTTTAATTTCCTAATTATTACACACTTACCTGTATGGAGGTGATCCTCGGAAACTACCATATCCAGGAGAGGGTGTGGAAGAAAGTGATAAGCATTCTAGATTCCGTCGTAAAATGTGAATAGGAGAAGTGGTCTCTTTAAAGTCATCTCTTTGACACTGATGAAAAGAATATGAATTAAATTAACAAGAGATGACATTTCAAAAATAACATAACCAATAGGAATGAAGCGTAATACACATCTGAATATAAGTGTTATATTTTATTTCCCAAAATCAATCTTCCAATAGATAAGTTTACCTTAAAGTGACATCCGCTTGAATGTCTATGAGATTGAGCTCCAGATAATGACAAGTTTGGCAAAGAAGTTGGAGAAGTTACTGGGCTTGACTGCCCATTTAGGGACTTTAACATGTTATTCATAGCATCTTCCCCAGATACTGATGTTCCTCTAGGAATGTTCAGCCCCAAAAGGTCTGATATAGATTTCCCTTTCTCTTCAGACAGAAATGGACAATGAACTCCTGTTGGTGATAATGAACTGCATTGTATACGGTATTTTTGTATCAAAAATGATTCATTTCCTTTCATTCAATGCTCATCTGTTGACCATGAACTGAATTAACTTATACTGAAATCATTAACTTTCAGCTCTAGTTAGATAATTGAGAATAAACATTTCTGTACATTAGTAAATATATCTTAATGAAAAAAATATTTATAAGCAAGGAATAACTTAATGCCATTTATACAATGAACTCATATAATATTTTCTCAGCTCATATTATCTTGACTTGTAATATATACTCTAAGCTCTTATAATATTTCCTTATATCTTCTGAAATATACTCTACTGATATTAAATAAAATTATTATATACAAGAATATGAAATTAGAAAATCAGTAAAATTATAAGATTAATGTTTCATTGTATCATTCACATTAAAGTACAGTACACAATAGAATTCATCTATTGAAAAACAAAATTCAGAAGTAATGAATGTTTCAATTTTAAATATAGTCTTAAGAGGATTTAATTAGCATACTGATAAATATTAGTTATCTACTTCAGAATTAATATTTCATTAATATTCATTTGCCATCAAAAATAATATTTCAGATATTGAGATAATGAATACGATTCTAACAACTACATTGATCAGGAAATCCAATTAATGACAAATATGAAAAAATTGAGTAGATTTTTTACAAACCTTCTAAAGGTGATGGAGAAATAGGATTTTCCCTATCTGCTATGTTTCCTCCACGAAGCACACTAAAAGGTGACCTTTCCGTCACAACTACTGTATCTGAATGTCCCTCATGTAGCAACATATCAATCTGCCTCAGTATTTCAGACTGATGGTTTAAGGGTGTAACAGATGCAGAATGTGGAGACTGGACACTCTCAGTTGACCCAATCTGGACAAGAGAGAATAAATAAGATAAAATCCGCTTATGAATAAATAAATTATGAATGAAATGAAAAATTAGCTTAACAACTCGATATTTAACTTAACCTCTTATTTCTCGTTAGAAACTCAACTCTTAACCTAAACCAGATCTCCAAAATTTTAAAATTGGAATAATTACAAATAATAAATATCTCAAGAATTTGAGTCATATTCGGTCTATGTTGATTCTTTGATTAATAATAATATTTGCCAATGATCATAGTTATTTCGACAAAAAAATTCTAGGATTTTAGTTATACATAATTAAACGACGAATTGAATTCGACATTAAAAATTGTCAAACTGACCCAATAACATTCAAAACGATTGAATTTCCTAAAACACAGGTTCTTTCTTGACAACCGAAGTTAAAAGGGGTGACAAGCTTTGGCAGGAAATCTAAATACCATGACGTGATGACATATTCTTCCTATTTCTATTCTACGGAAATCATCTATAATTAAACCCCCATATGATATTTTACTAACACTTATAGCAATGAAAAGGAAGAAAACTACTTTCACATTAATATATAAATGAAATGCATATGAAAAATGACACCTGAAGTACACTAGGAATCCTCTTGATGAAAAAAATTAATTTAGTCAAATGGGCTGAGATACGGTGCAATCAGATGTCTAAGCGCCAACGCTAGACTTAATATTTTTCAGATATGGGTGCTCATTTTCAATGTTAGCTAATCGGTCGGTTGAGAATAAAACGGTAAATTCCGTCTCGTATAAACAATGAGTTAAGTATTTTTAATTGCAAACCTGTTGAATCGTTGGCATAATGGTTCCTCGTTCTCTTAGTCAATTAACCTCTAATTTCACGTATAAAATCACCATATTCTAATAATAAGAGAGACCTCTCCACTCTCCAATGCACATTACGAATGCCTTGAGTGAAAGCACGTTGATTTTAAGAACTCATACCCTCTCCTGTCGACCCCCTTCGACCTTCTCTCTAGGGGCCTACCTATGGTCAAAGTTAGAGGTATCCACGTTTATCATTGGCTCCTCACATTCGGTCACGTGAAATAATAAATGCATTTCTCAAGTTCAATTGGTAAGATGAAAAGTACGTTTCTCTAAAGAGAGGAAAGCGTTTATCGTGTCCATGGATCATTCAGTCATAGGTACAGTATCACACAAGGATTTCAAATCATTTCCAAAGTTATCTTCATAGAAATTAGAGTACAGGTCCATTCAAATGGTTGCGAAAATTCTATTTTTGTTAAAGTAAATTCTCTCTCCCATTGAAGTACTAGATGTTTATCTGAATTAGTTTTAGCAGATTATATTATTCAATAATGGAGATTCTGATAACTGTATGGTTAATTCTCTACCATATTCATATCATTGATGAGGAACGATATCGTAATTGTAAGTAAATATCATATCATAATTAATGACATTTTCTAAGATTTCTTGAGGAAAACATACTGAGAGACTATAATTAGAAAAAAATAATATTATTTCATTTAAGAATAAGAAAATGATAGTTCGAAAAAAACCCATGAAGTTAATGCGCTAGTTTCTTAGATTTGATGGATTTTAAACGGAATGGATGGCATTTGAATTTTTGGTTTTATGAAGGTAAAGATGCCATTGTCTCATATACAGCAAATTAAAGCATTTAAGGAATAAAATGGATAACATTCTGTAAAATATTCAAATTTATATATTAATATTTATTTTCCAATTGTTTGAACAACTTAGAAAAAGTATATGAAATACTGAACCGTTTAAAATTATTTATTTTGTATTTCCAAGGCTGTATATGATAATAGATGCAGATGCATACTTTCTTAAATGCTCATCTCTTAGCCACTCTTGTCTATCTTATGGAAGGCATATTTATTCTTATTTTATAATATTTCAACAACTTCACAAGGCATTGATGAGGCTTTGAAATACAGTACATTAATTAGTAATGAGATGGCATTGTCTGAATCGTTTTTAGAGACCGAATATGGTACCCTATTCCCTTGCTCTCAGCAAAACCTCTCATTTTGGCTCAGAAGAGTTTAAATGAAGAAATGGATAAATACCTCAGAAGGCAAGTTCTGGCAAGTGGTCTCATTTGTATTAGCCAAGAAGGATTTGTCAAAGGCTTTCTTGGTAATAATCAAACATAGGACATAGAAATGATTGTCACCTTCAAATAGATAATGACTAGGACTTCATCATTCATCCCTGATGAAATCTGATACAAAGTAGTTCATTTTTCTCAAATCCAGATTTTCTGTACTACTGTATCTGCCATTCTGTTTTTTTGCTTATCTAAAAGGAAATGAAGTACATGGATATAGGCACAAAGTATTTATTTCACAATATATATATGTATGTATGTAAAACAAGTATATATTCTTGAATGTAGTTTATTGATCTTGATTGAAAGTATTAGCTATTGAACATAATGTGGGATTATGGCATTAATTTGAAATTAATGCTATTTTTCATTAAATTGTTATGCAACCTTATCCACTGCTGCTTTTATTTTATGCTTTTGAAACTACTTTTTAGTTTTTAAGATACTTTAAATTTAATGGAGAAAGTATGCAAACAACTAAGAGTATGATCAAGTAATCACAATTTTCAACTGCATAGTAATGAAGCCCAACTCAACATCAAATCTTGGAAAGGAATTAATTGAAAAACTTCTTGGTTGGCTTTATACTCAGAAAAAATTCTATTGTAATGTACATTCTAAAAATTGCTATTTAAATTCTCAAATTTAATGGAATAAACTCATTGTTTATTACAATTCCGGTTGTTGAAATACCTTCAGCTTGGAAGGTAGAAAACTCAGGTTCTACCCTGAAGTGGCTACAAAATTGTTTCAAAAATAAAAATTACTATCTTATAGTAAGTTTTAGATAAAAATTCAGATAATATAATGAACCAAAATATAGAATCTGGACCAATGTCTTCCATGAATTTTTTAAAAAATTTAGTCAAAAGCTTTTAGGTTGATAATGTAGTCCATATTTCTAACATCTCTCTTGGGGATAGCAGAGAAAAATTTAATTTATCTATTGAATTTACTACTTTACCTGTGTTGTATATATGTATTAATTAAGATTATTATTTTTAGAATATTTGTTATTACCATAATATTTCAAGTTTAAATTCCTGAAGGTTTCAAGTATAATAAATAAAATGAGAAATAAAAATTTCTTTGATCTGTTTCATTTTTCTTCTGAAATTACCATACATGCTCAATCTTTACCTCATAAAATATTAAGGAACAAGAATATACATTGAATGATTGTTTGTAAAGAATAGAAATTTACTTCATAATATATTTAATGTAACTGTTTATTGACTATTGAAATTTATTGAAAGCTAAACTAATCTTGTTTATAAGATATTCCTAAGATTTTGGACAGAAAAATAGTATACAGATATCTTTTTCTTGAGATATTACAATAATTAGGATTAAATTAATTGTGCATGCTGGTTGTAACAATTCAATAATTTTGATAACTATGAGGTTTTTAAGTTATAAAATATATTTATTATCATGAAGCAGTTATTTCCTTCAAATGGTAACTCAAAATTTTACAAAATGTTGAAAGGCATTCAGCACCAAATTTTTACTCAAAATCCTTTTGATAACAAAAGTGACAACCAAAGAAATATAGAACCATATGAAGAAATTAAGAGAACCCGCAGGACGTTAAATATATTTGTTTTGATTAACTGAAAAGGTAGGAAACATGAATATATTGAATGTGCTTTACCATTGGAAGCATAGCATTAAATAACAACATGAAGATTATACCATGATCAAAATGGATTATTTTCTAATTTCTAATATTTTTATTCTGCATAGAGCTGCCTTCCAATAAAAATTAATACAAAGAAATTATTGCATTAATAGCAAATATTTAGAAAGGCACGCTTGTTTCGGTTTAAGCTGGTCAGGAATCTTCATTTCCCATCAGCAAGAAATGCTCTGACAGCAATTTTAAATCATACTATTTGGCATTTCTGTAAAGCTCTTCCATCTTATGAAGAATCACCTGCAGCAAGAAAGGAGACAAGATAATCATATTCTCACAATTTAGAAATATAATTCAAAAACATTTTTTAATAAATCTAAGGAAAAGCAAAGATCATGTTCAATCATAGTTTATTTGGAATCAAAAACATGCTTTCATTAATTTTAGCCACATTCCATACTCATTGAAGTCACAATTTCCATAATGTAGAAGATATCAATATGAAAGTGAAATCTTTTAATTAGTAATGGATATACACTCATCTATGTTATGGACATTATCTTATCATGCTTTTCGAGGCTGACCTGATATCTTTCTGAATTATGACTTGATTATAATTTATTACTCAGCTTTAACACTGATGTCACAATATGTCTTTGCTAGTATATCATTTTGAATCATTTAATATTTTATTCAATTACTAAATCATCAACTCCTTTAAGTTTTTCAATTTTTTTTGACATTCTTCATCATTATTTTGGGAGGATTTTGACTACTATCAACATTTACTTCTAGAAGTGTATATCTACCATCTAAATAATAATTAAATGTATCATAACTACGGATTTATTCTATTAGATTTTATAATGAATTAATATAATACATTGATACAACCTTCTTGGTGGTGGTATTGTTATATCAATGAATTCTATTACTTTATTATAAAACCTAAAAGAATAAATCAGAGACCTTCTGACCCAGAGGTCTCAGCTTAGCTCTCAAGGCTGAGGAGGAAGTTTTCTCTCATGATTTCTACGTTTTTGAAAGCCCATTGTTGAGTTAAGTATCACACTGTAATGGTTCAGGAAAAGGATTTTTGTTCGGTCTTTGTAAATAAAAATACATTCACTGAGGATTGACAGTAACAATTGTTGATTTACCAAATCAAAAGCTTTTGTGGAATCAGTGAAGAGAGCAAGTACATGATTACCCTTATTTAAATTTTTGCAAACAAATTCAGACATGTTTACTGAGCCATTAGCAGGGCTCATTTCCTTTCAGAAGCCAAACTGAGTTTGACTGATGATGTGGTCATCAGTAAGAAAATTTGTCTAATACATGGACACAAGTCTTTCAAAATTTTACCTAATGCAGATAGAATTCAAATAGGTCTGTAATTTTTAATTTGATTACTGAGACCACTTTTATGAAGAGATCTGATTATAGCCTCTTAATAAATCAGGATCTGTACCAGTAGCAATACTCTCATTAATAATATCTGACATTGTGGGGCTAACTACCCTTTGTATTGTTTTTAAATCCCAAGATTGTCAGCACCGGTGATTTTTTATTATCTGAAAAATTGATAATTTAAGGTTATTACCAGCCTCGTTGACCCATAGGAAGCTAATGTTATAACAGGTCCTGGGTTCTAATCCCGGCTGAGGAGGAAATTTTCCTCTCAGTCTAGATGTTTGTGACATCTGTTTGTTGAGTTTACGACTACACTGTAGTTGACCAGAAAGTGGATGTTTATGCAGTCTTTGATAAAAAAATAAATAAATGTTTATTGCTGTTGTATTAAGCACATAAAAGGAAGATTTGCAGTATTTAAGGGTTCCCAATCTTAGTTCATGTTCCTACAATCTATAGAATTCAAACGTTGTTCAAAATATTGCTTTTTTGTTTTTTTTTAATAATTATATTCACCATATTTCTGTTACATAGCCTTTTTATAATCTTTATTATTTGGGGTGCTCTATTAATAATATACAGATTAATTTTTAGCATTTCTTTTCATTCAGAAGAAGATAACCTATATTTCACTTTGAGTTATAGTGAATATGAACAGGAATGATTTAGTAATGATGAATATCCTAATAAGAACTTAGAGCTGAATGCATTGAATGTTAAACATTGAAAATTTATCTTTATACAAGTACATTTTTTTCCTAATTGTTGATATTATAATTGAATATGAATAATAAAATTGCAGTCCTATTCAAAAAAGGGTTGACTATTCCAGCTTAAATACTTTTTCTAAATATCATATAAACAGTATATTAAATCTAGAAAATATAGATACATGTAGGAAAAGTTTATTCTTTACTACTCCCGGTAACTAATAGTTTTAAATCTCCTAAAATGTCAAGTATGGCAACAAACAACAGACATATTTCCAGGCAACAGATTGAGATGCATTCACCAAAATAAAAAAAACTTCTGTTTTTCCAAGCATTCTGTATCTACCCCAGGTACGATCCACATTTGCTTTATTAAGGACATACAAAACCAAAGGTTTTAAAGGTAAGGATTATGATTATATATATACATATAAGATAATATTGTATCAAACAGATATTTATGTTATAAAATTATCATATATCCTAATCATAATTTATTAGGGATTTGAAATAGGAAAAAATTAGTTGTAAAAAGATAGCAGATTTCAGCTAAAGTGAATTTAACTCACATTTTTCATCTGGTCATCTGGAATGTTCAGACTTCTTCCATGCTCACCACCACCAAATAGACCAAGAACTTTCTTTCTAGGAGTCATGAGAAAGATTCCCAAATCCGTTGAACGTGGGGATTCGACCATTTCAACCCATGTCTGCTCCCAAGCAGCCTACCAAAAGTAAGTGGATTTAGGTATTCCATTTTCCCAATAAATATTAATCTAATAAATTAATCCAATGTATTACTATGATATATGAGGCTTCAACCACCACTCATCAACTTAATATCAAAAATTCCAGACATTCAGCAGGGATAATAATCACCAAATGCACAGAGTCAATTTTAGATCATTATGAAAGAATGAAATGGATCGGCTATTATTACCTATAAAATATTTTGCAGTAATTAATTGAAATCTTACATAATACTTTATAGTAGAACACATGTAATTTAACATTTGGATTAATATTGGGTTGGGCCAAAAAGTTCGTTCAGTTTTTAAGTAAAAATAAAACAATTTTTGAAACACAAAGCAATTTATTCAATCAGTGATATAATTGCCATTTTGTTCCAGTATCTCATGCCATCTCATGGGCATGTTCAATATTACATGCTCAAAGAATTTCCTGTTTTTAATGGCAAAAAGATTTTCCAGGTGGATTTTGATATTCTCTTCAGTGTTGAAGGTTTGTCCATTCAATGGATTTGAAGAGTCCGAAACAAACAATATAGGGATCCTCCGCTATATATAATAGATATATACACGAAGTTCACTTACAAGCTAGCAGTAGGTTTATATATACAGACCATACTGACACTAGGAGGAAACTGACCATAACTATCAAGGGGTTCAAAGGAATTCTAGAAGGCCCCAAATATTGGATTTTCACCTGTAATATCTTATGGGATAGATTTTTTACAATAAAAAAAAATACTTCTTGGGCACATAGAACAATAAAATTTCATATAGCTATAGCTACCCTATATTTCTACCTAAAAATACCATTGTATAGCTACAAATGGAGACGGGTTTGATACTAGATGGTGAATTATTTTGAAATTAAAAAATGTTTTAAATATTTTATTTTTAATATGAAAGATTGATCAATGAAACTTCTTACATGTAGAAATATGTATGTATAAAATTTAGAAAAAAAATCAACAGTTGTATAGGTGCCATGGGTTTGATTCCAGAGAGATCTTGATTTTGACCACCCGTCTGAATACCTTACATTTGTCAGCATATAGGGCAAACAGTAGGGGGCCAAGAATGCTACCCTGGGGAACTCCAAAGGGAGCGGGGGAGGATGGGGAGACGTATCCATCGAGGACAACGTGTTGGCTGCGCTGATTAAGAAAATTCATACGAAGAGAAATGAAAGGTCCGTGGATATTGAAACTGCTCTATTTTATGTTTGAGAAGGAGATGGTTGACGGTATCAAAGGCTTTGCTGAAATCGAGATAACAAACATCAAGCTGAGAAGAATTTTCGAAAGTGGATTTGATGTGATGCTGTAAGACGGTCAGATTAGTGAGAAAGGAACCACCGGGAAGAAAACCATGCAGATGCGGAGAGATGTAAGGAAGAGAGAAGGAAAGAGGAAGGTTATGAATGATATGCTTGAAGAGAATGGACACTATAGGGAGTATGGAAATGGGCCGATAGTTTTCCACCAGGTCTTTACGGCCGTTTTTATGAACTGGAGTTACCTTGGCATATTTCCATAAGGATGGATACAATCCGGTGAAGAAGAACCTATTAAAGATATATGAAATTGGGAGGTAGAGAGACTGGGTGGTTTTACGGAGGAAGAGGGAAGCGATATTGCCTGTCCCAGTTGCAATGTTGATGGGAATATTAATTAATAGATTTAAAACCTCATTGTTTGTAGTTGATATAAGTGATAGGGCGTTGGAGCTCACAGGGTGAAGAGGAGGAAATGACACAGAATTGGAAGTAGGAGAAGTATTTGCTGAAGGCAAAGACTCTCTTTTCGTTTTGGTAGGTATGGTTACCGAGGACTAACTGTTGAGGGATTCGTGAAAATTTTCTTTTAAGGTTCACTTGAGTCCAAAAACGCTTGCAATTTCACAAACGAAGGAATTTGCCACTTTATATTTTACTGCTATAATAATTTTGTACTAATGTTTTACTGCTATAATAATGTTGTACTAATGTTTTACTGCTACAATAATGGTGGTTGGCTCACTCTAGATTAGAATATAATGCTTCCATTATTCTCCTAAAAAATCCTAAAATATACACATGGTGACACATAATTAATTAAACATGACTACTTACCTGCCACTGGCCAAACACATCATTGTGATGAAGAAAAATAACTCTTTTATCAGTAAGAAGTAGTACTCCAGATTGCAGCTTAGCATGGTGTGCGTAAGTGTCTGTGGATGCGTATCTTCCTCTCTCCAATTCCTAAAATATTATTAATAGTTAAATAGCATCCTCTTCATATTGCTTACATAACCTTTTAAAAATAAACATACATCAAGTAACTTACTATAATCAATAAGTCACAATTTTTCTGACTTATAATTTAAGCAAAAATTTAAAAAAGAGTTAGGTTGAAGTTAGAAAAAGAAATGCAACTATTTCAAAGAAAACACTACCCTTTTCTTTCATCATTGAGAGATTAATGAAAAATTCCACAATCTGTTTCCTATGTCATGTCATATTATTAGTATAATTAAATAATATAATAACATAATTTTCTTTACTTCTACTAAAAGGGTAGCAATCAAAATTTAAGGAAGTAATAACTTCCTTTTAATGAAATTTCAAACAATTCTATTCTCACATCATTGAGAAGTAATTTAATTTATCCTTAAGAAAAACATACGGTATACTAAGTATATAATAATACCAAACAATGCCAAAATTGAATTACTGAAATGCATGAATTGTTTTTTTGCGGAATCAAGATTCAAATAAAAATTACTAAGCCAAAGTGGTACAAAAGGAACTTACCTTGAGAAGACGGTATCCCTCTGCCTCTTGCAAAGCAAAAGCACGTACAGGCTCTCCTATGACAAGGAATCTAGGAAGCCTTAGCCTTGCCACATGCTCAGAGAGCTCAGCAGCACTGAGACAAAGTGGAATTAGATTGAACAATAAGAGCATTAATTAAATTTCATGTTTAAAAAATGCAAAGCAAAGAAACTAAAATGAGGTTAGGCTAATCTTAAAAAAAAACTCACCGCCTTACTGCATCAAGAGAACCTCCTGCAAAATCAACAACACCAGCAGTAGGCCTGGCAACCAACCCAACTACACCTTTACCCATACCCTTCAAGAAACCTCCAAATCCTTCTTCCATTGCGCCAGATATAGGCTTGGTGAAAACTCCAGAAACTCCATCTACCACACCCTGAGAAATAAACAATTTCAAACCAACCACATGGAATTATTTCATGTGTGTAGAAAAGTAGGACAATTATTTAAGGATATTGTATAAGTATGCTAAACTTGAATGTAATATTTTATCTTTTAAATAAATTAAAAATATAATTTTTTTACATGTGAAAACTTTTCTAAATCAGGATCCATCATCTTTCAATTATTCAGATGGATTGATTTTAGGGATTGTAATCCATAATTAAATGCTCTAAACTTATGCCTAAGATTTGCTGCAACTATAAAACATAAAAACAATTCAAAGAAGAGTTGATTAAGATCATGTAATGAGGCTATAAGTAACTAAAGTGACTTAAAAATATTAACTTTTCAATGAAGTTTTTTAAACAATATTTTAAAAGGATAAAATATACCCATAAAAGCTTAAAATTAAGTACATAAAGCTAAAAAGAAGTGTAAACATATAACATAGTCTTTTATATTCCATGTACATATTTTGGGCTCTATAACTCCAAAATAGGTATGAGAAGCAGCTAAAAATACGTGTTTTCTTAAATTTTATCCTCTATAGCCTGAAACTAGTTTTTTTGAAAATTTGTGGGACAACTATGTTTACAATCCTTGTATAAAAAATATTAGTAAAGACTTCATGGTTAACATATGAGAAAACCATTAGTGGTATAATAAAGTAATAGGTCTACCGGAAAGTTCTGTCCGTTTTTAGAATGAAACAGAAGAATAGATTTTTCATACTTTGAATAAAGTTTATTGAAAAATTTAATTGCCATCATAATTTATGACTTCTCTACAGCATAATAGCATTTAGTTTATCCCATTTTTAAAGAATGTCCTATCTCTAGAGGCCAAAAATTTAACCAGTGTTTGGCTAAGAGCAGTGAAAGGCAATATGTTGCTTTTAAAATTCTAGAATGAAAAGAATAGAAAGATTAAATGGTGAATTTTAGATGAAATTTAGGAATTCTTGAAGGAAAGGATATCATAAACTAGGTTGTATTAGCTTGAATACTTGACTTAGAGTAATAGTATGATGGTATAAGATGTAAAAGCACAATATATTCTATGATCCACTTACTAATATAGTGCATCCTAAAAACTTATTCAAGATTCAAGGATGCAAAGAAGGTTCAGGAAATTGTTTTCAGATAAAATACTTAAATAACAACAATATAAATTAGATGGCACAATTATTAGCCAGCCTTGATGGTGGGGAGCATGGGTGAACAACCTGTGGCCCGTTATTACCTGAAACACTTTCTACATTTCAGTCGATAGTCAAGGTCATTGATTCCTTTCTAAATCAATCTCATTTTGCCCAGTAATGTCTCTAAAAAGGAAAAGACCATCAGAAGTTGAAAAGAGGACCTTCAATTCCAAATGTGAGCTAGGAAGATCTGTGCAGAAAATTTTGAAGAGGTATTACCTACAGCAAACATCAATCATGTCTACTTTTGTTGAGTCAACAAATAATTGAAGTGAAGCATCCTACAGAATGGCATGTCATATTGGTGTAGCAGGGAAGCTTTAATCAGATGGGGAACTTGTTAAAGGGTGCATCATGGATGTTGTTAAGTGCACTCATGCTAGTAAAGAAGCTTACTACCCCTCGATTCCTCTTTCGCATGATACTGTGCAATGCTAACAATTTGATATTGCTCAGAAGTTAAAGCTTTCTATGCTGGCCATGGTGAATGTGAAAGAAAGTTAGTTTGCATTTGCTGTCAACAAATTGAAGGATATAAATGACTTGGCGCAGCTGTTAATCTTCATTTGCTCTCCATCCCCTACATTTGAGTTGTGTGAGGAACTTCTTTCCATAGCGATGCTTACTATTCATACTCGTGGAGAAGACATTTCTTGTAGTGAAGAAGGTCTACATCCAGTCCAGCGTTGACCTGAAAAATCTCTATAGAATCTGCACAGATGGTGCACCTGCCATGACCAGTAAGCAGCAAGGCCTTGTGGCAAGAATGTCAGATTACTTGTCCAAGGAGCATGATAATAAACAACTCAACAACCTTCACTGCATAAGCCATCAGGAAGGTACGTTTTAGGTAACATTCTGAAGGAAGTGAATCATATTATCTTGTTTATTTGAGCAAAAGCTCTTAACCACCAGCAATTTCTAGAAATTCTACACAAGAGTGAATCACTTGCTGAGGACATTCTTTATCACACTGACTTTTGTTGGTTGTCTCAGGGAGAAACTTCTCGCCAAGTTCTGCTGTTGAGCAAGGAAATAGTAAGATTTTATTCAATGAAAAACTAAGACTGCCCCTTGCTAAACAATGACTTTCTAACACCTCTAGTGTTTCTGGTGGACTTGCTAATGCATGTTAACTATCTCAATCAAAACCTGCAAGGCAAAGCAACAACAGTTTGCCTCATGCACAGAAAAATAAAAGTTTCCTATGACAAATGTAGTCTCCTTGGAATTCATCTGCAGCGGAGTAACTTCTACCACTTTCCACAAGTGACAGCTTCAACTGATAGCAAAGAAGTAAAGCCTAAACAAATTCCTACCGTTCGCTCTTCAGGCATTTAGACCTTGCAGGAATTCACAAACCATTTTCAAGATTTTGAAAAGATTTCAGCAACAATAAGACTAGTTGCTCGTCTTCATGTGGTGGAGACAGAAAATGCACTGTAGCGTATAGAACTAGTGGAGTTACAATGAGCAGGTAGTGAAAAGTTTACAGAAGAAATTACCATCTGGATGAGTGGAAATCAGCAGTAGAATACCCACAGCTAAAACAACTGACCAGAAATGTTCTCGTTCTTTTGGAAGCACTTATTCATGCAAAGCAGCGTATTCCAGAATGAAATATCTGAAAAACAAGTACCAAACCCCATTGGTAGATAGAAATCTAGAATGAGAATACCATAGAATGGTCCCTTGACTTTGCAAGTCTGTCAGTAAGCATGCAAGGAAGCCATATATGGCAATATTTTCCAAAGTTCTTGAAACAAGTGCTGTAAAACGTTTTTTACACCATATGGCGCTACATATGAGGACAGGTAAATTGAATATGTCAGATACATCATACTCCATTTTTATAATAATTCATAATTTGAAATTTGTAAATTTTTACATAGATCATAAAAATTATTAAATTTAATTGGAAATACTGGCAACTGTTATTTGAGTAAAAAGTTTGATATGTGGCCTTCAATAGCGGAAAGGTTAAGCATGCCTGGCGGAGAGGTTAGCATGTTAACCTTCCGATCCCAAGTTCAATCCTGGCTGAGGTGAAAATTTTCCCCTCTGGATGTGGGTGTAGGTTTATTTGTCTGTATATTAAATCATATTGGGTAGTTTCACCTGTTTGTGATGAATAAACTATTATTACTATTCAATGTCATTCAACAACAATTATTCTTGTCTCTTGACTCTTACTGAATAATGTATAGTACAGCATATATGTAGGAAGCAGGAAGCACAATCAGTAGAGAAGCAGATAAGTGCATCAACATTTACTTACTCTATGTTACTTAGAATACATATATTATATACATTAGCATCTATTTACATTGTTTAATTAGAATAATATCATGATGTAATCAGACAATGCAACGACATACTTACGATAAATGGATTCATTTACTTAATTTACTGATTCTAAGGTTTATGAGATAATTATAATAATATTAATTTCAATTCATCTTTTATTGGTCATTGTAAGGGAATAGGTCTCATCAATCGAGCTGATTCTCATTTGTTAAAACTTGATACAAAAGGATATACACCTATGGTTGGTATAACTTGCAAGGATTTACAAATATCCAAGTGCATATTATTTATTCAGTGGATTTTTTACAAAAAATTGTAAACGAAAAACTTACTGTGACAAGACCTCTTCCACCTCTTGCAAGTCCCTCCTGAATATTGGTAGGCTGACGGCCCATCTGCTCCCGACGGCGCCTTTGGAATTCAGGGTCAAAGCTTAAGGCTGCTATACCCTTTCCTGAAACATACTTTACCACTTATTGAAAGTTCATAGTAGCTTCTAATAATAAGATTACATTGATAATAGAAAATTGGAATGTAAGAGTATGAACAATGAAGTAAGGAAAGTAAAATTATGAAACTTAAAAGTTGAAATGGATAAGAATTACATATACTAGTAATTTACAAATATATACTACACTAAATAATTAACAGATATAGAAGCAGCAAAATTAGAGGGGTTGTATTTATCAAAGTTTTAGGTCATATAAAAATTTGCCACAAGTTTTTCAGAACGTACGAAACAAAAAAGTTTTAGGTCATACATAAATTTGACTGCACAATCCAATTTTTCAGAGGTTACATTCCACTTAAATTATTCTTCATAAGATATGGTTCCTTGAATATTATTTAAGTTTGACTTTTATGTATTCATAAGGTATAATGATTAATCCAAGGAAAAACTAGTATTTTATGTTAGATAGGAAGAAAGCAATGGCAGTTTTAGTAATGTTCTCGGCTGGTAAGGCAACTATTTTTTTCATTCCTCTATATAATTCATTTCATTTGTTAAAATGATGAAAAATCTTCATCTATGATAGAATAATCCTTTCTTATCCAAATTTCACCAATAATCGGAAAAAATCCCCCAAACTAAGTTGAAAATGGGACTATTTCAGAAACGATGTACTTCGTTTTCTTCCACACAATTTTATTTAATGACCAGTTTCACTATGTTACAAGCATCATCAGGCATCCATAGCAAAACTGGTCATTAAAAGAAAGGTCGTTAAGGAAAACGAAGTACATCATTTCTGAACTAGTCTGAGACGTCCTTCCACAAGGTTACGCCTGAACATAACATAGCTTTTATAAGTTGAAAATCTTAATTATATCTGTTTAACACAGAAATTCTGCAGATTTTGCAGAAAAATGAACCTGCCTAGGAGGCTAATCGATTTCCCCATAAGACAATACTGCATTTTTAAATTGCCTATAGATCTACCAATTGATATGAAAAGTGAAAAATTATTAGGAAAGTTATGTACCTGATGATGTAAACATATTAACAGCATGTATATAATCATGTAACATTCTCAGCAATATATATCACTCATTGAGTCTATGTCAAACTGGTGCATATGGAATGATCTTGTCTTAAATAAAAGCAAAACCTAATGGAAGAGCATCATTCACACTTGTTAAGTTTCTTTTAATTTAACTAATTATTTTTTGATGCACTGTGACAATACATTGGTGTGCAAATTAAAATTGTGCTATAAAATGAACAAAGTTTTCTATGTTATGTCTATTTTGTAACATTATAAAAGTCAAGATGTTTTTTTAGATCATAGAATGATTTATATTTTTCCAAAGTAGCAGTCAGCATCTTATTGAGGGGTTCCTCTACAAAGTGAAAGGATATTTTTATAATCCAAAAAATATTATCAATTTGTATTCAAGAGTCCAAAAATATTCTCTACTACAAATTGGCATATTAACTTTACTTAGAATATATTACAGAATTGTATGTAAAAAAATAGACGATCTATCTTAGATTAGTTAAATTCATTCATATTTCACCAGAATAATTAATGAAATACATGTCATTAACAATATTTATTTAGTGGATTTAAAGTGGCCAAGGGTGATTGTAATTATAAAATAGAGTTCTTATTAATCATTCTATCTAATTCAGGACTACTGAGGTCCAACATTAATATTGATAGGTGCCCAGTGTATGGTGTAAATTTTCAATTCCCTACATATACTTCTATTATTATATTTTCTGCATGAAATATCGCTTATTAATCCTTAGTATGAACTTGAATACTCTGTCAGATACAGTTTAAATTTTCTTCCACTTCTAATACATCCTAGGATCCCATCGAAGTCTTCCATCCTTAGCTCACTTTTAATACAATAAATGTTCTTTATAGAGGGCTATTAGATTTTCTTCTAATTTTTTAGCTATCGATGCCCCATTATAACTTCATTTGTTAGTTCCAGGAGTCTTAAAGCTGTGGCAGTTATGAGTAATGAGATGATATCAGGAGGGCAATAAAAGAGGACATTCTGAATTTCAATAAAAGGATCGTGAAAGTAGCTATTGAGAATAGCAAAAGCTTGAAGAAGGCCAGATAATGCCAGAAGGCTAACACCTAGCAATTGGAAAGAAACAGATTTTGGCCACATAAAAAAGATGGTTCAACAACCACCAATAGGAAATATTCCGGATTCCAAAGAAGTTTCAGTAAAATTGCATGCTTAAGCAAGCACACCTTCTAACTCCTATTAGGAGATATATATAATTTTTTGTAACAATTTACATAGTGGCCCAGTGTCTCTTTATGTAATCACCCCCTAGTTCCTCAAAATGGTACTCTGATTTTGTCAGAATAGATAGTAATTTTTCTCCAATCTTTATTAACATTTCTAATGCATGTTCACCATTTATCTTATGTCATTCAATTTAATTATAACATTTGTTTCCCCTCTAAGTTAATGAAAATAATCTATTATTTTTTATTTCACCAAGTGTTCCAGCAATTCTTGATGCAGCACCAGCAGCTCCACCAACAGTATGTCCAAAAAGACTGCGTACACCTAATACCAAACCCTCTGCAAATTCTCCTGGTCCTTGGACAGCACCCTGTCATAATAGGCAGACAATATGATTTCCAACTAGGTATGCAAGGGCAATAAGAAGTATGGACTAAAAATTAAATCAATATTAAAAGGCGTAACTTTCTGGAAGCAATAGTATAATGAAAATGGAAATTAAAAAGTTTTTCCATACACTAAAAAAAAATCTTTGGATTTTTAGGAAATCTAAAAATTTGATCTTTATTTTTTATAAGAAATAACTTTTTAAAAGTTAAGATTATAGATAAATGAAACTTACTACTAATATTTTGATGAAAGCATGGAAATATCACTTTATTTTCATATTATTTTGATTCCAAAATCTACAATTATAATTCTTCAACCATATGTAAAGACTACAAATGTTCAGCCAAAACTACTGGGGCCACGGGCTTGCTGATTTTTTCACATAATGGCCCACACCTTAATTTAAATCAATGAAACTTTGAACACTTATAAACATGTATACCATCAATTCTGAAAATAATCCACAATTGTCTAGGTGTTATGGGTTTAATTCTAGGGAACCCTATAATCTTGATTTCTTCAATAAGAATATATGGGCTAGATTTTCAAAATTTTTAGGGAAGTTTCCGACTGTATAGAAGTCTTAAGTTTCACACATCTATAGTTAGGCCGTATCTGCATATTAAGATACCCCAATAATGCTGTAAATGGTTGTTGGTTCAATTCTAGGAGCTATTTACCATAAATCCATAAGGAATGCAAAGGGAAATCAGAACTACTTTTGAGGCAATTCTTTGGGAATTGGGAGGGAATTAATTTTAGAACTTGGGGATTGTTTAAAGAACAAGAATCTTAAATAAATGATATGCAATTTTGATAAAGATAATACTTAGTTTGAGGCCCTGCCACAAAGAATTCTGCCCTTAGAAATGTATGGGAAATCACACTCAATTTAAAAAACACTGTGATAGCATCCTTCATTTTATGTTTAACTCTGAGTGAGCAATATACAAATTTGGAAATCCTTCATTTTTTCACCTTTTAGATATATTAACCCAGGGTCCAAGAATTCCCCCCTCATAAATTGTGGAAAATACTTCAAGAATACAAATGTTATATAATAATAATAAAATTCATTGTTAATTTTCTAAACTGAAGTACTATATTTGAAAATTTTGAAATATACCTGATAAACTCATTAAAAATAATAGCAATTCCTTTATTGAATCAGGGCAAAATTTAGTCTTTATAGACCTCTCTTACATTTAACCCCTACTGACACGAACACAAATACATCCCATCCCAGACCAGAAAATTTCCCCCCTAAAAACTAGGCCACCAAGGCCAGCAACAAGTAGGATATATGAATATGAGTTCTGTTCATTTAATGACAATAATTAGTGTATATTTATTTCAATTGAAAATATTATAACTTATATGGGGCCAAATTTCAAAATGATAAACACATCAGTATACTTAATGACACATATCAAATTTACTTCAACCATTCTATTTTTCCAGTAAAAATGATTCTTAAATTCAATAGCTACATAAGAGAACATCAAACATACCTGGAAGGGTTCATAGAAGAGGTCTTCTACCCCTCTTGTAAGTCCAAGAACGAGACCAAATGGATTTCCAATAACATCGAGGCCAAGGACTAGAACATAAAGCTGTTTCAAAGACTGCCCAATGTAATGCATGGATACCTCTTGTATTAACTGAGAACCATTCAAAAAGACTCCTTTCCTTTCAAAATATGATAATCTAAGGAGAAAAGAAATATCCAATGTAATTAGGAAAAATTTATTTTATTTTCCTCAGTTCAGGATAAGATAGGTAAAAATATCATAAATTACACATTTATACATAAAATATATATTCACTCAAATATTTAAATGTTAATTTACATAAATACTTGATTTTCATGTAAAAGCAGCCATACAGAACCAAAAATTATGCTTTTTAGCTAATTATATTTGAAAAATGGCAGCAATGTATAAGAAATAATACGGAATAATTCAATACTATTATCTAGTATAGATACTTTGTGTTTTCATGAGAACTTTCGATAAGAAGTAATAAGAGAACTGAACTATTAATAGTATTTAACGATTCTAAAGGTAGAATGGAATAGTGTGTGCTTACTAATAGAAAACCTCAGACCCAAAATAACTACCTGCTTATTAAAATCCAAAAATTTCTCAGTAACTGAATGATCAAATGGTGTTAGGAAGATTTATAGAAAAGATCTATAATTATAAATAAAAGAACAATAATATCAAAAATGTGAGACACTTAAACATTTTGGAGAGACAAAATAGTTATGGACCAGATGGAACTGGACTCAATTAAAAACTGAAAAGAAATACTAGCCACTGTATCTTAGACAAAGTTGCAAACAGCAACTATAAATACTTAATATGAAAGATAAGCTTATATGATACCTGAAACTATGTTATGAGGACTCAAGTCCTGCTCACGCTAGAGGGATAAGCCAAATATGTACTTTTCCATACTTAATAATAATCATTTCAACTTAATTAAGAGAATTTAATTCTAATTAGACCATACTTCATTATTTAATTATTTCAACAACTATACTATAATTGAAGGTTAAGATATCTAAGAATTTCACCTGAAAACCACATCCTGTACATCTGTCAAAGTGACACCAATACTCTGTAGAAGGACATTGAGGAACGCAGAATGTATACCACCTCCACTGCCACCACTACCTTGAGCCAGAGAGAAACTGAGATGCATCTGAATGAGAAGAATAGCAATGATGGTAAAATAAGACAATCAGGATAGTTAAAGTTTTATTATAAGGAAGACATAAAAATTAGACTTGGGATCAAGTTTTGCGTGTTTGGAGTGTCAGATATTCCAAACATTTTTTAAAATGTTGGTACATATGTCCCTAGTTTATGGTAAAATTTTCAATTTTGTTTGCAGTTTACTTTAATTATAGCAGCCACTAAGAGTAAGACGTGTTCCAATTTATTATGATATATTTTTTTAATAAAACCACGTATATACCAGTATATATATCTATAGAAGGAATGGGTTTTAAGTTGTTGTTCATGATGTTTACTTTGGTGGATAAATAGGCTCATGTAGGCATACTTTGCCTCTATGCAAATTTCTTAGCTTATATTTTTTCTTCAAATTCAAAATATACAGATGTGAAATCTTTAAATTTAGTTTTAATAGCATGTGAGCATTACACAGCTTTCTTCATCATATTTTGAATTATGTTCCATTCCTCATGTACAACATATGGCAGCTTTATTCTCACCTTGACCCAGAACTAAGGAAAACCCAAATTTCTTCATTATTTGCATTTCAATATTGTTAACAAGAAAAATTTACCAAATTTTGAAGTAAAAATTTTCAGGAAGAGCCTCAAAAAATGTTCTGATTTTCAAATGTAGATAAAGTAAACTTACTAAAAGCATAAACTGGAGTGTACATATCAGTAATATTAGTGATAAAGCAACAGGCTTGTCATAATTTTAGGCAAAGTTTGTTTAAGGAAGATCCATGTTTTGTGGCCATCTTGTTATATCAGGCAAACTAATGAGGAGTACAAATGAAATAAATCAATGCAGAGATCAATCAATTAAAAAATTCATTCTTCCCACATAAGAGTCACAGTAATTATAGCCTTAAAAATTGTGTAAGCATATGGTATTTACACCTATTAAACACATGCTGAAAGATAACTTATAGGGTATTCATGTAAATAGATCATAAGATAAAGGTATTGATGGATTGAAAAATAAAAGTAAATTCAACACAATATATATAAATAAAATGACACAAGGTGTTTTTCCACAGCCACTCAGGGTATAAGTCATGTATTGATTGACAGCCATAAGGTTTTAACAGAATGGATGAGTGAAAAAAATACCAAATTTCTGCTTTGCATAGAAATTATTAATATCATTAGCAACACTAGGGCAATTAGACATATACACCTGATAATATGTTCAACTGCTGTAGTTTCTTTTAAAATATATTACAACAAAAACAATTCTTAAATCAATTTAGTATAAAACTGTAATAGCAGTGAAATAATTGTTTTAAAGATTGACAATACCATATAAATATCATCTTATTAAGAAATTTATTTGAAAAACCAAACCTTTAAGGGAGAGAAGTGCAGCTGATCATAAAAGTTTTTCTGTCCTTCTGATGATTGAATAGTCACATATGCTTGAAGAGGCTCCTTAATTAAATCAAGATCATTCTTGAATCTTAATTCCTGTGAATCAAAAGAATTACATTTACCTAATCACCTACATAAACCAATCACAAAATATTGTACATATATTATTTACCAATAATTCTGAAAACAGTAATTATATATTATACTTATATCTTTCTATTCATATACCTATTTAAAACAAATAACTCTTCCACCAAAAAGGAACCGAAACCTGAATTATTTTAAATGCTAAAAAACTCTCATGATTTCAGCATTTGACATTAATAAGAGTAAAACTGAGAATTATGAATGAAATGACACTTATTAGAATCAAAAATTGTAAAATATTTATACATATATCTGAAACTGACTCATATTACTTAAATATTTTCAAGGCAAAAATTACCAACATTCTTCAATATTAAACCTTTAAAGAAAACAATGTATCTCAGTTCAATGTAATTTCAATACAAAATGTAATGACCCTAATTCCATAGATATGACGAAGAATAGCGGAGTTTAACATAAACATCTTAACTTTTCAATACTCTTCATTTGCTGAAAACTGGATAAAATATTCATAAATAATTCTAAAGGATAAATAAAATATTGATACAAAATTGGTTTATAGAGTGAATATTACTTACATCATAAACTCCCAGACCAACATCAGCAGTAAATAAAGCAAGGAGAGCATTCAGGAATCCTATGTCTAGCTTGACATGAAATTCTTGGACAAGGATCTTGAAATATTTAAACTGCTGAACAGTACTATGTTCATTCAAGCGCTGGATAATGCTCAGTTCTACAAATGGCTTTGGAGCTAAATGAAAACATTTCAATAATTACTAAGTAATTCAAATTAAGACTTGATTGCATGTACTACACTAGTGATCTCATATCTAAAAAAAAGCATGGTTTTCTGTCACAGAGACTACATTAGCAGGAAAATTTGAACCTGCAAATAAAATGCAATCAAGTATAAACATTAACAATCAATTGTAATATCTTTAAAATGAGTTTATTCTGAACTAAATTATAAGAAAAAGTTACTATCATAGGGAAGTATAAAGCATCAATGAAAGTGTTTTGAAGTAAATTACATTAAGAAGTTGATTATGATAATTTTTGAACATAAAAGAATTTTAGAGAATTACTGATCATCAGATTTTAGGGGATCTCTGAAATCATGACAAAATCCTTTCATATTATGTGATATTAACATTCACAAGAGGTTTAAAAAGGTTAATTGGAATGGATATTACTTACAAGTGACATTTTCAAAATTATATATAGGAAAACCAACAACACACTCTTTACATATTCAATACCCTTGTTGGTTAAATCTTCTAACGGTCTTTATAAAACTTATTTTCTCTTCAGAATGCACAACCATATTGTTAGCAATTCTTACTCTCTCTATTTTTCTACCTCCTACACCTCTCTAGCCATTTCTTCTATAAGGATTTTGAAATCTATTTTGATTCCCTTCCATCATCTCTCCTCACTCTTCAATCTCCAGCAGTTGTTTTTCTTACTTGGTAAAAGCATTCTCTAAATCTACAAAAGCTAATGATACTATTCTTTTACCTCATTGCATCTTTCTTTGATGATTCTTAATAGCCCTAAAGTATCTCTTGTTGCTATTCCTTGTCTTAATCCACACTTCATGAAGAGCAGTGTTCCATATAATCTTGTTTGGATTTTTCTCAGTCAGATTTGCTGAATGAAATATCAGGTATATATAGTTCTTAGTATTTCTCGCAGTTTTCCTTCTTTCTTATTGATAATTATTTCTCTGAAATCTTTTTATTATTTGCCACTTTCATAAATCTAATTATAGCATCTGAGTAGCTCTTCTTTATCTAATGCTTTTATTAATTCAATTGAGATTCCATCAATTATTTGCAAAGTAAGCCTTGATTCTGGCCATTATCTTCCAATAGATATACCTGTAGCCTGCAATGTCTTTAACAGCAAACAGTTTCATGTTCATTGACTAATTTGGATAAATTTTGGGTCCCAGAGATTTTCTGCAAAAATTTTTACGAATTTTTGTAAGTGAATCCACAGTACTTGCAACTGAAGCAATATAATTATCATAAAAGAGACCAATTAACATTTATAATGAAAATGAACTCTTCTTATTTCTTATTCTTCTTATCTCTTATTTATAATTAAATGAACTATTCTTATTTCCATTATGGAATCATGTGCAGCTAGATTAAATGATACAGCTGAGGGCGATTACTTTAGTCTCACAAAAGACCTCTTCTGAGCTCCACCGTCGTAAGCAGAGCTGGTGGAGATGGTAGCCTTTATTTGAATTTAATTGAGGAGTTTTTCCGAACTGTTACTTTTGCGTGTTGGACGCTAATTCGCAACCCGGCAATGGAGTAATTTGGAGAGAAATCCTAAGAAAAAAGATAAGATTAGATCGCGTAATAACTCCAAAATAGGTATGCAGTATATAATAGACGCTAAATACGAGGCAAAAAAATCATAATCGGAGAGAAAAAAGTTCCGCTGCCGGGTCGCGAACCAGAGTCCACCACGCAAAAATGATGGTTCGAAAAAGCTTTATTATAACCTCTACCAACTCCACCATCGAACCCACTGATAACATTGAAGCTCGTAAGAGGTCTTATCTGAGATAAGCGGGTTTGGGTTGTCCCGGCGCGAAATTTGAAAAAAAATCTTTGAACGTTAATACCTCCTAAACTTACGGCGAGAAACGTCTAAAAAAAGACGGATCTTCTTAATTTTGACCCTCTATCGACCTATGCTAGTCGCATTCAAAAGGAGACACCTATGTTTACACTCCTTGTCAGTCCTATTGTTATATCAATGCCTTCTCACATCTTATCCCCAATAAAAGCATTTGCCCTAACATGGTCAAATGTACTACTTTATTTCCTCTTGATATTTGTAATTCTTCTAAAAAGCATTCAGTTTCCATATTTTTGTAACACAATCAAAAGTTTGTTTGAAGTTCATGAAAAGCATTCCTATGTCATTTATATTTTAATAAAATACCTAGAACCTAATGAAACCCTGAAATAAAATTACAATTACCTTCTAGTTATTTTTTTCAACAAGTTTTTTCATTTACTATTATTTTTAATAGGTATTATTCTTCACCAACTTAAATAAAGATTAGTTTTATTCAGATTTTTTAGCGCATTCTTATATATACTTTGATTACACCCAAAAACCCATTAGACCGCAAAATATATAATTAGTCACCCATAATCCATATTCCATAAATTATTAAATACAACAAAAAGTCTCATTCAGCTACAGAGGGGAAGCCCACTACAGGATTTTGAGATGATTTTAATAGCCACACTACGCACAGTGTGCAAAATATCAATTATAGAAAACATAATTCATGTCCACAAGCCAGGGAATTTGGAATTCATGGACTTGGAAAAGGCTACCACTAATATTGAGAGGATTGCACTATACCATACATTTGAAAAATGAAAGGAATATACTACAATGGCAGGAGAATAAGCTATCAACTCTAAAAAAAAAAAAAAACATGATTGCCTGGGAATAGAAATTAAAACAAATAAAAGAGTTAAACAAGGATGTAGCATGTCATCAGCACTGTTCCTTGCTTACTGAAAGAAAGCAGTAAAAGAAGAAGAGGAAAAATATATAGAACAAATGCAGGTTAATGGAAAGAAATTAACATGCTTTGGTTTGCAGATGAGATTGGAAACAGAAGACATGGCAGCACTAAATGAAGATGCTATGCAGGGATCCCTGAATAGACTGGAGCTCTCTCTCTCTCTCTCCAAGGATGTAACATGAAAGTGAACATGAGAAAAAGAAAAATACTTATTTGCAGCTGAGAGAGCTTAAGGTATAGATCATTCTTTGAGGGAAAAAAAACTAAAGTAAGTTGAGTCATTGACCTACCTTAGAAGTAGCATCAGCACAGATTTCAAACTAATGATAAGAAGGAATGATAACAAAGAGGCCATTCCTATTCTATAAGAATATAGGGTTGTGGACAAACAAATAATATCTAAAACATTTGTGTGGAGTGGATAGATTAGTATGGATTAGAGACATGGATTATTAGAGTTGATCAGAGAAAATTATTAGCCTTTGAAAATGGAAAGGAAATTGTTGAAGATTAAATGGAAATATAAGATTAGAAACAAAGAAGTGTATGGAAGAGGTACTAATTATATGGAGCTAGAAGAGACGATTCAGATGTATTGAGACATGATGAAATTGTTAGGAATGTACTTTAAGGCAAAGTGGGGGGAAAAGCATCAAATAAAAACCAAGGGATTAATGTTTAAACCAAATTCAGAGGGACTTAGGAAATAGGATGAAGTAGAGTTAGCATCAAATATAGAGAAATGAAGGCATCAGACAACCAATCTGAACAATATAAACTAGATATGAATAAAAATTACAAAAGTTCATAAAGAATATAACTGAACTTAAAAAAGAAAGAAAAAAATATGAAATTATTGATATAAAAGAGTAAATAACCAACTATATTTATACTTTCCCTCAGTTATGATTTGGTTTAAGGAAATCTAAAATTCATCACTTTTATATATTTTCTTTGACTTAAAGATTCACTGTTACTAGCATTTTAATTATAGTACTTAATTAAAGAGAAAAATTTATTTGGAATACATTTATAAAAGATAAAGTTTGTACATCTCATACTTCAGAGCAAATAGGTATTTCCCAAAATCATGTTGAGGATTTTTTCACAATTGAACAAAAAACTAAAATATAATCAATATAATTTTAGAATTATATATCAATTTAAAACAAACCAAATTATTCTCATTTTTTTACAGAAAGCCTATGGTAACCACTACTTGGTATTGATTCACTGCAAGGGGTAAATTATAGTTTTATAATTAATATATAAAATAAGAATTCAATAGTTTGTAATAATAAATAAATTATGAGTTAAATAAAAACTATAATATTTCTCCCAATTTAAAGACTATTACAGCAATAAAGATAGCTATTTATTACATGATACCTTCATTAGCTATTTGCATTCATGAATTGCAAGCATTAACATAGTGCACTTAGTATTAACCTACCAGAATCAGTTGCAACAGATTTAGGTGGAGGAACAGGAGCAAAGATGGTGGGAAAAACAGTATCAGGCAATTGACAATCAACCTGTAAACGGTTTATTTTGGCATGTATTGACCTTCCGTGAGGAGATGTTTGCATTTCCAGCCAAAGTCCCGTGAGAAAGGATCGTCTCAATTTTCGTTTGTGAGGTCTTTCCATCATCATTAAACTGAAATCAACCTGAAAATAATAGTAATATTCTACAAATTTAATTCTGAAAGTAATATTCAATCAAACTCAACCATATAAATGGAAGAAACAGTACCTAATAAAATTAATTGAAGACAGAAAAATTTTGGAGAGGGAAATATTACAAAATTCATACAAATACAACCACCAAATTAAAGTTTACCAAACATTTTGAATTGTATGACATAGGAAAAACCAATTGAAGATTTCATAAGCAAAGTTATGAATTAGAGTTTTTATGAGTTATTTAATCATACCAGAGTTTTGCTATCTGCTTGGCATTTTGCTTTCTCTTCAGCTTTCTCCGATGCCAAATATTTTTGATAGCCCTTCTCAATTGAATTTGACTCTTTGGAAGACAGGGCACGGAACCGCTTGCCTCCAGATTTTTGCACTTCCCAGATAACACCTGAGCTAAAGGTAAGAGAACAGAGATTCAGATTTAATCAAAATATACATTTTTCCTTCAAATATACAAATTGACAATATTGATATTTAAGTTGCATATATCATTGTTCTTAACCCTATCTGCCCTAATGTATCATACATTGCAAAAAGCTCTCATAGTGCTAATGAAGATATACTGTTATCTGTGAGGAGACCTTTTAAAAGAAAGTTTTCTCATTCTATGAATAGTTTATCTATTACATATAGATACCTAGGGGGGAAAAATTTTGAGGATACAAATGTGTGACCCAAACTGGGGCCACCGGCTCAACGATTTTTCTGCTTAAACCTAACTCAGGAAAAAATCTAAAACCCATTATGCCTATCATGGGTTCGATTTAGCCCCAAAGTCAGATTTTTTCCCATAAGAATGCATGGAGTCGATTTTTGACAATTTTTAAAAAATACTTCCCGGGAACGTAGTACAACAAAATTTCATGTGGCTATAGATAATATACGTTTCTACACAAAAATGTTATCAATTATTCACAAAAGATCATGGGTTCGATGCCAGGAGGTAAAATATTTTCAAATTTTGAAAAATCGTTGCTCTCTTAATATGATACATAGATCATTCAAACTTTCTACAAGTATAGATTATTACATAATGTACTACGGAAAAAATCAACAATTGCATACGTGTCACGGGTTCGATTCCAGAGCGTCACGTATTCTTGATATTTGTCATAAGGAATGCATTGGCCATATTTCCGAAAGCTTTTTATGACACTTCCCAACCGCGCAGAGGTTCAAAATTTCACACAGCCATTAAAGGGCTCATTGTCACATAAAAGCGACTGTAATAGTGTCGTAAGTGGTCGTTGGTTCGATGCTAGGGGGCGTTTACTATATCTCCGTAAGAAATGCATAAGGAAATAGGAACTCCTGTGTCCCTTCCTGAACGAATTTCAATTTGAAAATTGCAGTGTTTATAAAGACAACGATAATCAAGCAAATTCTTTTAATCATTTCCCGCAGGATGTCTTTGGTTCGACGCTGGGTCAGGAATATTTCTGCTGTAAGAAACGCATGGGATATCGAATTCAATACAATGTACACTACGCTAATGTCATGGAGTTTATTTTTAGCATTCACTTATCCAAAAAATCTTTCAAAAATTCATACTTTTTATCAAAAGATATATTTTCCGATTACTTGCTGTCAGCAAGCGCACCTTTACTCATATTATATATTTTTCAAGAGTGCTCTTTCATTTACTATGTGACACTATGGTTTTTACTTCAAGTGGAAATGATACAAAGCTCTTTGGTATTTATTATGACTATAATCAAATTAAATTTTCCAATCACTATATTATATTCTTTGAAAACTGCTTTTTCAAAGTTGAGAAAGTACATTGTTTTGGAAATTATAACAAATTTACTTTCACATTGTATATTTTACACTCATATTCATTTAGAAGATATCATTCATAAAATATATTGGTTCATGTAAAAAACAAAAAACAGTATTTCCTAAATATACTAGATTGTTCATTCTGAGGATGATTGACTCATAAGCATAACAAAAAACTAAGTAATAACAGACTTAATTTCTAGTAACTATATTTCACATACAGCACATTATAACATTTTCATATGCATTGTTATTTTGCCTTGTAGATAGATTAGGTTTAATAAATAAATATAATAATAAATAATAGTATAACTAGCACTCTACCAGCAATACTAATAAGTTAATTTAGTGAAGATGTATACAGCGTTTGGTTGTTTCAGTATGCTAAATGCTAAGGACCTACACCTACCTATAATGGATAATGCACTGATAATACTCATCAATACATTGAGATTGGACAGCACAGAGAAAAAGAAAAAGATATGCAGTAAATAATTTAAATTTTTAAAAAATATTTAAAATTTAAATTCACCATTCCTTTACGACTTATTTAAAATTTTATTTGTACTGTATACATTTGGTTTCACTGGAGCAACTTTGAAATGTACCTTACTTTTGCGTCTGAAAGTCTAAATATTATAAATGAAGAGATCATTCTAATTTATGAAACACAAAGAAAACATTTACCTAAAGGAAATAAAAGAAATGTTTTTATTAACCAGTACAAAAAACCAGTACAACCATTTGAAATTCAAAAAACATATAGATACCTAAAAAGTGAGTATTTAACAAATTTTTTCCAAGGTGCTACATTTTATTATGATTTCCACATTTCTCACAATTATTCCAGGAAGAGTTAGTTAAGTAAAGAGCAGTTAAAGGGTTAGGCAATTATTGTATTGTATTATATTATTATTTATAATACCCATGCAATAGTAACGAAAAATCTTTAGGTGAAAGGGAGAATTAAATTAGACTGCGGTTTCATTCTTGATAACAGAGATTGCTAAAACTATAAATATGTGGAAAACTAACCATGGTTATTCAATTCTGAGATGAGTTACTTAAAAATTTTTTTCCATATATTGAACCAAATTACATAATGCAATCCGAGGTTTTAAACATCCATATCTAAAAAGCAATTGAAATTTTTTTTGATTAATCCCCATCCAGTATTTATTACCCAAATTTTTTCAAGAGTTATTTACTATCTTTTAATTGCTTAGAATTACAAACTAATATATTTTATTTATACAGAACTAAAACAGACATGTGATATGACACACTTACTGTTATTTGTTGTAACTTGGTAAAGGTATCAATTAACATAATTATGCACCAAAATTTATTTACAACAGATGAAGAATAATTTTGGTTTTAATGATTATGATAATAATAATTCTCTCATTAATATCAAATCCATATATCTTTTTCTTGATAATGAGATACTATCCCAAAGATTAAACATATATAAATGAATTGAAAATATCAAAGTTTAAGTCTTATGTCTATGTCCGTCCTTAATAAACTACTATAGAATCCATAACTGTATGGAATGAATTTTCTTCTGATTATTGATAAACCAAATAAAAATTTAAAATACGTGTAGCAAATAAGAGAATGGATCAAGATATCAACATTCATAGATGCAATATTATTGAAATGAATTATTTAAGGCCCTGGAAATTGCACTGATTACTTTAAAAGACTCTCCTATGTCATGTTCTAGAGGAAATAATTTATTTTTGACACTCAATTTTGTTATATTAATACCAGTTTCAAAGAAAATTATCATCAAGATAAGTATCAGTAAATATTGAGTAATGTTGATGAAATAACACAGCATATTGATTGCACAAATACTTGAGAGGATATAAATAATATATATTATTAACAGCTACCGAAAAGTCAATTTATTAAAATAATAAATTGAAAAGCTGATAAAAATATTACCTGGCTATTCCTGCATGCAAAACTTCCACAGCCTTTGAGTCATCAACAAGCGAGAGACCAAGACCATGGAAAGATATAGACAGATTCATGGATGGAACTTCAAGCTCTCCAGCAGTCCGTGCATCTTGGGCTAATGCTACATCGTCAGTGAAAAGTAACACTCTTTGCATTCCATCCAAAAATGTTACCCAATATGATCCTCCATCACTTATTTCACCTAAATCATCCTAAAAAAACATTTTAGTAAATACTCCCATAAAATCATGTACAATGCATAAAAGAATAGTTAAGAGTCCAAATAGATTAAAAGTTCAATACTTACCCAGCTGTCTAAATTTGTAATAAAGATTTTTGCTATTTTTTTATACATACGCACACACTCAATCCAAGCACATACATACTATATCTATTCTTCGTTATATATATATAAACCTTCTAAAACCTTCTTCTTTTAAAAAAAGGATGTACCGTATTTTTCGGACCATAAGACGCACCTGACCATAAGACGCACCTGGTTTTTTGAGGAGAAAAAATATTCTGAACCAAATAGTGTAATAAAATATTTGATAGGTCTTTAGGTCTTTATTTTGGAGGCGAGATTGAGACTAAAAAGTCTCTTCTTCTATCTAACCTCTTTAAAAAAAGTTTAAAGTACCAAAAGAATTAGAAAGAGAAAAATAATGATTATAAGAAAGATTTAAGTGGAAATAAAAACCTAAGAAAATTCTTAGGAAAAAAATCCACTTCAGGAAAACACCCACAATGAAGGGGGGTGTGAAAAACCTGCACAAACCTACTGATAGAATTAACTAAGAACAGAATACTAAAATTTCAATTTTACAAAATAATCAATGAGTCAGATCATGTTAAATTTGAAAACATATCTTATAACTAAATAGATCATTAAAAACATTCAATGGTATGTGTAAGTTGATTGCCAAAAAGAGAGGCGAAGTGTAGATAATAAAATTATAAGATATTGGACTGAGCTGCAAAAAAAGAATATTTCAGTACAGATGCATAGTAAAATGAATTGGAGGTTAAGAGTGAAAGGAGCAGTAGAGAGAGCGTTGATCAGTGCTGTAGACATGTGATGACTATTGATGAAGGAAATAAATTGGATATATGATTAAGATAAGTAAGACATTTTCTTCTGAAAGATCGTGTGGAAATGGAAGATTTTATGTGGGAGGGAAGAGTATTCCAGAGCATGGTAGCAGTTATAATAAATGATTTTTGATATGTCTCTGTTCTGTGCTTCGGTATTAGTAAATTGAATCTCCCTCTAGTATTGCAATTATGGACGGACTCAAATCTTGCAAATTCGGAAAAGAGATATTCAGGAGATTGCGTTCGCAAAACAGTACATGTTAACGTTAGAATGTGATGTTGTCTGCGAGTTTCGATTTTTATCCAATCTAATTTTTTAAATGCACCGGAAATATGGTCGAATTTTCTCAAATAAAATATAAATCGAACGGACGCATTTTGGATGCGTTGGAGCTTATTGGCTAGATCTCTTGATAGATCTTGGAACAATGTCACCGTAATCAAAGTGGGGCATGATCAATGAATTTACTAGTCTACTGAGTCGAAGGCTTTACTAAAATAATGTATAACAGAATAATATTTGATCCTGCGAGTCGACTGCAGCGGGCCCCGCTGCAGCTCTGATACAAATGCCCCGCATTAGTGTCAGCGGGTCCCGCTGCCGCTCTTCTTGTATTCGGACCATAAGACGCAGGCACTTTTCTCCCCAATTTTTGGTGAAGAAAAAGTGCGTCTTATGGTCCGAAAAATACGGTATGTTTATATATATATATATATATATATATATATATATATACGAGTAAAGGTGCGCTTGCTTACAGCAAGCAATGCAATAATTTATCTTCATTGAATAATAAAATTTTTCGAAAGATTACTCTGCTCAAACGTTGCTAAACATTAAGTAAAGGGCATTAACGCAGCTGAAAATGCACTGAATACGATTTCCGATGCATTTCTTTCGACAGCCAAAATCCCGCCCCGGCGTCGTACCAAGGCCATCCTGCTAAAATTACAGCAATCTTTCGCTTGAGTATGGTGGACTTTATAAACACCCCGAATTGCAAAAGGAAATTCATTCAGGAAGTACCTTAAAATGAGCCCTAAATTCCCTATGCATTTCACATGGAGAATTAATTAACGCCCCCTAGCATCGAACCAACGACCTTTTACGACTATCTTAGGATAGCTTTTATATGAGAATTGTCCCCTTAATGGCTGTGTTAAATTTTGAACCTCTGCGCGGTTGGGAAGTGTTATAAAAAGCATTCGGAAATATGACCAATGTATTTTAAACGGGAAAAATCGAGATTACGGTTCGCTCTGGAATCGAACCCGTGATACATGGGCAAGTGTTGATTTGGTTTGGTTTGGGCCTGACATTAATATCCTATATATATGAATATATATATATATGTTATATATATCCCCCCGAAGCGTCTATATGTATATATATATATATATATATACGAGTAAAGGTGCGCTTGCTTACAGCAAGCAATGCAATAATTTATATTTAGTGAATAATAAAATTTTTCGAAAGATTTCTCTGCTCAAACGTTGCTAAACATAAAATGAAGGACATTAACGCAGCTGAAAATGCACTGAAAACGATTTCCGATGCATTTCTTTCGGCAGCTAAAATCCCGCCCCGGCGTCGAACCAAGGTCATCCTGCTAAAATTACTGTAATCTTTCGCTTGAATATGGTGGACTTCATAAACACCCCGAATTGCAAAAGGAAATTCATTCAGGAAGTACCTTAAAATGAGTCCTAAATTCCCTATGTATTTCACATGGAGTATTAATTAACGCTCCCTAGCATCGAACCAACGACCTTTTACGATAATCTTATGATAGCTTTTATATGAGAATAGTCCCCTTAATGGCTGTGTGAAATTTTGAACCTCTACGCGGTTGGGAAGTGTCATAAAATGCATTCGGAAATATGACCAATGTATTTTAAACGGGAAAAATCGAGATTACGGGTAGCTCTGGAATCGAACCCGTGATACATAGGCAAATGCTGATTTTTTTCTAATTACATTTTGTATGTATCTATATTTGTAGAAGGTTTGAATGATCTATGTACGATATTAAGGGAGCTACGATTTTTCAAAATCTGAAAATATTTCACCTCCTGGCATCGAACCCAGGACCGATTGTACGTAAAATACTGCATTTTTCCGTAGACATATATATTAGCAATTGCTACATGAAATCTTATTCTTTTAACTTAAAGGGAAGTATTTTTAAAATCATTTGAAAAACGGCCCCATGCATTCTTTACAGGGAAAATCGAGATTACGGGACGCTCTGGAATCGAACCCGTGACACATAGGCAACTGTTGATTTTTTTTAATGTACACTATATACGTATCTATACGTGTAGAAAGTTTCAATGATCGAAACATCATATTAAGAGAGCTACGATTTTTCAAAATTTGAAAATTTTTCACCTCCTGGCATCGAACCCATGAACGGTTGCGCGTAAAAAATAGCATTTATGCATAGATATATATAATTGCAATAGCCATATGAAATTTCATTGATCTATCTCAATGGGAAGTATTTTTTTAAATTGTTTGAAAAATGGCCCCATGCATTCTTACGGGGGAAAGTCGATTTTTGGGGCCTCCTAGAATCGAACCCATGATAGGTAGGGTGGATTTTCGAATTTTTCCTAGGTGAGATTTAGTGGGCCATTACGTAAAAAAATCGCCGAGCCGGTGGCCCCAGCGGTTTGGGCCTGACATTAATATCCTATATATATATATATATATCCCCCCGAAGCGTCTATATATAATAGATATATATATATACGAGTAAAAGTGTGCTTGCTGACAGCAAGCAATGCAATAATTTATCTTTATTGAAAAATAAAATTTTTCGAAAGATTACTCTGCTCAAACGTTGCTAAACATAAAGTAAAGGACCTTAACGCAGCTGAAAATGCACCGAATTCGATTTCCCATGCATTTCTTTCGGCAGCATTATTCCCGCCCCGGCGTCGAACCAAGGTCATCCTGCTAAAATCACTGTAATGTTTCCCTTAAGTATGATTGACTTTATAAACACCCCGAATTTCAAATGGAAAATCATTCAGGAAGTACCTCAAAATGTGTCCTAAATTCCCTATGCATTTCAAATGGAGATATAGTTAACGCCCCCTAGCATCGAACCAACGATCTTTAAGGACATAATTACGGTTGCTTTAATGTAAAAATGGTCCCTTCAATGGCTGTGTGAAATTTTGAAACTCTGCGCGGTTGGGGAGTGTCATAAAAAGCTTTCGCAAATATGGCCAATGCATTACTTATGACAAAAATCGAGATTACGGGACGCTCAGGAATCGAACCCGTGATACCTAGGCAAGTGTTGATTTTTTTCAAAGTACTATATATACGTATCTTTTGGTTTTGAAAGTTTGAATAATCTATGTACGATATTAAGGGTGCTATGATTTTTTAAAATTTGAAATTATTTCACCCCCTGGCATCGAACCCATGACCAATTGTACGTAAACAATAGCAATTTTCCGTAGATATATATTATAGCAATAGCTACATGGAAAATTATTTTTCTTACTTAATGGGAAGTATTTTTAAAATTATTTGAAAAACGGCCCCATGCATTCTTAATGGGGAAAATCGAGATTACGGGACACTCTGGAATCGAACCCGTGACACATAGGCAACTGTTGATTTTTCTCAAAGTACATTGCATACGTATCTATAGGTGTAAAAAGTTTGAATGATCTACTTATGATATTAAGGGAGCTACGATTTTTCAAAATTTGAAACTTTTTCACCTCCTGGCATCGAACCCATGACCAAATGTACGTAAGCATTAGCATTTTTCAGAAGATATATATTACAGCAATAGCCACACGAAATCTTATTGTTCTAGCTTAATGGGAAGTATTTTTAAAAATTATTTCAAAAACGGCCCATGCATTCTAAATGGGGAAAGTCGATTTTTGGGGCCTCCTAGAATCGAACCCATGATAGGTAGAGTGGATTTCCGAATTTTTCCTAAGTGAGATTTAGTGGGCCATTACGTAAAAAAATCGGCGGCTCCGTGGCCGAAGCGGTTTGGGCCTGACATTAATATCCTATATATATATATGTTATATATATCCCCCCGAAGCGTCTATATGTATAGATACGAGTTAAGGTGCGCTTGCTTACAGCAAGCAATGCAATAATTTATATTTAGTGAATAATAAAATTTTTCGAAAGATTACTCTGCTCAAACGTTGCTAAACATTAAGTAAAGGGCATTAACGCAGCTGAAAATGCACTGAATACGATTTCCGATGCATTTCTTTTGGCAGCTAAAACCCCGCCCCGGCGTCGAACTAAGGTCATCCTGCTAAAATTACTGTAATCTTTCGCTTGAGTATGTTTGACTTTATAAACACTCCAGATTTCAAAAGGAAATTCATTCAGGAAGTAGCTTAAAATGAGTTCTTAATTCCCTATGCATTTCTTACGAAGTTATTGTTAACGCCCCCTAGAATCGAACGAACGACCATTTACGATACTATTACGGTCGCTTTTAAGTGAGAATGGTCCCTTTTATGGCTGTGTGAAATTTTGAACCTCTGCGCGGTTGGAAAGTGTCATAAAAAGCTATCGGAAATATGGCCAATGTATTTTAAACGGGAAAAATCGAGATTCCGGGACGCTCTGGAATCGAACCCGTGATACATAGGCAAATGCTGATTTTTTTTCTAATTACATTTTGTATGTATCTATATTTGTAGAAGGTTTGAATAATCTATGTACGATATTAAGGGAGCTACGATTTTTCAAAATCTGAAAATATTTCACCTCCTGGCATCGAACCCAGGACCGATTGTACGTAAAATACTACATTTTTCCGTAGACATATATATAAGCAATAGCTACATGAAATCTTATTCTTTTAACTTAATGGGAAGTATTTTTAAAATCATTTGAAAAACGGCCCCATGCATTCCTAACGGGGAAAATCGAGATTACGGGACGCTCTGGAATCGAACCCGTGACACGTAGGCAACTGTTGATTTTTTTCGAGGTACATAATATACTTACCTATAAGCGTAAAAAATTTGAATGATCTATGTATCATATTAAGAGAGCTACGATTTTTCGAAATTTGAAAATATTTCACCTCCTGGCATCGAACCCATGACCGGTTGCGCGTAAAAAATAGCATTTTTGCGTAGATATATATAATTGCAATAGCCATATGAAATTTCATTGTTCTATCTCAATGGAAAGTATTTTTTTAAATTGTTTGAAAAACGTCCCCATGCATTCTTACGGGGGAAAGTCGATTTTTGGGGCCTCCTAGAATCGAACCCATGATAGGTAGGGTGGATTTCCCAATTTTTCCTGAGTGAGATTTAGTGGGCCATTACGTAAAAAAATCGGCGGCTCCGTGGCCGAAGCGGTTTGGGCCTGACATTAATATCATATATATATGTTATATATATATATATATATATATATCCCCCCGAAGCGTCTATATGTATAGATAAACATACATCCTTTTTTTAAAAGAAGGTTTTAGAAGGTTTTCTTCAGTTATGTCCTGCACTTAAACCATATTATACATGTGAGGTCTTATAGACATAAAATCTACTTATTAGGCCATGATGTTGTGATAGTTCTCTATTATAAAAATTATTAAGATAAAAAGCTATCAAATATTATCACATGTTAAGTTTAAGAATAAAATCCTCACCTGAAGATGACATAAATGGTAAAACCCATATTTATCAAAAAAGCATCTCATGGGGACAGTTAAAAAGATTACATCTTTATTATTTCTAACTTATATACATGTTCATATGTGTGAAATTTGATTCAGTAATGAAGGAGGAAATTTCCAAACAGGAAGAAAATGACAAAAAACCATCTTGTAAAATAATGGACTGTATTAGTTCTGTATGAATGGACTGGACCGAAATTTTCCGAAATTTATTTATTTACCTCAGTTAGTCCGCTTGAAACTTCCTTCCCATTGTGACCTTTCCAACATAGAAGTCTGGGACCAGATGGATCTGCCCATGAAAACTGCTGCTGTTCATTCGGCATCAATGTCCTTCAATAAAATTTACAGGTAATTGACAATGAAAAAGTAGGAAGGGAAAATTTTTGCTAGGAAGATATTATCTGTACACAAAAAAGAAAAGTAAATCATTTCATAAAAACAATAGTCATCAACAGTTAATCTTACAAAACAGTGAGTCCTCCGATAATAAGGGCATCTAGTCCAGAACCTTATCCCAATTTTAACTCCAATCTATATATTTCAAAGTTTAGGATGAATTTGTTCAAATCAAGGATTTTTCATGGAAACTAATCATCTTGACTTACCTAATATTTTTTGATCCTTTTTCCCACAGTTCAATTGGCTTATGATGATGGTTCATAATAAGTGCTGGTGCAAATCCTGGTCTATATGGTCTAAATGTGATATAGGTAGCTCCTTCAGTGTTCTGTGATTCAACTTCCAAACCACCATACTAGGATACATACGGATTTTAACATCACTCAAAATATTTAATAATACAGCATAATAAATAATATAAATAGGATAGAATATACCCTTACTCGGTTGGATAATGGAAGTAATGTAGGAGTGATTAATCCTATTGGAAAAGGAACTGTGGGTTGAGACGTCCCAGCGACTTGAACAACTAGTTTCCCATTGACATCATGAGGCCAGAAGGGGCAGCATTCGCCAGCTGGGATATAAATCCATGGATCAGCAGTTCGAAACTCTTCACGACACTCAAGGTCAAGACTTCCACTGTTCACAAGTACAACTCTAGGCATGAAGATCACGCGTTTAGTAAGAGAGCAACCAGTAAGTTGGACATGAACCCCTAGCTAAAAGAAAAATTTTATTTTATTCTAAGCAGCATAGCAATTTTTGTCAAGTTAAACATCCAACTCTTCAAAAATAAACATTTTTTATAATGTTATTAAAAATTGTGTATTTAATACCCTTTGATAGAAAGTTTTAATTTTTAATATTTATCATAATATATAATTCAAAAGCAAGTAATGTGAAAGCTATCCCTAAAGTTTTAAACTAAAAATCTGCAGAATGCATTTCTACCTGTCTAATTAGTGTTGGCGTACTGCATGATATCACCCCAGAGCTTCCTACAGCATCTAAAGAAAAATTTGTAGACCAATCACTATTCTCAATTCTCACTATTGCTTTCTTTTTACCAAAGAATGCTTTGCCTTTAGATCCAAATAAAATAGGACCATTAAGATCTGGAGGATGATATAATGTATTTGAAGAGTCATCAGCAGCCTGGAAAGTTTAAGAATCAAGTATGTAACAATAAAAAAATTGTAAGTAAAAATAAAAATACCATCATATAAAATATAATGATTTGTATTACATATATATATTATTTATTATTCTTATCATTTCTTGCCATAAGGACAGTGTTGGAACTTGAACAGCACATGATGAACATATCACTTCTTTCCCTTTTTCCTCTCATCTTCCCAAAATCTCTTCATTCTTAGACTTTGCTCTTGCTTCATTTGCTGTCCACAATGCTCCTGTTTTCTTTTTACTATGTACTATAAATTCTGCATTCATTATTTTGTTCCTATATTCTCCTCTTTCACCTATCATTTGCCAAGTAATCCCTGCTTGTCTTAGATCTTCTTCTATTTCAAGAAACCGATTTTTTTCAGCTGTTTACTTCATCAAAAATCTTCTTTGTGAGTTGTTGTTCATTCCCTGGATGTGTCCATAAAATGAAAGTCTGCATTTTCTGATCATATCTGTAAGTCTGTCTGTGTGTTAATACAGCTCATTCAAATGTCTTTTCATCCAAATGCCATCTCTATGTATGGCTCCAAATATTTTTCTGAGAATATTGCATTCTATCTTTGCGGTTTCTGTAATGTCTGATGCTCAAATTGCAGTCGTTTCTGATGCACGCAGTGCTTCTCATAACACGACTGTTTGGTAGTGTCTGGGTTTGGCCTGTTGTCTGTTTCTCTTGTTATAGTTTGTGCATGTGAGTTTATATGCTTTCTGAAGTTTTCCTGTTCTTTGTATGTTAGATGCCTTTTTAATCTTCCTATTTCTATGTTTCCCTAGATACCTGAATTTTTTGACTCTTTTAATGGATCCACATAATTATGGTTTGTACATTAAAGTTCTTCCTCTCCAAGTATTGCATGTTCTCATATAATATCCCTAATCCCCTTAGGGCTGCAATTTCCTGTATGTGTTCCAGACTTCTAGTGCTTCCTTTATGTTCTTGCTAAGTATTGCTATATCATCTGCAAATGCCAAGCATTTAATTACTGTTTTGTTGTCCTGTGTTCTTCCTTATTGTATCCCTATGACTTTCTCCTCTGTTAGAGGAGAAAGGCCCTCTCTTGAATTATCACTCTGGTTTTTCTGTAGATTCCTTATTCCTCCAATATATCAAAGAGAGTTTGCCTGTCTGTAGAATCGTAAGCCTTCTTGAAGTCCACAAATTTAAACACAGTGTTGTTGATCTGTCTGACTTTCAGTAGTGTTCTCAGGTTCCAGATTTGCATTATATATGATCTTCCTTTTCTGAAACCTGCTTGGTATTCTCCTATCTGTGGATCTAATCTACTTCATATTACCTTGTAGAAAATCTTGTAGGCAACTGGTAACAGTGATACACCCCTGTAATTATTAGGATCTGTCTTATCACCCTTTTTATGTAGTGGGTGGATCAATGCCTCTATCTCTATGATTGTAGGTGGATTAATATTAGGATTTAATGTAGTTTTCCTAAATGTTAATTTCTCTATAGGTTTCATGCAGTTGAGAAGTATATTAAATTATTGTTTGAGAATTTTTCAGTGTTCTTTCGTATTTGTTTCCAGGGATCCATCTGTTCTTTTGAAGCAGAAGCTTGGAGATTGATAGCTCCTAACGTTTTTTTTTTTTGAATATTCTATGGAAATTACTGATATTATTTATCTAGAAATCTTCCTCAATTTCTTTTAACCTGTTGTTATCGTATCCAAATTTTTCTCTTCCGATAAATTTGTTCCTTATCTATTATATAAAGCTGCTTTGGGGGAAAATTTATCTATTACATAGAAACGTTTCAGGGGGATGCATTCATATATACATATATATATATATATGTATGTATATATATATATATATATATACATACATATATATAATAAGAGTGTCAGGACTAAACCGCTGAGGGCACAGGGTCGCTGATTCTTTTGCATAATGGCCATATGAATCTCACTTTACAAAAATCGGAAACCCACCCTACCAGCCATGGGTTCAATTCTAGGAGGTGAAATATTTTCAAATTTTGAAAAATTGTATCTCTTGCCCATATGTCACGGGTTCGATTCCAGAGCGACTTGTAATCTCGATTTTCCCCATAAGAAATACATGGGTGTTATTTCCGAAAACATTTTAGGGCACTTCCCAGCCACGCTGAGGCTCAAAATTTCACAAAGCCCTTAAAGGGCTTTTACATAAAAGCGTCCATAAGAATGTCATAAATAGTCGGTAGTTTGATGCTAGGGGGGGTTTACTATGTCTCCATAAGAAATGCATAGGGGCTCTATTTGAGGAATTTCCTGATTTCCTTTTGAAAATCGGAGTGTTTATAAAGTCAAACATACTCAAACGAATGATTACAGAATTATTTGCAGAATGGCCCTGGATCGACGCCAGGGCGGTGATAATGGTGCCATAAGAAAAGCATGGGAAGACAATGTCAATGTATAAATGAATTTCGATAAATTCGTTTAATTTATCTTTAGTAATGTGATGAAGATTAAGAAGATCAACCTTCCAAAAAATCTTATTTTTCATTGAAAAATATATTATAGCATTGCTCGCTGGTTGCAACCTTTACTCGTTAATATGAATAGATCTATTCCCCTGAAGCAGCTATAAATAATAGATATATAAAATAAGAATGTCAGGCCTAAACAGCTTATTATACTCCTTGTGCAAAGATTTTTCAAATATTACTTTAAGAAAAGGAGTGACGCTTTCCGCAACTTCCTTTATTACCAGAGCTGGTATTTCTATAGGTCCAGGAGATTTATTATATACCTTATATACTATTGGGCATAAATAAACCATGGAAATAATCATTTAAAATATTTGCTTTGACCATAGTATCATTAATTACATTTCCGTAATTATTTTTAATAAATATTATGTATATATTAAGATTCTTAAACAAATTAACAGTGGTTGTGATTTCTGAAATTATAATCTTACCCGGTATGTGAGCAAGAAACCTGTTTTATTTATCATCCAACATGGAGCAAATAAACACAGTTCCAAAGTTCCTTTTGCATTTCCTCCATGCATACCCAAGTCCAGAGTTGATCCCTTCATAGCATCATGTGACTCAAATGTCCATACAGTCAGTTCAGGTTGATTAAGTCTTATATCTTCTAGACAAGACCATTCTCTCTCCAAATAATTAGGTATCTGAAAATATTGAGTACGAGATTTTTACAAAAACATTCTCCTTGACATTTTTAGAGATAGTATTCTGCAGGTATTTTACTATAAATTTGCAATTACTTGTTAATGGATTTACTACAAGTTATTATTAGAAAACTTTTCATTTTTACTTTATAGTAATTTAACTGAAACAATTTGAGTAATTTCACATTAATTTTGATAGGTATAAATAAAACAAAATCAATAATCTATAGAACTCAAATTCACAAAATAATTATAAATAAATAATAATGCTTCAAATTACATAATATATTCTTGTTATAATATCAATCAATCAAAAAAACCAAGAGGTTTCTTGTTAGGGAAAGACTGTGTGCACTAATTAGTTGAACCTAAGTTATATGACTTAAATTCATAACTTGTACTTACTTATTTTACACACAAGCTTAATTACATCTTTGAATATTTGAAGATTTCTAGAATTCATCCATAACAATTATAAGAATATCATTCCTTCCTTCACAAATAGTCCTGTACTCTAAATTTTGGTTCAACTAATGTTATTAATTTATCAATGAAAGTTTTTTTAATAAAACAAATTTCCGTTAAAAGAACATTGCTATTAATTTTTTTAACATTGCTCCATACTACAAAGTTAAACTTCATTATTGCCCAACAAAGTTGAGGCTAAGTTATTGGATTCTAATCCATAAATAGACTTAACACACAATACATTTTATCAAAATCACAATTTCAAGCTTTGAAGCATATAAATTTTTATTACCACATGAGTCAATCAGAAAAGAAAAGAACCAATATAGTTTCAATATTTAAAGATAATCCTCTCTTTTAAATTGATTTATTCTTGTAATACTGATCATTATTTTGCTCATAAATTCTATTCTTTTCAATAATGCATACATAATGTGATTCAGCACAACTGAAACTGCAGTTTAATAAAGAATTATCTTATATAAATATCTGTCCTATATATGTAATTGATACATCATAAACATTCCTGAGAGTGCTTAGTGCCAAAATGTTTAAAATTAATGCAACTTTTTAAAATATAAAAAAGATTATTAATTAGCGTTTAAGGTATAAATATAAATTTTGCATGAAAAGTCATGCAGGCTCAACATAAATTCAAGGAACAATATAAGTGAAAAAAGTTTGATATTAATGGAACTCAAACCCTGTTTTCTAAATTTTTGGTATGTTGTGTGTGTTTATGTTAGTCATCTAACCTATTCTTTAAAGTCATTCTGATCCTATACGACTTTTCATGCAAAAGTTGAATGTATCTCTTAAATACTAATTTATTATCCCTTTTTCTGTCTAACAAAGTTTATAATATGTTTCCATGTTAAAAATAAGTTTAGTAATAGTTATATATTATATAAAAATAGTTTAGTGGTCATACATGTACTGGTTAGCATACCTTCCCCGACAATAGATAGACCTGAATTCAAGTACATTCAAGTCATATACGAGGTTTGTACAAAAAGTATTGCAAATTTTGAATTTTTGCGGGCTACGTACACGTAAGTTCTTTTCACTTCTGTTTAACCTTTATTAACAAGTTGTATAAACTCATCACATTAATTGCTTATTTCCTTAATCTTAAATTATACTTATTCTTTAACATAGAAACACATACATCCAGTTTTTGGACAATTACAGAGTGGTACTTATCTCAACAACGTTTGTACATGAACATCCATGACCTGAGAGGAAAAATTCCTTCTCAGCCACAATTTGAATTTGAAAATTGGTGTTGGAAAGTTGGCACGCTAACCTAACTTCATCACTGAGGCTGGTAAACGGAATTTTTAAAAAATATAATTTTATTCTATGAAAACTTGTCATCCTTAGAGGTCCTAAAATCTTCAGATATTAAAAAGTAAATTTCTTTAAAGCTGAGATTAAATTATGACTTACCTTAATGACAAGAGAACAGCTACCTGGGCATGCAGAGGGTAGGTTAAGGCGATTACCAGATAAAACTGTAGTCTCCCCATTGACACCAGACTGAGTTACTACAATATCTAAAGGCAACAGATTTCTAAGAATAACTGTTGGTCGCAAGTAAACAGCATGGCAGACACTGGAAAGAGTATGTTTGCCAGTCCGTGCATGTGGAAGCCTTTCAGTTTCTCCAATAACCTTTCACAAAAAATAGAAAAATACAAACAAAAGAAGAAATCTGATTTATTGTTCAAGAATTACCATACTTGTAACTATACACTTAGATAACTATGGTTTGATGAGTTGAAGAATAATAAAAGGAAAAAACCTGTATGAAAACAGGAGATCCTCCTTCTTTGGGATCGCAACGTAAAACTGATGAAAACGATGAAACCCTCTGAAGTTCTTTCCAAACAAAAGGCACAATGGACACAGTAGATCTAGAAACCGGTAGAATAGATATAAGTTAGTCAAGATATATCAAGAGAAAAACTCTAGCAAATAAACACCAAATTCTGTGCCTTACAAAGGTACATAAAGGAATGCAATTGGTACAAAGCAAATAATTTTTATATTGAATCTAATACTTCATAAATAAAAGAATTTGAAACGGGACTGGGTATGATCTAGTACTGCTTAATTTTGCCTTGGTAACTCACTTTTCCACTCTAAAAAAGAGTTCTGCAGTTGGGGAATGAATTGCAAACAGAGGAAGATTCAGTGTACCACCAGGAGCTAGTGGTCCTCCAATCCTTTCTACCTCATTCCCTCTTGGGGTCATGTAGTATACCTCAGCTGGTTCACTCAATTCATTTATCACCTGCAAAAAGAAAAGAATCCTGACATCTAAATGAAGTTTTCATTTTCACTTACAGACCGCTAAAATAAGGGAAAGATAGGTAGATGATATCCTCCCTAAACCTGATTTAACATTGTAAAGAAAATACCCAACTGCAGAGGTTTCTTTAATTCTTCAAAAATACCTTAACATTTGAGTTTACCTACATATTAATAATACGGTAAGACCCTGCTTAACACAGGGGATACGTTCTTGTAAGTTCCAGCGTGAAACAAAGCAGTGTTAAACAAGGCAACTTAACTTGTACATATGTAAACATTAATTTTTTTCATATATAAATGATATTCCTTTTTCAATTATAATTGCTTGACTTAATGGCATATTGCGTATAACTTCATCGTCAATCCAGATGGAAAGTAGATTTTCCATTTCCTCAATCACACTGCTTAAAGAAAGGGTAATTTTTGATGCAGAAGTCGTTCTGGTTGTAGTTACCGATGACACAATTTTTTTCTCATTTTTTACAATTGTCAGTATTGTTGAAGTTGATAAATTTAATGCAGTGCCAATATTAGATAGACTTCGGCCTGCCATCTTCACTCCTGCCATTTTGTTTCCAGCAAAACGCTTTTTATTGTCGCTTTACTTTTATTATTTTTGCAATCACCCATCCCAAATAAAAATTGCGGAATTTATCACAATAAAATGAAATATTTTGTTTATATCTTTATTCACCTAGTAACATTGATGACACCTAATCAATCAACTGTGACTGTTGAAAGATTTGCTCTTACTGTAATTGAGACCTCTGAGAATACAGTTGGAAACTTTACTCTGGACAGACAAAATAAAGAGTGTTGAAGAAGATAAATAGCATACACTGTCGCTATATAGTGCACCGGATTTGGTTGGTGCATGGTTGTAACATTTGCACACATATTCAAAAAGTATCAATTCATTGTGCGATTTAGGGTAATCCCAATACTACTATGTAATACTGAAAGAGCGTTATATGAAGCAGCGTTAAGCGGGGTCTTACTGTATACCTTTTCTTAGAAATAAAAGGTTGGACACAGCAAAAAATGAATCACAGATTTGAGTATCATTAACTAATTCACAGTATTGGGGTTGTTGGAGTACGAGGTTTGTTCAAAAAGTATCGCGAATTTTGAATTTTCGCGGGCTACGTATGTTCGATTTTTGATCTTTTGGTGGCGTTATATTGTTACTTATGTCCCTTACTTATTCTAACAATTTCCATTTCGAATGTTTAGTTAATTTTTGGCAGCTGTTTTGATTGGATGTGTTTAGGCTTGTCTTCGATTTTCGTCTATTCCAAAAAATGGATCCAAGAATTTGTATCAAAACAAAAAAAGTCACAGGGGGCCAGGTCTGGGGAATACGGAGGCCGCGGCATTATTAGAGTGTTGTTTTTGGCCAAAAATTCGCGCACAAGTAACGATGTTTGAGCAGGGGCATTATCATGGTGCAAAAGCCAATTTTTGTTCTTCCACAAATCCGGGCGTTTCAAGCGGATTGCTTCTCGCAAATTGCGCATTATTTGAAGGTAATATTCCTTATTGACCGTTCTACCCTGCGGCAACAACTCGTAATGCAATCCATGCATGCAATGTCCATGCAATCGAAGAAAACTGTCAGCAAAACCTTCACATTCGACCGAAGCGTGCTTTTTTCGGTCTTGGCTCGTGCGGCAGCTACCATTGGGATAATTGAGCTTTGGTTTCTACGTCATAACCAAAAACCCATGATTCGTCACCAGTTATAACTCTCAGGAGCAAATTTGGGTCGTCACGGACAGAATCCAACAGCTCCTGAGCAATGTTAATGCAATGCTGTTTTTGGTCGAAATTGAGCAATTTTGGTACGAATTTCGCGGCGACCCGTCTCATGCCCAAACTATTGGTAATAATCGAATGGCACGAGGCAATCGATATTTTTAGGTCTTCAGCAACTTCTCTGACGGTGATTCGACGATTGGCCAATACTAGTTTCTTTACTTCATCAATATTTTCGTCTGTTGTTGACGTGCTCGGGCGTCCGGAACGCTCTTCGTCGCTCACATCTTCTCGGCCCTCGGAGAACATTTTGTACCACCGATAAACATTGTTCTTGTCCAAAGTAGCTTCGCCGTATGCAACAGCCAACATTCTGAATGCGTCTGCACACTTAAGTTGTTCTTCACACAAAATTTGACACAAATTCTTTGATGCATTTTTTGGAAAAGGCTAAAATCGAAGACGAGCCAAAACACATCCGAGCCAAACAGTTGAAAAAATTAACTAAACATTGAAAATGGCCAACCTTGTCAGCACATAAGTAACAACATAACACTACAAAAAAATCAAATATACGTAGCCCGTGGAAATTAAAAATTCCCTATAGCTTTTGAACAGACCACGTACATTATGAGAATGCCCAGTAATATATACACTTTAAAAAGTATAAAGGTTAATAGAAAATAAAATATATTTTAATACTTTGCACTTTGCTTGCTTTTTTGCACTGCTTTGCTAGTACTTTTTTACTTCTACTTAACATAAAACAAAGGTTGTTCTTAAAGTAATGCCTCCTATTTTTATTTATGAAAACTATAGGAGATACATAAATCATATCAGCTCAGCTAAATACAGGATTATTTCAGCTACAGACTATCATTTTTTCACATAGTTACCACCATTTGTTATCCACTTTTGCCAACAATGAACCAGAGATTGCATACCTTGCTACTAAATATTGAAACAAGCTTAAACACATCTCTACAGCTTTGATAACAACATCCAAGTCTTGAAAATGTTTGCCACACGGTCCATCTTTCAGAGGGCCAAAGCGATGGAAGTCTGAAGCTTCTAAATTTGGACAGTGGTTGTGATAAGGCAGTTCAGCTTAATTTGCAAGGTCATAAATCTGATTTGGATCCTTACACTATCCCATTATTCTTTGAAGCTGACCTTCTTCTCTTACCCTACCTTGGATATTCATTCTGAGTTATACTGTAGAATTGATAGTGGCTCCAGGACATCCGAAAAAGCCACATATTGGCTATTACAGAATGAATAAAATTCTTTATGCCTGCGGTTAGCTATATCTTGAAATCCTTTTTTGATGTAGAGTTTGTATGTCCCTATTCCATGGACTATAATTTGGTTTCTGGTTAATAGTGTTTCTATTCACTCCATATTGATCCTCTAGGTCCCAACAAATATCAACACATGAGTTTTTTCACCTTCTGTAAGCATCCATGGGACCTATCTCTCACAAATTTTGTGATGATCAAGATATTCCCAGATATTTATTCACAAAGCAGTGCAGCCAAAATTCAAGTTTTCATATGATACTCATCTAATATCCATCGATCAGCATGGATAAGTTGATTATGATTTTCTTCATTTTGAGGTATTACAGCTGTGTAGGGTTGACTTGCTCTAAGCACTCAGTTAAACAACAAACTAATCTGGTAAACTCGGGTATATGCTCGAGTATATGAAAATAGAACCAGCGTCTAGAGAGGGTTAGTAGATCTAGATTTATCTAGAGATAAACCCTTTTCTGAAATATGTTCAGAGAATTCTCTACATACTATGTACCAAGGAAATACTTGGTTCAAATATTTCTTTTTAATGTGGAGTCCTGCTTCTCAGTAAAGAGAACTGTGATTGTGAGGAACTGAATTTAATGTTTGCATCAATCTTGATCCTAGTATTGACTAAATGACTAAATGTTACATCTCAGCCCAGAAAATTTTTTAATTTTAACTAGATCTTTTGCATTGAGGCTGATAAATAATATAGTATAAATAATGGTTAGAGAATCATTATGTTATTTTTTATTATCACCTGGACAGCACTTCTCAGAGTCACCACCTTATTTCCTTTCTCCACACTGATGTCAGAAATTAAGGACCATGATTCTCCTTGGTGTCTTTTCAGCGTAAAGTGTCTGCGCTCTGCCCGGGATACAGGCACTTCCACTTTCCAGGAGCCACCCACCCCTTCACTTGAAGTTGATTCAGTAAGTACCTACCATAAAAGAAAATAATTAGAAATCAGACTATGTCTAGCCCTCAGATATATAGGACTTGTTATTTATAAAAATCAAATAAATAACAGAGTCATGCAAGATTTGTTGGATATTTAGCTTCATTCCAGATCAAAGGAATAACTCACTACTATACACAATATAATTAACTAATTTTTTTAAACAAAAACATGAAAAAGTAATGAAATCAATGTGAGAAGGTGTGACTTCGTGGAATGCCATAGTAATAAAAACAACTTTGTAAATTTCTACAGAAAATTGATTTCAGCATTGAATTGAAGGTGGCAAGTTTGTGGGTGGAATTTTCTGTGGAAATTTACAAGTTGTTTTTATTACGGAAAAGAAAACTATTTTCAAACAAAAATAAATTTCAATTTACCTGTTCCTTTTTCAGAAACATTTGAGCCATTAATTGTGATTAGGGTGCATCTGTTAAGAATAAAATGTGATAAACTGGCACTGATCTAATTATTCGCTAAAAGAATTTCTTGCAAATTTTCACTGCAATTCCACAACTATTTCATCATTTTCCAATATAATAATCAACAACATTTCACCAATTCAACAAATGAACAGATTTTATAATTTCCATTATCGAGAAGGTATATTAAATAATTCTATCCATAAAGTAGTAAAGTCATTTAAGTGTATTAAGCAATATCATAATGGCACTTTCTCTTATTATACGTCCTCTTATCCACCATATATGAGTGACCATACAAATGCACCTTGTTATTACATAAATTACAAAATTCCAATCTATAGAGTGCACATTGGAAAGATACCAAAATCATTGTAAAGTAATTCTTCAATATAAATTATGTAAGTACACTGAGAAAGTAGGAATGAAATAAAAATCATGACTTTGATTGGGCTGTGCCTCCAGATATAAGGAGACCACAGTAAATAAAATCATTACAAGACTTACACCAAATACAATGTATTTAAAACTGACTTTTAAGTTCTTAGTGTCCACCACACCCCATTGAGTTCAATATTACATCAGCAATAACAACAGTTTTCAACTAAAATTCCTCAAAATAATTAGCATAGGATAGTGAGTATTTATTGAAATATTCCAATAAAACAAAAATAAATTTCCTAGAGAAACATTTACTTAAATGGTTATTGGAATTGAGACCACCATTTATGTATCTATTACATATAGGGTGCATCAAAAAAATGTATACACACTTTGAACTGTCATAGACAATTTATTTCCTGTTTTACGATGCTAAATTTCTAGACATGGCGACAAGGGTGTCTAATAATCAGTCATATACAGTATTTCAGGTTTCATTAAACTTTTTTTGATAAATTTAGGTTTAATTGTGAAGAATATTATGAGGAATGATTAAAGGAATTTTTTTCATCTGAAAGGATTTGGTTTGGAAAAACCCAAAGCCATTGCAAGAAAGCCTTACACAGCCCCTATCTCCAGAATTATATCTAGAGTCTATGCCAAAAACAACATCAAAAATACACAAACCAACAAAACAAACTGGGTAACACACTATGCAACGTCAAGGACCCAATGGAATTATGAATTAAGACAGAAAGAATTACCCAGGAGTATATCAGGTGCCTTACGAGTGTGGGACTGCATATATTGGGGAAACGGGAAGGACAATTGAGACCAGAATATATGAGCACTTGCACCATATCTGTTTGACACTACCTGAAAAATCTGCTATCACAGAGTACTGCTTTAAAAAGAGTCTCAACTTGATTTGATGCCTGAAGTCCTAAGTAAGGTTCTACGCTTTTGGGATGGGATTAATAAAGAATCCACAACATAGACACACAATATCAACCTAAACAGGGGATTCACTCTCCACAAAACTTGGGAATCTATAATTTGGAAAATTGCAGAAAACAGACATCTTTTTCCCCAATCTCAACCAACAACAATAACCTATTGGGGAAGTAATAGGGTTGCTCCTGCCTCCCTAAATGTACTATTTTTTACACATCACAATGATGAGGTAAAGCTTCCCACATTCCTTCTGTGAGTAAGTAGATAAACAAACCTCTAACAGCAGCACATCATCATGCATACTCGAAACCTCTCTGACCTTTGGTTTGGTCTGAGATTTTTCAAGGGATACATTAGCACCAGATTGTAGACATATCTCTCGGATACACTCCTTACTATTACATCTATCATCTGTGTCTGCCAAAGCTACCTAAGAGAAATATAAAAAAGAACAAACTACATATTACATAAATTAGAAAAACATCTATATTTAGAATGTTTCACCATTTTATGTCAAATTAACGTACATTAAAAGTTGGTCATTACTTTTTAAGTAATAGTGCATGATTACTATGAGGAATCAATAATCAGACGATGTACCTGATACCTTTTGAAAAGATTCACTTCATACAATCAATTTACATCAAACAATAATTCCTGTAAGTAAACCTTTTTAAGGAAATTTTTTTAAATTTTAAATATATCAGATTGAGGTACAAAATAATTAAAAAGTTCAGTAGGTGATTAATCCATACGATAATCAGGAAACTACCTTTCACTTCATAATGATTACAAACCTCTTTATATGAAGAGTCTAAAGGTATCAAGAATTAAGATAAACAGGAGAGAAAAGCACAATTTTTACTAATGTTTGAACAAAATCATTTATATCAATAGGATATAAAATTTATTCGTTGTTAATCTGTAATTTGCATATAGATCACACAAAAAGGCATGTAAAACATCTTTACATCAAAGGCATTTTTTACATAATTTTACTATATTCCTTAAATTTAATATTAATATCTTGAGCAGAAATGTACAACATTCCTTTGCAGTTGAAATGATACATAAAATCTAAAATTAAAAGAATCTATCTTGAACTTAACACTCATACTATTGATATTTTTGATTTATTATATTAATTCTATCTGATTTATATATAAATGAGGCATTTGTTACATATATTTGGAATACTTTTACTTACAAATAATATTTTTTTATGATTACATGAAGAAATACTCAAAATAAAACTAAAAATATACCTGAAAAGGAGTTCCTTTGAGGATGACATTCACAGATAATCCTAAGTCATTCTGCAAAACATAAGGTGCTGCTGGAGCAGAAGTATCAGCTATTCCCTCATCTATAGCATTCTGAAATGCCTTTCCCAGAACAGAGATGATATCCAAACATGTCTTGGTGACTGTTATCTCTAAATTTTCCTAAGAATTTTCAAAATTAAAATTTTTTTTTTAATTCAGCCTAGAATAAATATTTGAAAATATTTCTTAATAAAATTTCAAAATCTTGAGAAAGAATTTTACTATCAACTGTTACCAATAATCTCTTCCCATGAAAAGTCTATAATATGAATAATCATCTTTGTGAAAATATATACTATACCTATACCTTTATAAATTAAGCCATTTCTAAAAGAATGGAAGAAAGCTATTAATTGACTCAATTTTTTTACAAAAACATTAAAAATAATTGTTTACCTTAGAGGATAAAGAGGCAGTAATATTAGGCTGAGGAAGCCGGATTTCTTCAACATCATCAGAATTTGGGCTGAGCAACTGTGAGGAATCATCCCCTCCACTTTCCACCTTAAGAGCAGAGCAATTATTATGCACCAGAGATAAAAGAAATTCAAAACTATATGCATCCATTGTTTTATTAAGGAACTCAATATTACCTCATGTTTAAGAAAATGAAAAACAATAAATCCATCAAAAAACATAAGAAAATCAAATTAAATCACTCACCTCTAGACATAATTCCCAAGGCAGACGTTTTGATTGGCCATCACTTTGATAAACTTCAACAGTTTCAATAATAGGCTCCCACATAGCTAGTCCACCATTATAATATTCCATCTGCAGAGTAAGTGAGCTTTCCACCCTCATCTAATTGAAAAAAATGCATTGTTATATATATATGTATTATAAGAGGTATAGGAAAATAATGAATTAAGTGTAAAATTTCTTATAACTAGTTAATAAATATGTGCTAATAATATGAAATTTCACAAAAATTTGATTAGAATTGTTATGAACAGCATGTTATGAACCTGAACAATCCAAATACTTACACAAATTCAAGCAATATACAAACTTCATCTGTACACAACAGCAATTTTAATAATCAACGATAGGAATGATGATATAATACATACAGATAAAAACTATGCATTACATTACCTGTTCCCTTTCCCATTTCCACAAGTAACTTCCATATGAGCAAACAGATTACACATCAATTTATGATTATATAATAATGTTTTTCAAAAAATAATAATAATGGATGAAAAATATCAAGATAAAAATTAATAAAAGTAATAAACTAAAATAAACTTTAGCTAGGCATGAAAAATCTAAAGCAAAATTACCCAAGAAGATATTCAGTTAAGGCATTTTCCAGTTTATAAGCTTAAATCGTATTTATTACATGATTCTTATTAAGATTTTTTTAAAGAAATATGAACTTACTACATAGAAAAACCTTTTTCTTACGTGTTTCCAAAAGCTATGCCTATTCCAATCATGTCCTTGAACCAATTACAGAGAGACATTTCTAATTAAAGGGGTATAGAAATTCATATAGACTTGATGAGGAATGTATTGTCAAATATGGAAGAGTAAAGAACTTGTAATAAAAGAATTACCACCCTTCTCTTTAAAAGAGATCAGCAGTAATATTTCATTAAGTTGAATTATATGCAACTGATCCAATTCTGATTGGTTGCATAGGTAACCTAAATAACTGATTTTACTACACAAGGATATTGGATGGATAGCATCTTTTTTCAATTTAAAATGTTGGAACTAAAGTATCCGACCTTTCCATTTCTCTAATTCTGCCTTTCCTAGCAACATCCCTACAATTTTCCATACTTTATTGGCTCACCTAATTTAACCCAAGAAAAGACCCAAAGAAAGAGTTTCATATGACTAATATTTGAAGCTCACCTAATTCCTGGACAGTTGCTCTATCAAATTCATCAAACAAACACAGAGGAACCTATTAAGGTTTTTTGGCCCTAAAGGTACATTTTTATTGGTATATTTTTTGAACAGTTAAACCTAACTCTTCTCCGTTAAGGTGTTAAGAAAATTAAGGATCAATAGCCAAATCAGAAAGTGATACTAACTTTTGAACTCCAATCACATACTTTTCCTTGAAATGAAGTTTGGAAAAGTAAAAGTGGTAATGCACGTCCACCCAGTCCAGCTTCAAAAGCTACCTTAACTGATGGAGCAGAGAAGAATAATAGTTCACTTTTGTAACAGCTAGGTATCTTGGAGGTAGTTACATCAATCACTGCATCTTCGCCAACCTCTGAATTGATAATAAAAAATATTAATTTAAACACAGGTAAAGAATACTATACTGCAATAATTATGAATGAAATATTTTTGATACACTTTAATGCTAATGTGATGAATAACATAAATTATTTCCTCGCTGAACCAATTACTTATACTATGAAGCTCTAAATAATTCAAGGGAATATTATGATCTTTTATTTTTTTCTTCACTCAAAGATACAGCCTACCAGTTTTCAGAAACCAATAGTCTTCAGGGTTAAATTTCTTTGGAAGCCAAACTCCACTCCAATCAGTTTCACTCAATATACCTTCCATAGATATATCTCTAGGTGGTGCTGATAAAGAACTATAAACCTTGGAAAGAAGGGCAATGGTTCCTGAAAGTTATGAAAAATGTATTCAATTTTCATAAATCTTATTAAAACTATTATAATAGAAACAAGATACTTATGGATAAAGGATATAATTAAATTGAATACCTAGTGATAGGCAGATATTAATAATAATAGGTTGATACTTTTCATAGAGAAGGCTTATACATAAATTTACAGTTTTATATAATAGCTAAATTTAAAATGATTAATCTGTGCTAATAATATCTTGATAATTCAAATTATTTGTTCTTTTTTGCTTTATATATGGCATCAAATTAATGAAAAGACAAAATTAGGATAAAATATAACATATAATAAAATAATACTAAAAATAGAAAATTTTTTTGTTAATCTTAAAGAAAGGAAATATTTCACTGACCTGGGAACACGGATAAGTACAAATCAGAAAGAGACACTTCCACATGAGGGCCCTGGCCTTCTGGAGTTGAACCAGCAATATCTAATTGACAGCGACTCAATACCTGCAATCAAAATATCAATCGCTTAAAAGTTAAAAAACCAAGATCATAATCCCAATACTCAATATACTCAGATACTTTTGATAGAAATATTAAAGTTTAAAGAAGATTTTTCCCACACATAAAGAAATACTTGGAATTAAGAAATATAGATGTTGGAGAAATGGTGTCCAACTACTTGAATGAAGAACTTAGGGAGTAAGATATAAAATTGCATTTTAAATCACAGTCAAAGGTTCTTTTGTGAGTACAGTAGATACTATATAGGATATCAAGGATAAGACTGATTTAATGATGCATAGGTCACTTTGAACAGATGACTTAACCCTTTTAGTGCTATCCTTCAGGGTACAGTCGAGAAATGCAGAGGGTATTTTAATAAAGTGTAGCATCTAGGAAAATTTAACATTATATAATTAATTTCTTAGATATATTTAAGGGTTTTTTGCAAATGCTAAATGATTACAAAATTTTTAATGTTTTCTGATAAATAAGTGTTTATTTAAATATCCTAAAATTTAAAAAAATTTTCATAACAATAATGTTTCGACTTTCAGATACAATATTAATATATTTATTTTATATTTTCTATTGAAGCTAATTTTTTTACAATGTTAATTTAATTGAAAATATTTTGGAAAAAATCACAAACAAATATGTAATAACTAGTGAATTACTAAACTTTTTGTCTACATAGTCCCATCTAAGTGTAATGCAGAGTAGCATAAGGACATCCCCTAATTTTAGCGTTGACAACATGTTCACTATATCAAGGCAGAAAAAGATAACGCCCTGCACTGAATTTGATTTCCCATGCGTTTCTTACGGCAGCATTACTCCCACCCCGGCGTCGAACCAAGGATAGACTGCCTAAAATACTTTCATACATTCGTTTGAGTATGATTGACTTTAAAAAACGCTCCAAATTTCAAAAGGAAATTCATTCAGGAAAGGCGTCGAAAAAGAGTTCAATTTTCCCAATGTATTTCTTATGAAGATATATCCCCAAAGGCCCCAAAAATCGACTTTCCGACGTAAAAATGCATGGGGCCGTTTTTCAAATAATTTTTTAAAATACTTCCCATTGAGCTAGAAAGAGATGATTTCATGAAGCTATTGCAATCATGCATTTCTAAGGCATAGTGGTATAATTTAGCTGCAAATGGTCATGGGTTCGAAGCCAGAAGGTGAAATATTTTCAGATTTTGAAACATCGTAGCTCTCTTAATATGATATTTTAGATCATTCAAACCTTCTATACGTATAGATTCTTACATAATGTACGTTTCTACACAAAAATGTTATCAATTATTCACAAAAGATCATGGGTTCGATGCCAGGAGAATATAGGAGGATGAAATATTTTCAAAATATGAAAAATCGTCGCTCCCTTAATATCGTATGTAGCTCATTCAAACTTTCAACACAAATAGATACGTTTGTATTGTACTTTGAAAAAAATCATCACTTGCCTATGTGTCACGGGTTCGATTCCTGAGCGATCCGTAATCTCGATTTTTCTCATAAGAAATACATTGGCCATAATTCCGAAAGCTTTTTATGACACTTCCCAACCGCGAAGTGGTTCAAAATTTCACACAGCCATAAAAGGGACCATTTTCAAATAAACGCATCCCTAAGATTGTCATAAATGGTCGTTGGTTCGATGCTAGGGGGCGTTGACTTTAACTTCTTAAGAAATGCATAGGGAAATCGGAATATCGTTTGAGGTGATTCCTATAAAAATTTCATTTTGTAATTTGTAGTGTACATAGAAGACAAACATACTCAAGCGAATTATTAAACTATTGTAAGCAGGCTTACCTTGGTTCGACACCGGGGCGGGAATAATTCTGTTGTAAGATGCATTAGAAGACGATGTCAATGTGTATATACGCTCCGATGATTTTGTTTAGTTTATTTTTAGCAACGTGTACAAAGATGAAAATTCAAAAAAATCTAAGATATAAATTCTGATATTCCAATTCAGATATATTCCGATTGCTTTCTGTCAGCAAGCACACCTCAACTCGTACAACCCATGACCGAATACAAAGGTAGCAGTTCTGAATCAAAACAACTTCAGCAAACCAGATACATTCGATAGAAGAACTCTCAGGTTACTACCCTTCCTTTGTCTGTTCATAAAGGAAAGAAAACTTTAAAAAATGAAGCCATTTTTAGACTGTCCTTCATGACGCAGAAAGAACCAACAATAAAATTATGGAATGATTGAACTGTATGAATTGTTTTTAAAATTGATAATTAAAATGATTAAACCGTGCTACATATTGAAGAAAATGTCAAATTTTATTAAAATGAAAAACATATGTATACCTTGAAAATACAATATATTATAGCATATTAAATAAAGAACTACTTAGGAGCCGATATATCAGCCCACCACACTTTTCGGCCAAGCTAAGTTCGGTAAAAGCCGATATATTGGCTTTTACCACCTCACTAAAAGGGATGATAACTTTTTTTGAAGAAGGGAAGAAACAGAGATATACTGTGTATAGTAATGCATAAAGTAATACACCATATAGAACTTTTATCTTTGTTACTTGTGTTGAAGCATTATAGTATAAAATAATACAGTTGAGTATTTGATATGTATGTAGGACTACTAATTGTTTAAAATTATAATTTTTAGAGTTATAATTATGCACAACAACAAAGTAAATAAAACTATTAATTTGTGAACATTCCCTGGTCTTTAGCTGGTTTTCTTGGTTCTGGTCCTCTTTATGCAATACTCATGGTAAAAATAACACTTAAATCTCGTAGACAATATTTAGAAATAAAGTCAATTTTTTAACTTAGAGTTCAATAAAATAATTGGATAAATAAAAAAATAATATATATTCTCACCTCAACAGTAGACTTCCCACCAACATCTGGATTATACTGACAGGAAAGTAATCTTACATTCTGGACAGACCCATTGACAGTCCAATGGTCTCCAAAAAGGCGGTAATTCATTTCAACTTCACCCTGTAAAAAAGTATTTTTGTAAGACACCAGCATTCAATTACCCTATATATATAAAATTTTATGAAATATTATTGAAATATTTAACTGAAAAGTTGGTATTTTTGAAGAATAATAAGCTAAGTGAATATCCTAAGGCATTATTAGCCCAGACTAATATAGTTTGCCATATGCTATACAATGTCACATGCTAAATTTCATCATGAAATTTAAAACAAGCAACTGAATGTCACATAATTCTGATATAATGCTAAACCACAGTATAACTTAAAAAAAATGGTCTATAACATCATTAACCTCTAAGCTACATCAAAATGTTTAATATGCAGTAATCAAATGATGTCTTGCTTACAAGTATAAATATACTAATTATATAAAATGATATAGTTAAACTGAGGATAATTCTACCTGTAATAGTAATGCTTCTGTGTCTATCTGATTAGTGTCTGCAATCAGCACAATATCTTGTCTTTCAACACGAAGGTGAATATGAATTGACCCACTGGTGCTAGCAGGCGATGCCACCTGAACTTCTTGTGTTGTTTGCACAGTGGCTGGAATTGAATTTTCTTTCTGCATTTCTTCACTCCCAGAGAAAAATACACCAAGAGCAGCAAGATACTGAGGGCACAATACTAACTCAAATGCAAAGACTCTAATATCCGCTGAAAGAAAAAACATTATCCTCCATAACTCATTGTTATTGGTCCCTTCACACACAAAAAAGAGATAATGTAATAATTTGAGGTTGAACAAAATTTGTAATTAGAATAGAAAAAAGGGAAACGTGGATACCCTTAAGCATCCTTAATGCAGATTTAGAAGTGCGCATCAAATAAGTATCATACCATTCTTGCAAAATATTATATAAGTTCTTGCTAATATTAAGAAATCAAACAGATTGCATATTTTGTAATCAATACTTTCCGAACATTTTATGGAGTTAATAATAATAGTTAATGAAGGTAAAAATAATAGCTACTTATAAAAATTTACTTCTCCATATAAAAATTAAGATAAGATATAGCAGTAATCATTCACAATCAAAGAAAAGTGGTTTTCAAATAGTTAGAATACACCATCCATTACATTCTTTAACAGCAGTAAATGGATGAACTTAATCCTCTAGCAATGTATTCTTTAATCTTTGGATTAAAGATCTGAAAATACCGTTAGTTTTCACTAATAATTTTCCTTTTAATGTTTTTCATGCACTTATTCGCTATATTAAATAAAATTAAGTAATTATAAATCATAGTTAACTTACCAAACATATCTTCACTCTTGCGTCTAACTGTAACATCAAGCACACCTCTTGATGGATCAACAGCCTTGGAACTACGTCCTAAAGACGCACCTCCACGCAATAATTGTACTATTGCACCCCGTTCCATCCTTGTGTCTTCCATTAGAATGTTCATAAGTCGCAGAGATAGTGATATTGATGAGTCTGATAACATACACCCTCGTAAGGATAGTACTCCAAGCTCAAAATGGGCAAGGGCATTTTCAATCCCTTCCTAATTTAATAATAAAGATGCACAAATAAAGTCTGTATTTGTATGTATACTTTAATTAATACAATGGAGTGAAGAAAACTAAAATATTACACAAAATAAATAAAGTAGAAGGGAAATTTCATTTAGGTACCTCTTTATGATCTCCTCTATGAAGATCGACCTTCAGGTCATCCATAACAAATGCAAGCCTCATTGATACCAGGATGGCTGGAGGAGAACTAGCATTATCCGAATTCATATCAAGAGCTTCTAGTTTCTGGTCTCTTTTTTCAATTTCAAATTCCTTCACACCTTAGAAATAGGAATAAGTTAATTTGGTTCATCATAGGAAAATTTAAAGATAATACAGTTAATTACAACTTATATTGAAATTTTATATTGCCTATTATTTAAGTTAAGGGCGAACCTGGTTTAGCCGATCAAAAAAAATTGAATTTTTTACTTTTTCAAAAAAAGAACATTTAAGAATGTAATCCCCAAGTTTCAGATCGTTATGCAAAACATTAGGAAATCTACAGCCCATTTCCTTAAGCCGATGCAACTGAAAACGGAGGATGTGGACAACATCTCCGGCCCAGCTATCTCGGAGGGTACTTGAGGAACAAATGTTTTATGACTCGTATCCTTCGTCTTTTAGATATTAAGATATCCCAATCACAAAAATTAATCTTAAATGGCAGATGATGGGGAAATCTGTATTACAAATATATGTAGAGGTATATAAGTAAGCGCAGTACGTATTATCCGTCGAATGCAAAGATTCTATTTCAGAAGCTTCCAGGCGCACATGCATACTCGTGGATTTATTCAGAAAATTTGATTCTTTATCCAGAAAATAGTACAGATGAGCAACTGATGCATGATATAATAATAATAATCTGCCTTTATTGAATCAGGGCGAAATTTAGTCTATATAGGCCACTCTTACATTTAACCCCTACAGACACGAACACAAATACATCCCATCCCAGACCAGAAAATTTTCCGATCCGCCAAGACCTGGGACCTCGAGACTTAGAGCTCTATGTCACTCAATGTTACTCTACGCACTCGGCCACCGAGGCCGGCGATATATGTCCATCGGTACCGAAAACCTTGGTTCAGTAATTAGTGCATCGTAGCAATTTCTGACAAGGATTTTAAACATCATAAACGCCTCGTTTCGACGTGGCAAACATTTCATTACACTTTCTGGCGAAATATTGAAAGATAATTCATCATACCTTATTGACCATAGGCTGATACAAAAGAAAGCTGCAATTCAACTGTGTGGCTCCTGTCAGAATCATCTAAATTCCAGAGAAAATATAATAAAGCTCGCAAACTACACATCAGTAGGCATTTATAAGGATGTTTTATATTTTTAGTAGTGATAACGGAAGAATTGGAGATATAAATCATGTAGGAATGCAATTTTTATGCCAACAACTACGACCGCGAGAGGTTGACGAGGTAGAAGCGCTGCAGCCAAATCCGTGCATGGGAGGGTAAAATTTTTTATAGAGAATTAAGGATTCAGTTTAATGACTTTTAGTAAGTGGCAAAAAGTTTTCTATACCCACCACCTTTAGTGGAGCAGCAGATAATAGCAGCACGTTCATGAATTTTGATAAATATTCGTAACTGAAACTTTGAATGCGTTTTTCTCAAAACAGCGCACAGTGGGCTAGAATCGAAAAAAGCTGGCAAAAATACGAAATACGTTTTTTTGAGTGCGGACTTTGAAACTTTGCATAGTGAATCTTAAATAAATGTTGCATCGACTGTTAAAGTTATTTGACTTAGATCCCGCGCATTTAAATTTTACAAGGGGTCAAAGTTGACCAAATTTTGAGAAAAACTTTCGATTTTTCGCAGAATTCTTCAATTTCAAACCAACGCTGAACCAAAAAGAACAGAAGGATCGGACAAAAACTTGTTTCATGTTATAAATCTATTCTTTATCCTTCATAGTTCTCACTTTGAAATATCATTTTTGAAAATTTGACTATTTTACAGAACGAAATGGCGGACCCTTATTTTAGAGGTGAGTTTTGCATAAAGCGAGGAAAATAGTTGTGATGTACATGAAGTTACTTATACCACAGTACTCGTGGAAGCTTCCTGAATAGGTATCTGAAATAAAATCCTTCGCCTTTTTGCGCCATTGAAAAATAATCCGACTTTTATACAACGATGCAACGGCGAAATCCGCGCGGCAGAGCTCTGTCCTCCGTGGCGATCTCGGTCACCAGATTATGTACGAAGCATAACTGTTTCAATTGCTACTTTAGAGAATAAACAATATAAATGTTACATTATTAAAACTATATTTAACAGTTAGGATCATTTTGTTAGGTACAAATTATCCAATTTTATGTTGATAAATATCTCGTTCTTTGCTACATCTTAAGATGCAAATTTTATTCCTTGGATGAGTAATTTTCGTTCTAAATGATGTATGCATCGCATTTATTACAGATAATATTCTTTAATATGAAAAAAATACATTTAATGTAATAAATTTTCTCGAACCTTCTGCCTAAATTACATTTAACGTCCGAAGAATCCCCATGTGTTACGTACTATTCATTAAGCTGCTTTACTTCTTGGCTCATAAATATCGATATTGTTGTTGTTGTGTTGTATGAATGTCATTGGATCAGATTTAAGGTATAATTTACGCTTAAAGTACTGATTTGAATACTCAGTCTACGTATTTCTTATGGTCCCATGTATTTTAAATGGGAGTATCATGCGCGCTGTTGCAACCTTGGTATATTAGAATGAAATCTTAATAAATATGTTTTATTTAATGGATTATGTATAAAATAATTATGGGAAGTTAATTAAGAAGAAACCGTGAGTTTTCGACAAAATGAGTTAAAAAATGTAGTCGCCTGCTACTTTTCGGTCTGTATGAAAAAAAACTTCCAGTGAGAAAGTTTCTCAGAAAACCCTGCATTAATTTATCCTTCAATTTCCAATACTCTACATTCAACGGTATTGTCGATAAGGAATTTTTGTTACGACCGTAACGCGGACCTGCGCGCGCGGGATATCGGGCGGCAGGCGATCTTTTTTTTCCGAGGTAGACCTCATTCATGTCATCCTTAATAAACATTTTAATTATAAAATGATGGTAATATTATAGTGAAAACATATATATCTTATATAATGATGAGGTATTCTCATTAAATATGAATATTTAATGGATTCTTACCATATTTTTCTCATACCTCTCTCCAGTCTCAAGCAAGAAGGATCATATAAAACAAGTACTTTCGTATTTTTTTCGTATTTTTGGCCAGCTTTTTTCGATTCTAGCCCACTGTGCAGCGTTTTGAAATTTGTGTGCACGATTGTGCAAAAACTATTTTAACTATTGCTATAATTTTTTTGCATACTTTTACAACATTACTTTGTCTATTCAATGAACCTCAAATATTGATGAACATATAAATATAAACTATTTTTGTTATAAATAAACGGAATTTTTTTTGTCGAAATCAAAATTTTCACTTTTAAGTTCTCAAAGGAAGTCGTTTGCACAAATTTCAAAAACTGTTCACCTACTTCATCAACGAAATACGTGTATTTTCTATTATAAAAAAATTATATTCCCGTAATAAAACGAAAACTTATGGCACTAGGATACACACCGTTTTCAGTGTCATGCGTGAATACCCTTTCTTAATGCCCAACACTCTCTTAAAAATATCCTGTATACACTTAATGATACAATACACAAACGTGTACATCACCGTTTGTCTCGCACAAATTCCCAGAAATTCTATAACCTTTAGTACTCTAAACCAGGTTACCACAATAAGGGATAAATTGCATCCCTAAAAGGCTTATATATTGTCTAATAGCTAATGTCCCTTGACATCTAAATTTATTAAAGATAGAGACTGTCTGAAAAGATATAAGGATTTTTTATTGATCTCAAAAACTTAAAGCCATTCTAGCAACAGAATATCATTAACATTAACAAACTAAATGTTCTTTGAAGGAAAAATTTAAATCTTGGTTGTTGAGTCAGTAAAGAAAGAATATCTTATAATAAAAAAAATTGAGGTAAAACTTTATGATCTAATTTCGGGATAACTTACTAATTCTGAAGATTTAATTTGGTAACAAGGTAAGAAATAATGAACTTACAAAAAGTTTTCCAGATATGATGTAAGGCAAATGAGCAAACAACTCCGGGGTTGGTACATGTATAAGGTTACTAGGAAAACAAATATTTATAATATGCATATGATTTAATGGACTTCTAACTTTACTTCCGACATTTAAAACTTTGGTTATTTACTGTAAAAGGATGACATTTGTTTTATAAGCATCAAAAGGTGTAGCCATACACTACTGTGCCCTTTGAACAGAATGACACAGTGTCATCATCTTAAACATCTTGAAAACTGTTTCATAACATCCAAATATTTATAAATTACATCAGAAATTTGTTAGCTCTTATAATTAAGCCTCAAAAATATTTTATTTATTTATTAAGTATATAGTTTAATGCTGAAGTTTATTAATGAATATGTTTAGTGAATACTAACTGAATTAAATTCCCCAATCATAAGTGAAAAACTAATGAGACAAAATAATTTACTGTATCCATATTATCCTAAAATATTATGACTATGAAATTTGGAATGCGGTTTAGGAAATATACATATTTTATAGATTCAATATTTATAATCATACCTAGCAAAGTGTCTGGTCTAGAAGCAACAGTATCTTGCTCTCCTTCTTTATTGGCTATAGTATCTAGACTGCATCTTGTTTTCTCTCCAATTCCAATAGATGAGGGTTCAGCCAGATTTCCCATTGAGATTTTCTTGATAACTGTCATGTCGCCTTCACAAAGACAGATCTAGAAAACATAGCATATCTTAAGATTCACAAGAAAGAAGTTAACTGGATATATATTAAATATCATTTTAATAAATAATAGAGAAGTTCTAACAATAATGCCTCTATAGCAAGTAGGCTACAATTCCTAGATAAATTTAACAAAACTAATTTTTATAAGAGATGTGAATGGTATTTTGTAGGGCTAACCCCCTAACAAGCCACTGCTGCTGATCCTACAGTAGATAAAAGAGAGATAGATGCAAGGAATACTGATTTTATGAACTCAATCTTTCTACAAACAATACAGTAAGTTCAAAGTAAGTTAAGAAGTAGCTCAAAGTCTATACACACAACCAATCACTGATAGGCAGCTTGCAAGGCAAAATTTGAAGATATAGATAAAGAAAATTTAACATACTGAAATAGACCGTAAATGTCCAGATATTTCCAATTCAGGCTCTTCAGTATACCAAGATGATGAAAGATTTCTTTGAAGCCTGAGTCCAAAACTGATAGGCTCTATTAATGTCCATTCCTCAGGTGACTCAGAATCTTGTTCTGGCAATACAACCCTGACAAAAATATAATTTTCTAATTATCATTTTTGAATATTATGTATGTGTATATATATGAATAAAGGTGCGCTTGCTCACAGCAAGCAATGTAATAATATATATTTTAATAAAATGTAAGATTTTTCGAAATATATTCTGAAAGGCCATTCTAAACATAACATAAATGACATTTTCGCAGCGATCATTACATTAATTTCGATTTCCCATGCATTTCTTCCCGCAGCATTATTACCGCCCTGGCGTCGAACAAAGGCAATCCAACGAATTATACAGTCATTATTGCCTTGAGTATGATTGACTTTATAAATATTCCGATTTTTAAAGGGAAATTCATTCAGGAAGTACCTCAACATGTGTCCTAAATTCCCTATGCATTTCTTAGGAAGGTATAGTTAACGCCCCCTAGCATCGAACCAACGACCATTTATGACAATCTTAGGGATGCGTTTATTTGAAAATGGTCCCTTTTATGGCTGTGTGAAATTTTGAACCTCTGCGCGGTTGGGAAGTGTCATAAAAAGCTTTCGGAAATATGGTCAATGTATTTTAAACGGGAAAAATCGAGTTTACGGGACGCTCTGGAATCGAACTCGTGACACATAGAAAAGTGTTGATTTTTTTCAAAGTACATTATATACGTATCTATAAGTGTAGAAAGTTTGAATGATCTATGTACCATATTATGAGAGAAACGATTTTTCAAAATTTGAAAATATATAACCCTCTGGCATAGAACCCATGATCTTTTGTGAATAATTGATAACATTTTTGTGTAGAAACATATATTTCCTATAGCCACATGAAATTTGGTTGTTATAAATTCCCGGAAAGTATTTTTTTTAAATAGTCAAAAATCGACTCCATGCATTCTTATGGAGAAAAATCCGACTTTGGGGCCTCCCAGAATCGAACCCATGATACGAAGAGTGGGTTTTAGATTTTTTCCTGGGTTAAGTTTAAATGGCCATTACGCAAAAAAATTGGCGAGCCCGTGCCCTCAGCAGTTTGGGCCAGACATTTGTATCCTCAAATATTTTTTACCCCCTAGTTATCTATATATAAGAGAATTATCTATTACGAGTAAAGGTGTGCTTGCTGACAGCAAGCAATGTGATAATATATCTTTTAATAAAATGTAAGATTTTTCGAAATATTATTCTGAAACTCCATGCTAAACATAACGTAAATGGACATTTTCGCAGCGAGCTTTACATTGATTTCGACTTCCCATGCATTTCTTACGGCAACATTATTCCCGCCCAGGCGTCGAACCGAGGTCATCCTGCTAAAATTACTGTAATCTTTCGCTTGAGTATGTTTGACTTTACAAACATCCCGAATTTCAAAAGGAAAATCATTTAGGAAGTACCTTAAAATGAGTCCTTAATTCCCTATGCATTTCTTACGATGGTTCGCCCCCTAGAATCGAACCAACGACCATTAACGACAATCTTGGGGATGCCTTAATGCGGGAATGGTCCCTTTTATGCCTGAGTGAAATATTGAGCCTCTGCGCGGTTGGGAAGTGTTAAAAAAGCTTTCTGACATATATATATATAGCATATATCTATTATATATAGACGCTTCGGGGGGATATATCTATTATATACGAGTAAAGGTGCGCTTGCTTACAGCAAGCAATGCAATAATTTATCTTTAGTGAATAATAAAATTTTTCGAAAGATTACTTTGCTCAAACGTTGCTAAACATTAAGTAAAGGGCATTAACGCAGCTGAAAATGCACTGAATACGATATCCAATGCATTTCTTTCGGCAGCTAAAATCCCGCCCCGGCGTCGAACCAAGGTCATCCTGCTAAAATTACTGTAATCTTTCGCATAAGTATGGTGGACTTTATAAACACCCCGAATTGCAAAAGGAAATTCATTCAGGAAGTACCTTAAAATGAGTCCTAAATTCCCTATGTATTTCACATGGAGAATTAATTAACGCCCCATAGCATCGAACCAACGACCTTTTACGATAATCTTAGGATAGCTTTTATATGAGAATTGTCCCCTTAATGGCTGTGTGAAATTTTGAACCTCTGCGCGGTTGGGAAGTGTTATAAAAAGCATTCGGAAATATGGCCAATGTATTTTAAACGGGAAAAATCCAGATTACGGGTCGCTCTGGAATCGAACCCGTGATACATAGGTGAGTGCTGATTTTTTTCTAATTATTTTTTGTGTGTATCCATATTTGTAGAAGATTTGAATAATCTATATTCGATATTAAGGGAGCTATGATTTTTCAAAATCTGAAAATATTTCACCTCCTGGCATCGAACCCAGTACCGATTGTACGTAAAATACTATATTTTTCAGTAGACATATATATTAGCAATAGCTAAATGAAATCTTATTCTTTTAACTTAATAGGAAGTATTTTTAAAATTATTTGAAAAACGGCCCCATGCATTCCTAACGGGGAAAATCGAGATTACGGGACGCTCTGGAATCGAACTCGTGACATGTAGGCAAGTGTGGATTTTTTTCGAGGTACATAATATACATACCTATAAGTGTAAAAAATTTGATTATTCTATGTTTCGTATTAAGAGAGCTAGAATTTTTCGTAATTTGAAACTTTTTCACCTCCTGGCATCGAACCCATGACCGGTTGTACGTAAACAATAGCATTTATCCATAGATATCAATAATAGCAATAGCTGTATGAAATCTTATGCTTCTAGCTTAATGGGAAGTATTTTTAAAATCATTTGAAAAACGGCCCAATGCATTCTTAATGGGGAAAATCGATTTTTGGGGCCTTCTAGAATCGAACCCATGATAGGTAGGGTCGGTTTCCCAATTTTTCCTAGGTGAGATTTAGTTGGCCATGACGTAAAAAAATCGGCGGCTCCGTGGCCCCAGCGGTTTGGGCCTGACATTAATATCCTATATATATATATCTGTATATATATATATCCCCCCGAAGCGTCTATATATAATAGATAAACGCTTCGGGGGGATATATATATATATATACGAGTAAAGGTGCGCTTGCTTACAGCAAGCAATGCAATAATTTATCTTTAGTGAATAAATAAAATTTTTCGAAAGATAACTCTACTCAAACGTTGCTAAACATTAAGTAAAGGGCATTAACGCAGCTGAAAATGCACTGAATACGATTTCCGATGCATTTCTTTCGGCAGCTAAAATCCCGCAACGGCGTCGAACCAAGGTCATCCTGCTAAAATTACTGTAATCTTTCGCTTGAGTATAGTGGACTTTATGAACACCCCGAATTGCAAAAGGAAATTCATTCAGGAAGTACCTTAAAATGAGTCCTTAATTCCCTTTGCATTGTTTAAGAAGTTATAGTTTACGCCCCCTAGCATCGAACCAACGACCTTTTACTATAATCTTAGGATAGCTTTTATATGAGAACCGTCCCCTTAATGGCTGTGTGAAATTTTGAACCTCTGCGCGGTTGGGAAGTGTTGTAAAAAGCATTCGGAAATATGGCCAATGTATTTTAAACTGGAAAAATCGAGATTACGGGTCGCTCTGGAATCGAACCCGTGACACATAGGCAACTGTTGATTTTTCGCAAAGTACATTTTATACGTATCTATACGTGTAAAAAGTTTGAATGATCTTTATTTCATATTTATAGAGCTACGATTTTTCAAAATCCGAAAGTATTTCACGCGAAAAATTACAGTGATTTTAGCAGGATGACCTTGGTTCGACGCCGGGGCGGAATTTAGCTGTCGTAAGAAATGCATCGGAAATCGTATTCAGTGCATTTTCAGCTGCGTAAATGCCCTTTACTTTATGTTTAGCAACGTTTGAGCAAAATAATCTTTCGAAAAAATTTATTATTCACTGAAGATAAATTATTGCATCCACCATACAAAGGACATTTTCGCAGCGGACAATGCACTGAATTCGATTTCCCATGCATTCTGACGGCAGCTTTATTCCCGCCCCGGCGTCGAACCAAGGCCCTCCTACGAAAATTACATTTATCTTCCGCTTGAACATCATTGACTTTATAAGCACTCCAAATTTCAAAAGGAAATTCACTCAGGAAGTACCTCAAAATGTGTCCTAAATTCCCTATGCATTTCACATGGAGATATAGTTAACGCCCCCTAGCATCGAACCAACGACCTTTTACGACTATCCTAGGATAGCTTTTAAATGAGAATGGTCCCCTTAATGGCTGTGTGAAATTTTGAACCTCTGCGCGGTCGGGAAGTGTCATAAAAAGCTTTCGGAAATATGGCCAATGTATTTTAAACGGGAAAAATCGACATTACGGGTCGCTCTGGAATCGAACCCGTGATACATAGGCAAGTGCTGATTTTTTGCTAATTAAATTTTGTATGTATCTATATTTGCAGAAGGTTTGAATGATCTTTGTACGATATTAAGGGAGCTACGATTTTTCAAAATCAGAAAATGTTTCACGTCCTGGCATCGAACCCAGGACTGATTGTCCGTAAAATACTATATTTTTCCGTAGACATATATATAAGCAATAGCTGCATGAAATCTTATTCTTTTAACTTAATGGGAAGTATTTTTAAAATTATTTGAAAAACGGACCCATGCATTCTTTACGGGGAAAATCGAGATTACGGGACGCTCTGGAATCGAACCCGTGACACGTAGGCAAGTATTGATTTGTTTTGCGGTATATAATATACTTACCTATAAGTGTAAAAAATTTCATTATTCTCTGTATCATATTAAGAGAGCTACGATTTTTCGAAATTTGAAACTTTTTAACCTCCTGGCATCGAACCCATGTCCGGTTGGACGTAAGAAATAGCAGTTTTCCGTAGATATATATAGTAGCAAAAGCTACATGAAATCTTATTCTTCTAGGTTTATGGGAAGTATTTTTAAAATCATTTGAAAAACGGCCCAATGCATTCTAAATGGGGAAAATCGATTTTTGGGGCCTCCTAGAATCGAACCCATGATAGGAAGGGTCGGTTTCCCAATTTTTCCTAAGTAAGATTTAGTTGGCCATTACGGAAAAAAATCGGCGGCTCCGTGGCCAAAGCGGTTCGGGCCTGACATTTATATCCTATCTATACATATAGACGCTTCGGGGGGATATATATAACATATATATATATATATATATATATATTCATATATATAGGATATTAATGTCAGGCCCAAACCGCTCGGGCCACGGGGCCGCCGATTTTTTTACTTAATGGCCCACTAAATCTCACTTAGGAAAAATTCGAAAACCGACCCTACCTATCACGGGTTCGATTCTAGGAGGCCCAAAAAATCGACTTTCCCCCGTAAGAATGCATGGGGCCGTTTTTCAAACAATTTAAAAAAATACTTTCCATTGAGATAGAACAATGAAATTTCATACGGCTATTGCAATTATATATATCTACGCAAAAATTTCTTTTTTTACGCGCAACCGGTCATGGGCTCGATGCCAAGAGGTGAAATATTTTCGAATTTCGAAAAGTTGTAGCTCTCTTAATATGAAGCATAGATCATTCAAATTTTTTACACTTATAGGTAAGTATATTATATACTTCGAAAAAAATCAACAGTTGCCTACGTATTACGGGTTCGATTCCAGAGCGTCCCGTAATCACGATTTTCCCCGTTAAGAATGCATGGGGCCGTTTTTCAAACAATTTTAAAAAATACTTTCCATTAAGATAGAACAATGAAATGTCATATAGCTCTTGCTATTATATATATCTACGCAAAAATGCTATTTTTTACGTACAATCAGTCCTGGGTTCGATGCCAGGATGTGAAATATTTTCAGATTTTGAAAAATTGTAGCTCTCTTAATATGATAGTTAGATCATTCAAACTTTCTACACGTATAGGTAGATATATAGTGTACTATGAAAAAAATCAACATTTGCCTATGTGTCACGGGTTCGATTCCAGAGCGTCCCGTAATCTCGATTTTTCCCGTTTAAAATACATTGACCATTTTTCCGAAAGCTTTTTATGACTCTTCCCAACCGCGCAGAGGTTCAAAATTTCAAACAGCCATAATAGGGACCATTAATATATAAGAGCATCCCTAAGATTGTCGTAAAGGGTCGTTGGTTCGATGCTTGGGGGCGTTAACTATATCTCCATTTGAAATGCATAGGTAGTTTAGGACACATTTTTAGGTACTTTCTGAATGAATTTCCTTTTGATATTTGGAGTGTTTATAAAGTCAATCATATTCAAGCGGAAGATAACAGTAATTTTTGTAGGATGGCCTTGGTTCGACGCCTGGGCGGGTATAATGTTGCCGTAAGAAATGCATGGGAAATCGAAATCAATGCAATACTCGCTGCGAAAATGTCATTTACGTTATGTTTAGCATGGCCTTTCAGGATAATATATTGAAAAATCTTACATATTATCAAAAGAGATATTATTACACTGCTTGCTGTAAGCAAGCGCACCTTTACTCGTATATATATATATATATCTATTATATATAGATGCTTCGGGGGGATATATCTATTACGAGTAAAGGTGCGCTTGCTTACAGCAAGCAATGCAATAATTTATCTTCAGTGAATAATAAATTTTTTCGAAAGATTATTTTGCTCAAACGTTGCTAAACATAAAGTAAAGGGCATTAACGCAGCTGAAAATGCACTGAATACGAATTCTTTCGGCAGCTAAAATCCCGCCCCGGCGTCGAACCAAGGTCATCCTGCTAAAATTACTGTAATCTTTCGCTTGAGTATGGTGGACTTTATAAACACCCCGAATTGCAGAAGGAAATACATTCAGGAATATATATATATATATATATATATATATATATGAGCATCGAACCAACGACCTTTTACGACTATCTTAGGGAAGCTTTTAAATGAGAATGGTCCCCTTAATGGCTGTGTGAAATTTTGAACCTCTGCGCGGTCGGATATATATATATATCCGCCCGAAGCGTCTATATATAATACATACATATATATATACACTGTATTTTTCAGACCATAAGAATAATATTTGAACCATGTAAACTGAACAGCAGTCAACAGTGGCATTAAGAACCATTATCACACATAAAGACAAAGGTTTGAGTACTCTAGTCCAGGGGTCTCCAAACTTTCCAGCCTCAGGGCCATACTGATTACTCCAGCAAGTTCCAAGAGCCAAAACCATATTATACCATTTACATAAATCTCATTAGTATTTCATATGTCATTATGCTTGTTATAAGTTATGTTTTTATTTCTAATGTATAAAATGTTAGTTGGATTCATTTCAATAATTTGTAAGTTATTATATACTGAAGTTAAATATTCTGCATATTATACATGTCTTTACTCATAACAATTCTGTTTTTCTTTATTCAACTTATCACAAAAACAATAAGCATATCAAATGTAGATGTCATATTAATAATTATTCAACATAAAATTAGAATTCTTCAGTAAACTAAATTTAATTTCCTATAAAAAATATGTAAATTATTTTGTTCTTACTCTAAAACCAAAACTTGATATCACTATAAAATTTTTCATTTAAATCTTCAAACTTTTTTCCAAATAATTTATAACTATTTAAAGAAAATCTACACTAAAATATTTACCTGGTCATTTTCAAATTTTGTAAATCAATTTGTATGTCATCTAAGGTTGCTGAATTTCCTTCTTCATTTTTAATAGCTAAAGTTCTTATTACATTTTCTATTGACAACACTCCTAAATCTAGAATAATAGCATCTCGGCTCCTTGAGTCAGTAGGTATCACAATGATTGGAGCCTAAAAAAATATTTCCAATGAGTTTTAATCTGTATAGCTTTGAAGCACAATTAATGATTAATCAAAATAGATGTGAATCATCACTAATTACGATATATATAAAACTAGAATAAGTATACCTCAACTTTTATATCCAGAGCTATCCTCATAGCCTGAGCATAAGCCTCCTTAACATTTTGCTTTGCAACTTCAGCAGCATTTGCTGATGCACGTACTAAAGCTTCCTTAGTAGCCTGGAAGTTGTTCACAAACCCCTGAAATATTTATTCCTCAATTAGCATTATTTCTAGTTTATTAAAGATCAAAATTTATCCTATACATTATTCCCCTTAAATGTAACTAATATGCTCAAGTGTGACTCCATAGAATGGACAGGACATTTCAAATGATAAGAACCATTCATATCTTCCTAGAAATATTTGCATAACTCTTTTGTCAATGAATGATGAACTTCAGATGAAGTATATCTTAAAACAAGAAAATGAAAAATACAAGAACATGCTATGGAGGAAGGAGAGGGAATCCTTTTATTTACTCTTTACAAAGAGTACAATGAAAAATAAATCAATGATTTGATGGTATATGATTGAACTTAAGATAGAGGACTATCGGTCTGCTTGTAAAGTTGAAAGCAGCTACATGAAATTTTCTCGGGCTTCTAACCGGGTCGTCTCGTGGTGGAACACCGACGTTTCGGCCGCTGTCACCGCAGCCATCTTCAGGGTTGTCGTTTTCTAGGTTTTTTTTTGGGCCTGCTTGTATAGGAAGACGGTCGGGACTCCTCTCTCACCTGATTGGTTGACTGGCCTTCCCATTCCCCATCTTTGTCATGATTGGTTTTCATGATGTTGGTATTTGAAAACTAGAGTCTCGATTGAAATGATTATCTGAGGATTGGATTTCTATGGATTCTGTTATGATCCTTCTCCAAAAATTTTCCTCTTTTTGTAGAATCGTAGATTTCTCGAAGTTTATTTTGTGGCCTTCGCCGATGGAATGTTCGGCCACCGCGGACTTTTCCGGCTGATTGAGTCGGATGTGGCGTTCGTGTTCCTTTAACCAGGTTTCCACCGTTCTTCCTGTTTCCCCGATGTAGATCTTTCCACAATCGCAAGGAACCTTGTACATCCCGGGCGTCTTCAGTCCAAGTTTATCCTTTACGTTGGTCAGGATATTCCCGAGTTTTCTGGGGGGTTTGTGGACCGTGCGGATATTGTGCTTTTTTAATATCCTTGCTATTCTGCCAGAGACCGGAGCGATGTAAAGAAGAACTGCCGTTGCTGTAGGTTTCTCTTTCTCCTTTTCGTTCTCATGAACGGCCCTTTTAAGGGGCAAAGTTTGATCTCCATTAGATCCGGGCCTTTTAAGGGCCTGGTCGATGTCTCTCCTGTGATGGCCGTTCTGCACTAAGATTTTTCTCAGGTGATCTATTACTTTACCGATGCTTTCTTTTTCTGAAATTGCGTGCGCCCGGTGAGCCAAAGTGGAGAGCACAGATCTCAGCTGCGCTGGATGATGGTGGCTGCTGCCCTGTAGATAGAGATCGGTGTTCGTTGGTTTGCGGTACACGCTATGCCTCAGCGTGCCGTCGGGTTTTCGTCTAATTAGGATGTCTAGGAAAGGGGGGCATCTGTCCTTTTCTATTTCCATAGTAAACTGAATATTTGGATGCCTGCTGTTTTAAAAAAAAACCAAGAAAACGACAACCCTGAAGATAGCTGCGGTGACAGCGGCCGAAACGTCGGTGTTCCACCACGAGACGACCCGGTTAGAAGCCCGAGAAAATTTCATCCAGCTTACATTTCACCGGGAAAGCCTAAAGTCCTATTTGAAAGCAGCTAGTTTACGCAAATTATAATGGGAAGACTTGCAGGGGTGACATTGTTGGTGGGTTTTCAAGTGCAAGTAGCACTAAATGGCAAGCAAGAGAGCTCAATCTTAAGACAATTTCTGTAAGTTTAAACATTAGAGCAACAGATTGACTTTCATTGTTAATAAATTTGATAAAAATAAACATAATAGACTAAATAATACACATCCTTTAAGAGGGTATACACAATTTTAAATTTACAATAACGATGTATCATTACCATTAAAGTGTTGATGAATCGGTTAAGGAATATTAACTGTATTCTACCAAGGATGCAACGAATTCTAAGATCCTTGTTCCCACCATATCCTTCAGCCCAAATCACAACTTCCAGAACCAGGGTCTCTCCAGCCAAAGGGCGAATCACCTGGTAGAAAGATGATTTAGGTAATTATGAACAACACTATTCATGGAAATGTAAAAAGTTTAGTAATATAACACATCATTACTTCCTTATATATTGTTTGGGGGCTGAGATCCACAGTGTGGATAGATCCAAGAGATGCTTTACACTCAGTGTGAGTCTCTCGTACAACAGTGGATGCTTTCATTGTCTTAACATCAAATCTCATGAGGGGTCCATCATGTGCAGCAACATGGCAGATGATACCAAACTGCTCCAATTGAGCTTCCAATTTCAAGTTGATTAAATCAGGATTATGTCTTGATCGCTTCTTTTTCCCTATTTAAATGTCATCTATAATTAACTTTACAACTGCTAATAAAATACAATCAATTTAATTTATATCAAAAAGTAAACAAAGTTATTTTAAACTAAGTGAAAATACAAAAGGCAAATTATGGTTAGTTAGGATTAATCTAACATTATTGAAGCAAAATATAAAATAAAATATAAAATTCTCTTTAAATATGTCTTCTTATATTTGAACATTTACAAATAAAACACATTACTAATGTCAATCAATCGTCAAAGAGGCAAGTGAGGAGGTTCAATTTTTAGAAACAAAAATGTTGCTCAATGTTGATGAAGAAAGTGGAGCGCATATCACCCAAGCAAAAAATTCATCATGACACCTTCTTCTTGATTCTTACATTCTATAAAATTAGAAATGTTATTTTACCACTTGGTATGTTGATATTTAGTGTGGAGGCAGCTCTACTTGGACCAGGTAAAGTTAATGTATTAACTTTTCTTTTACTTGAGCCATTTTGGCTGATGTTTTCAAGCAAACTTTCAGCAAACTCTTTCAATGCCATCACAGCTTCAGCATGAATTGCTAATATCACACCTGTAAGATGTATGCTCAAGGATCGTTCCACAGATTTCCACTCAGTTTGGAAGTCAGGTGATTTGTTGCTCACCTGTGTAAATATAAAAATGAATATAGAAATAAAAGAAAAAGTAATTCCACATTCCGATTTTATTTCTAATAACCAAAGACTAAAATGGCAGCAACTTAAAACACAATCTCCTGAAGTCTGATAAGTTGCTCTGCCTAATTCAGCTATCAATCCAGAACATTCTAAAGAAAATAATGAATACTGAATGTGTATAACATATACAAACCTGAGTAAAATGAATGCTTAGAAGGTGTGACTTTTCTTGGATTTCTGCATCAACATCATCAGGACCAAGAGCAACTGAGAGCATGTGGATTGGCTCTTTACACCCTAACACTCCTTGCTTTAACAGTACACTACCTATGTGAAGTGAGACTGTTAGATCAAAAGTTCGCTGTTTCACCTGTGCTTCTAAAGTATCAAGACGAAACTCCACTATAGGCATTTCATCAGGATCCATCTCTCTTCCTACACTCATGACAAACTCTGCAAGACATAAAGTATGATCATAAATAATATATTTCTCATATTTGCAAAGTTTTCAGAATCCATCCATCCATAAAAGGTCAGCAATGATATATTGTTGTTCAAAAATGACCATGTCATCATTCCCTGGCATGCCATCTATTTCTGATAGTCCAGGAGTTTTCACCTGCTTCAATTTCGTCTAGAATTTTCAACCCTTTCATGTTGAGAAATAGAGTCTAGTGGAATGAACCTCTGAGCATCTAATAGATGCTCAAAATAAAATGAAGTGTTATAGATCACTTGTCATTGTTCAGCTAGGTAATTGAGTTATGTAAGAACACACAATTTTTTGTGTCATCATAATTTTTACTTGCCCAAAATTTACTTTGAAAAAGCTAGCATATATCATATGAAAGTAATTTAGATAACTATTCAAAAAGTAATGTTTGTTTCTTTTATGTCACTCTCAATTAGGGTTTATATTAAAATCATCTTTAAAAAATCATCGTAGAGGTTATTTTTTTTCAAGAAGTCTTTTTATCAAGAAAACACAGTAAATCCAAGATTCAAAACAACAAAAAAATATGCTGATTCTCTATCAGCCTAATCCTTTCAGCTAGAAGTCTTGGCATTAGGATGAAGGAATTGTGCTAGTAGATCACACCAAATTAGATTAGAATTTAGCTTGAACTATAATATCTATTATATAATTAATCTTTATTAATATAAAGATAATCTATTCATTTAAGTAAATACAATTCTCACCATTTGCATGAAATGCCAGTTCTGTAAGAGTGGATTGCACAAGTGAAGGGGCAGAGGAAGATTGAGATCCTGAAGATGGAGCCATTTTTGCTCCAATAGCACCTAGTTCACTGATGTTATATGTACTTGATGCTAGAGAGCACGAATCCTAAACATAAAAAAATTTTAAATAATATATAATAAAATTTTAACTAATATATATAACAGAGAAATTTAACATTTTCATACCAGAAATGTATCCAAAGAAAATAAATTCATAGCATATATTAAATAAAAATAAATACAAGTATTATAAAACTATTATTCTTTTTACTTTTTATTTTTGATGTTTGAGGAATCACAAAGCTCCAATATTTTGCATAAGATGACATAAAATACTAGGTCACATAGGGTGACTAAGTTAAGACATAAGCACAGAAAAGGATAAACTATCATTGATTTACCAACTAGTAAATATTCTACAAAAATAAATTTATGATGTAAAGTTTCAGCTACCCTTCCGTATTCAAAAAATCAAATAATTTAATAATACAGAAAACGCTATTTATGTGATGTTTGTGAATATACCGTATTTTTCGGACCATAAGACGCACCTGGTTTTTAGAGGAGAAAAATAGGACAAAAAATATTCTGAACCAAATAGTGTAATAAAATATTTAATAGTCTTTATTTTGGAGGCGAGATTGAGACTAGAAAGTCTCTTCTTCCATCTAACCTCTTTAAAAAGTTTCAAGTACCAAAAGAATTAGAAAGAGAAAAATAATAATTATAAGAGAGATTTAAGTGGATATAAAAACCTAAGAAAATTCTTAGAAAAAAAATCCACTGCAGGAAAACACCCACAATGAAGGGGGGTGTGAAAAACCTGCACAAACCTACTGATAGAATTATCTAAAAACAGAATACTAAAATTTCAATTTTACAAGATAATCAATGAGTCAGATCATGTTAAATTTGAAAACATATCTTATAACTAAACAGGTAATTAAAAACATTCAATGGTATATTTAAGATGATTGCCAAAAAGAGAGGCAAAGTGTAGATAATAAAATTATAAGATATTGGACTGAGCTGCAAAAAAAGAATATTTCAGGACAGATGCATAGTTAAATTAATTGGAGGTTAAGAGTGAAAGGAGCAGTAGAGAGAGCGTTGATCAGTGCTGTAGAGATGTGATGACTGTTGATACAAGAGATAAATTGGATATATGATTAAGATAAGTAAGACATTTTCTTCTGAAAGATCGGGTGGAAATGGAAGATTTAATGTGGGAGGGAATGGTATTCCAGAGTGTGGTAGCAGTTATAATAAATGATTTGTGATATGTCTCCGTTCTGTGGTTCGGTATTAGTAAATTTAATCTCCCTCTAGTATTACAATTATGGACGGACTCAAATCTTACAAATTCGGAAAAGAGATATTCAGGAGATTGCGTTCGCAAAACAGTACATGTTAACGTTAGAATGTGATGTTGTCTGCGAGTTTCGATTTTTATCCAATCTAATTTTTTAAATGCACCGGAAATATGGTCGAATTTTCTCAAATAAAATATAAATCGAACGGACGCATTTTGGATGCGTTGGAGCTTATTGGCTAGATCTCTTGATAGATCTTGGAACAATGTCACCGTAATCAAAGTGGGGCATGATCAATGAATTTACTAGTCTACTGAGTCGAAGGCTTTACTAAAATAATGTATAACAGAATTTAATAATGTATAACAGAACAATATTTGATCCTGCGGGTCGGCTGCAGCGGGTCCCGCTGCAGCTCTGATACGAATGCCCGGCATTAGTGTCAGCGTCTTAGTACAGCGTCAGTGTCAGTCTTCTATTCGGACCATAAGACTCAGGCACTTTTCTCTCCACTTTTTGGTGAAGAAAAAGTGCGTCTTATGGTCCGAAAAATACGGTATATTCTAAAATATAAGTATCGACATATACATTTTATTTTATTCAATTTTATACGGATACTTACTCTCATAAATCTAGATAGTAACTAGAACCAAATGTAGAAATAGAACAATAGCAGAATTTATCCAAGTTGAAATGGACTATACATGGAAGTTCTTTGACTTCCTGAATCACACAATGTATTAGAGCTCATGTAGAGGTAATGATAAACTAAACGAATAAAGGGATTCTTCTAAAGCTGCCCTAAAGAAAAGCTAGTCATAATAAAAAGTAATTATATTGAAAATTTTATAGATGGGTGGATCAAGATAGAAAATTTCCATGTTGAGTCAATGATGGTATAAGAAGTTTAACTCTGACAAAGAGTATATAATTGCTTCTGGTAAAAGTCATCAATTTCATTAAATTAGTACAAAAATATTTTATTTATTTAAAGATACTCTAGAATTTAAAAACTTATTCTTGGAAAAAATCAGTTTTTGTATAATACTCACCAGAGGTGGTGAAATATCATCTTCGTCCTCTCCAGGCATTGGAAAATTTTGAAATAAATTAGCAAGGCTAAGAAGACGTTTATCTGAAAATAACTTCTTTTAATTAGTAAAATTTCAAAAAACTCTGAGATTACAGAGACATTTTCCCCAAAACCAGATTTAAGAGAGGATTAAACATTAATGATGAAACAGAAATAAAATTCTCACCTTAGATTTCTCAAAAAAGAAATTGCAAATATGATATTTTAGGATATTATTTCCTTAGAATGAAAATTACAAATCTATTGCAAAGCCTAGCTAACAATAAAATAGATTTTTGATATAATAGTACTGCCTAGCAGGAAATTGTACCTATTATTAAGGATGAGTATGAAAGTTAGAATTGATAGATAATAATAAAAATAAATTTTATCATACGATCATTACAAAATATGATTAAATCTATTATAATAGGTTGATTTTCATTATTATTATTATTTCATTATAGTAATCTGATCAGGTATCTGATAGACAGATATTTAAATGGATCATTAACATTACTTGCAACAACATAAATCAGTTTTTGTGATACAAGAAAACTAAATTTAATTTCATAAAAATTAGAGCAGGAAAAATCTTTGTTAGCTGAAGATTATTTTCTTGGTGGTGGGGTTGGTGTAGGCATTTTTTGATTCATCTTTTTGATTAATGCCAGTTTGCAACGGAAATTCTCTCAGATTAAAATTTTCTTTACTTATAATGTCTTTTATACACTGCGTACCTATTTCAGAGTTATTACATGATTTAATCGTATCTCTTTTCTTATATTTTCTCTGCAAAATTACTTCCTTTTATGACAGAAGAAATTTGCAACTTGACTTAAATTACCATCAAAACACCATTTTAAAAAAGGGGAGATCTCAAAAAAATTAGAAATAACTGATGACAAACCAGAGAAATGTACATGAACAGGAGGAAGATGTACATCAACTTTGACTTTAGGAAGCCTTGGATCATCAGTGATCAAGCAAATAAAGATGCGTATCTTCAGGGCTAATGGATGTAACAAATGAAGTTTTGAGTTCTCACCAACAGCACTTTCCCAATCTTCATTATTACAAACCATCAGTACCTATGAAAATAAAATTTCAAAATAAGCTATTACAAATTCCACTTTTTCAGCAACTTGAAATTTCTTATATTTTATTATTTATAATTATTTAAAATGTATATAAAACATTTTATTACTTACAATCATATTTACTATTATGTGGAAAATAGGCTACTAACCTGCATGTCTCTAAAATCAATAATGAACTGATCATATGAGTGTTGAAAAATTTCCTTTAAAACATCTTCTTCAGTTGCACCACTTCTAGCTAACTGCTTAACACTGATCCTTTCTTTTTCTTGAGGGACACTTTTCATCATTAATCCACCAAGATTTATGATGAGAAATGCTGTCTCTCTGTAACAGAAAAATCTATAATCTCAAAAATAGAGAAAAATATTGTTTATCCTAGGGATGCTCAATATAAAAGGGATGAAGGATATATTTGAGAAAGAAGGGAAGAGGTTGAACATCATATTTTTCATTTTGCATTGAGATACCCATGCATTGGTGATGCTAATGGTAAGATGCAGCACAATTTTTAAGCATTGAAATGGTAGAACAATTAGAATCAATTTCTGGATGTTCAACTTTTACAGAAGAAACAGAATTTAAATAACATAGCACTTCATCTTATTTTTAAAGTGAATCTTATGGTCAAAAAAATAATCACATGCCACAATTAGACAAACAACTGGTCTTGCATATTTATATACACATATGACAATCACAAGTTTTGAGAACTCAGACTGCAAATGATTGACAATTTTTAAAAAATACTTGGTGATAACGTAGAAGTTTTAAATTTTATAAACCTGTAAATATGCGTCATTTCTATGTATTTAGTCATTGATTCGAGGCCAGGCTCATTTGAAATTCCCCCTTTAAATTAAAAAGGAGCCAGATTTGAATTATTTTTTTAGATAATTATTTCACTGTACCTTTGAACAATTATGGCAATTATGATTAAATTTTTCCAGAAAAGATCTTACCGCAAGAGATCATGAGTTCCATTCTATGGGGCATTTAAATATTCTCCGAAGGAAGGAATCCATTGGAAAATTACAACACATATTGAGACACTTCCAGATGATATTTAATCTTAAAACTTGGGAGGTGTTTGAAAAAACATGAATCACGGAGGATTTGAAGAACTACCGCCTCATCAGTCTCCTCCCAGTTATCTACAGAACATTGATGAGGATAATAGGTGAACATTTGAAGCAACAGTCAGCTAAGCAGCCAAGAGACCAAGCCGGATTCCAAAGAGGTTTCAGTATAATGGACCACATCCATACACTTCTGGAAGTTATCAACAGGACAAATGAATATGAGTACAAGAATAAATTAGTACTGTATTTTGTGGACTATGCACAGGCTTTTGATTTGGTAAGTACTTCCTCCATACAAGCCCTAGAGAGACAATGGGTAGAAGAAGAATACATTCATCTTCTCCATAACATTTATAATAATGCCGCTGCATCAGTAATGTTATGTGAAGAAACTAGAAGTATTCAAAATCAGAAAAGAAGTTAGATAGGGTGATTACCTTTCACCCATTCTCTTTACAGCTCTTCTTGAAGAAATCTTCAAAATATTGGCCTAGGGAGAAAAGGGCCTGATTGTTTTGCAATGATATTGTGCTTTTTGATGCCATTAGAAAGGAATCGGCTTCAAGGCTTCAAAAACTAAATATGGTAGGACAGAAGACAGGACTCATGATAAACTTCAGCAAAACAAAAGTAATATATAATTCCTTTGCAAAGCAAGTGCCTATAAATCCTGAATAAACCACCCTGAAGAGTGCTCAGGATACACATACCTTGGACAACTTGTGACAACAGGGGAAAAGAATAGAATTAATAAAGTAAACTGAAGAACTAATCTAGGTTGGAGTGCCATTGGGAGAAACTTATACATCCTAGAGTCAAGAATACAGATGGAATTGAGGGTCTTCAATCAAATCATTCTACTTGTTTTTACATACGGAAGTGAGACATAGATTATGAATGCAGCAATAACTTAGCAACTCCAGACCACACATATAAGTTTGAAACAATGCATGCTTGGGATCACAAGGAGAAACAGGAAATGTAATATGTGGGCGAGAAAGATTACTGGAGTTACAGAAATGATAGAAAAAATTAAGACCTTAAATTGGATGTGGGCAGGATATGTGTTAAGAAGAAACGACGACCATAAGGACATCAGCAGTAATCAACCTAGAGATGTGAAGAAACCGTGAAGAAGACCAATGGAACAGAGATATCATCAAATACCTATGAGTAATGTGGCAAAGAGGGGCTCATAGTAAAGAAAATCGGAAAACACTTGGGGAAGCTTATATATGAAGTTGGACTGAAAACGGCTGTTGATGATGAAATAAAGAAATATATATATTTCTTTAATAGAAAGTTTAAAAAATTTATGATATTAGCTTACTTTCTAGAATTTTCTAGATGGTCCATATCATTGCAGTAACGCAATTGTTGTACCAGAAAAACAATTTTTTAAAATTCAACATCCAAAGCAGAAATAAAATATAGGATCTGGTACTTCCCTAATGGATTTATTATAGGAACTCTTCACAGGTTATCATCTGGTTGATATAGTTTAACAGGTTCACTATACCACCCAAATGATGACCTGTCAAGTTTTAATAAAGTATATTTAATTTATATTGATATATATATATATTATTAATATATATATATATATCTTCTTTTATCATATATATATATATATTAATATATATATGATAAAAGAAGACACATTCAGTTTAACACAATTTTTATCAGTCTAAGAAATAATACTAATTAGCAAAAAATATTCTATATGATAAATTATTGATTGATTAAAATGAATATTTGACCAACTTGTTCAGGGTTCCATTTTCTGGTACAAGAATTCTTGATGACATAATGTCAATTTCCAAATCAAGATTCTTATGATTGTCAATTGCATGCTGTAATCCTGTTGATGACCTTTCCTTGATTTCTTCCATTCCAGAAACAGCAGCAGCTCTCAACCTATAAAAATATAAAATTAAAAATCATAAAATTAATATACTTCACCCTGAATAACCCTAAAGCAGTTTTAATAACAGACAAACCTCTCAAGCTGAACACCTCTAGGTGGTCTGAAAACTCCTATTACTGAATTAATGGTGATAGCATCATAAATTATGTGTAGAGGTGCAGCCCGAATCCTTAAACGGCGATCACATTTTCCATCAATAGGATCAGTTTCAAAAAGAATATGCAGCAATTCTTCACCCTCTGAATTTTTAAGAGCCTTAACTTGTCCAGGGGGGGCAACAAGTAAAGGCAAGCTGCCATCTTTGGCTGGACAACCAGAAACTTCAAGGCGAGAAATACCCAACAATATCCTATCAAGAAAGCAATTAAGTATATAGATATTAGTATAAAGAATAAAAATTAAAAATTTTAAATCAACTTCTGACTGAAGGTCGTACATGATGAAACCAGAGTTAGTAGGATTTGACCATAACCAACTCAGCATTTATCACAAGTAAATTATAAAGATGATAAGATTTAATGGGAGATGAGACTCTTATAAAAATATTATGGAATTTGATTGTTTATACCCTGAATTAAAGAAATGAATTAAATATAATCGATAACAAGAGATTTTTATTCATGGACAATTTCCATGCTTCTATTGAAAAGATTAACTTTTTGATACATAACAAAAAATTTCATTTTGAAACTACCCATTTTTGACAAATGAACAAGACAAAACTATTCTTATAAAAAGAACCAAAGTAATTTCAATTATACAAAATATTATTAATTATTTGACTATGGGGGAAGAAGAAAAAGAAAAATTCCAATTCATTAAAGGTCCACTGTAAGCTGTAATTATAGTTACCACTATTTAAGAAGATTAAAGGAGTATAAACAACAATTTACAGTAATCCTATAGGTGCTGACCTTACTCCTGGAGTTTTAGTGAGAATTGGTCATTCTTATAATGAAAATTTGCATGATCACATTGCAGTGTATGACGTTCAGGGCATTCATGGCAGGGTAGTTATATTGTTTACGAGTAAAGCTGCGCTTGCTTACAGCAAGCAATGCAATAATTTATCGTTAGTGAATAATAAAATTTTTCGAAAGATTACTTTGCTCAAACGTTGCTAAACATAAAGTAAAGGGCATTAACGCAGCTGAAAATGCACTGAATACGAATTCTTTCGGCAGCTAAAATCCCGCCCCGGCGTCGAACCAAGGTCATTCTGCTAAAATTACAGTAATCTTTCGCTTGAGTATGGTGGACTTTATAAACACCCCGAATTGCAGAAGGAAATATATATATATATATATATATATATATATATATATATATATATATATATAACGTTGTACGTAAAAAACTACATTTTTCCGTAGACATATATATAAGCAATAGCTACATGAAATCTTATTCTTTTAACTTAATGGGAAGTATTTTTAAAATTATTTGAAAAACCGCCCCATGCATTCCTAACGGGGAAAATCGACATTACGGGACGCTCTGGAATCGAACCAGTGACACATAGGCCAGTGTTGATTTTTTTCGATGAACACTATATACGTATCTATAAGTGTAGAAAGTTTGAATGATCTATGTATCATATTAAGAGAGCTACGATTTTTCCAAATTTGAAACTTTTTCACCTCCTGGCATCGAACCCATGACCGATTGTACGTAAACAATAGCATTTTTCTGTAGATACCAATAATAGCAATAGCTGTATGAAATCTCATTTTTCTAGCGTAATGGGAAGTATTTTTAAAAATTATTTGAAAAACGGCCCCATGCATTCTTACGGGGGAAAGTCGATTTTTGGGACCTCCTAGAATCGAACCCATGATAGGTAGGGTCGGTTTTCGAAATTTTCCTAAGTGAGATTTAGTAGGCCATGACGTAAAAAAATCGGCGGCTCCGTGGCCCGAGCGGTTTGGGCCTGACATTAATATCCTATATCTATACATATAGACGCTTCGGGGGGATATATATAACATACGAGTAAAGGTGTGCTTGCTTACAGCAAGCAATATGATAATATATCTTTTAATAAAATGTAAGATTTTTCGAAATATTATTCTGATAGGCCACGCTAAACATAACGTAAATGGACATTTTCGCAGCGAGCTTTACATTGATTACGATTTCCCATGCATTTCTTACGGCAACATTATTCCCGCCCAGGCGTCGAACCAAGGCCATCCTACGAAAGTTACTGTTATCTTCCGCTTGAATATGATTGACTTTATAAACACTCCAAATTTCAAAATGAAATTCACTCAAGAAGTACCTCAAAATGTGTCCTAAATTCCCTATGCATTTCAAATGGAGATATAGTTAACGCCTTCTAGCATCGAACCAACGACCTTTTACGACTATCTTAGGATAGCTTTCAAATGAAAATGGTCCCCTTAATGCCTGTGTGAAATTTTCAACCTCTGCGCTGTTGGGAAGTGTCATAAAAAGCTTTCGGAAATATGACCAATGTATTTTAAACGGGAAAAATCGAGATTACGGGTCGCTCTGGAATCGAACCCGTGATACATAGGGAAGTGCTGATTATTTTCGAAGTACAAAATATACGTATCTATTTGTGTTAAAAGTTTGAATGATCTACGTATCATATAAAAAGAGCTACGATTTTTCCAAATTTGAAACTTTTTCACTTCCTGGCATCGAGCCCATGACCGATTGTACGTAAACAATAGCATTTTTCTGTAGATACCAATAATAGCAATAGCTGTATGAAATCTCATTTTTCTAGCGTAATGGGAAGTATTTTTAAAAATTATTTGAAAAACGGCCCCATGCATTCTTACGGGGGAAAGTCGATTTTTGGGACCTCCTAGAATCGAACCCATGATAGGTAGGGTCGGTTTTCGAAATTTTCCTAAGTGAGATTTAGTAGGCCATGACGTAAAAAAATCGGCGGCTCCGTGGCCCGAGCGGTTTGGGCCTGACATTAATATCCTATATCTATACATATAGACGCTTCGGGGGGATATATATAACATACGAGTAAAGGTGTGCTTGCTTACAGCAAGCAATATGATAATATATCTTTTAATAAAATGTAAGATTTTTCGAAATATTATTCTGATAGGCCACGCTAAACATAACGTAAATGGACATTTTTGCAGCGAGCTTTACATTGATTACGATTTCCCATGCATTTCTTACGGCAACATTATTCCCGCCCAGGCGTCGAACCAAGGCCATCCTACGAAAGTTACTGTTATCTTCCGCTTGAATATGATTGACTTTATAAACACTCCAAATTTCAAAATGAAATTCACTCAAGAAGTACCTCAAAATGTGTCCTAAATTCCCTATGCATTTCAAATGGAGATATAGTTAACGCCTTCTAGCATCGAACCAACGACCTTTTACGACTATCTTAGGATAGCTTTCAAATGAAAATGGTCCCCTTAATGCCTGTGTGAAATTTTCAACCTCTGCGTGGATGGGAGGTGTAAAAAAAACTTTCGGAAATATGGCCAATGTATTTTAAACGGGAAAAATCGAGATTACGGGACGCTCTGGAATCGAACCCGTGATACATAGGCATTTGCTGATTTTTTTTGAAGTACAAAACATACTTATCTATTTGTGTTGAAAATTAGAATGATCGAGGTATCAGATGAAAAGAGCTACGATTTTTCATAATTTGAAAGTTTTTCACCACCTGGCATCGAACCCATGACCGGTTGTACGTAATCAATGGCATTTTTCCGTAGATATATATAATAGCAATAGCCACATGAACTTTTAACTCTCTAGCATAATGGGAAGTATTTTTAAAATTATTTGAAAAACGGCCCCATGCATTCTTAATGGGGAAAATCGAGATTACGGGACGCTCTGGAATCGAACCCGTGACACATAGGCAACTGTTGATTTTTTTCAAAGTACATTTTATATGTATCTATTTGTTTAAAGAGTGTGAATGATCTTAGTGTCATATTAAGGAAGCTAGGATTTTTTAAAATTCGAAAATATTTCACCTCCTGGCATCGAACCCATGATCAGTTACACGTAAGCAATAGCATATTTCCGTAGATATAAATAATAGCAATAGCTACATGAAATCTTATCCTTCTAGGTTAATGGGAAGTATTTTTAAAATCATTTGAAAAACGGCCCAATGCATTCTAAATGGGGAAAGTCGATTTTTGGGGCCTCCTAGAATCGAACCCATGATAGGTAGGGTCAGTTTCCCAATTTTTCCTAAGTGAGATTTAGTTGGCCATTACGGAAAAAAATCGGCGGCTCCGTGGCCAAAGCGGTTTGGGCCTGACATTAATATCCTATATATATATATATGTTACGAGTAAAGGTGCGCTTGCTTACAGCAAGCAATGCAATAATTTATCTTTATTGAATAAAGAAATTTTCCGAAAGATTACTCTGCTCAAACGTTGCTAAACATTAAGTAAAGGGCATTAATGCAGCTGAAAATGCACTGAATACGATTTCCGATGCATTTCTTTCGGCAGCTAAAATCCCGCCCCGGCGTCGAACCAAGGTCATCCTGCTAAAATTACTGTAATCTTTCGCTTGAGTATGGTGGACTTTATAAACACCCCGAATTGCAAAAAGAAATTCATTCAGGAAGTACCTTAAAATGAGTCCTAAATTCCCTATGTATTTCACATGGAGAATTGATTAACGCCCCCTAGCATCGAACCAACGACCTTTTACGACTGTCTTAGGATAGCTTTTATATGACATTGGTCCCCTTAATGGCTGTGTGAAATTTTGAACCTCTGCGCTGTTGGGAAGTGTCATAAAAAGCTTTCGGAAATATGACCAATGTATTTTAAACGGGAAAAATCGAGATTACGGGTCGCTCTGGAATCGAACCCGTGATACATAGGGAAGTGCTGATTATTTTCGAAGTACAAAATATACGTATCTATTTGTGTTAAAAGTTTGAATGATCTACGTATCATATAAAAAGAGCTACGATTTTTCCAAATTTGAAACTTTTTCACTTCCTGGCATCGAGCCCATGACCGATTGTACGTAAACAATAGCATTTTTCTGTAGATACCAATAATAGCAATAGCTGTATGAAATCTCATTTTTCTAGCGTAATGGGAAGTATTTTTAAAAATTATTTGAAAAACGGCCCCATGCATTCTTACGGGGGAAAGTCGATTTTTGGGACCTCCTAGAATCGAACCCATGATAGGTAGGGTCGGTTTTCGAAATTTTCCTAAGTGAGATTTAGTAGGCCATGACGTAAAAAAATCGGCGGCTCCGTGGCCCGAGCGGTTTGGGCCTGACATTAATATCCTATATCTATACATATAGACGCTTCGGGGGGATATATATAACATACGAGTAAAGGTGTGCTTGCTTACAGCAAGCAATATGATAATATATCTTTTAATAAAATGTAAGATTTTTCGAAATATTATTCTGATAGGCCACGCTAAACATAACGTAAATGGACATTTTCGCAGCGAGCTTTACATTGATTACGATTTCCCATGCATTTCTTACGGCAACATTATTCCCGCCCAGGCGTCGAACCAAGGCCATCCTACGAAAGTTACTGTTATCTTCCGCTTGAATATGATTGACTTTATAAACACTCCAAATTTCAAAATGAAATTCACTCAAGAAGTACCTCAAAATGTGTCCTAAATTCCCTATGCATTTCAAATGGAGATATAGTTAACGCCTTCTAGCATCGAACCAACGACCTTTTACGACTATCTTAGGATAGCTTTTATATGACATTGGTCCCCTTAATGGCTGTGTGAAATTTTGAACCTCTGCGCTGTTGGGAAGTGTCATAAAAAGCTTTCGGAAATATGACCAATGTATTTTAAACGGGAAAAATCGAGATTACGGGTCGCTCTGGAATCGAACCCGTGATACATAGGGAAGTGCTGATTATTTTCGAAGTACAAAATATACGTATCTATTTGTGTTAAAAGTTTGAATGATCTACGTATCATATAAAAAGAGCTACGATTTTTCCAAATTTGAAACTTTTTCACTTCCTGGCATCGAGCCCATGACCGATTGTACGTAAACAATAGCATTTTTCTGTAGATACCAATAATAGCAATAGCTGTATGAAATCTCATTTTTCTAGCGTAATGGGAAGTATTTTTAAAAATTATTTGAAAAACGGCCCCATGCATTCTTACGGGGGAAAGTCGATTTTTGGGACCTCCTAGAATCGAACCCATGATAGGTAGGGTCGGTTTTCGAAATTTTCCTAAGTGAGATTTAGTAGGCCATGACGTAAAAAAATCGGCGGCTCCGTGGCCCGAGCGGTTTGGGCCTGACATTAATATCCTATATCTATACATATAGACGCTTCGGGGGGATATATATAACATACGAGCAAAGGTGTGCTTGCTTACAGCAAGCAATATGATAATATATCTTTTAATAAAATGTAAGATTTTTCGAAATATTATTCTGATAGGCCACGCTAAACATAACGTAAATGGACATTTTCGCAGCGAGCTTTACATTGATTACGATTTCCCATGCATTTCTTACGGCAACATTATTCCCGCCCAGGCGTCGAACCAAGGCCATCCTACGAAAGTTACTGTTATCTTCCGCTTGAATATGATTGACTTTATAAACACTCCAAATTTCAAAATGAAATTCACTCAAGAAGTACCTCAAAATGTGTCCTAAATTCCCTATGCATTTCAAATGGAGATATAGTTAACGCCTTCTAGCATCGAACCAACGACCTTTTACGACTATCTTAGGATAGCTTTCAAATGAAAATGGTCCCCTTAATGCCTGTGTGAAATTTTCAACCTCTGCGTGGATGGGAGGTGTAAAAAAAACTTTCGGAAATATGGCCAATGTATTTTAAACGGGAAAAATCGAGATTACGGGACGCTCTGGAATCGAACCCGTGATACATAGGCATTTGCTGATTTTTTTTGAAGTACAAAACATACTTATCTATTTGTGTTGAAAATTAGAATGATCGAGGTATCAGATGAAAAGAGCTACGATTTTTCATAATTTGAAAGTTTTTCACCACCTGGCATCGAACCCATGACCGGTTGTACGTAATCAATGGCATTTTTCCGTAGATATATATAATAGCAATAGCCACATGAACTTTTAACTCTCTAGCATAATGGGAAGTATTTTTAAAATTATTTGAAAAACGGCCCCATGCATTCTTAATGGGGAAAATCGAGATTACGGGACGCTCTGGAATCGAACCCGTGACACATAGGCAACTGTTGATTTTTTTCAAAGTACATTTTATATGTATCTATTTGTTTAAAGAGTGTGAATGATCTTAGTGTCATATTAAGGAAGCTAGGATTTTTTAAAATTCGAAAATATTTCACCTCCTGGCATCGAACCCATGATCAGTTACACGTAAGCAATAGCATATTTCCGTAGATATAAATAATAGCAATAGCTACATGAAATCTTATCCTTCTAGGTTAATGGGAAGTATTTTTAAAATCATTTGAAAAACGGCCCAATGCATTCTAAATGGGGAAAGTCGATTTTTGGGGCCTCCTAGAATCGAACCCATGATAGGTAGGGTCAGTTTCCCAATTTTTCCTAAGTGAGATTTAGTTGGCCATTACGGAAAAAAATCGGCGGCTCCGTGGCCAAAGCGGTTTGGGCCTGACATTAATATCCTATATATATATATATGTTACGAGTAAAGGTGCGCTTGCTTACAGCAAGCAATGCAATAATTTATCTTTATTGAATAAAGAAATTTTCCGAAAGATTACTCTGCTCAAACGTTGCTAAACATTAAGTAAAGGGCATTAATGCAGCTGAAAATGCACTGAATACGATTTCCGATGCATTTCTTTCGGCAGCTAAAATCCCGCCCCGGCGTCGAACCAAGGTCATCCTGCTAAAATTACTGTAATCTTTCGCTTGAGTATGGTGGACTTTATAAACACCCCGAATTGCAAAAAGAAATTCATTCAGGAAGTACCTTAAAATGAGTCCTAAATTCCCTATGTATTTCACATGGAGAATTGATTAACGCCCCCTAGCATCGAACCAACGACCTTTTACGACTGTCTTAGGATAGCTTTTATATGACATTGGTCCCCTTAATGGCTGTGTGAAATTTTGAACCTCTGCGCTGTTGGGAAGTGTCATAAAAAGCTTTCGGAAATATGACCAATGTATTTTAAACGGGAAAAATCGAGATTACGGGTCGCTCTGGAATCGAACCCGTGATACATAGGGAAGTGCTGATTATTTTCGAAGTACAAAATATACGTATCTATTTGTGTTAAAAGTTTGAATGATCTACGTATCATATAAAAAGAGCTACGATTTTTCCAAATTTGAAACTTTTTCACTTCCTGGCATCGAGCCCATGACCGTTTGTACGTAAACAATACCATTTTTCTATTGATATACCTAATATCAATAGATCTATGAAATTTCATTATTCTAGCATAATGGGAAGTATTTTTAAAAATTATTTGAAAAACGGCCCCATGCATCCTTACGGGGGAAAGTCAATTTTTGGGGCCTCCTAGAATCGAACCCATGATAGCTAGAGTGGATTTCCGAATTTTTTCTAAGTGAGATTTAGTGGGCCATTCCGTAAAAAAATCGCCGAGCCAGTGGCCCAAGCGGTTTGGGCCTGACATTAATATCCTATATATATATATATATATATGTTATATAGATATATATATATATCCCCCCGAAGCGTCTATATATAATAGATATATATATATATATCCCCCCGAAGCGTCTATATGTATAGATACGAGTAAAGGTGTGCTTGCTGATAGCAAGCAATCAAAAAATATATCTTTCAATAAAACTTAACATTTTCCGAAAGACTTTATTCGGATAAGGCATGCTAACTTAAGCACATTTTCACAGCGATCTTTTCATTGATTTCGATTCCCCATGCATTTCTTACGGCAACATTATTCCCGCCCCGGCGTCGAACCAAGGCCATCCTACGAAAATTACTGTTATCTTCCGCTTGAATATGATTGACTTTATAAACACTCCAAATTTCAAAGGAAATTCACTCAGGAAGTACCTCAAAATGTGTCCTAAATTCCCTATGCATTTCAATTGGAGATATACTTAACGCCCCCTAGCATCGAACCAAGGACCTTTTACGACTATCTTAGGGTAGCTTTTAAAAGAGAATGGTCCCCTTAATGGCTGTGTGAAATTTTTAACCTCGGCGCGGCTAGGAAGTGCCCTAAAAAGGTTTCGGAAATATGGCCTATGTATTTTAAACGGGAAAAATCGAATTAACGGGACGCTCTGGAATCGAACCCGTGATACATAGGCAAGTGCTGATTTTTTGTTAATTACATTTTGTATGTGTCTATATTTGTAGAAGGTTTGAACGATCTTTGTACGATATTAAGGGAGCTACGATTTTTCAAAATCTGAAAATATTTCACCTTCTGGCATCGAACCCAGGACCGATTGTACGTAAAATACTACATTTTTCCTTAGACATATATATTAGCAATAGCTACATGAAATCTTACTCTTTTAACTTAATGGGAAGTATTTTTAAAATTATTTGAAAAACGGCCCAATGCATTCTTAACGGGGAGAATCGAGATTACGGGACGCTCTGGAATCGAACCCGTGACACATAGGCAACTGTTGATTTTTTTCAATGTACACTATATACGTATCTATACGTGTAGAAAGTTTCAATGATCGAAATGTCATATTAAGAGAGCTACGATTTTTCGAAATTTGAAACTTTTTCACCTCCTGGCATCGAACCCATGACCGTTTGTACGTAAACAATAGCATTTTTCTGTAGATAACAATAATAGCAATAGCTCAATGAAATTTCATTGTTCTATCTCAATGGGAAGTATTTTTAAAAATTATTTGAAAATCGACCCCATGCATCCTTACGGAGGAAAGTCAATTTTTGGGGCCTCCTAGAATCGAACCCATGATAGTTAGAGTGGATTTCCCAATTTTTCCTGAGTGAGATTTAATGGGCCATTACGTAAAAAAATCGGCGGCTCCGTGGCCAAAGCGGTTTGGGCCTGACATTCATATCCTATATATATATATATCCCCCCGAAGCGTCTCTATGTATAGATGTTATATATATCCCCCCGAAGCGTCTATATATAATAGATGAGCAATATAAAGAGAACTACCGTAAGTTAAATCTCATATTATAGCGTGCAGAAGATTATCTTGAAAGGCTTATACTGTATATTAAGTTAATTAGAAACAATGCTTTCCTATTCCATAGAATAAGTATTCAACCATCAACCAATGTACTTTTAAAAGGATATATAGATTAAATTGTAGATCAGTTACTCTTTTGGTGACTATTAACCCATCAAGTGTGGAGGAAATTTAAAGGAATCCCATTTTGTAGGTCAAAGGAAATTTAATTGTTTGCCAATTTTGGTAGATGTTCATTAAAAATTTATATAAAAACACACAAGAATTAGACAGGATTGTACTTTTTCCACAGATTTTATTTTTACACGACCAGTTTCAGCCAGTGATGATCAGCGGTCATGATAATAGTGATCCTGATGATGTCCATCATCAGGTGATGATCACTATCACTATCACTAATAGTGATCCTGATGATGGCCATGATCACCGATTTCATTTTTACCATGGTTATCATCATCACCAATTTTATTTTTACACAACATCACGATGGTCGTGTAAAAATAAAAACTGTGGAAAAAGTATGAACCAGTCTAATTTTTGTGTGTTTTTGAGATGGAGTTCCACAAAACAACGCCTTTGTGAAATTTAAAAATTTATAATTCTAAAATTACCTAATCATCAAATTCATTTGTAATTTGTTATGCTAATTAAGTCTTGTTTTCTATACTGTGTAATAATAATTATATTACCTATAATATTTTATGTAACTATAATATTTTATGTATTAGTAGCAACATAGTGGATAAATCTTCTGACAGTGAGTTTTTGTCTGACATAATAATAATAATAGCATCTTTATTTAGGGCAAAATTGAGACTGAAAAGTCCCCTCTTCCATTTAACCCTGTCTAATTATAAATTAAGTATTAGAAAGTTAAATTAAACAAATTAAATAACTAAATTTGTGGAATTAAAAAACCCTAAGTGAAACTTAGGGGAAAAAATTCCATAGCAGGAAAGCACCCACAAAGAAGGGGGGTGTGAAAAACCTGCACAATCCTACTGATAGTAAAACCTACAAGAAAATTAAAAAATGAGTACAACCTAGAAGAAAATATAAAGGATGAAATAGTTATAACATAAAAATACAAGTTATAAATAGAGAAAATAAACAAGATTATGAATATACAAAGCATTTAAAATAACGATATATAGTATGACCTATTTGTAATTTTACTAGTTCGACTCGACACTTTCACTGTCTATGAGGTTCATTAGTTCATGAGTTACAACATGTTAGATTTAAAACCTAATAATAATTCTGTGAAGCATAGTTAGAGTGAAGAAATGGTGATAATTGAAGATTAGGAAGATACTGTCTGGAGCTAAGGTGTACTAATGCGGTCGTTGATTCTCTAGAAGTAGAGTAAAGCATTTTTTTTAATGTTTGGATTGATGAAGAAGATGTAATATCATGCAGTAGTGCATTCCATAATTTGATGGCAGTTATCAAAAATGATTTGTGATACGTTTCTGATTTGTGCTTCGGAATAAGTAGTTTACATTTCCCTCTAGTATCACAGTTGTGGACTGATAGTAAGCTGATGAATTCTGTAGAGATATATTCAGGAGTTTGCATTTGGAGAATGCTGTACGTCAATGTAAGAATATGTATTTTCTACGAGGTTCGAGTTTTAACCAAGAGAGTTTCCGATAGAATTCTGACATGTGGTTGTATTTCTTCCAGTTAAAAATAAATCTAACGGAAGCATTCTGTGCCAGTTGAAGCTTATTAGCTGGTTCTTTGGTTAGATCTTGGTAAACTATATCACTGTAGTCAAAGTGGGGTATGATTAAAGAGTTGACCAGTTGTTTTTTAATGGAAGTTGTAAGGAAGCTTCCGCGGTTTCTAAGGCAGTGAATCAAGGAATAAACTTTTTTTACATATTTTTATAACCTGTTCGGACCACGTTAGATTGTTATTAATACAAATGCCGAGACTATTGACTAGGTTACTGAGTTGGATCTCCGTATCGTCTACGGTAATCTTAGCAGTGTTGTTAATGTTCAGTCGTTTCAATAAAATGGGGGACCCGATGACAATGGCTTGAGATTTCGATGGATTGATCTTTAAAAAGTTATCTTTGCTCCAGTTATTTATTTGCCTTAGATCACGGCTAACGTAGCGAATGCAATCGGAGAATTGGGCAATGGATGAGTCAATATAAATCTGGAGGTCATCAGCATATAAATGGTGGTTACAATACTTAATGAATTGCGGACAGTCATTGATATATAGCGAAAATAGCAAAGGACCGAGGGTTGATCCTTGGGGAACACCGCGATCTACATCTAACCACGCTGATGAGTTATTCTCGAAGATAACCTTCTGTTGCCGATTATGTAGATAAGAATACAGCCATGCTGTTGAAGCATCTGTGAGAAATACGTCCCTCGTAGTTTAGCAAGCAATATATCTGCATCTACCGAATCAAAGGCTTTACTAAAATCTAATAATATCAGTATTGTTAATTTACTCTCATCCATCGATTAACAAAAGTCGTCAGTTATCTTTACTAGCGCCAATGCGGCGCAGTGTAGTTTACGGAACCCTGATTGTGAACGGTTGAGGGTTAAATTTTTGTTTAAGTATTCAGTGATTTGCCTATGTGCTAATTTTTCAAGTGCTTTGGATAAAACCGATAGGAAACTGATTGGTCGATATTCCTCAGAGCTCGAGTTTGAATTTTTCAAGATTAGTTTAACTATTGCTTGTTTCCATGGTTTTGGAAATTTACCTGTGCGGAAGGATAGTTTAAAAATGTTGGTAATTATGGGTAATAGAATATGACCTAGTTTGTTAATGAAAGTGATTGGAATGCCATCAGCGCCTTCAGCTTTTGATTTAATACTTTTTAATGTATTGTTTACTTCTAGTTGTGTTACTTATTTGAAAAGGAATTGAGGGCGTAATGGGGACTGTTAAGATTTCTTCAAATTATCTAATATTCTAAGTTTGTGTTCACGGTCGATTATAGTTGGTGGGATGGAAAATTACTTGTTTATGGAGTAAAGGGATATTTTATTGAGAGGAGGTGGTTCCCTAGATTTCCCGATACCTAAGCTACGTAAATTTTTCCGTAGAATAGCCGGTGTTTTGCTGTCTTTCGATATTAAATGCGCGTACCTTAATTTAGCATTTCTTATCAGCTGTCTAGTTTTATTTCTACACTTCTTGTAGTTGGTAAAATATAAAGAATCCTTAGTGAGTTTGTATTCGCGGAACATGTAATCGCGCTTGTCCATCATTCTTCTGATGTCTTATGAGAGCCATGGAGCTTTCGGTTTCGAGATTCGGATTTTTTTTAACTGATGCGAGCTTATCTAATATGGATAATAAGAGATCGTTCAATAATTCAATTTTCGCGTCAATATCGTCGCTGAGTTCTATCTGATACCATGGCAACATATTTGCGTATTCAAGTAATTCAACTTCTTTTATGTCAATTAATATCCGGTGTTATATGTATCTCTGCTTATTTTTCTTAACCTTGAGAGAGTATGACATGAAAAGTACATCATGATGTGAGATACCGGGTGCTGGGAGTTGACCGCGAATTTCAACCCTCTCGGGATTAGTAGTAGCAATGAGATCATCAATCCAAGTTGACGATGTTTGCGTATTGTGAGTCGGTAGCATTTGGAGAGTTTTTAAGTTGTGCGTATCAAAGGAATCGCGTAAAAATCTAGAATCATTACTTCCCATCTTGCGTCCACGCTTTCCGGGGTCCCACCAGATCTTTAGCTGCATGCATCGCTGCCACTCTAGCTTTTGTTAAAGACTCCGTTATCACTAAACGTGAGCCTTTCAATAGTTTTATGGAGTTCCATGCCTTTTCTCAAAACTTTTACATAGTCATATGGAGAAATTAAAGAGAGAAAACTCAAAGCAGTGGATTGGGCTATTTTTCCGGACTTTGAAAGAACTAACACTGAAATTATAGTATTTATTTTATGCTCTATAAGATGTATTTAAAAATTATGATAAAAATAATAAAATTATACTATATATACCTTCAACTGAACAAATATAGACTATACATAACAAATGCAACAAGTGATAGCAAAATAAAAATAGAATGCATTTGTGCTCATATATATCAGCTACTAAAACTTTTCACCCAAGTGTTAATATCCGATACATCAGCTAGCCACACTGAAAGAGTTAATAATCTTTCAGGAACAGATTATTCATGATTTAAAAAAAATTATTGCTATCCATCATAGTTCCCAATTCATAAGAAATAAACTAACCTCAATGCAGAAATGGGTCTCTTCTCAACATCAAATTTCACTCCAAACATCTGTGCACTAAGGATTGTCTTAGTCATTGAGGTGGAACTAGAACTCACATCATCTTCCCAAACTTCAACAACAAGCCTCTTTAGTAGGAAAGAAAGGCTGTATTCTACAAAAGTGGATGGGTATTGCTCTGGAGCCACAGTCCCTTCTCCATAGCCAATAGCACGGTAAAGTTTCTTCTTCTCTTCATCAGTCATAGCCATCTCAAATTGTGACACTGTAACATGGGACATTAAATTTTAGATGATTTTGTAAAAGTTAACAGAATCGTCTTCGTTTTATTCATCTAAGAAAAAAATGTGTATCCATTGTAAACAATCAGAAAGAGAGAGCCAAATATGTGTTTAATGAATATGAGCTTAATTGTTGAAACATTGTAATTGGAATGGACAGAAATTTTCGTTAGACCTAATATAATAGCTTCTGTGAATGTATACATACCTGATGATGGCGATGACTCGCTGAAACCCATTGTGTTAAAAATTAAATTGTGGAAAAAGTAAGATCTCGTCACCGAATCACCGAATTCACGGAATTAGTCACTGAGCGAACACAGAGCTAGGTGGACGTTGTAAAACCTAGCTTTATTTTTTTGAGTCGATTTTTCAAGACCCACTCGATAAACTTTAATTACAACTTAAGTGATTTACCTTCTATAGCGTTTATTTTTTTTCTATAAATACTTGAATACTCACTGTTCCATGTTATAATCAGAAAATACAGAAAATTTTATTCATATACAAGTTAGAGGATAGAAAAGTTGAGTGTTCCATTTTTGGAACACTAGGCACAACCACTACTGAGACTTTGCCGTATATTTGGCCTTTATCTTTGTTTTTTAATTTTCACCACTTTTAAGTCTCAAGTTGCGTAAAACATTAACCCTACACAAAATAGCTGACCTGTTGTAGACAAATTATGACATAAAAGCAAATGCAATTATCATAGAACCTCCTGAAAATGCAACAACTCCTGTTTCTGATGAGGACTCTGGTGATGAAGAAGGTGGAACAATAAATAATCTGCCTGATTCTTAGCGTGCCCCTGCGTACCTTGTTCAACATGATTCTGATCCAGAAGAGAGATGCATCCTATTTGTACCAAACGAAACATGCTTCAGCTTTTACGAGTCCATAATTCCTTACTTCGGTCGTCATGAATGCAAACAGTTTATTCGTGGAAAGCCTATTCGGTTTGGGTACAAGTTTTTATGTGGAGCCAAACGCCTAGGTTATATTTGTTGGTTTCAACCATATCAAGGTAAAAACCCAAACACTAATTATGAGGAATATGGTGTCGGTGCATCCGTTGTCCTACAATTTACTGAAGCACTCATGAAGGAGCACCCTGGACATTGCACTTTTTGATACACTCAGTTCAAATGGTCATCAAGCAACCGGCACAGTGAGAAAAAATCGAATCGACAAACCCCTATTGGAATCAGAAAATGCTCTAAAAATAAAGAAAGGGTTGCGTTTGATTACAGAACTACAGAATATAGATAAAATAAAGAAATACAGCAAAGTCAATATGGATGCTGAATGATAACAGTGTTGTCACTGTTGCATCATCTGGGGCTGGGGTCAATCCGCTGTGCCTTGTCAATCGCTATTCACAAAAACATAAAAAGAAGATCCAAGTGCAGCAGCCAAATATGATAAAAGTATATAACAAATATATGGGAAGAGTAGTCAGAGAGGATGAAAATATTGACAAATATAGAGCATCAATTCATGGCAAGAAGTGGTACTCAAGCCCTTTGTTCTGCTTCGAATTAGCTCTACAAAATGCTTGGCAGCTGCATAAAACTTACGATCCAAAGCCAATGGATCTTTTGGAGTTTCGTCGCTGTGTGGCATGCCATTATCTGAAGACCCATGGTAATTCGGCCCAAACTGGGAAGACCTTCTTAGAAACGCAATATTGACTCCCGTTATGATGGCCAGAATCATGTAATCGCAAAACAATCAAAGAAAACCAAAAAATTGTAGAATGCCACAAATATACCACTTTTTGCTGTAAAAAATGCAATGTTGCCCTTCAAATAAAGTGCTCACAGGACTATCATACCAAAGAGTACATTTTACGTATTAGGTAGTGCTAGTGTTCCATTTTTGGTACACCATGTAACTCTGTAACCATGTAACTTTAACTAAATTTTCTTTCAAATTATTGTTTATTAATTTTTTTAACCTAATATATACGAATATGAGAAAAAAATTCAAAAATTTTTACCTTCGGCATAAATGGGTTAAGCAATATCATTAGCAATTGAAAGGAATCTACAAGGAGTACCATTAATTTAAGCTCTATAAAAAACTTTTGTCTCAATAATGCATAAGAAACAAAATAAAACAATAGTACCATGCTCTTAGCTTCCTTCACCACTATACTGACAAGTCCTCACTTCTCTCCAATGGTCACACTTGGCATAGCAGCTGTTAACAATGTACGGGAAAGCAATGCTTCCATTAAGTTTGAATTATGATTAGATTTCTGAGGCTAAGGTCAGCCACTATTGAAATCCATTGCCACTTAACTGAAGTTTATGGATGTGAAAAATGTGTGAAAGTAGTTTAGGGAGATGAAAGAAGGCTGTACACACATGCACAACATGGCCAACCATGTCCATCAGTTTAGGACTAAACAAGAATTGAAGATATATTTACTAGTGGATCAGTACTGCAAGCCACAAATATTGCTACACTGCTATTCAGAAGGAAGAATCAATGAAAAAAGGAGTTTGTGTACACCACAACAGCGCCTATCCTCATGTTGCCCATTGATTGCCCACTGAATCCACTGATTCCAAATTTGAATGGAGAATTGCCCATTCTATATACAGCTTTGATCTGGCCCCAAGCAACTACTATTTGTTCCCCAACTTGAAAAAACTTGATGAGAATGAAATTCCCACGCAACAAAGAGTTAATGGTAGCTGTCCATTCCATCCATCACAAGAATGCAGAAGAGCATCAACAAAGATATGAAAAATCTTCTACTGATTATCAAATAACGTATTGACCAGGCCTATGTTGAATATAGCCATAAGACCAAGCTTTTAGGATCAGTAATTGGTTTTGGAACAAAATGTTTACCATTTGAAAAAGTATAGGATACCTTACCTTTTCAGATTTGCATTATCATAAGATTTGATTCACAGAAATACAACATTCCTTAGATGGAACTGATACACTAGATCACAAGGATGTTAAAATTTTGAGAATATAAAAACTATGAATTCATAAATAGCATGTCAGAATATTCTGGCAAAATAGCTTTATTAGTGAGAGCAATCAAATTTAAACTTCAAATTAATAAGAAGATAGAACTATCAGGAAAATTTCACTAAAATAAACACTTACTGATGTCATTATTACTGGTTTCTTCAACAGATTTCTTTTTACTGCCACCCCACCATCCAGAGAACCATCCTTGGGCTGCCTTCTCCTCTTCTCTCTTTATCATTTTACGACCAACCTGCTCAAAATAAATTGGAATTATTTAATATTAAGGTATGAAAAATAAAACATTAATTAATAGCTACGAAAAGTAAAATGTATGAATTATTGGTTGGTTTAGCCATATGATTTACAAAGATATCTTTATTAGTAAAGAAAATTAATTTCTATTTGGAGATATTTCATTCAATAACAGTATATTACACAGACATTTTTATTACAAACCTCTAATTCTGTCTTCTGCCTAACTAATGTAATGTTAAACACGTCAAGTAATTTTTCACACTCCTCGATAACTGGCTTTAATTTAGCAGAGGGATTCATCAGCATAGCTCCATATGCTTCTGAATATCTCCGGCACAAAGCTCTATGTTTACAGATGTTGTTCCAGTCCCAATTTTGCCTTTTACGTTTTATCTCTTCATTAAGGATACAATCATAAGCAAAGAGCCACCTTTAAATGCATTAAAATGAATTAATAAGATGGTTCTGCTAGAGCAGATATATAATTTCTATACTCACAAGAAGTCTTAATTAATATATTCAATCAATGAAGCTGTCACTTTATGGAACTCCATAACAATATGTAAAAGAAACATTTTGTCTTAGTTCCCCTAATTATTTTAGCAGAACTAGGACAAAGTATTTCTTTTCCTCACCAGTCTTTATTAAATTTAAGCCAAAAAAAAGTTTCATACTTACCACTCTTTATAGTGACCCCTGTAACCTTCAACATTTGGTCTATACTTCCTATAGCGTGCTGCATTCTCTAGTCTCTCGAATGCATCTAATAGCTGAACAACATCTTGATATTGATATTTACCAATTCCTAAAAAAAAGTGATCATACTGAAAATATTAGTCTCTTAGATTTACATCACTGACATTTATCAAACTTCCAGTTACATTATTAATTTACAAGGTGAAGTATTTGAGAATATACTTCTCAGAAATGAACAAAAAATTTCAAATTTCATGACAATTGGTCAAATTAGTTGAGGAGAAAGTTCTACAGTATCTATGTCAAGCAAACGGCCAGCAGTAGTTTTAACACTAGGATAAAACTACCATATCATTAAAAACAAAAAAATTAATATTATGAATATAATTAGACATTTTCAGTTTGCATCAATCTATGTATCACTTTCATACTTCATAGAAACTGGATACTTGGCTTCATGACCAATTCCAGCCCAAACTAGGTCAAAATTTATTAGTTTGTAAAGAGTCTTTGCCAAAACAGCCAGAGTTCAAAAATAATTGACTTTATGATAAACTACAGCTTTTCAACTATTATTTCTCTATGTTTTGCAATTTCAGATAAATAAAGAGATACATTTCTTACATATAAATTAATAATAATTGATTCATTACATAAAATAAAAGTCAGATGTTTTAATAAACAAACACAAGATTTTTTTTTACTTCAAAGAAAATTTAAATATTAAGAGTATAAAATGTTAGTTTGAATGGGGTTATAACAACAAGTAGATGATGTACATAATAAATGTTAACCATAAATCAATCTCCTGGTTAATACTCACCTAAGCTTAATTCTTGCATTTCAACTTTAACATGGACTTTGGGTGCTGAATATTTTGGAATGATAATTTCAGGTTGTGGAGCAAGAGTGAGTTGTGCTGATGAATCAATTGGACCCAAAACTAATGAGAAATAGAAAATAAGAGAGTGATAGAATTTCAAAATTCATAAATGTAATCTTCAATTAAATAGAATGTAACTTGCTAATCTAAAACAGACATGCTAAATTATTAAAAGGAATTTCTAATATTTTTTCTAATATATATACTTAGATATATTTTTAAAAATTACTATCAGAGAACCATTAATATTTAGTAGCAATGAGCTTACGGTATGTATAATCATTTGGTAGATAATTCCTTGAAGCTATGCCTTTCTGAAACATTTCCATCTTTTGCAGGTCTTCATAATTGATAAAAGACTTTTGGCTGCAGTTCCAATAGATGGCCAAACCAACCAAATCAACAAACTAAAGAAAGAAAGTAATTCAATTAAGTAAATCAATTAACTAGTTTAAAAAGAATTTTTAAAATGGGAAAAATCTTGTATTTTCCTACCAAATATGATGAAGGAAGGTTTCTCAGTTTCCTCTCCTTCTAGACAAAGTGCCTAGATGTGTTTTAGCCAGAGTTTACACAGCTGTGTGGGCAAATTTTATATTTTTAATCCCTTATACATTTTTGCTTTAGTGGCCAGTCTCCTCCATTTCTCATAATTAACTGCTATAGAGAACTATTGTTTCATTTCTTTTTCTGATCTGCAACAATACAGTTCTCCATGTATTGTTTAGGGAGAAACCCTCATCTATATTCATAGAGTTGTATTATAGCCCAATGTAGATGGATTCCTTAATTAATCTGTTCTAGAATCTAAGGGCAAGACAAACTACTTTTTTGTGGGCAAATTTTACAATGCAACCTTTGGAGATGGCATGTTCTGCCACTACCAAATTCCCCTGTTGATTTAGTTGGATATTTCTCCTGGTTCTTATATATATATATATATATAGGGAAAACTGAAAGTACCAAAACAATAAGACCAGAAGAACCAGGAGAAATATCCAACTAAATCAACAGGGGAAGTTTTTCCTATATATATATATATCTATTATATATAGACGCTTCGGGGGGATATATATATCTATTATATATAGACGCTTCGGGGGGATATATATATATATATAGGATATTAATGTCAGGCCCAAACCGCTATGGCCACGGAGCCGCCGATTTTTTTCCGTAATGGCCAACTAAATCTCACCTAGGAAAAATCGGGAAACCGACCCCACCTATCATGGGTTCGATTCTAGGAGGCCCCAAAAATCGATTTTCCCCGTTAAGAATGCATGGGGCCGTTTTTCAAATAATTTTAAAAATACTTCCCATTAAGTTAAAAGAATAAGATTTCATGTAGCTATTGCTAATATATATGTCTACGGAAAACTGCTATTGCTTACGTCCAACCAGACATGGGTTCGATGCCAGGAGGTGAAAAAGTTTCAAATTTCGAAAAATCGTAGCTCTCTTAATATGATACATAGGTCATTCAAATTTTTTACACGTATAGGTAAGTATATTATGTACCTCGAAAAAAATCAATACTTGTCTACGTGTCACGGGTTCGATTCCAGAGCGTCCCGTAATCTCGATTTTCCCCATTAAGAATGCATGGGGCCGTTTTTCAAATAATTTTAAAAATACTTCCCATTAAGTTAAAAGAATAAGATTTCATGTAGCTATTGCTAATATATATGTCTACGAAAAATGTAGTATTTTACGGACTATCAGTCCTGGGTTCGATGCCAGGACGTGAAATATTTTCTGATTTTGAAAAATCGTAGCTCCCTTAATATCGTACAAAGATCATTCAAACCTTCTACAAACATAGATACATACAAAATGTAATTAGGAAAAAATCAGCACTTGCCTATGTAGCACGGGTTCGATTCCAGAGCGACCCGTAATCTCGATTCTTCCCGTTTAAAATACATTGGCCATATTTCCGAATGCTTTTTATGACACTTACCAACCGCGCAGAGGTTCAAAATTTCACACAGCCATTAAGGGGACCATTCTCATATAAAAGCTTTCCTAAGATTATCGTAAAAGGTCGTTGCTTCGATGCTAGGGGGCGTTAACTATATCTCCATTTGAAATGCATAGGGAATTTAGGACACATTTTGAGGTACTTACTGAGTGAAGTTTTTTTGAAATTTGGTGTGTTTATAAAGTCAATCATATTCAAGCGGAAGATAACAGTAATTTTCGTAGGATGGACTTGGTTCGACGCCGGGGCGTGAATAATGTTGCCGTAAGAAAAGCATGGGAAATCGAAATCAATGAAAAGATCGCTGCGAAAATGTCCATAAGTTAGCATGCCTTATCCGAATAAAGTCTTTCGGAAAATGTTAAGTTTTATTAAAAGATATATTTTTTCATTGCTTGCTATCAGCAAGCACACCTTTACTCGAATATATAACATATATATAGGATATTAATGTCAGGCCCAAACCGCTCGGGCCACGGAGCCGCCGATTTTTTTACGTAATGGCCCATTAAATCTCACTCAGGAAAAATTGGGAAATCCACTCTAACTATCATGGGTTCGATTCTAGGAGGCCCCAAAAATCGACTTTCCTCCGTAAGGATGCATGGGGTCGATTTTCAAATAATTTTTAAAAATACTTCCCATTGAGATAGAACAATGAAATTTCATTGAGCTATTGCTATTATTGTTATCTACAGAAAAATGCTATTGTTTACGTACAAACGGTCATGGGTTCGATGCCAGGAGGTGAAAAAGTTTCAAATTTCGAAAAATCGTAGCTCTCTTAATATGACATTTCGATCATTGAAACTTTCTACACGTATAGATACGTATATAGTGTACATTGAAAAAAATCAACAGTTGCCTATGTGTCACGGGTTCGATTCCAGAGCGTCCCGTAATCTCGATTTTCCCCGTTAAGAATGCATGGGGCCGTTTTTCAAATAATTTTAAAAATACTTCCCATTAAGTTAAAAGAATAAGATTTCATGTAGCTATTGCTAATATATATGTCTACGGAAAACTGCTATTGCTTACGTCCAACCAGACATGGGTTCGATGCCAGGAGGTGAAAAAGTTTCAAATTTCGAAAAATCGTAGCTCTCTTAATATGATACATAGGTCATTCAAAATTTTTACACGTATAGGTAAGTATATTATGTACCTCGAAAAAAATCAATACTTGTCTACGTGTCACGGGTTCGATTCCAGAGCGTCCCGTAATCTCGATTTTCCCCATTAAGAATGCATGGGGCCGTTTTTCAAATAATTTTAAAAATACTTCCCATTAAGTTAAAAGAATAAGATTTCATGTAGCTATTGCTAATATATATGTCTACGGAAAAATGTAGTATTTTACGTACAATCGGTCCTGGGTTCGATGCCAGGAAGTGAAATATTTTCAGATTTTGAAAAATCGTAGCTCCCTTAATATCGCACAAAGATCATTCAAACCTTCTACAAATATAGATACGTACAAAATGTAGTTAGAAAAAAAATCTGCACTTGCCTATGTATCACGGGTTCGATTCCAGAGCGACCCGTAATCTGGATTTTTCCCGTTTAAAATGCATTGGCCATATTTACGAAAGCTTTTTATGACACTTCCCAACAGCGCAGAGGTTCAAAATTTCACACAGCCATTAAGGGGACAATTCTCATATAAAAGCTATCCTAAGATAGTCGTAAAAGGTCGTTGGTTCGATGTTAGGGGGCGTTAATTAATTCTCCATGTGAAATACATAGGGAATTTAGGACTCATTTTAAGGTACTTCCTGAATGAATTTCCTTTTGCAATTCGGGGTGTTTATAAAGTCCACCATACTTATGCGAAAGATTACAGTAATTTTAGCGGGATGACCTTGGTTCGACGCCGGGGCGGGATTTTAGCTGCCGAAAGAAATGCATCGGAAATCGTATTCAGTGCATTTTCAGCTGCCTTAATGCCCTTTACTTAATGTTTAGCAACGTTTGAGCAGAGTAATCTTTCGAAAAATTTTATTATTTACTAAAGATAAATTATTGCATTGCTTGCTGTAAGCAAGCGCACCTTTACTCGTATATATATATATATATATATATATATATATATATATATATATATATATATATATATATATATATATATATATATATCTATTATATATAGACGCTTCGGGGGGATATATATAACATATATATATATAGGATATTAATGTCAGGCCCAAACCGCTTTGGCCACGGAGCCGCCGATTTTTTTCCGTAATGGCCAACTAAATCTCACCTAGGAAAAATTGGGAAACCGACCCTACCTATCATGGGTTCGATTCTAGGAGGCCCCAAAAATCGATTTTCCCCATTAAGAATGCATTGGGCCGTTTTTCAAATGATTTTAAAAATACTTCCCATTAACCTAGAAGGATAAGATTTCATGTAGCTATTGCTACCATATATATCTACGGAAAACTGCTATTGCTTACGTCCAAACGGACATGGGTTCGATGCCAGGAGGTGAAAAAGTTTCAAATTTCGAAACATCGTAGCTCTCTTAATATTATATATAGATCATTCAAATTTTTTCGACTTATAGGTAAGTATATTATATACTTTGAAAAAAACCATACTTGCCTACGTGTCACGGGTTCGATTCCAGAGCGACCCGTAATCTCGATCTTCCCCATTAAGAATGCATGGGGCCGTTTTTCAAATAATTTTAAAAATACTTCCCATTAAGTTAAAAGAATAAGATTTCATGTAGCTATTGCTAATATATATGTCTACGAAAAATGTAGTATTTTACGTACAATCCGTCCTGGGTTCGATGCCAGGACGTGAAATATTTTCTGATTTTGAAAAATCGTAGCTCCCTTAATATCGTACAAAGATCATTCAAACCTTCTACAAATATAGATACATACAAAATGTAATTCGGAAAAAATCAGCACTTGCCTATCTTTCACGGGTTCGATTCCATAGCGACCCGAAATCTCGATTTTTCCCGTTTAAAATGCATTGGCCATATTTCCGAATGCTTTTTATAACACTTCCCAACCGCGCAGAGGTTCAAAATTTCACACAGCCATTAAGGGGACCATTCTCATATAAAAGCTTTCCTAAGATTATTGTAAAAGGTCGTTGCTTCGATGCTAGGGGGCGTTAACTATATCTCCATTTGAAATGCATAGGGAATTTAGGACACATTTTGAGGTACTTACTGAGTGAATTTTCTTTGAAATTTGGTGTGTTTATAAGGTCAATCATATTCAAGCGGAAGATAACAGTAATTTTCGTAGGATGGACTTGGTTCGACGCCGGGGCGTGAATAATGTTGCACACCTTTACTCGTATATATATATATATATATATATATATATATATATATATATATATATATATATATATATATATATATATATATATATATATATATATATATATATATTTTGGAAATATTTGGAAAGGAATATATATTTTGCACTGCATTTGGCACAAATGGAGCAAGACTATGGCTGTTGTTTTTTCCTTCTCAATAGTGCTGTTCTGTGAAGTCCGTTTGATAGCTTTCTTCACTTATTTCGGATGGTGTCCATTTTGAAATAGTGTCCTCATGAATAGTTTAAGCTTGCTCTTAGTGTTGTCTTCGTCAGATACTGAGTATGCTCAGTGTGTCAGTGAATATGATACTGATCTCAGTATCATATTCACTGACAACTGCTGGGTGGTGATGACTACTTCCATTAAAATAAAGGTTGGTATGGGTTGGTTTTCTACACAAACTATAACCAAGTGATCCATCTGTTTTCCATTTTATTAATACGTAAATAAATAGAAGGCAGTGATTTTACCCTACCTCTATGGTAAACTTATTCTGGGATTGTTGGCTGTTTAGATTGTCTGAAATGTTGACAATATTTGCACTAGCAATAACCTGATAGGAAACTCAAGGAAACTTCCTTCATAAAAAATATATAAGCAAAATTTTAAAAGATGTAAACAAAGTCACAGGTGTGAGGTGAGGTGTACTTCTATAACAAGTTTTTAAACAGACTTGAATTTTATGAAAAAGAATTTTTTAACGAGTGTTACCACAAGTAATCATGATTATTCATTACATGAAGTATGTTCAAATTACATAATATTTTAATATTAAGAGGGAAAATTAATTCAGTAGCTAATGGATTAGAGATGAAGAGAGGAATATTGCAGCTTGTAGAAACCTGAAGAAATAATAGAAATGGAGTTTTACAGGAAAGGACCCTGGTAACATTATGACTTAGATAAGGAATAGGGTTTTAGGTACAGCAAAGAAATGCTGCGCGCTGTGAATAATTCAAGGGTGGAATGAACTTGGAAAAAGTCTTTTACAGGTCCATTCCACAATTATTCCATTTATGAAAACTTAAAAACAATGAATTTGTCTGAGAAGTTAATTTTAAAATCTTCCATAATAAAAACCTTCACACAATAACAAAGAAATAGATAAATTAATGTTAAAGTACATTATGAGGCATATAGGGATTTTGAATGTCATAAAGAAATACAGAAGCCAAAATTTTTATTCAAAATGAAGCATTTACTCCCTCATTGAAAGAGAGAAATGGATTAATTTTAATGTATAGTAACACTGATATGGAACAAATTGACAGAAAAAGCAAGATAGTGGTACTTTACCAAATTTGAGAAGTACCAATATTCTAAGCCATTTCACATTTTCTGTAGATTATGATTTAAAACAAGGACACATTTTATTTAAAAATTAAGTATGGATATCCAAAGAAAAAATAGGTACTACTGAATTTTTACCTTATGAAATTTAGGCTCAGTTTCCTTCACTACATAAGGCTTCCACTCTGCATCAGTGGTTTGAACTGAAAGTAAATGAAGAGTGAATCCCACAGAAAATGGCTGAGTGGGACAGGTTGTCCTATCTTCATATCTGATGTGAATGTCTTTAATGGAAATCTGTACATTACGTATGATCTGGGTAGCCAACTTTTCCACAAAAGTATCATTCTTTTTGTCCAAATCTCCTAAAATGTAGGGGATGAATAAAATATATCCGGTAAATACATAAGATTATCATGAACCATAATAATTATAATCAACAAAGATTCTTTATCTTTCAGATTAAAACCTTTATCTGATATTAATAAAATTATGGTATAACTATTATTATTTTGTTTCTTATTCATTAACCCATTTATGCCTAGCGTTCCATTATTGGAACGGCAGTTATGCGAAGTTATTTCATATCCTAACGCTTACAACAATTCTGGGAAGTGGGTGAAAACTTCCTGCCTTCTTTGTAAGGGTATGTATAGCATCACCGAATTCACGGAATTAGTCACTGAGCGAACACAGAGCTAGGTGGACGTTGTAAAACCTAGCTTTATTTTTTTGAGTCGATTTTTCAAGACCCACTCGATAAACTTTAATTACAACTTAAGTGATTTACCTTCTATAGCGTTTATTTTTTTTCTATAAATACTTGAATACTCACTGTTCCATGTTATAATCAGAAAATACAGAAAATTTTATTCATATACAAGTTAGAGGATAGAAAAGTTGAGTGTTCCATTTTTGGAACACTAGGCACAACCACTACTGAGACTTTGCCGTATATTTGGCCTTTATCTTTGTTTTTTAATTTTCACCACTTTTAAGTCTCAAGTTGCGTAAAACATTAACCCTACACAAAATAGCTGACCTGTTGTAGACAAATTATGACATAAAAGCAAATGCAATTATCATAGAACCTCCTGAAAATGCAACAACTCCTGTTTCTGATGAGGACTCTGGTGATGAAGAAGGTGGAACAATAAATAATCTGCCTGATTCTTAGCGTGCCCCTGCGTACCTTGTTCAACATGATTCTGATCCAGAAGAGAGATGCATCCTATTTGTACCAAACGAAACATGCTTCAGCTTTTACGAGTCCATAATTCCTTACTTCGGTCGTCATGAATGCAAACAGTTTATTCGTGGAAAGCCTATTCGGTTTGGGTACAAGTTTTTATGTGGAGCCAAACGCCTAGGTTATATTTGTTGGTTTCAACCATATCAAGGTAAAAACCCAAACACTAATTATGAGGAATATGGTGTCGGTGCATCCGTTGTCCTACAATTTACTGAAGCACTCATGAAGGAGCACCCTGGACATTGCACTTTTTGATACACTCAGTTCAAATGGTCATCAAGCAACCGGCACAGTGAGAAAAAATCGAATCGACAAACCCCTATTGGAATCAGAAAATGCTCTAAAAATAAAGAAAGGGTTGCGTTTGATTACAGAACTACAGAATATAGATAAAATAAAGAAATACAGCAAAGTCAATATGGATGCTGAATGATAACAGTGTTGTCACTGTTGCATCATCTGGGGCTGGGGTCAATCCGCTGTGCCTTGTCAATCGCTATTCACAAAAACATAAAAAGAAGATCCAAGTGCAGCAGCCAAATATGATAAAAGTATATAACAAATATATGGGAAGAGTAGTCAGAGAGGATGAAAATATTGACAAATATAGAGCATCAATTCATGGCAAGAAGTGGTACTCAAGCCCTTTGTTCTGCTTCGAATTAGCTCTACAAAATGCTTGGCAGCTGCATAAAACTTACGATCCAAAGCCAATGGATCTTTTGGAGTTTCGTCGCTGTGTGGCATGCCATTATCTGAAGACCCATGGTAATTCGGCCCAAACTGGGAAGACCTTCTTAGAAACGCAATATTGACTCCCGTTATGATGGCCAGAATCATGTAATCGCAAAACAATCAAAGAAAACCAAAAAATTGTAGAATGCCACAAATATACCACTTTTTGCTGTAAAAAATGCAATGTTGCCCTTCAAATAAAGTGCTCACAGGACTATCATACCAAAGAGTACATTTTACGTATTAGGTAGTGCTAGTGTTCCATTTTTGGTACACCATGTAACTCTGTAACCATGTAACTTTAACTAAATTTTCTTTCAAATTATTGTTTATTAATTTTTTTAACCTAATATATACGAATATGAGAAATCAGTACCATTATGCAAGTACAGAAATGGTAAATAATCTATATAACTAGTTCAAAATGAAACAGACAATTACATTTAGCAATAGATTTATACAAATATAATTAATATAATAGTATATAATAACATATTATAATAACTTTAGTATTTTTTTAAATAAGGACTTAATCCCTGCAACATTAATAAATCAAAATATTATACCTTTTTCAGCTTGCTTTGCTTTATCAATTCTCTCCAGCTCTTTCTGTTTAACCTCTTGCTTGTATTTTTCTTCTTTGGCAGAATCATACTTAACATCATTACTAGGAACAACTAGTAGAAACAATCTTTCTATGGATGCTTCGACTGGAGCAGTATACAAATTTTTCCATGGAATCTTAAGTGTTAGTTTTCCTAGAATGTAAACAACAAAATTGGCCTAGATTGTGTAACCTACAAGCGGAATGGAATATGTAGGTAACACAACCTACATTTTCCATATATATATAACAAGCTTTACATATATACTCATAATATATAATTTATTTTTTCATCATCAGGTATATATATAGAATTTTAAATACAGTATTTTTCAAATAAATTTTAAAATATAGGATAATTAGGAAATTAAAAGGAATGAAGGAAATGTATTATTAATCCCAATTCTTTTTTGAGCAGATGGAATCTAAGGACCTAAAATTATTATCATAAAATAGATCTTGAAGAAAATAACCACTTCTTTTGTATTAACTTAATTAAATTAATTTAATTTAATATTAATTGTAATTAATTCAGAGTAATGATTAGAATATGTAAGTACTTTAAATTTTGCTGGGGTACTAAATATTGTATAAATATTTCTTATTAACTAGCTAATAATTTAAGTTTTTTTCATGATAAGCAGGCGTATCATTTGCATGAATGACGAAGATTAAAGACCACTTTCCTCCATCTCATGTCAAAATTTATGTTTTTGTGTGCCACATATCAATAGCACAGCATATACTTCAATGTGAATTTGGTTAGTATCTTTTCAACCAACACCATTCATGATTTCTGATGAAATTAAATACAGCTAAGAAAATGTTCAATATATTGTCAATCAAAGCAAAAAAATTCATTTGTATATCTTTCTTGTTGAGGTATAATTCTAATCTACAGATATATGCAGTACAGCATTTGTTTTGCTTGTTTCTAATTAGCATAATTACAACCACTAAAGGGGCGAATCACACTTGAGAGAATACCAAAATAACAATCTTGAAATGAATTAACTATATGCAAGGGATTTTGAAAACTTTAACTCTAGTTAAAAGGACTATTGAGTTGTAGCAATTTGATTTAAAAGCATACGAAGATAACAAAAAAAAGGCTCTCAATTTAACTACTAAACACGAGTATTTATACAGAGACAATTTTCAGTTCTTTGTATCAGAGGGAAGAATGTATTGAATTTTTTTGTTTTATTAACGCAAACGCAAAGGAATTACGATTCAAACAAATACTATCCAGAAATCAAAATTAACATTACTTACCGAGTCTTCCACTAATGGTCTTCACTGGAAGATCAAGCTCATTTAAAGCGCTTTGCTTCAATATGAGGTCATTTAATACAACATCACCTGTCGAAACATTATATCGTATATATATCATTTACATGATTCCCCATTGCTTAATTAAATAATTAATAAAGCTCAAAGAAATAACTTCTTTTGCGTAATATAGTAGAATGTAACTTTTCCTCACCTCCCCAAATGCCAATCTTCAACTGTGATCTGTCGAGATTTTCCACATAATCTCCTAAGAATCTATTTAGTAAATCTGCTACTATTGATTCGAAAACCATTATTAACTATTTTTATACAACGAGTTTTAGGTAACGACGTGAAATTATGTACTACTTTGCTGAGTTATATACATCATGTCATGCCTTGTCAACAAAATATATTATATTTGGGTACTATTAAGTATGCAGAAAAACCTGAAATAATATTAATGAATATTTAAGTTTCTTCACAAACTCTTACTGGTCTCAGCGTATACGGTACAGAATTATACTATTTTCGAAGCACCACATAACAATTGCCATTTAATGATAGGCGATGTTACCAACATAGGAGTTTCAAATAGCCGCAGTTCGATAGTTGTATTTCGAGCTGTATGGTTTATGCAGGTACTATTAATTTCTTTTCCTGGATACATTTAGAAGCCAGAAATGTAATTTTCAAAATTATTTTTCAAAGTTTCCATTAAGAAATTCAAGTTATCGGTAAATGATACACGTCAGACACTAAAGCAGTATGTTTACAGTACGGAATTATGCGTCAAAACTTTCCACTGTTCATTATATCTTTGAATCAAAATTCTTAAACGGTTCCCGAAACCCTGATACCAATACACATTTAAAACCGATAGGGCTGTTATTAAAAAAGTCCAAAAAAAATATAACTTATATTGAAAATGATTTTTCGATGGCTGATACCTGCAAAGCAAGGAAAAATTTTTTGAATATATTCTAAAACTCTAAACCCTTTGCTTCACATGTATGTATAACCATAATCTGCAGTTCAAAATGTTATTCATTTTCTTCTACTTTTGATATCATCCGATCGATTACACTGAGCATGTTGATCATACATCAGCGGAGCTCCGTAAAAATTTGATCTGCGGGCGAGGCTTTTTGATTTCCACATAAGACAATACTGCCTAGAATTTTGAACAGCCAAAGATTTGTATTTTCCTGTTTCAAATATGAAATATCAGTTATATCTTGGCTATGTGGAAGATTAGTTATGTTATTTTAATTCATATTATTCTAAATATTGTAGGTTTCAAGACTTTTTCCCTTAAATATTCCTAGAATGTACTGTGGCAAAATTAAATGAAATTTCTGATGGATTATTTTTTTGTGAACAACAAGTGTTATTTTTCATATTGACATGGAGAAATGTAAATATTACAGATTTTACATGACATATAACATTATTATCAACAAGCTTTTAGATATCATTTTAGAAGATTATCAGAATACTATATGCTTTTTAAAAATTATATTTAAGAATTCATTTCATCACATAAGAAAAGGATACCCAATCACCTTTTTTGTTTTTAACAATATGATCGATTTTTCATCTGAAAGTGTGTCGCGATCGACTTATTGCCATTGGTATAGGCCAAGAATAAGAAGGGTAGTGAAATGCGTAATATGTTTATACGATGTGTTTCACAGTGCAAGGTGCATTCGAGCGAGATATGGGTAGATAAGTCAAATATGATATTAATAGTCCAATTTTTCACTCATTTAGTTTTAGAGGTATAGTCTCATCAAGTAAAAATATTTCCAGAACCAAATTCTGATAAAATATTCCGTAAATAAAAATTTCAATTTCTAACACTTTTTCAAGGTAGATTTTTTTACAAACTTAAGCGATTTGCGATTTCCTTTTTTATCAACTGCAATGTATAAGTTGGTATAAAATATGTTCGTAAATATGAAAAAAATGTCATAAAAATGTACGACTAATAGGTAAGTTTTCATTAGGACGCGTACAGCGTAGAGCCGCTAAATTTCTATAAGGCAGGTAGGAAGAAGTAAATACGTTCCAAAGATAATATTTTTACCAAGTAACCCAAGCTTCTAATGTGGTACTGCTAGTATCTTGTGTGGGTACTTTGATTCGCTCCTTTGAAACATTCTTAATCAATTTCTGTGATGAAAAATCGCCAAAATCTATAATTGAAAAATTTTGTGTAATTAATTCTATTAGTACATAGTCTATTTTTCGAAAATTTTAATATTCATACACCAGTAATAAATCGTAAAGCGAAAGAAATAAAGTATTATTTCGAGCATATTGTTAATGATTTTTTTCCGAACCTGCGTTTGGATGATGAGTCATTTAAAATGAGGGAAGCAGAAAGGAAGAGTACTATAAAGACCTTATGAAGCTAATTCTAGCGAACTGGGATGAATGTCTTTGGGTAAACAAACCTCTGTTAAATTCCTAAATACACTTCTGTCCTCTATTTTCAAGGAGTTCCATGCATTTTGTTGCATATTTTATCGCTGCAGAGGATGATTGATTTTGACATATGTATCGGTGGAATAATTTTCACACCACCCGGACACCGTCTTCGTCAATGAATAATTCATTGTGGATGATATTATTAGTAGTCCTTTCAAGGAGTCTTTTATTGATAAGAAACTTTAATTTTAACTTTAATTCCCTTTTACCTGAATAGGGTTTAATCACAGTTTACAATTTGTAATTAATAAATATGATGTTTTCCTAATTAAGTTGAAAACACTGAAACTTTCGAAAATTCCCATTTTTATTTGCAAAAGTACCAAATTCATCTCCAACTATTCATTTAATCAAGGTGCCCAATGATAAATATAAAGCGATTTGATGATATATTTACGAAATTGAGATAAAGTTTTTAAATGAATACAATTTTAAAAAATAGGATCCATATATGTAAAAATGTCAGAAGTAAACAAATATCAATAAAAATAATCCTATAGAACAGGAAAAAAAAATTGCCGAATTTTAATGGATTGGAAATCATAGGGAACACTAATTAAGGATAAATTTTTAAACGTTTTATAAAAGAAGACCCGAAGAGTAGTAAATTATCAACTTCTTATAAAGAAATACCAGATTAAGGCAAAGAAAAAAGTTTCGAAGGACGATAAAAACTAAGTACATCACCGAAAGTAGAACAAACGGAAATATTTTTAAAAATTCACGAAATGCTAAAAGAATCCAATTTCGAAAAGAATGGAACCTCGAGAGAGAGAGAGTATGCAACGCCACCAAGTAGCACGCAGTCATTGGAGAAATCTTAAAAGCAGAAAATTTCTGTTTTGGATTCTTGGAGTCGAATTCTTACTTTTAAAAATACCAAATGAATTACCAGAAGCAGCGGCAAAGGAATATTGGAAAGAAAGATAATGAATATCCAAAATAGGAAACTTATCGATATTCTTGGAGAAATGAATAAAAAGGAGTGATAATGTCTATTACAATATACGACTTGATGATGAATATAATAAAAACGACGAATTTTTATGTAAAACCAAACGAAAAGAAAATACGCTTCTCGTAGTCATTACGTAAAAGAACTCAATCAGTTACCGAAAAGAGGATGGATGAAAATAATTATGGAACAAATGAAATACCGAAAATAGGGAAATATATCAAATAAAAAACATATATATTAATTACAAAAATAATTAAAATTTCGAATTAATTTTAAATGAGCAATTGGAATACTGGATAGAGGAGTGATAATTAGTTGGAAAGAATAGAATGAATTACCAAAAAATATTTATGAAAATTTTAATAAAAACCTTATTGAAAACAAAGAGGAAATATAAAAAGCAAAAGAACAACCGAATTTACGTGAATTTTCGAAATCCTACGAAAAAGATAGAATGGAATGAACTGGAGAAATGACGCAATAAATATTAGAGGTTAATTACCCAATTTACTATGCGCTTCTTTTCGTCATATCGGAAATTCAGAATCGAAAACTCTACCGCCTAAGAGTTAATGAAATGATGAGCGAAACAGAAAATGAATGATTGTGAAGGGAAATTCGAGTTTTAGTAAATGAGCACGAATGAAAATTATCTTAAAAAGTATTAAAGCCACATGGGAAATTACTTACTATTTAATTTATCTCAAGTAATTAAGTCACGCGATCCGCAGTTTCACAAAATTCATTCAGAAGACCTCATGATTCAACAGGTAATGATCGAGGGATGTCTTTTTATAAAAGGTTGGTGGTATTTAACTCTTATGTATTAAAATAGATAAAGTCCTGAGCGATTTAGTTTTTAGATTTTAGTTTAGTCTTATAGTTGTTGTTTCAAAATTGCAGTCGATAATAATTTGTTATATGTGGTTTTTATCCTTGGTATTCATATACTTCTTTTTTATAATCCTAACCAAATAAACTTTAAATAAACTGTTATTGCTCTCTCTGCTCGAACTTTATTATCAGTAACTACGTATCCTTATCTTTCGTTGTACCTTGGTTATTAATTTTTCGTTTTATATATAACTTTATTATAACTTCATTTTCGGTTCAGGTGTATGCCGCCACGCCTCTGGTAATTTTCTGATAACCAGCTATTAAGATATACGTATCCCGTGATTTGCATATCCGTCGTTAATGTAGTGAATTTGTTGTAAAATTATGTGTAACATCCCTTCTTCTCCACTTAAGATGACTTTTTGTTGAATTTCTTTTTTGTGGTAAATCACAGGTCGTGAAGCCTATAAAATAGAATCTGCAGACTTTAAATAATTAGTCCCTATATGTAGCACAATCATCTCTTCTTATATCATCTTTTCTCTGATTGCTCCCTGAGCATTCTCAGAAAGCATTCTACATTTCCTCTACATGTCACACCACTGAATCATCGAGTCTTCCATAATTGTCCGCATTCATAATTACATTACATAATAAAGAGAGCGTTGATCAGTGCTGTAGAGATGTGATGACTGTTGATACAGGAGATAAATTGGATATATGATTAAGATAAGTAAGACATTTTCTTCTGAAAGATCGGGTGGAAATGGAACATTTTATGTGGGAGGGAATGGTATTCCAGAGTGTGGTAGCAGTTATAATAAATGATTTGTGATATGTCTCCGTTCTGTGGTTCGGTATTAGTAAATTTAATCTCCCTCTAGTATTACAATTATGGACGGACTCAAATCTTACAAATTCGGAAAAGAGATATTCAGGAGATTGCGTTCGCAAAACAGTGCATGAGAACATTAGAATGTGTAGTTGTTTGCGAGTTTCGAGTTTTATCCAATCTAATTTTTTAAATGCACCGGAAATATGGTCGAATTTTCTCAAATTAAATATAAATCGAACGAACACATTCTGGATGCGTTGGAGCTTATTGGCTAGATCTCTTGATAGATCTTGGTAAACAATGTCACCGTAATGAAAGCGGGGCATGATCAATGAATTTACTAGTCTACTGAGTCGAAGGCTTTACTAAAATAATGTATAACAGAATTTAATAATGTATAACAGAACAATATTTGATCCTGCGGGTCGGCTGCAGCGGGACCCGCTGCAGCTCTGATACGAATGCCCGGCATTAGTGTCAGCGTCTTAGTACAGCGTCAGTGTCAGTCTTCTATTCGGACCATAAGACGCAGGCACTTTTCTCTCCACTTTTTGGTGAAGAAAAAGGGCGTCTTATGGTCCGAAAAATACGGTACTTTGAATAAATGAGATTCCATGCTTTTGGTAGCAAACTATGAGATTATAAATGACCAGGTATTTTTCGGGGTAATTGAAACAACAAATTTTTCTCGGATTTCTTTTGTGGTGGCTGCTTAAATTAATGTAGACATTTCAACTCCTTCCTTTGGACTCTGGAGGTGAGACTTGGGTTGGAATCCCGAGAAAACTTTGTACATTATAATTATGAGTTTAGTTTTCAAACTGAGCTTTCATGCTAGCTTTCATAATAACTCACCTAAGAAATCTGTTTGTCCATACAGCTCTCCTCTACGACTGGTTATGAATTGCCATTCTTTAAAAAATATTGATAACTTCCCAATGCTTTTTCTGCAAACAAAATATTGAAATAGATTTTCAAATGGAACGTGATGAAAATAATTTCTTACTCCATCTGTAATAAATACCCCATGTAAGCACCCTCAGTTACATTGAACTCTGCAAAAATCCTTTCCACATCAAATGTTCCCATAGATGTTTCTGCATCAAAATTTAATTCAGTACAAGCAGGTAAACAGTTGCAGCTTGTCGAAGTTGTTGATTTGTTATTAATTGATGAAATAGCTTCTAATATCTCCTCATGCTGCTGATGCTCTGGAACATTTTTTTTGATTAATAAATAAAACTTTTAAAGTTTATTCTGCTACATAATATCTTACCTGAAGTCTCACGAACACAAGTTAAACTACCTGCTCCACAAATGGAGTAGCCAAAGCCTGCCAAAGACAAAGGAGGTTTTGAATGGAGTAGCAGCAAATATTAGTTTCAAAGATTCATGGTTTTACTAGTTATGCAGTTCTTATTCCTTCATCATTAACATTTTAAATTTTAATGAACCATTGAAGAAAAATTCATAATTACCAGTATACTTACTCATTTACCCGGTTAAAGTTACTTAAGTAAATATTTGATGTATATATATGTAGATTATTACTTACTCGGCATAAAAAACGGCATGCAATTACAAGATTTCAATGTTGCATTAATCAAGCATTCCAGCTCACAATTGCTCTGCGTATAGTAAGTAAAAAAACGAAGGTGCCTTTCGCTTTCAAAAAGGCAACGACGCCTAGAAGGGAGATAGTCTTGCAACTCTTTACTAGTGCCCATAATATTCGGCTTGACGCTCACAACGACATCTTGGCTCAGAGGTGCTCGAAAAAACTGCTGACTCATTCGCGGAAACTCTGATGGATTATGAAGTAAAACCTGTAAATAGAGATATTTATTATTAAGTGTTTGCATACAAAAATAATTTATCAAAGGTTACTATAACCTTGAATCCTCCAATCACTCTGCATCTTATATCAATGTCATTTGGGTCTGCCCTTAGATAAATATGAAGACCAGAGGTAGCCCCTGCTCCTGGTCCTCTCTTCGGGTATGCCTCTAAGATGGAGTTTCTTGGGTAACCGTCTTGAGCGTTCCATTCAGTCCATGGATTTTCAATTTCTTCTAATATATCATATTCTTCATCAAACCCATCCACCGTCCTAAGATATAGAACGTATTAATGTCCTGTATAAAGTAAAAGAAATCCGAGAGGGTTCTATTGCAAAACAAATTATGAAATAATTTGAGATGTTTTTTTTTGAATTTGGCAGAAAATGTGAGAGTTGATCATCCTTATCTGTATTTTCCGAAACTCGATTTGTAACCTTCTCCAAATATTTAAGTTTAGCAAAGAATGAAAAAGTGTTACCAATACTTTTCATAACTACATACACGTACTGTTTCATTGAGACTTGAAATGGAACACTTTAACAAAACTGAAAATTACACAATGACATTTTCAATAAAAAAGGTGAATACATGAGAACACTTGATGGAGGACGAAGTAATGGATCCCATAGTGAATATTCTGTATTGATAATAAGTAGAGCTGTTAGCAATTGATTTGTAATAATAAATAAATAAATATATCTATTATATAAGACTGCATCGGGGAATATAACATATATATGATATGAATGTCAATGTCTGCGATAAATAGGAGAAGAAAGGAGACCTCTCGCGGAAAGGTGAGCCTAATTACTTTTTCGATTTCTGTATTCGCAATGACTTTAATCCGATGTTGAACAGAAATGAAATATAGATACTGGGACTAGAAATCTCGATTCCAAAGCAACCACTCACGAAGTAAATGTTATTATCTCATGGACGAAGAAAAGAAAAACTGAATTTGCTTCGTTGCGTTAGTAGTTTTAAGTTGTTAATTCGTTCCCTAAAAGAGGTCCTTATTCTGTATTGTCCTAGGTTCTAGGCAGTATGTTATAAACATTACTATAACATGGATGGTCTGGATGGAATATTAATATCGTATAAACATATTGCCTTATAGCCAATCTGAGTATGATCCAGAGTCAAGAAAAAAAATGAAGAAATATCAAGAGGCTGCTTCAACGTGCATAAGTATATCTGAAGAAGATAATGATAGAGAAAGAATCGGAGCAAGCAAGGGGAATTTAACGAAGCGACGGGAAAATATGAATGGTCGCGATAAACCATTAAGAGCTGCTGTGACATACTTTCAAGAATATTGTGGTAACACTAGCCTCCATGGATTACGATACATAGGGGAAGAAAGGAGACCTCTCGCGGAAAGGTGAGCCTAATTACTTTTTCGATTTCTGTATTCGCAATGACTTTAATCCGATGTTGAACAGAAATGAAATATAGATACTGGGACTAGGCAACCACTCACGAAGTAAATGTTGTTATCTCATGGACGAAGAAAAGGAGAACTGAATTTGCTTCGTTGCGTTAGTAGTTTTAAGTTGTATGTTGGTAGCATACTTTAACAGGAAATAGGGTAACAATCGAGTCCCAGTCATGCCGATGTCGAACTTGAATGGAGTTGTTATTCCTATCTATTTAGAGACCCAACAAACGCGCCGATTTCCTAATTTACACCGTAAGAAAAACCAGCAATTACGAGATTTTCGTCGTTTTGCGGTTAACTATCACGCTTTAGGGTCCCTGAACCTAACATTCATAACTGCAGTACCCTCCTAAAAAGATTTAATTCTCATACCGATCTATGAATCAATTTCGACACGGAAATTACTTTATTTGACATATAATGATAATATATAACAATCCTACTCTAACTTTAAGGCGTTTTGAATAATAATACACCTACATGATTACCCTGCAAGCCACCTATCGGCGTGGGACAGGGGATGTAAAGGGGGGAGGGAACCTGGTTTCTCCGGTCAAAAAATCAAATTTTTATCTTTTCAAAAAATTTAAAAATTAAAAATATATTTAGATTAGGTACTTAATTGGGGTATTATTCATTTTATTATTTATATACCGTATTTATATTTAAGTATGTAGTCGCCTGCTACTTTTCGTTCTATTTACGTAAGAAAAAACTTTCAGCGAGAAAGTTTCTCAGAAAACCCTGAATCAATTCATCTTTCAATTTCCAAAACTCAACGTTCAACGGTATTGTCAATAACGAATTTTTATTACAACCGTAACGTGGACCTATCGGGCGGACCCCGATCCTTTTTTTCCGTGGTAGCTTATAATGACCTCATTCATGTCATCCCTAATAAACATTATAATAATAAAATGATTGTAATATTATAGTGAAAACATATATATCCTACATAATGATAAGGTATTCTCATTGAATGTGAATATTTAATGGATCCTAACCATAATTCTCTCCAGTCTCAAGCGAGATGGAGTGGATACAAACCAGTACTTTATGCTGAAATTGTGCCTTAAATCTGATCCAATGCCACTCATAAAACACAACAACAACAATATCGATATTTATGAGCCAAGAAGTAAAGCAGCTTAATGAATAGGAAGTGGCACATGGAGAATGTCCGATTCTTCGGACGATAAGTGTAATTTAGGCAGTGGGGCCTCCGGAGGACGGAGCTCTGCCGCGCGGATTTCGCCCTTGCATCGTTGTATATAAGTCGAATTATTTTTCAATGACGCATAAATGCGCAGGATTTTATTTCAGATACTTCTTCGGGAAGCTTCCACGAATACTGTGGTATAAGTAACTCCATGTACATCGATATGCATCACAACTATTTTCCACGCTTTATGCAAAACTCACCTCTAAAATAAGGGTCCGCCATTTTGTTCTGCAAGTTTCAAATTTTGAAAAATCGTAGCTCTTTTTATCTGATACCTAGATCATTCAACTTTCAATACAAATAGATACGTATATTTTGTTCTTCGAAAAAAATCAGCACTATCCTATGTATCACGGGTTCGATCCCAGAGCGGCCCGTAATCTGGATTTTTCCCGTTTAAAATACATTGGCCATATTTCCGAATGCTTTTTATAACACTTCCCAAACGCGCAGAGGTTCAAAATTTCACACAGCCATTAAGGGGACAGTTCTCATATAAAAGCTATCCTAAGGTTATCGTAAAAGATCGTTGGTTCGATGCTAGGGGGCGTTAATTAATTCTCCATGTGAAATCCATAGGGAATTTAGGACTCATTTTAAGGTACTTCCTGAATGAATTTCCTTTTGCAATTCGGGGTGTTTATAAAGTCCACCATACTCAAGCGAAAGATTACAGTAATTTTAGCAGGATGACCTTGGTTCGACTCCGGGGCGGGATTTTAACTGCCGAAAGAAATGCATCGGAAATCGTATTCAGTGCATTTTCAGCTGCGTTAATGCCCTTTACTTAATGTTTAGCAACGTTTGAGCAGAGTAATCTTTCGAAAAATTTTATTATTCACTAAAGATAAATTATTACATTGCTTGCTGTAAGCAAGCGCACCTTTACTCGTATATATATATATATATATATATATATATATATATATATATATATATATATATATATAAGATATATTTTTTGATTGCTTGCTATCAGCAAGCACACATATGTATATATATATATATATATACATATGTGTGCTTGCTGATAGCAAGCAATCAAAAAATATATCTTTTAATAAAACTAAACATTTTCCGAAAGACTTTATTCGGATAAGGTGTGCTAACTTAAGGACATTTTCGTAGCGATCTTTTCATTGATTTCGATTTCCCATGCATTTCTTACGGTAACGTTATTCCCGACCCGGCGTCGAACCAAGAACATCCTACGAAAATTGCTGTTATCTTCCGCTTGAATATGATTGACTTTATAAACACTCCAAATTTCAAAGGAAATTCACTCAAGAAGTACCTCAAAATGTGTCCTAAATTCCCTATGCATTTCATATGCAGATATAGTTAACGCCCCCTAGCATCGAACCAAGGACCTTTTACGACTATATTAGGGTAGCTTTTAAATAAAAATGGTCCCCTTAATGGCTGTGTGAAATTTCGAACCTCGGCGTGGCTAGGAAGCGCGGGATCTCAGTCAAATGACTTTAACGGTCGATGCAAAATTTATTTGAGATTCACTATGCAAAGTTTCAAAGTCCGCACTCAAAAAAACGCATTTCATATTTTTGGACAGCATTTTTCGATTCAACCACACTGCGCGTCGCCACCTTTACACTTCTTACGTTGCCAATTATCAACCGTGAGGTCTTCTTCTTTAGTGCATCTAAAGTGTAATTTATCATTACATACACTACAGTTTACTCCGTCTCCGCAGACCTTATTGCATTCGATGGACACTTGCCATTTGGTTTCCCTTAAACTATCTACCTGCACCATTCACTTTCACAACCTCTATCCTTGACGTCTGAATGAAGACTGAGTTATCGTATTTAACTTTAAACTATGCATATTATTATTGTGATACATGATTTAAATTAAATTATTTATTTTTATAGATTTATGTTAGGGAAGGTCGAAATTAATACAATCTTTTTTTCTGCCTACAGAATATGTTGGTTGCTTGCTTTTGGCCTGAGTATTATGGCCTGCGGCCACTTGATACATAAAGTATGGAAAAAATGGGAGAATACCCCAGTGATTGTTTCATTTGCTGATTCATCTACTCCAGTATGGCAAATTCCATTCCCTGCTGTTACTATTTGTTCAGAGACCAAATATAGAAAAACCGTTTTCAATTACACAGACGTTAATTACAAACTTTTGAATAAATTGAAAATTTCTGAGGAAAAGTAAGTATCCTGTTGTATTAGTTACTAAGTTTTCTCTGCGATTTTTAAATATATAACTGTTATCCTAAGCTAAGCAAGGAATAAGTAATTGTAGATTGGTAGAATCATATACCATCAGCCATTGTCAATCAGAAGACCAATTATCTCGATTCCTAGCCTCCCACGCCTAATTACTCCTAAGTACTTTGCTTTTTTCTGTTTATGTATCTCTCAGTATTTTCGCATCGCTTGGTTACCAAATCAGAACTGATAACATCTGATGGTCGCCCTTTTTTCTTCCCACACGATCTGTATAACTCCATTGCACCAAGTACACCTAACATGTCGGATGATGCTCCAAACTTCCATCTACGTTCTCACTCGGGTTTTCCTTATTCTGAACTTCCTTATAATTCACACCATACACTCTTCCAAATCTTTTTGTTTTCTTTGAAGTATTTATGTTATGTTAGGTTCGTGCTTAACCATATCTCTTGTCTCTTTCTATTTAGTTCTTGAGTCTTGACTTTCACTGCATTTCTTGAGACGATTGCCATGTTATCGGAAAAACGGTGTTACGAAACAATTATATTGTACTCGGCCTGATTTCAGCCTGACCTGGTCATTATTGGGTTAACCGGATGATGGCCTCTGTGCCAGAACCGGTAGGAACTAGAATCCAATAATGTGGAAGTTTACAATGTTTCCATTTTACTCTCTAACTTCTACTAAGTTCTTCAACCTGACGGACTTTTCCACGGACGGATTGTGTGAGCAATAGACAACAAACTCCGAAGCCTTCGATTGGAATTTGAGTTATAACCTTGTGAACACGGAAATAAGATCAATATGAATCAGTAAATAAATATTACTGAAACATGAAAAGCAATGAAAATATCATTGCTTTTTTTAACAAGGTATTCTTTTAATGTGGGTCGAAACTCTAATGCTTGTAAATCCATGAAAACTGAATTTTTTTTAACTTAGCCTTAAATTACGCGGTCGTCAAATTCAATACCTTAACAAATGTTATGTTTACATAAGGGGGATAACTTGGTTTAGAGGCCCAAAATTTAAGAAATTTTTAGACATTTATTTTTGAGAATCGATAATATATACGGCATTCATAGTGGGTAATTTATTGTAATATCTTAAAGAGTATGAAAATCTTTTTTTAAGAAAATACCAACCAAATTTTTTATTTATAAAAAATTATGTCTACGGGGTGTTCACGCGTTAGATGAGAAAAAGAATTTTTGCGTTTTAATTTTCAATTGAATTTTGAAATGAAATTTTTTGTTATAGAAAACAAATATATCAAGCCCGTGATCATCTGAAAACAAACATCTTTTTAAATTTGTGGAAATGATATTACTTTAGAGTGAAAATTCTGATTTCGACGACAAAGTTTTCTGACTTTATAACAGTGATAATGATATTTTACAATGTTTCCATTTTACTCTCTAACTTCTACATATAAGTTCTTCAACCTGACGGACATTGATATACATGACTCTACAACTTAGATTCGTTAGAATTATTTAATTATTTCTTTTGATTAAATTATTTTTTAATATTAATTATCTAATTCTAAATAATATTAATAATAATTTTTGTTATATATATATATATATATAAATATATCTTCTATACAGCGTGATAGCATTTTGTATATCCCATTTTTAAAGAATATCTTATCTCTAGAGGCCAAAAATTTAACCAGTGTATGTCTGATTTCTTCTTCTTTGTTGAATTGTTTGCCCTGCAAGAAATTTTTTAAGGACAGAATCCATTGAACGCGTCTCACTTAATACTAACGAGAATGGTCTTCGTTTTATTCATCTAAGACGAAAAATTTGTATATATTGTAAGCGAGAGCCAAAAAAGTGTTTAATGTTTATGAGCTTAATTGTTGAAACATTGTAATCGGAACGGATTTTTGGCCTCTAGAGATAAGACATTCTTTAAAAATGGGATATACAAAATGCTATCACGCTATATATATATATATATATATATATATATATATATATATATATATATATATATATATATATATATATATATATATATATATATATATATATATAGTATATTTTGTGATTATTTTTATAAATTATAATTTACTATAATTATTATATATAATTACTTATAATTATAACTTACTCATAATGCATTTCTATCAAAGTTTAAGTTTTTTTTAGAAATTGTTCTATTATGTATTACTTATTTTACAATTATGTGTATGTTAAAAGTATTTTAAGTATGCATGCAATATTGATATCCTATTAAGTATTGTAAATAATTAATCTATTCTAGTAATTTCTTCACTTCATTATACATGGATATGTCATCATGATTTTCAATATTGTATACATACTCATATAATTCTATCAATTAATGTGATTGAAAAGGTTCCTTATCCCTTTATTTTCCCAAAAATGTATCTATTTTTATGTACACCACTACACCCTTTTATGGCAGTTAATGCAATAAAATCAAAAGAAATTTGATTGTTTGTCATGAAGTCCTTAATTCTCTATTCTAGTATGAGAAGATATGAATATAAAAGTCTTCTTTGTGAAGGCGATGAATATTTAGAGAATGCCAACTGGAATACAACTTTAGATGCTATCAAGTTCTTACAACAGGTTGGTTTCAATCACTTTGTTGATTTCTATATGAATTAGATACTAGAAATTAAGAGTGATACATCAGTAAAATGCACACGAATCCGCATTCAACTTTCGGTGCTTGTTCAATACTTCATATAAAATAATCTATGCGAATTCACAGATTAGCCTCACAAATTGAGCCTGTACTTGTTTCTTCTGTCCTCAAGAGATACCCAGTCGAGGGATTCGATCATCTCCGATATAATGCTATGAAATTTATAGCCGCCGAATCTAGCCGATCTACGCTGTGCGTATAAGAACTCGATAATTACGCGCTCCTGACAGCTCAAGTTTAACTTAATCTGGTATTATTACTGCTGGTATAAATGGCGAAGTAATAAACTGGATAGAAAACTTTCTCTCCGACAGAGAACAGCGAGTAGTAATAAATGGAGTTAGTTCAAACCCCGTTAAAGTTACATCGGGAGTACCACAGGGTAGCGTAATAGGGGTTACTTGTTTAGTTTACATTAACGATCTTGGTAGTCTCATTGATAGTAACGTTAGATTATTATTTGCAGACGATACGGTCATTTACAGAGAAATAGATAATAGAGAGGACAGATTAACCCTATTGAAAGATTTAGAGAACATCACGAAATGGTGCGATGACTGGCAATTGGAGCTCAACACTGATCAATGCTCAGTAGTTAACTTTTTTAAGGGAAAATGCACTACCGACGACTTTTTATATAACATTAAAGGAAAAAAATATAGTTGAATCTGTAAAATATCTGGGAGTTACGCTGATTACAACTTACATTCGAGTGCCCACATCCGTAACATATGTGGTCGAGCACTAAGAAAACTCGTTTTCGTCAAGAGAATAATCGGTAGGAGCGATGAAAAGATTCTCGAACGATGTTAATTCACGTTAGTTAGCGAAAGATCAGATAAAATGGATGCACGAGCGAAGCGTTACAAAAATTCATTTTTTGCGCGAACTATTCGCGAAAATAATCACCTAGGGAAATAGAGAAATGGTGCATGCACACACTGCCATACGCCGAAAGGCGGCAGGGTAAATACAGGTTGCATTATAAAAGTAATGCGCATGATTTTATTGTGACGCAACTATCTATTGTTGTTGTGACGCAACTATCTATTGTTGTTGTGACGCAACTATCTGTGGAGGAGTTTTATGGTGCCTTTCAGGTCTGACAGACACGTCTCCGCAGGTGCTTAGATGCAGGAGGGGACTATTTTGGAAATTATTATGCTTTTGCGACGATAGGATCAATAAATATATTTTTCCCAGAAAATGCGCATTACTTTCATACTGTCCATCACGTTCGATGCCAGGAGGTGAAAAATTTTCAAATTTTGAAAAATCGTAGGTCTTTTAATATGAAATATAGATCATTCAAACTTTCAACACAAATAGATATGTATATTTTATACTTTGAAAAAAATCAGCATTTGCCTCGGTGTCATTGGTTCGAATCCGGAGCCTCCCGTAATCTCTATTTTTCCCCCAAGGAAAGCATTGACTATATTTCCGAAAGCTTTTTATGACACTTCCCAACCGCGCAGAGGTTCATAATTTCACACAGCCATAAAAGGGACCATTCTCACACAAAAGCATCCCTAAGATTGTCGCGAACGGTCGTTGGTTCGATTCTAGGGGGCGTTAACTCTAAATTCATGAGAAATGCATAGGGAATTTAGGACTCATTTTAAGGTACTTCCTAAAAGGTATTTCCATTTGAAATTTGGGATGATTTTGCGATTTCTCCCCCTTTTTATATTTTTATTTTCTATATACAAACTAACCAAAATTATCAAATTAAAGTGCTTGTAAATGATGACACTAATGAGATCATTACAAGCGACCGCGAAAATTGAAAAATCGGAAGCCCCTCCGCGCACGGAGATCCGCGTTACGGTCTTAATGAAAGTTTGTGATTGACAATATAGTCGAATGCAGAAAATAATTAGTCGAAAATAAATCTATTCACTTTTTTCTGAAAAACTTTCTTGTTGGAAGTTTTTTCTTACGATAGTAGAACGTGAAGTCGTAGGCGATCACATTCTTTCAACTCACTTTGCAGAAATCTCACGGTATTTACTTAGATTTCTTCTCGTAATTTCTCTCCAAAATTTCTTCATAAATGTTGACAAAATTAGTGGAAAATGAATGTGAAAAAACGAGGCAAATATTGATACCAAAAATGATAAGATATCTTGAAATATACACCCAAATTCCTTGCTTCGAAGAAAATCGCAACCTATTCTCAGTATTTCTTGAACGGATAACTTTTTTATTTTACCTTCGATTGTTATAGTTTTTAAACGTCAAAAAATCGCACTAAGTTGTTCATAAATTTTATTCCTTTATGCCGGAAAGGTTTAAAAACAAAACCTTTCCAATTTCATTTTTTGCTATAATTTTCTAAGAGGCAATGAGAGCAGGATTCTCCCATTTAAATAGACGGGGCCATAAGATATACGTGGTCTTTTGATGATGTTAAACCGAGTATAGTAAGCGCACATAAATCGAAGCTGTTAATTGTTAAGTTAATATGGCTATTTTATATTAATGGAAGCTTCAAATACTACCAAATACATAAAAAAATGTAAATTATATATTTGAAATTATAAATTTAAATTATATATTGAAATTATAAATTTTGAAAAATCGTAGGTCTTTTAACCCTTTTAGTGCTAACCGTCTTCCCGTGGTACAGTCGAGAAATGCGGAGGGTATTTATATAAAATGTAGCAACTAGGAAAAATAAACATTATATATTTAATTTGTTAGATATCTTGAAGTAGTTTCTTTTAGATTAATTAAAGGAAATTGGACATTTATTACGTTACTTTTATATATTTACTGATATATAAGTTTTTATTGTTTCAATGTCCTAAAGTTTAACAACATTATCTTAACCTTAATTTTTTGACTTTCAGGTACTATGTTAATGTATTTTTTCAATTTTTTCCGTCGACGTTAATTTTTTTACAATGGTAATACAATTAAAAATAAATCTGGAAAAAATCATAAACAATTTTGCAATACTTAGTGAATTGCGTAACTTTTTGTCAACCTCTGTTGAGTCCCATCTCATTGTAATGCGGAGTAGCATAAGGGCACATCTCCTTCCATTTTCCCAAGCTAATCATTCGTACACTGCAGTTGGCTTTCTATTTATCATCTATGTTTAACAATACAAATATAGAGTACGCATAATTAGCTTTGGAGGAAATCACAACCTTTTCCACGTCACTCAATAACCGGACGTCGCTCCTCAACAACTTTCACCCAAACACTCTTTTCACCGCTCCCTCATCTTGAAAACGCAAAATTCCTGATTTTCTGTCATGACAAGCTTTCGGTCTTTTAAAAGGTGATCCGTAGTCGACTAAGTAACATCCCGATCAACTTGAGTATCGTATAGATGATCTCGAACAATATACCCGTCGAAAGTGAATCCTTAATCATGGTATATCTTAACCACGACTCAAAACCGTGAAACGTATTTCTTATCAAGATCGATATAAGGTATGGATATTATAAAAATGCTGAAGGGCTCACGTTTAGTCTGAGTCCTTAACAAAAAAGAGATTAGCAGCGTTGCAAGCAGCCAGATCTGGTGTGACCAAATGAATATACCAATAAGATGCCCTTAATTAAGAACATGAACACAGGTGCTGTGTTCAAACCCTCACGCATACTCAATTATAACCTGCTTTTCTAAGTCTTACAATCCCTCACAATATATCTTCGTTCTCTTCAAGTAAGGATATATTGGGAAAAATGTTTACCTATCCCACATACATTCAAAATTCTATAGCTTAATTCACTAAGCCTTCTCCCTCATCTAAACGAAATACGCTCCGTTATTCCAGACTCCGGCGTACACCCGATCGCTGTCAGTGAAACATGGCTCAATCCAACAATTCTTCTGCAGTAAAAATTCCAAGGTGTTGTTCATACCACAACGATCGTGTCGGTAAAAGAGTGGTTGGGTGGGTTTGTATGTGCGAAACTACCTGCGTTGTGAAATCCAAATTTTTGTAAAAGGCTCGATTTTTTATTTTTAGAGATAATCATTGAACAAAAAAGTTCTTCTCGGGGTCTTCTATGGACCACCAAAAGTTGGACACTTAATAGATATGACGGAGAGCTATAAAATATAAAAACTAAAGCTCTATTCAAGAACATTCTCAGAAATGTGATATTCTTATATTATAATTTAAAAGGTAGCCATAATTAGCATAAAAAGTTTAAAATTGTGATAAAATGATACATCATTCTCACCAAATCAGTGTCTGTGACATAAACTAGTTTTATTATTGAAACAAGTTTCATTTATAAAAAGTATCATATACAGTGTAATATATAGAAATGCTGATAAACTCATAATCATGATTTTGATTATTTTGAACCAAATCTACATCATTGTATAAAGGAGGGGGGTCAATCCGAATTACGGGTCTATTAGTCACGAGCAAAAAGTAACAATGATTAGCAATCGGAGCGCTAAATCAATTACTCCCTCGGTTATAAAATTCAAAAACTAAAGTTCTATTCAATATATCGACTCAGAATAACCTGTACATGAAAATAACAACATTTATCTCGCGACACGTTTTTCGTAACGTAAGAAACAAAAAAGTTTTAGGCGATGTATAAATTTGACTACACAATCCAATTTGGGTTGCGTTCCACTTAAATTATTTTTTACTAACATGAGATATGATTACTTAAAAATTAATATAATTCAAATTATGTAATCATATGGTATAAAGAGTCTTTATGTTTGATAGGATAAGAGAAATGACAGTTTTAATAATGTTTTTGCACCGATTTCGCAGCCATTTTTTTCATTCCACTATAAAATTTACTTCTTTTGTTATCAAGATGAAAAATATTCATTAATTTGTAGAAAAATCTTTTCTTCTACGTATTTCACCAAAATTTCGGAAAAAATAGACCCAGCTAACCTGAAAATCTTAATTTTATACGTTGCGAACGCTATTTCTGTGGATATTGAGGATTTCCCGGAAAAATGAACCTGCGCGTGAAGCTATTCGATTACCCCATAAGACAATAATGCCTAGAACGGACTATAAAAAGGAGGTCTCTCAGAATTTATCTAGTAATTTAACTCTTTGTACCGACCTTTCTTTAACGATTCCCAACCTCCACCTTTAGCATCTGTGTAACGCTCACTGTAACAATTTACTCTTCCAATTACATATATATTCTACCTCACAATATTAACAGTACTACTGTCAGATATAAGAAAATGGCTCACTTTTAGTTTATTCACCTTAACAGCAAGGGTATCACGAGTATTAACTCCCGCTGTCACATCTCCTAGGATCATAAAAGTGCACGAAATCATGTACATATATACTTAAATAATAATTTAAAAACATGGAGTTCACCTTCATAATTTGGTGTCTCCTGACTATGTGTCGTTAAAACAATCAGTCCTCCTCAATGAAATCGTATTTCTAGGCGGCGCCGCCTTGTGATGACTTCTTCTACTGCACTTGGAAAGGATCGTATGCTGATTGCTGTGGAACCCTCTTTCGTCCCATTCTCACTGAAGAAGGCGTTTGTTATACTTTCAATATGCTCGCAACCCGACAAATATTCACTCATAATGAGTAAGTATAAGTAATGGACCCTATATTTTGGTTAATTATTCAAATCGATCAAAAACCATCTTCAATTACTGGAATCACATTTTCCACAAGGAAACGCGTTTCAGCGTTTCATTTCATAACCTAAATATATATATATATTATTATAATTAAATCTCGATTTTTCCGGTATGGAAAGCATTGACCATATTGCTGAAAGCATTTTATGATATTTCCCAACCGCGCAGAGGTTCAAAATTTCACACATCCATAAAAGATCCACAAATAAATTCATCCTTAATATTTTCGGAAATGGTCTTTGGTTCGATTCTAGGGAGCGTTAACAATAACTTCGTAAGAAATGCATAGGGAATTAAGGACTCATTTAAAGGTACTTCCTGAATGATTTTCCATTTGAAATTCGGGTTGTTTATAAAGTCAATCATACTTAAGGGAAACATAACAGTGATTTTAGCAGGAAGACCTTGGTTCGACGCCGGGGCGGGAATAATGCTGCCGAAAGAAATGCATCGGAAATCGTATTCTGTGCATTTTCAGCTGCGTTAATGCCCTTTACTTAATGTTTAGCAACGTTTGAGCAGAGTAATCTTTCGAAAAATTTTATTATTCACTAAAGATAAATTATTGCATTGCTTGCTGTAAGCAAGCGCACCTTTACTCGTGTGTGTGTATATATATATATATATATATATATATATATATATATATATATATATATATATATATATATATATATACGAGTAAAGGTGCGCTTGCTTACAGCAAGCAATGCAATAATTTATCTTTAGTGAATAATAAAATTTTTCGAAAGATTACTCTGCTCAAACGTTGCTAAACATTAAGTAAAGGGCATTAACGCAGCTGAAAATGCACTGAATACGATTTCCGATGCATTTCTTTCGGCAGCTAAAATCTCGCCCCGGCGTCGAACCATGGACATCCTGCTAAATTTACTGTAATCTTTCGCTTGAGTATGATTGACTTTATAAACACCCCGAATTGCAAAAGGAAATTCATTCAGGAAGTACCTTAAAATGAGCCCTAAATTCCCTATGTATTTCACATGGAGTATTAATTAACGCCCCCTAGCATCGAACCAACGACCTTTTACGATAGTCTTAGGATAGCTTTTATATGAGAATGGTCCCCTTAATGGCTGTGTGAAATTTTGAACCTCTGCGCAGTTGGGAAGTGTTATAAAAAGCATACGGTAATATGGCCAATGTAATTTAAACGGGAAGAATCGAGACTACGGGTCGCTCTGGAATCGAACCCGTGACACATAGGCAAATGCTGATTTTTTTCCAATTACATTTTGTAAGTATCTATACGCTTTGAACGTTTGAATGGTCCATGTACGATATTGAGAGAGCTACGATTTTTCAAAATTTGAGAATATTTCGCCTCCTGGCATCGAACCCAGGACCAATTGTGCATAAAAGATTGCCTTTTTCCGTAGACATATAAATTAGCAATAGCTGCATGAAATCTTATTCTTTTAACTTAATGGGAAGTATTTTAAAAATTATTTGAAAAACGGCCCCATGCATTGTTAACGGGGAAAATCGAGAATACGGGACGCTCTGGAATCGAACCCGTGACACGTAGGCAAATGTTGATTTTTTTCGATGTATATTATATGCGTACCTATATGTGTAAAAAATCTGAATCATCTATGTTACATATTAAGAGAGCTACGATTTTTCGAAATTTGGAAATATTTCACCTCCTGGCATCGAACCCATGACCGGTTGCGCGTAAAAAATAGCATTTTTGCGTAGATACATATAATTTCAATAGCCATATGAAATTTCATTGTTCTATCTCAATTGAAAGTATTTTTTAAAATTATTTGAAAATCGGCCCCATACATTCTTACGGAGGGAAGTCGATTTTCGGGGCCTCCTAGAATCGAACCCATGATAGGTAGAGTGGATTTCCGAATTTTTCCTGAGTGAGATTTAGTGAGCCATCACGTAAAAAAATCGGCGGCTCCTTGGCCCGAGCGGTTTGGGCCTGACATTAATATCCTATATATATGAATATATATATATATATATGTTATATATATCCCCCCGAAGCGTCTATATATAATAGATATATATATATAAATCGGCGGCTCCGTGGCAGAAGCGGTTTGGGCCTGACATTAATATCCTATATATATGTTATATATATATATATATATATATATATCCCCCCGAAGCGTATATATATATATATCTATTATATATAGACGCTTCGGGGGGATATATATATATAACATATATATATATATATAGGATATTAATGTCAGGCCCAAACCGCTGGGGCCACGAAGCCGCCGATTTTTTTACGTAATGGCCAACTAAATCTCACTCAGGAAAAATTCGGAAATCCACCCTACCTATCATGGGTTCGATTCTAGGAGGCCCCAAAAATCGACTTTCCCCATTTAGAATGCATTGGGCCGTTTTTCAAATGATTTTAAAAATACTTCCCATTAACCTAGAAGGATAAGATTTCATGTAGCTATTGCTACCATATATATCTACGGAAAAATGCTATCGCTTACGTGTAACTGATCATGGGTTCGATGCCAGGAGGTGAAAAAGTTTCTGATTTCGAAAAATCGTAGCTCTCTTAATATTATACAAAGATCATTTAAACTTTTTACACGTATAGATACGTGCATAGTGTACTTTGAAAAAAATTAACAGTTGTCTAAGTGTCACGGGTTCGATTCCAGAGCGTCCCGTAATCTCGATTTTCCCCGTTAGGAATGCATGGGGCCGTTTTTCAAATAATTTTAAAAATACTTCCCATTAAGTTAAAAGAATAAGATATCATGTAGCTATTGCTAATATATATGTCTACGGAGAAATGTAGTATTTTACGTACATTCGGTCCTGGGTTCGATGCCAGGAGGTGAAATATTTTCAGATTTTGAAAAATCGTAGCTCCCTTAATATCGTACATGGATCGTTCAAACCTTCTACAAAAATAGATATGTACAAAATGTAATTAGAAAAAAATCAGCACTTGCCTATGTATCACGGGTTCGATTCCAGAGCGACCCGTAATCTGGATTTTTCCCGTTTAAAATACATTGGCCATATTTCCGAATGCTTTTTACAACACTTCCCAACCGCGCAGAGGTTCAAAATTTCACACAGCCATTAAGGGGACAGTTCTCATATAAAAGCTGTCCTAAGATTATCGTAAAAGGTCGTTGGTTCGATGCTAGGGGGCGTTAATTAATACTCCAAGTGAAATACATAGGGAATTTAGGACTCATTTTAAGGTACTTCCTGAATGAATTACCTTTTGTAATTCGGGGTGTTTATAAGGTCCACCATACTCAAGCGAAAGATTACAGTAATTTTAGCAGGATGACCTTGGTTCGACGCCGGGGCGGGAATTATTCTGCCGTAAGAAATGCTTCGGAAATCGTATTCAGTGCATTTTCAGCTGCGTTAATGCCCTTTACTTTATGTTTAGCAACGTTTGAGCAGAGTAATCTTTCGAAAAATTTTATTATTCACTAAAGATAAATTATTGCATTGCTTGCTGTAAGCAAGCGCACCTTTACTCGTATATATATATATATATATATATAGACGCTTCGGGGGGATATATATATATATATATATATATAGGATATTAATGTCAGGCCCAAACCGCTTTGGCCACGGAGCCACCGATTTTTTTACGTGATGGCCCACTAAATCTCACTTAGGAAAAATTCGAAAACCGACCCTACCTATCATGGGTTCGATTCTAAGAGGTCCCAAAAATCGACTTTCCCCCGTAAGAATGCATGGGGCCGTTTTTCAAATAATTTTTTAAAATACTTCCCATTAACCTAGAAGGATAAGATTTCATGTTGCTATTGCTACTATATATATCTACGGAAATATGCTATCGCTTACGTGCAACTGGTCATGGGTTCGATGCCAGGAGGTGAAATATTTTCGAATTTTAAAATATCCTAGCTTCCTTAATATGACACCCATGATAGCCATGATAGGTAGGGTCGGTTTCCCAATTTTTCCTGAGTGAGATTTAGTTGGCCATTACGTAAAAAAATCGGCGGCTCCGTGACCGAAGCGGTTTGGGCCTGACATTAATATCCTATATATATATATATACGAGTAAAGGTGCGCTTGCTTACAGCAAGCAATGCAGTAGTATATTTTTTAATAAAATGAAGGTATTTCGAAATATATTCTGAATGGTCATTCTAAACATAACGTAAATGACATTTTCGCAGCGAGCATTGCATTGATTTCGATTTCCAATGCATATCTTACAGCAGCATTATTACCGCCCTGGCGTCGAACCAAGGCCATCCAACTAATAATACTGTCATTATTGGCTTCAGTATGATTGACTTTATAAATATTCCGAATATCGAAAGGAAATTCACTCAGGAAGAACCTCAAAATGTGTCCTAAAATTCCTATGCATTTTAAATGGAGATATAGTTAACGCCCCCTAGCATCGAACCAACGACCATTTACGATACTATTACGGTTTCATTAATGTGGGAATGGTCCCTTATATGGCTGTGTGAAATTTTGAACCTCTGCGCGGTTGGGAAGTGACTTAAAAAGCTTTCGCAAATATGGCCAATGCATTCCTTATGACAGAAATCGAGATTACGGGTCAATCTGGAATCGAACCCGTGATACATAGGAAAGTGCTGATTTTTTTCGAAGTACAAAATATACGTATCTATTTTTGTTAAAAGTTTGAATGATCTACGCATCATATAAATAGAGCTACGATTTTTCAAAATTTGAAACATTTTCACTTCCTGGCATCGAACCCATGACCGCTTGTACGTAATCAATAGCATTTTTCCATAGATATATAAAGTAACAATAGCCACATGAAATTTTAACTTCCTAGCGTAATGGGAAGTATTTTTAAAATTATTATGAATACGGCCCCATGCATTCTTAATGGGGAAAATAGAGATTACGGGACACTCTGGAATCGAACCCGTGACACATAGGCAGCTGTTGATTTTTTTCGAGGTATATAATATACTTCCCTATAAGTGTAAAAAATTTGAATGATCTATGTATCATATTAAGAGAGCTAGGATATTTCGAAATTTGAATTTTTTTCACCTCCTGGCATCGAACCCATGACCAGTTACACGTAAGCTACACGATAGCAATTTCCGTGGATACTAATAATAGCAATAGCTTTATGAAATTTCATTATTCTAGCATAAAGGGAAGTATTTTTAAAATCATTTGAAAAACGGCCCAATGCATTCTAAATGGGGAAAGTCGATTTTTGGGGCCTCCTAGAATCGAACCAATGATAGGTAGGGTCGGTTTCCCAATTTTTCCTAAGTGAGATTTAGTTGGCCATTACGGAAAAAAATCGGCGGCTCCGTGGCCCCAGCGGTTTGGGCCTGACATTAATATCCTATATATATCCTATATATATATATCCCCCCGAAGCGTCTATATATAATAGATAGACGAGTAAAGGTGCGCTTGCTTACAGCAAGCAATCGAAAAATATATCTTTTAATAAAACGTAACAATTTACGAAAGATTATTCGGATTGTCATGCTAAGTAAAGGACATTTTCCTAGCAGCAATGCATTGACTTCGATTTCCCATGCATTTCTTTCGGCAGCATTATTCCCGCCGCGGCGTCGAACCATGGTCATCCTGCTAAAATCACTGTTATGTTTCCCTTAAGTATGATTGACTTTATAAACACCCCGAATTTCAAATGGAAAATCATTCAGTAAGTACCTCAAAATGTGTCCTAAATTCCCTATGCATTTGAAATGGAGATTTAGTTAATGCCCCCTAGCATCGAACCAACGATCTTTTACGATAACCTTAGGATAGCTTTTATATGAGAACTGTCCCCTTAATGGCTGTGTGAAATTTTGAACCTCTGCGCGTTTGGGAAGTGTTATAAAAAGCATTCGGAAATATGGCCAATGTATTTTAAACGGGAAAAATCCAGATTACGGGCCGCTCTGGGATCGAACCCGTGATACATAGGATAGTGCTGATTTTTTTCGAAGAACAAAATATACGTATCTATTTGTATTGAAAGTTGAATGATCTAGGTATCAGATAAAAAGAGCTACGATTTTTCAAAATTTGAAACTTGCAGAACAAAATGGCGGACCCTTATTTTAGAGGTGAGTTTTGCATAAAGCGTGGAAAATAGTTGTGATGCATATCGATGTACATGGAGTTACTTATACCACAGTATTCGTGGAAGCTTCCCGAAGAAGTATCTGAAATAAAATCCTGCGCATTTATGCGTCATTGAAAAATAATTCGACTTATATACAACGATGCAAGGGCGAAATCCGCGCGGCAGAGCTCCGTCCTCCGGAGGCCCCACTGCCTAAATTACACTTATCGTCCGAAGAATCGGACATTCTCCATGTGCCACTTCCTATTCATTAAGCTGCTTTACTTCTTGGCTCATAAATATCGATATTGTTGTTGTTGTGTTTTATGAGTGGCATTGGATCAGATTTAAGGCACAATTTCAGCATAAAGTACTGGTTTGTATCCACTCCATCTCGCTTGAGACTGGAGAGAATTATGGTTAGGATCCATTAAATATTCACATTCAATGAGAATACCTTATCATTATGTAGGATATATATGTTTTCACTATAATATTACAATCATTTTATTATTATAATGTTTATTAGGGATGACATGAATGAGGTCATTATAAGCTACCACGGAAAAAAAGGATCGGGGTCCGCCCGATAGGTCCACGTTACGGTTGTAATAAAAATTCGTTATTGACAATACCGTTGAACGTTGAGTTTTGGAAATTGAAAGATGAATTGATTCAGGGTTTTCTGAGAAACTTTCTCGCTGAAAGTTTTTTCTTACGTAAATAGAACGAAAAGTAGCAGGCGACTACATACTTAAATATAAATACGGTATATAAATAATAAAATGAATAATACCCCAATTAAGTACCTAATCTAAATATATTTTTAATTTTTAAATTTTTTGAAAAGATAAAAATTTGATTTTTTGACCGGAGAAACCAGGTTCCCTCCCCCCTTTACATCCCCTGTCCCACGCCGATAGGTGGCTTGCAGGGTAATCATGTAGGTGTATTATTATTCAAAACGCCTTAAAGTTAGAGTAGGATTGTTATATATTATCATTATATGTCAAATAAAGTAATTTCCGTGTCGAAATTGATTCATAGATCGGTATGAGAATTAAATCTTTTTAGGAGGGTACTGCAGTTATGAATGTTAGGTTCAGGGACCCTAAAGCGTGATAGTTAACCGCAAAACGACGAAAATCTCGTAATTGCTGGTTTTTCTTACGGTGTAAATTAGGAAATCGGCGCGTTTGTTGGGTCTCTAAATAGATAGGAATAACAACTCCATTCAAGTTCGACATCGGCATGACTGGGACTCGATTGTTACCCTATTTCCTGTTAAAGTATGCTACCAACATACAACTTAAAACTACTAACGCAACGAAGCAAATTCAGTTCTCCTTTTCTTCGTCCATGAGATAACAACATTTACTTCGTGAGTGGTTGCCTAGTCCCAGTATCTATATTTCATTTCTGTTCAACATCGGATTAAAGTCATTGCGAATACAGAAATCGAAAAAGTAATTAGGCTCACCTTTCCGCGAGAGGTCTCCTTTCTTCCCCTATGTATCGTAATCCATGGAGGCTAGTGTTACCACAATATTCTTGAAAGTATGTCACAGCAGCTCTTAATGGTTTATCGCGACCATTCATATTTTCCCGTCGCTTCGTTAAATTCCCCTGGCTTGCTCCGATTCTTTCTCTATCATTATCTTCTTCAGATATACTTATGCACGTTGAAGCAGCCTCTTGATATTTCTTCATTTTTTTTCTTGACTCTGGATCATACTCAGATTGGCTATAAGGCAATATGTTTATACGATATTAATATTCCATCCAGACCATCCATGTTATAGTAATGTTTATAACATACTGCCTAGAACCTAGGACAATACAGAATAAGGACCTCTTTTAGGGAACGAATTAACAACTTAAAACTACTAACGCAACGAAGCAAATTCAGTTTTTCTTTTCTTCGTCCATGAGATAATAACATTTACTTCGTGAGTGGTTGCTTTGGAATCGAGATTTCTAGTCCCAGTATCTATATTTCATTTCTGTTCAACATCGGATTAAAGTCATTGCGAATACAGAAATCGAAAAAGTAATTAGGCTCACCTTTCCGCGAGAGGTCTCCTTTCTTCTCCTATTTATCGCAGACATTGACATTCATATCATATATATGTTATATTCCCCGATGCAGTCTTATATAATAGATATATTTATTTATTTATTATTACAAATCAATTGCTAACAGCTCTACTTATTATCAATACAGAATATTCACTATGGGATCCATTACTTCGTCCTCCATCAAGTGTTCTCATGTATTCACCTTTTTTATTGAAAATGTCATTGTGTAATTTTCAGTTTTGTTAAAGTGTTCCATTTCAAGTCTCAATGAAACAGTACGTGTATGTAGTTATGAAAAGTATTGGTAACACTTTTTCATTCTTTGCTAAACTTAAATATTTGGAGAAGGTTACAAATCGAGTTTCGGAAAATACAGATAAGGATGATCAACTCTCACATTTTCTGCCAAATTCAAAAAAAAACATCTCAAATTATTTCATAATTTGTTTTGCAATAGAACCCTCTCGGATTTCTTTTACTTTATACAGGACATTAATACGTTCTATATCTTAGGACGGTGGATGGGTTTGATGAAGAATATGATATATTAGAAGAAATTGAAAATCCATGGACTGAATGGAACGCTCAAGACGGTTACCCAAGAAACTCCATCTTAGAGGCATACCCGAAGAGAGGACCAGGAGCAGGGGCTACCTCTGGTCTTCATATTTATCTAAGGGCAGACCCAAATGACATTGATATAAGATGCAGAGTGATTGGAGGATTCAAGGTTATAGTAACCTTTGATAAATTATTTTTGTATGCAAACACTTAATAATAAATATCTCTATTTACAGGTTTTACTTCATAATCCATCAGAGTTTCCGCGAATGAGTCAGCAGTTTTTTCGAGCACCTCTGAGCCAAGATGTCGTTGTGAGCGTCAAGCCGAATATTATGGGCACTAGTAAAGAGTTGCAAGACTATCTCCCTTCTAGGCGTCGTTGCCTTTTTGAAAGCGAAAGGCACCTTCGTTTTTTTACTTACTATACGCAGAGCAATTGTGAGCTGGAATGCTTGATTAATGCAACATTGAAATCTTGTAATTGCATGCCGTTTTTTATGCCGAGTAAGTAATAATCTACATATATATACATCAAATATTTACTTAAGTAACTTTAACCGGGTAAATGAGTAAGTATACTGGTAATTATGAATTTTTCTTCAATGGTTCATTAAAATTTAAAATGTTAATGATGAAGGAATAAGAACTGCATAACTAGTAAAACCATGAATCTTTGAAACTAATATTTGCTGCTACTCCATTCAAAACCTCCTTTGTCTTTGGCAGGCTTTGGCTACTCCATTTGTGGAGCAGGTAGTTTAACTTGTGTTCGTGAGACTTCAGGTAAGATATTATGTAGCAGAATAAACTTTAAAAGTTTTATTTATTAATCAAAAAAAATGTTCCAGAGCATCAGCAGCATGAGGAGATATTAGAAGCTATTTCATCAATTAATAACAAATCAACAACTTCGACAAGCTGCAACTGTTTACCTGCTTGTACTGAATTAAATTTTGATGCAGAAACATCTATGGGAACATTTGATGTGGAAAGGATTTTTGCAGAGTTCAATGTAACTGAGGGTGCTTACATGGGGTATTTATTACAGATGGAGTAAGAAATTATTTTCATCACGTTCCATTTGAAAATCTATTTCAATATTTTGTTTGCAGAAAAAGCATTGGGAAGTTATCAATATTTTTTAAAGAATGGCAATTCATAACCAGTCGTAGAGGAGAGCTGTATGGACAAACAGATTTCTTAGGTGAGTTATTATGAAAGCTAGCATGAAAGCTCAGTTTGAAAACTAAACTCATAATTATAATGTACAAAGTTTTCTCGGGATTCCAACCCAAGTCTCACCTCCAGAGTCCAAAGGAAGGAGTTGAAATGTCTACATTAATTTAAGCAGCCACCACAAAAGAAATCCGAGAAAAATTTGTTGTTTCAATTACCCCGAAAAATACCTGGTCATTTATAATCTCATAGTTTGCTACCAAAAGCATGGAATCTCATTTATTCAAAGTACCGTATTTTTCGGACCATAAGACGCCCTTTTTCTTCACCAAAAAGTGGAGAGAAAAGTGCCTGCGTCTTATGGTCCGAATAGAAGACTGACACTGACGCTGTACTAAGACGCTGACACTAATGCCGGGCATTCGTATCAGAGCTGCAGCGGGTCCCGCTGCAGCCGACCCGCAGGATCAAATATTGTTCTGTTATACATTATTAAATTCTGTTATACATTATTTTAGTAAAGCCTTCGACTCAGTAGACTAGTAAATTCATTGATCATGCCCCGCTTTCATTACGGTGACATTGTTTACCAAGATCTATCAAGAGATCTAGCCAATAAGCTCCAACGCATCCAGAATGTGTTCGTTCGATTTATATTTAATTTGAGAAAATTCGACCATATTTCCGGTGCATTTAAAAAATTAGATTGGATAAAACTCGAAACTCGCAAACAACTACACATTCTAATGTTCTCATGCACTGTTTTGCGAACGCAATCTCCTGAATATCTCTTTTCCGAATTTGTAAGATTTGAGTCCGTCCATAATTGTAATACTAGAGGGAGATTAAATTTACTAATACCGAACCACAGAACGGAGACATATCACAAATCATTTATTATAACTGCTACCACACTCTGGAATACCATTCCCTCCCACATAAAATGTTCCATTTCCACCCGATCTTTCAGAAGAAAATGTCTTACTTATCTTAATCATATATCCAATTTATCTCCTGTATCAACAGTCATCACATCTCTACAGCACTGATCAACGCTCTCTCTCTACTGCTCCTTTCACTCTTAACCTCCAATTAATTTAACTATGCATCTGTCCTGAAATATTCTTTTTTTGCAGCTCAGTCCAATGTCTTATAATTTTATTATCTACACTTTGCCTCTCTTTTTGGCAATCATCTTAAATATACCATTGAATGTTTTTAATTACCTGTTTAGTTATAAGATATGTTTTCAAATTTAACATGATCTGACTCATTGATTATCTTGTAAAATTGAAATTTTAGTATTCTGTTTTTAGATAATTCTATCAGTAGGTTTGTGCAGGTTTTTCACACCCCCCTTCATTGTGGGTGTTTTCCTGCAGTGGATTTTTTTTCTAAGAATTTTCTTAGGTTTTTATATCCACTTAAATCTCTCTTATAATCATTATTTTTCTCTTTCTAATTCTTTTGGTACTTGAAACTTTTTAAAGAGGCTAGATGGAAGAAGAGACTTTTTAGTCTCAATCTCGCCTCCAAAATAAAGACTATTAAATATTTTATTACACTATTTGGTTCAGAATATATTTTGTCCTATATTTCTCCTCTAAAAACCAGGTGCGTCTTATGGTCCGAAAAATACGGTAATTCTAATTGCAGTCCTGAGTCCTGAATGTATCATTAGTGATTTTCAAGTATCATATATAGAAAAATTACAACATAAAATAATAAAAATATTTATCAAAATTATGTAGGATTAAAAAAAAAACAGGAAAACAGACGAACTTTAACATGGAACCTGATGAATTGAATCAACATTTAACCTCGAAGAAGCATTAATTATGAAATGCTCTTTAAAGATAGAAATGAACTTAAAATACTTCATAAATAGGAAGATGGATGGATCCTATTTCATAGATAATAATTAAAGGACTGCATGTTCCTTTTCATTAATAAAGTTCATTGTGATTCACATACATTAGTACATAAAAATATAATCATATATATAAATATTATGATATGATAAATATTATTGAATTTTTTTAAGATATTATATAGATTACATAAAGAATTATATAAATTAAAAATAGATAGCCCAAGTTAAAACAGAATATAGAATTTGGGACTCAGATATCCATAAATTTGCAAAACCTCAACAATACTAAAATTTAACTCCACTTTATGTATTTTTCCACTTTTTGTTCAAGCTAATGAAAAATTTTTTTCATGTAACCAAATTATCATCTTTTATTTATAGCTAACTGTGGTGGACTTCTTGGACTTTGTATGGGATTCAGCATTTTAAGCTTGGTAGAAATAGCTTACTTTACTACTTTGAGGTTATTCCACAATTTTAGAATTCAAAAAATAAATTCAAATAATTCTATAGATAAAAAGTTAACCAATAATAAAGAATGCTAAATTATCTTTAGATTCCCATGGTGTTTAATCAGAAATAAGTTTCATTCAGTCACAGTATTTCATTTAGCACCAGTATAAGATCTAGAATGTCTATGCGATATCTAAATATTACTCACATCACAGTAGTATTGTAACTCAATTCACTATTTCTTAAAATCAAATGACACTGGCTTAAATATTAATATAAAACATTTCATCATAAATATGGATAAGCTCAAATTGTGTAAGTTATAAATCACACACAAACTATGCCTATAAAGATTTTTTAAGCTTATAAAATATTGAAGCTCTCTCTCTATACTAAAGTACCCAATACTCAAAATCCACTACTTTCATATGCCATTTGAGTGAATTACAAAATAAACAGCTTAAAGTCTCAGACTTCATGAATCAGAACTTACTTTATGAGCTCCACCTGATAATATGATTTTCCGTGAAATTGACTCACTTGGAATACAAACCTTTCAATATTTTTTCTTCCTCAAGTAGGCACTCAATGAATAGAAAATATCTATAGGAAACAAATACTATTAAAATTAATTATTGCAGTATGCAGAAAAATCTAACATAATATTGTGCCAGTACTGAATAAATGCATTGTAATTTCTTCATGTTATCACATTACTCAATTCGATAGTATAATTATGAAATAAAATTACAGTAAAATGTTTATCAATATATAAGTAGAAATTATAAATATGGAAATATGTAGTAAAACCACAAAATTATGAAGTTTCATTTGAATTATGACTGCATATTCAGCTATGACTGGTTGTTTTACTTCCATTTGAGATTAATATTACTCATTATAAGTAACGAAGAAATTGCATGAATCATAAGCATTATGGATATGAAAGCATTGTAATGATGAATACAATAAATAAATACTGAGAATTTTACATGTATATTTAGACTAAAGTCTCCATATGTTTGAAAAAATTAATTTTGGCTAAATAAATGAAGTAACAAAAGTTACTACAAAAGCCTTGCTTTTTAATTTTTATTTGCACATCCTCATTGTATTTTTAATTAATGCTATTAGGGCATAAATCACTACCCTAGGAATGGGTGGATTCTAAGTGTTAATGATGATAATTAATAAATGCACCATGTTTTTATTTTATGCTGCAAGTAATGACAATAAAACGAAATTTGTTATTAGACAATCAATTGTGTATATTCGTCTATTGAAAATAGGTTTGGTGAATATTGGAAATTAAAATTAAATTTTAATGATTTTAATAAATAAAATAGATCTATTTAAATTCAAGTTTTTATGATAATAATTGAAACCAGAGTATAATTCAGAAAGAACAAACTTTGATTACTTCCACACTGCTTTTATTATACAACCAGTCATTTATTTACAACCACAAATTAGCAAAAACCAGTTGTAAAACAAAAAGTGTGGAAGTAAGCAAAGTTTGTTCATTCAGTTATATACTCTGTAGTGGCCTTCCTTAAAGTAATGCATAAACACATGGATATTATTATATAAAATTGAAATTGCAGATACTCACACTTAATAGCAAAGAATAGAGGAACTCGTAATGTTATCATATTAAATCCTTAATTTATACATTTCCACATACATTATTTATTTACTTTCAAAGCCTTAAATAAATAGCATTTTCTCCAATAATGTATTCCAAATTTTTATTATCATATAATTCTGAGCAACAAAGTACAATTGGTAAGCTGAAAAGTAATCTCAAATCAGTGTAATAGAACTGCTGCTCTTTGGAACGTGTAAGAGAATGTAAAAACCATGATTTTCCATTACATACCCTTTCAAGAAATAATTAAGCAAGTATAATGTCTAACATGTACCTCCTGGAATATTCATGGCAGTATCAAAAATACTAGGATATTTTTAATAATACATCATATATACATAACCACACTTACCTAATCTCTCCCCAGCTTTACTCAAGAACAGATACATCTACATTATGGATATTTCATGATCTGCTATAATTAAGACTTGCCCATACACATAATACTATTAAGTTTTGGTATTTTAAACCCATTTCACATATATCTAGCAGACAGGGTGAAAAATAACCAGGAAATATTTTTTACATTAAATTTTGATAACAAAAGTCTTCTGTTCAAATTCTTGATTATATCAAACCAACTGAAGACTGTGATTGAACTGACTACTGTGATTTTAAATTATTTACCTCAAATGAAACAGAATTTTTACATTTAACTTTCAAGGCAATTGTAGAGCAAATTCAAAATAAACTAGAAATCCTATGGGATTTCCTTCATATTCTAATCCTATTCTACAAAATATTAAGATATATATATATATAATATATATATATATATATATATATATATATATATATATATATATATATATATATATATATATATATATATATATATATATATATATATGAGGCCCCAAAAATCGACTTTCCCCCGTAAGGATGCATGGGGCCGTTTTTCAAATAATTTTTTAAAATACTTCCCATTAAGCTAGAAGGATAAGATTTCATTCAGCCATTGATATTATATATATTTACGGAAAGATGCCATAGTTAACCTGCAACTGGTCATGGGTTTGATGCCAGGAGGTGAAAAAGTTTCAAATTTTGAGAAATCGTAGCTCTTTTTATATGATACGTAGATCATCCAAACTTTCAACACAAATAGATACGCATATATTGTACATTGAAAAAATCAACACTTGCCTAGGTGTCATGGGTTCGATTCCAGAGCGTCCCGTAAACTCGATTATTCCCGTTTAAAATACATTGACCATATTTCCGAATGCTTTTTATGACACTTCCCAACCGCACAGAGGTTCAAAATTTCACACAGCCATAAAAGGGACCATTCTCACAAAAAAGCGTCCCCAAGATTGTCGTAAATGGTCGTTGGTTCGATTCTAAGGGGCGTTAACTATATCTTCTTAGAAATGCATAGGGAAATAAGAACGAATTTTGAAGTACTTCCTGAATGAATTTCCTTCTTAAATTCGGAGTGTTAATGAAGTCAATCGTACTCAAGCGAGAAATGACAGTATTTTCTGTAGGATGGCCTTGGTTCGATGCCAGGGCGGTAATCATCCTGCCATAAGAAAATCATAAGAAATCGAAGTCAAGTATGTATGTCCTTTAGTTAGCATGACTTATCCGAGTTTTAGGTTTTATTAAAAGATATATTTATTTAATGAAGTGCACTAGAATAGAAAGATGTGTATCCACATACATACAATTACAGCATTTGAGCCTATTAAACCCTTATAATCTTACATGAACATCGTTTCTCATTGTTTTCCGTAAAAAGAGTTCTTTACCACACAAGCAGCACTAACATCACAATATTTGACAAATGTACGAATAATAACATACAATTATTTACTTTCGGATTGAAATATCCGCGTCACTCTCGCGCAGAAACCTAGGAATTAAGCTGCAGGACTTTAAATTTAGTGAAAAGTTACCTTTAAAGCGCATCTTACTTCAATTGTTCGTTTCTTGCTCTGTGAAAGTAAAATTTTAAGTAACTAAACAGGATATTCAATGTCCCGGTTATTTAAAAGGATAGCTCTCTATCTCTTGCACACTACATACTGCTTAATTGTGAAAAGATGGAAGAATATTAGGATTACACATTAAAATCCTCTTTTGGATACTCCTGAAATCTACTGAAGCTCGGCATTTTATTCTAAATTAAGTAATCTAAACAATGGCTAGTATAATAAAATTGTGTTTGACAGTAACTCTAGCTTCTTCGTGGTTGTATTTTCTGACAAAATTTGCACCTTCTATTGATGAAACTGAAGAGGTGAGATTTATTAGCTGTAATATCCTAGTTCCTTAGCAGTCTCTCAAACTATTATGTTCTCTTACACAGGTAATTCTCCGATTCCCTAGTAGTCTCGAAGAGTTGAAAAATCTTTCGGAAATTCTCAAGAAATATTACGAGAATAATTGTATTTTTGTGATAACGCTGTTCTGCAGTGCGTATTTGTATAAACAATCCTTCATGATTCCTGGATCAGCATTATTGGTAGACGAATTTAACTTTAAAATTTGTAGACATATTGAATATAATGATTTGGTATAAACTTGTAATAAGAATATTCAACGTTCTCCTGCAGAACTTACTGGCGGGCGCGATTTTTGGTACCTGGTTGGCTCTTCCTATTGTATGTTTACTAACTGCTGTTGGAGCATCAGTTTGTTTCATGATATCTAAGAATTTTGGAAAAGATGTTTTACAGAAATTCTTTCCAGATCGAGTCCAACGATTACAAGACAAGGTTAGAATATATAATTTTTTCATGTTCCTTCAATAAAGTCATAAATATATAGTTATAATTTACAATTTATTACAGGTTACGGCTAACTCACAGAGATTACCCTATTTCCTGTTATTTTTAAGACTATTCCCTGTTACGCCTAATTGGTTTATTAATGTAGCATCTCCTATCGCAGGCGTACCTTTATCTACGTTCTTCATTACCGTCCTTGTAGGTAAGTTACCTTAGTTAAATGAGACTTCATTTTGTAGTTTATCTTATTCTTGTAATGAATGTATAATGAAAATAGCCATCTTTCTGTCATTTATAATTTCTTAAAGGTTATTGACATTCAAACTCACTTATTATCTTATCTTGAAAATTTAATTTTAAAATAGATGATTCAGTAAGCATTCCTCTTTTCAACAAAAAGTTTTTCAGATTCAAAAAAACTGACTTCTATTAATAATGGATGTAATTGAAATTGACAGTAAAATTATAAACAAAAAATCTTTGAGTGACAATTCCATTTTGAAATGAAGAGAATGGATAACAAAAGTTTATTCACTACTGAATTTTCATTTTTAGTTTCTATTCTAAAGCATCTTCCCCATGAATATCTTTAATGATGCAGTTCAATTGAGGTTTACAAACTCTAATTGGGAACACTTAAATAATTTATTCAAAAATTTCTGCCTACATAATTATATTTTTATTTTCAATGGTTAATTTTAATATATATTACATCATATAAATTATCTCTTTAAAATTCCTTCTAGTTTAGAGGTGTGTGAGCGGTTGTAGGAATGGAATAGAGTACATTAGGGTATACTATACGATCAGTTTTCAATAATTTTTGTATGAAGTTATGATACTAATGAGTTTATCTCAGCAACTACACTCTCCTATCATTTAAATATCTCTATTGTTTAGTAAAATTTAATATAAGTATGATATATCAGTTAATTTTGGCATGGAATATGAATGTTACTATGAAACTGTTAACATAAATATTCACATATGAATGTGAAATTTTTTAAAAATGAGCTTAATTTTTTAAAGAGATTTAGTTGTAAGAGATACATTTTAGCTAACAATATTTGCACAACTTTAAAAATACATTTTTAGTTTTTATCTCAAGGAGTACTCATTACTTGTTTCTTCTGATTAGCATTTATCTAGGTAGGTATTTAGATTTTATCAAATATTACATTATAATGCCAAAATATAAGTCAAGTGAGAATATTGATATCAATGGTAAAAATATCAAATCATAGTTTAATAATTCTTTACTTTGGTATGCATCTTAAAGTTTGTGCCAAAGTACTTCCTGCTCCAGTTTTAGGTTTGATTTATTTTATGTATATTCCATCAATTCTATTGGAAAGGTTCTTCTCCATCTACTGTAAGAGTCATCCATCAAATATAGCTCCAGAAAAATAGTTCAAACATAAAATATTGGACTTACTCATTATTAAGATGTAGAAGAATATTATTCATTCTAGATTTAACGTATTTGTTCCATAGCACATGTTCTTTTTCATCAGGACTCCTTCCCTATAATTTGGTGTGTGTGCAGGCTGGAGAAGTACTTTCAAAATTGTCAGCTGTAAGTGATCTCCTTACTCCATATGTGCTCATTAACCTCACCATTGCAGCGACTTTGTTTCTTGTACCTACACTCATCTCCAAGGAGAAACATAGGCAAATTTCATAGAGAGGTGGGGAAATTCTTAAACAGAAGTAAGTTTTGTGAAGTATTGCTTGTCAAAGAATCTTCTAACATGATGAGTGTCAAGGGAAATTCCAATTATAGCTTATTCTTTTGGAGCTTATCTAGCTTCATTTGACTAGGTGTACGAGTATTCTCTTTAAAATAAGACACAAATTTACTTAATGTAAAGTAAAACTGAATGGCATGATTATTATATTTTTCATGATTTTTTAAGCTCAATACTCTTACGCAATATGTCGTTTTCATATCTGGTAACAATGTCTTTGATATTCTTGAAGATTCACTCTGTCATTTTTATTTTTTAAATATTTTTCTCCTTATTTTGAAACCTGTCAACTGTCTTGATAACCAGCTTAAGTTCTTCTAAGTTAAGAATTTTATTGGATCAAATTTTTTATATGCAATATGAATGAATGATGCAATTAAAAATACATTAATATACATTATGGAGGGTATACAATAAATGAATATTAGCTAATAAATTTTAATAGGTGTAATTTAGCTTCATAATTCAAACATTACTGAGGTCAAAGCTCTTAATTTCATAAGTTTTCTTGGCAGAATGATAATGGTTCTGGAAAATTTTATACTGTGATTACATTTTCATAGCCACTTATTATTTTTCTATATTGAATTATTTAAATCTCTGAGATTCAGCTAAATCATAGCAATGAATAAATACAATTTGTGTATTGTTCTTTTTCTTGATTATACTTTAAGTAAAATTTTCAAAATTAATTATTTTGAAAGCCCAATATTTTTTAGAAAGGACAATGTTCTTCACATTGTTATTAGAAATAAAGTAATTTGATTATTTATGATGGCCTAATTTCTTCATTAATAAAATAATATTAGAAAGATCATCAGAGGTCTGAAATATTATTCAAAGACAGTTGATAGTATATAATTTGTATATTTATTGAGAGGATCCTAAAGTGTTGTACCTTATTGGACAAGCATTTTATTAAAAATGAAAATTTTTTTCTATTGAATTGTTTAATATAAGTAGATATTTCTCTGAAAAATTAACTATTTAGACATGGAAATTCTTATTCATATTTCTTCCTGTTTTTAAGACATTTCCTCAACTTTTTTAAACTGCCTATTGCATATGATAACACTAAATCTCATGGCCTGAAATTGGTTTTTAAAAGATCATTATGTTATGTAAATAGTAAACTCTTGATATAAGTGACATATGCTAAAATATTTGCAAAATTCATCTGCATTGTATTGAAATATAAAATTGGGCCCAATGTTATTTCCAAGTGTAGTTTTTTTTGCAAAACCCAAGAGACCCATAAGTTTTTGCACTCTAAGGTGAACTCTCGATGTATATCATTTGGGCATTTAATTTTGACTCACTTAAGCTATTAATTTATTTATTTTCTGATGTTGTAGCAGCTCTAGTTCAACTTTATTTTTAAGTTCCCCATTCTAAGTAAATTCCAATATTGAAGCTATAGCCATGTTTCAAGGTAGATTTTAGGGTATTTATTAAAACCAATGCATTTAACTAATAATTAGTTGCATAGTCTATGATATAATTAAAATGCATTTATTGTATGTGATTTGATTCTTAATTAAATACTCATTAAGAATGTTTGCTTAGTTTAATATCTCTGAAAATCAAAAGGTTTTATACACTATTTTGGTTGATTAATTATAATTACCTAGATTGTATTGTGTAGATATTGTCAGTTCTAGGATTGTATACAAATGTTTTGTCTTTGTGATATGAATATGTATATTGCACCTAAATTGGTATTTATGATGGTTAATGAAAATCGGTATTCATTGTTATTAACTTTTGAATGGATGAATTGAGAGAATTTTAATAATTAATAACCATTCTTATGAGGATGAACTCATTACCTGAAATGAGTTCACCAATTTGCATGAGAATGTATATATTTTGTACCAATTTCAGCTGATTAATTATTTAACACAAGAAGTGTGTGCAATCTATAGTGAATACAGTTCATATTGTTCAAATTTTAATGCTCCTTTTATCCACTCCAATGTTCTTTTCTATTGGTCTGTTATTTTTTCTTTTATTACCTTTGATTGATGAAAAAATAATTTAGGAAATAATTGCTTACCATTCACATCAACCTTGCCTAATAAAATATTGAAATATGTAAGCAGATATTTCAAAATGGAGTAAAATAGTAAAAGTGTGATATGGTGTATTAGAATGGTAATGAGATGTAAAGATTTCCTAAAGAGGAGGAGGAGATGGCTCCTTAGACTAAAATATGAATGTATACTCTTTATTCCGGACTAATTTTAATTTACAGATTATAATTTTGTCTGAAAATTAATGATACCTCCTAGAAGTTTCAAATTAGGTAAATAGCCAATATTTGCATTTTTGTATATAGGTATACTTAAAGAATTAGAGGTGTGTACCAAAATATACATAGTGATAATCAAATGTAAATAAAAATTGGAATATTAATTAAACCCAGAAGGAAGTCACCTGAATTCAATCATTATAGTATGATTTATGACATTTCTACTTTACCTAATTGCAAATATTTAGGCATTAAATTTTCAGAAAACAAAAATGAGTATGATGAGATGAGATTTCAAGAAAAACCAGAAAAGGTGTAAGGAAATCTTTCCTTAGTAATAAGAAACCATGGAGTTACAAGGGAGACAGGAAGAGTGTCTTATTGGTCAAGTATTGCTGAACATGCTAATGTTATTCATATGAAAAAAGATTTATAAAGAACCTCATGGGCAAAAAGAATTTAGTGATATGCTATATTAGTTAATATGAAAATCATAAGAGAGACATAAGGGGATGGAATGCTTTACGTTGAAAACTTCTCATTCAAATGCTCGTAATACATTCGAACTCTCATAATGAAGATTAAACTCTTCTGAAGTTCTTGTGCCTGATGATTTTGCTGTTCATCATCAAAATAAGCAGTGAATCTTGTCTCTCCTTAAATGTGACAGTGGAACATTAGAATAAATGAGTACTGTCTACAGAATGTTTTGGCATGGGCTTTCCTCTCATCTATGGGGACCTTTATCAAATAAAATAAATTGTGTAACCCCAATCAATAAGGAACCTAACAAATATATTGGAAGGATAAAAAAATATACCATAAGGATTAAGTAGCAATTCTTTTACATGAAAAATATCATACTCTTATGAAACAATCTGGTTCTATTGAAAAAAGAAAGAAAAAAACTCAGCAAGGAAACCAAGTTTAAGATACAGCTGTTTTCCAATGACAACATACCAATTATGGCATTATTTAAACTTCATGATATATTTATAATTGACAATAGAAATAATTAAATCATACTATGTAAAAGAGAACTTGCATATTCATCAGTATAAAAATCACGCACCTTGTAATATGAATTAAATCATTTGTAGGGTATTGAATAATGGACTACATTAGAGTTTAAGTATTGGCTTGCTGCACTTTTTATCAGAAGTACAAAATCAGATATCTCAGCTCCCTACTATAAAAGGGTTAATTTTTGTTACTTTTTGAGAGATAATACTATCATCACCATTAAGCATCCAATCTGCATGTTGGTTGACTGCAGATGTCCATCAATCTCCCATCTAATGCTAACTCTACTATATCCTGATTTTTTTTCAATGCCCCTCTTTATTCAGATTAAATCTTCATCCCTTGGTCTTCCTTTTGGTTCTTTTCTCTCTACTTTGCCTTTAGATTCATTCCTGACAAATATATTATGTGATAATACTATATCTGCTCATATTACAGTTATGAGTGCTACAAAGGCATATGCTTCTACACTAATTATAACTGAATCCATGCAAGCATTGTTTATGTTAATTTATTTTATAGTCTGTTCACTAATTACAAGGTGATTTTGATAATTGAATTTATATATTTTGTCAATATCATATCAGATTAGAGAGAACCAAGTTCTTTAGCCAAATCTTCTAGACTCATTTCAGAAGTTGAGACCTCTTCAGTTTCATTGTTTTCTCTTTCATCAGGAGCTATAATATAGGCACGCTTAAGTCCTTCAACTAAATTTTCTTCTTCATTTTCAGCATCTTCAACATTTTCATCCACCAAAGTGATACCTGTAATGAAAAGTAACTTGTAATTAAACGAATATTAATGCTATTGATTTCTTTCTGCTCCCTGCCAAAGAAATGAGCTTGATTATATAACATTTGATATTATACATGAAACTATTCTTAAGAATTCACTGAAGATTTTATTCAACCTCTTACTTTATAACATCATATACAAGAATTTCAATTATAAGAATAAATATCTTTTAAGATTTGCTATTTTTTGCCAATTTCCTAAAGTTATCACAAATTTTTAGTACGAGAATGTTAAAGTAATTAATGAAATGTGTCACAATAATTCAGATTACTTGGAACACAGAAGCTTGTGACAAGGAGTAAGATTATGCACTTCTGAATGAAAATGCAGTTCAAAACTTTGTTTGCAATACTAATGATTCCAAAGCAAGTAAAAGAAGCAACATTGAGATGGAAAATGAGAATAAAAATCTCATGAAAATATAAAGACCATTATCATTTGCTCACCCCATTCATTATCTTCATGTATAACCTTTTCTTCCACACACTTTTTAACTTTACTCTGTTCATTTTCTTTTCTCATTGCCTCTGAATCAACAAATTCTAATTGTTTCTTTTGACAGTTGATGTCCGTGCAAGCAGGATTAGGTTTCATGCTCATCTTTGGAAAATAGTCAAGTAAGGCACTGTATCCTAAATAATAAGATGTTTCACCAAATTCCAAAAGATATCTGTTGAAATAACATAAGCAGAATGAAAAATCTTAAGATTTATTCCATGAAAATAGAAACACTTCACAAAGCAAACAAAGAACATAGAACCATTTAATAATGATAGTCAAGACAATACCATTGTCATTTAATAAATTAATTTATTTGAATATAAGCCAGAGCAACTTGGTCTTAGGACCAGATGACAGCATTTGAGGCGAGTAAAGTAACTTAATTACATTATTATATATAGATGCTATATTATATTATTAATTATATTAAAGGTTAGTACAATATGGAGGACACACTTATACATAATGACACTTAACATCACCACGTTTTGAGGGACTAAGTGTTATGTCATATTATATAAAATTACATACAATAAAAGAATTGATATTTATATTGGTCACATACATAATTTAGATATAGGAAAATTACATTCAGGCTAACTACACTGCTAATTGTTTAAGGCTATTTTTAAAAACTTTTACATCTTAAGGCATTGGAATGAGAAATTCTCCAGGTAAGGCTTTCCATTCCTTTATTCCCCTTTTTATCATTGAATATTTTGCTGAATCAGTAGTCTGCTATCTTTTCTTGATTTTGAACCATGATTTTCAAAACCTATTTTACTTGAGGTTTTCTGTTCAATATCATGAAGTGAAGATTCCTATTCCTAAGATTTTCTGTCAACTTATAAAACAATTATTTGTTGGATATGACATGGATGTTTTTGCCATTTAAAGAATAACTCTGCTCTATTCGAGTTTATTATTGAGAATTTAATATGTTTAAATTTGCTAACATTAACTTCCATTCCATTTAGATTTCGTCTACTCGGCAAGTTAGTCTAAGTCATTCAAAGTATTAAAGTGAGTAATCTTGGTCTTGTGTTACATGTTTGTATAGGATATATTTGTTGGCAAATAATTGATTTTGCAATAAATACTTGTATGGAGGTCAGTCACAAAAAACAATGAATAGCAGTGGCCCAAGAATACTGCCTTTGGGAATAACTGAAGTAACACCTGCCTCATAAGTGAGAGCATCTCGACTTTTGACTCTTTGTTTTCTCTTTCCAAAAGAGCTGTAACCTGTCTATAACCTAGTGGTCAATATTTAACTTACATGAATATTCCATTAGAAGCTTGTAAGGAACCTTATTGAAAGCCTTTGCAAGACATAAAACAACCACACTGATTTTGTCTTCATGACCCACAGTTTCAACAATGTCTTGAATGATACCCAAGAGTTATTTTTCAAATGAGAAACCCGATCTGAATCAATGCTGCCTTGACAAATAACATTCTTTTCAGTATACGTGAATATGATCTGCTATATTCTAATCCATTAGTTTGCAAACTTAAGAAGTTAAGCTCATCTGTATCTAATCATATTCTAGAATTCTCCTTTATAAATTGGAATTTATAATTTAGAGTGGTCATGAATATGATGTCCCAAGATAGGAAACAATGGCATTATTACTTATTTTTATTGAATCACTGGGTATATTGCCTTGACCCCTCAATTTCTAATTTTTCAGTTTTTAAATCTTACTTTAAAGAGTAAAATTAATACTATAAACAAATTTCCCTTCTAGAAATACTGGTATCTTCTCCTATTAAAATGAATAATTATACTGAAAGCTTTTGCTAAATGCTTTTGAGAACCACTTATTAAATTATTTTACTATATCATTATCTTCCATTACATTATTTCCTTCTGCAGAATTAAATGAACTTGATTTGATTCATGTTTAGGAATATTTGTGATTCCCTATTATGAGTGAATTAAATTTTTCTTCCTTACAGGTTTTAATGAATGATTGGTCTCTTTACAATAAACGTTTCCCTAAGTAAAAATATAAAATTATAAATAATATCTTAATCTAATCAAAGAAACAGCTTTGATATGCTTCATATGGCATTACAACTATTATTCTACTAGCTGTAAGTACTTGACTATGTTGGGGTCTAAAATAAGGTTTTCTGTACCCACTCTGAAGTAGGCCATATACGATTGCCCATAAGAAAAGCATTATGTCTGCAAGTCTATACCAGCAATCCCAAGAGACTGGCCCTATGACTTGTTGATTGTCACGGCAAAGTACAGTTTCAAAGGGAACTTTATTCTCTTGAACTGTATGGTGTTATTTGAGGGAATGATAGGTATTATTGGAATGAAGACATCCTCACTCTTAGCACACCCTGTGAATAGTACTGTACTTGAAGTACTGTAGCTTGTAGTACTGTGGCTTGAGTGACATAATGCATCAGCTTTTTCACAATCTTGTGCCATTGCACAACTTGGGTGTATCAATATTTTTGATCAGCATTATTGGAGCACAGACTTTCAGAATCAAGTTGTGGGCTTGTAAATCAGGAGTCTGGATGGAATTCAAAAACTCAATGGGGTATTGTACTGCTTCATTATCATTTAGGATGTAGTCTAAGGACTTGTGAACATATTCTTGCCCTGAGCTGCTTCAGAATAGTGACATTGAGCTTCTCAACTACATTTCTGCCAGAATCGCTCGGTGAGAAGTCCTAATCCTTGAAGTTTAGCTGAATGTTAGAACACCTAGGGCAGGAGAGTTGACAATTTGACTACATGACATAATGAGAGGCCCGTTGAAGGATCTTCAGGAACTATACCATCTCCAATCTGGAGCAACTTGTTTGCAAATTGTTCAGCAGACAAATCACCCTGAATGTGTGACTACATATTTGTCATAAGATTGAATTTTTTGACATGGTGCCATAGATAAGTATTTTTTAAACAGGCAATGATCTGATCTGCGGGTGGACCACATGTGACAATGGGAAATGTTTATCAAAAATCACCAGCAAGTACAACAGTTGCTCCACCCATTATTGGAGAGCTGCTTCTCAAATCCTGTCAAGAGCTTGGAAAGCAATTCTGTGACTCATGGTAGCCTATCCCAGACAATTAGTTTGCAGGTATTGAGAACATGTCCCTGCTCAGTGCCCTCAGAAATACTCTAAGTGGTACTGGCTGATCTGGCCAAGTCCAGTGGCAACTTTAAGGCCAAATGCGCTGTTGGACCACCAGGAAGCAGGGTTACTGCTATGCCAGAGGAGAATGAAATCTGTTTAAGAACCTTCCCAATGTAATTTTGTGTACTAGTACAAAATTACATTTTCTTTGGTTGTCTTATATATCTAATATATATAGCTCCTTCAGGGTTATATGTATTACATTAAGACCCTTTAGGGGGATATACATATATACGAGTAAATGTGCTCTTGCTGACAGCAAGCAATCGGAAATGCACGGAGGTTCAAAATTTCACACAGCCATAAAAGGGCCCATTCTCACAAAAAAAACATCCTTAAGAATGTCGTAAACGGTCGTAGGTTCGATGCTAGGGGGCATTAACTATATCTCCATAAGAAATGCACAGGGAAATAGGAACTCCTTTTAAAAGTGCTTCCTGAATGAATTTCTTTTTGAAATTTTCAATGTTTATAAAGAAAGTCATACTCAAACATTATTTATCTATTCTAAGCAGAAAGTCCTTGGTTTTACACCGGGGCAGGAATAATGCTGCCGTAAGAAATGCATGGGAAATTGTATTCAATGCAATGTATAAGCTGGGAAAATGTCCTATAGTAAATAATACAGTTAAGTTTAGCAATAAGAAAGCAGAGTAATCTTTCAAAAAGTTTTATAATATAATATCAATTAATAATTTCCTAGCAATTGAATTTTATACAAAAAAGGGTTCTTTTTTGGGTACCTTTGTTATTTTTTCTTGTTGTAAATTGACATTCAATCAGCAGTAAGAAAAACAATTTAACTTAAAGTAAATAAAACTGTTTAGTTTAATGGAAGAATAGTCTGTAAATTAAGTATTATGCTAGCATCAAATTCAGGAAGTCTAGGTGCACATAAATAAAAGATAAACTATAATTCACTAACAGTTACTACTCCTTTCCCCATGAATCAGTCTCTGAGTATTGCTTGTAAATAAGGTTGGGAATAGAAACTGAGCTATTTCATGCATAAATGAATTTATGAATATAAAATATACTCACAAGTTATAAGAATAAATTAAATGATATAAAACAATTAAAAATGGAAACTGTTTCCTACTTCAAGGCATTCTGTACCAGAAGACCTGCAACTATTCCCATTGTTGTTGGCAAACTGGCTGCACATACACCATCTCGCTTGAGTGTCTTTTCATCAATTCCAGATGCAACCACCAGAGGTGGAGCACACTGTTTAGAAAAATAAACAAAAACTGTTAAAAAAGACAAGGGACATTTATTTTGATGAAAAAGAAAATTATACAAGGAAATTTTCTACATTAATTTATAGATTACAAAAAAGATAATAAGTACAGCCAACAAATTTTAAATAATCTTCTAATATCAGTCATACATAATAGCTGACTGTAAATATGATAATATTCCGTAAATAAACTGAGGAATCTTTAGAAAGATTTCCTTAGAAGAGATATTCCCCCAGATAAACTACTAAAAAACTTAAAAGCTAACTCACCGCAAAACAAGCTGTTTCTCCAGGTTTAATGAACTGCACATGCCCAGATACAGCATTTTCAGATACTCCCGACTCAAACCAATTATGACCCAGCTCATTACATGCTACATTTACAGTAAGGCGAGCTTCAAAGTTGTCGACACAGCTTAATAGCAGGTCCACTGGTTTTCCTCCCAATCCTCCCTTGCTATAGTTCACATACAAATACAAAGGAGTCATTAAGAAAGAAATTATCTCTTTTATACATTAAATTACAGTAAATGCACTCATACTCTGGTAAGTTGAAGAATTTACTAATGATTTAATAGATGGACTCATTCAAAATAATTACAAGATTGTAGCTTCAAAATTTGTCATAATACAAATCTTATAGACTCCCCCAAGAAAGAAAAATAGTACAATAATAAAGAATAAATAATGTTTATTGATATTAATAAAAATTAAGAAGTCAAAGATTATTACTTAAGAGCATCAAGTAGCTGTTGATATCCATCAAGTTTTGTGATATCTGTAGAGTATGTAGAGATTTCGACATCTGGATTGATGTGAAGTAATGCTTGTGAAGCAGCTTCAACTTTAGGGAGTCCTGCTTGATGAGGTTGATAAAAGAGCCGGTTCATGTTGGCCATTTCTACTCGGTCGTAATCAAAGAGCAGTAACTGGAACCAAAAAGTAACTAATTTTAATAGTGTAATATTATAGCTGAGAGCTGCAATTTGTTGGGTACTTAACTAAGATTTAGAATAGGTGATCCGGGTGAATATCCTAAAATTTTCACAAACAATAAATGATCGTATTCTAAAAAATCCTGGTCAATATTTAGCAATGAAATTATCAAGAGTTATCAGTTAAAAAGTTATTCTTGTTGATTGCTACATAAAAGAAGACAATTAAATTCGCAAACATGTATCTCTACCTTGCCAACCCCACATCTTGTAAGCATTTCTGCTGCTACACTGCCGACACCACCTACTCCAACGATAATTACTGCTCTTTCCCTGATCCTTTCATAATTCTCTACGATTCCCATACGTTTAAGTGCCATGAGGCGGCTTTAAAAGAATTAATTTGTTATAAAATGAAATAATTACATTACAAATATTGTCTTGCCCACGCCCAAAAAGAGCTGCACTTTTGAATGGGTGAATTGGAAATTCTGACCTGTATGGATTTGAATCGACTACTTCAGCGGACATATGTTCTACTTTTTCTCTTTTACATCCTTGAAGATTTATAGCTTTCCTTAGCTTTTCCTCTAAATCTTTCACACGCTTTTCGTATGACTCAATTTTTCCAATAAGCTCTGAGGATGACATTCTGAAAACTTCTTGGAAACTTAAATCTATAATGGTTTGACGTGTCTCACATGAAACCGCCTAGGTTGTTGCCTTTCTTTACCGCTAGGTGTTTATGAATACCATATCTGTCCAACTCCCGTGTATAGAGGATGAACTCAGCCCCTCCCCTACTAGTAGTATTAGTGTAATAATACGAGATGGCGCTGCATATACTCTTGTGCTGTTGAATTAGTGCTTTAAGTAGTCAATAAATAGCAGCAGCATAGAAGTAGCCGTAAGGGCGCGTGGTTCAAATCCCTCTTTATATAATCTTTTCGCTAGAACCTCGCTGTGAATCATGTAAAGATGAGGATACTAACAAACGAAGCTACAATCCAAGCATTTTTGCAAAATGTGGCCTCCTACATAATACTTAGTGCCATAAAGATAGCTCACCAAGGATTTCTCAAAGATTCTTACTGTCACGTAGAAGACTTAATTTTGCAGATGCTTTGGAGTTGTAGTTTCATTTGGTAGCAAACTCAGCATTACATAATCCCTGTAAAAGAATAAAGCTTTCTGTATTATTCAATAGATGATGAAAATAAGGGTGGAATCAAAAAAGTTTGCCATGACCGGTTGCGCGTAAAAAATAGTATTTTTGCGTAGATATATATAGTTGCAATAGCCATATGAAATTTTATTGTTCTATCTCAATGGGAAGTATTTTTTTAAATTGTTTGAAAAACGGCCCCATGCATTCTTACGGGGGAAAGTCGATTTTTGGGGCCTCCCAGAAACGAACCCCTGATAGGTAGGGTCGGTTTCCCAATTTTTCCTAGGTGAGATTTAGTGGGCCATCACGTAAAAAAATCGGCGGCTCCGTGGACAAAGCGGTTCGGGCCTGACATTAATATCCTATATATATGTTATATATATCCCCCCGAAGCGTCTATATGTATAGAAATATACGAGTAAAGGTACGCTTGCTTAGGGGGCGTTAACTATATCTCCATTTAAAATGCATAGGAATTTTAGGACACATTTTGAGGTTCTTCCTGAGTGAATTTCCTTTCGATATTCGGAATATTTATAAAGTCAATCATACTGAAGCCAATAATGACAGTATTATTAGTTGGATGGCCTTGGTTCGACGCCAGGGCGGTAATAATGCTGCTGTAAGATATGCATTGGAAATCGAAATCAATGCAATGCTCGCTGCGAAAATGTCATTTACGTTATGTTTAGAATGACCATTCAGAATATATTTCGAAATACCTTCATTTTATTAAAAAATATACTACTGCATTGCTTGCTGTAAGCAAGCGCACCTTTACTCGTATATATATATATATAGGATATTAATGTCAGGCCCAAACCGCTTCGGTCACGGAGCCGCCGATTTTTTTACGTAATGGCCAACTAAATCTCACTCAGGAAAAATTGGGAAACCGACCCTACCTATCATGGCTATCATGGGTGTCATATTAAGGAAGCTAGGATATTTTAAAATTCGAAAATATTTCACCTCCTGGCATCGAACCCATGACCAGTTGCACGTAAGCGATAGCATATTTCCGTAGATATATATAGTAGCAATAGCAACATGAAATCTTATCCTTCTAGGTTAATGGGAAGTATTTTTAAAAATTATTTGAAAAACGGCCCCATGCATTCTTACGGGGGAAAGTCGATTTTTGGGACCTCTTAGAATCGAACCCATGATAGGTAGGGTCGGTTTTCGAATTTTTCCTAAGTGAGATTTAGTGGGCCATCACGTAAAAAAATCGGTGGCTCCGTGGCCAAAGCGGTTTGGGCCTGACATTAATATCCTATATATATATATATATATCCCCCCGAAGCGTCTATATATATATATATATACGAGTAAAGGTGCGCTTGCTTACAGCAAGCAATGCAATAATTTATCTTTAGTGAATAATAAAATTTTTCGAAAGATTACTCTGCTCAAACGTTGCTAAACATAAAGTAAAGGGCATTAACGCAGCTGAAAATGCACTGAATACGATTTCCGAAGCATTTCTTACGGCAGAATAATTCCCGCCCCGGCGTCGAACCAAGGTCATCCTGCTAAAATTACTGTAATCTTTCGCTTGAGTATGGTGGACCTTATAAACACCCCGAATTACAAAAGGTAATTCATTCAGGAAGTACCTTAAAATGAGTCCTAAATTCCCTATGTATTTCACTTGGAGTATTAATTAACGCCCCCTAGCATCGAACCAACGACCTTTTACGATAATCTTAGGACAGCTTTTATATGAGAACTGTCCCCTTAATGGCTGTGTGAAATTTTGAACCTCTGCGCGGTTGGGAAGTGTTGTAAAAAGCATTCGGAAATATGGCCAATGTATTTTAAACGGGAAAAATCCAGATTACGGGTCGCTCTGGAATCGAACCCGTGATACATAGGCAAGTGCTGATTTTTTTCTAATTACATTTTGTACATATCTATTTTTGTAGAAGGTTTGAACGATCCATGTACGATATTAAGGGAGCTACGATTTTTCAAAATCTGAAAATATTTCACCTCCTGGCATCGAACCCAGTACCGATTGTACGTAAAATACTACATTTTTCTGTAGACATATATATTAGCAATAGCTACATGATATCTTATTCTTTTAACTTAATGGGAAGTATTTTTAAAATTATTTGAAAAACGGCCCCATGCATTCCTAACGGGGAAAATCGAGATTACGGGACGCTCTGGAATCGAACCCCTGACACGTAGGCCAGTGTTGATTTTTTTTGAGGTATATAATATACTTACCTAAAAGTGTAAAAAATTTGAATCATCTATGTATCATATTAAGAGAGCTACAATTTTTCAAAATCCAAATGTATTTCACTTTCTGGCATCGAACCCATGACCGGTTGGACGTAAGCAATAGCATTTTCCCATAGATATATATAGTAGCAATAGCTGCATGAAATCTTATCCTTCTAGGTTAATGGGAAGTATTTTTAAAATCATTTGAAAAACGGCCCCATGCATTCTTACGGGGGAAAGTCGATTTTTGGGGCCTCCTAGAATCGAACCCATGATAGGTAGGGTCGGTTTCCCAATTTTTCCTGAGTGAGATTTAGTTGGCCATCACCGAAAAAAATCGGCGGGTCCGTGGCCAAAGCGGTTTGGGCCTGACATTAATATCCTATATATATATATATATCCCCCCGAAGCGTCTATATGTATAGATATATATATATATATACGAGTAAAGGTGTGCTTGCTGACAGCAAGCAATCGGAAAATATATTATTTAATAAAACTAACAATTTTTGGAAAGATTAATCGGATAAGTCATGCTAAGCTCTCACTAAAGTTCGTTTTCGCAGCGTACGTTGCATTGAGTTCGATATCGTATGCTATTCTCTTGACGGCATTATTACCACCCCGGCGTCGAACCAAGGTCATCCTGCTAAAATCACTGTAATCTTTCGTTTAAGTATGATTATCTTCATAATCACACCAAATTTCAAATGGAAATACCTTAAGGAAGTACCCAAAAATGAATCCTAAATTCCCGAGGCATTTCTAATGGATATGTAATAAACGCCCCCTAGAATCGAACCAAGGACCTTTTACGACTATCTTAGGGTAGCTTTTAAATGAGAATGGTCCCCTTAATGGCTGTGTGAAATTTAGAACCTCGGCGCGGCTAGGAAGTGCCCTAAAAAGGTTTCGGAAATATGGCCAATGTATTTTAAACGGGAAAAATCGAATTTACGGGACGCTCTGGAATCGAACCCATGATAAATAGGGAAGTGCTGTTTTTTTTCGAAATAAAAAATATACTTATCTATTTGTGTTGAAAATTTGAATGATCTAGGTATCAGATAAATAGAGCTACGATTTTTCAAAATTTGAAAGTTTTTCACCACCTGGCATCGAACCCATGACCCATTGGACGTAAGCAATAACATTTTTCTGTAGATTTATATAGTAGCAATAGCTACATTAAATCTTATCCTTCTAGGTTAATGGGAAGTATTTTTAAAATCATTTGAAAAACGGCCCCATGCATTCTTAATGCGGAAAATCGACATTACGGGACGCTCTGGAATCGAACCCGTGACACCTAGGCAAGAGTTGATTTTTTTCAAGGTACAATATATACGTCTTTATTTGTATTGAAAGTTTGAATGATCTATATTTCATATTTATAGAGCTACGATTTTTCAAAATCCGAAAGTATTTCACCTCCTGGCATCGAACCTATGACCGGTTGGACGTAAGCAATAGCATTTTTCCGTAGATATATATAGTAGCAATAGCTACATGAAATCTTATCCTTCTAGTATAATGGGAAGTATTTTTAAAATCATTTGAAAAACGGCCCAATGCATTCTTAATGGGGAAAATCGATTTTTGGGGCCTTCTAGAATCGAACCCATGATAGGTAGGGTCGGTTTCCCAATTTTTCCTAGGTGAGATTTAGTTGGCCATTACGCAGAAAAATCGGCGGCTCCGTGGCCCCAGCGGTTTGAGCCTGACATTAATATCCTATATATATATATGTTATATATATCCCCCCGAAGCGTCTATATATAATAGATATACGAGTGAAGGTGCGCTTGCTTACAGCAAGCAATTTAATAATATATCTTTTAATAAAATGTAAAATTTCCCGAAATATGATCCGAAAGGCCATTCTAAACATAACGTAAATGACATTTTCGCAGCAAGCATTGCATTGATTTCGATTTCCCATGCATATCTTACTGCAGCATTATTACCGCCCTGGTGTCGAACCAGGGCCATCCAACGAATTATTCTTTCATTATTGGCTTGAGTATGATTGACTTTATAAATATTCCGAATATTAAAAGGAAATTCATTCAGGAAGTACCTCAAAATGTGTCCTAAATTCCCTATGCATTTCAAATGGAGATATAGTTAACGCCCCCTAGCATCGAACCAAGGACCTTTTACGACTATCTTAGGATAGCTTTTAAGTGAGAATGGTCCTCTTAATAACTGTGTGAAATTTTGAACCTCGGCGCGGCTAGGAAGTGCCCTAAAAAGGTTTCGGAAATATGGCCAATGTATTTTAAACGGGAAAAATCGAGATTACGGGACGCTCTGGAATCGAACCCGTGACACGTAGGCAACTGTTGATTTTTTTTGAAGTATATAATATACGTACCTATAAGTGTAAAAAATTTAAATGCTCTATGTATCATATTATGAGAGCTACGATTTTTCGAAATTTGAAAATATTTCACCTCCAGGCATCGAACCCATGACCGCTTGAGCGTAAGAAATAGCATATTTGCGTAGATATGTATAATTGCAATAGCCATAAGAAATTTCATTGTTCTATCTCAATGGAAAGTATTTTTTAAAATTGTTTGAAAAACGGCCCCATGCATTCTTACGGGGGAAAGTCGATTTTTGGGGCTTCCTAGAATCGAACCCATGATAGGTAAGGTGGATTTCCCAATTTTTCCTGAGTGAGATTTAGTGGGCCATTACGTAAAAAAATCGGCGGCTCCGTGGCCGAAGCGGTTTGGGCCTGACATTAATATCCTATATATCTATTATATATAGACGCTTCGGGGGGATATCTATTATATATAGACGCTTCGGGGGGATATATATACAGATATATATATATATATAGGATATTAATGTCAGGCCCAAACCGCTTTGGCCACGGAGCCGCCGATTTTTTTCCGTAATGGCCAACTAAATCTCACCTAGGAAAAATTGGGAAACCGACCCTACCTATCATGGGTTCGATTCTAGGAGGCCCCAAAAATCGATTTTCCCCATTAAGAATGCATTGGGCCGTTTTTCAAATGATTTTAAAAATACTTCCCATTAACCTAGAAGGATAAGATTTCATGTAGCTATTGCTACTATATATATCTACGTAAAAATGCTATCGGTTACGTGCAACTGGTCATGGGTTCGATGCCAGGAGGTGAAATATTTTCGAATTTTAAAAAATCCTAGCTTCCTTAATATGACACTTAGATCATTCACACTTTTTAAACTAATAGATACATATAAAATGTACTTTGAAAAAAATCAACAGTTGCCTATGTGTCACGGGTTCGATTCCAGAGCGTCCCGTAATCTTGATTTTCCCCATTAAGAATGCATGCGGCCGTTTTTCAAATAATTTTAAAAATACTTCCAATTGAGTAAGAGCGATAAGATTTCATGTACCTATTGCTAATATCTATGTCTACGGAAATATGTAGTATTTTACGTACAGTCAGTCCTGGGTTCGATGCCAGGAGGTGAAATATTTTCAGATTTTGAAAAATCGTAGCTCCCTAAATATCGTACATAGATCATTCAAACCTTCTACAAATATAGATACATACAAAATGTAATTAGAAAAAAATCAGCACTTGCCTATGTATCACGGGTTCGATTCCAGAGCGACCCGTAATCTCGATTTTACCCGTTTAAAATACATTGGCCATATTTCCTAAAGCTTTTTATGACACTTCCAAACAGCGCAGATTTTTAGAATTTCACACAGCCATTAAGGGGACCATTCTCATTTAAAAGCTATCCTAATATTATCGTGAAAGATCGTTGGTTCGATGCTAGGGGGCGTTTATTAATTCTCCATGTGAAATACGTAGGGAATTTAGGACTCATTTTAAGGTACTTCCTGAATGAATTTCCTTTTGCAATTCGGGGTGTTTATAAAGTCCACCATACTCAAGCAAAAGATTACAGTAATTTAAGCAGGATGACCTTGGTTCGACGCCGGGGCGGGATTTTAGCTGCCGAAAGAAATGCATGGGAAATCGAATTCAGTGCATTGTCCGCTACGAAAATGTCCTTTACTTAGCATGATTTATCCGAATAATCTTTGGTAAATTGTTACGTTTTATTAAAAGATATATTTTTCGATTGCTTGCTGTAAGCAAGCGCACCTTTACTCGTATATATATATATACGAGTAAAGGTGTGCTTGCTTACAGCAAGCAATGTGATAATATATCTTTTAATAAAATGTAAGATTTTTCGAAATATTATCCTGAAAGGCCATGCTAAACATAACGTTAATGGACATTTTCGTAGCGAGCTTTGCATTGATTTCGATTTCCCATGCATTTCTTACAATATTCCCGCCCCGGCTTCGAACCAAGGTCATCCTACTGTTATCTTCCGCTTGAATATGATTGACTTTATAAACACTCCAAATTTCAAAAAGAAATTCATTCAGGAAGTACCTCACAATGAGCCCTTACTTCCCTATGCATTTCAAATGGAGATATAGTTAACGCCCCCTAGCATCGAACCAACGACCTTTTACGATAGTCTTAGGATAGCTTTTATATGAGAATGGTCCCCTTAATGGCTGTGTGAAATTTTGAACCTCTGCGCGGTTGGGAAGTGTTATAAAAAGCATTCGGAAATATGGCCAATGTATTTTAAACGGGAAAAATCGAGATTACGGGTCGCTCTGGAATCGAACCCGTGATACATAGGCAAATGCTGATTTTTTTCTAATTACATTTTGTATGTATGTATATTTGTAGAAGGTTTGAATAATCTACGTACGATATTAAGGGAGCTACGATTTTTCAAAATCTGAAAATATTTCACCTCCTGGCATCGAACCCAGGACCGATTGTACGTAAAATACTACATTTTTCCGTAGACATATATATTAGTAATAGCTACATGAAATCTTATTCTTTTAACTTAAAGGGAAATATTTTTAAAATTATTCGAAAAACGGCCCCATGCATTCCTAACGGGGAAAATCGAGATTACGGGACGCTCTGGAATCGAACCCGTGACACGTAGGCAAGTATTGATTTTTTTCGAGGTATATAATATACTTACCTATAAATGTAAAAAATTTGAATGCTCTATGTATCATATTAAGAGAGCTACGATTTTTCGAATTTTGAAATATTTCACCTCCTGGCATCGAACCCATGACCGGTTGCGCGTAAAAAATAGCATTTTTGCATAGATATATATAATTGCAATAGCCATATGAAATTTCATTGATCTATCTCAATGGAAAGTATTTTTTTAAATTGTTTGAAAAACGGCCCCATGCATTCTTACGGGGGAAAGTCGATTTTTGGGGCCTCCTAGAATCGAACCCATGATAGGTAGGGTGGGTTTCCGAATTTTTCCTGAGTGAGATTTAGTGGGCCATTACGTAAAAAAATCGGCGGCTCCGTGGCCCGAGCGGTTTGGGCCTGACATTAATATCCTATATATATGTTATATATATATATCCCCCCGAAGCGTCTATATATAATAGATATATATATATATATACGAGTAAAGGTGTGCTTGCTTACAGCAAGCAATGTGATAATATATCTTTTAATAAAATGAAAGATTTTCCGAAATATATTCTGAAAGGCCATTCTAATTATAACGTAAATGACATTTTCGCAGCGAGCATTGCATTGATTTCGATTTCCAATGCATATCTTACAGCAGCATTATTACCGCCCTGGCGTCGAACCAAGGCCATCCAACGAATTATACTGTCATTATTGGCTTGAGTCTGATTGACTTTATAAATATTCCGAATATGAAAAGGAAATTATTTCAGGAAGTACCTCAAAATGTGTCCTAAATTCCCTATGCATTTCAAATGGAGATATAGTTAACGCCCCCTAGCATCGAACCAAGGACCTTTTACGACTATCTTAGGATAGCTTTTAAGTGAGAATGGTCCTCTTAATAACTGTGTGAAATTTTGAACCTCGGCGCGGCTAGGAAGTGCCCTAAAAAGGTTTCGGAAATATGGCCAATGTATTTTAAACGGGAAAAATCGAGATTACGGGACGCTCTGGAATCGAACCCGTGACACGTAGGCAACTGTTGATTTTTTTTGAAGTATATAATATACGTACCTATAAGTGTAAAAAATTTAAATGCTCTATGTATCATATTATGAGAGCTACGATTTTTCGAAATTTGAAAATATTTCACCTCCAGGCATCGAACCCATGACCGCTTGAGCGTAAGAAATAGCATATTTGCGTAGATATGTATAATTGCAATAGCCATAAGAAATTTCATTGTTCTATCTCAATGGAAAGTATTTTTTAAAATTGTTTGAAAAACGGCCCCATGCATTCTTACGGGGGAAAGTCGATTTTTGGGGCTTCCTAGAATCGAACCCATGATAGGTAGGGTGGATTTCCCAATTTTTCCTGAGTGAGATTTAGTGGGCCATTACGTAAAAAAATCGGCGGCTCCGTGGCCGAAGCGGTTTGGGCCTGACATTAATATCCTATATATATGTTATATATATATATATATCCCCCCGAAGCGTCTATATGTATAGATATATATATATATATATATATATATATATATATATATATATATATATATATATATATACGCTTCGGGGGGATATATATATATATATATATAACATATATATAGGATATTAATGTCAGGCCCAAACCGCTTCTGCCACGGAGCCGCCGATTTATATATATATATATATATATATATATATATATATATATATATATATATATATATACGAGTAAAGGTGTGCTTGCTTACAGCAAGCAATGTGATAATATATCTTTTAATAAAATGAAAGATTTTCCGAAATATATTCTGAAAGGCCATTCTAATTATAACGTAAATGACATTTTCGCAGCGAGCATTGCATTGATTTCGATTTCCAATGCATATCTTACAGCAGCATTATTACCGCCCTGGCGTCGAACCAAGGCCATCCAACGAATTATACTGTCATTATTGGCTTGAGTCTGATTGACTTTATAAATATTCCGAATATGAAAAGGAAATTATTTCAGGAAGTACCTCAAAATGTGTCCTAAATTCCCTATGCATTTCAAATGGAGATATAGTTAACGCCCCCTAGCATCGAACCAACGACGTTTTACAACTATCTTAGGATAGCTTTCAAATAAGAATGGTCCCCTTAATGGCTGTGTGAAATTTTGAACCCCTGCGCGGTTGGGAAGTGGCAAAAAAAGCTTTCGGAAATATGGCCAATGTATTTTAAACGGGAAAAATCCAGATTACGGGTCGCTCTGGAATCGAACCCGTGGTACATAGGCAAGTGCTGATTTTTTTCTAATTACATTTTGTCTGTATCTATATTTTTGTAGAAGGTTTGAATAATCTATTTACGATATTAAGAGAGCTACGATTTTTTAAAATTCGAAAATATTTCATTTCCTGGCATCGAACCCAGGACCGATTGTACGTAAGATACTGCATTTCTCCGTAGACATATATATTAGCAATAGCTACATGAAATCTTATTCTTTTAGCGTCATGGAAAGTATTTTTAAAATTATTTGAAAAATAGCCCCATGCATTCTTAACGGGGAAAATCGAGAATACGGGACGCTCTGGAATCGAACACGTGACACATAGGCAAGTGTTGATTTTTTTCGAAGTATATTATATACGTACCTATAAGTGTAAAAAATTTGAATGATCTATGTATCATATTAAGAGAGCTAGGATTTTTCGAAATCCGAAAGTATTTCACCTCCTGGCATCGAACCCATGACCAGTTGCGCATAAAACGTAGCATTTTTGCGTAGATATATATAAAAGCAATAGCCATATGAAATTTCATTGCTCTATCTCAAGGGGAAGTATTTTTTAAAATTGTTTGAAAAACGGCCCCATGCATTCTTACGGGGGAAAGTCGATTTTTGGGGCCGCCTAGAATCGAACCCATGATAGGTAGGGTGGATTTCTGAATTTTTCCTGAGTGAGATTTAGTGGGCCATTACGTAAAAAAATCGGCGGCTCCGTGGCCCCAGCGGTTTGGGCCTGACATTAATATCCTATATATATATATGTTATATATATCCCCCCGAAGCGTCTATATATAATAGATATATATATACACACACACGAGTAAAGGTGCGCTTGCTTACAGCAAGCAATGCAATAATTTATCTTTAGTGAATAATAAAATTTTTCGAAAGATTACTCTGCTCAAACGTTGCTAAACATTAAGTAAAGGGCATTAACGCAGCTGAAAATGCACAGAATACGATTTCCGATGCATTTCTTTCGGCAGCATTATTCCCGCCCCGGCGTCGAACCAAGGTCTTCCTGCTAAAATCACTGTTATGTTTCCCTTAAGTATGATTGACTTTATAAACAACCCGAATTTCAAATGGAAAATCATTCAGGAAGTACCTTTAAATGAGTCCTTAATTCCCTATGCATTTCTTACGAAGTTATTGTTAACGCTCCCTAGAATCGAACCAAAGACCATTTCCGAAAATATTAAGGATGAATTTATTTGTGGATCTTTTATGGATGTGTGAAATTTTGAACCTCTGCGCGGTTGGGAAATATCATAAAATGCTTTCAGCAATATGGTCAATGCTTTCCATACCGGAAAAATCGAGATTTAATTATAATAATATATATATATATTTAGGTTATGAAATGAAACGCTGAAACGCGTTTCCTTGTGGAAAATGTGATTCCAGTAATTGAAGATGGTTTTTGATCGATTTGAATAATTAACCAAAATATAGGGTCCATTACTTATACTTACTCATTATGAGTGAATATTTGTCGGGTTGCGAGCATATTGAAAGTATAACAAACGCCTTCTTCAGTGAGAATGGGACGAAAGAGGGTTCCACAGCAATCAGCATACGATCCTTTCCAAGTGCAGTAGAAGAAGTCATCACAAGGCGGCGCCGCCTAGAAATACGATTTCATTGAGGAGGACTGATTGTTTTAACGACACATAGTCAGGAGACACCAAATTATGAAGGTGAACTCCATGTTTTTAAATTATTATTTAAGTATATATGTACATGATTTCGTGCACTTTTATGATCCTAGGAGATGTGACAGCGGGAGTTAATACTCGTGATACCCTTGCTGTTAAGGTGAATAAACTAAAAGTGAGCCATTTTCTTATATCTGACAGTAGTACTGTTAATATTGTGAGGTAGAATATATATGTAATTGGAAGAGTAAATTGTTACAGTGAGCGTTACACAGATGCTAAAGGTGGAGGTTGGGAATCGTTAAAGAAAGGTCGGTACAAAGAGTTAAATTACTAGATAAATTCTGAGAGACCTCCTTTTTATAGTCCGTTCTAGGCATTATTGTCTTATGGGGTAATCGAATAGCTTCACGCGCAGGTTCATTTTTCCGGGAAATCCTCAATATCCACAGAAATAGCGTTCGCAACGTATAAAATTAAGATTTTCAGGTTAGCTGGGTCTATTTTTTCCGAAATTTTGGTGAAATACGTAGAAGAAAAGATTTTTCTACAAATTAATGAATATTTTTCATCTTGATAACAAAAGAAGTAAATTTTATAGTGGAATGAAAAAAATGGCTGCGAAATCGGTGCAAAAACATTATTAAAACTGTCATTTCTCTTATCCTATCAAACATAAAGACTCTTTATACCATATGATTACATAATTTGAATTATATTAATTTTTAAGTAATCATATCTCATGTTAGTAAAAAATAATTTAAGTGGAACGCAACCCAAATTGGATTGTGTAGTCAAATTTATACATCGCCTAAAACTTTTTTGTTTCTTACGTTACGAAAAACGTGTCGCGAGATAAATGTTGTTATTTTCATGTACAGGTTATTCTGAGTCGATATATTGAATAGAACTTTAGTTTTTGAATTTTATAACCGAGGGAGTAATTGATTTAGCGCTCCGATTGCTAATCATTGTTACTTTTTGCTCGTGACTAATAGACCCGTAATTCGGATTGACCCCCCTCCTTTATACAATGATGTAGATTTGGTTCAAAATAATCAAAATCATGATTATGAGTTTATCAGCATTTCTATATATTACACTGTATATGATACTTTTTATAAATGAAACTTGTTTCAATAATAAAACTAGTTTATGTCACAGACACTGATTTGGTGAGAATGATGTATCATTTTATCACAATTTTAAACTTTTTATGCTAATTATGGCTACCTTTTAAATTATAATATAAGAATATCACATTTCTGAGAATGTTCTTGAATAGAGCTTTAGTTTTTATATTTTATAGCTCTCCGTCATATCTATTAAGTGTCCAACTTTTGGTGGTCCATAGAAGACCCCGAGAAGAACTTTTTTGTTCAATGATTATCTCTAAAAATAAAAAATCGAGCCTTTTACAAAAATTTGGATTTCACAACGCAGGTAGTTTCGCACATACAAACCCACCCAACCACTCTTTTACCGACACGATCGTTGTGGTATGAACAACACCTTGGAATTTTTACTGCAGAAGAATTGTTGGATTGAGCCATGTTTCACTGACAGCGATCGGGTGTACGCCGGAGTCTGGAATAACGGAGCGTATTTCGTTTAGATGAGGGAGAAGGCTTAGTGAATTAAGCTATAGAATTTTGAATGTATGTGGGATAGGTAAACATTTTTCCCAATATATCCTTACTTGAAGAGAACGAAGATATATTGTGAGGGATTGTAAGACTTAGAAAAGCAGGTTATAATTGAGTATGCGTGAGGGTTTGAACACAGCACCTGTGTTCATGTTCTTAATTAAGGGCATCTTATTGGTATATTCATTTGGTCACACCAGATCTGGCTGCTTGCAACGCTGCTAATCTCTTTTTTGTTAAGGACTCAGACTAAACGTGAGCCCTTCAGCATTTTTATAATATCCATACCTTATATCGATCTTGATAAGAAATACGTTTCACGGTTTTGAGTCGTGGTTAAGATATACCATGATTAAGGATTCACTTTCGACGGGTATATTGTTCGAGATCATCTATACGATACTCAAGTTGATCGGGATGTTACTTAGTCGACTACGGATCACCTTTTAAAAGACCGAAAGCTTGTCATGACAGAAAATCAGGAATTTTGCGTTTTCAAGATGAGGGAGCGGTGAAAAGAGTGTTTGGGTGAAAGTTGTTGAGGAGCGACGTCCGGTTATTGAGTGACGTGGAAAAGGTTGTGATTTCCTCCAAAGCTAATTATGCGTACTCTATATTTGTATTGTTAAACATAGATGATAAATAGAAAGCCAACTGCAGTGTACGAATGATTAGCTTGGGAAAATGGAAGGAGATGTGCCCTTATGCTACTCCGCATTACAATGAGATGGGACTCAACAGAGGTTGACAAAAAGTTACGCAATTCACTAAGTATTGCAAAATTGTTTATGATTTTTTCCAGATTTATTTTTAATTGTATTACCATTGTAAAAAAATTAACGTCGACGGAAAAAATTGAAAAAATACATTAACATAGTACCTGAAAGTCAAAAAATTAAGGTTAAGATAATGTTGTTAAACTTTAGGACATTGAAACAATAAAAACTTATATATCAGTAAATATATAAAAGTAACGTAATAAATGTCCAATTTCCTTTAATTAATTTAAAAGAAACTACTTCAAGATATCTAACAAATTAAATATATAATGTTTATTTTTCCTAGTTGCTACATTTTATATAAATACCCTCCGCATTTCTCGACTGTACCACGGGAAGACGGTTAGCACTAAAAGGGTTAAAAGACCTACGATTTTTCAAAATTTATAATTCCAATATATAATTTAAATTTATAATTTCAAATATATAATTTACATTTTTTATGTATTTGGTAGTATTTGAAGCTTCCATTAATATAAAATAGCCATATTAACTTAACAATTAACAGCTTCGTTTTATGTGCGCTTACTATACTCGGTTTAACATCATCAAAAGACCACGTATATCTTATGGCCCCGTCTATTTAAATGGGAGAATCCTGCTCTCATTGCCTCTTAGAAAATTATAGCAAAAAATGAAATTGGAAAGGTTTTGTTTTTAAACCTTTCCGGCATAAAGGAATAAAATTTATGAACAACTTAGTGCGATTTTTTGACGTTTAAAAACTATAACAATCGAAGGTAAAATAAAAAAGTTATCCGTTCAAGAAATACTGAGAATAGGTTGCGATTTTCTTCGAAGCAAGGAATTTGGGTGTATATTTCAAGATATCTTATCATTTTTGGTATCAATATTTGCCTCGTTTTTTCACATTCATTTTCCACTAATTTTGTCAACATTTATGAAGAAATTTTGGAGAGAAATTACGAGAAGAAATCTAAGTAAATACCGTGAGATTTCTGCAAAGTGAGTTGAAAGAATGTGATCGCCTACGACTTCACGTTCTACTATCGTAAGAAAAAACTTCCAACAAGAAAGTTTTTCAGAAAAAAGTGAATAGATTTATTTTCGACTAATTATTTTCTGCATTCGACTATATTGTCAATCACAAACTTTCATTAAGACCGTAACGCGGATCTCCGTGCGCGGAGGGGCTTCCGATTTTTCAATTTTCGCGGTCGCTTGTAATGATCTCATTAGTGTCATCATTTACAAGCACTTTAATTTGATAATTTTGGTTAGTTTGTATATAGAAAATAAAAATATAAAAAGGGGGAGAAATCGCAAAATCATCCCAAATTTCAAATGGAAATACCTTTTAGGAAGTACCTTAAAATGAGTCCTAAATTCCCTATGCATTTCTCATGAATTTAGAGTTAACGCCCCCTAGAATCGAACCAACGACCGTTCGCGACAATCTTAGGGATGCTTTTGTGTGAGAATGGTCCCTTTTATGGCTGTGTGAAATTATGAACCTCTGCGCGGTTGGGAAGTGTCATAAAAAGCTTTCGGAAATATAGTCAATGCTTTCCTTGGGGGAAAAATAGAGATTACGGGAGGCTCCGGATTCGAACCAATGACACCGAGGCAAATGCTGATTTTTTTCAAAGTATAAAATATACATATCTATTTGTGTTGAAAGTTTGAATGATCTATATTTCATATTAAAAGACCTACGATTTTTCAAAATTTGAAAATTTTTCACCTCCTGGCATCGAACGTGATGGACAGTATGAAAGTAATGCGCATTTTCTGGGAAAAATATATTTATTGATCCTATCGTCGCAAAAGCATAATAATTTCCAAAATAGTCCCCTCCTGCATCTAAGCACCTGCGGAGACGTGTCTGTCAGACCTGAAAGGCACCATAAAACTCCTCCACAGATAGTTGCGTCACAACAACAATAGATAGTTGCGTCACAATAAAATCATGCGCATTACTTTTATAATGCAACCTGTATTTACCCTGCCGCCTTTCGGCGTATGGCAGTGTGTGCATGCACCATTTCTCTATTTCCCTAGGTGATTATTTTCGCGAATAGTTCGCGCAAAAAATGAATTTTTGTAACGCTTCGCTCGTGCATCCATTTTATCTGATCTTTCGCTAACTAACGTGAATTAACATCGTTCGAGAATCTTTTCATCGCTCCTACCGATTATTCTCTTGACGAAAACGAGTTTTCTTAGTGCTCGACCACATATGTTACGGATGTGGGCACTCGAATGTAAGTTGTAATCAGCGTAACTCCCAGATATTTTACAGATTCAACTATATTTTTTTCCTTTAATGTTATATAAAAAGTCGTCGGTAGTGCATTTTCCCTTAAAAAAGTTAACTACTGAGCATTGATCAGTGTTGAGCTCCAATTGCCAGTCATCGCACCATTTCGTGATGTTCTCTAAATCTTTCAATAGGGTTAATCTGTCCTCTCTATTATCTATTTCTCTGTAAATGACCGTATCGTCTGCAAATAATAATCTAACGTTACTATCAATGAGACTACCAAGATCGTTAATGTAAACTAAACAAGTAACCCCTATTACGCTACCCTGTGGTACTCCCGATGTAACTTTAACGGGGTTTGAACTAACTCCATTTATTACTACTCGCTGTTCTCTGTCGGAGAGAAAGTTTTCTATCCAGTTTATTACTTCGCCATTTATACCAGCAGTAATAATACCAGATTAAGTTAAACTTGAGCTGTCAGGAGCGCGTAATTATCGAGTTCTTATACGCACAGCGTAGATCGGCTAGATTCGGCGGCTATAAATTTCATAGCATTATATCGGAGATGATCGAATCCCTCGACTGGGTATCTCTTGAGGACAGAAGAAACAAGTACAGGCTCAATTTGTGAGGCTAATCTGTGAATTCGCATAGATTATTTTATATGAAGTATTGAACAAGCACCGAAAGTTGAATGCGGATTCGTGTGCATTTTACTGATGTATCACTCTTAATTTCTAGTATCTAATTCATATAGAAATCAACAAAGTGATTGAAACCAACCTGTTGTAAGAACTTGATAGCATCTAAAGTTGTATTCCAGTTGGCATTCTCTAAATATTCATCGCCTTCACAAAGAAGACTTTTATATTCATATCTTCTCATACTAGAATAGAGAATTAAGGACTTCATGACAAACAATCAAATTTCTTTTGATTTTATTGCATTAACTGCCATAAAAGGGTGTAGTGGTGTACATAAAAATAGATACATTTTTGGGAAAATAAAGGGATAAGGAACCTTTTCAATCACATTAATTGATAGAATTATATGAGTATGTATACAATATTGAAAATCATGATGACATATCCATGTATAATGAAATGAAGAAATTTCTAGAATAGATTAATTATTTACAATACTTAATAGGATATCAATATTGCATGCATACTTAAAATACTTTTAACATACACATAATTGTAAAATAAGTAATACATAATAGAACAATTTCTAAAAAAAACTTAAACTTTGATAGAAATGCATTATAAGTAAATTATAATTTCAGTATACGTGGGCTAAAAATAATCACAAAATATACTATATATATAATAGATCTACCGGAAAGTTCTGTCCGTTTTAAGAATGAGGGGAAGAATTCCAAAATTTTTCTTCCCCTCAGGAATTTGTAGTCTAGGATTCATCAGAATTTGAGATGAATTCAATCGTTGCTGCTGTCTGCTCTCAAGTTCTCAACTAAGTTGAGGCTAAGTCAGCAATTGTTGACAGTAGTTGTAGCCCAGGTAAAGATTTGGTGAAGATTGTCCTAGCCACTTCACGTGCAGCCAAAGGGATGCTGGATAGGAAGCCTCACAAAAATAAATTGTGTAATATGATTGTTAGTACAATTGACCCGGAAATGTCCTTTCCATGGATGAAAAGAAAATGTCCCCCGCATTGGAAGGATGTTAAAAAGATATATATCGGAGATGAGTGAGAAAGACAATTCTTCAGTAGTGCAGAGATAGTAACGGAAAGTGATGGTGAAGGATTTATTGATTGCGAAGTTTTGATAAGAATAATTGCATTAATTATAAGTTTGCATTAAAGAACTTCTCTTTCCACTTAAAAGAGAAATGCATTCATACTGTTTACCTCCTGGGTGAATGTAGAAATAATATCATAGCTGAGCAGTTTGATTGATGTGCAAGGTATAAATGCAACTTGCAGGAAAGATGGTTTCTTGGTGAAGTGATAGTGAAGACAAGTGAAAAGGCATTCCGTGTTAGCCATGTGAAGAAAAGTGGACTAATATGTTTGATACCTCTTTGCCATATGCATTTTCAAAGGTTTATAATTTCATGTGAAGGGCCACATTGAGTTGATACTTTCCGTGAAGAATATTTTAAATCTTGAATATCAAGGAATATGGTTGTGAAAATATTTACCAAAATCTATATTTGTTTTTACATATGTAGTAGAGTACATGTTCATTTTTATTCAAAAAATAATTTTTTTGATATTAACTTTTATTTATCTTTATCCTTTGAATAAATAGTTCCTTTTAGGACAAAGCTAAATAAATTAATACCTAAACCTGAAGAATGCCAGCCACGCCGTTTAAATTTCCGGCAACTTCGATGCCATTGCCATCTTCAGCAATTGCTGCTAAACTATCAACGCAAGGAAAACTCCGTCCCATTTTAATGCATTGAGCAGACACATCCGGATCTGAACGTAAAGGAAATCGAACAGTGGCTAAATGAAAACGTTATCGTAGAAGTTTTAAACGATGAAGCCATCGGATGAAACAAATGTTAGCCTAGAATTTTACAGAAAACTTGTTAGAACATACGTTGATTTAGTAAGTGATTTAACTTCATTTGTTATGTATATAATTTGTTCTAACCTTGCAATGTTGCTATATTTTACTAGTGTGTGGAATGATAAATGATTTGTTAGAACTCTGGCGTTAAATATTTTGTTAATTTTACTCTAAATACTTATTTTCTAGAAATTACTTTTACTTTAATCAGAATTGATATAAAAGTATGGTTTTCTAGTTTCTATATTTTGTATTATATTCTCATTTATAATTGTGTGAATTTTATTTAATTAAAATTTTATACAATATGGTTTTCTTTATCAGGTGGTGTTACATAAATTTAGCTGTTATATTCCGAAGTGAAACACTTTCAGGAACCATACACGAAAATCAAAAAGAAATGCCCAGTATTTTTTCTTAATATTTGTTTTTTCTCCTACACATTTACGAATGTTTTGCAACTCTAATTCCCTTATTTCGGTGCTTGGATTTAGTAGTATAATCGTATTTACCGACATATCTTATCCAGGGTTCTTCGTGAAAACGGGTGTGGTCAGACATGTGATTCATTTTATCCAAGAACGATGTAAAAAAATCCAATGCAAATGTTTTTTAGCCAATAAAACATTTTTCATTGATTACTATATATATTGATGTGTAGAGATTCACGTAAGATCGGCTTTTATAGAACAAAAATTTTATTTTTCTTACCTTTTTTTACCTCCAGCATCAGTATGGTTCAGCTTATTTCTGGGCAGACAAGATAGTTTCCTTGAGTGATGAAGACCCAAAAGATGTTTATTGGCTTGCTCAGTGTATGTATTTAATGAAGCAATACCACAGAGCGGCCCATCTTATTCTCAGCCGAAGGCTGGACAAGGTAACTGGGATCGTAATTTTGTTAAGGGTTCAAGTTTATCTATTAATTCAAATCTATTTATAGACACATATATTATGTCATTACCTTGCTGCTCGGTGCCTTTTGGAAGCTGGAGAGCTGGAGGAAGCATTAGCAGTTTTGCAGGATTTTGATGCTGATGCATCTTCAAATATTCTGACATCAACTTTCATATCAACTAGTGACAATCTCACAAAGGATACACCTTCAAATGTTAGTAATTTTAGATGACACTGGTTAAACATTTATGTTTGTATTTAAAAGGCACTAGAATTGAACTTAAATAGTAATTGACAAAAATGAAACTCATGATTTGTGTTATCATGAATGCAATACTTCATTTATTCATCATAATGCAAATAAACAAATTTCTATAAATATTATGGTTTTTATGAATCATTATATTGTAAATTTCTAATATTTCTTTAGTTGAAACTATATTTTATTTCAAAAATATTTTCAGATAAGAAGTTCAATGCTGTATCTAAAAGGTTGTGTATATGAAGCTTTAGATAACAGAGGCCTTGCCACTCAGTGTTATAAGCAAGCTCTTCAAATTGATGTCCATTGTGTGGAAGCTTTTGAAGCATTAGTTCAACACCAAATGTTGACCTCTTTGGAGGGTATTTATTTTTTTAGTTTATAGTAGATTTGAAAGAATTAATTTAGGGTAAAATAACTCAAATGTTACTTGTTTCAATTGTTTAAAAATTTCATTAACCCAGTTAGGTTTATTCCTTATATAAAATATCCCAATATATTTTCTGCTTTAGTTCTTAAAAATGGGCTATTGTTTTGAGTAAAAAACTTAGACTTCATTGTCAGAGTCTTTTTATTTTGAGTGATTCCTCCATCCACAGATGCCAAAATTACAGTAAAAGTTCCCATGTTTCATTTGAGCAGTATCTTTTCCTTGTAAGATTACTTTGGGCTGATTTCATAATTAGCTTGTAAGAAATCATCAAGTTGGTAATATTTAAAAAAAATTAACTTATGAAACCTTTTGGTAAGGTGTGATGAATTATTTTTTTGTTGAATTACTAAAGTTTATGTTGCACAACCTTAGTTTAGTGTATTAAATGTCTGTTATTTATCTTTCATGAAGGCGATTCAACTCTATTGTAATAAAAGACAACTCAATTTTTTTAACCATAAGATTTCTTCATTATGCCCTCCATTCTATTTTCCTGACCTTTACAAAAAAATAAGAACCAAAAAATGAAAGTTTATTAGTATAGATTAATATTTTCACAATTTGTTGATAAAATATATTATAAATTCAGTTAGATTATGATATATTATGATGAGGAAAATTTAAGAGGTTTTAATGTATTGCTTGCAAATTTTGAGAAATTAAATGAAGAAAATGTGTAAATGGTGAGAATTTTTACTTTTAAGGTGAAGAAATTCAGACCATTCACATTTGTTTTAAAGAAGAAGATTAGGATTATTAACTTTTGTAATACATTTTTACTAAGTAGAATGGGCCCCATTTTCTCGCTTAATAAATTGAATTAAATTGTGTTTTCTGTTTTCAAAAGTGTTCTTTAAAATGTTGTATATAACTTTGTTACATAGAAAAAAATCAGCAATTTATTACAAATTACCACCCCATTAATGATTGAATTCCTTATTTAGAAAGGGAACTTCTGGAGTCTTTGCCAATGACTGAACAGTGTTCTTCTCCTTCTGAAGAAAGCATCTTGCGCTTCCTTTATGAGTGTCGAATGAAAAAGTATGATCGTCCTGCTCCTCTAGACTCTCCAGTCCAGGTTCATCATGAAAATGTACAAGATATTCATGATTGCGCTATTCCTGCCGTGCCTGTTCCTGCATTAGAATCAAACCCTGATGTAGCTACCTGGAAAGCAGAGCGTCTTTACTATAATTGTGATCACAGAGAATGTTCACGCATCACTGAAAGGTTTTCCTCTACCTTTATTACTCTCCAGTTATTATAAAATAATGAAGTAAAATATTGGTATATGAAATTAGTAGTACGTGGATATGTTTATGCTGTACCTATATCATTTTAGTATCATCCCTCCATTGAATTTAGATCATTTTCCCTTAATTTTAGTATCTAAAATTTTTTTTATTAATTCTAATGGAGAAACTTTGAATCATACCTTATATCTGATTCTACTTTCATATTCTATAAGTATTTTGAAAAGAGATCCATGTCGGCCTGGCTGCCTTCCTGTACACATTGCTTGCATGGTTGAAATGAACAAATCAAATGGTGAGTGTGATTGTCTTTTGATGCTCATTTTGAAATTTTGCATAATTTAAAGTTTTTAAATAATCTTCAAGCATTATGTTTGATGAGAGAAAAATGGAAAAAATTTTCTTTTATTAGGTGGACATTTGCAGATTGTCTTATAAGAATGCTATTAGGAATTTATTTCTCAAATGTATGGAGAAGTGTAAATTGAAAAAAGCAAACTTTTATAAGATTTTGTGTATTTTTAAGATATACCTAATAATGCATTATAGAATAAACTATAGAAAGTATCTTTAGTTTTACAAATAACCTCAAGGAATGAGTACTAAAGCTAATGTATTATAGATAAGTTTTAGGTAATGCATGAAACTATTTCTTTTCAGAACTTTTCTATTTAGCACATCGTTTGGTTGATCTTTACCCTCGAATGGCTATTTCTTGGTTTGCTGTGGGCTGTTATTACTATATCATTGGTGAGTTCAATTTCACTTTTCAATCTCTATTCAAATTATTCATTAAAACTATTGTATTTTAAAATTCTATATTATTTGATTATAAAGATTACAGATATTTTCAATTTTTTCATTTCATTAGGTAAGAATGATGTGGCTCGCAGCTATCTGGCAAAAGCAACTACCTTAGAAAAACCATTCGGCCCAGCGTGGCTTGCCTATGGTCATTCATTTGCTGCTGATCGTGAGCATGATCAAGCAATGGCTGCATATTTCAAAGCATCTCAACTTATGAAAGGGTTTGTGGAAATTTATCATATTAGATAAAAAAATTTTTTTCCTTGTTTCACTTTTTTGGTATAACACCTATTAAAATTTTTTTGTATTCATAATTAATAGCATAAGGTTGAAAAAAGTTTCCTGTGAAGAATAACTTCATTTTCCACAAACGTATTTTTCTTTTTAATTTGATTATTTGATCTTTTATCATCCATCTACCAATATTAATGTTACATGTGTTGCATTTAGAAATTTTGAACAAATTTTAACTGTTAATTGTATGCTATTTAGCATGTAATGTTGCATGTTTAACTAGTAATTACATGGTTTGATTTGAAAAAGTGAAATTTATAAATAAATCTTCAGCAAAACTATTACATTACATAATTACATTCAGTTTGCAGCAGCATGAAAGGGGCTTAATTACCTCCAGTCAAAGTCTTCTATGAGGATAAAGGTCGGAAAGGTTATAATAAAATACCATAATCCTCTGCATCAGCATACTTGTGTACCATCGTCTTCTATAGACAACATTAAGTGTTCTGCATAGGAAAATCCCTGTTGTCTATTCATGACAATAGTATTCTGAGGCTAGAAAATTGCAGTTTTCTATAAACAAAAATTGTCTTGAAAGGGTTAATAATGTCTGAGAGGTCACACATCATACCTATTACTATTGCCCTCAGTTATGAGGTCTATAAACTTCATACTCAGAAAAGTGGTTTTAAAAGACAAAGCTAAGAACAGAAAGGGATTAATACATTCTTATGTTATGGGTCATAAAAGTTTATGATTTGCAGAGTTTTCTCAAACTCTGACAAAATCATATGAAAAATTCAATTTATTGTATATGATGCTAGATTTAATTAGCAAAGTTCTTTAATGTTAATTATTATTAATTAATTAACACAACTTCTCTGATTTTCCGTTTTAATTTCTCAGTTTTGAAAATTCAATTTGTTCAGAGTAGTCAACCATCCTTACAAGCAATATGGTGATTAAAGTTATTTATTTGCCAAATCAGCCATCTTTAAAGCTTTCTTACTTCTGTATTTACTATATTGTTATAGTATAATAATATTGTAATGTTATTATTGTATAGCATTTGTAAAGCATTTTTACTTTTTACAGATGCCATTTACCTCTGCTATATATAGGACTTGAGTGTGGCTTAACAAATAACACTCAGTTGGCTCTCAAATTTTTCTCTCAGGCTAAGAGCATTGCACCAGAAGATCCATTTGTCATACATGAAATGGGAGTAGTTGCATTCCAGAATCAAGAGTAAGAGGGAGCATGATTCTTATTGTTCTTTTTTGTTAGCATGTAAATCAATTTCTCTTTGAAAATCGTGCCTTTTTGTCATTTGCTTGGTTGATGTCCTATAGTTGAGTATTAACTTGTTGTTGTCCTTTATTTGAGAGTTAATTAAAGTAACTGTACATTGATTACATAATTTTATGGGTCATCCCCTGTTTAGAAATATAGAATATATTTTTATAGTTTTATTATATAATTTACATTTTTTTTGTGTATTTGGTAGTATTTGAAGCTTCCATTAATATAAAATAGCCATATTAACTTAACAATTAACAGCTTCGTTTTATGTGCGCTTACTATACTCGGTTTAACATCATCAAAAGACCACGTATATCTTATGGCCCCGTCTATTTAAATGGGAGAATCCTGCTCTCATTGCCTCTTAGAAAATTATAGCAAAAAATGAAATTGGAAAGGTTTTGTTTTTAAACCTTTCCGGCATAAAGGAATAAAATTTATGAACAACTTAGTGCGATTTTTTGACGTTTAAAAACTATAACAATCGAAGGTAAAATAAAAAAGTTATCCGTTCAAGAAATACTGAGAATAGGTTGCGATTTTCTTCGAAGCAAGGAATTTGGGTGTATATTTCAAGATATCTTATCATTTTTGGTATCAATATTTGCCTCGTTTTTTCACATTCATTTTCCACTAATTTTGTCAACATTTATGAAGAAATTTTGGAGAGAAATTACGAGAAGAAATCTAAGTAAATACCGTGAGATTTCTGCAAAGTGAGTTGAAAGAATGTGATCGCCTACGACTTCACGTTCTACTATCGTAAGAAAAAACTTCCAACAAGAAAGTTTTTCAGAAAAAAGTGAATAGATTTATTTTCGACTAATTATTTTCTGCATTCGACTATATTGTCAATCGCAAACTTTCATTAAGACCGTAACGCGGATCTCCGTGCGCGGAGGGGCTTCCGATTTTTCAATTTTCGCGGTCGCTTGTAATGATCTCATTAGTGTCATCATTTACAAGCACTTTAATTTGATAATTTTGGTTAGTTTGTATATAGAAAATAAAAATATAAAAAGGGGGAGAAATCGCAAAATCATCCCAAATTTCAAATGGAAATACCTTTTAGGAAGTACCTTAAAATGAGTCCTAAATTCCCTATGCATTTCTCATGAATTTAGAGTTAACGCCCCCTAGAATCGAACCAACGACCGTTCGCGACAATCTTAGGGATGCTTTTGTGTGAGAATGGTCCCTTTTATGGCTGTGTGAAATTATGAACCTCTGCGCGGTTGGGAAGTGTCATAAAAAGCTTTCGGAAATATAGTCAATGCTTTCCTTGGGGGAAAAATAGAGATTACGGGAGGCTCCGGATTCGAACCAATGACACCGAGGCAAATGCTGATTTTTTTCAAAGTATAAAATATACATATCTATTTGTGTTGAAAGTTTGAATGATCTATATTTCATATTAAAAGACCTACGATTTTTCAAAATTTGAAAATTTTTCACCTCCTGGCATCGAACGTGATGGACAGTATGAAAGTAATGCGCATTTTCTGGGAAAAATATATTTATTGATCCTATCGTCGCAAAAGCATAATAATTTCCAAAATAGTCCCCTCCTGCATCTAAGCACCTGCGGAGACGTGTCTGTCAGACCTGAAAGGCACCATAAAACTCCTCCACAGATAGTTGCGTCACAACAACAATAGATAGTTGCGTCACAATAAAATCATGCGCATTACTTTTATAATGCAACCTGTATTTACCCTGCCGCCTTTCGGCGTATGGCAGTGTGTGCATGCACCATTTCTCTATTTCCCTAGGTGATTATTTTCGCGAATAGTTCGCGCAAAAAATGAATTTTTGTAACGCTTCGCTCGTGCATCCATTTTATCTGATCTTTCGCTAACTAACGTGAATTAACATCGTTCGAGAATCTTTTCATCGCTCCTACCGATTATTCTCTTGACGAAAACGAGTTTTCTTAGTGCTCGACCACATATGTTACGGATGTGGGCACTCGAATGTAAGTTGTAATCAGCGTAACTCCCAGATATTTTACAGATTCAACTATATTTTTTTCCTTTAATGTTATATAAAAAGTCGTCGGTAGTGCATTTTCCCTTAAAAAAGTTAACTACTGAGCATTGATCAGTGTTGAGCTCCAATTGCCAGTCATCGCACCATTTCGTGATGTTCTCTAAATCTTTCAATAGGGTTAATCTGTCCTCTCTATTATCTATTTCTCTGTAAATGACCGTATCGTCTGCAAATAATAATCTAACGTTACTATCAATGAGACTACCAAGATCGTTAATGTAAACTAAACAAGTAACCCCTATTACGCTACCCTGTGGTACTCCCGATGTAACTTTAACGGGGTTTGAACTAACTCCATTTATTACTACTCGCTGTTCTCTGTCGGAGAGAAAGTTTTCTATCCAGTTTATTACTTCGCCATTTATACCAGCAGTAATAATACCAGATTAAGTTAAACTTGAGCTGTCAGGAGCGCGTAATTATCGAGTTCTTATACGCACAGCGTAGATCGGCTAGATTCGGCGGCTATAAATTTCATAGCATTATATCGGAGATGATCGAATCCCTCGACTGGGTATCTCTTGAGGACAGAAGAAACAAGTACAGGCTCAATTTGTGAGGCTAATCTGTGAATTCGCATAGATTATTTTATATGAAGTATTGAACAAGCACCGAAAGTTGAATGCGGATTCGTGTGCATTTTACTGATGTATCACTCTTAATTTCTAGTATCTAATTCATATAGAAATCAACAAAGTGATTGAAACCAACCTGTTGTAAGAACTTGATAGCATCTAAAGTTGTATTCCAGTTGGCATTCTCTAAATATTCATCGCCTTCACAAAGAAGACTTTTATATTCATATCTTCTCATACTAGAATAGAGAATTAAGGACTTCATGGCAAACAATCAAATTTCTTTTGATTTTATTGCATTAACTGCCATAAAAGGGTGTAGTGGTGTACATAAAAATAGATACATTTTTGGGAAAATAAAGGGATAAGGAACCTTTTCAATCACATTAATTGATAGAATTATATGAGTATGTATACAATATTGAAAATCATGATGACATATCCATGTATAATGAAGTGAAGAAATTTCTAGAATAGATTAATTATTTACAATACTTAATAGGATATCAATATTGCATGCATACTTAAAATACTTTTAACATACACATAATTGTAAAATAAGTAATACATAATAGAACAATTTCTAAAAAAAACTTAAACTTTGATAGAAATGCATTATAAGTAAATTATAATTTCAGTATACGTGGGCTAAAAATAATCACAAAATATACTATATATATAATAGATCTACCGGAAAGTTCTGTCCGTTTTAAGAATGAGGGGAAGAATTCCAAAATTTTTCTTCCCCTCAGGAATTTGTAGTCTAGGATTCATCAGAATTTGAGATGAATTCAATCGTTGCTGCTGTCTGCTCTCAAGTTCTCAACTAAGTTGAGGCTAAGTCAGCAATTGTTGACAGTAGTTGTAGCCCAGGTAAAGATTTGGTGAAGATTGTCCTAGCCACTTCACGTGCAGCCAAAGGGATGCTGGATAGGAAGCCTCACAAAAATAAATTGTGTAATATGATTGTTAGTACAATTGACCCGGAAATGTCCTTTCCATGGATGAAAAGAAAATGTCCCCCGCATTGGAAGGATGTTAAAAAGATATATATCGGAGATGAGTGAGAAAGACAATTCTTCAGTAGTGCAGAGATAGTAACGGAAAGTGATGGTGAAGGATTTATTGATTGCGAAGTTTTGATAAGAATAATTGCATTAATTATAAGTTTGCATTAAAGAACTTCTCTTTCCACTTAAAAGAGAAATGCATTCATACTGTTTACCTCCTGGGTGAATGTAGAAATAATATCATAGCTGAGCAGTTTGATTGATGTGCAAGGTATAAATGCAACTTGCAGGAAAGATGGTTTCTTGGTGAAGTGATAGTGAAGACAAGTGAAAAGGCATTCCGTGTTAGCCATGTGAAGAAAAGTGGACTAATATGTTTGATACCTCTTTGCCATATGCATTTTCAAAGGTTTATAATTTCATGTGAAGGGCCACATTGAGTTGATACTTTCCGTGAAGAATATTTTAAATCTTGAATATCAAGGAATATGGTTGTGAAAATATTTACCAAAATCTATATTTGTTTTTACATATGTAGTAGAGTACATGTTCATTTTTATTCAAAAAATAATTTTTTTGATATTAACTTTTATTTATCTTTATCCTTTGAATAAATAGTTCCTTTTAGGACAAAGCTAAATAAATTAATACCTAAACCTGAAGAATGCCAGCCACGCCGTTTAAATTTCCGGCAACTTCGATGCCATTGCCATCTTCAGCAATTGCTGCTAAACTATCAACGCAAGGAAAACTCCGTCCCATTTTAATGCATTGAGCAGACACATCCGGATCTGAACGTAAAGGAAATCGAACAGTGGCTAAATGAAAACGTTATCGTAGAAGTTTTAAACGATGAAGCCATCGGATGAAACAAATGTTAGCCTAGAATTTTACAGAAAACTTGTTAGAACATACGTTGATTTAGTAAGTGATTTAACTTCATTTGTTATGTATATAATTTGTTCTAACCTTGCAATGTTGCTATATTTTACTAGTGTGTGGAATGATAAATGATTTGTTAGAACTCTGGCGTTAAATATTTTGTTAATTTTACTCTAAATACTTATTTTCTAGAAATTACTTTTACTTTAATCAGAATTGATATAAAAGTATGGTTTTCTAGTTTCTATATTTTGTATTATATTCTCATTTATAATTGTGTGAATTTTATTTAATTAAAATTTTATACAATATGGTTTTCTTTATCAGGTGGTGTTACATAAATTTAGCTGTTATATTCCGAAGTGAAACACTTTCAGGAACCATACACGAAAATCAAAAAGAAATGCCCAGTATTTTTTCTTAATATTTGTTTTTTCTCCTACACATTTACGAATGTTTTGCAACTCTAATTCCCTTATTTCGGTGCTTGGATTTAGTAGTATAATCGTATTTACCGACATATCTTATCCAGGGTTCTTCGTGAAAACGGGTGTGGTCAGACATGTGATTCATTTTATCCAAGAACGATGTAAAAAAATCCAATGCAAATGTTTTTTAGCCAATAAAACATTTTTCATTGATTACTATATATATTGATGTGTAGAGATTCACGTAAGATCGGCTTTTATAGAACAAAAATTTTATTTTTCTTACCTTTTTTTACCTCCAGCATCAGTATGGTTCAGCTTATTTCTGGGCAGACAAGATAGTTTCCTTGAGTGATGAAGACCCAAAAGATGTTTATTGGCTTGCTCAGTGTATGTATTTAATGAAGCAATACCACAGAGCGGCCCATCTTATTCTCAGCCGAAGGCTGGACAAGGTAACTGGGATCGTAATTTTGTTAAGGGTTCAAGTTTATCTATTAATTCAAATCTATTTATAGACACATATATTATGTCATTACCTTGCTGCTCGGTGCCTTTTGGAAGCTGGAGAGCTGGAGGAAGCATTAGCAGTTTTGCAGGATTTTGATGCTGATGCATCTTCAAATATTCTGACATCAACTTTCATATCAACTAGTGACAATCTCACAAAGGATACACCTTCAAATGTTAGTAATTTTAGATGACACTGGTTAAACATTTATGTTTGTATTTAAAAGGCACTAGAATTGAACTTAAATAGTAATTGACAAAAATGAAACTCATGATTTGTGTTATCATGAATGCAATACTTCATTTATTCATCATAATGCAAATAAACAAATTTCTATAAATATTATGGTTTTTATGAATCATTATATTGTAAATTTCTAATATTTCTTTAGTTGAAACTATATTTTATTTCAAAAATATTTTCAGATAAGAAGTTCAATGCTGTATCTAAAAGGTTGTGTATATGAAGCTTTAGATAACAGAGGCCTTGCCACTCAGTGTTATAAGCAAGCTCTTCAAATTGATGTCCATTGTGTGGAAGCTTTTGAAGCATTAGTTCAACACCAAATGTTGACCTCTTTGGAGGGTATTTATTTTTTTAGTTTATAGTAGATTTGAAAGAATTAATTTAGGGTAAAATAACTCAAATGTTACTTGTTTCAATTGTTTAAAAATTTCATTAACCCAGTTAGGTTTATTCCTTATATAAAATATCCCAATATATTTTCTGCTTTAGTTCTTAAAAATGGGCTATTGTTTTGAGTAAAAAACTTAGACTTCATTGTCAGAGTCTTTTTATTTTGAGTGATTCCTCCATCCACAGATGCCAAAATTACAGTAAAAGTTCCCATGTTTCATTTGAGCAGTATCTTTTCCTTGTAAGATTACTTTGGGCTGATTTCATAATTAGCTTGTAAGAAATCATCAAGTTGGTAATATTTAAAAAAAATTAACTTATGAAACCTTTTGGTAAGGTGTGATGAATTATTTTTTTGTTGAATTACTAAAGTTTATGTTGCACAACCTTAGTTTAGTGTATTAAATGTCTGTTATTTATCTTTCATGAAGGCGATTCAACTCTATTGTAATAAAAGACAACTCAATTTTTTTAACCATAAGATTTCTTCATTATGCCCTCCATTCTATTTTCCTGACCTTTACAAAAAAATAAGAACCAAAAAATGAAAGTTTATTAGTATAGATTAATATTTTCACAATTTGTTGATAAAATATATTATAAATTCAGTTAGATTATGATATATTATGATGAGGAAAATTTAAGAGGTTTTAATGTATTGCTTGCAAATTTTGAGAAATTAAATGAAGAAAATGTGTAAATGGTGAGAATTTTTACTTTTAAGGTGAAGAAATTCAGACCATTCACATTTGTTTTAAAGAAGAAGATTAGGATTATTAACTTTTGTAATACATTTTTACTAAGTAGAATGGGCCCCATTTTCTCGCTTAATAAATTGAATTAAATTGTGTTTTCTGTTTTCAAAAGTGTTCTTTAAAATGTTGTATATAACTTTGTTACATAGAAAAAAATCAGCAATTTATTACAAATTACCACCCCATTAATGATTGAATTCCTTATTTAGAAAGGGAACTTCTGGAGTCTTTGCCAATGACTGAACAGTGTTCTTCTCCTTCTGAAGAAAGCATCTTGCGCTTCCTTTATGAGTGTCGAATGAAAAAGTATGATCGTCCTGCTCCTCTAGACTCTCCAGTCCAGGTTCATCATGAAAATGTACAAGATATTCATGATTGCGCTATTCCTGCCGTGCCTGTTCCTGCATTAGAATCAAACCCTGATGTAGCTACCTGGAAAGCAGAGCGTCTTTACTATAATTGTGATCACAGAGAATGTTCACGCATCACTGAAAGGTTTTCCTCTACCTTTATTACTCTCCAGTTATTATAAAATAATGAAGTAAAATATTGGTATATGAAATTAGTAGTACGTGGATATGTTTATGCTGTACCTATATCATTTTAGTATCATCCCTCCATTGAATTTAGATCATTTTCCCTTAATTTTAGTATCTAAAATTTTTTTTATTAATTCTAATGGAGAAACTTTGAATCATACCTTATATCTGATTCTACTTTCATATTCTATAAGTATTTTGAAAAGAGATCCATGTCGGCCTGGCTGCCTTCCTGTACACATTGCTTGCATGGTTGAAATGAACAAATCAAATGGTGAGTGTGATTGTCTTTTGATGCTCATTTTGAAATTTTGCATAATTTAAAGTTTTTAAATAATCTTCAAGCATTATGTTTGATGAGAGAAAAATGGAAAAAATTTTCTTTTATTAGGTGGACATTTGCAGATTGTCTTATAAGAATGCTATTAGGAATTTATTTCTCAAATGTATGGAGAAGTGTAAATTGAAAAAAGCAAACTTTTATAAGATTTTGTGTATTTTTAAGATATACCTAATAATGCATTATAGAATAAACTATAGAAAGTATCTTTAGTTTTACAAATAACCTCAAGGAATGAGTACTAAAGCTAATGTATTATAGATAAGTTTTAGGTAATGCATGAAACTATTTCTTTTCAGAACTTTTCTATTTAGCACATCGTTTGGTTGATCTTTACCCTCGAATGGCTATTTCTTGGTTTGCTGTGGGCTGTTATTACTATATCATTGGTGAGTTCAATTTCACTTTTCAATCTCTATTCAAATTATTCATTAAAACTATTGTATTTTAAAATTCTATATTATTTGATTATAAAGATTACAGATATTTTCAATTTTTTCATTTCATTAGGTAAGAATGATGTGGCTCGCAGCTATCTGGCAAAAGCAACTACCTTAGAAAAACCATTCGGCCCAGCGTGGCTTGCCTATGGTCATTCATTTGCTGCTGATCGTGAGCATGATCAAGCAATGGCTGCATATTTCAAAGCATCTCAACTTATGAAAGGGTTTGTGGAAATTTATCATATTAGATAAAAAAATTTTTTTCCTTGTTTCACTTTTTTGGTATAACACCTATTAAAATTTTTTTGTATTCATAATTAATAGCATAAGGTTGAAAAAAGTTTCCTGTGAAGAATAACTTCATTTTCCACAAACGTATTTTTCTTTTTAATTTGATTATTTGATCTTTTATCATCCATCTACCAATATTAATGTTACATGTGTTGCATTTAGAAATTTTGAACAAATTTTAACTGTTAATTGTATGCTATTTAGCATGTAATGTTGCATGTTTAACTAGTAATTACATGGTTTGATTTGAAAAAGTGAAATTTATAAATAAATCTTCAGCAAAACTATTACATTACATAATTACATTCAGTTTGCAGCAGCATGAAAGGGGCTTAATTACCTCCAGTCAAAGTCTTCTATGAGGATAAAGGTCGGAAAGGTTATAATAAAATACCATAATCCTCTGCATCAGCATACTTGTGTACCATCGTCTTCTATAGACAACATTAAGTGTTCTGCATAGGAAAATCCCTGTTGTCTATTCATGACAATAGTATTCTGAGGCTAGAAAATTGCAGTTTTCTATAAACAAAAATTGTCTTGAAAGGGTTAATAATGTCTGAGAGGTCACACATCATACCTATTACTATTGCCCTCAGTTATGAGGTCTATAAACTTCATACTCAGAAAAGTGGTTTTAAAAGACAAAGCTAAGAACAGAAAGGGATTAATACATTCTTATGTTATGGGTCATAAAAGTTTATGATTTGCAGAGTTTTCTCAAACTCTGACAAAATCATATGAAAAATTCAATTTATTGTATATGATGCTAGATTTAATTAGCAAAGTTCTTTAATGTTAATTATTATTAATTAATTAACACAACTTCTCTGATTTTCCGTTTTAATTTCTCAGTTTTGAAAATTCAATTTGTTCAGAGTAGTCAACCATCCTTACAAGCAATATGGTGATTAAAGTTATTTATTTGCCAAATCAGCCATCTTTAAAGCTTTCTTACTTCTGTATTTACTATATTGTTATAGTATAATAATATTGTAATGTTATTATTGTATAGCATTTGTAAAGCATTTTTACTTTTTACAGATGCCATTTACCTCTGCTATATATAGGACTTGAGTGTGGCTTAACAAATAACACTCAGTTGGCTCTCAAATTTTTCTCTCAGGCTAAGAGCATTGCACCAGAAGATCCATTTGTCATACATGAAATGGGAGTAGTTGCATTCCAGAATCAAGAGTAAGAGGGAGCATGATTCTTATTGTTCTTTTTTGTTAGCATGTAAATCAATTTCTCTTTGAAAATCGTGCCTTTTTGTCATTTGCTTGGTTGATGTCCTATAGTTGAGTATTAACTTGTTGTTGTCCTTTATTTGAGAGTTAATTAAAGTAACTGTACATTGATTACATAATTTTATGGGTCATCCCCTGTTTAGAAATATAGAATATATTTTTATAGTTTTATTATATAATTTACATTTTTTTTGTGTATTTGGTAGTATTTGAAGCTTCCATTAATATAAAATAGCCATATTAACTTAACAATTAACAGCTTCGTTTTATGTGCGCTTACTATACTCGGTTTAACATCATCAAAAGACCACGTATATCTTATGGCCCCGTCTATTTAAATGGGAGAATCCTGCTCTCATTGCCTCTTAGAAAATTATAGCAAAAAATGAAATTGGAAAGGTTTTGTTTTTAAACCTTTCCGGCATAAAGGAATAAAATTTATGAACAACTTAGTGCGATTTTTTGACGTTTAAAAACTATAACAATCGAAGGTAAAATAAAAAAGTTATCCGTTCAAGAAATACTGAGAATAGGTTGCGATTTTCTTCGAAGCAAGGAATTTGGGTGTATATTTCAAGATATCTTATCATTTTTGGTATCAATATTTGCCTCGTTTTTTCACATTCATTTTCCACTAATTTTGTCAACATTTATGAAGAAATTTTGGAGAGAAATTACGAGAAGAAATCTAAGTAAATACCGTGAGATTTCTGCAAAGTGAGTTGAAAGAATGTGATCGCCTACGACTTCACGTTCTACTATCGTAAGAAAAAACTTCCAACAAGAAAGTTTTTCAGAAAAAAGTGAATAGATTTATTTTCGACTAATTATTTTCTGCATTCGACTATATTGTCAATCGCAAACTTTCATTAAGACCGTAACGTGGATCTCCGTGTGCGGAGGGGCTTCCGATTTTTCAATTTTCGCGGTCGCTTGTAATGATCTCATTAGTGTCATCATTTACAAGCACTTTAATTTGATAATTTTGGTTAGTTTGTATATAGAAAATAAAAATATAAAAAGGGGGAGAAATCACAAAATCATCCCAAAATCATTGTGAAGTTGGATCGCTAGTTCAACCTACGGTTGAAATAAACTTCATTTTCTTTTCAGAAAAATTATCAACTTAAATGAATACTGAATTTATATGGGCTTTTACAGCTACTATGTTTAATTAATTTATTTACACAATTATTTTACTATTTAAATATTTATTTATTATTTTTATAAAGTTTATACCAAGGAAGATAAGATATCTCGAAATATATTTCCTTAATCTCATCGATGAAATATAGATCTGTACTTCTTCAAATAATATCCTAAACTTTTAGTAGATGCTTATATTATTTTATATAATATCCATTGCTGTTAACGTATTTAAATAGCAATATATACAGGATAAATTGCCCCATATAATTTTCAGGTTGTTGAATCAAAGGACATACCATGAGATTCTCCGATTCCTGTTCCTCAGTATTTGTTGTAGTTCTATCCCTCTATCTATTTTTCTCTACTATTTTAAAGTTGCAACAGTGTGCTGTATTCTCCCTTTTAAAATACATGGGGCCAAGGGAAATACATTCTCTTTTGACTATGTGTAACAGAGTATTGTAAGTCAGAGAAAATTTGATATTTTATTTATTATATATTTTTTACTTAACCATTCAGTTATGCTACTGCCGAAGAACATTTCCTTGAGGCTCTCCAGAGAGTGAAAGAAGGAAAGTGTATTAATGATAATTCAGGAACAATGGCTTTACCTCCTGACCGTTGGGAACCTCTGCTCAATAATTTAGGACATGTGTGTCGAAAACTCCACAAGTATGATGATGCCCTAGAATATCATCGGCAGGTTAGATTTATTTGTACTTAACCTTCCGTCGGTTGCAATGCATCTAACAGATGCATGAATGATATGTACGCTTATTATCATTTATTTATTTAGAATATAGTGTTCATTTGTCACATAGTATAATCAACACATATATAATTGTGATTGAAACAAAAATTAATGGTATTCCAAATGAAACTAAAACAAAATTTTCATTTAAAAAATAGTCAAATAACACATATAATTTTGAATAAAAATTCAATGGTGTTCCAAATGAATCTCAAAAAAAATTTCTATAAAGAAAATACAAAGAAACTAACCAGAAATATCCTCATCAGATTCGTTACAGTTTAATCTCGATTTGAAACAATTTTCGCAAATTGCGGTTATATGTTCTAAACCTAGAAACTGTTTGCATAATTCACAGAAATATTTGGTATATTGTTGCATTTTATTCTCTGTGCATTGTACGCACCATTTCCTCTTATTAGACGAAGTGGAAGGCCTGGGTTCTTCTGATTGAACTGAAACACCAGTTATCAACTTTTTCAATCTTTGCCGGAGGAATAAAGGAATTCGTCTAGTATAGTATATTAGAATCTAGAAAGATTATTCGGATAAGTCATGTCTTAAACTAACATACATTTTTGCAGTGTACCTTGCATTGAGTTTGATTTCATATGCTTTTCTTATGCCAGCATTATTGCCGCCGCATCGAACCTAGGCCATACTGTGAAACACACTGACATCATTTGCCTGAGTATGATTGACTTTATAAACACTCCAAATTACAAACAGAAAAATCTTAAGGAAGTACCTCAAAATAAATCCTATTTTCCCTATGCATTTCTTCTGGACAAAGAGTAAACACTCCCTAGAATCACACCAACGATCATTAACAACAATCTTAATTAAACAACATTAATAACAATCATTAAAAACAATTAAGTAAAGGACATTAACGAAGCTGAAAATGCGCTGAATTCGATTTCCCATGCATTTCTTGTGTGTGAGTTTAATGGGCCATTTACGTAAAAAAAATCGGCGGCTCCGTGGCCCCAGTGGTTTGGGCCTGACATTAATATCCTTTAAAAATATATATATATATATATATATATATATATATATATATATATCTATTATATATAGACGCTTTGGGGGGATATAACATATATATATATATATATATAATATATAGACGCTTCGGGGGGATATATATATATAACATATATATATATATATATATAGGATATTAATGTCAGGCCCAAACCGCTGGGGCCACGGAGCCGCCTATTTTTTTCCGTAATGGCCAACTAAATCTCACCTAGGAAAAATTGGGAAACCGACCCTACCTATCATGGGTTCGATTCTAGGAGGCCCCAAAAATCGCCTTTCCCCCGTAAGAATGCATGGGGCCGTTTTTCAAACAATTTAAAAAAATACTTTCCATTGAGATAGAACAATGAAATTTCATATGGCTATTGCAATTATATATTTCTACGCAAAAATGCTATTTTTTACGCGCAACCGGTCATGGGTTCGATGCCAGGAGGTGAAAAAGTTTCAAATTTCGAAAAATCGTAGCTCTCTTAATATGATATATAGATCATTCAAAAGTTCAACACGTATAGATACTTACAAAATGTATTTGGAATAAAATCAGCATTTGCCTATGTGTCACGGGTTCGATTCCAGAGCGACCCGTAATTGCGATTTTCCCTATTAAGAATGCATTGGGCCTTTTTTCATATGATTTTAAAAATACTTCCCATTAACCTAGAATGATAAGATTTCATGCAGCTATAGCAACAATATATATCTACCGAAAAATGCTATTGCTTACGTCCAACCGGTCATCGGTTCGATGCCAGGAGGTGAAATACTTTCGGATTTTGAAAAATCGTAGCTCTATAAATATGAAATATAGATCATTCAAACTTTTTACACGTATAGATACGTATAAAATGTACTTTGCAAAAAATCAGCATTTGCCTATGTGTCACGGGTTCGATTCCAGAGCGACCCGTAATCTCTATTTTCCGCATTAAGAATACATTGGGCTGTTTTTCAAATAATTTTAAAAATACTTCCCATTACGCTAGAAGATTAAGATTTCGTGCAGCTATTATTAATATAAATATCTCCGGGATAATGTAATATTTCACGCTCAGCTGGTCATGGGTTCGATGCCAGGAGGTTAAATATTCTCAAAATTTGAAAAATCGTATCTCTTCTAATATGATACATAGATCGTTTAAACTTTCAATACAAATAGAGACGTATATATTGTGCCTTGAAAAAATCAACTCTTGCCTAGGTATCACGGGTTCGATTCCAGAGCGTCCCGTAATCTCGATTTCTCTCATAAGGAATGCATTGGCCATATTTGCGAAAGCTTTTTATGACACTTCCCGACCGCGCTGAGGGTCAAAATTTCACACAGCCATAAAAGGGACCATTCTCACATTAAAGCGACCGTAATAGTATCGTAAATGGTCGTTGGTTCGATTCTAGGGGGCGTAAACTATAACTTCTTAAAAAATGCAAAGGGAATTAAGGACTCATTTTAAGGTACTTCCTGAATGAATTTCCTTTTGAAATTCGGGGTTCTTATAAAGGTAATCGTATATAAGCGATAAATGACAGTGATATTCGTAAGATGGCCTTGGTTCGACGCCGGGGCGGGAATAATGCTGCCGAAAGAAATGCATGGGAAATCGAATTTACTGCATTGTCCACTGTGAAAATGTCCTTTACTTAGCATGACTTATCCGAATAATCTTTCGTAAATTTTTACTTTTTATTAAAAGATATAGTTTTCGATTGCTTGCTGTAAGCAAGCGCACCTTTACTCGTATATATATATATATATATAGGATATTAATGTCAGGCCCAAACCGCTTTGGCCACGGAGTCACTGATTTTTTTCCGCAATGGCCAACTAAATCTCACCTAAGAAAAATTCGGAAATCCACTCTACCTATCATGGGTTCGATTCTTGGAGGCCCCAAAAATCGATTTTCCCCATTAAGAATGCATTGGGCCGTTTTTCAAATGATTTTAAAAATACTCCAAATTAAGCTAGAAGGATGAGATTTCATACAGTAATTGCTATTATATATATCTATGGAAAATGCTATTGCTTACGTCCAACCGGTCATGAGTTCGATGCCAGGTGGTGAATTATTTTCAGATTTTGAAAAATCGTAGCTCTATTAATACGGAGTAAAGATCATTCAAAGTTTTTACACATATAGGCACGTATTCAATGTACTTTTAAAAAAATCAGCAATGCCTATGTGTCACGGGTTCGATTCCAGAGCGTCCCGTTATCTCGATTTTCCCCATTAAGAATGCATGGGGCCGTTTTTCAAATAATTATGGTCCCTTTTATGGCTGTGTGAAATTCTGAACCTCTGCGCGGTTGGGAAGTGTCATAAAACGCTTTCGTAAATATGGTCAATGTATTTTAAACGGGAAAAATCGAGATTACGGGTCGCTCTGGAATCGAACCCATGATACATAGGCAAGTGCTGATTTTTTTTGAAGTACAAAATATGCTTATCTATTTGTGTTGAAAATTTGAATGATCTAGGTATCAGATAAAAAGAGCTACGATTTTTCAAATTTTGAAAGTTTTTCACCACCTGGCATCGAACCCATGACCGTTTGTACGTAATCAATGGTATTTTTCAATAGATATATATAAAATCAATAGCCACATGAAATCTTATCGCTCTAACTCAATTGGAAGTATTTTTAAAATCATTTGAAAAACGGCCCAATGCATTCTTAATGGGGAAAATCGATTTTTGGGGCCTCCTAGAATCGAACCCATGATAGGTAGCGTCGGTTTCCCAATTTTTCCTAGGTGAGATTTAGTTGGCCATTACGGAAAAAAATCGGCGGCTCCGTGGCAAAGCGGTTTGGGCCTGACATTAATATCCTATATATATCTTATATATATCCCCCCGAAGCATCTATATATAATAGATATGTTATATATATATATATATCCCCCCGAAGCGTCTATATATAATAGATATATATATATATCTATCTATTACGAGTAAAGATGTGCTTGCTGACAGCAAGCAATCGAAAAATATATCTTTTAATAAAATGTATGATTTTTCGAAAGACTTTATTCGGATAAGTCAAGCTAACTAAAGGACATTTTTGTAGCTGACAATGCACTGAGTTCGATTTCCTATGCATTTCTTACGGGAGCATTATTCCCGCCCTGGCGTCGAACCAAGGCCATCTTACGAAAATCACTCTCATTTATCGCCTTTAATTACCTTTATAAACATCCCGAATTTCAAAAGGAAATTCATTCAGGAAGTACCTCATAAAGAGTCCTAAACACCCAATGCATTTCAATGGACATATAGTTAACGCCCCCTAGAATCGAACCAACGGCCATTTATAACAATCTTAGAAATGCTTTTATGTGAGAATAGTCCCTTTTATGGCTGTGTGATATTTTGAACCTCTGCGTGGTTGGGAAGTGCCGGACAAAGTTTTCAGAAATATGGTCAATGCTTTCCTTAAGAGAAAAATCAAGATTACGGATCGCTCTGGAATCGAACTCATGGCACATAAGAAAGTGCTGATTCAGCTACTTGAAGATACAGCTTCTCATACATAACCTATGCTAAACATGTTTGATAAACGCTTTCCTAAATACTTTTGTTGATGTTTTGCTATCAGGGTGTGATATGAACTATTATATTTCATTAATAATTGCATCTTTTTCCATTTTAAAACTTATTCTTAATATTCCTTAGGTTGATAGTTCAAAGGGTTCCTGATATTAATATTAACTTTTTCAATCTTTAAGTCATTGTATTTTCTGTGTTTTCTCACACTTACTATGTATTACAATATGAGAAAATTTAAACATTCCTTTCTTTTTTGTGGATATTGATAGCTGCCAGCACTATTTTAAATTCCACTCTTAAATAATAGATATTATTATTAATAATATTAAAATAGTACTACTTAAATAATAAATAATTCTATTTAAAAAGCAATAATTGTATGTCTGTATTTTTTACATGATTATAAAATATAACATATTTAAGTAATGATCTTTAATAGAGTAGCAACAGAAATTCTCTCCAAAACCATGAGCAGATAGATTGCCAAGAATTTTATTGTTGTGATTATGTAATGATAATGTAAATGTATTATTTTTCTTACCATTATAGAATGCAAAGAAGCTACAGCCTTATTGATTATGTATTGAATATAAGTTTAAGTTTTGTGAAAACATTATTCTATTACCCAAAATTAATTTGTAAATTTCCAATGAAATATTTTTCTCATTTAAAGATTTTTTATTCAATTTTCCACATGACTTGTTGCATTTGTATGAGTGTTATCAAATTGGTTTGTTGATTTGTTTTAAAATTAAAATGATTCTTGTATCCTTGCTATAAAAGATCACCATACTAGTAAAATAAATAAAGGTGTTCAGTAGTAGTAGTAAGGAAGAAGGAGAAGAAGCAAAATTCATGTTGTAATCTTGTAAGATTAGGAAGTAATCAAGGAGAAATTCTCATTGTTTTAGGAACCTGCTCTAACTCTTTTTGAATGCTTTTAGTGGTTGTGAAATAAAACAAATTAAAGATGTGATTTTGTGACATTATTTTAATCAGAAGGGAAAAATATCCATGAATTGTATTGCTCATAATCCTTTATTTTATTTGAGTAAAATATTTTACATTAGAATTACCCTTTTAATTTAGTGGGAAAATCACATATGAAATGATTATGTTTCAGGCTCTAGTGCTATCCCCTTTAAACTCATCTACATATACTGCTATAGGCTATGTACAGGCTCTACAAGGACGACCTGCTGATGCAGTTGAGTCTTTACATAAAGCCTTGGGGCTGAGACCAGATGATACCTTTGCAACTACTGTGTTAGGTTATGTTGTTGATAGATTAGCTGGAGAGTCATCACTCTCAATGCCACATGAGAGTAAGTTTTTATTGCAAACTAATATTTTATTTGTCATTATATTATATGGTGAAAACTATAAGAAGATGATTCAATTAGATTCTATATTGCTGGGTATGAAAAAATGCCAAGAAAGATATTTCATTATAGTTGGATCCCTCACTTCTGGTGCTGTAGAAGAATCAGAGAGTGGAGATTTGGTGGCAGCTGATACTGCAAATAGTTCTACACCTCTTATTCCTATGTCTTCATCTGATATATCCAAGCAAGCTGATATTATTGCAGTTAGTGAATCATCTCTTGAGGTACATCTCTTTACTCTGTTCCCTTGTGGTACAAGTGATTTGAAAATATAGTAAATTTTAGCACACATTTCTTTTTCTAGTTTTAATAATTAAAATATCTATTATATATAGTATATATGAAATAGTAATCAACACTCTAATTTGTACATGAATCTTGAAACATCATAAAATTACATTGTTGTTTCTCTGATTATGATATTGTTTTAAAATTACAGGTTGAAATGCAAGATTCATCTGCACAAACTTTAGATGGATCTTCTTGGAAATTATCAACCACTGAAGATGGTTAAAAGCTACCTGAAGCCCCTTTAAATTTTAAATACTCTAGTATTTGAAGTTTTTGATTTGATTTTTATAAATTTATGTGGGAGGGTTGCATCACAATTTTCTATTTCAAATGAGTAAATTTTGCCACCTGTATTTAATCTGAAAATTAATTGTATATGAAATAATAGTGTAAAATTGTGTAAGAAAGAAAAATTTAAATAAAAATAGTTAAAATTTAGCTTCAGAAAGGTAAACTGTTTATATTTATCATCAAGGTAAAGGATGTAATTTTTCTTGAACCATGAAAGTTTATGCTTCTACCCCAGAAGAATAAGAATGAAAATCAATAAAAAAAATTGCATAGCAATTAATATTCAATTAATTATTTCAGAGGAAATTACAATAAAAAGTAGTAATTACAATAAATTCCACAGCGCAAAAAAGGACAATGGTTTTTTATTGTTTGAGATTATTCATTAGGTAAAATATTGTGCTATATATATAGAATGTATTCTAATAGTTTTAGTCCAAACATGGCCCCTCTAAAATTTATGCCTAGTGGAATAGATTGCATTTTAGCACACTTGTTCATGATTTGCCTCAGATGAAGGAGAATTATATACCTCCACTTATACAATAAAGGATACCAAAAATATCAAAAGAATTAAAAAACCTTCCTCCTGGCAAATAAATTGAGCTGAGTTATTTTATGTTCTAGGAAATAAAAGCACTTAGTCTTCCCAAAATGTGTTTTAAGAAATTCAGTGAATAATAAACACAAGCATACATTTATTTATCGATTTACATGTTTGTTAAAAAAATTATCTTTGATTTCTTAAATCCATTCTCAGTCCTTGTTTCATATCTTCTTGTCTTTGAGTGTTTAGATCTAAAAGTTATAAGGTCTCCTTCATTTGTTGCAAAGATATATATCTATCTTATCAGCAAAATTCAGGTGAATGATATATTCTCCCGTTATTTGCAATCCCTTTTCTTCCCAGTATAGCAAATGAAATATTTCCTATGAGACTGTTGTAAATAGGATGCATTAAGGGCAGTATATATACGTTTACACATGAATTCATATATCAATTAATGATAAATAAATTTGAAAATATCTAAGTGTTCCAAACAGTCATTGCACAGTTACCTACTGTTCCCATACAAATCTGACATATTTAGGTTTTTATTTCACCCATTTTATTCCTGTTTTTTCTTTATGCTCCCTGAAATTGTGTTCCACTAGTGTACTTGGTTTCTCTATCCAATTTTTATGGATAATTTATATCTTTTCTATATCAATTTTTACTTGTGCTATCAATGGTTTTTAAAAATTTATTTAACAAAGATTACACAAATATCTTCTTTATACCAATATGGTGTGGTACTTAACTCAATAATGAACTTCATTGACTCAACATTAACAACGTTTTCCATCCAAACCAGGAGATTAAATTTTTATTTATCTCTCTATTTATCTCCTTTTTCATGAACCACTCCGCCACAGAGGTTAGTTATAGTTTATTTTTATTATTTTTGTATGTAACAACCTTATTGGTTTGTATTTTAAGTAAATGCACTTTCTTCATCAGTAGAGTAGCAACTAAGTCTTTTTCCTGCAAACTATTCTTCCTTGATATCCTCTATATAGGAGGAAAAGAACTGGATAAGGGACAAAATTCTGCCAGAGGCTTTCTAAATAATGTAACAAATTAGTCCTTCCCAAATCCAACTAAAATATCGCCATTTCCCATCATTATTTTAATTCTTTACAAGGGACACAGGCACTGTTGTTAAAATAGGCTAATATATTTAAATTTGCCTACTTCTAAATATTCAATTAATAATAAAAATTTGGAGTCTGGTAGGTCAGATTTTCTGAAGTGCAATGGTATATAATTGTGTCTGTAGTCTGCTAGGGTTAAATGTAAAATTTATCTGATTAGACAAAATTTTCTCCTATAAAGCAATATATCAGAAATTCAATCAGAATCAGAAACACCTCTGTTTGACCACAGTCATGGCCATGTCAAAATTTTACTTACCTGAACACTTAATTATTTGAATATAACATTACTATGTATATACTCATCATTATCTACTAAATAATTATAATGCAGGATATTTAAGGAAAGCCTAATGAAAAACTTGACCAAATAAAAAAAATATTTCTTAAAAAATCAATTTGATATATTTCACTAACACTCACATGACATTTAAAAGGAACAAAATTGAGTTTTCTTCATCTCCATATGGATTTCAATCATCTGCTAGGTCACTCTGACGAAAATACTTTGCAACCAAACAAATGAAGAGATTGTATGCAGCCACAAGAGAGAGATTAGGAGAATCCTGGAAAAAGTGAGGAAGTGGAATTCATTTTTAAACTAAGAAGGAATTGACGGAAATACTTTCATATTTAAGTTTTTCAGAAAAGTAATGATAAATAATAAAACTTATTTTTGAATTTGGCATCTTCAAGTGGGTCCTGATCTACTGACCAACAATCGCTTGCCCATCGCTCGGCTGACCGACAGTCAGTAGTTGACATTAATGTTTCGTGATATAAATTTTTATATATTTGTACAAAATACAGATTTTTATGAAATTAAGAAAACACAATATTCTGTACAGATAATTCATGAAACAGAATTTCGCGAATAAATAAATTTCATTAGAATTAGTTAATCTCAAAACATTAATGTCATCTACAGATTTACAATATCACGGTAAGCCTACCAACCGATTCTTTGAACTAACGATTTTAAATATTTTTTGCAACGACGCACATTCATTAAACTCATAAATAATTTTATGCGAGTGAGTTGTCTGTCAGTTTCTATCTTGGTCAATGTTGCTGACGTTCTGTTGATCCGTCGGTAAAGTGAGCAGTCGTACAGACGGCATAGACCCTCTCCAAGTATATACAGAAACCTAAATATTTTTTATCAGAAAGGATGGAGGATAAAGTAGAAGTATTAATTGTTGTGCAGAGAATGATAGAAGCAACCTGGCCTGCTTAAGTGATTAGGAATATATATACAAGTAAAAGTTTGTTTGCTTACAGCAAGCAGGGGTTTAATATATCTTTTAATGAAAAAATTTTGAAAATCCAGCCATGTATTCTTATGAAGAAAATCGAGATCGGGGTCTCTGTGGAATCAAACTGATGACACTTATACAGCTGTTGATTTTTTGTTAGTTGACAATATATGTATCTATAAGTAATCAAAGTTTGAATGATCTATGCATCAAATTAAGCTAGATATTATTTTTCAAAGTTTGAAAATATTTCACCCCTGAGCTGAATTGTTCTCTATTGAAGGGTTAAATGAAATATACTTGAAATTTTCAAATGTAATTCAGTCATATGAATGAGAGGGAATAAGCTTAAATCAAAAGGTTATTTACTTTTCAAAATGAACATTCATGAAATAGAAGAAAATGTCAATTAAATAGTAGATTGGATCAGGTCAAGTGTTTCAGCTACTAGCACAGCAGCCATCTTCATGGATGAAGAGCCAGATTATTATTTTTTTTCCAAAAGTATTTTAATTGGTACTTCTTTGATTTTACAATTAAATTGTGTCCCATCTTAGGCATCTGCCATTTGAGGGCTTAGATTAGGGAATGGTATAAATGTAAAACCAAGGAAAGAATGATAAAAATATTTTTTACCATTCATTATCTTTTTAATTTATGTTCAACCCTGAAGATAACTGTAATAACTCTGCTTCCCACTTAGAAACCTGAAAGAAATTCCTTTGACCAAATAAAACTTAAAATAACAGTTAAAAAAAATTGAAGGTTATGTTTAACCTGCAAATTATTTAACATCCATAATATAAGACAAGGAAAAATTATAAAAGAGCAATTAAAAATTTTAAACACCTATCTTATTCAGTAAGTTCTAAATTAACTAAATCAGTAAGAAATGAGACATGCAACACTAATTCAACTGCAATTAAAAAATAAGATAATTGCATACCTTACTGCAAATATTGGCAACAGAAATAAAAAGGAGAGTAAATATTTTATTTAATTTATTCAACTGAACTCTATGTCCTCAAGAACTCACTCAATTTTCTTTACCTGACTTTAAAATGCAAGGGAAATGAGCTTAAATAAAGTTAATTAGACTCACCAAACAATGAATCAAAGGTTTTTAATGAAATTTGGATGAAGATAATCCCTTTATATGGTAACCAAAAGATAAAGGGTAATTCAAGGGGTCTGAATGTTAAAAATAAGAAAATATAGAAACAATTATCCTACATCAAAGATGTCTTACATGCTGGTCTTAATATTGACTATAAAAAATAGGAGACTATAAGCTATTTTTTTAAAGTTCTTACAAGTTTGGCCCTCAATTGTGAGCAACATCTTGCTAAATTCCGTAGCTGAGCACAGGTGTCTGGAGATAGAGGAAGCTCAAGAGCAGCAAGCAATGCATACAGCCATTGTCCATCCTCATGTGAGAAGCTGCAGTCTTCTCCACTTAACCACTGGACCTCATACTCCAACACTTTTTCAATAACTATCTGCCAAAAGTACGCACACTGTTAATAGCTATTTGAAAATCTCACATCAAAAATAATTGGTGAGTGATGATGATTCATCATTAAATCAAAGAAAAATGAATAGGATAATTGGAAAATGCCAAAAACAAATCAATAATTTCAATAATGCAAATTTGATGATAAGTGAATGAAAAATTATCATTTGAATTTAAGATAAATTCCTAAAAGCACTATCAGAATCTTTAGTGAATTATTATTTTACTTTTTGAATATACAATTGTTGTGAAAAGGTAAACATAAATCAAATTCAATTTTCCTATTAAAGATTTAAAAGTATTTATAAGTCAAAATAGTTGGAATAGAAACAAAGAAAACAATTAGCAATATCTACTTTAAAAAATAAATAGTATAATTAAAAATAACAATACATAATTTTTTCAGCCACCATCTTACATTTGGCATAGCCGTGACTATGCTGAGAAGAGGAGGAGCTCTTGCATACTCTGATCCTTTCTTTTCTTCATCTACTAATCTTCCAAAGCAGATTTGGTACCAATCTTCTGCATACCTTTCTTTGGGCTGAAATTTATTAACACAATCATTTGGATCAACTAAGTCCAGCGTAATGAGACTATCTTGAGCTATAAACTGATCTTGTGATCACTCAATTTTAGCCTTTCTATACTATTCCGTACAGATCTTAACTTTCTTAGAGGTTCTTTGAGGTAATCAGTAAAATGGTATCTTCATTATGAAGAAAAAAGAGGAACCAACACATTGATGGACTTGAAGGCAACTTAGAATTTACAAATATATATTATTAATATAAAACTTATTTGGATAACAACACTCAAATTAGTCATATCAATATTTTGCAAAAATGAACAGGTCAAAATGAACTATCTCAATTAATTTCAAAACAAAATGCCAATCAACTCATAAAATCCAGATTGTGTAATTATCATTAATTAATGAGTCTAAATTATTTTTAATGCTCATATTCCCATGGTATGAACAATCATTATTAAAAAGTAGTTTTAAGAATGGCAATAAGATCTATCTTTGAGTAATTACAGCTCTATGTATATCTTTAGTTATATATTACATTGTATCAACCTTACTAAAACTAATTTTTTCTGTATTTATATAATTATGATTTTACTAGCATTTAAAATAAACATGGTTTTATCTTTAAAGGTCATCACCTGATGACCATTAAGTACTAAGTATAGTAGGGTAAAAGGGCTTTTTTCTCATTTTTATTTCTTAAATACAGTTGAATTGTATGGAAAAATCACATTGAAGAAGAGATATAATAACAATTTTTAATAAATTGAGAGAAACAAAGGCTTTATTAGTCCATGATCTCTCTTAATGAAATAATATTTTATTTATCAAAAATAGGAGTATAATAATACACAAACAAACGCTCATGTTCATGGTCCATCTTCAAGCAGTAAACGTAAATAAATTATATTTTATCATTCGTGCATTCATTTTTAAAATCGTTGGATATATCATACCAGATTAAAAGGAGGAGCATCTTTAATGGATTTCTTCCTGTATCTATCCAATTTCTGCCTTAATCTGGAAAAATTGGCAACTTGAATTAGCTGCCACTCTTTGGATGGTGCAAATTCCGATGGTGCAGCTACGCATCCCGGAAGCTAAAATAGATAATGGACTAAACTTTAGGGGGTAATACAATGGTAGATGAAATTTGTCATTACGAAAAGATTATAAAATATCTTACGTTATTTAGCTTAAATGTTTGTTTATTAATTAGACTTTGGTCAACTTTAGCAAATACAACATCATCGCATCTAGCAGCTTCCAAACTGGAATTATAAAAACATGTATCGGGTGTAAAAAGGCTTTCCTTTTCCACACAAACTACAAGAAATTATCCCTATCAATTACTCACAAACACAACTAAACAATGCTATTAGCTAGAATTGGATAAGTTTTTTTATTTCATTAATTTCACCCAAAAATATAAATAGCCGTACACAACTCTCTGAATGTATTCTTGTCCTGTTGATGGAGGAACTGAAGCATCGAAATCAACCGTAAGCTCTTCCACCATCAAAGCTCGTTTTCTTAATTCTTCGTACTCATTTTCAGACATTGTTCTTGTCCGCAAATTCTAATCCCTATCTGTGAGTAACTCCAAAACGGATTTTTTAGAGCATTAAAGAACAACTACAAGAAAGATTGGGATGTTGATCATGTTGTAATATATCCTTTTCGTTAAACAAACTTAATGACATTTATGACAAATCATTGGTATAAATGCTGGATAACCATAATGTTATAGTGAATTCTTAACGGAAGGGCAACCAACACATTTCACATTCCCAAACATACAGTTAGTTGGTTTTCGATGCGCATGTTGCAATTCAGAGGCGTGCGTGCTAGAAATGGGTGTTGAACGTTAAGGAGTATAAGGATCTAGAACAGCTTCCGAACATTCCTTAAAAATGGCTATGAATATTTTAAAGCTATCGATATTACCGTTTTCTTTAGTTATAATTTTATGTGAGTATTCTTTAATTGCTAATTTTCTGTAAATTGGTATGAAATTTAAACTACATTCATTTTCATCTCCATTGAATAGGCCATGGAAGTTCTTCGTGCAACATTCCTGTTATTATCAGGGGTTCGTGGTTCTCTTGGGAAGATGGAACAAATACCATAACCGAAATCAATGCGGATAGCATGAGTAGAAGAGGACGATGTGTGAATTTTACACAGGAGCATCACTCGAATTATTCTTTCATATTCCAGCAAGATAATAGATGTTATCATTGCGTTAAACTTTTAGTTAGGACTGTTAATGTATTGGAAAAAATGGAAAGTGAGTTTTTAGTTATTTTTAAAACTCGAATTAATATATAATCTTATCCACAATCCTTGACTAAATGACGTATGCGTAAATCGTGAAAATCTATAAACGAACTATTCAAGCGCCAATTTTCATAAATGTATTTTATAAAGTATGACTGTACAGTCGTCATTTGAAACCATCTTAATAGTTTATTTGAAAAAAAATTAAATTAATCACCATTTACTCTGCACAAATATTCTCTGGTATTGATACCTCTAAAACTTAAAGGTTTTTAGTATTAATGGCATTGTATATCATTTTTTTCTTCTGACAGCTGGATGTGTAAATATCCCTGACAATGTTCAGCCAACTGTGGAGAGGGTTTGTGGTAATCTCAGGGATCAACAACTTATTACTCTTTTTTCGGAGAACTATGTACCCGTGAACTGTCGCTCCTCTCTTGAAGGAGTTTGGCAGTTTGCATATCAGAATAGATTCAGATTTACTGGAGAATGTAACAATCCAGATGCCACTATAAGATCATGTCAAACTCCAGGAACACAGTTTCTTATCTCTAACCAGAAATTTAACATAACATATAAGAAATGCGATGGAATGGCAGAAACTTTTAATGGAGGTTTGTTATATGTTTGTACCAGAATCTTTCTCATTTTTAGGTATTAAATATCAAGTTTGTTCAATCTCTCTATTCTTTAATTTTAGTGGTTGAATACAGCTGTCTTGGTGATTGGTTTGTGGATAAGAATCACTTTTTTGCTGTTGTTAATACTAAAGAATCACGAAAAGATGAAAAGTACAGATGTTTTCTAAAGAATCGTGATGATGATCTGTACATAGGAGTATCAATCACTGCAGAGTGCAATACTCTAAAAACACCTGAACAAAGTCCTGAGCGTCTTCGTATTACACCAAGTAAGATTCAGCCATATTATTCTAAGCAATTTTATTATTATTGCTAAGTTTTCTTGAAGGTATTGTGTTAATATCAGCCCTTATAATTTCAATAACCATTTAAAATAGAAAAGCCAATTCATTATTTCAGTCAAATCTGAAGTGGTAGTTCCTGGATGTCGCTTACCACAGAATTTCAGTGGAGAATGGATAAATACTGCCAATCTTGATGCAGATGTTTTCATAAATGAAACACACATTATAGAAACTTGGTACCCTGATGATAGTCGTTATAGGAGAACTATCTATGTTTGCCGAGAACAGCGTGATACCCGTTATATGATGGCTCGTTTGACAGTGGATGGATGGTGAGGTTCTTACCTTCTTCTTCTGTATGTGAAAAATAAATTGTTTTTCTTTATCTTTAATCTAAATTATTGTTTATTTAGATCTCTGAAGTCAATTTACCGTTTGAAAATAAATTGTAAATCTCAAATCAATATAAATCAAATTTACTTGTGAAACTCTTAGTTTTTAATCAAAACTTTTGATATATATATATTCTCACGAGCAAGTCTTTCTTCTAATTCATCATGTAATAATCATTATAATATTGTATTCATATAATGATTCCATATTCTGATCTGGCATTTTCTTTCTAATGGTTTTTCTCTCCTATTAAGTCAAAAGGATTATGTGTGCTTTGATTTTGTTCCTCAACATCACAACATCATTCGTTATCGTAAAGGAGTTGCAGTTATAATGGACAATTTTCATACAGTATGCTCATGGGTACAGTTTCCTAATAAAGAAGCATGGAAGTATGACCTATTTCTAGGTGAGATCTAAGTTTTAAGTTAAGATTTTCATATCAATTTTAATCCTTTTATACCCTATCAGAATTGGTATTGGTTGTGTTCTAGGTATTCCATAGTTAATCTTAAACAGAATAACATTGAATCTTTGAATTAAAGTTGTTCCATATATTTATTTAGCTATGTGAATGATTCACAAGTCTGGTCATGTCTTGGTCATTGGCAATACCTACTTATAGTTCATTCTATATTTGGTTGTGGTGTTCCAAGATTTGTCTTATTACTCAACCTTATTATTTTCAAATGGTAATAGAAGTCTTCTGGCTATATTTTATAATACCCTTATTTTTTTATTTATCTCATTCAAAATGCTGGTGCTGACATATTTTGATTAGCAGGAATGTAAGAAATTCCAGTTTTCAGTATTATTTTTCCAGAGGAAAAGGCCATAGCTATTAACATATTGGGCCAGAATAGATCTAATGTTCAATTTTCAATAAATCAATAGTTACAAAATTAATGCTAGTGACAATCCAATAATGTCAGCTTCTTTTCATCGTTTTGTACCATGAAGTATGAAAAGATAGTGATTGCTAATTGTTTTTAAATAACTAGTTGCTTTAAATAAGTTCTTGATAACAATTTTTATGTTATTATACTGTTAGCAATTTGTAATACTTGGTCTTATATCTTGAAACGTAATGAAACTTTTTTTCTACATAATGATTTTTGGACTTACTCTGCCTCACTTAAAGTAACTCTGCAATTCAATTTTCTCTTTATCACTCTTTCAGCCAAGAATCCTGTCCCTGTCCGTTGTCCTATTGCTGGAAAATATAATTTCACTCAGAAAGGAGATGTACTGTTTGAGACTCGAATCTTGGGAGGTGTCACTCTATCTCCAAGGCCTAATTTATATTGCAAGGAAAATATATCTGATTTTTCTGTGTGTGATACAGATCAAAAGGAAATTGCCATTGATGAAACATATTGTCTCTCTGTTGATCATCTTGGTAGACCGGTAGATATTTATAGTAAGTTTTTAACTTATATACATATTTATATACACTTGTGTTTGTGAAATGAACTGGTATAAATATCTCAAAAGAGTGTATAGGAAAATCATAAATTTCTACTCAGGATATCTCTCTAACTATTTTTAAAATTCTTCATCAAAATCTACTAATCCATCTTATTTTGATTGAGAATATCAACAGAAATTGTTATATATTTATTGTTATATAATTTTAAACCTTGATTTCCTCTGTAATAAACAAGTAGATCTTGTATGAAAGTAATTTCAGTTACATTATTTTGATAATATTACTGTATTAAAGAACATTAAAGGTCACATACATTAAGTAACTAGCAAATAGGTATATGAGTAGAGTAAGCCATTTGATCACACTTTATAATTTATGTATGCTGTTAATGAATTAATAGTTGATTCTTTTCATATTAAGTTTCTTATTCCTTCTTAATGTCTTTCATATTATATTTATTCTATTTTAGGTGACCCAGACTATAAAATGAAATGCATTGGCTACTGGAAAGAAAACCTTAAATCGTATCTGATAACTTTTGATGAATTGGACCCATTCAGCAAATATAGATGCTGGGTAAGAATTATCATACTTTGACAGTTAATTTTCATGATATTAGAGTTTATTCTGCATTTGATTTTGCTTATCTTCTATTGTATTTATTTTACTAATAATTATATCATTGAGTGATTAGAATTATGTAAAACATTTGATGACTGTTAAAGGTATAAAAGAATTTTAAATTTTTTGTATTATTTTATTACCAATTCATTCATATTGTTTGCTTGTCAACAGCCAGTCTAATCTTCTAATTTAAATTCATCTAAAGTTTTGTTTTATTACAGATTTAATCAATTTCATAATGAGCTTTGTACTTATTGTTTATATACTTATTATATTATTTATTTACTTTGTTTTACTTATCCTTGCCACAGGTGTACCAAAGAGCGGATTTGAATAGAGTGATTATGTCTCAGGCAATTGGTCCATTCTGTGATCTCAAGCAAGATGTATCATCTTATAATTATACGGAAGGTGCCACTGTTGCTCTTGAAATGCAAGAATATGAAAGAGAACGTAAGTTTACCTGCTCTTATTTCGTTAGTTATGGTTGTTCTATAGTTTCTAGTTCTATCAAAGCAAAGGTGCGTATAAAAATTTCAAAAATAGTTGTCTATTCTCCTGTTTTATTTTTTATGGTAATTGAATTCATTCAATGGGATACTTTACTAGACTTTGTTTTTCTGTCTTTCCTCTCAGGTGACCAATGTCCAATGCATTTTGATGATGGAAGTAACCCATGGCTTGTTACTGAGAATTATATCAGGGTATTTCATTTTGGAGGAGCTGGACAAATATTTCCAAAATTCTGCACTTTGACTATGACATTTCTGGTTGTTGTTTCACATTTTTTTTTTAATTCCTGGTAGACCAAATAGACTTACTATTTGCGTAATCTCACTAAAGATTTTTTAAATCCAAACTTAGGTTCTTCTCTAATGATGATTTTTCATAAATTTAGCTCAAGTACCATCCATTTCTAAGTTGAGTTTTATTTGTTTGATTGATATAACTATATTTTTAGCAATATTGTATTACTTTTTTAGAATATGAAGATTATCTCAGTATGTTGATCCGTCCATTAAATTCTTTGATTGACTTAACATTTCATAATGAAATGTAAAATTTAATCAGTTATTTTTTTAGCAATATGTAATATTTTTTATAGCTTTGATCTGATTTAACATATCTATTAAATAGATATATATATCATACATTTTCATTATATGCAATAAAATTTTCTTTGAGAAGAACTATTTATGATTATTACTTATGAATACTTACAGTATTTTGTTTTTGTTTTGTAAATAAACCAAAGAGGTATGGTTGATTAATTTGATCACTTAGCTGTTACTAGTATCTTTATACTCTTGCTATTTCATTATTAATAATAGTTCATGTTTTTGTATGTTCAATCAACTTACATTTTTACAAGCTACTGTAAAGTGACCGTCCATTATTTTAAGATCGATAAATGAGAAAGTATTTAATCATAATTTTAGTGGTTCTAATAGTAATAATAGCAAAAAATATTTTTAATACAATGATTTATTGAAACAAACTGTTTATGGCATTTTAACATTTTTGTAAGATATACAAAATAAAAGGCATTAAATAAGGAGCAATTTTATTTAGTCCAGCTGACTTTGGGAATATCAAAATGCTCGGTAAGTGTATCCAGATGGCGATTGAATTCCTCAACTCTCTGCTTGTGAGTCATTGATGCTTTCTGTTTGATTCTCTCCTTTTGCTATAAGAAAACAATGTGAGACTTAAATTAATCTTTGGATAACATTCAATAGCCAAAAAATTTATTATTGATATAAAGAGCATTGGAAAAAATTCCTTTTCATATGGAAAAATAGATTTAGAAATAAACTTATGACATAAACAACAATTTTAAGTATGCCATCCATAAGAATAGTTTCTTAAAAACAAAATATCTCTAAGTTTTAAGAGAGATGTCTCAGCATTAAAAGTCAAAACAGCTTACGACAAATCCAAGTATTAATGGGAGTGAAAGTCTCATGAACATGACAGGGTCTTAATACTGAACAGTTACCATACTTTATTTTATGGATCTAAATTTGATCTACAAAGGTCTCTCCCCTTAATTATGTATTTATTGTATGTGTTGCTTCATTTGTCTAAATTGATAAGATCTCTATGCTAATTTCATTGAAAACTAATCAGTGTGAGGCATATGGGAAGGGATGTGCTGTAATTTATTAGTTGAAAAATAGGAATATTAAATAGTCAACAGAGTATTTAAGTCAAGTATAATAGATAGTGAACCAATAGCCAAGAGTTTTTTTGAGACTACCCAGGATATGGTTATTGTTAACAAAGTCGAAGAAATTATAAAAAAGAATGTTTAAGTCATATGAGATTTAATTCAGGTTTTTTACCAAACTTTAAACTTATTTTCATCTTAACTAAAGATTAGATCCCCATTATAGGGGGAACCTAGTTTAGATGCTCATAATTAAAGTTTTATTTAGAAATTTTTTTGAAAGGGTAAAATATGCAGCAGTGAAAGTTTGCACGTTTCTGTATTATATCTTTTAGTATCTGAAAACATATTTAAATGAATTTTTAACTAAAGTTATTGTTTCAATCAAGTCTTATGTAAAGGATAGTCACACATGACACGGAAATCTATGTGCATCCTACAGTCTTTTTATTTCGTTTGATTAGGAGAATATAATTTCTTTTTAATAGATATATTTTGTCGGTGAACCTCAAAAATGCACAATTTATAAAAGTTGCGCAAATCACAGCAGTTGAAAGTTAAAATTTCGACGAAAAATTCTGTTTATTTATGACAAAAATTGTTTATATTTACATGTTCATCAATATTTGAGATTCATTGAATAGGCAAAGAAATTTTCCAAGAGTATGCAAAAATAAGGCAATAGTTAGAACAGCGTTTGAGCAATCGTGCACACAAATTTCGAAAACGCTGTTTTGAGGAAAACGCGTTCAAAGTTTCAGTTACGAATAATTATCAAAATTCATAAACGTACTGCAATTATCTGCTGCTCCACTAAACGTGGCGGATATAGAAAAGTTTTTGCTAGTTACTAGAAGTAAACTGAATACTTAATTCTAAATAAAAAATTTTACCCCCCCCCGTGCACCGATTTAGCTGCGGCGCTCGGTTCTCTCGATTTTCCCCATAAGAAACACATTGGACATATTTCCCAAACCTTATTATGACACTTCCCAACTGCGCAGAGGTTCAAAATTTCACACAGCCATAAAAGGGACCATTCTCACATAAAAGCCTCCCTAAAATTGTCGTAAATGGTGGTTGGTTCGATGCTAGGGGGCGTTTATCTCCGTAAGAAATGCATAGGGAAAATAGAACTCTTTTTCGAGGCCTTTCCAGAATGAATATCCTTTTGAAATTTGGAGTGTTTCTAAAGTCAATCATACTCAAACGAATTATGAAAGTACTTTAGGCAGTATATCCTTGGTTCGACGCCAGGGGGGGAATAATGCTGCCGTAAGAAATGCATGGGAAATCGAATTCAGTACATTGTCCGCTGCGATAATGTCATCGAGTTTATGTTTAGCATTCACTTATCCAAAAAATCTTTCGAAAAATCTTCCGTTTTATTGAAAGATATCTTTTCCGATTGCTTGCTGTTAGCAAGCGCACTTTACTCGTATTTGTAATACAGATTTCCCCATCATCTCCCCTTTAAGATTAATTTTTGTGTTTGGGATATCTAAAAAGTTCTTTAAAAGATGAAGGATACGGGTAGTATCCTTAGTATAGTATTAAGCGATAAAACATTTGTTCCTCAAGTTCCTCCGTTTTCAGCTGCATCAGCTTAAGAAAATGGGCTGTATATTTCCTAATATTTCGCATAGGGATCTGAAATATCGGTATTGTATTCTTAAAATGTTGTATTTTTGCAAAAAAATTAATTTTTTTGACCATCTCGTCATCTAATTAGAATTATTTACTTTAGTGGGTGTTTGTGAGCCACAGATTTTCCAGCAAATGCAAAAGAAAAATGTTGGTGGAATACATATGTGGAATTATTGTTATAGTAGTATTATTTTAATGTTAGTATTACATTATACTCAGCAGATGGGTGTGCGTCTAAGGATCAAATACAATGAATACTAATACATGAGAATGAACTATTGTTGAACTTTTAGATATCATATTTTAAGATAAAACCGTAATATTTAAATATAAACATTTTTAAAATATGGCCCTTTAAATAATCCTCTCTAACCATAAATGTGGACTCTTTAGAAGTGCGTATCTAGTATTATAATAAAATATTGCAAATATTTTTCCGAAATTTCAATTAGCACAATTTAGTTATCGACAGTCTCTGATTCTTATTCCTAGAATGCGTACACATGAAGAATAACAATGGAAGAAAAGAAGCTAAGTCCTTCTGAACTTTAGTTATGTACTCACCATTTTCTCTTGCATTTTTAAGAAAGCCTCTTCAGCAGGCGTTCTTTTAATCTCTTTTCTAGAAACTTCATTTATTTCTGTTTCCTTAATATCTGGTATTTGATCAGCGATATGTTTTTTATCCTTCTTCTTCTTCTTCCTGTCAAAGACATAAAAATTGGTTACACATGTTAAAAATTGCAGAAAATGTCAAAAAACTTTTTTAAATAGTTTAAAAACTAGATATCAAATACACGGTATATAATTAGTATAACTAGCGACGAGAGTAATTGAATATTATGCATTGAGTTAGAGTGAAGGATCTGCAACCTAACTATAACAATAAACACTGAGTAAAGAAGTAAACGAACGATTAAAAAACGATATAAATATATGCCACATAAGATCAGCTAATATCGCCTATTATTTTGACATATTTCATTTATGATTTAATTGAAACATACTTTTTAATCCCAGCATCTCCTTTCAGTTTAAGCGGCCCTTTCACAACACCTTCAAAATCCATCTCGTGCGCAATAGAGAAAGTGTTTAGCTATATCCTCACCTCCTTAGGAAAGTATTCAGTAGAGTGTAAAATTCAGCTATCCTAAGACTATGTTCATACGCACGATCATCTTACTTTAAAGGCCCTGACCGAGGATCAATGAGAATCATTAACCAACAAATTTTTGGATGACATCAATATAAAACCAGGATGTGTATGCTCAATGCATTAAAATGGGACGGAGTTTTCCTTGCGTTGATAGTTTAGCAGCAATTGCTGAAGATGGCAATGGCATCGAAGTTGCCGGAAATTTAAACGGCGTGGCTGGCATTCTTCAGGTTTAGGTATTAATTTATTTAGCTTTGTCCTAAAAGGAACTATTTATTCAAAGGATAAAGATAAATAAAAGTTAATATCAAAAAAATTATTTTTTGAATAAAAATGAACATGTACTCTACTACATATGTAAAAACAAATATAGATTTTGGTAAATATTTTCACAACCATATTCCTTGATATTCAAGATTTAAAATATTCTTCACGGAAAGTATCAACTCAATGTGGCCCTTCACATGAAATTATAAACCTTTGAAAATGCATATGGCAAAGAGGTATCAAACATATTAGTCCACTTTTCTTCACATGGCTAACACGGAATGCCTTTTCACTTGTCTTCACTATCACTTCACCAAGAAACCATCTTTCCTGCAAGTTGCATTTATACCTTGCACATCAATCAAACTGCTCAGCTATGATATTATTTCTACATTCACCCAGGAGGTAAACAGTATGAATGCATTTCTCTTTTAAGTGGAAAGAGAAGTTCTTTAATGCAAACTTATAATTAATGCAATTATTCTTATCAAAACTTCGCAATCAATAAATCCTTCACCATCACTTTCCGTTACTATCTCTGCACTACTGAAGAATTGTCTTTCTCACTCATCTCCGATATATATCTTTTTAACATCCTTCCAATGCGGGGGACATTTTCTTTTCATCCATGGAAAGGACATTTCCGGGTCAATTGTACTAACAATCATATTACACAATTTATTTTTGTGAGGCTTCCTATCCAGCATCCCTTTGGCTGCACGTGAAGTGGCTAGGACAATCTTCACCAAATCTTTACCTGGGCTACAACTACTGTCAACAATTGCTGACTTAGCCTCAACTTAGTTGAGAACTTGAGAGCAGACAGCAGCAACGATTGAATTCATCTCAAATTCTGATGAATCCTAGACTACAAATTCCTGAGGGGAAGAAAAATTTTGGAATTCTTCCCCTCATTCTTAAAACGGACAGAACTTTCCGGTAGATCTATTATATATATAGTATATTTTGTGATTATTTTTAGCCCACGTATACTGAAATTATAATTTACTTATAATGCATTTCTATCAAAGTTTAAGTTTTTTTTAGAAATTGTTCTATTATGTATTACTTATTTTACAATTATGTGTATGTTAAAAGTATTTTAAGTATGCATGCAATATTGATATCCTATTAAGTATTGTAAATAATTAATCTATTCTAGAAATTTCTTCACTTCATTATACATGGATATGTCATCATGATTTTCAATATTGTATACTTACTCATATAATAAGGAAATATATTTCGAGATATCTTATCTTCCTTGGTATAAACTTTATAAAAATAATAAATAAATATTTAAATAGTAAAATAATTGTGTAAATAAATTAATTAAACATAGTAGCTGTAAAAGCCCATATAAATTCAGTATTCATTTAAGTTGATAATTTTTCTGAAAAGAAAATGAAGTTTATTTCAACCGTAGGTTGAACTAGCGATCCAACTTCACAATGATTTTGGGATGATTTTGTGATTTCTCCCCCTTTTTATATTTTTATTTTCTATATACAAACTAACCAAAATTATCAAATTAAAGTGCTTGTAAATGATGACACTAATGAGATCATTACAAGCGACCGCGAAAATTGAAAAATCGGAAGCCCCTCCGCGCACGGAGATCCGCGTTACGGTCTTAATGAAAGTTTGCGATTGACAATATAGTCGAATGCAGAAAATAATTAGTCGAAAATAAATCTATTCACTTTTTTCTGAAAAACTTTCTTGTTGGAAGTTTTTTCTTACGATAGTAGAACGTGAAGTCGTAGGCGATCACATTCTTTCAACTCACTTTGCAGAAATCTCACGGTATTTACTTAGATTTCTTCTCGTAATTTCTCTCCAAAATTTCTTCATAAATGTTGACAAAATTAGTGGAAAATGAATGTGAAAAAACGAGGCAAATATTGATACCAAAAATGATAAGATATCTTGAAATATACACCCAAATTCCTTGCTTCGAAGAAAATCGCAACCTATTCTCAGTATTTCTTGAACGGATAACTTTTTTATTTTACCTTCGATTGTTATAGTTTTTAAACGTCAAAAAATCGCACTAAGTTGTTCATAAATTTTATTCCTTTATGCCGGAAAGGTTTAAAAACAAAACCTTTCCAATTTCATTTTTTGCTATAATTTTCTAAGAGGCAATGAGAGCAGGATTCTCCCATTTAAATAGACGGGGCCATAAGATATACGTGGTCTTTTGATGATGTTAAACCGAGTATAGTAAGCGCACATAAATCGAAGCTGTTAATTGTTAAGTTAATATGGCTATTTTATATTAATGGAAGCTTCAAATACTACCAAATACACAAAAAAATGTAAATTATATAATAAAACTATAAAAATATATTCTATATTTCTAAACAGGGGATGACCCATAAAATTATGTAATCAATGTACAGTTACTTTAATTAACTCTCAAATAAAGGACAACAACAAGTTAATACTCAACTATAGGATATCAAACAGGCATTGTATACTTAGTGCATCTAGAGAAGTCCATGATGTCATACAGATGTTAAAAATTACTGCCGAAGGAAAAGTAATAACATTAATCATGTATTTACCTGCTCATTTTAGAGCTTATAAGCCTCAATACATTCATATCACAATATATATTGTGATGCAATGTTAAAAACAACATGGGCTTGCAAAGATCACCAAGAAATAAATTCTAATTAGAGGCCTATCTCATCCTCTCATACCTAGAATGCCATAGAATCATACCAAGCTTTTCCGTCCTCCATGGAAATGCATCTACTCTGCTGATTGTACTTCTTTTTAAGTCTGAGTCCTTGATTTAATAATCTTCACGAATCCCAAAAGACTGCATCAAAAGGGAGTCACCACTCCATAACAATATATTTCTTTCAAGAGGGGTTTATTTCTGTTCTCATCCTTGCATTATTTTGTTTTATTGTTGATAGCACAGCTTCTATGTTTTTGGATTCAAGATCTCTTTCCCCTCTCACTATAAGTAGGTATTCATTATTAAACTATTCCTAAACATTTTTTTATTGCTTTACCTTTTTTATATTACCTTTGCACCCTAATATACAGTTTTCATTGCCAAAATAATAGTACTATATTATATAATTAAATGTTGATGCTAAGAGTATTGAAGACTAATATTTCTATTTTAACAATAATATGCACTAAGTAAATTCATACTTACTATGAGAGTGAGCTGTTTCTCTCTGTGAAGCTAAAATATTAACCACCTCACTTGTTGCTTTATCTCATGTATATTTTCAGGTAAAAATTTCCTAAAATCTACATACACTTTTTATACATCACTTTTGTTTATTGTTCAGTAATTGGTTTATCTCATTAAAAATATATTTCTTTATTTGAGCTCCTTTAGATATAAGAAGAGGGAATTCAGAGTCATATATAATAAATTAACCTAGTGGGTGTGATAGTACATATTCTTGAAGTATTTTTTTGTAATTGAAGAGCACTAAAGACATGAGAGGATTTTCCTCCTTTAGAATTATTCCTCTATAATTTGAATTTGAGAATTTATCATCGATTATCTTATGCTGAAATTGATACCATGAACTTAAGAGAGGAGTGAACTTCAAATAACAACTACAAATGTTTAGTACAACGATGAAACCTGTTTCAAAAGATAACAGCTTCAATAAAAATTGACCAGGGCTATATTCAAGAAAGAATTGACCAAAAACGAAACCATACTCTTAACTATTTGTGTTGAAATGACCAGCCTAGCTCGTCATGAGCTTCTAATGCCAAATCATATAGTCACACTGGTCATCATATTTCAATTTTGTAACACTATGTTGGTGCAATATATTTATCTTATGAGTTTCAAATTACAATTCATGTAATTTGATGATAGAGAATGAATAAAATTATTCATTACAGCTAGTGGTCACTGAGTCTGAGAGAGAAAGTTCTGTAGTTAACTTTTTCTGAATTGAGAGATATTTTATAAACATACTTTTAAAAGCAATGCTTTGCTATAGAGAATTTGAATATATTTCCTCTGCATACTAATGGTAACATAAAATTTGTGATATAAAGTTACAATTAGCAATTCTTATCCCACTAATGATAAAGAACACTTCTACTGACCACTCATTTTCATGTTTAAAAGTGTGAAAAGCAGTGTTGACTATTTAGATGATATCATCCCATAATAGAATTAATCCATTCCCAAGCTTAGCTTTTTTATGATGACTAAACATGCTATTAATCATTAGGCCAGAATGTTTAAAAAATATCAGTTTGTGATTATTAATTTATTCTAATTGATTGAATAATGATTCAGGATTACTTAAAATATGAATAATTCCCTTATTTTCATTGTACTGTATAGATTTTTCCTGCCGAAGTCGGAAATTTGTTCTAATTAGCAATAGAATCAAATTCAAAACCTCTTTAAAAACATTCATACTCCTATATACATTACAATATGTACTACTAAACACTATTTCACTGTTCTATGTTAATTACAACCCGTAAAATATTTTATTACTAACCCCTGGATTGATGAAAATCCTTCCTTGCAAGACCCTAAAAATAATAAGTAAACAATGCTACAATATTCAGGGGTTGAGATAATTCCAAGGAAAAGGGTTATTTTTCTAATTTCCAAAAGTTATTTTTTATAATAATACACCATTGTTTATTTTTAACCTTTGAATTTCTGAACTGAAGTATAATCCTGTATTGACCATATTTATTTGACAATTCAAGAATCCTAATTCCCAAATTTGAGATAAAAAACTTAAAAAATGGACATTAAATAAAAATATTCCCATTTACACACAACATTCCAATAAAACAATATACGAGGTATACTTAAGTTTATAATTAAATACAGAGAATAATAGTTTCATTTTTACATTATCCTTGATTACAAGTATAATTTTATAATTATCATTCATTAACCAACTTAGCGATATCAAGAGCTGTAGGTAAAATTTGTAACAGATAAAGACTTCTTTAAGCAATAAGCTTTCACGTCCATTTTCAATTATTGAGAAACATATGATAAGATGGATGTAAAAATATTGCTGAAGATAATACACTACATTACTTCAGCATCACATTACCAATTTTTAAAATTTATTTTTTTCCACATATCATTATGCATTGTCAAGAAGCTGCTGCTGCGGTTGATTTCCTTCAGGTACAGGGTGAGACTTCATACTCATCTGGAGATCTGTAGCCTCACTGCTTCCCTCACTTCCAATTGTTTCTCCTCCTTCTTAAAATTGAGAGAAGATCTTGAAATAACTTTGATATTAAATTAAATTATTAAAAAGCTAAAATAATCCTTTACTTTTAATATTGCCTTGGGGTGGGTTAACTGTTAATTTACACTCACAGCTCAAATAATTTTATTAATATTTTTTTAAATATTTTAGAAGCACTAATCATAAAAGCATTCAAGTAAGACTACTTCTAATTTCCAGCAAAAAAGTGAAATATTCTAATAATGACACAAAGTGAAACAATGAAATGAAAAATGAAAAAAAGTGAACAAAAAAATGAAACAATTCAATAAAGAGAAATAATTAATTTATTTGGTATCATGTAGGGCAGGGGTCGGCATCCTTTTGAGTCGGAGCCAAAGAGTCGAAGAGCTAAAAATTACAATTTTTCAAAATTTCAAAGTTTTAAAGAGTCACAAAAATTTTTCTTGCCAACAATACGAGGTTTGTTCAAAAAGTATCGCGAATTTGGAATTTTCGCGGGCCACGTAATGTTCGATTTTTTATCTTCTGTGGCGTTATGTTGTTATTTATGGATCAAAGAATTTGTATCAAATTTTGTGTTAAGAACAACTTAAAGTGCGCGGACGCATTCAGAATTTTGACTTGCATACGGCGAGGCTACTTTGGACAAAAGCAACGTTTATCGGTGGTACAAAATGTTCTCAAAGGGCCGAGAAGATGTGAGCGACGAAGAGCGTTCCGGACTTTTGCTTCTGGAAATTGCACAATTTCGACCAAAAACAGCATCGCATTAACATTGCTCAGGAGCTGTTGGATTCTGTCCGTGACAACCCAAATTTGCTCCAGAGAGTCATAACTGGTGACGAATCATGGGTTTTTAGTTGTGACGAAGAAACCAAAGCTCTATCATCCCAATGGAAGCTGCCGCACGAACTAACAAGGGGACCTTTAGGACTGCGGCACGGGATATTGGATGAGACCGGTATGGAAGTGTAACTTAGATATTACTAATAACAACCTGAAAATACTAGGGGCCAACGCTCCCTCGTTTCCTTGTAATTAATGTTTAAAAATCGTCAATTCTAACCGTTTACTATATAACCCCCGCGGCAACGGCTTTTGTACAAGTAAATGGTGGCGTGTTGCTAGCGTGTTGGATTGCTGACGAAACTATTCGTGGTCCGAATCCGATTTAAACTTTTTATTTTTTCTCTTTAATCACTTTCTTTTTTTGGCGAACATTTAACCAATTTAATCAATCAATGCTGTCTTATTATTTTATTTCTCATAGCACATATAATTTAAACATATTTAAAATACAAAAAATTTTAAAGACCGTAGCTGATAGATGTCAACGTTTTAATTGTTTCATAATGGAAAGGGTCGTTGGAGATACCAAATCACAAGGAATATTATTTCCAAGTATAAACTGAACCCGACCTGTCAATAAATAAAATATCATGTGCACAATACTAATTTTTGAATGTCAGGTAATTCTTGGTTACTTCGAAATTATACTATAAATATTTTTTAAATTGATACTTTTGAGAAGCTTAAATTTCTTTTTCATGAAATCTTTCACTTATTTTTGGGTGATAATTGACATACAAGCGACTGAAGTACAATTATAAACACATATATATATATAGGGTTGGGATTATAATTGGAGTGTGTGTATATATATTGTACTGTATTGTGTATTGTTACGTCGAAGAAGATATGGTTGAAGTTTAAAAATTCTGACCTCAATATACCAGAAAATCAAGAATATCAAATCATCTATTATTGATGGTGTATCAATATGGTGAATTCGATTAGCATCTGCACGAGTATTCCATCCAATTTCCGATGAAATCACCTCTTGAGAGTTTGTATGCTTTTGATTACATTTGTAATTTATTCGTAAAAATACCTATTAGACGGTTGATACATTAGGATATATTTCTGTGGAATAATCTATATTTTACATATTGGTAAACTCTTGCAAAGATCGTGCATTATAAAGTACTAAAAATTTTTTGTATTTTAAATATGTTTAAATTATATGTGCTATGAGAAATAAAATAATAAGACAGCATTGATTGATTAAATTGGTTAAATGTTCGCCAAAAAAAGAAAGTGATTAAAGAGAAAAAAATAAAAAGTTTAAATCGGATTCGAACCACGAAGAGTTTCGTCAGCAATCCAACACGCTAGCAACACGCCACCATTTACTTGTACAATAGCCGTTGCCGCGGGGGTTATATAGTAAACGGTTAGAATTGACGATTTTTAAACATTAATTACAAGGAAACGAGGGAGCGTTGGCCCCTAGTATTTTCAGGTTGTTATTAGTAATATCTAAGTTACACTTCCATACCGGTCTCATCCAATATCCCGTGCCGCAGTCCTAAAGGTCCCCTTGTAAGACCGAAAAAAGCACGCCAAGTTCGGTCGAATGTGAAGGTATTGCTGACAGTTTTCTTTGACTGCAGGGGCGTGGTGCATTATGAGTTCTTACCGCAGGGTAGAACGGTCAATATTATCTTCAAGTAATGCGCAATTTGCGAGAAGCAATCCGCCAGAAACTGCCGGATTTGTGGAAGAACAAAAATTGGCTTTTGCACAATGATAATGCCCCTGCGCACACATCGTTCCTTGTGCGCTAATTTTTGGCCAAAAACAACACTCTAATATTACCGCAGCCACCGTATTCATCAGACCTGGCCCCCTGTGACTTTTTTTTTGTTTCGATGCAAATTCTTGGATCCATTTTTTGGAATAGATGAAAATCGAAGACGAGACAAAACACATCTGAGCAAAAAAGTTGTCAAAAATTAACTAAATATTCAAAATGGCCAACCTTGTCAGCATAAGTATGGGACATAAGTAACAACATAACGCTACAAAAAAATCAAAACTCAAATATATGTAGCCCGTGGAAATTAAAAATTCGCTATAGCTTTTGAACAGACCACGTAAATAGCTCTCGCATAAATATTTTTTTGATAAAAAACGAATCTATTTATTCATAAGAAAAATATCTGTTTATTCTTATATAAGTAGTGTTTTTACAACAAACTAGGTAATATATCAGGTGCCTGTTAAAGTCTTTACCGGATTTTTCGCATAATAAAACATGTTATTTCAAGTATTTACTTAAAATTCATTTAATCAAAGTATTGACCATTCGATTCTATACATCTTGGCTATCTCTGAAGTAATTTATGGATAACATTCTAAAGGAATTGTGGCCCCCACTTATTTCGCACATCCACAGCACAGCGGCGACGTCATTCGAGAGCTTGCTTCTACCATACTGTCGACAGTGACAACGTGTGTCGTGGGGGAGAGGTGCAGTGAAAAGCGTATACAATGGGCTGAGAGAGAGAAATGATGCTCAATCCTCGTTAGTCGATTCAAAATCGTTTTTAAATAAGAAATATTTGCCTATGGAACTAAAGAGTCGCAGTTTCATATCGAAAGAGCCGCATGTGGCTCGCGAGCCGCAGGTTGCCGACCCCTGATGTAGGGGATTATTTTCTGAATCTAAATCTGTAATCAAAATGTTGAAAAATATATTGGAGTTTATTCCTATGTTATATCTAATTATGTATTAATAAGTATCTCCAAAAGTTCTATAATGCTCATACACTTCTTAACCAAATTTAAAGTCATTACGTCAGCATATTGTGAATTAAGTTTTCTTAGCATTTCTTATGGCAGCATTCTAACTGCCCAGTCATTGAATAACAATATACATAAAAATATAAAAAAGGGCAATCCATGGAAAATTTGTCATTTTTTCACATATGTATGATAGCATTTTCCAAATTTCAAAGTAAAAACTTCAAAACTTAGGCCACCTATAATCAAACTTATGACCTACAGTAAAATAGTCTGCTTATTGTATAAAAGGTAATTATAATTTTTATCTGCATCCAATGTTACACTCACCTATCTCTTACATAAGTACCACAAAAATGTATTCAAATTCAGCTGACATGTAATATTAATGAAACCTATCATATGAAGAGAACAAATAGCAGTTTTACATAGTTTACAGGAAATCTAGGAATAAATGAAATTTGATTATTCCATATGCTGACGAAGTATTTCTTTAACGTTTTTTAAATCAAGGCAAAGTATTCCTACAGGTAAAGGTCTGATTTTGGGGGCCCATACGAGTGCATATATATATATATACGAGTAAAGGTGTGCTTGCTTACAGCAAGCAATGTAATAATAAAACTTTTAATGAAAAAAAAGATTTAATGGAAAGCTAACTTTCGTCTTCATTAATATATTCAACGAAATTATCATAGCGCATGTATTCTTTGACATGTTCTTCCTATGCTTTCCTTAAGACAGCATTGTTACCGCCTGGCGTCGAACCAAGGATTTTCTGCGAAAAACGCTGTCATCTTTCGTCTTAGTATGATTATGTCTAAAAACACTCTAAATTTCAAATGGAAATACCTTAAGGAAATACCTGAAAATAAGTCCTGAATTCCCTATGCATTTCTTATGAATTTATAGTTAGCGCCCCCTAGAATCGAACCAACGACCATTTACGATACTATTACGGTCGGTTTTATGTGAGAATGGTCCCATTTATGTCTCTGTGAAATTTTGAAGCTCAGAGCGGATGGGAAGTGTCATAAAAAGCTTTCGGAAATATGGACAATGCTTTCTAAATGGGAAAAATCTAGATTACGGGACGCTCTGGAATCGAACCCGTGACACATAGGCAAGTGCTGATTTTTTCCCATTTACAATATAAACTTATCTATGTGTTTTGAAAGTTTGAATGATCTGTGTATTATACTTAGAGAGCTAAGATTTTTCAAAATTTGAGAATATTTCACCTCCTGGCATCGAACCCAGGACCGATAGTACGTAAAATACTACATTTTTCCGTAGACATATATATTAGCAATAGCTACATTAAATCTTATTCTTTTAGCTTAATGGGAAGTATTTTTAAAGTTATTTGAAAAACGGCCCCATGCATTCTTAACGGGGAAGATCGAGATTATGGGACGCTCTGGAATCGAACCCGTGACACGTAGGCAAGTGCTGATTTTTTCCCATTTACAATATAAACTTATCTATGTGTTTTGAAAGTTTGAATGATCTGTGTATTATACTTAGAGAGCTAAGATTTTTCAAAATTTGAGAATATTTCACCTCCTGGCATCGAACCCAGGACCGATAGTACGTAAAATACTACATTTTTCCGTAGACATATATATTAGCAATAGCTACATTAAATCTTATTCTTTTAGCTTAATGGGAAGTATTTTTAAAGTTATTTGAAAAACGGCCCCATGCATTCTTAACGGGGAAGATCGAGATTATGGGACGCTCTGGAATCGAACCCGTGACACGTAGGCAAGTGTAGATTTTTTTTGAAGTATATAATATACTTACCTATAAGTGTAAAAAAATTGAAAGATTTATGTATCATATTAAGAGAGCTAGGATTTTCCAAAATTTGAAACTTTTTCACCTCCTGGCATCGAACCCATGACCAGTTACACGTAAACAATAGCATTTTTCCGTAGATATGTATAGTAACAATAGCTACATGAAATCTTATCCTTCTAGGTTAATGGGAAGTATTTTTAAAATCATTTGAAAAACGGCCCAATGCATTCTAAATGGGGAAAGTCGATTTTTGGGGCCTCCTAGAATCGAACCCATGATAGGTAGGGTCGGTTTCCCAATTTTTCCTAAGTGAGATTTAGTTGGCCATTACGGAAAAAAATCGGCGGCTCCGTGGCCAAAGCGGTTCGGGCCTGACATTAATATCCTATATATATGTTATATATATATATCCCCCCGAAGCGTCTATATGTATAGATATATATATACGAGTAAAGGTGCGCTTGCTTACAGCAAGCAATGCAATAATTTATCTTTAGTGAATAATAAAATTTTTCGAAAGACTACTCTGCTCAAACGTTGCTAAACATTAAGTAAAGGGCATTAACACAGCTGAGAATGCACTGAATTCGATTTCCGATGCATTTCTTTCGGCAGCTAAAATCCCGCCCCGGCGTCGAACCAAGGTCATCCTGCTAAAATTACTGTAATCTTTCGCTTGAGTATGGTGGACTTTATAAACACCCCGAATTGCAAAAGGAAATTCATTCAGTAAGTACCTTAAGATGAGTCCTTAATTCCCTATGCATTTCTTATGAAGTTACAGTTAACGCCCCCTAGAATCGAACCAACGACCATTTACGACAATCTTAAGAAAGCTTTTATATGAGAATTGTCCCCTTAATGGCTGTGTGAAATTTTGAACCTCTGCGCGGTTGGGAAGTGTAATAAAAAGCATTCGGAAATATGGACAATGTATTTTAAACGGGAAAAATCGAGATTACATGTCGCTCTGGAATCGAACCCATGATACATAGGCAAGTGCTGATTTTTTTCCAATTACATTTTGTAAGTATCTATACGTGTTAAATGTTTGAATGGTCTATGTACGATATTAAGAGAGCTACGATTTTTCAAAATCTGAAAATATTTCACCTCCTGGCATCGAACCCAGGACCGATTGTACGTAAAATACTGCATTTTTCCGTAGACATATATATTAGCAATAGCTACATGAAATCTTATTCTTTTAGCTTAATGGAAAGTATATTTAAAATTATTTGAAAAACGGCCCCACGCATTCTTAACGGGGAAAATCGAGATTACGGGACGCTCTGGAATCGAACCCGTGACACGTAGGCAACTGTTGATTTTTTTCGAGGTATATAATATAGTTACCTATAAGTGTAAAAAATTTGATTGATCTATGTATCATATTAAGAGAGCTACGATTTTTCGTAATCAGAAACTTTTTCACCTCCTGGCATCGAACCCATGACCGATTGTACGTAATCAATGGCATTTTTCCGTAGATATATATAATAGCAATAGTTGTATGAAATTTCATTGTTCTAGCGTAATGGAAAATATTTTTAAAAATTATTTGAAAAACGGCCCCATGCATTCTTACGGGGGAAAGTCGATTTTTGGGGCCTCCTAGAATCGAACCCATGATAGGTAGGTTCGGTTTTCGAATTTTTCCTGAGTGAGATTTAGTGGGCCATTACGGAAAAAAATCGGCGCCTCCGTGGCCGAAGCGGTATGGGCCTGACATTAATATCCTATATATATATATATATGTTATATATATATATATACGAGAAAAGGTGTGCTTGCTTACAGCAAGCAATGTGATAATATATCTTTTAATAAAATGTAAGATTTTTCGAAATATTATTCTGAAAGTCCATGCTAAACATAACGTAAATGAACATTTTCGCAGCGAGCTTTACATTGATTTCGATTTCCCATGCATTTCTTACGGCAACATTATTCCCGCCCAGGCGTCGAACCAAGGCTTTTCTGTGAAAATTACTGTTATCTTCCGCTTGAATATGATTGACTTTATAAACACTCCAAATTTCAAAAGGAAATTCACTCAGAAAGTACCTCAAAATGTGTCCTAAGGTCCCTATGCATTTCAAATAGAGATATAGTTAACGCCCCCTATCAACGAACCAACGACCTTTTACGACTATCTTAAGATAACTTTTAAATAAGAATAGTCCCCTTAATGGCTGTGTGAAATTTTGAACCTCTGCGCGGTTGGGATATGTCAAAAAAAGCTTTCGGAAATCTTACCGACGTATTTTAAACGGGAAAAATCGAGATTACGGTTCGCTCTGGAATCGAACCCGTGATACATGGGTCAGTGTTGATTTTTTTCAAAGTACAATGTATGCATATCTATCGTTGTTGAAAGTTTGAATGATCTATGTATCATATTAATAGAGCTACGATTTTTCAAAATTTGAAAATTTTTCACCTCCTGGCATCGAACCCATGACCAGTTGTACGTAAAATACTACATTTTTCCGTAGACATATATATTAGCAATAGCTACATGAAATCTTATTCTTTTAGCATAATGGGAAGTATTTTTAAAATTATTTGAAAAACGGCCCCATGCATTCTTAACGGGGAAAATCGAGAATACGTGACGCTCTGGAATCGAACCCGTGACACGTAGGCAAGTGTTCATTTTTTTTGAAGTATATTATATACGTACCTATAAGTGTAAAAAATTTGAATGATCTATGTAACATATTAGGAGAGCTACGATTTTTCGAAATTTGAAAATATTTCACCTCCTGGCATCGAACCCATGACCGGTTGTACGTAAAAAATAGCATTTTTCCGTAGATATATATGATAGCAATAGCCACACGAAATCTCATTGTTCTAGCATAATTGAATGTATTTTTAAAAATTATTTGAAAAACGGCCCCATGCATTCTTACGGGGGAAAGTCGATTTTTGGGACCTCCTAGAATCGAACCCATGATAGGTAGAGTGGATTTCCGAATTTTTCCTGAGTGAGATTAAGTGGGCCATTACGTAAAAAAATCGGCGGCTCCGTGGCCCGAGCGGTTTGGGCCTGACATTAATATCCTATATATATATATGTTATATATATCCCCCCGAAGCGTCTATATGTATAGATATATCCCCCCGAAGCGTCTATATATAATAGATATATATATATACGAGTAAAGGTGTGCTTGCTGACAGCAAGCAATGCAATAATTTATCTTTAGTGAATAATAAAATTTTTCGAAAGATTACTCTTCTCAAACGTTGCTAAACATTAAGTAAAAGGCATTAAAGCAGCTGAAAATGCACTGAATACGATTTCCGATGCATTGCTTTCGGCAGCTGAAATCCCGCCCCGGCGTCGAACCAAGGCCATCCTACGAAAATTACTGTTATCTTCCGCTTGAATATGATTGACTTTATAAACACTCCAAATTTCAAAAAGAAATTCATTCAGGAAGTACCTCACAATGAGCCCTTACTTCCCTATGCATTTCAAATGGAGATATAGTTAACGCCCCCTAGCATCGAACCAACGACCTTTTACGACTATCTTAGGATAGCTTTCAAATGAGAATGGTCCCCTTAATGGCTGTGTGAAATTCTAAAAATCTGCGCTCTTTGGAAGTGTAATAAAAAGCTTTCGGAAATATAGCCAATGTATTTTAAACGGGAAAAATCGAGATTACGGGTCGCTCTGGAATCGAACCCGTGATACATAGGCAAGTGCTGATTTTTTTCTAATTATATTTTGTATGTATCTATATTTGTAGAAGGTTTGAATGATCTATGTACGATATTTAGGGAGCTAAGATTTTTCAAAATCTGAAAATATTTCACCTCCTGGCACCGAACCCAGGACTGATTGTACGTAATTTACTAAATTTTTCCGTAGACATATATATTAGCAATAGGTACATGAAATCTTATCGCTCTTACTCAATTGGAAGTATTTTTAAAATTATTTGAAAAACGGCCGCATGCATTCTTAATGGGGAAAATCAAGATTACGGGACACTCTGGAATCGAACCCGTGACACATGGGCAACTTTTGATTTTTCTCAAAGTACATTTTATATGTATCTATTTGTTTAAAAAGTGTGAATGATCTAAGTGTCATATTAAGGAAGCTTGGATTTTTTAAAATTCGAAAATATTTCATCTCCTGGCATCGAACCAATGACCAGTTGCACGAAAACGATAGCATATTACCGTAGATATATATAGTAGCAATAGCTACATGAAATCTTATCCTTCTAGGTTAATGGGAAGTATTTTTAAAATCATTTGAAAAACGGCCCAATGCATTCTTAATGGGGAAAATCGATTTTTGGGGCCTCCTAGAATCGAACCCATGATAGGTAGGGTCGGTTTCCCAATTTTTCCTAGGTGAGATTTAGTTGGCCATTACGGAAAAAAATCGGCGGCTCCGTGGCCAAAGCGGTTTGGGCCTGACATTAATATCCTATATATATATATATATATATATATATATGTTATATATATCCCCCCGAAGCGTCTATATATAATAGATAATATATATATCAAGAAGGCAGAAACAAGTGATAGTTAAATTTACGTTAATGTTAAGGTTAGTTTCAGTTTAAAGTTAAGAGCATCGTTTTAAGTATTTTCTTTTATTTGAAGTAAATAAAGTATTGTTTTAGTTTAAAGTTACGAAAATAGTTTTAAGTTTTAAAAAAGCGCCCTTTACGTACGGTTCTATAGTCTATTCCACTTTTCTAGGCAGTATGGGCTTATGGAGAAATCGAATAGCCTCGTACGCCGAGTCATTTTTCCGGCATATCCGCGATATCCACAAAAATTGCCTTCGCAACGGATAAAATTAAGATTTTCAGCTTAGCTGGGACGATTTTTTTACAATTTTTTGGTGAAATTTGGACAAGGAAGGATGGTTCTCTATATTGACGAAGTTTCTTCAACATTTAAACAAAAGAAATAAATTTTACAGCGGAATGAAAAAAAATGGTCACCTCACCAGCCGTGAACAATACTAAAACTGCCATTTCTCTCATCCTATCCAAAGTAAAGAGCTAGTTTTTTCTTAGATTACTATTTATACCTTATAAATACATAAAAGTCAACTTAAATTAATTTTTGACTGATAAAATTTTAGTAAAATAATTTAAGTGGAACGCAAACTCCGAAAAATTGGATCGTGCAGTCAAATTAATACAATACAACCGAGGGAGTAATTGATTTAGCGCTCCGATTGCTAATCATTGTTACTTTTTGCTCGAGACTAATAGACCCGTAAGCGTAATTCGGATTTATCCGGACCTGCTCTCAGTTATAAAATTCAAAAACTAAAGTTCTATTCAAGATATCGCCTCAGAATAACCTGTAAATGAAAATAACATCATTTATCAAGCGACAAGTTTTTCGTAACGTAAGAAACAAAAAATTTTTAGGCGATGTATTAATTTGACTGCACGATCCAATTTTTCGGAGGTTGCGTTCCACTTAAATTATTTAACTAAAATTTTATCAGTCAAAAATTAATTTAAGTTGACTTTTATGTATTTATAAGGTATAAATAGTAATCTAAGAAAAAACTAGCTCTTTACGTTGGATAGGATGAGAGAAATGGCAGTTTTAGTATTGTTCACGGCTGGTGAGGTGACCATTTTTTTAAAATTCCGCTGTAAAATTTATTTCTTTTGTTTAAATGTTGAAAAAAACTCCGTCAACCATCCTTCCTTATCCAAATTTCACCAAAAAATTGGAAAAAAAATCCACCAAAATTAGTTGAAAATATGAATTTTATTCGTAGAAGTAACTCAGAAATAATTAATTGACGACTTTTGAGAGGCTAGGTTGCTCCCTTATGGGAATTTTCGTGCATTTATTTCCCCATAAGCCTCCCGTACTGCCAGCTTTTGTGGAACGGACTATAGAGTGCCTACACTCCTCCCATCCTTCTCGCCGTTAAACTTCGTTAGCCGAACTTGTCCTTCACCAAAGTAAGACTATTATTCTAAATAACTCTTTTATTTCTTTGCTTCATAATTTTGTTACGTATTTGTTAATTATACATGTTTATTTTTTAATTAAAAACGTATCTTTATTCATAATTTACAATGTTTTGGGGATTTTTCATAGGTCCGGAACGGATTAATGACATTTTTATTACTTTCAATGGGGAAAAATGATTCGAGATACGAGCAATTTGACATACGAGCAAGGTTACAGAACGAATTAAACTCGTATCTTGAGGTACCACGGTATATATACACAGTCAAATCTCGTTACTATGCCGCTCCCGCTATTATGCCACTTTTGCTCTTTCCCGATAAAATTCAATATAAAATTAATTTACTATGCAACCCCACACTCTCGCTACTATACCACTACATAATATGTGACTGTTGAAAGGCACTAGCCGGGAAAAGTTTGTATTTCAGCGCATTCCTCGGTTGTCATATTCACGTTCCAAGGAGGAAGCGACGAACTACAGTCCAGCTGCGCACAAAATTGTAACTCAATTCGTATGCGCATAGTCACACTGTTATAATGTCAAAAATGGATGTGCATAATTTCGTTCGAAGAAGCCCGGGGCGCTTGGAGCGTTGTGCAGAAATTCATGCTAAAGAGAAGCGGGAAGCTCGGTGTGATTCAGGCGTGAGATCTGCTAGACAACGAGATGCTCATGATCCGTCAAAAGAAGATGATATAATTCAGTATTTTCTGAGAAACTTTCTCGCTGGAAGTTTTTTCTTACGTTAATAGGACGGAAAGTAGCAGGCGACAACATTTTTCAACTCATTTTGCCAAAAAGTCACGGCTTAGTCCTTAGATTTCTTCTCGTTTTTTCTTCGAAAAACTTTTAATATAAAATTTGATAACATAAGCGGAAAGTGAATAAAAAGAGGCAAATATTGATACAAAAAAATATGCGATATCTTGAAAGATAGACCCAAAGTCCTCGATTCGAAGAAAATCGAAACCGATTCTACGGGTTTCTTGAAGTATAACTTTTTTATTTTTCCTTCGATTATTATAATATTTAAACTTAAATAATTTGCACTATGTTGTTCAAAAATCTTTTTCCTAACTATTGATAAGGTTTAAAACCAAATTCTTTCAATTTCATTTTTTTCTACATATTTGGCAACAGCACGCTGGAATCTCCTATAAGAAATGTACAGGGCCATACATTGTCTCTTCATGACGTGAAACGGAGTATACCTATCATGGGTTCCTTTATAGAAGACCCCAAAGTCAGATTTTCCCTGGTAAGAATGCATGGGGTCGATTTTTTATAATTAAAAAAAATACTTCCCATTAAGCCAGAAGAATTAAATTTCATGCAGCTATTTCTATTACAGTAAGAACCCGCTTAACGCGGGGGTTACGTTCAAATAATTTCGAGCGCTAAACGAAACCGCTTTAAACGGGGCAGCTTAACACGTACATTCATATGTATATAATGGGGATCGGTGAAAAATAACAGAAAATAAGAAAATTTATCAGTTCTTTTTTGTTTTATATGTTTTGTAACATTTGTTGTTAAATTATTTTAGTACATTGAGTGTAGACTTACTTATTGTTAATATCGATTTTTATTCATAAAGCATTCATGAAGATACGAAGTAATACGAAGTTCGAATAAAAATCTCATGTTTATGACGAGGAAGGTTCTTCTTCTTGGATATTATTTGTTTTTTTATGAAGAATTCATCTAAAGTCGTCTGTCTTTTCCTGTTTCGTTCAGCAAGCAGTTGTCGATAACAAGATCAACGCATCAATGACACTTCGTCTTGCCTTTGAACTTCTATCAAAATTTAAACCATTGCCGATGACACGATCTTTTCCTTATTTTTTTAAATTGTCCGTAGTGTTGAAGTTGATAAATTTAATGCAGTAGCGATACCAGATTGCCGTTGGCCTGCATCTAATCGTCTCAACACCTGCATTTTAGTTTCCAGCGTAATGTTTTTTCTTGTCACTTTGCTTTCACTTTTTCTGCAGTCACCCATCGTGAAAACTAAAAATTGCCGAATTTATCACAATAAAATACACACAATTAACACAATAAAATGCATACAATCACAATAAAATACACAAAAATCACACATTTTGGTTGGTGCATGGCCGTTTCCTTTGCACACATATACAAATTTCAATATAGTGTGCATTTCAGGAGAACCCCAGAAAACCGCGTTATACTGAAACAGCGTTAAGCGGGGCAGCGTTCAGCGGGGTCTTACTGTATATATATTTACACAAAAATGTTATCTTTTATCAACAGAAGATCATGGGTTCGATACCAGGAGTTGACATATTTTCAAATTTTGAAAATTTATATCCATCTTAATATGAGACATAGATCTTTTAAACCTCCTACACTTATAGATAGGTATATAATATACATTGAAAAAAATCAGCAGTTGCCATGTGTCATGGGTTCGATCCAAGAGAGACTCGTAATATCATTTTTCCCCTTAGAAATATATGGACTTTATTTCTGAAAACTTTTTCGGGCATCCCGATAGTGTAGAAGATTAAAATTTCATACAGGCATTAATGAGCAACATTTCTACATAAAGCCTACTTGATACCTCCTAAATGGTCATTGGTTTGATTCTACGGGGCGTTAACTATATCTCCATAAGAAATGCATATTATAATTAATTTTTAACTAATAAATTGGCATTATTTATGAGAATAATATTTGAAATTCATACAGAAAAGGAACAATGTATTAGGTGTAGCACAGTAAAGCTGTGCGCAGTGGATAATTCTAAAGGTAGAATGGACTGGAATAAGTCTGACAGGACTGGGAATTGAACCGGGGGGTCCTTTTTGTTCCTGATGTTGATACATTATACCTTAACATCACTGGTACTCCTAAGAAGCCATGGCAGCAAACGATTGTTTCCCAAATTTGAGAAGTTTCTCTTTAAGAAAAACAAAGCATGCTAAATTTACCTGGATTTAAAGCAGTACTGTCAACTGAGAGGTGAGACCTAGGTGGGCTACAAGACTGAGCAGTGGAGTCTTCAATCTGCATTGTGCCATCATCCATAACTTCTTTAACACGACCACTGATTACAAGGTGAGTTTCTTGATTGACATTGATTTCACTTCCAGAGTCGGCTTCTATGCTATGACTTTCAGGAGGACATTTCATTGATATTTCAGTAATTCCTTCTAACCCCTCACCAGTATCCTGCAAAAAAAATAGTTTTTTTTCATATGAATAAAGAATAATATTAACAATCCTTATAAAGTTTGTTTACAATCAAAGAGTTTCAGAAATTCAAAGAAAACAGAAGTCTATAATAAATAGTTTTTGAATTTTTAAATAAAATAATGTTCTATTTCTTTTCATATTTCTGAACTCGTTTGAATATGAAAGTAAACAAACAGTGTTGCATTTTTATCAAGGCTTTCATACATTTTTAAATGAAACTTTCATTTACACAAAATTTAATTATATAAAACAATAATTTCTTTTGTGCAATGTATCAACAAGAAAATACAGTAAATTAACTAAGTATTTCTGTTAAGAAACCAGATATTTCTGATGAATCATACATTACACTCAGAGGAAAATGGCACATTCAGAACAAAGAAGTACATAGTATAGATGAAAAATAATACATGACCTGTTTAACACATTCATGTTCACATTGCTGACTGTTTATAGCTGGCTTGACTTACTGGTCAGTAAATTGTAAGATAACATAATTTTAAAATATATATGACCTATTCCTTCAGACAACTCCAAACAATAGTTCAATATCTTAACAAATTAATAACTTTACATATTGTTTTACCCAAGACACTCAGTATAATTAATTAAATTTGTAAAGTAATTTTAACAGTGATTATTATTTTGATATTAGTAATACCATTAATTAATGTTTCACTATTTCTGATAAATTACTATACTTACATAGGTAATCCATATCTTGAGGGTATTATTTTATGCTCAGAGTTCAGAAGTTTGAAAATGAAACTATTTTAAAATTTTTATTACAAGTTTGAACTTAGAGAATGATGCACAAATAACATGTATGCCATTGGCAAAATTACAACTAGTCAGCAAAATAAGAGAAAATGAAGATGTACGTTTTACTACACACGAAGAATTAGATAACTGAAATACAAAGGTAAAAACAGAAACTAATAATTATTGGGTTTCTAGACACATGAAATTTTATGAAAAGCCAGACATCTTTCCCATATACTAATCATTTCAGATTGGGAGTTCCTCAAAAGTAGTGCTTCACAATATATAAATTATATTGCATCAGTGATGACCCATATACTGTTGGTTCTGCAAAATGGTACAATGCCTATCAACTTTCATAGATCCTGAAGATTAGTTAAATTGTTAGAAATTCAACCAAAAATTGGGAGATCTAAGTCTTACTTAGCCGCATTCATGATTTCATATCCTCTTTTTTTCTGAAGCAGCAGATAAAATCATTCTACAGAAAATTAACTTCCAATATACCTTTGTGTAGAATGACTTTCCCATAAAAATGATATATTTTATAGGTTAAATAGCACCTTCCTCAAATCAAAGTCAGGTTTAAAAAAGGTATTATGGAGAGAGTTACTTCACCAATGCATAGTTTATAAAAAGTCCATCCCTATTTTCAGCTTATGAAAAATTTTCATGATGAATTTACCATTCCCTTTCAGACAATTAATTAAACAAAAAAATTATAGTTTCTTTGAGAATTTTAACACAGAAGTGGGCATTATTCTCCAAATAATAAAATAAAATTCAGTCATTCTATAGGGTGCTTGAAAAGAGAATATTTTAAAATATCTACATCCCACTTGTTTGATACAAATTCAATTCTTATATAAAATTTATTTAATTTCAAAAGTTATCTTCCACAAAAAATTATTACCTTAGAAGTTGATGGTCCTTCTCTCATACTATCATGCATGAAGTAAGATGGAGAATGCTGTGGCAGGAGACGTATTGGAGGAGCAGATTGCATCGCTGGACAAGGAAGTTGTGGTGGAGGGGGGTGAGACTGCTGGGTTCCATAGTGTGGTGGGGAGGATGTAGAAGAGTATACACGACCTAAAGATGGAGACATAGGTGGCATGGCTGTGGAGGATGGTGGGGGAGCAGAAGAATAGTGAGGTGGAGCTCCTGGTTGGAGAGTAGAGACTCCAGGAGAAAGTGGCATGTGACATAAAGGGGATGTGGCATGTGAAGCCTGTGGCATTGGTGGAGGTTGGTGAACAGTGGGTGGGAAAGCTCTCATATGCTCTGGCTCATCATAGCGTGGTGGAAGAGACTGTGGTTGACGTGGATGACAAAGGTCAAAAGAGGATGAAGGAGGAGGAGGAGATGGAGGAAGATTTCTCTTGGGTGAACTATCTTGATGTGTAACAGAAGGTGAAGTAGGGGGTCCTCTTGAGAGACTATCTTCTGAAGGAGAGAGCACTGGCTGCTGCAGGGGCATCATTGTGCCATGGGGAGTCCTCTTAAGACCAGGGAGTGTACCAGATTGAGATTCAGAGTCACAGATATCAGGATTACCAGAAGATTGCTGAGGTGCAGTAATGTGCTCTGCAGGAGAATCTATCATGGAATGGGGAGGAGAAGAAGAGGATGGTGCAGGTGGAGAAGGGTTTGTAGGTGGTGAGGGAGATGTGTGGGAAGTAAGAGCCCCACCACATGTAGGCTGAACTTCCCCAACAGTAGCTGATGTTGCTGACTGACTTTCATCCATGTTAGAACTCTCTATTGTACTATGCTCATCCATGGTGTGCTGTATAAATAAAAAACCACTATTTTAAACCACAAGCTTTCAACAATTCCCATTTAGAGCAATCAAATATACATATAATATATGCTTATCTTAAAAATTAAATTTGAAACAAGTGTAAAGTATAATCATTACAAGGGACTGAATTCATAGAAAGCTCCAATGGCAAGAAAAATTCCCAGAAATTGACAGTTGTGATAAGTCTGACAGACCAGAACTAGAGCCTGGATAGCCATTTGGTTCAGATACTGAACTCTCTTGCCAGAAAATTCCAACGCTCAATCCCATTAAGATAAACTTTATAGGCAAGGGTATTACAGTTTTCTATAAACTTGGAGTCTTTATCTGCTGTCATGGCCTCATTGTGGCAATTGTCATACAATGAGGTTTAAGGGAAGCCTATAAATCCTATAAAGTTACCCAAAGTAAAGGGATAAATGGAAACTTTTTGGGAAATGTGCTCACACAGCAAGGAAAAATTCTAAGGGATTCATTGAATTATTTACTTAGAGTTGCTCAGATTAGCTATAGCAACCATATTGAGATATCTAGATTTGAGTCTGGTCCTGTAAGGATTTGTTTTCATCTGCCAAGTCTGGGGAATAACCATTCCAATTCAAGTAAATTTAAATTTAGCAATACCTCTCTATCATCAATACAATTAATATTCTCATTTATCCATTGACATTGGTGGCCCAAAATTTTAAAAAGACTTAAACGCTATGATTTTCTGATCATCAAATACTATTTTATACTTGTTTCTCCAATTATTAAGTCATTTCCTCAACAATATTCCACGGGTTTCCAATAAGTTACTCTGTAACAAATAACATTTAATTCTCACTTCCTCCTTTTGTCCCCCCTTTAGCTAATATTTATAGATTTTTTAATAGTTTCTGAAGATCATGATAATCATCATCATGAAATCATCAAAATCTGTTGTGAATTTTTCTTTGTCAATAAAAATATCTTTGCGGTAAAAAGTACACAGCCTTTAGAGAATCTTTACAAAACATTTACCCCGCAATACCATCTACAACTATATATGCATTGGTACATAAACATTTTAAGTTTTAATAATGAAAATTTGTCTTTTCTCTCACAAATTTCACCCAAACAGTCAGACACTACAGCTATACTGAAAAGACACTGCTCAACTGTGCAGAGATCCTTTTCAGAAATAAAACTATACAAAAATCATATACGTACTATAATGACCACTTTCTCTGTATAATTTACATTTAAGAGATTGTGAATACAGTAAAGGGGAAAAAATAAAAATGTTCCTTCAAAAGTTATTTTTCAATAAAATATCATAGAAAGACATCTTCAATCTTTTTCACAATCAGAAGAAAATATCCTAACAATTTAGGTAAAGAAATAAAAGATGCAAATATAAAAGGACCTCTTAAATCAGTTTCTACCATATTTAATCAATACCTACCCACAAATTCCTATTAATATTAATATATGAATATATATTATATTAATATATGGCTAAGGAAAACAAATGCAAAACATTTCAAAGTACTCAAGTTACCTCTATTAAACTCTATATAATCAATTATCAACTTTCCAAAGTTTATTGTCAAAGTCCACAGCACACTTTTACCAACGGTTATTCATAAGTCTATCTCCATGATATATTTTTATAGCAATAATGGCAAGATTTTCTTTCTGCATAATACTGTGGATGAAGTCTTCTTGGGTTGCCTGCTAGAACCATCTTCTGGAGCGAAGTCTACTTCGCTCCAGAAGATGGTTCACAATACTTATTTATAAAATAAAATCATCACTGAAAACAACATGCCACTCACACAACTTTATATTTAGGTTCAAATAGATGTCTACACCAATTTCCTTTAGTTTAGTTTTCCATGTCACGGAAAGGTTTATTTTAGGTAGTTGCATGGAATTGTTTAAATAACTAATATTTAATTCTTTATAACTACACCACACCACTGGAGGGTCACAATATGAATAAGAAGTAGTCACTTTTACCTGCGATTTAATATTTTTCATAAAAAAACTTGTTCAGGCCAGAACCATTTATTGTAGAAAATATTTTGTACCTTTTCTAATGGTTAATGATTATTACATTTAAAAGTTTGCAATACATCAACAAATATGCACTCAACCAACGCAATAATACATTTATATCCTTTGTTAATACAAATACAATAAAGAGTACAGAGAAAGTCAAACCTCTGATTGTGGTTCATCCATAGATGTAGCATCCATACTAATAGTGTCATCATTACTTCTCACAGCAACAGTAGAGGTTGAGGCCATGCGAGGGGGTGTTGTACGATCTTCCTCTTCAGTTTCCATGACTCCAGTTTCTTCAATCTCATGAGCCTGAGTTCCAACAGGAGTGTTGCTCATAGCAACCATACTACCAGCAACCACTATAGGCGGTGGGGCAATCAATTTCCCCCCCCTTTGCTGCTCCTCCCTCTCCCTCCGAAGCAACTCAAACTGCCTATCTACCATCCTCTGAAAAGCTTCTTCATCCACAGCTCTTCTACAGTGCTATGGTAAAAAAATTTTAAACAATATTAATTATGTTTAACGGGCAGTATATTGTATCAAAAGATAATGAACTTAGAGGGATATATATATATATATATATAAAACGGGGTATAATATAAGTGTTCATTTATTTTATAGAAAAGTGCTGCAGCTAGTTATTTTTTTTATATATTCACATATAAAGCTATATATGTGAATATAGCCTCGACCGAGGGAGTAATTGATTTAGCGCTCCGATTGCTAATCATTGTTACTTTTTGCTCGAGACTAATAGACCCGTAAGCGTAATTCGGATTTATCCGGACCCGCTCTCAGTTATAAAATTCAAAAACTAAAGTTCTATTCAAGATATCGCCTCAGAATAACCTGTAAATGAAAATAACATCATTTATCAAGCGACAAGTTTTTCGTAACGTAAGAAACAAAAAATTTTTAGGCGATGTATTAATTTGACTGCACGATCCAATTTTTCGGAGGTTGCGTTCCACTTAAATTATTTTTCACTAAAATTTTATCAGTCAAAAATTAATATAAGTTGACTTTTATGCATTCATAAGGTATAAATAGTAACCTAAGAAAAAACTAGCTCTTTACGTTGGATAGGACGAGAGAAATGGCAGTTTTAGTATTGTTCACGGCTGGTGAGGTGAACATTTTTTTAAAATTCCGCTGTAAAATTTATTTCTTTTGTTTAAATGTTGAAAAAAACTCCGTCAACCATCCTTCCTTATCCAAATTTCACCAAAAAATTGGAAAAAAATCCACCAAAATTAGTTGAAAATATTAATTTTATTCGTAGAAGTAACTCAGAAATAATTAATTGACGACTTTTGAGAGGCTAGGTTGCTCCCTTATGGGAATTTTCGTGCATTTATTTCCCCATAAGCCTCCCGTACTGCCAGCTTTTGTGGAACGGACTATAGTTCTAAGGTTAAACCCTTTTCGTGCGGACTCCACACCGCGCAGCAGTACTCCAGCAGAGGACGAACTAGTGAAAAGTAAGCCACCTCTTTGACTTTCGACTGACTGCCTCTAAGGATGCGGTTACATAGTCGCGTCATCCTATCAGCTAATCCTACTACGCTTTGAATGTGCGTTTTGAATGATAAATCACTACTGAAAACGACACCTAGGTATTTGTAGTGGTTCACGAAATCTAATTTAACGCTCATTGCTACGCATTTCTCTACGTTCAACCCGAGCTGCCAGTCTTCACACCATTTGGAGATAATATCCAGGTCACGCTGCAGTATCGATTGATCTTCCGCGGTTTGTATTTTTCTGTATATTAGAGTGTCGTCCGCAAAGAGCCTGATGTTACTCTTTACATTGTCTACGATATCATTAATATCAATCAGGAACAATGCCGGCCCAATAACACTGCCCTGGGGAACCCCCTGATGTAACGTTTACTTCGTCGGAAATAACACCATCCAAGACAACGCGTTGGCATCTACTTGTTAGGAATGACTCAATCCACCGAATGATATGACAGTCAATCCCATACGATTCGAGTTTCTGCAGTAACTTTTTGTGTGGAACTGTACCGAATGCTTTTTTAAAATCCAAGAATATATCATCGGTCATAAACCCTTTGTCGGCGGCCTGCAAAATGTCATAGTTAAGGAGGGCTAACTGACTCTCACAGGAACGGCCTTTACAAAAGCCGTGTATACTTTGAGTAATCGCTGCATTTGCACTGAGGAAACGCATTAAATAACTGCAGATAATATGCTCGAGAACTTTAAAAAATATCGAAGTTAATGATATAGGTCTGAAATCGTCCGGTTTAGTTTTACGTTCTTTCTTAGGCACTGGAGTAATGAGCGCTTTCTTCCATTATGCCGGAACTATACATTCATCTAACGATTTATTAAAAAACGCGAGAAGGATGGGAGCTAGCTCATTTGCGAGTGTAGATATCACACATGCAGGAACGCCTTCCGGACCAGGGGATTTCTTACTGTCGACCTGCGATAATAGATTTCTAATTCCAGTAACACTTAATTCCAACTTGCTCATTTTGGTGGTGACGCGGATTGGAAAATCTTTAACGCGACCGTCATCTAATGTGAAACATTTTTTTAAGAGCCTATTAAGAAAGTTCGCCTTATCACGGGTATCTGTTACTGTTCCTCCATCATCGTCATTGAGGTGGGAAATGGTTGACTGTTTGCCTCTGATCTCACGAACGTATGACCAGAATTCTTTAGGATTTCTCTCCAATGATTCGCGCAATGTTACGGACCTGTACGCTTCGAATTCGCGGCGGGCTTCGTTCTTGGCTTTAGTTTTTGTTTCTAAATACATACGCCGATTATATTTGTATTCGTCACTATTCGTTTGGAATGCGTTCATGCGCGAATGTAACATCCTCTGTTTTCTTTGGAGAGAACGTAATTTCGGTTTTACCCATCGCGGTTCCTTTCGATCTCGTACTATTTTGGTCGTAACAAATTTCGAAGTACCTTCACGGAGGATACGGAGAAACTCTGACCAGCTGTCGTCTACGGTGTGATTTTGAAGAAATCTAACGTATGAATAACTTTTTGCCTTAATGAAATCCTTAAACGCGTGAAAATTTGCTTTCCTAAAAATGTATAACGTACGAGGGGGCTTCGTAACTTGGGATGGAATTACTTTAAGCACTGCGGTTATTACTTTATGGTCTGAAATGCCTTCGTTAACTGCTATTTTATGAACGAGGTGAGGATGGCTTGTGGCAAGGAAATCTAGTTCATTACCCTTATCGAGGGGAGTTATTCGAGTTGATTCCGTATAAACCTGCTCCAAAGCGAATACTGAGAATAAATCAAGAAATTTCCGCGATGCAATTCTATCACGACTATTGTAAGCGACGGACATGTTAGACCAGTTAATGTTGGGAAGATTGAAATCTCCTCCTAGGAAAATGGGTGCGTGCGGCCTACTCTTTCTAATTCTAATCTAATTTCATTTAGCGACTCGTGTAGGGCCTAGGGGTGTATGGCATCGTCGTCATCGTCAGGAGGACGATAAAAGGAGCAAAAATAATTTTTTTTGCCTCGTCTGTCCAAAACTGAACACCAGATAATCTCAGAGTTTTCTCGATTTTTAGTATCTTCTAATTGACTAACTAAATTGTCTCTAACAGCGATAAATACACCGCCACCTATCCTGATACCTCTGTCCTTTCGATACACGGTGTAGTCGGGGGGAAAAATTTCGCTCGATGCTATTTCTTCCTTAAGCCAACTTTCGGTTCCTAATATAACGTCCGCGCAAGAGCTCCTGGTAAGGTTAAGAAATTCTGTCTGTTTGTTATATACGCTTCTGCAATTGACAACTATAATTTTTAAGTCTCTAATCTCATCTATTAAATTCTGTTTTTTCTCTGGATTGACGTTTACTTTCTTAGAAGCACAATCTACAGACCGATTTATGTATTTATCACCCAATTTTATGTTACTAGTACTATTTTACTCGTTTCAAAATCTCTAGTCACTAAAACTACGCGAGGTGGCACTTCTACGCTATCGTCTAACCTAAAAAAACCCTATTTCCCTCAAATATCCTATTAGCCACCATCTCCGCCGCCCTGGCAGTGTAATGGACGCCAGAACGATCAAGGGGACTCCTACATGAATCCAAGACCGGCCTCAGATCCACAAAGCCTACTCCGTTGTCCCTACAGAAATTCCATAGCCTTCGGTTTAGGCCGAGAATTCGGCTCCAAACCTCGGAACTACGGTCCGTCCGCGGGACTATGCTGCAAAGCGTTAGTGACACATGGACACCAGACTCACTCTGAACACGGGAAGCCTAGGTGATCAGATCCTTTAAAGAATCTAAGATCACCTCGGACCCGAATTTAGAGGCATCGTTAGTGCCCGCGTGCACCAACACCCGTAACTCGGAGCAACCTGTGGATCTGATTGCCGTCCTCGGTTCCTTCGTCACCTTAGGAATCGTTCCTCCTGGTAAACACCTGGAGGATACCCGCTCACACACTCCCTCCCGGCGGGCCCTTGCGCGTAGACGATCCATTATCCGCCGGACGTTGGAGCTCCCTATAACTAACAACCCCTTACCCCCCCGACCTTCTTCGGGCTTAGCTTCCACCGGAGCGACGGGGGTGGCAGCGGATGCACTGTCATCGGACAACACCGCAAAACGATTGCAGACAGGGAGAGATTTGGCCTGAGCCTCCTCAACTCCCTGCTTCCGCAGTACCACCCCACGATCTCCCCGGATGGAAACAACCTTCCACTCATCGGGTTTCCGGGCCTTCGACCCTCCCGCCGTCTTAGGGGCTACCTCGATCGCTCCGCCGGCTTTCGCACTCGGGATATCCCTAGCCGCCTTCTTGGTTCTAGCGAGCTTTCGGGGTGCTACCCTCAGACTCCACACGCGGGGAAGAAGCTTCCAACCTTTCCACCCTAGAGAGAAGGTCCGCAACCAACCTTCTGAGTTCCCTGTTCTCGGCCCTGAGGGACTCGAGACCAGCGGATCCCAAGAAGGAGGAAACGGGAGTCCTTGGAGAGGCCATTCTAAATCTCTTAACAAACCCGGAAAACAAACTCTATTTACTGTATCTAACTTTTAACAAATAACTAATTGACCTGAGACTAAGAAAAACTAACTAAGTAACTAATACGGGAAGGACGGAAAATATTTAGGTGAGTAAGCTTATTTGAATTTAGAGCTACGGCAAGAAGCTAAGGCAATTTAAACGATAAAACCAGAGACGAAACGGTACTGCTTCACGCTAACGATTCAAGAAAACTAAGCACTGACTTTCGAAACGATTAAGAAGAGACTTAACGAAAATTTCCTGAAAAATATTAGAAAAATAAAGCCTTATTTGTACTCAACACTACGCCTTTGGGACTACAGCTCGGGTATATTGACCACAGAAACTGCAAAACACCGGGTAATGAGGGTACAACTGCCGTTCACTCGTCACACTGGGGGTCCGCTCGAGAGCTCAGCAAAACAACGTCCACTCTCTGTGACACTCAGGTCAAGGAACGACACTTACGACGACAACCCTGTTCCTGATCGTCATTTAGCTGAAATTGAACATCGATCTTTCCTTTAGTGCAGTGATTTCCCTAAGTGCAGTGTTCCTCCCAGTGTAATAATTCCCTCTAGTGCAGTGATTCCCTTAGTTCAGTGTAGTTTTTTAGTGAAGTGCCTCCATTTAGTGCATTTACTCCCTTAGTCCTGTAAATGTATTCCTTGTGTAGTGATTCCCAAAAGTGCAGAAATACCCGTAGTGTGATGTCACCTTCAATGCAATCGTTGTTTATCAATTTATTAACTAATAACTCTCTCACAAATATTTCATCAATATTTTAAATGTTGAACATATTGTCATTTTCAATTCGAAATCTTAAAATTCAATATCCTTTCCTCCCTTTTAAATACCTAACTTGGTCTAGTAAAATACCTAAATTTTCTTTCCTTCCATTCCCAAACCACAGCCTTAGTTAGTTTGAAAACTAACTCTCTCATTCATGCATGCTCTCTTACCGTTAGTAGCCTATTCTTTGCATGTAACGTAGAACAATGACACAAATCGCTCCCTTAAATCTCTTTCCAATGTCCTACACAGTAGGATATTAAACCCACCCCCTACGACGCGAGACATTCTCACAAAGAAATTTCAACCATTTTCGCGAACCTTTCAATTGCTCTATCTCAACGCTCAAAGTCTCATCCCGCATCTCAACGAACTTAAACTTCAACAGAAAACCTGAATATTTATTCCTGGAGGTGGTAGTGGAACATAAAAAAATAATGCTAGGAGTTGTTTATCGGCCGCCAAAGGTAGGACACTTAAGTGACATTGACGAAGAAATAGCTAGCACGCGACATATATATGATAATATCATTATAACGGGTGACTTTAACTCTAATTTATATACCAGCAACTGGGATTCTAATTTGCTTAAGAACATCTTTCAATCACACAATATAAGTATTGTTTTATTCGATTCCACTCATAATAGCTTTCATTCATCAACTTGGATAGATGTTATAGCTTCGAATAACCCCGTTAAGATTATTGTACACGGTCAGCTTCCAGCGCCTGGTATCTCACACCATGATGTTTTATTTCTCGCATATTCCCTACGTGAACCAAAGTACAAACAGAAATACATTCGCTGTCGAAACTTTAATAATATTAACGATGAAAAATTTCTAGATGATGCCATATTATTACCGTGGAATGAAATCGAATACATAGAAGATTTGGATGATACAGTAAATGTCATGAATGACTTTTTGTTAAAATTAACAAACGCACATGCTCCAGTTAAAATAATCAGGGTCTCTAAACCGAGTGCCCCATGGCTTTCAGTAGAGATAAAGCAAATGATGGCTAAACGAGGCTCAGTTTTTCGTAAATTTAAACGCAATAGAGACATGGATACCTTCAAAAATTACAAATTTCTGAGAAACAGAGTTAAGCAAATGATTAGGAATGCCAAAATTAAATTCGCTTACTCCATTTCTAAAAACAGTAACTCTGCCTCCACGTGGCAAACCCTACGTAACCTGGGGATTGGAAAATACCAAAAATCGACGTCGTTCAGTGTTCTCTCAATAATCTAAATGAAAAATTCTCTCGGCCCCCAAAAATTTTTGATATTAAGCATGAGCAAAACGTTCAGCAGAAACTTCAACTGAAAATAAATACAAAGCAAAGCGCGCCTATTTTTTCTTTCACTCGAGTTACCCAACTTGAAGTGCTGCAAGCCATCAGAAAAATCAAATCTAACACACAGGGTTCTGACGAAATTACAAGGATTGTTGTAAAGAAAATCTGTCCAATTATCCTACAGGTATTACCAATATCTTCAATCATTTCCTCATCCAGGGAAAATTTCCAAAAGCTTTGGAAACGTGCATTAATTTGGCCCTTACCTAAAAGCTCCAATGAATCTGACTATCGACCTAAAAGCTTTCTTCCCGTACCGTCGAAAGTCCTGGAAAAACTAGTTCAACACCAAGTATCTAACTTGGTGTTGAACTAGTTTTTCCAGGACTAGAAGCGGCCCAAACCGCTGGGGCCACGGAGCCGCCGATTTTTTTACGTAATGGCCAACTAAATCTCACTCAGGAAAAATTCGGAAATCCACTCTACCTATCATAGGTTCGATTCTAGAAGGCCCCAAAAATCGACTTTCCCCCGTAAGGATGCATAGGGCCGTTTTTCAAATGATGATTTTCCGAAATATATTCTGAAAGGCCATTCTAAACATAACGTAAATGACATTTTCGCAGCGTGCATTGCATTAATTTCGATTTCCCATGCATATTTATTGCAGCATTATTACCGCCCTGGCGTCGAACCAAGGCCATCCAACGAATTATTCTGTCATTATTGGCTTGAGTTTGATTGACTTTATTAATATTCCGAATATCAAAAGGAAATTCATTCAAGAAGTACCTCAAAATGTGTCCTAAATTCTATATGCATTTCAAATGGAGATATATTTAACGCCCCCTAGAATCGAACCAACGACGGAGGCCCCAAAGTCGGATTTTTCTCCATAAGAATGTATGGAGTCGATTTTTGACAATTTTTAAAAAATACTTTCCGGGAACGTAGTACAACGAAATTTCATGTGGCTATAGATAATATACGTTTCTACACAAAAATGTTATCAATTATTCATAAAAGATCATGGGTTCGATGCCAGGAGGTAAAATATTTTCAAATTTTGAAAAATCGTATCTCTCTGAATATGATACTAAGGTCATTCAAACTTTCTACACGTATACATAATTACATAATATACTTCGGAAAAAATCCACACTTGCCTAGGTGTCACGGGTTCGATTCCAGAGCGTCCCGTAAACTCGAATTTTCCCGTTTAAAATACATTGACCATTTTTCCGAAAACATTTTATGACACTTCCCAACCGCGCAGAGGTTCAGAATTTCACACAGCCATAAAAGGGACCGTTCTCACTTAAAAGCGACCGTAATTATGTCGTAAATGGTCGTTGGTTCGATTCTAGGGGGCGTTTACAATAACTTCCTAAGAAATGCATTGGGAATTAAGGACTCATTTTAAGGTACTTCCCGAATGAATTTCCTTTTGAAATTCGGGGTGTTTAGAAAAACAACCATACTCAAGCGAAAAATTACAGTGATTTTCGCAGGATGACCTTGGTTCGACGCCGGGACGGGAATTATGCTGCCGAAAGAAATGCATCGGAAATCGAATTCAAAGCATTTTCAGCTGCGTTAATGTCCTTTACTTTATGTTTAGCAATGTTTGAGCAGAGTAATCTTTCGAAAAATTTTATTTTTCGCTAAAGATGTATTATTGCATTGCTTGCTTAATGCAAGCAATCGGTTAAATAACCTAATGATGATAAATTAAGAATTATGGAAAGATTATTCTGTTCACTAAATGTTAAGCATTAATTAAAGGACGTTATTATAGCATGTATTGTATTGAGTTCTATTACCCCTGCATTTCTTATGAAAGCATGTATTCTGCCAAACCAGGGAAATGGTTCTGAAAATACATTCTGAAATTGCTTAAGCATCCTCATCTTTATAAATTCTCCAAATTTCACAGTAAAATTCTTTAAATAAGTGCCTCATAATGAGTCCTGAATAGAATCGAACCAACAACCTTTAGCAACATAATGACGTAAGCAATATCTATTTCATAGACATACAAATACACCTCGGGGGACATATCTGTTCATATTTATATATAGGATACAAATATCAGGCCTAAACAGCTGGGGCTATGGAGTTGCTGATTTTTTAACGCAATGGCCCACTAAATCTCACCTAGGTAACCCACTTTACCTATCATGGGTTCGATTCTAGGAGGCCACAAAAATTTAATTTGAAAGAATACATTGGATTATTTTTATAGATAAAAATACTTCCCACCCAGTTAGAAGAATAAAATGCATTTGGCTGATTCCATTATATATTTCTATGGAAAAATGTAATAGTTTAGCTGCAACTGGTCATGGGCTCAACGCAAGGAGGTGAACTATTTTCAAATTTGAAATATCTTAACCCTCTTAATATGACACAAAGATCATTCAAACTTTCTACTAGAAATGTACTCTGAAAAAATCAATCAATTTCCCAAGTGTCACGGGTTCGATTCCAGAGGGACCCGTAATCTAGATTTTCTCCATAAGAAATATATGGGGCTAGATTTCTGAAAACTTTTTAGGGCACTTTCCGATAGTGTAGAAGCTTAGAATTTTACACAGGCATTAAATCCACATTTTTACTTAAAGCTCAAATAAGAATGTACTAATTAGTCGTTGGTTTGATTCTAGGGGGGACGTTAACTATATCTCCATAAGAAATGCATAGGGAAATAGGAACTCCTTAGAGGCACTTCTTGAATGAATTTTCATTTGAAATCTTCAGTGTTTATGAAGACAATTAACTCAAGCAAATTGTTAAAGTATTTTTCCAGGATGTCCTTGGTTCGACATCGGGGCAGGAATAATTCTGCCATAAGAAATGCATGGGAAATCGAAATTAATGCAATATATGCTGTGATAATGTCTTCTAGTTTATATTTAGCAATGAGTTAAAAGAATAATCTTTTGAAAAACCTTTTTTTATTCAAAGATATTTTCTTCCGATAGCTTGCTGTAAGCAAGCAAGCCTTTACTCGTATATATTATTCAGCTTAAACTAGTGAAGTAGACTGTAATTATTTAAGGACCGAGTATCAAACATAATAAATATTAATATTTGAGGACATTAAAATTCATGCAGAAGAAGTTAACATACGCTACCCTAGCACACCACAAATAAAGGAAACTATCAGAATGCATGATCTAATTCATAATCTAGCTTTTTCTTTAAAACATATCCAAACACGTCAGGGGTCGGCAACCGTCGGCTCGCGAGCCACATGCTGCTGTTTAGTTCCATACGCAAATATATTACTTATTTTAAAAAATTTTAAAACGATTTTGAATCGAATAACGAGGATTGAGCACCAATTCTCTCTCTCAGCCCATTGTACTCGCTTTTCACTCCACCTCTTCCCCGTGAATACGTGGTCTGTTCAAAAGCTATAGCGAAATCTTAATTTCCGCGGGCTACGTATATTTGATTTTTGATTTTTTTAGGGTTATATTGTTACTTATGTCCCTTACTTATTTTTGGCCATTTTGAATGTATAGTTAATTTTTGACAACTGTTTTGCTCGGATGTATTTTGGATCGTCTTCGATTTTTGCCTATTCCAAAAAATGATGATAATCAAAGAATTTGTATCAAATTTCCATTCCAAATTCATTATCCATTTCAAATTCCATTCAAATCCATTATCAAATTTTGTGTGAAGAACAACTTAAAGTGTGCAGACGGATTCAGAATTTTGACTGTTGCATACGGCGAGGCTACTTTGGACAAAAGCAACGTTTATCGGTGGTACAAAATGTTCTCAAAGGGCCGAGAAGATGTGAGCGACGAAGAAACCGGACCCCGAGCACGTCAACAACAGACGAAAACATTGATGAAGTAAAGAAACAAGTATTGGCCAATCCTCGAATCACCGTCAGAGAAGTTGCTGAGGACCTAAATATACCGATTGTCTCGTTCCATTCGATTAGTACCAATAGTTTGGGCATGAGACGGGTCGCCGCGAAATTCGTACCAACATTGCTCAATTTCGACCAAAAACAGCATTGCATTAACATTGCTCAGGAGCTGTTGGATTCTGCCCGTGACAACCCAAATTTGCTCCAGAGAGTCATAACTGGTGACGAATCATGGGTTTTTAGTTGTGACGAAGAAACCAAAGCTCTATCATCCCAATGGAAGCTGCCGCACGAACTAAGACCAAAAAAGCACGCCAAGTTCGGTCGAATGTGAAGGTATTGCTGACAGTTTTCTTCGACTGCAGGGGCGTGGTGCATTATGAGTTCTTACCGCAGGGTAGAACGGTCAATATTATCTTCAAGTAATGCGCAATTTGCGAGAAGCAATCCGCCAGAAACTGCCGGATTTGTGGAAGAACAAAAATTGGCTTTTGCACAATGATAATGCCCCTGCGCACACATCGTTCCTTGTGCGCTAATTTTTGGCCAAAAACAACACTCTAATATTACCGCAGCCACCGTATTCCCCAGACCTGGCCCCCTGTGACTATTTTTTGTTCCCGAATCTTGAAGAGGCCCATGAAAGGACGACGCTACGCCACGATAGAGGAGATGAAGACGGTATCGGAGGAGGCGCTGAACAAGATCACAAAAAATGATTTTTCAAAATGCTTCGAGGATTGGAAAAAACGTCATCACATGTGCTTAATGTCTGATGGGGATTAATTCGAAGGGGACATAAAAGATATTCATGAATAAATAAATAATTCTTGAATAAACATGAAATTCGTGTTACTTTTTGAACAAACCTCGTATTTATGCGAGTGCTATTTGTTGTTGGCAAGAAAAATTTTTGTGGCTCTTTAAAAATTTGAAATTTTGTAAATTGTAATTTTTGGCTCTTCCGACTCAAAAGGTTGCCGACCCCTGAAATAGGTCATAAACAGGAGATCAGAGGGTCATAGAAGCTCCTTACAATTTCAAGTAATTCCAAGGGGGTTTTCTATAAATCCTTAAGTTGAAAATGGCTAAACAATCTTCATAGGAATGATGTAAGATGATGACAAGTATATGATCTACTCAGTTGCATAAAGACATTTAAAGAATAAAGAAAAACAAAGAAGATTATACTAAATACAGAATATCTTTAGCAGTCTTACATATTTAAACCAAGATGTGTAATTACTATATTGCAGTAAATTTATGATAGATTTAAATATAAAAAATATTAAAGTAAAATAATATTAACCTTTTTCAGTTCTTCTTGAAAGGTTTCACTTGCTTCCAAAAATTTCCTCTTCTTTGCTTCAAATTTCTCTTCTATTTGCTGCAATTCTGCCTCTAGTTTTTTCTGTCAAAAAAGTGAGAATAATGAGTCTTCTGTACCTAACAGCTGAAACAGTAGATTTCTAGTTTTACTTATAATCACCATCTTCCTACTTCTTTATTTCAATAAGTTTAAATAACAGTATATATGGTCAAGATTTTGTACAGTATTAATGGAAATGGTACAAAATATTTGAGTTAAAATGACTCAGTTTTTTTAAGCCCTCACAAAGTCTCCAGAATTTGAGATAAAACGTTAGACTTTACAAAATATAAATAAAATTTAAACATTACTCTTCATAACAACACTTGTCAATTAATCCCCAATTTATTTTAGTTAGTCAGTGTTTTGGAATCTGGCACAGACTATGCAACTTCTTAAAGCTCTTCCTTTCAAGTCTTACCAACTGATTCATCCACGAGTCTTAGTGAAATATTTAGGAAACTTTATTGAAGAGGGTCAATATAATCAAGTATCATAGTTTTTTTATTTAGTTTTCTTCATAACCTGTTCAGAAATGGCTCAGTTTACTTATTCCTTGGATATGGGTATAATGTGATATAATTCTAATGACCATAAAGTAATGATAATAGTGTAACTTAGCCCACTTTTTAACATTCTAAAGTTTCATTTCCTCATATTAATAGGTTTCCACAAAATGATGAATAGTGGCTGTAAATCTGTTATATCAACTAAGAAAATGAATGAATCAGCAAATCTCACATATATAGTTGTCAGAACAAATAAATATAAAGAATAAATTGTAAATTAATTAAAATATTTCATTAACATTTTTTAAAAGATTAAGGTATTCACTTCTTTACTTTCACTGTTAGGGGATGTTAAACACATTATGAATTTAAATACTGAATAAAAAATCTTTTCATCAAACACAACCCTTCTAGACATAGCAAAGTTCCTTTCCTTCCTACATTATAAGCTATAACTTAAGGTATAGAGCTTGAGTTAATAAAATGTACAAGAATGGAAGGGTTAGGACAAGAAAAAACAGGCTTACAGGAGAAGAAAAAGAAAGAATATATCAGACTTGTTTGTGCCAAAAATATCATAAGAAATTCTAATAACCAAGACAGATTCATCAGGAATTGTAGGGTCAAAGATAGATATAATAAAAGGACATTTAAAAATAAGGGAAGATATTGACTACTGAGACAAGCTTCAAATCTAGTAAGATTTTCAATGAAGTGGTAAAGATTGAATGAAACAAGTAATTTTTTTATAATTTAATACATCATGTAAAGAAAGGCATGTAGCTACATTATTTTAAAAAGTATTTTAGAATTTTCAAAACAATTTAAGATGATGTCCAGGTTTATAGGGGATGATAAAATACAGAAATGAAACAATCAATAAAAATGTAACAAGGATTGCTGCACAAGCCTCAAATGTAAATCAACACAAAATTCCACCACCTCTAAATACACTTTAAAATTAAACTCACCTGGTGCATTGTCAGGGACTGAACCTGCCTTTTAAGTACTTGCATTCGAGCTGTGGTGACCACTGAACGTACATCAGGAACTACTGCATCCGAGAAGATTTCATTGATTAGGCGGTGATTTCTTATATATCGTGCATATGCAACATGCTTCACTGAAAATCCATCTTCTTGATCTGTAATTAGAGCAAATGGATAGGTTAAAAATCTAGTATTGACCTATAAGATAATTTTTCTACTCTCTGCACTCTTTACACCGACCATGGTGGAGTAGTTTATAAGTTAACTTTCTCATAAAATATTAGTTAAAATATTTTCTATGATATACTGAAATTCTTCAATGTAAATAAATTTGTAAATTATTCACCATCACTTCATAGTCACTAATACACTTCACTTGTGCTCATTATCTCTTCCTATAAAACAACTTCTTGTTAGGCAAATGCAAACCCAATCTTATACACATTTTTAATAAGTGTAAAATTAGACAAAGACTTTATATAAAGAGAAGAGATTTCCAGTAAATTTTCTTTTCATAGTAATTTTAAAACTTCCTTCTGCAGTATCATGACCACAATCATTGCTTATTCTCAATTTTAAGTTTAAGTTAAGATAAATTCATTTAACCCAAGAATCAAGAGATGTAAAAAAGGTTATTCTCATCCAAAAGTATTAGCATGCTAAGGTAATACGTAAAATACATTATACAGTAGACTCTCGATATTTCGAACCTCGGTAATTCGAAAACCTCTATAATTCGAAGAAAACCTACGGTCCCCCGAGAGAACCTCTATAATTCGAAGAAAATCAATGTATTTTGGTCCCCTCGATAATTCGAAGTGAAGCTAGACCGGCCCACTCCACAATTCGAAAAATTATTCATTTTATGGAAAGTGTCGAGGCAATTTTTTCAAGAACTTGCCTCCCTCCAATGTCTATGATTCATGCTACACCACCCCTGAAATGCTTTAGTGCAGTTTCAGCCTTAAAATGGACCCTGTACATTATAAGTCTTTGTCGCTCTCCAAAAAGAAACAAGTCATCGCGGCTGTTGAAGAAGGAGAAAAAAGAAGGATATAGCTCTTCGTTTTAATATTCCGGCATCTACCTTATCAACTATCCTGAAGCTGAAGAGTGCTTGGAACAGACTTCCAGAAGTTTCCATAACTTTTAACGATTATGTTAATATGTTGATTAATTAATAATGTTGTCACAGCGGGTACATTGTCTGATGAAGACATTATGAAACAGTCAATTCTGGTAGGTCAACAGATTTCTGACAGTGAAGATGAAGACGACGATGTTCAGATGGTGTCTTCTAAGGAAGCAATCTTTTTTAAGAGGGTTGCGTCGTTTTTTCGAACAGTCCGAAATGGATAACATCCAATCTGGTTGTGTTTAAAGCGGTGAGCACTTTGGAAAATGCTGTGGACCAGATTGCAGCTAACCAAGCGACCCAACCGAAAATAACCGATTTTTTTATGAAGAAATGATACAACTTTTTTATAATAAATAAATTGATCCACATGTATTATTATAATATGTATTTTTGTTTCTACCAGCATTCACAATCTTAAACAATGTCAAATAAAATGTAACTTTCTTCAATTCGAATTTTTACTTTCAGCCCCTCTTTAATTTGAACTCTCGCTATTTCGAAAAACTCGATAATTCGAATTTTTTGCTTGGTCCCTATAAATTCGATTTATCGAGAGTCTACTGTATGTACCGTAACTTAATCTCCTTCACAAAATTCATCTCTTCTTCTAAATTTTAAAACTCCTGCATTGCATCAGTAATCCATTTCTGCAAATTTCCATTGCATCTAAACAAGATCTTTTCATATCTCATTTCCAATGTAATAAGACAACTAAAAGTAAAAATTTTATGTTCAATTTCCTGTTTTAGAATTCCACCCCTTCCCTCAAGTATTATTTTTACCCTAATATCCTTTCCTAACCTCGAAAATCCTTTTATGAGCAGATGTAAATCCATAATCACTTCTAATATTGCTACCATGGAAGAGGACTCCTAAGTATTTGATTTATTGTTTTCCAACAATTCATTTTTTAAAATACCATTCCCTCCTTCACAATTACTTTCAATATTTATGGATTCAAAATGTCATCTATAAAATGGGTATTTTTAGATAATTTCTAGAAGGCAAAATTATTAAAAAGGAATAACATTCAAGGACAAGAAAGAATGAGAAATGGGACTATTTGACTGATAATTAAAGTAAATGAATGATGGAATTCTGATGTTTTTAATCATGAGGCATTGTTGAATGAAAATCTAAAAATTCTCTCATCATTAATGCACCTTTTTGAGCAGATTGATAGTTCCAGGTAAAAAATGATGTTCTACTACTCAAAACCAGACTACGTATGACCAATTTTGTTTGTTATTAACAGCATCCACTCTCTGCTTAGAATGCTGTTTATTTTCCAACATATCATGGATGGATCTATGGTGATAAATTGAGACAAAAAAATCAGTCAGAACCCTCTTGAATCAGTCCAAACACTGATGTGAAAACTGCTTACACATTTGCTCTTGATGACGATTCAGCATATGTAGCACATCTTCCTTATGAAATCTTTTGCATCCCTAATTCCGATTTCAAGATGTTTTGAACCTTTCTTTCCCCCACCCTTAGTTATCTCACTCATCTATCTATCATCCAACGTAATAGCATTCACCTTTCTATGGGTATCAGTCTTTAGCCATCCTTAACTTGGGTCAACTTTAAGGGATCAGCATGTTATGTATATATTCTGTTATTCACACTTTCAAGGTTGACATTCAAGGAGCATCACCCCCATATGCATATGGTCAAGCCAGCCTTGGTGGCCAAGTGCATAGCAGATTAACAGCTAGCACTCAAGGTATCAAGTTCAAGTCATAGCAGATCGAATATTTTCCAATCATGGATGAGATGTATTTAACTGTCCATGGTAGAGGTTAAATGTAAGTGGTCTTACCAGACCAAATTTAGCCCCAAATTAGTAAAGGTGCTTTATTATTATTTTTTCTACTTTGGATCAACTAACCTCAAAGGTTAATTAATCCAAAATAATGGATTTTAAAACATCATGATATTCAAGTTCATCCATTATAATGAAAAAAATAAGTCTATTGTAATAACATGTGTAAACAAACTAAAAGGACAAGTTGAAACTTGTCTTAGTAATGAATGTCATGTGCACCCATGCATATATCAAAAGTTTTTGATGAATAGAATGCCATCTGCATGTTAAGCTAAAAAATTTTAACCTTACCCTTGTAATAAAATGATCCTTTCACACATACATAACAATTCCAAAGAACAGAGGTTAACTTCACCAGATGTTATTGTATGTTGAAAATGTAATCAATTTGATTGGTTGATTGATAAAGGTGATATTGGAATAAGATTTCTATAAGTTGCTTTATGTGTATACCATTTGGGCATTGTTTAGCTTTTCTTATACATGTACAGTAATGAACAGAATGGAAACTCATATCAGAATATATGTGTGCATTATGTACATCATGCTTACCATGTACTAAGACTACTACCACATAACTGCATAAATGGAAAATAAAATGTCATGTATCATTGCTATTTATTCCAACTCTCGTCATTGTTTCAAATGTTATCTAGTATAATATTTAAATGTAAAAAATGTGCTTACAGCTTATATTTACATTTATTCAAACATGCATTACTGTATAATGGATGCATTTAGACAACTTACCTTCCTCATCCTCAGCAGGTTGAATATCAATGCGACGATCTGCAGGTTTTACTCCACTGCCAGATCCCCCTCCAGTTGTCCTATCATGACCCTCTCTTTCTTCACCAGAGGCTTGCGCTGCCCGTCCCCCACCCGTTGTACAGTAAAGAGAGGGAACAAGGGCATGGGAAAAGAAGAGGATGACAAAGCTACACTCACAAATTTTTAAGAAACCCATGACTCAATAAACATACATGATCAGACTCAGAGGTAATGAGTCTTATTTTACTGATGTAAGTGTACCACGACACATCTAATTTCCATTGTCCATTATTGTGAATACTGGCTGCACTATGTAACAAGACAACTGCTTTCTTATCAGTAGGATCAACCTTGACATGAACTCTTATACACTGGTGTTTTATGCTGCAAAGCATTGAATGAAGAACAAAACCAACCCACAAAAACAACTGAGTGCTCTATTGTCAAAAATTGATGCACTTGAGTAAAGAAAATCATGATAATTAATATGACAAAAAATTAATAATTGGCAAACAAGACTTGCCCAACCAGAGGCAGAACTTGATCTTGTTCAGATGCTCTAATGAACTTTCATTCTCCCTTGTGATGCCCTACCATGCAAGACTTCACGTCAAGGCTGATTCTGCAGTCAAATAACCTCTAAGGCATCTTTGCATTGCATTATTGAGAAGTCATTATCCACCATCATCAGCGACTGTAAGAAGAGTAAACTGAAAGGTACACTAACATCAGAGGATGATAAGGCTTGAAACTTTTGAATCCGACCATATAATTTATAGACATTAAAAGTTAACAATAGCTTAAATAATTAATTATCTGTTATTTGTTGCATTAATTTATACCTGGCTATTTGGCAACCTCTTTTCTACTTGCAAATAACCTATACATTGACTTCTGCTAGATAAAGTTTGATGTAAAAAGAATATATTAGCCAATGTCGAGAGTCTACTCTCACCATGAGCCTACTTACCACTTGGTCTACTACGCTGCATTTTGTACAATTATGGTACATCATCTCATCTGATTTTCTTTTACTAATACTGTCCACTACAACATTAAAAAACATCTTCATTGGGAGAGGACCATTTTTACTCAGTTTAATTATATAAAAAGGAATACTTCTTCATTTTTCTACAATATTGGAAATCACAGCAGATTTTTGCTGGTTTTCAACTCCAGAAACTCTCATCACATTTTGTTCAATGTTCGAAATGAAAAAAAACCTAATTTCTTCCGCCTCTTAAAGAGGTTCCTTGATTTAAAATAATTATTGGCCATTAGGTTAATTCCTTCCTTAAAAAGGGTTCCATCAATATCATGAACACATGATTCAGGAAGAAGGGCATCCACCATCTCCATAACATATGGAAATCCATTCAATGCATATTTGGAATTAAAATCCATTACTAACCAAATATTCAGCACATATTTATCACGTTTATCAAGAATAAATCGTGTGATCAGACATGTACACTATGGGAAAAAGCTGATAATTCACCATCACTTTTTTACTGGGTTTGTAGGAAGCATTGCAATATTCAATGAGTCTGTTCCACAAAAAAAGGAGAACAAATTTGTCAATGCAACAATGGAAATGGGAAACAGATCTTAAAAATAGAACAGAGAAGACAAAAGGTTTGCAACTCAAATCATAATTAGAATTGCTACCACAAATTTGTATTGTAAACATAACAATATAATCCCATTTATTTCGTAGAGGAGGGATATAATTATAACAAATAGCAATATTATATCAATGTACTTTTGTAAGAGCTTCTAATCTAAAACAATTAAGGTTTTATCATAAGAGGTAAGTGTAAATATTAGGTAGTTTTCCTGAGGACACCTCCGCTGCTCTAGGGCGTATGTGGTAGTATATCCTATAAAATTATTCCAATTTTTTATAAAACTTGGTGGAAATATGCAAAATGTTAAAGAAATAATAGTCACAAAATAATTTTTTGTTATGATAAAAATTACAAAAATGGCTCGTTTTTTTCATGGGTGAAATGTCCTGAGGACACCCTTTGCCGTTCTAGTGTTAAACAAAAGTGGTAAAAGCTAAAATTTTCTTTCATTTTGAACCTTATGTTATGCTATATGAGTGGTAAAAAGTATAATGATGAATAACTGTATTTATAACTAACAGAATTTATTTTTAAAAAACCTGTACTTTTGCAGAAAATATATAATATAAATTAAATATAAATTTTGGCATTCACGTCAAAAATAAGGTCCACAGTAAGCAGGGTTTTCTTCTTACATTCGACAAGTTAACGAAATATTTACTGACTTATGCATAGATTACTAATTATCAAATATATTTTCAGTAGAATGTGGTCAGAGAATCAAGGAAAGAAAAGATAATAAAAACAGTATTTTATGGTTCTGAAAAAAAAAAATAATTTGGCTATTGGTGGAGCTAGCCATTCATATTGCTTTCTCTGATTCATTTTTAAATTATTATCACTTAATCCTCTTGAAAAGAATACTCTCTCAAAGAAAGTATCTTTGGAATGAAAGAGGTCCATCATTGGTAAGAATTTTGAAAATCAAACCATTAAACACAATATAATTTCTCGAAGTTTGGAATTTCTTTTCCGTTTAAAACAGATTCAAACTCCAATTATTGCAGCATTATATACAGGACATTAATCTTTCTATCTGCGCCTTACAGGTTCAACCTTACTAAGGGACTTTATTAAGAAAAATATGATCACAATGAAAAGAAATTCCAAAATTTCTGGCTTTTCAGAAACAAGTTCAAACAAGTTTCCTTTGCAGACAGAACAGTTCTAACAGTTTTGACTGTACAAAGTTAAATAGACTAACTTCCATAATCATTATACATAATATTGTAAGCCATCAAGAATGTTCCAATAAAATCAGCTTTTTCGCAAAATATCAATTAATAATAATAATATAAATTAATAATAAATATAAAAATTAAATTTTTATCTCAAAGAAGTTAAAAAATAAGGCTCCTTACACAATTTTCTATTCTCCATCAGGGAACCTTTTAACTAATGCTAGAGTATCATATCAAACTTACCGCGACTCTTGGCTGCAACATATGCCAGATATGCAGGTGAATTATGATACACTTTCAAAGTTTTCTCATACTCCAACTAATGAGAGAAAACATTGACAATCATCTGATTAATCAGACATATACAGTCAGAAATATATTAATATATTATATATAAGTAAAGAAATCAAGAATTTTAAGCATTTTTTTAATCCAAGAACATGAATAAAAATACTTCTCATATATTAGGTCTACCAGAAAGTTCTGTCCGTTCCGGTTACATTGTTTCAACAATTAAGCTCATATTCATTAAACACAATTTGGCTCTCTCTTTTAATCACTTACAATGTATATGCATTTTTGTCTTTTAGATGAATAAAACTAAAACCATTCTTGTTAGTATTAAGTGAGATGCGATCGCGTACCCATGGTTTCTGTCCTTACAAAATTTCTTGCAGGGCAAATAATTCAAGGAAGACGAAGAAATCAGACAAACAATGGTTAAATTTTTGGCCTCTATAGATAAGACATTCTTTAAAAATGGGATATAGAAAATGCTATCACACTGTAGAGAAGTCATAAATAATGGTGGCAATTAAATTATTCAATAAATTTTATTCAAAGTATGAAAAAATTTATTCTTTTGCTTCATTCTAAAAACGGACAGAACTTTCAGGTAGACCTATTTTAAATATAAAATGCCTCAAAAGATATTCCGATGCCTCAATGGATTCCTTATAGAGATATAGTAAACCCACCCTAGAATCAAACCAATGACCATTTACAACATTACAGAGTCTTTATGAAATGAGGCCTATCTATTCATGCATTAAATTTAAATGTTCTAGGCGATCGGGAAATACCTTAAAAAAATTTTGAAAACCGAGTCAATGTATTCCTTATAGGAAAAATCAAGGATATGGGTCTCTCAGGAATTGAACCTATGACATGTAGGCAACTACTGATATTTTCCCGATTAAACTATATATGTATCTATAAGTGTACAAAATTTGACTAATCTATATATCATATTCATAAAGATATGAATTTATTTAATTTAAAAATATCTGACCACCTTGAATCGAACCCTTGACCATTTGTAAACAAACAATACTAAGTTTATGTAGAAATATGCATCAAGTATAGCCAAATGAAATTTTTTTGTTCTGACTCAATGGGAATGGTTTAAAAAAAAAAATATTTGAGAAACAATCCAACGCATTCATATGTAAGCAGATTTTTGGGGACTCTTAGAATCAAATCCATGATAGATAGAGTTGGTTTTCTGATCTTCCCCAGGTAAGATTCATGTAAAAAAATCAACAACCCTGTGACCCACCCCAGTGGTTTAGGCCTGACATTCATATCCCATATATAAATATATATGATACGAGTAAAGGTGCACTTGCTGACAGCAAACAATCGGAAAATATATCTTTTAATAAAATTTTAGATTTTTCAAAATATTATTCTGAAAGGCCACGCTAAACATAAAGTAAAGGACATTTTTGCAGCAAAAATTGCATGCATTTTGATTTCCCATGCATTTCCTACGGCAGCATTATTACATGCCTGGCGTCGATCCACGGCCACCCTGCAAAAAACCTTGTCATCATTTGCTTGAGTATGATGAACTTTTTAAACACTCCAAATTTCAAAAGGAAATTCACTCAGGAAGTGTCTCAAAAGGATCTCTTCCTATTTTCTAATGTGTTTCTTATGGAGATATAGTAAACACATCGAACCAACGACCATTTACGACATTATTACGGTCGCCTTGATGTGACAATGAGCCCTTTAATGGCTTTATGAAATTTTGAACCTCTGCGCGGTTTGGAAGTGCCATAAAATGCTTTCGGAAATATAGCCAATGTATAATACTCAAGCCAAAGATGACAGTGATTTTCGCAGGAGGGCCTTGGTTCGACGCCGGGGCGGTCATAATGCTGCCATAAGAAAAGCATGTGAAGACCATGTAAAAGTATACATGTGCTCCGATAATTTTGTTTAACTTATATTTATTAATGTGGACGAAGATTAACCTTCCAAAAAATCTTTCATGAAAATATATATCATAGCATTGCTTGCTGATAGCAAGCACACCTTTACTTGTATCCTAATAAGATCCAACAGTAATAATCAGTTATGACACAAAGATGATAAATAAAAATATAACCTACTTTACTTAATAAATGAAAAGGCTTGCTTGGAGAAGCTAGAATTATCATAAAATTTAAATTTTCTCTATTTGTAATACCGATAGAATTTCATCTAGCGAAGTTTAACTAGTAAAATTTTCAAGGACTAGTTAATCAGAAATTTATTTTGTCAAAGGTTGTAACATATATTTATCAATTTTTTTATGTTCCTGGCAAAATTAATTGCTCCTGTTTTGAAAGAATGCTAAAACTACTTTCTCATTTATAATTTCCATTGATATGTTAAGTCTGTACTTTACAGAATGCAATTACTTGTTTGTCACTTTGTGTAGGATTTGTCATGTTTAAGTCCAAAATTTACGTTGGAAGTAGGAAGATTTACTGTTAAGATTTTATTCTACATTGTTGAATTGAAATTCTGATTAATGAAACTGTATCTCACAAAATAGCCAGTGAAGGACACTGAAAAATAAATGTAAAGCATACCTTCTCTGCTTCATATTCATCCACATACTCCTGTTTATCTTCATCTGGAAGATCTCTCCACATCTGTCCAATTATTTTGCCAATTTCCCATAGTTTAAGTTCAGGATTTTGGGCTTTCACTCTATCCCATACCTTTCTGCTATATCGCATGTATGGCATAAGAGGCTTCTCTGGTGCTTTAGGAGGCTTTGGGGCTCGGGCTTCTCCCTATCAAATGAAATAGACATAGTTCAAATTTTATATGTAGGATGAAAGAATTGCCTGGGAAACTAGGACTGAGTCAATTTACCAGAATATTAAATCATGCTATTAATGAATAATCATCAGAGCAACCAACTGGTAATTGAGAGATTAGAGTATAAGTCCCATTCCTCTCAGACTTTTTTCTTGTCTGTTGATCATAGGAATATTCTAGCGATGGAACATATTCATGCACAGTATACCTTTCTCCTTTTCCCTTAGTCTCAGTGGATGTTATTCTTTATAAAACATTTGAATTGCTTATTTATACAAGGTCCCTATGTCCATTACCCCTGCATGGGGTTTTGGTGTTACTGAAATCTACTTTGTTTCTCAGCCTGGGACTCAGCCAGATTCTGCTAGTGATCAGTGTTGGTGGGCTTACAGTATATGCTGTGTTCTTATGATTCATCTTGATTCTATCTTAGTGAGATGTACAGAAAGGAATTTAGTCATTCTGCTCAAATCTTAAAATAAACTTTAAGATGTTCGTTGTTTAAAACTTCAAGGAAGATATTCAAGGTATTCAAAAACTGAGGCCCACAAATAAAGGTGTCAATCACATACAAAATAACAATTAGGTTTGAAAGTGTAGGTTTCCAATACTTTTTCTCAATACTCATCAAGAAAATGTTCACAATAGCCTGGGAGAGAGGATACCATATGGGAGCTACGTCACTTTGTTAAGAGGTGACTTTTGTAGACAAACTATAGTTAGATAATAGTTTTTTCAGGGATTCCTACTTTCTTCAGTAAGGCTCTTGTCTTCTTCTATTGAGTCAGCACAGTCCAGGGGATGCTTTGATAGGTAGGATCATTAAAAATGTTTTCTATTCTCACTTGGTATAGCTGCACAGTATCATAAATATATAATGTATCTTAAAACCTAAAGAAAATTACAGTAGATTTGCAGGTCTAACTTACCCCAACACCTTTACCAACTTTCTGAGGATTGAAACCAGGATGCCCATGAGGAGATGAAATAAAAGGACTTTGGTTGGCAGAGGAATCTTTCTGCAAGAAAGAACAATTACATTATTAAGTTAAAGGTCTTAAATTTTGATTCCTGATGCAATTAAGTTTTTCTATCAGGATATGCAGCATGTAAAAAGGGATCAAGGTTCACTAGGGGGAGGGAATACTCCAATTTTTTCTAAAACGCTTCACACATACACTTGAGGGGGTTGGAGATGACAAAAATTTGGATAGTAAAATAATTGAATTGAATAATTGAACAAAATATTACTCATTGTCTTAGTATTATATAGAAAACTTAGAAATCTTATATAATTTGGAAATAGTGCTCCTAAATATGATTTGAATCAAAGTGATGTAGACATTACTGCCAAAACTAAATGTGTCTAGGTATTGAGCTACGCAGTAAATAAGGATGTCAGGCAAAGAGAGATCACTGCACTATGATAACAGAATAGAAAATGAACAGTAAACGGATCGTGCCCAAACTCAAAAATATGCAAAGGAAGGTAGCTAGTTGCATGGTTGCTAAACAAAAGAAATTAAAACATTTTTTAAAGTGGGAACCATTTGAGTTAAGAGGGTAAACATTTAGTCAAGCTAGGATGTACAAAACATCTAATTCTGCATAGGTAAGGGGGTGGGTAACTGAATTATATATTAAAGCATCTTAGTTAAATTGGATTCTGTAATCATGGCTTTAAAGCTAAAGAACAAAAGTTGGAAACAGATATAGTAAAATATTAATTCATTAAAAGGCATGTTAAGAGAAAGGAATGAATTTTTATGAAAATTTTATGAAAAGCTTATCCCAAAGGGAAAATTTGTATATATATATATAATCAAATGATACTTACACTAGTCCCAGTGGATGAACCTGAAGATCCAGTTGACTTCAGCCTTTCTGCAACGTAAATAACACCTTTATTTAACATCATGTCAAATATTACAAAAGCCACATTATCTCATATAGACTTTAAGAGCCATGTTTTCAAGTATTTCATTATCATTAGAAGATATTATTATTATTACTTGATAGTCAATTGTTCTTTCTTACTTCAGAGACCCATAGCTTAACTCAAATGGTATGATCCTAAAATGAAGATCAAGCTACTTGGTACTAGCCAGCAAGGATCAATGCTTCAAAATTAATTCTAAAGATTTGTTAATGACAGAATTCATAAACATGTGACAAGGTCAAATAATCCTCTGGTAATTGTTAACCCAATAAAAAAATTACAAGGTGTTTTCATGAGAATGAAATGATGAAGTAAGTGTTATCATTATATTATTAAATTAATATTATTGCTACCTCCAAAACTTTGGATTTACTTGTCAGTATATTTATCCTTGACATGGTAGATCCATGAGGAGAAAATGCAGTTTATTTCTAAGTTATGAATTAATTGAAAACTTTCATGATATGTGGACATTTTATACATTTTTATTTGATATTATGATATTTTACACTCCATTTCTTACATGTCACCTAGAATGTATATATTCTTAAGTAATTTATGCATTAAATTATTTTCGCTTTTTTTCTTATTCCACATAATGTATGTATATTCTAAGTAATATGCCTTACTTTTTCATGTAGGACAGCTTTGCATTTAAGACAAGGTATACTTTCAGAGACAATAATAAAAGTCTCTATAACTCATCTTTCAAGATTTTACCATGAAATTCCTTTATCACCCTTGCCTTCCTCTGACTCCCATTCCAAACACAACCCAGAACTCTCCTATTTATCGCTATCCTCTTCTCACAGCATGAAAAATTGCTTTAATATTAAAAGGAGTGTTATGTGGTCTGAGTATTTATCTATTTTCTACATGTGTGGTAGAGCAGGGATTTAAGTTCAATATTTAGCATAACAATAGGTAGAGTTCATTTTTGTTAGTGGTATTTTCTTTAAGTAAATTCATTTCATGAAGCATAATTAGCCCTAGTTTTGAGTTTAGGATTCAAAATAACAAGATGATTTCCACAATATTCCTATTCAGAAAAAAAGCAAACAGAATGCTATCTTTGTAATAGCATTAAAGTACAGAGTAAGAGAACAGTTGAGGTTCTAGCTCATAACAATGCTAGTATCTGTGATCTATATCTTTCAGCCCTCTCCAAGGGAATGTTATTCAGTATGCCCTGAATAAAGGGTATTATAATAATTCTCTTAAGGGAAAATGATATTATTTAGCACTTCAGCCCATTTAGACTGAGTTGCAATTTATGACCCTATTGAGAAAAGTTGTTTACTTTTTTTGTAATTTAATGCAATATTTTTCAGGTATAATTTTCTTAGCTTCAACTATCAGCATGTAACAAATATTATCCAATAAGCTACTAAGGAGAATCACAGATTGATATATTGATGTATAAGATTCCCAAATAGACCTCTTTGATACTCTAAAAGTAATATAAAATTCATCAGATAAGCTATCATTAACAATATACCTCTAAGACTGGTTATATAAATAAGACTGCAGAAAGTATCAACCAGAAAGCAGTGTATCAATTCCAAAAGATTTAAATTTGGTTAAAAGTAAGCTATAATCAACACTATCAAATGCCTTGTGGAAATCAGAAAAAATGATCAAAAATCAAAGTCATCTTGGCCATTTCATTATAAACCAATTGGTAAACATCTAGAATATGGTTCTAAACACTCGAACAACATAGGAAAAAATCATTTAGCTCTTCAGCAAACCTCCCAGAGAAATTACAAATTCAGTGTCTCTGGGAGCATGATCACTTGATTTAAATTTGAGGACTGTGACATCTTCTCTGGAAAATATCTTTAGAATTACCTATCACTGCTCACTAATCAGCTATCAGTAGGACATATAATATCGATTGCTTGAAAACATGTTTAAAAATTTAATCCAACATATTATTTTCACCCTTTGGAATCAATGATACCTTTACAGCTATTATCTCAGCAATTTATAATTTGCCCTGGGCCTTGCATATACACAACCAATAGTTGTTGAACCAAATGCTTTATGCAATGTTCATTTATTTACATTCAGCAATGAATATAGAAATGAATTAATAAATTATTTCCATTCGCATGCTGAAAATCAATGAGAAAAAGATTTGGCACATTTCAAATATAACTTTTATACATGTAATACAGATATAATTAACTATCTAAATATTAAGACAAAAGATGGGCAATATCATGCTTTTGACTAATAATATAAGAACCTGATAACTAAAATTCAAACACTCCCAAACAGACAATAATAATAAACATCCAAGGATCTCTAACAATTTTGTAAACAATGTGTAGTAAAAAATGTGTAGTAGTTCAACTCCATACCACCAAACACCAGGATGAAAGGAAAATTAAAAAAAAAGTCAAAGAACAAATGAGTCAGAAAGTATACCCACTTATACTGCAGCAAATTTGAATAAAAACAAGAATAATGGTGATAGCCACTCAAATATTTGAAGCTCAATACGACAAACTAAGCTTATTAACCTATAATTCTCATCAATCAATATGATCTATTTAATTATGAGGATTGAAAATTCTCCTTTCAAGTAAAACTACAGATTAAAAAATGTATCAGATGTAGTTATCAATGTTTATTATTCTTTAAATTATTATTACTTAATTTTTCAAAATAGGCTTAAAATGTAACGTTGCGTGCTGAAGGAGATTTTCTAAGCCTTTCAAACTCTCCATGAAATAACTCTACAACTAAATAGTATCATAAAAAAGAGATTCAATATCAAATTTATATTGACAATTGTATTTGTGAAGTTAAATAAATGAATTTTTTAGTATACTAAGATAGGATATGAAGATACAGTGGACACATCTGGAAGAGTAAAAGAAGATAACTTGGAGAATCAGAAGGAGTAAATACAAGCATTTTATATTAATAAAGCAATTTTATAAGAAAAATAAAATATTTGTTTTAGTTCAACATGCTTCTACAACTAGCATTATATTAAAATTTGTCACAATACATGCCTAAGAAAATTTTATTAACTGATAAAAATGAGGGATTGAAATGTATAAGGTATAAATAATAATGTTAAAACTATTTAATTTTAAAACATTCATAACATACAATTTTTATTTTGAATTATAACAATAACATTAGGAAATATTTATCCACACATAAAATTACATCACAACTTGAACGAGATAATTTTGGAAGATATTTTCATCTTTATGATGAGATAATTACGAATGAGTACATTTCATACTGTGCGATTTATTTTCAATAATATTTTATATTTATCATTGAAAACACTATTTAAAAATTTTAACTTCCCAATTCCAGTTTTTCCCCCCTAAAAGTATCTGAGTATTATAAACATACACAGAGAATGTAAAAGTAAAAAAAAATAAAAAGAATATGTAATCACAGTATGTCATATGAAAGTTGTTCAGAAGATAAAAAGAAAACTCTTACCTTTCAAAATGTTGAATGAGACAGGAACACCAGCAGACAGCATATCTAAGTAAGAAATATAAAAAGCAATTCATAACAAAAACAGCTCTACTAAATTATATAAATTATAATAAAATCTTGAAAGTTAAAGGTTATAAAAAGATTAAAATAAAAAGATTGAAAACATGCTAGAATATTAAACAATTTTGTTTCCATGAAATATTAGAGTGAATTGAGGTAAAAACCAACAACCATTAAACAATCTTCTGAACTTTGAAACTGAGCTTGATTCAAAAAATACCTTTGTGAATACCTGGACTGGCTATTTATAATAATTTAAACACAGTCACGAAAGTTGAGGGCTTCTTATTTGAGAATCAAAACAATGTTATGTATGTATATACATTGTAAAACAATGTATTTTATAATGCTATTTAATTGGCAAGGTAACATTAAGGTTTAGGTAACTAAACAAGTGTTTGAATTGAAAAAATATAGCAGGTAAAAATAACATATGATATATAATAATTAGTAAGTATAAGCTTCAAATAAAATAGTTTCAGAAAAAATAAGAATCTTTCATCCTCATTCTTGATTAAAAGGATTTCTAGAAAATTGAGAAAATCCATTTGGCTTATGATGCAATACTGTTTTGGGGATAACAATACTGGTTGCTGGCTTTTTAACCTTAAGCCAAAATTTTGATTCCAAATGATTTAAAATATCTTGACAGTGGTTATTGAAATTAGTGTCCTGGAAAATCTGACTAATTTCAAAAGAACTCAGAGAGAAACTAACCATTACCAGCTTTATAAAATAAATTTGTGAATGTACAAGTTATAAAAAGCTTTCAAGTACACCTAGAATACAATAATTGAAAGTGATTAAGCCTTCCTGTCAAGCTTAAGCTAAATCAAAGTTTAGTTAGATGCAAAAAGCACTCGCTTAAAATATGTTTAATTGGTTGTGTAATCATAATAAAAATATAAACATTAAAATAAATAGGAGAATTACTTTTAATGCAAGCACATATAATTATACAGACAGAGAGAAAAATTAATGGACCATGCTTAGCTAAGCAATGCCAAAAATGAAAATATCTAAAAGCAATAGCAGAACTTGAATATATGTGTGTGTGATTCTTCATTACAAGTAAGCTCTAATTCTATATTCCAAGTAAAACTATTATAATGATTAACAGCAATTATATACACACTCTTCCAGATTTCCATATTAAACAATGAATATACATATATAATCAGAATATGTATTAAATTTATCATGAATAAATACAATTCATAATAATGCCTTACAATGATGATATTGATATTGATAGACTAAAGTAACTAAAATAAAATTATAACAAAGGATTAAAAATAAAGTTTTTGTATCCTATCTACATTCTATCCTTATATCTACAGATAATAAAAATTAGTAAATTACTGATGAAATGTTTACCGTGACATTATAACTATGAGTAATTCCTTACAAATATTATTCAAAATTCTAAATTGAGGCAAGAGTAAGTTCTTCCCTTTAAGAATTGATATTTATAGCCTGGAAATCGTTGTCATTCTTCATAATTATAGAATAAAAATATACCACTTTCATTTTTCATTACCAGAGACAAAACACCTAAGGTAAAAGATAGATTAATGTCAGATTTTTAAATTTTTAGTGAATGATAAACATTAAAATTAATTCTTACACAGTCATTCATTAAAATATAGAAGTATGAATCCTGAGACATGAAAGAGAGCATGAGAGAGTAAGGAAGAATGAGATGGATTATTAATGAATGACACAAAAATTAAAAATAGAATTAATAGAATGGTTTATTGATAACCAATAAATAAATAAATTAACTTTGTTGCATAATAAACAAAGTCAGATAGAGTTTAGTGACATTTACGAGGTTTGGGAGCGATCCATGAATCTTAATTAATGAGAAATTGAATAGATATGGAAAAAGACCATTTAATCGAAGCACAATTTCACCATTGGAGTTTTTCTATACTTAAATGGCAGAACTATATACTAAACAAAATTCATCAATAACCATTATCTTTTAATTGAAGTCTACAAAACCACAAGGGCAAATATTGATTTCATTGAAAGATTTACTCATATTCATTTGGATTACTTACAGCTTTTAAGATAGGGGAAAAATATAAATTATCATTATCATGGCACTATTACCTGTTTGACCATTTATAAATATAAAAATTAATTATTTTTGAACCCAGAGGTTTCAGATTGAGGTATTCAAAACATCACATTGAAGTTTTAAATACCCTCCTTACCAAATATTGTTTCTGTAGAATATATTTCTAAACATATTGAACAGAATCAAAAAAATCTGTTAATATATTATTATAATAAAGATATCATTGGAATCAAGATAAATTTTCCTATTCCCATAACCCACACCAGCAGCAAATACGATAGATGATAACTATAGTCTAACAAAGTGTTTAGGTTATTCATCTAAACACTATAATTTTAGATACACTACTTACGGTTTCCTGAAACAGGAGTAGGAGAAGCCGTTGCCATTTGCTTATAATTTGGTGGAAGTGCCATTTTGAAATATTATTTCACCTAAAATATAACATAAATGCGAAATTAACCGTATTCTTGAAAATTATGATTATTTCATATATTATTAGGTTTCAATGAATAAAAAAGTGCAGTAGAGACGCACAGAATTGTAGATACACCTGAAATTCACTACATTGTAAACCCAAAGTTATAGACCCGTTGATGCTGAAGCATCGTTGCAAACAAACATAACTGAAAATATGGTTATTACTTTTCGAAAATCTTCATTTAAATTAATAAGAAAGAAACTTCAGAAAATGATATTCACCTTTATGAACTAGCAAAGAATTTTTACGATGCAATGTAAATTTTACGGAAAACAATGTCCTTTTAAGTTTTAAGTAGAGCCATCCATTGACTCAAGAGCAAATAATATCTATGATAGCTAAAGATCTTTTTTCGTGACCTATTTAAATGAGAACGAAAATTGAAGCAGAACCTTCACATACTTATTATACGCACGCAACAACGCAGATAAATTAGGTAGCGTGTATCATGTAAAATAAAAATACAAATCGAAATGACCAGACCGATAAGTACGATACCATTATACCATATCTAGACGACTTTTAACGCAAATATATAATACTGATACAACTGAATCAACAATAATACATCAAATAACTGAATATAATGAAGTTTATAATAACACAAATAAAGCATCATGACGGCCTGCCCGGTATTAATGTTGACAATAAAAAGGTTTCATGATTAAGAATTTAACTCACCAAACTTGAAATGAAGTTTTGCAGTGTTAAAATGAAACAGTTCATTAAAATATTTTATTCAGATTCCTGCTAAAGAAACTTCGCTTCCAAAATCTTTAACAAACTGATGTACACAACCCTTCAAGCATTACTAAAAAGCGAAGCGGCAATGCAATGCGCAGTGAGGCCGCATCTTCGGAGCGCCGATTTTCATTTTAATTAAAACATAAGTGTGAAAATGAACTTCATGTAAAAGGACGCAAAATCTTGTATTTATGAATTAAATAGAAATTTTAAACAAATACATTTGGAGAATAATGAAGATTCTGCTTAAAGTCATTTACAAAAAATATGCTAAGTTGAAAACTGGTTTCGGCTAGCGATAAAAATGCTATCACATATTCTATAGATGAGTAATTATTATTTTTTAATAAATATTAGTTATTCTTTCAATAAAATACTTTGAGTCTTCTATAGAGCATAAAAATTATATTTTACACATTTTATAATAATATTTCAAAATAATGTATTTTTAATTACGCTCTAGAATATAATTAAAATAATGCATGCTCATTAATAAGTAGATAGCGTGAAAATCCACGAAGCCACTTACAAGTTAGTTAGTAGACTTACATGTTAAAATGTTAAGATTCACCTGAAAATCATCATTTTATCTTCATCTGAAATATGATTTTGCTGCCAGTCTCCCAATTGGCCCTAGGACTAAGTTCGCATTTATAAATTTAGTAATAAAAGCAGCAGCTTTTTAATTTCTATCACATATATCAATGTTATGACCACCTAAGGCTTATATCGCATCACAGAGGAAATAATGTATAAAAGTAATTAAAAGATCTCAGCTGCCTTGGGAGCTTCCAAATGATTCTAAGTTTTATTTCTGGTTATTGTAGTAATTTTATTTTAAAATCTGCTAAAATGAGTCAAACGTAATTTATTCTAATTCTTTATTTGTATATTGAAGATTTGATAGATGCGGTGGACAACTTTTCTTTTCAGAAGTTTCTTTTATAAGGAAAACGTTTCATTATTTTATACAAAAGAATTTCCAACGCAGAATATGTTAGCCGTCTATAGTCTCTCTGAAATTTCATAATTTAATGTGCTTGCTGTCAGCACGATCTAGTGGGAAGAATACGTACTAAACTTCTCGAGGGTTTGCGGCGGTTGTGACAAGGCGTATGAGTACTATATTTACTTTACCTCTTCTATTATTCGTTACTTGCTTCACCGCATAGGCTGGGTACTCTGCAAGTTGAAACGCCGGTTTTTGCAATTTGTTAACGGTTAAATTCATTCAAGGACATGATTAATTGGTAGATGAGTATCATGGTGCTTTAAAGTATAAACAACATCTATAATCTCTCGCTGATCTACCAAGCTTGTTAATTACCACACAAATATTATGGCCAAACATCATCCCGATTTAATATTTTGTCGTAAACAACCAGGAGTCGGTATGTTTTTCTTTGCTTTGCTTTGCAAACTCTTAGGGAAATATTTTCCCGAGAGTAATGGAGATTTTTATCTGCATCTTCTTTTGTAAATGAAAAGACTAACTGTTAATATTATCTATGCTTTCATTTCAGCTATTGGACGATTATGTGAAAAATGCGATGGAAAGTGTGTGATTTGCGATTCTTACGTACGACCCTGCACCCTTGTTCGAATATGTGATGAATGTAATTATGGATCATACCAGGGTCGTTGCGTGATTTGCGGAGGTCCTGGTGTTTCTGATGCATATTACTGCAAAGAATGTACTGTGCAAGAGAAAGATGTAAGTGAAATCGAGGGATACATGGACTAGATGTTTAGTTGTGAATTTTGTATGAGACCGATACTTTGCATTAAAGGTTGAGTATTGAAATATGAATAAGGTTTTCCTCCAAGTAAGCTGAATCGTAAGCATCGCGCTCAATATTTACTACTCGGTCAGCGTCTCATATTTTGATGTAAGTTGTTTTATTCGTTCAATTCAGCGGGGTTCTTTAAAATTGAATATATTTTATTGAAAAATGAAGGATGATTATATGTTAATTAATTCAGATTATTTCATTTCAGAGAGATGGCTGTCCTAAAATAGTAAATCTTGGAAGTTCGAAGACAGACTTATTTTATGAACGCAAGAAGTATGGCTTCAAGAGGAGATAAGTCATTCAAGTTAAATTAATCATTTAATTGTATTTCATTATTTTTGAAATGTAATCCATTTTTATTAAAATGTTTCATCAGAAATGTTTGCCTCAATAGAAATTAATTTTGTTAGTATGCAAATCAGCCATTTGTATTTTCAAAATACCTAGACTAAAATATCACATGCAGGAAAGGATCGCAACTCATAACTGCAACCTACCTCATAACACTTGTTGAAACAATTCAATGATTACATGTGTATACATATATCTTATTAAACAGAGCCGAGGATATATTTCATTCACAATTTATCAGCTTGCAGGTCAATTCTATATGAAAGTTGTATGTTGGAATCTTGAAATTCTAGAGTAGATGTGCATAAATAGTTATGGAAACTAACAATTCAAGGATCTTGATAAATTAATTTCAATTTCTAATATTCAGGTAATGCTAATTTTTTTTAATTTTTAAAAAAAGAGAATTTTTAATAATTTAATGTGAAATATATTTTTGCTATTCAAAAACATGAATGGTATGTTGAATGAATGCAAACTATTGATGATCATTGTTTGAAAGTTGAAATTATTTCTCATGTTTCCTATGAATTTAAATATGATTCTTTCATTATTTATCAAAAACTAGTACTCCTTGTAACTCAAAAAAGTAAAATTATTCTCATTGTAATTTTATTTAAAAGAGATAGATAAGGAAATGAGAGTGAAAATCTTCATTATATCTTGGTGAGAATAAGATCTGATATTTCAATGGACTTAGAGGAACTGAGTATAATGGGAAATTAAATAGAATGATATTCAGTTTTTATTTATTCTCTGAATATATTTACATGTTAAAAAATTATCATCAATATTAATTATCATAAATCGATTTTAAATACATTAAACATCAGAATGATAGGTATTAATGTAGAATTTAAAGTAAAAATATGTTTACAAACATCTTAATAAATAAATAAAAAAAAACAATAAATAAAATAGTGACCTGATATTATTTAACTATATAAATAAAGAATAAGATATAAAAAAGAATAAGGAAATTCCAAAATATAAATTTAAAATAATTTATTTAAATAATAGTGGGTAAAAGTACTGGAGAAAATGGTTAATGGTAAGATATAAGGGTGGCAGTCAATGTTTAATGGAGAGTTGGTGTGAGTGAAGTCTACATATCAGGATTGATTGATTGAAAATAACTGAAGATTTGAAAGTATCAGCTCTAAAATGAGAAAAAATAAACAGATTGAGGGAGAATGTTTCATTCCAGAAATTTGAAAAAATACATCATAGATTGCCATTCTTTGTAAAGATATTTGGAGGTAATTATTATTCCTAGCACAAAAACAGCACATGCTGTGCATCATGTGCCAAGTTCCTGACCAATATTCAGGGATGTTATTAATGTTGATCAAGAAGAAATGTTATAGGGGATGAAGATTGTCTAAATGTGAGCTTTGGCCATCCTAGATTTTGTTGTTTAAGTGTAGATTATTGTATCCTCACCATTTATGTATGGATTCCATAAACATTCCGGCTAGGGATTAAAAGGGGTTCAATTGTTTTGAGTGGTTGCATTATCTGCATAAGTATAGTATTGGTTTTGCAAAGGGTGTTTGGTAGGTCATAGATAAATATAATGAAAAATAAGGGTTCAAGAACAGGTTTGCTGACAGACAGAAAGGACAATACTGGTTAATAATATTTATTCCTAAGTTGCTCAGTTTCATGAAATGATATTCGTGATTTATGATTTCAAAAGCATTACTAAGGACAAAGAAAGTCCTTAAGATATGTTCATTATATTACATCATTACAGCACAAGTAATCTGCTGAGTGAATTCATTAGTAGCAGTAGAGTTATTTCTAAAACTATAGTGAGACTCCTAAAGCAGGCTGAAATGATTGACGCAAAAAATAGAATTAATATTTTTTTAAAGTAAAATAAAGTTTTTCCAGGATGTTGGAAAAAACTCATAGCCCTAAGATTTGGCAATAGTAACAAGAGCCGGCATGTAATAATTTATTTTGAACAAGAACAACCTGAGCAAGTTTTAGGGTAGATAGTAAGTAATGCACACATATTGACGAATGACCTGCTGAACAACTATTTTTGAATGAAAGGAATTTCTTTTGATTAATATAGGATCTGAAAGGAGTACAAATATTTCAGAATACAGGCCAAGATCTTGATTCATGGATTGAATTAATTTTTTTAATGTATAGTAATATAAATCACGAATCAGGATATAAATTCATCGAAAGAGGTAGGTGAAATTTTTTAAATATTGAGCAAGAAATTGTGAAAGTATAACATTGGACAAATAGATGCTGTATAGGGCATAAACATGATTAAGAAGGTCACGGACTTTAATTGAGATATGCTGTCTGATTATAATTAAGGGTAGTAATACTCGTGTAGCATGTGTGTATATGTATATATATATATATAAATTTTATGCTACACGAGTATTACTAATCTTAATTATGATAGTAAGTAACGCTGCTGTTCAATACATATATCGAGTGATATTTAAGAGTGAAACAACAGGATGATTAAAGTACGAAAATATTATAGTATGCGATAGATTACCAGGTAGATGTGGAATCGTACTGCGAATTGATTGAAATTAGATATTATAATTCAGGTACAACTGTGACAATAGAATGTCATGATGAATCAAAACTCATTTATGCTCTGTAGTTTAGATTTGCGCTTTTAGGAAGCAGGTAAATATTTCGTCCTTTCTCTTGATAATCTTAAAAATTTGTGTGTCGATGTAACTAAAAGTTAAGCGAATTTTCTATAAATCGTAAGCAATTAGCCTTACGCAATATGTATTGCATTTTTCGACGCTCCTGTTACCGAACCTGCGCGACTACAGCACTGCTCAAAGATTTTGCATGTGTAATAGTTTACCGTTTGCCTTCGGTCAAGTTTTCTAATTTTTTACGACTTTTGCGTAACTAATGATCCAATGATATTTTCGAGAGACTTGCCTCTTACCGTTGAATACGGTACTGTTTACCAGACATTCCTCATTTGGATGTGTAATGTTTATCTTATATAAAGGTTATCATGGGCCTCAAACTTGATTACAACATGATTTTATCACCTATTTTTCGATTAAGCCAATCACTACTGGGTTGCTTGTAGTTTTGATGTGCAGTAATATGAACAGTTTGAAATCTAGAATTATTCACTGGAATCCGCAATTGATTCGTGATTGTGGATTTCAGAAATATGTTCTTGTTATTTTAAACAGAAGAATAGAATTTGGGAAGGAATTTATGATGTCATTATGGAATAAAGGTAAGAGAAGTATAGGAATCATTGCTTCAAATCAGAGTATTGAAACATTATATTTTTTGCAGCACACAAAAAAATATTGGTGGATGGAGGTGCAAATCAGTGGTTCGATTTCCTGAAAGAAAATAATTTATCAAACGCTGATGAACAATATTTGCCAGATTTTATAACAGGGGATTTTGACTCGATATCTCAAGTTGTTTTGCATAGTTTTGAACTACTCGGAACCAAAATAGTCAGAACGCCTGATCAAGATGAGACTGATTTTACAAAAGCGCTACGTGTATTAGCTGAGGAAAGCATTGATGACCTAAGTGAGGTGAATAGATACAGGGTTAGATTTCTGATGTACTTACTCCAGATATTACAAATAGCGTTTTCCAGGTTGAAGCAGTGTTAACGCTGGCTGAAACTTGTGGGAGGTTCGATCAAATCATGGCAAATGTAAATACGCTCTTCAAAGCTAAGGAAATTATAAGCGCCCCAGTGTATTTGCTATCAAGTGATAGTATAACTTGGATTTTATGGACCGGAGAGCATGAAATTGAAATAACACTTTGTGAAAACTCTGAACATAAATGGTGTAGCCTAATTCCAATTGGTAGACGTTGTAATAAGGTGACAACTTCAGGACTTAGATGGAATTTAGGTAAGTAATTATGCAACTAGATTTTTTTATATTAATTAATTCCATCAGAGCAATTATCTCTTAATCACAGAAACTTGAGTGTTCATTCTTAAATTCACTCTCAGTACTTGTGTACTTGTCAGTAAAGTTAAGGAATAATCTACTATCTTAAATCTAATAGTATTATTGTGGAGGAATATCTATGAGACTTGACTAAATTAGATTTGATGATAGGCTAAGATAGCATAAATAATGGTAATTTAATGTAAGATATGGAAGGTAAGCATATTTAAAAGTTATATATGGAGTGGAAATTGATTTATTAAAGCCTTGGAATATGAGCTATCTATGAAAATTAGTAAAGTGGTTTTTAAGAGGCTGTACTTGTGGCAATGAAAGAGTTATAAGGACAAGAATTTAATAATAGAGATATACAGCTTTATTGTGGGCAAGTTTGGAACTATTAAGTCCCCTCCTCAATCTCACCTGTGGGTATCGGGAAAAGTGAGGTTGAATAAGAAATAGTGGGCAAATGAACTATTTGTATGAAAATCTTACCAATAAATAAATATCTAGTGTAACACTGTAGTGATAGAATCAAAATATAATATATAGTAAAATAGAAATTTGCTGAATAAAATGAAACATTATTATGCACAAGAGTTCAAACTTTCCCTCTAATTATACTCCACCTCATGATGTACTCTCAGAAAATCAATAGATATCATTAGAGAATGATTTTAAGAGTTATAAGTAATTAAAGTGGATCTTCCCTATCCCTTCCTCCATGACTAGTCTAAATTCATCAGATTTATCAATTAAATTAGTATTGAGTGAGCCATTTTTGCTAATATGCTATATTTTCATGTTTGAAGCACTGAATTAAGTTCTTTATGAAAGTCATTCTGAGAATGTTTTTGCAGTAATAACTTTAGGTAATTATTTTTCTCTTGCCAGATTCACAAGCTTTGGAGTTCGGAGAACTTGTTAGCACATCAAATACTTACACTTTAAGACAATCTAAGATTAGAATTAAATGCAGTGACCCTCTAGTTTGGTCAATGCAGTGGCTGTAATAATAATGCTGAGAATGATCATCTTTGCATATATCTGTAGAATTAGTAAATACAGCTCAAGATCAGCCAAGATATTGCTGAAAAATGTCATTAAATGGATAATAAATGGCAACTTTGGAAAGAACATCTGAAGGTTTTGTATAATTTAATATTTACCATAGCAATTCCTCATGTTTAAGTTTTATGGTATTTAATTCTTATTCATTCATTTTGTAAGTTAGTTTTAATGTTGAAGATTCTCAAAGTACTAAGAATGATATAATTCAGGGTTTTTAAGATAGTGTATTTTAAATGCATTAGAAGGTGGAATATATTTATAAATAGATTGAGTTGTTTTTGAGAATTTTGGGAAAATTGTAAATGGTAGACTAAAGGCACATCTATAGTAGATGTACGTAATTTAAATTTGCTGAAGTAGGAAAATTTAACCGGTCAAGATGTATGATAGAATATTTCCTTTATTTATAAAATAAGTATATTAAAATTCTTATACTGTATGAAAGTATAAAATAGTCAATACATGATTTATCTATCTTTAGTTTAATTTTTAAATTTATATTATTGAGATGGAGTTACACTTAATCTTATGGATGATAGACTACCAGAAAAGTTATCCATCAAATGTAATAAATTATTTTTTTAATGTGACTTTTATTAAAATAATTGTAATGTCCTCCTTTAAAATGCTAACAAGGTGTTAATGGTAGAGTAAAAGAAGAAGTCAGCAAAAATGTAGCAGACTGATATATACCGTATATCCCTGCCTATAAGACGCACCTGGATTTTTCAGGTTAGAATACACCAAAAAAACTAAAATACTTGGATAAAGAAAGAATTTTAATGATAGCATTTTACATGAAAAGGGAACTTTAATATTAAAAAATTAATTAGCAAATATATCAGAGTTTATTCATCATAGAACCCCAGAAATTCCTCATCACTGCTGCGAAAATCATTTGCTGATTCGACACTTTTTGAAAGACTTTAAGATAGAGCAGCACCCATTGCAAGATTAAACTAAAAGTGCTACATTGTATGCATTTCTGATTTCTCTGGGAATTTTTTTGAAGGAAATTAGACATCGACTTATTAAAACCTTATTTCTAACAACCTGCTCAAAAAAGGGTTATCATCAAAATTTTTAATGAATTAAACTATTTTCAATGCCTGATACACTAAAAAATACTTAATGGTATTTATTTATCCTGTCAAAACGGTTATTATTAGGAGGACGAAGTTATAACCGTGATATCCATTTACCATCATCACATAGGACACAGGCTAATTTTACTGCACAATTTGAAGAAAAAAAAGTGCGTCTTATCGGCCGGGAAACACGGAATATGGAAAAAATTCATTCCAAATTATCCGAAAAATGACTTCCTTCTCCACTATCAGAGGTCTCCAATTTAATGTTAAATCAGTTTTAATAATTTCCTTTTGACAAATATTGCCGATGGAAAATTTTTACTAATTGAATAAGATCAAAGTGGTAAATCTGGTCATAAATCCTTTTACTTAGATGTTATTTTGTAACAAGAAGTATTTAAATACTACTTAATTTAATGAAGAAGCATTTTAACATTTAATTGTTAAGATTTAATAATTTGTTAAAGTAATCTTTGTGATTTATTGGGGCCTGAGATTGAAGTATAGTACTTCTTTAAGTTGGCCTATTAATCATGAAATCATTGTAATATATTTTTTTAATTAATAAATACTAGGATATAATTATAATGGTTTCTAATTTATAATTATGAATAAATATGAAGTTTATTAAGATTCAATTTTTTAATGATCCATCGTAAATTTTGGTCATTGGTTCAATTCTAGGTGAAATATTTTCAATTTAAAAAAATCATATCTATCTTTAATTTTACATATATATCAATCAAACTTCGAACACTTACAAACTCTCATATACTTTACTCAGAAAAAAATCAACACCTATGCCTATGTGCCATGGGTTTGATTCCAGAGCAACTCGTAATCTCGAATTTCTTCATTACAAATACATACAAGATTTCCGAAAAGATTTTAGGGCAATTTCTGTTGGTGTAGAAGATTAAAATTTTATACATGCATCGAAAAGTTAAATTTTGAATTGAAAAAATTGAATCGTACATGGTCGTTGGTTTGATGTTAGGGGGCGTAACTATATCTCCATGAGAAATGCATAGGGAAATATGGAACTCCTTTCGAGGCTCTTAGTGTATGAATTTCCTTTTGAAATTTGGACTGTCTATAAAGATAATCATACTTAATCGAATTATAAAAGGTTTTTTGTAGCATTTCCTTGGTTCGATGCCAGTTTAGGAATAATGCTGCCAAAAGAAATACATGAGCAATCAAATTTAGTTCATTGTGTACTGCGATATTGTCCTTTACTTTGTTTAGCAATGGCTAAGCAGAATAATCTCATTTTTTATTAAAAGATATTTTTTCGTTTGTGTGATGTGAGCAAACTCATCTTTACTTATGTATTAGGTCTACTGGAAAGTTCTGTCCGTTCCGGTTTCATTGTTTCAACAATTAAGCTCATATTCATTAAACACATATTTGGCTCTCTCTTTTGATGTGATACAATGTATTCACATTTTTGTCTTAGATGAATAAAACGAAGACCATTCTTATAAGTATTAAGTGAGATGCGATCCCATACCCATGGTTATTGTCCTTACAAAATTTCTTGCTGGGCAAACAATTCAAGGAAGAAGAAGAAATCAGACAAACACTGGTTAAATTTTTTGCCTCTATAAATAAGACATTCTTTAAAAACGGGATATACAAAATACCATCACGCTGGAAAAAAGGCATTAAAAATTATGGCAATTATATTATTCAATAAACTTTATTCAAAGTATAATATGAAAAAATTTATTCATATCCATCATTCATATTCATCACATCCATCCATATTTATTTATTCTTTTGTTTCATTCTAAAAACGGACAGAACTTTACGGTAGACCTATTATTATCTATAAATACATAAGGCTATCAAGTCACTTTAAAGCCTTCAAAAATAGCCATGTAGAGTTCTGTTGTATGAATGGAAAATCTTACACATTAAAAAAATGTTAAGAATCATTAAAGCTTGATTCAAGGTACATAGTAATATTATCATTTTAATTAAATTCATGTTTTTTGGTCTAAAAAGTTTTTATATAAATTTTTTTAAATTACACTATAAAATAACACAAATTATGATATTCAATAATCAAATATATTTGATTAGAGAACCCTTTAGTTAAGTGAAATAAACTTAAGAAACACAATTGATGTTGCCGAAGAACCTAAGTCATGACTTCATTTAGTATTTTAAGTTGAGTTTTCTTCTTTTGTTAACATCTATCTTATGCATGAAGAAGGATAAAAATGGTTGTGTCATGGTTCATCATAGCTATTTGAAAGAAGAAAAGGAATATAGATTTCATATGCAATGAAGACTATAACATATAATATTACACGCATATAAATTCTTAATTTTGATCCTCTATCGACTTATGCTAGTCTCATTCAAAAGTCAGGAGACACCTATGTTTACACTCCTTGTAAGTGATGGAAATTTAAAAAATGTAATGAGGTAATCCAAGCACGAAAATGTTATGGAGACTGATAATAATTGATGCACTATCAACTCGATAATAATAATTTAGAAAAACTAATGTAAAAATATGTAGAAAAACACTGTCAGAACAAGTATAAATGCAAACATTGATTATTCGGTATGGAGGCTAGTAATAATCAAGTTACCAATGACAAAGGAGAAATTTTTTATCGAACAAATTCTTCTGTGTAATAAGACGGCCGCAGTTGACGTTTTTATGGCATTATTCTTCGTCTACAGTTGTTTTCTCCCTTTTAAATTACTTTTAATTTTACAATTACATTTAAATAATATTACAAACAATCGTTACTTCGACACTCGAGTTTCTTCAATCATTATAATGATCTTGGCATACGAGAATTTTTGCCATCGCATTAAAAGAGATGATTGGTATATGTTCGTTTTATCAAGTAAATTAACTCTATATTGATCTCAATATAAGAGGCGTTTTCGTTTTTACGCTCTGATCTCGCACAATAGAGGAAAGAGACAATGTATTTATTATTTGCCGACCCGATTTTTCGCTCTCATAATTTAGGCTTTGTTTGCAGAGAACTCTTTGTTCGTTTCTAAGCATTCCTAATTACTTGCCTTTCCTTTGTGCACCATCACCGAGAGCGTGAAAGGGTGGGTCTCAATGAAAGTATTTTAGAGGACCCTTCACATTCGTCCTACTACAGACATGCAGGTCTTCACTCGATTCATCTCTTTCGCAGCCCTTGCTATTTTAGCAGTTGACGCTGCTTCTGATCTACGGCAGAATAGGATCTTCACCATCGGTAAGTGCCCTTTTACAGCCGCAGTGTCATCCTTAACTAACGGTTCATTCAGTAATACGACTGAATAAAGTCGTATGCGTATTATTAGAAAATATATAATTAATCATAATATCTCTCAAACAAAATTTTGGGCCATTTGTAATTTAATTATTTGTTTCTATATATAATATTTCCTTACTGTCTATATAGTCATGCGACGGAAAAGATGGAACATCATTGATTATTCCTGTTTCGTTGTCTTTTCTTATCTCAACATACTAATTCTATAATTTTGACTTAATTACTGTTTTAGTTTCCATATTTGTAATTAATATTTTTCTGAGTAGAAAGTCATGCACATATTAAATTAGATTTATTTATATTAACCTATTGTGTCAATACTGTGCATATTTTTATCTTCTGCACAATTTAATGTCGTATTCGAATGAGCCTTCTATCATAGAGTAGCGAGGTATTGTATTTTAGGATTATGAAACAATGTAATGTACTAATAATGCAGTTAAACGATTACTTTCATCAAAGTTATGGTGAGATTATTTATGTACTCATAACAGTTCATTTTTATGTTAAAAAATGGATTAGATTTGGGTAACACCACCACTACCTTAAGCAGCCTGACTGCCTTGGGCTCTTTGGTAGCTCTCAAAGCTAAGATAGCACTCGCTGTAGCTATCCTTTGGGCAGCGGCTTCGTTTTTCGCTAAATGGGTGGGAGCACTTGCACTCTGTCGTGCTTCGCCCGGTTACGATTTTCACGCCCAACTATACCAGGTGAGTAGAACCTACCTATATTCACATTAGATTTACTTTAATGTTGGACGACGAGGCAATTAACACAATTATAAGACGACGGATGATTTCTTTTTGATTTGATTGATCTGAAGCTCGTAAAGACATCTTACGATTATCTGGAATTTATAATTAACTTCAGTTTGACGTTTGCTCTCGGGTAAATGGAAAATGGTGCCTCAATTTTTGCGCATATTTGACAAGTATAATTTTAATTTACAAATACAATACGACAAATTTTCTTTCCTAAATACTATCTTAATACCTATTACATATTACAACAGAATTTTTAAGAAATAGATGAAGAATATGAAATAAAAGTATTTAATTCAATTACTAATGTTCCAACAACGCGTCGATTTATTTGAGTGTCAGTTCTTCAAATAGTTTGTATTGAGTTTGCTTCAATAAAAGAAGAATATCAGTAAGATCAGTATCAGTAAGAAGTATCAATAAGAATCATAATAAAACTTCCAAATCGTTTAATTAACTAATTTAATGGATGCTAAATTCACTATCTCAGTCTTTTTCTGTTCTGTACTTTCTCACTTTCTCATGATTATTCTTTAAAGATTCATTATTTAATGATGTAAAAAATTATCAAAACACACTTAAAATATAGAAACGGTCTCTGTACTAGAAAATCTGTGAGAATCTTTCTCCTCTCAGCAATCTTGTAAAGTTTGTAGTAGTTTTTTACTTTAACGCTGTGACTATGAAAATCAAGTAATAAAAATCTTGGTTATAGGACTCGAGCTATGGACATTCATACGGGGGAGCACGTCCAGCAAGAACTGTAGAACTTCACGAATCGGGAAGCGAGCTTCTCACGGAATTTGTGGAGCTTGCCAAAGACAGGTTTGATAACGACTATCTAATTTAATAATACGTGTTCCTTGTAAATAACTCGTATTCATTGAAACCATAAATATTCCATAAATGTCCGATGGTGATTGTCATTGCATATAAAGGTAACAGAAATAATGATAACCCGATACACAATAATTATTTAGCATCTTTAATTAAAAAAATAACATATATGCTTTCAAAACTACATATTTAATGAATTGCTTGAATGAATTTGTAGGCTAGCAGTAACTGACTTAGCTGTCGGAGCCATCAACAACAGTGATTGTCGACGTCGACTCCTATGCCTCGCCAATTCATACTTCGATCAACCTAGAGATTATGGGTGAGTTCTATAATACATAACATTATATATACCATTTCAGAACAAAATGTAAATGAAAATTACATTTTTATCTCATTTTTTTACAAAATTTCGGCATGGTAAGGAACAAAAAAGTTTTAGGAGATTTATAAATTTGACTACATGATCAAATTTTTCGAAGGATAAATCATTTTTTACTACACTTAAATTATTTTTACTAGGATATGATAACAAATAGTCTAAGGTAACTATTATTTATTCAGAAAATACAAAGATCAATCTAAGAGACAACTAGCATTTTGGATTGGATGAAATTAATGGCAGTTAAAATGTTCTCTGATTAAATTCTATCAATTTTTGTTTTAAAATTCTTTTATTTTGTAATAAAGACATTCACTCTTTTACATTATAAAAGGAAAGTACATTCTCATCCAAATTTCACCGGAAATTAATTTAAAGTTGACCAAAGACAATCACAAATCTTAGTTTTATCAGGAAAAAGATGACGTAAATATGCCTCGCTCACGAGGTTTTTCGATTCCCCCATAAAACAATACTGCCTAGAATTTTGGAAAAACCCATGATTACTTCCCAAGACGACTGATTAGGCTTAATGGATTATATTAATCCTTCCGAAAAGCGTTCGTTCAGGTTTAACAGAAATAAAATAGCAAAATGACTGGGACTCGAACCCATTACATTAAAAACTGCTGAATTTATTGATATCACGCCAAAAAATGCAGAATTAAAGAAAGGCAAAGAGAGTCATCAAGATCAAGGATATACGTAGCAGAAAATGTGCAACTATAGTCACGCTTAACATCAAATCACAGACCTGTCGAACCACAGAAAACTAAAAATGATGCCTAAACTTCTTTGAACGCACTTCAAATATACTTTTATTAATTATACATATGATTTTACTTGTTTAAGTTTAGTTATAAACTCATTTGAAGAATGTAAGTGCCCAAAGTAAAGTATATATAATTGTGACACCGAAACATCAATCTTATAGGGAGAGTGAATTATCGTAATGGTAAAAGATCTAAAGTAATCGATCCCCGATGACATATAACTTTCAATTGGGGAATAAATTTGCTAACTATCAGTCATTATTTCTTTTTCTCTTTTAGCTTTTCTTTGTGATATCTAAAGAATGATTTACTATTATTACATCTCTATTTGCCTACTCATCTAGCAGTGGAAATTATGACTTTTAGATGTATTAAATCCTTGAAATCCTAATGTCCCTCCCTTATTCTGACAATGGCGGCCATTTGGAATGTTTCGTTAATTTTTGGCAGCTGTTTTGCTTGGATATGTTTAGGCTCGTCTTTCATATTTGCCTATTTCAAAAAATGGATCAAAGAATCTGTATCTAATTTCGTGTGAAAAACAAGACGGAATGCGTAGATGCATATAGTGTATGCATATATGCCATATAGTGAAGCTACTTTGGACAAAAGCAACATTTATCGATGGTACAAAATGTTCTCAGAGGGCCGAGAAGATGTGAACGACGAAGAGCCCGAGCACGTCAGGAACGGACGAAAACATTGATAAAGTGAAGAAAATAGTATTGGACAATCGTCGACTCACCGTTAGAGAAGTTGCTGCGGACCTAATTATATGGATTGACTCGAGCCATTCGCTTTTAAGCAATGATTTGGGCGAAAATTCTGCTAAAATTGCTCAATTGCTCGACTAAAAACAGCATCGCGTAAACATTGCTCAGGAGATGTTAGACTTGGACCGTGACGACCCAAATGTGCTCCAGAGTCGTAACTGGTGACAAGTCACGGGTTATTACGTGGAAACCAAAGCTCAGTCATCCCAATGGAAGCTGCCGCACGAACTAAGACCGAAAAATGCACGCCAAGTTCGGTCGAATGTGAAGGTATTGCTGACAGTTTTCTTCGACTGCAGGGGCGTGGTGCATTATGAGTTCTTGCCGCAGGGTAGAACGGTCAATATTATCTTCAAGTAATGCGCAATTTGCGAGAAGCAATCCGCCAGAAACTGCCGGATTTGTGGAAGAACAAAAATTGGCTTTTGCACCATGATAATGCCCCTGCTCACACATCGTTACTTGTGCGCTAATTTTTGGCCAAAACAACAATTCTTGGATCCATTTTTTGGAATAGATGAAAATCGAAGACAAGCCTAAACACATCCAAGCAAAACAGCTGCCAAAAATTAACTAAACATTCCAAATGGCCGACATTGTCAGAGTAAGTAAGAGACATAAGTAACAACATAACGCCACCATAAGATCAAAAATCGAACATACGTAGCCCGCGAAAATTCAAAATTCGCGATACTTTTTGAACAAACCTCGTACATATATACTAACATCAAGTGTATTTCTTTTAATGCTATTAACCCATCTATTCCATTTCAGTCTGTAATTGGTAGCGAAGAAAAGAATTGGTGCTAACGTGAGTAAAAGGGGGTATAAGTTGTAGCAAAGTAACTCTGTACGTCGTGGATTGGAAGGTTGGAAAGGAACCCGGGTCTCTCAAATGCCGATCGGGTGCTCTGTCCGTTGAGCTATCCCGGCAGAACATTTCTCCAAGAAAATTTGGGAAACAATCGTTCGTTGCCATGGCTTCTTAGGAGTACCAGTGATGTTAAGGTATAATGTATCAACATCAGGAACTAAAAGGACCCCCCGGTTCAATTCCCAGTCCTGTCAGACTTATTCCAGTCCATTCTACCTTTATAATTATCCACTGCGCACTGCTTTAATGTGCTACACCTAATACCTTGTTCCTTATGTTGATACATTATACCTTACCACCACTTTGTGCGGCTGGTGCTTTTAAAAAGCTATCATAGCTAATACGATGCCACCGTGTGGACGAAATCGCAACGTATTTGCCACACAAAGTTGGAGAAATGTTCTGCCTGAACAGAGCACCCGACCGGCACTTGGGAGGCCCGGGTTCGATTCCCGGTCCCGTCAGACTTCTTCCAAGTCCATTCTAACCTTTGAAAAGTAGGTATGCTGCCTTATTCCCATAGTTATTGTTTAAACTGTGAAAAAATTCAGATCACAGCAAGTATTCACTTTATATAGGAACTTTAATTGGGAAAAAATCAATTTAATCATAAATGATTGAACTGAATAACTGAATCATGATAAAAATGCTATCCCTTCAAAGACCAATAGTTGAATATGCGACAACTGTGTGGGATCCATATTAATGAAGTCAAATAAAAGAAAAAACAGAAAAAGTGGAAAGGAAAGCTGCTCGATATGTTATGGGAAGGTTTAGAAGAACGGTTAAAGAAGGTTAACAGTGTTATGCTGAAAAAAAGGAGAAAAATAAATCGACTACGTTATATTTAAAACATAATCACAAGTAACGATGGTTAGGTATCCTTTAAAAATTTGGTTTGGAAACCTGATTTTTGCGGTAAAGATAGTCACTAATTTAAAATTAAGCCTCGGTGTCAAAGGACAGACTAAAAGAGGTATTTTTTCTTAACAGGGGTATTTCGGAAAGGAACAAGCTACCTGTATCACTCTTGAGACCCTTGCCAAAAAATATAAAATTCTTCAAAAAGAAATGGTCTAATATATTGTAGAATTAATGTATGTATTCTATAAGGGAATGGGGGTGTTGCAATGTGAGGACTTCTGGACGAAGTAAGGGATTGCTTGACAGGGCGATGTACGGTAGGGTTTCACCCCGTGATCGCTATGCTAGCCGTGAAGGTCTGTCATGAATCCCGAATAGCACCAGAAAAACAGATATAGTATTTTAAATATATTTGGTTAATATTATGCATTTAAGGATATGTTAATTTAATTGAAATTGCGTTTACCATTTATGTATTACAATATTAATTTATTGATTATTTTAAGTTAATAGCTTATATATATGTAGGAAAAATAACTGCCACCAGGATTACAGCCTACTGGCAGTTTACTTGTTATAATAATAATAATACGTTAAATTTATGTTATCTTATGCCAGTGATCCAGCCATGCTAGGAGATGACGTATGTGCACCAACCTGTCCGCAGTCTGCATTATCCAAAGCTCTGTCGGCTTTACACTCAGCCAAGTGATGTTGGTATTAAATATTGGACATATACTTCCAAAAAATATTATTTGGATTCTCATTTATTGAAGAATTTGCGAATTTTCAAGCTTTTAAATGTACTTGAAAAACTGAAAAAATCAACCTTATGACTGTAACTAAATCTGTATCATGGTTTCGTTTTTTTATCTTTAAATTAAAAATCATCATACAATTTGACTTTCTGGCTAAGTTTATTTTATAACCCTACAATAAGCTTACTGCGATATCTTGCCGTGACAGATACTCGCCGTGGAAGGCTCATTCTGGGATCTTTCTTTTGCTTAAAGGTGATAGAATCTCTTCTATTTACCGAAACAAGGTGACTTTTAGAGCTGCCCTAAGGAACGAAAAGAAGTGCGAGGTCAGGACTACATGGGGAAGCGTTGAAACCAGGTATTTGGTCAAAAACTCGCTGACTGTAAATTACGGTTCAATATCGTCATTGTCATGTTGCGGAGATTTATTTCCTTACTACTCTTTTTCTGAATCTTTTCACTACGTGCAAGTAGTGGGCAACCTGTCTGACAAATCTTTAGGAACTCCTTACCATTCCTTTGTTGTCGAAATAGACAATTAGCTTGTATTGCTGGTTTAGGAGCGCCCAGTAGATTGTTGTCGATGTCTACATGTACATGTATGTCTATGTGTACATGTATGCCGATACTCTGCGAGCCACCTTTCGGAGTGTGGCAGGTGGTGCATGCATCATGACTCGATTTACCTAAACGATTAGCGACGATTGTTCGAGGGTAAAACGAATTTTTGAATCTTATCGTTTTGCATATATTTCCCTTGTCTTGTTCGCTGTATCTCATCGGCCGATATAGCAGGGAGGGAGCATGATGTGTATTACGTCTTCCTTAAACGTTTCGTCTCTAAATCTATTTATAAACCTAATCTATGCTTTAATCTTCTATATTCTAATGATTCCCATTCCGCATTCTTGAGTATTTTAGTTACATTTATTGATTGATCGTAACAATTCGTCATGAATCGCATCTCCTTACGTTGTACCTTTTCTAATTCACTTACACAAGTTTAATCGCTAGGATCCAGCACACTATATGAATATTCAAGATGAGGCACTGAGTTGAACATTGCTCGCGAACTTTTCCTACGCTTTTACCGACGTATCCTCTTATCCGAGTGTCTTTAGAGATTTTCCACTTGCATTTCGGATGTGGACAATTCATGATAAGTAATTTGTCAGGGTTTTTATGAAATATATAAAGTTCAAGTTCACGTATTGCATAGAAATACAGCGATTAATAGTCACATGCTTACAAGGAAGATGCAACTTATACTCATCGCTCTGAGAGTCCGTTCTTTTTTATTTATTATACTGGGGAACAGACCACCCGGTGCCTTTGTACCACTTCCGTCTTCGTAATCCTTGGTCTTGGCACTTCTGCGAAACCACGTGTTTATGTTCTTCTGAATTCTGCATGCAGTTTTGGCCTCGATGAATGCCTCTCTAAAGTATTTCATCGTCGATCTCCTCTTCCATGGCAAATGATATGCAATATATTCGGCGATTGAGAATTCGGTCGCGGCATTGGCCCGCTCACGGCGATCGCCTTCGGTCGAACTCCACTCTCCGCAGTGTCTACGAGAGCAATTCCTTATCCGGTGTAAGTTTCCCCTTTGGTTTACCTGGATTCAAGTGTCAATACTTAGCTACCCGGGCTGAGGAAGAGGGCACCCGCGATTTCAATCTCAACGAAACCGGAGACGAAGATGCAGCTTCCATTTTGGCGCAGCTCATCCTTGCTCTACTGTTGCGGGCAGCCATCTTAATATACTCCTTGGAGTCGATCATTTTCTTGGCAGAACAACTTACTGGTCTAACAGTAAGCCCGTATCTACTGCAAATTCCACATAACAATACTGAGCAATCTGTTTGCAAATGTTACCACAATTCAAAAACAACTTATCGCACGAACGGGACGAAAATAATGCTTTGAACTCTTGTACTGAATTCTATCAAAGTTTTTTTTTGGTTTCGGTAGGGAGTTTGCGCTACTGCAGTTTAACGAAGATTTCTCGGTCTCGATAGTTTTGTATATTTGCTTCCTCTGAAACGCAAATTTTTACAATATTTTGCGGGATTCTTAGCAACACAACCGATTTCTCTCTCAAAAGGAATTGCAGTAAGAGACGATCAGAAATAGGATCGAATCTAGTGATAAATGAAGGCATTCATACCTAATACTTCTTATCTTCCTACCGCCAATACTAATTCCTTCTTCCCATCAATTAATCATTGTATCATTTCCTCAATTACTAACATTCGCCCAATTTTGTTATATCTTCATTTATTTTAAAGCAGCGTCTTGCTTCAAATATAATTCTTTGATAAGTCTTCTCTCCCTGTTGTTTTTCCATTCAGAGAAGAAATATTTTATCGAAAGAGGTATGTTTTACTATTTTCTCAAAAATATCACTGATTTCTTTCATGAATATATAGAGATATTTTTAAACAAGAAGATAAATACGTAATAAAAATCACTTCTATAATACCATCTTATCGGCCTTTAAGAAACCATAAATCAATTTTTATTCATTACTGAGCAATATTTTTTTCAAATCAACACGTTATCAAATAAAACCCATACGCGATAGAAAAAATTCTATTTTTGTAATAGAGTTATTGTCATAGATTAATTTGATAGAGAACCTTAAATAATTAATAATAACGATTAAAGTAAATTAATTTATAGATTATATTGAATATGTGTATAAAGGAATTAATTTTCATCATTCACCGATTTTATTTGTATAATTTTAAGAAAATGAATAAGCAATTTGTTAGGTATTTGCCACTTTTACAGATAAAATTATTCACTTAAATAATAGTGAGGTAATCGTAAATGATGCAATCTTGAGTAAAGAGTAAAATAGGCCAATATCGTTAACTTCACTGTGGGGAAAAATAATGGAGCAAATCGTTGTCAGCTCACTTATGAAATTCCTAGATAGAGTTAATTATTTCGATAAGAACCAACATGGCTTCAGAAAATTTAGATCATGTGAAACTCAGCTAGCGTTATTCGTTCACGATATCCTGATATCAGCCGAGAATTTGAAGCAAGTACCGTATTTTTCGGATCATAAGACGCACCTGACCATAAGACGCACCTGGTTTTTAGAGGAGAAAAATAGGACAAAAAATATTCTGAACCAAATAGTGTAATAAATATTTAATACTCTTTATTTTGGAGGCGAGATTGAGACTAAAAAGTCTCTTCTTCCATCTAACCTCCTTAAAAAAAGTTTAAAGTACCAAAAGAATTAGAAAGAGAAAAATAATGATTATAAGAGAGATTTAAGTGGATATAAAAACCTAAGAAAATTCTTAGAAAAAAAATCCACTGCAGGAAAACACCCACAATGAAGGGGGTGTGAAAAACCTGCACAAACCTACTGATAGAATTATCTAAAAACAGAATACTAAAATTTCAATTTTACAAGATAATCAATGAGTCAGATCATGTTAAATTTGAAAACATATCTTATAACTAAACAGGTAATTAAAAACATTCAATGGTATATTTAAGTTGATTGCCAAGAAGAGAGGCAAAGTGTAAATAATAAAATTAGAAGATATTGGACTGAGCTGCAAAAAAAGAATATTTCAGGACAGATGCATAGTTAAATTATTTGGAGGTTAAGAGTGAAAGGAGCAGTAGAGAGAGCGTTGATCAGTGCTGTAGAGATGTGATGACTGTTGATACAGGAGATAAATTGGATATATGATTAAGATAAGTAAGACATTTTCTTCTGAAAGATCGGGTGGAAATGGAAGATTTTATGTGGGAGGGAATGGTATTCCAGAGCGTGGTAGCAGTTATAATAAATGATTTGTGATATGTCTCCGTTCTGTGGTTCGGTATTAGTAAATTGAATCTCCCTCTAGTATTACAATTATGGACGGACTCAAATCTTACAAATTCGGAAAAGAGATATTCAGGAGATTGCGTTCGCAAAACAGTGCATGAGAACGTTAGAATGTGTAGTTGTTTGCGAGTTTCGAGTTTTATCCAATTTAATTTTTTAAATGCACCGGAAATATGGTCGAATTTTCTCAAATTAAATATAAATCGAACGGACACATTCTGAATGCGTTGGAGCTTATTGGCTAGATAGATCTTGGTAAACAATGTCACCGTAATGAAAGTGGGGCATGATCAATGAATTTACTAGTCTACTGAGTCGAAGCCTTTACTAAAATAATGTATAACAGAATTTAATAATGTATAACAGAATAATATTTGATCCTGCGGGTCGGCTGCAGCGGGTCCCGCTGCAGCTCTGATACGAATGCCCGGCATTAGTGTCAGCGTCTTAGTACAGCGTCAGTGTCAGTCTTCTATTCGGACCATAAGACGCAGGCACTTTTCTCCCCACTTTTTGGTGAAGAAAAAGTGCGTCTTATGGTCCGAAAAATACGGTATTTGCTAAAATGTGACTGGTTAGGTTTAATTACTTTTTAAATAGTGTGTGGTTGCAGTCTCTTCCTAATAGTATATATTTTGACTTCTATTTTTCCATTGTAGTATTTGAAGTTTTTTCATTAGAAATGTAGGGCAAAGTGCAAGTAACTATCAAAACATTTTTGTTTTCTCTTCCTGTATCATGATTTGAAGGTGTTTGGAAGTATGATCAATAGAAATAGATTTACAAGTCTGGGATATAAGTTGGAATGTAATACAGGGTGTATCAAAAAATGTTTTCACACTAGCATCAAGCTTTCGATTTCCAGTAATTTAGCATTGTAGAATGGGAAATAAATTGTCTATGAAAGTCAAAGTGTGTATACATTTTTTTATGCACCCTGTATATTATTAATATGTACAGATATACGATTTTTTGTTGTTGCTGTGTTATTTAAGTAAAAATTTCTCTAATTTATGATGGTATGAGCTAGTGTAGTATTATCTTGACGGGAATTTTGGAATATTGAATATATATGTTGAAATGGATTTATGAGCGAAAGCTTTAACCATTTGAGTTTTGCGAATAAGTTACGGTAATTAAAAAAAAGTGGGAGATGTTAAGTTTTCCTCATTTCTTTTCTCCCCACTTTTTGGTGAAGAAAAAGTGCGTCTTATGGTCCGAAAAATACGGTAGATGCTATCTTCCTCGATTTTAAGAACGCTTTCGACACAGTCCCGGACAACAAATTAATTTACAAGTTAAAATTAATCGGTATAAATAAAGAAATAATTGACTGGATAAGGGATTTTCTCCGCGATAGGGAACAACAAGTTTTACTTGATGGCGTGACTTCAAACAAAGTCAAAGTTACCTCGGGCGTTCTATAGGGCAGGCAGAATATTTATTAATAGTAGTAAATTTCTTCGAAAGAAAACACATGCGTTTGAATAAAGCGTACCAAATTAACGAACTAGATGTTAATGTAGTAGACTCGGTTAAATATCTCGGAATTACTCTCGCAAATAACTTAAATCGGACCACACACATACGGAATATTTGCGGTAAAGCAAAAAGAAAACTCGGCTTCATTAGGCGTATCGTAGGTAAAAGCGACAAAAGAGTGAGAGAGCGTTGTTACTTCGCGTTAGTAAGACCACAACTAGAATACGCATCTAGCATTTGGGATCCCGCGGACGAAATTAGTACCCGCGAACTAGAAAAGGTTCAACGTAAAGCAATAAGATTTGTAAAGAATTGCTACGATAAAAAGGCAAGCGTAACGAAACTATTATCAGACGCAGGTTGGGAAACATTAGCAGATAGAAGATTAGCAGCCAGATTGCGTTTATTAGATAAGTTTAGAGAAAGTACGTTTTCGGAAGACGTAATTGAAATTATGCGACCCCCCTGCTATCTAGGCCGATCCGATAATGCGCGTAAAATACGAGAAATAGATGCTAGGACAAATCGTTTTAAGAATTCCTTCTTCCCACGCACGATATGCGACAAAAATAGACTAAAATACGCGGTAAAATAAAATAGATGTTTACACCCCCTGCAACACGACGAAAGGCGGCTTGCAGGGTACTTATGTAGATGTAGAGAATGGTAAAAATCTTTAATAAGAACGATCCTTTAACGAGATTTTAATGTATATTACCATCAGACTGTTGCATCGCTTAGATCAGCTAAATGATTATATAGAAAAAACTTTTCCTATTAACTCATACGTCGGAAGTTATAATAAATTAATGTCATAAAATTCACATGTTCAAGCGATTTCTTTATGAAGTCTTTATTCATCAAAGAAAAGTTTTTACGTATAATAAAACGAGACATTGATATTAATATTTTAGTTCCAGTCAAAGTTTTTACTCCAATGAATCTTGTTTGCTGTTTATTTCTAACAGCGTGTCCTTCTTCAGCCATTCTTACGTATAATGAACACTGTTGCAGAAAACGAATATTGTCAGGAAAAGGGAGGTTAATAACAGCGAACATGGTTTCTGCCTTTGGTGTCACACACGGTGCCAGAATAAATGATATCGTCAATAATATCGCACTTCATCAGTTGTTCTCTTCAGGCATCGAATTCCTCACCGCTTTCAGCATCATCGGCCATACGCAGGCGACTTTCCGCTTGCAACTGTCCCGAAACCTCTCTATACTGTAAAAGAGGATTTCTAGCAGACGGAGCATTCATATCTACCGGTGGCAGCTTCACGGGTTTAGGAGCCGCTGCATTCGATTCCACTGCTTTCTTCTTCCTCATGAAAATCCTCCTACCTTCATCCTTTTTCTCTGGCCTGGGTGCTTCTTTCGCGCGGTTACTTTTTCCATCTCCCGTTGTTGCAAGAGGAAGGTTGCCACCCACTTTGTCCTTTTTCTTAGATTTGGCAAGTGGATTTTGACCCATACTTTCCTTTCCTCTATTTTTACCTATATCTCCAATAATAGGATTGCTAGCCTCTGCTACTTCTCTGCTTTTTTTAGAGGACTTTCTTGATTGTTTCGCATCGTCGTCTTTACCTTTTACTTTCTTGTCACCTACCTTTGTAAATATCGAATTTTCAGCCCCTAATAATTCTATTCCCGAAGCACCCATCCGATTAAAACTCGTTTCCTTCTCTTCCTCTTTATTTACTTTCCTATTCCCGCCAACTTCTTTATTCTTCATTACATCGTCAAAATCGTCCTTTTTTTGTTTTCCTTTCGCCATTTTACCCCCTTTTCCTCCCTTTTTTTCTTCGCCACTCTTCTCATCCTCTTTTGTTGCATCTCCTTTGCCCTTTGCTTTCCTCTCACCTTCCTTTCCCTTCACTCCACCATCTTCTTCTCTTCCCGTCCCTCCCCTTTCTTTTCTCCTTTTCTGTCGATTCGTTCTACTGCTTGCATCCTCTAGCGGCTGCACTTGTTGGAACTGCTCCACATTTTCGAAGTCTCTATGCACAAAGAATCCCCCGATGGACGTGCTGTTCACGGCCTCCGGACTGAATGAGGCCCTAGCGATGTTAACGTGGGCTCGGAATCGCAGCCTCATCTTTCCTTTGATGAATCTAAAAAGACACTTGAAACATCAGCAGATCAAAATGGCAAAAAGCCTTATAAACTATAAAGCCTTGGTTATTTATTTCTTTAATACGGATACCTCATTTCATATCATAAATAACAATCCGGCAAGGTTAAAACTTAAATTTACAAATTAAAGGTATGAAAAATTGAATGAATTTGTGAAGGATCTATCATTGCTTTCCTTGGAAATTAACCTAATCCATCCTATTCGATGCTCCGATACTTTTCCGGAAGAAAGAATATAGTGAAGTAATCCTTCATATCGTAATTGGGCCCTTACTTTTTTAAGTATATATTAACAATCTTAGTAGTCTCATTGATAGCAACGTTAGATTTACATAAGTATCCCGCGAACCGCCCTATGGCGTATTTGATTGATTGATTTGACGTATATTCTTTTACATTCATAGGGGAACGCGTCATGGTCATTGAAAATCTCGATCGCTAATTACGGGAATCACGATGTCGCGTATCTCGTCATGCAAGTCACCGCCTCGGAATTTTCCAAACAGTTTGAATCTATATACGGTTCTTTTATCCTCCAGAGATGTCCAACCAAGGGTTTTAATCATCTCTGATACACTGCTATCGAACCCATAGTATCCCTTAACGAAACGAGCCGCTCTACACTGTACACGCTCCAGCTCCAAGATCAAACCCTTCTCGTGCGGATTCCTCACCGCGCAGCAGTACTCTATGTAGCGGACGAACTAAGGAAAAGTAAGCCACCTCTTTGACATTCGACTGACTACCTCTAAGGATGCAGTTACATTGCCTTTCATCCGATCTGCTAACTCCACTACGCTTTGTATGTGTGTTTCGAATGATAAATTACCACAGAAAACGACATCAAGGTATTTTTATTGGTTCACGAATTCTAATTTTACGCCGCTAATCTGATTGGTAGATTGTTTTAACGAATTTATAGGGGAACGCGTTATGTTCATTGCTACGTATTTCTCTACGTACAGCCCGAGCTGCCAGTCTTCACACCATTTGGAGATAACATCCAGGTCACGCTGTAGTATCGATTGATCTTGCGTGTTTTGTACTTTTCTATGTATGAGAGTGACTTTCGCAAAGAGCCTGATGTTACTCTTTACATTGTCTACGATATCTTTCATATATATATAAGGAACTACTCGTTATCTGCTTGTTAGGAAAGACTCTATCCTCTGAATGTTATGATATCAATCCCATACGATTCGAATTTCTTCAGTAACTTTTTGTGTATCTATCGAATGATTTCCTAAAGTCAAAGAAAAAATCATCGGTCCTAAACCCTTCATATGCCTGCAATATGTCATGGTTAAGGAGTGCAAGCTAATTCTGACAGGAAGCCATGTTGACTTCAGTAATAGCATAATTTTCACTGAGAAAACGCATTTAATAACTGCATATAATATGTTCCAAAGCTTTCCAAAATATAGATGTTAATGATAAAGGTATGAAATCGTCCGGTTTATTTTTTTGCCCTTTCTTAGGCACTGGAGTAATGAGCGCTTTCTTCCATGATACCGGAACCGTACGTTTATTTAACGAATTATTTAAAAACGCAAGAAGGAGGGGAACTAGCTCATTTGCAAGTGTAAATATTACATAAGCAGGAACCATCCGGTTCTTGGTTCCGGACTAGGGGATTTTTTACTGCCGCCCTGTGATAATAGGTTTCTAATTCCAGCCTCACTTAAATCTAGCTTACTCATTTTGGTAGTTACGCGGGTGGGAAAATCTGGCACGTGACTATCATCTGATGTGAAATATTTATTTCACATTAGATGACATTTCAACAAAAGTGCCTATTGAGGATGTTCGCCTTATCCCGGGCATCTGTTACCGTGTCTCCATCGTCAATGAGGTGGAGAATGGTCGACTGTTTGCCTCTAGTCTCACGAACGTATGACCAGAATTCTTTTTGATTTCTCTCCAATGATTCGCGCGATGTTATGGATCTGTACGCTTCGAATTCGCTGCGGGCTTCGTTCTTGGCTTTAGTTTTAATTTCTTTAAACTTCTTCGTATTCATCACTATGCAATTGGAATACCTTCATGCGGGAATATATGACTCTGTTTTCTCTGAAGAGAGCCTATCGCGTTTCTTTTCAATCTCGTGCCATTTTGGTCGAAACGAATTTCGAAGTACCTTCGCGGAGGATACGGAGAAACTCAAACCAGCGGTCGTCTGCCGAATGATCACGAATAAACTAACATAAGAAGCATGGAATTTTCCTCTCTTAATTTGTATAACGTACGAGGGGGCTTCGTGACTAGGAATGAAATTACCCTAAGCACTGCGGTTATCATTTTATGATTTAAAATGCTTTCGTTAACTGCTATTCCATAAACAAGATGAGGATAGCTTATGACATGAGGATCCAGTACGTTACCTTCACCGACGGGAATTATTCGAGTTGATTCCGTATCAACCTGCTCCAGGGCGAAGACTGAGAATAAATCGAGTTATTTCCGCTATGCATTCCTATCTCGACTACTGCTAGCTCGGACATGTTTGTCCGGTTAATGCTGGGAAGATTAAAATTTCCTCCAGGAAAAATGAGTGCATGCGGTTTATTCTTTCTAAGTTTAATTAATGACTCGTGTATGGCCTTGTCGTCACCGTCGGGAGGGCGATGAAAGAAGCAAAAAAATTATGATTTTTAACGTGTCTATCCGACACTATCACCAGATAATCTCAGAGTTTTCTCGACTTTTAGTACCTTCTAATCGACTACCTAAGTTGTTTCTCGCAGCGATAAATACACCGCCACCAACACACCTGATACCTCTGTCCTTTTGATAACAGTGTGGATGGCGGGAAAAATTTCGCTCGAAGCTTTTTCTTCGCTACGCCAACTCACGTTTCTAAATACTATTATGTCCAGGTAAGAGCTCCTGACGGTGAAGGAATTCCCTCTGTTTATTACATATGCATCTGCAATTAACACTTATAATTCTTAAGTCCCTTACCTCACCTTTTAAATAATTTTCTTTTTCGATGGACATTAACTTTCCCAGACGCGCATTCTACTGACTGATTTACGTATTTATCGTCTAATTTTGATTGTCTAATACTATTATCACTTATATCGATAACTTTAACTACGCGAGGTGGCATTGTTACGCTATCATCTAGCCTAAAAAGTCCTATTTCCGTCAAATATTCTATTTGCCACCAGCTTCGTATCAACCGATTAGTTTTTCGGATGTACATTCGAATTTGTAGAAAAGGAATGTTTGAAAAAGTGAGTGTACATTTAGTTTTGTTCTATTTACGTTACGAGAGACAATATTAACAGTCATTGTTAATAGTTGAACAAAGTTTTATCTATCCTACTATTTAATTTCGCTTTATGCGCCTTATCATCTGAAGAATGCGGTAGTCATACTGCAACAGTGGAGAACAATGGGCAACGTTATCCGTGCGGGGTTGATTGTGAAACATATTGTTTAAAAATAATTAAATCACACAATTTCGATAGACTCTAAGGACATTAATGGAATCGTAGTACGAAGAATCCGACTTTTTCTCATTGATGCGCAGCATATCAAGTCGATCGTAGTCTTTCCATGGGCGGAGAAGATTAACTCGACTTTATATATCCTATCAGCGGTGATTCATTAGGGAGAAGATAGCTTCGTAGTCAACCAAACTTTAGTAAGACAATTATTGTAACGTTTTGCAACGAATACCGTCTTTTAAGTTATGAATAATCATATAAAAAGTAATGGACAAGGAATGCAACAGCACCCCCTCTCATGCTTCAACCGTGGTCGAGCTACGGTTGGCCATTTTAGCGTTGGTATCAAATGCTATAATTTTCATACCATGATATAATCTCCTGTATAAATCTGTAAACTATCCTTCTCATTGAAGGTCAGTTGATCAAAAATCCCTGATGGTAGTTTTTGACAAATATGTTTACCTTCTATGTCGGAAAATTCTGATACTTTCCATAACCCAAATTAATTCCCATTGGATCAAATTCTCGAGTACTGAATTATTATGAAAATATAATACACTGTACAACAATCAAAAACATTAGTACGGTTACCAGATAGTTGTTCCTTTACGAACGTACTGAATCGTTTCTCACCTTTTTGAGATTCCTTTATAGGAATTTAAAGATATCCTCGATTGTCCCAAGTTATCAGTAAATACTCCGTTGAGAACCTCCGAAATGCGATAATTTTCCACTATTCATGATTTGGATACTTTCGGAATGAGGTATATGGTCACGCGCAAACGATACAATTAGTTGAATTGGCTAGAACTGAACTACCCACCTGTTTAAGATATCATATCTATCACGTGATATTATCTCTTTGATAGATATTATGAGGACTAAAACGTCCTCAGGAAAGTGTATGTATTTACGAGTTTCGATATAAGATTTTCTATTGAGATAATATATTGAACCAAATTCTCCCTTCCTCGTTAATAAATGATTTTTATGATCTATAGGCCAGGCTAAAGATAATTTATTGACACTTCATCAGATCCATCTGCTGTACTAATCTGTATTTCTTCAAAAAGAATTGCAGCAGAGTCTATGGATTTTTGTAGCTTTTACTCATCAATTTTTGAAAAATTTGCTTAGATTTATAATTTATGTCCCTAGGAAAAAATATTATCAAAAGTATAATTCTGTAGCTAAGTAAAAAAGATTTCCCACTTTGAATTCATAAACCAAAAACAAGTTCTATTCAATATTTTGAAAATATTCTATTTTAATCATTCTTTCTCTAATAGTATTCAAGTTTTATAAATTTTATAATGAAAATGATTGGTACGAATTTAATTGAAGAAATTAGTAATTTACTTAATTCAAAGCTGCAACTTCGATGCCAAGAAGTAACGTATTTTTCGGACCGTAAGACGCACTTTTTCTTCACCAAAAAGTGGGGAGAAAAGTGTCTGCGTCTTATGGTCCCAATAGAAGCAGAGTGGCAGACACTAATGCCGGGCATTTGCAGGAGGCGCGATGCTGCTCTGTGCTGTGTCACTGCCGTATGCTATACATTATTAAATATTTTATTACACTATTTGGTTCAGAATATTTTTTGTCCTATTTTTCTCCTCTAAAAACCAGGTGCGGCTTATGGTCCGAAAAATACGGTATGTTTTTTAATCCATAATATTGCAATGTTATATTCACAAATAATATGTGGTTTTCTAATTCCAATCTATCTATCATATCACATAATGCTTGTGAATTAGATAATTCAGGTGAATGCAGGTAATTGGCTCATAAAAGCTGTAAGTTTTTAATTGAATAGAGAAAAAGTATACTTCAAAGCAACTTCTGAAACATAGAAGTTTAGATTTAATAGAGATGATTTATAAATTAACCATGTCATGGGGGTAATCTTTCTAGTTGAGGCAGTATTTGCATATATTGTCCAAATCCACTGTATGGTCCTTGACTTTTTAGTAACTATTTCTGATGAAAATAAGAAACACTTTCAATTGATATCTTAGGATTTTAACGAAGACCTCAACATTTGTTGATAAGATAATGATGTGGCATAACTAATGTTATTTTTTATTAAAATCCTATGGCATCAAGTAAACTTTTAACCTTGATTCTAAGGACTTGTCCTCAACCAAAATGACCAATTACATAATTTAAATACTATTAGCACACATTATTAATGAGAATTAATTTTAATTTAATATTGTCATTAAATATAAGAATAATATGAAGGTATCATAAGTCCTTTAAAATCATGATATTGTCATACATGATTTATTTTCAGGATAAATCAGTTCGCAACAGAGAAACTTTAGTTATTGTTAGATCCATTATATGATTACGTTTTATTCTTGGTTTATAGAATTTAAATCCAAGAAATAGGAAAATTTAGCAATTATCAATTAATGTTAGTCTTAAAAAGAAAAGAGAACTAAGTTAGATTAAGCTTGTAGCTTACCTACTCCTGTTTTTGAAAAGTTAAAATTTGTGAAATTAGTTAAAAAATGGTTGGTTGCATACCAAAAATTATATTGATGAAAAATTAATTTTTTCTACTTATATAGGGATTACTATTTCTGAATTTAATGACAAAACTATGGTGCAATTTTTGATGGATGAATCAAATTGCTAGACAAAAATTGTTAGACATATAATAGGTACATTTTCTTCCGCTATCTATTGCTAATTGGAGGAGATGAAAATAATAACATCATGGGTGCTAAGTTAGAACTTGGAGAAGAATTGAAAGATAGTCTTATTTAGGATCATCTGTTTTGGGTTTCCATGGTCAACATTGGAATTTACTGCTTTTAACAAAATGATGATGAAAATAGGCTCCTACTTACCAGCAGTAACATTCACAGTGGAATGGATAAACATGTATGCATATAGGATGCTGTATTCCAAAATTAAGAAGACTATAATTCAGAACAAAATGAAAACTGATTGTGATAGATTCTTGGATCAGTCTTCACAAAAACATTTCTACATCAGTTTTGTGTTGTGATATACCTTTCAACTTATACCTTCCATTAACTCTAGATGACTATCCAAGCATTTTTCAGAAGTAAAAACTCTTCATCCATACTGCATTCCCAAAATACAAATAAATGCCAGATTCTGAATTACTGCTAAAAGCACACCACAAATTAAATATGGTATCATAAAACCTGCAAAACTGGGTGCATATAATATGTATATACTAAAATTTTCTCAACATATATCAAATTTAGTAAAAAAGGAATATTAATATATGAAAAAAGAATTTGATTGGTATTGCAGGGGCCATCAACCTCACTGCATTTCAATTTAATAACGAAATCATTCAATCGAATGGAGAACTTGTTTGAGTTTAACATTATCTTTAGATATCTAAAATATCAACGATAAAATTCCTAGTCAACTATTTCTTAAAAATCTCGAATTAAATTTTCATTATTGTTCGCTTTTCGCCAATGAATAGTATGGTTCCTCGACCCTCATTGATCATTATTCTGGCATGTAGAATAGACACGAGCATCTAGATACATTCTCTTAATTTGCAAATATTACTATTGTAAACTTCGAGATTTAATATTTACGGATTTTCTATTTTATTGTTCCCAAAATCTTCCTAGCACCACGATTGAGATTTTCAAGCAACACTTTCATTCACATTAAAAATTTTATGGCTTTGGTACCATGTTGCTACAATATAGCAATAGGCCTTTTTCTATTGACAATGTACTACTTTCTAAATATAATTTCAGAATTCATTTTTCATGCAAAAATATTTCGGTATCCTTCTTTTTCCCAATATACACTATAGGATTGTAGATATCGTAATGATACCAGCCGATGTAAAGAACATCAGCTACTAACAAATTTTGAGAACTTTCCAGAATATACCGTCATATTTTAATTACATACTCGCATGATGAGAATAATACAGGAATAATATGTTAATGTTCACATAGATTCACCTAATGTTCCCAGAAGAACGTATAATATTACCAGCCATGCCAAGTCGTACAACATGTTCAGATAATCCTCGAAAGGCTCGAAAGCGTCGTTATTTCGATAGGTCGAACTCTCGATGACTAGTGTGGTAACAGAAAACAGAGGCAAAGTATAAAATTATTGCAGGTAATATTAAGTTTTTAAGCATGATGGAATGCTATTGCATAGATTGCGATGTATTACTTTTTTCATTATTTTTCATGTAAATTTGGACTGTGGCACATAACTCGTATTTGCTCGGTTACTTATACTCACCTCCGGCGACAGATAAACACTTCAAATTTCACAAAATCAATGAACTTTGTATCCTTATATCGGGGAAAGAGATTGAATTCCTGATTTTTGGTTTGCCAAAATTGATATCAAATGATTTTTATTTATTCCCCATGCTTCATATATTCTACAGTTTTCATTTGATGAGTGATTGGATAGTTCATTAAAGATAAATTATTTATTTGATTCTGTTAGTTCATAAACTTAATAGAGATGTAAGTTTCTGATATCTGCTTTGATTTTTCCGTTCTTTCTATTAATTTTCATAGAAAATGATCAATTTTGAAGTGGGTGTTATATTGCCTGCTGCAGGATCAAGTGAGAGGCTCGATAGTATCACCCCTAAGCAATATTGTAAAGTATTGGTAAGTAGTTTTACATTCATTGAGAAGAAAATTTAATGAAATGTACATTTATGAGTTAGTATACTTTGGTCAATGTTAACCATTGTGTGTTAAAGTGCCAAATGATTTTTATTGAATACAAGAGTTTTGATTATTACATCTTACGTTATGTATCTCTTAAATTGCTCTCTCGGTATGAATATCGATGTTGCATTTATTGAACTACTTTTCTAATGGAAATTTACAAAATTCGTAAAAGAAGTAATCATTCACTCAAGATTTACCATTATTCACAGGGAAAGCCTCTTTTTCTATATGCTCTTGAAGAATTTGATCGCATACCATGGGTGAAGAGCATGGTTTTGGTTGCTGACAGCGTTGAAAGAGCAAGGGGACTTCTTGATGAGTGTGGTTCAATTGGACGTAAGGTTGCAGTTGTTCAAGGAGAAAACACCCGCCATCGCTCCATCCGTGCAGGGCTGCTTGCTCTTCAGAAAAGTGGTAAAGACCAAAATCAGTTATATTGTATAAATTTGGAATTGGGACATTGGGTAGCTCTCAGAAAATAGCTTTCCATATGCTTTATTATTTAAAAAATTTTCATTACCAGCCATTTCATCTATAATCATTTCCATGTACTACACCTACCCATTCAAGTTTAAATTTTTAAAAATGAAGAAAGGACATGACCATTTGACAATTGTTGAGAGGTATAATGACTAATGTTCCGTGTGAGCTCAGTCCGAAGATATTATATCTTGCCATTTTTCTTGAGGTATCCACTTGTGAGAATCTCCATTATTTGAGTTTCCACTTTATAGTTATATAAATATGTCACATTTTCTAAAATTAAATTAGTACCCTTAGATCAGTAAATTTTCTGGAATAAAATCAGGTTTTATGATCAGTAATGGCCTGAATTGGATAAAATAACAATTTATCCTCATCAACCCAAAAAAGGAGAAAAATCCTGATGAAAAGGTTAACTTTAAAGTATCAGCATATTAAATTTAAAGGAAGTCTCAATATATGTTTATAATTTTATCTATCTGGTTATGACTGAGGATTACCTTCAAGTATATTTCTTGTGGTTATATCATATGCAAAATAACTTAGTATTTTAAGTTTCACCGAATTATTTCTTGGTGCTGCATGATTTACCTCACTCAGGAAAAATGATCATGGTAGAACTATATAAAGTATATAAATGTGAGTAATGAAAATAAAGTAATTGAACTGGAAAATGTTGCTACGTTGAGTTTGCTGAGTGGTGCAGAGGAGGTAAAATGTTAAGCAATGGACAGTTATAGGGAATTACCGTATTTTTCGGACCATAAGACGCACCTGGTTTTTAGAGGAGAAAAATAGGACAAAAAATATTCTGAACCAAATAGTGTAATAAATATTTAATACTCTTTATTTTGGAGGCGAGATTGAGACTAAAAAGTCTCTTCTTCCATCTAACCTCCTTAAAAAAAGTTTAAAGTACCAAAAGAATTAGAAAGAGAAAAATAATGATTATAAGAGAGATTTAAGTGGATATAAAAACCTAAGAAAATTCTTAGAAAAAAAATCCACTGCAGGAAAACACCCACAATGAAGGGGGTGTGAAAAACCTGCACAAACCTACTGATAGAATTATCTAAAAACAGAATACTAAAATTTCAATTTTACAAGATAATCAATGAGTCAGATCATGTTAAATTTGAAAACATATCTTATAACTAAACAGGTAATTAAAAACATTCAATGGTATATTTAAGTTGATTGCCAAGAAGAGAGGCAAAGTGTAAATAATAAAATTAGAAGATATTGGACTGAGCTGCAAAAAAAGAATATTTCAGGACAGATGCATAGTTAAATTATTTGGAGGTTAAGAGTGAAAGGAGCAGTAGAGAGAGCGTTGATCAGTGCTGTAGAGATGTGATGACTGTTGATACAGGAGATAAATTGGATATATGATTAAGATAAGTAAGACATTTTCTTCTGAAAGATCGGGTGGAAATGGAAGATTTTATGTGGGAGGGAATGGTATTCCAGAGCGTGGTAGCAGTTATAATAAATGATTTGTGATATGTCTCCGTTCTGTGGTTCGGTATTAGTAAATTGAATCTCCCTCTAGTATTACAATTATGGACGGACTCAAATCTTACAAATTCGGAAAAGAGATATTCAGGAGATTGCGTTCGCAAAACAGTGCATGAGAACGTTAGAATGTGTAGTTGTTTGCGAGTTTCGAGTTTTATCCAATTTAATTTTTTAAATGCACCGGAAATATGGTCGAATTTTCTCAAATTAAATATAAATCGAACGGACACATTCTGAATGCGTTGGAGCTTATTGGCTAGATAGATCTTGGTAAACAATGTCACCGTAATGAAAGTGGGGCATGATCAATGAATTTACTAGTCTACTGAGTCGAAGCCTTTACTAAAATAATGTATAACAGAATTTAATAATGTATAACAGAATAATATTTGATCCTGCGGGTCGGCTGCAGCGGGTCCCGCTGCAGCTCTGATACGAATGCCCGGCATTAGTGTCAGCGTCTTAGTACAGCGTCAGTGTCAGTCTTCTATTCGGACCATAAGACGCAGGCACTTTTCTCCCCACTTTTTGGTGAAGAAAAAGTGCGTCTTATGGTCCGAAAAATACGGTATTTGCTAAAATGTGACTGGTTAGGTTTAATTACTTTTTAAATAGTGTGTGGTTGCAGTCTCTTCCTAATAGTATATATTTTGACTTCTATTTTTCCATTGTAGTATTTGAAGTTTTTTCATTAGAAATGTAGGGCAAAGTGCAAGTAACTATCAAAACATTTTTGTTTTCTCTTCCTGTATCATGATTTGAAGGTGTTTGGAAGTATGATCAATAGAAATAGATTTACAAGTCTGGGATATAAGTTGGAATGTAATACAGGGTGTATCAAAAAATGTTTTCACACTAGCATCAAGCTTTCGATTTCCAGTAATTTAGCATTGTAGAATGGGAAATAAATTGTCTATGAAAGTCAAAGTGTGTATACATTTTTTTATGCACCCTGTATATTATTAATATGTACAGATATACGATTTTTTGTTGTTGCTGTGTTATTTAAGTAAAAATTTCTCTAATTTATGATGGTATGAGCTAGTGTAGTATTATCTTGACGGGAATTTTGGAATATTGAATATATATGTTGAAATGGATTTATGAGCGAAAGCTTTAACCATTTGAGTTTTGCGAATAAGTTACGGTAATTAAAAAAAAGTGGGAGATGTTAAGTTTTCTTCATTTCTTGTTAACATCCTGTCTATTGGCTGCTACATATTATAACTATTACTCCTAACCTTTTGTTTCATAATTTAGATTTTTTGAAAAGAAATTTGTTATCAGTGAGTGGCATGTAGAGTTCTGTCTATAAAATAATAACATTCTTCATGTTAAGTAGGATAAGTAGACTAACACTGTATGGAGTATATTGTGGATTTTCAATGTATTGAGCAGTTAATAATAATCACTCCTTCAATATATTTGATCTAATAAAGCATATTTTTGGTTTCAAGGGTGCTCACACTTCCAGTAAAAAATAGACAATATCTATTTATGTCAATTCCATATAAAGTTATAATTACTTAGATTGAAAAATATGTAGTTGAATAGTGCTTCTAGTCCATAGGTTTTCGGCCTCGTTGGCGGAATGGTTAGCATGCTAATCTTCTTACGCTGAGGTCCCGGGTTCAAATCCCGGCTGAAGAGGAAATTTTCCTCTCAGGGTCTGGATGTCTGTGACGTCCGTTGTTGAGTTTAAAACCACACTGTAATTGTCCTGAAAGAGGATGTTTGTGTGGTCTTTGTTAATAAATAAATATGGAAAGTGCACCAGTTAGTTGATAGTGAAATTTACATAAAAAGTTTCTAGATTAGTCAAAAATTAATCAGCTCATAAGGCTGACAAAGGTGAATAAAGCCAGGGTACCCAATACATATCACAATTAACTTCAAAATTATTTTGCTTGGCATGTAGATTCACAAATGATACTACTTCAAAATGCCACTGTCCATATTTAATTAGTTAGGGAAACACGAGGTTTAAAATTTCATTCTTTGGCTCACTTTTGATAATCTAACAATGTAGATGTTGCATTTGTGATGTTAGAGAGAAAAGGTCTGGGCAGATTTCATTGTTAGATCTTGGTGTAATCTAATGTAATTTTTTTACAAACAAAGCAATATTGGAAAATGATCTATTTTTTGGGTAAGGGTTTTAGCTGGAAATACATTGATGTTGTTATTTTTTAATAAACTTTAGATCTATAAAACTTGCTGTTAAATAATTAAAGTTTATTCAACTTTATGCATCTTACCAACTTTTTGTTGAGTTATCTGCCCAAAATATAATTATTTTTAAAACTACAAGATAAGAATCAGGATTAATTAATTTAACTAATACTCCTATTTATAAAGTATCTTATGTATTAGTATATTTTCTCTTTGTAGCTCTCTTAAGAAGCATCTCATTAAGATTTGGGGAAAACGTTTATGACAGATACTAACGTAAGATTCTATTAGGTTAGTACATTGTAAAAAATTTCTTAAATATCAATTAAATTGGGATCTTTGAGACAAGAGAGTCTATAAAAATTGAATAATGTGGATTGTCCAGTTGCTCAGGAAGATAATTATTTCGAAGTCTTTTATGAAGTAAATTTATGATCCTATCTACAAAAATATATTAATGAAGTATTTATTGCAACAAATGTAACAAAAAAGACCTAGTGTCAAAACTTCAAGACCTAAGAACAAAGGAACAAGAGATACGGCCGAGGAGGATCATAATGAAAAAACAATGGTTGTGTGTATTTATTTTGTAGCTCATTGAATGGGTATATTATATTAAATATATATGAAATGGATGGAATATCTCCAGTGTGTAGAATAACCACTTCAGATAACTGGTAAGGACAGGAGAATAAAACAGGCTCAATGAAGTGAATGAAGCAATTAGAAGGAATTATGTTACCTAAATCAAAAATGAAGAATATTCAGCTAATTTATTTACCTCTCCTCAACTTGGATGGATGGAATCCTGGGTATTAAATTCCTAGAGAACACTAGGCTGCAAACAACAGAAAAAGGTTAGATTTGGTTTCAAATAGGGAATGAATAGGGTGAGAATAAAGACATAAGATGGACCCAATTGAAAATTCTGGATCCCTGAATTGAATGTGAGCAGGGCATATAGTGAAGAGAAATTCAACTATTAGAAATCTTTAGATCTGAGCTTGAAGTTTCGATAACATACATACATACATAACATAGGGTAAACGGAAGTGGGAAATTACCTAATATTTAAGAACAACATATAAGAGGAAAGTTTGGATAAAGAAAATTTGAGAGTTCTTTTGCAAGCCTACATCCGGTATCAGATTGAAAATGGCTGATAATTATATGTTTATTTATGAAATACCCTCAATTCATTTTTTAATTATCTAAATCTTGTTTTGAGCATGATTTTATTTGATTACCCTTTGTTATAAATATCATAAAGATTATACTTGCTGTTAGTTGGGATGTATTCTTTTGTGATTTACTTATGATCATATGTTTCTGTGTTTATTTTCTGCATATTAAGTGATAAGTTCTAAGCCCTATTTAAATTGTAGGAAACTTATGGCTCCTTTGGTTCTTGTTATTTTGGAAAATTTTATGTTTTAATATCACTCTGTAATTAATGAGTCACTAACTATATTTATTTCTCCTTATAATACAGAGCCTTCTACTCGTGTTGTTGTTGTGCATGATGCAGTTAGACCTATGGTTCCAGCTGCCCTTTTAGAACAGCTGGTTCTTGCAGCAGAGCGCTGTGGTGCTGCTGGTGCCACTCGGCCCTTGGTGTCTACAATTGTTGCCTCAACCGGCCCTGAAGGGCTGCTTGACCACTGTTTAGACAGATCCTCTCACATGTCAAGTGAAACTCCCCAAGCATTCAGACTGGACACACTATGTGCTGCCTATAGCAAGGTAATTATCAATCTTTTTTTGCATATTTAATTTTGTTAACTGAGGTTAATATTTTAACTATGGAGCAAAATCACTAGAACTATAACACCTATTGCTTTTAACTTTGCTTTGCCTTTTTTGTTAAACATTTTTGAAAACTAAACTTAATGTATAATGTAAAACTCATCAAATTTACCTATTTTTGGAATAAAAGTAGCATATAAAACCCCTGTATTTGCTAAACAATTGACAAAGCGCTGTAAATTCTTGTGCGCTTAAGTTTGATCCTCATTGTGCTGAGGTCTCGTGACCTTGAACCAATTTTTATGTTCATACTGCACTGAAAAATCTGTCATTAAGACTTTGTTCAGGGACAAATGAACTCACCTTGATTGTCTAAGCATAATCCTAGTCTGATGAATTATGTAAGTTATAAGTAAACAATATTGACAGTTATTTCTAATGAGCTGAATACTGTGTGGCCTGTAACAACTACTTTTTTCACTTTCACTTATGTGCCTTATAATCCAATGCATCTTATATATAAAAAGTAGATCTGTTGTTTGTTGAAGATGTTGTTTTGTATTTCTGTAAGAGTATCAGATTTCAAGTTGTCTAGTTGTGACATATATTATAATTTTTCCTTAAATTTTTCATTTTCAACCACACCTTTCTCTTATATCAATTGCTAGGTAGTAAGAATTCCTAAGAAAAAAGTCACTCTGTAAGTAAAGATATTCTGAATATTAAATAGAAAAAATAACAGGGTCAAATTTTTTATATCCTCAAGCAAAGAATGGATCAAAGTTCATCAGTCATCAAGGTTACAAAACCAGCATCTTTTGTAAACACACTAGAAGTGAACAGGAATTGGGAGATAACTTCATCCCTCAATGGGTAGATATATGAGGGTGGTCTGAAAAGTTTCATACCTCAAGGTTAAGATTGTAAATAAAAGTGAGTGAATTTCATTGGTTATCTCTTGATAGTTACCAAACTTTCAGCATATTTTGGATATGCAATATGAGTGCCGCATTTGCTCACATTAAACCAAAAATCTGTTCCAATGAACATTTCCAATGATGACAAAGTTTAGGCGCAATAAATCCTAGTTTTTGGCTGATGAATTTCTGTAGATGCTACTAGAATAAACCATTATTTGCCTGAAACAAAAATTCAGTCCATGCTGAAGGCAGAACTTGGAGAAATTCTGCAAATATTGCCAAAAAATTAGCTATATTTGCAGAAAAAGATAATTCTATATTACCAACATACAACACACCTCTCACACCTCAGTGGTTGCTATAGCAAAAAATCCATTAATTACTGTTTTAACTGCATGACCAACAGCCGTATTTACCAGATCTAGTCCCAAGCGACTTCTTTTTGTTGTCTCATCTCAAAATTGTGCTTGGAGGACTCTTCCAATGAAGAGTTTCGTTTGTGAACGGTTTTTGTGCAGAGAAAAATGCTGAGTACTATTTGTATGAATCATTGGGATGAGGGCATTCCTGGGAGAAGTGTGTAGAGTCACAAGGAGACTATGTTGAAAAATAAAAAATACATTAAACAAAATGTCTTCAATGTCAGGAACATTGACAAAAGTTTTATATTTTTTATAATTATTATATTTATACATTATTATATATATACATATTTATACATATTATATTTATAATTATTATATTTATACTATGACAAGAAATCAGTGTACCCGGATTATTTATTATAAAAAAGTTATATCATTTCTTCATAAAAAATCGGTTCTTTTCGTTTGGGTCGCTTGGTTGGCTGCAATCTGGTCCAAAGCATTTTCCAAAGTGCTCACTGCTTTGAACACACAACCAGATTGGATGTTATCCATTATTTTGGACTTTTCGAGAAAATGAGCCTCTTAAAAAAAAGGTTGCTTCCTTAGAAGACACCATTGGAACATCGTCGTCTTCATCTTCATTGTCAGAAATCTGTTTATTAACCACAGTTGACTGTTTCATAATGTCTTCATCAGACAATGTACCCGCTGTGGCAACATAATTGTCAATATTAACATCTTTGAAACTTATGGGAACCTCTGGAAGTCTGTTCCAAGCACTCAAAAAGGTCCCTCATCTTGCAGATCTTGTTGAACCTCATCATTTCTGTCCTTGCATTCCTAATCCTTGATGAATCCGCAGGCTTTAAAACAGGCTATTTCCATTGCAGTAAGCACTGAAATGCTATACAGGTTATTTCCATTTTCCATTGTGTCTATTACAGTTCTAACCACTTCTTTCCGATACAAGGTTTTAAAATTTTTAACAATTCCTTGATCTAGGGGTTGAAGATTTGAAGTTGTGTTACGGGGTAAATATTTCAGCTCTATATTTTCAAGTTAAGGGACATCTTTATGGGCTGTGCAGTTATCGATAAACATCAAAATTTTTCGTTTTTCTCTTCTCATTCATTTTTCTCTTCTCTTCAGCATCAATGTTCATTAACCATTTAGAAAACAATACTACTGTCATCCACGCCTTCTTATTTAATCTGTAGATTATCGGAAGAGATTTCATATTTTTGAAACATCAAGGCTTAGCAAATTTTCCTATCATAAAAGGTTGAAATGTCTGTGATCCATCTATATTGGCTGCCAATAAGATTGTAACCCTCTCCTTGCTGTGTTTGCCTCCACGACAGGTGTCATCCTTATATGCCAAGGTACGATCAGGTAAGCATTTATAAAACAGCCCTGTTTCATCACAGTTAAAGATATCTTTCGCTTCATAATCAGCCAATAAACTGATTAGTCCAGTTTTCCATTTGATAGAAATGCCCGGATCTACACTCACACTTTCTTTAATTTTAGATTGTGCCATTTTTTAATTTTTTCTAACCATCCCTCACTGGCTTGAAAGTTGGTGACACCCAAACTTGTTGCAAAAGACTAGCCTTTTCTTTAAAATGGGTCCTCCTATAGGGATATTTTCTTGCCTGCACTGACGAAACCACGTTTTGAGGCATTCTTCAATTTGAGGAAACTTACCTTCACTTCCTCTCTTTCTTGAGCCATGAGGAGTTATCTCGGCAAGATGATCTTTTTGCTTCAGGATAGTTGACAAGGTAGATGCCGGAATATTAAATCAAAGAGCAATATCCTTCTTTTTTCCTCCTTCTTCAACAGCCGCGATGACTTGTTTCATTTCGGTGAGCAACAAAGACTTACATGTATATGTAATGTACAGGGTCCATTTTAAGGCTGAAACTGCACTAGAGCATTTCAGGGGTGGTGTAGCATGAATCATAGACATTGGAGGGAGGTAAGTTCTTGGAAAAATTGCCTCGACACTTTCCATGAAATTACTAATTTTTCAAATTATGGAGTGGGCCGGTCTAGCTTCACTTCAATTTATAGAGGGGACCAAAATACATTGATTTTCTTTGAGTTATAGAGGTTCTCTCAGGGGACCGAGGGTTTTCTTTGAATTATAGAGGTTTGATTTATGGAGAGCCTACTGTAGTAATTATGGAGTACTAAAAGCCCCTTATAACTTAAGTTGGAACATTAAGTAATAAAATTCATCTTTCTTAATGCAAAGTTGTGTTATAATCATTCTAAATATTTCAAAACTAGTGCCTATCTGGATAAACATTTTTGTTAAAAATAATGAATTATATGGTATAAATAACAATTATAAGTTGTATCATAATTTAAAATATAAAATCTCCTTATATTTAGGTCTTTATGTATGAATTTTTTATTTTAAAATATAATTCATATTTACCAGTGCACAGAACATGACCTTGATCATGGAACTGAGTGTCTCCAGCTTGCTCTAGCTTATGCAGGTGTAAGAGCCCAGCTTATTGAAGGACCACCTGATCTATGGAAAGTGACGTATAAAAAAGATATATATGCCGCAGTTGGTTCTCTTAGAGGTTAGTGTACAATTCAGTGAAATACGGTGTGTTTTTAGTCAATTTTTCTTCTCATTGGAGGAAATAATGGTAGAGTATTAATTTCAAACCACTTTTTTGTACTTATTCATTTAAGGTATTCATTATTGAGATGATTAGTCAATGTAATTCTGAAATCCTAACTCATGAGTTATATTTTATATGGAATTTGAATCTGTGACAAGTATTAAATGTAGCTGAACTTAATTATGAAGAGAATTATTTACTCTTTTACTCATTAGTTAATAATATTAATAATTTAAATATTTAAGGGCTATATAAGACCTGTCTATCAATTGCTAACATTTACACTTTTTATCCTGCCAGGTGTCATATTTGTATTAATAAATGCTCAGAAGAACACAAAATTTAGTACTCAAAGAAATATTTGGATGTGTATTGTGCAAATTGCTTTTTTATCATCATTAAACTTTCGACTTAAAGTTGCCGACCCCTGCCCTAGGGCTTTCTATTTAACATCTATGTTGAACAATACAAATACTATGCACACCCTTATCATTCTGTATACTCACTGTACGTGACCTTTTTCTTTTATTTCCATCTTTTCTGCTGCAAACAACACAATGTTTTTCTTTCCTCCCTGGAAGTTGCTGCATTCCAACCTCTGCTTTACTTGTACGAGGAGATGCGTCAATCCCTGTCTTCCCAAGCCTTTCCACCTCAAGGTACTCTATAATGCTTGCAGTATATTGAAGCCTCGTCATTTTTTTATGGGATTGTTTTCTTGTGTAATCCCATTCAATAGAGTACAAATGATTAGCTTGGGAGGATGGAAGGAGATACCAAAATGATTAAAAAGCAATGTTTTCATAGATAACGTATTACCGAATTGAAAATTAGCAGTTCTGAATCAAAACAACTTCAGCAAACCAGATACATTAGATAGAAAATCTATCAGGTTACAACCCTTGTTTTATCAGATCATAGAGGAGAGAAAACTCAGCAGAAAAATGAAACCATATTCTTGACTGTCCCTCACGATGCAGAAAGAACCAACGCTGAAATTATGGTATCATTGAACATTAAAAAATGTATTTAAAATTGACAATAAAAATGATTAAACCATGCTACATAAAGAAGAAAATGTCCAATTTTATCAGAACAAAGAAAATATGTCATATCTTAAAAATGAAATATATTATAGCAAATTAAATAAAGAACTACGTAAAAGCCGATATATCGGCACGCTGCACTAAAAGGGTTAAATGTAACACAAGAGTTGTTGCTATGAAAGACACCTACCACTTTTCTAGGGTGCCCCAAGTCCTGCTGTTCTAGTGTTAATCTTAAATTTTTTTATGGTATTTTGTTACCCTGATTCCAATTTCCCATTATAGAAAACAAGTGTCGTGTATGTATTGTTGCACCAGAGGAATGTGAGGTTGCAGACATGCTGATGGAGCATCTTGCTCCCAAAGTGAATGTGCTTCAGAGAGTTGTTGGATTGGGAGAGACAACCGAGGGACACTTCAATGCTGCGGTATTTTTTCATCGTCATAATATTGCCCAAGGAAATGGATTGCTTGATCCTGAACGCCCTTGTACTGTTGTACATGTCTTTGACCATGATGCTCCATCTAGTGCAGGAGCTGATGGAATGTGGCAGGTATGTCAATTATTTGAATAACATTTAAGTGGAACTATTCCTAGAATATAACTTGGATGAGATGCATTTCATGGTACTATCCTGTCTTATCTCTAATTTCCCTTATTTGTTGCATGGGACAGCATGTCAAAAAATGAAGGTGGATATAAGAATCACACAATGCATATTTTAGTTACCAATCTTAGACCTCCCTTATCAATTTTTCTTATTTTATATTGATACTTAAACCTTATACTGAGGATGGGCTGATCCATCTACTCAACAGAACTCCTCCATTAGAGTGTATCTGTTATTCCTGTTTTCATTTTTATCTCTGGTGCTTATCCGTGAGAAACAAACTGATTGTTGTGCTGAGGCTTAGGCTTCTTTTATTTATTTTTCATCTGATAGGATGGTATATACATATCTTGATGAGCAGCGTGCAGTCAAATACTGGAGAAAAAAATTTTCTACCGCATGGTTTGAATAGTTATGTTCTTTATAAAGAAAATCTATCCGCAGGCATAAAACCAATGACGTGCTTATCGTTCGTAATTAGTATTATATAAGGCCATTCCAAGGAATGGCTTCAAGAAAAAAGTCACTCGTGGAACATCAAAAGAATCCCTTACTTATTGGGACATAAAACTTAAAATAAATTATCCCAAAGAAAGGAGAAAGAAATGTGTGCTTGTTGATAATATAAGAGGGAAGAGGAGAATAGCATACACTGTGCAAAATGTAAGAAAGGACTTCATTCTGTATGCTTTCCGCAACCAGACCACCACAAGTGCCAGAGGGTGGATATTACCTAGAATACGACTTTTGAATAAGCTATTGCAATTTTTTTCATTAAAATTTTATATTTAAATAGTAAAAAGACCAAGCTATGGACTTAATATGAAATAACAAACATTTCTTTTGATTTTCCTTGTCTTAAAATGTATATTTTCTATTATTATTTATTAGTTTCCAGATATATAAATTTTTGTAGTGTTAAAAAAAAGTTGTAAATGCTCAAATTTTCTTTCATTATAAACCTTATGATATATTAGGTCTACCGGAAAGTTCCGTCCGTTTTTTGAATGAAACAAAAGAATAGATTTTTTCATACTTTGAATAAAGTTTATTGAATAATTTAATTGCCATCTTTAATTTATGACTTCTCTACAGCGTGATAGCATTTTGTATATCCCATTTTCAAAGAATGTCTTATCTCTAGAGGCAAAAAGTCTGTTCCAGTTACAATGTTTCAACAGTTAAGCTCATATACATTAAACACATATTTGGCTCTCTTTTGATCGCTTACAATGCGTACACATTTTCACATTTTAGATGAATAAAACGAAGACCATTCTCGTTAGTAAATGGGATATACAAAATGCTATCACGCTGTAGAGAAGTCATAAATTAATGATGGCAATTAAATTATTCAATAAACTTTATTCAAAATATGAAAAAATCTATTCTTTTGTTTCATTCTAAAAACGGACGGAACTTTCCGGTAGACCTATTATTATAAATGGTATGAAAATATAAGGATGAATAACAGTATTTATAATTAATAGAATTAATTAGACAAAAACCTGTATTTTTGTGGAAAATACCTTCTCAATTTTGGCATACATCTCAAAAATTAGGTCTGCAGTCAAAGGGTTAAATTTAAATAATCATAGAAGTTATTTGTTAGAAAATTCATACAAAGCCTTCATAGTATGACAGTACATCTGATTGTGAGTGATATTATTACTTTTTGGAGATTTAAAATAGCAATTATTTATAATATTAGGTCCAGCAAAAAGTAATCCATTATTTTTTGCAACAGAGGGCTGTAGTGATCTGTATCCTGTGTTGTATAAGTGTGGTTGGATTATGCTAGATGGCTTAGAAATATGAGATTCCATAATAAAAAGTCTTTGGAAAATGATTTGATTGCTTTACTCTATAGTGTTTGAACGCATGTCAAGGATAGACATCAGCAAAGAGAAAATATGGCATATTCTACAATTACAAGGCATAAACACTACTTAGGCAGCTGAAAATGTGAATAGTTTTTACGGTCCTGACACTGATTTTGTACCAGTAATTTTATTGTTGTAATGATATTTGAAATTCTACCGCATGCATTTCTTATGGCAGCATTTTACCTGCCCGGGGGTCAAACTAAGGACAATCTTCATCAAAGCAACACATCATTTGCTTCATTTTCATGTTTGTTAAAGGTCTCCAAAGTTTCAAGAATAAATTTTGACTAAAAGTGCCTCAAAAAGTGTTTTAAATTTCTCATGTATTCCTTATGGAGAATATTATAAGGTCCCCTAGAATCGAACTTTCGACATCCTGTCTTTTTTCTTAGCAAAGGTTATTATAATTGCTAGAATCCCACAAACATACAACTATCCAGCTGCAAAAGAAATAACGAAAAAAATATTCAAATCTGTCTCCCATGTATTTTAAATGGGGAAATTTCAATCAAGTCTGGCATTGAACCAATGACCAATATCATACAATAGATAGCTGAAATACATAGATATGACAACAAAACAATTACCTGCTTGAGAGAATGCAAATATATTTTCTCTGAATGCAATTTGTAACATATTACTTGTTATAGATTTTTGGGACACTGAGCATTTGTTTCATTTCATTTCAACCTACAGTCAAATCATTTTCCTTCTCTTATTTTTGTAATCAAATCCAGAGAACACTTCCAGGGATTACTCACTTTCATGTTTAAAGTGTGAAAAGCAGTGTTGACTATTTAGATGATATCCTGTAACAGAACTAATCCTCTCCCAAGCCTTTATTAGGATTACTAAGCAGTTTCTTATTGAAAACCCAGAATGTTTCAAAAATAAAATTAATAATTCCCAAATTTTTGTTGTGATGTATATGTTCTATTGAATGTTTTTCCTGCCAAAGTTGGAAAAAGTGTTATTAGAAATATTTAATATTTCTGTTCTAAATAGGTTAAACATCAAATTAAAAATTTCATTAAGAATAATACATATTTCCATAGACCTTAATCACTCTTTATTTCACTGGTAACTCCTGTAATTGAATGTTACAAGAAAGAATTGTAAGAAAAACACTTCAATCAAGAGGGAGTAGAGAACAACATGAAAGAATTAGAAGAGATTGGAAGCATTCCTTACAGATTTTGTGAGATTACATTATGGTAAATAAGTGTCACTCTGTACAAATCGTACAGGTATGTGTCCCTAAAGTGGGAAGCAATACAAAAGAGATAAGAAATATCTACGCTTTGGACACAGATCTGGTAAAAAAGGCAAACTACTAAAAAACCCTCATTCTCAGTGATTGTGAAGCTTGTATTGCTCAGTAGGAGGTTGATGGTAATAGCACTGAAAAATATGGCCTTGGAGAAAGAAAAAGAAAACCAACTGATGATAGTTTGCTGAATGTACATCTATTTGGCATTTTCAGGGAAAGCCCATATACGTAAATATTGAGAGAATTGACTGAAAAAATATAAGAAGGAATATTTGCCAATAAGTGCCAAATTAATTAATCTCTGCATAGCCAACAACAATACCTTAAATGTGCTCCAAATAAAATTATATGTATTCTTATTTTCTCTTCTTTTATCCTTTATATAGTTTGATAAAAGTATTCAATGAAAAATATAATTAAAGCACAATCGGGAATGCTTTAACTTAGCTAGCAACTGTTCTAATTAATCTTCTGGTTTATGGTGGTTTTATGGATAGTTGATTTTTTCACAGTTTTTCTTATTCTTTTAATTTTCTTCATTTATAAGACAAATTCTATATCCTGTTTTATTTATATTTTGTCATTGATTGTATTGAATTTCAATGTTAGCTATAGCTATTCTTATTAAGGTTGTAGTTATATTAAGAATCTTCTTACTTTCTTCTAAAATACTTTATATTATTAATGATATTTATTTATTTAAGCATTATATTTATTATTGTAATTGTAGTATGGATACTTCTTTAGGATATGCCATTGTGAAATATAGAAAAAATAATTATTAAATAGAAAAACAAGTTATTTGTTCATGCTTTAGCCCCTTTAGCATTGATTAGCTGTGGAAATGCAACTCTCAGATGTTTTTTAGGTTATATCTGATTGTCATAAGTTTTATTTCAAAAGGTATCAGTTCAAGAAATGCACCGTGGAGCTCGTCATAGGGAGGAGTTGTATGGGAAGGAAGGAAAGAGTGTAGCAGTGGTACACTGGGTGACTGCAGGACGGGAAGGCCGCCTTGTGCGTCTTGTCTCTGCACTTATCCTTCTTTCTGCTGAGGATGATGAGGAAGATGCTGATGTCTTTTCTGGACAGACATTGTTTGTGTGAATTTTATTTACTCTTTAGAGCACTAACCTTGTGCTGGGAGGTTAGCTTGTCTCTCCCATGCACAGTTCAAAAGTCAGAACCTGTATTTGGGGTTCTCTTGCTTCAAGCAAGATACTTTATCCTTTAGTGGAACTTTATTCAGATGAACCCCAAACAGGCTCTACTTGTTTCAAGTTTTTGGCGCTCTAAGAGATGCCGTTATATATTTTTTATGATGTTTGAAAAGCACTTCATGCAGATACATGGATTACTCAAGTGAGTTTGACCCTTGCTTTATTTGCATTTAGCTTATCTTCCTTCCATTTAGTTGGAAGATGCTATGAGTGAGTTTATTTTTCATGAAGTTTCAGTTTAATTGAGATCTGCTTCCCTGTATAGTAAGGGGTGGCAGGATGGAGTATTGATACGATATTCAATGACGGTCTGGGAAGTTGAAGGAATGTGTCCTCAAGTATGGGCATGGATCCAGCATCATATACATATTGAAGATTAATCAAAACCCTTCAGTTTTAAAGTTACAAATTAACTGCACTGGTTTTGTCATGTATTTAGGGGTTTGATCAAATGACTGGAATTTTGTAGACTTTCAGGCGTTCAAGACACATTTCTTTACATGCTCCTTTGTTATTCTTTCTCTGGTCATAATGTAGAAAAGATAGAATTCTATTTGAGATATTCCATCTTAAATGGATCCTTAGAGACTGTGATCTCCCTTTGGGTGACTTAAAATCACATTAAGGGATTAAAAGCTCCCAAAAGTCTTTGGGACTAGCATTCCAAAACGCACAGTCCTGCATTTGTTTTCACTTTGATGCATAATGCAGGTAACAAGGTCAGCATCTTTAGTTGATTAATGTTATGATGCAAGTTGTTCTAAGTGAAGTGATTGGACATCACCGAAAAAGCTGTTTCAAGTGAGGCATACCTTTCTTGTTAACAGATTTATGTGTATTTTGTATCATAGGAAAATAGAGGGATCATGATATCCCCAGAGCATTCCTCTCTCACAGAGTCTTCCTCTTAGTGAGAGAGTGATATATCATTTTGCTAAATGTGTATGTTACCATAATTGTGGTAACTGATAAATTATCATTATTTAAAACTTTACCTTACTTTTGACTATAATGTTTTAACCAAATGACAATAACTTGTATGCACTTAGTGGATGGGCTCAATAGTAATATTTAATGGTACTATCCCATTTGCATTCGTATGTATACTTTCGCACTTGAGTGCCAATAGGTCTTCATAAGCCTTATGGTGTTCAACTCAATTTAAGTGAGTGTATATTCCCGCTAATGCCATCTCTTAATGAAGCATTGGGGGCTGGTGTCACACTGTATTGTCGAATATGAAACCAAAACACTTTTTAGAAATCAGTTTCTTTTAAGTATGGTGAGTTCTTTAAAAAATCAGATGCTGAGAGTCCATAATACACCTTTCTTTTACAGGGTTTTCCTCTGTATATGCATTTATGAAAGCATCTACTATTGTATATTATAGTTGCATTAAAATCATGAGTGAGTGTGTGTGGTTAATTCAAGCATTGTAATGAATGTTTCTCTATTTGTTGTGATGTTTGCATTGTGTATCAAAATATTTAAAGTTAAATCATCACTTCTTATTTAACCTTGTAACCACTTCCTTAGTGGGAACTGTAGCATTGTGTGTTATTACATTTAAATATACAAACATTTGGATTTTTCAAATTTTTAGTTGATATTCCCTCTTAAGATGAATTACTAAATGCGAATTATGTATATACAAGATCAGGTATTACTATGACTGTATTATTGAGTTTCAATTCTGCATTACAGCATAATTATTTTAATTTCCAATTTATTGTATTAAACTCAAAGTTATTCTATATTTGTAATCTTTGAGATCTGGAAATCCATATAATATAGGATCAATTAAGTTCTGTAGAAATTGTTGTGATAGCAAAAGTTATAAGAAAGGCTAATTATTGTGTAGGTAGAATTATTTCAATGATGCAATACACCAAAGTAGATTCTTATTATAAAGCAAAATGCTTTAATTTTAGTGACAATCCTGAGAACATTCTTTCAAATAGAACTTGCATTGCAGGGATAATCAGGAAATATATCTTGTTTTCTTGGGAATGTATATGAACTGATATCTTAATTTCCAGTTATCTTTTGTTCTTTTACTGTTTTATATTTGATAAAGATTGTTTTATCAGGAAGAGTTTGCTGCTTAGTCTATCAATAGCATCATTTTGGTAGGTTATTAATTAAGAATATTATAATGCTCCTCAACATATATTTCTGAATTCTTACTGAAAGGTCCTCAATGACATGTTCAAATTGTTTTAAATTTTTAAATTCCCATTCAAATGCATTAAGTTCAAATGACCGGAGAATATCTCATTATTGCAAAATGTGGCACATGCAATCTTAAAAATTATATTCAGATTCAAATTTCTACCCCTTTCATTTTTTCCTTATACAACTAAATGTTCTATAAGAATTAGTGAAAAGCAATTTGTAAGCAATGAATATAGATATCAGGTTCAGCAGTTGGTGAGTATTGATTGCAAACAATTCATATAAAATTTTAAAAGTGATACTCTATTTAAATTTTGGAATGCCTAGTTTTCCAAACTATTGGCAGTTTTAAAAAATTAATATTGCATGAAATAAAATGGTGAAACAACTTACAATAGTAAACAATTGCAGTGCAATTCAACTTACAGGATGTAGAGTTAAAATCATTTAGTAATTAATGTACCTGAATTTCAGTAGTTTTTCTTTATAAATCACATTTTGATGTTAATATGAGGAAACTTTTTTCAATATGAAGAGAATTAGCAATAAGTAAATAATGGATTTTCAAAATTACATTTTTCTAAAAACCACGGAAGGTATATTTTTGTTGGAGCTGAAAGATTTTGATGAATTGATTAAAGAAATTGTAAGAACTCATCTATTTCTTAGTCTTGTGCATTATTTTCTTATTTAGTAACTGCAAGTTGAGCATTTCCATTTCTGTCTATCAGTCCCTAATTTATTGAACATTCATGACTCTCAAAAATATAATTGAAAGTTCTCTTTTATATCTTTTTAGTTTTGGGTAAAATGTTATTTATTTAGTTATTACACTATCACTATTTACTGATTTACTTCTTCTTATACTCTTTCATATTTCTATTAAATCCCTTCTACAACATAATTATTCAATTTTATGTATCTATTTTCTAACTTTGTGGTTCTGCTGGATTGAAATATATATCCAAAATAAGGCAAGTGCTAAAAAAAATCTATTCACTAGTCAGTGGACTTTTATCTTTTACTTAAAAGCCCTAGTCTAAAATCTTTAGTCGTATGTTTATTGATATGATAGTCTTTGGAATAATATAGAATTGCAGTTTTTATTGAATTTTTAGGACTAAAATGTTGATGTTCCACATTTTATACCCAAATCATGGTCTCACGATATAAGCAAGTATAGATATACATAGCTAAATTAAGATATTGAATTAAATAAATATATATATATATATAGTAGAGTAGCTGGTGTTTCTTAGATAATTACATGAAAAAGAATCTGAAATTAATTTTGATATACTATTAAGCGATTTTATTATATAAAGGTGGAGTGTGTTCATATGAATTGAAATAAACGTTTATTCTCTTTTGGCAATTCTTTTGTTTATAAAATTATCAGAAGTTATGTTGTAATTGCAATAGTCTCATTATATTGTTTGAATTATCAATCTGGCATAAGAAAATTTTAAAGTGAATTTAATAAATGAAAATATACAAGTTGGTTTATGTCAGTTACCTAAATGAATCTATTGGAAAAAAATCTGTTGATATATTTTAATAATTTGAATGGTTTATGACATAATTTCCATCTCATTTTTAGATAATGATTCAGTATGCCACTAAGATTTATTTTTATTTGATTAATTTTGCCAGCATTATTACTAGCTAGCAATATTATTTTGTTCACTCTTTACTTAAAATTTTGTGTTAAAATTTACTTCTGCCTGTATAACTGAGACAGAAAGTACAAATTAGATGTTTTGTATTCTATTCTAAAATGATTAAGTATAGAGTATCATTATTGATGTGGGACTATATTCCTCATAAGTTCACTACTTATTTGGGTATCATAGATGAAGCTTTAACGCTCTAACAATCAGATCTTTCAGGTCATATAGATTAAAAAGACTAATTGAGTTATTGATATTGGTTGTATTGTGGTAAGATATCAGAAAAAGTTACGAGTATTCAGTAAATGTTGCTTTGATCATGGCTTTTACCTCTTTACACATATACCTAGTTGAACGGATTCCTGAAATTTCATCAGAATATGTTCCTTTCTTCTCACAGTGGTCTATTTAGATTTGTTCTCATTTTGCAAAACTTTCAGAGTTTCTCATTATTAGTTTTCCTAATAAATGAACTCCTAGAAATTGCTCTCTTTTATAAAGTAATGGTAAATTTTGTTATGGTCTTGTGAATGAGTATGTAATGTCACTCCTTTTCTGCTTTTCTATGTATATGTAAATCATTTATTTGTTTATCGTGGAGTCAATAAATTTATCTAATTAGTTATTTTCCCACATTTTGTCAACGTTAAAAATTATTAATTCATCTGATTCACTATTTGTTGCACTTGTATCACATGAAACATGAAATGACCTATAAATAACGTGTATATATTTGAAATTTCCTTGTAATATTTTCTTTTAACTTCAATAAACACCATTTTATTGAAAAAGGTTTTATTAAATTTAAGTGAATTTTAGGTAGTGTATTATGCTTATTTTTTTAACCCAGCATTATTTTTCCCATTAATATAATTTGATGGCAGTCACTGAAAATATAGATTGCTAGAAATTAAAACTTTCTTAATAAAAAAATAATATTTGTTTATTTTTACTATGCAAATTATTAAAATATTCCGTTTAACACATCCCATCAAGTAATTGAAATGCTGAGTATATCTTAAATTATCTTTATGTTTCCTATAAAATATGTATTAGATTTGAAAAGAAAATCCCTCTGAATGTTCTTTTTTGGACAATGTAACTAAATACATTTCACATGTCTTACATTAATCGATTTGTTTTGCCCATCGGAAGTACCCGTCTTTCTTTTCATGGCCATTTTAATTTTGTAATTTATGCCCATTTTTGCACATAAATACGGTATTACGTTTTTAAGTTCACATCACAATGCTCTATGTGCTAATCGCTTCGCCACCTTGGTCAGCTTACGTGTTTTCTACAGTCTAATTACCAATAAAAATATATCATCACTTTTATAGTATTCGAATTTGTCTTATCTCGTTGATAATTCTAATGATGAGATCTATTATATCGTTTGTTCATAATATATTTAATCGTTTTATGTAATTTTCAATGTATGACCTGAAGAAAATTACTTGGTGAAATTTTGAGCCAACCGTTAGGCTATCTCTGTAGTTTAATAACATCGTGACTATTTATTATTTAAAAATATTACTATCCCATGCAATAGTCACTGTCTTTTGATAACTCATCAATACGAAGTCATATTAAAAACTCACTATCGCTTAGCTAATTAACTACGCAACATCGTGACTGCAAATCGACTACTTCAAAATCGTAAACCTGATTCTCAGATCAAAAGCATTTTTATTTAACACTAATTGACTTGGTTAATTGGTTCCTTGAATGGTAATTTCATGTTTAAAATTTTTATTTACCCATGATTTTAATTCTGTATTTTTTCCCTGAATATGTTTCTATATGACTATTTATGGAATTATTCGTATAAAATTTATAAGCTGACAGTAGAACCTTCTAACTACTAACTTTTAGATTTCATAAAGTATAAAATTCTAAAGAAATACTTTTGTTAAAAGAGTATGAGAATAAAATGGTGGGCTAATTAAGAAAGCATTTTTAATATTATATTGTGTCTAAACAAGTTTACTAGAAATCATTTCAGTTACAATTAAACCAAACAGATAATATTTACCCAAAAAAGTAAAAATCATTTTAAATATTTTATCTTAGAAATCATACGCTGTTTCCAAGAGTTTGTATGTAGTAGTAAATTTACATTTTTATTAGTGAACATCGAATAATTTTTTACGAGAACGTTTTGTTACGAAGAAAAACGTTAATACTCTTGCGTAGAAAATATCATTTTAACGTAGACTTAATTTTATCAGTAAATCTCAAATTAAATATTTGGAGAATGAATTTACATCTGATTCTACGTTTTCTTCTTAGACACGCGGACGATGTACTCCATTTCTTTTTTAATTATAATCAGTTTTCATTGGTTATAAGAAATTCATGAATGTAGATGAGAATCGAGGGGCAAAGCCCTCGTGGGTAAAGAGAAACCCTGTGACTCTGACATCGAGGACTTTGGACTTAATGAAGGAGAATTACATTTCCGTAGAAAGAAATAGTCAACTAAATAATCTCGAAAGCGGGCAGTTGATAAGTAGTTTAGAACGATTAAAATAATTTTGTTGGATGTCTCGTGTCTCTATTAATAAGTAAGGTGCTTCTCTCGTCCATTGTAAAATATCCTATAAATTAGAACTATTAGAACTTTGTCTACAAATTGCATGGTAAAACCGCAGTAAATCTTAAACTTCGAAAATTTATTGAAGAACCTCCTTAGCCGGAAAAAATATTTAGGAAAGTTTAATTACCTTGCATGATGAATTCGTAAGAATTGAATACAAGGTTGTGCTGAAGTGAAAAATAGCCAAATGGGTCGGGTTCGAACTCAGGGTCCACATTTCCTGGGAAGGTACGCTGACCTTCAGAAATAAAAGTTATTTTAATCAGCCGCCATCATATGTGCTTTCCGTAAGCTAAATACAAAACAAAAATTCGACAACATATTTGTTCTTTTAAACCCACATTAACATGGTTTGTCAACAGCATGTTCAAATTTGAGTGGACAGGCGTATTTGAATATTCCTAAATGATATTTAAACGCTGATTGGTTACTCAATCGATCAATGTATACCGAAAGCAAGCGTCTCGTAGGAGCAAACAAAAAGTTTCCTTCTGCTCCGCCCTCTTGCCCATTCCAACCAATCGCACTTCTTATCCTCTACACACAAAAAAATCTCATCGGTCCAACACGTGACTCTTCCTCAATATTGAGATCCTAGCGTCAGACTTGGCTTTCACCTTATTTCTGTAGTCGCAACAGATTCGTCTCGCCGAACTCCATTGAGCGTGTTCCCTAATCTCTAAGCAAATAAATTGTGAATTAGATATTGGTTTCAAATTTTCGATATTAAAATAACCTTATTCCATTGAACTGCACACATTAAACATTTTTCCGGCTACATCTTTTAGTAGCAATAATTATTCAAAAGATAGTCCACATCTATGTCTATAGCTACATAAATATCTAACAATCTTTAGTAATCCAAGTAAATAATTAATGCTTAATGAATTCTTATTAAAAATTTGTAATTCTTCAATTTAAACATGGTACAAATAAGTTTAATTGTTGCATCTAAAATCATCAAGAAAGTAATTACGAAATCGATGATGAAATATTGTTGACATATTATTAATAACAGCAGATGAGAGAAAAGTATTTTAGTACATATGCCTTAAAGTAATTCGGAGTTAATACATTGAACGTGAGAAGTCAAGCATATGTACTGAATATCGGTTGTTCAAACATTCGAAGAACGCTGTTATTATTATCACAAAGTGAGTAATTATTCGAACTTTAAATTTTCCAGCACTCTCGTAACGTATCTCTTCATATGTTGTAAAGAAATTATGGAACGGCAGAGCGTGATAAAATTTTATGAATCCAACTAATGTTGATCCTAAATTTCCGAAAAGAGATATTTCATGTAAAATGAATTAATTGTTCAAATTAATACCAGTTCATCCGAGAACATAACTCGAATTTAAAAGAACCTCAATGAAATAGAGACAATATAATTATGAAAATAGATTTCCTATACCAACTAATAAACAAATAGAGTCGCATCAACGTCAACTTCTCATTACAATCGAATCTCATACTAAATAATTAACTTTCATTAATTGAACAACGAAACTAAATACGTAAATCATAAAAGATGAAATTTATATTCAATCCAGGAGTAATAGCATCAGTTACTCTCTACCAAATATTAATTCTTTCTTAATCGAACTTCAGGTGTTCATTGATATATATATATATCACTTTATAAATGATATTGATACATTTAAGTCCTAAAATAGTCAAAATACAAGAGAATTTAAAGGCTTCTATTAACTGAAGACAATGCAGATATTTTTGATAAGTTTGACATTTCGCTGTCTCAAGAAAAGCATTATCTCAGATTAACGTTTATAAAAAGAGTAGAGTTAGGTTATGATCATGTTTTATCTTTCCTGGCAGACTCTGAGATGAATGAAGAATAGAAGAAGTCACTTCTGTATCACATCAACTTCCAACGTGTTGATTCCGGTGGTGCGAGATAGAGGGTGGAGATGGCACCACAGGTACGCTAATAGCGATTCACAAAGAAGAGCATGAGGATAGTCTTAGAAATACAGGTGTGTCGAAGTTACCGCTCCTCTTTTCAACCATTTCAACGAAACTGAGACGTCACTTCCAATCATCCCCGCCTCTTTTTGTTGGAGCTTTCACCGGCCATAGGTCGGCAAGCGAAAGTTGGGGAAGTGGGCGTTTAACCTTCGGAGATTCTTAGCACCCTCTGCCCTCCTGCATTGTTCCTGACCACTGCCACGGTCCCCAGAGAGGGCAGATTCTCAGAAGTCATCACGAGGTGCGAGGGAACCTATGGCGGGATGTCATTGTGGCATATAAAAGCGGTCTCCGGTATTTTTCGAAATATTAGCGGTCTGATGAATAAAACTCAGATGGTACGCCAGTATCGATATGCCAATTAAGCAAGTGCGTTACACAATTTCGTCAATATTCGGGAAAGTTTTTTAATAAGCACGATGGGATAAAAGGAACTAAGATGGCTTGAAAAAACAGAGATGCCCTAGAAAGCCATTTTTCTGTGCTTCAGAATGAACATTCGACTTTAGTTTTGTTCGGAATAACTTTGAGTACTTCTAAATAAGATAGATAAACTCCGTCGATAATACTGATGAAATACAACTGATTACTATTCCAAAATCAATTCTTGTACGAACGGCTGTGAATATCTCGCCTCCTATTCAGGCTGCACGAATAATGTTAAATTTGACCCTCTTTTAGTATAAATAGATTTCCACACAGATATACGTTATTAGTAAAAATTCAATTTAACGTTCGAGAGGCTTTTCTTGAATTAAAATTTATTTTAAGTAAAAATTGCTGTACGTTGTAACGGTTTAAATCGATTAACTGAATTCAGGAAAACTAGATCTTAAATATTCACTTGTATATTATATAAATATGGTATATTGGGAGTTTTTTAATGAATACGAGTGAAAAATTTATTGTCGGAAAAATTGAAAGTAAATTTATTTGCGTTGAAATTGAATATTGAAATTGCACCATTGAGTCTGAATGATTAAGGAAACGAAATGAAGCGGTATCCAGGCATCAACTTAATTAAAACTCTAAACCCATAATTCTGAAAGTGGTCTAAATCATACATTTCTTGTTTCGAGAAGTTTAATTAATTGCATTTAAACCAATTAAAAAATATTTTTAAATCATACGACATATTAAATTATAATTTTATTAGTCTTGATTCATGGAAATCTATTATGAATATAAATTTTTGTCCGAATTTCATTCAAAAATAATTTTTTTTAAGCTTGAATTGACTAGGACCACTTTCATAATCAACACTAAATAAATTCCGTATAACGTTGAAATGATGATCACGGTCTAAAAATTCATTTTTGGCGATATTTAAAAAATTTCATTATATACATTTAGATTAAGATAATTTGGCGTGAAATAAGTGATATACTCAATATTTTTAAATTTTGACTTAGACTTCTTTCATAATTATGGGTACATATATATTGCGTTTCTCATGACTATGGAAGTTGCATTTGGAATTTTTTTTCTGAAGTCGAATATTATTGAGGCAAAGATGAGCTCTCGAGGTTATTGGAACCTATCCCCCGCGTTAAGCGGGGTCTTTCTGTATTTGATTTTGCGCTTTTAGTCTTCATTCTCTGGTGAATCCCTAGAGTGATTTGTAGGTTTGTTTTGGGTACTGATCATGAAAATTGAGGGAATCTCTTTTTTAAATTCGGTTACTTCCTTCATTTCATTCATGAGGCTTTTGTTCTATTTTTGCTCGTATTTTCACCGGAAGTAAAGAGGTCTTTTAATGTCCTTTACTCTGTACTATACAGATTTACATTTTCATTGAAATTTTTTCTAACACGGTTCTCTAGTTGTATGCATTTCATCGTGACTTTGGTTCACACACTGATAATCCGTGCAAAAGAGTGCATTTCCGGAGAAACTTGTTCGGCTGCGGAATTAGTCGATCAGAAAGCAAGGAGAAACTTGTCTTTTCATTCTTCGGTTAGTGAATTTCTCCTTAATGAATTATTTTAATCTAGTATTAATTTGACTTAAAATTCATCGTCCATTAATATACGTTTCACCAAAATTAACACCACATCAGAATTGTGGTAAATTAAAATTGAACCTGTTGTTTGGAGATGTTTCACTGAACATAAATAAGAAATGATGCCGTCAAAGGATTCGCTTGCATTTGGTATATTTAGGGAGAATAGCTCGCAGTTGAATATCTGATACGCAAAGATGGACTAGATGAAACTGAGTGGAAGTGCGAACATAGAAAGGATACAAGCTGGGGACAAGAGTGAGCATCCTCTCTTATTGGATATCCTTTCGGAAACTTTCCTTAAAATGTACCCCCATAATATTAGCCCATCTCCACTGAGGAATACGTATAATATTACGGCGATGAGTGGGGAGGTGTGCGGGCGGGTGTGGGCCGGCGAGTGGGCGTCGTTGTTGGAATGAAGGTGTCCCTCCGCCATTCACCCGACTCCCATTTCCTCCCCCACCTCTCCCCCTCCTCATGGACAGAAATACAGCGCCCTCTCATGACGGATAGAGTCATTGGGCTCCGGCGTTGCCAACCTTCGCTTGGAAGGGACGCGAACACACCCTAGCGAACGACCTAGAGTCAAATAAAAAATGAAGTGCGATAAATACAGCGGCATTTGATCAGTTGCGTGATGACATGCGAGCAATTATATGTGGAGGCGATTGGAATGGAACACGGTGGAAGTATGCGTCCCTAGCTTCGGGAATCTCTTCGTAGTCTTACAAGGGGGAACTTCCAAGTTTTGTATTGACTTGAATCTCCTTAATTCGAAGGAGTACCTTTATCTTTAATTTCAGGCTCAGCGGAGAGATCCTCAGCTTCGTCGCGGGTTATCACTTACCGTCAGGCTTCTCTAACCTTTCCCTTTCTCTCTTAAGGGTACTACTTTCAGATTAAAAATTTTCTTTCCGATATACAGCCCTCCCTAAATTCCTCTCAGGTTCACTGGTGCTGACGGATGCGTCTCTCTGAGAGAGACTCCTTACTATTCCCGAACTATTTAAAACTCGTCTGGCCGTTTCTTCCGTTCCCAAGAAGAACACTCTTTGAAGAAGCAAATCCTGAAATGACGAACTTATTTTCGAGATCGGCTGCTGGATGTGAATACAAAACAAACTCGTAGTTAAATTTTACAGATCGATTGGCACTTTAAACCGGCTGATTTATCCTAACAGTTTAACAACAAAAGAGATTTGAAGAATTCATGCGGTTCACGAATGAGGAATATGGTAGCTTTCCTATGCAAACTAACGAATTGAAAAACAAAACTAATATACTTATATGATAATCTTCAGTTTATGGAGTGTTCATATCTTGAGTGAAGTACTAGAATAATTTTCACAAAATAACGGAGATCAACGAAACAACATGGCAATAAAAGCACGAAAATTTTGAAATAGGAATATCGCAGTTTAGGCGGGAAAGGAAGGTTGTGGGTAAGGTTTAAGAAGAGAAAGATTTTGAGAGTATGGAAAGAATTAGGTGTACGGAGCAAATACTCGTTGGTTCGGAGGGCCTAACTGCTATCGATGGAAGCATTTTCCAGTTCTTATTGGCACAATATGTTAATTTCAAGATCGGAGCAACTACTCAGTTTTCCAATCAGAAAACGACAGAACGAGATATTCGTTGCTAAGCATCGCTAATCCGCTATTACAATATTAGTCGGATCTCGGCATTTACTTATTCTCTGCAATGAACAAGGGATAAAAAAAACACTTAAACCTTTTGTACAAATTTGTTTTTCCGCAACCATGGTTTCGATCAACAAGATCATCATCAGAAGACAAAGCAGATCACGATAGGATCTCCTTAAACGCTATTTAATTTTTCCAAGACAAAGGTCTCTATCTAGTATAAATTAAAGGTTTTAATTTTTTCTTTATTCTTCTTTCGTAAGTTTTATATAGTTTAATTAGTTTTAATTAGTTTTTATAGTTTAAAAATTCAAGAGAGAAGGAAAATACATTTATTTTTAAAGTTTTATTTCTCTGACTTAGGAGATGATTATTTAATGGACTTCATTATATGTTTTAAATGCAGAGATTGTATGATTCCACATTGATAACGCGGAATTAAATCGAATCAACATATTTCAACTCCGTAAAACCTTCTTTGGTTAATTTGAAATTAACTAAGGCTTTACGTTAAGTATTCAGCGCTTGATCATAGAAAGTAGGCAAACGGCTAATATGCACTTTTCTCCAAGCCACTTAAATACTGCTGTGATTAGGACGCATGAAATGTAGTCACCCTGTCAAACCTCATTCTCGGTGCTGAATCCATCCGATGGTGCATAATCAAGGACGCAATTAGATCCTTGCTTGCAGAAGCCTGATGTCGTATTGAAAGGAGAATCGAATCAAAGAAATTCACAGGTGATTTTTTCATGTTTGACTGATACTTTTATTACTTATCTCTAACCTATTTACTTGGTTTTATCTAGATTACATTAGTTGTATCGAACTTGAATTCTTAGATTTTATAACAGAAATGCCTGATGTTTTTAAAATTGACCATCATATTTATAAATCAGAAAATTTCATTCGAAATTCCGAATGTGATTTCAGACTTCATAATAATTCATGTATTTTCCAAATTTATTTGTTTCCATTCGTCATTATTTAATTAATAAAATTAAAATTTTGTTTAAGTATATGATTTCCATCAAAAGGAAACATAATGATATGACTTTATGTCTTTAGGAACTACGAGCGTTTGCCAGTATGTATCACCCTATTAAAATTGAATCACGATGTCCATATAGTACGTTGAATAACACTTTTATTTAAACCAAGTGGAAGCTGAAAGGAAAATCTCCTTCGACTGTTCAGTTAGTTTAAAGGTAAGAGTTGTTTTTCACTGCCAAATGTAATGTATGCCGTACTGCACAACCTTTATCTCGAAGTTTCATTTCTTGAATTCGATAGGTTTTGAAATTTTTGCTAATATATAGGATCAAATTCTAACATACATGTTGGTGGTTGAAATGTCATAATCTTTGACCGCCATTTTCCATTTCCTCAGTAATAAACGCGTTTTGTAATTATTACCTCCGTTTAATCAGACTATAGTTGCTCCATTTAAATGCGAATGGGACATTTACATATCTTATTAGTAATCGAAGTGTATATCTACCGTCGTTTGAGTTCGGATGGCAATTTTAATCTTAAACAAAACTAATCTTTATATTCTAAAATCAAAAAAGGGAAAGAAAAATTCCTTTAAATCTCGATGAAAGTAAAATGTGATGATCGTTAATATTGCATGAGTCAATTTCCTAACCATGTTATAATTACGCTCTAAACAATCGATAATTCAGACGGTTTCTGTCGAAACCGATACGTTGGTTAAATAGCATTGCGTTGTTTATTGATTTTTATTTGCTTTCTTCGATTTACGATAATTTTACATGTGATATTGCATTTTGAGTTACATTAAACAACGAGCAGCCCATAAATAAAGTCAAGAAATATTTTTATTGGTTTTTAATATTCGCTCTTCATTAAACCTTATCTAAGAATCCTGGCCATTGATATTTACGTTGTGGAGTAATGGGTTGATTATAAGTTCTAAAGAAGTTAAATTTTAAAGCGGTTAATGAGAAACCCAACTCTAAGTCTTTCAAATTCTTTTTATAAAAGACGAAGATTTGGCAACCTTTATTCACGAATGGTATATTTTTAGAAAGCATTGTTACTCACTTTATCTTTTTGAAAGTTTTAGTTATATTCATGCCATATTTTTATACTGTTAAACGTAGAAAAATATTATCTGTTTAGAACAATGTTTTAGAATAGTTGGAGGAATTATTATGAAGTACACGCAACTGGCTGGAGATAATGTTGAAAAAGATAAAACCCGAATTAAATTAATTAGTTCCTCTTCTTTCTATAAATGCTCGTCGAAAGACTCGCATCATTTACAACTAAAAGTAATTTTCGCCGGAATATGTTAAATGCATCGCTGCAAAATGTTTTGTCAGTATTTTTATTATTCAATTGTGTTTGGAATTGAGACAACTTTAATCGATCTTTCTCATGAAGTTAAATTCTTTCAGTAAAACCTTTTAAGCGGAAATTTAAAAATCAAATGTAAATCTTTCAGGAGATATCATTAATGAGTATTAATTTATGATAAAGGATAAAATAACAGGAAAAATGAGGATATGCGATGTTGGGATTATGTAACACCGAACAATGGATCGACTGGTTAGTGATAATCTGATTCAGCACTTCAAGTACAAGAATAAGTTTAAGCAATTGAATAAGCCAGTATTTTCTCTTCCTAGTAAGAAATATGAGTGGATTTAGATGGTTATCAATGGTAAGAAAGTAATTTAATTCATTAGTCACTCTCATATTCGCTCATAAAATACATTTAGTTTGAAATTTCGTTAGCCTCCTCCTCCATCGAGGAGAACATTAAACAAACAATTTATTATTGAAAGCACATTCCACCTCTACTCTTAATTAGATGGTACTCTTCATTATTCTAGTCATGGATACGATATTTGCCTTCATTAGTTACTATCGATTCCGAATCCAAATGGGCAGTAACAATTTTATGCGTTCTTAAAAGGATATTCAATTTAAATAATTTTGTCCACTTTGGTTTCATCGCATGTGCAACGAACAAGCGTGTGGCCAATAGAATGAAGCCGATTCTGAGGATGCGATGCTTTACGTCATTTGTGTAAGGGATCCAAATAGACAAAGAACACCCTTCAGCATAATATGTTACTCGGATGTTGTTTACTTCAATTGCTTGGAAATGTCTTACGCAAATATACGAAGTTGGAGCGATGTTTATCATTGTACGTTCTAAATGAAACTTGAAATATATTCGCGTGTGTGAATATAATTGATTTTTTGTGTTTTGAAAACGTTAGTTAACCGTACGAAGTTCGAACGAAAACGCACCGAGAGACCTACGGAGGAATCCGGAGCTATCGAAAAGAGAAAAAGGAAGGCCACGTCACGATTGAGTCATTCTGAGTAATAATCAGGGAAGAAATCTATATTGGAGGCTTAGAATTTGAAAAACTAAGGATAAGTTTGTAACATATGTTTTGCTAATTTTTATAATTACGGTCAACAATAAGAATTCATTTGAAATAGAAGAATGGATGACTTTTTCAAAGCGATTAAACAATTGACAGATTCACTAACTCTTAGAAATATACCATTACCGTAAGGCTTCAATGTAATTCTTTTTTAATATACGATTCCATCCATTTTGTTAATTTTTAAATAAAGAAAAGCATATGAGGTGTCAATCATTAAGTTTTCGCTCTTAGTAGAGGGATTATTTTATGATAAATATAATAATTGTTCATGGACGCTTCATTGCTTCGACCCTCTCATAGAACCTTGAATCCTTAACTTTTATATTAAAGTACGTATGACATGATAATCGTCAACAATTTAGTTTATGAAAACATCTCTCGATGCGCTCTTGTGAGTTACTACAGAAGATAAAGTGTGATCGACCCATCGTAAATTAAATTCGAAGAAGTAAATTATCTACTTCATATATGCCGTTTCACTTCTTAAAAACTGCTTGTTTTAAGAAAATTGAAAGTCATGTAAGAAAGAAGCTATTTGATTAGTATTTTATTTATCATAATTCACTTTTTTAATTGTTGCATTTTTTATTTTGGGAAACGGTTTATTAACGTTGCGATCCTTTTAAGATCGTTACTGTAAAGTCGATATGCTTCTAAAATACATCGAATAACTGCAGAGAAAAATAATGTCGCCAAAGAGGCGTTTGACTCTCTTCATCCTCGAGAGAACATGTGAAATGAGCAATGGCACGGTCCTTCACTTGCCGGGGCTCGAACCACGTACTGAGTTTCCAGGCAATGGCTCATCGAAGAAAGAGGGGAACATGGAAGAAATTCGAAAGTGGTACGAGAGACGGAAAGTAAATGTTTCTGTGGGAATGTCTATATTAGAGATGGGCGTAGATTATGCGATCACGGAACATTTCCCAGGGGGAGTGATTTTCGTCGGATATAATAAGAGATGGCCTCGTCACAGGGAAATAGAAGGGATAAATAGAGGCCATAGAGGTCCGGAATGCTGAGGGCCTCCAAGAGTCAGCTGCCTTACGGTCAGCGCATCCACAAAAGCAGCCTTTTGGAGGGGAGAGTGATTTAAGGTCCGTCCACCGCCCCTCCGCCCGCAGATAGAGACATTACTCCGGCAGCAAGCAGGGCTGAGACGGCCCTCCCACTCGAGGGAGGCAGTATTTCGATTTCTGGGGGTGAGGCCTGTACACTGTTGCCGCATTTTCCGTGGGTGGCTGAGAAGAATGGAATGAAACATCTTCTTCTTCGAAGGACGATAACAGTGGCGTTTTATTATCGAACAATATTGGAGATACAGAGATCGCTTTCCTCATGTAATTGTTGCGGCGCGCAACTTGTCCGGGGTTCGACCACCGGAGGAGGATAGTACACACACACATTGTCATAGATTGAACTTGATCATCTTTTCTTGCAATGAAGGATGACATTGAAGGAGTGCTAAGTCATTCTCCTCAAATACATACAGTCCGGTTCCTCTGCGTCCGTTCCTCTTTTATTATAGCCCTTGTACGAAAATGAAATTACTGTTTTACCATAAAAATTCCTTGGAGAGTTAGATTATGCCGCTTATGATAGACGGTTAACCGAGAGAAGATTTCGTGAAAACGTTGCTTCTCATAGAGGTTCAAAATTCCTTGTTCAGCTTTCCTTTCTGATTTGATTTTCCTTGTGCATTTGTTCTTTTGTTTCGCATTTCATGCGCCATTTCTAGCCCCCTCTCGTGCCTTATCGTCGAATTAATTACTTACGTGTTTCAAATATTTACCGAGCGGTCTACCATGGGCCGTGGCAAAGCTCCTTCCTCGGACGCTTCTCGAGGTGAAGGGGCGGGAGGGGACTACTCTTTTGTCGCCTGCGGACCTGGGTCTGCCGCCGCTCCCAAGACCATAGCTCGTGTTCCTTCGGATGGCATAACCGGGAATTATCCTGTAGCGTCTCAATCTTCCAATGGCTTTTCGTCCAATCTTCAAATGACTCTCGAAAAGTCGGCAGATTGAGTTGTCCGCGGAGGTACATGCAAACTCATTATTGGGGCCCTAATGCAGGATCCTTTGGAAGTGCAGACGATCGCTAACCGAGTAGATCGTGCGACTAATCGGCTGTGGCACCGATCATTCATTCCCACTAAGTTTATGTTCCTTGAAAATAATAACTTTGAGTAATTTGGACTTCTTAGCTCGCTGGAGACCCACTCGGTCATCTTCATAGGTCAACGTCCGAACCGGATTAAGGCATCTCCTTCGAGGCCACTTCTTAAACGGCCGCAAAACTTGGACAACCTATGAACTCCAGCAGGTACACAAGCTTTCTCCTCATCTTCTCATTAACATACTTGTGTATTGTTAAAACCCCCTGGAAATCGCTCAAACTTAAAATAGATCCTAACGATGCAAGTAAAGGATATCTTGTATCTACATGTTCCGTTTTGCTCATAATAGATGAAGCAGCAATTTATTTTAGACTATTAATTGACGGAGACATTCATCCGATTCGATACGCAATTTCCTTTTACCCAACATTTTTGCATCAACGTTAGACGATGATGCGATCACGTGATTTTTGATGCCTCTTCCGACTTTTTATAATGACAGTACTTAATACTCGGATGTTGGAAAATATAACTTAACAGTCAATAAATAAATTGCATGAACAGAATATATCTATTTTCCATCTTAATAGAGAATAATAATCTTCAGAGTAGAATGAAATCTCTGAACAGTAAAAGTGAAGGATAATAGTAATAACTATTTTAAAGTAGGTATTACTTGGGCGGTCATTAGATATACATTAAAATAATATCCATTTTCAATCTTCATAATGCAGTAGTCTTCCTTCCATAGTTTAACCTCTCTCATCGAAATCAATACCCATTCATATTGAGCCTAAAACATGGTCGAGTAAAAGGACAATCAATGATTCGGAAAATAACCGGCAACTCAAGGAAAAGAGTTTCAGCACATATCGAGCATGTTGAAACAATCGTTAATCGGAGTGAATGCTTCCGATATGAGAAATTGTCGGCCATGTTGCTTTAATCACATCCAATTATAGGTGTAAAGCTGTAGGGTTAGTTCCGCCCTCTTGTAAGCGGATACTTCAATTTTGCGTCGTGAGAATAAACAACTATCAAGAACTGGTTGTACCCTCGGTTTTATACGATTGATTTTATATGGAAGACGATAACATTATTAAGAAGGTATTTATGATATTGATGCTTTAGAGTACTCTCTCGTTTTGATAATTTCTATATCATCACTTCAAATTCAAAACTGTTTTATACAATGATATCCGTGAAGTAGACATGTGAATTACTTATTTCTCATTAGCGTTTGGATAAATATCAGTTAAATGAAAAATTGGAATTATTTAATAATTATTAATTAGATCAATCTTTCTTCCATTACCGACGAATGCTAGAAGGAGAAAAAGATTACTTTTGAAAATTATTCGAATATTTTCCAGACCTTAAAAATTTAATAAAATAGTATCATGAGGTTTTCCTGTCTATTTAAACTTGAAATGAGTAAATTCATATCATAATTATGTTGTTGCTATAAAATTCGATGGAAAGTGCGAAAATTACTTTTAAGTTTGAAATATTTAGCAAAAATTTTACGGAAAATTCTTATAAGGAAAATATATGGTCAGTTTCTACTGAATGCCATATAATATTGCTTATACATAATTGCATGTTTCTGTTTAAGGAAGAATATTTTATCACTGCCATGATTTGTTCTTTTATTTTATACTATTGTCATCAAAAATCTATTGTAATATAAATTACGATATATCTCATACACCTGATTCCACAGTATTTAAATCCCTCCTGATCGACGCAAAATGATACAATTCTGCTGTCGCTTACGTACATTCTTACGTACACGTACGAATGTTTCAAATCAATTCATATAGCATGTTCTGTCTAAGTACAGTAAGACCCCGCTTAATGCTGTTTCAGTATTACGCGGTAGTATTGGAATTCCCCGAAATTGCACATTAAATTGATACTTGTTGTATATATGTGCAAATGGAACGGCCATGCACCAACCAAAAGCGGTGTACTATATAGTGACGGTGTATGCTAAGTATCTTCTTCAACACTTTTTATTTATGCTGTCCAGAGTACAAGCTTCCAACTGTATTTTCAGAGGTCTCAATCACAGTATGAACGCATCATGCATCACAGTTGATTTAGTTTTCTTCAACGTAACTAGGTGTATTAAGATTTAAACATTTTTTTCATTTTTGATGAATTTTTGGTTTTTACGATGGGTGATTGCAAAAAAGTGAAAGTAAAGCGACAAGAGGAAGCATCTCGCTGGAAACTAAATGCAGGTTTTAAGACGATAAGATGCAGGCCAACGGCAATCTGATATAGGCACAGCGTTAAATTTATCGAATTCAACATTGCGGCCAATTTTAAAAAATAAAGAAAAGATCGTGTCATCGGCAACTACAACCACAACGACCTCTACAACAAAAATGATCCGTTCTAGAAGCAATGTGATTCAGGAAATGGAAAATCGACTTTCCATCTGGATTGACGATGAAGTTGAACCATGCCGTTAAATCAAGCAATTATAATGGAAAAAGGAATAAAATTTATATATGGAAAAAATAAATATTTACATATGTACGAGTTAAGTTGCCCCGTTTAACGCTGCTTCGTTTAGCGCTGCAACGTAACGCTGCCCCGTTTAGCGGGGTCTTACTGTACTCGCATAATTAACAATACGTCTTAATCACATTCCTCTCACTTTAGTGGTAATTGATTGACGGTTTCGAAGTAATATTTTGTACGATACTTCATACATTATTATCCTCAAATAGTTTATTTATTTATTTATTAACAAAGACCACACAAACATCCTCTTACGGGACAATTACAGTGAGGTTTCAAACTCAACAACGGACGTCACAGACATCCAGACCCTGAGAGGAAAATTTCCTCCTCTCAGGGTCTGCTACTGTACTGCTATAGTATTAAAACGAGGCCGCTTTAATTCTATAGCATCTAATTAAGCTGAATCAACGAACTGTTAAAAACGATATCGTTCAATTTCACACTCATATATTCCCTTATATGTCGATAAAATAGAATCGCTCCGAGAAAAGAAAAGCTCCGAGCATAATATGTTTAGAGATTTCGTGCATATTTTCGAGGAATTTCAACAAAGAGCTTTCCGTTAAAGATAATTTGTTATTTCCTTAGCTTCACAGCGCGCACCTTTTTCCATTTATCTTTCTACACATTAGTGAAGCTTTAACGCACTTTTGCTATGATTGTTTGATACGGTTCCTTATCAAAATACGTTTACAAAATCGATGAAACCCTATCATAATGATGCTTCCATCTTCATCCCATGAATTCTTCTAGTTTATTTCTTCTCACTTTGGAGCTACTCTTCTCCAAAAATTATATCTTCTTTAAACTAAATTAACTTACATTTATTTCATCGAATATTTCGATGATGTTTCTCATAATCATTCTCAAATCGTTTAAAGGTTTTGCAAAGTCGTTCTCTTTTTCTTAAATAGGATTTTCATAGCACGGATTGATGCTCTTCTTACCTAAGGCAGTTTTAACTCAAACATATGAAAATTACTTCCGTTGGAAACTTCGAGTTGGTTTTCAATTCTTCAGCTCACGTCATAAATCCTCATGCATTCTCTAGCCGTTGTCGTGGATAGAACAACGTGTAGTTGTGCCTTTCAGATTTGATGATTCACAAGCACAAAATTATGATTTAACTTTTGTACGTTTTATTTATCTGCTTCTCTTAAGTACATTATTATTAAGTTGTTGAAGTCTTGACGTACTGCATTTATCGGTCAGAGAAATATAAGGTCATTATAAGACGCATATGACATATTGTTTCCATTAATTCGCAATACCCTTTCATCTTAGTTTAGAGACATGAATACTGCTCTGATAGGTGGCAGTGATTCCTTTTCCGTTACAACGAATCATTTCATACGTTAAAAGTAAGTTTCCGGAGTTTCAGTTACTTATTTTGAAAGTAAAAAATATGTTTTAAAAAATCATTCAATAATTTTTTTATTTTCGCTATTGAGATTACAAAATTCTCGATGAAATATTCATGGTATAGAATTTAATAAGGAGCAGCGGTTACACGAGTATACGCAAATAGAACTCTTCGTCAGACTTAAAGGAATATATCTGCCGTCAGAAGACATTTCGCGGCGGATTAAAGTGTGAAGGAAGTAAACAAAACTGACGCTTGTATTTTCTTGGCACTCCATTGACAGCTATTTAGTCCCTTCATCGTCTTTCCAACACTCGATTCACGGTCAGATTATTTGCTTTTACAAAAATACGGCCTAGAGATCCATTCTGTAACACATTAACATAATTTCTCTCCTCGTATAGAAATAAACTTATTCTCGTGCTATTTGGCTATTTTGAAGGAATATACGTATTTTACAAGAAACTAATAAAACATGTATAAGTTATAATTTTTAAAAATAAGAATTTCATAGATAGTCTGTCTTAAAAAGGTGTTTTATACTATTAGATGTGAAAATTATTTTCTCTCTAATGCTCGCCGTGTTTATTTTCTTGTCGCAGAATAAATAATGTGAACTTATGCATTTGTATAAAATAAACATACCATCAGTAAGTTTTACACTTTGTAATCATTGATTGTACTTTCAGCCCACCATGTTTCAAGCTTAAAATAAATACGTATTGATTACATAATGTTGATGAGAGAACTTAAAGTATGGAAGGAAGACTACTGCATTATGAAGATTGAAAATGGATATTATTTTAATGTATATCTAATGACCGCCCAAGTAATACCTACTTTAAAATAGTTATTACTATTATCCTTCACTTTTACTGTTAAGAGATTTCATTCTACTCTCCTATATTCTACTCTACTATATTTTTTGTATGAGACATTTCCAAAGTTTATTAGGTAAAAATAAAATAATGAATCTATGGAATTCCATCCATCATCATTATGACCTCAAATTCTTAAGAACCTCTAATAAGTAAAATTTATGATTAATCTACTTAGTCATATGTATTAAATTGCTATTTTAGCAATTGTTTTATTATAAAAATAGATATAGAATAGAGAAAACCTACGGATGTAAACAAAAAAATCTATTTGGTTATAATTATCAGTTCATTTTATTGCTATTAGAGCCTCTTTGATCATCATTGGTACATATTTGTGTGTTTTCTTCAGAGAAAATGGATTAGTGTACAATTTAACGAAGACTATTTGATTTATTATTTTTGAATTTGACATATTTATCACGTTTAATATTATTCTCACTCCTTTTTTTAACTTCATTCTTTTGTTCATAAGAACAATAAACTGTATTTTTTCTGCCACAACAATGAATTATTAAGAGAGCCAACAATTATTTATGCGAACGGAAGTTAAGTTGCTTTAAGAACAATGGGCTCAAAGAAAATAAAAATTCCTACTAGTTTCTTGCAAAATGCTCGAAGATATGAAAAATCCGTTTCTAATATAGCTATCCAATCGTTCTTTAGATTCAAAATAAGGTGGCCATTTGAAGTATCTGATTAATTTTCTAAAATGAAGCAAATGACTTGCAGAGGAGCGATTCGAAAGTAGCTTATTTTGACTCCAAAAAAGGCCGAGAAACCATTTCCTCACTTCTGCCCAAGTCCTTATTTTGCTCGAACCTCTTTTTCACTTTCGGAAGAAATGGCTATTTTTCACTTCTTATATGGCACGGATAAGATATTTAAAGTAAAAAGCTTTTTATTCTGCCTAATGAGACTGTTCTAACTTATTTCCTCCTGTATCCATTGATTTCCTTAGAGTTATTATTTATTCTGTGATATTTAATATCCTTTGGCATTCCAAAGAAAAATATTTGGCCTTAAATTATGGCTGCTCACTCGAAATTGCTATTCCTTCATTTGGGTGCTCTAAGCAGTATTATTTGTCATACGATCCTTAACATGTGGAGAAGAAGAATCAGGTCAAACAGTTTATTTAGGGTCCAAATAAAAAAGGATATTCCTCGCAATAGGAAGGCCCCTTCTCCGCAATTCATAAAAGAAAATACATAAAACATGTCGCTGCATGTAATTTCAGTCAAAATAAGAGTTTTAGTAATTAAAAAAAAGAAGAAAAAGAGGTTTTCGAGTCAAATTCAATCATAAATTGGTCAGTTCAGTTTTTAAATGGAGTTTCAATTTGATGACTCCATTTCATATATCCTATTTAAAGTAATCTTGGATAAAAGTTTTCGAGGAAAATGAACTACGAATAAATCGATAGTTAAATATTAACAGACGTTTTTCGGATAATATTCTCTGTAACTTTGCAATAGATAAAGAGGAAATAATTCTTTTTTCTAATGGAAATAACAATAAAATTGATAATATTATCAGAGATGACATCATCGTATTCAAGAAGGGAGCCAGAAATAGCGACTCTAGTAGTATTTTATTTAATACTATGTTATTTAATACTAAGCAAACATTAGAAAACCTTATCACTAATATTCACGGGCAAATATTAATAACTACCGCTCGTGATGATCTTTGATAAGATGCCCCATAAATATTTGTGTGAAGTAAAAATCGCGGTTGAAGAAAGGTTAGTCATCTTGGTTATAAAGTCTTAGGGTAGCGTAATCGGTCCACTCCTATTTCTAGTATACGTCAACGATCTCAGCGAATTAAGAATTTAGGATACTGCAGAAAATATATTTTTTTGATGATTTAGATTAAGTAATTGTGCGATAACTGAGAATTAGATCTGAATATGGTTTTCTGTATCGTTCACGGAAAATAATAATTCTTGAAACTGTTAATTTTGGCATCTCTTAAGATGCAGGCCAACGGCAATCTGATATCGGCACAGCGTTAAATTTATCGAATTCAACAATGCGGCAACAATAAAGAAAAGATCGTGTCATCGGCAACTACAACCACAACGACCTCTACAACAAAAATGATCCGTTCTAGAAGCAATGTGATTCAGGAAATGGAAAATCGACTTTCCATCTGGATTGACGATGAAGTTGAACGCAATATGATATTAAGTCAAGCAATTATAAGCGAGAACAATTTTTAACTATATTCAGAATGAAAAAGGTAAAAGTAGCGTAGGGCAGTAATTGCACATTGTATCGTATGTACGTGTTTAGTTGCCTCGTTTAACGCTGTTTCGTTTTAATGCTACAACTTTCTGGAACGTATCCCCCGCTTGTCGCGGGGTCTTACTGCAGGTTCCTCAAAACTATGCAGTATGGGAAGCTTAAGGGGAAATAAATGCATGTTAACTGCCGTGAGGGATCAACCTACTCAACCCAGGACTAATTTAATCCGTCTGGCAGATATTTACGGAGAAAAAGAACATTTTCAGCTTAGTTTGGTTGATATTTTTCTGAATTATGGGTAAAATTTGAATGAAAAGGATATTTGGGAAATAAAAGGATAAATCCGCACAAGGATGAAGATTTTTTATTATCATAACAAAAGGAATAAATTTTATGGCGAAATGAAAAAAAAATTTGTTGCCTTAGCGGTCGAGAATATTTTTAAAACTGACATTACACTATATTACATTACATTATATCCTATCCAACATAAAATGCTAGTTTTTCTAAGATTACTCTTTATATATTACGAATACATAAAAGTCAAATTATACCAATTTTAAGCGTAACTATACCTTAATATACAATAATTTAAGTGGAACGTATGCTTCGAAAAATTTGATCGTGCAGTTCAACTTATACATTGCCTGAAACCTTTTTGTTTCTTACGTTACGATAAACTTGACGCGAGAGAAACTGAGATTGATGTTGTTATTTTCATTTATAAGTTATTCTGACTATATACCTTGAATATAACTATAGTTTTTGAATGTTATACTCATGAGCTAGTTTCTGATAAATCTGAATTACGCTCTCCGGTCTATTAATCTCGAGTATAAAAGTATTAATGACTAACAATGGAAAGATATCAATTGTAGGATATTATGAAATTATCTTATTAAGATTAAAATTAATTTCAATTGAAATCTTTATAAGTCACTTACTCTCTCGGGTATAAAATTTTATCAACTTACTGCCACATACAAAGGCATAGTGTATTTATGGTAACTGAAAGTTAGAATCTTCTCCTTAAAGTTATGAAGAAAAACCCTTTTACAATGGTTATAAAGGCGAATGGAATATTTTAGCGTAAGTTCATAGTCATTAGAAGGCCAAAAATAATTCATCTTTCGCAATAATGTATAACTCACAACGAAACTCCGCGAAACATATGTCATAATATTGACATGCAAAATTTCCTTTCTTCCAATAAATAATTTTTTCTTATTTAGATCTTATCTACCATCTTTTATAATTAATAAAAAAGAACAATATTCAGGGTAAATGACTATTCTCATATTATCGAAAGATAGATAGATTAGAATACACGTTTCCGAATAATCATACCACTCAACCCAATATTTGGAAAGTTTAAAAATCAAGAGTAGAAAAGCATTTATATTTTATCTCATTAGCCCTGTGTATGGGAGAAATAAAATTAAAATAGAAATATGATGATACGAATAAATTTTCATTAAAATCATTCAAATCTTTATAAAACCTTTTTTGCTAATTACGGCAGCAATATGATTGGAAAATTATATTGCTGCCTAGGCCGGTGTAGCCGGCCGAATAGTGGTAAACGCTGATGGGTTCATATCCCGGCTGAGGAGGAAATTTCCCTCTCATGGTCTGGATTTCTGTGACGTCCGTTGTTAAGTTTATGACCACGCTGTAATTGTCCCGAAAGAGGATGTTTGTGTGGTCTTTGTTAATAAATAAATATGGAAAGTGCACCAGTTAGTTGATAGTGAAATTATAAAAAAAATAAAAAAGTTGCCTACATATAATACTCCTATTATAATTACCTTTGAGCAGAGTAAGTATTTTGGACTCATTTAAGTAATAAATAACTATAATAAAAATAATTGTTTATATTATATATTATTATTTATATGAAATGTTTTTTTATGATTTGTTTCATATGTATGTAATTGTTATTGATTTATTTATGGACCTTGTTGATGATTCAATGCAATAGGCCTTATTGACTGGTTTTGAATCTCTTAATAATAATAACAAATAATTATGAAACTTATCGTTAAAACATCGGAGAATTTATTTCTAATTATTTCTATGCTATAACCGTTACTCATCAAAAAAATTATAGTAAGAAGATTTTGAAACAAAAATTCAATAGCGAATGAAATCCTGTAAGAAATCGAAAAAGATTTTCACCATTAAAATCAATAAAAACATTTGGAACCGAAAAGAGTGATTGAGTCTTCTTATTGAGATAGAATGATTAAGAAATTGGAATAAAGTTCACAGATGACAGCAAACATCATATATCATCTGGTAATTAGTAATAATAGTGCTTTAAGAATAGAAGATTTTAAAATGTAAGAGTCAGTCCAATTTGCAGTTTTAAAGGAATTGGAGATTTTCTATGTGGCATTGTAGCTGAAAATATACTGGTAAAACAACTCAAAAGAGATGGATTTTATCCGTTTTGAGAGCTCTGATTTTTAAATATTGTAATTTAAATGGAAAATTATACATTGGAAATATATATTTCCTCTAGGGGATCCTTAAATCAAAACTTCGTCTACATATATCTCAACTCAAAAAAAAGTTAATTTTGCGATATTTTGCATTGAATTATATGTTATTGATTTTGGTAACGATAAATATGGTTAGAGATAAGCGGTAATCATAACGATTACGTTATGATTACCGCTTTTCAAGTAAATAAGGAGGTAGAAGAATAATTACCATTTTTGACACGAGTTTTATTTTGGTGAATGAAGATCATTCGACGAACTGAAGAGAGGAATATCCTTCCGAATAGTAACGGTTATTTGAGAAATAGTCAAGGAAACAAACGGGAGATTTGGTGAAACATTTCTAAACAAGGGATGATCGGGGGAAATTACGAGTGAAGGATATGTCAGCAGGTGAATGTGATGATAGATTGACTCATTCCAAATACTCCAAGAAGGTACGTAGTAAATCCATTACTTATCCATGAATTTGTTTTTTAGCAAACATCTGAAGAAGAACCGTGTCCTGAAGTGGGCATAGTAGGGGATGGGGTTTAGAGAAAGTCAGAGGAACAAGTGGTCGTGAAATTCAGGGGACAAAAAATAATTGCCTGGGACGGCGATGGTGTCCCAAAGGGAGTCCCTGGAAGGGAAATACCAAGAAGGGACGACCATCGGTAAGTCGGCGATGAAAAATTTGCCATCGGTCGCCGATTCCGCGAGAGATGCATTTCCCAGGTAATCGTAGCCCAATTAGAGACATGTGATCCATTGGGAAAACACGCCGTGTTTCCTCTCGAATCCTACCTTACGCACTTGCGTCAATATTGGAGGAGCGCCGATGTTTGCTTTCATCACTGAGAACTGTTTATCTACGGAGACACGCGCGATGCGGCAGAGGTGCAGAGACTTCGAGGGAGTGGCTTCCACCTGCCGCCTACGCATTCCACCTCCCATTGGTTCTTCCACCGGTCCTTCGCCGTTAAGTGGAGGGGTTAAAGGGACTCCTCCGTGGGAGGCTGGAAACAATAGCGCAGCGGTGGCGGCGTCCTCCCCTTTTTCGATTGAGACCTCGCCGCCCTCCCTTTCCCCGACCAACCCGTTTCCTCCCTCGCCAACCACGTGACCGCCCCATTCCCACTCAGTCTCGCTCCGGAAGCCGTCTTCGAAGCCTCGTCTCTTTGTGCCTCTGCTGACGGACTTTTTTCGGACGTGCCAGTGTGAGTGTGTGATTCCCGTGCGTGTGGGCGCGGACAAGGGAGCAGGGGAGCGATGCCAGAGCGGGAGCCGTCGCTGTTTCCTCCCTCGGCGCCCGCCCACCGCACCTCACCGCCTCCCTTCGGTCCCCAGCAGCGTCGCCTCCCGTCGGCCTTTGCCGCCTTCAGGAGGGCCGCGCCGCTACCTCTCGACGCCAGGACGCACGACGGAAGATACGCCTGGGACGCCGCACTCGCGGCTTTCCTTCCCCCTGCTGCTGCGCATCATCGGTGAGTCCCTTTGCCATCTAGGATTTGTTTATGTCGCTGACAGCTTCCATTCTGGCGATCCTTTTTATGATGCCTCCGAACTTCCTCATGAACGCAGTGGTAAGGAATCCATAAAAATGGAATTGATGAGCGACATGTCAGTAGGAATTTGAGATGAACCACACGGGCAACTGCTGATTTTGTTCGTTATTGACACTCTCTTCATGAGTGTGCTGAAATGGCAATTTATTCTAGAAAACATTTTCTTGTGAAATGTTAATTTCGTATGGTAGGATGATTCTGGTAACGAAGTTTTAATCATCAGTAAATAGTCCTCATTTAGGCTTTTTACATAACTGAGCGCTCAACCTTTCTTCGGCACGTATGGGGTTGCGTATATGTGAAGTGAAACTTAGAATACGGGTCATGATGACCATTCATGCCTTATAAAAGTCATGTAGATATACATAAGTAGTATGTAACTAAGAAATACGCAATTTGTCGCAACTTTTCATAACTGAATAAAATGATTCAAATATTCTCCATAAATGATGCATTCGATTTCTCTATTCGATGATTTTGTCTTAGGGTTGTCTTCGTAAAGAAACTCTTTTAAACGGAATAATGCGACTCAGATATTCTTAGTTGAAAAATTTCATGGAAATTCAAGAAGTTATTGACGAATCGATCATTGTATCAAATTCGAAGGATATACACTCAATATAAGAGAAGCTTCATTCCTCATTTTGTACTCATTATTATGGTTTTCTGAATAGAGGACTGGTTGCAGTCAACATTATTTTTATTTTAGGGACTGAAAAAAAACTGATTTAATCTCTACAGAATGAAAATTGGTTCACCATTCCCTAACAATAGAGAACTTTCTCAAGTTCTGCTACGAAAAATGCCGAGAAACACTTTTTAAAATGCCGTAACAAGACAGCAGAATGACAAGGGAATTCTTTCGCAATATTATGTAAAACACCTGAGGATGATGCTCGATTGGTCATGAAGATATCCCTCTTGCACGGGTCCACGCCGTGAGTTAGTCCCGCCTCTTATGAGCGTCTTTCTAAGAGAAAGAAGCTCAGCGATTACCGCTCCTCCATGAGTGTGCCCTGTGCCCATTGTAAAGAAATAGAATCGATGTTCATTTGCTTCTCTTGGACATTTCCAAAAACGATCATCCGTTGTCTTATAATGGAAAACAGCTGCTTGATTTTATATTTCTGTAACGTCAAGGTTCGAAATTGACGTAGGAATTCTCAACTTGTAATGTTGAGTTGATACTAATAATTGGGTTTACATTTATAGAATTAGCTTGATTAGTAAACATTACTCTGTTAGCTTAAATATATCCATTTCCATTTTTAGGTTTCAAATTATAGTTCTAAATTGGTCGATTCCCTCCTTATTAAATTAATCCCATTCTTTTAGTTCATCATAATCTCTCGTGATCTGTTTGCACTTGTGAATGTTTACTAAATTTCACTATCGGGAATTTTAAATAATACATAATTTTTCACTTTAGTAACAAACCTAATTTTCAGGTACCTTAGCGTTCGATTTGAGATGTAATTCTAGTTGAATCAATCAAAGCCGTAAATTGGAAGGTAGACATGTTCTGGAAGGAGTCGACCTTTCCATTTAGCGTGTCATTCCTCCTCATTCCATCGAAACAACTATTATCTACACATTTTGAGTGTATGTTATACCCGTTTGATAATGGTATGTAAACACTGTACTGAGCCTCTTGTGCAGATGCTTTCATCTGTTGTTGTTGGATTCGAAAGATGGTTTCCAATATTTTCGAACTCGTGTTTGATAAATGGATTTCTCGATTTCTTATCACGGCAATATATATCTTTCCGCTAAAATATAAGCAACCGGTTTGATTCCGAAAAGATCCAATTAGGCTTTTAAAAGCTACCCCCGCAATTTATGTATGAGATTGTAGCACTTGTACCTTTTTATATATTTTTAATTTCCTATCAGCGCATGTACTAGATTGTACAGAATGGAAAAATCTACAAAAATTAGATAGAAATGTAATAATATGTACGGATATGACGAAAGTATCTCTTTTCTTCTTTCAACTTCCCCATATCTGTACAGTTTCTTCAATTTATAATTATTTCTAAAAATTTCTCTTGATTTCATCCATAACGTTATTAGGGGTTTATCTAGAGTATTATGATAATGGTTTTTTTTGTGTCTGTAAGAATTGGTATATTGCAATTAAAGAGCACAATCACCCTTTTCTTAAAAAGATATACTCCTACAATCTCGTATAAACTTCGCACCAAATAATCATGACAATGAGCGAATAATTAGTCATGTATCATTTATATGTGAATAGATTGTCTTAGAAAACAGAGAATTGGTCCGAAATGACGTCATTCTTATTCAATCCCGGAGACTCGCCATGGCTTCATTAACTCCATAAGCATCTCTCCAAGTTTCATTATGTTCATTAAACACATGATTTTTCATATATCTATTTAGAATAACAGCTATATCTGAAAGAGTATGTAAAATTCAAGCGAATGTATTCCTGTTTAACCAATTAAAGAGTGATTTAAGATCAGTTATGTATGCTGAGTTTTGTTTCATGATCTTTTCCTGCCGTTTCAATTAATCTTCGTATTTTCCTTTTGAATAAATCTCTAAAATAAAATATTATTATGAATAAAAGTGATTTCGAAGGTGTGTTTCCTGAATAAAAATGATTAATACGAAGAAATTATAAAATAAATATGATCAAACCTTTGGAAATGAGTTATATTTCCACAGAAATTACTGTAAACTTTAATGTATTCTTCTTTTATTCGGTACTGCTGTTGGATCGTTTAACCTTTTAAACTGTACTAACAGCAATATCCACTTTTGTTTTTTAATCGATTACCTTGATTCTCAATTATATTAAACGTTATTACTATCGGTAATGAAATAAAGTATAAACTTCGTGTTAGGTATGCATCTTAATATTTCCTGCTATTCTTTGCCTTCGTTTTATATTTGTTGAAAACATTTCCATAACAAAGTTCTGATTTAATACGTACGCTCATCAGTTGCGATAATTAAATTTGAAGAAACGTTTGAAATTTAAAGACGACGATTCTATAGTTAATAATTATGCTTAAAAAGTTGTAGTGCCTATAATGAAGTAGTCTTTATATAGTCTTTAATCTTATTGCGTGTTTCATACTTTTATACGAGAGAAATAAAAACCTGCATCGATGGATTCCCAGATCTTCCAAATGTAATCTTTGTAATACGTCTTTTTGACGTATTATCCGCATTTTCGATCAATTAGGTGTAACTCACTAAGTTTATAAATATTTTCTTTCGTGATTCAGCCGTAACAGGACAAAGAGAACGAAAGCTAAGATGTTTCCCGAAGAGAAGTAACTTGTTCATATATTTCTCGATTTAAATGTAGATTCCGCTTAGTTTAATGTTATGTTCTCGTTTTCGGATTATCTTTTGGAATGAAAGTGATATAATAGATGATATGTCAATAGACTGCTATTCTCCACTTCCAAAGAGGATTTGATTCTAACTAACGAATACCTTTCATTTAACAATTATCACCATATCAACGGAAAATTAGTTTAAGTATATGACGATAGCGGTGTCTATGTAACTGAAAGATATACATTTCCCCGTGAAAAAGCCGAGAGGTCAATAAAGCAAGGAAGGTGTAAGAAGAGAAATATGTCGTCATGATGGAGTTAAAGGTATTGCTACATATACTGCAAAAATAATAAATGATTCTTCGAACGTATTTCCAGGATGAATATAACCATTAACTAATAAATGCCATAGATGTGATTCCACTTGTTTCGCTGTTTCGGATAAATGTCCTTCGCACGCTTCACCGTCCGATAGCCCGTACCAGTTCACTCCGTCCAATCCGATTTCATCATCAGAGTTGAAAAATGCCGTAATTGAGTTGTAGATCTTTGCTGGACAAATGATCACTGGATGGCCCACAAATCGAATCCACGAAAATGCTTCCTTCTGCATTTAAGGGCATTCTAGAAAAATGAAACATCAGTTGACGAAATCTTAATTCATTGTATCTCATGTTTTCATTGAAATTTCCAATTGTTGTTCGATGGAATTAGATCATGTCAACGATTCCTTTCAACAACTTTTCCGATTTTTAGTGGCGCAGTTCGGATAAACCATATTCCTATTGCACGAGAATGTGATCATCTTACGCATGTTTGTATCATTTCCTTCGAATAGTAATAAGTAATATAAAGAAATTATTTACGAAGGATTGCGTTAGATATAACTACTGTTATATCTAACGTGACGATGCTTGTAACGAAAGTATCCTACCAAAGTCGAAAGCCTTCACTCGCTTAACTTTCAATAATAAAATATTTTACATATATATTTTATAAATATAACATATATACGCCAAGTTATTGACTCTGAAATGATGAAAATACGTGAACAATTCCGTCTCTGCATAATCATATGATAGGAATTGGAGTAGTTTTCTATTTAACAAATCGGCATATGTTGTGACCTATTTCTTAGAGCGTCGTCCTTTTTATTAAATATCATATTATATCCTAAGATTATGCTTTCTATCCGAACTAATAATAAGCAATTTCGGGAAAATATCTCTTTAAAACATCGAAATGCTTCTCTTAGAAAGAAAACAGTTTTTTCTTAAGCGGAATACTATATTTAAATCTCCAAGAGAGATATCTCCTTAAATACATTTAAACTATATTATCCTTCAATTATCATCATATCATAAGTCACGTAAAAACGCTTATATTCAAGTTCGGCTACCTTTTGAATAAGTAAATCATCAATTAATACTCCTCTGGTGTACTTTTATAGTCTCCTTAAAATTCTTATCTCATGAGGCTTTTTGAGTTAATCCATTTGTGGCGAAATATCGTATCTCTGCGCATTTATTTACATTTGCTATGTTTGCTTTGATTCAATACTGACTTTAAAAGAGAGTACTCAGGATTCGATATGGTGATATTTCGATACCTAGGAAACGACCTTCTAGCTCCCTTCAAAGAACCAGTCTTGGAGCACCGAATACAATGTCGTCCTTTCCCCGGAGATGCGTCTTCATTTTCAGCAAAGAAAACCGCGTACGCACGAAATGCATGCTGGGAATATGCCGTCCGAGTTCTTGGAAAAAGAAGGGAACGTCCTCTTCCATGTGGTTCCGTCCATTCTTTGGGGTGCACTACGAAGTTTTAGTTCAAAGAGAGGCGAAAGAAGTGTCTTAAACCTTTTCGCAGGTGGCGTAAAAGACTTTCAAAATAGATGGGATAAGCCATTTCGTGGTTACGCCGAAATCGACTTCGATCAAAGGTTTCTGGCATGAATGTGTTGTCCACGAATTCCTGAAATAGCCATCTTCGAGCGAAATATTTCAATATACATATTTTCCCTGCACAAATCTCCATCATGATAAAAAAGGTTGATACGTTGCTTAATTTCATAAATATATATTATAAATGAAACCGCTTATTTAGAAATTTTTGATTATTTAGCAGATTCGTATTGGTATTGTGGCATTCTGTTCGATCACTGTTTCTAATCTAGAAATCTGATAAGTCCAAACTCTACTATGCGCAATAAAATTAAGTTTAGGAAAAAGCTCGGTAATAAATATACAGTAAGACCCCGCTTAACGCTGTTCCAGTATAGGTTTTTTTGGGTTCCCCTAAATCGCACACTGTATTGATACTTGTTGTGCGTGTATGTGTGCAAAGGAAATGGCCATGCACCAACCAAAAGCGGGTGCACTTTATAGCGACGGTGATGTGTAGATACACTATGTATATTTTTCATCGCTATTTCGTTAGTTTGTCCAGAAAAAAGGTTCCAACTGCATTCTCCTAAGTCTCAGTACTAACGCAACTTTCCTGCGTTACAATTGATTTATTTGTTCTCATCAAGGTTATTAGGTATATAAAGATGTAAACATAATATTGTATTTTATTGCGAGAAATTCGGCAAGAACTGATAAATTTTCTTATTCTTTCTTCTTTTCACTGATCCCCATTACATATTTACATATGTACGTGTTACGTTGCCTCGTTTAACGCTGTTTCGTTTAGCGATCAAAGTTATTGGAACTTAACTGTATAATAAACTAGTCGCCAGGAAAAATAAGTGATGACTCTCAAATGCGTATATCGTATCGAATTCCATTTTATATTATTTCAATTTCTGAAGTATGAAAGATAACCGTTTTGCCCGTTTTCCGATTCGTATTTGTAAGAAAGCGATAAATTGTAGTAATTTTTTCTAAAAAAATCAGTACTGTTTTCCGGGTGATCGTTATTCAATTTCTTTCATCGAGTTCGTCATTAGCTCTTCTCCGATCCGAAATAGACCGTTTGCGAAACTAATTACTTAAGCATTCGAGTATATATATATATAAATCCTCTTCTTCAACATTTATTTACATAAATAAAGGTTTTTCTGCTGATATATTCATTCTTATCGAGAAATTAACGCGGAGAAATATTTTGAACATCACGCAAATTATACTTTGATGACACAGAAATAGAACAACGTTGGATACTAGCAATCCAACTGCCAATATTCAAAAAATTCATTATTTTATAATTTAAATTCGGATACAATAAATCGAATCCACAGGAAATAACTTCTTAAATTGTGAAATCGACTAATTTAACGCAAATCCGATCTTATTATGATGGCAACTGAAATGAGGGGCCTTTTCTTGCGTTCTTTCGAATAAAGCCTAGATTAATAATAATTTAGACATTATTAATTTCCATTCATAGTTTTATCTCTATCTGTGTTTAGTTTCTTTCTATTTTATTAACACAAAATTTTGAATTGAATAATTCGAAGAATACTTTCATTTTTATTTCCTCATTTCTGTAAAATGAAAAAATAGGCAATAATAATGTATAAAAATAAGTTATAGCAATTTACCTAACTTAGGATGCTCATTCATTATTAAAAGCCTTATATTATATTCTATTTTCAGCGCTATAACGCCATTTTACTCTCTGAGTTTCGAATTTCGATGGCTCACTCATCATACGACGCCATTTTCACGAGCTTCATCTCACCCAATCTTTATCATCATCTTTTCGTTCTTCCCACCGGAAGTAACGTTCTCCTGTCGCGAGATAACCTCGTCGCCTTGGACACAGGCAGTTGACCTGTTGCCGTCGCAGTTGATGTCGCATCTGCGCGAAAAAAATATTTGGCTTCAAAGAGTTTAGCTGCCAAAGCTTTATTCAAATTCTATGATTCTCATTCCCCTACCTTCTGCGTAGGATTTTGCTTCTAAGATTGTGTGATATTTATGCAGTGTCTGAAATTTAATATTCTTAGGCGATATTTTTCTTTTAACACAAAAAACGGAATATAAACGTTACTAGCTCCGATGTAATCCATTTTCCATAGAACATCGAAAGAAAAAAACCATTATTGAAATATTAAATAGAGACATGTTAATATAAATCAATGTATTGAAGCATAACATGTGTTGGATGTAATCAATGTCAAAATGTCTCGTGTTATTCATTTGAAATGATTGCATTTGTAGGGATTCTGTAGATAAAATTTCAAGAAGTTCTACGAAAAGTCGAGTTTTTTATTGGTCAACTGAGAAGAGTTCACCTGTGCCTTACAGCTGTCGTGCACATACTCTTTGCTTCATGGGATCTCCTCTCAAACAATTAGAATTGTCGTTTGGAAAAAGTGATACCGTAATTCCTTTGTTACATGCAACTCACGAGTATTTATTTTTTATTATTTATTTATTAAGTATTTCAATCATAAATAATTAATGGAAGTGATTTACTGTCTACTCCTGTTTCAGGCGAATATTGATTGTATTCAAGTTATTTATTGTAGTATTTTCAGGCCGAACTGTTATTCTCTTTACATAATTTCATTTTCTCGGATTTACCTCATGCAAATCATTCATTCATCATGTATTTTGTTCACAATTTATGGTTTTTGTTTTAGGTGAACATCACAATAGAATACACTCATTAATAGAAGGCGGTACCTGGTGATCTTAAGGTTGTTTCTTTGTAGTAAAATAGCGTTCCAACATTTTCCTTACATACTAAATAACATCATAAGTATTTTCTCCCTATATATTTAAGAATTGCGCCAATTTTACGTTTGGCGGTCGTAGGATTTTACTAACAATGAGAGAAATATTTACATGGAAAATTTCGATCTATTTAGGGCTTGCATGCTCAAGTAGCAAGAAACCTCAATGAAAACACGTGCTCGTCGCATTATCGCCATCTTGGCTAAGATAGCTGCCTGGCGTCGGCACCTAGGAGCATCCTTCTAAAACTACCCTTACAGGGGACATCGAATTCACAGATATAGATGATTTCCGTTTTGTAAAAAGACATGACGTCTTTTTTCAGCATTTGAAATTCTCATGTTAACAGATCTCTAATCTAACTGTCCTCCTTTTGATATGGATAAGCTCAACTTTGTGGAATGAAGCTATAGTTAAAGAAAATTAAACTGTTTGCAATTTCCCTGAGACCCTGATGGCATGAAGATGTCGAGTGATCGATGAAGCTAGTAGTGTCACTGTATGTAGTGTATATTATGTCAAAGTTAACAAGAATTAAAGAAGTTACTTCCTCCTTCCATAAGGTTTACATACGAGTACCATTTTTTTATTTATTAACAAAGACCACACAAACATCCTCTTACGGGACAATTACAGTGAGGTTTCAAACTCAACAACGGACGTCACAGACATCCAGACCCTGAGAGGAAAATTTCCTCCTCAGCCGAGATTTGAACCGGGACCTCAGCATTATAAGATTAGCATGCTAACCATTCCGCCAACGAGGCCGGCAAATCATGTGAAATCTCCATCAGAAATTCATCAACGTAACGTCCTCACCTGCTAATTTTGATTTAACCAAATATGTTGAAACTGGAAACTATCAGTGTGTTTGGTTGAGACATTTTCTCGAGGTAAGTTGACTGAAATTAGCAGTGGAGTACCATTCTTCCCAAAAAGATGTGGAAAGGAAGGAACTGAAAAAGGAGGAGGCTAAAATCGCACTTGCCAGACGTGGAAGAGAAAGTTAAGCCTTTTCAGATAGGCTCCTCCTATTATACGAAAGGTCTACCCTGAACTGAAACAGTTATTCTAAGCCTAAACCGCTATAATATGAGTTTCCCTCACAGAGGTGTTCTTTATAATTTGTTGAAGAAAAGGTATACGAAAGCATGGATTATTATTTTTATGTGAAATCTTCAAGTTCAAAGAATCGGAAGAACTCAACAGTCGTTTAACATTCTGGTAAAAATATCAGCTCGATGTAAATGAAAATGGTGGAAAATCTTTCTTATACTGATCGAAAAAAGTGATTACTTGATGCCAGCGACGGTTAACTTTCTAAAAGGTAATTAAGGCATCTTGTCTCTTACGCAATTTGACTCGTTTAATATTTTTAAAGTTCTATCCTTTAACGCTTAACCCTTAAACATATTTCGCGTTAAACTTTGACTTCAGACCCTCAATATGCATTTTTAGAAAATCTTCAATATTAAAGTGATCGTCGATTAAAATGTTTTGTTTGTCATATTAGCTCTGTTAACGTACACTATTTGTTACTTCTTGGTATCTAAAAATTTTTTAACTTATATTTTAGGCCATAATCACGTTTAAATTTATTCATGCAATAGACCAAAAGAGATCGTTATATTCACATTATGTACATTCATCTTGAACAGCTCTCTCGTTTGCATGTCAATAATTCTTCGGCCGAATGCGATGTTTCCCAATTTTGGTTCCTTGATTTCCATTGCTTCTTATCTGATGTGAATCATATCAGTCTTCTGATTAATAGCATTGCCTTTGAGGTTCTTCATTGAATATGTCAACGTGTATGTTAACAGAGTAGTCTCAGTAGTCAGAGTACCTCTTCTCAATTGATCCCTTTTGGTCTAATTTGAGTGATATAATAAGTTAGTTCATTTATCATTAGAATAATGATAAGATATTAAGATTTAAGTTAAGTAAGTTAGAAGTAATATTTACTATCAATATAATGATGAGAATCTGCAACATTATTGCATTTAGAAATCACAGATTCTGTTCCGCTGTTTCTGTATTATTTTGAAAAATTATTCAATTCAACTCCCGAGTATTCAATTGAAAAAGACGGTTATTTTCTTTTCATCATTTACTTCAAAGTAAATGAAGTAATAACTAAGTTATTTACATTCAATGTTTATTCATTTATTCTCTCATCTTTTCCGAATTCTGTCTCTCCATTTAAATCTCTATGTAAATCCAAGCATACTGCATTCCATCTCTCTTTGCATCGTTTCAATCTTTGCATTATTAAATAAAACACGCAAGTTTCATTTCCTTAGGTCAGGAATACATTGGTTCTTTCTATACCATTATGTGTGAATCATGTTTTGAGTATATTCCTTTGTTCAGAATATCCTCCAGTCTTTTAATTTAGCTATTGAATTCTGTATGTTGAGTTTATGGCATTTGTTGAAAAGGTGTCGATGTTACTGCCAAACACAGGTGACGATATATTTTTGCTTTTATCCTTATCCCCTTTTCATCCCATTTTAGAGACCTGAATACTTCTTAGAGAGCTGTGCAAGAAAAAATTGGGAAAAATAATATATGGAATACGAAGTGGATAAAGGAAAGCTTTAAGATCTCTCTTCTTTTGTTTTCCACGTTCAAATAAAAAAAAGCCGTTGCGTCCTTATAGTGTAGCAGATGGATTTACTCAGAATCTCTTCCTAAACTTCGAGATTCTTCCCTCGTGGCGAGGTTAAGGAGTTCTTTTCTTTGTAACTCATGTGTAATGTCAGGACCGCCTGGACATACAAAGAAGGCCATCGTGAAAAGTGTAAGATTGTTCGGGGAATATAGAATGATAATTTTTCTGGCTATTCTTCTGCTGGTTGGTGAATTCTTTGTTTGTCATTAACAATATCTACAGCCAAACACTTTCATCGTTTGGCTGTAGATATTGTTAATGACTTCTTTTGCTTGGTCCTCCGTGTTTAAGCTATGAAATGTGGTCATTTGAGGATTCATACGAATCTCACTCAAGTCCTCATGAACAGAAGAAATAAATAAGATTGTATAAACAGAATTTGTTTAGAAAAACCATAATAATATGTTTAATATTAAAGGTATCAGCTATGAATGAAAAATTCCTCCCTGGTGAGTGAGGAAAGTTTCCCCGGTTCCTAGGCTATGGAGAAGATATAAATTGAAATCAATATGAGAAGGCGTGACTTCGTGGAATGCCAAGGTATTTCCACAGAAAATTTTTTGTGGAAATTTATCTAGTTGTTTTTATAAAGATATAAATTCACTTTTAAGTGTTGTTTCAGTAAATTTTAATCTTCTGGATCAAGTTTTCATTGATCTCTGGATTTTATTTGGGGCAATTATGTATTGCGTAAATTATGGATGCTCAAAATTAAATTTTTTTAGCTGTGTTAATTTTTAATCACCCTCAATAGATTCCTTAACAAAATTTGTCTGATCTAATGCAATGAATATTCATTTCCTGCAACGCTATGGAGTCATCAAAAATGTCACTTGATGTGGACAATAAATGAATGTCACTTGATGTGGACAATAAACGAATTCACTCCGTTTTTTATAAAGAACAGTTTCTGGAATGGCAATTTTCATTCAAGAATCTATTTTAATTGAAACATCATTTGACCAATAAATCAACTTTATAATCTGAAAATATCCGACTTGTCAATTTGTCAGTACCGAAAAAAAGCAAAGGAAATATTTAGCTGGAAATGTTTTTTCTTATCGCCGACGCTATACATTAATAACTATATTTTTTTACATAATTGAAATAATACATTCGTTGCACGTTTTATTAAGAAATAAGAGAACTCGATTTTTATATGGACTCGTGAGCGATTTTCTGAAATGTTGCGATGTAAAATTTATATTTTGAACTTAATAAGCCATATCCAGCATATACACTTACACAGAGAATATAATCGTATACTGCACCAAACGAAAAATACTTATTGTGCTCAAAAGATCTGCGATTCCATTAGAATTGTAGTGAATTAAATGTACGATTCGAAGTGTATATTTTTGTTAATGTGATCTTCAATTATGAATGAAATTTGCGTATATTACTCGTCTAATTTTTTAAATATCGTTATGGAAATTTTATTATTATCTTTGAGTTTATAGTGTAACTATTCATAATTCAAATGAAAAGATACAATTTTTTGGACAAGATAGAAAATTTAGCACCTCTCCAAAAGTGGCTTAATGCAGAATAGCTCGAAGAACATAAGCAATTAAAATAATGTAAATACTATTGAACGTTAAATAAAAAAAGACTTCCAATGTTTCTTCTGCAAGTGAATCAAATAATCGCGCCAAGGAAAACAGAGTAGTGTTTGATGGAGTTGATGCCAATTAAACCGTTGGATGTGTTACTATGCAAAGATCTCCTCAAGAGACTGATAATGCCCTGAAAATGGTGCGAAAGTAGCGCCGCGTGTGGCGAACCCCACATTCTCTCTCTTTCCGAGTGACTTTTTAGACTCAATCCCGTCCTAATAAAGATATGCTCTCCCGCCTCTTCCCCTCCATCAGAGTCGCCAACTAATCTTCTCCCGCAGATTTACTCTTCTTAGCGAAATAAATAAGCCTGGAATAAAATCCACCGGATTTATTCGATATATCTTAATTATTCATCAACATGAAAGCTATTGAAAAAGACTCGATATTATTTTTTTGCTGTGGATGTTTAAATTATTTTTGCACAAATAATCACAACGCGTTTCTAAGATGATTTATTTTAATATTTTCCCATGAATTTCGTACTCGCGGCTTAAGGCACACGTTTTAATCGTCTTTCGTCATTAAATATAAATCTTTCAACGAGAGATAAAGTCTTGTTACAAGGTGATGCTTTTAAACTTTGAAAGCCCAACCTTTAAACTATATAAATGTTCCGCATAGTCCTAAAAATAGTTGGATTACGAAGTACTTGCAATTTTTAAATTTAAAGCTTCATTAAAACTTTAATTTATTAAATTATTATTATTTAATTTAATCAAAATTTAAATTTATTTTGGAGAGGAGTCTCTTGCTCACTTCCCGTTTCTATTTCTTTAAAATGCTTTTATAAAAAATCCTCGTAAAACTATACCGCCATCAAAATTTATATATCTATATATATTGTAGAGTAAAATGATATTTTCCTCTTTTGATATGATAGATCCCCTTCTACTGGATAGCAACTGTCATACACAATTCTATTTTGTGTTTTAAATCTAGTATTGTTTAAAATTTAGGTCTAATAAACAAAACATCATCCGTTAAAAATAGTTTTCTGTTTTACGAATAAAAGGATTGTCAAAAGAAAAGTCTCAATAGATCAAGTTTAAACAATTTAGATGTATAGATTCTGTGCAGTCTCCTCCAAAAGTCAAACTCGTTGCTCCGTTCATCTCCGCCTCAACAGGTGACTGTTAATCGGGGGGACGAAACAATCGAAAACACGGACCAATCGTAGAGCGGACGCCCTCTGGATGCCTTAGGGCCACTGGAGGGGAAGGGCAAAACGCGTTTCGGAAGGGGTTTTCACTGTAAAATAGGAATCTCAATAGGAAAGCCGATGGCAGCCTCTGCGGTGGCATTTACTCGTCCAAAAATAGTTCTCTTTCGAGGCGTAGTCATTCTGAGCCGAAGAAGTGAACGGATAATCCTATGGATACTCAGAATTTTGGTGAGGAAGGTTAACTTTGAATATACTTTCATTACGAATTAATCGTAATCAAAGTTGCATTGGAATTTTAGATTAGAATACACTATCTTTATCATTAACTATCATTTCATATTTACTCTTCAATCTATTTATTAATTATATGAATTCTACTCTCCATGATATTAATTTTTTGCTTAATATCTTTGCAAAATCAATGTAATAACATCTCAAGGAAAATCTTGTAAAAATATCAATAATAGTGAGATAAGGACGGTTGATAGAATTAATGAAGTTTTGTTTGATACATTTATTCCCTTTGTTTTTCATAAAGATAACATTTGTAAAAAAGCTATAAAATTGTAAGGATGCATTATCAGAAACTTAGTAAATTTCAAGAAATCTAAATCATTTAAAAGAAATTATTTATATTTCCACGGTTATGTAATGATTTTTTGGTTCTGTGTCATAAGATACATTCAGTACTTCTATTTTAAAAATTTAATTAGATTTTATATCATTGTGATGTAATGCTTAGTTTTATTTAATATTTATTATTTATTTCATATAATTACAGTTTATACCTATAGTGTGTATGTAAAGTATTTTTTGATTATAAATTAATGATACATTTTAATATGAATGGAATCGAGTATGTATTATTAATATACATATTTCATGCTTGTATATGATGTATGTAGTTCTCTATTTTAATTGTATATTTATGCTGTGATATTAATTATATTCTTTTTTCATTATTTTATAAATTATATTTATGATTTTTAAGCACGAAAACGATAAGGGGTACTTTTCAGCACAATAATAAAATCAATATCAGTATTTTAAAAGAAGTACGTTCAGTATGCAATTTTTAATTCTTCGATCCACCAGAGTTTCTGGTTCACTCATGAGTAAATCCGAACCACAAAAGGACAATCGAGCGGGGTTTGTTAGTCGCTGGAGCCAAAAACATGTATAGTAACAACACTTTCAAAAACTGCTTATAATATTATTAATTTAATATTATAAGCAGCATAATATATTAATATTATTAATATAAGACATACTAATGCCACCCGTCTCAGAGGTACAGGTATTTGCACAAAGTTCAAATAGCATGGCTTTGCTCTCAATACGCCAATATCCGTGGGTGGTCTGAAAGGCTTCCAACCTAGCAATTTTTGAATTATTTTATTTATTTAGTTCCCTTGTAATCCTTCACCTCTCCCATCGATGCTCTCATCTCTGTCCAAAGAGTACTCGGCTTTTTTCTCTGCGAAACAATTATTCGCGAAGGTGATTGCATATTCATTTGACGAAAATATCTCTCCTCCGAGAACAATTTTGTGTTTAGGAAAAAAATGAAGACCCTTGGGGATAGATCTGGTGTATAAGGCTGATGTTCAAGCAGTTCAAACCGTAATTCGTGGATTGTGCCATGGCAACCGCTGATATTTGAGATGGTGCGTTGTCTTGGTGAAAAAGGATATTTTTCTGGAAAATAGGGCAGGTATATATTAAAATTGCTCCATGAATATCCCTTAAAAGAATCATCATCATTTTCCGAGCCGAAAAAACAGTTTTTGCTTCTTTTGGGGCCAATTCACTCTATGCAGTTCACTGTTTGGACTGAATTTTTGTTTCAGGGTATAAAGGTGTATTAAGTATCATCTACAGTAATTAATCGGCGTCAAAACTTGGATTTATTGCGCCTAAACTGTGCCAAAAGAGCTTTGGAAATGTTCATTCGAAGAGGGGTTTGGTCTAACGTGAGGCACCCAGCTTCATTTAGAGGACAGCTTTCTCATTTGATTGAATATGTGGCAAACACGTTCTTTTGACTTGTTCATAACCAATCTTTCGCTTTAACTCGGTGCTCGTCTAGCACCTTTCGGTGAACTTTGGCGATGTTTTCGTCGGTAGCTGCAGTTATTTTCTGTTTTACAGAGTTATTTTTAATTATTTAGTTATTCACTTGGAGGGCGATTAACAATGAAATATCAGGTTTTGTACTGGTTCACTAACGTTTTATTTCTTGAATAGTTTAAAGTTCACGCTACTCAATGAATATTATCAAGTATCCTCCATGGATCACTATCAAATAGCAAAAGAATCTCAAAATTATCAGAATAACAAAAGGAACGCGTTTCGGAAATAATATAGCGAATTATAACAATTAATGAACGATTTAATTTTTATTTTCATTGCACATACCTCATTTTCTCAACTTATATTCCCCCATTCTTAACTGGAATTTATCTTATTTTTTACTTGGGGTTACTTTGTTCGATGTCATCTCTGCAACAACTTCGTAAATATGCTTGTAAATTCTTGTGTGTGGTATTGCGTGGATTTCAATTGTCATCATGATTTTTTTTGTAAAATCCTTAGTTTTAGAATAAAAAATTGTATCAATATATACTGTAAATATAAATATTAAATTTATATTATAAAATTAATGTAAAGGTTGTAGTCACATGAGAACTTGTTTCTGTTTTTTTTTTCTTAAAGTTACTCTTCTCGTTTTCTTACATTTTAACAGTTTTTCGCTCCTTACAAACACATAAATACTGCCTTCAGGAGGTTGTAGGGGGGTTTCCATCTCGACTAGGGCGAATGCCAGGCAGTATTACTAATGTCCCCCTGTAAATCTACCACCTGGCCTGGTGCATATTTGTAGTTCTAATATACAATTAAATAAATAAATAATGATATATTTTTGATGGAAACGTAATTTTTCGGATGCCAATAAAATAGATTGTGTCCACAAAAATGTTTTCAATTCAATGAAAATCTCAATTTCTTTCAATATATACCAAAAGAACCATGTATAATAGTATCAAACAAGAGTGTCCACGCAAACATTTAAATAATCCTGAATCATTAATAAATGAAATATATTAAAGTTGTTTCAAATATAGCAGTTATTTCATATTTTAATACAATAAGCGGTATTATAATCAGCAATACCCATAGAACAATTTTTTGAACATTGACATGTATTACATTCAAGGGGAAGTGCAATTTTGTGAAATTGTGTAAAATTAAGTGTCCAAATGCTCGGAGGGAGCATAATGATATACAGTATAGAAGAAATCATATAGGAGCTCATAAATGCATAGTCGTTAGAGAAATTTTTATGGAAATTATTATTAAAATTGCGGAAATTATAAATTATCTTTAAGTAAACTTAAGCTTAGTTTCAAGACTTGAATATCTACGGAGTGACGGGGTATTTTAATCTAATTGATGAATTCACAGATTGTGGTCAAGGAAAATGGCGAACATGATCCAAAGAATAGCAAAAAAGGAAAAGAAGAGGACCACGTTGAATAGCCCACGAATGACTAAACAAAGGTGTCGCTGTAAACCACAATATAGACCGCAAACTGGGGCAGTGATCATTGAAAGGGAAAGACCGCAATGTGGCGGTAGAGTTTGGGTGTAACCACGGCTGCGGACAAAAGATAAACACCTCTACGGTAGCTCGATTCCATTTTAGCTATTAAAGATTCCCACATTGGATACCACCGCATACTTATACGTTTAAGATAAGAAAATGTAGTGTTACTAATAATTAAAATTCATCTTTATGATACTTCATTTGTGTCATAGTATTTTTCGACTCAGAATGAAACTCTCTATCCGTCGTTTCATCGTACAAAGTCTTAATTAAAGCTTTTTTCAATTTAATATTATGTTTTCGATGAGAGAATGGTGAAATAGAATTTATCTTATTTACTCTTAAAATCTGTCATCAAAGCACTCAATTAAACCCCTCGGAAATACACTTAGTTATGATATATGACCCGCTAATATCCTCATCATCTATAAATTTTCACTTGCAGATGCAATTCGAAGAGAAAGATGTTGCAGAATCCACTACGTCCTTCTCCGAATCTACTTAAAAAAAGTAATTTTCGAGTCAAATGATGATTCAGACTTTAGTAGCATAGTTATCATCTTCTACAGGTTTGAAGGTTTTGTGTTTGATTCACTGAAGTCAAAAAGCAGCGAAAGTAAATAGAATGAAACTTTTCGATGCAGCATTTAGCAGATCATTTTGTTGGAACATCATTCCTTGTTTACCTCATTTACACATGAATCTAATCAATTGCATCAGCGTTCTTCATCCTTCGCAAGGTCATACTAAAAATTCTTCTCTCGAACTATTTTCTTTCTTCAATTTATCTCACTGTACTTGAAAACATTAGCACTTTGTAATATATTTCGTCCCATTTAATAGATAAACTGCAAGGGATGGTATTTAACGAGATTGCTTGAGATTAATTTCAATCATAGCATCAAACTTGTGTTCATCGCACCTCACTTATTTTCTGTCTCTAATTAACATTTCCCTCTCTCATGATCTTCAATTATCAGAATTGCTCGAAATAATCTACTCGAGGTTTCCCAAGCATCAATTCTCAACATCTCATCCATACCATATATTTTTACCCGAGTATTCTATAAACATAGTGTAGACAATGAAAGATGTTAACATTTTTAACATTACATTTCTGCTTTGGGAACGAGATTTGTATCTAAATATACAACGTATCGTATCGTAACAACGAAGATAGAGAAATATTGCAGCGAGATATAATTTTGATAGAAGAATGGGTAGCGAATAATAGAATGAGTGTTAACGTGAGTAAGAGTAGGTATATTGCTTTTTCGAATGAGAGGTCGCCTTATTGCCATAGTTATTGTTTAAACGGTAAAATTATAAAAAATTCAGATCACTGCAAATATTTAGGTGTAACTTTTGATAGGAACCGTAATTGGGAGAAACAGATAAATTTAATCGTTGCAAAGGCGTACAAAATGTTACATTATGTAATGAGGAATCTAAGGGGCAGTAGCAGGAAAGCGAAAGAAAAGGGATATCTATCGCTTGTGAGGCCAATAGTTGAATACGCGACAACTGTGTGGGACCCCTATCATTGTGGTCAAGTAAAGAAAATAGAAAAATACAAAGAAAAGCTGCTCGATATGTTATGGGAAAATTTAGAAAAAGGGACAGCGTTACAGAAATGTTAGATACTCTTGGGTGGGATTCTCTGGAAAAAAGGAGAAAAATAAGTCGACTGGGTTGTATATATAACATAATTACAAGTAAAGATGGTTGGGTACCCTTTAAAAATTCGATTGTAAAACCTAATTTTTGCGGTAAAGATAGCCATGAATTTAAAATTAAGCCCCGGCGGCAAAGAACGGATATAAAAAAGTATTCTTTTCTCAATAGGGAAATTTCAGAATGGAACAAGTTACCTGTATCACTCTTAAGACCCTTGCCTAAAAATGTAATATTTTTCAAAAAGAAATGCTCCAAAATTTTGTAGAATTAATGTATGTATACTATAAGGGTATTGAAGATGTTGCAATGTGGGGACTTCTTGACGAAGTAAGGGATTGCTTGACAGGGCGATGTACGGTGGGGTTTCACCCCGAGACCGCTACGGTAGCCGTGAAGGCCTGTCATGAACCCCGAAAAACTCCAGTAAAGACTGTTAGGTATAGTGTTTAAATTTATTTAGTTGTATGTATTTAAGGAATTGTCATTTTACTTTAGATTATGTTTTCAATTTATGTATTATAGTATTTATTTTTGCGAATATTGTATATTAGTTGTATATATATAGATGTAGAAATAACTGCCACCAGGCTTACAGCCTACTAGCAGTTTAATTCTTATAATAATAATATAATATAATAAATGAAAATGACCATTTGTTACTTCAAGGATGACCTTATGGTATCATCACGGATAGGGTAGGATTTGACTAACAGTTATTAAAAATATTCAAAATTTTAAGGTTCGTTTTTTTGTGGAAATTGTGGAATTTTCTGTGGAAATTTACAAAGTTTTTTATTATGAATTTTATTGGTTATTTATTTGAAATGTATTTTCAAATGTTGGTATATGAGTTGAAGGTTGCGTGTTGAAGTCGCCACCTGACGCCAACTTGCGATGATATTGTAAACACCGATTACTTTTCAGACATTTGAGGGAACGCAAAGGTCACTATTCTGATTAAGGTAGAGATAACAGGATAGACAAGAGTAGTGTCTTATTCAGAAAATAAACTAATTTTGAATTCCGACTTCAATTTGTTGTTCATCATCATGCTGCCAATGAGATTTGAAATAAGGAAGAATTCCATCTTTCATACATATCATCTATTATTATCAGTGTCTTCTAATCTTTAGATATTATCAACTTATATACCTCATTATAAATCAATGGGGGACTTCATCTAACCTGTAAACAAATTTTCAAATTCGCAGGTTGGACATTCCAGCTCCGTACCCGGGGTCCCCCTTGACGCGGCCTCGCGAGGGAGAAGTAGTAGGGGGGCGGGTGGGGGAGGGTGAGGGCCTCTCGGGCCTCCTCCTGGCCCACCGCCCGCCCTCCCATCACACACTGCATCATCCTTCGTCCGCACCACCTCCCCCTTTCAGACTGCATCACCCTTCTTACATGGACCACCTGTACGGATCGCTGCATGCAGCTTCGGCCGCCGCTGCCGCTGCTGCCGCTGCTGCTTCCATAAGGTCCGCGTTGGACGTGCCGCACCCACATCATCACGTAGATGCTCCAAACAGCCGAGGTATGCTATTCCTCAGACATTTCTTGCACCAGATTTTCAAGTTTATCATTTATGTCGTCCTTTGCATTTTCGTTAAAATATTCCTTCTTTTAGTGTTTTTTAGAAGTGGAAAATTCCGAATTTAATATTTTTAAATTTGTTCGAAATCCAGCAAAGTAATTGCTCTCTAGGATTGTTCATTTGACCTAAACCTTTCGTGTTTCAGCTGATTGCTTGAAAGGCTGAAAACCCTCGGATTTCATGGTAGAAATTTCATATAAGAGTGTGGATTGGATCCTTAAATTTGGTTAACTCGCATTATTACCAACGTTTCAGTAGAAGTTATTTAATTACTTATTTATTTTATGAAAATTTATTTATTTTTACTTACTATTGTTTACTCTTACCATTACTGTTAGTTATATACGTTTTTATTTTGTTTAGTGAAAATCAAAGAATTTGTGCATATAACTTAACTTTAAATTGTATAATGAAAACCATTGAAGTTGATATATACTTATAAACTTGCCAATATTCTTGAAAATAATTGCTCGATGAAAAATTCGAATATTAACTTGATTTTTAACTCAAATATCAAGTGTTCTGAGATCTTTTTCTGAGTGAGGAAAATTTTTGCTGAGAACCATTTGAATTGCACTATAGTCTGTTCCACAAAAGCTGGCAGTACGGGAAGCTTATGGGTAAATAAATGCACGTAAATTCCCATTAGGGAGCAATCTAGCCTTTCCCAAGCGGTCAGGCTAATATTTCTGACGTACTTTTACAGATAAAATTAAGATTTTCGGGTTAGCTGGGTCGATTTTTTAGGAAGTTTTGGTGAAATATGTATAAAAAAGAATGGTTCTATACATTGCTGAATATTTTTCATCTTTATAACAAAAGAAATAAATTTTACAGCGAAATGAAAAAAAATTGGCCGCGAAATCGGTGCGAGAACATTATTAAAACTGCCATTTCTCTCATCCCATTAAGTGCCAGTTTTTTCTTAGAATACTCTTTATACCTTATGAATACAAAAAAGTCGAATCAAACTAATTATTGAGTGATCATACCTTAGTAAAAAATAATTTAAGTGGAACGCAACCTCCGAAAAATTGGATCGTGCAGTCAAATATATACATCGCTTAAAAATTTTTTTCTCCCCGCTCTCAGGTATAAAATTCAAAAACTGAAATAACTGAACTCATATCGACTCAGAATAACCTGTACATGTAAATAACAACATTTATCTCAATTTCTCTCGCGACAAGTTTTTCGTAACGTTAGAAACAAAAAATTTTACAATACTGACAAGACAATACTGCCTAGAATTGTGGAACAGACTTTAGTTCGATGTATTTTCATTTGCATTGGTTTCGGCAATTTTAGTGCTCGTGATCAACGGCGGCTTTTACTTTTGATATTTCTGTAAGAGTATTTTTTCGTATTCTTCCATCACCATGAGTGACCGCCATGTTTTTATTGACTAACAGTTGACTATTAACTATATTCAAAATAATAAGGTTTGCTTTGACTAAATAAAGTGTTCATTAGGTAAATAATTTTTCATTTAAATTTATTTTATAATTTTATTTATTAATTTTATGCATTTTATAATTTTTCGTTTCGATTGGAGAAAATCACTGGGTGAGACTATGAACTCGATGTAACATTCTGATTCATTTCATTGCCGATACTAAGATTGGATTCTTGGATTAGTTCTTCAATTTAAGAGGCTAAATTTATAATATTCGCATTTTCATCTCATCAACAATATGACTACTGTTTAGTATTATTTTCATTTCGGTATCAGTATATAGAATACCTTATATAGAGAAATATTTGACGGAAGTGGAATAACTTGGGCTATAAAATAGTTAAACTAAATATTTCCTACTTAAATGCTTCATGTATTGCATCTTTCCTTCTCTTGATGTGTTGGTCCGATTACGATACTTGTAGTCTAAGAAGCTGCAAATAAACGATAATTGTTTACTATCATTATTACGAACAGTATAACTTTATAATCTTTTAGTCGATGAAGCTAAAAAATTACACAGGGAAATCGACATACCTTTAAATACCAACATGACAAAAGCCTATTATTCCTCGAGCACGGATTTGCGGGATGTCATACATTTTCTGGTCCACCTTTTGGGTTGTTTTCGTTCCACGAAACTTATCGTGTACATTTTCCCTTAAGTCCTCATTTATTATTTTCTCTAATATTTATAAATATCTTCGGTTTTCTGAAATATACTAATAGCAGATAGAGGCATTCAGTGATAATTGTTAAAATTTAGAGGTTTAATATTGCAATTCTCGTTTTACATAGCAGTTGACTATTTTGCTTAACTAATAACACAATATAAGAATTACAGCATAGCGCAGAAAGTAATATATGTTCATTATATATAATGTATTATCTACGGTATCCTTCGTAAATAATTCTATTAATTATAATAAATAAGTTCGTATGTTTAGAACAATGCTAATTAACTGATTCTGTATTTTGCTTATTTTATGCATGCTTCAAAATATAAACTCAAGCAAAATTAGGACCTTATTTTATTTCGATCAGAACGATTTTATATTCTTTTTGAGTGCGCATCAAATATTTTGAATTTTTCTTTGATTCCATCCTATTCTAGATAGGACTCAAGTAGTTTATTTTATTGTCTCTCACTATAATCGTAAATTAATGCAGCAATTCAAATAGCGCCCCGAGGAAATTGAAAATCTGGGATAAAATTTTCTCTTCTCTTAAAAAGAGAATAAATATTTATTTGACGAATTGAATTTGTTACGTAAAAATATTAAGTGGACGAATAATTTTTAAGTTATGTCATATTAACAAAACCTTTATTTACTATCAAATACAAACTAATTATAATGTTGACCATGCGATAGTTCAATATTCCTGAGTTGTATTTCACAAGCATAAATTTCTTCATAGGAATGGCAATTTTTGTACATTGCTCATGGAAGGAGTTATAGTAAGTAATTCAAAATTATAAAAAATAATAGATATATTTTCATTTTACGCTTTTAAGGATATAATTTGTTAAAAGTGATGTGCTTCTTGCACAGTCCATGAAGAATCTCGCACTCCTAATAGAAGACATTTCCTAAGGCACGCGACGATATTTGGGTACGGTAATAAAATTGAGCTGTAAGAGGCAGTGAGCGGCCTTGTGGGGACGGGTTTTCCCCTTCGCTCTCCCCGCCGTGACTGACACCACCTATTTTGTACAACATAATAATAGCCTTCAGGTTTGAAGCGAGGTGGACAATCAGGCAATTATGTACCTATCCTCACATTCGTACCTTTTTAATTGTAAAAAGCGATTTATAGCCAGTGTTCGAATAGCTTTGCCGCTCCTGTTGAATCTTGAAATTTTAAATTTAATGCTCACCTCGCATTCTTTTTATTACAGCAAGAGAAACATTTCCAAAAATTTGATAATTTTCTTTAAAAGTATACTTTTATAATATTCTGATTATCCTTGCTATCGTTGTGGTTGTTTGTCGGGAAGTTTATATACAAATATTTAAGATACTGTCATCAAAGCTGCCATTTATTCCATTTCCTAAAGAAAACATTTGTATTTAGTATGTTTTTATGATAGAATCTTTCCTTACGCTCGATCTTTACTTGTAATGTGTATTTTTGAATAGATGAGTGGTATTGAAAATATAATTTTGATGTAATGATGATAAGTAATGACTGTGTAGTTTAATGACTGCCTCCCTTTCCTTATAGAGATATTTCATTCTCCACAGGTTTACCTTTAGCTCCAGATTACCTGGCAGTTGGAGGAATTACTTCAGATATCCTCCACCATCCTCCTTCCACCGTGGCGAGTGCAGAATTACCATTTCACGCCATGGAGGGTGAGTTACAAATGAACTGAGATTCCTTTTGCGCATGAGATGTTTTGATCATTTGGTTAATTATCTTGTAGCATTGATTGATGAAGATCGTGTATTTTTGGATTTAGCTGTCGAATCGTAGCCTTTGTTTTAATCTACTCCCTCGGTTTACTTTGCATCATAAATAAATTTTGCTCAGTTTAAGCCTATAGATTTCTATCGATTTATAGCGAAAAAGAAATTGCTTATATAATTATTCTGTATAGTCTCTAAGATATAAATCATTGCCTGAGACTCCGATGCAATGGATGTTTGTTAACATTTCAAAGGCGCATGTAAAATATTCTAGTTTAACTGCCTCTAAATTATCAAAAATATATATAATTAAAGAATTTCAAAGAAACACGAATTTATCATTTAAAATGTATGTAATTATTATCTTGCATGCACAGTGAGAGTTTTGGTTTGAACTATTAAATGAGATAAATTTTTAATTTACTTATTTATCAAGTTCTGTAGAGAATCATACATATTCTAGCTCTTGAATGGTAAAAATACGATATTAATACCTTTAAATTCATTTGCTTAGAGTATCCAAAGTTCACGAACTATATCTACTTGAAAAGTATTCACATATTAAATTTTTCAATTAATATTTAATAAATACTCTTTAAGAGGTATAAAATATACTTAATATTTTTGTATCGCTCTTAAGTATGTGGTAAATTATCTTCCACAATATTCAAATATACAATATATTGTAATATTTATATTTTGAATATCTGAAAGTTTGTGTCATCCTTAATTTGCAGAAATATAGAACATTAGCAAAGCATCCAGACTTAATTTCAGTGATTATATTATTTTAATTCTTTGTTTGGGATTTGCTTACAAATTATATTTATTGAAATGAATTTCTTTGCAGCTTCTGGCATTGCGAGTCCCAGAGGTCATTTGAGGCAGAGTAGGAAGAGGTCCCTTTCTGCATCACCATACTCAGATTCCTTTGATATAAATTCCATGATAAGGTTTTCCCCCAACTCTTTAGCATCATTAGTGAATGGGTCACGCTCTTCCTCTGCTAGTGGCTCATATGGACATCTCTCAGCAGGTATTTTTCTATACATAGATCAGTTGTGGTATTTAACTAAATATTACTGAAAACCATGTATGAAAGCTTATGTCATGACAGAAAATGTATGAGTGTAAATATAAAAATTATCATCAGCCATTTTCTCTAAAAGGATTAATGAAAGGCCCCACAACAATCCTCCAATTTTCTTGATTCATACCCTCTCTTTGCCGAGTAAATAATAATACTGAATATTTCCCAAAGCCTCATTTATAAACTTCTTTCAATCTATAGACCATAACATCTTGTTTGTCTGTATACACAACTTATCTGTGAACAAAAGACAATTTTTCAGATGAAGGGTTTAATGTAAGACCAAAACCTTGGTTCTAAAGTTTTCAATTAGAAATGTAGGTTTTAAGTCTACATCTTTCAGTTTTCTTATTAAATTTCCTAAGCCGCATCAATTACTTACCATAGTGTTGTTAAATTCTCTTTCATTCTACCCCAGAGAAATACCCAAACAGAGAGAAAATATTTTGCAAACATTTATCATTTGAAATATATATATATTGTTTAATTGTATTTAAATTTCCTGATCAAATTATTGGTTTATCTAATGAATATTTAACTCTAAGGGGAAGTGAGCAAAAAGTAAAATCTTAAATTATTGTTGTATCATACACACACATATTCATACATACATACATACATATAATCCATATTATTATATAGTATTGTTATCTAATTACTATGAGGGATTTTAAAACAAAACTGTGATAAAATTTTTCATTTTAATTCCTATTAAATAAAAAAAAAACACTTTTACTTTCAAGTTCACAAAAATAACAGTTTTCAATATCCAATCAAGGAATATCAGATCAATCTCAGTATAAAAATTTTTATCATTTTATGTGTGTATGTATTTGCAGTTGTATGTAAAATTTATAAAATAAAATACCTGTTCGATAACTATGATACTGGATTTAAGTTATTGAGCCATATTATGAATGGAAGTGAGGTATTCTTATATTATTATTATTACTATTATTATCTTTATTAGGGGCCATCAGTCCAGCCCTAGGAATGCATCCATCAGTTGCACCTCATCTGCAGCATCTGCAAGCACATCTTCTGAGAAGTGGTGCTCTTCCTCCCTCATCACCATTCCTCTCTAGGTCAGCCCAGGCTAGCCTTGGGCTGAGCCAAAGTAGTCAAGGTGCAACAAGGCAGCATCATCATCACCATGACATGATACCTACAATGCACAGCACTCAGCCAGAAACAATAAAAAGGGAAAAGGAGGTAGCATACCTAGAGATGAGTTTTAATACCACATTTTATTTAAGCCTTCAAATTTCAATTTAGGGTTTATAATACTGTGTGATTTTGACATTATGCTAATGCAATTCATTTAGCTACTGCTTGGATTTGCCTCGCTTTATATTAAAATATAAAATTGTGGTTTGATGTTACATATTCATTCCTTTCACTTATTTTTACTTTTAGAATTCATTTTAATTCCTTTTATATTTCTTAATTACATTCCTATTCTCACATGAATTAAGAATGTGGCATATAAATTTTTTTATCAAATGTAACTAAAAAATCATAATTCAAAATTTTATTGGTTATGAAGAAATTGATTGTGTTAAATAATGCAGTAAAGAATAAAATTATATATACGATAAACTATATGAAAAATGACTTTAGAAGAATGACCAGGAGGATGAACTCTCAATGCAAAGGTCTCTGGTTTTGTCCTATCTAGAAGGTATCTACAGGTGTAAAAATTCTTGTTTGTATTTGCAGATAGTATTTGTCAACTCTAAAATGTAATTCTGTAACAAGAATTAATGAAGGCGAAGATAAAAAATGAAATATTAATTAAGAGAAAGTAATTTATAGAATTTATCAATTTTTGTGCATTAGAACATTTATCAAAAATTATAGCAATTTTTTGAGGAAAATTTGAGTTATAAGATGAGGGGAAATGTATCTCTTGTCAAAGTGTTAGTCTTTTGTGATACATTTAATATGTAGCTATGATTTTTGAGTATGGGCACCATATAATTTATCTTTTACGGGTTGAATTAGTTATAACTATAGTTTTCATAAGTTCATTTTAAGATCATAACATATTTGCCAAAATCTGTGTAAGTACTTTTTAAGAATGACAACTGGAAAACCTTACTTCTTTTGATGGGTATTCATAATGATTATTTGTTCACAAATGATAGTTATTTGGTGATTTCTTAACTATTATGATTTATTTTTTGAAATTATATCTAGTTGCTCAACACCTATAAAACATTTTTAGATACTACATCCAGAGAGAAGTTCCTCTCCATCATGGACCCATCCTGTGTCAAGTACAGTGGCAGAAGATGATGAGATTCTGTGTAGTGGAACAGGACGAGGACGAACTGTAAAGAGTGAGGGAAATTGTGATGGAGCTGAAGAACCTGGAGATTTTGTTGAAACACACTGCCACTGGAAGGACTGTGACAGAGAATTTCCAACTCAGGATGATCTTGTTAAGGTAAAGACTTATCATAAATATAAAATCATTTTCGTATTCATAAGGATTTTTTAATTTATATTTTATAAGATTTCCACAAATAAAAGTTTAACAGAAATATAAGCTCATGACATTACTGGGATTGGAACCTAGTTCCTCCTCTTGCAGAGTAGTTATGTTAGGACTGTATAAGCAAGTGGGAGTCCAGGGTTTGATTCCCTATCATTTTACCATTTTCACCTCTGTTTAGCTGTTGTTATTGAGTGAATTAATTAAGTGAACACATTGTCTTCAGTTATTTTTACTTTTCTTTAATCAAATCTTCAAACATTACCTTTGCATTTATAAAGAATTTTTCTGCAAAATCATATCCTGTTTTTACAGAACTTTCATAACTTGTTTTTTTACTTATTTTAACCATTTTCTATTCTTAAGCTATGTTTTAGATTTTAAGTTTCATTACACCATCTCAGAAAGTACTTCTAAAATGTACATGTTCTCAATATAAAGCAAAATGATTGTATTGCAAATATCTTGGTTCTTCTAACTAGGGAACTGCTGGCGTAAAATATATATATTTAAAAAGATTTTTTCTGTCTGTATCTTGGTCTACTTTAAGTATAATGAAATATTGATGTAAAAGGGAGGAATATCTTTCATAAATCATTTACAGTACTCTCCATCATATAAAATTCATTAGTTTTTTAGAGTTATTTTATTGTAGGAATAGTGTTATTTTTCCCATATTGAATGCAATTATGTATTTCTATAACTTCCCTGGTGATTTGATTACCTCGGGTTTTATCTCAATAATATCCATGTGAATTACCAACAGGCAATCTGCCTGTTTAGTTGCTGATTTTAAATCAATTTCTTTCATTTTAGCACATAAATAATGACCACATTCATACGAACAAGAAAGCTTTTGTGTGCAGATGGTGTGAATGTTCACGAAATGAAAAACCATTTAAGGCACAATACATGCTAGTTGTACATATGCGGAGACACACCGGAGAAAAACCTCACAAATGTACAGTAAGTTACTAATTAAGTTAAATTTACTAAATTTTCAAATTAAAAATATCTACTGACTATTTAGTGATCTTCTAACAAAGACTAGGAATTTAAGACTTCTTATGTTCTTGCATGTAGTGTTACACATATTCAACATCAGTAAGTTATTTTTATGTGAATTAATTGGTGTAAAAATATAAAAATTTTATGTAGTTGTTACTTTGTATGTCTTTTCTTTATTTTTATTTATGTGAAAACATATACAGGCACTGGTACAAATCAATGGCTATGTTTCAAGTTACATAATTACATGTTTCTCTTGAAAATCTCATTTATTCATTTATGATTTCTAAATCTTATGTTATAGAAAATGGAGGTCAAAGAAATTTATCATTACCCAAGGTCTCAACTTTCCTGAGATTAGCATACTCTAAATTAAAATCAGAATTTGAAACCTTTATGATATCAGCTGACTGCAATTACATGAATCAAATAAATTATGTTGTACAAGAATGTTCCATTAATTATCAATCATGTCAATTTCCGTTTCATTTGAAAAACTCCCCATTCATTTAATGTTTAATTTTTTCATTCCATAGTTTGAAGGATGTACTAAGGCATACTCTCGATTGGAGAACTTGAAGACTCATCTTCGCTCTCACACAGGTGAAAAGCCATACACTTGTGAGTACCCAGGTTGCACCAAGGCCTTCTCCAATGCATCAGACCGTGCCAAGCATCAGAACAGGACACACTCCAATGAAGTGAGTGTAAAGTAGATAATGAGTAGATAAATTGATAATGATAATCATTTATGTATAAAATAATGGATTTCCATGTAAGGATTTTGATTATTGATTTTTAGATTTGTTTTCCATTTCAGACAAATCAGAAGTCACTTGATACCCATATTTAGTATAAGAAATAATTCTACTAAAATTTAAAAGTATTTACTGTATGTAATATGCTGCACCGTAAATGTAGAACAAACTTAAAAAATGGGTTTAATTTGAAACAATCATAACTTTGATGAACTGTTTTCTTTTCTTAACATTTTTTGACTGTAGCTCTGAAGTAACATCAACTATGCTATTTCAATAGTTTTCAAATAATTTCAAACTAAAAAACATGAATCAATGAAGATTTCTATGAGTAGCAATTCCATCTCTTTTGAAAAAGGTATACTTTTATATGAAAAAATATTTATTCACATTGATTATTCATATGACCATATATTTCATTATCTCTTTCAAGCTGCCTAGGATAAACTTTCTATCTGGTAAGTAAGAATCTTTAACGCCAAAAACTGTGAACTAATTAGGTTTTTTGTTCACTATGAAAAATGTTTGCAATATATAGTTTTCAATATGTTTGTAAAATTTAATAGCAAATTCTAATTTTTATTTTATTTATTTTTATTATTTTTTAATTCTATTAATTATTATATTATTTTATTGATAGGGATAAAATTTTTGTATTCATTATATTAATAATTACTTAAATGGGTTTCATCTTGATTAAGCTATTCAGTGGAACATAAATATATGTAATTGTCTGTTGAATTTTCATGATAATCAATAATTTTTATAAATGAAAATCATTCTCAGAAACCATATGTGTGCAAAGCTCCAGGCTGCTCTAAACGATATACAGACCCAAGCTCCCTTCGGAAACATGTTAAAACAGTTCATGGAGCTGACTTTTATGCCAATAAGAGACATAAAGGGGATGCTGGAGGAGAGGAAGGCATGCCTCCTGGTGCTGAAGGTGAAGGTGGTAGCCCAGCTAGAAGTAGTGATGCATGCAGTATCAAAACTGGAGCAAGTCCAAGTCTTAAATCAGAGGTAAACCATATGATGGAAACTTGATTAGTATACATAATATAGCTTTCTGAGGGTTAAATTTGAGTGATGATACATGACAACACCAATTTATTCCTTGTAATATTGCATTTTGATGGCTATTTCATCAAGCACTGATAAAAGCAGTTTGTAAGCAGTTATAAATTAAAAAATAATTTTTTACTGATTTGATTTATATATGGTGCATACATATAAAAAATTGCTTATTATATTTTTGGTGGAATATTGCATGATATTGAGACCATAATGAATCAGTAAGGAGTCTAATTTAAAAGTTAAATCTTTAAAATCTTACCTTTTTGCAAACATGGGGTTCCATGAAGCACAAAAAATTAGAGGCAGAAAGTTCTTCAATGCAGATTGCAAAAGGTTTAGAGGTTTAAGTTTCATTTTGCTGAGAATAGTTATAACAAATTCATGAGGGTAACCCAAATATTTCAAAGCATTTGATAGAGAGCTGTTAAAGAGAAAAGATATAATCAACAATACAGCTAGTCCAGAATTTAAGGAAGAAAATTATTTTTGGATTTAGATTTTTACACTGGTGTTATGAATCCTCCCATTTCAGTAGACAATTCTTATTCTACAAAAACAGAGAAATATTTAAATATTATTAAATATAATTTTTTATGCAGAAATAATGCAATTATGATAGTAAAGGGGTATTAAGTCACAATGATTCCATTCGACTTCCATATATCTACAGATGGCTTGGAAGGTACATAAGTATAATTTTATTTGGAGAGGGAAAACAGAATTACTTAAATATCTTGAATTACAGAATTAATTAAACAGAAGTGAAAAATACTGTTATAACTGGGATATGGACAGAGGTCCATTGCCTCTTGCCTAGCAGGCATGCAAACTATGACACCACTATGCTGCGTCCATTCCATTTCTGTCTTTATGTGATGCCATGTCTCATTCATGTCGCTATTTTCACTTCTGTTTAACTCTGTATTTCACCCAGTAAAAAGCATACATTTTTCCGAGCTAAGTTCGAATAATGTTTTTTCCTTTGTATTGAAAAAAGAAAATTGCTGATGAATGATGACAAATGCATCATGACTATGCAATCAGTGTTCTCGATTTAGGCTTTCATTTTTATGTCTATGGCACAGGATGCTGATTCTCCTGGAGATGGTACTGTTGGACCAGATGCACCTGATCCCAGTTTTATGGGAGAGGCTGGTTTGCCAACAACAGATTCTTTGGCAGCTGCCCTCGGAGTCAGTGAAAGTCCAGGAGCAGAGGAAGAGGGAGAGGAAGAAGTCGTTGCACACGGAACTTCACTATCTCCATGGGCAGAATTTTTGGAAGAGCCTGAGCAGGTAATACTCCATCTTCTATGAGATTTATTACTGCAATGAAGAAAAATAATGCATTTGCAGAATAATCATTGACCACGTATGCATACGTGGGTTGTTCAAAAAATAACGGAATGTTAAAAATTTGGCCTATTTATTTTTTATATGCCTATATATTTACGCATAATTAATTAATGACCATCTTCAGGTTTATTTTAGGTTTCTTTAATGCTTAAACTTCTTTCAAATTTTTGTTTTATTGAACTGTTTGAGTATTAAATTGCTTTTTCATTACTTAGAATAGTTAGGTTAAGCGAAGTACAAGGGATAGTGATGCATAATATACACGTATAGCCTACTCCTATTCTAAGGCAACCTTAGCCATCACCTGGTGTACCCTGATTAAACAAATTATTAATATTATTATAACACTATAACGGCTACTTTCGGTCTGTATGAATAATCTTGCAGACAAAAATCCTAAGGAAAGAGAATGGATTAAATCACGTTATAACTCCAAAATAGTTACGCGTTATGGGAGAACTGAGACATTATTTACGTTCTCAGGGGAAATTAATTGAATATCAAAGAAGCTGTATACTAGTTCGTCCGCTGCTAGAGTACCGTTACCGTGGATACCTCACGAAAGGGATCTTAGATTCCGGACGCGTATGACCTAAAGCAGCTCTTACGGGCGACTAAGATGTGATAGCAGTTTATCGGAGAGGATCGAGTCCCTCGACTGGGATTCTCTTAAAGATAGTAGAGCCGAATGTAGGCACAAATTATTCAAGAAATTCATGCCGACTTACTTGATGAGATACGAGATATAGTTATTATTATAAATTATAGAACATGATTTTTTAAGTATGACGTAGAAGAGATTCCTCATTTAATATCAGAATGGATAGCTATTATTAATATCTTTCCCAGAAAGTAGCGATCCTAATTGATTAGGTAATTACCGTATTTTTCGGACCATAAGACGCACTTTTTTTCACCTAAAAGTGGGGAGAAAAGTGCCTGCGTCTTATGGTCCGAATAGAAGCAGAGCGGCAGCGGGTCCCGTGTCCAGGCACTTGCAGAACGGCAGCGGGACCCGTTGACGCTAATGCCTGGCATTTGCAGGAGGCGCGATGCTGCTCTGTGCTGTGTCACCGCCGTACGCTATTGGAGGATAGCATGTAGTAGGCGGTGTTACACTGCACAGCAGTGCGCAGTGCATGGGGTTTTCAAAAGACTAGAGCAGGGGTCTCCAAACTACGGCCACATCCGGCCCGCGGACAGATTTTATCTGGCCCGCGGAGATAGCATACTTGAAAACTCCTTTTAGAGAACATATTTTTATGGGAAATTAAATTTAGTTTACTGAAGAATTCTAATTTTATGTTGAATAATTATTAATATGACATCTACATTGATATGGTCATGGGCTAACTACTCATAACATTGTTATAGGCTTATTGTTTTTGTGATGAGTTGAATAAAGAAATACAGAATTGTAATGAGTAAAGACATTTATAATACGCAGAAAATTTAACTTCAGTATATAATAACTAAAAAATTATTGAAATGAATCTAACTAACATTCCATACATTTGAAATGAAAAAATAACTTATAACAAGCATAATGACTTTTGAAATACTAATGAGATTTGTGTAATTGGTATAATATGGTTTTGGCTCTCGGAACTTGCTGGAGTAATCAGTATGGCCCTAAGGCTGGAAAGTTTGGAGACCCGTAGACTAGAGTACTCAAATCTTTGTCTTTATGTGTGATAATGGTTCTTAATGCCACTGTTGGCTGCTGTTCAGTTTATACGGTTCAAATATTATTCTGTTATACATTATGAAATATTTTATTACACTATTTGGTTCAGAATATTTTTTTTCCTATTTTTCTCCTCTAAAAACCATCTTATGGTCTGAATTATCGGAGCACATATATACATTGACATCGTCTTCCCATGCATTTCTTACAGCAGAATTACTCCCGCCACGGCCTCGAACCAAGTACATCCTACGAAAAATACTTTAATTATTCGCTTGAGTATGATTATCTTATAAACACTCCAAATTTCAAATAGAAATACTTTAAGGAAGTGCCTCAAAATAAGCCCGTAATTCCCTATGCATTTCTTATGGACATATAGTAAACACTCCCTAGAATCGAACCAACGACCATTTACAAAATTTCTACGGAGGCATTATATAGAAATGCGGCTTTACGATGCATGTGTGAAATTTAAATCTTTTACACCTACGGAAAGCCCATGCATTTCTTATGGGGAAATTCGAGATTACGGGTCGCTCTGGAATCGCACCTGTGACATAAAGGCAAATGATGATTTTTTTCGAAGTACATTATAAACGTATCTCTAAGTGTAGAATGTTTGAATGATCTATATGTCATAGTAAGAGAGATACGATTTTTCAAAATTCGTAAACTTATAGATATGTATACTATATATATATATATATATATGTAACTATGAAAAGAATCAAAAAGTGCCTACGTTTCATGGGTTCGATTCCAGAGAGACCTGTAATCTCGGTTTTCCCCACAAGAATACATGGGCAAAATTTTCGAAATCTTTTTAGGGTATTTTCCGATAATGAAGGAGATTTAATAACTGAATGTATTTTGCTATGAAGTTCATTGAAAATAATTTTAAAATAAGATTTATAAATGATTGAAGCTATATTTTGTGTATCTTCAGATTTCTAACATGTCCCTTGAAGTTGGTCCAGTTGCAGTTGCACCATGTGGAGTTGAAGGAGATGTTAAAGGAGGAATGCAGGATATTGTTCTACGTCAGGGTATTGGAGGGGGAGGTGGTGGTAGTGTTCCTCCAGGTGCTCTCAATGGCATGCATATGACGCATGGAAGGAAACTAGCCAAAGTTAACACTGGTCTGCTCTACTCCCCTCTCTTTGCCAACCCTCCACCTCATGGTAGTGGTGGAGTTGGTGAGTGGCTTAAGATTATTTATAATTCACTCAATTTATTTTAATTTTGGATTTTTAAAGATCGAAATACATCCAAAAGGAGATATATTTATCCTAAATTTATTTCTTCCATACTTTCTATTAGTTTACTATTCTTCAGAAATAATTCTATTTTCATAGAACTAGAAGTATAAACTAAATATCATATATTGTCATAGTATATCCCTTCATTCTCTCTTTTTGCTCATTTTTACCCCAATCAAGGTAATCATATTTAATGTTCATTATTATCTGTACATGAATAGAAGGAAATCATTCCTTGAAATCCTCAGAGAAAATTTCTTTGGATAAAATAATTATTTATTATACTTTATCTTTGAGATAATTACAAAAGAGCATTTACTTTCACTTTATATACCAAACTTGGATTTGGTTGAATCAATGCATTTTTTTATTGCTATATTTTAGGTACCACTCGTATTGGAGTTCTAAATGGATCAGAGATGGCTAGAACTGCACTTTCACAGCATATAGATTACCAAACAACAATGATACCTGCATCTGGAGGAGCTGTTCCAATGACAAGAGTTCGTTCTGGCCATCTTCTCATGGAGCAAGCATCACCAGACACTCGGAGAGACAGTGGCTCTACCACTGTTAGTTCCTATTATGGCAGCATGCAGGGTAGCAGTAGGAGAAGCAGTAGAGGCTCTCAGGTTATTTATTTTTCTTAGAATACTCAAATACTTGGAATTTTTGATAGTCACAATGTAATGGATTTTGCTATCACAATTTCCTTTGGATTTTTCTCAAAAGCATCAATGGACTGCAATAATTTTCCTTGCATGCCAATAATTGAAAAAGGAGTTATATTCCAAGATTTATTCCTAATTTATAGCAGTATTGGTTCATAGTTCTCTTTAATTCATATTATGAAATATCCATTTTATTTTCATACTTTGAAAATCCAAATCATAATATATGATTACAATTTCTTCATTTTATCTTTCAATGCTTTTCTCTAAAATTTTCCTCATATCACCGTTAATAATCCCCATACTCCTGAATTTAAGTATTGCATGCAAAAAATCTGATAATCTTTACAACTCTATTATTACTACTCACCAAAAAACTTCTCAACTCCTTGTTTTAACTCATCCAAAGCATCCTATGCATAATTAATATAACATCTATATTTATTTTGTTTTAAGTCAATGTGACTAGTATATGCCAAAAGGTAACTGACTGACTGTATTTTTAGGTTTCTACAGCTTCATTATCTCGGCCATGGCGATCCTCTATCTACAATCCTCAGACAGGACACCCTGGAGCCATGCCTTCGCCATCATCCTTCTATGACCCTATTTCCCCAGGTAGTTCTCGTAGATCCAGTGAATTAAGCAATCATTATGAGTCAAGTTCTGGGAACATGATGAACAACCACATGGGACTTCAGCGGCAGGATATGGATCCAATATCTAATATGGAATCTACCTCATGTATTACAACAAATCAGAGGCAGATGGCAGTACCACAAAGAAGGGCTCCCAATAGCCAAATGCAGGGTATGATAGGGCCAACAGGACTACATAACCAGGAGGGAATACCATCTACCATTGACACCTTTCTTACCTCAAATCTTGTTGTTCAGGTAAAAAATTTATTGATAATTAATTTTACCAACTTCATTAAATTATTTCTATTTTGTGAAAAGCTTTGATGAGTTGAAAAATATTCTGCTTTAATATAATAATTTAAAATTTTATACTTTTAGTTTTGAAATGTTATAAAGTCTTTCAATCATTGGTATTTTTTATTTCTTAAAATATAAGAAGGCTCTCTTAAAAATTGACCGAAATATATTTTATTATAGAGTTCTGTAGGTTTATTGTGATCTCTATGTACAATCATTTCTAATAAGCAATATTGTCTTCTTGTGTGTATATTGATATAAATGAAGGTGAAATTGTTTGTTAATCTAAAAAATCTTTTCTCATTTTAAAGAAACAGATGTATGATTTTATTAGTTTCATTATTTATATATTTTGAACGTTACAACTATAAACATTTATATTACAAATTACTTTTAATAATACTTAATATTTTATTATTTATTATTATACTCAATTATACTATATACTAATTATATACTATTATAGTAACAAAAATTGTATAAGTACAAAGAAACTGTTATAAATTATAAAATACAATTATAACAATAATAGCCAAGCAGAAACAACACAGTATGTAGGAATAGAAATGAAAATTATTACAATATTTTAGATGCCATTAAGGTGTAAGATGAAGTATGTTATAATGATAGATACAATATAAGTGAGTAGTAAAATTTTTAAAATCCAATTTCTAAAATAGACTCTAGAAGTTAATAAAATTTCATGTTCAAAGGAACAACAAGGGCTTTTTAGGTCTTGAAAAGAATACTTCTCCTAGGCCATGAACGCTTCCTTATTAATATTCCAACCATTAGCAACTCCAGAATGAAAAATATTACATATAAACAAAATGAAATGCTAACCTAAGGAGATCCTTCTTATTTTTTACAACAGTGTGAAGTCTGGATAGGGATGAAAACCAGACTGAAGTCTCTCAAGTATAGTACCACGAAAGAAAAAATACATAATAGATATTATAATACAGAGCAACATTATTTATTTTTTTCAAATGTTATGAAACATGCAAAGATTGTGTAATATTTAAGTACATTTAAAAATTAAATCACAAGGTTGGGTTCTATGACAAAGGGGCTATGTTGCTTGACATTGAGGGGTTATAATTTGTAAATACAGTAAAGGTATAAAGATTCCCAGGATAGCTTGTGGAACACCTTTGAAAGTGGTTAACAAAGGAGATTATTCGTTATCATTCCCTACAACTACCTAGTTCCTATTTTCTAGGATTAGGATCTATTTACAAATAAATGCAATTTAAAGCACTGCATAAGAAATTTAGTCCTTTAAATTATTAAGTAACAGCAAGTTAAGGAATGGAAGGCCTTACTATGGTTGGGGAAAACTGAGATAGTACATCTTCCATAACAGAGTTTATGTCATTTGTAACTTTCAGGAGAGTTGACTGTGTACTCTATCTATATTAAAAGCCAGATCAAAAAGAGCCAAACATGATAAAATTATTTAAAAATTTACTAACTTGATAATTGACTATTCTCTCCAGCATTTTGGAAAGAGTGCAAAAAGGGATAGTGGCCTGAAATTAGAGGAGAATTGTTTAATTAACTTCTAATTTGGTTTAAAAACAGCCTTTTTCCATGTTGATGGATAACCTGGATGGAATAAAGAGAAGTTATTCTCTCTCTCTCTTGAGAAGAATCTCATTTCCCAATTCTATCATTGCTTATCAAATTAAAATAATTGATTTTTATCATCTGATATGGGTACGTTCTTCTCAAAAGATGCTATCTGATTGGTGAGTGGCTGCTTTGGAGCATTGAGTGAATTCTTTATTTCCTCTTGATCATAAAAAATCTGTTGCACAATCAGTAGGAGCCTTTAAAGCTTTACAATAGTTAGATGAGTTTGTCAAAAGAGGATACTATCAGAGCATCAGAAATCTCCTACGAGAAAATATATTTGTGAATAAGAGTTAGGTGACTACTTAAAGAAGTCTTTATCTTCACAAATGATTTGATGACTATTTTTATTGAAATTTTTGTTATTTATTTGACTTTTTCTTAACCATAACTATTAAATACTGGATGTTGAGTACATGTGTGTTAATGTTCATTATTTTCATTAAAAATTATATATGATGAGTTGACTTGTAATTTAAAATTTAAGGTCCAAAAGATGGCTCAATTCATAACTTTTAATTGATATCTTTAATAACTGGAATTTGCCATGATTGTATTTTTGTTTACATATTTTCATATTCTTCTTAAAAATTATTTTAGAGTAGTTGGCAGCAGATTTTTCTTATTTTTATTTTGAGATTTTTCTGCTTAAATTTAGCATTATTATACCTATAATAATATCAGCCCAAATTTGGCAGTTGGGGAACATATTCATCTTTTCTTTCAAATTCAGGCTGTTAATCTATCAGATCATTATTGAAGTGAACATTTTTAATTTTTTCTAACCCAGACTTAAAGTTAAGATTCATTGTACAATCATTCTAATCCAGATTTAAAAGATAAAAGATGTCATAAATATGTTTATGATTTCTTGTTTTAATTTTTTTGAATATTAGAAAGTTAAAAAGTTATATAAGACTATTTTTAATTTCAAAACATATTATCTTCCTACATTTTTTGTTTTAATTATGCCATTGTCCATATTTTCTTGGCAATCTCTTAGACTCAGAAGATGTCACTATGTGGCAATCAGCAGCTACTGGAAGGGTCTGGGCCAAATCATCTTAGATTGCCAAATGCAGTTGCTACTCCCCAATCAAGGGTTATGCCTCAAGAATCCACTAGTACTGTCAGTGTATCAAATATAGAGAATGTAACAGCTACACCTCTTGCTGAGGGAACCCGTCACAGTGGGCTTCCTGAGCACCACCCAAATCGTGAAGTTGTATTGGAAGAAGTTGGTGAGGGTGAAATGGTTGAGAATAAATTAGTGATTCCTGATGAAATGGTTCACTACCTTAATCAGGTAAGATTAATGCATTCCAGTTTTACTAAAACACTGCCCCTTAATATTTTTTGTGAAAATAAAAAATTTCACTAAAAACCATAGATGTATTTGTTATGTTTAAGACATCTTTAGAATTTATCATACAGTAGGCATTATTAAAATATTAATATAAACTTAAGAAAATACATACACTCAGTATACATAAAGTCATCTTTTTACGCTATATTTTAATATGATGTACCTATATAGAAAGAATATGACCACAATATATGGTTTGATTAGCATATTAAATGGTTAGTTGGTTACTTTTTAAATTCTGGATTTTCATAATATTTATGTTATTGAAACTAAATCATTCAATTTTCAAAAATTTTTAGGTAGCGGATGGAGGAGTATCAAATGATAAAGAGAACAAAACAGCTGCCTCAGATTTCCCACAAACTACAGATCAGCCAGATGTAGCATCTCATAATCTTATGCTAAGCCCTGATGCAAATCAGAAAGATCATCTTATGCCTACACATCATGGACCACCTTCTACAGTGGAAAGACCAGAATGCTGCCCCTCTATTTCTCAAGATATTTGCCAAACTCAGCAGCACCCTGTTCACACTCAGGAAATGTGCCGCCCCATAAATGAAGCTTCAAATTCTGCAGCTTCTAATATACCCTTGGAATCTGATCAGTCTCATTCACATGGGTTGTCTTGCCCTATCAAAAGTCAAATCTCAGAAAGCCATAATCATTGTGCTAATCCTCCTAGTTACATTCCTCAGAACAATCAGTGCCCTCATTCTTGGATGCAATCACCTACCAGATGGGGAGATGCATCAACAAGATATCAGGGAAATTCTGCATCCTCTGCATACAGTAATTCATATGGAATGTGTACTGGATCCACAAGTCAACGCTCACCTGCTTGGAATAATCAGGGTTGCTGGGGGGGCAGATGGGATGGCCAAGAGTGCAGTAGTATGTATTATCGAGATAGCATAAGAAATGGTTCGCAAGGATGGTGTGCTCCTTCCTATATTCGTGATAGTGTAGAAAATCCATATTGTGATTCTGAACCCTATGACAGAGGTGAATCTCTCAGAGTTCATCATCATCAACAATTTCCTACCTCAGGACCACAGACAGGTGACAATGTTTGTTACCATTGGCATAGTGCAAACACAGTAAATAATAGGAATAAAATCCAGAGAGAATATCCTTGTGGAGCTCACTGTCAGGCAGGAAAGTGTTGGCCTTCAAATACTGCCATGCCAGTTAATTGTAGTAAACCAACAGGTCAGGTGATGCATAACCATTCACAAGTGCAAAGTAGTGAAATGAGGAGAGTTGGGGAAATACATGACCGACAGGCCTTTACCAACAGTAGACCTACTCAAGAAATTCAGTGCCAAGATATTAGCCAGTCCTCATCTATGAACAATCCTGGAGGTAGGAATAGAGTGGTTGAAGTTCCCCCTGGGGGTATGCGTCCAGATGCCTATCAAAGGACTCTGGAGTATGTACGTCAATGCCGCTCCTGGACTGCATCATCTCGCAATGTGGAGCCAAATACAGCAATGAACAACATGCCTCTGTCACCTGACTGTGACACAGTAACCAGCAGCACAGAAGCAAGAAGCAGAGTTAACACTTTGGTTGGATTCAGAGACAATGTGCCTCCTGGCTGCACACCAATGCAGGTGTATGCTCCTGAAAGTAAATTGGCTGGTAATGAAATAGGAGATAACACTAGTTTGCTCCAAACTTCAAACATGGTAGTGAATGACATGACATCTTCTTTGACTTCATTACTTGAAGAAAATCGTTACCTACAAATGATCCAGTGATTTCATGCATCACCTGTTATGTAAATGATGTTCTGTTTGAATATGCTATATGATTATTGACTTTGCATTTATGTTGAATTTTTATCCTCTTCATTAGCTTGTTGTGAAAATTTTATGATTTGACTGATGAAATTTCCATTAGAATATATAATTTTAGCCAACTACAGTTCCTTTATAATTTGTTGTTAGCAGTGGGCATTGTGCAAAATGAAAGAGTTATTATTGAATATACATTAAATATTCAAAACCTGCTTTTAAGCATTCACTGTAAAATGGCATTAAAATTGTTTTAGATGTAAGATAATCCAAGTTTTTCACAGCTTGTATAAATTGAGGCTCTTCATTTGGTTTTTTTATAAATAAATTTTAAAAATATTTCTGTTGGAATAGTTGACTGATTGGTTGCAACAGAAACTGTTTGAATGTGACACTGCAACAAAAATTTTGTAAAAACCCATTAATAAAGGGTTGAATAAGGATATTAGTTTACTTTCATAGTGATATATTTATGTACATTTTTTTAAATTGCTCAATGTATCCTCAGGGATTCAAGTTTTTTAAGTAATAGATAATTAAATTTTACTAAAGCAGCATTTTGCAATTTAGTTTTATATAACGAATCCTAAACTCCCTGAGAAGCAATCTTACAAAAGATCATTTTAATATTCAAGAGATCTTTATCTTTTAATATGAGCTATAAATTCCAAAACAATATTTTTGTGCAACACGACATTTGTCATGATACGTACAATTTGGTGGAAACCTATGGTTTTTAAGTAATATACTTATTCACTGAAGATCTCAACTTGAAAATTTTAGTTCTAATGCAAAAAAACTTTCCGTTTTTAAGTCTTTAAGTCTATAGCTGTTTCGAAGAATTGCATGAGAACAAACCTAACATTTGAACACCTAGTCTATGAAATTTTTCTATTATTTTTTTCTTTTGAACGAATTCTCATATACAAGTTTCTTTTTCAATGTTCAGTTGATTATGAATCATAAATGAATAAATAGCTGATTGTCACATAGTTTTTTAGACATGTTTAAAATGTCTAAGATATGAACTAAATATTCCATCAAGAGAAAAATCTTGTACTTCTTTAGCAAAATTAGCCGAGTATTCTTCCTGACTCTGAATATACAAGAACAAATTTAACAGAAGAGCTGAGTGCACGTGTTGCTTGTAGCCTCAAAATTATACTTAAGACATAAATAAACAATAGTTGCGTCCAAACAGAATTGTTTCTTTATCTATCTAGCTGAATGGGAAGTATTTTTAAAAATATTTAAAAAACGATCCCATGCATTCTTATGGGGAAAGTCGACTTTTGGGGCCTCCTAGAATCAAACCCATGAAAGGTAGAGTAGGTTTTCGATTTTTTCCTAGGTGAGATTTACTTGGCCATTACGTAAAAAAATCAGCAGACCTGTGGTCCCAGCAGTTTAGGCCTGATATTAATATCCTACAATGCTTGAGAGCATTTACTATATCTCCATAAGAAATGCATAGTGAGAAAGATCTCCTTATGAGACCTTTCCTGAATGAATTTCCTTTTGAAATTCGGAGTGTTTATAAAATCAATCATACTTAAGCGACTAATGACAGTGTTCTTAGCTGGATGAATTATCAGAATAATCTTTTGAAAAATCCTACGTTTTTTGAAAGATATAGTTTGCTGACAGCAAGCAATCGGATTTACTCGTATATTAATATCTACAAGTGGCTAGGAAAAAATCCTCTTCACTGAAAAACAAGAGAAAATTATAATGGTAGTGAGACTAAAAAAACAGCACCAATTTTTAAACATACCTTGTTCTCAGAGGAAACTCTAGGCAATCTCATAAGTGGCTCCTATACATTTAAGGCATTAAACACTCCAATGTCCAGGAGACATAATATTTTAAAAAAATTGACCTTGTACAGGAACTTTATAGGTCTATTTTTCTTAAGAGGTTATATTACAATATTTCTATGAAAAATTCATGACATTGATGACTTAAATTCAACAATTAATTATTTGTACAAATATATCCTGATTTGATCGAACAGATTTGAAACTTTAGTTCACAATGAAATAACATCAAAGGAAATACTTTCTCAGTTACCCTTATGGTATCAATATAGAGTGCTCAAAGCAGAGTTTGACTATACCTATGCTTCAAATATGAAGAATATTAATTTTCAAAAAATTTATTGTAATGTGTATAAAAGATCACTTGGTAGGGATGCAGATGATGTTTGATTAGCTAGGAACCAATATCGCCAACGGGTCATGTGTGCTGCAGATTTGGGCTTCCTGTCTCTTGTGAAAACACCTTTCAGACATCCTCCTGGTCTAAAGTATTCTAAGAAAATACCACAAAAATCAATAAAAGATTTTAAATATATTATTAGAGGACAATGACATGTGGACATATTGCACTATCATTCCTTCCATTATGGATAAGTAGCATTAAATATATCCATAAATATTAATTATCTAAGCACGATAATTAAACAATGTTTGGGGATCACCATTACTAATTTCTTCTTTCCAATATTTTGTATACCTTGTTGGGAAAATTCAGTAGAAAATACATATCTGTAACAATATTAATGACAAAGAAACTTAGAATGTAAAAGGTGGGTTTTTAAAAATTATCAGAGATTTCATTTTCTGCATTTTCTTCCACTCTCAAAGAAACTCAAAAATAAATGTAATAGAGCCTACTAATTTTTGCGTAAGCATTATCATTATTTACTTACAAAAAACGAAGTTAAAGTAGAAATTTTACTTATAATAATAATTCCATTACTGTATTTTACGGACCATAAGGCCCACCAGTTTTTAGAGAAGGGAAATGCAGAAAAAAAAAGATTCTGAAACAAATAGTGTCCTAAAATATTTTATATACATTAAAAACCAACAGCACAGTCATAAACACATATAATCAACACTGTAAAGTAAACAGCAGCATATAGAGCCATTATTAACAAATAAAGTCAGCAAAAGACAAAATTACGGTACTGTATTACACAATAACGAGAGACTTTAGTAATAAAAAAGAATAAAGTTGAAGATTTATGGTAAAGGTTCTGCTCATTTTAAGAGAACCCCAAGAACTCCTCATAGTAACTAGTCCTTTTCTACATCTGAGATCTGCTGTCATTATTTTCTTATCTTATCTACAGGGTCTAATGTAAGAGTGGTCTGTTCATACAAAATTTCACTTTAAATAATAACAATTTATCATTATCATTACAATTATTATTATGAATTAATTTAAAATTATTAACTTAACTAACAAAATTTCAAAACATTAATGCCATACAGACATTATTTAATAGCAATGATTCAGTAAATAAATATAAAACTATACATTCAAATACTTTCAATTCCCCTTATATGAAAGTATAAAGTGAATTAAATTTGATTAAAATTTCATAAAATGCTATGTTAAAGATATTCAATACATTTTCTTTATTATTTGAATTATTATACCATCCTGTAAACTGATCAATATTCCTAATGTCAAGAGTAACAAATAAATGAGACTCTTTACCTGCTGGTGTAGCAAAGTCAGCAAAGTTCCAGATCATTTCGCCAATTAGGATTTTTTTTTTCCGTAGTCTATCAAAGGCTTTGAAGTGCTCTTTTAATGTTATTACATGATATTCTTCTGTCCATACAGAAGCTGGGTCCTGCAGTCAATTAAAAATATATTTTTACTAATAAGACACACTTATATGATTATTAATAAAACCACTGCAAGAGTTCACTCATAAAATCTGATATATTTTATATGTCTGAGTTAGAACGAAGAATTATTTTAAATGAAACTATACAATAACTGAAAAAATAGAGGTTGTGACAAATTTGAAATTTTGAGATCGAAAAAGGGTAAAAAAAACATACTGATATAATGTCATTACTCATTCCTTCACTATATCTTGAGTTAAACATACCGAGTGTAAGCCAACTATTGATCCAGCTCCATATTCAGTCATTATTATAGGCTTCTTAAATTTCTTATACCATGATGACAATTCTGATTCTGTTTGGAGATCAATTAAATCTGAATGCCCAGTGTCACTGTACCAGCTGCTGTATCGGTTGACACAAATTACATCCATGTATTGAACCTATATGAAAGGAATTTTTAGACACACATTACCTATTAAAACATTATTTCAATATCCGATATTAGTTACACATTTATAGGAAAAGTTAAAATACATTTACAATAAAATTAATATATTATTATCCATTAAAACTCTTACTCACAGCTTTATCATTTGAATAGGATTGACTGGTAACAAATGTGACTGGTCTCGAATTGTCTAATGTTTTTGTATGATTTACCAAAATACTGAAATATAATCATCATCAGGTCTTATGAACTGATCATTAGCATGCAATATAATTCAAAAAAGTGGCAAAGAGAAAAACCTAAAATATCTATCTGCCCCTTCCTTCTGTGATAATGGTTCATTTGAAAGAGACCACAGAACAACACTTGGACGATTTTTGTCTCTTTTAATCAATTCTGCTATAACCATCTTGTGCTTCTGAAGCAGCTCATCTGAAGTAAAATTGCTATAAAGGGATAGTAATACATTAATTTTACATTTTGAGTTAAATACTATTTTATATTAGTTTAACCTTTGTTGAAAAATTAAAGGAAAAAACTCTTACTCTATTCCAATGGCAGGACTTTCATTGATGACAACAATTCCTAGACGGTCTGCAAAATCCATTGTTTCTTCTGAATACGGATAATGAGATGTTCGAAATGAATTAGCTCCTACCCAGAGAAGCAAATTATTATCCTTGACAACATATGGAAGGTTTAGTCCCCGACCATGTACCTAAAGAAATGGTTCTAGTAGCAATATATAGTTCTATGAAGCATTCATTTTTTAACAAAGGTTATCTTTTACATTTCAAGATTTTCACCAGCTTAATGACAATTTTTTAACTTTGAAACATAAGAACAAATATATCTCTGTCAAATAAAACTGGCAGTAGTATCATATTTGAAGTTTGGTATAACTAATGTTTAATCATCCATTCCAGATATATCCCGTCCATTTTTGGAAGAAATTTTTAAATAGAAATTTTATATCATTTATATTATTTATGTTATAGAATTTTAAAAAATTAACACACTCCATGACTATAAACTTCTATAAGGTAAACATTGAAACATTGGCAATATATATTTATAATCCTGTGATTTAATAAAATTTGTTGGTTTTTGTGTTCATTTTTGGAGGTTAATAATTTCAAGTTACCCCTAAATTAGCATTGTATACTTCTGAGAATTCATTTTAGTTCAATAAAAACATTTACTTTAATTGACTGTTATACTTTTACTGTGGAACCTTTGGTTTTGCAGATAGCAAGGAGTAAAACACTAGAAAATAGCAGAAAAATGTTAATTCTTAGAGAGACCTACATTTGTATCCTCATGCCTTCCAAATCCTCTGAAATAAAATGGTTTCCCATTTATCATGAAACTGGAATTAGACCATTCCACAGTCCTTATTCCAATAGGCATTCTGTATACATCCTTTTCTTCATTTGCTGTTAGTTTAACCTAATGAAGGAAAATTTTTCTTTCAATTTAGCTTCAAGACATAATACTAGAATATTTCTTATAAAGTAATTCATTTGAAAGTCGTCTCTGAAAGTTATTGGTAGAGTATTACCTCCAATGTGTATAGGTATCCTGGGTTAGAGTCCATAAGGTAAGGCCACCATAATTTAACTTCTGGTATATACATTTTATTTTTACAGGAAGAGGAGGTTGCAACTGCATTACCTTTTATTTCGGCACCATTGACATCCCATTCTTCATACAGAGTTACCTCACACATTGGGTCCATTTTCACTGAATTTTCTTGATTAGAGTATCCACTGAATGACACACTGTATTCTACAATACCTGCAAAGAGTGTAACTTTTGAAATCCTATTATTTATTTTAATATTGCTTCAACACACTTCATAATTGATAATTAAATTTTATTGATACCCATAAGATTATTAAAATGTCCAGAATCCTTCTCAATGTAGTCAGTGGAAACATTTATATCATCGATATAAGCTTCAGGAGTAGAAAATAGCAGAACAGGTCTATGAATTCCTGCATAGTTGAAGAAATCGAAGTTGTAGCTCTGTATAATGTAATTTTTGGGATACCTAAAGTTTTATTTAAAATTAAAATAAGTGTAAATTCTAGAGGATTATATATATTTTTCATAAATACAATGGTAAATATCATGATTGATTATTTGAAAATAACCTGAAATAAAATAAATAAAATTGATGATCAGAGATTTGGTCTTTAGACACTCATGATTTGTGAGTAAAATAGTAATTCTAAAAAGTTACATTATTATATCATTATTAAAGATCCATTGAACCAAGTTTGATACATGAGTAACTTTGTTGAGTAAAGAAGTATTTAAGTTTGGATTATCTTTTCAGTCAATAAACAACTAGAAGATGCCAAGTTTTTTAAGTACCCATAGAAATTTTTTCAATATACCATATGAATAAATACCATAATATATTTCCATATTACGACTTGAACACTTATCAATGCTTGGCTATGTGTTGTATATAGGATATACTTAAATGAAAATTAAGTGATGAAAACTGAATCTGAAACATTTCTCTATAATTTACTGTTGAAATTTGATACTTAATACATACACATAGCAATTCCTAGGCAATTTAAAGAAATTTTCAATTTAGCAGACATTACTTCCAACTTTTTTTGGTAGTACTACAAATTTACAAATGAAAACTACATCATAATTGTCATTTTTTAAATAAATACTTTACCTTTCAGTGTCATTTAAAATTTTGATAGTTCCTTGAGGTATTGTGGTTTGGGTTAAAGTATTGTTGACAGCAACAGTTATTCTATCACATCCGTTACTGAATCTCAGATAAGCTGTAACCTCTGCATCGAAAGGAAGGTGACCTCCTTCATGTGAAGTAACAAATATGCCATTTATCCACTGAAAATACAATGCAATGATCCTATTGTCATGTAGAAATGTGTCTAGAATGTGTTAAGATGCAAAGATTGGATTATATCATACTAGAGGGAGCAAAAATAACTTATTTTATTTTATATGATTATTTCCAATGATTTATCATTTAATTGTTCTAATTAATTCCTAAATTATCATTATGAAAAAGTGCCATATGAGATACTTGCCATGGATATACTTATTTAGATTTATCTTTAAAATAACTTTAACTAAATACTGTTTAAGAAAGTACATTATATTGTCTAAGTTTCCATCTCATATAAATTCTGACAAGTCTTCTGATATTGAAGAATTGTCCCTTTATTAATGATTTGTGGATTTTCAGTGGAACTAAGTCTAGCATTTGCTCAGTAAAAACCAATACTTTACATACACAAAGATGTCTCATAAAAATAAACTAGATAGTGAATGGGATGACTTTGAGAAACACTTCAGTGTCTGCAGATGAAGCTGCAGTTATGAAACCAGTCACCAAATAAAATTTCCTTAACAGAAATATGTAGCGCTTTCATTCTGTATTTAACAGCAATTACTTTGAGCAAGGAAAATGAAAAATCCTTTATAATCAAGCCAAAAATCATAGTAATCTTAATTTGTGAATTTAAATTAGTTTATTGATTAAGTTGAAGCTGAAGCATGACAGAAAGGGGATAATGGGTTTTTCATCATTTATTATTTAAGCACTCGATATCTTTGTTTCATCTATCTTTTTGTCTCTTCACATATATTGGAAACCAATACTATCTGCCCTCATACGTTTGTGAGTCTATCTTTTCTTGTCCTTAACTCCTGCCATTTTTCTCTTTTGTGATTTTTGTTTATAAATTGATTCATTAAGCATTATGTTACGGTCTACCTACTTAAAAAATAACAGGGTATCTTGAAAAAGGATAATTAAAAATAAACAATATTAACGAGCACAGAGAATTTTCTCGCACTCAGATTGAGTTAAATATCGTAGGAGGAAAATTAATGAATTTCAACGAAACAAAAATTCTACAGTAAGAAGGAATATGATTTACGTACCACGTGAGTTAAATAATGAACACTCCCAAAGCGAATGAAAACACGCCTATTTCTTTTAGCCCAATGACGAGGTGTATAAAATTTTCTGTCGTACCAAACAACTCCAATAAAGTCACGAAGGGCACGTTTTTCTGTTACGTCGTTGTAACTTGATGGAACAGGCATGGTATCCACTTTTCCTGTCTTATAAAAGAGGAAAAATTATCATTCAGCCAAACTTAAAATGATAAACATAATCATCATTTTGAGGGGTAAAAGTGAATGATTTAATTCTTCTTGTATTTTTGCGTACATTTATCATGTAAAAATAAAAGGCCCAAAAGTTTACAACAAACATGTCACTTTACCTTAGACAAATCTGACAAGTACCACCTCTCAATTATTCCCCGATCGGAAGAAAAACCATAAGGTACTCTGAAATTCCATAATCCATCGAGGCTTTTGATTTCTCTAGATTCAGACTCTCTAGGATGAAGAATGCCGTGTCTATTATCTACGGACATCACCGAAAGTACAATTGAAACTAGAAGTACAGTAATTCGGTAGAGGGATTCCATTTATCTTCTCAATCTTAATACGCTCAAAACCTAAATCTCAGTGAAAATTACTAAGACTTCATGCAGATCTATATCTTCAAGATAAGTTAATGAATTGGACCGTATACTTTTTAAACCGCTTAGATAGACACCAGGCTAAATTATTAAAGTTCAAATAATTCTCCTCACTTGGGAAATATTAAAAAATTTCCGGTATCCGGCCCTGTGTTTACTAACGCGAAATACGCCTATGCTTTGTTTTGGTATTGTGAGTGAAATTACCTTGCGTTCAAGTGCAAGTTAGTGATACACGATCAGTACCCGTTTTCAATTTATATGATTGTTCTTTTAGATTATCGATTGTTTTTCTTAACGATGAAGAAAGATTTATCCTTCAATGCAGCAATGCAAACTAAGCTCCGTTTTGTGTCTTCTTATTCATTGAAATAATTTAAATGAAAAGTAGACACGTAAAACGAGTTTGTCGCACTAAAGTTAAAATTTAGTCTATTATTTTCTTCTAATTCTATCAAAGATTTTAGTTCATCATTGTTCATGATATGGATTCAGAGAAAATTTTATTTTTGTCTGGTGTGTCATTGGCAGTGGCAGTAGGATTATATGTGATATGGGGTCCGACGACCACCAAGAAGAAAAAAAAGTCTGGTAAGTCAGCTTAACGAGTACTATCAAAAATATTTTGTATCCTTTAAAATTTGTAGGTAAGGAGGAGTCTATGGTCAAGTAAATGATCTTTATTCTATTTCCTATCGTAGAACATTGTAGCTTGAATAGCACCATTTAAGTGACTAAGATAAAACTCCCGTGTTCAATATTTTATTTATAGTAAATTATTTTGAGATCTTCATTTGCACTCATCATCCTGAAGGTGAAATCTACCCATCATGACCTAGGTTATGTTTAGAAGAAGAATATTCTCGAAATTGATGATTTCACAAATTTGTTTGATTAAAAATAGATAAATTAGTTCTTTAATTAGTTGTTTACTACATCTATCTTTAAGTTTCTTTCCTTGTAACTGAGTGATTTTTTAACAGAAAATTTGACCATCTTTTCACAATTTTTTCCTTCTTCTTTATTCTTCTCTGTCTCTATTTGACCCCCACATTCCATTCTTTTTTGAATCTGATAATTTTTTCTATATTTTCTTGCAAAAATAGTGCCACATTCTCTATAGCTCATATTCTGCATCTTAAAAGTTTTTTGACTATGTAAGACCTTTGAGTATTTATCTCTTAGTTGAATTTACTTTAGCTATAATAATGTTTGTCTTTCTGTAAACAGGTATAGTTGGTCTTGTAAATTTGGGTCATACATGCTTTCTTAATACACTGTTGCAAGCACTTGCTTCTTGTCCAGCATTTATAAACTGGCTGTCATGCCACTCAGATTCTGATGATGGATCAACAGGTGAATACCTTCCTGAGAAAATTTCTTATTCAAGTCTTGCTGCTGCCATTTACAAGGTCATCCAAGGTGAATATATTTCAATAACTTTGAAAGTTTCATGCTTTTTTATGAACTTGTGTTCTGCAAACTATGACTGAAATCTTGAGTAATTTTAATATTTTATAAATTTTAGTTGTCAATGGAAAAGAAGTGGATGAAAAAACAAATGATTGTTCAGCATATGCCCCATATTGTGTCTTACATGCTCTTGGTAGACGTGGTTGGGCGATAAGTCCTGGTGAACAAGATGCCCATGAATTATTTCATGCTCTTCTATCAACCATGGGAGAGGAGATAGAGAGTCATGGTGAAAACATAAATCCTCTTCCAAAGAAGAACTCATCTAGGATGGAATCTCATAAACCATCCCTTACTGATGCATTACTTCTGCCAGTTCAAAATGATTTCCCTGTTAATATATCTAACAATGATGATGAACATTCTTTAGATAGGCTTCCTTCTCTTAATCATGATTATACATTAAATTTCCAGAGTAATCCCCTCATAGAGAATCAGATAGGAGAAAATGGTAGTGGAGATACACTAATGTCAAGTAGAGGATGTGAAACTACTTTTCATAATGATACTAAAGAAAAGATATCTTTGGATTTGAATTCAGTGAATAATAAAAGAGAATCAGATATTAAAATTATACTCAGTGAATCATTGGAAGAAAAAGACTCTGCAGTTAATGAAAATATGGAAGAGTATAATGGGGAAAAGATTGGCGACTCCATTGGAAAGACATTAGATTCACTCACAGTATATGCATCATCTTATCCAGGATCACCAAATCCATCCCATTCTCCTATATCTGTGCAATCTCCAGCTCAATCAGCCTCTCCCCCTGGATCCCCTAAAAAGAAATCTCATCTACGTAGCAGAAGGGTACAATTTGCCCTCAGTTGGAGGCAGCGAGTTCTTAGATATGGTGACGGAAGGTATACTTCCCAGCAATTTGATAGTAGTTTTTGGGATAAAACAGGAGGATTGGTATCATCTCTCTCAGGCTCACCCTTTCGTGGATTCTTAACCAGTCAACTCAAGTGCATGTCATGTGGCTATAAGGTAAGACTTTATTGATAGAGCTAGTTGTGTGTGTACTTTTGAATTGCAATTTTTACTTTGAGCCAGAATTATAGAATTTATTATTCTGTTTGAGTGATGGATGTCCAAGTTGCTAAGTGCTCTTTAAGAACAAAATTTGTAAGCACACTCTTATATTATTTATTTATTATCAAATATCACACAAACATCCATTTTCTGGAAAATTAGAGTATGGTTTTAAACTTAACAACAGATGTTTGTGATGTTGTCACAAACATCTGTGCCTCCTGAGAGGAAAATTTCCTCCTCCTTAGCTGGGATTTGAACCCAGGACCTAATTGTTGGAAGATTGGCATACTATGAGGGTGCTACAACAAAAATTTTTAAATATTTCATAGGCCTTTTATATGTTCATAAATTGGCATAATCAATGCCAGTTTCTTATTAAGTGATCAAAGAGAAAATAAGGATGGATTTAAAGGTAATGTAAAATAATCTTAATGTTTGTGAGATAAAAATTAATAGTGTAACTTTTAATCCATTTTTATTAGAGAAAATTGAAAATTTATTATGAATGACATTTCAAATTTTTAGAAAATAAATTCTTAACCATTATAATTACTCTTAATCGTAGATTTTGTCATTAAAGTTGCAATCATTACCATTTCTTTGAAGATTTTTTAAGATTCAGGGGAAGGTGATTCAAGCATTTGTACTAGCAGGAATTAATATAAGTTTAAAGGAAATTGTGTGATTTGAAAGCCAATTTAATAATAATACAAGAAATTATGATGCTAACAGTGGAATGTTCATATCCCATAACCTCCAAGGAATATTGAGGTCAAAGTCAGCAGGTTTTCTTTTGCACATCAGCTTTCTGTTAAAAGCCTTTTACATTTTTTCTATTGTATAAGCAAATACCTGTTTAATCTCATGAATGTATATCATACACTTAATTTTCAGTCTCCAGTGCGGTATGACAAATTTGACAGCCTTTCACTCAGTCTTCCTCCTAGGGGAAATGATGCAGGTCTGCTTTCTGCCAGTGGAAATGGTAGGAAAGGTGTGACTTTAGAGTACCTTTTACATCGATTTGTCTCCAGAGAAACTGTTGAAGGAGTTGCTTGTGAAGGTTGCACTCAAAAATTGAGGGAGCAAATGAAAGGAATGACTTCCTCAGAAGAAAAAAATTCTATTCCTGTTAAATCTACATTTTTAAAATGGCTAAACTTTGGCCGTGTAAGTTTTGGCTATTATTAAAATTTTTTGTCTAAACTTTTTATCATTCTCTTTGTCTCCTGATAAGTCAAGAGATCGTTAACAGGATAAATTGTATTATTTCTATGAATGAGAACATTCTTAATACTGGCAGATTTGTAATGAATAGAATGAATTAATTTTTAGTCAATGAAAAGTTGGCTTTAACCAATGCAAGTAAACTGATATCCAGAAATTTACAAAAAAAAAGAGTTGCAATTGATGCATGTGATGAATGAGGGCATTACTTACAGGTAAAGATATTTTCTAGTCATGAAAAGTATTAACAAACTTGCAGTTGAAGTTAATTTTTGTTTTTTGATTTGAAGGAAAAAACTTGCTTCCTTGCCAAATTTATTACTGTTTATTAAGTAGAGTATATCATTGCTGCTCAATATATTAGTTTATGGGCTTCAATTTTATTTCAAAGTATTAATTTCTGAAGTATTAGTTTTACTCTGCTTGATGAATAGCTACTAACATTGGATTTATTCAGATTACATTATTTTCATTAAAATGTTTGTCTTGATTGATACTGCATTCTTTTGAATGAATAGATATCTGAAGGAAATGGAGTTGGATATTTGGTTCATAATTCACATGATGAATCAGTTAAAGTTTTTATAAAAGAATTGATTCAGATAGAATTTATTTTGATTACAATGCTAAAATTATGCTTGAAATCCCTATTGATGAATATTTTAAAAATAAATCTATTCTCCATCTCCCTCTTTATTCATTTAATCTGAGAAATTAAATTTTCATGTTCATTAACAAAATATCCATGTTATCCATTTAAAATTCATGGTTCTTTTTTTTGCAATTTCCTGATATTTCAATTGATGAATGGTTAATTTTTATTATCAACCCTTTTACTGCAGATGGGCTGAGTTATGAGCCTGCTTAAGTGAAAACTGCAGAGGGCCAATCTATCAGCCCTATTTTTCTTCTCAGCAGAACTCCTCCATTAGAGTGTATCTGTTATTTCTGTATTCTTCCTTGTTATCTCTGGTGCTTATCCGTGAGAAACAAACCATTAGTTGTGCTGAATTATGCATAAGGCATCTTGTATTTTATTTTTTATCGGATATGATGATTTTCGTAGATATGTATCTCAATGAGCGGAGTTCAGTGAAATACTGAAAAAAAGTGTTTTAATATTTTCTCCCGCATGGTTTTGAATAGTTATATTGTTTATAAATGAAAATCCACAGGCATAAAACCAAGGACATGCATATCGTTTTCAATTATTATTATTGAAGCCTTTTCCAAGAAGTGGCTTCAAGAAAAAAAGTCACTCCTGGAACATCAAAAGAATCCCTTATTTGGGATAGTAAAGCTCAAGAAAAAATTACCCAAAAGAAAGGAGAAAGAGTGTTGTGTGTAAGGTAAAGGAGGAAAGAGGGAAAGAGCTCGCACCATTTGTGCAAAATGTAAGAAATGGCATCATGGTTTCCTCAACACAAGTGCCAGATATTTCATAAAATATAACTTTTAAATAAGCCATTGTGATATTTTAATTAACTTTTCATATTTCAATAGTTAGAAGAGTATTCTCTTCTAACTATTACTGAATATGAAATAACAAACACTTCTTTTGATTTTCCTCAATGCCTCAACTATTGTTAAAATGCATATTTTGTATTATTATTTATTAGTTTCCAGATATATAAATCTTTGTAATGAAAAAAAAATGGTAAACTCTCAAATTTTATTTCATTTTAAACCTTATGATATGATATATAAACATGTAAATTATAAGGATGAATAACAGTATTTATAATTAATAGAATTTATTAAACAAAAACCTGTATTTTTGTGGAAAATATCTCTGCAATTTTGACATGCACCTCAAAAATTAGGTCTGCAGTAAAAGGGTTAGTTAAAACACTGAGCAAGAAATAATAATAGATTAGAAAATAGCATGTGCTAACAGATAAAGATTACATATATTGTCTCTTTTTGTATTTACAAAGCATCGCATTGCTTAATATTGGTGTTGCATTGGAAAGAAGATGAGATGTTGATACTGAAGAACTTGAGCATTTTGATTTTATTTTTATCATTATTTTAAGAAGTCCATATAAAAAATTTTTTACTCTCTTAATTTAGGATGTGTCTTAGATTTTTTTGGTTATTTTATTATTTTTATGAACTCTAAATTATAAATCATAATTTTTTGATGATAAGTGGCGAAATCAAATAGTTATTTTTAAAAAATATTGTTATACTGTCCTATTTAATTTTATAACCAGTAATTATAATGGATATAATTAAATTTTCTTCCTAATGGTTATAGTAGCTATATAAATTCATTAATCTTCAATTAATTTATTGCAGCTACCAAAATGCCTGTGTTTTCACATTCAAAGAACAACTTGGTTTGATAATGGACTAACATCCAAGCGGCATGATTTTGTTGCATTCCCAGAATACCTGTGCATGGAAATGTACACATACTTGCAGGTAATACAAGATCCTGATTTATCTACCTTGATATTATTTTTAATGTTCATTTATTATGTTTAATTAGTTTTTATTGTTGTTTATTTTTAGGCATCAATGAGAGAATACAAATTATGTAGCTTAAAAGCCAAGGAAGATAAAAACTCCTCATCTAATAGACTCAGCAAGAGTCAGCTATCTCTTGATTTTGAAAAGACTGAAATAAAAGCTCCTTTATCTCCTCCTGAAGTCCTAAAAGCCTTTGAGATGGAAGTTGTTGCTCCATCAGCAAGGTGTGCCAAAACTTATTACGTTAAGATTTTAATATTTTGTTATTTTTAGGATATTTATGAGGCAAATTGTTTGTATATTTTATACCTTGCATTTTAGAAACTATTGATAAATGAAATTGATAAAAATTGGTTTAAATAGAAAATTCAAGCATTGGTCTGAAGTCAAAGATGTGAGTTTGAATGACTATAACATGAGCTTATCTCCCTCCTATTACTTTAATTATATATAAAACTCAAAGTTAAATTTTACATGTTCATTAATATTGTGTGATAAATGCTAAGAGGCTCCTCTTCTTCAGTTCTAGTCCAGCTAAGCTATAAATTACATATTTTATGAGAAAATTGGAGACTGAAAAACATGATGGAGATAATCAGGATCTTCAATTTTAGTTACAGTTAATTTTGGTCTTATCACTCTGATTTTTCTCCCTTTTGGCCTCTCTCATCTTACACCCTCAGATGCATAGATAAACATAATGGACTTCATTTTGGCTTAAGCAGCCAGTAGTATCTTAATGAAAATGCAAAGTATAGATGATGTATTATTGATAATCTCCATTACTTTCATTAATTTGTTCATCATATTCATTTTTGTGAAATGTAAAAATGCGTGGTGTTGAAACTTATGTAAAATAGAAAATATCTTGACTAAAAACTTCCTCTTAGGGTATGAACGATTCAGGATTTCACATTCAAGAATATTGAAGACTTTTTTCTGGTCAAGAAGAGTCGTAGTTTTGAGGCAGATCAGAATTTCTGGATATTTGAATGAGAACAATAATAAGAACATGTATACTGTGAAGAAAATTCTCACAAATTTTTCTTCCCTTTAGTTAGTATGATAATTTTTGAGAAATTTTATGATATTTAAATACCCTTACATATAATAGATGTACTCTTGCAGATTTTCAAGAAAATATTTTCTAAGAGCTTCTTGTTTCTTTATTTCAATATTTTTCTAATATTATCAATCTATCACTTTATAGAATTCCATAATAATATCAAAATTAAACAAAGACAAATTTTTAAATTACCTTACAAAATTTTTTCTATTTTTTCCTTATAACACAATGAATGAGAGGATGTAAATCAATTATAAACAATTAATTAAATTTTGCTAATGTATAATTATTATTATTTATTCTTGATATATTATTATATATGACTGATTTTCTATCATTATTATTTGACTCTTTGATTGGAAATTTTGGGAGAGGCTCACTTGGCCTCATAACCTGCATATTGAATTTACAAATATGTATGTTATCTATGTAGCTATATGATGAAATAGTTTTTTCTTTACTTCTATAGTGAAGGAAAACTTTGGCAGAAGCCGTCAATTCATCGTCGTAATACATTTAGGTTGACAGCTGTGGTGGTTCATGTTGGAGATAGCAATTCAGGGCATTTTGTTACTTACCGTAGAGGACCTCCTCATTCAACTAATGAAAATCTTACTAATAAGAGAGCCTCAGAGCTAGAAAAAAATGGGTAAGTTGTCTAACTAGAGAATATGAGGTTAATTACTATAGGATTCAACATTGATTATAAGTAGTAACTGATTTTTAATTAAATAATATACTAGCATAACTTTATATTATCAGATTAATATTTTTTATTAATTTCCGTATTTTTCGGACCATAAGACGCACCTGACCGTAAGACCTGGTTTTTAGAGGAGAAAAATAGGACAAAAAATATTCTGAACCAAATAGTGTAATAAAATATTTCATAATGTATAACAGAATAATATTTGAACCGTATAAACTGAACAGCAGCCAACAGTGGCATTAAGAACCATTATCACACATAAAGACAAAGATTTGAGTACTCTAGTCTAAGGGTCTCCAAACTTTCCAGCCTTAGGGCCATACTGATTACTCCAGCAAGTTCCGAGAGCCAAAATCATATTATACCAATTACACAAATCTCATTAGTATTTCAAAAGTCATTATGCTTGTTATAAGTTATTTTTTCATTTCAAATGTATGGAATGTTAGTTGGATTCATTTCAATAATTTTTTAGTTATTATATACTAAAGTTAAATTTTCTGCGTATTATAAATGTCTTTACTCATTACAATTCTGTATTTCTTTATTCAACTCATCACAAAAACAATAAGCCTATAACAATGTTATGAGTAGTTAGCCCATGACCATATCAATGTAGATGTCATATTAATAATTATTCAACATAAAATTAGAATTCTTCAGTAAACTAAATTTAATTTCCTATAAAAATATGTTCTCTAAAAGGAGTTTTCAAGTATGCTATCTCCGCGGGCCAGATAAAATCTGTCCGCGGGCCGGATGTGGCCGTAGTTTGGAGACCCCTGCTCTAGTCTTTTGAAAACCCCATGCACTGCGCACTGCTGTGCAGTGTAACACCGCCTACTACATGCTATCCTCCAATAGCGTACGGCGGTGACACAGCACAGAGCAGCATCGCGCCTCCTGCAAATGCCAGGCATTAGCGTCAACGGGTCCCGCTGCCGTTCTGCAAGTGCCTGGACATGGGACCCGCTGCCGCTCTGCTTCTATTCGGACCATAAGACGCAGGCACTTTTCTCCCCACTTTTAGGTGAAAAAAAAGTGCGTCTTATGGTCCGAAAAATACGGTAGTTAACTAATGTTTCATCATAAGTAAATATATGTATATTGAAAGTTGGTTGATGATGTTGTTGTACATATTTATTGCACTTAATCGAATGAATTTCAGGAAAATATCCTTGATAAGTTTTATTCTGAGTAGTTTATCTCCTCAAATCTTAAATAATGGATATTCAATGTAATAAATTCAATTGCAGGAAATTAAAGTATTATAAACCTCAAAGATCTACCTGCCAAGACGAAAATAGGTAGGTATAATTTTTACTTTGATATAAAAATTTTCTCTAAATAACATATATACTTTAAATACCATATATATTTATTGTTTAATCTACAGTATTTCTAAATATTAGTAAATATTTAAACATTTTTATTTCCTTTTGAATAAATTATGTATGATTATGAATAATATACATACACACATACATAAGAAAATTAAACATTTTAAATAATTTTAGTTTGTAATGTGATGATTGTTAGGTATTTAAGAAAATTAATGTAGTTATAATTATTTTCAGGTGGTATTACACATCGGATTCTCAAGTGATTGAATGCTCCCTAAGCAAAGTATTAGATTCTGTGGCATATATGCTCTTTTATGAAAAAGTTCTTCCTTCTCATGGATAGAGCCAAATATTTTTCAGTTCTTTTCAGTTTAAAAAAAAATTAATTCAGAAATGTAATAACATTTTTAGGAGAGTATTAATTATGTATTTTGTGCATGGATGTTACTTTATTGTATGATTCATATTATTCTTATTAATAATGTAAAGTATGCCCTCCATAATGTTTCAATCACTTAGCAGTGAATGTAATGGAATCTCCTTCATCAGAAATATCAAATCATATTGCTGAGGAATTACACTTAAATAGATGGACTTTATATTCTTTTAAAAAGATTTTGAATTTTTACATCAAAATAGAATTTGAATTATATCAATAAGTCTTGTTTATCTAAATTAAAAAGAACTCTTAAACTTTATTATTCTAAAAAACAAAAGCTTGCGCAATTTTTTACCCTAAAATAACTAAGATAAATACCTTGTTAGATGAATAAGAGAATAAGACACTATGCTTCCTGAACTTAATGAAATTGAAAGTGAGAGTGATCTCAGATTATTTTATTTATAAGCTATAGTGTTATTTCTAATGTAATTGTTCAAAAAATCTAAGTGCTATTCCTTTTTCTTTATTTTCCATTATAAAGTTTACCAGTAATTTTTAGGCCTGGGAAGGCTATTACAAAAATCAATCAAACCGTACTTATTCATGGTTTCTACTTAAGCAATGACTCACTTTGTCAAAAATTGGCTGTGTTTTAGCGTCATATAATTCAAGTGTACATTTTTATGAAAATCCATGCATAAAGTTATGAATTCAACTATATTTATAATTTTAGTTAAATGTGATAGCCCAATAAATAATATCATTTACTTCTATTTGTTAATTCTTGATTTCTTTTTATTTATATATTATTTATATAATATAATTTCAATGTCATATTTATTTTCCTGATTCTGTGTTTAAATTCCTGCATGAATCTTGACCTGTGCATGAATTTTTGGTGAGTAGGGAAGAAGAAATCAACATTTTACAATTCATTATTGAAATATAGACTTTCTATGAAGGCATACAAAAACAATTAATTCATTTTATCATCGTATATTTTTGGTTTCACCTAAATTCTATGTAATTTAAGTGATATCATAACTCAATTATTCTCATTAGGAAGTTATGATGGCAAATTGTAGGTGATTTCTATTTTTACAGCATTATATCATTTGAAGTTTGCTGAGTGATGGTGTAATTCAAGTTACTTAATTTGACAAAGAATTGTCCTCTTTCTTAACCCACAAGTCATCCATATCAAATCATCCTAGAATCAATCTTCATTATCATTCAGAAATCTTATCAAATACATGTTTAATTGAAACTTAATTATCATTAATTTCACTTAAAAAATCCACAATTTATTAAATTATTTTGATTAAAGTTATGAGTCAGTGTTTCTTAAAACAAATTTTCAATAATACCTTTGTTAATTTCTTATCTTGATTGCAGGAGTCAAAGTGTCTCATGATCAAAAGGTTTATTAAAATTATGTATGATAACAGTAAATAAAAGTGTAAATAATTGCTGTGTGAGTCTACAATTAAAAAATATCCATTTCCTGTTTTCAGCAGAGTGATTTTAATGTACTGCATCCTAACCACATCTATTGATCTCATCCATGCAGATGACTCTATTGATAAGGCACTAAAGGTAGATTGCATGAATAGTGACAAAAATGAATCATCACTGTTTTTTCGTGTATCAATGATACTTGTTTATCAACTAATAATCAAAATAAACTTTTGTTTCATATGGTATTTCCTACCATTTAGGCCTGTTTCACATTCATCACAAAAAGAAGGTTAAATTTAAATTATCTTCCTTTCCTCACTCTTGTAGGTGATTAAATGAAATATAATTTATATGTTTTGGATTTATAGAGATTCTTTAGTTCAGCCAAATTTACATTACTATTTTGTTAAAATAAGTTATTTTACACTCTCCTTCATTTTTATAAATGATTTTAATTTAGGTATAATATTCTTCAAAATTATTCAATAGAATATTTTTCTCCACATTTTAATTTAATCCTACATCTGATATTGAATACATAATACTGTCAATGTTATCTGAATGATGAGCATCTGCTTCATTCTTTTGACTGTAAATTGTCCAAAGGCTTGTTATAACTAATAATAAGATTTTGCAAAATTTCCTATATAACTCATGAGACACTGTCATATGATGGAAATCTTTTCTTCAATAGCTATTCGGTGTATGTTTGAATGGAAATAAATCTTTATTATACTTTAAACTTTGAAAGTTTGGAAAGTGTGGAACAAATCTTGTATTTATGTGATCTTGGTCTGTGTACTCAAAAGATCTATGCCTGCTGTTTCTGGATACATGGATTTGCTGTATTTGTTGTTCTAATTTTCATTTTTGGAATCTGTTTTTGTTAGTGAAAAATAATATTTTCATCAGAATAATAAAAATACTCTACTACCACTACACATATGAACTAATAGTTGTTACTTTTGTATGGTGGTTTAGTTTTATGCTGTGAGTTGAATTAGGACAAAAATAAAATATTTTTCTCTTCATTGGTTTGATTTTTAAAAATGATCATGAACATTATATTCCCAATATTCAGGTATCTGTCTCAGTATTTTTTTATTCTGATCTCCCTGATATCCCAAACTGTTCTTATTTAATCAAATGCTCATTGATCAATTTAATCTTTTCATTTAAACTTATTTATTATTTATCCAATGACAGTAAACATTAATGCTAATCATAAAATAAATCATAATTATATTTTTAAAATTTGATTAAGCTCTTCTATTTTATCAATTATACAATGTTTAATATAAAAATGTTACTATGAAAATTATTTATAATTCAGAAATTAATTGGTTCCTTTTTATTTTTTTGGGGAATTAAATGATATGAGTGGAATAATATAATCATTTCAGTGGTATAATTCTTTAGTCAGTGCAAACTATCATTAAAACTATTAAAAAGATTACTTCGTGATTGCTAAAGATTGTTTTGTATTTTATTAAGTATAAGTTTTGCGATTAAAAACCTGAATACAAATGACAAGAAACCTGAAAAATGAATAACCAGTGATGTATATTCTCATGTGATATATATGTTTGTTTAGATTTCTTTTGGAAAATTATTGTAAATTTTTATCCCAAATTCCAGTTTGGCTGTAAAAAAAGAGCGATTTTAATTTTATAAAATTTTTCATTATTAATCTGGATTTTGACAAGTGAATAATTTGTTCTAATTCTTAAGAATTACCTAATTCATATCTATGATAGAAAAATTTTTAAAAATAGCAAGACTGATAGAATAGTAAGATAAAAGGAATAAATTTTCCTTCAAGTTTTTTAAGTCATATAAATGTAAATTATCTTTATAATTATTTTAGTTCAATTAGAGTTTCCTTTACTATGAAGACTCACAGTTTATTGAACATTTATTCATGTATTTATAAAAGATCACATGAACATTCACTCTCTGGACAATTAAGTTCGGTTCCAAGCTTAACATCAGACGCTCACAAACATCTCCACTTTGAGAGGAAAATATCTTCCTCGGCCGGGATTTGAACCCTGGACCGTTAGAAGTTTAGCAATTAGAAGTTAGCAAAGAACCGCTCCGACGGAAGAGGTCGGCAAATGTAAATGAGGATAAGAAATTTAGGATATAATGTTATAATTACACGACATCCTAGGAAATAGATATCTAAGGAAAATCTCTTGGCTTGCGTGTATTGTTTTTTATACAGAATATCTTATGTGAATTATGAAATAAATAAAACTATAAAACACGGAAACGTACAAGGGAATAAAAGTCATTCAGAAATATCTCTGGTAAGCGAATGAAAAATAATTGCATCTACTTGAGTGACCAGAAATAAGCTAGGAAGGAGGTAAGAAGAGTTTTTAAATGCTGATACTTTTTAATTCAAATCGAACCCCTCTCTGTGTACTTTTTCTCTCAATATAGATACATTAGGAGCTATTATGTCTGACAAATGATTTCAGAGAGTTCCTAATCCTAATTCCGAGGTTCGAAACCGAGCTCTGTATTGCCTGGTTTTTATTGCCATTGATCTTTTAAAAGTAAATGGTTTCTATCAATTTCCTTTCGCTTTCATTCTTTGCTACTATCTGCTTACTTTACTTACTTTCTATTTTGGTGTACATTTTCCTTGTATTACTCTTTTAAGAACTTTTATCCTTGACACGTGCCTTCATTTTTTGGCAACCTTGTGTATCCGTGCCTACTCGATTCATTTCCTTGTCCTTCAAGATAAAGGTTACCATATGTTGAATTAGGGGAGTTAGCCGAATTTTGAGGTTACTCTTCCCGAATTTTACCTGCTCTTAATAAGCATCCTGCGTGGACAACAATCATTGAATTTTTACTTTCTTATACATCGTAAGAAAAACATGTTCATTTCAAACTGCGTGGGTGTACTGCCTTGTTTAAATTATTCATTCAGAACTGATTTTGAAAATTCATCTCGAATTTTCATTTATTCTGGGTAAAAATCTGGGAATTAAACTGATTAAAGAACATTAATAATTTTATATTTAATCGTCATTCCATTACGGTATTCCAAGACGTTAAACCTTTCACCATTGAAGGTTTAATTGAGGACATTTGATCTTATTATTTTTTATCAATGAAACTTAGAATTCCAGGAACATAAAGATTTAATAAAAATGATGATTTGCAGGTGTGCAATTATCCTAAACCTTCGAATTTTTATTACATCAGCCCTTATCATACTACAGAAAGTCAAAGAAACGGTCGCTGAAGACAAAGGTTATGTTGCAACCAAATTATTTTACTAAGTTCAAGGGACGCTTAATTTTGTGCTACGTTTAATAAAAAATTAGGAATGTCGAAAGAGCTGTGAAATTAAAATATGTGAATTGTTGTAAATAGTCGATTAATTCGTGCATTGATAATATTCAAGTGAATGTGATTAATAAGTTGAGATACTAATTTTAAAGATTAAGTATTCGAGTACTTTAGTACTCTGATATGTATATAAAGAATCAATCAGGATTGTCGACAAATTCTTTCTTCTACCACGTTCGACATTTGAATTCTTTGAATTCAACATTGAAATATATAAATGAATAATAATAATAAAAAAGATAAAAGAATCATATGAAGACGAGGGCAAGTGAACGTTCAAAACTATATTCATATGCAGTGGAAGTTCTCGCTTTGAAGTCGATTGAGGGCGAAGAGGATTCCCGTTATTTTGAAATCTTGTGTAATTGTTTGCAGAAGAACGGGAAAAGGACCAGCGAATTCAATTTTGAATCTTTGCTATCCAAGGCGAATTTCAGTTGTTGCTCTTCTCTATGTTTCAGTCACTGATCGCAACGTTTATAAACTTGTGACAAATACGCTATCCTGGTCTTAATCACTCATGTAAAAGACATTTTGAGCAAAAAATAAAATGGAATGAAGACTTGAGATCATTTTCACAGTTCGAATATAGAGTGTGTGACGACGTGTATGGAGTTGCGCTTCGCAGCAGACGAAGGAAAAACCGTGATGTTGATCTTCTATTTAACCGTTTCATTGGACTGCTTTTTTCATAGAGCGTGGAATGGGGTGCGAGAGAAGAGGGCAAAGTGTAGGGGTTAACGCAGCGGCAGAGGTCGCACAGGGCAAAGATGCGAGGGAAGAGAAGTCGAGGATTCTCTCCATTCTGCAATCAAAAAGCAGAGAACGCTGTCTCGAGGAGGCTCGACCAGGGGCAGTACGCCCCAGTTTCCGGAGACGGGTGCAATCGAGGTGGGTAAAGAAACTTTCATTTTGAAGTCATTTATCTATTTTTTGACGTTAATATTACCGAGAAAATGGAAAACAAGTACCAATTTTGTCGTTTCGTAAAAGTTCGGTAGAACATTTATTTTCCAGGAATGCAGAAATATACATGGAAGGAATAAATTGCGTTTATTATGTGAATTATTATTTATTATTATATTTGCATTGTACGCAAATTATACAATTCAGTAAAACGATGCAATACTCTTGGCCAATTATTTGAATAGTTAAATATTATCTCGTATGTACTTCCGATCATGTATCTATTATACAGCATTGTACAGGGATAATGATTGGGTACAAATTTCTTATCACTTTTGAGTCGTCATTTCGTTACGGCGATGAATACATTTTAGAATAATATTTTGTTTTCACTGAAACCTATTAAAAATTCTGATTTTTATGAATTCTAATACATGTACACATCCCTGTTTTTTATACGACAAGGCAACCCTTTGGAATGTACGTCATAATCCTGAAAATTGAATGCCTGTTATTAAGATTCTGAGGTTAGGTAAAATTTTAATTGATTCATTATTCATTGATTCATTAATAATAAGAACTATTTTCAGGCTCCTTTAAATACCATTCGAATTTAATTATATACCGTCAGGCATATTTAAGTGAAATCTTTCCTCTATCTATTTTTACCCTCATAGGATCAGTTTTCTAGAAGATTACCTTGAAAAGCATATGAATTACTTATGATTGACTGCATATTATTTTATAATCTTATTAAGTTACACTGGAAATGTTTGTTTCTTTCTTCTTCCTCATGAAATAAAGCTGATTAATTTAAATTACAATTTCCTTTATAATTCTTTAATTGTATAAGGATTGCAAACAACAAAAATTTTTCCTTTATAAAGTTTCTTCTGAATAAAATGATACTTCTGCACATTCAAATGAATTTATTTCCCATACAATTTTAGCTCACTCAAGGTGGTTGACTTATCATTATAACAGAATATTAATGTAAATTCTTTCCATATTTTAGATGTTATGAATTGATCACCTGTCCTTCAGCTTTGCATTTCTTAAAAATTTAATTTTTTTTCGACAAATTTCTCTTAAATTTTTAAATTGTTTGTAAAAAAATGTTTAACCGGTTGTTTAAATTCAAGTCTAGCACTAAAGGATAAGAAAGCGATACGAATTTATTTAAAGGAGAATGAATGATTGATATTTTATGATGAGTAATTTCAATTTTTATACACTGTTACTTTTGCATAGTTATTACGAAGACTTTATTGGAATCCTTGGAAACTTCCCAAATTTTATGACAAACGAAGAAAACTAAAATGTCAGGTATGGAATGTATCAATATATGATCATCAGAGATCCTCAATTTTTTCATTGTTGTACACAATCAATACAATTTTTGTTAAACTTGTTTTGTCGACGGTACTTTTAACCACACTTCACAATACTTGATTGCTTTTTGAGTGGCGATAAAATGTGGTTATTGAGCAGTAGATGAAATATTCATCATCGAAGTTCTGATAAATAATTAATAAGAGATATTATTTGTGGAAATATAAGGTCTAAATTTCAGATATTTTAGTTGTAAAACTATGATGAACTATTTTCGTTAAAGTGCATGAAATCCATGGGAGTTTTATCAAAATCTTACGATGGATATAACTGAAACTCATTAAATTAAAGCGCTAACTCAATATATTTTATCATTTTCAAGGGATTTCTCCATTTAGATCTAGAAATCGTGTTAAAAAACTTAAATTCAAAGAGGTAGCACCCAGAAGGAGAAGTCATTTCTCGAATCAAGGTCATGAAACTAACCTTGACCAAGATAGAGAGGTATTACTTTGCGATCAACTCTTACACAAGAAACGAATACAGTTAAATTTGAATATGATGTAATTCAGCTATTGTTTCATACATCACCGTTTCTGCATTGCATTGGATTACTTCTCGGAAGTTAGGTCTTTCAAGCTTAATTTTCTTTTATTTAGTTATTTATTATTCATAGCTAATTGAAACTATGCATCAATGACTTCGAAACTTAATATATGAGCTAATTATGTTGCTGAAATTTAATCGCTGTGATATCGGAGAAAAGATATGAAAAATTAAATAACTTTTCCTCGTCGCTACAAAAATTACTATCTTTTAAGAGAAACTATCATATACGAACAAAAATTTTCCTATGCTCCATTCCAATCGTTCGTATGTATCAATTGGAAACACTCATTGTATTCTTATCCTCCATAAAAAGTCAGACCCAAGTGTAGAAATGAAAATGGAATTAGAAAAGAAAAGAGAAAATAATCCAATTAAATATTGTATGTATTATGAAAAGAATATTCTTCCCTTACGGTGGTTTAAAGTTCTACAAAGAATAAAGTTGACTTAAATGTTGCTTGCCTCATGACAATTAATATAAATTTAATGGATTTGTAAATAACCCTAGGTGTTTCATTTTCTGGTGTATTTTGCTTCAGTTGTAACAGGTAAATTTTAATATTTGTTTGTGATGCACTAAGAATTAATTCATAGTTCTTCGATTGGTAATTGCGTCTGTTCGATTAATTCATTATGTAATATGGCGAATGAGAAATACATTTTCAATATTTTTTTAAAATTATCATGTGGATAATAGTGACAAAATATTTCAATTAATTCTTTCTACTCTTATTTTTCTATTTAATAATGGCTCCATACACTGTAAAGTGTGACGGCGCGTTGAATTATTACGTAAAATTACGCACAGGAGTATGAATGCTTCAAATGCTGTATTATGATCATATGTAATGAAGCTATTTTATTGAGTCGCCATTTTAATTACTCACCAGATGTTGGTGTTACTAAAGAATACGATTTGAGCTTAAGTCGTTATCTACATGTATTACTTATTTTGAAATAGCCCTCTAAATTAATTCCTCTGGTTTAACTCCGATTTATAAGTTCATCTCTCCGTTAAACATAATCTAATTTATTTTTAAAAGCACAGCATTCTATACTAGATTTTGATAACGCGGAGTCAAATTCTAGGTCATGACACCTTATTCTACCTTTCCAGTGTTGCGTAGTTTTGGATTGCTCAAGGTCATGCAATTTAAAGAATTTCAAATAAAATTTTGCTTTATCCTATGCACCTTGAGGAATTTTAGAGGTTTGTCGAACAATCAATAATTTCTCGGTCTTTATTGGAGTTAATGTTGAAGAACTCTTTATTTTTTTATCTACTTCCGATTTTTATTTACAATTTTACTTGCTTCTCAAAATATATAATTTCATTCGTTGTCATCTCTCATAATTCAAAATCAGGCGTTGATGTAAACAAACCGATGCTATAATGAAAAAACACTCTTTTAGAATAGATTTTTCAAAAAATTCTATAAACTTCGGGAACGGGTCCCATGGTATTTGCGGGAGTACATCGGAGGTTGGTAATTATCAACGTAGCATTGTTTCAGTCTCACGCTTGACCTGGATGGGCTTTACGCCGGGCGTTCACGTCTCTAAGAGCACGTTCAACATTTCGTAACTGCAAATATTCTATCATCTGGCTGAGAAAAGATCTATAACGAGTGCAACTGGAGTGGGCTCTAAGGTGGGTAATCAGAAATTGGTGTTCGGCAGTATACTATTCATCAAAATCGGTTGCAGACAAATTTAATTTATTATTCATAAATTACTTGTGTTATAAAAAGTCCGTTTAAATCTTTGTATTGGGGAAATGTGGGGGGAAAATTAAAAATTTATAACATTTTTACTTTCGTAATATTATGATGAGAGAGAACAAATTGAATTTTGAAAAAGAACATTTAGATTCAAATTGAGTAATTTTTCTGAAAATATGCTCGCATTCGATTTTTTGAAATAAAATAACAAAACGTGAACAAGCTAAGCGCACATTGCTGTTTCACCGATTCCAACTATAATGATATTCATCTTTATAATGGGCGAGATGAGATTATTTATCCGTAACTGCCAAGAAACAAAATTAGGAATTAATGAATTGTGTTAACTATTAAACTTTTTAAAGCTTGCTTTCAAAATATTTTCTTTCAAACTGAATTATAAATATTCATAAAATAGTTCTTACTTGATCTTATACTTGATTGTGCGAAACCTTTTCAGAGAAATGTAATTAGAAAATAGATTTAGTTTCAATGACTTATATAACTGATGTATTCCTCATTTGGATTCTCTATGTAAACTATTTTTAAATTTAAGCTGGTTTATAGCCAAGTTGTAAATATTAATTTATATAGATTTTGAATACGGAATCGTTTAAAGAGAAGTGAATTACTGAATACCGAATTAATACAGAAAATACCGAATCAAGATGGGAATAAAATAAATAGAACTGAAAACTCAAATATGATCAGAATATAATATGTACATGTATAATAATAGGATGAAATAAAATGCGCTGAGTTAATCCACATTTTAATTGCTTTTGTTGGTTAATTATGTATAAATAATGTCGTTCGAAAGTACTCTTTTTCAAATTGTTTGGCCACTCTAAATTCACTGGTAAATAAAACATATTAATGGAGAAAATATAGTGAATGAAACAACAAGTATACGCATAATAGGGACACGATGAAGGACGAAGTGTTAAGGTCATCACTTGTAACAGAAGCATGGAAAAAATAAATTCAAGAAACTCACTTTTCACTTTGATCACCATCTATAAATACTTTCACATACGCCAATATATCTTCTACAATAAATTAAGTAAAATATAAAATAAATGAAAATATGTGTAAGTGTGTAAAAAAAGGTACAAATTCAGTTTTGAAACACGGAGTTTTTCACTTGACAAAATAATTTCCTTGATGACTACATTGAGAAGTATTTCTGTGTATGATTAAACGTACTTTATTTTAGATTACGTAAATTTTATTTATGTAAATAATGGAACAGTGATATATATGATGGAGTCCTCATGCGAAGTTTTAGACATTAACAGTTATGATTACCCCGGAATTTACCACGAAATTTTAGGGCACTAAAACAAGAATCGATTAAATAAAAGAAATGAATCTAGCAGTTCGAACCAACTTCAGGAAAATTATTTTGAGGTAACATCACATTCTTTGAAATTATATTTACATTCTTTGACAAACCTTATGTGTTACTACCAGCATTAACTCAGGTAATTCTATTGAGTGGGACGAAAAATAAAAATATTTCTGTTATTTCAACAATGAACCACCACTATTACAACCATGAAGACCGCCTGCATTAATTGTCATGCAATATTTTTTATTTTTTGAATCTTACGTTTATTTGAAGTCATTTCTTTGAATGGAACATTAACAATGAAACAAACTATATTACTTCAAAATCTATTCAAATAAAGTGATTCCATTGGATGTGAAAGAAAATTGTCGCAAAAGTTTTCCATTTACCCACATAAATAAGTTATTGGACTATGCATATGCATATATGTGCATATATTATATACGAGTAAAATTTTCCTTGAAAATGGCAAGCAAATAACTGATATGTCAATTGATGAAAAAATTACTCTCCTGTAAACTTTTAATGCTCACACACTGCTCAATCTAAATTGAAAGTCATAAGATCAGCCTATTATGAATTAAGTACGATTTTCCATGTATTTCTTAAGGAATGATTCTCCCCACTCGGACATAGAACGGAGGAACGATTTTTGAAAATTTGAAAATCTTACACATCCTAGCAGCGAACTCATTACCTTTTGTGGATAGTTGCTAACATTTTTGTGTAGAAACGTATATTATCTATAGGCACATGAAATTTGATTATTATACTATCCCGGGAAGTATTTTTTAAAAACTTGTCAAAAATCGACTCCATGCATTCTTATGGGGAAAAAATCCAACTTTTGGGGCCTCCCAGAAACGATCCCATGATAGGTAGAGTGGGTTTAAGATTTTTTCCTGGGTTACTTTTAGATGGCCATTACGCCGAAAAATCAGCGAGCCGGTGGCCCAAATACTTCCCATTAACCTAGAAGGATAAGATTTCATGTGGCTATTGCTACTATATATATCTACGCAAAAATGCTATTTTTTACTCGCTATCGGTCCTGGGTTCGATGCCAGGAGGTGAAATATTTTCAAATATCGAAAAATCGTAGCTCTCTTAATATGATATATACATAATGGTCGTTGGTTCGATTCTAGGGGGCGTTAACTATAACTTCGTAAGAAATGCATAGGGATTTAAGGACTATTTTTTAAGTACTTCCTTAAGGTATTTACATTTGAAATTTGGAGTGTTTATAATGTCTATCATATTTAAGCGAGAAATGACAGTGTTTTTCGTCGGATGTCCTCGGTTCGATGCCAGGGCGGTTCTAATCCTGTGGTAAGAAATGCATAGGAAATCGAAGTCATTGCAATGTAGTCTGCGAAAATATCCTTTAGTAAGACTTATCCGAATAAAGTCTTCGAAAAATCATACGTTTCATAGATATATTTTTCGATTGCTTGCTGCCAGCAAGCACACCTTTACAGCAAGCAATGTAATAATAAATCTTTTAATGTAAAAAAAGATTTAATGGAAAGCCAACTTTCGTCTTCATTAATATGTTCAATAAAATTATCAGAGCGCATGTATTCTTTGACATGTTCTTCCCATGCTTTCCTTAAGGCAGCATTGTTACCGCCTGGCGTCGAACCAAGGCTTTTCTGCGAAAAACGCTGTCATCTTTCGCTTGAGTATGATTATCTCTAAAAACATTCAAAATTTCAAATGGAAGTACCTTAAGGAAGTACCTGAAAATAAGTCATGAATTCCCTATGCATTTCTTATGAATTTATAGTTAGCGCCCCCTAGAATCGAACCAACGACCATTTACGATATAACTACGGTCGGTTTTATGTGAGAATGATCCCTTTTATGTCTCTGTCAAATTTTGAAGCTCAGAGCGGCTGGGAAGTATCATAAAAAGCTTTCGGAAATATGGACAACGCATTCCTTATCAGAAAAATCGAAATTACGGGACGCTCTGGAATCGAACCCGTGACACATAGGCAACTGTTAATTTTTTTCGATGTACACTATATACGTATCTATACGTGTAGAACGTTTGAATGATCTAAATATCATATTAAGAGAGCTACGATTTTTCGAAATTTGAAACTTTTTCACCTCCTGGCATCGAACCCATGACCGTTTGTACGTAAAAAATAGCATTTTTCCGTAGATATAAATAATAGCAATAGCCATTAAAATTTCATTGTTCTATCTCAATGGAAAGTATTTTTAAAAATTATTTGAAAAACGGCCCATGCATTCTAAATGGGGAAAGTCGATTTTTGGGGCCTCCTAGAATCGAACCCATGATAGGTAGAGTGGATTTCCGAACTTTTCCTTAGTGAGATTTAGTGGGCCATTACGTAAAAAAATCGGCGGCTCCGTGGCCAAAGCGGTTTGGGCCTGACATTAATATCCTTGTGTTTTAGTGGTCAGCATACCTGCCCGGCAAGTGGAAGACCTGGATTCGTGTCCCAGTCATGTCGCTATTTTTCACTTCTGTTTAACTTTGTGAATAAGCGCACGCTTTAACGTGCTTTAAGTTAAATTTCCAAATCCTTCCTATCAACTTAATCAATGTTATTAATCAAGGTGACTGCCTTTCATCCATTCATTTTACATCAGTTTTTTAAAGAAATTTACAAAAAATTAGTTAGGGAGGAAAAGGGGCTGCGGGTGAATGGAGAATACATAATTCATCTGCGTTTTGTTGATAATATCGTTCTTTTCGCCTCCAATGGAGACGCTTCAAGGGTTCAAAATGTATGGCAGGACAGAAGATAGAATTTCAGCAAAACTAGAGTAATGCATAATTCCTTTGCAAAGCAAGTGCCAATAAATCTTGAAGAGACCCCCTGGATGTGTAAAAAAGTACAGGGGAGAAGAATAGAATTTATGAAGTGAACCGACGAATCAAACTGGGTTGGAGTGCCTTTGGAAGAAACTTGTACTTCCTACAGTCAATAATACCAATGGAACTGAATAAGAAGGTCTTCAATCAAACCATTCTATCTGTCTTAACGTACGGAAGTGAGTTCTGAATGCAGCAATAACTTAGCGACTGCAAGAAGTATGGAACGCTGCATGATTAGATCACAAGAAGAGACAGGAAGCGTATTAATACATGGGTGAGGAAGATTACAGGAGTTACGGACATAATAGAGAAGATAAAGTCCTTAAAATGGGTGTGGGTAGGACAAGTGGCGAGATGAAACAACAACCGTTGGACATCAGCAGTACTCAAATGGATACCAAGAGTACATATATATATACATAACGTAACATATATATATATATATATATATGTTACGAGTAAAGGTGTGCTTGCTGACAGCAAGCAATCGGAAAATATATTATTTAATAAAACTCACGATTTTCCTAAATTCCCTATGCATTTCTTATGAAGTTACATTTACAGCCACCTAGAATCGAACCAACGACACTTTAGGACAATCTTAGGAATGCTTTTGTATGAGAATGATCTCTTTTATGATTGTGTGAAATTTTGAACCTCGACGTGGTTGAGACGTGTCATAAAAAGCTTTCGCAAATATGGCAAAGCATTCCTTATGACAAATACCGAGATTACGGGACGCTCTGGAATCGAACCCGTGACACGTAGGCAAGTGTAGATTTTTTTCAAAGTACATTATATACATATCTATACGTGTAGAATTTTTGAATGATCTATGTACCATATTATGCGAGATACGATTTTTCAAAATTTGAAAATATTTCACCTCCTGGCATCGAACCCATGATCTTTTGTGAATAATTGATAACATTTTTGTGTAGAAACGTATATTATCTATAGCCACAAGAAATTTCGTTGTTCTTCGTACCCGGAAAGTATTTTTTTTTTAATTGTCAAAAATCGACTCCATGCATTCTTATGGAGAAAATTCCGACTTTGGGGCCTCCCAGAATCGAACCCATGATAGGTAAAGTGGGTTTTAGATTTTTTCTGGGTTAATTTCAGTAGGCCATTACACAAAAAAATCGGCGAGCCCGTGGTCTGAGCAGTTTGGGCTAGACATTTGTATCCTCAATTTTTTTAACCCCCTAGTTAATTATATATAATAGATATCCCCCCGAAGCGTCTATATATAATAGATAATCCGTTATAAATGCAAAGTATACATCATGTAGATCGAAAGTTACTCATCCAAGGGATAAAATTGGCGTCTTAATAATGTGCAAAGAACGAGATATTTATCAACATAAAATTGGATAATTTATACCTAAGAAAATGATCCTTACTGTTAAATTTTGTTTTAATAATGTAAAACTGATATTATTAATCTTCTTAAGTGGCACTCAAAACCGTTTTTCTTCTTACATAATCTGGTAGCCGAGATCGCCACGGAGGACGGAGCTCCGCCGCGCGGATTTCGCTGTTGCATCGTTGTACAAAAGTCGAATTTTCAATGGCGCAAAAAGACGCTGGATTTTATTTCAGATCCTTCTTAAGAAAGCTTCCACGAGTACTGTGGTATAAGTAACTCCGTGTATATCGACTTCCCTTACAACTATTTTCCTCGCTTTATTCCAAACTCACCTCTAAAATAAGGATCTGCCATTTTGTCCTGTAAATTAGTCAAATTTTCAAGAATGATAATTCAAATTGAAAATAGTAAAGCATAAAGAATAGGTTTATAACATGAAATAGTTTTTCATCCGATCCTTTTGCTCATTTTGGTCCAGCGTTGTTTGGAAATTGAAGAATTCTGCGAAAAATCGAAAACGGCCTTTTTTCCCAAAATTTTGTCAACTTTGACCCCTTGTAAAATTTAAATGCGCGAGAACTAGGGCAAAAGACTTTAACAGTCTATGCACAATATATTTGACATTGATTGCGCAAAGTTTCAAAGTCCGTACTCAAGAAAACGCATTTTGTATTTTTGGCCAGCTTTTTTCGATTCTAGCCCACTGTGCGACGGGCTGAATTCAGCACTTCACGCACACGTAGCATGTTGTCGTCATTTCTTGACGTCGACGGCCGTCCATACACTCTCAGCCATTTTTGAAGAGCTCGTGCCTCTTAAAAACAGCAGTTTGTGACATTCTTAAAGACTTGGCGAATCATGCCCAACGATTCCGTACCCGATTTCCCTAGAGGTCTTACCCTGCATTACTAACAGTAAGATTGTAAGATTGATTAGTGCGCTTGCCGTACGAGGTCTGATAAGAAACTGATCAGAATAATTATTCCCGTCAGAAATAATTGTTCCCGATACTTTTTATATAGACCATGTATATTACATAGAATATTTTCCACAATCATAAATTATTGCCCTCTTCACGTGCAAAATGGAATTAAGATTTCCATCATTCGTCTGGAATTTTTATTATGATCTGATACAACATTTTTATAAGAAACTTAATTTTTTCAGTCCTAAGTACGTTATTGATAGATACGTAGAAGTTAGCGGAGTATTGGTTTGTCCGAGATAAGGAAAAGGTAATTACTATAATAAATGTGTATTGTGAAAGAAGGGAACTTGGAAACATTTTTCGATCTATACTAAATTAAAAATCAACAACAAGGAAGTTGTATTTTATTTGAATTTTATTTTTTGATTTTTTATTTGAATTCCTCTCAGACTAGTGAACCTTTTTGTACGTATTCATTGTTATAACCAATTTATCGAAAGAACTTTACTTATTGAATAATTATTATTCAACAATGTCTATTTCTTTCTCTACTTTTAACTGACATCATCGGAAGTAATATTAGAATCAAACAATTCGACATTTATACATATTATCTGCAAAATGCTTATATGTGTACATATTTTTACTGAAAAAAAAAAGATTCAATGACACTGCATTGTTTGTTCACTTCGCTTTTATCGAGTGAACGTTATCCATTAACTACTTCTCGCTCTACTTGAGCAAATCTTTTAGACAATGAACTGAGGAAGGAATTATTCCACTTACTTTTTGAAATGTAGAAAAATTGTGACAATTTTTTAAACTTTAAGAATCTTATTGTCGGGACGAAACTTAAGTAGGTTTACACATTTTCAATCCGGCATCGGGTGTAGGGCCTCCTCGAGAATTTTCCAATTCTCTCTATTTTGCGATTCCACGTTTCTTTAGTTCACAGCTCTTGGTATCCATTTGAGTACTGCTGATGTCCAACGGTTGTTGTTTCATCTCGCCACTTGTCCTACCCACACCCATTTTAAGGACTTTATCTTCTCTATTATGTCCGTAACTCCTGTAATCTTCCTCACCCATGTATTAATACGCTTCCTGTCTCTTCTTGTGATCTAATCATGCAGCGTTCCATACTTCTTGCAGTCGCTAAGTTATTGCTGCATTCAGAACTCACTTCCGTACGTTAAGACAGATAGAATGGTTTGATTGAAGACCTTCTTATTCAGTTCCATTGGTATTATTGACTGTAGGAAGTACAAGTTTCTTCCAAAGGCACTCCAACCCAGTTTGATTCGTCGGTTCACTTCATAAATTCTATTCTTCTCCCCTGTACTTTTTTACACATCCAGGGGGTCTCTTCAAGATTTATTGGCACTTGCTTTGCAAAGGAATTATGCATTACTCTAGTTTTGCTGAAATTCTATCTTCTGTCCTGCCATACATTTTGAACCCTTGAAGCGTCTCCATTGGAGGCGAAAAGAACGATATTATCAACAAAACGCAGATGAATTATGTATTCTCCATTCACCCGCAGCCCCTTTTCCTCCCTAACTAATTTTTTGTAAATTTCTTTAAAAAACTGATGTAAAATGAATGGATGAAAGGCAGTCACCTTGATTAATAACATTGATTAAGTTGATAGGAAGGATTTGGAAATTTAACTTAAAGCACGTTAAAGCGTGCGCTTATTCACAAAGTTAAACAGAAGTGAAAAATAGCGACATGACTGGGACACGAACCCAGGTCTTCCACTTGCCTGGCAGGTATGCTGACCACTAAAACACCATGCCGCGTCAATTATATTTACTTTTTTAACTTTATTGGTTAAGTTCTTTGCAGATTAATCTATTCTATGGTGTTCGCTGCTTGAAATTTTGTTATTTAGGTTCCATTTATATCCATCGTTTTAACATCCTCAGTTTATGGTGCTCATGATATTTAGTATTATGTTACCTAAATTATCAATTGGCAAATCTTGGATGAAATCTCAACATCAACTTTTTTGCCTTAATGTTAAGAAAACTCGCATCCAAACTGCCATCTTTCGAGAGAGAAAAGATATTTTATGAGCAGCAACGAGATATGATAGTGTGCTTGTTTTAGAAAGATAAACATCGTAAATTCAAAGATAAATTAAGAAAGGGGAAATTTATCTACGCTTAGCGGGATTACCTTCCATACGTTTACGTATCTTATCAATGAGAGAGTATCTTTCACCGATGTCTAACATTACGACAGAGACATCTTTCCCCATCAAAGACATCATAAATACTTGGCTGATCGATGGTTTACGCTCATTCGTATCCAATAGAGAACCTGCTATTTATTTACTTATATACTTATAAGTTAATAAATATATTACTTATATACCACATCTGGACCAAAACTACGCCATTGCATTATAGAGTGAACAGAACCGCCTAAGTATGCTACAGTCGGTTGTGACAAGCAGATGAGGTATTGTATTTATATTGTCAAGACTTACGCCAAGGTTATTTCCATGCGCAGCTGTTGAAATTCACTCTCATTTACATCGCATACTTAATGTTAATCTTTGAATCATCACTATTCCTATTAAAGTTAGATGATAATTCCTCCTTGAGATTTCCTTTCAGAATCGCATTATTCCATCGGAATTTCCATGCACCACATTTTAGTCAGGAAAAGTATGTCTAGTGTAAATATTACATTTATTTTAATTATTATAAACGCGTAGATTGGATGAGGATCGTAATTTTTAACGTATTGAGTTCTTGCCAGCCATACCGCAATAAAGCTATTTCAATTGAGATCAAAGAACGTTCCAATTAAACGTTTTTATTGTACTGTAAGACAAATTGAATTAAGGCATCTGGTGTTTAAAGAAATCAATATATAATTTAATAAACGAATATTTTATTTTCAGAATATCTAAATCAGTAAATTGGCTGTGAATAAATCGCAAATAAAAAGAAGATGAAGAGGAGAGATCCTATGGAAATTGAGAATATCTCTGAGCCATCAAGTCTGAAGATTGCTCTGATTCAGGTGAGTCTTAATATTTAGAACAATTAAACGTTAGTTTAAAGTTTGAAAAAATCTGCAAATTTTGTGTTATGACTTTACGTTTTTATAATTTTATTAGATTACAAATCTGAATCAATATATGTCATATTTGGATTTAATCCTAAATTCTATCGATCTATTTAATAAAATCGAAAAATTTTGAATTCCTTCTGTGAATACTTAATACATTAAGATGATAGATTGTCTTATATACATATATTTGCTCTGAATATTAAAAATATTCTTTTAACGTAAATATGCGATACAATTTTGGTTTAATATTTCCCAGTCAGTGAGTGTCGTTAATTAAAAAAATTTTCACTTCATTCTTAATTATTTTTATCATCTCCAAGAGTAATAATAAATTTTCAGCAATAACTTCCTTTTGCGATCTAAAAATAAGTGATGGTGTGCGATGTGAAAATATCGTTCAACTGCCCAAAAATTAAGTGTGGTAAAGTGTGTGTGCGCTGAGTCCCGTATACAGAATCCAACTAATCTTTTCTGTGTATAAGCGTATTGCCTTTCAAAGACAAAATTTTAATGGTAGCTCAGTGCCAGATTCTGTCCAATTTTACAAAAACGCTCAAATCAACTATTTCGAACTACTGTTACATAACAAATACGTGACAGAAACGGCTGAAACTCCGGTGAATGCCAACGTATAAACAACGAATTCACTAGCTTTGGTTGTGACCGGAAACTTTATAAACCTCCTCGTAATATATATATATATATATATATAATTATATTAAAAAATTATTTGATCGGATGATGGTCATGCTTGGTGAATTAAAAACAATAAGTGTAGGTTATGAAGTACATTGAGTTAGAGAGTGTTTTGCGTAGCAATTCACGCCATGACTCATACCGATTATAATTGTAATGTCAATTCAACTAAAAGAGAGCTGAAGAAAAAATTAAATTAACTTAAATTAAAAAAGCATTTCAGTGTTCAAAGACATTGACTCTATAACTTATCAATATATAATACGAGTAAAGGTGTGCTTGCTGACAGCAAGCAATGCTAATATATATTTTTAATGAAAAATAAGATTTTTCGGAGGATTACTTCGCTCGAACATTGCTAAATATAAACTAAGGGACATTATCCCAGCTGAAAATGCACCAAATTAGATTTCCCATGCATATCTTTCGGCAGCATTATTCCCGCCCCGGCATCGAACCAAGGTCATCCTGCTAAAATCAATGTAATCTTTCGTTTATGTATGATTATCTTTATAACCACACCAAATTTCAAATGGAAATTCTTTAATGAAGTACCTCAAAATAAATCCTTAATTCCCTATACATTTCTTATGAAATAATAGATAACGCCCTCTAGAATCGAACCAACGACCACTTACGACAATGTTAAGTATGCTATTGTATGATTATGGTCCCTTTTATGGCTGTGAAATCTTATTCTTTTAACTTAATGGGAAGTATTTTTAAAATTATTTGAAAAACGGCCCCATGCATTCCTAACGGGGAAAATCGAGATTACGGGACGCTCTGGAATCGAACCCGTGATACATAGGCAAGTGCTGATTTTTTTATAATTACATTTTATACGTATCTATAGGCTTTGAAAGTTTAAATGGGTTATCATGGGTTCGATTCCAGAGCGTCCCGTAAATTCAACTTTTCCCGTCTAAAATACATTGGCCATATTTCCGAAAGCTTTTTATGGCACTTCCTAACCGCGCAGAGGTTCATAATTTCACACAGCCATAAAAGGGACATTCTCATATAAGAGCATCCCTAATATTGTCGTAAATGGTCGTTGGTTCGATGCTAGGGGGCGTTAACTATATTTGCATATGAAATGCATAGGGAATTTAGGAGTCATTTTGAGGTACTTCCTTAATGTATTTCCATTTGAAATTTGGCATGTTCATACGGATAATCATACTAAAGCGAGAGATTACAGTGATTTTCGTAGGATGGCCTTGGTTCGACGCCTGGGCGGGAATAATGTTGTCGTAGAAATGCATGGGAAATCGAAATCAATGTAAAGCTCAATGCGAAAATGTCCATTTACGTTATGTTTAGCATAGCCTTTCAGAATAATATTTCGAGGAATCTTACATTTTATTAAAAGATATATTATCACATTGCTTGCTGTAAGCAAGCACACCTTTACTCGTATATATATACCCATGGCTCATAGGCACGTGCTAATTTTTATAAAAGTACATTATATACGTATCTATAAATGTAGAATGTTTGAATGATCTATGATATAATATATCTATAACGATATTAAGGGAGCTACGATTTTTCTAAATCTGAAAATATTTCACCTCCTGGCATCGAACCCATGACCAATTGTGCGTAAGCAATAGCATTTTTCCGTAGATATAAATAATAGCAATAGATAACTGAAATCTTATTCTTCTAGGTTAATGGGAAGTATTTTTAAAATCATTTGAAAAACGGCCCAATGCATTCTTAATGGGGAAAATCGATTTTTGGGGCTTCCTAGAATCGAACCCATGATAGGTAGGATCGGTTTCCCAGTTTTACCTAGGTGAGATTTAGTGGGCCATTACGGAAAAAAATCGGCGGCTTCGTGGCCAAAGCGGTTTGGGCCTGACATTAATATCCTATATATATATATGTTATATCCCCCCGAAGCGTCTATATATAATAGATACCTTTTAAAACATTATTATTTAGATTACGTTGGTTATAATTTTTATTAATTTTAATATAATAAATAATAATAATTAAATTTTTAGATTAAATCAGTTCACGAATTTTTAACATGTCAGAAGTATCATTTAAACCGGATGACCCAGTTCAATGCTCGTTTCTTTATGATTGATATCATTATAAGACGTTCTTTTCCTGAAGGATCACACTTAGAGAATGATTGCAATTTCTATTTAAAAAAAAAAATGAAATTTTGTCTTTGGCGATCAACCTTCTGTTTTTTACTTCACATAATTAATGCTCGTTATAATAATGACGATGAAAAAGATAAATATTGCTTTGCTAATCAATAAGGAGCAATGGTGGTAGCGAATAAAAATTTCTTTGACTAAATATACGCTTTTAACTTGAGAAAAATGATTTTTTTCAGATTTTGGCAACCATTGTCGCGAATTTTCCAGCCATTTCTCCGGGCATGAGTCTTGGGTTTTCAGCCATTGCACTCCCACAAATGGAGAAAGAGGCCTCACTAGATACTGAGCAATCATCTTGGATAGGTAATTGTATCTCCTAATATGAATATAATTAGCACTCCGAAAAAATTGTATCCGATGGGCATGGGATTGAATATCATTCTAAAAATCAAGTCAATTATTTTAGGATGAACCTTGAGAACTTGATTTCTTTCTGCTTCGACTATTTTTCGAATAACGGCAAAATTTGTTCTATGGCCCAACAAAAATTTTTGCGAATGTTCAGAGATTTTCATTCCTTGTATATAAAAAGGGGTTACAATATTATGAGTCGATATAATCGATTCGATCGATCGAGGAACCGTCGCAACGACGGTTCATTGCCGTTACATGTGCATTTGAAATAGTGGACAAAGATAACATATTTCTCTCGTCATATTTGGTAAAATTATGAAAAGTTTTTAATCCTCGAATCGTTTTAATAAAAACAATTTGTAAATTTCCACAGAAAAATATTTATTTAAAAATTTTTCTGTGAAAATTACAAAGTTGTTTGTATTACAATGGCATTCCACGAAGTCACGCCTTCTCACATTGATTTCACTCGAATCATTTGACAATCTTAAATGATCGATTATACAAATAAGAGTATAGAATTCTCGGTTGTGAATGTTAAATACCATTGTAATAACTGTGGTCATGGGTATTGATTTCACAGGATATCTCTTTTCCATGAGCAAAAAATAATAAATTTCAATAAAATTTAATCACGATTACTATAGTGAAAATGATAAAAGATTTGTATTATCTTTTCATTATGTAATTAATCTTCGTTTAAATTTGGTATTATATTATAGTATTACTACTTATGTTTTTAAAAAATTATTTAATTAACAGCTCATAAAAATTGCAACCTTCAATGATTCCATATCAATGAAGCTCAAACAAGATATAACGGGTGACGTAAGAAAGATCATGGGAGCTGCATTTCTCCTAACCTATGCTCCTATTGACCTCATAATGATCGTCATCATTACTACGCGTTACCTCATCTGCTAATGCTTTTCATCTTCAGACATATTCCACTCAAAAACTCCATTATTTAAGTTTAAAAATCAATAATTTACTTTTTATCAGTATATTTTAAAGAAAATTGAAATTCTTTTGAGAGTAAATGTCATTATCACTAGAAAATGAAAATTAGTTGTTGAAGTGTCTTGTTTTAACTACTTTTTATACCAGTGAAGTAAAAGAAAGCATATTTATGTTGATATAAATTTAATTTCTCGCTACTCATCCCAAAATCATTAAAAAAGAAATCAGTATACTCGGAGACAACGGTTTCCATTCACTACCATCATCTGTTCCTCCTCAGATTTTTACCTTCTCCGTAATTTTCTCGTGCCTGTTGGTTGACTTAACCATTAAATTTTTGAAAATTATATGCTCTTAGTAAAACATACATGTAATTGGCGCTACATCGCTTGTGGACAACGTTAACACATTTTAACGGAGCGTTTATGTTAAGGTGTTAGTTATCACTGAATAATTAGAAATAAATCATTTAAGGGTACCATATAATACTGTTTATTTTAGTTCGATTAAATACGTTTAATAATGCAATGTATCTGAACTTTGAAGCTGTTTTTCTAATAGGATACGGTAAATGACCTCACAATTAGAGTCCTGAAACTTACTGCATTAATGGCAGTAATAAGTTTTTATTGATTTAAGATATTTATCCTTCTATGGATTCATCATCAAATAAATTCTTTGGAAATATCCACAAGTTAGAATTATAGAGACTCTCGAGCTTATGGAATTATTCTATTTTACCATGGTGAGCGTTTTCGAAATTTGACAAAACATATCGACTATCGAAATTCGCTCTATATTATGAGTCCGCATTTTGGTCTCTAAAGTGTGCAAATATTCAAGTATGATCATTCAAATTAGATATTATAAAGCATAAAGAATGGTTCTTAAACATTCGAAAGTTTTACTCCGATGTTGTTGTTCATTTGTGTTCAGCGATTGTTTGAAGTTGATGAATTCTGCGATAAATCGAAGACTGGCGTTCTTTTTAAAACTTTTATCAACATCGACGTCATGTACAATTTTAAAGCACGGGAAATACTTAAAATTACTTTTCCTGTCAATGGAGAATTTATTTAAGATAGGCCATGCGAATTTACAAAGTCCTTATTAGAAGCTTTTGGTATTTTCGGCCGACTTATTCAATTCCATCCCACTGTGCGACGTATCTGTCGAATTTATACTTGTAACGAGCATTATCTGTGATGATCTCCATTTTTCAAATAAGTGTATTTTTGAATGAGTTGAAAATAGTTCCATAATTACTTACGTTTTTGAAAGGGAACTCAGTCGAGGTAAGTTAAGTTTGATTAAGTATCATATTAGTAATATGATGATCCTTAATCCACAACTCTCCTCTTGTCAGCTCACCTTTATCTTGATAATTTATATTAAAGACATTCTCATAAATACTCATGATAACAGGTATTTTTTCACGTGAAATTTTCCCCTTTAACGGCTGGTGTGAAATTAAGCAAAGAAATTTTAAGGTGAGATAGAAAAGTTGGGTGTAAGAAATGAGGTGTAAAACGTACCGATTTTAAGAATGAAGAGAGAGAATTAACGAAAAGCCTCAAAAATCTTACCGTGGCTATGTGATTTAACCTTCATTTATCTTTGAATTAGCTAGCATAGCTTCCATCACCACTCCTATTGGGTGCATATTGGCGGGGGCTCTTTGCGAGAAGTTGGGCAGAAAGGGAGCACTTATTGCTGTCAACATCCCATGCTTCATCGGATGGCTCCTCATAGCCTTTGTTCCTCAGACAGCCTTGGAAGGAGTAACGCCGATGGCATTGGTCAGTATTTTTGTGAAAGGCGATAATTAAGCTCACAATCATTATGAGAGAATGTGAGATTGCATATTAGAATTTGAAAAACTGTTTTACTGTTTTAGCTGTACACTGGACGTGCATTAACTGGACTTGCTACAGGTATGTCATCTGCTCCAGGTCCTATAATGGTTGGAGAAATATCATCCCCAAAGCTCCGCGGAATGCTTGTCTGTTGGAATTCGGTTGCAATTTCATTAGGAGTTCTTCTCGTCTATATGTTCGGTGCCTTCCTCCCTTGGCGTTTGGTCGCTGGACTGAGCGCCTCTTTGCCCGTGCTTTCCGTCATCCTCCTTATGACCATGCCGGAGTCTCCGGTGTGGCTGCTCACCAAAGGAAGGGTTGACGAGGCAAGGGGAGCCCTTACTTTTTACCGCGCGGGACACGTTGCAGTTGCCGACGCCGAGTTTGCAGAAGCCCTGGGAACAGCTGCAGCTAGATCCCGAGAGAATCGCCGGCGTCCGTCCACCATGTCAACATCTTTCTCCTCTTATTCTCACTCGTTCTTGGCAGCCTTAATGAGACCCGAAGTTTACAAGCCGTTGATCATCATGAACTGCTTCTTTTTGTTTCAACAATTTGCAGGAACATTTGTAGTTGTATTTTACGCCGTAGAGATCGTTAAAGAAGCTGGCGTGGTTGGAATCGATCCTTTCCTAGCCACTGTTTTCATTGGATTAGTGCGGTTGCTCGTTTGCATCGGAGTCAGTTTGGGCATGCGTAAGCATGGACGTAGACCCCCTGCTATCATCTCCGGTGCTGGTATGACCGTGACTATGGCTGCACTTGCAATTTACCTTACAGTTCAAAGAAACAGAGGGCAGCTTGTCGAAGAGGATCTTCTCATAGGTATGCTTCCTTTATCAATGAAATCTCAAGCTAATGTAACTTTGAAAACAAATTTAGTTTAGGTGTAATTTACATTTTTCCCCCTGAAGAATTTTCGGGGTTTATCTTTCTGCATTCTCCTTACTAATGAGAGATAAGATATAACTAATAGACTGTTTAATTATTATGATTAGATAGTGAAGGCAATCCTAACTCTTGTCAAAAGAAAATGCATTTCTAGAAATCTCTAAAACTCTTACTTGAATATCAGTAATCCTATTCTTTACTTACAGGGAATACCACAAAAACCCTTGAGTTCTTTCATTCAAGAGGATCTGTTGATACTTGGCTCCCCGCCGTCGCACTACTCGGCTACATAGGCTTAGGAACTATTGGCTTTTTGACTCTACCTTGGGCAATGCTGGGCGAAGTTTTTCCATCCAACGTTCGAGGACCTGCAAGCGGAGCTACATCAGCCATTGCTTATTTTCTCAGCTTTGCTTCGATTAAAGCGTATCCAGGTCTAAAAGCTGCAATCGGAGCTCATGGAGTATTTTTCGTTTTCGGGATATTTTCGCTTTTAGGGACAATGTTTGTGGCCGCGTGGCTTCCAGAAACACATGGTAGAACTTTGAGTGGAATTGAAAAGGAGTTTGCAGAAGGCACGTGTTGGCAGCTGTGCCGCAGAAGGAAGGAGAGTAGAAGACTCAAGAATCTGAGGACCACAGTAGACAACGGTAATATTACGGCGAATATATTGAGTGCAAGGGAGATGGTTAGTCTGGCAACTGAGGAAGATGTGAATGGCGATGAAAATGGTTTCGAATCAACGAATCTCAGGACAGGTGAGCCAACTGAAGATGAAGGAAATAAATTAACATCGTGAAAAAGTTTATTCTCTATCAATGGCTCGAATAAAGAGAGGCAGTCAAATAGAATCAATTTTCTATTTAAAATCCTTGTTAGGTTTTAAAAATCAACACCAAACTGAAGCTAATCATGCTTAAAAGTACCTGCGAGTAATGTTGGAGAGAAAATTAATAGTGAAAATGATTAATTTCATTTTCAGATATCAGTATTCTGTTCGAAAGAGAAAAATTTATGAAGTTATAGTGTTGTAAAGCTGAACAGTGGCACATGAACACGAATTCCGTGGGAAACGATCAAGATGCTAGAGATAAAGTGCTATTTGGTTACTTTTATTAACTATGCTTTGAAAGAGAGTAAATTAATCAAACTAAGTTTAACTAAATGTTAGGAAATTTTGTAATTTAATCCAATGGATTATAATAATTTTTGCCCCTTTTTCGTATAATTCATTACCAAATATAAGCAACTATGCGGTTTTCTTATATATTTCACCGAAGGGTTAGCATTTGATAAAATGAATATTTAATTCATCAACTTCTCAAAAATTACTAACACTTTCGGGTTAATTCATAGTAAAACAAGAATGTCTACTAATGACACGTAATTAATTCTTAATTGCAATATTTAGCAATGGAGAATAATTAAAAACAACGATGTATTTAACAACCTAATTAAATTATATTTTAATGCAAATGAATTTTTGGATTATTTTCATATCTTACTATTTATTCGAATCATGTATTGAGAACATTAAGATTTGTTTTAAATTGCTATTTAAGAAATAAATTTAGTTCTTCAGGAAACTTTGTTAAGTTTGACTTGTCTTTTACTGGAATAATAATAATATTTATCGTTACATAAAAAAACAAAAGTAAGTTAAGGAAAATTCAAATTATCATAAATAAAGATTAAATTTTTACCCCTATCAAATAATAGGCATCACAAAATAAAAACAGTGCATTATATCATTTTAACAGTGTTTGTTTCAACTCTCACACAAGTGAAATTTCATAAAAACACACAATCAGTTATCCTTTACATTTATGAATTCATCCAAACTATATTATGCGTGCAAGTATTTAAAAATTTCTTTGAAAAAAGCGAATAATTAGATATAGATAATCTTTTAGGATGCTAGGAATTGTATTATGCACTTTTATTGCTATCACTTCAAATCATACACCTAGAATACCCCTAACTCGTCTGGCAGTTAGGTTAAGGAGTGATGTAGATCTCAAGAGCTAACTTAACCTACTTGAATGAGTTTAATTCTTTGATCCTGAGATCTACCTAAATTAGCATGAATATTGAATAAATAGCTTCGTACTTTCCACGGATATTTAACTGGTACGACCGGTTTCATTAGCGGGCTAAAATAATCAGGAACAATACGTATGAGATTAAATTTCATTTAATAAGTTTCGAAAATGGGAGTGGAAAGGAAAGGGAAAAGGTAGGAGTCATAAGCGGAACGGAGTAGCAGGTAAAGAAAAGAGAGCTGAATAATTAAGGATAGTCATTTGTAAGGTTTTTAGAAGCCTTAATTTCTGAGGCACCAAGGTGTCGTCCCTTAGACTCCCTATGGAACAATCTCGGAAAACAGTTCGTGCAGTCATATTTGCATTCCATCCATTGTATTGTTAATTCCACACCTTTTGAAAGATTTAATGATGGTCTTTTCACTCGTATCAATTTTTACTTTCTGCCAGAACCCAATTACAAACGGAAGAAATGGTAATTAACATAAATATATGCTACATTGTACGCATTTCCGATTTATCCGGGAATATTTTTAAAGAAAGTTCAGACATCGAAATACTAAAACCGTATTCCTTACTACTTAGCAAAAAAGTGCTATCAAAAGTTGTTATGAAATGAACTATTTTCAATATCTGATACGCCAAAAATACTTGTATTTTATTAATCCTGGGGAATAGGTTTGCTTATAATATGAAATCAGACCATCGGCGCATAAGGCGTAGACGGATTTACAGCACATAATTAGGAGTAAAAGAGTGCATATTATTGGCTGGGAAATACGAAATAGACCGAGGGCATTATTAAGATAACCATTTTCTTTAGAAAGGGCCTTTAATGATCACAACTTTCAAATGTTTGTAATTGATCTATTTGGCATAGTAAAGATATTTCTCTAGTGAACGTAATATTACTCCTATACAGTAGTATTCTGTGTCATAATTGAGTAAAAATTGCAACAGAAGCAAATTGCAAATGCAAATTCTCAGCAGTTTAGTCACCTGCTGAAGTTTATTTACCTATTAGGTATCAGGTTGCTCTGCTTACCTTTAACCAAAAAATTAATGGAGCATGAACCAATCAAATATTTAAGATTGTTGATTCATAGCAATTTACGAATGGTGCTGCTTCAAATCAAATAAGAGGTATAATAAACACATACATACATATATATATATATATATCTATAAAATATAGGCGATTCGGTGGCATATATATATATATATATATATATATATAATGTCAGGCCCAAACCGCTTTGGTCACGGAGTCGCCGATTTTTTTGCGTAATGGCCCACTAAATCTCACCTGGGAAAAATTCGGAAACCGACCCTACCTATCATGGGTCGTATTTTCAAATAATTTTTAAAATACTTCCCATTAAGCTAGAAGAATAAGATTTCATGTAGCTATTGCTAATATAAATATCTACGGAAAAATGCAATATTTTACGCACAACTGGTCATGAGTTCGATGCCAGGAGGTGAAATATTATCAAATTTTGAAAAACCGTAGCTCTCTTCATATGATCATTAAAACTTTCTTAACTTATAGATACGTACATAGTGTACTTTGAAAAAAATCTACACTTGCCTACGGGTCACGGGTTCGATTCCAGAGCGTCCCGTAATCTCGATTTTTCCCTTAGAAATACATTAACCATATTTTCGAAAGCTTTTTATGACACTTCCCAACTGCGCAGAGGTTCAAAATTTCAAACAGCCATAAAAAGGGACCATTCTCACGTAAAAGCGACCGTAATAGTATCGTAAATGGTCGTTGGTTCGATTCTAGGGGGCGTTAACAATAACTTATAAGAAATGCATAGGGAATTAAGGACCAATTTTGAGGTACTTCCTTAAAGTATTTCCATTTGAAATTTGGAGTGTTTCTAAAGATAGTCATACATAAGCGAAAGATGACAGTTATTTTCGTAGGATGACCTTGGTTCGACGCCGGGGTGGTAATAATGGTGTCAAGAGAAAAGCATACGAAATCGAACTCAATGCAATGTACGGTGCGAAAACGTACTTAGTTAAAGCTTAGCATGACTTATCTGATTAATTTTCTATATATATATATATATATATATATATATATATATATATATATATATATATAGGGTTCATTATAAAAGTAATGCGCATGATTTCATTGTGACGCAACTCTCTATTGTTGCGTACTCGGATTGGTTGGAAAATGGAGATTGAAGTCTGTTCTTTCAAACGCGCTCAATTTCAGCTCGATCCGAGCAGTGAGAGCTGTGGAACGTGTCTTTGCGTAAAGTGTGTTTTCTGTTTTTGTAACACGGCGTGATGGACAGTTCGCTTGAACAGCGGTACGTCAAGTTATACGTGCGACTTGGAAAGAATGCTACCAAAATATTCCAGATGCTTCAAGAGGTCTTTAAAGAGGACTGCATTTCAAGATCACAATCCGGGAGGAGGCACAAGGCGTTCAAGGAAGGCCGGGAGATGGTCGTTGACGAACGCCGCTCCGGACGACCAACAACGGCCAGAGCTAATGAAAATGTGACACGCGTGAGCCAAGTTCTGCGTTCTAACCGTCGATTGAGTATCCAGCAAATCGCTGACACCATAAACTTGTCCACACTTGCGGTTCATGGAATTTTGACCGAGGATCTGCAAATGCAGAAGGTCTGCGCGCGAGGGCTGACATCGAAGACACGGTCAAACTCCACCACGACAACGCCCCCAGCCACACGGCCTTCATCGTCACCAACTTCCTGGCCCGAAGCAGGACCCCAGTGGTCCTCCAGCCGCCTTACAGCCCCGGTGTAGCCCAGTGTGACCTTTTTTTGTTCCCTCGATTGAAGAGAGAATTGAAAGGAAAACTTTGGGAGTCCGCGGAAAACATCGAAACGCATGTGACATCGTTTTTGAAAGGCATTCATGTGGAGGAGTTTTATGGTGCCTTCCAGGTCTGACAGACACGTCTCCGCAGGTGCATAGATGCAGGAATGGACTATTTTGGAAATTATTATGCTTTTGCGACGATAGGAACAATAAAAATATTTTTCCCAGAAAATGCGCATTACTTTCATACTGTCCATCACGCCGTGTTACAAAGACAAAAAACATACTTTACGCAAAGACAAGTTCCACAGCTCTCACTGCTCGGATCGAGCTGAACTATGAAACCGGACCTATGAAAAAACCCCAAAACATTGTAAATTATGAATAAAGATACGTTTTTAATTAACAAGTAAACATGTATAATTAACAAATACGTAACAAAATTATGAAGCTAAGAAATAAAAGAGTTATTTAGAATAATAGTCTTACTTAGGTGACGGACAAGTTCGGCTAACGAAGGTGAACGGCGAGGAGGAGGGAAGGAGTGCAGACACTCAAGACACATACGTAAACGACGCTTTTTTAAAACTTAAAACCATTTTCGTAACTTTAAACTAAAACTACACTTTATTTCTTTCAAATAAAAGAAAATACTTATAACAGTGCTCTTAACTTTAAACTTAAACTAACCTTAACATTAACGTAAATTTAACTATCACCTGCTTCTGCTTTCTTGGCTGCACTGTAAAAAAAAGTTCAGCAATCACGCAAAAATGATTACAGCGCACAAGATACACTTCGATTCAAGCGGGTAACACGTGCGAATGAGTGAGAGATTTTCTCGGATGATGCTTGTCCCAGCGCACCAACTAGCTGGGCGCTCCGGAAACACGAATTCGCGCTCGTATCTCGAATAAAAAAATGGCCCGAGCTCCAGCTCGCATCTCAAAAAACTCGTATGTTGGGCTGCTCGTAACTCAAGGTACCACTGTACATATTTTTAATATTTATTTTACTCAAAATACTCCGAAAAACTAGTATTAGGGAAGCTAAACTTATCTAAATAATCAACAGCATTATTAACGATTTGTTTTTAACACATTACTTTAACTAGGTTTTATTTTCGGGGGAGGGCTTATTTTTGGAAAAACACGGTATAATATATCCTCAATGTATAATATATATATATACATAGAACATCAAAGAAAATTGAGATAAAGGGTAATTCTTTAAAGCTAGTTTGTGGTGATAAGTTAATAAGTAATTGGACAGTATTCATATTAAGGGATGAGACAATATTAGAAGAAAAGAAAGAGCTTTAACAATTTTTAGAAGTTGTTCTTTGTAGGATCTTATGTCAAATGAAATAAAAATAAACAATTCAGACAATTATTATCAAAGGATAGAGATTAGATCAGATAAATGTTACTAAATTTGAATATTAAAAGCTTCAAGTCTTATCTACATTGATAACTTTAGGAAAGCCAAGTCTATAAAGTGAAAAAAAAAAAAAATTCTCAAAAATAAAGAGAAATGACCTTTAAAAATCTTAATGTTAAAATGAAAATTTTGAGCATTTTAGACATCAAACAAAAGTTCCAACACTTTTAACTCTTTAGTTTCATCATTAGTGAATAAAGAGAAAATGGACTTTAATGTTCAAACAATTTTATACATTTAGTGATCTTTAAAGCATATGCTCTGACCAAATGACTTTACTCCTGATTAACAAGGGGACCTTTAGGACTGCGGCACGGGATATTGGATGAGACCGGTATGGAAGTGTAGCTTAGATATTACTAATAACAACCTGAAAATACTAGGGGCCAACACTCCCTCGTTTCCTTGTAATTAATGTTTAAAAATCGTCAATTCTAACCGTTTTGAATATAACCCCCACGGCAACTATTTATTATTTTAAATTTAATTTAAAATAGAGAAAATTTTAAGTACTTTATAATGTACGATCTTTGCAAGAGTTTACCAATATGTAGAATATAGATTATTCCACAGAAATATATCCTAATGTATCAACCGTCTAATAGGTATTTTTACGAATAAATTACAAATGTAATCAAAAGCATACAAACTCTCAAGAGGTGATTTCATCAGAAATTGGATGGAATACTGGTGCAGATGCTAATCTAATTCACCATATTGATTCACCATCAATAATAGATGATTTGATATTCTTGATTTTCTAGTATATTTAGGTAAGCATTTTTAACTTCAACCATATCTTCTTCTTCGACGTAACAATACACAATACAGTAAAATATATATATACACACACTCCAATTATAATCCCAACCCAAATAAATAAATATATATATATATATTTTTGGGTGATAATTGACATACAAGCAACTGAAGTACAATTATATACACACACTTGTATGTCAATTATCACCCAAAAATATGCGAAAGATTTCATGAAAAAAAAAATTTTAGCTTCTCAAAAGTATCAATTTAAAAAAATATTTATAGTATAATTTCAAAGTAACCAAGAATTTCCTGCCATTGAAAAATTAGTATTGTGCACATGATATTTTATTTATTGACAGGTAGGGTTGGGTTCATACTTGAAAATAATATTCCTTATGATTTGGTATCTCCAACGACCCTTTCTATTATGAAACACAATTAAAACGTTGACATCTATCAGCTACGGTCCTTTAAAATTTTTTGTATTTTAAATATGTTTAAATTATATGTGCTATGAAAAATAAAATAATAAGACAGCATTGATTGATTAAATGTTTGCCAAAAAAAGAAAGTGATTAAAGAAAAAAAAATGAAAAGTATAAATAGTGTTCGAACCACGAATAGTTTCATCAGCAATCCTACACTAGCACCACGCCACCATTTGCTTGTAGATAAATTGTTGCAGCGGGGGTTATATTCAAAACGGTTAGAATTGACGATTTTTAAACATTAATTACAAGGAAACGAGGGAGCGTTGGCCCCTAGTATTTTCAGGTTGTTATTTGTAATATCTAAGCTACACTTCCATACCGGTCTCATCCAATATCCCGTGCCGCAGTCCTAAAGGTCCCCTTGTAAGACAAATAGGATAATAATGTCTCAAAAAATTTTTATTATCTACTTCCACATTTATGCTGTATTGGATGATGAGGACAATAAATACATCATTGAAATTTTTCTAAAAAATTAATGTAAAGCATTTCATGGCAGAAATTTTAAAAATTAATGCAATAATTATCAAGCACAGTATTACACTTTATCTTTTCAAAAAATAATACTTCGTATAGAATTTTTATCACGCTGCAAAAATACTTCACATACAAAATTTAAAAAATCTTTAAATATACATTGTTTAATAATTATGAAGAATTTTGAATAGAAAAAAATATTTATTTATAAAAATTCATTCAAATTATTACAACTTTACACAGAGATGCACTGCATCAATGAATTTGATGACAATTTTGGCAGTTTAATTGCATTCATTTAGACACACACATACACACACACACCCACCCATGCATAAAAAATCACAATTCTAGGGATGATTACATTGAGCAATGGAAATTGCTATCAACCCTTACTACACGATCACAAATATTTATTAAAAACATATCAATGAAAAAACTATGACACAAACATTGAATATGACTGTTGTAAAATGGCTAAGGTAGATGAAATTAAAATAAATTGGTAGTGATATTTTCAAACTACAAATTAAATTTTTGAGAAAAAATACTTATCTAATGACATCAACATCTTGTTAAGAGTTTCAAGGGATTTATCAAGATCCTTAATGAATAACTAAAACAGCTTCTCTTTCATACACAAATAATGGCAAAAATTTTGACAAATAACACACAAATAATTTTAGAACCAAACGACTTAGATGCCCAGGATAAAGCAAAAATAGTGTCCATTAAAATTTTAGGTAGAATATATTCAAACTATTAGTGATTCATGTGGGAATATATTCATTACAATAGGAACATAGAATTAAATAAGAAAGAGAATGGAAATAGAACAAGATGACAGAGATATCAAAAAAATAGGCTTTCTCAAAAATACAATTTACTTTCAAAGAATTCCACCATCTAATACATTATATATTCTTCCATTCTAATGTATCCCACACTCTTAACCACTGATACAAATGATTGTAACAGAGGAGCACAGCAGCTATAATTATATAGCTACTTTCTTCCCTTCAAACTGGTGTTATTTTATGGGTTGCAAACACTTCAGCCCAAAACACAAATTGATATCTCTTTAAATAGAGATAACAACAGTGGAAAGGGAAGACCAATTCTTTTTCTAAGTGACAGCCATCCTTTAAACCCTCCGTACAAAAGAAGTTAAAAACACTTTGCTAGGCAAAATGGCTTGGAATGTTACACGAATTGACTTTCCAATTCTGAATATTGATAACTTCATTAAATCAGCATTTACAGTGCAAAATAATGCTTGATTTAGTTAATTTTCCAAGATTTAAAAGGTAAAGAAATTAACAAAATTTTAAGATAATCCTAACAATATATTGGTAACAATAGATCAATTGAACCTTTACCTCGAGAGAGCTTGTTTAAAGTTTTCTTAATAATTGATCTTTTGTACACAGGACAAACTATCACACATCAAATACGTCTGGAACATATTATCATGGCAGCAGAAGAGGGGAATCAAAGTGTGCTTTCATTTTCATTCTCCCTGAAATTGTTAAGAACAGAAGGAATTAATTACCTTATCAGATATGTAACTATTATATGAGGGCAATTCAATAAAGTATATTAAGTATGTATGTATATATATATAATAAAAAATAGAAAACCGACCCTACCTATCATAGGTTTGATTCTAGGAGACCCCAAAAATCAACTTTCCCCCGTAAGAATGCATGGGGCCGTTTCTCAAATAATTTTAAAAAATACTTCCCATTGAGCAACAACGAAATTTCATATAGCTATTGCTATTATATATATCTATGGAAAAATGCTATAGTTTACATGCAACTGGTCATGGGTTCGATGCCAGGAGGTGAAATATTTTCAAATTTTAAAAAATCGTAGCTTCCTTAATATCGTACATAGATTCAAACTGTCTACAAATATAGATATATAAGTAATGTACTTCAAGTAAAATCAACACTGGCCTATGTGCCATGGGTTCGATTCCAGAGCATCCCGTAATCTCGATTTTTCCCGTAGAAATACATTGACCATATTTTCGAAAGCTTTTTATGACACTTCCCAACTGCGCAGAGGTTCAGAATTTCACACAGCCATTAAAAAGGACCATTCTCACGTAAAAGCGACCGTAATAGTATCGTAAATGGTCGTTGGTTCCATTCTAGGGGGCGTTAACAATAACTTATAAGAAATGCATAGGGAATTAAGGACTCATTTTGAGGTACTTCCTTAAGGTATTTCATTTGAAATTTGGAGTGTTTTTAGAGATAATCATACTAAAGCAAAAGATCAGTGTTTTTCGCAGGTTGGCCTTTGTTCGATGCCAGGGCGGTTATAATCCTGCGGTAAGAAATGCATAGGAAATGGAAAACTGTGCATTGTCCGCTGTGATAATGTCTTTTAGTTAATGTTTGAGAAGAGTAATCTTCCGAAAAATTTTACTTTTCATTAAAAGATATATTATTACATTGATTGCTGTTAGCAAGCACACCTTAACTTGTATATATGTATATACATATATACGACTAGACATTTGTATCCTCTATAATGGAAATTAAACTGCTGCAGCCTGAAGGTCGACTTCTGGAGCTACTAAAGGAAGCAGAGAAGTTTAAGTGGGATACCATTGAACTCAGCGAGGAGAGAAGAAAGCTGCAAGATCTGATAACCCTTAAAGAGGGTCATTTATTTTATTAGTATGAAGGATGAGAAACTAAAGGTGTTGGATTCTTGATCAACAAGAAATCAAAGAATGATATAGAGAAAATAAAAAGTATAACTGATAAACTATAGACTAGAGCTCATGATTAACGAGCTATACTCTGTTCGGATTATCCAAGTCAATGCACCCATAGCAGCAAGCAGTGAAGAATAAATTGAAAAATTCTACCAGAGGGTCAACTCTGAGAATGAGAAGGAAGACCACTTCTTAAAAGTAATTATGGGTTACCTCACTGCTCAAGTAGGTGGTCACCCGGATAAGCCTATGATACTGTAGCCAGACAGTATAAACTAGGACAGAAAAATGAAAGAGGTCACTAATTGGTAGAAATTACAGAATGCAAAATATACACGTAGCTAATACTAACTTCAAGAAAACCCACTAGTAAGTGGATGTGGGAGGCCCTAATGGAGTAAAAAATGAAATAGACTACATATTGGTGAACAAACTCTATACCACACAGGACTATAGTGTTTTGAACAACTTCAACACGGGGAATGAACATAGGTTAGTTAGATGCAGAATGCAGATCAATATCTGAATGGAGTGCAAGTTGGATTCTAACATGATAAATGAGGTGAGTATTCAGAAACTAGAAGAGAACAAGGAAAGATTCCAGCTGGAGCTAGGAAATAGATTCACAGCTCTTAAGGAAGATGATTTAGAAGAAAAAGTCACTCAAATTGTGATGCAGGCAGCAAAAGAAGTAGGAAGTTCTCCTGGAGGAACAAAAGATAAACAAATCAGAGAGGAACCTAGAAAATGATTCAACTACGAAAGGAACTGAAGAACTCAGACACAGCAAGATATGGCAGAGTATTTGAATTTTATACCTGAGAGTGGGTCTGGATCAATCTGAAACATGCTTAAGGGTCTATGAGTCTCGAGTAAAAAGTAACAATGATTAGCAATCGTAGCGCTAGGTCAATTACTTTCTCGGTTTGACTGCACGATCCATTCTTTCGGAGGTCACGTTCCACTTAATTTATTTTTACTTTGTAAGACATGATCACTCACACATTAGTATAATTGGACTTTTATATATTCATAAGGTATAAAGTAATAATGATTAACAATCAGAGTGCTAAGTTAATTACTCTCTCGGGTACAAAATTCTAAAACTAAAGTTCTACTCAAGATATCGACTCATAATAACCTGTAAATGTAAATGACAACATTTATCTCAATTTCTCTGGCGACAAGTTTTTCATAACGTAAGAAACAAAAAAGTTTTAGGTGATGAATAAATTTGACTGCATGATCCAAATTTTCGATGTCATGTTCAGTTAAATTATTTTTTACTAAGACATGATCACTCAAAAATTAGTATGATTTGACTTATGTATTCATAAGGTATAAAGAGTAATCTAAGAAAAAAGTAGCTTTTTAGATAGGATGAGAGATATGGCAGTTTTAATAATGTTCTCACATCAATTTTGGGCCATTTTCTTCATTCCGCTTTTCTTTTGTTATAAAGATGAAAAATCTTCATCAATATGTAAAACCATCCTTTCTAATACATATTTCACCAAAACTTTGGAAAAAGATCGACCCAGCTAACCTGAAAATCTTAATTTTAATATCCGTAAAAGTACGTCAGAAATATCAAGCTGAAAACTGTAGAGAGGCTAGGTTGCTCTCTTATGGGAATTTATGAGCATCTATTTTCCCATAAGCTTCCTATACTGTCAGCTTTTGTGGAATGGACTATAGTTATTAATTGTAAAATTTTTTTCATGTGAAAGCTATTCTTAATTTATAAGTAAAGCTTCCTAAGTAATCTCCATAAATCTCTCTCTCATACACACTTTTCCTCAATGTTGAGTACTACCATTAACTTTCATTTGTGAAAAGGTTTAACTGCTTAAATTTTGTAACTTCTAATGATTCCCAACCAGCCCTAATGCAAGAAAGATACACTGCCAGATTTAAAAAAAATTACTGAACCCCTAAAATACTGTTTTTAACTACTGTAAGAATTCATTTTAAGAATCACATCAGCTATGAATAATATAGGTTTGTATAATCATTTAAGCATAAAATGAACCTACACAAGACTTACTTCTCACAGGATTCTCCTCAAGCATTTCTACTGTGGGCTGACTTGTTGCAGTTCCATCTTCAGAATCAATCAAAGGAGGGCATTGAGTGGATGTGCTTCTAGGCAATCCTAAAAGGGGAAAGGGCAATTCACTGGGATCAGGAGGAACTATGGTGCATGGCAATGGCATCAAGGAGCAAGAAATGGCAACAGCTGAGGTAAGAGGAGGTTCCTGGGAACGGGACTCTGGCCATCCATGAGATGTTGAAGGCACCTAAAATCACATCATTTAGGACATGTCAGTGGTTAATTTGCATATTTTTCAGAGTAATTTTGTAACTTCTATGAAAAAAGTATAACTCTACAGGACTATAATGTTTGAGGCCAAAGACAATTGAACAACACAAAGTAGTTTACAACTTAAGTGTATTTCCTTAAAATTCACAAAAACATTCAAGAAAATTCATTTAATGATATTAGCAGGTAGAAAATTCACTCAGATAGTTTTGAACAATAATAAAACCTTAAATGCAGAAGATCATGGTCTATATACACACAGCAAATGTGACTGATCTTTACAGTCTCTTCTTCACTGGATTTCAGAATCATCTTTCTTGCAGATGACAATTAGAGAAACAAATTAATCCTTACACTGTAATGATCAGCACAGAGATTTCAATTAACATATTCAGCTAATAGTATGCTTATTACATTAAAGAAACCAGTTTGATTATGTAACTAGCAGACTTATATTAGATCTTTTGGCAATGAGCAATAAACAAAAACTTTTCCATATCATAATAAATGAAGACTGAGCGTTCAGAAAACTTCCAATCACCAGAGGTGTAGTAGATCGTAAACAGCAATCATCAAATTACCTTTACCTTAAAAAATGAATTATTATTTTTTTAAGTAAATATGATAGATTTAATTTATTCACAAAATTAATTTTTTCTCGCAACAGACTTTTTGTGTCCTGCTATATAATCTTCTAGCCATATGATGACTGTATTGGTTGAAAATAATGGCTTTTAATAAATAACTTGTGTAAAACGAGAAGTACTTTTCCAATATATTTATCATGAGACAAATATGATTTATTTACTTAATAATTGCTAATGAATCCTTAACACATACACAATCAAACAGATATTCATAATTTAGTCAATTATTATTAAATTCATTTATTTTCAAAATTTATATTCTAAATAAAAAGATAAGTTCAACCTCTCAATATTTACTTTCCCAAGATATTGGTTATGAGAGGTTAAGATCAAACATTCTCACTATAACAGAGAGAGCAATTTTCAGTTAAAATTGTTTTTCTTTTTCAACATAACCTCTAAGACTTGAACAGGAACAGTTCAACATCTATCCAACATCTGTATTCTTTCAAAAAGAAAGACTGGAAGGCAATGAGAATTAAACTTCTTCACTAGATGTGAAGCACTTCCCAGAAAAAATATTTCTTTGCGAGAATTTCCAAGCAAGTTATACCAAAAATCCTACAGTGTTCTCATTTGTAAACATGTGTATTCTTTGCAAAAGATGTTTTCTTCTTCAAAGCTACTTGCACATTTTGGCATCCTGGTCATAGAGGTTAGAGTAATATAAGCCAGCAATCGTTGTGTTATTCAAGGAAATCAATTCACAGGATCTCTATGCATCCTCATACACACTATATGTGATCTTTCTAGCTGATACAATAAAGAAAGCTTCCTTTGGAGCTGAATCACCATTCTTCGCTCACTGCTTTGTTTCTGATTTATAATGACAAACTCATCAAATCTTATCCATAATTATAAACATGGCACAGAACCAGTCAGTGCTTTTTTGAATTGCTTCAAATATTGCTGTGAAAATTGTTCAGCAGATTTTTGGGAAATTGTATTTTGATCAGTGTTCAGCAGGTGAGGCACCAACCTTACACAGTTTCCTCATTGCTAATTTTTCCAGTGAGATGTTTCACACCCTATTCTCCAATATCCTCAAGTATCTCATCTATCATGTAACACATAAGTACCTTTGGGCCATATCTGAGTGATGTGCAACAATGTTAGAATTCAGCTGCCCTCTTTTTCATAATTGATACTGAAGGAGTGCAGTGACTAAATACTTCAGTGAAATTGTAATTAATTTCTTAATGGAGAACTTTACAACTGCACTATTCAAGTTGACACATTTTGATGAAAAAGATGAAGGATATCCACTGCAATATGTGTAAGCAAACTTCTTGAGAGAATTTAAATTTGCCTCACAAACTTATTCACCCAGATATGGTTCATAAATTTTCACCTTTTGGAAGGCCATCTTTATTTCAGGCCAAGTATTTTTCAGCTTAACCTCATAATTTCATTTATAAGTATCATAAATTTTCTACAATTATTGAAAATTAATTAGTTTCATTTCACATCATGATAAAATGTGAGCTATCAAATACTATAATCATAACTGTCCAAAAAAAGAAATTTAAGTTAAATTTCAGCAAACCAACAAATGATAAGAAAGAACTTCTAAAATGCTGCCTTCGTTTAAGAAGAGCACTTACCATGACAGTTGGCAAAGGAGACTGTTGGGAGGAAAAGAGAGGTTGAAAGGGAGGGAAGCCCCATGCATGACTGCAGCCCCACAACACTTGTTCGCCACTTATAGGAGTTAAATTAGCCATTATAGATATCTCAGAGTTGTGCACCTTAAGCAGAAAAAATATTGAGAATGAAGGATACATGCAAGGATTCATTTGGCAGCAAACTTTCAAGAATACAACGCATAATAGGTTAATATATTCAGATCAAATCCATGAATTAACAGAAGTGAAAAAAGACTGACTGGACCTCCCAATTTCCTGTTGAATGCCATTACACTATCTCACCAGAAAATTCAGGTGCAATTAAGAGATACTTCGATAGAAAGGTAATGACAAAACTACAACAACCAACGTCTTATGAATAGTAGCCATAGAGTCATTAAGCCACTGACCATAATAATTCATGTTAAGGAGATAACCCTTATTGTACAAGGCTAAAACAGGTGTCCATGTGAATATAAATAGACAATTCTGACAAATTTTAAAATGCTTAGGACAAAGCTCATAAAACCAAACAAAATATGATAATTTTATGACTCAAAAAGTATTGCACTGAGTAAAAATAAGGTAATGGCAATATTTTTTCTACACTGATTGAAAAATCATACAAATAACTTTATAAAAACTTTACCACCAACATAAAATTGAGTTCCACCATTAAAACATATTAGGAACTAACCTAAAATAATCTTAGTTTCACAGCTTTACATAGATCACTTGGCATAATGTAAATACTTCAATTTTTTAACAAAATAATTAAAGTCCCAGAAAACTATCCAGTGTTGAGTTTGTATCTGACCTCTCAAGCATATATAGGGCCTCAACACAGAAGATTAAAGTTGAACAAGGGAAAGGAGGAAAAGATGAATTTGCATTAGAAGAATCAGTTTCATGCTTTCTTTGCAAGTAAAGGGTGAAAGAAGCTCAAGTTTGAAAAAATTAAATAAAATCACACATCTTTCTCCTAAAACCGCAGTCAAAATTACCTTTGATAATCATTCTTACATGACAAATAAGTCAATTATCTGAATTAGGACAAATGATTCTTTAGAGCTTTGTGCCAGTGATTGTCTGTAGGAGAGATGAAAGGCTTTCTGATTGGAAAGTGATAAAAAAGAAAAACCTAGAGTGATAGACAATAATAATAAAGACAATGAGATTTGGTGATAACAGTTCAATATAGTGTTGTGATGAACATAACAAAGGTAATTTTCAGAAATAAAGCTGGGAATTAGAAAAAGTGAGTGGTGGTCAATCAAAATTATCAAGCTTAATTTATCAGTAAAATGATCGTTTCCAAGCAATTAGCCTTGACAGATGAATACAAGACCTAAAACTCTGTGATATTTGCAGACATCAATCGGCTTACAATTTGCTATCACCTAGTAATTGTTAGAAGGAAAGAATGGAATGATAGAGCTACAATGATGCTGAGGATCATATGACACCAAGTTCTGTACATGCAAATTTTAAACGACTCATTTATTATGACAATCATTAGATTCATAAGCATCCTGAGTGCAACAGATTATGTAAAGGTTACTAAGTTAATTATTTCCTCAGTTAAAGTGAAGATAATGCTCTTTGAGATAGCTGGGAAAAATATGCTTTGGTTTAAGGGATGAAGATTGTATAAATAAAGTCAGTTGGTTAGGAAACAGCAAGTCTAAATATAAACATGAAAAAAAGGACAGGATATGAAGGAAAGGACTTGAACCAACTTTCAAAATTGCTTATGTTAGTGTCTCAGCAAAGTAAGCTATAATTCTCTAGTATATAACCAGCTTCATAGGGCACTCCCTATACATATCATAGGGAATGCTTATGCCTCTGAAGTATCCTTAAGCTACATGCCTGAATGTTCTGGCAAAATAGCTCAGTTGGCTTTAGTAGCCAATTTGCAATGGCTACTAGGTTTGGGTTCCCATCCTGTCAGATATTTTCACATCTGTTATTCCTTGAAGGATTAGCCTTGTTCATTATTAGTTTTATCACAGATCATAGAAAGCTTAGGTGCTAATTATTTATACCCTCATAGCAAAAAATTCATTATTTGAGTTTATTTTGCATCAAAAATAGTTCTCCCTCTACTGGTCTCAGTGGCTATGAAACTTTTCCCATTCATTAATTCCAACAAAAAAATTGGATCAAATGCAGAACTTTTCTCAGTATGTACATCAAAGAATTTTTCAGATTTAAAATGATCGAAGGAAATGCTGAACTAAATACATTCACAGAGAGATAGATATTCCTTGACAGACATTTTTATTACTGGAAACTTCCTGAAAGACGCACATTAACTAAAGGTATTAGATCTTTATCAAGAGAAAGATTGAATAAACAACAGCAAGAAGAGGACTCAGGTTTGGAAGAGAGGTAATCAGAAATGCTTCAAAAATCATAAAGGAATTAGTGGAGGAGCTAATTAAAACTCAACTACCTTGACCAATCCTTTCTGATTCGGCTTTATGTAAGTCATCATTTTAACTTAAGAAGAGAAGGATGAAGCAATACTTTCCAAATAAAATATTTATAGATTGCACAATGTAAACTAACTTCTTCCAGCTCATTACCTGATTCTCTGAATGAATTTCAAAAAACATAGATGTATCTGTTGCACTGCTTTTTTCAGACCCTTCGCATGGCAGCAACTTTTGCTCAGTTGTACTCTTAATTCGCACACCATCTTCATTTGAATCATCTATAATATAAATAATACAAGCTTTTACAATAAATAAGTTTAATCAATGATTTCCCTTGATTTTTCTGTTTATACTAAAGTAATATAAAAAATATGTTATGAAGAAGCGAGGATAACTGACTAGTATACTAGATTATTGAGTTAAGTACATAATTTTCACATCTTACCTATAATATTAAGCTAAGATATGAAAAACATGATATTTGCATTATTAAACAAAAAAATATATAAAAAAGGTGATAAATAATAAATAACAGAAATCAAGGCAACTAGTGAGTCATTCTTAAAGACATAATTTATAGAAGTTGAGAGAGATATAAAAAGAAATTGATTTGAAACTTTGCACTGAATAAGTTTCTCAGCAACCCTTAATTTATTAGAGAAATTTGATTATTTTAAATTTTAATTTGTTCCTGCAGTTTCCATATAAAATTTGGTCAAAAGTTTTCCTTTACCTTGTAGTGATTCTGTTGCCTCATTGAAATTTAATGGATGGATTTCCTTAGGTTTAGAAGCCATTGGCATATCTATTTCCAAGGGTAGTCGTAAACCCATAGCTGAAAAAAATTATCAGGTTAATAAACTCAACTAAGAAAAGGAATCATAACACTATGCCAAGACTTTCTTGCATTCCCTAAATTATCATTGAGTATAGTTTACAGTAGTCACTTGCTTAAAATCATTATTCCATAATTTCCATTGTTGATTAAATCCAAATATGGCATAATAAATTAAAATAAGTTATTTAAGCATGGTAATACGATCTTCTTCGAACTTGTAACTTCAAAAAGACAGTTCTGGGAAAATGAAATTACTACCTTTCTTAACACACTTAATAACATCTAAAGTAACTTACCAACCAACTCAGGATTAACAGCTATTGACCGCCTTTGACCACGGCCCCTGATGATAACTGTTTTCTGTAGGCTATGTAATGCAGTCAGAAGCGATGGAAAGCCAAGACGAGCAGGACAAACAGCTACCCCAAAACGTTCTAAGTACTTGCTCTCCAAGGATGAGAATAAAATTCTACCTCCAGGTGTTTCTCCTAATAGTAGAAGTAACTCTTGCCCAAATGCCTCCAAAGGGGATAAAGAAATTATTTCTGTTTCTTTTTCCTTCATAATCTAGATATAAAAAAACAATAGGGGAGTAAGGACATAAACTGAATCTCTAACACGCAAATTAAATAATTTTTAACCTATCAATAGATATGATTAGGTCCATGTAAGCCTCTATTACTGCTGAAGTCATAAATTTACAAAAAAATCTGTTAACTGAAAATTGAATCTTACAATAAAAGTATAAATTACAAAATATCACTGTAACAATATTTGAATTAAGAATTATAAAATTTTGAGGATTTATTCTTCAGAGAAATCACATTAATTATTATATATTATTAATAATAATTAAGATTATGTAAGGGGAGGAGAAAATAACTTTGAAGTTTAAAGAGAGAAAGGGATGGGGGCATATGCTGACACAGGAAGTGAGGTGGGAAAACAAACAGAACAAACACCAATATAAAACATTTAAAAGTGAGGATTAATACTTTTGTCCAGATTCTGGCAAGATCTTCCACTGTGGATGATGTCATATTCCTGAACTGACTTTAAAGAAGTGCTTCAAAAGATGTTCTGATCTTCCCATGTATTCCTTACAGAGATTAAGTAAACACCCACTAGAATGAAACTGATGACTTATTACCAAAGGATCTGCCTATTGTATAAAATGCTGATTTTTATCCTGATGTAATTCAACTATCCATTTTCCAGGTAATTCCCACTAAATAAACATTAAATGATGCTTTGCATTAATTTAAAGGAGGGAATTTCAAATGAGCCTGGAATTGAATCCAAGACCATAAAGATTTCTAGTTAATTACAAATAGCGATTCAACTACTTTACCTGCTTGTGCATTTTCAATCATCTAACCTTCTTGAAAGTGCTCTACAAATAATCTGAAAATACAGCCCATGTGATCCATGGGCCGTGGGAAAAATCAAAATTTTGGGACTCTCTGGAAGCGAACCCATAATAGTATAGACCTATTAAGTTTCCAGGTAATGACATTTTATGTACCCATTAAACTTCCTTCCTTTTATCTTTAATAGAAGGCTAAAAAATAATTCATTTTTTTAAAGAAAACTTATCTACCAGCCATGGAAATTTATACTGGACTAACAACAGTTTTATACAGGGATATACTGCTTTTTTATAGATATAAGAAATCTGAATATTCTATTATTATATATTTATCACAAGTGCTTTAAAATATTTTTTTTAATTGGCTCAATGCATTCTGTCAGGCAAAAGCCAGATTTGGGACCCACTAGGATCAAACTAATGATGTTTAAAGTCAATATTAGATACTATAGTTGGATTTTTTAGAAACTCCATTCCTAAATTCTGCCACAGAAATTCTTAAAATAATAATTTTCAAAACAATTCAATGAACTTAACACTCTAATTACATTTTTACATGGTTTGAAAGTGAGTTTATGACTGTCAGATTAGTTAGATAGTTCTGCTTTCTTAAGAATTCTTGCTAATAAAGTACCTCTCATTGATAAAAGAGCCAACACATGTTCTGAAACTTTCATTGAAGAGTTCCTAACATTAAATCATGTAATAACTACAAAATAGGACCCAGTATATAGAAGACAATAAATATGAGGCAAACAAATCATAATCAGAGAAAAAAGTTGCACCGCTGGGTCGCAAACCAGCATCCATCACACAAAAATGACCGTTCGGAAAAGCTTTGCTGGAGCCTATACCAACTCCACCACCGAACTCCCTGATAACAGTGGAGCTAAGAAGAGCTCTTATCTGAGATAAGCGGGTTTACGTTGCCCCGGCGCCAAATTAGAAAATTGCAATCTTTCAACATTAATATCTCCTAAACTTATGAAGAGAAACGGCTAAAAAAAGACTGGTCTTCTTAATTTGATCCTCTATCGACCTATGCTAGTCTCATTCAAAAGGAGACACCTATGTTTACAATCCTTGTCAGAAATCTTAGAAGTCCTCTGATGGGAATTGCTAGGAAAGAGGAAGAAAATAAACAGACTGGGTTTTGTTTATCAAAAAATTTTAGGCAGTAATGGACGTGAGGGGTTAAAAACTTAAATCAACATCATCAAAATAAACATCTCATTAAATTTGATTGAAATGCTATATAATTGCTAAAATAGTATGTAATAAAATGTATGTAGCTTAATTGTGGCAAAACCCACCCATACATAAATAAACAGTCCTTACAGTCCACTGTAATTTCTAGAGTAATGGAAGTTATTTATAACAACTAAGTCAACATACAGTAATGTAAATTAAGAAATTGGTTACAAATTATACCAAATTTTCTGTAGAAATCACAAACTTTGTTAGTATATAAGTTTAGTATATTATTTTGATTCACAGCATAAATTTTCTATACGAATGTTTGCCTGTGCTGTAACATGGCTTATTTGGACCATTTGAATTAGAGAAGTTTAAGGTCATGCATTACTTTTAATGTGTTTTAAAAATTTTATACAGAAAATTTCTTTCCATTTAGCTCCATATTGGTAATCTTAAGGGAACAGGTTTCTTGATATGAGAAATATACACCTGGCAAAGTTGCTATCAGTTAAAAAGTGAAATAAACTCTGGGCTGTTAAATCTTAAAAACATAGCCCTGAAGATTGATTCAATAGATTAACAAACCTTGACAACGGAGAAAAGATCACGTTTCATTGAATCGATGCTGCATATCTGACCAGGATATTTCCATTGAAACTGGGAGATGAAATCTTTCAAGATCATTCTTCCATTAGGAGCATTAAGCAATATACACCGGACTTGAAACTCCAAACGATGGAGTGCTCCCTGGTCAACAAGAGACAGCATAGGTCCCCACGGAGATTCTATGACCTAAGTTTAGAAAAATTGTAATTCAAAGCAACAATTATATTAATACATCAAGTGTATAAATACATTATATATATATATATATATATATATATATATATATCCAACTAGAAATTATAAATATAATGAATGAAGAATTTACATCCATTGTCGGTAAATTAAATTAAAACAAAAATATATTTACCTCTACTGTGTTACTTATAGATCTCATTAATTTTTCAAGAGAGTCACATTCAAAGTCTTCATAGTGTAGAGCATAACCATTCTGTCGCAGGAATGCCCCTGGAATTGCAGAAAGCGGTAGCAGTGGGGGAGGAGTCTCTCTACCTAAATCTTCACTTCCTTTTACATTTGACTGATGGTGGTGATTTGAGGCCCACCCTGAGCTCTGCACTAAAGATACCATTTGCTCTGACAGGACTTTTAATCGCTCACGCAAGGTCAAAGTCACTCGTCGATCACCTTCTGAAGTTTCTTCCACCTGACAAGAAAATTAATATAAAGTACTTCTTTTTCAAGAGCATATTTGTAAAAGAATATGGATAAGATTAGAATGATAACACAAAATATGATGCATAAAATTAGTTCAGAAAATGATCCTTCTGTCTTCTTCCAAACCAAGCCCTAGTATAAGTTGAATCAAAGCTGATCTAATGTCACATAAACCCAATATTAAGGAACTTTTTTAATTATACCTAGACCCACATCAATGTTCAATAGTTTTAATATTTTATTTATCACAAACAGATGCTTCTAAGTATAGCGAAAAACTTACTAATTTCTACAGAAAATTTGCATTTATCGCAATTAAGCATTCTGTAAAAATTACAAAGTTGTTCATTATATTATGGCTTCCCAAAAAGTCACACCTTTTAAGATTGCTTTCATGCGCTTCTAACCAATTACATGTGTAATTAATATCCAATAGCTAACCAATAGACGGATGAATGCATACCATTATTTCCCTACAAGAAAAATTGCCAATACTTGAAATAAACCAAGGACCTTACAGTTGGAATGTTAGTATTCTAATCACACTGATAACATGCTAAGATGACTTCAGTAATATCTCTACCCAAGTAATTAAAGCACCACTCCCTAACTGGGAGTAGAATATCCCTGTGAATTACCATTCTTTTTCCCCAAAACAATATACCAATTTTAATGAGTTTCTGTGATGGAATTTAATCTGGAAGTCCAAACCATTTTGGATATCTAAGGAGTTTTATTACAGAAATAATACATTAATGATTTATGTATTACTGAAATACAAAACTTTATTAACTACATAAGAACAACTATCCTTTGCTTTGATATGTAAATATTCACCGCTTGAAAAGTAATAACTGACCCCCTAGAACTACTGAATAAAATGTACTAATAAGGTTCCCTTGTTAGTCTATCAACTTATCCACAGATTCACTAAATATCTTAGGATGAACAACTCAAAAAAAATGTTAATTCATAAATTGTTAAGTATATGAAAATATAATCATAGAAAATGGATGTAAAGCTATCTCTTCTTCTTATAATCCTTCTGCTGTTTGAGTTTCAGGATCCCTGACTGTCATTAACATGTCTATCTTAACTATCACATGCTTTACTGTAAGTATGCATAGTTCCCTTCCCAAGAGATATCCTTGATCCTTTCTAATATGTCAAATATTCCTGTTCTAAAGGGTCTATTAATTTCTGCTTTAAATAGAATTTCAACATTCAATTCGTAAGAGCATTAAAATTACTTAGATTAAAATGTGAATTTAAGCAGATTGGTCTGAGGGGTTGAGTGGAAATTTATAGAATTAAAGATTTAAATATTACCAAATGCTTTATTTCTGATAAAATAAATGAACTTTCTACATTCTGCAGTTTTACTCCACTCTAACTCACTCACACACTTCCTCAAAAAAGAATCCCTTAGATTACAACTATCAGCACCCATAAGAAGGTTATTAGTCCCAATCCAACATAATTAAAAGTAATACTTTACAAATTTATCAATGAAGGTAAGAAGATGAACTATTTTACCTTTGCAACTTCAGGAATAGCTTCAAAAAGCTCTATTAGCTTGGTAAAGCCATAATCTGCCACACGACATTGATGTCCAAAATGATGATGATAAGCTGGTATGAACTTGTTGAAAAACAGGGAACACTGAGGAGCATGGCGCAAAAGTTCCACAACCTGTAGTAAAAATTTTGACAACAACTCTAAGAAAGGTGAATAATAATTCCCTCCACCTTTATGCCTACTAAGCCTATAATTGAATCCTATACTCATAAATAGTTATCTTTGGAATTCACAAAATTTTCTTAATCATACAATTGCTTTCAATGAAATCACGCCTTCCAGTATTGATTTAACAAATTTAGAAGTTAGTTGTGGTTGATCAAATAATTAAAGTTTTATTTAAACTTTTATTTTCTTAAGTTTATTACATGTGCCATATGAAATTTTATAGGGAATTTTCTCAAGAAGAAATTTATACAAACTGTCTTTTCCATGATGTATAAGAACCATGATATCCTCCAACAAATAACTAAACGGGAGATATATCCAGATACTTTAATGATAATTTAGCTGGTAATAAAAAAACGCCCCAATAAGTCTCTTATGGTAAGCATTGATTTAATTTCTTCTTTACCAATTCTGGAATCAGCTAATATACAAGGATCTTTAAATAGAAAAAAGTGTAATTTGATTCTTCATGGATTTTCCTGCCCCTTCATAGTTCTATTATACTATGCCATTAAGAGAAATGTTTCTCAAAATATTATTATAGAAAGAAAAATTGCTACCTAAGATGAAAGAAATATTATCAATTTTATCAAAAAATAGCCATGATAAATTAATTTCAAATGGCTTCTTTCCCACATGAAAGGGTTAAATGTCTGGTCATCATCACAGTAATTAAATATATATTCATTCAATAATAAAAAGCCTTACCTCGCAAGCAAACTGCTTAGTCTTTTCAATCTCATTAGGTGTTTGTTCTCTCTTGGGAACTGATATAATAAGATTTGGAGGGATTTCATTAGGAGATTGTGAGACTACAACTGTGTTCTCAGATACTTCTGCTAAAATATCCTCAAGATAGCACACACCATAATCAGGAGCACAGAATGGTCGACCAATCACTTTCTCATATGTAGATGCAAATGCAGAGAAAGTAACTTGCTTGTTTGTTTGAGATTTAAGGATTCTAAGTAAATCAGAAGTGAACCTTCTTATTTGGGCTCGATGTGATAATGTGACCATCCTCCTTGCACCATCACCCATAACCTACAAGCCAAATTGAGATGATAAATCAATGAGAAAAATTTAATAAAAAGAAAAACATTATAACTAAGTTTAATAGTTTAACTACACAAGCAACTGAAAAAAATGAGAACAATATATTTTCTCACCTGCACAACTTGGGGTAATGCTTCCAGAAGATCTATTAATTTTGTAAAACCATAATCTGCAACCCTGCACTGACGACCAAAGTGATGATGATAAGCAGGGATGAAGCGATTAAATGGAAGCTGGCAGTGAGGTGCAGTTTTCAGTAGATCTACTAATTCTCTGCTAAAGAGAGCTAGCTGAGTCACAAGAGGTGGACTAACACACTTCAAAGAATCTAGAACAAAGAAAAATCCATATACATATATATATATATATACGAGTACAGGTGCGCTTGCTTACAGCAAGCAATGCAATAATTTATCTTTAGAGAAAAATAAATTTTTTTTTGAAACATTACTCTGCTCAAACGGTGCTGAACATAAAATAAAGGACATTATCGCAGCTGAAAATGCACCAAATTCGATTTCCCTTGCATTTCTTTCGGCAGCATAATTCCCGCCCCAGCGTCGAACCAAGGTCATCCTGCTAAAATCACTGTAATCTTTCCCTTGATAATGGTTGACTATATAAAACATCACGAATTTAAAAAGGAAATTCATTCAGGAAGTACCTTAAAATGAGTCCTTAATTCCCTATGCATTTCTTACGAAGTTATAGTTAACGCAACGTAGAATCGAACCAACGACCATTTACGACATAATTACGGTCGTTTTTAGGTGAAAATGGTCCCTTTTATAACTATGAATTTCTAAACCTCTGCGCGGTTGGGAAGTGTCATAAAAAGCTTTCGGAAATATGGTCAATGTATTTTAAACGGGAAAAATTGAGATTACGGGTCGCTCTGGAATCGAACCCATGGCACATAGGCCAGTGCCAGATTTTATTTGAAGGGCATTATATACGTATCTTTACGTGTAGAAGGTTTGAATGATCTTTGTACGATCTTAAGGGAGCTACGATTTTTCAAAATCTGAAAATATTTCACCTCCTGGCGTCGAACCCTGGATCGATTGTACGTAAAATACTGCAGATCTACTTCCGTAGATATATATATTAGCAATAGCTACATGAAATCTTATTCTTTTAACTGAATGGGAAGTATTTTTAAAATTATTTGAAAAACGGCCCCATGCATTCTTAACGGGGAAAATTGAGATTACGGGACGCTCTGGAATCGAACCCGTGACATGTAGGCAAGTATTGATTTTTTTCGAGGTATATAATATATTTACCTATAAGGGTAAAAAATTTGAATGATCTTTGTATCATAGTAAGAGAGCTAGGATTTTTCGAAATTTGAAACTTTTTCACCTCCTGGCATCAAACCCATGACCGGTTGTAGGTAAACAATATATAACAATATATGTTATCTATTATATATAGACGCTTCGGGGGGATATATATATATAGGATATTAATGTCAGGCCCAAACCACTCGGGCCACGGAGCCGCCGATTTTTTTTCGTGATGGCCCACTGAATCTCACTTAGGAAAAATTCGAAAACCGACCCTACCTATCATGGGTTCGATTCTAGGAGGTCCCAAAAATCGACTTTCCCCCGTAAGAATGGATGGGGCCGTTTTTCAAATAATTTTTAAAAATACTTTCCATTACGCTAGAACAATGAAATTTCATACAGCTATTGCTATTATCAATATCTATGGAAAAATGCTATTGTTTACATACACCCGGTCATGGGTTCGATGCCAGGAGGTGAAATATTTTCAAATTTCGAAAAATCCTAGCTCTCTTAATATGATACATAGATCATTCAAATTTTTTAAACTTTTAGGTAAGTATACTATATACCTCGAAAAAAATCAACAGTTGCCTACATGTCACAGGTTCGATTCCAGAGCGTCCCGTAGTCTCGATTTTCCCCGTTAGGAATGCATGGGGCCGTTTTTCAAATAATTTTAAAAATACTTCCCATTAAGTAAAAAGAATAAGATTTCGTGTAGCTATTGCTAATATATATTTCTATGAAAAAATGTAGTATTTTACGTACAATCGGTCCTGGGTTCGATGCCAGGAGGTGAAATATTTTCACATTTTGAAAAATCTTAGCTCCCTTAATATCATACATAGATCAATTAAACCTTCTACAAATATAGATACATATGAAATGTAATTAGAAAAAAATCAGCACTTGCCTATGTATCACGGGTTCGATTCTAGAGCGACCCGTAATCTCGATTTTTCCCGTTTAAAATACATTGGCCATATTTCCGAATGCTTTTTATAACACTTCCCAACCGCGCAGAGGTTCAAAATTTCACACAGCCATTAAGGGGACAATTCTCATATAAAAGATATCCGAAGATAGTCATAAAAGGTCGTTGGTTCGATGCTAGGGGGCGTTAACTATATCTCCATTTGAAATGCATAGGGAATTTAGGAATCATTTTAAGGTACTTCCTGAATGAATTTCCTTTTGAAATTCGGGATGTTTATAAAGTCCGCCTTACTCAAACGAAAGATTACAGTAATTTTAGCAGGATGACCTTGGTTCGACGCTGGGGCGGGATTTTAGCTGCCGAAAAAAATGCATCGGAAATCGTATTCAGCTGCGTTAATGCCCTTTACTTAATGTTTAGCAACGTTTGAGCAGAGTAATATTTCGAAAAATTTTATTATTCACTAAAGATAAATTATTGCATTGCTTGCTGTAAGCAAGCGCACCTTTACTTGTATATATATATATATATCCCCCCAAAGCGTCTATATGTATAGATATATATATTCATATATATAGGATATTAATGTCAGGCCCAAACCGCTGGGGCCACGGAGCTGCCGATTTTTTTACGTAATGGCCAACTAAATCTCACTCAGGAAAAATTCGGAAATCCACCCTACCTATCATGGGTTCGACTCTAGGAGGCCCCAAAAATCGACTTTCCCCTGTAAGAATGCATGGGGCCGATTTTCAAATAATTTTAAAAAATACTTCTCATTAAGCTAGAAAGATAAAATTTCATGCTACTACTTTCAGGACAGACCATGTATATATATGTTATATCCCCCGAAGCATGTATATGTAATAGATATCCCCCTGAAGCAGCTATATATAATTTTATATTCCCTGATACAGCTATATATAATAGATATACTTATACATAAAGCTACAAACTAATAAAAAAATTGAATTTGTTACCACTATTTTGGCTATTTTCTGTGCTAGGCTTCTTCCAGCGAAGAAATTTGACTCCCCCACTTCCTTGATGTATTTCAACACCTGGCACACATGTTATTAGGTGTTCAATTGGAACACCATCCTCACTCAATTCTAACTCTTTGAATTCCACATGGTAACAATTTGGTAAACTGAAAATTGATTTATTAAGTGATATTAGCATAAAAGCACATTTTTAAACATTTAATAACCTCAAAATACACACCTTGGTAGAGGCAGAACACCATTGTGAGATTGGATCAACTTATGAATCCTTTGCCCAAAAATCTTAATCTCAACCATGAGATTAGGTAATGCATCAATCTCTTGTTCTGCCCATCCTTTATCAGGTTTTGGTTTTTTAGAATGAATTAAACAGTAAGGATAATCAGTGATTATTCCATCCTGTAAGAAATATTGAAAATTCTAATAAAAATATCTATTAAAATAATAAATAAACAATATGGGAAATAAATAATTAGCAATTATTACTTTTTCCATATTATTTTAAATATTCATCAGTTTAAAATAATGAATAGTAAAATGTTTTTCAACATTTACAACAGCATAAACATTTTAAATTCATGGTTATAAAGTAGAAATATTTTTGGCAGTAATATTTTCAAACTTCAGAACTTGTATTATTTAAAAGTTTTTTTGATAATACTATAATTGTCAAAAATATTAGAATTTAAAATAAATCTGAATAGACAATAAAAACTGACTGCTCAACTTTTTTGCCCTTATCACAGTACAATTTAAGTCTATTGAGGAATAGTATCAGGGTCTTTACTATACTGTATATGCTGGACTATGTTAACAGTATACAGTAGTTAAATAAATAATATGTAACCTGTATCAAAGGGATTCAATTGGTAGTGTGGAAAGAAGAAAGTAGAAACCAAAATGATTAAAAAAGCAATTGATTTGATACATATCATGCATATTATGTTATCTTCTACGATTTAGCCAAGTTCAGCAAAACACATTCCTTAGATAGAAGACTATCAGGTAATACATAATAACCTCTATATTATCAATAAAAATAGGATAGTTAATGAGGAGGAAGAGGTAAAGAGACTTAGGATAATGAGAAACTAATGAAACAGCTAGGTACTAAAAAAAGTGAATGAGTCTGCTCCTGAATGTACATTTGATTCTTTTAAAAATGTCCTCAATAACCTTCAGTAATAACTTACAATGGGCAAGTCGTATTGAAAACAATCTGCAAAGCAAACAGAACGCTTAGCTACATAATCAGAAACTTAAGAAATTACCTAGGTAGAGTAGGTTAAATAGAAGACATTCAATGCTTGTTAGGCTAATGCTTGAGTTTAGCAACATCATTTGGGATCCGCATCAAAAAGGACTTATATTTAAACTGGAAAATATACAGAGGCAAGCAGCAAGATTTATTTTGGAAAAGATACGGAAAAAATGGATAGCATCAATGAAATGATTAAGGAATTTTTATGGGAAAAGTTAGAAGTTAGGCTAGGCTTTTTTAGGCAAAAGGTTAGGAAACATATTTAAAACAGTGAAAAAGAAACCCTTTTCAACAAAAGAAGTAAAAAAATAGACTTTGAAAGCTGTTCAATGTATAGCGATGGTGTATACTCTGAATCTTTTTCAACGACCTTTGTTAGTCTGTCCAGAATAAAGGTTTCAACTGTATTCTCCTAAGTCGCAATCCAATTACAAACGCAGCTTTCCTGGGTCACAATTGATTTATTTGTTCTCATTAAGGTTATTAAGTGTATATAGATATAAACATACTATCTTATTTGGTGATAAATTCGGCAGAAACTGATAAATTTTCTTATTCTTTGTTCTTTTCACTGGTCCTCATTACATATTTACATAAACACATGTTACATTGCCTTGTTTAACTCTGTTTCGTTTAGCGCTCAAAGTTATTGAAACTTATCCCCCACCATAAGCGGGGTCTTACTGTACTCAGAATTCATAATTATATGTTTTTAACACATTAAATAAATATTTTATTTTAGATAATTATAGTAGGTTACTTCTTGAAAAATAGATCAGCTTTCATGACAGCAATAGTAATACCATTCAATTATCATAGTTTATTAAAATCCTATATTGCTCTAAACGAATGAAAATTTCTAAGTAAATGAAAGAAGATTAGCTATATCTTTACTTACAGCTGAGCTAACAGGAGATGGAGTGTTTCGATGATCTGGGTTTAAGGTAACCATTCTTCCAGTTGATTCCTCAGTTACTATGATGACATCCTTCATTCGATGCAAATCTGAAACACTCACAGATGTTAAATAACGGCTCTCAAACAATTCTCTAAATTTGAAGAGAGGTAAACGATGGCCAGGTACTTCCAGAAGAAGAGATACAATTTGTGACCTTCACACATGAGAATAAAAAAAAAACATAGGCTACTTAAAATATTTCATTAGGCACTACCCTCTTCATAATATAATTTTATTCTTGTGAAAAAAGTATGCCAAAATAATAGTTGATATGATCTAAACATACAATGAGAAATTTTAAACTAAATGAAGACTGAGATAAAATTTTAGTATCTTTAAAAAATAATACACAAACTAAAGTAACTTTTATATATAATAATGTTATATTTCAAAAACAGCAAAGTAGAATGAAGAAAATCAAAATTTCAAACAAATAATTATATTTATAAAATAAAGGCCGATTAATTTTTTTCTCTGATTTAATATAAAAGTAATCCACTGGAGTTTATTAAAAATATACGATACTAATATCTTTCTTTAACATTTCAAGAAGGACATTAATATTTAATTTTCTATAATCAGCACTAGATTAATATAGCATTTATTTACTTTTTGAATGATAAAATGAAAATAATAAATTACCGTATCAATTGGGGATTTGGTCCTCCACTGTGAGCATAAGAGATGCATATTCTCTTAAAGCCAATCCTACGACGATGCAACTGAGAAATTGCATACTGAGCATCTTGTAAAGAAGGAACCTTTACACTAGCAGCAAAATTTCCATCTGACTGAATGAATACAGATACATGTAGAACCTGCAAACCAAACCATACTTCATATTAAAGCAAAAGTAATTAAAAATACATTTAAGGTATGCATTCCTGGTACATGATATCCTACACTTTATAAGTTTCATAAAAAAGGTATCAGAAAAATATTTTACCATCACATGCTCTCGAAATAATGAGAGAAGAATTCTCTTCATATCTTTTGCATCAATATCCTGATCTAAGTTGGTGACTTGCAATTCAACAGGATTACTTGCATTCACTGTTGGAAATGTTGCGTTTCCATTGCTCCCAGGGTTGGCAGACTGAATAGGATGGAAATAATGCTGAAAAAAAAAAAATATATTTAAAAACCAATCTATACTGTTCTAGTTATTCATATAAATAACAATAAGATACACAATCATTCTAAACCAAATTATCAAACAAATTATTATATTTATAAAATAAAGCCGATTAATTATACAGAATATAATTATAGGTTATTTAGTATAGGAATAAAACTATTCTTGATATTCTTGAAACAGAAATAATATACCATTAAAAGTTATCTAACATATTACCTCTTTTCCTTTTCTATAATATATAATGGAATGTACAAGTCCTAAATAATGTATCAAATGATTTCCTTGTGAAACAAATCTATTTGGTTCAAAAATCTGAATTCATCCATTTTAAACACCAATTGCAGGTAAACTGGTAATAAAAAATTGCTGGGAAAGTTGGTCAAAACGGTTGCAAGTTGTAATTACCATTCACTAAAGCCTTCAATAAACAGCATTATTAATACCTGTTTGACACAATACGAAAGGTTCCCATGTAAGACACTTCAGTGATTGTGAGTCTCATATCTAATTCAAATTGTTTGCATTTAAAATGGAAAATAATTTTTTAAATTCATCTTCCTAGACATCATATTTTGAGTGAGCATTATGTATTTTTTGTCATCCTTCCTCTCTTTTAAGTATTCTAATTACCACACTCAAAATTTATATGATGATGATTAATTTATGTGTGTCTCTGAATATTTTTTCAATCTGTCTAAGAAGGAAACTAAGCATAATCCAGAAAATATAACGTGATCCCCTGAGATTCAACTATAGAAAGATTTTACTGTACTTGGTAAACTGCTAAAATCTAGAATTTACAAACATCAAGTGATGTAGACTGTGACATCTTCTGAAGATATAAGCATAGAAATAATACCAGCAGCAAATATATTGTGTGGATCTGAACAAATATTTCATTCTTAAGTGTTTAAGCTATGATATTCTGCAAATCAATAACATTTAGGCTAACCAGATACTACTTGAAAATGTATGCCCCATGTTCTTCTCTATCAGTACCTCTAGATCATTTAAGGACATTTTTAATATAAGTTTTGCCAGTTCCTGCCCCCTTAAAAGAGCCATTCTGGAAAAACTCTACTGTACACACTAAGTTGCATACCAATAATTGAGAGAATTTTTTCTTAAAAAATATATGTGTCACATTATTACTTTACTTTTCCCCTGATAGTTAGGATATAAAAGATTTATAACTTTGCTAAAAACTATGAAAATTAAATTTGAAGTAGCTTATGAATTACATGTATACATATATATTTTGGATTAACCTTTAAAAGATGGGACTCTATCTCAGATGCATCTCTGAATGGCCGGGCATAGAAATGCAGAAATTACGGAAACTCCGCAGCTCTTTAGTTCATGCTAAATAACTAAAAACTATTTAAGATAGCGTAATAAAACAAAGTATATGCATAACAACACCACTGTGCCACTGTCTGCTTTTTATTTGCAATAAAATTTTTTTCTATGGAATATGCACAGTAAGAATCCGAGCAGAGAACTAAGGAATGGAAAGCATTGAGAGATTTTCATTTTTCTCTTATTTTTTTGAGATAAGGAAATGGTTGGATTACTTGCTTGTACAGAAGATTAAAAAAATACCAAAGAGTGTTTACAACCACCAAACATAAGTAGGATGAAATGTAAGAGAATATTGGGACTGTTTGCGTTCTAGAAGCAGAGAAGGTAGAGTCGTTTCAAAAGCAATTACGGATATAAACCTTGTATCAAGTAAGACGAGTTTATGCTATGAGCTTAAAGAGAGGACTACTCCAAGATACTAAGAAAAAAATCAGCCAAATCCAAGCTAAGAAAATGATAATAAGCAGACCTGAAACGAAGCATATGCTCGGCCATTCACAACTACATCTGGTGATCCCTAAAGGGACCGCTCGTACGTTAAAGGTTAAAGTACATTAATAACTAACTTTACCTCGGATATATCTGATTTGAATGAGACAGGACTACAAGAACGTCTTTCTATCTGCCGATTACTGGTGCTTGAAGTCCAGGGATTAACTTGTTTATGAGGCCAATTATTTTTATCAACTGAAGAAACTGTGAGAGGTGAAGGTGTTTGGCACTTACGAACTGGCAATTCATAAGGTATATTTTTAAAAACTGATCTAGAAGAAGGTAAGTACTGAAAAGACTGTCTTTGCAGCATTGGAGCATCAATTGACCCATTTGTTGTGAGTGGAGAAGGTGTTCTGCTTCTCTTCACATTACTAGAAGGCACATGAGCTGCCATTTTGCTTCCATTTTCAATGTCACTTATTTCACACAGTATTGCAGTATCGGACATCAAAGGGCTACTCTCTCCTCCAGTTTCTTTAGCAGGAAGAACTACAAAAAGAAACTATATTTAAAAAACAATACTCATTCCACAAGATGTGATTATTAAAGTATCTTAATGTATTATAATTATTTTTGAAATGTGTTCAGACACACTAAGGCTAAATATTACGAATAGCAAATAAATAAATCAGAAAATAAGTGACAAAAACTTGAAAAAATAATCATTGAGATGTAGATTAATATTTTAGAGGATAAAAATAACTGTTCATAATGAAATTTTTTGCCTTATTCAACATTTGCAACACCCACAACTAAATAACAAAAGGCTAACAATAAACTTTACACTATGTGCTAACAATCAAAGTTAAAAGTAATGAGTTATTAGTTGAACTTAGTAAACTAAGAATACTCAACATTTCAACATTAAATCATAGATGTAACGTGCTAATTGTAACTGTTGCCAAGGTTACATTTTATTTATTTATATTAGCACAGCTTGATATCTGTTGTAAGTGATGAAATTTACTATTTAAAAAACTCATTTAAAATTCAAAGATTAATTCAAATAGGCAGAAGATATCATAAGAAATGTTATCACACTGTACTAATTGAATATACTCCATATTCTACAAAAATATGTTTTTCATAAGTACGTAATCCTCTGATATGCTCCTCTTAAAATAGGAAATTCACTTACACAAATAATTTACTTTTAAAAATTATATAGCTAAGCATTCTAACCACTTTTCTTAGAGCATTTAAATTGATAAAAATCAAACAAAATGATAAATATAAATAGATAAAAAACTAATACTTGTGATTAGGATAAGAATGAGTCAGAAATACCAGTACAATAATCACCACCAGTATCCAAATAATTTATAAGATGGCTAAAAGAAAACTCTTACTTTTGTGTGTTCCTTTGATTTTGCGCCTTCCATCAGGTAGTTTATTAGGAAGCCAAGAATCTGAGATTTTATCCGCAACAGTTTGATGCACAGCTCCTTTATGGCAAGCAAATGCGCATGAGGATGGTTCCAGAGTTATGCTATTCTGTAGTTCAGAATCATTCCATTGAAATGATGGCATAGTGTGCCATATAGCAGGTGGTGGTGGCGGCAAGACTGAAGTAGGTGGGTGAAGAGGACCCAAACCTTCATAAGGTTTTCCTGAATTGTTGGGCAACCCCCTAAGCCGTGTTAATGAATCTTCTGGGCTCCCTTTCTCCAAGTTCCATTGGACATTAGGACAGCTTTCCCATCCATTTTGATTACTTGACTTTAAGTCCTTCATGCTATCTGGCACCTTACCTGAGGATTTACTGTCTTTAGAACTTTCTTCACCTTTTGCAACAGTTTTTCTTACTGTGTAATCAAAGAGTAATAGTAAGTATTAAAAATAGTACAGTTAAACAATGCATGAGGAACATATGCAATGATCATTTAAAAAATTCACAAGGCAGAAAAAAAAACTGATTGCAATAGTTTTGCTTTGTCAGGATATGAAGTAAGGTAATAACTATTTCATACTAATATATCGAGTATAAAACTTACAGTCAAAAATTGACTAATATTAAAACATACAGATTATATCTAATACAGTCAGATGTTTAGCATTCCAGACCTAAAAATTGTAGTTATAAAGCATAATAATAACTCATGAAATAAATTTGATTTAAATATGCAACTAAAAATGCTGGTACACTGTCACTTATCAATAAGCAAATTATATTTTAAAAGCTAACTAATTAATGAGGAAGATATAATCATAAGCTACAACTTAAAATAACTTAATTTTAGAGATTCTAGGCAGGAACCCAGAAAATCTATCTAAAAATCAGAGCAAAAATTCCTCAGTGACCAGCATTTTTATCTCCCAAAAGCATCAATGAATGGATTAGTAAAAATAGTAGTACGAGTACCAAAATTAAAAATGCCAACCTAAATTGGTCAACAGAACAGCAAATGTATTTCTTTACTAAGCACATTCAGCATTCCTAAAATTAAACTTTATTATAAAAATCAAATGAAATGTCCCCCTCTCAGATCAAATGAGGAATGAAAAAAATTCTAAAACAAAACCTATGGTTCAATTCTAGAAAAAAATCTAATTTTGATTAATATTGATATACTCACCAAATATTCAGTAATTAAAAAAAATTATTAAAAGAAAATGCAACAATCATTATAAAATCTTTTACAAAACAGAGTTCAAGAAAGCTTGTAAATCAAATATCATTGTTTTGAGGTCAGGAGCCATTATTAGAACTGATTTTGTAAGTTGTTCAATATGGTTCAATCAATTAAAATAATTCAGAATACTTATGCATGACCTACCTGCAGAAATTTTCATAGGAGATCCTTCTTTCCTTTCCTCCACTCTTGTTGGATTTCCAGCAGTAATTTTATTACCAAATACATCTTCTCCGTCCATTCTCTTCTTAGCTCTAAAAATATAAAACTTTAATACATACGTAATATGAAATAATATCCTAACTTAAGACTTAACTAATTGATTTCATCCTTACATAGAATCCAATCTAACACTACTTAGAAGATCATGTGTTTGATCACATGACACCCTTAGAAGGTTACAAACTAAGATATGAATGCCCACATGGCTTTGAAATCCCATCAGTCATTTCATACAAAACACCATCACCAAGCATTTAAAATCTGATTGGTCAACAGTATATTGTTAGACAAAAGCACTCATAAAGAACAGATGAAGTATGATTGATATTAATAATCAGTTCAAAAAAGGGAAAAATATATACTTGATTACTAACCAATGATGAAAATGGTAAAATCAAAAATTAATTCAATCCCATTCATGCAAACTAAAAATATGATATGTATATTGTGATTCAGAGATACATAACCTTTTTCTAAAAATTAAAACAAGAATTTTACTTGGAAATAGATTTATGTTCCTTTCTTTGCAAGAGAGAATTAATGTACTCAACCAGCTACTATAATAAATAGAATTTTTGTTGTACCTGTTAGCATTTTCCATAGAGGAAAATCTAATAGTGGCAGAAGTCTTATGAATGTTTCCAACTCTGCCCCCACAGTTGTCTGAGAGTTGTTTCAGGCGATATTTAACACGAGACTGGTCTTTGTCTTCTGGCAAATTTGAAACAACTATTTCAACAGGCTGGTTTGTATGCTACAGAAAGGAAATCAAGTAATTCAGTAGCATTTTTAATTTTTGTTTGTGAATAAGCAAAATTGACATCTTCAAAATCTCATGTTTCATGTAAGAAAGTCTCACCTTTGCTTGGGATCTAGGAGGTAGAGACTCTACTATGTGTGTAAAACTATAGTTTTCACTTGCACATAGAATTAAAGCTTCTGAGGTATTGACTTTGTGTAACAATATGACATGAATCTTCTTCCTAAAATTTTATAATAAGCCACAAAATAATAAAGGCCAAAGGGTATCAATTTATTTAATCTATGTTATAAATTTTATTTACAATACATGCAGATATATTGAAAGGGAAATTAATTCAACCTGTGTCGAAGATCACAGATATCAGCAGCAAAGTTGATATCACCAGAAATGAGAATAATTGACGCAGGACTTCCATGTAAATCAGCAAATCTTCTTATGGCTTGTCTGAGCTTCTCGTCGGCAGCATTCTTACAAGTAGCCGAAACATGAATTAAATTAACCTGAAATTAGCAATAATTGTTAATCAGAGAATTGACAAACAGATGTTTATTTTTTAGGCAAACAATACCTGAGCATCATTCAGTTCCTGTATAACTTGACTGTTTTCTTTCTTGACATCGCAAACAACAAGAAATTCCGCCTCTCGGTAACCAGTAAAAAATCTGTCGCGTATAGCTTGTGCTACGGCCATTGCAGAGCGACCCTTGGGAACCTGTGAATTTAATTGATAATTTATTATTTGGACATTAAATACAAAATTACCAAGGGGAGTTAACTACTTACTTGGCAGTTTTCAATATCCCAAAATACACCGATCGGAGGTAAAAAGCGAGGTAATGATCGTAACGCAACAGGACTACAATTGCCTTGAAAATTATGGTATCTATACCAGGGAACACAAACAGGAGAGGATGGTGTGAAAGACATTACTAAACCACAATCTTCGTCCTCTATCTGACTCTCTGAAGTTTCAGAATCTTTATCAGACTTAGAATATGGCGATACGGAAAGACATCTAAATGAAGCGTTAGCAGCATGCGGCGCAAAGAATATGCCTGAGCCCATTCTGACTCTTTCATCTTCTTCATGACAAAGATGATTAACCTTCCTCGTCACCGCTGAAATATATTTCTAACATCAAAAATATTTTCCTTGTTACAACTAAAATGAAAGTCTGACCTTTACTCACGTTTTGGTTTCTTGAATATTTCTATCGAATTTGACATTATAAAATCCCAGTAAAATCCACACACTCACTACAAATATTTGCCTTTTCAAAAAGTTTCCCATGAAGTTGTAATTAAATATATTCATGTTGATATCAAGTCAGCAGCCAGCTTGATGATGCAAAGCTATCAGCATACCTTCGTCGTAGTCTCTCTCCACTCCGTTGACATATATTCGAGGACCATTGTCGCGATTGAAAAAACGAAATACTTTGCAAAACATTTAGTTGAGAAGCAAATTTTGTCACGATTATTTCACGATATATGGCGGAGAGTAAGGAAGGTGCATCATTTTTTGATAACGACCAATTTGAGGGGTGTCCAAACCCAATGATTTGCTTCACTTCACCATACTTAAACCCAAATATACAACTGAATACTCAAATAGAGTAAAATTGAAGTTGCATTTTCGCCACTTCCGTTTACTGTATTAGTCAACACAACTGACATCAACGTGAACGTAAGTGAAGGCGGGATCGGCTGTACCAACTTAGTAGTATCCGTCGGTGAAATATTGCTTTCTCTAGCGATTAATTCATTAATTACCGTTCGAAAAATTTTGCTTATCATGTACACACGATCAGGCTTTCTCAAGTTTTCTTAAAGCCGTCCTTAAATATATTTACTAAGGTTATGCTTACGTTTTGCAAAATTTCCAATAAAAGTATCTTCTGCACTTTGTCCCCACATTCTTAAATATATAAATTAGAAATATCATCATTTTCTACTTCGTAACTAATGCATCAAAAATGGTCAACACTATTTATTTTAGGAGGGATTTCCTAAAATTTTCATCTTGAATGCAGTTGAATGCGTAGAGCTAATAATTTCTAATCTATGTTAAAATATTAATGATCGGGCTAGAATATTACCGTCAAAAATACGTAAGTGTCGAAGATCATGCATATGGAAACTTGATTTAAAGTTTTCGAACCGATTTTAATTATGTTAGCAACACAGACTCATTTGCATATCCGTTAACCGAATAGGAATCAATCTTTAAATGCATCTCGAGCAATTTAAAACAAACGATATATTAAGTTACAACTTTACCTTAAATTTTCCTTGTTTTTCTCCTAAATCTAGACCAATTCAGTTTCTAAGATCGCTTTGCGGTATGTATCCATAATTGAAATAACTGTAGCCGTCAAACTAGTTTTATATCAACCTTCAGTTACAAACCGTAAAATTTTGCTAAACGAGAGTTATTCAGAAGATAGGACAACATTGTCACCACTGACATGATATAAAGGTTAAAATAGGGGTCTATTTCATTGAGCCACATATTCCATCGATTAATAGAAATTAGACTGAAATCAATGATATATAATTGTTATGTTTTGTTTGTATTCATACACATCGTCCTCACTGATCATGGGTTCAATCCTAGGGAGTCTCAATATCAAGCCTTTCCAAGTAATAAAGCATTTAAAAACCTCACATTTGTCGCATATTACGCTACATATACAGACACGCCGTATCTGTATGCAGCATAATATAATGCTTTTAGTTTCCTAAGCATCATACGACATTCGGAAAAACTTATGTCGATTAAATATTGGACATAATTAAACCGATCACTAGGTTTTACTTGTAAAAGATATTACTATATCTTTTACATATAGACGCTTCGGGGGGATATCTGTATCAATTAGGAGTAAAGGTGTGCTTGCTAACCACAAGCTATGGTATCTATTATATATAGACGCTTCGGGGGGATATATATATCTATTATATATAGACGCTTCGGGGGGATATAACATATATATAGATACGAGTAAAGGTGTGCTTGCTTACAGCAAGCAATCGAAAAATATATCTTTTAATAAAACGTAACAATTTACGAAAGATTATTCTGAATGATAAGTCATGCTAAGTAAAGGACATTTTCGCAGTGGACAATGCAGTGAATTCGATTTCCCATGCATTTCTTAAGGCAGCATTATTCCCGCCCCGGCGTCGAACCAAGGCCATCTTACGAAAATCACTGTCATTTATCGCTTATGTACGATTACCTTTATAATCACCCCGAATTTCAAAAGGAAATTCATTCAGGAAGTAACTTAAAATGAGTCCTTAATTCCCTTTGCATATCTTACGAAGTTATAGTTAACGCCCCCTAGAATCGAACCAACGACCTTTCACGATACTATTACGGTCGCTTTTAAGTGAGAATGGTCCCTTTTATGGCTGTGTGAAATTTCGAACCTCTGTGCGGTTGGGAAGTGTCATAAAAAGCTTTCGCAAATATGGCCAATGCATTCCTTATGACAAATATCGAGATTACGGGACGCTCTGGAATCGAATCCGTGACACAGAAAAGTGTTGATTTTTTTCGAAGTACATTACGTAAGTGTCTATACGTTTAGAAAGTTTGAATGATCTAAGTATCAGATGAAGAGGGACACGATTTTTCAAAATCTGAATATATATATATATATATATATATATATATATATATATATATATATATATATATATATATATATATATATATATATATATATATATATATATATATATATATACATACGAGTAAAGGTGCGCTTGCATACAGCAAGCAATGCAATAATATATCTTTAGTGAATAATAAAATTTTTCGAAAGATTACTCTGCTCAAACGTTGCTAAACATAAAAGGACATTAAAGCAGCTGACAATGCACTGAATTCGATTTCCGATGCATTTCTTTCGGCAGCTAAAATCCCGCCCCGGCGTCGAACCAAGGTCATCCTGCTAAAATTACTGTAATCTTTCGCATGAGTATGGTGGACTTTATAAACACCCCGAATTGCAAAAGGAAATTCATTCAGGAAGTACCTTAAAATGAGCCCTAAATTCCCTATGTATTTCACATGGAGAATTAATTAACGCCCCCTAGCATCGAACCAACGACCTTTTACGATAATCTTAGATTATTTTTTATATGAGAACTGCCCCCTAAATGGCTGTGTGAAATTTTGAACCTCTGCGCGGTTGGGAAGTGTTACAAAAAGCATTCGAAAATATGGCCAATGTATTTTAAACGGGAAAAATCGAGATTATGGGTCGCTCTGGAATCGAACCCGTGATACATAGGCAAGTTCTGATTTTTTTCCAATTACATTTTGTAAGTATCTATACGTGTTGAACGTTTGAATGGTCTATGTACGATATTAAAAGAGCTACGATTTTTTAAAATTCAAAAATATTTCACCTCCTGGCATCGAACCCAGGACGGATTGTGCGTAAAATATTGCATTTTTCCGTAGACATATATATTAGCAATAGCTACATGAAATTTTATTCTTTTAGCTTAATTGAAAGTATATTTAAAATTATTTGAAAAACGGCCCCATGCATTCTTAACGGGGAAAATCGAGATTACGGGACGCTCTGGAATCGAACCCGTGACACATAGACAACTGTTGATTTTTTTCGAAGTACACTATGCAAGTGTCTATACGTGTAAAAAGTTTCAATGATCTATATATGATATTAAGAGAGCTACGATTTTTCGAAATTTGAAAATATTTCACCTCCTGGCATCGAACCCAGGACCGATTGTGCGTAAAATATTGCATTTTTCCGTAGACATATATATTAGCAATAGCTACATGAAATTTTATCTTTCTAGCTCAATGAAAACTATTTTTAAAATCATTTGAAAAACGGCCCAATGCATTCTAAATGGGGAAAGTCGATTTTTGGGGCCTCCTAGAATCGAACCCATGATAGGTAGGGTCGGTTTCCCAATTTTTCCTAGGTGAGATTTAGTTGGCCATTACGGAAAAAAATCGGCGGCTCCGTGGCCAAAGCGGTTTGGGCCTGACAATAATATCCTATATATATGTTATATATATACGAGTAAAGGTGTGCTTGCTTACAGCAAGCAATATGATAATATATCTTTTAATAAAATGTAAGATTTTTCGAAATATTATTCTGATAGGCCACGCTAAACATAACGTAAATGGACATTTTCGCAGCGAGCTTTACATTGATTACGATTTCCCATGCATTTCTTACGGCAACATTATTCCCGCCCAGGCGTCGAACCAAGGCCATCCTACGAAATTTACTGTTATCTTCCGCTTGAATATGATTGACTTTATAAACACTCCAAATTTCAAAAGGAAATTCACTCAAGAGGTACCTCAAAATGTGTCCTAAATTCCCTATGCATTTCAAATGGAGATATAGTTAACGCCTTCTAGCATCGAACCAACGACCTTTTACGACTATCTTAGGATAGCTTTCAAATGAGAATGGTCCCCTTAATGCCTGTGTGAAATTTTCAACCTCTGCGTGGATGGGAGGTGTAAAAAAAAACTTTCGGAAATATGGCCAATGTATTTTAAACGGGAAAAATCGAGATTACGGGACGCTCTGGAATCGAACCCGTGATACATAGGCATTTGCTGATTTTTTTTGAAGTACAAAACATACTTATCTATTTGCGTTGAAAATTAGAATGATCGAGGTATCAGATGAAAAGAGCTACGATTTTTCATAATTTGATAGTTTTTCACCACCTGGCATCGAACCCATGACCGGTTGTACGTAATCAATGGCATTTTTCCGTAGATATATATAATAGCAATAGCCACATGAAATTTTAACTCTCTAGCGTAATGGGAAGTATTTTTAAAATTATTTGAAAAACGGCCCCATGCATTCCTAACGGGGAAAATCGAGATTACGGGACGCTCTGGAATCGAACCCGTGACACGTAGGCAACTGTTGATTTTTTTCGAGGTATATTATATACTTACCTATAAATGTAAAAAATTTGAATGATCCTTGTATCATAATAAGAGAGCTACGATTTTTCGAAATTTGAAACTTTTACACCTCCTGGCATCGATCCCATGACCGCTTGCGCGTAAAAAATAGCATTTTTGCGTAGATATATATAATTGCAATAGCCGTATGAAATTTCATTGTTCTATCTCAATGGAAAGTATTTTTTTAAATTGTTTGAAAAACGGCCCCATGCATTCTTACGGGGGAAAGTCGATTTTTGGGGCCTCCTAGAATCGAACCCATGATAGGTAGGGTGGATTTCCCAATTATTCCTGAGTGAGATTTAGTGGGCCATTACGTAAAAAAATCGGCGGCACCGTGGCCGAAGTGGTTTGGGCCTGACATTAATATCCTATATATATGTTATATATACGAGTAAAGGTGTTCTTGCTGACAGCAAGCAATCGGGAAATATATTATTTAATATAACTTACGATTTTTTCGGAAGATTAATCGGATAAGCCATGCTAAGCTTTAACTAAAATACGTTTTCGCAGCGTACATTGCATTGAGTTCGATTTCGTATGCTTTTCTCTTGACGGTATTATTTCCGCCCCGACGTCGAATCAAGGCAATCTTACGAAAATCACTGTCATTTTTCGCTTGAGTATGGTTGACTTTATAAACATCCCGAATTTCAAAAGGAAATTCATTCAGGGAGTACCTTAAAATGAGTCCTTAATTCCCTATGCATTTCTTACGAAGTATTTGTTAACGCCCCCTAGAATCGAACCAACGACCATTTACGACATTGTAAGGGTCGCTTTCATGTGAGAATGAGCCCTTTAATGGCTTTGTGAAATTTTGAACCTCTGCGCGGTTGGGAAGTGTCATAAAAAGCTTTCGGAAATATGGTCAATGCTTTCCATACGGGAAAAATCGAGTTCACGGGACTCTCTGGAATCGAACCCGTGACACATAGGCAAAAGTTGATTTATTTTCAAGTAGATTTTGTAAGTATCTATTCGTGTTGGAAATATGAATGATCTTAGTATCATATTAAGAGAGCTACGGATTTTCAAAATCTTAAAATATTTCACCCCATGGGATCGAACCCATGACCAGTTGCATATAAATTATACCATTTTTCCATAGATATAGATAATAGCACTAGCCACATGAAATCTTATCATTCTAGATCAATGGGAAGTATTTTTAAAATTATCTGAAAAACTGCCCCATGCATTCTTAAAGGGGAAAACCGCGACTACGGGACCCTCTGGAATCGAACCCGTGACACGTAAGCAGTTGTTGATTTATTTCTATGCACAGTATGTAAGTTCCTATACGTGTAGAAAGTTTGAATGATCTACGTATCATATTAGGAGAGCTACGATTTTTCGAAATTTGAAAATATTTCACCTCCTGGCATCGAACCCAGGACCGATTGTGCGTAAAATATTGCATTTTTCCGTAGACATATATATTAGCAATAGCTACATGAAATTTTATCTTTCTAGCTCAATGGAAACTATTTTTAAAATTATTTGAAACACGGCCCCATGTATTCTTAACGGGGAAAATCGAGATTACGGGACGCTCTGGAATCGAACCCGTGACACATAGACAACTGTTGATTTTTTTCGAAGTACACTATGCACGTATCTATACGTGTAAAAAGTTTCAATGATCTATATTTCATATTAAGAGAGCTACGATTTTTTGAAATTTGAAAATATTTCACCTCCTGGCATCGAACCCATGACCGGTTGGACGTAAGCAATAGCATTTTTCCGTAGATATATATAATAGCAATAGCTACGTGAAATCTTATTGTTCTAGGTTAATGGGAAGTATTTTTAAAATCATTTGAAAAACGGCCCAATGCATTTTTAATGGGGAAAATCGATTTTTGGGGCCTTCTAGAATTGAAACCCATGATAGGTAGGGTCGGTTTCCCAATTTTTCCTAGGTGAGATTTAGTTGGCCATTACGTAAAAAAATCGGCGGCTCCGTGGCCAAAGTGGTTTGGGCCTGACATTAATATCCTATATATATATATCCTATATATATATATCCCCCCGAAGCGTCTATATATAATAGATATATATACAAGTAAAGGTGTGCTTGCTGACAGCAAGCAATCGGAAATTTTATCTTTCACTTAAAATTACGATATTTGAAAGATTAATCGGATAAATCATGAAAAGCTGTACTAAAGTACGTTTTCGCAGCTGACAATGCACTGAATTCGATTTCCCATGCATTTCTTACGGCAGCATTATGCACGCCCTGGCGTCGAACCAAGGCCATCCTACGAAAATCACTGTCATCCTTCGCTTATGTATGATATCCCGTACAAACACCAGAAATTTCAAACCGAAATACCCTAAGGAATTACCTAAAAATGAGTCTTTATTTCCCTAAGCATTTCATTTGAAATATTTGTTAACGCCCCCTTGAATCGAACCAAGGACCATATAGGACATTATTACGGTCGCCTTTATGTAAGAATGGTCCTTTTTATGGCTGTGTGAAATTTTGAGCCTCTGCGCGGTCGGGAAATGTCATTAAATGCTTTCAGGAAAGTTGTCAATGCTTTCTATACGGGAAAACTCGAGATTACGGGTCGCTCTGGAATCAAACCCATGGCTCATAGGCACCTGTTAATTTTTATAAAGGTACAATCTATACGTATCTATAAACGTAGAAAGTTTGAATGATCTATGAACGATATTAGGGGTGCTACGATTTTTCGAAATTTGAAAATATTTTACCTCCTGGCATCGAACCCATGACCGTTTGGACGTAAGCAATAGCATTTTTCCGTAGATATATATAGTTGCAATAGCTACATGAAATCTTATCCTTCTAGGTTAATGGGAAGTATTTTAAAAATAATTTCAAAAACGGCCCAATGCATTCTTAATGGGGAAAATCGATTTTTGGGGCCTTCTAGAATCGAACCCATGATAGGTAGGGTCGGTTTCCCAATTTTTCCTAGGTGAGATTTAGTTGGCCATGACGTAAAAAAATCGGCGGCTCCGTGGCCCCAGCGGTTTGGGCCTGACATTAATATCCTATATATATATATCTGTATATATATATATCCCCCCGAAGCGTCTATATATAATAGATATACGAGTAAAGGTGCGCTTGCTTACAGCAAGCAATCGAACAATATAAATTTTAATAAAACGTAACAATTTACGAAAGATAATTCGGATAAATCATGCTAAGTAAAGGACCTTAACGCAGCTGAAAATGCACCGAATTCGATTTCCCATGCATTTCTTACGGCAGCATTATTCCCGCCCCGGCGTCGAACCAAGGTCATCCTGCTAAAATCACTGTTATGTTTCCCTTATGTATGATTGACTTTATAAACAACCCGAATTTCAAATGGATAATCATTCAGGAAGTACCTTTAAATGAGTCCTTAAGTCCCTATGCATTTCTTACGAAGTTATTGTTAACGCCCCCTAGAATCGAACCAACGACCATTTACGACTATCTTAGGATAGCTTTTAAATGAGAACGGTCCCTTTTATGGCTGTCTGAAATTCTGAACCTCTGCGCGGTTGGGAAATGTCATAAAAAACTTTCGGAAATATGGCCAATGTATTTTAAACGGGAAAAATCGAGATTACGGGACGCTCTGGAATCGAACCCGTGACACATAGGCTAATGCTGATTTTTTTAAAAGTACAATATAAACTTATCCATTTGTGTTATGAGTTTGAATTTTCTACGTACGATATTAAGAGAGCTACGATTTTTTAAAATTCAAAAATATTTCACTTCCTGACATCGAACCCAGGACCGATTGTGCGTAAAATACTAACGTTTTCCGTAGACATATATATAAGCAATAGGTACATGAAATCTTAACGCTGTAACACAATTGGAAGTATTTTTAAAAGTATTTGAAAAACGGCCCCATGCATTCTTAACGGGGAAAATCGCGATTACGGGACCCTCTGGAATCGAACCCTTGACACATAGGCAACTGTTGATTTTTTTGAAAGTACATTTTATATGTATCTATTTGTTTAAAAAGTGTGAATGATCTAAGTGTCATATTAAGGAAGCTAGGATTTTTTAAAATTCGAAAATATTTCACCTCCTGGCATCGAACCCATGACCAGTTTTACGTAAGCGATAGCATTTTTCCGTAGATATATATAATAGCAATAGCTACATGAAATCTTATTATTCTAGGTTAATGGAAAGTATTTTTAAAATCATTTGAAAAACGGCCCAATGCATTCTAAATGGGGAAAATCGATTTTTGGGTCTTTCTAGAATCGAACCCATGATAGGTAGGGTCGGTTTCCCAATTTTTCCTAAGTGAGATTTAGTTGGCCATTACGGAAAAAAATCGGCGGCTCCGTGGCCAAAGCGGTTCGGGCCTGACATTAATATCCTATATATATATATGTTATATATATATATATATCCCCCCGAAGCGTCTATATGTATAGATACGAGTAAAGGGGCGCTTGCTTACAGCAAGCAATGTGATAATATATCTTTTAATATGATGTAAGATTTTTCGAAATATTATTCTGATAGGCCATACTAAACATAAAGTTTATGGACATTTTCGCAGCGAGCTTTGCATTGATTTCGATTTCCCATGCATTTCTTACGGCAACATTATACCCGCCCCGGCGTCGAACTAAGGCCATCCAACGAAAATAACTGTCATGCTTCGCTTCAGTATAATTATCTTTATAAACACTCCAAATTTCAAAAGGAAATTCATTCAGAAAGTACCTCAAAATCTGTACTAAATTCCCTATGCATTTCAAATGGAGATATAGTTAACGCCCCTTAGCATCGAACCAACGACCATTTACGACTATCTTAGGATAGCTTTTAAATGAGAATGGGTCCCCTTAATGGCTGTGTTAAATTTTGAACCTCTGCGCGGTAGGGAAGTGTCATAAAATCCTTTCGCAAATATGGCCAATGCATTCCTTATGACAAAAATCGAGATTACGGGACGCTCTGGAATCGAACCCGTGACACATAGGCAACTGTTGATTTTTTGCAAAGTACATTTTATACGTATCTATACGTGTAAAAAGTTTGAATGATCTATATTTCATATTTATAGAGCTACGATTTTTCGAAATTTGAAACTTTTTCACCTCCTGGCATCGAACTCATGACCGGATGGACGTAAGCAATAGCATTTTTCTGTAGATATATATAATAGCAATAGCTACATGAAATTTTATTTTTCTAGGTTAATGGGAAGTATTTTAAAAATCATTTGAAAAACGGCCCAATGCATTCTTAATGGGGAAAATCGATTTTTGGGGCCTCCTAGAATCGAACCCATGATAGGTAGAGTGGATTTCCGAATTTTTCCTGAGTGAGATTTAGTGGGCCATTACGTAAAAAAATCGCCGAGCCGGTGGCCCAAGCGGTTTGGGCCTGACATTAATATCCTATATATATGTTATATATATATATATATATAATATATCCCCCCGAAGCGTCTATATGTATAGATGATTAAAGGGGTGCTTGCTAACAGCAAGCAATCGGAAAATATGTCTTTTAATTAAAAGTAAATTTAATTTTTCGAAATATTATTCGGATAATTTTTGATTAATTTTGTTTGGTGAGCAGATCGTTCCGAGATAGATTATGAGTTCGATTCTTGGGAGACTAAAGATATAAAACTTCGGTAAAGATCGTCCTTAGTTCGACGCCCGGTTCGATTGCGACATTCTGACGGTCTAATTGCTCACATTTTGCTGAGTTTGACCTAAGTGTTGCTGTAAGTGATCCACTTTTCAGCACCAGTCGCCATCCGCTTCAAAAATGGGTCGATATTGTTGCGATTTAGCAGCGATTTGCAGAAAGAAATTTAGTTCATGAGATTATTTTTGTTAACTCGTGCGGCACCTATACATCAAGATTTTTCGTGTATCCAGCCTTTTTCAAGTGGTTACAAACTGTTTTTGTGCAATGTATAGCTCATGGACAATGAAAACAGTGCTTGTATGACGGTCAGACTCGATGACTTCCATCAATTTTTCGAAATTTTCGACAATCGGCCTTCCACTGCGCGGTGCATCTTTGACATCAAAATAACAGAAACGAAATCGACGAAACCAAATTCGTCCGTGATTGGCTGTTAAAGTATCAGAACCATAAACACAATTTACATTTTCAGCTGCCTGAATTGCATTTATGACTTTATCGAAGCGAAATTGTATAATATGGTATATTTCTCTTTACTATAATAATACATTATTTCTCCGTACTCTAAACAGAGTTGGATTTCCCATGCATATCTTATGGCAGCATTTTTCCCTCCAGGGCATCGAACTAAGGATATTCATAGCAATTTATTATCATCATGAGTTTAAGTATGTTTTGCGAAAGTAATCTCCTGAATATCTCTTTTCTGAATTTGTTAAATTTGAGTCCGTCCATAACTGCAATACTCGAGGGAAATGCAATTTACAAATTCTGAGTCACAGAATGGAGTAGTATCACAAATCATTTATTATAACGGCTACTACGATCTGGAATGCTCTTCCCTCCCACATAAAATCTTCCATTTCCACCCGATCTTTAAAAGTAAATGTCTTACTCATCTTAATCATATATCCAATTAATATCCTGCATCAACAGTCATCACATCTCTTCAGCACTGATCAACGCTCTCTCTACTCCTCCTTTCACTTTTAACCTCTAAATCATTTTATCTATGTACCTGTACTGAAATATTTTTTTTTATGGTCCAATATCTTCTAATTTTATTATTTATGCTTATACTCTCTTTTCAGCATTCTTCTCAAATACGTGTATACCATTGAAGTTTTTTAATTACCTGTTTAGTTTTAAGATATATTTTCAACTTTAATATGATCTGATCAATTGATTGCCCTTGTAAAATTAAAATTTTAGTATTCTGTTGTTTTATTATTTGTATCTTTTCTTATATACTTCTTGTTTCTCTTAGTGTATAATTGCCAAATGTTGTTTTGCATTTTATTCTGTTATGGGATTTTTCCTTTCGTTTTTGTGACAATTGTGTTAATTGATTTTTATATTTTGTATTTCCATATTATGATCTTTCTATTTCTTCCGTCTTTTTAGTTAATTCTATCAGTAGGTTTGTGCAGGTTTTTCACACCCCCCTTCATTGTTGATGTTTTCCTGCAGTGGATTTTTTTCCTATGAACTTAGGATTTTATATCCACTTAAACCTCTCTTATAATCATTATTTTAATCATCTCTTTTAAACTCTCTTTGTACTTTTAACTTCTTTTTAAAGAGGTTTGATGGAAGAAGAGACTTTTTAGTCTTAATCTCACCTATACAAATAAAGACCTAAAGTGTCTTCTTCTTTATAAGAAGACTACATTTTACAGTTAAATACATTAAGGAAGTGCCCTAAAGAGTCCTGATTACCCGATGCACTCCTCATGGAGATACAGTTGACAGCACCTAGAATCGAACCAACGACCTAGGCCTCGAACTAAGGACTTTCTGCAAAAAAACGTTCATCATTTGCATACATATCCTCATCTTAACCAGTTCTCAAAAATCAAATGAAAATACATTCAGGAAGATCCTCAAGAAGAGTTCCAATTTCCCTATGCATTTCTTATTGAGATATAGTAAAATCAAAACGAACAACCATTTACAGCATTATTATGGCAGCTGAGCATTAAAATGTGGCCTCTCTATTGATGTTTGAAATTAAAATCTTCTACATAGTCGCAAATGCCCTAAAAAATTTTTCGAATATCTAGCCTATGTATTCTTACGGGAAACATCTAGATTACGGGGCTCTCTGGAATCAAACCCATGACGCGTAGAAAACTTTTAGTTGATTTTTTTCAAAGTTGACTATATATGTCTATAATATTCTATGAAGTTCCACTTATCTACTCCCCAAAGTAGCTTTAAAGGTATAATTAAATTTTTAGCGTTGTTAAAATGTTTGCTACCAATTAAGTTACATATATTTCTTCTTTTAAAAATAATTTATTCATGAAAAGTTTGTAAATTAAATTCAAACTAAATTATGTACAGAGAATTATAACAATCATAATTATAAAAATTATTTATAAAATAATTAGGCAACTCTTGCGCATGATTAAGAGCATGAAATATAACAATGCAGTATTAATGTCCTCATTTCTCCTGCATCAGAGGCAGGTACATTCGAAGTTGATCAAACAAGTATATATAACCATTAAATTAATTACAGGTAGAAATAAATGCTTTAATTACATTTTTGTTTAGGATATTTTCCTCTACTTATACTATACATAATTTTCTTTTATCCATGAAGTTTATTTCTTTGATACAATAATAAGAACAAAATGAAAATTGAAAAGTATTGGAAAATATCACATGTTGCTTCAAACAACTAATCAAGCTTGAGAAAATAAACTAACCATTATACAACTTATACAATTTCATTCTCAAGATCTTGAGTAAAACTTATGTATAGATCTACTCTCATTTTGTATTCTGAAATGAAAAATACCCTAATCTATCTTCTAATATCAGAGAAAATAATTATAAGATTAATATTTAAACATATCATGAGAAAATTTCATATTAATTAGCTACAGAATGTCATCTATGGACATGATATTAATGGAAAATCAATCATTGTTGTTCACTTTAACTGATTAACTGAAATGATATGCATTTTTAGACAGTTTTTTTTCAATCAACCTATAGGAGAATAGCTATATAAAAACTATGTAAAAACAAGCATGTACAACTATCTAACATTGTGCCTTATCAGGTTACTAGATTTAAAAATTCTATAATATCTATCAAACAATATCATTAAGAAAATTAAAGTTTGCCTGAAAATTATACTTATAGTATTAAACATTTACAGGATGTATACAAATAGAATTGAAATTCATTCAAAACAACAAATATTTTACAAACTGCTGAATTCTAGTACCCCTTAAAAACTACTTCTTAGAAGGGAGTGGCAATTAAATAGCTACTAAATTTATGACTTTTTCATGTTTGATTACAATTTTTCATAAAAATTGATTACCCATGATGAATTAAACATATTTTATTCATCATTTTGTAATAGTATAAATAATGAATAACATATTGATTCAGCCTTTCATTTATTGACTCATATTCAAGAAATTAAATTTCCATAAATCTGAAATTTTAAAATACATGGAGCAGTTTTCAAAACATGTGGTTCTCATATAATACTATGAAATATTATTATTAATAAGAATGTGATATTGAATACATAACCATTCACCTGAGATAAAATTTTGTAAATCATAATTAATGAGAAGATGAAATTAGTATCTAAGATGAAGGTAATTACAAATCTGATTACTATACCTAGTGGAGTGATGTCAGTAAGTAATACTTTTAATCCTTAGAAACTAACAACTACATTACTCTTATGTTTGATTTTGGAAATAATATTATTATATTTGTTTTCCACAAGCAATTATGTATTCAGTATTTGTCTTTAGGTAATTTCTGCTAATAACTGAGCAAGAAATTAAGGATTACACAAGGAAAACATTTATGACATAGATATAAAAAACATATCTCATTGTAAAAATCAGAATATTGACTTGAATATTGCACAACATTTGCTTCTTATATAAAAAGAGACATAAAAGGAAAAATTATCATTTTGTAATAAGAATTGAGAAAGGAAAGATGACTGAACAACAAAATAGATTTACTTTAAGAACGGTCTTGACATGTAGATAATAAAAAAATCAACTCCTATTTCATTACCACAACACCTATAATTGCTAAAATTGAATAATTGATATACCAGTCATTGAAGTTAATTTTTGCTTTGTAAAAATATGAGGAAATATAATGGTTACTATGTTTATTAAAAAACTAACAACTTATACTGATTTTATTTTATAATACCTTATAAAGTTATAAACCTGAAACTACTTCATTGTGTATTTTCTAATGATAATGACAATAAATTTAATAAAATAAGAAGTTATAAAAAAGTAAATATATCAGGACTTACCATACTGCCATAACTAAAATTATTCATAGTATTTTTCAATTTCAAATAAAAGTAAATGTTACATTTCAGAAGGAAGAATTGAATGTTTCTAATTAAATATATTAAAATTAATATATATATATATATATATATATATATATTAATAAGTCAATAACAATATAATATAAGTTTTGCCTCTTGCCAAATTATGCAACAAGAAATAATTAAACAATGTTACACCCAAGTCATTTTTTTACACATGCACATTACACAATTATTTACCATAAAAAACCCTTGAGTGGGACTGAGTAAGAAGACTACCAGATAATTGATTTGAGATGAAAAAGGAAAGCATGCAATGTTTGAGTGATTTTTGAATTCTTATTCAAAGGAATCAAATATTTATTTGAGAAAAAAATCTTTGATTAAAGGCCATAGGTATTTTAACAATATGTTTTGCAATTAACAAATAAAGGGGAAATTATTGAAAAGCAGAACGAATAGTTAAGTACAAGTATATGATGGAAGTTTATTTATTTTTCATCGTAAGTATATACCAAGAAGTTTTGGTATATTTTGAGAGTCTTAGTCAATTTTTGAGGGATAAGAATGCTCTATTGAAATTGCTGCACCAAATATTTCTTCATAAGCACAGTGTCTTTAATTCTCTCTACTCAATATTGTCTTATTCCTGGATGGCCATCATTAACAATAAAATATCCTAAATATATTTTATTATTTTTTTCTTAATTCAGGATATAAATTACATTGCATTTGATATCAGTAAATTATTTGAGATATTTAAAAAAATATTTAAAACTAATAAATTCATTTTCAATTTATATTGAACACATTTCTTTTTTAGGGAAAAATGACTTAAAAATTCAATGTTTAATAAAAATTCTACTATAATAATAAGTATGGTAATAATTATGTAGTATTATTTATTAAAATAATTCATTTGAGACTTTTAAAAGTGAAATTAGTAATAATAGAATAAATTTCAATACTAAAAATATACTTTCAAATTGCTATAAAACAGTCTATTCCGATTTTTTATTGAAATACATTATATGTTATAAGTTACTGAGAAAGAACACAATAAAATTTAGGAGAGAGGCAAGCTCAAAGTTTTATGAGGGATTGTTCTTGTTGATGTTCAAGGTCACAATTAACAAAGCTGTGTTAAAGTACATCAATTCATTATGTTTCAGATTTCTCAAATATATTTAAGTATTGTATGAGTGAACTCAAGGTCAAAATTGCCAAGAAGGTTGAATAATTGATTAACTTCATCATATGATAATATGATGTATAGTGATTTATTCTGGTTTCTAACGGAATTATGATAGTTGCCTGTAAATGAAAAACAGCAAAGTATATTCTAAAATGTTTAGCTTCCATTAAAAGTATGAGAAAAATAATTGCAGTGCATTTGATTTAAAATTGAATTAATAATATCACTGGAAAAGAGTGATTATTTATAAAGATGTAAAATATCAAAATTCTTATGGAAATCTGCAAATGCGCTGTCAATATAATCAATACAAAACTGTTTGCAAATAGGATATTTCAAGGGAGTTATTTTAAAGTTGAATAAAAGAGGTTAGTAATTGATGCATTCAGATTATATTTATGTTTATATTTTTCCATAACTATTAAATCTAAATATTACTCTTAATGGCTTACAATGAATGTCTAATTTTATATTTACATTTATTTACACATTAATTTAGTTCTGAAATTTTATAATTGTGTCAACAGTTTGATATTTAATAAAAATTATTAATCAACAAGAAATTTTATCTGAATTTATATGAAGATACAACAATATTTCAGGATGAAAAGTATAATTTAAAAGAAAAAAACGGAGAAAAAAAGGAAGAGCAGCTTACTGAAAATTACTAATGAGAAATTAGATTAAAATGAAAATATAGGTCAACGAAAGTTTATTTATGGCAATACAGTACTTCCAATGATATTGAATGATTCTAATAATAAATATAATCTTACTTCAAGGATAGTTACTTTATCATCATCTATATTTTCTAAAAAATAGGAAATAATATTCAAGGTTGATGTCAACTGGATACTTTGTAAGCATCCAGTTCTGGATCTGGAACTCTAATTGTGACCACTTAGGTAATTCTTTAAGCTGTGTGCTCTTAGAGTTATAATTGTTATAATGAAAATGTGAAAATATCAAATTCTTTTCAACTGTTGGATTCAATTATTGGCTTTCATCCTTTTTCCTTTGTTCTATAATTAATAGAGAAGTTAAAGCAAAATATACCAGAAACTTATCTCTTTGCTGCAGTTAAATCTCTTACGGCAAAAATTGAATAGATACCAACTTATGGAAACTCATAATAATTCCTGTTTTACCCTTTATAGGTGAATATATAGTTAAATTATATATATATTTCAGTAAATAATTAACTTTAATTATTATATATAATGGAAACATTTTTAGGGAAAGGGATTTAATTAAAAATAGAATATTTTCAATCATTGTTTTTCTAATCAATACATTGGATGATGATACAAACTTGTGTATATTGAAGATTAAAGGAAGAGAATTGTAAAATACACTAAGGAAATATGAATCTAATTACGAATCAATAACTACGAATCTATGAAATTTAGCATTTGAATAAAATAAATTTCTATCAGATGGTGACCCAACTGAAACTGAAATATATTTACTATAAATAAAAACACACTACATTATATAAATAAAAATCACACAATATCATAGCTGCAGATGAAGGGCGATTATGAAATCACAATATCACATCTAAAGTACAACTTAGATGTTATTTTTTTATCAGAATTACTTAGTATCCGACAGTAAGCAGATAATGAAATCTAATTGAACATAGATAATTTTCAATCATCCTTGATTACTCTCCATGTATATCTATTTACAAACCCTTTATAATTTTTATTGATTTTTAATGCTGATTTGAATAATTAGTTATAGTTATTTTGAATTATGACAGTAAATTTGACCATTGACAAGAAATCTTTATGAAAATAGACTTCAGAAATGATTGAAGTATTCACAATAATCGAGCACCAGAAATGTGTAAGCCCATACAGATTTAGAGTTTCATAGGAAAACACAGATACCTTGCTCAATGTACATTATTTTGACACAGTTTGAAACCATATATTGGGTAAAGGCAGTGATGACATTTTATATCAATCCTACTATGGATTTGACATCAAATGAGATTTTTTCTCTAAAATAATTTGTTTAAAGCTCTACCACAAACTAAAATATTTAGTTCTAATTCACATAAATGTCATCATGTCTTATGTTTGCATTTTCTAGTTGGGCCAATGTACTACAGAAAGGAAGAGATGCTGTACAAGCAAATCAATGTCCTTTTAAAAGGTAAGCCACCTTCTACATGGCAATGACCATATTCTTTTCAGTTCCATTGGTCCTTAGGTACTTTGTTGTGGCTTTTTTAACATATAAAAGACAATACTAAACTTATTATCTGTTTGACCCTTGGAACAGAAATAATATGGAGTGTATAATAACACAGAGTATTATTGAAGATTTTAAAACCAATATCTTTTAATCATTGTAATATTTACATCAAAGCAAATAATTTCTGGAATTATTATTATTATTATTATTTATGGGAATTGACTTGCATAAAGGAGTTATTTTTGTTTTGACTGAAAGTTTTGTGAAAAAGAATTGAAGTTCATTAACTTAAGGAATTTTGGAAACAATCAAATTTCCATCAGGTACAGCAATCTTCTAGCCATATGATTCACATAAGGGATAGCTTATTTTCCAGATACAACGGTTTTATGAAACATGATCCAATAAGAAATCTGATTGTTAAACTAGGCAATGAACATGAGTGACTGTTATAACAAGGTGATGTGTCACCTAGTGAGATAAGTTTGGAGTGTTGTAGATAAAATTTCAATGAAAAATTAAAGATTCCAAAGATTCAATATATTACAGACCTCTCTCACAAAAAGACAGAACTGCAATGGTTAAAAGAGATATTAAAGTATCTTTTGGAATTTATGAAATGCGAATGACATTAGAAAAGCTGAGCAGTATAAAAATTGTGCACATAAAATGGCAGAAACACACTCAAAAGTGTTGATAATGATTTAAAACACTACCTATACACAGAAATGTACAAGATCACATAGATAAAAGAAAAGGAGTTGGTCCCAAAGACAGAGGAAGATTTGCCTTAATAGAAAAGAGAAAATATAGATCTTTTTTTACCTCAATGTGCAGATTTATTCACCTGCACAACAAATTTAACTGCAAGCTTTTAATGTACAAGAATCTTTCTAAAAGGAAAAGTTATTCAAATTTTATATTAAATTGTTTAGTGTTACGCATGGGTCTTAGAGCAGCTACCGAAAATGGTCCTGCAGAGTCAAGAAATCTACCTTTTTGATTCTGTCTTTCATAGTAGGTTCACCTGCGGAGTTCACCTTCTGATTATCATTTATTTTGCAATCTTTGATAATTGTTGTACCCACACCGCTCCGATCACTGCTCCCACTTTGCTTGCCAGCTTGGTAATGTACTAAAGAAGCAAATGAGCAAACTAAGGCAGCGAGGCGAGACAGCAGTTCACGAAGCGGATTCCTTCCTGAAAAATATTGAATTAGCAAGTTATTTATAACTTCTTAAAGTTTCACATAGTCATACCCCTATCACTGATGAATATACCAATAAAATAATTTTATTCTGTATGCAAACCTATGACGTTTTTCCATTTGTTACCATTGTTAGTTAATTAAATGTTACCATTATGTTAGTTAATTAAAAAAAAACTAAAATAACTGACATTTTAATATTTAAATGTTAATAAAGATCCTTAGAACAGGGTGTTACCATGTAAGTCACTATTCTAAACAGCATGGAAGAGAAAATTTTCCTCCAAAAAAAGTTTGATACAAAATTATTCTTATTTCTACAAAAGATAGGATAAAAGGTATTATAATCAATGATGACAAATTAGCATGGAATGTCATTAAGTGATAATAAAAATGCACCTCAAATATTAATACATATGATGCAGATTTATAAATAAAAGCAAAATAAATTGTGTGGATGAAAAGTGAGTCTAAATGTTTGGAAATTTTGAGGGATCAGAGAGAATATAGCACTCTGAGGTTATTAATTGCTCTATCGAGAAGAAAGAAGTATAGAAAGGGAACTGATGAATTAAGTACAAAAATAAGGAGGGAAAATATTTCCAAGCCCGTTTTAGGATTAATGGGGATTATATTAAGAACATTCATGATCCAACCTATGTCTATAGTTTTATGTAAAGCTGAATAATATAATATTTAGTGCATGGGAAACTTCTAATTTTGAAGTATGGTAGCAGTATGGTACCAAATCAACAAGAAATGCTAACTATTTCACGAGAGATGGAAGTAAAGATTATTCTGAGAATAAAAAAGATATTAAAATGAAAATTATTTGGAAATTCCTTATTCATTAATTATACCTATAAGCATAATAATCATAGAGAAGAATTTCTTTATATAGTAATGGAGAAAATGAAAATAAAACTATTCAGAGAAATTTTGATCAAATTAGAGTAAGTACAATTGAGACAATTTATTGTTTGTTCCATACATACAAATATTAAAGAATTGGCTTATGAATTCTGATATTGGAGAAAGTGCTTCTTACTCCTAGGGGCTATTTCAATGAATCTTCAGTGGTATGCTAGCAAACATTTTTTGATTAATCGCATGCACTGGATATAACTGAAGCTATGATGTACAAATGATTTTCTTATCGATTGACAAGAAAAATATGCTCAGGTTAGTCTAGAGAATTAAGGTACCGAAAGCAATTCGTGGTACCAACTATGCAACTTCCTGAACTAAAGTTCGTAACGAATTCAGAAAATAGACTTCTGACATTTTTACAGTGCTTTAAGAGTTACAGTGATATTACTGTTAACTTTTTTACATTGAATTATTTATTAATCAGTCAAATTTACCTCATGCATATTCAGTATCAGTGGAGAGTGATCTATCTCCCACAGAGTATGCTCTTCCTTCGTCATAATAGTCTTCATCGTCCTCATCATCTTCTGCCTCTCCTCCTTCTCCTCCGCAAAGTCTACGCCTCCTCCGGTTGCTGCTTCGCAAGCGGGGGCCGCCAGCTACACCGCCCTCTTCCCCTTCGCCAACTCCGCGTCTTGCGTAAGTATCCTCCGCGTCCTCAGGGTAGGTTGAACCCCTGGAGTGAGCGTATGCAATGCTCTTCTGGTAGCTGAATAACTGCCTCTCCAAGCTGTAGTTTTCCGCTTGCAAGGCGCTTATCTCGCGCCTTCAAAAAAGCATCGAAATATATTTCTATAAAGGAACTATCAGATGTGATAGTGCGAATTATTAATCAAAGAAGATATCCATGACTTTATTTAAGAATAATACAAAGTACATATTTCTGATAGCCATTGACGAAGTAACGTCACCGAAAAAGTTAAAAACCCATACCATTTTTGCTTAATTCGATTATTTGACAGAAACTAGCACTAACAATCAGCACGACATCAACGTTTTACATAATATTTACGGATTGATCTTCCTCTGAATCTGACCATTCGCAGTCACTTCAAATGTTGAAAGTATTTAATACCTTACAGTTGTTTACTACAGAGTTAACTTACCACTAGATAGCCTATCTCATTTTTATACCAAAGCGGCATTTCTATTTCCTCTTCCTATTTTGGTTTCTCCAGAAAAAAAACGTGATGCATAAGTAGTTGGTGGCACATTCTACTATATAGCTATCACTTGGCGACCTCTCTCATTTCTTTCTCTGAGAGAATTTTTTTCCAAATACCATATTATCTGCCTCTTTATTTTGTCTACACAAGCGTTCTATACAATCTCCAATGATGATTTATTGTAGTTTGCCTTGACTACGTGGTCAGATGAAGACTTGTGTAATGTCATCACCCCCTGTACACATGAAACGATGGAACTTCTATATTAGAATAAATTTCCATCACAGTAATTGTAGTATATATATTGTTCGTGAATCACACTTTAATTATTTTGCAGGAATGTTGTTTATGTACAGATTGTTTAAATAGTTTATAGATATTACATAGATTTTTTAATTTTATAGGTTGACAGAAATAATATTTACAGTTGGTATAAATAAATATATACGGAACAAGTAAATCGTGCTTTCGATGACATTTGATTTTTGAAGTTAATTATATATAGAGTTAAATTGAGGAATTCAGAAAGCCATTACGGGTTCATTATTCTATCACCATGGCAAACTATTTTGAACTCACCTCATCTGATGATTGTGGATGCGAGAGACGTCATCGTACTTGTGATACGTAGCCTGAAAGAGTAAGTGGCACTCGCCCCATTCCACACGTACCCTTACCTGCCCTTTCTCAGTCAGGTATGGGCAATCTGATTCCCGCATCTGTGGGTAAAGGAAATGACAAACTAATAAAATGTAATGTCAGTGAATAACGTCGAGTTTATATTTTTTTACAAAATTTTAAAAATAATCAAATAAACCCTTTAAAAAGAATTTCGGTTGTATGATAGGTTATATTGTCGCTATTTTTTAAACGTGACAAAAAAAGACAAACTGAGATATTCCGTAAGCATTTGTTGAAAACGTTTGTAATATAAAAACCTTCAATACAGTTAAATTTGTAGTCAAATTATGCGTTAAATACAAAACAAAATAATTAACTCTCTAAGAATCCTGGAATTGATATTTTATGTGGATTACAAAAATACCTCTTTAACTGGTACGTCGGTCTCCATGATGATTCCTTCGTCGGAGACGTCTTGGGCATAATAATGACTGAAAGGACTTCCAGGTAGAGCCACTGGTTCTACCATTCCTGATTTTTGATGGTATCGTAGTAAATACGCTGACCAGCAGACATACCTGTGCAGGATAAAAAGGACGTTAACTTGTTATAAAGCTCTTACACTTACTAAGTGGACACTGTGTGAAGAATTCATTGATTTCTAACGAGGTAAGATTTAGTGACCTGTTCATTAATAGCGTTTATATGTCAGGCTCATTTATCATCCTCAGGAATTTATATATATTTTACATAATCTATTTTTCTTCGTATACTCTCCAAGCCGCCTAACGGTGTGTGGCAGTGGGTGCATGCACTATGACTCAATTTTCCTAATCGATTGTTCGCGTGAGTCCTTGAATCGACTCATTCTGGTATCTATTTGTCTAATTTTATCATGCGGTGTTTGAATGGAAAGGGAAAGCGCATAGCATCGGTTACATCTTGCAAGAAGGCACCTTCTCTGAATTGCTGGAACAACTTGAGTATCTTAGGAAAGATTTCGCGTTTCCCCGACGAATCTGGCGAATGAAAGTGTCTCGGGTTGTCTACCGGATAGCAACCCAGTAGAAACTCAACTTTAATCCCTGTTAAAAACTAGGAACTTCCATTGAGCGCTCTGAAGCATCTTAGTTAGTTACGCTTTCCTATTGATCGTAATAGTTCTGTACAAATTGTCAAATCTTTTTTGCTTCTCCTTCTCTATATCCCAATTCTGAGTCTGTCGTGGAGTATACTCCGTATACTACCGTATACCGTATATACCGTACCGTACGACATGTAGGTGCCCCATAATTGTTATTGCGATAGTTAGTTATGGTGATATAACATCATGTGATATAGTTGTTATAGTAATAGTTAAAATCAAGTTATTGTGAGAGTGACTTCTAGAGATTTTACTGTTGATAAGTTTTCCTCGAACTCTACAAATAATTCTCAACGACAGATTTTCTATGAAGGGATTCAACTACTGAACATTTATTTACATTAATATTCTAATAGAGAATCGCCGCACCATTTCATTATTTTTTCAACTCCTTTGAGAGAGTTCATTTATCATCTCTACTTCCTATTCACCAACACATTGCCGTACGTCCGCATATTTCCTAACACGAATAACTAGGTGATTATTAAGACGATTAATGTAAACTAAAGTAAAAATCCCGAGGGACGCCCGAGGTCACCGTTACAATACTCAGAGAATGGTGACTGAAATTGTCATAAGAACGTAAACACTCTTAGTTACGTAATTAAAAGTATCAAAGATTATTTTTATTATTTCATAAGAAAACAATTTGAAATATATTTATTAATCTACAATAATAATTCTACAACACCAAGTAATTTTCTGTGATAATCCCAAAGGTTCAAGAATAGAATATTATAAGCAGAATGTAGCGGAAGATAGCTAATTGAGTTATAGTTTTACATTACTAATGAAAATGACAACTATAAATAATTATTGACTGAACGCCATTAAGGAGCTTTACTGCTAAATTGGGGGATATGACTAGTGTTATAAGGCTAACTATCCTTTTAAGTATTCATCATCATTTTCTCATCATAATCATATTAATGCGATATTTATATCGTTCTACGTATAATTACTGTATACTCATAAGAGGTACTCCCTAAATACGTAGTAATATGATTTCATATGTTTCTTAAACAACAAACAGCGCAGATCAGTTAACTATAGTCTGTTCAAAAATTCTTTGCAGTATTGCCTTATGGGGAAATCGAATAGCCTCGCACGCTGGTTCATTTTTCCGGAAAATCCGCAATATATACAGAATTTGCGTTCGTAACAGATAAAATTAAGATTCTCAGGTTAGCTGGGTCGATTTTTTCCCAAGTTTTGGTGAAATATGTATTAGAAAGGATGGTTTTACATATAGATGAAGATTTTTCATCTTTATAACAAAAGAAATGAATTTGAGAGTAATTGACCTAGCGCTCCGATTGTTAATCATTATTAATTTATACCTTATGAATACATAAAAGTCAAATTATACTAATTATTGAGTGATCATGTCTTAGTAAAAATAAATTAAGTTTAACGTGACCTCAGAAAAATGGATCGTGCAGTCAAACCGAGAGAGTAATTGACTTAGCGCTCCGATTGCTAATCATTGTTACTTTTCGCTTGAGACTCATAGACCCGAGAGCCTATTACAGATTGATTCGCATCCGCCCTCGGGTATAAAATTCAAAAACTAAAGTTCTACTCAAGATATCGACTCAGAATAACCTGTAAATGACAACATTTATCCCAATTTCTCTCGCAACAAGTTTTTCGGAACGTAAGAAACAAAAAAAGTTTTAGGTGATGTATAAATTTGACTGCATGATCCAATTTTTCGGATATAGTGTTCCAGTTAAATTATTTTTTACTAAGACATGATCACTCAAAAATTAGTATGATTTGACTTATGTATTCATAAGGTATAAAGAGTAATCTAAGAAAAAAGTAGCTTTTTAGATAGGATGAGAAATATGGCAGTTTTAATAATGTTCTCACATCGATTTTGCGGCCATTTTCTTCATTCCGCTTTTCTATTGTTATAAAGATGAAAAATCTTCATCAATATGTAAAACCATCCTTTCTAATACATATTTCACCAAAACTTCGGAAAAAGATCGACCCAGCTAACCTGAAAATCTCAATTTTATCCGTAAAAGTACGTCGGAAATAATTAATTGACCACTGGGTAGAGGCTAGGTTGCTCCCTTTTAGGAATTTACGTGCATTTATTTCCCCATAAGCTTCCCGTACTGCCAGCGTCTGTGGAACGGACTATAGTTCCACCGATACCGATCTTTCTCACCTCAGATGGTTTCGAGGAACATTCTGTACATCCTTGAAAACCATATGCAGCCTTACGGTCTCTGAATGCATATCCGTTCTAATGATCCATGCCTGCTTGTCTCTGTCGTAGCACTGGCTGGAGCAAGGCCCGGCAGGAGAGACGGCGGGCGGAGAGGGTGCATTGGAGAGAAGGCCGGCCGGTGAGGAAGGTGATGCGGCACCACCAATGGGAGGACAGGTAGAAAGTGGTGAGGCAGCGATCGAGTAGGACGAAGGGGATGCGGGTCGAAGGGAAGCGCCGATGCAGGGAGCTGTCGACAAAATGGAATGACACCTTGAACTCGCTTTACCGGAAGACGCAGTATCAATGGCTATACGGTACTATATTCTGGCACGATGATTCAATTTCTTAGGAATAGGGATTAAAAATACGGATTTGATTGGGGTTTTTTTCACATCCGTTCCTCTTTGAACACTTTTCCTATGAGTTTATTTATCAGTATTATTTATATTTTATAATCTCTCAACCGCAACTAATTATATGATCGAGGAAGGATTTAGTACTTTGATGACAATTTGATGAACTAAATTATATGAATATTATTCAAAACGTTGTTATAAACATTCAACTCTTTGAATAGGTTGTGATAAAAATCAACTTTTAGTTTTCTGCTGAACTTCATATATTTTGAAGGAAAATATGCTTAATAAATATGCTCAAAAAGATATAAAAATGTATAGCTTTGATGACATACGTATTTTATACCGGAGAAAATATGAGAGAAATAGAATATATAGCGTGTCGAGGATTCTAAGGGAAAACTCATGAATTTTAGAGCTCACCAATCGGGGCAACAGGTGAAAGAAGTCCTCCGGACAAACCAGCAGCGACAGCCACTTCGCTTAGAGTCCTCGCCTCTATCATTTCCAGTCTTACCCGTAGAAGGGCCCCTCCGCTGCCTCCTCGCCGCGACACCAGGTCGGATATCCTCGCCCTTGGATGCCATCCAAGGCCTCTACCCTCCGAGTCCGACAAGTCTTCAACTGGACCAGAATCTAATCGCCGATCTCCCTCACCCAACGACATGCTGTAGCGAAGGCGGCACTGATGGTCAAAGCCTGTGTGTTAATTTTATGATTGAGATGATTTTGTCGTAGTGACATAAGGAATTAACACATAAAGTTGACCGAGGATACGTTTATTTTTATTAAACTGGCATTACAAAGCTATGTTGACGATGTGCTTTCATTCTATGGTTCAAAGGACATCCCCAAAAAGGGTGAGGGATGCAAGAGTCAGGGATGCAACATCGATGATAACTTATCCGCGAGCTGCCTCTGAATTATCCCTATGACAACATGATGCTGATTAAGTTATGACAATAAGACTCTTAAGAAGAAATTTCTATGATGGGTTCCGATCTAAGGATTTTGATGTATTTTACAAGATAATCATCATGCCAAGAGCAAGAAGAATTCACTATTATACAACATAAATTACTTTCCTTAAAATTTAACGGAACCCATTTATATACATATCAAAAAATTTTTTGCAGTTTCTTATGCTGCAAATCCATATCAAAAGTTTTGTTTTACACAGTTTTGGATATCAAATCAGGTAGGTGAAATCCTCAACATTTCATACTTTGAGTAAGTCGATTTCTGGCATTTTTCATGACATTTGCCAGCATAGTAGGGGTTATGTTGGCCAATTCTTTCTGGATGTTGGCTTTTTTATCTTGTAAGGTTCTTGTGCGGTTCACTTAAGCACGGAATTTCAAAAAACCCCAAAAGGAAAATATCACAAGGGGCAAATCGGAAGAACGTGCCGGCCACCCCAAATTGAGATGAGGTGCCCTGGGAAGTGTTTCCTCAAAATGGCCATCAATTCTTTTGAAGCGTGATCCGTTGCACCGTTTTGTTGAAACTGAATATCTCCCAAGTACAACTCAATTAGCCGTGGAAAAAATTTCTGTATCATGTTTAAATGACGGCCTGAATTCACTGTCACTGTGACTTCATTTTCCTCAAAGAACCAAGGGCCAATTATTCCAGATGAGAGAATTGCACACCACACTGTGATTTTAGATGTTTTAAAAGGCCTTAGATGCAATTCTAGAGGACTGAACGGCGTTATATTAAAGTGTTTCCGAAAGGCGTGCTGGGACGCAATCACAGAAGATGCGCTCGAAAAATAGACCTTAACGGCAAACGCACCATTCTTACTGTTTTAATGATGATGGCAATTAAGCTTCATAGAAACAAAACTTTATAATCATACGTCTTATATAAAACCAGCGATTCTCCGTCTAAACGCCAACCGACTTAATGAATAGCATTAAAAAAAATAAATTATGTTGCTACACCCTTTAGATTCTCGGATTACAGGTCACTGACATTTCCAAAAATAGATGGACGTATCTACAGTCTTTGTATTTACATATATAAATGGTAATCACTTAGCAAAGAGTTTAGAAAGACTTTGAAGCGTTAGGTTGTGAGAACTAACTTCCTCTATGGTCTTTTGTTTCAGGCAATTTATTTAAAAAAATAATAAGATAATCATACTGAATAAATTTGCTTCTTCGTGAGCATATTTTTATGAAATATATAGGAGATTTTTATTTTTATTATCTTTTCATTGAGTAGCCAATAATTCCTAAAGATCAAATTCCCAAATGGCAGATAAGTGAATAGCTACTTTGGGGAAAAAGAAACAGTGAACAAGTCGCATGACTCATCGTGCAAAAATCAAAATCCACCTTTCCCTTATCCTCCTCTTTGATCTTTGAAAGTAACCATCTGGTAGGCGAGATATAAAATAGTACCCATAGACCTAATGAAGTTCTATTGCTGAGCTGAAAGCAACCACTCCAGGAGAAGGTTACTCTAAAATTAAAACCCGGTCCTCCAGGTTGGTGGTTGGAATATCAGTAACTTAATTAGATATAACTTAAATCATAGTAGCTTAGAAAAAAGGTCAAGGGTCCTAAAGGGTAGGTTACTATAACCACTTTTATACTAAAGTCCCAAAGTAAAGAATAGGACCGTAAAGAATATCTATTCTGAAAGAGTCATAAAAAACTTCAAAGGAGCCAATCAATGAGAAACTGATAAAAATACGTGGTTTGTTAAAGAAAGGGAAATTTATAAATTTGCGCGTTTGGAGTGTCCGATATTCCAAATTTTTTCTTTGAATGTTGGTAGATATCTTTTGATTTAGTTTATGTTAACATTTTCAATTTTGTTTGCAGTATCCTTTAATTGTAGCAGCCGCTAAAGTAAGACGTTTTCCTAAGAACTCGGCGTTGAACATGCCTTAGTTTAGCGGCTGCTACAATTATAGTAAACTGCAAACAAAATTGAAAATTTTAACATAAACTAGGAACATATGTACCAACATTTTTTAAAAAATGTTGGAATATCGGACTCTCCAAACGCGCAATATTTATAAATTTCTCTCTTTTGATCAAACCACGTTAATCTCTTCATGTTTGGCAGCACAATCTCCATAATTGATGAATATGGAATGAATGAAAGATTACATATGAATGAACAGTATGGATGTTTGGAAGATATCTCAGAGTAGACTACAGATCTCAAATCGATTTTTGACTACTTCATCACAAAGCAAAAAATTAAGGCTAGAATAAAATATGTCAGATTTTACCATGGTACAACATGTGGCAGAGTTGATCACCTGTTAAATTCTATAGTAGAACATGAATCATAAAAAAGGATAAAGCCAGGATAACTTCACAGTAGATATAAAGCAAAGAATATACAGCCAAGTGCAGCAAGCATTTGACAGATTCACCAAAACTGAAATCAATGTTAAAAGGCTTGGTTGTGAAAAGGCATAGTACAATAAAAAACTGTTTGGAAACTACAAGGCCAAAATATGTAGTAGAATACTGTGGATTTCTACAATCATTCATCTCAATGTGAGCATGAAACTATGTATGAGTTATTATGCTACTATGCAAAGAAAAAAGAAAGCCATATTGGCAGGACCTTGAAATTGAAGTAAATTATTCCAATGAAATATCTTTGAAAGAAAGTATCATATTAAGCTATTACAAGATAACATTATTAAGTTATTATTAAGAAGTTCCTTAAGCTATACAGATAGCCATGTTATTATATCACAAGATTATGAAGATGTAAATTATGAAGATGAAAACAATGTAAGAATATCGAAATTTGGGTCTCGATATCAGTATCAACAACAAAGGTGTGTATATGGAAGGGATTTGCCTACCTACCATTGCCTACTGTTTAAAATACCTTATTTTAAACGTAAGGCAATGAGAAGATGGATTATGGGAAGAATGGGAAAGGTGAGATAAATTAAATAATGGATATAGCCAGGGATCAATTTAATTAATGTGGAAAGGAAGTAATTGTTGATGTATAATCATGATTATTTTTTATGTAGTGCTATTTTTATGTCATTTATTTTATGTAGGCTTGTAGCCATTTTGGGTTACTAAAGTCTTTTGCCATGTGCACATTGTTGTGAAAGCATATATTTTCTCTTTCTGTTCATCCTAATCCTTAGCTCTACTGTAAGTGTAAGCAAGATGTATTCCCTTCCATCTTTCCTGATTCCACGACAACAGTATTATTTAGTTTATGAATTACTGTGAGACAAGACAATACACAATACCTAAAACAATTTAGGTAGTATGGACACAAGCAGAGTATGGGATGTGATAGACTTCAATATTGCTGCGTAAACAAGAAGGAAAGTGGTGGAGAGTTAAACCAAGAAAGGTACAAGGATACAAGGGATAGAGAATGGAATGAGAGAGAGAGGGATATGATAGATTAAGATCCATGGAATGATTAGGAAGTATGGAGATTTGGAATTGGAAGATGTAGATCATCATAAATCAATACATAAAAAAATTATTTACTTCTTGGTAGCTAAATATTATACTGACCAGACCTACCTGTTAGTCTGTTGAGATAGACAGACATTCTTGCAGCACCTCCTCTTCTTCTACTTCCACGGCCTTCCTCTGTTGTGGTACTACCATCACCAGTGGGATACAAACTCACATTCCAGTCAAAGCCTCCAAAAGTGAAATGTGATGTCTCATATTTGCTACCCTGTTTTTTGCCCCCACCCTCGCTTCCATCTCCAGGATTAAGGGCTGCACGTCGAGGAGAGCTGTGTCGTGAAACACTGCCTTGCTGCTTCTCTTGCTTATGGTGTTTTTGATGTTTGTGAGGGTGATGGTGATGGTTTGAATGCTGGTGTCCTTCTCCACTTCCATCACTCTTGCTGCCACCTCCTCCCAAACCGAAGAACAAACTCTACAATGGTGGGTATAATATACTCAAGTGAAATAACACCGTCCAAAAGATAAATATTTTCGATTATTCCACTCTCATTCAATAAGATGAACATAGATACATCCTCAGCAGTTTAATATTTTCTTCTTTTTTTTGAAAGTAAGAAAATTTTATTTGTAAAAAAAACCAATTTTTTTGTTTTCCTCTTAACATAGATTTATCTAAGTTTTACCTAGATTATATAATGTACCTAAAAATAATTTAAGCTGAAACAAAGATCCTTATGACAGATATTAAAAAATTTAAATTCATAGGAATTGGAAGTTTTACTATGTATTATGCAAAAAATATGATGTTGTGGTAAATTTCCATTGATTGTGGTAACTGATTGAGGTAATATGACTGCTGCAAACAATAAAAATCTTAATAATGAAAATAAAACATTTTTTAAACTTTAATATCTATATATATAAAATCCATTTGGTATGTGTCCGGTGTTTACGGTGTTCTCGTAAGAAATACATGTAAACTTAGAAATTTTATCACTTGCATGCTTCCTTTCTTTTGCAAAATTAAATTAGAAGTAACCCACATATGGATTTGAAAGTAGCACCAAAAGAAGGGAAATTGAATAAAGTCTCTTATTTTGGTCATGAAATATAGTTTACGATTGCACTGCGTGTCAGTCTGCCGCATTAACTCATATATATATATATATATATATATATAAAATAGGTCTACCCAAAAGTTCTGTCTGTTTTTAGAATGTAAAAAAGAAAAATTTTTTCATACTTGAATAAAGTTTATTGAAAAATATAATTGCCATTATCATTAATGAGTTCTATCCAGCGTGATGGCATTTTGTATATCCCATTTTAAAGAATGCCTTATCTCTAGAAGCCAATAATTTAACCAGTGTTTGTCTGATTTCTTCCTAGAATTGTTTGTCCTGCAAGAAATTTTTTAAGGACAGTAACCATGGATATGTGATCGCGTCTCACTTAATACTAACAAGAATGGTCTTCATTTTATGAATGTAAGACGAAAATGTGTATACATTGTAAGCGATCAAAAGAGAGATCCAAAAATTTTATTTGTTTAATGAATATGAGCTTAATTGTTGAAACATTGTAACTGGAATGGATAGAACTTTCTGGTAGACCTAATATGTTGTTTGTCATTTTTAATAAGATAACGTGCGCCTGTTAGGCGCAGGCACAGCTTGTTATATATAATTATTGATTTATATAGATAAATATAGAAATAGGTAACTTGTGGGTAAAAAATCATTAAATAAATTTCTGAATTGCTTTATATTGTTTATTACTATACATTAATAATGCAAAAGTATATTATTTCTTTGATAAGTGATCAATATCACCACATTCCATGTTATTCAATATCACCATGTAAATTAAATGATGCCATAATATTGGATCTCAGCATAGAGAATTAAATTTAACCAATTATGTTTGAACCAATTTTAAATAAATACAATGCAAGAAGCACCACAGTGGTTTGTAAAAATGAGCATTGACTATAGCAAAATCAACTTATATTGGTTAACACTATGTAGAATTATATTGTAGTAGGTACAAATGGAAGGAAAAATTAAATCCATTGAAACTCGAGCATCTTAATAAAAAATTGTGTATAAATTTATTAAAAAATAGATTGTTGCAAAATTATATAAGAAAATATGATTTTTGAAAAAATATCAATAGAAAATATTTTTTACATATCTAATAATGATTTCCATTTATAAATTATTGTTTGAAAGCTAAGAATACTTAAATTTTAGGATAATTAGAAAATGCATTTGTATAGGATTGGATTGAATGAATTTTGAGTTGATCAGAAATTTTCAGCAGATTTTCAGGGAAAATATAGGATAGTATGAAGATTAAAATTGACCAAGTTTAGTTTAAAATGAAATCATCATTTTCTAAATGAATAATACTCATATTTTAGGAAATTTCAAAATTCATTTTAGGCTTACTGCTGAAAACTTGTTGAGATGTTTTTTGCACTGATCTAGGTAAACAAAACAAATGATATTTTAAGGGGGCTAAGTCAAGGCTCTATGGAGAGTGAGATAGAACTTCCCAGCAATTTATACAATTTTTTTAGAGTTGACAAAGACATGTTATCATCAGAGTTATCATGAAAAAACAGAGTGATAGTTGATATTGATAGGATTTAAATAACTGAGGAAAACCCTTTCTTTCTCAAAATAAGTAATCTCAAATTAAGATAACAAGATATCTCTTTTTACAGGAGACTGAATGCAGCCAAGCAGAAACTTCCCAAACAACCCAATATAAATAATTCAATTAGGAAGAAACACATTGTCTTTCCCTCCCCAATACTTTCAATTATGTTCATGTGATACATGATAATTGAACTGGAATACCCTAATATAAAAGAAACTTCTTCTTTTAAGTGGACTTATTTTAACCTTCCAAATACAGAACAAATGATATTATTTTGAAACATAGATCAAATTACATAACTAAGACTTGGAGTATGCAACCATAGGCATTATTATAGGGGCTGTTTTCAGCCCATTATATAAGAAATAATACTTTACACTGATAATACTGCAGCAAGATTTAAAAATTAAAATTAATTGTATACCATAATCTATCTTAAGAATACCAATGAAATCATAGAAACTTTTTTCTGACATACTGATCAAGATCAAGAAGTGAAGACAAAAATACAGCTCCCATTAAAACAGCATTTAAGAAGCAAATAATTCAGTAGTAACCAGACATAATATGATTTATTAACTTGAATTACAATATAAAAAAATTGCATATTGATGAATTCTTTTCTTGAAAGGGGCATATCAATTGCTACCAAAAATTGAACAGAAGCTGTTTTAAATTTTTTATTGTTCCTATTACTCATAAGACATTTAGTGTATTTTTGGACATTTAAAACCATGGAATGAGAAGTAATATTGTGGGGAACAGCAGCAGAAGAGCACACTATTATTATTTGAAAACAAGGACAAAAAGGCATATGCAAATTACAGAGATTTAACCAATTGAAAAAGAGATTCAATACTCTTCTACTTCTCTGCACTCATATGTGGTATGCATGTGTAGAAAGCAAAGAGCAAATTGAAAGGAGCATAGCACTACATAACTATCAATGATAAAAATTAATTCCTTATTATTACACAATAAATAATTCATAGCTGGTCTGAAAGAACCCCACACTATGGGAGAAGAATTAATTGAAGTTCCAAACATATTTATTTTAAAATATGCTCATATCCAACAAAGTTTTCATGGTAATATAATAATATTACTAAATTTTGAAATATGAGGAAATAATGAGATGTATTATTAAGTGATGATGAATGAATACTTACTTGAAATGTTCAATAGAAGTAATTCCATTCAGGGATATTTAAATATTTATATTTATGGATATCAGTACTAAAATTTCTAATAGAAAAAAAGAATAACCACAAGATTGGAAAATGGAATACTTTTTGCATCTGATCTTGTTTAAATTATATTATAGTATATTATATTATATTATTCAATGTAAAATTTCTCTCGAATAAATGAATTATTATCATTATTCAACAATCAGCACTTTAAGAAGTTTGAAATTCACCACGATTCAAGGTAAAATAACGAAGAATTTTCTGTGTTTGCAGCTCACCTGATGAGTTCTGATATGCGAGTCGAACAACGTCCTTACGTTCCCGATACTCAGCTCGAGCTGGAACTCTCCGTGCGCGTCTGTGAAGTTTCTTCCATATAGATCATTTACTGGGATGTAGTTCCGATTTCCCTGCGCAGGACATCCGGCAGTGAACTTCACCTGGACGCAATGATAATTGATTTTTATGGAATATTTCCAAAAAGCGAATATCTAATTCTCCATTTCAAGTCAAAGGAGGGAGTTTCTTGCTATAAAAATCATGAATTTTAATAGCAAATTAATAATCGAATGCACATCTTCCCCTTGGGATGAATTTGAAATCTTTCAATATAGAGAGATATTATTGAGTTTCGTTAATCTGTATTTGTGAATAAATATCATGATGATGATACAATTATAATGACATGGTCATGATACGCCTAGTGTACTCGCATAATCAAGTTCCAATGTGGAGATAAAAATGAAAAAAAGAAAAAAATATTATTTACACTAGAATACTTATAAAAAATAATTACCCGGAATAAACAGATAGGATAACTAACGTAAATATATTATCTAAATTTAAGTGATCATTCATTATCCTAAACAATCTAAAAAGATTGGTATTAATTAATTTCAAAAAATATTTTTACCTGTCTCCCAGAGAAGGATTCATTGGCGCTGAAGTGCTCTCGATTCAACAAAGTGAAAGCGAAGTCCGCCGATACACGTATTCCTTCGGAAGCAGATCTCCACACCAAATACACACCTAGTACCTGAAAATGAAGGCCTAATTCTTTGAAATTATTCCAAAAATACTCTCTCGCTCGCCAATTTCCAACATGCGGATTCGAACGTTCATTTGTACCTAATAATAAATGAACCGAAGTAGCAAGTAAAAATGCAAAGAGATATGTAGTATTCACTTTTCTGGATAGAAAACTTTTATCCTGCTCATGCTTTATATTTGCGAGTCACAGTTTCTCTCACCCAAAAGAAATAGATATGAGTATATAAATCTATAAATACAGGAAGAGGTTGATTTGTACGAATGAAAACTACTCTTGGTTTCACTATCTACAGTAAGACCCCGCTTAACGCGGGGGTTCTAAGAACTTAGAGCGCTAAACGAAACAGCGTTAAACGGGGCAGCTTAACACGTACATTCATATGTATACAATGGGGATCGGTGAAAAATAACAGAAAATAAGAAAATTTATCAGTTCTTTTTTTGTTTTATATGTTTTGTAACCTTTGTTGTTAAATTATTTTAGTACATTGAGTGAAGACTTACTTATTGTTAATATCGATTTTTATTCATAAAGCATTCATGAAGATAATACGAAGTTCGAATAAGAATCTCATGTTTATGACGAGGAAGGTTCTTCTTTTTGAATATTCTTCGTTTTTTTATGACGAATTCATCTTAAGTCGTCTGTCTTTTCCTGTTTCGTTCAGCAAGCAGTTGTCGATAACAAGATCAACGCATCAATGACACTTAGTCTTTCCTATGAACTTCTATCAAAATTTAAACCATTGTCGATGACACGATCTTTTCCTTATTTTTTTAAATTGTCCGTAGTGTTGAAGTTGATAAATTTAATGCAGTAGCGATACCAGATTGCCGTTGGCCTGCATCTAATCGTCTCAACACCTGCATTTTAGTTTCCAGCGTAATGTTTTTTCTCGTCACTTTGCTTTCACTTTTTCTGCAGTCACCCATCGTGAAAACTAAAAATTGCCGAATTTATCACAATAAAATACACACAATTAACACAATAAAATGCATACAATAATCACAATAAAATACACAAAAATCACACATTTTGGTTGGTGCATGGCCGTTTCCTTTGCACACATATACAAGTATCAATATAGTGTGCATTTCAGGAGAACCCCAGAAAACCGCGTTATACTGAAACAGCGTTAAGCGAGGTCTTACTGTATCTTAAGTACTTAGCACTAACAATTACACTCGATAGAAATTTTTTAATTGAGAAAGGTTGAATGTACATGTATCTTGCATGTTACTTTTTTATGAATTTTCTGGGAAAGAATGAGATGGATAATCGCTAATACTTAATCGGATATTGTGACGTAAACATTTTTAACCATTTGTAGTATTGCTTTACCGCTGATACAAGAAAGTGAGAGAAATAGTATTCCATTTCATAACACTGATTCAAATATTGCAATTTTAAGGACTAGATAATTAGAATAGAGAATAGATAAGGGCTATTGTTTATTTTCTTAAGTTCTTATCATTCAATAAATCCAATAATACTAAAAATAAAGATTTCTACTACGTAGGTCAATTTTAAAAAATAAAATGAAAATATGTTTTTAATTATAAAATACAACATGGAAATATGGAAGACAAATCGGTTGTTTGATGACTATATGGAGTAATATCAACATCTACACTATTTTAAAAAATGGTAAATCAGTCATTCATTACGTTATGATAAACCTAATTGAATAGGATTATTACGCTCTATTTTACTATATACTATCAAGCTAAATCCTTCATTCGTTATTTATTAAAAGGGTATAATTCTAAAATGCACCTCATAGATACATGACAAATTTTAGCTACACTCAATCGATCCATCTCGTACGAACGTTAGGAGGTTAAGATGTGATCCATATGGGAGGCATTTTGATAGAGCCAGCAGCAGACTGTGATTTCGGAAGCAAAATCAGCTAATTTGATTAGTCACAGATCATAATTAGAATTATGAAAATTCATGTTAAATAGCTTTAAATTTCATTTAGTAATGAATGATGCTGTATTAAGTAAATTATAGAAAGGATATTAAAAATATGAACAATTTATAACCACATTACGTTGAGGCACTCCCTTAGATCACAACCTTGGAGGGCTTGCATGCTCCAATGATTCTTAAAGCTGCGGTGGCTTGAGTTTTAATTCCGTTTTAAGGGTCGGGCCACCTATAGGGCGATGTGTAAGGAACGAGGGAAACCATTGCATGCCTAAGTTTTACGTTGTAAAAGATGATACAAGTCAATAATTTGGCATTAGGGAACTTGAAAAAGGTTTTCGATAATGTAGGGTGGAACTAAGTATTCCTATTACTAAAGAAGTAAGAAATGAATTACAGCGAAGATAATGAATGGTCTACTTATTCTACTCTATTATAATGAAATTTTTCAATATATCAGGAACTGTATCATTAGAAATACACAATATAAACGATATTTGAAACTAAAGGTAAAACCGAGGTTATTGTTACTTTTTATCCCTGGAGCCTAATTTTATTATTTATTTATTTCTACTGCAACGACACCTCAACCTTGAGGATGATTCGCCGTCGAAACTTCATCAGCCCCAGAACACTTTCGCGTATACCTGAGAGACCCCATCATCATGTAATCCAGCTGAAGACAGGAGTTCATTTTTAAATTGATGTTTACAAAAAATATTATTTTAGAAATATATCACATCTTATAGATCACAGATCTTGGGAAGCTGAAAGCAAGACCTTATGATACCTAAGATTAACTCTCACATATAACTTACGAAAACAAACTTACGAAAGGTGTCATATATATTTGCAATGAGTTAAGTGTAGCAGATCAATATTATTGTTACCAATTACATCTGTTGTTACATCTTCTGGAAAATTTCAAGATGAAGAATGATAATTTATAGCCTATCCTCATTCACTCCTCATATTTCGAGAGTTATGCAAAGTCACAAAGGTTCACCTAGCACAGTTTTCCCCCTAATTTAATGCTATACTTTTGCATACAACTTCTTTCAATTAAGAATGGATTGACAAATTAGAATAGGATAAGGTATTTAATAGAATAGACAGGTGTGACGGAAGACTAAAGGAATTTTACCTTTTCGTTACGGGAGAAGGTGATAGCCCAGCGGTGGTGACTCGCGGTGAACTCTTTAGAGGTGACATCGCGTTCTAGATCACGAGTCACCGATCGTGTCACCACAAAAGTGAAGATGTGTGTGTCAGCTCTGTCTTGGAGTTTGGTGAATCGGTAGAGGAGCGACATTATCGGCTCCCACTAGGAGACTCTCTTGCGATTCAACTCCATGTCTACCGCAACTCTCTTATTTTCTGGGAAAAAAAAGAAATTTCTGTGAGCGTCTACAGAACATGATAAAGTGAAATAATTTTCATAAATTTACTCTGTATATTTCGCATTTGAAGAATTTTCTGCAATTCAGCCCCTCAAATTCTCTCTGCTAACTTATGCAAACTCCAACCTAAATTCAGAGGTCCTCACCCCTCATCCGATTGCTAAAAGTATAGGGAGGATGTACCAAAACAGCCTAATCCAAAAAAGCAGCCAAACTTCAAACATTTTCTGCAAGCCAAACCCAACCAAATATCCTCATCTATCCTATATCAAACATACGCTACAGATCTTACCTTCCAGAAATTTCAGCAATATATAATACATAGGTATATGAGTTCAGATAGGAAACCATACCATAAACCTCCACAGCATACACATCTCCCCTAGCGACCCACAACAATACTAAGAAAAACTACTCCACTTATCAAATCACAGAAGAACTGCTACTGACTTTACTAAGCAAAAGCTTTTTCATAGGCCACTAGAACTTTTAAGCACTCCCTATGGGGAGCCTCAACCAATAACCATAATGGAAAAACCTTAGCTAAAATCATCCAAAAGTTAAAGAATAGATCACAGCATATTACTATTCATTCCCCAATTTCATCAAACCGATATCCACCAACACTCAACCGCAGCGACACTCGACTTCATCACAACTAACAATATCCATATTTCTCTCAAGTACTTAATGAGCTACAATCTAACCACTTTCCCATTTTATTATTGCTAAATAGTGCTTTAAACCATTCCATGCCAAATGCAGCTTACAGATTGGAAAATTATGATTGATTCTGAATGATTTTTTTCAAAATCACATAACCCACCTACCACCTCTTCAAGACACTACCCTCTTACATAAAGATACAAAAATAAAACTAGTAACTGACACCTTCCACATTGTAAAAGCCCCCACTACTGACTCCACGCTTCAGAAAACCAACCACCCCATATTCTTGATATTATACAGAAGGAGAAATAAGCAGCAACAACTATTTACAACTTCTAAGTAACCATTCTATATCTACGTTATAAAAAGCAAGTAAGAAGAGAAACCCAAAACTACAGAGGATAAATGTGGAACAGACTCTTCGACCATACTAATTCTGAAGAAGGAAGATTCTGGAAACTGTTCAAAGCTCTGTGCCAGACCTTCCAGCCCCAATAATATATAACAAACATTGGTGCCATGAACTGACCATTTTTTGCTAATTTAGACTGAAAATTTGGATAAGTATATTTTTCTAAGCTGTGGACTATTCTTCCTATTTAAGTGCTACAGGTGGATCAGTGCAACAGGTTTCTATCTCCTTCATGTAGATTCAAATAAAAGTTTATAGAATGATTAAGAATTTTTTTAAATCCTCAGGTTTGTTGAAGTATGATATATATGGAGATTTTTTGCATAGACTTTGTAATTATCAGCAAATATAAAATCAGGTAGAAAAGTGGAATTGCAAGGTTCTATATTTTTTCACACAGGAAAATATATAACTTCTTCAACTCCATCAAGAGCAATTATTGTACAAAAGATTTCAGTTCCATGGCATACACAATTCTCTTTGTTTAATCACACTATTAATTTTTTATGAAGCTATTTTGAAGACAACTACAGTCATATGGACATAACTTTTATAACTCTATGAGATATGGAGTATAAATTTCCAATTTATCTTAAAATCGCATCAAATTTTAATACACTGCAATTTGTTATAAAGAAAAATTAGTAAGGCTGCTCAAAAGTTGAATGGGAAATGTTAATGCTATCAGGGAAAATCATAAAGATGAAATATTTATATTTATTGCTTTACAATTTTGAGTACATTTACATTCTAAACAAATATCTTGCAAAAGCTAGCAAAAAGGGTCAATCTACATGACTATAATTTCATATTCAAAGATCTAGTTGGCAGTTGAAATAGAATATCAATTGTCATTTTCTTAGATATATTTTCTAATTTATTTTTCTCTCAGAAAAATTATGGTTTTAAGAATCTGAGTAACTATCTGAAAGTAGCTGTTCATAGTACTTAGGAATACTTATAAACAAATATGAGAAATAACCTTACTTACTTATTTGTAATTAATATTTGCAGAAATATGTAATGAACAAACATTACTGTGTAATTAAATAATCCTGAATATACAGACATATTATCATTACCAGTTTCAAAAATTAGAAGGCAATATTATATATATATATATATATATATATATATATATATATATATATAATATTGCCTTCTAATTTATTATAATATATTAATGAAATTATATCCAAAAGTTTCATAATACTTGCATGCTATACAGACTAAATTTTAAGTCATTATGTCAGCATGTTTTGACTTAAATTTGAAGGCAACCAACAATATATATTTCAATATTATTCCAAAATAAACTATTTAATTGAAACACCCATTTGATAATTCATAATTCAGATATATTAATATTTTCTTTATAATACATATTATTATGAATTATTATTCCACAAAAATTCTTATACACTCACCTTTTGTGAGAATGACCCCATTCTGTCCTCAACCTGGAAAGAAAATTAAGGTGGTGAAATTTATCAAATTTCTAAAACTGTTTCCTAGACCTTTATGAAATATCAGTATAATATTGTAGTATTATAAAGATGCATATAAAGAATTGATAAAAATTCCAAAAGTGTCTATGAACAATTTATGAAGACTATAAAACTGGGGTGGAGTATTTTCATTTCTATTTTATAAATATCTAGTTTCTTCCTCAATTAAATGTTCAGAATTTATTAATAAACTGTAAATAAAAGCTCTCAAAAGCATATTATAATACTGTTGTTCCCTTGGAAAACAAAGACTACATTTGAAAATGTGAGATGTGCTCAGTTATTCATATACATAAATAATGTAATAATTAAAGAGCCATCATCTCTGAAAATATTAAATTACAAAAATTTGAAATTAAAATTTTTCCCTCGAAATTTATAATTACTATTTCTTCGTATTCTGAATCAATATCTTAAAAGATTTATATATGTTTGAATTTATTATATTATTCTCATATAAAAGCATCCCTTAGGTTGTCGTAAATGGTGGTTGGTTCGATTCAAGGGGGCATTAACTATAACTTCCTAAGAAATGCATAGGGAATTAAGAGCACATTTTGAAGTACTTCCAGAATGAATTTCCTTTTCAATTTCGGAGTGTTTATAAAGTCAATCATATTCAATCGAGAAATGACAGTGTTTATCGTAGGATGGCCTTGGTTCTATGCCAGGGCGGGAATAATGCTACCGTAAGAAATGCATGGGAAATCGAATTGTACATTGTCCGCTGCGATAATATTCTTTAGTTAATGTTCAGCAATTTTTGAGCGGAGTAATTCTCAGAAAAATATTATTTTACACTTAAATATATATTAAAGCATTGCTTGCTGTCAGCAAGCACACCTTTACTCGTATATCTATTATATATAGACGCTTCGGGGGGATATCTATACATATAGACGCTTCGGGGGGATATATATATATATATATATAGGATATTAATGTCAGGCCCAAACCGCTTCGGCCACGGAGCCGCCGATTTTTTTACGTAATGGCCCACTAAATCTCACTCAGGAAAAATTCGAAAATCCACCCTACCTATCATGGGTTCGATTCTAGGAGGCCCCAAAAATCGACTTTCCCCATTAAGAATGCATTGGGCCGTTTTTCAAATGATTTTTAAAATACTTCCCATTAACCTAGAAAAATAAAATTTCATGTAGCTATTGCTATTATATATATCTACAGAAAATTGCTATTGCTTACGTCCATCCGGTCATGAGTTCGATGCCAGGAGGTGAAATATTTTCAAATTTCGAAAAATCGTAGCTCTCTTAATATGATATTAAGATCATTCAAACGTTCAACACAAATAAATACGTATGTATTGTACTTTGAAAAAAATCAACACCGGCCTATGTGTCACAGGTTCGATTCCAGAGTGTCCCGTAATCTCGATCTTCCCCGTTAAGAATGCATGGGGCCGTTTTTCAAATGATTTTAAAAATACTTCTCATTAACCTAGAATGATAAGATTTAATGTAGCTATTGCAAATATATATATATATACGGAAAAATGCTATTGCTTACGTCCAACCGGTCATGGGTTCGATGCCAGGAGGTGAAAAAGTTTCAAATTTTGAAAAATCGTAGCTTCCTTAATATCGTACATAGGTAATTCAAACTTTCATTAATTATAGATACTTATATATTGTACTTGGAGAAAAATCAACACCGGCCTATAAGCCATGGGTTCGATTCCAGAGGGCCCCGTATTCTCGATTTTTCCCGTTTAAATTACATTGACCATATTTCCGAAAGCTTTTTTTGACACTTCCCGACCGCGCAGAGGTTCAGAATTTCACACAGCCATAAAAGGGACCATTCTCATATATGAGAATTCCTAATATTGTCGTAAATGGTCGTTGGTTCGATGCTAGGGGGCGATAACTATATCTGCATATGAAATGCTTAGGGAATTTAGGAGTCATTTTGAGGTAATTCCTTAATGTATTTCCATTTGAAATTTGGCATGTTTATAAAGATTGTCATACATAAGCGAGAGATTACAGTGATTTTTGTAGGATGGCCTTGGTTCGAAGCCGGAGCGTTAATAATGCTGTCAAGAGAAAAGCATACGAAATCGAAGTCACGCTACGCTGCGTAATGTTCGTTAGTCAGTATAGTAAAAAGCGTATGTTTTATTAAAATATATAATTTCCGATTGCTTGCTGTAAGCAAGCGCACCTTTACTCGTATATATATATATCCCCCCGAAGCGTCTATATATAATAGATATATCCCCCCGAAGCGTCTATATATAATAGATATATATTCATATATATAGGATATTAATGTCAGGCCCAAACCGCTTTGGCCACAGAGTCGCCGATTTTTCTCCGTAATGGCCAACTAAATCTCACCTAGGAAAAATTTGGAAACCGACCCTACCTATCATGGGTTCGATTCTAGGAGGCCCCAAAAATCGATTTTCCCCATTAAGAATGCATTGGGCCGTTTTTCAAATGATTTTAAAAATACTTCCCATTAACCTAGAAGGATACGATTTCAGGTAGCTATTGCTACTATATATATCTACGGAAAAATGCTATTGCTTAGGTCCATCCGGTCATGGGTTCGATGCCTAGAGGTGAAATACTTTCGGATTTTGAAAAATCGTAGCTCTATAAATATGAAATGTACATCATTCAAACTTTTTACACGTATAGATACGTATATGTTCTATAAATAAAAAAATCAGCATCTGCCTATGAGCAATGGGTTCGATTCCAGAACAACCCGTAATCTCGATCTTCCCCATTAAGAATGCATAGGGCCGTTTTTCAAATAATTTTTTAAATATTTCCCATTACGCTAGAAAGTTAAAATTTCATGTAGCTATTGCTATTATATATATGTACGGAAAAATGCCATTGATTACGTACAATCTGTCCTGGGTTCGATGCCAGGAGGTGAAATATTTTCAGATTTTGAAAAATCGTAGCTCTCTAAATGTCGTACATAGACCATTCAAACGTTCAACACGTATAGATACTTACAAGGTGTAATTGGAAAAAAATCAGCATTTGCCTATGTATCACGGGTTCGATTCAAGAGCGACCCGTAATCTCGATTTTTCCCGTTTAAAATACATTGGCCATATTTCCGAATGCATTTTATGACACTTCCCAACCGCGCAGAGGTTCAAAATTTCACACAGCCATTAAGGGGACCATTCTCTTATAAAAGCTAACATAAGATTATCGTAAAAGGTCGTTGGTTCGATGCTAGGGGGCGTTAATTAATTCTCCATGTGAAATACATAGGGAATTTAGGACTCATTTTAAGGTACTTCCTTAATGTATTTCCATTTGAAATTTGGCATGTTTATAAAGATTGTCATAAGCTAACATAAGATTATCGTAAAAGGTCGTTGGTTCGATGCTAGGGGGCGTTAATTAATTCTCCATGTGAAATACATAGGGAATTTAGGACTCATTTTAAGGTACTTCCTTAATGTATTTCCATTTGAAATTTGGCATGTTTATAAAGATTGTCATACATAAGCGAAAGATGACAGTGATTTCCGTAGGATGGCCCTGGTTCGACGCCTTGGTGGTAATAATATTGTCAAGAGAAAAGCATACGAAATCAAAGTCAATGAAAGGTACGCTGCGTAAATGTTCTTTAGTTAGTACAGTAAAAATCGTAAGTTTTATTAAAAGAGAAATTTTCCGATTGCTTGCTGTCAGCAAGCACACCTTTACTCGTATATATATAGATATAACATGTATATATATATAGGATATTAATGTCAGGCCCAAACCGCTGGGGCCATGGAGCCGCCGATTTTTTTTACGTAATGGCCCACTAAATCTCACTTAGGAAAAATTCGGAAATCCACTCTACCTATCATGGGTTCTTTTCTAGAAGGCCCCAAAAATCGACTTTCCCCCGTAAGGATGCATATGTTTTTCAAATAATTTTAAAAATACTTTTCATTAAGCTAGAAGAATAAGATTTCGTGTAGCTATGGCTAATATAAATATCTTCGGAAAAATGCTATATGTTTTGCACAACTGGTCATAGGTTCGATGCCAGAAGGTGAAATATTCTCGATTTTACAAAATCCTAGCTCCCTTAAAATGATATGAAGATCATTCAAACTTTCAAAACGAATAGATACAAACATATTGTACTCTGAAAAAAGTCAGCATTTGCCTACGTGCTATGGGTTCGATTCCAGAGCGACCCGTTATCTCGATTTTTGTCATAAGGAATGCATTGGACATATTTGCGAAAGCTTTTTATGACACTTCCCGACCGCGCAGAGGTAAAAACTTCCACCCAGCCATAAAAGGGACCATTCTCATATAAGAGTCATTTTGAGGTACTTCCTTAATGTATTTCCATTTGAAATTTGGCATGTTTTTACGGATTATCATATTTGAGCGAGAGATGACAGTGATTTTCGTAGGATGGCCTTGAGTCGAAGCCGGTGCGGTAATAATGCCGTCAAGAGAAATGCATACGAAATCGAAGTCAATGCAAGGTAGGCTGCGTAAATGTTCTTTAGATAGCATAGTAAAAATCGTAAGTTTGATTAAAATATATATTTTCCGATTGCTTGCTGTAAGCAAGCGCACCTTTACTCGTATTATATATAGATAACTAGGGGGTAAAAAAAATTTGAGGATAGAAATGTCTGGCCCAAACCGCAGGGGCCACCGGCTCGCTCATTTTTCTGCGTAATGGCCATCTAAACGTAACCCAGGAAAAATATAAAATCCACTCTACCTATCATCGGTTCGATTCAGGGAGGCCCCAAAGTCGGATTTTTCTCCATAAGAATGCATGGAGTCCATTTTTGACAATTAAAAAAAAAAATACATTCCGGGAACAACCAACCAACGGCCATTTACGACAATCTTAGGGATATGGTCCCTCTTATGGCTGTGTGAAATTTTGAACCTCTGCGCGTTCGGGAAGTGTCATAAAAAACTTTCGGAAAAATGGTCAATGCTTTCGTAATGGGAAAAATGGAGAATACGAGTCGCTCTGGAATCGAACCAATGGCACATAAGCAAGTGTTGATTTTTTTCAAAGTACAATATATACGTATCTATACGTGTTGAAAGTTTGAATGATCTATGTATCATATTAAGAGAGCTACGATTTTTTAAAATCTAAAAATATTTCACCTTCTGGCACCTCAACCTCTCTTTTATATGTGAATTTAATTTTGGCTACTTCCGATAGATAGAGAGTAATTTTCATAATTATATCAGTCTCGCCAATAGAGAAATTTTGTCTTTTTTTCATCGTTAGGTACGGAATAATATAAAGCTTTTCGAAATCAAAGCAAAAACGTATTTCGGAAATAATTCTTTCATTATTTCATTATAGGGTGCTGAAATTACACATTGATCAATATACTTCTGAAAAAGATACGTGACGAATATTATTTGACGAAAAAGATCAATGAAACTAAATCGATTTCTATTCCAGGCGTTCATCGTTAAGCAAAAGTACGGCGTATTAAGATGCTAAACATTTATTTAAATATTCGTTTCAACTTCAGCAAGAATATAACAGGAAATGGCTATGGATGATACACAAAAAGTATTTTAACTCAGCAATTTCTTCTTTTTCTTTTTTCGGAGACTAATTATTCTAAAAATACCAATCAGACAAAACTAATCAAACACGCGGAACAAATAATGTTAGCAGAGAGAATTTGAAGGGCTGAATTGCGGAACATTCTTATAATTTTGGTGTAAATTTTCCACTTTTCCTACATGTCGGTGATTCATGTACCGATTCTCGTTCGGTAGCTGTCTTTAAGAAAATCGCATCGATCAAGTGCGGAGAAGAAGCATATTTAAGTGGTTCTGAAATAGAGGCAGAAAGGATGCTCCGAAGAAGAAAATAAATAAATTTTTTCAAGTCCTTACTGTAAATCGATCGAATTTCGGATACAATATTTCCACCGTTCGCATCTTACAGCATCTTTTGCATCTTGTTAGCAGAAGGTTCTCTTCCTATTTTCTTTTCTCGCTTCGGGATCAATACTTCCGAGAGTCACCGTACTGTGACGTCACGTAGTGAGGCAGCACTGGGCTTTAGGATGAGAGGGTGTACGTACAACAGCTGTGTTGGAGGAGTGACTGCTAACTCAGGATGCGTTTCATTGCACAAAGAAGCATATTTTCGTAATAAGCAATAGAAGGAGGTTCTTGCTTGGGGCCGTGGAAGATTTATATCGCCTAATTTACCGATTTTCTCTCCTGATTTGGTGTTATAGCACCTAAATAGAAATCAGATGCAGATGAAGTGAGTTTGAGGATTATCCAATGATTTCACCTCTGTTTGAAGAGGGCAATATGTTTGTTTTCTTCTTTTACGAGATAACAAAGTGGTACCGTTCTCACGGTCTTACATTTAATCTATGCATTTTCAAATTGTCATGGTTTCTGAGTTTGATCGTGCAATTGATCATATCTGTTGCCATTTTCTGGCTTTTTTTGCATTTAAAAAGGTTGTATTCCATCGTAAAATTTTCAATTCTCATTTTTCTTGGAATGAAGAGATGTCAGTAAGCTTTAAAGTTACTCTTTAAAAAGAAATGAATCTTTTCAATTCGGTCGATACAGAAAATACTAAATCGTTCTCACGAATGAAATTCGAAATACACAAGTCCTATATTCGCTCTTTCTTGGACTATAATCCTTATACGAAAATTTAATAAGCAAAAAGAAAATTAAAACTTGGATAACGACTTATAAATCTTAATATATCATAGATTATATACAATTAGACTAAGTTGGCTACAACAAACAATTGATGTTCCGTTTATACACAACTAAGAGGTTTCATTATTTTATTTATTCATTAATATTTCCTTAAATTATATGCTCTAAAAATTAAATGGGAAAACTTTATGATGGACAATAATCAACCTCCTTAATTAATACTAGAAAAGGGGAGATAGTCGAACAAAGTAGTAGTAATGCTACTTTGTTCAACTAGACGAAATAAGTTAATTACAATGAGTGTAAAGTGGCGCATTCCAAAATTTAACTACATTCAAAGGGTGTTGCGGGTATAAGACTAGAAGGATTTCGTTTACAAATCTGGAAGATTCCAAAGAAGCTCGCAAAACCTAAGCAAATACCCAATATATCTTTTAAATTGCAAACACGCTGCCCTTGCTAAATTTAAAATCATTAGAACATCGTATTTTGAAATACGTTCGAGATCCCATGTATTTCTTATGGCAGAATTTTGTGGTCAGGAATTTAGATTTTTCGCATGGTATCGTGATATTTAGTAATTCTACAGCTTTTCTAGCAAAATATTATATTGTATCCTGGGAAAATGTAGGAAACACCCTTCTCATGGGTTCGATACATGAAATCGGACATTTACCCGAAAATAATGCGTTAGCATGATTTTCGATAAAAAAAATTTCCAAGAACATAGAAGTGCCAAACTCACTATATAAATTTATTTTCTGTAAATGACCATAGGTTCGATCCCAAGCTCATAAAAAATTCCCCAATTTAAAAAGCAGATCCTTTCGGAGTAGGTCATGTATTCGATTCTAGTGATCGTTTACTTAATTTCCATAAGGAAAAAATAAAAAATTCGGAACATCATTTGAGGAACTTCCTGAAAGTCTTATACTTTAATTTCCTAAATTTTCTTCCTTTAATTTCTTAAATTTCCCAAAGACTATAATTAGTATTATTATGTATTAATACGAATGATGAGACATATGCAGGGATTTCCTTCAGTTAGAGTGGGAATTATGCTGCCATAAAAATACATGGGAAATCGAACTCAATTCAGAACACGCTTAAGTAATCACTGTAAATCTAGTCTTCATAATGCGTGAGCATTACACAACTTAAATAACACTTTTATTAATTCATTATTAGATTCACAAACCGATTGATCGCTTATAGCAAATATAATATGAATAACCTTTAAAGGATACCCTACAATAGCATCAATTCACGAGAACGTTAAACAGATTAAACATGTTCCCATATTTAGCATATGTACATGGATTAGGGCAATTATTACATTATTTTCCGAAATGCGGAATCTGTATGTTTGCTCATATTCTAGAAAATGGATTAACTTCATGGGATTTTGTTTGATCATAAAGCTCTACGTTTAAGCCCCAAGATTAAGGTGGCTTCGAAAGGACTCAACTCCTGAAACATTCGAAACAGACAAAAGATTACGCATTAAATCCGTGAATATGGACCATTTTTCCAAATACAGAAAATTATGAGAGCAAAACAAAGAAAGCGTTAGAATCATGTCATAGGGATGATTCAGAGGCAGATAAGCCAAGTTATCTACATCTACATAAGTACCCTGCAAGCCAACTTATCTAATAAACGCAATCTGGCTGCTAATCTTCCATCTGCTAATGTTTCCCAACCTGCGTCTGATAATAGTTTCGTTACGCTTGTCTTCTTATCGTAGCAATTATTACAAATCTTACGAGGGTAATTCCGAGATATTTAAACGAGTCTACTACATTAACATCTAGTTCGTTAATTTGGTACGCTTTATTCATACGCATTTGTTTTCTTTCGAAGAAATTTACTACGGAGCATTTACTAACGTTAAGGTCAAGTTGCCATTTTTCGCACCAACGTTGGATACGAATTAAATCTCTTGACAAAGACACACGATCCTCCTCGGTGGATAAGTTATCAAAGATAATGAGCTGGATTGCTCATTATTGATATGTGGAATTTGCGGAAGATACGGGCATAAACCAGTAAGTAACTCCCCTGCCATACGCCATAAGGTGGATGGGTATTTATGTAAATGTTTATGTAGATTGTTCTCTTTCGAGCTTCCGAGGTGAGCAGACGTCTCCTGACCGTCGTTTGCGTACCCTTGAATGATTGACCATCGGACAAGGACCTTTCCCTAGCCCAGGGGTCGGTAACCTTTTGAGTCGGAAGAGCCAAAAATTACAATTTACAAAATTTCAAAGTTTTAAACAGCCACAAAATTTTTTCTTGCCAACAATAAATATATATATAATAATTCGAATTTATAGGGACCAAACAAAAAATTCGAATTATCGAGTTTTTCGAAATAGCGAGAGTTCGAATTAAAGAGGGGCTGAAAGTAAAAATTCGAATTGAAGAAAGTTACATTTTATTTGTCATTGTATAAGATTTTGAATGCTGGTAGAAACAAAAATACATATCATAATAATACATTTGGATCAATTTATTTATTATAAAAAAGTTGTATCATTTCTTCATAAAAAATCGGTTATTTTCGTTTGGGTCGCTTGGTTGGCTGCAACCTGGTCCACAGCATTATCCAAAGTGCTCACTGCTTTAAACACACAACCAGATCGGATGTTATCCATTTCGGACTGTTCGAAAAAAGTTGCTTCCTTAGAAGACACCATTGAACATCGTCGTCTTCATCTTCACTGTCAGAAATCTGTTGACTGATCACAATTGACCATAGTTTCATAATGCCTTCATCAGACAATGTATCCGCTGTGGCAACATTATTGTCAATATTAACATAATCGTTGAAAGTTATGGGAACCTCTGGAAGTCTGTTCCAAGCACTCAAAAGAGGTCCCTCATCTTGCAGATGTTGTTGAACCACATCATTTCCGTCCTTGCATTCCTGATCGTTGATGTATCCGCAGTCATTAAAACAATTTGCGATTGTCTGTGAGCTATCCTCTCCCATGCTTTGTGAGCCATTTCCATTGCAGTAAGCACTGAAATGCTACAAAGGTTATTTCCATTTTCCGTAGTGTCCATTAAAGTTCTAACCACTTCTTTTCGATACAAGGTTTTAAATTTTTAAAGATTCCTTGATCTAGGGGTTGAAGAATTGAAGTTGTGTTAGGGGGTATATATTTCAGCTCTATATTTTCAAGTGAAGGGACATCTTTATGGGCTGTGCAATTATCGATAAACATCAAAATTTTTCGTTTTTCTCTTCTCATTTCAGCATCAATGCTCATTAACCATTTAGAAAACAAATCTGCTGTCATCCACGCCTTCTTATTTGATCTGTAGATTAGCGGAAGAGATATCATATTTTTGAAACATCGAGGTTTAGCAAATTTTCCTATCATAAAAGGTTGATATTTCTGTGATCCATCCATATTGGCTGCCAATAAGATTGTAACCTTCTCCTATTCAAAGAAGAAACGTTCAAGGAAGACGTAGTACAGATCATGCGCCCTCTCTGCTATATAGGTCGATCAGATAGAGCAAACAAAATAAGGGAAATAGATGCGAAAACCGACCGTTTTAAAAATTCGTTTTTCCCTCGAACAATACGAGAAAATAACCGTCTAGGGAAGTAAATTCACGGTGCATGCACCCCCTGCCACACACCGAAAGGTGGCTCGCAGGGTATCTACATAGACCTATGTCTATGTAGATACATAGCTGTGTTTGCCTCCATGACAGGTGTCATCCTTAAATGCCAAGGTACGATCAGGTAAGCATTTATAAAACAGCCCTGTTTCATCACAGTTAAAGATATCTTTCGCTGCATAATTAGCCAATAAACGGATTGGTTCAGTTTTCCATTCGATAGAAATGCCCGGATCTTCACTCGCACTTTCCCCACTTTCTTAAATTTTAGATTGTGCCGTTTTTTGAATTTTTCTAACCATCCCTCACTGGCTTGAAAGTTGCTGACACCCAAACTTGCTGCAAAAGACTAGCCTTTTCTTTTAAAATGGGTCCTCCTATAGGGATATTTTCCTGCCTGCACTGACTAAACGTTTTGAGGCATTCTTCAATTTGAGGAAACTCACCTTCGCTTTCTCTCTTTCTGGAGCCATGAGGAGTTATCTCGGCAAGATGATCTTTTTGCTTCAGGAGAGTTGATAAGGTAGATGCCGGAATATTAAATCGAAGAGCTATATCCTTCTTTTTTCCTCCTTCTTCAACAGCCGCGATGACTTGTTTCTTTTCGGAGAGCAACAAAGACTTATAACGTACAGGGTCCATTTTAAGGCTGAAACTGCACTAAAGCATTTCAGGGGTGGTGTAGCATGAATCATAGACATTGAAGGGAGGTAAGTTCTTGGAAAAATTGCCTCGACACTTTCCATGAAATGACTAATTTTTCGAATTGTGGAATGGGCCGGTCTAGCTTCACTTCAATTTATCGAGGGGACCAAAATACATTGATTTTCTTCGAATTATAGAGGTTTTCGAATTACCGAGGTTCGAATTATCGAGAGTCTACTATATATATTTGTGTAGAGTAGCAGTTTAGAAAGTTTGTTCCTTTTGATAGATATTGATAATTATAACTTTTAGTGCGTTTTTCTCAAAACCGTGTTCTTGAAATTTATGTGCGGGAAAACTTCCTTTACTATTCGGATTGTTTTCTGGATACTTTTAGAAAATTACGTTGTCGTGGCGATAAACCACAAGAATTGATGAAAATATAGATACAGTGGTACCTCGAGATACTCGAGATTGCGCATTACTTGAAGGTAATACTCCTTATTGACCGTTCTACCCTGCGACAAGAACTCATAATGCACCACGCCCCTGCAATCGAATAAAACTGTCAGCAAAACCTTCACATTCGACCGAACTTGGCGTGCTTTTCTCGGTCTTGGCTCTTGCGGCAGCTTCCATTGGGACGATTGAGCTTTGGTTTCTACGTCATAACCAAAAACCCATGATTCGTCACCAGTTATGACTCTTTGGAGCAAATTTGGGTCGTCACGGACAGAATCCAACAGCTCCTGAGCAATGTTAATGTGATGCTGTTTTTGGTCGAAATTGAGCAATCTTGGTACGAATTTCGCGGCGACCCGTCTCATGCCCAAACTATTGATAATAATCGAATGGCACGAGGCAATCGATGTATTTAGGTCCTCAGCAACTTCTCTGACAGTGATTCGACGATTCCATCATCAGCGATCAAATCATTCTTGGGCCATTATCATAAGCTTCCAATTACCCTTATTTATCGACCAAAATGCTTTGCACTCTTCTCTAAAAAGATGATCGAGCCAATTCAGATGCCATCGTTGCTCAAAAAATAAGATTTTTCTATCGATCGTTCACATTTTTACTCAAATAACCGTTAAAGTTAAAAATGAATTAATTAATTATCGCAAAAGGTCGAGAGCTTGAATACCTAACGAAAATAAAGTGGATAAAAAATACGGAATACAAAACAACGAAGTGGTCTGCACCTAATTCACTATGTAACCAATCACAATCAAACGTACGTGAAATATTGCCTATTTTCAGGTTGATTTCTGAGCGAGCAATAATATAAAAATTATATCGTTTTATTTACCGTATTTCCCGCCCGATAAGACGCACTTTTTTTTTCTGCAAAACGTACTGTAAAATTAGCCTGCGTCTTATGCGCCGATGGTATACGGATATCACGGTTATAATTTCGTCATATAATAAGCAACCGTTTTGAAAGGATAAATAAATACCATTAAGTATTTTTAGTGTATCAGGCATTGAAAATAGTTTAATTCGATTAAAAATTTTGATGATAACACTTTTTTGGGCAGGATGTTAGAAATAAAGTTTTAATATATCGATGTCTAACTTCCTTCAAAAAAATTCCCGGATTAGTCAGAAATGCATACAAGGTAGCATGTTTAGTTTAATCAATGCAATGGGTGCTGCCCTATCATAAAGTCTTTCAATAAGTATGGAATCAGCAATGCGCTGGATGGTGGTGAAGATGACATTTTGTATGAGGAAAGTGACGACTCCCGAGAAAATATCTACGCGCATGATTTTAGCAGCAGTGATGTGGAATTTCTCCTATTTATTTTTTATGATGATTTATGGTTCTATGATGAATAAATCTGGTATATATTTGCTAATTAATTTTTTTATATTTAAGTTCTGTTTTTGTCAAATGTTATCACTAAAATTCTTTTCTGCATTACCCAAGTATTTTAGTTTTTTTCGTACATTCTAAGCTGAAAAATCCAGGTGCGTCGTATGCGCCGGGGTCTTATAGGAAATACGGACATTCAGTTCATCCTTGTTAATTAAAAAAGATATTTAAAAACATTATCATCATCATAAAAGTAAAATTGTCTTCTCAGGAAGAACGCATTTCACATTTCTACCGCCCAAGTAAGGATGCTGTTGATCTTTTGAGGGCTAAAAATTAATATATATCTATAAAATTAATATATAATTATAAAATTTTAAAAAATTGATCAAATAATTGATTATTATAATTCATTCATCTGAAAGATCAAATAGCTATGGATAGCATGAAAAATATTTCAAAGAGACGATAATGTAGCGTTTCAAATGAGAACTCGAGAAAAGTATGAGTATAATGTTACTTGAAGTTGAATGTCCTAATTCACGGCCGTGTTCACTAATCAATAGAAACAGAAACGCAAGATCAAGTTCACTTGAGTATATATTCAACGATGCACAAAGTTCAGGGTAAATGACTAACAGAGGAGTTGTGCAGAAGAGAGAAGCCCATACTGACCCGCATAAATGTACGTTCTTTCATGAGAATTCTTTTGTGAGAGGATTAAGCAGTCATGACACCTTCAGATGCTTCCTTTCGAATCCTGAAAATGAAAATTCTTGAGTGAAAGGCTTCAATGAGTAGGAAATGTGTGAAAAGCGTTGGAAGTGATGAGGGTAGTGTGAAAGGGAGTAAAATAAGTATCATAGATGCGAATTTAATTTTATTCATTCTAATAAAGTAAAAATTATTTTTAACAAGAAGGATTTGATTTGCTATATCCCAATATTATCTTCAATATTATTGAAACTTTTAATAATTTTCTGTTATATAATCATAATAAATAATAGTGACCGTAAAGGAGTCGCCAATTACCGATAAAATCGTACCTCCGCTCACGAGCTAAAGTGGAGATGTATAGAACTTGATATATTTCGCAGTGTTTTTAATATTATTAATACTCAGTATTAAGTTGTATACTATTGAATAACTGATATTATCTTTTATAACAAAAATAGAGGAACGAAAAGAAACTTTTATTCAAAGGAAACAACAAAATTTTTAATATGAATTTCAAGCCTGTTTTTTCGGTACTCAGGGCACTATACCCACTTTTAAGCAGCTGATGGAGATGCGAAAGGTATTTTTAAGATAATCGTCCGAATTTCTTATTCTAACATTACTTTTGGTATGCTTCGGTTCGTATGGTTTGGTTCGGGAAAACAGTTTCTCCCAAATGTTAAATATCTCGGAATTACTCTCGCAATTAACTTAAATTGGGGCACACACATACGGAATATATGCGGTAAAGCAAATAGAAAACTCGGCTTTATTAGGCGTATTGTAGGTAAAAGCGACGAAAGAGTGAGAGAGCGTTGTTACTTCGCGTTAGTAAGACCACAACTAGAATACGCATCTAGTATTTGGGATCCCGTGGACGAAATTAGTACCCGCGAATTAGAAAAGGTTCAACGTAAAGCAATAAGATTTGTAATAATTGCTACGATAAGAAGACAAGCGTAACGAAACTATTATCAGACGCAGGTTGGGAAACATTAGCAGATAGAAGATTAGCAGCCAGATTGCGTTTATTAGATAAGTTTAGAGAAAGACGTAATTGAAATTATGCGACCCCCCTGCTATCTAGGCCGATCCGATAATGCGCGTAAAATACGTGGAATAGATGCTAGGACGAATCGCTTTAAAATTTCCTTCTTCCCGCGCACAATATGCGACAACAATAGACTAAAATACGCGGTAAAATAAAATAAGTGTTTACACCCCCTGCCACACGCCGAAAGGCGGCTTGCAGGGCACTTATGTAGATGTAGAAATGTACGTACTTTCAGAGACATCATAAATAGGACTTGTTCGTGAAGTGGATGTTTCTCAAGGAAGAACTTAAAAAAGGAAATAGGGTCGCTTGATTAAGTTTTTCCAAAGTCGCATATTGATTTTAATTCTACACATTCCATTTTATAGTTTACAGTCAACGCGTTGATGTCGACATAAAATGGAGGAACAAATGTACTGAAAATATTGGTGTTTTCTAAAACCTGGAAATTTATTTCTCACATCCTGTGTACAAATAGTAACTCAAGCAAATATTCCGAAATATACTACTAAATGCTGAGTGCCTCAATGGACACCGTAGCAAACACATTTATTTCTGTGTACGCGTGTGGCGGGTTCGACAATTCTATCTATTATATGTAGCAGTCGATTAATTAATCTAAAATGAATTAAAAAGAGATATTTCGAAATTCTGGAGTGTTCACACTCTTCCAAATAAAATTTAAAAGACATTTAATCGACGAATTTTAAATCAAGTCCAATTTTCCACGAATTTCTTGTGGCATTAAGTTTCCCGCCCGGGCGTAGAAATGAGGAAATTTTTTGCAAAATATTTTCATCATTCACATGAGTCTCTATGATTTCTAAAAATTTCACAGCAAAATACATTATGGCAGTGTTTCAAAAGGAGTTCTGATTTTTTATTCCAGAAATTAAATATTTTCATTAAAAAATCATATCTAGCTTAATATGATACATAGATCAATTAAACTTCAAATACTAATAAATACGTTCATAGTTAATTCTGAAAAAAGTTTTCTAAGTGTCGATTCAAGAGAGAATCGTATTCTCTCCATAAGAATACATGGGCTAGATTTTCGAAATTAATTTTAAGACACGTTCCAATGAAGACGTTTCACACATGCATAGATAGACCGCATGCTCATAAATTTCTTCGGTTATCTTGCGAAAATTCGTTGCTCGACGCCTGGGCGGGATAAATGCTTCCATAAGAAATGCACGGGAAATCGAACTCAAAACAAAATACGCTGCTATAATGTCCTGTAATTCATTTTTACCGATGAGTGAACACGATAATCTTTGAAAAATCATAATTTTGCATTATTAGGTTCTATGGCCGTTGGCTTGCTGTAGGCAAGCACACCTTGACTCGTATAATTGAATAGAAGCAGCTATTTATAATAGATATAGGAGGATATGAATGTCAGGCCCGAACTACTGAGACCAAATGTATCTTACCCAGGAAAAAATTAGAAACCTACGCTACCTATCATGTGTTTGATTGTAAGGGGCCCCTAAGTCGGATTTTCCCCCGTAAAATTTAATGGGATCGATTTTTCACAATTTAAAAAAATACTTCCCAGGCTTTTAGAACGACACAATTTCATAAGGATATAGATTATAGATATATATATATACTCAAAATAATAATTGTTGTACTGAAAATGTTCATGGGTTCGATGCCAGGAGGTGACATATTATCAAATTTTGTTAAATCATATTTAGCTTAATATGATACATAGATCATTCAAACTAATAACTATAAATAGATAAGAATATAATTTACTATGGGAAAAATCAGCAGTTGTCTACGTGCCATGGGTTCGATTTCAGAACGTACCGTAATATCCGATTTCCCCTTAAGAAATACATGGGCTACATTTCCCAAATTTTTTATAACACTTTCCGGTCGCGTAGAACATTTAAATTTCAGACATGAATAGTTGAAATCCTCATCTTAATGTTTCGCCTCCGTAATTACGTTGTAAATAGCCGTTGGTTTCTAGATTCTAGAGGGCGTTTACTATATCTCCATAAGAAATGCGGAGGAGAAAACAGGAAATTCTTTTGAGGCACTTCCTGAATTAATTTGAACGATTGGCCAATACTAGTTTCTTTACTTCATCAATGTTTCGCATCTGTTGTTGACGTGCTCGGGCGCCCTATGAGAACATTTTGTACTACCGATAAACGTTGATTTTGTCCAAAGTAGCTTCGCCGTATGCAATAGTCAACATTCTGAATGCGTCCCCGCGCACTTTAAGTTGTTCTTTACACAAAATTTGATACAAATTCTTTGATTCATTTTTTGGACTAGGCAAAACTCGATGACGAGCCAAAACACATCCGAGCAAAACAGTTGTCAAAAATTAATTAAACATTCAAAATGGTCAACCATGTCAGCATAAGTAAGGGATATAAGTAACAACATAACGCTACAAAAAAATCAAATATACGTAGCCCGCGGAAATTAAAAATTCGCTATAGCTTTTGAACAGACCACGTATTCACGGGGTAGAGGTGGAGTGAAAAGCGAGTACAATGGGCTGAGAGAGAGAGGAATGCTGCCCAATCCTCGTTAGTCGATTCAAAATCGTTTTTAAATGTTTTTTTTTAATAAGTAATATTTGCGTATGGAACTAAAGAGCCGTAGTTTCATATCCAAAGAGCCGCATGTGGCTCGCAAGCCGCAGGTTGCCGACCCCTGCCCTAGCCGATCAGTTCGTCTCTCTTTTACATTTACATAAATACCCTGCGAACCGCCTTTTGACATATGGCAGGGGGTGTCAATACATCAATCTATCTAACTATTTATACTATTTATTCTTATAATATTATCTAGGAAAAAAGACCGATGATAACAATACGTACGGGCGATAATCTCACGAAATTCCTTTGACGTTTGGTTCCGAAAATTACTTTTACTGATTACTAATTAATAATTACTAATTACGGGAAATATGATCGCGTATTTCGTTGGGTGAATCACAGCCTCGGAATTTTTCATTACATTATTATTTCATTTCATTATTTCAAGTTTTAATACTTGAAAAAGAGACTATTGTAACTTTGCTGATTCACATACGAGTATTACAAAGGGCAAAATTAAAGGGAAAAACGATACCGGATGAGAATAATCGCAGTCAATATAAAAACAAAATCCTCATCGCGATACGGTTTAAGTATTTCTGAGTTAAATTTTGGCAAAATGAAATATATGATTGACTAAAGTCAACTAAAAAACTTAATTTTATCTGTGAATTGGAGTATGAATACAGCCCATGAGAAGCTTTCTGATTCCATTTAAGAGATAAATTGGTGGGTTTGTCCGCTTTTTTGTCCTGTAAAATAGTCAAATTCTCAAGTAAGATCATTCAAATTGCGTATTATGAGGCATATAGAAAGGATTTACTACATCAAATAGTTTTTTGTCCAATAATCTTGTTCATTTAGGTTCAGCGTTAGTTTGAAATTGAAAAATTCTGCGAGAAACCGAAAACCGCCTTGTTTCTCAAAATTTGGTCCATTGTATAATTTGCGCGGAAACTAAGATGAATGACTTTTACTGTCGATGAACTGTTTATTTGAACATGCGAAGTTTCGCACTTAAGAAAGCGCATTTTTTATTTTTGCCAGCTTTTTTCGATTCTAGCCTATCATAAGGGTACGTGATCTTATTTCAAAAGCGAATTTTGAGGACCAAAAGAAATTGAGCCTTGAGAAATTGAATGTCTTTTATGTTTTACAAATAAATCCGTCAAAGAGGCATGGATATATAGCTGATAAGGTGCTTGCATACATAGGCTTTTACGGGACTAATATACTAAGTTTTACAATAAGTATTCCAGAAATGACATAGAGCTAAAGAATTAAATTATTAGATAAATTCAGGGAGAGCTCCTTCATAGAAGACGTAGAAAGTATAATGCGTCCACCTTGTTATATAGGCCGATCTGATAATGCGAGAAAGATCAGAGAAATAGATTCGCGAATGGAGCGTTTTAAAAATTCTTATTTTCCGCGGACTATTCGCGAAAATAATCGCCTAGGGAAATAGAGTCATGGTGCATGCACCCCCTGCCAAACGCCGAAAGGCGGCTCGCAGGGTAAATATATAGATGTAGATGAGCTCGCTGAGGAAGGCATAGAAAATGGAAATACACCTTAAATTGCAGAAGCTAAATATGTCTGCGGAAATCTGCTAAAAGTAAAATCTAGAAGATTTGAAAATAAATATTTGTAATATAAGAATTAATAAATGTCCAAATATCTCACATCAATGTAGTAAAAATATTAATAATCTCAAATAATCTTGAACTTATATTTAAAGAATGAAAACCCATTTATGTGATGACTAAAATGTTGTCCATAAATTACTCAAATCATTAAAAATTCTTACCTTAATAGGCATGGAATTTTTTTATTTAAAAATCGGATAGTAATTTAAGACGACAAATTCATATTCGTGATTGCAGAATTACATTCATGCAATATTCGCACAGAAGAGTATTAGGAAAAAATCATGAGTAAATGCAATTTCACACAAGAAACCTTTTGTAGAAACATTTTTATTTCACATATTTTGCGAATCATCAAACCTGATGATGATTTATCTCACTATACATTTGTTTAAATAATGTTCTTTGAAGAAGGAGTTCAATATTTTATGATGCATAAAATCTAAAAAATATTTGCTACACTTCATCTCAATCACGATGTCCAATTTATTCTTGAAAAAGGACGTCTTTCATAGAAATCAGAAATCTCCTCACACTAGGATGATATTTAAGGAATTATTTTTATGTCGACAATTATGTATTTAAAAAGATACATAAAATATATTCTAAATGGAATGTTGTTATGGGTATTATTAATAAAGAGAAAATTTAATATCACATTTTCAATCAAACCGATAAGTTAAAATTGGATGGGAAGTATATTAGCTAAAACAATAACGAAATAAGCTTGTCATTGCTGAAAACGATTCACTTATTAATTGTTCTCATTATTATTATTTTGCACCTTTCCCCATGCTCCGTTAATTTATGCTTGTTTCCATAATTTCCATAAATTAAGTAATTGTGGAGTATCGCTCATGCGAATGAATCTTGCGAATGTCGTTTTAAGGATTGTTTACGAAATCCTTCAACAAGAATCAAGGTTGATGAGAAGTTGTTGTTATAAACCCATTTCACTCTAAATCCGCTACAAAACTCTAATATTTTGCTTTCTCGCCTGAAAATGAAAGGTTCACCGACTAAAAGGAGAAAGAGGAAAGAAACATTTCCATCCATCCATTGATTGTCTCTATCAAATGTTTCTTTGGATCAATTCAGGTCCAATGCAAAGTGCCTAAAAAGCCGCTCTTTGGATTAGTGGTCATATATCACACGAATTTGGGTTTCAACGAGAGAATCAAGATAGAATGTTCTATTAAAATTTTTCCTTTTTATGAAGTTTAAAAGAGGATTTGATCAGTGAAAACCACTGAGCTGAATTAAATGCTCCTGATAATGAGGTAGTTAGTCGATTATTAATATCAATAAGAAAAGTTTAGTTATATTTTAAATAAATAATCGCATTCAATTTAAATAAAATTAAACTGAAACATAAAATGATAATATTTAATAAAATAACTGTCGGAAATTTAAATAACAATCAAATAACGAGAATAAGAGAAGTAATCACTATATAGTGGCCGATAATCGAGAAATTGGAATCCAGTCCCAGTGGAAAGGACAGTCTCAAACAGGTTCCAAAGTTGATGAAGGTCTAGATTATCAGAGAAAGGTAAATATGTAAAGATAAATACCACGATCATTCTAAAATGAAAAGTATATATTCAATTTTACGAAACACCATTTTACAAAGCGGAAAGAGAAATTCGAAACATTGATATCGAGAATTCAAAATTTTGATCTTACAATTAGTTTACCTGCAGCAGAGCATTTGAATGGAAATCAAGTGGGATTTATGAAATCACTAGGTACTTGAATATATTCTGAAAAGATTTATTGAGAATCAGCTAACGCCTCGTTCACACAGAAAACTGAATAAATCTGTATGTGTATATATGCTCCTCCTCCATCAGCCTCAGTCCATTGCCTCGACGGAGCGGTGTGATGTTAACGGAGGCAAAATATAGCTCAGGTTTAACCATGCAAAGAAAGCTACAACAATACCTCCCGCCAAATAATGAATGTTCACGAACCGGGACAGCCTAGTGACTCATTGTCCTTCTTCCTCCTTTTACAATTTCCATGAAAAGCTTCTGTGATGGAAGTTCATTCGGACGAAAAAGCACTGGAAGGTGGTGACATTATAGGGGTCCATCATAAAGCCACTGACCACCCCATATAGTCGCCGAGGGACGCAGCACAAAGTTCGAGGAGGACGATCAGCAGGATTGAGGGAACGAACTCGTCGCGGAATTTCCTTTATTTAATAAAATTTTACTATAAACGGGTAAATTTAGGACCAGATTCGGGAATCAAAACATCCCCAGAGTGTGGCATTCGTATAATAATGGAGCACTTAATCTTAGATCTATCGATGTTACTCGTGATCCCTTTATTTCCCCTATATCCCTATATTGGAACAGAGTTTCAATAACTTGATCTTTCGGAGGTACAAATTTTTTATTAAGAACTCTTACGGGTTCAACACGGAAGTACACAATGAAATAAATCTCGCAGCTTTCGGAATGTCCAACGATCTCAGCCCGGGGATGATGTAAAGTATCATATGCAATAATTCCTGGTGACAACCAGATGGTCATAGCCTTTGTAACAATCTGCGTTCCCAGGAATTCCATTAAGCGTTTGGTGGTAAAAGCGAACTTTTTATTGGTGAGTGCCACATAGGCAATCTATAAAAGACGAAGGTCGTAGATTAAGCGCAGCCTGCAATTGCCTGAATAGCGAAAAACCCAGCAAGGAAATGGACATAGAGAGGACCTAATGGAGTGAAAAATGAAATAGAATTCCCATTGGTGAATAAACTCTATACCATACAGTCTCAACACTGGAAGTTAACATAGTAAAATGCAGAATGAAGATCAGTATCCGAACGGAACGCAAGAAGTATGCTTATAACAAGGGAAATTAGAAGAGATCAAGGAATGATTCCAGTTAAAAGAAGAAATAGATTCGGAACACTTAAGGAAGAAGATTTGGAAGATAAAGTCACTGAAATTGTGATGGATGCAGCAAAAGAAGTAGAAGGGTTCTCCTGGAGGAACAAAAGATTAAAGAATCAGAGATGGAGCCTAGAAAATTATTAAACGACGAAAGGAACACAGACTGCAAGAGATGGCATAGAGCATAACGAGTCGATAAGAAGAATAATTAAAGAGGACTTCAAGAATTTCAACGAAAAGATTAGAAGCGATTGAGAATGGCAAGGGCATGAAAAAGTTTAGACAACACCTAATAATTACGAAGAAACAGATATTACAGAAAGAAGTTGGCGAAACAAACACCAACAGGAGCACGATACTGAAGACCGTAGAAGAATACTTCAGTCGCCTTTACAAGAAAACAGAAAACCATGAAAAGGAAAATCAAAATTTCAAAGTAAATCACGAATCATACCTTCCATTTTACCAGAAGTTCACTTTTTCATACCTGCAGCAACTGCAGGTTTGAAAGAACGGATGTTACGGATCGGTACGCTTCGAATTCGCTGCGGGCTTCGTTCTTGGCTTTAGTTTTGGTTTCTAAATATTTACACCGATGATCTTCGTTGTTTCAGTTTTACCCATCACGGTTTCTTTCGATCTCGTACCATTTTGGTCGGAACGAATTTCGAAGTACTTTCGCGTAGGAAACTCAGATCAGCTGTCTTCTACCGAATGATTTTGAAGTTTTTAGTGTATGAATAACTTTTTGACTTAATGAAATCCTTAAACGCGTGAAAATTTCCTCCCTTAAAATGTATAACGTATGAGGGGACTTCGTGACTTGGGATGGAATTACTTTAAGCACAGCGGTTATTATGTTATGATCTGAAATGCCTTCGTTAACTGTTATTTTATGAACGAGGTGAGGATGACTCGTGGCAAGATATTAACCTTACCGAGGGGAGTTATTCGAGTTGATACCGTATTAACCTGCTTCAGGGCAAAGAATGAGAATAAGTAATTGTCAAGTAATTTCCGCGATCCATTTCTATCTCGACTATTGTTAGCGACGGACATGTTTTGACCAGTTAATGTTGGGAAAATCTCTTCCTGGAAAATTGGTTAAGTACTCTTTCTAATTTCATTTAGCGACTCGTGTATGGCTGGCCGTCACTGTCGGGAGGACTTTGGAAGGATCAAAATAATGATTTTTGCCGCGTCTATTCGTTACTGGACACCAGATAATCTCAGAGTTTTCTCGATTTTGAGTATCTTCTAATTGAGTAACTAAGTTGTTTCTAACAGCGATAAATACACCCAGCCTATCTATCCACCATCCTGATACCTCTGTCCTTACGATAATTCGCGGGGAATTTATGTAAATGTAAACGCTGTGTAGCATAGTCCCGCGGACGGACCGTAGTACCGAGGTTTGGAGCCGAATTCTCGGCTAGTGATGTAGTCGGGGGAAAAATTTCGCTCGATGCTATTTCTTTGTTAAGTCAACTTTCGTTTCCTAATATAACGTCCGCGCAAGAGCTCCTGGTAATGTTAAGGAATTCTGTCGGTTTATTATACATGCTTCTGCAATTGACAACTTTAATTTTTAAGTCTAACCACACCTTTTAAATTCATATTTTTTCTGGATTGACGTTAACTTTCTTAGAACAATCTACTGACCGATTTACGTATTTATCGCCTAATTTTAACTTACTAATACCATCATTACTCGTGTAGAAATCTATTGTCTCTTAAACTACGCGAGGTGCTACTTTTACACTATTTATCCAATTATGGGACTTTTTAAGCCCCATTTCCTTCAAATAATCTATTTGCCACCAGTGCCGCACCCCTGGCAGTATAATGGACTCCAGAACGATCAAGAGGAGTCCGACACGAACCGATGACCGACCTCAGATCCACAAAACCGACTCCGTTGTCCCTACAGAGGTTCCATATCCTTCCTTCGGTTCGGATTCGGCTTGAACCGAATTTCACCTCTACCTCCGACTACCGAAACATCGGTACTACGGTCCGTCCGCGGGATCCGCGAACCGCCTTACGGCGTATGGCAGGGCGTCAGCGACACACGGACACGGTTATCAGATCCTAAAACGAATCTAAGATCACCTCGGACCTAAATCCAGAGGCGTCGTTAGTTCCCACGTGCACCAACACCCGTAACTCGGAGCAACCTGTGTTTGTGATTGCTGTCTTCAGCTCCTTCGTCACCTTCGGAATCGTTCCTCCTGGTAAACAAACACCTACTCTGTCCTCGGACAACACCGCAAAACGATAGCTGACCGGGAGAGATTTGGCCTGAGCCTCCTCAACTCCCTGATTCCGCAGTACTCCCCCCGATCTCCCCGGATGGAGACCACCTTCCACTCGGGTTTCCGGGCCTTCGACCCTCCCGCCCGCGATGTCTTCGGGGCAACTTCGATCGCTCCTCTGGCTTTCGCACTCGGGACATTTCCGAGCCGCCATCTTGGCGGAGAGAGCTTTGGGGTGCTACCCTCAGACTCTGCGCCCGGGGAAGAAGCTTCCAACCTTTCCACCCTGGAAAAAAGGTCCGCAACCAACCTTCTGAGTTCCCTGTTCTCGGCCCTGAGGGACTCGAGACCAGCGGATCCGAAAGAGGAGGAAACGGGAGTCCTCGAAGAGGCTATTCTAAAACTCGTCTTAATAAACTGGGAAAACTCTCCTTACTGTACTGTACTGTAAGAACTAACTGACCCGACTTACCCACATCAAATCTATCCATCCCGCGATTAAATTCACCCTGGAAATAAAGAAAAGAAGAAAAACAAACTGCATCACTTCGTTTCCTGAAGATGGCTCCAGAGAAAGGGACCGAAACGTCGAGATACCTCGAAGAAACAATCCGGCTGATAACCCGAGAAGACTTCACCTACGAAGAAGAACTGCTTCTTCTTCTGGAGTGCCCCCCTTCAAGCTCCAGAAGGGCAAACGGAGGTGCAACTGGAAGTGTGTCCGCGACCTTTTTCGCAAGCCGGGCCAACATTTTGCCTCTCGGCCGGGCCAACATTTTGCCCGGCCGAGAGGCAGGGCGAGGATGTACATCCTCGCCACATCACCCCATTAGCAGTTAAGACCCGGGGTTGGGAACGTCGAGCCGCCTGGTGCATAACATACATCATACAAGCTCGGAAAAACAACGTCCACTCTCTATGACACTCAGTTCAAGAATGAGAGGAGGAGGAAAAACACTCATGGATTGAAACCACGCAAAGATTGTCTCTATGACACTCAGGTCAAGAAGAATTCTCCTCCCAGTTATCTACAAAACATTGATGAGTATAATATGCGATCTTTAAAGCAAACTTTATCTAGTAGGAATCTATGCATAGGTTATTCACAAGCAGAAAGGTGGTTGCCGAATATCCAGCTTTAGATTCCTGCTATGAATTGCAGATAAACTAGGTGAAACCTACGCTGTCCAAAGCGATCTCATAAAGGACCTCAGTAATGCTTCGGACAACATCCAATGAAGGCACCGATGTCTGAATAAACATCGGTGTCTTCCCACACGTTTCAGCAGCAACACTTTCAGGTAATCATCTGGCGTCTATTATACTGCCAGGGCTGCGGAGCTGGCGGCAAAAAGGATATTTGAGGGAATTAGGGTTTTTTTAAGTTAAACATCAGGGAAGTTACGCCACTTCATTCCGTTAGAGATGATTAGCGATCGCGATAGAAAGAAGCTTAAGAAATCTATTTTAAATAAGAAAAGCGTTAGTTAGATGAAAATATTCGTTAGAGATAGTGAGAAAATATATATCGCAGAATGTGGTCGATTTATTCTCGGTTTTCGCCCTTGAACAGGTTAATTTAGAAGCGACCCGCATGATTTCTCTCGGTAAAAGTAATATTTTAGACCTTCTAGCAACTAGTGAATCCCATCTTGTAGCATCGTCGTAGAATATGGTATATCGGACCACAAAATAATAACCGCCGTGCTAAAGATAGATGCAAATCGATTGCTGAAACCCCCTTTTAAGATATACTTATTTTAGAAAGCCAATATCCCTGCGTTCAAAGAGTGTGTTATGGGAGAAAATGATGCCCTTATTCGCTTCTTTCAGCGCAACACAGTAGATGATAGTTGGAGTGAGTTTCTCCGTATCCTCCGCGAAGGCATCTCGCGGTTTGTTCAGACGAATATGGTTAGAGATCGTAAATACCCGCGGTGGGTCAAACCTAAATTTACTTCCCTCCAAAGGAAACAAAGAGAGTTTCATTCCCTAATGAAGTCTTTCCCAAGTGACAGTAGAGAGTACGAAGAACATCGACGCAAATATTTGGATTTTAAGAGCGCTGCGAAGATTGAGACTCGTAACGAATTTTACATATATAGACGTGACACATTACGTTAATCGCTAGAAAATGATCCGAAGGAATTTTATTCGTACGTTCGTGAAACTAGAGGGAAGCAGTTACGCACCTCATCGATAGTAAAGGTTGCACCATTACCGAATCTCAGGAAAAAGCTAATATTCTTCATCAGATTTTTAGGAAATGTTTCATAACTGACAACGGTCACGTCAGCGCTCTCCCTACTCGTGTTTCGGAAGAAATGGGAAGTTTTGAGGTAAGTGAGGCAGGCGTCAGTAATCTTTTACTTCAAATAGACAGCAAAAAGTCCCCCAGGCCAGAAGGAATACCTGCTCGCGTGGTATCTATCCTCGCAAATGAACTTATTCCCCTTCTCGTCGTACTATATAATAAAGCTTTAAGCGAAGGAATTATTCCATCCTCATGGAAGGAGGCGCATATCACCCCAGTGCTGAAGAAAGGCTGTAAGACAAAGCCGGACGACTTCCGACCGATATCCCTGACTTCGATATTTAGTAAAATTTTGGAGCACATACTGTGTAGTTACATAACGCGTTTCCTCAGCGACAATGCTGCTATTACGCAGTCAGCATAGCTTCCGCTAAGGGCGCTCCATTGAAAGTCAGTTAGCACTCACACGACAAAATGAGATCAGCCGACGAAGGTTTTGGGACAGACACGATATTCTTGGATTTTAGGAGAGCGTTCGATACAGTCCCGCACGCGAAGTTACTTCATAAACTAAAAGCCTACGGTGTACACGAACATATTATTCGTTGGATTAAATCCTTCCTGAGTGGCAGAAGCCAATGAGTGGTTTAGTGGCGCGTTTTCGCAAGTAATAGAGGTAACGTCAGGGGCTCCATAGGGCAGTATAATTTTGTTTCTGATTTACATGAACGATATAGCAGACAGTATAAAGAGTGAGTTTGTGACTGTTCGCGGATGATACCCTCATTTATAGGAAAATTCAGGATAAGGAAGATAAGTCAGTATTACAACGCTAGCTGAACGCCATTACCGAATGGTGTAAAGATTGGCAACTCGAACTTCGAACGAAACAGGAAAAGACAGACGACTTTAGAAGACTTCGTCATAAAAAAACAAAGAATATCCAAGAAGAAGAACCTTCCTCATCATAAACATGAGATCCTTATTCGAACTTACACCTTCTATTATTATTATTCTATTATTACCTTCATGAATGCTTCATGAATAAAAATAGATATTAACAGTAAATAAGTCTATACTCAATGTACTAAAATAATTTAACAACAAATGTTAAAAAATATATAATACAAAAAAAACTGATATATTTTCTTATGTTTTGTTATTTTTAACTGATCCCCATTATATACATATGTATGTACGTGTTAATCTGTCCCGTTTAACGCTGTTTCCTTTAGCGCTCGAAGTTATTGGAACGTAACCCCCGCGTTAAGCGGGGTATAACTGTACTACATATATCCCCCCGAAGTGTATATATGTAAGAGATACATATTTTTTCCACATAATATAAAATTTTCTTTGCAACGCGAAACTTATTCTTGGAAGAAATTATCGGTAAGTACCATTACTTTTTGTTTCGTCCATGTACCTTTTTTCACAAAATTTAATTTCTAAGCAACATTTTTAAGTCATCTTCTCTACTCGATGTTATTCGTTATAATTGACTGAATTTAACATCACTAGGACGTACAACCAATCGACAGATTTATCTTTGTGAAATCCAAATCAAGTAGGTTTAGAGAAATACATTTTCAGATTCAATTGAATTAATTAGCTGCAAATAGAATATCATCCCATTTATTCTTTCATATAATTATATTCAATATTGTACCTGTCCTTCCAAAAACGTGTTTCTTTATTTATAGTACGTTCAAATATTTTTCGCTTCCAGAGTTTCTAAAAAAAGATCATTCCTATTTCATAAAGTATTCTCTTAATATTTCATGATTTTGAATTTTTTTTCATTATCAAAAAGAAAAGAATTTTTTGAGAGTTCAATAATAACAAGCGAGGATTTAGAAGCCCATCGATCTGTATTGCGGAGTATCGGTTTTTCGTGGAGTGCTGTTTTATTTCCAAAATAAAGAGAGGAAATGAGAATGGTTCGGAAAAGTAATTAAAGTTGGTTGAGCGACAGAATTAAGTTCCATGCTCCTTCTTTTTGTCCTTGAATATGGATTCATCGATATTCATTAATGCACATTCAAAATTTCCTCAAAAAATGGCAAAATATCGATTTCTCGAAGTTTATTTCCTTGAGGAGATTTCCTTTCCTCTATCTAAATTCTTTCTCGAAATACAGAACAGGCTAATGTAAAATTATTTCACATGAAGAGTTTGCATATATAGCGCGTTTAGTGAAGAACTGTTCATAAACGGGATTCTAACAGCAAATATTTCCTCCAGTTTCATTCCATTCATACTAATCTATTTTCATTTCGCCCTTTGCTATTTACATGAGAAACGGAATTAATGGTATTGCTAACTCCCCTCGGTAAGGTTAATATCTTGCCACGAGTCATCCTCACCTCGTTCATAAAATAACAGTTAACGAAGGCATTTCAGATCATAACATAATAACCGCTGTGCTTAAAGTAATTCCATCCCAAGTCACGAAGTCCCCTCATACGTTATACATTTTAAGGGAGGAAATTTTCACGCGTTTAAGGATTTCATTAAGTCAAAAAGTTATTCATACACTAAAAACTTCAAAATCATTCGGTAGAAGACAGCTGATCTGAGTTTCCTACGCGAAAGTACTTCGAAATTCGTTCCGACCAAAATGGTACGAGATCGAAAGAAACCGTGATGGGTAAAACTGAAACAACGAAGATCATCGGTGTAAATATTTAGAAACCAAAACTAAAGCCAAGAACGAAGCCCGCAGCGAATTCGAAGCGTACCGATCCGTAACATCCGTTCTTTCAAACCTGCAGTTGCTGCAGGTATGAAAAAGTGAACTTCTGGTAAAGTGGAAGGTATGATTCGTGATTTACTTTGAAATCTTGATTTTCCTTTTCATGGTTTTCTGTTTTCTTGTAAAGGCGACTGAAGTATTCTTCTACGGTCTTCAGTATCGTGCTCCTGTTGGTGTTTGTTTCGCCAACTTCTTTCTGTAATATCTGTTTCTTCGTAATTATTAGGTGTTGTCTAAACTTTTTCATGCCCTTGCCATTCTCAATCGCTTCTAATCTTTTCGTTGAAATTCTTGAAGTCCTCTTTAATTATTCTTCTTATCGACTCGTTATGCTCTATGCCATCTCTTGCAGTCTGTGTTCCTTTCGTCGTTTAATAATTTTCTAGGCTCCATCTCTGATTCTTTAATCTTTTGTTCCTCCAGGAGAACCCTTCTACTTCTTTTGCTGCATCCATCACAATTTCAGTGACTTTATCTTCCAAATCTTCTTCCTTAAGTGTTCCGAATCTATTTCTTCTTTTAACTGGAATCATTCCTTGATCTCTTCTAATTTCCCTTGTTATAAGCATACTTCTTGCGTTCCGTTCGGATACTGATCTTCATTCTGCATTTTACTATGTTAACTTCCAGTGTTGAGACTGTATGGTATAGAGTTTATTCACCAATGGGAATTCTATTTCATTTTTCACTCCATTAGGTCCTCTCTATGTCCATTTCCTTGCTGGGTTTTTCGCTATTCAGGCAATTGCAGGCTGCGCTTAATCTACGACCTTCGTCTTTTATAGATTGCCTATGTGGCACTCACCAATAAAAAGTTCGCTTTTACCACCAAACGCTTAATGGAATTCCTGGGAACGCAGATTGTTACAAAGGCTATGACCATCTGGTTGTCACCAGGAATTATTGCATATGATACTTTACATCATCCCCGGGCTGAGATCGTTGGACATTCCGAAAGCTGCGAGATTTATTTCATTGTGTACTTCCGTGTTGAACCCGTAAGAGTTCTTAATAAAAAATTTGTACCTCCGAAAGATCAAGTTATTGAAACTCTGTTCCAATATAGGGATATAGGGGAAATAAAGGGATCACGAGTAACATCGATAGATCTAAGATTAAGTGCTCCATTATTATACGAATGCCACACTCTGGGGATGTTTTGATTCCCGAATCTGGTCCTAAATTTACCCGTTTATAGTAAAATTTTATTAAATAAAGGAAATTCCGCGACGAGTTCGTTCCCTCAATCCTGCTGATCGTCCTCCTCGAACTTTGTGCTGCGTCCCTCGGCGACTATATGGGGTGGTCAGTGGCTTTATGATGGACCCCTATAATGTCACCACCTTCCAGTGCTTTTTCGTCCGAATGAACTTCCATCACAGAAGCTTTTCATGGAAATTGTAAAAGGAGGAAGAAGGACAATGAGTCACTAGGCTGTCCCGGTTCGTGAACATTCATTATTTGGCGGGAGGTATTGTTGTAGCTTTCTTTGCATGGTTAAACCTGAGCTATATTTTGCCTCCGTTAACATCACACCGCTCCGTCGAGGCAATGGACTGAGGCTGATGGAGGAGGAGCATATATACACATACAGATTTATTCAGTTTTCTGTGTGAACGAGGCGTTAGCTGATTCTCAATAAATCTTTTCAGAATATATTCAAGTACCTAGTGATTTCATAAATCCCACTTGATTTCCATTCAAATGCTCTGCTGCAGGTAAACTAATTGTAAGATCAAAATTTTGAATTCTCGATATCAATGTTTCGAATTTCTCTTTCCGCTTTGTAAAATGGTGTTTCGTAAAATTGAATATATACTTTTCATTTTAGAATGATCGTGGTATTTATCTTTACATATTTACCTTTCTCTGATAATCTAGACCTTCATCAACTTTGGAACCTGTTTGAGACTGTCCTTTCCACTGGGACTGGATTCCAATTTCTCGATTATCGGCCACTATATAGTGATTACTTCTCTTATTCTCGTTATTTGATTGTTATTTAAATTTCCGACAGTTATTTTATTAAATATTATCATTTTATGTTTCAGTTTAATTTTATTTAAATTGAATGCGATTATTTATTTAAAATATAACTAAACTTTTCTTATTGATATTAATAATCGACTAACTACCTCATTATCAGGAGCATTTAATTCAGCTCAGTGGTTTTCACTGATCAAATCCTCTTTTAAACTTCATAAAAAGGAAAAATTTTAATAGAACATTCTATCTTGATTCTCTCGTTGAAACCCAAATTCGTGTGATATATGACCACTAATCCAAAGAGCGGCTTTTTAGGCACTTTGCATTGGACCTGAATTGATCCAAAGAAACATTTGATAGAGACAATCAATGGATGGATGGAAATGTTTCTTTCCTCTTTCTCCTTTTAGTCGGTGAACCTTTCATTTTCAGGCGAGAAAGCAAAATATTAGAGTTTTGTAGCGGATTTAGAGTGAAATGGGTTTATAACAACAACTTCTCATCAACCTTGATTCTTGTTGAAGGATTTCGTAAACAATCCTTAAAACGACATTCGCAAGATTCATTCGCATGAGCGATACTCCACAATTACTTAATTTATGGAAATTATGGAAACAAGCATAAATTAACGGAGCATGGGGAAAGGTGCAAAATAATAATAATGAGAACAATTAATAAGTGAATCGTTTTCAGCAATGACAAGCTTATTTCGTTATTGTTTTAGCTAATATACTTCCCATCCAATTTTAACTTATCGGTTTGATTGAAAATGTGATATTAAATTTTCTCTTTATTAATAATACCCATAACAACATTCCATTTAGAATATATTTTATGTATCTTTTTAAATACATAATTGTCGACATAAAAATAATTCCTTAAATATCATCCTAGTGTGAGGAGATTTCTGATTTCTATGAAAGACGTCCTTTTTCAAGAATAAATTGGACATCGTGATTGAGATGAAGTGTAGCAAATATTTTTTAGATTTTATGCATCATAAAATATTGAACTCCTTCTTCAAAGAACATTATTTAAACAAATGTATAGTGAGATAAATCATCATCAGGTTTGATGATTCGCAAAATATGTGAAATAAAAATGTTTCTACAAAAGGTTTCTTGTGTGAAATTGCATTTACTCATGATTTTTTCCTAATACTCTTCTGTGCGAATATTGCATGAATGTAATTCTGCAATCACGAATATGAATTTGTCGTCTTAAATTACTATCCGATTTTTAAATAAAAAAATTCCATGCCTATTAAGGTAAGAATTTTTAATGATTTGAGTAATTTATGGACAACATTTTAGTCATCACATAAATGGGTTTTCATTCTTTAAATATAAGTTCAAGATTATTTGAGATTATTAATATTTTTACTACATTGATGTGAGATATTTGGACATTTATTAATTCTTATATTACAAATATTTATTTTCAAATCTTCTAGATTTTACTTTTAGCAGATTTCCGCAGACATATTTAGCTTCTGCAATTTAAGGTGTATTTCCATTTTCTATGCCTTCCTCAGCGAGCTCATCTACATCTATATATTTACCCTGCGAGCCGCCTTTCGGCGTTTGGCAGGGGGTGCATGCACCATGACTCTATTTCCCTAGGCGATTATTTTCGCGAATAGTCCGCGGAAAATAAGAATTTTTAAAACGCTCCATTCGCGAATCTATTTCTCTGATCTTTCTCGCATTATCAGATCGGCCTATATAACAAGGTGGACGCATTATACTTTCTACGTCTTCTATGAAGGAGCTCTCCCTGAATTTATCTAATAATTTAATTCTTTAGCTCTATGTCATTTCTGGAATACTTATTGTAAAACTTAGTATATTAGTCCCGTAAAAGCCTATGTATGCAAGCACCTTATCAGCTATATATCCATGCCTCTTTGACGGATTTATTTGTAAAACATAAAAGACATTCAATTTCTCAAGGCTCAATTTCTTTTGGTCCTCAAAATTCGCTTTTGAAATAAGATCACGTACCCTTATGATAGGCTAGAATCGAAAAAAGCTGGCAAAAATAAAAAATGCGCTTTCTTAAGTGCGAAACTTCGCATGTTCAAATAAACAGTTCATCGACAGTAAAAGTCATTCATCTTAGTTTCCGCGCAAATTATACAATGGACCAAATTTTGAGAAACAAGGCGGTTTTCGGTTTCTCGCAGAATTTTTCAATTTCAAACTAACGCTGAACCTAAATGAACAAGATTATTGGACAAAAAACTATTTGATGTAGTAAATCCTTTCTATATGCCTCATAATACGCAATTTGAATGATCTTACTTGAGAATTTGACTATTTTACAGGACAAAAAAGCGGACAAACCCACCAATTTATCTCTTAAATGGAATCAGAAAGCTTCTCATGGGCTGTATTCATACTCCAATTCACAGATAAAATTAAGTTTTTTAGTTGACTTTAGTCAATCATATATTTCATTTTGCCAAAATTTAACTCAGAAATACTTAAACCGTATCGCGATGAGGATTTTGTTTTTATATTGACTGCGATTATTCTCATCCGGTATCGTTTTTCCCTTTAATTTTGCCCTTTGTAATACTCGTATGTGAATCAGCAAAGTTACAATAGTCTCTTTTTCAAGTATTAAAACTTGAAATAATGAAATGAAATAATAATGTAATGAAAAATTCCGAGGCTGTGATTCACCCAACGAAATACGCGATCATATTTCCCGTAATTAGTAATTATTAATTAGTAATCAGTAAAAGTAATTTTCGGAACCAAACGTCAAAGGAATTTCGTGAGATTATCGCCCGTACGTATTGTTATCATCGGTCTTTTTTCCTAGATAATATTATAAGAATAAATAGTATAAATAGTTAGATAGATTGATGTATTGACACCCCCTGCCATATGTCAAAAGGCGGTTCGCAGGGTATTTATGTAAATGTAAAAGAGAGACGAACTGATCGGCTAGGGCAGGGGTCGGCAACCTGCGGCTTGCGAGCCACATGCGGCTCTTTGGATATGAAACTACGGCTCTTTAGTTCCATACGCAAATATTACTTATTAAAAAAAAACATTTAAAAACGATTTTGAATCGACTAACGAGGATTGGGCAGCATTCCTCTCTCTCTCAGCCCATTGTACTCGCTTTTCACTCCACCTCTACCCCGTGAATACGTGGTCTGTTCAAAAGCTATAGCGAATTTTTAATTTCCGCGGGCTACGTATATTTGATTTTTTTGTAGCGTTATGTTGTTACTTATATCCCTTACTTATGCTGACATGGTTGACCATTTTGAATGTTTAATTAATTTTTGACAACTGTTTTGCTCGGATGTGTTTTGGCTCGTCATCGAGTTTTGCCTAGTCCAAAAAATGAATCAAAGAATTTGTATCAAATTTTGTGTAAAGAACAACTTAAAGTGCGCGGGGACGCATTCAGAATGTTGACTATTGCATACGGCGAAGCTACTTTGGACAAAATCAACGTTTATCGGTAGTACAAAATGTTCTCATAGGGCGCCCGAGCACGTCAACAACAGATGCGAAACATTGATGAAGTAAAGAAACTAGTATTGGCCAATCGTTCAAATTAATTCAGGAAGTGCCTCAAAAGAATTTCCTGTTTTCTCCTCCGCATTTCTTATGGAGATATAGTAAACGCCCTCTAGAATCTAGAAACCAACGGCTATTTACAACGTAATTACGGAGGCGAAACATTAAGATGAGGATTTCAACTATTCATGTCTGAAATTTAAATGTTCTACGCGACCGGAAAGTGTTATAAAAAATTTGGGAAATGTAGCCCATGTATTTCTTAAGGGGAAATCGGATATTACGGTACGTTCTGAAATCGAACCCATGGCACGTAGACAACTGCTGATTTTTCCCATAGTAAATTATATTCTTATCTATTTATAGTTATTAGTTTGAATGATCTATGTATCATATTAAGCTAAATATGATTTAACAAAATTTGATAATATGTCACCTCCTGGCATCGAACCCATGAACATTTTCAGTACAACAATTATTATTTTGAGTATATATATATATCTATAATCTATATCCTTATGAAATTGTGTCGTTCTAAAAGCCTGGGAAGTATTTTTTTAAATTGTGAAAAATCGATCCCATTAAATTTTACGGGGGAAAATCCGACTTAGGGGCCCCTTACAATCAAACACATGATAGGTAGCGTAGGTTTCTAATTTTTTCCTGGGTAAGATACATTTGGTCTCAGTAGTTCGGGCCTGACATTCATATCCTCCTATATCTATTATAAATAGCTGCTTCTATTCAATTATACGAGTCAAGGTGTGCTTGCCTACAGCAAGCCAACGGCCATAGAACCTAATAATGCAAAATTATGATTTTTCAAAGATTATCGTGTTCACTCATCGGTAAAAATGAATTACAGGACATTATAGCAGCGTATTTTGTTTTGAGTTCGATTTCCCGTGCATTTCTTATGGAAGCATTTATCCCGCCCAGGCGTCGAGCAACGAATTTTCGCAAGATAACCGAAGAAATTTATGAGCATGCGGTCTATCTATGCATGTGTGAAACGTCTTCATTGGAACGTGTCTTAAAATTAATTTCGAAAATCTAGCCCATGTATTCTTATGGAGAGAATACGATTCTCTCTTGAATCGACACTTAGAAAACTTTTTTCAGAATTAACTATGAACGTATTTATTAGTATTTGAAGTTTAATTGATCTATGTATCATATTAAGCTAGATATGATTTTTTAATGAAAATATTTAATTTCTGGAATAAAAAATCAGAACTCCTTTTGAAACACTGCCATAATGTATTTTGCTGTGAAATTTTTAGAAATCATAGAGACTTATGTGAATGATGAAAATATTTTGCAAAAAATTTCCTCATTTCTACGCCCGGGCGGGAAACTTAATGCCACAAGAAATTCGTGGAAAATTGGACTTGATTTAAAATTCGTCGATTAAATGTCTTTTAAATTTTATTTGGAAGAGTGTGAACACTCCAGAATTTCGAAATATCTCTTTTTAATTCATTTTAGATTAATTAATCGACTGCTACATATAATAGATAGAATTGTCGAACCCGCCACACGCGTACACAGAAATAAATGTGTTTGCTACGGTGTCCATTGAGGCACTCAGCATTTAGTAGTATATTTCGGAATATTTGCTTGAGTTACTATTTGTACACAGGATGTGAGAAATAAATTTCCAGGTTTTAGAAAACACCAATATTTTCAGTACATTTGTTCCTCCATTTTATGTCGACATCAACGCGTTGACTGTAAACTATAAAATGGAATGTGTAGAATTAAAATCAATATGCGACTTTGGAAAAACTTAATCAAGCGACCCTATTTCCTTTTTTAAGTTCTTCCTTGAGAAACATCCACTTCACGAACAAGTCCTATTTATGATGTCTCTGAAAGTACGTACATTTCTACATCTACATAAGTGCCCTGCAAGCCGCCTTTCGGCGTGTGGCAGGGGGTGTAAACACTTATTTTATTTTACCGCGTATTTTAGTCTATTGTTGTCGCATATTGTGCGCGGGAAGAAGGAAATTTTAAAGCGATTCGTCCTAGCATCTATTCCACGTATTTTACGCGCATTATCGGATCGGCCTAGATAGCAGGGGGGTCGCATAATTTCAATTACGTCTTTCTCTAAACTTATCTAATAAACGCAATCTGGCTGCTAATCTTCTATCTGCTAATGTTTCCCAACCTGCGTCTGATAATAGTTTCGTTACGCTTGTCTTCTTATCGTAGCAATTATTACAAATCTTATTGCTTTACGTTGAACCTTTTCTAATTCGCGGGTACTAATTTCGTCCACGGGATCCCAAATACTAGATGCGTATTCTAGTTGTGGTCTTACTAACGCGAAGTAACAACGCTCTCTCACTCTTTCGTCGCTTTTACCTACAATACGCCTAATAAAGCCGAGTTTTCTATTTGCTTTACCGCATATATTCCGTATGTGTGTGCCCCAATTTAAGTTAATTGCGAGAGTAATTCCGAGATATTTAACATTTGGGAGAAACTGTTTTCCCGAACCAAACCATACGAACCGAAGCATACCAAAAGTAATGTTAGAATAAGAAATTCGGACGATTATCTTAAAAATACCTTTCGCATCTCCATCAGCTGCTTAAAAGTGGGTATAGTGCCCTGAGTACCGAAAAAACAGGCTTGAAATTCATATTAAAAATTTTGTTGTTTCCTTTGAATAAAAGTTTCTTTTCGTTCCTCTATTTTTGTTATAAAAGATAATATCAGTTATTCAATAGTATACAACTTAATACTGAGTATTAATAATATTAAAAACACTGCGAAATATATCAAGTTCTATACATCTCCACTTTAGCTCGTGAGCGGAGGTACGATTTTATCGGTAATTGGCGACTCCTTTACGGTCACTATTATTTATTATGATTATATAACAGAAAATTATTAAAAGTTTCAATAATATTGAAGATAATATTGGGATATAGCAAATCAAATCCTTCTTGTTAAAAATAATTTTTACTTTATTAGAATGAATAAAATTAAATTCGCATCTATGATACTTATTTTACTCCCTTTCACACTACCCTCATCACTTCCAACGCTTTTCACACATTTCCTACTCATTGAAGCCTTTCACTCAAGAATTTTCATTTTCAGGATTCGAAAGGAAGCATCTGAAGGTGTCATGACTGCTTAATCCTCTCACAAAAGAATTCTCATGAAAGAACGTACATTTATGCGGGTCAGTATGGGCTTCTCTCTTCTGCACAACTCCTCTGTTAGTCATTTACCCTGAACTTTGTGCATCGTTGAATATATACTCAAGTGAACTTGATCTTGCGTTTCTGTTTCTATTGATTAGTGAACACGGCCGTGAATTAGGACATTCAACTTCAAGTAACATTATACTCATACTTTTCTCGAGTTCTCATTTGAAACGCTACATTATCGTCTCTTTGAAATATTTTTCATGCTATCCATAGCTATTTGATCTTTCAGATGAATGAATTATAATAATCAATTATTTGATCAATTTTTTAAAATTTTATAATTATATATTAATTTTATAGATATATATTAATTTTTAGCCCTCAAAAGATCAACAGCATCCTTACTTGGGCGGTAGAAATGTGAAATGCGTTCTTCCTGAGAAGACAATTTTACTTTTATGATGATGATAATGTTTTTAAATATCTTTTTTAATTAACAAGGATGAACTGAATGTCCGTATTTCCTATAAGACCCCGGCGCATACGACGCACCTGGATTTTTCAGCTTAGAATGTACGAAAAAAACTAAAATACTTGGGTAATGCAGAAAAGAATTTTAGTGATAACATTTGACAAAAACAGAACTTAAATATAAAAAAATTAATTAGCAAATATATACCAGATTTATTCATCATAGAACCATAAATCATCATAAAAAATAAATAGGAGAAATTCCACATCACTGCTGCTAAAATCATGCGCGTAGATATTTTCTCGGGAGTCGTCACTTTCCTCATACAAAATGTCATCTTCACCACCATCCAGCGCATTGCTGATTCCATACTTATTGAAAGACTTTATGATAGGGCAGCACCCATTGCATTGATTAAACTAAACATGCTACCTTGTATGCATTTCTGACTAATCCGGGAATTTTTTTGAAGGAAGTTAGACATCGATATATTAAAACTTTATTTCTAACATCCTGCCCAAAAAAGTGTTATCATCAAAATTTTTAATCGAATTAAACTATTTTCAATGCCTGATACACTAAAAATACTTAATGGTATTTATTTATCCTTTCAAAACGGTTGCTTATTATATGACGAAATTATAACCGTGATATCCGTATACCATCGGCGCATAAGACGCAGGCTAATTTTACAGTACGTTTTGCAGAAAAAAAAAGTGCGTCTTATCGGGCGGGAAATACGGTAAATAAAACGATATAATTTTTATATTATTGCTCGCTCAGAAATCAACCTGAAAATAGGCAATATTTCACGTACGTTTGATTGTGATTGGTTACATAGTGAATTAGGTGCAGACCACTTCGTTGTTTTGTATTCCGTATTTTTTATCCACTTTATTTTCGTTAGGTATTCAAGCTCTCGACCTTTTGCGATAATTAATTAATTCATTTTTAACTTTAACGGTTATTTGAGTAAAAATGTGAACGATCGATAGAAAAATCTTATTTTTTGAGCAACGATGGCATCTGAATTGGCTCGATCATCTTTTTAGAGAAGAGTGCAAAGCATTTTGGTCGATAAATAAGGGTAATTGGAAGCTTATGATAATGGCCCAAGAATGATTTGATCGCTGATGATGGAATCGTCGAATCACTGTCAGAGAAGTTGCTGAGGACCTAAATACATCGATTGCCTCGTGCCATTCGATTATTATCAATAGTTTGGGCATGAGACGGGTCGCCGCGAAATTCGTACCAAGATTGCTCAATTTCGACCAAAAACAGCATCACATTAACATTGCTCAGGAGCTGTTGGATTCTGTCCGTGACGACCCAAATTTGCTCCAAAGAGTCATAACTGGTGACGAATCATGGGTTTTTGGTTATGACGTAGAAACCAAAGCTCAATCGTCCCAATGGAAGCTGCCGCAAGAGCCAAGACCGAGAAAAGCACGCCAAGTTCGGTCGAATGTGAAGGTTTTGCTGACAGTTTTATTCGATTGCAGGGGCGTGGTGCATTATGAGTTCTTGTCGCAGGGTAGAACGGTCAATAAGGAGTATTACCTTCAAGTAATGCGCAATCTCGAGTATCTCGAGGTACCACTGTATCTATATTTTCATCAATTCTTGTGGTTTATCGCCACGACAACGTAATTTTCTAAAAGTATCCAGAAAACAATCCGAATAGTAAAGGAAGTTTTCCCGCACATAAATTTCAAGAACACGGTTTTGAGAAAAACGCACTAAAAGTTATAATTATCAATATCTATCAAAAGGAACAAACTTTCTAAACTGCTACTCTACACAAATATATATAGTAGACTCTCGATAATTCGAACCTCGGTAATTCGAAAACCTCTATAATTCGAAGAAAATCAATGTATTTTGGTCCCCTCGATAAATTGAAGTGAAGCTAGACCGGCCCATTCCACAATTCGAAAAATTAGTCATTTCATGGAAAGTGTCGAGGCAATTTTTCCAAGAACTTACCTCCCTTCAATGTCTATGATTCATGCTACACCACCCCTGAAATGCTTTAGTGCAGTTTCAGCCTTAAAATGGACCCTGTACGTTATAAGTCTTTGTTGCTCTCCGAAAAGAAACAAGTCATCGCGGCTGTTGAAGAAGGAGGAAAAACGAAGGATATAGCTCTTCGATTTAATATTCCGGCATCTACCTTATCAACTCTCCTGAAGCAAAAAGATCATCTTGCCGAGATAACTCCTCATGGCTCCAGAAAGAGAGAAAGCGAAGGTGAGTTTCCTCAAATTGAAGAATGCCTCAAAACGTTTAGTCAGTGCAGGCAGGAAAATATCCCTATAGGAGGACCCATTTTAAAAGAAAAGGCTAGTCTTTTGCAGCAAGTTTGGGTGTCAGCAACTTTCAAGCCAGTGAGGGATGGTTAGAAAAATTCAAAAAACGGCACAATCTAAAATTTAAGAAAGTGGGGAAAGTGCGAGTGAAGATCCGGGCATTTCTATCGAATGGAAAACTGAACCAATCCGTTTATTGGCTAATTATGCAGCGAAAGATATCTTTAACTGTGATGAAACAGGGCTGTTTTATAAATGCTTACCTGATCGTACCTTGGCATTTAAGGATGACACCTGTCATGGAGGCAAACACAGCTATGTATCTACATAGACATAGGTCTATGTAGATACCCTGCGAGCCACCTTTCGGTGTGTGGCAGGGGGTGCATGCACCGTGAATTTACTTCCCTAGACGGTTATTTTCTCGTATTGTTCGAGGGAAAAACGAATTTTTAAAACGGTCGGTTTTCGCATCTATTTCCCTTATTTTGTTTGCTCTATCTGATCGACCTATATAGCAGAGAGGGCGCATGATCTGTACTACGTCTTCCTTGAACGTTTCTTCTTTGAATAGGAGAAGGTTACAATCTTATTGGCAGCCAATATGGATGGATCACAGAAATATCAACCTTTTATGATAGGAAAATTTGCTAAACCTCGATGTTTCAAAAATATGATATCTCTTCCGCTAATCTACAGATCAAATAAGAAGGCGTGGATGACAGCAGATTTGTTTTCTAAATGGTTAATGAGCATTGATGCTGAAATGAGAAGAGAAAAACGAAAAATTTTGATGTTTATCGATAATTGCACAGCCCATAAAGATGTCCCTTCACTTGAAAATATAGAGCTGAAATATATACCCCCTAACACAACTTCAATTCTTCAACCCCTAGATCAAGGAATCTTTAAAAATTTAAAACCTTGTATCGAAAAGAAGTGGTTAGAACTTTAATGGACACTACGGAAAATGGAAATAACCTTTGTAGCATTTCAGTGCTTACTGCAATGGAAATGGCTCACAAAGCATGGGAGAGGATAGCTCACAGACAATCGCAAATTGTTTTAATGACTGCGGATACATCAACGATCAGGAATGCAAGGACGGAAATGATGTGGTTCAACAACATCTGCAAGATGAGGGACCTCTTTTGAGTGCTTGGAACAGACTTCCAGAGGTTCCCATAACTTTCAACGATTATGTTAATATTGACAATAATGTTGCCACAGCGGGTACATTGTCTGATGAAGGCATTATGAAACTATGGTCAATTGTGATCAGTCAACAGATTTCTGACAGTGAAGATGAAGACGACGATGTTCAATGGTGTCTTCTAAGGAAGCAACTTTTTTTTAAGAGGCTTGCGTCGTTTTTTCGAACAGTCCGAAATGGATAACATCCAATCTGGTTGTGTGTTTAAAGCAGTGAGCACTTTGGAAAATGCTGTGGACCAGGTTGCAGCCAACCAAGCGACCCAAACGAAAATAACCGATTTTTTATGAAGAAATGATACAACTTTTTTATAATAAATAAATTGATCCAAATGTATTATTATGATATGTATTTTTGTTTCTACCAGCATTCACAATCTTATACAATGACAAATAAAATGTAACTTTCTTCAATTCGAATTTTTACTTTCCTACCAAAGTAGAAAGAAATAATAAGATAACTGATTTCCTTCGACCATTATGTTATATTTAAAATAAAAATTAAGAAATTAACATGCATATGTTGAATTCTTACGATTACGGCAAGGTACAACGTTTGGATTATCTTATCTCAGTCGAATCTGAACATAGCAGCTGGTCACCCCATTGAAATGCCCTAATTCCTCCAAAAAAAGTTAAATCAGCGTATCCAATACCAGTAGATGTCTTAGATCTCAGATTTTCTGAATTTCCTCAATGATAATTATGAGAACGGTATTGTTACTTAAAGAAGGAACATCTACATATTTTCCTGAGAGCCGCCTTTCGGCGTTTGGCAGTGGGTGCATGCACCATGTCTCTACTTCACTAGGCGATTATTTTCGCGCATATTTCGCGGAGAGAATTTATTTTTGTAACGAATCGGATTATCAGATCGGCATATAAAAAACGGAGGACGCATTATGCTTTCTACTTCTACTAAAAAGTAGCTCTGAATTTATCTATGATTTAATTCTTTGTTCCGACCTCCTTTCTTCTAATGATTCCACACAACACACACGAGCTTGTGTTACTTTGGAGAATCCTCTACCAATATAAGAATCATTCCCGTTGCAAAACCTTTCCTTCCATAGAAAGAAAAGGTTAAAGAAAATTATAAGATCATTAGAAATGGAAACAAATACAATTTGGAGGAATAATCGAAATACTAAGGAGTACTCGCGAGTAGCAACAGAGATAATTGTTACTTGCTTAGCTTGACGTGGGATTACATAAGGTGTAGCTCATTGGCCAAAAACCGTCCAATCAGAGAGAAGGCCCGTGCTGAGAGGAAAAAATTGTCCCACGATAATTTAGATGAATTTAAACGTGACTATAAAAGATAAAGAAATATCTCGAATGAATGTACCTGAATGTCATCAAATACAAAAGGAAAAATACTCAAGGCTCAAGTAAAGTAGATGCACCCTATTACGGCATTCTATTTTACGAATTTTTGACCATGCTCAGTGGGAAATGGCATTTAGATACTAGAAACGATTTTGAGAAGTATTCTTTGAGTAACTCCATAGCGTTGTTGGTTGAGTCTTTCTTCGATATAATTATCTCGAAGCTCACTATTTTAGTGTTCAAATTCTGCCCAATCCATTCTTTCTAACTTCATTAGTACTTTTCCCCTTTAAATTCACTCTTCGCTTGCACTGAAAAACACATAGTGACGCTTTAATTTTATTTCCCCTTGAAAACTCACTCTTTTCTCTGCCCTCTCCTCATTGACGCAGTCTCTCTTTCATTTATCTCTCCCCTGCGGTGGCGCCTCATTGATCAGCTGTCATAACTAAGAAAAAGCGGTAAATTTAAAACAACTCTCGATCGACAATTCTGAGTACGAGGAAGAATTTATTTAACTTAAAATATTCGCACGGAATAATCGACGTTTAAGGTTCGTTAATTTAGATGTTCTAGTTCTTCTTCGCCGATTATCTTATATCGAATATGATAATATGAGGTTGCACTCATTTTTTGATATCTTGTAGCTTTTACTATCAGTAGGATTGCGCAGGTTTTTCACCCCCCCCCCTTCTTCGTGAGTGTTTTCCTGCTATGGAATTTTTTCCCTAAGCTTCACTTGGGGTTTTTAAATTCCAAAAATGTAGTTATTTAATTTAAAAATTTGATTAATTCAACTTTTTAATACATAATTTATTATTATTTAAAATTATTCTAAATTTAGACATGGTTAAATGGAAGAGGAGACTTTTCAGTCTCAATTTCGCCCTTAATAGACGTTATTATTATTAATATTTCTCGGGATCAATACATCCGTACCAATTCTCTTGGATTGACGCTAAATTCTAAATTCGAATAATATTTAACTGAATAAAAAGTTGTAAATATAAGTGAAAAATAGCGACATGACTGGGACTCGAACCCAGGTCTCATGACTACACTTCTGTTTGACTTTGTGATAAAGCGTACGCTGTAAAAGTGCTAAGTTAAATTGCATTCCATCCTTTACTGGAATAAAAATAAATTAAAGTATAATTATATAATAATAAGGTTTTTATAAGTATAATACTGGAATTGTAACTTTATTTGAATACAAACAAATATAAAAATTAGCCTAATGAACTCTGGCTTGGGATTCGAAATCAGGTTCCTCACTTTCCTGGCAACTAATCTAAACTAATTAACTATGTTAACCACTATGCTATCATGCCCAGGCACTACAGTGAGCAAATGGTACAAAGCACATTTTTACCTTTCTTGTGACTTCCTATGATGATTTGTACCTAACTCTTAACCTATGGCGGTAGTTCGTGCCACAGAGGAGCACCTCCGCTCAGTATCTTTTCTACTATACCTACTCAAAAACTGATTGGAATTGAAGAACATGAAGCATAGAGCCACTAACTTGCAACGTACAACTGCCGCAGCCTGAAGGGCGACTTCTAGAGCTACTGTATGAAGCAGGGAAGATGGAATGAGATGTTATCAGACTCAGCGAAGTTAGACAAAAGCTGCAAGACCTTTTAACCCTTAACACTAGAACAGTGAAAGGTGTACCCATGACACCTCGCCCGTTAATAAAACCCACCATTTTTGTAGTTTTCATCGTAGAAAAAAATTCACCAAGTTTCACATTCATTTGAACATTTTCATATGAGATACTACTACAAATCCTATCGAAAAGCGGGTGTTTCCTCAGGACACATACCTAAAGGGGGATAATTTTTCAACTTATTTTTCATGATAAAACTTTCATTATATTAGATTATTAGCTCTTACGAAAGTACGTCGAGATAATATTGCTTTTCGCCATAAATATATCCCTTTCATTAAAAAAATTGAATTATGTGGTTATGTATAAAAATTTAAGGTAGCAGTTTTAATGATGATTTGAGTTACAAAACTTTTGTATTCTATTTTCTAATATTTATATATTTAAGATACGTTTCCCATTTCCATTATTGCCGCAATCAAATTTTTCCTTTATTCTTTCGTGCGGAGCAGCATCATAGAATATAATTAAGCTTGCTACAAACCCGGTACAAAAGTGACGATGAATGATCAGCTTTTTCCCAGAAAGTATAGATATCCATTCACACAATTTATTCCTGTTGAACACGATAAACATGAGCTGAATGAGTTTCGGTTAGCAATGTATTTCGATTCCAGTTATGCATTGAATGGATTTCCATACGTTGTCGAGATGGAAGATAGGCCATCCGATCAGAATCTTCCTGATCCAAGTGGTCATGAAATGGATCGGACCATAACTTGGGAAAGGAAGTGACCGAACGACTGATAATTATTAAACATCATGGAACCTAAGACTGAAGGAAGTAGGTTCTTCTTTAGTTTAGCTGGAACATTCAACAGAATTTAATGGCGCGTAGACACACGATGAGAAAAGACTCGCGACGTCGGCCAATGCATTCTTTTTAGATCAAACTTTCTCAAGTAGAAATCTATACATAGGTTATTTACAAGCAGAAAGGTGGTTGCCGAATATTCAGCTTTAGATTCCTACTATGAATTGCAGATAAACTAGGTGAAACCTAAGCTGTCCAAAGCGATCTCATAAAGGACCTCAGTAATGCTTCAGACAACATCCGATGTCTGAATTGACATCGGTGCCACACTTTCAGTTTTGCAACCTAGAGAACAAACCGGATTCCGAAGAGGTTTCATTACGATGGACCACATCCATACGCTACATGAATTTATCAACATGACAAATGAATAAGAGATTCCATTAGTACTGTGTTTTGTGGACTATACACAGGCTTGTGATTCGGTAAGTACCTCCTCCATACTATAACTCCTAGAGAGACAGGGGGTAGAAGAGGAATACACTCATCTTCTCCATAACATTTATAAAAATGCCACTGCTTCAGTAATGTTACATGAAGAAACTGAAGTATTCAAGATCGGAAAAGGAGTTAGAATACAGGGTGATTGCCTTTCACCCGTTTTTTTTACCAGCTGTTCTTGAAGGAATCTTAAAAACATTAGTTTGGGAGGAAAAGAGCCTACGGGTAAATGGAGAATACGTAAGTCGTCTACGTTTTGAAGTCGATATCGTACTTTTCACCACTAAAGGGGATGTATTGGCTTCGAGGCCTTAAGAACTAACTATGGCAGGACAGAAGGCAGGACTCATGATAAACTCCAACAAAACAAAGGTAATATATAATTCCTTTGCAAAGCAAGTGCCCATATATCTTGAATAAACCACCCTGGAAGTCTGCTCGGAATACACGTGCTTTAGACAATAGGAGAAAAGAGTAGAATGAATGAAGAATCCGAAGAATCAAAATGGGTTAGAGTGCCTTTGGAAGAAACCCAAACATCCTCAAGTCAAGAATACCGATGGAACTGAAGAAGAAGGTCTTCAATCAAACCGTTCTAACATGTTGTAGTGAAATATGGGTTCTGAATGCAGCAGTAACTCAGCGACTGCAAACCACACAAAAAAGTTTGGAAGAATGCAAGCTTTAGATCAAAAGAAGTGACAGGAAGCGTAACAATATAAATAAATAATAATAATACATGGGTGAGGAAGCTGACAGGAGTTACGGATATAATAGGGAAGATAAAGTCCTTAAAATGGATGAGGGCAGGACATTTGACGTGAAGAAACGACAACCGTTTGACGTCTCCATTACATAACTGGATACAAAAATAGGAAGAGACCGAGATGAGGACCATTTGAACAAGATATCATGAAATTTTTAGTATGTGGCAAATTACGGCTGAAGAAAAAGAAACTTGGATAACGCTTGGGACGGCCTACATCCGATGTCGGATTGAACTACACAAAAATGATTTCTTTTTCCTAGCTGAACTTTTTCAAGTAACCTATTCGTCCAACAAGAATCCTTTAAAACCAGTCTTATACCGTTAAGCATATTGATATCGAGTTGTGAAATGGACAAGTCGAACATATTGTGCTCTCGTACATTAAAGAATAAAAGGTGTTCGAGGAGGCAGATCGATTTGTGAGCGCCGTCGCCTTAGAAGGCGTCTCCAAAGAAATGTGCTTATCTATGCATACGTGTATATGAGAAAAAAAGGGGATATCAGAAACATGAGTACCAAAGAGTAATCCTGAATAATAAGTAAGTCGACGAAGTCACAAGTGAAAAGTTCAAGTAAGCATTTAGGCTCGGTGTTGCTAAAGAGCGAGAAAAGAAAACAGCCAAGCAAGTAATTTCTTCTATTTTAGATAAGATCAAAACCATTTTTAGGCCTCAAAAGAAAAATTGATTGATCTATTATTTTGCGAATCAGAAGCAGTTGTCGACGCGATTGAAGACACTACTAAAATCAATTATGTAGGAATGGTAAGAAATTTATTATCGATAGCAGTTCTAATATCATCAGTTACTTTAATTAGAACTGATTGTGTGCTATATTTACGACGGATTTGAATTGATCTTCCATTTAACTGCAAGAATATAAAAATATCTGATGATAAACTACCTTTTCTAGTATTTTACAGATGACGCAGAAAATAGATATGGGGCAAAAATCGGAAGGGGAATAGCTGACCTTTTTGATGAATAAAAGCCATTTTCCAAAGGAAAAACCGAATGAGATAAAGAGAAAAATTACATGCACAATCGGCAAAAGTCATTGAATGGTCTTCTGGAAAATAATAATGGAGATTCCATCCGGAGTAGGAGAGGTAGAGTGGGTATCCTTATTAAGTAATCCAAAGGTGGGTTATCCTTAAAACATCCATAAAACTTGTGAGTGGCTACATCGTGACCTTCGGCAGTGGTGCCCCTTTGTGAAGCACCAAGGCATCACCCTAAACAGAATTGGAATCGACGCGGCATGGTGGTGTAGTGGTCAGCATACCTGCCCAGCACCTGGGTTCGAGTCCCATTCATGTCGTTACTTCAACATTGGGGTAAGTATTTGAGAAATAACTCAGGGGTTACAAGTCCACAAATTAGAGTATTTGGAACTAAACGGGACTTCTAAATCAATGAGAGGAGAGAAAATACTAGAGATATCGTGATAGGCAGAGGTTATAGACATTCAAATTTGAGAAATTCCGGAGAGCTTCTTTGTCGAATAATGCATTCCTCAATTCTTTCTGAATTGGAGTCTTTTAAAGGAGAGAGTATTTGTAGTATGACCTTCTTGCGTCATCAATTTTTGAAAACTAGATTACGGATTGCTGTAATAGAAGAAGGTAAGGTAGAGGACATATTTATTTAAAAAGCAACTCTTAGATGATTTCAGCGTCTTATTAAGCTTTAAATATCGGCGGTCAACCAAGGAGAAGGTGATCGCTTGGGTATATTTAGGGGTAACTGGATTAACACAACTTGCTATCGTTGAAAACATTTATTTTAGAATCTAGACCTACGGAATCAAAAACTAGTCACGGGAGGACAACACATTTAGAAAACAATTCTGATCAATATTCTTATAATTACGAAACAAGAAGGGCTTCGGAGGAATGAAAATGCGTTTTAAGACGATAAGTAATGCATATTAAATTATGTGCGAACAAAAATAGGGAAATCTGAGAAAAAGAAACAATTCATCCGGATCATCATCAAAACATTAATCAAGGATATTATCAGATGTAAGGGTATAATGGGTGGGTTCACAAGGAACAATATAGAAATGATTACAATGCGCAAAATTTTCGATAATGTGACTGTCAGTGTTGTCTTTAAGTTAGTCATTTAGTAGTTCTTTTAGTGAATTTAGTCATTAAAGTTGAGGATATGAAAATCTTCCAAAAAATACATTTAACAGCATTTGATTGGAAAATTGTAAAGAAGAGTCATTTCCTCTGATTTATAGGAGTAGAAAAAATGTACGAATGAATTAAATGTAGAAAAGGGATTTAATGAGCGATAAAAGTAATAAAATTTGGATGATAAGTGACGAAGGGAAGAGAAACAGATCTCTTTCCCGGAAATAAGTCAACCGGTATGAATTCATTTCTCATCGGCCATATACTCGGAAGGAATTTTTGCATATGCTTTAACCTTTATACCGTGAAATACTTATCAATCATTCAGCAAATTCGTATGTGATTTGAACAGTTATGCTTAGAATAAATGCGCAAATGAGATAAAGGCGATTCATTCAGGAATCTACATAATTACAGCATGTGGCAGAGGGTGATATTATCCTAATATATAATTCGGACAGGTTTCCGCTCCTTTTGCTCAGAGAATTGTCAAAATCCCGCAAATATATTATGTGCTTTAGAGCTGTTTTGAATTCTCGAAATTAAAGAAAGTAGTTGTACAAACAACAAAGCTGTCCGTAACAGATTCGAAGGGAAATTGATGATCAGTTAAATATTTCTTCATGATCAATAAAAGGTTCAAATTCAAAGGTTTTAATATATAAAGGATATTTAACTTATAAGAGATTGATGTTCATAACTGATGTTCGTTTAGAGAAAAATTATTGTTAACTATCACCATTTCGAGAATTTATGAAATATCAGAGTTTGATGAGAGCGTTCCCTTCTTGATATTGATTAACCCCACAGTCGGTCGAAAGCTGCGGACTAAAAGCCGTTTTATCTTACGCACTATTCTCAGTCTCGATATCAGATTTATAACTTTCATTCAAACTTTTTTATGTAAAGTGATATACTTTCTATCCCCTTAATCTTTTCTGCATCCTCTATTTCTTTACCTCGAGAAATTGTTTGTATTTTATAAAAAAATATCTCTTGCATAAAAAAGAATCATGTGCTCTTTTCTAAAGATATCTTAAAAATTTTTACTCAGTAAATAGAAAAATAAAAGAGAATTGAAAATATTCTTCTTTGATTCGCTTCTTCTTTAAAATGCAAAATTAAAGAATCTTTCACTTTCTATAATTCATAATTTAATTCTCATCATTCAAGAAATGCCTTTCTCTATTATTAACGATTTGTGATAATGAGTCCATAGTATTAATGTAAATAGAATAGTTGTAATAAAAGTCCACGGATTTGAATTTAAATTCTGTTTACTTTGATGAAATAGAAAACTTGTTAGTTAAAGCTCTGATTTTGAACCCTAAAGATTCAAACAAATTTAGGTATTTGCGTTCAAGTATTAAAAAAATAATCCATGAAAATGCTGCTGAAATTTCTCCAAAATCTTTTCAAAATTTCCAGATGTTTTAAAGAAATGAATGATAACAAGATCGTCTTTTCACTTCGATTCTAAATGCGTCCTTCCGGACGAAAGCACGTTCATTTCCCCTCAAATGAAGGTTCCATTTTTATTCCCGTTGTTATCAGAAGAAGTTTATTTAAAGATAAAGGCAAGATGTACTCAGACAAAGTTTAAAGAAAATATTATATTACTTTATATCTTAAATACGAAGCATCATGATACTACCGAACAGACACTAAATGACACAGACCGAAGTAAAACGCGCCTATTTTGATGTGGACATTGCATTTTATGGAAACGTTCTTAATTAATAAAACAAGTTTTCCAAGAAATAATGATTACCTTTCAACCATCGGTCTTACGAAGACCTTCCTTTTATTTATAATATATTTACTTCATTCTTTCTCATTTCACTATAAACGAGCGAAATATTTCAGATGATACAAGGACTCTATAGCTGGGTAGATATTTATGCTTTCCCTTTGAGTTGCGATGTGACGAGACCACTTGAGTCCATTTATTATTTACAACATAAAACAGTCCTCCATAGATGCGACAACATCCTCCCTAAGGACGGTCGCTCGATAGAGCAAAGCACTAAATCCAAAGGTTTCCTTATGACCAATAGTCGTGAATTGCGGTGAATCACGAGCTATTTAAATAAGTAATCACAAACAATGCACGATATCGTTTTGCGTTTGTTTTCATTCCATTCGGTCTTTTAGGGAAGAAGGCCGAGGTAAAGATCCAACTTACATCTTACAAAGATCTAGGTGTTTGTGAGAAGGAATCCATCACAAATATTACATAACTTTCCTGAAAATGTATTTAAAATTGAAGAGGGTATTGCAAAAGAGACAATTTGACACCAGGATAAAACTCAGGATGTTGGTCCATTAAATTACAAGAAATTAGTAGAAGGCAATTCCTTTAATGATAGATGAAACAGGAAAGAGATCTGATCTTCAATAAATGGAAAAAATATTTATTTAGCTGTTTTAATACTATAATAAATCGCTTTAAAATTTATTTTCAAGTGGAATATTTGTCTATATACTACACAAAGAATTAGAAATCCTCTAAACACATACATGAAGACCAAATAACATATTGAAGAAGCACCAGATTTGGCCTTATGTCAGTAAAATTTGGAAATAATAACCTCCATACATGGCACAAATCACTTTCCTTTAAATATGATGAAATCTTGCACATTTCAGAATTGAAAATTTCATTTCAGTGATTATTTTAGAAATAGAGAATTACATATTTTGCATTATTTTGAGAAATATCTTATCCTTATATTTCCTATTATGAAAAATTCTATTTAAGCGATGCTAATGTTGTAAATGTTATTCGCAACAAATAATGAATAATAAAATTGCGAAATTCAATTTTTTAAATAATTGTACATCGGATTAATAAATAAAAAGGTAATTAGGAAAATTTTATTAACGAAATTATCGAATAAGATGTTTTCATTTGATAATTCACCATCCAGGGGGAAAATATTTTGGAAGTGAGATTTGAATCGTCAAGGGATTAAATGGCAGCAACAGATCGTGAATCCGACATTAGGGTCGATGGAGGTCACGTGGTCTTACGTGCTTCAAGCAACAGGCGAGGACCGAAAATAAAAACAGACCACCAACATGGTTGCCGACTCCAGGTCAAACAGACACCTAAGGAAGAGCTACCGATTAAAGCTCAAATATTTCTCGGAGATCTCTTTTTAAATAATATTTTAACGTTAGTTAACGTCCACAAGAGTTCAAATTTCACTAACAAATGTATTAACTCGAGGTTATGCCTTAGATTATTTTAAAGAAAACGCGCGTTTCTATCCCAGGTGATTGCAATATTGCTGAAATATTGGGAATATTATTCAAGTTTTTAGGAAAAACAAAAAACAACAAATTCGTCGTTACAATCGTCGTCTTAGAAATCGAATTCGTTTCCATAACCCCTAGAATATCTCTACAAAAAACGTCCGTCGTTTTGCAAATACAATCTACTTACATACCTAGGTAAAGGACCATCATAGGTCTAGGTTCCGGTCCATCTTCTTAGAACTTGCGATAATAAAATACGGTTTGAACCCTTAAGTGCTCCTAATCTACACTGGCCTCTATATTTTCGAATGTATATCTGTAATTGCATCGAATTGAGAGCTTATTCGACGAGAACCGAATATTAGGAAGTGCAACGAACCTTTGGAAGGATGAGTCGACACCCCAGGATATTTTGCGCATGCGCTGCCGATGGTGTGGCACTGCTCACAGCCCTTCCGCACCCGGCCACTGCAGACGCAAAACTAAACCAGAGCCTATCAAGTTGCGTGCGCGCGCCTCTCTCATTCCCGCGACACCTGTAGGTTGAGCCTCAATGCGTTGGGTTTTATGACCCGGGTGCAGATTAAATCCTATATTCCTCAGATTCCAGGGAACCTCATGGGAGGATTCGGTTGAATAGGCAAATACTTGCTCAGCAAAGCACACCCACTACAAGATTTATTGAAACCAGTCTTCTAGATAAGAGCTTAATTCACGGGTATACTTCAGTAAAGGGCGGCGTCTTTAGATCGCATCAGAGAGTAGACCTATCGGGTCTCCACAAATTGGATAATCCTTCCTGTAAATGATTTTTTAATATTTGATATAGGAAAAACCAGAAAATGATATTAAATATATAAATGAGTCTAATGTACTATCGTTCACTACTATAAATTCGGAACCGTGGCTACATATTATTTTACTGAGGTGTATTAGATAATAGAACTCTGAGAAAAAAAAGAATCCTGAATTAAATGAAATCCCTTAACGAATTAAATCTTTCTTCCATCTCACGAGAACCATCCTTTAATGATCTTCACTGTTACCAAGCCATTCTGAATTCGAAGAAATTTTCCTTATACTACAGAAAATCGGATCAATTAAGGGCGATAACGAATTCCCCGCTTTCCCTCATATAAAGGATATCAAGAAAAAAATTTCGGCATTTGTACACGAGACAACGGCAGTTGATAGAAGTGACGTTTAAGGGGAGGCGCAGAAAAGAGAAAAAACTCGTCTGAAATACCACTTTCATGGTCTCTTGGCCTTCGTGACGTAGGATAAATCCTAAATCAGTCTATGTTGTGGACCAAAATATACAAAAGCATAGTCTCGAAAGTGGATACATGAAAGTAGTTATATAAATAATTGAAGAAGTTACTGCGCCGTATTCAAAATGAAAGATAAATTTACTAGGTATAATCAAATTTTGAAATCAATTTTCCCTTAGTATAGATCGTGAAAAAAGTAAGTTACAAGTATTTCTATGTAAGGAATTGTAGAAATTAAATATGTTAATTTCATAATGGAATTCTAAATTTTCAATAAACTTTTAACATCTAAAAAAGAAAAAAAAGTTTGTCAAATATTAACGGCTTCTTAAAAGATCTTTGAAGCGTCGGAATCTCAAACTCTTCTTTGCTTTTAATACAAAAATTCCACCCCTCAAATACATTGTATATAAAAGATGTATCATAATTTAAGGTAATTACTATCGATTCAACAACGAAATGTTTATTTTGAAGCTTTTATAAAAAAGAAGAAGTCTTATAGTGGCATCCTTTGAATCTCAAATACTGAACCGCTCGATGAGACTGAGAGCAGAGATTTTTACGGAGAAAAGAATACTTTGAAATTTATTTAAATTTACAAGATGAAGACGATGAGTGGCAAAGAAAGCTTCATATTAATCATTTTTTATTTTTCAGTATAAGTAGCTATCCATCTAACATATGCATAGTCAATTCTATCCATTGGAGTACCTCAGGGATCTATACTCGGTCAACTCTTCTTTAAACGTTCAAAATTTATATAATTACATGCCTTTTATTCACTACTCTTCTATGGAGATTATCTACAGATCTGTATAAATGATTCATCTAAAAACCAAAAAAAATATATTTCTAAAACTTATTGATTATGAATATTGTGCTCTCGACTGCAGAGTTCAATCTTTCCATTATTTATAATTAACGCATAGACATATGCCCTTTTTGAATGATTCTTTTTTTCCGCGAAAATGATCGGGTAGTACTCCTCTGCTACATGGCGACAGGCTGCTTGCAGAGTATACGTTTAGAAATAATAAGAAGTAATAGAAGCTAATAGAAAGTGAATTGGTCACAACTCGATACTGAAAGGAAACTTCTTACAATAAATAATATACACAACAATAATAGACAACGATAATCAATCATCCTATTTTTGGAGCGCAGATTTAGAACAGTATACCGAATGCCAAATTTAGAAGCCTTTCATGTCTTTCCTTCAAACGGATAGTCTCGTTATACTGTATGTGTATGCTCTGTGTTTTCTGAAATTTTTTTAACTTTCGATGTTCAATATTTCAATTCCTCTTTTACGACCGATTGTGTTAATTATACGCAATTGAAAAATAGACTCGGACGCGGATCCATTTCTATTCAGTTATACTGGGAATGCTAAACACTACACTACCTCATAGCTCATCTAATGAGAAAACTTTTAAAAAATATTTTATAACTTTAAACTAGGATGTTACTTTCTAAAGGAATGTTGAATTTTATTTGTAATTACGATTAAATTAAATTTATATCTAGGCTCGTGTCCAATTCATGTAGAATAGAACATGCTTTAAACATACGTAATACTGTCACACATTCTACACCGAGTAAAGATATTTTCAACTTTCAACCTGCTGAAATTATGTCTTCATCTTAATGAAGGGCATTGTTTGTTTATGGAAGAATTTTATTAAAACAATCGGGTTTTGACAATTAAAAATGCGTTGCATAGAACTACTAGAACTATGATCGAATTTCATTTGCGCACCACATCTACACACATCACCAACCCAGGTCTTCTATTTTCATAATTATCATCAGTTTCGTTTCCTAGTATTTTTAAGCTTCATATCCTTTGGGAAACTAGTTAGATCCTAGATTTTGTCGCATTTCAATACGATATTCACAAACATGTCTCAAATGAAATAATGATATTTGAAATATTCATTATAATGAAGGATTAACTGTGACTATCTGAAAAAAAAGTTTCTATATCAAGCCATTTCATGTGGGTCTATAATACTTATAAAAGACACTTATCTCTCATTGACACTGCTGAGAAGATTCATTTATGTAATTTGGACTATGAGCTATATTGTTATACCGTCAAAATACAAACCCAATTGTGTAACACTATATAAAAACAAGGTACCTACAGAAGGAAAAACTTTGGGCTTATTTTTGGTTGCATTTTTAATATATGCGTAGAATTTAGGTTCATTGATTCACTTTTTCACCGATACTAAACTATTTATTAAAAGCAAAACCGAGATTCATCTTCAAGAGGCTCACTTTGTAAAATAAACATCATTCATGTAATTCTTCGATAAATGAGTAAACCAAAATAATCTACAAGATTAACTAACATCTATGAGTTGTTGAAAAGTGCAAATGTTTGTGATAACCAAAATTTACTGTTTTTAGCAGGATATATATATTATGTATTTTTATATCCTCTTTATCAAAGGTATTTGAATATTTCCTTGCTTTACCGATGTCATTACTGCGCATGCGTCGCTCAGAATTTCGTCAATTTTTTTCATTCTCAACCGCTATTTTATCGACTCATTTTGCGCGTCACCTTATGCAAGACGTGTTGTGCGTTACACATGGAGTTCCTCAAACAGCCTCACCGAGTTATATTGGGTAATCTTTGATACGACGAAGAATTCTCCGCCGAAATAAAGTGGATTTTTGTCGAATTTCGATCCAAACATGGAATTCATAGGACGTTCTCGGAACACGCTCTTTGAAGGCCTATAAATATCCAATAGAAATGTTTCCAGACTCTGTAATCATTCTGTGGAAAACAGATGAATATTCTGTGATTTAAAAACTATTACGATTTATGGTAGGAATATGATGACTGCTTAACAATAAACTAGATTTTCATCCTTACTTTGGAATCTAAATGCGTATGAATAAAATATGTCGATGTTTTACAAGGAATATAACAATGTGGATATTTAATTGCTACAATTTGACATTATATAAAGATCCAAATGTGTGACTCTTATGAAAAGATTTTACATATTTTTTTCACTTTCGAAAATGTTATTAAATTTTCCTATTCGCTGTACTCAGCATATCTATTTTACAATATAAAGAAAATATTGTAGCAATTTGATATCTTTGGGGACATTCTATTCTTCCATGGTTCCTTTTTATTTTGTAAAAGTTGCATTTTGGTGTAAATATGGCAGAAATATGTTCCAAAATAATTATCTCTTTACTCCACATATGGTTCAAAATACAAAAAAGATTCAGAGCTTCAGGAATAAAAATCCCTTCTTTCAATCGATAAAATTCTAAGTAATTCAAAATTTAAAATGTATCGACCACGAGTTATAAGATTTTCGCTCTGTTTTCTCTCAAATTCAACGCTGCAAGCTAATATACGTAAATTGTGAAATTATTTTGTTAAATTCCGACACAACATACTTCTGGTCACGCATTTGCCTTAGTATCCATATTGTGAAAATGCTCGTCTTTCTTTAGACATTTTGATTGAAAATTAACATCGTCAGAAATATGACTTTAGGTTTCGTAATGATTTGTACAAAAAGAAAATGAACACTCAATGATGTTTAAGTGTATTTTTAAAATGAAGCTCTTTCTGGAGGAGAAAAGATTTCCATCGTGATGATTCGTTAGCTTCCGTGCCATTTAGAAAGAGAACGAGTTAAAGAAGTAAGATTATTAAGGGATTTTTTGGATTGATATTGAAAGTGCATTTTATTGATTTACGCCTCTCTACCGAGGCATCGAACATTGAAACTCGTCAAGATTGTATGAAAAAGTTCGATTCCATTTTGGTCACGAGTTTTTGGCAGCTTGTCTTTCCGAGATATATTTTTTAAATATAGAGTAGAGAAAAAAACAGGAAGATTCAGTTGCTTTTAAACTTGGTTTATTCCAACTCCACCAAAGAAATATTTTGTAATATTCTTATAGAAGAATCGTTACTTCTGATTTAATGTAATACAGTGCGTCGAAGGACAATTCAGTTGTCATAAAAAGCGATCTTCTGTACGAGAGAACAAGTTCTATCACTCGGTGTTTATGATTGGGACTCAGAAGAACTTCAATCTTCATTTATTACATCTCATGAGACGAGTTGTTCTTCGTGAAAATATTTTTACTTTACTAATCTTCGCAACTTAAGTAGTTAGAGATAATTAGAGTAAATTTTAGATAACCAAGTAGTGAGACCGCACCTAGAAAAATTCATCAGAACACTCCAATTATAAAATCTGTATTTATTTTCCTATATTTTATAATCCTTCAGAACTCTGAGATAATCGAATGAATAATTTAAAAATTCTTAATTTTCTTCGGAGAATTTTAGTTTTGCCTCGACACAGGTGAAAAAAGCAAGGACATTCTAAAAATGTTAAAAAAGCGATAAACGTTTTTGAGGTATTAAGTAAATGAATCAAACTTCTTATAGAGTTATGATACGTAGCGAACATAAAATGAAGAAGCTTTTCTATGATTTCACGACCAAAATGATAAATGCGATGAGTTGTTTTTGTTGCTACGTTTGCAATTTTGAGGAAAAATGCTCTTGTCTAACAAATTCGTACTTTAATTCTCACAAGAACAAGAAATTTAATATTAATCAGATAAATTAGAGCATTTTTTCTTTTGGCTCTCGAGTCATTATATATGTCTATGGCTTTACCAAATTTGTCATTGCATGCATTGTATCGGCACACTTCGGTCAAAGGAACAGTATGAGAAACATAAGTTGTCTATGTAAGTGGTACAATGAAGATCAATGCAGTAGAATATTGTAATATTCCTTATGTACGCCAATAATCATTTCTCTCCTAAACATCAAGAATCTACATTTAACAGCCCTTCAAAATAAACGATTAAAGCAAACGAAGACAGAATCTCTCCCTTTCAAAGACAAAATACAATGTAAATTTGTTTGAATAAGACACCTTAAAACAGCATCAGAAAGGAAGATAACCATCTAAAGGTGGTCGAACTATTTCTAAAACAAATCATAAAATTCCCCCTTGAGAGATGAATCTTTCCTCATTGACTCATTAGACTTCGGAAAATGAGAAGAAATTGAATTAGCATTTAAGTCTATAACAAAAGGAATACCTGTGAAAACCATACTCAAGGTATTTTCAGACCTTTAATGAAAAACTTTTGCATTTATCCTTTTATTTATCCTATTAAATATTTTAATTTCTTCCTCAGATTTGCATTTTGATATCTCTTCAGAAGTTCCTTTTTGTTCGAAATTAAATATTTGTGATTTATTTACATCACAACTATTTTCCTCGCTTTATGCAAAAATCGCCTCTAAAATAAGGGTCCGCCATTTTGTCCTGTAAAGTAGTCAAATTTTCAAGTATGATTATCCAAATTGACTACTATAAAGCATAAAGAATAGGTTTATAACATTAAATAGTTTTCTGTCCGATCTTTTTATTCATTTTGGTTCAGCGTTGGTTTGATATTGAAGAACTCTGAAAAATCGAGAACGGCCGTTTTTCCCAAAATTTGGTCAACTTTGACCCCTTGTAAAATTCAAATGCGCGGGACCTAAGTTAAATGACTTTGAACAGAACAGTCGATGCACAATTTATTTCAGATTGACTATGCAAAGTATCAAAGTCCGCACTCAAAAAAACGCATTTCGTAATTTTGTCCAGTTTTTTTTCGATTCTAGTCCACTGTGCGACGCAATGATTATGCCTATAGTCATCATCGTCCTGAATCAATCTTCGTACCTTTAAAGTTGTCATATCTAATTCATTTTTGAGAATTATTAACAAGAGATTTAACTTTGGTCCTTTTAGTCCCGAAAATGAATCGAGAGATTTTGGAGGATTTTTTGTCAAGGACATAAACAAGAGCCACAACGAAAATAGAGGAAAAGTTACGTGAATATATTCATTATAGTGAATATAGTATAGAATACAGTGTTATTAATAATGGAAGGGGAGATATGGTGTACGAATGTTCTTAATAGAACATAGAAGGAATTGACGTGTTTAATGGAATTTTGAAAAGATGATGTTTCATAAATTTACATAGTTCGATGATATAGAAGCACAATATAATTTGCTACTCAGTATGGAATTTATCTTGAAAATGTAAACATATTGCTTGGAAATATACAGTTTACATAAAAAAATTTAAAAAGAATCAAAAAACAAAGAAATCGATACGATCGCGAAGAAGAGGCATTCGAAAAAATTATTCTAGCAAATGACCCTTTTTTTGAAATTGCAGTTGAATTTGCTGAAAGTCTAAAATATCTTGAAGTTAGAGCGTGAATAGTAAAATGGAAGGAATTTCGTAAACTGATTAAGTTATTTTATCCATTTTTCCTTTATTTCACTTTCTTCTCTCGCTCATTTTCATCCGAAAACGTCCTACGCATCCCCTTATCAAATATTTTGAAGCATTTTTCGGTTTTAAGTCATATTTTTAAAAAATATCTCACAATTCCTCAATAGTTACTTCCGTGTTAGAGAAAATAAGCAAACTCTATTAGAATTATTTATGCAGATTGGAAAGATTTTTCATTGACAAATTTCCTCAAACATAATACAAATGAAAATAATCAACAGCTAAAGAAGTTCTTCTGGTGAAAGAGTCAACATTTCTACTCTGCATCCATCTTCATTTTTCTGAAGATCGGGATGAGGCAACCCTGAGAGCTCTTTCTATAGGATACCCAAAAATATATACATGCACTATATTGTTTTCAGCTTTTCTCTGCCAACTTAATAGTTTTTCTCTTTTATCTGCATATTGATTATCTGCAAGAATTGCCATTATAAAGTCCCTTCATTGTACTTTGTTTCGTGATATTTTTATTCACTCTTAAGCAAACGTATGGTCATTATTTTCTAATAAAACGCATTCGCAAATAATCAAATTTAAACAGCTACATTTAATACAATATGTACTCCGGGAAATCGAATTCGATTCGATTACAATGAACATTTCCCAGATTTTATGGTTTATATTTCCTTACCATATCATGTGATTGAATGTATATAATTTTATGCGACTCCGTATAATAGCGACATCGAAAGAGTATGGTGCACCATCAGTCAAAATAACAAACTCTATATAAATGTATGCGCATTTTATCAACCGCCTAATTCTTCTCGGCAAGTTTTGCGAAATCTTAACGACGGAGTAGTCTTTCACTCTCGCAAGAATAATCGTAGCATAACAATCATAGTCGGTGATTTCAATCTTCCAGATATCGACTGGAAAAATTACGGAGTAAAGAAAAGAGCCCGGGATGCCGATTCGTGTAAAACTTCAATAAATATGCTGCAAAAGAATTCTCTAAGTCGAACGGTAAAATCACCAACCAGAGAAGAAAGTCTCGATCTTTTCTCGATCTTTTTATGATCAAATTTCCAGAGCGCGTAAAAACCGTATCCATCGACGGATTAGGTGACCATAAAGGCGTATACGTAAATATCGACATAGAATTAATTAAACACAAGAACCCTAAACGGAAAACTTACCTTTTCTCCACAGCGAATTTCGAAGGTTTCAACGAAGCTCTTTTATTTATTTTCATTAATTTAAATCGCGTGTAACTAATATGTCTCCCGACGAAACTTGGAGTACCTTCGAGGAAATAATGAGTAATTATATAGATTTATAAATACCGTCGAAACTTTCAAAAACTGACTGAGAACCTAGGTGGTACGACAAAGAGGTTAGAAAAGCTCTGCGGAAACAGAGAACTCTCCATAGAAAAGCAAGGGCCCACATAGGAATAGAGCAGTCGGAACAGTACGCAGTTGTATCGTCATTATCAGATAAATATAAACAGGCAAAATCCGAAACCAAACGTGTCATGCGTAATGCCCTTCGTGACTTTAAGCAAAAAGTTCTCGGAGATAGTTTAATAGAATATCCTAAAGCATTTTGGTCATACGTTAGAGAAACGCAAGGGAAACCTCAAACCGTAACTTCATTAAAGGACACCGACGGAAATGTAACTAGTGATCCGAAGACAAAAGCGAACGTATTGGACAAGTTTTACCAATCCGTTTTTAGATCTGACAACAGTGTTTATACCCTACCGGAGATAAAAACAATAACGGAAATGTCGAATATCAGTTTTTCCGTAGATGGAATCATTAAACTCTTACGCAAAATAAACCCGAATAATTCCCCGGGTCCAGAAGGTATCCCGGCCAGAGTGTTAAAAGAACTTGCAGGAAGTGTAGCCCCTTACCTTCAAATCGTCTTTTGCAAATAAATTAACGAATCCAGCGTACCAGTAGATTGGGAGATAGCAAACGTTACGCCCGTTTATAAAAAGGGACTTAAAGAGGACCCAAGTAATTATAGGCCAAGCTCGTTAACTTCACTGACGGGAAAAGTAATGGAGCACATCGTTGTCAGCTCACTTATGAAATTCCTATGAAGATAGAGTTAATTATATTGACAAGAACCAATATGGCTTCAGAAAATTTAGATCATGCGAAACTCAGCTAGCGTTATTCGTTCACGATATCCTGAAATCAGCCGAGAATTCGAAGCAAGTACTATGTTAGTTAAGTACAATGCTATCTTCCTCAATCTTTCGACATAGTCCCGCACAACAAATTAATTTACAAGTTAAAATTAATCGGTATAGATAAAGAAATAATTGACTGGATAAGGGATTTTCTCTGCGAAAGGGAACAACAAGTTTTACTTGATGGCGTGACTTCAAAAAAAGTCAAAGTTACCTCGGGCGTTCCACAGTACAGCGTAGTTGGGCCGCTTCTATTCTTAATATATATATATATATATATATATATATATATATATATATATATATATATACGAGTAAAGGTGCGCTTGCTTACAGCAAGCAATGCAATAATTTATCTTTAGTGAATAATAAAATTTTTCGAAAGATTTCTCTGCTCAAACGTTGCTAAACATTAAGTAAAGGGCATTAACGCAGCTGAAAATGCACTGAATACCATTTCCGATGCATTTCTTTCGGCAGCTAAAATCCCGCCCCGACGTCGAACCAAGGTCATCCTGCTAAAATTACTGTAATCTTTCGCTTGAGTATGGTGGATTTCATAAACACCCCGAATTGCAAAAGGAAATTCATTCATGAAGTACCTTAAAATGAGTCCTAAATTCCCTATGTATTTTACATGGAGAATTAATTAACGCCCCCTAGCATCGAACCAACGATCTTTTACGATAGTCTTAGGATAGCTTTTATAAGAGAACTGTCCCCTTAATGGCTGTGTGAAATTTTGAACCTCTGCGCGGTTGGGAAGTGTAATAAAAAGCATTCGGAAATATGGCCAATGTATTTTAAAAGGGAAGAATCGAGATTACGGGTCGCTCTGGAATCGAACGCGTTACACATAGGCTAATGCTGATTTTTTTCCAATTACGTTTTGTAAGTATCTATACGTGTTGTAAGTTTGAATTTTCTACGTACGACATTAAGGGCGCTACGATTTTTTAAAATTCGAAAATACTTCACCTCCTGGCATCGAACCCATGACCAGTTGTACGTAAGCGATAGCATTTTTCCGTAGATATATATAGTAGCAATAGCTACATGAAATCTTATCCTTCTAGATTAATGGGAAGTATTTTTAAATTCATTTGAAAAATGGCCCAATGCATTCTTAACAGGGAAAATCGAGATTACGGGACGCTCTGGAATCGAACCCGTGACACATAGGCAACTGTTGATTTTTTTCGATGTACACTATATACGTATCTATACGTGTAGAAAGTTTCAATGATCGAAATATCATATTAAGAGAGCTACGATTTTTCGAAATTTGAAACTTTTTCATCTCCTGGCATCGAACCCATGACCGTTTGTATGTAAACAATAGCATTTTTCTCTAGATACTAATAATAGCAATAGCCATATGAAATTTCATTGTTCTATCTCAATGGAAAGTATTTTTTTAAATTGTTTGAAAAACGGCCCCATGCATTCTTACGGGGGAAAGTCGATTTTTGGGGCCTCCTAGAATCGAACCCATGATAGGTAGGGTGGATTTCCCAATTTTTCCTGAGTGAGATTTAGTGGGCCATTACGGAAAAAAATCGGCGGCTCCGTGGCCGAAGCGGTTTGGGCCTGACATTAATATCCTATATATATGTTATATATATATCCCCCCGAAGCGTCTATATATAATAGATACGGTGATTTATACAGAAATATCCACCGAGGAGGATCGTGTTTCTTTGTCAAGAGATTTAATTCGTATCCAACGTTGGTGCGAAAAATGGCAACTTGACCTTAACGTTAGTAAATGCTCCGTAGTAAATTTCTTCGAAAGAAAACAAATGCGTATGAATAAAGCGTACCAAATTAACGAATTTAGTAATATAGTAGACTCGGTTACGTATCTCGGAATTACTCTCACAAATAACTTAAATTGGAGAACACACATACGAAATATATCTAGGCCTGTTATCTAGGCCGATCCGACATTGCGCGAAAAATACGCGAAGTAGATGCTAGGACGAATCGCTTTAAAAATTTATTCTTCCCGCGCACGATATGCGATAATAATAGAGTAAAATACGCGATAAAGTAAAATAGGTGTTTACATCCCCTGCCACACGCCGAAAGGCAGCTTGCAGGGTACTTAGGTAGATGTAGATGATGAAAGTTACATAAAGTTTCGTACATTATTACCTTCAATTATCTTTAGACCGATTTCTATAGTTATATTCTGCTTGATAAAGTCTGTATACGATAATTATCGACGTTGTTATAGAAAATTGATAATTTATTCAACGTGTAAAAGTAGAACTCCATCTTCAGCCGCTATAGGAAACTAACCCTTTCCCGGGAGCAGTACCGATTTCCAATCATCATTTTGCCAATTACGAAGATTATAATTTCCGCAATGGGTCGTTCATCGATGGAGGTAATTTCAGATAAGGAAATCTATTATAAAAGATGGAAATTGAGAATCGATCATTCTCCAAATTACTGCATAAATCCACAATCAAACCAATCATGAAAATGACAGTCCCTATTTCCTTCACATTCTGTAAACTATCCAAAGAAATTATATAATGTTTGTATTCAGATAAATAAAGAAGTATTAGCACCAATATTAAATATAAAATATGTATTATAAGTATAAAATAAACAAATATATTGGATTCATTGACGATAGAATTCATTGAAATGCAGAACGAGGAGGGATAAAGAAAGACGATTAACAACTATTCATGGAAAGCATACGAATTCAAACACTTTTAGTGAATAATTTGATTGATTACTAATTTTAAGGGGTTAATATAATAAATGCACTCATACGTAAGTAATTCAGTTACAATTGCGTAAGTGATTGTAAATGAAATAATGATAAACTTAGTAATTGAGTAAATACTTATTTAAATAAATTCTTATTAGAATTATCTAGATATAATTATCTTAGTAATTGAGTAATTACTAAATTTACTAAATTATTATTATAATAATCCAGATATCAAACATTAACGACTATAGAACGATGGTTAGTAGTATATAGATAAAGAATTTCTCATTTAAAACAAATATTAAAAAGGACTGTTAAATTATATCAACTAATTGAAATAATTTGGCTGTATAACGATTTAATTATAGCAAATTATTCATTGCAAATGAGAGAAAAAATGGTTCATAAAATTAATATTTAAGAGAGGGAAGATTAGAGATTTGAAAAGAAGTCAAATTATATTTGAAAAAATTGTGCACTTTGGAAAAATTTGAGAATATCTATAAACAAGATAAATTAATCATTATGCCACGAAAGAATTTCATTCATCTTAAATGAATTTGAGGTCGTTTAATTTCTAAAAAATAAATTAAATGTTGTCGATGATGATTTTTCATATTTTTGTAGCGTTATGTTGTTACTTATGTCCCTTACTTATGCTGACAAGGTTGGCCATTTTGAATGTATGTTAATTTTTGACTACTGTTTTGCTCGGATGTGTTTTGGTTCGTCTTCGAATTTTGCCTATTCCAAAAAATGGATCAAAGAATTTGTTTCATTATTTATTACGCAATGATATATATTTTGTCGAGATACATGTTTATCTTTTGTTTCTCCAGTATTTTATAAGGTACCTGAGACCACATTCATTCTTACGAAGTAATTTTGAAACTTACCTCCAAAATCCAATAGTTCAATATATGCTCACATTTGAAATTATTCTGAATCTGAAAACAGATACTAATATATATATATATATATATATATGTATATTTATCAAGTACGAAATCATTAATTTTTAAAATATATTTGATGCATTTTTACCCAATTGCAGTCGCAGTTTTTGTGATTTTTCCTGCTGATTGCTGATTTGTGATTCTTATTGAAGAGATTACGATAAAAATTATATCACAAGACTTTATCAAGCGATAGAAAATAACAAATCATATTAACGTTCCTAACTTTAGAAGCAAATACCAACCATTTATTATTAATCTTCATTTTTAGACAGGAATACTGTTTACTATGGTATCACATTGATAATTGATGACTTTCAACGGATCTTTTGCTATTAAAACCTCTCTACTACGATATTCCCTATTGAAAACCCTCAAGTTACGCAAATATATTTGTTTGTTCCTTTAGTACCAAATACAAATTTTAAGATATCCTCAAACGAATTACTTACATGTTTCTCTTAATATATTCATTTAAAGTATCCCCTTCACGCCTAACAGATCACATGCCCAAAATGTCGATGGTCTTTTATGTTATTTCTGTTGTTGGGATCTTGTGCATTGTCATAAGTCTCCGGTTCACAAGAGTGACTTCGTTTGTAAATTTAAGTTTCATCTTATGCATATTTAAGGCCAAAAGTGGAGTTTTTAACAAATTGTAGTTGCTTATGAGTATTTGGGCCCGAAGTTTGCATTGAATAATTGATATCCAATTCATATTACGATGCATGTGGTCACACCATAACTATAAGTTAACTGAAACAAAAATTTTCCGCTAAAAAGAATGTGAAATTGAAACAAAGGTCGAATCCTTCAGAAAATAATAGGCACATTAATTTTCGATTTGATCAAAACTCATTTGCAATAAATTCAACGCAAATAATTCCTCATACAACCGTCTAATATGTACAAATTAACTGAATTACTTCTGATCGATAGTTATACAATTTAGATAAATCTTTATGACTGATTAAATACAGTGGGATAAATGAATTTCAATGAACTATTCTAAGGCGATTAATCTGCATCTCCATTAAATAGTTTTAAATCAATTCACAAATCAAGTTTGACTAATTTTTATTTCATTTTCTCGAAATGCTTTGTACATCATTCATATTTAATGATAAATCTAAATGTATTTGGACGAAAAATAACTTATATTACTAATAGAGTACTTTTAGTAAGTAACTGTTCTCAGTTGAAAAGAAAAGGAATCTTTCAGATGGAATCTTCCTCTTACCGCTATATTCGATGAACGAAAATCAATTGAAGAGCTAAAAGCGATAACAATGAGAATATCTCAGCATTGATTCCTTTTTCCCCATTCTACATTCGATTCTTTGAAAGTGGCTGATACTTACTTCGAAGTATGTAATTATCTAAAGTATTTTATTGCAGAAAAAAGAATTTGAGTTATTCGGAGGTATTGATATATAGAGAGGCATAGAAATCAGTAAACTCTGTAATTGCACAAGTAGACGTATTTGATCACAAAACACCAATTCAAATTGAGTTTCTTGAATAAGAATAGCTGAAGAATTGGGAAAGTTTTAATGATTATTACAACGGAAATTAATATTATAGTCATTGAACTCAATACGTATTTTAACCATGGAAATGAATAACTTGAAAATTTCACATGATGCCTGAAGCCAGGTTTTGTTTCTTCAAGCTTCTCGTCGTTTGAAAAAGTCTTTTCCAATATATTCGTAATATTTAAAGTGATTTTTGATGGATTCATATTAGGATGCATCATTAAAGAATTTCATGAAACATGCATTTCATGAAACACACGCTGGCATTTATGCTAGAATTAACAACTTTCGAAAATCCAAATTTTAATTTTATATCGCTATATGACGAATTAAAATAATAAATTTTGACTTTCATTGTAGCAGAACTAACTCTTCTTCGGGATTCCACATGAAGAGTCACCGATCGGGAACGATATATTTGACCTTTTGATCTATATTTTCCAGGTTCATAAACGTAAGGATGAATCTTCATAATATGAAAGAACTCTAATATCGATTACTCTAGTCAGGAATCAGTTTATCTGATCTATTATATTACTATATGTGAGTAATAAACGAAAATAAACTCTCAACAGGAAATTAATGAAAGAGATCCGTTTAAAGAGCAATATATCAGTCAGTTATGAAAATAGGTAAATAAAATTTAACACGAGTGAATTAACATAAAGAAGTCTTCGAATATCCTCAAAAATACTGAAATGAAATATATGAGCAAAAAGAAGAATCGGGGATTGCAAAAAGATGTTCAGAAGACGAGAGGAGTTGCAATGAAAGAGGAAATGCTGAGGACGCATTTATATTTTTGGGATCCCTCCGTTAAAAATACTCGTTCTTCTTCAGAGTTAATAATCACTGAAAATAATATATGTATCAATAAATTAATCCCTTTTCAACCTACGGAAAAATTTTATTTTTAAATTTTTTCTTCAGCGAATGTTCAATCCTAGAACAAACTGATATTCTTTCGAACTTGGCGGTCCGTGGGTTCGAAATAACGTATTTTCGAATAATTGAATCCTTTTACAAAGTAATAGAAGGAAACGTAGAATATTTTCCAAAATGAACACAGGAAATATGCACTTATTTCGTGCTCCAGTTTCCATCTGAAGCGGTGTCGCACTTTGCAGACGCACCCGCGCTTATCCCTCCACATTCCCTTGTATTGATTTCCAGCCCCTCAAAGAACTGCCCATTGATTCCGTTTGGGGAGCGATTGAGGGGTGTAAAAAGCACCTTATTCTCTTTCTTTGAAAATACGATCCGAAAAAAAGCCAATAAAATTTCAAACGAATAATCCAACGAGAAATCGACCGAAAATAACTTTTAATCGCTCTCAATTATATTCTGAAAACATTCGGATTATGTGAAATAGCCAATTGATGTATGCTAGGCTTTAAGTTTCTCATTAACACATCCAATAGACATCTAAAAGGAAGCTGATGATCTGAAAACCTTACTAAACACGAAAGATACATTTTCACATTTATTTATTAATCGAAAAGGATAACAGAGGATATGAGAAGAAGCTTCTATCGAAAGTTATGAATTAACTGAAGACGTTAAATTTCCTTCGCCGCAGATATTACAGACATTGATGGTATTTCAATCTATGCATATTATCAAATGTTATGTATTTTTTTAAAGAATCTATTTCAAATCTCTTTAGAGTCATTAACAGTTTTCATAAGCATTTTTTTTAATGTATGCCTTCATGAGCTCTCACTTGTTTTTCTCGATTTTGAAACCTCATTAGCAATGTTATCCTAAATACTTTTGTCTATCTTTCTCTCCATCTCATCCCTTGGTTCAGAGCTATTGACGTCCCCTCTTCGACTCACATGACCTGCCCTCACCCATTTCAGTGATATCGCCTTCTCCATGATATCCGTAAATATTGTCATCTTTCTAACCCATGTAATGTCTCGCCTTGTAAATCTCACACTATCCCATATTTCCTTTTACCTTTTATTTTTTCACTCAATATGTAAGTTTTACTTCTATGTTAAGGTTAGTCACACATATATATATGACCTCATAGAATCGAACCCATGATAGGTAGAGTCGGTTTCCGATTTTTTCCCAGGTGAGATGTAGTATGCCATCACGTAAAATAAAATGGTAATTAATCAATTCAATTTGCAGTGGAATAAAAAGTGAAAGTTGAGGAAGGAAAATGGTTTTATAAACTCGAACTACTAAAATACTCAAATCTGTTCGAATTTCAGTCAAAATAACCCAAAAAATGTCACGTAAAATGAATAGCACTTTCAATTAATGTACTTAAAAATTAAGATGTAAAAGTTTAATCCAAGAAAGGATAAATAAGTAATGTATTTTTTAAATTTTTTATAATTAAATAAAATTAAATAATTTAATATTTTAGAATCCAAATGTAGGTAATCCAACTCATTGTTTCGAAATGACATTGAACGAATACCTCGATTCCATTTCATCGTCACAATGGATATATTTAATATTAGCATTAATATATTTAATTTATATATATATTTAATATAGCATTATTAGCTTAGAAAACAATGATATCGAGCGAATGCAAACTTTCCTCCGTTTTATCATGCATATGGACTCGCAAAATATTGTGGAAATGCACTTATTCTTTAAGATTCCAAAGCGATTTCTATTAACAGAGCACTCCGTCGTGGCATAATAATTTGAATTGGGAATCTTATACCCTCTGTTATATATTCTAGACGTGAAATAAAACTAAATTAAACAAGTGGTGATGGGAAAGATGTGAACACCCTGCAATGGAAAGTGCGAGGAACGGCGCGGGGAGTCACCGGCGGGAATCCAAAATTGGTTCTTTTTAATTAACTAGAGGTCTATCGAAACCGTTCAAATATTACTGTATCCATTATGATTTTTTCTACTCCGTGAGTCTTACTGCACAAAATTAGTAGTTTCATAATGTATCGTCAACTGATTTCCACTGAATTAAAAAATACGACGCTTGTTGCGGTCGACGTAAAAGAAGAGAGAAATTTTAACTATACTCAATTAGTAATTGCATTAAGAACAATTTTTCAACTTATAGCATTTGAATTGACAATAGTTGCATTCCCCTCAGCCAATCAGAATAAAGATAAATGTTAAGAGGGAGATTAAATTTTATGAAATGTTCATTTTTTAAATTGATTTCCTGTGGATGAAATTATTCATTATATTATGCAACGTTACTAAGGAAATTATACTTCCCATAGTTCTGATTGATTTTACTTTCTCATTTATAGCCACTGTAAATCATTTTACGATTTATCTTTTACTTATTTTCCTCTACTTTATTTTGCACTTTAAACTGCATATGAAGATTATGACAACTTTGTATCTCAGACAGTGTATGTGCTGTAGGAATAACTCTTGATTTTCGAATATTTGCTCGTTTTTTCACTTCAATTTAATATTTTTCAATTTTAAGATGCCATGTTTCTGGGAAATGGATATATATCCATGAGAAGAGTGATCGTGTGCAAAGAATGGATCGCAACACGTTTTTCATTCCTTTTGGTAGTGGAAGATATTAATTAAACGTATTTGAGTATGATTATCCTTTAAGAATTGGTAAAAAAATTGGGTTATGAGATTATTAGAGACTATATCCTAAGCATAAATGTCAGCCACCAATTTGTAATAATTTTCTATACATCCATATGAAAGGAAAAGATAAATTGATGAAAATGGTCTTACATTGGACGCTTTCGAATCTATATATATATATTGAATCTTGAAAATTTGGGAAATTACTAGGTATATCCCTGGGAAGGTTTCTTATTTTGGTCATGAAATATAGTTTACTGTAAGAAATTACGAGACTTTGGATAAATTAGATGATAATATTGAGGCTGTAAACAAACTATTTCACAAATCCGATTGTTGATTTTTTCTTAAGAACGCATTAAGAATTTATTCCAGAATTCAAATGTGTTTGTTTATAGCAGGGGTATCCAAACTATGGCCCGAGGACCACAGGCCCGTGGTCAGATTTTGTCCGGCCCGCGGAGAGCTAGCATACTTGAAAACTCCTTTTAGAGAACATATTTTTTACAACTATGATAATATGGTTTTAGCTCTCAGAACTTACTGGAGTAATCAGTATAGCCCTAAGGCTGGAAAGTTTGGAGACCCCTGGTTTATAGCAAGGTAAATTATCGTTGAGTAAACAGTTTTTGATAATTAATGAAAATGATATTGAGATAAATTCAGGAGATTGTATGCACTGCACAACTTGGTAAGTTAATTACGTTACCTACGTTGGTAACAAATTTCTTCTTTTTCAACATTTCAACTTATTTTATGTCTTTGATTAGACTGAATTTCATTTATAGGTCGTCTTCAGTTGAATTTGTGTTCTCTTTGAGAGTTGCGTGATGCTTAGTGTAGAGTAGCACATAATTTAGCATATTTTACTCCGAATTGAAGAGGTACTGTGGTAATATATTTTCTTATATACTGAATGAAAGTAATGTAGGTATTTTTATCATTATATGTCATTTATCATTGTATATGATTTCATTATAATGGCCTTGCAACGCGAATAGCTGCCTGCCATTAAAATTTCGAATAGATTTGCTACGGGAAAAATAGAAGTACGATATATAAATTGATCCCATTTGTGCAGAATTAATATTTTTCAATTACTGTTTGAACATTACGAATTATATTAAAATTTACAATATTTTAAATGCGTAAATTTAATTCTTTTAAGATTCCAACAAATTAATTTAAATCGCAAAAAAGAACGTTAATACATCTAACGTTCTATTTTTCGCCAGCAAATTCTAACAGCAAATAAATACCAAAATGCAATCAAAAAAGTTTTGCAATTATTAATACGTGAATAAATAAAAGTATTAGTAATTTCCAGCTGAAGAAAATTATTGGAAATACTTTTTGACAACAACGTGTGAATGGGTACAGGGTATTTCTTTAAAAAATAATACTTTTTAGCTGCTAAATAATCTTAAAGGGTATATTAATAAAGAAAAAATGACAATGGGCCTTCAGTTTTATCATCGTCTATGTCTAATCTATGCTGAGTACGGCGTTTCTTGATCGGTTTACTTTTCTATTTGTTTTTTCTTCCTTCTAGCAGTTTTTATTTCGTTTTTCCTTCAAGGTATTAAAAATCATTATAGCTAGGTACAAACTCTATTATTTTCTCGACGTTGCTCCAAATTGTTCGTGTCCCTAATGTCACTTAATTTTTATTTCAAATATTCCTCTCCGTTTTTCAAAAGCTTAGGTTTTTCCTTAAAATTATTTTTACTGGTCAACTGCAATGCTCTACAGAATTTCATACTTCCCGTTAAATATTTGCTTTATTTAGTCAAACTCGTATTCATGGAGTATAAGTAGCCTCTTAAATTTGAATTCCTTTTTGTTCTTTTTTATTTTTATATAATATTATACATTTCTCTATTTATATTGTATTCTACAAGATCTTCAGCCTGAATATTCAGGGATATTTGCATAGTTTGCCTTTACTTTCAGTTTTAATATCGATGTTGTGAAACAGTGAGATATCTATCAAGTTAACCTTCTGCACATTCATACACATCCTCGCTTTCTAGAAAAAAACGTTGAACATTCAATGTTTCACCTTCTTTAAAGTCTCAATGTATTTAAATTTCTAGCTTTCATCAATGTACAGTGTATCTACAAGGTCTCAATGGTGTTAATAGAGTTAACTCCGTCGACATAACATATTCACTTCTCTTTTCGATATTTGGCATAACTCCTTCAGGGAATATCGAAAGCATTTTCCAAGTCCAGAAATACCACAGAAGATGCTTGTAAAATTGTAATGAAGTGTATGAATATGCTTTATCTATCCCAGATACATTGTGCATATACCATTGATGTTTGTGGAAATATATTTTCCTGCAGGTTTCCTTAATCAAGACCGATTTTCCTGAACAATTCTTTACGTTTGCGCTTTTTCTTATCGCATTTAAGTCATCTTCAAATCCTTGTTTCCCTTGACGACCAAGCTAATGAATGGATATTGATGTTATAAATTATGGTGCACCTGTAATAAACTTTATCTTTAAATGATCAAAATTTTTGTTTTATTTTCCACTATTGAAGGAGTAATTTTAAAAGTTTATATTAATTTCTTTTCCGACAAGTTTTTCGTACCATATGGAACAAAAAGGCGGTGTATTAAATGGACTGCATGATAAAATTTTTGAGAGTTACATTCCACTTTAATTATTTTTTACTAAGATACGGTATACTCTACCGATTTCGCAGCCATTTTTTTCATTTCGCTGTATAATTTATATATTATTTATTTGGTGTATCTTTATCTATTACTTACGTAAAATCCTCATTAAAATGTAGAATAATTCATTCATTCTTAAACAGCTTTTAGTTAGCTCTCAATTCTAAATTATTCATTTAGAATCCAAATTAGAAAATTAAATTTAATCCTTTGTAACTAATCAAATTAGCGTAATTCAATTGAAATCTTTATTTTGGTAAAATCTTAAACGCAATGCACTGTGATATATCATGAAGTACCGGTTGAGAGAATATTTTTAGGAAAATTTACCTTATTAAAAATTGTAAATTATGTGTCATAAATTTCACTTTAGTGTCAAACTAGTAGTTTCACTTACTTTCAAGTAGTACATTTGGAAGAAAATCGTCATCTTTGAAAATGAAATCGTTCTTTGCATGTGTTTTACATTATTCATGTTCTCTGCATTCGACGTCCAAAAAATAGTGTGTGGAAGCATAAAAACATGCATGCATCCTACAATCATTTTGTTATGTTACGGAATATTAATCAATATAATGTTAAAATTCCTGTCCTATTTAAAATTGAAAAAATTGACAGCTACTATTGTTACTTTTACGCTCTGCTTCAAAAGTGTTGAGGAGATGAAAAGATATTAATTTGAAATTGAGAGCTTGGATACTTGTACATGTCATCTTTTCTGTTATTAATGTTTCATCTCTTTTTCTTGTTTACCAAAAGTGGGTACAGATCCGCTTTTGTGATTATAACAGCATTATTTAGTCAGTTATTTTTATTCATCCTGTGTATCGTTTTCGAGGAATGGATGAACGAGGAAAGAGAATATTTTTTGGAAAAAAGGGAGTAATTATAAGGTGAATACTTGTTAGCACGGCTCTAAAAATTTTATTTCCAAAATGAGTTTCGGTAAATAGGGTGTCACAGGATTCGAGGTGAACGAATTATAATGCACTCTGTACAAATGTATGAGCTAAGATATGGATAGATATAATAAAGGAGAATATGGTTTTAAAAAATTGAAAAATACATAGAATAGAAGTATTTCAAAAGAGACGTAAAAGCAGACCTTTCATTGCCGAAATTGTGCTTCACGTGAAGAATATTTTCTATCTGGCAGAATTCTTTTGGTGAAATTCTAATTCAAAGTAGAGGATTGATAATAATATTATACAAATTAAATTGCCGTAAAAACCTGCTCTTGATTCTATTTAGCCTAATTGAGGTTAGATATAATAATGAAAATATTTACAGGTTCAGGATATATAAAACATTTGAATTATAAAATCAAAGAAATTGATTTAGAATTATGTCTTTATTTATAATAGTCATCGTTAAATATGTTATAGCTATTATTCGATATATTATAGTCATTGAGGTTTTTATTATGAATATATATATATTAAGGGCAAATATGTTATATATATATATATATATATATAACATATTTGCCCTTGAAAGATGTGATAGCAATACTAGCTTCCGAAAACTCTTGCAATGGAATTAAACCTATTCCAAATGTTTTATCAGTATAGTCTTTTAATGCCAATTATATCTTAAAGTTGGACTTCATTAATTGTACGACAAACTTTTAGTGAGAATCTGTGTAAGGTATTTATTCAAATTTTCGCCGTAATTTTTTTCCATTTTCTTTGCTAGAGCTTGCAACCGATTAATGAAAAATGCTCCGCGGCTGAATCGAGTAATTCTGATCTGAAAATCTCATAGTTTGGAAAAATTTTATATCTCTAGGGGAAACATCTTCAAAACTGAAAAAATAATCTTAGCACTCATTTTAATATGTTTTGATAATAAGCGAATGACAAATTCACAGCAACTGATTTTCAGGCAAAAAATTCAATTAGTTAAAATCGTTGGTTTGGTAAATTTTTGTCTATATAATGAATGTTACAAAGTGCAACTGCTTCCATATTCGAGGGTTTATTAGAGGATTTTATCAGTGGCTTAGATTATTCATTAGCTCTATATGAATCATCAATTATTTGAATGAAAATTCGCCGAGTTTCATTTTTAAAGAATTTCCCACATTTATCGCATAACTGTCGATTATTTTGCTCATTGTACAATTTATTTATACTTTAGAATAATTAATTAAGTGAAAAATACATAAAGAGCATTTAATGATTCAAATCACTTCGTTATTGACAAATGAACAAGTATTATATTCATAATATTCTTTCTAATTCTCTTGGCATTCATACTTCAAGAGATCCATTAAAGATGTTCATGATGAGATACGGATTCATAATAAGAAAAGTACATTATTCAGCAAATGGAACTGTGAAATTATTCCAAAAAAAAAATTAATGGATGGATAAAAATAGTTTAAAAAGATGATTTTAATAATAAATGGAAGGAAATCGAACGTCTTTTCACGATGGTTGAAAGCCGAATCTTTAACCATTTGGACAACATCGTCTTCCTAAACTTAATTTCATGTCTTATCGGTTACAAGAAAGCTATTAAAACTTTTACTAAAGATTATTACACTTGTAATTTCTACACAAGGATATATATATTTGAAGAGTCGTCATCCTCATTCGTCATTAAATCCGTGGATTAGTCGATTGCAGCCATACTGTGCTCTCAATAGACTCATCATTAGATACACAAATCTTAAACTTGGTTTATATATTCATCCGTAGGTCTTCCTTTGTTGGTTGGTACGTTCTAAATAAATTTCTTACGTCGAGTTGGAGGATTGGACATTTCAGAAGAGGTTCTATCTTCGCGGTTTTTCTTTTCCTAATGATACTAAAAATAGGGTAATCGTTAAAAATTGTTACGTCTTCTATTCTTACGTACACTACTTCGTTTTGGATCATTCTTTCCACTTGATCTTCAACATTCGACACTTCGACTGTTTCTTTTAATCTTTTACGATCTCCTAATTGGAATAATATTGCTAAATAATGCTTCTAAATTATGTTATTTTATCAATTCTGCATCATTACATTTACTACAGTTATCCCAAGATTTAAATTTCATCGTAAATTTACACTTCCGGTTCTCTTAATCATCAAATGAGAAAGTCCATAGTGAAGCGAAATCTTGGCGTTGATCGCCGAGAATCATTGAAGGAAACTCTTGACCTCCAAAAGAATGTCTTGTGAAGGCATAGAAATGTGCACCTCTCACCTATGAATTGAATGCTCTGCTTAGTTAAAGCTCTTCTCGTGAAAGACCTATCTGCTCCTATAAAGACGGATAAGCGCGATCCTTTACTCTTCTGAGTGGGCCATTTTTCAGGCGGTATTTTGACTTTTGCAGTTGCACCTGACGGTCTCAATCTGCGTTTTGTGCCGTATCTTGATTCTGGGCGAGTGCGCCCCCAGATTAAGGTAATCCTAATTCCTTAGGGGTCCCTTAATCTTTTGGTTGCCGGAGATGGCAGCTCCCACGTATTCCTCTCGGCGGGAGGGAAGAGATTTCCGCGGTTGCGGAGATCGGCCTTCATGGAAGTCCCAGGGCATCGGCGAATCTTCAGAGAGTCTCCGCAGATGCTGGTCCTTCCTGGTTGCGAGGCGCTCATAGAAGGCTTTCGCACTTCTACGAAGCACCTCGTTTATGTCGTCGACGCCACAGAGATGATAGGTCGCCTCATTGCTTATGGTCCACCCTAAATGGAGCGCCATCCGCAAGGACGCTCTTTCGCTGCGGGAGATGATCGCCCGTCCTTTGGCCGTCATGATGCCGCTCCAGGAGGGTGAGGCGTAGATGAGTGCACTTCGGACTAGTGCCTTGTACATCATCATCTTCGTCCTCATCCCCACCGAAGGCGACGCCAGGAGCGGCCGCAGTACTCTCCTCCTTCCGCTCGATTTGGCTGCCAGGTATTTTGCGTGCTTAACGAGGTTAAGCCTCCTGTCCATCCTTATCCCCAAGTAGGTTGTGCAGTTCTCCTCCTTTCCGACGAGGATCGGGTCGGGTGTTTTCCACTTCCTTCCTAGGGAGAAGACAATTGCCTGCGTTTTTGCCGCGTTGAGCCCCAGCCTCCACTTCTCGTACCACCTTTCGAGATGAAAGATGGCACATTGGAGGTAGCAGGCTGCGAGGCGACGGTTCTTTGAACGGGCAAGAAGTGCGGCGTCATCCGCGTAGAAGGCAGAGATGATGTTTGGCCCGAAATCCCGTGGGATGTCTGCACATTACAGGTTGAAGAGGAGCGGCCCCCAGATGCTCCCCTGCGGCACCCCTGCTGCTATCGGCTGCTCCGACGAGTTTTCCCCCTGGTAGGCGACGAAGAAGCTGCGGTCCTTGAGATACGATCCGAGTACGTCCAGTTGCCACTTCGGAAATCTCCATTTCCGGAGTTTGTAGAGAAGACCTTCGTGCCACGTGCGGTCGAACGCCTTTGAGACATCAAAGAACGCCGCCGCAACGTGACATTTCCGGTTGAATTCCCTGGTGATGTGCTGGAGTACTCGGACGATCTGGTGGGTCGTTGCGTGCTCCTTCCGGAAGCCGAATTGCTCCGCAGGCAAGATGTTCTTCTCCTCCGTCGTCGCAAGAAGGAAAGGCAGGAGGACCCTCTCGGCGATTTTCCCCAGGCCGTCAAGGAGCGAGATCGGGCGAAAGTTGCCTGCCACGTTGGGTAATTTCCCACTCTTTGGAATTGGGACGATTTTCGCCTTCTTCCAAGGCGTGGGAAAGTACCCGATGGCGGCGATGGCGTTTATTATGGTTGTAAGCCATAGTACAGCTCGTGGTGGCAGGCGTCTCAAGGCTTCATTCTCGATCCCGTCTGGTCCAGGGGCTTTCCGAAGGCGCAGCTTCCGAAGATGGAACTCCACGTCCGTGGGCTGCACCGTCGAAGGAGGGGCGGCTGCTGGATCTTCCTCTTCTTCCAGGTCCGTTGGGCATGGCGGTCCATCATTCGGGGAGAAAGCGGCCCGAAAGTGCTGTGCGAGGGATGCTGCGTTTAGGCTTGCCGTTGCCCCTGCAGGGTAGGCAGTACTCCCGGCTTCCTTGCGAACGAGGGATTTTGTGAAGCGCCACAGGGAGCCGTCTCTCGCCTCCAAGGAGGAGAGTTTGGACTCCCATGCGGCGTTCTTCCATTCGCTGACGGCGTCGTTTATCTCCCGCTGCATCCTCCGGAAGGTGTGCCTGAGGGTCGGGCATCCGGTCCTGGTCCATCGACGGCGGAGTCTATTCTTCTCCCTGATCGCGGCAACGATGGGTGGTGGCAATTCGATTCTAGGGCGACCTCTTCTTCTCCTTTTCGGCGCAGCAGCATCCGCGGCTTCCGAGATTTGTGCAGCTAGTAGGTGTGCTGCATCATCCAGCTGCTCGGGCAGGTGAAGGTGCGTAGGCGGTGGAGGCAGAGAGGCGTCGAGATGCTTCTGGAAGACCTCCCAGTCGGCTTTCCGGACGTTTCTCCTTAGGGGTGCGGTGGCGTATTCAGATGCGACTCCGAAGAAAGCGATCACCGGGAGGTGATCGCTGTCGAGGGAAGGGATCGTGAAGATCGCCTTTGGTGGTGAGAAGTTGGAGATGAGAAAGAGGTCAAGCACATTTCCCTTTCCGGAGTCAGAGAAATGTGTCGGTTCTCTCGGTCCCACGCAGCGGTTGGAGCAGCTGTCTGCCCAGCGCCTGAGAGCATGACCGGAGGCATTCTCGAGGTTGGACCCCCACGAAGGATGTTTGGCGTTGAGATCTCCTGCAATGATCGCAGGGAGATTCGTTGCCGTTACATCCCCGAAGGAGTAGTCCTTGAAGCGATGTTGTGGCGGCAGGTATTCTGAGGAGAGTTGGATTTCTCCTAGGCGGGCCTCGACGATGACGGTGGTGGTCTCCATCCCGTTCTTCGGCAGCGGAGGTGGGTCTGCAACGGCGAAGGAGAGGTGGTCCGCGATCATGATCGCGGTGCCTCCCCCCGACTTGTAGGCAACCCGCTCGTCCGGTCTGTGCGGAGGATGCGGAATCCAGGCGCAGCCCACAGATCCGTTTTCAGAAGATGCGTCTCCTGCAGCAGCACCACATCCACTCGGTAGTGCTTGAGGAGATTTAGCAGCTCCGGGGTCTTCCTCCAGATGGCTCCTCGGGCGTTCCAGGTGAGGAGGGTGAAAGGTCCATTTCTGCTTCCAATTCCACAGTCCATGGCGGGCGTCCAGCATCTTCATGACCATGGTCGTGAATTGGGCCATTTGCGCTGCCATGGCCTCCTGGAAGGAGCGCATCATCTGCTGCATAAGGCAGAGGATGTCGCTTTGCTGCATTCCTGTAGTGGTCGCGGTGTTTTCCTCCCTGCGGCGTCTCTCTCGGAGAGGAATTTTGAGGGCTTCCGCAGTCTCCTGAGAGAGAGGCTGCGATTTCGGCAGCGCCGGGAAGTCCTCAGGAGCGATGGTGGTTGCTCTGAACGCTGACGTTTTTGGGATGTCAGCTCCAAGTCTCTTAGGCGGAGTCGCTCGCTGGACCTGGGGTGGAATGAATGCGAGCGATCGATTCCAGGCGTTTGTCGCTGGTGGTGGGGCCGGCTTCGGTGGCGTCTGTGCTGGTCTCGGAAGCTGGAGGGGGGCAGAAGATGGTGCAGGCGCAGCAAATCTCCTTGCTCTTGCTTGCTTTCAGCGAGGGCAGGAGCGGGAGATTGCAGTGTGGGAACCCCCGCAGTTGCAGCACACCGGGGTGTCGTCTCTGGTGAGGCGGCATTCAGTGATAAGAGGCGTCCGGCACAGCGAAAGCAGCATGGGACCGCATGGCAGTGTTCAGACGAGTGTCCGAACCGGTTGCAGCGATGGCAGATCTGCTGCCCGTCGTGGTGGAAGGGGCGGATGCTGACCCTGCAGTAACCGAGAGAGGCGATGCGGGTAATTTTTCCGGTTGTCCATTCCGGGGTCTTAGGGCACGAAAACTGGAAGAGAGCGACCCTCTCTCCCCCTTTCGCGCGTAACTGTCGAACCTTTTTCACTGGGACTCCCAGTGACTCGAGGTCCTCAAAGACTTCATCCTCCGTCGTGTCGGCGGATAGGCCTTTGATCACAAAGGCGAAGAGCTTATCCTTCTTCTCCGCCCAGGTGGAGAAGGCGATCTGTTGCTCATTTAGGAAGGCTTGTGTTGCTGCGTAGAGGTCCTGCGACCCCACGGAGATGCGGCAGGTGTCACCGCGGTTGTTCTCTTCGTCCTTCCTAGAGGTGGGCCCGAGGCGGATGAGAGCAAAATCCTTGCTCTTTAGGGCGGTCTGAAGGTTCTTGCCCAGGGCACGGACGTTCAATATGCCATACACTTGTATGGCAGGTGGCCTGGGTGCACGGGGCGCCTGGGCAGGGGTGTCGACATCAGCGCTCTCTAGAGCGGTGAAGCGATTTCGCGTCTCCACGGCGGGTGGTTTAGCGGCGGTTGCCGATCTTTTTGTAGCAGCTGCTGCTGCGGCTGCTGTCTCCTCCGCTACATTGAGATGGTAGCGGCGCTTGTTAGCCACTACCGTGAATTCGCTTGTCTCAGCCTCCATTGAAGTTTCCGCGACGCGCTTGACGCGCGGGTCGCGGGATGGCAGCACCGTCGAGCGGGCTGCTGTCAGCTGTCGCTCCACGGCTCCAGGCAGTGATGCTGGGGAGGCTGCGATGATGGTCTTATCCATCTCGCTGATGACTCACGGAAAGGATCGGAAGTGGTCCAGGAGACCGCTGTCGATCGATCGTGCAGATCGTCGGCTTTCAAAAAAGCCAAAAATATCAGTAAGAGATCGCTCCAATATCTGAAAGGTTCAGTAGCAGACACGTTTTCTTACGAGCGATCCTTTAGCCTCTATACAAACTAGTATTTAAGTACTAAGCGAAAGTCGGCCGGAATTTCTAAGATTCGTTAAAAAGTAAAAATTTTTAATTGCTTATGAATATTATAAGTGCTTTGGGAAATTTGGGCAGTATTTTGAATTCATATGTTGGAAATGTTTAATGACTTTGTTTTTCGAAAGAATGATTTTAATCTAAACCAAAAAATCTTTCCAGGCCCGGCATGAGGATAGTAAATATAAAATAGTGTATGGAATTGAAATGATTTTATTGTTGTTGGCAGGAATGATCTCGTTTTCTAGATTTATATATTATCACGATGACTAATCATGCTGATAGAGAATTTATCTTTTATCGATTAAATAAACCACTCACTCCAATAGAACATAAGAGCTATGAAAATTAGTTACATTATACAGTCAGCAAAATAAGCGTTATTGAAATATTTTTTGTTTTTAAAAACTTATTATTTATGATGGATTTTACAATTAAATTTTAAAATGGAGTCTTCAAATAAGCCTTTAGTATTTTCCGTGGAGTTTCATCGGCTAAAGAGAATGGATTATATAATTATTAACCGGATGTGCAACCGTTAGGATGTCAGGTAGCTCGTCGATTCCCCCTATAACACGCCGAAGGACGGCTTGCGGGGTACTTACGTAAATGCAGATGATTGCAAGGTGTGTTGACTATTATAGAGAATTGTATTTACTGAATAAACTCTAAAATTTCGAACGGCCAGCGATCAAATCAAATGAGAATGCATGTACTCCGTTCAATCTCCAGATAAGCATGAATTGACCCAAAAACCATTAGAGCAGCGTCATCCCTAAGGTATTATGTCACATGCGGTCACATTTCCAGTGCACAGAATGTGCACTGGAAATGTGACCGCACTCGATGATAAGTGATATACGCCTTTCAGAAGCCATTGCGCACTAATGTAATTGGAACGTAAGACGCTTTGTGCCCAAACATCAGTTGTTTTATATAACTGTGTATTTCCAGCCGACAACATTTACGATTTTCAAGTTAAGTTTTCAATGGCCGATATGAGTCTTTTGCTCTGATTTTACGTAAAACATCAGTCATTCGACACTTGTGTTTCATTTTAATTACCTCACTTTCAAATTCAGTGGTGATTATTCAAGCGTTCGCATTCAATTGTTTAAGCTTTCAATTTCATTGATAAAACACAGACAATTATCTGCATTGACAAGACATTAAAACTATTAAATAACCTTATGGATGCTTTTTAAGGTCCCTTTTGCCTCCTCGATCCCATTTGCTAAGGAAAACTAAATGTTTTATCATGAATCATTTTTGTGCAACTGAAGTGGACTTGTATTAATTCATAAACAAAACCGTGATAACTATTTATATAATTACGAGTATATACTTCCTAAAATATAAGTATTTTTTATTCAGTAAAACATATAAAGCGATAAACGTTAATATTTTCTAATATTTATGTAAACCTCGTCCATAGCAACCACGAAAAGGATGAACGAAAAGAGAAAAATCTCCATATATGAAGCAGTTTCTAAATAAGTGTATTAAATATGAATTTAAATTTGTATTAATATTCTACTCCCTAATCACAGGATGTTAAAATGTTTGAGTAACCGCCGATACGCATTATAATTTAGCTCTTTTCCTGATTATCTTGTGATATCAGTAAATATTTTGAAATGGAGGCCACCTCGATAAAAAATTTTAGAAATGCATGTCGAATGAAACGGACGAATTCAATTGAAATAATAACACAAAGAGCTTCTCCATTTTAAGTTACGCCGTGAAAACAGTTGAGTGTGGTTTCCAAATCGACTCCTTGTTGGGTGTGATTTAAGGAAATTTTGGAAAACCCATTTAATTGAAAGGCTCAGAAAAAATCACGCATTCAATCGAAAAGTCATATATCGGAAATTTTCTGCGAGGAAATCAAATTTGGGAAGCTGGTTTCTGTATAATACCCAAATATCATTCTGATTGGGAGGCCGTGTTATAGCATGTCTAACAATATCTTGCCACATACAGGGGCATTAACCAATTAATAATCTTTTGAATTCTCTTCTGCTATTACTTAAATATACTGTTACTCTCTCAAACATTGATGAAGGCAATTGAGTTTCGACTGAAAGAGTTAAAAAGGATCTTCTGCCTTCGCCGCTGATAAGAACATCTTGTGGTATAACTTACGTGGAATGATGACTTCTCTTTATCTGCAGGAATCACTATGGTGTTTGGCTAAATTCTCGTTGAAAAATCCATTTTCGTTAGAGGCCTATTTCTATGTTCGACCGATTCTTAGTTTGATATATTTGGCTGTTAGGTTACCAATTAGGTTAGTAATTGCTTGTTCAACTAATCCTATGAACTCAGCTTAGGATATGGAATTTGGAACGAATCCCAAACCTTTCGCTCGAATGGCTCTTGTTATGTCGCCGAGTGAGACTCCCTTGACTACATTTGATCCGTTACGGACGAACTTCTCAAATTTATTAATGTCTCTCTGTGACCTGTTCCAAAATTCTAGGCAGTTTTTTCCTATGGAGGAATCTCGTACGCAGGTTCATCTTTCTGCGAAATCCGCAGAAAGTTTTTAATGGATATAAATAAGATTTTCAGCTAAGTTTGGTCGTTCTTTTCTTACATTCTGGGAGAATCGAGATGAGAATAAATAATGAAATTCTAGACATTCATGAGTATTTTACATCACAAAATAAGTAAATTTTAGCAAAATGAAACAAATGGCTATGAACTTTGTTTAATCCGCCGTTACTTTTATTCTATCCAACATCAAATACTAGTTTCTTCTTAGATTACTCTTTATACCTTATGAATACATAAAATTCAAATAATGCTAATTTTCGACTGACCATATCTTAGTAAAAAATAATTAAGTTGAACGTAACCTTCGAAAAATTTAATCCTGCAATCCAAGCCGAAATGCAGAACCCAATTTATACATTTCACATAATTAATAATAATAATAATTTCACCACATTTTAAGAAAAATCGCCCCAAATAAGCTAAAAATCTTCATTTTCTCCGTAATCGCCGGTTAAATGAGTCCCTAAGAGAGAGTGGGTTGCTCCCTCAGTTTACATGCATTTATTCCCCCATAAGTTTCCCCTACTGATAGCTTTGGTGGAACGGACTTGTTTGACATCAACTCTTCTTGTGATACATCGATATGTTCTATGGGAGAAAGGCAAGTAGTGGGTCAAGTTATAGCAATACGTTCAACGCATGGCTGGCGCGATATCCTCACTGCCTCACCTTAATTTGATTGTTGGTCGAATAAACAAATCTAAATATGATTTTGTTTAAAATTGATCTCTGTTTTTACCGGCGTAACTGCTGAAGAAATAGTTCTCGGGTCTCCATCCAGGTGTAAACTTCTGCCGACGTCTACGCCACATCTTCAGGCAAGATGAAGATGCTCAGAGACGGTGTGCTTATATAGTAAGGGTTCGTTTCCCTTTCACTTACGTGATTGGTTATTCTCTCTGCTTTGTGCTATCTTTTCAAGGATCGGCTGTAACGTTTTGTTCAGTCCGAGTCCTTTGTCTCTATTGAGGTTGTTTTCTTCAAGATGGTTTTCGATGGATTCTTTTATCTTTCGATCCCAGAAGGATGGGGCCATCAACAGCACCTTCGTTTGGTCCAATATAATTATGTCCCTCTTCAAGGGAAAACTCAGCGATGGCCGACTTTTCCGGTTGTTTTAGCCTGATTCAGCGGGAGTGTTCTGCCATTCTAGTAGCAATGGCCCGGCTGGTCTCTCCAATATATGCCGCCGCTCACTCACAAGAGATGCGGAACACCTCAGGGGTCCTCAGCCCAAGCTGGTCTTTAATTTTCGTAAGTTGGCTACCCAGTTTTCTGGGGGGCAAAGGAATGGTTTTGATATTGTGTTAAGCCAACATCCTCGTAATGATCCTTGACACCGGGGCGGTGTACGGAAGATAGGGAGTGGCCGTTGGTTTCATTTCTGGTTATTTGCTTTCCGCAACGCAGACGGCCCTTTTAAGGGCGCGGTTGACTTCCCTTTGTGGGTATCCGTTCTGCAGCAAGGTCGCCTTCAGGTGTTTTAACACTAGAACAGCGGGAAACGGACACCCCCCTAGAACAGCGGAAGGTGTCCTCAGGACACCTACACTTGCGCTTCTTTTAAATAGCATGAAGCAGTCGTATTTAACTTCCAAGTCTTTCCTTAAAAGCTTAAAAATTAATAACTAAGTATGATTACTTATTTATCGGCAGATCATGAGGTAAATAGTTGCTATATTTTTAATATAGAAAATGTTGTTGAGTTCAATCAATTCCATGAGACTCATATTCCGATATAAAAATATACAGAACTATAAAGCCAGAAATTAATTATATGAATAAATTAATATAAAGCCGTTTCGAGATAAAATAATTATTTACTTGAATAACTTATGAAAATTACCCGATTTTATTAACAATTTACATGGGGCACAAGAAAAAATAATCTCACGTAATAAAACTTTACCGCTTCGCGTACCTTCCTTTGATTTTATTTCACAACAAAAAGACCAGAAATAAGGTTTAAGATACAAATAAGACCTTATATGTTATTTTCATACGCAATTATATTCATTTTTCTTTTTTAGCACAATGATGCTGTCACAAAGTAATTACTCCACAGAATCCTTCCACGAAGCTAAATAAATCTTCTTGATGTTACAATTTGTATAAACCCATTCTTTGCACTTCTTACACAAATCTGATGCTTTATTTAACTTGGATTTTCTTTGGAATAGATATAGCTGGCTTTATTGGATAATGTCTCATGCATCCAGCGTTTACTTAGGTCCTTTTTGAGATCTCTTTAGACAGCTTAGGTTTTACCTTGTTTATCTGCGATTCGTTGCGAGAATCTATATCTGGTTATTTGGCGACTTTTTGTCTGCTTGCAAATAACCTATACATTGACTTCTGTTAGATAAATTTTTATGTAAAAAGAATGCATTAGGCAACGTCGTGAGTCTGCTCTCACCGTGTGCCTACGCGCCATTTGGTCCACTACGCCGCTTTTTGTACAATTATGGTACGTCACCGCGTCTGATTTTCTTTTACTAATACTGTCTAATACGAAATTAGAAATCATCTTAATCGCGAGAAGAACATGTTCATTCGGTTTATTTTTATAAACAGGGATTATTCTTCATTTTTCGACGACATCGGATTCACAGCAGATTTTTGCTGGTTTTCAACTCCAGCGACTCTCATCACAATTGGTTCAATGTTCCAAATAAAAAAACACCTGCTTTCTTCAGCCTCTTAAAAAGGTTCTTTAATGTAAAATAATTATCGGTCATTAGGTTAATTTCTTTCATAAGAAAAGGTTCCATTAATATCATAACCAGATGGTTCAGGAAGATGGCCTATCCTCAAACTCGACAACTTATGGATATCCATTTAATGCATATTTGGTACTAAAATCCATTATTAACCGAAAATTAAGCACATATTTATCAGGTTTATTAAGAATAAATTGTGTGAATAGACATCTACACTTTCTGGGAAAAAGCTGATCATTCACCGTCACTTTTGTAACAGGTTTGTAGCAAGCTTGGCAATATTCAATGAGTTTGTGTCACAAAAAGATAGAAAACAAATTAGTCTATTGCGAAAATAGAAATGGGAAACGTATCCTTTACATAGAAATATTAGAGAATAAAAGGCAAAATTTTTCCAACTGAAATCATCATTTGAGTTGCTACCTCAAATTTTTATATATAACCATATAATTCCATTTATTTTAGAGAGGAGGGACAAAATAATAGCAAAAAGGAATATTATCTCAAAGTTCATTCGTTAGTGCTTCTAATATAAAACAATGAAGGTTTTATAATAAGAAACAATAGTAAATATTAAGTAGGTGTCCTGAGGACACCTCCGCTGTTCTAGTGTTCATTCCTCAAGAAGACTTTCCTGGTCAGAGATGCCCTTTGTATTAGGGCCTTGATGACGGAATTTAATGGTGACTGCTGCCATTCAGATAAAGATCTGTGTGGCTTCCGATACACGCTATGTCATAGGGTGTCTTCTGGATTCCTTCTTAAGAGAACGTCTAGGAAAGGGAGTTGGCCGTTCTCTTCAACCTCCATGATGAAGCAAATATAGGGATGCACGCTTTTCAGGTGTTCGAGGAATTCATCCGGTTTTCTCTTCCGTGTTGCCATATTGCAAACGTGTCCACGTATCAAAAATAGCATCTTGGACACCATGGTGCGATGTTGAGCGCCTCCTCCTCGAACCGTTCCATGAAGAAATTTACAACCGCAGGCGAGAGTGGCGATCCCATTGTTACAGCATCAGTTTGTTTGTAATACTCTCCTTTATACAAGAAAAATGTATAATTAATGAGAGTATGATGGAAAAGATTTATTAACTTCTAATCGAAATGTTCTTCCAACACGATGAGCGTATCCTTTATGGGCACTCGGGTGAAGAGAGTGACTACATCGAAACTCACCATTAGATCTTCCAGTCCTATTTTAATAACCTTGATCTTGCTCACAAACTCCGTGGAGTTTGAGGTGTCGTTCGTTCCACAAGCGGACATATTTGATTTGATGGAATTTTGGCTAGGAGGTATGTAGGGGAGTTAATCGCAGTCTTAATGCAACCCCTTATGGATCTTCGGTAAGCTATACAATCTTGGCGGCACAGGGGCTTGCGGTAGAAAACTTTACTGCGGTAAAAACACGATTTACATCGTGGTCTTATCTACTGACTTATGCGACTTCCATTTAGTACTTAAATACTAGTTTGTATAGAGGCTAAAGTATCGCGCTTATCCGTATTTATAGGAGCAGATACGTCTTTCACTTGAAGAGCTAAGCAGAGCATCTCAGACTGGCAGCAGTACTTTCACCAAGAGACTGGGAATATATCGACAAGGCCACTTTTGCCCAAGAACAACTTCTTTGGAGGAAAGCTACTCTGAAACAAACCAAAAAATACGATCGACTATCCATTCCTAAATCCACAACAAAACCCCTGGATCCAGACCGGATAGTCATCAACCTACTCGAGGAAAACATCGATAAAGACACCAAATCCATCCTTGCCAAAGGATTAAACTTTACGCCTGCACCGAGAACGATAAATTATAGCAATTACATCGGAGCAGTGGAACCCGCTATCCGATCACTCCCACACAGAAAAATATCTAAATTCTGAAAGGCATCCGCGCAAGGAGTACTAAATATAAGGAATAAGGTATGGGTGTTGCCTCCCAAAGGATGTTGCAAAATCTCCCGAATGGCTTGATAGAATATTCAACGGACAGAGCACCCGACCGGCAATTGGGAGAGGTTAGATTCCCGGTCCCATCAGACTTTTTCAAGTCCTTTCTACCTTGGGAGAACTGGATACTTCATTATATCAGACGATGATAACTTACTATAAGAATATCAGAAAATTTATTATAAGAAAAACATTTAAGGAAAACGCTACTAAAGGGTGGAAGAAAGACGTAAACTGGCCCTTAAAAGGGCAGCCAGAAAGTCAACACCTCCAAAAGATGAAAAAGAAAAGCCACTTGCGACAGCAGGAGTCTCGGCAAAAAAAGTAAATCAGCTGGTCATTTGGCGACACAACGGGAAAATACATACAAACGGCACATAAAGATTGGAACTAAGATTCTCAAAGCCAAGGATCCCCTACAGCGTGTGTAAGGCCTTAAAGAGAAAATAATCGAAGCTCATTTAAACGAACGGTGAATACGCCTATAAGACACGTCCATGGGGGGACAAAATAAATGAAAAATCATTCTCGAGATAAAGATCTAAGCCAGGGGAAATGGATACTGGGACCGTATAACCAAAGAAGCTACAGAAATTTGGATACACCCAAACAATATGAATTGACAGTGTACTTTGAGTAAGGCGTAGAATGGATCACCATGAAGAAATGGCAAACAAGGGACAAAAGATGCATCCACCAATTGAAATGCAGCCGAAAGACGCATTTCAGCGGACGTTTGCAGATGGCTCGATTTCTTCCAATTACAGTAAAATAAGAAAATCGAAAAGAAAAACATTACGACTGATTATTTATCATAGGAAATGCTATGCATGGCGGAGGGAAAGCAAAAGATCAAGGGAAAGGTGTGATGTGATGAGCGGGTGAGATCAACAAAGGTTAATCAGAATTGACAAATTATGACCGTGATTGGCACCCTCGTCTCCCACTTGCTTGCCAGGAATGATATTTTTCTTCGTTTCTATTTAACCTTTATTATGTTTTTTAAGTTTGGATGTTTTTACAGCAGCGAGTATATAATCCGAATCACTGAATGCGCAGAAAATCAATACATTCAATTAATCTGCTTACATCCAATTTTATAAAGGGTCAAATTAATTATATTTATAAATCACTATAATATCGAAATGATTGATAGATTCAAATCCTTTCACAATAAAGACCGTCTGAAACCTAATCCGCACGGAACCTCCTCCAAATGAGAAACATTGACTTCGGAAACCAGATAATGATGGTCATTTATCGTTTCTCTTTATCTTCTTCATAATATTAATATAATTATAATGTTAATAATTACAATGACCTCAACCGAACATTCTCTGATCATAGGTCAGACTCATTTATCCGAACTCAAATTCATTGCAGATTTTGATATATACTCCGCGAGGCGTATGGCGGTGGGTGTAGTAACACCAAGTTCCCTACTTAATTTACCCTATTAGCTTCTCTGATAGCCTGTGAAAAGAATTACCAAAGATAACTAAGTTATTTCGCGATTACTTCCTTGTAACGCTTGGATAATTCTTCCCGGAGATCGTGTCCGTTTTGGGACGAAAATTTCGTTTACTTCGGTCAAAAATTCAAATTCATCAAATTTTTCGGAAATCTTCCTTCGATGATCACTTCTTCTAAGCGATCCATATCATAGCTGCTGTCATAGGGTTTCAGATCGATCCTCCGCGATTCTTACTTAGCATAGGAGCTTCTCTATATTTTTGTAGTTCGACCTCAAGGTTTGCTTTGTGTTGCCTCAACCACGAGTCTTTGCTTCCTATGTAATATCCTTCACTTAAGTTTCGTCCAACGTGGCTCCTCACGTACGCTTTTAGTCGTCACGTATATGCGCAAAGCTCTAATTATAAGAATTACGCCCTTTACGAATCGGGCGGCTCTACGTACGTGTGCTAATTCAAGGATAAAATCCTTTTCGTATGGATTCCACACTGCAACAGTAATCAAGAAACGGGCGAACTAGCGAATAATAAGCAATCTGTTTGACGTTGGATCGACTTCCCTTGAGAAAGCGGTTACGAAGTCTGAGCGTCCTCTCAGCTGATCCCACAATATCCTGAACGTAAGCTTTAAACGATAAATTGCTACTGTTTGTGCTGACTAATGAATTCTAATTTTGTACCGCTAATAAACTCAATAAACGTTGATTGTTCACAGTGAACTTTCTTTAAAGGTAGGTATGTCATATTTAAGACGAATGATGATTCATATCAAATGTGAATCAAAATATAATCGACAAAATATAGGTTTTTTAGTCTTTCAGAATATTTGACATAAGCGTACATGTTAAAAATATTTACTCCAATACTTTGCAATTAGCAAATTGAGACATTACCTGATGATTCAATCGAGAAGAAGTAAATTCCTAGTTTCCTATACTTGCGATTGAATCCTAATTGAGTAAATACATTTTGCTTCTCAACTAGTTTTTGCCAATCATCTGCTCCCCTGATTGGCTCAATAAGTGAAAGGAATGAACGTGGGAAAAAACGTCGACATACAATCACTCAGCTACCAATCTGAATTTTCGATTGCATGAGTAATTTCGTGGTCCAAAGCTTCCATTTTGATTTTTCCCTCATCTAATTTTGCGCCTCATCGCCCACCAATCATTATTCCGACTTTGAATGCCTTTTTCAATCAGTCCGGGAATGGGAATTGAGAAATATGACTGACCATGTGGAATAGAATCATAAACAAATGAGGAACAGAAGAGATGGTAGAGGTTTGATGAATTTGTCAGAAGGCATCTTGTGCAGGTGAAAACCACTTTACATGAGGCTGTTTTTAAATATCTACGAAACCAGAGCGGAACGAAAAGCCAATATTTTACCTCATATTTGACGTAAAATGTTTAAGTGAATTAAAACTTCAATGGAAGACATATACCATAATTATTGTAACTTTGAAATTTTAAAATAGGGTTACCATCATTATGGCAATGAAAAATTTAGGTAAAACGGACATCTGTATGATAAACCAAAGAAATGAAAGATACTTATGATTGATTTGATCGCTTCCACCAAAAATATCCCCCGAATAAATGTATAACATACATACACCCGGATGATAATTACATTGAGTCACGTGATTAATCAGAATGACAAAATGATTTAAACGATGAGTTGTTATATAACTTTTAATTTTTATAAATTTACATTTCTTCGTAGAATATTAATCAGAACCATCTGATTTTTTACTCCGAAATACATAAAAGAATATCAGAATAATTCAAAATATATTAAAAATCGAGGAAAACGCTGTTGTCTCTGATTCTTTGACCGAAACATCCATCGATCGTGTTAATGAAAATATTACAATCAACATGAAATACATTGAGTCATTTGGACAATATTCCCTACACATCTTCTCAGTCGTTATTTTTATTTTACTTATTTGCAGAATTGTACCAAAATGTACGCCTGTATTTGTGCGAGATACTTTATTTTAAAATACACGGAATAAGTAAAGAATCTATTTCGAGGCAATTGGTCTAAAATTATTCATTTTCCTCAAAAAGATATTTTTAATCTGCTCTTTTAAAAAATAGGGTAAGGATTTAATGTTGCACCCCCTGAAGAAGGGAATCCTTTCGTTTAAAAAAATAGAATAGCACTGAATTCTTTTGAGTGACAGTTACAATTAAAATCATAAATATTCATTCCTCTTTGTGATTTTTCTTCATTCAGTATCATGTTCTGAATCCGTTTGGTGTGAAACACAATAGATGTTTTAACGCATCTCTTTTCGTAGAGTTTAGGATAATCTATCGGATCTTTTGTTGTCGTGAGAATTTATAAAAGGTTTTTGTCTATATTTGTTTTATAGGATCAATCTAAAATTTATTTTTACTCGCAAAAACCTCCAGTATCCATCAAACTGAAGTAAATCATACGCAAATAGATATGGTTTTCGATAAAAGATACATGGGTGAGTATATGAATACAAATTTTACAGAATACAGACTAACTTAAATTTTATATAAAATATTTCTGAAGTGTTCTCAGCAAGCCATCGGTTTTTAAGGATATGTTTGCCGTTTTTTTTAATTATAAAAAAACGTAAGCAAGTAACTTACATGAAAACGTTGGATTCCTCCGAGCCCAAAATTAAAATATAATCTTAATAAATTCTTCTAATCGTTTACATTGAATTAGAAAGAAATGTCGATTCTTAAATAGTCAATTCGAAACTACCCTCTTGGTTGAAAATTTAAAAAAACAATTTGAATTTGAGCTGAGTACTCAAATCGAAATAAAAGCAAAATTAACTATATTTGGATTTGAATGCAGTGAGTTGAAAAATGCACTTTGGATAATAATTTACTCTTCTAATATTCACCGAGTAATCGAAGTAATAAAAAGCCTCTTAGTTACAATATACCTTAGCTTGTTTGAAACATCTATCAAAATCCCATCTCATGTAAAACAATCAAATATTATTCAAGATGATAGACCGACACTCCGCTGTGCTTTGAATGCGTAGGAAGAATCTCTGAATGAAAGAGATGTTTGGGAGGAATTCGCCATAGGCACTCCATCAGTTTGTAATCATTGCATCAAAGTAGCATTTACATTTTCAGATGCACTATTTCCACCGGTTGAACAGAGCCACCCCTCCACTGCCGACACGAGATCAATACTTCCGCGTGTCGCCGTAATATGACGTCACAAACTCAGGCAGCACTGCCGCTCCGGGCGTGGGAAGAGGCTAAGGTAAATATACTAGGAGTGGATCGCCTTCCAAATCTATTATTTTGGTTTATTCAGAGAAATGTATTGAAAATACTTCATACCGTGGGTACAGCGTTAGGATACGAAGATTCCTTTTTCTATCCAATAAATGTTAAGTTTCGAATGCCTATACTAATTCGGTATTTATAACTTCTTCCATTCGGTAGGTGAAATAAAGTTTTATTCGTGGTAAAATATTTTATATTTTCCATATTAGATTTACAGCGAATAATTAGAGACCTTTGAGGGGATTCTAGAGCGTAATTTATTAAATATATATATATGTATGTATCGTTGTCTAATCGAGGGAAACTCCTTGCAAATAGCTGACAGAAAAGGGGTAAAAATCGAAACAGAAAAATCCAATTACGATGGGGCTGACTTCAAAGATGTATGTCTAGGATAATATCGAATGCCGTACCATATGTTACAAGAATATATCTTTTTATAATATTTCCAGGGTTAACATAATTAATTGTATGGTTTATTCAATACTATTTTCATATATTTATAATACAGACGTACCTCATTATATATATACAACATCGCGTGCTATGATTATAATTATAACCTTTGCTTTCACTAAATACGTCTCTTTTATAATTTATAAGTTTAATATTATGATTAATATAGTGTTGTACAATATTAATAATGAAAACTCAATTATATGATTTGCTTTTTTATAGTTTTCAATATGTATGGTAAATTCACGCCACGTTATTTCATATTATTATGTATTCATAAAATAATCCTTTCATGTACATAATTAATTTACGAGAGTTGATAATTTTGGAAGCGGCGGATGGAGAAGATGATGCTCTGGGAGATATTCTTTTTATTTTATAATACGTTATTAATTTCCTTGAATATGTGTTAAAATTATTTCTGAATATTTTCCTCAAAAATTTATGTATGTATGTAAATACAGAAATGTGTACATCAAATTACAAACCCTAGGGGTAAAATTTGCAAATGTGAAGATGTAAAAAACGACGAAATATTTATCAATATGAAATTAGATAATATATCTTATATGAGGAAACGAAAACTTGAATAAAGTTTTGATAGAGCATAAGTTATACTATATAATCTCTAAGATGGTTTTAAAAAGTGCCTTTGTACGCAAATCATCTGGAATCTGTGGACGGCGACTCCAACTAACGGATTTTGCCGTTGCATCTTTGTCTATATCTCGCTATATTTCTAGTCGTCGCAAGTTGTCAAAAAATTTTACTTTTGGTTCATCCTTAAGAAGCTCCAAAAAACATTATGATTTAAGTAACTCAGTGTAAATCGCGGTACTTTTTTATCAAAAATCGCTCTAAAATAATGGTCTGCCATATTTCCTGTAAGGTTTGCAACTATTCAAGTATGATCATCAAAATTAGGTATCATAAAGCTCAAAAAATATATCTAAATTAATAATAGTGTTTTAACTGACGTTTATCTTGGCTCAGCAAATGTTTAATAAGAAATCTAAGATCGGCGTTTTTCACAAAATTCGGTCCAATTTTCATACACGGGAACTAACGTAAAAAACTTTTTTTAGGCCAGCTTTTTTCGATTCTAATAGCTCACGGTGTTTCGCCAATATCCATTATAATTTTCAATATTTTTAAAATCTCACACGCTAACCTCGAATAAGGAAAGGAGGTACAGAAAGTGTAACACGCAGGTGAGAGAGGAGACAAGGGACATTATCAAAAACGAAAGATCACTGAAATGTGGAGGAGTTGTGTGGCAGGAAAAAAGAACTATGTCTTTAGTTTAAATTATAGTCATGGACGTCAAGAGATAACACCGAAAGATTGGTGAATCATTCAAGATGTGGTAGAAAAGTATTGAGATTAGTATTTTATTTACTAAAGTTTTAATTTTTCGAATATCTATGTTAGCCCCTTCAAATTAGTTATATTGGCCATGGACTCACCGATGGAGCCCTCATCTGATAATAGAGCTTCGACCTGTTGGGTCCACAGTATGCCCGTTACAGTTTTGGATATTTTCTTACGTTGGGAGATGAAGTCAATTTAGAACATTTTTCGGTTAAGGAGGTACAGCATATACTATATACACGAGTATATGCACAATTTAATTACACTATATTCTCAACTTCGCCTTAACAGTTTGCAAATGAGGAGGGATTAGCTCGAAGATATTTCCAGGCAATGAGTTCCATTACTCCTCCGGTTGCATAACGAAAATTTTCCTAAATTTGCCCTCTGAGATAGGGGTTTGATTTTATACCAATGGTTACCTCTTCTATAATAACCTGGTATTTATAATCTATTACTGATATCTACCCACGATGGCTCCCTACAGTATGTTTTGAAAAGATTTCCTACATAATAAAATACCTTCTTGTTCCTAACGAGTCTCACCCTTAAACTTCTAACATACATATGAGACGCTGAAGTCCTGAACCTGAAGAAAAATTTCTTTGAACATATCGCGCTGCCGTCTCTGAACCATTTCGAATTCATTTATGAGCACTATCTGCTGACGATCCCTTACTGATACCTCGTACTCCAAGATAAGCCTGACTAAAAATTTGAGCACTAATTCTTTGGAGCTACCTTATCCCATAATCCTGATAACGAAATGCAGTGCCCTATACACAATGATGTGCAAATTTTTTGTAAATGTCACTCCTGTAGTCCGTTCCACAAAAGCTGGCAATGCGGGAAGCTTATGGGGAAATAAATGCACGTAAATTCCCGTAAGGAAGCAACCTTACCTCACCCCAGTGATCAGTTAATGATTTCTTACGTACTTTTACGGATAAAATTGAGATTTTCAGATTAGCTGGGACGATTTTTTCCGAAGTTTTGGTGAAATGTGTATAAGAAAGGATGGTTCTACATATTAACGAAGATATTTCATCTTTATAACAAAAGAAATAAATTTTATAGCGGAATAAAAAAATGGCCGCGAAATCGGTGCGAGAACATTATTAAAACTGCCATTTCTCTCATCTTATCCAACATAAAGTGCTAATTTTTTCTTAGATTACTCTTTATACCTTATGAATACGTACGAGTCAAATCCTACTAATTTTTGAGTAGCTATATCTTAGCAAAAAAAGATATTTAAATGGAACGTAACCTCCGAAAAATTTGATCGTGCAGTCAAATTTATACATCGCCTAAAACTTTTTTGTTTCTTACATTAAGAAAAACTTGTCGCGAGAAAAATTGAGATAAAATTCAAAAACTAAAGTTCTACTCAAGATATCGACTCAGAATAACCTGTAAATGTAAATGAAAACGTTTATCTCAATTTTTCTCAAAACCCGAGAGAGTAATTTAACTAGCGCTCCGATTGCTTATCAGTAGTTTTTGGCTCGAGACTCATAGACCCGAGAGCCAATTGCAGATTGAGCCGCACCCGCCCTCGGGTATAAAATTCAAAAACTAAAGCTCTATTCAATTTATCGACTCAGAATAGCATGTAAATGAATATAAGAACATTTATTCTCAATATCTGAATTTTTTCTATGATTGATTCCTCGATAGACCCAATATGGTCGATTAAATTCCTTTGCCTTGCATTTGATTTCTCACCCATAACAAACACTGTTGATCTTCCAGTGCTGACGGGGGATTTTTTTTCTTTATCTGATTCTTCGGTAGACGATCTTCACCCGATATGGTGGAATGATATTTCATCGTCATTCGAGGATACTATACCATCAGCATCCGAGAGGAATCTGCATCTATCGATAAGAGATGCATTTTCTGATACACGAATTCGCTCCTCCGAGTACTTCCATCTGCACGCAGATAGGTCGACCCATATATCTCTCAATTCTCATCAGATTTTCCTAAGAGAATTCCGTCTCTAGGGGAAGGAAATGTCAGTACTGTTCCTGAAGGTCCGCTCCCTGAAGAAATGCTTCCCTTTCAAGTACACTAAAGTCGACTGTGGATGGTGCAATGCGCGGATTACAATTCGAAATGATTCTTATCCCGTGATATTAACATCTCTTTTCGGAAATGTGATCAGCTTGAAACTCCTGTTTTTCTTCAGAGATTAGGAGGGTGCTTCAATCAAACGAAGATTTCTTCTTTAACGGTATCTGTTTCTTTCCAATACGTCACTGTCTCTGAGAGTCGTGGAAAAAAGAACAAAAATTCCAGGATTTGTGATTTTCATCATTATTGCCATATACGCGGTTCTGTAATCGTAAAAAAACGAGGATACCGAGAGCATTGTGCTTTGGCATCTCCCGCCTTGAGGAGAGTGTGTCGGCATGTTCTCTCAAATGGAAGGCGGTATTGAGAAAGCAGGAGTGGTGAAGAAGGGGCATTCAGGAGTTACTCCTTTTCCAACAATTCATTCTGGATTACAAGATCACAGTTTATGGAAATCGTAGGAGAAAGGAGGTTATTTTTGATGGACCTGACATCGAAATGAAAAGATATAAAAAAACTTGATTTGATATACGGAGAGGGGTTATTACATCCGTAACGGGTACTTATGGGTGTTCATACTACTGCAGGATATGTCGGAAACCTTAGGATCGCCATCGCAGCCATCGTTATCCATCAGACTGCGATAAATGCTAGTCATTTCCTTGATGTTTTTCTTCCTGTATTCGTGATTTCTACGAATGTTTTCAGAAACATCTTATTTCGTCGAATGAGGGTATCTACATATTTACCCTGCGAGGAGCCTTTCGGCGTTTGGCAGGGGGTGCAAGATGCATTTCTAGAAAGGAGCTCTCTCTGAATTTATCTCGTAATTTATTTCTTTGTTTCGACTTTCTTTCTTCTAATGATTCCTAACCGGCGTCCTTTAGCATCAGTGTTACGCTCACTGAGGCCTCATTATCGTAATGCAGCATCGTTCGCGCACCTATTCATCGCTCCTACCGGCTATTCTCTTGACGAAACCGAGTTTCCTTCGTGCTCGACCACATATGTTACGGATATGGGCACTCCAATTTAAGTTATTCGTCAGCGTAACTACCAGATATTTTACAGATTTCCCTATCGCTATATTTTTCCCTTGAATGCTATATAAAAGGTCATCGGTAGTGGACTTTCTCTTAAAGAAGTTAACTACTGAGCATTTATGAATATTGAGCTCTAATTTCCAGTCATCGCACCATTTCACGATGATATCTAAATCTTTCGATAGGGCTAACCTGTCCTCTCCACTATCAATTTCTCTGTATATAACCGTATCGTCTGCAAACAATCTAACGTTACTATCAATGAGACTATTCAGATCGTTAATATAAACTAAAAAAAGTAAGGGCGCTATTACCCTTAGGGTAAATCAATCTCTCAGTCGATACATTCATGCACCTAATATTTGGCAGTCTTCTTAGGAATGAAAAGCACATATGTGAGGGTCCGCATTATGCGGAAAGTACCACCAAGTTTTCCTTATTTAGGACCCCTTTCGAACATCGCGCCCTACCACCCTTTCGGCCTAATATTTATGGGGAAAAATTAGTAGAATAATACTAAGGAAAAACCGTGATCTTTTGAGAAAATGAGTTGAAAATGTAGTCGCCTGTTACTTTCCGTTCTATTAAAGTAAGAATTATAAAAATCTACGTACATCGGTTTTGTCAACAACGAACTTTTATTAAGATCGTAGCGCGGGATTAGGTCGGCAACCGATCTTTCAATTTTCGTGATCGCTTACAATGATCTCATTCATTTCATCGTAAATAAACGTTTTAATAATGGTAAAATTCTGTTAATATATATAAATTAAACATGGAAGCTATAATTTCGACACTTTAAGTATGCATTACAGTGGATCATTTGACTGAAAAGAAAGTGAAGTATACATTAACCGCGGGATGGAATACCGAACCAACAAAGAACGTAAGATAAAATTAACATTCGTAAAAAACTTTTATGATAATTCAGTGATATCTCCCCCTTTTATTAAAGGGGGAGATATCTCCCCCTATATTTAGGAAAATTATATAAAAACGGGAGATCAAATTTAAAAAATATATGAATTATTTAAGGAATATTTTTTCCAGAACTTATATTTTTGTCGGAAAAAATTCTTCTTGTCCAGAACCGTTTCTTTTGTCCGAAACGAACAATTTTGTCGAAAACTTATATTTTTGTCGGAAAAGATTATTTTTGTCCAGAACTGCTCTTTTTGACAGAAATGAATATTTTTTTACAGAACATATATTTTTGTCGGAAAATATTATTTTTCTCCAGAACCGCTATTTCTGTCAGAAACGATTATATTTGTCCAGAACTTATATTTTTGTCGGAAACGATTATTTTTGTCGGAAAAGATTATTTTTGTCCAGAACCACTATTTATGTAAGAAACGAATATTTTTGTGCAAAACCGCTATTTTTGTCAGGAACGAAAATTTTTGTCCAGAACTTATATTTTTGTCAGAAACGAATATTTTTGTCCAGACTTATATTTTTGTCGGAAAAGATTATTTTTTTCCCGAACCGCTATTTATGTCAGAAACGAATATTTTTTTCCAAAACCGTTATTTCTGTAAGGAACGATTATATTAGTCCAGAACTTATATTTTTGTTAGAAATGAATATTTTTGTCTAGAACTGATATTTTATTCGGAAAAGATTATTTATGTCCAGAAATTATATTTTTTTCGGAAAAGATTTTTTTTCTCCAGAACCGTTTTTTTTGTCAAAAACGAATATTTTTGTCCAGAACTTATATTTTTGTCAGAAAAGATTATTTTTGTCCAGAACCGCTATTTTCGTCAGAAACGAATAGTTTTGTCGCAAATGACTATTTTTGTCCAAAACCGCTATTTTTGTCAGATACGAATATTTTTGTCCAGAACTTATATTTTTGTTGGCAAAGATTATTTTTGTGCAAAACAACTATTATTGTAAGGAACGATTATTTTTGTCCAGAACTTATTTTTTTGTAGGAAAAGATTATTTTTGTCCAGAACCGCTATTTTTGTCCAGAACTTATATTTTTGTCGGAAACATATTTTTTTCGGAAAAGATTTTTTTTGTCAAGAACTTACATTTTTGTCGGAAAAATTAAATTTTTTCCAGAACCGCTATTTTTGTCAGCAACGAATATTTTTGTCCAGAACTTATATTTTTGTCGGAAAAGGTTATTTTTTTCCAGAACCGCTATTTATGTCAGAAACGAATATTTTTGAGCAGAACCGCTATTTTTGTCAGGAACGAATATTTTTGTCCAGAACTTATATTTTTGTCAGAAACGAATATTTTTGCCTAGAACTTATATTTTAGTCGGAAAAGATTATTTATGTCCATAAATTATATTTTATTCGGAAAAGATTATTTTTGTTCAGAACCGCTATATTTGTTAGAAACGAATATTTTTGTCCAGAACCGCTATTTTTGTCTGAAAAGATTATTTTTGTGCAGAACCGCTATTTTTGTCGGAAACTTATATTTTTGTATGTAAACATTATTTTCGTCCAGAACTTATATTTTTGTGGGAAAAGATTATTTTTGTCCAGAACCGCTATATTTGTCAGAAACGATTATATTTGCCCAGAACTAATATTTCTGTCGGAAAAGGTTATATTTGTCCAGAACCGCTATTTTTGTCTGAAACGATTATATTTGTCCAGAAATTATATTTTCGTCAGAAACGAATAATATTGTTCGGAACTAATATTTTTTTCGGAAAAGATTATTTTTGTCCAGAACCGTTTTTTTTGTCAAAAACAAATATTTTTGTCCAGAACTAATATTTTTGTGGGAAAAGATTATTTTTGTCCAGAACTTATATTTTTGTCGGAAAAGATGACTTTTGTCCAGAACTTATATTTTTGTGGGAAAAGATTATTTTTCTCCAGAACCGCTATATTTGTAAGAAACGATTATATTTGCCAAGAACTAATATTTCTGTCGGAAAGGATTATTTTTGTCCAGAACCGCTATTTTTGTCTGAAACGATTATATTTGTCGAGAAATTATATTTTTGTCAAAACGAATAATTCTGTTCAGAACTTATATTTTTTTCCAGAACCGCTATATTTGTCAGAAACGATTATACTTGCCCAGAACTTATATTTCGTCGGAAAAGATTATTTTTGTCCAGAACTTATATTTCCTTCGGAAAAGATTTTTTTTGTCAAGAACTTAAATTTTTGTCGGAAAAATTAAATTTTTTCCAGAAACGCTATTTTTGTCGGAAACGAATATTTTTGTCCAGAACTTATATTTTTGTCGGAAAAGATTATTTTTTTCCAGAACCGCTATTTCTGTCAGAAACGAATATTTTTGTGCAGAACCGCTATTTTTGTCAGAACAAATATTTTTGTGTAGAACTTATATTTTAGTCGGAAAAGATTATTTTTGTTCAGAACTTACATTTTTGTCAGAATCGATTTCATTAGTCCAGAACCAATATTTTTGTCAGGAACGAAAATTTTTGTCCAGAACTTATATTTTTGTCAGAAACGAATATTTTTGTCAAGAACTTATATTAAACTCGGAAAAGATTATTTTTGTTCAGAACCGCTATATTTGTCATAAACGAATATTTTTGTCCAGAACTTATATTTTTTTCGGAGAAGATTAATTTTGTCCAGAACCGCTATTTTTGTCAGGAACGAACATTTTTGATCAGTACTTATATTTTTGTCGGAAAAGATTAATTGGGTCCATAACCGCTATTTTTGTTAGAAACAAATATTTTTGCCCAGAACTTATATTTCTGTCGGAAAAGATTATTTTTGTCCAGAACCGCTATTGTTGTCTGAAAAGATTATTTTTGTCCAGAACCGCTATTTTTGTCTGAAAACATTATTTACGTCAAGAACTTATATTTTTGTGGGAAAAGATTATTTTTCTCCAGAAGCGCTATATATGTCAGAAACGATTATATTTGCCAAGAACTAATATTTCTGTCGGAAAAGATTATTTTTGTCCAGAACCGATATTTTTGTCTGAAACGAATATTTTTTTCCAAAACCGTTATTTCTGTAAGGAACGATTATATTAGTCCAGAACTTATATTTTTGTTAGAAATGAATATTTTTGTCTAGAACTGATATTTTATTCGGAAAAGATTATTTATGTCCAGAAATTATATTTTTTTCGGAAAAGATTTTTTTTCTCCAGAAGCGTTTTTTTTGTCAAAAACGAATATTTTTGTCCAGAACTTATATTTTTGTCAGAAAAGATTATTTTTGTCCAGAACCGCTATTTTCGTCAGAAACGAATAGTTTTGTCGCAAATGACTATTTTTGTCCAAAACCGCTATTTTTGTCAGATACGAATATTTTTGTCCAGAACTTATATTTTTGTTGGCAAAGATTATTTTTGTGCAAAACAACTATTATTGTAAGGAACGATTATTTTTGTCCAGAACTTATTTTTTTGTAGGAAAAGATTATTTTTGTCCAGAACCGCTATTTTTGTCCAGAACTTATATTTTTGTCGGAAACATATTTTTTTCGGAAAAGATTTTTTTTGTCAAGAACTTACATTTTTGTCGGAAAAATTAAATTTTTTCCAGAACCGCTATTTTTGTCGGAAACGAATATTTTTGTCCAGAACTTATATATTCGTCGGATACCATTATTTTTGTCGGGAAAGATTATTTTTGTCCAAAACCGCTATATTTGTCAGCAACGAATATTTTTGTCCAGAACTTATATATTCGTCGGATACCATTATTTTTGTCGATATTATTTATGTCCATAAATTATATTTTATTCGGAAAAGATTATTTTTGTCCAGAACCGCTATATTTGTCAGAAACGATTATATTTGCCCAGAACTAATATTTCTGTCGGAAAAGGTTATATTTGTCCAGAACCGCTATTTTTGTCTGAAACGATTATATTTGTCCAGAAATTATATTTTCGTCAGAAACGAATAATATTGTTCGGAACTTATATTTTTTTCGGAAAAGATTATTTTTGTCCAGAACCGTTTTTTTTGTCAAAAACAAATATTTTTGTCCAGAACTAATATTTTTGTGGGAAAAGATTATTTTTGTCCAGAACTTATATTTTTGTCGGAAAAGATGACTTTTGTCCAGAACTTATATTTTTGTGGGAAAAGATTATTTTTCTCCAGAACCGCTATATTTGTAAGAAACGATTATATTTGCCAAGAACTAATATTTCTGTCGGAAAGGATTATTTTTGTCCAGAACCGCTATTTTTGTCTGAAACGATTATATTTGTCGAGAAATTATATTTTTGTCAAAACGAATAATTCTGTTCAGAACTTATATTTTTTTCCAGAACCGCTATATTTGTCAGAAACGATTATACTTGCCCAGAACTTATATTTCGGTCGGAAAAGATTATTTTTGTCCAGAACTTATATTTCCTTCGGAAAAGATTTTTTTTGTCAAGAACTTAAATTTTTGTCGGAAAAATTAAATTTTTTCCAGAAACGCTATTTTTGTCGGAAACGAATATTTTTGTCCAGAACTTATATTTTTGTCGGAAAAGATTATTTTTTTCCAGAACCGCTATTTCTGTCAGAAACGAATATTTTTGTGCAGAACCGCTATTTTTGTCAGGAACGAAAATTTTTGTCCAGTACTTATATTTTTGTCAGAACGAATATTTTTGTGTAGAACTTATATTTTAGTCGGAAAAGATTATTTTTGTTCAGAACTTACTTTTTTGTCAGAATCGATTTCATTAGTCCAGAACCAATATTTTTGTCAGGAACGAAAATTTTTGTCCAGAACTTATATTTTTGTCAGAAACGAATATTTTTGTCAAGAACTTATATTAAACTCGGAAAAGATTATTTTTGTTCAGAACCGCTATATTTGTCATAAACGAATATTTTTGTCCAGAACTTATATTTTTTTCGGAGAAGATTAATTTTGTCCAGAACCGCTATTTTTGTCAGGAACGAACATTTTTGATCAGTACTTATATTTTTGTCGGAAAAGATTAATTGGGTCCATAACCGCTATTTTTGTTAGAAACAAATATTTTTGCCCAGAACTTATATTTCTGTCGGAAAAGATTATTTTTGTCCAGAACCACTATTGTTGTCTGAAAAGATTATTTTTGTCCAGAACCGCTATTTTTGTCTGAAAACATTATTTACGTCAAGAACTTATATTTTTGTCGGAAAAGATGACTTTTGTCCAGAACTTTATTTTTGTGGGAAAAGATTATTTTTCTCCAGAAGCGCTATATATGTCAGAAACGATTATATTTGCCAAGAACTAATATTTCTGTCGAAAAAGATTATTTTTGTCCAGAACCGATATTTTTGTCTGAAACGAATATTTTTTTCCAAAACCGTTATTTCTGTAAGGAACGATTATATTAGTCCAGAACTTATATTTTTGTTAGAAATGAATATTTTTGTCTAGAACTGATATTTTATTCGGAAAAGATTATTTATGTCCAGAAATTATATTTTTTTCGGAAAAGATTTTTTTTTCTCCAGAAGCGTTTTTTTTGTCAAAAACGAATATTTTTGTCCAGAACTTATATTTTTGTCAGAAAAGATTATTTTTGTCCAGAACCGCTATTTTCGTCAGAAACGAATAGTTTTGTCGCAAATGACTATTTTTGTCCAAAACCGCTATTTTTGTCAGATACGAATATTTTTGTCCAGAACTTATATTTTTGTTGGCAAAGATTATTTTTGTGCAAAACAACTATTATTGTAAGGAACGATTATTTTTGTCCAGAACTTATTTTTTGTAGGAAAAGATTATTTTTGTCCAGAACCGCTATTTTTGTCCAGAACTTATATTTTTGTCGGAAACATATTTTTTTCGGAAAAGATTTTTTTTGTCAAGAACTTACATTTTTGTCGGAAAAATTAAATTTTTTCCAGAACCGCTATTTTTGTCGGAAACGAATATTTTTGTCCAGAACTTATATATTCGTCGGATACCATTATTTTTGTCGGGAAAGATTATTTTTGTCCAAAACCGCTATTTTTGTCAGCAACGAATATTTTGTCCAGAACTTATATTTTTGTCGGAAAAGGTTATTTTTTTCCAGAACCGCTATTTATGTCAGAAACGAATATTTTTGAGCAGAACCGCTATTTTTGTCAGGAACGAATATTTTTGCCCAGAACTTATATTTTTGTCAGAAACGAATATTTTTGCCTAGAACTTTTATTTTAGTCGGAAAAGATTATTTATGTCCATAAATTATATTTTATTCGGAAAAGATTATTTTTGTTCAGAACCGCTATATTTGTTAGAAACGAATATTTTTGTCCAGAACCGCTATTTTTGTCTGAAAAGATTATTTTTGTGCAGAACCGCTATTTTTGTCGGAAACTTATATTTTTGTCGGTAAACATTATTTTCGTCCAGAACTTATATTTTTGTGGGAAAAGATTATTTTTGTCCAGAACCGCTATATTTGTCAGAAACGATTATATTTGCCCAGAACTAATATTTCTGTCGGAAAAGGTTATATTTGTCCAGATCGCTATTTTTGTCTGAAACGATTATATTTGTCCAGAAATTATATTTTCGTCAGAAACGAATAATATTGTTCGGAACTTATATTTTTTTCGGAAAAGATTATTTTTGTCCAGAACCGTTTTTTTTGTCTGAAACGATTATATTTGTCGAGAAATTATATTTTTGTCAGAAACGAATAATATTGTTCGGAACTTATATTTTTTTCGGAAAAGATTTTTTTTGTCCAGAACCGTTTTTTTTGTCAAAAACAAATATTTTTGTCCAGAACTAATATTTTTGTGGGAAAAGATTATTTTTGTCCAGAACTTATTTTTTTGTCGGAAAACATCATTTTTGTCCAGAACCGCTATTTTTGTCAGAAACGAATATTTTTTTCCGGAACTTATATTTTTGTCAGAAACGAATATTTTTGTCCAGAACTTATATTAAACTCGGAAAAGATTATTTTTGTTCAGAACCGCTATTTATGTCAGAAACGAATATTTATGTCCAGAACTTATATTTTTGTCGGAAAAGATTATTCTTTTGAGAACCGATATTTATGTCAGCAACAAATATTTTTGTTCAGAACTAATGTTTTTGTCGGAAAAGATTATTTTTGTCCAAAACCGCTATTTATGTCAGAAACGAATTTTTTTGCAGAACCATTTTTTTTCGCAGAAACGTATACTTTTGTCCAGAACTAATAGTTCTTTCGGAAAAAATTATTTTTGACCAGAACCGCTATTTTTGTCTGAAACGATTCTATTTGTCCAGAAATTATATTTTTGGCAAAACGAATAATTTTGTTCAGAACTTATATTTTTGTCGGAAAAGATTATTTTTGTCCAGAACCGCTATATTTGTCAGAAACGATTATACTTGCCCAGAACTTATATTTCGGTCGGAAAAGATTATTTTTGTCCAGAACTTACATTTCCTTCGGAAAAGATTTTTTTTGTCAAGAACTTACATTTTTGTCGGAAAAATTAAATTTTTTCCAGAACCGCTATTTTTGTCGGAAACGAATACTTTTGTCCAGTACTTATATTTTCGTCGGATACGATTATTTTTGTCGGGAAAGATTATTTTTGTCCAAAACCGCTATTTTTGTCAGAAACGAATATGTTTGTCCAGAACTTATATTTTTGTCGGAAAAGATTATTTTTTTCCAGAACCGCTATTCATGTCAGAAACGAATATTTATGTGCAGAACCGCTATTTTAGTCAGGAACGAAAATTTTTGTCCAGAACTTAAATTTTTGTCAGAAACGAATATTTTTTTCAAGAACTTATATTTTAGTCGGAAAAGATTATTTTTGTTCAGAACCGCTATATTTGTCAGAAACGAATATTTTTGTCCAGAACTTATGTTTTTGTCGGAAAAGATTATTTTTGTCCAGTACCGTTTTTTTTGTCAGAAACGAATATTTTTGAATAAAACTTATATTTTTTTCGAAAAAGATTATCTTTCTCAAGAACTTATATTTTTGTCGGTAAACATAATTTTCGTCCAGAACTTATATTTTTGTGGGAAAAGATTATTTTTGTCCAGAACCGCTATATTTGTCAGAAACGATTATATTTGCCCAGAACTAATATTTCTGTCGGAAAAGGTTATATTTGTCCAGAACCGCTATTTTTGTCTGAAACGATTATATTTGTCCAGAAATTATATTTTCGTCAGAAACGAATAATATTGTTCGGAACTTATATTTTTTTCGGAAAAGATTATTTTTGTCCAGAACCGTTTTTTTTGTCTGAAACGATTATATTTGTCGAGAAATTATATTTTTGTCAAAACGAATAATTCTGTTCAGAACTTATATTTTTGTCGGAAAAGATTATTTTTTTCCAGAACCGCTATTTATGTCAGAAACGAATATTTTTGTCCAGAACTTATATTTTTGTCGGAAAAGATTATTTTTTTCCAGGACTTATATTTTTGTCAGAAACGAATCTTTTTGTGTAGAACTTATATTTTAGTCGGAAAAGATTATTTTTGTTCAGAACTTATATTTTTGTCAGAAACGAATATTTTTGTCATGAACTTATATTTTAGTCGGAAAAGATTATTTTTGTCCAGAACCGCTATTGTTGTCTGAAAAGATTATTTTTGTCCAGAACCGCTATTTTTGTCTGAAAACATTATTTACGTCAAGAACTTATATTTTTGTCGGAAAAGAAGACTTTTGCCCAGAACTTTATTTTTCTGGGAAAAGATTATTTTTCTCCAGAAGCGCTATATTTGTCAGAAACGATTATATTTGCCAAAAACTTATATTTCGGTCGGAAAAGATTATTTTTGTCCAGAACTTATATTTCCTTCGGAAAAGATTTTTTTTGTCAAGAACTTACATTTTTGTCGGAAAAATAAAATTTTTTCCAGAACCGCTATTTTTGTCGGAAACGAATACTTTTGTCCAGTACTTATATATTCGTCGGATACGATTATTTTTGTCGGGAAAGATTATTTTTGTCCAAAACCGCTATTTTTTTTCAGAAACGAATATTTTTGTCCAGAACTTATATTCTTGTTGGAAAAGATTATTTTTGTTCAGAACCGCTATTTTTGTCAGGAACGAATATTTTTGTCCAGAACTTATATTTTTGTCGGAAAAGATTATTTTTGTCCAGAACCTATATTTATGTCAGAAACAAATATTTTTGACCAGAACTTATGTTTTTTCGGAAAAGATTATTTTTGTCCAGTACCGTTTTTTTTGTCAGAAACGAATATTTTTGTATAAAACTTATATTTTTGTCGGAAAAGATTATCTTTCTCAAGAACTTATATTTTCTTCGGAAAAGATTATTTATGTCAAGAACTTACATTTCTGTCGGAAAAATTAAATTTTTTCCGGAACCGCTATTTTTGTCGGAATCGAATATTTTTGTCCAGAACTTATATTTTTGTCAGAAACGGATATTTTTGTCTAGAACTTATATTTTTGTCAGAAACGAATAATTATGTTCAGAACTTATATTTTTTTCGGAAAAGATTATTTTTGTCAATAACTTACATTTTTGACGGAAAAATTAAATTATTTCCAGAACCGCTATTTTTGTCGGAAACGAATATTTTTGCCCAGAACTTATATTTTTGTCGGAAAGGAATATTTTTGTACAGAACCGCTATTTTTGTCAGAAACGAAAATTTTTGTCCAGAACTTATATTTCTGTCAGAAACGAATATTTTTGTCAAGAACTTATATTAAACTCGGAAAAGATTATTTTTGTTCAGAGCCGCTATATTTGTCAGAAACGAATATTTTTGTCCAGAACTTATATTTTTGTCGGAGAAGATTAATTTTGTCCAGAACCGCTATTTTTGTCAGGAACGAATATTTTTGATCAGAACTTATATTTCTGTCGGAAAAGATTATTTTTGTCCAGAACCGCTATTGTTGTCTGAAAAGATTATTTTTGTCCAGAACAGCTATTCTTGTCTGTAAACATTATTTACGTCAAGAACTCATATTTTTGTCGGAAAAGATGACTTTTGTCCAGAACTTTATTTTTGTGGGAAAAGATTATTTTTCTCCAGAAGCGCTATATTTGTCAGAAACGATTATATTTGCCAAGAACTTATATTTCGGTCGGAAAAGATTATTTTTGTCCAGAACTTATATTTCCTTCGGAAAAGATTTTTTTTGTCAAGAACTTACATTTTTGTCGGAAAAATAAAAATTTTTCCAGAACCGCTATTTTGTCGGAAACGAATACTTTTGTCCAGTACTTATATTTTCGTCGGATACGATTATTTTTGTCGGGAAAGATTATTTTTGCCCAAAACCGCTATTTTTGTCGGAAACGAATATTTTTGCCCAGAACTTATATTTTTGTCGGAAAGGAATATTTTTGTCATGAGCTTATATTTTAGTCGGAAAAGATTATTATTGTCCCGAACCGCTATTTTTGTCAGGAACGAATATTTTTGATCAGAACTTATATTTATGAAGGAAAAGATTATTTTTGTCCAGAACCGCTATTTTTGTTAGAAACGAATATTTTTGTCCGGAATTTATGTTTTTGTCGGAAAAGATTATTTTTGTCCAGTACCGTTTTTTTTGTCAGAAACGAATATTTTTGTATAAAACTTATATTTTTTTCGAAAAAGATTATGTTTCTCAAGAACTTATATTTTTTTCGGAAAAGATTATTTTTTTCCAGAACCGCTATTTTTGTCGGAAACGAATACTTTTGCCCAGATCTCATATTTTTGTCGGAAAAGATTATTTTTCTCGAGAACCTATATTTTTTTCGGAAAAGATTATTTTTGTCAAGAACTTACATTTTTGACGGATACGATTATTTTTTTCGGGAAAGATAATTTTTTACCAAAACCGCTGTTTTTTCAGAAATGAATATTTTTGTCCAGAACTAATATTTTTTTGGGAAAAGATTATTTTTGTCCAGAACTTATTTTTTTGTCGGAAAAGATCATTTTTGTCCAGAACCGCTATTTTTGTCAGAAACGAATATTTTTGTCCAGAACTTATATTAAACTCGGAAAAGATTATTTTTGTTCAGAACCGCTATTTATGTCAGAAACGAGTATTTTTGTGCTAAACAGCTATTTTTGTCAGAAACGAAAATTTTTGACCAGAACTTATATTTCTGTCAGAAACGAATATTTTTGTCAAGAACTTATATTAAACTCGGAAAAGATTTTTTTGTTCAGAACCGCTATATTTGTCAGAAACGAATATTTTTGTCCAGAACTTATATTTTTGTCGGAGAAGATTAATTTTGTCCAGAACCGCTATTTTTGTCAGGAACGAATATTTTTGATCAGAACTTATATTTCTGTCGGAAAAGATTATTTTTGTCCAGAACCGCTATTGTTGTCTGAAAAGATTATTTTTGTCCAGAACCGCTATTTTTGTCTGAAAACATTATTTACGTCAAGAACTTATATTTTTGTCTGAAAAGATGACTTTTGTCCAGAACTTTATTTTTGTTGGAAAAGATTATTTTTCTCCAGAAGCGCTATATTTGTCAGAAACGATTATATTTGCCAAGAACTAATATTTCTGTCGGAAAAGATTATTTTTGTCCAGAACCGATATTTTTGTCTGAAACGATTATATTTGTCGAGAAATTATATTTTTGTCAAAACGAATAATTCTGTTCAGAACTTATATTTTTGTCGGAAAAGATTATTTTTTTCCAGAACCGCTATTTTTGTCGGAAACGAATATTTTTGTCCAGAACTAATATTTCTGTCGGAAAAGATTATTTTTGTCCAGAACCGCTATTTTTGTTAGAAACGAATATTTTTGTCCAGAACTTATGCTTTTTCCGCAAAAGATTAATTTTTTCCAGTACCATTTTATTATCAGAAACGAATATTTTTGTATAAAACTTATATTTTTGTCGAAAAAGATTATCTTTCTCAAGAACTTATATTTTTTTCGGAAGAGATTATTTTTTTCCAGAACCGCTATTTTCGTCGGAAACGAATACTTTTGTCCAGAACTTATATTTTCGTTGGAAAAGATTATTTTTGTCCAGAACCGCAATATTCGTAAGAAACGATTATATTTGCCCAGAACTTATATTTCTGTCGGAAAAGATTATTTTTGTTCATAACCGCTATTTTTGTCTGAAACGATTGTATTTGTCCAGAAATTATATTTTTGTCAGAAACGAATAATATTGTTCGGAACTTATATTTTTGTCGGAAAAGATTATTTTTGTCCAGAACCGCTATATTTGTCAGAAACGATTATACTTGCCCGGAACTTATATTTCGGTCGGAAAAGATTATTTTTGTCCAGAACTTATATTTCCTTCGGAAAAGATTTTTTTTGTCAAGAACTTACATTTTTGTCGGAAAAATTAAATTTTTTCAAGAACCGCTATTTTTGTCGGAAACGAATACTTTTGTCCAATACTTATATTTTCGTCGGATACGATTATTTTTGTCAGGAAAGATTATTTTTGTCCAAAACCGCTATTTTTGTCAGCAACGAATATGTTTGTCCAGAACTTATTTTTTTGTCGGAAAAGATTATTTTTTTCCAGAACCGCTATTTATGTCAGAAACGAATATTTTTGTGCAGAACCGCTATTTTTGTCAGGAACGAAAATTTTTGTCCAGAACTTATATTTTTGTCAGAAACGAATATTTTTGTCATGAACTTATATTTTAGTCGGAAAAGATTATTTTTGTTCAGAACCGCTATATTTGTCAGAAACGAATATTTTTGTCCAGAACTTATATTTTTGTCAGAATCGATTTCATTAGTCCAGAATCAATATTTTTGTCAGGAACGAATATTTTTGATCAGAGCTTATATTTTTTTCGGAAAAGATTAATTTGGTCCAGAACCGCTATTTTTGTTAGAAACGAATATATTTGTCCAGAACTTATATTTGTGTCGGATAAGATTATTTTTGTCCAGAACTTCAATATTAGTCAGAAACGATTATATTTGCCCAGAACTTATATTTCTATCGGAAAAGATTATTTTTGTCCAGAACCGCTTTTTTTGTCTGAAAAGAATATTTTTTTGTCCAGAACCGCTATTTTTGTCGGACAACATTATTTTCGTCCAGAACTTATATTTTTGTCGGAAAAGATGACTTTTGTCCAGAACTTATATTTTTGTGGGAAAAGATTATATTTGTCCAGAACCGCTATATTTGTCAGAAACGATTATATTTGCCATGAAGTAATATTTCTTTCGGAAAAGATTATTTTTGTCCAGAACCGCTATTTTTGTCTGAAACGATTATATTTGTCCAGAAATTATATTTTTGTCAAAACGAATAATTTTGTTCAAAACTTATATTTCTGTCTGCAAAGATTATTTTTGTCCAGAACCGCTATATTTGTCAGAAACGATTATACTTCCCCAGAACTTATATTTCAGTCGGAAAAGATTATTTTTGTCCAGAACTTATATTTCCTTCGGAAAAGATTTTTTTTGTCAAGAACTTACATTTTTGTCGGAAAAATTAAATTTTTTCCAGAACTGCTATTTTTATCGGAAACGAATACTTTTGTCCAGTACTTATATTTTCGTCGGATACGATTATTTTTGTCGGGAAAGATTATTTTTGTCCAAAACCGCTATTTTTGTCAGAAACGAATATGTTTGTCCAGAACTTATATTTTTGTCGGAAAAGATTATTTTTTTCCAGAACCGCTATTCATGTCAGAAACGAATATTTTTGTGCAGAACCGCTATTTTTGTCAGGAACGAAAATTTTTGTCCAGAACTTATATTTTTGTCAGAAACGAATATTTTTTTCAAGAACTTATATTTTAGTCGGAAAAGATTATTTTTGTTCAGAAACGCTATATTTGTCAGAAACGAATATTTTTGTCCAGAACTTATATTTTTGTCAGAATCGATTTCATTAGTCCAGAACCAATATTTTTGTCGGAAAAGATTATTTTTGTCCCGAACCGCTATTTTTGTCAGGAACGAATATTTTTGATCAGAACTTATATTTATGTCGGAAAAGATTATTTTTGTCCAGAACCGCTATTTTTGTTAGAAACGAATATTTTTGTCCGGAATTAATGTTTTTGTCGGAAAAGATTATTTTTGTCCAGTACCGTTTTTTTTGTCAGAAACGAATATTTTTGTATAAAACTTATATTTTTTTCGAAAAAGATTATCTTTCTCAAGAACTTATATTTTTTTCGGAAAAGATTATTTTTTTCCAGAACCGCTATTTTTGTCGGAAACGAATACTTTTGCCCAGATCTCATATTTTTGTCGGAAAACATTATTTTTCTCGAGAATCTATAATTTTTTCGGAAAAGATTATTTTTGTCCAGAACTTATATTTTTGTCGGAAACGAATATTTTTGTCCAGAACCGATATTTTTGTCTGAAACGATTAAATTTGTCGAGAAATTATATTTTTGTCAAAACGAATAATTCTGTTCAGAACTTATATTTTTGTCGGAAAGGATTATTTTTTTCCCGAACCGCTATTTTTGTCAGGAACGAATATTTTTGATCAGAACTTATATTTATGTCGGAAAAGATTATTTTTGTCCAGAACCGCTATTTTTGTTAGAAACGAATATTTTTGTCCGGAATTTATGTTTTTGTCGGAAAAGATTATTTTTGTCCAGTACCGTTTTTTTTGTCAGAAACGAATATTTTTGTATAAAACTTATATTTTTTTCGATAAAGATTATCTTTCTCAAGAACTTATATTTTTTTCGGAAAAGATTATTTTTTTCCAGAACCGCTATTTTTGTCGGAAACGAATACTTTTGCCCAGATCTCATATTTTTGTCGGAAAACATTATTTTTCTCGAGAACCTATAACTTTTTCGGAAAAGATTATTTTTGTCCAGAACTTATATTTTTGTCGGAAACGAATATTTTTGTACAGAACCGCTATTTTTGTCAGAAACGAAAATTTTTGTCCAGAACTTATATTTCTGTCAGAAACGAATATTTTTGTCAGGAACTTATATTAAACTCGGAAAAGATTATTTTTGTTCAGAACCGCTATATTTGTCAGAAACGAATATTTTTGTCCAGAACTTATATTTTTGTCGGAGAAGATTAATTTTGTCCAGAACCGCTATTTTTGTCAGGAACGAATATTTTTAATTAGAACTTATATTTCTGTCGGAAAAGATTATTTTTGTCCAGAACCGCTATTGTTGTCTAAAAAGATTATTTTTGTCCAGAACCGCTATTTTTGTCTGAAAACATTATTTACGTCAAGAACTTATATTTTTGTCGGAAAAGATGACTTTTGTCCAGAACTTTATTTTTATGGGAAAAGATTATTTTTCTCCAGAAGCGCTATACTTGTCAGAAACGATTATATTTGCCAAGAACTTATATTTCGGTCGGAAAAGATTATTTTTGTCCAGAACTTATATTTCCTTCGGAAAAGATTTTTTTTGTCAAGAACTTACATTTTTGTCGGAAAAATTAAATTTTTTCCAGAACCGCTATTTTTGTCGGAAACGAATACTTTTGTCCAGTACTTATATTTTCGTCGGATACGATTATTTTTGTCGGGAAAGATTATTTTTGTCCAAAACCGCTATTATTGTCAGCAACGAATATGTTTGTCCAGAACTTATATTTTTGTCGGAAAAGATTATTTTTTTCCAGAACCGCTATTTACCAGAAACGAATATTTTTGTGCAGAACCGCTATTTTTGTCAGGAACGAAAATTTTTATCCAGAACTTATATTTTTGTCAGAAACGAATATTTTTGTCATGAACTTATATTTTAGTCGGAAAAGATTATTTTTGTTCAGAACCGCTATTTATGTCAGAAACGAATATTTTTGTGCAAAACCGCTATTTTTGTCAGAAACGAAAATTTTTGTCCAGAACTTATATTTCTGTCAGAAACGAATATTTTTGTCAAGAACTTATATTAAACTCGGAAAAGATTATTTTTGTCAAGAACTTACATTTTTGACGGAAAAATTAAATTTTTTCCAGAACCGCTATTTTTGTCGGAAACGAATACTTTTGCCCAGATCTCATAATTTTGTCGGAAAAGATTATTTTTCTCGAGAACCTATATTTTTTTCGGAAAAGATTATTTTTGTCAAGAACTTACATTTTTGACGGATACGATTATTTTTTTCGGGAAAGATAATTTTTTACCAAAACCGCTTTTTTTTCAGAAATGAATATTTTTGTCCAGAACTAATATTTTTTTGGGAAAAGATTATTTTTGTCCAGAACTTATTTTTTTGTCGGAAAAGAAATTTTTGTCCAGAACCGCTATTTTTGTCAGAAACGAATATTTTTGTCCAGAACTTATATTAAACTCGGAAAAGATTATTTTTGTTCAGAACCGCTATTTATGTCAGAAACGAGTATTTTTGTGCTAAACCGCTATTTTTGTCAGAAACGAAAATTTTTGACCAGAACTTATATTTCTGTCAGAAACGAATATTTTTGTCAAGAACTTATATTAAACTCGGAAAAGATTTTTTTGTTCAGAACCGCTATATTTGTCAGAAACGAATATTTTTGTCCAGAACTTATATTTTTGTCGGAGAAGATTAATTTTGTCCAGAACCGCTATTTTTGTCAGGAACGAATATTTTTGATCAGAACTTATATTTCTGTCGGAAAAGATTATTTTTGTCCAGAACCGCTATTGTTGTCTGAAAAGATTATTTTTGTCCAGAACCGCTATTTTTGTCAGAAAACATTATTTACGTCAAGAACTTATATTTTTTCTGAAAAGATGACTTTTGTCCAGAACTTTATTTTTGTTGGAAAAGATTATTTTTCTCCAGAAGCGCTATATTTGTCAGAAACGATTATATTTGCCAAGAACTAATATTTCTATCGGAAAAGATTATTTTTGTCCAGAACCGATATTTTTGTCTGAAACGATTATATTTGTCGAGAAATTATATTTTTGTCAAAACGAATAATTCTGTTCAGAACTTATATTTTTGTCGGAAAAGATTATTTTTTTCCAGAACCGCTTTTTTTGTCGGAAACGAATATTTTTGTCCAGAACTAATATTTCTGTCGGAAAAGATTATTTTTTTCCAGAACCGCTATTTTTGTTAAAAACGAATATTTTTGTCCAGAACTTATGCTTTTTCCGCAAAAGATTAATTTTTTCCAGTACCATTTTTTTATCAGAAACGAATATTTTTGTATAAAACTTATATTTTTGTCGAAAAAGATTATCTTTCTCAAGAACTTATATTTTTTTCGGAAAAGATTATTTTTTTTCAGAACCGCTATTTTTGTCGGAAACGAATACTTTTGTCCAGAACTTATATTTTCGTTGGAAAAGATTATTTTTCTCCAGAACCGCAATATTCGTAAGAAACGATTATATTTGCCCAGAACTTATATTTCTGTCGGAAAAGATTATTTTTGTTCATAACCGCTATTTTTGTCTGAAACGATTGTATTTGTCCAGAAATTATATTTTTGTCAGAAACGAATAATATTGTTCGGAACTTATATTTTTGTCGGAAAAGATTATTTTTGTCCAGAACCGCTATATTTGTCAGAAACGATTATACTTGCCCGGAACTTATATTTCGGTCGGAAAAGATTATTTTTGTCCAGAACTTATATTTCCTTCGGAAAAGATTTTTTTTGTCAAGAACTTACATTTTTGTCGGAAAAATTAAATTTTTTCAAGAACCGCTATTTTTGTCGGAAACGAATACTTTTGTCCAATACTTATATTTTCGTCGGATACGATTATTTTTGTCAGGAAAGATTATTTTTGTCCAAAACCGCTATTTTTGTCAGCAACGAATATGTTTGTCCAGAACTTATATTTTTGTCGGAAAAGATATTTTTTTTCCAGAACCGCTATTTATGTCAGAAACGAATATTTTTGTGCAGAACCGCTATTTTTGTCAGGAACGAAAATTTTTGTCCAGAACTTATATTTTTGTCAGAAACGAATATTTTTGTCATGAACTTATATTTTTGTCAGAATCGATTTCATTAGTCCAGAATCAATATTTTTTTCGAAAAAGATTATCTTTCTCAAGAACTTATATTTTTTTCGGAAAAGATTATTTTTGTCAAGAACTTACATTTTTGACGGAAAAATTAAATTTTTTCCAGAACCGCTATTTTTGTCGGAAACGAATAATTTTGCCCAGAACTTATATTCTTGTCGGAAAAGATTATTTTTCTCGAGACCTATAATTTTTTCGGCAAAGATTATTTTTGTCAAGAACTTACATTTTTGACGGATAGGATTATTTTTTTCGGGAAAGATAATTTTTTACCAAAACCGCTGTTTTTTCAGAAATGAATATTTTTGTCCAGAACTTATATTTTTGTCGGAAACGAATATTTTTGTACAGAACCGCTATTTTTGTCAGAAACGAAAATTTTTGTCCAGAACTTATATAAAACTCGGAAAAGATTATTTTTGTTCAGAACCGCTATATTTGTCAGAAACGAATATTTTTGTCCAGAACTTATATTTTTGTCCAGAACTTACATTTTTGTCGGAGAAGATTAATTTTGTCCAGAACCGCTATTTTGGTCCAGAACTTATTTTTTTGTCGGAAAACATCATTTTTGTCCAGAACCGCTATTTTTGTCAGAAACGAATATTTTTTTCCGGAACTTATATTTTTGTCAGAAACGAATATTTTTTTCCGGAACTTACATTTTTGTCAGAAACGAATATTTTTGTCCAGAACTTATATTAAACTCGGAAAAGATTATTTTTGTTCAGAACCGCTATTTATGTCAGAAACGAATATTTTTGTGCGAAACCGCTATTTTTGTCAAAAACGAATATTTTTGTCTAGAACTTATATTTTTGTCAGAAACGAATATTTTTGTCCAGAACTTATATTTTTTCGGAAAAGATTATTTTTTTCCAGAACGGCTATTTATGTCAGAAACGAACATTTATGTCCAGAACTTATATTTTTGTCGGAAAAGATTATTTTTCTCGAGAACCGATATTTATGTCAGAAACAAATATTTTTGTCCAGAACTAATGTTTTTGTCGGAAAAGATTATTTTTGTCCAAAACCGCTATTTATGTCAGAAACGAATTTTTTTTCCAGAACCATTTTTTTTTCTCAGAAACGTATACTTTTGTCCAGAACTAATATTTCTTTCGGAAAAAATTATTTTTGACCAGAACCGCTATTTTTGTCTGAAACGATTCTATTTGTCCAGAAATTATATTTTTGTCAAAACGAATAATTTTGTTCAGAACTTATATTTTTGTCGGAAAAGATTATTTTTGTCCACAACCGCTATATTTGTCAGAAACGATTATACTTCCCCAGAACTTATATTTCAGTCGGAAAAGATTATTTTTGTCCAGAACTTATATTTCCTTCGGAAAAGATTTTTTTGTCAAGAACTTACATTTTTGTCGGAAAAATTAAATTTTTTCCAGAACTGCTATTTTTGTCGGAAACGAATACTTTTGTCCAGTACTTATATTTTCGTCGGATACGATTATTTTTGTCGGGAAAGATTATTTTTGTCCAAAACCGCTATTTTTGTCAGAAACGAATATGTTTGTCCAGAACTTATATTTTTGTCGGAAAAGATTATTTTTTTCCAGAACCGCTATTCATGTCAGAAACGAATATTTTTGTGCAGAACCGCTATTTTTGTCAGGAACGAAAATTTTTGTCCAGAACTTATATTTTTGTCAGAAACGAATATTTTTGTCATGAACTTATATTTTAGTCGGAAAAGATTATTTTTGTTCAGAACCGCTATTTATGTCAGAAACGAATATTTTTGTGCAAAACCGCTATTTTTGTCAGAAACGAAAATTTTTGTCCAGAACTTATATTTCTGTCAGAAACGAATATTTTTGTCAAGAACTTATATTAAACTCGGAAAAGATTATTTTTGTCAAGAACTTACATTTTTGACGGAAAAATTAAATTTTTTCCAGAACCGCTATTTTTGTCGGAAACGAATACTTTTGCCCAGATCTCATAATTTTGTCGGAAAAGATTATTTTTCTCGAGAACCTATATTTTTTTCGGAAAAGATTATTTTTGTCAAGAACTTACATTTTTGACGGATACGATTATTTTTTTCGGGAAAGATAATTTTTTACCAAAACCGCTTTTTTTTCAGAAATGAATATTTTTGTCCAGAACTAATATTTTTTTGGGAAAAGATTATTTTTGTCCAGAACTTATTTTTTTGTCGGAAAAGAAATTTTTGTCCAGAACCGCTATTTTTGTCAGAAACGAATATTTTTGTCCAGAACTTATATTAAACTCGGAAAAGATTATTTTTGTTCAGAACCGCTATTTATGTCAGAAACGAGTATTTTTGTGCTAAACCGCTATTTTTGTCAGAAACGAAAATTTTTGACCAGAACTTATATTTCTGTCAGAAACGAATATTTTTGTCAAGAACTTATATTAAACTCGGAAAAGATTTTTTTGTTCAGAACCGCTATATTTGTCAGAAACGAATATTTTTGTCCAGAACTTATATTTTTGTCGGAGAAGATTAATTTTGTCCAGAACCGCTATTTTTGTCAGGAACGAATATTTTTGATCAGAACTTATATTTCTGTCGGAAAAGATTATTTTTGTCCAGAACCGCTATTGTTGTCTGAAAAGATTATTTTTGTCCAGAACCGCTATTTTTGTCAGAAAACATTATTTACGTCAAGAACTTATATTTTTTCTGAAAAGATGACTTTTGTCCAGAACTTTATTTTTGTTGGAAAAGATTATTTTTCTCCAGAAGCGCTATATTTGTCAGAAACGATTATATTTGCCAAGAACTAATATTTCTATCGGAAAAGATTATTTTTGTCCAGAACCGATATTTTTGTCTGAAACGATTATATTTGTCGAGAAATTATATTTTTGTCAAAACGAATAATTCTGTTCAGAACTTATATTTTTGTCGGAAAAGATTATTTTTTTCCAGAACCGCTTTTTTTGTCGGAAACGAATATTTTTGTCCAGAACTAATATTTCTGTCGGAAAAGATTATTTTTTTCCAGAACCGCTATTTTTGTTAAAAACGAATATTTTTGTCCAGAACTTATGCTTTTTCCGCAAAAGATTAATTTTTTCCAGTACCATTTTTTTATCAGAAACGAATATTTTTGTATAAAACTTATATTTTTGTCGAAAAAGATTATCTTTCTCAAGAACTTATATTTTTTTCGGAAAAGATTATTTTTTTCCAGAACCGCTATTTTTGTCGGAAACGAATACTTTTGTCCAGAACTTATATTTTCGTTGGAAAAGATTATTTTTCTCCAGAACCGCAATATTCGTAAGAAACGATTATATTTGCCCAGAACTTATATTTCTGTCGGAAAAGATTATTTTTGTTCATAACCGCTATTTTTGTCTGAAACGATTGTATTTGTACAGAAATTATATTTTTGTCAGAAACGAATAATATTGTTCGGAACTTATATTTTTGTCGGAAAAGATTATTTTTGTCCAGAACCGCTATATTTGTCAGAAACGATTATACTTGCCCGGAACTTATATTTCGGTCGGAAAAGATTATTTTTGTCCAGAACTTATATTTCCTTCGGAAAAGATTTTTTTTGTCAAGAACTTACATTTTTGTCGGAAAAATTAAATTTTTTCAAGAACCGCTATTTTTGTCGGAAACGAATACTTTTGTCCAATACTTATATTTTCGTCGGATACGATTATTTTTGTCAGGAAAGATTATTTTTGTCCAAAACCGCTATTTTTGTCAGCAACGAATATGTTTGTCCAGAACTTATATTTTTGTCGGAAAAGATATTTTTTTTCCAGAACCGCTATTTATGTCAGAAACGAATATTTTTGTGCAGAACCGCTATTTTTGTCAGGAACGAAAATTTTTGTCCAGAACTTATATTTTTGTCAGAAACGAATATTTTTGTCATGAACTTATATTTTAGTCGGAAAAGATTATTTTTGTTCAGAACCGCTATATTTGTCAGAAACGAATATTTTTGTCCAGAACTTATATTTTTGTCAGAATCGATTTCATTAGTCCAGAATCAATATTTTTTTCGAAAAAGATTATCTTTCTCAAGAACTTATATTTTTTTCGGAAAAGATTATTTTTGTCAAGAACTTACATTTTTGACGGAAAAATTAAATTTTTTCCAGAACCGCTATTTTTGTCGGAAACGAATAATTTTGCCCAGAACTTATATTCTTGTCGGAAAAGATTATTTTTCTCGAGACCTATAATTTTTTCGGCAAAGATTATTTTTGTCAAGAACTTACATTTTTGACGGATAGGATTATTTTTTTCGGGAAAGATAATTTTTTACCAAAACCGCTGTTTTTTCAGAAATGAATATTTTTGTCCAGAACTTATATTTTTGTCGGAAACGAATATTTTTGTACAGAACCGCTATTTTTGTCAGAAACGAAAATTTTTGTCCAGAACTTATATAAAACTCGGAAAAGATTATTTTTGTTCAGAACCGCTATATTTGTCAGAAACGAATATTTTTGTCCAGAACTTATATTTTTGTCCAGAACTTACATTTTTGTCGGAGAAGATTAATTTTGTCCAGAACCGCTATTTTGGTCCAGAACTTATTTTTTTGTCGGAAAACATCATTTTTGTCCAGAACCGCTATTTTTGTCAGAAACGAATATTTTTTTCCGGAACTTATATTTTTGTCAGAAACGAATATTTTTTTCCGGAACTTACATTTTTGTCAGAAACGAATATTTTTGTCCAGAACTTATATTAAACTCGGAAAAGATTATTTTTGTTCAGAACCGCTATTTATGTCAGAAACGAATATTTTTGTGCGAAACCGCTATTTTTGTCAAAAACGAATATTTTTGTCTAGAACTTATATTTTTGTCAGAAACGAATATTTTTGTCCAGAACTTATATTTTTTCGGAAAAGATTATTTTTTTCCAGAACGGCTATTTATGTCAGAAACGAACATTTATGTCCAGAACTTATATTTTTGTCGGAAAAGATTATTTTTCTCGAGAACCGATATTTATGTCAGAAAAAATATTTTTGTCCAGAACTAATGTTTTTGTCGGAAAAGATTATTTTTGTCCAAAACCGCTATTTATGTCAGAAACGAATTTTTTTTCCAGAACCATTTTTTTTTCTCAGAAACGTATACTTTTGTCCAGAACTAATATTTCTTTCGGAAAAAATTATTTTTGACCAGAACCGCTATTTTTGTCTGAAACGATTCTATTTGTCCAGAAATTATATTTTTGTCAAAACGAATAATTTTGTTCAGAACTTATATTTTTGTCGGAAAAGATTATTTTTGTCCACAACCGCTATATTTGTCAGAAACGATTATACTTCCCCAGAACTTATATTTCAGTCGGAAAAGATTATTTTTGTCCAGAACTTATATTTCCTTCGGAAAAGATTTTTTTGTCAAGAACTTACATTTTTGTCGGAAAAATTAAATTTTTTCCAGAACTGCTATTTTTGTCGGAAACGAATACTTTTGTCCAGTACTTATATTTTCGTCGGATACGATTATTTTTGTCGGGAAAGATTATTTTTGTCCAAAACCGCTATTTTTGTCAGAAACGAATATGTTTGTCCAGAACTTATATTTTTGTCGGAAAAGATTATTTTTTTCCAGAACCGCTATTCATGTCAGAAACGAATATTTTTGTGCAGAACCGCTATTTTTGTCAGGAACGAAAATTTTTGTCCAGAACTTATATTTTTGTCAGAAACGAATATATTTTTCAAGAACTTATATTTTAGTCGGAAAAGATTATTTTTGTTCAGAAACGCTATATTTGTCAGAAACGAATATTTTTGTCCAGAACTTATATTTTTGTCAGAATCGATTTCATTAGTCCAGAACCAATATTTTTGTCGGAAAAGATTATTTTTGTCCCGAACCGCTATTTTTGTCAGGAACGAATATTTTTGATCAGAACTTATATTTATGTCGGAAAAGATTATTTTTGTCCAGAACCGCTATTTTTGTTAGAATCGAATATTTTTGTCCGGAATTTATGTTTTTGTCGGAAAAGATTATTTTTGTCCAGTACCGTTTTTTTTGTCAGAAACGAATATTTTTGTATAAAACTTATATTTTTTTCGAAAAAGATTATTTTTCTCAAGAACTTATATTTTTTTCGGAAAAGATTATTTTTTTCCAGAACCGCTATTTTTGTCGGAAACGAATACTTTTGCCCAGATCTCATATTTTTGTCGGAAAACATTATTTTTCTCGAGAACCTATAATTTTTTCAGAAAAGATTATTTTTGTCCAGAACTTATATTTCTGTCAGAAACGAATATTTTTGTCAGGAACTTATATTAAACTCGGAAAAGATTATTTTTGTTCAGAACCGCTATATTTGTCAGAAACGAATATTTTTGTCCAGAACTTATATTTTTGTCGGAGAAGATTAATTTTGTCCAGAACCGCTATTTTTGTCAGGAACGAATATTTTTAATTAGAACTTATATTTCTGTCGGAAAAGATTATTTTTGTCCAGAACCGCTATTGTTGTCTGAAAAGATTATTTTTGTCCAGAACCGCTATTTTTGTCTGAAAACATTATTTACGTCAAAAACTTATATTTTTGTTGGAAAAGATGATTTTTGTCCAGAACTTTATTTTTATGGGAAAAGATTATTTTTCTCCAGAAGCGCTATACTTGTCAGAAACGATTATATTTGCCAAGAACTTATATTTCGGTCGGAAAAGATTATTTTTGTCCAGAACTTATATTTCCTTCGGAAAAGATTTTTTTTGTCAAGAACTTACATTTTTGTCGGAAAAATTAAATTTTTTCCAGAACCGCTATTTTTGTCGGAAACGAATACTTTTGTCCAGTACTTATATTTTCGTCGGATACGAATATTTTTGTCGGGAAAGATTATTTTTGTCCAAAACCGCTATTATTTTCAGCAACGAATATGTTTGTCCAGAACTTATATTTTTGTCAGAAAAGATTATTTTTTTCCAGAACCGCTATTTATGTCAGAAACGAATATTTTTGTGCAGAACCGCTATTTTTGTCAGGAACGAAAATTTTTATCCAGAACTTATATTTTTGTCAGAAACGAATATTTTTGTCATGAACTTATATTTTAGTCGGAAAAGATTATTTTTGTTCAGAACCGCTATTTATGTCAGAAACGATTATTTTTGTGCAAAACCGCTATTTTTGTCAGAAACGAAAATTTTTGTCCATAACTTATATTTCTGTCAGAAACGAATATTTTTGTCAAGAACTTATATTAAACTCGGAAAAGATTATTTTTGTTCAGAACCGCTATTTTTGTCAGGAACGAATATTTTTGATCAGAACTTATATTAACCTCGGAAAAGATTATTTTTGTCCAAAACCGCTATTTATGTCAGAAACGAATTTTTTTTCCAGAACCATTTTTTTTTCTCAGAAACGTATACTTTTGTCCAGAACTAATATTTCTTTCGGAAAAAATTATTTTTGACCAGAACCGCTATTTTTGTCTGAAACGATTCTATTTGTCCAGAAATTATATTTTTGTCAAAACGAATAATTTTGTTCAGAACTTATATTTCTGTCGGAAAAGATTATTTTTGTCCAGAACCGCTATTTTTGTCTGAAACGATTATATTTGTCCAGAAATTATATTTTTGTCAAAACGAATAATTTTGTTCAAAACATATATTTTTGTCGGAAAAGATTATTTTTGTCCAGAACCGCTATATTTGTCAGAAACGATTATACTTCCCCAGAACTTATATTTCAGTCGGAAAAGATTATTTTTGTCCAGAACTTATATTTCCTTCGGAAAAGATTTTTTTTGTCAAGAACTTACATTTTTGTCGGAAAAATTAAATTTTTTCCAGAACCGCTATTTTTGTCGGAAACGAATACTTTTGTCCAGTACTTATATTTTCGTCGGATACGATTATTTTTGTCGGGAAAGATTATTTTTGTCCAAAACCGCTATTTTTGTCAGAAACGAATATGTTTGTCCAGAACTTATATTTTTGTCGGAAAAGATTATTTTTTTCCAGAACCGCTATTCATGTCAGAAACGAATATTTATGTGCAGAACCGCTATATTTGTCAGAAACGAATATTTTTGTCCAGAACTTATATTTTTGTCAGAATCGATTTAATAGTCCAGAACCAATATTTTTGTCGGAAAAGATTATTTTTGTCCCAAACCGCTATTTTTGTCAGGAACGAATATTTTTGATCAGAACTTATATTTATGTCGGAAAAGATTATTTTTGTCCAGAACCGCTATTTTTGTTAGAAACGAATATTTTTGTCCGGAATTTATGTTTTTGTCGGAAATGATTATTTTTGTCCAGTACCGTTTTTTTTGTCAGAAACGAATATTTTTGTATAAAACTTATATTTTTTTCGAAAAAGATTATGTTTCTAAAGAACTTATATTTTTTTCGGAAAATATTATTTTTTTCCAGAACCGCTATTTTTGTCGGAAACGAATACTTTTGCCCAGATCTCATATTTTTGTCGGAAAAGATTATTTTTCTCGAGAACCTATATTTTTTTCGGAAAACATTATTTTTGTCAAGAACTTACATTTTTGACGGATACGATTATTTTTTTCGGGAAAGATAATTTTTTACCAAAACCGCTGTTTTTTCAGAAATGAATATTTTTGTCCAGAACTAATATTTTTTTGGGAAAAGATTATTTTTGTCCAGAACTTATTTTTTTGTCGGAAAAGATCATTTTTGTCCAGAACCGCTATTTTTGTCAGAAACGAATATTTTTGTCCAGAACTTATATTAAACTCGGAAAAGATTATTTTTGTTCAGAACCGCTATTTATGTCAGAAGCGAGTATTTTTGTGCTAAACCGCTATTTTTGTCAGAAACGAAAATTTTTGACCAGAACTTATATTTCTGTCAGAAACGAATATTTTTGTCAAGAACTTATATTAAACTCGGAAAAGATTTTTTTGTTCAGAACCGCTATATTTGTCAGAAACGAATATTTTTGTCCAGAACTTATATTTTTGTCGGAGAAGATTAATTTTGTCCAGAACCGCTATTTTTGTCAGGAACGAATATTTTTGATCAGAACTTATATTTCTGTCGGAAAAGATTATTTTTGTCCAGAACCGCTATTGTTGTCTGAAACGATTATTTTTGTCCAGAACCGCTATTTTTGTCTGAAAACATTATTTACGTCAAGAACTTATATTTTTGTCTGAAAAGATGACTTTTGTCCAGAACTTTATTTTTGTTGGAAAAGATTATTTTTCTCCAGAAGCGCTATATTTGTCAGAAACGATTATATTTGCCAAGAACTAATATTTCTGTCGGAAAAGATTATTTTTGTCCAGAACCGATATTTTTGTCTGAAACGATTATATTTGTCGAGAAATTATATTTTTGTCAAAACGAATAATTCTGTTCAGAACTTATATTTTTGTCGGAAAAGATTATTTTTTTCCAGAACCGCTATTTTTGTCGGAAACGAATATTTTTGTCCAGAACTTATATTTTTGTCGGAAAAGATTATTTTTTTCCAGAACCGCTATTTATGTCAGAAACGAATATTTTTGTGCAGAACCGCTATTTTTGTCAGGAAAGAAAATTTTTGTCCAGGACTTATATTTTTGTCAGAAACGAATCTTTTTGTGTAGAACATATATTTTAGTCGGAGAAGATTATTTTTGTTCAGAACTTATATTTTTGTCAGAATCGATTTCATTAGTCCAGAACCAATATTTTTAACGGAAAAGATTTTTTTGTCCCGAACCGCTATTTTTGTCAGGAACGAATATTTTTGATCAGAACTAATATTTCTGTCGGAAAAGATTATTTTTGTCCAGAACCGCTATTTTTGTTAGAAACGAATATTTTTGTCCAGAACTTATGCTTTTTCCGCAAAAGATTAATTTTTTCCAATACCGTTTTTTTATCAGAAACGAATATTTTTGTATAAAACTTATATTTTTGTCGAAAAAGATTATCTTTCTCAAGAACTTATATTTTTTTCGGAAAAGATTATTTTTTTCCAGAACCGCTATTTTTGTCGGAAACGAATACTTTTGTCCAGAACTTATATTTTCGTTGGAAAAGATTATTTTTGTCCAGAACAGCAATATTCGTAAGAAACGATTATATTTGCCCAGAACATATATTTCTGTCGGAAAAGATTATTTTTGTTCATAACCGCTATTTTTGTCTGAAACGATTGTATTTGTCCAGAAATTATATTTTTGTCAGAAACGAATAATATTGTTCGGAACTTATATTTTTTTCGGAAAAGATTTTTTTTGTCCAGAACCGTTTTTTTTGTCAAAAACAAATATTTTTTTCCAGAACTAATATTTTTGTGGGAAAAGATTATTTTTGTCCAGAACTTATTTTTTTGTCGGAAAACATCATTTTTTCCAGAACCGCTATTTTTGTCAGAAACGAATATTTTTTTCCGGAACTTATATTTTTGTCAGAAACGAATATTTTTGTCCAGAACTTATATTGAACTCGGAAAAGATTATTTTTGTTCAGAACCGCTATTTATGTCAGGAACGAAAATTTTTGTCCAGAACTTATATTTTTGTCAAAAACGAATATTTTTGTCCAGAACTTATATTTTTGTCGGAAAAGATAATTTTTTTCCAGAACCGCTATTTATGTCCAGAACTTATATTTTTGTCAGAAAAGATTATTTTTCTCGAGAACCGATATTTATGTAGAAACAAATATTTTTGTCCAGAACTAATGTTTTTGTCGGAAAAGATTATTTTTGTTCAAAACCGCTATTTATGTCAGAAACGAATTTTTTTGCAGAACCATTTTTTTTCTCAGAAACGTATACTATTGTCCAGTACTAATATTTTTTTCGGAAAAAATTATTTTTGACCAGAACCGCTATTTTTGTCTGAAACGATTCTATTTGTCAGAAAATTATATTTTTTTCAAAACGAATAATTTTGTTCAGAACTTATATTTTTGTCGGAAAAGATTATTTTTGTCCAGAAATGCTATATTTGTCAGAAACGATTATACTTGCCCAGAACTTATATTTCGGTCGGAAAAGATTATTTTTGTCCAGTACCGTTTTTTTTATCAGAAACGAATATTTTTGTATAAAACTTATATTTTTGTCGAAAAAGATTATCTTTCTCAAGAACTTATATTTTTTTCGGAAAAGATTATTTTTTTCCAGAACCGCTATTTTTGTCGGAAACGAATACTTTTGTCCAGAACTTATGTTTTTGTCGGAAAAGATTATTTTTGTCCAGTACCGTTTTTTTTGTCAGAAACGAATATTTTTGAATAAAACTTATATTTTTTTCGAAAAAGATTATCTTTCTCAAGAATTTATATTTTTGTCGGAAAAGATTATTTTTGTCCAGAACCGCTATATTTGTCAGAAACGATTATACTTCCCCAGAACTTATATTTCAGTCGGAAAAGATTATTTTTGTCCAGAACTTATATTTCCTTCGGAAAAGATTTTTTTTGTCAAGAACTTACATTTTTGTCGGAAAAATTAAATTTTTTCCAGAACCGCTATTTTTGTCGGAAACGAATACTTTTGTCCAGTACTTATATTTTCGTCGGAAAAGATTATTTTTTTTTTTAGAACCGCTATTCATGTCAGAAACGAATATTTATGTGCAGAACCGCTATTTTTGTCAGGAACGAAAATTTTTGTCCAGAACTTATATTTTTGTCAGAAACGAATATTTTTTTCAAGAACTTATATTTTAGTCGGAAAAGATTATTTTTGTTCAGAACCGCTATATTTGTCAGAAACGAATATTTTTGTCCAGAACTTATATTTTTGTCAGAATCGATTTCATTAGTCCAGAACCAATATTTTTGTCGGAAAAGATTATTTTTGTCCCGAACCGCTATTTTTGTCAGGAACGAATATTTTTGATCAGAACTTATATTTATGACGGAAAAGATTATTTTTGTCCAGAACCGCTATTTTTGTTAGAAACGAATATTTTTGTCCGGAATTTATGTTTTTGTCGGAAAAGATTATTTTTGTCCAGTACCGTTTTTTTTGTCAGAAACGAATATTTTTGTATAAAACTTATATTTTTTTCGAAAAAGATTATGTTTCTCAAGAACTTATATTTTTTTCGGAAAATATTATTTTTTTCCAGAACCGCTATTTTTGTCGGAAACGAATACTTTTGCCCAGATCTCATATTTTTGTCGGAAAAGATTATTTTTCTCGAGAACCTATATTTTTTTCGGAAAACATTATTTTTGTCAAGAACTTACATTTTTGACGGATACGATTATTTTTTTCGGGAAAGATAATTTTTTACCAAAACCGCTGTTTTTTCAGAAATGAATATTTTTGTCCAGAACTAATATTTTTTTGGGAAAAGATTATTTTTGTCCAGAACTTATTTTTTTGTCGGAAAAGATCATTTTTGTCCAGAACCGCTATTTTTGTCAGAAACGAATATTTTTGTCCAGAACTTATATTAAACTCGGAAAAGATTATTTTTGTTCAGAACCGCTATTTATGTCAGAAACGAGTATTTTTGTGCTAAACCGCTATTTTTGTCAGAAACGAAAATTTTTGACCAGAACTTATATTTCTGTCAGAAACGAATATTTTTGTCAAGAACTTATATTAAACTCGGAAAAGATTTTTTTGTTCAGAACCGCTATATTTGTCAGAAACGAATATTTTAGTCCAGAACTTATATTTTTGACGGAGAAGATTAATTTTGTCCAGAACCGCTATTTTTGTCAGGAACGAATATTTTTGATCAGAACTTATATTTCTGTCGGAAAAGATAATTTTTGTCCAGAACCGCTATTGTTGTCTGAAAAGATTATTTTTGTCCAGAACCGCTATTTTTGTCTGAAAACATTATTTACGTCAAGAATTTATATTTTTGTCTGAAAAGATGACTTTTGTCCAGAACTTTATTTTTGTTGGAAAAGATTATTTTTCTCCAGAAGCGCTGTATTTGTCAGAAACGATTATATTTGCCAAGAACTAATATTTCTGTCGGAAAAGATTATTTTTGTCCAGAACCGATATTTTTGTCTGAAACGATTATATTTGTCGAGAAATTATATTTTTGTCAAAACGAATAATTCTGTTCAGAACTTATAATTTGGTCGGAAAAGATTATTTTTTTCCAGAACCGCTATTTTTGTCGGAAACGAATATTTTTGTCCAGAACTAATATTTCTGTCGGAAAAGATTATTTTTGTCCAGAACCGCTATTTTTGTTAGAAACGAATATTTTTGTCCAGAACTTATGCTTTTTCCGCAAAAGATTAATTTTTTCCAGTACCATTTTTTTATCAGAAACGAATATTTTTGTATAAAACTTATATTTTTGTCGAAAAAGATTATCTTTCTCAAGAACTTATATTTTTTTCGGAAAAGATTATTTTTTTCCAGAACCGCTATTTTCGTCGGAAACGAATACTTTTGTCCAGAACTTATATTTTCGTTGGAAAAGATTATTTTTGTCCAAAACCGCAATATTCGTAAGAAACGATTATATTTGCCCAGAACTTATATTTCTGTCGGAAAAGATTATTTTTGTTCATAACCGCTATTTTTGTCAGAAACGATTATACTTGCCCGGAACTTATATTTCGGTCGGAAAAGATTATTTTTGTCCAGAACTTATATTTCCTTCGGAAAAGATTTTTTTTGTCAAGAACTTACATTTTTGACGGAAAAATTAAATTTTTTCCAGAACCGCTATTTTTGTCGGAAACGAATATTTTTGCCCAGAACTCATATTTTTGTCGGAAAAGATCATTTTTCTCGAGACCTATAATTTTTTCGGAAAAGATTATTTTTTCAAGAACTTACATTTTTGACGGATAGGATTATTTTTTTCGGGAAAGATAATTTTTTACCAAAACCGCTGTTTTTCCAGAAATGAATATTTTTGTCCAGAACTTATATTTTTGTCGGAAACGAATATTTTTGTACAGAACCGCTATTTTTGTCAGAAACGAAAATTTTTGTCCAGAACTTATATTTCTGTCAGAAACGAATATTTTTGTCAAGAACTTATATTAAACTCGGAAAAGATTATTTTTGTTCAGAACCGCTATATTTGTCAGAAACGAATATTTTTGTCCAGAACTTATATTTTTGTCCAGAACTTATATTTTTGTCGGAGAAGATTAATTCTGTCCAGAACCGCTATTTTTGTCCAGAACTTATTTTTTGTCGGAAAACATCATTTTTGTCCAGAACCGCTATTTTTGTCAGAAACGAATATTTTTTTCCGGAACTTATATTTTTGTCAGAAACGAATATTTTTTTCCGGAACTTATATTTTTGTCAGAAACGAATATTTTTGTCCAGAACTTATATTAACCTCGGAAAAGATTATTTTTGTTCAGAACCGCTATTTATGTCAGAAACGAATATTTTTGTGCAAAACCGCTATTTTTGTCAAAAACGAATATTTTTGTCTAGAAATTATATTTTTGTCAGAAACGAATATTTTTGTCCAGAACTTATATTTTTTCGGAAAAGATTATTTTTTTCCAGAACCGCTATTTATGTCAGAAACGAACATTTATGTCCAGAACTTATATTTTTGTCGGAAAAGATTATTTTTCTCGAGAACCGATATTTATGTCAGAAACAAATATTTTTGTCCAGAACTAATGTTTTTGTCGGAAAAGATTATTTTTCTCCAAAACCGCTATTTATGTCAGAAACGAATTTTTTTTCCAGAACCATTTTTTTTCTCAGAAACGTATACTTTTGTCCAGAACTAATATTTCTTTCGGAGAAAATTATTTTTGACTAGAACCGCTATTTTTGTCTGAAACGATTCTATTTGTCCAGAAATTATATTTTTGTCAAAACGAATAATTTTGTTCAGAACTTATATTTTTGTCGGAAAAGATTATTTTTGTCCAGAACCGCTATATTTGTCAGAAACGATTATACTTGCCCAGAACTTATATTTCGGTCGGAAAAGATTATTTTTGTCCAGAACTTATATTTCCTTCGGAAAAGATTTTTTTTGTCAAGAACTTACATTTTTGTCGGAAAAATTAAATTTTTTCCAGAACCGCTATTTTTGTCGGAAACGAATACTTTTGTCCAATACATATATTTCTGTCAGAAACGAATATTTTTGTCGAGAACTTATATTAAACTCGGAAAAGATTATTTTTGTTTAGAACCGCTATATATTCAGAAACGAAAATTTTTGACCAGAACTAATATTTCTGTCAGAAACGAATATTTTTGTCAAGAACTTATATTAAACTTGGAAAAGATTATTTTTGTTCAGAACCGCTATATTTGTCAGAAACGAATATTTTTGTCCAGAACTTATATTTTTGTCCAGAACTTATATTTTTGTCGGAGAAGATTAATTCTGTCCAGAACCGCTATTTTTGTCAGGAACGAATATTTTTGATCAGAACTTATATTTTTGTCGGAAAAGATTAATTTGGTCCAGAACCGCTATTTTTGTTAGAAACGAATATATTTGTCCAGAACTTATATTTTTGTCGGATAAGATTATTTTTGTCCAGAACCGCAATATTAGTCAGAAACGATTATATTTGCCCAGAACTTATATTTCTGTCGGAAAAGATTATTTTTGTCCAGAACCGCTATTTTTGTCTGAAAAGATTATTTTTGTCCAGAACCGCTATTTTTGTCGGACAACATTATTTTCGTCCAGAACTTATATTTTTGTAGAAAAAGATGACTTTTGTCCAGAACTTATATTTTTGTGGGAAAAGATTATATTTGTCCAGAACCGCTATATTTGTCAGAAACGATTATATTTGCCAAGAAGTAATATTTCTGTCTGAAAAGATTATTTTTGTCCAGAACCGCTATATTTGTCAGAAACGATTATACTTCCCCAGAACTTATATTTCAGTTGGAAAAGATTATTTTTGTCCAGAACTCATATTTCCTTCGGAAAAGATTTTTTTTGTCAAGAACTTATATTTTTGTCGGAAAAATTAAATTTTTTCCAGAACCGCTATTTTTGTCGGAAACGAATACTTTTGTCCAGTACTTATATTTTCGTCGGATACGATTATTTTTGTCGGGAAAGATTATTTTTGTCCAAAACCGCTAATTTTTTTCAGAAACGAATATGTTTGTCCAGAACTTATATTTTTGTCGGAAAAGATTATTTTTTTCCAGAACCGCTATTCATGTCAGAAACGAATATTTATGTGCAGAACCGCTTTTTTTGTCAGGAACGAAAATTTTTGTCCAGAACTTATGTTTTTGTCAGAAACGAATATTTTTTTCAAGAACTTATATTTTAGTCGGAAAAGATTATTTTTGTTCAGAACCGCTATATTTGTCAGAAACGAATATTTTTGTCCAGAACTTATATTTTTGTCAGAATCGATTTCATTAGTCCAGAACCAATATTTTTGTCGGAAAAGATTATATTTGTCCCGAACCGCTATTTTTGTCAGGAACGAATATTTTTGATCAGAACTTATATTTATGTCGGAAAAGATTATTTTTGTCCAGAACCGCTATTTTTGTTAGAAACGAATATTTTTGTCCGGAATTTATGTTTTTGTCGGAAAAGATTATTTTTGTCCAGAACCGTTTTTTTTGTCAGAATCGAATATTTTTGTATAAAACTTATATTATTTCGAAAAAGATTATCTTTCTCAAGAACTTATATTTTTTTCGGAAAAGATTATTTTTTTCCAGAACAGCTATTTTTGTCGGAAACGAATACTTTTGCCCAGATCTCATATTTTTGTCGGAAAAGATTATTTTTCTCGAGAACCTATATTTTTTTCGGAAAAGATTATTTTTGTCAAGAACTTACATTTTTGACGGATACGATTATTTTTTTCGGGAAAGATAATTTTTTACCAAAACCGCTGTTTTTTCAGAAATGAATATTTTTGTCCAGAACTAATATTTTTTTGGGAAAAGATTATTTTTGTCCAGAACCGCTATTTTTGTCAGAAACTAATATTTTTGTCCAGAACTTATATTAAACTCGGAAAAGATTATTTTTGTTCAGAACCGCTATTTATGTCAGAAACGAATATTTTTGTGCAAAACCGCTATTTTTGTCAGAAACGAAAATTTTTCACCAGAACTTATATTTCTGTCAGAAACGAATATTTTTGTCAAGAACTTATATTAAACTCGGAAAAGATTTTTTTGTTCAGAACCGCTATATTTGTCAGAAACGAATATTTTTGTCCAGAACCGATATTTTTGTCTGAAACGATTATATTTGTCGAGAAATTATATTTTGTCAAAACGAATAATTCTGTTCAGAACTTATATTTTTGTCGGAAATGATTATTTTTTTCCAGAACCGCTTTTTTTGTCGGAAACGAATATTTTTGTCCAGAACTTATATTTTTGTCGGAAAAGATTATTTTTTTCCAGAACCGCTATTTATGTCAGAAACGAATATTTTTGTGCAGAACCGCTATTTTTGTCAGGAAAGAAAATTCTTGTCCAGGACTTATATTTTTGTCAGAAACGAATCTTTTTGTGTAGAACATATATATTTGTCGAAAAAGATTATTTTTTTCCAGAACCGCTATTTATGTCAGAAACGAATATTTTTGATCAGAACTAATATTTCTGTCGGAAAAGATTATTTTTGTCCAAAAGCGCTATTTTTGTTAGAAACGAATATTTTTGTCCAGAACTTATGCTTTTTCCGCAAAAGATAAATTTTTTCCAGTACCGTTTTTTTGTCAGAAACGAATATTTTTGTATAAAACTTATATTTTTGTCGAAAAAGATTATCTTTCTCAAGAACTTATATTTTTTTCGGAAAAGATTATTTTTTTCCAGAACCGCTATTTTTGTCGGAAACGAATACTTTTGTCCAGAACTTATATTTTCGTTGGAAAAGATTATTTTTGTCCAGAACCGCAATATTCGTAAGAAACGATTATATTTGCCCAGAACTTATATTTCTGTCGGAAAAGATTATTTTTGTTCATAACCGCTATTTTTGTCTGAAACGATTGTATTTGTCCAGAAATTATATTTTTGTCAGAAACGAATAATATTGTTCGGAACTTATATTTTTTTCGGAAAAGATTTTTTTTGTCCAGAACCGTTTTTTTTGTCAAAAACAAATATTTTTTTCCGGAACTTATATTTTTGTCAGAAACGAATATTTTTGTCCAGAACTTATATTAAACTCGGAAAAGATTATTTTTGTTCAGAACCGCTATTTATGTCAGAAACGAATATTTTTGTGCAAAACCGCTATTTTTGTCAGGAACGAAAATTTTTGTCCAGAACTTATATTTTTGTCAAAAACGAATATTTTTGTCTAGAACTTATATTTTTGTCAGAAACGAATATTTTTGTCCAGAACTTATATTTTTGTCGGAAAAGATAATTTTTTTCCAGAACCGCTATTTATGTCAGAAACGAACATTTATGTCCAGAACTTATATTTTTGTCGGAAAAGATTATTTTTCTCGAGAACCGATATTTATGTAGAAACAAATATTTTTGTCCAGAACTAATGTTTTTGTCGGAAAAGATTATTTTTGTCCAAAACCGCTATTTATGTCAGAAACGAATTTTTTTGCAGAACCATTTTTTTTTCTCAGAAACGTATACTTTTGTCCAGAACTAATATTTCTTTCGGAAAAAATTATTTTTGACCAGAACCGCTATTTTTGTCTGAAACGATTCTATTTGTCAGAAAATTATATTTTTGTCAAAACGAATAATTTTGTTCAGAACTTATATTTTTGTCGGAAAAGATTATTTTTGTCCAGAAACGCTATATTTGTCAGAAACGATTATACTTGCCCAGAACTTATATTTCGGTCGTAAAAGATTATTTTTGTCCAGAACTTATATTTCCTTCGGAAAAGATTTTTTTTGTCAAGAACTTACATTTTTGTCGGAAAAATTAAATTCTTTCCAGAACCGCTATTTTTGTCGGAAACGAATACTTTTGTCCAGTACTTATATTTTCGTCGGATACGATTATTTTTGTCGGGAAAGATTATTTTTGTCCTAAACCGCTATTTTTGTCAGCAACGAATATGTTTGTCCAGAACTTATATTTTTGTCGGAAAAGATTATTTTTTTCCAGAACCGCTATTTATGTCAGAAACGAATATTTTTGTGCAGAACCGCTATTTTTGTCAGGAACGAAAATTTTTGTCCAGAACTTATATTTTTGTCAGAAACGATTTCATTAGTCCAGAACCAATATTTTTGTCGGAAAAGATTATTTTTGTCCCGAACCGCTATTTTTGTCAGGATCGAATATTTTTGATCAGAACTTATATTTATGTCGGAAAAGAATATTTTTGTCCAGAACCGCTATTTTTGTCAGAAACGAATATTTTTGAATAAAACTTATATTTTTTTCGAAAAAGATTATCTTTCTCAAGAATTTATATTTTTTTCGGAAAAGATTATTATTGTCCAGAACCGTTTTTTTTGTCAAAAATAAATATTTTTGTCCAGAACTAATATTTTTGTGGGAAAAGATTATTTTTTTCCAGAACTTATTTTTATGTCGGAAAAGATCATTTTTGTCCAGAACCGCTATTTTTGTCAAAAACGAATATTTTTGTCCAGAACTTATATTAAACTCGGAAAAGATTATTTTTGTTCAGAACCGCTATTTATGTCAGAAACGAATATTTTTGTGCAAAACCGCTATTTTTGTCAAAAACGAATATTTTTGTCTAGAACTTATATTTTTGTCAGAAACGAATATTTTTGTCCAGAACTTATATTTTTGTCGGAAAAGATTATTTTTGTCCAAAACCGCTATTTATGTCAGAAACGAATTTTTTTTCCAGAACCATTTTTTCTCTCAGAAACGTATACTTTTGTCCAGAACTAATATTTCTTTCGGAAAAAATTATTTTTGACCAGAACCGCTATTTTTGTCTGAAACGATTCTATTTGTCCAGAAATTATATTTTTGTCAAAACGAATAATTTTGTTCAGAACTTATATTTTTGTCGGAAAAGATTATTTTTGTCCAGAACCGCTATATTTGTCAGAAACGATTATACTTGCCCGGAACTTATATTTCGGTCGGAAAAGATTATTTTTGTCCAGAACTTATATTTCCTTCGGAAAACATTTTTTTTGTCAAGAACTTACATTTTTGTCGGAAAAATTAAATTTTTTCCAGAACCGCTATTTTTGTCGGAAACGAATACTTTTGTCCAATACTTATATTTTCGTCGAATACGATTATTTTTGTCAGGAAAGATTATTTTTGTCCAAAACCGCTATTTTTGTCAGCAACGAATATGTTTGTCCAGAACTTATATTTTTGTCGGAAAAGATTATTTTTTTCCAGAACCGCTATTTATGTCAGAAACGAATATTTTTGTGCAGAACCGCTATTTTTGTCAGGAACGAAAATTTTTGTCCAGAACTTATATTTTTGTCAGAAACGAATATTTTTGTCATGAACTTATATTTTAGTCGGAAAAGATTATTTTTGTTCAGAACCGCTATATTTGTCAGAAACGAATATTTTTGTCCAGAACTTATATTTATGTCGGAAAAGATTATTTTTTTCCAGAACCGCTATTTTTGTTAGAAACGAATATTTTTAATCAGAACTTATATTTCTGTCGGAAAAGATTATTTTTGTCCAGAACCGCTATTGTTGTCTGAAAAGATTATTTTTGTCCAGAACCGCTATTTTTGTCTGAAAACATTATTTACGTCAAGAACTTATATTTTTGTCGGAAAAGATGACTTTTGTCCAGAACTTTATTTTTGTGGGAAAAGATTATTTTTCTCCAGAAGCGCTATATTTGTCAGAAACGATTATATTTGCCAAGAACTTATATTTCGGTCGGAAAAGATTATTTTTGTCCAGAACTTATATTTCCTTCGGAAAAGATTTTTTTTGTCAAGAACTTACATTTTTGTCGGAAAAATTAAATATTTTCCAGAACCGCTATTTTTGTCGGAAACGAATACTTTTGTCCAGTACTTATATTTTCGTCGGATACGATTATTTTTGTAGGGAAAGATTATTTTTGTCCAAAACCGCTATTATTGTAAGCAACGAATATGTTTGTCCAGAACTTATATTTTTGTCGGAAAAGATTATTTTTTTCCAGAACCGCTATTTATGTCAGAAACGAATATTTTTGTGCAGAACCGCTATTTTTGTCAGGAACGAAAATTTTTGTCCAGAACTTATATTTTTGTCAGAAACGAATATTTTTGTCATGAACTTATATTTTAGTCGGAAAAGATTATTTTTGTTCAGAACCGCTATTTATGTCAGAAACGAATATTTTTGTGCAAAACCGCTATTTTTGTCAGAAACGAAAATTTTTGTCCAGAACTTATATTTCTGTCAGAAACGAATATTTTTGTCAAGAACTTATATTAAACTCGGAAAAGATTATTTTTGTTCAGAACCGCTATTTTTGTCAGGAACGAATATTTTTGATCAGAACTTATATTTATGTCGGAAAAGATTATTTTTGTCCAGAACCGCTATTTTTGTTAGAAACGAATAATTTTGTCCAGAACTTATGTTTTTGTCTGAAAAGATGACTTTTGTCCAGAACTTTATTTTTGTGGGAAAAGATTATTTTTCTCCAGAAGCGCTATATTTGTCAGAAACGATTATATTTGCCAAGAACTAATATTTCTGTCGGAAAAGATTATTTTTGTCCAGAACCAATATTTTTGTCTGTAACGATTATATTTGTCGAGAAATTATATTTTTGTCAAAACGAATAATTCTGTTCAGAACTTATATTTTTGCCGGAAAAGATTATTTTTTTCCAGAACCGCTATTTTTGTCGGAAACGAATATTTTTGTCCAGAACTGATATTTTTGTCGGAAAAGATTATTTTTTTCCAGAACCGCTATTTATGTCAGAAACGAATATTTTTGTGCAGTACCGCAATTTTTGTCAGGAAAGAAAATTTTTGTCCAGGACTTATATTTTTGTCAGAAACGAATCTTTTTGTGTAGAACTTATATTTTAGTCGGAAAAGATTATTTTTGTCAGAATCGATTTCATTAGTCCAGAACCAATATTTTTAACGGAAAAGATTTTTTTTGTCCCGAACCGCTATTTTTGTCAGGAACGAATATTTTTGATCAGAAATTAAATTTTTGTCGGAAAAGATTATTTTTGTCCAGAACCGCTATTTTTGTTAGAAACGAATATTTTTGTCCAGAACTTATGCTTTTTCCGCAAAAGATTAATTTTTTCCAGTACCGTTTTTTTTGTCAGAAACGAATATTTTTGTATAAAACTTATATTTTTGTCGAAAAAGATTATCTTTCTCAAGAACTTATATTTTTTTCGGAAAAGATTATTTTTTTCCAGAACCGCTATTTTTGTCGGAAACGAATACTTTTGTCCAGAACTTATATTTTCGTTGGAAAAGATTATTTTTGTCCAGAACCGCAATATTCGTAAGAAACGATTATATTTGCCCAGAACTTATATTTCTGTCGGAAAAGATTATTTTTGTTCAGAACCGCTATTTTTGTCTGAAACGATTGTATTTGTCCAGAAATTATATTTTTGTCAGAAACGAATAATATTGTTCGGAACTTATATTTTTTTCGGAAAAGATTTTTTTTGTCCAGAACCGTTTTTTTTGTCAAAAACAAATATTTTTGTCCAGAACTAATATTTTTGTGGGAAAAGATTATTTTTGTCCAGAACTTATTTTTTTGTCGGAAAACATCATTTTTGTCCAGAACCGCTATTTCTGTCAGAAACGAATATTTTTTTCCGGAACTTATATTTTTGTCAGAAACGAATATTTTTGTCCAGAACTTATATTAAACTCGGAAAAGATTATTTTTGTTCAGAACCGCTATTTATGTCAGAAATGAATATTTTTGTGCAAAACCGCTATTTTTGTCAGGAACGAATATTTTTGTCCAGAACTTATATTTTTTTCGGAAAAGATTATTTTTTTCCAGAACCGCTATTTTTGTCGGAAACGAATACTTTTGTCCAGAACTTATATTTTCGTTGGAAAAGATTATTTTTGTCCAGAACCGCAATATTCGTAAGAAACGATTATATTTGCCCAGAACTTATATTTTTGTCGGAAAAGATTATTTTTTTCCAGAACCGCTATTCATGTCAGAAACGAATATATTTGTCCAGAACCGCTATTTTTGTCAGAAACGAATATTTTTTTCCGGAACTTATATTTTTGTCAGAAACGAATATTTTTGTCCAGAACTTATATTAAACTCGGAAAAGATTATTTTTTTCCAGAACCGCTATTTATGTCAGAAACGAACATTTATGTCCAGAACTTATATTTTTGTCGGAAAAGATTATTTTTCTCGAGAACCGATATTTATGTCAGAAACAAATTTTTTTGTCCAGAACTAATGTTTTTGTCGGAAAAGATAATTTTTGTCCAAAACCGCTATTTATGTCAGAAACGAATTTTTTTGCATAACCATTTTTTTTCTCAGAAACGTATACTTTTGTCCAGAACTAATATTTCTTTCGGAAAAAATTATTTTTGACCAGAACCGCTATTTTTGTCTGAAACGATTCTATTTGTCCAGAAATTATATTTTTGTCAAAACGAATAATTTTTTTCAGAACTTATATTATTGTCGGAAAAGATTATTTTTGTCCAGAACCGCTATTTTTGTCTGAAACGATTCTATTTGTCCAGGAATTATATTTTTGTCAAAACGAATAATTTTGTTCAGAACTTATATTTCGGTCGGAAAAGATTATTTTTGTCCAGAACTTATATTTCCTTCGGAAAAGATTTTTTTTGTCAAGAACTTATATTTTTGTCGGAAACGAATATTTTTGTACAGAACCGCTATTTTTGTCTGAAACGAAAATTTTTGTCCAGAACTTATATTTTTGTCGGAGAAGATTAATTTTGTCCAGAACCGCTATTTTTGTCAGGAACGAATATTTTTAATCAGAACTTATATTTCTGTCGGAAAAGATTATTTTTGTCCAGAACCGCTATTGTTGTCTGAAAAGATTATTTTTGTCCAGAACCGCTATTTTTGTCTGAAAACATTATTTACGTCAAGAACTTATATTTTTGTCGGAAAGGTGACTTTTGTCCAGAACTTTATTTTTGTGGGAGAAGATTATTTTTCTCCAGAAGCGCTATATTTGTCAGAAACGATTATATTTGCCAAGAACTTATATTTCGTTCGGAAAAGATTATTTTTGTCCAGAACTTATATTTCCTTCGGAAAAGATTTTTTTTGTCAAGAACTTACATTTTTGTCGGAAAAATTAAATTTTTTCCAGAACCGCTATTTTTGTCGGAAACGAATACTTTTGTCCAGTACTTATATTTTCGTCGGATACGATTATTTTTGTCGGGAAAGATTATTTTTGTCCAAAACCGCTATATTTGTCAGCAACGAATATTTATGTGCAGAACCGCTTTTTTTGTCAGGAACGAAAATTTTTGTCCAGAACTTATGTTTTTGTCAGAAACGAATATTTTTTTCAAGAACTTATATTTTAGTCGGAAAAGATTATTTTTGTTCAGAACCGCTATATTTGTCAGAAACGAATATTTTTGTCCAGAACTTATATTTTTGTCAGAATCGATTTCATTAGTCCAGAACCAATATTTTTGTCGGAAAAGATTATATTTGTCCCGAACCGCTATTTTTGTCAGGAACGAATATTTTTGATCAGAACTTATATTTATGTCGGAAAAGATTATTTTTGTCCAGAACCGCTATTTTTGTTAGAAACGAATATTTTTGTCCGGAATTTATGTTTTTGTCGGAAAAGATTATTTTTGTCCAGAACCGTTTTTTTTGTCAGAATCGAATATTTTTGTATAAAACTTATATTATTTCGAAAAAGATTATCTTTCTCAAGAACTTATATTTTTTTCGGAAAAGATTATTTTTTTCCAGAACAGCTATTTTTGTCGGAAACGAATACTTTTGCCCAGATCTCATATTTTTGTCGGAAAAGATTATTTTTCTCGAGAACCTATATTTTTTTCGGAAAAGATTATTTTTGTCAAGAACTTACATTTTTGACGGATACGATTATTTTTTTCGGGAAAGATAATTTTTTACCAAAACCGCTGTTTTTTCATAAATGAATATTTTTGTCCAGAACTAATATTTTTTTGGGAAAAGATTATTTTTGTCCAGAACCGCTATTTTTGTCAGAAACTAATATTTTTGTCCAGAACTTATATTAAACTCGGAAAAGATTATTTTTGTTCAGAACCGCTATTTATGTCAGAAACGAATATTTTTGTGCAAAACCGCTATTTTTGTCAGAAACGATAATTTTTCACCAGAACTTATATTTCTGTCAGAAACGAATATTTTTGTCAAGAACTTATATTAAACTCGGAAAAGATTTTTTTGTTCAGAACCGCTATATTTGTCAGAAACGAATATTTTTGTCCAGAACCGATATTTTTGTCTGAAACGATTATATTTGTCGAGAAATTATATTTTTGTCAAAACGAATAATTCTGTTCAGAACTTATATTTTTGTCGGAAAGGATTATTTTTTTCCAGAACCGCTATTTTTGTCGGAAACGAATATTTTTGTCCAGAACTTATATTTTTGTCGGAAAAGATTATTTTTTTCCAGAACCGCTATTTATGTCAGAAACGAATATTCTTGTGCAGAACCGCTATTTTTGTCAGGAAAGAAAATTCTTGTCCAGGACTTATATTTTTGTCAGAAACGAATCTTTTTGTGTAGAACATATATATTTGTCGAAAAAGATTATTTTTTTCCAGAACCGCTATTTATGTCAGAAACGAATATTTTTGATCAGAACTAATATTTCTGTCGGAAAAGATTATTTTTGTCCAAAACCGCTATTTTTGTTAGAAACGAATATTTTTGTCCAGAACTTATATTTCTGTCGGAAAAGATTATCTTTCTCAAGAACTTATATTTTTTCCGCAAAAGATAAATTTTTTCCAGTACCGTTTTTTTGTCAGAAACGAATATTTTTGTATAAAACTTATATTTTTGTCGAAAAAGATTATCTTTCTCAAGAACTTATATTTTTTTCGGAAAAGATTATTTTTTTCCAGAACCGCTATTTTTGTCGGAAACGAATACTTTTGTCCAGAACTTATATTTTCGTTGGAAAAGATTATTTTTGTCCAGAACCGCAATATTCGTAAGAAACGATTATATTTGCCCAGAACTTATATTTCTGTCGGAAAAGATTATTTTTGTTCATAACCGCTATTTTTGTCTGAAACGATTGTATTTGTCCAGAAATTATATTTTTGTCAGAAACGAATAATATTGTTCGGAACTTATATTTTTTTCGGAAAAGATTTTTTTGTCCAGAACCGTTTTTTTTGTCAAAAACAAATATTTTTTTCCGGAACTTATATTTTTGTCAGAAACGAATATTTTTGTCCAGAACTTATATTAAACTCGGAAAAGATTATTTTTGTTCAGAACCGCTATTTATGTCAGAAACGAATATTTTTGTGCAAAACCGCTATTTTTGTCAGGAACGAAAATTTTTGTCCAGAACTTATATTTTTGTCAAAAACGAATATTTTTGTCTAGAACTTATATTTTTGTCAGAAACGAATATTTTTGTCCAGAACTTATATTTTTGTCGGAAAAGATAATTTTTTTCCAGAACCGCTATTTATGTCAGAAACGAACATTTATGTCCAGAACTTATATTTTTGTCGGAAAAGATTATTTTTCTCGAGAACCGATATTTATGTAGAAACAAATATTTTTGTCCAGAACTAATGTTTTTGTCGGAAAAGATTATTTTTGTCCAAAACCGCTATTTATGTCAGAAACGAATTTTTTTGCAGAACCATTTTTTTTTCTCAGAAACGTATACTTTTGTCCAGAACTAATATTTCTTTCGGAAAAAATTATTTTTGACCAGAACCGCTATTTTTGTCTGAAACGATTCTATTTGTCAGAAAATTATATTTTTGTCAAAACGAATAATTTTGTTCAGAACTTATATTTTTGTCGGAAAAGATTATTTTTGTCCAGAAACGCTATATTTGTCAGAAACGATTATACTTGCCCAGAACTTATATTTCGGTCGTAAAAGATTATTTTTGTCCAGAACTTATATTTCCTTCGGAAAAGATTTTTTTTGTCAAGAACTTACATTTTTGTCGGAAAAATTAAATTCTTTCCAGAACCGCTATTTTTGTCGGAAACGAATACTTTTGTCCAGTACTTATATTTTCGTCGGATACGATTATTTTTGTCGGGAAAGATTATTTTTGTCCTAAACCGCTATTTTTGTCAGCAACGAATATGTTTGTCCAGAACTTATATTTTTGTCGGAAAAGATTATTTTTTTCCAGAACCGCTATTTATGTCAGAAACGAATATTTTTGTGCAGAACCGCTATTTTTGTCAGGAACGAAAATTTTTGTCCAGAACTTATATTTTTGTCAGAAACGATTTCATTAGTCCAGAACCAATATTTTTGTCGGAAAAGATTATTTTTGTCCCGAACCGCTATTTTTGTCAGGATCGAATATTTTTGATCAGAACTTATATTTATGTCGGAAAAGAATATTTTTGTCCAGAACCGCTATTTTTGTCAGAAACGAATATTTTTGAATAAAACTTATATTTTTTTCGAAAAAGATTATCTTTCTCAAGAATTTATATTTTTTTCGGAAAAGATTATTATTGTCCAGAACCGCTATATTTGTCAGAAACGAATATTTTTGTCCAGAACTTATATTTATGTCGGAAAAGATTATTTTTTTCCAGAACCGCTATTTTTGTTAGAAACGAATATTTTTAATCAGAACTTATATTTCTGTCGGAAAAGATTATTTTTGTCCAGAACCGCTATTGTTGTCTGAAAAGATTATTTTTGTCCAGAACCGCTATTTTTGTCTGAAAACATTATTTACGTCAAGAACTTATATTTTTGTCGGAAAGGTGACTTTTGTCCAGAACTTTATTTTTGTGGGAAAAGATTATTTTTCTCCAGAAGCGCTATATTTGTCAGAAACGATTATATTTGCCAAGAACTTATATTTCGTTCGGAAAAGATTATTTTTGTCCAGAACTTATATTTCCTTCGGAAAAGATTTTTTTTGTCAAGAACTTACATTTTTGTCGGAAAAATTAAATTTTTTCCAGAACCGCTATTTTTGTCGGAAACGAATACTTTTGTCCAGTACTTATATTTTCGTCGGATACGATTATTTTTGTAGGGAAAGATTATTTTTGTCCAAAACCGCTAATTTTTTTCAGAAACGAATATGTTTGTCCAGAACTTATATTTTTGTCGGAAAAGATTATTTTTTTCCAGAACCGCTATTCATGTCAGAAACGAATATTTATGTGCAGAACCGCTTTTTTTGTCAGGAACGAAAATTTTTGTCCAGAACTTATGTTTTTGTCAGAAACGAATATTTTTTTCAAGAACTTATATTTTAGTCGGAAAAGATTATTTTTGTTCAGAACCGCTATTTATGTCAGAAACGAATATTTTTGTGCAAAACCGCTATTTTTGTCAGAAACGAAAATTTTTGTCCAGAACTTATATTTCTGTCAGATACGAATATTTTTGTCAAGAACTTATATTAAACTCGGAAAAGATTATTTTTGTTCAGAACCGCTATTTTTGTCAGAAACGAATAATTTTGTCCAGAACTTATGTTTTTGTCTGAAAAGATGACTTTTGTCCAGAACTTTATTTTTGTGGGAAAAGATTATTTTTCTCCAGAAGCGCTATATTTGTCAGAAACGATTATATTTGCCAAGAACTAATATTTCTGTCGGAAAAGATTATTTTTGTCCAGAACCAATATTTTTGTCTGTAACGATTATATTTGTCGAGAAATTATATTTTTGTCAAAACGAATAATTCTGTTCAGAACTTATATTTTTGCCGGAAAAGATTATTTTTTTCCAGAACCGCTATTTTTGTCGGAAACGAATATTTTTGTCCAGAACTGATATTTTTGTCGGAAAAGATTATTTTTTTCCAGAACCGCTATTTATGTCAGAAACGAATATTTTTGTGCAGTACCGCAATTTTTGTCAGGAAAGAAAATTTTTGTCCAGGACTTATATTTTTGTCAGAAACGAATCTTTTTGTGTAGAACTTATATTTTAGTCGGAAAAGATTATTTTTGTCAGAATCGATTTCATTAGTCCAGAACCAATATTTTTAACGGAAAAGATTTTTTTTGTCCCGAACCGCTATTTTTGTCAGGAACGAATATTTTTGATCAGAAATTATATTTTTGTCGGAAAAGATTATTTTTGTCCAGAACCGCTATTTTTGTTAGAAACGAATATTTTTGTCCAGAACTTATGCTTTTTCCGCAAAAGATTAATTTTTTCCAGTACCGTTTTTTTTGTCAGAAACGAATATTTTTGTATAAAACTTATATTTTTGTCGAAAAAGATTATCTTTCTCAAGAACTTATATTTTTTTCGGAAAAGATTATTTTTTTCCAGAACCGCTATTTTTGTCGGAAACGAATACTTTTGTCCAGAACTTATATTTTCGTTGGAAAAGATTATTTTTGTCCAGAACCGCAATATTCGTAAGAAACGATTATATTTGCCCAGAACTTATATTTCTGTCGGAAAAGATTATTTTTGTTCAGAACCGCTATTTTTGTCTGAAACGATTGTATTTGTCCAGAAATTATATTTTTGTCAGAAACGAATAATATTGTTCGGAACTTATATTTTTTTCGGAAAAGATTTTTTTTGTCCAGAACCGTTTTTTTTGTCAAAAACAAATATTTTTGTCCAGAACTAATATTTTTGTGGGAAAAGATTATTTTTGTCCAGAACTTATTTTTTTGTCGGAAAACATCATTTTTGTCCAGAACCGCTATTTCTGTCAGAAACGAATATTTTTTTCCGGAACTTATATTTTTGTCAGAAACGAATATTTTTGTCCAGAACTTATATTAAACTCGGAAAAGATTATTTTTGTTCAGAACCGCTATTTATGTCAGAAATGAATATTTTTGTGCAAAACCGCTATTTTTGTCAGGAACGAATATTTTTGTCCAGAACTTATATTTTTTTCGGAAAAGATTATTTTTTTCCAGAACCGCTATTTTTGTCGGAAACGAATACTTTTGTCCAGAACTTATATTTTTTTCGGAAAAGATTATTATTGTCCAGAACCGCTATATTTGTCAGAAACGAATATTTTTGTCCAGAACTTATATTTATGTCGGAAAAGATTATTTTTTTCCAGAACCGCTATTTTTGTTAGAAACGAATATTTTTAATCAGAACTTATATTTCTGTCGGAAAAGATTATTTTTGTCCAGAACCGCTATTGTTGTCTGAAAAGATTATTTTTGTCCAGAACCGCTATTTTTGTCTGAAAACATTATTTACGTCAAGAACTTATATTTTTGTCGGAAAGGTGACTTTTGTCCAGAACTTTATTTTTGTGGGAAAAGATTATTTTTCTCCAGAAGCGCTATATTTGTCAGAAACGATTATATTTGCCAAGAACTTATATTTCGTTCGGAAAAGATTATTTTTGTCCAGAACTTATATTTCCTTCGGAAAAGATTTTTTTTGTCAAGAACTTACATTTTTGTCGGAAAAATTAAATTTTTTCCAGAACCGCTATTTTTGTCGGAAACGAATACTTTTGTCCAGTACTTATATTTTCGTCGGATACGATTATTTTTGTAGGGAAAGATTATTTTTGTCCAAAACCGCTAATTTTTTTCAGAAACGAATATGTTTGTCCAGAACTTATATTTTTGTCGGAAAAGATTATTTTTTTCCAGAACCGCTATTCATGTCAGAAACGAATATTTATGTGCAGAACCGCTTTTTTTGTCAGGAACGAAAATTTTTGTCCAGAACTTATGTTTTTGTCAGAAACGAATATTTTTTTCAAGAACTTATATTTTAGTCGGAAAAGATTATTTTTGTTCAGAACCGCTATTTATGTCAGAAACGAATATTTTTGTGCAAAACCGCTATTTTTGTCAGAAACGAAAATTTTTGTCCAGAACTTATATTTCTGTCAGATACGAATATTTTTGTCAAGAACTTATATTAAACTCGGAAAAGATTATTTTTGTTCAGAACCGCTATTTTTGTCAGAAACGAATAATTTTGTCCAGAACTTATGTTTTTGTCTGAAAAGATGACTTTTGTCCAGAACTTTATTTTTGTGGGAAAAGATTATTTTTCTCCAGAAGCGCTATATTTGTCAGAAACGATTATATTTGCCAAGAACTAATATTTCTGTCGGAAAAGATTATTTTTGTCCAGAACCAATATTTTTGTCTGTAACGATTATATTTGTCGAGAAATTATATTTTTGTCAAAACGAATAATTCTGTTCAGAACTTATATTTTTGCCGGAAAAGATTATTTTTTTCCAGAACCGCTATTTTTGTCGGAAACGAATATTTTTGTCCAGAACTGATATTTTTGTCGGAAAAGATTATTTTTTTCCAGAACCGCTATTTATGTCAGAAACGAATATTTTTGTGCAGTACCGCAATTTTTGTCAGGAAAGAAAATTTTTGTCCAGGACTTATATTTTTGTCAGAAACGAATCTTTTTGTGTAGAACTTATATTTTAGTCGGAAAAGATTATTTTTGTCAGAATCGATTTCATTAGTCCAGAACCAATATTTTTAACGGAAAAGATTTTTTTTGTCCCGAACCGCTATTTTTGTCAGGAACGAATATTTTTGATCAGAAATTATATTTTTGTCGGAAAAGATTATTTTTGTCCAGAACCGCTATTTTTGTTAGAAACGAATATTTTTGTCCAGAACTTATGCTTTTTCCGCAAAAGATTAATTTTTTCCAGTACCGTTTTTTTTGTCAGAAACGAATATTTTTGTATAAAACTTATATTTTTTTCGAAAAAGATTATCTTTCTCAAGAACTTATATTTTTTTCGGAAAAGATTATTTTTTTCCAGAACCGCTATTTTTGTCGGAAACGAATACTTTTGTCCAGAACTTATATTTTCGTTGGAAAAGATTATTTTTGTCCAGAACCGCAATATTCGTAAGAAACGATTATATTTGCCCAGAACTTATATTTCTGTCGGAAAAGATTATTTTTGTTCAGAACCGCTATTTTTGTCTGAAACGATTGTATTTGTCCAGAAATTATATTTTTGTCAGAAACGAATAATATTGTTCGGAACTTATATTTTTTTCGGAAAAGATTTTTTTTGTCCAGAACCGTTTTTTTTGTCAAAAACAAATATTTTTGTCCAGAACTAATATTTTTGTGGGAAAAGATTATTTTTGTCCAGAACTTATTTTTTTGTCGGAAAACATCATTTTTGTCCAGAACCGCTATTTCTGTCAGAAACGAATATTTTTTTCCGGAACTTATATTTTTGTCAGAAACGAATATTTTTGTCCAGAACTTATATTAAACTCGGAAAAGATTATTTTTGTTCAGAACCGCTATTTATGTCAGAAATGAATATTTTTGTGCAAAACCGCTATTTTTGTCAGGAACGAATATTTTTGTCCAGAACTTATATTTTTTTCGGAAAAGATTATTTTTTTCCAGAACCGCTATTTTTGTCGGAAACGAATACTTTTGTCCAGAACTTATATTTTCGTTGGAAAAGATTATTTTTGTCCAGAACCGCAATATTCGTAAGAAACGATTATATTTGCCCAGAACTTATATTTTTGTCGGAAAAGATTATTTTTTTCCAGAACCGCTATTCATGTCAGAAACGAATATATTTGTCCAGAACCGCTATTTTTGTCAGAAACGAATATTTTTTTCCGGAACTTATATTTTTGTCAGAAACGAATATTTTTGTCCAGAACTTATATTAAACTCGGAAAAGATTATTTTTTTCCAGAACCGCTATTTATGTCAGAAACGAACATTTATGTCCAGAACTTATATTTTTGTCGGAAAAGATTATTTTTCTCGAGAACCGATATTTATGTCAGAAACAAATTTTTTTGTCCAGAACTAATGTTTTTGTCGGAAAAGATAATTTTTGTCCAAAACCGCTATTTATGTCAGAAACGAATTTTTTTGCATAACCATTTTTTTTCTCAGAAACGTATACTTTTGTCCAGAACTAATATTTCTTTCGGAAAAAATTATTTTTGACCAGAACCGCTATTTTTGTCTGAAACGATTCTATTTGTCCAGAAATTATATTTTTGTCAAAACGAATAATTTTTTTCAGAACTTATATTATTGTCGGAAAAGATTATTTTTGTCCAGAACCGCTATTTTTGTCTGAAACGATTCTATTTGTCCAGGAATTATATTTTTGTCAAAACGAATAATTTTGTTCAGAACTTATATTTCGGTCGGAAAAGATTATTTTTGTCCAGAACTTATATTTCCTTCGGAAAAGATTTTTTTTGTCAAGAACTTATATTTTTGTCGGAAACGAATATTTTTGTACAGAACCGCTATTTTTGTCAGAAACGAAAATTTTTGTCCAGAACTTATATTTTTGTCGGAGAAGATTAATTTTGTCCAGAACCGCTATTTTTGTCAGGAACGAATATTTTTAATCAGAACTTATATTTCTGTCGGAAAAGATTATTTTTGTCCAGAACCGCTATTGTTGTCTGAAAAGATTATTTTTGTCCAGAACCGCTATTTTTGTCTGAAAACATTATTTACGTCAAGAACTTATATTTTTGTCGGAAAGGTGACTTTTGTCCAGAACTTTATTTTTGTGGGAAAAGATTATTTTTCTCCAGAAGCGCTATATTTGTCAGAAACGATTATATTTGCCAAGAACTTATATTTCGTTCGGAAAAGATTATTTTTGTCCAGAACTTATATTTCCTTCGGAAAAGATTTTTTTTGTCAAGAACTTACATTTTTGTCGGAAAAATTAAATTTTTTCCAGAACCGCTATTTTTGTCGGAAACGAATACTTTTGTCCAGTACTTATATTTTCGTCGGATACGATTATTTTTGTCGGGAAAGATTATTTTTGTCCAAAACCGCTATATTTGTCAGCAACGAATATGTTTGTCCAGAACTTATATTTTTGTCGGAAAAGATTATTTTTTTCCAGAACCGCTATTTATGTCAGAAACGAATATTTTTGTGCAGAACCGCTATTTTTGTCAGGAACGAAAATTTTTGTCCAGAACTTATATTTTTGTCAAAAACGAATATTTTTGTCATGAACTTATATTTTAGTCGGAAAAGATTATTTTTGTTCAGAACCGCTATTTATGTCAGAAACGAATATTTTTGTGCAAAACCGCTATTTTTGTCAGAAACGAAAATTTTTGTCCAGAACTTATATTTCTGTCAGAAACAAATATTTTTGTCAAGAACTTATATTAAACTCGGAAAAGATTATTTTTGTTCAGAACCGCTATTTTTGTCAGGAACGAATATTTTTGATCAGAACTTATATTTATGTCGGAAAAGATTATTTTTGTCCAGAACCGCTATTTTTGTTAGAAACGAATAATTTTGTCCAGAACTTATGTTTTTGTCTGAAAAGATGACTTTTGTCCAGAACTTTATTTTTGTGGGAAAAGATTATTTTTCTCCAGACCCGATATTTTTTCTGTAACGATTATATTTGTCGAGAAATTATATATATGTCAAAACGAATAATTCTGTTCAGAACTTATATTTTTGTCGGAAAAGATTATTTTTTTCCAGAACCGCTATTTTTGTCGGAAACGAATATTTTTGTCCAGAACTTATATTTTTGTCGGAAAAGATTATTTTTTTCCAGAACCGCTATTTATGTCAGAAACGAATATTTTTGTGCAGAACCGCTATTTTTGTCAGGAAAGAAAATTCTTGTCCAGGACTTATATTTTTGTCAGAAACGAATCTTTTTGTGTAGAACATATATTTTTGTCGAAAAAGATTATTTTTTTCCAGAACCGCTATTTATGTCAGAAACGAATATTTTTGATCAGAACTAATATTTCTGTCGGAAAAGATTATTTTTGTCCAAAACCGCTATTTTTGTTAGAAACGAATATTTTTGTCCAGAACTTATGCTTTTTCCGCAAAAGATAAATTTTTTCCAGTACCGTTTTTTTATCAGAAACGAATATTTTTGTATAAAACTTATATTTTTGTCGAAAAAGATTATCTTTCTCAAGAACTTATATTTTTTTCGGAAAAGATTATTTTTTTCCAGAACCGCTATTTTTGTCGGAAACGAATACTTTTGTCCAGAACTTATATTTTCGTTGGAAAAGATTATTTTTGTCCAGAACCGCAATATTCGTAAGAAACGATTATATTTGCCCAGAACTTATATTTCTGTCGGAAAAGATTATTTTTGTTCATAACCGCTATTTTTGTCTGAAACGATTGTATTTGTCCAGAAAATATATTTTTGTCAGAAACGAATAATATTGTTCGGAACTTATATTTTTTTCGGAAAAGATTTTTTTTGTCCAGAACCGTTTTTTTTGTCAAAAACAAATATTTTTTTCCGGAACTTATATTTTTGTCAGAAACGAATATTTTTGTCCAGAACTTATATTAAACTCGGAAAAGATTATTTTTGTTCAGAACCGCTATTTATGTCAGAAACGAATATTTTTGTGCAAAACCGCTATTTTTGTCAGGAACGAAAATTTTTGTCCAGAACTTATATTTTTGTCAAAAACGAATATTTTTGTCTAGAACATATATTTTTGTCAGAAACGAATATTTTTGTCCAGAACTTATATTTTTGTCGGAGAGATAATTTTTTTCCAGAACCGCTATTTATGTCAGAAACGAACATTTATGTCCAGAACTTATATTTTTGTCGGAAAAGATTATTTTTCTCGAGAACCGATATTTATGTAGAAACAAATATTTTTGTCCAGAACTAATGTTTTTGTCGGAAAAGATTATTTTTGTCCAAAACCGCTATTTATGTCAGAAACGAATTTTTTTGCAGAACCATTTTTTTTTCTCAGAAACGTATACTTTTGTCCAGAACTAATATTTCTTTCGGAAAAAATTATTTTTGACCAGAACCGCTATTTTTGTCTGAAACGATTCTATTTGTCAGAAAATTATATTTTTGTCAAAACGAATAATTTTCTTCAGAACTTATATTTTTGTCGGAAAAGATTATTTTTGTCCAGAAACGCTATATTTGTCAGAAACGATTATACTTGCCCAGAACTTATATTTCGGTCGGAAAAGATTATTTTTGTCCAGAACTTATATTTCCTTCGGAAAAGATTTTTTTTGTCAAGAACTTACATTTTTGTCGGAAAAATTAAATTCTTTCCAGAACCGCTATTTTTGTCGGAAACGAATACTTTTGTCCAGTACTTATATTTTCGTCGGATACGATTATTTTTGTCGGGAAAGATTATTTTTGTCCTAAACCGCTATTTTTGTCAGCAACGAATATGTTTGTCCAGAACTTATATTTTTGTCCGAAAGATTATTTTTTTCCAGAACCGCTATTTATGTCAGAAACGAATATTTTTGTGCAGAACCGCTATTTTTGTCAGGAACGAAAATTTTTGTCCAGAACTTATATTTTTGTCAGAAACGATTTCATTAGTCCAGAACCAATATTTTTGTCGGAAAAGATTATTTTTGTCCCGAACCGCTATTTTTGTCAGGAACGAATATTTTTGATCAGAACTTATATTTATGTCGGAAAAGAATATTTTTGTCCAGAACCGCTATTTTTGTTAGAAACGAATAATTTTGTCCAGAACTTATGTTTTTGTCGGAAAAGATTATTTTTGTCCAGTACCGTTTTTTTTGTCAGAAACGAATATTTTTGAATAAAACTTATATTTTTTTCGAAAAAGATTATCTTTCTCAAGAATTTATATTTTTTTCGGAAAAGATTATTATTGTCCAGAACCGTTTTTTTTGTCAAAAATAAATATTTTTGTCCAGAACTAATATTTTTGTGGGAAAAGATTATTTTTTTCCAGAACTTATTTTTTTGTCGGAAAAGATCATTTTTGTCCAGAACCGCTATTTCTGTCAGAAACGAATATTTTTGTCCAGAACTTATATTAAACTCGGAAAAGATTATTTTTGTTCAGAACCGCTATTTATGTCAGAAACGAATATTTTTGTGCAAAACCGCTATTTTTGTCAAAAACGAATATTTTTGTCTAGAACTTATATTTTTGTCAGAAACGAATATTTTTGTCCAGAACTTATATTTTTTTCGGAAAAGATTATTTTTTTCCAGAACCGCTATTTATGTCAGAAACGAACATTAATGTCCAGAACTTATATTTTTGTCAGAAAAGATTATTTTTTTCCAGAACCGCTATTTTTGTTAGAAACGAATATTTTTAATCAGAACTTATATTTCTGTCGGAAAAGATTATTTTTGTCCAGAACCGCTATTTTTGTCAGGAACGATTATATTTGCCAAGAACTAATATTTCTGTCGGAAAAGATTATTTTTGTCCAGAACCGATATTTTTGTCTGTAACGATTATATTTGTCGAGAAATTATATTTTTGTCAAAACGAATAATTCTGTTCAGAACTTATATTTTTGTCGGAAAAGATTATTTTTTTCCAGAACCGCTATTTTTGTCGGAAACGAATATTTTTGTCCAGAACTGATATTTTTGTCGGAAAAGATTATTTTTTTCCAGAACCGCTATTTATGTCAGAAACGAATATTTTTGTGCAGTACCGCTATTTTTGTCAGGAAAGAAAATTTTTGTCCAGGACTTATATTTTTGTCAGAAACGAATCTTTTTGTGTAGAACTTATATTTTAGTCGGAAAAGATTATTTTTGTTCAGAACTTATATTTTTGTCAGAATCGATTTCATTAGTCCAGAACCAATATTTTTAACGGAAAAGATTTTTTTTGTCCCGAACCGCTATTTTTGTCAGGAACGAATATTTTTGATCAGAACTTATATTTTTGTCGGAAAAGATTATTTTTGTCCAGAGCCGCTATTTTTGTTAGAAACGAATATTTTTGTCCAGAACTTATGCTTTTTCCGCAAAAGATTAATTTTTTCCAGTACCGTTTTTTTTGTCAAAAACGAATATTTTTGTATAAAACTTATATTTTTGTCGAAAAAGATTATCTTTCTCAAGAACTTATATTTTTTTCGGAAAAGATTATTTTTTTCCAGAACCGCTATTTTTGTCGGAAACGAATACTTTTGTCCAGAACTTATATTTTCGTTGGAAAAGATAATTTTTGTCCAGAACCGCAATATTCGTAAGAAACGATTATATTTGCCCAGAAATTATATTTCTGTCGGAAAAGATTATTTTTGTTCAGAACCGCTATTTTTGTCTGAAACGATTGTATTTGTCCAGAAATTATATTTTTGTCAGAAACGAATAATATTGTTCGGAACTTATATATTTTTCGGAAAAGATTTTTTTGTCCAGAACCGTTTTTTTTGTCAAAAACAAATATTTTTGTCCAGAACTAATATTTTTGTGGGAAAAGATTATTTTTGTCCAGAACTTATTTTTTTGTCGGAAAACATCATTTTTGTCCAGAACCGCTATTTTTGTCAGAAACGAATATTTTTTTCCGGAACTTATATTTTTGTCAGAAACGAATATTTTTGTCCAGAACTTATATTAAACTCGGAAAAGATTATTTTTGTTCAGAACCGCTATTTATGTCAGAAACGAATATTTTTGTGCAAAACCGCTATTTTTGTCATGAACGAATATTTTTGTCCAGAACTTATATTTTTTTCGGAAAAGATTATTTTTTTCCAGAACCGCTATTTTTGTCGGAAACGAATACTTTTGTCCAGAACTTATATTTTCGTTGGAAAAGATTATTTTTGTCCAGAACCGCAATATTCGTAAGAAACGATTATATTTGCCCAGAACTTATATTTTTGTCGGAAAAGATTATTTTTTTCCAGAACCGCTATTCATGTCAGAAACGAATATATTTGTCCAGAACCGCTATTTTTGTCAGAAACGAATATTTTTTTCCGGAACTTATATTTTTGTCAGAAACGAATATTTTTGTCCAGAACTTATATTAAACTCGGAAAAGATTATTTTTTTCCAGAACCGCTATTTATGTCAGAAACGAACATTTATGTCCAGAACTTATATTTTTGTTTGAAAAGATTATTTTTCTCGAGAACCGATATTTATGTCAGAAACAAATTTTTTTGTCCAGAACTAATGTTTTTGTCGGAAAAGATAATTTTTGTCCAAAACCGCTATTTATTTCAGAAACGAATTTTTTTGCATAACCATTTTTTTTCTCAGAAACGTATACTTTTGTCCAGAACTAATATTTCTTTCGGAAAAAATTATTTTCGACCAGAACCGCTATTTTTGTCTGAAACGATTCTATTTGTCCAGAAATTATATTTTTGTCAAAACGAATAATTTTTTTCAGAACTTATATTATTGTCGGAAAAGATTATTTTTGTCCAGAACCGCTATTTTTGTCTGAAACGATTCTATTTGTCCAGGAATTATATTTTTGTCAAAACGAATAATTTTGTTCAGAAATTATATTTCGGTCGGAAAAGATTATTTTTGTCCAGAACTTATATTTCCTTCGGAAAAGATTTTTTTTGTCAAGAACTTACATTTTTGTCGGAAAAATTAAATTTTTTCCAGAACCGCTATTTTTGTCGGAAACGAATACTTTTGTCCAGTACATATATTTCCGTCGGATACGATTATTTTTGTCGGGAAAGATTATTTTTGTCCAAAACCGCTATTTTTGTCAGATACGAATATGTTTGTCCAGAACTTATATTTTTGTCGGAAAAGATTATTTTTTTCCAGAACCGCTATTTATGTCAGAAACGAACATTTATGTCCAGAACTTATATTTTTGTCGGAAAAGATTATTTTTCTCGAGAACCGATATTTATGTCAGAAACAAATTTTTTTGTCCAGAACTAATGTTTTTGTCGGAAAAGATAATTTTTGTCCAAAACCGCTATTTATGTCAGAAACGAATTTTTTTGCATAACCATTTTTTTTCTCAGAAACGTATACTTTTTTCCAGAACTAATATTTCTTTCGGAAAAAATTATTTTTGACCAGAACCGCTATTTTTGTCTGAAACGATTCTATTTGTCCAGAAATTATATTTTTGTCAAAACGAATAATTTTTTTCAGAACTTATATTATTGTCGGAAAAGATTATTTTTGTCCAGAACCGCTATTTTTGTCTGAAACGATTCTATTTGTCCAGGAATTATATTTTTGTCAAAACGAATAATTTTTATTCAGAACTTATATTTCGGTCGGAAAAGATTATTTTTGTCCAGAACTTATATTTCCTTCGGAAAAGATTTTTTTTGTCAAGAACTTATATTTTTGTCGGAAACGAATATTTTTGTACAGAACCGCTATTTTTGTCAGAAACGAAAATTTTTGTCCAGAACTTATATTTTTGTCGGAGAAGATTAATTTTGTCCAGAACCGCTATTTTTGTCAGGAACGAATATTTTTAATCAGAACTTATATTTCTGTCGGAAAAGATTATTTTTGTCCAGAACCGCTATTGTTGTCTGAAAAGATTATTTTTGTCCAGAACCGCTATTTTTGTCTGAAAACATTATTTACGTCAAGAACTTATATTTTTGTCGGAAAAGATGACTTTTGTCCAGAACTTTATTTTTGTGGGAAAAGATTATTTTTCTCCAGAAGCGCTATATATGTCAGAAACGATTATATTTGCCAAGAACTAATATTTCTGTCGGAAAAGATTATTTTTGTCCAGAACCGATATTTTTGTCTGAAACGAATATTTTTTTCCAAAACCGTTATTTCTGTAAGGAACGATTATATTAGTCCAGAACTTATATTTTTGTTAGAAATGAATATTTTTGTCTAGAACTGATATTTTATTCGGAAAAGATTATTTATGTCCAGAAATTATATTTTTTTCGGAAAAGATTTTTTTTTCTCCAGAAGCGTTTTTTTTGTCAAAAACGAATATTTTTGTCCAGAACTTATATTTTTGTCAGAAAAGATTATTTTTGTCCAGAACCGCTATTTTCGTCAGAAACGAATAGTTTTGTCGCAAATGACTATTTTTGTCCAAAACCGCTATTTTTGTCAGATACGAATATTTTTGTCCAGAACTTATATTTTTGTTGGCAAAGATTATTTTTGTGCAAAACAACTATTATTGTAAGGAACGATTATTTTTGTCCAGAACTTATTTTTTTGTAGGAAAAGATTATTTTTGTCCAGAACCGCTATTTTTGTCCAGAACTTATATTTTTGTCGGAAACATATTTTTTTCGGAAAAGATTTTTTTTGTCAAGAACTTACATTTTTGTCGGAAAAATTAAATTTTTTCCAGAACCGCTATTTTTGTCGGAAACGAATATTTTTGTCCAGAACTTATATATTCGTCGGATACCATTATTTTTGTCGGGAAAGATTATTTTTGTCCAAAACCGCTATATTTGTCAGCAACGAATATTTTTGTCCAGAACTTATATTTTTGTCGGAAAAGGTTATTTTTTTCCAGAACCGCTATTTATGTCAGAAACGAATATTTTTGAGCAGAACCGCTATTTTTGTCAGGAACGAATATTTTTGTCCAGAACTTATATTTTTGTCAGAAACGAATATTTTTGCCTAGAACTTATATTTTAGTCGGAAAAGATTATTTATGTCCATAAATTATATTTTATTCGGAAAAGATTATTTTTGTTCAGAACCGCTATATTTGTTAGAAACGAATATTTTTGTCCAGAACCGCTATTTTTGTCTGAAAAGATTATTTTTGTGCAGAACCGCTATTTTTGTCGGAAACTTATATTTTTGTCGGTAAACATTATTTTCGTCCAGAACTTATATTTTTGTGGGAAAAGATTATTTTTGTCCCGAACCGCTATTTTTGTCAGGATCGAATATTTTTGATCAGAACTTATATTTATGTCGGAAAAGAATATTTTTGTCCAGAACCGCTATTTTTGTTAGAAACGAATAATTTTGTCCAGAACTTATGTTTTTGTCGGAAAAGATTATTTTTATCCAGTACCGTTTTTTTTGTCAGAAACGAATATTTTTGAATAAAACTTATATTTTTTTCGAAAAAGATTATCTTTCTCAAGAATTTATATTTTTTTCGGAAAAGATTATTATTGTCCAGAACCGTTTTTTTTGTCAAAAATAAATATTTTTGTCCAGAACTAATATTTTTGTGGGAAAAGATTATTTTTTTCCAGAACTTATTTTTTTGTCGGAAAAGATCATTTTTGTCCAGAACCGCTATTTTTGTCAAAAACGAATATTTTTGTCCAGAACTTATATTAAACTCGGAAAAGATTATTTTTGTTCAGAACCGCTATTTATGTCAGAAACGAATATTTTTGTGCAAAACCGCTATTTTTGTCAAAAACGAATATTTTTGTCTAGAACTTATATTTTTGTCAGAAACGAATATTTTTGTCCAGAACTTATATTTTTTTCGGAAAAGATTATTTTTTTCCAGAACCGCTATTTATGTCAGAAACGAACATTAATGTCCAGAACTTATATTTTTGTCAGAAAAGATTATTTTTCTCGAGAACCGATATTTATGTCAGAAACAAATATTTTTGTCCAGAACTAATGTTTTTGTCGGAAAAGATTATTTTTGTCCAAAACCGCTATTTATGTCAGAAACGAATTTTTTTCCAGAACCATTTTTTTTCTCAGAAACGTATACTTTTGTCCAGAACTAATATTTCTTTCGGAAAAAATTATTTTTGACCAGAACCGCTATTTTTGTCTGAAACGATTCTATTTGTCCAGAAATTATATTTTTGTCAAAACGAATAATTTTGTTCAGAACTTATATTTTTGTCGGAAAAGATTATTTTTGTCCAGAACCGCTATATTTGTCAGAAACGATTATACTTGCCCGGAACTTATATTTCGGTCGGAAAAGATTATTTTTGTCCGGAACTTATATTTCCTTCGGAAAACATTTTTTTTGTCAAGAACTTAAATTTATGTCGGAAAAATTAAATTTTTTCCAGAACCGCTATTTTTGTCGGAAACGAATACTTTTGTCCAGTACTTATATTTTCGTCGGATACGATTATTTTTGTCGGGAAAGATTATTTTTGTCCAAAACCGCTATTATTGTCAGCAACGAATATATTTGTCCAGAACTTATGTTTTTGTCGGAAAAGATTATTTTTTTCCAGAACCGCTATTTATGTCAGAAACGAATATTTTTGTGCAGAACCGCTATTTTTGTCAGGAACGAAAATTTTTGTCCAGAACTTATATTTTTGTCAGAAACGAATATTTTTGTCATGAACTTATATTTTAGTCGGAAAAGATTATTTTTGTTCAGAAACGCTATTTATGTCAGAAACGAATATTTTTGTGCAAAACCGCTATTTTTGTCAGAAACGAAAATTTTTGTCCAGAACTTATATTTCTGTCAGAAACGAATATTTTTGTCAAGAACTTATATTAAACTCGGAAAAGATTATTTTTGTTCAGAAACGCTATTTTTGTCAGGAACGAATATTTTTGATCAGAACTTATATTTTTGTCGGAAAAGATTATTTTTGTCCAGAACCGCTATTTTTGTTAGAAACGAATAATTTTGTCCAGAACTTATGTTTTTGTCTGAAAAGATGACTTTTGTCCAGAAGTTTATTTTTGTGGGAAAAGATTATTTTTCTCCAGAAGCGCTATATTTGTCAGAAACGATTATATTTGCCAAGAACTAATATTTCTGTCGGAAAAGATTATTTTTGTCCAGAACCGATATTTTTGTCTGTAAGGATTATATTTGTCGAGAAATTATATTTTTGTCAAAACGAATAATTCTGTTCAGAACTTATTTTTTTATTCGGAAAAGATTATTTTTTTCCAGAACCGCTATTTTTGTCGGAAACGAATATTTTTATCCAGAACTGATATTTTTGTCGGAAAAGATTATTTTTTTCCAGAACCGCTATTTATGTCAGAAACGAATATTTTTGTGCAGTACCGCTATTTTTGTCAGGAAAGAAAATTTTTGTCCAGGACTTATATTTTTGTCAGAAACGAATCTTTTTGTGTAGAACTTATATTTTAGTCGGAAAAGATTATTTTTGTTCAGAACTTATATTTTTGTCAGAATCGATTCCATTAGTCCAGAACCAATATTTTTAACGGAAAAGATTTTTTTTGTCCCGAACCGCTATTTTTGTCAGGAACGAATATTTTTGATCAGAACTTATATTTTTGTCGGAAAAGATTATTTTTGTCCAGAGCCGCTATTTTTGTTAGAAACGAATATTTTTGTCCAGAACTTATGCTTTTTCCGCAAAAGATTAATTTTTTCCAGTACCGTTTTTTTTGTCAGAAACGAATATTTTTGTATAAAACTTATATTTTTGTCGAAAAAGATTATCTTTCTCAAGAACTTATATTTTTTTCGGAAAAGATTATTTTTTTCCAGAACCGCTATTTTTGTCGGAGACGAATACTTTTGTCCAGAACTTATATTTTCGTTGGAAAAGATTATTTTTGTCCAGAACCGCAACATTCGTAAGAAACGATTATATTTGCCCAGAACTTATATTTCTGTCGGAAAAGATTATTTTTGTTCAGAACCGCTATTTTTGTCTGAAACGATTGTATTTGTCCAGAAATTATATTTTTGTCAGAAACGAATAATATTGTTCGGAACTTATATTTTTTTCGGAAAAGATTTTTTTTGTCCAGAACCGTTTTTTTTGTCAAATCAAATATTTTTGTCCAGAACTAATATTTTTGTGGGAAAAGATTATTTTTGTCCAGAACTTATTTTTTTGTCGGAAAACATCATTTTTGTCCAGAACCGCTATTTTTGTCAGAAACGAATATTTTTTTCCGGAACTTATATTTTTGTCAGAAACGAATATTTTTGTCCAGAACTTATATTAAACTCGGAAAAGATTATTTTTGTTCAGAACCGCTATTTATGTCAGAAACGAATATTTTTGTGCAAAACCGCTATTTTTGTTAGGAACGAATATTTTTGTCCAGAACTTATATTTTTTTCGGAAAAGATTATTTTTTTCCAGAACCGCTATATTTGTCGGAAACGAATACTTTTGTCCAGAACTTATATTTTCGTTGGAAAAGATTATTTTTGTCCAGAACCGCAATATTCGTAAGAAACGATTATATTTGCCCAGAACTTATATTTTTGTCGGAAAAGATTATTTTTTTCCAGAACCGCTATTCATGTCAGAAACGAATATTTTTGTCCAGAACCGCTATTTTTGTCAGAAACGAATATTTTTTTCCGGAACTTATATTTTTGTCAGAAACGAATATTTTTGTCCAGAACTTATATTAAACACGGAAAAGATTATTTTTTTCCAGAACCGCTATTTATGTCAGAAACGAACATTTTTGTCCAGAACTAATGTTTTTGTCGGAAAAGATAATTTTTGTCCAAAACCGCTATTTAATTCAGAAACGAATTTTTTTGCATAACCATTTTTTTTCTCAGAAACGTATACTTTTGTCCAGAACTAATATTTCTTTCGGAAAAAATTATTTTTGACCAGAACCGCTATTTTTGTCTGAAACGATTCTATTTGTCCAGAAATTATATTTTTGTCAAAACGAATAATTTTTTTCAGAACTTATATTATTGTCGGAAAAGATTATTTTTGTCCAGAACTTTATTTTTGTGGGAAAAGATTATTTTTCTCCAGAAGCGCTATATTTGTCAGAAACGATTATATTTGCCAAGAACTTATATTTCGGTCGGAAAAGATTATTTTTGTCCAGAACTTATATTTCCTTCGGAAAAGATTTTTTTTGTCAAGAACTTACATTTTTGTCGGAAAAATTAAATTTTTTCCAGAACCGCTATTTTTGTCGGAAACGAATACTTTTGTCCAGTACTTATATTTTCGTCGGATACGATTATTTTTGTCGGGAAAGATTATTTTTGTCCAAAACCGCTATTTTTGTCAGAAACGAATATGTTTGTCCAGAACTTATATTTTTGTCGGAAAAGATTATTTTTTTCCAGAACCGCTATTCATGTCAGAAACGAATATTTATGTGCAGAACCGCTATTTTTGTCAGGAACGAAAATTTTTGTCCAGAACTTATATTTTTGTCAGAAACGAATATTTTTTTCAAGAACTTATATTTTAGTCGGAAAAGATTATTTTTGTTCAGAACCGCTATATTTGTCAGAAACGAATATTTTTGTCCAGAACTTATATTTTTGTCAGAATCGATTTCATTAGTCCAGAACCAATATTTTTGTCGGAAAAGATTATTTTTGTCCCGAACCGCTTTTTTTGTCAGGAACGAATATTTTTGATCAGAACTTATATTTATAGCGGAAAAGATTATTTTTGTCCAGAACCGCTATTTTTTTTAGAAACGAATATTTTTGTCCGGAATTTATGTTTTTGTCGGAAAAGATTATTTTTGTCCAGTACCGTTTTTTTTGTCAGAAACGAATATTTTTGTATAAAACTTATATTTTTTTCGAAAAAGATTATCTTTCTCAAGAACTTATATTTTTTTCGGAAAAGATTATTTTTTTCCAGAACCGCTATTTTTGTCGGAAACGAATACTTTTGCCCAGATCTCATATTTTTGTCGGAAAACATTATTTTTCTCGAGAACCTATAATTTTTTCGGAAAAGATTATTTTTGTCCAGAACTTATATTTTTGTCGGAAACGAATATTTTTGTACAGAACCGCTATTTTTGTCAGAAACGAAAATTTTTGTCCAGAACTTATATTTTTGTCGGAAAAGATTATTTTTTTCCAGAACCGCTATTCATGTCAGAAACGAATATTTTTGTCCAGAACCGCTATTTTTGTCAGAAACGAATATTTTTTTCCGGAACTTATATTTTTGTCGGAAACGAATATTTTTGTCCAGAACTTATATTAAACTCGGAAAAGATTATTTTTTTCCAGAACAGCTATTTATGTCAGAAACGAACATTTATGTCCAGAACTTATATTTTTGTCGGAAAAGATTATTTTTCTCGAGAACCGATATTTATGTCAGAAACAAATTTTTTTGTCCAGAACTAATGTTTTTGTCGGAAAAGATAATTTTTCTCCAAAACCGCTATTTATTTCAGAAACGAATTTTTTTGCATTACCATTTTTTTTTCTCAGAAACGTATACTTTTGTCCAGAACTAATATTTCTTTCAGAAAAAATTATTTTTGACCAGAACCGCTATTTTTGTCTGAAACGATTCTATTTGTCCAGAAATTATATTTTTGTCAAAACGAATAATTTTTTTCAGAACTTATATTATTGTCGGAAAAGATTATTTTTGTCCAGAACCGCTATTTTTGTCTGAAACGATTCTATTTGTCCAGGAATTATATTTTTGTCATAACGAATAATTTTGTTCAGAAATTATATTTCGGTCGGAAAAGATTATTTTTGTCCAGAACTTATATTTCCTTCGGAAAAGATTTTTTTTGTCAAGAACTTACATTTTTGTCGAAAAAATTAAATTTTTTTCAGAACCGCTATTTTTGTCGGAAACGAATACTTTTGTCCAGTACTTATATTTTCGTCGGATACGATTATTTTTGTCGGGAAAGATTATTTTTGTCCAAAACCGCTATTTTTGTCAGAAACGAATATGTTTGTCCAGAACTTATATTTTTGTCGGAAAAGATTATTTTTTTCCAGAACCGCTATTCATGTCAGAAACGAATATTTTTGTGCAGAACCGCTATTTTTGTCATGAACGAAAATTTTTGTCCAGAACTTATATTTTTGTCAGAAACGAATATTTTTGTCAAGAACTTATATTAAACTCGGAAAAGATTATTTTTGTTCAGAACCGCTATTTTTGTCAGGAACGAATATTTTTGTGCAAAACCGCTATTTTTGTCAGAAACGAAAATTTTTGTCCAGAACTTATATTTCTGTCAGAAACGAATATTTTTGTCAAGAACTTATATTAAACTCGGAAAAGATTATTTTTGTTCAGAACCGCTATTTTTGTCAGGAACGAATATTTTTGATCAGAACTTATATTTATGTCGGAAAAGATTATTTTTGTCCAGAACCGCTATTTTTGTTAGAAACGAATAATTTTGTCCAGAACTTATGTTTTTGTCTGAAAAGATGACTTTTGTCCAGAAGTTTATTTTTGTGGGAAAAGATTATTTTTCTCCAGAAGCGCTATATTTGTCAGAAACGATTATATTTGCCAAGAACTAATATTTCTGTCGGAAAAGATTATTTTTGTTCAGAACTTATATTTTTGTCAGAATCGATTTCATTAGTCCAGAACCAATATTTTTAACGGAAAAGATTTTTTTTGTCCCGAACCGCTATTTTTGTCAGGAACGAATATTTTTGATCAGAACTTATATTTTTGTCGGAAAAGATTATTTTTGTCCAGAGCCGCTATTTTTGTTAGAAACGAATATTTTTGTCCAGAACTTATGCTTTTTCCGCAAAAGATTAATTTTTTCCAGTACCGTTTTTTTTGTCAGAAACGAATATTTTTGTATAAAACTTATATTTTTGTCGAAAAAGATTATCTTTCTCAAGAACTTATATTTTTTTCGGAAAAGATTATTTTTTTCCAGAACCGCTATTTTTGTCGGAGACGAATACTTTTGTCCAGAACTTATATTTTCGTTGGAAAAGATTATTTTTGTCCAGAACCGCAACATTCGTAAGAAACGATTATATTTGCCCAGAACTTATATTTCTGTCGGAAAAGATTATTTTTGTTCAGAACCGCTATTTTTGTCTGAAACGATTGTATTTGTCCAGAAATTATATTTTTGTCAGAAACGAATAATATTGTTCGGAACTTATATTTTTTTCGGAAAAGATTTTTTTTGTCCAGAACCGTTTTTTTTGTCAAATCAAATATTTTTGTCCAGAACTAATATTTTTGTGGGAAAAGATTATTTTTGTCCAGAACTTATTTTTTTGTCGGAAAACATCATTTTTGTCCAGAACCGCTATTTTTGTCAGAAACGAATATTTTTTTCCGGAACTTATATTTTTGTCAGAAACGAATATTTTTGTCCAGAACTTATATTAAACTCGGAAAAGATTATTTTTGTTCAGAACCGCTATTTATGTTAGAAACGAATATTTTTGTGCAAAACCGCTATTTTTGTTAGGAACGAATATTTTTGTCCAGAACTTATATTTTTTTCGGAAAAGATTATTTTTTTCCAGAACCGCTATATTTGTCGGAAACGAATACTTTTGTCCAGAACTTATATTTTCGTTGGAAAAGATTATTTTTGTCCAGAACCGCAATATTCGTAAGAAACGATTATATTTGCCCAGAACTTATATTTTTGTCGGAAAAGATTATTTTTTTCCAGAACCGCTATTCATGTCAGAAACGAATATTTTTGTCCAGAACCGCTATTTTTGTCAGAAACGAATATTTTTTTCCGGAACTTATATTTTTGTCAGAAACGAATATTTTTGTCCAGAACTTATATTAAACACGGAAAAGATTATTTTTTTCCAGAACCGCTATTTATGTCAGAAACGAACATTTTTGTCCAGAACTAATGTTTTTGTCGGAAAAGATAATTTTTGTCCAAAACCGCTATTTAATTCAGAAACGAATTTTTTTGCATAACCATTTTTTTTCTCAGAAACGTATACTTTTGTCCAGAACTAATATTTCTTTCGGAAAAAATTATTTTTGACCAGAACCGCTATTTTTGTCTGAAACGATTCTATTTGTCCAGAAATTATATTTTTGTCAAAACGAATAATTTTTTTCAGAACTTATATTATTGTCGGAAAAGATTATTTTTGTCCAGAACTTTATTTTTGTGGGAAAAGATTATTTTTCTCCAGAAGCGCTATATTTGTCAGAAACGATTATATTTGCCAAGAACTTATATTTCGGTCGGAAAAGATTATTTTTGTCCAGAACTTATATTTCCTTCGGAAAAGATTTTTTTTGTCAAGAACTTACATTTTTGTCGGAAAAATTAAATTTTTTCCAGAACCGCTATTTTTGTCGGAAACGAATACTTTTGTCCAGTACTTATATTTTCGTCGGATACGATTATTTTTGTCGGGAAAGATTATTTTTGTCCAAAACCGCTATTTTTGTCAGAAACGAATATGTTTGTCCAGAACTTATATTTTTGTCGGAAAAGATTATTTTTTTCCAGAACCGCTATTCATGTCAGAAACGAATATTTATGTGCAGAACCGCTATTTTTGTCAGGAACGAAAATTTTTGTCCAGAACTTATATTTTTGTCAGAAACGAATATTTTTTTCAAGAACTTATATTTTAGTCGGAAAAGATTATTTTTGTTCAGAACCGCTATATTTGTCAGAAACGAATATTTTTGTCCAGAACTTATATTTTTGTCAGAATCGATTTCATTAGTCCAGAACCAATATTTTTGTCGGAAAAGATTATTTTTGTCCCGAACCGCTTTTTTTGTCAGGAACGAATATTTTTGATCAGAACTTATATTTATAGCGGAAAAGATTATTTTTGTCCAGAACCGCTTTTTTTTTAGAAACGAATATTTTTGTCCGGAATTTATGTTTTTGTCGGAAAAGATTATTTTTGTCCAGTACCGTTTTTTTTGTCAGAAACGAATATTTTTGTATAAAACTTATATTTTTTTCGAAAAAGATTATCTTTCTCAAGAACTTATATTTTTTTCGGAAAAGATTATTTTTTTCCAGAACCGCTATTTTTGTCGGAAACGAATACTTTTGCCCAGATCTCATATTTTTGTCGGAAAACATTATTTTTCTCGAGAACCTATAATTTTTTCGGAAAAGATTATTTTTGTCCAGAACTTATATTTTTGTCGGAAACGAATATTTTTGTACAGAACCGCTATTTTTGTCAGAAACGAAAATTTTTGTCCAGAACTTATATTTTTGTCGGAAAAGATTATTTTTTTCCAGAACCGCTATTCATGTCAGAAACGAATATTTTTGTCCAGAACCGCTATTTTTGTCAGAAACGAATATTTTTTTCCGGAACTTATATTTTTGTCGGAAACGAATATTTTTGTCCAGAACTTATATTAAACTCGGAAAAGATTATTTTTTTCCAGAACCGCTATTTATGTCAGAAACGAACATTTATGTCCAGAACTTATATTTTTGTCGGAAAAGATTATTTTTCTCGAGAACCGATATTTATGTCAGAAACAAATTTTTTTGTCCAGAACTAATGTTTTTGTCGGAAAAGATAATTTTTCTCCAAAACCGCTATTTATTTCAGAAACGAATTTTTTTGCATTACCATTTTTTTTTCTCAGAAACGTATACTTTTGTCCAGAACTAATATTTCTTTCAGAAAAAATTATTTTTGACCAGAACCGCTATTTTTGTCTGAAACGATTCTATTTGTCCAGAAATTATATTTTTGTCAAAACGAATAATTTTTTTCAGAACTTATATTATTGTCGGAAAAGATTATTTTTGTCCAGAACCGCTATTTTTGTCTGAAACGATTCTATTTGTCCAGGAATTATATTTTTGTCATAACGAATAATTTTGTTCAGAAATTATATTTCGGTCGGAAAAGATTATTTTTGTCCAGAACTTATATTTCCTTCGGAAAAGATTTTTTTTGTCAAGAACTTACATTTTTGTCGAAAAAATTAAATTTTTTTCAGAACCGCTATTTTTGTCGGAAACGAATACTTTTGTCCAGTACTTATATTTTCGTCGGATACGATTATTTTTGTCGGGAAAGATTATTTTTGTCCAAAACCGCTATTTTTGTCAGAAACGAATATGTTTGTCCAGAACTTATATTTTTGTCGGAAAAGATTATTTTTTTCCAGAACCGCTATTCATGTCAGAAACGAATATTTTTGTGCAGAACCGCTATTTTTGTCATGAACGAAAATTTTTGTCCAGAACTTATATTTTTGTCAGAAACGAATATTTTTGTCAAGAACTTATATTAAACTCGGAAAAGATTATTTTTGTTCAGAACCGCTATTTTTGTCAGGAACGAATATTTTTGTGCAAAACCGCTATTTTTGTCAGAAACGAAAATTTTTGTCCAGAACTTATATTTCTGTCAGAAACGAATATTTTTGTCAAGAACTTATATTAAACTCGGAAAAGATTATTTTTGTTCAGAACCGCTATTTTTGTCAGGAACGAATATTTTTGATCAGAACTTATATTTATGTCGGAAAAGATTATTTTTGTCCAGAACCGCTATTTTTGTTAGAAACGAATAATTTTGTCCAGAACTTATGTTTTTGTCTGAAAAGATGACTTTTGTCCAGAAGTTTATTTTTGTGGGAAAAGATTATTTTTCTCCAGAAGCGCTATATTTGTCAGAAACGATTATATTTGCCAAGAACTAATATTTCTGTCGGAAAAGATTATTTTTGTCCAGAACCGATATTTTTGTCTGTAAGGATTATATTTGTCGAGAAATTATATTTTTGTCAAAACGAATAATTCTGTTCAGAACTTATTTTTTTATTCGGAAAAGATTATTTTTTTCCAGAACCGCTATTTTTGTCGGAAACGAATATTTTTATCCAGAACTGATATTTTTGTCGGAAAAGATTATTTTTTTCCAGAACCGCTATTTATGTCAGAAACGAATATTTTTGTGCAGTACCGCTATTTTTGTCAGGAAAGAAAATTTTTGTCCAGGACTTATATTTTTGTCAGAAACGAATCTTTTTGTGTAGAACTTATATTTTAGTCGGAAAAGATTATTTTTGTTCAGAACTTATATTTTTGTCAGAATCGATTTCATTAGTCCAGAACCAATATTTTTAACGGAAAAGATTTTTTTTGTCCCGAACCGCTATTTTTGTCAGGAACGAATATTTTTGATCAGAACTTATATTTTTGTCGGAAAAGATTATTTTTGTCCAGAGCCGCTATTTTTGTTAGAAACGAATATTTTTGTCCAGAACTTATGCTTTTTCCGCAAAAGATTAATTTTTTCCAGTACCGTTTTTTTTGTCAGAAACGAATATTTTTGTATAAAACTTATATTTTTGTCGAAAAAGATTATCTTTCTCAAGAACTTATATTTTTTTCGGAAAAGATTATTTTTTTCCAGAACCGCTATTTTTGTCGGAGACGAATACTTTTGTCCAGAACTTATATTTTCGTTGGAAAAGATTATTTTTGTCCAGAACCGCAACATTCGTAAGAAACGATTATATTTGCCCAGAACTTATATTTCTGTCGGAAAAGATTATTTTTGTTCAGAACCGCTATTTTTGTCTGAAACGATTGTATTTGTCCAGAAATTATATTTTTGTCAGAAACGAATAATATTGTTCGGAACTTATATTTTTTTCGGAAAAGATTTTTTTTGTCCAGAACCGTTTTTTTTGTCAAATCAAATATTTTTGTCCAGAACTAATATTTTTGTGGGAAAAGATTATTTTTGTCCAGAACTTATTTTTTTGTCGGAAAACATCATTTTTGTCCAGAACCGCTATTTTTGTCAGAAACGAATATTTTTTTCCGGAACTTATATTTTTGTCAGAAACGAATATTTTTGTCCAGAACTTATATTAAACTCGGAAAAGATTATTTTTGTTCAGAACCGCTATTTATGTCAGAAACGAATATTTTTGTGCAAAACCGCTATTTTTGTTAGGAACGAATATTTTTGTCCAGAACTTATATTTTTTTCGGAAAAGATTATTTTTTTCCAGAACCGCTATATTTGTCGGAAACGAATACTTTTGTCCAGAACTTATATTTTCGTTGGAAAAGATTATTTTTGTCCAGAACCGCAATATTCGTAAGAAACGATTATATTTGCCCAGAACTTATATTTTTGTCGGAAAAGATTATTTTTTTCCAGAACCGCTATTCATGTCAGAAACGAATATTTTTGTCCAGAACCGCTATTTTTGTCAGAAACGAATATTTTTTTCCGGAACTTATATTTTTGTCAGAAACGAATATTTTTGTCCAGAACTTATATTAAACACGGAAAAGATTATTTTTTTCCAGAACCGCTATTTATGTCAGAAACGAACATTTTTGTCCAGAACTAATGTTTTTGTCGGAAAAGATAATTTTTGTCCAAAACCGCTATTTAATTCAGAAACGAATTTTTTTGCATAACCATTTTTTTTCTCAGAAACGTATACTTTTGTCCAGAACTAATATTTCTTTCGGAAAAAATTATTTTTGACCAGAACCGCTATTTTTGTCTGAAACGATTCTATTTGTCCAGAAATTATATTTTTGTCAAAACGAATAATTTTTTTCAGAACTTATATTATTGTCGGAAAAGATTATTTTTGTCCAGAACTTTATTTTTGTGGGAAAAGATTATTTTTCTCCAGAAGCGCTATATTTGTCAGAAACGATTATATTTGCCAAGAACTTATATTTCGGTCGGAAAAGATTATTTTTGTCCAGAACTTATATTTCCTTCGGAAAAGATTTTTTTTGTCAAGAACTTACATTTTTGTCGGAAAAATTAAATTTTTTCCAGAACCGCTATTTTTGTCGGAAACGAATACTTTTGTCCAGTACTTATATTTTCGTCGGATACGATTATTTTTGTCGGGAAAGATTATTTTTGTCCAAAACCGCTATTTTTGTCAGAAACGAATATGTTTGTCCAGAACTTATATTTTTGTCGGAAAAGATTATTTTTTTCAAGAACTTATATTTTAGTCGGAAAAGATTATTTTTGTTCAGAACCGCTTTTTTTGTCAGGAACGAATATTTTTGATCAGAACTTATATTTATAGCGGAAAAGATTATTTTTGTCCAGAACCGCTATTTTTTTTAGAAACGAATATTTTTGTCCGGAATTTATGTTTTTGTCGGAAAAGATTATTTTTGTCCAGTACCGTTTTTTTTGTCAGAAACGAATATTTTTGTATAAAACTTATATTTTTTTCGAAAAAGATTATCTTTCTCAAGAACTTATATTTTTTTCGGAAAAGATTATTTTTTTCCAGAACCGCTATTTTTGTCGGAAACGAATACTTTTGCCCAGATCTCATATTTTTGTCGGAAAACATTATTTTTCTCGAGAACCTATAATTTTTTCGGAAAAGATTATTTTTGTCCAGAACTTATATTTTTGTCGGAAACGAATATTTTTGTACAGAACCGCTATTTTTGTCAGAAACGAAAATTTTTGTCCAGAACTTATATTTTTGTCGGAAAAGATTATTTTTTTCCAGAACCGCTATTCATGTCAGAAACGAATATTTTTGTCCAGAACCGCTATTTTTGTCAGAAACGAATATTTTTTTCCGGAACTTATATTTTTGTCGGAAACGAATATTTTTGTCCAGAACTTATATTAAACTCGGAAAAGATTATTTTTTTCCAGAACCGCTATTTATGTCAGAAACGAACATTTATGTCCAGAACTTATATTTTTGTCGGAAAAGATTATTTTTCTCGAGAACCGATATTTATGTCAGAAACAAATTTTTTTGTCCAGAACTAATGTTTTTGTCGGAAAAGATAATTTTTCTCCAAAACCGCTATTTATTTCAGAAACGAATTTTTTTGCATTACCATTTTTTTTTCTCAGAAACGTATACTTTTGTCCAGAACTAATATTTCTTTCAGAAAAAATTATTTTTGACCAGAACCGCTATTTTTGTCTGAAACGATTCTATTTGTCCAGAAATTATATTTTTGTCAAAACGAATAATTTTTTTCAGAACTTATATTATTGTCGGAAAAGATTATTTTTGTCCAGAACCGCTATTTTTGTCTGAAACGATTCTATTTGTCCAGGAATTATATTTTTGTCATAACGAATAATTTTGTTCAGAAATTATATTTCGGTCGGAAAAGATTATTTTTGTCCAGAACTTATATTTCCTTCGGAAAAGATTTTTTTTGTCAAGAACTTACATTTTTGTCGAAAAAATTAAATTTTTTTCAGAACCGCTATTTTTGTCGGAAACGAATACTTTTGTCCAGTACTTATATTTTCGTCGGATACGATTATTTTTGTCGGGAAAGATTATTTTTGTCCAAAACCGCTATTTTTGTCAGAAACGAATATGTTTGTCCAGAACTTATATTTTTGTCGGAAAAGATTATTTTTTTCCAGAACCGCTATTCATGTCAGAAACGAATATTTTTGTGCAGAACCGCTATTTTTGTCATGAACGAAAATTTTTGTCCAGAACTTATATTTTTGTCAGAAACGAATATTTTTGTCAAGAACTTATATTAAACTCGGAAAAGATTATTTTTGTTCAGAACCGCTATTTTTGTCAGGAACGAATATTTTTGTGCAAAACCGCTATTTTTGTCAGAAACGAAAATTTTTGTCCAGAACTTATATTTCTGTCAGAAACGAATATTTTTGTCAAGAACTTATATTAAACTCGGAAAAGATTATTTTTGTTCAGAACCGCTATTTTTGTCAGGAACGAATATTTTTGATCAGAACTTATATTTATGTCGGAAAAGATTATTTTTGTCCAGAACCGCTATTTTTGTTAGAAACGAATAATTTTGTCCAGAACTTATGTTTTTGTCTGAAAAGATGACTTTTGTCCAGAAGTTTATTTTTGTGGGAAAAGATTATTTTTCTCCAGAAGCGCTATATTTGTCAGAAACGATTATATTTGCCAAGAACTAATATTTCTGTCGGAAAAGATTATTTTTGTTCAGAACTTATATTTTTGTCAGAATCGATTTCATTAGTCCAGAACCAATATTTTTAACGGAAAAGATTTTTTTTGTCCCGAACCGCTATTTTTGTCAGGAACGAATATTTTTGATCAGAACTTATATTTTTGTCGGAAAAGATTATTTTTGTCCAGAGCCGCTATTTTTGTTAGAAACGAATATTTTTGTCCAGAACTTATGCTTTTTCCGCAAAAGATTAATTTTTTCCAGTACCGTTTTTTTTGTCAGAAACGAATATTTTTGTATAAAACTTATATTTTTGTCGAAAAAGATTATCTTTCTCAAGAACTTATATTTTTTTCGGAAAAGATTATTTTTTTCCAGAACCGCTATTTTTGTCGGAGACGAATACTTTTGTCCAGAACTTATATTTTCGTTGGAAAAGATTATTTTTGTCCAGAACCGCAACATTCGTAAGAAACGATTATATTTGCCCAGAACTTATATTTCTGTCGGAAAAGATTATTTTTGTTCAGAACCGCTATTTTTGTCTGAAACGATTGTATTTGTCCAGAAATTATATTTTTGTCAGAAACGAATAATATTGTTCGGAACTTATATTTTTTTCGGAAAAGATTTTTTTTGTCCAGAACCGTTTTTTTTGTCAAATCAAATATTTTTGTCCAGAACTAATATTTTTGTGGGAAAAGATTATTTTTGTCCAGAACTTATTTTTTTGTCGGAAAACATCATTTTTGTCCAGAACCGCTATTTTTGTCAGAAACGAATATTTTTTTCCGGAACTTATATTTTTGTCAGAAACGAATATTTTTGTCCAGAACTTATATTAAACTCGGAAAAGATTATTTTTGTTCAGAACCGCTATTTATGTTAGAAACGAATATTTTTGTGCAAAACCGCTATTTTTGTTAGGAACGAATATTTTTGTCCAGAACTTATATTTTTTTCGGAAAAGATTATTTTTTTCCAGAACCGCTATATTTGTCGGAAACGAATACTTTTGTCCAGAACTTATATTTTCGTTGGAAAAGATTATTTTTGTCCAGAACCGCAATATTCGTAAGAAACGATTATATTTGCCCAGAACTTATATTTTTGTCGGAAAAGATTATTTTTTTCCAGAACCGCTATTCATGTCAGAAACGAATATTTTTGTCCAGAACCGCTATTTTTGTCAGAAACGAATATTTTTTTCCGGAACTTATATTTTTGTCAGAAACGAATATTTTTGTCCAGAACTTATATTAAACACGGAAAAGATTATTTTTTTCCAGAACCGCTATTTATGTCAGAAACGAACATTTTTGTCCAGAACTAATGTTTTTGTCGGAAAAGATAATTTTTGTCCAAAACCGCTATTTAATTCAGAAACGAATTTTTTTGCATAACCATTTTTTTTCTCAGAAACGTATACTTTTGTCCAGAACTAATATTTCTTTCGGAAAAAATTATTTTTGACCAGAACCGCTATTTTTGTCTGAAACGATTCTATTTGTCCAGAAATTATATTTTTGTCAAAACGAATAATTTTTTTCAGAACTTATATTATTGTCGGAAAAGATTATTTTTGTCCAGAACTTTATTTTTGTGGGAAAAGATTATTTTTCTCCAGAAGCGCTATATTTGTCAGAAACGATTATATTTGCCAAGAACTTATATTTCGGTCGGAAAAGATTATTTTTGTCCAGAACTTATATTTCCTTCGGAAAAGATTTTTTTTGTCAAGAACTTACATTTTTGTCGGAAAAATTAAATTTTTTCCAGAACCGCTATTTTTGTCGGAAACGAATACTTTTGTCCAGTACTTATATTTTCGTCGGATACGATTATTTTTGTCGGGAAAGATTATTTTTGTCCAAAACCGCTATTTTTGTCAGAAACGAATATGTTTGTCCAGAACTTATATTTTTGTCGGAAAAGATTATTTTTTTCCAGAACCGCTATTCATGTCAGAAACGAATATTTATGTGCAGAACCGCTATTTTTGTCAGGAACGAAAATTTTTGTCCAGAACTTATATTTTTGTCAGAAACGAATATTTTTTTCAAGAACTTATATTTTAGTCGGAAAAGATTATTTTTGTTCAGAACCGCTATATTTGTCAGAAACGAATATTTTTGTCCAGAACTTATATTTTTGTCAGAATCGATTTCATTAGTCCAGAACCAATATTTTTGTCGGAAAAGATTATTTTTGTCCCGAACCGCTTTTTTTGTCAGGAACGAATATTTTTGATCAGAACTTATATTTATAGCGGAAAAGATTATTTTTGTCCAGAACCGCTATTTTTTTTAGAAACGAATATTTTTGTCCGGAATTTATGTTTTTGTCGGAAAAGATTATTTTTGTCCAGTACCGTTTTTTTTGTCAGAAACGAATATTTTTGTATAAAACTTATATTTTTTTCGAAAAAGATTATCTTTCTCAAGAACTTATATTTTTTTCGGAAAAGATTATTTTTTTCCAGAACCGCTATTTTTGTCGGAAACGAATACTTTTGCCCAGATCTCATATTTTTGTCGGAAAACATTATTTTTCTCGAGAACCTATAATTTTTTCGGAAAAGATTATTTTTGTCCAGAACTTATATTTTTGTCGGAAACGAATATTTTTGTACAGAACCGCTATTTTTGTCAGAAACGAAAATTTTTGTCCAGAACTTATATTTTTGTCGGAAAAGATTATTTTTTTCCAGAACCGCTATTCATGTCAGAAACGAATATTTTTGTCCAGAACCGCTATTTTTGTCAGAAACGAATATTTTTTTCCGGAACTTATATTTTTGTCGGAAACGAATATTTTTGTCCAGAACTTATATTAAACTCGGAAAAGATTATTTTTTTCCAGAACCGCTATTTATGTCAGAAACGAACATTTATGTCCAGAACTTATATTTTTGTCGGAAAAGATTATTTTTCTCGAGAACCGATATTTATGTCAGAAACAAATTTTTTTGTCCAGAACTAATGTTTTTGTCGGAAAAGATAATTTTTCTCCAAAACCGCTATTTATTTCAGAAACGAATTTTTTTGCATTACCATTTTTTTTTCTCAGAAACGTATACTTTTGTCCAGAACTAATATTTCTTTCAGAAAAAATTATTTTTGACCAGAACCGCTATTTTTGTCTGAAACGATTCTATTTGTCCAGAAATTATATTTTTGTCAAAACGAATAATTTTTTTCAGAACTTATATTATTGTCGGAAAAGATTATTTTTGTCCAGAACCGCTATTTTTGTCTGAAACGATTCTATTTGTCCAGGAATTATATTTTTGTCATAACGAATAATTTTGTTCAGAAATTATATTTCGGTCGGAAAAGATTATTTTTGTCCAGAACTTATATTTCCTTCGGAAAAGATTTTTTTTGTCAAGAACTTACATTTTTGTCGAAAAAATTAAATTTTTTTCAGAACCGCTATTTTTGTCGGAAACGAATACTTTTGTCCAGTACTTATATTTTCGTCGGATACGATTATTTTTGTCGGGAAAGATTATTTTTGTCCAAAACCGCTATTTTTGTCAGAAACGAATATGTTTGTCCAGAACTTATATTTTTGTCGGAAAAGATTATTTTTTTCCAGAACCGCTATTCATGTCAGAAACGAATATTTTTGTGCAGAACCGCTATTTTTGTCATGAACGAAAATTTTTGTCCAGAACTTATATTTTTGTCAGAAACGAATATTTTTGTCAAGAACTTATATTAAACTCGGAAAAGATTATTTTTGTTCAGAACCGCTATTTTTGTCAGGAACGAATATTTTTGTGCAAAACCGCTATTTTTGTCAGAAACGAAAATTTTTGTCCAGAACTTATATTTCTGTCAGAAACGAATATTTTTGTCAAGAACTTATATTAAACTCGGAAAAGATTATTTTTGTTCAGAACCGCTATTTTTGTCAGGAACGAATATTTTTGATCAGAACTTATATTTATGTCGGAAAAGATTATTTTTGTCCAGAACCGCTATTTTTGTTAGAAACGAATAATTTTGTCCAGAACTTATGTTTTTGTCTGAAAAGATGACTTTTGTCCAGAAGTTTATTTTTGTGGGAAAAGATTATTTTTCTCCAGAAGCGCTATATTTGTCAGAAACGATTATATTTGCCAAGAACTAATATTTCTGTCGGAAAAGATTATTTTTGTCCAGAACCGATATTTTTGTCTGTAAGGATTATATTTGTCGAGAAATTATATTTTTGTCAAAACGAATAATTCTGTTCAGAACTTATTTTTTTATTCGGAAAAGATTATTTTTTTCCAGAACCGCTATTTTTGTCGGAAACGAATATTTTTATCCAGAACTGATATTTTTGTCGGAAAAGATTATTTTTTTCCAGAACCGCTATTTATGTCAGAAACGAATATTTTTGTGCAGTACCGCTATTTTTGTCAGGAAAGAAAATTTTTGTCCAGGACTTATATTTTTGTCAGAAACGAATCTTTTTGTGTAGAACTTATATTTTAGTCGGAAAAGATTATTTTTGTTCAGAACTTATATTTTTGTCAGAATCGATTTCATTAGTCCAGAACCAATATTTTTAACGGAAAAGATTTTTTTTGTCCCGAACCGCTATTTTTGTCAGGAACGAATATTTTTGATCAGAACTTATATTTTTGTCGGAAAAGATTATTTTTGTCCAGAGCCGCTATTTTTGTTAGAAACGAATATTTTTGTCCAGAACTTATGCTTTTTCCGCAAAAGATTAATTTTTTCCAGTACCGTTTTTTTTGTCAGAAACGAATATTTTTGTATAAAACTTATATTTTTGTCGAAAAAGATTATCTTTCTCAAGAACTTATATTTTTTTCGGAAAAGATTATTTTTTTCCAGAACCGCTATTTTTGTCGGAGACGAATACTTTTGTCCAGAACTTATATTTTCGTTGGAAAAGATTATTTTTGTCCAGAACCGCAACATTCGTAAGAAACGATTATATTTGCCCAGAACTTATATTTCTGTCGGAAAAGATTATTTTTGTTCAGAACCGCTATTTTTGTCTGAAACGATTGTATTTGTCCAGAAATTATATTTTAATCAGAAACGAATAATATTGTTCGGAACTTATATTTTTTTCGGAAAAGATTTTTTTTGTCCAGAACCGTTTTTTTTGTCAAATCAAATATTTTTGTCCAGAACTAATATTTTTGTGGGAAAAGATTATTTTTGTCCAGAACTTATTTTTTTGTCGGAAAACATCATTTTTGTCCAGAACCGCTATTTTTGTCAGAAACGAATATTTTTTTCCGGAACTAATATTTTTGTCAGAAACGAATATTTTTGTCCAGAACTTATATTAAACTCGGAAAAGATTATTTTTGTTCAGGACCGCTATTCATGTCAGAAACGAATATTTTTGTGCAAAACCGCTATTTTTGTTAGGAACGAATATTTTTGTCCAGAACTTATATTTTTTTCGGAAAAGATTATTTTTTTCCAGAACCGCTTTTTTTGTCGGAAACGAATACTTTTGTCCAGAACTTATATTTTCGTTGGAAAAGATTATTTTTGTCCAGAACCGCAATATTCGTAAGAAACGATTATATTTGCCCAGAACTTATATTTTTGTCGGAAAAGATTATTTTTTTCCAGAACCGCTATTCATGTCAGAAACGAATATTTTTGTCCAGAACCGCTATTTTTGTCAGAAACGAATATTTTTTTCCGGAACTTATATTTTTGTCAGAAACGAATATTTTTGTCCAGAACTTATATTAAACACGGAAAAGATTATTTTTTTCCAGAACCGCTATTTATGTCAGAAACGAACATTTTTGTCCAGAACTAATGTTTTTGTCGGAAAAGATAATTTTTGTCCAAAACCGCTATTTATTTCAGAAACGAATTTTTTTGCATAACCATTTTTTTTCTCAGAAACGTATACTTTTGTCCAGAACTAATATTTCTTTCGGAAAAAATTATTTTTGACCAGAACCGCTATTTTTGTCTGAAACGATTCTATTTGTCCAGAAATTATATTTTTGTCAAAACGAATAATTTTTTTCAGAACTTATATTATTGTCGGAAAAGATTATTTTTGTCCAGAACTTTATTTTTGTGGGAAAAGATTATTTTTCTCCAGAAGCGCTATATTTGTCAGAAACGATTATATTTGCCAAGAACTTATATTTCGGTCGGAAAAGATTATTTTTGTCCAGAACTTATATTTCCTTCGGAAAAGATTTTTTTTGTCAAGAACTTACATTTTTGTCGGAAAAATTAAATTTTTTCCAGAACCGCTATTTTTGTCGGAAACGAATACTTTTGTCCAGTACTTATATTTTCGTCGGATACGATTATTTTTGTCGGGAAAGATTATTTTTGTCCAAAACCGCTATTTTTGTCAGAAACGAATATGTTTGTCCAGAACTTATATTTTTGTCGGAAAAGATTATTTTTTTCCAGAACCGCTATTCATGTCAGAAACGAATATTTATGTGCAGAACCGCTATTTTTGTCAGGAACGAAAATTTTTGTCCAGAACTTATATTTTTGTCAGAAACGAATATTTTTTTCAAGAACTTATATTTTAGTCGGAAAAGATTATTTTTGTTCAGAACCGCTATATTTGTCAGAAACGAATATTTTTGTCCAGAACTTATATTTTTGTCAGAATCGATTTCATTAGTCCAGAACCAATATTTTTGTCGGAAAAGATTATTTTTGTCCCGAACCGCTTTTTTTGTCAGGAACGAATATTTTTGATCAGAACTTATATTTATAGCGGAAAAGATTATTTTTGTCCAGAACCGCTATTTTTTTTAGAAACGAATATTTTTGTCCGGAATTTATGTTTTTGTCGGAAAAGATTATTTTTGTCCAGTACCGTTTTTTTTGTCAGAAACGAATATTTTTGTATAAAACTTATATTTTTTTCGAAAAAGATTATCTTTCTCAAGAACTTATATTTTTTTCGGAAAAGATTATTTTTTTCCAGAACCGCTATTTTTGTCGGAAACGAATACTTTTGCCCAGATCTCATATTTTTGTCGGAAAACATTATTTTTCTCGAGAACCTATAATTTTTTCGGAAAAGATTATTTTTGTCCAGAACTTATATTTTTGTCGGAAACGAATATTTTTGTACAGAACCGCTATTTTTGTCAGAAACGAAAATTTTTGTCCAGAACTTATATTTTTGTCGGAAAAGATTATTTTTTTCCAGAACCGCTATTCATGTCAGAAACGAATATTTTTGTCCAGAACCGCTATTTTTGTCAGAAACGAATATTTTTTTCCGGAACTTATATTTTTGTCGGAAACGAATATTTTTGTCCAGAACTTATATTAAACTCGGAAAAGATTATTTTTTTCCAGAACCGCTATTTATGTCAGAAACGAACATTTATGTCCAGAACTTATATTTTTGTCGGAAAAGATTATTTTTCTCGAGAACCGATATTTATGTCAGAAACAAATTTTTTTGTCCAGAACTAATGTTTTTGTCGGAAAAGATAATTTTTCTCCAAAACCGCTATTTATTTCAGAAACGAATTTTTTTGCATTACCATTTTTTTTTCTCAGAAACGTATACTTTTGTCCAGAACTAATATTTCTTTCAGAAAAAATTATTTTTGACCAGAACCGCTATTTTTGTCTGAAACGATTCTATTTGTCCAGAAATTATATTTTTGTCAAAACGAATAATTTTTTTCAGAACTTATATTATTGTCGGAAAAGATTATTTTTGTCCAGAACCGCTATTTTTGTCTGAAACGATTCTATTTGTCCAGGAATTATATTTTTGTCATAACGAATAATTTTGTTCAGAAATTATATTTCGGTCGGAAAAGATTATTTTTGTCCAGAACTTATATTTCCTTCGGAAAAGATTTTTTTTGTCAAGAACTTACATTTTTGTCGAAAAAATTAAATTTTTTTCAGAACCGCTATTTTTGTCGGAAACGAATACTTTTGTCCAGTACTTATATTTTCGTCGGATACGATTATTTTTGTCGGGAAAGATTATTTTTGTCCAAAACCGCTATTTTTGTCAGAAACGAATATGTTTGTCCAGAACTTATATTTTTGTCGGAAAAGATTATTTTTTTCCAGAACCGCTATTCATGTCAGAAACGAATATTTTTGTGCAGAACCGCTATTTTTGTCATGAACGAAAATTTTTGTCCAGAACTTATATTTTTGTCAGAAACGAATATTTTTGTCAAGAACTTATATTAAACTCGGAAAAGATTATTTTTGTTCAGAACCGCTATTTTTGTCAGGAACGAATATTTTTGTGCAAAACCGCTATTTTTGTCAGAAACGAAAATTTTTGTCCAGAACTTATATTTCTGTCAGAAACGAATATTTTTGTCAAGAACTTATATTAAACTCGGAAAAGATTATTTTTGTTCAGAACCGCTATTTTTGTCAGGAACGAATATTTTTGATCAGAACTTATATTTATGTCGGAAAAGATTATTTTTGTCCAGAACCGCTATTTTTGTTAGAAACGAATAATTTTGTCCAGAACTTATGTTTTTGTCTGAAAAGATGACTTTTGTCCAGAAGTTTATTTTTGTGGGAAAAGATTATTTTTCTCCAGAAGCGCTATATTTGTCAGAAACGATTATATTTGCCAAGAACTAATATTTCTGTCGGAAAAGATTATTTTTGTCCAGAACCGATATTTTTGTCTGTAAGGATTATATTTGTGGAGAAATTATATTTTTGTCAAAACGAATAATTCTGTTCAGAACTTATTTTTTTATTCGGAAAAGATTATTTTTTTCCAGAACCGCTATTTTTGTCGGAAACGAATATTTTTATCCAGAACTGATATTTTTGTCGGAAAAGATTATTTTTTTCCAGAACCGCTATTTATGTCAGAAACGAATATTTTTGTGCAGCACCGCTATTTTTGTCAGGAAAGAAAATTTTTGTCCAGGACTTATATTTTTGTCAGAAACGAATCTTTTTGTGTAGAACTTATATTTTAGTCGGAAAAGATTATTTTTGTTCAGAACTTATATTTTTGTCAGAATCGATTTCATTAGTCCAGAACCAATATTTTTAACGGAAAAGATTTTTTTTGTCCCGAACCGCTATTTTTGTCAGGAACGAATATTTTTGATCAGAACTTATATTTTTGTCGGAAAAGATTATTTTTGTCCAGAGCCGCTATTTTTGTTAGAAACGAATATTTTTGTCCAGAACTTATGCTTTTTCCGCAAAAGATTAATTTTTTCCAGTACCGTTTTTTTTGTCAGAAACGAATATTTTTGTATAAAACTTATATTTTTGTCGAAAAAGATTATCTTTCTCAAGAACTTATATTTTTTTCGGAAAAGATTATTTTTTTCCAGAACCGCTATTTTTGTCGGAGACGAATACTTTTGTCCAGAACTTATATTTTCGTTGGAAAAGATTATTTTTGTCCAGAACCGCAACATTCGTAAGAAACGATTATATTTGCCCAGAACTTATATTTCTGTCGGAAAAGATTATTTTTGTTCAGAACCGCTATTTTTGTCTGAAACGATTGTATTTGTCCAGAAATTATATTTTTGTCAGAAACGAATAATATTGTTCGGAACTTATATTTTTTTCGGAAAAGATTTTTTTTGTCCAGAACCGTTTTTTTTGTCAAATCAAATATTTTTGTCCAGAACTAATATTTTTGTGGGAAAAGATTATTTTTGTCCAGAACTTATTTTTTTGTCGGAAAACATCATTTTTGTCCAGAACCGCTATTTTTGTCAGAAACGAATATTTTTTTCCGGAACTTATATTTTTGTCAGAAACGAATATTTTTGTCCAGAACTTATATTAAACTCGGAAAAGATTATTTTTGTTCAGGACCGCTATTTATGTCAGAAACGAATATTTTTGTGCAAAACCGCTATTTTTGTTAGGAACGAATATTTTTGTCCAGAACTTATATTTTTTTCGGAAAAGATTATTTTTTTCCAGAACCGCTATTTTTGTCGGAAACGAATACTTTTGTCCAGAACTTATATTTTCGTTGGAAAAGATTATTTTTGTCCAGAACCGCAATATTCGTAAGAAACGATTATATTTGCCCAGAACTTATATTTTTGTCGGAAAAGATTATTTTTTTCCAGAACCGCTATTCATGTCAGAAACGAATATTTTTGTCCAGAACCGCTATTTTTGTCAGAAACGAATATTTTTTTCCGGAACTTATATTTTTGTCAGAAACGAATATTTTTGTCCAGAACTTATATTAAACACGGAAAAGATTATTTTTTTCCAGAACCGCTATTTATGTCAGAAACGAACATTTTTGTCCAGAACTAATGTTTTTGTCGGAAAAGATAATTTTTGTCCAAAACCGCTATTTATTTCAGAAACGAATTTTTTTGCATAACCATTTTTTTTCTCAGAAACGTATACTTTTGTCCAGAACTAATATTTCTTTCGGAAAAAATTATTTTTGACCAGAACCGCTATTTTTGTCTGAAACGATTCTATTTGTCCAGAAATTATATTTTTGTCAAAACGAATAATTTTTTTCAGAACTTATATTATTGTCGGAAAAGATTATTTTTGTCCAGAACTTTATTTTTGTGGGAAAAGATTATTTTTCTCCAGAAGCGCTATATTTGTCAGAAATGATTATATTTGCCAAGAACTTATATTTCGGTCGGAAAAGATTATTTTTGTCCAGAACTTATATTTCCTTCGGAAAAGATTTTTTTTTGTCAAGAACTTACATTTTTGTCGGAAAAATTAAATTTTTTCCAGAACCGCTATTTTTGTCGGAAACGAATACTTTTGTCCAGTACTTATATTTTCGTCGGATACGATTATTTTTGTCGGGAAAGATTATTTTTGTCCAAAACCGCTATTTTTGTCAGAAACGAATATGTTTGTCCAGAACTTATATTTTTGTCGGAAAAGATTATTTTTTTCCAGAACCGCTATTCATGTCAGAAACGAATATTTATGTGCAGAACCGCTATTTTTGTCAGGAACGAAAATTTTTGTCCAGAACTTATATTTTTGTCAGAAACGAATATTTTTTTCAAGAACTTATATTTTAGTCGGAAAAGATTATTTTTGTTCAGAACCGCTATATTTGTCAGAAACGAATATTTTTGTCCAGAACTTATATTTTTGTCAGAATCGATTTCATTAGTCCAGAACCAATATTTATAGCGGAAAAGATTATTTTTGTCCAGAACCGCTATTTTTTTTAGAAACGAATATTTTTGTCCGGAATTTATGTTTTTGTCGGAAAAGATTATTTTTGTCCAGTACCGTTTTTTTTGTCAGAAACGAATATTTTTGTATAAAACTTATATTTTTTTCGAAAAAGATTATCTTTCTCAAGAACTTATATTTTTTTCGGAAAAGATTATTTTTTTCCAGAACCGCTATTTTTGTCGGAAACGAATACTTTTGCCCAGATCTCATATTTTTGTCGGAAAACATTATTTTTCTCGAGAACCTATAATTTTTTCGGAAAAGATTATTTTTGTCCAGAACTTATATTTTTGTCGGAAACGAATATTTTTGTACAGAACCGCTATTTTTGTCAGAAACGAAAATTTTTGTCCAGAACTTATATTTTTGTCGGAAAAGATTATTTTTTTCCAGAACCGCTATTCATGTCAGAAACGAATATTTTTGTCCAGAACCGCTATTTTTGTCAGAAACGAATATTTTTTTCCGGAACTTATATTTTTGTCGGAAACGAATATTTTTGTCCAGAACTTATATTAAACTCGGAAAAGATTATTTTTTTCCAGAACCGCTATTTATGTCAGAAACGAACATTTATGTCCAGAACTTATATTTTTGTCGGAAAAGATTATTTTTCTCGAGAACCGATATTTATGTCAGAAACAAATTTTTTTGTCCAGAACTAATGTTTTTGTCGGAAAAGATAATTTTTCTCCAAAACCGCTATTTATTTCAGAAACGAATTTTTTTGCATTACCATTTTTTTTTCTCAGAAACGTATACTTTTGTCCAGAACTAATATTTCTTTCAGAAAAAATTATTTTTGACCAGAACCGCTATTTTTGTCTGAAACGATTCTATTTGTCCAGAAATTATATTTTTGTCAAAACGAATAATTTTTTTCAGAACTTATATTATTGTCGGAAAAGATTATTTTTGTCCAGAACCGCTATTTTTGTCTGAAACGATTCTATTTGTCCAGGAATTATATTTTTGTCATAACGAATAATTTTGTTCAGAAATTATATTTCGGTCGGAAAAGATTATTTTTGTCCAGAACTTATATTTCCTTCGGAAAAGATTTTTTTTGTCAAGAACTTACATTTTTGTCGAAAAAATTAAATTTTTTTCAGAACCGCTATTTTTGTCGGAAACGAATACTTTTGTCCAGTACTTATATTTTCGTCGGATACGATTATTTTTGTCGGGAAAGATTATTTTTGTCCAAAACCGCTATTTTTGTCAGAAACGAATATGTTTGTCCAGAACTTATATTTTTGTCGGAAAAGATTATTTTTTTCCAGAACCGCTATTCATGTCAGAAACGAATATTTTTGTGCAGAACCGCTATTTTTGTCATGAACGAAAATTTTTGTCCAGAACTTATATTTTTGTCAGAAACGAATATTTTTGTCAAGAACTTATATTAAACTCGGAAAAGATTATTTTTGTTCAGAACCGCTATTTTTGTCAGGAACGAATATTTTTGATCAGAACTTATATTTATGTCGGAAAAGATTATTTTTGTCCAGAACCGCTATTTTTGTTAGAAACGAATAATTTTGTCCAGAACTTATGTTTTTGTCTGAAAAGATGACTTTTGTCCAGAACTTTATTTTTGTGGGAAAAGATTATTTTTCTCCAGAATCGCTATATTTGTCAGAAACGATAATATTTGCCAAGAACTAATATTTCTCTCGGAAAAGATTATTTTTGTCCAGAACCGATATTTTTGTCTGTAACGATTATATTTGTCGAGAAATTATATTTTTGTCAAAACGAATAATTCTGTTCAGAACTTATATTTTTGTCGGAAAAGATTATTTTTTTCCAGAACCGCTATTTTTGTCGGAAACGAATATTTTTGTCCAGAACTTATATTTTTGTCGGAAAAGATTATTTTTTTCCAGAACCGCTATTTATGTCAGAAACGAATATTTTTGTGCAGTACCGCTATTTTTGTCAGGAAAGAAAATTTTTGTCCAGGACTTATATTTTTGTCAGAAACGAATCTTTTTGTGTAGAACTTATATTTTAGTCGGAAAAGATTATTTTTGTTCAGAACTTATATTTTTGTCAGAATCGATTTCATTAGTCCAGAACCAATATTTTTAACGGAAAAGATTTTTTTTGTCCCGAACCGCTATTTTTGTCAGGAACGAATATTTTTGATCATAACTTATATTTATGTCGGAAAAGATTATTTTTGTCCCGAACCGCTATTTTTGTTAGAAACGAATAATTTTGTCCAGAACTTATGTTTTTGTCGGAAAAGATTATTTTTGTCCAGTACCGTTTTTTTTGTCAGAAACGAATATTTTTGAATAAAACTTATATATTTTTCGAAAAAGATTATCTTTCTCAAGAACTTATATTTTTTTCGGAAAAGATTATTTTTGTCCAGAACCGTTTTTTTGTCAAAAACAAATATTTTTCTCCAGAACTAATATTTTTGTGGGAAAAGATTATTTTTGTCCAGAACTTATTTTTTTGTCGGAAAACATCATTTTTGTCCAGAACCGCTATTTTTGTCAGAAACGAATATTTTTTTCCGGAACTTATATTTTTGTCAGAAACGAATATTTTTGTCCAGAACTTATATTAAACTCGGAAAAGATTATTTTTGTTCAGAACCGCTATTTATGTTAGAAAGGAATATTTTTGTACAAAACCGCTATTTTTGTCAAAAACGAATATTTTTGTCTAGAACTTATATTTTTGTCAGAAACGAATATTTTTCTCGAGAACTTATATTTTTGTCAGAATCGATTTTATTAGTCCACAACCAATATTTTTGTCGGAAAAGATTATTTTTGTCCAGAACCGCTATATTTGTCAGGAACAAATATTTTTGATCAGAACTTATGTTTTTGTCGGAAAAGATTATTTTTGTCCAGTACCGTTATTTTTGTCAGAAACGAATATTTTTGTATAAAACTTATATTTTTGTCGGAAAATATTATCTTTCTCAAGAACTTATAATTTTTTCGGAAAAGATTATTTTTTTCAAGAACTTACATTTTTGACGGAAAAATTAAATTTTTTCCAGAACCGCTATTTTTGTCGGAAACGAATATTTTTGTCCAGAACTTATATTTTCGTCGGATACGATTATTTTTTTCGGGAAAGATAATTTTTTACCAAAACCGCTATTTTTTCAAAAATGAAAATTTTTGCCCAGAACTTATATTTTTTTCGGAAACGAATATTTTTGTACAGAACCGCTATTTTTGTCAGAAACGAAAATTTTTGTCCAGAACTTATATTTCTGTCAGAAACGAATATTTTTGTCAAGAACTTATATTAAACTCGGAAAAGATTATTTTTGTTCAGAACCGCTATATTTGTCAGAAACGAATATTTTTGTCCAGAACTTATATTTTTGTCGGAGAAGATTAATTTTGTCCAGAACCGCTATTTTTGTCAGGAACGAATATTTTTGATCAGAACTTATATTTTTGTCGGAAAAGATTAATTTGGTCCAGAACCGCTATTTTTGTTAGAAACGAATATTTTTGTCCAGAACTTATATTTTTGTCGGATAAGATTATTTTTGTCCAGAACCGCAATATTAGTCAGAAACGATAATATTTGCCCAGAACTTATATTTCTGTCGGAAAAGATTATTTTTTCCAGAACCGCTATTTTTGTCTGAAAAGATTATTTTTGTCCAGAACCGCTATTTTTTCGGAAAACATTATTTTCGTCCAGAACTTATATTTTTGTCGGAAAAGATGACTTTTGTCCAGAACTTATATTTTTTTGGGAAAAGATTATTTTTGTCCAGAACCGCTATATTTGTCAGGTACGATTATATTTGCCAAGAACTAATATTTCTGTCGGAAAAGATTATTTTTTTCCAGAACCGCTATTTTTGTCTGAAACGATTATATTTGTCCAGAAATTATATTTTTGTCAAAACGAATAATTTTGTTCAGAACTTATATTTTTGTCGGAAAAGATTATTTTTGTCCAGAACCGCTATATTTGTCAGAAACGATTATACTTGCCCAGAACTTATATTTCGGTCGGAAAAGATTATTTTTGTCCAGAACTTATATTTCCTTCGGAAAAGATTTTTTTTGTCAAGAACCGCAATATTTGTAAGAAACGATTATATTTGCTCAGAACTTATATTTCTGTCGGAAAAGATTATTTTTGTTCAGAACCGCTATTTTTGTCTGAAACGATTATATTTGTCCAGAATTATATTTTTGTCGGAAACGAATAATATTGTTCGGAACTTATATTTTTTTCGGAAAAGATTATTTTTGTCCAGAACCGTTTTTTTTTGTCAAAAACAAATATTTTTGTCCAAAACTAATATTTTTGTGGGAAAAGATTATTTTTGTCCAGAACTTATTTTTTTGTCGGAAAAGATCATTTTTGTCCAGAACCACTATTTTTGTCGGAATCTTATATTTTTGTCCAGAACTAATATTTTTGTCGGCAAGATTATTTTTGTACTAAACCGCTATTTCTGTCAGAAACGAATATTTTTTTCCGGAACTTATATTTTTATCAGAAACGAATATTTCTGTCCAGAACTTATATTAAACTCGGAAAAGATTATTTTTGTTCAGAACCGCTATTTTTGTCAGAAACGAATATTTTTGTCTAGAACTTATATTTTTGTCAGAAACGAATATTTTTGTCCAGACTTATATTTTTTTCGGAAAAGATTTTTTTTGTCCAGAACCGTTTTTTTTGTCAAATCAAATATTTTTGTCCAGAACTAATATTTTTGTGGGAAAAGATTATTTTTGTCCAGAACTTATTTTTTTTTCGGAAAACATCATTTTTGTCCAGAACCGCTATTTTTGTCAGAAACGAATATTTTTTTCCGGAACTTATATTTTTGTCAGAAACGAATATTTTTGTCAAGAACTTATATTAAACTCGGAAAAGATTATTTTTGTTCAGAACCGCTATGTTTGTCAGAAACGATTATATTTGCCCAGTACTTATATTTCTGTCGGAAAAGATTATTTTTGTCCAGAACCGCTATTTTTGTCTGAAAAGATTATTTTTGTCCAGAACCGCTATATTTTTCGGAAACGATTATTTGTATCCAGAACTTATATTTTGGTTGGAAACGATTTCTGTTGTTCAGAACCGCTATTTTTGTCGGAAACGATTATTTTTGTCCAGAACTTATATTTTTGTCGGAAAAGATTATTTTTGTCCAGAGCTTATATTCTTTTTGGAAAATATTATTTTTGTCCAGAACCGCTATTTTGTCGGAAACGAACATTTTTGTCTAGAACTTATATTTTTTTTCGGAAAAGATTATTTCTGTCTAGAACTTATAGTTTAGTCGGAATAGAATACTTTTGTCCAGAACGGCTATTTTTGTCCGGAACAATTATTTTGGTCCAGAAACGATTACTTTTGTTCAGAACCGCTATTTTTTCGGAAACGATTGTTTTTGTCAGAAACTATTATTTTTGTCCAGAACTCATATTTTTGTCGGAAAAGATTATGTTTGTCCAGAACCGCTATTTTTGTCGGAAACGATTATTTTTGTAAAGAACTTATATTTTTGTCGGAAAATATTATTTTTTTCCAGAACCGCTATTTTTGTCAGAAAGGAATATTTTTTCCAGAACCGCTTTTTTTGTCGGAAACGATTATTTTTATCCAGAAAAGATTACTTTTTTCAGAACCGCAATTTTTGTCGGAAACGATTATTTTTGTCCAGAACTTATATTTTTGTCGGAAAAGATTATTTTTGTCCAGAACTTATATTTTTGTCGGAAAAGATTATTTTTTTCCAGAACCGCTATTTTTGTCGTAAAAGATTATTTTTGTCCAGAACCGTTTTTTTTGTCTAAACGAATATTTTTTATGAATTTTACAGTTTATCATAAAAATTTTATGAATTTTACAATTTATCGACAAATAAATATTCTTTTCAGTTTTACCTCCAAAATATTTTTTCCATTCTTTATGTGGATTAAGTTTTTCTGAGGAATCAATAATTTGAAAGCAATTTTACTATCATGTAACTCCGTCCTCTCTAATATTCATAAGCGATTATTGATTTCATTATCTCCGAAATAAATTTAAATAAAAGAACCTGATAATTAAATTTACGTTACTGTTTAGGTTATTTTAAGTTTAAGGTTAAGAGCAATTATTTTCTTTTATTTGAAATAAATAAAGTGTTGTTTTAGTTTAAAGTTACGAAAATAGTTTTAAGTTTTAAAAAAGCGCCGTTTACGTATGGTTCTAGAGTTCCCACTCATTCCCTCCTCGCTGTTCAACTTCGTTAGCCGAACTTGTCCGTCAACAAAGTAAGACTATTAATCTAAATAACTCTTTTATTTCTTTGTTTCAGAATTTTGTTACTCATTTGTTAATTATACATGTTTATTTGTTAATTAAAAAGATGTCTTCATTCATAATTTACAATTTTTTGGGGATTTTTCATAGGTCCGGGACGGATTAATTGCATTCTCATTTCTTTCAATGGGGAAAAATTATTCGAAATACGAGCAATTTGACATATGAGCCAGGTTACAGAACGAATTAAACTCGTATCTCGAGGTACCACTGTATCTTTATTTTCATCAATTTTTGTGGTTTATCTCCACGACAACGTAATTTTCTAAAAGTATCCAGAAAACAATCCGAATAGTAAAGGAAGTTTTCCCGCACATAAATTTCAAGAACGCGGTTTTGAGAAAAACGCGCTAAAAGTTATAGTTACCAATATCTATCAAAAGGAACAAACTTTCTAAACTGCTACTCTGCTATACTTGGTCGGTATATCAAAAATTTACCATAAGGCGTCAAACTGAGTAATTTATATGAAATTCTCGTCCATGACGAGCACTCAACTGCGGCGCGGTCGTACCTCTCGCGGTCATAAAAATTGCATTCCCGCACAATTTATATCTATCGAATTGCGATTCGAAATTTCTATTTTGATGAAAAAATTCCATTTATATAAGTCAATACAAATTGTACATATTTATATTTTGATTAATATTTGAGGTTAACTAAATAGACATACTTTCGAATTGCAGTTTTCTTTTGACCTACCATATGGTCTATAAGTTTTCTTCCTAATGAACCTTCCTTGGATAAGTCGTCAGAAAGTATATGCTCACCTATTCGAGATGAAGCTGTTTATGATGTTGAAAAATCGAGTCAGAAAACTCAGCGATACACTTCTAACTGCACCAAACTCTTTGGTCCTGATGGACAAAAATCATGTATGTTGCTCATCTAGGCTACATTTCGATTAAGTATCGCATTTTCTTCATGGATTTTGTCATCATCTTAAAAATTAAGTTGTGCGTCTAGGATACCTAAAGCGTTCTTCAAAGATGAAGGATCCGAGTTTTTTTCAGCCATAAGATACGTATTTTTCGAGTACCCTCCGAGATAGCTAAGAAAGAAATGTCGTTCAGGAAATTCAGCTGCATCGGCAGCTGAATTTCCTGAACGATTTACGCAAACGATATTTGAAAAATTTACGGAACGATATTTGAAAAAATGAAAAAAATTCTTTGACCGGCTTAACTAGGTTCCCACCTTAATTAAAATATTTGAATTGTTATGCATAAATTAAAAATAATTGACCCTCAACAATGAACTTCAATTTCAATGCCTGTTTCGACACTCGAACAAGATAAATTTGAAAAAAACATTCTTAAAATTTCTCTTCTGCCCAGTACGAGTGTTTGAAACAATTAATGTTCATTGATTTTAAAATATCCATATCACCTAATCTCTATTTTGTGGAAAGCCCGAGTAATAGAATGAAAATTCGAAATATAAGAATAGACGCCAATAGACTCGACCAGCAGGGTGAACAAGCTTCCTTGTGCTGATTGCCCGATAAGGAGGTTGGAAGAAGACAACTATGCGCCAGGTCACAAGATAGACTATGCATAATGAGAGGACACACGCCTTATCGAGCTTCACCCTCCGTCTCCTCAAGAAAAATCCTATATTATTATTTTATTCTGCAAAAATATTTTACTTTACCTAAGGACGAAATACAAATTACTAACCTGGTCACCATTAAGGCAAAGCATATTTGAAATAAAGAATACATAAGATATGAAATATCCTTAAAAATAGTATGCTAGGTAATGTTATATACGAGTATTATATATAGTCCTACTATACATAGAATAATGCAATAGAAAAACAAATTAATAAGCTATAAAACTAATAATCACTCACAGACAAGTAAGGCATATAAAATAAAATATATTACAATGGTTTGTGTTAGTAGTCTCAAATGCTCAAATATGTAACGTACTCTATGTGTATGCAATGCACATACGTGGATTGACAGAAGCTATAATATTGCTAGGAATCTCTATCAACAGGAAACAGAATCTAACCTAGTGTTGAAACCAGTAATTTTTTATTAATTGTATCAAAATCTCCAAGGGCATATAGGCCATGTTAAGTTGGATACCTGGGACTGTTTCCAGCAACTGTGTTAAATCTATAAAAATTAACCAAAACCTAACCAAGGAGTGGCCCAACACAAATCAACAAAAACCTGCCAAAGTGCTGTTGGTGTTTGGGATGAAAGGACTCATTGAGGGAACTTAATTCTGAGTTTATATATCTGACACAAATTACATCATATGATCATGTCAAAATTTCCCTTACCTTGATGAACCCATCAATTATGTTTGTTAATTTACTGTTTTTGTAATTCTCGGGTGTACAGCAGTGGGACATTCTTTGAGGAATGCTCAGAAAAAGCAGTCATTGTCATAAAAATGGAAATTTTGAATGGGACTGAAGATTATTGTTACCACTACCTCCTACTTCGGTAGCTTACAGAAAATTGAATCGTCTTCCAATTTACAGAGTTTTCTCTCAAAAACATTTTTTAACCTTGAGGAATAAAAATGTTGCATTTGTTTACCAAACAACAGATCTTTCTTTTTATGATCTTGAATTTCTAAAGAAGACAAAGGAATCTTATAGAGACAATGCCGATGTACAGCATCAGGACAGGAGCAAACATTCATAAATTCAGCCTCTTTACTATAGCAAATGTCTGATCAGTAGAAGAAATAATGGTAGCTCGCTTCTCGGGACAGTTTACATAGAGTGTAAAGTTGATAAAGATCTCCTACCTCTAGTATATCTCTATCATGATAGTAAGGCGATCTTAGGCTTAGACAAAAAGTTAAATGGAAATTAATTAATGGTACTGATATCACCTTACTCAATCTTTGATAATTATGTTTCTACGTATAATATGCACTTAAAGAGGATAATTATAAGAGCCATTAGCTTAAACTTCTTCCAAAACTAGAAAGAAATAAAATAAAAATATAAACTACAATTCACTTGCGCTCATGCCAAAAAGTTAAAAGCAGAGCCACGAGTAAGAGGAAGAAAAATTTGCCATCCTTATTGGGAGGGTATTCTCAATCTAAGGACACAATGCCTCATGGCGGATTTTTTTAGAAAACGAGCAAATTATTTTTATATTATTCCGAAGATGTGAAAAGAAATAATAAGAGATCCAAGCATTATCAACTGGGTGCATTATTTTCTTTGAGGAATGCTCAGAAAAAGCAGTCATTGTCTAAAATCCTTACTGACCCGGTTTAAAATACAAATTAACATATTAATTCTCCTTAAAATTATAGAAAAGAGCCCATCATCTGGAAAAGAAAAATCGTTAAACTATTGCACATACTACTCAAGTAACGCAATTGGCACTCGTTTGGGTATAGGATAATTTGACCTTGGCATTCATCACATCTAATTTTCAATGTTTCGTAAACTCTCAAGAAGCGCCTTCTTCACTCCAAAATTGAAGAGTCATCTATTTACAAAAAATTAAAAAATCAAATATACGTAGCGGAAATTAAAAATACGCTATAGCTTTTGAACAGACCACGTATATCGGACGAATCGTTCAGACTAGATACAGAGACAAGTTTAGCTTCGATTCTTGATTCCATTAAAACCATTCGGTCTTCTGACGTGGTCCAACAGGTTCTAACGGGGCAATAGTCAAAAAATATCACACAAATGCATTTTAACACCGCAAGAGAAAGATAGCAATAGAAATAAATAGATGAATAAATTTATCTTACGACCAGCCGGTTTATAGTGAATGTCCAAATCCACATTCTCATGTAAACTAGCAAAAAAAAATTCACAGGAATTTCGTCGGAAATAAATTACTGGTAATACTTCCAAAATTACTATCTGGAGACAAGAATACAGGCATACCAGCCAATGTATGTTAATCTCAGTGTCTAGCAAGTTCCAACCGCCATTCCAGAAGCTGCGACTGTTGTGACCTCTGCAGGGGAGGTTTCAATTTTCCCTTCGACAGACTATTGAGTAAATTTAGCATGATTTCCGAAATATGATTCGTAAATAAAGGCACCAAAAATCTACCGTGTTTTATCGATTTTAAGCACCCCCTAATTTTTTGAGTTTCAAATTTAGGAACAAATATTTTATTAATGAAATGAAGTAACAAAAATCATGATTCATTCTAATTTACTGTACTTATAAATTCTTCAGCGTTTCGTTCGTTTAATTTAAGTTATACATAAATCCCCGTTTTAGCAAATGTTACACTACTTCATGCCAAACATAATTAATATCTTCCTTGTATTAGCACCATCTACTTTTTGGGGATAAAATTTTGGAGAAAAGGGAGGGAATAAAATACAGTAATTACAAATATGTAGTTTTACTCGGTATAAAATATGTGAAAGTTTCATGTAATACTCCTTTAGATGCTCATGATAATTGCCTGCCACATTTTGCTAAAAATGCACGAACTCAAAGGTGACGATTGAGAATCTTATTCTATTTTCTTATTAGAAAATTCTAGGCTGAAGCCATTCCAATGATGTAGCTAAACTGGACGCCAATGTCATCAATACGAAGCCATTCATATATATAGTAATATGGTCTATAGAGATATAGACCATATTACTAAAGTCATAAGTTTGAAAGAAGCAGTTTAAAATTACTTAGATGCTTAGTTAAAAGTTGCACATAAATTTATACTAACTACTAAATTAAACGTTAAAAATACCTTAGTAACTGAGTTATTAAAATGATATATCTTGAAATATAAATATTAAAGTTTAAGGTGAGCTGATTCAAATGCTAAAATATACAAATGATAGTCCAAAAATTTTAAATTTGATGCCTAATATTGAATCTAAAAAAAACATTCACTTAAAGAGCATCACTCTTGAAATACACAATTCTGCCATTGACTATTCAATAAATAAGACTACAAAGATACTGATTCTGCAATAAAAAACTACATTATGTAACATTAATTTTATTTTGTTTGATGAATCGATAAGCTATTAACTACTAGACCAATTCAACATACTTAAAATGATTTACCATAAAAGTTCTATGATTGAGGAGATAGACCAAGGTACTTTAGATTAACAATCAACTTCATAAAGGGTACAATGAACTTCATTGCTCTTTAAAGGCCAAATTTTTAAACACTTCACAAAGAAAGTATTATTAAATATATATTTTTGGGGACACTTTGTACCGAATTTCAAAATATTGAAGATATATAGAACATGATTATAGGTTACTTTTTTGTTGTTTCAAAAAAAAGTTAGTTCTATAATATAAGCAAATTATAAGAGTATTTCACAGAACAGGGAGCTCCAAAAAATAAAATTTAGGTCATATAATGCTCCTAAATTTCCAACTCTTTCACACAAAAATTGGTATATTTCAATCTCTTTTCATAAGGACACTTTAATCCTCCTTTTGAATGTCAATATTTACACTAATGCTCCAAGAAAAGCCAAGATATGCATGGAAAATCATCCTTATTATACAATTAACATTTTAGAATTTAATTGAAATATTCTCATAAAATAGTACTATTTTTCCATAAATTAAATACTCATCCCTTAAATATGTGAAAAGCTTACACTTAAATTCAATCTGAAAATACAGTAAAAAAACATGGCCAATATACTGTTTGATTTTTCATATGACAAAATGTACCTGCAAGTCTCATCTGCTTTAAAAAGAAAGTTTTGGAAATTTATATTAAAAAATTACATAAAACAATTTCAATATCATAAGATAAGCTTCTTTGAAATGACGTGGTTCTAAGTTTGCTTAGAATAACACAATGTAAAGATCAGTTCAGACTCTCAAATTATTTTCTTTGGAATGACTGATATTTTTTATCAACTATCTTGATTTTTGCTATAATAAGGCTTGCTAAATTAAAATATATACTTAGGAAAAGTGTATTCTTTCAGAATGAAAGTTTCTCTTAATTGTAAATATTCACCAAGAGATAAAATTTTAATAATGAATTTGGATGATAAATATTGATAAAATTTATATATATAAGGTCAAAAAAATAAATACAATTTATTTATCCAAGCCAAGTTCTAGTTTCTATATATTACTATTGATTGAAATTTCCATGATTACTGTGATGAAATTGGACCTCATATTTAATTCTGCTGAAGGAAATAATGTAGCACACTTTCAGCTTGACTTAAAACTTACATTAAATTTGAAATATTTTTTGCAAATACAACTTCAGCACAATAAGTTAATATTTGGAATTCATTGATGTAAAAGTAAAAAATCCAAAATAAATTGAACAATCTAGGTCCCAAGATTGAATACAATAATGATTCCAATGTTTAATTCATACAAACAAGAATTTCACTAACATTCATCATCTAATTATTAATAATTCTAAAACATTTGTGCAATTTTTCAAAGTTTCATGGCATGAAAAGACATTCATAAAACATGAGTGTGACAAATGAGAAAGTACTGACAGTTGACATGTCAACTGTCAGTACTTTCTCCTTCACAGCAAATTCCAAAAGGCAAAAATGTCACTCTTATTTTAATTGTAATTAATATCATTGATTGAAAGTAAAGGGAGTTTCACTGCTGAAACAATAGCATGACTTGAGACATGACGGCATTAATCTTTTTACAAAAATATTCGTTAAGAAAAAATCCTGGTTAGTATAACAGTCACTTCTGCTAATCACAACTAATAATAAAATTTTCAAAGCATCACGATAAAAAGCTTGTTGATTATTGTTTTTAAGCCTAAATCTGATAAAAGTGAGACATGTATTTTCTCCCTCAAGTTAATGCTGAAGAGCTGAATAGGAGCATTACTCTTAGAGTTTTAATGGTGTAAGATCCTTTGCTAATACATTTCCCAGTCAAACTTAAATTTCTTCTATACCAATCTTTCTGGAATTTTTAAACTAAAAACATTGTTATATCTCCAAAAAAAAGTAATACAATAGATACAAGAAGAGCAAAATACAAATATTTGTGAACAGAAATTTCATGATTTCATCCAGTATTATTCATCAAGGATGAAATCCTGTAATACTGTAAACTCTGTTTCTAAACATATATATAAAACCTAATCACTCTATGTAATCTTCCAAGGTCATTAAAATATATTAATAAAAAATAAGACAAAAAGATTCGAATGAGACAATATGAATACATATGTATTTTTAATTTCTTGTTCAAATTCAAATATATTGCAAATTAGATAGATCAAATATTTATAAATAATTTAATAAGAGTATCTAAATTAAAATTTAAGGCAACTTATCAACTTGAAAATACATCTGATACAATTAAAAATACAATTAAAAAAGTTTGTTTTTTTTTAGAATGGAAGAAAATATTCCTCAGGACACACAAGCAGATAAATAAGGAGCAAGATTTTTAAAAACAGTTCCATGAAATACATTCATACTTATGACGTTGATATTTAATGGATGTAGATGTCTCAGATGATGGTGAAGAACTTAGCAGAAAATATGGCCATTTATGCAGTTTTGTACCCTGTGTTCACCTCAATCTTTGCAATTAAGCCAAAAACGGCCAGTATGTAATGAACTAGATTGGAATATTTGATTTAATTAATTGGATTACAAAATAGTAATGACCATTTTAGTAACCAATTTCACATAAAATGATGAAACTCATGTACAAAACTTAACAGCTCACATTCATATTATGAACAGTTCTTCTCATTATATTTTAAACAGCATACCTATGTATGTCAAGCAGGTTTTTTAAATCAAATATATAGATAAATTATTCCCTTTATTTAAAGAAAATAGATATCTCAGGAAAAAAAGTTCCTTCCACTGACCTCAAATAAAAATAATCATTCTAATTAAAAGGTACTCAAAGAATTTACAATTGTAAAATGTATGCCAAAAATTCAGATAAATGAATTAAAAAATGATAACATTCATACATATTTCTCTTCAAACAACTCACAAGATAACTACAATTTTATGTGCGTGCATCTCAGCAAAAAGGTCATCTAAGGTCAAATTTTTTCATAAAATAAATCAGACTCTTCCAAATTTGGCCTATCAACCTTACAGCCAGTCAAATTTAGTAAAAACTGACTGATTTACCAAAGAAATGGTTTCACAGTAATAATTCTTTTTTTGGCAATACCTAAATAAGCATTTACAATGCAGCTGGAATTCTCATGATGATCTCACCATGCATCAGTGTATCGAACATCACATTCCTGCAGAGCTGGCAAAGCTGCTTTCAGTTTTTCAAAAGTTTCAGGAGATAGACGTGTGCTGTTGAGATTTAATCTGCGCAAACTTTTGAGAGCTGCAAAAAGAAGAGGATATAATTTCAATTATAATATTCACAAATATCCAAACCATGAGAGGAAAATTTCCTCCTCAGCCAGGATTTGAACCCTGGACCTTAAAAGATAAGCAAATCATTCTACCACCGAGGCCTTCGAGCTATTATAAATTTTCTGGTAAGATTATATTATGTCAAGCCTATTATAAGTATGAATGGTATATTTTGAACTATATATCAATAAGGAGTGGTAAAGTGAAGACTCACTTTTTTCCTACGTTAGGTATCAAAAAATTTACCCACGACTTATATATGAAGGTCGCAGGTTAATCTTCAATACTGAATGCTATTTTTAGCCAGGATAGAGGTCTATAGGCTGTTCCAATCTTCGAGAAAGTATTTTCTTATAGGGGAATCAAATAGCCTCTTAAGCATGGGCATTTTTCCGTTATATACACAAAAGTCTTAAATGGATAAAATTAAGATTTTAAGCTTAATTTGGTCGATTTTTCTAAAATATTAATGAAATTTTCATTAGAAAGGATTATTCTACACATTTATGAAGATTTTTCGTCTTTATAACAAAAGAAATAAATTTTATAGCGAGATGAAAAAAAAAAGTCGCCTTGGTAACCAAGAACTTTATTAAAACTGCCATAGCTCTCATCCCCTTGAACATAAAATGCTCATTTTTACTCTTTGTACCTTATTAATACATAAAATTCAAATTTTAATAATATTTAAGGAAACATATCTTAGTCAAAAAGAATTTAAGTGGAGCGTAACATCCGAAAAACTGGATTGCGCAGTCAAATTTATACTATACTAGCTGTGCGCTCGCCTGACAGGCGCGCGTAATCTAATATATCTATTATATATAGACGCTTCGGGGATATATATATGTATATATATATATATATACGAGTAAAGGTGCGCTTGCTTACAGCAAGCAATGTAATACTATATCTTTTAATAATTGTGAAAAATTTTTCGGTATATTATTCTGAAAGACCATTCTAAACGTAAAGTAAAGGGCGTTTTCGCAGCGAGCAATGCATTGATTCCAATTTCCCAACCATTTCTTACTGCAGCATTATTACCGCAATGGCATAGAACCAAGGACTCCAACGAAACACGCTGTCATTATTGGCTTGAGTATGATTGACTTTATAAATATTCCGAATATCAAAAGGAAACTAATTCAGGAAGTACCTCAAAATGTGTCCTAAATTCCCTATGCATTTCAAATGGAGATATAGTTAACGCCCCCTAGCATCGAACCAACGACGTTTAAGGACATAAATACGGTTGCTTTAATGTTAGAATGGTCCCTTCTATGGCTGTGTGAAATTTTGAACCTCTGCACGGTCGGGAAGTGTCATAAAAAGCTTTCGGAAATATCGTCAATGTATTTTAAACGGGAGAAATCGAGTTTACGGGACGCTCTGGAATCGAACCCGTGACACCTAGGCAAGTGTTGATTATTTTAAAAGTACATTTTATACGTATCTATTTGTGTTGAAAGTTTGAATAATCTATGTATCATATTAAGAGAGCTACGATTTTTTTAAATTCGAAAATACTTCACCTCCTGGCATCGAACCCAGGACGGATTGAACGTAAAATACTAAATTAAATTTAGTATTTTACCCAAACCAGGCCCAAACCGCTTTGGCCACGGAGCCGCCGATTTTTTTACGTAATGGCCCACTAAATCTCACTCAGGAAGAATTTGGAAATCCACCCTACCTATCATGGGTTCGATTCTAGGAGGCCCCAAAAATCGACTTTCCCCCGTAAGAATGCATGGGGCCGTTTTTCAAACAATTTTAAAAAATACTTCCCATTAAGATAAATAGATAAAATTTCATATGGCTAATGCTTTTAGTAATATCTACGGAAAAATGCTAATTTTTACGCACAACCGGTCATGGGTTCGATGCCAGGAGGTGAAAAAGTTTCAAATTTCGAAAAATCGTAGCTCTCCTAATATGATACATAGATCATTCAATTTTTTAAACTTATAGCTAAGTATATTATATACCTCGAAAAAAATCAACAGTTGCCTACGTGTCACGGGTTCCATTCCAGAGCGTCCCGTAATCTCAATTTTCCCCGTTAGGAATGCATGGGGCCGTTTTTCAAATAATTTTTAAAATACTTTCCATTAAGCTAGAACAATGAGATTTCATAGCGCTATTGCCATCATGCATTTCTACGAAAAAATGCTATTTGATACGTACAACTGGTCATGGGTTCGATGCCAGGAGGTGAAATATTTTCAAATTTCGAAAAATCGTAGCACTCCTAATATCGTACATGGATCATTCAAACTTTCTACCTTCATAGATACCTATAAATTGTACCTTTATAAAAATTAACAGGTGCCTATGAGCCATGGGTTCGATTCCAGAGCGACCCGTAATCTCGATTTTTCCCGTATGGAAAGCATTGACAACATTCCTGAAAGCATTTCATGACATTTCCCGACCGCGCAGAGGTTCAAAATTTCACACAGCCATAAAAAGGACCATTCTTACATAAAAACGACCGTAATAATGTCCTATATGGTCCTTGGTTCGATTCTAGGGGGCGTTTACAAATATTTCAAATGAAATGCATAGGGAAATAAAGACTCATTTTTAGGTACTTCCTTAGGGTATTTCGATTTGAAATTTCTGGTGTTTGTACGGGATATCATACATAAGCGAAGGATGACAGTGATTTTCGTAGGATGGCCTTGGTTCGACGCCAGGGCGTGCATAATGCTGCCGTAAGAAATGCATGGGAAATCGAATTCAGTGCATTGTCAGCTGCGAAAACGTACTTTAGTAAAGCTTTGCATGATTTATCCGATTAATCTTTCGAATATCGTAATTTGAAGTGAAAGATACAATTTCCGATTGCTTGCTGTCAGCAAGCACACCTTTACTTGTATAATATATATCTATTATATATAGACGCTTCGGGGGGATATATATATATATACGAGTAAAGGTGCGCTTGCTTACAGCAAGCAATGCAATAATTTATCTTTAGTGAATAAAAAAATTTTCGAAAGATTACTCTGCTCAAACGTTGCTAAACATTAAGTAAAGGGCATTAACGCAGCTGAAGATGCACTGAAAACGATTTCCGATGCATTTCTTTCGGCAGCTAAAATCCCGCCCCGGCGTCGAACCAAGGTCATCCTGCTAAAATTACTGTAATCTTTCGCTTGAGTATGGTGGACTTCATAAACACCCCGAATTGCAAAAGGAAATTCATTCAGGAAGTACCTTAAAATGAGTCCTAAATTCCCTATGTATTTCACATGGAGAATTGATTAACGCCCCCTAGCATCGAACCAACGACCTTTTACGATAATCTTAGGATAGCTTTTATATGAGAACTGTACCCTTAATGGCTGTGTGAAATTTTGAACCTCTGCGCGATTGGGAAGTGTTGAAAAAAGCATTTGGAAATATGGCCAATGTATTTTAAACGGGAAAAACCGAGATTACGGGTCGCTCTGGAATCGAACCCGTGACACATAGGCAAATGCTGATTTTTTTACATTTACATTTTGTTAGTATCTATACGTGTTGAACGTTTGAATGGTCTATGTACGATATTAAGAGAGCTAAGATTTTTTAAATTCAAAAATATTTCAACTCCTGGCATCGAACCAAGGACCGATTGTGCATAAATTATTGCATTTTTCCGTAAACATATATATTAGCAATAGCTACATGAAATATTATTCTTTTACCTTAATGGGAAGTATTTTTAAAATCATTTGAAAAACGGCCCCATGCATTCTTAACGGGGAAAATCGAGATTACGGGACGCTCTGGAATCGAACCCGTGACACATAGGCAACTGTTGATTTTTTTCGATGTACACTATATACGTATCTATACGTGTAGAAAGTTTCAAATATCGGAATATCATATTAAGAGAGCTACGATTTTTCGAAATTTGAAACTTTTTCACCTCCTGGCATCGAACCCATGACCGTTTGTACGTAAACAATAGCATTTTTCTGTAGATACCAATAATAGCAATAGCCATATGAAATTTCATTGTTCTATCTCAATGGAAAGTATTTTTAAAAATTATTTGAAAATCGACCCCATGCATCCTTACGGAGGAAAGTCGATTTTTGGGGCCTCCTAGAATCGAACCCATGATAGTTAGAGTGGATTTCCAAATTTTTCCTGAGTGAGATTTAGTGGGCCATTACGTAAAAAAATCGGCGGCTCCGTGGCCCGAGCGGTTTGGGCCTGACATTAATATCCTATATATATGTTATATATATACGAGTAAAGGTGCGCTTGCTTACAGCAAGCAATGTAATAATACATCTTTTAATAATTTAATAAGATTTTCCGTAATATATTCTGAAAGGCCATTCTAAACATAACGTAAATGACATTTTCGCAGCGAGCATTGCATTGATTTCGATTCCCCATACGTATCTTACTGCAGCATTATTACCGCCCTGGCGTCGAACCAAGGCCATCCAACGAATTATACTGTCATTATTGGCTTGTGTATGATTGACTTTATAAATATTACGAATATCAAAAGGAAATTCATTCAGGAAGTACCTCAAAATGTGTCCTAAATTCCCTATGCATTTCAAATGGAGATATAGTTAACGCCCCCTAGCATCGAACCAACGACCTTTAAGGACATAATTACGGTCGCTTTAATGTAAGAATGGTCCTTTCTATGGCTGTGTGAAATTTTGAACCTCTGCACGGTCGGGAAGTGTCATAAAAAGCTTTCGCAAATATGGCCAATGCATTCCTTATGACAAAATTCGAGTTTACGGGACGCTCTGGAATCGAACCCGTGACACATAGGCAACTGTTGATTTTTTTTATGTACACTATATAAGTATCTATACGTATAGAAAGTTTGAATGATCTAAATATCATATTAAGAGAGCTACGATTTTTCGAAATTTGAAACTTTTTCACCTCCTGGCATCGAACCCATGTCCGGTTGTACGTAAACAATAGAATTTTTCCGTAGAAACCAATAATAGCAATAGCTATATGAAATTTCATTATTCTAGCATAATGGAAAGTATTTATAAAAATCATTTGAAAAACGGCCCCATGCATTCTTACGGGGGAAAGTCGATTTTTGGGGCCTCCTAGAATCGAACCCATGATAGGTAGAAAGAATTTCCGAATTTTTCCTCCATATTAATGTCAGGCCCAAACCGCTCGGGCCACGGAGCCGCCGATTGTTTTACGTTATGGCCCACTAAATCTCACTTAGGAAAAAAACGAAAACCGACCCTACCTATCATGGGTTCGATTCCAGAGCGTCCCGTAATCTCGATTTTCCCCGTTAAGAATGCATGGGGCCGTTTTTCAAATAATTTTTAAAATACTTCCCATTTCGCTAGAGATTTAAAATTTCATGTTGCTATTGCTATTATATATATCTACGGAAAAATGCCATTGATAACGTAAAACCGGTCATGGGTTCGATGCCAGGTGGTGAAATACTTTCAAATTTTGAAAAATCGTAGCTCTATTTATCTCATACCTAGATTATTCAAATTTTCAACACAAATAGATAAGTATATTTTTTACTTCGAAAAAAATCAGCATTTCCCTATGTATCATGGGTTCGATTCCAGAGCGACCCGTAATCTCGATTTTTCCCGTTTAAAATACATTGGCCATATTTCCGAAAGCTTTTTATGTCACTTTCAAACAGCGCAGATTTTTAGAATTTCACACAGCCATTAAGGGGACCATTCTCATTTGAAAGCTATCGAAAGATAGTCGTAAATGGTCGTTAGTTCGATTCTAGGGGGCGTTAACTATATCTCCATTTGAAATGCATAGGGAACTTAGGACACATTTTGAGGTACTTCCTTAATGTAAATCCTTTTGAAATTTGGAGTGTTTATAAAGTCAATCATACCCAAGCCAATAATGACAGTATAATTCGTTGGATGGCCTTGGTTCGACGCCGGGGCGGGAATGATGCTGTAGTAAGAAATGCATGGGAAATCGAAGTCAATGCATTGCTGCTAGAAAATGTCCTTTACCTAGCATGACAATCCGAATAATCTTTCGTAAATTGTTACGTTTTATTAAAAGATATATTTTTCGATTGCTTGCTGTAAGCAAGCGCACCTTTACTCGTATATAATAGATATATCCCCCCGAAGCGTCTATATATAATAGATATATATATATATAGGATATTAATGTCAGGCCCGAACCGCTTTGGCCACGGAGCCGCCGGTTTTTTCCGTAATGGCCAACTAAATCTCACTTAGGAAAAATTGGGAAACCGACCCTACCTATCATGGGTTCGATTCAAGGAGGCCCCAAAAATCGATTTTCCCCATTAAAAATGCATTGGGCCGTTTTTCAAATGATTTTAAAAATACTTCCCATAAACCTAGAAGGATAAGATTTCATGTAGCTTTTGCTACTATATATATCTACGGAAAACTGCTATTGCTACGTCCAACCGGACATGGGTTCGATGCCAGGAGGTGAAAAAGTTTCAAATTTCGAAAAATCGTAGCTCCCTTTAATATGATACATAGATGATTCAAATTTTTTAAACTTATAGCTAAGTATATTATATACCTCGAAAAAAATCAATACTTGCCTACGTGTCACGGGTTCGATTCCAGAGCGTCCCGTAATCTCGATTTTCCCCGTAAAGAATGCATGGGTCCGTTTTTCAAATAATTTTAAAAATACTTCCCATTAAGTTAAAAGAATAAGATTTCATGCAGCTATTGCTTATATATATGTCTACGGAAAAATATAGTATTTTACGGACAATCAGTCCTGGGTTCGATGCCAGGACGTGAAATATTTTCTGATTTTGAAAAATCGTAGCTCCCTTAATATCGTACAAAGATCATTCAAACCTTCTACAAATATAGATACATACAAAATGTAATTAGAAAAAAATCAGCACTTGCCTATGTATCACGGGTTCGATTCCAGAGCGACCCGTAATGTCGATTTTTCCCGTTTAAAATACATTGGCCATATTTCCGAAAGCTTTTTATGACACTTCCCGACCGCGCAGAGGTTCAAAATTACGATATTAAGGGAGCTACGATTTTTCAAAATCTGAAAATATTTCACCTCCTGGCATCGAACCCAGGACCGATTGTACGTAAAATACTACATTTTTCCGTAGACATATATATTAGCAATAGCTACATGAAATCTTATTCTTTTAACTTAATGGGAAGTATTTTTAAAATTATTTGAAAAACGGCCCCATGCATTCCTAACGGGGAAAATCGAGATTACGGGACGCTCTAGAATCGAACCCGTGACATGTAGGCAACTGTTGATTTTTTTCGAAATATATTATAGACGTACCTATTAGTCTAAAAAATTTGAATCATCTATGTATCATATTATGGGTCATGGGTTCGATGCCAGGAGGAGAAATATTTTCAAATTTCGAAAAATCCTAGCTCTCTTAATATGATACATAGATCATTCAAATTTTTTACACTAATAGGTAAATATATTATATACCTTGACAAAAATCAACAGTTGCCTACGTGTCACAGGTTCGATTCCAGAGCGTCCCGTAATCTCGATTTTCTCCGTTAGGAATGCATGGGGCCTTTTTTCAAATAATTTTAAAAATACTTCCCATTAAGTTAAAAGAATAAGATTTCGTGTAGCTATTGTTAATATATATGTCTACGGAAAAATGTAGTATTTTACGTACAGTCGGTCCTGGGTTCGATGCTAGGAGGTGAAATATTTTCAGATTTTGAAAAATTGTAGCTCCCTTAATATCGTACATAGTTCATTCAAACGTTTAACACGTATAGATACTTACAAAATGTACTTGGAAAAAAATCAGCATTTGCCTATGTGCCACGGGTTCGATTCCAGAGCGTCCCGTAATCTCGGTTTATCCCTTTAAAATACATTGACCAAATTTCTCGATTCGCTCGATTTTTCCTGTTTAAATTACATTGGTCATATTTCCGAAAGCATTTTATAACACTTCCCAACCGCGCAGAGGTTCAATATTTCACTCAGGCATAAAAGGGACCATTCCCGCATTAAGGCATCCCAAAGATTGTCGTAAATGGTCGTTGGTTCGATTCTAGGGGGCGAACCTTCGTAAGAAATGCATAGGGAATTAAGGACTCATTTTAAGGTACTTCCTAAATGATTTTCCTTTTGAAATTCGGGATGTTTGTAAAGTCAATCATACTCAAGCGAAACATTACAGTAATTTTCGTAAGATGGCCTTGGTTCGACGCCGGGGCGGGAATAAAGCTGCCGTCAGAAATGCATGGGAAATCGAATTCAGTGCATTGTCCGCTGCGAAAATGTCCTTTACTTAGCATGATTTATCCGAATAATCTTTGGTAAATTGTTACGTTTTATTAAAAGATATATTTTCCGACTGCTTGCTGTCAGCAAGCACACCTTTACTCGTATATATATATATACGAGTAAAGGGGCGCTTGCTTACAGCAAGCAATGTTATAATATATATTCTTATTAAAAGTAAGATTTTTTGAAATATTATTCTGGAAGGCCATGCTAATCATAACGTAAAGGACATTTTTGCAGCGAGCATTGCATTGATTTCGATTTCCTATGCATTTTTTCCCGCAGCATTATTACCGCCCTGGCGACGAACCAAGGCCATCTAACGAATTATACTGTCATTATTGGCTTGAGTATGATTGACTTTATAAATATTCCGAATTTCAAAAGGAAATTCATTCAAGAAGTAACCCTTTTAACGCCCCCTAGAATCGAACCAACGACCATTTACGACAATCTAAGGGATGCTTTCATATGAGAATGGTCCCTTTTATGGTTGTATGGCTTTAAACTTTCAACACAGATAGATACGTATACATTGCACTTTGAAAAAAATCAACACTTGCCTAGGTGTCATGGGTTCGATTCCAGAGGGTCCCGTAATCTCGATGTTCCCCATTAAGATAATTATAATATTATAGAAATAATTTTTTAAAAACTTTCCATTACGCTAGAAAGTTAAGATTTCATGCGGCTATTGCTATTATATATATGTACGGAAACAGTTTGTTTACAGACTCAAAATTCATCAAAATTATCATCTAATTTCTCCAAATTCTCGCAAGGTGACCAAAATAAGAAAATTTATTCAATTCACCTTCTTTTGGTGTTACTTTAAAATTCATACGTGGGTTATTTCTAACTTAATTTTGTAAAAGAAAGGAAGCATGCAAGAGATAAAATCTAAGTTTACATGTATTTCTTATGAGAACACCGTAAACACCGGACACATACCAAACGGATTTTATATATATAGATCTCCTATACTGTAGTAATTTATATGTCCTGAAACATTTTTATTCTTTACGTTACGAAAAAGTTGCCGCCAGAGAAATAACGATAAATATTGTTTTCATATACAGGTTATTCTGAGTCGATATCTTGAATAGAACTTTAGTTTTTGACTTTTAAACCTGAGAGAGTATTTGACTAAGCGCTCCAATTATTAATTATTATTACTTCTTTGCACTAGAGTCATAGACACGAGAGCCTAATTCAGATTGATCCAAATCTGCCTTCGGACATAAAATTCATATATTCACGTATAGTCTTCCCTTGGTGCGGAGAGGGGGGGCTAGCACATAGGACAACAATTTCACGCCGACACACGTGTGGGTATCGGTGCTTAAAACTATTTATTTAATAAATACTCTCTGTAATACTAATATGACTTAAGGAAACAAGAGATTAAGACACACCATTCAGTATTAACTAGGAGTGTTAAATACGCCAAAAATAAATGGAAACAGAGCAGTGGTAAGTCATTGTTATGTGGTGTTATTGTGGTATGATCGCACTGTCTCGCACGGACTATAAGAACTTCTCTTCCTTGTGAGTGGCCTACTTAAGGCTGCTGTAGCGCTCGGAGATTTCCGAATTTCACGGTCGCGTCTCAGAGCACGAAAAATGGTAACTTAGAGAACTAACAGAGCACAGGGAGGATCATTTGCTGACTTTTTTGAAGCGGTTGGCACTGACTGACGATTGAGACGAGGTTGGAGGGGTGGGAAGCTTCTTCACTTCACAGTCCCAAGCAAGACTGAAATTGATACATTGATAAGGATCGTGCTATCTTCGAAATTCATTTGCTCGCAAAAGACGAATTAGTATACCAGAACAGTCTCATTCCGGTTTAGAAATTGTGGAGAGATTCTCATTGATGTCCGTACGACTTCGATCGATGCAGTGCCGGGTTCGATTTGCTCTTCGAGATGATCTCCGATCAGAGCATTTTAGTAACTAATAATTCTGAACAAACATCAGTATTCGTAATTCAAAAATAACTTTAGATATTTAATGTAAAATTAATTTATCGATATTAACAATTCATATTTAGTAAAAATTATTAGTTTTATTTAATAATAATTATTGAGTAATAATTATTATTTTTATTTAATCATTATTATTATATAAAGTAGTACTGGTATTATTTAATAATAATTATTCTACCTTTCAATTATTCTAAACAAAGAGTATGATTACTCTTCCAAATATATTTTTATTTATAATATGTTGCTGTTATAAGGCACTAGTCGGGAAAAGTCTGTATTTCTGTGCAACGCTCGATTGTCACATTCACGTTCCAAGGGCGAAGCGACGAAATACAGTCCAGCTGCCCACAACATTGTAACTAAATTCGTACGCTCATAGTCGTATGGATTACATAGCGAATGGACTTATCTAATCACTTAGTTCGGTCTCCTTCACCGCTTCACTTCAAAAATATAAGAACACGGCTGCCACCCTGATCTCCGTCTCTCGGAGAATTTCCCCTCCGAGTCCTCTCCCCTACTTCCAGGCTATGTAGAGGTCGCGCAATCAGCTACCTCGACAGAGGTGTTCCAATTCCCAAATTACAGCTGATTTGGATCTGTAACCCCCATATATGTTTACACATACCGTTATAGAAAAATTTGATGTCTAGTCTTGTCTTTTTATTTTTTCAAATTTTTTCATAGCAAGCGGGTAAATTATGATGAAAAAGAAGCTATTTTTTCCAAATTCCAAAGCATTCAACGTCCATAAAAAGATCTAAATTTAAATTCTAAAAACTAAAAGTAAGATTTCGATCATTTCTCTTGCAAATGCTGAAAACCGGAAATCTCTATAATGAATATTAATCTCGTAATTTGGGAAATGAAACAGGCTAAAACGGCCGTTTTCGGCGAGCGCCTACAGCAGTCTTAATGAAGGTGCGTCTTTTATGCCGTCAAATATGGTTAACTATTTATTTACGATATTTAATAAATATATAACATACCAGTAATCCAAAGGATTCCCTTATCTGTGACTGGAGTTTCACACAAATTTAAAACTTGAAGTCGATGCAAGTGTTCACAAATTAATTGTAGACCAGCATCTCCAAACTAAAATGGTGAAATGTAAATCATGGTAAAAAATTTAAACTAAAATTAGAAGTAGGAATAAGGTATAAAATCCATTGCCCTAATTAAAATATTATGATAAAAATGTGCAATGCATTATGCACTGAAAACTTACCAGAACTACTAAAAGAGAAAAATCATGAGAATCACTGCAATATAAACATAACTTTTAAGTCCATGAACTTGAGCATAATAATGTATTATTTTTTCATTTAACAAAAACCTGTACTCTAATCACTTTATTAATAAGCTGATTTAATAAGTTACTTGGATAACTTTGGATGCTTTCTTATTAACTTTATTTATGAAAGGGATAGCTAAATTTATATTTATCATAAATTCTCTCGAAAATTTTTAATATATCCATTAAAGTTACAAAGTTACAATGAATTAGAAACTAAATATTATTCTAAGTAAATTTTTATAAAAAAAAACATAAATAAGTTATGAGAAAGTAAATTTGTATACATGTATTTTTCCAGGCGTAATAATGACAGATTCAACTGTTTCTTAGTATTCTTTAATATTTGCTTGACAGAGTGCTTTACTGCTCATATTGCTGCTTGCAAAGTGAATGACAAGGTAAGATGTTATTTAAGAATTAGGAGAATAATATTTGTGAAAGTAGAAGAAACTGGGTCTTCATCTTACTGGAATAGAGATCAAGAGCATGAAAATGCAGTTAATTGTATGAAATGTATATAGAAGGAATAGTAAAGGAGTAATATCTCTAGAGGAAGATAAAATGAGGTCTGATGTAGTTCTGTCAGTTACAGAAGAAGGACACAGCTCAGATTAAGTTTGATAACTAGACATTTGAAAAATTTAATGATAAAATATTCAATGCAGAATTCTACCCTGATTTTTCTTGAAATTGTGTTTTTTCAAAACCATTGGCAGTATACTTATCATCAGTGTTGTTTTAAAAGATTCAATAAAATTCACAGAATTGTGTATAGATGAGGTGGAAATATATGAAATAATAAAAACTGAATATTACATTTTGCTTCACATTTTACAATTTTCTTTCTTTTTTATCAAGTTGAACTTTCAATGAATAGTTCAAGATAATTTCAGACACCTTAAATAATTAATTAAATAAAAATTTTCAGTCAGTAGTTCTTAAAATGCAAATTTGAACTTCATTTAATTTTGATTTTTCAAATCAAATAGAAAATTAATTACAATATATGATAGCCAAAAAATTATCTTCTTAGGATGCATTTATATTGATATAAAGATCATTAGTGGCAGAGAACTGCTGTCAACTGTCTAGCATTATTTTAGCTTCAGAGATTAAAAAAACAAGAAATTTAAACAAATGCTTTAAAAAATTTAAGATGAAAATAAGAAAATATGAAAATTATAAAAAGTAGATAATCAGCTCAAAATTAAATTTAAAAAGAACTGAATGGTTGAAGTTTTGCTTTAACTTTAGTTTAACTTTCTAATCTTATCTTATACCTACTTATCTGATACCACAATAAAAATGTTAGACGTATAATGATGCTAAATGTTACATTTAAATCATGATTGCTTATATATATCTTATGTAGGCATCACAATATTAAGAATGAAGAATATTTCTCTAAAGAAATGTATCCAAATATTCATATGTATACAAAAAATTACTTTTATTTCAAAATTTAAAGTTCTAAGTTAATTTAATTGAAGGAATAAGATTTTTGAAATCTATTTACATGAAATTTTGGAATACACTCAATGTAGGTATGGTCAGTTAGACAATTTACTAAGCATTATGTCTTAATGGAAAATAATACAATCATATAATAAATAATTGGAAGTAATCCAATTTCTGAACAAATTTGTATAAAATATTTAATTTGAGTTTTTATTATTGATATTCAGTTAGATTGAAATTTAACTTAATATAGGATTTCCATGAAACAATTTTCTCCAAAGGAAGAACTTAAATTTATAGTTTTCAAGATTTTATTCCTTTTAATTTCTCAATATTAGGCAAGATCTGAGGAAGATTAATATAAAATTATTACTTAGGAGAAGATTTTACTAAAACTATTTTCAAATAGAAATCAAAAAATCATCATAAAAATGGAAAAGTAAAACTTTAAAAATATCATATAATTTTATGTAAAAATTTACCTGAGTTGACCAGAGATTTAAATAACGCAAGGAAGGTATTTGGATGAGATGTACTGCACAAGCAGAAGTGATGTGAGTAAATGCAAGACTCAAGCATTCGAGACTTCCAAATCTTGCATATGGAGGAACTTGAGTGAGGGAAACAGTAAAATCCTCATTGGTCTTCTTGTTTTCATCTTCAGAAGCAACTCCCATAACCAAGCGACAAACATCAGCATCAGTGGAGCGAGGAGGAAGAGACAACTTCCTTGGTCCTCCCTTCTGCTGCTGAAACAGATGCTGATTCTTTTTATTATGTGCAGATGTATGAATGTTATCATTCTTTTTCCCTAGATAAGAAAATATTTATCTAAAATAATTTTAATAATTTTTATTGTAAATTTTTGCAATCCATTACACAAAAATTAAAAGCTGTTATTAATTTTTTATTTACATTTCTGTAAAAGTGTTAAAAAAGAAAGTTAATGGAGTATGGAGTATGAAAGTAAGGAGTTAATATGAAAGAGGGCCTACCCTGGCTTCCATTAAAACTAATAAGACATTGTTGACATATTTGTAAGTTGTTTCCTTTACCAGTATCTTGCCAATCGACCTTATAGTTACCAGAGTGAACTACATCAAACAATACGGTGTTCAACATCAGTAAATTTCAACATATTAAGTTGGAAATTCTGATAAGCTGTAATTCACCTGAGGTGAATGATTGTGTATTAAATGATGATGATTGTCATTGTCACTCCATTAAAAATATTCTAATATTATCAAAATGTAAGCATATCTTAAATGTGGAAGTAATATCTATAAATAAATCCAAATAGTAGTTCATTTAAAAGACTTACAAAATCTACACATTGAGTTGAAGAACATAAAATGAGTGAGAAGGAAGAGAAGGGAATGAACTATAAATCTTTCTTCAGTCTTGAACACACAATATGTTGTGGTGTTGTAAAATAAATTATATTTATGGGACTTGGATGAATCAGTCAATGTTAGAAACCCAAGGAGATGAAAAGGGAGAGAGATAGGCACATAATATGAAATTATGCAAAGGATGCAAGTATTAGCATAATTTTAGATCAAATAGGATGTGTATTGTAAGCATTAAGAGAGGGAAGACTAACATAATTCTGAAAACAGCTAGGACAAAATGGAAGATGGTATTATTTACACCTAGTTATATTGGAAGCAGTGATAAAAGCTTTAGAATAATGTAATTGAGATGGTAAACCAATGTATAATGTAATATATCTATAATGATATAGAATGGAATGATTTGTATGTAAAAAAACTTGAAATTTATAATAGAAGCTTTGATAAGTTTAAATACAACTATCATTGCACTTTTCATTTATATTTAATGTACTTTGTAACTTTTGTGCGTATATATTCATTTTATAATTATTATATGAATGTTATTTAAGTATTTCATTTAACACCTTTATTATTTTATAGTATTTCTAATCTGTATTAGTAAATAATTTTAGCATTGTATGATATATGTAACAAATGAATATAGTGCAACTAATGATTTGTAATTCCAAGGGAGGTTTTGGAAGGGATTTTCCTCATTAAAAAATTAATTATGATAAATAAATTAAGTTTTATTCCAGAAAAAAATGTTTGGAGATTATGGATGGAATTCAGTAGAATCAAATTAATTAATAATAATTAAGACATATATTAATAATCTATATTAATTATATTAGTTATAATAATTATATATATATATATATATATATATATATATATATATATATATATATATATATATATATATATATATGTTCCCTAATTCCATGAGTGAAAGCAATAAAATAATATAATTAACCCAAGAACAGCAGGATTTAGACACCCCCATAGAACAATAGAAGGTGTCCTTAGAATTCCATTCTTTAAGTTATTGATCAAAATAATGTATTTTAACCATTAATACTAGAACAGCCCCCTTAGAACAGTGGAAGATGTCACTTTAATATTTCTAAAAATACTCTAATGGATCAATGCTATTTACTGTTTTATTTGATATAAATAATGTAATGATATAAAATATGTTCCCTAATTCCATGAAAGAGAGCAATAATATAATATCATTTACCCTAGAACAGTGAATGTGGACACTCCCAAAGAAAAATAGTGTCCTTAGGACACCTATTCTTGTGCTAAATTTCAAGTGCATGAGGCTAGTTGTATTTCAATTTCTAGTCTTTCCTTAAATGCTTTTAAATTAATAGCTAAGCATGATGATATTTGTATTAACAGGACATAGGTTAAATCATACCTAATTCTTTCATATAAAAATGGTTGTTGAAGTTCAAGTAATGCTAGTACACTGAGGTTCATATAGAAAAATCAAGAGGACAATGTGTACAGAAATTAATTATATAAATAAATTTATGTTGAATTCCTGAGAAAAAATGATTAATCACATAGATAACTTATTGAAATACCCGACTGAATTGACAATTTACATTAGCACGATTACAAAATAGTCTTACAGAATAATACTTCATCGGTTCTCCTATCTTCGTTTGTTTTTATTTCACAATAAACAGTCATAAAATGAGATGTAAATTACAAACAAAACTTTTTGTTTTTTTTAAACGCAATTATATTCGATTTTATTTTTTTAGCACAATGATGCAGTTACATAATAAATATACGTAAAATCCTTCCACGAAATACTCAGATAGTTTATTCATACGACAGTTTCCACAAACCCATTTCTTTCACTTGTAAGTGGCTTTACTACACTTATATTTTGAAGTGACTTCGTCAGATACGTATATAGTATCACTTAGGTCTTTTGTGGGATCTCATAGGACTGCTCAGGTTTCACCTGCATTTATTCCTGCTAGATCGAGTTTGATGGAAAAAGAATGAATTGTCGATTGTCTTGAATCTGCTCTCGTCGTATATCCATGCACCGTTTGGTCCATTAGATATTGTACAATTATGCAATATTGTACGATTATGGTATGTCACCGTGTATGATTTTCTCTCACCAATACTATTCATTGGATACATCGATCTGACAAGAAAAAACATGTTTACTCGGTTTTCCTTTATAAACAATAAGTGATAGTTCTTCATGTTTCAACAACCTTGGAATACACAGCGTATCTTTACAGTTTTTCGTCTCTAAGAGTTTCTCTCATCGCATTTTGTTTATTGTTTCAACTAAAGAAGTATCCTCTTTTCTTAGCTTCTTAAGTAGGTTCAATTATCTAAACTAGCTGTCGGTCAACGTTTGCTCCTTTCCTAAGATAAGGTCCCATCAATTCCATTACTATATATTCAGGAAGACTCTGATCGGATGGCTTATCCTCTATCTCGAAAAAGGAAGGAAATTCATTCAATATATATTTGGAATTAAAATCTGTAACTCACCGAAACTTAAGCCCACATTTATCGGGTATGAATTGCGTGATGGACATCTACACTTACTGGTAAAAAGCTGTTCTTCCACCGTAACTCTTGTACCGGGTTTGTAGCACGGTTGATAATCTTCTATGACATAAGGAACAAGGTAAAGAATGTGTTGCACAAGAATGTTACGCGCTGAGGATAAATCCCAAGGAAGATTGGACTTGAAAAATAGACTGACGGGACAGGGAATCAATTTCCATCACTTACAAGGAATGTCTCCTGACTTTTGAATGAGACTAGCATAGGTCGATAGAGGATCAAAATTAAGAAGACCCGTATTTTTTAGCTGCTTCTCCCCATAAATTTAGGAGATTTTAATGTTCAAAGATTGCAATTCTTTCAAACTTCGCGCCGGGAAAACCCAAACCTGCTTATCTCAGATAAGAGCTCTTCCGAGATGATAGCGTAATAACTCAAAAATAGGTACGCAGTGTATAATATACGCTATATACGAGGCAAGTAAATCATAATCAGAGAGAAAAAAGTTCCGTTGAGTCCGCAAACCAGCGTCCACCGCCCAAAAATGACGGTTCGAAAAATCTTTGCTGTAGCCTTTACCATCTCAACCACCGAACCCGCTGATAACGACGGAGCTCGGAAGAGGTATTATCTGAGATAAGCGGGTTTGGGTTGTCCCGGCGCTAAATATGAAAAAAAATTGCAATCTTTTAACGTTAATATCTCCTAAACTTGCGGCGAGAAGCAGCTAAAATATATATATATATATATATATATATATATATATATAAATAGGCTCAACAAACTGAGCACCCATATATATATATATATATATATATATATATATATATATATGGGTGCTCAGTTTGTTGAGATATAAATAGGCTCAACAAACTGAGCACCCAACTGGCAGAGACCTGAGTTCGCTTCCTGGTCAGTCTTTCTTCAAGACCAGTCTTTTTGGGAATCTTATAAGCGTCTGTCCCACACGAGAGAATAATAGTTAAATTTGTAAGTGTAGACAGTGAATAGAAAACAGATTTTACGTATGGAAATTATGGAAAATAGGAAGCAAACATTTTGGTAACTCAAATTGTCATTTTTCATCATTTTTCAATTCAATATTGCCCTCCAATCCAATGTATGAAAGAGTCTCATGAACGATATTGTAGACCTTGGTCTCCATCACATTTAGATCTTCCTCCAATCCAGGAAGGATAGCTTCATTTATGCATTTAGAGTCTTTAACACCCAATCTAGGACTGACTGAACTAATTTTTCACTAACTGGATTTTCAGCTCCATTTGATACACCTTCAATTCTTATCTTTCACCTTGCTCCTCTTTATCTCCCTTCTTCACCCTCCCTCTCCAATAAGTTAAGCCATCAGAATTGCTAACCTTTTTTTATTGTATATCATATCTGGCTATTGAATCCCTTTTATTTTAGAGGAGAGAAAAATACTTATAGAACAAGAAGAGCACAATTATCTCAAAATGCTTTCATAATAATATTTAATCAAAGGCAATGGAGGTTTATTCATAGGAAAAATGGAAAAATTGCCCCCACACAAAAACTTCTTTAGGTAGGTGTAAATGGTATTATCTCATATGCAAACATTCCAATATAGATAAAACTTGATGGAGGTATGCAGAACTGGAAATAAATAAACTTCACAGGACAATTTCTAAGGTAAAAACTATAGAAATGGGCTGAGTGTCCTGAGGACGCCTTCCAATGTTCTAGTGTTAAATTTAAGTCATTAATCTCCTAAAAATTTTTTTACATAAATTTTCATTACAGTAATAAATATAAGTAATGTATTAAAAAAATTAAATTTAAAACTTTCTATATCATATAAATATCCAAAACATCAAGATGATACGAGAAAAATTTTGCATGTATGACCCATGGATAGCTTCATAAATACATTGAATAATTGTGCAACTATTATGTAATCAAATGTATTCTTAAGAGAGAACAAGGGAAATCATAATTCTCAGATGTAAAACTCTTCAAAAATTATTTTAGATTTTATTATTTGAATATTTCCATCTCATTTATAAATTTAATGGAAATAACCCATTCTTTATGGGTTTCAACTTGATATGAAGAGTCAAGGATACTGCAAGAACAACGATGAAAACATTTTTTTTAACAGTATTTTTTAAACAGCAATATTCAACCCATGATTTTTCTGTTCATTAAATGGTAAGAGAAAATATGGGTGTACTAAGTGAATATTCATAACAAGTGGAGGTCAGTTTAATGTTAGTGGAATATATGGTTCACTATATTTTGAAAGGCCAAATAAATAAATGCAAATAATGAATAATGATCACCCTAACTTTCATGAAAAGATTATAATAGCAAGGTTCAACTTTTGATGTAAAATGATCATTTTATTAAATAATAGACGGAGACATTTTCTGAAAATCTTCCCTGTGATACGGATCGTTTTCGCTGCTCTGAATTTGCCAGGTATAGAGCGTACCCTTTTCTCAGCGGGGTGTCCTGAGCTATCCTCAGCAACGGCAATTATGGAACCTTGTCCGCGGGTAATCCACTTTCTCTTTTACAGCATTGCTTTGAATATTGACCATTATTAATACAGTAGTATTTCGTATAGCTTTTGTAGAACTACTTGCAAATATTGCATTACATATTAAAATTTTGCATTTTGCTGACTATGTAGAAATTTGAAACGAAATTCTAACGCCAATTTTAAGCTATATAGCGTGAAACCTAAATGATAATGATGAAATTGAGTTACCCATGAACTACCTTATTATTTGCGATAAAATTTCGTTTAAAAATTGTACAAAGTCGTCAAATTACAAGGTTTTCTTTTCCAAAGCAATATAAACAATTATTCCTAAATATAAATATTTAGCAAAACTATTGCAATAAAAATTAATTTGTAGCGGCACCATGCTGTGAAAAGGGCTTAATTACCCCCGAGGCAAGGTTTCCTTTAAGGAAAAAGGTCTGAAACTCCCTAGAAAAAGGTCGGAAAGGTTAAACTATAAACCATAAACCTTTGCATCAGCACCCTTGCACGATATGTACTGCCGCCGGAAAAATCCGGCATTCGTATTCTGAGCCTGGAAAATTCCCGCCGGGTTTTTCCTGCATTCGTCTCGAAAGGGTTAAATGATGAGGATAAATAAATTAAATAAAATTCAAAGTCTAAAAGTGAATGGTACGAGTAATAATAGCCTTATTCACCAATACTTCATTTAGTAATGAGCAGAATATTATGTAGGGTTCTTCTTTATTATTATTCATATTACCTATTTGTGCATAATTTTGATTTTTAATTTATCTATGGACTAGATACCAACACATATATCATCTATCAAGCAGTTATTACTTTAAATGTTGGTCAAATGACTGCTTTATCAGAATGATGAATTTCTTAAATGTCTCTAGTCTTCCATTGAAAAATAATAAATACTTACAAGTTCATGAAGATGCATCTGTTTCTGACATAGAGCACTGTATCTTGTGCGGCCAGTCTCAGTGCTCTGTAATGTGGCCACGACCTGGAGCGTCTTCTGATCCTCTTCTTCATCCTCACTTATATCCTCATCTCCATTATCAACTTCAACAATCAATTCCTCTTTTTGCAAATCCTTTAAGTTCTCAAATTCATCTAATTTATAATCACATAGATCACTATTGGTTTTTCTTTCTCCCTTTACAGCTACTTGTGCAGGATAATTCTCTCCAGTTAAAGATAGACCACTAATCTTTCCTAGATTCTCCTCAAACTTTATAGAAGAAAGAGAAAATGGTTTAAGTTTACTTTTCACAGGAACAGTTACATTATCTGATTCACTCATTTTAACTGAAGAATAATTTTCCCTAAAATCCAAATCCTTTTCAGTCTTATTCAATTCACTGTCACCAGAGGCACTGCACTCACTAGAAGCATCATTTTTCAATTCAATATTGCCCTCCAATCCAATGTCTGAAAGAGTCTCATGAACGATATTGCAGACCTTGGTCTCCATCACATTTAGATCTTCCTCCAATCCAGGAAGGATAGCTTCATTTATGCATTTAGAGTCTTTATCACCCAATCTAGGACTGACAGTGGATGGAGCTAATTTCTCACTAACTGGATTTTCAGCTCCATTTGGTAAACCTTCAATCCTTATCCTTCTCCTCACTGTTCTCCTCCTTTCTCCTCTTTTCCTCCCTTCTTCACCCTCCCTCTCTAATAAGTTCCACTCTAACATCAGGCAGAGGGCATCTTGTGCATATGGTTGATCACGCAATGCAAGAAGCATGCATGCTCCTAGATGACGATTAGCTAGCATAGAAACAAAGCTCTTCCGTCTGCAGCAACAATTCAGCAAAGTGCCAAGCTTAAAGGAAAAATAAAAAGTAATTATTAAGCTTTGCATAAATGATGAATTAAGCTTATAAACTATTCATTTCAACTTAAGAACTGTGATACTTTCATTGATCAGAATGAATGACTCTCAAGAGCTAACTCTGGAGCATATGAATGACTCAATATACAGAATATGTTCCAATAAATATGAGGATAAGAAAATTTGAGAGGAAATTCAGAATAAATTTTCAACTTCATTTCAATCAGTATTTAATATCTTTCATTGAAATTCATTCTGACTGACTATGGTTTTTAATCAGCAACACAATAAACATAAAACAAACCCAACTGGAAGTATTATAAACCCAAAGAAAATCATACATCAAATTCTGACTTGACTAGGACTTGAACCCAGATCTTTCGATTTCCTGTGGGCTGCTTTAGCCATTTAGCAAGCCAAAAAATCAGATTTACTTAAGGGCATGGGTAGTGCTGTTTCATCCAATTACGTGTTATCATCTGCTGGCATAGTCTCATAAGCACCAGCCATGCAAATTGGAGTTCAGGAGAGCCCCCATTTAAGGAAACATGATTTAAAGAGTCAAAGAAAGTTTTGCGTAAAAATTCTCACAGCTCTGAATAAACCAAAGGAATAACCTACATGAAAAAATTTTGTTTTTCATGTCCATTACCTTTCAGTAAGCACAAAACTTCATTGAAAGATTTTATAATCAAAGAATGAATAACTTGGGAACATTCCTTTTTACTTAATAATCACTGCAAGCTAAAATGTAATTATTTAATGAATAAAATCAATTATCCAAGAATTCATTTGTCTAAAAGGGAATCTGAAGAGATAAGTTCCTTTGTTCAATGCAAGTTAAACTTTGTGTACTTTACACTTTCAACCCTTTATCTGCACAATTCCATTTTCTGCACTTTTTCCTATTATTGTCAGTTAAGTTTTTCACTAAAATTACATTTAGGGTAAGATAAAATGATTCATTAATTAAACAAGATTGTAGTCTCTGATATTCTTTGTTTAAAAAAATTAAATTATCCAAAGCAAATCTATCTAAATCAATTAAATATTAAATATAAATACATGAATTTCTACAAAAACAATATTCCATTGACACTTAATAGAGTATTGGGCCATATATAATCAAATAAATAACTATTAAAGAAAATGTGAATCACCTTGCCATATGGCTCAAAATCTTTAAATATAAATTAATAAATGTTTCAGTATTGAATGTAAATTTAAAACTAATGGAATATAGAGTTACCTAGAGTTGAATTTACTTTAAATATAAAAGTCAGTTAATTTTTTATTTCTTAAAATTTTAAACTGTTCAATCTTACAATTTTTATTACAATAATTATGTTAAGAATAACTGGGAAAAGGAGACTCTAAATGCAGAATTCAAGAGGATGCATATGTTACGTACATAAAATATTTCCTCTAATTGAGTGAAGTAGAATTAACTAGAAAGAGTACCCTTTACTTTAAACACAAGTGAAAAAGAATCATAACTTAGATTTAAGGGTCAGGTACACAAGATTAAATGATCACGCCATGAGCCATTAGTCCATCATCATGGAGATTCAATCAGCAAGGAAAGTAATACTCAAAATTGAAACATAAACCATCATCATAAGGAATTATAGACATAGTTATATGACTGTAAAATAAAGGTAAGGGTATTGACAAAATATGATATACCTAGGTAAAAGTCCCAATTATATTTCAATTTAACGTATAAGGTTTTTAACTTAGCACAAGAAAGCATGTTTTTTTCAGAGTTACCGTATTTTTTGGACCATAAAACGCACTTTTTTTCACCAAAAAGTGGGGAGAAAAGTGCCAGCGTCTTATGGTCCGAATAGAAGCAGAGCGGCAGCAGGTCCCGTGTCCAGGCACTTATAGAGCTGCAGCGGGACCCGCTGACACTAATACCGCGCATTTGCAAGATGCTGCTCTGTGCTGTGTCACCGCCTTATGCTAATGAAGGATAGCATGTAGTAGGCGGTGTTACACTACACAGCAGTGCGCAGTGCACGGGGTTTTCAGAAGACTAGAGCAGGGGTCTCCAAACTACGGCCCGAGGGCCACATCCGGCCCGCGGACAGATTTTGCCAGGCCTGCGGAGAGCTAGCATACTTGAAAACTCCTTTTAGAGAACATATTTTTTTATAGGAAATTAAATTTAGTTTACTGAAGAATTCTAATTTTGTTGAATAATTATTAATATGACATCCACATTGATATGGTCATGGGCTAACTACCCATAACATTGTTATAGGCTTATTGTTTTTGTTTTTGTGATAAGTTGAATAAAGAAACACAGAATTGTAATGAGTAAAGACATGTATAATATGCAGAAAATTTAACTTCTGTATATAATAACTAACAAATTATTGAAACGAATTCAACAAACATTTTATACATTTGAAATAAAAGCATAACTTTAACTATAAAAGCATAACATAACAAGTATAATGACAGATGAAATACTAATGAGATTTATGTAATTGTTATAATATGGTTTTGGCTCTCAGAACTTGCTGGAGTAATCAGTATGGCCCTAAGGCTGGAAAGTTTGGAGACCCCTCGACTAGAGTACTTAAACCTTTGTCTTTATGTGTGATAATGGTTCTTAATGCCACTGTTGACTGCTGTTCAGTTTATATGGTTCAAATATTATTCTGTTATACATTATTAAATATTTTATTACACTTTTTGGTTCAGAATATTTTTTGTCCTATTTTTCTCCTCTAAAAACCATGTGCGTCAGGTCCGTCTTATGGTCTGAATTACACGGTATATAAAGAGTTAAATAGAAGTAAAAAATGTATCAGTCATGTCACTATTCTTCACTTCTGGTCAACTCTGTGTATCTCATTTATGCAATACATAACCATAAAGAACAAGGAAAGGGTGCTGCACAGATATGCTGTACGTCAGGGATAATTCTCCCAAATGGCTTGAGAGAATGTTCTTCCAGATGTTCTGTCTACTCAACAGACAGAGCACCCAACCGGCAATTAGGGAGACCTGAGTTCGATTCCTGGTCCTGTATGACTTGTTTCAAGTCCATTCTGCCTTGGGACTCAATATTAAGGTTTCCTTGTACATTTTTTTGTGCCAAGTATTTTGCCATTTCCTTATCCTCGTTAAGAATAAGACAAAATTTTCACTATAGTAAATCCTGATAAAAGTAATAGTAAATCTAGAAATTATGCTTCCTTGATTTTGAAAAAAGTGGAAAAAGATAGCAAATAAAATAACATTTTTCATGCCTTGTCCTTTTCCTCCAGAAATTAACCATTTAAACTTATAATAAAAATTTCAGAGTATATGAAAGTGATTGTGAAGTGGTTATGCCTAAATATATCAGTATCAGTACGAGTTACAGTAGTTGCTTAAAATATTCTTTTTTATTATATTTATAAACATCAATTACATATATGTAATAATCTCTTTGATGCATTTATTCTCTATGAATGATCAATTTATATGATGACTTCCATCCAGAGGTTTAAGCTGCATTCCACCTGACTATAGTAAGTACCATGCAAAGTATTGCAATTCCTTTTCCTATTTGAAAAGATAACTAACATACGGCCGGGAGCCTATTAATAGTCCAATATAATAATAAATAAATAAAATTAGTTACATTTTATATGCAGCCAAGTACTCTTAAGTCTCATGTTGTGGATAAATTTGACAGACAAAATTGAATGATAAACTACACTAATAAACTTACAATTTCACACCAAAGACTGCCATCATCATAGCTGCTACTTTCATTTGGGAAAGATCTGGAAAATGGAGGGGCTGAGAAAGGTGGAGCTGAGTGAGGGGAGGAGGGACAGAAAGAATGAAATGGTGGGGCAGAGTTTGGGAGTGAAGATGGACAGAGATGGTTTGAGAATGGGGGAGGATATAAAGGAGGGGAGAAGGGGAAAGTGGGTGAAGGCATGGGAGAGAAGAATGGGACAGAAGAGGAGGTGGGGCAATAAAGAGAAAAGAGTCCTTCCTTTCCCTCACGGACGCCCAAAACCATTTGGTGGACTTCACAGCGAATATCTGTACCTATTCTTCGCACAACAGGAACAAGACCACTAGAGTAAAGTAAATGTTTTTAATTAAGCCTCAGAATCAGTTTTGGAAATAGTATTCAGGCTATCCATAAATGTAAATATCAATACATAGTTGAAACATTTTTAAAGGAAAAAATGACCATCTATTCTCCAATATGAATTACAGTATCTATGCATTCCTTGAATCAATTCAGTAGATTTAAAAATTGATCTTGATAAACAATCAAACATTTTAAGGTAAAAAGGTATTTAAACTTTTAGCTATATACTCTTATTAGTAAATATAATAATGTCTATATTTCATAATAAACACCTACCTAATTTTCAAGGATGGAATAAGGGATAAAATCTTACATACCAGACTCACAGGAAAATTTCATTGAGAATTTTCAGCTTTATTGGTAAATTAATACCAATTAAATTTTCTGTTCAGGATAGTAAAAATATTTTTTACAGCTGTATAAATAAGGAAAGGCCATTAGTATGGGAAATAAGAAGCCATGAGGAGACATTGGGAAAATATAATAGTAGATTTGTAGAGAAAGATTATAAAATACCATAATATAATGAGCCATGCACCATCACCATAAATTAAAGAAGATAAATTAAAAATTTTAATGAGATGAAAATATAAAAGCTTTCTGTCATGTGAGTTATTTATCCAAGGTAAAAAACAAAGGAAGCTTAAGCAAAGATAATTAATGTGATTAATTATGTTGAGGATGAGGTCAGCATATTAAACTTGTAAAGGCATATTTACATCTGATAATTAATTCAGGAAAGCAGGTCAAAATTTAATCGGCTAAAGATTGCATTCATTAAGATAAAATATTAAGTGATACACTAAACCAAATAAAACTCTACTTTCTTAGGGCATGAAGGCTGGGGCAACTCAAGACATAGCCCATGCAATTAACATTTTCTTAGACATCTTCACTGTAAGGCAAACAGATTGAGAAGGCTTAAATAAAAGAATAGATGAGCTTTTTAAGGCTATTATCACACTGACTTTGAAGTTTTAGGTAAAACACATGGTTTGGCTTGAAGTCAAAAATTATGAACAATTGATCAAAAAAGAGAAATGAATACTCAAAGACAATATAGGCATCCTTCTAACACTGAAGAAAACAACCCAAGGTGAAATCACACAAAATCACTCTATCGGTGGAGAGTTCCTTAACAGCTTTTAATTTAGTACTTCACATAAGTACTGGGAATCGACTTCCAATTGTTGTCAGTGCTTCGTTACAGTCCCTCCACCTCTACTTGCAATCCAAAAAAAAAATCCTGTCCGACCGTCCACGCGTGCAGGAAAAAATCAGTCCTACTACTTTTAGGACACACCATGTATGTATATATATGTTAAATAATATCTACTTAGGATGGATGGTAACAACAGGAGTTAAAAATATGTTCAATAAAGTATAAGGAGGAATTAATCTTAGGTATAGCGTCTTTGGAAGGAATTCATATCTTTTCAAATTACAATGCCCATGGAACTAAGGAAGAGAGTCTTTCTCCAATGTATCCTATCTGTCCTGACCAACCAAAAAGAAACTTTGGTTCTAAATATAGAAAAATAATTACAAATGGCACAAAGAGGTATAAAGAACTATATGATAGAAATTTTAAGGAGGGACAGAAAACACAACATATGGAATAGAACAATAATAGGAGTTGCATTGGTTAATGCTATGGGGATAATAGTTGCATTGAAAATGGCTGATATTGATTATTATTACATAGAGTAAATGCCTTAAATTATATTAAACATAGGATTGATTAAATTCCTCTTCCTACATAAATGAGTATTTAATGGTAATATGAGATAAATATTCTCTACATAAAGCTTTAACTCATAAGAGGTTCATTCATCAATCCAACAAGTCAATTTTCAGGATTGTTCATCCTATTAAAAGAAGAAAGGAATTGTTTACTATCAAGTTCTGAACCAACTTACCTTAGAAATGGCTCATGAGCAATGGCATCATCTGGAAATGGTATAGGCTGAAGCAACTGTGCAAGTCCAGGCCGCCAGTCATCATACTCCGAGCTAAATTGAAAACAATAAAGCAACTTAAGGAAAGGCTAACAAATATCTGTCACAGATAATTACTTAGAGAATGATATATCAATCAAACATATACAAAAATTCCTTTCTATGCCTGAAAATATAGTATGGACGCAATTTTTATAGAGCAAGTTATAAGACAAAACTCTGACAAAAATCGAGTTTAAAAAAATAACATGATATTATCAAGGTCTCAAGAGGACAAAAGAATTATCAGGAAAACTAAAAACTTAGTTTAATGTTATATGCTGCTACATAATTAAAACATATGACATCAATACCTGTTCAACTTACATAAATGAAAACTCTTAGTATGGTTTTATGGTTCAACTATCTCATATAGCATCATTGCACTTACCATCAATTTTCTTCACTTGTGTTCTGAGTTTGAGAGTTGGTGCTTATTCATACATATGAGGAAAAATGACAAATGTTTTTCATTTAATATCATATCCAATTCTATTCTTATCCTTATCCATGCATTCTCCATTTTTTTTTTGCCTCCCTTTAGTGGCTTTAGTCTCATTTCTAATGGTCTTCCTTCTCCTAGCCCTCTGAAGATCACTTTGTATCCATTTCAGAACTATTGAAACTCAATAGTTGTTATTTATCTCACCACTGCCATCTCTCTCATCCATGTGCTGTATTTGTTGCCCCTCATTGTATTAATGCCATGCTTTAAACCTTTAAACTTTACACCATTCCATTTTCCTTTGTGTTACTCAAGTGTCATATTATTTTTTCATTTAAAACCCAAAATTTCACTTCTTTAGATCCATAAAGGTAGGATATATTTTATGAAGACCTTTCAGTTCCATGGAAATTCTTGATTTTAGGTGGTAAGCATTCCTTCAAGGTTGATCCAGCCAAGCTTTATTCATCTTTTCACTTAATTGAGTCTTTTGCTTACTCCTGTTCCTAACAGTTGTCTTATGTAGATACATTTTTAAATTAATCCAGAAATCTTTCATTAATTTTACTTTGACTATAAAAAGTGCATCAGCAAAAACTGTTAAGAAACTCTCCACCATTATATGGTCCGTGATGAGTCATGGATGAATCTTTCACTAAATCTAGCTTGTTACTTGAGCTGAGCACTGGATAATGTTCCCTTCAGGTGCTAAGTTTCTGATTTGAGTTTTGTAGAAAACAAGAAAGAGGCTGATAGGTGTTTTGCTCTACAAATCTTCTTAGTTTGCTTTCTTATAAAGGAGGACAATCCTTGAATGAATATAGTCCTGGAGGATTCTTTGTTGCTTAAAGATATTTTTAAATAACTGCACTATACATTAAGCCAGGTTTTAAATTTTCAGCCAAACATCTCTCAGCTGACTCTACATTCTTCATTGCCCAGGGAGTTGCCTAAGAATATAACTCATGAGATACTATAATAACTAGATTAATGCTTACTACTCCTGTATTTCTTGTGGAATTTGTAAACTTTGCTGAAGTACACTGTGACCTATTCAGTATCATTACCCTGTTTCCGGTGGTTGTTATATTTTCTTTATGTAGAGTCAAAATCAGTTTCTGACAGAGACAATCAGTTTCAATTTAGAATTTCTCATACTTGTTACTCTCATGTTTTGTTCTTAACCATGTGACACTTGAACACATTCATTTTATTGCATAAAAATGTTACATTTCATACATGGATGTCCATGTTAATCTAAGTTGGGTCCATCTTCTTCAATGTGTTACAAATTTCCCTAAGTATAGTCATACTATCTACTAGGAAAAGTCTTTACCATTCAGGTCAAGAGGAAAATGTAAGAAAATGTAAGAAAGATCATTCATAGACTTACATAGCAAGGAACACAGTAAGGTAGCACTGAAGTTGCATCTCTTCCTCATTAGTCCTGCCCTCTACCAACACTACTTTCCCTTCCTCTTCCTCCTCATCATCTTCTTGCTGTGCCAAGGGAGCTATCCTCTTACTATCCATCTGTTCTTCAATCTTAAACTCAGATTGCCTCCGCAGCTGCTGCAAATGTTGGCTTCGAGCCTCAAAATGAGAGAAAATGGCACCCAGGCACACAGACACCAGGTTTGGTAGCACTCTTGGATGTGGACAACCACTACTCTGTCCATGCACACTGTCAAAGAAAATCAAATTGAATACTTCCAAATTTTGGGCTTAAATTGATCTTAAATTTTTGAAGGCAGGTCTATAAATTGATATATGTATGGATCAATTACTTTGATGCTTTGCAAGAACAATGCAATTTATGGGATAGAATATAATAGAGAATTAATAGTATCAGTTAAGTTAGTTTAATTAATACTGTAATATGTGTAACAGTAACACAGCACAGGTAGCAGTAATTAAGTCTGGAAAATTGAGCAATAAATGAAAGATGGAAAATGTTATTTTAAATGCTCAACTCCATTAGAATAAAAACTATAGTTTACCTTGAAACAAATTCTCGTAGAACCTGGCAGCCACCATTGTGAGAATGTAGTGCCCTCATGTAGTCCTGAACAAAACGTCTCATATGTGGATGCTTGCCAAAGTCCTAAATTGATTTAAAACTCAGGATTAAGTCAAATAAAAGAAAATTAGAAACTAAGAACTAAGAAGGAAATTAATAGTTTAACCCTGATAAATAACCCACATTACATTAAATAATCAAGTCTGTCAGTACAGCAGATGTATTTTAATAATAATAATACTTTATTTAAAACAAAACCGGTTTACCCGGTTTTGTTTTAAATAAAACCCGGTTTTACCCGGTTTAATTCAATGCATTACAATAAGTAGTTCTAAACTTAGCAACGGACATCACAAACATACACACCCAGAGAGGAAATTTACCTCCTCAGCCGGGATTTGAACACAGCATTAAAAGATTAGGATGCTAACCTCGTTGGCGGAATGCCAACAAGGATGGCTTTAAACTTATATACATATAATTTTAATAAAACAAATTCTGTATGTCAAGGAATGATTCTCCATAATTATTTATATAAACAAAGAAAGAGAATGAATATTCCATTATGATCTTATTAGCTAAGTCAAAGTTTATTCATTCAATATATAGCATTCAACTAATTTCATATAATCTTTTACTCAGATAGAAAAGAGTAATTAAGTAAATAAAATAGGGTTCTTGTATAATTATATACATATTTTATAACATCCTTCAACTACCACATCACTTTCAACATTTTCAGAAATACTGTTAGGAGTAAATATTTCTTACTGACCACATTGTGCTTGAGGATTCGATGAACAACTGGAGTGAAAATACGAGGCACTAATGATGACCGAGGACGAAGAAGGCATCTGCGAGAGAAGAATCTGCACAGCTCTGGAGGTGGTGGTCTATCCTCCAGAAGAGGTCCTATGGCCCACACCATCTCTTCTTCCACTTCATCATCAACAGTGACTTCCCCTGAGTCCTCATTGGATGGACAATTAATCAGGTAAGATGACCATGGAGGGTGCTAAATTAAGGTGAAATGAGTCAACAATGCTACTTGCAGTAACTGAACCAGCGTGAATTTTTTAAAGTTTGATGTATAATGGAATGGATGCAAAATAAGATTCATCACCTTTAAATATATGCCTCAATAACATAAAGTGATCATCCAAAACTTATCCATAGGTTACCATTCTACCAATGAAATCTATCTCAAATGAAAGAAAGACAAATTTAACAATCCTATAAGTGAATAACTAAATTATGCAGATTTGACAAAGAAGATGTTTTCCCTGTAACCTGTGAACATCTTATTTTGTAATTATGCAGATTTGACAAAGAAGATGTTTTCCCTGAAACATCTACGGTATTCTATGAACGTTTGAGTTATGAATATTAATTGTGACTGTTAAACTTATGCATAAGCCTTGTAGTGGAATCAGCAGACTTGAAGCTGCATTAATTTCCAGCATTCTTCATCAACTATTATATATATGAGGAGAGCAGCTTTCTATAATCAGGTTTTTAAATTTAATAAATTCTTTTAAATTCGATAAATAGAGGTTAGATCTGATTATTTATAAATTATTTACACACTTTCACTCAAATAATTTTTATAACCTGTAATAAATGAAAACAACTATTTAAAATAGCTCATTGGTTTTTGAAATATACCAATCACTAATAAACTTTAACCTCTTAACTACAAATAGCTTATTGGCTCTATTTTGTGGACTTAATACTATGCTCACCTCTTCCGCCAAAAGACTGGACACTATTTGAAGAGGAATGTGGACCACACATTCATCCTGCAGAGGTGTGTTTGCCGCCAACGATACCAAGCTCTGTTACCCAATTTCAATGGAAAAACTAATTAAGCACAAGAAATTAAGAAAGGTGATATTTATACAAAGTCGTTTATGCTTCTAGAGCTCACATCTCACAATAGTTTTAACTTGAATCAGTTACTATCAGCTTTTTCGCAAGTTTTATTTCCTCCATATCAAAGATAAAATGTTCCAGGACTGATCGAACGAAATTTTGATGGAGGAAACTGAATAAATCCTCCGGTGAGCAGCGAAATTCTTCAAAAACGCTAAATGAATCTTTTAACTCCTACGGCCGGGCATTAATTTTGAACCAATTGTCAGATTTTATAAAATCATGAGAACGATTCACCAAGATGTTTTAGTTTCATAATCTAATCAAAATTTCGATAAGACCTTGAAAAAGAATTGCAAGAGCGTTAAATCCAAAGCACAAGGAGACGAGTTCCGCTTAAATTAAAACTTATTAAGAGACATAATTTTACTCTGAATCAATAATCTTTCCTATACTTGTTTAGGAAAAGAAATATATACAACTCAAGTCGTATTTAATAATAATTAATAATGGAAAAAATATAAATAAAATTTCATAATCGTAGGGAATAGGTCCTTTGCAGGATCGCGAACCAGCGCCTACCACATACCACTACCAAAATGCCGAACCGAAAAGCTCTTCGAATGCTTCGACGAACTACAAGATCTATAGAAAGAAGTTACGATGCTCTGGTGATTCTTTCAAAAGTTTATAACTTTGAGGTCATACAACTTTAAAATATAGTTTTAAAAATTAACTCTTCTTCAAAATTTTAACTTCATTTATGATTCTCATTTTCTTTTTAAAAATGGAATAGATTAGATAAAGCCTTCTACCACCAATCTCGCCAATTTTTAAGGTAAAAATTTAAATCATTATATATCACAATAATCAAGAATTCTTTGTAATTTTTTATAATTTATTTATTTAGCTGAATGAAGACAACGAAAGTGACACGAATATTTATTATTTCAGAGAGAGCTTCGAAAATTTTCTAATATTCAGCGGAATAGATAGTTTACTGGAAAATGATGAATCAGCCAAATTTTACAAGAATTTAAAGGAGAAAATCGTGTTGTTTGTACTAGATTTACCTGGTGCTCTTATCTAGAGAAAATATTCAATGGATATTAATATTAACTAGATAAACATTTTAGACGAATCCCATGGAATAAAGAAAAAAAATGAAAAACTCCCAGTGAAATCCTTCCTGAGAAGGTAAAATGATTTGATAAAACTATGAACCATTATTTTCATTATTTGTTAAAATAACTCAACTTCAAAATACTAGAAAGGGTACATACTTAAATGAATATTAATATTCATATTAAATATTCATCCTACTTATACAATGATATTCTAATCTTTTATAATAATCAACAATCACTATACCTTCACTTCCCGGAGTATCACCTCTGGTCTGGTCGAATTTTTCAAAATGTTGCGGTGCTTGTAAATATTTTTCTACCACATCAGTAAATGCCACATGGAAGTAAAGAAAACAAAATAATAGAATAGTATGGATATAGTGAAAATATGCTTCCACGCTCATAATATGCGATGTTATATTTTATCAATATTTTTTATATATATATATTAATCATGTAATTTTATATATTCATTTATTTGTTCATCATCATACTTTCCTTCAATCCAATTCCACAAGGAGTTTTCCCAAAGCTCCCATCATTTACCTTATCTATTATTTGTTCTTCACCTAGGCCATTTAACCTCTATTGATATCCTGTTCGTTACTATAGATGTCCAACTATTGTCCTATTTCTTGCCACATCTACCCAGAACTTTTACCTTTTCGATGATGAAATATGGTAACTTGTACTTCATAGTCTTCGCTCAAACCTTCGACTTGGTATGTTTCTCTTCTACTCTGAAAGACCTAGGAAGGGTTGCATCAAGAAGATGCAACTTTTGCAAAAAAAACCTATAAGAATGCACTACTCTAATTACCAGTTGAGCTGATGGAAGATTGATAAGGTGAGTCTTTCTGCTATTGTGTTCGCGGTAATCAAAATGTACACTGAAGCATCCTACTTGAGCTGACCAATAGAATTGAAATATGGGTATTAAATGAGAAAATGGTGTTAAGACTGTAATCAACACAAAGTAGTTTTGAATGCTGCATAAAATAAAATAATAAAATTACAAGGATGGACAAATAACGCAACACGTGGGAGAGAACAATGACAGGCATTACGGACTTAACTGAGAAAGGGAAACCACTGAAATGAATGTGGATAGGTTATGTAGTGAGAAGAAAGATCATGATGAACCAATATCGTTACCTAACTTACAAAAATGATCGTCGTTAGCAACAGTCATGAAAAATATATATCGTAGAATGTGGTCGATTTATTCTCGGTTTTCGCCCTTGAACAGGTTAATTAGAAGCGACCCACATGATTTCTCTCGATAAAAGTAATATTTTAGACCTTCTAGCAACTAGTGAACCCCATCTTGTAGCATCGTTGTAGAATATGGTATATCGGACCACAAAATAGTAACCGCCGTGCTAAAGATAGATGCAAATCGATTGCTGAAACCCCCTTGTAAGATATACTTATTTTAGAAAGCCAATATCCCTGCGTTCAAAGAGTGTGTTATGGGAGAAAATGATGCCCTTATTCGCTTCTTTCAGCGCAACACAGTAGATGATAGTTGGAGTGAGTTTCTCCGTATCCTCCGCGAAGGCATCTCGCGGTTTGTTCCGACGAATATGGTTAGAGATCGTAAATACCCGCGGTGGGTCAAACCTAAATTTACTTCCCTCCAAAGGAAACAAAGAGAGTTTCATTCCCTAATGAAGTCTTTCCCAAGTGACAGTAGAGAGTACGAAGAACATCGACGCAAATATTTGGATTTTAAGAGCGCTGCGAAGATTGAGACTCGTAACGAATTTTACATATATAGACGTGACACATTACGTTAATCGCTAGAAAATAATCCGAAGGAATTTTATTCGTACGTTCGTGAAACTAGAGGGAAGCAGTTACGCACCTCATCGATAGTAAAGGTTGCACCATTACCGAATCTCAGGAAAAAGCTAATATTCTTCATCAGATTTTTAGGAAATGTTTCATAACTGACAACGGTCACGTCAGCGCTCTCCCTACTCGTGTTTCGGAAGAAATGGGAAGTTTTGAGGTAAGTGAGGCAGGCGTCAGTAATCTTTTACTTCAAATAGACAGCAAAAAGTCCCCCAGGCCAGAAGGAATACCTGCTCGCGTGGTATCTATCCTCGCAAATGAACTTGTTCCCCTTCTCGTCGTACTATATAATAAAGCTTTAAGCGAAGGAATTATTCCATCCTCATGGAAGGAGGCGCATATCACCCCAGTGCTGAAGAAAGGCTGTAAGACAAAGCCGGACGACTTCCGACCGATATCCCTGACTTCGATATTTTGTAAAAACTTTGGTCCCCACGCGTAGCGAATATAATTGTAGCATCCAAATAATGTCGTGAGATAATCGCTCGAACGGAAAGTTATTATTGGTATTTCTTTCCCGATAGTATAAGATGCGCTAATAAGAAAGAGTAGTTCGGGACTTGGTGTCTTGACACCCCCTGCCAAACGCCATAAGGCGGTTTGCGGGGTAGTAATGTAAATATAAAATACAAGCGTTTGACGACAAAAAGTGTGAAATAGAAGTGAAAAGATTTGGAAGGACCAAAGAGAAGACCAAATATTGATTGATAGGCAATAAAACGACTGAAGGTGATATTGCAAATGAGAGAAATAGAATCCATAATCATTTACTGTGGTCGAGAAACATTAAATCAAGAAAAATACAGAAATTGTATATTTTTTGACTCCCGCATTTAGTTAGGACATGTCTACTTACATACAAATGTATTAAAAATAATCTGTGTTTGAAGGAAAAAAGATGCGTAACAAATACTTATTTCATCAAAAATAAAGATATGACTTGGTATTCGTCAATATAATTTTGATGATTATATAAAATAATTCCCAAATACAAAGAACTCTTGTCTGGAATAGTTAATTTGCCATAGTAGTAGTATTAATCTTGTGACCCTATATTGTGATATTTTTTCTATTAATCTAAAAGAACACAACTTAAAAGAATTTTCCTTGTATAAAAGTGAGCATCTATAATATTTTCAATATAAAAAGTATCAGGAACAATTTTCCGCGATGTGATAGCGCACTAAGCAACCTAAGTAGTGCATACCTTCAAAACGAGATAAGGGTCAGTACTACGAGTCTTTGTTCAAGCTAGATCGAGCATTTAGTTGACCCCTACCAAGTGACTCGGTGCCAGCTTAAAATACAGAGATACACGTTACACGATCAAATTTTGTGTTGGAAATCGGGTACGGTAACGTTGGGCATGATTCGCCAAGTCTTCAAGAATGTCACAAACTGCTGTTTGAGGCACTCTATGAAGAGAGACAAGCTCTCCATAAAGATGGAGTGTGTGGAGGACGAGCTGGAAGGCCGTCGAAGTCAGGACTGTCTCAATTCAGCATTTAAAGTATAATTTTTTACTTAATCATAGTCTGTAAGCGTGAATAAATAGCACTACATTGTATATAAACCATTTCCCTTATACTGCAAAGGTTTAAAACCAAATCTTTCCGATTTCATTCTTATTTACAAAAGTTGCCACAGCACGCTTGATTCTCCTCTTTAAAATATATTGGGCCATAAGAAATACGTAGTCCATTAGAGTGAAACTGAGTATACAAACCAGTACTTTATGCGGAAATTATATCTTAAATCTAAACTAATGATCAACACCAACACAACAACAGCAGGATTGATATTTACGACCAAAAAAGTAAAGTAACTTAATGAATGGGAAGTAGCACATGGAGAATCTCTAATCCTTCGGACAATGATTGCAATTAAGGGAGAGGTTCAGACTTAATTTATTTCATTAAATATATTTTTATGAATACTATTGAATATAATCCATAATAAATGCGAAGTATATATCACATACAACGAAAATTACATATCCAAGTGATAAAATTTGCGTCTTGAGATGGAACAAATAACAAGATATTTATGAACATGAAATTGGATAATTTATATCTCACATAATGATCCTAAATGTTCATTATAGTTTTAATAGTGTAAAATTTACATTGTTAATCCTCTAAACTGGCATTAAAAACCGTTTTGCTTCGTATATAATCTGGTAACCGAGATCGCCAAGGAGGACGGGGCTCCGGATTTGGCCGTTGCATCGTTAAATAAACGTAATTCTATTTTTCCAAGGCGCAAGTAGAAGGAAATTTTATTTCAGATCCTCCTTTAGGAAGCTTTTACGAGTACTGTGTTATTAGTAACTCCTTGTTTATTGATGTACATCATAACTATTTTCCTCGCATCATGCAAAAATCGCCTCTAAAATTAGAGTCCGCTTTTTTGTCCTGCAAAACATTCCTGTCTGAATATTTTGTTCATTTGGGATCAGCGTTAGTTTAAAATTTAAGACTTCGGCGAAAAATCGAAAACGGCCGATTTTTCTCAAAATTTGGTGAATTTTGACTTGTAAAATTTGCGGGAACAAAGTAAAATGACTTTAACAGTCGATATACAATTTATTTAAGATGTACCACACGAATTTTCAAAGCTCGAACTCAAAAAACGTTTTTTGTATTTTTGACCAGCTTTTTTCGATTCTAGCCCACTCAGCGTCGATTATGTCTATGTAGATACCCTGCGAGCCACCTTTCGGTGTGTGGCAGGGGGTGCATGCACCGTGAATTTACTTCCCTAGACGGTTATTTTCTCGTATTGTTCGAGGGAAAAACGAATTTTTAAAACGGTCGGTTTTCGCATCTATTTCCCTTATTTTGTTTGCTCTATCTGATCGACCTATATAGCAGAGAAGGCGCATGATCTGTACTACGTCTTCCTTGAACGTTTCTTCTTTGAATCTATTTAGCAAATCTAATCTACGCTTAGATCTTCTTAGTTCTAATGGTTCCCATCCCGCATCCTTGAGCAATTTAGTTACGCTAATCGATTTATCGTAGCAATTTTTAACAAAACGTATAGCCTTACGTTGGACCTTTTCTAATTCACTTATATTACTTTTATCGGCAGGATCCCATACACTACAAGCATACTCAAGGTGTGGTCTGACTAGCGCAAAGTAACATCGCTCGCGAACTTTTTCTACGCTCTTACCGACTATCCTCTTAACGAAACCGAGTTTCTTTAAAGCTTTTCCACATTGAATACCCACGGATGTGGGTATTCAATGTGGAAAAGAAGTCCATTCAAAGAAGTTGACAACGGAAAAATTGTTAATATTTAACTCTAATTCCCAATTTTCGCACCAGGCCATTATTTTATCTAAATCATTCCTAAGTACTTATCTATCCTCACTGCTAGCTATTTCCCTGTAGATAACTGTATCGTCCGCAAATATCCGAACCTTGCTATCCATTTCTCTGCTGAGGTCGTTAATATATATTAAAAATAGGAGTGGCCCGATTACGCTACCCTGTGGAACGCCTGAGGTTACCTCTACTACGTTTAAGCAAATACCGTCAAGCACTACTCGTTGTTTCCTATCGTTTAGGAAGTGTTCTATCCACTCTAATACTTCAGAATTGATCCCCGCGATTTTTAATTTATGCAATAATTTGTGGTGGGGTGTGAACATGATCGCAAATCGAATGGGAATTGAAAAATGACGGAGCACACCATTATCAATGAAAATTTGGCGATACGAAAGATCTGCGCCAAACTCGTCCCGATGGTCTTGACGGACCAAAAGCAGAGGCGAGTGTCTCTTTGCGAAGACCTGCAAAGCGTTGCAATGCATTTAATAGGCCCACGAACTAGAACTATTTTGCTCTCTACTTTGCTTTCCTGATTCAATGAAGTTTATAAATAATAATGTTTGCTTTGCAACCTTCAGTAGTTGACTACTAATCCCCCTATTTCTGCTTTGTTTTATCTTGCGAATATTTAAAAGAGGTTTTATCCATATTCCATTTATAACCGTTATTATTCATTTCAGAAATAAATGTTTTGGTAAGTAAAAACACAATCCAGGACATCTTCATACATGCATAAAGTAGCATCAGCTGAGTCAAATGTTTAAGGCTAATTCTAGACTTTTCGCTTTAATTATTATTTTTAGATTAAAATAAGTTTTCAACTTCAAATTTATCAAAAAATATTTGAGAAAATATTAACCGAAAACATCAGTGCTTCGGTTACAGTTAAATGAACGTTAAACGTTTGAGCGTATCAAAACATAATGATGTAAACATATCATTCCACAAATTTTATATTTAGCTTTTATTCTGATCCATCTTTTTTCCTGTAAGAAAGAAGAAGAATAAAAGCACTTTCTTACTTCTTCACTACTAGAGTAAAATACTCTCTAAAAATTGTTGACATGATGAAGTTCATAAATCAATCCAAAACATCCTTGACGTAATGTCTTGTACGTAATTTTCAATAGTATGCTGACCATCTTATAAAATAAAGAGACTGTAAATACATTAGGCTGTTTTATCCCATCAAGCACGTACCTTCCATACTATCGAATGATACCACTGGTCCCTCGTATAAGAATTGTTAGCCTGAAAATAAAAGAAACACCTTATCAATATATTACATGCCTTCTTAACAGAGTAAGATCATTTTAAAACTTTAAATTTAACTAATTAACATTGACTTTTGTAACAACTTGAGTTGAAGGAATTCTGAGGAATAATTCTGCTTTATTCTAATCAACACTTTAATCTTATAAGGAAGTATCTTGAATTATAATCTGTCCTGATAGCGATGTATTCATTTCGCTAAAAACAAATGAGGAACATTAGAAGTATCTTAGAACATTAAGGCAATTATTATTCTTGGTCATCTATGATGTCATATATTTATAGTTCTCGTATGTTCGTGAAGATATTAATTTCTAGATTAGAGTTCAAACGATTTCTCGAAAAAATGACTTATGAGCTGTAATTGACATCAAATGTTAAAGATCTGCGAGAGCAAGAATTGACGAAACGATACACATTACCATCACATTTCTGAGATGCATTCTTTGGAATAAAGGACTTCAGCTCAATACTAAAGATTTAATTAGCTCTAATTCGATTTCCTTAATTTTAGCTCTTGAATGGAATGTTGAACCTTTGAACATAATGATTTTTAAAATCTATTATCAGATTTGGTTATTACTAAATAGATATGATTCAGATTGCAAATCGAGAATAAAAGACAAAATTTGTTTCACTCAATCACATTTATTGCAGCTGATAGCAATTGCTGCACAAAAAGTGTATTACATCGATTCTTTGACTACCTTAAGATGAAATTGAATGGTATTTACCTGTACAAGTATGGATCCGGTGGGTATGATAATTCGAACGCAAAAGCGATGGCTGGCATCCCATCGAGAAACTGAATGCACTTCCTCTACGCTGTAGTATGGCACCGAATTTTCAAGGAAGCCAGTTGGCTGAAATTTAATTTCATTCAGATGACTGTGTTTTACACACCTGAATAATGTGCCATTTAAACATTTTCTATAACAAAATAATATAATAAAAATTAAATATTAAAACTTTAAATGATTAGCAATACAAGTTTTTTTTAACATATAAGCGGTCAATAATAAATCTAGCAGTTTATTCATTAAATAATATAATTTAAGCAAAGCAGTGATTTATGAAACATCTACATCCCCAAATAAAGTAAATTATTAGTCATTTAGCACATTCAATGCATGGAAGATACGACGATTAAACGCATACATTCCTGCATTCTCCTCAAACATTAAGGTGATATTTATAAATATATATTCTTATTATAATAAGAATCCTCACAAACATTTCCAATGTCCTCACTTTTCAAAATAATTTATAAGCAGATTATGCTATCTGATATTCCCTTTTTAGTCTAGAATATTTTCTAGATATATAATACTTGACTAATGTTTCCAATTGTCAACATGAAAGAAACTATTTGAAAAGCTATCTAAATCAGACGCACGACAAGTTGACTACGAGAGTAAAAGGTTTTGGATAGTATAGATAATTATTGATAGTTTTAGTAAAATGAATTATTTGAAGTCAAACCAAGAGCAATTTTAAGTACGAATTGACTTAAAATACTAATTTATTAATTAATTTCCTTATCGATCATATACTGTTTGAAATGAATAAATTTTCCGCTTTACTCAAACGTGGAGCACTTAATATTCATATATGCGAAACAATGCGTTCATTTACATTACTTCTTAACCTTCATCATTTATTTCGATCAAATTAAAATAATACACCAAATATTCTGAAATATTGTAATGAGAAGTACCTTTAAAACGCGGAGAAAATATTTTATAGTATCTGAAAATTTTAAGCATTAAAAGAGTGACTTAATAAGATCGGTGGAAATGCTGTAAAAGGAATTAAATTAAATAATAATAGATTTCATGAAGATTTAGACGCAAATATATTTACCATCGGTAAATAATATTCTCAGTAGGATAGAATCGAAGATCTTTTGCATAAAACGAAGACTTTCTTTCAAGTATTAGATGAAAACGGCGTTAGAATTCATCTATAATTTCTTTATCGATAATCTAATTCGACTGGAATATATTAATGTATATTGCCTATTCTATAAATAAATCATAAACATGATTTCCCGTTTTATTCCAACTTTTGATGATTTGTTAGCTCTTTCCTCCCATATCAACATTATCTTACAGTTTCTTCTTAGTGTCATTTGAATAGCTGAAGTTTTGTTCAGACACGCTTTTTCCTCTTAAACTAACAATTTATTTTTGAAGCCCTTCTTGATACCATTTATTCCTTCATATGGCCGCATCGTTCGACTGACATCCCGCCCGGATGTTCCCTTCTTACTGTCAGGATCTCTTGCCACCGCCAGTACCTTTCTCTTTCCTACGCTTACCTTAATTACGTATTTATCAAAACTTTTCATTCCTGATGATGTTTTGTCTGCAACATCATTATCCCAAACTTTACCAGAAACAAACCATTTGGCCCATAAATCCTATCTGTCATTGATATAATTAGGAATTGAGATAGATAACTGCACTGCCTTCTTCTCTACTCTATTTGTAGGATCTTTAAATTTTCTTCCTCTAAATGCTAGAACATGAGTTTCCTTATAAATACTACTATCTTCATTCCACTCTCGACTTCCCATTTTTCTCCTAATGCCGATTAATAAGTCAAAAGCTGATCTAAGAAATCCATTTTGTTCCTCACATCACTCTTACGAACGTCTTTCCCCTCATTCTCTTGTATTTTCTATACTCTTGTCTATTCGTACACCATTTTTTCGATCTCCTAGCATCACTCACTCCAAAGAATACTATATCAGCCAATAGGAAGTTAATTGTTCCCCTACTCTTATCATATGTACTTTGTTGATTCATTCTCTCATCTTCTTCACAACATTTTCTGGCAGACCTCTCATTCTATCTTCGATTACTTCCTATCTTTCCATTTTCGTATTTTGGCCAGTTTTTCCGATTCTAGTTTCGATCGAGAGTGTTCCAATAGAACCGATTAGGACAACGAAGATCTCACAGAGAGACTTCCATTTAAAGGAAATCTTCTTTTATACTCCTCCAAGGCAATTAGGATAATTTATCACTGCCCCTCTTTTGCGGTCCACGCCTCTAAAATAAACTCGATGAGGGAGGGAGGTCGTCGATGACGTCAGAGTGACGCACATAACATAAATTACCTCCCTCAAAAACGCCGTTGGCCTTAAAAAGACGGCATTACCAACATTGAGAATAGCTTTCTTGTGCGATTATCCTCAAAAGTGCCCTCATTTGAGAATCGAAAAGAGGAGGAAACACGGCTTTATTAAGAAGGCGAATTGAACCCCAATTACTCGTTGATTTGAGAGCCAAATAACCGTTAAGGCTTTTTCATCAGCAATAGTTGGAACTTCCAATGGTCACTCTATGAAAGTGTCGTTCTCAATACATATTTTGGAAAGTATGGTACCATCTTCGGTAAAAGAGAATATCTTTATTATATCATATATCTTATCTAATGGATCGAAAGAATTCTTAAAGAATGATGCTCTTATTGTTTTTACAGCCGTATATAAATAACAATTTAAATTCTATCGTGGATGACCGCACTTCATGGAACGACATTCTAAATAGGAAAAGTACGAAGTACTTATTTTACCTATTTTTAATAACAATTTAATATTCTTATTTATCGTTATCACTTTTCCTTGAAGCGTTTTCCACATTACGTTGACGGTATAAAGTCATATGAAGCTTCGTTTGCCGTTTATCTCTCTATAAAAAGCATCGCGTTGATATTTGAAGAAATATATTTAAGTATTGATATATTTTTTATAAAGAATAAACGGAAGCCACGTGGTTGGATTGAATTAATTCATCGGTATCTTGTATAGTAAAATTTATAGATATTATTTTCCGGGATTTACTGGAGGAAAAATTATCTTCCGAATTCAACTTTTTCACTTTGTTGCGAGAAAGCTAATTATTCATTCGACACAAAGTTTAATAAAAGGAACTATCGTGCAATTTTGTATGCGATGATATTTCAATTCGTTTATATGTTCTTAACAGTATGTATACGATCATTTTATTCGAAATTTCGTTCCATAAGAGATACCTACCATCAATCGATCAAGCAAGAGTGGTAGGAATCCTTTGGAAACTACTGTTGAAAAACCGCACTTACCACTGTAACGAATTATCGTATTAGCGAACTAAGTTTCGACGCGTCATCTTCAGGCAAATTAATACCAGCGAGGATTCAATATACAGTTTATTTATTTATTCATTCATAACTTACAGCATATAAATACCAATTTACAGAGACCATTCAACATTTATATAAAAATATAAATAAAATAAATGATCAGCTAAATAATAAAAATATCATAAAGTAGGTAGAAGTTTAAGTAAAAATTACAAGGAACTATATATATATATATATATATATATATATATATATATATATATATAGGGGAAGAACAATTTACTCAAATCTCCTCTACATAAGGTGGCTCATTTTTTTTTCGGCTTTATAGTTTTGAAAACTGATTTGTGAGTACGTATTTGTATGATGAATACTCCACTGAAACGCTGATGTAAAGATATTTTTTTACTATGGGATCAGTTCGCAAACGAATACGAAGAACGACCATTGATAAGTTAACCCATTTATTGGAAGTTGTTCAAGCAAATTTTTTAATCCCGGTTACTTTATTGTAAATCGCATTCTTCAATCCCCAGAATGCGAAGAAACTGTCCTCATTGTTGTTCAGAATAGCGTTCTTTTGTTCCAAGTATATTCTTTTCTCTAGATCCGCTTGAAAGGACCTTAAAAAGTTCGGTTCCCTTATTTTTCCTTTTAAAAACAGGGTAACCTCCTTATAGATAACGGTTTTCGTCAGGGTTAATATGTAATTAGCCAGGCGATATTGGGATTCTTCTTGCTTTTTCATTGTCCGAAGACCAGTGTATATATTTTCTTTATTAATTTTCTGTTTACCTGTTAGTTTTAGTACTATTTTTATAATAATTTGCCAAATGCTTCTAACTTTTGGGCAGTCGAAGAAGAGATGCCAACAGTCTCCAACAGACTGGGGGCACCAGGGGCATTCCTCGGAAGGTCGTATGCCACTGCGGAAAAGGAATTTAGTATCCGCAAGCTTACCGTGGCCCAGACGCCAAGCAATATCCCCTTCCGCCCCATAGCAGGGATGGCCTCTGATTTCCAACCAGTACATATCTCCTCCAGTCAGAGCACCTTTGATGGGCCAAGCCTCTCCCCTTGTTTTCTGTAGGACAAGTGAATACGATTTTTGTTTCGGGATTGGTAATGCGATGTCTTTTTTAAGAGCTTTACTGTATAGGGAAAAACGTACTATGTCTGTGATCGGCTGCGGTGGTGGCCAGCCGGTTGGGAAGGGTCTACTGTCATGAGATGTCATTGACTTGACTCCCAATGTTTTCCAGGATTCTACTACCGAGTTGTAGAAATCGCCGGCCAATTTGCTTTTCCGGTATGGGTCGCGGGTTAGATAGAACGTTAGAGGGTCACCATTTTTGGTGGTCACCGCTTCGGCAAGTCTGCTGGCTGCGAGTATCCTCCAAGGACTTTCTGGAGGCCCAAAGAGTAGTCTTTGACTAAAAAGAAACCTGAAGGTTCGAATTTTTGTTGCAACGTCTACTAAACCAAGGCCGCCTTCCGCGGTTGGGGTTGTCATGATAGAACTATTCACCCAATGTCTCCCCGAATTCCATACGAAGGCTGTGATCTTTGCCTGAACTTGTTGGATGATCGATTTTGTTGGGGAATAGATTTGAAGGATGTGCCATATCCTAGGGGTTATAAACTTATTGACCGTGAGGACCCTTCCTCTCAATGACATGGGCGTGACCCTTGGCTTCCATCTATCGATTCCCTTCTGAATCTTGCTCAGTATCGTGCTGTCGTTTACCTCCCTGACCTTCGGTTGGTCATTTCGTAACCAGACACCTAAGTACATGAGCCCATCGCTGGTCCAGATAAACCCTAATGGGGTGTCTCTGCGATCCTTCCAACTACCCAACCACAGTCCTTTACTTTTATTGCTGTTCAGTTTTGCCCCTGATTCGTTTGAATATTCCTTGAATGCCCTGGCAAGGTGATCAAAGTCTTCCTCCTCTCCTATTAAGACGCTCACGTCATCCGCATAAGCAGCGACTGAAAGCCTCTGTTCGGGTTGGGTCGGTAGGCAGAGACCTGAGATTTGTTGTTTAAGCAGGCTTAGCAAGGGTTCAATGGCTATCGAGAACAGCTGTCCAGAAATGGGGCATCCTTGTCTTATGCCCCTTTTAAATTGTATCGGCCCAACCAAGGAGTCTGCGGCCCTTACCACACATCGAGCACTTTTATACAATGTTTTAATTTTCTGAATAAATGGGTCTCCAAATCCCATTTTGCCCATAGTGTGAAATAAGAAACTGTGGTCGATTCTGTCGAAGGCGTTCTCTTGGTCTAATGATACTAGAGCCAGTGGCAATTTTTTATCGTTTGCTAAATGGATAACATCCCGGGCTAAGGCAATATTGTCGAATATACTCCTTCCCGGTATGCTGTAGCCTTGTTCCGGAGACACTACGGAGGACAGTACGGTGGCTAGTCTTTTTAAAATTGCTTTTGCAATGATTTTATAGTCTGTGTTTAGGAGGGAGATGGGTCTCCAGTTTTTCATCTGCTTTACATCTCCCCCTTTATCGATTAATGTGAGAACCACAGTGGTGCTCGAGAGGGGCAGCTGTCCTCTGGAAAAAGCGGCTTCGGCCATCTCCCAAAATGGGGCGCGCAGTTTTTGCCAGAACGCGAGATAGAACTCTACTGTGAGGCCATCGAGTCCATGAGCTTTGTTTTTGTTTAGCTCCCTCAGTGCCTCCTCGTATTCACCAATACCTATCGAGGAATCAAGGGATTGAGCAATGCCTGGGCTCATGCTCCGAAGTTCAAAGGAGGTCGTCTGGTTTCCTATGAGGGTCTCATCCTCCGAGTAGAGGCGTGAGAAGTAGTTGAAGAGCAGTCTTCGTAGGGATTTAGGTTCGCTAATAGTTCGCTCTCCCAGCTTAACCTCCCTAAGGGATCTGGGACTGCATCTTTCAGCCCACTTTGTTAGATGCGTAGCAGCGGGTTTATCATTAGCCACAAGCAAGTCCCAGCCAATACGAGCGAGCAGTTTTTCCCCTTCCCCTAGGTACCATTCTTTGGTCACATCGGCAGTTAGAGCTCTTCGGAGGCATCTTTTGTATGTAATCGCGTGGTACTTAAATTCCTCTTTTAAGTTCTCCCATTTTGAGATTGGGTCACAGAAATCGTCCTGGAGGAGAGCGTCAATTAGTGCTGTTGCGTGTGTAATGTATTCCGGCATATCTAATAAGGAATTGTCAAAACGCCACGTCTTTGAATGCGATTTTACTTTTGCCAACGATAGCTTGGTGAGCAGTGCCATGTGGTCTGAGAAGGAATGTACCAACCGGATATCTTTCACGGTTTTCAGTTGGGATTTCGATATATATACACGGTCCAAACGAGCGCTTAAGCTACCATCCCCTCGTGCGTGGAAGGTATATCCAGGCTCATGAGGTCTCAGCTCGCACCAAACATCGACCATTCCTTGGTTTTCGATGAGGTCGCTTAATGCAGCCGCATATCGTCGATAGCGTTCTGATCCTGACGTCCTATCCCTGGAAGCGCATAGACTGACGTTGAAGTCTCCTGCGATTACTAAAAGGTCATCAGGACTGGCTTGGGAGAGGTAACTACGGATCGCTTCCACGACCTCCAATGCGACCCATTTATCGTGAGGTCCGTAGAAGGATAAAAGGCGGAGCGTTACTTTGGATTCGTTCCCAACTCCTACTATCAGCTCTTGCGCATGACCGTCGTAGATGTTTGTGGTGTTACCTACGGTGATATTTGCGGATTTCTTGATTAAAATTGCTGTGCCGGTTCGCAGTGTTCTCGGTCCATTAAAGAAATGAGTATATTCTGACAGACTAGTAAGTGGGGCGTCAGTGCAATTCGTTTCTTGTAATAAGACGATATCCGGAGACCAACGACCCACGAAAACTGCAAGCTGAGCCCACTTCGTGGGACTCTTAACAGAGCAAACGTTCAGCAACAGAAGTGTGAAAGTCTGCTTTTTACTAGTCATTTTTGAAGTTTCGATCAAGAAAACCGGTCACATATACATACAAGTATGTATAAATTTGTGAGTGTAGGTGATGGTCGAGGGTCGGCAATGGGATTGTAGAGATCTTGAGTATCCAATATCCTCAAGGGTGGAGATGAATTCAGAGGAGAGTTCGTTGTAGGTGACGAGCGTACTGGTATAGGTGAGGAAGTGGGGGTGCGCATGCGTGGAAGAACATGGAGGGGTGGCAACTGGACAGGTTTCCTAACAGGAGGGGAAGTGGTTCCGGAACGAAGGTGGCGAGCACGAGAAAATGAGTCATCCAACAATTGACTAGCTGGACACACTTCCACAGCTGGAAATCGTAAATTTTCACATGACGAACTGATTAAACGTTGAGGGAATTTCTTAGACTGGGATTGGAAAGAAGGAGACGAGGGCGGCTCCGAACCCATTTCTGCCGTCACCGCGACGGCAGAAGAGGACCGCGAGAGTGACACCTCGGGATCGACCAGAAATGGCACCAATATGAATAAGGTCTGACAAAGGTACTAACCTGTGACAACAGAACAGCAAGCGAGGTTATGAGAGGTGGATGGATGATAGGTTGAGTCGATGAAATGAGGTGAAAACGAACGAAAAGTTAGAATCACAAACGAAACTCGGGAGCGAAACCAAAACACGTCTGCACTCTACGGCGTCCGGTGTGTGTGTGTGTACCTCCTACCATCCCTACCATATATATATAAAGATTGTTAAACATGCAATAGCTATTTCTTTTAAACTTCAATCAACGTCAAAACGTCGAAAATTGTTCGGACTCATCAAGACACCGCAGGCTATCAAAAGCATCAAAAATACCGTGATGAGTGAAGATATAGCCATTCAGAGTGCAGATAAGGGACATTCAAATTTACTGAGATATGATAACATCACGAAGCGCAAATAGTTCATCATAAGTGCATATTTTTACCCAAATACAGTACAGATATGCCGATATGACTCCGTAATTCTCCATTTTTTTCTTCGGATGTATTTAAGTTGTGCCCCATGAATCCCTTTCCCCGTAGATTATACTAAAATTTATAAACAAATTTTCCAATAAGACAAGTTATTACCTCCATAGGCTCTACTTCTCACAAGCATGTTGGACTAGACGACATATCTACCGAAGATGGAACCATGGTTTCTGAAATACGTATCTAGTGTTTTGGATACAGGTGCTTCCCCTGAGATGTAGGACTCATAGGCAGCAGCGGAACCACCCCGAGGTAAGTTCTCTTATTTTAGTATTTACCTAGGCAAATTACGGCTTTTGGAGTTTTTAATTTTCATCAATTAGTTCCCTTAATTTTTGAGTACCTAAATTGGAGTAAATTCTTTAGATTTGGGATGGCTTCCTACAGGTCTTCGCTTGATGCTTTTGAAAAGCATTTGGCTACCGACCCCTGTGGGAACTGATCCACTAAATTGAGAAATCCCTGGAGGAGCTTCGCTCTCTGATTTTGAGAAGAGCGATTGCTGCGATGGTCGAGAGGGAGAGGCCCAGCTCTGGACCTGTTCGTACAGCGCCACTGATTAGGGCTCGCCCGAAAATGGATGCTGGCCGCACAGTCCCGGAGCTGGTGCGGCCCACGCCCGTCCATTCGGTGTCGATACCTCGACTTGAGCCTGAGTGGAGGATGGCTACGAGGAGTGGCGGAGCAGCGCGAGCTGGCCTGGGCGCTAGGGAGGTGAAGCCGAACCCTATTCCTGTCCCCAATAGGTTCGCAACACTACAAAGTGTTGCTGAGCCTGTTCGGGCGGCGACACTTGCGTCTCTGCCCCCTAGAGTGGCAGTCCCTAAAGGAAGTCAGGGGGGGGATTGTTTTGATAGGGAGCTCTAACGTGAAGCGGATAGTGGCTCCTTTGCGGCGAAAGGTGGAGAGGAAGGGAGGTGACTTGAGCACTACGTCCTGGTGTATTCCCTCAGGGTGTGTGCCCAATGTCATGAGTGCTTTGGGCGCGGCGGCCAAGGACACGGGTTGTTCCAAGTTGCGGGTGGTTGCCCACGTTGGGGTCAACGACGCTTGTAACCGCTCCACCGAGGATATTCTACGTTCTTTTAAGAACCTCAATTCTGAGTTTGGGCGAGTGCGGGCGTCGCTTGGTTCGATGTTCGGCTCTCCATTTGCAGCGTTGTCCCGCGGACTGACCTCGGCCATCAAATTCGGAGGAAGATTGAAGGACTGAATTCGAGGCTACGTGATTTCTGTCAGGGCATGGGAGCTGATTTCGTGGACCTTCGGCCGACTCTCCGATCGTGCTCCCTCGCCCTAAACGGCTCTGGGGTCCACTATACTGCCGAAGCGGCGAGCAGGGTGGCTCATAGAATTTACGAGCATTGGAGGCATTTTTTAGAATAAAGGGTTCGTCTATACTTAGGAATGCTCCGAAAACAATAAATTTAAATTCAAGGAATAATTTTAAACCATCCAGCCGCGTAATAGTTCCCGTACCAGTCCAAGATAAATCACAACGCGTTATTCGGGCTTCCCCCAGTATAAATAATTTATCGATTGCAATTATTAATAGTCGGAGCATCAAAAACAAGGTAACCGACCTTGAGCATTTAATACGCAGTAACGGTTTAGACATAATTATAGGCACTGAGACCTGGCTTACGGATATAAACGATAGCGAAGTGTTTCCTAAAGATTTTAAGGTATATCGAAAAGACCGGGTAGATAAAACGGGCGGTGGAGTATTCATCGAGGTAAAAAGTTCCCTCTACAGAAGTTCACGCACGTCTTCTTACGATAGCATCGAGAGCGTTTGGTGCACAATTAGTCAGTTAAACAAACCGAATTTAGATATATGCGCTTTTTATCGGCCACCAAACTCGCCACTTCAGTTGTTACGCAACCTAAATTATGAATTAAACTCTCATTCGCGAAAAAATAATAATAGCATAACTTTAATAGGTGGAGATTTCAATCTTTCGGACATAGATTGGCCGAATAACATAGTTTAAAAGCGAGCTCGGGATAGTGATTCTTGTAGAAAGTATAGCGCAAAGAAATTCGTTGTATCAGATGGTCAAAGAGCCTACTAGGGAACAAAGTGTATTAGATCTTCTTCTCACGCCCGAGCGGATATCAAATATCGCAGTATGTGAAGGCCTATCCGATCATAAGTCCATTATAATAAATCTTGATGTTAATTTGGTGAAGCACCGTAAACCTAAACACAAAATATATCTCTATTCGAGAGCGGACTTTGAGGGGTTCCGTAATGATCTGTTAGCAAACTTTCTCTCATTCGAAACACACGCGATGTCTTTAAATACCGAGGACACTTGGAACTCGTTCATTAGAATAATACGTGATTTAATAGTAAAATATGTTCCCTAAAATACTGTAATCATAATAACGAACATAGATGGTACAGTAAAGAGACCAGAAAAGCACTTAAGAAACAGAGGCGCTTACATTCTAAAATAAAATCCACTGTGAGGATTCCGAACAATATCGACTTAAATAAATTTCTGAGCGAGTAAAAATTAGCCAAATCGCAAACTAAACGCATCATGCGAGATGCGCTCCATCAGTAAAGGAGAAAGTTTTATGGGAACACCTAGACAACGAACCTAAAGCCTTTTGGTCCTACGTTAGGGAAGTTCAAGGCAAAGTAAAAACAGTAGGTTCCTTGGAAATTAACAACGGAAAAGTAGTTAATGATGCTAAGGGCAAAGCCTATATTTTAAAAATTTCTTCCATAGTGTATTTACACCCAATTGTTCATCGCGTACCATGCCAAATTTAGACGCGCCTGAAAAAATGTCTAAAATTACCTTCTGTGAAGACGGCATTCTGCGCAACATTAAGTCCGATAAATATCCTGGTCCTGAAGACATACCAGCCCGGGTATTAAAAGAAGTTGCGGTAAGCGTCGCTCCTTTTCTTAAGTAATATTTTAGAAATCTCTGAGTGAAGGTAGGGTCCCAAATGATTGGAAAATCGCGAACGTCACTCCAATATTTAAAATCAGAGAAAAGGATGACCCATCGAATTACAGACCAATATCTCTAACGTCACTAAACGGTAAGGTAACGGAGCATATAATTGTTAGTTCTTTAATGGGATTCCTTGAAACTTCTAAATTCATTTTTAGGAACCTACACGGTTTTCGTAAGACGCAATCTTGTGAGACTCATTTTGCATTATTGGTCCACGACATCTTAACATCAGCCGAAAAGAAAAAGCAAGTGGATGCAATATTTTTAGATTTTCGAAAAGCGTTTGACAAGGTCCCTCATCAGAGGTTGTTATACAAATTAAAAGTTGCTGGAATAAATGTCGAAGTAATAAACTGGATAGAAAACTTTCTCTCCGACAGAGAACAGCGAGTAGTGATAGATGGGGTTAGCTCTAACCCCGTTTAAGTGACATCAGGAGTACCACAGGGTAGCGTAATAGGGCCCTTACTCTTTTCAGTTTACATTAACGATCTTGGTAGTCTAATTGACAGTAACGTTAGATTATTTGCAGACGATACGGTTATTTACAGAGAAATAGATAGTAGAGAGGACAGGTTAGCTCTATCGAAAGATTAAGATATCATCGGGAAATGGTACGATGACTGGAAATTAGAGCTCAATATTCATAAATGCTCAGTAGTTAACTTCTTTAAGAGAAAGTCCACTACCGATGACCTTTTATATAGCATTCAAGGGAAAAATATAGCAATAGGGGAATCTGTAAAATATCTGGGAGTAACGCTGACGAATAACTTAAATTGGAGTGCCCACATCCGTAACATATGTGGTCGAGCACTAAGAAAACTCGGTTTCGTCAAAAGAATAGCCGGTAGGAGCGATGAAAAGGTTCGCGAACGATGTTACTTCACGTTAGTTAGGCCTCACTTCGAGTACGCGTGCAGCATATGGGACTCTGCCAATAAAGACTGCATTCGGGAGTTAGAAAAGGTCCAACGTAAGGCGATACGTTTTGTAAAAAATTCATACGATAAAACAGCGAGCGTAACGCAAATGCTAAAGGACGCCGGGTGGGAATTACTAGAAGAGAGAAGGTCGAGGCAAAGAATCAAATTATTAGATAAATTCAGGGAGAGCTCCTTTATAGTAGACGTAGAAAGCATAATGCGTCCACCTTGTTATATAGGCCGATCTGATAATGGGCGAAAGATCAGAGAAATAGATGCGCGGGAGCGTTATAAAAATTCATTTTTTCCGCGGACTATTCGCGAAAATAATCGCCTAGAGAAATAGAGTCATGGTGCATGCACCCCCTGCCAAACGCCGAAAGGCGGCTCGCAGGGTAAATATGTAGATGTAGGTGAAATCTGATTTTCTAGTATACGTAACGCGATCGAAGTGCTTAAATAGTGAAGAAGCTGGAAACCTATTGAATACCTCAGAGCAGCCCTGAGGATGATGGCTGAGCCATCGAAACGTTGAAAAAAATTTCAATAGAAGAATCTGATCTTGAGTAACCTTGACGAACAACCTATCATGGAATACCCACATCCGTAATACATGTGAAAAAGCTCTAAAGAAACTCGGATTCGTTACGAGGATATTCGGTAAGAGCATAGAAAAAGTACGCGAGCGATGTTACTTTGCGCTAGTCAGGCTACACCTTGAATGTGAAGGTAGTGTATGGGACCCTGCCGATAAAATAATGCAAGTGAATTAGAAAAAGTCCAACATAAAGCGATGCGTTTCGTGAAAAATTGTTACGATGAATCAATAAGCGTAAATGAAATGCTCAAGGATGCGGGATGGGAAATTCTTCAGGAAGCAGATAGACATCCCTAAAAAACTCTTTCTGTGATATTCCATTTTGGGTAAACCAGCAACAAGGCAGTCAAATGCTTTCATGAGAACCGCTAATGGATCGATTCAGGGAAACTAAGTAACGTTATTTGAAAGAGTGGGGAAAGATGCGGAGGTTGGAAATTCTCGTGAAGGAAACTCCAAAACCGTAAAATGTAACGGTTTCCACGAGAATCCTAAGGCAAGAACCCTTACCGCGCAGCGGTATCTACCGTTTCAAGTGTGAGACGGTCATAACTGTGGGTAGGTCCGGAACAGTGGTAGATCCAGCTGGAAGTACGGGTTATATCCACAGGGCAGCGTCATTGGGCCAGAATTGTTCCTAATTTATATTAACGATGTCGATGTGTTAAAAGTAACGGAAGATCAATCGATACTACAGCGTGACCTGGATGTTATCTCCAAATGGTGTGAAGACTGGCAGCTCGGGCTGTACGTAGAGAAATGCGTAGCAATGAACATGACGCGTTTCCCTCTAAATTCGTTACAACAATCTCCCTATCAGATTAGCGGCGTAAAATTAGAATTCGTGAACCAGTACAAATACTTTGGTGTCGTTTTCAGTTATAATTTATCGTTCAAAACACATACAAAGCGTAGTTGGGTTAGCTGATCGAATGACGAGACTATGTGATCGCATCCTTAGAGGTTGTCAGTCGAATGTCAAAGAGGTAGCATACTTTTCGTTAGTTCGTCCGCTACTAGAGTACTGCTGCGCGGCGAGGAATCCGCACGGGAAGGGTTCAATGTTGGAGCTTGAGCGTGCACAGTGTAGAGCGGCTCGTTTCGTTATGGGAGACTACGGGTTCGATAGCAATGTATCAGAGATGATGAATGCCATCGGCTGGACATCTGGACAAGAATATAGACTTAAACTTTTTGAAAAATTCCAAGGCGGTGATTTAAATAACGGGATACGCGACATCATTATTCCCGTAATTAGCGATCGTGATTTTCGAAATCAGACGTCAAAAGAATTTTGTGGGATTATCGCACGTACGGTTTTACGGTTTTCATCGATCTTTCTTTCCAGATAATATAAGACGAATAATAGGATAAATAGTTAGATGAAGCCGGGTATTGACACCCCCTGCCATACGCTATAAGGCGGTCCGCGGGGTATTTATGAAAATGCATTGCCGAGGTCGCAGGGACCTATAAATTCACTATTGACACACCAGTATCCAAGAGAACGGGGATATACGGAAGGAGAGGAACTAGAGTTCTCTAATAAGATAGCGTCGGCGGACATAGTGCACGATTGGTACAAATTAACAATCCTTCTCGGCGCATCTGAGCATCCCTTCCTTTGTCAAAATTCCTAATTCAGGGAGGATACACAGGAACCAAGATCAGACTGACGCACTGGGTCGCTATGGCAGCGACTGTGCAAGACTCACTTCCCCAGCGTTCGGCCAACGGAAGAGCATCTCAGCATCGATGATCAGGAGAAAGTTAAATTATCAGCTTAGGAGAAGGTTACATGACTTTATTCAGCCACTCTGACACGCAGACATCTTTCACCCCGAGGTAGACAATTTTGGCATGTGTGTCTACTCTGGTTTATTTAAGCGAATATCGATAGAATGAATCAGTGACGTCTACGAACTATTATTTATTATGCCAAGTACCTCGGGAAACTGGAGATTACGAACTTTTCCAAGGAATTCTGGTCAACGAACAATTGTTCGTAAACCCTTCACTTCTCTCCTTACCAAGCAAGGTGTCCCCTAGAGTTCTTTCCCCCTCCTTTCCCCTTAAACATCTTTCTATACATACAACAAAAAATGCAATTTTACCTAAATATGTAAGAACCTCTAACAGGCCATTAAAAAAATCAGGGCCACCAGGGCACTCCAACTCAAAGCGTGGGAATCGTCCCCGAGATAAGCTCTTATCTTATTGAAATTAACTGAATCTGAACTATCTGAACTTATTGGTGTTCTGTATTTTTAACCGCTGGAGAAGAAGTTGGAAGTGTGATTGTAAAGAAAGTCAACAGCCAGCGAAGGAAGAAGCAAGTGATCGGGTGCACTATACTCCGTTTCACGTTATGAATAGACAACGTATTTCTTAAGGCCCCACATATTTTAAATGGGAGATTCCAGCGCGGTGTTGCCGATTTTGTTGAGAAAAATGAAATTGAAAGAATTTGGTTTTACACCTTATCAAAAATTAGGAAAAAGATTTGTGAACAACCTAGTGCAAATCAAACAAGTTTAAAAATAATAATAATCGAAGGAAAAAATAGTTACACGTGTTCAAGAAATCCTAAGAATCGGTTGCGATTATCTTCGAACCGAGGACTTCGGTGAAATCAATGTGAGAAGGCGTGACATCGTGGAATGCCATAGTAATACAAATAACTTAGTAAATTTCCACAGAAAATTGTTATATTTGCAACCGGTTTCGTAATATAGAATTACATCCTCAGGCCTGAGGATGTAATCTATATTACGAAACCGGTTGCAAATATAACAATTTTCTGTGGAAATTTACTAAGTTATTTTTATTACGAGGACTTTGGGTCTATCTTTCAAGATATCACATATTTTTTGTTATCAATATTTGCCTTTTTTTATTCACTTCTCGATTATGTTGTAAAATTTTATATTGAAAGTTTTTCGGAGAAATTAAGAGAAGAAATATAAGGAAATACCGTGACTTTTTGGCAAAATGAGTTTAAAAATGTAGTCGTCTGCTTCTTTCCGTCCTATCAACGTAAGAAAAAACTTCCAGCGAGAAAGTTTCTCAGGAAATACTGAATTTATTTTTGCTCGAATTTGAATAATCTACGTTCAACAGTATTGTCAATAACGAATTTTTATTACGACCGTAAGGCGGACATCCGCGCGCGGTGCAACGAGCGGCAGCCGACCTTTCTATTTTCGCGGTCCCTCCTTTCCTCAACTTACAAGTTTTCTTACTTGCGTTAGAAGCCAATTTCCTTAAGAAACCTCCATAAGGTTGAATATTTAAAATTGAGTAGAGTGCCAAGTGGGACTTTGTGCACTTAAATAATTAATCATATTTCTTTTTATAACCATAGGTCCGAAGAAAGTGGGTGAAAAGATCCGTGCACAGAAGAAGATGATATCTCTTGAATTAAAGCGTGAAATCATATAGAAACATAAGCAAGATGTGCGAGTGGTTAACTTGGCGAAGCAGTACGAGCGTAGTACTTCAACGATATGTACTGTGCTTAAACAGATTAGCAAGGGTATAACACCAGCTAGGGGCGTTACAATAATTTCTAGGCTCCGGAGCTCTCTCCATGAAAAGATGGAGGAACTGCTGATGGTTTGGGTAACGGAGAAGCAGCAGGTGATACTTTAACACAGGGCATCATATGCGAGAAGGCAGAAGTGATTTTCGGTAATTTGCTAAATCACACCCCGTACACTTCCACGGATGAGGCATTGAAAGACTCGTTTAAAGCCAGTCGAGGCTGGTTTGAAAACTTTAAGAAAAGGACCGGCATTCACTCCGTTGTCAGGCACGGTGAGGCAGCAAGTTCGGATATGAAGGCAGCTGAGGCTCTTTTACTTTGTTTTTATACTATATTTGTCATTTATAAATACATTTTATCATTGTAAAACTTGCAAAAAGAACAATTAAGGTGGCATTTTGGGGGCTGGAACGAATTAATGGCACTTAATTACTTTCAATGGGGAAAACTGCTTCGAGATACGAGCAAGGTTACTACCTTACGAACGAATTAAACTCGTATCTCGAAGTATCACTGTACTTTAAGATTGCTCGAGAAATAGTAACTAAAACCTTTAAAACAAATAGGAGTCACATAAATAGAGAACCGTAATAAAAGGATATTAGAGAAAGAAAGGAATATTTAGCTTTAAGAAAAAATGGGGTTCGTTACGTTTTCAGTCATTCTAACCGGTTTAATCGGTTCCTATCGATTAGATGATTCAAATTTATCATTCTAAAAAGTTGAAATATATATTTACATTTGAATTAATCAATTTCTCACATTAAAAAGAGGCATGTAGAATTTTTATTATGTAGTATAGTAATTTTAATCAGGGGAGAGTTACGAGAATAAATTTTCATTTACTTTAAATCCTCATCTCCTTGATATTAAATGAAAACAAAAAATTACTCTTTTCTTCCTCCATTCAGTTTCCTTATCGATAATTTTTGCCCGGGTATCCAAATCGGTTTTCGTTATTGGGAAATGAAGGACTTATTCGACCCAGGATATTGTAGAAATATGACCTTATCGCTATCATTCATGTTAATGAGGAAATGGTAAGAGGATGATAAATTAAAAGAAAGTCAACTAATGTTAAATTAAAGAATGAATAATGAAAAATTAATAGATCACATGGAATTTCTATCATTCATTGATTCACACACTGATTTCATGACTGTAGAATCAGTGGTTTCAGAGGGGGATTGTGTTTAAATTGAAAATTGTGTTTACAAGAGCGACAAATATATCCGAGAGATGAGAGAATGATGCCAGAAGCTTTACCACAACATCCGGAATACTGCTTTTAACAATACAAACGAACAGAGAAAATTTATGGAAATTAGTTCTCATAACATTTAAATAGAATGCCACAGCTGAAAATTGAGGATGCACAGAAATCTCAATCATAATTTAATTTACTATTCTTCTCAAAATATTTGAAAGTAGAAAGGGAGGCAGAAGACAACCGCAACATGCGGCATTCCAATGGCTGTTCCTTAGTGCTGACTTATTTTTAAAATACTATATTTTATACAATATATTTGTCTTTCACTGACTGTCCGCTTTCCATCCATTTACGCGTAAATAAGGAATTGAAAAAAATTGTTTTAATTGGGCCCTAAAATTTCTGATAAAGCGAGAAAAAGAGTCCAAAATCAGGGAAAATGGAACTGAATGTCCTTAGAAATGTGATATGCTTATCCGATTATAGATCAGATTATAGAACAGAATAAGGAGTATATTTAACCGTTACAATTTTAAAATGATCAAATATAATCAAGTTTCCAAATATTACTCACAGCTCTCCTAGCTGTAACTAGTAGATTGAAATCGGTAGATACATGTGTCATAATGTAGTAATGGTAGATAAATTTGTCAAATATAAATAGATTTCTTTCAACGAGATATCCTAAACATATTCATTAATTATCCATTACTTTGAATGCCAAAAAGATCTTGCAATAAAGAAATTTTTCTAACGAGAGATTGCAAAAACTCTCCTCAGCATAAATATGAGATATACCTCAAAGCCTTTACATTCACAAACGTTTAGAAAAAACCCCCCAAAGAAAGGAAAATGTTAGGGGTAATTTGAAAGAAAATGTCGCCTTCGAATCACCTGCCCACCTTGCAATTCTTCAACCCACTGATACACCTTCGATAATTTATCAACTGTATTTATAGACGTTTTGAGTTAGGATCTGTTATATTTCTTTTCTATTTTTTGTCTTCTTTGGTAATTTAGGAAGTTTAGATTATTTTTAGCTTCGTACAGAATAATTGAGGGAAATTATGATTTTTTCTAATCAATTACAAATTTGATAGTTTTTTCTAGATAGGATTTTTATGTCATTTGTGCAATTCATTTGTTTCTTATATTTTCATTGATCTATCTTCATGTTTTACAATTACTCCTTGAACATTAATTTCGGTTTGTATTGTAAAATTTTCGCAAGTTCTACCGATGCGAAGTTTTTCCCTCTGTTATTAACGTAAGTTCTTTTAATAAAAATAACTTAGTAAATTTCCACAGAAAAAATTACTAAGTTATTTTTATTAATATGGCATTCCACGAAGTCACGCCTTCTCACATTGATTTCAGTAAGTTCTTTTATTATCAGAGTAGTTTAATTTTTTAGAAGCTCATTCTCTCTTTTTTGATGTTAAATGGTAAGATATAAGGAGAAACGCCGTAACTTTGAAACTTGAAAACTACTTTATTATTTATTGTATTCACAAAATACAGATTTTGAAGGTTTGCATCATTTTCTTTGATAGTATACCTGATAAATCAATGAAAGACTAGAGGATGAATTGCTCATAAGCTAAAGAATAGAGCACGAAACAAAAGCATTTCATTGTTTGCGTCATTGGTTTTACAATAATTGTGAGAGTTTTAAATATAATTATTTGTTGATGATTTCTTAAAATGTATTGATAATAGAGTGAGTCCACGCTACATCTTTGTTCTTACGGCAAGATCTTAATAATATTCCATTAATAAAAATTAAAATTTCGATCGATTTCAAATTTAAATTTAACGCGCTATACTTTAAATAAACTGGAATTAAAAATTGTAACAAAATATCGAATGCGAATCTTCGTAATGTCTGAAATAATCTTTTGAGAGAATTCAATTTTTATAATAATAATATGAATGTTTTAAGCTTTGTAAATCACAAAATAAATATGAGGTTTTTATCCTAATAGAGTGTTACATCGTTTATCCATAAATGCTCAATATGCAAAGGGAAATGAATATTTCCTATCAAAGTCAATTTCTAATAGTTATTCTTCGTCCGATTTGAACTTTTTTCGGTGAACCGAGTTATTGTTCAATATTTTGGACTGATTGTTGAATTAAAAGAGGAAATTGTTCACCGTCTGATGAAGAGACAGAAAACCGGTAGAAAAGCGAACCTTTGCAAGTCTTGTGGGCTTTAAGAGTTGGCGTGATCGTTTTCCGTGACGTGTAAGAAAACGCGATGTGATAATATTTCGAAGGCGTGAACTCGAAAAACGATGCCAAAGCACTCATGCAACTAACACTGAAGTCGCAATTCAAAGATTAATTCTATTTGCAATAGATTTAATTTGAAGGCCTTAGTGTATGAGGTATTCAGTTAATATTCTGACTATATCAGTAAATAAAATATAACTATTTTGTTACATTAATTAATTTAATATCATTTAATCTATCTCTTTATATGAATTAAAATCTTCGCATCTCAATAAAATACACCACACAGAAAAAAATTATTGAACTCATGCGTAATTGTACGATGTGATAAATACAGTGTTACCTCGAGTTACGAGCAGACCGACATACGAGTTTTTTGAGATACGAGCTGGTGCTCGGGCCATATTTTCGTTCGAGATACGAGCCGAAATTCGTGCTTCCGGAGCGTCCAGCTAGTTGGTGCGCAGGGTCGAGTATCAACCGAGAAAATCTCTCACTCACTCGCACGTGTTACCCGCTTGAATCGAAGTGTATCTTGTGCGCTGTAATCATTTTTGCGTGATTACTGAGCTTTTTTTACAGTACAGAAAGTGCACCCAAGAAGGCAGAAACAAGTGATAATTAAATATACGTTAATGTTTAGGTTAGTTTAAAGTTAAAAGCAAGTATTTTCTTTCATTTGAAATAAATACAGTGTTGTTTTAGATATAAAGTTACAAAAAAAGTTTTAAGTTTTAAAAAAAGCGCCTTTTACGTATGTGTCTAGAGTGCCTACACTCCTTCCCTCCTCCTCGCCGTTCACCTTCGTTAGCCGAACTTGTCCGTCAACAATGCAAGACTATTATTCTAAATAGCTCTTTTATTTTCTGTTTCATAATTTTGTTACTCATTTGTTAATTATACATGTTTATTTGTTAATTAAAACATGTCTTTATTCATAATTTACAATGTTTTGGGGACTTTTCATAGGTCCAGAACGGATTAATGGTATTTTCATTACTTTCAATGGTGAAAATGATTCGTGATACGAGCAATTTGACATACGAGCAAGGTTACTGAACGAATCAAACTCGTATCTCGAGGTACCACTGTATTTAGAGGAAAACTGAAACCTTTAATGAATTTACATAGGCAAAATTGCATTTTAGTTTTGATGGAAGCTTAGCGAGAGCTTATAAAAATACCGCTAACAGACCAATGCAAACATTAGGATGAGAAGCTGCCGAAAACCGAACCAATGATTTACTCGCACGGTTTTAACAAATATGAAAATGATGACTTTTATGATTTATATTATGATTCACATAGCGCATAGACAATTTTCTTGTTCACGATCCCTATTTTTGTTTATGATAACGAATTCACAGAATTAATAACAAATAATATCGTTCATAAATATTTAAAACTGAGAAAATAAATGAATTGCTATATGTGATTTCGGTATTTTCAGATATCTATATCTATTATATATAGACGCTTCGGGGGGATATATATATCTATTATATATAGACGCTTCGGGGGGATATATATACAGATATATATCTATACATATAGACGCTTCGGGGGGATATATATAACATATATATATATAGGATATTAATGTCAGGCCCAAGCCGCTTTGGCCACGCAGCCGCCGATTTTTTTACGTAATGGCCAACTAAATCTCACCTAGGAAAAATTGGGAAACCGACCCTACCTATCATGGGTTCGATTCTAGAAGACCCCAAAAATCGATTTTCCCCATTAAGAATGCATTGGGCCGTTTTTCAAATGGTTTTAAAAACACTTCCCATTAACCTAGAAGGATAAGATTTCATATAGCTATTGCTACTATATATATCTACGGAAAAATGCTATTGCTTACGTCCAACCGGTCATGGGTTCGATGCCAGGAGGTGAAATATTGTCAAATTTCAAAAAATCGTAGCTCTCTTAATATGATACATAGATCATTTAAACTTTCAAAGCCTATAGATACGTATAAAATGTACTTTGATAAAAATCAACAGTTGTCTATGTTTCACGGGTTCGATTCCAGAGCGTCCCGTAATCACGATTTTCCCCGTTAAGAATGCATGGGGCCCTTTTTCAAATAATTTTTAAATTCCTTCCAATTGAGTTACAGCGATAAGATTCCATGTACCTATTGCTTATATATATGTCTACGGAAAAATGCAATATTTTACGCACAATCAGTCCTGGGTTCGATGCCAGGAGGTGAAATATTTTTGAATTTTAAAAAATCGTAGCTCTCTTAATATCGTACATAGACCATTCAAACTTTCAAAACGAATAGATAATTACAAAATGTAATTGAAAAAAAATCAGCATTTGCCTATGTGTCACGGGTTCGATTCCAGAGCGTCCCGTAAATTGGATTTTTCCCGTTTAAAATACATTGGCCATATTTCCGAAAGCTTTTTTTGACACTTCCCAACCGCGCAGAGGTTCAAAATTTCACACAGCCATAAAAGGGACCATTCTCACTTAAAAGCGACCGTAATAGTATCGTAAATGGTCGTTGGTTCGATTCTAGGGGGCGTTAACAATAACTTCGTAAGAAATACATAGGGAATTTAGGACTCATTTTAAGGTACTTCCTGAATGAATTTCCTTTTGCAATTCGGGGTGTTTATAAAGTCCACCATACTCAAGCGAAAGATTACAGTAATTTCAGCAGGATGACCTTGGTTCGACGCCGGGGCGGGATTTTAGCTGCCGAAAGAAATGCATCGGAAATCGTATTCAGTGCATTTTCAGCTGCGTTAATGCCCTTTACTTAATGTTTAGCAACGTTGAGCAGAGTAATCTTTCGAAAAATTTTATTTTTCACTAAAGATAAATTATTGCATTGCTTGCTGTAAGCAAGCGCACCTTTACTCGTATATATATATATATATATCTATTATATATAGACGCTTCGGGGGGATATATATATATAACATATATATAGGATATTAATGTCAGGCCCAAACCGCTCGGGCCACGGAGCCGCCGATTTTTTTACGTAATGGCCCACTAAATCTCACTCAGGAAAAATTGGGAAATCCACTCTAACTATCATGGGTTCGATTCTAGGAGGCCCCAAAAATCGACTTTCCTCCGTAAGGATGCATGGGGTCGATTTTCAAATAATTTTTAAAAATACTTCCCATTGAGATAGAACAATGAAATTTCATGCAGCTATTGCTATTATTAGTATCTACAGAAAAATGCTATTGTTTACGTACAAACGGTCATGGGTTCGATGCCAGGAGGTGAAAAAGTTTCAAATTTCGAAAAATCGTAGCTCTCTTAATATGATATTTCGATCATTGAAACTTTCTACACGTATAGATACGTATATAGTGTACATCGAAAAAAATCAACAGTTGCCTATGTTTCACGGGTTCGATTCCAGAGCGTCCCGTAATCTCGATTTTTCCCGTTTAAAATACGTTGGTAAGATTTCCGAAAGCTTTTTTTGACATATCCCAACCGCGCAGAGGTTCAAAATTTCACACAGCCATTAAGGGGACTATTCTTATTTAAAAGTTATCTTAAGATAGTCGTAAAAGGTCGTTGGTTCGTTGCTAGGGGGCGTTAACTATATCTCTAATCGTTATCTAATATCGTTAATTAATTCTCCATGTGAAATACATAGGGTATTTAGGACTCATTTTAAGGTACTTCCTGAATGAATTTCCTTTTGCAATTCGGGGTGTTTATAAAGTCCACCATACTCAAGCGAAAGATTGCTGTAATTGTAGCAGGATGGCCTTGGTTCGACGCCGGGGCGGGATTTTGGCTGTCGAAAGAAATGCATCGGAAATCGTATTCAGTGCATTTTCAGCTACGTTAATGCCCTTTACTTAATGTTTAGCAACGTTTGAGCAGAGTAATCTTTCGAAAAATTTTATTATTCACTGAAGATAAATTATTGCATTGCTTGCTGTAAGCAAGCGCACCTTTACTCGTATATATATATATATATCTATACATATAGACGCTTCGGGGGGATATATATAACATATATATATATAGGATATTAATGTCAGGCCAAAACCGCTTTGGCCACGGAGCCGCCGATTTTTTTCCGTAATGGCCAACTAAATCTCACTTAGGAAAAATTGGGAAACCGACCCTACCTATCATGGGTTCGATTCTAGGAGGCCCCAAAAATCGACTTTCCCCATTTAGAATGCATTGGGCCGTTTTTCAAATGATTTTAAAAATACTTCCCATTAACCTAGAAGGATAAGATTTCATGTAGCTATTGCTACCATATATATCTACGGAAAAATGCTATCGCTTACGTGTAACTGATCATGGGTTCGATGCCAGGAGGTGAAATATTTTCGAATTTTAAAAAATCCTAGCTTCCTTAATATGACACAAAGATCATTCACACTTTTTAAACAAATAGATACATATAAAATGTACTTTGAAAAAAATCAACAGTTGCCTATGTGTCACGGGTTCGATTCCAGAGCGTCCCGTAATCTCGATTTTCCCCATTAAGAATGCATGGGGCCGTTTTTCAAATAATTTTAAAAATACTTCCCATTACGCTAGAGAGTTAAAATTTCATGTGGCTATTGCTATTATATATATCTACGGAAAAATGCCATTGATTACGTACAACCGGTCATGGGTTCGATGCCAGGTGGTGAAAAACTTTCAAATTATGAAAAATCGTAGCTCTTTTCATCTGATACCTCGATCATTCTAATTTTCAACTCAAATAGATAAGTATGTTTTGTACTTCAAAAAAAAATCGGCAAATGCCTATGTATCACGGGTTCGATTCCAGAGCGTCCCGTAATCTCGATTTTTCCCGTTTAAAATACATTGGCCATATTTCCGAAAGTTTTTTTTGACACCTCCCATCCACCCAGAGGTTGAAAATTTCACACAGGCATTAAGGGGACCATTCTCATTTGAAAGCTATCCTAAGATTGTCGTAAAAGGTCGTTGGTTCGATGCTAGAAGGCGTTAACTATATCTCCATTTGAAATGCATAGGGAATTTAGGACACAATTTGAGGTACTTCTTGAGTGAATTTCCTCTTGAAATTTGGAGTGTTTATAAAGTCAATAATATTCAAGCGGAAGATAACAGTAACTTTCGTAGGATGGCCTTGGTTCGACGCCTGGGCGGGAATAATGTTGCCGTAAGAAATGCATGGGAAATCGTAATCAATGTAAAGCTCGCTGCGAAAATGTCCATTTACGTTATGTTTAGCGTGGCCTATCAGAATAATATTTCGAAAATTCTTACATTTTATTAAAAGATATATTATCATATTGCTTGCTGTAAGCAAGCACACCTTTACTCGTATATATATATCTATACATATAGACGCTTCGGGGGGATATATATATATAACATATATATAGGATATTAATGTCAGGCCCAAACCGCTTCGGCCACGGAGGCGCCGATTTTTTTCCGTAATGGCCCACTAAATCTCACTCAGGAAAAATTGGGAAATCCACCCTACCTATCATGGGTTCGATTCTAGGAGGCCCCAAAAATCGACTTTCCCCCGTAAGGATGCATGGGGCCGTTTTTCAAATAATTTTTAAAAATACTTCCCATTATGCTAGAATAATGAAATTTCATGGAGCTATTGTTATTATTAGTATCTACGGAAAAATGTTATTGCTTACGTCCAACCGGTCATGGGTTCGATGCCAGGAGGTGAAAAAGTTTCAAATTTTGAAAAATCGTAGCTCTCTTAATATGATACATAGAATAATCAAATTTTTTACACTTATACGTATGTATATTTTGTACCTAGAAAAAAATTTATACTTGCCTACATGTCACGGGTTCGATTCCAGAGCGTCCCGTAATCTCGATTTTCCCCGTTTAGAATGCATGGGGTCGTTTTTCAAATAATTTTAAAAATACTTCCCATTAAGAAAGAAAAATAAGATTTCATGTAGCTATTGCCATAATATATATCTACGGTAAAATGCTATTGTTTACGTACAATAGGTCATGGGTTCGATGCCGGGGGGTGAAATATTTTCAAATTTTAAAAAATCATAGCTCCCTTTATATCGTACATAGATTATTCAAACTTTCAACACCAAAAGATACGTATATATAGTACTTTGAAAAAAATCAACACTTGCCTAGGTGTCACGGGTTCGATTCCTGAGCGTCCCGTAATCTCGATTTTTGTCATAAGGAATGCATTGGCCATATTTGCGAATGCTTTTTATGACATTTCCCGACCGCGCAGAGGTTCAAAATTTCACACAGCCATAGAAGGGACCATTCTCACATTAATAAAACCGTAATAGTATCGTAAATGGTCGTTGGTTCGATGCTAGGAGGCGTTAACTATATCTCCATTTAAAATGCATAGGAAATTTAGGACACATTTTGAGGTACTTCCTGAATGAATTTCCTTTTGATATTCGGAATATTTATAAAGTCAATCTTACTCAAGCCAATAATGACAGTATTATTCTTTGGATGGCCTTGGTTCGACGCCAGGGCGGTAATAATGCTGCAGTAAGATATGCATTGGAAATCGAAATCAATGCAATGCTCGCTGCGAAAATGTCATTTACGTTATGTTTAGAATGGCCTTTCAGAATATATTTCGAAATACCTTCATTTTATTAAAAAATATACTATTGCATTGCTTGCTGTAAGCAAGCGCACCTTTACTCGTATATATATATATATATATAGGATATTAATGTCAGGCCCAAACCGCTTTGGCCACGGAGCCGCCGATTTTTTTCCGTAATGGCCAACTAAATCTCACCTAGGAAAAATTGGGAAACCGACCCTACCTATCATGGGTTCGATTCTAGGAGGCCCCAAAAATCGATTTTCCCCATTAAGAATGCATTGGGCCGTTTTTCAAATGATTTTAAAAATACTTCCCATTAACCTAGAAGGATAAGATTTCATGTAGCTATTGCTACTATATATATCTACGGAAATATGCTATCGCTTACGTGCAACTGGTCATGGGTTCGATGCCAGGAGTTGAAATATTTTCGAATTTCGAAAAATCGTAGCTCTCTTAACATGATATATAGATCATTCAAACTTTCAACACAAATAGATACGTACATATTGTACTTTGAAAAAAATCAACAGTTGCCTATGTGTCACGGGTTCGATTCCAGAGCGTCCCGTAATCTCGATTTTCCCCGTTAGGAATGCATGGGGCCGTTTTTCAAATAATTTTAAAAATACTTCCCATTAACCTAGAAGGATAAAATTTCATGTAGCTATTGCTAATATATATGTCTACGGAAAAATGCAATACTTTACGCACAATCGGTCCTGGGTTCGATGCCAGGAGGTGAAATATTTTTGAATTTTAAAAAATCGTAGCTCTCTTAATATCGTACATAGACCATTCAAACGTACAACATGTATAGATACTTACAAAATGTAATTGGAAAAAATGAGTATTTGCCTATGTGTCACGGGTTCGATTCCAGAGCGACCCGTAATCTCGATTCTTCCCGTTTAAAATACATTGGCTATATTTCCGAATGTTTTTTATAACACTTCCCAACCGCGCAGAGGTTCAAAATTTCACACAGCCATTAAGGGGACCATTCTCATATAAAAGCTATCCTAAGATGGTCGTTAAAGGTCATTGGTTCGATGCTAGGAGGCGTTAATTAATTCTCCATGTGAAATGCATAGGGAATTTAGGGCTCATTTTAAGGTACTTCCTGAATGAATTTCCTTTTGCAATTCGGGGTGTTTATAAAGTCTACCATACTCAAGCGAAAGATTACAGTAATTTTAGCAGGATGACTTTGGTTCGACGCCGGGGCGGGATTTTAGCTGCCGAAAGAAATGCATCGGGAATCGTATTCAGTGCTTTTTCAGCTGCGTTAATGCCCTTTACTTAATGTTTAGCAACGTTTGAGCAGAGTAATCTTTCGAAAAATTTTATTATTCACTAAAGATAAATTATTGCATTGCTTGCTGTCAGCAAGCACACCTTTACTCGTATATATATATATATATACATCATATATACTTACTAAGTCTTGGGTTTTATCCACAAATAATAGTTATAAGTAATAGTAGTTTTTCCTGTTTTAGATTAGGTCCAAATTACTGACAACCCTCCTCAAACCAGTTCACTGGTTGATTAAAATGTTATTGTTTGACTTACATTTAAAACTTCAATGAGATTGCTGTAGACGACACCAAGTAACAGTTATTTAATTCTTTATCGCTATATTTGCCGTTAAATATTGTTAATTGCAATAATTGTAACCAATTAACAATGTTAAACACTAATAAACACTTCTTCCGAAATATCATTCCTTTTCTTATTCTTATGATTCTACTTATTATTCCGCAGATATTATACATGACTTGGTTGTTATATTTTAATTTTAATCGTACTTTTAACGGCTAAACTTAAGAAAATTGCAGTTAATGATAAAGTCTTGTGCTGCTGTCCATAATTACAAAGTTATTTTGTAATATTTTTTTCGTGTTTCGGACTGTTTAACTTTGGAATTTTCGTAGGCGATAAAACTTCTGTACAAATCAAGCAATATCAGAAGCAACTTCAATGAAAATAACAAAGTTAAGGAAGTAAATATCTCAATCTGGGATTCAGCGGCAAAGAAAAGAAATGCTCAAGGCAGATGGAGGGAATCGGAAATCAATACGTACGGAGAACCTCTCCCAGTGTGCGAACGATAGCTCAACATATGGGAAGTTACCCTCTAAAAGATGCTGAGAGCAATTTGAGACGCAGATCTCAATTGAGTGCCTTGTAACTACGGTCGATTTTTGAAGGCGTAACATGTTTTAAAACAAAATTAACTGTCTGATTCTGCTGGAAGGAGAAGCTCCGAATGAAGAGAGATTCGATGTAAATGGGTAGGAAGGAAGTATATGTCATAAACTTTTCGTTACAATTATGAGCAATCGAGTGGCTCAGACATAATAAAGTATTGTGCAGCGGCACATTCTTGCACATCTATGAGAGCGTTGATTTGAATAGGATAAAAGGAGTGAAGTCAAATTTGTAAATGAATGAACATAAAAATTTGGTTTTACAGTCAATGTTATTCATGAACCATACCTCGGAAGTAAACCCGTTTAAAATGGTACTTTAGAAATTTTTAATTCTTTAAATAGGTCATTTTGTCTTTGAATTTTTAAAACCAAAGAAATTCTTCGGAGAACTCCTCTACAAATATATATTAAAATTACAAATCATACACTAATAAGTATGATTACCAATGCTCATCTATTCCTCTTTTATTGCACACTTTATTTATTTCTCATACTGCATTCAAAAGGTAAGTACAGCGCGCATGTAGTTTCTAAATTAAAAAAGATCAAACATCGTGCGTGCTCGTTGCATAGTAGCCTATAACCTAATTTTTTTGATAGAAAATCATCAAACTATAATCTTTTAACTTTCATGGTATAAATATAAAATTAAATTTGAAGGCTCATAGAATTTATAACATGAAAAGAAAGATATGAGAAGATTTAGATGACCCAATCAGAAGAGGGGAAAATAAAACTAAGCTATCGGATTTTCATCGAGGTCAATAAATTTATCTGAATCAATAAAATTGGGGAAACCTGGTGTCTGGATAAAGAATGAGTTTAGAGAGTCTAATCTAAAGAATGACGCACGATTTGAACGTAAGATACCATTTACAGGAGACACTGAGGTAATAAATAATAGGATCGAAAGATAATTACGTCTCTTTCAAAGATAAGGTCACCCTTATCTTTGAGACGTAATGCTGTGATAATTTGACTAATTCGATACAGTCTTATATATCAAAATAATAATAGCACACAAATACATAATCTGCAATCTAAAATCTTAAGTGGACAAATATTAAAGGTCGAAAGGGAAATATTAATGATCGAAATTTAAAAAATCAATCTTACTACGAGAAATATATAAATGAATAATACTCGTTATCGATGGAAGTTTGAGTATAATTTGATTAAAACCTTAAGACGTTTATGAATTTAATTCAAGAATAGATGCACAATGACTAAAAACAAATTCCTCAACATTAGATTTGAAAAAGGATATAAATTTATTTTTTCATTCACATCATCCTAAAGAGGGACTTCAGAAAATTCGTCCAATTTGTGTTAACTATATTCTGAAGGCATTTAATCTCCCTTTCCTGAAAATCATTTATGCTGAACGTTATTCAAAGTGAGTTTCAAATAATGGTCTCCGAGAACGTACATCTAAGATCTTTCTTTCTCTTTATAGTTTTCAAGAAAATAACTCACTAAATGAGGAGTCGTATGTTTGAAATATGTTCTCAAACTCACCGTTCTTGAGGAAATACAGGTATCGTTCAGATAAAGATGATGCATTTCCCATCTGCGTAGAAACTTCGAAGCCAGTACCTTTCCCACAAGTCCCCTGCAATGCTGTACCACACACACCTGCAGGCAAACCAAACTATCTTTTGTTATTTGAATTTTAAAATTTACGAGTTCATCGTTATTAATGAAGCAAAATGATCATTAAGATTATTTACATTCAATATCATGAATAAGAAATAAATTCTCGTGATTTAATGACATGTTTTTCATAATATTATCTCCGATCTATTTAAAGGAATCAAATTGAATATTTAATTACAAATATCTTGTATTAGAACCTCTTAGTTAGACTTTTTGTTAGATAAGAACAGCTAGATGTATTGCCTTTAAATCGTTTCTGTTAAGTGAGGCAAAACACATGTAACAATTGATATATTAAAAAAATCGATTAAGACATAGAATTTGAGAAATATTTTTTTGAAATAGTAAAAAAGGAATAATCAACGCAATACGGATATGAAGAATGGAAAATCGATATGTTTTTCTTTCGAAGAATCAGAACTAAGGCGTCGGTGGATTTTCTTAATTTTTTTACGGAATAAGTATTATTGAATTATTTTATTGATATTAATAATTTATTGATAATTATTAACGAAAAAGCAATATATGTGATATTTTCATCGAATCGTACGGCCAAATGTCCGATTATTTTTTTCCGATCGCTTCAAATGAGAACATCGTGTTCTAGCCATTTCTAGACGAATCAACAGTAAGACCTCTCCAAAGAGTACAATTCGATCGAATGCGCTTTTTCCGGATTTTTATTACAAGGATCTTTCTTTTGGAATTTTGTGTCTTTGTTCTAATATCTTCGTTCCTGATGCCACCAGTTATTTATTTTGCATTTTAGAAAGGATTAACAATAGAAATCTTATCCTTAATATTGAATAAAATAGATTACATATTTATGGAAAACCAAAATTCATAGCCAAAAGATGACAAGCTCCTGTAAGTATTATAAGGGATCGATTATTGGCTAAATTTTTCTACAAAATAACTTGTAGCTTCCAGAAACATGGCTACAAGTTTAGGTAAATAAATAGAAGACTGAAGAATGCGAACATAATATTTTGGAGAAAGGTAAGACAGATTACCTTAAAATTCGCATGTTGCTCATAGTTTTTGATAGTAAATTGATAATTATGTAAGCCTTCGACAGTTGATAATGTACTCATGGAAACGACGAAGTTTCGCAAAAAACTAGAAACTCCAGAAAGAAAGAAAATGAAGGTCCCTTCTTATTGTTAGATTATATTTTTCACTTATATTGGAAAGTATGTAGGGCTAAAGAATTGGGGTATATTAAAAACAAAAAATGTTTACGATGATGAATGTCTTAAGAGGATTATGAAAGGAACATATATAATTCGTATTTTAAACGGAGTATCTTTAAGTCACCTGCACGTCGCCCTCGAGGAGCAGCTTAAAGCGCGGGCGAGGGGCAGAGAGCAAGGAATCGCTACTCAGAGCCACCCCTCCACTGCTCCCAGATGTTCCACTACCGCCGCACCCTGATTCCTCGTCCTCCCCACGCCGTGCCTCCTCCTCACCCATTACCACGGAGGCCACACTGCTGCCTGCGGATCCAAGAGGCGATGATGATCTGAGAGAGAAACATTGCAAACAGGAATCAGACCATCTGCAACAAGATGGCTTATTGCAATTAAACTATTTCTTTATATCTCCAGGAGGAATCTTTCAAGATTTAAATGAATACGGTAATGGAGAGGAAATTATTACTTTGGCATGCCACACATAATACCAATTGACGGCGATAAAGAGATTAAATATTCTTTCAACGAAATTTAATTCTAGGACAGTATTTTTGCATTTAATTTCTGGAAGTATAGAGATTTTTCATCACCTCAATTGATTCCTCCGGTAGTGACTTATTTTAGTAAATTGATTACATGAGATTGTTTTATAATTCCTGAGTCTTCTTCCCCATACTAAAAGTGTTACTGTACTTTAACACCGAATAATATATCGCTATAATATATTATATTTGTATAAAATCGATGATGGAAGCCTTTAGTTTGTGAAATTCCTTACAGGTGGGTATGAAAAAATATAATCTTGCAAAATTCCACGAAAAATATATATATTTATTTGCGACCGGTTTCAAACATCAATGCTCATTATCTGGCCAGATTTTACATTAACGTTTGAAACCGGTCGCAAATAAATAAATATTTTTCGTGAAATTTTGCAAGATTATATTTTTTCATACCCACCCATATTATATTTGATTTTACGATGGAGAAATAAACTGACAATTTATACCCGTACCAGATTAATATTTAACATGGTCATAAATTGACAAGAAGAGTCTGAATATGCAGTCTCCATTAAAGTATAGGGAAGAGGACGCGATAAGTTTTTAAGGATATTTAAGGGAAAATATTAAGGAGTGGATAAAAAATTAATGAAAATTAGATCGAATGTTTTAAGGATATTTTACAAAAGATAATTCCACAATACGTACTCTGCAACTCTATAAGGGAAACTCTATAACCAGTGGAAGGACGTTACGATGACAGTAAGATAGTTCGCAAACTTCCACAGAAATTTCATTACGGCAAGATGTTTCGCTAGTGTCTTAGAATCGTCGGGCTGATGACAGTAGGAGCAGGTAAAGAAGTGTACTGTTTTACTTTCATTTTACCCTAAAAGGAACTGAAGATAAATCCAAATCCAGAATACTATCGATTTTCAAAAGATAGATTACGGAAGTACCCAAATACCGAGAAATAAATAATGATGGTATGATAAAGTATAAAAACCCAATAACAAATAGAATTCAGCCAAAATTTTTCTGTAAATAAATTTTTATAAAAATACTCTCGACAAGGAACGTTAAGCGATTTTTTCAAACATCTAAGAAGAAGAAAAGGTATAGCTAAAATATATGCATCATTTGAGAAAAAAACGAAAAGTATCTATTCAAAGACAGAAATAAGAAAAAATATATTTATTACTTAAATAATTAGCATGGTAGTATTTATCAAAATGCCAAGTGGGGAAGAAACAGCCGGGAAATCGGTATTGTATTAGATATTTACAGAATTTATGTGAAACAATTATAAAAAAATGTGGGAAATACTAAATCAAATAGAACAGCGTACATGATTGAGGTGGGCCCAACGTTGGAGGCAACATGGATAGTTCCTACAAATGATCCTCAATCAATCATGTTATTTAAAAAAAGAGCCGAAGTTTTGTATCTCAAAGGAAGTGATCGGATGCAGTAACGGAAAAGAAAAGAGCGGTTTCAAATTGGCAGTTGATACAATGAATTAGGAAAGCATGTGAAACGCAACATTTGGGTCTATCAAGGCAAGATTGAGAAGACAGACAAGTAATGTTTGTAGCGATTATAATTCAATATGCTGTAACATTTATAAATATAATTCCATTTATATTTTATGATACTTCTATTTAATTAGGCAGAGCTCTGTTTAGATAGTTCAAGAAGAATGTAATCGAAATTATCATCTGTGTTTAGAGAATCTATGTACTCGATACGTATCGAATATCTCCGATACACGTATGCATTATTATGATACGGACATACATTAATAAGGACAAAAATTTAATCTGTAGATACTCCTAATAGACAACTCATATAGAATAATTCCATTTGATAAAAAAAAATGAACGTCTTAGAATCATATGAAGAAAATTAGTGTATACAAAGAAGAGACTGTGCTCGAAATTGCATCTGATTAAACACGGAGACAGTAAGCAATTTAAAAGGATAACTGTATCGAGAGTATCTGTCAAAAAATAATAAATAATATTCAGAAATGTTACATAATACAGTTTCTTTAATCTTTAGTTGCTTCCTATCCATAACCTCCGAATTCAATTCTCACTGTTTGAAATTCACTCGATTACATCCTAATGTCTTCAAATACCACCAATTATAGATTGTTTTAGTAATACATTTTTATTCTTCTATTTCGTCTTGATAATAATCAACGGAAAATTCATATTAATCCCTTTCCTATCCTTCCTAAAGCTGAACAGTGAAAATCATTTTCTCCCGTTAAGATATGTTTAATTTTAAATCAATTCGTTTCTCGATCGAATTTAATGCAGCTTGACTTGAAAAAGATAAAACTATAGCCAAAAAATAAAGTCGAGGACTTATCTTCCCAGTAGTCTCGTGATTTAAGCTATTTTTAATAAGTTAAAGAGGTCATCCACTCTTGGAAAAAGATATTTCCTCTTAATTAGATTAACAGCATAATAAAGTCAACTGAATACTACTTCGTATCGCATATTAATATTTTTGAAAGGCCTCCTTAAAAATATTTTGAAGATATAATCGAGCAATTGACTGATATGGCTTTTTGGGTTTTCATGTGGAATTACACCAACTGCTTAAATAAAATTATTTACTCTCAACTTTCTTAGGCGTTAATTTTCAGATATTTCTTCGGTCCCTCTTGCAGGATTTTTGAGGATCTTAATTCCACGTAATATTCTGGATTATTGCTGGTTCGCCATGATCAAAGACATCGATTTTGGGCACATTAAAACATTCTATGGAAATTGCTAAGCGGCAAATTAGTGTTATCTAAATATTTTCCAACGATGAGCGGTAGATACTGCAACCTCTGGCTAATTCATTTGCAAACGGAAAATGAAATACCGCGCATTATCAACCGAATTATCATCAAAATGTTTGCGTTTGATTAATTAATAACTTTTCCTCGCGCAAGTGAAACTATTCGAAGTAAATTGATCTGAATTAATGAAATTTCTTAAATTATTTGGAAATTGAACCCGAACTTATTCTATTTCCATCTACTTACATCCAAAACTGTATAAACTTAAGTCTGATTCCCTTTAATTTCTTTAACTTTGAAAATAAAGTATGTACTTATAAGGTTTAAGTACAATTGACGGCGAAGATTTTCCCAAAAAGACACTTTCCCTCACTTTTCTGAATCGGAGAGATACCATGAATGAATCCAACCGAGCTCAAATTTTATTTAATCCTTCGCAATTACAATACCTGTCATTCATGGCTACTTCCACGATTTAGGGATTAATACCCAAATTTGATCATCTCCGATTCGAACACTTTTCGAAGAAGCAATTAATCAAATCCTTCATTATCTCCCGTACTTTCATCAAATAGGAATTGCTCGAATTTTTCATTACATTACATTGCTCCAACGTTCATTACTATCTTTGAAAAATTCAAAGAGGAAGGCATCCCTCAGAAGAAAGAAAATCTGTAGCAACCAATGACAAGAGGAAATAACCTTCGCAATCTAGAGTCACAAATATGTCTTTGCCTCTACCATTTGCTTGAGATATTGAACGTCTTTGAGATGTTTCACGCTCCGTTCGCTCTACAGTGAATTTAAAAAAACTAGAACAGAACAACGAGTTTTATGAGACTCAGAAGAAACGAAACGATTTATATTTTGTATCTTTAAAAATTTCACTCACTTGTTCGATGTGCATTACAGGGTGAAAGCATTTAAAATACTATCCATCGATAATGAAAAGAAAACAGAAATAAATTATAAATAGAATAGAAACGAATGGAATACTTCAATAATTTAATTTAACCCTGAAATAGATATTTTAAGGTTATTTTTCATTGGTAAATAATATAATATAATAACTATACTCCGTTTCACATTATGAAATTACTACGTATTTCTTATCAGAGAAAAATGAAATTGGAAGGATTTGGTTTTAAACCTTATCAATAAAAAGAAAAAAGATTTACGAACAAATTAGTGCGATTCATTCACGTTTAAAAACTATAACAATCGAAGGTAAAATAAAAAATACCCTCAAGAAATGCTGAAGAATCGGTTGCAATTTTTTTCGAATCTAAGAATTTGGTCTATATTTCTTGGCATTTCATCGATTTTGCAATCAATATCCACTAATCACCACTAATGCCGTCAACTTTTATATTAAAATTTATGCGGAGAAATTACGAGAATGATTCTAAGGAAACACCGTAATTTTCGAGAAAATGGGTTGAAAAATGTAGTCACCTGTTACTTTCCGTTCTATTAAAGTAAGAAATACTACAAGCGAGAACTTTAAATAAATTAACGTAAAGAGAACTTCAAATAAAATAAATAAACATAAAACATAAATTAATCTATACTCCGATTATAATAATCAACAAACACCGGTATTGTAATTACAAATTTTTATTGATTTTATTTATCTTATTTAATCTTGAAATCAATGTGTGAAGGCGTGACTTCGTGGAATGCCATAGTAATAAAAATTTACTAAGTTATTTTTATTACTTATTTAATCTCTCTATCTAATTAGTTTACTATATCGTTCTTAAATATAAGAATGGGGCAGATATCACAAAATAATCTACCAATTGTTACGTTCGTTCGCTAGTTTAACCCACGGTTAAAATAAACTTTATTTTCTTTCCGGAAAAATCTGTAATAAAAACAGAAATTGATGACTTTATAACTACTATGTTTAATTCATATATTTACAAATATATACTTTCGCACATATTATTCCTAATTTTTTTGGAATAATGAAAAATAAATTCCCATTCTCGATTTGATAACAATATTCGAAGCATAAAATCAGATCATGCATTTAATGTTCCTTATTTGAGAGAATGAGTAAGAGTTGTAGTAACTAGCACATGAGAATTTATCGTTTTATCGTTAGCATCGTCTCAGTCGATTCAGAAATAATTCTATCTCTGGGTATTAAGTGAAACATTATCTTGTAAGGCAATGATGATATATTATCATGACAAAATAATTTTTCACTTCTGTTTGATTATAAATAAATCATCTGTAATGAATATTTCCATCTCCAATGTTGAGTAATGAACCACTTTAGTTAACAAAAATCCTATCTTGCCTCTGTAAATCCTCAAAATAAAAACAAATAAAAAACCCGACGTGGAAATGGGTAACAATTTCATATACTTAAAATCATTAAATTTAAAATTAAAATCATTAGAAGAGCAAGAACGATGACGTGCAGCGGCATTTTTGGCGCCCTCTAGAGATATTGGTGCAGTTATTCCTACAGCTTATCACTCGATCTAACAACATATACTGCATTACAAACCCTCTCAGACGATTCAATTGAACTGATATTCCACTTAAATAAATCATCAATAAATACAACAACATATACCGCTGTCAACAAATATGTAAAATAACATTTTAATTTTTACCGTAAAATAACTTGATGTATTATTTCTGATGTCTTACCCAAGCTGATCCTTTCGTTGAAAATTCTGAATTTCGCCCAGAGCTGTTTCATTATTCCAATTGATGAGATTTAATTGTTGCACAGGATGAACAGATGTAAGTTCATCATTTTTTACTAAAACTTTATTATTAATAACACTTTCGCTGGAACATATTCCAATATTTTGACTTCCGGAATCGGGCAATCGGACAACTGATTTTCCAGCATCTTGTGCATCTTCAGACTTGGCATCTTCACCTTCTTCCACCCTTACCCCGCTTAAGCTCTCACTTACACTTGCCTCACCCCCTTCTCTTCGCCCAAAAGGGCTAGAGAAGCAGAACATTAAAGCACAAGACAGCTTGTAGTCAGTAGTTTACACAACAAATATGAATACAGTCGATTGATCTAAGCACTAACTTTCATACCACCACTATATATTCAATAAAACCACGTCGAATCCATTTCCCGACGAAGGAAACAATGGATTGACCTCGATATAAACCAAAGTAGAGCGGGAAATACACTGAAAATGAGGATGATTTTTAGATTAAATAAGACATTTTCTTAGTCATTGAAAAATGTAATGAATATTTTTTAGACTTTGATTTTTATTAAATGAGAATAAAGGAAAATAATAATTTAACTAGCTTGTGAATCATTAATGTCCGTGGGAAATTACAAAATATGTGAATGACACAATTGTTCAAATCCACTCTATATCTAGAACTCTCCGAAGCACGATTTCCACATTATATATCATCAGCATTAAACATTCAGCACTACCGGTTTCGATATACACGAAAGCAGCCTCAACCGAGGAAAGCTGTAAGGGTATTCTTTTCGTTTAAGTTTTCACCGCACCGTTATCTCGAGTCTGGCGAGACACAGAAATTTGATGGGTAACTAAACTTCCTTCTTCGAAAAATTAAGTCATAATTATTAAAACCACGTAAAAAAGACATTTCCGGCGTTAGCAGACAAGAGAACGATCTTTCCAATGCTCCTTGCACCTATCTTCTCAGCAGCAGACAAGCTGCATAGACACGCCCCCATGCGAGATATCGCGGTACTGCGTGATTTTCCATGAGTTCGTTATACGCTAGCATTTCGAAAAACGCAATACGCATTAACAAACGAGTAATTATCATGGATTACAAATATATTTCAATAAGTTTTACATCTAGAACAGCAACAGAGTATACTGAGTTCGTTTTATGTACACATGGAGGCGCAGACATCCTCGAATTATTGATCGATATATGTTCGATTTCCTCAGTTGTTCTGCTAGTTGCTTCCAACTGTGTATGTGGGAACGAATGGCAGGATATTTAACATTGTAAATGAAAAATCGTGAAGAGTGATTTGGAAAAATTAATTTATTTATTGATTCGGCGCAACTTATTTTATGGCATAGAATATTTTAAAATCGAATACTATTCTTTAATTTATTAAACACCAGTTGTAAAAGCACTTGAAATTATCAATCAGCCAAAGGAAGTAAGAAAGATATCAGACCCTAAGCAAATGAAAATTTCAAAATTATGGTGAGTATCTTATGCAAAGAATAATCTTGGTTAAAATAATTAAGGAGAGCTTGCAGAAGTTTCCATTGACTGCACCTTTTCATCCACACTGCTCTCGGTTCTCTCTGAAGGTGTTACCAAAACTCGTGGTCCATACAGTAAAACGTAGGCACAGTGCCAATCACCTTGGGAATTTAAAACATATATTAGTTCTAAATTACACAATTTATTAGAATGAGAAGGAATTTTAAGGGTAATTTTATAAAGCTCTCCATACAGATCTATTACATACATCTCTTATAAGGAAACTTGGAAACTACTAGTTATTGAGGTCAAAGGTGAAAAATGTCAAAAAGATTGAGGGCACTTTATAAATTTTGATAAATTTATTTAAGTGGTGTCACTGGTTGATCACAGGTATCACCACAAATATTCCAATAGCTAAGAACGTTAATTTAAAACAATTTGTGAAGGGTTTATAACATTATTTTTCAATATTAATAACTTATTAACTTACTTTTTATAGCAACCCGTAGAATTACATAAAAATAAGATAAATTTGCCATTATGCCTTGAAATATATTGAAATTACCTGTAATGTTTACATTGAACTATCTAAAAATACACTTACTGAATTAAATTTTGTCTGCACTTAATAAGATGAATTTTAATATAACAAAAAATTATTCTTGAAACTTAAACCTACAATTACTTCCTTCTATGAATCTGATTTTCATTATTGATATCTTGAATTAAATAAGAAGTAACTTTCAAGATTAACTGTGGAAAACAGGATTCAAAAAGCTGCTTTCATATATTGATAAAAGACAGTTTTAATCAATAACCAATATTCCTTCTCTGTACATAAGGTTTATCAGTAAAATCGTCATAATAGATTATATTTCTCAAAATTCTTTAAAGATGGAAAAAAAAAGATTATGAATAATTAATGAAACATATACAATATGAAAATGAATACAAATGTGATGAATTTTTATCTTGGTAATTAATTGATGATGGAGAAATAGTAAGTATAATTTATTTAATTAAAAAGTTTTAGTGAACTTGCTAAAGCAGAAATTTAAAATTCCTAATCAAACCCTCAAAAGTAAAAATTTTCTCCAACTGATTCTAAAAATGCATTTTCATAAAACTCAAATGATAAAAAAATTTTTTATGTGAAAGAAAATGAACAATCTAACCTCCTCCAGAGAGTTTCAAAATGTCTTCCTCAGTAACTTCTATGACAGCTTCATCATCACATTTTAGCCATGTATCACCAAGACCTCCAGCATCTTTTGCCGCTGCCATAGAAGATGCTGAAGGCTTCACTACATTAGAACTTTTTCTTTCTTGTCGAACCCAAGCTACATAGTGACCACTGGAGCTAGATCTTCCTTGGTGAGTTAGAACAGCAAGCAGCTGGTAGTAGCCTGAATTATTTGACCCAATATCTATAATAGAATATGAATGAATGGTCAAATGCAGGCTAAAAAACACAGTAAGTCATACTAGTAGCAGAAATTACAGTATGAACTAAAAAGATAAGTTCAAGCAGACTATATAGCATACAATCATATTGTTAATTCTGTAACCAATTTTGGGCTGTTTACTTTGAGGAAGCATGCAGAAACTAGTATGTGGCTTATCAATCACAGAGAAAAACATCATATTTTGGATATTTGTTCATAATAAAACAATACTGGAGAGAAAAGTTTCAATCAGGAATAAATTGACACATGTGCAGAGTTAGAGATCCATTTGTGAGAATATTGTTTCAGCTGAAGAGAAATATGTCCTTCCCTATTTTTATTTTTACCATAACACATCCTATATTATTTCTTGAAGGCAAATATATTTATACTTTAATAGAAAGCAGAAAATGAGCACCTCTGCATGTATGAAAAGAGTAAGAAGACTACCATTAAAAGTAAATTTGTAGTTCGAGTGTCAGTAAAAAAAATAACTTATAAACAATCTTTATGTGCAGACTTAGAAACACTATATTGTAGTATAAGGAATTTATATATATATATAAAAATAATATAATAGGTTTACCGGAAAGTTCTGTCTGTTTTTAGAATGAAACAAAAGAATAGATTTTTCATACTTTGAATAAAGTTTATTGAATAATTCAATTGCCATCATTATTTATGACTTCTCTACAGCGTGATACCATTTTGTATGTCCCATTTTTAAAGAATGTCTTATCTCTAGAGGCCAAAACTCCGTTCCGATTACAATGTTTCAACAATTAAGCTCATAAATATAAAACGCATTTTTGGCTCTCTCTTTTGATCGCTTACAATTTATACACATTTTCGTCTTAGATGAATAAAACGAAGACTATTCTTGTTAGTATTAAGTGAGACGCTTTCGCATACCAATGGTTTCTGTCCTTACAAAATTTCTTTCAGGGCAAACAATTCAAGAAAGAAGAAGAAAGCGAACAAACACGGTTAAATTTTTGGCCTCTAGAGATAAGACATTCTTTAAAAATGGCATATACAAAATGGTATCACGCTGTAGAGAAGTCATAAATTATGATGGCAATTAAATTATTCAATAAACTTTATTCAAAGTATGAAAAAATCTATTCTTTAGTTTCATTCTAAAAACGGACAGAACTTTCCGGTAGACAATATTATATATATTTATTTATTTAAATTTCGGAAGTTATCCAAGTGAAAGAATTGATCGAAAACTTCAATGCCAAAGGGTACAACATATATCTGTAAACCAAATTTACCAAAGCCAATCCACTAAGATGTTCATTTAGAGGCTAAATGAAACATGACAGATTCTTTTATTAACTGTGCCCAGAAAAATATCTTTTCAAATGCATAAATACAAATGGCATTTGTATACATGCTATTTGATTTCTTCCAATAATTGCAAACATAAAAACCAATAGGAATTTGTAATAAATGTGATGTGAAATTTGGCATACAAAGTGTTAAAAACACTAATTTTGCCTATTAGTTTGTAGTTTTAGATGATATTTCAAATCTTAATAATCAAATAAATATCAACAGATAGGATGACATAATTTGGAATTATTTATAACCTAACTGGCATGTATTTGACTGAAAAATATACAATTTAAATAGCAGAAAATTTATATAAAAGTAGTTTTAACATTAATGCAATTATCATTAAGATAGAATTGTAATTTATGAAATGAAATATCATCTCTCTTCTACTGGAGTAGGTAAAAAACTCAAACTAATGTTACATCACTTATAGTCCACAAAAGCTGATCTAACTCAGAGCAACAAAAACTTTATCCCCATCAATCATACGAAACACACTAAAAATGACTCACCATCAGGGAACGAATAAGGTTCTTTCTTTGTGTCCACAGACAGCTTATCCTGAACATCACCACGACCTTTTGACCCTTTTTGTTCTTTATCTGCCTTCTGAGAATCTTCCACCTTTTTGTCCTCCACTTCCTTTAAACAAATATTTATATATATTTAAAACTCTCTCATCTCAACAAACACTGATGTCACTATTTTTTATAAGATCTTTGATAATTTTTTCTGATATGAAAACATTTTAAAAGTTACCTTAAATTTAGCTCTCATGGGAGTTAGTTTTTGCTGCAATTCTGATGAACACAATTCAAAGGCATCAAACATTAGAGGAAATTTCACATCTTTAAGAATTTTAGCATTTATTGCCTCTTTTTCTTTGAAATAAAATCTTACAAACTGCACAGTTAGGTATGCTGGAAGACGACTAATCTTTGACTGAAAATAAGATCAAGAAAATTATAGATCATGACCAAAAGGACAAAAATTAAATGAACTTAATTTGTAACTGAGTAAAGTAATCAAAATTGACATTTATACCATATTATTAAAATTTATAATTAATGAAATAATGAAGGGTGATGACTCCAAATGTTTTCAGAGAAACTAATATCATAAACTAGTAGCTTAACCCTTTCGAGACAAATGCCTTCTATAGACATCAGTGACTTTCCGGGCCCAGAATACAAATGCTGATTATTGATGACAGGAATTTTCCTATGCAGAATGCCCAGTGTTGTCTTTGGATGTCAAAAGTACATATCGTACAAGGGTACTGATGTAAAGGATTATGGTTTATATTCTAACCTTTCTGACCTTTTTTTAGGGAGTTTCAGACCTTTTCCCAAAAATATATACGATAATAATTGCTATGCTTCCAAGCCATGCTATAAAAGGGAACGTGGATTACAGTGTTCCACAATTGCTGTTGCAGAGGATTAGGTATGAAACCTTGCTGAGAAAAGGGTACCTAAGATTTATACCAGGCCTATTCAGAGTATGCAAAAACACACAGGGGAAGTTTTTCCACTGAAGGCTTTCATACACAGAGGGAGATTTTCAGAAAATGATTCTGTCTTGAAAGGGTTAAGAAATGACCTTATCAATTATTTTAACATTGAAAAATGAAAGTTCATAGAGAGAAGTACTAACCGTTTTTGTATACACTGCATCCCTTCCTAAAGTTGGAGAATATTTAGTGATTTGTTCCTGCATTTTCTGTAAGAATGATTGTATTGAGTTAACTTATTGTAAAAATTGTATTGTGTAACTTAAAAAAACTCTTTATCTTTCTTCAAAGAAAAATATGCTTTCAAATATTAATCACAAATACAAGGGTTAAAGGAATCATTACTTCCTACATTTACACTCTCTTTCAAAAATTCTTGATAAAGCACCAAGCAGATGTCCATTTTTGGCACTTTTATGAATGAGTCAGATACTTCCACATTAACTTATACACAAGATAAATAATTCAGTAAAAGGAACCTTCTAATTATATAGATCAAAAACACAAGAATAATTTATTCAGGGTTCTTGGTTGAATTGAGGGAATGACTAATACATTCCAGAAAACAATAAGATTTAACTTTTAAAGTTACAATATAGTTGAGATGGGTTCAAAATAATTAATGCATTAAGGTGATGGAGATTAGGAGAAAAAATTGATTCCTACTTTGCCTGTTAAGCTTGCATACCAAGAAGTGCACATTAAAGCACAACTTGTAACGAAGCAAAAAAAATATTGTTGATTCTTCTCACAGGATTATATCTAAATTAGTGAATAAGATAAATTCATCATAAACAACAATTACATGTATGTTAAAATGAGGTTGCTAAAGTCAATCCAACTTACAGATCTTAAACCTGAAAGCATGTATCTAACATCTTGAGATATAAAACAGCTAAGCTGCAGAAAACTCTCTGTTCCATGAGCAATAGGTTCCTCTTCACTTTCAACACATTTCAACTCCGTAACATGTGTTCCACCAAAAAACTGTTCTACTAGAGATCTGAAAAAAAAATCTCAGCTTAAAAATCCCAACATTTATCTTTCATGATTATAGGTATCTCAAACATTATTTGAAGTAATAAGAGTTTGAAATAAAGATAATTTTCAATAATATCAAACAAGTTTCAATCTGGGCATAGAAGGGTTAAATGATCTAAAAATATATGAGGAATACATGAATGCAGAAGTTAGTCACCTTAAAAGAGAACTTAATAAGGTATATTTCCCTATAATTATTCAGCAAAACCTTTTCTGAACATAAAATTTGATTTTATCTCTGATATAATATTCATAATGATACAACACTTTACTATAAAATTAAATTAAATATAGTGCCTGTATTATATGGTAGTATATAAAGGTACTACAATGGACAGTAAAATTGTTTTCAATGTTGAAAAAATAATGCCATAATTAAAATAAGTTTGGAATAAAAGGAGATAACATAACCAGAGAGCAATAACTCATAATAAGGTTTAAAAATGTTTCAGCTCTATTTAATAATACTCAAGTTAAATAATAAACCTTAGCTTACTTAGGTTTCTCAGCTGTTGCACTTTCATCAACTTCAAGAGGTGGTAACTTTTGCTGAAGCATCCTCACCATTTCTGTCCAACATTCATTTGCATCCTATGAAAATACATCTCACTATTTAAAAATTTAGAATAAAAATTTGTGCAGTAATTATTCAGAAAATCAATGCTACCTTACAGTTTTCTGACTGGCCCGAAGGTATAATTATTTATCATTTATTCATTTATCTATGATTAAATATGTATAATCCCTCACTCACTTAGCATAATAGAAGTAGATTTAAACAAATCTATAACTTAATTTCAAATTAATTAAATGACAGTAAAGCATAACTGTAAAATCAATAAAAATTATGGCAATAGAATCAGTTTCCATAACAAATTTGGATTTCAAAATGTCCCAAGTTTTCCCAAGTTTCCATTGCATTTTAGGGTCATTATAAGATACTTTAATTAAATCATATAGATGAAAATATATGACCTTATTTATTTATTTTAAAAAGAAAATCTGTTTACTTATAACAATAAAAATTATTTATACATATTTACATTTTCATAAATTATTGAGGTTCACCCAATAGACAAAGTAATATTCTAAAAGAATGCAAAAAAGGATTTCAATAATTATTATAGTTTTTGTAAATTGTGCACACAAATTTCCAAAACACTTTTGAGAAAATCGTGTTTTAGTTTAAGTTACAAGTATCTATCAAAATTTGTAAACTTACTACTATAATCGGCTAGTCCACTAAACTTGGTGTGTATAGCAAACTTTTTGCTACTTACTAAAAGTCATTAACTGAATACTTTACTCTCTATAAAATTTATAAAATTGTTGTTGGTATGAAAATTGCATTCCCTCATGATTATATCTCCAGTTCTTCCATTATCACAACTGCGAAATATATCTGCATCCTTATTCCGCCTACAGATGTGTAGTCAGCAAGTTTATTAATATTTCTTCTGGATTTAACATGTTTCTGAGACATGTGCCATACGGTTGAATTGCAGTTTTCAATCACATTATCCTATGGTCTACAAGGTATCTTCCTGATAAATATTATCTCAAAAAGTCATCAGAAAGTGTAATAAAATGTTTGCCTTGCTAAAACAAAGTGGTTTATAATGTTTACAATCCATGTCAGAAATCTCAATGATGCACTTATAACTGTACTTGATTTGATGAAAAAAATCAGCATTTGCCTGTGTGTCTTGGGTTCGACCTATATAAATAGGATATATATGTCAGGACTAAACTGCTTGGGGGACAGGGTCGGCGATTTCTTTAAGTGATGGCTCACTAAATCTCACCAAGAAAAAAATTGATTGATGCAAGGGGGCATTTACTTTATCTCCATAAGAAATGAGTAGGGAAAATAAAACTCCTTTCAAGGCCTTTCCAAAATGAATTTCCTTTTGAAATTTGAAGTGCTTATAGAGTCAATCAGACTCAAGCAAATGAGGACAGTGTTTTTTGCAGGATGGCCAATGTTCGACTCCAGGGCGGTTATAATCCTGCCTTACGAATAACATGAGAAATCAATGAAATATACACTGCTTAAATGTACTTTAGTTTATGTTAACCAATGTTTGAGCAGAGTAATCTTCAAAAAATCTTATTTTTTATTAATTATATAATAGCATTGCTTACTGTCAGCAAGTGCACCTTTATATGTATATATATCACAATATTGTATTATTTAAAATTAAATTTTATATGGTCCATTTCAGTAAATTTTCAAAAATATATTTTAAAAGCTTAAATACATTGGTGAAAAATAATAATCCAATGATAATATTTTTAAGCTAACAAATTAGAATATTAAACAGCTTTATTAGAATGCTAAATAAATTTATTTGGATATTATTAAAATATAAGGGCATGATAAGACAATAATGTGACAAGTAATACCTGTTGAACAAAACCACCATGATCAGTCTTTTCTGCAAACCGTGGAAAAGCGGTATGTAGAACTTGAAGCAATGTGAGTGGATGGATGGCTAAACCTTGAGGATTACCTAGACTACCAATACCTTTCCTATCCATTAAGTCATATAGATCTCTCATAGCTGCAGTTATAGATTGTGCTGCAGCGTTTGTTGATCCACCACCTGCGCCACCAACAGACAACAATGGGATTCCTGAAAATATAAATAATAAATCCATCTTTCCTAGCTAATACAAATAGTTTGGGTGTTTATCATTTGAATTAAAACAAAAATCTACTCTGGTATTCTCTGGAAACCTTGCCTCAAACTGTGGTAAATAAATTATTGTATAAAATATAAGGTAGAGATATGATTCTTAAATCTAAAGCAGATAAATTTAATAATTATTACAATCTATGCATTATGCCGTATTTCCCGGCCAATAAGACGCACTTTTTTTTCTCCAAAATAAGCTGTAAAATTAGCCTGCGTCTTATGCGCTGATGGTATACGGATATCACGGTTATAACTTTGTCCTATAATAAGCAACCGTTTTGACAGGATAAATAAATACGATTATAATTGTTCAATTAATTAAAAATTTTGATAATAACACTTTTTGGGAGCAGGTTGTTTTAGAAACAAAGTTTTAATATGTCGATGTCTAACTTCCTTCAAAATAATTCCTGGATAAATCAGAAATGCATACAATGTAGAATGTTTAGTTTAATCTCGCAATGGGTGCTGCTATATCATAAAGTCTTTCAAAAATTGTGGAATCAGCAATGCGCTGGGTGGAAGTGAAGATGACATTTTGTATGAGGAAAGTGACAACTCCCGAGGAAATATCTACACGCATGATTTTATAAGCAGTGATGAGGAGTTTCTGGGGTTCTATGATGAATAAACTCTGATATATTTGCTTATTATTTTTTAATATTAAAGTTCAGTTTTTATGTAAAATGTTGTCATTAAAATTCTTTTCTGCATTATCCAAGTATTATAATTTTTTTTCATAAATTCTAACCTAAAAAATCCAGGTGCTTCTTATGCACCGGTGCGTCTTATACGCCGGAAAATACGGTAAATGTAAGAAAATAGATAAGCCCAAGCCTAAAGCACGGAGGCCACGGAGTCGCCAATTTTTTTACGTGATGGCCCACTAAATCTCACCTCAGAAAAAATCAGATTTCAGGTCCCTCTGGAATCAAACTCATGACTCATGGGCAACTACTGATTTTTTCAAAGTACAATATGTAGGTATCTATAAGTATAGTAAGTTTGACTGTTCTATGTATAAAATTAAGATACATACTATTTTTCTGTTGGTGTGTGAAATTTAAACCTCTGGGCGGTTGGGAAGTGCCCTAAAAAGTTTTTGGAGATAGGGCCAATGTATTTCTTATGGGGAAAATCGAGATTATGGGACGCTCTGGAATCGAACCCGCGACACATATGAAAGAGTTAATTTTTTCAAAGTACATCATATACGTATCTTTGTTTGTAAAAATTTTGAATGATCTACGAGTCATAGTAAGAGAGATACAATTTTTCAAAATTTGAAAATATTTCACCTCCTAGCATCGAACCCATGACCAGTTGCAGGTAAACTATAGTATTTTTCCGTAGATATATACAATAGCAATAGCTACATGAAATGTTATCTGTCTAACTTAATGGAAAGTAATTTTTTTTAATATTTGAGAAACGACCCCATGCATTCTTATGGGGGAAAGTTGATTTTTGGGGCCTCCTAGAATTGAACCTATGATGGGTAGCGTCGGTTTCCAATTTTTTCTAATGGTTATCCAATATATATATATAGATAGGATATGAATGTCAGGCCTAAACAGCTGGGGGCACAGGGTCGGCGATTTTTTAAATGTACTTTGAAAAAAATTAATATTATCTTTTGTATGTGTCATGGGTTCGATTCCAGAATGATCAATTAGTTCTTAGTTTGATGTATGGGCAGGAAAAATTCTTTATTAGGAAATGTATGGGATATCAGACTTAAATCAAAATATGAGGACATAATGACCTGAGTAAGTTAAATAAGTTTTAGTAGCATTTAAGAATTATGAAACTTTTGGATACACTTTAATTTATTAGTCATAATATTTTAAATCGCTTGCTTTTACTTATATAAATATGTATATATAAAACAATGAAAATAAATAATTTACAAAAAATATAAATAATTACCTCCTGAAAATTTTTTCAGAGACTCCCTCAATTCTGGAACTGTCTTTAAGCATTGCACAGTGGCATTCATGTAGCAAGTATTTCCAAGATTTATTAGACCAGCTGGTAAATCTAACTGAAAAATGAAAAGAATTGTCAATTCTACTAAAAATTAATGAGAATTCCTCCAAATAAATAGTATATTCTATTTAATACTTCATTTCATTATTATATTCATAATAGCATTTCAATCTTTCAGAGAAATTTAAATAAAATGCAAAACGAAGTTTATGCTCAAGGGATAGGAGAGCATATTCAGGATGTGCTATGCTGCAACTAGCATTAATCATTATTCTCAGTGAGTTGCAGCAATTGATATTAAATATTAAAGAACTTGGAAAGGAAGGAAAGTGAAACACTCAGACTGACTGAAATTTGAATGTTAAATGAATTAAAAAATTTCATTTATTTGAATTGTTATGACATGAACGAAAAGAAAAAAGAAAAATAAAGGTAATAAATGGCTTTCGATTGCAAAAGTAGAAATAGAAGGATAAGGGTAAAATGCATTTAAGTCCAAAGGTTTTTACCGCAGTGGCCAGTTCGGTTTCACTCATATCCTCCACAAACAATGTCTTCTCCACTGGTTCTTTCGGGACGTCTTCTTCCTTGCTGCCCATCATGAGTACCGTGACTCCCTGAATAAAATTTCGACTTTGTAGAATACGCCGCAAATGAAAAATGATGTCAAATCTGTTTCAAACTTACATCTTTCAGTTTGATATTTCCCCAGTCAGTATCCCGCAGAGTCATTCCTTTTAACATAACTTTTTGCCTTTCCGGCTGAACGCCTGTTAAATCGAATAATTGTGCTTTGAAGACTAAAGGGTCTTCATCGGTGTTCGCTTCCACATCAGGATAAGTTTCCTTTCCCCACTTCACTTTCACTGAAAATCAAAACGCATGATTCGCGGGTAAAATTTAGAATTATTTAATATTATCCTAGCCGCTAAATGATGTAAGCTAGAGATCAATTATTATAAAACTAACTATTTTCTTAAAATTTCTAATGAATAATTGCAATGTCATATTAGTAAATAAGGATTTACACTTCTTCGACTAATAAATATTAAGAGCCTACCCTTATATGTCGGCATTTTGTTACTCCCTAAATCGCAAAAAATAAACGAAACTTAATTACAACAATAACATATGAAAAGTCAGTGGTATTCCTTAATGCCTCGGAGTACAGTAACTTAAATTTCGTGTTGAACTAGACAACCTGAAACTTGACTCCAGTAGTATTAAGACCGGAACGAACCGACATCAGTCATTCCATCACTTCCGTTTCTTTAGTTTCGTAGCTTTCAGCCCGTCGTCTCCTCGAGGTGAGTACCGCATGAAATTTGTATCTACAGATTTAGAAAGCATCGGGTATTGTTTTCACTTTTACATTTAAATTCAACTTACATTCTTCTCTATACTTTCATTTGAATCATTAGATTTATGTTTATTTATGAAAATGGAATTCATAACAGAATTACCCATGCAGAATGCCACATTGATATTTCTTGTAGAGCGCCACCATGGCTCCGAAGAGGAATAATATGATCCCTAATGGGCATTTCCACAAAGATTGGCAAAGATACGTTAAAACTTGGTTTAATCAGCCTGCACGGAAGTTTCGAAGGAGACAAAATCGTATCAAGAAGGCTCGTGCCATCGCACCAAGACCAGCTTGCGGACTTCTTCGTCCAATTGTGCGATGCCCTACCGCCAGGTATCACACAAAATTAAGGGCCGGAAGAGGTTTCACGTTAGATGAATGTCGAGTGAGTATTTCATTTATAGCAGTGAGCAACATTTGTGTTGTGATTCTGTGATCGATTAAATCTGTTTTTCTCAGGCCGCCGGAATTAGTCCTGCATTTGCGAAGACTATAGGTATTGCTGTAGATCATCGTCGTCGCAACAAGTCGATTGAATCACTTCAGATGAATGTGCAGAGGCTGAAAGAATACCGTTCCAAGCTCATCCTCTTCCCTCTGAATCCTAAGAAACCCAAGAAGGATGAAGCTAAGGTTTGAATATCTAGGAATTAATGAACAAATAAATTTTCTTATCGGTCATTTTTTTAGTTTAATGGAAAACTGTCGTATCATTCATCCCACATTTATTTGATTTCCATTGTAATATTTTAATTTTTTATTGTAAGTGTATTCATATTAAAATTGTAATATATCTCATTGTATTGCTGCTTTCGTCTTACATAATTGGTAACTATCATCAATATAGTTGTTGTAGTCATAAATCATATAGCTGTATGAAATGTATGTCATAGGAGGAAGAACGCAATCTAGCTACGCAGCTTAAAGGACCAGTGATGCCCATCCGTCAGCCAACTGGTAAATCACGCGCCCGGGCTATTACTGAAGCAGAAAAGAAATTTTCAGCATTCACAGCACTCCGTCAGGTATGTGTAATGTTTATCGTTTGAATAGTAGGATGAATTATTGGTATTACTTTCACTTCCATCTGTTTTTGGGACTGAAACCATCGATTTTCTACCGAGATAGTGTATAGTATTATTTGAGTAATGATATTAGTCTAAGTTTGAATAGTTCAATTTGGTTTGTGCCGAGCTTTACATCTGTCTGAGCGATCTCAGGTAGTGTATCTCAAATAAATTTCATTGCCTTTCTCTGATGTGTTTGTAAAGATTTTCCATTAATTGCTTAATAAACAGCTAATCTTCAATAAACATTCTAATGCAAGTTGTTTGCGTCAAATATATTTTTTCGTAAATTTTGTTAATTTTATCCTATAAGTGGTACTGTTTTGTAGAATCTTTTATCTGTATAAATTTTACCTATTTTATTAATGTACATTTGTAGAATCTTCACAGCCATTGATGATTTTGGATCCAATTAATGAATTTCATGATTCATAATTTAATTACTGAGGCTCTTAAGCTAATCATCTGCCTCTCTATATGCAAAGGTTATTTGCAATGAATAATTTTTATCCTGCTTTTACAGGCACGTGCGGATGCTAGATTAGTGGGTATAAGGCAGAAACGTGCTAAGGAAGCTGCAGAAAACCCAGATGATACTGTCAAAGTCCCCAAAGAAGGGAAGAAGAAAGCAAAGAAATAATTTTGTATTAAGGGATTTGCTGTGTACAATAAAATAATACATGCAATATATTTGTTTTTATTCCCATTTGGATTTAGTTTTTATTTTTGTTGGATGTAGATCAGTTCGAGCTTAGTACACAACTAGTCCGTCACTTTTCTTTATTTACGTGGTGTGTTAAAGGAAACTTAATATTTTTAAGATGAATTTTAGTCTAAATCAATGTTGTTGCCATCAACAGTCCTTTGATATCATACGCTTGTGTCAGCGCCTCCATGGCTTGATCTTGGAGGAGTCGTTAGTTATTTCGAAGATTCGCCTGTCATTTTTGCTTCTACAACGACGGAATTTTAAGTTTTCTTTCTTGAAATGGGAGTCACACGGTTATGTTATTGAAGCATCATTACAGTGCTGTCTGACCTTTCCAATGAGGTACTTAATTACAGCCGAATACCGACATCCTTAATCAGAGGAAAATTTTCCCAGTTTTAACCTAAGCATTTCAAGGATAGTGCGCTAATTATTTAGCCATCAAGGCGGCATGGAAAACGTTCCTAGGGAAAATGCTACGGTGCTTTTCGAACAAAGGAATTTCCCGAGTCGAGAAAATTTCTTATGTAATGAAAACAATACTTTTCTATTGTTTATTTTTCATAAATGCAAATTGGATAATTGAAAAAGAATCAATCGTAATAAAAATTACCGGTAACAAACGCAAGAAAGGAAATTTAAAATTACATCCACACTTTCCACTGCATCAGGAAATCAATGATACCAAAAATACGTTGTAGCAAATGAAGCCTCAACATTGGTAAATCTGCATCAACTCCATAATAAAGCATAGCAATATACGTCTGAGGTAAAATTGCAGATCGATGAATGTTATATTTTCTCGTCAAGCGGTACCTCTGCCAAGGGGAAAAACCGTCTCAGACGTCTTCAATTGCACACGATAAAGGGGAACTAAGCGGAATACGTAATGAGAATTTGAAAGTTATGACACCATTAAAGTAGCTGATCACTTGGAAATTGAACAGAACGGTTCATACCTTATGTCCATCTGACACTGCCCCAAAAGGTTCCTAATAAGATAGTATCACGAAGTTGATATATGACTTGAAGTCCTCTTTGGCATTAATCCAGAATTTTCAATGTTACCATGATGTTTAATTTCACAAATAGTTCTCAACACTGATAGCACAAATATATATATATATATATACGAGTAAAGGTGTGCTTGCTGACAGCAAGCAATTGGATAATATGTCTTTTAATAAAATGTAAGATTTTTGGAAATATTAATCTGAAAGGCCAAACAAATCGAAATGCTAAACATAACGTAAATGGACATTTTTGCAGCGAGCTTTGCATTGATTTCGATTTCCCATGCATTTCTTACGGCAACATTATTACCGCCCCGGCGTCGAACCAAGGCCATCCTACGAAAATTACTGTTATCTTCCGCTTGAATATGATTGACTTTATAAAAACTCCAAATTTCAAAAGGAAATTCATTCAGGAAGTACCTCAAAATGTGTCCTAAACTCCCTATGCATTTCAAATGGAGATATAGTTAACGCCCCCTAGCATCGAACCAACGACCTTTTACGACTATCCTAGGATAGTTTTTAAATGACAATGGTCCCCTTAATGGCTGTGTGAAATTTTGAACCTCTGCGCGTTTGGGAAGTGTCATAAAAAGCTTTCGGAAATATAGCCAATGTATTTTAAACGGGAAAAATCGAGTTTACGGGACGCTCTGGAATCGAACCCGTAACACTTAGGTAATTTTTGATTTTTCTCGAAGTACACTATATACGTATCTATATGTGTAGAAAGTTTGAATGATCTAAATATCAAATTAAGAGAGATACGATTTTTCAAAATTTGAAAATATTTTACCTCCTGGCATCGAACCTATGATCTTTTGTGAATAATTGATCACATTTTGCGTAAAAACGTATATTATCTATAGCCACATGAAATTTCGTTGTACTACGTTCCCGGAAAGTAATTTTTTAAAATTGTCAAAAATCTACTCCATTCATTCTTATGGAGAAATATCCGACTTTGGGTCCTCCCAGAATCGAACCCATGATAGGTAGAGTAGGTTTTAGATTTTTTCCTGGGTTAATTTTAGATGGCCATTACGGGAAAAAATCGGCGAGCCAGTGGCCTCAGCAGTTTGGGCCAGACATTTGTATCCTCAATTTTTTTTTACCCCCTAGTTATCTATATATAATAGAATATATACATATATATACGAGTAAAGGAGCGCTTGCTTACAGCAAGCAATGCAATAATTTATATTTAGTGAATAATAAAATTTTTCGAAAGATTTCTCTGCTCAAACGTTGCTAAACATTAAGTAAAGGGCATTAACGCAGCTGAAAATGCACTGAAAACGATATCCGATGCATTTCTTTCGGCAGCTAAAATCCCGCCCCGGCGTCGAACCAAGGTCATCCTGCTAAAATTACTGTAATCTTTCGCTTGAGTATGGTGGACTTCATAAACACCCCGAATTGCAAAAGGAAATTCATTCAGGAAGTACCTTAAAATGAGTCCTAAATTCCCTATGTATTTCACATGGAGAATTGATTAACGCCTCCTAGCATCGAACCAACGACCTTTTACGATAATCTTAGGATAGCTTTTAAATGAGAATGGTCCCCTTAATGACTGTGTGAAATTTTGAACCTCTGCGCGTTTGGGAAGTGTTGTAAAAAGCATTCGGAAATATGGCCAATGTATTTTAAACGGGAAAAATCGAGATTACGGGTCGCTCTGGAATCGAACCCGTGATACATAGGCAAGTGCTGATTTTTTTCTAATTACATTTTGTATGTATGTATATTTGTAGAAGGTTTGAATGATCTACGTACGATATTAAGGGAGCTACGATTTTTCAAAATCTGAAAATATTTCACCTCCTAGCATCGAACCCAGGACCGATTGTACGTAAAAAACTACATTTTTCCGTAGACATATATATTAGCAATAGCTACATGAAATCTTATTCTTTTAACTTAAAAGGAAGTATTTTTAAAATTATTTGAAAAACGGCCCCATGCATTCCTAACGGGGAAAATCGAGATTACGGGACGCTCTGGAATCGAACCCGTGACACGTAGGCAAGTATTGATTTTTTTCGAGGTATATAATATACTTACCTATAAATGAAAAAAAGTTGAATGCTCTATGTATCATATTAAGAGAGCTACGATTTTTCGAATTTTGAAAATATTTCACCTCCGGGCATCGAACCCATGACCGGTTGCGCGTAAAAAATAGCATTTTTGCGTAGATATATATAATTGCAATAGCGATATGAAATTTCATTGTTCTATCTCAATGGAAAGTATTTTTTTAAATTGTTTGAAAAACGGCCCCATGCATTCTTACGGGGGAAAGTCGATTTTTGGGTCCTCCTAGAATCGAACCCATGATAGGTAGGGTGGATTTCCCAATTTTTCCTGAGTGAGATTTAGTGGGCCACTACGTAAAAAAATCGGCGGCTCCGTGGCCGAAGCGGTTTGGGCCTGACATTAATATCCTATATATATATATATATATATACGAGTAAAGGTGCGCTTGCTTACAGCAAGCAATGCAATAATTTATCTTCAGTGAATATTAAAATTTTTCGAAAGATTACTCTGCTCAAACGTTGCTGAACATTAAGTAAAGGGCATTAACGCAGCTGAAAATGCACTGAATACGATTTCCGATGCATTTCTTTCGGCAGCTAAAATCCCGCCCCGGCGTCAAACCAAGGACATCCTGCTAAAATTACTGTAATCTTTCGCTTGAGTATGGTGAACTTTATAAACACCCCGAATTGCAAAAGGAAATTCATTCAGGAAGTACCTTAAAATGAGCCCTAAATTCCCTATGCATTTCACATGGAGTATTATTTAACGCCCCCTAGCATCGAACCAACTACCTTTTACGAAATTCTTAGGAAAGCTTTTATATGAGAATGGTCCCCTTTTTGGCTGTGTGAAATTTTGAACCTCAGCGCGGTTGGGAAGTGTTATAAAAAGCATTTGGAAAATGGCCAATGTATTTTAAACGGGAAAAATCGAGATAACGGGTCGCTCTGGAATCGAACCCGTGATACATAGGCAAATGCTGATTTTTTTCCAATTATATTTTGTATGTATCTATATTTGTAGAAGGTTTGAATGATCTATGTACGATATTAAGGGAGCTACGATTTTTCAAAATCTGAAAATATTTCACCTCCTGGCATCGAACCCAGGACCGATTGTACGTAAAATACTACATTTTTCGGTAGACATATATATTAGCAATAGCTACATGAAATCTTATTTTTTTAACTTAAAGGGAAGTATTTTTAAAATTATTTGAAAAACGGCCCCATGCATTCTTAACGGGGAAAATCGAGATTACGGGACGCTCTGGAATCGAACCCGTGACACGTAGGCAACTGTTGATTTTTTTCGAGGTATATAATATACTTACCTATAAATGTAAAAAATTTGAATGATCCTTGTATCATAATAAGAGAGCTACGATTTTTCGAAATTTGACACTTTTACACCTCCTGGCATCGAACCCATGACCGCTTGCGCGTAATAAATATCATTTTTGCGTAGATATATATAATTGCAATAGCCGTATGAAATTTCATTGTTCTATCTCAATGGAAAGTATTTTTTTAAATTGTTTGAAAAACGGCCCCATGCATTCTTACGGGGGAAAGTCGATTTTTGGGGCCTCCTAGAATCGAACCCATGATAGGTAGGGTGGATTTTCCAATTTTTCCTGAGTGAGATTTAGTGGGCCATTACGTTACAACATCGGCGGCACCGTGGCCGAAGCGGTTTGGGCCTGACATTAATATCCTATATATATGTTATATATATATATATATCCCCCCGAAGCGTCTATATATAATAGATGTTATATATATATATCCCCCCGAAGCGTCTATATATAATAGATATAGATAATTGAAGCATAAAGCTGCATATTTTGTGATAGAGATGAACTTTGAAGGAATATCAGACATTTAAAATCAAAAGAACAAGAAGACCCATTCACACTTTTATTACTTTTTGTACATTCCCCCATTCATACATTTTTAATTTTTTTACTTGTGTATTTGTATAATTTTTTGAGGTGGTCAACTATACTACTTTTTGATACTTCTTTAATGTATTCTTTAAAAAGAGAAAATGAAAAATGATGACATCCAGGGATGACCATTGCCGCTGAATCCTGAAAAAACACTGAGCATAGCACAAGAAAAAAATTCATGGGGTTCAATATCAAATAAAAATTATGCTTATAAGACATCAAGATAAGCAAAATATTCAAAAACCACCACAAAATACCAATCTAATCTCAGTGTGAAGATATCTAGTGACAGATTAACATAATTTAAAAAAAATAATCACCAAAAACAAATGGAATGAAACCAGGGAGGTTAACAATAGCATGAATATATAAATGGACAATAAGTCCTTCATGAAAATTATGGTGTGCAAATCTCAATGCATGGAGAAGAGACAGCTCCCAATAGCAAAGTGAAAAATAAATAACTGCCAAATAATCAGTTACAGCACAACTTCATTAGAGTATGACCAGACCAGTTCACTGAATTGCCTCAATCAGAAAATGTTACTCCTTTTAGGGAAGACAAGCATAATTTAGAACAAATTACCCCTTATTTATGTTTCATTTTATAACACAATCTTATCAATGTAATGTTGCATGAATCCAATAATGGCCTTGTAAGGCTAAAATAAATGTTATTTTAAGATTTGGAAATCACACTATTTCCTTAAATGTCATGTGAATCACTTTGATACCATCAGGATAGGAAGCCTATTTATTAAAATACTCACCTGTTGTCCACACACCACACACTACTTTACAGTTTTCTTATCTGACAATACACAGTCTTTCTCCTCTCTTCATATCTTTTCACAATGGGCACAACAAACATGCACAGACACATCAACCATATCTAATGACCTCACAATTATGGATAAATGATTAGGTATTAGGCAATGTCAATTACAAAAACTAGAAAAATAAATAAAGGCTACAAAAAATCCAGAAATAACCTTAATTCTTACTTCACAGTCCCATTATGCATTTATTACCCTAAAATGATTCTTAGTGTGTGGATGTGTGGACATCCCCTTCATAATAAAGAATTTGAGGACAGAGACCTTCGCTGATTCAAAATGATCCCAAAAAATCCTTCCACTGTTCCAGCTTCCTGATGTCAGCTTTTTGGGGAGAGTTGAGAGGAGACAAGGATTGGTTATTATGACTATTCAAATGCAGAGTAAATGGCAAGCCTTGCATAATGCATCAGCCATGATGTAAAGATGTTATGCATGATGAGTGTATCTGCTGAATGAGTGTTATGTATTTGAATTTAGAATGAATAATGTGTTAAGGACCTCAAAATGGGAATGGGGAGGAAAAATCTGATGAAGCAGGAGTTACTGGGACCCAAATCAGTATGGCACATAGTAGGACGATCTGCGGAACCTGCTATAGTAGATAAAAAAATGAACATCAGGTATATAATAGACAAGATAAAAATATTAATGAAAACCTAAGATTTGCACTATGTTTTTACTAAACAAAATAAAGATGTAAAAAAGGATATATAATAATAATCTTGCCTTAATTAATCAGGGTGAAATTTGCATGATCAAAGTATTTGCCTCTCTTGCAATTTATCTCAGCAACAGAGTAATTATGACTGAATTGATTAAAGAAACAGCCAAGGTTAGAAAAAATAGTTCACATATAGAGAGTACCCCAAAGAATTAATACAGGATTTGACCAGTAAATTTTAAGTTATTTTACATCCCAATGGGATAGAAAAACTCTTTGTAGTATTATAAAAAAATAAAAAGTAAAGATTCACTACTAACAATACAAATTAAAAATCAATTTACTTATTTGAATCAGTAAATTAGATAGATCAGTAGATAGTTAGAATCTTAGTAAATCTTAAAAAGATATGTATGCCAAGTGATGACTATTATAAAACATAGCATGTTATTGATATTTATTATTTTTTAAGGAGAATCTACTCTTCGTAACAATGTATTGAAGTTCTTTCTAGCATAAAACAGCAATCACCATACCCCTTTTATGTATAGATATATAATATCCAAACAAAGTTATTCAAGGAACAAATATCATCTAAGATATCTTTTAAAATTTCTCACCCATTTTCTACTCAATCCATATTGTTGAGAAACAGAAATTGACGTTCATACATCAGACTAAAGCTAGACTTAAATTCTAACAAAAATGAGAAATATGATTATAGAGAAGTACATTATGACGAATTTAAAAAAATTAAATATTTAAAACGAATTTTCAAGTAAAAAAATTAACTCTATAATTATCAATGTTTGTTATGGCATCTTACACAAACTATTCAATATCTAACCTCCTCTCGAATTATGTACCTAAAAATCAACAAAGCCACCATTAAGAAGTGCTCAAACTACTCTTTCTGTTTGATCAATGTAGGATATCCTATAAGCCAGCTTCCAGCATACCACAGGAGGGGGGAATCAGTAACAAACAACCATGACAATATAATTCATCTGGGAAAAGATTTCAAGAGCCTGATATTAATAGGTCTCATAGAAATCATTTTTCAATTTTTTGTGAAATATAGAATTACAATTTAAATAAATTTCCAATTCTCTTTGTAATATAAGTATATAATTCTCAGACATATCTACAATGAATAAATTCCAAGCATTAACAAGCACAAAAGGGTACCTTAAGGCAAAACGAATGATAAACAATGGAGCAAGGAGCAAAACTCTATTTCACACAATTCAATATTTAAAAACAAAAAATACCATAAAATAGATAAATTAACTTGCACTAACATAAGAATAGTAAAAAATGCTCCAAGAACATATACTTATATTCCCTGATCTAAACATTTGGCCAACAACTATTTGCCCAAAACTGAAGTTCAGTTTTGAAACCTTGCTGCCTTCAGAGATTAATCGTAACCAAATCAGCATGGTCAATTTGGATTAGCAAGGTATCTCAATGGTTATAGCTGAGCTATCTACATAAATTTAATTCCTACCTTGGCCTTCTAGTTGGTCTATAGCCAAAATAAGAAGAAACTCGAGCTCGGGTGCGGTAACGACCTCGAGGTGGTCTATCAGTCTTGCTTAGCCCAGGCCGATTAGTACGCTTGGGCATTACCTACAATAAAGGTGTGAGTATGAATAACAATCTAACACCCATGCATGATAAAAAATATATCTACAGGCCGTTCCAAAATTCAAGGCAGTTTTGTCTTATGGGGGACTTGATTAGCCTTGTAGGCAAGTCCTTTTTTCTGCAAAATCAGTAGTTCTTTTCTGTCTTAAAGGTATAAAATTAAGATTTTCAACCTGAATAAGTGGATTTTTTTCCCAATATTTTTGGTGAAATTTGGATAACAAAGGATGATTCTACACATTGATTAAGATTTTTCATCATTTTAACAAAAGAAATTAATTTTATAACGAGATGAAAAAAATTTTATTACTTATTCGATATCAACTCAGAATAACCTGTAAATGAAAATAACAACATTTATCTCAATTTCTCTTGCAACAAGTTTCTCATAACAAAAGAAAAAAAAGTTTTAGGCAATGTATAAATTTGACTGCATGATCCAATTTTTTGAAGGTTACGTTCCACTTAAATTATTTTCCAGTAAGATATGGTTATCAAAAAATTAGTATAATTTGACTTTTATGTATTCATACGGTATAAAGAGTAATCTAAGAAAAAACTAGCATTTCATATTGGGTAGGAAAAAAGCAATGGCGGTTTTAATAATGTTCTCGGACGATAAGTTGACCATTTTTTTTCATCACGCTATAAAATTTGATTCTTCTGTTATAATGATGAAAAATCTTCATCAATGTGTAGATTCATCCTTCCTTATCCGTATGTCACCAAAAAATTTGACCATAGTGAGCTGAAAATCTTAATTTTAATAGTAATTTGCTCTGAAACATATTCATTTTCCCCTTTTGTAGAGGCTAGATTGGCCCCTTATGGAAATTAACGTGTATTAATTTTCCCATAAGCTTCTTGTACTGCCAGTTTTTGTGGAACAAACTATAATTTCATAAGCCAATATGATAATGCCCTAAGGAAATGTTAAGATAACATTTATAAGAAGTAACCACTGTCACATTATCACACAGATGAGTTCTTAAAACTAAAAAATTTCTTAAAATACTTATACCACATTTCATTATCAACATGAAATATAAGGATCATCAATGTTACCTATAGTCAAAGTATTAATTGTGTGTCCCTGGAAATTGCCAATTTATTGCTAGCTAAATACACAATCTACAGGAATTGCTTTTACATCAAACTAAGCTTAATTTTATATGCTTTAAGTGTGATTTTACTCTTGAGAAATGCTCTTATGCAGGATGGTATCATATCCTCTATATTTTGGATGGATGGAAAAGCGTTGAGTGATTTCAAATGCAAAACTTTTTTGAGGCATATCATATTACACATGAGCAAATGGACTGTTGACTCACTTTTCCAAAAGACGTAAATTTCTCTATAGAATGAGGAAAACTGCAGATTTATACTAGAAGCTCTCATAAGGAATTAGCAAAGTCAAAGGGTAATGATTCCGCATAAAAAGTAGAGCGCTAACGGGAAAACCCTACCACCAAAGATTCAGTTACTTTCACTGCATCCTGCTGATTTCACAGAAAAATAGTTTAATGGATTATACTCTAAGCAGTTGGAAGAAAAGGTCGAATAAGATTTAACTTCAGAATTATTCATGTGGACACCCACTTTCCCATTCCCTTGATAAGATAAGGTATTTTCAGAGATTTTATAAGAGATTTTTTCAAAAAGTATTGCGAATTTTGAATTTTTGCGGGCTATGTATGTTTGATTTTTGATCTTTTGGTGGCGTTATGTTGTTACTTATGTCCCTTACTTATTCTGACAATGTCGGCAATTTGGAATGTTTAGTTAATTTTTGGCAGCTGTTTTGCCTGGATGTGTTTAGGCTTGTCTTCGATTTTCGTCTATTCCAAAAAATGGATCGAAGAATTTGTATAAAAATAAAAAAGTCACAGGGTGCCAGGTCTTGGGAATACGGTGGCTGCGGCATTATAAGAGTGTTGTTTTTTGCCAAAAATTCGCGCACAAGTAACGATGTGTGAGCAGGGGCATTATCATGGTGCAAAAGCCAATTTTTGTTCTTCCACACGTTTCTGGCGGATTGCTTCCCACAAATTGCGCATTACTTGAAGGTAATATTCCTTATTGACCATTCTACCCTGCGGAAAGAACTCATAATGCACCACGCCCCTGCAATCGAAGAAAATTGTCAGCAAAACCTTCACATTCGACCGAACTTGGCGTCCTTTTTTGGTCTTGGCTCGTGCGGCAGCTTCCATTGGGATGATTGAACTTTGGTTTCTAAGTCATAACCAAAAACCCATGATTTGTCATTCATCAATATTTTACATTAAAAAATAACAAATTTTCAGATCAAAGAAAATTTCTAAAGGACATCAAATGATGCATTTTATGAATTGTTAAATGATTTAGATTTTCATTTAACAAAAATCCTAGAACTAGATTAAATCGAGAATTGATATTCATTAGAGATTTTAAAATTTCATAATGTCTAGCACACAGGGCTAGTCAAGATGCAATTCTGTAGTATGTTGTGTACTAAGCTAGCAATAAATTCAGAAAGTACAGAGACAAATAGATAATACTTCAACTATAGTATAATTTTATCCCAACATGAGCATAGTGGCCACATTAGGATGCTTGACAAAATTAGTGTTCAATTTTGAATAATGTTAATTTTCGAGACAATTTCTCAAAAAAGTTTTCTTACACACTAAAAAACCCAAAATAACTATAAAGACTCTACCCTGTTTTAAGGAATGAAGTTTACTTCATAAATATGTTCAATGGAATTAATAAAAATTAACTGACCTTGATCTGACGGCCTCTAAAGAGAGATTCATCCATAGCCATTGCAGTTTGCACAGATTCTCTATCAGCAAATTCAATGTATGCAAAACCTTTTGGATGTCCATCAAACTTATTGCACAAGATGGTTACTCTGTTTATAGACCCACAGCCATGGAAATGCTGCTCTAACTCTTCTGCAGTTGCTCCATAATCAACCTATATATGGGTTAATTTCTTCAATGTCGAATAATTTTCATTCGAGGCAATTTTTCAAGTAAGTTTTACAACTAAAACTTTTCATTTATATTATTAGGAAAATGATAATTATTTAAAGCAATGAACTGAAATGACGTTTGAATACAGCCTCACTTTGATGTTTAATAAGAAAATATATTTTAAATCTATATTTATATGACATATATGGCATAAACCAATGACTTAATATTAATATATTGTATATTAGGAGTTATTATTGATATTTCCATATAAATTTTTCCTTTAACAAAACAAGTAAAGGCTGCAAAAATTGACCTATGATAAACCAATCACTCATTGAGCACAATAAATATAACAAGGTTAAATTAATCATATGTTCATTATGTTCCATTGATAGTTCTTCGATTTTTTATTTGTAGAAGAAAAATTCAATCAGCAATCTAAACTAAATGAGTGTGATCCTCAAAATGATGCCTTTACTTATATATGGAACAGTAATACATCAGCAAAGCAGAATTATTTAAAATATGAGATTAAGATAAGTTTCTACAGGGTATCATGAGTTAGAAATGACATTTTCCTTTCTCAAGTTAAAATTAATGTTAAAAACAATGAAGTTGGCCTTAGAATTTTGCAGATTTTGCAAATATAATAGAAAAATACTATGATAGTGCTCATCATACAAAATGTTCCCATGATGCACCAACTCCCTTTCCCTCTACCCTCCCTCTCTCTCCAACATCCTATATATTCCCTACAAAACTATGTCTCTATTCCTGAAGATGTAATGCAAATGACAAAATCTATCACTAATAAATAATCTGTGAAATTTACCTAGTTTTTCATGGAGTAAGACAAGGTAAAACTTCACCTATCCTGAATGCTGTAGCTTAGAAGAGATGTTCAATTCTCTCAACTGAGAGGAAAAAGAATTATGGATAAGCGGAGAATATATCAGCCATCTGGATTTTGCTGATACTTAATGTACTTTTCCTACTTTAAGGTGCATAAAAAATTCCTATATATGCTTAAAAAACACAATGAATAAGCACCTTATATTAGGGTGCCCAATAAGTTTCTCTCTCTTCACATCGTGAGTGACCATATCCTCTCCTTGTATAAACATGCAGGCTTCTCAATTAACAAGTCTATGTCATCGGTATCAATCATCCAAGAGCGCTTATAGGTAGGTTTTGTTGGGGGTGTAAAAAATACTGTTAATGAGATTTGTACCATGTATGGGTGTTAATCTATTACTATTACAACTTTGCACAATAGGTTTAAAAGATGTAAAGGAAGAAATTTTAATCTGGAAGATGAAGGCCAGAGTGGCTGCCCAAAATGACAAACACATACCTAATTAAGGCCATGCTTAGTTAAAATCCATCATTTTGTGCGCAACAACAGTGCATAGTCACCTAACCATGATAGGATATGTTAGTAGCTGCAAAATAAAGGTTTTGTACCTCATGACAGAGGCCAAACTTGTTGCTCAGTGACTTTAGTTGCTTAGCATTCTTTAGTGACTTGCTTCTCTAACAACACAAAGCATCAGATTTTAGAAAGGCTTGTGACTGGAGATTAAACATGGATTTTTAATGCAAATGTGCATTGAAAATGCCTTAGGTGTAAGAACAATGAGCCTTCAACTGTTGCAAGGGCAGGACTACTCCCCAAATTTAGAACAGCTCTTTACCTACTTGTTAGGTTTAGGATGGCGTAGTTTACCTTCCATTACGCAAAACAATAAATTTTACAAAACTTTCATGAACTGGATCAATTGAAAGCTGCTATAGTAAAAAATGACTAGAACAAATGAACAAACAAGGAGTTGCTTTTAATGATGACAAGGCAAGAACAAGTACTGGTTAAGCATTAAGATAAAAGCCCCAACAGTTAGACTAGGATGTTTAAATGCATCCTACATATCCTTCTGATCTCCAACCATCTGATTATTACCTCTTTTTCTGTTTGAATAATTCTCTACAGGGAAAGTGCTTTGAATCCATCATCAAAATGAAAGAGCTATTCCAATATTATTTCCAATTTTAATTGGAAATTGGAAAGAAGACATAATGAGGCTTTCTCATGAAATGAAATAACCTAATAGAGCTAAAGTATTCCTAAATTACAAAATAAAAATCTTAAACAATTAAAAATTGCTTATTTACTTAGGAAAGAAACATATGGAACAGCCTAATATTTTGGTGCACCTTATATATGAATCCTTGTTGTGATGAGGTCTAGTGATCTGTAACCAACTTTTATGATCACATTGCACTGAAAAATCTTTCCTCACTGGTCAAAAACCTCATGAAGTGGGTTTCTATGCGATATGGACAGACTTATTTTGGAATGGTGAACTCTGTGCAAAATAACTCTAGCGGAAGCGGAACTCTAGCCTATGAAATTCGTGACAACTGTTAATTTTTGCAGGCATGATTCCAAAAACTTTTTAGGGCACTTCCCGACCGCTTAGAAGTTTCTAATTTCACACAGCCATTAAAGGACCCATTCTCACATAAATGCATTCGTAAGAAAGTCATAAATGGTCATTGGTTTGATGGTAGCGTTTACTATATCTCCATAAGAAATGCATAGGAAAAAGAACTCCTTTTGAGGCACTTCCTCTATTTGAAATTTGGAGAGTTTATATAGACGACCATACTGAAGCGAATATTAAAATTATTTTTCGCAGGATGTACTTGTACTTGGGGCGGGAATAATTCTGCCGTTATAAATGCATGGGAAGACAATGTCAAAGTATATCTGCACTACGATAATTTAGTTTAGATAAACTAATCTTAAGCAATGTGTACAAAGATTAACCTTCTAAAAATCTTATTTTTCATTAAAAAATATATTATAGCATTGCTTGCTGTTAGCAAGCATACCTTTACTGGTATACATTGCAAATAGCCAAGTACATTTTGCCAAGAATCAATCTATCAATAACACTGCGATTACTCATAGAAATTATGAATATGAATGGGTTACAGAATCATAAAAAGATTTTACTTACGTTACCCACATATATGGAACGAGCATCTACCTCCATTTTCTCTTCAATTGACATATTCAAAGGACTTGCTGAAAATATAACATCACTTAAATCTTCTTGAAATTTAAACTAAATGAAAAAAACAACATTTTATTCATTATCATAAAATAATTTTTATAACATTTATTTAACACGTTTTTTATAAGATGTTAGTTGTATCTAAATCACTTTAACCTCAATGTAAGCCAAAATAGAATCTTTACCGTAGTTGAATTTAAAAACACCAAATAAATAGAAAGCTTATTAGAACAAAAGGTACAATGTTTCTTGAAACATAAAATCTCTCTATCATGAGCAAAATCTTTTGGTAACACTTCATTTTTCCAGTACACAGGCATTAGTAACATTCTGAAGCAGAGCCACAGAAAAATGTTTAATTAAACAAGATACATAAATACAATTTCAATACTCACATGAAAAACCACAAATAATGTATTTATAATATATGTCACCTTCAGGAATTAACATAATGATTGTAAACATTCCAGTGGTTAAAAAACAAGAGTACATTCTTTAACTTTATGACACCAAATCTAATATTCTCAGAATATAATAGACATGAGAAATATCTGACTGGACAGGGACTAGAGCCTGTACCTCCAAATAGCCAATTAGTTAATCTCACTTAATAGAATGATTAAATGTAAGGCAAAAAAATTCTATGGCTAAAGATACAAATTATGAGATGTAGGTCCATGTCCTGATCCTCTCAGACTTTTTACATGTACTGGACTATTCCAACCTAGTCAGCAAATTCCACTAAGTTATCCCTTAAGTTACCAAGTAACAATAAGTTCATATTTACCCATATAAAAAAAACTTTGACCTTATCTATTACTTAAAATGCATTGTAAGAGGAGATTGGGAAAGAGAGAGAATAGTAAAATGTTGTAATTATAATAATAATTTTAATTTGCCTCTAATACAAATATAGAGGCAACTGTAAGGTAGACAAAATATTGTACAATTAAATAAGTAGGCATATATTAATCCGTTTTAATGGATAATTACAGATAAATTAAGTTTTTCAGCTAATTTTAGTCATTTTTTCTGAAATTTTGATGGAATACGTATAAGAAAAGATGATTCTACATAAATCAATGCGTAGAATGATTTGAAGCAAAATCTTTTTTTTTCACATTTTAATCATTTGTTTACTTTTCACGAAAAAAGCTCAATTAGGTTCACTTATCACTGTTTAAACTGATTTTCTTAAAAATAATGAAATTTTTTTATAATAAAAAAGACAGATAGAGGTAGTCATAAGGTCTAACTTGTGAAAATAGCCACTTGACTGGTACTGCTAATAAACCAGGTAGCCCACTTGCGTGGGCAAGTGTGCTAACCATTACACCACCATCCAGAATCAATTCCATTTGTGTTTAAGGTGATGCCTTGTGAGCAAATCTGTGGTGTTCCACACTAGGGCACCAACCATCACCACCTGTCCTATGAGGCAGCCACTCATAGAGCATACTTTAGACCTGTGGACCACACAACTACTGAGGATGGGGGACCATAGGTCACAAAATGTACATATAGTACACCTTAGTGCATAGGTGCTTCCCCTGCAAAGTTGGACTCCCTTTGGCAGCAGCGGAACCACCCCGGGGTAAGTGATTCTTTCAGTTAATTTACCCTGGTGAATTTTACGGCTTTTTTGGAGTTTCTTTAATTTTTGTTAATTATATATTCAATTTCACATCAAAATACAGGTCGGATGTAAAAGTGAAATTTATAGTCCCAATATCACCCATAATAATGTCAAATTATTATTGTTTAGATACAATCTTTTCTATAAAGTGTTCAAGCAAGTGTCCACAGCAATACGAAATACTTACATTATTGTAATGATAAAATAATGCATGTACTTCTTAATGCTATGAGAGAATGAATTTTTTCATATTTAAGATAATAACTTTAATAATTTTTGATGTTTGAATAAAATTACAGAGATGTGACTTACTTAATCCAGGAGGGCTACCAAGATTCATCTGTTTGTCCACTTCTGATTGCAACTGCTTCAATTTCTCTGCTTCCTCTTCCATTTCTCTCACACGAGCTTTTATTGCTTCCAGTTCCTGAGGATTTGAAAAACAATTTAAAATGGTTTTTCATGCAGGCTGTAATAATGCTACTAATATATATGTGTACATAAGATATTAGTAGTGCCCATCAAGAATTTAAGAACTCACCATCTTTCAGAAGAGAATTAGTTTACAGGATGAATTATTATTACTATATGATTAAGATAGAGAAATTTCAAAAAGAAATTCAGCCACAAACCAAAACTTTTCTTTGAACATTTTAGTCCTTTGGACGCTGAGTTCCATCTAATTTGTTATTCTGTTGGAAATCTAATCTTTCTAGTACACTTTAAAGGTAGAAATCAGTGCCCAGTGCAATGAATGAAGTAATGTTGTACTTGGAGTTTGACTGAAAATTTCTACAAAAGTAATAATCATTGGAATACATTACTTGATATTGATTACATGAAATGACTTTCGTCATGTTTATTTCTCTGAGAGAATACTGAACAATACTCCCAAACTACTGTTTGAATATAATATACCCATCCATTCACACATATCTTTCAGAGTTTGAAGTTGAAGCCTAATCATATATAATAAATTTTATATTTCGCACATATTTAGAATTTATAATAATTATAAAGATGTGCAACATTTAATTATTTTGATTTCAATATCATTTCATAGAAAAGATATTAAATACATCCAACACATCAATTTATTACTATACAATAATCATAGAAATTATAAAAAATAGTAAATGTAGTATATATCTTTCATCGATTACTTGAGAATGCGCTAAACTTGTTTTCGCACAATAATGGAACTAAGGACACCCAATCGATATTTCAATATTTCTTAAGGAGCAAGACTATCCATCCATTTCCAGCAATACGCAAAAAAGAATTGACATAAATGTTCTATGGACAAAATTATATGGACCTACAAACTCAAAATATACTAGAATAAATCAAAACAATACTGCTGAAAGTAAATTATCTCAGTAACTTAGCGAAATATCAGTTCTATTCATGCTCACCGGATCGTCGACTCCTCCGGTACCACCGCCGCCGGAGCCTTCAGCATCAACCTCTCCACCTTCGGCCTCAGCACCATTTTCCATTGTTTCTAATGTATCCATGTGATCTTCCGAATAATCTTCCGTTTCAGCCATTTCTAGAAGCAATAATCCATACTCCACGGTAACAACGGCAAGCGACAAGTCAGAAATACATTATGAGATTTAAAAATCTAAACTTTAAAGTAAATGAGAAGATAAACGACGGAATTTTTGTTTTTCGAGATTAAGTAATACTTGATTATTGAAATTGCCGCTTCAACAATGCCTGGTTGAATCAAACATTGGAAATTCCACAAATAACGTATCTTCGAAAACAGATTATAAGAATTCAATGAAGTGGTTCTAGCTCCCAAATTTTACAACTTCTACACAAAATTTAACATGTTTACATAGTTCTTATTTATTTTCTCAAATATGCGCCTTCGAAGCCGGATGAAAATGTTTCATGAAATCTTACCTATTTACATATAAATGGCTAGAACTAACACATACACCAAATTCAAATGAGAAAATCTATAATAATGAAAGAACATAGTAAGATATGATTTCATAGATGATGATTGATATAATAATTTACCTTCTATTCAACTCCGTGACATGAATTTGATGCCTAAAGAAAATCAAATTTCTTTTGTCAGTTTGGTTCAATAGCGTCTTCAAAGAACAGATGACACTGGTGAGCACAGAAAAACAATTGAATACAAGTTAGCCGTGGAAAGTAGCTAGTACTACCTGCCTGATGGTATTCAATGGCTTTAAAACTTTTAAGTGATGCAGAAAAAGTATTCATACTTCATGGAGTCAAAGTAAGTTAATTATTTCCCCCAATTTTCGCATTTTTTCTCACGGTCGAATCCTCCTAAGTAAATTATTTGTTATGTTTCTATGTCGTATGTAATTAAAAATCGTATTTCATTCTCAATTTAATCAATCACTACTTAAATATAGTTTCCTTAATCATTTGTTTCTAGGATGACTTCAGATGTGACGGTCGTACAAGACGAGAATATAGACCGATGGAAGTAGAAACGGAGATAGTATCCAACGCTAGCGGTTCAGCTCGTGTAAGGCTCGCTAACACAGATATTTTAGTGGGAGTCAAAACTGAAATTGATACTCCAAATCCCGACAGACCAAATGAAGGAAAACTGGAGTTTTTTGTTGATTGGTTGGTATAGTACTACGTAAAATTAAATTTCTTTATCATATTCTGAAATCCATTGAATTTCAGCTCGGCAAATGCGACTCCAGCGTTTGAAGGCCGCGGTGGGGAAGAATTAGCCTCTGAAATCAGCAATTCCCTCTCGAAAGCTTACTTAAATGAAACCGCATTTGACTTAAAGGCACTCTGTATTCTTCCTGGACAGCAGTGCTGGAAACTTTACGTTGATATATTGGTCAGTTTCAATGCAAAAAATTTGTTTGTCCTTTCGATGTATATTTTTATACTTACGCATATTACTTATGGTATATTTAAAATATATCCTAAGGATTGTATCTTTAGATTCTAGAATGTGGAGGTAATTTGTTTGATGGAGTATCCTTGGCTGTGAAATCTGCACTTTACAATACTAAAGTACCCAGAATTGCTTCTGCTACTGTTGATGGGGGGGTGGTAGATCTTCAGCTCTCAGAGGATCCTAATGATTTTCAGGCTCTTGATGTTTCATCAGCCCCGTTACTGGTCACGTTAACAAAGGTAAGTTTTAATTTAAGTTTGACAAAAAATTTTTCGTTTATGTTTTTGAATTTGCTTGATAGAGAACATACTTCTGTGACCTATCTTCATTTCTTTTAGATTATTCTATGTGATTGTATGTGGTTAAAAATTTGACAAAAAAGTTAACAATTGCAAAAGAAATACCAGTTTAAAGCTAAACTGCTCACTGATAAATTTGTCAGTTGCCTTAGCCCATATCTTTTATTTTTCTAGCAATTTATGCTCATAATTTCACTATCCAAAGATACTTGTCAATTTCTAGTTTAAATGTGATGACATGAAACTAATTTCATCTTTGATTCAAATAACATGTGTTGCACGAGCACTTCCTTGAATGCAAACACATTATGAAGACCAAGGGCACTTTTATCATAATATAGTATTATAATAATTATTGAATAGATTGGTGAACATTGTGTCGTGGATCCTACAGCTGAAGAGGAAGCATGTAGTTTGGTAAGTGTAGTGATAGCTGTGACAGTGGAAGGAAGATGTGTTACAACACTTATAAGAGGAGAAGGAAGTCTTCATGAAGAGACTTTATTTGAAATGCTCAAGGTATGTTATTCAGTTTTATTATACTAAGTAAATCTTGTTTGATCTGAGAGCATTTTAAAATTTTTTGGAGCTTAAAATTGATGTATAAGTACAGAGGTGCCATAACAGATTATTTTTTGAGATAGAAAATTCTTCACATTCCTCCAGTCCGAGAATTTACTTTTTGAAGTATGATTCTCATTCTCTCTTGCAAAAGAACTTATTCAACAGTGTTCTTTAAACAAATCAGCTCTCATACCTAAGTACTGTTATTCTTATAAATTGGTCATAATTTTTAATCAGTTGTTTTTGTTTTAAGGTTGGAACATCACTTGGAATAGAAATGAGCATGGCTTTAGAAGCAGCATTGAAACTGGAGCAATCTAAAGGGGGAAAAAAGGAAAGATTTGGTTTTCTAAAATGAATATGGCAGTTAATGAGAAAATAATGTAATTAAATTTTGTATGTCTTCAATTATAAAGCCAGTTAAAAAAATTTATTTACCTATGAGCATCTGCACTTCAATATGAAGTGTAAGAATATTATAGAGAGCTGTTTCTTATTAAAAATTTGAACATGCAACAAGTAACTTGGTACCTTCACTGACTTTAAGAGAAAGAGCATTTTCATTTCTATACATGCAAAAGTAATGTAATTACAAGAGTTAATCCAAATATTTTGTTTTACCTAAGAAATTACCTAAAAATTAAAACATAAGACAAGACTATGTACTGAGAGATTCACATCAAATACTTTTTGATAATTAGATTTGTAGATTCATTTTTGCAGCTTCATGGCGTATGACACTGATTAGGTCTTGATTTACTAAAAATATGAACCGGAGACTGCCAATCTGAAAGAAACATTTTCCAGATTTTAGGTGATAACTCGATAAAATTATTACATAAATAACACTTTATACATTTTTATCTAATCAGAAGAATATACAAGAAAGTTTTTATTTTCTGCTCATAGTTCAATTTTAAAACAAAAATGTAATTAAAATAGGAGGGAATAAATAATTTGAAATAAAATATATTTATAAAGATAAAACAAAAAAAATTATGTTGTAACATCCCACTTTACAGAGGTTTCATAGTCAAGTTTAACTGTATAAAACACCTTATAGTAGATGTATATGTACTTACCTCAACAACTGAATTATTGTTCAGTCTGTATTTATTGCCTTGCATTATGGGTCTCCCATCAACAAAAATAGGTCTTTTCCCTTCGCTTGAAACAAAAAAATCTCCATTGTTTCTTAATCTTATGGTGCCTTGCCTACGAGATACCTTCCATGCTGGCCCTTCAAGAGACAGATCTACATCAACCGTTTGGTCTCTAGTGGATCTCCCCATGGTGATCTGAAAGAAAAGTTAACACAAATTTATATATAAATAAGGATTAACTTTACTGATTCATGGTTTGATGTAAACATAATTCAATTAAAACTAAAAATTTTGAACAAGATAGAAATTGTAGTACAGTAATTCAGTGCGCCGTAGATGATTCTAAGGCAGAATTAACTTGGAAAAATTCTGACATTCCCGGTCCCATCAGACTTTTCCCAAGTCAATTCTACCATAAATATTTTCTTTCCTCTACTAGAAAGGCATATTATTTCATGCAACTTTCTTTGAAAGTCACTAGAGCTATATTTTCTTTGGTCATATTCGTTTCAACCTTGAAATATCATGTAAATAGAATTACATAATTTGTTTATGTTAAATTTCAATGAAAATAAGATTTAAATATGCATACTGACAAGAATTAGTTAAAAAGTAATGAAAGTACCAATCAAATAACTTATTTCAGGTAATTCACAAAACATTCGCTCATGAACATCTAAAAAAAATGCATTAATATCTGCATAATATATACAAGGAGCTATAGTACATAGCATGTAAACCATTATTTTTTCTGGTATATAATTTAAAACAATCTAAATTATACTAGTTGGAAGAACTTGGCTCTTCAAAAAAAAAAATCTGTAAAGGCATAATGACTCCAAGGCACACATATCCATGGCTAATTAGAAGACTGAATAGGTGCAATCAAGTGGTTAAATGTAAACTTAACTGAAAGGAAAAGTTTGATAGAAGCCAATTTGAACATAACTAGATAATTTTTCTAATAATGGTTCACAAACATTAATTTTTACAGCCATAAACTATGCAAAAATTTACCTCTAACTCAAAGATAAAAGATTTTGACATGAAAAACATCATAAAAGACCCTAACTCACTAGGAGTCTCAAATTCAATGCTTTTTCAAAATCAAGTATTTTCTTATGACTACTTCATAAAGCTTTCATGATCATAAGAAAGCCAAATTATTTTGTTTTCTTTACTACCATACATGATGGAAGATAAAAAATAAGTCAATACATGTCAAGAAAATTAATCTTATTCTAAGCGTTAAAAATACCTACTTCTCTGGAACGCATAAGGTAACGTACAAGACGTCCTCTCAAAACTGCCAAAGTCTGATTGTCAAAATCAGGAGGACTTATTCCAGTGACACTGTCCACCAATACCTGCCACCGCCCCACTTCTCTCTCTAACAGTCGAATCTCACGCTTGCACCGTCTGTACAAACATATGAGCAGATAATGTGATGAACTGACATAAAGTGTGTTAATAAACTTCATACAATTTATAATATAAAATAATTAGTCATACATAGACTGTATATGAACACACAAAATCAACTCTAAACAGTAAGGAAAACAAGACTAAAGTCCTTCCCTGCTCATTCAAATATCATTAAAATTAAATTTTTGGACCATGAAATTTATTATTAAATGCAAAACAGGTAGAAGTGAATGTTAGCATCAGGTATAGACCAAAGGATGAGCCACGATATAGATAATAAAGAATGATATGAAGAAGTTTGGTAAGAACTAATGGAGGAATAAAAGGAAAAGTTGATGATAAAAATGTGAAATGATATGATAAAAAATACGGTTATGCTATGGAAGTAGAAAGCATTTACCATTAGAATGAACTTCTGGCATATACATAGATTTTGGAGGAGGGGTATTGATTGGTAACATTTAAAGATATTTGGCATGAAATTTAGAAAGATATTGCTTATGAATAATTTCAAAACAATTTCACCACAACAAATATCATATTACCTAAACAGGTATAAGATTCCATAAATCAGAACTGTCTTATTTTAAATTTTATTTGATAACTTAATGCATTCATTTCAAGCATTTATCAATAATTATTTTAGATTTTATCAGAAGCAACTTGTTAGATTTAATGATTGTATGAACTACTTACACCTAAAGTCATATTGTAGTAAAAATTTAAATTAGGCTCTGCTTTCTTAAATAACTATTACTGAAAAAATCATAAAGAATCATTCCTCAGAATACCATTTTTATAAATATGACAGAGTCCTTCCAAATATTTTATTCTCATAAGGAACAAGGAATAGGTATAGCACAGATACGCTGTGTGCTGAGGATAATTCCCAAGATAGAATGGTCTTGAAAAAAGTCTGATGGGACTAGGAATCAAACCTGGTTCTCCTGATAGTCCGTCCGGTATTCTGTCTATTGAGTAATGCAGGCAGAAGGTTTTCTCAAGACATTTGAGATACTTTGTGTGGCTCACCCACCATTCCCGGTCCAGTCAGACTTTATTCAAGTCTATTCTACCGTGGGCATTTTCTTCTCGATTAGAAAGCATTTACTTTACTTACCTCATAATGGTAATTGACACTATATTATATAAATCATTTTCTTTCATGTTCAATGAATTACAATAAGTATTTTGATTTATAGCACACTATAAATATAAGTTCTAATGAGAGAATTTTCTTTTTTCTTGAGAAGTGGATTGATACTTCAAGCCAACTGAAAATACTAAAGCAATACCTGTCAGCAATAGCTAACTCCTGTTCAACAATCTCATTTGTTGGATCTCCAAGTTCAGCATCATTCACCATATCTTCAGCATCAGAGAAATTGAGAACACTATCTCCTTTAGGTAAGCTCTGAACTGCAATAGGAAAACAAAACATTGATTCTTGATCCTAGAAAATTCACACAAAGGATATATCATATGGTAAGATTTTTTTACAACCAAACTGAAGAAAAACTGAAAATAAAAACTAAGATTGAGATCCTTACAGCATGCATATTTCAATTATAATACAGATTCATTCCATTAGCTCATGCAAATAAACCAATAAAAACAACTATTAATAATATAATGCAAAACTCTAATTTAATCATGACTGGTTTTGTAGTTTACATTACATCTTCAGGCATCATCAAATGTACATTACAAAACTAGTAGCCATTAAATTGAATTATCTGTGGAAACTACAAAGTTTTTCATTATACAATGGCTTTTGAGAAAGTCACACCCCCTTTCATTACTGATAATCTACACATGAAGTGATGCGAAACAAAAAAATCTGCTTGATAGCAAATATATTGAGATTATTTCAATCCAGCTCTAGAACAATATTTATTGTGATATGACACAACAAGTTTATCCATCTCCAAACTTATAGAATATTGCAAAAATGAGGATTAGAAATGCTCCAATATTCATTAAGCCTTAATGAGTAAAAGGGGAAGTTTTTGAATGCCACACTGGAAGATACAACCCTGATTGAAGGATGGTTGTATTGTATGAACTTTCACTCAGACCCCTGTAGCACACAGATCTTCAAAGGTACACCCAGCCCAGACCAAAAATGGCTAATGCATATGGGATATTCAATTTCACTGTTAATTCTCTTAAATAACAAAAAAATAATACTGCAGTCAATTACCTGACTGATCAGGAAGCAGATGATATTGTTTCATCAATGACCAATGAGCAAGGAGAGCTTTTGGAGTTCTCGCAGGAAGAAAAATATGAACATTTTGAGTCAAAAGTTCTTGAAATATCTCTAAGGTAGGTTGAGAAGTCTGAAAAAGAATTAATAATACAAAGATGATGATCTAAATTTTAGGCTCCCCAAACTTCATACACAAATGTAGCTGAATCCTATAATCTCATTTGATTATAATGAACTTTAATTTAATATCAAGATTTTAGTTTACATATAGGTAAAAATTGATATACATGTATATATACATGTATGAATAAAGAAAAATAAAAAAATAGTATAATTTTTCTTATGTAATACGTTATTTTAGAATTCTCGGATAATATGCAAATACTCTATAAATAATAAATGCAATACATTATTAAAATATTATTAACTATATATTTATTTAAAATGCTTTGAATATTCATAATCTTGTTTGTTTTCTCCGTTTATAACTTGTATTTTTATGTTATAACTATTTCATTCTGTATATTTTCTTCTAGGTTGCACTCATTTTTTTCATTTTCTTGTAGGTTTTACAATCAGTAGGATTGTGCAGGTTTTTCACACCCCCCTTCTACATGGGTGTTTTCCTGCTATGGAATTTTTTCCCTAAGCTTCACTTGGGGTTTTTTAATTCCACAAATTTAGTTATTTAATTTGTTTAATTTAACTTTCTGTGGCGCAGGACTGTGTCGAAAGCATTCTTATATCGAGGATATAAGAATGCTTTATATATATATCGAGGAAGGTAGTATCCACTTGCTTAAAATTCTTAACTGATTTCAGGATATCGTGTACGAATAATGCTAAATTTTGCATGATTTGAAATTTCAGAAGCCATGTTGGTTCTTATCGAAATACTTTACTCTATTTAAAAATGTCCTTAGTGAGCTAACAATGTGCTACATTGCTTTTCCTGAAAGTGAAGTTAATGAGATGGGACTGTAATTACTTGGGTCCTCTTTATAAGTCTCTATTTATAAACAGGCGTATCATTCGTACTGATAATTTCCAATCTACTGGTGTGCTGTCTTCGTTCATTGATTTGTAGAAGGCGATTTGGAGATATGGGCCTAATGCTTCTTGCAAGTCCTTTTAATACTCTAGCCTGGATACCTTTTGGACTCAGGGATTTATTCATATTTATGCAGCGCTAGAGTTTAAAGATTCCATCTACTGTAAAACTGATATTCATTATTTCAAAATTCTCATAATTTAATCCTTTTTAATATCCACAAAGGCAGGGATGCTGCTCAAGCCGCAATCAAAATAAGTCAAGTATATGGGGACAATGCACTAAGTGAATGTACAGTGCGTGAGTGATTTGCAAAATGAAGGTAGGATGAATTGAGTGCTGAAGATTGTGAATGCCCAGACAAGGGGTCATTTCAGTGAGCCACAACCAAACACTTACAAGGTTTATTCTCATTGCCAAGTAGTTATGATCTGTTAGTTGTGGGATTGGAAGGGTGTTGTTTTTTATAACCTACTGCCTTGCAAGATAACAACCAACTCAAAGATATACTGTAGTCAATTGGACAGATTAAAGGAAGGAATTAACCAGAAGTGACTAGAGCTGTCAAATTGGAGGTGTTTTCCGTCACAATAATGACAGACTGCACATGTTTTTGTGGAATGGAAAACATTATTCAACCATGACTGGGAAGATATATGCTTTAGCTAAAGGAATAAACTGAAGTATAAAAATTAAAGGCTTTGACTTAAATTAAACTATTGAATACAGTCAAAAATACAGATTGACAAATTTATCGGTAATCTTAAAATTTCATTATTATCCCAGAATTTTCTGGATCTATAATAAAATTCAACTTCCCACATTGAAAAATAAAGCGACATCAAAATTAAAGCAAATATATAAAACTTATTGGAAATGGATCAAAATGAATTTTTAGTTAGATAATGGATATCTTTACCAAAAGCGAAAAACACAACTTGTGAATATAATGAGCTACAATAATTGAAACCAAATGCAAAAATTATAATAATAGATATTGTATTGGAAACTGTTTAAACTTAAAAAGCCTCAAAAAAGATGTTAAATTGTACATACAGATTTTACTGTTCCTAAAAGTTCTTCTTCAGCTCGTGAATAAGGTGCACGTGCTCTAACTGCAGCAACAGTCTCTGGGTGTAAATTCCTCATAGCTGAAACAGCTAGACGTGATACAGTGGCATCATAAAGCAGGGCATACCACCTTGCTTGTATTTCTGCCACTGTAAACCGACATGAGAATTTAACAGCTCTGTGAACCAGTCGGAGGTCATTAGTCTTCATGTGCAGAACAATGACCGAAAAAAAAAGTTCATGAAATAAAAATTATTACTGTCATGACCTTAAAATTTGAAAAACTCTCCTACTTCCTATGAAATTTAAATTTAAAACAATTTATTTCCAACCAAAATATAATGAATGAAAAATATTATCTTGCAGAAATTTAAAAGTAGCTTGTGCAGATTTCTCCCTACGTTCTTGAGGAATATGCTTGAAATCTAATGTTTTTTATGAATTTAACATGGTTTGAATAAAAGGTGCTTACTTGTTGCACTCCAACAATCAATGCCAAATCATCAGTTGGCTTCCACCGACCTAGATCTCTAGTGGCAATGCCATGAGAACCATGAGCCCCATGACGAGGACCACGTCTGCTTCTACGAGCTCCACTGTTTCCTCCTATTGAGCCTCCTCCACTACTGCTTTTGCTGGTAGATAAGCGTCTCCGTTCAGGGGCAGGAGGGGGAGCTAGAGGGAGAGATGGTGGAGCCAAATTCCCACTATTGCCATCTCCTTCTGGAAATTTCATGAAATCTCTCTGAAGATATGATAGTTGAGACTAAATAACTATACCTAGTTTCCATTCAACTCAATTTGTACCAATTGTTGTAACAAGTTAGTCAATGTTTTAAATTGTATTTATATTTTCAGCTAAGTATAAGTTCCTTCAATTCTAATTACCTTCTAATAAGTTAAACTATTCTACTTTCCAATTAAATAAGAGTACACAAAATGCATTTATTACAGCGGATATAAAATGTTTTACAACCTCCAGGACTGGAGATTGATGGATTTCTCATGCGAGCCATCTTTGAAGCAGGACTGCCTGAAACTCCCAAACTGGATTCCACTAATTCATCATCAAATCTTCTCCTTTTTATTGATCTGGAACTGCTGTATGATGAAAAGAATCCACCATGATTAGTATAGTGGGAACATTTAATGATATGACTATGAAATGTAAACATTTCATCCCAACAATATCAATTAATACATTCAAAATTCATCAAACTTTAACCACAAGAGAAATAAGGATAAATTAATTAAAAACTTCATCAACTGTAATATAATAATAATTAACATTATATTTAAATAAAAGTAAAGCTATTTAACTTTTCATGAAATAGAATTATTACTGTATTCCACATCAAAATTTATTGTTCTAACCAATAGAATAAAAGCACGAGAACATTTAACACGATTTAATTCTGCAATCAAAGTTATTCTAAAACTTCTTCAGATTTACAGCAAGCATTATTAATCAACCATACTGAGTAAATACTAAAAATAAGATAATAAATAATCAATAGTATTTCTAATATGCTTAATAACATTTACAGTTTATAAAATAGTTTTTACAAGAAAAATTTGTAACCAAAATAAGCAATCATACTTACTAATTTAGCAATCATCTTTATCATGAGGTAGATATGGTAAGAGTAACTCAAGTAAGTAAGTAATTTATTCAAAACAATACCTGCTAATTTGTGATGTAACAATTTGTTTAACAATAACCATAGGTAGAAACGATACTCTGTACATAGGTAAGTACACAAGCAATTCTAAATGCTTTTTATCAGAGAGGTGACAAAAGAAGTTATGGATTTGCAAATAATAAAAAATATAGCTTTATAAAAGAATAAAATAATGAGTATCGAAAAAGGAAATACTTCCGTTAGAATATAAAATAACATAAAAAATATCAATTACTAGTAATAATACAAGAAAAACGATAAATGTACACAATTATGTGTATAATCAAGTTACTTCATGAAATAAATCGTTAAATTGATGTACGAATCCAATATTATATTTACCAAGAAAATGGTGTCAAAATATTATATGCAATGAAATATTTATCTAACATTCACATTGAAAATGAAGATTCTAAAATGATTATCATAATACATATAATGTTATAGTAAATGGATAATGTGTAGTGCATGGAAGAAATATGTGTATTAAAAGGGAACAATGTAGTTCATTAAAGTTTAAAATACAATGATTCTTAGATGATAATAAATAAAATTAGAACTTACCTTCTTCTCTTAGTTTCAAGAGAATCAGTTTCAGTGAGAGAATGAGTACGGGATCTTTCTCGAGCAGAAAGGCTCCCAGAATTAAGTGATATAATTGCGTGGTGACGCGAGCGAGCGTTAGAACTTAATATTCGTCCAGTATTAGAAATTGGTCTCGATCTTCCTTGCTGATGATGAGAACTATTTGGGTTATGTACGATGGACGAGTTAGCGGGTGAAGGTGGAGGAAGCAGAACCCTATTCTCTCCATTAGAATTCTTTCCAGGAATGTTGGGCGAAGCCATTCGAAATCCGTTCTGAGAATGTAGAATACTTGCCAACCTATGAGGCAGAAATACTTATTGTAATAATGACAATGAATTTATACAGCTATTTTAATTTTAAATAAGAGGCCATACAGTTTAATTCCCTAACATTTCTGAGCATATTACAGATTTAAGATTCAGACATAATTTAAACGTTTCCAATCTATCGCTCACTTATCATATGTCCAGATTATTATTCTAAAAAGAATGAAATACTGAAATATAATTATACTGTGGAGCATTAAGAAAAGAACCAAAAAAATAACTTTCAAAATTGATCGTACCTCGGTCGATAGATTTCACAACAAGCTACACGCACTTCGCCACGCAGTCATTTGTTTACAAAATGTCCGCGAAATGGTGGCTGCTGTTTACGTTTTATTGTGTAAGTCTGACATATCTATTTCATTAAATTACTTATGTTTCATCATCTGCATGACCGTAGCAGATAAAGCATTCTACTCGATCATGATGTTCTCGTTCAATATTTACAGGGTATGAGTTCTTGTGAAATCTCCTATTCACCATGCAGAATGGAACTTGTGATTTTCTTATCAAATTTAAATTTCTTGTGAGAAGCTGTTATGTATTACCGTATATCTATTACCCTCTTGTGATAAAGAGCCAAATATATATATTTTTGATCGTAAAGAGTTCCTATGTTTAGGCCATCAAACAGTATGTACGGTTATCAAGGCAATAACTCACATTCTTACAACTACCAAAATCAAAATAGTTCTTTTGGCAATTTTAGCCATAATGCTGGACCTTATCATACTTATTATAGTAATGCAACTGGTGTTTATAACTCATATCCGTCCAACGATACGCCCTGCTCTAGTCTGGGGATTATCCCACAAGAATATAACCAGGGAGACAATGGAAATACAACACCATACTTCTGCGATGCCAATACCAGTTATCCACGATCATACCAAGGCTTGCCGTTTAATCAGTCTAGGGACCCTCAAAGTACTAATCCTTTCAATGTTTGTCCGCGAGAATGTCATTGTTGTGAACCACTGAAAACGAAATATTTTAATTCAGGAACTTCTGGTTCTCAACAATCTAACATAAAATATCCATTCGCCAGCTTAAGTTCTTTAAAAAAAAATTTTGATTCCAGCAACTGGAGGGAATATTATCCTCAAATGCCCAATTTGAAGGATATCAGTGATTCTTCTACTTCATGGTCCAAGTTCAGTAGTAGCTACAGAAATGAAACTTATTCTTGGCCTATACCTCAAAGACAAAACGCTAAGTTTGAAAGCACCGAGCGATTAGGATTGACCAATGATTACAGTGTATCTCAACAACACCAAAGAGTAGCATTAACAAACAATCAGACCTATTCAAATTCTATGCAACATGTTCCCACGTCGTGGCCATCTTCTGGAAGCCCTGCAGACATTTTGAGAAGCTCTATAGCTGGTTATCAGCATAATTCCATTCCAGACCTGGCCCAAAGCAATTCAGTGTCTCATGCATCTCGGAAAATATCCGTCAATCCTATCCAAACATCGTCTATAACTGCTTACAACCTTCCTTATGGAAGTAGTTTTACATGCAAATATTCAACTTCACAACCTAGCAACAACAATCCAAAATGTATAGTGGAGACTTCAAAAATGATTGTGCCTGTATCTGACCCATTTGTGGATTCATTTCAGGGACACTTTGTAACCAAGAAGGTGAGAGAAAATATCAAGGATAATTCATATCATCAATCTGGTTTATTGCCTCCTCCAAATCTGATAAACCCTCAAACAAAAAGAGGGTTTTGTGCCTCCAATGAAAGTGATTTAGTTTTTCAACGAAACTGTAACTCAATCCAAACAAATGATCCAGTAGCTGCTTCAAAATTACAATTGCCACCCATTCAATCTCTCAGACCTTCTACTATGCATTTTAGGCATTCCTCAAGAGAATATTATCAAGACCATTCCCATCCTATTCTTAAATGTAGCCAGCAAAACATGAATGAGGAAGTGTCAGCAAAAATGAGGAAAGGTAATTTATCAGACAATCCTTCTTTAAGAAATTCTACTACAAACACTGATAAGTTACATAATTTACAGACTGAAAATCTTATCAAAACTCACACATCAGAAGGAAGTAATGCTAATTTAATGAACAAGATGTATTGGAACCATTGCATGGAAAAGCTAGATAAGGATAGCATGAGTGATACAAGGCTAGGACAAGGTTGCAGTAAAGTAAAGGCTGTTGAAAACACCCAAAGCAAACTTTCCTCTAGCACTATTTCATCTGGAATGAGTGACCTTAGACATTTCCTATCCACTTGGGATGATGTTGATGAGGAAGATATGCCAAATTCTGTCCAAGATGTTGTCTCAGAAGGAGACAAGGATAATGTGGGAAGTAATTCAGAGGAAATTTCAATCGTAACTGATCATCCTCTCCATGAGCATCTACTATCAGGTAATCCAATTTGTAAAGTCAATGTAAATGGAGATTTTTCTATTCATGAAACAGAGCAAAAAGGATTTCTTATTGAGGGAGTGACTTATCCAGTTGATTCTTCTCAATTCTTAGGCCATTATTTTGAATCAGATCTATTTTCTAAGACTTCAGACCTAAATGATTCAGAAATTAAAGAATATAAGTCAAATACTGTGACTAAAAAGGTTAAAAATGAATTTAAGGATAGCAAAGGAATTGCTCCAAACTTCCAAGCTACAAGGAGTGTTTCTATTTCTGAGTTAAGTTCCTCTAGCGAATGTAGTGACAATGTATCAAGTAATCACTCAAGTAGTTTGGTAACTGAAAAACATGATTGCAAGAGTTGCTTGGATGTGAATGCTAGTGAAGTGGGCCACATTAAAACTCAGATACTCCATTCAAAGGAAAAAGACACTCTAAAAAAGAAGGAATACAAAGAAATACTCCATTCTGCTGATGGAACATCCTTAAAGGTAATTTTCATTAAATTGTTCAAAAATTAATTTCCTTAATATTGGTTTAAATGTAATATTTTCCTTCCATATATTAATCTCTGCATTTATCAGCTTTGTAAATATAGCAACTTTAGGTTTTAACTAATTAGAAATTAATCTCAACTAAAATCTAGATTTAGTGGTGAAAGTTATATTAATCTCAGTTTCTCATTTGTAATATTATTTCATGATTAATGCATCTGGAAATAAACGACACATATGCAGGCTTACTTTGTGGCATTCCTTTAAAAAAAAGTTTCATAATAAATTTTTACTATTACATCACACACCACACCATTACTTGTGTGATGTTCAATTAATTAATTGTGTGGTGAAGTGAAGTTTAATTATGAACCCATTTTTGCATCATGAAATAGTATTCCTTGTTTTCACCACTTCCCTGACGCTGACGAGTATACTCGTCCTTTTCGAAACTATTGTCTTTGTTCTTGTTCAAGCTGAGTATACTCTTCGAATCAATGTAGTTATGTTTCTAATGCTAATTGCCGTTTGTAAACGGAATACTCAGGGTATCTAGTGGATATTTTTGAATTCATCTTATTTGTACTCGCATGAGTACAGGCAACCTGCGACAAAAATTTCATAACAATCAGTAGCAAGAAGTAATAACTAACATGTTTTCTTGAATTAAAGAGGGAGAGATTATCATCTTCAATTGATGACTTTATCTATCTATCACATGATATACTAAATGTAATATTTTTAGTTCTTTTTTATAAAATAATGAGTAATATTGAGAAACTTACAAGAAATAACAACAAGCTAAGGATAAACAATTAAATATAAGCTTCAGAAAAAAAGGAACCTAGTACATTTATTCCAAATGACGGAAAAAAAGTATATCAAATAAAAAATATGACATTTTCTAAGTGAAATTTGAAAAAAAAAATCGTCAGGGAAGTGGTTAAAGCCCTTCTTTATTACTTAGAAAGATAAATTTATTGTACATGATTAGAAATATATCCTACTGCCCTCAGTGATCAAGTTTCATTCACTCTCACTCCTATTTATCACACCCATTTCTTTGAAATATCAATACAGACGTATATCATGTAAATATTTTTCTAAGTATTTCAGTAACTAACTGATCTTATTCTCATTTGTCATGCAATAGATGACACTATATTTTGTCCCATGTAAGTATCCCATCAACTGTTGCATAATACTGATTAGTATAATTAACACAATGCTGTCTTTATCAATGAAATTATTTAAAATATATTGAGTAACTTATTGGGTTGTTCAGAAAGTTTCCTATTCCTTCTAGACTGCTTTTAGTCTACTGTAAAGGCTGAGTTCTTGTTATCTCAATTTCACCTCATTTGAGAAAGGGAGGATTTTCCTCTGTGTTCAAATCATATGAACATCAACTATAACAAGTCTTTCTCTTCAGTACCCTGATAGTCATGGAGAACGAAAGAGTTCATATCCATCATTTAGTAGTTTTTATTTTCACAAAGCCAAGAATGCAGGTCAAGCCACAATCAAAATATGCACTTTGTATGAGTACTAAGCAGTGAGTTAACAGACAGTTCTTGAGTGGTTTGTGAAGTTCAGGTAGGGTGAATTTGGTGTTGAAAATCATGAATGCCGAGTGAGCTAACACCAACTGCTTTAAAGGCTAATACTTATGCTAAAAAATTATGCCCTGTTGCTAGTGGGATTGGAAGGGTGTCATATTTTATGACCTACTGCCTTGAATCAATAAGCTTTGAGAAATCCTATTGTCGGTTTGACAATAGAAGGGAAGCAATGACCAGAAGCCATCAGAGCTGGTAAATCAGAGAGTTGTTTTTTCCACCATGATAACACCAGAGCGCATTAGTTTTTGTCAGCAAGGAAAAATTAATCTAAAGTAAGAAATTTCACTTCCCCCTTCATGTAGCTCAGAAGCCTCTGACTATTGCGTTTTTGTTCCTTCTGTAGTTCCCTTAAGGATTGTATTTTATCAAAGCGTTCAAATTATATTTGGTCAAATTCCTTAAGTCTAAAACAATTTATCTGTAAAGCAATATAGATTAAATAAAATTTGTACAAATTCCAAAAAGGCAGGATTTTTATTCTCTAAATGACTGGAAAATGCATCTGGATCAGTTTTTTTAATAATAAGCCAAATGAAACTTCCCAAAAGATGGAAACTTTTTATTAAAAAAAAGTTATTACATCATAGAATAATAAACTTGGTCAATAGTATTCTTTATATTTCCATTCATTTTCCTTGAAATTAGCAGAAACTTTACGAGCAACCCAATAGCTTGTATTAGAGAATCATAATTTTTAAGCCAATTTCCAAAAACTATACTGAGGACAGATTTACTTGTGTTTATGACTAAAATATTGTTTGCTGGGAGTCTGTGTTTTCGTAGATAATAATCTCATTAATTAAAAGGAACAGATTTTATTGTACAGATATATACTGTGAGATGAGGATAATTCCCAAGTTAGAATAGACTTTTTTCAAGTTCATTCCACCTTAGGAATCTCATTAATTGTTTATTTACTCATTGTCTATGAAAATGCTTCATTTGAAAACAAAATTCATTTCTTTACAGATATTATCTCGGGATCTTGGTGTTCAAGGACCTTCTGTCAATCAAAATAGAAGTAATGCTTACCAAATTCCAAGTTCCATAGTGAGTCCAAAGAATGATAAACCAATCTTACAGAAAACTTTCTTTACCCCTGTAACAAAATCAGATGAAAATATATTAAATCAGCAAAATATGATTATTAAAGAAACTGAAACTGGAATTACTCCATTGGAAACAGGATCAATTGGGTTAAGTAATAGTGCAAATAAAGAAAATAAATCTTCAGAATCAGATACAATGGTAGTCTACAACCTAACTGCTAGAGTGGATGTGACTTTGAAAAGACTAGAAGTCCCTTCAGATCCTATTCATGAAAGAAATGATTTTACTACCCATATATTCAAACAAAATAGTCAAAAAGAGAAAGAGTCAAGTGAGATAGGTATGGATGAATGTACATCAAGTGATATGAATTGGAAGATTTTAAAGGGAAATGGGCAATGTGCCTTTGTACCCTCTATGAGCCAGGAGGTCAGTTCTCATATGGTAAAAGAAACAGATCATATCTTTGAAGCTATAGGCTCTCCCAAAAATAGTGATGAATCTTTTTGTAAAACTGAGATTTCTGTTATTGATCAGGTGAAAAAACATTCCTTAGTTTTACCTGCTATAAGTGATAGAAATTCAGTTGACAAAAAGAACAGAAGGCTCGGGGTTGACCTATCTAGTGAGAGGGGTAGTTTATTTGGATGCAAAAATGTGCATGTTTCTAAGGATACGGATTTAGTTATTAAAGTCCATAATTTTCATAAAGATCCTCAGAAAGGCTCTCATAAAAGTTTGGCTGAAACCTCAATGGCTTTTGAAACAGAAATTTTTAAGGAAGTAGTTACATTAACTGAGACACAAGAGATTCCAGTTCTGCAAAATAAAGATACAAATGGGCAAATAATTACTTTACCATCTTTCTCTAATATACATGAATTTGAGAAGAAAATAATGAAAGAAGAAGTAAATAATGTCAGAGAAGCATCATTTGAAGAAATTGGAGACAATATGAAACATATCAACGAGGAAGCTGTTGAACATATCAGAAGTTTGCTAGGATCAAATGGACACCTGAAGGAATTTGGTCCTACTGTAGAAAAAGTGAATTCTAAAGAAATGCTGTGTGATTATTATTTGCCTGAAAAAATTCCATTGACTAATGTACTACCAGAGAATGTGATAAGTTCAGAAGTAGTAACAGAAGATAAGGAAAAGTCAGAAATGCAAATGGAAGAAGAGGAACATGAATGCCTAATAGATAATGAAAGTTATTCATTAAAAATAAATAAGCCATCAAAAAAAGTTGAAAGTCATTCCAAGCACAAAGTGGAAGAATTTGATGGACATAGTAAGCTGTTTATCAAAAAAAATCCTGTTCTTAATTTTAAAGGATCAATAGCTGATTCGGAATGTCTGTATATCTCTGATATGCTGGGAAAAGATAATGGTGAGCTTAACTTCAAATTCTCTCATACCTGCAGAAAAAGAAAAGCCAAAAAAGTTGTACAAGTTATTAAGAGTAAATCTTCTAGAAATCAGGATAAAAACTGTACTTCCAAATTTTACATGAAGACTGCATGTAAGGCCATTCTCTCAATAAGGAAAAAGTATCACATTTTCCATCTCAGAAAAAACAAGAAAAAAGGGTATGCTAAAATCATGAGTAAAACTAGATTAATGAATAAGAATACCAAAATTAAGGATGATTTAAGTGTTATTCACGAAAATGCAATTGATTTAGATGCCATCTCCAATCAAAGTGAGGCAGTATTAAAAGATGATGGTTTAATAAGTGAATGCTTTGTTGTCAATGAAAATGACTCACTTAGTAATTCATGTCTTTCTAGTAAAATAATTAAGCATGAAGGACTTGTTTCTTCCCAGTATATTTGTTGCAGTGATAATAACAGAGAATCAGAGGAAGTAAATGCAGGTGGTGTCATTTTAAATGTTGAAGATAAGGAGATTGTAATGGAAGGTCTTCGAGAAAATTGTGTGATTGGAAATGTCGAAGTATTCATGGGCCTAGAGACAGGGGAGGGTATAACGATGGAAGAAAGTGTAAAAGAATCTAGTTATACTTTAGGACCTCCAATCGAAGAACTTCTCCACGAAGATAATGATGGTGGTGTTCAATATTGGAATAGTTATGAGTTAGATAATTCATTGGGAGTGGCAATGGAAGTAGAAGTAGGTTCAGAAATGGAAAGTGATGTTGAAATGATTATGTCAAATCATGTGAAAGAAGAAAATATTTCTGATTCAAAAGGTAACAAAAGCACTGGATGTTTGACTGAAGGAAGGCATGATCTAGAGTTGCTTGAGACCTTCAGCCATGATGGAGTAAGGAACAAGAAAAAAAATTTATTGGATGATTCAAAGAAAGAGATTGGTACCTTTCATGGTAAGAGAGAAGCTGGATCAGAATATCAGTATGTTTCAGACAATGCCAAGTCAATAAGTTTTTATGAGGGAGAAAATGATTGTTATAGTGATTCCACTGATTGTATAAATAGAATTAATGTCAATCTAGAATATGACAATGAAATCAAAACCATTAAATCTACAAAAATTTCATCGCCTAGAGACATCTTAATGCTGGAAAGTGATTCAAATAAAAGTCATATTATATCTTTGACTGCAAATAAAGTTACTGAAGAAGGGAATAATTTAGTAATAAAAGGTGAGACACCAGCTGATAGTTTATCTTTTACAAAAGAAAGTAAATTTAGTAATGGAAATATAAAACTATACTCTTTAAGTTCCTGTAAAGGTTCATTTTCAAAGACTAGAAAGTTAAATAAAAATTGTAAGAATAAAGGAGAAACTATCTCCAAGAAAGGTGAAGAAACTAACAATGAAAGTTTTGAAACATGTGCACCAAGGAGAAAGGAATCTTTGATCGAAAAAGGGTCTTCAGCGTATTTCCTCACATCTGAGGTAAAAATTCTTCAAGCTGGTGATAAAAGGCCAACCACAAAAATAAGTTTTGAAAGCAATGATAATCAAATAGGCATTGGAGAAGCTCTAGTTGAAGAATTTCCTGCTAAAAGATATAAATTATGGGGAATGCATGGTAACGTTGTAGATTCAGCCATTAGTGAAGAAAGAAAACATGTGAAAAGTAATAGAGAAAATGTTATCTCTGAATGTACTGATTATGAAAGTGGAATTGATGCGCATTCTGAGATAAACAGAAATGATGTTGAAAAAAATCATACCCATTGTGGTGGAAATTTCAAAGATGATTCAGGTGGTTATATACAGAAATTGAATGTCAAATTAAAGAAGAGGGAGAAGCTAAGATTTTCTTCTGGACGCACAATAAAAAATTACGTAGACTCTCGGTCACGTCCTCATAAATTTACTAAAAATGGTTTCTGGAGGGTTAAGAAATGGCCCTACAATTTTATAGTTAATAAAAGTAAGCCCCAGAAAATACTCCCAAAAATACATGGTCAATCATTCAGTTCTTTGGAAGCTAAGTCTTTGCCTCTAATATTAAAATCTTATCCACATCCTCCATTTTTATCCCCTCTGCCAACAATTACAGATACTCATAACCTTTCTCTAACTTCTTCCAAACCATCATCAGAAAAATACAACAATGAAGAATACAATCAGTTAAAACATACTCAATGTTCAAGTGAACAATTGTGCAGTAATAATGAATCAGCCATTTCTTCTTACATAACTGAAAATTCAAACCATTCAGAAATATCCTTGCCAGTCACCAACTCTGATTCCACTAAATCAAAGATTCAGCAATGTTTTCCATTGCCCATAACCAAATATGAATCAATAGAGCAAAATATTTCCACAGAGGCGGAATTTGCCATAGGATTAAAATGTAGCAAATCTCTACTTATGCATTGTGATAGTCCAAATAGATTGTCAATAAATGATCAAGGTGTAACCTCTAAACATAGAGAAGGATCAGAATGCATGTCAAATGTAAGTACTAATCCTCGTGTCTGCATTACTCTAAAGAAAGTTGAAGCTACTGATAGAAATGAGATGTGGATTAAAACAACTAGTGAAAATGGATGCTCTGAAAACGAAGTTAGAAAAGAGAATTCTTATCAAAATATGATTGATTATTCCCTTGAATCACCCCTTCCAAAAGTTACTATTAAAAAGAAACATGGTGAAGGCTACCAAAGTTTTTTATCAGGATTTTCTTCTTATTCACCTCACCCAGCAGCCTCAGTGATTTCTGCACCTAATACTCTGATGCATTCTAATTCAGAAGATAGTTTTATAGAGAAGCAGCAGGTATTGAACAAGAAGATTATCTCTTCTCCAAGTCAGATTTCTAAGGCACATCTGGCTACAGAATTTTTGAAATCTAAATCAAATGCTGTGTGTGCCCAAGAAGTTTTCCCTCAAAAAAATTCTTCAGCCTTTGATGAAGTTCAAAGTGGTATCCTGGAAAAGAAAGCTGGTTCAGGTCTTGTATTTGTTATCAGAGGATTTGGAAATCGAGCAAAAGAGGATCATCCTGAGGAATTTGTTGAAAAACAAAAACATATATCTTGCAGAGATATGGAAACCTCAGATAAAGGTATTATTGGATCAAATATTCCTGAGAATTGTTTATCTTCAGAAGATGAAGAACTGGAGTCAATAGCTTGGAGCATTTGGCAACCAGTAGTAAAGCTTTCAAGAAGTTGTGAATTGGATGCTTTGGCTCGTGAATTATGTAATACAGATGAAGATAGTTTGGTCGGGGATAATTCAGGAAAGCTACATAATTATTCCAAACCTCCTGGCAATAAAATCTTGCTGTCGCCTTTAAATCAAAGAAAAAACATTGAATTTGAATGTATGACATTGAAGCCTATTAAAGATTTTGTTCATGGAAGGGATACTACTGAAAGAAAACATTCATCGACTAGAAAAAATATAGAGAATTTTGAAATTGAAAATAAGCTGTCTACTGTTTTTAGAAGTACTTCTGTAGAACACCCTAGAGAACTTGACTTTGTGTCTCATAAAAAAGCTCAGAAAGTTCTTTGTGAAAAGAGTTTTGATGCTGCTTTGAAGCAAATAGAAGAAGTTGAAGAGAAGAAAATGCAGCTGGAGAAGGGTAAAATCTCTGGCAATATGAAAGTACTGAAAGAGTCTTTAAAACCAATTACATATCTCAATGGATGTGAGAAGCATTCTAAACAATCACTTTTACCTATCCCTCAAGGTACAATAAAATCAGCAGCAAATTTACATGATAAAAGGAATGAAGAACTGGATGTCAGTGCAATATTTAGAAAAGAAAAGGCAACTAGAGTCCCAAGAGAACAATGCACAGAGAAAGAGAAGCAATTAGATAGTGTTAAAAATAAGTATAAAAGTAGTGTAAAAGGAATGAACTTGTCCAAGGAATGCAAGAAATACAGCAGGCTGGAATGTATGGATGATCAAGAAAGAAAGGATATCCAAAAAGAAGTACAAAATGGAAATAAGAAGGTCTTATCCAACTTGCAAGATTTGCAGTCAAAAGAACATTCTAAGGAAAAATTATTTTTTATGTCAAGTTGTTCAGATGACAATCACAATATGCAAAACAAAAAGTGTCATACGCCCATATTTCAATGTGAAGCTTGCTGCCGTAAATTCTCATCAGAGAAATGGCTCAGTCGTCACTGTAAAGGTGTCTCACACATCAGAGTTGAAAATGCTCAAAGAGTAGCAGTTCAAGCCCTCCTCCTGCTATTAACAGGTAAGAAATAATATGTACTGAATCAATTGAAAGTTTTATAGTTTATATTTTATTCTCAAATAATCTCAAAATAAAATTTAAAATGATTGGTTTGTATATTTTAAAGCAAGGAAAAGCTGTTGATGCCCTTGAAAGTTATTTTAATAGTTTTTCTTTCAATATAACTTCAATACTATAATTTTTCTAATATGGAATAAAATAATAGAACTGTTGCTGTAGATTTTACCATATTGACTCATCCTATTAGTTTCTATTTTTGTTATACTGAATTAATTAGTTGTAGCTTTTTTCTTACTGAAAATGTAACATGTGTCTCCACATTTTTCAAGTGATTTTACTGTTATTAAAAAAATCTAATTAGTCTAATTAAGTGATATCATGACTGTAGATGTGGAATATATTTGTATGTTTGAGTGATCAAAAACCACTGAAGGTTTTTTTTGACATCTTAGAAACATCCACATTACTTGTAAATAACTATCATAACTTTTAAAGATTTCAATGTATTTGGTTTCATAAATCCATAAAATTTCCAGGGGATGAATCAAAATCTCTCAGACCATTGTCTGAATTAGAACTTGCCAACTTAAGAATATGGTCATCATGTTCAGCACCATCACCTCTGCAAGTGGCGTTAAAGGAATTACTCCATCCAACCAAAGATCATATAAAGTAGTCTATCGTAAGATTTGGGACCAAAGTAAGGGATTGGTTAGAAATAGATCTAATAAGTATATATATATATGTTATTTTTGTTTAAATGTTATTACAAATGCTCTAGATTTTTTAACTGCACTAAAACATTTACAAATTAAGTGTTTGCAATGTAGACAGTTACCATTCCATTTTTTCATTAATCAAGGAGCTCCAGCCTATCACACGAATCTGCCGAGTATTCTTTCCACTCAAAAGTAAAACAAGAAGACATGATAAAACTTTGCTCTAAATTGTGTTAAGAATAGATTAAAGGCACTCATCCCTCTTTTATTTGTCTATCTAAACTGATGGTAGAAGATTTTTGATTATTAATTGAAATAAAGCCTATATTACTTATAAGAGTATTGAATTACTTCACACTAAGGAACTTCAGCTATTTAATTATAAGTTTTTGTGCCATAATAAACAATATCATTAATTCTTATATCACAGAGAAAATTTTTACTTTAAACTCAAGTCAAAAGTTTTGATAAATTGATTTGGGCAATATTCAAGATGGTTTTCAATGTAAATTGAATTCCATTTCTGTCTTAAATATCCCACCGATCAATCTAAAGGATAACGTTTAGTTCAACTATCAGCAACTACAAAAATCTTGTTATCTTTTATGCAATATTTTCATACTTTTATCTCTCAAATGTCATTATTGCATATATATATATATATATATATTTTATGAGTACAAAATTTAGAGTGCTGTGAGTTCTGAGGTGTTGTCTCTGAAGCATGTTAAGAACTGTGAATTGTATATGATTCTATTTGTTTGTTTGATTATAATCATAGATATATTATTCTATTTTAATAATGTTGTTATTAAATATTAGATATGGTGGATTTTTTTTCGTTTGATCATATTTTTTATTTAAATAAAATTAGATATATTAATCATCATCAAGTATGCTGCATGTTTGCATTCATAGTGTGTATGTGTATACCAAATAGATCTGTTTGTTTTATTACTCTGCCTCATTTAAGCACAGACTTAAATTTCAGTAGCACATTCCTCAATAATTTTAATAGTCTTTTGCCACGTCCAATAATTTTGTGCATTTTTAAAGGTAATGCTCAGTGTTATGGGACCAGTTCAAAATCTTTGAAATATTGTATCTTTTCATGTTAATGTTCCTTGAAGTGAACTAGTAATTATTAGTAGTGACTTTCCTATGTATGTTGTGTGGTGGTATTAGACTTTATCGAAAACCCCAGTGCTGATACTTCATACTGTCTTTGAAGGACCACAATTTGAATGTGCCTTTTCAATCAACTTTTAATGGCCTTAAATGTGCCTTGAAGAGTAGTTTTACTTGATTTTACTCTTGAAGAAAATATCCAGTTTAATTGCAATTTTATACTAGTCTTTGACATACATAGAATTATTTGTTGATGTTTATCTTCCTTTAAGATTTAGTACAAATGTGAGAAATCTTCTTTTCAGAAGCACAAGAGCCTTTACAAATGTATTGTAGATCTTTATATTCTCTTAAAGTAGTCATTTTACATAATTTGTTATTGTGATTTGAAAATTTCGTGAATCCATTATATTTGTTGCCTGGAAATACTCTTCAGGTAACAAAGATTTGTTATGTTTCTTAGATTTTTACTATTTTAAATGAATATCAAATTTTACTGTGATAGGCCAAAATTTTGTTATGAGATTTGAAGATAAGCATTAATTATATAGTTGTTGTTATTATATGAGTGTAATGTATGGCCAATAAACATGTAAGTTTATGTGGTTGTATTTCTGTTCCTTATCCCAATAGTGCCTATGTAATAGAATATTTCAAAGTGTATTCTATCGTCCTTGTTCAATTAAAGATATCTTGAAAGACATGCTGTACAGTATCTAAAAATGCTCTTAAGAGATACACACAAACTTGCTCAACGGTGCACAGTACATAATCTAAAATCCAGAAAATTGGCCTAAGAAAGGTTATCACCAACCACAAACTCCTTTCGAAGACTATCACCATGATTGTTAGTACGGAAAATAACCCAACGAAAGTGACCAAGGATAGTATTTCCACAAGTTTCACTGCAACTGTCATTTTACCTAAATTAACGTTACAACCGATAAAAAATTACTTTAGAATCTGTATCGGACATAACAATTGCTCGTATTTTTACAAGTACTTACGGCTTCTCAATTGGTCTGTTTATTATTTTAGAAGTTATAATTTTTTCTTTCTTTTAAGATATTAATTAAAAATGCAAAGCACACAGTCCTCCATGAACAATAATCGCGAGTTTTATATCAGATCGACTTTTGGTACATATCTATAAAATGCAATCATCGATCAGTATAATATACTGTATCCTCCGAAATCATCCTTAAGTAGATTGTGGCTGTGAGGTTGGTTACCAATCAAATATAAGTGATTTTGACAATTTTCATCAACTTCTATTCCTTCTTTATAAAGAATTGTGATTTATGATCAAATAAGTGAATTTCTGAGAAATTTGAAGCTTGATAATTTTTTTTTAATATTCCAATTTATATCGAGACGTACAAAGTGTTGCCAGAGAAAATATCACATTCTATTTTTAATTTTTCTCTAAGTTACGAAACAATTACATAGATATTTTATTAAGTAAATAATAAACCTGTTTTACATGTATGTTTACAGGCATTTAGTTATATTTCTATCACTTTCCAGCCAGAAGCACGTATAAAAATCACCAATAAAACAAAAATCATTAAACTCCGATAACTCAAATCAAGCTCCGCACGATATTGATGATACTATATAATCTTGTTACCTCTCAGTCAACTACATATGATCGCATTTCATTTTCAATGGTGTCTCTTCATTCTTCTCCAGTTTGCAGGGAATATTTCAAAATCCTCTTGTAGAATACTATAAAACTATGTTTGCCTAGCCGATTTGAAAAATTGTCCCGAGAGGTAATTAAAATGTTATTTAAGGTAAGATTAACTCTGAGTCAAAATCTCTAGCAGATTAATTACTCCTGATAGCTTCAACAAACCATTCACTACATTTGTTACAAATTTAATCTTAAACTCTCTAAAATTCTCAATAAGCTTTAACTATTAGCCATTTTTATTAGTCCCTTACACAAGGATCCATTTCAATGAGTATTCTGTAGTTGCTTTGTCCTGTGAAGATGGCAGCAAATCAGGACATTGCATCCGCCCAAGAAGGCTGCCTCGGGTCATCTCAAAGAATCTGATACCTCCTCTCTTTCAGATTTATTACCCAATCTGGGGTACGAAGTATATTTGGTCTGGCAAGCATTATATCTAACAATGGATTCAGTCAACTACAATACTTTCAGCTACCCCACTCTTTTCTCCAATAATACTTTAATCTGAAAACTTGTGTATCCCTAAACATTTACCTTATATTTATTAATTCAATTTCTGAACTGATTGAAGGAATAGCTGCTTAAGGATAACTTTTGATTTCCTTTGGCTCTCTCAATGATTTATAATATTTATTTAACATTTTCATCTATCAAATTATTTTATAATAAATAATAAGAAACCTATTTTTGCTCCTTTAAAAAATTCATAGAATTAAACCAAGATAGGAAATTACAAAGGTTAATGAAAATATCAGTTATAGATGCCCTCAGTTGTAGTTTTTTATCCATTGATTATTATAAGAGATGCCATACATTAAAAATTTTACCTTGCAAGGAATATTTAGTGAATTATTTCATTAGTATATGTTGCAACTTTAAACTCCTTTGTTCAAGAAATTATTACTAATAATTTTAACAAAATTTATGGGGTCAGCAAATCTTAACATAAAATATAAAGAAATTTTACTATTAGGTTACAATCAAATTACATAAAAATGAATAACTTTAAAAAACTTAGATAAAAGAACTACTAAAAATATAAAGGAGGAAATTATTCAGTCTCCTCTTCTGCTGACAATGCTCATTATAATTTTTCATTGACTATATCCTTCACATAAAACATAATAAATTATTTAGGTAAAATTGGGTTGAGTGATATGAATTTCAAACTATTCATCTTAAACAGGATTTATGCATTTATTTGTATTTTTTAATAAAATTTTCCAGGTGGAATTAGGTAAATTGAAAATTAATGAGTGGAAATGAAAGAGTGAATGAAATCATTAAAATAGCTAACACTGTCACAGTTTAATTCTATATTTCTGGTTGGACAAAGTATTAAATTCTTACATAGCTTATATTCAACCATAATCAGTAGATCATTACATAAATAAGAAGTATTTTCACATTCAAACACTAACTTTTTTAATAAAATTATCAATTCTTCACAATACACCACTTAAGTTCTTTTTGAAGATCTCTGCTGCTGTCTTGCAACAGAACTCGGATTAGCCATAACTCCCTCAGTCACTCCACTCACGACTCCTCCACCTACTCCAGCCTCTGCAATAGGTGGCTCCATTCCAATCCATGTGGTTTTTGTAAACCTGCCTCGAGTGACAGAGGGACACTGAGCCCATTTTCCACTTCCAAAAGGACTTTGTAGAGAGTTCACTCCAGATAAGGATGGCCTATGTCAGCATAATAAAGTTAAAAATTTGAGTAACTTGTGAAATTAAATCTATAAATATTATCATTCCTTATAAGATAAGTGGTAATTTAAGTTAGACAATAAAATGTTGCAGCTCATTTTGCTTGCATAGAGCCAGCTGCTACATTTGGTATCAGGGCTCCTATTACTCAAATGTATTCTCTAGTAACCAGCATTTGGCTGTTTTCTTTATTACTTCCTTACATGCATCTGAATGAGCAAAATTTATTTTATGTCCAAAAGCATCTGTTCTTAATTATAAGGTTTAGCAAATTACTTCATTGCATCACAAAAAGTATGAATTACAAAGATAGTTAACATTCACTAAAGTTTGCTTTCTATATAATGCTCTGAAAATTTCATCATTTGATTGTAGAAATTATAACGTATATTGTGATATTAATTAATTTTGATTGAAGAGAAAATCACAGAAAATAAATTTAACATGTAACTTATATGTATATGTGTAACTTGCTGAAGCTCTGATACACATTATTCCCAGAAACACTTCTGCAGAGTATTTTCCATTCCCATCACATTTTTAAGTAACATGATATGTATCTGATATGAAATTAAATTGATGCATAGTTTATGTATATAAATGACATTGATGAGGTTTTTAATTTATAATTTTGCACAAGGAAAAATTACTTATTAAACTGATGTATTATTTAATTAAAAATCACTAAGTACAAATTATGCACCATAATAAAGTCTTCTTTATAGAAAGAAAAATGAGAAATAAAGAAAGCACTTAGTAATTTCCAAAATATTTATTAAATACAACCAGTTTTGGATGATACCATTATCAAGTGGTAACCACCATCAACTGTCCTGATGGTGGTGTTTGATGAAATTGGTTGTATTTAAGAAAACATTGAGGGCATAACAAAGCACTTCCTTCAGTTCTAACCAAGAATACAATCACAAATATATTGCATTGAAATTCATGCAATTCAAATATAAAAACAGGCTTAAACATATACATTAATAGGAGTTTAATTCAATAATGTATTTAAAAAAATTTGAGGGTCTTAAGATTTTATGATTAAAATTAGATAGCTTTCATGACACTATCTGAAAGGAATGGAAGATAACATTTATTCATCCATCAATTCAATTTTTTCAGGTGCTAATGGATAGTATTTAGGTAACTCTCATTGATCACTCATGAAATATGTCTTATTTGAACTATAGGTAAATATCAATAGAATATAATATTATAGAAACAAATTCATTACATAAATGCTTAAAAATTTAATTATAAGCTATGATAAATGTTCCAATTCTGATGTTTCTATGATAATAAATTTAATATTTACACAGCTCTTCTCTAAATCTCAGTATTGCAGATAGAGCAACATATATAAAAATTCACTTTTTAAAGAACATATATCAAATGTTAAGATCACAGGAAAATTATTATTAACTGGTCATCCCTTGTCTTCTTGACTTAACAGGTACACCTCATAGAAATCATTTCTGGGACAGAATCAATACATAACAGGAAATTTTTAATTGTTTATCTGCTTATATTTTATGATTTTTAAAGCAATGTAGTGAGGGGTTATAAAATCCAGTAAGATATAATTATTATTTTAGGCAGTCTTTCATTGAAAATGATTTCAATAACCTCAAATTTATAAATCCTACAGAATATTGTTCATTAGGTATATGATGGCAATGATACAACAGTAAAACCCTTTATGTTACAAATTTTTGAAAAAATAGGGATATTTATTTTCTATCGTGTGAAGAAAAATATTATGTTAGAATCATTTTTCACATACCATGCATCACCTTAAGTGCTTTATGTTATCAAGTACATCACCTAGATTAGAATCACCTCCTTTTTTTAAGAAGCTTGACTGCCAAAATGTAGAAGAGTGATAATATTATATAAGGAAGTTATAAATTATATGATTGATGGCATGAAATAATGTTTGTGAAAAGTTTGCTAAAAACAGGGGTTAATTTATAACAATAATAATACACAAATATTTATGAACGAAGCATTAAACAATTTTTAAGTAGAGTAAATTACTATGAGTCATGCATTTCGTTATTACCTCTTTTCATCAATAAAATACTTTTTCCTAAATTTAACACTCAAAATATTAGGAGATACTTATACTCAACAATAATCAAATACTGTAATTTGTTTTCCTACAAATAAAAATCCAAATTCAATTTCTGGACACATATCCATCATGGGCTATAACTTTTCCTTCTTTTATTTAAATAGCTTAATACTATCCTTGAGTTATCAAATCAAATAACTTACAATTTCATGCCATTAGCAAAGATAATTCAGACAAAATTAAGAAATTGTCTGGGAGTAGATAACAAAATGTTTTTAGGGAAACTTGCTCTGCAAAAAAAATTATTTCTACTGTCCTCCAATTTTCTTTCTCCATGTTTTTTATATAGTTTCAAATTTAAATATTCATCAAGCCTCACATATAAAAATATCAATACCATTATAATTTACTTCAATAGAGAGCAAACAATTTAATCAGGATAATCTTATGTTGCATCTCTATGGGGTATAACACTCCTTTCCCTGATTTTGAATGAAAATACCTGTCGTAATCCAAAATCATAAACCTTTTCATCACCAGAATAAAATTCAAATTTATATTAAACCTTTTGTCATATTATCACCTTAAATTCATATTTATGACAACAATAACAAGAAATTTATCATTAAATTCAAAACTTATAACAAATTAGTTGTCTTGTACATAATATCTTTTGTATCTCTCCTAATTTTTTACTATTTGTTCTGTAAATATGCTTGTAATGTGTTCTCATCTATAAATTGTACTGAGTTCTCATCTTTAAATCATAATGCTGGAACAAAACCTATTTGACATTCAATTCTCTTTTACATAAGTTTAGTAGAAACGGAATTATCTGGACATAAAGATTACATATTAAATCTAAGTTATCCAACCTTCTATACTTATTTGACAATTAAAACTTATGGAGATTTTAATTACATGATGCACATAAGGCTGGAATTAAGATGAGTTAAATTACAAAAATATAATTAGGTTAGGTTGAAATGATTAAGAAAATGAAATAATAAATTGATTCATGAAATGGAGTAACTTTTTCTATCAGCCATACACAAAATAATTAATAGGAAAACAACAAGTTAGGATTTGTACTCAACTAAATATTGCATGTAATAATCAATTGTTAGTAAAATTGAATTGTGAACTGAGATAATAGGAATATGATGATAATGATCTACATGAAAGTAAAGACTTAAAAATTTCCAATGAAAACTTGGGAATATTTAATTATTATTATCATTATTAATTTAGAACCACTTTTTTGACACTCAGCAATTATGAACTTCTTGAGTAGTATAAGGTATAATATCATGTATAATTAAATATTTAAATTCCATGCATCTTCATTTCACACTAATGATAAAAAAACCTTTGTAAATTTCCACAGAAAAAAATTGGTATATTCGCAACTGGTTTTGTAATATAAAATTAGATGTAATTTCATATTACAAAATCAATTGCGAATATACAATTTTTTTCCGAGGAAATTTATAAACTTGTTTTTATTATTATGGCATTCCACAAAGTCACGCCTACTCATATTGATTTATTTCACACATTTATTACTTTTAAGGATGTTTATGAACAATCTTGTAAGATCATTGCAGGAAAAATTTCCTCTCTTGGTAAATGTCACTTTAATTGTGATACTATTTGCAAATAGTCCTCTCCCATCATTACCATCTGATATACTTACCAAATTTAAAGAATCAGGAATCATTCATAAATCCATTCCACTACCTTGTGCTACTATATGCATGTTGAGCTGCATTAATTCAATTTGCCACATCTTTTCTATATTTCATTCTAAATCCTGAGCATTAAATACTCTTGCCCTATATCACTTAATCATTCAATATACGTGCAATTACATGTAAGAGAATTTTAGATTAGATAATCCAAAGAAGAGTAATGAATATAAATGAAGAGTACTATGCAGGTTAACTCTCAAACTATAATGTCTAAGGGATGTTTTTATTAAATCATTTTACATTCAATATATTAAACATGAATGAATAAAAAGAGGGCATTGTTTCTTAAGTTGAATTAATACATTCCACTTTGAGAATTTCTCTTTCTCAAAGTTAAATAAAGATAAAATTCAATATAAAATTTAGCTTTTGAGTTAAGTTCCTATTTTGAATTTAAGGTCATAGAAAATTCTGAAATGTACTAATTACATAAAACTAATTCAACAATTAGAAATCAACCTCATCAAGGAAAGAGAGAGTATTTGAAAACTTAACCAAACTATCTTCACCTTAATCCAGAAAAATCAAGTAGTGCTGCCACCAGCTACTGAACTGCTCAGCTTCTACTTCTTTTTAAACATTGAATTTGGATTTTGATGCTGAATTCTAACAGCTGAGAAATTTCAAATTTTGCTATTACAATTTTTGACCAAGTAAAGAAGAATAAGTATTTTTTAAAAATCTATTGGAAAGTAATACATACATATCATAGACATAAGATATCTTTGCTTTAAACCCACCCATAAGTTGTAAGGTATCCATTTTTATGAGAATATACTACTTTTACTACTCATTTTTGACAAAAGTTAAAAGGAAAGTGAAGACCATGTGTTGACCACATCTACTGACCAAGTGTAAACTACAAATCCTTATTGCCCTCTCAAATATCCTGGGAAGGATTACTGGAAAGGATAAGGCTACTAATGAAAGATTATCTAATAAATATATCCTTGGAAGCAGAATAACACAGTAAAAAATGTAAATCAACTAATGGATTCTACAGAGAAGAATAGCATCTATTACCAAAACCTAAAAGAAAATTTAAGTGTGAAATGCAAGAGGAAATTCTGAAGAGGAGCATATAATTGCCTTTTAGATGAACTAGAGGATTTCCAAATGATTAGGGATTAAACAAAGAACCCTTGGAAGTTTGTTAACATGAGATCCTTAAGCCATTACAATGTATTAAACCTATTAAAAATTAATTTAACAAATGCAAGTTGATATGGTTAAGCATTACATAGTAGAATGGTGACATTACTTAAAAACACTTTTGCAAGAATAAGTACCCATCCCCAAACTGATGAAGACTTTTGCTGCCTGAAGAATACATCATTAAAACAGTCATTCAGTATCATCACCACTCTGAATGACAGCTGTGCAGATGATTAAACCAATCATTAGTGGAAAAGAAGAGGCTCATAATTCTGGATTACTTCATGATATTTGGGAACTAAAAAGGAGAATCTTGTAGAGAACTAAGATCAAATCAGTCAAGGAAGATAGGTAATTTTGAAATAAATTTCACAAATGAACATAAAAAAGTGTATACCACCGAGGAAAGTTTCAAAATTTATTACACTATATATGTGTGTTTAGGACAACAAAAGATTCCAAATGTCTGCACTGCCTTATTAGGCTAATAGAGGATTGTCCAACTGCGCCCAACTAATTGTCTGTAACACTGACGCTTAAAGAATGAAGTGATCTCTCCACATAATGTAATTACATGTAGAATATGTTTTTTCCACAAAACAATAAAAAAAAGATGCATTTTCTAATTTTAAGATAACATATGCTTTTAATTTGATGAGAATAATAAATAATCAATAAAACTTCCAGCATAACATCTTCTGATAGTAGAATACTTATATGTAAGTTGGTATAGGGAGCAAAAAAGAATTAGCAAAATGAAAATTTATATTATACTCTTATGATTTAAAAAATAAAAAAATTACTTGGTATAAACAAATAAAACAGGCATTATCTGTTCACTACCATAAATCCATACTATTTTAGTAGTCGCAGTACATTCACTTTAAATAACAGGTAAATAAAAATGCAAAAAAAATTAAAATGCTCTACATCTAAGAGAGGTAAAGAATTGAATATAAATGCAACCATGATATCCCAATTCCACCAATGTGTTAAGGAATAAGCATTTATGGATGAGGTAAATATTAAAGAAAACTGATGAACTTCAAAGAAAGTCACAATTGGATACATAAAGACCTTTGACTTGATCTGTTTAACAATTGATGTACAAAATTGAATGAAAAATCTTTAATAATGCAATAAGTATATAAGAATTAGAAAATCAGTTCTCAAGTTAATGATCGAGAAAGGATGAGAGGAAACAAACAAAAGCAAATACAACAAAAATATTACTCAAAGTTTATTACAGGTAAATAACAGAAACAATTATTCTAATTTTGCTTCTATTGCTACAATTAGCAGGTAAATAGATTTACAATCATACAAATAATATTCAGTAAGAAGTAAATAAAAATGACAAAAAGCAGGTTTCAAAGCAGGTCTAACATTGGTAAAGGTTTAAATGCAATCACTATGAATGGCAAGGATAATCAAAGAGCAGAACAAAATTAACACAGCCATAGAACCAATGGTGAAATAAATTGATACAAAATTCAAAATAAAGTATATGCGAGGTGAACAAGAACAGATACTGATTCATAATTTTATAGAATTTTATCGTACAATGTAAGTAACTGAATAATACTTCCAAAGTCAAAGAGGACTGAAATCAGGAAAATAGAATGGAATGTTGATACCTAAAATATATTTCAATATTTTCTGAAAAGATTCATATCAGCAAATTCATTCTTCACTTGTTTCCACATGCATTAAATCTGCTTACAAAGAAAAAAAGGTTTCACTGGGTATAATTTGATGCACAATTTCATTAAAAATGATTCATCAATATTTAAGAGATTAAAATGTTTGGAATAAGTCAATCGTAAATTAACCAAATTGTGTAGCCAATGCCTTTCTAACCACATCACATTTATGTAACTGTTGTATTTAACAGAGCACAAAAATTTCTTGTTTAAAACACTAGGAGATAAAATGAGCATCATTTAGTGCCATGGGACTTGATTTGGGTTACTAATAGTCCCAAGTTTGTAGTACCTGGCTGCCCCTTGATTTGCTGATGATGCAAGAACAGCACTGCTAGCAGCAACAGCCACTCCTGTAGGTAAACCTCCGCTGCCAACTGCCGATTGGTTGCTGCCACTACCTGAGGAGGGAACAGAGGGTAGGATGCCAGAGGCTGGAGCACCTGCGGTAGAGGGCACTCCAGACTGGTTAACACCAACTGAGGATCCTACAAGGGAGGAACCTGAGACTGAAGTTCCACCAACAGAAGAAGCTACATCCCCAGAAGTTCCAACAATTCCTGCACTAACACCAACATTAGCTCCAGCTGACCCTATTCCAAGTCCAATAGGTATTTTTTGTGATCCATCACCTTTCAGAACTCCAACGCACTTCCAGTTGTCCATGTAGTTAGCTGAAATGAATGTATTCTTAATCATATGTTTTAATTAATTACATTCCAATTCATAATTAGAAGATCATTCATATATTATCAAAATAAGAACCAATTCATTTACAAATTCACAACTTCAAACTACAAAAAGTCAATCTTGAACATAAGTGATACACTCACGATAAGAAACAGAACTGTCTAAGCTGATTCACATATACTTCAATAAGATTGGTTAAATGATGACTGGGGAACAATTTTTACATGCGTTATCAAGTGCAAAACACTTGTTTCAGTCCAGCCATGGGGCTGATTTCATCCCCAAAGTTCTACACATGGAAGGCCAAATTGATCGGCTCAACTTCCTAGAACAGTTTGAAATAGTTTCCCACTGTGCTTCACCAAAACACCACATTCTAAATGAGCATCTTTTTCCCTCCCACTCCCCGCTGATCTATCCAACCCTACCCCAAAAAGACCAATACCTTAACTTCACCAACACCCCACCTTCTCACTTAATACTAACAGAATTATCTTAGTTTTATTCATCCAAGATGAAAATGTGTATACATTGTAAATGATCAAAAGAGAGAGCCAAATTAGCTTAATTGTTGAAACATTGTAACCAGAACAGACAGAACTTTCCATAAGACCTAATAAAATATCTTCTGTGAAATACATACATGTACACATACCTGATAATGGCGATCATCCCTGAAACCGGTTGTGTTAAAATAAAATTGTGGAAAAATTATGATCCTGTCTTATTCTTGTGTGTATTTTTTATTAGCAATTAGTTCTAATTTGTGATTTAAAATTCATACAGAAATTTTACTAAACTTTGTTCTTTATTCTAAAAAGCTCTCATGACAAAGGTGAATCTATGAGATGGTGTTCTTTCTTTCATCACCCATTTGAATATTTCTCTAATAACTTTCTCGATTACTTAGACATCTCATTTCAATACCACAAACTAACAAATTATGTAAGTTAATTATTAATAATGTAAATAATAACATTATGGTTATTGAAAAAATCTGTTTGGTACTTCAATATTTTTCTCCAAAAATCAATTCTATGTCATTTTCAGCTGAATATTAGCCTAGCTTCTCATGAAAATGAAAAAATTTATATTTTTTTTGTCTTTAAAGATTATTACTGATAACCTTTGATTCCTGAATCCTCCTCCTCTCTACTCCTTGCAATAAAAGGATCAATGATGCATAATCAAATGTAAAATGTAATTCATTTTCATCTATATTAACTTCAACATGAATATATGAATCTTTCTTCTATTTCTATAACATTCTGATTACCTCTTTGATACTATTAATGGAGATTTATGACTCTAGTAATTAGAATGCATAAGCCCAAAAGATTGGGAATACAAAAAAACAATGATAAAGCCCATATATAAACTAATAAACTTCTGGACAGTGCATAATCTTCACATCCATCACAAATATAACCATTCACTTGATGAACAAGTTATGGAAAATATGTAAATCTTGAAATTGCATACCTTTCCATAGACGAACACAGCCATCATCACCAGATGATGCAAGGATGGTCCCAGTAACATTCCAGCAGACTCTCCATACTGTACTAGCATGATCATCAAATTGTGCTAACAATTGTACTTCAAATCTTGATGGCACAATTCCAAGAGATAAAGTTCCTCCAGAAGCAGGCAAATTAGATGCCAAATTATCCCTAAGCAGAAATTTGATAGTTCAATATAATAATCAATGAGTAAGAAAATATCACAAGAAAAGAAAACAAATTTGTGAATAAGTAACAGCTTCGACTGGTTTATTTTCTTTGACTCACTGCAAAGGCCTTAAGGATATTATTCTAACATCTCTTGTGGCTACTGCTAGAAGATGACGAGATCTCCCAGGATTCGGAGCAAAGGCCACATCATGAACACCGTCCTGTATAGAACCAAGACTTTCAGTTCTAGACCAGCGGCGACTACCTTCACTGTATTCAAAGATCAGCACTTTGGCACCTGATGAAGTGCTAACATCATCACTGCCAACAGCAAGCATGGGTGGATGCAAGCTAAAAAATAAGAAAGTACAAACACAAATTATGAGTTCATTCTTTTGAATTAAGATATTTTATATAGCATATGATAAACTGGTTAATATTCAGCCAAACCAGAAGATTCTACCTTATCATAAACTTACAATGTTAAGGCATATTTTCATAGTAAATAATACTTTAAAAATTTTAGTATTCAATACCATTTGTATACATAAGAAACTGGTCAAACCTTTGAATTATTCTGAAAAAAGTAATGCAATATAGTATTTTTCATTTTATCCATTATATTCTATGGAGTTTCATCAACACCTAAGTATCTTCAAAATAATTTCCTCTTCAATTTAATTAGATAATAATTCTCCTAACATGCTGAACAATCAAGCTTACGTTTATCAATCTATCATCTAGTCCACCATAAATAATCACAGATATTAGAGCAAATGGATCAGACATAAGGGATATCATATGCTCTCAGGAAATCTTAACAAATAACTGTATATTCTCAAATAAAACAAATAAAGTCATGTAAATCTTGGGTAAGAAATGAAATTCTAACTATTTGCTATATAAATCCATAAATCACCTATCCCCTGAGTAATTAATGATAAAATAATAATCAGCTTAAGAGACTTAAATAAATTAATTAATACTTGTACACAAACCGATTCCCCTTTAAAAAACTTCCATAAAAAAATTAAATAAAAATTTGCAACTACCGAGAAAATGAAGGGTTCCATGAAAGACAAGATAGTGAGAGCTTTCCTGCTGAAACTTCATGCTGTAATGTCCATTGCGATAAATTCATAGCATCTGGAGCTTCATAAATTCGAAGAGCCCCATCAGCTGAGCAGGCAGCAAGTAAAAGACCCAACCAACGTGGACCAAATCTAACGTCAGTAACAGAAGTTCGGGAATCAACCAAATTTGCTCTTCTAACCCAATGCCTTCCAACGGTACGCTCAGCGGGAGTTCCTCCACCATCGCCAACTAAAACATTGAATATAATTTCGTAATAAGAGATAATATGGTTTAATTTAATCGAAAATTCTTTCTATAAAACACATTAATATGGTAATATCAACTATTTAAGGCAGGATGACTATGGAATAAACAAACTATACAAGATTAATGACTACTCGTGGAGACAAAAAATATTTAATAAAATAATGCTTACCAACTTCTTCCCAAACAGCTGCTGTCCTATCGAATGAGCATGTAGCGAGTACTTGTCCAAATTCTGGATGTGCCCATGTCACCTTCCATACAGATCCGCTGTGTGCTTTCCAACAAGCTGAACAATGCCATTTACCTTGCTCATCTTGGTCCCATACCTTCATTGATATTAAATAACGATAAAATAAGATTAAAACCTATTCAAAATATTATTTAAAATTATATTCAGCAACATTATTTATTAATAATTATGTATCGCATTATTATTATTTCAAAATGTAACTAAATAACTACCTTTACAAATTGGTCACTTGAGCAAGTAGCCATCCTTTGACCATAAAAATCGTAGGCGACATCGTGTATAAGATCTTTGTGTTCAGCATTGATACTATGAGCTTCAAACATTCTTTCAATGTCTCTATTTTACCAGGAATTTAATTCCTTGTAGCATCTACAGAGCCTGCATGACTTACAGACCTATCGCACTCGAGAACTATTCCCACCGACTGCTAACTTCCCGGCATTCGCCAACATATCGTTCGTAAGGTACAGAACAGCCAACATATATAAGGTAAAGTTTTAAAGGATATAAGGTTATTTGTAATTATTTATTGGTATTCTTCTTCAAGAATGAAAATATTTCGTGTATAGATGTAAAAAACAGTCATTGTATCTGCATTGAGTAAATACTTTACTGTGATATTTTGTTTTCCTCTGAATTCATGAGTGAACAATTTGTCTTGTATACAACTTAGAGATTTTCTTACATTTTCATTTTGCCTTTTTCGTAAGAATACATGTATACGTACACATATTTTTCCCAAATAATTATAAGGGATTATATTATTTATACTCTTCTCCAAGCTTTTCTGAAGCTATAATCTACTTCCCTCATAATCAAAAACAGTAAAACATAATTAAAATTTTCATCAAATTTTGTTGGACTACAGATCATTAGTTAGAAGGTTAATATACATGTATGTGTTGAGTAAAATTATCAATTTTGATTACATATGCTCATAACTAAGTCCCTCATTTGAAATTGCATATACTTTCAAGAATCTTTATTTTTCTAATCTATTCACTCCTCATTATCTTAATGGTTTGTTTATTTTTTACTGTCTTAAGTTTCAATTAAAAAGCATTACACTATATCTAAATGTGCTACTTTTTTCGAAAAATGCTGGCACTTTTTTCTCGTATTGAAGTCAATAATGCATCATTGCATTTCGTATATATAATATTCTATTTGTTTCTTCAGTTCGACCTATGGAGATAAGTCAGGTAGAAGATAAGGACTACATAAGGTATTATGTGAAGGGATGTGTGATGGAGGTTGAAGAAGACAGAACCCATGAATTTAAAGGCCATCGTGATATTGCAGTGGAAGAAATTCCCCCATGGTGTGTGGATATCACAGATAGAAACAGGAAAACTAGAAGTGCTATCTCGAGGTACTATTTTTATATCAGCTTATTTATTTTATATTATGAACTTTTCAAAATTGTTTCAGCAAACTCATAGTATTTTTATTCGATATTAAGGTATCATGCTTGTTTCTTTTACTATATGACAATCGGAGTTAATAAAGAAATTATAATAATAATATTGACTTAAAGTGATTTAAGAAATTCCCAATAAATTAGAAAGGGAAAGATATCAAATATTCAACTTGAAGGATATTATAAAGATTCCTAGGTGAATTAAACTAACCTTTTAACAAATTATAAAGGTAGAAATTATTTTCCTTCTAATCTTATGTTTAGCTTTGGAATTGAGCTTTCAAATAAAGATTTCTCAATTTATCCTATGGCTCCTCATGGTGGTTGGCACAAACACTGTAAATGAAAAAAATCCAATAATACCAGCACTCCTAATTCTATTATTGTAACAACACTCTTTTTTTAATATGTACGAACCTTATTATTAAGTGGCAAATTTTGTATTGTTTTTGATAATTTATAAAATTATTTTCTTTTCCCTTTTGTTTTGGAAATATTTCCTTTAATTTTGACATTTTCTGGCTAAAATTAAAATTATTGTGTTCCATAATGATTTACAATGCTCTTTTTCAGGTTCCTATAAAAGTTAAATGCATCAAAGACAAAACAAATATATCAAAGAAGTTGTCTCATAATACATATGTTGATAATAATTTTGTATCTACCCTTGTAGGAATATTTGTGGCTTTATTAATTCAGGACTTGGAGGGACAATTTATCTTGGTATTCTGGACAATGGAGAAATAGAGGGTATTCCTCTTACCCTTTATCAACAAGATCATATTAAGCTCTCTCTTAGCAGCACATTACTGAGATTTAATCCTCCATACCCAAAGCATCTCTATTGTATTAATTTTGTACCATGTTTGGATAAGAAAGACATAAACTTCCAGCATTTAGCAAGAATCCCAAGCAAATTAAAATCAGATTGTGAGAAAACACGTGGAGATGGGTTCATATCTGGTGGTTGGGACTGTGACTTTGATCAAAAGGAACAAGTTTATCTTCCCAAGATTTTGAAATCAAAGGATGATTTGTTAAGAAGAAGACCTCATTTGCTACAAACTTATAAATATTGCTGGTGTGATGATGAAGCATATGGGAGAAATTGTCATGTTGGTATATCCCCTTTATATTTTACTAAAGGATATATATATATATATATAGATATACTGTGTATACTTTTTATTAATTTTTTAATTGATCATCAAATAACTGAGTTTTAAATCCCTACTTCATTTAATTTAAAAATGTGGAATTTTGTTTCTTTCAAATAATTCACTCTTTTAATTGTATATTTGCCTTTAATTTCTAGTACTAAATGGTATTAATTATGAATTTTTTGGTTTATAACTTTTCTTTGATAAGTAGCTTCATTATAATATTTTTCTGCCCATTTCCTTCTTCAAATCCAGTTAAATCTCCATTCCATCTTAAAACATCCATAATATTCTGTAGCTAATCGATTTTTTATATCAATGTAGATAAATTATTTAATCTAACTGCTGGATGTGGAAAAGTTAATTTAAAATGTCATTGAAATAAACAATTCCAATAAAACAAGCTATTCTACTCAAATTACTTTTGATTTATTTAGCATAATCTAACTGTATATCTTGATGTAATTTCATTTTTTATAGTTTATAAAAAACTCAAATTGTCTTTGGTGAGTAAATTGACGTCTATTTATTTTATTCCCTGAGTCATAAGCCACATTATTATTGAACATATGAAACAGAAGATGGGCCTGCTGATTTTTCTATGTAATGGCCCCTTCCACCTGACCTGGGAAAAAAAGGAAAAGCAACCCTATCTATCATGGTTTCGATCCTAGAGAGGCTGAAAATCAGACTTCCCTGTGAGAAGGAAATGGTCTAATCTTTGATAATTTTTAAAAAATACTGACTACATAGAAAATTCCAATTTCTAAAATCTAAAGATAAGCTGCAGCACTATATAAAACTACTGTTTCTTCTCTAAAGGTACTCATGAGTTCGATGCCAGGTGATGAAATTTCCTCAAATTATAAAATGTTTTTTGGCCCTAAATGTAAAGTGGACTAATGAGAAATTTACAGTTGTACAACAACATTTAATACAAGTTCTAAAAAATCCAAATGTCCCTATATGTCATGGGTTTGATTCCTGTGTGCCCCTAAATCAGGACCTTTACAATAAGAATGCATAATTTGATTTTCTAATTTTTTTAAAGAACTTTCTGATTGTGTAGAAAATTCAAATTTCGTACATCTATAGATAGACGTTAGCTCTGCTATTATTTTGATATTTCTCCATCAGGAATACTTGTGAATATCAGAACTAAATTTGAGGCACTGCCATGAAGGTTGATTACATAAGTTCTTTACTTTGAAATTTGAAACATAATCAAACATTATCATAATATTGTGATCAATAAACAAATATGGTATTGATTGTCCTTAGTTTGACATCTAGGCAGGAAGAATGCTGCCATAAGAAATACATTGGAAATGAAATGTAATGGAAAATATGATAACACTATGACTTTAAATTTAGTTAAATTACAAAAGAATGGTGAGGTGCAAAGGATGCGGATTAAATGCTGCAATTTTTTAACAGTAGCTCCTGTATCAATAGCTCTACCAAATTATCCAAAAGTTTAAGGAAAATTTTATTCCTCAATTCACTAATTTCCTTTTAGTCCTACCCATAAAATTTTTTTACTTATCACACAACTATCAAATCAGTTAAGCAATATTGTAGTTTTTATGTAGAAATAAGTATATGTTTTGGAAATGATTAACACAGGTTACACAGCCCTGAAATTCCATAATCTTGGTTTACAATAAAGCAACTTTTTCATGGGAGATAAACCTTAAATTTTTATGTAAAACCATTACACTGCCCAATAATCCAGTTTTAATATCCTGTAAAACTGAAATAATTTCAGGAAAGAAAGAGATTGAATCTGCCGATTAACCCTGAATTTATATGTAATACTTAGATGTATATACTAGTTAATATCTATTTAAACCTTGCAGAAAAATTGTTTTTATAAGAACCTCACTTTTCAGGGTCACACATCAATAAGCTATGTAGTTGAAATTTTAATCAAACCACCTAGTGCAAACGATCCAGAGGTAAGAAAATACTTAAATCCATCAAGTGAGCTCTATATAAAGCCAGTTTTTCAGGTTAGTTATTTAACTTTTTAAATTAACTAATTATTTAACCATTTCAGGTTTGTAATTTTATTATTTTTGCTGACCTTGTAAAATTTCTGTAAAATGATTCTCCTTCGCTCGATTTAATGAATTAATGCACCTATAATGGACAAACTCACCATTTTACTTTCTTTATTTAGACACAGACCAGCAGTATGTTTGCTAGAAGAATTGATTTTTCATAATTTTATTTAACTAGAGATCTGAAAATTATCTTGCTGAACTATTTTGGCATAGATTAATCAAGTTAATAAAATTTCATGCCAATATAATATAAGTGCAGATATATTTATTTATTTATTGTTGCTAGAGCCACAAATAGGCACCAGGCCTGGTGGTAGTTCTCTTTTCAGGGGAACAAATGTAATACTCTGCCCGGCATTTACCCTAGTCGAGAGGGAAACCCCGCAAAACCTCCCGAAGGCAGTTAAAAATATGCAACTAAAGAAATATTATACAGTATTCAAATTACTTCAGCATTAAAATATGAAATGAAATACATAATTGTTTGATCTTTAGATACATAAAATCTTGTAAGAACTATTTTTCATGCCATATATCTATATCAGATCACTGATTTAGTAAAATTAAGTGACTGAGATATAGAAGTAGAAACTGCTCCTAAAAATTAATTGAATGCTGGTTATTATCTTTTATCAACAAATATATTATTCAATCAAGAAATTGGCAATTTTTGTGGTAGCCATGGATATTTAGTGTTAAAATAAAATTTCTTTAAAACTGCTGTGTTAGTTAAACTGCCAAATGTAAACATGTTATTTTTATATCTAGTGCAACATTCATTTATATATGATAATATTAGCATAAATTGAATTTGAATTGTTATAAAACTCTGAATTGTGTCAATTTTAATTATAAAATTGTTTTGCAAAATGCAATCTGCAGGCAGAAGATGGAAATATATACATAAGGCGGCATGCCTCACTGATTCGCCGTTCTTTAAATGATATGGTGTCTGAAGCAGAAGAAGAAGTTCAATTACAATACCTGCCTACCTTGAAGGAAGCTGAGATTGGGTATAAAGTTGTGGATTCTCTTGTTAATGCCTTTGAAGAAATGCAAGATCCAGAGATTGATTAATGAAAACCTGAAGGAATTATAGAGAGTTGTTTCATTTCGAACCAGCAATAAACCTATTAAAGTTTTTGTTTGTATTAATTTCCTTGTAACTCTTTTTCTCATAGTGTTGTAATAAAGCTATTTTCATACTTTTTACTTTCATTGATGAAATAAAGGAAGTCACTGATTAAAGCTAGAGCAATACTTTTCTACCCCTTCTTTGATATTTAACAGTTTTCTGAGCTAATGAAATACATTAAGAATTTACTTGTATCTCGGAATATTTTTATGAACTTTAAAATTACAGTAAAAACGGGAATTGTTTAAAATTTTGATTTATTTTTTATATTTAATACCCTATTTTAAAAATACAAACTCAAATATAATTCATCAGCAAAAAGGAAAAAGTTATATAAAAATGGATTGAAAAACAAACAAATATTGATGTATACCATTGTGATTAATCCTCTCTATATGTTTATTTTACCCAAAAACAATAATACTGCTGATAAATATCTTCAATAACATTTTTGTGTACTAAGTTAAAATGTATTTCATAAGAATTTTTCTTGTGTTCAATCAATTAAATATGCAGTATCATTTTTATTATTTGCTGATTATTTACTACCAAAGAATATATGTGTACCTTGGCTTTTGACAAAGATGATCATTTTTACATTATGTTAATCAGATTTTTAAGAGAAATTAATTACTTGCGGGAAGATATTGGTAAGAAAAGCTATCTATAATTTACCAACAGAATTTAAAGATAATTTGATGGGAAAACTTTTAAAAATATTTCATATCATCAAAATTTTTGAATCAGCCATTTGAATACCATCCCTAATTAAAGCTGTGTTGCATTAGCCACACCAGTTGTGTATCTTTTTTATGTTTTCTTCTTTGAAGTAGTCTTAAAAACAAAACATAGTTTTTGGGTTTAATTTTTGCTTTTATAATTAAGAATATTCTCAATGAAATGTCTTGCAGCCAATCTCTGTGGAATATTTTCTATTGACTTGCTAGTTTCTCTGAATACAGCATTATTCCTGATCTTGAAATAGAATTTTTCTTGGAGCTGTTTTCATATTTTGATCACAAATAAATGATTGAAACTTAAGAGAGAGATTAAAGATGTAAACTTACTAAACCTAGATATCTTCAGGTTGAGAAAAATCCTATTAATTCTGCATTCCAGAATAGAGTGAGAGAGCATAGTCCTCACTGAGAAATAGAGCCATAAAATTTAGAGTATAGGTCCTAAATAAATTACTGTACTTATTGCAGTTTAACAATTAAATGGAGCAGATGACTTTCAAAGATTTTCATGATACAAAAATGGGAACAATGCTCACTTGGTAATGCATCACTTCTCTCCAGAATGCATGTTAACGTTCAGCTAAAACATAGTACATTCCCAAAGGTGCTATTAGATATATCCTATTTTGCTTTTCTTATGATAAAGTAAATTCATTACTATTCTCAACAAATTTTCTGTTTATTTCAGTCTTTGATCCTCAAATTACTAAACAAAAACTTACAGATTAGTCATTGCTCTTTGAATTAACAGAAAGCACAATGCACTCCCATTTTCTAGGTTATTTATTTGATTAATTACATAATAACACAACAAAAATAAAGAGAATTATCTTAGTATTAGAATATGATGCTGATGATATTTATGTAGATAATCTTTTTATTGCACTCTATTTGACTGAACTGAAATAAATCTAGTAATTTCAGAAATGTCACTTTTTCCTACCTATGGAAACTTACAATATGATGTAAGGCATCAATTTCATCTTGTTGACTCCCATCATTTATAGTAATTTCACTTTTAAATTTATATTATTATTTATAAAATTTAATAACTTCCATGCAAATTAAATAGTTTATTTTATAAAGAAACATAGTATCAATGCATTATTACTCCATGACTGACAACAGAGATTAACTGAAAAACTGATAGCTTGCATCATATTTGTATGGCAGTGTTGCACAGAATATAATGGGATTTACAATTTGAAACCTTTGTAGAAGCTTCCTCCCACGTCCTTTGTTTCCCTCAAGACAGCAACTCTCATTTCTTGGTCATGTATGAAACATTCACCAGAAAATTAGGTGAAAGTCAGAAGGAAACGAGTCAGGACTAATGTGTCAGAACATGATACTGAATCAATACTTCCGTTGTAGATCGAGCAATGTTAGGACGTACGTTGTCACAAAAAATTGCATATTAAAATTCTCTTGTTCATCGTGTCCTGAAAAGTATCTTTTGGGGTCTCAGATTAGATGGAGACAACTAATTCAATCAAAAAGATTATCGGGAGCATTCCTTATACGTTCGAGTATAAGGAGACCATGATTTTCCTGGTGGGATCGACTACTTTGACACTTCTGACAAGGAGAATTTGTGTTTTCCCTTTGTATGTCACACCCACATTTCATCACGTGTCTACGAACATGGAAAAATGAAGTATCGTGTCGCCTGGTCGACGTGTAATTTCATCTACTTGCTGTGAAAGTGTTCACATGACCTAAACTTCTCATTCTATTCAGAACATTCTACACTACTTCTCTTCCGAAAATAGGTGAAACCTTAGCGACTAATATGCAAAAATTTCTGATTTCTGGGCGAAGCTCGTATATCTTAGGGTGACAAATTCATATGATAAACGAAAATAATAGTTCTATAATTTGGGCTATTACAAGAATGGAGAGGGAGAAACTAAGGACAATGTAAAAAAAATCCAGGTCTTATATATGTTGTTTGATACTTAAACGTACGCAAACATTTTTAGAGTTCAAAATAACACTGTAAAGAACAAATTTCGTGTAACTTAGAGAATACAACCGTGAAGTGAAAGGTTTCATAACTGAGAGTCAGAACTAAGATAAGAACAGTTGTTTAGCGTCACGAATATTAATGGTACTCAATAGAAAGAGCTTGCTAGCATACGAAGAAACATCTGTAGCAACTGATGAATATTTATGAAAAATCTAACGACCTAAATAGATTAACCTCTTTGAAATCAAAATTAAGTGTTAAAGATAAGACATTCATTGGCTTTCCATAAAGTTCCAAGTTATTCTCGGGTTAAACATATTCAGATGCCTGCTATTTATTACAGATACATTTTTTAAAACTTAAAGTAGTTGTGGTGAATGAAGCAAAAAGTAGACAAGTTACGCCTCAAACAACAAGCGCCTTCAGCCCTTCAAGATTTATTGGCGTCGGCTTTATGCAAACATTGCCCTTCAGTATGAAAAAAATTATTTGATAATATCCATGAGTTCATTACTGGTATACAATCCATAATTTATCAAATAATCTTTAGCATTGAAAGTTCTACTTAATTTACTATACTAATACTTATATATTTATTTTCATTGACTAGACCCATGTTCAAGTTCTCATCTGATTATTTTCATGCTACACATCGTCATAGCAAAGTGCATTTTACTTATGAACTCTTGCGCAACAGGTTTTGACCGAGGATTATCGCAACCAATAGCAATCGTCACATTTAAGTTCCTCATTGACCTATTACCACAAGGTTAGTGTCGCGAGAAAAGCCTGGAAATCGTACGAGGACTTGTTGGAATTGTCCCCTGTATGGGATAACATCTTAATAATTATTTTTAACTAGGAGTATTTCAACACCGGAGCGTAATTGATAATCATTTTTTCTTATATATTTTTATAGGTACAGTTCACTGCAGAAGATTGTTGTGGCCATGGCTTCTGGAGGAAATTTAGGTGAAGATATATTTATTGAATTATGTCTAAAACTTTTGGAAGAGTTCGATCAGATCCATTAGTTTAATATGCACTCTCTTTTTTTTCCCTTTTAAGTATATTCTCCATATGCACAATTATGCCATTCGATTGCTGCTGTATCAAAGCAAGTGGTGGTTAGCGACCTTGAACCTTTCTTTCTTTGAAGTTTAAATTAAAAAATCTGTTTGTTTAACTTAACAGAGTGTAGATAGTTGTATATGATTGTTAAAGAACTTAATTGGCCGCACAGTTGAACGGTAAAGCAATTGAACGGTTATCTGTTAATTAATGCGTCTTCAGAGTTATTGAAAAGGATTCATAGCATAATTTACCATTAGTTTTGAAAAAATTAAAAATTCCTTATTTACTCTTTTACATAGTGAGATATTCTTTGCCAAAATCTTTCGGTAATTATAAAATTATAGTTCGGTTGTTATAGTTTTCCATAACTCATATTTACAGTAGAAGACCATCCATTCCATAACTAACTCTAAGTTTTAGTTTATGTTCATCTGTACATTCTAGCTCTCCTGAGTGTATCCAACAAAACAGGCCTTTTGCCTTTGGCGCAAAATCTTCATAAAATATTGGGATTGACACTTGTGGCATCTGGAGGAACTGCTAATTCTCTTCGTGCAGCTGGCCTTCCTGTGAGAGATGTATCAGAACTCACCGGAGCACCAGAAATGCTTGGGGGAAGAGTTAAAACGCTACATCCTGCTATTCATGCTGGTATGGACATAACCTTATCTATACTGACTTACTACGTTAGAATTTCCTTTCTCAGTTCATTATAATTTCCTTTTGGCATAGGGTGATACTTTTAATCATCTTATTATAATTGATAATTCCTTAATTTAAAAAACATTCCTTTTGTACTTAATATTGGAAGTAACAAATTTCTTGCCGTTTAATGATTTCATATACTCATGAAGTAAGTCATAACTTTTTATTTATCATCATGATAAATAATTCATTTTAGTGTATTGACAATTAGTAGCTATTCTTTCTTAAAACAAAACTTGATAATATTATGTTGCATTGACAAATGTGTATCGCTAATATTATTTAAATATTATCGCCACCCTGCTTAACGCTGTTTCAGTATAATGCCATTTTTTTTGAGGTTCCCCAAAATCGCACGTTATTGATACTTGTTGTATATGTGTGCAAATGAGACGGCCATGCACCAACCAAAAAAGGGGGAAATTAATAGTGACAGTGATAGGTAGAAGTACTATGTATTTTTTTCAATGCTCTTTTGTTAGTCTGTACAGAAATAAGGTTCCTATTGTATTCTCCTAAGTCGCAATCCCAGTACAAATGCAGCTTTCCTGTGTTACAATTGATTTATTTGTTCTCATCAAGGTTATTAGGTGTATAAAGATATAAACATAATATTTTATTTTATTGTGATATATTTGATGTATTTGGCAAGAACTGATACATTTTCTTATTCTTTGCTCTTTTCACTGATCCCCATTACATGTGTATATATTCACATGTTACATTGCTTCGTTTAACGCTGTTTCATTTAGCAAAGTAAGGAACATATCCCCTGTGTTAAGTAAGATCTTACTATATTACTTTATTACCTTGAGTGGTTTATATTAAATAATGAAATGTGATGTGAGCATTATCTTTCTTTTGATGAATGTATTACTTTTTATTAATTTATCAACCAGTAGCAATATACTTATGTAATATATCCACACAATATAAACAAGGAGTTTACATCCTTCTGATGGTCTGTTAACTTCCTATCTTATAGTCCATCCAGCCATGTTCCCTAATGCAGCAAGTTGAACTTACACTGTAGAATTTAAAATTTTTATTTTTAAAATTAATACATTTTGTTTATGATTTAAATTTTCTTAAAAATAGTCCAAAGTTATTTGACATTTATTTGTGTATCAATGAGAGGATGCAGTCAGGTTCTCCTTCTAAAATATAATTGACTTCTATTACAGGTATTCTTTCACGTAATACAACTAGTGATCAAGAAGATTTGAAGAAAATGAATTATCAGATGATAAGGGTTGTAGTATGTAATCTATACCCATTTGTTGATACTGTCTCAAAGCCAGGAGTTACTGTTCCAGAAGCAGTTGAAAATATTGATATTGGTGTGTATAAATGATTTTTCAACAGAAGTTTTATCAGCAACACTTACAAGTAGTAACCATAAAAGTATAGTTGCAGATATATATATATATGTAAGTGCACCTTTACTCATATATATATATATATACACAAAGGTGCACTTGCTGACTGAAAGCAATCGGAAAATATATCTTTCAATAAAACCTATGATTTTTTGAAAGATTATTCTGATAAGTCATGCTAAACATAAACCAAAGGACATTTTCTTATTGATTTCATGGTATAAATAACAAGAATATGCCAAGGTTTATAGAAGGAAATGTGTGAGCTAATATATGAGAAGGTTATTGATATGTGGATGTACTCAGAAAGACTTTTTCAGGTGGTGTCACTCTTCTTAGAGCTGCTGCAAAAAACTATGATAGAGTCACTGTTATCTGTGACCCTACAGATTATGAAAAAGTGATAACGGAAATGCAATTATCGCCAAACAAGGACACTTCCATTGATACCAGGTGATGGTTGCTAAGCCTGACTCACTCTGTTACTCAATGATCTTACTTGTGAATATATGGAATACATGTAAAACTATTTATTCTTTGTTGTTTTTTTATTTATTTTTTGCCAATCTTAGCACTAAGTACATGAAATCATTATGGTCCTTTCAAATAAAATCTTAATGAGGAATCATGACAGATAAAATTGACAATATTTTTAGCTCATCATATTAAAATAATTTTAACTCTAACCTAATTCTATTTTTGTCTCATTTTCAGGAAAGTTCTAGCTCTAAAAGCATTCACTCATACCTCTGATTATGATCTAGCAATCTCAGACTACTTCCGTCGTCAACATTCTTCTGGAATATCCCAATTGACATTGAGGTATGGAATGAATCCACACCAGAAGCCGGCACAATTGTATACCACTCTTGGGGAACTTCCTCTTAAAGGTAAAAGTTGAAATTGATTCTACTCTATGAAAGAAGCTTTTTTCCCTAATTATAGACTCTCCTTAATTAAAATATTTTACCTCCCCATATTATTTGAAGTACAAAATTATAATTTCAAATAATTTTCTTATTTTTTTTGCAAGTTGGATTCATTTAAATCTATTAAGGGTCTGCATTGTGTGTATGAATTCCTCATTTACTACCAAACCCTAAAAACCACTTGCTAACTTTTGGTACTGTGTGCAAGCACCATCAGTTCAATACATAATCTCTAATAATAAAAATAACTTAGTAAATTTCCACAGAAAAAATTGTTATATTTGCAACCGGTTTTGTAATTACATCCTCATCCTCAGTAAAATTACATCCTTTTATATTACGAAACCGGTTGCAAATATAACAATTTTTTCTGTGGAAATTTACTAAGTTATTTTTATTACTATGGCATTCCACGAAGTCACGCCTTCTCACATTGATTTCATAATCTCTAAGTTTTTCATTTTGCTTATAATTGAATTTTTTAATGACTTATCTTTATATCTTTCCCCTTATTTTCCTTGAAGTATAATAAGCTCCTATTTAACAAAGAGAACATAAGTCTTCCTAGAAAATACTCAACTTTCAAAGTCAGCAAAAGACAAAATTACGTAATGTAATGCTCAAGTAATGTTTAGGCTCCTTTTTTTTCTACATTCGGACCACAAGACGCAGGGACTTTTCCCCCTCATTTCTGGAGGGAAAAAAGTGCGTCTTATGGTCCTAAAAATATGGTAGGTTGGATAGGTTTTATAACTTTTCACCCTAAAGTGTGTGCTTATTCACCAATATTAAACAGAAGTGAGAAATAGAGAGTAGATAAGGACTATCTACTCTCTATTTCTCACTTCTGTAATGGAGCTATTTTTCACTAAAGATAATGCTTGCTTATTCTTTCATGGCTAATTTATTGCTATTTATATTAACTCTTTGCAAAGTTTAATACAAATCTTTTTGTGTATGTTTACTGCTACCATACTCATAGCCTTACTGGAATTCTTTTACTTCTCCTCTGTATGAAATTATTCTTTTTCATTTTATCCTTCCTATGCCCCTAACTATATTCTTGTGATGAATAGTCACATCTTTGGTATTAGTTCTCTGGAAAAGAGAGGGTGACTGGCACCAGTAGCATAAAAGCACATCCTCAAAAATATATTGTGGAATAGTAATAAAAAATAAGCATTTACTTAACAAAATGAGGAGTTGATTCATTTGCTATTAAAATAGGAATAAAAAATGTAAGAATTAAGGAAAAGTAAAACACTGAGCCTTGAAACGGATTAATGTAGCAACCCTGCATCTAGGGAGTAAGATACCGAAACAGTCTTTAAGAAAGGAACCTGAGATTTTAAATAAAGAAGAATTACTCCTGGAAACCTAAGGTCTATTTGCAGAAATGCCTTTGCACTTTTCTTTTACTCTAGTAAAATTTTAATCTATGGAGTGATCGAAAGCATTCTCCATGCATATGAAAACATACCAATGTTAGCGGACTGATATTATATTATAATTTCATTAAGTTAACATTTATTGTTATCATAATACATCTAATTTTTACTGCTAACAAGAGTATGATATGTAAAAGATTTTGTTTTGGACTTTAAACTGATCAAATATGAAAAGACTGAAATGATTGGAAATATATATACATATTCGACTCTTCAATGTTGCTATGCCACTTTTTTGTTAAATTAATATTTCCTCGGTTTAATGAATATGTAGTTAATTAAATCCTTAGCTTTTTTCTAACTTTTTGTGAACTTGAGTATTTGTTTGTTCAGTAATTAATTCAATTTTCCGGAATAATAAAATCTTCTGCCAACTATTGATGATCTTTTTTTTATTTTCCAAGTACCTTCAAAGAATAACAATTTTGGAAAATCTTGAAAAAATTGAAAAGATTTTATTAGATCATTTTTATTATTTCTTCAGTTGTGAATGGATCCCCTGGTTTTATCAATCTCTGTGATGCACTCAATGGTTGGCAACTAGTCAGTGAGCTTAACAAAGCTCTTGGTCTTCCTGCTGCAACTTCCTTCAAGCATGTCAGTCCTGCAGGGGCAGCTGTAGGAGTGCCTCTTTCTGCTGATCAGGTTCACTCTTATTTTTAATTTTTTACATATTTCTTTCATGTCTGTTTAATTTGTGGCATTTAATTTATCGATTGAAATGAGCTAGTCCTTATCTTTGAATATTTTATTGCAAAAATGGGAACAAAATAAAATTTTATATAGTTCAAAATTAGCTTAATAAATGTAGTAATTACAGTAGGATTGAAAATGTCTGGCATGATTGTTTTACTACAGGCATATGAGGCAGAGGTGATGGAGCTATAATCTATTTGTATTATTAAATAATTCATTGTGGCCCTCACATTTTATTTTAATATCCTATATCTATATTCAATAATTGGGAAAATATTTGCTTTGAATTTGAAGTTGGGTAAGTGACAGATAATTTTTAAAATTTATTTTTTATCCAAATATAAATTCAGAAAAAAACCCTTTGACGGAATATATTAATTCAAAATCAAAAGGATTTTACCATTTTTGCAAATTATCTTATAGGATCCCTCAGCATTCATAGCTCAGGTATAAAGCAATTCCTTTGAGAGTCCTTTTCAGTTACTGATGTATCATGTTAATTTTGACATAGCTGAATATGTAGTGTATTTATTTTGCAGTTCATTACATTCTTTAGTATGTAATTGTTCAAACATTGGGAATTATTATATAGTTTACTTTGTAAATAATGGTTAAACTATCTTTAAGGCCAAGCTGTGTATGGTGGATGACATGATACAAGATTTAACACCTTTAGCAGTTGCTTATGCACGTGCTCGTGGAGCAGACAGGATGTCCTCATTTGGAGATTTTGTTGCTCTTTCTGATGTATGTGATGTTCCAACAGCTCGCATAATATCAAGAGAGGTAAAATCATAGTTAATTTCTTGAGGTATACTCTAGGAAGGAGTATTTCACAATGATCAAGTGAAATATTTTTGTCCCAAGTAAATTTGAAAAGACAGAACTATGAAATAAATATTTTAATCACCAGTGTCCAGTGAACTATGAAATAAATATATTAAATATTTAATTAAATGGAAATTATTACTTTCTTGTAAATGAAATAATGTGCAATGTAATAAATTAGTGAATATTGTTGAAATTATAAAATGTTTGATAATTGAAAGTAAGAAATGAAATCCTTGAAACTCTAATACAATGATTGAATTCATAGTATACAGAAAAGAATTTGAAATAAGATTTGATGAACTCCTCATTGATGGTAATTAACTTATTCATCATTGTTGTTCTTCAAGTTGAGAAAACTTCTATTGATATTATTTTGTGGACATTGTATGATTTCTTTGAATTAGAATATTATGAAAGATTTTTTTATATCTTCTTTTTCAGGTGTCTGATGGTATAATAGCCCCAGGATATGCTCCTGAAGCACTAGATATCTTAAAGAAGAAAAAAGGAGGAGCTTATTGCATTCTCCAAATGGATCCAAATTATGAACCAAAGCTCATAGAACAGAAGGTTATTTTTGGATTGACATTAGAGCAACGTAGGAATGATGCAGTTGTTGATAAATCTTTGTTTAAAAATGCTGTTACTGGTGCAAACGAAGTAAGTTTCATTTATCCTGTTAGAAATTATATTTTATTGGGCGATGAAATTTGCATTACTGAAAAGAATGCCAATTATTTATTGCTACATTTATTAATTTATTTTTTGTGCTATTAATTTAATTTTATATTTTACTTCATCCCCGTGTAATACTTAACCGTAACATGGGTTTAAGGATTTATGTGAAATGTTTGAATTTATGTGAAAGGCTATATCTTTGTTTAGCATCTGCAATATTGTTGTAAATGGTCGTTGGTTCGATTCCAGCAGAGTTAACTATTCCTTCATAAGGATAGCATAGGGAAAATAGTAACTCCTTCTGAGGCACTTTCAGAGTAAAGCTACTTTTATAATTTGGAGTGGTTATGCAGACTATGATATTTATGCAAATGATGAAAAATTTTTATAGGAAAGGTCCTTAGTTTGACGTCCAAGCGGGAGAAATACTGCCATAAGAAATGCATGGTGAATCATACTCCATGCAATATACGCTGTGATAGTTAATATTCTAGGAAGCCCCAAAATCTGAATTTCCCCCATAAGAATGCATAGGGTCAATTTTTCAAGGATATTTAAAAAATACTTCCTGAGCAGTCAGATCAATAAAATTACCTATTGCTATCATACATTTCTACACAAAGAAATTGTTTATTTACCTATGGTCATTGGTTCAATTCCAGGAGGTGAAATGTTTTCAAATGTTCAAAAATCATATCTGAATGTGATATATAGATCTTTCAAACTTCCTATACATATAGAATTATATGTAATGTACTTAGAAAAAACTTTGCAGTGGCAACAAGAGTTGCCTGTATGCCGTGGGTTTGATTCCAGAGTGACCCGTAATTTTGATTTTCTCCATAAGAAATACTCAGGCCAGGTATTTAAAAATATTTAAGGGCACTTTCTGTTGGTATAGAAGATTTAAATTTCACAGGTGGATCAAAAAGCTGCATTTTTACATAAAAGCTCCTGTGAAAATTCCTATTATCCTTAACTCCTATTATCCTTATCTGTAACTGTAAAGTTGGGAGGCGTTTAAAAAGCATGAAATCAGGTGAATTATAGCTCTGGTGTAGATTGTCTTTAGTTCGAACCCTGGGTAGCTAAAATGCTTCCATAAGAAATGCAGGCAGAAATTTTTTTAGATGCATTTTTTTCAGAACTTAGATTAGAAGAATTTCTGGAAGATGTGCAAATCATTTCAATAATTTTTGCACTGAAACTTTTGTTTCTGTTCAACTCTGTATTTACATTGGATGTGATGTACATTAGTGATATTGTAAATTCTGGGTGAATAATTATTCATTTCTAGAGAATGTTAAGGAAAATGTTTCAAGTAAAAGTCCTGTGTATTTCATATTGAAACCATTATCTCAATTGGTCATTATCTCACTGAAGAGCATTAAATAGAAATTCAGAGCAGTATTTCCATAATTATATGAAACATTAAAATGTAAATAGATACCTTAAATAGTGGACATTTTCATTAGAAGGAATTTTCCAGTGCCATGAAAGTTTATTCTTATCTAAACTGTCTTAAAAAACTCAATCTTGCTGCAATAGTAATAATTACCCTTTCAGCTCTAATCCTATTCTTTCATTAGTCCGGATAATCATGTATAACCAAGTGTATCCCAACCAATACTCTTTGTACTGCTCAAATCAGGTTTTTGGTAATCATGTAGTACCTCAAGTGCCTGTACATGAATTAAGCAAAATATTTATGGCACTTGATGTGCAAGTAGGGATAGTTGTATAGAAGAAATCTAGATTAGATTTAAATTTGTTTTAATAAAGCTTACAATGGGTTTGTTCCTAAGAAGGCTGTGAGCAGTAACCCAGATCCTGAATATTTAAGCCAATATATTAGGAGGTTTAAGAGAAAGATGCATCTGTTTTATCAAATGAAACATAAAGGCGCAAAATACTTAAGGAGGTTGAGAGAATCTTACTTACAAAGTATACTCTAATATACTGACAGCATATTAGAGTATATTTTGACCCACATTATGGTCCCATTTTGTTCCTTTTAATAAATTACATGATGTTAAGATAAGAGACTTGATTTCATAACTGAGAACAGAAATTATCATAAATCCTTTGTCATAGCTACTGATCAAATCAATAGAAATCACCAGAATTTAATAATTGTGATTGTTTTATTGCTGTGGTAATATTTTTTTAAGTGCATCATTTTTTTAATACTTAACCCATTTATGCCTAGCGTTCCATTTTTGGAACGGTATTTACGCGAAATTATTTTACATCCTATCGCTTACAAGAATTCTGGGAAGTGGGTGAAAACCTCCTGCCTTCTTTGTAAGGGTATGTATAGCATCACCGAATTCACGGAATTAGTCTCTGAGCGAACACAGAGCTAGGTGGACGTTGTAAAACCTAGCTTTATTTTTTTTTGAGTCTATTTTTCAAGACCCACTCGATAAACTTTAATTATAACTTAAGTGATTTACCTTCTATAGCGTTTATTTTTTTCTATTAATACTTGAATACTCACTGTTCCATGTCATAATCAGAAAATACAGAAAATTTTATTCATATACAAGTTAGAGGATAGAAAAGTTGAGTGTTCCATTTTTGGAACACTAGGCACAACCACTACTGAGACATCGCCGTATATTTATACGAGTAAAGGTGTGCTTGCTTACAGCAAGCAATGTAATAATAAATCTTTTAATGAAAAAAAAGATTTAATGGAAAGCCAACTTTCGTCTTCATTAATATATTCAACGAAATTATCAGAGCGCATGTAATCTTTGACATGTTCTTCCCATGCTTTCCTTAAGGCAGCATTGTTACCGCCTGGCATCGAACCAAGGCTTTTCTGCGAAAAACGCTGTCATCTTTTGCTTGAGTATGATTATCTCTCAAAACACTCCAAATTTCAAATGGAAATACCTTAAGGAAGTACCTCAAAATGAATCCTTAATTCCCTATGCATTTCTTCAACAAACCAAGGCCATCCAACGAAACATACTGTCATTATTGACTTGAGTATGATGACTTTATAAACACCCCGAATTTCAAAAGGAAATTCTTTCAGGAAGTACCTCTAAATGAGTCCTTAATTCACTACGCATTTCTTATGAATTTATAGTTAGCGCCCCCTAGAATCGAACCAACGACCATTTAAGATACTATTACAGTCGGTTTTATGTAAGAATGGTCTCTTTTATGTCTCTGTGAAATTTTGAAGCTCAGAGCGGATGGGAAGTGTCATAAAAAGATTTCGGAAATATGGTCAATGCATTCCTTAAGAGAAAAATGGAGAGTATGGGTCGCGCTGGAATCAAACCAATAGCACGTAGGCAAGTGCTGATTTTTTTCAAAGTACAATATGTACATGTATATTTGTTTTGAAAGATTGAATGATCTATGGATCATATTCATAGAGCTACGATTTTTCAAAATCTGAAAATATTTCACCTCCTGGCATCGAACCCATGACCAGTTGCATCTAAAATATAGCATTTTTCTGTATATATGTATAATAGCAATTGATGTATGAAATCTTATAATTCCAGCTTAATGGGAAGTATTTTTAAAATTATTTGAAATACGATCCCATGTATTATAAATGGGAAAAAACAATTTTCGGGGCCTCCCAGAATCGAACCCATGATAGGGTACGTCTATATATAATAGATATATATATATATATATATATCCCCCCGAAGCGTCTATATGTATAGATATGGCCTTTATCTTTGTTTTTTAATTTTCACCACTTTTAAGTCTCAAGTTGTGTAAAAATTAACCCTACACAAAATAGATGACCTGTTGTAGACAAATTATGACATAAAAGCAAATGCAATTATCATAGAACCTCCTGAAAATGCAACAACTCCTGTTTCTGATGAGGACTCGGGTGATGAAGAAGGTGGAACAATAAATAATCTCCCTGATTCTTTGCGTGCCCCTGCGTACCTTGTTCAAGATGATTCTGATCCAGAAGAGAGATGCATCCTATTTGTACCAAACGAAACATGCTTCAGCTTTGACGAGTCCATGATTCCTTACTTTGGTCGTCATGAACGCAAACAGTTTATTCGTGGAAAGCCTATTCGGTTTGGGTACAAGTTTTGATGTGGTGCCACATGCCTAGGTTATATTTGTTGGTTTCAACCATATCAAGGTAAAAACCCAAACACTAATTATGAGGAATATGGTGTCGGTGCATCCGTTGTCCAACAATTTACTGAAGCACTCATGAAGGAGCACCCTGGACATTGCACTTTTTGATACACTCAGTTCAAATGGTCATCAAGCTACCGGCACAGTGAGAAAAAATCGAATCGACAAACCCCTATTAGAATCAGAAGATGATCTAAAAATAAAGAAAGGGTTGCGTTTGATTACAGAACTGATGGCAAAGTCAATATAGATGCTGAATGATAACAGTGTTGTCACTGTTGCATCATCTGGGGCTGGGGTCAATCTGCTGTGCCTTGTCAATCGCTATTCAAAAAAACATAAAAAGAAAATCCAAGTGCAGCAGCCAAATATGTTAAAGTATATAACAAATATATGGGAAGAGTAGTCAGAGAGGATGAAAATATTGACAAATATAGAGCATCAATTCATGGCAAGAAGTGGTACTCAAGCCCTTTGTTCTGCTTCGAATTAGCTCTACAAAATGCTTGGCAGCTGCATAAAACTTACGATCCAAAGCCAATGGATCTTTTGGAGTTTTGTCGCTGTGTTGCATGCCATTATCTGAAGACCCATGGTAATTCGGCCCTAACTGGGAAGACCTTCTTAGAAACGCAATATTGACTCCCGTTATGATGGCCAGAATCATGTAATTGCAAAACAATCAAAGAAAACCAAAAAATTGTAGAATGCCACAAATATACCACCTTTTGCTATAAAAAATGCAATGTTGCCCTTCTAATAAAGTGCTCACAGGACTACCATACAAAAGAGTACATTTTACGTATTAGGTAGTGCTTTTGCCTAGTGTTCCATTTTTGGAACACCATGTAACTCTGTAACCATATAACTTTAACTAAATTTTCTTTCAAATTCTTGTACTTTAATTTTTTTAAACTAATATATATGAATATCAGACAAAAATTCAAAAATTTTTACATTCGGCATAATTGGGTTAAATTGATTTATTCCTGTTGATTTTTAAAAATATTAGTTTCTTTTTTATGATGACACACATTAGATATAAGGGGCTCCATTCGACTAATCTTGCAAGAATAAAAACTTTTAATGCTATTTATGACCAACTGAGCATAATTGAGATTGATTATATATTGCTGGAAATTGATTCTTCTTTCTATTTCTATGTTAAGTTTTAATGATAACTTATCCAGGTCAGAAACTTATTAATATTGTATCAAAAAGACATATGTTTCAAGCATTTTGCACAGAATTTCATATTTCATGTTCATATATTTTATATTTTATTATATATCTCAAGGATATAATCATTGGCTAAATGCCATCCCTGCTTTTTAAATTTTGGCAGAGAACTATTGGTTCCATTTTGAAATATACTATTAGTATATTCTAAAATTCTTATATAAAAATATAAAGGAGCTGATATCTGTAAAAATTGAATGTACCAATTTCCAAATTTATTGAGACATTGTCCTAATTGCTAAATGGAATGCCCTTAATTATATTGCTTTTTCAGTTTTTTTATTATGATTAGCTTACAGATTCTGCTATCAGAGACATGATTGTGGCAACAATTTCTCTGAAATATACTCAGTCTAATTCTGTGTGTTATGCTAAAGATGGCCAGGTGATTGGCATAGGTGCTGGGCAGCAATCACGCATACATTGTACTCGTTTGGCTGGTGATAAAGCGGATAATTGGCAAGTTGATGAGCTTTGATTTGACATTTCATTTCTTTTTGCCAAAATTTAAAGATTAAATAATTTTTGAGCTTTAAAACCTTAGTTAAATTGAAGTCATAATCATTGAACAAATTATGCAATCCAATTTGTCTTGTTATATGCGTTTAAAAGTTAAATTTTATGTATTCAGCTATCATAAGAGAATATTGCTGTATTTATTTGGGAAATAGTTTCCTTGTAATGAAATTAATAACTTGGCCGTTAATCTCATTTTAGTTACTATTAAGGAATCTCCTCTTTTTTTAAAATTAAATCATCTTTAACCAAACTGCTATTTTATTCATATACTTACTACATATTACATATATATGTGAAATTCTCATTGATAAATTTTTCATTTGAAAATTGAATGGTAAAAGAGACTTTAAAGAAGTAATGAAAGATATCACTGTTTTCTTAATTAAGGGAAATAAGAATTGAACAAAGATTGTTATGTTAATTTCAAAAACCTGAAGAAAGTTTAATATTCATAAATATATTAAGTGTTACTTAGGATATTTGCTTCTGAAGCACCGATAATCATTCTTTACAAATCTGCTATAAAGGTTAATTTCTCAGCCTGATAGCAACTTGAACGTATATCTATATTGTAGGTGGCTTAGGCAGCACCCTAAGGTCATGGGCATGAAGTTCAAGAAAGGAGTTAAGAGAGCTGAAATTTCTAATGCAGTTGATAACTATGTTAATGGAACTGTAGGTAAGAGGTTTAACTGTTATCATACTAACTTTCCTACTCAAAAGTCCTGGGTTCAAATCCTAGTTAACGGGAATTTTTTGAAAGAGAATTGCTATATTTGTTCCTGGTTGATTCTTGTGGTGAGAAAACCCATCCAGGTATTTGTGACCAAACATTCATCGACTGTAGGGGTATACCCCTAATGTACGCTATGGATGATTCCATCAAAGTCAACAGTACTTTTCAGCCATGTAATGCCTACATTTATCAACAGATGAAAACTTAGATTATAATACAGAATTTAACAGTGGTTTCCACCAGCAAAAGGATGGCTTAGCCATGGGGTCGCCATTGTCACCCATCCTGGTGGATATATTTATGGACTCTGTAGAAAACCAACTGTTCCGATCGGATGAAGGACTGGTTAAATCAATCATTTATTGGAAGAGATACGTAGATGATATTCTCTGTGTCTGGGGAGGCAGCGAAAGACAACTGAATAATCTCTTAAAAAAATTAAATTCACTCCATAAATTAGGGGTTTCCCCCAACAAAACCTCACAAACGAAACATTGTTTCAAAACCCTTCACCCCTTCTTTCCTTACCTTACAAAATATTCCCATGATGCACCCATGCCTCCCTTCCCCTCTACCCTCCCTCCCTCTCCAACAAACCTATATAATCCCTAACAAAACACCATTTCCTTGCCTGAGGATGTAATTTTATATTACGAAACCGGTTGCAAATATAACAATTTTTTCTGTAGAAATTTACTGTTATTTTTATTACTAATACAGAATTGCTGATATATTTTTGCATAAAGAAGGGAATTAACATCTGGACATGATTAGAAAATGATCTATAGTCAGTTCCACAAAAGCTGGCAGTATGGGATGCTAATGGAGAAAGAAATGCATGTAACCTTCCATAAGATTACAAGAATATAATAATAATATTTAATCAGAATAACCTATAAATGAAAATAACAATATTTATCTCAATTACTCTTGCAGAAAGTTTTTCGTAGCTCAGGAAACAAAAAAGTTTTAGGTGATATAAATTAGGCTGCACAATCAAATTTTTTGTAGGTTATGTTCCACTTAAATTATTTTTTTATAAGATATAGTTACTCAAAAAATAGCAAGATTCGACTTTTATGTGTTCATAAAGTATAAAGTGTAATCCAAGGAAAAAAATAGCATTTTATGTTGGATAGGAAGAAAGCAATGGCAGTTTTAGTAATGTTCTCTGGCAGTAAGGCAACAAAATTTTTTTTCATTTTGCTATAAAATTTATTTCTTTCGTTAAAATTATGAAAAACCTTCATCAAAGAATCATCCTTCCTTATACAAATTTCACCAAAAATTTGGGAAAAATCCACCAAACTAAGTTGAAAATTTTAATTTTATCTGTTTAAGACGACTTCTGTAGATTTTGCGGAAAAATGGACTGCCTATGAGGTTAATTAATAAATCCAGCTTGATTAAGAATGAATAGGGTTCCTGCAGAATCCTGCTCTCTAAAACTTTAGAAAGAGAAGTGTTTTAAATCTTTTGAGCATCTTAGATTAATTTAGTTTCTCGAGTTTTCTCTTATCAATCATATCTTTCTACCCAACTATCCCTCAAACTTACATTGTAGGTAACTAAATATTCTGATTTGGAGTACCCTGATATTGGCTCTACTTGCTAAATATGATGATGGTGGATTTAGGGTACGCAGGCTCACACTACCATAGTATATATCAATAGCTAGTTAAGTGAATGGTTGGATATGCTTGCATCAGAATATGAGGCTCATTAATTTTGGATCTTATTATGTATGTATATGTACCTCTTTAAGTCAGTGTCCCCTCTTCTTCCAATCCTTCAACTCCCTCCCTTTTGCTGACTTCAGCCACTTTACCCCTCAATTTGTGTTGCTTATCCATTATAGAAGTGGCATAACAGACAAAACTAGTATTTACAGAAATAAAATACTTTCAAAAAGTAGTTATTTCATGTTTCATTTGCCAGGATTAGTGGCAGGGTGGTTTTCATACTAAACTGTCTAATACTAAGGTGTATGGTTTTAATCCCAGCTGAGAAGGAAATTTTCCTCTCAGGGTGTGGATGTTAGTTATCTCCATTTTTATGTTAGTTTGATTTGAGTACCACAAAGTACATGGTATGCCAATTAAGTTTGTAGACTAGTTTTATAAAAAATTCACCTTTATTTATTTTTCCATTTCAACTTTATCACCTTCTAAGTACATCCCTTCGGAATATATACACATGTTCCAGCTCTTCTGCCATTGGTCAAAACAGTGTTCCATGACTCCTGAAGTCAGCACCTTCAGACACCCTGTCATAGTCTTTTGAATAGTTGGCACTTCCAGAAAATGTTTCCCACGCATCGTCATTTTCACTTCGGGGAAAGAAAAAAGTCACACGGAGCCAAATCTGGCGAATAGGGAGGGTGTTCCATGATAGGAATTTTTTTATATGCCAGAAACTGTCTCACTTTCAAGGCTGTGTTGGCGGGCTGGTAGTTCTCGCTCTAGCTGGTAGTGGTAGATGCTCGCAAGAAAAATGATGCCAAAAAAAATGTTGCTTCGACAATGCCCAGAATTCAGCTGAATGCTCACAGGACGCACGAGTCCCAATGGAAACATCGCCTCCAGTGTCGCCAGATTTTGAGGAAAAAAATATCAGTCTACGAACTATATGACCAAACCACGTATTTGTCAAAAGCTCAATGTTTATGGGGCTATGTGAAATATATAGATTATCTTATTTTTAAATCATGATGATCATAATCATTTAAGGAACAAGTGTCCTTTTACAAAACATTACATGAGCAAGGAAGTTGCAGCAGTAAATTGAGTGAAATATTACAGTAAAGTAACAGCAGTAAACATTACATTTACTTATACATAAATGCTAAACATTAATTCTGTACTATTCAGAAATATCAGTCAAATATCTTTGCAGTGCAAAAGCATCTGCATGTGAGTCTATGACATGAAATAACTTTGTCATTAGCAGCATACAGTTACTTGGCTTAATTATAGTCCTAATATCCTTAATAAATATCAGAAATAAAATTGGTTCCAGATACGACCCCTGGATACACCAGGTATAGGGGAAAGAATTTAAATGTTTGACCTTTACCATTAGATTTCTGTTGGACAAGTAAATGCTAAACGCGGGCAACAAATTCCCATTTATGCCATATACATTGCTATGCTAGGAGGAGTGAATGGCATAACTTATCTAAGGCATTGGTAAAATCACAGTAGATAGTGTCTACTTAATATTGATCATGTGCTGAGGCAGTGACAAAATGCTGAAAAGATAATGGATTGGTGATGGAAGACCATTCCATGTTGTTCATCAACTAGAACATTTTCAGCAAATGGACTGTCTATTTGTCACTAATTTCAACCACACTGCTAGAACAGACTGAATAACAATAGGTTTATAGTCATACACATAACTTTTATTGCCAATCTTATGCACAAAAATTATATAGAGGGTTTGCAAAAAATCATGTAAAAAGCCATTATCTAAGGATTTGTTTAATTAATCTACAAGGGGGACACCAAGGCCTCATAACAGTTTTTGAACATTAGTGGTGGTAAGTTGTCAGCAGAATCAGGTCTTTTTGATACATTCAGCAGTGAATGTCACTTTCAATATATAAATACTAGGACTCATTACAATCCAAATTACACCACACCATAGGCCAGTTTCTTCACTGATATAGTTATTCAAGCCAAGGAAGTCACAGTTTTTATAGTGAAGTATATATTAATTTTCCTCTATTATATTTACTTTGATGCATTTATCACTTTTCAATTTACGGATGAAAAGAATCGATTCTTGTTAAAGGGTCATGAAGCACATAACATTTGTTGAGTTAGAAAAGACAAGGTCCAACAAAATGTCATATATGTTATATAACAATATGTTATAGTAAAATCTTATGTTATGATGATGATATTATCTTAATGGTAAATATCCTTTCCTAGTCTACATTATTAAGAGTAAAAATCATTTGTATGAATGATTTTTTAAGAATTTTTTACATATATGATTATAAATATTCTTTTACAGGGAAGGACATGGATGAAAAGATATGGATGAGCATGTATGATGTTGTTCCTACTTATCTAACTGACATTGAACGAAAGGAATGGGCAGCTAAGCTTGGTGGGGTGGTCCTAAGCTCAGATGCTTTCTTTCCATTTCGAGATAATGTTGATCGTGCTAAGCAGGTTTGTATATTTTTCAATAACTATAAGTTCTCCAAATTTAATGAACCAATATTTCCTATGCTTAGTTCCAAAAGTTCTGTAATATTTTTGCTATATGGTAATGGATATTCCTGTTTTACTGATTAAGAAGTATATTCGTAATTTGGTTTAATTTGAATTTTTTTTCAAGAAAAGTATTTCTCTGTAGCATGTGTAAAATAGTCTTGGGGTTAACTGTAATTTATTTTGTTACTTAAAGCTAAAATTAGCGTATTCAGAAATTTCATATTTATGCTTTTTCCTGTTGCTAGAAATTTTTATCCCAATTATTTCCATTATAACATACATACCTAGTGAGTTGATATCCATTTATTATGCTGTTTTGAATTTTGTTTCAGAGTGGAGTCTCTTTCATTGTTAGTCCATCTGGCTCCACAAATGATGCAGATGTTATCAGTGCCTGCAAAGAACACAAGATTACTTTGATCCATACCAATTTGAGACTCTTCCATCATTAAGAATGTTTTATCAAATATTTGAAACTTATTTTTATAGCAATTTAACATTGTAACTTGTAATATTAATGCATTCCAAGAATTCTATTTTTGAATCTATGTATTGGTTTGAATTTTCAACCTATAAATTTGTTACTCCAAATATAATTGCATTGTTTCTGCTCAAGCATTTATTACATTATAATATTCCTAATCAATTTTTGAAATAAATATATTAACATTGTACTTGGCTGATTTGCATAGAGTTTTATTGAAACTGCTCATTTCAAATCCAAGTTAAATTTTAGTAATTTGCATGTTATAGGATTGAGAATTACAGAAATGTTTCTGACCTGAAGAGTATCATTGCTACTATATATACACGTTTCAGTATCGGTGCTTCAAACTGCTTATTTTTAAAAAATGTCCTTGGAAATATGACTGAAGGAAACAAGATTAAGCCACTTGATTCAGTTTCAACTAAGAGGATTATATTACACTTAAGTGCATGGAAACAGAGAAGTAGTGAGGTTATTATTTTACTGTGGTACAGTGCAACAGTACAGACTATTTAAACTTATATTTCCTTTTGTGTGGCATATTGAATGAGGGTGTCTTATATACCATCAAATACGGTGATTCTCAAGGAAGGAAGGACTTGAAAAAAGTCTGATGGGACTGCGAATTGAACCTGGGTCTCCCAATTTCAGTTTTACTGGGTTCTCTGTTGAGCTAACCCAGCATAACATTCCCAAGAGCCATTCAGGTTATTCTTAACTATCACTTCGTATGGCCACTAGCTTCTTAGAGGCCAAGACAGATCTCTTTAAATCCATAATGATTATTTTATTTAGTAACTGAGTGAATATGGAAATATCCGATTTTGCTGAAGTCGTCTCAAACTCAAATATGATTTCTTTCTCACTATACATACTATGATTATTTTACACAAAATAGTTCTTGTAAAGGAACCTCCAAGGTAATTAAAATTCTGGCAAAAGCTAAGAAATGGTTGGAACAAATACTTATTTGGTCTCAGAAAGATTAAAAGATATGATTCAATGTTAACTTCTGGTCTGCCTTTGCTAAGAGACAGTAATGTCTGTGCATAAAAGAGTATGGCAGTTAAAAAAGACTAAACTAGCTATCAGATAATTATTAGTGGAAATTTATTCAATTTTTCGAGTACATGGAAGAAAGACGAATTTCACAAATGATATAGATAATTTATGGTTGACCATTAACTTTAACAAACACAAATATTATTCTCAAGATGACCAATACCTTTGGAAAACTATCCTTTTGGTCATTTAGAACTCCATAATTACGACTCTAAAAATATTGTTCCTTTTCGTCTGTTAACCCCCTTTACTTAGTTGTACCATCCCTCATTTCGTTAATACGGTTATTAGGTTATTACGTTATTACTAATACAAAGGCTTTCTTTTGTTTTTCGTATAAGACCGCTCCGCCTGTGCTTGTAATCACGATAGGTCGATGCGATCGGTATATCGATCCGTGGTTGATAGTCGGTTTAATTTCTCAAGGAAGGTGAAGTGTTTGCTGCTCCTACAACCGTATTGTATGCGTTGTCTTTGCCTTCATATGAGAAATGGCAATAGAAATAGAATCTGCCGAGTATGTAAAAAATTCTTTAAAATTTAAAAATTAGCATGTATTTACTTTCATATTGTGTACTAAACAATTTGTCTAGTGGAACGAATAAGGAAGTTTTACTTAGATAATGAACGTTTTCGGGATTCCGTCATATTATTGTTAGATAGGACATGTTTTGGAGTTTAGCTGTAAGACATTACAGCACATTACGGTCTTACTTTCTAAGAAAGATTTTCTCTATAGAATTACTCGAACTTGGTTTTACCACGTAGATCTCATTAAGTATGTATATTTAGTTCCCTTCACATTCTATCGCGTTTAGATGGAGGTTATTAACATCATCTTAGTGTTGTATGGAATGATCTCATTTGCATGTTTGTGTTGCATTGATCTTTACAGTTTCATTGTTTAATTATCTAATCTATTGATTGTTATTTATATGAATTTCTGTTTTAGTGTAATTAGATTAATCCAGCAGTACTTAAAGGAGTCTAATTTACCGAGGACTCTCCAAGTTCTGCAGGTGAGTCGTTGAACTGGAATGAATTGGTTTCTCTAGTTATTCTTTGATCATATTACACTAATATTTTTTGCAGGAAGAAACTGGAGTTTCTTTAAATACGGTGGACAGTGTTGAAGGATTTGTCGCAGACATAAACAATGGTCACTGGGATACAGTACTGAAAGCCATTCAATCTCTTAAGCTTCCTGATAAAAAACTTATTGACCTATATGAACAGGTACCTATCTTCATGTTAATTTCCTTAGTAATGCTCTCTTTTATCCCAAAGAATGCTTTTTTAAATTACAATAGAAGTGAAACCTCTTAAAAATTTTTATAACTCCTTAAGTGTCCACCTCAACTATTGCATATTTAATAATTAAATTTTTCCTGCCTTACAGGTTGTATTGGAACTCATTGAGTTAAGAGAATTAGGTGCAGCCCGCTCTTTATTAAGGCAGACAGATCCAATGATCATGATGAAGCAGCAGGAGCCAGAGCGTTACATAAATTTAGGTAAGTGGAATCACAGATTTTACACCGATGAATGAAATTTTATAAAGCTGCCTATAATATATTTTACCAATTTTCTGAAAGTATTTTCTCATCAATCTATTATTAATTATGCTAGTATTTGTTCTACTTGACCTTCAAACTTTAATCTACTGTGAAAATTTAGATTTCAACAGGGTTCGGTAAATTTGAAATATCTTTTACCTGGTGAGTTCACATAATTTGAATATTAATATTAAATATCAGTAAAAAATACATTTTTGGAACTTGAACTTGGATTTTAAGGTATATTGTAGGTATAGCATACGTGATCAGCTAGTGAGAAACCTCATTCAAGTTCCAATGATGTTGATGGATTACAATAATTTTATCTTTTCTAGGAAGACATGTGTTAATATCAGTTGATATTCTCTCTCCCTTTAAATTTATTCATGATTTTGGTTGATGATTGGTATTATTATTCTCCTTATCCTTTTATGATGAGTTTATTCTTCTTCTTTTTATTATACATTTACTTAATTTTCATAATTGCAGAAAACTTATTATCCAGATCATATTTTGATCCAAGGGAAGCATATCCTGATGGAAGCACTAAAGAGAAAAGAAGAGCAGGGATTGCACAGGCTCTGGCAGGTGAAGTGTCTGTAGTACCATCATCGAGACTACTTGCTTTGTTAGGGCAGGCCCTCAAATGGCAGCAACACCAAGGTTTGCTGCCACCTGGAACCACCATTGATTTATTTAGAGGAAAAGCTGCCATTAGGGATCAGGTACGATTCATATAATCTATCACAGGAAATTGTTTTTTAGAGAATCTCATTTTCTCTCTAATCATATAAGTTACCTACTTAAAGTCTATATATATATATAAATCAGCGGCTCCGTGGCCCCAGCAGTTTGGGCCATGGAGCCGCCGATTTTTTTACGTAATGGCCCACTAAATCTCACCTAGGAAAAATTCGGAAACCCACTCTACCTATCATGGGTTCGATTCTGGGAGGCCCAAAAACGACTTTCCCCCGTAAGAATGCATGGGGCCGTTTTTCAAATAATTTAAAAAAATACTTCTCATTGAGCTAGAAGGATAAGCTTTCATGGTGCTATTGCCATGGCCATATCTATACATATAGACGCTTCGGGGGGATATATATATATATATCTATTATATATAGTACCTATCATGGGTTCGATTCTGGGAGGCCCCGAAAATCGTTTTTTCCCATTTATAATGCATGGGATCAAATAATATATAATTTTCAAATAATTTTTAAAATACTTCCCATTAAGCTGGAATTATAAGATTTCATACATCAATTGCTATTATTAATATCTACGAAAAAATGGTATTGTTTACGTACAACTGGTCATGTTCGATGCCAGGAGGTGAAATATATTCAAATTTTGAAAAATCGTATCTCTCTTAATATAATACATAGATCATTCAAACTTTCTACACTTATAGTTACATATACATAGTACATCGAAAAAAATCAGCACATGCCTATGTGCGACAGGTTCGATTCCAGAGCGACATGTAATCTCGATTTTTCCCATAAGGAAAGCATTGACCATGATTCCGAAAGCTTTTTATGACACTTCCCAACCGCACAGGGGTTCATGATTTCACACAGCCATAAAAGGGACCATTCTCACATAAAAGCGACTGTAATTATGTCCTAAATGGTTTTTGGTTTGATGCTAGGGGGCGTTTACTATATCTTTTTAAGAAATGCATAGAGAAATAGGAACGCATTTTGAAGTAGTTCCTGAATGAATTTTCTTTTGATATTCGGAATGTTTATAAAGTCAATCATACTCAAGCGAATAATGACTGTGTTTTTCGTTGGATGGCCTTGGTTCGACGCCAGGGTGGTAATAATGCTGCAATGAGAAATGCATGGTAAATCGAAATAAATGCATTGTCCACTGTGATAATGTCCTTATATGACCTTGGTACTAATACTAGCAGCGTGTACTAGCAGCTTGCGCTAAAAACTCTTGAAGTCCCAGGTTTGAGTCCTGGTGGATTGGAATATTTTCTGATGAGGGATGGGATGTATTTGTCTCTATCTATGATAAGGGTTAAATGTAAGAATTATCTTAAAAGGCCCAATTTCACCCCAAATTAATGGAAACATATTATTCCTATTCTTGAAATATTATTAGTTTCTTATTTTAAGAATATCTATTCTTTACATTACCTATTTATGACCATCATCTTTTGATAATATTTGAACAAATTGTTGTATATGTATGATGGTTTTTAGGAAGAAGAGAAATTTCCCACCCAGCTCTCCAAGCAGATAAAATTTGGTGCCAAGTCTCATGTGGAATGTGCCAGATTTTCTCCAGATGGACAGTACCTTGTCACTGGAAGTGTAGACGGCTTTGTAGAAGTATGGAATTTTACTACTGGGAAGATTAGGAAGGACCTAAAATATCAAGCCAAGGTTTGTTAATTATATACCACTATTTAGCACTTTGTCTAAAATAATGATTTAAAAATAAACATGAAGGTTATTAATGAATGTTTAAGAGCATGCAAAGTTTTGACCTAAATCTGTTGACTTGATCTACAACTTTGAAAACAGTTTTGAATTACATTTGTTTTATTCATGCTGTGTATAATTCCTATTTTTGAATGATCTGGTAGGATGAGTTCATGATGATGGAGGATGCTGTTCTTTGTGTAGCATTCAGCAGAGATTCAGAAATGTTGGCTTCTGGGTCACGAGATGGAAAAGTTAAAATTTGGAAAGTGAGCACTGGGCAGTGTCTCAGGCGTTTTGAAAAAGCCCATGCTAAAGGAGTAACTTGTCTGCAGTTCTCAAGGGATAATGGACAAGTGCTGAGTGCTTCATTTGATGCAACCATAAGGTAGGTGGTTGTGTTTTCTAAATTATCAGAAAGAAACAAGATATCTGATATCTTTCAAATCTTATCGTAATCAACCTTAAATCTATTTATGTAAAATCAAAGTACAAATCTAAAACTAAAGAGTTAATGTGCATGTTTGATATTTTTGGTTCTTATTTATATTATAACTCTCTGGAATCTTCTCTGCTATTCTAATCCTTTATTTTTTAATTCTCATCCTTTAATAATTGTTTTCAGTAAATCTCTCATGGATTATTTTTTTTCCTTCTATGGATTTAGTTAATAAAAAATTACTATCCTATTAAGTTTTTAATCATCTTTTTGGAATCTTTTGAATATTCTCACTCTTTTTTCATGACTTTTGATATCTACATTTGTATACTTGTTTTTCTCTCTGATTACTTTTAATTGATTCTCAAGTTTTCAGTTTTATTTCCTTGATGGCGATTATTTTAATCTATATTAGTTCTATGTTTATAGTGATTGTTGCCTCGAGAGAGATGCATGCAGTTTTTCACAAAGTTTACTAGTTAACACTACATTGTGTTGTGGTTAGTATACCCTCCATGCAAGTGAGATACCTGAGTCTCAGTCATGTCACCATTTTTTACTAGCGTTTAACTATTGAAAATATTTATCAGATAAGGATCAAAATCAAAACCTATCTGTGTGATGGTTAATGAACTTTCTTCCATTTAAATAGAATTTGGACAATTTAGAAATTATTTCCCACTTATATTAAGTTAAAAACTTTAATTAAGTCCTATCTATAGAAATCATTTCAATGTAGGTTTACCATATACCCAAATTCATGTAATATTTCTATTAAAAATATCTATTTTTAAATCAAATGATTTATTTGTCCATCCGTCAATTGGTAGTCGATAAATTTGTGCCAAAATACTTTCCATGATTTCGTTCTAAAATATCACAGTAAGTATAAGTAAAATTGAAAGTATTGTTGATTTATGAATATTCCATTTCTAATTTGAAGATTGTCTTTTACCTCCATTGCAAAGTAATAAAAGAAACATATGCTTTACAATCACCTTTACCAATCACCCTTGCTCGCTTTTTATTTAAGTTACTTATTTGAAACATGTTATGTACATTAAATCTTCAATATATATATAATGGAATAATTGTGCTGCATACAATTGTCTATCAGCTTCTCTTTAGAGAATTTGAGAAGTTTCACTTAGAAAGTCTTATTGTTTTATTATACATGTACATAATTTAAATTGGATAGATCAATGAATATACTCTTGGTTTTTCAGTTCTTTATAATTAACTTAAATTGTATTTCATTATTCTTAGCTTGTTGTTATGTATGTAATGTTGTAGAGAATCTTGCAGTATAGTAAATTAGTTACACAGTATTAAAAAATGATTACTCTTATCTCAGTAAGAGAACCGAAACAATCCAAAAATATAAAAATTGATCATAAATTAAATATGTTAATAAAAGTTTAATACCGCTTTGGCCACGGAGTCACTGATATTTTTACGTGATGGCCCACTAAATCTCACCTAGGAAAAAATCGAAAACCTACCCTACCTATCATGGGTTTGATTCTAGGAGGCCCCAAAAATCACCAAAAAAATGAAATAAGATTTCATATAGGTAATGCTATTATATATTTCTACGGAAAAAGGTTATAATTTTGCTGCAACTGGTCATTGGTTCAATGCCAGTAGGTGAAATATTTTCAAAATTTGAAAAATCATATCTCTCTTAATATGATACATAGATCATTCAAACTTAATACACATATAAATACGTATATCATGTGCATTAAAAAAATCAGCACTTGCCTATGTTGGATGGGTTTGATTCCAGAGCAACCTTTAATCTCGATTTTCCCCATAAGCTAGTACAAATTTCCTTAATGTAGATTTTGTATTCTTGTACGCATGTAATGAAGTCAAAGATTTTTTTATTTTAATGTATTTTACTTTCACATAATAAAAGTCAGGATTTTATATTACCTCATTCAACTGACTGTATTACATTTTCATGATGATCACTTTTAACCTAAATCTTGTCCACCATCATTGGGTCTCAGATCATAGAAAATAATTATAACTATATTATTGTATAAAATATATTATTCCTTTTCAGAATCCATGGTCTGAAATCAGGAAAGACACTGAAAGAATTCAGAGGACACACATCCTTTGTGAATGAGGTAGTTTTCACTCCGGATGGCCATGGCATTCTCAGGTATGTCATCATTTGTTGAACTATAAACAAGTCAAAAATATCTTCTAAGAAAAACAATATCCAACTTTATATAATTTACCAACTTTTATTATTATTTTCAATGAGTTTGAAGATAGGTGGAAACCAGGTGATGGACTGTCAAACATTCCATCAATTATACAAATCTATTTAAAGGGAAACACTAATACAATTTTAAAAAAATAAAAATGAAGTCCTTATGATTATTGATTACACACTAACATTTTCCATAACAAAAACACATGATACAGTTTCTTGAATATTCTTTTATTTGTAAGTACGGGATTGAAAACTACTTGTCTATTGGACTATTCTGTATACTTGATACTTCCATGTCAGATCATGAACCATATGTGTCCAAAGAAACTTAATATTATCTACTTTTGGTATTTTTATTCCTTTCATCTAGTAAGTATAGTTGCTTGTAACCTTTGTATGATAAGAAAAAATGTTTATATTTAATAACATTTATGCTCGTTCTTTTATTCCTTAGCAAAGATAGTAGCCTGTTAACATCCTTCTGTAAAAGTCCCTATCAGTTATGCTTCCCAAAATCCTATGTATATGTTTATACGAGTAAAGGTGGGCTTGCTAACAGCAAGCAATCCGAAAATATATCTTTTAATGAAACATAAGATTTTTCGAAAGATTATTCTGATAAGTCATGCTAAGCATTAACTAAAGTACATTTTTGCAGCTTAAATTCATTGAGTTTAATTTTCCATGCATTTCTTATGGCAGAATTTTTCCCGCACCAGCATCAAACCAAGGACATCCTGCATAAAAAACTTTAATAATTCGCTTAAGTATTATTGTCTTTATAAACACTCCAACTCCAACACTCCATTTCAAAAGGAAATTCATTCAGCAAAGTCCTCAAAAGGATTTCTTATTCCCTATGCATTTCTTAAAAAGATATAGTAAACGCCCCCTAGCATCGAACCAACAACCAATTACTACATTCTTACGGAGGCTTTATGAAAAAATGCCACTCATTAATTCCTATATGAAATTTAAACTTCTAACTGTCGGAAACGGTCTATTTTCTTAACAAAAGTTATTATATTTGCTATAATCTTGCAGAGATATATCCAAGATAGATCCATGTGCAAAAGAAATAACGAAAAAAATTTTTTGCATCTTCCTCCCATGTATTTCAAAGGTGGAAATTTCAATCAAGTCTGGCATCAAACCAATGACCAACAGCATGCAGATGATGGTTGGAATACATAGATATGACAGATATCTATATGTCTGGGTGATTTGAGACTTTCTCAACCTCAAGTATTTTTTAAAAATTGTCAAAAATTGACCCCATGCATTCTTATGGGGAAAAATCCGACTTTGGGGCCTCCTAGTATCGAACCCATGATAGTTAGGGTTGGTTTCTGATTTTTTTCCCGGTAAGATTCAGATGACCATCAAGCAAAAAAATCAGCGAGCCAGTGGCCCCCGTAGTTTAGGCCTGACATTTGTATCCTACTATATATATCTTCTATTATATATAATTAACTAGGGGTTGAAAAAATTTGAGGATACAAATGTCTGGCCCAAACTGCTGAGGCCACGGGCTCGCCGATTTTTTTGTGTAATGGCCAACTGAAATTAACTCAGGAAAAAATCTTAAACCCTCTCTACCTATCATGGGTTCGATTCTGGGAGGCCCCAAATTCGGATTTTTCTCCATAAGAATGCATGGAGTCGATTTTTGACAATTTAAAAAAAATACTTTCCGGGAACGTAGTACAACGAAATTTCATGTGGCTATAGATAATATACGTTTCTACACAAAAATGTTATCAATTATTCACAAAAGATCATGGGTTCGATGCCAGGGGATGAAATATTTTCAGATTTTTAAAAATCGTAGCTCTCTCAATATGATAGTTAGATCATTCAAACTTTCTATACTTATAGATACATACATAATGTACTTTGAAAAAATCAACACTTCCCTATGTGCCATTGGTTTGATTCCAGACCAGACAGAGGGTCAAAATTTCACACAGCCATAAAAGGGACCATTTTCAAATAAACAAATTCGAATGATTGCCCTAAATGGTAGTAGGTTCGATTCTAGGGGACGTTAACAATAACTTCCTAAGAAATGCATAGGGAGTAAAGGACTCATTTTAAGGTACTTCCTGAACGAATTTCCTTTTGAAATTCAGGGTGTTTATAAAGTCAACCATACTCAAGCGAAAAATTACAGTGATTTTAGCAGGATGACCTTGGTTTGACGCCAGGGCGGGAATTATGCTGCCGAAAGAAATACATGGGAAATCGAATTCAGTACATTTTCAGCTGCGTTAATGTCCTTTACATTATGTTCATCAACGTTTGAGCAGAGTAATATTTCGAAAAATTTTATTTTTCACTAAAGATAAATTATTGCTTTGCTTGCTGTCAGCAAGCACATATTTACTCGTATACAAGTAAAGGTGTGCTTGCTGAAAGCAAGCAATCGGAAAATATATCTTTTAATAAAACTTACGATTTTTCGAAAGATTAATCGGATAAGTCATGCTAACTTAAGGACATTTTTGCAGCGTACTTACATTGACTTCGATTTCGCATGCATTTCTTACGACAGCATTATTCCCTCACTGGCGTTGAACCAAGGCCATCCTATGAAAGTCACTGTCATTTCTTGCTTAAGTATGATGATTCGTATAAACACCACAAATTTCAAATGGAAATACCGTAAGGAAGTACCTCAAAATGAGTCCTTCATTCCCTATGCATTTCTTATGAAGTAATAGTTAGCGAACCCCTAGAATCGAACCGGCGACCATTTCCGACAATCTTAAGGATGCATTAATTTGAGAATATTCCCTTTTATGGCTGGGTGAAATTTTGATCCTCTGTGCGGTCGGGAAGTGTCATAAAAAGCTTTCTATTCGGAAATATGGTCAATGCATTCGTTATGAGAAAAATCGAGTTTACGGGACACTCTGGAATCAAACCCGTGACACATAGGCAAGTGTTGATTTTTTTCAAAGTACACTATATACGTATCTATACGTTTAGAAAGTTTAAAAGATCTAAGTATCATATTGAGAGAGCTACGATTTTTAAAAATTTGAGAATATTCCACCTCCTGGCATCGAACCCTTGACCAGTTGTGCATAAAATATAGCATTTTTCCGTAGATATATATACAGTAAGACCCCACTTAACGCGGGATTATGTTCCAATAACTTAGAGCGCTAAACGAAACAGTGTTAAACGGGGCAGCTTAACATGTACATTCATATGTATGTAATGGGGATCGGTGAAAAATAACAGAAAATAAGAAAATTTATCAGTTCTTTTTTTGTTTTATATGTTTTGTAACATTTATTGTTTAATTATTTTTAGTACATTGAGTGTAGACTCACTTATTGTTAATATCATTTTTTTATTCATAAAGCATTCATGAAGATAATATGAAGTTCGAATAAGAATCTCATGTTTATGACGAGGAAGGTTCTTCTTTTTGAATATTCTTCGTTTTTTTATGACGAATTCATCTTAAGTCGTCTGTCTTTTCCTGTTTCGTTCAGCAAGCAGTTGTCGATAACAAGATCAACGCATCAATGACACTTAGTCTTTCCTATGAACTTCTATCAAAATTTAAATCATTGCCGATGACACGATCTTTTCCTTATTTTTTAAAATTGTCCGTAGTGTTGAAGTTGATAAATTTAATGCAGTGGCGTTATCAGATTGCTGTTGGCCTGCATCTAATCATCTTAACACCTGCATTTCAGTTTCCAGCGTAATGTTTTTTCTTGTTGCTTTGCTTTCACTATTTTTGCAGTCACCCGAATTCGGCATTTGCTGAATTTATCACAATAAAATACACACTATTAACACAATAGAATACATACAATAATCGCAATAAAATACACGAAAATCGCACATTTTGGTTGGTGCATGGCCGTTTCCTTTGCACACATATACAACAAGTATCAATATAGTGTGCATTTCAGGGGAACCCCAAAAAACCGCGTTATACTGAAACAGCGTTAAGCAGGGTCTTACTGTAGTAGCAATAGCTACGTGGAATCTTATTCTTCTAGCTGAATGGGAAGTATTTTTCAAATTATTTGAAAAATGTCCGCATACATTCTTAATGGGGAAAATCCATTTTTGGGGCCTCCTAGAATCGAACCCATGATAGGTAGGGTTGGTTTTAGATTTTTTCCTAGGTGAGATTTAGTTGGCCATTACGTAAAAAAATCGACAGGTCGGTGGCCAAAGCGGTGTGGGCCTGACATTAATATCCTATATATATATATATATATATACGAGTAAAGGTGCGCTTGCTTACAGCAAGCAATGCAATAATTTAACTTTAGTGAATAATAAATTTTTTCGAAAGATTACTTTGCTCAAACGTTGCTAAACATAAAGTAAAGGGCATTAACGCAGCTGAAAATGCACTGAATACGATTTCCGATGCATTTCTTTCGGCAGCTAAAATCCCGCCCCGGCGTCGAACCAAGGTCATCCTGCTAAAATTACTGTGATCTTTCTCTTGAGTATGGTGGACTTTATAAACACCCCGAATTGCAAAAGGAAATTCATTCAGGAAGTACCTTAAAATGAGTCCTAAATTCCCTATGTATTTCACATGGAGTATTAATTAACGCCCCCTAGCATCGAACCAACGATCTTTATGATAATCTTAGGATAGCTTTTATATGAGAACTGTCCCCTAATGGCTGTGTGAAATTTTGAACCTCTGCGCGGTTGAGAAGTGTTGTAAAAAGCATTCGGAAATATGGCCAATGTATTTTAAACGGGAAAAATCGAGATTACGGGTCGCTCTGGAATCGAACTCGTGATACATAGGCAAGTGCTGATTTTTTTCTAATTACATTCTGTATGTATCTATACTTGTAGTAGATTTGAATAATCTATGTAGGATATTAAGGGAGCTACGATTTTTCAAAATCTGGAAATATTTCACCTCCTGGCATCGAACCCAGGACCGATTGTACGTAAAATACTACATTTTTCCGTAGACATATATATTAGCAATAGCTACATGAAATCTTATTATTTTAACTTAATGGAAAGTATTTTTAAAATTATTTGAAAAACGGCCCCATGCATTCCTAACGGGGAAAATCGAGAATTCGGGACGCTCTGGAATCGAACCCGTGACACGTAGGCAAATATTGATTTTTTTCAAAGTACATTAGGTACGTATCTATACGTGTAAAAAGTTTCAATGATCTATATATCATTTTAAGAGAGCTACGATTTTTCGAATTTTGAAACTTTTTCACCTCCTGGCATCGAACCCATGACCAGTTACACGTAAGCGATAGCATTTTTCCGTAGATATATATAGTAGCAATAGCTACATGAAATCTTATCCTTCTAGGTTAATGGAAAGTATTTTTAAAATCATTTGAAAAACGGCCCAATGCATTCTAAATGGGGAAAGTCGATTTTGGGGGCCTCCTAGAATCGAACCCATGATAGGTAGGGTTGGTTTCCCAATTTTTCCTAAGTGAGATTTAGTTGGCCATTACGGAAAAAAATCGGCGGCTCCGTGGCCAAAGCGGTTTGGGCCTGACATTAATATCCTATATATATATATCCCCTATATATATATATATCCCCCCGAAGCGTCTATATGTATAGATATCCCCCCGAAGCGTTTATATATAATAGATATATATATCCCCCCAAAGCGTTTATATATAATAGATATATATATATCCCCCCGAAGCAGCTATATATATAATAGATATATATATCCCCCCGAAGCAGCTATATATAATAGATACGAGTAAAGGTGGGCTTGCTTATAGCAAACTCCGAAAATATATCTGGTTAAACCGGCTAGAGACCTGAGAACGCTTCACTCATCTGAAATGCCAGGAAACCACCAGATTATTTCCTCATCGAGGATTATTTACCACTATCTTTAAGAGTCATTATGAGATCCCTCGACTCAGAACACATTATTACTAATAGGAGATACTAATGCCTTGTTTAGGAAGAGAACGTTGTGAATATGAATTACGAGAAAGTGTGAGCTCGCTTACAGCAAGCAATCAAAAAAATATCTTTTAATAAAAAATTAGATTTTTCAAAAGATTATTCTGCTTACCCATTGCTAAACATAAACTAAAGCACCTTTTCGCAGCATATATTGCATTGATTTTTACTTCCCATTCATTTCTTACGGCAAAATTGTTCCCACCCTGGCGTCAAACCAAGGACATCCTGCACAAAATACTTTAATAATTTGCTTGAGTATAATTATCTTAATAAGCATGCCAAATTTCAAAAGGATGTTCATTCAAGAAGGGCCTCAAAAGTAGTTCCCATTTCCCTATGCATTTCTTATGGAGATATAGTTAACGCCCTCTAGAATCAAACCAACTACCATGTACGACATTCTTATATAAGCTTTATATAAAAATGTTGCTCTATAATGGCTGTGAGAAATTTTAAACTTCTATTCAGTTGAGAAGTGCCCTTAAAAGTTTTCTGTAATAAAGCCCATGCATTTCTTACAGGGAAAATCGAGATTACGGGTCTCTCTTGAATCGAGCCCATGACACATAGGCAAGTACTGATTCTTTTCAAAGTATATTATATTTGAATCTAAAGTGTAGGAGGTTTGAATGATTTAAGTATCATAATAAGATAGATATGAATTTTCAAAATTTGAAATTATGTCACCTCCTGGTATCGAGCTCATGATCGTTTTTTGATATAAAAATAACAATTTTTGTAGATACGTATAATAGCTATAGTCACATTTTTATAGGCACAAATTTTATTCTTCTGGCTTAGTGGGAAATTTTTTTTTTTTTTTTAATCTTTGAAAAACGACCCGATGCATTCATACGGGGGTAAGTCGATTTTTGGGGCCTTCTAAATGGGGCCTAGTTAACGCCCCATAGCATCGAACCAACGACCAATTACAGCATTTTTATGGAGGCTTTTTATAAATGTGCCCTATAATGTCTGTGTGAAATTTGAAACATTTACATTATAGGGAAGTGTCCTAAAAAATTTCAGAAATATAGCCCATGTATTTCGCTCTGGAATCGAACCCATGGGACTTACACAACTGATGATAAAGTACATTATAAACGTATCTATAAGTATAGGAAGTTTTAATTATTTATGTATCATATTTAGCTAGATATGATTTTTGAAATCTGAAAATATATTACCTACTGGCATCAAACCCATGACCTTTTATGGATAAAAATAACATTTTTGTGTGGAAACATATAGTAGCTATAGCCACATGATTTTTTTGGTTGTTCTAAGTGCTTGGGAAGTATTTTTCAAAAATTGTCAAAAATCTACCCCATGCATTCTTATGGCAAAAAATCCAACTTTGGGCCTTCTGGATTTAAACCCATCATAGCTAGAGTTGGTTTCTGATTTTCTCAAGGGTAAGATTTAGATGGCCATATATCCCACAAAGCAGCTATATATCTATAATGTATACATAGCAATGATCAGCAAATTTTCTTACATGAGTAGGGATGTTACTTGCCAAGTCATTAATGTAACTAAGGAAAAGTAGGAGTCCTTTAATTCTTCTTCTCGTTTTTGTGGAACCCCTGAGATGATTTTGAATTTGCTTGACAGACTATTTCAATTTTAACTTTTTGCTTTATCTAGGAAGAAGGCTTCTATCCTTCTAAGAACCCTTGCATCCAAACCTCAAGTATAAACTTTAGGTAGGAGCAAATGAGGAACTTTATCGAATACTTAATTGAGATTTATTACAATACACTCTACTTCCTTATTGTTGTCAAGCATCTCTGCAGTATCATCACACAGCCCTAGCGGTTGTTTTTTAAATGGGTAATCGTGATATATGTTATTTATTTAATGAAGTTCTAATAAGTTGAATTAGGAAAGGTAGTTATTAACTTAGCACAAATTGTCATTTGGCTTCATTTCATAGGTTAAACAGATATGAAAAGTAGTCACATGACTGGGACACAAGCCCAGGTAGTCCACTTGCTTGGCAGGTATGTTAACCATTAAATCAACTTGCTGCATCAGTTCCGCTTCTGTTCTAAGCTGATACAATATTAGCAAAGTGGTGGTGCTCTGGTAGCTACTATTTTTCACACTGTTATGCTTATATTCTATTGAGTTAGTCAGATATATTCACTTAAAGATGTCTGCTTGTCGTAAAGATTATAAATTAATAATTATGAGAGAAACAATTTCATTAAGGTGAGATGGTTATGATTATCTACAAAGTCTCAATTGAAGACATTTATTTTACTTGTTATATCAACATGTTTGATATAAATAATAAGTTGTGTCATCTATGCAGTGTCAAATTTTTATTATTAACTCAGAAAAAAGTATTGAATGGATCAATTAGACTTTCAGATAAATCATCATTAGAATTTAAAAAACAGATTTTTCAGCTCTTGAAAAACATCTTGCAGGTATTGTGAATGAGCTTTGAAATCACCAAATAAAATGTCATATTATGTTGTACATATCATGCTTTGTTTTTCTTTTTATTTTAAATTGTATAATTCTTTTTATATTACACCAGATAAATAATTTTTTGATCTTATTAATAAAATGTTTGAAAAATGGTATTATCGCCTTATATATAGTGGTAGCGATATTATAATATTAACGGTATTTGCTCAGACAAATGTTGATTAATATTTTGACTCATAATATATAAGAGTAGTTCTCAAGATTAAATTTTTTCCATTAATAACTAAAACTTATAACTAATCAAAACTAGGAGATTGATATTTTTGAGATACCATGATGTAGGTAGTATCTTATAAATACATGTATACCCACTCTCAGCCTCTACCCATTAAGGCCTCTCTCTGATTGATCAGTTGTTTGGTTACCATGCACCTTATATATTATGCTATCCTTTGATGTACTTGCAGAGTAACTACCATCTTGGTTTAAAGTTTCACTCACGTGGCAGATTTCAATTGCTTTCTTGGTAACCAAATCTTATATGAAACATGAGCAAATTTTAATTCTGGTGGTGGTATTGCAAGTTTCAAAAAACAGTTAAATCATATATTGTTTACAGTGCATCCTCTGATGGGACAATAAGGGCTTGGAGCATAAAGTCAACAGAGTGCATAGGTACATTCAAGTCTCTTGGAGGTGGAGGAGGAACTGGCACAGATGTTCCAGTCAATGGCATTCATCTTCTTCCCAAAAATCCTGAGCACTTTGTTGTCTGTAACCGCACAAACACAGTAGTCATAATGAACATGCAAGGACAGGTATGTTATATTGTTGTAACACTAATCTTTCATTTCAACAATCTCAGCTAAGGTCAATTTTCATCAGTTTTACAGGAAAGTTTTGTCAAGAAAAAAACAATCTTTTTGACTTTGCTTTAGGCACTTGAGAAGCACAGGCCAAACTTTCACCCATTGACACTCAATTGATTTTTGCTATAATAAGTTTCAGTTAGGGAAAATGTTAGCCTACTATGTTATCAACATGTTGGGGTAAGTAATTTGGCCAAATATTGTAAATTTTGTGAACTATGGGCAACTTTTTTATTATCTGCTTCGAAACAATACATTTGATTGTAATATGAGTTATACCATTGTGAATGCAAAAATGAAATTAATAGGGATTGTACTTAGCTTATTAGTCAAAGAAACTTTTTCAATTTGGCAATTATTTTTTAATGGTATTAAATTGTAATTGCTCTATTTCTCCTTGATTTTGATTTGAAGGAAAATTATGTATTGTTTAGATGCTGGAATCAGGAAAAATAGTTTATTGTATTATAGAATTATTTGATCTTAAAATTAATAAAAGTGGATTAATTCTGAATTGGATGAATTAGCAGTTTAATAATATAGCAGCTCTTAATTTTCTTCAAAGAACCTAAGGTGTGGATCAATGAGGAATGTAGAGAAATCTCATTCCATCTTGTGGGTTATGAGATGAAGGATCTCTCTGGTAAGCACATAAGTTAGCTCAGGCTGATGGACTGATGTTTCAATAGGAAACTTGGATGGTGTCAAAATTCACCATTGAAAATTAGCCTGTCCAATGAGAAAATTTTTACATCTATTTTTTTGAGATAATGTTATATTTACATTTCACATTTTACAAACTTACATATTATCATCACATATACAGAAGGAGTCCTGCTAAGCAGAGTCTGCTTGTCAGCAGGTCCTACAATAGTTAAATTTGTGGCTCATACTACATAATATACATAAACAACATTCTTATTACATGAAAATCTTAAAAGGATAACATAATCACTCTAACGAGATAATATAAATTTAAAATACAATACAAGATACAATAATCACTACTAAATGTGCATTTGATATATTTTTTGTATATTATCTTATTTTTAATAGATACATAACTTAATTAATTAAACTTTTTTTCTCTTTGTCATACCTTTTTATTTAACCAGTCTTTTATTTTTCTCTTCAATTAATAAATTATGTTAGTTTGTATAGTTTTTCGGTATACTGTTAAATTCCTTTGGAACTATAAAATTTAAAGAACAGGAGCCATAGGATGTATAAGCTATAGGTACTTGAGAAGGTCTTTTTTCCCCCAAGATTCTATTGTTATTATTAAGGCATTTGGTTTTGAAGTCATCTACAAAATAATAATCTATTATGATGTTATATCTAAATAAGTTCTCATTAGATTAAATCTAATAAGATTGGCCAATAGTTGCAAATATCTTTGTAAGAATCACCTATATGAGTAGAAATTACAATTGCTGTTTTTAGCCCTGCTGGGATAATTCTTTCTGATATACTCTGATTTACTACTACTGATTTATGATTTTAAAAAGAATAGGTAGTAGTACTTCACTATTTTTTGATATCAGCCATTCTCATTTTGTCACATCCAGGTCTTTTATTTTTTATGGAAGACAATATTTTTTTAACATCTACGTTTGATACATCTTGCACATAGATACTGCCTTGTATACTTCTTTTAGTATTATTGACTAATTTGACATTGCAGCTTACCTTGATTTTATCCATTTCAGAGGAGAAGTGATTTAAAAACATCTTACCCAGTCTGTCATATGGTACACCCAAGAACCCTCTCGAATACATAGTCTTTTCTGATTTTTCATTATTCCTGCCCAGTAGCTTGTTCATTTGCCTCCATTTTGGATCATTTTCTATTGCTGTAAAGATGTCTACATATAATTTACGTTTTTTGATTCCTTATTGCTTGTATGACCCTATTCCTTTGCACCTGATACTTATAATCAGTATTTTTAGGATTATTTTTCCACATTTTGTACATTTTATCTCTTATTGCTATTTCTTTCAGTATCACATTAGTCATCCATTCCTTCTTTGTAGATATTTGAGAGACTCTCCTGGGAACAGTGGCTTTGTTAACACCTCACTAAATTTGCTAGTCAGTGCATTACATAATTGGTTGGAATCATAGGATTCTAACACCTCATACCAGGTATTTCTTTCTAGCAGATTTCTAACTCTATTCTTACAAATTCTAAATGATGTATTTTCAGCATTCACTGGTTCTGATAATTGATTTAATCTAATTAGACCTGCAGCAGTTATGTAGTGGTCTGAAGTCCTCATTTTGAATATGAACCCATCAGCCTTGAATTGTTTTCCTCTGTACCATATGTGACCAATGCAGGATTTAGATACTGAGTTTCCAACTTTTGCTTCCCTTGTATAATTAGTTAGAATACTAAGAAAACCATATCCAGTAAGGGTATCTTTGTACCTAGTAGTATTTAGATATCCTTTATTTTGGAGGTCTATATTTACATCTCCCAGAATTATGCATTCACCATGGAAGTTGTTATAACGTAACTTTTTAGATCCTGGATAAAGCCATGAATGCTCTTACAAGGGGGCCTGTAAATTGCATGTATTTTTATATTCACTACTCCTAGATTAATAGATCCACCGATTGCTTCACAGTGTCCAAAGTATGCAATATCTTCTTCAAATGCCAGAATGTCTTTAATGTACAGTAAAATTCCACCCCAGATCTGTTCTCCCTAATCTTAAAATAAGCCTTATATCCAGCTATGTTTTATAATGGCACCTCACAATCACTTAGGTTCACTTCAGTGTATATTTTTCAGTCAAAAGTTATTTTATCTGCTAAATGATCAGGCAATAATGTTATTTCATCCCACTTGTTTCTGAGTGATCTAACATTCAAATGTAAACAATTAAAGTCAGAGATTATTTTTACTAAATATTCAAAACCATGAAAACTATAACAATTAACACTCCCTCCTTTGTTTATGTCATCTATGGTAACCATTGCTATTCTGTGAGTTAAGCCTATATATATCCCTATATCTATTAAAATTTAATGAGGTCAGCTATTGATAAAATTAGGCTATCCTTTCTGTAGTCCATTCCACAAAAGCTGGCAGTATGGGAAGCTTATGGGGAAATAAATGCACGTAAATTCCCATAAGGGAGCAACCTAACCTCTACCAAGCCGTCAGTTAATTATTTCTGAGGTACTTCTACGGATAAACCGGATACGGAACCGGTAGAAAACCGGACATCATCATGGATCCCCTCACTTTTCCTCAGCCGGCAGAGAGGGCTGCTGATATCTTGAGTATCATTTAAGTCTTGTTTGGTAAGATCTTCGCTTCGCATTCCGCCATCTTGACGATCCTTGTTCCCACAGCTTGAACATATCCTTCTTTTTCTGTGTTTTAGCCCTCAAGGAGGATTTAGATATCCCTGCACATTTGTGATGAAAACCACCAGTGCATCCAGTGCAGATGATAAAGCATCCATCCTTAGGGAGTCTATCTAAACACTTTACACAGTCCATAGCAGACTTCCCTATCGTCACTTCCGGGTCAGACCACAATTTTAGTTGGTTTTAAGAAATAACAATTTTAGATGAACAATTAAGTATATGAAGGCAGTAGTACACTAACAATATATCTCACTCTCTTGAGGATTAACATATGAAGCTAAGATACCGAAATAAATATATATCATGAATGATATATATCCAGCAATATACAGAAAAACTGCCTCATAGCAATCAATATCAGCGAACAGTACATTAGCATTTTAGTTTCAAGTTAATTAATAAACATTATACTAAACATTTCTTTGATCCTAAATTTTTAATAATTTGCTCTCAGTACAGAATTTTAGGTGAATGTAAGAATTCTACAAAAGCAATTAGAATTCATTTAAAAATATTTATTAATTATATTGTATATCTAGGAAAGCATTGAACTTAAACGGTTGAAATGATAATTATATCATTATAATAGCAATGATTAAGAGGAATGTTTATAGTAAATTTATACAAAATATTTTTATGATCTGCACAATATATGTTCATTTTGTTTCAGACATTTAAGGACATTTCATGATACAGGATTTTTGAAGATCCAATTCAACGCTTATATCTTTTGTCCACTATAGGAATGTTTCATGTACACTGCTGTGAGGCTGAGCCAGCATAATTGTCACTGTTTCATTAAACTTATTTCTTATAATTAGTACTTCTGTTTCTAGGCTAAAGTAATTACTTTTGATAGTTCACCCTTCTATTATTTATTCATATTATTCTGAATTTAATATTTTTGTATTTTATATTATCCATCCATGAATGCAGTATATTTTGTATTAAAAGTGAATTTTGTTTAAATTGATATGGTTTGGGGTGACTTGATGGACAGCAACTATAAGATGAAAGTAACTATAGGCTTATTAAGTGCTTTTACAAATCATCAATATTTTGAATCCACTGTGAAATTTTATTAGGTGATAGATACATATTCAAAATTCAATTGAATATTTTTTATGACATTATCACCCAGTAAATCTATACATGTATAGTTCATTTTGTAAATATTTAATATAAAAGTCATTTAGGGAATTTTTGGGTACTAAAAAGAAATATTTCTTGCTAATTAGTATGAATTATTTTAGTTTTGTATATTTTTTATAGATAATTAATTTAGTTTAAATCATATACATGCAATTAATATTCTAGATTGTCCGCTCCTTTTCGAGTGGTAAGAGAGAAGGTGGTGACTTTGTTTGTGCCTGTTCATCACCACGTGGTGAGTGGATATACTGTGTTGGAGAGGATTTGGTGCTTTACTGCTTTTCCACCGCATCTGGGAAGCTCGAGAGGACCCTGAATGTATGTATTTAGAAAAAATTTTTATCATAACTTGTTAATAGCCTCTGCTCCCTTCTTCTCGTAAATAAAATAATTTCCTCTATACATACATATGTATATCGGAATTGAATTAACAAAATTGTCCCTCATGCATGTATACATGCACAGCCCCATTTCTTTAGGGGAACCTGGTTTAGAGGCCCAAAATTTAAGGAATTTTTAGAATTGTTTATTTTTTTTAAGAAAAATGGTGATATATGGGGAATTGCAATTTTGTATATACCGTATTTTTCGGACCATAAGACGCACTTTTTCTTCACCAAAAAGTGGGGAGAAAAGTGCCTGCGTCCTATGGTCCGAATAGAAGACTGACACTGACGCTGTACTAAGACGCTGACACTAATGCCGGGCATTCGTATCAGAGCTGCAGCGGGACCCACTGCAGCCGACCCGCAGGATCAAATATTGTTCTGTTATACATTATTAAATTCTGTTATACATTATTTTAGTAAAGCCTTCGACTCAGTAGACTAGTAAATTCATTGATCATGCCCCACTTTAATTACGGTGACATTGTTTACCAAGATCTATCAAGAGATCTAGCCAATAAGCTCCAACGCATCCAGAATGTGTCCGTTCGATTTATATTTAATTTGAGAAAATTCGACCATATTTCCGGTGCATTTAAAAAATTAGATTGGATAAAACTCGAAACTCGCAAACAACTACACATTCTAACGTTTTCATGCACTGTTTCGCGAACGCAATCTCCTGAATATCTCTTTTCCGAATTTGTAAGATTTGAGTCCGTCCATAATTTTAATACTAGAGGGAGATTCAATTTACTAATACCGAACCACAGAACGGAGACATATCACAAATCATTTATTATAACTGCTACCACGCTCTGGAATACCATTCCCTCCCACATAAAATCTTCCATTTCCACCCGATCTTTCAGAAGAAAATGTCTTACTTATCTTAGTCATATATCCAATTTATCTCCTGTCATCAACAGTCATCACATCTCTACAGCACTGATCAACGCTCTCTCTACTGCTCCTTTCACTCTTAACCTCCAATTCATTTAACTATGCACCTGTCCTGAAACATTCTTTTTTTTGCAGCTCAGTCCAATATCTTCTAATTTTATTATCTACACTTTGCCTCTCTTTTTGGCAATCATCTTAAATATACCATTGAATGCTTTTAATTACCTGTTTAGTTATAAGATATGTTTTCCAATTTAACATGATCTGACTCATTGATTATCTTGTAATATTGAAATTTTAGTATTCTGTTTTCAGATAATTCTATCAGTAGGTTTGTGCAGGTTTTTCACACACCCCTTCATTGTGGGTGTTTTCCTGCAATGGATTTTTTTCTAAGAATTTTCTTAGGTTTTTATATCCACTTAAATCTCTCTTATAATCATTATTTTTCTCTTTCTAATTCTTTTGGTACTTTAAACTTTTTAAAGAGGTAAGATGGAAGAAGAGACTTTTTAGTCTCAATCTCGCCTCCAAAATAAAGACTATTAAATATTTTATTACACTATTTGGTTCAGAATATTTTTTGTCCTATTTTTCTCCTCTAAAAACCAGGTGCGTCTTATGGTCAGGTGCGTCTTATGGTCCGAAAAATACGGTATATTGTGTACTATTCACTTTAGAGTATGAAAATGTACGAATTTTTAAGAAATGATTAAAGAAAGGTATTGTTTCTATTAGGGCATATGTAAAGGGTATTCATGAATGATATGGAAAACAGTGTCTTTAATTTTTGTTTGTTATCGAAAATGAAATCTTTCTCTCATAGAAAAAGACATGAACGTCATTGGTGTAACTCAAACAATGAATGATTTTTGATATTTGTGCAAATGACAGCCTTTGAAAGTGAAAATTTTTATTTAATGAAAATATTCCATTTATTAAAGTCAATAAAAATTGTACATATTTATAATGTTCATTAATATTTGAGGTTAACAAAATAGACATACTTTGGAATTGCTGTTTTCTTTTAAATTAGCATATGGTCTAGAAGGTATCTTCCTAATGAACCTTTCTTTGATAGAGTCGTTATAAAGTAAATGTCCACCTATTCGAGATGAAGCAGTTTAGCAGATGAAGCATGTTTTAAATTCTTGTCAGAAATCTCAGCGATGCACTTAAACTGCTCCAAACTCTTTGGTCCCAATGGACAAAAATCATGCATGAGTTGCTCATCTGTGCTACATTTGGATTAAGTATCACATTTTCTTTATAAATCGACAAGTATGTGCAACTTGAAGCTCCTAAACTCAAACCTAAGACTGGCTATACTAAAAAAGAATCTTTGTATTCAACAGATAATACTGTGCCTTTCTATATACTTCTACATAGATTTACAATATAGATTTACCCATCATCTGCCCCTAAGAATAAAGTTGTGTGTTTAGTATACCCATAATTTTCTTAAAAATTAAGTATATGAGTCATAAAATATGTGTTCCTCAAGTACCCTCTGAGATGTCTCAGCGAGAGATCTTGCCCACGTTCCAAGTTCAGCTGCATTTGCTTAAGAAATTAGTGGTAGATTTCTTAATATTTTGCATACTGATCTGAAACTTCCAATTCAACCGACTAAACCAGGTTCCCCCCTGAAATCTTATATACCTGTAACACCATTCTTTTGGAAAATAATTCATTTGATAGTTTTGCTGCATTTACAGGATATATTATATTTATTACCTAATCTCTCATCTCGTTAAGTACCTTTACCAATGCTGACTGTTCCACTTTTCTATAGTCTTCTATAACATTAATATTTTAAACTTAATTTGGTGGATTTTTTTTCCAATTTTTTGGTGAAATTTGGATAAGGAAGGATGGTTCTATATATTGACGAAGATTTCTCATCATTTTAACTAAAGAAATAAATTTTATAGCGAAATGAAAAAAATTAGTCGCCTTTCCATCAATGAACATCACTAAAACTGCCATTTCTCTCATCTTATCTAACATAAAGTGCTAGTTTTTTCTTAGATTACTCTTTATACCTTATGAATACATAAAAGTCAAATTATATTAATTTTAGTAAAAATTAATTCTAGTGGAACGCAACCTCCAAATATTGGATCGTGCAGTCAAATTCATACATTGCCTAAAAATTCTTTGTCACCAAAAAATTGGAAAAAAATCCACCAAACTTAGTTAAAAATCTTAATTTCATCCGTACAAGTACATCAGAAATAATTAACTGATGGCTTGGGAGAGGCTAGGTTGCTCCCTTATGGGAATTTACATGCATTTATTTCCCCATAAGCTTCCCGTACAGCCAGCTTTTGTGGAACGGACTATAATTGGTATAAAGATCCTACCAGAGTTTATTCCTATACATATAATCTAAAATAATTAGTAATCAAAATTTATTCTAATTCCATTATACCTTGGGAATTTTATTGATTTTACTGAAACTTAATCTAGGAATTCTATTGGCTGAAACAGCAGGTTTATTATAATCTTAAATATTAATATTGACTGAAATAAGATTAACTGGATGTGATATCCTTGAAAATGTTTCTCTTCATCAAAGAGAAGTAAGATTCTCTTATCTAATGAATTAAATTTTTTTCAGATTCACGAGAAGGATGTAATTGGTTTAGCTCATCATCCACATCAAAACTTGCTATGTTCTTACAGTGAGGATGGACTGCTCAGGCTCTGGAAGCCATAGATGAACTTCATTGTTATTTTTTTCGTATCTCAATTGGTATTACTTTTTAATAAAATTATTTTAAAAATTTTATGATTAAGGAATAATTGTAATTACTTTTACATTAATTGTGAATCATCTTCTTTTGAGATCTGTGTATATTTCAGTATTATTACTGAATATTTTTTATCATTTTAATTTTAGCTTCATTATTAAATTTCTCAAAGAAATCTTTTCAGTTCCTGTACCCATACAATTCCAATATTTCAGGTTACTTACTGAAAATCAATTTATCAGCTCATGAAATAATATGAGTTTGTGTCTCAGAGGGTTAATGTTCACTTACAATTCATAGCTTCCGTTTTTTGTGAGCAAGAAAAAATTTTATACAAATGAAGCTTTATGTAAGATTCAATAATAAGAGTTATAAATAAAGTATTAATCATCTTTACCCATAGGGCCAAAAATCATCTAAAAGCAAAATTTAATTAAAGAAGTTCATGCCTCAAAATTAACTTTCTTTAAACCCAGTGTACAATTTTCAAGTTGACTTGATGGGCAATTATAATTTTTCTGGCTCTAAATACTATAGGTGTTGGATTATCAAAAAATGCAGAAGAGCTGCATGAAATTATAATAATGATTTGTTGAATGCAAACAAGTTACTCTAATTACATTGACGTTACATTAAATGGTTCTAAACTTTGCAAACATCATCACTCCGAAAGGAAAAATTCTTCCTCAGCTGGGATTTGATCCCGGGACCTCAGCATTAGAGTATTAACATGCTAACCATTCTGCCAATGAGGCCAGTACATGATGTCTTACAAATGCTAAAATAATAAAATAAAATAATGAGGAATTAATGAACAATAATTCATTTTTAAGTAATCTTTTGCTGAGTAGAGTGGAGCTATGGCTGAATATTTCTCTTAAATTCTTGTGTACCTGCATTTCATTCACTTAAGGGTAATTTTTTTGAGATATGAATTGACTATCAGTTTAGAAGTAGTTTAGAGTGGAAGGTGTAACAAAATGTTAATTTTAATTTGTATTACAATATACATGTAACACTTTTTGAATTGAGACTTTTAATATATAAGTATTAAACATTCATGAAATTATGTCATTCGAAGAGAGGTTTTTGTTACTTCTCATTAGTTAAGCTGGATATCCTTCTTCTGTATTAGTAGTAGATTGCATATTTGTTGATGGTAAATCACCATATTAACCACTCATCAAGGTATGATGGCCATAGATGTCATGCAGATTTTTAACTGTTTATAATGATAAATACTTGCGGTAGATAGGTTTTCTGTATTCTTCTGGGTTAGATCAATTCTTGTTCTATAACTGAATAATCTTAGCGGGTTGCATACCTACATGCCCTCATTTCGTAAAGTCAGCGTTGGACATTATTAAATTTTTTTTTGAAAATACACAAACAAATTTCCATACATGCATATCTATTACATATAGCTGCTTCTGGGGATATAACATATCCTATTTTTAAAGAATGTCTGGAGGCCAAAAATTTAACCAGTGTTTGTCTGATTTCTTCTTCTTTCTTGACTTGTTTGCTCTGCAAGAAATTATTTAAGGACAGAAACCATTGGTATGCGAACGCATCTCACTTAATACTTACGAGAATGGTCTTCGTTTTATTCATCTAAGATGAAATTGTGTACACATTGTAAGTGATCAAAAGAGAGATTGAAATATGTGTTTAATGAATATGAGCTTAATTGTTGAAACATTGTAACCGGAACGGATTTTTGGCCTCTAGAGATAAGACATTCTTTAAAAATGGGATATACAAAATGCTATCACGCTGTAGAGAAGCCATAAATAATAATGGCAATTAAATTATTCAATATAATTTATTCAAAGTATGAAAAAATCTATTCTTTTCTTTCATTCTAAAAATGGATAGAAATTTCTGGTAGACCTATTCGTATATGTGTATATATACATGTACAACAAAATGCGCATGCTGACAGTGAGCAATTGGAAAATATATCTTTTAATTTAATGTAAGATTTTTCAAAAATTATTCTGATAAGTCATGCTAAACAAACTAAAGGACACTCTCTCAGTGTGCATTGCATTAATTTTGATTTCTCATGCATTTCTTATTATGCATTATTGCCGCCCTGGCATTGAACCAAGGACTTATTGCAAAGAATGCTTTAATAATTTGCTAGAGAATGATTATCTTTATATACACTCCAAATTTCAGAAGGGAAATCATTCAGGAAGTGCCTCAGAAAGAGTTGCTATTTCCCTATGCAATTCTTGATAGATAGAGTTAGCTCCCCCTAGAGTTGAACCAATGACCATCGAGGACATTCTTAAGTCATCTTTATGTAGAAATTTTGCCCTTTAATATCTGTGTGAAATTTTAAACTTCTAGGTGGTTGTGAAGTGCTCTAAAATCTACTCAGAAATATGGCCCATGTATTTCCTATAGGGAAAATCAAGATTACAGGTCACTCAGGAATTGAACCCCTGACACATGCCTTATTATGGCACATAGATCATATTTTATTGCATTATATTATGAATTGTAAAAGCTCGTAATATGGCTTTCACTTAAACTTTAATACCCATTGCGGGTAGGACTTTAAATATCTAAATTCTCAGATGAGTTGTTAACATATATGAGGTGATTGCTTCCAGATCCTGATGCAATAAGTAATGCAAGGCTGAATAAAACTAAGGTAAAGTGTAAGGTGAGTAAATAGACAAGGGAGACAAAATTGTTGAGCCTGCGTATCAGGAATTAAAGCTATAGTATTTTACAAAATACCTTATTCAAATATTCAGAAGTTTTTTTTGATCTAGGGTAAAACCATGTTTGTCTTGATAACCAATCTTTGAATAATTCTTAAAATATTATAAAAAATATGGATACACCACCTCCTTATAATCTTATCTAATCTTTTTGATTTAGATGTACAACTTATAATGGACATTTAAATCTATCTATCTTAACCTTTTCCGTGAAATGTTTGTAAAATTGAATGTTTGAAATCGTTTCAGTCCATCTCTCTGAGTATACAATTTCATATGAAGAAGATAACCAGTGTTTTATAAAAATTGACATATGAGGAAGTGAGTTCTAATTCTATTTTAGAGAAAGGAGTATCTTGGCCAAAACAAAGAATACTAGGGAACAGGAAGGATAGGATATTGGCATGATAAGTTGTGAAACTTTTTCTCAAAGATAAACAGAAGTGAAAAATAGCAACAAGATTTGGACTCAAATCCAAATTATTAATTAATCCAATCTCAAATCCTAAATATTATGTATGGTGGAATACTGGTTAGCATTTCTACCCATCGAATAGAGTACTTGGGTTTGAGTCTCACAAGGAGTGTAAACATAGGTGTCTCCTGACTTTTGAATGAGACTAGCATAGTTCGATAGAGGATCAAACTTAAGAAGACACGTCTTTTTTTATAGACGTTTCTCGCCGTAAGTTTAGGAGATATTAACCTTCAAAGATTGCAATTTTTTTCAAATTTCGCGCCGGGACAACCCAAACCCGCCTATCTCAGATAAGAGCTCTTCTGTGCTCCACCGTTATCAGCGAGTTCGTTGGTGGAGTTGGTAAAGACATTAGCGAAGCTTTTTCTAATGGACATTTTTGCGCGGTGGACGCTGGTTCGCGACCCGGCAACTGAAATTTTTTTCTCTTCGATTATAATTTATTTGTCTCGTATTTAGCGTCTATTATACACTGAGCACATATTTTGGAGTTATTACGCGATCTAATCTTATCTGAAAAGATATTCAGAGAAACGTCTATAAAAAAAGACGTGTCTTCTTAAGTTTGATCCTCTATCGAACTATGCTAGTCTCATTCAAAAGTCAGGAGACACCTATGTTTACACTCCTTGTCAGTCTCGTTCCTTATTTTCACTTGTTTAAATATGCATAGAATACTTATATACCGTATTTTTCAGACAATAAGACGCACTTTTTTCCCTCCAGAAATGAAAGTACCTGCGTCTTGTGGTCCGAATGTAGAAAAAAGAGCCTAAACATTACTTGAGCGTTACATTACGTAATTTTGTCTTTTGCCGACTTTATTCGTTAATAATGGTTCTAAATGCTGCTGTTTACTTTGCAGTGTTGATTACATGTGTTTATGACTGTGCTGTTGGATTTTAATGTACATAAAATATTTTAGGACACTATTTGTTTCAGAATCTTTTTTTTCTGCATTTCCCTTCTCTAAAAAATCTTAGTCTTATGGTCCGAAAAATACGGTATTTTATCAGTGAATTGAGTACAAACAAATTGATATTGTAGACTATTATATATTTTGTGAACAATGTAAGTAGAAATTAGAAATCTTTCCTTTAGAATCATTAATTAAGACTTAGAAATAAAATTTTACACAACTGAACAATAAATAGTAATTTCAGTCCAATAGATTACATTAATCTGACACACACAAAAGGAAATCTATAATCCTGGAAGTCAAGAAAGATTTTTGATTTTGAATTTAACATTAACAATCAGCTTTATTCCAAAAAAGATGGTGCTCAAGTAAAACTACAAAGGAATTGGTGGGTATAAGAATAATTTAACTTTTTCCTAAAACATTTAATCTAATATAATATCACTTTCTTCACGATGTATTATCTTATTATTATATACTGAATAGTTTTAAGCTATAATGTATAGAAAAGGAAAAGACTTATTGGATGATGTAAGTTTAAAAATAAATCTATTAATTTAAATTTATTATTTATTAATTTGAAGACAAATCATATAACTTACTTAGGCTATGAACCACGTGTTAACTGCTTGGCTGTCGTTCTATAGTAGTAATTATTTGCCCCTGGACTTTATGATTATATTGCGAGGTTATCTACCAGAAATATCGGGAAAGTTTTCAGAGCATCATTGTATATTTCGAAGATACAACTTTGTCATTCTATTTTATTCAATACTTTTAAATACTTTTCTTTGAGGATAAATTCATCTCAAATAATATTGAGTTCAGTTTACGCATAGAGAAATATTGAGTAAATGGCTAATATTTTTATTCAAGAACCGTGAAAAATAGACAGAAGAATAATTGTAGTTAATGGAACTTCCGCGTCGATTCAAGGGATTATCGTCAATGTTTTGTTTATTGGAAATTTGCCGCCTTTGGCCTATAATAGTCATTTGTAAACTATCCGGCGATCGTGGAGATCATTCGAGCAGATTATGTTTGTGATCCTTCATTGCGTCTAAGAACTGAATGGCACCAATTTTTGAATTATTTTAAACAACTGTATTGCCTGTGAGTATTTGTTTAGTTGCACTGAAAGAGATAGAGCTTTGCCGTGTAATATTCAAACACGTGCTCATCTTATGAGAAAACATTTTTTAAAGACAATTAAAATTGTGAGGGAGATTATTACAGTTTGATAACGGTCGTGTTCCTAATCTTCGAATTCGTGATCGTTAGTATTAGAAGCTTTTGCGCCAACAAAGTTGAAAGCGCATGAGTGAATGATGTAATATATTACCCTTCTTTTTCATCATTTATAGGATATAAAGGAATGAAAAGAACATCACTGGAAGCAGATCTCATGACACCTGAGAGAAGTGATGATACAGGATCAGTAGGAAGAGTGAAATTAAAAAAGGAACTCGGGTTGTTGGAGGGTGTAGCTATAATTTTGGGCATTATATTTGGCTCGGGTAATTATTTCAAATTGATTTTCTTTTCAGAAGTATCTATTTCTAGATTTAAATCCTTGACATATGCTTTACAGGAATCTTTATATCTCCCAAGGGCGTGATTCAAGAAGTGGGATCGGTTGGTTTTTCATTACTGGTATGGGTAGCTTGTGGCCTGTTATCCACTCTTGGAGCGTTATGTTATGCCGAGTTAGGTACCACAGTTCCCAAATCTGGAGGAGATTATGCATATATTCATGAAGCGTTCGGACCTCTTCCGTCATTTCTGTTTCTCTGGGCCGCAAATTTTATTTTCATGTAATAATTTAATTAACATTTACAGCATTCGTTGATGCTCATTTTGTATTTATACTTGCTAATATTTCCTTTGTGTACAGACCTACTACAAATGCTATTATGGGTTTAACGTTTGCAAGTTATGTGATCCAGCCTTTCTTTCCAAATTGTCCTCTTCCAGACGAAGCCATAAGAATAATTGCTGCATTGACAATAAGTAAGTTTAGTAGTTAATTTTTTCAGGACCTTTGGTTAATGTAATTATCATGTGATTACAAATTGTACCTAGTGTGTGTGTGTGTGTATATACATATAAAACTTTTATTTATTATTATTATTTATTTTTATACAAGTAAAAGTTTTATGAGCAAACTTGCTTGTAAATGCTTTTTCCTTATAACAAAAGGTGCAAGTATTTTTTGTACAAGAAAAGTTGGGAATTTTTATTTATGTATTTTCTTCTAGTATAGTTTATATTTATTATTTTTCAATTTAGAAATGTTTTCTCAATTATCAAATTCCCAATTATAAAGAGACAAAACTCATCTAATCTCAATGGATATCCAGCCACTTTGTTTCCGTAGTTTGCTGAAGTTTCACAAAGTTTGTTTAATTAATACAATTATGTGTCCTAGCAAGATCACTAATCAGCTGAGCTCTGTTATCCAGAATCTTATGAGTTTTTAGCTAAAATATTAGTTTGTAATGAAAGATTTAACTATTTTTTAAATTGAAACATTTCATTAACAATTATGTAGTTTGACTGGAAAATATAAGAAAAATTATAAAATGCTTGAAAATTTTTCTAATCAATTTCTAAGCCAGAAGTAAAAAAATCTGAAAGAATTGTACTCTATCATTGAAGAAAAAGTATATTAATTTTTCATTTAATATAAAATAAGTAAGCTATTATTAAATTAACGATTTGGGATGGGAATTAACAGATCACATACAATTGAAGCATAGATTAGATTTGGTAAATAGATTCTGAGGATAAACATTCAAGGAAGGCATATCACATATTACTTAAGCAAATGGTGGTGTAGTGCTAGCGAGTTAGAATGCTAATGGAAGTGATCGTTGTTTGAATCCGGTTTATGCTTTTGCCGGCCTCGGTGGCCGAGTTCTTAGCGCATTGAGTGCTAGTGCTCTATGTTTCGATTTCCCAGGTTTGAGTCCCGGCAGATCGGAAAATTGTCTGGGATGGGATGTATTCATGTTCATCCTGATTCAATAAAAGGCAGATTATTATTATTATTATATCATGTGCCTTCCCTGCTACATAGGCCGATCTGATACACTGAATGAAGTTAGAGAAATAGATACATAAACAGAAATTCATATTTCCCTATGCGTAGTATTCAGATACGATATTTTTTACGAATATGTATGAATATGAAAATTCATATTTCCCTATGCGTAGTATTCAAAAGTAATTGTTAATGCAAATAGATTAATGGTGCCTGTATCCCCTGCCACCCTGCTTGCAGGATATCCGCAGATATAGACTTAATACCAAACATCAGAATAAGTTTTTGCTTGATTCTGGAATGATTGAATTCATTTTAGCGTGTTGGAATTGGAAGTATTGGTAGATAATGGAAAAATTTTCATGGATATATAATAAGAAAAATATTACTGTTAAAAATGTCAATAGTAAAATTATGTTAAAATGTTAAAAATACTTACCTTGTGAATATTTTAAAAGTTTGGTTAATTATGAAAAGGATAGCATAAAGTGAGTTAAAGTGAATTAAATACCTTTGGAGAAATGTTTTATTCTAATGAAGTTTAATTTCTTGCTCAAATGGTTTAGATTCTTGAAAAAATTCTAATATAATGTCAAATGTTAATTTAGGAAAAACATCCTTTCCAACTAAGTATCTAACATATACTGTAAGTGAATAATCAGGAATGTATTCTGGTTGAAGCTTACATGACTAAACAGACAACGATACAGGGAGTAATGATGCCTCATTTTTTTATATCAACATAACATATATGCTAACGTATTAGTGTTGCTATTAATTTTAGGATTAAAATTAACTTTATTCTTCAGCAGCTTTTTATTTGTAATTACATAATCTTTTTTACTATGTTATCCTGCAGAAGTGCATATTTTGAGTTTTAATACTTATTTTTACTTTTCAGGTTTTTTGACTTTCGTCAACTGTTACGATGTGAGAGTAACAACTAAAATGCAAGATGTTTTTATGTTTGGAAAAGTTGCTGCATTAGTGATCATCATCATTGCTGGATTGACTTACTTATTCTTAGGTGAAAAGTTAAATAATAAGTGACTTGTTAACCATGTAATAATAGTAAAGACTTGTAATAATAATTAAGTAACTTGTTGGATAAATGAATCAATTTATTCTAGGGAATAATACCTATTTTGAGGGAATATTTGAGGGTTCCACTTCTGATCCTGGAAAAATAGCAGTTTCTTTTTATTCTGGAATTTTTTCCTATGCTGGATGGTAATGTTATATAGCTTCAGTTTTTTTCCTTCTTGATTGAACTCAATTGTAATTTCCCCTTCAACTAATGATTTCTTAACCCTTTCAGGAATTACTTGAATTTCATGACTGAAGAACTTAAGAACCCATACCAGTAAGTATGTGCCCCCAATGTAACTTTGTTTGACTTTCATTAGGTTATAAGCTATCAGAAACAATGTAAAGTTGTAATAATGTGATGGTTATAGTTATCATTCAGTTTTTCTCAAATCATTGGCTTGGATATTGAAGACTTGTTTCATGTATGTTAAAACTGTAATTTCAAATTTGATAAATGATGAATATTTGAGAAGTATACTGTTTATGTGATCCAACAACTATCTATATGCCTCACCTTAGTATAGGTGTTATAATTCATATTTAGCTGCTTCGGGGTGATACATCTATTCATACATGTGTATAGGATACAAATGTCAGGCCTAAACCACTGGGGCCATGGGGTTGCTAATTTTTTTATTTCACAGCTCACTAAATCTCACCTAGGTAAAAATCAGAAACCCACTCTACCTATGAGTTCAATTTAGAAGAAAAGAATTTGTGGCTGTAGTTACTATACGAATATATAAAAATTGTTATTTTTACGAGTAAAGGTGTGCTTGCTGACAGCAAGCAATGTAATAATAAATCTTATAATGAAAAATAAGGTTTAACGGAAAGGCTAACTTTCTTCCTCATTAGTAAAGATAATAAGTTCAAAGAAATTATCAGAGTGCATGTATTCTTTGACATGTTATTCCCATGCCGTAAGAAATGAATGGGAAGGAAAAATCAATGCAATATATGCTGCGAAAAGGTGCTTTAGTTTATGTTTAGCAATGGGTAAGCAGAATAATCTTTTGAAAAATCTAATTTTTTATTAAAAGATATTTTTTTGACTGCTTGCTGTAAGCGAGCTCACACTTTCTCGTAATTCATATTCACAACGTTCTCTTCCTAAACAAGGCATTAGTATCTCCTATTAGTAATAATGTGTTCTGAGTCGAGGGATCTCATAATGACTCGTAAAGATAGTGGTAAATAATCCTCGATGAGGAAATAATCTGGTGGTTTCCTGGCATTTCAGATGAGTGAAGCGTTCTCAGGTCTCCAGCCGGTTTAGTATTTCCATAATGCCTATGTTTCAGCCTCCTCTGTTGGATGGTGATTCTGATTCTTCTGGCCAATCCCATCTGAATCCAAAGCACCATCCAACATACTAAAGGGAGGAGGAGGAGACAACCACGGAAAGGGAGTGATAGGTAACTTAGTTCCCCCCAGTAAGAAAACAAATAGGAAATCTGAGCCATCGGGATTGGCTGTACCAAAGGAGTTGACTATATAAAGCTCAAGATCTTGGACTTCAGCACTTCAGTCCTGAAGACGGCTTTGATGTAGGAGGCTGAAAAATAGACAATGATGGAGATACTAAACTGGCTGGAAACCTGAGAACGCTTCACTCAACCCTCAATAAAATTATTATTGGTATGTTCTTTGGACAACCATGAGAACAAACTGAAACAAAATTACACTTCCTTGTAATTAATGCTTAACGATCGAAAAATTATTGTTGATAAATCCCAGTGCATTACCTAGACTTTAACATGCAAGAAGTGGTACAGAGGTAGCATAATTGAACCATGATGGAATGGTTTGAATCCTGTTTCAGCCAAAGTTTTTGTATCATTCTTTTCTTCATTAATTTTACTTTCTTTTGGCATGGATTTCAATAAGTTATGGACATACTATATTTTCTTTCAAAAAATCCTTCATGTGTTTCTGTATCGATCAATTTAGACATGTAAGAAATAGGTGGAAGTAATTAAATTATTATACTGAAGAAGCTCTATACTTAAATGTGCAGAGTTGGCTTATTCTTGCTCAACATATATCCTGATATTTGATTCCGGTTTGCCATTGGCTTAAAATAAAATGTAGGTGGATCCCTTCTGACTACCTTCTCTTTGTCTTATTTGAGACAAATTTCTGTAAAATTACAAAAATAGTGAAAGTAGCTCAATGTGTACTCAAGTAGAGAATTCCGTCAATTTATTCATTTATTTCCACAAATGCAAAGAAAAACCTCTACTATAAGTTGAAAGGCATCTTAGATCAGGGGTGGCCAACTTTTGTGTGTATAAGATTGCCTTTTTTTGTAAAAGTGAATTATAATTCATATATTGTCTTACGAGAATTCTAAAATAAAGAGATAAAATGAGATGATTAATACATATTTTAAACACTGTTTTTATACAACATGCGTTCCAGATAAATTTCCTAACTTGAAATGAAATTCAATATTTTTATGAACTTCAATGTCTTAAGATGTTTTACCATTTGTTTGTAAACATGAAAGTGTTGTTACAACAATGCCCTAGTGTGGCTAGTAATTTAATTTCAAAGTCTTTTGTTTTTTTTGCCAAGGAAATTTTATCATGAAAAAATAACATTGCTTACTTTTACTTATCTATTGATAACTGGGTGAGCACTTGCTGAAATATAGATGTATCCCTTAACTACCTACATAAAGTACAACAACTATGTAAATGGTCAAAATCTCATGCCCTGTGGAATTAATAGAGTAATTTTTAACATCATTCATTAATTCCAAGCAGCTTCAGGTAAAGATAATTTTTTCAAAAGAATCTTACTACGAAATCTTCAATTACTTTCTGGATCAATAGGTACTTGCCAAGTTTTGGATCATTAATTACAGCCAAGTACTTGTTGATCTTATAACAATTTTTTTGTTTTTAAAGGTTATCTATGCTTACTGTATCAGGGAGTCAGAATTCCAGGAATAAGTTCTTGGGAAAACCACAGAATACATCAAACTACTGCTTAAAAAATTTTACTTCTAAAATACCTTTGAAGGCCATCGTACATGAAATTGTGAGTGATAAGCCATCTACCAAAAATGGCTTTGTGATCGACTGTTGTCCCCTTCTCTTACAGGGTACTTTTGTACATGAGGAAAAATTAGGATACTCTAGATGATACTCTGTTAACAATGTTCAGTCCCAATGCAAAGTAAAGACTCAAGATCACAAGAGTATATTTGTGCTGGGCAATAACATTTCTTACTTTGTTGTGCCCTGAGTGTATTAATAGTTAAAATTCAAATGAAACAAATAGTATTTTAGTTAGTTTTTATCCTACAATTGTGTTCAAATCGAAAGATTTTCTGCCAAAGGTAAGGGAGGGTGCAGAAAATTTGGGTGACAAGGATTCAAAGCATGGGCTGTTCCCTCAGTTACATTTGTCAGTTAATTATGGTCTCATTTTTCAAAAATCTTTCAACATTCTTTTCTAAGTTTCTCTTGCAATTTTAGCATGTTCAATATTTGATTTGTATATCACATTTTGTCTTAGTTGCTGTGATTTATCCGATTAATTTCATATCAACAAATTATTATAAATTAAATTTAGTCAATCCAACATCTAGTAAGCTATAAATCTATAGATCTACCTATTTGAAGTTTATCTTGATACTATGTTTTATTATTTTTTCAATTTAATTTAAGAATTTGCATTCCTTTATTTTCCACATTGTATGTAAGCTAATCATTGGGTTTTCCTTTGTAGAAATCTACCAAGAGCTATTTACATATCCCTTCCTCTTGTGACTGTGATTTATGCATTGGCAAATATTGCTTATTTAGCTGTGCTCACTCCAACGGAAATGATATCATCAAATGCTATTGCTGTGGTAAGTAATTACTTAGTGCATTTAAATAATTTAATATGTCGAAAAATCTTACATTTTATTAAAAGATATATTATCACATTGCTTGCTGTCAGCAAGCACACCTAATAAATGAATAATCTAGTGAAAATATATATGATTTAAGTTTTTTGGTTAATATAATTCTTTAGAGTACTTGTAATTTGTTTAACAATATTGGCCGAAATTGTCACGAGTTGCTGGTTTGTGTGAGAGGAAAAGGCCTCAAGCGCAATAGGTCAATCTTTTGATACAATGTCTATTAACATTTGTGACATTCTTTGATGATTTTTTGTTTGTTTGCAAAGACATTTGGAGATAAGGTACTAGGGTGGATGTCTTGGATAATGCCTTTGTTTGTTGCTGTGTCTGCATTTGGAGGTCTTAGTGTTCACATTATGACAAGTTCAAGGTGATTATTCTTTTTCTATCTTGAAAGTAGATGTATTTGTTTTTTCTGAATTTTCAAAGTTGAATATTCTTTTACAGACTTTGCTTTGTTGGAGCTAGACAAGGGCAGTTACCATCAATGTTATCCTTAATCAATGTGAGGCATTTGACTCCTGCACCTTCTCTTGTATTTCTGGTTAGTATTTTCATACTAAGTTATTAAATCTAATTGGAACATTTTCTTTATTACCTTAAAGTTCTGTTTTAAAAATCTATGTGAACATAGCAATCTGTTTTGAATAAGATTTATTGTCTAGAATATTGCTCAAATCGCTTCAAATCATGGGAAATATTCATGGATATGAAGATACTCAGTTTTGATGAATTCCCATTGTTTTTTTACCATTCCAATTTTCATTGTTATGTATAGATATTTTCTGCCCAAATTTGGAAAACTGTTCTTAGAAATATTTCATTTTATTCTTCTAATCAGCATTATAATCTAAATAAAAACCTCATTAAATAATAATATATGTCCATTTACCTTACAATATGTAACACCAAATGCTTTAATGCAAGAACAGTGCAGTGGGAGGTTTCCTCAGGACACCTCGCTCATTAAAAGAAAAAAGTTTTTGTTATTTTTATCATGGAAAAAAATTGTTTTGTGATTATTATTAATTTAACATTCTGCATATTTTCACCTAGTTTTATATTTATTGGAACATTTTGAGAGGAGATACTACCACATACCCCCTCCCTAATAACACCTACCTCATAATTTCACTTATTTCTTTTGATAAAACCTTTATAGTTTAGATTAGAAGCTCTTACAGAAGTATTTTGAGATAATATTACTTTTTCCTATGATTATATCCCTCCTTTCTAAAATTTATTGTTACAAGTAGAGGATGTGCTTGCTGACAGCAAGCAATCTGAAAATATATCATTTAATAAAATGTAAAATTTTTCGAAAGATTATTCTCATAAGTCATGCCAAACATAAACTAAAGGACATTTTTGTAGCAGGGTATATTGCAGCATATGTTGCATTGATTTTGATTTCCCATGCATTTATTACAGCATAATTATTCCTGCCCCAGCATCGAACAAGGACAAGCATCTATTTATAATCGATGTTTAAAAACTTGAGGTAGCAATTCCAGTGATGATTTGAGTTGCAAACGTTTTGCCCTTCTATTTTCTAATATTTCCATATGAGAGATCCATTTCCTATTATCACAATTGACAAATTAGTCCTATTTCTTCCTTATGGAATAGGTTCATTGAATATTGGCAAGCTTGTTACAAACCCAGTACTTACGTGACAGTGAATGATCAGCTTTTCCCCAGAAAGAGTAGATATCCATTCACACAATTTTTTCATAACAAACCCAAAAAATATGGACTGAAGTTTTGGTTAGGAATGGATTTTAATTCCAGATATGCATTGAATGGATTTCCATATGTTGTGGAGATGGAGGATAGGCCGTCTTCCTGAACCGTGTAGTCATGGTATTGATGAGACCCATTCTTAGGGAAGGAATTAACCTAATGACCAATAATTATTTAAGATAAGAGAACCTATTTAAGAGGCTGAAAAAAAGTAGGTATATCTTGATTCAGAACATTGAACTAATTTCAATGAGAGTCCTTGGAGTAAAAATCCTGTTCAGATCCACTGCATACTCTGATGTTAAAACATGAATAAATATCCATATCTATAAAATAAAACCTATTAAACATGAATTCTTGTCAGTTAGATGCATCATAATGTCAAAGTTGACAGTACTAATATGAGAAAACCAGGTACGGTGATGTACTATAATCTGGCTAAATGTGGCCTAGTGGGCCTAACAGAGCTTAGGTACATGGTGAGAGTGGTCACCACATACAGCAATTCATTCTATTTTCATCAAACCCTGCTGCTGAACATGTTTCTATGCTTGGCTATTGATTCTAAGCATTTAAATACAACTACCTCATATAATTCAAAAGTAGTACAAGAGTATGTCCTGAGGACACCTTCCTCTGTTCTAGTGTTAATTCAATTTCTTTTGGCTGGAATTTTCTTTTTAACTACTGCATTGAAAAAAAAATACGAAAAATAAATTGTGAATATACGGAAAAATTTGTAGTGGAAGGGGTTGTTTGAGTACCAATTATACCTTTCCTTAAACTGTGAAGTATGCTAATGATTATCATTTATCTTCAGAACATTTTGTCTCTGATAATGTTATGCACCAGTGACATATATGTCCTTATAACGTACAGCAGCTTTGTGGAGTCTTTTTTCATTGCTTTATCTGTGAGTGGAATGATGTGGATGAGATATAAGAAACCTTCTCTGCCGCGTCCAATAAAGGTATTGTTTTTTCTCACCTGTTAATTTTAATTTTTGTGAACATCTCTCTCAATTAAATATATTTTTCAGGTTTCGTTTGCTCTTCCTATTACTTTTGTTATTGTCTGCATCTTCTTGTTAGTTCTTCCATGCTATGTTAGACCATTTGAAGTTGCTATGGGAATAGTTATTACACTGACTGGCATACCATTTTACTTTATGGGCATCCTCTGGAAGGACAAACCTCAGTGGTTAGAAAAACATCTACGTGAGTGAACATTCAATAAATTTTATTTGAAGCAATTATAACTATTATTATACCATATTTTTGTGTTTCAGGAATGGTTACAAGATGTGTTCAGAAATTATTTTTGGCTGCCAAAGAAGATTAAATGGATTTATGATAAAGCTCCTTATTGGTACTTACAATACAGGTTCAATTCCTAAATTTTGCTTACCATGGACATTTCATCGAACTGGAATGTTCTAACTTTCGTCCTTTATATCTTTCCCTTTACTTAAAAATCTTTAATTTATTATTTGGATGGACTTTATTTATTGATTGCTTTTATTTATAGTGCCCTATTGCACATTTTTATCTTTTCGTCATCAAATATTTTGAAGGTTCACAATCAGTATTTTTTCAAAAAACAAATTTTCTTGAGGGAAAATGACTTTATTAATGCTTAAAAAATCTGGATAAGTATAAATTTAAACTTCCCCTTCCTTTTTAACATTTTTGTCTGTTATTCTTCAATCAACTTTGCTATTTTAATCTTTTCAAAATGTGCCTTTTATTTTTGCTCATTTAAATTATAATCTTTCAATTATGATTATCTGAACTAAAGTTCTAAAATAAACTTTAGTTAATTAAGGAAACCATTTTGATTAAAAAATATTAAAATTTGATTATATGTCTTGCCTTAAATAAAGAATAACACAGCCAATGTGAAGAATGTTTGTGTATCTCAGATGTTAAAAATTCTTTCGAGGATGGTTATTTTAAAAATTTTATTGTGAAAATGAGAAATTTATTTCAATGTTATATTTCTCGCTGAAGCTTTTATTGTTTTCTCAAGAAAATAAAATAATTCAATTCTACAGTTACGAAAAGATGGTTTTCAATAAACTTGAAGATCATGTTGCTCTCATTTTAATATCCTTGGTAGTCTTTCAAGTCATGAATTATTGTCCTCCTAACATAGTATTTGAGACAGCAAGATCAGTTTTCCATTGGGATATTTTTTCCCCTGATAGTCAACATTTTGCCAATGATGTATTGAGGTAAAAAGGACACATTTTATGGTAGTGTGATGAAGCTGATTTTTTATACTGCAATTTATGTGGTGTATGTAAAGCCAAAAACACTTTTCTATGTGGCTGAAATCATTGAGAAGAATAAAGGATTAAAATATTGCTTGTGCTGTATATTTATTTTGTCCAGATAATGAACATGTTAAAAGCGAACTATTTACTTGATATTCTTCAATTATTTTGCTATTAGATCCATCCTAATTCTCTTGAGTTCTCAGTGTTGACAAATATTTCACTAATTCTGTTTCTCTGGAAGAGAAATCAAAGAAAATGAATTTCTTTAAATTTAAGATCATGATACATAATAAATTTTTTATCAAATATGAATATAACAATTTATTCTCGACTGAAAATGAATTCTTGTTTCTGTATGGGGAAAAACTTAATAGAAAATAAGTTACAGAAATCCTGGCCTTGCAAACCAATTTCAGAAACAAAACAACTTGATCTTTAAAGTGAAATAAATTAAAATTTATGAATGAATAAAAATACTCCATGTACAGTAAATAAAATTTAACCACCTACCTTAGTGTGCTGTATCTTTCGTACATTCAATCAAAGGTTATAAGGAAGCACAAACATGGTTTGGTAGGTTAGCAACAGGTTACAAGGAAGTATTGGGTGAAAAATGGTTATTTCATTACTGCAAAGATGGTTTGGAATTTTAGTGGATAGAAAAAATATAACAGCTATTTTTAGCGAACTAGAAAAATGCAGTCGTAATAACTGTATTATGAGGAATAAAATTGAACCATGTGGTAATGGGTCTTTTATTCCCCTGAATTAAAAAGGTAAACTGGGCCGCTGTCAAATACTGAAAATGGAGGAGCAATAAAAGATGAGAAAGATACAGGGTGCGTCAAAAAAGTGTATACACACTTTGAACTGTTAAAGATAATTTATTTTCCGTTCTACAATGCCAAATTTCTGTACTTAACCACTTCCCTAACGCCGACGATTATACTCGTCCAGATAGGTGGCTCGTTTTCTCGTCACGGACGAGTATAATCGTCCTACCAGAAAATTTCGTCTTCGTTCGCACCCTGTATATGCTTTCTACGATAAGCCTGCAATTCTATCATTCTCCAGGAAGTACATTCCAGTCACCCCGTATAGTTTATGATTGAACCTACAAATAACTTGAGCGAACCGAAGGAAGTATACATTTTAACATTACGATTATGGCATACAGCCCAAACTTCTTATTCCAAGTCGACAAAGAAAATATTTTAATCCTTTCAGCTTCGTCATCACATTTTATATGGCAGGAGGTCGGTAACAAATCGTGCGAAAACAGATTTTGCCACTCACTCGTCTTCTTAATGAACTTGACTGTTACGTACAAATTTAAGTCGACTAAGGTCATTTAACAACCTAGGCTAAAAAACTAACATCATTTCATAGTTCCAGAACCTGCCTGTTACCACTTCATTACTGATTGGTTGAAAATTCGTCTTTTTTGGCATAGGTATTTGCAGGTTATTAAAACTAAGGGAATAAGTCGAAATAATCCATCGTGGAACATTTCAGTTTAAGAATACTTGCCTTCTCTCCCGTGAAAAACTTATAATATCGAGTCTCTTCTTTTTCAGAAGATCGCATTTGGTTACTCAACCTTGAGTGATAGAATTTCTTTTCCTGAAACGGCTTAGTTCGTTGCCATTCTGTTAATTGCGTATTAGCAACATTGGAATTGTATACATTATTTATCTGGTATTGCCACAATGAATAGATTATTCGGGAAAGCTAAACCCAAGGAACCTCCTCCCAATATGACAGATTGTATCGCAAGTGTAAGTTTGATGTTAAATACTTCTAGTACATTACTTATCGCATTACGTATATTATGTTAACGTTCAATATACTAATTTTTAGGTGGATAGCCGAGCAGAATCGATTGAAAAGAAAATAGCTCGATTAGACGCGGAATTAATAAAATACAAAGATCAAATGAAGAAAATGAGGGAAGGACCCGCTAAGAATTCAGTCAAGCAGAAGGCTCTCAGGGTTCTTAAGCAAAAGAAAATGTACGCTTTCTATCACATTTCTCTTGGATCACTGTTTTTTTTTTCGTATTTGTAATGGTATTTTTGCAGGTATGAACAGCAAGGGGATAATTTGAGACAGCAGGCATTTAACATGGAGCAGGCTAATTATGCCTGTCAAACTCTTAAAGACACACACACAACCGTTCAAGCAATGAAATTAGGAGTTAAACAAATGCAAAAAGAATTCAAAAAAATCAATATAGATGAAATCGAGGTAATATTTAATGACTCTGATGCTCCTATGTATGCGTTTCTGTTAAATTTTATCCAACTATTTCATGAACATTTCAGGACATTCAAGATGATATGGCAGATATGCTTGATCAGGCGGATGAGGTTCAAGAAGCACTGGGTAGAAGCTACGGCATGCCTGAGATAGATGAGGATGAATTAAATGCGGAATTGGACGCACTGGGTGATGAAATAGCTTTGGATGACGATGCAAGTTATCTTGATGATGCAGTAAAAGCTCCGAATGCCCCAACCAGGGAACCCGGAAGCGAAAGTGTAACTAATAAGGTGATCCTGTGCTAAAATATTTAATTATATTCTGTAATTAGTTTTAGTATCAAGGCATATTGTGATGATATGTTTCTGCTTCATTTTAGCAGAACTAAAATATGAAAAAGGCATGCTGAAGTTATCAGTATTAAGGGATTTATTTTAATTGCAACTCTAGCTGTAAAGAAAATATTGCAGTGAGAGATTGAATGTAAAAAAGAAGTACATTTAAACGAGCACTTAGGCTAAATATCAATTTCACTATATATATATTATGTAAAAATTTGCTAAGGATATGATAGAACTTGTCTTTACATGAATGGAAGAAAAGTTTCTTGCCCATGAAAGTTCATTGACATCATGATGATCTCCAGTTCAATTCCATAATTTGAATGTCTAGAAGAAAGCCTTGTGAATTACTTTTGTGCTTATACACATATATTTATTTATGTATTATCAAAGACCTTACAAACATCCACTTTCTGGACTTGATAAAAGACATTCACCAACATCCACAGCCTGAGAGGAAAGTTTCCTCCTCAGCAGAGATTTGAACCTGGGACCACATGGCTGAAGAGGAAATTATCCTCATAAGGCATGGATGTTTGTGAACATCCCTTGTTAAGTTTAGAACCACACTGTCATTGTCCAGAAAGTAGATGTTTGTGTAGTCTTTTATAAATAAATAAATCAGCAGAGAAAAGACCAAATTTTTCCTAATGTTCTTCTTATTTATGATATGTCATTTCATTCCTAATATTTTTTTAACTTCAACTGCAATTTAATTTAAAATTATTGCATCAAACTTTAAATTATTGTTTATTTGTTAGTAACATTAAAAGAATGTTTTTGTGACCATTCATATTTTCTTTCATTTCAGGATGGTGTACTTGTGGATGAATTTGGACTACCTCAAATTCCAGCTTCTTAACTGTATATCTTTTTTTTTCCTGATTGTAAATAAGAATTGTATGGTATTTACCAGTTTATTCCTGAAGAGCCACTGCTATTTAGAAAGATCATTGGAATAATCGTTTAAATTTTAATTTAACTGTTACTTATCTTGTGAGTTCTATTAAGAAGTCAAATTTTTTAATACCAAAACTTGTAAGTTATCATAGATAAAATTATTTCAAGTTCATTCTCATTAAATTGTTGCTAGTTATTGAAATTTATATGATATTTATAATGTAATTATTTGACTAAGCCCTATAAACTGTATTTGTAATATGGTGATTGCAATGGATGAAAGTATTCATAAAACAATTATGGTACTAATGAACAACCAAATTTGTGATAATCTGGAAAAGTTGAAAAGAACCATTCCTTGAAAGACTGACTGCCCTCACCATTGCCTTATTCAACAAAATTTATTTTTTACATAAAATTATTCTTTTTTAATTTATCTGTTTGCACAATTTTCCACTCAATTTGTGTTAATTTTAATGTATCATGCTTATTCTATTTATTTAAAAACTTCATTTTTGCATTTTATCAAATTATACATTCAGAAGTATTATTATCAGAATAATTTCTATTGTTATTGTTACAAAGACAATATTTTTAATTCAATTCCAATTTAAATTTCCTGTAACATTTCAATAAAAAAATCTTTTATTACTTGTCATAAAAGGAACTTAATTTAGAAGAGAGAATTGAGTAAAATATAAAGTGTACTTGCTCACTGCAAGCAATCGGTTAATATGTATTATATTGAAAATATAAGATTTTTCAATGGAGTATTCTGCTGAATCAGTGCTTAAGATTAACTAAACAACATCATTGCAGTGTATATTGAATTGAGATCAATTTCCCATGTATTTCTTATTGCAGCATTATTCCAGCATATGTATATATTATAACATGATCTTTTAATTCAGTAATTAAATTACTCATAATATTTATGTTGCCTTAGAAATTGTATATTTTTTAATCAATATGCTATAGAGTAGATTCAGAGCTGTTTTTATATAAATATTGAAGATTATTTCTTAACCATTGTTATTATTGTCACTAACTTAAAATATCAATGACATAACATTTTGAATAGATGTTTATTGTAATATTCAACTTCAAGCTTCCCAACAGTATTTTTTATTTATCTTAATATACTGTCTATTCTTTCCATTAAATTACTCTTCCTTTGTCATCTATCTTCAAAAAATATCTTCAAATTATTAGTCAGTTGTAATCTTTTCTTAAATTATAGACTGTACAGAAATATCCTTTAAGTCTAGAAGAAAACTAAGCTATTTAGCATTAATGGTTTATGGAACAAGAATGAACAGCATTTATGAAATACGTATGTATATCATGATGATGTGACAGTTTTGTGAATGTGAGAGAGTATAAAAGTATTAAAAGTTCTGTATTATGAACATGAGATACAAAAATTATATTAGTGGTAAGGGCAATTGTTCTAAACATAGGGAATCGTAGATAAGCCATAGTTGGCTCTTTAGGTATTTGAAGATTATATGAATATGAGTCAAGCAGTTTATTTGCAGTTAGTACATGCAGAAAGAACCAATATCTGTGAACTTGAGTTAAAGAAGTAATTAAACACAACATTATTTCATTTCCCAAATTTAAATCATAATTTTATATAAACTTAATATGAATTAGTGCAATGAAGTGAATTCTTAAACTGTGACTGGAACATTTCCAAATGTGAATCAAATAGGTTCCAAAAATATCGCTACATTTATTCAAAGTAAACAAAAGATAAGGTATTCACAATTTCAGGTTATTGTAAGTAATGTCTAAGCTATGCATCCTTACAGATTTTATCCAAAAACCCCGTTCTGCAGTCCCAAAAAGGTCCCCTTGTCAGTGGTAATTGAAAAATCATAATCCTGAATGTATTGCATACATGTATTCTGTCCCTATTTCCGTACTGTATTTCCCAATGTATAATCCACCCCTTTTTTACCAAAATTTCCAAGCTGAAAAAGTAGGGAGGTGGCATATTTAAAGCAGGTACACGTTTTATGCGGAAAAAAACTCTTAAAGTAGGAATCGACTGGTTTTTCAGAAATATGTTGTACAGGAAGAACTGTTACTTGCTAAATTCAATGCCAGTGATATAGAAGAAGACGAGGAATGTGAGGGGATTGTCACTATACCGAATGCACCAGACAGTGATGATGAGTCTATGAGCGATTATTATGAGCCTTGAATTTTATTTCTTTGTAACTTTGTTTCACTAGCAAAATATTTTTTCAAAACTTCTGTAAAAAAATTGGTGGATTACTTGTACAAAGGGGGTGCTTATACATGGGTAAATACGGTAATTTTTGGTATTTAGATTCGAAAATCATATTCAGAGCGATTAATAGCAGTTTATTTATTTAAGTTTGGAGATTTTTAAGAGGATTGCAAAATTTTAAAGCGTTCTTTAATTTAAAGACTGATTTTAATACTACAAGCACACACGATCTACTTGTAAGTTCGCAAGCTAGCTTGATGTTAATTCCTCTTCAAATGGTCAAGAGTGACAATAATTAACCGAATGACTATGTTTAATTTTCAACTAATCCAGGGTAAATAGACCGACGGCTAGATGTTCTGTGATTACATCACCTATTTTTATTCGATTGCAAAATTCTAGAATCGATTGAATTTGAAATAATTAAAAATATTTGGAATACATTGTCATCATGGAAACATAAAATAAAGGAGATATAAAGGCCTGGGTGGGTTTATTTCTGCTTGGCTCAACGGAAGTTGATTCACAAAGGTGATAGTCTGAAATGCCTTTCATTCTAATTTAAATCTAATTTAAAATTTTCTAAAAAATCCTAGAAGTTACATTGTTGATCCTAATATAGAAAAATACCAAATGAATAACAGTTAACATAGTTTACATTAATGGCATTTTTATAATAAACTCTTGGTATTCATGCAACGAATTGAATTCCATTTATTGATTGCGTACTTGTAATAACGCACGGGGCAGCTTGACTAACTCTTTTAATTACTTCTTCGTTTTTTACCGATAAGAAAAATGTCTTCAAGAATATATTTATCAAATTTTAGTTCAGAGGAAAGAAAAGAAAATTTCCAGGCATAATATTCTAACGACCTTGGGAGATGATGATAGAAGAAAACAAACGTGCGAGGGTTGCGAGTTTAACGAGCGAAATGCAAGTACAGAACTGGATTATTTGAACTTCTTCTTTATAACAAAAATAGATAAGTAAATAACAATGGACGTTAATTTTAAATAAATATTTATCTTTTACTCAAATATAAAAATTCCTTCCTGGAGGAGGTTAGGCTGCGGATTAGAATTAATGGCTTTGCATTTGAACAAGTTTTCGGTATTCTGGTTATTTAATGACAAGTATTAGTCTAAAGTATGATACCTAATTTAGTTAGAGTATGGAATATCGGGCGAATGAGTTATGCGAAAGCATTAAAAGTGCAGAGAATCCTGGAGAATCGCTTGAAAAATGATCGCACCGGATTAGAGAATACTCTAATTTTAGTTGAGCATAATCCTGTGTACACCATAGGTATTCGATCCAAGGATTACACCGCTGAGGAAGAAAATCGATTAAAAAAAATTGGAGCAGAATTTTATAGATCAGATCGAGGAGGTTTGATCACATTTCATGGCCCTGGTCAACTCGTAGCATATCCAATCATGAATTTAAGGAAATTGCATGATCAAAGAGGTACATACTTATTAATACATAATAATATATTATTATTGATAATTAGCAAAATATTGAAAATATTCGAACATTCTTCAATATTGAATCGAATTAATGTTAAAATTACTAGCAATTATTGGTTTTCAATTTTTATTTAAGCCCTTTTCAATGAAGTTCTATATGAAGTCTAGCTTGTCAAACAGATTCCGTAGTATTGAGAATTGCTGTTCTTAAGCACTCAACTTATGTTAAATAAATATTTCCAGTACGGATTTCAATCAACCCTTTTCTTGGATCCATTACGATATTTTACTTATATTTCATTATTTGATTTCATTAGGCAGACGTGTGTAAAAAAAACTGTACTGGAAATTCTTAATTATACTAATTTTATCTTAAGTATTTGCCTTTAGAAAAAATTCAGAAAGAGGCACACATAATGGTGAGTTATTATTACTATACCAATAATAACTAATCCAATGCTGATGTTTTTGTTCAGATCAAGTAGTCACCTTAGTTTTAGATTTTGATTAACTCAATTACTATTTGCATTGAAAATGTACATATCCCACAGGGTATGGAAAATTATTATTTTTACCAATCAGATGATTTATTAAAAAACTTAAATTATTTTAATCGATGCTATTAATATTTAATGAAACATTTTTATTTTATATTCACAATTCACAAGTTATTGATAATTCCTATTAAAAAACATTTATGAGGATATATCTATATATAAACATAAATGTAAATTAAGTAGAAAGCTTAATGTTACCAAGTATGCCTCTGTCCTTGCTTGCAAATGTTAGGGTATATATCTAAAAATATGGAAAAACATTTTTAAAAACAGCCAGTAGAAAGTCAGACTTTGGGGCCTCATAGTATCAAACCCATGATAAATAGGATCAATTTCAGATTTTTTCCCATTATATCTATTATATATAGCTGCTTCGAGGGGATATATATTCCTAACATCCATATATATATATATATTCAAAGCTAATGTTCTTTGTTATATATTTTTTATGCTATTTGATCTATAACTAGCAACGTTTAATTTTTTTTTTGAAAATGCTGATTTTCCTCTTTATTTATCTAATTTTGGGATTTCTCTTTTTCATACCTACAGTTCTTATAATTTTCAAATAAATTATTCTTCTACCAAGATTTTTATATCAAGCTTTGTATGCATTTGTGTCTCTGTAATCAAAGCTCTAAAAGTGTAAGGAAATGTAGCAATTGATGTAGTATATTTAGCCAATATCTGTAGTGATTAGCCAGTCTCAACTAATGAAGAACATGTTTTAGAATTTCATCCTCATGCATAACTCATTAGACGATGTCTTGCTAGTTGTGTGGTCTCCTCTTTTTTTCACTCTCATGTAGATTAAATATTTGAGGAAATGATTCAGTTCATGTAATAATCTGCGATAAATTCCCTGGCTTTAGCATCACATCTCAGCAGCACCTTAAGCTAGACTTAAAGTAATATTTTCAATTGAATTTATCAGATTTTATATTTTTATTGCTCATAAAGAAGATATTTGCTCAATTTTTAGGACTCTGGAAAAGTTCAAGATAAATACTGTAAATTTCAATGGATTAGCAAAAACATGGATTAAGGCTCTGTTTTAAGGAAAGCACTCTTTTTGACTCAAAATTTAATTTGATGTTGGTCTAAAATTTCTCTCAGTCAATTTTGTAGTATCTCTCTCAAATTCTTTAAAAGTTTACGTACAACTATTAATAAATTATCAAAAATATTTCCATAAATGTTATGACTTAGAGAAAACAATAGAGTTTCATTATAGAGTTTTTTTATAAGTTGCATGTGATAGTCATCATTTGAAATAAATGAAGTCTCACAATTTTGGAGAAGTTATAAATAAAGTTATCTCACAAAACACTATAAGAAAGTGTGAGCCATTTGTTTACCAAGAGAAATGTAGAATTTATAAATGTTCCTTCAATGAAAATGAACTCGGGTACTGAAATATTGTTTTGTATCACCACTCATTAAATGTTCCTTAAGATATTCCATAGGTGTATTACATTTTCTCCTACTCAAATTTTTAGGTGAATTGGTTGACTATTTTTATCTAATATTAAGAGCTTTGTTTTTACATTATTCTAAATTGCGATCTTTTTAAGCAAAAAATTTATTTGACAGGATGCTGGTAATTATTCTAAATATAAATATATTTCTTTGAATGATAGTGATATATTTGTATTATTAATAGTCTTTTTTATCTTGTGATTCCTAAAATAATTATTTTTATTCTATTTGATTATATATAAATAATAATATTTTGAAATATCTATTATATATACGCTTCGGGGGGATATATATCTATTATGTATAGACGCTTCGGGGGGATATATTATCTATTATATGTAGACGCTTCGGGGGGATATCTATTATATATAGACGCTTCGGGGGGATATATCTATTATATATAGACGCTTCGGGGGGATATATATATATAACATATATATATATATATAGGATATTAATGTCAGGCCCAAACCGCTGGGGCCACCGACTCGGCGATTTTTTTACGTAATGGCCCACTAAATCTCCCTCAGGAAAAATTGGGAAATCCACCCTACCTATCATGGGTTCGATTCTAGGAGGCCCCAAAAATCGACTTTACCCCGTAAGAATGCATGGGGCCGTTTTTCAAACATTTAAAAAAAATACTTTCCATTGAGATAGAACAATGAAATTTCATATCGCTATTGCAATTATATATATCTACGCAAAAATGCTATTTTTTACGCGCAACCGGTCATGGGTTCGATGCCCGGAGGTGAAATATTTTCAAAATTCGAAAAATCGTAGCTCTCTTAATATGATACATAGAGCATTCAAACTTTTTTCATTTACAGGTAATTATATTATATACCTCGAAAAAAATCAATACTTGCCTACGTGTCACGGGTTCGATTCCAGAGCGTCCCGTAATCTCGATTTTCCCCGTTATGAATGCATGGGGCCGTTTTTCAAATAATTTTTAAAATACTTCCCTTTAAGTTAAAAGAATAAGATTTCATGTAGCTATTGCTAATATATATGTCTACGGAAAAATGTAGTATTTTACGTACAATCGGTCCTGGGTTCGATGCCAGGAGGTGAAATATTTTCAGATTTTGAAAAATCGTAGCTCCTTTAATATCGTACGTAGATCATTCAAACCTTCTACAAATATACATACATACAAAATGTAATAAGAAAAAAATCAGCACTTGCCTATGTATCACGGGTTCGATTCCAGAGCGACCCGTAATCTCGATTTTTCCCGTTTAAAATACATTGGCCATATTTCCGAATGCTTTTAATAACACTTCCCAGCCGCGCAGAGGTTCAAAATTTCACACAGCCATTCAGGGGACCATTCTCATATAAAAGCTATCCTAAGACTATCGTAAAAGGTCGTTGGTTCGATGCTAGGGGGCGTTAATTAATTCTCCATGTGAAATACATAGGGAATTTAGGGCTCATTTTAAGGTACTTCCTGAATGAATTTCCTTTTGCAATTCGGGGTGTTTATAAAGTCCACCATACTCAAGCGAAAGATTACAGTAATTTTAGCAGGATGACCTTGGTTCGACGCCGGGGCGGGATTTTAGCTGCCGAAAGAAATGCATCGGAAATCGTATTCAGTGCATTTTCAGCTGCGTTAATGCCCTTTACTTTATGTTTAGCAACGTTTGAGCAGAGTAATCTTTCGAAAAATTTTATTATTTACTAAAGATAAATTATTGCATTGCTTGCTGTAAGCAAGCGCACCTTTACTCGTATAACATATATATATATAGGATATTAATGTCAGGCCCAAACCGCTTTGTCCACGGAGCCGCCGATTTTTTTCCGTAATGGCCAACTAAATCTCACTCAGGAAAAATTGGGAAACCGACCCTACCTATCATGGGTTCGATTCTAGGAGGTCCCAAAAATCGACTTTCCCCATTTATAATGCATTGGGCCGTTTTTCAAATGATTTTAAAAATACTTCCCCTTGAGAGAGAACAATGAAATTTCATATAGCTATTGCTATTATATATATCTACGCAAAAATATATTTTTTACGCGCAACCGGTCCTGGGTTCGTTGCCAGGAGGTGAAATATTTTCGAATTTCGAAAAATCGTAGCTCTCTTAATATGATATATAGAATAATCAAATTTTTTACACTTATAGGTAAGTATATTATATATCTCGGAAAAAATCAACAGTTGCCTATGTGTCACGGGTTAAATTCCAGAACGTCCCGTAATCTCGATTTTCCCCGTTAGGAATGCATGGGGCCGTTTTTCAAATAATTTTAAAAATACTTCCCATTAAGTTAAAAGAATAAGATTTCATGCAGCTATTGCTTATATATATGTCTACGGAAAAATGTAGTATTTTACGTACAACCGGTCATGGGTTCGATGCCAGGAGGTGAAAAATTTTCAAATTTTGAAAAATCGTAGCTCTATTAATATGATACATAGATCATTCAAACTTTCAACAACGATAGATATGCATACATTGTACTTTAAAAAAAATCGACATTTGCCCATGTATCACGGGTTCGATTCCAGAGCGACCCGTAATCTCGATTCTTCCCGTTTAAAATACATTGGCCATATTTCCGAATGCTTTTTATAACACTTCCCAACCGCGCAGAGGTTCAAAATTTCACACAGCCATTAAGGGGACCATTCTCATATAAAAGCTATCCTAAAACTATCGTAAAAGGTCGTTGGTTCGATGCTAGGGGGCGTTAACTATATCTCTATTTGAAATACATAGGGAACTAAGGGCACATTTTGAGCTACTCCCTGAATGAATTTCCTTTTGAAATTTGGAGTGTTTATAAAGTCAATCATACTCAAGCCAATAATGATAGTATTATTCGTTGGATGGCCTTGGTTCAACGCCGGGGCGGGATTTTAGCTGTCGAAAGAAATGCATCGGAAATCGTATTCAGTGCATTTTCAGCTGCGTTAATGCCCTTTACTTAATGTTTTGAGAAACCGTAGCTCTCTTAATATCGTACATGGACCATTTAAACGTTCAACACGTATAGATACTTACAAAATGTACTTGGAAAAAATATGATCATTTGCCTATGTGTCACGGGTTCGATTCCAGACGGTCCCGTAATCTCAATTTTTCCCATTTGGAAAGCATTGACCATATATCCGAAAGCTTTTTATGACACTTCCCATCCGCTCTGAGCTTCAAGATTTGACAGAGACATTAAAGGGACCATTCTCACATAAAACCGAGAGTAGTAGTATCGTAAATGGTCGTTGGTTCGATTCTAGGGAGCGCTAACTATAAATTCATAAGAAATACATAGGGAATTCAGGACTTATTTTCAGGTACTTCCTTAATGTATTTCCATTTGAAATTTGGAGTGTTTTTAGAGATAATCTTAATCAAGCGAAAGATGATAGCGTTTTTTGCAGAAAAGCCTTGGTTCGACGCCAGGCGGTAACAATGCTGCCTTAAGGAAAGCATGGGAAGAACATGTCAAAGAATACATGCACTCTGATAATTTCGTTGAACATATTAATGAAGACGAAAGTTGGCTTTCCATTAAATCTTTCTTTTCATTAAAAGATTTATTATTACATTGCTTGCTGTAAGCAAGCACGCCTTTACTCGTATATATATATATCCCCCCGAAGCGTCTATATATAATAGATATAACATATATATATATATTATATATAGACGCTTCGGGGGGATATATATAACATATATATATATATATATATATATATATAGGATATTAATGTCAGGCCCAAACCGCTTCGGCCACGGAGCCACCGATTTTTTTCCGTAATGGCCAACTAAATCTCACCTAGGAAAAATTGGTAAACCGACCCTACCTAACATGGGTTCGATTCTAGGAGGCCCCAAAAATCGATTTTCCCCATTAAGAATGCATTGGGCCGTTTTTCAAATGATTTTAAAAATACTTCCCATTACGCTAGAACAATGAGATTTCGTGTGGCTATTGCTATTATATATATCTACGGAATAATGCTATTGTTCACCTACAACCGGTCATGGGTTCGATGCCATGAGGTGAAAAATTTTCAAATTTTGAAAAATTGTAGCTCTTTTAAGACGATATATAGATCATTCAAACTTTCTAAACTTATAGATAAGTATATAGTGTACCTTGAAAAAAATCAACAGTTGCCTATGTGTCACGGGTTCGATTCCAGAGGGACCCGTAATCTCGATCTTCCCCGTTAAGAATGCATTGGGCCGTTTTTCAAATGATTTTAAAAATACTTCCCATTAACCTAGAAGGATAAGATTTCATGTAGCTATTGCAACCTTATATAGCTACGGAAAAATGCTATTGCTTACGTCCAACCGGTCATGGGTTCGATGCCAGGAGGTGAAATACTTTCGCATTTGAAAAATCGTTGCTCTATTAATATGACATATAGATCATTCAAACTTTTTACACGTATAGACACGTATGGAATGTACTTTTATAAAAATCAACAGTTGCCTATGTGTCACGGGTTCGATTCCAGAGCGTCCCGTAATCTCGATTTTTCCCGTTTAAAATACATTGGCCATATTTCCGAAAACATTTTATGACACTTCCCAACCGCGCAGAGGTTCAGAATTTCACACAGCCATAAAAGGGACCATTCTCATACAAAAGCATCCCTAAGATTTTCGCGAACGGTCGTTGGTTCGATTCTAGGGGGCGTTAACAATAACTTCGCAAGAAATGCATAGGGAATTAAGGAGTCATTTTGAGGCACTTCCTGAATGAATTTACTTTTGAAATTCGGGGTGTTTATAAAGTCAAACATACTCAAGCGAAAAATTACAGTGATTTCAGCAGGATGATCTTGGTTCGACGCAGGGGTGGGAATTATGCTGCCGAAAGAAATGCATCGGAAATCGAATTCAGTGCATTGTCAGCTGCGTTAATGTCCTTTACTTTATGTTCATCAACGTTTGAGCAGAGTAATCTTCGAAAAATTTTATTTTTCACTAAAGATAAATTATTGCATTGCTTGCTTTCAGCAAGCACACCTTTACTCGTATATATATATATATATATAGGATATTAATGTCAGGCCCATACCGCTTCGGCCACGGAGCCGCCGATTTTTTTACGTAATGGCCCACTAAATCTCACTCAGGAAAAATTGGGAAATCCACCCTACCTATCATGGGTTCGATTCTAGGAGGCCCCAAAAATTGACTTTCCCCCGTAAGAATGCATGGGGCCGTTTTTCAAACAATTTAAAAAAATACTTTCCATTGAGATAGAACAATGAAATTTCATATGGCTATTGCAATTATATATATCTACGGAAAAATTCTTTGGTTTACGCGCAACCGGTCATGGGTTCGATGCCAGGAGGTGAAATATTTTCAAATTTCGAAAAATCGTAGCTCTCTTAATATGATACATAGATCAATCAAATTTTTTACACTTATATGTAAGTATATTATATACCTCAAAAAAAATCAACAGTTGCCTACGTGTCACGGGTTCGATTCCAGAGCGTCCCGTAATCTCGATTTTCCCCGTTAGGAATGCATGGGGCCGTTTTTCAAATAATTTTAAAAATACTTCCAATTGAGTTACAGCGATAAGATTTCATGTACCTATTGCTAATATATATGTCTACGGAAAAATGTAGTATGTTACGTACAATCGGTCCTGGGTTCGATGCCAGGAGGTGAAAAATTTCAAATTTCGAAAAATCCTAGCTCTCTTAATATGATACGTAGATAATTCAAACTTTTAACACAAATGGATACGTATATTTCGTACTTCGAAAATAATCAGCACTTGCCTATGTATCACGGGTTCGATTCCAGAGCGACCCGTAATCTCGATTTTTGTCATAAGGAATGCATTGGCCATATTTGCGAAGGCTTTTTATGACACTTCCCAACCGCGCAGAGGTTCAAAATTTCACACAGCCATATAAGGGACCATTCTCACATTAATGAAACCGTAATAGTATCGTAAATGGTCGTTGGTTCGATGCTAGGAGGCGTTAACTATATCTCCATTTAAAATGCATAGGAAATTTAGGACACATTTTGAGGTACTTCCTGAATGAATTTCCTTTTGATATTCGGAATATTTATAAAGTCAATCATACTCAAGCCAATAATGACAGTATTATTCCTTGGATGGCCTTGGTTCGACGCCAGGGCGGTAATAATGCTGCAGTAAGATATGCATTGAAAATCGAAATCAATGCAATGCTCGCTGCGAAAATGTCATTTACGTTATGTTTAGAATGGCCTTTCAGAATATATTTCGGGAAATCTTACATTTTATTAAAAGATATATTATTACATTGCTTGCTGTAAGCAAGCGCACCTTTACTCGTATAACATATATATATATAGGATATTAATGTCAGGCCCAAACCGCTTTGGCCACGGAGCCGCCGATTTTTTTACGTAATGGCCAACTAAATCTCACTCAGGAAAAATTGGGAAACCGACCCTACCTATAATGGGTTCGATTCTAGAAGGCCCCAAAAATCGATTTTCCCCATTCAGAATGCATTGGGCCGTTTTTCAAATGATTTTAAAAATACTTCCCATTAACCTAGAAGGATGAGATTTCATGTATCTATTGCTACTGTATATATCTACACAAAAATGCTATTGCTTATGTCCAATCTGTCATGGGTTCGATGCCAGGAGGTGAAATACTTTCGGATTTTGAAAAATCGTAGCTCTCTAAATATAAAATATAGATCATTCAAACTTTCTACACTTATAGATACGTATATAGTGTACATCGAAAAAAATCAACACTGGCCTATGTGTCACGGGTTCGATTCCAGAGCGTCCCGTAATCTCGATTTTCCCCGTTAGGAATGCATGGGGCGGTTTTTCAAATAATTTTAAAAATACTTCCCATTAAGTTAAAAGAATAAGATTTCATGTAGCTATTGCTTATATATATGTCTACGGAAAAATGTAGTTTTTTACGTACAATCGGTCCTGGGTTCGATGCCAGGAGGTGAAATATTATCAGATTTTGAAAAATCGTAGCTCCCTTAATATCAAACAAAGATCATTCAAACCTTCTGCAAATATAGATACATACAAAATGTAATTAGAAAAAAATCAGCACTTGCCTATGTATCGCGGGTTCGATTCCAGAGCGACCCGTAATCTCGATTTTTCCCGTTTAAAATACATTGGGCATATTTCCGAATGCTTTTTATAACACTTCCCAACCGCGCAGAGGTTCAAAATTTCACAAAGCCATTAAGGGGACCATTCTCATATAAAAGCTATCCCAAGACTATCGTATAAGGTCGTTGGTTCGATGCTAGGGGGCGTTAATTAATTCTCCATATGAAATGCAAAGGGAATTTAGGGCTCATTTTAAGGTACTTCCTGAATGAATTTCCTTTTGCAATTCGGGGTGTTTATAAAGTCCACCATACTCAAGCGAAAGATTACAGTAATTTTAGCAGGATGACCTTGGTTCGACGCCGGGGCGGGATTTTAGCTGCCGAAAGAAATGCATCGGAAATCGAATTCAGTGCATTCTCAGCTGCGTTAATGCCCTTTACTTAATGTTTAGCAACGTTTGTGCAGAGTAATCTTTCGAAAAATTTAATTATTCACTAAAGATAAATTATTGCATTGCTTGCTGTAAGCAAGCGCACCTTTACTCGTATCTATTATATATAGACGCTTCGGGGGGATATATATATATATATAACATATATATAGGATATTAATGTCAGGCCCAAACCGCTTCGGCCACGGAGCCGCCGATTTTTTTACGTGATGGCCCACTAAATCTTACTTAGGAAAAATTCGAAAACCGACCCTACCTATCATGGGTTCGATTCTAGGAGGTCCCAAAAATCGACTTTCCCCCGTAAGAATGCATGGGGCCGTTTTTCAAATAATTTTTTAAAATACTTCCCATTGAGATAGAACAATGAAATTTCATATGGCTATTGCTATTATATATATCTACGGAAATATGCTATCGCTTACGCGCAACCGGTCATGGGTTCGATGCCAGTAGGTGAAATATTTTCAAATTTCGAAAAATCGTAGCTCTCCTAATATGATACATAGATGATTCATATTTTTTACACTTATAGGTAAGTATATTATATACCTCTAAAAAAATCAACATTTGCCTACGTATCACGGGTTCGATTCCAGAGCGTCCCGTAATCTCGATTTTCCCCATTAAGAATGCATGGGGCGGTTTTTCAAATAATTTTAAAAATACTTTCCATTAAGTTAAAAGAATAACATTTCAAGCAGCTATTGCTAATATATATATCTACGGAAAAATGCTATTGCTTACGTACAACTGGTCATGGGTTCGATGCCAGGAGGTGAAATATTTTTGAAATTTAAAAAATCGTAGCCCCCTTCATGTCGTACATAGACAATTCAAACGTTCAACACGTATAGATACTTACAAAATGTACTTGGGAAAAAATCAGCACTTGCCTATGTGCCACGGGTTCGATTCCAGAGCGTCCCGTAATCTCCATTTTTGTCATAAGGAATGCACTGGCAATATTTGCGAAAGCTTTTTATAACACTTCCCATCCGCTCTGAGCTTCAAAATTTCACAGAGACATAAAAGAGAGCATTCTCATTTAAAAGCGACCGTAATTATGTCGTAAATGGTCGTTGGTTCGATTCTAGGGGACGTTAACAATAACTTCGTAAGAAATGCATAGGGAATTAAGGACTCATTTTAAGGTACTTCCTGAATGAATTTCCTTTTCAAATTCGGGGTTTTTATAAAGTCAACCATACTCAAGCGAAAAATTACAGTGATTTTAGCAGGATGACCTTGGTTCGACGCCGTGGTTGGAATTATGCTGCCGAAAGAAATGCATGGGAAATCGAATTCAGTGCATTTTCAGCTCCGATAATGTCCTATAGTCTATGTTTAGTATGGCCTTTCAGAATAATATTTTCAAAAATCCTAAGTTTTATTAAAAGCTTTACTATTACATTGCTTGCTATCAGCAAGCACACCTTTACTCGTATATATATATATACGAGTTAAGGTGCGCTTGCTTACAGCAAGCAATGCAATAATTTATATTTAGTGAATAATAAAATTTTTCGAAAGATTACTCTGCTCAAACGTTGCTAAACATTAAGTAAAGGGCATTAACGCAGCTGAAAATGCACTGAATACGATTTCCGATGCATTTCTTTTGGCAGCTAAAACCCCGCCCCGGCGTCGAACTAAGGTCATCCTGCTAAAATTACTGTAATCTTTCGCTTGAGTATGTTTGACTTTATAAACACTCCAGATTTCAAAAGGAAATTCATTCAGGAAGTAGCTTAAAATGAGTTCTTAATTCCCCATGCATTTCTTACGAAGTTATTGTTAACGCCCCCTAGAATCGAACCAACCACCATTTACGACATAATTTTGGTCGCTTTTAAGTGAGAATGGTCCCTTTTATGGCTGTGTGAAATTTTGAACCTCTGCGCGGTTGGGAAGTGTCAAAAAAAGCTTTCGGAAATATGGCCAATGTATTTTAAACGGGAAAAATCCAATTTACGGGACGCTCTGGAATCGAACCCGTGACACATAGGCAAATGCTGATTTCTTTCCAATTACATTTTGTAATTATCTATTCGTTTTGAACGTTTGAATGGTCTATGTTCGATATTAAGAGAGCTACGATTTTTTAAAATTCAAAAATATTTCACCTCCTGGCATCGAACCCAGGACTGATTGTGCGTAAAATATTGCATTTTTCCGTAGACATATATATTAGCAATAGGTACATGGAATCTTATCGCTGTAACTCAATTGGAAGGAATTTAAAAATTATTTGAAAAAGGGCCCCATGCATTCTTAACGGGGAAAATCGAGATTACGGGACGCTCTGGAATCGAACCCGTGACACATAGACAACTGTTGATTTTTTTCAAAGTGCATTTTATACGTATCTATAGGCTTTGAAAGTTTAAATGATCTATGTATCATATTAAGAGAGCTACGATTTTTTGAAATTTGACAATATTTCACCTCCTGGCATCGAACCCATGACCGATTGTACGTAAAAAATAGCATTTTTCCGTAGATATATATGGTAGCAATAGCTATATGAAATCTTATCCTTCTAGGTTAATGGGAAGTATTTTTAAAATCATTTGAAAAACGGCCCAATGCATTCTTAATGGGGAAAATCGATTTTTGGGGCCTTCTAGAATCGAACCCATGATAGGTAGGGTCGGTTTTCGAATTTTTCCTAAGTGAGATTTAGTAGGCCATGACGTAAAAAAATCGGCGGCTCCGTGGCCCGAGCGGTTTGGGCCTGACATTAATATCCTATATATATGAATATATATATATATGTTATATATATCCCCCCGAAGCGTCTATATATAATAGATATTCATATATATAGGATATTAATGTCAGGCCCAAACCGCTCGGGCCACGGAGCCGCCGATTTTTTTACGTCATGGACTACTAAATCTCACTTAGGAAAAATTCGAAAACCGACCCTACCTATCATGGGTTCGATTCTAGGAGGCCCCAAAAATCGATTTTCCCCATTAAGAATGCATTGGGCCGTTTTTCAAACGATTTTAAAAATACTTCCCATTAACCTAGAAGGATAAGATTTCATGTAGCTATTGCTACTATATATATCTACGGAAAAATGCTATTGCTTACGTGCAACTGGTCATGGGTTCGATGCCAGGAGGTGAAATATTTTCAAATTTCGAAAAATCGTAGCTCTCTTAACATGATATATAGATCATTCAAACTTTTTACATGTATAGATACGTACATATTGTACTTTGAAAAAAATCAACAGTTGCCTATGTGTCACGGGTTCGATTCCAGAGCGTCCCGTAATCTCGATTTTCCCCGTTAAGAATGCGTGTGGGCGTTTTTCAAATAATTTTAAAAATACTTCCCATTGACCTAAAAGAATAAAATTTCATGTAACTATTGCTAATATATATGTCTACAGAAAAATGTAGTATTTTACGTACAATCGGTCCTGGGTTCGATACCAGGAGGTGAAATATTTTCGAATTTAAAAAAATCGTAGCTCTCTTAATATCAAACATAGACCATTCAAACTTTCAACACGTATAGACACTTACAAAATGTACTTGGAAAAAAATCAGCATTTGCCTGTGTGTCACGGGTTCGATTCCAGAGCGTCCCGTAATCTCGATTTTTCTTTTAAGGAATGCATTGACCATATTTCCGAAAGCTTTTTATGACAATTCCCATCCGTTCTGAGCTTCAAATTTCACAGAAACATAAAAGGGACCATTCTAACTTAAAAGCGACCGTAATAGTATCGTAAATGGTCGTTGGTTCGATTCTAGGGGGCGCTAACTATAAATTCATAAGAAATGCATAGGGAATTCAGGACTTATTTTCAGGTACTTTCTTAAGGTATTTCCATTTGAAATTTGGAGTGTTTTTAGAGATGATCATACTCAAGCTAAAGATGACAGCGTTTTTCGCAGAAAAGCCTTGGTTCGACGCCAGGCGGTAACAAAGCTGCCTTAAGGAAAGCATGGGAGGAACATGTCAAGGAATACATTCGCTCTGATCATTTCGTTGAATATATTAAGGAAGACGAAAGTTGGCTTTCCATTAAATCTTTTTTTTTTCATTAAAAGATTTATTATTACATTGCTTGCTGTAAGCAAGCAATGGAATAATTTATCTTTAGTGAAAAATAAAATTTTTCGAAAGATTATTCTGCTCAAACGTTGCTAAACATAAAGGACATTAACGCAGCTGAAAATGCACTGAGTTTGATTACCGATGCATTTCTTCCGGAAGCATAATTCCCGCCCCGGCGTCGAACCATGGTCATCCTGTTAAAATCACTGTAATTTTTCGCTTGGGTACGGTTGAATTCATAAATACCCCTAATTTCAAAAGGAAATTCATTCAGGAAGTACCTTAAAATTAGTCCTTAATTCCCAATGCATTTCTTACGAAGTTATTGTTAACGCACCCTAGAATCGAACCAACGACCATTTACGACATAATAACGGTTGCTTTTAAGTGAGAATGGTCCCTTTTATAGCTGTGTGAAATTCTGAACCTCTGCGCGGTTCGGAAGTGTCATAAAAAGCTTTCGGAAATATGGTCAATGTATTTTAAACGGGAAAAATCGAGTTTACGGGACGCTCTGGAATCGAACCCGTGACTCATACGTAACTGTTGATTTTTTCCAAAGTACATTATGTAAGTATCTATAAGCTTAAAAGGTTTGAATGAAATATGTAACATATTAAGAGAGATACGATTTTTCAAAATTTGAAAATATTTTACCTCCTGGCATCGAACCCATGATCTTATGTGAATAATTGGTAAGATTTTTGTGTAGAAACATAAATTATCTAAAGCCAAATGAAATTTCGTTGTACTACGTTCCCGGAAAGTATTTTTTAAAAATTGTCAAAAATCGACTCCATGCATTCTTATGGAGAAAAATCCGACTTTGGGGCCTCCCAGAATTGAACCCATGATAGGTAGAGTGGGTTTTAGATTTTTTCCTGGGTTAATTTTAGATGGCCATTGCAAAAAAAAATCGGCGAGCCCGTGGCCTCAGCAGTTTGGGCCAGACATTTGTATCCTCAAATTTTTTTTACCTTCTAGTTATCTATATATAATAAGACGATAATAGATATATAGGATATTAATGTCAGGCCCAAACCGCTTTGGCCACGGAGCCGCCGATTTTTGTACGTAATGGGCCACTAAATCTCACTCAGGAAAAATTGGGAAATCCACTCTACCTATCATGGGTTCGATTCTAGGAGGCCCCAAAAATCGACTTTCCCCGTAAGAATGCATGGGGTCGATTTTCAAATAATTTTTAAAAATACTTCCCATTGAGCTAGAAAGATAAGATTCCATGTAGCTATTGCTACTATTTATATCTACGGAAAAATGCTATATTTTACGCACAACTGGTCATGGGTTCGATGCCATGAGGTGAAATATTTTCAAATTTTGAAAAATCGTATTTCTCTTAATATGACACACAGATCACTCAAACTTTCTACACGCATAGACTCCTATACATTGTTTCATAAAGTAATCAACATATGTCTATGTTTGACAGGTTCGATTCTAGAGCGACCCGTAATCTCGATTTTTCCCTGAGGAAAAGCATTGACCATATTTCCGAAAGCATTTTATGACACTTCCCGACCGCGCAGACGTTCGAAATTTCACACAGCCATAAAAGGGACCATTCTCATATAAAAGCTATCGTAATTATAACCTAAATGGTCGTTGGTTCGATGCTAGGGGGCGTTAACTATATCTCCATTTGAAATGCATAGGGAGTTTAGGACACATCTTGAGGTACTTCCTGAATGAATTTCCTTTTGAAATTTGCAGTGTTTATAAAGTCAATCATACTCAAGCCAATAATGACAGTATGTTTCGTTGGATATCCTTGGTTTGACGCCAGGGCGGCAATAATGCTGCGCAAAGAAATGCATGGGAAATCGATATCAATGCAACACTCGCTACGAAAATGTCTTTTACTTTATGTATGGAATGGCCTTTCAGAATAATATTTCGAAAAATCTTACATTTTATTAAAATATATATTATTACATTGCTTGTTGTCAGCAAGCGCACCTTTACTCGTTTTGAAATATCTTAAATCATCTATTAATATTTCACTAATTGTGAAGAATTTTGGATAGGAAAACTCTCATGTAAAAGCAGTAATAAAAAGGAAATTTAGTGGTGCAAGTATTTTGTTAAGAGTTTTAAAAGTTGTTCAAACAGAATTACAATATATTTGAATAAAATATTGTATTTATTTCAGGACCTGTTGGAATTCGCCGCTATGTAGAAAAATTACAGTCTACTGTTATATCCACATGCGGCTCAATGGGTGTTGATGACTGCAGAGTGCTTTGTGAGTATCCAGGAGTGTGGGTTGGAAAGCCAGGGGAGGAGGAGAGGAAGCTGAGTGCTGTAGGAGTAAGGGTATCCCAGTCTATAGTCTCTCATGGCATTTCAATAAATTGTGATGTGGATCTCTCATGGTTTGACAATGTTGTTCCTTGTGGGATCAAAGGTAAAGGAGTCACTTCAATCTCAAAAGAATTGCAAAAAAAAGTTTCGATTGAGGACATATATCCCCTATTTTTATCAGCATTCTCAAAAGAATTCATTTGTGAGATTTGTTGCTTTCCTTGCTCCTTAGAAAATTTTATTTTAGATTCATTAAATTGATTTAAATGTAGTGTTATTTTTGATAGTTTGAGTTGCAGAGAGTTGATCATTATATGTAATTTTTAATAAAAGTGATTGAAACTGAAAAAAATAAGATTTCCTCTTGTAAATGGTTGTTTATGCAACAAGTCTAAATTTACAAAAACTAAAACTGTTATCACGTTGAAATTGTTCGGAGATTGGGGATTTAAAACATGAAAGTATACCATTATCTTAATTTATTGTATTTTCATTGGAAATTACTCATTTCACAAGCCTATAATCTTAAATTTTAAATTAAGTAAGCAATTCCATAAAAGTAATCATTTATTTTTCTCTCATCCATTTAAATATTAAGGATTTATAAATTAAGGAAAAGCAAAATATTTTACATGTCTTCTTCTTCTCATCAGATAGATATCCGACTACTTTCACATATATATATTTTTTAATTTTAAGATGCTATAAAAGGGCTATTTATAAAATAATATCCAAACCTGATAATAGTTTCAGAATTGGATTTGACAATGATATCGAGAGTGAGAGGCAAAGAGCTACAATTGCTCTGAAAACAGCCACTTCAGGTCCCTTGTTGCTGCAACCTACCACCATTTTTTTCTAAACATTAAGACAATTGAAACCAAATGACTATGGGATAGGTATGAATATGTTATAAAAGGTTTATCTGTGTTGTGAACCCATTTTAATGTTAACCTTTTATTATTAGGTATTAGGATATGAAATGCTGAGGATATATTAGTAAATTTCAGCCACTTGGAAAAAATTTTATATTCAGTTATATTATTTATAGTATATTTTTGTATCTGTTTGTTGCTATTAAAATTGATGAGGTTAATGATGCTAGTAGTAGAATTTCTAAACAAATTTCTGGCAATCTACTTAATACATGGGTTATCCAAGAACTTTGTTTAGTCTCTTCTGTTATTTGTAATATTTTTAAAAATTGTACAATAAATCATCTAAAGGACCACTGTAGCCCTAAATATATCATTACAGAAAGTTATAGAAATAAATGGAGCTCACCATCTTGGTATCTGTTTCACTTTTAGTTGTTGGGTGTGTCATTACTTCAATTTTTCATGCCCATGGATTCAAATCAGGGGAATTATTGTGAAGGTGAAATTAGTATTTTAATGGTTAGGAGATGGGTGCATGAATAGTGAGAAGACATTCAGCAAAGTATGAAAGAGGAAGGGCCCTTCCTGGTTACTGAAGAACTTGTGTAAACAGTTAACAATAATGTTCATGAAGATTCACTCCATTTCATTGATGAGACTCATTCATTTTAAAAATTGATTTTGGTGTCCTTAGAACCTTATAAACCCTATCAATGAGAGAGTGAATTTTTCTCTCACAACAGAATTTAATGCTGAGAGATCTCTGTATAAGCCCCTCTAACTGAAAATGATTACTTGGGAGGTGATAGTAATAGGATATAATAATATGAATAATAATCAATAGTATATAATAATTTATATAATAGTTTTAATAGCATATAATAGTTATTTCCTGATGCAAGGTAATATTATCTGGTGAAATATGCATGTAGAAAGTGACAAATATTATTTTAGTTTAAAATGAGAATGATATTTGTCACTTTCTTCATTCAAATTGACCTTAAATTCTTTCAAAGAAGAAACCACAAACAAAATCTCGATGAAGTATTAAACAAATTATTTCAGATTTACATTCATTTTTGAGCATTTTTATTCTTAACTCGAACTGAGGACATTCCTTCCCAAAAAAATTACATCATTCCCATAAGTGTCATCGTTTCTATACATTTTCCAAATTTTCACTGAAAATTCAATCAGGAAGTGTGTCAAAGGAGTTCTGATTTCCCTATACATCCATAATGGAGATTTAGTTCATGCCCCCTAGAATAGAGCCTACAACCGATTACAAAGTTATTATGGCTGTTGAACATCAAGATCTGGCCTATATATGCATTTGTGAAAATTTTATTTATGAAAGAATTTTTTTTATTTCGGTAAAGGGCCATTGATATGGGGAAAGGGATTTTGGGACCTTCTAGAATCAAGGAACCAAAATCCTAGAATACAACGTAATGATTAGTATCTGTATCCCATCTTTTCACAAGTGAGTTGGAGTGGACTATAACGTAAAGAAATCAGTTAGCTGTGGCCCTCCCTAGGTTAGGCTGGACATTCGTTTTTCATTCGTGAGCATTCATGCTCTATATATACAAGGTGCTGCAATTTAACTTCCTTTTTTAACCCTCCGTCGGGCGCAGAACGTTGAGTTTTTGGGATCACTTTGAATCTCACAAATTCATTGCGCCTATTCAAGTTGTATTTTATAATTTCTTAGATTTTTTTGTATTGTACTATCGTTTCAAATTAAAAAAAAATAATTTGTAAGTATACCTCAATTATGGAGATGAAGAAAAAAAAGACGTTTTTTTGAAGAAATTGAGCAGGGAATTGGTAGCCGAGCATATGAATTGAAGAACCGCACAAAATAGAGGAATTCCTTTACTCCTCTGGCAAGGATTGAATAAGTTGATTCCTGGCGTTTCAGTTCAATCAGAAGAATCCGAGTCTTCCGCTTCGTCTAATAAGATGGAATGGTTGAAAATTTGAAAATATTAATTTTATCCGTATAAGTATGTCAGAAATAACTGACGGCTGGGGGGTGGCTAGGTTGCTCCCTTATGGGAATTTACGTGCATTTATTTCCCCATAAGCTTCCCGTACTGCCAGCTTTTGTGGAACGGACTATGGATACGTTGCGCCCGAATATGCAACTTTTGCATTGCGCTCGACGGAGGGTTACATGGAGTGGTTTTGTTTGAGAGGTGTGAGAAGTGTAAAGTTCTGTTTTCATTAAGTTTATTTCCAATCATTTTTTGAAAGAGTCAGTAGTGTGCGTTTGCCGTTGAGGCCTATTTTTCGCGTGCAAGTTCTGTGATCGCAACCCAGCGCGCCTTTCGGAACTGCTTTAATTTAGCCCCGTTTGGGCTGAGACCAATCCTTGTGAATTGTATCTAACATCTAACATTGTGAGGCCCTTGAATTCACCTAAAATCACTGTGTGGTGTGCATGTGCCTCATCTCAACTAGGGACGATTTGGAGTGGCCGGCACGCTCTCCCGATTTAGCACCTTATGATTTTTTTCTATGGGACTTTTTGATATCCCTTGTTTACGCGAACCGTCCAAGGACCTTATAAAGACCAACATCCAGGAAGTAATCGCCAGCTATACTGGTCAGAGTCATGGAAAACTGCAGTAATCGACTTACTCAGTGAATGGAAAATTGGGGGCGTCACCTTCCTGACTGATATTCAGAACTGAGTGAAACAAAACTTTAGATATGTTCTTACAGAACAAAAAAAAATTAAAATATTTCTGATTCACACAATGGGTTTTCTTAAGTTTTAAAAAAGGAATTTAAGATGCCGGATTCTGTATATTTTGGTATATACATGTTATATCCCCCCTGAAGTAGTGATATGTAATGGAAGATAGTAGATATTTGTTTTGGTAAATATATGTTATATTCCCCTGAGACAGCTTTATCAGTTACATACACAAACATATACTTAATTAATTACATTTAGTCTAAATTTTGTCAAAACAAAACAATGAGGGAAACATTGAAATACAAAAGAGAGATGTAAAATATATTGTAAAAACAATAGTAATGGAAAATAATGTAATAGATTGATAATTAATAGAAAATCGTGAAGGTGGCATTTATGCAGCATTTTTACCCTCTTAATAATCACCTTCATTGAAAACCCAGTTACATCTACATCATTCCTATTTGATTATTGCTAATATTACAGAGTGAATATTACCTTAAGACAAGGACTTATTTATTAGGAAGTAAAATTAAATTTTATGTTGAAAAATACAAAAGAAGTTAAATAAATCCTATCTAGCACAATGATGTGGTGCCCTCTTATGCAACATATGGATCAAACCAATTTATTTATCATTCTCAAAACATCTAAATTTAAGGCTATAAAACTGTAATCTTGGGTCATAAAAAGAATATTATTCAATTTTTTATGAAAGATAGTAATATCCTCAATTTTAGAACTTCACAATTTTACTGTCCTATTGATAGGTACATGACAAGTGTAGTTGAATTCTGATCCTTCCTTTACAATTTTGATTAAATATTTGATACATGCCAAAAGCATCGTCTAAATCACCTTTCAGGATATCTTTCTAATTTTATTATCCTATTTTATCTTTGTTTAAAGAGTACATGCCTTAGAAAGTAGTTATATGTTAACCTACAATAACAAATTGTATTTTTAGCTCTCCATTTTAAATAAAGTAGAAATTTAATGCTCCAATGTGTATAACAATTCTAAATGTTCATTCTTACATTGATCATGACTATGTGCTGAATAATATCTTATTTTCAACTTATGGCATGTACTTGGTAAATAAAGTCTAAATTAAAAAAATAATTAAAAGAGGTTACATGGTAAGAAAATGTACAATAGTTATTTATTTTCAAAAATTCTTTTTTTTAAAATAAATAGCTATTATGTTACAGTCACACAGTGTATATTACAATATAAACAGTATTTCAATTGATGAAGACTTCACTTTGTGGAACTCCATCCTTATTTGGAAGGGCAGTAACCGTATAAATAGAATTTTGCTAAGCTATTTCCCCTCAGAATTCAATTTTTATTTCTTTTCTCCGATTCAATTAATCAGAATAATAAATATATCAAAATCTAATATTTAAAGTAATTTCAAGATGTAAATAAGGACTTAAAACCATAAAATGATTCTAAAATATGTAAATTTTATGAGAAATGTAAATTGTATTATTTTGAATCAGAGTATTTTATGCAGTGCTCAAAAACATATATGAAAAAATAAAAGCAATTATTATGTTAAAGTTTTTGGGATGAAGCAATGAATGAAATTTCTACTTTACATAAAATAATTTTATCTTGAATCTCACGCATTACTAAGATATATGCCTATTAAGTTGGCTAGGCTATTTTAAGGAATTATGTTTGTTATCAGCTTAAAAGTACCTTCAGGTAACTTACTTTGAATTTTTCTGAGAAATTATTTCCATGAGTAATAATGCAGTCAATTTCCATGTTTGAAAAAAAAAATATAACTAATGTCTTAGCATTTATTAAAATCATATCATAAAAATTTAATGCTAGAATAATTTCTTTGTATTAATAATTTTTCATCTTTATTACTATCTAATGTATATGAGAAGATTAATGTAGTGTGTCTTTTATTGTTCGATTATTGCAGAATATTTCATCTTACATTTGTCAAGTAAAAAATTCAAAATGTTCTGTGGTAATATTTCTGTTCTTATACAATGTGGATTCCAGAATGTGGCATGGAAATTCAGACAAGAAACTATTATAAGATGTCTCTTTTCTTAACTTATAAGAATCTAGGTGTAATGAGTAGCAAAAAGGGCAAGGAATTTGCTGCATTTTTGATGAGAAGCCAATGGACACCAAAGATGTGGTAACTAAAGCTCTGCTGGAACAAAAGAAAGATTAAAAATTTTATGAATGCGGCAATTTATCATACAAACCTACTAGAGCTGACCAAAAAGGATTGATCAAGTGCAGAACTGATCCAAGACCTTGCATTAAAAATGTTTATTATTTATATTTGAAAGTTCAATATTTTGGTATAAGAATCTAAATGAAAAAGATATGATTTATTTCAGGATCACAGATAGATTGATAAGGTTTTCTTTTTCTTGGCTTTAATACAGTTTACACTTTTTGAGTCTTGTTCTTCAATTTTAAAACTATCAGATACTCAGTGTATTTAATGTCTCTTGTAGACTGTATCTTTTTCTTTAGTTTTGATATGTGATATTCCAATCAGTTTTTACTCCAATTAAAACAAATTCTCTAACTTCTTTCCATGAAAAGTTTTACCTTAGCAAATGCACTCACCTATATTGGTTGTCAAGAAAAGCCTTTTCTATTCGTTTGTCCTTTGCTCTTCTGTTCTGAAACCATATCTTCACTTGTGTCTCTGAAAGGGAGAGCCTTTGAGCTAAATTCTTCCTTTGTGCTCTGGACACATATTCACTTTGTTGGAACTCGACCTCTAGATCTGCAGTTTGCTCAGATGTGAATGTTGTCCTCTGCCTTCTTGGTCTCCCTTCTTTTCTCCTTGTTCGATTTACTGGAATGAAGGATTGAATCTAATTTCAGAAGATTAAATGCATTTGTTATTAATGAAATTCTCCAAATGTGGTTTAAGTTTCTTACTTATCAATAAATGGTATTTATGGAATATACTTTATAATATTATATACCATCCATCAACTTTCATAGTAAAGTTCTAAGATAGCAATTAATGGGATACATTAATGGTACGCTTAGTAGATATATTATTTAACCAATTATATTTTAAATCGCATAAATGTAATTCAATTTATCATTCTCGCATTTGTCACCTTCTCCTACACTCTCTTTCGGTGCTTATATTTTAAGTGTGGTGACGAAGGAATTTTCTTCTCTTTACTTGAACTAACGAAATATTAAAAATTATTACGTAAATAATTCCAACTCAAAAGTCTCGTCTCTTTTATAAACGTGGAAGTTGGCTAGCTTACAGCAAGCATGTGTTTTATATACTTAAGAATAAATTAATGTATGATTTACATTTATAGTTAGGTTAGATACTCGAAATTTTTTAAAAGCACTTTCCGATGGTGTAGAAGATTTAAATTTCACGTATGCACGGATAGTTCGCATCTTTATATTTAGTCTCCGTAATAATGTCGTAAATTGTCATCGGTTCGATTTTTGAGTGCGTTTACGATACCTCCATAAAAAATGAATCGTGAAATGAGGACGCATTTTGAGGCACTTCCTTAGGGTATTTTACTGTGAAATTTGGAGAATTCATAAATATGAGGATGATGAGGAGGAAGAGAATGAAGGATGTATGATCACCAGCATGCCCTTGGTTGGACGCCCGAGCGGGAAATACTGTGCCTTAAGAAATGCATGGGAAGTCGATTTAAGTTAATATACGCTGCGATTATGTCCTTTAGTTTATATTTAGCAATGAGTGAGAAGAATAATGTTTCGGAAATCTAATTTTATCATCAGATATACTAACCGATCGCTTGCTGTAAGCAAGCACACCTTTACTCGTATACTAGGAGCAGCTATATATAATAGATATATAAATATAGAACTAGATGTAATAAATGCACGAAATGAAAAATTTTTTCTAAGTAATAGATTATCGTATATGATACATTTTTTTTTGTGTGCCATTTTATCTAAAATTGTTATTGTACATTTTCGGACCTATCTGTGAAAGATACAATGCTTTATTTGAGACTTTTCGGCGGTTTTTGCTGTTATTTCTTCATTAATACTATGGTAAGTAAAAATTATAATGCAATTTCTGTATACTCTAACATTTTTGTGGGGTATACAGTGGAAGTAAACCTGTATCTATACTCCAATTCACCTCACGATATGACCACCAAATATTTTAATAATAAAATAATTGTATAAATACATAAATTAAATATAGTAACTATAATCACGTCATCCTAAGTGTTCATTAGAGTTGATCATTTTTCTGATAAGAAAATGAAGTTCATTTTAATCGTGGGTTGAACTTGCGAACCAATTTACAATAATTTGGAAACATTTCCCTCTTTTCTATATTTAAGATAATTATATAAAAGGAGGAGTTTAATTTATAAAATTAATTGAATAAAATTTTATTTTTCTATACAATTTTCTGATTGGCAACAGCGCTAAAATAATTAAAGCACGCTGGATTCTCCTATTTAAAATATACCATAAGAAATACGTGGTCTTTTTTAAAATCAAATGAATTAATGATACTTTTTATTCGTATAATTCTATACAAAAGTCTTATGTAACGTGTTATTCCGAAAATAAGACACTGTCTTACTTCTTTTTTTGGTCCAAAATATGCACTAGGACTTATTTTCGGGGGAGGACAAAAATAAAAATATTTATACATAATTGTACTATTTATTTATTTTCCACAAAATTGAGAAAGAAAAAATTTATTATTTTAAAAAAATTTCTCTGAAATACGAGTATTAGGGAAGCTAAACATACTTAATAAATCAACAGTATTTTTAACGAATTATTTTTTACACATTATTTTAACTAGGGCTTATTTACTTATATTACAAAAAGTAAAAGGGGAGAACTTATATTACAAAAAGTTTCAAAAATCTCCAAATGTCTTATTTTCGGAAAAACACTGTATTTCTTGTATCATTGATTATAATTTACTAATTTTATAAATCATAATACTATTCCATGTTTAAGTGAAAAGCTACGGTCCAACGCCTTCAAGTTACGAGGATGAAATTTGTTTATTTTATTTGAATTACTAAAAATTAATAATAAAATGTTAATTTAAAATAATAACTATTAATAGATAAAGTTTGATAATGTATACATGTTCGGCAGTTGATTGTCAATTATTAAAAAGAAATCCCTGACGGATCATCACAAGGAGCGAGGGATGGTCGGCGTCATCCTAAAATTCAAATCCTGGATGGTCATATTATTCAGCGAAATAATGAGTACGAATATATATATATATGTGTGTGTGTGTGTATATATGTATATGTGTGTGTGTGTATATATATATACGCATATATATTCTAAAAATAGCACCCTTGTGATGGTTGGCTTGAGACTGTTTCCAAGAAGATCTGAATGAGATGAAAGTAGAATAAGTGTTTTCGAGAGCCGTTTTAGTGACGAAATAACCATTTCAATACTACCATTAAAGGAAAAGCTTAATTTTCAAAAAAAGTTTTTACCCTCTATACATATGATTGTGAGACCTAAAGTTCTTTAATGAACCATTATTTATTTTATATCAGAACTACAAATAGGCACCAGGCCAGGTGGTAGCTCTACATTTAAGGGGGAACTTAGTAATGCTGCCTGGCATTCGCCCTAGTCGAGAGGAAAACCCCCCAAAACCTCCCGAAGGCAGTACATCAAACAAAGTATACTAACTACAATGAAAGAGAAAATGTTACATAATATTTACAAAATACGATTATACACGGTCTACAAAACTAGAATTATTTAATCCTCTTAATCCTATTCACAAATACATTGCAAGTATGAGGAAAAGGCTCCAATAACTCTCCAGGCAAATTGTTCCATTCAACTATTCCCCGATTTAGAAAAGAATATTTACAGACATCCGTTTTCTGTTTCAAAGTGGCAATTTTATGTATATGATCATTTCTTCCAAGATATTCCGGTTTCCGAAGTCTGCTTTTTAACTCCTTCAACGAAGGCTTTCCTATCACAGCTTTAAATATATTTCCTAACCTTTTGTTTTTACGCCTAAGTTCTAACTTTTCCCATCCAAGTTCCTCAATCATTTTATTGACGCTTTCCATTTTTCCATACTTGCCCAAAACGAATCTTGCTGCTCGCCTCTGTACATTTTCTAGTTTAGCTATAAGTCCTTTTTGATGAGGGTCCCAAACGCTGTCGCTATACTCTAGTATCGGCCTAACAAGCGATAAATATGCCTTCTCTTTAACTTCCCTACGGCAGTTTTTCAGGTTTCTTATTACAAAGTTAAGTGTTTTATTTGCCTTACAGGCTATGTTTTCGATATGATTTGTCCATTTTAAGTTATTACTGAATGTGATCCCTAAATATCTAATGCTCTTATCTGATGGGACGCGCGAGTCTCCTATATTATAATCGAATTTAATTTTGTTTCTATTAAAGTTTATTAATTTGCTTTTGTTAGCATTACATTTTAATTTATTTTTAACAAGCCATGAGTTCAAATCATCTAGGTCGTTTTGTAATACTAAGCAGTCTTCCGGGTTTCTTACTGTCCGATAAATAATGCAATCATCTGCAAACAAGCGAACATTCGAATTGATATTTTTTGGCATATCATTTATATGAATTAAAAATAGTAACGGACCAAGAACGCTTCCTTGAGGAACGCCTGAGGTTACTTTGACCGCTTGCGAATATTGTTCGCCGATTTTAACTTTGAAGGTCCTATCGATAAGGAATGAATGTATCCACTTAATTATTCTAGGATCAATATTTATACGCGAGATTTTTTCTAACAGGATACTGTGATCAACTACATCAAAAGCTTTGGATAGGTCAATTATTACCGCGTCTACTTGCACTGATTTATCGTAAGCTTCTACTAAATCTTGATTGAAACATAAGAGTTGGGTTTCGCAAGAATATTCCTTCCTAAATCCGTGCTGACTATCAGTTATCCAATTTTCTCTGTTCCAAACCTTTCCTATATAATCAGCTATGATCTTTTCGAAAATTTTGCATACAACGCTCGTTAAACTAATTGGCCTATAGTTATTCGCGACTTTTTTGTCTCCCCCTTTATGGATTGGTATAACTATAGCGGATTTCCAGTCATGCGGAATTTCACCGTTATTCAGCGCGATCGTATATATTCTATGGAGATAGTATGCTATTGCACACCCTCCAATTTTAAGAGCTTCCACTTGTATGTTATCAGGACCTACCGATTTTTTTATTTTTAAGTGATGAAATTCTTTTAAGGATGTCGTTGAAGCCTATATTGAACCGCGAATATTGCCTCCCTTCTTCCGCTGCTTGTTTTCGATCAACTAAATTGGTCACGTCCTTAGGTACGTAATTATATCATCTTTTGGCGAGTAAAACACAATCGAAAGACTGCCCCCAGTAATTTCTCTTTATGGAGTGAATTCTACTGTCTTTTATTTTCAAAACTTACAAAATACTGAATATAGTGTTTTACTGAACTCCGTACTATTCACTGACACTGATATTCACTGACAATTCATCTTCAGACAAAATTTCGCATTTGCGTTTCCGAAGTCAAAAGGCACAAGCGTCATTAGATTGTGATGAGCATGATTGTTGAATTTTCCACTGAAACTTTATCGTCACCATTTGAATATATACACCGCAATTTTTCCATTTATATGATAAATTTAATTAAGTTCTGCTCTATTATTGAGGATAATGTAATAATGTTTTTCAATTTTCTTTTGTGCACGTTTTATGTAAATTTTAAGGAGTTGCGATATAAGCGTTTTTTCATATTATTTTCAATCTTCGATCAAAATATCGTTCAATACATTTTTATCGACATCATTTCAAAGTAAGATCAAGATACACATAATTGAGTTATTACATCAAGTATTACGTATACATCCATTTTTCTCAGCAGCTCATAACATGATTCAGTATTCAGACTTACTGCTTAATTTTGATATATAATTCAAGAAATTATGTTTGACTGTTTGATAATATAATAAATAAATTGGTAATTTAAGAGCTTACCAATCAGTCCTAGGAGCTGCTTTTTTGAATAAAGGGATTTATGTACTTTCAACAATCGCGAACTTATCGCTTGTGAGTAATCCGAAGTGAAACAAGCACAGCCGCTTCAACTTTTTCGTAATATTGGAGTGAATCGATGTCTTATTTTACAGCAGTGTTTCCCAAACATTTTTGGCCTACGGACCCAATTTCATAATCAAAACTTGTCTACGGACCTCGAGTGAAAAACTGCATAAAAGTATAATAGAATAAATATAAATTTAACTTTGATGTCTGAATGGTAAATGGTGTTGTAAAGATAAAATATAAAGAAAAAATTTTGTGGAAAATGAATTTATTGAAATAACATATGACTTTTAATTTTAAGATGCTTATTTTAAAAATTTTTTATTGATGTCTTGAATGAACTATAGGATGTTAAAATTGTTAAGAATTATTCATTGTTATTTAATATTATTTTACTCCCATATTAATAAGAATGGGTCACAATTTATTTTTTTATTAAACCTTGCGCGGACATCCCTGAACCTTTCCTGACGTTGTTCAGGGAAACCCAAATCGATTTTAATTTTCCAAGGACCCCCTGAATTATCTTAGGTACCCCTTGGGTCCGTAGGGACCACTTTGGGAACCACTACAGGGATGATACAAACTTAGGATTCGGCTCCGCAGCCAAAGAGCAGACAATAAAATCTTGCGAATGTCCCACCCGTACATCATTCTTTTTTTCATTGTGTAGATCTAATTTCAATTTCAGTATTCCGAGATTGGTATCACCAATATTATACTTATAAAAGAGTAACATGGCTGTATGAATCGCAACTCTACTGGGAAATTTGAAATTGAGGTTCTTCTTGCTACTCTAAAGGAATTAATTAGAATTAATAAAGGTTATCAAGTATCGATTGCGCATGAGCGTTACATTCGATTCGACGGGTAGTTTTTCGAGGATTATTCAACTCCAACTTGAGACACGCTCCATTGCTTGGGAAACTGCGCATGGGTCTCAAATCCACGCTCTAATCGCACCACAATGGCAGGATTAGTCCCTTTGCCGCGCACCAACTCTCTTGCGCCCGATCATAATGGAATTCCTTTCTTTTGTGTTTTCACCGCTCGCTTATGCATCGATGGGTCCAAATAGACTCACTATTCGATGTTTTTTTATTTATTTTACGGCGTCTTAAAATCCTCTTTGAATGGTGATGTATCATACTAAATAGATAAAGTTGTTGCGGAATGTATTCTGGGTTATTTTATTATCTTTCGGAAACCTCTCTTGATCGTATTCTAATTATTTTGCGACTCACCTTATGCGAATAAGATTCAGCTTCAGCTTTAACATATGCTGTGATTTATTACAGGTAGAGTTATAAATTTAATTCTTCTGTGATGCAGCAAGGACGCTATATTGAAATAATATTTTTCCTCGCGAGTACTGTGAAGCGTCCGCATGTTTCTCTTTTACAAATTCCGTACGAAACAATGAAATTTATTTAAATCGATTCCTTCGTATATCATATAGGATAGAGAAAATTTTCGTAAAACGTCTTTTTTCGACTAAAAGATAACGTTGAAAGTAATAAATGTACACGTACACATTTAAATATGTATATATGCAATTGGAACCATAAATAATGTATATGCAAGCCTCCTATCGGACTGTGTCAGTGGGAGTAAACAAGAGACTTGAAATTTATCTTGCTCTTTTATTGCAAGCAGCGGAAAGAATGATTGTCTTGTCCTTCGTTATCGTAAAATCTCGAAATCTATCTTGTTGGCGTCTCCTAACATTTGATGCTCTCAGCAGAAGTTTGGCCGAGGATTTTGGAATTCTACCCACCTGCATCTATTAACTGAAGCGTATTGCTGAATTTTTTTATTGATGATATTTTTACAAAATATTCCAAAATGTATCGCTGGGAGCTGAATCTTTTGAATTTCACGGACATGCGTTTTATTCCGATTATTCGCCACATATAACAACAGAGAGGTTATTTCAGATCGATATCCCGAAATATTATGAGATATAAATCTATGTCAAATTAAACATTAACCCTTTTACTGCCAGCCCATTTCGGGTGGGATGTGCGAAGACTGCCAGGGCTATTTTCCGGAATATGCAGGATTTCGGATTCTAAATTATTTCAGCTACTAAACTTTATTTAATTCATCTAGATTTTTTCTTAATGCTAAAGATATATTTGTAGTTTAGAACCATAGATGGATTATGGGGGTTTACTCAAATTTTCATAAAGAAAAATAATAACAAAGTAATTATAATATATGTAAAAACCCAAAATTCTCCGTTTTTTTCACTTTCTGATGTATAAAATATTATATACGTGGAATAAAATTATAATAGTTTTTGATATTATTTAGTTTTCTCACCCATGGTAAAGTTTAATAGTGATAAAAGTATTTTTGCCAGAGATATAAAATATTTTATCTGACTCTACACTCACGGTCCCATCAGCTAGCACACTTATGCTTATGGAAGCATTCACCAAGAAGTCCTTTTTTGCATTTTCCACACACAGTTCTGCATCTTTTTCTTTGTTTTATTCCTTTTTTCCTCTTTCACTACACATACAACAGTTCTTTTCTTTTTCATTCGGCAATTTTATAAGTTTTTTGAGGTATGTCTCTGAAGATCCGGGTTGCATATCTCGGTTTTGCTTATATAAAAATAGGCGGGCCAAAAAAGAATATTTACTTATCTAGCTGGTAACTGACACTCTAAAACAAATACTTAGAGCCACAAGAAAACAGTTCAGCACGACTTGCGACAAACACGAAAGATAATACTGTGCAGGATGACGCTGGCCCGAAGTAGCGAAAATATCCGGAAGAATTAACGAGGAAAGATCACTGTAAAATATCAAAATGTATCGCAAGGTAAGGTGAAACCATATAAGTTAGATAAAGTAAGCAGTAAAGATACAGCATATGTGTATTAAATGAGACGGCAGCCGTTGAAATGGTCACAATCACGAAATAAATAGTGTCAAATAAGTCGGGCCGATATATCGGCCCGCTGGCAGTTTTCGCACAACCAGCGAGGGCCGATATATCGGCCCGCTGGCAGTAAGAGGGTTAAGATAGGTAATCATTCTGACGGAATTCATTCACGTTGTCCCGGGATTAAGAGATTAGTCCACAAAGAAATCTGCAGCAATCATAATTTTCACATAAACGATCTTTAGTGAAAATGAAATTTGAAAGTTAATTAAATAATTCGAGCAAATTGAAGTCTCTCTTATATATATGTATATATGTATATATGTATATATATATATATATATATATATATATATATATATATATATATATATATATATATATACATATAGCTGCTTCGGGGGGATACATCTGTTCATATATATACGTATATAAATAATATAGGATACGAATGTCAGGCCTAAACCGCTGCAGCCACGGGCTCACTGATATTCTCACGTTATGGCTAACTGAATCCTACTCAGGAAAAATCGGAAGCCGACTCTACCTATCATGGGTTCGATTCTTGGAGACCCCAAAAATAGACTTTCCCCGTAACAATGTAATGAGGACCATTTTGACAATTTAAAAAAAATACTTCCCGGACACTTAGAACAACAAAATTTTATGCGGCTATAGCTATCATAAATTTCTACTCAAAAATTTTATTGTTTATTTATTTGTGGTCATTGGTTCGATTCTAGGAGATGAAATATTTTCCTTTTTTTATCTAGATTATATTTTTATAGATTAATAGATATCTATTATATATAGACGCTTCGGGGGGATATATATCTGTTATAGCTCTTTTTATCTGTTACCTAGATCATTCAAACTTTCAACACAAATAGATGCGTATATTTTGTTCTTTGAAAAAAATCATCACGTGCCTACGTATCATGGGTTCGATTCCAGAGCGTCCCGTAATCTCGATTTTCCCCGTTAAGAATGCATGGGGCCGTTTTTCAAATAATTTTAAAAATACTTCCCATTAAGTTAAAAGAATAAGATTTCATGTAGCTATTGCTAATATATATATATATCTACGGAAAAATGAAGTATTATACGTACAATCGATCCGGGGTTCGATGCCAGGAGGTGAAATATTTTCAGATTTTGAAAAATCGTAGCTCTCTTAAAATCGTTTATAGACCATTCATACGTTCAATACGTATAGATACTTACAAAATGTACTTGGAAAAAAATCAGCATTTGCCTATGTGCCACGGGTTCGATTCCAGAGCGTCCCGTAATCTCGATTTTTGTCATAAGGAATACATTGGCAATATTTGCGAAAGCTTTTTATAACACTTCCCAACCGCGCAGAGGTTCAATATTTCACTCAGGCAAAAAAGGGACCATTCCCGCATTAAGGCATCCCAAAGATTGTCGTAAATGGTCGTTGGTTCGATTCTAGGGGGCGAACCTTCGTAAGAAATGCATAGGGAATTAAGGACTCATTTTAAGGTACTTCCTAAATGATTTTCCTTTTGAAATTCGGGATGTTTGTAAAGTCAATCATATTCAAGCGAATCATTATAGTAATTTTCGTAAGATGGCCTTGGTTCGACGCCGGGGCGGGAATAAAGCTGCCGTCAGAAATGCATGGGAAAACGAATTCAGTGCATTGTCCGCTGCGAAAATGTCCTTTACTTAGCATGATTCATCCAAATAATCTTTGGTAAATTGTTACGTTTTATTAAAAGATATATTTTCCGACTGCTTGCTGTCAGCAAGCACACCTTTACTCGTATCTTCTATTATATATAATTAACTAGGGGGTTAAAAAAAATTGAGGATACAAATTTCTGGCCCAAACTGCTAAGGCCACGGGCTCGCCGATTTTTTTGTGTAATGGCCAACTGAAATTAACCCAGGAAAACATCTAAAACCCTCTCTACCTATCATGGGTTCGATTCTGGGAGGCCCCAAATTCGGATTTTTCTCCATAAGAATGCATGGAGTCGATTTTTGACAATTAAAAAAAATACTTTCCGGGAACGTAGTACAACGAAATTTCATGTGGCTATAGATAATATACATTTTTACACTAAAAGGTTATCAATTATTCACAAAAGATCATGGGTTCGATGCCAGGGGATGAAATATTTTGAAATTTTAAAAAATCGTAGCTCTCTCACTATGATACTTAGGTCATTCAAACTTTCTATACTTATAGATACGTACATATTGTACTTTGAAAAAAATCAACACTTCCCTATGTGCCATTGGTTTGATTCCAGAGCGACCCGTAATCTCGATTTTTCCCGTTTAAAATACATTGACCATATTTCCGAAAGCATTTTATGACACATCCCGACCGCGCAGAGGGTCAAAATTTCACACAGCCATAAAAGGGACCATTTTCAAATAAACGAATTCCAATGATTGCCGTAAATGGTCGTTGGTTCGATTCTAGGGGGCGTTAACAATAACTTCCTAAGAAATGCTTAGGGAGTAAAGGACTCATTTTAAGGTAGTTCCTGAACGAATTTCCTTTTGAAATTCAGGATGTTTATAAAGTCAACCATACTCAAGCAAAAAATTACAGTGATTTTAGCAGGATGACCTTGGTTTGACGCCGGGGCGGGAAGTATGCTGCCGAAAGAAATACATCGGAAATCGAATTCAGTGCATTTTCAGCTGCGTTAATGTCCGTTACTTTACGTTCATCAACGTTTGAGTAGATTAATCGTTCGAAAAATTTTATTTTTCACTAAAGATAAATTATTGCATTGCTTGCTGTCAGCTAGCACACCTTTACTCGTATATATATATATATATATATATATATATATATATATATATATATATATATATATATATATATATATATATATATATATATATATATATATATATATTATATATGTATATGAATGACCATTAGTTTCAACTGTTTATTATATGAACGGGACTTCAGTTTGTACACTTCCTGATTCGCTCATCACCATCATAAATTTCTTACTTGAAATTGTATTCTACCGCAGTTGATTCTAATCTTGTTTAATCACATGCAAAATGCTCGGTTTCAAAATGTATGTATTTCATTTGCTCTAAAACGAAGATGTAGTGGGAGATATAAACTCACCATAAGATTTGTGGCCGCTCTGGAAGGAATACCAGGTAGAGGAGAGAAAAGAGGAGGGGCCTGGAGGAGGAGCCGGCGAGGAGCCCTCCCCGTACAGCCTTGCGAAGAATCTCTTTGGTGTGGAGGGCCTACGTCCGCAGGAAGGCACATCCATGTCTTCAATGTAACGGAGGCGTTCAAATAAAGGGACGCAGGCGCTTTCACGTTAGTGGGAGGATCATTTACTAAAATCTGACGAATGAGCGCTATACGATAAGCGATACGTCGAAATTTAATATCTGTATCTTATGATATATATATCTCATCGAGGAAAGAGGAAAGTTTGTTCAATTCCAAGATGCAACTGTGGGTGATATTTGTCATAAGTTGTAAGTTTATAAGAGTTATCATTTGCCATTATTTATATGAAAATTTATAAAAATATGAACAGCTCGAAAGAGGTCTCTAATTTAGCAGCTATATTATTTGCAAATTTTGTAAACATCCCAGTTTTGATTTAGTCCAATTGCTTAGTATTTATAATACCTCATTTCACGGCATATAAGACGCACCTTTTTTCCTAAATTAGGCCTAAAAAAATTTGCCCGCGTCTTATATGTGAAGGTATTGGTATCGGTGCTTAAAACTTTCTATTTAATAAAATACCCTAGGGAAAATTACTTAAAGAAACAAGAGATTAAGCCACACCATTCATTATATACTAGGAGTGTTAAATTACGCTAAAGTGCATGAAGTTGAAATGATAAAGTTTTTAAACCTTGGAAGAGGGATGTAGAACATAAGAGGTATCAGAATTTATAACCTGTTCCATATTTCTAGGCGGTATTTTCTTGCGAGGGAAATCGAAAAGCCGCGGGTCACAGCTACGCAGAAATTCAGATATTTACGGATAAAATTGAGATTTGCAGTTAACCTCCTTAACTGATTGGTCAGGATGCCGTTGGCTAGGGAAAGCCTATATATTACGCGTCATCATCCTTTGTACTCCTAACCTAACAATTCAGAGTAATGAAGAAGAGTTGTAGAGACTACCGAATTACATGTGCATGTAGTTCAAGAAAACCAGCATTTGAAATAATGTTACACATTAAATTGACCTAAATTGGCTAAAAAATAATCTATAGAATTTTGATTTCAGTCTTTCGGAAGATATTTATAAAAAGGTACTGAAAGCACAAACGTAAACTCCTAGAATAGTGTATGAAGGCTATTTTTTTGTACTTATAGACTTAAGGGTTTATTTCTCCCAGAAAATCTATATCATTCATGTTGAAACACATTTCCTTATCCTTCATTAGTTTTACTGCGTATCATGCTAACCTTATAATTTTCTCAAGAATTGGGGCTAGTAATTTATAATGAACGGATTGTTTTCTCATCGTGTCCAGATGTTGATTCCCTTCCTTCTGCGAAAAAAATGAGCAATTCTGCATTCGCCGAATTTAAGTTTTTATCTGTCGACAAAAGAAGACTAACTAACTTAGGCCAACTAAGTGCAGTTAACTTTGATGAATCACCCGTAGCGTACATGACGGTTTACCCTTACCGTCCATGAATATTTTGTTATAAATATTTGGATTGGTATTTCCACCCTAAGAATAATCAGATTATATATATACAGCAGTATATGAATGGGTTAATTTACCAAGGTTATTTATAGAAACTTCCTTTTTTAAGAGTAAGATCGTTTGATTTTAAGGAGTTTTAGATAAAAGTAAACATTGAAAAATAATTAGCCTGTCCCGGTAAAATATTTTTATTTGAAGTTGCATTCCGTATGAACAAGTTATCTTGCAGAGAAATCCTAAGAAAAGAGATACGATCAAATCGCATAATAACTCCGAAATAGGTATACGGTGTATAAAAGACGATAAATACTAGGCCGGGAAAATTATAATCAGAGAGAAAATAAAAGGTCAAAAAAAGAAAGAAAAAAATCAGAGGTCTGTTGCTGGGTCGCAAACCAGCATCCACCACGCACAACTGCCATGTGCAAAAAGCTCTACTAATGCCTGGAAAAACTTCACTACCAAACCTGATAAAAAATTAAATTGCTCAGAAGAGCTGTTATCTGAAATACGGGGGTTAGGGTTGTTCCTACGCTAAATTAAAAAAATTTCCATCTTTGAACGTTATTATCTCCTAAACTTATACCTAGAAGCAGCTAAAAAAAACGTGTCGTGTCTTCTTAAAACTAATCCTCTTTCGTCCTCAATGGTGGTCTTTTTGAGAAGTCGCGGTACACCTATGTTTACACTCCTTGTCAGAATGATCTGAAACTAGCTCTCAAATATAAAAGTCAAAAACTAGAGAACTATTCAAGGTAGAAATGAAAATAGCAACATTCAATCGAATTTCTGTCGCAACAAGTTCTTTGTATATACTTCTCAAATATATTCATATTTGTTTCATCAAGTTTTATCATCGCTTGAATTCTGGTGACTGATGTATTCTCGATTTATCTGTGTTCACCTATCCAGGTCTATAGTCCGTTCCACAAAAGCTGTCAGTAAGCCAATCTGATTTTGGAAGATACTGCGATCGAAAAAGGATGTGTCCTGCGATACCGTTTCACCAATTCGGGTCTCGATCTGCATGAAAAGCTGGCAGTACGGGAAGCTTAGGGAAAATAAATGCACGTAAATTCCCATAAGGGAGCAACCTTGCTTCCCCCCAGCCGTCAGTTAATTATTGCTGACGTACTTTTACGGATAAAATTAAGATTTTCAGGTTAGCTGGGTCGATATTATCCGAAGTTTCGGTGAAATATGTATAATAAAGAATTACCTCATCTATATATACGATATATATATATTTAAATTAATGCGTGTCTGTTTGTCTGTCTGTACTCTATAGACTCAAAAACCATACATCCAATCGTCGTGGAAATTTTGGAAATTATTTGGTATATCCCCGGAAAGGGTTCTGAATTTTTTTTTAATTCGGGGTACTCAGTACGACTCCAGAAGAGAAACACTGTTCCCATAAGAAATACATGTAAACTTCGATTTTTCACTTGCATGCTTCGATTCTTTTGTAAATTAAATTAGAATTAAACAACGTACGAATTTGAAAATAGCACCACAAGAAAGAAAATTGAATAAAGTTTCTTATTTTGGTCATGAAATATAGTTTACGATTAGAAATTACGAATCTTTGAATATATTATATGATAATTTTGGTGAACTAATGTCAGGCCCAAACCGCTTAGGCAACGGAGTCGCCAACATTTTTTACGTAAACGCCCACTAAATCTCACCTAGGAAAAAATCGAAAACCGACCCTACTTATCATGGGTTCGATTCTAGGATGTCTCAAAAATCGATTTTTCCCCGTAAGAATGCATGGGATCGTTTTTCAAATAATTTTTAAAAATACTTCCCATTGAGATAGAAGAATAAGATTTCATGTGCCTATTGCAATTATATATATCTACGGAAAAATGCTATAGTTTACGTACAAATGGTCATGGGTTCGATGCCAGGAAGTGAAATATTTTCAGATTTTGAAAAATCGTAGCTCTCTTAATATGATACATAGATCATTCAAACTTTCTGCACGTATTGATACATACATATTGTATATTGGAAAAAGTCTAAACTTGCCCATGTGTCACGGGTTCAATTCCAGAGCGTCCCGTAATCTCAATTTTTCCCGTTTAAAATACATTGACCATATTTCCGAAAGCTTTTTATGACACTTCCCAACCGCGCAGAGGTTCAAAATTTCACACAGCCATAAAAGAGACCATTCTCTTATAAAAGCATTCCAATGATTGTCGTAAATGGTCGTAGGTTCGATTCTAGGGGCCGTTAACTATAACTTAATAATAAATTCATAGGGAATTAAGGACTCATTTTAAGTTACTTCCTTAAGGTATTTCCATTTTGGAGTGTTTATAAAGATAGTAATACATAAGCGAAAGATGACAGTGATTTTTGTAGGATGGCCTTGGTTCGACGCCGGGGCGGGAATAATGCTGCCGTAAGAAATGCATGGGAAATTGAATTCAGTGCATTGTCAGCTGCGATAATATTCTTTAGTTTATGTTTAGCAATTTTTGAGCGGAGTTATCCTCCGAAAAATCTTATTTTTCATTCAAAGATGTATAATTACATTGCTTGCTGTCATCAAGCGAACTCGTATACATTACAAGTGACACCATTGCCATACGCCATGTGCATTTAAGAAATAGCATAGCAAATAGCAAAATTGCGTGAAAAAGGTAGGGAAATTATATATTTAGATGACACATGACAATGTTGGACATGTATCGGCTGCCGCTCGTTGCACCGCGCGCGGATGTCCGCGTTACGGTCGTAATAAAAATTCGTTATTGAGAATACCGTTCAACGTAGATTATTGGGATTCGAGCAAAAATAAATTCTGTATTTTCTGAGAAACTTTCTCGCTGGAAGTTTCTTCTTACGTTAATGGGAGGAAAAGTAGCAGGTGACTACATTTTTCAACTCATTTTGCGAAAAAGTCACGGTATTTCCTTAGATTTCTTCTCGTAATTTCTCCGAAAAACTTTTAATATAACATTTGACAACATAAGCGGAAAGTGAATAAATAGAGGCAAATTTTGATACTAAAAAATATGTTATATCTTGAAAGATAGACCCAAAGTCCTCGATTCGAAGAAAATCGAAACCGATTCTAAGGGTTTCTTGAAGTATAACTTTTATTTTTCCTTCGATTATTATAATTTTTAAACTTAAATAATTTGCACTATGTTGTTCAAAAATATTTTTCCTAACTATTGATAAGGTTTAAAACCTAATTCTTTCAATTTAATTTTTTACGTATTTGGCAACAGCGCGCTGGAATCTCCCATAAGAATTTGTACAGATCATGCGCCCTCCCTGCTATATAGGTCGATCAGATAGAGCGAATAAAATAAGGGAAATAGATGCGAAAACCGACCGTTTTAAAAATTCGTTTTTCCCTCGAACAATACGAGAAAATAACCGTCTAGGAAAGTAAATTCACGGTGCATGCACCCCCTGCCACACACCGAAAGGTGGCTCGCAGGGTATCTACATAGACATAAGAAATGTACAGGGCCATAAGGAATACGTTTTCTCTTCATAACGTGAAACGGAGTATAGTAATGGGCGTAATGTTGTGCGCAATAGTTGGATTAACTTCGCATCTACCTCTTGACTTCCCTGAACAACAGTGTAGAGGAGATGCTAACCTAATGAAAGGCTTTGACATAATCCGAACATCTCTTGTAACACACTGAGGATCGCATCACATCACAGTATACTTTCCTACATGTTCTGAATCGGGATTGCTCTCTGGGCTGACCAGATGATAATTTTCTATTCAGACATTCAAATGAAGTCTTCATGCGAGTTTTAGAAAAAAATAAAGTATGATGATGCGTAATTCGTTATTTACTTCCTTGTGGGGGGGCGATCCTTGCATCATTCCAGTTCTTTGAAATTTACCGTATTTTTCGGACCATAAGATGGTTTTTAGAGGAGAAAAATAGGACAAAAAATATTCTGAACCAAATTGTGTAATAAAATATTTAATAATGTATAACAGAATAATATTTGATCCCGCGGGTCGGCTGCAGCGGGTCCGTCTGCAGCTCTGATACAAATGCCCAGCATTAGTGTCAGCGGGTCCCGCTGCCGCTCTGCTTCTATTCGGACCATAAGACGCAGGCACTTTTCTCCCCACTTTTTGGTGAAGAAAAAGTGCGTCTTATGGTCCGAAAAATACAGTACTTTAGCTCGAGGAAATTCTTGAATAATTGCGCTGGAATAAAGGAGCTATCATAATCGCTCCAAGTTAGAAATATTTGGATAAAAAACCATTTTATGCTTCAGCTTTTCCGTTCCTCATATGCCTGATTGTTATTATAACTCCTATGGGGAAGGAACGGATGGGGTATCGTAGTTGTTAGCTTCTTTCTCGTTTCTTATGGAAACTTCTAAAGTTCCCCGTGACCATTTTAAGTATTGCATATTTATTTATTTATTTCGTATATTTCTTTATTGTAATGAGTAAATAAGTTTGTTATAATTTTAAAGGTTAGGTGAAAGAGTTTACTAACATGGTGATGTAGAGCAGACCATGAGGGATAAATTCTTATTTCAATTTTCGTAAAACTTTAAGTTGAGCACCTATGATCGTAATTATCACTTCTATTACTTATCACAATATTTTAGTTAAGGCTAGGCTAAAGGACTATTCAACGGCTATTTCCATAGAAATTAATATAAGACTTTACTCTAAGCAACCATGCTCCCCTAGTTAAAGTGGCATTTTTTGTATGCTTCTGCTTCAAGAAAGGTAATTCTTAAAGCAGAAAGAGTTGCATTTAATTTATGCTTGTTAATATTCAGTGAATTGACATATGTTCCATCAAGTTACATTGATCATTGATGATCAGAATTTTTCAGAAGAATCTTCAAAGAATTGTTAATCATGATAATTGTGAGTCAGATATTTAAAAGTATAGAAAAATTTCAATTAAAAATTGCTGTAATATATCTAACACAAATTAAAACTTCTAACTAAAATTTAAATTTGAAAATGGAAGCATTTGTATTCCTGATGATAGAATTCAGTGGTTTTGAAACTGTGAATTAATAAATTGGACTAAACAAATGAACAAAAATCAAAATTTTTCATTATAAGCCCACCAATTAGGAATTTATTAACAATAATTACAAATAAAATACACATTGATTCAACAAGTATCTGATTAATTCATATTTATCAATCTGTTTGCCATTCTCTGAACTTCATTGTGAATATCTGGAGGTAATACATTCTGAGAATAAGCTTCCGTAAGAAATAATATATCTTCTTTCATTCTCTTCACAACAACAGATAAATCTTCTTCTGATTTACGTTTCTGTGTCTCAACTGTATTTTCTGAACCTTTACCAATAGTTGACTCAGAAAAAATTTCAGTCTTTTCATCAAGTTTTACATTGAAAGGAATTTCTAACTTCTTTTGAGTGAATACACAATTGTGAATTATCTTCCCTTGAGGTTGATTAACCAATAACTCAGCAAAGGATAGCTTTTCATTTGAAGTTGATTGAGATGGAATTTTTTTTAGATAATTTCTGACTAATCCATCCACTTCTTCACAAACTCCTACTGATAGTCCAATAATTTTCTCATGATGAGTACGGTGGGAGAAGTAAGAAAATGTTTCTAAGGACATCTGCTGTATGAGAATATTATCATCTTTTAGTAATAAACAGAAAAGTGATGCAATTTCACTGAATATTTGTGCCTGAAGACTATCACAAGTGAAAAATTTGTCAGCCAAACTCTTTAAAATATTAATTGCTGAAATTTTTACAGAATAATAATTACACCTTATATTGCTCTTTAAAATCTGTAGAATCTGTAAAAAAGAGAGAAGGTATAGAAGATTCAAGTTTTGTAAGGAAATGATGAAAGAATATTCAGTCATATAAATGTTTCTTGAATCATTCAATGCATGATTTATGCAGAAAAACAGAAAATTCCATTAATAATATTCATATTCTGAACATTTTCACAGAGCACTCACCTTTAATATCTGACAATTATTCAACTCATTGGAAATAAGACAAGTGGCTGAAGATAAATAATTTAGAAAAATATTAAACCAATTCAAGGACCATAGATTGTTAAGGGATGAATTATGTTGAGGAATACAGGTCCAAAGCTCAGTTAAACTAGGTATAAAGAGCTTTAGTGCTTCACTCCTTTTTCCCTCCTTGCATAGGCTCTTTAGTGCTGTGCATGACCCACAAAGTGAGTCTCTCTTGAAGTAAATGTAATTTTCATTAAAATATATGCAATAATGAAGAACAATGTAAAGATTATTTTTGCTGAACTTAAATTGTATATATATTACTTATACTTAGTATAATACTTCCATATTGCGGGCCTTACCATAGCTAAAAATCTGTTGATTGATGGAGGTGAGGAGAGATAGTTTTCAATACTTTCTGCTGCATGGTGCAATAATTCTTCTTGAATTTTGCATTTTAGTTGAACTGGTAATTTACTTAGACCAAAGACAAACCATAACTTTGGATTTGAAACGGGAGGATATATGTTCACCATCTTGACAATATCTTTAATTGATAATAGACTGAAGAGACGATGTAAAAGCATCCTTAAATAACTTGTTACAGGAAAATTGCAATCAGATGACATTTTCCTGAAAAATCTTGATAAATTATTAACTTGCTGAAAGCAAAACTCTGCTGACCCACACCTAAAATTAAGATAATTCACATTAATTAAAATGCATAAAATTTATCCAAAATCAAGCATGAGGTAATTTACAGAATCCTAGTTATTCAAATAATTTTCACTTTACCACGAGGTAATCTTTTCTCTTTCAACAAATCAGAACACTCAAAGTGTTATAGTTAAGTGTTACTAAAATCATACTGTTAACATACCTGAAAGATGTTAACAGTAAGATTGAGGTGTGACAAAGAAAAGGACTTAGGAGATCTCAAGGTATTATATATTCAAGAATAATTCCAACCTTATATGCCATGAAATTAAATATAATGTACACTATATTAATTTTAGGACAGCAGGAAATTCATGGTTACTTCGAAACTGCATTATATATGTATTTACTATACTAGTAGTTTTTTGTATGTACACTTTTGAGAAAACTTAACATTTCTTTTCATAAAATCTTTAATCCTTGCATATTCTTTGATGATAATTGAAATGCAAGCGATAGAACTGTATATATTTAAATAAGAAAATCGCAAAATAAGGTTGATCCACATTCAAATATAAATTTTCTGAGGTCACATAAGCAAATGTGGTTGAAGTTTAAAAATGCTGACCTCAATATACTGGAAAACCATCCATATCACATCATATCATACATTATTGATGCAGAAAGTTGGTGAAGCACAATAAGAAGAATTTGAACAACATCCGCACAAGTATTCAGCTCAATTGCTGATGAAATCACCTCTTTCGATAACATTTTCACTTACCTAAGAAAGTACACATGGGGTTTTTGATACATTGGGGTGCATTTTGGTAGAATAACCACCTTTACATGTAGGTAAACCCTTTCAATGATCATATACAAAACAATTCTGAACATTTTCTGTAATTTCAGTTAAATTAATAGACTTTTTAAAAGTAAAATACAGTTTTCCATGAAAGAGCATTTTAATTGATCAAATGTTTGCCAAAAGAAAAATAAAGTAAATAATTATACAAGGCTGTAGAAAATTTATTATATCAAAATATTATTGGGGCCCAACAAGTTATCATTAGCGTAACTTATACTAGCGAGTTGTTTTACTTTTTGAAATGGGCTAATGAGAAAATTACTTACCTTGAAATCATACACCAAACATCAGCAGTCATCAAAGCACACCAAATGTTCCTACCAGCTAAAATGTTTTCCAAAAGGATCTTTTCTACTATTTTAATTGTCTTACAAGAAATTGTTGTTAAAAAAGCTGACAAATGTATCAAAAGTGATTCATACAAGCCTTGGGTAGACTCTACTACCTCTCCTTCAGGACCTCTACAGCTTCCCCTCACCCGTAAATCAAGAGTCAATTCAACATGACCTGGAAAATTCAAAGTTTCACAAGTGTAATTTTTCATTGCAATCAAAATTTTCTGAAAATAATTTTTAAGGATTGATGAAAAGTCAGCCAAGATCGGGTGATATGGTAACCTGAGTGATTCAATAAAACTTCCTAATTCTCCTCAGGATTGAATTCAATCAATTTGAAGATATTGTACAAAATACATAAATGATTCAAGAAAGTATTCCTCAAGGTTGGTGAAAAATGTCGTCAAATATTTTTTAATTGATAATAAAATCATCCTAAATTAATTAAATAAGATTATGGTATAAACAATATATTTAAAAAAAGGCTGAACTATTGAACTACTACTCTTTCCATTCATAATAAATGAAGTTACATTCATTTGAAAAAAATAAGAGGTCTCAATATTTTATATATATCTAATTATATTCAAATATCAATACTTACAGTAATTAAGAGATTTTAAAAATGTATGGACAATGTTATGATCAGGATCTCTTGAAAGCCATTCACTCTGAGTACCCTCTTCACTTTGAGCTAGATTTTTAAAAATAAAATTTGTCAAGAGTAAATAACCTAATTTCAGGGAATGTTTGAAGCTGAGAGTGGTGACAAACTCAAAGTAAACCTGTTGGAATAAAAAATAAACAAGTAAATGCCAAATCTATATAATTGTAAGGAAGAATGCCAAGTAATTTAACAATGTTACCTCAGGGAATTCAGCTCCAGAAATTAAGCGTGACAACAATGGCTCAATACCTATTACCACATGGCTCTCAATTTCCTCAATCAATTTTGAGGGTATTTTTTTCAACTGCAGATATGGCTGTGAAAGGCTAAATGAATTTGTTTTTCAATTATATACTTAGAACAATCATATAATAAAATAAAAATTTATTGAGATAATTTAAATATATTTACCCAAGTACACTTAACATTAATTGTAGTATATCATTTGGACAGTTGCCTAAATTTCCTATGAATAATTCACAAATGATCATTACCAATTTCAGCAAAAAATTCAGAAGTTTGAGATTTTTTGTAATATTTTTAGTGTCAGCAGGATCCTGAAAATCATTCAATATCACATTGTAAAATTTAAAGATTTGATAAATTAATTGATTAGGATTTGTAAAAATAATACCATTTCAAGAACATTTTTAAGGCCATTGACAATTTCTGAAGAGAGGTATCTCACAGGTCGAGCAATATCAATTCTCTGCCTCAAATGTTCACTATTTTCTTGAATGAATTTTACATAAGATTTCCACTGCTTTGCCATAGTCTTGACATCTAAAGCAGTTACAACTTCCCCTATCTCCTCTAAAATTTCCAACACTAATCAATGAAATAATCAGATATTTTAACAAATTAAAATCATACAGCAATCAAATTAAACATTCTAATCATATAAATGGTCAAATTTGCACCTTCTACAAGCAAAATAACATCCTCTTCGTGAGAACAGTTAATAACAATGTTGTCAGACAGAGTAGCTAGATATTGTCCTTGTATCGAATGACTTTTTTTGAACATCATACTTAAATCTTCACTGAGATACTGAAAGAGTTCGCCGTACAGCTTCTCACTGCAAAAGTTACAAATGTGATGCACACGAAAATAATCATTTATAATTAATTATATACACCGATTTCACCTTTCTCTGCAATGTTTGAATGCCTCGCATAGAATAAGTCCAATGTGTTTTGGCAATGATGGAATTTCATTAATGAAAACTTTTTCACTGGATTGGACATAATTAAGGCCACACTCAACCGATTCCAACAACAAATGACACACCTGAATAAATGAATAATTAGTATCGTAAATTTCGGCAAAAGAGAAAATGATTCGAATGGCTTACCTTCAATAAACCTTCCACATGATCAATAAGTTCGCTTTGATCCACAATTTCTTCCAATCCGAACTTAAACCGTATTCCATTTACCGACTAAAAGAAAAATTAGCAGATAATTACTTATAAAATGAAACATAAATTCTCTCAGTCCTATAGTTTAACCTTTACCTCAAGAAAGAGTTGCTCTAATACGGGGAGGGCATATCTAAAAATCTGTTTATCAGCATTATGTATAGTGACAAGCGGTAAACAGGTATTCAACAACACATGAACTATTTTTATAGAGCGGAAATTTTCGTCTTCCACACTGAGAGAGCTGTATCTTTAATTAAGGAGTACATATATTTAAAAGTTGAAAATTATTCCCACAAAAACTTGTAAAAGGATATTGTCAAAACTGGAAGAAGATCATTTATCTTCTCCTGGAGATCTTTTCGAGACAAAGACTCTATCAGTTGTAATACCTCGTCCACTGAATTTTGAGAGTCCATTTTCGTAAAATATTCCCCTCGTTAAATTTAAATACTATGCAGAAACTTAAAAGTCCATTGAAAACACTGTAGAAAGTTCACTAATGAATGTACTAAAATAAAGCATAACCTTGATTGAGCGGTCGCGCCATACACAAAACACATGAATATGGAAAACTCGCATCCTGACGATATACACTAGAATGGTTCGAATTGTTTAGTTCACTGCTAACTTTATCATAACACTGCACATTGGCTAATTAGCTCGGTATTATGTGTGGTAGAGTTGCATGGTAAATATGCCGTAATTTCTACTATCAATTACGACAACTGCAAAACTTTTCAAGCTTCTTCACACAAATCTAGCACGCTGGATCCGGATAGTATTTGCAAGGCTTGCAGCATTAACGATCCCAAATCGAAGAAGTCTTATACTCCTAGATGGATAAATACTAATCATCGCTGGAACTACAAACCCTCATATAATTTGTCACCCACTGATGTATCACCTGTGCTCGTCTCAGGGAAACATTTTCCAAATTATTCGTCTGCGAACGAGACAGTCGTTCACCCCATGATATGGGGAATGATCCCGCCATGGCATAAAGTAAGATTACCTTTTAATATCTGTACCAACGATTTGGTGTGATACGGTTCAACTTTTTTTTGGTCAAACATGTTCTCTTTCTATTTTATTTAGGGATCCTACAAAGATCATAAACTAACAACCCACAACTGTAGATTAGAGACTGTTACAGAATCACGTTTATATAGTGAGCCTCTACGTATTGGACGCCGTTGTGTGATGATATGCGATGGATTTTATGAATGGCAGACCACTAAAGGTTCTAGAAGGCAGCCTTACTTTATATATGCACCACAAGACAACGAGGTAAAATTATAAATAAATATATTTATATCGTCCTTTGTTCTATTTATGATCAAGTGCACATTTACTTTCAAGCTATGCATTGTATAGGTGAAAATTGAAGATAAATCCACATGGGAAAACTCATGGAATGAAGAGAGGGAATGGCATGGGCCGAAAATAATAAAAATAGCTGGTCTTTTCAATACATGGAAATCATCCGAGGTCTTATTTTATATTCCGTTGATTTGGAACTAAAATTATTCAAAGTTATTGATTTTACTTCAATTTGTTCAGGGGGACACTATATACAGCTTCTCAGTTATTACAATGGAATCAAATGAGACTTTAAGTTGGTGCCATCACAGAATGCCTGCAATATTGGACAAAGATGAAGATATAATCGTGGGTACTAAATTTAGGTTCTAGATGTTGAAAATGTAATTTAAATGCATATTTTTACTACTGCAGGACTGGCTCGACTATGGACAAGTGGCACAGAAATCAGCCCTGAATCTTTTACAACCGGTGAAATCTTTGTCTTGGCATCCTGTGAATACATTGGTTAATAATTCAAGGAATAAAGATCCTCGTTGCAACAAACCTCTGTAAATATATTTGCCTTTTCAGTATTTATTTGTAAAGCTGTAAATTTTCATTGTTTTTATTTCTAATTTACTTAAGTTTTCTTTTGTTTGATTAATTGTTAGCTCTCTAATTTTATAAAATATCAAGCCCTATGAAACCGGTAATATTGATAATGAAATCTCATTTTAGATTACTTTCTTAGCTGCTGAAGTCTATTAACTCATTTTTTGTATAAATATTTAACCGGGGAAGTATTTAATTGAAGTTAGAATCCTCATTCCATTTATCAAAAGCAATATTTACTTAATCAGTTGTATTGCTGAAATATCTGAACTAACCAGAGAGGGATATATGTCTTATATAATAATAATATATTTTGGCGAATTCTCACATATATTTTTATTGTTTCATTACAGTACTCCTGCAAAAAAATCTGCTAGTTCTAATATACTCACATCATGGTTAAAATTAAAAAAAGAGGAATATAAGGAAAGCAGTCAAGAACATGCTGATAACTCTCCTCCTTCCAAGTTGATAAAAATTGAAAAGTTTGAAAACTAAGGAGCTCTAAAAATATACTTATCATTCAAATACTTTTTTCATTCATGATTCTGGCCCATGAGTTTTTCTACATGTTTTCCACTAACAAGGGGACTTTAACTTTATTGTTTATATTGGAAGCGGCTAGGATTGACAATTTTTAAGTGTTAATCATGAGGGGAGGGAATCATAATCATTGGTCCCTAGTATTTTCAGTTTGTTTTAAGTAATATCTAAGCTACACATCCATACCGGTTTAATCCAAAACCCCATGCCGCAGTCCTAAAGGTCCCCTCACAAGTGAAATTTTTTTTTATTATTGTTATATAAATCAGTATTATATTATTTAGTCTGTGGCTATCATTTAAATCATTTCAATGAAATAATATATTTTCAATTTAGTTTTTAAGTATGATTTATTTCACACATTTTTGTAATAAAATCCTGTTAACTACTTTGAATTACTTTATTTCTCTTAAATTGTCACTGAACATTGAATATATTTGTAATTTTATATATTGCTTGAACAAAATACGTTCTTACATTCTGTTGTTATATTTGTTTCAAATGCAAGTCATAGTTTACATGTATTTATAAAATTAGAACAACAACTTCAAACATTTATATTTGTTCTAATTTTAGTTATATTGGAAACATTTTGAAATTAATAGTCATTTGTTATTAATTCTCTCAATGAAAGCTTATTTCACGATGCTATTTCCTGTGTGAGTAAGATATTAAAATAAATTTTTCCCCTAAACTTCCTGTGCTGGAAATGCAGCTGAGATTATAGGAATATTTTGTAAAGCATTGATGACAGATGCTGCTCCTACATCAAGGATTGTTTTCGCTGTACCAAACCATGAGAAAATGAGCCACAGAAGAAAGCTGTAAAATATAACTGAAAACCCTTTATTCACCCAGTACATCCTGTGAAAGAAGCAGTTTACAAGTGAATATTTAGCTTCTCAAATGATGATTTTAATAATCAAATCAATTTTATCATTTTTATCAAATTAAATGTCCTTTGTATGTAACAATGATAGGTCAGAATATGTAGAATTAGATTATAAAGGTACCCAATCTGATGCTGTATGTAAAACTTATTATTTTACCTTCTCATATGCTTCCTTGCACTTGGTAGTGATGATAGATCTTCCTTCATGCAAAACTGCCTGGCACCTAGGATAACTGTTTTCAAGTATTCCTCATTGTCAATAAAACTATAATCCATGTAAAAACTCTTTTGATCTGCCAAGCTTAGGGAGCTATATAATGATAGGAAATTTTTGTTGTTAAATTTCCATTCTCTAGTTGTAAAGTATTGAAGTACTTCCAGTCCATCTTGAATTTTATGCTGTATCCTTACCATGCTGTAAAATGAGACAAAATGAAATATTTCATTATGTTGAAATTCTATTTCTGTATGTTATAGTAAAATTTTCAACTTACAATCTCTTTTGACGGAAGATGAACATTAGAAAATCTATGATGTATGCTGGTAAAAAATGTAGAAAAATTACACATATGTTATGTGCAAGCCGTGTATTGCGTATGTTACCATCTGGGTACCAAACAACTCCCTCAAATGGGTATTCATTTATGTGCTTTCTACCCATATCTAATATCTCTTTCCAAGTCACTGGTTTTACTTCAGACTGAGAGAGGTTGTAAACTTGTAGATTTTTCTCTCTGTAACACAAAAGCTTCATTTAATGAATCGAAGGATAAACTGATATTGTACTTTTTATTTCAAAAGGGCTCTCTGCTAAAAATCATAAAAATATAAATGAACTGTTAGTTAGAGATGATTTAAATCAAATTAAATTCATTTAGTGGTTAATAAATTACTCTTTCAGGATGATTATACTTGACTATTACTTTTTTGAGATCCTTAAAAGAATTACAAAATAAAATTTGAATTTAGTATGATTGAGTTATTTTGATTTCCTCATTCTACTTAAGTAAAACCTGAAATGACTGATAGCATCCTTTCTGAGGACACTTGAAGTAATGTCTTTGAATGTAATTCATAATACACTCAAAGTCGTTTATGTGTCAGTGATATTTTCATTTTGTAAAAAAACTATTGATCACAGATATATTTCTTCATGATATATCTTTCTGCTCACTCAGTTTTTGCTGTTTTCAAGGCACTTGCAATCATTGCATTGATAGCCATATCTACTGGAACAACCTCTGCATGATACTCTCCTTTGCAATACATGCTTCGTATCACACCCTTTCCTGCCCCAACCAATAGACCAACTGGTCCATTAAGATTATCCACCCATCCTGCAACTGGCTCTTTCCATATCGGTGTAACTGCATGGAATTAGCAATTCAAGAGATTTAAAAACATTACAACTGAGTAGTTATATTAGAACTAAGATTTTTTTAATAGATCATGAAAAATCAAAGAAAATTCTCTCAGTAGATTATAAATACTTGTCATTAATTTTTGTTGTTTGCAGGTATGTTGTATCATTTCAATGTTAGAGATATTTTGTAGAATATATAGAAAATTTTACTCCACAGAATCTTGCCTAATTATTATAACCTTTTTAATTATGCAAATACAACAAAATCACCAATTACTGAATCTTCAGCAAGGTTCTTATAATTTTAAAAGTAGATTACAGTACACTTGAAATTTTATATGAAAACAAAAAATTGAATATAATATTTAATGAGTAGCAAAATATAAACAAAAATTTTCTTCCGAGGTACTTACGTGGTCTGTTCAAAAGCTATAGCGAATTTTGAATTTCCGGGTGCTATATATTTTTGATTTTTTTTGTAGCGTTATGTTGTTACTTATGTCCCTTACTTATTCTGACAATTTCGGCAATGTTGGAATATTTAGTTAATTTTTGACAACTGTTTTGCTCGGATGTGTTTTGGCTCGTCTTCGATTTTTGCCTATTCCAAAAAACGGATCAAAGAATTTGTATCAAAACAAAAAAAGTCACAGGGGGTCTGGGGAATACGGTGGCTGCGGCATTATTAGAGTGTTGTTTTTGGCCAAAAATTCGCGCACAAGTAACGATGTGTGGGCAGGGGCATTATCATGGTGCAAAAGCCAATTTTTGTTCTTCCACAAATCCACCAAAAGATCAAAAATCGAACATAAGTAGCCCGCGAAAATTCAAAATTCGCCATACTTTTTGAACAAACCTCGTATACTAGTTTTAGGTTATTCTTTAAGTACTGAACTCACCAATAGAAGGTCTTATGATGGAGACTGGCATGAATTTTGAATAATCTTCAACTAATTTTTCTGCCAACCGTTTAGAAAAAGTGTAGGTATTTGGATGAGGACTGAGGAGCCTGTTGAGGGATAGGAACCTGAGTTTTATTAAAACTAGGATTTATAAATTATAAGTTGATTTATTCCTTCAAGTGCAGAGGAAATTTAAAGGAATCCCTACTGGTCAGAGGAGATTTAAATGAAATTGGCAATTTTGGCTAATATTCATAAAAAAATTTATAATTTCAAACCTAATTTTAAAATTAATATGAAATTTTTATGCTAAATGTGTATTATATCTTGTTCGTTACACTTAGTAATGATATTCACAATAACTTTAATATTTTATGACAAATTACTTGGTAAATCATCTTTTAACTATACTCCGTTTCACGTTATGAAGAGACAACGTATTTCTTATGGCTCTGTACATTTCTTCTGGGAGATTCCAGCGCGCTGTTGCCAAATACGTAAAAAATTAAATTGAAAGAATTAGGTTTTAAACCTTATCAATAGTTAGGAAAAATATTTTTGAACAACATAGTGCAAATTATTTAAGTTTAAAAATTATAATAATCGAAGGAAAAATAAAAGTTATACTTCAAGAAACCCTTAGAATCGGTTTCGATTTTCTTCGAATCGAGGACTTTGGGTCTATCTTTCAAGATATAACATATTTTTTAGTATCAAAATTTGCCTCTATTTATTCACTTTCCGCTTATGTTGTCAAATGTTATATTAAAAGTTTTTCGGAGAAATTACGAGAAGAAATCTAAGGAAATACCGTGACTTTTTCGCAAAATGAGTTGAAAAATGTAGTCACCTGCTACTTTTCCTCCCATTAACGTAAGAAGAAACTTCCAGCGAGAAAGTTTCTCAGAAAATACAGAATTTATTTTTGCTCGAATCCCAATAATCTACGTTGAACGGTATTCTCAATAACGAATTTTTATTACGACCGTAACGCGGACATCCGCGCGCGGTGCAACGAGCGGCAGCCGATACATGTCCAACATTATTCCATCGTAATTGAACATTTTAATGAGAAAGTAATTGCATTTTATGATTATATATATATTTCTTATATATATAATTAATTTAAATAATTTCTATATACATATAATTATATATATATATATATATATATATATATATATATATATATATATATATACAGACAAATAAATTATAATCAAAGAGAAAAAAATTTCAATTGCCGGGGCGCGAACCAGCGTCCACCGCGCAAAAATGACGGATAGAAAAAGCTTCGCCTTTGCCTTTACCAACTCCACCAACGAACTCGCTGATAATGGTGGAGCACAGAAGAGCTCTTATCTAAGATAAGCGGGTTTGGGTTGTCCCGGCGCGAAATTTGAAAAAATTGCAATCTTTGAACGTTAATATCTCCTAAACTTACGGCGAGAAACGTCTATAAAAAAAGACGTGTCTTCTTAATTTTGATCCTCTATCGAACTATGCTAGTCTCACTCAAAAGTCAGGAGACACCTATGTTTACACTCCTTGTAAGTATTTACTTACTTTGTAGAAATTTTAAAAGGAATTCTTAAAGCCGTAATAGTTTTCAAGAATAAAGCATATTATTAACAAAATGCAACTAAGAATCCCTCACACTATTTGTGATGGTGTAAGGTATTGATGGACATAAAAACAAGAATAAACTCTTAAACAAGGCAATCTTGAATTGAAAGGGGATGGAAAGTGAAGATCTTCCTTCAAGGAGATGGTTCATTTTCCATTGGAGAGTCAAGAAAAGATAAGGCAAAGAAAACAAAGCAATTGATAATATCATTACATGTAGTTGGTATATCACTGTAAAAAGTCCTAGAACAGCAACTCTTCCTCCATATAAAGAAACTATCACATCTCATGAAGAAATTCCAGAACATAAAATTTCTTAGAGTGAAAGTAAACTGTAAAATATTAAAATTTAAATTATAAGTTAAATATTCTTTTAATTAATATGTTCACAAATAAAGAACCATGAAAGAAATACATTATAGAAATGGTATTACCATTGGTAAGCCAAAACATTCCTTTTTTGAATGCAACAAAGAGATTGTGAAATAGCATATTTTAATTAAAAATTGATCCGAACCCTAGAGATAGTTTGGATCTATCTAAGTTACGCTCTCAGGTCAACCCTACTTGTACTACCTAGAATTTTGGAACAGGCTATATATAGACTGAAGGAATTTAGCAGATTTTGTACAGTGTAGATAATTTTCAAGAGTATTTTATAGACTATAATACATTATCTTGTAAACAATCCAGAACTATCTTTAACATATTTTCTGTAATTGAACAGTTCTTTACTTTAAATTACTGTTGAATGTGATCGAATAAGGAATTAATTGGAGAAAAATTGTACTTGTTATAATACTAAACTTTCTTTATCGTAATTTCATAAGAAAAAGTATATGAAATTTTATACAAATAAATAAAATATCAATATTTTATAAGACCTGCTTGTTACTATGAATTTTATATTTTGGAACATAGATTTATATGACAATTTATGTTAATCCATTTCCATAAACTTCGTACATCTTTTATTATGTTTATATAAAGTTAAGAATTTTGATTTTTGCGGAAAAAATCTATTAATTAAAAATAATCCTAGCATTTAAAGAACTATAGTAATTTTCTTCTTAACTTTAATCACATTTGTTAATAAATACAAGTATAATAGAAGATGTAAAGACGATACCTTGGCGTGATAGCATCTAACATGCTGTCATCCATCCACTGAACGCAACGTATAATATCCTCTGGATCCACTGGAACTGGATATGTTTTTTCTTCCAATATTTCACAATCAACGTGACAGAAAGCCGTGGAAAGATGAATGAAAGCCTTCAAGAAGTATAGTTAAAAAAATATTATTATCATACACTCAGATAGGTAAAAATTTGTTATTGATAATACAGAGGTCATCTGGAAGGTAACATCTATCGTCTTTGGTCGCTTTCCCATTTTGCTAAAATCTTTCAACACTGTAAGAGAGACGGTGGTAGCTCTGATAAATTGAATCCGTTCTTCGAGTCCAGATAAAACCTGATAGTCACACTTTACCCTAGCAGTCATTCCATAGCGTCTTAGGCTTCATTTCAACGACTTGAACTCGGTCGTTTTCCAAGTCCTGTTGCCCTTCTCGTATCGGACGGTTCCCAACCCTTGAAAATAATGTACGGATTAGCAAAAAGAAACCCACAAACCAAAAAACAGGAATTATTTTCTGGATAACCTAAGTTTTATAAATAAAATTTAAAATATTATATAATTTATTTAAATTATTCCTTTCAAAAGCGTTTGTTTTTAGAATTTATTTTACCCTGAGTCATAATGCATGGATCTCTAATTAACCTAGCGATGTAATTCTCTTTGAGGCATCAGTTGGGATAACCCTCTTGATGTTTCCGGAGTTTAAATATATTTGACTCTCTCTTTTTTCATGTTATCCATTACTCATATTTCAATTCACATACTCTTACTGATGCCTCTCTCTGAATATTTTATTCACTTTAATTAAGGGTGTTATGTTTTGTATAAATAATTGGATGCTCTGTTATAAGTAATACGCATATATTTTCATTATTTTGATAAATTATTATTGTATAATTCCGTACTTCAAACCGTACCGTTTTCTTTGTGGTGGAAGGAGGTGAAATATTTTCAAATTTTAAAAAATCATATTTCTCTTAATATGACACACAGATCATTCAAACTTTCTACACGTATAGACTCCTATACATAGTTTTTATAAAGAAATCAACATATGTCTATGTTTGACAGGTTCGATTCCAGAGCGACCCAAAATCTCGATTAATCCCATAAGAAATACATTGGCCATATTTCCGAAAACTTTTTAGGGCACTTCCCAACCGCGCAGAGGTATCTGTTTATCGGTTATTTTAGTACAGTTTTTATAATAGTTTGCCAAATACTTTTGGGCAGTCGAAGAAGAGATGTCTTCAACAGACTGGGGGCACCAGGGGCATTCCTTCGGAAGGTCGTATGTCGCTGCGGAAAAAAAATTTAGTATCCGCAAGCTTACTGTGGCCCAGACGCCAAGCGATATCCCCTTCCGTCCAACGGATGGGCTCTGATTTCCAACAAGTATATATCACCTCAAGTTAGAGCACCTTTGATGGGCCCCTCCCCTTGTTTTCTGTTGGACAAGTGAATACGATTTTTTTTCGGGATTGGTAATACGATGTCCTTTTTAAGTGCGTTACTGTATAGAGAGAAACGCATTATGTTTGTGATCGACTGCGGTGGTGGCCAGCCGGTTGGGAATGGTCTACTGTCTTGAGCTGTCATTGCCTGGGTTCAAATCCCAGTGTTCTCCAGGATTCTACTACCGAGTTGTAGAAATCGCTGGCCAATTTGCTTTTCCGGTATGGGTCGCGGGTCAGATAGAACGTTAGGGGGTCACCATTTTTGGCAGCTTCGGCCAGTCTGCTGGCCGCCAGTATCCTCCAAGGAATTTCTGGAGGCCCAAAGAGTAGTCTTTGACTAAAAGGAACCTGAAGGTTCGAATTTTTGTTGCAACGTCTACTAAACCAAGGCCGCCTTCCGCGGTTGGGGTTGTCATGATAGAACTATTCACCCAATGTCTCCCCGAGTTCCATACGAAAGCTGTGATCCTTGCCTGTACTTGTTGGATAATTGATTTTGTTGGGGAAAAATTTGAAGGATTTGCCATATCCTAGGAGTTATAAACTTATTGACTGTGAGGACCCTTCCTCTCAATGACATGGTCGTGACCCTTGGCTTTCATCTATCGATTCCTTTTTGAATCTTACTCAGTGTCGTGCTGTCGTTTACCTCCCTGGCTTTCGGTTGGTCATTTCCTAACCAGACATCTAAGTATTTGAGCCCATCGCTGATCCAGACAAACCGTAATGGGGTGTCTCTACGATCCTTCCAACTACCTAACCACAGTCCTTTACTTTTATTGCTGTTCAGTTTTGCCCCTGATTTGTTTGAGTATTCCTTGAATGCCCTAGCAAGGTGATCAAAGTCTTCCTCTTCTCCTATTAAGACGCGTCATCCGCATAAGCGGGGACTGAAAGCCTCTGTTCGGGTTGGGTTGGTAGGCAGAGACCTGAGATTTGTAAGCAAATTTAACAAGGGTTCAATGACTATCGAGTACAGCTGTCCAGAAATGGGGCATCCTTGTCTTATGCCCCTTTTAAATTGAATCGGCCCAACCAAGGAGTCTGCGGCTCTGACCACATATCGAGCTCTTTTATACAGCGTTTAAACTTTGTCAATAAATGTCGAAGGCGTTCTCTTGATGCTTAATTAATTGATTAATGATGCTAGAGCCAGTGGCAATTTTTTCTCATTTGCTAAGTGGATATCATCCCGGGCTAGGGCAATATTGTGGAATATACTCCTTCCCGGTATACAGTAGCCTTATTCCGGAGACACTAAGGAGGACATTACGATGGCTAGTCTTTTTGAAATCGCCTTTGCTATGATTTTATAGTCTGTGTTTATGGGGGAGATGGGTCTCCAGTTTTTATCTGCTTTACATCTCCCCCTTTATCGATTAACGTGAGAACCGCAGTGGTGCTTGAGAGGGGCAGCTGTCCTCTGGAGAAAGCGGCTTCGGTCATCTCCCAAAATGGGGCGTTTTATCTAGAGTATATAGTATATAGAGCGTTTTTGCCAAAACGCGAGATAGAACTCTACTATGAGGCCATCGAGTCCAGTAGCTTTGTTTCTGTTTAGCTCCCTCAGTGCCTCCTCGTATTCACCAATACCTATCGAGAAATCGAGGGATTGAGCCGTGCCTGGGCTCATGCTCCGAAGTACAAAAGAGGTCGTCTGGTTTCCCTTGAAGATCTCATCTTCCGAGTAGAGGCGAGAGAAGTAGTTGAAGAGCAGTCTTCGTAGGGATTTAGGTTCGCTAATAGTTCGATCTTCCAGCTTAACCTCCCTAAGGGTTCTGGGACTGCATCTTTCTGCCCACTTTGTTAGGTACGTAGCAGCGGGTTTATCATTAGCAAGCAAGTCCCAGCCAATACGAGCGTGTAGTTTTTCCCCTTCCCTTAGGTACCATTCTTTGGTCACATCGGCAGTTAGAGCTCTTCGGAGGCATCTTTTGAATGTAATCGCGTCGTACTTTAATTCCTCCTTCAAGTTCTCCCATTTGAGATTGGGTCACAGAAATCGTCCTGGAGGGGAACGTCAATCAGTGCTGTTGCGTGTATTCCGGCATAATTAATAAGGAGTTGTCTGAACGCCACGTCTTTGAATGCAATTTTACTTTTCCCAACGATAGCTTGGTGAGCAGTACCATGTGGTCTGAGAAAGAATGTACCAACCGGATATCTTTCATGGTTTTCAGCTCGGATTTCAATATATATATATACGCGGTCCAAACAAGCGCTTAAACTACCATCTCCTCGTGCGTGGAAGGTATATCCAGGCTCATGAGGTCTCAGCTCGCACCAAACATCGACCATTCCTTGGTTTTCGATGAGGTCGCTTAATGCAGCCGCATATCGTCGATAGCGTTCTGATCCTGACGTTCTATCCCTGGAAGCGCAAAGACTGACGTTGAAGTCTCCCGCAATTACTAAAAGGTCATCAGGACTGGCTTGGGAAAGGTAACTACGGATCGCTTCCACGACCTCCAATGCGACCCATTCATCGTGAGGTCCGTAGAAAGATAAAAGGCGGAGCGTTACTTTGGATTCCTTCCCAACTCCTACTATCAGCTCTTGCGCATGGCAGTCGTAGATGTTGGTGGTGTTACCTTCGGTGATATTTGCGGATTTCTTGATTAAAATTGCTGTGCCGGTTCGCAGTGTTCTCGGCCCATTAAAGAGTTGAGTATATTCTGACCGACTAGTACGTGAGGCTTTAGTACAATTTGTTTCCTGTAATAGGACGGTATCCGGAGACCAACGACCCAGGAACACTGCAAGCTGAGCCCACTTCGTGGGACTATTGGCGGTTATTGGCGAGTTTTGTCGCGTGTGTTATCAACTGCCCTCCCCCTATTGATCTGCGACGGCATAAATGTGCTCTTGTAAGGGAATGTTTTCGGTGGCTTGAATTATTATACCGGTCTTCTTATTGGGGCCGCTTGGCAAGGGCGAATCTACCTTTCTGGTGACAAATGAGAAATTACTTTTGGTAGAGTCTGATTCACCCTGTCTGAGGGTCGAATCACGTCCTCTTCCTCAAAAACTTGGATGGAGACGAGGGCGGCTCCGAACCCATTTCTGCCGTCACCGCGACGACAGAAGAGGATCGCGAGAGTGACACCTCGGGACCAACTAGAAATGGCACAAATATGAATAAAGACTGACAAAGGCACTAACCTGTGACAACAGAACAGCAAGCGAGGTATGAGATGGATGGATGATAATGAAATGAGATGAAAACGAACGAAAAGGTAGGATCACAAACCAAAGCTCGGGAGCGAATCCAAAACACGTATGCCCTCAACGGCGTCCGGTGTGTGTGTGTGCATGATTTATCGATACCTTAAATTCATTTTTAGGAACCAACACGGTTTTCGTAAGGCGTGATCTTGTGAGTCTCGGCTTGCATTATTGGTCCACGACATCTTAACATCTGACGAGAAGAAAAAGTAAGTGAATACAATATTTTTTGATTTTCGGAAAGCGTTTGACAAGATCCCTCATCACAAGTTGATATACAAATTGAAAGTTGCAGGTTTACAGTTTAGACACATGGAGAAGTAATAAAGTGGTTAGAAAACTTTCTCTCCGACAGAGAACATAGTAGTTATAAATAAGGTTAGTTCAAACCCCGTTTAAGTGACCTCGGGAGTACCACAGGGTAGCGTAATAGGGCTCTTACTTTTCTTTGTTTATGTTAATGATCTTGGTAATCTCATTGATAGTAACTTTGCAGACGATACGGTTATATACAGAGAAATAGATAACAGAGAGGACAGGTTAACCCTAACGATAGATATAGATAACATCAGGAAATGGTGCGATGACTAGCAATTGGAGCTCAACATTGATAAATGCTCAGTAGTTAACTTTTTAAGATAAAATCCACCACCGATGGTGGTGGATTTTCTGATGATCTGGGAGTTACGCTGACGAATAACTTACATTGGAGTGCCGATATCCGTAACATGCGTTACATAGCATTAAGGAAACTCGGTTTCGTCAAGAGAATAGCCGGTAGGAGCGATGAAAAGGTTCGCAAAAGATGCTACTTTACGTTAGTTAGACCTCACCTTGAGTACGCTTGCAGCATATGGGACCCTGCCAATAAAGACTGCATTCGAGGATTAGAAAAGGTCCAACGTAAGGCGATACGTTTTGTAAAAAATTGTTACCATAAGGCAATGAGCATAACATTGATGCTAAAGAACGCCGATGGGGAATCATTGGAAGAAAGAAGGTCGAAACAAAGAATTAAATTACTAGATAAATTCAGAGAGAGCTCCTTTATAGTAGACGTAGAAAGCATAATGTGTCCTCCGTTTTATATAGGCTGATCTGATAATGCGCGAAAGATCAGGGAAATAGATGCGCGAACGGATCGTTTCAAAAATTCAAATTTTCCGCGAACTATATAAAATAATCGGCTAGGGAAATAAAGACTTTGAGCATTCACCCCCTGCCAAACGCCGAAATGCGGCAGGGTAAATATGTAGATATAGATTGAATTGTTTAAACAAATGTTTTCATACAATCTATACATATAGGTTCTTGCAGTTCAAATTGAGGACATAAATAACGGAGGAGAAAAGGTAGATATTTGTATTTAAATATTCTTAAAATTCACTATATTATGGCGGCTGTGAATTTTTAAAATGCTAAATTGAATAATTGTTTTTAATGAGGAGGAAAACAAATATCGACAAAAAATCATCATTAGAATTCAAGATTCTATTTCAGATATAATATTCTGTGAAATTCAACTTGCCATAGATGTTTTTATCGGTACCCAACAATAATGACAGCTATTAATAATTGTAAATAATTTTATTGAAAATTTTGTGCATAATTGAAGCTGATTGATATAGTAAGACTTTCTCTTTTGAAATATAAATCGCTAGTGAAGGTTAATCGTGACCTAGATCTGAGGTCTTGAAGTGCTTAAAGAAAAAATCCTTATAACCGGTCGTGAGGATGGTGTCGTCACCTAGGAAAGTACTTGACCTACGAAGCAATGAAGATGGTCACCAAGTCCACAATGACTATTGCTTATCCAACTAGAAAGGGTTTTAAGAAACCAGCTATCCTTGCCTTCCTCGTATTAAATTTCTCATAGATGAAGTAACATTCCGCTAAATATGTGTAATTGCTGAGGTGTATTATATTTTACATGTATGTTTAAAACTATTTTATAAAATGGAAATTCCCACTCTTATTTGCACATTTGAGGAAAATGTTTATTTTCTTCATTTTAGGCGAATAGAGTAAACAAAACTTTGCGTTCAATGTATCAAGCCTATATGTTAGTTAACTTTTGCCGCAAGACCACATTATTGATTCGTTGTACGCATTATTTATTCTTTTTCTTACGCCTATAGCTTAAAACTAATAAAGTTTAAATATTCCGTGCGAGAGCGAGGTACCACAATACCATAATGACTTGCTACTGCTCTGTTTCCATGCAATTTAGTGTAATTTAACCCTCCTGGTTTATCCACACCCTGAGAGGAATGTTTCCCCCTCAGCCAGAATTTGAACCCAGGACCTCAAACTGTGGAAAATTAGCATTCTAAACATTCCGCCAACGAAGCGGGCCATATTTCCGAGGGATTCTTTAAGTAAATAGTTTTAAGCACCGATACCGAACGTGTATACATAGTAGCACCGATACCCACGTGTGTGTCGTCTGAGTCATACATTGAACGAGTTGTACCCTCTTGTACTAATAAGTAAATGTATCCGTCCGTCCGGCGGAGTTCTACGGATCAAATTAAGATTTCTAGCTTAGTTTGGTCGATTTTTTCAGAAATTTCGATAATAAAGGATGATTCTACACATTGATGAAGATTTTTTACCTTTACAATAAGAGAAAAAAATTAGGTAGCGAAATGAATATAATGGATGCGAAATCAGCGTGAGAACATTGAAACTGTCCAACATAAAATGTTAGTTTTTTGGATTACTTTATGAATGCATAAAAGCCAAATTATTCTCATTTTTGAGTAACCATATCTTTGTAGAAAATAATTTAAGTGGATTATAACCTCCTAAAGATTGGATCGTGCAGTCAAATTTATATATCTCCACAAACATTTTTGTTTATTTCGTTACGAGACAATTGTCGCGAGAAAAATTGAGATACGTGGTTTGTCCAGAAAATACGTATAAAAATTCGGGAAAAAGTGGAATAATAACTTTATTTTACAAATATTCAGGTATTTCAATATGGTCTCCTTCAAAGTACTCTCCCTGGGACAAGATGCACAAGATCCAATGCCGTTTCCATTGCTTCCATCGCTGAAAGTCTTCAGTTGTGAGGCTCTTCATTTGCCGTATCGTTTCAGCATTGATGGCTTCTACATCCCCCAAGTGCCGCTCCCGGAGCAACATTTTGCATTTCGGGAACAGGAAGAAGTCGCAAGGTGCTAAATCGGGTGAATAAGGTAGGTGTTCTGTTACGATGATTGAGCTTTGGGCCAAAAACTCACGTACAACGATTCTAGCTTCAGAACGATTTTCGCCCATAATTTTTTCATCTCGAGTTTTTCTGTCAGAATTTCGTGGACGATTGTTTTGGGGATTCAGTTCCTCAGCAATCATTCTGTAAATCGACGGTCTTTAAGAACGCAACCGCGAATTCACTCAACATTTTTCAACTACTTGTTGACGTTTGGTTCCTTCAGAGAATTGTCTCCGTAATCTTCTTGCAAACACTCAAAAATGACACGACCATTCTTACCTAGTTTTGCAAGAAACTTGATGGTGATGCACTTTTCCTCAATCAGAGAGAGCTCCATGCCAACAGCAGGTGAAAAACAGGTTACTTTCAACAAGAACACGTGAATCCTACTTCACTCACAGAATTCTCCGGCTCGAACTGAGCATTGAGCGGATTGGGTAGAGAGGGGGAGCCACCGGGCCTTGACAGGACGCCCCGAATTCTTTATACGGATTTTACGGACAAACCACGTAAATGTTGTTATTTTCATTTACAGGTTATTTTGAATCGATATCTTGAAAAGAACGTTAGTTTTTGAATTTCACACTCGAGGGCGGGATCGGATCAATTTGAATTAGGCTCTGGGGTCTATGAGTCTCGGGCCAAAAAGTAATAAAGATTAACAATCGGAGCGCTAATTAAATTACTCTTTCGGGTTTAAAAGTTAAAAATTATTTCAATTTGATTTTTATGTATTCATAAGATACAAAGAGTAATATAAAAAGAAATTAGCACTTAATATTAGATAGGATGATGCAATGGCAGTTTTAACAATGTTCTCGGTCGCTAAGGTACCCAATTTATTTCATTCCGCAATGAAAGTTATTTCTTTCGTTATAAATATAAAATATTTTCATCGATGTGTAGAATCATCTTTTCTTATCCAAATTTCAGAAAAAAATCGACCAGACTAAGCTGAAAAGATTAATTTTATTCGTTTAAGACGGAACTTCTCCGGATTTTGCGGAAAGAATGCACCTGCCTACGAGGCAATTCAATTCCCCGATAAGACAATACTGCCTAGAATTTTGGAACGGCCTATAGTTTGGTTTACATTTTGACGGGCATGGTGCTGTCCCGGAAGGTTAGCTATCCCAAATGTCTCCTTTAGAGCTCTATTTTTGCTGGCAAAAATTTAGTAAAACCTGATAAATTAATTATGGCAGCTGTAGAAAAAGTTGTGTCTCTAGACCTTTATCCGGGATAAAAATAGCATTCACTACTGAAAGTTATCCTGAGTGCTTCACACATAAGACGCGGGTAAATTAGTTGAGACCTAATTTAAGAAAAAAAAGTGTCTTATATGCCGACAAATACGGTAATTAATTAATTAATTCACAAAACATCACGGAAGAAAATGTAGAAGTTACCAAATATACACTCAAGGTAGAAGGATCTGCATCTCAAGAACTGAAGATTAATAAGATAAATTTTACTTTCAAAAATACACAATTTCCAAGTTTCAGTTACAAAGTTTTCAGGGAGATTGAGAGTAACGATGCTATTGATCCTTCCAAAAGATTTATATTTCATCATGACCCGGAGCGATGATCGGCAATTTGAACTAAATTTAGATGATGTTGAGCAGGTAAATTATTTGAAAGAAAAATTATTTCTAAAGATTAATCGTACAGCCTCCGAGGGGGAAAATTATTGTCCGTAGAATCGGGCAAATATCTAGGGGTGACTCTCACGAATAACTTATCCTCACATCCGTAATATATGTTGAAAGGCACTAAAGAAACTCGGATTCGTTAAAGGAATGGTCATATTTGTTAATAAAATAGAGGAAGTGAATGAAAAGTCTGCGAGCATTGCTATTTTGCGTTAACGAGGCCGTGGCCCATGTGCCCATACGGTCGATTTCTAAGTGCAGATTACATTTATGCATAGGTCTAAAATACGGAATGAATTTCGTAAAAAAGATACTGCGATAGATCAGTGAGTATCACTGCGATGCTTAATAACGCTGAATGGGATTCATTTACAGAAATAACAGAAGATGACGTTAAAGATAAATGTATTAAATTAGGACAGAAAAACCAAGTTTTCGGAAGACGTGCAGATATAATGCGCCCTGCTATACATGCCGTTCCACAATGAGGAAATTAAGAGAGTTAGATGCGAAAACAACCCGATTCAAAAATTCGTTTTTTCCGCGAAAGATGAAAATAATCATTTAGGTAAATAGAGCCTTGCTGCATTCACCCCCTGCCACACGTCGAAAGGAGGGTAGCTGGATATTTAGACATAGACAACATTTTTTCTCAATGTACGCTACTTTAATTTAATACATTACATGTTTGTTGAATCTGAAATTATTTCTGAAAGATTAGAAATTTTATTGTAGTAATTAACATTTGGCATTAGAAAGGAATAAACTTAATGGAATTTATAATTCCCGGAAAGTATCATTTATACACTTGAAACCCCATTCATAACAGTAATGTATTTTTGAGAGTGAATTTAAGCCCTAATAAAGGAATCTCACAACTAAAAAGTCAGTAACATAATCACAAATATTCTCAGTTCAGAAATTTCGCCCTCAAGGACTCGAATCTGGGACCATGTGATTTGGGTATTAGTACTGGGAACTTGAAGAATAGGCTATACTAGTATATAGGACTTGAGAAAATTTTAAGTGATTTAAGTGAGTGTAATTGGTACTCCTTCAACCACAAAGATAGCAGTGAACAGTTTTTTTTAGATTTATAAATGGAGTTGCTTCTATAATCTGGGCAATGATAATACGAGCGAAAACAGGTAACCTACTGATAGTTACAGCAACAGGTAACAGTTGCAGTCTACAGGAAATAAATACACACCGATGGATATTTGCAAGATACCTCACACCATCACCAATTGCAGAAAGCTTTACTGGTTGCCTCTCTTGTTCATCGCGCCTTCAACATCGCTGATTCCTTATAAATAGAGACACGTTAGCACTGCTATCCAACGGCTACGATGGGCACATGGTGAGAAAAACCATACTGAAGGAGGAAGGGCGCCGAAAAAATGGAAGCGAAAATTCTTCAGAGATTCAGCTGCGATGATTGGGAACACAGTTCAAAGGACAGAATCCCTAATGGACAAAGTCCCATGCTCACATCTCATATTGGAGGGCGGTAGAACCTTAAAGAACAGGAAAGGGCAATAACCAACAAATCGGCGTCTTCGATTTTGAGTGAACACGTAGTTTGAAACGGCAAAACTAGTCGCTAAGGGAAAACGCTATTTTCCCTATTATCATATTATATCATATTCCCTATATCATATTCCCGATCATAAGAGTTTCCAATGAGATATTCGAAAACACCTAATTTCAAGAGAGACGATGCCCTCCACAGCACATCTTTGTAGAGGCCAAAGAATCACACTTGGACTTGAAAGCGCAGGTTCCGAAGATACTCTATGGCGGTAAAACCCAGAAGTAGTCTCAGAAACCATTGCTGCGGAAACCTTCGCAGCTATGTAAAAATTAATTTTTATCAAAATGGAGAAAATTTGAAAAAAAAATACGAAAGTCTGAAATCAATGTGAGAAGGCGTGACTCGTGGAATGCCATAGTAATAAAAAGAACTTAGTAAATTTTCTGTGGAAATATACTAAGTTCTTTTTATTACGAAAGTCTGCATTAAAATACATTCTAATCCGAAAAGGCAACGCTGTATCCTTCTTTCATCCTCTAAAAAAATCTTTCTATAACCGATGGATAAATAATGACGTAGCAAACTTATTCATTCATTTCAATACGAAAGAATCCAGTATTTAAATAATCAGAATCTTATAAAATTGCGTAGGATTGTGAGATTAGAATAATGGAAAAATATTTTTGATGCTCACCTTAAGATTCTTTATTCCTCTTGCAAATTGGAGGACTTTCAGAGTTCCTATTGTGTTAGTCTTAATTGCATCTTTAAGCTTAGCTTCTAATCTTAGCGTTGCAGCACAATGAAATACAACAGAAACTGTATTCTGAAGATTTAGGATGTCATCCTCGGAAATACCAAGGGGGTCTTCGTTTTCTGGACACAGATCTCCTGAAATCACTTTCACCTTACTCTCGCCTCCTGGTCTCCCTTTCCTTACTCTCTCAAACAGCTGGAATGGAGTAAAAATTAACAAATAAATATAAAAATTGGCAAATTTGTCGTTTTATCCAATCTCTTCAAAAAACTATTACTTTATCCGTTACATATTCAATCAATTTTGGTGTAAAATGAACAATAAGCAAACCTTGTATTTAATTCATTAAATTGTAAGCTACATATTACAGAATGTAGTTACATATGCTACAAAAAGATGTATAATTACAGATAATACACTGTCGCAGCGTTTGCACCTGACACCGTTTTTGTTTCCTCGCTGCGACTGCGGGGGATAATTTTATGGCTTTCGTAACAACTTTAACCAGCATGATGAAAAAGGAATGCCAGGATGAGGCGATCCGTCAAGGAGCGGTCAGACAGGGATGGTTAGACATGGAGAAAGCTCCATTCCAACGCGTTTGGAAAGAGTGTCCATCAAAGAGCAAACTTCAGTCAGAAGAGGTCAAAAAGAAATTGGGTCCCTTTTCCTTAGACATACCCCTTATATACAAGATGTTGTTCTTCCTACTCCAAGTGTGCCCTTTCTCAATGCCCACAAAAGATAGAATAAGATATTCCCATGACACATAACTCAAACACCATGGACATATTCTAGGGCTTTGTCACTAAGTTATACCTCTCAGGTGGTGAGGTGCAGATGTAACTGAGAAATCGCCAGGGTTTGGACAGTTACCAATCACTACGATATATTCTAGGGCTTTGTCTCTGTGAGTTATACTTTGCAGCAGATGGCACTGATGCGTCGGCAAAGTTTAGACAATTACAACTAAGTTAAAGCTAGCCATAGTCAGTTACAGTTTGAATATCAAGTTACGTAGTCATCATAGAGTATATATCCTATATAGTTAAATAGAGTTATATGTAAAGACTTCATGCTTGAATATAAAAAATCTGTATTAAATTTAATGATTTAAGGATTCTTATTTTGAAATAGTGTATACAGAGGAATCATCTCACTGCAGATGAGTAACGTTAGCGATCAAAACACTTTTTGGTGAAATCATGGTGTACCAAAATATTTAAATTTTCTTGAGTACACAAGAAAACCAAAAAGTATCTGATGTATAATAAAAGGAAATAAGCGACCTCGAATGTATTTTTTCTAATATATATCCGTTGAAAGTAAATCATCATCATCATCATTGCTCTTTTAAGTCTCTAAAACTAAATCATTTCAAACTTCAAGTTTAAGTAGATTTTATTTATTGGTATGTCTTTAAGATACAAAGTAACGGAATAAATTACTGTTATAGGGACCGATTTGCTCACGAAACTATTCCAAATAGCCTATTATTGATCCCATTTCATTTGAATGAATATCGAAAGAACGTTCCATTGTAATCGAATGACTAATTCAAATGAAAATTCTTCAACGACCGAGTATCAGTTTTCTTTAAATTTGCAATAAGTTTCAACTGCAACAACGAAATAAGATTTAAAAAGCTAAAATGCATTAATTTGAATAAGCTATATTTTAATTTTCTTAAATTTTTATTATTTTAACGGAAAATGAGTGACTGGGATAGTTTGATTTTATTATTATCATAATACCATTTATAAAGTAAAGAAGATAAAAACTTCCATGTTTTGATAATATTTTAAAGGAGTCTGAAAATGTTCTAAAATATTATCATTTCAAAACGATTCTTAAAGGTTAATAGGAACTTAATAGAAATAATGCTACATTTTTGTCCTTTTCTTTATATTTCGTGTCAAATATAAGTAATCCTCTCATTAAAATTATAATCAATTGTTTAAAATGACATTTTTTCAAATTTTTTTCGAGGCGTTGGATTGGTGGATTTTCCGTTGCGTGGAATTTGCGATATTCAGCGTAATAATTTGTGATGAAGTTTGTATAACTCTGCCAACTTTTGCGATAAAATTTTATTTGTTAGTTTGTGATAATTCAATTAATATTTTTAATATAATAATGTGCTTCATTTAAATAAAATTTTTTGAACCATACACATAATTAAAGTCATTATTTGAGTTCAACGTCTCAATATTTATAAACTCGATTCGTTCTGGCCGCACTTGGTGGAAGGCAATTTTAAATGAGAAACAGAACTTGGCGACTTCCATAATTTATATATATACATATATAAATGGTGGAAGCCACCAAGTTCTGTTTCTCATTTTCGTCTCAATATTGGTTGAAATTTCTTCTTAATATTGCTCGAAGTTATTGTTAAGAATTCCGAAAGAAGTAAATTGTGGATTTTCTTTTTTGTAACATATTTTAACACTGAGGTTTTTCGCGGTCCATTTTTTGTTTGTACAAGATTTCGATAACGAAAATATGGAAATGCTTAGGTGTTTTTTGGAAGTCATCCCTCCAAATGAGCAACAAGCAAGAAAATTAGCAGAATATCGTTAACTTAAAGAGATTGATTTCGGGAAGAGAAAAGCTTTATCATCGAACAATTTTTAAGATACTGTTAAAATACAACTTAAATCGACTGCTTTACCGATGCATGATGATTCTTACTATAAATCTTTTTACGATTAATTTCTAGAAAAACGATAACGGAGAATCGAAATGAGTAGGTCAATAAGTTTTATCGGACAAGATCTTCGCTACGCGGATTTAGGAGCAGAGGCATTTTAAATAATTTTTCGTACGAAAGATGACCTTTTACGGAGGAAGATAAATTTCCCAAAACCCTTATTTGGTACCCAATAATAACGAGGGATTTACGCACCGGTAATCTGAACATTTCCTTCAGCCTTGTTTCTGGAGTCTTTCCTCTCTTCGAACGCATCAGTATGTAGATCATCTCGACTTCTGAGCAGCTCCAAAGTAACTTCTCAACCAACACCTTGCCCATCAGCCCAGATGCCCCCGTTATGAATAGCGTCTTCCCTCGGTAAAAATCCGTGATCTCGGTTCCTCCCGTCGCTTCGTAGGACATCGCGAATTATCTTGTTATATCAAGGGTTTTTGTTCAATCTTTAGGTTACACAATTACGATCGTTAGAATGTCGACTCTCCGGATTTTCACTGTTTCCTTGTGCGGTTATTATTCTAAAAATGTTGAGCCTCCTTCTTAACCTTGAGAGAGGAAACTTTCTCTTCAACGACTACCCCGAGCGACTGCTTGCGATGCACTACGTCCTCTATCATTAATCCTTAGCCCCTTCTCTAGCGGCGCATGCAAACGAGGGGTAGAAAACTAGAAGCACGAAGCGATTACCCAATTTCAGTTGTCGGAGTTTCCGATGTTCCTATGACATGTGAGATGATATGAATTATCATGAATTGAGAGCTTCATAGAAAGTTAGGTTCTTACCGTTTTTGAGATGAGAAATTAACTCTTTATTAAATTCATTAAGTTTCTCGAAGAGGTAGGATTTAACTATGGTACCTGAAAGATACAAAATACTAAGGAAAGCCATCCACAGATTTTAGTATAAGATATGGTACATGGTGTATACATGCAATCTTACACATACATCTGAAGCAAATAGTGATGTTACAACGTGCTTAAATATGAAATATTTAAGCTGTGATTCGAAAGTACCTTTTCTATACTTGTCCAAAATATTAATTAAATGAAATGTAGAATGAAATTTTGAAATTAATGAATAACTATAGTTGATCAAAATGATCTCTCTAAAATCTTCAAACTACGTTAATTATTGCAATAGTAATAATCTCTCCCTATCCTCAGGTATTTAAGGATTATGTTAGATTTCCTTTATTTTACTTTGAAACGAAACTTTAAAATAAAAATAACAACGGTCACTTATTTGCACTTAAGCCGAAGCATTAATCAATAAATTCGCAAATGGGTTCGACCGAAAAAAGTCACCGTTTTGCTCATTCGATTATTGCGTGATAAATTTTATTTTTTCCTTTCTGTCGAACCTTTCTTCATACATACCTACTTCACCAAGGAAGGATTGTGCAATACATGGATCACTTTTTCCGTTACAAGACAGCGTCTCTTGTTACGTAAGATATCGTCTCCTATTCCATGTAAACCAGAGAATCTAAACTTAACAAGACATACAGGAATATATTTCGATCCTTCATCTTCAAGGTGACCAACATTGTAGCACTTTTATACTTATCAAAAAACCCACTTCCTGGACAGACACAACTATTACGATGTACTTCTAAACTCACAAACACCCACGCCCTGAGATATTACAGATTAGTGATTACTGAGATGTACAGATAGTACAGATAAATTCATAAAACTCAGAACTTCGTGAATAAATAACTTTAATTAGTATTTGTTAACCACAGAAAATTAATGTCAACTACCGATTTATAATTTTACGGGAAGCCTGCCAACCGATTCTTTAAACTAACGATTTTAAATATTTTTTGCAACGACGCCTATTCATTCAACTCATAGATAATTTGATGCGAGCGAGTGGTCGGTCAGTTTCTATGTCGATCAATGGAGAAGTCAGGCAGTCAGTTGAGTTCAGTCAATCCGTCGGATCTGTCGGGCGAGTGGGCTGTCGGTCAGTCGAGCGTCGGGGAACGGAGCGTCGGAAGGTCAGTTGATCGGGACCTATGGTAATTCATCCGCACATAAAAGCATCACCCATTCAGATGGTGACATTACAGAGGTCCATCATGAAGAATAGAGCCACTAACTTACACTTTTCAACCTACAACTGCCGTAGCAGTATATTTACATCTTGCTTTACTAACGGAGACTAATTGCTTTACTTAATTTATCTAATTTCTAGTTTTGTTTTCGCTAGAAATATTATTTGATGAATATAATCTTTAGATTTCATTAACTCGTTTATTATTATTATTATTATTAGTAACACATTATTATTAATAATATTTAGTATTTCCATAGTTGTAAATTTTTATTTTATTTCAAAATATCATCTTAAGCTTAGTTTTTCAGCTCTTAGTTTCATTTTTAAACAGGTAAATTAGTTATCTATAGATTTTCGAATAGTTTATTAAATATGAAATATATCGAATAAGTTTATTTATAATGGTGTAGGTCTCTTCGCGACCATCAAGCGGTCGAAAGTGGATATTTGCTGCGAATCCGCTCTTTGGAAAGCGACCTGCCTTAACGGGGAAAGACGTAAGCGGAAAAGATAGTGAAAAGTGAACGTGTTCAGAATACGTGAAAAAAACGCGCTAATAAACGAGCTACGAATACCTCGGTGAGGTTTATTATAAATAATTTAGTTAAGTTAAAGTTTGGTCTCGAGTTCGACAGCATTTCAGATACCCCTTTAAATTATCTCAGTGAATCTCAAAATAAATTATAAACTTCAAAAAAACCGACAGAGTTTTACCTATCGTTTGGCAATTACTTCTATCTGAGCAAGACAATTTACCTTGATTGAAGGTGAATAATATAAGATAATATCATACAAGATGTAGTGTAGTCCCCAAACTTTTATATTGAAAGTATATAATCGTTATTTATGTTGAAGGATCGAATTCTATCTCCATTTACTATACTTTCTCATCGTTCTATAATAAGTTGAATTTTCGTTTCTCTTTACATTATTGCGTAATGGTCTTGGAAAAAATTTAGCTTCCGTACAAATACTTCCATTTATTTCCTTCTATAAATTAGGGGTATAAAGATATGATATGTATTTTAAGACTTGAGTGCTTCACTTTGTTTTAAAGCTAATGACTGTTCATCATTAGAGGAAGAGAGAGTTTGTTTTCCTGAAATTTCATTTCTTGGGAAAATCAAAACTTTCTCGTAAGATATTTTCCAATTAGAGAAGATTCAGTTCAATTCCGAACGCGCATTCTGTAAACACGTCTACTGATGCTAAATCATTGGAACATAAGAATCGGTTATTATCGGGGAATAACTTTCAGTATCTGATGCTTTTTTTTGATATTATACCTAAGAAATATTTTGTTAAAAATGATATCGATTTTTTTTTCTTAATGATTGAAAATTATATCATTGCATTAAAAGTGAAGAACTGTTTATATTCCTTTTCTCTTAATTCATGTAAATATCTCGAAAATCCAAATACATAATTAATTATAATTTCATTTCTTTAGTATCTCAAAAGTCAAATTTTCAATAGATAAGACTGTTTAGATTGCCTTTATCCAATTCAAGTTATACCTATGTATTTTGATAATTTCCTAAGAATTGCGTAAAATGAAAATATTCTATTATTATTAACTTTCATTTATAAATTAAAAGTAACTAGTATTTTTTACAGCCCGAATTTAATTTTATGAATTTATATAAATAGAAATGGTGAAAAAGATTTAATTAGAGATACTAACTCTTAATTTATCATAGCATTTCGTGAATATCTCAATATATCAATACTTTTCATGCTATTTTATCAGGCTTCATTTAACCTTAACCTGAATTTTTTTTTAAGATTTCTACTTTTATGCAAAATAAGGAGAACAAATTCCTTTTCCGAAAAAGTATTTATTACAACAACGACAGATATAGAGAACTAAACGTCACAAAATCATGCTGAAAAAGTAATATTCTGATTCCTTTGTCTCATACTAATTTACGGGCAATAGTAAGATTTGCATATATGGACCGTATAACTCAAAAATACTTTTACGTTATCAACTATGACTCATTCTGATTGCAGCGGAAAGTATATTCACTAAGAGTGATTCATCTAATCAGTCATTTGTATATATGCATCGCTTACTAGCTGACTTTCTATTCCTACGACGGGAGGATGAAAATTACGTAAGAAAAAGTCAACGTTCCATTCTTTTTATAAAGTGCACAGTAAACATATTTCTTTACGAAATTTACTTTACTTTCGATGATGTTGTATATTGTACGATACACACAAACATCACTGGAAGGCTGCCTTTTCGCATCTTTGTTTCCCATGAGTTCTCCCGTTCAAATACGTAAGCAGTAATTATTTTCTACTTATTAATTATTATAAGTAAAGATACTTAATTTATAACTCTAAGTGAAATTCAAAATTATGGTACGTAAATATTTTCTTCAAAATAAGGGAAAAAATTTGTCCTAAATCCCCTGAACGTGGTGTTAGCAAACTCATTTCAAAGCAAAACCTCTTAGACATGTTTCTTCTCTGAACTTAGCGGTGGGATTTACGCAAGGACATTTTTTATTAAATTTACGAAACCATTTGAATTTGCATTGTGTCGATGATAGCTTATGACTTCATAACAAGGGAACAGATTATATTAGCCAATGACGATTAAGAAAGAGTACATTATGGAGAATTAATTTCCATAAAAGTAGATGCTCGACGCAAGAGATGCCTCCGTATTGAATCAAACGGAAATGAATGTTCAGTAATGTATTTAAAATCTTGATCGTATAATCGATATGGATACTTTTAATAAAGGAGAAATAATTAGTTACTTCTACCTTTAACACAAAATTTGTATATTCATAAAAATTGTGGTAAAGGTAGACGTAACTAATTATTCCCTTTTATAATGGAGAACTACCACGAAGTCAAAGCCGAGATAGCAGAGAGTATGGATACTTAATAAATGTTTATGTTATAGTTATAGTAGTTATGTTATGTTATATGTAGTTATTGACGACCGTAAAAATAAACACAAATAGTTATCAGGATCTCAATACTATGGCAGAAAATAGTCGATAGAGAAGAGCTCGGTTAAACATTAAATCACAAATGTCGAAAAAAAAAACAGGAAAACCCGCTTAAAGCTGTTCCGATTAATGCAGTTTCAGTAGAACGCGGTAGAGCAGGGATTCTCTTAAATCGTACACTGTATTAAAACTTGTTGTTTATGTGTGCAAATTAATCGGCCAAGCACCAACCAAAAGCGTTATACTATTTAGCGACGGGGTATACTATGTATCTTTTTCAACGCACTTTTGTTAGTCTGTCCAGAATAAAGGTTCCAACTGTATTCTCTGAAGTCTTTCCTGCGTCACAGTTGATTTATTAATTGTCATTAACGTTACTAGGTATATAAAGATATAAATATAGTATTTTATTTTATTGTTATGCATTCGGAAATTTTTAGTTTTGACGATAGGTGATTGCAAAAAGTGAAAGTAAAGCGACGGGAAAATGCATTTCGCTGGAAACTAAAATGCGGGTGTTAAGAGGATTAGATGCCAACGGCAATCTGATATCAACACTGCATTAAATTTGTCGACTTCAATAATTAGTACAATTTTAAAAATAAAATAGATCGTGTTATCGGCAATTACAACCACAACTTCTGCAACAAAAATTACCCGTTCTAGAAACAATGTGATTGAGAAAATGGAAAAACGATTTTCCATCTGGATTGACGACGAAGTTGAACGCAATAAGCCAGTAAGTCGAGCAGTTATAATTGAAAAAGCGAGAACAATTATAACTATATTCAGAATGAAAAAGGCAACACCAGTTTAGGGCCGTAATTGCACATTGTATCGTATGTACATGTTTTGTTGCCTCGTTTAACACTGGAACTTATTGGAACGTATCCCCCCCGTTCAACGAGTTTTGCTGTACCTTTAATGAACAACAAGGCTTCCTATCTTGATGGATAGGGTAATGTCTATTTTTGGCATCGAAATTCCAAGGGCATTAGGTGTAAAAATGATAAATTCATAACCTTGATTCATTCCAAAGCAAAAATGAAAATTTTATATTAAAACCCAAAAATTTGACGAATGGTTGGTAAATTAAGGTGACTATCATCCACTGAATAGTTTAAAAAAAGTGAAAACGGATATTTTAGAGGAGTATTCGATCTACATCAGTCAAGCAGCGGCAGTGGTCTTCTTGAGTTAACTTTTTAGCTAATTATGTTCAAAATAGTTCATTCTAAGCTATCAACTCTTCCTTTCATACTTTACGACGGGAAAACATAATGCGCATTTTTATCTAAGAAGATTGTTTTGGAAATTTTATCGGTTGTAATACTTAATGGATATAACAAAAATATATACACGAAACGTAGAAGTTTTATTGTATGAGTCTACCGAATCTTCCACGATTAGATGGATTTAAAATTAATAAATATACATGAATATTATAAATCAAAGCTATACTATCGAAGTCTATTGAAATATTAAAATAATAAGAGTATTTATACAGTATGAAAAACAAGTTTAAAAAGATTTACTGGACGCTAATTAAGTCTACCGGAAATAAACTCAGAAATCCACAATAGGCAAAATCTATAAATGTGAAGGCAATTAATCACGCGTGAAGTTTTCTCCTCTAACATTGGCATTAGAGAGTGTCTTACCCAACTTGTCGGTTACTTCTTTCTCCTAAACAAGCTTTCTCTGGGGTTAAACCTGTTTAGAAACCGCCTAGATGACAAAGTATGCTAGATATACACTAAGGATACATAAAATCCACGACATTTTTAATACAAGTGAAAGTTATCGGGATCAATGTAAAAATGAGACTGGATCGTGGTTTTTTCATAATTCACGAGATGAACTTAGAATTACAGCCTTAAGTGTTCTTAAATAAACTTCTCTGTTAACCATAGTATTTTATGATCTATAAATGAACATATTATTAAATTACATCTTTGTAATATCGTTAAGGAGTTTTTCAAAGTTAAATTAGTCGAAGGAATTTTTTCGTAATTTTAATGGTCTTCACCATATTACATAAGCGACGCCTCATGCATATTTTATGAAGCGTAGGCTTACTTCAGAATATTATCGCTTTTTCTGTTCAATATTTTCGAAATTTTGATCGGAATGCTGTCATTTTGAATTATCAACGAAAAGGAGTGAATCAGAAAGATTATTTGACTTATTCCAGAGGAAAGTGGATATAAGTTGACATAACAAGAAGTTACACATTAATATCCACATTTACGACCTCAGTGAGTCTACTGATCATCCGCGATATCTCAGAAAAGGTGGTCCAAGAATGAAGTAATTAGATTAGTATCTAATATCTGACAGTTTATTTCATTAAAATGAGTAGTCTTTAATAAAAATTTATAATATCATACAAACAAAACAAATGAATAAAGGAAGAGCCACAATTCAGATCGTGTAAAACTTTGATGCATGATACGTGCGTTTCTCAAATTTTCCCAGGGAAAATAAAACCAGGTACTCTTCTAATTTCTCTTAATTTTCTAACGTACCTTCCATAATTTCCTTTTTACTGCTATAGCCTGAAGATCCTGAAAACTCTCTTTGCCTTTTTTTTAAGGTCGTCCAATAGTCGATACGTTTTCTGACCCTTTATCCACCTTGTAACTTTCCTTCGATTGCTTCATGATCATGCATTCTTTTCTCATAACGTGCCCTATCCAGTGAGCTCTTCGTATTTCTATTATTTCCCTGCTTTCTCCTATTAATATCTCTTCATTTTTGATCTTTTAATCTTCCTTTTCCAACTCCGCATCTCCAGTTATTGGATGTCTCTTTTCATTAATGTTCACTTCTCTGCTCCATACAAGAGTACTCCAGACTGAGAAGATGTCACCAGTTTCTTCGTAAGATTTTCATTCATCTAACTTGTTAATGTAATGCTATTTCTATTGAAGGCCGCTTTGGCCTTGGCTTTCCTCTATCTAACTTCTTTTTAGCAGGTCCAATCTCTTGTAAGAATATTTCCAAAATTCATCGTGCCAATTATCACTGATATACATGTACGTATGATTTACTTAGTCCCCGCGAGGTGGATCCAATACCTGCGGGGTGTTCTGAGCTTATGGGCGAGGGAGCACTATATTCTCTCTCTACTAAGGAATTCCAACTTTTATTTACCTTAGCATGGTACTTAGGGAGGCTCTAGTGAGTTCTACGTAGGCAATAAGCTTTTTAAGACATCAAGATATATGTTTAAAAACAAGTAAAATAATAATTATTAAAATGTATGTACTTACTATATTCGATATGTGTATTCCATACCTGAAAATTTTATGGATATTACCTTATTTTGGTATTACTGCATAAATAAGATGGTTGAATCATATCATTTGCTGATTTTGATAACAAAATCGGAATTAAAACTACCAACAACAGGGATTTTTATCTTTTTCTGCTTCTTGCTTCACCCAATAATTGTGTAATTCACATATGTTAACTTTCCACGTCTTCAGTACAATCTTCATGTAAACTTCTATTGTATGATGTATGGTTCTTCCCGTGAATATATTATCATTACTAGAAAAAGTAACAATAAATAAATGAATGTAAGTCAGTTCCTATCCTATTCTCGAAACTTACAAAGCTGAAAATTGTAAAATTTTTGACTTGAAAAGGTGTAAAATTTTAATATTACTAACATCATAGTAATGTATCTCTAAATTCATTTCAACTTCTGATTGAATACTTGATTCTTTCAATTTGTGTTATCAGTTAAACAGTTAAATAACGATAGAGACTGTCCTTTAACACTAGAGCAGCGTAGGGTATCCTCAGGACACCTCGTCCATTTTCGAAACACGCCATGCCATTTTGTTTATTTGTATTTACCGTAGAAAAATATCTCGAGGCTTTTATTCAAAGTAATGCATATTTTGACAAAGTTTTATCCTTATTTAGATATTTTCACTTGAGATACTATATACCCCCTAGGAAAGCAGAGGTGTCCTCCGGGCACCTGCCTTAAGAAGAGGTAATTTTTCTTATTTCGGATGACGATACCGTCATTGTTTTGTAAAAGGAGCTCTTGCGAAAGAATTTAGAAGTAATAGTGCTTTTTATTACAAGTATTTCTCTCTCATCTTATATAAATGGAATTCTCTTGTTATACATTAAAATTTGAGATAAAAATTCCTATGATGATTTGAGTTGCCTGATCTTTTCCCTCGTATGTTCAACAATTTCCGAACGTAAGATCCGTTCTGTATTTCTATTGTCGCAACTAACAAATTTGCCCTCTTTCTTTCGTGTGGGACAGACTCATAGAAGATTGTCAAGCTCTCTACAAACACTTACAAAGGTGACGGTGAGTTGCAGGTTTTTCTCAGCAAGTGTGGATGTCAATTCATGCCTAATAAACCCGTTAAATATGGGCTAAAGTTTCGGTTATTAACAGATGTTAATAATAAATATGCATTAAATGGATTTTCCTACGTTGTGGTGATGGAGGCCATCCAATTACGAGGAATGCAGCTAAAGGAGAATGTGAAGATTGATAGCTTTCTCGTGAATCATAGTTTTAGCATAATTAGTAACAAAATCTAATGCTTGTTGTATTGCTATAAGCAAGCAAACGTTCGCTCGTATATAAATATATATGTATATGCTAATTTTCTCTTATAAATGGGCATATGAAAATTATTTCTCTAGTCAATTTTTTACTATGATTCATATTCAGCTTTAATCTAAATATCATTGATTGAAATGTAAACTGAAGTTGGCTTGCAAGGAATGTAGAAAATACATTTCATTAAATTATTCTTTTATGCTATGAATTTTTATCTTTGGATTAACTCAGACCAGTTTATAATCTAATACACCTCATATCTTGAATTTTTGAAATTTCTATGGCCATATATTATTAAATGATTATAATTGAGTTGATAATGCTCCTCATTAAACATCTGATGTGTGTTTTTTGTGTAGAGTATATAAATAATTTCATAAAAGCGTAATTCTTTATACAACTATAAATGTAGTTGTATTTTTATATTGGGAAATGTACAATTATTTATGTAAGCTTTGGTATGAAACATATAATCCATGCAAATATGATTTATGATACAAAAATTGCTTCAAGGAAATGAATTTGATGTGTTCATAAATAAAAGATATTGCTTTCAATGAAATATTATTTATGTAAATTGGCTTATGAAATTGGACATAAATGGAATTAGATTTCAGTTTAGTGAATAAATTTGATTGAAGTAAACTGTCAACAGTTTGACTCTTCAAGTGGACTTCCAAAGAGCTTCTGATGTACCCTCTGCTCAATTAGCTGTAAAGAAAAACAGAAATATTGTTATAATAGGTATAATTAAAATTTTTTTATATACAGTTTGACAGCCAAAGAACTCTATTTTTTGTTCAAAAACAGATAAATCAGTGTGAGATCTGCTAAAAAGGATGTAATTATATGGTAATTTGGAAATTGTAACAAGAGTGCAGGAAATTTATGTAATTAAATGTCAAGCACCTAAGGGTTACTTTGTTAAGTATTTCATGAAAAATTAAATAATTCAGTTTGTAATGCACCACTATGGCACGGAATAGATAGAAAAGATTCCATGCATGTAGGAAATTTGAGTATTGATTATTAGAAAGGTTTACTCTTATGCTGGTTATTCTTTAAAATTGTTCACCATTGTTCACCATTATTTACATGCTAGGTAAATAATTAAAATAGGAATAATTTACAAAGAAAAATATCAATATTATATTTTAAATTTATTTTTTATATTTTAAAATTTTTATGATGATAATGTCTATACATCAGTAATTATAGCAAATTCTAACTTAATGAGCATTGAACTCCCACCTTTCTAATAATGAGCCATTTTGCTGCTGAGTATTTTAAACACAAAACCATGTATGTAAATGAACTTTCATGCATAAATTTACTCATTTGCTACCTAATCTAAAATTTGCCTTTTACATGCTCAGTAAATTTTGATTATTTAAAAATTATGAAATTCCTTTTTAAATATTAGAATATAACACTAAAGGGGATGAACTGAAAACTACAAGAAAGGAATAATCTTAAAATCAATCTAGTACACAAATTAGGAATAAAATATGAAGAGAATTTTCTTTTGAAGAAATATCTAATATATCTTTTTTAAATCAAAGAAGCAATTATATATTTGTACATAAATGTAGCAATATTAAGATATTAATTTAACATTCTAAGCTTCTACTTAATAACTTTTCAAACTATACAAACAAGTGTAACCTCAATCGTTGGAATTATAAGTGAAAAATAAAAAAAAACACATACCTCCAGATCATGCTTAAGATTCATAGCAAGTAACAGTATCGAAATGAAATCAATTTCATATAAAATATATGATATATATATGGAAATTAATTGATTGAGCATACTTATCTTTATTATGATGAAGGTGAATGTTGGGGAAAAGAATTTACCTTGTTTAAAATGATTTATGAACACTGAAATTTAAACACAGGGGATTCATGATGATCTCTCCTAACATATACATACATTTTCCCCATATTAAGCTCTACAAATAGCAATGATAGATGACTGTTTTATATATAACAAGAATACAACTATTAAGATGAATAAATGAATTGAATTCCATTCTTCAAATAAAACTAATTTTATGATACAAAAATGATCCACATAATTAATTATTTATCTTCAAATAACTTTGAAAATGTTATTTAATACTTTTTTAGGTATTTTAAATAAGTCTAATTTCCTAAAAATGTGTTTGGCATGTAGCTTTGAATGTGAGAAGGAAACAAAAAATGGTTCACAAGTTTATTAGAGTTAAGGATAATTAGGCTTTGCTTGAAAAGAATTGTCTTATCATAATGAATCCGAGGAAAAATTTATGTCCAGGAATTGAAACCCAATTCTCCCTATTTCAGTTAGTTTCTCTGGACATTAAATTATCATCCTATAACTTTCAATCATGCTGTTCAATAAAACTTAATATTTTTAGGCTTCATTTCCTTAAAGGGGGCCTTTGCATAACACCACTTTGTGTGCCCTTTCTACAAGAGGAAGGAGGCAGACAATGCCAATTCCCAGTCATAAGTTACACAAAAGTAATATGCTCATAACCACAAAATATTCCTGAATTTTCTGAGTTGAAAATGGGAGATCTGGGTTTAAGTACTGTATTTTTTCCTGTACCATATCCCTTGGGTACCTATGGTACCTTTAACTCATCATCAACCCGTCACCTCTTTTAATAACTTGCAACAGATTTCGATAATTGTTACTGGACTAACATGCTAGAGAATGTTAGATCAGTTTTTAAAAACCTATTCCATTTTATCCACTGATTAGGCATTCATATATATTTCTGTTATGTGTTTTTTATAATCATATATATGATTTTGGAAGAAGTTATGAACAGAATATTAATTTTTGATACTCCAAGTTAGTCTGCATAAATTATTAAAAGGAATAAATACGTCTGATCATCCTCCACCAACATAAGGTTTGAAATATCTCTTAGCAATGGGTTAATTGCAAACTTCGTGCTTTAGGTAAATAAGTATGAAATTATCATCTTACCCTCTGTTCTGACTTGATTCTGCTGTGCCTTGCTAGCAATTCAAGCTCAGAAAGGTACGCAAGACTTTCAGACTGAACAATTGCATTTTTAAATTCTGGCACCAATGGGTGGGTCTTCTTCCCAAGGAAGGATTTTATATTCCATCGAGAGGAATCATGAGTGCTAATAATCTGGTCACTTTTAGGTAGAACAGGATTAAGCTCAGAAGGTGTATCATACAAACTAACGTTATTTTCCTCCTTCCTGCCTACTACAAAGGAAGAGTCTTCACGAGAAACCACTTCACTAATTGTTTCTGTGTGTGGAAAGTATTGTCTGCGTGATTGCTTGAAAGTATTGCTTGCATTGCTCTCTCCATTTATCCTGATGAAGTTTTTGTAGATACCTGCAGAATTATGGCTATGTAGTCCAAAATTTGCAGTATCATCACTTATTACATTCAATTGCAAAATATCATCAGATTTCTTTGGTTTATCACAGCTAGGAGATCCATGACTCTTTTTTGGAGTGGTAAAGAGAGAGATTACAGCTGTGGCATCTTTTTCTCTTATCACATATGATAATTTATCATCTGTAGTCAAATTGTTTGTACTACCATGAGTGGATGAGGGCTTTGAGCAGTATGGAGTTGGTAGTTTTGAAGTGGTTGCTGATGGAGAGCTGTAACCAGAAGACGAATCTGAGGCCAGTTTGTCCTCAATTCTGTCAACCCCTGTTGATGTACTACTATTATAGGAAGTATTCACCTCCTTACCGTTTGAAGGAACAGCTCCGTCCTCAACTTCCCCTAGGTTATCTTGAGTTTGTGCACCTGTTGATCCATTTCCACAGTTGTCCTTAGGAGGGGACATGGATAAACGATTTGCAGTCTTCTTGGCGGTTTCTTCTAAGGAATGGTCACTTAAACTATCTCTCCACTTAACCGTCATGGAAATTGGACAAGTAGAACCTCTTCTTGAACAAATCATAGGAGGTACTTCAGCACCATCTATTGATCTGCAAGTTTCTGATGGTGTGTCAATTGTATTCGGAGATTCAAGATCCTGAAGGAATTGTAATGCTGCCTCCAACTCACGAGAAAACTCAGTATCACTATCCTTCTGATCAGTCTTTTGTGAATTTTCTTGAGGAGAGTCCTGTTGGCTACTACTTCTTGAGTTATCTTGACTCTTCACAGAAGAATCAACAGGCTGTCCTCTGGTGTTAGTTCCTTTAACTAGAACAGTTTGCACATTGTCTTTTTTCTTTGACTTTATTTTCTGTTGAAGCTCCAACATGAGTGAAGCATACTGTACTTTTTCTGCACCCTCAGTATGAGGAGTAATAAGTCTTTCACCATAATTACCACTTAATTTAGTACCAGTACTCTCCTCAATATCATCTACCTCTTCAGGCATTCCATCTCCCAAAGTCCTTTCAACATTTTTTAAAAGAGATTTAGCAGAAGGAACATGTCTATCTTTGCTCACTGCTTTGGCTGCACTTAAATGGGCAGCATATATTTCTGGCTCACAGATTCTCTCCAAGCACTCATAAATAGCTGGGTGGTTCATTTCAGATTCCTGGGAAGAGCTTTCTGAAACTCCAACAGGAGATGGGGTTCTGGAGAAACTTTTCATATAATTGAGCTGTCTTCCACTGCAACTTTCATCTGAAGCTGGTTCAACATGAACCGTTGGTTTTACAAATTTATTCTGCAACTGCTCAGCCTCCTCCTCTGAATCACTGGTTTCATCTTCTTCATCCTTGTCTTCCTCATCATCCTTTTCAATATTGCTTTCATCACTTGGTGCTTGAGATGTTTTAAGGTATGCAGTATTGGCCTGAGCACCAGCAGAATCCATGTCAAACACCCAAGACTGAGCATAATTTCCATGAACTGCTTGTGCTTGGTTTGACATAGGTGTGCCCTGTTTCTGTGAGGAAAAAATAGCTAAAGTATTTTGAAATAAAAGTAAAAAGATATTTTATTTAATTGAGTAATTACACTCTCATCCTAAAATTTAGGATCAACAATACTTGAAAATGAATTCAGTTTTATAGTTCAGCATAAGCTGAAAATGAGTAGAAATTAAAACTTTTGAGCTTTAAGAAAGAGCTTATAAAGCAGCCATATCTTTTGAAGAATTCTAATAATATTTTAAGTGAGAAATAACCCCAATACTTGTATTAAGCTCTAACAAAAGTACTAAACTGAACCTATGAAATAAATTTTATATATAACTAATACTGAATCCTCTCTTTGGAGAAATCAGGATGCAATTGATAATCCTAAAACATACCCTTGGCATTATATATTCTATATCAGAAATGGTTTCTTTTGTATTCTTAGGCTCCCTCCCTTTATGCATGGAACAAAATGTGAACTGGGTATCCAAAAACGAAGCAAGAATAGCCATTCCAGTACTGATGCTGGTGGTAATATGAGCTGAAATCATAAATGATTTAATTTTATCATCAACAATTTATCAAGCATTTGAAATTATAAAGCATAAAGTAGGAAGGAAAAATTACCATAGAAAACTATATTTTCCAAACTCTTCTTTTGTATGTAATCTTTTATATCATCTGTCATAAATAAATACCACTCTCCATATTCTAGTATTATTATATTTATTATATTGACTGCAAGAATAGATGTTGTAAGAAATAGCAGGCTTTCTTCTTTTAAAGAGGTATATTCCCCTGAACAAGCCAGCATAGAGCTCAATATTCCTATAAAAATGTTCTGAAATGGAAATATGTTTTACATCAATTATCCTCATTAAATAACATCAAAGTCTAAAGCATACCAATAGGTCACTATTGTAAGTTGTTCACTAAATATTCATTAAATTTAATGAAAATATAAAATATTATTTTCATATTTTAAGTATTTTTTCAGGAAATATATTAAATACTATATATAATACTATATACAGGAAAGTCTTACCCATGCACCTGTCCAAATATTTGATCCAACCTTTAACATAGAAAAGGATATTATAAAGAATAAACCTATAACAAATTGTACTGCACCTACTCCAATGTATATAAAACTCCATAGCATATGGCATATTGTGCACACCTTCTTCGACACACACATTGGTAGGCCTGGAAAATAAGAAACTATTTTAATCATTATATTAACTGTAATATATATTGTTGAACTGAATATTAATTAGCTGTTTAAAGCTTAAATTTTCCATCGTTAAGGGTAGATGAAATTTAAAATATTTTTAGAAAAGTTGTTTTGTTCATTAACTTGCTTTAAGAGCATGGATTGTATGTAAATTCTTACATAAAACTTCATTCTGAAGATGGCAAATTTTCTGGTACATAATTTTTCTACAGTTTATGACAGATATAATGTAGCATTGTCTAATTTATAATTGAATTCTTATTGCTCTTTTAACAATCTAGTTTCCGTATATAAGGTAACTTCAATTCAAAGTTAAATAATAACTTGATTAAAAGTTTAAATTTAAATCTTAAATTCAAATTTCCATCTTTTATTTCAAAGAATATTCATTGATACGGATAGAGAATTTTAGATTAATTCTTCACGGTCCATCATAAGAGTGAATGATGTCTGAAAGATATGTTTGTGGGAACATGAAGAAAGCGTCAATGTATCAAAACTGAAGAAATCATAGAACTCAGGATATTGAATATACTTAATTCTGGTTTAATACCTGATAGACTATTAGTCAAAATATTCTAGTTTTATGACAAAAAATTATTCTCGGTCAAAAGACTTTCAGTGAAAAGAGTAATTTCTTCGAACGTTTACTAAATGATCATTCAGATTATAATATTCCACATCCAAACTGATACTGCATTAAAATTTAAATAATTTTTCCTTAACTTTTTGTCGATTAAAAATAACGAATGGTCAATACTCCCAATTTAGTCAACGTAAACAATCGAAAATTCTACATCTCTAGCATTGTGGATATTAATAAAACTACAATTAACACGAAAAAGAACACGTACAACTGCTTTTTCAATCAATATGATTGATTATTCACTATAACATCAAACGCAACACCATTACCTTAACATTGATCACAGAAATAAAAACGGTACAACGATCTTATATTCTGAGAGTAAAAAATCAGGACACCCTGATGAGTGCCTCCTGATAGACGGCAGCTAATTCTATCGAGACCTTAGTATTCCATTGAAAGGTCGTTGAGTATTGATAGCCAACTTATAGAGCAAAGGATTTCCGCGACCTCTCTCCGTTCTTAGCTGCATAACAATATAGGCACCATTTAGATTCTTAGCGAGATTTATCTTTATCTCTCCATATCGCAAACAACTGCTTCTAACCTTTTCAAAACTCCCCTAATGGATTTCCAGACATCTACTTTCGACCTCATCGCAATAGACGATGAATAAAGCCTATCTTACTAAATACTTCTTCCTTCCTTATAAACTTGGATTCAGCATACCGTCAAAGTCTAATAGCACTGGCTACGGTCATCGTTTGACGCTGAAAAGCTTTCAGGTACTTTGAAATTTGGAGTATTTATAAAAATAATCATACTCAAGCGAAAGATGATAGTAATTTTCGCAGGATGGCCCAAATTTCTCCGTAGACAGACTCCATATTTCAAATGGAAATACCTAAAGGAAGTGCCTCAAAATGAGTCCTTAATTCCCTATGCATTCTCTCGGACTTAGAGTAAACACTCCCTAGAATCTAACCAACGATCATTTACGACAATCTTAGGGACGCTTTTACAGAGTAATTTACTGGACAAACAGGCTGACCCTTATTTTATAGGCGATTTTTACATAAAGCGAGGAAAATAGTTGTGATGTACATCGATAAACAAGGAGTTACTAATTCCACAGTACTCATGAAAGCATCCTGAAGAAAGATCTGAAATAAAATCCTGCGTCTCATTACGCCTTTGAAAAATAAATTGGCTTTTATATAACGATGCAACGGCCAAATCCGAGCGGCGGAGCTCCGTCCTCCTTGGCGATCTCGGCTACCAGATTATGCACGAAGTAAAACGATTCTTAATACCACTTTAGAGGATTATCAATATCAATTTTACATTATTGAAAATATATTTAACAGTTAGGAACATTATGTAAGATATAAATTATCCAATTTCATTTTGATAAATATCTCGTTCTTTGTTACATCTCAAGACGCAAATTTCATCCTTTGGATGTGTAATTTTCGTTCTAAATGATGCATACTTCACATTTATATCGTATTAATATTCTTTAATATGCAAAAAAAACATATTTAGTGAAATGAACTCTGTCCAAGCCTCTGCCTTAATTACATTTAGCGTTCGAAGAATTAGACATTCTCCATGTATCACTTCCCATTCATTAAGTTGCTTTACTTTCTTGAACATAAATATCGATCTTGCTGTTGTTGTGTTTTATGAATAGCATTGGATCAGATGTAAGACATAAATTACTGGTTTGTATACTTCGTTTTACTCTGAGAATGGACTACGTATTTCTTATGGCCCAATGTATTTTCAAGAGGAGAATCAAGCGCGCTGTGGCAACCCTTTTATATAAGAATAAAGTCAGGAAGATTCGGTTTTAAACCCTTGTTGTATAAGGGAGAAAGATATGTATTTAATTTAGTGCTAATTATTCATGTTTTAAAACTATAACTAGGTAAAATATAAAAATAAACTTTATAAAAAATGCTGAGAATCGGTTGCGATTTTCTTCGAACCGAGGAATTTGGGTCTATTATTCAAGATATCTCATCTTCTATGGTATCAATATTTGCCACATATTATTCACTTTCCAATAATTTTGTCTATTTTTAAGTTAAAGTTAATGGGGAGAAATTATGAAAAGTTATCTAAGGAAAAACCGTGAGTTGAAATTGAAGAATTCTGCGTAAAATCGAAAACGGCCTTTCTTCTCAAAATTTGGTCAACTTTGACCACCGGTAAATTTAAATACGTGGAAACTAAGTTAAATTACTTTCACAGTTGATGGAAGTTCATTTGAACTTGACCATGCGAAGTCCGCACTCAAAAAAAGAATTTTGTATTTTTGGCCAGCTTTTTTCGATTTTAGCCCACTGCCATTCCCAGGGCCAGTTTGATTCTTTGGTTATTCAGTAGTTCTATTCTTTTCCTCTGTTGTTACAAATTGTCCGAGGTACATACGCACTTCCAGGGTGGTTTCTTCAAGGTTCATAGGCACTTGCATTGAAAGGGAATTAAACATAACCTTTGTTCTGCTGAAATTCATCATAAGTCCTGTCTTCTGTCCTGTCATATATGGCTATGGAAGCCTTGAGGCCAATGCCTCTCCATTGGTGGTGAAAAGTATGATATCATCTGCAAAAAGCAGATGACTCATGTATTCTCCATTTACCAGCATGCCATTTTCCTCCTTGGCTAATATTTAGAAGATTTCTTCAAGAATAGCTGTGAAATGAATGGGTGAAAGGCAATGCAATCGCCCTGTCTAACTCCTTTTACGATCTTTACGGGTATTCTTTTGAAAACATTTCAGCAACAGTCCGTCAATACGACTCGTTGGTTACGTGGAAACCAGCTGCGAGAACTAGCCAGAAATGTTGTCTCTCTTTTCGGAAGCACTTATTCGTGCGAAGCAGCGTTTTCCAAAATGAAATATCTGAAATGAAGTACCGAACACGATTGGTAGATAACAAACTAGAAACGGGAATACAGCTAATGGTCTACAGCGAATCCCGTGACTTAGTCTGCAAACATGGAAGAGCAAGGACGCCGTTAATGGCGATGTTTTCCAAACTTCTAGAAACAATTACTGTCCAACGTTTTTCATACCGTATGACGTTTCGCAGACATTTTTTACATGTGGACTAGACCAGCGGGGGTCCAAGTCTCTCTGTTCTAGTGTTCATTATTTTTCCCCATGAACACTGTTAAACACCCAATATAATTCAAAAAATCATGATGAAAATTATCTCTAATCCTTCATTATTGTATCATCAAACATTAAGTACAAAGATAATTATCTTTTACTTAAAAGATGTTTTTAGGAATGACGATTTATTTCAGGGAATAATTGCTTCAATTTATTTCTTATCAATGTCCGTTCTTCCTCTTCAAAATCCTATCCTCAAAATTTCCCATTCCTTTCTTCATAATTTTAATTAATGTAAGCATATTCATGTAATCTGCATGGGCAATTAATCTCTAATTTTCAAATAATTTCGTTCCTTATTCAAAATAGCAAAAATAATTCAAAGTTCACCATATGTATTTTATTAGTACAGTTTGTTGTGGACCACGGGAAAGAATTTAAGAAACCGACCCTTGTGGTTACCTATCTTTGAACAATGATTGATTGATCATTCGTAATATAAAAGAAGTTTTTATATCAAGACTTATTTGGACAATAAATCTTAGAATTTCATTTTATTTGTGAATAACCATGAAAGTACACTATTATCTCGATATTTTTTAAAATATGACTTGAAAATTTCTAATTCTAGAGTGTAACCACTACAAAATATCTTATTGAAGAAAGATAATATTCTTATCAAGAGATGGGATAGTGCGTTCATGCTTTTCAAAAATATTTTTTTATTTTAATTTTAATTTATTGGCATAGATATTTAAGAGTTGTATATAAAATTTCCAATAAGATAAAAAATATCACGGGGGATATATTTATCGTCTGAAATCTTTATATTACAGGAATGAGAAAATCCCCACTCTCGCGTACACTGTCTCAGTTCTACGTTTCTTAACCGAGAATGAATTCAAAGGAAGTCGATGAGTATGAAAAAGGATTGACGAGATTTGAGATTTCCCTAAAGAATATCTTGTTCGAAAGTTTCAATTCCTTTCCCATTATTTCTTTTATAAAGTGGATTCAGTTAAATGAGCTCATTTTCTGTGTCACGTGAATGAAATCATGAAAAGTCACTCTTGAGAAGCCGGAGCTTCACAATAATTACGGACTACCTGAGAATGTTTATAAATTTTTCAATCAGATGTACTGTTTGAACATTGATAAATGATTTGGAATATCGCACAGAAGCAGTTTTTATTACAATAATCATGGGTTAGAGATAATTTTCATCATGATTTTATGTTATTTTTTATTTATTCTGCTCCATGAAGTTAATTGTGGGAATCTTTGTATCTTAGTTTCACCGAATTCCTGCGAATCCTGTTCCATCTGGAAGTGATTTGGAGTTGTAGCTTCTAATTATATTAGGTGCTTAACAGTGTTCACGGGGAAAAATAATGAACACTAGAACAGAGAGATTTGTACCCCCGCCTAAAACAGCGGAAGATGTCCTCAGGACATTTACTCTTGTGCTACATTTGAAATGCATGTGGCAGTCGTATTTGTATTCCTAGTTTTTCTTAAAATGCTTAAAAATCAATGGAATCAATCAATGGAACGGACTATAGTTAAAAGAAAACTGAACTTATTTCTCTAATTTATTATTATTCTCGCTAACTATTTTCTTCATATTTTTTCTTTAAATTTAATACTCTTCGAAATCGATCAGTAATCGTTCATAAATATCAAAACCATATGGGAAAGGTCATCTTTTAATTGACGGGAATCGGTATTTTCATCATTATACTTTTTAGGACATGTACTGTTATCGACTTATTCTTTTCTCATTAAAGAAGATTATAAAATTTTAATCCAATTTTGAAGAGAGCGTTATAAAGTTCACGAAAGTAATCAAAAGATTATGAGTTGAATTCTTATTTAACAGAATTCATATTGAGTCCTATAAATGTCAATCCTGTCTTCGTATATCACAAATTGGTATTATTTTTAAGAATGTGTAGAATAATTCTAACTGAATTCTTGATAACTTTAGGCTAAAAAATCATCAATTGTCTTCGAACATTCTTCGAAATCGTTATATTTTCTTCGAAGAATCTTGGAGAGGAAAATGGAAATCCTTTCATCAAATTTAATTGACATCACTGGATATTTGTTATACTAATTTACGTTATTCTCATAAATAACTAGCGGGCACAGTGGAAAAGATAATTAAGCTAAATTGGAATCAAATTTCATCGTATAAAACTAAGACGAGGGAGTTGGAAGCAGCTTCTGTCAGCAATCAATTTTGCAAATTTCAGTTTTTAACGTCAGTTTTAAATGCGAGCATGAAAAACATTGAGAATGAGCTCTTATAAACGCAACGACCAACTACAATTCCTAAAAATGTCCTCAAAACCAAAAAATTAGATAATAGAGCTTAAAATGTAGTAAACAAATTGTTAACATATTTGTATTATAAACCGTCTCGATGTTATGAACATTGAATACTATTAATTGTTGCACATGAATTTCCTCTATTAGTAGATGACAGAAATTAGGTTCGTCGATAGTATCAATCGAAAGAAGAGATTGTAATACAATAAATTAATTTAGTCCGATCCAATGGAGGGAGAACAAAGTATTTGGGTATTCGCCAAGGGAGGTTCTCAATCCATCCTTCCGAATGCTTGATAGGGCATCGAGGGTGTCTCAATTATTGAAGCATAATACAATCTCATATCATTCTCCTTATATCTTTTTTATTTCGACGCCACTTTTTATCATAAAGAATGGTATGAGTATATAGATTCAAAGTAACACAATCCTTTTAAAGCGCCTCACTTGAAATAAAAGAAACGTTTAACTTAATGAAATGCCGCATCGATATTTGTCTCGTTCACGCTTCGAACAGCATCGCAGCTCTAGGCGTAGCACAACGAGGAAATTATGGGAAATGAACAACATCCAAGGTGAGAAGAAAATAGGAAGTGCGATGACAGAGGATGAAACATTTGGCGCACAAGAGGAGCAGTGCGAAGGTTTGCGGGGTGAGGGGTTGGCGGGCCCATAGCAATCAATAGCGCGGAGTAAGGCGAAATAGAAGCGAATGGCGTATTCGGACACGTACACGCCCAAGGGCTCGCGTAGACGTGCTCTCACGAATTCGAAATGCGAGTTGTTTCGTACGCTCAATTTCCCCTAGCGTCAAAGATCTCCACGCACCATGAGTGCCTCGGCATCCGAAGCACCAAATGTGGAAACACACCCACACACAGCGTAGCGGCATGCTCGTATTTATGATTATTATTATTATCAGCGAGCCATCAAATTAAGTAAGATATTCTAAGTTAGCTATCTTTCCCGTCTATTTAGGCATCTCAACAAACATTAATCGAATTACTCATAAGAAGCCACAATTTCACTTCGGCCGATTCTAAAATTGCGAGAGGAGAAGCAACCGCGAACACATTGTCAAATAATACTGTTCGCTTGGACAAAGGTACAGAATTCACGCACGAAAAATGTGTTACTATTATCACTCGATTACACCGTTCACCATATTTCATTAGGTTACACTGCGACGACGTACGAGACTTTCAGGTATAAGAGCAAATTTTAAGCGTTTCACAGCTTGGTTACGGAATGTAAACAAACGGAGTCGGCTCGAAGCGTCTTCCGCTCTTTCCCAGAAGAAGACATATTGCCCCAGCTATTCCAACGAAGATCGTTAGTACGTCGGAATATTTTCCCCGGCGAGAAGTGCATGGCGATGGATATATCACTAACCTTCCGGGAGCTCCTTGAGCCACCCCCACCACACACTCCGCTAAGGAGACAACGGCGCGATCCATCCACGGGCGTCGCCGCTCACACACGTCTGCGGCTTGTGAGATGTCGGACGAAGGGCGTGCGCAGTGCGCATTTTCCCCTCACGTGAAGCCGTGTCTGATGTACGCTGATGGCAAAGGGTTTTATTCAGGTATCGATCCCGGGAAATAGCCGACCCTGGAGATTCAGAGCTGGGCGAATTGGGTAGTTGTGAAAGATATTGAGGGACACAAAAATCGTATGAGGTAGAAGAGGTGACGTGCCCTATATTCCCCTGAACGCGTTGACCTATAACAAACACGAATATTTTTCTCTGATATATTATATTATATTATATTATATTATATTATATTATATTATATTATATTATATTATATTATATTATATTATATTATATTATATTATATTATATTATATTATATTATATTATATTATATTATATTATATTATATTATATTATATTATATTATATTATATTATATACACTTAGATTTTTAAAAGAGTTAATTAAAATTATTTATCGCATGATATCTGTTCATGATATGTTGAGTAAGAGTAAATTTTCCAAAAGTATATAACGTATATAAATTGTTACAAATTTATCCAAATAAAATATTACTTCAGCTACCTCTCATAAAGCACCTAATCGCTGCAAATTGATTGATAGCAGCTCTGTAAAATGAGTCTCATAATTTATCTAACTGTATATATCGTTATACTGGAATGTTGTACACTGAAAGGCGCTTTAAATATTAACACATACTCGGTACGCTGATCACAGAAGCAAATCATTTAACCCAATTCAAGCATTTGAGCAAGGAAAATAATTCATAACTTGTAAACAAAAATAAGGGATTAATAGAGAAGAATAACTAACAAGCGCGAAAAGTTACGCCGGTCGAAACCAGCCAAAGGAATACTTAACTTTCTTAATAAGGATCTTTTTCTATATTGCTCCTCCGCTTAAGGTTTCGAGGTGTGATGTTGGAAGAATCTTGAAAGAATCTTTGACAATGTTTACAATGGTAGAGTCCATTTTAAGGTAATAATTATAAAATTATTTTCAGAGAAGTTTATTATGAAGCAGGAGAGATTTTTAACATATTACCTATTAAATTAAACGCTAAATATATATCAGTATTTAAACACTGCCATAATTTTTTATTCATATACTAAAAATACTATTGAGCATTAGGAACTATAAAATTGAAATACTTATTAATAGTAAAATTAAAAGAATACCGAAAAATGATATTTTCACAGTAGAAATATTAGATGGTTCCTACAGGAAACAAATGATTGTACCTGTAAATTGAAAGCGAAATATTTCTGGATTTCCTTAAATTGCAGCAAAAAATACTACACGTGAAACATATAAGAAGACATCATTCATGATTTCGTATGATGATTCTTTACCTAAAGGCTAATGGACTGTAAGTAAGGGCAATGGAATTGAATTGAAAACACTGTTGATTAGATATCCGAAAATCATTGATTGCATAGAGAAAAAATATCAAAATTACTATCACAAACCTCATAAGATTAATATATTAAATTTAATTCATATTAAATATATGACCAAATCTTCAAATAGTTTTGAAAATATTATAAAAAGTTAAGGAATAAAATAGAGCATAATTAGAAAATTTTTAGAAATACTCTCTCTTTAAACGAAATGTTATTTTTAGAAGCATATTGAGTTCATTTAAAGTCATGATCATTCACTACTTCACAAGGATAGAATCTTTCGATGACATCCCCTTTTCTATAGGAACCCGAAAAATCTAAATTTACTTAAATTCAAAAAAGTAATTCTATATCTTTATGTTTACATTACAGTAAGCTACCCCGCTTACGCCGTTTCAGTATAACGCGGTTTTTTGGGGTTCCCCTAAATCGCACAGTGATGATACTTGTTGTATCTGTGTGCAAAGGAAACGGTCATGCACCAACCAAAAGCGGTGCACTTTATAGCGACGGTGACATGTAGACATACTATGTATTTTTTTCAACGCTCTTTCGTTTGTCTGTAAAGAAAAGGTTCCAACTGTATTCTCCGAGTCCGAGTGAAGTCGCAGTCCCAGCACAAACACGGCTTTCCTGCTTCACAATTGATTTATTTGTTCTCATCAAGGTTATTAGGTGTATAAAGTTGTAAACATAATATTTCATTTTATTGTGGTAAATTCGGCAAGAACTGATAAAGTTTCTTATTCTATGTTCTTTTCACTGATCAGCGCTCGAAGTTATTGGAGCGTATCCCCCGCGTTAAGCGGCGTCTTACTGTATACATAATTGCTCTCACATTAATTTTCTTATTCTTTATTCTTTCCCTGATCCCCATTATATAGGTAAGTGATACTTTGCCTCGTTTAACGCTGTTTCGTTTAGCGCTCGAAGTTATTGGAACGTATCCCCCGCGTTAAGCGGGGTCTTACTGTATTAGATTTTGAAATTAACTTTTCTGAGCATTCATTTGTTATAAGTTGACGGCGCTCCAATAGGTGATATACGAAACGAAAAAATAAGTGCGCATCGTGCTCATACACAAATGACAGTCTTCTTTGTTATGTTGCTGCCATTTTGAGGACTATTGTTTCAATTGAAATCATCCATCCTTGTGGTTATATGTCACAAAAATGACTTGGGGATTCGTAACCTGTGGACCGAACGAGGCATTAGTTGTGTCGGGTAAGTTGTTTCCCCTGTGATACCAGTAACATGAAGTGGGAGTGGCATGCCACAGACGCTTTCTTTCGCTATTACATAATTGTTTTCCGATTTTAAACCTCTTATAATGCGTAATAGTTACAACTCATAAGTCATTTCTTAAAAAATGAAGTTGTATATTTTCGGTCACTTTTCTGTAGTAAGTGAAAAAATTCACTGCATACTTGCAAGTATGGAAAGAAACTAAGTAAACTTGTTCAATGTTTAGAGTAACCTCCATCAAGGTATTCTTATTTATACGATTTCGTATTTTATAATTACTTATACTTTATCTATCTAGGATGCTGTTACAATAAACCGCTTTTAGTTCCTGGTGGAAGGGCATTTGTTTGGCCTTGGATTCAAAGTGTGCAAAGGTAATGTTTGAGAAATACGAGTATGTATTGATTGCTTACAGCAATCGGTTTATGTATCTATTAATGAAAAAATAATAGGTTTTTGAATGTTTTTATTGCTCAAAAGTTGCTAAACATAAACTGTAGGACATTTTTGCAGAGTATATAACAGTAGGCTTGATTTCCTGTGGATTTCTCATTGTAGCCTTTTTCCCACACTGGCATCAAAAAAAGGACATCCTGCAACAAAAACTTCTGCATTAGCATTTGCATGATTGTCGTTATAAACTCTGCAAATTCCAAAAGGAAATTCATTCAGGAAGTACCTGAAAATAATTTCCCAATTTCCCATGCATTTCTTTCGTAGATGTAGAGAACGCTCCCTAGAATCGAACCAATGACCATTTATGACATTCTTACGGAGGCTTTATGTAATAATGACTCCTTTTAATGCATATGTGAAATTTAAATCTTCTACACGAATGGAAAGTGTCAAAAATATTTTTTGGAAATCTAGCCCATGTATTCTTTGGGGGAAATTGAGATTATGGGTCTATCTGGAATCAAACTCATGACACATAAGCAACTGATGATTTTTATCTAAGTTGACTTATATACATATCTATATGTGTACAAAGTTTGATTGATCTATATAAAATTTTTACATAGATATGATTTTTCAAAATTTGAAAATATTTCACCTCCTTGGATTGGAATCATGACTAGTTAAAGCTATGCCACAGCATTTTTCTGTGGTAATATAATAGCAAAAACTGCATGAAATTTTGTTGAAATTAATTTTTTATTGAAATGAGAATTTTTGTTTTTTATTTTATTTTCACTCTATTATTTTGTTCAATTTCAGAATATCCTTAAATACAATGACCCTCCAAGTAGAAAGCCCCACTGTGTATACAAGTCAAGGGGTACCAATCTCTGTTACAGGGATTGCTCAGGTATGTATTATTTTTTATATTGATTTCTTTCTGGATTTTTTTCTCATACATTCAAACATTAAAGGTGAAGATACAAGGCCAGAATGAAGAGATGCTCTTGACAGCCTGTGAGCAGTTCCTTGGGAAGCCAGAGCATGAAATTCAATTAATTGCATTGGTTACATTGGAGGGACACCAACGTGCTATCATGGGCAGTATGACTGTTGAGGTAATACTTACAAGATTAAGAATATAATTCAATTTTTCTGATTGCTCCTCGCAAGTTTTAAAGTTTTTAAATAAATGGATAATATAGTAAAATAATAATAAAATAGTACTTGTTTTGGAAATTATCAGTAGTTATATTAATTTGAAGTTTTATAATATGTATACAAGTAAGTTTGCTAGTTGTAAGCAAGGGATAGGCTAATATATCTAATTATGAAAAAATAAGAATTTTCCGAATGTTAATATAGCTCTCACACATTCATAAACATAAACTATTGGACATGATTGCACTATTTAACGTTGAGATTGATCTATTTCTTTTGGTACAATTCTTCCAATCCATGCCTCAAGCTAAGGACATTCTCTCTCAAATTTTTTCATCATTTGCATTTTCATTGTAAAATTTATAAATTTTCCAAATTTCAATGGAAAATTCATTCAAAAGGAAGTGACTCTGGATGAGTTCTGATATTTCTATGCATTCCTTATTTAAATATATCAAAACTTCAATAAATGTTTGTTACGTACATGTATGTGTGGTTCTATTTATTGTTAGCCAACTTTCAATCAGAAAGTGGAGTGATTGTGGAGTGATAGATAGTTGAGTTTCATAACCTTATGTCCATGTACAATTATTTTCTCTAATAGATTTATTAATATTTGTTTCCTTTCCCATTAAACAATGATACTTAAAAGCAGTGAATTATATTATAACATAACTATCTGCCACTAGGAAATCTACAAAGACAGAAAGAAGTTTAGTAAGCAGGTTTTTGAAGTGGCATCATCAGATCTTGTCAACATGGGAATCACTGTTGTTTCTTATACGTTGAAGGATATCAGAGATGAAGAGGTATTGTATAATATTTCTTATAGCTTTGGGTATACTTATAGCTAATGTCGATTATTATTTTGAATGATTGTCTTTAACTTACAATAGTATAGTAATTGTTGATATGTATCTCATAGATCTGGTATGCTGTAGCAGATAACTGTAAATTATAGTTGATAACAAGTCTATAGGATATGTAAGGCATTCATGTTTTATTTTATATTTAAAATTTATTTACTCTGTTCACTTAATTCAATTTATCTCTATCCCTCTATTCTATTTATTACTAAGCTAATTATTTTTCTCAAGAAGATTCAGCATTATCTTTTATAATTTGAGTTCTCCACCCATATTCACATTAATTTCATCAATAAAATTACATAATTCTGTTATTCTGATCAATACTGTCCTTATATATGCTGGAAAGATCTTAACTCTTTTGGAAAATTAAGTGAATATGAATTCATGTTCCAATGTACATAGATAATAATCTTAATGTATAAATAACTAAGGAAGAGTATCTAATTAACTATAAGTGTTGTCTATAAATGTCCTTAGATACAAATTTAGGAAATGGTTGTTTATTATCATCGTACAAAGACAATTTTTTATTATATGGATGAATTATTATTTAAATAAATGAATATAAATGTACATTTATAATGCAGAATTTAATAACTATGTAATTAATATTATATTTTTCATTCAAGATGTACATTTTTATGTTATTTTGTTTTGATTATTAGAAAATGTTATATACTTGAATTTTGAAAAAAACCATCAATATTTCTCTGATTTTTATTTTCCCCATTATATCTTTCATATTTAATTGGAAGATTATTTAAACCTATTTAAATATGCTCATAAGGCATCGCATCAAAAGAGAAGTGAAATTGATCAGACAAGGACCTAGGTTTGAGTCCCAGTCATGTTGTTATTATACAATTCTGTTTAACTCTGTGCTTCACCTCGTGAAAACACATGCTTTCTTATACCAAGTAAAATACCAGTTCTTCCCTAATGTTAAACATTTATTTTATGAAAATGTTAAACTGGAGATCAACTTTTAATACCTTTAGAACTTATTTAACTGGCAAGTGGAGTTTTGAATTAAAATATGCCTCAATGACTCAGTTGATAGTTAAAAATTTTTTTAATCCATTATTTTTTATCTATTAGTAAATTATTCCTATCTTTGAAAATCATTCAGCTTTCTTACAGTTTATCACATTCCTGTTTTTGAATAAGAAAAGCTAGTAGTTTGAAAATGAATAATCTTTTTAGATATTTTTTAAAATAAAAAAACAAAAAATAAAACAGGTTAATATTGATTGGGAATACTGAATTTTGTGAACGGAGTCTTTACTGAAAACTAAGAGCTACTAATTTTATTGAGTATAAGCTACATTTGTCAATAATTTCTCTTGCATGTGGTTGTTACTGGGTATTACATAATTAAAATTTGTCCTATATTTTAAGACTAATTATTTGAATTTATTCATTATGTAGCTGAAGATGTTTATTTTAAAATTAATAGAGGCTTTGTGTTTTGCTACAAGGGGGCCAAGGTATGTTAATCTCCTTTATATGTTCACATTTGGCACGTGGTGCATATCTCATTAGGAGAATGTGTTTTGAATGTATTAAAAACTCCTAAGGTCCTTTGAATAAGTATTTTGGAGGCTTAATTAATTCTTGACTATCCAAATGGATATTTATAATTAAAATTATTATTATATTGATTAATATGTCCACAAAGAGTTGGAACAGACATTGGAGATTGGATCAAAAGTATTGCAGCTTTTTAAAAATTTATAGACCTTAGCAGTTTTTTAGTTCTAAGATGGTTAAAATATTGTCTCTAATGATTTGAAAATGAACTGTGTGCTATTGCGTTAAGTAATTGTGTTGAATATACAAATGGAATGGCTTCAAAATTCAGAATGAAAATTCCACTGCTTAACATAGGTAAGAGCCTTTTTGTGTTATAAAACATGAAAAATTTACTTACAAGGAGTGTAAGCATAGGTGTCTTTCAACTTTTCAATGAGACTAGCTTAGTATGATGGAGGATCAAAATCAAAAAAGAGAAGACCGGTTTATTTTTAAGTTGCTTTTCACAGTAAGTTTAGAAGATATTAACGTTCTTGTAATAATTAATAATGTCACACAGTAAATAAATTTAAAGATGGCTAATAAATAATCTATAGAATGTTGATTTCAGTCTTTTGGATGATATTTATCAAGAAGTAACGAAAGCACAAGAAAAAAATTGCACTAAGAATAGTGTATGAAAGCAGGTTTCTTGCACTTATGGACCTTACAATTTATTTTAGGGCATTATTAAATTAGGGCTTGTAAGTTGATGATGAATGATGGACTAGGGCAGGGGTTGGCAACCTGAGGTTCTTTGGATATGAAACTGCGGCTCTTTAGTTCCCTACGCAAATATTACTTATTAAGAAAAACATTTAAAAACGATTTTGAATCGACTAACGAGGATTGGACACCATTTCTCTCTCTCAGCCCATTGTACTCGCTTCTCACTCCACCTCTCCCTTGTGACATGAAAAATTTTTGTGGCTCTTTAAAACTTTGAAATTTCATAAAATGTAATTTCTGGCTCTTTCAACTCAAAAGGTTGCCGACCCCTGGACTAGGGGAATCAATTAGCCTTGTAGGCAGGTCCATTTCTCTGCAAATTCCGTAGAAGTTCTGTCTTAAACAGATAAAATTGAGATTTTTACACTTAGTTTTGTGGATTTTTTCCAAATACTTGGTAAAATTTGAGCAAGGAAGCATGATTCAATACATTGATGATTTTTCATCTTTTTAACAAAAGAAATAAATTTTATAGCAGAATGATAAAGAATGGAAGTCTTACTGGCCGAGAACATTACTAAAACTGCCATTGCTTTCTTCCTATCCAACAAAAATGCTAGTTCTTCCTTGGATTACTCTTCAAAGATTACAATTTTTTAAATTTTCGCGCCAGGACAACCCAAACCCGCTTGTTGCATATAAGACCTTTTCTGAGCACCATTGTAATAGTGAATTAGGTGGTTTGCATGGTATTCAGCAAACTGATGAAGGATAGGGAAATATGTTTGCTCGTAAATGATGTAGATGTTCTGGAAATAAAATGTAAGGTCCATGAGTACAAGAAAACTGCTTTCATACACTATTCTTAGTGCAATTTTTTTCTTGTGCTTTCGTTACTTCTTGATAAATATCATCCAAAAGACTGAAATCAACATTCTATAGATTATTTATTAGCCATCTTTAAATTTATTTACTGTGTGACATTATTAATTATTACAAGAACGTTAATATCTTCTAAACTTACTGTGAGAAGCAGCTTAAAAATAGACCGGTCTTCTCTTTTTTGATCCTCCTTCGTCCTAATCTAGTCTCATTGAAAAGTCGGGGAACTCCTTGTTAGTAGATAAGACAACATATTTATTGCATTGTAAGCACTTATTATGAATAATGAAGCACCTCTAGATACAATAGGTATTAATTGGTAAAGCACATATGATATTGAATGTTTCGCATTTATTATAAATGTGCAATCACTTCTCTGGTAATACATTTTCATTATTTAAACATATCATGTGATTTTTCACCCAAGATTAAGCCAAGATTTTTAGTAAAATTTGCAATTGGGAAATAAAGTTGAAAAGAAAATGCTTTGAATTTTATAATATTTCTTTTCTGATGATTTTTCTCTTTTTTAATGATTTATCTCATTTTCCTGAGTTCATATCTTAAGATTTTTTGGAGGATTTTGTTGGAATCCTCTGAGTAACTTACAAATTTGCTATTTTTGTCATGATAGTAACTCTTATTTAGATCAGCTATCAAAAACGGTCAAATAAGTTAAATGTGGTTATGAAACATTCTAGGTTATAGCCCTTGGATCCATTTCAGTATTATTATTTCATTTACCAACTATTAACAGAAGAAGTATATGGTAAACTGCTTTGTAAAAATTAATCTCTTAAATATATTTATAGTATATAAATATTGTCCAAGTATCAAGATTGTGTATTAGACTGTTTTGGTTCATGCTAGAGTCATGCAAAAGAAAAAGTAATTTCTCCCTTTTTTAATACAAAAGAAATTCTTGATTCCTCGACAACAACAAAAACATGAATTTACAAATTTAACATGAATATTTCTTGATGATATATATTAAATGACTCCTTTTCTCCATGAATATTTTATTTATATGAATATAATTAATTGTAGAAGAAGAAAGTACTCAGATTTATAACCTACTGGCAATTTTTGTGTTTGAACAGTTAAGACTTTGTTGATAGTTTTACTGAGAATCTTTCTATTTCTGAAAACTTTTGGAGTTGCAGAGGATGATTACATCAATAAATTTGTCTGATGAATTTTATTGAACTGATAAATTATATAATATTAATCTGTCATGTGTTGACTCATCATCGAGAATTCAATTCCTTTCTGATGAGCATAAAAATCAGGTAAACGAAATCCAAATAAGTATTGATAAGACAAAGATGAGTCGATTGTTCTGTGATAGTTGTGACTTCTTTTGAAGAATGTCAGTCATTTAAGCTTCTTTAAATTCCAAAATAATGGTCAGAATACTTTTATAAACTTATTTTAATCTTAATTCAACAAAAAATTAATTGGAAAAGTCTATTCAGATAAGATTATTACAGAGATACTGATCTTTGGTGAAAATCTGTTGTAATGAATTATCAGGGAATGTTATCAATCACCTGCTTGGATTTTATAGATTGCTTGTAATTTGGATTTGCATGTAATTACAATACCCTATATGTATTTTATTGTTCGAATCATTTATATTTGTTTAATTTTAGTATTCTATTTAGTAATAATTATTGGCATGTTTATAGTATAACTTTGCATGAAATTTTATCTACAGCAAAGATGGTAGATAAATACGCATATATTTAAAATAGTCACTACAAATATCCAATGTTTGGAAAATAACTGTTTGGTACTCGAATCAACTATGCGTAAACACTTGTATCAGGGGAAAGTTTCCCACAGCCAGGATTAGAACTCAGGACTGAATTTTTACTTACATTACAAGTTAACTCTACTACTGAACCCGACATCACATTGTAGGAAAATAATTTAATTTGAATAGAATACATATGGGAACCATTTGAGAAATTTCAGTCTTAGTTTAATTACAACTGTAGGAATTGTCTTTAAATCATTATTTTAGATTAAGAAGAAATGAGAGAGGGAATATAAACAAATGCATTGCAATGCAAGAGTTGTATAATACTTAAGAATTCTGAATCATCTTCATGGATTTGTTATCAGAGTATTAATTTGAAGATAATTTTGTTCTTAATTCTTCTGAATAACTTTTTTAAATCAAGTAGATTAATAGTCTGTAACTAGATGGAGACAAAATAAAAATTCAATGTCTGAACAACAATAGTTGAAATTATCATTATTAGTTGCCTAGAATATGATTGCTGTTATTATTCTCATATCATCTTAATAGAAACAGTGAATATTATTTATTCATTATAGCATACTTTCAATACTGCCTGATAAAAAGGTTATAAATTCTTTGTGTGAATCCATAGAACCCTAAGAATAATTTTAAAAAAGTAATGGAAAGCTGTAAAAGAGCTTATTGTAGAAGAATAATGAAAATGTGACGGAATTTAATTATTCAAAATCGTTCTTAAAAATTTTTCATTTTTGCTTTATTTTTCATTTCTCCTATAAAAACAAAGATCTTAAGAAGAGTAAAAGTTTTCTCAATATAAGAATAAAATAACTCTTTTTATATGGGAACTTCCACACACATGGGCAAGAATTTAAAACTTAATTTTTGTCTAAATTATAATTTAGTTCATAGAAATTAACTCCCATAAATATCCTGGCCCCTGAATGAAGAAAATGTTGTTCTCAAATGCATCACCACTAGATCTGTGTAACTTGTATGTTAGTTGGTGTCTTTTTCCTGGAAATGCTATTTTCCAAGAATGTGAATGCTTGTCAAATTTTCCCCCTCATAGACCTAGGGTGGCTAAGGAAGAAAGATAAATGAATGTTTGAATGGAATGGAAGAATACATTTCAATGGAATGAAATGGAAGAACACATTTCATGATGAATTATAGGGGAATAGCCCACATTAATTTGATTGAATTTTGAGGTAACTTAAGGATTTTGTTCTTTTCGAATGAAGTAGAAACAATAATTGCATGGAAGTCCTGATTGCAATCCTTTAAAATATATATGGAAAATGTAATTATCTCGGGTTGATATTCTAAATGGGAATTTAGTATAATAGGATATAGACTGTAAATATTTTCATCATTACAACTGTTTATAAATTGAAGTATGGTTTCATCTAGCTATTTTTCGTGGGTGAGAATATTTTTATTATGAGCTGGATTTTCCTAATATATCAGTACTTTTTTATCAAATGAAAATCAATCATTTTATTTTTCACTGAGCCTTACTAAAAGGACCTATACAAACAAAAAATTTATAGGGTTATTTGAAAAGTCTTGGAATGGCAAGGACAGCAGAAGTAAAACGAGATGCACGTATTGGTGAAGCTGAGGCTAGAAGGGATGCTACAATTAAAGAAGCAATTGCAGAAGAAGAACGGATGGCTTCTAGGTAAGTATACTGATAAGCAATGCCATGAGTAAAAGTCTAATTGCAATTATCTTAGAATAAAAGAATTAATTTTCATAAAAACTTTCATTGGTCTATGTGAATCTATGTGGTTAGTTAATTTATGCTTGGATATTCAAGAGCTCTGTCTTGCTTTAAATCTTAACTGTTGAAAAGTAATATAATTCCTTGCTTATAAAAATATTTTGTTTCTGAAAAATAATTAAAAATTGCTTCATTTGCTGGAAGAACAATCTGAAATGACATTGCCTCAGTATTTTAAAAATATTCATTTCTCTTTTAGATATTATTCAGTTGGATGAATTTTTGCACTTATTCGTCCTAATCCCTTAGAGAAAAGTTTAATTTCTTAAAAATTCTTATTTTTGGATAACTTGAACTCCAAAAAAATAATTCTTAAATTAAATTCCTTGTATATTAAGTATGTGAGATCCTAAGATCGAAAATTTTTATTGACACATAGTCTTACTGGATCATAGCATTACAAAAATACATGCTTTCTGTTACTAACTCTGTGCCTATCTCCTCAGATTTTTAAATGACACAGAAATTGCTAAAGCACAACGTGATTTTGAGTTGAAAAAAGCTGCATATGATGTGGAAGTTCAAACAAAGGTAATTTCATTAGCAAAAAATACAACCATTTTGAAGTTGTTCATTTTTTAATTAATCATGATGGATTTTTTTAATTATTTCAATTATTTTTTATCTATATTGATCTCTAATTATTTCAGTCATATTTGATTCAGATCTTTTGATAGGAATACCACTAATTTATATTTAATTATTCTGGCTTTATTATTGAAGTCTTTGGTTAATTATAATAATATTTGTTTTGTAAATTATAATTATTATTTGTTACATATTGTTTCCTTTAATTATCTTATCCATCAATTCATAGAAAGCTGAGGCAGAGCTAGCCTATGAATTGCAAGCTGCAAAAACTAAGCAGCGAATTAAGGAGGAGCAAATGCAAATAAAAGTAATTGAAAGAAGTCAGGAAATTGCTGTTCAAGAGCAAGAAATACAACGCAGAGAGCGTGAGTTAGAAGCTACCGTTAGAAGACCTGCAGAGGCTGAAAAATATCGGTAGTTTGTTGTTTATTCTATTGCATTAAAATGTTTTTTGTAAGTTTGTTACCTTACATTTAACATTTTGCATGAATACATTGACTGCTGTGAATATAATTATATATATATATATAAATGATGTGGAAGCTATCTGTGCAGAGCTATATACATGGTCTGTCAAAAAAGTATCGGAAAAAGTTTCATAAAAATAGATTTATTTGAAATATTGTTACAAAACCTTAATATTCTTCAAAGTACATACCTTGGGCGTCGACAAACTATTTCCAGCGGCTTTCCCTGCACTTGAAGGCTCCTTGGTCGGCAGATTCCTAGAAGGTCCTCAAGGGTTCTCGTGCAAGCGTCTTTGACAGCACATTTCCATGATGATTCTATTTCTATTAAACCATGGGTCCCATGGTTTTGTCCTTTCGGGGAGGATATCTTTTTCCAGCAAGAAACAATCTCTCCTGAATACGTTCTACAGAAAACTGAAACTATCAATGCTTTGCAGAAGGTCTTCGCTGAAAAACAATCGCCTTTGCTGTTGGTCGTCCGTGAAGACCTTCGGAATGAGTTTGGAGCAGATCTTTCGCATCGCCAAAATTTAAGTGAGAATAGTGTGCACTGTCATTTTATGAATGCTAATTTGATCTGCGATCATGCGTACACTTAACCGATGGTCTGAATTCAGCACTTCAAGGACGCGTTGCACGTTGTCGTCAGTTCTTGAGGTCGACGGCTCGTCCTCCACACACTCCCGGCGATCTTTGAAGAACTTGTTCCCCTTAAAAACAGCATTTGGTGACATGCTTTCATGCTTGAAGACTTGGTGAATCATATCCAACGTTTCCGTACCCAATTTCCCTAATTCAGCAAAATATTTCATCGCGTACCGCTGTCCAAACGCTCACTGTAATTTAAGCTTGCACCGAGCCACCTGACAGGGGTCAACTAAATACTCGATCTAGCCTGAACAAAGACTCTCAGTCAACTGACCCTTATCTCGTTTTGAAGGTCATACCCTGCCCTACCATGATTGCTTAGTGCATTTGCAGTGCGACTTACAGTCTCGCCGGGAAAAAATTGTTCCCGATACTTTTTAGACAAACCATGTATATATATATTTTTATAAAACAATTTTTCTTTTTGTTAGACTTGAAAAGATGGCTGAAGCTAATAGACACAAGGTTGTATTGGAGGCTGAAGCAGAGGCAGAGGCTATACGAGTGAGAGGAGAAGCTGAGGCATTTGCAGTGCAAGAGAAAGGTCGAGCAGAAGCAGAACAGATGAAAAAGAAAGCTGATGCATGGAAGGAGTACCGTGATGCAGCTATGATTGATATGCTTCTTGACACTTTACCTAAGGCTAGAAATATTTAATATTTATTATATTTAAAAGTGATTACAAAATAGTATTGGCAAACAATCCTGATGTAATTGAAGTTTAATTTAAGAATTACTTTGCGTAAAAAATTTTAATGTAAAAGTATCAAGAATCATCTTAGCATTTTAAACTGTTTTCATGATGTTCTTTAAGTTAGTTCAATAATACTTTGATTTTTTATAATTCCATTTCTCTAATTGGTCATCTTTAGGGAATTTTTTACTTCTACATAGGATGTACTTTGTTTTACAAGTTTCTTTATCTACACATGTAATGGCTGATTTTTGGTTTCTCTAAGATGATCATCATCTATTGTAAATAAATGTTCGTCATGCCTGGTATGCTATATTGTGTACTAATAGTTAAGTTATAGCCATTCATAAGACCTATATCACTTTTTAAATTTTTAGAAGTATTATTTCCTCTTATTTTTTGCATTATTTATTAATTTTCTCTGAAATATGCCATATTGGTTGAGTTTATCTTGGATCTTAAACATCAGCATATGATGAAGCAAAAGTTCCTTTCTCATACCAATATCAAGTACATGAATAAATTTTTATTTAATAATCTTCAGCAAAACTACTTTTTGTACGAATTATTCTCAACAATTCATTTTAGGTTGCTGCTGAAGTTGCTGCTCCTTTGTCTCAAGCTAAAAAGGTGACAATGGTTGCAAGTGGAAATGGTCCAATAGGTGCAGCTAAACTCACAGGAGAAGTCCTGGATATTGTTTCTAAAGTGCCAGAAGTTGTGAGAAATCTAACTGGAGTAGATATTATAAAGGCAAGGGATTTTAAAAATTCTAATCTTGTCATAAAAATTCCAGAATATTAGTATACAGCATTAGTTGTTACTGTAGTAGTTCAACATGATTTTTAAGGTCTATAAATTTATAAATTGACATTTATAATTTTGATTATGCTTTAACTAACAGTAAGTAAACAAACTTTATGGATATTTTACTCTTTTGAATTGATTGATTGATAATAAAATTCTAAAAATTTCTAGTCTGTTCATGCTGCATAAGGGTCAGTCATCGCCAGAAGACCAGTTCATCCGTAAGTTTAGAGAGTTTGCATTTTTCGTGGATTTCATCATCTCTTGTAAGAGCACCACTCGTCTTGACTTTGTGTGTATGCTCCAAATTCTTCATTTTTATATTACCATCCAGTTACATTTTTATTTATTTAAGATTCTTTGCCTTCATAATGCTGAGTGTTTCTCACGTTTGGGTATTCCAGTGTTGATGTATTGTGTATCAAGTTGTTTTATAAGAAATTTCATGGATCTGAAGAAATATTCCCTTTGCTTACAAGTAATCGAAGAACACAGCAACATTTGTGATTAATATTGATGTATTTAAATAGCTAAATTTCATGAAAATAAAAAGGTTTTGTGACTATAAAGAATGAAGATTATAGTAGATTTTACTTTTCTTGCACAAAGTGAATTTTTTCTGTAAATTTGAGGTATCTGCTTCTTGACTTTTAGTATACATATATAAGTATATAATTAGATCTTACATGATCTCTGTATGATAATTTGTTAAGGAATAGGGATTGTCAGTCTCCAATGTATCCTATCTTTAACAGCCTTAAGGTTAAACCTTTCAAAGGAAGAATATCAATTATTCATCAACTGCCCTCTAAGAGAGAAAAATTGAGGGTTTATTTACTTGCCTTACTCATCAAAAGAATGTTTTTAAGCTATTTTCAATAAATGAGTATATTTTGCATACAGAATTAGCTTCCGATACTTCATCTATTGTTTGTGTATGTATATATATACATTAATTTGGAAAAATAACAACATATTTACTAATGTGTGTGTGTGTGTATATATATATATGTACACTTGTAAACATTTTGTTATTTTTCCAAATTTATAAATATAATTTTTTTTCTGTGTAATTAACAGCCAATAAATGAGATGTAGATCTAACTGGAAGCAGGCATTATTCAGTCTAAATTCCTTGATCAGAAAAATAATTCAGCCTTTTGTTTCTACAAATTTATATTCTATTTCTATAAAATTACTTTAATTTAGTAACTCAAAATAGATTAATATAATTTTTTAGTATATTTTAATTGGATGAACTAGTTATAATAGTGACTATTTTTTTATTATAAGCTGCTTTAACTAATAAAAATGAAATCATAACTATGCTTTAAATTAATCATTATGTTGTGTAATGGAGACAATGTATGGAGATGTACTATCCTAAAGATACTTAACAGCAACTTTTTGGAAAATATAAAAGAAGAAAATACTTCTTAGGAACCTCAAGTCACTGAGGTTAGTCACTTTAAGTGCATAGATGTAAATGCTACGATTTATGAGTGGCTTGTCAAAACAATTTTATACACACATCATATACTAAGCATTGTACATCTCTTATTTAGTTGCTTTGACTCAGAATATCATTTGGTTCATTTTTAATGCTGCTAAATATTTAAATTTTATTGTATTAGTAAAAAATTCTATAAACATAATTATTGCTATGTTACTTGTATTTGATGATGATTTTCTTTGCTATTTACATTAAACTTTTAAGACTTTAAGATAAAATATTGAATTCTCAAAAGTGGAACGAATTCTAGAAATTTTGATTGAATACCTTTGATACAGAAGTGTGTATTATTTGTCTTTTATGTATAATTTTTCCTATGTATGGTATTGTGGAAAGAATGTTTTCTGAAAAAATGATTCTAAATTGCTCATTTATTTTAAAATTTATTGCTTGACCATATAACGTTGAAACTTTTAAAAAATGAACTCAAGGCTGTATAAAGCCCTTAAAATTTCCTTTAAATTGGAATTTCACTCTTTTTACATATGCTAGTTGTCCATCAAAGTCAGTACTCCTCTTTAAGGACATAATAAGATCAGCTGCCGAAGGATGGATGCGATTCTTGATGGATGATTCTTGGATTTTAAGAAAGCATTCGATACTGTTCCACACAAAGGTTGCTTTACATAAAATAAAAACTTAAGGTATTCTCGATCATATTATTTGTTGGATTAAATCCTTCCTGAGTGGCAGAAGCCAACGGGTGGTTTTAGATGGCGCGTTTTCCGAAGTATTAGATGTAAAAACAGGGGTTCCACAGGGCAGTGCAATGGGTCCAATTTTGTTCCTGATTTACATAAACGATATATTAAACAGAATCAATAGAAAGGTGCGACTATTCGCGGATGATACCCTCATTTATAGGAAAGTTCAGAATAAGGAAGATAAGTCAATATTACAGCGCGACCTGGACGCCATTACCGAATGGTGTAATGAATGGCAGCTCCAACTAAACGTAGACAAATGTGTAGCAATGAGTATTAACCGATCCCAAAATCCAACCTCTAGCCAAACTCCTCACCTCATCAGCGGTACATAATCAACCTTTAGTTAGCGACTTGACACCCCCTGCCAAACGCCACAAGGCGGTTTGCGGGGTCGCAATGTACGGTAGAGCTAAGGGATAAGATAAACTACATGCTTTCGTGATAACGTGCACATGTAATTTTAATATCACATAATGGCTACAAGCCTATATAAAACAAGTGACATACGAAATGCACTTTATGAAAATAAATGATTATATATCAAAAAATTTTGAAAAAAAATTGGCAGGCAGGTTTTTGCATTTCTTGTTAATTTTTTCACGCCACTTAACTTTTTATGTACTCATTATCTTTGATTTAATATAGCTATTCTTTCAGCATTTTTCTAAAATAATTTTCTATCAAACTCATACATAATTAATCAATCTTTTTATGAAGCCTTTAATTCCTACCAAATTAAGTTTACCTTAAATCAAATGGAATCTACTTAATTATGAAAATATCTTCATTATATTTACTCTAATAAAATTTTAAATAAATACTGCAAATTTATTCAAAACATTTTCTGTAAAGTTAACATTAAAGCATAATAGGAAAAAAAATAGAAAAAGGGCATGATTTTTGTTCTAAAGCTTATTTCAGAAATTAAAAGCATGGGAAGATATATTATGAAATGTAGTATTAAGAAATAGTCACCCCATTGCATTATTTGAATGGCTGAAAAGTATGCTTGCATTTCTCAAAGCAAATAAATCCTATCTAACTTCAGTAAAAAATTTCTTGTTCAGAATTATTAATGTCATGAATGTCTCCTGTTCAACATTCTCTTCCTCCTTCACCTGAAATTTAAAGAACAGCTCAATAGGCTCAATTTTAACTCATTAAATTCATTTTATTTCAAAAGAAAATTGGTGATTGAAAGAAAGTATTACATTAATGTTCCACATACAGTAATTGAAATTATATTAGAGCTTAAATTATGTATCTTGTAAGCCACAGAATACAGTAACATTATCAAAGAAATGAGATATAATTTATTTTGCAAATTTTCTAGCAAATATCCTTTATATAATTTTTTAAAAGAATGATGGAATGACATCTATTTCTATTTAAGAAATTTTATTAGTCTTTCCTTGAAGCAAATGATCATATTTCAATTTAACTATATGGACACTCGCAGTAAATATTAAGAGGTGTAGGCTAATATTTATCTACACAGACTTCATATCTGGATTAACATAATATTTAAGGAAGTATTTAGATAGATGTATTATGATGAGATATAGAGCACATATAGCAGTTGGATGAAATTATTATAAATTCTATGAATGACTCAGAACTGACAGTATTATCATACTGATAGAACATTTTGTAGAACGCTTAATATTTTACACAACTCTGTTTACCTATTTATTTAAACCTATATAATTTTCATGGTGTACTAGTGATTTTCCGGGAAATAATAATATGACAGTAATTATCATAGCACAAAGCTAATCATACGCAATAATGAAGCAATTTTACATTGGAATATATCTTTATACCATATGATCAAATTAATAATTAACCAAATATGAGGAATCAGAGAGAGAATAAAGAAGGTTATTAATTGGGAGAAAGAAACTGCACGTGTATGTGTGTGTATATATATATATATGAATATATATAATGAAAATAGGTTTTTAATTTTCTTGCCATGAATCATTACTTATTCCCATCCTTATCTTTCCCTCTACCTCTATATTTTCTCTCCCCTCCAAAATAATCATCTGCACCTCTACCAGGACCTTTTAGGTCTTTTCTGTAATGACCATTGCCATATTGAGACACTACTGTATTGTTGGCATGATGGCTTCCATTATTATTATGGTATTGACGATGACGATTAACATTTTGAAAAGAGGGAAAAATATGATATTGCTGTTGATGGTGATGCTGAGTATTTGATAGATTTCCAAGAGCTGGAAGAGAACGAGGAACAGCTCTCCCAATCACTTCAGCAGTTTTGTCAAGATGCCCTCCACTACAGTTGTTTTGCTGGGGTAAAAATTCCATCCTATATTAAAATATAGGTTGTATCAATTGACATTCTTATTACAATAAATTTCTAATTTAGATTTATTCTATGATAAATGTGTGTTTATGTATATGAATTTTATATAGCTGCTTTGAAATTTTTGAAAGGTCAACTGCATTGTGCAAATAATACAACAAATTTCAGTCTTGCCATTATAAATAAAAAACTTTAACAATGACAACCATTTTTACAAGAAAGTTTCAACAACATAGTATGTACAACATTATTACAATTGAATGAAAAATTTCTTTAGTGTAAAAAAAGAATAAAAAATCCAGTTTTCAAATAATAGATTATGCTAAAAGGACAAAGGATATGAAAACATTTTAATCATAAAACTTGAATGATACCATGTAAAATAATACTCAGATTGCTCAAAAAACTGTTGATAGTAATATTTTATACTAGCAATAACAGGAGTTAACAGTAAACTTATTGTTGGACTGAAAACAATATGATATTAACTTTAGTGAGATCTGACATTATAATGGTGACATCATTCTCTCATACTCATTTTTTAACAAACAATTCTCAATGCATTTTCATTAAAAATCTTAACATTTCTGTATAATTAGTAGTTTTGAAAGTAAGTGCTGGAGCATTTTATATAAAACCAATTTTATACAAACAGATACATTTAAATTAGAAAATGATAATTATATAATGCTCTATTAAATCAATCACGCAGTTCACCAATTTATTCTTTAAATTTGCAGAGAAATATAACATTCAATCATAATCTGGAGCACATCACCATTTTTTAAAAAACTTGTATTTCTGTTAATTAACATGTTTTAATATTTAATGAATACTTAGAAAGTATATTCAAACTTCAATATATTTGCAGAGCTTGTTATTAATCATTTTAAACGTAAAAGTGCATACTTATAGGATATAGTTATGGGTGTATTGTAGGTTGAGTGTGTAAGCCATAGAAAAACTTGGAATACAACCCTTAAAAAAATAAGATTAATTATATCATTGTGTTATCCAATAATTATTTATTATTTTGAATACCAATGAAGCATTTATGCATAAAGATATATACTGTAACCAAATTATAAAAAAAGCAGCAACCATAATGATTTTTCTGGATTACATCAACATACATATGGTTGAAGCTCAGGAAAAATGAAAGAAAAAATAAACTATTATTACAAAATGAAATTGAAGTATAAGAATGACTGTAAAATTTTAAAAGGAGAAGAGTTGTACTTAATATTAAGCTTTAGCATGATATTTGCTCCTATAAAGCTATATCTTAATATCTTACTGTGCTTAATTTTCATTATAAAGAAAAAGTTTTATTTTGCTTAAGCAGGACAAAAATAACTCAGTTCAGCTTTTTGATGCATTTGAGCATGAATAAAAATTTTACATTCTTCATTAAGAGGATCTTCCTCAGGCCAGAGAATTATTTTTAAAGCTCAACCATGCAAAAAGAGCTAAATGAAATTGTTTCCATTTAAACCAAAAATTTTAAAAGATTAACTGCTAAATGGGTACAATATTAAGGAGTTCAGGCACTAATTATTAAAATTACAGATTTATTACTCTATATAGATTAAACCTTTTTCTAATAAAATCTAGTTAAATGGTGCACTGTATTTCCTTCGACATTTTATGATATTACTACTGGTAACCATCAATATAATATTTGACTCTATGATTCAATCACCACTAACTTAGAAGATTCTACTTAACTCACCCTCCTCCACCTGTGGTGCCCACCCGTTGGTTGACATGCTGTTGTTGGTGGCTGTGGTGCCAGAAACTTTGGGATTGTAGAGGAGGGAAGCGATGATTGATGGCTTGGTTTCCACGAGTATTGACTGCACTAAGACCACCATCAGTTACACAGCCAACTAAACCCACTATATGAGCTCCAGGGTCATTTTGAGGCAAGCGAACTATCCCCATTCCTCCAACAACGCCATCTCCTCTACCCACCCTTCCTCCACATTGCCTAACCATACTTTTGCTCAGGTGAATCCTTAAACCACTCAGCTATGAAAAATATGCAAAAGGAATTTAATTGATGTTCTGTTTACATACTTTAAAAAGACTGCAGACATGGAGAAGGATTCGAAGACAAGAGAAAATTTTTACTTTTCAGAAAATTAAAAATTTTCATTTTTTTATAAAAAAATATATAATATTCTTTATCTCTGAATAGGTTTAAAAACAACTGTATATATCTTGAATTATATCTGATGGGAAGTTTTCTGCTTTTTGAAGATTTTTCTTATCTTTGATGTACCCTAGTACATTGAGAAATTGAATAAAAATTATTGCTCTAAAACTAATAAATCTGCAATCTAGATATCACATTAGCCTGGGGAAATTCTCCAGTACCCATCCCTGCAGTCCAAGCAACAAAACAAAATATAAGCATTTCAAATCTAAGAAAGCTTAGCAAAATATAATAAAAAGATAAAAAGTAGCAATAATTGAATCAATTTCAAGTACTTTATCATACCTCTCTCTTTTGGTCCTCATTTTCACGTCTTAAGTGGCCTATAATGCGTTCAGCTTCCTCCAATTTCAAGGAGGTACGATCAGGGTCCTGGCAGTTTCCTGAAGATATCAATGTTTGTCGAAAACTTTCATGAGAAGATTCTGTCTGACATGCAAAATCAACTTTACTAGATTTCTTAGAATCAGATCTTTCTGGTGGACATTGAAGTTCACTTTTCTCAAAATGCCCCAGAGCTGTTTCCAATTCCTTAATTTTCCTGAAAAAGATGTTTATACTTATCATTCAATAAAAACAGTTATAACACTTTTATTTCTCAGAGCTCTTTAGAGATACAATTATTAAAATAACTTGCCAAGATTGATAAAGGTTCAGTTTATTTAATAAATGGCAGTACAATTTTATTTAAAATAGGATGATTTATAAACTGAAACACAGCCAAATAAAAAAATCATCAACTTTCTAAAAACTCTTTAACTTGTTAATACTTTTTCAAAGCAGATATATACTATTATTGAAGATGTCAAAATTTATCTCTTTAATGAATTTTCTCCAAATATTTTATCAAATTATGATAGGTTACACTTATTTTTTTCCAGTACTTTAAATTTAATCAAGTTCTCCTAAAAATGTAAATAAAACCTTAATCATGAAATAATACAGTATGATTATTTGATAAAGATAATTTTAGGTCAAGTCTTTGTCAGTTGACATAATTAAACCACAAAAAAATATTTCAACCATGAAATTTGTTCAATATATGAAAGTTCTTAAGTTCAATTTTTTGTCTGCATATAATTACACAGTTTATTGCTTATTTGACCGTTTTTAAATGGAAATAAAATGGATTTTCAAGATATAGCTTCAAGAAGTTTTGGTATATAGAAACCAAAAACAAAATTCTAGTAAAATATTCTTTATATAAATTAATTAACTTAAAATTTAGATCTAAACCATTTTTATCATAAATGAATATTTTCAATATGAACAGTAATACAAAGGCTCTAGAAAAAAACAAACATACTCTCCTCAGCTTTATAAAAATCTCAAATCAATAGATAGCCAATACCAACTTAAGAGAGCATAGGCTTCTGTAGAAAATCGTTTTACCAATGAAGAATGAAGGAAGAAATAAGAATGAACTTAAAAGTTGAAAATGAACATACTCTAAATGTTTCTTTGGCTTCTGTCATTATGTCATGATAAGAAAGATTGAGTTTGTTCTCAGAAGACAACAGTAAAAAAAATAATAAAATATCCACCAATTTCTTGAGCCTTCATGGAACCTTATCACCAATAACCCTTCAAGGAACAAACTTTATCACCAATATTTATTTTACCAATTATTAAGCTTTATATAAAGTAGACCTCTTAAAAAATGTGAAGGAATAAAATTTATCACCTTTTGGTTTCAGTCTCTTTCAATAAAAGCTGTGAATTGAGTTTTTGTGCATCTTCGAGGGCTGCTCTCAACTCTCCAGTTTCACGTTCCAGGAATTCAACTCTTAAAGGTTTTACATTCACTTGTTTAGCGGGTATCACCACCTATATAAGTAAATTATGAAATGAGTAACATACATGATCATGATCCCATTGAACACTGAAAGAAAGAGAATAAAGGTAGTTAAAAATATAACAATTTTTATAATCAGGTCATTGATTAATAAAAAAATTAATATTCAACTGTATTAACCTTTTTTTCCAAAGTGAAAATGGTTGATGAAAATCAGGAATGCTGGCTTAGCAGCCATTTTATAGTAATGTTATTTATAAAACAAATCACACTATGCATATTTTGAAAATCAAGATAAATATCAATTAAAATCAGATGTGAGATGTTCAATTCCTTATTTCCCTTTTTTTTCCTTTTCATAATTCAATATTGTGAGTTTTTACCATATGACTAGAAATAATATTTCCACTAATACAGTTCAGTTCAATTATGAGTCAGTTTTGGTTAATATTGATTACAATACTAAAAAGATATACTAGAATATACTTTGGAACATATTATTAATTCTTTATCAGGCAATTTTTGGCCTGTTGGTTTTTCTCTGAACTAACCTTCATTGATTTTAAAAATAAAATTTTAATATTTGGAAGTGAATCGCAAATTTTTTGAGGAAAAATCTTATCAGCTGATAACCAAAAAAGACTAAAACCCTAAAGGTAGTAAAGGATAAAACCCACAAAGAAGAGAGCCAAAAATATTGAGGTATACACCTCCTTCAGAAGTTTTCATAGATATATCTAAAACTATAGGTAACAATTTTTCTTTGTCCACATTATATGTCTCATCTATTAATAAGTAAATTGGTCTTAACTCGGTAAAATACCTAAATAATTCCTAAACATACATTATTGCATCAAACTTAGTGAAAAAAGTAACTAATTTGATATCTTTCTTATCGATTGAAAAAAAGGAATAATTATAATAGGATATTTACAGTATTAAATAAAAAGATGTAAAATATTGACTTGGAAGGGGTTTCAAATAGAAATATTATATAAGGAATTAAATTTATGAAAGCGCAATGTACCTTTGGCTTGGAATCATCTTCAGGAGATGGAGGAAAACTCTGGAGAAGTGATATTGGAGCATTGCCTGCACCATTATTGATTATCAGCTGAAACTGCAGTTCTGAAATTTTTTTTACAAAAACTTTTATTTTTGGGCAATTCAATTTACATTTTAACAAAATTTTAAAGGAATATAAGGAGTACATAATAGATAAAAAGTTACCTGGATCAACATTATCCAAGGCTTAATAGCCATAAAAAACCTCTGATTATATTTAATCTTAAACCCAGATTTCCCAATTGCTGGTAAGCTGCTCAAATAAACCTAGCTATCATATTAAAACAATTAGACATGCCATTTTAGACATTTTACTGTACCTAAAATTAAAATAAAATCATACCTCTGAATTTTTTTGCTTGATTGGTTTACACATTTTGTTATAGCAACTGACAAGCAATTGATGAATCCAAGAATGAGTGCTGGTCATGTAAGACTTTTTCATGTCAACTATTTTCTGATAATTTAACATGATATTGTCTAACAAATCAATATGAATGCCTCTAATTCATGTATTAATTAGAATCGAAGTAAACTGTAAGTAAAAATAACAAAATACAAGCATATAAAAATATATACCTCGATTTTTCAATCGCAGAGACTCAATTTCTTGATGTAGGCTTGATAACATGTGTCGATGCTGCTCTTGTAGAAAACGCATATTTTGCTCTAGCTGAATGACTCTCTGTGTTGCATCAACAGCCAGAATACCATGAGATGGAATAGGTGATGATACATTGAAGGAAACAATAGGTGAATCTGGTGTAGTATCTGGGCTTCCAGATGGACTCTTACATGAGCCTTTCAGATTATTTTGTAATCCTTCACTTCCTCCACTACCTCTCTTGCCCTATCAAAAAAATAAATTACTACTAAAGCAAGTTTCTAATTATTTTGTCCAGATATAATCACTTCACATGAAGCTCAAAATACTATATCAAGCATATTTTGCAAAATACATTTCAAAGTGTTAATTTCACCTTCCAAATTAAACCAATATTTCTTAACCGCTTTAATGCAAAACAATAATTTGAAGAAATAGCTGTCATGAATTATAAAAATCAAGCCAATATCACTGAAAACAGTTATAATGCATAAAAAAATAAGCTTGATACTATTAGAAGACATTCATATCATCATTCATACAGTCATATTTCACAGAATTGTTAATATTTTACACATTTAATTAAAAAGGTCAGCAAACAACGTCAAATGAATTATTAGTTCTACAGAAGTTTAATAAAACAATATGTATGGTGTTTGAATCAGCAAAGTAGTTCACCAAGGGTGGATGAATATCTGCTTTGATTAAGCATACTTCAAAATACTCTAGGATATATATATACACACACAACTGGATTTCTTCTTATGGGGCACAGCTAAAGATGAGGTGCACAAACGTAAACCGCATAACCTGGACATACTGTGGAATGATATTAAGACCTTGTGCACAGAAATCTCAGTGGACACTTTGGTATGATGTATGGAATGAGTGTTGAATCGTACTCCTCAATATATTGAGGCTGAGGCCACCAGTCTGAACTTTACTCACATAAATTAAATTTATGTGAGTAAAGTTCAGTAAATTAATTATAGATAACTTTTGTATGATATGCAGATTGTTATGCAGCAGGTTGTGAGATTGATTCTAGGGGTGTTCAGTTTATCTCCATGAGGAATACATGAGAAAATTAGAACACATTTTAAAGCACTTCCAGAAAGTATTTTAAATAGTAATTCACTTAAAGATTATGAGACTCATAAGAAAGATGAACAGTTTTGGCATATAATGTCCTTCGTTCAAACCCTGGGCTGGAAAATGCCATGGATATACATGGAAAATTGAACTTTATTCATAAAATACTGATATGGTGACTTAATATATAGTTGGAGCATGTGAGCTTTATAAACCTTTTTGTTGGGAAATTATAAATACTAGATCATTACAAAAGCAAACTTTTACTTGTATATATAACTGTATATAACTGCTTCATGCATGGATTTATATATATATATATATATGTTTATACCACACACAACAAGCACACCCTTACTCATATATATATATATATATATATATACTATATATAATAGAATATATATACATATATACCCAAAGAAGCTAAATATAATAGATATATAGGAGGATACAAACATCCAGCCTAAACTACTGGGCATATGGGCTTGCTCATTTTTTTTGTGATGACCCTTCAAATCTCAACTGGGAAAAGTTCAGAAACCAACCTCAACTATCATGGGTTCCATTCTAGGAGACCCCAAAAATCTCCTCTCCATATGAATGCACAGGCTTCATATACATATTTAACCTGAGTTATAATTTCGTATATGGTTGTTGGTTCGATTCTAGTGGGATAAAACTATATCTCCATAAGAAATGCATAGGGAAATATGAACTCCTTTAAAGGCACCTCCTGAATGAATTTCCTCTGAATTTTGGAGTATTTATAAAGACAATCATACTCAAGCGAATTATTAAAGTACTTTTTGCAAGATGTCCTTGGTTCGATGCAGGGGCGGGAATAATTCTTCCTTATGAAATCAAAATCAATGCAATGTACGCTGCAAAAATGTCAATTAGTTTATTCTTAGCAATGAGTAAGCAGAATAATCTTTTGAAATATCTTTTAAATATCTTGGTCTTCCCATGCTTTTCTTAAGGCACTATTATTACCCCCTGTTGTCGAACAAGGCCATCCTGCAAAAATCACTGTCTACTTTTGCTTGAGTATGATAATCTTTATAAAAAATTCAAATTTCAAATGGAAACACTTTAAGGAAGTAATATTCCCTATGCATTTCTTTTGGACATAGAGTAAACACTCCCTAGAAAAGAACCGACGATCATCAACGACAATCTTAGGGATGCTTTCCTGTAAGAATGGTTTCTTTTATGGCTGTGTGAAATTTTGAACCTCTACGCGGTTGAGAAGTGTCATAAAGAGCTTTCGGAAAAATGGTCAATGTATTTTTAACGGGAAAAATCGAGATTACGGGTCGCTCTGGAATCGAACCAATGGCACATAGGGTAGTGTTGATTTTTTTCAAAGTACATTATGTACGTATTTATAAGTATAGAAAGTTTGAATGATCTAACTATCATATTGAGAGAGCTACGATTTTTAAAAATCTGAAAATATTTCATCCCCTGGCATCGAACCCATGATCTTTTGTGAATAATTGATAACATTTTTGTGTAGAAACGTATATTATCTATAGCCACATGAAATTTCATTGTACTACGTTCCCGGAAAGTATTTTTTTTTAATTGTCAAAAATCGACTCCATGCATTCTTATGGAGCTTGGGGCCTCCCAGAATCGAACCCATGATAGGTAGAGTGGGTTTTAGATTTTTTCCTGGGTTAGGTTTAGATGACCATTACGCAGAAAAATCAGCAAGCCGGTGGCCCCTGCGGTTTGGGCCAGACATTTGTATCCTCAAATTTTTTTTACCCCCTAGTTATCTATATATAATAGATTTATACATATACATACATGAGGTGTATCTGGGTGCATCTGAAATCAAATGAAAATGAGAAATACGTTATGGGCATAAAACTTTTAATCTTAGAATTCAATTTTTAACATCTGCATTTGGATCTACATTGGAACACAACATATACAACTTGTATGAGCATTTCTCCAATATCATCAATATTTGGAGATGGAGAGTGAGTAGAGATAATGTTTCACAACTAAAGAAGTAATGAAATATCAACTTTGTTCTTGTAACTTTAAACAAAGCATGGCACATAAGATATTTCTGGTTATAGTTAAGCTATTCTTAGATGGATTGGAAACTTTCTCAAATATAATGCTCATCACGCACCGGGTACCTATTACCTATACATGAAATCTATTGCTACTTTCTAGTTTATTGGTACAATTTTGGTGTAGGAAATATTCACTGATTTGATATTCTCACACTAAAATTCTAAAATATTAATATTCTAAATAACACTAAATATATACTTTCCCATTTCATGATTATTATGTCAATTTCATCAGAATCACATACAATATTAGTATACTTAAAATTTATTTAGTTTTCTATTAATGATTAAATATACAACCATGAAAATAATATTTGATAGGAAAGAAGATTTGGGTTACACTATTGAAAAACCTAACTAAAGTAAATTTATTACTGAGAACTAGTTTACGAAGAACGATACATCCAACATTATCCTACTATGATAACTAATCATTTAAATATTTTTCCAAGTTTGAAAACTTTATTTTTTAATTTTAATTACATTTTATCAATAATATGTATTCAGAATAGTTAGGTAACCTTACTATAGAGTAGAATACGATTGAGAAGGAAGAGAGATATAGAGCATTACCGATTAGAACAAACTTTGATATGCCCTAATAAAAATTGTAAGAAAACGTCATGAAATCTCTTCAAAGAATAAAACATATATTAACAGAAATATATTCCAATGAGCTGATTCTGATGATGTGATGAGATAAAAATTAAATCATTAAGTATTATTTTCTTTTACTTTCAAAAACTAATTACAAAATTTTAAGGTGGAAATAATTACTAATTTAATTTAAATTAAACTAGAGAAATTCCTATCTCAAATGAGATATTTTATTAATATTATATGAATTGGAAGTGATATAAGGTAAAAATGTTTCCCAGGATTACTCAAAAAAATACAATGAGTTTACAAATTATATGAGAAATGAAGAGATACAGAAAAAAATATCATGAGATTAGAGTGATTGCCATTAGAACTTATCCTTGTGAAAAGAGTTTTCATTCAACATGAGCTATTACATAAATAATATAGATTCTATTAACCATAAAATTCATTAATCAAGATGTTTAATTTTCATTCAGACTTCAATGGTTACAATGTTTATGGCTCTTTAGTGTAACTTCTCTGGCACAACAAGGTGATATGAGCCATAGATTTTCTATTTAAATAGGGCTCCATTAGATGCAAAAACATAATGTTATACAGTGATAATCATCTAAGGGAATGGATGGAGAAAATAAATGCAGTGTTAATCGAGGGCAATAAAGGAAATTCCAAACCTTTTTTCTGATGGTACAAATAAAGATGCAAAATATATTTAAAAAATCAGAAGTGCAAGTGCGTATCTCAGGTATATTCACAGCACCCTATGAAGTACTACATACAATATAATAACACAGAGTAAGAGTTATTGATTTAAAACTTTAAAGTTATTTTTAGATAGTATAATATTTTCTCTGAAAATAATAACAACTACAATTCATGTGTATTTGAAATTAGTAATAAACAATTCAAATATATTACAAATTAATTTCTTAGAGAAATATGCTTGTTAAAAGATGTACTTACACAATGATTTTACATACATACATACATTGGTCTTTATTAGGCGAAATTGGGACTAAAAAGTCCCATCTTCCATTTAACCTAATATTTTGGAAGTGGTAATATGAAAATGAGCTATCTTTTAACAGCATGACTTGTTTATAGTATAGAATGTGGAATCATTTATTATTTCAAAGAAAATCTTTTTCCTATTAACATAAAACCTATATGATTAAAAGTAATCTGCTTTAAAATACCATCCATAATATTAATCTATACTTAGAAAATATTAAGGATCATGCAATTACAAGATATTTGAATTTAGTAGTTTGATATAATTTCTTAAGTAATGCGAATAAAACGAGATTCTATTTAAGTTGATTATTTTATATGGAAGATATAATACTCCACTCTAGATATTAACATTAACCCAGTATATATAGCAGATAGAGGGTACACAGTTTTAGAATAGAAATATTCACAGAATAGAGGTATTCAAAATTTCTACTCACATGAGAAAAAGGCACAGGAATTTTAATTAAAACTTGAGATGCCATGGTTTTCTGATGATAAATATAACTTATCTTCTCAGTATAATTAGTTGTGGAGTTGAGAAATGTACCTCAATCTGAGAGAAGGGGTCAGTAGTTGAGAGGTCTAACAAATAACCTAAATTTGTAAGATTTACACGGAATTTAGATTAAGTATATTTAATCAAATTCAGTAATAATACACTAAACCTAATTAGAGATCTAAAACTCAGAAGCTCATTACTCTACATTGAAACATACATTAATCGCTGGACTTCCCCGTCTTATATTAAAAATCCGCACAATCGAATATTTTTTTAATGATTACGCAAAATTTTGTAATATAAGCATACGAATTCAACAAGAGAAAAATAATAAGACATTCATTTAATCACCATAATTTAATATTTAAACTTAAAGCCGCACTCGATCACTCAGGAGGTGTCCCACATTATAAGATAAGATAGAATATACGATGACAATAGTGGCTTCAGCTAACTCAAACGTGATTAACATAACATAAAAACTTAATATATCATTGAAAAAACAGAGAGCAGTTCCCTTATTGCAAGGTTTGAGTATTGATTGAAAGGAAGAGTTAACATGGCGGGTAAATAGATGGCAGCAATGATAACTGTTTGGTGTACCGATTTGAAGTCGGTTCATTTTACCATATTAACTGCATAATACGAATATACCGAAATATAGGACTCGGTACACAAACGTGTATTACTTGTTGGAATTCATTCTATGAGTACAAATGTCCTTTGTCGACTTTAAACGCTTAGTTTGTTGCTTAACAGCGATGTTTCTCATCTTTATTTTGAAATTTATCTCAAACCTATATGACGAATAATTGTGCATTACGAGTTATTCATCTATGTATATAAAATCCGTTTGGTGTGCGTCCGGTGTTTACGGTGTTCTCGTAAGAAATACATGTAAACTTAGATTTTATCACTTGCATGCTTCCTTTCTTTTGCAAAATTAAATTAGAAATAACCCACATATGGATTTTAAAGTAGCACCAAAAGAAGGGAAATTAAGTAAAGTTTCCTATTTTGGTCATAAATTATAGTTTACGATCAGAAATTTCGAGAATTTGGAGAAATTAGATGATAATTTTGATGAATTTTGAAGCTGTAAACAAACTGTTTCTTAGTTACCACGAATGTGATTGTTGAATTTTCTCTTAAGAACGCATTGAGAAATCAGTTTTAAATTATTGTTGTTTATAGCAACGTAAATATTTACATATACTTTCGTAGAGTAAACGGTTTTTGATATTAACTTAATACTGACAAGAATGGTCTTCGTTTTATTCATTCAAGACGAAAATGTGTACACATTGTAAGCGATAAAAAGAGAGAGCCAAATAAGTGTTTAATGAATATGAGCTTAATTGTTGAAACAATGTAACCTGAACGGACAGAACTTCCGGTAGAACAAATATGTTGTTTATCGTCTTTAATAAGATTACGCGCGCCTGTTAGGCGCAGGCACAGCTTGTATATATATACGAGTAAAGGTGCACTTGCTGACAGCAAGCAATGCAATAATTTATCTTTAGTGAAAAATAAAATTTTTCGAACGATTAATCTACTCAAACGTTGATGAACATAAAGTAAAGGACATTAACGCAGCTGAAAATGCACTGAATTCGATTTCCGATGCGTTTCTATCGGCAGCATAATTCCCACCCCGGCGACGAACAAAGGTCCTCCTGGTAAAATCACTGTAATTTTTTGCTTGAGTATGGTTGACTTTATAAACACCCCGAACTTCAAAAGGAAATTCATTCAGGAAGTACCTGAAAATAAGTCCTTAATTCCCTTTGCATTTCTTACGAAATTATTGTTAACGCCCCCTAGAATCGAACCAACGACCATTTACGACATAATTACGGTCCCTTTTAAAAAGAATAGTCCCTTTTATGGCTGTGTGAAATTTTGAACCTCTGCGCGGTTGGGAAGTGTCATAAAAAGCTTTCGGAAATATGGTCAATGTATTTTAAACGGGAAAAAATCGAGTTTACGGGACGCTCTGGAATCGAACCCCTGACTCATACGTAGTTGTTGATTTTTTCCGTAGTACATTATGTAATAATCTATACTTGTAGAAAGTTTGAATGACCTAGGTATCATATTAAGAGAGATACGATTTTTCAAAATTTGAAAATATTTTACCTCCTGGCGTCGAACCCATGATCTTTTGTGAATAATTGATAAAATTTTTGTGTAGAAACATATATTATCTATAGCCAGATGAAATTTGGTTGTACTACGTTCCCGGAAAGAATTTTTTTTTATTGTCAAAAATCGACTCAATGCATTCTTATGGAGAAAAGTCCGACTTCGGGGCCTCCCAGAATCGAACCCATGATAGGTAGAGTAGGTTTTAGATTTTTTCCTGGGTTAATTTTAGATGGCCATTACGCAAAAAAATCGGCGAGCCTGTGGCCTCAGTAGTTTGGGCCAGACATTTGTATCCTCAATTTTTTTTTTACCCCCTAGTTATCTATATCTATACATATAGACGCTTCGGGGGGATATATATAACATACGAGTAAAGGTGTGCTTGCTTACAGCAAGCAAAGTAATAAAAAATCTTTTAATGAAAAAAAAAAGATTTAATGGAAAGCAAACTTTCGTCTTCATTAATATATTCAACGAAATTATCAGAGCGCATGTATTCTTTGACATGTTCCTCCCATGCTTTCCTTAAGGCAGCATTGTTACCGCCTGGCGTCGAACCAAGGCTTTTCTGCGAAAAACGCTGTCATCTTTCGCTAACATATGGCCTTATGATCTTTATGAACATTCTTAATTTGAAATGGAAATGCTTTAAGGAAGTACCTCAAAATGAGTCCTAAATTCCCTATACAATTCATATGAAGATATAGTTAACGCCCCCTAGCATCGAACCACCGACCTTTTACGACTATCTTTGGATAGCTTTTATATGAGAATGGTCCCCTTAATGGCTGTGTGAAATTTTGATCGCCTGTGCGGTTGGGAAGTGTCATAAAAAGCATTCTGAAATATGGCTAATGTATTTTAAACGGGAAATATCGAGATTACGGGTCGCTCTGGAATCGAACCCGTGATACATAGGCAAGTGCTGATTTTTTTCGAAGTAAAGTATGTATGTATCTATTTTTGTAGAAAGTTTGAATGATCTAAATATCATATTAAGAGAGCTACGATTTTTCGAAATTTGAAAATATTTCACCTCCTGGCATCGAACCCATGACCAGTTGTGCGTAAAATATTGCATTTTTTTGTAAACATATATATAAGCAATAGCCACATGAAATCTTACTCCTCTAACTCAATGGGAAGTATTTTTAAAATTATTTGAAAAACGGCCCCATGCATTCTTAACGGGGAAAATCGAGATTACGGGACGCTCTGGAATCGAACCCGTGAAACATAGGCAACTGTTGATTTTTTTCAAAGTACACTTCATACGTATCTATTTGCTTAAAAAGTTTGAATGATCTAAGTATCATATTAAGGATGCTAGGATTTTTTAAAATTGGAAAATATTTAACCTCCTGGCATCGAACCCATGACCAGTTGTACGTAAACGATAGCATTTTTCCGTAGATATATAAAGTAGCAATAGCTACATGAAATCTTATCCTTCTAGGTTAATGGGAAGTATTTTTAAAATCATTTGAAAAACGGCCCAATGCATTCTTAATGGGGAAAATCGATTTTTGGGGCCTCCTAGAATCGAACCCATGATAGGTAGGGTCGGTTTCCCAATTTTTCCTAGGTGAGATTTAGTTGGCCATTACGGAAAAAAATCGGCGGCTCCGTGGCCCCAACGGTTTGGGCCTGACATTAATATCCTATATATATATATCCTATATCTATTATATATAGACGCTTCGGGGGGATATATATATATATACGAGTAAAGGTGCGCTTGCTTACAGCAAGCAATGCAATAATTTATCTTTAGTGAATAATAAAATTTTTCGAAAGATTACTCTGCTGAATAGTTGCTAAACATTAAGTAAAGGGCATTAACGCAGCTGAAAATGCACTGAATACGATTTCCGATGCATTTCTTTCGGCAGCTAAAATCCCGCCCCGGCGTCGAACCAAGGTCATCCTGCTAAAATTACTGTAATCTTTCGCTTGAGTATGGTAGACTTTATAAATACCCCGAATTGCAAAAGGAAATTCATTCAGCAAGTACCTTAAAATGAGCCCTAAATTCCCTATGTATTTCACATGGAGAATTAATTAACGCCCCCTAGCATCGAACCAACGACCTTTTACGATAGTCTCAGGATAGCTTTTATATGAGAATGGTCCCCTTAATGGCTGTGTGAAATTTTGAACCTCTGCGCGGTTGGGAATTGTTATAAAAAGCATTCGGAAATATGGCCAATGTATTTTAAACGGGAAGAATCGAGATTACGGGTCGCTCTGGAATCGAACTCGTGACACATAGGCTAATGCTGATTTTTTTCCAATTACATTTTGTAAGTATCTATACGTGTTGAACGTTTGAATGGTACATGTACGATATTTAGAGAGCTACGATTTTTTAAAATTCGAAAATATTTCACCTCCTGGCATCGAACCCAGGACCGATTGTACGTAAAATACTACATTTCTCCGTAGACATATATATTAGCAATAGCTACACGAAATCTTATTCTTTAAACTTAATGGGAAGTATTTTTAAAATAATTTGAAAAACGGCCCCATGCATTCCTAACGGGGAAAATCGAGATTACGGGACGTTCTGGAGTCGAACCCGTGACACGTAGGCAACTGTTGATTTTTTTCAAGATATATAATATACTTCCCTATAAGTGTAAAAAATTTGAATGATCTATGTATCATATTAAGAGAGCTACGATTTTTCAAAATTTGAAAATATTTCACCTCCTGGCATCGAACCCATGACCGGTTGCGCGTAAACAATAGCATTTTTCCGTAGATATTTATAATAGCAATAGCCATATGAAATTTCATTGTTCTATCTCAATGGAAAATATTTTTTAAAATTGTTTGAAAAACGGCCCAATGCATTCTTACGGGGGAAAGTCGATTTTTGGGGCCTCCTAGAATCGAACCAATGATAGGTAGGGTGGATTTCTGAATTTTTCCTGAGTGATATTTAGTGGGCCATTACGTAAAAAAATCGGCGGCTCCGTGGCCAAAGCGGTTTGGGCCTGACATTAATATCATATATATATGTTATATATATATATATATACGAGTAAAGGTGTGCTTGCTGACAGCAAGCAGTCGGAAAATATATCTTTTAATAAAACGTAACAATTTACCAAAGATTATTCGGATAAATCATGCTAAGTAAAGGACATTTTCGCAGCGGACAATGCACTGAATTCGTTTTCCCATGCATTTCTGACGGCAGCTTTATTCCCGCCCCGGCGTCGAACCAAGGCCATCTTACGAAAATTACTATAATGCTTCGCTTGAATATGATTGACTTTACAAACATCTCGAATTTCAAAAGGAAAATCATTTAGGTAGTACCTTAAAATGAGTCCTTAATTCCCTATGCATTTCTTACGAAGGTTTGCCCCCTAGAATCGAACCAACGACCATTTACGACAATCGTTGGGATGCCTTAATGCGGGAATGGTCCCTTTTTTGCCTGAGTGAAATATTGAACCTCTGCGCGATTGGGAAGTGTTATAAAAAGCTTTCGCAAATATTGCCAATGCATTCCTTATGACCAAAATCGAGATTACGGGACGCTCTGGAATCGAACCCGTGGCACATAGGCAAATGCTGATTTTTTTCCAAGTACATTTTGTAAGTATCTATACGTGTTAAACGTTTGAATGAACTATGTACGATATTAAGGGAGCTACAATTTTTCAAAATCTGAAAATATTTCACCTCCTGGCATCGAACCCAGGACCGATTGTACGTAAAATACTACATTTTTCCGTAGACATATATATTAGAAATAGCTAAACGAAATCTTATTCTTTTAACTTAATGGGAAGTATTTTTAAAATTATTTGAAAAACGGCCCCATGCATTCTTAACGGGGAAAATCGAGATTACGGGACGCTCTGGAATCGAACCCGTGACACGTAGGCAACTGTTGATTTTTTGCAAAGTACATTTTATACGTATCTATACGTGTAAAAAGTTTGAATGATCTATATTTTATATTTATAGAGCTACGATTTTTCAAAATCCGAAAGTATTTCACCTCCTGGCATCGAACCCATGACCGGTTAGACGTAAGCGATAGCAATTTTCCGTAGATATATATAATAGCAATAGCTACATGAAATTTCATTATTCTAGCATAATGGGAAGTATTTTTAAAATCATTTGAAAAACGGCCCAATGCATTCTTAATGGGGAAAATCGATTTTTGGGGCCTCCTAGAATCGAACCCATGATAGGTAGGGTCGGTTTCCCAATTTTTCCTAGGTGAGATTTAGTTGGCCATTACGGAAAAAAATCGGCAGCTCCGTGGCCAAAGCGGTTTGGGCCTGACATTAATATCCTATATATATATATATATATATGTTATATATATCCCCCCGAAGCGTCTATATGTATAGATATATATATATATATAGACGCTTCGGGGGGATATATCTATTATATATAGACGCTTCGGGGGGATATCTATACATATAGACGCTTCGGGGGGATATATCTATTATATATAGACGCTTCGGGGGGATATATATATATATCTATATAACATATATATATATATATAGGATATTAATGTCAGGCCCAAACTGCTAGGGCCACCGGCTCGGCGATTTTTTTACGTAATGGCCCACTAAATCTCACTCAGGAAAAATTGGGAAATCCACCCTACCTATCATGGGTTCGATTCTAGGAGGCCCCAAAAATCGACTTTCCCCCGTAAGCATGCATGGGGCCATTTTTCAAACAATTTTAAAAAATACTTTCCATTGAGATAGAACAATGAAATTTCATATGGCTATTGCTATTATAAATATCAACGCAAAAATGCTATTTTTTACGCGCAACCGGTCATGGGTTCGATGCCAGGAGGTCAAATATTTTCGAATTTCGAAAAATCGTAGCTCTCTGAATATGATACATAGATCATTCAAATTTATTACGCTTATAGGAAAGTATATTATATACTTCGAAAAAAATTATCAGTTGCCTACGTGTCACGGGTTCGATTCCAGAGCGTCCCGTAAACTCGATTTTCCCCTGTTAAGAATGCATGGGGCCGTTTTTCAAATAATTTTAAAAATACTTCCCATTTAATTAAAAGAATAAGATTTCATGTAGCTATTGCCAATATATATGTCTACGGAAAAATGTAGTATTTTACGCACAAACGGTCCTGGGTTCGATGCCAGGAGGTGAAATATTTTTGAATTTTAAAAAATCGTAGCTCCCTTAATATCGTACATAGATCATTCAAACCTTCTACAAATATAGATACATACAAAATGTAATTAGAAAAAAAATCAGCATTTGCCTATGTATCACGGGTTCGATTCCAGAGCGTCCCGGAATCTCGATTTTTCCCGTTTAAAATACATTGGCCATATTTCCGATAGCTTTTTATGACACTTTCCAACCGCGCAGAGGTTCAAAATTTCACACAGCCATAAAAGGGACCATTCTCACTTAAAAGCGACCGTAATAGTATCGTAAATGGTCGTTCGTTCGATTCTAGGGGGCGTTAACAATAACTTCGTAAGAAATGCATAGGGAATTAAGAACTCATTTTAAGCTACTTCCTGAATGAATTTCCTTTTAAATCTGGAGTGTTTATAAAGTCAAACATACTCAAGCGAAAGATTACAGTAATTTTAGCAGGATGACCTTAGTTCGACGCCGGGGCGGGGTTTTAGCTGCCAAAAGAAATGCATCGGAAATCGTATTCAGTGCATTTTCAGCTGCGTTAATGCCCTTTACTTAATGTTTAGCAACGTTTGAGCAGAGTAATCTTTCGAAAAATTTTATTATTCACTAAATATAAATTATTGCATTGCTTGCTGTAAGCAAGCGCACCTTAACTCGTATATAACATATATATATATAGGATATTAATGTCAGGCCCAAACCGCTTTGGCCACGGAGCCGCCGATTTTTTTCCGTAATGGCCAACTAAATCTCACCTAGGAAAAATTGGGAAACCGACCCTACCTATCATGGGTTCGATTCTAGGAGGTCCCAAAAATCGATTTTCCCCATTAAGAATGCATTGGGCCGTTTTTCAAATGATTTTAAAAATACTTCCCATTAACCTAGAAGGATAAGATTTCATGTAGCTATTGCTACTATATATATCTACCGAAAAGTGCTATTGTTTACGTCCAACCGGACATGGGTTCGATGCCAGGAGGTGAAATATTTTCAAATTTCGAAAAATCGTAGCTCTCTTAATATGATACATAGATCATTCAAATTTTTTACACTTATAGGTAATTATATTATATACCTCGAAAAAAATCAATACTTGCCTACTTGTCACGGGTTCGATTCCAGAGCGTCCCGTATTCTCGATTTTCCCCGTTAAGAATGCATGGGGCCGTTTTTTAAATTATTTTAAAAATACTTCCCATTCAGTTAAAAGAATAAGATTTCATGTAGCTATTGCTAATATATATGTCTACGGAAAAATGTAGTATTTTACGGACAATCAGTCCTGGGTTCGATGCCAGGAGGTGAAATATTTTCAGATTTTGAAAAATCGTAGCTCCCTTAATATCGTACAAAGATCATTCAAACCTTCTACGAATATAGATACATACAAAATGTAATTCGGAAAAAATCAGCACTTGCCTATGTATCACGGGTTCGATTCCAGAGCGACCCGTAATCTCGATTTTTCCCGTTTAAAATGCATTGGCCATATTTCCGAATGCTTTTTATAACACTTCCCAACCGCGCAGCGGTTCAAAATTTCACACAGCCATTAAAGGGACAGTACTCATATAAAAGCTATCCTAAGATAGTCGTAAAAGGTCGTTGGTTCGATGCTAGGGGGCGTTAATTTTTACTCCATGTGAAATACATAGGGAATTTAGGACTCATTTTAAGGTACATCCTGAATTAATTTCCTTTTGTAATTCGGGGTGTTTTTAAATTCCACCATACTCAAGCGAAAGATTACAGTAATTATATCATGAAGACCTTGGTTCAACGCCGGGGCGGGATTTTAGCTTCTGAAAGGTATGCATCGGAAATCGTATTCAGTGCATTTTCAGCTGCGTTGATGCCCTTTACTTAATGTTTAGCAACGTTTGAGCAAAGTAATCTTTCGAAAAATTTTATTATTCACTAAAGATAAATTATTGCATTGCTTGCTGTAAGCAAGCGCACCTTTACTCGTATAACATATATATATATAGGATATTAATGTCAGGCCAAAACCGCTTTGGCCACGGAGCCGCCGATTTTTTTCCGTAATGGCCAACTAAATCTCACTTAGGAAAAATTGGGAAACCGACCCTACCTATCATGGGTTCGATTCTAGGAGGCCCCAAAAATCGACTTTCCCCATTTAGAATGCATTGGGCCGTTTTTCAAATGATTTTAAAAATACTTCCCATTAACCTAGAAGGATAAGATTTCATGTAGCTATTGCTACCATATATATCTACGGAAAAATGCTATCGCTTACGTGTAACTGATCATGGGTTCGATGCCAGGAGGTGAAATATTTTCGAATTTTAAAAAATCCTAGCTTCCTTAATATGACACAAAGATCATTCACACTTTTTAAACAAATAGATACATATAAAATGTACTTTGAAAAAAATCAACAGTTGCCTATGTGTCACGGGTTCGATTCCAGAGCGTCCCGTAATCTCGATTTTCCCCATTAAGAATGCATGGGGCCGTTTTTCAAATAATTTTAAAAATACTTCCCATTACGCTAGAGAGTTAAAATTTCATGTGGCTATTGCTATTATATATATCTACGGAAAAATGCCATTGATTACGTACAACCGGTCATGGGTTCGATGCCAGGTGGTGAAAAACTTTCAAATTATGAAAAATCGTAGCTCTTTTCATCTGATACCTCGATCATTCTAATTTTCAACTCAAATAGATAAGTATGTTTTGTACTTCAAAAAAAAATCGGCAAATGCCTATGTATCACGGGTTCGATTCCAGAGCGTCCCGTAATCTCGATTTTTCCCGTTTAAAATACATTGGCCATATTTCCGAAAGTTTTTTTTGACACCTCCCATCCACCCAGAGGTTGAAAATTTCACACAGGCATTAAGGGGACCATTCTCATTTGAAAGCTATCCTAAGATTGTCGTAAAAGGTCGTTGGTTCGATGCTAGAAGGCGTTAACTATATCTCCATTTGAAATGCATAGGGAATTTAGGACACAATTTGAGGTACTTCTTGAGTGAATTTCCTCTTGAAATTTGGAGTGTTTATAAAGTCAATCATATTCAAGCGGAAGATAACAGTAACTTTCGTAGGATGGCCTTGGTTCGACGCCTGGGCGGGAATAATGTTGCCGTAAGAAATGCATGGGAAATCGTAATCAATGTAAAGCTCGCTGCGAAAATGTCCATTTACGTTATGTTTAGCGTGGCCTATCAGAATAATATTTCGAAAATTCTTACATTTTATTAAAAGATATATTATCATATTGCTTGCTGTAAGCAAGCACACCTTTACTCGTATAATATATAGACGCTTCGGGGGGATATATATAACATATATATATATAGGATATTAATGTCAGGCCCAAACCGCTTCGGCCATGAAGGCGCCGATTTTTTTACGTAATGGCCCACTAAATCTCACTCCGGAAAAATTCGAAAACCGACCCTACCTATCATGGGTTCGATTCTAGGAGGCCCCAAAAATCGACTTTCCCCCGTAAGAATGCATGGGGCCGTTTTTCAAACAATTTAGAAAAATAGTTTCCATTGAGATAGAACAATGAAATTTCATATGGCTATTGCAATTATATGTGTCTACGCAAAAATGCTATTTTTTTCGCGCAACCGGTCATGGGTTCGATGCCAGGAGGTGAAATATTTTCAAATTTCGAAAAATCGTAGCTCTCTTAATATGATACATAGATCAATTAAATTTTTTACACTTATAGGTAAGTATATTATATACCTCTAAAAAAATCGACAGTTGCCTACATGTCACGGGTTCGATTCCAGAGCGTCCCGTAATCTCGATTTTCCCGTTTAAAATACATTGGTCATATTTCCGAATGCTTTTTATAACACTTCCAAACCGCGCAGAGGTTCAAAATTTCACACAGCCATTAAGGGGACAGTTCTCATATAAAAGCTATCCTAAGACTATCGTAAAAGGTCGTTAGTTCGATGCTAGGGGGCGTTAATTAATTCTCCATGTGAAATACATAGGGAATTTAGGACTCATTTTAAGGTACTTCCTGAATGAATTTCCTTTTGCAATTCGGGGTGTTTATAAAGTCCACCATACTCAAGCGAAAGATTACAGTAATTTTAGCAGGATGGCCTTGGTTCGACGCCGGGACGGGATTTTAGCTGTCGAAAGAAATGCATCGGAAATCGAATTCAGTGCATTCTCAGCTGCGTTAATGCCCTTTACTTAATGTTTAGCAACGTTTGAGCAGAGTAATCTTTCGAAAAATTTTATTATTCACTAAAGATAAATTATTGCATTGCTTGCTGTAAGCAAGCGCACCTTTACTCGTATATATATATAATTAACTAGGGGGTTAAAAGAAATTGAGGATACAAATGTCTGGCCCAAACTGCTAAGGCCACGGGCTCGCCGATTTTTTTGTGTAATGCCCAACTGAAATTAACCCAGGAAAAAATCTAAAACCCTCTCTAACTATCATGGGTTCGATTCTGGGAGGCCCCAAAGTCGGATTTTTCTCGATAAGAATGCATGGAGTCGATTTTTGACAATTAAAAAAAAATACTTTTCGGGAACGTAGTACAACGAATTTTCATGTGGCTATAGATAATATACACTTTTACACTAAAATGTTATCTATTATTCACAAAATATCATGGGTTCGATGCCAGGGGATGAAATATTTTGAAATTTTAAAAAATCGTAGCTCTCTCACTATGATACTTAGATCATTCAAACTTTCTATACTTATAGATACGTACATATTGTACTTTGGAAAAAATCAACACTTCCCTATGTGCCATTGGTTTGATTCCAGAGCGACCCGTAATCTCGATTTTTCCCGTTTAAAATACATTGACCATTGTTCCGAAAGCATTTTATGACACATCCCGACCGCGCAGAGGGTCAAAATTTCACACAGCCATTAAGGGGACAATTCTCATATAAAAGCTATCCTAAGATAGTCGTAGAAGGTCGTTGGTTCGAACCTAGGGGGCGTAAATTAATTTTCCATGTGAAATACATAGGGAATTTAAGACTCATTTTAAGGAACTTCCTGAATGAATTTCCTTTTGCAATTCGGGGTGTTTATAAAGTCCACCATACTCAAGCGAAAGATTACAGTTATTTTAGCAGGATGACCTTGGTTCGACGACGGGGCGGGATTTTAGCTGCCGAGAGAAATGCATCGGAAATCGAATTCAGTGCATTGTCAGCTGCTTAAATGTCCTTTACTTTATGTTTAGCAACGTTTGAGCAGAGTAATCTTTCGAAAAATTTTATTATTTACTAAAGATAAATTATTGCATTGCTTGCTGTAAGCAAGCGCACCTTTACTCGTATATATATATATATCCCCCCGAAGCGTCTATATGTATAGATATATAACATATATATAGGATATTAATGTCAGGCCCAAACCGCTTCGGCCAGGGAGCCGCCAATTTTTTTCCGTAATGGCCCACTAAATCTCACTCAGGAAAAATTGGGAAATCCACCCTACCTATCATGGGTTCGATTCTAGGAGGCCCCAAAAATCGACTTTCCCCCGTAAGAATGCATAGGGCCGTTTTTCAAACAATTTAAAAAAATACTTTCCATTGAGATAGAACAATGAAATTTCATATGGCTATTGTTATTATATATATTTACGGAAAAATGCTTTTGTTTACGCGCAACCGGTCATGGGTTCGATGCCAGGAGGTGAAATATTTTCAAATTTCGAAAAATCCTAGCTCTCTTAAGATGATACATAGAGCATTCAAATTTTTTACACTTATAGGGAAGTATATTATATATCTTGAAAAAAATCAACAGTTGCCTACGTGTCACGGGTTCGATTCCAGAGCGTCCCGTAATCTCGATTTTCCCCGTTAGGAATGCATGGGGCCGTTTTTCAAATAATTTTAAAAATACTTCCCATTAAGTTAAAAGAATAAGATTTCGTGTAGCTATTGCTAATATATATGTTTACGGAAAAATGTAGTATTTTACGTACAATCGGTCCTGGGTTCGATGCCAGGAGGTGAAATATTTTCAGATTTTGAAAAATCGTAGCTCCCTTAATATCGTACATAGATCATTCAAACCTTCTAGAAATATAGAAACATATGAAATGTAATTACGAAAAAATCAGCATATGCCTATGTATCACGGGTTCGATTCCAGAGCAATCCGTAATCTCGACTTTTTCCGTTTAAAATACATTGGCTATAGTTCTGAATGCTTTTTATATCACTTCCCAACCGCGCAGAGGTTCAAAATTTCACACAGCCATTAAGGGGACAATTCTCATGTAAAAGCTATCCTAAGATTATCGTAAAAGGTCGTTGGTTCGATGCTAGGGGGCGTTAATCAATTCTCCATGTGAAATACATAGGGAATTTAGGACTCATTTTAAGGTACTTCCTGAATGAATTTCCTTTTGCAATTCGGGGTGTTTATAAAGTCCACCATACTCAAGCGAAAGATTACAGTAATTTTAGCAGGATGACCTTGGTTCGACGCCGGGGCGGGATTTTAGCTGCCGAAAGAAATGCATCGAAAATCGTTTTCAGTGCATTTTCAGCTGCGTTAATGCCCTTCACTTAATGTTTAGCAACGTTTGAGCAGAGTAATCTGTCGAAAAATTTTATTATTTACTAAAGATAAATTATTGCATTGCTTGCTGTAAAGCAAGCGCACCTTTACTCGTATATATATATATCCCCCCGAAGCGTCTATATATAATAGATATAGGATATATATAGGATATATATATATAGGATATTAATGTCAGGCCCAAACCGCTTTGGCCACGGAGCCGCCGATTTTTTTCCGTAATGGCCAGCTAAATCTCACCTAGGAAAAATTGGGAAACCGACCCTACCTATCATGGGTTCGATTCTAGAAGGCCCCAAAAATCGATTTTCCCCATTAAGAATGCATTGGGCCGTTTTTCAAATGATTTTAAAAATACTTCCCATTAAGCTAGAAGCATAAGATTTCATACAGTTATTTATATTATATATATCTACGGAAAAATGCTATTGCTTACGTGCAAACGGTCATGGGTTCGATGCCAGGAGGTGAAAAAGTTTCAAATTTTGAAAAATCGTAGCTCCCTTAATATCATAAGTAGATCATTCAAACTTTTTACACCTATAGATACGTATGCAATGTACTTTGAGAAAAATCAGCACTTGCCTATGTATCACGGGTTCGAATCCAGAGCGACCCGTAATCTCCATTTTCCCCGTTTAAAATACATTGACCATATTTCCGAAAACATTTTATGACACTTCCCAACCGCGCAGAGGTTCAAAATTACACACAGCCATAAAAGGGACCGTTCTCACTTAAAAGCGACAGTAATTATGTCGTAAATGGTCGTTGGTTCGAGACTAGGGGGCGTTAACAATAATTTCGTAAGAAATGCATAGGGAATTAAGGCCTCATTTTAAAGTACTTCCTGAATGAATTTCCATTTGAAATTCGGGGTTTTTATAAATTCAACCATACTCAAGTGAAAAATTACAGTGATTTTAGCAGGATGACCTAGGCTCGACCCCGGGGCGGGAATTATGCTGCCGAAAGAAATGCATGGGAAATCGAATTCAGTGCATTTTCTGCTACGATAATGTCCTTTAGTCCATGTTAAGCATGACCTTTCAGAATAAAATTTCGAAAAATATTACATTTTCTTAAAAGATATATTATTACATTGCTTGCTATCAGCAAGCACACCTTTACTCGTATATATATATATCTATACATATAGACGCTTCGGGGGGATATATATATATAGGATATATATATATAGGATATTAATGTCAGGCCCAAACGGCTGGGGCCACGGAGCCGCCGATTTTTTTCCGTAATGGCCAACTAAATCTCACCTAGGAAAAATTGGGAAACCCACTCTACCTATCATGGGTTCGATTCTAGGAGGCCCCAAAAATCGATTTTCCCCATTAAGAATGCATTGGGCCGTTTTTCAAATGATTTTAAAAATACTTCCCATTAACCTAGAAGGATAAGATTTCATGTAGCTATTGCTACTTTATATATCTACGGAAAAATGCTATCGTTTACGTACAACTGGTCATGGGTTCGATGCCAGGAGGTTAAATATTTTCCAATTTTAAAAAATCCTAGCATCCTTAATATGATACTTAGATCATTCAAACTTTTTAAGCAAATAGATACGTATGAAGTGTACTTTGAAAAAAATCAACAGTTGCCTATGTGTCACGGGTTCGATTCCAGAGTGTCCCGTAATCTCGATTTTCCCCGTTAAGAATGCATGGGGCCGTTTTTCAAATAATTTTAAAAATACTTCCCATTGAGTTAGAAGAGTAAGATTTCATGTAGCTATTGCTTATATATATGTTTACGAAAAAATGCAATATTTTACGCACAACTGGTCATGGGTTCGATGCCAGGAGGTGAAATGTTATCAAATTTTGAAAAGTCGTAGCTCTATTAATATGACATATAAAACATTCAAACTTCTTACACTTATAGATACGTAGATATTGTATTTTGGAAAAAATCAACAGTTTCATATGTGTCACGGGTTCGATTCCAGAGCGTCCCGTAATCTCGATTTTCCCCGTTAAGAATGCATGGGGCCGTTTTTCAAATAATTTTAAAAATACTTCCCATTGAGTTAGAGGAGTAAGATTTCATGTAGCTATTACTACTTTATATATCTACGGAAAAATGCTATCGTTTACGTACAACTGGTCATGGGTTCGATGCCAGGAGGTTAAATATTTTCCAATTTTAAAAAATCCTAGCATCCTTAATATGATACTTAGATCATTCAAACTTTTTAAGCAAATAGATACGTATGAAGTGTACTTTGAAAAAAATCAACAGTTGCCTATGTGTCACGGGTTCGATTCCAGAGTGTCCCGTATATATATATATATATATAGATCATTCAAACTTTCTACACGTATAGATACGTATATAGTGTACATAGAAAAAAATCAACAGTTGCCTATGTGTCACGGGTTCGATTCCAGAGCGACCCGTAAATTCGATTTTTCCCGTTTAAAATACATTGGCCATATTTCCGAAACCTTTTTAGGGCACTTCCTAGCCGCGCCGAGGTTCAAAATTTCACACAGTTATTAAGAGGACCATTCTCACTTAAAAGCTATTCTAAGATAGTCGTAAAAGGTCCTTGGTTCGATGCTAGGGGGCGTTAACTATATCTCCATTTGAAATGCATAGGGAATTTAGGACACATTTTGAGGTACTCTCTGAATGAATTTCCTTTTAATATTCGGAATATTTATAAAGTCAATCATACTCAAGCCAATAATGAAAGAATAATTCGTTGGATGGCCCTGGTTCGACACCAGGGCGGTAATAATGCTGCAGTAAGATATGCATGGGAAATCGAAATCAATGCAATGCTTGCTGCGAAAATGTCATTTACGTTATGTTTAGAATGGCCTTTCGGATCATATTTCGGGAAATTTTACATTTTATTAAAAGATATATTATTAAATTGCTTGCTGTAAGCAAGCGCACCTTCACTCGTATAATAGATATATACGAGTAAAGGTGGGCTTGCTGACAGCAAGCAATGCAATAATTTATCTTTAGTAAAAAATAAAATTTTAAACATAAAGTAAAGGACCTTAGCGCAGCTCAAAATGCACCGAATTCGATTTCCCATGCATTTCTTTCGGCAGCATTATTCCCGCCCCGGCGTCGAACCAAGGTCATCCTGCTAAAATCACTGTTATGTTTCCCTTAAGTATGATTGACTTTATAAACACCCCGGATTTCAAATGGAAAATCATTCAGGAAGTACCTTTAAATGAGTCCTTAATTCCCTATGCATTTCTTACGAAGTTATTGTTAACGCCCCCTAGAATCGAACCAACGACCATTTACGACATTAGTACGGTCGCTTTTAAGTGAGAACGGTCCCTTTTATGGCTGTGTGAAATTCTGAACCTCTGCGCGGTTGGGAAGTGTCATAAAATGTTTTCGGAAATATGGTCAATGTATTTTAAACGGGAAAAATCGAGTTTATGGGACGCTCTGGAATCGAATCCGTGACACATTGGCTAGTGCTGATTTTTTTCAAAGTACAATATAAACTTATCTATTTGTGTTGGAAGTTTGAATTTTCCACGTAAGACATTAAGGGCGCTACGATTTTTTAAAATTCGAAAATACTTCACCTCCTGGCATCGAACCCAGGACCGATTTTACGTAAAATACTAAATGTTTCCGTAGACATATATATAAGCAATAGCTATATGAAATCTTATTCTTTTAGCTTAATGGGAAGTATTTTTAAAATTATTTGAAAAACGGCCCCATGCATTCTTAACGGGGAAAATCGAGATTACGGGTCGCTCTGGAATCGAACCCGTGACACGTAGGCAAGTTTAGATTTTTTGATGTATATAATATACTTAACTATAAGTGTAAAAAATTTGAATGATCTATGTATCATATTAAGAGAGCTAGGATTTTTCGAAATTTGAAACTTTATCACCTCCTGGCATCGAACCCATGAAAAATTGTGCGTAAAATATAGCAGTTTTCCGTAGATATGTACAGTAGCAATAGCTACATGAAATCTTATCCTTCTAGATTAATGGGAAGTATTTTTAAAATCATTTGAAAAACGGCCCAATGCATTCTTAACGGGGAAAATCGATTTTTGGGGCCTCCTAGAATCGAACCCATGATAGGTAGGGTCGGTTTCCCAATTTTTCCTAGGTGAGATTTAGTTGGACATTACGGAAAAAAATCGGCGGCTCCGTGGCCCCAGCGGTTTGGTTATATATATCTACGCAAAAATGCTATTTATTACGCGCAACCGGTCATGGGTTCGATGCCAGGAGGTGAAATATTTTCAAATTTCGAAAAATCGTAGCTCTCCTAATATGTAACATAGATAATTGAAATTTTTTACACTTATAGGTACGTAAACAATATACTTCGAAAAAAAATCATTACGTGCCTACGTATCACGGGTTCGATTCCAGAGCGTCCCGTAATCTCGATTTTCCCCGTTAAGAATGCATGGGGCCGTTTTTCAAATAATTTTAAAAATACTTCCCATTAAGTTAAAAGAATAAGATTTCATGTAGCTATTGCTAATATATATATCTACGGAAAAATGAAGTATTATACGTACAATCGATCCGGGGTTCGATGCCAGGAGGTGAAATATTTTCAGATTTTGAAAAATCGTAGCTCTCTTAAAATCGTTTATAGACCATTCAAACGTTCAACACGTATACTTACAAAATGTACTTGGAAAAAAATCAGCTTTTTCCTATGTGCCACGGGTTCGATTCCAGAGCGTCCCGTAATCTCGATTTTTGTCATAAGGAATGCATTGGCAATATTTGCGAAAGCTTTTTATAACACTTCCCAACCGCGCAGAGGTTCAATATTTCACTCAGGCATAAAAGGGACCATTCCCGCATTAAGGCATCCCAAAGATTGTCGTAAATGGTCGTTGGTTCGATTCTAGGGGGCGAACCTTCGTAAGAAATGCATAGGGAATTAAGGACTCATTTTAAGGTACTTCCTAAATGATTTTCCTTTTGAAATTCGGGATGTTTGTAAAGTCAATCATATTCAAGCGAAACATTATAGTAATTTTCGTAAGATGGCCTTGGTTCGACGCCGGGGCGGGAATAAAGCTGCCGTCAGAAATGCATGGGAAATCGAATTCAGTGCATTGTCCGCTGCGAAAATGTCCTTTACTTAGCATGATTTATCCGAATAATCTTTGGTAAATTGTTACGTTTTATTAAAAGATATATTTTCCGACTGCTAGCTGTCAGCAAGCACACCTTTACTCGTATATATATATATATTAATTCTGAAATTCATTTCTACTTCCGGCCTATTTTCAATTGTAAAAAAATGGATAGTACTTACTTTTTGGAAGTCGAAGCTTCAATCCATGGCATTGCTTCGTACTATGTACGAAGCAATATCTTACTTGCATCCTATTTCCGAAACTTAATATAATTTTTTAAAATCCACTTAATATGTTAGACTGCTCCAAAATGTGATGATAAAATAAATTTATAGCAATTTCCTGCATGTACATTAAGAGAAGGTGAACTTTTTTCCACTTGATGATTGGACGTTTGAAAGAATTATATTAAGATTGCAAAACCAGAGAATGCTTAAATCAGACAACAGACGTCGTTAGTACAGACTCACTGCTGTAGTTATAAAATTTTACCGAATTCAAACGTGTATGATTGAAATAATGTTGGCAGACACTCTTACCTAATTTTGTTTTTGAGAATAAAAGTAGATGAAGTCTTATTTACAATATTAAATGCACGAGAGCTTCATTTGCGATAAGTTGGAGCACTTATCTCTTGAAGTAGTGGAGATCCCAAGTTTTCAACCTCTTGGAAGGAACTTGAGATATTTGATAGAACATTAAATCTTGATAACATATTTAGTCCGGATAGTGGCTTTAAAGAATACCTTAATGATTTAGAAAATAATGAAATTTAATTAATTTTAAGGTAAATATTGCAGAAAAATGTTACATTAGACTTAATGTTCAATTATTTGGAGGTTGCATTCCACTTAAATTATTTTTTACTAAGGTATGATCTATCAAAAATTACTATGATAATTATATTCGACTTTTATGAGTTCATAAGATATAAAGAGTATTCTAAGAAAAAACTAGCACTTTATGTTAGATAGGATGAGAGAAATGGCAGTTTTAATAATGTTCTCGCACCATTTTGGTGCCAATTTTTTTCATTTCGCTATAAAATTCATTTCTTTTGTTATATATAAAGATTAAAAATATTCATCAATGTATATAACCATTCTTTTTTATACATATTTCACCAAAACTTCGGAAAAAATCGACCCAGCTAATCTGAGAATCGTAATTTTATCCGTAAAAGAACGTCAGAAATAATTATCTGACCGCTGGGGAGAGGCTACGTTGCTCCCTAATGGGAATTTACGTGCATTTATTTCCCCAAAAGATTCCCATACTGCTAGCTTTTTTTTACTATATCTTCATAGGAAATGCATACGGAAATCGGAATATCGTTTGAGGTACTCCCTACAAAAATTTCATTTTGAAATTTGTAGTGTACATAAAGACAATCAAACTCAAACAAATTATGGAAGTATTTTAGACAGTATATCCTTGGTTCGACGCCGGAGCGGGAATAATGCTGCCGTAATAAATGCATGGGTAATCGAATTCAGTGCATTGTCCGCTGCGATAATGTCCTTTAGTTTATGTTTAGCTATGTTTGAGCAGAGTAATACTCCGAAAAATCTTATTTATCATTCAAAATATATTATAGCAATGCTTGCATTTAGCAAGCAATCGGAAAATATATCTTTTTATAAAACGTATGATTTTTCGAAAGATTTTTTGGATAAGAGAATGCTAAACATAAAATCTATGACATCATCGCAGCGTACATTGCATTGAATTCGATATCCCATGCGTTTCTTTCGGCAAAAATATTCCTGACCCAGCGTTGAAATAAAGACATCCTGCGGGAAATGATTAAAAAAATTAGCTTGATTATCGTTATATAAGCATGCCAATTTTCAAAATGAAATTCGTTCAGGAAGGGACACAAACGGAGTTCCTATTTCCTTATGCATATCTTACGGAGATATAGTACGGAGGGTACGGAGGATTACGGAGATAGCATTCACTTATCCAAAAAATCTTTCGAAAAATCATACGTTTTATTAAAAGATATATTTTCCGATTGCTTGCTGTCAGCAAGCGCACCTTTACCTGTATTTACATATGTACGTGTTACGTTGCCTCGTTTAACGCTGTTTCGTTTAGCGCTCGAAGTTATTGGAACGTATCCCCTGCGTTAAGCGAGGTCTTACTGTATCAATATTCCGCTTTCATTATTGATCACAAAAATATTTCAGGTATAAATAACGTAATCGGAAACCGCATCAATGTAAGACAGTCGGTTATATTCATTCAACTATTTGTTCCAATACTTTGTCGTTTACAACGATTAATTTTATTTGGACACCTTTGATCATATAAGAATGATTGCAACGCGAAAATTCCAGTGATAGACGATTGTTTTTCGATGATAAGTATCATACATTCTCTCACAATAAGTATAAAATTAAGTTTGGGTTGCAATGCGTAGGATAGGTATATCGAGAATCAATCACGAACATCGAAACAGTTCTTTCCAATCAAACTCCTAAAGGAATTTTTCTAAACTCTCCTTTGAAAGAGGATATTCTTACGAAATAAGAATCGCAGATTATTGATGGAAATTGACAGAAATACCACATTATTCCATTTGTAAGTATTAGGATCCTTGAATGGATTATATAAGATTCGTTGTAAAATATCCGCTACATCTTCCTTTAATATTGCTGTGTAACCGATAGATGGCAAGACCAGCTATATTTCTTTCCGGTTATGCTAGGCGGGAGAGGGCGTGAATGTGAAAGCTTAAATATCATATGTTTAATCTTCTATGCTACTATGCATTTATTGCCTGCTATTGTATATTCCACGTCTGCCATGCGTTATTTTGAAAGTTGGTTTTATCTTAAGAACTTTTAGTAGCGTAGTAGCCATTTAATAAATCTTTTAATTCGAGTAATAGGCCAATGAAGATATTTCTGATTTACACCCTAAGCGTATTCCTCCAAAGATAAAATTCTTTCCTGGAAAATTTTAATATAAGGGTCATTAATTGTTGAGTTGAGTTCTCTCGAAAAGGCTGCTGAAGATGGCGAGCAGGATGATATTCAATTTCGAGGTAATGTAATGACGTTTTCTTTTTACCATGAAAGTACGATATTAAAAACCTAAAATTCACCATTTAGAATATCAGAGAAGATCAATTTAGGGATGTCTTTGAGAGAGTGAAACGTGATAAAAGGAAAAAGAAGGACAATACATATTGGTTGGGTTATTTATCGAGAAAGAACGAAGATATTCACCTCAAAACAGACTTCTTCGTTGGTAACCTTCCGGAGGGAGTTAATTTGAGACCCATGAGAATTGAACGAGAAAATATTAAGAAAGGGCAGAAAAGTGTGAAAAATGTGGAAAATGAAGACTGTATGCAATTATCGTGTCAAAGAAAGGATGGTATTGTATTGCTAAAGAATGATACTGAGGTTTATTACACCTTAAAGAAAATGTTATCTTTAAGGCAAAGCGTATCTTTGATGCTGGATTCAATACTCGACAAATGCGAATTTAAGATGCACAGAGATAATTTGTTCAGAAGAGCCCCGGTTAAATTTGAAGAATCGGAGAAAAAGAGACGGATGATGAAATATCATTGCAGGATATTGAAACTGGTAAGCTTTATGTATGACTTGAAATTTAGATAATGTTATAATGTCATATATTAGCAGCCATGGTTAAAGTATTAGTGATGCTCTCTTAACTCTGCACCGTTAGTGTTAATATGAATAAATCATTCTCTTTTCAACTGTCATTTGGCAGCAATTGCTCTAAAGTTATAGAGAGACACCCGAAATTCAAAACCTTTTCACTCTAAGTGATATCTCTTAGTTAATTAGTGACCATGAATAATTTAATAGGATAAGTTATATTGTCAAAAGTAGATTATTTGACTTACTGTACATTTAAACCTTAAAATATAAACAGAAATATTTTCGACCATGAAAATTTTAACTATAGTTTTTGTAAAATTATCTGAATCTTATATTTCCTTTCATTTTTAAGGGTGAATCATATTTTGATGAAGCTGTACATTTCTTTAAATGTTTAAATATTTTAACCAAGAAATTAAAAATTTTAATAATGAAATAATGTATAAATTTCATTGGTTTTAAATTAATACTTTTGAAAAATATTTATTGATAAAATTCTGGGATGAGAATTCCTCTTAGTATGCAAAGTAGTTCAATCTGAATGTGCATGATAAAATATAAATTGATGCCTTTGGAGTATAACCTACTATTCTGTTTCATGGTAGAATCATAAAAATTATGGCAAGAATTATGATAAAAGTAAATACATTCATTCAAAGAGGAATATTGAAGTTTTAAATTTCACTGTTCATAATGCATTAAGTTAAAGTCAGCATCTATTCTTTTTCAAGATTATAGCATAAACATTATAAAACTTGAAAACATTATCTTTGAAAAATGTGGTAAACAACTGAGATATGCTAGAAATAAATATGGTAGGAAAGTTCAACATAAGATGCAGCATATTAAACCATTTAACATTCTGACTCATTTATAACCTATAAGATTATTTGCTGTACATAATATATGCACATGAAACATATTCAAGAATGATTTGTCAAATTCTAGTAGACTTTCATAGTTACCATATTGTCCTGCCTTGAAAGAAAGAAGAGAAATAATGAAGCCATACTCTTCAAATGAAATTTAGAGCCAATTGTTATCTCACTTTTAGCAGAAAATTGAATATAATCCAATTTCTAAAGAATGTTTTGCATAAATTAGCATGGAATATAATCTAAAAATTTTTTTTTCTCAGGATTACCAGTTGCTGATGGATATTCGCAAACTAGACCAGAATATTGCTAAAACTGATCTTGTTGTGGGAATTCTTTTGAAATGTCATGTAACAGCTTCCAAACTTCTACAGGTACTGTGAGCATTTATTAATATTGTGTGCATGGCATATACTGAAACTTATTTTTTATATTCTGGAACAAAGTTAACTCTATTTCATGTAAAGGATCTCTCATTGTTTATGAAACCTATTCTATATTAAGAAAGATACGTTTGCATCTTTTATGTTAATTATTTATTTTCCTAGTATTATAATATATATTTTGTCAAGATAGAGATCTATGAAAATATTTCTAGTGCAATAAAATAATAATTATGTCTTTTCTCCCAAAGTGCTTTAATGATTACGATTAAGATGTAAATAAATATTTACATTTCCAAAAAGTAACAAGTCTTATATAATATTCATAAACATTTTATCTTATGGATTATTTAGAATTAGAATTCTCTACTGTAACTTTAATGGGTGTAATGTACAGTAATGGGTGAATATTTTCCTTTGGTTGTTCATATTGTAAATTGCATTGTTTTACTATAAAATAACTCAGTAAGATCCCTCTTAACCCTGCCCCGCTTAACGCAGTTTCAGTATAACGCGGTTTTTTGGGGTTCCCCTAAATCGCACACTGTGATAATACTTGTTGTGTGTGTGCAAAGGAAACGGCCATGCACCAACCAAAAGCGGTGCACTTTATAGCGACGGTGACATGTAGACATACTATGTATTTTTTTCTACGCTCTTTCGTTTGTCTGTAAAAGAAAGGTTCCAACTGTATTCTCCGAAGTCGCAGGCCCATCACAAACGCATCTTTCCTGCGTCACAATTTATTTATTTGTTCTCCTCAAGGTTATTAGGTGTATAAAGTTGTAAACATAATATTTCATTTTATTGTGATAAATTTGGCAAGAACTGATAAATTTTCTTATTCCCTGTTCTTTTTCATTGATTCCCATTATATATATTCACAAATGTACGCGTTACGTTAACTCGTATAATGCTGTTTCGTTTAGCGCTTGAAGTTATTGGAACGTATCCCCAGCGCTAATAAGTATATAGAGGAAAGGATTAATGACAGTGGGCAGAGTGATGATCAGACCCAAGATAGGAAAATATAACTCCCTAATATTTGACATCAAAAGAATGTCAAACCTCAGAATCAAAGAAGTTTTATCTGGAAAAAGTGTATTAGGATCTTTTTATATCAGAATTGTTTGGGATATTTGGATTCAAATTCTTCTCTATCCTATCTATAATCATAGTAAATCAGTAGACATGGATTTATGATCTCCATTCTGTATTGATATTTAGATAAATAGATGGATTAAATTAGAGAAAGCAGTAGTAGTAGTCATGTGGAATGGGCTTCAGTATTCAATGAAAGCTTACGATTTTTGGTAATAGACAAATTTTTATTTACATCCAAATAAATATCAATATCATTCTAAATTAAGTAATGTAATAAGATAGTGGATCTGGTTTAGGATAAACTCTACTCCTAAAAATTGTTGATCTAACTACATCATCCTCTTGAATATTATTTGATGAGGCCTTATCTAATTAATGATGCATCATAGGATTTAAATGATTGAATGAAATATGACCTTTCCATGTCAAATGCGTAAACTTTTTGTGCTTTAACTTAAATGTTTCTTTAAATTCTTTCTTTTAGCTATTTACTCATATATGGTGTAATCTCATGAAGATGAATCAAACTAAGAAAAAATTCTATAATTTGCTCAACTCCATTATAATTTTGAATAGAGCCTGCGATGCCTTACACACAAGATATGTATGCTTTAGTTGTTGGGACATTTTAATGGTGAATGTGAGTAAATTTAAACTTTTAAATAGGATACTAGAATATTTATAGTGTACACATCAATTTTAAAATTTACTGGTGAAGGACAGAGTTCATATATCATAAGAAAAGTTTAATTTATTTTTATAGGTCCTGAACAAGAAATGTGACATAATTCTTAAGATTGTGGATAAAGAATACATGAAAAAGCATCAAAGAAACAAATGCTTTAAAGCTGAAGAAAAAGAGAATGAAAAGAAAATAAAATGGTCTTATAAGAAACCTCAGTCAAGTAAGGATATTGACTTGAAAAAGCAAGGCAATATTGTATCCATTCCAAGAGAAATGTTAAGAAAAATAGTTGAAAATCATTTTGATTGCATAGATCCTAGGACTAATCATGAAAGAACTGCCAAAGTTTCTAAAGATAAAAATTCAAGAAACACTATTGCATCTTCTCTTAAAATGGATCAGGTAGGTTACAATGGTATGTGGTATTTAAACTCAACTTCCCCTTTATGAAATTTAGATCCTTCACATCAGTAATGGTTTCATAAACCTACATGTTCTTTTTCACTTCTTAATATATTGAGTCATTGCATTTTTTTTGTAGTTGTTGTGATATTTCTGTTTAGTGAAAAATATTTGTTTTTAAATGGAATCCATCATGTTAATATTAAATTGGAAGGCAGGTAAATATAATCATTTTTACAATTAAGAATTTTGATTAAAGACACTAAATTTTCAAATATCAAAACTAAAATTAAAAAAAAATGAATATATATGATAGAAGCTATGAATTTTCAACAACACTATTCTGCATCAATTATTTGGAGAAAGAGTTGGTTGATGAAGAAAGCATTAATTAAATAATAAAACTATAAGGTTTTGAAATATTATTATATTGCAAATTATTTGCATTTTTTGAGCTTTAATAGTGTTAATCTCAATTAGAATGTATAAATAAGTTTATTTGTATTATTATGTATTTATACTTTGGATGATTCTTTCAGAGAAATGAAATAAGAATTGAAAGAAAAAAGTCTGTAATTAGAAACATTGTAAATGAAGAAAATAGTAGACTTGAATCTTTATCAACAGAACAGGATATGCCATATTTAGAGGTAAAAATTTTATCCCAAATGCTTTTAATTCAAAATTTTTGTATTGGAATTACTCTCATTGTAATTTTTAGGGAGAAACCAAGAAATTTGATGTTGAATCTTTTTCAAAGAAGTTGTACATCATCCTGGAGAGGGAAATTTGTTCAAACATGAAATATATTTTCTACAACTTTACCTTTGGTAACTTACAAATCTATCAAACTGTGAGTATGAATTGTTTCCTAATATATATGTATATATATATATATTCTTCTTGCCTGATATGTGAATTGGACAATGATCTTCCTTATATTTCATGAATTATACAATCATAACATACAGCCTTTTCCTTTACTGTTATCATTGGTGTGTTCTTCTTACACATCTACAAGTGTGAAATTCTAAATTATTTGTAAATCATTATTTATTTTCATTCTCAGTTCATTCTAATCACCTGGCAAATAAAACAATCCTTGTGCCAGTTTTTACCTAGAGCAACCATTTTAAAGTCTGCAATGGGTTCATTGCATGCATCACACCTTGTGGTGAAAAGTTTGTAGTAATCCAAATCACAGAATGGTTTACTTTCTTGTTCCATGTAGATTGAACCCATCAAAGATTTTTTACATTCTGTGCAGGAAAAGTGATGTGTATGCCATGCCTTATTCATTGCATTAATATAGCTCTGCCAATAGATATCATTTTGTTTATCTCCGAGTTTAATTTTTGTGAAATTTGTGGTATCTTTTCTTACATCATTTATTGGCTCCTTGCACTGTGCACATTTTACTTCGAATAATGAGTTGTGATCATTTTCACAGTATGCAATACCATTGTTAACATAAAATCTTTCAGTTGATATAGGTTTTTGGCATTCATTGCATTTGAAGTGTTCAGGATGCCACATTCTTGATAAAGCAAAAACTCCCTTATTAATTAAGGGAAATTAATTTAGTTTTGTGTTTGCCATTTAAATTTTATATTGATTAGTTATTTTAAAGTACAATTGTTTGCTATTAATTAATAAATTTTCTTTACTTAACCTTGCTCATAATTTCCTGGTTGCAATCGGAACATATTGGCCATGATGTCACCATTCCTGTCTTATCCATCTTTTTTCTTCTTATTTTTATAATTAACTGTAGATATGCTAACTATTACAATATATAAATATATTTACTTTTGGAATAGTTTGTGTATTTTAGACATTTGCAGTTGCTATGGAAACTAACCTATTATTAATATTTACTCTCCCACATACACAGCCTGGACAAAATAATGATGGACAAGTGGTTTATCATGATAAACATTTGGAATTACATGAAAAACAATCAATTGAAAGAAAGTCATTGCATGTACCTAAGGAAAAAATGAGTAAAGGATTAGAATTTAAAAGCATTGATGGAAGAGAAGAAGTCAAAGCTAAAAATATTGATTTGTAAGTATTCTTTAATTTTATTGTTATGGAGTCATTATTTGATTTGCATCTTTATTCCTATTTTAGTATTTAATGTAAGGTTCAAAAATCTTCATCCTACAAATCTTGCTTGTTTATGGAATAGTTTGATTTCAATCTCTAAAAACTACTGAATTTAATGCATTCATGTGGTAGAAATCTGTTCCCTCTTAGCAAAATTTAATACAATATAATTATTACTTATACTACTTTAGAATGAGTGAGGATTTTAATATCTATAAATTAGAAAGTTCAATTAGTTCAAGTCATCAATTTAGAAAAACATTTTTTAAGCTGAATTTATCTTTATGTAGAAACAGACACAAATGTATGGAAAGTCAAATATACTCAAGGGGTAAATTAAATGCTTCATTCCATGTGTGAAAATGGATACAGCATCGAAGAGTTTTATTAACCAGTGAGTGACAGATCAATCACTGGATTTTATGATGCTTATTTTAAACTTTAGTTTTTTTTATTACTGAAATGATTATTGACCTTATTTTTATCAGAAAGAGTTTAGGAAGTTCACATGCTAGTCTGGAAAGCTTAACTCTAGGTTTGAATCCTGATAATAACTATTGAAGGCTTCACTTTCCTTTATACCCTTGGTTGCATGTTTAACGAAGAAATAAAACAATATGTCTTCCTTTCAGCTGCTGGGTTATTCAAGCACACTGCTTGATATTTCTTTTGGTTCAAATGATCGTGACCATGCAAAGAGAAAGCTATTCATATTTCAAGTATGGACCTGAAAAAATTCTATTAGTTGATTTTTTCCCTTTGCTGAACATGTATAGAATTTTTTTTAGAATTGTCAGATTCATTTCTTGGTCCAAGATCAGTGGGCCTTCTGTTTTAAAGGAGTGAATGTGAGAGGGAAGAAATCAGGTATACTGTTTGGTGGTTGGTTGTGAAATTAAATGAATTAACACAGTAATAATTGGAAACTTTTTTTGGAAGGAAAATTTTGAGGAAACATAACTTAGATTAAAGATATCATTAATTCATCTCCATAATAAATGTTTATATAAGATTAACTTGGTGATCATGGGAGCCACAAAAATATTGTAAAGAGGAAGAGAACTATTTCATCATCATGTTCAGATAGAAAAATAATGAAAAAGCTATGTTGAGATTGGGTTATTGTATGGATAGTTTTAATTCTCTATTGCCGAAAACAAAGGGCAGCCAATTTGATTCTCATTATAATCTGCCTTAAACTTGAACCCCACAGAATCAGGTGAGATAATGTTGAAGTTAATCATATGGAATGAGGGGAACAGTGCTGTACATTTTCCACAGGAATAATTCCTTGAAAAAGTACTAATGATGCGTTAATTTGCTTGACCTCATACCTATTTAGTAAGTAATCTTTACACTCTTTAAGAGGCAGAGACAAAAAATCTGATGAACCAATTTTTGGGATGGTCCTTAATTTTAACTGAATTATATCACATTTGTAAAGTAAGAGACTATTGAACCCAATTTTTTTCCTTATGAAAATTTCATAACATTAATTCTCTTAATTTAATTAAGTTCTTAGTATTTCAATAAATAGCACAGTAACTATTTTAGTTGATTAAAGGTTTGTCCTCTAAAGAACAATTTATTTTAGTCCAAATCAGAGTGAAGAAATACTATCATTTAAAACTGAGGATGGATTAAAAGCCATACAAAGATGCAAGTCGAAGGTCAGTTATAATCACGCCTTGCCATTTACAGCTACAACTTCTTCTCAAAAAAACTGCATTGTCGAACCGCATAAAACTAACAATTCTATGGGTAATAAATTATCAGTTGAAGATAAGCAGAAGCTTTTGTTTCCAGATATGATGAGAAATCTTCCACTGCAATTTGAGCCTTGGGATGCAATTGATAGGTACTTTGAACCAGCAGCAATTTGTTATAACATATTGTTATTAAAATTAACATTTTATATATACATACATTCATATATTATGAATTATATTGTATTATATGTACATATGATGATTATTTCTTTTTCCAGAATAACAGAGATACTACTCGTAGAATCCCTAAAGAGTATCAGTTGTCAGCTGGACAATTGTATTCTGAAAAATGCATTTGACCAAGAGTTCCTTCAAATTTGAATTGTAATTATTGATTCTTCTTATAAATACTTTATAAAGTTTTATAATAAATGAAGGTGAGCAAGTAGTATGAAAATTTTGTTTTCATATGTTCTCTCTAGAAGTACTAAACATCAAATTCTAGTTCATAAGTGAAAACAACATTTTCAACAGTAACATCTAGTTTAAAACAAAATAGAAGAAAAATCAATTCTAACTTCATGTGTACTGGTAAAAAATTTCATTTTAATTTTCTTGAAGAATATTTTAATCACAAATATTATCTAGACAGCTAATAACATAAAAATTTCTTCTTCTATAAAAATTAAAATTGATTTACATAAATTATGTAGCAATTCTTGCAAATATTAGCAGCTCTACTGTGGAATAAAAAGGGCATGATATGGCACAATGAAAGAGATGTCTGCTACAAATGAAATAAGAAAAAGCTTGCTAAGGCTGGAATATGTGCACAGGCAGCCATAGGCATATATATTTCTGCTTGTGTATATTTAAGTATTTATTGACAATTAAACACCCAAATACAATATTCATATTGCAGTTTCCCCTTATATTTAGAGAAAGAGATGATGAATTACTTGAATAAGTGACTGCATTTCCACGTAGAGAATATAATAGAACCCTTATAGAATGTTGTAAGTTCTTAAAACTAACTACTGAGTCTAATAGAGTATAATTCCCTAAAAGTTCATCAGTAAGACATATAATACAATAACTGTCTCCTTAGTTAAGAATTATGCATGGAAATGATGGTTCAGTTAGGTGACAGAATGAAAATTTTAGTTTTCCCATGATTATAGTTGATCAATCATACTTTATGTCATAAGCACCAGCTAAAGCAGCCTTAGCAGCTTCCTTCTTTGCCTCCTTTTTATTTTTACCTGAAATAAAATGAAAGCAGTGTTTCAATTGAATCTATTAAGTTATGAAAAAGTTTCTCTTTTAAATAAAAAAATTAAACTTACCTACTCCAGTAAATGTTTGATCATCAATGACAACCTTCATAGTGAACATTACTTCACCCGGAGGACCTTGAGATGCGATTTCTTCAAACTGAGTTCCTGGTCTCAATTGGTGGAGTAACATGACAGGATGACGCTCAGTAGGATTTTCTGGAACTTTTTTCATTGGGGCTGCAGTTGCCTTAGGAGAAGCTGTTACGTTCTATAAACAGCAAATATAATCAAATCTCAATATTAAGTAATTGATTATAAACAAATTTCTCATACTATACCGAGGTGCTGTGCCAACTATTAATAGAAGCCAGTAAATCATAAATGACAAGTTTAGATAAATGGCTTTCATAATATGACTGAGATATCAAGGGAACATTCGCCCATATACTGTATGGTTCTTCATTCTCACTCTCATAGAAATACTCTTGGATAATAGTAAGTTGTCAGCTTTCACTACTTCTTAAAATTTCACCTAGGGCTATTTTATCTTCAGGATAGCTTTGAAAATTTAACGGTAACATATTTCTATAAAATTTTATCTAAGAACTCCACGAACAATACTCCACAAATTTTTTAACTGGATAGATTTCATTACCATAATTATTGGCATTCCTGAAAATTTATCTCTGTCAGCTATATCTTATGCATTTAAATGAAAATTAATGAAGGCTTTTTAGCTTATAGACATTTAAAAAATGGATTTTCTAATCTGTAGGGATTTGATCTCTAGTTATGGAATTGAGCACACAATACAGCTGTTCCTCTTGATGATGAAAGAAAGTAAGATGGACAGCTCTTGTCCAGTTAATGGAATAAGAAAATTTTACGTTCCAAATAAATTTGACTAGAAATAATACATTTTTCTACATTATCTCCTTAGACTTCAACATATTTCATCCAACTTTTACTCAAAATCAGTATTACCAGAAGTGAGAGTCTGGAAGTTAGTAAAAATATCCATCTATAGCATTCTCAACTTCTTCATTGGAAGCAGAGTGTTTCCTGGATAAAAATTTCTTTTTGGGAACAATTGGAAAGTCTATGTGAAATATACCCCAAATTCTGCAGTTTTCTCATTGCCAATACACTTAAATGAGAGCAGGTCGTTGTGAGGGATGATACTTTTTTCCTTCTTCAAGCCAGGCCTCTTAAGAATTTTTCATCCAGCTGGCCATAAATTTGGAGTAATATTTACCTTTCATCATTTTGCCTTTTCAAGGTATTTAAATAATAGTAACCCAAAACATGGAGACCATAACTTTTATGAAAGAAAATTATCCATGGTGACAAATACCCATAAGAAATTCGTCCAAATATTGCTACAAAATTCACTTATGGATTCGTTTTAATTGGTATTCAAAATTTTGCAGAAACCACCCTTTTCATTGGTATCTCCAATTCTTAGGCAAGATATTAAGCACCCTTCCTTCAGATAAAATTTATATGTTTAAGCATTACTTGGCAGAATGACATCTTCATGAAGAAAACACAAACTTTGCAACTCCCACAAGAATTTTTATTGTCATGACTGTCATGACATCCTCTGGTGAGGAAAAACAATGTTTGATTATAAATAAGGAACATAGAGGGGAATGAGGAACTATTCCCTGGGCGATAAGAAATACCTTTTATACTCTGAAATGTGCCGTAAAATCAGTCTGTCTCTTCAGCGCCGATGGTTCACCGGTATAACTAAGTCCAAAGTAAGCTAACTGATTTTTTAGTGTATCAGGAATTGAAAATAGTTTCATTAATTACAAATTTAACTGTAACATTTTTTTGGAGCAAGTTATAAGGAATACAGTTTTAATATTTTAGTCTGAACTAACTTTTTTAAAATTTGTAGATAAATCGGAAATGCATACAATTTAGCGTGTTTAATCTCGCAGCGAGTACTGCTGCAAAACTTACACACATTGAGCTAAATGAAGTCAATTGTATGCTAATACAGGGAAGTGAAGACGATATTTTATACAAACAAAATAAAGACTCCCATAAAAATAACTGCATATATGCTTTTAGTAGCAGTGATGAGGAATTTCTGGAGTTATACGACAAATTAACTCTGTATATTTCTCAATTTTTAAATATTAAAGTTCCGTATTTCGTAAAATTTTATAATTAAATTTCTTTTCTGTATCCAAGTATTTAAGTTTTTTGTAATTCTAACCTTAAAAATCAAGCTAGGAAATAGAGTAATTAGATGAACTGAAATATTAAATTTAAATGTCCTCCATTTTGTTGAAGCCAACAATTTTATAAGAGATTATAATATATAAGAAGCACAATTTTTTTAATACTGTAATGCCTGAAGTTTGATTATATGACCATTTATGCTAGAGAAAATTCGCTAACCTTCTGCTTCTGTTTAGCTGCATGGTCTAAAATGTCCATATTTTTATTTTCTAGAGAAGAATTCTAAATAAAAAAAGTATAAGAATGAGATTGTATTTTTCCCAAAAATGCTTTGAGACTTCTAAATAAAAATTAATTTCTAAAATCCAAAGTAAAGGAAAAAATTCCAAAGAATGGTTATTAAACCCATAAAGAAGATTAGCTGTTGGCTAACTATCAACTGTCCTATCTGTATGGATACTATGTTATTGGTAAACAAACAGTATTATGACCACTGTTCTTAAAAAATTGGCAAAAAACATTTTTTGATTAGGTTTTGTGTGTATAAAACTAAAAAAAGGCTCCATACTTCACACTTTTATTCATTACATAAGGAAAATTTTGTTCATTAATACTAATGAAAGATCTTTTAAGTTCTACCTTTTTATAGGATACTGTGAATAAGATCTGAACTGTGAACATACGATTTCTAACTCTGTCTTATCACAACTGTCTTCTTTTCACTCACAGAATCAGCAATTTTATTTTTGTGAAAGAAAAAAATCAAACAATGAGTTTACACGGAACCAAAAATTCACAAATAGTTGCTACCCTCACCTTTTCAGACAAATATGATCTAAAGCAGGGATCAGAAACCTTATGCTAATTGTGTACCAACTGAAGGTTTATAATTTTTCAGAGAGCCAACATCACATACCATTTTATGCCAATTGAGGTCAATATTCTTATTTTACCATATACATTTTTATATTTTAATTAATAGATATATAGTTGTTTTCAATGATATGTATATCACTATGAAAATTATGAATGAAGAAACCACACCAAATGATTTATAATCAATTTTATAAAGGAAATGTGAAGAGTCTGCTGTCCATTTGAAATTGCTTGGAGTGCCATAGATTGCTGACCCCTGATCTACAGGAAATATTATGGCAGTATACTTATGAAAATTGATTGAAAATAGAGACCTGTAGAATTCACTTACTACTACTATTCCAACAGTATTTATAGGCAATTTACAACAATAATGATATCATAGATATCATATACAGTATGAATCATAGTATCATATACACCTTACTATTGTCACAAAATATCACTTATAATTTATAATAAAAATCTATTTTATAACATATATGGAAAAATTTTTTAAACAGATCTAAAATTGCTTTTTTACAAAAAGCAATTTTAGATCAATAAAATTTAAGAATGAATCTTATTAATATTTAATCACTCTGATATTTCTCTAAAAGATAGGAAATAATCATGTGATAATTATCGGAGTTATAAATGTACTTCTTGCAGCAGAAGCAACAATTGTATTCCATGCATATCAGGGGAAATAAAAAGACTTTGGACTAAATCATCCATTCTATAAAAAACTATGGATTGGTGATTTAACTGTTCAAGGATCAATCAATCATTCAAAAATTATCAAAACATAATTAAAATTGCATAGCAAAGATTTTCTTTATTGAATGAATGTCATTAAAAGAGATGATTTCATAAGAGAATATTAACCTTATCTTTAATCATTATTTATCAAACATTGTACTAGACTTACTCATAATATAATACATATTTATTACAATTATTGTCTATGAGAACGAAACATTTAAAATATCGACAGGTTAGCCAATATAATACAGATCAGAATGTAAAATGACAAGCACCTTTACACAAACCTTGATAAGTGACTCTCTTTGGGGCGAAGGACTCCCACTTTCTGCAACCATTTCCTCCACTGTTCCAGGAGTAACAGATTCTGAAGGTTGAGTTTCCCACTCCGAAAACAGCTTGTAAAGAGCAAAAGAGGCTAGACTGCTCCAAGGGAAGTCATCATCACTATCTGTAGTGTCCATCTGTTCCGTTTCACCATCTGTTTCTAGTTCAGGTTTCATTTTTGCTTCTTCACTATCAACTACCTTTGTGCTATAATTTGCCTTGTAAAGCTTTTGCAATAGCATACTTTTCAGGACAGTTTCAGCAGCACTCATTTTAGCATACGCCCTGGAAAGTCCCTTTCCAAGATATGTCTTTCCATCTACCTGTTAGTAGTAAATATACATTCACCTGTATATGATATTGTATATTAAATTTGGGGAAGGGGAGTGCTTTCAACATTGAAAGTGTAGACTACGTAAAATAGAATTAATAAAGAACTTTACAGGGAAAAGGGGAACTTATACCTGTTATAAAATGAATAAGAAGAAATACAGATTCAAATATACTATCTCATTTAATAAGTAAGCTAGAGATTACCTCCACAGAACTGATGATGAGATGTGGTGAAAGTTTACTATATTGCTCATGGAATGAATATTTAACACCAGGCTTGATTTCATGAAGAACCATTGCAGCATTCTTGGGTTGAAGAATCTTCTTTAATCGAGCATTCTGTCTCTTTTTCTTTAACTTATTGGGAACTTTATCTGAAAATTCATGATAGACAAAGTTAACCCATGTAAACTCACTTCACAGTAATAGAACATAAATGTAACTGAATTATGATGCTCACTTTCATAATATATCATTTTTAGTTAACCTTGCATTACTACATTATACTAATTAAAAATTTAAATCACAGTAAAAGAGTTATCTTTTTCAAACCAGTTTCCTTGCTTCTAACATTATTTTTGCATTTCATTGCCAGAAAATTATACTTGTTACAATCTATTTCAGAATATAATACTATGATTGCTTAAGCAGTTTTCAAGCAGATATTGAAACAGTAGAGCATATAATATCAGCAACATATCCTAGGAAAGGACATTAAAATTCAGTAAATTATGATTAGTTTATTTTGGTCTTAACATTAAGAAACCATAAAGGTTTTGACTTAATGAACTTCACCAAAGTGATAAGAATGGTAAGTAAATATAAAATTATAAAAGGCATATATCTCAGTCTAACTTAACAAATAGCATTCTAAACCTACCAATGTCACCAAAATAATTTTAATTTGATTTCTCTCTCCTACAAAACATATTAAGGACAGAATGTGACAACATAGACATTCATATACAAACTTGAATGCATTTGGGAACCTTATTATAATTAATATATTAAAGAATAACAATATATAAAGGCTCTCCTATGAAATTTAAAACCAATGAATTAAAGTCTACACTTATTGTTCACTGATTTAAAATGCATTTATGTTGAGCACATCATTCTACCATAATTTTTAAAAAATTTGAAATGAGATGATACACGCTTATACTCATTTACACCATGCTTAAAGAATGTAGCAGAAAAAAGAAAGAAATTTCTTTTAGGCTAAAACAAAAAAAATATATGTTTTCTTTTAAAAATAAATGATGATATCAATTAATTGTCTAAATAGAACAATTAAATGATAGAATATACTAACAATATGGCCTTTTACTCCAATATGGAGCCTTCTTCTCTGCCTGCTCCTCTCCTTCATGCTGCTGTGTTTCTGCTCTATCACCAGGCATTGGCATAATCATCATGCCCCCATCATCATTTGCTGGATCATTGCTAAAATGCTGTAAAGAATCCTGATACTGGGAAATACCCACACACAACACACATCATAGGATATGCAATCAAACAGTGGCCTGAGGCAAACCCAATTTTAGGTAAGGGTATCCTTAAGGCTCTTCAGAGCCAACAATGCAATGGCTATAGAAAAGATGAATTTCTTTAACAATTTGAAACCTAAAATATGTCTCACTCCTTCCATCTTCCATAATAACAACATATTTAGATGTTATAGTGGAAAGGTGGTTGTATTCTGTTTCTAGAATAATATTATTATATTGAGCTTGTTGAATTGTAAGATGCAAGAATTAGTTTGTAGTTATAGAATTTACGAAACAATAAAAATCCACAGATAAAAATCTTTGTTCATGAACATTTTTATTATATGTTCACAGCACTAAAATTAATTGAATTAAAAATGGAAACAAAAGTATAAATATAATTTAATAAAGGGAGTTTATTGATAATTATGTGAAAAGAACTTTATCCTACAAGAAAATGCAGATGAGATGAAGAAGAAATAGAACAGAAAATTATAATATTCTCAAACATTCTAATGATCATACCGGAAATTAATATATTTAATTTTAATCATGTGACTGGAGGAATTTTTTTAAGCTTTGATAATGCAAACATGATGCTCTTAGCCTTATTTATTAGAATAAAAAAATGATATTTTACAATTGAATTCAATTTATTTGGTAGAGGGAAGATATGTTTATACACTAGAAATCAGATAATGAGAGTAAGCCTTAAAATTGATTAAGTTAAAAACACAATATAAAATTACCCCTCTTGAACTTATATTTAAATAAATTTCATATCATCATTTCCATAGTCATGATATTCAACAGCAAAGAAGAGATACCTTAGTATACCCTTGATACTAATTTGCCTAAAAAAATTATTCATTACACAGGCCAATGTCAGAGGGCAACTCCTCAGCTAGTGCATAGCTATCTCAACCCAGAGTGAGGTGATGGAAAGAAAAATGTAAACTTAGACCTCAAACTAAAAAATTCAAAATAAAAAGTCTGGTTAAATACCTTTAAAGGTTAATTTTACACGAACATTGAAAGCTGGGAAGTTTTGATAAAAATTTTCTTCTAATTTAATAAACTAACAGTAGTAATTTAACTTTCTTTCAAAGATAAATCAACTTAACAGTATTGAGAAATAAACAAATCAAGAAAATCATTCAGAAATACTGCAAACTTACTTCAGAGGAAGTCAGCCGCTTTGGCATTCCACCCAAGGGCGAGTTTAATGGCTGCCTACCCAATAGAGGAGGTAACCCTGTAATTAATTTTAAATTATTCTTGGTACGCTCAAAATTAATAAATTAATGGTATGAATGCATAAGTGATAAAGATATCACTATCTTGTGAGGTGAAATAAAATTGAGCATATAAACGGTTAACCCAGTTACAATATGAAAGTTTTTAATTTGAGATTGAAATACAAAAAAATAAATAAAATTCATTGTTTCTGTTGAAATCGCTACAATAAATCATTAGCATAGATTCAAAGATACAATAGTTGATAGACTCAGAGCTTTGAAAATGGACGTAGCATCATATTTTTTATATTTATTTACGTAAGTTATATTTTTAATTTGAATAACTGTTTTCAGTGCTCAAAACTCCAACAAAGAATGTAATTACGTTCTACTCCAACGATGTTCTTTAAATATGTGTGTGCCAGGCAAGCAAGCAATCTCTCCAATAAATATTTTCAAAAAATTATTCCCCAAACTTCAGGCAGAAAAGAGATTAGCATGTAATAGGTTAAAGTTTCCATTGTTTGTAAATGCAAACAAGATAGGCGATCACGATAGCATAGCATAATAACAATTATATACATTACTAATTACAATTTCCTATGCTCGTTATGATAAAATCCAGTGATAAAAATGAAACGTTTCGCCAGACATTTACCCGAGTCAATACTATCTGTCAATATCTAAAGAGTAGTTGCGCTTTAATTGTACATTAACCGGTTCTAACAGTCTTCTAATATTTGCAGAAAATTAAAGAACAGAGAAATATTAAAAAAAACTAAAGTTTACCTCACATCGCATCTTCGGTTATTTATTTCATCTACCTACACATGAACTGTAATTTCGAAGAAATTGAACAACCATCAATAGATTACTTTTTCAAACAGCATTCTTCCTACACAGTTGAAACCGGGAATAAATAACGAGCATTTTTGAAAACTGTCACATGGGGGATTCCAAATAAACGCATACAAGAATGAAATAAAATACTGACAATAGGCTGTATTGACAGGGTATACGTATAAGCGACAACAAAAATAAAATGCATAAGATAAATATTAAAATGGGCGTATTACCTATGAAATGGGAAAATAAATGGGCGTATTACCAATAAAAAAATCAATACGAGAACAAGTAAACTTTGACCACCACTTCCTTGCTGAAAAGGGTACTCAGATAGTGCAGCAGACTGCAAATTTATACCCATAAAATACCCAGCATTTTTGCAGCGAATCAGTCCTGCACGGATAAATAATGAAATAATATACATACCCACGCTTTGCTGAATACCATTCGAACTGCGGTACGCCATTGTCTTACACAGGCGTTACTGCAAGACAACGAAGATAAAATGTTGACTATAGGGAGTATCGTCAACTGGTAAATTCACCAGTGTCCATAAATAAAAGGCTGAGGGTAGTTAACTGACATGTGATTAATGTACGCACAAGTGTAAAATAATTCTTGATAGGAAAACGACGAACAGATTAAAGTGAACACTTCTGCTGGGACAGGGAAGCACAACTTGGTTAGCCTATCCCACAATCCTATCGGAAGGAGAGACAGAAGACCAAAAATACTTTTGCCGGTCGTTAAGTGTTTTCTCTCTTTGAGATATAGATATTATTGGAGTACGTTTAGTATCAAGATTTCAGAAAATAGATAATTTCAACCCATCGAATTTCGCCACCAAATACGGCTAATCTATAATTTTTTAATAAGAATAATAGCGCTGGTGCCGCCAAATTTATCTGTGGCGGTGATTAAAATTATTTGTTGAACCAAAAGCACTGTATGTTTAAGAGTGATTGAGTGAGTTATCATGATTGCGCTTGTCTGAAAAGCATAAATTTTTTATCAAACCTAATTTCTTAGGTGGAGATTAGACCTAATATTGCTAGTTTACTCATTCGTAAGAAACAGCTGACGTCTGTTATTGCACGACAATGAAATCTTGAGAAAACAATTCACGATTCCGGAGTTCAAAGACTATATTTCGTAATAAATGTTGAAAAGCAATAATGGAAGAAGAAAACCCTGAAAATGAAGGACATTGCCAACAGAATGAATTATCTAGTGATGGTATGAAATGCCTTTTTCATGTTTCAGGTGCCCCTTGTAAACTTCTCTATTTGCTGTGTATTTGCACTGTAGAAATGTATTTATCCGTGCCACTAGACGCTGTTAAGAAAACTTTTTATATTTATTATATTATAAGTGGTTTTAAAAATTCCCTGGTAGGTTTGGACTCAAAAGTGAAAGAGGTAATGGAAACTATTAAAAGACTGGAAGCGGAGAAACAGCAGGCTCAGGAAGAATTTGGATTGCAAAGAGCCAGACTTAAAGAACTTTACATAAAGAAGGAAGGTAACCGATATATCCTCACCTAACTCAATCTTCAACCATTGAATTCTTGTGTATAGTTTTCCTGTGTTTTGATTTTGCAGAAGAACTGATGCTTGAATCACAAGAACGAATCCGATTACAAGAACTGACTGATCGTTTGCAACTTGAGTTGAATGAAACCAAAAGCCAGCTTTTATTGACCAGTTTTCGCTTGGAGGGCGATATCGCTCAGGAGAAAAGGAAAAGACAGGAAGAAGTTGCCTCTCTAGAAAAGCTGATGCAAGGTTGTATTAAGACTTATAGATATTATTTTCACTTCAATCAAAATTTTTATCGCTTACACAGTCCAAATCTTTTTCACAGAAGCTGTTGAGGAGGCTAACTTTTCTCAGAAAAAATTCAAGGAGGAAATACGAAGGTTACAGAAAATGAATGAGCGACTTGATTCAGAGCTCAATGAGGTCCATAAACCGGTTGGAGATTCAGGTTCTAGGCTACCACTTCAAGGAGCAGTTGCAGCGTTGGCTCCTGGAGCCAGTATTATATCAGCTTATACAAAATCTATTGCTCGAAAAGTTGGGAGTTTGGGTCCTGGATTGACCACTTCAAATTCGACATCTGCACAACTAACATCTCCATCAAATACTTCATCCTCTGGAATTTTCAGTAGCAATGCACATCCAAATGTTGGAGAATCAAGTGCTGTGGTATCTTCCTTAACGTCTTCTGAAGAAAATTTAGAAGAGGGTATGCGGAAGGTAAAGAAATATGTACGTACCTCGGTAATTGGTATTTTTCATTAATGAAGAAGAAATATGCTAAAATATTCCAGTTTTTGGTTCTCCTTAATGTAGCTTAACTAATGCTTAGTTAATGTTCAGTCTAATAAAGTGTACTATTTGTTAGCCCTTATACTCATGCAGTACATTTCCATTCGTATCTATAGATAAACAAAAATTTAATTTAATAATATTTGGAATTTTTTAATCCAGGTAATTTAGTAGCTAATAATATTTATAACAGTTAAAAATATGGAAGTTCTTGAAAATAAATGAACTCAGATTCTATCCTCAATTGATTTTCTCCATATTTTTCTTTTAATTCCTTTGTGCATGCTTCTTTATCCCATTTTGTTCATGTGCTACGGTTTTGAAATATGTATTCTTGCTTGGAATTTGTCAAGATTATAGATATTTGAGCTCTATATAATAATAATAGGTCCACTGGAAAGTTCTGTCTGGTACAAAAGAATAGATTTTTTCATACTTTGAATAAAGTTTATTGAATAATTTAATTGCCATCATTATTTATGAATTCTCTACAGCAAGATAGCATTTTGTATACCCCATTTTTAAAGAATATATTATCTCTAGAGGCCAAAAATCCGTTCCGGTTACAATGTTTCAACAATTAAGCTCATATTCATTAAACACATATTTGGCTCTCTCTTTTGATCGCTTGCATTGTGTACACATTTTTGTCTTAGATGAATAAAACAAATATTATTCTCGTTAGAGACGCGTTCGCATACCAATGGTTTCTGTCCTTACAAAATTTCTTGCAGGGCAAACAATTCAGACAAACACTAGTTAAATTTTTGGCCTGTAGAGATAAGACATTCTTTTAAAATGGGATATACAAAATACTATCACGCTGTAGAGAAGTCATAAATAATGATGGCAATTAAATTATTCAATACGCTTTATTCAAAGTATGAAAAAATCTATTCTTTTGTTTCATTCTAGAAACGGACAGAACTTTCCAGTAGACCTAGTATAAATAATAATAATATATTTTTTAGAACAAATTATAAAAAACATAAGTTAAGTAGTTGTAAAGGGTATCATTTAATTATTAAAACTATTGAACTATCATCCATTTTGACTATACACAAAGTCCTGAGAAATTTCTATTCAAAAATGATTTGTTAATAATTATATTTGTTGATATTTGCTCATTTTAATTACCTATGATAGGCTCCTTATTACTATAAGTGTATTTTAATTCATCTACATCTACATGTTTATCCTATGTGCCACCTTTTGGCATTTGGCAGGGGGTGCATGCACCAAGTCTATTTCCCTAGGCGATTATTTTTACGTATTGTTCACAGAAAATGAATTTTTGAAACCATCAGTTTGTGCATTCTTATATGCTTAAAAAAATTTGTATCTTATTTTAATGTATAGCAATGAAATTTAATGAAATGATAAAAAATGGAAATGTTGTTGTATATTCTGACTATGGTACCTTATGTTCTCTAAATTCTTACTATGCCTTTAAACTTATACCCCAGAATTATAAATCCATTTTTTATTTATTTATCTATTCTTTATTCAGATTTGTTCAAACAGTGTTTCTCATGTGGTCTTTATATTATATGCCAATTTATATTGTTCGGTTCCTCAATTTTCATGTATCATGGCATTTGCCACCTTTCAAAGATTTTTTTTAATGTTGAGTACATTTAAAATATTTTAGTTGTGCTTTACTATATCATTACAGGCTCAAGAGGATGCAGAGGTTCTTCGTTCTCTAGTCATTCCATTAGAAGAAGAAATTGAAGCCTTAAAAGATAAGCTGAGAAATGCATACCATATATTAAAGGGTTATGGTTATGAAGATGGCAAGGTGAGGTTTCCTCCTTCTCACTCAATGATTTGTAACATTCCACGTTTTAACTGTGATCTTGGAAGCTCCGATTATGCTTATATTATATGAACCATATTATAAAGAATCTTTTAATTTTCCATTTCTTCATACTTACTCAAAGAATCCATGTCTCTTAGAGATGTATTCTCTTCTTTTAATGAACATTTTAACTAAATATATTCAAAAATTAATCTGAGACTATTAAATCCTAAACTACGGGGGCCACTGGCTCACTGATTTTTTTGCTTGATGGCCATCTGAATCTTACCTGGGAAAAATTGGAAACCTACCCTACGTACCATGGGTTCAATTCTAGGAGGCCACAAAGTCTGATTAAAGAATGTATGGGGTCATTTTTTGACAATTTAAAAAAAATACTTGCGGTTGAGATAGAAACATATGTTAGTGGGTGATACAGTTAAAGTTAGGAAAAATCAAATAAAAGGAAAAACTACATGATGGCAGTCATTGTAAGGCTCATCATAACTGTGTTGATGGTTACTGAAGGTGTATGGAATTTGTATGTGAATACTGAAGTATACATTTGAGGAGTATAAATCTCTATATTTTTTGAGAAATAATGCCAAAATTATTTTAAGTGTGACAATTGGACAATTGGCAATTGAAATGGAGGACGGTAGAATCAAGAATATTTGGATTAAATCTTAATGGTGAAGGTGTTGACTATGGTTCTGAAAATAACTTTAATGACTCCTATCCTGTAAATGGATTTGTGAGTGTTAACTTTAATGAAATCAAGACATTAGCAACTGAGTATCTGTATATCCATATCTGATATCTAAATCTGGTAAACCCATTGCTGCCTACAGTGTATAGAGTATAATTTTCAGCTTTGATAGTTGTCCAAAGAGAAATTATTTTGCCAACATCTTTTGGAATCACAAGATGAAATTTATTTATTGGCCAAGGGTCCCATTTAACTAATCTGTTGCCTTTTGAATTTAACTTTATTGTTACATTCTGATATGCTTGCATTTAAGCAACCAGGTCGAGAAGAAGGGGCAACTATCATATCAGTTGAAACATATCCAATCTCAATGAATTTTTATATAATTTGTAACATCTTCTCTAAAGGAATTTCTCTGGAGCCAGATAATATTACTCAAGTTTTATTTTGGTAGTATAGGTTTGATAGGGGAAGGAATATATAAGTATCAATTATCATCATAGGTGATGATAATTGATACTTTTGCAATAGTCCTTTTGAAATGTAAATTCATTTTACTTTGATGGAAATATAATTATTTGACACTTTAGGATTTATTAAACTATGTCAAAAATCACTTATCAGAATGATTTACTGCTTTGAATCAAAATTGATCCTTTATTCATCTAAAAAAAATCTGTAAAGTATAGAAAATTTAATTTTTATAGGAATTATAATCTGAGAATCAGAACACTCTCAGCCAAATAAGCAGAAAATCATCTTAGTGGCTATGATGCATCTCCTAATGAAGTGAACATCAAACACTTAAAAAGTCCATCATGTACATGAGTAATTAAAATTTTTTTCAATATTATTGTTATGAAACCATGTTATAGATATAGTTTATAATGTAATTCATTGTACTGAATGTAATTGTACAAATACCAATTGTTTCTATATTGCAAAATTGCATAAAGATCCTTTATAATGTTTACATTTATAGATTTTATTTTTTAAAATGAATTGTAATTCAAATAATAACATTAGGTCTGTGCTCTCTTTCTTATTTTTTTAAATGTCCATCTAGGTTGAGGTTCTATCTCGAGAAGATGGCTCAGCAGAATTTGGAGTGCTGACAAATGGATCTCCAAATGTGAAATTTTCAATAGGTAACAAATAAAATGAAGATTCAAGTCTATAGTTTTAAAATTAGTGTGAACATTTTCCTTATTGGTTATTTGTGCTAATAAAATCACTTAATAGGTAGAATATCATTACTGGTTTAATAAACAAATTTTACATAATTCTTCTATCTGTAATGACTACATGATAATTTGAGTTACATGTTGAGTCTGGAATTCCTTCTTTTAAAATGTTGTAAATTCCTCTTGTTTTGAAAATTCTTGGATAACAGCTAGATCTGAGGTTAAAGTGCCCTAAACATCTTATGATTCAGCCATTGCAGGAATTTCAATCACCCTTGTTGCCAATTAGAATAAAGTATTTATTTTGGCTTAAAAATAATTATAAGACTTTTGTTCTTTGATTTACTTTGAAAATAACAAATTAATTTTTTATGAAATATAAGATATATTGATATAATAATTCAAATTTTATAATGAAATGTAATAATCTTTATCTATTTCAGATAATCAAACGATAAATTCAAATACACTTGCAGAAGATTCATTAAATAAATCAGACAATCAATTTGAAGATATTTCCATATCTGAGCAAATTCCTGATTCATCTTCTTCAGAAAACTGGAATCAGCAAACTCAAGTAAGTTTTTAACTTTATTATAATTGTGTAAGTAGTGTTAAATTTAGTATCAAAAACAAATATAATTTTCATTTTCAAGTATATCTGAAGATTTAAATAACATATTTACGTATGAACCATATAATAATATATATTTCCTCAATTTCGTAAATTTTTAGAAATTGAAAACTATTATCACAAATATCTTTTTTCTGCTGGGATTTTGGTGTTGATTTTGGTATATGGCATGTTATACATTTGTAGTGGGTTTATTATGGAAGTATTTGGAAGCGTTCCTAGTCTTTTCCTCTTGAAAATATGCTTCATGATTATACATTGAAAATAAAGATGCCTAATATTTAATTATAAGGATTTCTATTGTCACCATCTAATCATTAAATTCTAAATGTCCTTGATGTTTGGATGAGAGTAAGTAATGTAATGGAAGTATTGTGATTATACAGAAAATTATAATTTTATGTTCATTTATGTGCACATATCCATAAAACCACCTGCATGCCTCTCCCCTTCATCACCAATCTTATGTTATGGAAGAGTGTTTAATATATTATATATTTACATACTATAGTCTGTTTTAAAATTCATCCTATCCAACATAAAATGCTAGTTTTTGGTAGAGAGAAGGTTTGTTGTTTGTTTTTAGGCAATGTAAAAATTGGACTACTGAATCAAATATTTCAAAGGTTATGCTCCACTTCAATTATTTTTTACTAAGATATTGTTATTTAAAAATAAGTATTATTTGCCTTTTATGAATCAGGCATAAGTAGTAATCTAAGAAAAAAATCAGTATTTTGTGTTGAATAGGATGGCATTTTATTAGCGTTCTTGGGCTGCTTAGGCAACAATTTTTTTCATTCCACCTTAAAATTTATTTCTTTACCTATAAAGATGAACAATCTTAGGTAATGTGAAAAATTCCTCATTATTATCCCAATTTCACTATAATTTAAGAGACAATTGACCAAACTAAGCTGAAAAATCTTAATTTTCTCTATAAATATCTGCCAGACTGTATAAATGAGTCCCAGGAAGAGAGTAGGTTGGTCCCTTGTGGCAGTTTAGCTGCATTTATTTCCCCTTAAGCTTGCTGTGCCAGGTTTTGTGAAACAGGCAATATGTTCCCCTTTTCCAGTCTGATGACTGGATTCAATTCTATTTGATTCACATTTTGAATCATTAAATTTAAAATTTCATTAAGTAATAGGATTTATAATTATATGCTCTTACTATGATTTTTATTTCTGTTCTATTATTTTATAGTCATCATCTCTCCTTAATGTCTGCCACATGTGTACTAACTATGAAACTCAGTTACAAAAGATGCAGGAGGAGGTTCGCGAGGTAGAAAAGAAAATTAAAGTGGCCGAGAGAACTGCAGAGAGGTATCGGGAGGAACTGTTGAAGGAAACTAAATTTCGAAAAGATATGGAGGAGAAATGGAATGAGAAGAAAGAACAGCATAAGAGTCAGGTAATTTTTAATTTATGTTTCAGTTTTGCAAAAAGGTTGCTATTTAGAATTAACCAGACAAATTTAATTTGATGATCTGATGAATATAATAATGTTTGGGAAAAAGCTCATAAAACCTAACGAAAAATGATGGTCACATTATTCGAAAAAAAATTGATAAGGAAGAAATGGGAAATAGAAATATGTCAATATTATCTTACTGCTCCAGTATACATGAGCCCCATGTAACTACCTGCATAATTTGTATAAGACCAGCATAAGCATGTAAAAAACAGTTTTTTCAAGTCTTTTTCAAGAAAATTATTCATTAAATTTTAGTGACTTGTTTTGAGATTGTTTTCATAATCCAACAAGTAAATCTTCATTTTCTTTGAAATGATGCACTATTCTTGGTTTTTTTACAAGTGTAGTGAACAACAACATATTACTGTACAGCCCCAAAAGGGTTGATATAATTCTTGAAAAAAGATACGCATTTCCATCTTAAAACATTGCCTAATTTTATTTTCTTTTGTTCTATTATTTTCTATTTGATTTGTATCGATTTAACTCATTCAAATTTATTTAAAATCTGGGTGTTTTCATAGTAACAGGTTTTTTTTTGCATCGTTTTTTGTGTGAGCGTTTTGAAATTAGAACAGCTTGCAGCTTTACCTTTATGAAACCGATTTGTCCACTTGAAAACAGCAGCACGTTTCATGCTAGAGGCCCCATGTACAATATTTAACATTTCTAAAATCTCCTGTATACTTTTCGACTAGGAATTTAATGTTAGTGCGCTGTTCTTATAAATTTGACCACTCCATCCGTGACTGTCTTTTCAAAACTCTCGCATGAAAAATGACACCAAAAAAAACTGTTGCTTCTACAACGCCCAGATTTTAACTGAATGCTCATGAGACTTGGGCGCACAAGTCCCATTGGAAACATTGGCTCCAGTGTTGCCAGATTTCCAGAAAAAAAATCAGTCTACAAACTTTATGACCAAACCACATACATATTATTTGCTCAAGATAAAATCTTAATATGATCTACTATATCTTATAATACTGTATATATATGAAATTTGGAAGAACCAAGGGCTGTTTTTGGATTTTAAAGAGTTGTTTGGAATCCACATTACATTACTCTCTGTCATTCAATTAAGGAATACACATTTTCCTGATGAAATGGAATAATTTGAAAGGATCTGGCACAATACCCAGTTAAATCGATGGGCAACTGTGTCCAATATTGTGTATGTATGTTATATTAAATGGGTGTGAATGACTATGATATAATAACCTGTAATCTTCAACATTCCTATGAAATGCCTTAAGCTCTCTATTGTTGAGTGTTAATCCTGAGAAGATCCTTTGATCCTCAGCAGAATCCTGGACAATATTTTAGATAGTAGAGTAGATGATTAGATAGTAAACTTATTTTTCCACGATCCTTGCATTCTATTTATATTGTTCTTGTCAATTCAAACATATCCTTCAGATATTCACTTTAATATTATATTCTACTTATATATTTTGTTATCTTCTTTATTTCTAAACTTCCTATTACTTTGAGAATCTCCGCTTTGCTGGAATTCCATCAGCTCCTGTTACTTTACTTTCTCTCAGTTCTGTGATGACCCTCTCTACGATATCTTGCTTTGTAGTATTCTTTGTCTTTGTTGACTTAATTTTTATTTCTTTCTTTGACTCTGTAGATGATTTTCCATTCTTATATATGATTTTCCTATCCCTTTTTACTTTCTTGGAGTCACTTAGTATTCCTCCCTCATTATTCCTAACATCTTTAACTTTAAAGTTATTCATATTTTGTTATTTAATTCTTTTGTCTTATCCTATACTTGATCGTACCTATCTTCTCCATTTCATTCCTCCACTTTTCTATCCATTTGTCTCCTTAGCCACTTTTCTTTAGCTGTAATTCTTCACAATTTGAAACTTTAAGTTAAACACAAAAACATAAAGGTGCACACTTTCTCATGCTGTAAACTATGCTAATGAACCTATTCTTCCCTTATATTGAAATCTTCTCAATTTGTTGTTCAATTATTTGTTATTCATTCTCCTATACTCATAGCAAACATTCCTACATCTTCTCTGCTCCTTCATTTTTGATTAGAATAGCCAGATTTACTTGATAATGACTCGATTAGTCAAATTTTTGTATTTTAATAAAAAACTTCTGCAGTATTTTTCAACATTATTTTAATTTTTATTAGGTACTGGAATTGAAACATCAAATGGAAGCATCAGAAAAGGCTTTACAAGATATGAGGACAACGTTCAGTAAAGTATGCAAAGATGTCAGATTGAACCATGAAAAACTTTTACATGAAAGGGAAGAAGTTGGTCGGGAGCTAGTCAGGTAAGAATTATGGTTTGCTTTTTATAATCTTTTTGGCTATTTTATCTTTATATGATCTATGCCATTAGATATCATAAAGCAGTATTATTAAAAGGACTGTATATATTTGATTATAAGATGCAAATTTTTACCTTCAAATTTTCATATTTATTTAATATATTTTGCCTGAGTCTCATATTTGCAATATATCAGAAGGGAATCAATCAGGTTCTAAATTCTGTCAAATTCCATCCTAGTCAGGTGTCAAATTCAGCAAAAGCAGTCAACATTCAGTTATTTTTTTCACTAAAAATTGCATCTTTTAATCAAGTAAATATGGTAGATATATTTTGTCAATCAGTATATTTTAAAATTATTCAAACATTATTATGTATATCTTATGGACTAAATATTAATATCTGTTTGTAACTTTTCTTCCTATAAACTATAAGACAAATTAGTTATATTTGTATATGTATTTAAATTAAATACTTATATACTATACTAGTAAAGGTATGCTTGCTGACAGCAAGCAATTAGTAAATATATCTTTTAATAAATGTTACGATTTTTCCAAAGATTAATCGAATAAGTCATGCTAAGCTTTAACTAAATTACGTTTTTCAAAATTTTACACTGCGATGAAAGGGACCGTTCCCACATAAAGGCATCCCTATGATTATCGTAAATGGTCTTTGGTTCGATTCTAGGGGGCGTGAACTATATCTCCATTTGAAATGCATAGGGAATCAAGGACTCATTTTAAGGTACTTCCTGAATGATTTTCCTTTTGAAATTCGGAGTGTTTATAAAGTCTATCATACTTAAGCGAAAGATTACAGTGAATTTCGTAGGATGGCCTTGGTTCGACGCCGGGGTGGTAATAATGCCGTCAAGAGGAAAGCATATGAAATCGAACTCAATGCAATGTACGCTGAGAAAACGTACTTTAGTTAAAGCTTAGCATGACTTATCCGATTAATCTTTCGAAAAATCGTAAGTTTTATCAAATAATATATTTTCCGATTGCTTGCTGTCAGCAAGCACACCTTTACTCGTGTAACATAAAGATATATATGTAGGATATTAATGTCAGGCCCAAACCGCTTCGGCCACGAGGCCGCCGATTTTTTTACGTAATGGCCAACTAAATCTCACCCAGGAAAAATTCGAAAACCGACCCTACCTATCATGGGTTCGATTCTAGGAGGACCCAAATATCGACTCCCTCGTAAGAATGCATGGGCCGTTTTTCAAATAATTTTTTAAAATACTTCCCATTCAGCTATATTGATAAGATTTCATACAGTTTTTGATATTATATATTTCTACGGAAAAATGCTATTTCTTACGTTCATTTGGTCATGGGTACGATGCCAGGAGGTGAAAAAGTTTGAAATTTTGAAAAATCGTAGCTCTTTTTATATGATACGTAGATCATTCAAACTTTTAACACAAATAGATACAAATATTTCGTACTTCGAAAATAATCAGCAATTACCTATGTATCACGGATTCGATTCCAGAGCGACCCGTAATCTCGATTTTTGTCTTAGGAATGTATTGGCCATATTTGCGAAAGCTTTTTATGACACTTCCCAACCGCGCAGAGGTTCAAAATTTCACACAGCCATATAAGGGACCATTCTCACATTAATGAAACCGTAATAAGATCGTAAATGGTCGTTGGTTCGATGCTAGGGGGCTTTAACTATATCTCCATTTAAAATGCATAGGAAATTTAGGACACATTTTGAGGAACTTCCTGAATGAATTTCCTTTTGATATTCGGAATATTTATAAAGTCAATCATACTCAAGCCAATAATGACAGTATTATTCGTTGGATGGCCTTGGTTCGACGCCTGGACGGTAATAATGCTGCAGTAAGATATGCATGGGAAATCGAAATCAATGCACAGCTCGCTGCGAAAATGTCCATTTACGTTGTTTAGCATGGCCTTTCAGAATTATATTTCGAAAAATCTTACATTTTATAAAAAGATATATAATCACATTGCTTGCTGTAAGCAAGCGCACCTTTACTCGTATCTATAATATATAGACGCTTCCGGGGGATATATATAACATACGAGTAAAGGTGTGCTTGCTTACAGCAAGCAATCGGAAAATATAAATTTTAATCAAACTTACGATTTTTACTATACTATTTAAAGAACATTTACGCAGCGTACCTTGCATTGACTTCGATTTCGTATGCTTTTCTCTAGAAAGCTATATTACCGCACCGGCTTCGACTCAAGGCCATCCTACGAAAATCACTGTCATCTCTCGCTCAAGTATGATAATCCGTATAAACATGACAAATTTCAAATGGAAATATATTAAGGAAGTACCTCAAAATGACTCCTAAATTCCCTATGCATTTCATATGCAGTTATAGTTATCGCCCCCTAGCATCGAACCAACGACCATTTACGACAATATTAGGGATGCTCTTATATGAGAATGGTCCCTTTTATGGCTGTGTGAAATTTTGAACCTCTGCGCGGTCGGGAAGTGTCATAAAAAGCTTTCGGAAATATGGTCAATGTAATTTAAACGGGAAAAATCGAGATTACGGGGCCCTCTGGATTCGAACCCATGGCTCATAGGCCGGTGTTGATTTTTTTCAAAGTACAATACATACGTATTTATTTGTGTTGAACGTTTGAATGACCTATGTACGATATTCAGGGAGCTACGATTTTTCAAAATTTGAAACTTCTTCACCTCCTGGCATCGAACCCATGACCGGTTGTACGTAAACAATAGTATTTTTCCGTAGATATATAAAATAGCAATAGTTCGATGAAATCTCATCCTTCTAGCTTAATTGGAAGTATTTTTAAAAATAATTTGAAAAACGGCCCCATGCATTCTTAATGGGGAAAATCGATTTTTGGGGCCTCCTAGAATCGAACCCATGATAGGTAGGGTCGGTTTCCCAATTTTTCCTAAGTGAGATTTAGTGGGCCATTACGAAAAAAAAAATCGGCGGCTCCGTGGACAAAGCGGTTTGGGCCTGACATTAATATCCTATATATATATATGTTATACGAGTAAGGGTGTGCTTGCTGACAGCAAGCAATGCAATAATCAATAATAAAATTTTTCGAAAAATGACTCTGCTCAAACGTTGCTAAACATAAAGTAAAGGACATTAACGCAGCTGAAAATGCACTGAATTCGATTCCCGATGCATTTCTTTCGGCAGCAAAATTCCCGCCCCGGCGTCGAACCAAGGTCATCCTGCTAAAATCACTTTCATTTATCGCTTGAGTATGTTTGACTTTATTAACACCCCGAATTTCAAAATGAAATTCGTTCAGGAAGTACCTTAAAATGAGTCCTTAACTCCCTATGCATTTCATATGAAGAGGTAGTTAACGCCCCCTAGAATCGAACCAACGACCATTTATGAAATCTCAGTGATGCTATTACATGAGAATGGTCCCATTTATGGCTGTGTGAAATTTTGAACCTCTGCACGGTTGGGAAGTGTTATAAAAAGCTTTCGCAAATATGGTCAATGCATTCCTTATGGGAAAAATCGAGATTACGGGAAGCTCTGGAATCGAACCCGTGACCCATACGCAACTGTTGATTTTTTTCAAAGTACATTATGTAAGTATCTATACGTATAGAAAGTTTGAGTGACTTATGTATCATATTAAGAGAGATACGATTTTTCAAAATTTGAAAATATTTTACCTCCTGGCATCGAACCCATGATCTTTTGTGAATAATTGATAACATTTTTGTGTAGAAACGTATATTATCTATAGCCACATGAAATTTCGTTGTACTACGTTCCCGGAAAGTATTTTTTTTTAATTGTCTAAAATCGACTCCATGCATTCTTATGGAGAAAAATCCGACTTTGGGGCCTCCCAGAATCGAACCCATGATAGGTAGAGTGCGTTTTAGATGTTTTACTGGGTTAATTTCAGTTGGCCATTACACAAAAAAATCGGCGAGCCCGTGGCCTCAGCAGTTTGGCCAGACATTTGTATCCTCAATTTCTTTTAACCCCCTAGTTAATTATATATAATAGATATATCCCCCCGAAGCGTCTATATGTATAGATATGAGTAAAGGTCTGCTTGCTGACAGCAAGCAATCGAGAGAGCTACGATTTTTCAAAATTTTCATCTCCTGGCATCGAACCCATGACCGGTTGTACGTGTAAGTTAGCATTTTTCGGTAGATATATATAATATCAATAACTGTAAGAAATATGCATTCTTAATGGGGAAAATCGATTTTTGGGGCCTCCTAGAATCGAACCCATGATAGGTAGAGTGGATTTCCGAATTTTTCCTAAGTGAGATTTAGTGGGCCATTACGTAAATAAATCGGCGGCTACGTGGCCGAAGTATATTGGGCCTGACATTAATATCCTATATATATATATATATATATACGAGTAAAGGTGTGCTTGCTGACAGCAAGCAATCGAAAAATATATCTTTTAATAAAACTTAACATTTTCCGAAATACTTTATTCGGATAAGGCATGCTTACTTAAGGACATTTTCGCAGCGAGCTTTGAATTGATTTCGATTTCCCATGCATTTTTTACGGCAACATTATTCCCGCCCCGGCGTCGAACCAAGGCCATCCTACGAAAATTACTGTTATCTTCTGCTTGAATATGATTGACTTTATAAACATGCCAAATTTCAAATGGAAATACATTAAGGAAGTACCTCAAAATGTGTCCTAAGTTCCCTATGCATTTCAAATGGAGATATAGTTAACGCCCCCTAGCATCGAACCAACGACCTTTTACGACTATCTTCGGATAGCTTTTAAATGAGAATGGTCCCCTTAATGGCTGGGTGAAATTCTAAACGCCTGCGCGGTTGGGAAGTGTTACAAAAAGCATTCGGAAATATGGCTAATGTATTTTAAACGGGGAAAATCGAGATTACGGGTCGCTCTGGAATCGAACCCGTGATACATAGGCAAGTGCTGATTTTTTTCTAATTACATTTTGTATGTATCTATATTTGTAGAAGGTTTGAATGATCTATGTACGATATTTAGGGAGCTACGATTTTTCAAAATCTGAAAATATTTCACCTCCTGGCATACGAACCCAGGACCGATTTTACATAAAATACTAAATTTTTCCGTAGACATATATATTAGCAATAGGTAAATGAAATTTTATCGCTGTAACTCAATTGGAAGTATTTTTAAAATTATTTGAAAAACCGCCCCATGCATTCTTAATGGGTAAAATCAAGATTACGGGACACTCTGGAATCGAACCCGTGACACATAGGCAACTGTTGATTTTTTTTAAAGTACATTTTATATGCATCTATTTGTTTAAAAAGTTTGAATTATCTAAGTGTCATATTAAGGAAGCTAGGATTTTTTAAAATTCGAAAATATTTCACCTCCTGGCATCGAACCCATGACCAGTTGCAAGTAAGCGATAGCATATTTCCGTAGATATATATAGTAGCAATAGCTAAATGAAATCTTAACCTTCTAGATCAATGGGAAGTATTTTTAAAATCATTTGAAAAACGGCCCAATGCATTCTTAACGGGGAAAATCGATTTTTGGGGCCTCCTAGAATCGAACCCATGATAGGTAGGGTGGATTTCCGAATTTTTCCTGAGTGAGATTTAATGGGCCATTACGTAAAAAAATCGGCGGTACCGTGGCCGAAGCGGTTAGGGCCTGACATTAATATCCTATATATATATATATCTATACATATAGACGCTTCGGGGGGATATATATAACATACGAGTAAAGGTGCGCTTGCTTACAGCAAGCAATGCAATAATTTATCTTTAGTAAATAATAAAATTTTTCGAAAGATTACTCTGCTCAAACGTTGCTAAACATTAAGTGAAGGGCATTAACGCAGCTGAAAATGCAATGAAAACGATTTTCGATGCATTTCTTTCGGCAGCTAAAATCCCGCCCCGGCGTCGAACCAAGGTCATCCTGCTAAAATTACTGTAATCTTTCGCTTGAGTATGGTGGACTTTATAAACACCCCGAATTGCAAAAGGAAATTCATTCAGGAAGTACCTTAAAATGAGTCCTAAATTCCCTATGTATTTCACATGGAGAATTGATTAACGCCCCCTAGCATCGAACCAACGACCTTTTACGATAATCTTAGGATAGCTTTTACATGAGAATTGTCCCCTTAATGGCTGTGTGAAATTTTGAACCTCTGCGCGGTTGGGAAGTGATATAAAAAGCATTCAGAACTATGGCCAATGTATTTTAAACGGGAAAAATCTAGATTACGGGTCGCTCTTGAATCGAACCCTTGATACATAGGCATATGCTGATTTTTTTCTAATTACATTTTATATGTACCTATATTTATAGAAGGTGTGAATGATCTATGTACGATATTAATGGAGCTACGATTTTTCAAAATCTGAAAATATTTCACCTCCTGGCATCGAACCCATGACCGGTTGGAAGTAAAAAAAAGCATTTTTCCATAGACATATATATTAGCAATAGCTACACGAAATCTTATTCTTTTAACTTAATGGGAAGTATTTTAAAAATTATTTGAAAAACGGCCCCATGTATTCCTAACGGGGAAAATCGAGATTACGGGACGCTCTGGAATCGAACCCGTGACACGTAGGCAACTGTTGATTTTTTTCAAGGTATATAATATACTTCCCTATAAGTGTAAAAAATTTGAATGCTCTAAGTATCATCTTAAGAGAGCTAGGATTTTTCGAAATTTGAAACTATTTCACCTCCTGGCATCGAACCCATGACCGGTTGCGCGTAAACAAAAGCATTTTTCCGTAAATATATATAATAGCAATAGCCATATGAAATTTCATTGTTCTATCTCAATGGAAAGTATTTTTTTAAATTGTTTGAAAAACGGCCCTATGCATTCTTACGGGGGAAAGTCGATTTTTGGGGCCTCCTAAAATCGAACCCATGATAGGTAGGGTGGATTTCCCAATTTTTCCTGAGTGAGATTTAGTGGGCCATTACGTAAAAAAATCGGCGGCTCCGTGGCCCGAGCGGTTTGGGCCTGACATTAATATCCTATATATATATATATATATGTTATATATATATAATAGACGCTTCGGGGGGATATATATAACATATATATATATAGGATATTAATGTCAGGCCCAAACCGCTTTGGCCACGGAGCCGCCGATTTTTTTCCGTAATGGCCAACTAAATCTCACCTAGGAAAAATTGGGAAACCGACCCTACCTATCATGGGTTCGATTCTAGGAGGCCCCAAAAATCGATTTTCCCCATTAAGAATGCATTGGGCCGTTTTTCAAATGATTTTAAAAATACTTCCCATTAACCTAGAAGGATAAGATTTCATGTAGCTATTGCTACCATATATATCTACGGAAAACTGCTATTGCTTACGTCCAAACGGACATGGGTTCGATGCCAGGAGGTGAAAAAGTTTCAAATTTCGAAACATCGTAGCTCTCTTAATATTATATATAGATCATTCAAATTTTTTCGACTTATAGGTAAGTATATTATATACTTTGAAAAAAATCCATACTTGCCTACGTGTCACGGGTTCGATTCCAGAGCGACCCGTAATCTCGATCTTCCCCATTAAGAATGCATGGGGCCGTTTTTCAAATAATTTTAAAAATACTTCCCATTAAGTTAAAAGAATAAGATTTCATGTAGCTATTGCTAATATATATGTCTACGAAAAATGTAGTATTTTACGTACAATCCGTCCTGGGTTCGATGCCAGGACGTGAAATATTTTCTGATTTTGAAAAATCGTAGCTCCCTTAATATCGTACAAAGATCATTCAAACCTTCTACAAATATAGATACATACAAAATGTAATTCGGAAAAAATCAGCACTTGCCTATCTTTCACGGGTTCGATTCCATAGCGACCCGAAATCTCGATTTTTCCCGTTTAAAATGCATTGGCCATATTTCCGAATGCTTTTTATAACACTTCCCAACCGCGCAGAGGTTCAAAATTTCACACAGCCATTAAGGGGACCATTCTCATATAAAAGCTTTCCTAAGATTATTGTAAAAGGTCGTTGCTTCGATGCTAGGGGGCGTTAACTATATCTCCATTTGAAATGCATAGGGAATTTAGGACAAATTTTGAGGTACTTACTGAGTGAATTTTCTTTGAAATTTGGTGTGTTTATAAGGTCAATCATATTCAAGCGGAAGATAACAGTAATTTTCGTAGGATGGACTTGGTTCGACGCCGGGGCGGGAATAATGTTGCCGTAAGAAATGCATGGGAAATCGAAATCAATGAAAAGATCGCTGCGAAAATGTCCTTAAGTTGGCATGCCTTATCCGAATGAAGTCTTTCGGAAAATGTTAAGTTTTATTAAAAGATATATTTTTTGATTGCTTGCTATCAGCAAGCACACCTTTACTCGTATGTTATATATATATATCCCCCCGAAGCGTCTATATATATATAGATATATATATAGGATATTAATGTCAGGCCCAAACCGCTTCGGCCACGAAGCCGCCGATTTTTTTACGTAATGGCCCACTAAATCTCACTCAGGAAAAATTGGGAAATCCACCCTACCTATCATGGGTTCGATTCTTGGAGGCCCCAAAAATCGACTTTCCCCCGTAAGAATGCATGGGGCCGTTTTTCAAACAAATTAAAAAAATACTTTCCATTGAGATAGTACAGTAAAATTTCATATGGCTATTGTAATTATATATATCTACGCAGAAATGCTATATCTTACGCGCAACCGGTCATTGGTTCGATGCCAGGAGGTGAAATATTTTCAAATGTCGAAAAATCGTAGCTCTCTTAATATGATTCATAGATCATTCAAATTTTTTACACTTATAGGTAAGTATATTATATACCTCGAAAAAAATCAAAAGTTGCCTAAGTGTCACGGGTTCGATTCCAGAGCGTCCCGTAATCTCGATTTTCCCCGTTAGGAATGCATGGGGCCGTTTTTCAAATAATTTTAAAAATACTTCCCTTTAATTTAAAAGAATAAAATTTCATGTAGCTATTGCTAATATATATGTCTACGGAAAAATGTAGTATTTTACGTACAATCTGTCCTGGGTTCGATGACAGGAGGTGAAATATTTTCAGATTTTGAAAATTCGTAGCTCCCTTAATATCGTACATAGATCATTCAAACCTTCTACAAATATAGATACATACAAAATGTAATTAGAAAAAAATCAGCATTTGCCTATGTATCACGGGTTCGATTCCAGAGCGACCCGTAATCTCGATTCTTCCCGTTTAAAATACATTGGCCATATTTCCGAATACTTTTTATAACACTTCCCAACCGCGCGGAGGTTCAAAATTTCACACAGCCATTAATGGGACCATTCTCATATAAAAGCTATCCTAAGACTATCGTAAAAGGTCGTTGGTTCGATGCTAGGGGGCGTTCATTCATTCTCCATGTGAAATACATAGGGAATTTAGGGCTCATTTTAAGGTACTTCCTGAATGAATTTCCTTTTGAAACTCGGAGTGTTTATAAAGTCAACCATACTCAAGAAAATAATTACAGTGATTTTAGCAGGATGTCCTTGGTTCGACGCCGGGGCGGGAATAATGCTGTCGTAAGAAATGCACGGAAAATCGAAGTCAATGCAAGTACGCTGCTAAAATGTCCTTAAGTTAAGCATGACTTATCCGCTTAATCTTTCGAAAAATCGAAAGTTTTCTTAAATAATATATTTTCAGATTGCTTGCTGTCAGCAAGCACACCTTTACTCGTATGTTATATATATATATCCCCCCGAAGCGTCTATATATATATATATATATGTTATATCCCCCCGAAGCGTCTATATATAATAGATATCCCCCCGAAGCGACTATATATAATAGACATATCCCCCCGAAGCGTCTATACATAGTAGATATACGAGTGTGTGAGTAAAGGTGTGCTTGCTAATAGCAAGCAATGTAATAATATATCTTTTAATAAAATATAAGATTTTTCGAAATATTATTCTGAAAGGCCATGCTAAACATAACGTAAATGTACATTTTCGCAGCGAGCTTTGCATTGATTTCGATTTCCCATGCATTTCTTACGGCAACATTATTCCCGCCCCGGCGTCGAACCAAGGCCATCCTACGAAAATTACTGTTATCTTCCGCTTGAATATGATTGACTTTATAAACACTCCAAATTTCAAAAGGAAATTCGTTCAGGAAGTACCTCAAAATGTGTCCTACATTCCCTATGCATTTCAAATGGAGATATAGTTAACGCCCCCTAGCATCGAACCAACGATCTATTACGACTATCTTAGGATAGCTTTCTAATGTGAATGGTCCTTAATGGCTGTGTGAAATTTTGAACCTCTGCGCGGTTAGGAAGTGTCATAAAAAGCTTTCGGAAATATGGCCAATGTATTTTAAACGTGAAAAATCGAGATTACGGGACGCTCTGGAATCGAACCCGTGACACATAGGCAACTGTTGATTTTTTGCAAAGTAAATTTTATACGTATCTATACGTGTGAAAAGTTTGAATAATCTACATCTTATATTTATTGAGCTACGATTTTTCAAAATCCGGAAGTATTTCACCTCCTGGCATCGAACCCATGACCGGTTGGACGTAAGCAATAGCATTTTTCCGTAGATTATTATGTAAGAAATAGCCACACGAATTTTTTCTAAGTGAGATTTAGCGAGGCATTACGTAAAAAAATCGGCGGCTCCGTGGACAAAGCGGTTTGGGCCTGACATTAATATCCTATATATGGGGCCGTTTTTCAAATAATTTTAAAAATGCTTCCTATTAAACTAGAATAATAAGTTTTCGTGTTGCTATTGCTATTTCTTACATAATAATCTACGGAAAAATGCTATTGCTTACGTCCAGCCGGTCATGGGTTCGATGCCAGGAGTTGAAAAAAACAAAAATTATTCCGTATTTTATGAATAAACTAATTTATTACCAGTGTATTAGCAGGAGTATATTGCAAATAAGTTCCAAAATCAAAGGTACAATATATTCATAAAAAAATGGGATGAGCATTTTTGATAAACATTATCCAAAGATACACAATCATTCCCGAAGAGCAGGGATGCGCAACTTTTCCGCTATTGACGGGCGCACTACAGACTTTAGGAACGGCCGCCATTAAGTCCAAGTAAACTTAATAATGCTGTATCATGATTTATGTAAAAATATACAAATTTCACATAAATAAATAAATGGAAGATGGGACTTTTTAGTCCCAATTTCGCCTAATAAAGACCAATGTATGTATGTATGTAAATATGGAGTATGATATATGTGACATATTCATTTTACTGGTCTAAATATCTATAAATAAAATAAAAAAATGTCTGCGTTACTTAATATGGTATAAAATACAAGTTTTACTGCAATTGTCCACACATTCAAGGCCGCCAAAGTCCTTGCCCACGGCCACATGGTGCTGTACGGCCGCAGGTTGCGCATCCCTGCCTAAGAGGCGTTCCTAATGCCGACGAGTATACTCATCCTGATAGGTTGCTCGTTTTCCCGTCACAGACAAGTATAATCGTCCTACCCGAAAATTTTGTCTTCATTCTTGTTCAAGACGAATATACTTGTCGGCTCAAAGTAGTTATTATTTTGATGCTGTTTGAGGACGCAATACTAAAGGTATCTAGTGGATATTTTTAAAATTGTCTTATTTAACTCGAATGAGTATAGGCAACCCAATCTCAGTGGACACTTTGGTTCAATGTACGGAATCGGTGTTGTCTCGTACTCAGCAATGTATTGATGCTGAAGGCCACCAGTTTGAAAATTATTCACATGAATCACTTTTATTTTTCCAATTGGACAATAAGCTTTCCATGTCCAAAAATTTAGCATTGTAGAACAGGAAATAAATTATCTATGACAGTTCAAAGTGTGTATACAGTTTTTTTGATGCACCATGTATATTGAAATAATTATAATTAATTATTAATTTATTTACAATACCTATGAACATTTCAGATTGCAGAATGAAAATGACAAGTTGGTTGGAAAACACAGTGCTCATTCACAAGATCTGCAGAATGAAACTATAAATCTCCCTAATAAAGTAGAAGTAAGTGTAAACGAATAACAAAACTTTTATTTAGATCCACCATTGTCAATACTTGTTTCTTTCAAAGTTCAATTCCTGGTAATTCTTTTCTGTTTGTCAGCTTTATGTGTCATTTGTGCTTTGATTCAAATAAATGTAATATTTTTTCATTTCATTTCAAATTTTCAATTTGAAGTGGTGATTATTTTTCTAATGAACAAAAGTAATTTAGTTTTTCCCCAATTCTTAGTTCTGAATTTACAGAATATAGAATACTCATTTTGATTTGATGTATTACTCTTCTTCTTTTGTTGTATATCAAACAATTTTCCATTGAATATAACCCATCAAATAAAGAATGTTCTTTTATCTTTGATAAATTGGCCTCAGTAACTGAGTGTTAATATAATATTTCCACTCAGATTCCAAGGCCCCCATTTAATATATTTTATGGTTTGCGTTTGGTTATTTATGTGTTAGAAGAATGTCAGTCATTGCTAAGAGTGGTCTTAAAAGACAAAAGTACTCCTTAATAAAAAAATATTATCAGTGTGAATATTTATAAACTATTGTGACTGAATTCACAGTTTTGATAAATCCAAAAATATTTGCTTGCAGGAGTTACAAGAGTTGTTGCTCAAGTTCAGGGAGGAAGTTATTGCAGCTAAAGTTGGTAAAGAAGCTGCTGAAGAAACTGAGAAGACTTTTCAAGAAGAATGTTTGAATCTCTATGAACAGATTCGAATCGAACAGCAGAAGAGTTCCGAGTTTCAGATCACTGTACAGTCAGTATATTTTAATTATTAATTGCTTCCTAATATTTTATGATTTTTCCTAAGTCTTATTTGTACATTCATATATGTCTACCTTCATCTTATTCTTCTGATTTATCAAATAAATCACCAAATATATTAAGTTAAATATGTAATTGACAAATAATTCTTAAGCTTCTGAATTTAGCATTTAAAGCTTCATCTTGAGCATGACTCAAAGTTTTAATATTAGGTTTGATACTTGTCTATACATTTATGCATACATATTCTTTCTATTGTGCATTGGGTAACTTTTATTGTTTAGTGAAGCACAAACAGAAGATTCTATTTTATCTGGAGTTTCTAAGGCCAAAATTATCTAATTTAAACTTAACCCCTTTTGTGCAGCTGGCCGATATATTGGCTCATAAGCAGTTCTTTATTTAATTTGCTATAAGATATTGTATTTTTAAGGTATGACATATATGTTTTTCATCCTATTAAAATTTGAGGTTTTCTTCTTTATGTAGCATAGTTTAATCAATTAAATTTTATTATCAATTTTAAATTTATTTTATAAAGTTCAATCATACCGTAATTTCAGCATTGGTTCTTTCTGCATAGTGAAGGATAGTTTAAAATATGGTTTCATTTTTCACTAAGTTTTCTTTCATTTATGAATGAAAAAAGTAAGGTTAGTAACCTGATAGGTCTTCTATTTAAGGTTTTTGGTTTGCCAAAGTTGTTTTGTTTCTGAACTACTACCTTTGTATTCAGTGATACATTATATACGAAAACATTGACTTGTTATCATTTTTGGTATCTCCTTGTATTCTCCCAAGCTATTCATTTGTACTCTTTGGAATGCGATTACACTTTCAACAGTTCTGTAAATATGAGGGCTTTATACATTTATGCCTTGAGATTGTGTACATTATCAACCCCACAGTAAGGGGATGTGCCCTTATGTTACTCCGCATTACACTGACAAGGAGTGTAAATATAGGTGTCTCCCAAATTTTGAATGAGACTAGCATTGGACGATAGAGGATCAAAATTAAGAAGACCCGTCTTTTTTTAGCGGGTTCTCTCGGTTAGTTTAGGAGATATTAACGTTCAAAGATTGCAATTTTTTTCAAATTTCGTGCCTGGACAACTCAAACCCGCGTGTATCTCATATGAGACCTCTTCCGAGCTTCACCGTTATCAGCAGATTGGATGATGGAGTTGGTAGAGGCAATTAAGGAGCTTTTTCGAACTGTTATTTTTGCGTGGTGGCCGCTGGTTCACGAACCGGCAACGGAACTTCTTTTCTCTCCTAGTATAATTTTTCCCTCGTATTTATCGTTATAGCGTACCCATTCCGGAGTAACTAAGTGATTTATCTGTGAAATTTTGAGTTACTTCGACTTTTCGTGGAGTGAACTAAGTGCGTGTGAAGCGTATGAATATATATCCATATTATATATTCTTTTCTTAACAAAGAATTTTGATCTCATTTGTGAATATGGAGAGTGGAAGGAAATTTTTAAAATTTAAAAAAGGAAAAATTTTAAGAAGTGGTGAAAGGAGAACAGTGATGTGTTTATACGAATACTTATGGAAAATATTTGGTGACGAATGTGATACAGCTATCGGACGAAGAGTAATTGTACTTAATACACTGCGAGCTGAACCCTATAGAGTTGGTATGGAGTCAATTGAAAAGGTTTATAGTTGCTAATAATTTGACCTTCCGTGCGAAAGAGATGCACGAATTAATAAAAAAGGCATTCGAGGCAGTAACCGCGGATCACTGGAGCAACTACTGCCGGCATGTCCATAAGGTAGAGGAAGATATGTAGAAAGCTGATGAACTTCAGGCCAATATGGAGCCATTTCTTACAAAATTAACAAGTAGCAGTTCCAGCACACAAAGCAGTCAGTCAGTTGGTGAAGAAGCACTGTCACAGCCAGGTCCATCGAATCGATATTTTTCTAGCGGATCACCTAAGCTATATGATACGAAAGATGACTAAATATAATGAGAGAAATGGTAAGAATCCATCAATTATTCATATTTACTTAGAATATCTAATCATTGTGAAAGATATATATATATTTCGGTATATAAAATGCAATTATTTTATCATTGAAATGTTCAATTACGATGGCACAAATGGGATCATTACAAGCGACCGCGAAAATAGGAAGATCGGCTGCCGCTCGTTGCACCGCGCGCGAAGGTCCGCGTTATGGTCGTAATAAAAATTCATTATTGAGAATACCGTTCAACGTAGATTATTAGGATTCGATATGTGATATCTTGAAAGATGGATCCAAAGTCCTCGATTCGAAGAGAATCGAAACCGATCCTTAGGATTTCTTGAAGTGTAACTTTTTTATTTTTCCTTCGATTAGTATAAGTTTTAAACTAATATAATTTGCACTATGTTGTTAAAAAATCTTATTCCTAACTATTGGTAAGGTTTATAACCAAATTCTTTCAGTTTCATTTTTTTCTCTACATTTCATTCTCTGCATATTTGGCAACAGCGCACTGGAATCTCCCATAAGAAATGTACAGGGCCATAAGAAATACGTTGTCTCTTCATAACGTGAAACGGAGTATAGTGAAATTTGCGGATTATTTCTTCGTAATGTTTTATTCCGCTACGTCTAATCATACCTGGTCGATTCTAAATGTGAGAAAACCCATCCAAGTATTTGTGGCCAAACATTCGTCAATGTTAGAGGTACACCATCATGTACGATACGGATAATTCCATCAAAGTCAACAGCACTTTGGAGACACGTAATACTTCATTCTTACGTACTCTTCATAATTCTGATCCTCTATCGTTCTATGCTAGTCTCATTCAAAAGTCGGGGGACACCTATGTTTATACTCCTTGTGAGTTGGGACTATGCAGAGGCTGACAAAAAGTGAAGCAATTCAGTAGTTATTACATATGTATTATTTTCATTTGTATTACCATTGTAAAAAAATAGCTTCAATCGAAAAGATTTTAAATAATATATTACTATTGTATCATTGAATCAAATATTTATAGTTATGAAAATGTTGTTAAATTATTGGACATTGAAATAAAAAATATATATATCAGTAAATGTAAACAAATGTAGTGATTATTGAACAGTTGCATCTCATTAATTAAAAAAACTGCTAAAAATATCTAAAAATAATGACTGTTTAATGTTTATTTTTCCTAGATGCTACTTTTTATTAAAATACCCTCGGCATTTCTTGACTTTACCCTAGGAAGAAGCACTAAAAGGGTTAAATAATTAAAAAATTCTATGCTTCTAAATTATTAGCTAAAACTAAGGGGCATTATTATAAGTATTTAGTTACCCCAATGCTGAATGGAATTTTATTATATAATATTTATATTAGTATTTTTACCATAGAAGCTAATATTTCCAAAAATTATATTTTTTTCTTTATTGATTGTCATAGCTCTTATCATCATTTTAACCTATGTAATTGAATGATTGACTTTAAAATTAGTTCACTTTCTCTTATTTTGTGGTGGAATTTACATGTGAAAAAAATAATAATAAATAATAAAAAATAATAAAAATTTACATAATAAAAAAATAATAATAAAAATTGAGGAGTTTCGGCTGGATTATTTGTGATCTTCTAATACTGAAATGCTCCTCACATAAAGTCTACTGAATTATTTTATTGATTTTGTGTGATTGCATCCAATGAGTTCTTTTGAATGATGTTTGAATTATGAATAACCATAAAGATATCATTCTTCAGGAATTTTATTTGTAGCATTCTGTCTCAGAGATTTAGTGGTTTGACTGCAATATTTACTTTGTTACTATTCTCATGGTGTTAGGAAGCAAGAGCAAGAGCTGTTGCGGTTGCAAGGAATGGAAAGTGAGCTTAAAAAGCAGTTAACTGAGGTCAACAAAAAGTTAGAGGAGCTATCAAGTATAAAGGTAGCTCTTTGCTTTTATTTTTCCGAATTATTTTCTGTGTGAATTTCATATTTTCATGTGAATATTCAACATGTGTATAACCAACTTATTTGTTCTATTAGATTGTTAATGAGATGATAATTTCTTGGAAATTGGTTTATACATCAGAAATTTCCTTTAAGTATTTGGCATTTTGATTTCTTGATAAAAAAATTATAACCTAATTTATATATTTACATTAATAGAATGGCTTTGAATATAACTGCTGCAAAAAAGATAAAAGCAACAACCCCCTTTTATCAATCCATAACATTACCATACCATATTCAATTGTTTTGCTTCTAAGTCTGTATTTTAAAAAACAAAATCCCTATCACATGAGTTACATGTTGTACGTGTAAACAAATTTTATTTAAAAATTAAACTTGCATTTACATTTATAAACATTGCTAGTATATTCATTAATATTATTATATTGTAGTCTGCCTTTACTTCTAAATTAATGAATTAATGAAACATTTCATTTTTAAATTTAACTATAATATTAACTCATACATTTGAATAGTTGTGTTATATTACTAATCTGTAATTTTTGAGTTTGATCTCTTAAGTTCAAATATATTTTATCAAAGAAATGAGCTGCAAGCCTTTGGTGGTTGAGTCTCCAAATACAAATTTTTACTTATGGGATCTATCAACTATTCTTCCTACATCACTTATGTATGATTTATTATCCAATGTTGATTTGATAAATTTTTGTGGATGAAATATTTCAGAAAGATTCTGAAACCACTGTAGCTGAACTTCGAAACCGGGTGCTTGGACTGCATAAAGAATTAGATGTGAGTGTCAAAGTTCAGCAAGATTTAGTTCAGCTGTCTCAGTCTCTTCAAGTTCAATTGGAGCATATAAGAGAATCAGAAAAAGAAGTTCGCTGGCAGCATGAAGATGATTTTGAAGATTGTGCTGGATGTCGTAGTCATTTTACTACAGCTGGTAGCAAGGTAAATATTTTTGTTTTATTTTTCACCTTATTATTACTCATTACTGTTATTAGGGCAATGATTTTTTACATTTAAGGTACAAATTAACTCATGAAATGAATACTTCTATAAAATCTTCCTTCGATAAAAAAATTTTTCATTGACTTCCATAATTAAATTTTTCATGTCATTTTTTGCTACAAGTATTGCCAACATTTTAACCCTTTGGTTTTTTATAGAAGAAATAATGATGAATTCTATAAATATTAGAACCAACAACTATAATGCATCTTTTTATAAATTTCTCACCTGATGATGTCCCCTTATGTCTTAACCATAGTCTTATTCCAATAAAAATGTTTTATGGCGTTGAAAAAGTTTTTTTTCACCTTTGTTCCTCTAGAAATATTACTCATTCAACTGTTTTTATGCAATTCCTACTATAGGGAAACTATATATACTATTATTAATAATCTGCTATTTGTAAATAAATGACTGAAACCAATTGATAAAATTAGAATAAAATTAAGATTTATATTGTGTGTATATGTCAGCAAATTCTGAATTAAGTTCTAAAAAAAATTATATAGTACTCTATGTATTTTTTGCTCATAAATTTGTTTTGGTGAATATTGTTTAAATAACTTCAACTTTAACCAATCCCAGAAAATGTACCTTATCATGATTCCTTAAAGCTATGTTTAATCTTAAGTCATATATTAAAGTACTTGCAGATAGCATTGGTCCATAAGTGTAAGAGCTGTTACTCTGTATAACTTTTGTGACAAACTGTAAATGAACTATATATACCTATGCTGAACTTTTGCTAATATTCTTCAGTTGTATGGAATCAATATCAGGTGAAATATAAATCATGAATGATATATATGAAAAAAATTTATCATCCTATTGGAAGAATTACAATATGTAGTACATTTTATGGGTGAACATTATATTTGATATGAATATATTAGGACCATTACTCATAAATTAAACATTTCCTCATTCAGGAAGTTTTCATAAAATTCTGTATATTTAAATAATTTTAATTTCTTTCTCTTCTATTAAGTTGCAATGTTTGATTGATTTTTTAATTAAATATTGCAGAAGCACTGTAATCACTGTGGCCGCCTATTCTGTTCCTCATGTCTATCACAGACTGTTACCAGTGGACCTAATCATAGGCAGTACAATGTATGCAAAGTCTGTCACACTTTGCTTGTTAGAGAAAAGCCTCTGTTTTTCAGCTCAGAAACATCAGAACTTCCCGATTGAAGTTTCAGTGAAAATTACCCGAAGCCCAAAGTGATAGGTATTGGCTTTGGTTTAAAGGTTTGTAAACTGGTGCTTTTTAGACATGGCAGCTTTGGCCAAAATATTTCAAATGATACTGTTAAATACTGTTTTACCTGAAAATGTGGATTCAATTGGAGCATCTAAAGTTATGGATATTACTATAATATATGAGCATTTCATGCATGTTCTTTCACCTTTTGTAAGGTTGCCTTTAAGTAGCTGTTGCCATCTTATTCAGTTCTTTTAAAAATCTCTTATACAATTAATTTTAATTTTACCACTAGGACTCTAATATATGCGGTTGATTTTATTCAGTACAAAAATGCACAAGATGTATCAAAATGATATAAAATTATCAATAAAGGGAACAGCTAAAAGTTTTTGTTAAAAATAACGTTTCACTAATATAGTTTTAATACGAAACTTGTGCAATATATAGTGGCTGTCAGGTAAAGGCTTCAATGAAAATCTAAATATGTATATTGTTTTCAATTATGGTTAAGTCATAATTTTATTATAAATCATGTTCAAAATAGTTTAAGGGCTGTTAAATAGTCCTCTTTGACTTTTTATGCTAGTTTTTGTTGAGGATAACCCTTTCTGCTTTTTACTGTTCAGAAATTTATTTTTATGTATATATGTACATATTCCTTCAACAGTTGGAATCAAGAGTTTTAATTATAGTAACTAGAGTAAAATTTGTGTTGGTGCTGTAAAAGCTGCATTTTTTCATTGCTTTGGGAAGAAAGATAGTATTGCTGAGTTTGTCATTTATTTAAATTTATGAAACTGATTGTAATGTGCCTAGCTGTTTGATTTAATATTTAGTTATACTATACAATGCAGTCTTTAATTCTAGGAGGAGTGCTATAATTGACTAAAATTCTGAGATTTTTCTCAAATCCTCAGAGGCTTTGGTGATATCTTATTTTTCTCTGATAAATGTGGAGGTGGCTACCAAATCTATGCTGTGATATATGAATTAAAGAGGGTTGAACTCACTTGTGTTACACTCAACTATCCAGATGCTGTATGGTGCAATCCATTGACTTATATTTTCCTCCTATTGTTTAGTATGGCAGCAGCCCTATTTAAATGTAAATATTGCCATCGGATTGACGTATATTATTAACTGTAAATATATGGATTTTCGTGAATTTAAAACCCTTATCCTAAATTTGAAGATGTGTCTCATATATTTAACTTGTTATTCTAAGTGATGTAACATTAAAAAAAATTACCTCCTTGAAATTCTGGAAAAACTTATTGGAACATCCTTATTTAATTTAAGCTCATTGAATATTTCAGGCTCACTATGTGATGAAAAGAAGGAAAAGATGGTAATGATTTTCCAAACATACATAAAGTAAAACATTAATGTTTTACAAATTTTTTTATAGATATAATGACTGTATAAAAATATCTATAGTCCGTTCCACAAAAGCTAGCAGTACGGGAGGCTTATGGGGAAATAAATGCACGTAAATTTCCATAAGGGAGCAACCTAGCCTCTACCAAGCCGTCAGTTAATTATTTCTGAGGTACTTGTACGGATAAAATTAATATTTTCATCATAGTTTGGTGGATTTTTTTCCAATTTTTTGGTGAAATTTGGATTTGGAAGGATGGTTCTACATATTGACGAAGATTTCTCATCATTTTAACAAAAGAAATAAATTTTATAGGGGAATGAAAAAAACTGACCTCCTTACCACCCGTGAACAATATTAAAACTGCCATTTCTCTCATCCTATGAAAGATTAAGTGCTAGTTTTTTCTTAGATTACTCTTTATACCTTATGAATACATAAAAGTCAACTTATATTAATTTTTGACTGATGACATTTTAGTAAAAATAATTTAAGTGGAACGCAACCTCCGAAAAATTGGATCAAATTTATACATCGCCTAAACATTTTTTGTTTCTTACGTTACGAAAAACTTGTCGCGAGGGAAATTGAGATAAATGTTATTTTCATTTACAGGTTATTCCGAGACGATATCTTGAGTAGAACTTTAGTTTTTCAATTTTATACCTGAGAGCGGATCCGGATCAATCAAGCAATCGGAGCGCTAAATCAATTACTCTCTCGGTTGTGAAATTCAAAAACTGAAGTTCCATTAGTACTAGTACTACTAGTTATTTTTCACTAAATTATAATCACTCAAAATTTAATATAAGTTGACTTTTATGTATTCATAAGGAATAAAGAGTAATCTAAGAGAAAACTAGCACTTAATGTTAGATAGGATGAGAGAAATGGCAGTTTTAGTATTGTTCACAGCTGGTAAGGCGACCAATTTTTTTTCATTCCGCTATAAAATTTATTTCTTTGGTTATAAAGTTGAAAAGTGTTCATCAACATGTAGAACCATGCTTTCTTATACTTATTTCACCAAAACTTCGGAAAAAAATCGACCCAGCTAACCTGAAAATCTTAATTTTATCCGTTGCGAAGGCAAATTTTGTGGATATCACAGATATTCCGAAAAAATGACCCGGCGTGCGAGGCTATTCGAATCCGTCATAAGCCAATACTGCCCAGAAAAGTGGAACAGACTTCAGATGATAATGACTGTTACAGCCTTCAGCAGCTGCATATAACAGACCTCAAAGTAAGAAATTTTTTTGTAAATGTACATGATATATCACTATTAATTGCTCATGAAACTTACTTACACATAGTAATTTCATTATGAACATAGTGTGATAATCATATATGATTAATATGAATCACAAATATAATTTATGTTTCTGCATTCATAGAATGAATAATCTTTATTTCTCTCAATGAGTAATGAATTATCAAATTCCTCTTTTTTGGAAGTGTTATGTAGGTCATTTATTACTAAAATCCAGTGTTATCATTATAATTTTTGAGGTCATCTTCTCATATCCTTTTTCTTCTTGAAATATGATTTTTATTTGACTTTCCATAGAATTTTTCCCTTGTGAATTAAGATTTTAAGTCAATATTACATCAAGAAAAAATGATTATCCTTTGGCATCATAGGGTAAATATTATATTTTCAAAGTTAGTTTGTCTGTTGATTTTTTCATCATTATTTGTTTTGGAGCATCTCTTATACTTACGAAAAAAATCTGATAGAAAGTTTATCTTACATTTTAGTTAGCTATTTTTGAGTTTTTTTCATCATTCTGAAATAATTTTCATTAAACTTCAAAATATTTTCTCCAGTATTGTCAGAATCTTGCCAAATCAAAGGGAAAGTTTAAATCCTTATCCTTTTCTTTGCAATTATGAGTTCAATAATAACTATCTTCATTTTCGTAAATCATTTAAATTAATGCTCACTGAAATTGAAAATTAAGTTACCACAATAATTATACTTAAATTTCACCACCAAACTTATGTTAAATTACATTACTTCTTAAACTTTAATCCTAATTGTTTTCACAAGAATAAAGATATCTTGAGATTGATAATATCTGAAAATTTAAGTAATAGCCATCAAAATGAAAGGTTCGTCGGCTACCACTTGGAATTCATGGAGTTTTTATACCACTAACAGTCCACTTTGTTCATTAAATTTTATTTACTTCTATGAAATTGAACACAATGTTAAGGTTGATGAAGGGATGTTTCAACTAAAATAGGCAATTTTCAGTTTTACAGTTAATAGTAAATGATGCCAACTGATAAGTCAATTATATCTCAGTATATCTTCCTTAAAATTAATAACTTTTCTTGTTTAAGTGTCTCTCTTTCAGCTTTAAAACTGAATTGTATTGAGATGCAAGAATTTTCTGTAAAATGGAAGTATTCAATTTTTGGAAGATGTAGCCAACTAATAGGATGTACTAATATTTCACCACTTCCACTAAACTTTTTTAGTAATTATCGTAGTCCTATTCAGCATTTATATTTTGTGATGTTTTTTTTGTATGTAATGGTTAGTCAGAAAATATTTACAGGTTGTAATTAACATGGAGCAGTAAAATGAAGGGCGTTCAGTAATATAAATACTGAAAGTTATACATGTAATTGATATATATATATACATACATACATACACGAGTAAAGGTGCGCTTGCTGACGGCAAGCAATGTGATAATACATCTTTTAATGTAATGTAAGATTTTTTGAAATATTATTCTGAAAGGCCATTCTAAACATAAAGTAAAGGACATTTTCGCAGCTAGTATTGCATTGATTTCGGTTTCCCATGCATTTCTTACCGCAGCATTATTACTGCCCTGGCGTCAAATCAAGGCCATCAAACGAAACACACAGTCATTATTGGCTTGAGCATGATTGACTATATAAAGATTCCGAATATCAAAAGGAAATTCATTCAGGAAGTAAGTAGCCTTAATGTGAGAATGGTCCCTTTCATGGCTGTGTGAAATTTTGAATCTCTGCGCGGTTGGGAAGTGTCATAGAAAGCTTTCGGAAATATGGTCAATGCTTTTCTTACGGGAAATATCGAAATTTCGGGTCACTCTGGAATCGGACCTCTGGTAGATAGGCCAGTGTTGATTTCTTTCAAAGTACATTATATACGTTTCTGTACAAAGTTTGAATGATGTAAGTATCGTATAAAGAGAGCTACGATTTTTCAAAATCTGAAAATATTTCACCTCCTGGCATCGAACCCATTACCGGTTGCACGTAAACGATAGCATTTTTCCGTAGATATGTATAGTAGCAATAGCCACATAAAATCTTATCTTTCTAGCTTAATGGGAAGAAATTTTAAAAATTATTTGAAAAACAACCCCATACATTCTTACAGAGGAAAGTCGATTTTTGGGGCGTCCTAGAATCAAACCCATGATAGGTAGAGTTGGTTTTCGATTTTTTCCTAGGCGAGATTTAGTGGGCCATTGTGCAAAAAATATCATCAATGGCGAAATGATTTGGGCCTGACATTACTATCCTATATATATGTTATATCCCCTCTATCGAAGCGTCTATATATAATAGCTTAAATCAAATTAAAAATTATATACAATAACTTTAATCTGATAATGAGTGCTACTAGTCATTGTATGATTTGGTATTAGAAGCTACTGACGAGCTAGAATAATTATTTCAACACAAGGGGTTTAGGAAGATTCTCTTCCTTGTATCATGTAGCTAGAATTAAACTCTTTAGTTATGAATAATATGCAAGCTTAGCATTGCCAAATTAACCACAGGAAATTGTTTTACCGTATTTGACGGCATATAAGATGCACCCACATTGAGTAGGCCTCACACAAGGAAAAGATAAGTTTTAATAGTCCGTGTGACAGCGCAGAATCTCAATAACATAATGACTTATTACTCCTCCATTTCCATGCAATTTAGCGTAATTTAACACTTTTAATTTATACGGAATGGTGTAGCTTATTCTCTTTTTTCCTTTAGTCATATTTCCGACGGTAGTTTTTTAAACAAACAGTTTTAAGCACCAATACTAATACCTTCACATATAAGACGCGGGAAAATTTTTTGAGATCTAATCTATGAAAAAAAGTGCATCTTATATGCCGTCAAATACGGTACTTAAAAGATCATACAGGTATGATGATTTTGATTGTGTGATTTTACTCACCTGGGAGATACCTAATATACCTTAGGCTTATTCAAAAGAAAACTGCAATTCGATTATAAACAGCCTGTCTCCAAAACACACAAATTCCAGCAAAAATATTACTTAACTATAACCATGCCTATGGAGCTGTAGGTATTTTTAAGAACTTTTCAAATTTCTTGGTTGTGATAATGGAAGAATTGGAAATATAAATCGTGTGGGAATGCAGTTTTTACGCCAACGACTATGAGAGTTAGATAAGGTATGAGCATTTCAACTGAAGCAGTGCACAGGAGTCAAAAATTTCTTGGAGTATGAAGTATTCAACATAGCAGGTTTAGTAGAGTAGCAGATAATACAGTAATTTTATATATATTTATAGATACTCTTAACTAAATCTTTAAATGCATTTTTCTCAAAACCACACATACGATATATTTTGCATACTTTCATAAAATTGTTTTGTCTAATGGTAAACCTCATATATTGATGGAAATATAAATATTTAGTGTCATATGTAAATGGCATTTTTTTTTCAAAATCAAAATTTTCACTTTCAAGGACTGTTATTTGCACAAATTTAATATTTATTCATTTTTTGAGGTTCACCGATAAGATATATCTATTTTTTATATGAAAAAAAAAATTTATGACCAATATCAAAGAAATACGAGGAAAATAAAGACACTAGGATGCACACTATTTTCCACGTCATCTGTATACCCTTTGCATACGCCCAAATAGGAACAATACTTTTGATTAATAATTTTTTTAAATTTATCGTAAACTTAAAGATATGATACATAAATGTACTAACTTTCAATACCATGTGCACATCACCGTATCTCTAAAAAAAAGCCTTGAATTTTGGGCCTCTAAACCAGGTTCCCCCCTAATAAAGGACAAATTTCATAAATCATTTTCATTCTTTGCCTTATTTGATTTTTCTTATTGAAATCTTGCTAAGTTCAGAACAATTGTGGAGGTAAATCAAAGAATGAAATTAAGAATGATAAAACTTATTTCGCCCACACATTAGAGCTGATTTTATTTCAACATCAAACATTCTCTCTTGAAAAACTTCAACATTATGTACTTTAGAGATGTCACTAACAATGCAGTTTAAATTAAAATTACCTATTACCAACAGTTCTTATTAATTTTTTTCTACGTATCTAATATAATAAGAATCATTATTATACTTACATAAATTTTGTATCAATTCTGAGGCTTAATACTGTATAGTATATACCAGAATATGATAGCAAAGACAATTTTTAGCATCAACAACATAGTTAACTTCAATCGATTAAAGTAATTTTTTTATTTTTTATATTGTATGTTCATTTTCAATGTAACAATTTATGTCATACTTAATTTAGGCAGCAAAGATTTACTATATTTACATTTACAATCAGGAAACATTTTCTAGTAACTCGGCCATCAATCCATGTATGATACCATCCACACTAATTGTCGTCACAACTATGTTTTTACTAATACATGGACTGATTAAGCAGCAAGCCCTGAAATAAAAATTTGAAGGTAATTTGAAATAGAATTTCACATTATTTATAATTTCCTATGACTAGTAGGACAAAAATATTATACTACTCACTATAATCTAGTCGACACTGTTTTAATGCTTCACTAAATCCTTGACATAAAGATAAATCTGTTTGTTGTTGAGCACAATCAAGGAACTGTTTGGTAACAAATGCACAAGGATCTGCTTGATTCTGAGCAGGTGGTGTATAACCTTGAGTTCCAGTTGGTGCAGCAGCTTGAGGGGCTGTTGCATCTGAACCTCCACTGCTGAAAAGACCTGTCATTGCATGGCCAAGGGTGTGTCCCTGTAAAATAATTCAACTTTAGACTTCAGAAAAATTTTTATGTTGAACAGATTTACTGCATTGGAAAAAATTGGAATGATGTCAACAGTAAGTCGATTCTGCAGCTATAAGCCTTCTTCATTATTCTATAGTAAACAAATTTGTGAACTGAACACAGAAGAACTTGAGCTGAAATAGTAGAAATAAAATTTTATCAAAAAAATCCATAGCAGAATAAAATAATAAGAAAGAGTGAGAAATCTCAGACCAGTGCCTGTTAAGAGTACAAACAAAATCTAGAAAAAGAGAAAACAATGGACATTAGCAGAAACATAGTTAAGATCCTTAATAATTATATCCAATCGAAATATAACACCATAGGTCATTAAATTTGCAGCTTGGTTAACTGCAGATTTCCATCACTTTCTATTTACTTTAACTCTACTACAGCATTACATATCCTCTATCCAAGGTCCCTCTTTATTCGGTTCAATATTCATCTCTTGGTCTTCCTTTAGGTGACCATCCCTCTACTTGGCCTTCAAGCCAGTTCCGAATAAATTATCGAGTTGCTCAATCCATCTGGTTCTCCTTTTCATGTTGATCCTCAAAATAATCATCGATTTCAAAAATCCTAAGATTCAAATCTGAAGTCATAAAACTATAACAAACACGTCAGAACGAAATATGAAAACTAATGGCAGGGACAGAACAGTTATGCGAACTATAGTTTCGTATTCTTTGATAAATGTACGTTGACAAGCACAAGTTGCCTTTTTAGCTCCTTGTAACAAAATATAAGTTTACTTACAACTGCAGATCCAACTGCAACTCCTCCAGCAGTTGCAGCCATTTGTTTAAACATTGATGGTTGCTCCTGAACAATTACTGGGGGTGGTGCAGCATGTTGTACTGGTTGTTGGGGAGGAGCTCTTGCAGGGACACTAGATCTACGTTATAGGAGATAAATAATAAGTATGAATCAATAAAGAAAACTAGATGGGACTCCATTATTAGCAAGAACTGAATGGCCAAATTACAGTGGAATACTGTTCAATAATTGTGATAAAAAATTTTCTGTATATTGACCTTGGAGCAGGGCTCGATCTTCTTTGACGAGGCATTTTGCTATCTTCTGACAACAACCGCTGAAGCTTCTCTGTAAGTTTTCACCTCAACGATCAAAAGTTAACTATGGATGGCTGATACAGATGATGATACTTATGATTTCGCGGAGATTCTAGAATAATTCTGTGACGACTTGCACATGCAATGCTTCATGGGATTGAGAAATATAAGATCAGTGTAGCCAACTTTTAGATTATATATCCTAGCGTTTTTGTACATATCGGTATAAATGATACGCATTTAATACTAGTTTAGAGTTATTTATCCGTATTATCTGATATTAAGATTTTAATGAATGCGTATCAGTTTTATGCAATATACCAGCGATTTTCCATTAGCGAGTTTAAGTTCATGTAACATTGTATATTTTATTATCATTAGATAATTTGTTTGAATTATTTATTGATATTAAACATAAATATTTTATGGTAATCCTGATGACATTATGGTGAGTTGTTCCTTCTCATCTAATCCTGAACGTGTATTTTGTGATTCACTGAGATGTTGGATTATATTCTCTTTGTAGTGGAAGTAACCTAGGATTTATAAATTAGATGACGAGTTATTGATCAATTTTAATTTATAGAATTATTTAATGATTTATTTCTTAATCATTTAGGAATAAGAAGGAAAAGTAAAAGCAGACAATCATAAATGTTGAAATGCACGACAAACGTCATTGAAGATACCTATTTATAAAGATAAAATCACTTCTGAAAATCGTGTGCGTATGATCGTTGTTTAAGAAAATTTATTGCGTATTTACCGCGTTTATTTTTATAACGAGTTTATTTCTCTTCTACGCATTGTAGCTGAAAGGAATTGCATTGTTTTGCCTCACTTCCTAAGTGTGACAGTGCTTTATGTCGTAACGCATTCACTTTCGTCATCATTTCTCCCCCCATTATTTTTGTGGCTAGAAATTAAGGCATTTAGTATTCTTAACTTTAACAGTTTACCATGATTTCTCTTTTGAAGTACTTCAATGTTATTATTAGCATGTTGGAAAACTTCTCAGTTAATTTCAACCTTAGGTAATTACGTAACACAGTGTAATTTATTTTTCTTGTATTGAGACTTTTTCTTACCCATCAGTTACATAACTATTGCAAAACCATCTGTCGTTTAATTACTTGTCTTTTGAACACGTTTTCTACATTACCTTGTAACAATATACTGTATATCGGTATTTCTTTCATCCACCAGATCCTTAAGATCATATTGTATGATCACATAGTCTTTGACCTCATCAATGTTTCCGGTATAAGTTCTCAATATTCTTTTCTCCTTCGTTTTGATTATTTAGTGGAATTGAAATAAATTATGCTTAATATTACTTAATATAATTTTACTTATCTGTTTAATAATTTTTCAAATTTTTATGTCGTTTCAAGTATTTTTTTTCTTAACATCTCTATGATTCCTGCAACCATTGGGTGGAATAAAAGTTTGTTTAGAGGATGTCATATTTGGTAACTGTAAGTTCAATCCTGACTTAAATATCTCCAGAAAATGAGTGAATGAACAATGAATTGCCTTGTGTATTAGGATCATACTTAATAATTACAGGTAGAATAACAGTAGGATTTTTAGGTTTATGTATAGTATATTGTGCATAATAAACAGTATCGATGGACATTGTTTATGTTGAAGAAAGCTTTATAATTCCTTGCTGTATTGACATTGTTGAGCATAAAATTCAGTTTCATAAGACTGCAGCTTTGTTCTATTCAAAAATCAGTTACTATTTCAGTAGTATCATCATTTGATTTAGCAGTGATGATGTGGACTCTTAATTCATTGATGTAAAAGTAAAATTATATATCCCATCTGTGTAAAATAGAAGTTAATTTCTTACTATTCGATCCATTGTCAAACACACACACACATATATGTATATAATTTTTACAATTTAGGTATAGCTGTAAACATAATTTTAAATTCAGAATTTTAATGTTGATAAATGAAGATGTATTTCCAAATTAGGGTACAGATGCAACAAGGAAACAAAATTAATAAATGGAAAGAAAAAATTTCGTTGTTGACCAAATATGTATTTTTATTAAAATGTATAAAAGAGTGTATCCTTCTGAATGATTCACATGGAAATCTTTTAAAAGAACAATGATGAAAAATTAGATATAAGATTAATGTCACCTTAGCATTGAATTTAGAAAAAAAAAGTTACTGAAGGGGCTAGACTGATGAAAGTTATGTGTGTGTATATATCATTAAAATTTTAAAATATTTGAATAATAGCAATGTTTTTATTGAAATGGTTATGACTGCTATTTGGGTGAAATTGGAGATTAGAGATAGATGCATGGATTTTTAAGGATAGTTGTTTAATTAACTGAGGCTCATGCTGCATACTTATAGACAATATTTATAATAATTATTTAACATGTAAAGGTCAGTTGATTTGAGTGCATGCAGATTTTAAAGCGCAGCTAATTACAATGAATCACATTTTAGGGTTCTAATATTTTTACAAGTATTTTACAACCAATAGAGCCAACTGAATGAGAAATGTTTCATCAAGATTATCACCACAGTTTGCAAAGGAAAATAAGTATGAAATTATATTGGTGAGTGAAAGCTAAGAGATAGTGACTCGGAACTAGGATCATGTTCAACCTTTCCCTTTTCTTTAAAGGAATATTCTTAGGTAGGAAATGTTTTATATGGCGTGCGAGGGCATCTAACATTAGTAAAACAGCAAACGTAGCCAACGCAAGTACATTTGATTCAATCAAGAATTCATGCATTATATTGTACCCATGAGATTTTCTTGTCTAATGTGTTATGAGTTAAATATTTAAGTTTAAAATGTTAGAACGTTGGTTTCCTTATCAGATAACTTCGATTCGAAATCCTGTACTATCCGAAATACTCCTCTGATCTCTACAATTAAAAACTACAAATCCTACAAGCAGTTCTTCTTAGGCGCCTTCCCTCAATTTTCTTCCCTTTTACCACCGCTTTATACTTCAGCCGGTAGATGACTCGTAATATCACAAAATACAGGCGGAAGCGCGTTAATTAAATTTGATAAACGTTGATTTCGTTTATTATTTTCAGCCGACTGTAGATACGAGGGCAGTTTGATAATTCAGTGACTTTTTGAATAAAAAAATTTTTTTTCGGTATTTTAAACATTTTATATTTCTACATGATCACCTTTTAGCTCGATGCATTTAGTCCAGCGTTTTTCTAATTTTTTTATTCCCTCCAAATAATAGTTGTAGTATGATTTTAAAACGAAAAATTAGTCAGCTGGCTGTTCTAAATTATAAAAATTTCTGAAGAAATGTAAAACATCGGAATAAAGAGAGATGGTGATTTTTATCAATGTACTTCCGTACATGTAAAATTGATTTTTTCAAAGGTAAGTTATTAATAATTATTGTCAATTATTTCTGTTCTTTAAACGTAATGAAGATGTAATCTTTTATATTAAATATAAATTTTAGTTATATAAGGATTTCTTAGTCCTTTTTAATAAAACGTTTGTCCCCGTTTTCCAGCTGATTATTTTGATCATGTATTTAAGTTTCGATTTTATTGAGAAGATTAACTCCTACAAAGAATTTTATTGTAATAATTATGAAAATTTTGTTTTCAATTATTTTTATCATTATAATGTAATATTTTTTACGGGTGGATGGATGATACATCAAAATAACAGTGAGAACGTGGTAATTCGAAAATAATTCATTTAAATTCTAAGCTGGTGGATCCAGTTTCGTTTAACCTTAACCTGGTCAGAATTAATCGACAGATAAAATCAAGAAATTCGAATATGAGTAATTCTTACAAACATTTGAGCTCTACTAAAAAAGGGAAGGAGTCTCTTGTGAGTGATTTTAGTGAAAAACTAGTGGAAAACTTTAAAATAGTTATCTAATTACTACCAGTTTATGGAATATAAAACAATTTTCTTTTTAAAGATGTACATATAATAATTTTAAATATGTACAGAAAATGATTTGATAATCATTAATAACTAATAGTCATAATATCCAGAATAGAGTTATTTCTATGTTTTTTATATTAATTTGAAAGTATATGTAACTTCTACCATCTGAAATCAATTAAAGAAGACGTGACTTCATGGAATGCCAGATTAATAAAAAGAACTTTTTAAATTTCAAAATTTTCTGTAGAAATTTACAAAGAATACAAATATAGAATCACGATTTGATTCTCAGCCAGCATTATTAAACTTTTTCAAAATTTTAAGGTATTCAATCAATAGGATAAATTATTAATATTAATATTAATAAAAAATTAACCGCTTATCAACGTTTTTTTCCTGTAGCTATAGCCCAGTGAAATTTTATTGTACCATCTGCTCGGGAATATTTTAAAAAAATTGATATACATATATATATCTATAATATATAGACACTTCGGGATATATATATCCTGTATATATATATATATATATATATCTATACATATAGACGCTTCGGGGGGATATATATCTATTATATATAGACGCTTCGGGGGGATATATATAACATATATATATATATATAGGATATTAATGTCAGGCCCATACCGCTTCGGCCACGGAGGCGCCGATTTTTTTCCGTAATGCCCCACAAAATCTCACTCAGGAAAAATTGGGAAACCGACCCTACCTATCATGGGTTCGATTCTAGGAGGCCCCAAAAATCGACTTTCCCCCGTAAGAATGCATGGGGCCGTTTTTCAAACAATTTAAAAAAATACTTTCCATTGAGATAGAACAATGAAATTTCATATGGCTATTGCAATTATATATATCTACGGAAAAATTCTTTTGTTTACGCGCAACCGGTCATGGGTTCGATGCCAGGAGGTGAAATATTTTCAAATTTCGAAAAATCCTAGCTCTCTTAATATGATACATAGATCATTCAAATTTTTTACACCAATAGGAAAGTATATTATATACCTCGAAAAAAATCAACAGTTGCCTACGTGTCACAGGTTCGATTCCAGAGCGTCCCGTAATCTCGATTTTCTCCGTTAGGAATGCATGGGGCCTTTTTTCAAATAATTTTAAAAATACTTCCCATTAAGTTAAAAGAATAAGATTTCGTGTAGCTATTGCTAATATATATGTCTACGGAAAAATGTAGTATTTTACGTACAATCGGTCCTGGGTTCGATGCCAGGAGGTGAAATATTTTCAGATTTTGAAAAATTGTAGCTCCCTTAATATGAAACATAGATCATTCAAATTTTTTACACTTATAGGTAAGTATATTATATACCTCGAAAAAAATCAATACTTGCCTACGTGTCACGGGTTCGATTCCAGAGCGTCCCGTAATCTCGATTTTGGTCATAAGGAATGCATTCGCAATATTTGCGAAAGCTTTTTATAACACTTCCCAACCGCGCAGAGGTTCAATATTTCACTCAGGCAAAAAAGGGACCATTCCCGCATTAAGGCATCCCAAAGATTGTCGTAAATGGTCCTTGGTTCGATTCTAGGGGGCAAACCTTCGTAAGAAATGCATAGGGAATTAAGGACTCATTTTAAGGTACTTCCTAAATGATTTTCCTTTTGAAATTCGAGATGTTTGTAAAGTCAATCATATTCAAGCGAAACATTATAGTAATTTTGGTAAGATGGCCTTGGTTCGACGCCGGGGCGGGAATAAAGCTGCCGTCAGAAATGCATGGGAAAACGAATTCAGTGCATTGTCCGCTGCGAAAATGTCCTTTACTTAGCATGATTTATCCGAATAATCTTTGGTAAATTGTTACGTTTTATTAAAAGATATATTTTCCGACTGCTTGCTGTCAGCAAGCACACCTTTACTCGTATATCTATACATATAGACGCTTCGGGGGGATATATATAACATATATATAGGATATTAATGTCAGGCCCGAACCGCTTTGGCCACGGAGCCGCCGATTTTTTTCCGTAATGGCCAACTAAATCTCACTTAGGAAAAATTGGGAAACCGACCCTACCTATCATGGGTTCGATCCTAGGAGGCCCCAAAAATCGACTTTCCCCATTTAGAATGCATTGGGCCGTTTTTCAAATGATTTTAAAAATACTTCCCATTAAGCTAGAAGCATAAGATTTCATACAGTTATTTATATTATATATATCTACGGAAAAATGCTATTGCTTACGTGCAAACGGTCATGGGTTCGATGCCAGGAGGTGAAAAAGTTTCAAATTTTGAAAAATCGTAGCTCCCTTAATATCATAAGTAGATCATTCAAACTTTTTACACCTATAGATACGTATGCAATGTACTTTGAGAAAAATCAACAGTTGCCTATGTGTCACGGGTTCGATTCCAGAGTGTCCCGTAATCTTGATTTTCCCCATTAAGAATGCACGCGGCCGTTTTTCAAATAATTTTAAAAATACTTCCAATTGAGTAAGAGCGATAAGATTTCATGTACCTATTGCATATATATATGTCTACGGAAAAATTTAGTATATTACGTACAATCAGTCCTGGGTTCGGTGCCAGGAGGTGAAATATTTTCAGATTTTGAAAAATCGTAGCTCCCTAAATATCGTACATAGATCATTCAAACCTTCTACAAATATAGATACATACAAAATGTAATTAGGAAAAAATCAGCACTTGCCTATGTATCATGGGTTCGATTCCAGAGCGACCCGTAATCTCGATTTTTCCCGTTTAAAATACATTGGCTATATTTCCGAAAGCTTTTTATTACACTTCCAAAGAGCGCAGATTTTTAGAATTTCACACAGCCATTAAGGGGACCATTCACATTTAAAAGCTATCCGAAGATAGTCGTAAAAAGTCGTTGGTTCGATGCTAGGGGGCGTTAACTATATCTCCATTTGAAATGCATAGGGAAGTAAGGGCTCATTGTGAGGTACTTCCTGAATGAATTTCTTTTTGAAATTTGGAGTGTTTATAAAGTCAATCATTTTCAAGCGGAAGATAACAGTAATTTTCGTAGGATGGCCTTGGTTCGATGCCGGGGCGGGAATATTGTAAGAAATGCATGGGAAATCGAAATCAATGCAAAGCTCGCTACGAAAATGTCCATTAACGTTATGTTTAGCATGTCCTTTCAGGATAATATTTCGAAAAATCTTACATTTTATTAAAAGACATATTATTAAATTGCTTGCTGTCAGCAAGCACACCTTTACTCGTATATATATATATATAACATATATATAGGATATTAATGTCAGGCCCAAACCGCTTCGGCCACGGAGCCGCCGATTTTTTTACGTAATGGCCCACTAAATCTCACTCAGGAAAAATTCGGAAATCCACCCTACCTATCATGGGTTCGATTCTAGGAGGTCCCAAAAATCGACTTTCCCCCGTAAGAATGCATGGGGCCGTTTTTAAAACAATTTTTAAAAATACTTCCCATTGAGATAGAACAATGAAATTTCATTAAGCTATTGCTATTATTAGTATCTACGGAAAAATGCTATTGATTACGTACAACCGGTCATGGGTTCGATGCCAGGAGGTGAAATATTTTCAAATTTCGAAAAATTGTAGCTCTCTTAATATGATATATAGATCTTTGAAACTTTTTACACGTATAGATACGTGCATAGTGTACTTTGAAAAAAATCAACAGTTGTCTATGTGTCACGGGTTCGATTCCAGAGCGTCCCGTAATCTCCATTTTCCCCATTAAGAATGCATGGGGCCGTTTTTCAAATAATTTTAAAAATACTTCCCATTACGCTAGAAAGTTAAAAATTCATGTGGCTATTGCTTTTATATATATCTAAGGAAAAATGCCATTGATTACGTACAAACGGTCATGGGTTCGATGCCAGGTGGTGAAAAACTTTCAAATTTTGAAAAATCGTAGCTCTTTTTATCTGATACCTATATCATTCAAACTTTCAACACAAATAGATAAGTATATATTGTACTTTGAGAAAAATTAGCACTTGCTTATGTTTCACGGGTTCGATTCCAGAGCGTCCCGTAATCTCTTTTTTTCCCGTTTAAAATACATTGGCCATATTTCCGAATGCTTTTTTTGACACTTCCCAACTGTGCAGAGGTTCAAAATTTCAAACAGCCATAAAAGGGACCATTATCATATAAGAGCATCCCTAAGATTGTCGTAAAGTGTCGTTGGTTCGATGCTAGAAGGCGTTTACTATATCTCCATTTGAAATGCATAGGGAATTTAGGACTCCATTTAAGATACTTCCTGAATGTATTTCCTTTTGCAATTCGGGGTGTCTATAAAGTCCACCATACTCAAGCGAAAGATTATCTTAATTTTAGCAGGATGACCGTGGTTCGACGCCGGGGCGGGATTTTAGCTGCCTAAAGAAATGCATCGGAAATCGTATTCAGTGCATTTTTAGCTGCGTTAATGCCCTTTACTTTATGTTTATCAACTTTTGAGCAAAGTAATCTTTCGAAAAATTTTATTATTCACTTAAGATAAATTATTGCATTGCTTGCTGTAAGCAAGCGCACCTTTACTCGTATATATATATTGTTGCATTGCTTGCTGAAAGCAAGCAATGCAATAATTTATCTTTAGTGAAAAATAAAATTTTTCGAAAGATAACTCTGCTCAAACGTTGATAAACATAAACAAAAGGATATTATCGCAGCTGAAGATGAACCGAATTCTATTTCCCATGCGTTTCTTACGGCAGCATTATTCCCGCCCTTGCGTCGAACCAAGGCCATCCTACGAAAATCACTGTCATCCTTCGCTTATGTATGATAACCCGTATAAACACCATACATTTCAAATGGAAATACCTTAAGGAGGTACCTCAAAATGAGTCCTTAATTCCCTATGCATTTCTTACGAAGGTTCGCCCCCTAGAATCGAACCAACGACCATTTACGACAATCTTTGGGATGCCTTAATGCGGGAATGGTCCCTTTTATGCCTGAGTGAAATATTGAACCTCTGCGCGGTTGGGAAGTGTTATAAAAAGCTTTCGCAAATATTGCCAATGCAATCCTTATGAAAAAAATCGAGAATATGGGACGCTCTGGAATCGAACCCGTGGCACATAGGAAAAAGCTGATTTTTTTCCAAATACCTTTTTTAAGTATCTATACGTGTTGAACGTTTGAATGGTCTATGTACGACATTTAGAGAGCTACGATTTTTTAAAATTCAAAAATATTTCACCTCCTGGCATCGAACCCATGACCAGTTGTGCGTAAAATATTGCATTTTTTAGTAAACATATATATAAGCAATTGCTACATGAAATCTTATTCTTCTAACTCAATGGGAAGTATTTTTAAATTATTTGAAAAACGGCCCCATGCATTCTTAACGGGGAAAATCGAGATTACGGGACACTCTGGAATCGAACCCGTGACACATAGGCAACTATTGATTTTTTTCGAAGTATATTATATACGTACCTATAAGGGTAAAAAATTTGAATCATCCATGTATCATATTAAGAGAGCTACGATTTTTCGAAATTTGAAAATATTTCACCTCCTGGCATCGAACCCATGACCGGTTGTGCGTAAACTATAGCATTTTTCCGTAGATATTTATATAAGCAATAGTCTTATGAAATTTTATCTTTCTAGCTCAATGGAAAGTATTTTTAAAAATTATTTGAAAAACGGCCCCATGAATCCTTACTGGGGAAAGTCGATTTTTGGGGCCTCCTAGAAACGAACCCACGATAGGTAGAGTGGATTTTCGAATTTTTCCTGAGTGAGATTAAGTGGGCCATTACGTAAAAAAATCGGCGGCTCCGTGGCCTGACATTAATATCCTATATATATTAATATATATTATATACATATATATACATATATATATATATATATATATATATATATATATATATATATATATATATATATATATATATATGTTATATATATATGCCCCGAAGCGTCTATACATAATAGATATATATATATATGTTATACATATATATCCCCCCGAAGCTTGTATATATAATAGATATATTCCTCTTTTGATATCCTAAATTTCATAAGATTCCTTTTCTATTCCTCTGAGTCAGTTTTTTCCTTTCAGCTAGAAGTGCAATTATTCTCCCATAATAATGATAAAATTATATGACCTTTTGAGTGTGAACCTTAATTATCATTCGGATTAGAAATTTCCCTTTCTTTGCTGCTCAATTAAGGACTCACTGAAGTGTTTACGAATTTCTTCTCTTCTTTTGTTTTTTCTTAGTTTTCTCTATATTTTGCTACGAAATCTATGATATTCAGTTATTTCCAGATTATAATACAATTTCTGCTAACAAACGGTAAATATTTAAAAGAAATGGATATATTATGAATAATTTTCAATGATGTTTGCTTTTCGGAAAGCATCCTAATGATTTCCCTGTGTAAGATTAGTAAATATAGTATTATGGAATTGATTTTACTATATTCAGATACTCTTTTTTTCATAGCGTGTGCATGCGGGCCTATTGAAAGACATTTTATACATTCCACTATAATAAACAAAATATTGTCCTACATATATCTCACATTGTCTGTAATATCGCGCCTTCAAATTTTCTTCGGAAACCTATACCTTTTGTAGTACATAGTATTTACGAAATTCAAATAATAAACAAACGGAATATTTTTGCTCAAATTTGCTATAATCTGTGTAATTCGTAAGATCTATGTGACCCCAAGGGACATAACGGGACCGACTGGAGGAAGTGGGCTTCGCTGCCGATGACCTCCTTACCGCTGGGGTGGACGAACCTCGGTCTCAAGGTTCTTCTGGTTAATTACTTGGAGAAATTGCCCTTAAACTTCTTTATACAAAGATATTCGAAGGTCCATCGGAATACAACAAAGACTTCGAAATAAATTGTTACGAAGAATTGTGAAACTAATTTTTGGAATGGCATTGAATTCCGTGGATGTCCAAATAGGTACTAATCTACATCCATATCATACTTCCAGAATGTTACACGAAAAACACCAGGAAATAATATTGTAAGTTACTGATTATTATAAGATAGGATTACAGTAAATCATAAGTGTGTTGATTGCATACACATATTTATGAGTTCTTTTAATTCTTGCATGTATTTTATGATATTTATAATAGTATTATATTTAAAATGGTGAATAAATACAAAAAGTTAAGAATAGTAAATTATATGTAACTGAAACGCATTATTTACAGAAGTTGTCTTTGAACTATTGCAGAAAGTGAGTTTGAATCCTTTTGGATTTGAAAAGAAAAACTAAAGAAAGAGAAAAGAAGAGATAGAACTGCAGAACGTCTGCTACGAGTACAAGATACGATGATAAATGGGATTTCCCTTTTTTAAGTCTGGTTTTCTTAATGCTGATACAATATTGGAAATCTCGTGCTTTTGCGTCAAACAATTACTCTCGCAAGTCAAGTGTTATTCTGTAGGTAAAGGAAATGAATGAGATAAGATCATGATTTGGGAATTCTTAAATCTTTCCGAGGCGAGGGCCCACCAAGGTCGGATAATCCAGACGTGTGAGTCAATGCCCTCCAATTTTCCGCAAGGTTCAATATGCTTGGTGAGATGGGTTTTCCATTAGTTATTCGATGACAAGATATCTTAGAAATTTCATATAATTGTCCTGAAACTGATATGATTGCAAAGAAATAGATTTTTTATTTGAATGATGGACCCTAATATACGTTTTAAGGGAAAAGTATTTCGGTGATGGAAATAAAGAGTGATATCGTATTCATGTTCCATAATCTCTAAGTTTGTGGTCATCTTATTTGTGAGTGTAAACATAAATGCATAACATGTTTTCGGAGAACCAATTCCATTTTAATTTTATATGAAACCTCTTCCCCGCGCAGGGTTGCAATATGGTCACTACGTGACTCACATCAACTGCATTAACCTATTCGTAGTGCTATATATTTATGTATAATTTCTCTCTTTATACCAATCCACAATTTTCCTTAGTTGCCTACTTATTTCGCTATAAACCATAAGAAAGGTAAATTTTCACCATTAGCAATTTATATCGAACTTAAACTTAATTTCCCAATAAATTCTTCATTGACTAACCAAAACTCTATGGACATGTCTGTTCAACAATTCTATAATAAATCCAATGAGTATCCTTTTTCTGCTTCTTATTTGGTTTTACTTATTTGAACGAGATGTTTCAGTTTTTCTCGGAGTGATCTGATATTATCAGGAAATATTCGTATTCAATTCTATAGATAGATATTTTCAGAAATAATGTTCCAAGTGCTTCGTCATCTTAGAGAATTTGCCACATTGTTGTCGAGCTCAGATCTTACACTGAACATGAAAATTCTATTTATTAGGCTATAAATGAACGCATAATTATAGTTAATCGAGCTTTTCACTTTTTCTTTTGTTCCCGCCTATCCCTAATGGGTTCAGGGGTCCGCCTCTACGTTTACTCCATATCCAACATCTCTGGCAAAATTTAGAATTTTGGCTGTTTCTATAGCATTCCTTTTAAGTCGCGGAAATATCTTTAACTTCTATATAAACTTTGCTTCCCAGAATTGTGTTTTGTGTTTCGGTTCATTCCAAATGTATTCCAAATAGTGGATTCTTATTACTACAGTAAGACCCCGCTTAACACGGGGGATACGTTCCAATAACTTCGAGCGCTAAACGAAACAGCGTTAAACGAGACGACGTATCACTTACATATGTAAATATGTAAGGGGATCAGTGGAAAGAACATTGAATAAGAAACTTTATCAGTTCTTGCCGAATATACCGCAATAAAATGAAATATTATGTTTACAACTTTATAGACCTAATAACCTTGATGAGAACAAATAAATCGATTGTGACGCAGAAAAGCTGCGTTTTTACTGGGATTGCGACTTAGGAGAATACCATTTTTCTGGACAGACTAACGAAAGAGCGTTGAAGAAAATACATAGCATATATACATATCACCGTCGCTATAAAGTGCACCGCTTTTGGTTGGTTCATGGCGGTTTCCTTATACACTACAAGTATCAATACAGTGTGCGATTTAGGGGAACCCAAAAAAAAAACCGCGTTATACTGAAACAGCGTTAAGCGGGGACTTACTGTATATGTATATAAAATGTATGTAATACATATTTACAGTATATGTACATAAAAAAGCTTATAAATTCTCACAAAAATCGAGAATCGGAATTAATCTGGCTAGTGAAATAGTATTAATATTAAGGAGATAACTTCCAAAATAATCGCCATTGCATATTGCATGAAGCATCTAGCTATCAAATCTTATGAGTCGAAAAACTCGATTTATATATACTGAATTAGTTATTTAATGACATAAAATCATTTGATAAATTTCAAAAGAGACTGTAAGAAAATAATTCAAAAAGAGAAGGGTTCATGTTTACATATTTCCATTTCATCTGCTTAGAGACGAATTCATATCTTCTGTGTGCACTTCTTTAAGGGTAACTCACATCTTACCGAGCTCGCAAACCTACAAATATGACATCGGTTTTCATGAGGTCACTCTTGTATATTGGTTCAAAAAGGAGCAGAAGGCATTTTGAAGATCGAAGGACAAGAAGCTGTTACATTGATAGTGTCCATACAGTGTCTACTTTAGGATGAGAGGAAACGACGTCCTTCGACTGAGAGTAGCACCAGAATACTTAAGTTTGAAGAAACAGAAGAGACTTTTTTACTGAGGAAAGGACGATTAACTCTACACCATCGGTTATTGTGGCTATTTTACAGCTATTATAAAATGTAGTGGTTAGAAAACCAACCCAGAAAGCTGGGAAACTGGGCTCATGCCCCTTTTATGTTTTATGCCCCTGAGATTAATACGAATTCTTCTCATTTTCAGTTCCAATGATATTTTGTTTACTCATTTCTTTCGAGTATATGTATCAAGGTGGAGAAGAATAATTTCCATTTTAAATAATTTCCATATTATCCCATTCATCACTTGCAAGCTACTACTTCTGAAAGGGCAATCTAATCCAGCATTATTTGACAGAAAATAGTTTACACGGGAATAAAGATTTACAATTGTTTTCAGGATTCATGCTACTATTAGACACTACGAGGTATTTCTATAAAAATGATGAAATCTAAGGGTTCTATTAATAATTTCCTTTTTGCTGTAAATTCTTCAATATGCAAGTAAAAGAATTATTATCATTATTACAAGAAAACATTAAAAAGAGACCAAGGTCGTGTTAGACGCTAGTTCTGCAAAACTATCTACAGAGTTCAACTTGCTCTTTTAGTGTAAGTTGTAATTTATAATTTCAAAAACATGATGTTTTAAGGGGAGCATGGTTGAAGGATGTAGCCATCACACTGGTAGCCAGACACTGCTCCTCAGGGTCAAATAGTTTTCGATAAAAATCCACGCTAATCTACTCCCGCATTTCCGTTTGAATCATTTAGCTAAAGGCCGTTTCCCGAAGTGGCCTTCTGAAAGCCAATTCTCCATTCGTCAGAATTCTCTTAGAGATATGCCACTGGAGGAGGCTTTGGTAGTCATCGTTGCGTTTTAACATGAAATTAACTGAAATCGCGTAGAAGATGGTCGACACTTTCTAAATATTACGGCGTTCCTGATAAATTCATGTTCTACCTCAACCCAAATAGAGGAAGCCTTATATTTACCGGGAAGTGTAGTAGAGGTTTTTCCGCTTTGACCTAGTGTGGGCCTCTTTGTATTATCTCACACTTGTCAGTCGGACACTTGTTTCGGTGGGAAATGAAGAGATTTTATATACGAAAGGTTTCATTTCAACACCTCCGTCCCCTTTGTCATCAAAGGAAAAGTCTGACAAAGAATATTTTCGGAGAAATATTAGGAATTCGTCTAGTGAAAGAAACATAGCCAAAGTTGTTGTTCTCGATGCCATCGGGGAAATTATGGAATAATCTGCGGTTGTGGGAAAGATAAGTGATAACTTCCTATAGCAATAACTAAAGAAAGTGGATATTTCCACAGACTTGAGGTCCGTTTCCAAATACAAATATTATATATAATATTACTTATTAATATATATTAAAGATAATATTAATGTATAATTACTCTTGATGTTTGCTTCTTCAATAAACAATTTTAATTAGGTTTTAAGGGAACTTCGTTGTGAAATAGTATAAAGGACAGTAATTGACCTATTTTCTCGATTGTGAAAGAATCGTTTGCAAATTAGCCCGTCAGCGCGAATCTGCTGAAAATAGCAAGGCTCTTTGATAATGCATAGTATCTTATTTTCGAAATGCAAATATACGTTTGTAGCAGAAATACATTTTTGTAGTAATTTTTCCAATTTATTTCAAAACTAGAATGGATACAAATAAATTTAATATTTAAAAACTTCATATAATGTATAGCTAATAATTGGTGATTAAATATTTGCATTTTTTTTCTGAATTAAAAATTTATTTTATAATTTTTATTGATTTTATTTATTTATAGCTTGTCCAGCAGTGTCAATACTTTTCAGAAAGTATCTTTTCATTTAAATTAAGATCAAAATACGTTTGTATTTGTTCTACTTCTGGTTCACGCGTTTTATATTTGTTCGTTACAAGTATTATTGAAAAGGCTAATAATGCAATTTGAACCTGATACTTTACATTACAGGGATTTAATTGAAGCCATTATACTTTTATTCACTTCAAGTACTACCAGTGAAGCACCATATTTAATATAAGAGCATCCCAATACCAATCGCTCTTAAAAATAGGAGTGCATATTTGATATTTGCATACAAAATACTACAAATAACAACCCTCAGAATAGTAGAACTTCAATCTACTCCGATTTCAGTTCTGGATAAATGAAATATTATTATTAACAATATGGTACCATCAAGAATCTAAAAAGAGTTTTGGCAATCTATCCCCCATTTTGAATTTCGAATATAAAATTTAAACAATGAATTACTCATAATTTAAATACTTAGTAGTAATTTATAGTAACTATAGTAGTAGTAATCTACAACAAGGTTCGAAATCTAAAGGATACCCTAAAATGTTGCATTGCCATCTCTGAAAGTGGATATGGAAACGAACATAATGATTAACATTAAGATCATATCTGTGTTTTATACTATTTTATCAGAGTGATAGTGTTGTTAATTAAATTAAAATTAAACTAATAAATAAAGATACGATAATTTTTGCTTTGATAATTATCTGTCAGAAAAAGGGGTTATCAAAAACAGTGAAATGCAACCTTTCGTTGGAATATTTCCTCTCTATGACTCTCGGCTCTATTATATTCCATTAGAATCTTAATTGTTACATATATACCGGGAAAATGCTTCTTAAACTTTTATGTGTGTTAAATGTGAGAGCAATTATGTATACAGTAAGACGCCGCTTAACGCGGAGGATACGTTCCAATAACTTCGAGCGCTAAACGAAACAGCGTTAAACGAGACGACGTATCACTTACATATGTAAATATGTAAGGGGATCAGTGGAAAGAACATTGAATAAGAAACTTTATCAGTTCTTGCCGAATATACCGCAATAAAATGAAATATTATGTTTACAACTTTATAGACCTAATAACCTTGATGAGAACAAATAAATCGATTGTGACGCAGAAAAGCTGCGTTTTTACTGGGATTGCGACTTAGGAGAATACCATTTTTCTGGACAGACTAACGAAAGAGCGTTGAAGAAAATACATAGCATATATACATATCACCGTCGCTATAAAGTGCACCGCTTTTGGTTGGTTCATGGCGGTTTCCTTATACACTACAAGTATCAATACAGTGTGCGATTTAGGGGAACCCAAAAAAAAAACCGCGTTATACTGAAACAGCGTTAAGCGGGGACTTACTGTATATGTATATAAAATGTATGTAATACATATTTACAGTATATGTACATAAAAAAGCTTATAAATTCTCACAAAAATCGAGAATCGGAATTAATCTGGCTAGTGAAATAGTATTAATATTAAGGAGATAACTTCCAAAATAATCGCCATTGCATATTGCATGAAGCATCTAGCTATCAAATCTTATGAGTCGAAAAACTCGATTTATATATACTGAATTAGTTCCAAAATTTATCAACTATATACTATTCTGGAAGTCCTTTTTTACTCCGTCTTAAAATGTAAACATTTGATACATAAATATGAAACCTTTGCTAATTTTTCAATAAGATAAAGGTCGTAATTTAAAACGTTATGTTCAGTCCTTTAAGTCAGTGATTAGCACAGCCATCAAATTAAGTTCATTTGATGCTATACGTGGTTTGATCAAAAACTAACGAAAATTTTCGTTTTCTGAAAAAATTATTCATTTATTTGTGTAACTTAATGTTGTTGCAGTCAGAATTGTCCTCATTAAAGATATTGCACTAGTGCCACTGCTATTCTCCTAAATACTTCTATAACTCGATCTTTAGGAATTGTCTCTTTTGGCGATTCGCTTTCAATGTCACCCATGCACCCAAAACGACAGAATTTTAAAGTTCTTTTTAATTATTGAAATATGAAAAGTCTTTTCCCCAGTCTTGATATTCGTCACCCTTTTGCTGACGAATATCGAGACTGCGATATCATTACATTTTCTCACCAAAAACTACGAACGAGCAACGAATAATGAACAGGTGTCATATCATGGTGCAAAAGCCATGATTTGCCTTTATACGAATCAGGGAGTTTTTTCGAAGAAATTTTCAAAATATTAGCCAATCGATATGCCAAGATATTCAGAGACTACTCTGATACAGCTATTTTTATAACATTTTCTTTAATCTTTTTCTATGTTTTCATCGGTTCTTGGGCGTCTGGGCAGTTAGTAATCTTCGACATGTTCACGACCATCCTATAATCGCTCAAAGCACTCGTAAACTCTTGTTTTACTCGTAACAGACGCACCATAGTCGAATGTAAACGTTTCACACTCTTTGGTAATCTTTATTTTACATTGTTGCAAAACTTGCTACGATTCCTTTAATTCACTTTTTTCGAAAAATAAAAATCCTCAAACTCATAGGAACACGTCTTACCTTAGCGGTTGCTACAGTTAAAGTAAACTGCAAATAATACTGAAAATTTTACCATAAATTAGGCACATATGTACCAAAATTTACAAAAAATGTTAGTCGTATCGGTGCCAACCGCGCAAAATTTATAAATGTCCCTTTTTTATCAAACCACGTAGATGAATATTGCAAGAAATAAGAAAAATTCGAAAGTTCCTCACTAAATATTTCATTATTTACGTGGTGAAGACATAGGATGGGAATACTTTATACACGTTAATAAGTATTGAAATAGACTTAAGAATTCCTCTAATTTTAGGGTTAAACATCTTCTATATATCTCTTCTAATCCTCTTTCTACATTTACTTACTTTATCATGAAGCAGCCTGAACATGATTCAGAAAAAAAAACGAAACTTTCGCTGCAAATTTTCGTTTAGGTCTTCACTTTCCCATGCTGGTGATGAACATCCGTACATTTTGCCGAATTTCGCCTAAAAACTGCTTCCTTTCCTTGCGGTTGCTATCTGATCCAAGATATTGGTGAATATTCAGAAAGAATATTGGTGAAATATTTTAGGAAAATTCTCTTTTAATTTTTATCATATGGTTTGAATTATGTGACAGAATCTGTTCGAATAATTTGAGCAGTAATGAACAATAAATAAATCAACTTAACTTTTATGCATCGAAACATATTCGGACACTAATTTATTTCTTGATGAGTTCATTCTTCGTGTCAGACCATGGCGTCAAAATTGCCAAGAGGAATCCTCATATTATAATTATACATTCTGTTGAACAAAATAAAATAATTAAATTTTCTCTAAGAAATTGGCTTATCCCTTTCTGAAAATGGATTTGGTCGACTTTTAATCCAAAATTGATTCAAAAACAATTCAGTCTACTGGAACTCGAATCCATGTACAATTGATTATATTCTTAACACTCGAGTAGATTCAGGAAAAAATACTTTTCCCGTTGAATGGTTACTCAATAAAGGCGTTATTGACACATTTGTTCTGTGGAACGTGATAAATTGTCAACCGAGAATCACCGAGAGGGATGTATATGAAGCCTTATTTCATCGATATGGCAATTTCAAGGATTCCGTGCGGATGGCCAACCTTTTGTATTCACATATTTTGATTCAAATCTTTTTTTTATTTCTTATCTATTCTTCTTTACATACTAAGATTTCGGACAATCATATTAAATATATGGTGTATAAATTGTCCGAGGTGCATGTATTCAGAGCACACCTACAGAAGATTTTCTTCGAGATTAGAAGCACTCGCTTTGCAAAGGAATTATACATTACCTTTGTCTGCTGAAGTTTATCATGAGTCCTGCCTTCTGTCCTTAGTTCGACGCCCGGGCGGGAAAAATGCTGCCATAAAAATACATGGGAATTCGAACTCAATTCAATCTACCCATATATAGAAGAATATTCTATCGAAAAATCTTAATTTTTCATCATGTGATATACGAAGCTTTTGCTTACTGTAAGGAACTGGATATCTTAAAGTTCGGAATAAGAGATATTCTTTTGCTCATTAATAATTTAGCATATATATTGCTTGAGATCCCTTTAGTTTGTTTGTTCCATTCCCCAATGTCGGCTATATTACAATTTAATTTGTTCTGTTTAAAGGTAGATCACCAGAACTTGATTCTTTATTTATAGATATATCTTCAAAACCACGAAATAAAATCGATAAGATGATACCATTTGAATATTTGGATGTTCTCAATCAGGTAGAGAGAGATTAATTAAGGAATGATGTGAACACGATCAATTTTCAGCCATTCCCTTTTTTTTAGAACACTTTTGTCGAAAATTTGAAGGGAACTACTAAGTTGAAAGGTTAGAAAATTACAAGATTATGAGCTTAGATGCCATCCATGATTTTAATAAAGATTGAATCGATAGGCTTTGATAGATTCTAAGAGTACCGTAGCAGTTGATTGATATTAATTGATTGTTTCTAAAACGTCATCTGCAATTTATACGAGGACTCTACAGGTGCTGTTACGATATAATAAATCTGATGTACAGGATTGAGAATTGAATTAAGACAGATGTTGTGAATGATATAATATAATGATCGAATTTTCTCTACTAAATTTTACCGAAACATACAATAATTTTTGATCAGAGGAAATTGATATTGGAAACATAGGGCAAATACCTTCGACCCCTCTTGGTTTGTTTCGAATGATCTACGAGACATGTATTTGCGACAGGTCTCCCTATTCTTTCTCATTATCAATGAAGCATCTCTCCCATCATAAGCAATACATTTGACCTCGGATTTAGGAAATTGAAAGCTTGTTATGGAATGACACCCTATCAAATATGTTTTAGCTGACCTACTTATAGATACTCTCCCTTCCCCGACCATCTTAAAAACATCCCTTTGAACGGAAACGTTTTATTGCGGAAAGAGTCGTGAATAACTCGTTAAGGAGAAAGTCCTTCGAAGCACAACCAGTTTCGGAAAAAGTCGCATATCTGTCACTCAATCATCTTATAGCCGGACATCTTTTCTTATCCTCGAGTCAACTCATTTAGTGGGAATGAGTCTATAGGGTGTGGTCGCACGGGAAAGTTTTGCTCTCGATGCAATGATCTCTTTCCAATGTACTTTGTATTCTATTAATTTTATTTGATAAAACAGATGCTTTTGAAAAACTCTTAAATTAATTTTATGGGAATCGGAGTGTTAATAATTTTATAGTCAATAGTTATCTATTTTACGGAAAACTTTTCGACGCCGAGAGTTGTCTCCTATTATCCTTTCTATGATCTACATCTATCTACATATTTACCCTGCCGCCTTTTGTCGTATGGCAGGGGGTGCATGCACCAAGTCTCTATTTCCCTAGGCGATTATTTTCGCGTATAGTTCGCAGAAGAAATAAATTTTTGAAACGATCCGTTCGCGCATCTATTTCCCTCATCTTTCGCCAATTATCAGATCGGCCTATATAACACGGTGGACGCATTATGCTTTCTATAAAGTCTACTATAAAGGAGCTCTCTCTGAATTTATCTAGTAATTTAATTCTTTGTTTCGACCTTCTTTCTTCCAATGATTCCCCATCGGCGTTCTTTAGCATCAATGTTGTGCTCATTATTTTATCTTAACAATTTTTTACAAAATGTATCGTCTTACGTTGGACCTTTTCTAATCCTCGAATGCAGTGTTTATTGGCAGGGTCCCATATGCTGCACGCGTACTCAAGGTGAGGTGTAACTGACGTAATGTAGCATCGTTCGCGAACCTTTTCATCGCTCCTACCGACCATTCTCTTGACGAAACCGAGTTTCCTTAGTGTATTTATTTTTTAGTTATTTATTTTCTGTGTACCACAAGTTACGGATATCGGCACTCCAATGTAAGTTATTCGTCAGCGTAACTCCCAGATATTTGACAAATTCCACTAATGCTATATTTTTCCCTTGAATGCTGTATAAAAAGTCATCGGCAGTGGATTTTCTATTAAAAAGTTAACTACTGAGCATTTATCAATGTAGAGCTCCAATTGCCATTCATCGCACCATTTCCTGATGTTATCTATATCTTTCGTTAGGGTTAGAGATTACTAAGATCATTAACATAAACAAAGAAAAGTAAGAGCCCTATTACGCTACCCTGTGGTACTCCCAAGTTCACTTAAACTAACTCCATTTATAACTACTCGCTGTTCTCTGTCGGAGAGAAAGTTTTCTATTCAGTTTATTACTTCTCCATGTATACCTGCAACTTTCAATTTGTATATCAACTTGTGATGAGGGACCTTGTCGAACTCTTTCCGAAAATCTAAAAATTTTGCATTCACTTGCTTTTTCTTCTCGGCAGATTTAAAGATGTCGTGCAATAATAATGCAATCTGAGACTCACAAGATCGCGTCTTACGAAAACCGTGTTGGTTCCTAAAAATGAATTTAGAAGTTTCAAGGAATCCCATTAAAGAACTAACGATTATATGCTCCGTTACCTTACCGTTTAGTGACGTTAGAGATATAGGTCTGTAATTCAATGGGTCATCATTTTCTCCACATTTAAATATTGAAGTGACTTTCGCAATTTTCCAATCATTTGGGACCCTACCTTCACTCAGAGATTTCTAAATATTACTTTAAGAAAAGGAGTGACGCTTACCGCAACTTCCCTTAATACTCGGGCTGGTATGTATTCTGGACCAGGAGCTTTATCGGACTTAATGTTACCCAGAAGTTTAGTGATGTCTAAAATAACCTTCACTGAAGGTTATTTTAGAAATTTTTCAGGTGCGTCGAAATTTGGCATGGTATGTGATATACTATTGAGCGTAAAAACACTGTGGAGGAAATCATTTGAAATATTGGCTTTGCCCTTAGCATTATTAACTATATTTCCGTTGTTATTTTTTAAGGAAACTACTATTTGTACTTTGCCTTGGACTTCCCCGACGTAGGATCAAGAAGCTTTAGGGTCGTTGTCTGGGTGCTCGATATATAGTTTATAAAAAAATAGAACTTTCTCCTTAAACTGATCTTGCGTGATTCGTTTAGTTTGCGATTTGCCTAATTTACAATCGCTCTGTATAATCTACTTTTCTTTGCACTTCCCTAACCTAGGACCACAAGGCTTTAAGGGTTAAAGGCTTTTAAATGATTATCCTTTTCAACTTCGTTTAACCATCTCTAGTCATAAAAATATGATTGTAACCCTTGAAACTTTTCCATTACTTCCATTTCTCAATTACTTGAATCTATATTTTTCTCCGCGCAATCGCGACCTTCGTTTACCTTCTTCGTAATGTATAAATGTTTTAATTTATATATTAGTGTAACTAAAGTTACGAAAAAGTTTTACTTTTCAAATCGATTGATTCTTCAATCGACATTTTTTGACAAATACTTTCTAAATCACGATATCACAAAGATATCCACTGTTTTACCGTTCAGAAAACATGCGACAATTTTGAAAGTGAAAAATTTCTGTATCTGTGTGATGGGTCGTCATGGAATATAATAGATCAAAACTAAACTATTTCCAATAGATTACCTAAACGAGATATGATACGACTTGGTCTCAGAATTTTGGAAATTAAGACAATGATGAATGATTTATTTGTAATATATCAATCATCTAGGATGGACTCAAAATTTTCTAACAACATCTCGTAGAATAAATAAATATACGAGAATTTTCTTTTTCAGGATCAAGTTTACCGTGTAGATTTATTTATGTATTGTTTCAGTAAGTATGCGAACGACGCGGTTTGCACACGAAAGGAAAATAAGTACCTCTCAATCGGAATTCGTGGACGTAAGCATCTAATTCGAAAGCCTAACGAATTCGTCATTTTACAATTTGTTATACGGAGCGAAAAATGCCTAATCAATAAAATTAAAATTGTGTGACTGTTCGCGGAGAGCCATTACAAAATTAGAAAGTTACTTACAATGCATAATCAAACCGATTCCGTTGTTTGAGTGTCTTTATTTTACATTTACATAAATACCCCCAAACCGCCTTTTATGGCGTATTGCAGGGTTGTCAATACACCAATCTCTCTAACTATTTTTCTATCCTATTTATTCTTCTAACGCTATCCGGGAAAAAAGACCGATGATAACTTTCCGTACGCACGATAATCTCACGGAATTCCTTTGATGTTTGTTTCCGAAAATTACGATCGCTAATTACGGGAATTATGATGTCGCGTATCTCGTTGTATAAATCACCGCCTCGAAATTTTTCAAAAAGTTTGACGTATTTTTATGTCGTATTCAGTGAATAGCAGCATTAATTTCACTTTTTTAAGTATCGTGTTCAGGAGTGGAATCTGGCAACTTAGTTTAGATTTCCATGAGAAGAATCTTTTTGAATATAATTTAAATCTTGTGAAAGCTGGTTGAAATTCCTAACAGTTGAAGAAAAATTCTTCAAACCTCCCATAACTCAATGGTTGGTTATTAATGGAAAATAATATTAACTTTTTGTATGTCACATATGTTTAAAAAATCTCTGTTGTCTTGATCTACGTTCCACATTAAGTAATGATTTTGACAAAAGAAGATCGTTCTATCATACCTCGTATCACGAATGTTCTTATAAGTTTTTTGAACGCAATAAACGTAGTTACACATTAAGTATAATCGTCTGCTCAATTTCATGATTAATTGGAACGGTATTCTATCTTCTAAAGTTTTATTCCCTAATATTGGTTACTTTCCTAGAGCTCTTTCAACTCGCGAAAGATCACTTTTGGACACGAGATCAAGACTACCATTTGCCTCCTCCATCTCTGACCCTATTTTCTCGACATTCCAATGTTACGGTCACTCTCACACGCTCACTTGTTTTTTCCCATGGCGCCAACAAGGAAGCAGCAGGAGAAAGGAAACGTACCTGGCTAAAGAATCGGGAATTAAAAGAAGTATATCAGCGGGAGATCCTTCTCAAAACCCTGCCTCTGGGTGAACTCCTATTGTTTCTTTTCTCGCAGAAAGGTAGTTTTACGAAAGAGGATTTTCCCTACGGATACTCCTTACAGTTTGAAGCCTAAGCCTTTCATGAAGTGTAATAGTTGAACGTCAAATAGGTCACGCGTCAGGAATAAATATATTAACGAAGGTGAAATAAATCCTACCGGGACTCCAAGTCTGTTTTTCTATATTTTTTCCATACTTAAAAAAGGCATTTTCTCTACTTAAAACAGGTATACCTTGGGAATACCTTTAGCAACACTAACATTTTCATAAATTGAAAATTTTCCTACTCGGTCTGATTACTTGCTTTAACGGAGATTCATTCAACGAGAACGATTTGACTATTACAATTTTATCAATCATTTTAGTACGTTAAATAAATATTATTTTTGCCAGACAACTGGCAAAAATGGCGATTCAAATTTTTGGTGTAAAATATCGGTTGGGCAAGAAATGACTGCAATGATTAGAGAAATGAGGCACTGTTTGTGGACGATGAAATATAATGCCGTTATAATCGGTCATACTGAGGATCTGTTTTCGAGGCATTCCTCAAGAGATAGAAACGCATATCGCAGGCGGTTTATCGCCTAAGTATTCATAAAAAATCTCGAAAATGGATTGATTTAACAAAGGGATCTGCTATTCCTAAAAATAGCATGCAGTGTCTCAAGCGCTCGGAAATGCGTCGCTTGTCGATAACGTGGAGTAGAAATTTACACTCAGACCTGCGCTTGTAGTACTACAAAACGGTGATAGGAATTGAGCCAACAAGACATGGTGAAAGGTAGAGATATTTGCAATGTAATCTTAACCACTGTACCCCGTGACGTTATCGTGTGAACTTACGCATTTTTAGTCACGGAAGACAAATGAAACTTTCGTAATTTCAAAAAAAAACAAAAAATTTCTTGTGAACTGCGCTAAAGTCCTTTTCATAGACCGAGGGCACAATTTGCATCCTAGTGTTGGGCCTTATTTCTTTGAAACTGAGATTCCAGGTATCATCGCTTTGACTTTATTTTTACCCTGTAGCTGACAAGCCAAGACTTTTATACAGTTTTCTTACTACTCATCCTCAAAATTAGGGACTTTATGTGCACCATCTTGTATAATGTATGCACTGGAACCATTATATAAGCTGCCTTGTTGCAAAATCATGGTCGTGTATGTACTATTCTGAGGTTTAGTAAAAACGTTCTCCTAAGTATGGATTTTTATTACACCTTACTTCGTTAAATGCACGGCATATCGCATATATGCATACAAAGCATATTTGCTAAGAAATAAAATATTTATGTTTTTGAAAATGCTCGCGATAAATCAATTATTTCTCTATTCTCAATGTGATTAACCATTTTTTAACAAACCTAAAAATCTTGGTACCAAGGGATACTATTTCCAATTATTAGAATTCTATGTTTTATTTGAAAATTATGTATAAAACCTTTAATTTTGTATTTAAATGGAATATTATAATGCACTTAAATGTTACAATTTTTATACAATATTGTTGGTCAAAACACACAAAAATAATTTTGATCGTATTTTGGAGTTTACCTAGAATGAATTCCGTTCCAATTGCATACTTCTTGATGAGAGGGAATTGAAAAAGGGAAGCTTCTATCTCCACGTCACACTGAAATACCGAGGATTCTGACATTTATTGTTGCTTCTTTCCGACGCAGCCGAGGTTTCAATTTTTCATTTCAAGCGATTTTAATCGTCCCCTATTCCTTAAGGAAAAACATCATTTTACAACTTATTTAACTTCAGTGAGAATTGTGGATTTAGTATTATGTTATATGCGAATGAAAGACATTCATCTTAATTAAACATTCAGTTTAGGGATGATTAAAAATTGATAACATATTGTTATGTGATAGTCTTGGTTGATTGACAAGTTCCGCCACAGTGTCTTACGGAAGAAATGGTATGCAGACTTCGCAATAGCCTTAACCTCGATGTGGTTATGGATGAATATCTAATTACTTCTGACTCTCTCACCATCTTAATCTATGAATATCCCTATCAACATACCGATCTATCTAGGTCACTGCAACGTGCTAGTTGCATACTTTTCTCAAAAATAAGGAAATTTTGTAAGGTTCGGCTGTTCTGTATAAAATAGGATTAAAGATATAGTAGGTTTTCTTTATTTTTTGATCGTACGAGTCAATGTTGTAAGGCTTTAAGAAACACAATCTCGAACATTTATTTGCTCACACGTATCTCTAAATAGATTAGGGGGCATGCAACTCCGTAGTCATTTCATCAACACACACAATTGATCACAAAACACTATGTTAGGCTTTTCTCTCCAATAAGTTTACAAATATACTTTTCTTAGTATTTCTTATTTCTTATAGTATTTTCATGCTGGTAATTTATTTATATTGATTCATGGAACGGTATTTTACGAGTAGGATTTTTTTTCTTGCATGACATTAATTTTCACACAAGGATAATGTTAAGAATGCTTTTGAAATTATTTCGTTCACATTTTATAAAAAACCAAAAGGTTTGCAGACGCAACTTGGAACGAATTATCTATAGAGTAAACAAATAAAAAATAAATTTTAAGATGTCTTCCAAAAATTAGAAATATCGAACAATTATATAGAGTGAAAAGAATCGTTTCATACTCGACCACTTGTATATTATTTTCATTTAATTTTATTCAATTGTGAATGAGAACCAAATACCAAATCATTATCCAGCCAATTTAATTGATATAAATTAAGATTGATGAAACATCAATAGAATTGGTTAAAGCAAAGTTTTCAATCATCCCATGGGAACTTACTCGGATATTTCGTTTCGGAAATCCCCAATAAGTTGCACTTTTATCTTCATATTTTACGTACAGTTAGAAAAATATAATATTTTTTTTTTAAATTTTATTTTAAATCTTTATATTTAAAAAATGTGAACTTGCATTATTTTAGAGAGTGTATTTTCATCACTTATGTTGGCTAGAGTTCTAAATAAATAGTTTAATTTAGGAATTAAATTTTCTAAGAGTTTTAGTTATCAGCTCAGTTTACTTGCCTTGTTTCCTTCAGGTGTCCGAAGCTTCATTTGGGAATGAAAAACAAACAAATTTCATTGTAAACTCGAATGATAACTAGTGCATAAGTCGCAATCTTCTTTCGCTCAGCCAATTTATGATTTCTTCATTTCAATGCTTATCAGTTTCGAATCAGTAGTTTAGTAAAAGTAACCAGATGGATGAATGGAGGATCACTTATGCATAAAAATCTCATTCTTTAGGAATTACATTTATAAATTAACTGAAAAGAACCTCATTTAAATACGAAATTATTTAATTAACTAATTTTATTTCGAGGGAGAATTTTAATTAAATGAATTAATGAAATTAAAAACTTTGTATTTTCCACACTGAGGTTTATTCTGCGACCGGTTTCGTAAAATAATTTTACATCTTCTGGCATATTAGCAGACGCATGTATCGCTTAAATAGTGAATGTTGAGGGGAGGTGGGGGTGGGAAGGAAGCAGGAAGGGGGAGGGAGAGGATCAGGTAAAGAGTTTGCTAGGTAAGGTGAGGAGGGGGGAAGGGTTTAGGAACAATTGCTCGTTCGCAAGCATGTCCTTCTCGGGGAAATTCCTAATTTCAACTTCTTCGAGGAGGTCCAAACGACGAGAATTGTTCTCCTGATGGAGGCATCTTGGGCGGAAGTTGCTGGTGTGTCCGTTATCGAGGAGGTGAAGGGCGAAGTTTGACAGTGGTTGGCCTCTCTTCAGGCGGTAGTCCCTTTGGTGTTCTGCCGCCCTAACGTTGAGGGATCTCCCGGTCCTCCCGATGTATCGGGTGGGGCAATCGGAGCAGGAAAGCTCGTACACCCCGCTGGTAGATTCAATGGCCCTTCTGTCCTTCGAGTTCCCTAGCAATCTCAGGATATTGTTTGAGGAACGAAACGCAGGTCTAACGTTATTGGGAAGAACATTACTTAGCTTGTAGGATAGATTTCCGAGGAAAGGCAACCTTCGCCAACTAATGGGTGTTTTCTCAGCAGGGATGAGGCTAGGGGTTATCTTCCGGAATGCTTGCTTCCTATATTTCCTCTTCAGTATTTTGTCCACAGTGGCTCGGCTGTATCCGTTGGATGAAGCAATAAATTTAATAGTGTCTAATTCCTTTCTGAATTTTTCTGGAGAGAGGGGAATTGTTAGTAGCCGATGTAGCATGGAGTGAAGAGCGGCGTGTTTATGGGAGTGGTGGTGGAAGGAAGAGTTAGGGATGATCTGATCCGTATATTCAGGTTTCCTGTATATTTCAAAAGTTGGTTTTCCGTCTTCAATGGCTATGGTGATGTCAAGGTAATTTATTTTGCGGTTCTCTCCTATTTCCATGGTGAAGCTCAGGTTTGGATGTAGAAAATAAAGGAGGACATATATAATCATTATGGAAGAGCTAAATAGAAATATAATTAATCGAGAAGATGTAAATAATGTCATTATTAGGTGTAACTTCTTATCGAATTCAGTTAGAAAAGTGACAATTTATGCCTATGAAATCAAGATGATTCGGTTAATGATGAAGTAAAATAATGAGCAAACTCGATTGATCAGTCGCGATTAGGTCGCTGATGAGGTGGCATCTGTTATGGCGAAATTATTTTAGATAAAATAAATAAGCGCATAAAATAGATGTGCAATAGCACATCGGCGTATATTATGACCTGATGATATGATTATTCTATGCTAAATAGTTTTCAGGCATTAGCATTCAAGATCAATGATTAATTGATTTTTCATTCTGATTTTCATCTAATTTACGAATATAATTCGTTGCTCTTATTCCTAATTTTAAATTTACGTGAACAATAATTTAAACTTTAAATACTTAAATATCAGAAGGCTTTTTAAACTCATAAAAGTTGATAACTTTACGCTTAATTATTAAAAAACCTTACAAGTGTAACAATGTTCCAGTGGCAAGAGCTTATCATAATTGAACATAAGTAATTCAACATACATAAGTATTATGACATACATAATTACTTCAAAATACATAGAATATCAGTACTAAAATGACCCAACACACTAAACCAAGTGTCCCTTTTCACTCAGCTCTTCCAGAGTAACTAAACTGGGATGTCTCTCTGCATTTCGTTCCCGCAGCCTTAGCCGATCCTTAATAAGGAAGTGCATAACATTTAGGACATCCTTTACATATCATTTACTCGTATATATATATATATATATATATATATATATATATATATATATATATATATATATATATATATATATCTATTATATATAGACGCTTCGGGGGGATATAACGTATATATATATAGGATATTAATGTAAGGCCCAAACCACTTCGGCCACGGAGTCACCGATTTTTTTACGTAATGGCCCACTAAATCTCACCTAGAAAAAGATATACTAGATATATATCCCCCCGAAGCGTCTATATGTATATATATATATATATATAATTTTTTCGGCATTTTAAACATTTTATTTCGGCATTTTAAACATTTCATTTTTGTACATAATCACCTTTTAGGTCGATGCATTTAGTCCAGCGTTTTTCTAATTCTTTTACTCCCTCCAAATAATAGGTTTTCTCAAGGCTCTCAAAATACGCGTTTGTTTCGGTAATGACTTCTTCATTCGACTCAAACCTCTTACCGCCCAGCCATTTCTTTAGGTTTGGAAACAGATAATAGTCGCAGGGGGTTAAATCTGGAGAATATGCTGGATGGGGTAGCAGTTCGTATCTCAATTCGTGGATTTTGGCCATCGTGACTAGACAAGTGTGCACACGTGCATTGTCTTGATGGAACAGCACTTTCTTCTTCACCAAATGCGGTCGTTTTTGCTTCAAATCAACGTCGAATCTGTCCAAAAGCTTTGAATAATATTCGCCGGTGATCGTTTTACCTTTCTCGAGGTAATCGATGTGAATGACACCGCGTGCATCCCAAAAAACTGTGGCCATGACCTTGTTGGCTGACAGACTCTGTTTGGCCTTCTTTGGTCCACGTTCACCCCGAGCAACCCACTGTTTAGATTGTTCCTTGGTCTCTGGCGTGTTGTGATGGATCCATGTTTCGTCCACAGTAACAAAACGGCGCAAAAATTCTTTCGGGTTACGGCTGATCATCGCTAAACACTCTTTTGAAGTCGTCACACGATTGCGCTTATGGTCGAGTGTGAGCCCGTTGTCGTCAGTTCGACGGCAGTTCAGCGCGGGGCTCGTCCTCATGATGCCGGAACTATACATTCATCTAACGATTTATTAAAAAACGCGAGAAGGAGGGGAGCTAGCTCATTTGCGAGTGTAGATATCACACATGCAGGAACGCCTTCCGGACCAGGGGATTTCTTACTGTCGACCTGCGATAATAGGTTTCTAATTCCAGTAACACTTAATTCCAACTTGCTCATTTTGGAGGTGACGCGGGTTGGAAAATCTTTAACGCGACCCTCATCTAATGTGAAACATTTTTTAAAGTGCCCATTAAGAATGTTCGCCTTATCACTGGTATCTGTTACTGTGCCTCCATCATCGTCATTGAGGTGGGAGATGGTTGACTGTTTGCCTCTGATCTCACGAACGTATGACCAGAATTCTTTAGGATTTCTCTCTAATGATTTGCGCAACGTTACGGATCTGTACGCTTCAAATTCGCTGCGGTTCCTCGTTCTTGGCTTTAGTTTTGGTTCCTCAATGGCCTCCACGTCATCGTAAGGAGGACGATAAACGGAGCAAAAATAATTTTTTTACCGCGTCTGTCCGAAACTGAACACCAGATAATCTCAGAGTTTTCTCGATTTTTAGTATCTTCTAATCGACTAACTAAATTGTTTCTAACAGCGATAAATACACCGCCACCTATCCTGATACCTCTGTCCTTTCGATACACGGTGTAGTCGGGGGGAAAAATTTCGCTCGATGCTATTTCTTCCTTTAGCCAACTTTCGGTTCCTAATATAATGTCCGCGCAAGAGCTCCTGGTAAGGTTAAGAAATTCTGTCTGTCTCCGTTGTCCCCACAGAAGTTCCATAGCCTTCGGTTTAGGCCGAAAATTCGGCTCCAAACCTCGGAACTACGGTCCGTCCGCGGGACTATGCTACGTAGCGTTAACGACACACGGACACCAGACGCACTCTGGACACGGGAAGCCTCGGTGATCAGATCCTTAAAAGAATCTAAGATAACCTCGGACCCGCATCTTTAGTGCTCCAACACCCGTAACTCGGAGCAACCTGTGGATCTGATTGCCGTCCTCAGTTCCTTCGTCACCTTAGGAATTGTTCCTCCTGGTAAACCTGGAGGACACCCGCTCACACACTCCCTCCGGCCCTTGCGCGTAGAGGATCCATTATCCGACGGATGTTGGAGCTCCCTATTACTAACAACCCCTTACCCCCCGACCTTCTTCGGGCTTAGCTTCCACCGGAGCGACGGGGGTGGCAGCGGATGTACTGTGAACACCGCAAAACGATAGCTGACCGGGAGAGATTTGGCCTGAGCCTCCTCAACTCCCTGCTTCCGCACTACCACCCCACGATCTCCCCGGATGGAGACCACCTTCCACTCGTCGGGTTTTCGACCCGCCCGCGATGTCTTCGGGGCAACCTCGATCGCTCCGCCGGCTTTCGCACTCGGGATATCGCGAGCCGCCATCTTGGCGCAGCGATCTTTCTGGGTGCTACCCTCAGACTCCACAGGCGGGGAAGAAGCTTCCAACGTTTCCACGCTTATTTCAAACCAAAAATAAAACATACGATATTTTAACTTAACATTTCGACTTATAAATTCACCCTGAAATAAAGTATTTAGCGCCCTTCCTCAATGACTCAAACTTAGAACTCATTTACAACTACATATCGTATTATTTTTAATATGTATTATAAACTCAAGGATATTTATCTTAACGATGAATCCTTATGTTTACCCACGAGAGATAAAGTAATTATTTATTTATTAACTTCTTTCGTGATTACCCGTCGTAATTAGATCGCATGACCAGAAAGAAACTGTTAATTGGTCAAACAATAAAAAGGGTTACACTTGGTCCTTTCTTTTCATGCACCTGGTTTTTTGTCAATATCGAATGACTTTCGATATTGACATAGTCATTATTCGTTCCAACTTCAGTTGAATTTTATCTGACAACATCTTTGTCGGCTTATCGAAGTGAACCACTCTATTATTGTGGAAAGCTTTACAATCTTTGTAAATTGGCACGATTTTTAGGGTGAAGAATCGATAACCTTTGGACGTCAGCAGAACTCAACTGGATACCAAGAGATGAGACCGAGAAGAAGGACCAAAGGACCGATGGAACAGAGATATCATTAAATGCCTAACAGAGGTTGAAAAAGAGAAACTTACATTACGCTCGGCCGATGTCGGATCGATTATGATGTACAATATAAATAATAAATGATCTTTAATAAATTGCTATTCCTTACAGAATAAGTAAATATGGAACCATGGAATATTTTTATATTACATGGAGAGAGAAGGTTATTTTTGCTGATTTTCCTCTTGAAAAAACGTGAAGACCGAGATTGATTTTACATTACTCACTTAGTACTTAGAGTGTAGAAGTACTACATCCTAATAAATAGCAGCGCCTCTTACGAAGGAGAAGCGCCTCTGGGTCTTTTATTTACTGTTGTCATACGAATTTGTGTGATTGTTAGAAAAATCGATCTATTTTAGTTTTATCAACTTGATTTTATAGTATAAATACTCTTCGGAAGTGTATTGACGAATTCTATTGGAGGCCTTTAATGACGTTAATGATTTGTCTATAGAAACCCATCCAGATGAAAGAGATGACCATAAAATGAGGATATTTCCATCAAAGAAGATGGCAATGATAAGGTCTAACAATGATTGAAATGCGTCCATGGAGATTCAATGGAAAACTCGTCTCTTTGTGTACATTTGTAAATATTTAACGGCCCAAAGAAGTGACCGTGTAAGAGATAAAGTAAATAGTACTGTAACAACCAATCACGCACAACTTTGCTGTCGTCGATTTCGTTCCGGTTATTTTGATGTCAAATATTCATCATGCTATAGAAGGCCAATTGTCAAAAATGTCCATAAAATAATGAAAATCGTCGAGTCTGACCGTCAAACAGAAACTGCTTCCATTGCCCAAGAGCTAAACATTGAACAAAAAACAGTTTGGAACCATTTGAAAGAGTCTTGATACGCAAAGAAGCTCGATGTATGGGTACCACATGAGTTAACGAAAATAACGTCATGGACCGAATTTCCATCTGCGAATCACTGCCGAGTCTCAACAAAATCTACCAATTTCTGAAGCGGTTGGATGATGAAAAGTGGATCACATACAGCAACGTCGTGGTCGAAGTGAGCATAAATGGTGGCCTGGAAGGTTTTACATTTACATTACTACCCTGCGCACCGCCTTGTGGCATTTGGCAGGGGTGTCAAGACACCAAGTCCCTAACTACTCTTTCTTGTTTTGCGCTTCTAATGCTACCAGGATAGAAATACCAATAACTTTCCGTTTGACCGATTATCTGACTAAATTTTTTGGATGCCTGGATTTACAATTATATTCGCTGAGCCTGGGAATCACAGTGTCTCTTACCTCACCATTTAAGTCACTACTTAAGAATTTCTCGAATGATTTGAGCCTATACACGTTTCTTCTAACCCTTCGATTACCCCAGCCGAGGGATGCAATCATTTTTGATACAATGCTGTCGAATTTATAGTCCCCTTTTAGGAATCGAGCCGCTCTGCGCCGTTCTAACTCAGCGATCAAACCCTTTTCGTATGGATTCCACACTGCACAACAATATTCAAGTAAGGGGCGAACTAACGAAAAATAAGCAATCTCTTTGACTTTGGGTTTCATTAGGATAACGCCACACACATAGATAGTGACTCGTCAGAAGCTCCGAGAGCATGGTTGGGAAGTTCTTATGCATACATCTTATAGTCCGGACACCGAGTGATTACCACCTGCTCCTATCTATTGCGGCTGGTGAACGGCCTCAAGAGAAACTTTTGAAAATCGACCGTCCCAGTTTTATTAGAGTAGGGAAGAGGATTTCTACGAGAGAGCGTAATGAAATTACCTTTAAAATGGCAACAAGTATAACAGAACGGTGCATATTTGACATACAACGTTTTATTCTAATTATACTAAATAAAGCCTTAAATTTCGTGCAAAAGATAATGGATTACTTTTTACGAGACCTAATATTATGCTATTTATGCAGCGGATTTGTTGACTTTACAGAATATCTTTAGTTATTGCGATATGAATGGTATTCAATGAATGGAATATATTTTTAAAAACTAAACTTAACTATGAGTTTAGAGGGCACCATTCCATTGATTTTAAAGAGTTTCTCGGACAGACTAGGATTGTCTCGTCGATTCGAAAAGTTAAAAAGTACTAATTTGCATATTCGATTCATCTTAATTGCCCAAACGAAAGCCTGGAATCTTTGGAAAATTTATACGATCTTTTAACAGAAAAGTGTTCAACTACAGGGACTGGCGGGGGAACTCGATTTACCTATGGCCAGTTGGAGTGGAACCGCAGCGGGGGGGAGTTGGGCTCAGATTTGGGTAAACAATGTACTCGAGGGAAAAATTTATTCAGTGGGTAAATAATAGCTGTGATGTAGAAGGTATGTGGGACGGATTCAAGGAAATATTTCGTCAAGCTGTCGAATCTTTCGTGCCGTGTAAAATAATAAAAGAAAATAACGATCCGGAATATTATAACGGAAAAATAAATCAGCTTAAAAGGAAGGTTAGAAAAGCGCATAAATGAAGAGGAAACGGGCGTGATAATCAAATTAAATATAAAAATCTCTTGCAGGAACTCACTTTTGCTAAAAGTGAAGCGAAGAATAAATTCTTGGAAAATATTCTCGGAGATAAAAAATCAGATAACTTTTTCAAATATCTTCGAAGGAGAAAAGATAATAATCAAAACATAACTATAATTCAGGATGAAAATTCAAAGAAAATATTTGATGACAAAGAAGATATGTAAAATAATTGGTTGGCCAGTGTACGAGTGCACGTATTTTTAAAACGCGGGCAAGAAAATCATAGGGACATAAGTTGCGTATCGGAAAGAAATAAAGAACTCATATGGACCAAACCATTTTATATCAGTAGAAAAGATATTTATAGAAAAATTGCGGAGTTGGGAAGTAATAAGTCGAAGGGAACTGAAGACATAGCTGTTGAAGCTCTTAAGTTGGGTGGAGTAGAGATAGTACCGTATTTAAAATTAATTTTTAACGCTTCACTGAACAATTGTTATTTACCAACAGATTGGAAAAAAGCGATAGTCATACCGATTCATAAGAGCGGAGATCGGACCCCAAAAATACAGGCCAGTTAGTTTAACTTCAGTAGTTTGTAAAATAATGGAAAAGTTAATCGCGGATTACCTAAGAAAATTTTGGAGCAAAAATAATTGTATTAGCCAATGTATTTAGATTTATGGAATTAGGAAAGGGTTTTCGTGCGAAACGCAACTTTAGGGTCTTTATCAAGATATAGCGGATGCGATAGATGATAAAGGTATGATGCAGTCATCATTGCTCTCGAAAGAAAAAATTTCAAAAAACTGTTTTCATTGCTTACGTTTATCGGAATTTGAATTATTAAACGTCAACATTTGCTCTTTTTACAAGTATAAAATTGAGCGGAGATCAACAAACGAATCCACTTAGTAAGGAAATTATAAAGTGTCATCTTATGGAATTTAATCAATAAGAAACTTACTGTGACTGAGATCGCTATAAGCAGAACTATGAATTTGAACAATACTACTAATGGTTTGATAGATATATTTTTTATTACAAATCTTTAATTTAACAAAGAAGTTTGTTTTCCCGAGTATACTAAACTTTCTTTATATTCTATAAAGCTTTCATTATCTCTCTCTCAAGGAATAAGATTAAATTAAAAATGATAGTCGCCAGCCAAGGTGGCAGGGATGCTAAGGTCCGTGGTTCGAATCTCGGTGTCAATTTTTATGAGGGATATGGATGTTGTTTTCGGTCAATTTTTGCGGGTATACATTACTGTGATTGTCCTTGAAGTGGATATTTGCATTATAATGAATAATGTAGAGCGATCTACGCTACCCACTCTATCCACATTGATTTTTAGAAACTATTTTTTTATTAGGATCGAATAAATATTTAATTCGGTTAAATGAGGTATTTTAAATATTTTTTAAGTGATTAATGATGGTATTTCAATTAATCGTATTGTTAATTGTTATCGAAGTTACAAAAGAAGTATCAACGGTGCCATATTTTCAGGGAAGATTCTCCAATGTAATCAAAATACGATGAGAGTCATACGCTAATTCCACCAAATGAAGTGATTTGGCCATAAATAAATATGAGAATACATCTTCCTCGGGTATCTTCTTACTTAAATTCTAGTCAAAAATGCTGTTTGAATAGTGGCCTTACACCCTCACTCAATTACACTAAAGATAGGTGTAGTTTTAATTAAGTGGTCCGAATACTTTATTAATTATCGTAATTAGAGAGCTCTGAACGAAGACGGCTCTTAATAAATCGATACTTATATTCAAAAGAAAATAAATCGAGAAACAAAATCTGCAAAGTTAACTTTTTGGTGAAAGAGTCCTATTATCTATAGAAAACTTAAATTATTTTATCTGACTATATGATGATTCTTCCATGCAAAATTTAGATGTTTTTTATGTCAAGGGAACTCGGCAAATGTAGGTGAGAGAAATAATTCCCGATATGCGGAACTTTTTCCACCGACTCTCCCCCATTGACCTTGTTCTGTACACGCATTCACCCGATGAAAAACACAGCTGACCTTAAATGCTTTATCATACCTTATCAACTGCTTTGAAGACGATCTTTAATCGATCTTTTTGAAGGTCGCTGAAAGCAGTCGTATAGGTGAATAGGAAAGAGAATCATCATCAGAATGAACCGTAATAAGAAAATAATTCAGTGGCTAAGTTTGAGTTAATCGCACGAGAACTCAAGACGAGTTTGACATTACAATCATTTAAGTAAACATTAAACGAGTGATAGGACGTTTTTAGAAGCTATAAGGTGACGTTTTTACAACGGTGATAATGATAAGTGCTTAGAAATTGCCTAAAAATTGGTTGATAAGAATATCATAAAATTTAGTTGTTAAGGAACCATGAACATGATAATTTGAACTGAAGAAAAAGTCATACTTCAGAGTAATGCACTGTACTACGCTAAAATTAATTTTCTATGAATTTCTAAGAATGAGAACATCAGATTGGATTTGGAATTGATTACAAGAACAAAATGTATAGTTTAGATTTAAATGGGGAGGAGAAGTTATAATAATTCGCTCGAATATCAGTATTTAATATAATAAGAACTAAATTCAACTACTCATGCATTCAGTTATTTTTTTAACCCACTGTTTTCATAGAATCATCAAACGTCATAGGGAGCAAATAGCAGCTCTTATTTATCATAATGACATTCCAAGAGAAGGCTCAAATTCCGCTGAATCAACACATTCTATGAAGTGAATGCCTTCTGATAAATCAAGCGATGAAATTTTTTAGATAGTTTATTTGACCTACGAAAAATAAAAGAATTTTTATTTTTCGTAGGTCAAATTATTTATGCATTTTAGTAAGGAAATTTATGAGTCGTCATTTTAAATTTAAATAAGCAAAACGCTTCCAAATACATCATCGAGGTCAAATTTTACGATCTCATTCCCTCAGAACGTGAAACTGTTCAATTTAACGAGTGAACAAAAACATTCTTTATGAACCTTAAATGAGGCCTTTTTACATCCAAAGTAAACTTTCCGCCATCATTATATAATAAAGAACATTAATGAAAGATTTATTTCCTTCCCTTTAAATTTCTGTGAAAATCATGTTATGAACAGATGGAACAATTATTATAGTCAAATTAATAATCATGATGCAGGATTATGTTAAAAAAGCATTTTGATGAAAGAAATACAAAACAGAATTCTAAGTAGAATTTTTTCGTTTTTTTGTGCATCTCAATATTTTGATGTTGCTTCACATTCTGAATCAGTCTCAGGTGTATATTTTGGGAAAATAAAACAGTTCGAAAACCATGCATTATAACACAATATTATGGTTAAAATTTAACTGATTTTCTAAATTATATGAACATTTACTATTATAAAAATAGATAGACAATTACTATAAACATTCTAAAATTAATAGTTTCTCATTTTTTCATCCTAAACGAAGTGGAAAGTTGCAGTATATACTTACCTCCTCGTTCTGAGCAAGGCTTACTCATCTAAAAATCAACGAATCTTAGATTTGACGAACATAGATCGTTCATACATAGCAAGTAATTTTTTTACGATAGATCTTTTCTTTCTTTTGTGGACAATTTACCATTTTATATTCTTATGAAGCATTGCGTTAATTATCAGCACTAAGAAACTTCCAATCTCTCTGTCATTTCTAAAGAAATGACTCAGTGAACTGATTTTAACCCTAAAGAGTTTCTCTTAAGATTTTTATCTGTGAGCAGTAGAAGAAGGCCATTCTACGAGTGACACAAAGAGTCTCCAATTCTATGTCTTATGATCTCAATTTGCGCTGGAAATATCGGAGCTATCTGAAACTCAATCAAACATAGAAGCAGTTCATCGCCTTAATTTATTCGAAACCGCAGTGAAACTGATCATCAAGTGATGAAATAAGAAAGCGCCCAAAGAGTTGCAGAAAATGTATCCTACGATATTGTGATTTTTTAATTTAGGCAGTACACCGGGGATATTGAAAAAGATAACGAAAGTTTGGAAGATAACTCAAAATCCATTTTCAATTGTCTCTTTTTGGGAATCGCATTTACTCCACAGATATTCTTTAATGACATCCGTTGAACAACTCCAATCGTCCTTCTCTTTCAAATCGGCTTCTTCTACCGCTTCAACAAATGTTCTTCATAAGGGAAATACTTCCACTTCGTCCTTCATAGATCCCCGGTACTGAGTGTTGATTAAGAAGTTCCAAATCGGAAGGACAATTAATGAAACGAGGTGATTTAGTAAATTCAAGGCCATTCATTGCGTCGACAAATTGAAACACATCGAATTATCTTTTTGTTCGACGAAATATCGAGGATTGGTAATATTTGAGAAAATTGCGCTAAATCAGTAATGGCATAATCTGTAAACGGATTTTCTGATTTACATCAAGATAATTGGATTTCCGATTCATTGAACGCAGATCAAAATACCTAGCGACTATTCATTTATCTACTTAACATAGCCTCAACAATATCCTCTTTTTGGACAATTGCAGCGCTCAAATCATAAATAGACCTCTACTAAAACCCATACTCTGAGAGGATGTTATCCCCCTCAGCCGGGATTCGAACACGGGACCTTAGCATTTTAATTTTAATTGAAGTCTTTAAAAATAAGTTTATATTGCTCTTTTTTTAAGAGCATGATAGTTCGATTTTTCCCTCGTTCAAGAGAAATTTAATTGAATCATCCGTGGTGAATAAAATGATATAACATCAATTTATAACGTAAAATGAAACTATAGATAAATTTTAAATTTTAGGTAACATTTAATGAATAAAAATTTCAAAGAGTTCCATAAGCTGATCGGGTCCCTCAATTGTTAGTCTTTGCAAACATTTTTCATATTTCCTGGAAATATTATCTTTATATGAGATTTTCGTTCTAATTTTACCTTAACGAAAATAATTTTTAAAAATTAAAATAGGAGGATAGAATTCAAATAAAATAAAAGTTAGGAGATTCAAAATGATAATGCTCATATGTATGTACTTTTCATTTTAATTTTACTCTTTGTAGAATCGTGAGGTGTGAAACAAGTTAAACAATCGGAAAATGTTCGTTTAAATGCACACCTCCTTTGGTTAAAAGAATACACAAATATGGATGTTTCTGAATTTCTCATAGAAAATTTTTACTTGAGAATGACGTTTAAATTTAAATAAATTTAATTATCAACAGCCTGAAGAGGTTCTCTCGAAAGCTAAGAGAAGTGTAAAGAGAGCATCGACGCCCATGATTTCTTCTGAGGTCATCGCATTCAAATTCATTACGAGTAGAAGATTGTTCAAAAAGCACGATTTCGAATACCAATAAACGGTTCGACCTTTAAAAACATAAATGATCCGAGTGACAATGGAGGGCTATTTCCATCGTGAGTAGAATACTTCGCAATGCGATGACGTCGTCACGGAGCGTGTCTACGCTGCAAACGGACGCTAAACGGAAGAGACGCGCTTGAAACACGTCTGCGATAGATAAGTAGGTCTCACTCGGATTGGCCAACCTTGTAATGCGCCATCTTAAATTTTAACCGCTTGAGAAGTTTTTCAAGGAAGTGATGCACTGAGGAAAATGAAGGCGCGCGATAACGACACACTTATCTTGTAAACATAATGCTAAATAATGAAGGGACGCTTAGTTACTTCCACGAAAAGTTATTAAGTTTTGCCAATATTGTTTCGTCGATGAATGAGGCACTCCGAAAATGATGTGAAACCGATGATTGTTGATTTTGTACATCTCCATATAGTTAAGCTTGAGTTGTAATATCAGATTTAAATTTTCTATGCATTACAATAAATGTGATCTCGAGTAAAAATAAAATACAAAATCAATTTTTGATATCGAGTAATTTGAATGAGCCATTATTGCCGAAGAGTTTACCTAAATAATTATCGCTTTCATTTAATTTACATTTTAATAAGCATGTTGATATTTCTTTTTTCCACTGAAGTCCATCATTCTAAAATATGATGGTATCACATGGTAAAAGATATTCTTTACATGGTAATATCTTGATCAAGAACACCTAAAAGTAATTAATGTGGTTTATAATTTTTAAAAATCATAAAATTTAAACTTCACTGAATGAGGCGATGCGGTAATTCAAATTGGAAAGATTTATATAAATAACTTTAACCACAAAAACATCTTCAAATAACATTAAATCAATATAGGTTTCGGCGAATACTCGTTCGGACGTATATTTGTTTTCTGTTATAACATTGATTGAGAAGAAAAATTTTTATGTTAAATGGATATATCTTCGGAAGAATAGCCAATCTGATTATATATTCTAAGGATCTTTCACTTCTATATCTGAATGTCGAACTTTTACTTATATAATCAAAATAAAAAATTTAATAATCATGCGAATTTATTATATCTAAACAAAATCATTGTTCACAGCTAAAGAAATCAAAAATAGTTAATATATGCTGTTACCTTCAATAGCAACTCGCAGGTCATACGATTTTAGGTATTTTGCTCTGTGATATCATACGTAAGTTGTATCCGTTAATCTCATCTTCCTGTCTCTTATTGATTTTCTCAGATAATTTTTTAACAAAATACTAAAGAATTTGATGTTCCTTGGTACTAAAAATTGTAGTCACGAAATCTCACAAATATTTCGTTAGTTCTTCTAATCTCTCAGGAGACCAAACACATGATTCGAAGTAAGATAAATTATTTATTTCAAAGCGTAAACAATTATGAACGAGGATAACCGTATATTTTAAGATAATATTTTCGTAAATCTTGCACTTATGAAGAAAATTTTATCTCGAAGAACAAAATTATTGAACTGTTTCTAAATAAAAATTTTTCTAGAACTATTACTAAATAGAAATAATTCTATGTATAAATCTAAATAATCTCGAATAATTCAAATCTATATCAAACAACGCTTATACAAATAATATAATTCATAATCAGAGAGTGAGAAAATAATTACGAATTTCCTTTTTTCAATTTATCCTTTCATAATGATTCACAGGGAAATAAGTTGATTTGACGAGTTTTTTCATCGATTGCTAAGGAATATGAATATGATTTTCCATATGATTTTTTTTGTATGAAAATAACCTTTGTTTATGAAATTGAGGATTGATTCTTACTTACTTAAATTTAGAAAATTACCGAGGATAAAATGATTTCTTATAGAATCAAAATAGGAGATAAAATCAAAAAGAATACAAATCCTGGTTAAGGGAAGGAACGCATATCTGAGGCTTTTAAAATTCGGAAAAAATCCAGCTCTAATTGTATTTTTACCCATTCGCTATAAAAAACATCAAGATGAGGTAATAATGAGTTTTGTTGAGAACACGTTAAGAAAACAGTTGCTTGGACTGCAAAATATTCTTGCAGGAAAATTGAACAGACCAGCAATACTGTTTCCTAAAAGAGGTCTTCTTTTGGTCCTTTAGCTCTGTTGCTCACACGACACTCTAATGGCGACCTCTCTCTGCTAACAAAGGACGAAGTGGGTAAGTGGCACAACGCCCACGATGCCTTAGATTGAGAGGCTGCAGTAGGCGATTTCAACGGCCGAAAGACAGTCTAATATTTTAAGAAATACATCACTTTACTCAGCGAGTATTTGAAATCCTAATGGACCAATAACTATTGGAATATAGAAAAACGGTAAATATTACTTCCGATGAAAAAAAAAGGTTTTTCTACATTTGCTGAGCGTATTATCTTTCACCCAAGATAAAATAGAGATGACTTGAGATCGACATTTTTCAACAATTCCATTGCATTTAAAGTCGAAGTTTGATTCGAGAAAATATTGTAATTCGATTAAAGTTGCATATAAATAACATCGTTTTAGTCTCCAAAAAAATAAATTTTATTTACTTAAATCAAATTTCATTTGATAAAGAAAACTTTTCTTGAAAGCAGTAAAATAGATTTATCCCTGGATGAGGCAATGCTATAAAAGTGCGGTAATTATTTATACAAATATTGTGCTTATTCAAGACTCTCCGTATTCTACTTTTTTTCTACGTATACTTTTAAGGTTTCCTCAATCAAAAGGTAGCCATGGATACTTATTATTCTGACATCGAAACTGTAGTTGTATCCGCATTTTACCGTAAGTTTTGAGCTGAGAGAGGATCACCCTTTGAGGATGCTTTTATTAGTAAGCGCACGCCAGATTATTATCGCCTGATATAATCAGGGAATCTTTCGTCAGTGTTTTTTATGATTCTTTTGAGAAATAAAATTTTCTCCGATAAATGATCGATGTGAACATATAATATCTCCTAATTAAAATATCGTTTATAATGTTTGCTCTATTTCAATCATGATTAATATACCCTACTTATTCTTTCCTAAACTGCCTGCAGAGGTCCGATGGATGTATTTTTTTCTAGTATATTAAATCGATCTTTTTAAACCCCTCTTACTCTTATTAATTATATACTGATCTAGAAATTAATGTAATGTGATTAATCAAAATGTCGTTAAAACTAATTACTTTTCCGTGAATTAGAAAAGTTTAGAAACGGTGGGTTTTATCTTCCTCTAGATTTGTTAATACTGAGCATTAATCTATATCCTTAAATATCAAAGTTTAAACTTACTGTCATAAGAATAGGGTTCGGACAAGTGAATCGGAATGGAAACCATTTGAACCTCTGCAATGCAGTTGCACGCATTACGGCGTTCTTTTTGGAGGACTTTAATTTTTAAGTCTTTTATTTATGTTGCATTACTTTTTCATTGACATCAACTGTGTAATTAAAGCATTAGAGAGCACTTCACAGGAAAATGGTGGAGGACGAAGCAATAAAAAACGCGAGCATCGTGAAATTCGCACGAGGTTAATAAAAGATAAAAGTATTGTTCACTTTTCGATTGAGTTCTTTAGTTTTGAATCTCGGCCAACGAAATATATTTACGTTGTCTAATTAGAAACCGAAAAAACGCGTTCATCGAATAAGAGACATTTCCATCATTTTATGAGGCCATGAAAAGATAGCATAACACCAGCGCATACAGTCTTATACGAACTCGCCATTCAATTAAGAGGAAACTTTTAAAAGAACTTTACTCGCGGAATGTCTTCTAATTCAGCCCAGACTGCTTTTTATTTTGTCCAAACACTTAGAGCTATTGGATTCCGACTGAAAGGATTAAATAACATTAGATAATTTATTGAAGATAGCATGCGTTAATGTAAGACAGAGTGGAATATCGGAGTAAATGATTGCCAGTCGATTACCCTTATTATCTATTTATGAACTCATACTTCATTTGAGAGAGAAAGTGTGAAAAATCTTAAATTGGAGGGTCAAAGATGAAACAAGTGAATGACGCAAAGGACTTACGATTTGTAAGATTAATTCATTGAGATCCTCAAATACGAAGAAGTTTAATTGATAAAGTAGAGGTGAAATGAATGATGAATAAGAAGACTAGGGGAATTAAAAGTTACGGATTTTAAGAAAGTTAATTGCTCAGAGAACATTTTGAGAAGTTAAAATTATGTAAGAGGGAAATAGGATACTGGACAAATTTTGCATGGCAGATTAATTTGAGAAGGAACCTCTGATTTTTTCCAAATGAAAATATTGATTTGCACGGAGTAGCCTCGCTAAGGGTGGCCTCTATTTCATTTTTATCGAGCGACCTAGTTCGTTCATTGTCTGCAGCTTTAATACAAAACTTCTCTTCTACAGGTGAGACATTACCCCTGAAAACGATACACCGAGAAATTTAGAAAACTTCGTATAATTGCCGTTTATCCATCAATTCCTCTTTTTATCGAGACTGGAAAAGTGTGCCTAAATTTAGAAATAATCATCTTCATTTCATATTTTGAAATTAATGAATCGCCATATCTTTCTTATCGGCTTATATATAATATATTATAGATATTATATAATATATTATATTATAGATGCTGTGAAGAATTCATTGAATATTACGTGTGGTACTACACGATTTCTTACGCTTGTTTCATCAATTAACAGCATCACAGGAATGATTTAAAGTGAAAGTTGTGGAATTTTCCGAATGCTCATATTAATTGGCTGTTTTTGGGAAATCATTCTTAAAAAATCTGGTATTTCCTTGCTAGAAGCCCAATTTAACGTGTTTTCTCAGTATTTACTACAATTTGAGAGTCTCATCCAAGATCTATGAACGGAAAACTGTCTCATAAATATCACTCATCAAATAATATATTTTTACATCACTTACACTATGAATTCACGTTACGTAGGACGCTAATACCTATCTAATAATATCGAATCTTTCAGAAGCATATTTATTAATTTTTTTAGTTATCAAAATATTTCTTTTTGATTTCAGATGAGGAAATTGTTAACTAGCCTAAATTGATGAGAAAATATTAGCGTACAATTAATAGGGAAAAATATAATTATTTTTCTATATCGGAGAAAAATCATACTTTCAATGACGGATGTTTAAAAAAGTATCCTTTATAATGTATAAGTGAAGTATATATATATTATAAAAGTAGAAAATTATCAATATTAGGAGGCGTGACTTCGTAGAAGGTCATAATTGTAATTTTTACAGAAAATTTCAATTTTCTATTAAAGTTACAAAGTTTATAAAGCATTTTGTATAATATATAAAGATTTATAAACATTATACATTTGTTTACTTTATAAATGAATTTATCAGAAGAAGATTTCTGATTTATATGGAAAAATAGAGTATATGATTACATTATAATTAGAAATATAATAAAATGGTGCATTTTAAAGCACGTTATTGGATTTTTTGATGGAATTTTGATTGAATTTTAGTCGGTTTTTTAAGCTAAGAATTTTATAAAAGTGAAGTAATAGTAAAAAGAAGTTAGAACATTGTATGTTGTAACAAATTTCTGTTCTTATTATTTTCATATTCAGAATACTTCTTTGGAAGTGCAGTTACATTGCTCCTCAAAACTTCCTCTATTGATTTTTCTCGATGTTCATTTGTAGTTGTTCAATTATTTCATAAATATTAATAATTGGGGACTTTTATAAAACCAAAAAAATTATTTATGGTAAAAGTCTCAAATGTTGGAGTTACCTTTTATTCGATAGCATCACAGAGCAACTCTTGACTCTATTTCGTTTGAAATTATGTTATGCTGAAAATATAAACCCTCTTTCTTCTATTGCTGATGAAAAGACCCATATTCTACAGAAATAAAAATGAATCTTCTAATAATGAAGCAACCTAAAATTAGCTGTTGATTCAAATTCAATAATTTCAATATTAGCCCAAATCGATGGATGAATGAAATTTCGATCTTATTTTCAAAATCGTAAAGAACCTTTTCATAGAAATAATGGGAGAATTTTTCAACAACTTCGTGTTTACATCGAATTATAGAGTAAAATGAAGGCATTTGTAAACTTAAGTAACCCCTATTTTTGGATGATGAACAATAGTGACGTGTTTGGAAGGAAAGCGGGATTTCCTCTCAACTTGAAAATGAGCTTTCGTTTTCTTCCGGAAGATGGATGCAACCATGGCCTCATTAAAACTGCTTAAGAGAACGATTTCACGAAAAGGAAATGACTCACCCGGCGGGAGATTACCCATTTTGTTATCTTGTAAAGTGTTGGTCGGTTTTAATTCAATACTGATTTTTATAAATAGAAAGGAAATGACATTGAATAGAAGTTTTGATATAAATCTTTATACGATAGATAACTTGAAAATTTTTACTTAGCTGGTTTTTGGTGTATAAAATATATATTACTATATGCAATAATTACTTTCATCTAGTATACTTATTCCATATACAAATTTTCAAGATGAACACAACTCGTGAAGTCATCTTTTATATATGATATGGTCTATATGGAAAATACAAATATGGGTTCCTAGGAATAAAGTTAATTAAATGAATGAAATTAATGATACTCAAAAGGAATATTGATCCATGAGAATTGAGAATAATTGCAAAAAAAGAATTCGCTCGCGAATAAATTGGTGTTTACTAAATTAAAATATTAAAAACATTTTGTATAAGAAGCATGACTTTCTTCTTTCTAACTTCATATTGTGATTCGATTCCGAGAACAGAATATGAACCTTGAATTTTCGAAGGTAAAACTGTAGATTCAAAATCAATTCATATTATGCATGGAATTCGGAAAATATTGCAATTATCAAGCGAATATATTATAATGTATTTGTAATAGGTTCCAGTATGGGTATTAGAAGATTGAATAGTGATTATTGATAATGATGATGATCAAACCTCTGATTCACTGGCTATTGCTGGAAATTCTCTCCTTAAAAACCTCTATATGATGTAGGAAATCAGAATGTTGCTTCAACCATATTTTCCGCACACTTCGTTTATTTAGGGTATCCTGAAAAGTAGGATTTAGAATGGCAGAATGAGATCGATGTTTCCTAGGATAAAAAAAGAACTCAGTCACTCACGTTGCTTCATAATTCACGTCGTTTTTCTTATTGTATTGTTTATCAGTCAATTCACCTTCCTCTGGTTGCTTGAATGAAGTAAATTTACACTGAAATCTATCAGAGGAAGGAATTGAAACTTTTACTCCCAAATTAAGTCGATTTTCTCCTTCATTTGTTTCGTCTTTTATTCGTTAAAATTTTTGAAATATGAATGAAACAACATTATCACACTCAAAATTCAGAGTTTAAATGGACAGTATGGATACGATAAGAAAAAGAGGAACCTACCAAATTATTATTTAACTAGAATCCCTCAGATTGTATATGACAAACGTATCTATGAGGCCCACTTGTTTTCCAAAGCAAATGACTTTCAAAAACCGATGACAACGCAAGAGAGGAAGATTGGTCAGCAAAAACATGGCGTATTCCTTCTTATATTTCGCTAAGTTTTCTAAACAAAGACAGTCCACTTTGCTATAATTTTTAATCTTGTGAGTTATTCAAATAAGGGAGGGAATGAAAAAAATATCTAAATATAACAGGTGATTTATATTGATAAATAGAATGAACAATAATCAGTTTTTTCCAAGATAAACTCAACCTTCACTTGAAATAAGAATAATAAATATTGATTAAATACACTCATTCTTTTTATCTACTAACAACTTCAATTTTTTAAAAGAAATATTTTTCAAAGCGTTTCTATAGTCTGTTCCACTTTTCTAGGCAGTATGGGCTTATGGAGAAATCGAATAGCCTCGTACGCCGGGTCATTTTTCCGGAATATCCGCGATATCCACAAAATTTGCCTTCGTAACAGATGAAATTAAGATTTTCAACTTAGTTAGGTGGATTTTTCCATTTTTTTGGTGAAATTTGGACAAGGAAGAATGGTTCTATATATTGACGAAGTTTTTTCAACATTTAAACGAAAGAAATAAATTTTATAGCGGAATGAGAAAAAAATGGTCACCTCACGAGCCGTGAACAATACTAAAACTGCCATTTCTCTCATCCTATCTAACATAAAGAGCTAGTTTTTTCTTAGATTACTCTTTATACCTTATGAATACAAAAAAGTCAACTTATATTAATTTTTGACTGATAAAATTTTAGTAAAAAATAATTTAAGTGAAACGCAACCTCCGAAAAATTGGATCGTGCAGTCAAATTTATACATCGCCTAAAAATTTTTTGTTTCTTACGTTACGAAAAACTTGTCGCGAGGGAAATTGAGATAAATGTTATTTTCATTTACAGGTTATTCTGAGTCGATATCTTGAATAGAACTTTAGTTTTTGAATTTTATAACCGAGAGCGGGTCCGGATCAATCCGAATCACGCTTACGGGTCTATTAGTCTCGAGCAAAAAGTAACAATGATTAGCAATCGGAGCGCTAAATCAATTACTCCCTCGGATATAAAATCGTGTGAAACGTTGGGCAGAAAATTTAAAGGGTCAAAGATTGTTAATCAATTTTTATATATTTACCAGATTGTGATGGAACAATCGAATACTGTTACAAAATCGACAGAGAGTTGCAATGCGTTCATTGGTACGCTAACTGTAGCAAAATGTTCACAGCTTGAAGAGAATCGCTGACGAGAAAAGAAATACAATGAAGAGAGAAACATCGTAAGAGGGAAACTATGAAAACGGTATCTCAGGAGATGAAGCTATTCCTTGAAATAAAAGGGCACATTTTATTAGAAGAAACTAGAACGTTAATTTATCAATCATCGCAAAATAATTTTAAGAATGGAGGTCACCAAGATTTATGTTGGACAATGAGCAGATATTATCTTCGTCATGGAAGAAGTCCATGGTCAATCAAGATAAGAAATAGATGCTATATAAGCTGAGAAGTAAAATTACTGTTTATTTTTCACCTTTTATTTATCCTCAAAATCGACAAAGCGTGAATTCTTCTTCTCGAACCAAAGGCTTTCCAGTCAAATTCATAGGTAAATCGCATCAATATCATCTAATATCTTCTTATTCGTAGAAAAATGAAATGACATCAATGTATAATGAAAACTTTGTCATTATTCTATGGCTTTCCACAAAGTCATGCCATCTCACATTGATTTCAGCATCGATGTAATTTTTGCCAATATGAGGAATGATGTCAACAAAAATAAGTTCAATTTAACCCTTTTACTGCGGATGGGTCGATCTATCGGCCCTGTTTTTCTACTCAGCAGAACTCGTCCATTAGAGTGTATCTATTATTTCTGTTTTCTTCCTTGTTATCTCTGGCGCTTATCCGTAGGAAACAAACCGATAGTTGTGCTGATTTATGCGAATTATGCCCTTATTTTTCATCTGATGGTATATACCTATCTCGATGAGCGGCGTGCTGTCTAATACTGGAAAAAAGTGTTTTAACATTTTCTCCTGCATGGTTTTGAATAGTTATATTGTTTATAAATGAAAATCCACAGGCATAAAACCAACTACATGCATATCGTTTTCAATTATTACTATCGAAGCCCTTTCCAAGAAGTGGCTTCAAGAAAAAAAGTCACTCCTGGAATATCAAAAGAATCCCTTATTTGGGACAGTAAAGCTCAAGAAAAAATTACCCCAAAGACAGGAGAAAGACTGTAGTGTGTAAAGGTGATGGTAAAGCAGGAAAGAGCTCGCACCATTTGTGCAAAATGTAAGAAATGACATCATGGTTTCCTCAGCACAAGTGCTAGGTATTTCCTAAAATATAACTTTTAAATATGCTATGGTGATATTTTAATTAACATTTTATATTTCAATAGTTAGAAGAGTATTTACTGAATATGAAATAACAAACATTTCTTTTGATTTTCCATTCCTCAACTATTGCTAAATGCATATTTTGTATTATTATTTATTAGTTCCCAGATATATAAATCTTTGTAATATTAAAGAAAATTGGTAAACGCTGAAATTTTATATTTTTGCGGAAAATACCTCCGCAATTTTTTACACCTCAAAAATTAGGTCCGCAGTAAAAGGGTTAAAATAGAATGGTCGTTCAAAAACCAAACATTTTCTAGTAAATATATAGCTCAAGTTTATGATTTTACAGATTAAATTGATTGATTAAAGTTATAAATGAATCATTGTGATTATTTCTCGTGTATTCTTATATTTCTTACTATTGAATTAGTCTCAATAGGTAGGAAGAAATTTTTTCATTCATGATTATTAATCCATTACCTTGCAGATAAATATAGTACATGAAATGTACCTTATCTTTGAGGAATGTTCATTTTTACACAAAACTCGAATCTGTGATCAGATGAGAATGCCATTTCCCGTTTAAGTGAATAGCCTGAATGTTTCTTTCTACCCTCTATGTCCCTTTAAATATGACTTTCATTGAGGGAGAGGTTTTCAACCTCAGATGAGCATTTCCTGCAAAAACTTTACCAAATGATACATTTTTATTATATATCAACACTTGAAAGCAAACAAGATAAATGAAGGGATTCAATTCTTTCTGTTCATTGTTGATTGGGGTCATCCGTTGCCATTTATTGATTTTGCATCTGACAATGATTCCATCGATGGATTTTCTAAAGTTGTGTTTAGGCAAACAGAGCCAAAATTTGTTTCATTTGGGAGAGAACTTAATAAAAATATTTAATTACATACTTATATGTTCGTCTGTTCTCTTTTAGAATTCTGGTAAAGATCTTCGTAATATCAGCTTTCCATATATTCAGGCGGCTTAAAACTTGGATAATTAAGGTTCATATGAAAAGCAAGAATTTACGAAAGAGGATGGCGACTTGTAGTTATTTACTTATCCAATTATATTTCGGAAGGTGTGGTTAGTGCTCTACGGATATTTTATCATGACGATGATACCTACAATTTTCCTGGTCAAAGTGGGTTAAGGTCGAAGCCCTCCTCCTTGGCGTCAAAAGTGAACAAAACCTAGAAAATTAGACGAAAAAGTGAAACTGCAGCAGGGCACTGTTGCCAATCAATGGCAACATCGGAGTGACGAACACTGACGTCACAAGGCGGAGTAGAGAGCGGGTGAATTGAATGCCATCTTCACTTTTTGCACCTTTGAAGTATAATTTTCTTTGGTATTTCGATGTCCGATTCAATTTAAGTGCATTTGTTTATAAATGTCGCTTGCTGCCACATATCTGCAGTGTGACGACGACGGTAAAATGCGGATACAACTACAGTTTCGATGTCAGAATAATAAGTATCCATGGCTACCTTTTGATTGAGGAATCCTAAAAAGTATACGTCTTATACTTCTAGCTTAATAGGAAGTATTTTTTAAAATTATTTGAAAAACGGCCCCATGCATTCTTACGGGGGAAAGTCGATTTTTAGGGCCTCCTAGAATCGAACCCATGATAGGTAGGATCAGTTTAGTATCCCTTAGATTGTCGTAAATGGTCTTTGGTTCGATTCTAGGGGGCGTTAACTATAACTTCGTGAGAAATAGGGAATTAAGGACTCATTTTGAGGAACTTCCTTAACGTATTTCCTTTTGAAATTTGGAGTTTTTATAAAGATAATCATACTGAAGCGAAAGATGACATTGAGTTTCGTAGGATGGCCTTGGTTCGATGCCGGGGCGGGAATAATGCTTCCGTAAGAAATGAATGGGAAATCGAATTCAGTGTCCGCTGCGATAATGTCTTTTAATTATGTTTAGCCATGTTCGTGCATCTACATCTACATCAGTACCCCGCAAGCTGCCTTTCGGTGGTTGGCAGGGGGTGAATGTAATCTTCCGAAAAAATTTACATTTCATTAAAGATATATTATACCATTGCCTGCTGTTAGCAAGCACGCCTTCACTCGTATAATGGATATATATGTTATACGAGTAAAGATGCGCTTGCTGACAGCAAGCAATCGAATAAATATATCGTTTAATAAAGCATATGATGTTTTGAAAGACTTTATTCGGATAAGTCATGCTAACTAAAGGACATTTTCGCAGCGTATTACCGCCCGGGCGTAGAACCAAAGACATCCTACGAAAAACACTGTAATTATTCGCTTGAGTATGTTTGTGTATGTAGTGGGCCATCACGTAAAAAATCGGTGACTCCGTGACCAAAGCGGTTTGGGCCTGAGCTAAAAATGTGAGCCTAAACTTGAAAATTTCTTTTATTTTTATATATCATCAAATTAATCGTACATTTGATGCGCTTATTTTCCTCTTTGATATTTGTATGATTTATTTAGGCGTATAACTATATCTCGGTTCTGGAAAATTTAATGCTATCAGTTTTCAAACTTTCAACCAATCAAACTTCAATAATGTTTTTAGATGTTTTATTAATGTTTTTTATTTAGATTTGAGGACATATTAACTCTTTTTGAATTTTTATACGATTCCGAATTTTTTAATTTTTTTTAGCCCCCGTGAACCGGTGAGGTCGATGGGGGGATGATTGAGAACAACGGCTAATAGCTGACTATTACATCACCTTCCTCTGTTTATGTCATTTGGACTTCCAAACAAATTAATGGGAGACACAATTGCAAACCTTTTGCCTTCGATTTTCTAATATTTCCATACGTAAGATCCGTTTCCCATTTCCATTGACAAATTCGTCCTCTATCTTTTTGTGGAACAGTCTCATTGACTATTAGCAAGCTTGCTACAAACCCGGTACAAAAGTGACGGTGAATGATCACCTTTTTCCTAGAAAGAGTAGATGTCTATTCACACAATTTATTCTTGATAAACCTGATAAATATGTGCTAAAATTCCGGTTAGTAATGGATTTCAATTCCAAATATGCATTGAATGGATTTCCATACGTTATCGAGATGGGGGATAGGCCATCTTCCTGAAACATGTGATCATCGCATTGAAGGGAACTTTTCTTATGAAAGGAATTAACCTAATGACCGATAATTATTTTACGTAAGGAACCCATTTAAGAGGCTGAAGAAAGTAGGTTCTTCTTTAGTTGGAGCTTTGAATACAATACGATAAGAGTCGCTGGAGTTGAAAACCAGCAATTCCAATTCCAATGTTGTCGAAAAATGAAGAAATATCCTCGGTTTAATTTTATAAACCGAGGAAACATGTTCTTCTCCCAATTTAGATGCTTTCTAATGAAGTAGTGGACAGTATTAGTAAAAGAAAACTAAACGCGGTGAGGTACCATAGTTGTGCAAAATGCGACGTAGTGGACCAAATGGCGGTGAGAGCAGACTCACGACGGAGGACGAGCGGAGTAGGTGTCCCGAGGACACCTACTCCGCTCGTCTCTAGAACAGCGGTAGGTGTCCTCGGGACACCTACCGCTGTTTCGTAGGAATAATCGCCGACACCCTCGCCAACGCAACAACAGAGGAGGAGAGGAGCACCCTATGCAAGCTCCTCTCCAAGATCGCGGAAGCCAACCTCCAATAAGCCATGGGATTTCACATCATTACGTGGAATGCCAATGGGCTGAGGAGGAGGGCACAGGAACTCCAAGTGTTCCTGCACGCGGAAGAGGCGGGGGTGGCCGCAATCACCGAAACGCACCTGAGAGAGGAGAGCAGATTCTCCCTCTCAGGATACGAAGTCATCCGAAGGGACCGGGGGGACAAGAAGGGCGGTGGAGTCGCTCTCCTCTACCACCGGTCCCTAAAGATGACCCCAGAGGACCTGCCAGATCCAACCGGGAGGCTGGAGGCCGTCGCCGGAATGCTGCACCTGGAGGGAGGGAAGAAGCTGAGGATCATCTCAGCTTATCTCCCTCCAGGAAACGATCTACCCGAGGAGGACATAAAAAGCATCTTTTCAACTGGAGAGCACCCCACGATACTGCTGGGAGACTTAAATGCCAAAAACAGAAGATGGGGCTGTAGAACAGGAAATGCTAGGGGGCGAAAGTTAGAGGAATTAACTGAAGAAGAAGGCCTAGATATATTCGCCCCCTCCGAGCCAACAATAGCGACCAGCGCCAACATCCTGGACATCGCTCTAGGGTGTGGCCTGGATCGCCCAACCGCTAGAACAATCAACGCCCTATCTTCTGACCATCTCCCAGTGGTATTCACCCTAGGGGTGCTGGCAGAAGCAACGCCTCCTCGGAGAATACGAAATTACAAGGCAGCAAACTGGGTCGGCCTCAGGAACGACATCATTGAAGCCCTACCGGAGAGAAGAAAGGAGGGAACGATGAGGAGAGAGGAGATCGACGACACCGTGGACAAACTTACGAAAGCCATCCAAGAGGCAATGAATAAAAACATCCCCTGGGAGGAAGTGAAGATTGGCAGGATCGTGCTCCCAAAGCCTGTTCTGCGAATGATACAGGAGAGAAATAAGACGAGGAGACGATGGCAGAAGCACCGCTCTCCGGAGCTAAAATCTCTCCTAAACAAGCAGAACAGGCACGTCAGGGAGGCGATCCTGGAAGCCGAAGCGGACCATTTCGACGCAAGGATAGACCGCTGTATGGAAGACCCCCAGGGGATTTGGTCCCTCGTGCGCATGTCCAAAGGCGCACGGGGGCGGCAAGTAACTCTCCGCGACGGGAACAAGACAGCATCCCTGGACCAGGACAAGGCGGAGCTGATGGCAGATCACCTGTCATCAGTCTTCACGCTGAATCCTCCCAGGGATGCAGCAACGGAAGAAGCCGTCGCGGAGACCATGAGTCTCTTGGATGGCGAAGAAGAGGAAGAAGAAGACGGGCCCACGGTGTCGCTGGTGAACGACGACATTGCCTACCTGATTACATCCCTTAAACCAAGAAAAGCTCCAGGAGAGGACGGGATCACCGCGAGAGTTCTCCGAGAACTCCCCATCGCAGCTGCCGAGTACCTCCGGGAGATTTATGAAGACTCCATCGCCAGAAGCTACTTCCCAAGGCGGTGGAAGAAAGCTACCATCTGCTGCATACCGAAAGAAGGGAAACCCCCCAGCCAACCTGACAGCTACCGCCCAATATCTCTCCTCGACAACATGGGGAAGATGTTGGAGCGGTGGCTCAAGCCAGAAATGCAGCAGATGGTGGAAGAGAGGAAGATACTCCCGGAGGAGCAATTCGGGTTCAGGGAGAAGCGCAGCACAGAGTACCAGCTCGTCCGGACCATAGGAGGCGTGATGGCAGGGTTCAACAACAGAGAAGTGACGGCGGCGGCCTTCCTCGACGTACAGGCCGCCTTTGACACCGTCTGGCACGCAGGCCTTCTCCACAAATTAACAAGAAACAACTTCCCTCGTCGTTGGGTGAAGATGACAAAATCATTTTTGACGGGTCGGACCTTCTCTGCCAAATGGGGAAGGTCCGAATCCGAAGCCAGAGAGATAAAAGCAGGGGTACCGCAAGGATCTATACTGGGACCCCTGCTGTTTAACATCTTCACCCACGACATCCCGAGGGACCTGGGAAGAAAAGTGGAGATAGGCCTGTACGCCGATGACCTTGCCATCTTCGCCTCATCCAGAAATAAAGAATTGGCAGCGCAACATCTGCAAACGGCGTTGGACGAGCTGGAAACTTACTACAAAAAGTGGCGGGTAAACCTAAATCCCGCCAAAACTCAAGCGCTTCTCCTGCAACCCATGAAGAGGAAAGAACCCGAACGGCAGCTGCAGCTGATGGGACATCCCGTCCCGTGGGGAAAAACGGCCACCTACCTGGGCATAGACCTAGATGCCGGATTGACCTGGAAGCCGCACGCCCAGAAAATCAAGAAAAGAATGAGGGGGGCGAGAGGAGCACTGTCTAAGCTCCTCTCTAACCAAAGAATCCCCCTCAAAAAGCGGCTCCAGGTCTACAGATCCTGCATCCGCCCGATGGTGGCCTACGCATCTCCCCTCTGGAGCTCCGCCTGCGCTACAACAATGAAAACACTGGAGGCCGAGCAAAGCCTCACCCTAAGGAGGTGCCTCAACCTGTCTCGCCTGTCCTACGTCCAGAACTCAGCGATCAGGGAGGAAACGAAGACGGAAGAACTAACTCGCTACCTCATGGAGAGAGCGAGGAGGTTCTTCCAGAAGACCAGGCTCTCCAAGATCCCCCTGGTCGCTGAGATCAACTACAACGAACCAGACGTCAGGCGAGACAGGCACAAAAGACCATTCGCCTCCTTGGGAATGGCACTCTGGCCTCTAAAGAAGCGCCCTAAGGCTAACTAAGGGCGCTTCGGCCCAACTAGCGCAGGCGGTTTTTAAATCAAAAAAGGACAAGTAATCAGGAGGAAAAAATCTGAAGGAGTTATGAAGCCATAGGGCTGGTTAGCTCAAAATCGTCCCATTAATCAGGAACGGGACAAGCAAGAACGTTGGCTGTTCCGGGGGTGTCCGAGTCCCACTGTTCTAATGTTAATTGTAATTAATTGTAATATTTAGCATTTGTTTAATAAGTCTGCTCGGCCAATGATAAATGTGTTCTTGTTCAATGTTACTGAGACAAGGATCCAGAAATATGTTTTGTTTAGCTGAATTCGTCTTCATCTTCAATGAATGGGCTTCTTAGAATCATTTTCGTAAAATAGGATGATATATACGTTGACTTATATTATGTAAACCAGAAAAAAAAACTGATGATTGCTAATGATGTTCATCCCATTGCAGAAACTGCTATAAAGTTCTAACTCGCCAGATAGTTAAGATGAAGGCACATTAGACATTCAACTCATTTTCGATGCATAATACTTAACTCGTGAGCTTCGCCCTAAAAAACGCATTTGGCACGCAGCCTCCGAGAGAATTCCCATCGGTGAAAGTTTCAGAGGAACCATTCCTCCGTCGGAATCCACTGCCCCTCCGCAATTTCATTCGATAAACATTTACATCACGAATTATCTTTCATTTGCATAGCTTAATCATGTAGAACTCTGAAATACTGACTCATTCAAAGCACTCATTAAACAAATCAAAAGTGTTTTCGATAAAGTGTTTATAGTTATGAAAAAATGGAATGTATTATTATGACTGATTGGCACCTCCTTTGCAAAGGAATTACCTTTGTTTTGCTGAAGTTTATCACGAGTCCTGCCTTCTGTCCTACCATAGTTAACACTCGAAGCCAGTTCATCTCCATTAAGGGATCGAAAAGTACGATATCATCTGCAAACATATTTATTGCTTACGTATTCTCCATTTACCCAAAGGCCCTTTTTCTCTCGGGCTAATGTTTTGAAGATTTCTTCAAGAACAGCTGTGAAGAGAATGAGTGAAAGGCAAGCACCTTTTTCGAACTGAAATACTTCAGTTTCTTTATATGTAAAATTACTGAATTTTATAAATCATTAAGAATATTAGAAATAAGGGCTTTTATTATGGAGGACTCATCGATTCGAAAGCCAGTGGATAGTCCACAAAACGCAGTACTAGTGAAATCTCGTATTAATTTATTCTGTTGATAATTTCCTGTAGCGTATGGATGTGGTCCGTGGTACTGAAACCTCTTCGGAATCCGGCTCGTTCTCTCGGCTACATAGATGAAAGTGTTGTCTTCGGGACCCGTCCATATGACCGACGATCATTTCCACGACGCTGGTAAATAGGAATAGACCCGTTGTCTTCAAACGTTCGCCTATTATCCCCATCAATGTTTTATAGAAATCTGGGAGGAGACTGATGGGAAGGTAGTTCTGTAAATCCTGTTATCGAATCCTTTAAGTTCGAGGACATAGTTGATGGAAGATAATTAGTAAAATCTGTTGTAAAGCATTGCACAATAATAGATGAGAGTAGTTCACTTCGATTGGCCGACAAAGATGTTGTCAGATAAAATTCAACTGAAGTTGGAACGAATAATGACTATGTCAATATCGAAAGTCATTCGATATTGACACAAAACCAGGTGCATGAAAAGAAAGGACCAAGTGTAACCCTTTTTATTGTTTGACCAATTAACAGTTTCTTTCTGGTCATGCGATCTAATTACGACGGGTAATCACGAAAGAAGTTAATAAATAAATAATTACTTTATCTCTCGTGGGTAAACATAAGGATTCATCGTTAAGATAAATATCCTTGAGTTTATAATACATATTAAAAATAATACGATATGTAGTTGTAAATGAGTTCTAAGTTTGAGTCATTGAGGAAGGGCGCTAAATACTTTATTTCAGGGTGAATTTATAAGTCGAAATGTTAAGTTAAAATATCGTATGTTTTATTTTTGGTTTTAAATAAGCGTAATTTATCAGTACATAGCTCTCTTAAAAGTATCTCTAGCCATGTCGCATATACACCCTTCTCATAGTTTGAGTAGAACCAAAAGCACATCATGAATCTTGATTGAGGAATACACTTCGCCTTCAACCTCCGCCTTGTTGAGGCAATGAACTTTGGTAGTTTTAGGAGGAGATTACGTATAAACACTACAAAATATTAAATATATGATTTTCAATGTATTTGCGAACTTATTACTTGCATAAAAAAATGAGCATGAAACTATAAAATATTTATAAACGAATAAAAATCCATTGAATGTTCCAGTGACCCAAACGGTTTGAAATTTTCCTCCTAATCATAAAAACAATTCCCCAAAATTAGATCATTATTTGATTAGGAACTTAGGTCAGTAAACTTGCTATGGAAGAAGGGAAGATGATTTTTATGGATAAAGATAGCTTGATGGATTAATATAGTCCGTTTCACAAAAGCTGGTAGTACGTGAAGCCTATGGGGAAATAGAAGCACGTAAATTGCCGTAAGGGACCAATCTGGCGTCTACGTAGGGGTTAGTTAATCCGTCCGGCGGAGAACTACGTATAAAATTAAGATTTCTAGCTTAATTATTCGATATTTTTCTAAAATATTGATGAAATATGGATAAAAAAGATGACTCTACATATTGATGAAGACTTTTCATCCTTATAACAAGATAAATAAATATATCTGTTTTAGACGGAACTTCTTGCGGATTTTGTGCAAAAAATGCACCTGCCTATACGATTCCCCCATAAGACAATACTGCCTGGAATTTTGGAACGGCCTGTAGAAGGGTTGCTTCCGAGGGAGTAATATAATTATAGTCATTCGTATAATGCTTTCCGCAATACAATTGCGAATTTTTCCGTTCCTTCTGTTGGTTAAGTATGAATCGGTACTACTTTCTCTGATTCTGCAATTGCATTAACTAATTAAGAAATTGTGCGTCAGCGAGATGTAAGCAGATGACATTAATGCAAATCTTCCCTGAGTTTCACGAAACCGAATTATTTGCATCAAGGTAAGACTATATCTCGTAGATGATTCAGTTACCTCTTTCCCTTATCTTTTGTTGATACTTCTTCGACTTGTGACAGCTTAATTATCTCTCAATTCAGTATATTTCGATTTATTATAGTTTATTCTTGCCGCTTAAGCTGTTCACGCAAAATCCCTTGATAATTCTCATTTGAATCATTCTGTAAATGTTTATCGTAATTTCGCACAAAATAATAAATCGCACAAAAACTTAGCTTCACTTTCATTATGTTCCAACCAATGTCCACCTATTGGCAAAGTGCATATTTTTCTGTTACGATGAGTGTATTTTGCTCATTTCCGAATTTTATTTTCCGATTCTAATCTGCTCAGGTTTGATATTTATTCAATAGAATAGAAAAAATTTTGTATTGTTTCGTGATTGCTAGATTATAAAGTTTGATCAAGTATTGCTCACTAATATTCAAAATAAATTTTTCGTGCTCATGTTTGACGCAAGGATAGACGTCATCTGAAGTGGACAGAGAGATTCGCTTCATTCAGTAATTAAAAATCATCATTGAGAATCGTTCAGCCAACTCATTCCACCTAGCAAGGGTGTGTAAGGTAATTAAGAGGAAGACCTAAGTTTTAAATGTAGATGAGAAAGTTTCCTTCTTCGTTTATTTTCCTCATTGGAATCAATTCGGCTCAAGGACTTTTTTAAAAGATCTTTCCACGCATAGGAAGTGCTAATATCCTTTCCATATGTGCTACTATTTCTTAACTCATTCTCAGCCTTTAGACACCTCACTCCTTTACACCTGAATACCCTTGAAAAATAGCAATTTCTTTCCATCTTAATTTTATTTCCAATTTTACATTTTATTCTTCGATTAATTTACTTTTTCCTTTTATTTAATAGGTCTCCATTCTCGATTGAAACATCTGCGTTCATTTTTCATTACCATTGTTGTCTTATCGAGAATCGCAAAATGTTTCGGCTTCTGCCATATTCATACGTATCACGCGTCTATTCTTTGAACTTTTTATCATACTAAAAACTTTTTAAAAATTTCTGGTATGAGTGGTCAGATGTCAAGTTTCATTCTCAACAAATTTGAATAAAAATAGAGGAGAAAATTGTTTTTCTAACAAATAATTTTCATTTTCTACTAACTTTTCTAATCAGGGAAATATAATAATTATCACTGTGGTAATTTACCATTTTGTATGACATAGTTTTCCGCGATAAATTTATTTCGGTTTATCGTTGCAATTAGATCAAGTGGATTACGTTGAATATTGAACGTTATAGTAAAAATAGACACAATACTACTTAAACATACATGTACGAATGTAGAGTTATGGTGTTTGACTCCTGGTACATATTTAAGAATGTAAAATATTCATAAGTTTAGTTGCAAATGTAGAATATTAAGATATTACTATTCGCACTTCTTAGTATGGTATTCGTGAGAAGTTCTCATTCAACTATTTGTAAGCTTCAATGTCCATCGGTTACACTGTCGATCGCCATCACCACATTCCTTCGTCGTATTGGAAACTGTTTCTAAACACGGTTTGAAAAGCTTCGGAAGAGAGAGTGGCTCTATTCAACACGCTGCTAATAAAAGAGAAAACGATTAGGAGGAGGAAGAGAAAGTGAACGAAAAGGGAAAATAATCGATTTGGCGATTATAATTTGCATCCATCGTCTCTTCCATTTCCAAGCAATTTCTTCTGTTTACTCTCCAGTGCAGAGTTCATTGAAACGTCACCTGTTAAAGCTACAGCCATCATTTGCTTGAGTATTTAACAACTGAAAGATAAGCCATATTCAAAAATAAGGCATAAATAATCCAAATTAATTGAAAAATAGTGCGTTTTTTCAGATCTGACATTACGTACGGGATATTGTTTTATAAATATATTCGAAATACCAAAATCTAAGGTAACGTCTCTCATATTCATAATAATTAGTTGAAGTTTAGGAAAATACGAACATAGAACGGAAAATATAGGTTGATCGTGAGTACATCAGAATATATCTTGACAATTGCAACGAAGAATCATTAACAAGAAAAGGGAGTTTCTTAATTGAAAAATATTACAAAAGGTAATCTTGAGAAGTACGTCCATATTTCTCTCTGATTCTAACGGTTGGAGTAGTATACTATTAATACAAATAGAAGCATATTTATAAGATGAATGAGCATTTAACTGAAAGACCTTAAAAATTTTGCTTTTGGATGAAGTTTATTCACCAAAAAATCCTTATGACAAATAATGATAGATTCATTAGAACATTATCGATATGCGATACAATAAATCCATATGAAATGATAACTCTTTTAATAATGCTAACTTTATGGAAAAATAGGACTGATGAATTAGTGAATTATACTTATTTTTGAGAGAAACTTGTTTCCTGGACATTTGTTTCTAATAACTCTTAATTAAAGTTGTAAAATCATTACAAGTAAGAATATTTAGTTTAATTTAATGTTAATATCACCTTGAACGATCAAGAAAATATCTATTGCTTTCCATATTCCAATATTCCTAAAATATAAAATCTATAGATCAGAATTACAATGATGAAAGTGTCACTCAAAAAATGCCGAAGAAATTTTTTAAAAAACTCTTGCACGTGTTCATATTTTCAAGTACAAATCTTTTGCGAAATTTCATAATTCCTGAAATATTAACATTCACATGCATCAACGAGCCAGCAAACATATCTTCGAAGGCTGCAGCAGATGTTCTGCAAAAGAATCATAAGAGAAAGTGAATTTAGTCGCACCTTCTGCATTTGCCCATTCAAAGCACGAATGTAGAGGCGGAAATGTTTTTCATACGTGGTACAGAATACAATGAATGAAAATTAAGGTTAAAGCGTGTTCCTCATACACTCCTTGAAGACGCGTATTTTTGAATTAGCCTTGAAGAGCCCCGTATTCTGTATAAAAGCGCGATAAAGTTAGTTACTTCTTTTACTTAATCATGGGTGTAGCTATTAAAATGAGAAGATTTCTTTCACTTTTTTGACGTAAATGCTTAAAGTAATTGGAAGTGATGAGGCCATGTGAATACTACTACTACGAATATAATAAATTTGCCATTTATGCTTTATTTGTTTAATTATATACCTTTTCATGGCACTTAGATGCATATGAACGAAGTAATTGACATGAAAATTGTTTTGATCAAATTTAATTTCGCTCTTCACCACTACTATTTTCTCGAATATGAAGTTGAAATGGACCAAGCTATGCAAAAATGCAACAAAAACACAAACGAACCCAGTGTATACACAAATCCTAAATTATTTAAAGCGATACTGAAGATGCCATGTATTTTATTTTATAAACCAATCAATAATTATAAATGAAATATTTTTATCCAAAATTTAGATTTAGAAAGATTGTTTCGCTCCCATTATACGAGATCGTAACCAAAATAAGCTTCAAAATTACAAGCCTTCTCTTTAGAGTGAATTTTTCAGAATCGCAGTTCGCCATCGGTTTAAAAATTTTGTTCAACCGAAGTGTAATACTCTGAATATGAAATAGTGCGGCGTTTCTACGGTAGAATTTTGCTGTCACTGAGTCTTCGTTTTCTAGAAACAACTCTGATATTGGACGTCACTGATAGTCTTGTGACTAATAAAATTGCGACGATCCATCTTTTTGAAAATGACCACGTAGTTCATTCTTTCAGATTCAAATTCTGTTGCAAATCGAAAATAAGTTACCTCTAATCTAAGAGTGGGTGTAAAATTGAAGTGGTAGATGACTTATGAGATCTATTCTATAACATTTTCACATTAAGAAGACTGATTTATTATCGAAGACTCACTTCAGCGAAAAAATCCCGATTTTAGGCCTTTTCCGAAAGCATTGAGGAAACTGAAAATCGATAGATTGGGAAGAATGTCGACTGATTTAGAAGGAAAACCTATTAGCCTTTTATTATGAACCTAGATCACTCGTACTGTGATAGTCATACATTCATTTAAACCTCATCGTCATTGATCATCCGTTTCGTTTTTCAAAAGGCGCGCTTCTTGAAATATCGTTATCCTTGATAGATTAATTTGATGTAAAATCCGAGCGAAAAAAATGATAAATTTCAATAAACCGTTCGGAAAATTCAAGAGAGTCGATTTCAAGATGCGTCTTCCGATTATAGAGAAGATTGACCTTCTGGCGCATCCGGATGCTTCAAGTAGAGCACCGAGACTTACAAAATCATTATTTCCTCAGTATAAGGAGTATTATGGAGCAACTATATCCTGAATTCTTTTCAAATATATTAGATAACGATTATATTTTCTTACGGATGACAATTATGCAGTTCTGTATGATTTCTTCATACAAATAACTCAAAAAGAAAACATAAAACTATAATTAAAGCGATTTAATCATTAATCTCTTCCAGTGTAAAATGAATAATAAGTATATAGTATGCTTGAATCAATACTTACAGAATGTGAGAGAGCATGAATAAAGAGTTAAATGATGATTTATCCATTCAATAACCTTTTATAATCAAATAGAATACTTTTTGAATTGAGTAAATAACTTTAAATCTAGGATTTAGATTTAGCTTTAGCACTTATTTTCAAGAATGTTTTGTTGAAATATTTTGTTGAATTCAGCTCTTTGAAATTTTAAAGGTCATATAGAAATGTACACATTCAAGAGAATATAAGGAAGATTTCTAAATCCATTTCTTCAAATATTCCGAAGAACGAAATAATAAGAATAGAGGTGGTTGCTCTAATGTGAATAATCTAACAATTCGCTCAGTTTGGGATGTTTGGACTCAGCGGAATTAAACTTGAGCGCGTGACTCCCATCATCACGTGCTCTCCCGCCATTTTTATAAATATAATTTTCTTTGAATGGCTGCTCTCGGTTCCCAAATTAACTCCTTTGGACACATGCCCACTTGGGCATCTCTTTTTCTTCGTTCACTTGATTTTCTCTTTAGAACGTCCAAAGATTTGCCCTTTCATTTCACGATACGGGCAATCTTGGGCGTTGCTTTGCTGGAAACAAGAAAAATAAATTGCAAGAAACAATTGCGCTTTAAGATTGATTTGCGTTTGAAAATAATAATTGATTTAACTAGATACGGTGAATTCAGTGATCTGTTTATCGTATCAACAGCTGATGCAACGACTCTTTAACTGTAACTTATTATTAATTGTTTAATAGTTCACGAACGAGAATTTTGTAATACAGGACGAGATACGTAGCGGGTCCTCGTTTTTCTATTTGAATTTATTCTTTGAATTTTGTTTTTTATGAATGTGGTCTGAAGAATACAAACTTATTCATGAATCTGTTTTAGCATTTAAAGGTTGTTATTACGTTTTTCGGACTCACTATTATCATACACCTAGTAACAAATAACAGATCGAATAACGTCCAGAAGATAGGGGAAATACATATTCGAACGAAGCGTTTTAAATTCTCTCCAATTACGATACATAATAATGAGATGAAAAATAATTGGATCCTCCGTTACGTATACATAATGCTACAAACAAGGTAGGCACTTGCAGTTTATTTATATAGATTTATTTTTCTGCCATTTAATTTTTGAAGAAATAATGTTTTTTTATCTAAATTTTTATTTATAATAAAAATTGAATTTCTGTATTGATTTCTAATACTTTTGCGGACTTTTATATTCTCAATATACGGCAAAGAGTACATATATTTCCTCTTACCGATCCAAGGCGCTAAGGCCTCGGAATATCGGTTTTGAATTGCGTCCAATACAAGATTGGCTTCTTGCAGTAGCCAACCTAATAGAGTACGCACTTAACTACGGTACCTATTGAGCTACTGATAATGTTAATTTCTTTAATTAAAGTTTCTTCATAAGGAATGTATGAGATAATTTTAAAGGCATAAACACAACCTATGTTAACCTAGGCAAGACTAGATACTTTCAAAATGTATTTGCTTATCAATGCGTTATTATAATAAGATTAACTTGTAATTAATTTTCATCACTAGGGGTTTAACTGAGGAAACATCAAAACCGCCGATCGCTGTAATTTCGGGAAACCTTTTTGAATTTATGTCTCGCTTCTAAATAAGCGTTTCTCTTTCAGAGAATTCTTTGGGTAAGATACGGGTTCTTCATTCAGATGATTCTAAGAAGGAAGTTTCAGCGGAACAAATCTATCGTCATGCCACTTCCTGTTATCCCAGATTGAATAATTTCGTATTACGTAATTCCTCGGGAAACTACGTTTTGCATCTGATAAACGCATTTGACGATCGCATGATCAACAGACTTTCGTCTCATCGTAAACACTTATTTAATTACTCATTCAGTCCAAACCTTTTCATCAATGGAACTTATACAGTTGGATAAACTTAATTCTAAGCCATCTTTAGAAAACTCTTCGTTTACTTTTAATTTAAATATCGGAAGACTTGTATAGTATAATTCAGATGTCTATGGTCATAGAATGGTAAGCCTTGATTTCTTTGATAGTAAATAATGTTGTCTCCAGGAATTTCTTCGAAATCTTAGTGAGGCGGGTCATTTAGGTGCTTTAACCTTCCAGAGTCAATAAAACTATGAATAATATAAATATTTTTGGAACAACGACGCCACTCAATCATCGACTTTCAATCATGTGTGATAGTGTACTTAAAAAAACTTCTCAGCAATCAACCCGTATTACGTAAAGCTATTAAAGTGCTATTCCTCAATTTGTGAGAAGAAGTAATTAGTCGCGCGACTTTTACGTTTCTATTTTAATATTCATCAATTTATATATATATATATATATATTGTTGTATGTTTTGTATATATATACATATATATATATATATATATATATATATATATATATATATATATATATATATATATATATATATATATATATACAAAACAAATTTTTATAGGGAATCTATTATTATATTTGATGATATTTTATTTCGTGAGATAAAATAGAGTAAAACCACTGGTTGAATCTCTTTTATCTGAACTACTTTCTGTCTGTGAAAGTAAGTTTGTAACCATTGTTTTCGCTCCCAAAGGAATTTAGAGATACTTCTTGGACTTCAAGATGACCGATTTAAGAATAAAATATATAGTACGCTTGTTATCAGAGTTCGTTCCCCCTAGAAAACAAATATGATCATCATGTATTCCTTTGTCATACCTTATGGCTGTAAACACTGTAGTGGTAGTAAACCAAATGAATTTAATACATACTCGAGGAACTTTCTATTATGCTGAGACCTAATGGTGTGATGAAGATTGATTTTATAAATTTTAATAATCCTTAATAATGGTTCGTGAACTATTCTTTCGAACGGTATAATTCATAAGTAGACCGTATTTTTCAATAAAAATTTTATATCTTGAGGATCTATATTGCATTTCTCTCGACATAATTATACAAAAAAATATCTTTGCTTGCAATTCCATGGTTATTTTTCTCATTCTTACTGAAATTCTTTCCATGGATATTATGCTTAAAATATAATAGAGTTCGAATTATAGAACTAAAAATTCCTTGTGTTTCTATTCATCATATAGTGCACTAAAATTACGAATATTTCGCAAAAGTCAGTTTAATTCAGTACGAAATTCGTAATAAAATGAATAATTGCATCCTATATTCATACGGATCAACGTAGTTCAAATTTTTATAATATTATACTCATATCTATTGGTTTTTTTATTTTTCGATACTCGAATGATCGTGTTAACTGAAATTGGCATGATGAGCGAGGGAGCTTTCTCCAAGTTTTTGTTGTCGAAATCTCTCACTATTTTAAGCATATTCATGATGAACTTGCGAAATGTTGGAGTAAATTAAACGATGAAAAACAACAGGAAGGATGCTGAAAGATTGATTATTGAGACTATTCCCCATTCAACTAGATAACGACGGCAATAATAGCGAAATCTTTGCTGTTGAGGTGGACACGCAGAGGACCCCAGGGCATCGCCCTTTGGAGGGGTGAATATATATATAAGAAGGAAGGCTTCAGTGGTGGGAATATGAGGATTATATTTTGAAGGAGGAGGACCCAAGAGGCGGAGGCTTCACTCTATTTTCCTGAAAGGTAATAGATGTTTGTGATTGTAGCATGTTGAGCATTTCATATTGTTTACGCTTTTCATTGTTCTTCTTCTCGACGGTCACTGTCACTCATATGACCTCCTTCCAATAGATCATTTGATGATCTTTCTTTGCTTTAACAAAGGATGATTTCAAACACAATTTCAGAAATTAAAAGAAAAGCAATAATCATTTGTAATCGTAGATCGAAGCCAATATTTATTCTGTCGGTTATGAAAGTCAAAAAATAAAGCTTTATTCAAGATGTCGACTAAAAACTCAATTTAAAATGAAAACAGTATTTTTATTTCAATTTCTCTAGCAACAAGTTTTTCGTAGAGTAAGAAATAGAAACATATTAGGTGACGTATAAATTTTCACGATCAAATTTTTCGAAGGTTACCTTCCTCTTAAATTATTTTTCCCTAAGATATGATTTCTCGAATATGAGTCTAATTTTACTTTTATATATTCACAAGTTACACGGAGAAATATAAGAAAAAACTAATATTTTATGGATGAAAACAATGGCAGTAATAAGAGTAAAAGAAAAGAATAAAATGAGAAAATGAAATCAATCAGCAACCACATCAGAAACAGGAAAATTATATCAGTGACATATAGAGCAGAATCTTGAATTTTGCATTATAAATTTAGCGACATTTTACGTAAATTTACGTAAATTTTTTCCTTAAATTTAAGTACTAAGAACGAGTTTATGATAGCGGAAATGAAATCCAGCGAATGAGTGGGAATCTACGCATTTCCTCCCTAGTTTCAATTTAAAAATCTAACCCTGTCTTTTTCATAACTTTTTTATTTTTTCTTAAGCTTTAAAAACTCTTTACTTTAATCCTTCGGAATCGATAATTAAAGGTGTCATTGATTCGTCTGTTATAGATAACGCACATATTCAGAAAGGTATAACAGTCTCTAGTTTCCGTCGAGGAAAGAATAGTTTTCGTCGAGTCAATGTAGCACCAGCATGTAGTGTCAAATTAATTTTAATTATTCAATTGAATTCATTAATTTAAGTGTTCGTCAATTAGTGTTTCTATTTTCATAACTCTTATTCCACAATTTTCTGCATAACTTGTTCGAATGTGGCCACTCCGTGGCGAAGTTGACTCAATTGGATGCTTTTTTCCACTTATCTGTAAATTAAACAGAGTTTGATAAGATTTCTTCACAAAGAAATTTTATTAAAATTATTAATTTTTACCCAAATTAATTCTATGTTGTTTAATTAAAGATGCCTCGTTTATCGCTATCTAAAGTACGTTAAAATAAATCGAACTTAATTTTGAAATATAGTATGTATTCATACTCTGTTGAATGTTATTTTCATAAAACTGAATATAAATAAAACTTTTTCTTTTAAAAATTACAGTACAGTTTTTTTATTATTAAGACTTCAAGAAAGACTTAAGCAATTTTTATTTTCTTTTAACTTTCAAATCAAATCTCATAGATCAGGTAGTTTCTCTTAATTTAAGTATGGTAAACATCCTATCTCAATAGACAACTGAAACTCTGTTCAACTTTATACCTCACTAATTTCTTGGACTATCTGTAGAAGGCCGTGCTGAAGTAAATGATGAGGAAAAGTCCTCGGTCGATTGGACCTTGGACAAGAACGCCCTCTTATAAAGCTGTTCTGAGGCTTAGTGTAGATTTTAGAAATGTAGATTCCTCACTGTGATTCTATGAATTCTACTACGGATTCTGTAGAGGATAATGCAGAGAAGAAGAAAACGCTTTTAAAAAAGAACCTATTTACACTTACTTTATTTATCTCATTAAACCTTCAAGATATTCGTAATATAAATTACGGGTCCTTTTATAAAACTGCAGGGAAAATGGGATGTCTATCGATTGTCTTCTTTATCTTAATTGTTGTATAGAATTTGAGATAATAGGCTAATATATTCAACAGTCCTTAAATGGTGGCGCACACTTCTTTGCGGTTGAAGTGGTTTACAAAAAGAGAATCTCCGATATACAACGAATTGTTAACGAAAGTAGGTTAAATCAACGGCCACATTTAACAAGAAGTGAATTGGGAAATGTGATGAGTGAAACAATGAGTGTGAGACAGGAGTTCAAATGAAAAAGAGCAAATACATTTAGAACCTTGAACACTTCATTCAAAGACGAGATTCTTTGACTATATTTTAGCACTCCCCATCAGGGCCATGATTGTTCCGCAATGATTTTATCCATTAAGAACTTTCGCTGTTTTAAAATATGTGAATCTAAAAAATTATTTTGAAGCAACAGAAATCAATTCCCCAGTCTCGAAGAAGGTTTTTCTGTCTTCTGCAACACGAAAGAAAATTGAAATTTGAGATTGATTGATACAATGAATTGCACGAAATTTTGAAAAGTAAAATAACAAGAAAATACTTAGGAAAACGAATTTATCAAAACTCAAAATATAGAAATAAATGGATACGGAACGAACTAAGAACAGGATATCTATAAGCCTATATGATTCGGATTCCAGTAGCTACTAATCACAAATCGTTTGAATCTTTTATTTAATGGTGTTTTCAGTGATCGAGAGAAATAGCACCCAATGGACAATCGAGTGGTATCGTTTTATCCAGAGGTGACAGATTGTCCTGGAATAACAACCGAAGGCCTTTTTTATGTGGTATTTGCGTCATTCGAATGATAAGAAAATTAGGAAAGGGATATTGAAACATTAATGACAGCGAAACAAAAGACAATGAAGATTAAGTATGAAAAATAAGTTTTTTATCCTTCTTTTCAGGAAAAATAATAAAGAGATAATTAAATATTAGCATTAATTTAGGACGTATGGTTCTATATTTATTCGACTTTATCCGGTTTTTGAGCAAAATTTCGTAACTCACTCGTAACATATACGATTGTAGATTACACTTATCTAGATATTTTGAGATCATTTACTAACCAATTTTACTAGATTTAGGATCGAAAATAAATACTCAATTTCCATTTATAAATGTGAAGTGTGAAAGAATGACTGTGTGATGAGAACGTGGTCCTGAAATAAGGACACACAAACTCGACAGGTTTCGATGCAAGAAAAGAAAAATTGGTGGTAACATTATAAGAAATTCAACAGAAGGTAGGCCTATACGAATTGTATGCACGTGGGTGTGTGCAGATCCAAAGAAGTTCGCTTCATTGGGAATCCTACGACTTTTATAGAATCATTAATCATGCATCTTAATAGTTCTCGCCTTTATGAAATAGAGATATTTTAGCTTAAGGAGAACTTATATGTGGTGTTCTATTTAGTATTACATGTTTTACAGAAATGCGTGAATGAAATTATAGCCAAAGGCGAATAGCTAACAGTAATATAGGATGATATTACTTTCTTTACTCAAAACCGTATGCTGACTCATAGATAGAAAAGTTCAAATAATCTGAATGTAGACAAAATTTTACTAAAATTTACTCTTATGAATTAGAGCTGTAAACATAAATACAAGATGAATTTTCCTTCACAAATCAAAGAAATTCCGTTTAAATCAATACTTTTTGTCATTTTGTGTATCATTTACTTATCTGTCCATCAGTATTCAGAAGAAAACACATTTTGAAATCAGCATTTTCCTCTTCTCTCAGCGTTATCCGTCAATAGGGGGTGACCTTATCTATAAAATTAGAATTAACAGATATGAGTACGTAAATATATAATTTTAACATTTAATTAAATAGCTCTCTTTCTTAAAATATTATTTTTAATATTTAAGTCGATTAAAAAATGCATTAACTATTCACTCTTAGAACACTTTCTCTTTCCATATTTGACGTTAGACTCGAAGCAAAGAATTTACCATATTTCTACTTCGACCCTAAGAAAGAGCGCGATATTAACTTGATCAAATCGTTAGTCATTGTTTTTAGCATTACAGCTTTGGAGGAGCATTTCGAGCGGCATTTCACGCTTTAAAAATAGGAGCGTAGATCGAAAAAAAAGTGTTGATCTTTCGCCGTAAGGTCATTCACCCAATAAAGCTACTTCCGCTCATCAATAGGTCTCTCTGTAGAATTAATGGAACTGATAAAATAAAGTTTTATGTTGTTGATAAACGAAGTGTTTGCGTAGTTAAAATCATCGCAAAGAAGAAAGTTACAGAGAAAGGTATTTTCACCCCAAATACTTATTATTAACAACAGCAAGAGAATAATAAATAGCAAATCTCCCCATTTTAGGACGAATATAGGTTCAAAAATTGTTAATATACTGATTGATCTTTAGATAAATAATATTCGATCTTTTATATTGAGGAATGATGCCATTTACTTTCATTATAATAAAACCTTCCTCTGTGGATTAAATGCGACAAGGCTTTACCATGTGGGATTTCAAAGAAAGTAAAAATAAAAGCGACAGAAGAAAGTATACAAACAGTTTTGAGTCTCTAGATTGTTTGGCCGTTGAAGGGAGCAGAATAAAATTACAGTATTTATTATTTTATTGAAAATCAAGGTCCACGAACTACACCATTTTTCGTGGAATTTAACCAAGACTTTCTTCTTCTGAAGGTTCAATTTTGTTGTTAACTGACATTTCCACTAATAAGAAACAAATTAAGAGTCCATCTTTACCATACGTAAAAAAAGAAAATAAATCTTCTTCCTTCGACTCATTTAGAGTTTGTTTTCGTGCTTTTGTAGGTCACACGAATCACCGCGCTGTATTTTATTCCGAAAGGAATATTCGAAGACGAGGATATCAAATATCGAACGCTATAAATTGTAGTTTAACTTTTTCTAAAACAAAATTTTCATCGTGCATAAGTCGATTTATTTTTCATTTAAATCTCTTTATTCTTGTTGTTTAAGAAAATAATTGATCCCTGAGTTTATAGCCTTTGATCCATTTTCTCATCGATTGATTTTAATAAAAACACTTTCCAAAGGTTGGTTAGCGATTCCACTTCGATTATTTCCCCGTTAAGAAGGAGAGAATGAAGGAAATAAAGAACCAATTCAGTTTTCGACTTTGTTGAGCAAAGCAAGTGGAAACCCGAATCGAAGGTTTATTAACCACTGCCTGTTATTACCTTCGTCCATTTATTCTCATTCTTCTAAATTCATTCATGGGTATGGTTGCACTGAAATACGATAGTTTCATGTTATCGTTTCTTTTGAACAAAAACAACTTTTGCGTATCTAAGGAAGATTGTTTCGTGTTTGATTCTTTTCGCCTGTCCAAGGTTTCTACTATCTACTTTTCCTTTGGAACCTCGTGACGTTCTCACACCACGTGACACACATTATTCGTAAAATATTTCTTAAATGAATATTAGCATTATTTATAATAATATGAAAGATTTCAACAAATATCCTCATTCATTAATGATAATATGATTCTTAGAAATGGAATAGCCAAAATTATATGTATTTAATACAATTATAAATCTTAATTAATTAAATATCCTCGACAGATTCGTTTTCAGATAAATGAACATTTTTAATACCTTTTTTAGGTCGTGTTGATTCTAGAGTTATGGCGCGTTTATATACAGAACGAAGAAGATCGTTTTCTTCTTCTTTACTAAATTTTGGTACGCTTTTTAGGTCACAATTAGATTATTCGGAAGTAAAAAACATCGAACCCCAAGTATGGAATGTTTGCAGGAAAGAGTTCGTGATTCTCGCTTTCGTCAGTGGCGGGGGGAAGAAGACGCTTTTCCTCATCTTCATCGCTCTAGTTCAAACTTCCACCGAAACAAGGTTTTCCCTCTTACGCATACTTTCCCCGCGCTAGAATTTGGCTTCCCTTGTGCCTCTCATTGGATAGGATGATTTAATTTCGAAATACTACATCACTCACCAATAGAAGATGATTCTGCGGTAAATATTTGTCTATTTCATTCTCCTGTGCACTTTTTCTTAGAGAGGCATTTAACAATGCATGTGAATGCATTAGGTAATCACTTTTGCCGGTTGCCAATCAGTTGGTAGAGCGTAAACATTTTCATCGATCAAATTGCGATGAGAAACAAAGGTAAAATAACTTTAACTGAAATAAACATATTAATAAGTCGAATGAAAAGCTTCTGAACGTGAGAAATCATCATTACACGAGCTCATCGAAAAAATTTTAGAGCCAATAGAATGCAAACGTTTCCATTTCTATACCAAAATTATTTAAATAATTCATCGATTTTTTGTGAATATTCAAAATTGAGGAAGTGATAACATACTTCAAAATTTAAATGACATTCCGTCGTATTTTTTGCATTCAGTAGAAAAATTCTGCTTATGTACCCCCATTCAAAAAGAACTAAAAAAGGGATCCAAGAAAGTTGAATATCATTAATATTTAAAATTTCAAAGGCATGTGCTGAAATCGAATTCCCCAATACAATAATATGGGAAATAGTATTTGTTTTGTAAGAAAGATGTATCGAGGCATGATAAAGGACATCTCTGTAGCATTAATCGGGTCACTTGGAGTGAAAGCTCAAATACTAGAAGGCGACCCACAAAACAGGGATCCACTTAAAGAGGGCACCAGAGGAAAATATAGCCGCAAACCTTTCTCCGCATTTATCCATTAAACGCCTTTCGTTGGATAAAGTAGACTGTGTCATCGATAGGCTCCTCAGAAAAGTTTCGCCGAATTAGAGCACATAAGTTTTCCTCCAAGCTCAAAAATTCCTCTAAAAATTAATAAAGATATTAAATATAAAGAATATCCTTATGAGTAAAGTAATAAAGTATAAAATATACCGGCATTTTTGAGTTTCCGGTCCTCATTATTATCCCGTTTTAATTTTTATTGACATAAAATATAAAATTCTCCATAACTTTGTTATGTGTGCTTCGGTGAAAAAATAGGTTCAATTTCGCAAATGAGAAGAAACAAGGTATTGCAAATAAGAGAAGAAGATGTAAATATCCGTAAGACTTCGGAACATCCACAAACGATTCGTTTCATTTGGTGGGAATTTACTACTATCCTAAGGAACTGTTAGGTGAAAAAGCTATTCTAAATTTCTGGTATAAATAGATGTATGAAAGATATCGATGGAACTGTTTTATTCAATGTTACGTTGACTTTGAATCAGGAGTAAATTCTAATTACTATGTATTTTATTAATTTCTCCTCAACTCGAATGTAACCAATGAGTAGTTAGAATGGAATTTGACCATCGATTTGTAAAATTATTGTCTCCTTTTTCCATTTTTCAGACTTCTAATCTATAGATTTCGTTATTTCCTATTTTCAGAACTCCATTTTTGTTAACACCTCAATAGATAAATAAACACGCTAATTCTATTCTACGAAAATAGGGCAAGTATCACTATATTCAAATATATCATCGAGTCCAAAAATTATATTCAAACAATGTCTGTATAAAATACATTATAAAGCTTAATAATTTAAAAGCTTAAGCTTTCACTAAAAGGAACCAGGTAACAGCGTAAAAATCTTTATTAGTTTCAACAAGGTGCTTTTAAATTATTGATATCAAATGCGATAAAGGGAAATTAAACGCAATTATCATAAATAATTCTACCCCCGTAATGCATCATAGTTGGGAATAGCTAATATTTATGTGACGCAACATATTTTACGAATGAGATCATTGTTTAACAAGAAAATAAAGTCGTCAACAAATAAAACTAAGCAGATAACCTAATGTAAATATTTTCGGAGAATTAAATTTTATGAATTCTTAAAGAATTGTTGTAAAAACTTAGACTTTATAATACAACATTTTGATAAATACTACCTCATTTGATTAAGAATTATTAAACTGTGCTTACAAAATAATCTAAACGTACGTCTTCGTTTGCAAACCGTGTCAACTGGTCTAATTAAACCTAATATGTATCTCAATCTTTCGGGAATAAAATAGACAACTTGTCGTAAACTATAATCTCTGAACATTATATGTATTTCTGATCATTTTTATGGATTCATATACGTATCTAAATAATGAATCTCGATCTTACGAAGTAACTCTTATTTAAAAGGAGATCTGAATATAGAGATTTCTTTTATATTTTAGTTCCACTGTGACATCTCTTTTTTATCTCGGTATATTGTTCTTACGCAGCCTACTCAAGATGACTATACTTTGATTTATATACGATGATTTACTATTTTTGAAAGGAGAGATTACATCATATTGCAAATAATTCGCATGTAAAATGTTCTTTAATCTTAATTATCTCTATTCGAGTGAATCGCTCCTTCTAAAGTACCAGAAATTCATGATGATAAAACTACGGAATAGATTTTGATAATTCTCTCAATATTTCTTATCATTTGTCCAAATTTTTTTTCTACTTCAATTCATAGGCTTCTCTGATTACTAATTAGATTCGAATTAAAATGTGTAATAAATAATTCTAGATTAACGAAAGTCGATCCTCAGCCTTTTTTCGTTTGCAATTTGAAAAGCATATGTACATTTACAGTGTTGAACTTGGCTAATTATAAGAATTATCATTTTTACCCTCATTGACGTAAAAATATCAGTTTTTATTAGGGATAGAAGTAGAATCCCCACTGTGGAAGTTTTACATTCTTTGACAATATTTACTTTAGAAGAGATTACTGAAATTTTTCAATAATAAGCATTAGATTAGAATCAGAGATATGAGAACTAAGATTTCAACAAGTGCATATTTGGCGACAGATTTGTGGCCTTGTTCCTTATGAATGAGCTAACAAAAAGAAAGAGCTGGGTTTATCGTTTTTTGAAAGGGATTGTTAAACAAATGTGTATTGTTTTTCTCCCTAAATGGACTCATCAACATAAATTCTTGATGTTAAAGCTTTAAGCTTTTACTGGCAAATCAAACAAAGATGTTGCTCGAAAAGTTCCTGAATCTTCGAAATGATTTTTATCAGCCTCTATGCATCATATTTGCATAGATTCTTTAATCATTCTAAATGTATACTTGTTTGCGTTTATTTTATTCTTTTGAATAGCAATGAATCATCTTTGGGATTTTATGATTTATAACCGAATCGATTTCATTGGAGATGAAAAATGATAACCTTTGGGAAAAAATCCATTGATACCATGAATATTTTTGATCGGCCCTACTCTCGCATTATATTCATGGCATTAAGGTATTTTTGTTTCATATTGTTTTTCGTTTCATTAAATGACTTTCTTCCGTCAAGTTGAGCTTTAGCATTATTAAAAATATTTCTTTTGTTTTGCACATTCAGAAAGTCAATTTGAGAAAAATTGTACCATAGGAAAATTTTGTATCACCCCTTCTCCATTTATAAGCTGCGAATCGGATGCTCAACTAGTTGTCTCGCTCATAGCCTTAAATGGTCCAATTCCTCGGCATTTTTTAAAATCTCGGCAGCCTCGCTTTATACTTCTCTTCCTGAAAAGGAATCTGACGTGGCAGCCTACTTCAAAGAGTTCGTAATCTGTCACTTTGACCTTTCACTTCATTTATTTATATATCAATGGAAGTCTCTCCGATCAACTTAAAGAAATCTTCTTCTATCAATGAGTCAAATGGTATATTCGTTGTTCATTTTTTAATCGACTTGATAAAAAAATAGTTTATTTTACTAGCCTTTAAATGAGATACACGAATTATTTGGGAAACCGAAAAATAAAACTTAAAAGTGATCACCATTATGCATCTACTCTTGGTTTCCTATTTCTAAAGTGGCATAATTTTTCGTATAAAATCAGGAAATACACAAATTATGCGAACGGAAATTATGGAATGAAATTCGTTCTCCGCTCTTTTTAATGGGACAATTTTGACCTGCAGAAATAAATAGTTGATAATATTACTTCTAAATATCCGCTCAAACGATCGTCAGTCGAATCGATTACTCTAATTTATTGCGTCTGTTTTCAACGTAAAGACATTGAAATTTATTAACTACGTGCAAATTTAAAGGAATCTCCAGTGCAAATAATTTCCGCACGAAAGAAATAATGTAAATCATTCCATGGGTATAGTTAAATTTCGAGAAATATGTAGAAATCATTAATCCTCTTCTCTTTCGATCACAGGAAGTACTGTCATTCAAATTTTATTACAACTGAAGAATTTGTAGACGTAAGATAAGTAATCAATACGAATTTGGAGAAAGGATGATCACCATTTATGAGAATCATTCGTCGGTTTCGAAATAATCGATGTCAAGAGATCGCGCAATATGTTTCCTTAAGCAATTGACGCATTTATTTCTATCTCCAAAATCTCAAGGTCTTGTTTGTCAAGAAAAGATCACATTAACTGAGAACCAATTTCATCCTCTCTTAAACAATTATTAAGCTAATGTTTTAGGTACCGATGTCCAATAAATTTCGTTTGTTCAATTAGAATCTTCCCATTTTCACCATAAAAGTTCTAACAAAAAATTTCGACACAGGTTGAAAATTTTTACCATGAATATGATATTATATAAATATTATAAATATAATAATATGAATATATTACTGAACAAGATTCTCGATAAAAAAACCGGTTAATAGCGATAATTATAAATGTCTCTTTATTTTTGTGTATTCACTGGGTATCTACCTCCAAGTTCCTTCCCCTCAAAGGAAGACGACTAAATAAACACAATGAGGACGAAACCCGCTGGCCATGGGATGCTCGCCAGATCGACTTTTTAACCGGGTTAGCCTTGTGACGAAATGTAAACACTCGTTGACTAAATACAATTTTTCGAGTTTTCTTATTTTTTGTATATATATATATATATATATATATATATACAATAAGAATACAATAAGAATTTTTCTCGGGTTGAGATCTCATTATTTCTCAAAACCAAACTTAGGAAAATTTATAGTTGGTTTGGATGTATTTAATTTTGACTGTTTTAAATTTGCGCACTATAATTATATGGACTTCGATTCAACAAAAGCCTAAATTTTGCTTTAACAGTTACAGTCTTAATTATTCAGAGTTTTCCGTTACTATGGATGTCATTCAACTACACTTGTGATTGTGTGATTTTCTTTAAACTTAAAAAAAGAATGTGAAGGTTCGAAAATTAAATATTAAAAATATTTGTAGACGCTTTAGGTCATTCTTGTATGCGTTGATATTATTTTAATGTAAAGAAATATTTATAATAGACTTTGTGACATTGTCCTTCGGAAAATGTTAGCGGTCCTTCGAAAATTCTTCCGCAATCCTTCAAAGGTTCGTCAAAAGGACCGGAATCGTAAGACCATGAGTCTGTCAAGGAGACATTATTCATGTCCTAATATCTCTCACATTTACTCTGGAGTTTAGCTCTCTATTCAATTAGAAAAAATATTTTATAAAAATTTGGGAAATATCAATTATAATTTATTATTAATCAAAGAATTTGATACATCACCTAAAGTTTAAGTTTCGAAAGTTGAAATACTGTGCAGTATACAAATGCAGGTCTCAGAGGCATTAAATTTTCACATAGAAATTGTGTTCTACGAAAAAGTTTTCTTCTAATATTCTATAGTTTGTTCCACTTTTCTTGGCAGTATTGTCATTTGGAGAAATCGAATAGCCTCGTACGCCGGGTCATTTTTCTGGAATATCCGCGATATCCACAAATTTTGCCTTCGCAACGGATGAAATTAAGATTTTCAACTTAGTTAGTTTTTGAATTTTATAACCGAGGGAGTAATTGATTTGGCGCTCCGATTGCTAATCATTGTTACTTTTCGCTCGAGACTAATAGACCCGTGAGCGTAAGTCGGATTGATCCGGACCCGCTCTCGGTTATAAAATTCAAAAACTAAAGTTCTATTCAAGATATCGACTCAGAATAACCTGTAAATGAAAATAACATATATCTCAATTTCCCCCGCGACAAGTTTTTCGTAACGTAAGAAACAAAAAATTTTTAGGCGATGTATATATTTGACTGCACGATCCAATTTTTCGGAGGTTGCGTTCCACTTAAATTATTTTTCACTAAATTATAATCACTCAAAATTTTATGTAAGTTGACTTTTATGTATTCATAAGGTATAAAGAGTAATCTAAGAAAAAACTAGCACTTAATGTTACATAGGATGAGAGAAATGGTAGTTTTAGTATTGTTCACGGCTGGTGAGGTGACCATTTTTTTCATTCCGCTATAAAATTTATTTCTTTCGTTTAAATGTTGAAAAAACTTCGTCAATATATAGAACCATCCTTCCTTATCCAAATTTCACCAACAAATTGGAAAAAAGTCCACCAAACTTAATGGAAAATATTAATTTAATCCGTAGAAGTAACTCAGAAATAATTAACTGACGGCTGTGTTGAGGCTAGGTTTCTCCCTTATGGGAATTTACGTGCATTTATTTCCCCTTAAGCCTCCCGTACAGCCAGCTTTTGTAATAAAATATTTAGAGTGGCTTTACTGTGTTCAGAAGAAAATTTATTGGACTCTAATAGTGTATATTTTCGTATTTTCCTTCCGTAGCCCAATTCTTCGAGATCAGTAAAATTGAAGTCGATTTGATTTTATCGACCGTCGTCGGAGTCAATCCCAAACGGGAGGGAGAAAACTACCAAACGCTGCTCTACCCTAAATTTCTTCAGAAAGTCGAGGCGTAATTTCAAGTTCGCATTCCCTTGCATCTCATTAAGAGGCGATGGGGAGAAGCTAATCCAAGGATGAGAGGAGAAAAATTGGTTCGCATCCTATGAGCAGAAAACCGTTGTAAGTATCACTTGAACGTAAGAAGGAATATTTTGTTCCTAAAAGTGCACAAGATTGGGTCATATTCTCTTTAAATTGAATGTCCCCGCATTCTCACTTATTCTCAATGTTTATAGCGTTAGTTATCGACATCACCTCATGCGCCCTCCCTGTTATATAGGTAGTTCAGATACTGGGAACAAAATAAGGGAATTAGATGGGAAACCTGACAGATTCAAAAATTCGTTTTTTCCTCGAACAATACGCGAGAATAACCGAATAAGGAAGTAAACTCACGCTGCATGCACCCCCTGCTAAGGTGGCTTGCACGGTATCTACACCTTATTTCTGCAATGTGTAACCAGTCTTACTTCGTATACATAGGTGTAATTTTGAAACTGTGCGCATAATTTCATCTTTATTAATGATTCTCACTAACAATTATGTGCTCTTGTTTCGAATATTATTTCCTTTCTAAAGCAAATCGAACTGACAGTGAGAATTATACTCTCATACTTATCCTGAAATCCCTTGAAGTACCTACAGGTGTCTACTACAGGTGCAGTCTACTAGCTAGCTTATCTTTTAAACTGCGCGAAAGAAGATAATTTCGATTCAATATCCCTTTTGGCAGTAATTTTGGAATAATCATTTTTTCTAGCTTTTTGGATCTACATGACCTGTTTTTCAATCATGTATTAGAATGTAAAAGGTTTGTATTTCAATCTGCCGCATCGTAAATAAAAAGCTCTTGAGCAATTACTTGTATTGCGAAGGCTCAGAAGGATTCTCAAATGCGTCTCCATTCGATCCATTTCCTTAGAATACATAGGCAAATACGAAGAATTACACTCCCGCAACTTCTGCTATACCACCGGTAATTGCCTCTATTTTCATTTTCTACGTATCCGTGAGTGATATGCCGACGAAACTCGATTATTACATACTGCGATATATTTTAATCGACTTCTTGAAAGTAATACGATGGGATTCGAGGCTAATACCAATAACTTGTGTAAGCCAATGATGTTTCGAATATATATTACTCAAATATACTTAGTTTTTCAGCTGAAAAATTGATTCGATCTTTGAATGCATATTTCTGTACTACTTAGGATGTGCGTCAGTTATGTTTACACGACGTCTTCAATTGGCTGAATGCAAGAAGCACGTAAATGTTGCAGATCATAACTGTAGGTGTGATCTTAAATGGCTCTCGTAAACAAAGATGAGGATTTCATATTTTGAATCTTTGTTTCTCTTTCATTCGTCAAAAAACTTATATATTCATACTTAGTCTAACGAAAAATCCTAATCCCACTGTTAAAGTAAAAGTTCTTAGAAAAAGTAAATAAATGTGACTCGGCCACAATTATTATATAGATGACTATTTTTGACTTCGTGTCATCTTCGGAAAGAATAAAGAAAGCATTTAAAGGTTTTGGGTGTGAAAGAGAATAACTGTACTGGCGATTGGGAAGAAATATCGTGTGGTAAGATCATTCAGTTCATTTTGAAGTTCATTTTAAATCTATTAATATGTGTTAGTTTCCATTTCAATAACTTTTTTTCTACATAAGGAACCGTCTAAAAAGTTATTCACACTGCTGAATGTGTACATATGTGCAGTCATTCGATAAAATTAAAAAATAATAAATATATTCGATGTTTATAATAACATATCAACTTATGTTCAGAATGATAACATCCTTCAAAACAAGATAAAAAACAGAATCTTGCCTTCATCGCTACATTAAATTGCTTCTTAGACTATGTTAATCAGTCAACAATTAACGAATGTATATCTCCCCTCATACACTTGGTAAAACTACACGAAGAACACATTTTCACGATTTTTAAAGATGAGATTGAAATCAGGTGCCATTGCGATAGCGCTTGCGGCATTCATTCTAGAATTAGTGTACATAATAGAATTGTATTTTTCAGTTATGGATGTTATAGATAATTGCAATGCAAGGTCAAAGACCAGAAAGGTTGGTCCCCTAACGGGCTACCCTAGCGGGATCTCTAGCTATGCCACCACGAGCCGTTATCAGAAAAATCATTTCCTATTGAAAATATCACATCGAATACATTGTTTTCCACTCAGAAGTATATTTGATTTAGTCCATAGGAACAAATTTGGAAAATTTTTAGATCAAATAATAAGGTTAAGCGAAGATATTAACGTTGTTTTAATGTCAGGTGATTGAAACGTTTTCGATGCATCGTCGACAGAAATAATCAATCTGAAATGAAATTATAGAAATACAGTATAATTGTTAAGAAACAGGTAAAATTTTACCCTTGATATTCCTCGATCAACGGAAATATTTAGAATTAGCATAAGATGTACACTTCACGCATTTTAAAGGATCGCGCATATTTTAAGACTAAGTTCGAATCATAATGCAATTATCGTATCGGTTAAGTGTCAATTTCACCTTTACGGACGCTAACAAAAAGAAGAGGTTATAGTTATCAGATGTAACCAAGGAGAAGTAAAAAGAAAATTTGAAATTGTGTGTTCAACCAGAAAGAGTCCATGCGACCGTCTATTGAGGAAAAAACAGCTCACATGAACTTCAGCGCCGTGTATAACAACCCTGAGGTTCCTTCCGGAATAGTTGAACGCATCAAGGTCGTTACATCGATCAGAGACATTCAGACTTCTTCCGAGGCCAAAATGTTTTTGATATATAGATGCCACGTAGCTGTGGAATTTCCTCATTGCGGAAAAATGCGAGTGGATATAGCCGAACATTGTCTGAGACTCCTAAGGAAAAAAATTACTTGATGTACGATGCTATTTCAGTCCAACAGTACAGTTCTCAGTCGGTTGTGAATACATTTTGATGCTAAATTTAATCCTTACACTGTAATATTTTCTTTCATTTTTGTCAAAAGCTATAAAATAGGAAGAGTATTTTTGATTAAGAGATGAAATTTGAAATAAATTAGGTTATTTTTGTGAAGGTCATATCAATAATTTTCAAGTATTTTTATTTACCGTATATCAGTCTAACATTCTGATCTAACATTCATAAACTTGGCATTATTTAACAATTTCTTATACAGTATTGTTTATTCTTAAACCTATCTTGGAAAAAAAATGAAAAGTAATATATATAATGAATCATTTCATTAAATTATACCTAATCTACGAGACAAATCATAATCATTATTTTAAAGAAGGGACGAATATCTGAAGAATAAAGAGGGTCACTTCGGATGTCATATGTAATGCTTTGACGACGGCTGCCCAGGATAAAACGAAAGCATAGAAAAATGGATAAAGTGAATAAAAAGAATTAGCTCAAGGTAAAACACTTTATAAACAAGCTTTGAAAATATCCGTTAACAAGTAACAACAACTTAATAATGAAAAACTCCATTGATTTGGATTTCTTCAATTCGGTTGCAAATAGGTTGACAATATCCGATTTCCTATCCATACACCTTCTCCAAATAGTTAACCCCGAGATTATATTGCGGAATCATCCTTAATTACGGAACATGAAAAGAAAAGTTTCGATTAAAATGATTGTGCACATGCGAATATTGTACGCACGGACGCCAGTGGGTTGGATCTGAGTATTTCCCATGGAAGCATGAGTCATGACGAAGCTCTATTTAAATGACGCAAGGAGGAGGAAGTTCTTGGACTGTCTAATCAGGAGAAACGGCTGACGGGAAATTTTCGCGGAAGTGGTAAAATACGTCATATGCAAGCTAAGGGAATCCTCCACACAACTTACTATTAGTACGAGAGAAGCATGACTCCTCTGAACATTCATCTTTGAGGGATCCAAATAAACAGACGCTACGGAATCCTTAGACAACTGTGTTACTTATAGCCGATATCACTATGGGTATGGTGGTCCAGCGAGGTGAATTTCATATAAGTGGTAAGTACAATAGGCGTAGGCTTTCTCAAGCATAGATTTACCGATCGGTCTGTATTTATGTGAATTTGTTTAAATGCTCGAAAAAAATTGGATTTTATGTTCAGACATATATAGTCAAAAATTGTTGCACAGCTTTCTGATAGCAGATGAATTTTCTTGAACTGACGGAAAGACTGGTTTATTAAACTCCTTCGCGCCTTCGCCGTCCTCGGTTACCTCCCCTACTTCCCTCTCTCTCGCGCTACTTGCGCTCATGGTTGCGCCGCTGACTCGCTCACGCTCAGTCCGCCACTGCACGAAACAGTTTCACGCTTCAGCTTGAAGGCGGAAGATCGAAGAAGTACCTCGTGGAAGCCATTAGAGATGGCGGACGCCGGCTTAGGACTGACCGAGTTTCCTGCGATCACCCTCACAGTGATTGTTGGAGCAACTGTTTTTGTTTTGATATACATTTCTACTCTTTTTAAAAGTAGCGCACGACCAGAAGAAGTTAAACGTAAGAGATTTAAATTGTCACCGTAATGTTGCTCGTGGTTTTTAGTGTCTAAGGTTAAAACTTTCTCTTTAGTCACTTTTTGTTCTTCGTTCGTTTAATTCTCTTTCCTAAATTGTTTCGATATGCTCATTTTAGTGAAAATATTATTTTCAGTGAGCTCACGTGTTCTCTATTGATTTTTTCTCCTATATTCAATATCCTCGAGCTCGGGAATGCAAGTATTTGAATCTCGATCGTATATGTATGTGTATATGGATAATACCTTGTAATATTCCATTAGTTGTTTGATATAATTATTGTCCTGTAATATTTTTTCTCAAATTATTTGGATTTCTAATCAATCTTGAATGGAATTTGTAGAGAAACCGAAAGAGCATTCCAAAACCAAGGAGAAAAACGAAGGAACGCATGGTGGTGCCCAGCATAACAAAAGTACGAAGAAGAAGTATGTTGCAGAGAGGTGGGGACGCGATACGAAGCACACATTCTCTCATCCCTGGTTGATGACTTCCTTGAAGGGTCATAGTGGAAGAATCTTAGACATGGACATGAGCAGCAATGGAAAACTGTTGGCTACATGTGCTGAAGGTATATTGATGAGCTTGCGAAATTTCTATCTATAGTAAATACATGACATTTTTGTAACCTGTGTTGATATTATAATAAATAATTTTAAATGTGCAATTAACAGTGGAAATGCTTATGCATGCATTTTTGTAAGTATCAACTCTCGAATCGTTTAGTGATTCTTAAATGGGATTTGACTTACTTCTAACTTGACTGCAATGGAGTCGGAGTATTTCTTTATCGAAACTATTTATGTATTTATAAAGATGTGATGTTTGTTATTGGTTTTTTTTCTATAATAATGCATGAAAATGGGTATGTATGTATGTATGTGAATGGAATGAAGAAGTTTTCTGGTAGTTAGTAGCCAAGGTAGAATTCAGTATTCTATTTTGTTAGTAGTTTTCTGTTATAGGTATATAGTTAATGTAATTATTTTTGTTAATTACCACAAGTGTCGTTCAAGTGGACACTAGTATAGACTGAAACACTTCTGAATATCTTTTTACCTAGAATATCCTATTTTTATATTGGAAGTATATTTGAATGTAGTGCAGGTGGATTTCATAGCAACCTTTGAAAATGAGTATCTCTTTTGTTTTTTTTTCTAATTTTCATACAGTTGAACAAAGAATATTGGAATGAATATTAAAGAAATTAGTACCAGTTTCAAGAAATTTATTTGGCAGATTTTTTTAAAAAGTTCACTGGGTGTGATTTTGATTGACTGATAATGATTGAAATTGTTGACAGATTACACACAGTATATTCATTTGCGTAAATTTCCATCTACTATTAAAATTTTCTGCCTAAATTAACTGAACAAATTCATTTTACAAGGATAATATCTTCAATGTTAACTTAGTCCTTCAGTGAACAGTTGGGGGAATCCCCTCTTCTAGTATAAGGTGAATCATTTCATCATGGTTGTGGATGTGTTCCTATTCTAAACCTGGATTGGGTGTGAGAGCTTAATATTAGCTCACCAATCTCCAAATTGAGTAAAATTGGTCAACCGTGGTTTTCCCCATCCCTCTCTTACTTTCCGATGGTTGGTGATATCTCAACCCAAACACTTACAGAAGACTCAGAAGATCCAGGTGGAGGTGAGGCTGATGGAGGGAAGGTGTTGGAATTGGAGAATGGGTGCAGTGGGGACAGCAGTGGAAGTGCTGGAGAGACTTGTAGCAGCAGCAGCAGTTGTGATGCCAGTAGCAGTAACAGCAATCTTAGTACACTGAGTAGCAGCAGCAAAAACAGTACAGAATATGGCACATGTGAGGTTGATAATGAAGTTGGTCTAGATAAGGCGGCTCCAAGGTCAACCCTCAACAGAAAAACAAAGCGTAACAGAATAAGAAGGGATGATGACAGTGGAAATGGTGATTCTCCAGTGGCCCCAGTTCGTTCAAGAAGGAAAGCTAGAGGGAGAACTCAGAAAGCACAAATAGCAAACAGTAGGACAAGGCAGACACCAGGATATGGGGGAATGACAAAATCAAAACCTGAAACTTGCGGAAGTAATTATAAATCCTCTGGTGTAAGACTTCCAATACTGCGACAATATGCAAAATTAACGTTAGGTGATGTTGAGCTTGCAGCCTTGCTTCGGCATTATTTGTTGACTCAAGATCAGCTTCTCGTGCTCGGCTATCCTGTGGAGAGTGGACTTTATCCGGGTAGGGCGATTATTTATAAAGATCCTTCAGGCTCGTCATTTCCAGATCAGGGTTATGTATCCACCCTCCCCAGTGAACCCTCTCGACCAGCACACCTTTTTGACGTGAACGCTCGCGAGTTTGTTCCACGTAGCAATCTTTCTGCAGTAGAGGATAGCCCTTTAATTGACTACAGTTCTGCTGGTACAAATTGGAATGTTGGACATGGGTCAAGTGGCTCTCTTAGCAGTTTGCCTCGTAATTCCGCTGTTGTTGATGGTGGATCCACCTCTTCTCCCGAGGTATCTGTCAGTTCTGAAGAAGGCTGTGACTTAGGGGATCTTGCTCCCCAAGAAGATGAGGAAGACGATGAAGATCTCAGGGGTATGACTGTCATCTCTTCCGACGTGTTGTGTGTAGAGTACGTCGAAGGTAAATGTGTTGAAAGGATTGTGTCATGTGTGAGAATGGTAAGTGCCAGCGAGGAAAAGCGATGCGTTCGGTGCGGTCGAGGTTTTTTCGTAACCAATGATGGAGAGTATTTAACGCAAGAGAGGTGCGTTTACCATTGGGGTAAACTTCAGAAGATGGTTGTGAATAGGGCAATGCCGTCTTCGTCTAATAAGGGGCGCTCCAATCAGGGCCTCGGATCAGGAACTGTGACACGCACAGAGTTTGGTTGTTGCGGTGGTAGGAAAGGGTCTAGAGGATGCTCAGTGGGGCGCCTCCATGTATGGTGTGGAACAGGCGATGGATTTAATGGACCCTATGGAGGTTACGTTAAAACTGTACCTCAAGGTAAAAGAGTATCATCGGCATCATCTGTTAGTGCATTAGTGTACGCTCTAGATTGTGAAATGTGTTTCACTGGTAGAGGCCTTGAACTGAGCAAGGTGACTTTGGTAGGAATAGACGGTAGACCTGTTTATGAAGCATTGGTTCGACCAGGTCGACCTGTAGTGGACCATAACACCAGATTCTCTGGAGTAACAGCAGGGGATTTGTCCAGAGCAACTAAATCCCTCGCAGATGTGCAGAAGGATCTTCTTACCCTTATCCATGCTGACACTATTCTTGTGGGACATGGGTTAGAGAATGACTTACGTGCTCTTAGACTGATACACGGTTGTGTTGTCGACACTGCAGTTGTTTTTCCCCATTACTATGGGCTGCCGTATCGGCGGTCTTTACGATCCCTCACTTCCTCCTATTTAGGGCGTGAAATACAAGGGTCTTCTGCCGGCCATGACAGCTGTGAAGATGCTCGCGCTGCCATGGAAGTCATGCTTTGGAAAGTAAGGCATGATTTTCGCTCAGTGTTAGAAAATTGAACGTTAGTTACATTGTTTAGATTCTACATTTCCGCATATTATGTGATAGGATTTTGGATGATTTTATACAGTATGATTTAATTGTAGAAGTTGTAAAACCGCAGACTTGTCTAGTATGGTTAGAATCTGACGCTCAGTAAATATCAATTCCGATGTTTTTATTCTGAAAGAAAAAGATCTGTGAAGGTTTTCCATGAGAATAATACGCTACAGCAATAAAAGTGGCTACCTTTGAGCAAATGGTGCAAGTATAAAGTTAACTTAAACCTAGTCCGTCACTTTGGAATGCATATATCTTGTTACTGAAGTGACATCTTTTCGTTCCTGATAATGGATCCCAGATTTATAAATGAATTTTCAGGCATAGTGTATATTATTCCTTTTTTTATGTGAATGGTATATATTTTTGGGTGGCCACAGTTATTTATTGAGTGCAAGTGTATATTGTTTTATTTAAATGTGAGTGAGAGTATCAATTGTATTTCATACAGGTTCAATACTAAGTTGACATTTATTCCTTATTTCAGTGCTCTGGAAACTTAATTGAAAATATAACTATAAGCCAGTCTGTCCCATGTTTCAAATCTGATTGAAAGTTGTTTGTTTTAATATGTATTTCGTAGTTGAAAAGGTTGTGGAAATTTCATTGCCTATTGTGAAGGTCCATGAATTTGTATTTCAGTTCAGTATTAATTTGAGTTACTCAGTAATCTTGTGTAAAATAATGAAAATTTTCCTTGTAAAGGATTGTATGTGTAGAGGAGGTGCTCTTAATACATGTCTTTCTGCATACCACGTGTGGCCTATATTATGGATACTGCCATGTCATCTTGTGAAAATCATTTTTGCCCCTGCACATTCTTGAGAAATTTTATGAAGTATTCCTTGTATGTACTTAGTGGCTTCATGTGGTTAGTGTTTGTAGAAGTCAACAATCTGCCACATTGTAGTATTTCTTTGATAGTATTGGTTCATATTGACTCCCTTTTATCATTCATAGTGTGATTTTTTTGTAATACTGGTTTGTGTACGGTGTTATTGATCTCAGAAATATTTATCTCAGATTGTTACTGTCTTTTTTAACTGGATCATGTTTTTATACTCAGCCATCAAGGGACCTAATGATTTTGTGGTGACTATAGAATGGGAAAACAGTTGTTTTGAGATTACATATTAGCATTTAATTATAAATAAAGTTCAATTTTCTGGTAATCCCATGCTTCTTGTATGGTTTTTTATGGTTTGCAAGTACATTGAATGTAGTTAGGGCAGCTAAATAAAGTGCTTTATTTTTATAAGGTGAACAATGTATAGTTATTTTATTTGTTGTCTTGAGCTCAAAATTTCATAGGACTTGAAGAGTGATTTGGTAACTTTATTATTTGAGTTTCAGTATAATTTTGTAAGAAAATAGATCAAAGTTTTGGAAATATGTAATTTTTTTGTTTTATTGAAAATTTCTATAATATATTTTAACAAACTTTGTATTTTGATTTTAATTATCCATCTACATTTCGCTTCTCATGTATTTTATTGGTACAGGTTGCGAGAGTTTTTGAAATTCATAGCAAGCAATGAAATGCATACTTGATGTAAAAAATTGGATGTTTGTAATATGTTATGGATATCAAATGTTTTTATGAGAGTCTGCCAAGTGGCTGTAGGTTTACTATTTTGACATCTTATGTGCTTCAAAATTGTTTTTGCATGCATTGAAGCATTTTCAAGTCTGCATGTCATTTTTATGCAAAATGCTCATTACATTTATAATTTTATCTGTGAAATATATATTGTTCTCGTAACATGTTTGTTCAGTTTCACTTAAAGTTTAGATATGTTTCCAAAAAAATTTTCTAGTTCAACATGTCCAACTTATCAAATCATAGAAAATATATTATATATCAGTGGCAAATAAATTCAAAATACCTTTTATAACAAGAAATGATTGACTTCTTCATATAAGATTTCTTGGGTTAACTAGGTCTTATACCCTAAAAATATCAATGAATTAAATCAAAACATTTCTATTTAAAGAATGTCATTATATTGCAGTTAGTTATTTTGCATTTTTAATTCCTAATTTTTTGACTTATCAGTTATGACTAAACATGAAGTATAATTGAATAAGCTCTCCCACTCATTCCATGTCCAGTTCATTTTTTTCAGTGTTATTGCATTAGATTATGTTGAGGCATTTTTGATATATTTATGTATTGACATCTTAGGAATTCAGGTTATACAGAGTTGTTTGTTTTGATAAGGAGTATTTTGTAGTTTTTATAGCAAGATGAATAAAGATTGCAAATATATTGGCTTATTCTTTTCTTCTAATCCAATGTGCTAAATGCAAACTTTGTTTAGTTGAAGTTGAACAGAGTTGAGGGGGATCGACTATACATGTAGGATTTTTTTTAGTAATTAAGTAAGCTGTGTTTTGTAGCTAAGTTAATAGAAATAAAGACAACTTTGTAAATTTCCATAGAAAAATTTCTGTGGAAATTTACAAAGTTGTTTTTATTACTATGACATTCCACAAAGTCATGCCTTCTCACATTGATTTCATTAAGTTAATTGAGTATAATTTAGTGTTATTTACTTTTTCAAGGTTAGAGAAATGTATGACTTACCTTTATATTTCCATTATATTTATGGTTGCATTACTACTTCTTAATTCAATTGATGACCTGAGAAGATTAATTTGAATCAAGTTTTTCATCCCTCATATAATTCGCACTTTATTTTAATTATAACTGTTTGAAGGTTGAATTTGTTTATTTCTCTATACGTATGGTCTTTAAAATATATATTGGGTTGAATATTAAACTCAGAATTCCTTCAGTGTATTCCATTAATTTCCTTCAGACCGTTCATTGCACATATGGGCTACTAAGGACTTCAACCAAAAGGAGCACAAGAGTGTGAGAGTGAACATAGAATATGACCATGCATCACTGGTGCGCTGGAGTCCAGATTGCAAAGCATTTATTATCCTGAGAGCAACTGAAAATATTATTCAAGTTTATAAAGTTACTCGAAAGCCAGAAGGTGGTATTGTTGCTGTTGAAAAAGGTTTCACTTTTCCAAAGGTAAGATTTACTGAAAGATTGTGTAGAAACACTTGTTATGAAAAATAATTTTTGTTTACTTCATTAACCTTAATTTTCGTTTGAGTTTAATTCATTATATTTATTTTATTTTATTCCAAAATTCAAACCTTATTCATGTATATGATAGTTCAATGGACTTGATAACTATTCTTTCCCTTTAATTGTCAGTCATTTCCAGTATGACAGTGATGGTGTTTGAAAACATTCAAAAGATGAACTTTATGTCAATACACTCCTTTTTTCAGTCAAGTCACATTTGTATATAATCCTCTGTATTATTGTTGTCAGTATATGTATAGTATTAGTATAAATTTCAATTCAAGCTATAATATATCATGCAAATGATTTAACATATTCAAAGTACTTGATTTATTAACTTCGGTGTACTGAAACTTTTTATTTAATTATTATCAAAGTCCACACAAGCATCCACTTTCTGGACAGTTATAGTGTGTTTCTAAACTTATCAATGGACATGCACACCTTGAGAGAAAATTTTATTCTCAATATTTGGATTCAAGAGAGATTTATAAGATTATGCATGCTCACAACTTCCCCAATGAGGCCAAGACTACACTTTTGTTAGTTTTGATTTTGGTAAAATTGAATTTTGAATTGGAAATTGATGATTTTCTTCAGGTAATAATGCTATCTCTAATAATGATTATCTCTGATTGAAGTGTTGATCAAATAATAATTTGTCATAATATGAATGAAACTGAAATCCAGTCATAGAAGAATCACAGAAATGAACTAGATAATCCAATTATGGCTGTTGATAATCTCAGTTTTTGATGGAAATATCTATACATATTTCAGTCTTGAAAATTGATTGAAGTGGAGACCCATCAAGAATGGATAGCTTCTAATTTTTTTAATAGTGCCAAAAACACTGACAATTAATGTTGAGATGAGATTACTTTCTATATTCCTTTGTATCTGTTTTTGCTGAGAATAATTCAAATAATGTATGAGTTTCCTGGCAAACCCTCATTTTATAAAATTATTTACATCATCATTCTAAAGATCATAAAATTTTTATACTCCATAGCTATTCACTATTTTTAGTATGAAAATATTTAAGAGTATACTACATCTATAATATTATATAACCAGAGAAATTTTTGAAAATTCCATTCTCTATTCCAACAAATTTCCATCATTCAATTTATTTACTTGCAGATGAAGGATAGAATATTATACAATGTTTATAAAAGTATTGTAAAGTATTAAGTGTTGTAGTGATCAGTATTGCACTCTATCCAACAGTGTTTTGTTAGTGATAATTGTTAAATATTCTTCAGTAATGTATCACCAGTTTATTTGTGGTAATATATATTGACATTTTTATGCAAAACTGACATGTCCCAATGGGGGCTTGGTTTATAGAGTTGCTGCCTGACCTCTTGAAAAAGGGTCAGATCCTATTCAGCATAACCTTGACTCAGTTAGTTAGTTTCTCAGTTAGTGCTTTTCAATCAAAATATTGCAATAAATGTAGATAGATATTGTACGTTGAATCAGATATTGCTTAAGGTTGTGTAGTTTCAGGTACAAATCATTCACATTTCTTGAAATAAACCAAAAATGTTCAAAGGTAGGTAGAGAAGGGAAAAAAGAGTGGATTGATCAAGGCAATAGTGGTTTGTTGTTACAATAATAGTTTTCTCTATAGGGTGAGGAATGGTGTGTGGTAAAGGAAAACATGGTGAGTGAAAAGATGCCAGACCACTTTCTTCAGGAAGAGTCAATGAAGTATCAATGTTTCTTCTATTAGTCTATAAGTTACTGGAGTGACAGTTGTCTAAGAGGTAAAGGATATTGCACAAGAAAAGCTGTCCTCTGTTTTTTCGGTAGTCGCTTTGATGGTATTATGTATCCATGTTATAATTGATGCTTCTTCCAACTTTAATGGGCAGACTATTCAATGAAATATATTAGTAAAATTTCAAGAAACCTACATATCAACAACTTACAACCAAGTCAACTTTACGGGGAGGATAGTGATTGAGGCTTTTAAAATTCTGAAGTAAGAATATTGTAGAATATATTAATTTTTCGCATCTGAAGATGCATAACCGCTTACAATTCTCTTGTCAACAAAATACTTTGTGTAGAAATGTAAAGTTACTCTCTTTTCATCATATCTTTCCACCAAGTATTTTGATTCTTTATCAATTTCAATAAATAGATGCATTTCCTTTAAATAACAAAGATGCGATAATTTATTTCTTGACCTCATAGTTCTTTGATGGTATAAACTTGAAACATTTCTCCCCTTAAATGGCTTGCATTACTGATATTGGACTTTGATTTTTAGCTAATAATTAGTCTGTGAATTTTTCTCTATAGCAAAAACTAATAATAATTTTCTATTTCCATTTAATGCTTTATAAAAGGCAGTATTTTAGATATTCATGTAGATTTAGGAGGTAAACATTCCTTCTAGTTTTTAATTCTATCTTCTAATTTTAATTTCAGCACCATAGTGAAGATATTATTGGAATTGACATTGCATGCAGTGGAAGATTCATTATGTCTTGCTCTGAAAAGACAGATCTAGTATTATGGGACTTAAAAGGGCAGAATATCCTTGGCAAAGTGGATACCTACCTGATGTCTACTACTTGTGCCAGAATCTCACCTTGTGGGCGGTTTGTGGCTGCTTCAGGTATGTTATATGTAATGTGTAAGTGTAATTATTTATTTACTCTGTGTTATATTTTTGATGTAAGGTTGTAAAAGTCATCTTTAGTTGCAGGTTTGCTATGGAATATTTGTATCTGAACACAAAAAATAACTCTTATCCTTTCAATTCATAAGTAGATTCCTATCTATCAATTATTTAGTTATCAATGTATCTGCTCTTCATAAGTAATGCTCAACTAAAATTTTGGGGGAGCGAATAAATAAAGTAGCTCATACCTTATAAATGTCATACTATTTTAGGATTTGCACCTGATCTCAAGGTTTGGGAAGTTTCATTTGGTAAAGCTGGAGATTTTAAACAAGTATCTCGGGCTTTTGAGCTGCAAGGTCACACTTCAGGAATATCAGATTTTGGATTCAGTTGTGATTCTTCCCGTATGGCAACTGTTTCTAAAGATGGTTCATGGCGGTTGTATGACACAAAAAGTTTGTATACTAGATGCATATTGAATAGCATATTTATTAATCAAATCAATCATATAATTTTTATGATTCTGAAGAAAAGTAATATATCTTGAGGGGAATGGATTCTTGAAAGGTATGATATACTCATCTATCTCATTTAAATTTTTGTAGTCGAATTTGACAAGGGAGAGGACCCACATTTTCTGATGTCAGGAAAGTATGAAACTTATCCAGAAACAGCAGCTCATTTGGCACTCTCACCTGACGGCACTGTAGTGGCTGTAGCATCTGGCACATCATTACACCTGTACTCTTCACGGACAGGAAAATGTGAAGCTTCCATTTATGAAATTCATGCAGGTAAAAGATGCAATTTCTGGTGGACTTACAGTTAAAGGATGAGGTTCCAAGTAGCCCAGAGTCAGAGTATTAATTATGTGCCCCTGGATTTTGTGAATTTATTGCTAGCTTAGTAAACAACCTACAGGAATTGTTTTTATATCAAACAAAGCATAATTTCATTTACTTTGAGATTTTTTGTGTCTGTAAATTGAATACTTAATCTACCGCAAGAAAAATATAAACTATGATACCCCAAAGACGGCTTCTAAGTTCCATCATTTTTGCGAAACATTCAATTGCAAGAAAATGGTACAACTTATAACAATTGAATTTCAGACAGAGTAGTATCTTGACCAGCTCCATGTGCTAAACATTTTGAATTTTCAAAAATATCCATTATATTGTTTTTAATGGATATAAAAGTTTAAAATCGATCCAGTCCAAGGATTTTTGTTAAACGGAAAAAAATTATATCATTGCATCCTATTCCTTATTTTACAATTTTGTATGATCTGAAAATTAGTTATTTTTTAATGCAAAATAATTTTTTGCTATTTTTAAAATCCGGCACTGGACATTGTTGCCATTTCATATAATAGAATTATGAAACTACGAAAGGTCTCTTGAGCCTCATGTGTCAGGTGTTCATGTGAGAAATTCTGAAGTTAAAACCTATACAACCTTTGCTTCTCACTGCTTAGAGTATAATCCAGTGGATCATTTTTCCACAACAGAGTGTAATGAAAGTAATTGAATATTTGGTGGTAGGGTTTTCCCTCTGGCGCTCTATTGCTTTTGTGGAATAACCACCCTTTGGATTTTCCAATTTTGCTGTACAATTAATCTGAAGCTTATTTAATCATATTTTGTGTTTTTATACAGAGAATGCAAGATTATCTAAAAGTAAGGAATTGTATTGTTGATATCAATTGAATTCATTAAGCAATCATATCCTAACCTTTATCCCCATTTCTTTCAAGTACTCTATTTCTAGTAGGTGTGAGAGAATATAAGATCAATTTTTTGACATTTCATTTTAACAATTTGAAACATTTCATCATAAACTGCAATTTCCTAAGTTTATAGTAGTAATTTTTAATACATTTAACATTTAAGGTGCATTTAAGCCTTATAATTATCAATAATATTTGCCATTAATTATTAATAATATTTTAAATTTTGGTATATTGTCTGTGTATTACTATTTCTTTGCATCTTACAATTATTCACTTGGTAAAACCTTTTTTTTTGGTTACTTACTGATATTAAAATGAGTGTTTAAGCTACACTATATGTTTTTCATGTGAATAACTGACCTGATTACATTTTTGTATTCCATTGAATATTGTTCATTATTGAATGTTTTATTGAAATAGTAGCTGTTATCTTCTTGACTGCATCTCTGTATAGATATAATCTGACTAGTATTTATTGTCATAAACCTCCATCTGCTGTTTATCTTTAATCTATTAGTTTAAAATTAAACTTATGAAAGAATAATAATATCTTCCACTCTTGATATTTTTATTCATATACTGAGCTGTAAATAGTTTTCATAATCAACCAATCCCAATTTGATATCAGATATAGGACCCCCAACCACTTTAAATTCTCTTTGAGTTGCCATGTTATTCCTGCCCATGTCTTTTGGTCCTCCTCTCATAATACCATATGTTATAATTAGTATCAATATTCTTTGCTTTTTCCCTTGGCTTTCTAGGACTTGTCATGTAAATGAAGTACTTAAATCAAAAGCCTGTTTATAAAATACCCTCGAGTGGAGTCTCATATTCATTCATTCTATTAATAATTTCCATAATTCCTATTTCCAAACCAACTTCTTGCACACATTTGGAGGCTGATCTTCATTCCAAATTTCAAAATTCTATTGTCACTTCCTGTGTTGAAGTTTTTTAAATCTTCATAGTGTAACAGTAGAGTTTGTTATCCTATATATAGTGTATTTCATTTTCCACTCTATTAGGCTCTATCCATGTCCACTCTCTTGCTGGATTCTTATTGAAGTATTTATTCGTTATGTACATATTGGTGCATTCTGCAAACTCTATCAGGCGGTGATCTCTTTCATATCTCTGTGCTATCTAATGATATCTTCATTTGGTAGCTCTAGCATTCTGTCTTTAAGATGCAGCAGTTGTAGGATGATAGCTCTCCATGATGGACCTTCCTTTACAAATGGGTAGTGCTTTTATGTCCGGATAGATTTCCATTACAACTCATATTTCATGACCTATTCCAAATTTTGTTTAGAAGATGTGATGCTTCTAAAGCCCGTGTCACTATTTTAAGAAGAAATCATTGCCATTCCAATAATATAAAGAGTGTGCTTATAAATATATGATTCATTTATATGCTAAACAATTAAGACTAAGAGCCATTATCTGGGTTAAAAAATTCGAACCCAAAAAGTCTTTTATTTTTTTTCCGATTTTTCATCTGCGTCTTATTTTTATTAATTAATTGAGAAATGGTTTTTAAAAGCATCTTTGGGGAATGATTAGCATCCTAATCATGTATCTGAGGTCTCGGGTTCAAATCCTGGCTGAGGAGGAAAATTTTCCTCTCAGGGTCTGGATATTTGTGACTTCCGTAATGCACACTACACTAATGCACTGTAATTTTCCCGAAAAAGGATGTTTGTGCCATCTTCGATAGTTAATAATAATATTTAATAATAGTATATATAATAATAATTGTTCTTGAAGTTCTCCACCCATATAGATTGATATTCTAATAAATGCTGATTTCTTTACTTTTTATGGTGGAAAAAAAGCTCCAATCAATCATGTGCTGTTTGATGCTGCTGGAAAATATGTCTTGACAACTGGAGATAAACATGTTCGTGTTTTCCATAATGTTATTGGACAGAAAGAGATGCTAGAAACAGCACAGAAGAGTTTGAGATCAGCCGGTACTTCGGCCATGCGCGAGCGATTAGAAGTACAGATAGCTACATGTAAGGAATTTCTTCAGAAAATGGGTGTCAAGTGCTCCTGATGTCCAGAAACAAATTTTTTGAATACTCCTTATTCTGTCTAAAAATTGGTTGTGAGTGGCTGGAATTTCATAAGACTGATCTATCAAAATTCCATATTTTCATTTGATGCATGAATCCAACTTTACATATATCTAGTATGAAGCATGTTAATGCAGTAATATTTCATGTATCATGAATCCTCTTAATTTCTAAATATTTTTTGTATCAAGTTACCTTAAAACTGATTTTAAGTTGTATTTTTGTTACCAGTTTGAATATTAGAAAGATATCATGTAAAAAAAGTTGTTAGTAGAATTTTGAATTAACATTTTTTTGCTTCTGTATAGATTTCTTGAGGTAAATCATCTTTTAATTAACTCTTATTAAAATATTTTTTCAATGACTATTTAAATGAGTTGTTTTGATGGGAAGTTTTGATGCTTAAAATTCCTGAAGCTGCTTCCAGGTTACATAATATAATGAGTATTCAAGAATAGATTTTTATGAAGATTTGTACTTCAAAATGGAAAGACAGTAATAAAATTGTATTACATATTGAAATCCTTTAGTTTTTTAATGCGATATATTTTTTTCATGTTATATGATTATCTTTAAGATACCTATGACCATATATAGAGATCCTTGTTGAAAGTAACTTGGCCAAAATTAGAACTAATCTAATGTGAAGCTGGTGATTACTGAGACATCCTGCTAACCAAGAACACCTTTTTGAGATGGATAAGCTGTCAAGCTTGAGAAGGATGAAAGTTCTTCACTGAATAATTTACTTGCAAGTTCTTCAAAACTAGCAAACAGATTTTATCTTTACTAGGAAAGTAATTATATATTACAGCAAATTCAACTGTATTTGACTGTACTTTATTTTTCTTTTGTATAATTTTCCTTGTAAAGAAGCTTCCTATGTTTGAAGATCAGCCTTGCTTACATGTCACTAGTTCTGTCTACCATTAACATTATTCACTTTTGCCTTTTTCACATCTAATATTTATATAATTCTTAAATAGCTCATTCTTTCAAAATTAAACATGCAGGTAACAATATAATCAGTAATTTACAAAATAGTATCACTCTCTAGCATAAATTTTAGGATATATCAAGAATAGGAAGATTGTATCTATTGTAATGCATGTGAAAACTAATATCTTCAAGCAAATCCACTCTTCTAACAACAAGTTGCATTTATAACTACTTTAGGAAGTGTCACTATGTGCTTACAATAGTCAATTGCGTCCAATCCTAGTTTGCCCTTTTTCCTGTCAATTAGTAGTAGTACTTGATACTTTCCCTTAGTTGCACTCTGTTATCAAATGTACTGTAGTTAATTTTGATTCTATTTTATCACAATATTATTTCTGAAAGGTTGAGAATGAACATGCGCTTTAGTTATATGGAAATAACTTTCTATAGAGGTTCACATGGCACTTAAAAATGGAGAGTATAAAGTGTATGTATATTCATATTGAAATTTTGTAAAATAATAATGAACAGGCTGTTACTAGTTTGCTCCTATTATGGAAAAAAAGAAACAAAACTTTTCTCTGAGTAACTTTTGTTCTTCAAAAACTTATTTCTAAAGCTTTTTTCTAACTACTTGCGTTTTACCATCAGTAATTCTGATAATCTTATGAAATAATGATAAGCTATTGTTTACTTATAATTGGTTATGAGTTAAATGCCAGGTGGTGAAATATTAAAAAAAGCGTTTTCTAGCTCAATATCAAGGATAGGTCAATAAGACCTCCTGAAAATATAGAAACCTATAAAAGGAATTAGGATAATATTCTTATGGGTTTACATGTTGTGGGTTCAATTTCAGTGAGCCCCCAATTCCCAAAATAATTTAGATGCTAGATTTAAAAAATTTTTCTGGTTGTTTAAACAATTTTAACTCCACACATCAATAGACAGGCTAAGATCTTTATATTCAGCTGTCGTAATAATATTGAAAATGGTAGTTGGTTTGATTCTATGGAGCATTTACTCTCCATAAGGAATGCATTAGAAAATCAGAACTCCTTTTGTGGTACTATTTTCCTGAAAAATTTGGAGAATTTATATAGACAATGAGACTTATGAGAGAGATGAAAACATTTGGCATAGAATGTCCATAATTCAATGCCGGGGTGGAAGTATGCTGCCATAAGAAATGCATGGGAAATCAGACTTAATTTCGGAAAAATCGGAAGAAAAGTATTTTTAATTCTGGTTTAGAAGAGTGAGAAAATTACAGGCATAAGAAGAATTTTTTATTTATTTCATTTTAAATTAATCTACCGAGTGCTTGCTGTAAGCAAACATTCTTTTGCTCCTTGGTGTGTATATATATATATATGAAATATAAAGATGTATGTAAAATATAAATATCTTAATAATGTACAAGGAACTCGTTTCTTAACAATATTTATTTTTATTCAAATAAGTTATTCTGAATCTTGTAATTTTTTATTTGTAATTTGGATTCCAAAGAAAATTTAATTGATTTATATACTGCGTATTTATGGACGCAGGTCATGCTCAAAAATTCCTTATTTCAAGTTTCGCTATCTGTATCTCTTGAGCTTCATTTTCTGTACCGGAGCGGACGTAGATATATTTAAAAATAGCGCTTCCAAGTACTGGAATCCATAGTTCGCTAGATAATAGAGTTTGCACAAATACAAACTACATATTCACTCAATCCAAATTCTGTAAATTCGAATAAATTCTAAATTTCCATAAATTGAGAATTAATAACTAAAGAGGAGCGAAGTCTAGTGCTGCTTGCAGTAATATCGTACATTCTTTTCTCGAAAAAAACAATTGATGTTTCATAGTGGTATGACAGCGAGTAAAATCGTGCCTCAATTATTCAACTTGGTGCGATTAGTTGCCGCTAGTTAAATTGGAAGGAAAATATTCAACAATAACCAGGTTAGTCTATAGGATTTTAGAGATTCATATATAATGCCTGTAGCATCTTTACATCATGTTTAGCTCAAGTACTCTCATGATGTAAGTGTTTCGACATAATTAATCAATTTCGTGGTGAAAATCCATGCCAGATTTTCCGTATTTCCTCAGCGAATAAATATCATGTTGTATCTTTTTCCGTAATATTCTCTAAAGAGAGAGCAAGTTTAACACGATTCTGTTTTTCATTATTATTAATTGAAATTATTTTCGCTAAAATAAAGTATCCATTACTTATATCATGCATTGATGCTTCGAGAAACGCGTTCCCATTGAAAAAATTTAGTTCCATTTATTTAGTTAGCAGAATGTTTGTAGAAATTGTTAATGTTAGATTTATTTCAGGAAACGTTATCTTTAATCTTATTAAATGGGTGATAATGAAGTGAAAGTGGAAGAAAATGGGTTTCCTCTCGGACCACAATCTGGAGTTACTTATCCCATAAAAGTTCTGTACTGCGGAAATTGCAGCTTACCTTTGGAAGTGAGTTATTATTTATCTGAAACGGTTTAATTTCATATTTTAAAGATCATTCAAAATTTTACCTATCCACTGTTTGAAATTTCCTTCCGATTGTTTATCGCAGAGAAATAGACTACGATAACATAAGGAGACTTATAGTATTATACTATACTATTTATAGTATTATTATTATAAATTTCCCTTGTAAAACTCCGATTTTCATTGAATTCTATTTATGTTTACGCGAAAAAATAAGTTTAAGTGCGTAAAGAGTTAAATTTTCTTTTTTATATAAGTACAGAATACAAGATCTTGTGCACTTCTATAGTTTCCATCGTGACTCTTAAAAGTCATTTATTCATATAAATACTACTTGTTTTTATGCAGTATGGCTCTTTTGTCATAATTTCTTATTCGTATGCATTTTGTTTCAGTACTGTGAGTACTATCCAGAATATGAGAAATGCAAACAATGGTTGGAAAGGAATTTGCCCAGCGAATTTGAAAAGGTTATGAAAATAGGTGAGAAATTTGTTGATCCAATATGAATATAAGCTTATTTATTAAGAAAGAACATGCTTTAATTAATACTTTTGGTTAGAAAATAAAGAAGAAGGAAAAGGTGATAGTGGTGTTGCAGAGGAAGAGAAAAAGCGTCAGAAGAGAGGGGGAAAAGGAATCTTAAAGGCAAAGAAGAAAGATGAAGGACCCAAAACAGTCTGTCTATCCAGAGCTCCTCGTGGAAAAAAGAAGTCTGTCACCGTTGTTACTGGATTAAGCACATTTGGTATCTATTAATATATTTTAATTTCTTGAATTTTACCATTATTATGATTTGTAATGGTATGACTAAATGTAACATTCATGCATCTTATGCACCAGTATATGCAGCTCATTTTTGTAACCTCTTATGAATCATAGTTTTAACTTATGGATAATATCTCATTTTCAATATAATCCTTATAATTATTACTCCTGATAATCTCTTACTTTTTATTGTAGCTTATCTACTTTCTTCCTTCATTTTATTATATTTAGGGTACAAACTTATTGTATTCATGTAACCTTAAACCTCTATCAAGTTAAAAATAGAGAAAGGGAAAATATGAAAGGATGATTTATACTCATTTCTTTAGCTTTCTATAAATTTGAGGAGGCCCTTTCCCTATCGTCTCTGTTATTTTCTTTCTCAAACTTTTAACAAATTCATTCCATCTTCAAGAAATTTCCCATGGGTTTCCAAACAGGTTACTGAGTGGAACAAGTCTGATATTTCCCTGCTAGCATTGCTGCCCTAAGACATCTATGGTAAAAAACCTATGAGAAATTTCATCTGTTCAATGAGAAAGAAACAAATACTTTTCTATTGAATGTTCATTAGAGATTAATATTCATTGCTAGTAATATGATTTTATTGATAAAATTTTGAATCACCGTTTAGCACTAAGGTATATCAGTTTTTTGGATAAGTGTGTTAAATTTCTGGCAAAATTCATTTGGCTTTTTACCCTGTACTTAATTTATATCTGTTGCAATCTGTAAAGAAAAAATCTGACGAGGTCAATCCTAACTTGATGACATAGGGCCATTGAGGAGGAAGAAGAAAATTCACTTCTTGTGAATCCCTTAGAGTATATATAAATAATCTTTGGAATCTACACGTAGTGAAATATCTTTTTCTCTGAATTGTTAAGGAAGTGATGAGTTGATTACTATTCTAAACTCAATTCCCAGTCAACAGCAATGTTTTATACAATCTATGTAATGAATTTTAAATCCAATTTTCAGATATTAATCTCAAGGTTGCATCAAAATTCTTTGCAACTAAGTTTTCTTGCGGATCTTCAGTGACCGGAGATGATGAAATAGTTATCCAGGGGGACGTGAAGGATGAACTCTTTGACATAATACCAGAAAAATGGCCAGAGGTAAGTTAGATTAGAAAAGAAGTGATGTTAATATCATTAACTATTTTAATAGGAAGACAAGAAATGAATGTTGTTTTCCAGTGAAAATTCATTTGTCTTTCGTTAACACTCGGAGCAAAATTTTATAGCTAAGTTTATTATTCTTCCAGATAGACGAAGATTTTATTGAAGATCTGGGAGATCAGAAAAGATAGCTGTAAAATTCTGAAATATGTATCTTAAAATTTTGTGAATAATTTTCATTACTGCCAACTTTCATCAATGCCTTATAATTTTAAGCTGTTATAACAAGTGTAAAATAAAAATGCCAAACACTCCAGTCTTCTTTTTCTATGTTTATAATTGTTTAGATAGTCTTTAATGATTGACACCTCAAATTAATTTTTTAGGGTTAATATTTAGGGTTAATATTTTGTAGATTAACATTTAGGGTTAATATTTTGTAGATTAAATAACATTCATAGCATGTATATCAATGCACTAAGAACAATATCACAAAGTTTCATGTAAAGATATAACATTGATAGAAAAATTAAATTCGTTTGGAAACAAGTTCAGTGATAATCACCCTATATAAGCACAGATACAGTTTCACAATCTGTAAGTAGAAAATGGGAATGAAAAATCATAAGCCAGATTCATCTTCTAACTCATTTTGAGCTTCCTGTTTGATAGGTGCATTAGGGTCAGGAGGTAAATGTTGACTTATAACTTCTAGCAGTTGTTCCACCTGTGCATCAGTCATTCTTTCTTCACTCTCTTCAATAACCTAATTAATATAAAAAACATTCCAAATTTACAATACTTGATGTATCACCTCAATTTATATATCTATTATATATAGACGCTTCGGGGGGATATAACAAATATATATATAGAAAAGATATACCGTATTTTTCAGACCATAAGACGCTTTTTTTTTCACCAAAAAGTGGGGAGAAAAGTGCCTGTGTCTTATGGTCCGAATAGAAGCAGAGCGGCAGCGGGTCCCGTGTCCATGCACTTGCAGAGCGGCAGCGGGACCCACTGACACTAATGCTGGGCATTTGCAGGAGGCACGATGCTGCTATGTGCTGTATCACCGCCGTATGCTAATGGAGGATAGGATGTAGTAGGCGGTGTTACACTACACAGCAGTGCGCAGTGTTTTCAGAAGACTAGAGCAGGGGTCTCCAAACTACGGCCCAAGGGCCACATCCGGCCCGCGGAGAGCTAGCATAATTGAAAACTCCTTTTAGAGAACATATTTTTTATAGGAAATAAAATTTAGTTTACTGAAGAATTCTAATTTTATGTTGAATAATTATTAATATAACATCTAAATTGATATGGTCATGGGCTACTCATAACATTGTTATAGGCTTATTGTTTTTGTGATAAGTTGAATAAAGAAACACAGAATTGTAATGAGTAAAGACATGTATAATATGCAGAAAATTAAACTTCAGTATATAATAACTAACAAATTATTGAAACGAATCCAACTAACATTTTATTCTAACATGAAAACATAACTTATAACAAGCATAATGACATATGAAATACTAATGAGATTTATGTAATTGGTATAATATGGTTTTGGCTCTCGGAACTTGCTGGAGTAATCAGTATGGCCCTAAGGCTGGAAAGTTTGGAGATCCCTGGACTAGAGTACTCAAACCCATGTCTTTATGTGTGGTAATGGTTCTTAATGCCACTGTTGACTGCTGTTCAGTTTATATGGTTCAAATATTATTCTGTTATACATTATTAAATATTTTATTACACTATTTGGTTCAGAATATTTTTTGTCCTATTTTTCTCCTCTAAAAACCATGGTCTTATGGTCCGAAAAATACAGTATATATATAGGATATTAATGTCAGGCCCAAACCACTCCGGCCAAGGAGCCACCGATTTTTTTACGTAATGGCCCACTAAATCTCACTCAGGAAAAATTCGGAAATCCACCCTACATATCATGGGTTCGATTCTAGGAGGCCCAAGAAATCGACTTTCCTCCATAAGAATGCATGGGGCCGATTTTCAAATAATTTTTTAAAATACTTTCTATTACACTAGAATGATAAGATTTCGTGTGGCTATTGCTATAAAATATTTCTACGGAAAAATGCTATTGCTTACATTCACTTGGTCATGGGAGCATATTTCAAATATGATAAACCACGAATGAGCCTTCTAAATACAATGAAAAATGTAAAAGCAATTAAAACAATAAGGGATAACATAAGAAAATTATTTCCGTAGCATTATTTCATGTTACCAGCTGAATTTCAACAGGAGTGGAAGGGCGAAGATTAACCAGCATAAGCTTTTCTGCCTTAGTTAACCCAAAAGGTGTTACAGCCTTGAGGAAATTCTGGATACATTCTGGAGTTTGGTTCAAACATGGTGTTCCTTTGAGATACTTCGTAGTCTGAAAAAAAATAATGCCACCACCTAACTCCATAAAGTTCGTAAACTAGAAGACGTTATAGGGTCATTCAAATAAAAATTTTAAAGAACGGGATACATATGCAATTGAAATTAGAAGTTATGTACACATTGATGAGCAAATTAAAACGTATGAGGACTCATATAAAACGTTCTGGCTTCCAATTACTACGAATTTAATGCTTTATCGATTATTATACTGAAGAGATGGTTTTCAACTGACAGTAAAGCGAATCATGATTGTTTGATAGGCTTACTTCGTAAGCTATTGTTGCTAGTTGATTCTTTCTGTTTCCAATGTTAGGCTGCTTCCTTAGATCTTCTAAAAGAGTCAAAACCTGGAAGATTTCAGAAGAATATGTTCATATGAAACATACAGGACTTGTAATATACTAAATTTAGGTGACATCTCGCACAACTTACCTCGTAATTACAGAGAACAGCAGCATTCGCCTTCACTCTAGAAAAAAAAAAAACAGAAGTTGGAGAGAAATTCTAAAGGCATCTAAAACAATATGGGTATAATTTAACTTACGTCTCCATATTATGGAATACGACAAATACTTTTGATCGAAACTATTCAAATGCCACACATTTTCTTTAACAAGTACAGATACTACAATGCTACCTACCGGGAAATAACTCATTTAAATTTATCTTGTGAAAGTGACTATCGGCAAGCGTAATTTTTCTTTAAGGTAATGTTATATTGTGTAAATTACTGTTTATATTATAAATAAAGGTTTAATTTTGTAATTATAGATTAAAAATTAACATTTAACAAATTAGATGTTATAAAGGAGTTATTACCTATCTCAGCGACAGCTTAATGAAGAATGACTGATGTTTGATGTGATGTATGCTGGATACTTCTATACAAAAATATTTGTTAGATCAATGATAGGATGGATTAAAAAATATCATTTGGAATGGAGATGGGCAGAAATGATAGATTGATACACAAGTTACGGAGTAGTTCTCCTTCTATTGTGTATCAAGCGTTAATAGATATACGTTCTAAGGAAGTGAATTCTGCTAATGGCGTAGCGTTATTAAGGAAAAGCGGAGCTTTAAAATATTTCGTGAAATTCCTTCAGAAACCCAACGAAAAAATTATAGATATTACGTTAAGTATATTAGGTAATTGCTGTCTTGAAAATGAAACAAGATTAGAGGTAAGTGGAGGTTATTATTTCTGCATGTATCCCTGTATTTGTTCTGTGTTTACTCTTTTATACTTGAATGGACACAAGCTTAAATTTCCTGAAAATTATTGCATTTTTAGTTATGGCGGTTGGGAGCTGTCGGCCCAATCGTCAGAATTTTGGAAGGAGTCGGTAAAGACAGTATACAAGGAAGAACCTGTCGAGTTTTAGGTAATCTTGCTCAACTACCTGAGGTTGCTGCGAGTATTTGTCTCGAAGGTGCGGTTCCTGCTATTGTAGGGATACTGAGCACTACTTGTGAAAATAAGATTAACCCCTCAATCGAAAACAATGTTAGCGAATCAACAAGACAAATGGCAGTCAGAGCACTCAGGTAAATTTAGAATTTTATTTAATCCTTCCCTGCAAACGATGTTGGGTAATTTTTTTGTTTATTATTACCGAAAAACTAAATAGTTAGTAAATTAAGAAAGTTTAAATTAAAGATTAAATCGATAACCTCAAGTAGTTGCTGCTAGATGATGTATTCACGCTAATCTTATGTCGCATTTAGAATTCTGGCTGCAAATCCTGAGCACAGATCTGAAATATTGAGTAAAGGCGGTGCTCGTGCTGTGGCCGAACTTCTTTCATCAGCTAATGAAGAGTTGCAGAAGGCTGCTATTAAGGCTCTTGTTACCTTAACACAGCAATGCTCTGAGGAATGTGCGATTCAGGTGGAGTATTACTAATTTCATGCTTTTAAAACATAATGTATAGATAATTGATTAATAATTTGATATGAAGTATTAGTAATATAAAGTATAATTAGATCAGATGAATGAGAATGTGTGCATGATTCTTTACATGTATTCAGTAATGTCCTTTATAGTTCAAAAACCCCTGTAAAGTCTTAAATATTTTCCATGTATGGCATTCTGGTGTAAATTGCTGGCCCCACAATCTGGGGAAGCCTGAGTCTTAATTATTTTTAACCTTTATGTTATGATTTCATTTGGCCTCATTAGGTTCAAGGTGATGATGCATTTTTTGAGAAATTAGTTTCTTTTGTTTGGGATCCAAATTTTGGGAATGATACATCAAAGAAGAAACTGCCATCTACATTGACAGAAGGAGCTCTTGCATGCTTAGCAAACCTTGCTCATATTCCTGAAGTACGTCCCAAACTAGGAAATGCTGGAGCAGTCTGTGCTTTGATTAATCTACTTCGTCATGTGACAAGTCTAGACTCATGTGTTGATTGGAAACACAGAGGTATGGTTTTTGATTTCTCAATAATCACATAATAGTCTTAATTTAAATTTTGTCTACATAATTCATAATAATTTGTTTCTTTTATCTTACAGAATTGGTGTCAACATTGTGTTTATTCTGTCGTGAGTCTGTAAATAGAATGAAGTTGCGTGATCATGGAGGCTTAAACCAGTTATTGATACTCCTAAAAGATGATAGACAAAGCCCAGTTGCTGCAGCCCTCTGTAATTTTGCTTATGATGAACTTGGATTTAGACAGTTAATAGATTTTGGCCTGATTCCTATCTGTGCAGATCGTCTGAGACATGTTATCTCAACTAAATTAAGAGATAAGGGTCGAACCCATACCTTTGTTTCAGTGAAAAATGAGAATTCTTTTAAGAAAAAGCAGTATTTTGAAAATTATCAGAAAGTTCAGAGGTCTAATAATTATACCATTCTAAATCAGCCAGCTCCAATAATTGATTCAATGCAAAATGTAACAAATTTATGTTTAGACCAGAAACTAAATGCATCATTAGATGAAAGCACTAAAAGGCTCTTAAAAAGGTAGGTTTTCGTTATATAATAATTTATTTATAATAGAGATAGTTAGGAATTCAGTAATTGAATTTTGAAATATCTAGTGCTATCTTAGCAAATTGTATGAACTACATGTTCTTGGGTTTCCATTCAGGTAACTGCTTCCATGATAGTCAGTGTTTTGATTCATTCTCTGGATAATCCCAAAGATGGAGAAAGTACATCTAAACTCAAACTGACATTGCACTTTTTAAGTCTCTTAGTCGGTATCAGTTTTTTGTTCTCTTGTTGAGTTGATGTATAACATTTCTCTTTTATTAAATTAAGGCTTTGTCATAGCAATAATAGTCAGACAATTGAAATGAATTTAACAATAAGCTATTTGGTAATTGTTGATATTCTTAAAACAAAATTCCTGAAATATTTGGTGTAGAAAAGGAAAAAAATAGTTTTGAAGCTGTTATTGGAATATGGTCTTCGTTAGAGCAATTGAATCAATAATTTGAATAATTAATTGATGTTATTATATCATAAAATTTTTATATTTGCAGTCCATTAAAGTCTTCCATGCAGAAAACATTCCGAGTAAGCAGTCCCAGCTACCAAGCAGTTCGCCATGAGCAGGAAGGCCAAAAATGTTCATCTCCTCCTCATAATTCCTCCTCAGCATTGTTCTCCAGCAGCTCTTGGATGCACTCAATGTCTGAAGGTCATTCAATAAGCAGTACTCTGTTGCCTGGAAGCAATGGATCATTCTCCTTGAATGCATTCTTCCAGTCACAGGGATCTGTATCCCCCACATGTTTTGCCAGTTCGCAATTTCAAGAGGGTCTCATGAGCCCTGAGGCATCATCTTGCTGTTCTGGAGGGAGCTCAAGCAGCTGCACCAGTGGTTATGCTTCATCTCCCCGATCAGAGCTCTCAGATGCTCCCTCCCCTAGTAGTGGATATTCAACCACTACCACTAATGATTCTGAGGAAGTGTATTCTCCAGTTTATGATGATGGGTCTGATGACAGTGGAGAGGATGATCTCAATTTGAAGGTAAGCAATAGTATTATTCTTTCTAAGATTAATTGTTTTATTTACATGGATATAATTGATTAACCCATTTATGCCGAAGGTAAAAATTTTTGAATTTTTGTCTGATATTCATATATATTAGTTTTAAAAAAAATTAAAAAACAAGAATTTGAAAGAAAATTTAGTTAAAATTATATGGTTACAGAGTTACATGGTGTTCCAAAAATGGAACACCAGGCAAAATCACTACCTAATACGTAAAATGTAGTCTTCGGTATGATAGTCCTGTGAGCACTTTATTTGAAGGGCAACATTGCATTTTTTACAGCAAAAAGTGGTATATTTGTGGCATTTCACAATTTTTTGGTTTGCTTTGTTTGTTTTGCGATTACATGATTCTGGTCATCATAACGGGAGTCAATATTGCGTTTCTAAGAAGGTCTTCCCAGTTTGGGCCGAATTACCATGGGTCTTTGGATCGTAAGTTTTATGCACCTGCCAAGCATTTTGTAGAGCTAATTCGAAGCAGAACAAAGCGCTTGAGTACCACTTCTTGCCATGAATTGATGCTCTATATTTGTCAATATTTTCATCCTCTCTGACTACTCTTCCCATATATTTGTTATATACTTTTATCATATTTGGCTGCTGCACTTGGATTTTCTTTTTATGTTTTTGTGAATAGCGATTGACAAGGCACAGCGGATTGACCCCAGCCCCAGATGATGCAACAGTGACAACACTGTTATCATTCAGCATCTATATTGACTTTGCCATCAGTTCTGTAATCAAACGCAACCCTTTGTTTATTTTTAGATCATCTTCTGATTCCAATAGGGGTTTGTCGATTCGATTTTTTCTCACTGTGCCGGTTGCTTGATGACCATTTGAACTGAGTGTATCAAAAAGTGCAATGTCCAGGGTGCTCCTTCATGAGTGCTTCAGTAAATTGTTGGACAACGGATGCACTGACACCATATTCCTCATAATTAGTGTTTGGGTTTTTACCTTGATATGGTTGAAACCAACAAATATAACCTAGGCATATGGCACCACATCAAAACTTGTACCCAAACTGAATAGGATTTCCACGAATAAACTGTTTGCATTCATGAAAACCGAATTAAGGAATCATGGACTCGAAAAAGCTGAAGCATGTTTCGTTTGGTACAAATAGCATACATCTCTGTTCTGGATCAGAATCATCTTGAACAAGGTACGCACGGGCACGTAAAGAATCAGGCAGATTATTTATTGTTCCACCTTCTTCATCCTCAGAGTCCTCATCAGAAACAGGAGTTGTTGCATTTTCAGGAGGCTCTATGATAATTGAATTTGCTTTTATGTCATAATTTGTCTACAACAGGTCAGCTATTTTGTGCATTGTTAATGTTTTACGCAACTTGAGACTTAAAAGTGGTGAAAATTAAAAAACAAAGATAAAAGCCATATATGTAAATAAAAAAATATACGGCAAAGTCTCAGTAGTGGTTATGCCTAGTGTTCCAAAAATGGAACACTCAACTTTTCTATCCTCTAACTTGTATATGAATAAAATTTTCTGATTATAACATGGAACAGTAAGTATTCAAGTATTAATAGAAAAAAAAATAAAAGCTATAGAAGGTAAATCACTTAAGTTGTAATTACAGTTTATCGAGTGGGTTTTGAAAAATCGGCTCAAAAAAATAAAGCTAAGTTTTATAACGTCCATCTAGCTCTGTGTTCGCTCAGTGACTAATTCCGTGAATTTGGTGATGCTATACATACCCTTACAAAGAAGGCAGGAAGTTTTCACCCACTTCCCAGAATTCTTGTAAGCGATAGGATATAAAATAACTTCGTGTAACTGCCGTTCCAAAAATGGAACGCTAGGCATAAATGGGTTAATTAAAATAAATAACAGATAGAAATAAGTGTACCAATATCTGGTTTTGTGATCTAGCCAAATGAACTCTACAGCCAAATTAATTGCATTGTGTTTTATGTTACAAGAACTATGATATTATTATTTAGTTTGTACAACTTTCTAGCATTATTCATTTCTTGTACATAAATAATTTGTTTACATTTGTTCCTAATGTTTTGATAAATCATTTATATTTTATAAGAATGAAGAGGGTAAAGTTTGTGACAGAAACATCCGGCAATCTTGTTCAAAGAGATCAAGGAAAGAAGGTGGTTTCAGTGGTAAAGATTTAAGTGAATTGAAATGCAAAAAAAAATGCTCTGAAGGGAATGTTCATGCTTCACGATGCACTTCATTTGCTGAGGAGGGCTTCTTAAGAGAGATCTCATTCAGCCTTGACATTGAAGCTGATAGGAGTTTCCTAGTAGCAGCAAAGGAGAAAAATTCTGCTGAGGGAAATGAAGATAAATCAAAGGAAGAAATCTGTGAAGAAAGTGAAAGAAAGAAGAATGAAAGCAGTCTTACCAGTTATCTTTTAGTTCTTTTATCTTGTGCATCCCAGTTAGATGATCCAGTAGAAGAATTAGCCTCATATAACACGTTTTCAGCACTTTTGGATTACCATATTGTAAATCAAGATCCAGCTCCAAGAGCCACCAGAATATTGACGAGGATTGTGAGGTATTATTTTATCTTAAATTTTAATTTAATTAATAATTTTAATTTTAGATTCTTATCATATACCATTTTCAGGTTGTGACTCAGTAAGATATGCTCTCATATTCTTTTTGTAGCAAGATCCAAGAAAATTCCCTTATCATTTATTGATTTGAAATATTCCTTTTTAAAAGAATATTTTATTTTGGTTTTATTTATTTTCTATTTATTCTTGGTTCTTAAAAAATATAATTTCAATTTAATATAGTATAGTAAATTTCACAGAGGAAGGCACCGTTTTGTGGAATTCCATCTTAAGAATTGATATAATAATCGTACTTTTCCACAGTTTTAAAAACTGTGGAAAAGTACGATCACTTCTTATTCTTGTGTATTCTTAATATAGTATGAATTCTCATGTTTTGATTTTATTTTTCTCTTTTCAGAAATGAGCATTATTTAATTCATCTAATTAACCAAAGATTTGTAACATTGGTGAGATCCAATTTCTGCCTTACTTTGGAGCATCATAAAAATGAATCAATGAAAGGCAGCAGAAACATTTCTCCTGGAAAAAGGGTCGTGCAACAATGTTCTGAGTGTAATCGGCTTAATTCCTTAGGAATGTCTCTTCTAATGGACCTTGCATCATCAGCTGAATCAGGATATGGAGAGGGTGAACTTGCTTACGGTCTTCTTAAAGGAGATGATTCAAGTAGAGTTTCAATAGCCCTCTCTTTGCCTTTCATTATAAGGTATTTCTTATGCTCAAATTTTTATTATATTTTCTGTAATTTATGGTTCTTAAATCAATATTATAAGATATTTGTCCACAATTTCTAGTTGTGCTTAACATCACTCTTAATTGTTAATTACGAATTTAATTATGAAGTCAATTTATCACTCAAAAAATAAATTTTTTAAAGGTTATTTAGAAGTTGATTTTTACTTACTAAATCAATTTCTAAATTCCATTAAGTTAATATATTTTTCTATTAGACATCATATATCAATGGATAAAATACCTCAAAATCATTATAGAACATGTATTTTATGTTGTGTTTATTTGTATTTTATGCACAGAGTGAAGAGAATATTACGTAAGCTTCTTATGAGTTGCAATGGATTTTCAGTCCTCTTGAATATCTTGAGAGACAATACCCATAATACTTCTACATTTTCTGAATCTGTTGAACTGAAAGAGAAGGAAAGGAAAGAAGAGAGCAAATACTTGCTAAGTGCAGCTGTTGATGGCTTATCTTATTTAGCTAATAATTTAGGTATATCTTTTAATAGAAAAAGTACCTTAAAAGCAGTGGAAAGTACCTCAAGTGCAAATAATCCAGAAGAAACAAAGAGTGCTGGAACTTCAGAAAATGAACAGGAAAGATTCTGTGACAGATCTGATGAGGTTATATTCTCTCTTGATGATGGTTCAAAGGTAAATGTTAGTAGAGAAAATGTTTCAAGTATATCTCCTGTGTTCAGAGCTATGCTTCAAGGAAACTTTTTGGAATCAAAAGAAGGGAATTCAGTTAAGCTCCCTGGTGTGTCCAGTTTCTGTCTTAATCATATACTCCATCATCTGGGAGAATGTCCTGATGTAAACTGTTTAAATCTAAGTAATCATTCTAAAATGTCCTCATATGGTGATTCCAGGCTATCTTATTCAAGCTGTGCTTCATGTAATTGGGCTCAGAAACCAAAAGAAATTTATTCTGCTCTAGAATTAGTTTCCATTTCAGATCGATTTCTTCTGCCGGATGCATTTCGTAGGAAAGTAGCTGATCAAGTTTTAGATTGGTATCTTTGTCCAAAATCTGCTGCTAAAATCTATATGTGGTGCATTGGATCTGAAGGTATTAATGGCTCAAGAGCTCCAGAAGATTTAGGACTGTTGGAAGGAACCTTAAAATACATGTTAGTTGGTGAAATGTCATTATCAGAAAGGGTTGATTTAATTAAATCTGTGTTTGAAGCAGGTTTTGGGGAAGAGTTATTGTCTGATGTGAATGATGTCATTCGAATGTTTATAGAACCTTAATCTGTATGTATATATATATGTGAATGATAATTGTACTGCACATTTGTAAATATTGTACATTGTTTCCATTTCATCTTAATTTGCATTTAAGGTAAATACAGTTTATCTTTGTGTTTCCATGAAGTATATTTCCCTTCATACCTTTATTTATTGAAGCAAATTTGCTGGTAGAAGTGTTTACAAAGATGTCATACTACTTATTGTTTAATTATGAAATATATGCTGGTTCTATTTGGGTGCTTTTAGATTCTATTGTATTGCATAAAGTAAAGGAAACAGTGTAACCCATTAACAGTAGTCTAAAAACAGACTACTCTGCTTCATATGATGGATTCACATCTTGCCCAAATCTGTGAAGTTCGCAATTCATATTGCTTCAGAATGAATGGAAAATTTTAGGGTAGTATAATTTTACAATGAAGTAGTAGGTAGAAAAATGGGTCTATTTTCAAAATAATGTTGGAGTACCCAACATTATTTTGAAACAACCAAATTTTATCTAAATTTTCAAGAAGACAACTAAAGCTTTTCAATGTGAATCACACGGAACAATGCTTTCTTTACTGTCCCATGCTAAGAAAGAAGTGGAGCCAAGTTACGCGAGGAAGAGAGCTATGATGGCCGAAGTGTTTGTACCATAGCATGGGTGAATAAAGTGAAGGCGAGTTGAACGAATGTCAGTAGTATCATACACAATGTAAGTCTAGGTTGCAAAGGAAATAGCAATTGCTCCTTTTAAGAGAAAATGATCGCATAAGAGGATGCTAATATAAAATCATAACTTTAATTTCACGAGGACGTTATGGTCATGTAATAATTTACGGCAATCTACTTCCAGAAATAAGAAAATTATTATCATTTGGGCGTGTAAAATTAATAAAATGCCAAAACTTTCATTCAATTTGAAATACATTGCAAATTAAGAGCGTCTCATTTTCATAATTCTTTTACGCACTCTGGGTAAGTCTTGAAGTAAACAGGAACATATCAATATCCTGTAGTCCTTTGCTTTGAGTCTTGTAGGTAGGGGATTTTTCAACTCGAATTCAACTGAAAAAATAAATCGGAATATATACCACTATCATAAGCGAAATAATAGTCATTTTGATTTGATCACATGTTTCGATTGATCTGCAATCAAATAGTAGGTAGTCTGTAACATAACGTGAAGGTTAGACTACATTTACAGCCAAAAATAATGAGACACGAACAAACGCAATCTTGGTACAATTATTCTCATGAGAAACCCTAAGGTAGCCTTTCTTCGCAATTAGGTACTTGCAACTTTTGCTGTTTACTTTCTTCACGCAAGACAAATGAGCATCGAATGACGCTGGTGAAGCTGCGAATTTGGATTGGGCTTTACAAAGTACTGGTGGTGTATTAGTTTTGACTGCAACGATTACTGAATTCTCCAAGCTATCTTTACTGTATTCCTTGTTTACTCCTTTCGAATAGGATTACTAAACTTGGCTTTATGAGTACATTTCAATGGATGTCAATGAAATCGAAAAGCTATTCTCCTGAAAAATTCAAGATTACGGCGACTAAAAAACATAATCAGGTTCGTAGAATGTCCTCTCACCATGGATCACCTTATTCTTCGGGATTTGTTCAAGATGAATATGATTTCGATGATGAGAATAACGAGGAAGAGTATGAGGATGAGCGTGATCAAGAGGAGCGTGATGAAAGTGACGAAGGTATTAATGAATCGAATGATTAGAATTCGGAAAGAATAAAAGTAATATTAGACTATTTTAATTAAAATCTTAGAGGAATAATGATTTCTGAAATCCTTCTTTATCGGCTAGATACGGAGGAAGCAAGTGAGACCGATATGGGTAAATCCGAAGAGTATACAGAGATTAAAGAGCAGTAAGTATAACTTTTGGTGTATTGTATTTTCATGTGAAATCTTTACCTTTAAATATTCATCATTTGTTACCCTTATGGCCGTTAAAATCGAAGGATGTACCAAGATAAATTAGCTACACTGAAGAAACAACTTCAGCAGTTAAAAGATGGATCACACCCAGAGTACAACAGAAAACTGAAAAGATTGGATCTTGCTTGTAAAGAAAGGTAAATATAAATGGCCAATGTTTTGAGATTTTATTGATGCTTGAATTAATGAGTTTTGTAAATTTTTACAAGACTTCGACTTAACTCTATCTGGAGAGAGTATGAAATTGAATGTGTAGAAAGAGATTATGTCAACGAAAAGAAAGCAGCCGCTAAAGAATTCGAAGAAAAGAAGATTGAATTACGAGAGAATTTAATATCTGACTTAGAAGAGAAGCGGAAGATAATTGAAGCTGAAAGGCATACCATGGAACTTACCGGGGATTCTATGGAGGTGATTTTAAACAAATCTTTTTGTCTTTCATTTAATATTCAACCTTGAAATTCACTATGCTAACAGGGGAAAAATTGGAAATATTGCTTAATAATAGTCATTTTTTTCTATTCGATTTGGCTTATCATATATTTTATATGAAATTTACTACAAATCATTGGAGAAAATTTGATGTAGAATTGAAAAGTTTTATAGGTAGTGATAGCAGTGACTATTATGCATTGGTAATTGAGCTGTTACCCAAATGCATTACTTTATAACAATTTAGCTTAGTCAACACATATTTATCGCATTTGATAATCTAGTGCTTTGTTTTTATTGAGGAGTTTTGACTTTAATTTCTGTATCATTGATTATATAGTTATATTTATGATTGTTTTGTGTTGATTTTCCAGTATTAAATAGAAAATTATATCAATAATATAGTGCTGCTGTTAAAAAAATTGTTTTTTTTTTTTCAATGGAACTGTTTGCTCCCTTAGAGCAGAAGTAGCCAACTTTTCTGGTTATAAAATTGATCTTTTATCTTAAAAAGTATGTCACAATGGAATTGTTGTCATAGGCTTGGTCTAGCAATAATTAGGAATAAAGGGTGTGAAATGCATATTCTTTAACATTGTGTTTCAGTATGAGTTGCACTCCTATGAGGTATGAGTGGATATGTAAAAAATATGTCAAGAACTATTTTTATTTTCCAAATCATAGTAATAGTTCATTCTTCAAAAAATGAATCATTGAGGTTTTTAGGCATTGTCTCACTAAGAAAATAAATTCTAGCCCAACTTTTGTTAGCAGCATTCCATACAAACAGCATCTAAAAACAAATGATTTTTTGCTCACTATTTCAAGATAGATAATTTTTAACTTAAAATACAATTAGAATTTTTATCATCTCTGATTAATATAGTTATTGTGCAATATGTTATAAATATGACAAAGTAAAAATGCAAAGAATAGCTGGTAATGTTATTTAAATGTCTTTTGGCCAAGGAAAATTTATCATGAAGGAGTTTTATGGCCTACTTTTTGCTAATTTATCAGCACTTCACTGAGAACTCCCCATTCTGAAGTATAGATATAAGGTTTATCTACCTAAATCAGTGTTTCCCAAAGTGGTCTATATCTACCCCCAGGGGTCTATAACAACCTGTAAGGCGTCTAAGACAGTGAATAAATATGAGGGTCTATGAAATGAAAATGGGGGTCCATGATAGTGGATGTCAGTGAGTTGAGTTGATCTATATGAGTTATACGTTCATGAAATTTTGGCACTGTGAAATGTCATCCCTTACAGGATTTGCATGAAAGGTGATATTTATGTGTACGTAACAATCCAAAATTTCAGTTTTCTGCTTCATAGTTACTGTCACCCATGTAAAATGTTTGTAATTAGAATAGACGACTTTAATGAAACCTTTAATCGGCGATTGCAAACATATTGACCTCGGCTCCACTGGCTGCCCTTATTGTTGAAAGGCAGATAGAGTCCTTTATAAGATAATAGTGCTATAATAATGCTTTTTAATAGTTGCATGTTCATACATATTTTCATACATTTATTAGAAAAATATGACTGTTTAACTTAATGTTATAAGTTATGTTATGTGTTAATAAATAAGTTTTTAACACTAAACTTCACTACCAGGGGTCTACCCAAAACCAAAAAACATGGCAAGGGGTCTACGACACAAAAAAGTTTTGGGAACCTCTGACCTAAATTAAGGACAGTAACAGTTATTTAATGGTGAAAAAACTGATCTACGGGGAAATAAGAATGTGACTAATTTTTAACAGTATTTATTAATTCAAAGTAGCTATAGGTAAAGACAGATTTATACATTTTTTCATAAGTCTGGAATCATACCTCAAAATCTTCAGTTATGTTTTGGATTTCCAAGCACTTGTTGATCTTATAATGAATATTTTTATTTTTGTAGGTTGTGTAGCTAAGATTAGCAGGGTCTCAGATATCTAGGAATTTATGTTTTTTTAATTTAATATCTTGGCATATCTCCAGAATGCATTACATTTCTGCTTGAAAGTTTTGTCTTCTACAATCATTCCAAGGTACACAGAGTCGCAAGTGATTGATGGTTGAACAAATTGGTTTTGCATCGACTTGTTGGTCAACCCTGCCTTAGAGGATACTTTAAGATAATGGTAGCATGAGATTATTCATTTAAACCATTAATTATTTTAAGCTGTGTTATATTTTTGTTTCATTCAACATTCACGTAGAATGTAATGATTTATTTATATATTGATTCATTTATTATTTATTTATAAATTTCTTATTATTATTATTAGGAAAAATATTTTGATAATTTCTTCTTACTTGGCAGGTCATCTTTCAGAGATAAGCTTCCAATTATTTATTTTTTTATGGATTAAATCATTTATTGCTGTTGAGGATCTGATTGTTATTTTTTAGATGTTTTTTGGCATTTGTTAGATTTTAGAAGTAATGAGTTGAATTTGATTTCTTCAGTAAAAACTATGATAGGCAGTATATGTCCTAGGCAGAAACTTGTCAAAGCTGGAAATACCAGAATTGAATTGCATGATGATCACATTTTTCTGAATGAAGTACCTGTGAGATATGGACAAATGTGCTGTATTTGGAACAGCAATATTAAGTTTGAATCTGTGAAAGATGGAAAGAAAATTCATTTCAATTCATACTTTCAGGTATCATGTTGGATTTTAATATGTTGAGTTATGATACCATAACTCTGATGAATGATGTCTATTGATACTTGGTACTTTCTTTGAAAGAACATCCATTTCAAGAGGAGTCAATCATCATCACTGTTTAGAAAGTAATTAATGTTGTACTAAATAGCAAGTGCCAGCAGCAGCCGATTTGATTGTGATCATTATATTTATTTCTAAGGCTCCAGATTTATAAAGGAAACTAATGGATTCACAGTAAAATTCTTCTTCCTTCACTTTTTTCTAAGCATTAAATCCTTTTTTTCTTAACTTACCTTTATTTAAGTCTTACACATGTGAACACATTCTGCTGAAAATAGGTAAAAAGTAATCTACATGTAGGTTTTTGAATATTGCATTGTGTAGGAAGGAGAAACTGCATAATCAAGAAAGAGAGCTTCAGAGATCTCACCTGAGACAGGTTTTACTCTATTTTCTGTGATTATATACCTTGTTTCAGTTTTTCATCTCATAACTCTTATCATTCTACATTTATTTTATTTTTATCTCTGATACAATAAAAATATGGAGAATGCTTATGATACTTCTTTGTATTTCTGCGATGTTATGCCAAAGGGACTTTTACTGTTGCTTTTAATTTGAACTTTTGCTGAAATTCATTTCCTACAGTGTGTTAAGGATGACATTATTACTTGAAAATTCTTTCTTCATTCAAAATCTGTATTTTCTGTTAACCACTGTGCTTTTCTCTTTCCTGCTGGAATTATAACTCTTCTGAGAAACATTATTGATGTCTGAAGAGGCCATGAATCTCATCATTTTGCAGCAGGTACCTTAACAATTTTTCATCTTTACTCCGATTAATTTACATCGATGAATCTCCCCATTGTTCCCATATTATCTACATAATAATAGTTCCCAATATAAAGTATATTTGCTTCTAGATCTAGATGTAGATTAAATTGTTTGAATGTGTAGAGATTTTTAGTAAGTATTTGAATTTTTGATTCTAAAATCGAAACTCTAGGATAACATAATTTCAAATTAATCTTTCATCTGATTTATTTAATGAAATGTCCTTATATTTCTCACTTTAAATCCTAGAAAGTTTATATTAAATATTAATTTATTAAATATTAATTATTATTGAGCTCTGCTCATTTTATTAAAATATTAAGAATTGAAAATCTCAGGACAGTTAAGTGTATGAATAAAGAAGGAATAAATTTAGTTAACTTCCACACAAACTTTATATTTTCCACCAGTTTTGCATCATAAAATTCTGGAAGTAATTGTGCATTGTTGTGAAATTAGGGGTGGAGGATGAAGAGTTGAAGGCCTTTTTGGAAGGTGGAATATGTGGGGGTACTGGGAAAGTTATATTTGTTAATGAGGTAGGATGAGGTAGAGATATTTGTAATCTGTATGATGTTCAAGTTGTGAAGGCAAAGTCTTTCTTTCGCTATGGAGGATTTTGGAGACACTATTTTGATTCTTCTTACTCAAGCCACTGAAGCAATCACTCCCTACTTCATCCTTTCATGGAATCGTTAACATTGCCTTCACTGTTAAATGTCTCACTTCAACATTTTTACCTTTACCAATACTTATCTGCCTCTTATTCTCCCATCCTAAAGGACTGCTACCCCACTTTACAACCATTCACAACTTAGCAGCCCTCCAGTGATACTTTAAATATGAAACACAATTATTTCTTGTACCTGATGACTTTTGCAAAGTATAAAAATATTGTGTGGAAGTCACTAAATTTTGTATCTTCTTCAGTCTGATATGGTCATTATACATGCAATCATAAAGTACATTAACCATGTTGGGAAAATGGTTTTTATTTAGGTTCCTGTCAAATTCAGTATAATAAAAGATATTTGCTTGAGCTTTGCATTGAATAATTGGTCTCTTATATCATCAGCTCTTGTGTGATACATATTTAAATTATATATTTTTCATAAAGGTAAGAAGCTCAGATTATCATATTTTTGATATTTTTTCCATTAAATTAAAAGTATTCTTTTCAACCATAAGTATTCATTGGATTTTATTAATTGAAAAATGTTAACTATTGGTAAAATTTGAATAGTAGTAGTGGTTATTTTCCATCACCTATTACTATTCTTTCTTTCTGAATTGCTATTACCTAAAAGGTATTCTGGGGATCTTCAACTATAGGCTTGCTATTGTAGAAGCTATTATGTAACCGTTGGAATGATTTTTATGTGTTTTATTGAAGCATTCTATTTATTTCAGGTAAAGCCTGTGATGACTCGAAAGTTAAGGAGGCGCCCAAATGATCCTATACCAGTTCCAGAGAAGAGGAGGAAGGCACCACCTGCTCAATTGAATTACCTTCTTGATGAAAAAGAGATTGAAGGGGATTTAAAAATTATTAGCAGGGGTAAGCTGCCTTCCTTTGGTGGTGTTGGCCAAGGAGGTGGAAATTCAGGATCAATAAGTAGTGGTGGAATTGGTTCACTGAGGAGGCCAGGTGTGTTCTGTAAAGATTGTTCATGTTTTACATGTTTACAAAAATATTTTTAAATTTATACTTCTCACTATTCATTTCAGGGGGACTTAATTCTTGTGATCATTCCATAGGAGATACTCGTATCGAAGATGGTAAACTTCTTTATGAAAGAAGATGGTATGTGTGTGTTTTGCTTGATTTTTAAAAATTGTATTGTAACTTTTATCTTTTAATCTAAAACTCTATCCCTAATAATATCCCTTTCATTTAGAACTTAAATTTGTTACACTAAGATGATAATAATAATACTTTTAACTACACAAGGTTCCATAGAGGACAGCCTGTGTATGTTGAAGGGAAGGATGTCACTCGTTTTGCTGCAATAATATCTGCTATAGGAACAGAAGTTGTAAGTATCGTAACAGAAAATAGTAATTAATCAAGATTAAATATATATATATATATATATATATATATATATATATATATATATATATATATATATATATATATATATATATATAGGTGATTAAATGTTCATTCTGTTCCTTCTGCTAATAAACTGAATCTTTATTTCTCAGATCTGGGTGAAAAAAACATCTGATGGCAGCAAAGTAAGGATATGTATATCTCAACTAAGTCGAGGAAAGTTTTCAATAAAACGTAGAGCATCATAGCATTATTTATACACGCTTTTTGTTATATATTTACAATTTTGTAAGAATTGCAATGAAGAATTGTTTTCTATTTAATGAATGAATGAATTTCTTTCAAACTTCCCTATTTCATTTTAATAAAATCATGAAATTGCCTGGCTATTTAACATGGAAATTCTGAACTTGGGAGATGTGGCAACAAAATCATTATTGCTAAAAACGTGCTATAAGTAAACAATTAAGTTTCTGCCTTTGCATTTCCCCTCTTGATCAATCAGCAACAAAAGATTGTCTCTGCAAAAGAGAAGTACATTAATTTTTGGGATTCAGTGTTAGTATACCTTATGAATTTGGTAGGAACTCCTTTTCCAACTAAACACTAAATATTTTGCATGGCTATTAAATTTTTAAAAATTATCATCCATAATCAACCCAAGATATAAATTTGTGTGTGAATATCTAAATAAATGTTTACATTACACTTTATGCATAAAAACAAGAATGGCAGATTAATTTTACATCTAATTATTTAAGTCATTCAAGTATTAATATGCAATACCTTAATCTTCTTAAAAATCATACTGAGCATATTTTTTTCTTGTTGTTCAGACCCTCTTGTACTCACCAGAAAATCTTGTCCATTTAGCTTATGATTTGATGAAATTACAGCTTCATCTGTGTACATTGATATTTCACAAAACTGAAGAGGAGATTATGCCTAATTTCACATTTTTGTGATTTTGAAGTCATAAATTAGGTCTCATATTATATATAAATACATATATAATATGAGACCTAATAAATAGCTAGAATAATAAGCTAGAACAATAAGATTTCCTGTGGCTATTGCTTTAATATATATCTACTGAAAAATGCTAATGCTTAGGTTCATTTGGTCATGGGTTCGATGCCAGGAGGTGAAATACTTTCGGATTTTGAAAAATCGTAGCTTTCTTAATATGATACATAGATGATTCAAATTTTTTACACTTACAGGAACGTATATAATATACTTCGAAAAAAATCAACACTTGCCTATGTGTCACGGGTTCGATTCCAGAGCGTATGTATTTATATTTGTAGAAGGTTTGAATGATCTATGTACGATATTAAGGGAGCTACGATTTTTCGAAACTTAAAAATATTTCACCTCCTGGCATCGAACCCAGGACCGATTGTTCGTAAATTATTGCATTTTTCCGTAGAAATATATATTAGCAATAGCTACATGAAATCTTATTCTTTTAGCTTAATGGGAAGTATTTTTAAAATTATTTGAAAAACGGCCCCATGCATTCTTAACGGGAAAAATCGAGATTACGGGACGGTCTGGAATCGAAGTTGTGACACCTAGGCAAGTGTTGATTTTTTTCGAAGTATAATTTATACGCATCTATACGTGTAAAAAGTTTTAATGATCTATATGCCATATTATTAGAGCTACGATTTTTCGAAATTTGAAAATATTTCACCTCCTGGCATCGAACCCATGACCAATTGTGCGTAAAATATAGCATTTTTGCGTAGATATATATAATAGCAATAGCCATATGAAATTTCATTGTTCTATCTCAATGGAAAGTATTCTTTAAAATTGTTTGAAAAACGGCCCCGTGCATTTTTACGGGGGAAAGTCGATTTTTGGGGCCTCCTAGAATCGAACCAATGATAGGTAGGGTGAATTTCTGAATTTTTCCTTTAGATTCAGTGGACCATTACGTACTTATCCTTCTAGCTTAATGGGAAGTATTTTAAAAAATTTTTTTTGCAACATTTGAGCAGAGTAATTTTTCGAAAAATTTTATTACGAGTAAAGATGTGCAATGCAAAGCAATGCAATAATTTATCTTTAGTGAAAAATAAAATTTTTCGAAAGATTACTCTGCTCAAACGTCGCAAAAAAAAATTTTTAAAAATACTTCCCATTAAGTTAGAAGGATAAGATTTCATACAGCTATTGCAATTATATATATCTACGGAAAAATGCCATAGTTTACCTGCAACTGGTCTAGAAGAAGAAATAAATTTTCGATAAACGAATTTCGCAGCCAGAGTTTATTTCAACGAAATCAACGAGGAGTTAAAAGCTCAATATTGTATCATTATTGGAATCATATTAGCAGGTTTCAGTAGCTATGAAAACATTACTTCCACATTCATGACTAAGAACGTAGAAAGAAGTTGCAAATTCAATGGATGAGATTCTTGAAAAGTGAATCTTATCAAATGTTCCATAATACTTATTTATATGATTCTTAATTCCTCGTTTTGGATCTTTCACCTTAATGAAGGAGACCTAAAATATACGGAAATATTACTTTCACTTTCATTTTACACCACCAATAGACCAGTAACATAAAAAAGCATAAATATATTGTGTCCTCTACAATACATTCCTCCAGTTTTTCAGGAACATTTTAAGAATCTTAAAACCTCAAAATGATAAAAATGGATTAATTTTAAAAATATTAATAAATGTTCATGAATTCCTTCGTTTAAGTTATTGTATCAAATAAAACTTATTTATATTTATTGCTCTAAGTCATTTATAGGACATTCAGTTGATTTTGTATATGATAAGTCAGTTCAAGCTTTAAAAGCTATATCTTCGTATGAAATTCACACAAAATTTCATATTCATAATACATTTCCATTAATCGAAACTAATAAAATTATAAATTAATATGCCATATAATGTTAATAATTTTTTAATCTGATCAAATGCAATTCATTAAATATCTCGATACAAGAAGTATATGACTTATTATTAGACCACTCTCATACTTATGGCCACATATAATAGATATGCGAGTAAAGGTGTGCTTACGGCAAGCAATCGCTTAATATAACTGATGAGAAAATAAGAATTTTCGGGAGGTTAATCTTCTTACACATTGTTAAACATAACTTATTATAGCCTTCTAATATTGATTCCATAATTTTAATTAATTTCCGAAATAAAATCTTTACGGGAATATAAATAAATTAAAATTACTTTATTTCACATTATGTTCCTCATTTCATTATGTCCACCATTTTTTAAATTATGGTGCGCAAATTAGCTTAATTGCAAAGCTATGCATGTCCTATAGCTGGTGCTGTTTCGTACTTTTGGAATCATCCAGAAGTGCAAATTTCGTGGAAATGCCAAACATTATGAGAATTAATTCCAAAATCATCTAACTCAAAATACACAGAAAAAATATATCAATAAATCATTTTCAGCTTCCTTCCTCTGTTTAAACAATGAAATTTCCATCATAAAATCAATCGCTTATTATTATGCATACAGCTAATAATTACGATGCCTCATTGAGATATTCCTCACGCGAAAATTAAAACTAATCGCATTCCAAAATATCACCTCTGACCTTTCTAACCTCACGCCTTCATCCTTTTCCTGGATAAGACTCGTGTCCTTAGGCATTTCTTACCGCCTCGGTAATCTTCGTCCAAAGAAAATCAAGCCTGCTTTCTACCCCCCTGGAACCTCCGCAGTGCCCTCAGCTAGGTGAAAGACAATAAGAAACTGGGAATTTCAAATCGCTAAAACTTCTAAGAACCTTACAAATGACTATGTTCTCCTTTATTCTTCAGTTCTCCTCTCTTTACCTAATGTTCTGTTTCCCTAATGACTTTAACCGCGTGGCTTTACCATCTTTTCCCTTTCCACTCCCATTTTCGAAACTTATTTAATGAAATGTAATATCATATATATTGTTCCTGATGATGTTAGCCCGCTAACAAAACCGGTAGTACCATTAAAATATCTGTGTTAAGTACGAAGCTATTTAAAGCCATATGAGAAGAAGAACCAGCATCCTGGAACCATCCTGATTTCTTCTTCTACCGATTCGTGGAAGTTGGTAAGTACTGCCTAATTGTGTTCTCTTTCCTATGTTCTTTAATTTGCTTTTTAAATTTGGTATTTTTTTTAGTCCTCTTTTGTATTATTCCCTCTCAGCGATTGTATGAACTTTTTTCCTAACGAATTTTTTGGCCCCTACCCGAAAGAGTAATGCCATGCTTATATGTGCCCAGTCTTTCAGCCATCAATCGTCCGTATCCCGGGATAAAGCATTCTTCTGTTCCCGATTAAGTTGCCATGTAATATCGCAAAGGTTTTGCTCCTCAGATGTTGAAAAAATCCTTCAAGCAATATATTCCAGGATATACTTGTTTGTGAGAGTCATCAGGTAGCTGAGATTCTTTTTAATACTAGTAATCTTATAAATTTTCAGTTTTAAAATATGTTTAATAAAAAGATTTATGTATTTAAGATAAAGATGTACAACTTATGTACAGTAAGACCCCGCTTAACGCTGTTCCAGTGTAACGTGGTTTTTTTGGGGTTCCCCTAAATCGCACACTGTATTGATACTTGTAGTGTATAAGGAAACCGCCATGAACCAACCAAAAGCGGTGTACTTTATAGCGACAGTGATATGCATATATGCTATGTATTTTCTTCAACACTTTTTCGTTGCGTCACAATTGATTTATTTGTTCTCATCAAAGTTATTAGGTGTATGAAGATAATATTTTATTTTATCATGATAAATTCAGAAAGAACTGATAAATTTTCTTATTCCTTATTCTTTTCACAGATCTTCATTTGATATTTACATATGTACAATGTTACGTTGCCTCGTTTAACGCTCGAAGTTATTGGAACTATAACCCTGATAAGTGGGATCTTACTGTATTTGGAAATAAGATATGGTCAAATTTTTTTTAACATTTGCAATTTTATTTTAAATATATAATTCATTACACAATGTTATTTGAAGATAAACTGAAATATCATTCAAGAGCTTCTGATGCTGGAAAATAATTCTTTATAATGTTCCTTTACTTTACACAATGCAACTGATAAGCTCAATATTGTATCATTATTGGAATTACATTAGCAGGTCACAGTAGCTATGCAACATTACTTCCAGATTCATGACTAAGAACTTAAAATTGTCAAATAATTCATTGTCAAAGGAAAAGATATTTAAATTAACTATCATTTACAAAAAAGATATAAAGTCACAGAAAGAATTAGAGTTTGATATTAAATATTTAAACCTTAAAAATATTTCAAACAATTTTAAAGTAATAGAATAGAAAATTAATTGTACAGAATGTGTCTGCATACATCACGAATTGGCAATAAATATAGAGTTTAAATACAAATACTGCTATTTACACTATATAATCACACTCAAGCTACTGGAATGGCTTGCAAAATCTCTGAGTGAATAACTCATCTATATAAACAACAGTTCCTTAAGAAGCTGTCATTTTACTTATTTTGATTTCAGTTGTCTTATGATCAACATTAACTTGTGCTAACCATTCCAATAAGGCATGAATAAGTAACTCAGCAATTGACTGGTCTTCTTCAGACATAAAACCATTACAATAACAAATGGGTTGGACAAGAAACTTGGATCTCATGCCAAAACAATCAAGAAGATCATGTCAACGATTCTGAAGAATTTTATTCTTAGGATAAAAGTTATCTGCTGAAAAGAAAATAGGAACATATTACTTAAAATTATAATACAATTAATTTAAAAGATATAGAGATATAAGCTACAATTAGAATGTATGATAATACCAATATGAATTACTTGAGTGGGAATCTGAGCCAAATGCTTAGCAAATAATAAAACAAGAAGTTAATTCATAGTTAAGAAATAATTAATTTATATATACATACACAAGTAAAGGTGTGCTTGCTAACAGCAAGCAATGCTTTATATTTTTAATGAAAAATACGATTTTTTGGAGGATTGCTCTGCGCAAACATTGCTAAACATAAACTAAAGGAAATTATCGCAGCGTATAATGCACTGAATTCAGTTTCCCATGCATTTCTTATGGCAGCATTTTCCCTGAAGTATTCTTGCTAGGAAAATAAACTATTCCTTACCATTGACTTTGATGTTACAGTTTCACAGACAAGGAATCATTGTCATCAGATTTAATATCTTTTCCAATTAGTGTTGAATCTGCCGGGTCATTTACTTCTAAAGGAGGTGCCATTGGTGATGATGGAGAAATGGAAGAGTCTTGAGACATTGAAGTAACAGAGCTATTTGATCTCTCCATTCCCCAATTACTTGTGCCTTCAGTATCTTCTGACCCAACAGATATATCAGCAATTATTCCACTCTCTGAAATTCAACAGGGTTCTTGATAAATGCATGGCAATGCCAATATCAATAGATATATTAAGTCCTATGACACATTTAAAAGTCAGGCTATCAATTAATTTGGATCGTGGGTGTGATTAAAAGGAGTTTCATCTTCTAAAAAGATTCTGACAGTTACACATATAAACACTCACAGGGAACTAATATCTAGCACTAAATATTTAAGCTATATTTATAACATCTGAAATTTTTACCCATTGAACATTGACTCTGTAGGGTGACTGATCTCTGATGTCTGAGGCAAAGGCGATTGCGAGGACTTCCCCTATTGCCAATACCTCCTTCTCCTCCACTTCTGCCTTCATCTCCATCTTCCTCATCATCACCATCAACTGCATCAAATCCAAGATTAAGGGCTGCAAAGGTAAATGGAGAATGGCGTCCTCTTCCTCTGCCTTCTCCATTGATACAACCTGTCCCACCTCCACCACTACTACTACCCCCACTGCTACCACCACCGGAAGATAATGAACTGCTAACTGAGATTATTGAGTGGGGGCGTCTGCTGCTGTTTCCTGAACCTCCACTCATTGAACTTTCTCCAGGAGATACAGCAATGGAATTTCTGAATCGAGGGGCTGAAAATAAAGAGAAAAATCAGTAAAACACTCATGAAATATGGACTAATGAAATTGTTTACAATACATCCAACCACTTTCGAAAAAAAATAAATAATTTTAAATTTAATTGTAAACAGATTGCAACAGAAATTTTATGCTTCAAAATAGAATCCTCTGTAGAAGTTTTCATTATTTTATATTACTACATAATATTCTATATCTTTTTGTATGAATAATGTGTAATATTTAAGTACCTGATAAATCATTAAATAAAGAAACATTATATATAAAATATTCCTTCATTTTGGGGATGCATGATAAAAAAATTACCAAAAACATTTATGTTATATAAATATTATACTAAATATTCCTAAACTTAATATAATTTATAAATCAGGAAATAAAACTTGATTTGTTACAGAGGAATAAAAATATTTTGCAGCTCTCCACTGTTCATTGCTCTAAAACTCATTTCTACATTATCAAATATCATTACATTAATTTTTATCACTAACATTAATTATTCATCATTAAAATTGTTTCATCTCCATAATCCCTATATTCTCATCCCATCCTTCAAACAGACTCATTAGGGGACCTTTAGGACTGCATGGGTTTTTGGATAAAACAGGTATGGATGTGCAGCTTAGACGTTACTTAAATCAACCTGAAAATTATAGGGGCCAATGCTTCCTTGTTATTAGTGTTTAAAAATCGTCAATCTTAGCCGCTCCCTATATAAACTGCTACTCAACAAGCAAATGTCCTAGTCATAGTGTAGTCCTTGCATGTGAGATTGATAAAAGAACTGTACATGGTTTGAATCTGGTTTGTATTTTTCATTTTTTAACTTCAATGACTTTATTTTTTAGGCAAACATTAAATCAATTTAAATGCTCTATTATTATTTTATTTTTAAGGGTTCATAAAATTTTAATGGAAAATATAGAAAATTGTTAGTTTTTTATAATATATGCTAATTGAAAGAGTTTACCAATATGTAAAATAAACATTATTCCAACACAATGCACCCCAATGTGTCAACCGCCCCATAGGATTTTTTGGATAAATTGAAAATGTAATCTAAAGAATAAAAAACTCTCAAGAGGTGATTTCATCAGCAACTGAGCTGCCATAAAGATGCCACAGTCCTAAAGGTCCCCTTGTCAGATATCACTCAAGGATTATTATATTATTTCTTCATTATTTTTAGTTAATTCTATCAGTAGGTTTGTGCAAGGTTTTTCGCACCCTTCTTCATTGTGGGTGTTTTCATGCAGTGGATTTTCTTCCTAAGAATTTTTTTAGGTTTTCATAATCACTTAAATCTAACTTTAAAGTATTATTTTAATCATCTCTTCCAAATTCTCTTTGTACTTTTAATTTTTTTAAAAGAGGTTAGATGTAAGAAATGACTTTTTAGTCTCAATCTTGCCTACACGAACAGAGACCTAAAGACCTAAAAAAAGGAGAGAAGAGAGGCACCACTGTAATAAAAAGCCCTATCCTTGAAAGCATTCAACCTGAGAGTTATATTCCCTTCACAAGCATTTGGTCATTTACTATTATTTGCAATGATACTTTTTTCTATCACTTTATTCTATTTATCTCTTACTAACATTCTTTTATTCTTACATCCCTTACTGTAAAAATATTATCATATACTCAATGTATAACTTCAGAGGTTTGGTGTAAGAGAGTCCTTACTAAATATATTGTCCAAAATTTAAAAATAATACTGTAAATTTAAAATTAAATATATATTAACAGTAAACAGATTTGTCATTCATTTGGATAGAATATTTTAGATATTTACAGAAATCTTTGATAGGAATGAGAATGATACTTACTTTTGCTAAGCTGGGCAATACTAATTGAACGGTCATTGATTTGATCAGCGCTTGGCCTTATATCAAGGCAAGGTTTATTTCCAATGCCCATGGAAGACATTTCTGCCAGGCGCATCTCTACAAAGGAATTCAATAAATTTGAAATTAAGATAAAGTTTTTTAAAATAACAGAGAAAATGAAAGAAAAAAGCTTAATTTTAAATAAAATAGTAACTTATATCTTTATACATCATAATTTGCCATAGGAAAATTGTCTACGTGTAACCTAAAGTATAGATTATTATAAATAAGCCCTTTAGAGATTAAATGTCCACTACTTAAGAAAATAATTTTGGGCATCAGGGGCTGACTAAAAACTTGAAACATTCTTCCAACATTTAATGAATTTTTATGTTAACCCTTTTTCCTTATAGATTTATTTCTTACTATAAATATAGAATCTTTACCTCTATTTTTCAGTGCCTGTTTCCACAACAGGTTTGATATCTCTTCAGTCCACAGTTTTTTGATTTCTTCGGACATAGACTGAAGAGTAAAGGTGTCATTTGGTTTCCTCTTCCTAAACCAAATTTCAAACTTTGTTGGACTATCACCAACTTTGGCTGTCAAACCAATGTCTGTCATTTTTATACTGTTTTTATAGATATATATATCTAGATTCTAGAGAAATTAAAAACAATTAAAATCTTAAGATATAATTCATGATTTCTTTAACCCAATGTCAAATTAAAGGTAAGAAATGAAATTCAAAATACCTTTCTGTCTGGAAACCTTCGAGCTTTACTAAACAAAATTAGGTCTTCAAACAAAAACACATGACGAAGGCACTTCTTTCCCTTTCCTTGCCATACCAAAAACTCATTCTGTCTCAACAATCTCCCTTGCTCCTTGACATTCACCTATAATTATTATTAAAAAATGTAAAGAAATGTATGGCACTGGAAAAATACAAATAGTGTGAAGATATTTATAATTACATCACAATCTCTCAGCGAATCCATAGCCAAGAGGTCATTTCCATGGCGGAGTTGAAATCTAACCATTTGCTCTGCAGCTTGAATATCAGAAATATCAGCCTCTTTCTCAGGGTATGCTTTCATCAGTTGCTGAAGCAACAGTGCATACTTTCCCATCCGTTGAACTGGTTTTAGTAGATAACTAGCTAAATCCATTTTATCACCTAATTCTAGTTGCTTGGCCTTTAAGTTATTAAGAATATAAAAAACAATTGAAACAGATTTCATAAAATTTATAACAATCATAGTGCATAGTCCTATTATATGTACTGATATGACTTATTTTAATATAAACATCTCATTGTTAGTAATTACCTTAAAAAATGATGTTCCATATTCAGACATTAGTGAATCTGACTTTGGTTTGTTCTTGTTGTAAAGAGCATACAAGTAGAACTGCTTTTCCTGAAAAAATTTCGTTTCGTTAAAAGATCTTCAATAATTCAAAAATTTTCATTATTATAGAAATAAACCATACTTACATATTTTAGAAAGCATTGACCAACCATTAAAGGACCATTTTCACATTGTTCTAATTCTCGCAGGAAATATTGACTATGGAATTCATATATCTTCTCTATATTGCCAAATATTACATTACGTTGTCCTCTTAGGGCCTGAGGAATGTCTTCCCTTAAAAGCTCTGGTATATAGTTCTGTTAATGAATATAAACACATTAATAATGATAAACATTTATACATAAATATATTTAAAATAACCATTAGCAGCACTGGACCATTATAATGCATTATAAATAATTATATAAACAAATAACAATTAAAAATAAAACACTCGAATTTATAATAATAATTGAAACAAAAAAATTATATATATATATATATAAATATAAACACACACACACATCCCCCTGAAGACATAATATTACATATACTTAAAATTATAGAGACTTTGTTTCCTATTTCACAAACATATAAAAAGATAGCAAGCAGGATGCTAAGTTATCAAAAGATGTTGCAATCAATAGATGAAGGAAGGTTTAGCAATTGATAATATTTTCCTCTGTTAATGAAATGGAGAAATCGACCTAATAGGATGGCAGGGCAATGATTAGAAATGGCAGATAATAATCCATATAATGGGTTTTGATTGGTTTTCTTGGAATAATTTTAAGTAAACTCTGTAAAATCACTGAGATAAAGGGAAGACATCATTTGGAGGTAATATCAGCCAGATTTTTGTCACCTAATGATTCACGACTATATCTTAATATAGAAGAAAGTAGTTAGCAAGTTGTTGTACCAACTTAATATTTGTAAGATGTGATGTTGTTCAGATAGAAGGGCAATAATCAATTTAGATTATTACTACTACTACTGTTGATCCAACATTCAGAAAAACAGAATTGAAAGCCAACCATTGTCGTTGCCCTTGATAAGATATTTTAATTATCTCACTCACTACCAGTGGTTGTCTATAAAGAAATGGAAACTTAACTCACCTCAATAACATATTCTAAGGAGTTGACATAATCTCTTTCAGTCTGAATCATCTCTCTAATAATTAGGAGGAGAGTTCTGAAAAGAACAGAAAAATCCATTAATACTGGGCTTTTGCATACAGACACAGGATATTTCCACTGCACACTAAATGCAACAAGCAAGCTTAGTATGTAGAGGTCACATGAAGTATTTAATAACTCTTAGCCAATAACTTACTTCTGTGTTTTAAATTCTTTGTTCCCAGGTTCTCCATTTAAAGGTAGAGACAGTGAATGGTGAAGATTAATATTTGTATTATGACAATGCAAGTGACTGTTTACAGGAACAGGTGATTTGATGCTACCTGAGCCCTGACTATTTCTTCTGCTACATCCATCATTAGTTTCTTGGTCAAATAAACAGTCACCCCTAGAATTACATGGAAGAAGATTATTTAAAGCAGATATTACCTGTATATTCAACATTAATTTGAAAACTTTTCAGTTTATCTTACTTAAATATTAACTCAAATCTAAACATAAAAACATATAAAAGGTATCTTCCAAATTCTACTAAAAGAAGATTAATTTATACCCTTTCAAGCACCCTTCACTTCCTTCTGTAGTATTATCCTCTCCAGAATGATCAGCAGAATATTCACACCTCTGATCTTCAATGCGAGCAAGACAGTGTTTGCATCTACCACGCCTTTGGTACGAATCTCCTAAAATCTCGCTCCTATAACCCTCCCCACCATCCTCTCCATCTACCCTTGAATTGTCACTAGGCTGGCCTTCACCAGGATAAGGCCATGTGCATGACCTACGTAGAAGTATGTCCTGTTGTCTATAGCACTTGTTATCTTCCAATACCTCTTCCAGAAGCTCCTCTGAACTCTCACGAACCTCCTTTATGTTACCAAGGAGGCAGTCATCAGGAAAAGGAGCTCCAAAATTCTGTCTAGGAGCATGGTCACTCTCATGGTCTACTATAATTTCTGAGCAAGGGAATGATCCAACAGAACGCCGACGTCTTGCTGGACCATTTGAATTGTTGGTGCTACACTTTGAGGAGGCCCAGGATCGGTTGAGGCACTGTTTGGATCTATAGCTGTGGTTATCCTGACCACTGGGACAGGAAGGATAAGAACATGTTGATGAAGAAGAGGAGGATGAAGATGCAGAGGAGAAGAAAGATGATGAAGCACAGGCTGAACAACCCTTTTCAACAACAGCATCTGTTGGAGTTGTTGGCTCTGAATTAAGATGATTAGAGTTCCATGCCCTAGGCTGCTGGGCTCTTATCAATGAAACTGCCTCCATACAACGTGCATGTGCAGCCTATTAAAGAGGAATTTTCTAATAACATATGTTGCAACAATAATAACTCTTATTCAGAATGTAAAATGCACTTTATCAAACATTTCATCACTCCTCCAATAATTTACAAGCAGTAAATATATTAAACTAAGCTTATTTTTATGTATTGCTTTAGAATGCGTAATTCTTAAAACGATATATACATTTACATATCCAGTATATCACACTCTCTTGACTAACCTTGCATTGCTCCAGTAACTTATCATTTCCAAGCTTCTGGGCCAGATTCAACATTTCAGTGAAATGATGCTCTGGAAGTGGTGGGTTAGTGGCTACATATCTGCGAAGTTGCCGAGCCTGCAGCAGCTGCTGATCCATATTTCGGTCATCATTACTGTTTGCTGAGACTTCGCCATGTGTATCAATAATCCCAATTGTTTTCATTGATCGTGGAAGGTATTTCAATGCCTCTGAAGACCATTCTGATGCCTGAAATTTTGAACTCTTTTTAAAAAATTTTCCAGCTATTGTTTGTTTACCCATATATCGTTTCCAAACCACAATTTCTCGATCAAGCTAATTCATAATATTAAAAAAATAAGGCAAACAAATATAAATCAAAAAATTTTAAGAAGATAAAATTTACAAAGAAAAATGTGGATTTCAAATTGGATCTTTTGGATGACTGTAAAAATATTTCCTTATTATCTTATTTATTATCAAAGGCCACACAAAGCCCAGGTTTGAACCCAGGAACTTAGCCTTAGAAGATAAGCATGCTAACCATTCCACTGGCAAATATTGGGACAAAACGAAGTATAATGATAGGAAAAAGAATCTTTTTGATTTGTATTCAATTTAATAGTAATAAAAAAGCAAGCTTCAAAGCAAAAAACCCATAGTTTATCTTTAATTTGTCAAAGGCAAAATATTTCAATTATAATCGAGAAAATGAATTTCTTTTCAAGAACAGTCAATTTTTTATTATTTCAATAAATCAATGTGTTACGTCTATACAAAATAGAAAGTCCTTTAGATTCTTAGCCCACCTTATCCAATAGGTGGAAGCATCTTGAGGTGTCCTCTAGCCTTTCCCTTGTATCTTCAAGCCGCTCACTGAAGCCACGCAAATGCTGTTTTAGGGATCGTGCCAAGTCCCTCAAACCACCACCTCCATCGGCATTCCCTTTTACTCCTTGGATGGACTCAGGAGATTCTGAGTTCATTCGACCAACCTCTTCGATGGTAACATTCCCATCGCAGGCTCCTCCAGTGGCTTCTTCCAACAAATCACTACCCTTGTCAAGATGACGCTATCCAAATAGAAAATACACTATGATAAAATGATTAATATATTTAATTTCACTTCATTGTTTTAAAAATACCTCAAATAATCATCTCCAATCTGAAACGAAAACATGCAGAAAAATTTCCCAAATATAAAGGTAGAAAAATGACAAATCTAAACTAATTCTTTGACGATGGTGTTCTACAAATAGATTCCAATTAAAATGTTTCTAATGATTATTACTTGTGCCACAAAGGATAAAGAAAATACACATATGATACATTTACTGTTTTTTTGACTTGTTCTGTACAAACCCTATTAGATGTTATGCTACCGACAAAACATGCTGAAATAACTATCAACAACATTTAAATGCAAGACCTTCGATCCTGTAATGCATATGATTCAGTCACAATATATATCCAAGCCGCAACAGTTTCCTCCGAGTAATTGGCATAGATCAAACAGCAAAAAACATTCATCTGTTATCACAAGAATCTTTCACCAACTTATAGGCAACAATGCTATTTAATTCTATTTACCGAATCGTTAAGAATCCTCTTCAGTATTTCTCGAACTACTACGTAGGCTAAACTAACGAAGGGGCACGTCATCACACCGATGCAGCACGTGGGCGTTTAAGGGTTCGAAGGCGAGACCAGGTGTAGAACACACCAAATGGTATAAAAAAGTATCGACAATAGACAGAGGGATGAAAGGAGAGGAAGTGGGAGGAGGGGACAGAGTTAAACAGCTGCTCCTCTTTCAGAGAATCGCACGCGCTACGCGTGTGCTCACCTTAACAAGATGAAGACCGAGAGGTACAATCCCTCCCATTCCAGAGATGCAATCGCACAGTTTGTTGAGATTCGATCAAAGGAATTCGTTCCATTGCATCATTCAATTGAATTCCATTGAGTTCGTTCGAAAGAATTTGGAACTTCCTTTCGCAAAGATCGGGCTCCAACCCTTTTAACGCGACTTAATTTTTCATGGGATTATTTATGACACTAATATTATATCTGAAATTCAAGTATATAAAGGGGCTGTAATACATATAGTCATTCACGTAGTATAATTTTAATCGCTTCCTCTTTCCTATATAAAGGTAACTTTAATCAACTAATAAAAGGGAAATTTAAGAATAAGAAAATAATAGATTTATAGTGAATTAAATTAAGCTACAGATCTGATAGAGCATCTTTCTCCCTCATCTTTGGGTCTCCCTGTTATTAGATAATATACATGACACATTCAACTATGAGTTTCCAATCGTATTAAAGCAAATAAAGAGTTTATTGGTCCAAATAGGAATGCTGATATGCCAGGAGAAAGCGAGAAACGCATACAATTGCTGCTCTTAATTAAGACGTCACTCTTCATTCAAAAGAACTAGATGCTCCTTTCGCTGAGACATCTCCGTCTTTTAATTAATCATTAATTTAAAATTTACTTCCTGTGATATAATGACAGGTTGCTGAAGTGCGGAAAGTTCTCCAGATTTATGAGAGTAACAGACTACAAAGACATTTCACAAAAATACAATTTGCATATTAATTCTTCAGTCAGAATAAGTAAATAATTTTCTTGACAAGATTACATAAAATGTACATTCACTTCTCTTCTGAAAGTCTCTTTTACGGCATTTGCCAACTGTTCACTTCCAAATTGGCGATCCCTTCAATCGAAGAAACAAAAATACAAAATGCGTTTTTTTGAGTGCGGACTTCGGGAACTTTATCAATTCGCAATCTCAAATATATTGTGCCTGTTCAAGGAATTTAACTTAGTTCCATCAAATTTCGATCATTTTTGTGAATTTGACTACTTTGCAGGACAAAATAGGGGACTCTTATTTTAGAGGCGATTTTCGCATAGAGCGCGGAGTTCGATCGATGGAGTTAAAATACTAATTGAAGGAGTCTCATTTGTTAGAAGTTTAAGAATTCTGCGAAAAACCGAAAACTGCCGTTTTTCACGAAATATGACCCCTCGTGTAATTTAAATGCGCGGGAAATAAGTTAAATTACTTTACACAATTTATTCGGGATTGACCATTCGAAGTTTCTAAGTCCGCACTAAAAAATAACGTATTTCATATTTTTGGCCGGATTTTTCGAATTTAGCCCACTGTGCATAGTTAACAAGCCGCAAGAGACCTCCAGGATAAAATATACGGCTTTTATGGAAAATAATTTATAACATTATATTTTATACTAAAATGAACTTCTCGACTTCTATTTCCTTCGAAATATCTTCATAATTAATAAAATGGTTGTTTTTTCGTCAGACCTTCTGCAGAGCGACCATTAGAGCATACTATTCAACACTGAACAGCAATGAATCATCGCAAACCCATTCATCTGCTTTTTCCAATTATGATGGATTATACGCTCTCCATAAAGGAACGGACAAATTTTATCTTCAAAAATTATGCTTTTCCTTTAATCGTTTAACGTGATGACAAAATGCTTGACAAAGGATGAGCAAAATGTTAACATAATTGTGGGATTGTCTAGAATAGCGAATACTCAGAAGGTGACTTGGTCTATTCTGTTTGAACATTCAAGGGTCGAGAATGAAGCAATCTGTCCCATTCATTTTCAAAGGATAAGGCTTTCGAAAACATAATTTCCTCCAGTAAAGGGTTTGATATTTGTCTGTTTCGTATTCTTAATCTTTCCATTGAAGTAAAACGTACTATCAATTGAAAACAAGTATCAGCAATGATTATATGACTAAAAAGAAGTTCTGATAAACGTAGGGCTATTGTAATTAATTGTTCCACCGACTTCTTGCAAACCCTATTGAAGTAGATCTCGTAAAGAGCAATTCTCCGTTCGAGGAAATACAAGCTATAATAAAAACTTCCCATATTCTCAATTTAGATTTAATCGACAACATAGAATTTTGGGCGCAAGGAGACTTCGATAAGAGACGAAAGGGAAAATAGTCGAACCGTGATGGGCATTAGTGAAGATAATCTATTGCTCAACAGACTCTTGAAAGCGGAACGATAAGTCTTCATTAGATCTTCAACCAGATACACGCGAAAACGTTTCGCATCTGGAATTACCTTTTCTTGAATTTTGATATTTTCTCGATGAAATTTCACGCTAGGGTACACATCTGGTAAGGACGCTGACGAAGGACATTTCCAACGGAAAGCCTACTTCGGCCATATTTTGGAATTGATCAAATATGAAGCGATGATTTCAGGAAATAATAATTGATCTTTCAAACTCAACAATTACAGTTCTGAAATTAATGTTATTTTTAAATAACAAAGAACGATGATTAGGAATCAGATTAAATATAAACAAGTGTTCCGTTGTCCTTTGATCGGCTATAAATAATGAATTCTCTCCGCGGGGAGGTTAAAAGTAGAATTTCCACGGAATGTCCACATACGTAACACATGCGCAGAAGATTTAAAAAATACTCGGATCCGTTAAGAGGGTAGTGGGAAAGAGCCAAGAAAAAGTTTGCGTGCGATGTTACTTTGCGTCATTTTGAAAATGCACGTAGTGTATGGCCATATCGTATCATACCCCTGCCGATATACGTAAATTTGAAAAGGTCGGCCGTTCAAGCGATGCGTGAAGAATTGTTATGAGAAATCTATAAACGTAACTAAAATGCTCAAGATGCGGGAGGTCTATCTATACAGTGTGATACATAGGTCGATCAGATACAGCAAATAACAAAAGGGAAATAGATGCGAAAACGAATATTGTGTGGCAGAGGGTGCACCCAAAGGTGGGTCGCACGGTATCAACATACATAGACAAAAATCTTCGTTTTTGCTAACACAGGAAGAGCAATCAATTGGCTCTATCATCTATGTTAGAGCTTCGGATAACATTTAAAATCTTCGACATCATAAACGGAGAAATTTATTCGAGACATCGAACCTCAAAACGACGATCCACGACTTCAAAGAGAAGTTAAGGGTGTTTAAAATTGCCACCTTTGACCTCCCTTGGCAAGGTCGTGGAGCTGTAGAGGTCGCGCGGATCGATTCAGCACTTCCTCCACACCCTAAAGACGATGGTTGAGATGCGGTGTGAGTAGTATCGCGGTCCGATCCAAATTGCATCTAGTTCCATTAAATGCTACGTAAAATTCCTACCTAATCATGGTCTTCAATAACGCTGAGCCGAACATTATCACTACTGTGAGTCTTTCATTTACTGCGAATGGAATTTTGAACAGATAATGACGATGAATCCTCGCAAATTGTCGACAATTAAGACTGGAAATAAAATTAAAGACTAAGATATCATGGATATCTATTCTATCCAAAATATACATACAACAAATGGTCCAGAAAACCATTATCTATGGATTTATATGTGATTTTTCTACGGCTGCTATATTTTTTTGCTATGTATGTATATGTGTGTATATATATATATATATATATATATATATATATATATATATATATACACACACACACAGTGATATACATATATATACAGTAATGTTTGGTATATAAAGCGCACATAAAATCCTTACATATCCTAACAGATCCTTTGGCAGATGCCTTATAATCCTTTAGGTCCGAAAAGCATGCATTTAAAAAAACGATTGGGCCATTAACCACACATTTCAATTTTTATTTAAAGCAATTAAAAGGAAAATATAAGAATTAACACTTCCATATCCAAGAGGATGAGGATTATAATGACTACAAATTAAATAAATCATATGCATAAATACGGAATGAGATAATCTAAGAATATTTCCAAATAATACCAATTCACACATCAGTCCCAAAACATTGGGTATAAATAGCATCTTTTATTTTATTATCCATGATAAAATTACTAATCTATGCTATAATATTTTTGAAAGGAAAAAACGAGGTAAATTCTGTTCAATTTAGAAACCGAAACACTTAACTCGAATGTAGTATTACTTTCACTCCTGTATACAAAAATCTTTGTCCATCCGACTTTTTTAACTGCCCCACTTTCCGAATGCAAATTCCACTGGCGTCCATTCTAAGCGTCGCAGAATCCTTGCTGGTGCCAAACATTTTGCAACACATGATCGATTGCCATCACAGTTGTACTTATTTCAAGATTGGTGAATGAAAAAGAAATGATATCTTTTAGGGCCCTTTCCGCCCATTCTGATATACGCATTTCTAACTGGGTCTTTTCCGTAATATACCTCGACATTTATTATGGAACAATGTAAATATGAAGAAAGATCTTCTGATAGTAAATCTTCATTCGAATAGAAGAACGAAAGCCTCACTGCTCTTCAGTTCGGTAAATAATTCCTAAGAAACAAAAATAAATACCCGCTATCAAACCAAGATTGAAAAATAACTCAGAAAAAAGGCTTTTGCGCAGGATTAATTAAAATCCTTATCTACACGATTATCGACAGTGAAGATTCAGTCATTTTGTTACCTTTGAAAGGTGTGACTGCGAAGTTCTTACGGAGCACATGCGGAGACGAAAGGCGTTTTATCATGAAAACGACGAATACTATCAAATTTTGATCTCGAGTCGCATTCTAATGCTTCCTGTTTTCAACTGGAGGTAAGTAAATGCGGGATCCAAAGTTTGAATCATTAAATAAACCGCTAAATTGAGCCACAATTACATGTATCGCGGTTCCACAATGAGATTCAGTGTAAATGGATCCTTCGCAACAAGTCCACAGAAAGCTCAGATTACAGCCTTTGAAAGATTAAATGTATTCAGAAAAGGCAAGGAAAGCAAGTTCAAGATGTTAACGGTAATTCAATCACACAAATTTTGCTCTGGAAAATGTAAGCAAAATTTATTTCAAATACGTCACCAGCAGACAAGATGCCTAACTACTACAGTATTTCGTAACAATACTTTATAACTTCATTATCTCACAAATGTCGGAGATTTTCTTTAAAAAACAGTATAGATCAAAATTATAGCAATGGATAACCGTATAAGCGAAATTAAAACTATTGATACAGGAAGTGGACTTGAAACAACATCGGGTATTCGAATTATTACAGTTTTGCAATTTAAGAGAAAAATTGTCCAATGCATTCCGATGAATGAGGTCCGACAAGAGCACGCCTTGAATCACACAACTGCTCAAAATTATCCAAACGCCATATTTCAAGATTATGCAAAACTCGTCAAGGCGAGCAAGATTCTTCGACCCATTCCATGAGTAGGCCGCCACATCGATTCAATACATCAGAAGAGAATTGAAAGGATATTGAAATTGCTTGCGTTAAATTTGCGAACAAATATTATTCTCATCTAGAATGTAGTCATAGTTTTCATAAAATTATTTTCACTTAAATAAGACGCTAAAATAGGGAGTGTATTTCAAAGGAATATATTTTGCAACATTTCCTGAACCGTTTACGAGGATAACTCAAGATAAGTACTCGTAATAATATAATTTGAACGTAAAAGTACATATGAAAACACACGCACAGAGAAAATGTGTATAAAAAAAACGAAGAGAGAAAAAGGGTGAGCCGAGGGAAAGTTCCAAGCTAACGTAATACTCGTAGCAAATGTGTACACGTGAAACAGTGTGCGTGAGATAGGATTATAAATTATTCTCACACTACAGCACTGTTTTTTTGATATGGATTTTGGACAAGGAATTTGCAGCATCGATTGACCTTAAAATAAAACAGAAAGCATCATCATAATTTCGAAGGAAATCCCAAACATAGCTAGAACGACCATTCGATATTTTCAGAACAAGAACCTCGAATAAAATGCTTAGTACACTAAAAATTATTAGAAATATCAATAAAATAGAATTAAACTATCACGAAAAAATATACTAAGGTAAAATATATAAATTATATACCTGAGAAATTGATTGGCTTCGCGCTTCAATTATTAATTATTATTACTTTCATGCTCGAGTCCAATTGGACCTAAAGCGTAATTCATATTGATCTGAAACTCGCGCTCCGGTCCAAAAGCCAAAAACTAAAGTCCTAGATATCTAGTCAGACTAAATTGTAAATGAAAATAACATTTATCTCAATTTCTTTCGCAAATGGTTTTCCGTAAGAAACAAAAAAGTTCAAGTATAAAATGGACTGCACGATCAAAATTTCGACGGTTACGTTCCGCGTAAATTATTATTATTAAGAATTGGTCTAATATGACTTTCATTTATCTAAGAAAATACGTCATCACTCGTTTCATCATCATACAATGATGAATACGGATGATACGGAGTACTCGGACCAAGGGCAATATTAGTGAACTCGTCTACATCCATTATAAAAGGCCGATGAACGAGATGCATCGGAAGTAAAAGTGAATGCAGTTTTGCCAAGACAGCATTACTGGTAATCACCAAACAATCTCCACAAGCAATTGTTTTTAATTTGTTAACAATATATCGCTCATTGTTGTCTTTATCGTAATTGTTAAAGATATGACGCGTAAGGGGAATAAAGAACAGTGCGAAGAAATGAACGAGTAAAAGTATAAGTTCCAAAATCAACGTTAAAATGGAACTTCGAAGCGCAATGAAGGAAAAGGTGGATTTTGCCTGTTCATCTCGGATATCTTGAAAAATCATGCTAATTTAAGCCCACTTTTACGCATACTATGCGTCAGTCAGATGATAATATACATAGATACGGTCCTTGTGGCAGTGTCCCATACTTTAGGAGTGAAAAAATTACTCTAACTAAATTGCCCTTACTCTAAAAGGAGTTACAAGTGATATACGTACCTAGGATTTGTATCTTTGATGAAAGCAATGGTAGTTAATACTATTCTCGGGTCGAAAAATCCGCTATTCGTTTAATACGCTTTAAAATTTATTCAGTATAAATTCTTAAAATTTCCAACAATATGAGGAAATAGTCATTCTTATCCAAAGTTCACCAAAAGTTAAGTTATTATCGACATATGTAAACTCAATTTGCCAATGCAATATGCATATGTATCTCAATATGCAAATACTGCAAATCTCAATTTTATCCGTTTAAATATGATCTTCGACGTAATGCGGGGAGAAGGCCGGGTAGGTCCTTTATGGCAGTTTATGTATCACCATATGCATACCATACTGCCGAACTGGAACGCACTTCATATATACTTCAATTAATGAAATTGCTAATTTGACGAAAAATGAACGGCTAACATTCAACGAGAAGCCTTTACGTTTTTTAGCTTAAGCAATCATTGAAAATGTGGTGCAATGTGGTAGCAATCAAACATATTTATGCGTCAGAATGGACGATTTTAGTCCCTTAGAAACACAAGAAGAGTAAACAACGCATCATCTCGACTACAATGAGAATGGACCTTTAGAAAATCCAATACAATCCAAGATTCTAAATTCAGAAATTTACTACGAATAAACATTCTTGTAGATCCCAATTGTGCTCCATTGCAGTTGCCTTTCTCTGGTTCTTCATTGCGATCAGTGGCCCAAATTAATACGATAGAAACTTTCAAACGTTCTCTAGAAGAAAGAAAGACTTCCTTTGAGATATCTATGCAATCAGTACTGCATGAATAGTAGAAGAATAAGGATTTTTAGTGAAACATAAGAATTAAATTTACTCAAATAAGAACTGTAACATTACTACTTTTACTGCCGTGAGAGGCACTCACGGCAGTAATTGTATAGTAGTATCATTATCAAACAAACGAGCACTCCACAAACTATCAGAGTGAGAAATCTTAAATTATATATATTATTCATAACTATCCAAAATTTAACTGAATGGTTAATATGATATGTAAATTAATGATGTATCAGGACGATCGACGACATTTCGTAACAACACACTTTCGATAACGGTCGAGGCTTAACGTGAAGAAACAGGCGAAGGATTTTTGAATTAATTGTAGAATATATAGTTTTTTTAAAGAATTTTCGACATTCGCTAATTTATATAGAAACGATGAAGAGGAATGATTATCTCCAGCGGATACTCAGTACGTCGGATTAAAAACCATTCAGAATTATTAAGAACCCAATTTGTAAAAAAAATCCTCAAGGATAAGAAACTTCAGTACAAAATTCCAGAACTTTTCAAACTCAAATGTATGGACGACAACTTTGCACAAAATCTTTGCGACTATAACACACACTTTGCCACATAAAATGACAAAGGTTTCGGGTTTATCTAAAATAAAAAAGAGAAAATAAATGAAAATTAAGGTCTTGTGGTAAACTAAAATTATTATCACTAGTTGATATAAAAGAGTATATTATTATATACATAAAGGTTCCTTCCTCATTCCGAAATACAAAAATTTAACCAGTTATTGACAATTATTCAAATATATTATGAAATAATTTAACATTGCACTATTAACTCGACTAAATGAGCAGTTGACGATAAACAGTAATTATAAGAAATGAATGAGTTGAATTTGCGTATTTTTATAGGCCTTGCTTTTTTATTATTGTAACAGAGGGCACTCACAATAAAATTTGAAATGCAGCAAGCATTTTACTCGAACAAGCTTATTAATATTTTACTCTAGTATATTATCCACCAATTTCATTTTCGAATAACAGTTTACTCATAATAGCGGTCTTTACCTTATCGAGAACTCAAATTCTCTTAGCAGTGGATACACTAAATCCATTCTCTGATCTTGTACAAGAACGATCACCTAACAAGTCTTCCGTGGTTACACAGAAGATCATCGAAACATCCTCATTTGCATAGCCAACTATTTGAAGGAAACGAGCAAGATCTTCATAATCGACATCTTCCATTTATTTCTTGTCTCAAATGACGCATTTGGAAAAATATGATAACGCTCGCTTTCCCTTGAACGCTGTCCGAGAACATCAATTCGATGTCCCGTAATATGCCGTAGCTGACGGATTTTACTTCACTCCGTGTTCGCAATACTAAAAACTGGAGTTCTTCTCAAACAAGAAACTTGCAGACGATGGAAGGAGTTAATGAATTCATCGTAATGTAGAAGGACAAAAATGGTTAAAAATGGAAATAACGCTAAATGCGTCGGATAGCGTGTCTTGAGGAGTCATTACGAAGAACCTTGAACCTGATGACCGATGAATGGACGTCACCAGCTGTGATACCTTTGCACATTAGCCTTTACGATTCTCGAACCAGCCTTTCTAAACCCTGATTGAATAGACAGCCTACGTAGGGGTGCAACTTACACCTTTTCTCCATTTGTTGGCGAGTGAACGTTTCAAAGAATGAAATTCCTTCTCATTCTTGAAAGTCTTACGCAAAATGCCTTTCTCCGATTTCCACTCAGGTGTCCTCGTCTGAGAACTGTGACACGGCAGAAAGCGAAAGAAAATACTGATGGATGCTTTGGAAACTATCGAAATATTCTCTCAAATTTTCGAGAATTAATCGATCAGTGTGCATTTAAGGCAAGGAACGGCAATTGGCCTTTTCATTGCTGTAAAGATCGATCATATTGCACGAGTTGATTCAGTTACGGCACTAAGGAATAGTGTGATTTTTATAAGACTAAAATTTTTGCAAGATCATTTAGCAAATACTGGCAATTTTTTGGCAAAGAGACAAATATTTCTTAAATTTGGATCTTTTCCTGGAACAAGAAGAGCCGAAAATAATACTGCAACTTATAAGTACATCGCAGTAATATCCTCGCAAGAAAAAATTCGACTCAAATGATATATTCCCTTTAAAGAAATCTTGCAATTCTCCATCAAGGAGTATTTTCTACGTGCCACCCTCATTACCTCCATAATTTCTTTCGCCTTTTGTCTAATTCATTCCAAATCTCTACAACTTTATATCAAACTCACCGAGAACCTGGGGACGGAAGCTGTCCTGGCGGGGGACGCCCTTCCATCTTCCGCCCAACTCCTCCCCCGCCTTCCCACCCTCTTCCTTCTTGCCCTCTCCTTCAAACGCGACAACCTCTCAGCGTCCGAAATCCGCTGCAAATTCGCAATGTCCACCACAAATCCGGAGGCCTCCACTCGCCTAACCGCCAAAAGACGGCATTGCTTGTCTCCTTCGTCCGTTGCTACCATTTCCAAATCAACCGAAGGGCTCCTTGAATATCACTCGCGTCCAGAAATACGCAAGTGCCCCGTCACTCGAAAGATCCTCCTCTTTCACACGGCGGAACATGGACACTTCGCACTAATTAACCGTCCGTAATAAGTCGCTTACGGCCATCGGAGAGCACCCTATTTTTATCCTGCGTTGCGAATCTATAATAGTAGATGCGATGGAAGGGACCACTTTCAGCACTCGAGGGACACGCAAAAGTGAAACCACCACTAAAACCGAACGCCGTTACGACTTTTGGGTAGAGCTCCTCGTCGAGCGGCTGCTCACTGACTAAAGCCTCGGCTGGGATTGAGGGGAAGGCGCAGACGCAAGAGGGGGGAGGGGGTGTGTCGAGAGATAGCATCACTGATGGGGTTGTTCTCAAGTATGTTTGAGGTGGTCAAATCACGTGCGCTTTCATTCACCTTAGGACGCAGAGAATGGAGTAGCTTTCTAAATAAAATCTTTATTTCTATTTCTGAGGCACGTGACATGAATACCCAGCAAAGTACCTAAGGAATAATAGAAGGAAGTCTAACGAATTTAGAAGAATAGCAAAAACCGTTGCGACAAATTAGAGAGACTTTTATAGCAAAAGACGTTTCGTATAGTTTGGATTCACAATTTGTATCATATATTGAACGTTATTTTACGGTATTGCCACACATTTCGTCGACTAAGGAAATTTTGGTAATCGACAATACCCTGCACATTCTACTTGACGGATTTTAAAGGCGTTAAAAGTATTATAATATTCCACCATCGGATGAATAATTTCCATAATTGCTCGACTAAGAAATGTAACTTTTTCAAAACAATTATTGTGACTTCTAAATCGAAGTATCGCAACGAACAGCTTCGCTGTAAATAATTCAATGCCTCTTTAAAGACACTCAACAGTATTTATGGACTAGAAAATGGCAAAAGTAAAAATTGCTAAGAATACTAAAGAAATTAAAGTCAATAATTACATTAAAGCTTGATGAAGAGAAGCGGAAATAAAATATACAAAAATCCAAATGATAGTTCGCGCCCATAGAGTATTTGGAGTACTGTTGAATGAAAGGATACGCATTTGGGGAAGAATGAATCAGCATGATCGGGAAGATGGGTGATACAATTCTACAGATGTGCTTCTACTTGAGTAAGGACGAAATGGGTAAACAGCAGAACACTGACCGCATATTTGCAACCATCGAAGTAATTCTAACAAACAGGGGATGAGTGTTTTCATCGCTATGAACGAATCGTAATAAATCAACAAACAATAGTATCAAAGATGTACTCCTTTAAATCGGGAATGCCATTGCCGAACTATGCAACTTTATTACTATAAAATTTGGATGCAATATATCTGAGAGATTATATAATGATTGTAAAGAAAGTTACATATTAATTTCTATGCTTCATAGGTAAATTGGTTTGTCCCTTATCATATGGGATGTAACAGAATATTATATATTCATAATTGAAAGATAATAATTTTAGAATTGAAAGAAGCAAAGCTATTTTTAATAACAGACGATCGTAATTGAACTATCAAACCACTCTTCAATGATAAAAATAAAAAACGTAGAATACTGAACCAAATGACGTCATGTAACTTGAATTTTATTAAAGACGACGGTTGACTCTGAAGTGAAAAAGGGGAGTTTTGAATACATAAATAATGGAAAGTAATTACGAAATACATAACTATACACTTGTTGCATTAAACTACCAAAGAATAGAACATTTCAAAAGACTTTCTATAGCTATATACATTCTTTTATATCAATCGATATTTTCGTACACAGAGGTCAATTTACACATCTTGATACTTTCAGAAATATATAAACATACACTTTTTGTAATGATAAACTCAACGATTTATCGAGTTATTAATGAAGTCACTTATTAATGGTACGATATTTTACATCGATTATCACGGAACAATTATATTTATAAAATTATACTGAGTAAAAGCACGAGTTAAATGGTTACTTAATTCTCGTTCGAAGATAGTTCTCCCGAAACCAGGCAAACTGACATGTATCACATTCTGTCCAATTGCCCCTCACTTAGGTCTTTCTTCATCATGCATTTGATTGAGGGGATACGCAGAAGAAGATTTTGAAGTGGAAATGAATCTAATGCTTCGTTAATTTTCGGGTGTTACATTTACATTACTACCCCGCGCACCGCCTTGTGGCGTTCGGCAGGGGGTGTCAAGACACCAAGTCCCTAACTACTCTTTCTTGTTTTGCGCTTCTAATGCTACCAGGATAGAAATACCAATAACTTTCCGTTTGACCGATTATCTGACTAAATTTTTTGGATGCCTGGATTTTACAATTATATTCGCTAAGCCTGGGAATCACAGTGTCTCTTACCTCATCATTTAAGTCACTACTTAAGAATTTCTCGAATGATTTGAGCCTATACACGTTTCTTCTAACCCTTCGATTACCCCAGCCGAGGGATGCAATCATTTTCGATACACTGGTGTCAAATTTATAGTCCCCTTTTAGGAATCGAGCCGCTCTGCGCCGTCCTAACTCAGCGATCAAACCCTTTTCGTATGGATTCCACACTGCACAACAATATTCAAGTAAGGGGCGAACTAACGAAAAATAAGCAATCTCTTTGACTTTGGGTTGACATCCCTTGAGAACGCGGCTACATAGTCTGAACGTCCTATCGGCTGACCCCACTATATCCTGAATGTGAGCTTTAAACGATAAATTACTACTGAATGCAAGACCTAAGTGTTTGTGCTGACTAACGGATTCTAGTTTTGTACCGCTTATGAGGTAAGGAGTTTGGCTAGAGGTTGGATTCTGGGATCGGTTCATACTCATTGCTACACATTTGTCTTCGTTTAGTTCGAGCAGCCAATCTTTACACCATTCGGTAATGGCGTCCAGGTCGCGCTGTAATATTGATTTATCTTACTCTCGATATTGTCTACTTTAACGTTTATGTAAATCAGAAACTAAATTAGCCCAATTGCACTGCCCTGTGGAACCCCTTATCTCTATTACTTCGGAGAACGCACCATCTAACACCACCCGTTGGCTTCTGCTACTCAGAATTTATTAACTGATGGGAATCCAATTTTACATTCACAATCTTTCATTTTTTGATCAAAAATATACACAATTTAATCGGAAAAGGTATTTCCAATCTTCGGTAATCTCGTTTACTCGCTCTTCGAGGCGGTGATGCAATGGTCATTTGATGCGGAAGGAGCAGGGTCTTCCGATTCAGAGTATTCAGACCATGAAATCACATGAAATGTGAATAGATAAGGAAATGGTGGCTCGCGAAGAGGCGGTCCAAGAGGACGAGCAACGGATTCTCTAAACCGTACTAAAGATCGCGAGGATATAAAAATAAATTAACAATCGAGTTAACGTGAGGTTGACTAATACTGAATCAACTTCGTTGGGATTAAATCAATTTCGGTTGGATTTGTGTTAATCTTTCATTGAGTCATTCTTAAATACCACCTGCTTGCTGTAAGTAATAATGTATATATTACATAACATACATGACATAAACATGCTCTTAAGATTTTAAGGCTTAGCCACTTGATGAACAAAGGTCAACGCCGAATTGGTAGAAACATATTGGTTTCGTAACGACGAACACTCGAGGCAACGTATCTCACTCATCATAGTTCATCAAAACAATTGCAAACGGAAATTAAGAAAAATGTCAAATATTTTCTTTCGAGTTATGAGGAGATATATTCCAAGAAGCCCAAAATTCAAATTGGTTTTAAATCGGAGAGTTCGCTAAATACAGCTTTTTATAATCATCCGCTACAATTGAATCCATGCCTTTCGACAAAAGAAACAATGATCTCATGGATTTTCTTTAAATACATTTAAAAGATTCGAGTCATGCACGAAACACATTTTGTATAAAATGCGACACTTATTCAAGTTAAATGAATATAATTTCGTTAAATAGGAGTAATTCAGGAAGTGCTGTGAGATGATCGCCGCGAGAAAATCGAATAGCCGAAGGAGATTTCGAACCGGAAATGCCAACTATGAAAAACATGCGAAGAAAACAAAATAGATGTGATTCAAATCTGTCATCGTCGACACATTATATAATCACAGAACCAAGACAAAAAACATTCCTCTAGACACTAAAGATGAAGGGGATGCGTCACCGGATGATGTCACTGCTTTTAAAACGAGATTTAAAGCAACAAATCTTTTCTTATGCAGAAGCCGTCGGATTCCAAATAAAAGGAAGAAAACATTTAAAATCCCACCCGGATTTCATAGCGACTGATGATGAACTTATTTGTCTTTCGAATGGTCTACTTTTGATTTCGAAATTTCATGAACGACGGATACCGTTTTCAGTGCGAAATATATATGGACGGAGAAGCAACTTCTTCCGTTCCAATGACAGCTCAATGACTTCTCCATGTTCATAAAGTTACTCAGAATATTTATAATGCAAAAGCAATTACCATCGAGTGGTTTGGATGTTTTTTAACGTTCTTACACCTTTAAAGTGTAGATAAAGTATGTTCAAATGTTAAAGGAATTCAGGTGTTTCGCTCTAGTTATTCATCAGACCAAATTTCAAATTAAGAGTATTATTCAAAAAGTAATTGATCACTCAGTCCAAATGATATTCATATAGGTTTTTTTGTCAGTAAAATTAAAGTTTGCGTTCGATCAGAGCTTTAAAATTGGGTTCAATGGATTTCCCGCAGATATAATTTATTTGCCACTTTATAATGAAAAAATAAATCGCTGAAGAGTGAAAAAAGAAAGGATCTCAGTATAAATTATAATTTAATTGAAATGGAGTTGTGGTGCGTTTCCCACTCACCTATGCGTTTTCTTTTCGGATTCTATCGTCTCCAGATTAGCTATAAATGCTAAATAAATGAGTTCAATAGACCTTTGGAATTCCTTTTGGTAGGATATGGTTGAGTTATAAATTGCTAAATAATGTATCAACTATTTCATTAATGGGCAAAAATTAGTTATTTTTTAACATTATTTGAGTGAAAACGAAAGATGAGCCGCTTGTACATTACATAAGCAATTGACACGCTAAATTCCGAACTGTTAATGGTTTACGCTTAATAAAAGGCACTATTTTGAGGCATTCATCTGGAAACACTATCAACTAAAGAATTGGCCATTCGATTCTACTATGCGCGAAAACCATACGACAGTAAAGAGATCTTACGTTTCATACAATAACTAATACTTTTGAAACTTAATTTTAAATCAGGTTTAATTCAGTCTATTAACGAGATCAATGGAAAAGTGAAGATAAAATCGGTACTTGGTATGCAAATACGTTCTTCTTTGGAAACGGACTACTTTCAAGAAAACGTTACTCAACTCTCCCTGGTAACAGGTCTAACTCAGTGGATATCGGGATTAGGATTAGCCCAGTAATAATATGATCGCTTATGAAGATTTGAACGTCTTAAACGGTCTCTTCAATCAGATTTAGGTTTAAAGTTCGAGTAGGAATTGGACACCTGCCATATTTTAAGATGGAAAAGAAATGACATATTGTATAGCGTTTCTGAGGCGATAATGGCTTTCAGATCCTTAATGCGCAATAGATAAGTTTACTTTTCTCTGACGATTTACGGTGGTGCCACTGGTCACCGAGATGGCTTAAATCAGATTCTTTAAAAGTAATTTTTTTTTAAATTGCAATTTTTGGGATAGTTAACAACAAACAAAATATTGAAAAATAATTCCTCTTAATATCAAATGGTAGGAATTTGACCGTCAGCAGTTTTTTGCACTTATTTTGAGATAAAATGCTTAAAAACTTCAATTAGTACAATTCATCGATCTTCACTTACTTAATTATTTTTGTGAACTTTCCAAATCATGCCGTTTTCATATTATACGAGTCATTATCATACCATAAATTTAAAGTCTAACTAGGCAGTGGAGATGCAGCTTTCATGGGCAATATAACGCACTCCAGTCGTCGAATGCTTCATGATTTAAAGATAATACTGATAGGGAACCTGTAAAAGGGATAAAGTACCTGTAAAAGGGATTACTTGAGCGGAAGTTGAAATACTGGCCGTTATTTCATTCCTTATAGGACAAAGTATTGGCAGCTCATTCTTATGGAACAGGTCAATGAAACCTAAGAAAAGTTTTAACGCCTTTAATTTTTCTTCATTTTTAATAATTGCGTTAAAAACGATCATCAGAAAGAAAAACTAATTGAATCATTTCCTTTAGCGCATGACTGAAATTTAAGCGGTTTATTATCGATTATTTTATAAAATTTAATTAAATTTAACAAGTACACTCTCGAATTGAAACAAATTCTGCAGTCGCGAACCAGCGTGCACCACGCAAAAAAGACGGTTCTAAAAAGCTTTGTCTCTACCAACTCCACCACCAAATCCGCTCATATGATTTAGAACATAGAAGCAACTTCACAGACAGGAAAACTATCAAAAATGGAATCTTTCTTCGTAACGGTAAAACAGTCGAAAGAAAAGAAGGAAGGTGAAGGAATTCGTTGCAATGATCACTTCGAAGAAGGGAAAAGGACGTGATAGAATTCTCAATCATCAATTACATAGTTCTGTAATTATTTATTAGTGAATTAAAAGCGATCGCTCTGGAAACTGAATGTAAACATACTCAACTTGTATTCTCTAACTTGAATAAACTAATGACATTACCAAGTAATATAATTAATGCGACTTTAAGGAAATCGAAATCTTTACTATGTAACTAACTCTAACTCGACAAGGAAGTGAATGCAGGTATCCAAAATTAAAGATAGTAATTGCAAGGAAAACTACATTTACCATTACCGTAATTAGGAAAACTTTCGTATTCATTTAAGTTCGTTGACTTAAGAGTCTTTTATAATTGGAACGGTCTCGCATCTTAGACGATTTAGGTCATTTTAGGGGGAAAATCCAAAGCGAAAATTTTTTTCCTCTCAATGCTCTCAAAACCCGAAATTATCAACGTGGATTCATTGTTTCTTAGTGGTAATGAGTAAGTGCAATTGAAATCCATTTTGCGCAATATATTTATTGAATAAATATATAATTAGATAAACAGCAAGATTGAAAACAACAGCATCTGTGGTGAAAGTGACCAAAAGTGAATAGTATCATTCAATTTATTAATTTAGATAATTGTAAAGAATATAGATAGAGAATATAGAAAAAGATAGGATGTGGCGACGTTCTTAGAAAGCGTTTTCCTGTAGTCATAGCGATTCGTGTATCGCTCACACTATTCCAGCTGACGTCCGTTGAAGGCCTCCGATAGGCGGTAATTGTAAGGAATATTTTCAGATAGGGTTGATATTCATATGCAATATGAAAAGGAATCTAATATTCCAAAGAGAATTTATGCAGATGATTAGTACGCGAGAAAAACACCCCAACGTCAACCTTTGAATTTCAAGAAATTCAGAAAAAATATTAGCTATTTGTCCTTGGCGAATGTGGTGCTATATTTTAGAACGGAGCTTAATTTCTATGAAAGCAATGAAATTGTGTTAGAAATAACACGTCACGTATAGATTGCTGACATTCTAAGAAGTTTTTTTAAAAATCAATACAATACGGTTCGTTTTTCAAATGTTATATTAATGTTTCTGATGACTTCAAAAGATTTCAGAACAAGCAAAATTTATCCTATATTTCCCAACTCATTTCAAGAAATTCATTTAGGCTCAGGCATAAGTGCGGCACTTGATAAAAGAGAAGCCACAGAGGAAAATAGTAGCGTCCCTAGATGAACGCTCTTTAGAAAATACTTGGTAATTTTCACAGAAAATTGGTTGAATCGCGACCTGTTTCGTAATTTACATCTTCAGGCTGTAGATATGTTATGGATATATATACGGGCGTAAACTAAGCCACGCCAATAATTATTTCAGTAATCTCAACAAGTGAACAAGTCAACCTTCGAAAGTCGATTGCGCCACTACCTCAGGACAGTGCTATTTAACAATAAGTTTGGAAAGAAGGGATCTTAATTACGTCTTCGAGTGTAGACGTCAAAAACTCAAGTTTCATCCTAAATATCGAATCAGAAAAACCTATAAATGAAAAAAAGTTGGCCCTGCTTATTATAAGGGAGGTAGTTGTAAGTATTAGGTTTACATATGTTTAAATATGTGAATAAGTATATCCCCGCGGCAGATATAGAGTACTAAAATAGAGTAATAGAAGTACGAGTAAAAGTGTGCTTGCTGACAGCAAGCAATCGTTTAATATATCTTTTTATGAAAAAAAAAGAAATTTTCAATGTTTTCACTGTTCACACATTTCTTATCGTTAACTTAAGGACATTATCGCAGCGTATATTGAATTGAGCTCGATTTCCAATGTATTTCTGATGGCAGAATTTTTCCCGTTGAACGTCGAACTAAGGACATTCCCTATAATAAATTTTCATCCGTCGCATGAGTATCATAGTCTGTACAAATAATCCAAATATCAATGATTCATGAAGTCCCTAAAAAGAAATTCTGATTTTCCTATGCATTACTTATAGATATAAACAAAATTTGAAAAACATTTACTACCTGGAATCAAACCCATGACCAGTTGTAGCTTAGCAATAACATTTTTGTTTATAAAATGTATATAGGCTATTGCCAAAGAAATTTTACCGTTCTTAGTGCCCGGGAAGTATTTATTAAAAATTGTCAAAAATCGACCCCATACCTTGTTATCGAGGAAAGTCCGATTTGGGGCCTTCTAGAATCGAACGACTGATAGGTAGAGTGGGTTTCCGATTTAATCCCAGGTGAGATTTAGTGGGCCAACACGTAAAAAAATCGACGAGCCCGTGGCCACTGGATATATTACACACACACATATAACTGTGTGTAAAAGTATATATACAGTATTATGTGTTATTTGCTAACACGATATATTTTGTATGCTGTAGGAGAGATATGATAATAATTCGGTTTTGAGCTTGACAAGCCATTCATATAATTAAATAAAATCAGCAAAATTCATCAGTACTGAAAAGTAAATCTTCACAATACGAAGAAGATGGTGACATACTCGTATACAATAAGAGAAGAAATCAAAATGCGTAATATGCTTTGAATTTCTGCAAAGTGAACTTTAGACGGTCACTCATTTAGATTTTTATAAATAGGAGATTCGATTACTCCCTACTGTTTAAGGGAAAGTAAACTTTTCCGAATGAGGTTACCTAAGATCGTTCTCGACTCTCACGAATTATGACATTTTGAAATGGAGCGAAAAGAGCAATAAAAGCTTCGACAAGCGGTTAAACGAGAAAAAACTAAGAAAGAAAATTCAGAGAATGTAAAAATATTTAAATTTTGAAGGAATATCCGAACATATATTTGCTTTGGCCAGTGACTGATTTGCAAGATTTTGTAAAACAGACCCTATCTCATTCGCAAATCACTCACTCGTCGTAATGTTCAATTTAAGTTGATTAAATTGAACATTATTGTCTTAAAGATCTTAAGAGAAGCACTTCTTTCATTGGTCATTTTATTCTGTTCAATTATCTTAACGAGAAGAAAGGAAAATGAAAATCCACACGAACTGTAAAAAGAATCACAAGCTTAGAAATTCTCTCCGTCATTAGAAGAGATGATGTATTAATCTATTGATCACGATGGATGATCAGCAAAGATATTGATTAGAAACCGAAATTCATAACACTAAAACTAATTCAGCAGGAAAGATACTTTTGGGGTCTAATATAGAAAAAACACACTTGGTTTACTTCCACACTATTTTTATTGTGCGACCGGTTTCGCTAAATTTCTTAGCATCTTCAGACCTGAAACCGGTCGCGCAATAAAAATAGTGTGGAAGTAAACCAAGCGTATCATTTATACGTTCGACTCTGAAATTTCCTTCAAAAAGAAAAGCCTGAACATGTAGCTTTTAAAAATTTTCCTTGTAGAATTAAAGAGCAAGATTTAATTTAGGATATTCGTAATTTCAAACGTAAGGAATACTCTTGTAACATGGAGGGACTAAAATCAAACACGCTGTGCTACTAATGCAAAAGATTTAGACCTAGATTTTTGAATTAATTAGTAAATCATAATCGTAATTCTTATCGCTTCGAATTTAAAGAGACAACACTTACATTCAATAAAAACATAATCCCGTTGTCTATAAATAACCTAGAATGACCATTTTCCGTGCATAGATATAATGCATTAAAAAGTAGAAAAATGACATCGAGACAGAATGCGATTCAGTGCACCAAGTCGTTCCGAGAGACAAAATGAGATTCCTGTTAAAACATGCAAGTAGGAGAGAGTTGCGGACATGAAAAGTCATAACTGAGGCGTAGTTTCTCACGAAATACACCTTAATCCCTTCCTTTCCACTTCTTACATAATAAATGAAGGAATTCTATTGTTCTCTGCTCCTCTTTACCATAAAATACAAAGTTCTTCCCGCATTACAGTCCTAAGCTTCATTCTACAGGCAACTAAAACTGGGACTGTGAAATCTCTTAGCAAGACTTAAGTAAAACTATTTCCTTCGAGAACGGAATGAAACTTCCGTTAAATAATGATTTTTATCTCGAAAAGAAAACCTATGGAAGACGGGAAAATGCGAAAAAGAAATTTTAAATCAGTCTGTAATTTCGATTTCTAAATACGAAATTATTAATTTCGAAGAAAAGGTTTAGAACTGACAACATTCAACAGAAGTATTTAGACACAATACATATCTACAAAATAAAATCTTCAGCGATGACGAATAGAAACACCAGTGATACTTTTTTTCGTTATTAAAATAGAACTTGAAGATTAAGCAATTCAATTAGGAGCATTTATATGGAATACTGATTCAGTTAGGGCAAAAGAATCTCCAAAGCTGGATACTAAAGTAAAATATACTAAATTAGAAATTTTTCGGAACCTTATCTTTATAAAAATGTTATCAGATACTCAACAGAGAGCATTTAAATAACGTGAACTGTGTACACTTCCCTGCTTTACCTAACTAAATACAATATGATAGAGTGGTTAAATTAATTAGTTACTTAATTAATCAGTTGCGAATCCAAAAACAGTGAATTCACTACCATTTAATTTCTCCAACCGCAGAACAGTATCAGTGCTAACTTCCCTGTGGAAGCACTATGAACTACTTCCGGTCAAAGAAATTCGATGAACAGCCGACAAAAGAAGCGTGGCAGCACTGGACTGAGCTACTCCTCAACCTCCGTCGAGCGGGAGAAAGTGGAAAGAACCGAGATATTGGCGCGCTGTGAGATATTCAAACTGGCGGCCAATTCATCGCCATCTATAACGCTCATACTACGCTGACACTAACTAACTAATAGAAAAACGTAAATCAGCCCTTCTGAACCACACATGAAGTAGTTCATTTATGAATACAAATTTATATACATCTAATTTTCAACTTCAGCAGCAAGGAGTAAAGGTTGACTTTTGAATTGAATGTTCGAAAATCCGGTGAGTAAATATCGATAAAATTTTCAATAAATGAGAAATATTATTTGAAGAACATCTATAATATATAAATTATACAAACATTCCTTACGGAGTTTATATTTTCTAAAGGGGAATATCGGACAACTCACCATTGAGATAAAGTAGAATTTCTCGAATTCTTGCTCCTGCCGTTTGAAGGCGCGCAGATCGGATGCTAACTGAGCGTGCCTCTTCAATGTTGCCTCGCCTTTTTGACTCAGCCATGAGAGAACCTAAGAAAAGAAAAATATAATAAATCCCGCTAAAGAAAAGTGACAAAATCCATTCTGATCTTCGTATGAATGCCGTCACGGTACATAGTGAATGGAAATAACGCGAGAAGAGTGATAGATAACATGTGCTAATTCGAAACAGTTATTCGAAGTTATAAACGTAATTTGAATCCAGAAACATCTCCGATTCTGCTTATTCTAGATTAATTAAAGATTTAATATGAAAAATAAAGTTTGGTTCAGATCAGTGCAACGATTACTCATCCTAAAGTGAAGAAGTTGCCTCAATATACTGTGAATCTGTTCGTGACGAATCTTAATGGAACACTTAAATTGAAAGATTAAACATAACTTTTAAACTTCACAATCTACTTTCAAGCTCAAAACAAATCTTAATGCGGTTAGGAATTAAATTAAAACATAAACATTACACAAACAAAGAACTATTAAATTTTAAGATAAGAGATACTTCAAAACACACTGAAAATTAGTCATCACACCAGTTTACATAATTAAAGAATTCCGAGGATAAAACGAAATCGGAAACATGTTGTGGTTGATCGAGACTCATGTATCAGTATACAAGTCATATATGAAGAGCGAAAATATATATGAAAATAGATTTCTGTTCTTTACGGGAAGTCCTTTAATTCAATTCGGAAGTCCAAGAAATACGAGCTTTATCGGCACAAATACCAAATCAAAGATAATGACAAAAAAAAGTAAAAATTGACGATGAATATTATTGGAATACTAGAAAGGTCTGGATTACGCGTACATTATATGATTCCAAAGATGCCATAGCAGTAAATAAATGCAACGCATTTTCTTCACCAGTCAGTCTATAACGACCTCAATGGCATCTTATTCGCCCATCCGGGATTGTACTGTTAGAGCCGAAAATGATTCTGATTATAATAATGAAAATAAATGAATATTGTGAGATGAAAGAGGTCCATCACGAGGCTTCATTCGATGAGGAATGGAGGAGAGAGCAACTTCGAGAACAGATGAAATTGACACCTAACTGGGAATACGAAAGCCACCAAAGAAAATAACAACACTCGAACTGCAGGGAGTAGCTATAAAAGATGTCGCCAAATACGGACGTCATGGATACCGCTAAACAAAAGACGCACTTAATACGCACGTTAAAACAAGACCGGTTTATCTGGATGTCTTCGGGTTCGAGAAAGCCTGTCACCTTGCACATAGAAATGGAAATCTCAATTCGAGGCTCTCTTGTTTAATGATCGCCACAATTCGATTCCGTACGTCACTTGTCAGAAGGAAACTAAGGATGGTTCACTCGAAGAGAACGAATGGTGCTCCGGTGGCACAGTGACCGCGTTTCCCTCTCTGCTGAACACCTCCCAAAATGTATATGGGCTTTATTTGAAAGCCATCATTCAAACAAATTTCTCATAACAACAGATTTTTTTTAATAGCTCTCGTTTACAATGTTGTGCTTCGATATTTTTATAACGGACACACAGAAGCTCCCCCAAATGCTTTTCTAATAACAGAGAGGCCTGTTTTTTATAAGTATATATTTTCTTAAATGTATGTATTTCCATTTAATTTTACTGTACTTTCATCACTTGATGTAATCTTCTCCTGCCACCAAAAGTATTTTTCGTGCAGATACGATGTCTTTAAGATACTTCTTTTCTAAAACTCTCACATTACTTGTCTCTTTCCTGAGACGTGGAATACTTTAGAAAAATGCAACAACTAGCATGCAAATGCACTAGCGGAAAAAATTAAGTCGATTCTTCATAGATATAGTTTTTTCCAAAATTAATGACGTTGAAAAGGCATGTATAATTATTTATGTTTACTGACACATGATAGTTTTTATTTCAACGAAATAAATTAGAATAATAGTTTTTAACGAAAATATTTTCCCTGTCAGACACAATTATGTAAAACCTTGGGCATTAACGCTACTCTTTTAAGCGGGTCAATCTTAAAACATCGAACCATTAATCTACCACAAAATCCGAAAGATAATCCTTTCTAAACAAAAAGGGCTGTGACAAAAAATCTCTGTTTACCATTAAGTCAAAGTATTACTGGAAATTCATAGAGAGAAGGAAAAAATTCTGTCGTTCACGATTGTGGAAGTGAAGAAAAGAGCATTATTGGACCGAAATCGCATTTTCGAAAATCTCTTTGATAGTTGCGGGTCATCAAATTGATGGCACACTTTCCCAGTAGACCTTCAGCCCCGGGCCTTCACATGGACTTATTCCCTATTGACCCTCCAGACATCACAAAGAATGGTCAAACGATTGGCGATTACTAAAACAAAGGAATCACACGACGAATATACAGCATTCCATCGATTAGTTTTCTTTAGAGAAATCAAAAAGTACCTTTTCAAACGGACGTCACCTATTGGATTTTGAACTCTAAGCATATCTGAACAACCTAAACATACAATATTAAGTTACAAACAATAAAAAATAAGGGCATTTGGTCGCATATTCCGGCAGAGACTTTCTTATTATCGAATCCACCCAATGACAATTTACTGATCGTTAAATACACAATAAATAGATTTCTATCAAAAGTTTAAATAAAAGTGTAAATTTTCACAGATGTTATTAAACAAAATATATTGGTAATGAAAAGCAGAGGTCGCAGATAAGCAACTAAACACCATTTCAACTACGAAATATTTATTAGAAACAGATGTTCTTAGTATAATTGGTTATAAAAAGAGATGTACTCAATTGTTAAAATCTTGTGAAAGTAATGTATCATGAGGAGAGAGAATTTATAAAAATGCCACTTCTAAAACCAATAAACATAAAGAAAATCTGTACTTTAAAATTTTAAAATAATGATTCGTTCATAGTTTAGATAAGTTAATGGCATTATTTCTTCCTTTCTATTTCAAACATTCCACGCACTTTGTTCTAGTGCTACAGAATCGCACACATCAAAGAACCTATTCAGCCTAGGACATACGAAACTTAATTAAAAAACAAATAGAACACTGTAACCCTTAATATCTTTTTTATTTAAATTACAGTGGAAACCAATCTTTACTATTTTGATCCAATATACATGCCTTCAAAATTAATACTTCAGTTATGAAAACAGTAAGTGTACAAAGAATTAAAATTTTTACCGTACTGCCAAAGCATTGTGGGCGGATTACTTTGAATGCGTTTAAATCATTTCACTTGAGAGGGCGGATTAAGAGCTTAACAAAGTGTTATAGGTGTAGCATTTAAAAAGAAATCTGAATCAAGCGTAGTGGAAAACGTATTTGGAATGGATTCACAGTTCAACGAACAAAGAAGTTGATATTTAACATTCAGATAATAACAAAGAACTACGCAAGAAAATTAGTACTTCTTTTAAGTTCCGTGAGTTTAAGATGAAAGACGAAAATATAGTTTGCACAGTGAAATTAATTTGCATGAAGATCGATTTTGCAGATATCATTAACACACACATTTTAGAAATATTGTACCTTAATATTACCGGTATTTATTTAAATTTTTAGCCATTAATGTAAGCCAAATTAATAAAAACGTTCTGACTGCCACAAATATTAATGAATATATTTTCATGAGGAATTTTTCGTAAAATAGTTTAGGGTACTAGAAAAATGAGAAGAGGATAAAGGCAAAAGATCAAAGAGTTGGTCGGATCATCTCGGAGAGGTGAAAGCGATGTATCCTTAACGAAGGGAACGCACATAAGAAGAAAACCCATCCCGGAAAAGCTCTTGGACAATTATTTTCCCGATCCGATTTCAATCGTGCACGGACGCCCCAGCTAATTGGAGAAAGGTAAACACTTTTTGTAGTGAATCCCACTAAGTGGGATCCGTAGGATATTTACATGGAGTACGGTCGTTATTGAGTAAAGAATAACCATTATATTACAGTTCACATATGGACTGATGGTTTATACTGTACATAGTTGCCGACTGAAATTTATGTTGCCTTCTGTAAACCAAAAAGCCCGACGGTCAAAACATAAACATAAATCATCGCAACAATACTCCAATTCACGAACTGCTAGCATTATATTCAAACTCATACCTTTATATGTATATAGCATTAACTATCATTTGCATGACCTCACAGCATATTATTTTCAGTAAATACAATGATTTTATAGCAATAAGTTAGCATTCATTAAAATTGTTTCGTCGTATCAAATTAATATCACTCATCGTCAACAGGAAAAATGGAAAAAAATTCTACTTTGATCGAGAAAACCTGCAATTCTTAATAACAGTAGAAGGAGACGATTTTCTTAAAATGAGACGCATCAAGATGACGAAAAACCTTCAATTTGGCAGCAAACCATTCAAAAAGGGGAAATTTTGATCTATAAATAGAATGAGACAAATTTTCTGTTGAATATCCCGTCTATTTTTTATTGCATACATAAACAACCTTTCTTTGAGATTGTTCTTTATACATAGACACGGTGGCTTAAAATCGAGTCTTAAAACAAAAATGCAATTAAAATGTATTGTGTAATGTATTATGTAAGAAAGCGGAAAATTGCATCGACAAACAGGTGAGAATGATTCATTAGCTGAAACTTGCATTCGATCACTTGGTTCAAATCTCCAATTGGCATTGCCTACTCATTGCAACGACAACCTGGATTTGCAGTCGACAAAAGGAGTTGAAATACGGTCATTTTATACGAATCCAATTATCTGAAAAAATGAGTAAGTGCAATTCAGTGAGCGATTCCGGTATTAGATGATAAAAATGCCCCGTTTACAGCATCGTTGTAATGAATTACTGACTATGTCCAAACGAACTTCCAACAAGAACGTCGGGGGAATTAATTACAAATATTTCGAAGCGAAATTACATTTTTAAAACAGAAAACGGAAAAATTGTGGCGATTTTGAATGTAAATTTCCATAAATTTCGATAAGTCTTCATTAAATTAAACTATTATTCTACATTCACGTCATTATGCTCAACGATAACGATACGTATTCATATCCCGAACATAGGAGACCAATATCCTAAAATATCCGAGTATTATATTTTAACCTTTTTACCGCATAATTTACATTGTCAAATCTAATTGAAAGATCTAAAGATAAAGCAGTGGTTAAGTTTTCTGAACCACGAGCTGAATTTGTTCCAGCTAGTTGTTCGTAAAAATATGACTCATAACGTATATATGCAACACAGTAGAATTTCAAGAGGAACATGACGTACTGGTAAGAAATTATATCTCAAAACGGAGTTCTAAGATCATTTTAATAAAAATTGAGTCATTCGATCTACACGTTGAAATTACTTCGGATGGATTATAAATAAAGATTTAAATGAAATCAACTCCGCTAATGGTTACTCCGAGTTCGGTTCCCTTACTAACGTATCTTATTTACCTTGTATATTCTTAAACTCGTCCTGATACATTCAAATTCCTCTTCGAGGAAAAGTCTAACCTATTTTATACTTACATATATCAAACAAATAAGAGGGTTTATCAGATTATCTGAGAAAATTACACTTCGAAGTAAATGATCAAGTAAAACTGATTGTAGTGTTAGTCTCTCTCAAAAGGTATCTTCTATGAGCGCTTTCAATTTTTAAGATGCGTCTTATTTTATTACTTGATCACAACTCATGGGCAGTTAATGGGGAGAAAATGTTAAAACAAATGGAAATCGAGTAGCCGTTTGTGAGTAACATTATATCAGAATATACCCAGGTGAAAAGCCAAAAAATTGAATTGAAATGCGGAAGACACCTGATCCTCAAAAGTTATCCAAAAGATAAGTGGTGCTGAAGGAAGACCAATGGACTCTCATTCCGATGCTCTCGATAGAAGGTCAACGCTCTCGTGAGGAGAGATAAAATAAGGTTCATAGCTAAGAGGTAAAAGAAGCAAAGTGTAAAAACTAACTCAAGCATGGAAACACACACACATATATATATATATATATATATATATATATATATATATATATATATATATATATATATATATATATATATATATATATATATATGCATTCTCAGAAATGGACTATATACGATACAAATGGAAACTTCTATTAAATCTATAGATGGTACGGTGATTAATCGTATAAATGAACATTTATGAATAAAAAATCAATTTGTGCCACATCGTAGAATAGCTCGTTCTTTCGGACGAATACAAATCAGGAAGGACAATATAAAACATCAGCGAACCTACATTCAGTCCTTGCATATCTAATCGTAGTTGCACAAAAATGCAACTTAATGTAAAATTAAATAAGCTAGAGAATTATAAATACAAAGAAAAGTTTTATTTGTACTTGAACCTGCCGTATATAAATCAACTCTTTGCAGGATCTGAATTAATATTGCATTTTAATTTTATCTATATAAAATTTAAATCTACATTTCTTGTGGACTACTTCCGGTAGTAGTAAACTATTAAACAAAGGATAACAAACGTCTTTTTCAATCCCAATTTAAAATGCATTCAAGAGAAAAGGCCTTCGCATTAGGGATTGGAACTGCCACGCAGTCTCCTCACTCGTGAAAGTCGACTTTTACCATTTGAAAATCATTCTCGCATATTCTGATAAACGAAACGACTACGGGAATACAGCGGTGATCCTTTTGAGTGGAAAATGTAATTCCCCGGAACAGTGAAATGGAGAAAGAATTTAGCCGAAACCCATATAAGTAATGATTACAAATCGATTTTCCTATTCAGGATTTGAAGGGACCAATTTACGTTGGAATTATGAAAAATGCAATAAAAATCTTAATGAATACAACCGTTAAATGTGAATGCATCGGAAGGCACATAAAATAATGAATGAGTCGAAATATAAAAATTAACCTTTTGGAGGAAATTCAAGAAATATTTGCGTGAGAAATATACATGAAATTTGATGAATTTAGCATTGAAATAGAAAAACGGATGGTTTCTGAAGAATGCAGAGGCGATGAGGGAAACTCGAGTTTTCTTTCCGGAGTTTCATTGCTGAGGAATGAGAGAATGATTGGAAAAAAATAAGCAAAACAAAGATAAAATGCAAGACCTCTACAACCTGTATGACTTAAAGTCGGCAAACAACTTTTTCAATGAGCTTATTAAGTCCTACTATAAAGACCTTGAAATTGCGGTCAAATCTGGAGTTGTAATAAATTTCCTGTTTATGCGTACATTTTACAACAGAGGACATAATAAAGACGGACATATCGATGGGAGTCAAACCTTGCTTCGAATGTGATGATACCTTCTCAATCAAAAGGTTAGAAAATTCTAAATCAAACACTTTCCTTCTCTACAAACTTCTCACAATTTTTTTAAAAACTGCCAATCCATTCCAATAAGTGACAGACGACGAGAGTGATAGAATTCGCGAACAAACATTGCTGCTCTCTGGTTCTAAGGCTTTGGCTGCAATATTCGTTTTCGTGAACGTTTGTCATTTTTATAAGATGACGTTTGCGATGCTGCTAGCCTCTTTGCAAAATTTTATAATTAAGCGTGACGACATTTTACCCGAGAAAATAAGATGGACAGGATGATTATCTTGATTACGGAAAGAAAATGATAATTTTCATTTCGAAAGCAGCTCTAGATTCGTCAAGCCGTAAATAAAAACAAAAATCAAAAATAGAGCAAAGAGGCTCATTTTAAAAGAAGTCTAAAAGTTTAAAAATTTCACACCACCAACACAATCTTAAGCAAAAAACAAAGAATAAGTCTTCCTTCAATTACTTCATTCATTTACAGTTACTGTCGCATATCGTTCATTTCTTTTATAACCACGCGCGACGTGGATGGTCTACGCGTTCTATCTAGAAAAATGTTTCGCGAATTTTGTATATAAATTTCTACTCTCACACTTGGTATCAAAGTGACGATAAATGTTGAGGATCCCATGAATGATTGTTTAGAAGAATGCATCGAGTATACGTGCCGTTTAAATAAACTTAATTCTTTCTTATACATGGCAAGCATATTGTAAGATACGGAATAAACTGCTTACCACCCTTTTCCAAGGTAACAAAAAAGGTGTGGAAAACAGAACAAAAAAGCTCTGTTTTCCAATACTGATAGCTTTTCCGTGAGTTCGCCAACTACGTTATTTATCTCAACTTCATTGGGAGAGAGTTATCTAACGATTGCTGAAGTCGACAAATTGATCAAGAGAGTCGTATCAAATGCTAGGCAAGAGAGGTGATCACCAGCTCCATTTAGAGATTCCATCGCCAATTTCACTTCGGCGGATCGGCCATTGATACGTTTGAATATTAGAAAAAATGTTCACAAATATGGGGAACTACACTTTGATTACACAACACAATTAAGTACCATTAGGAGAATGGATAATTCCTTTCTTTCGCTATTTACGTAAACCGAACTTTTACTAAAATGCAAAAGCAGGTATCTATAAAAAAAGACGCGAAATATAGTTTTGGTCCAATAACAAGACGGATTAGAAGCAATAACGTAAATTTAATAAAATGCTAGGTTAGTAGAAGTTATGAAAGGGGAGAATTATATCAGTGATCTACATGAATTTGACAAAATAGATGTATATTATACATCTATTTTGTCATTCAGACATTTTTTATTTCTCACTATATTTGAGAATCGACATACGCCAACTCATCCCGCAAAATCGTCATGACATAATTGTGTTTACAATTTCTCCAAATGAATATTCAAGTGGAATTGTGACTCACCGCTATCATCCTTTAAGCGAAAGAAACTTCGCCTTTTCTGATCTGCGAACCTGTCTTCCGCTTCAAGATCATCTTTTCCCTCGTTGACAAAATACTCACGCATCTCATCCCATCCTACAGCTACCTTATAAACTCAAAACTGTGACTCATACAGTTGTTCCTTAAAGAGACACCAAATTTCCCCGCTTTACCTTTTTCAACAACGAGAAATTTCAGCGAATGAGAAAGAAGTTCGCGAAAGATGTGGCTTAGCTATCCTTTCTTCGTGTTACAGGAATATTTAAAGAGATCACTTTAAGAGTACTCAAGGGTTTAAATAAATAGACGGCGTTGTTAGCATGACAACGGCCAATTATTAGTGCAAACAACTTCGTTGCGACAGCCGTCACATTGAAATGGCTCGATGTTTAGGAGGTATCGTTGAAGCAATCACTAAGGGCGCAAATCATATTGAATCCCGAGTTCACGAGAGGAAAATTTACATTCTTCATTCCAAATGCGAATGACTTCCGTAAATAATGCTAGAATCAGTTCAAATATAACTACTGAAATTGAAAAGACGATAGCAACATAGAAAAGATCGAATGAAGAGAGCAAATTCAAATGATTTGTGGCTTTTTAGTCAGAGACGAATCGCACGAAACCTGGATTCAATCAAAGGAAAAATAAGAAGAAACAATGATGTAATAAATCTTACTCTAAAATTGATACTAGGATTGAGATGAGGATGCTGGTATTCTAGAGAAATAAATGTTATACATAATAATAAATGTGTAATTATTGATTTCGCTGTAAAAAAATTTTATTCGCTGCCTAATCGACCATGTTGTTACACACCGATGAAGATTAATTTTGCCAGAAAATTAAAGATAAGGAAATTTTATTTAGACGCCACGGCTCATCCATTTTCACCAAGATTCCAAGAAATCGAATTTTCCCAAATTTAAGCGCCTCTTTGGGTGGACACTAGGTTCGGGCCTCCCGCTTACGCCATTTCGAATTACTCGAGAATATGATAAGAAATACCTTGAGTTAAGCACTCGGCTATCAAGGCCGGCATTGATGTGACAAATAAGTGATTAAATAAAAAAACTTTGAAATTTTCAATTCATTTGTCAAATTCAATAAATATTTAAGAAAATTTTATATTTAACTTTCATACCGAAAATTTCGATAAAGATTAGACATTATGATCAGAATAAATCTTAAGAAGTAAACTTAGTTCTTGATTCAGGTGGTGCATATAGACAGTTTTAAGATACAGATTTTAAATAATTCTTTATGGAAACAAAAGATGAAAAGGAACATAGGAAAACTAACTCTGGGGAATGTTCTTCTACATATCCCATATCAATTAAGAAAAAATAATACTGTACCTTATTAAAATATTACCCTCTATCCATTAGAGTGTACAGCAACTCATAACTTCTAACGACTTCCTTTAACTTTTTCGTAATTATATTTAAAGAATTTCCACTCAAATTGATAAATATTATTTAACTATAACAAATCCTACGGAGAATATCAGATGATCAAAGCTGAAAAAGTGTTCTCGAGATAGTAGAATAATATTTCTTTCTCATTGTCAAATCAACCAAATCGCTTTATTTAAAAATTACAGTAATATATTAATAAATAAAAAAGATCAGCATACAACTCGGAGCTAAATACGGTTGACAGTAAACATTAATGGCAATTACAGTGGAATTTAGTTAGGTTCATTTAAATGATCAAAAAGAATTAAAGACTTTAAAAACCTTTTATTAAGAAATATCTATAACATTAAGTAAATACTGCGTAGAAACTTTCGTTAGGTAACGTAAAAAACAAAAAAATCTGCATGGTTTATAAGTCGCTTTGTATGGAAGATTTGTAAAACATGGTTCAGGTACGTGAACGAGATTTTAAAAAAAGCTTTAAAATCTATTATGGTTTAAGCGATTTCGAAGAATTGAGTATTCATCATATTTCTTTTTGCATTTAATATTCTATGATTAGCTATGGAGTATCGTTTTCTGAACATATTTCAATTATCATTCAAATGCCAAAATATTAAAAATTCAAACCCACACATTTGTCGTAATATATTAATTTTAATATAATTATTTCCGGAGAAATCCAACCCTCGTAGCCGAGTAGTCATAAGAATGCAGCTGATAAGGAGCCAATTCCGATGTAACCGAGCAAACTCACACCCTTTCACTCTATTTAAATTCTAATCCTTAGTCATCCCCTCACCACTTCACGTGAAAACTACAGATTGAACCAACTTCATATCAAAATAGTAGATGCGATAAAGTTGGAGGAACGATCGTCCTCTGGACCTACATAATTCTGATGAATTATCAATATGCTAAAACTATGGATATTCAACTTCAACATATTTAAGAGTGAAGATTCGTAGAGTAGCAAGATAAATAAATGGCCAATCTAAAAGGAATTTGAATCAGTGATACTTGATGAGTGAAAAAAAGTAGTTAGGGACTGTCCTGACAACCCAGTCATCCGCCGCGGGGTATTTATGTAAATAAAAAAGCAATGTGCACTTGGATTGGCTCAAAATATGGAGGACGAAAGCGATGGGTTCTACGTTGTGATGTAACTTCGTTCTTTCTCCCATATATGGACGATTTAATGAATCTGAATTTTCTTATATCTTCATCATTAATTTTACGGACATGGTATGCCATATATGCTGTTTCACAACACTTTATTAATTTCATGAGAGGAAATGATCACATAAAACGAATAAGTAGTCATGTTAATGTCATTAAAATCTCATGTTAAGTCATTAAAAATCGAAAAAACAATAATTAAGATATGAAAAGAAATTTTATAGATATCGACATCAACATTCGCTACATCAATAATTACAACAGAAGTTAATTACAAGAATATATCAACAAATAAAGTGGAAGTAGTAAATAGACAAACCTTATATGCACCTCAGCTAATTCACTACAAAATCTCAAATCCAAAAGGACCGTTATCGAACTCACAAAAAGGAACAAGCATAACGTGAAAACCATCAAGGTTTTGTCACGAAATGCAAAGAATGCGATGCAAAAAATTTATTGTTTGATGGTTAATAAACAAGCCGAATTCAAAATCATTTCGTATCAATATCTAATTTGTTTTCTCACTAATGAATACTAATTGCTAAAAATTTAATGAATGCCATATTCTTAAAGTTCCTACTCATTTCATGATTATTTGGCTCAATCTTAAATTATCATTTAAACAAGTAATGGAAAAGGCATTTTATATTAAGTATGTAATTCTTAAAATATCATTACAGTATAAATACGATTTCTAAACTAAGAGAGAACATGTGTATCCATTATGCAATATCAGAAAGAAATTTCTTTTACGAAAATGAAATGGATGATCAAGGAACTTTAAAATTTCTTACGTTTAATTCCGAAGAAATTAGAGGTAATGAGGGAAGTTAAAAATATCATTGTCATTGAAGTATTTTCCATAACTTGACTCAATTATTTGAGGCTCGATGTAATAGAACGACCTACTTATACACCGGGAACGGATTATGATGTGTAGAAAACGAATAGCCGAAGTTGGTAAAATGCACGAAAGGTAACTCCTGGATGAAGAAACAATTAATTTTTTAAAGTGGCTGAGATTTGACTGACTGTAGACGGTGAAGATAAAAGTTTGATATTTGCATAAATAAAACAGTCCTCGATCTCAAAATTAAAAAGAATATCGATTTTCAGCTCAAGAGAAAAAAATCCTAGCAAATAAATAGTGAAATATTCGCAAACTAATTTTTTATTCGCCTATTATCTTCATATGAAGAAAAAAATGATCAATTAACAATCTAGGATTGATAGGATGATATTAAGAAATGGGTCAAAATATCAATAAAAACTCCCACGCGTAGCGAATATAATTGTAGAATCCAGGCATCCAAAAAATTTAGTCAGATAATCGCTCGAACGGAAAGTTATTATTGGTCTTTCTTTCCCGATAAGTATAAGATGCGCAAACAAGAAAGAGTAGTTAGGGACTGGGTGTCTTGACACCCCTTGCCAAACGCCACAAGGCGGTTTGCGGGGTAGTAATGTAAATGTAAAACTGACAACAATTCAAACTATAGTGTTCAGATATTAAACTAAAAGCAAGAGTTAGTCATATTTTGAATATATGCATACGAATTACAAGTTTTTTCACAACACCTATTCAAAAAAGTTCTACCTCAGTTTTAAATTCCCAAAACGAGAGATACCCTTCCATTCCATTAGTGAACAATTCCTGAGGAGTTGAACACAAGGGACAATACGAAGGGTGGATTGCCCATGGAGAGGTAAAATAAGGAACAAGGCTCAAAACTGGACAAGGTCACCAGAACAATCAGTGAGCTAAATGGGCTTCCTGTAATTGCACTATTGAGATGTCCATTTGAAAACATTTCGACGAAATATATATTATTATTACCTCTCAAATAATTAAATACAACCTCTAACATAGTCTTAAATAGAAAAATCTGGTTTAGCGAGCTTAACAAATAGATTGGATGGCTTGAAAAAATTGATTCTGACAATACCCTCAAAGATCGATCTTATTTCTAAATGAAAAACCGTAGATTAAGTTGTTGCTTTATACAAGGAGAAAATGAGCACAAAAAAGAGCAGTTACTTCTTTTGTTTGAATGAAATCATTTCTTAATCCAATCAGAATCGCAAAATGAAGAGTATAAAAAATGTACGAAAGTGCACAGAAATTGCGTTGGAAGCAATTGACTAATTTAGGATACATTATATTTGGGTTAACTTACAGGCATTTTCTTGCGGCAGTACACAATTCCGGGCTGAATAACATTGTCATAGAAAGTCTTCATCAAATCGTAAAGCATGGAGAACATTAATCACGCCACCACAGACAAATCATGGATTGAACACCAACGTATGCACTTTAAAAAAGACACAGTATTTCTCACCACGTTTAGCACTTGTCACTTCACGCAATTTACTAGCGAAGAACGGCTATGAAAGGGGAGCGCCAACTAGCGGAGGAAACATGCGAACCCTTTCGAAAAGGTTGCTCAAGAACAGTTGAAGCTTCCTGTCAATACTACAGGACAAATGCCAAGGTCTCTCCCGATTGTCGAGGTCATTACGAGTTATTTCAAATGGAGCACTTCCGAAATTAGATTGGGATTCACAAAATATAAAAGGAAACATACTAATTCTTATAATAGCAACGGAAAATATAATTAAATATAATTATAATTAAATATAATAAAGAAAATATAATTGGTAAATATTTTGCAAATATATATTACGTACGTATATTGCGTAGGTTTGAAAGTAGGTATTGATCAAAAACTGGAGAATAGAATATGGTAATGAGCATATTTTTGAGGCAGTTATTTTAATATCAACCATTAAGATAGCAATAATAATATCTTTGGTAGAAAAATAAGCAACTTAGTTTCTCAAGGTTACAGAGTCAAACCAAAAATAAACAGCGATTTATGTAAAAATGATCGTTTATCACTTCTAAATGAATTGCAATCGTTCAATAATTGTAATTGATCAACTTGATGTTACATACACCGATCTTCTGAGACACAAAAGCACAGGAAGATGAGAATAAACTTCATAATACACAAATTGAATAATTTTACACTTTACAAAACGAGTACACTCACCTGTGCCGTTTCTTCCTGCAGAGCCCTTAACCGCGCCAGTGCTTTCAACCGCTCCCTTCGTCGCTCTCCCAGATGCTCTAACCTCCTTGCAGCCCGACTCACTTCCGCGAACAACATCCGCACCCTGCCAACGCCGCATCTAAAAAGAACAGCATTTCACGACATATTGCACCGTTCGTGAATAGTGGGAGAAGAGGCTATATAGGTGCCTCACACATCCATTGGGCGGTATATTCGGAAAAAGCACAATTAAATTTAATCTGAAAATTTTAATTTTAAATTAAGTAATTAGGAAATAGTAATTTTTAAGAACTGTCTGAAGCATAAAGAGTAGCTACTTCCAAATTTTACTAAAGCACTTAGTAATATTCGCAATTCGAAGGAAGAGAGCAAAGGGATTTCCGGAGAAAAAATTAATGGCCTCTTATGCCGTACAGTCTCATTCCTAGGAATGTCGGAAGGAAAAAACTCAGCAGATAATTTGGGATGTCACGAATATTTCTCTAGCGATGTTCAAGCACTGCCATTTATGGATGGGCTTGCTAAATGCTTCTTCAAAAACACGATTAATGCTGTAAGAATAAATTTATAAAATAACCGAACCACTATAAGAAATACTGGCGCGTCGATATCACCATTCTTTTGATAGTTATATGCTTGAGAAAGGCTGAAAGATTTATTTTCGGAACCTCAGGCATTAACACTATTTTTCACCATCTTTTGATGTATCAATTAGTGTGTGGAACAGGTGGAAGAGGTAAACAAATAATTTTATTTATTTGAGGAAATATTTTCTCATAGTTAAATCTGTAATTATTTTCGAAGAAAAACTATTAGTGACTTCGTTATAATTATCATATTAAATATGTAAATGAGAATTCCATTACCTGACGTGTTCGCTGTCTGGAAGCCGGCGCGCCATATCCTCGACCCTGCACAGCGCCGAGGGTCCGTCGCGACGCAGGCGACCAAGAGTAGCGTCCGAGAGGGCCTTAGTGACAAGGCGGTGTTGAGCCTGCAGATGGCGGCGTCTACGCCTCCTTCGTCGTCGGTCGTTGTCCGAAGGGGTGCAAACGACGCTACCAGATGGGCTCCCTCCTTCTTCTCCTCTTAGCTCCCACATGGCATCCACTAGGCGTCTACCTGCTTTCTGACAGGCGCTCAACAGCGATTCCACTTCCTAAGAAATTCAATTGTTCATATCAATATTTGAGTACTATTTAAGAATTTACGAAGCTTGAACATTCCTAAATCGATAAAATAAAAGAAATAGAGTATTTGGTTTTATTTATGTTATACATTATTAAATTATTTAAGGAAAGATATAACTTTTCACGTTAGAACGTGAGCTTGGCCACAACAGAAAAAAATAGTGACATGACTCGAACACACTTGCCGATATGCTGACCACTACACGTCAATTCCACAATTGTTTCTGGGTGTTGAACAAGGCGATGGTTTCAACGCCGAAGGACCTCACATTTTCGCCATCTCTTGGGAGTCCCACTCGCAATTCTTCCGTTTAACATTTATTTAAATGAACAATCTCATCTACACACGATCAGCCATATAACAATATTGTGGAATCTCCTTAAGAAATAATTTCAAGTATTATCTAGGTATATTACTCCAATTTCGTTCGGTATCCATCCACGATAAATGGCAAACAGCATAAATAACAATTGCTTGAGCGATGGTCGTCATGCGGTTCAAATGGTGCACTGTGGAAATCGGGTATCACAGATCTATTAAAAGATAGGTATCCGATTCGCCGTCTGACACCTCATCCAAAAGTGGAGGTTGAAATCCGTTTAAGATGCGAGCTTGTGTCGAGTGGCAGAGAAAAAAAGAGTTAAAATGATATCTCTTACAAGGGGATCTTTAGGACTGCGGCACGGGATATTGGATAAGACCGGTATGGATGTGTAGCTTAGATATTACTTATAACAACCAGAAAATACTAGGGGCCAACGCTCCCTCGTTTCTTTGTAATTATTGTTTAAAAACCGTCAATTCTAAATTATATGAGCCATGAAAAATAAAATAATAAGACAGCATTTAAATTGATTAAATGTTTGCCAAAAAAAGAGAGTGATTGAAGAAAAAAATAAAAAAAGAATAACCGGGTTCGAACCAGGTAAAGAATTATTGGGAATCTAACACGCCACCATTTGCTTGTTAAAATGGAGGCTTATATAGGAAGCTGCTAGAATTGACGATTTTTAAACATTAATTACAAAGAAATGAGAGAGCGTTGGCCCCTAGTATTTTCTGGTTGTTATAAGTAATATCTATGCTACACATCCATACGAGTCTTATCCAATATCCCGTGCCGCAGTCCTAAAGGTCCCTTTATTAGAAATTTGCAAAAGAGATGAGGAACACCTTGTCAACGATAGGATTTCTCCAAGGATAGGAGAACTTTCTCCAAGTTAGGACTATGAGCAAATTACTCACGTATAGAAAGAATCATATGAAAAGACGGATCAATTCTTACTCTAATTTCATAGATTATTATTTATAAACGTGCACCCTGTGCTTTGAAAAGTGACACTACACCGTAAATAAATCTTTGGATTATGAGGAATCCTTTTAGCATTTTCTCGAAAAAGTAGAGGCTCCGTAGGATTTTGAAAGATCGCCAAACGCTCTTTTTAAAAATGTGTCCATAGCGATAACGGTTCTTATTCCAGATTTAAAGACTCAATATCAATTACATCAATTGCTGTGAAGGATTCGTAGACCTAGACCGCAAGATTAATTTTCCATTGACAATTGCATATGAATTATAAGGTGATAATTATTTTTAAATAATATAGATCAAATAGACTTTGATTTTTAGGTAAAATTATTTTAAAATAAAAAAAGGAATATGTGGCTCTAATATCTATATTTTTGGTTGACAAGACTATAACACACTATTTATTCAATAAATCACAATAAAGAAAGATATTGAACACAACATACAAAAAATTTGGGCGAATAAGTAATAAAATTGACTTAATTAAACACGTTTATAGATTTCCACATTTTCAGTAACTCGGAAAGACTGACCTTTTGGAAAGCGACCCATTCTGACTGGCATAATGGAGGGGCTTGACCACCGCAAGCAGATGGTAACTGATCCTCAGCCACGTATCTTTTAATTGATGTAACATCGCTAAGTACACGATTCTAGAAGAGAAAATATAAAAAATCGTTATAGTACAATCGTTACAAATGGGAAAGAAATGCACTTGATTGTATAAGAAGAAAACGAAACTTTGTAACTTGCACAGGAATTTAATAATTACGACCGCTTTCGTGTTTACACCTCTGGAAAAACTTAAGGTTTAGGTGTAAGTAGAAGGGGAAAGGGGTAATAATGGGGTTGGTCTTCTACACTTGATTGCTATATAGATAAATGAAAATTACATACATTTTCTGAAGTCATGGAGAGGGAAAATACCCACCAATACAACTTTATGAGATGAAACACTTAAAAGATCCGTAACTAACATACCAGGTGAAATAAAGCGACCGATAATATTTAACATAAGTTTGAGATAATAAACACCGAAAATGACTCACCTGTACCTCACTGATAGAAAATAGTTTTCCATGTCTTGCAACATAATCTCTTCGTGGATTCCAAACCAACACGCATGAAATCATCATGGAATGAGTCTGAAAAGAAGAAATGAAGGCGTCATTAGAGAAGTTGGAGGCTTCAATTAACTATTGGAAATTCACAAAAGAGGAGACATTTGATCGCCGAAAATGCATAGAATAAAAAAACTTGGTTGTGTTTTTTTTTAGCTTTTAAAGCACGAGCTAGTGTCGCATCAATGAACTAGTTACAATAATTATAAAACAGTATCCTAAAATTCATTCAAAGAGAGTAACGCATGGATCTAAAAATAAATTCACAGTTCTAAACTTAATCTTCCATTAGCTATTTGTTAATGTAGCGTCCCTTACAAAGGTTACATATTCGCGGCTTTACCATTTCATATTTTCCTGTAAAAGTTTAATCAAATGTTCTGTCGTCCAAAGTGAGAGATCTCTGGTTCGATTCGACTTTATTCCATTTGAATGTTACCATTATTTGGAAATTTGGATAAGAAAGGGTGGTTCTATATGTTGATGAAGATTTACAGGTTATTCTGAGAGGATATCTTGAGTAGAATCCGAGGGCGGGTGCGGCTCAATCTATAATAGGTTCTCTGGTCTATGAGTCTAGAGCAAAAAAGTAATAAGGATTAACAAACGGGGGCGCTAAGTCAATTACTCTCTCGGATATAAAATTCAAAAACCAAAGTTCTATTCAAGATATCCACTCAGAATAACCTGTAAATGAAAAAAACATAATTTATCCCAATTTCTCTCACGACAAGTTTTTCGTAACGTAAGAAAAAAAATTTAGGCGATGCATAAATTTAACTGCACGATCCAATTTTTCGTAGGTTGCGTTCCAGTTAAATTATTTTTTACTGAGACATGATTACTCAAAAATTAGCATTCTTGGACTTTTATGTATCCATATGGTATAATGTATCCATATGGTATAATGTATCCATATCCATAAGGTATATGTATATACGTAATCCAAGGAAAAACTAGCATTTTATGTTGGATAGGAAGAAAGCAACGGCAGTTTTAGTAATGTTCTCGGCCGGTAAGGCGACTATTTTTTTCATTCTGCTATAAAATTAATTTATTTTGTTATGAAGATTAAAAATCTTCAATAATATGTAGAACCATCCTTTCTTAAACATAATCCACCAAAATTTTGGATAAAATCGACCTAGCTAACAGGAAAATCTTAATTTCATCCGAACGCAAAATTATGTGGATGTTGCGGATATTCCGGAAAAATGAACCTGCTTGCGAGGCTATTCGATTTCCCCATAAGACAATACTGCCTATATTCTATATATATAAAATTGTGGAACAGGCTATAGAGCAGCGGGGCAAGTTCACAATTGATTATTTGATCTCGTCTTCTTAGCAACATGAGGGCTAATGACGTTATAGAAGATATTAGAGACTCGTATTTATCTTCGGATTCTGCATCTAGAGAGGTCAATGACTGAGAAGACAGGGAATAATACACAACCTCAGAAAAGGATTTTAATTTGAAAGAAATTAATTCTCAATGCAACACATTTCGATTTGAAAACACGCTGTGTAGGATTAATTTCAACTAAAGCAAGAAATTTGGCACCCACATCTACACAAATACCGTCTATCGGTGTATGGCAGGGAAAGAACTTAGAAGGAGAATATTTAAGTCATATTTTTGATTATATTTATTCCCTTGGTTAAATTGCGGGTCTGTATATCCATTACCAGAGTTAATTATGAGCAAAAGAGATATTCAGTATAATCAAAACATTGATAATGATAAATTAGACAATAATTGTTTACGACATTATCGATAGCATATAGAAAAATTATTTATTTTTATTATCAAACTATAAATCGTCACACACTCTCATTACCAATTCATTTAAGATATTGTCAGTAAATGGAAAGAAAATGAGAAACTCGTCTAACGAATGATTGCTTTTCATTAATTGTCGCATAATTCTGACATTTTCATATGAAACGACCCAATGATTTGTAAACTACACAAAATATATAGTCTTATTGATGCAGTATAAATAAGGTAAAAGAAGAAAAGTTTCAAAATAACATCCCTTACAAGGAGATCGTTTCACTCTTAAAAATGTTATCACCTTGACAACTGCGAGCGCTTGGTCGAGGACTTCAATAGACGATGGACTGGACGGCTCAGCTGGACAAATAACAAGCAACGTGAAACCCTCGCGGGCACGCTCGGCTCTGAAAAAGAAAATGTTTCTTTTGTAAATAATTGTAATTTTGACATATATATTAATGATCTATTAAAGGACTTGAATATTTTGCTCTTACTTATTTTTAAGTAATTATTTTTAAGAGGCAAGATCTTGTACGACAAAGTAATTAATACGAAAGGGACAGAAGATTAATGGAATCGATAAATGACCTAAGAGAGATGAATTTCACAGCAGATGCACAAACCAACGACTGAAGGAATAAGTTGATGAGGGAGACGAAAAGAGCGGAAAAACAACGTCGCGACTGTTTGAAACAAAAAGAAGAACGGAGATCTTACCTCGATGCTCACTTCCGGAAGGAAAAATTCCCTCGGAGACAAGAAATCCCATTAAAGTAGAGTAATAGCTACTCACACGTACATACGCAATAGATTTTATCTGAAAGCAAATTGCCGCTTAGATTTGAATCCGTCTAATTATAACTACTGTATTAAGACGATGCGAGGAAGGATTGTTTTTGCAATAGTGTATTCACATCGATCTTCCAATTTGCAGTTCTTTCTTCATTGAATGTGATATTTAAGTCACAAACGATTGATCGAATTTGAGAAGATTTTTTTCGAAATAAGAAAATTTTCGCTTTAACACTAGAACAGCGGAGGGTGTCCTCAGGACACCTCGCCCATGAAAAAAACGCACCATTTTTGTAATTTCTATCACAGAAAAAAATCGTTTCGTGGCTTTTAATAATTTAACATTCTGCGTATTTCTACCAAGTTTTATAATTATTGGAACTTTTTCATAGGAGATCCTACCACATACCCCCTAGAACAGCGGAGGTGTCCTCAGGACACCTACGTATTATTTACTATTATTTATTATGATAAAACCTTAATTGTTTTATATTAGAAGCTCTTACGAATGTACTTTGAGATAATATTGCTTTTTGCTATTATTTTGTCCCCGTTCTCTAAAATTAATTAATTATATTGTAATGTATAAAAATTTGAGGTAGCAATTCTAATGATGATTTGAGTTGGAAACATTTTGCCTTATATTTTCTAATATTTCCATTTATAAGATACGTTTCCCATTTCTATTTTCGCAATCGACTAATTTGTCTTATATCTTTTTGTTACACTCACTTATTGAATATTGCCACGCTTGCTACAATCCCGGTACAAAAGTGACGGTGAATGATCAGCTTTTTCCCAGAAAGTGTAGATGTCTATTCACACAATTTATTCTTGATAAACCTGATAAATATGTACTTAAGTTTCGGTTAGTAGTGGATTTTCATTCCAAATATGCATAGAATAGATTTCCATAAGTTATCGAGTTGGAGGATAGGCCATCTTCCTGAACCATGTGGTCATGACCTTGATGGGACCTTTCCTATATAAAAGGAATTAACCTAATGACCGATAATTATTTTAAATTAAAGAAACTATTTAAAAGGCTGAAGAAAGCAGGTATTTTTTATCTGGAACATAGAACAAATTGTGATGAGAGTCGCTGGAGTTGAAAACCAGCAAAAATCTGCAGTGGATTCCGATGTTGTCGAAAAATGAAGAATAATCCTTGTTTATAAAATTAAACCGAATAAACATGTTCTTCTCGCGATTTAGATGCTTTCTAATGTCGTATTTGACAGTATTAGTAAAAGAAAATCAGACGCGGTGACGTACCATAATTGTACAAAAAGCGGCGTAGTGGACCAAAGGGCGCGTAGGCACACGGTGAGACAGACTCACGACGTTGCCTAATGCATTCTTTTTACATAAAAATTTATCTGGCAGAAGTCAATGTATAGGTTATTTGCAAGCAGAAAAGAGGTCGCCAAATAACCAGATATAGATTCTTGCAACGAATCGCAGATAAACAAAGTAAAACCTAAGCTGTCTAAAGAGATCTCAAAAAGGACCTAAGTAAACACTAGATGCACGAGACATCATCCAATAAAGCCATCGATATCTGTTCAAAAGAAAATACAAGTGAAATATAGCATCAGATAAGTGTAAAAAGTGCAAGGAATAGGTTAATAGAAACTGTAACATCAAGAAGATTTATGTATTATCTTCGTGGAAGGATTCTGTGGAGTAATTATTTCGTGACAGCATCATTGTGCTAAAAAAGAAAAATTAATATAATTGCGTATGCAAATAACATTTAAGGTCCAGTTTGTGTCTTAAACCTTATTTCTAGTCTTTTTGTTGTGAAATAAAATCAAAGGAAGGTACGTGAAGCGGTAAAGTTTTATTACGCGAGTTTATTTTTTCTTGTACCCCATGTAAATTGTTGATAAAATCGGGTAATTTTCAAAAGTTATTCAAGCAAATAATTATTTTATCTCGAAAAGGCTTTATATTAATTTATTCATATAATTTATTTCTGGCTTTACTGTTCTGTATATTTTATATCGGAATATAAGTCTCATGAAATTGATTGAACTCAACAACAATTTCTATATTAAATATGTAGCAACTATTTACCTCATGATCTGCCGATAAATAAGTACCCATACTTAGTTATTAATGTTTAAGCTTATAAGGAAAGACCAGAAATTTAAATACGACTGCCTCATTCAATTTAAAAGAAGCGCAAGTGTAGGTGTCCTGAGGACACCTTCCGCTGTTCTAGGGGGGTGTCCGTTTCCCGCTGTTCTAGTGTTAAAATTAACCATAAAATACTGCAGACGTAAAAAACGTCAGTGTTTATGAAATATATTATTAATAATATGATAAGATTACGTTAATTCAACATCATTCGTAAAAATAGTTATTGACGCTCAAGTTTAGAAATTTAATGCGACTTTATTTCCATTTTAATTCGCTGATTTACTTACTAAAAATACTGATGACATATCGAGCATAAGGCATCGACGAAGGACTATTTTAAACAACAAAAATGAATTGGAAAGCTGAACAGACAGAAAAAAACAAGAGATCAGAAAATGAAAGGAAATGGTCGGATAAACCCATTTAATTCTTTTGGTGGAAACGATGGTGACCGATAAATCTTCCTTTACGTCGATCAAACCGTTGGCTCCATCCTTAGGCATTTGAGAATAAACAACCGGAAACTATCCGCTCCAAACTGTTGAGGACGTGGGAAATAAAGACGAACCAAAAAAGAAGCACCTTTATGGAAATTCGATTTCAGATGAGGCATTTCTCGTTTTGGCTTATCGAAGGAAGCTTTAATAGACAGATATTGTGCTCCATATAAAGGGCCTACCGAGGGAAGCTGTGGCGTGTAATCTTAGCGCTGAAGCATCTTTTCATTCGAGAGGAATAATTTCGAATAACACACTCTGAAAGGACTCCAGAATCGCCATTCCCATGCGTCATCATTTAACAGCTCATTTCGAGCTTTAGTAGATACCTCGGCGGATGTGTCGACATCCACGTGTTTTCAATAGATACATATTCTTATTCACGGAAGTCCATAGAATTTTCAATTCTAATGCAAATAAAGATCGCGGAAGGTAAACAAGTGGCTTCTTTAATACATAAACGACTTACTCTTCGTTAGCTCAGTGATTCCCAAAGTGGTCTATATCGACAGGGGTCACTTGCAAGGGGTCAAGAGCGAAAAGAAAATTTGGGGGGGGTCCATGAAATAAAAATGGGAGTCCACGATAGCGGATCTCAACAAACACTGATAGTACCTATTTACCTACATTATAATATTTTATTATATTCATTGTACGTTCATGAAGTTTTGGCAACGTGAAAGAATGTCATAATATCTTCCCTTACAGGAGTTGTGTGAAGCACGATATTTATGTGTACGTAACAATCCAAAGTTTCATAGTTACCATCACCCATTATAAATGTTTGAAATTATAATTGACGTCTTCATTGTCATCTGTAGTAGGCGATTCAAAACATTGACCTCGGCTCCACTGGCAGCCCTTACCGTTGAAAGAGTCCTTTATCAAATACTAGAACATTCTATTGCTTTTAATAGTTGCATGTTCGTACATATTTTCATACATTCAATTAAAATATATGTATAAACTATTAATTTCAAGTAAATAGGGGGTCTACCCAAAACCGAAAAACATGGCAAGGGGCCTACGACACAAGTTTGGGAATTTCTGCAGTTAGCTCTTTATGAATGAATGTGGTATTCATTCGCATCTTAAGCATATGGATTTGTTTTGAATGGAATTTTTAATATAAAAATTGAAATAATTGTCAGGAGAAATAAGAATGAGAGAAGTTAATCCGAACTGGGAAAAGATGGAGTTACAAAAACAGATCAATGAGAAAGAGTAAACCATAAAGAAACAAAAAATACTGTTAGGACTGCGAAGATACGCACATTGGGCGGAAGCAAGAAGAAGGAAGAATTGTACATTCGAAGATTATAGAAGGAAAAAGATTGAAATTGAAATGTAGACCCAAAATCCCCTGTTCGAAGAAAATCGCAACCGATTCTCAGTATTTCTTAAAGGTACAACGTTTTTATTTTACCTTCCGTTGTAGTTTTTAACGTGAATAATTCGCACTTAGATGTTCATAAATCTTTTTCCTTTATATTGAAAAGATTTAAAATCATATCCTTCCAATTTTATTTTTCAAAGTGGCAACAGCGCGCTAAATTCTTCCATTTTCAAATACAGGGGGTCATAAGAAATAGTTGGTCTTTTCTTGATGTGAAACTGAGTATAGATAATGTGTGAAATTTTATTCTGCCAAAATTAAAAATCTCTAAGATTTTTATAGTTCCCACGAATAATTCCTCCAAATGTCTTCAGACGCAAATAAAAAATATAAATTTGACATACGGATGAAATCTAAGGAAATAAGTTAAACGTAGAAAACCCGGCCGTCGAGACATGCGATTGTTTCTTGGAGATCGCGTTTCCAACATCTGTGTGCGCTTTCAAGATTTTGAGGAAGAACTTCTTACGAATACGAAAGAGAAGGTCAAAAGTTTTTCGGCAGCAGCGGAAGTCAGGTGCCACTAAAAATAAAGCAAACGAGAATAAAGTATCTTTAGAGACATGGGCATATCTTGATGGGGTCAAAAAGAGTGAATAATTGAGATTCACGACGAGAGCTGGTGAGCGCGAAAACAGAATGAGAATTAAGGACAGTAACTAAATTGAAAATCTGGATATATTTATCTAATATTTCAAATAATAATATTTATTATAATATGCTCATAGAGCTCCCATAGGAGCAATAATTACATACAAAGCAACACAACAACTCTCAGTGACAAAAAATACAAGCATAAAAAAGAAAAGATTACAATAATAATAAAGATGATAGACAGAAAATAAAATTGCATCAAACATAAAAATTGATCATTATTACACAATTTAACAGAAACGTATTACTTTAAAACGAGAAGCTAGTTTTAATCATAGATTTCTGGCAAATAACTAAATAATTTATTTTTAAATTTCGGAATAGATGGCGAGAGTTTAATATGTTCAGGTAGGGAATTCCATAAATAAAACCCAGAGAACAAGTATGAGTTAATTAAACTATTTGAGCGGGGAATATTAAGAATTAAAAAGAGCGGGCCGAACGAGCATTAACAGAAGAAACAGATCTTTTAAAAGTGAAGATGTCAAGTGAATATTTGGGTTTAATGTTGTTAAATAGCGAGTGAAGAAAACAGCCAAGTATTTTCTTCTGGCGTTATGTTTGAGCGACTTCAGATCCCGGCGATATTCTACCAGTCGCCCTAAGATTAAAAATGAATCTTGTGCAATTATTGAGAAGACGAGTTAGTTTCATCTCCTGCACATACGTTATACCATTATAAATGTTCTTTATAACACAAAAAATATTCGATATATTACTGAGATGATCGACTATCGGCCGATAAAAGGATATTAAGAACAAGTATTCTGAAATCATACTTCCTCGTACTTGACCTACGAATAACTGCTTACAGAAAGAAAGAGGATAATCATATCATCTAGAAATTATCAATATTCAAGATCTAATGCAGAGATATCGGTTTGTCTCGGAAGATCGTGCAGATATTTCAGCAATGATCCCCATACATGAACCTCCTTCCATTTGCTTTCGGAGATATGGTATTATTTTCGCTGACACAATCGTACTGCTCCATTTAATACCCTTCCTTTGTTCGTCGTAAAGGAGTGACACGGGGAAGATATATTGAGATGGTAAGCAATCGATTGCGATTGATCGAGACTCGGTACTAATTTTACAAAAATCCATCAAAAGCTATCACAATGTCTAACTGAACAAGTGACAGCATTTATCTGATCACGATTAATTCTTAAAACATTATCGAAAAAACATGCCCGATTCATCCTTAAACGGCCTCGTTAGATCGCTAAACTTCTTATACAGAGGTATAGGGTTGTTGTTGTTAAGTTTAGAACCATTTATTGTAACGTTAGCTGTTTGAGTTAAATAATAGGTAACCAGTTTGAGTTTAATAAATTATTATTATTCTCCGAGATAACTGAAAAGGACTGAACAATATACGTTGTAAGAGCAATTTTGCGCATACGTAAGTTAATAAAAAACAATACGTCTACGTGAACAATTTTTTCCCAAAAATACTTCCTTCCGTTCGTCTGAGTTAACCACTCGTTTTATTGACTTTAAAACATGAAAAACGTCAAAGAAACTTTACATTGAGAAACTCATAAATGTATCCATACACCCGAGAGGAAAATGTTCTTCTGGACCGGGAGTCTAACATTACAAAAAATTCCATGGAAGTGGATAATACTAGAAACTTTTGCTTACTTTTCGGACAGTTTTTTGACACAGACAAATTGCACTTCCATTCCATGCATAAAAAATTCCGACTTACAGACCCATCATTGCGTACATCATGTGAATGACGAAAATTTTTATTATTTCATTGTTGGCATTTCATCGGACGAGATAATTTCGACAATTTTAGCAAATTGAATCGCTTCATTTGGCAATAATAATTTCGAAAAGAACTTCATACTTATATTTACTTAGTTATGATTTAGATAAAATAATGAGCTGGTTCGAAAATTGGGAATTAGATTTTAATATTTACAAGTGTTCAGTTGTAACTTCTTTGACCGGAAAACTATGAATAATGATTTCACCTACGGCTTCCGCGGAGAAAAAATTTCAATAGTAGAATCTGTTAAGTATTAAGAGCGTAGAAAAAGTTCGAGAGCGATGTTACTTTGCGCTTGTCAGACCACATCTTGAATATGCTTGTAGTGTATGGAACCTTGCCGATAAAAGTAATTTACCTGATTTAGAAAAGGTCCAACGTAAGGGGATACTTTTCGTGAAAAATTGCTACGATAAATCGATACGCGTAACTAAAATGCTCAAGGATGCGGGATGGGAATCATTAGAGCAGAGAAGATCAAAGCGTGGATTAGATTAACTAAATAGATTCAGAGAAGAAACGTTCAACGAAGACGTAGTACAGATCATGCGCCCTCCCTGCTATATAGGTCGATCAAATACAGCAAATAAAGGAAATAGATGCAAAAACTAACAGATTCAAAAATTCGTTTTTCTCTCGAACTACACGCGAGAATAATCGGCTAGGGAAGTTATATCACGGTGCATGCAAGGGGGCTCGCAGGGTATACATATCTGAGAAAAGATTATAGAATGATACATCAAATTTTGAAGAAAACTTGAAGAACATTGCTTGACACAGAAAAAATTTTCAATCATCTAATAGATGCATGAGGAATCATGAACGGAGCTTAAAAATGTAAAATTAACAATAAGCTATTAACAAGTTAGATTCTCGATTCAATACATATCATCTGCCTGAATATGCTTAGTCATAAGCAATTAAAAGTCACACAAATTATTCGGGATAGAAAAGTCGTGCGAATGATAAATAATCAAAGAAGACTCTTTCGACATTATTCGGCACGAATTCATTACGATAATTATTCTCTAATACAGAAACATATTTCCGGATCCGAAAACAATTTAAATAAAAACGAGAAAATATCTTTTCAGAAGTGAATACTCATCCTTTCCATAAAATATTTCTCCACTACATCACTAGAAAAGGACCAGTTCACTACCTTTTTCCCGATGAAATTTGATGATGTAAATTGGTTGTTATCCACCCACCTTGGCACGGATCCGTAGTATAGAAGCACGCTAGCCACGCGGCAGTGATCCAGCGAGGCTTTTTGGACGGAAGACACCTCGTAAAGGATCAGCGGTCTTCCTGCGAGATCCCTGGTGCCTGCAATAGGAAGAAGCATTTTAGCAAACGCCAATCGTACACTATTTGTGAACAAAATTCCTTGAGTAGATTTCCATCGATTTTTTCTAATGGAAATCATGTTATTCATTCTTTTATAAGTTCTTTTGATAGATTTAATGTTTCTGATTTAAGTCCGCAAAATATATCCATCGTTGTAACTCCTCTTTCTCGCGAATCAATAAATGCCGAAAATGAGCTTTTCGCAATCAACTGAGATTTCTGAAGGTTGATCGTTCTTAATCGTTAGAGATGATAAAAGAAGCAGAATAATGAACTTTGTGAGATATCAATCATTACTGGATGACCCGTTTCGTAAGAAGGGTTTATATTTTCATGTATTTTTAGGATACGATATCACGAAGAAAATCTCCTGTATTTTACATATTCTTATATAAACAATCGTTAATAAACATTTAAAAGCCGAGTAAAAATGGATTGGTCGAATAGAGATATATCAAAAAGTAAGATAATCCGCGATTATCAAAAATGTCTCCTAATTTAAAATCACTTCCACTTAAAAGGAGAAAAAAATTTTAACTGATGAAAATGTTTTATGATTATCCGAGTTTCATAAACGAAAGAGAACAAATTAGTCGACGGTTGGAAGGAACAAGGAATTCTTCGCTGCTTAATAAGAGGATAAAAATGATGATTGGAAAATCATGTATCGTACAAATTAAGTTTAGAAGACATCTTTACATTTCTCAGCAGAAAGCGTTAATCCTACAAACATCGGGCGATTCAAGTCTCAATATACTTTAGAAAAATAATTATCTCTAAGCGTACTAGCTTTTAAATAAAATAACAAGGTAATTCGGAAAATGGAAACTTTACATCGTTATAGAGAAAGAAATGAACATTATAATGTTAAATGTTTAAAAATCGGTGAAAAGTGGACGAGAAGGTTATAATATACGAGTAAAGGTGTGCTTGCTTACAGCAAGCAATATGATAATATATCTTTTAATAAAATGTAAGATTTTTCGAAATATTATTCTGATAGGCCACGCTAAACATAACGAAAATGGACATTTTCGCAGCGAGCTATACATTGATTACGATTTCCCATGCATTTCTTACGGCAACATTATTCCCGCCCAGGCGTCGAACCAAGGCCATCCTACGAAAGTTACTGTTATCTTCCGCTTGAATATGATTGACTTTATAAACACTCCAAATTTCAAAAGGAAATTCACTCAAGAAGTACCTCAAAATGTGTCCTAAATTCCCTATGCATTTCAAATGGAGATATAGTTAACGCCTTCTAGCATCGAACCAACGACCTTTTACGACTATCTTAGGATAGCTTTCAAATGAGAATGGTCCCCTTAATGCATGTGTGAAATTTTCAACCTCTGCGTGGATGGGAGGTGTAAAAAAAAACTTTCGGAAATATGGCCAATGTATTTTAAACGGGAAAAATCGAGATTACGGGACGCTCTGGAATCGAACCCGTGATACATAGGCATTTGCTGATTTTTTTTGAAGTACAAAACATACTTATCTATTTGCGTTGAAAATTAGAATGATCGAGGTATCAGATGAAAAGAGCTACGATTTTTCATAATTTGATAGTTTTTCACCACCTGGCATCGAACCCATGACCGGTTGTACGTAATCAATGGCATTTTTCCGTAGATATATATAATAGCAATAGCCACATGAAATTTTAACTCTCTAGCGTAATGGGAAGTATTTTTAAAATTATTTGAAAAACGGCCCCATGCATTCTTAATGGGGAAAATCGAGATTACGGGACGCTCTGGAATCGAACCCGTGACACATAGGCAACTGTTGATTTTTTTCAAAGTACATTTTATATGTATCTATTTGTTTAAAAAGTGTGAATGATCTTAGTGTCACATTAAGGAAGCTAGGATTTTTTAAAATTCGAAAATATTTCACCTCCTGGCATCGAACCCATGATCAGTTACACGTAAGCGATAGCATTTTTCCGTAGATATATATGGTAGCAATAGCTACATGAAATCTTATCCTTCTAGGTTAATGGGAAGTATTTTTAAAATCATTTGAAAAACGGCCCAATGCATTCTAAATGGGGAAAGTCGATTTTTGGGGCCTCCTAGAATCGAACCCATGATAGGTAGGGTCGGTTTCCCAATTTTTCCTAAGTGAGATTTAGTTGGTCATTACGGAAAAAAATCGGCGGCTCCGTGGCCAAAGCGGTTTGGGCCTGACATTAATATCATATATATATATATGTTATATATATCCCCCCGAAGCGTCTATATGTATAGATACGCGTGCTTCTTATCTGAAGATCGTAAAATGTTCTTTCGAAGGCTTTGGCGGTAAAAAGTGAACCTTCAATGAGAAGTCTTATCCCGAAATGGGGCTTCCAACTGGTTTAAGAGTACACGTAAGAACCCGATAAGTAAGAAGAGTAAGAACCCGATTTACATATTTAGATCTTTTTCAATGCGTTTCTTTAGAAATGGGAAAAGTGAGGAATAAAAGAACATTCAAAATTGGGAGAGTAGGTTCCGTCTTCGGGCAGTGTGTCAACGACCAAATCATACTTTGTGAGCAAAAGGTACACATCCCTTTTTCCTCAAGATTGTGTGAGCATACATATGGCATCCAAGACTAGGAACGCGTGCCAATGAAAGTATACCAAAAGGTCATCATTTGGTCGAATGATGGCTCTCGAATTTCTATGAAATAACTTTTTCAGAGGAAAGAAACAACACTCAGGTTCAACATTTGAGTCATCGTGACGACAAAAAGATAAAAATGCCGAACGAAACGTCGAAGAAGAAGCCTCTTAAACAATGAAATGACGTAAAACTTTAAGAGTAGAAACATATTCCCGAGTGAAAATTATTCGAATCAGCACCGAACTGTTTTATTTTTATTACATTATTCAGAATCATTTTAAAGACTTCAATATTCTTTTTATATTCCAGAAATCAAAACATAGATTTGAGAATAACTCGAAAATCAGAACACTGATGCCATTATTACAAGCCATATTTGACACAAGACAATATTTCTACGTCTCATCTAGTTAGTTGTTTCAGTAGTTCGGTCGCAACTGCATACGAAACTAAATGTTTTTAAACCTCTAAAAATTGAAGAATCGCGCACTAAAACTATTAAACTGTAAGCCTGTGTCCATCTACGTATAATAATTAGACTTAATACTTGTAGGTATGTGCTCTATGAATAGAAAATTAGGAAATGGTAGATTACGGGAAAAGTTGCACCGCGAAAGATCGTGCACAAAGAGTTTAAGTTGTATAATTAACAGTTTCGATTGAAATCATTGGAGGGTCATCGTTCTATTTCAAAAACATAACTCCATCTATAAAGATTTATAACAACGATTAGCTTTCAATGAGAGTTTTAATCGATGTACTCATTTTACATATTGAAGAGTCCCCTTGACAAAATATCATCTAAATATTTTTGTGTGTCATTTCAAACCCACGTGTAAGAGATTTTTCGTGATAATCAACTTTTCTTTTGGAGAATAAAAAGGTCAGCGATAATTGTGCGTCTACTGAGGTCACCGTCTAAGGCGCATCAAAGTTTAAAAGTTGGAACATAATGAAATGAAGCATGAAAAATTGTCTAATTATTTGGCTCTTGGAAAATTTTTTCTCAGAACACGACATTATGTTCTAGTTTATGCATATTAAGCGAAGGGAGAAAAACAATCAATATTTCACGAATGAAGAGTATATTGCTGACAGCAAAAGAGTGCATACCTTCTTTGGTAGTAAAGACAGGCTCTCTGAAGAGAAAGATGGATACATGAAGAGTAAGAACTTCTTCAACTGTCTAACATTCGTTTCTTTATGATACATCTATTCACCTCAGCGAATTACTAAGAAGCCAAAATTATCAAAGGTATTCGATTAGATGAACTATTTGCTAATATTCGAATTAGAGAGTTATTTACTGATATCATGGAATATTTTACGCAGAATTTTGTATAACATCATGATTAATAATGTTTCAATTAGAGTCCTCGTTAAATTCTAATTCAAAATTTCTTTAAGGAATCTATCACTTCAACTCTTTGTTTTCACGAATATTTTAACCTAAATATATTGTGATCAATTTAAATTACCATATAAGATGAAAATACTTTTACGTTATTGAAATAACTTATAAACAACCTTTTAGCAAAAATATTTAATCAGAAGATTGCATATGCTGCACGTCTTGGAATAATGCATGGTTGTGTATGCGATAGCTGATGCATCCATTATAATTCACAAATAGAACAAAAGTTTTAAGAACATCAGTTTAACAATATCTGTAACATGATATTCATCATATGAACGACTTCGTCCGTGAATGTTGTACTGAATAACAAAATATAATGTAAAGTCCGCTTCATTTGACTGGAACAAGTATTTTCCATCTCGTGTAAAAGCTCTGGTGTTCATTAAAATTGACGGGAGATGCTTTTTTGGATCGCCCCTATCTCATTCAATATCCTGCTTAAGAAGTGGACTTCGAAAAGAGGAAGGAACCGGATGCGGGCCCCACCCGACGAAGAACTCTTTGAGAAGGGTATTTATAACATATACACCAGATTCCATAATGGTGGAACATTGTACCAGACATCATTTAACTTTCACAGAGATGAATATTATCTATTTTAATAAAATCGAAAAAATACATAAATATTGCACAATTTATAATATACTAAAAGCAAATCATGTTCAATGAAATTGGAAGGTAGGTTAATCCTTTAGGTACTCAGGAATATCGTGATCATTCTACGGGAGATTTAAAGCATTTCATTTAATGCGCATAAGTATTTATGAAAATAAACATAACCTCTTCTTATAAGTTAGACGATTCTCGATTAAGATTAACAGATGTTAAGATGAATCAATTACTCTTTAAATTAAATTGCGACGAATGATTTCTTTAATTAATTCATAATCAATATTTACAAATACATAAATACCCTGCAAGCCGCCTTTCAGCGTGTGGCAGGAGGTGTGAACACCTATTTTACGTTATCGCGTATTTTAGCCTAACACTATCGATTGATTCCTCCTAGCATCTATTTCGCATTAACGAAAACATACTTTCTCTAATCTTATCTGATAATCTAGCTGAAAATCTTCTATCTGCTAGTGTTTCCCTGCGTCACATAATAATTTGACACACTGCACTGCCCGAAGAAGGAACCTACTCTCCCAATTCCGGTATTTTAGATAATTAATTCTTTTCAAATCGTATCGCTTTACGTTGTACCTTTTCGAGTTCACGGGTACTAATATCGTCCGCGGGCTGCCATTGGGTAAAAAAATCCATGGGAAATCGAACTTAATTCAAAATACGCAGACGTAAGGACTTCAATTTAGTTTGGGCAGTGTGTTAAACATTATGCAAATTTGAAAAATCCTAATTCATATTATAACATGATAATAATAATAGTTGTTAGACATATCAACCCCTAGCTTGCAGTATGCATGCAAAAATTTACTTTTATGACAAATGTTTTACAAGAGTATTTTAAAATCAATACCGATTTTGAAAAACTAGGAAATACAGAAGAGTAGGTCGAACTATGATTTAATTATTCAAAGCGAATGAATTCTCTTCAAGAGTTAAAAGGTATTTAAGTTTAGAGAACTGGAAAATAGATTTAAAATAAAACCCACAACATTCAAACCATAAGAAATCAAACCAAATGAAAAAGACAATTTTCAATCTCCATTGCCTTTTAAAATATTATCAAGCTAATGATTAACATTAAAATTCATAAGAAGATTGTCTAAAAGGAATATATCAAAGGACTTTCAGAGTATAAAATAAGTACTGAAATTTGTTGATCATGTTAAATTTATATGATCTCCTCCGAAGAACGATGTTAGATTTCAACGAATTAAAGGCTAAGAATCCGGGATAAGTGGAATGAAAAACGTCCATTAGAAAATGTTCGCGAAGGACTACGGAAGGATTCGACATCTATGGAGAGCATTGAGATTGGACTGAAGACAAGAAGTTCGGGAAATTTCATTGCCTCAATTGGAAAGTAGCTCATCGATGAGAAAGGCCCTCAAGGAAAAAAATGTGACGCGTTTAGTTATCTCGACATAGATTTGAAATATTGAGCATTGACGCGAATTGACACATCATACCTCCACTCTAACAAACTTATGCACAAAAATGTAAGTTTAAAACAAAAGTTTGGTCCTCATATTTAATTCTTTCGTAGCATTCCATTGTCTCATCTTCAACGATAAATAATTGAGATCTTTGACTCAGAGATAAACTTGATAGATTTTTTGAGTTGGTTTGTGTTTTTACGCTACATATTCTAAGATATGAGATCCAAATTTTTGGACAATCAAGACTCTTCAAGCATTAATTTTCTCCAAGTATCGAAATAAATGTTCATCAAATAAGTTTCTAAAAACTTTCCATAATATTCCCATTTTCTTTGCGATCACCTTTTTCCTCTGCACGTTATGGGCGCATTAATCAGAGAAGTCTTCCAAAGGATTCGCTACTCACCGGGAAGCTGTATGCCGGCCATCAGCAGATCTTCCGGCAGTTCGACGATGTTCCTCGCCTGGACCACGGCCTCCGTACAACCTGTTGAGGGAAAAAGAGATGAATTCCACAAAAAAGTCAATGGGAAGGAGAAGACAGTTTCACATCTTACGTTTTTGTAGAGACGAAGTATTCATCGACAAAAAATAGATTAAAACGAGTCTTTCCGTCAATTTGTCCCTTCATTATTACCACTTTCTCTAAATTTGTAAATGATCCATCTAAAAGAATACGAGATACTGGATAAAAATATGAAATGCTTTATACGGTGTTTAGAGTTAAACACTTGAGTCTTATATCCGATAACATTTTATATTTTTATCGAGAGAAATTGGAGATACGATTTCTTTAACTTTCCTATTACTTTAGATCAACAAGAAGACTATGTTTCAATTGAATTTTTACTTAATAATACACGCTTAAAAATGATTTAAGAAAACTGAGACTCGTGTCGATGTTATCCTCCTCTAATTCCATTCGCATTCCATATAAATGTCGCATTCAGCACAGAGTTCTTGCTTAAAAGAAGCAATTGGTGCTATCTGCAGAACAGCGAGTAAATGCGGAGAAAAACACGAAGGAAATTGAACAACAATATACAAAGAATGTTTTTTTCAATTCAAATGATCCAAATAACTTTCAAAATTTATCTTTGAATTTCATTATTTTCGAGTTTCCCAGAATTTTAACAGTTCTCACGTTGAAAATTGTAGAGCATATATTAAATATTGAATGAGAAAATATTTAATAATTGACAAATTTTCGCAGTGCGTCTGAATATATAGTATCTCAAATGCATTACATCGTGCGTTTGTTTATATACGTGTTCAGACACTGAAATACAAACGAGTGAAGGGGACTGATAACGAAAGTCAGAAATAAAAAGATGTTTGAAAAATGTGACACCTTCATTTTGGAAGATTTTTCCGTATTATTTCATATGAATTAGAAGAAAATATTCAACCACCGACAAACCATTCGACCAACCATGAAATGGCAATGGCCGACGGTATGAATAAGAAAGCTAAATTTAGGGGATTAGTGATGGCTCGTCATGGGAGCAGCTGATGTTGGAATCCTCTGATACAGTGAAACGAGATACGAAAGATTTCACCAAAAAGGATTAAGAAAATTTTTGTATGCTCACGACTGCTTTACTAAATCGTGAAAGTTTAAATAATGGACACAAAAACGACTTCCAAATAAAAATATTTGAACAATTTTAACACTATCGAGAATGAAGGTATGAACTTAATAATGAGATAGAAAATTACATATTTACTATAAAGTCATTCGCCTTGATAAAAAGACGTTTTTTTAAATCAAAGTCGAAATTTATTATTAATGCTCCTCAAAGTGATTGTGCTCTAAAGAAGAAAAATATAAATTTCTAATTTTCAATTCAATGTATCATTAACCTTCATTATTTGTTTCCAGATTTTCTTTAAAGTGAGTACAGGAAATTAAAATGGAATCGATGGTTTATGGGTTTTGTATATTTTACTGCAATGTTCTTGAATAATCACTAACGTCAAATTATTAGGGTAGAGAATTATATCCCGTGAGGCAAATTATGATATAAATAAATAATACCTGGATATTGAAAATCGGTAGCTGTAAACTTATAGCTTAATTGACTGTGCCTTTACTAATTGTGAATTTTACTACGATAGTTAATCATTTGACGATATTTGTCAAGGAATGAAATTAGTTGGTGAATCTAATTAAATATCTTCAAAAATGAAATAACAATGATGCGAAAGCTGATAAAACTCCGAAAATTTACATTATTTATTTTTCTAAGAAAGATAGATTAATAATCATTTCTTAAACTGAAAATGACTTTAAACGAATTTCTTTCCGTGGAAATGACAAAATGTGGAGCGGTAATACAGCTATGAGAATTTTCACTGTGCACAGTGAGCAGAATTCACAATCACAGTTGGATGACGCAAAAGCTAATGGTTGTTATAATTCCAGTAATATGTTTTTCTGATCTTCCCAAAGATCCTTATTACATCAGTAAATTGTTAAACTCCTTTTCTTCATTGAATCCTTGAACTTTATCTCCCATCAATTCCCTTCATTAAATTAAATGGTTCCCTTCTTCCTATAAATGGCTTTCCTTTGTATATATTTTATATTTTGTTGTAATCTCAATTGTCATTATTTATATTTCATGTTATTATCTCCTGTGTTATTATTTTTAATTATTGTTGTCATATGTTTAATATATATAATTGCTATTAATTAATTAGATATAGTTTATAATCCGACGTAATTGACCTGAAAGGCTGTTTTTGGATTTGTTGATAATAAATAAATAAATTAAAATAGTCAATGCATGTAACTAACCGTAGCTTTCCTTCATTGTTACGAAAAAGCGTATTTGTGTGTGTTAATGTGTATTTTCCGATATATTTATATTAATAATATACCTTTTATATTACACAAAAAGTTACTAAGGAGTTAAAAACATTTTAATACGTATCTACAAGAATGGAATTTGGTTACATTCCTAACGTTTGGATTATACCCCGCAAACCGCTTTGCCGCGTATGGCAGGGGCTGCTCTTACACCAATTGCTAAGTTAATTGTGACCAATATATTTCTTGAAAATGTATCTGTTTAATCTTCCTTCTATTTCTTAAACAAATAAAATGTACGATAAATGTTAAGAAGAATAGTTAAAAATATTCTTTTGGATATAGCAATAATCATATAAAAGGGAACGATATTATCAAAGATTCGGGTAAACGAATGAGGGTTCTTCATCCACCCGTATATTTGGACATCTGCTGGAAACCATCAGTTGTTTCGCCTTTCTATGCAATTTGACCGACGCTTGTCACCAAATTTGAAGAGAAAGCAGAATTGATGGCTCTTATGGTAACTTCGAAATGAAATCAGCTGGGAAAGGTTCGAATTTAAATGGTAAAAAATTTAGAGTAACGAATTACACAATGAAAAATCACCCACTTCTGCTTCACCACTGAGAGCAAATTTCACGACTTATCAAATCAAAATTATAATCTACCTCATATTCTGCTGAGGACCTAAATAGCGTTCGTTTATATTTCTGCTCATTTCGTTATTAACTATATTTTTGGTGACTTTGAAATATATTTCTACTTTAATAAATCCTTACATCAAGAGAAAACGATATCTTGGTAAAAGTTTATTCGGTTGTCACAACGTAAATGTATCATTTGATCAAATTGCATATCCGCAACTTAAAAATTATAGAATAATTAATCAGTATCAGTACTTTAGCGAAAAATGTTAATTGTTTTGTTTAAAACGGATGAGAAATAGGCAATGGTTTCAGCGAAAAGAAACCGATTTCGAAGAATCTTTCTTTCAAACTCAGCATAGGGAATTAAGACACGCTCTTTAATCAGGTTTTCCAGAATAATTAACACATAAAAAAGGGTTAAAAGACCAAATAACAGTTCCTCCGCAATTAATTGCAGAGGGAATACGATATTTCTCATGAAAGCGATGGACAAAGGAAAAAGAAACAGTCATCATCACTGGCCTCATCATGCTATTTACGGAACGTAATTTAATTGAGTTTATTTTATTATGGTCATTTTTCGGTTTGACTTTAAAAGGCTTTCAGCGGAAAATGTTTAGGGTAAACTGAAGTAATACGTAATTTGAAAAGTGATTTCAGAAAAAAACTATAATGTTGCATAGGATGCAAAAATAGGATACCTGGAAAATGCTTAGTACTAATGAGTAGGCACCTCGTTCATTTCCGAAACGCGCCATTTTCGTAGGGACATCGTAGAAAAATTCTTTCGTGACTATTTTTTATTAAACATTCTGCGTATTTTCACCACGGTTTATTGGAACATTTTCATAGTACGATGATGACTACATCCAATGAAGGCGCCGATGTCAGTTCAAACGAAAATCCAAATAAATCAACAGACACGCGAAGAAATGGGTTTACAGGAGTATGAAGAAGATTTATCTCTAAGATTCGTGGAAGGATTCTGTGCAGTAATTATGTTAAGACAGCAACATTGTTATAAAAATGCATGTAATTTCAAATAAAATATAAGGTCTTGTTTTATTTTACACTTTATTTCTGGTCTTTTTGTCACAAAATAAAATCAAAGGAAGATACTTGAAGCGGTAAAGTTTTATCACGTGAGGTTACTTAGTCATGTGCTTAAGTAAATTGTAAATTCAATCAGGTAATTTTGATAAGTTACTCATATAAATAATTATTATATATTATAACGAATATAGAAAATAGGATAAATATAAAATATTTTATAATTATTTATATAATTAATTTCTGGCTTCACTGTTCTCTATATTTTATATGTACAAGAGTCAAATAGAATTAATTTAACTCAACAACAATTTATTTATTGAAGAATTAAGTATAATACTGTTTAACCAATGCCCAACAATAATGTACCCTTACTTAGCTATTAATTTCAAAGGAAAGACAAGGAATTCAAATACAACTGCCATTTCAAAAGAAGCGCAAGAGTAACACCTTTAGCTGTTCTAGGGGCGGTTCCAGTTAACAGAGTATTTGATACTTCCCGAAATATATTCTATCATCGATGTGAATGAGGAGGGAACCGAGAATTTTGAGAGAAGTGCTATTTCGGCTTCTATTTTTATCAAATCACAGGTTTGCTTTGTTTTTCTCCTTCACATTTTCCGATCACCAATTTTCTGAGGTTTAAAGATTATTTGAACGTAATTTATCATATCAACTTTATTTACGAACAGAACAGTGTTTCATGAGCCGTACGTTCCTCAGTGACCTGAATTTTACTTCCAAAGGATATTTTGCGAGAAATATTTGGTTCGGGACGCTCAAAGCGAATGTAACCTGTTTGCCGATCGGCTCGATTGTTAGAATTAAGGTCTCTGCAAACCTTGGCAACGAACATTTCGGAGCCATCTGTCCCTTTTAGTTCCATTCAGTGTTCGAGAATGGATTATTAGAGTGCAGCTGGCGAAAGAGGGGTAACTTGCTGATCTCAGCGCTCTCTTCTTCGCGGACGTGATTTTACACTGACCCACAACAATCTCATAAGAACGGACTTCATTATTCTGGTGTAAGGGGGCTCCGACGGGCTGAGTATGGCCGTTCCTCGATAGTTATCTTTGGAACGCCATCGGTCAATCGATTTTCTGGATGGAGAAAAAAGAAAATTGCTCCGCTTTCACTGTGTGGACCAGTGTTTTATAATCTATAGTTTTGAATTTTGGAGAGAAATTATTTGAAAAGAAGCCCATTGATGTGGATTAATAACTTTTCAAGTTGATAAGGACTACGTTTATAATTCAGCGACAATCGGATGAAAATTAGAACAATTTACGGAACTTAACAGCACCATATCATTAGAGATGTCCCTTTAATTTCTCTATGCCTCTTCGTTATTATTAATCACTTTCTTTTAGTAATATCACACAATAAGTGATACGCTTGAATTTCATTTATCATCCTTTTAAATAAATGTATCATATTATTCAAATAATGCTACTTTTCTCCAAATATTTCGGCATTTTATTTAGGAGGAAAAATTTTAGTTAGTACCATCAGATGAAGAGGCTAACATAATCTTTGCATGAAAAATTCAAAACTCATCAAATGAAATAATCCCTGGATTTTAAAAGAGGCAAAAGAAGTCCGCCAGGAACGATGCTCGAACCAGGATCCCATTTTTTCCGCGTCTATTCATATTTCTGAGATGACTTATGTTCAAGACGGGAAAAACAATTTTAAGGTAAAAGATCAGAATATGAAATTTGACGATACATAATTATTAAAGGTCTTTTTCACTCGATGTCGCATTCTTTGATATGTAACTACGGAAAGTAAGTGAAACCTCAGTAATCAATGGCCGACAACTTGAGGAAAGGCGAGATTCACGTACCATTAGCGATGGGCTTGGACATCCCTTCGGGCAGTGCAATCGGCGCTCTCTTGCCGCCCCTCGCGACCAGTTCCATGTTCACTTTGATCTCTTCTTCGGCACAAACTTCATCAGCATCTGAGTCAATGTGAGGAATGGACCCTTCGAAACCGAACATATCGGCTGCGTGAATAACTGGTGTGGAAATGGTCGAAGATACTGAAGAACTTCGGCAGACCTCTTCCTCTTCGGATGATTCCTCCGCGTCTCCGTCCTCATCATCCCTGGCACCCCTGTCGCAGCAAGCGGGGTCTGGAAGGCAAGGGAGCAAGCAGTGGCGGCAAGGGAAGGCGAGGTCTTCCAGAGGTATCCTTTCTACGGCTCTCTCCACCGACACCAGAAGGCTCTGCAAGAGACATGCTAGACCCTCTTCGGTATCTGTGCGCCGCGCAACCGCAGCCTCCATGGCGACGGCCGAGGAGAGCGTCTCCGTCAGATCGGCGTCCGAAGGTAGAGGTATGACTTCGGGGGCCACGCGGCCCGCCGCCTTCCACACTAGGGCCACTTCGACCCCGGGGGCCAAGCCCCCTTCCTTGCGGCTCCGAACGCACAGGTAACAGTCGTGCCTACGGAGGAGAGCGGGGTCCAGTTCCCCCAATCGGAGGCAGAGGACACCACGTCCCACAGACAGCGGCCAACCTCGTGGTGAGATGGCGTCAGATCCAATCTGAAACGACATTGAACTTTTAGGGAAAATCGATTCTCATTGAAACACTAATTGAGGACCACTAAATTGAACATATTGCGAAGGAAAATTAATCGTTAAGCAGCGAGAGTGAAGAATTAAATGATCACACAATTGAAACACGCGAGTTTCATGAAGGAGATGAAGCATAATGGGAAAGTTAGTTAACATCAACAAATTATTTAGGAGTCATTAAGGTTTATATTTATATAATACATCGGAAGAACAGTTCAAATCCGAGAGAATTACCCTTGCTTTATTCTCTATCCGTTGAATACATTTTCGTTGCTAGAAAATTGTGATAACATACAAGGCCGTCAAAATGTAATAAAAGGGAAACAAAATCCTCTTACAAAATAATGGTTCAAAAATAGGCTCAAGAAACCTGTTTTTTGCGTCATGTGTGAACAAACAAATAAAAAACTGCATCGAGTTCAACAAACTATTAATTGTGTTATTTTAATGTTAACAAAAATTAATATTCGATGAATGTTCTTTTTCACTTATAATCACATTTTCCAGAGTTTAAATTTTCTCCCACGAGTTAAATGAAAGAGATACGATCGAACAACTTCAATGTTCCAATAAAATTAAGCCATCTCATTCGACTGACAGTTTATCCGTGGCCAGATGCCCCTTCTGGTATCCACACCTCCGGTTGTCGACTACACACCGACGCCGCAATGAATTGGCGTAAAAAGAGGCCAAATAGGAATCCTGCATTTGAATGATAAACAATCGGAAATAACGTTTCCATCGAAATCCCCAACGGCTGTGGCTCAGGGAATTCATTCCTCGGCGTTTTCTATTTTATCAGTTTACAAACGATTAAGAGTCATCGATAGAAACTGAATCATTGATCGAAACTAAAATTTCTAAATAAGAACGGATCAAATTGAATTTTGAAGATGATGAGGTCACCATAATTCACGATTACTTTTATCTTCTGATAGTAAAAAAAAGAAAATTCATGCTCTTAAACAATAAAAGAGACGCATTCTTTGATATCAAATAATAAGGGGGGAAGTTAAACGTGAATGGAGCTGCGATGGATTCGGATGAGGCGTATATAATCAGCTGACAAAGAAGAGTCCAAACAACAAGTGATTCTGAATTCTTTTTTCGGTGGTTATAATTGCTTCCGTCCACTAAATCTTTCTCGCTTACCAATAGATTCCCAAGGGGATTATCACTCATTGGCGTTCCTTTTGTTGACTACCTGGCAGACTCCTATCACCCGTAAATCAAAAGGATAATATAGGGAGAAACGACCCCTTTCGGAAAAAGGGACGACTGCAATATTTATTTTGGAGCCCCACTGCCTTCATGTGATTGTCTTCTTTGAGTCATAAATCCATCCTGCTGGGATGTTGTGGTATTAATATATAGCAGTAGAAAGTTGTTAGGAAGATCAAACGAATGCATAAATAATCAGTTGATTACTGAGGTGTGATTGAACTTATAGATCAGGAACCAAAAGCAACAATCTTTAAGAAAAATTATGTGGAATCACGGACTGTGTACATTTCTTTATACAGAAAAATTATATAAGAAAGGATTCGAATACCTTCCCCTAATTGATGTTTTACATTAAAATTGTCCATGAAAGGTTTTAAGAATAAACAGGTTTCTTATTTTATGTTACGTAGTAATAATCAGCGTATGAACAAGTAAACAGAATATATAAAGTAAATAAAAGTAAATAAATAAAGAAAGTAAATAAAATATTGGCTAATAAGATTCATAAAAATTATTTGCTACAAAGTCGAGTATTATATAAGAGTATTTTGAAAGCTTGGATCCTAATATCGCCCGCAATGAGGATTCCTCCTTTATCGTCTCCTAATATATGCTTTCCATAAAATTTTAAAATCATTAAATAAATCTTCGATGCCTTGAGCTAGACCACTGTTATCCCGGTTTCATCGACAATGCAGGATTCTTATTTATTTTTCAAAAGCCGTTTCGATTATATCAAAGAATTTGTACACATTTTGTAAAGCACTTGATTTTGGATGTTGAAACATGTCTGTCTGAGCGATAGCTGCGGGCTGAGCTTTGGGAGGAGTTTTGCAGTCATTGTCAACCCTTTTTCTGGTGAGAATGGAAGTTCCTCAGTGGAGCCCGTCACTGAGGGGACGGTATTGGGATCCAACATGGCGGCCAGTTTCATAATGAAATACATTATATAAAATTACTGATAAACTAAAGCGACTATTTATAGACTCAATTTTAGAAAGATCCTTACGAAGAAGCAAATCGAGTGATATATTTTGAAAAACAATAATTCGATTGCAGAACTATTCCAACGCTTCCCTAACTTTACAAGCGACTGCTTCTTGAAAACAGTTGGGTACAATGATAATAAACGTCAGCACCAAAGGAACTGCTGAGGGGGACGATATAAGGCGAGGGGACGGTATTCGGATATTTAACGTTGACGTCCTTTTGAGCGGATATTCCATGCAACTTCTTTAACGATAGCGATTACGCAAATACATCACGAGGAGCTATTTATACCAAAGTAATAAACTTAATATTCGAAGAGATAGGTTAACTTAGTTCTAAATAAATAAAAATACCTATAAAAATGAAGGCGAAAAAATCCTCAGATTTCCAGGAAAAATAATATATTCTCGATAAATTGGGAATAGAGAGCTCGGATGAAAGTAGTAAATACGGAGAACTAGTTGTCACTTTGCGACGGATAAACAAGGAGCCTTCGATAAAAATCGTAACGGGAAACGTATATGAAACTCTCGGTCCCCCTAAACTAAAGGGAACAAATGAAAACTTGATTTAGTAGTCAAAAGCGGTCAGAAATTCCACTCTAAGCTCGCAGATCGACAGCCGTTCATTGAAAGCACAACAGGAGGCGCTTTTCCCGCACGCGGCGGTTGTGTGAATTATGTGGCAAACGAGGGCTGTGATTGAAAGGGATGGGCAAGGAATATGTATTTGGGAGAACGGGTGGATCTTGAAAATTTGATTAAAGAACCTATTGTGATTCATCAAGGGTAAATGAAATTCGGAAAAGGAGAACGATATTTTAAATAGCAAGTACTAAGAACACGTAATTAAACATAAAGAACGTCATTCTATATTATTTTGATCTATATAATATATATATATAATATCATTCTATATTATTTTGATAATACCTATCATTTTAAAAACATAAGAATTCAAATTAAATATTAAACAAAAGAGTTGGCTAAAGTTTCCTTTTTACTTTTATCCAAAGATAAATGAAAAATTTCGGTAATTTTGCGTTATCTTCTTACTACAGATGCAATGCATCACGAACTATCAGCAGACTTACTTTTTCACCCGATTTGTTTCTTGAGCCTTCCGATATGGACCTGTCTCAAATGTTAAACGTTAAGTGAAAATATAAGGAAGTTCTTTGGCTTGATTAGCACTTTTGATGCGAAATTCCGCAACGCAAAATTCTTATTTATATTTTCAGAGAACATTTTCTTTTCCAATTTGCATCAAAATGTCTTCCAAAAAGGAGGCCTTTTTCGGTTGATGAACTCTAGAGGTCTGAAATGATGTTTAGTCCAGCTTTTTGACTTCGCTTTTATAAGCCTTATCCACTCAAAGCATTAAACATAGAAAGATGAATCCCAATTTATACACGGAAAGCAAATCTTTGATGAGTTTATAGGGTTTTTCACATACAAATTAAATCACTATAATTACCTTCGATTCGAATCGAATTCCTCGGTAAATTGTAAAATATAACTTAATAATTGTAATAAACTGAATTTAATCGCACAAAGCCTTTTAATAAAAATATCATTATCACTAATTAGACGATAGGTACAATTTTCATACGATGATATGGCGTATCTAGAAGTGGATAACTCTTATACATCAATGGATGATGAAATGAAGAATTTTTTTCTGTTAATTGCTTAAAAAAAGTTGGTGACAAAAGGAACAGATTGGAAGGAAATCAAAATGCTATGGAAACGAGATTTGGAATTAAAAATAACGGAGCGCTAGCAGCAAACGAGTTAGATATAATAAAAAATATGATGCGTTATGAACGATAAATAGTCCTCTAATTTAAATTGAAGCAATGAAGGGGAGTACACTTTTTATTGATCCCACTTTCATTCAGATGAAGCATGGACTCCTCCTCAATCCTGCAATGAGAAGTGTTTCTATTTAGAAAGTGTTAGTATTTGTCAGTTTTACGCCCGAATTTTGTTATGTAATATGTTTGTTATGTCTTCACAGTCTGAGCAACTGAGTAGAGCAGTTTACCAATCTAGAGAAAGAAATTAACTTCTTGGGCTATTAATATTAATTATTAATTAATTAATATTTAGAGAACATTCAATTCAAATCAAATTTTGTGGGTAACATTTGCGCTTATCACTTTCACCCGAATAATCAATCATGAATGCTTACAACGAACAATACAATATATACTGTCGCAAAATAGAGACTTGGATTTAATATTAACTCACAATAAAAGAGTCAAATTTTAGTTGAATAGATAACCCTGTTTAAATTACATCACGACTTATTCCTTCCGAAATTTTTCACTGCTCCGTTCGAGATACCAATTCATAGCTCAGCATTGGTGAGCTCTAAGGTGACCTCATTTGCATTGGGGAAAAGGAATTCTTGGGATATTATTTCACGGCCACTTGTCGACGAGAAAATTGCCCGCGTCATGGTAATTTGGTAACTTCCTGTTTTCAGAAGACGATTTCAAAATGTTCAGAGGTTGAGGATCAGTCTGCATCACTAATTAGATGGACCAGACACTTTTATCAATGGGGTTTTAACGCCCATAATACTGCCGGACATAGATTTATAAACAAGGATGCATCGTATTACTAATGAAATGCATCATTCAATAGTACTATTAAGAACTTGAAATATACTAAGAAATCCATTTTAAATTGCACCGAGTAGTCGTCAAACGAAATTCACAGTAACGTTTTCCAAATAATATCCAAGAAAGAATCATATGATCGCAGGATATAATCCAAAACTTCGGGTTAGAGGATAAAAAGCTATATTATTCCTTGTAATATATCCCCCTACACCACCGCTGCCACCTGGTCGAATGATCAAATTGCAGTGGTCAAGATATTAAATTAAATTAAATTTTCAACGGATATCCTTAGGTCTTTATTTATGGAGGCGAGATTAAGACTAGAAATTCTTTACTTCCATCTAACCTCTTGCGAATCACTAAGAGATAAGATAAGATTGATAATATTAAGAATTACAAGAAAAATTTTAATGGATATAAAAAGCTAAGAAAATAACTTAGGAAAAAGTCCATTTCATGAAAAACATCCAAAACAATGCACAATCCTACTAAATGTAAATATAGAATTATATTTATATGAAAATAGAATTAAAAGAAATAGAAGAGATCAAAACATATAACGAAATATCAAAAATAATAGAATAATAGTTGCAAAAGAAAAATCCCTTAACAGGATAAAATTCAAAACAACATTTAGCAATTATACACTCAGAGATACAAGAAGTAAACAAAAAGAGATGCACATAATGAAAATAAAAACAACAGATAGCAAAAAATATCTAAGGGATAAATTTTTGTTAACATGAGTCCCTTTCACATAGACAACTCTCAAATTAAAGAGATCGAAATATTAATTTCTTCATTCCGGAAATTGAGATAGCTGGGAATCGAATTTGAAATTTTAAGCGGTAAAAGGATTGACAATTCGACCAAAGTCTGTTTCCTTAGTAAGCACAGAGGTACATTGAAACGCGATATTAAATGTGAATGTCTAGTTAACAGTCCAAGTAAAAAAAGAATACTTTGTCGATACGCTCCATCGTATCAATGTGTTTTTGCGTGTTCCGAACAACAAATGTTCGATTTATATTCTTTTCAAGGCGCTAAATATATTTTAAACACTCAATCACATACAATTTGCAATATTAAGATGGAACTGATTACCAAAATCTCACGGAATAGCGATTTAGGACAATCTCTTCATTTGGTGAACTGGGTCATAACCTCCATCCTAGTAGGATCATTACGACCGCACATTACATTCTCGGGAGATGCGCACACCAATCTAGGAGTATCCCATTCTTCAGGTGAAAACCGTGTCCCATTTGAGGCTGTAATTTTTGCACTAAGAATTAAACAGATCGAAATATGCATGTCTCGAAAAGGACGAGAGAGAATTAGTGAACACTCATACATGAGTTCAATAGAGTTCCCGTGTGAAAAGTTCGTGAATGAGGAGAAATCTCTTTTGGTGGAGAGAAAATGGCGTCGATCAAGAGATGTTCCCTTTAGGCCAAAATGAGTCTTCCTCAAGTTTAGAGAAAGGCGTACTTATGAAAAGTTTGATGATGATATTCTTTGTCGAATGACACCCATTTATTAATATTAATAATTAATCGGTGAAACGAAATTCTAGAGGATATAAATATTAATTCATGAAATATTATCGAGTTAAATTTAATTCAACAAAGATGAGATACTTATCAGAACCTATAAAGTAACTATGATTAAGTAAATGTGATATTCCTGCTCTTCCAAAAAATCAAACATGTCAAATACATAAATTCCCTGAATCAATTTGGTTTAGTTGGTTTTGGTAATTTAAGTATTAAGGGTTTGATTCTATATTTTCGATACGAGACGATATGATTTTTAGAGACTATAATTGATATACATATGGTTGGAATATTATTAAATCCTTTTCAGTGAACAAAACGATAATCAAAGCATGCAATTGTATCATTACAAGTTACCACAGAATTTCATTTTGTATTTACTTATGCAAAGAAATATGAAAATCATATACGACATGATTATAGATTTGAGGGGGATATGAAATCAAAACATATTATCCAAACGGAAATGAAGATTGAAATTTCCAATTCCGTAACTCCGTAAAGATAATATATTAATCCCGTCCATCTACAGATCGTCAGATAACGGACTCATAAATACGATGGATGAATGCTAATGAAAGAAGATGGAATATTCATACAACTAGAAGCAACTGTACGGCCAATAAAAACAAATACAAGCATATTCAAGAATATCATTCTTCCACCGCACTTTCTGCGAAATCGGTTTAATCTTTTCTACTTGAACTCTCGTAGCTTTCGAGAAGAATAACGAGGTCGAATCATGTAAACTTCCGACATGTAAAGACCTCTGAGCCTTCTAATGGCGAAGAACGCAAGAGTAAACTTGAATCGCACCGATGTTGCAAGGGAAAGGATAAAAACGTGCGATTATTCGGGAAAAAAGATCGAAAACGCGTTCCCTTTCGATATCAGATCGAATGGTTTTCTCGTCTGAATAAGGATCACGTTCATTTCGATTCGAGAGAATAATGATGCGAAATGCGTCGATTGAACGGAACCACCTTTTTCTTTCGGGAGCGTGAATTCCGTGATATTTACTTCACCTTCGTGGGCAGGCATAGAGTGTCTATCGAAAGTGTAAAATAAATAAATCGGAAGATGTAAAATGAGAAAATCTTGTAGATTTACTCGGGAATGATTAACATATTTATGCTATCGCATGAATTTTAAATTCGCATAACTACAGAATACAACGGAAGAGGATAACTTTGGTGAATGATAATCACAATTTTCCTTGAGGATACGTATTCAGGAAACTAAGTTACACACAAATTTATGGCTCTATGAATGATTTATCACACACATTTACTGCAAAACGCTCAAAATAAAGTTTCGATACAATAATTTTCAATACTTTGCATATAATAATTATGGTAAAACTAGAACTGTCAAGGCACTACTTACATTAATTATAATTGGACTACAAATTGTAAATGCGAAGTTAAAGGAGAAATCACATACAAATGTTAATACGACCCTAATTTCCTTCCTTCATCATTAGCAACAGAAAGAACTCTAGAGTAAAATGGGATGTTTAATTCGATTTATGCCGCATTCAGTTTCAAAGTTTAGTCCTCAAAGCGAACAGCAATATTATTTTTTTTTTATCACAAAACCGATTTGTGATAAACGCCGGTGATATTTTGAGAGGAAAACGTACGATAATAAAGGAAAGAAGACTTGAGGACTCCATGGATGTATAGAAACACGTCCATGGGCTCTTTGAATTCGTTTGAAAGAATCGGAAAGTGCAGAATGGTTAAATAAATATCTCTAGATTAAGAAAATCAATATCAGAGAGTCCATGAATCTGAACAAAGTCTTTACTTAAGGAAGAGTTAAAAAATAATTAATAAAGAGTTTAAGATGGGAGAAAGGAAGACCTGTATGGTAATTATCTGTTAATTTTGTAATCCAATCAACGAACCTGTCAACATAGAATTGAAGGCCTTTGAGTGCCACGCATTCCACCATCGAAGAAGGTTTATAAAGAAATTCAGAATTTATATGTCCCAAATCCAAAAGTGTACCTATGGTTATTATGTAGTATAATTTGATGAAGAAATACACGAATTAAAATTTCAAGATTGAAAGTAGTTTATATAATACTTAAACAGTTTATAACGTTTTGTTTGAATAACTAAATTATTGGATAAAACTTAAGCCAAATAATATAACTTACGAGTACATATATGTATATACATATTCACTGATAATAACCCCTCGATCTTGTTTAGTAGTTCAGCAAAATAGCCATTCGTCGTTTCTTTCATCTATATTTTCGAATGTTTTATCTCCGAAAAATATATCTACTGAAAGTCTATTCCAGGATAACTTAAGTAAAATTTGCTACTTTCCAAATATATCAGATGATATTCTATTCATACAAATAGAAAAATGGTGATTACACCATCTTCTCTTAAGCAATACTTTTTAAGGATATGAAAAGTAGTGCAACAGAAGGACAAATAAGCACTTCTCCGTAGGCAAAACGGAATTCAGGCATTTGAACGCTCGATTTAATCGGAGGAGATATTTCTCTCCTCGTTTGTCTGTTTTGTAAATTCTGAATTTCTAAAGGAAAAAAATCTTCGGATTTCATACGAACTAACAATGAAGTTCATATCCAATACTCGTATTCTGCTTGTCTCTTTGATGAAGGAGGTATTTTTAGGAATTATAATTAATTACGAACCGGTATTTTGAACGAAAGAGGAAACATTTAATGAAATTGAAATTAAAAATCCATCCGAATACGAATTTAAATGAGGTTTTTATTTATAATATATAAGAGATATACAGAAGATTTTATATTTATTATATATAAAATGTTTACAGTTGCGTCCTCTCCTTCTCAATTCAGCGGCCTGTACTTCAGAAGGTTGAGAGTTAGGAAACAGTGTACCGATATTAGAGAGAAGTTAATCTGCACTCACTCTTTAATTTCCTCGAAGAGAGACGTATATAATCGCAACTACCGAGAGATGCACCATTCCACCACTTTTCACCACCATTTCATAGGTAACATATATGGTCTGTCTAAAAAGTATCGGGAACAATTTTCCCGGCGAGACTGTACGTCGCACTGCAAATCTACTAAGCAATCTTAGTAGAGCAGGGTATGACCTTCAAAACGAGATAAGGGTCAGTTGTCTGTGAGTGTTTGCTCAGGCTATATCGAGTATATAGTTGACTCCTGTCAGGTGGCTCGGCAGCGAACGTTTTGACAGCGGTACGCGATGAAATATTGTTCTGCATTAAGGAAATTGGGTACGGAAACGTTAGATATGATTCGCCAATTCTTCAAGCATGAAAGCATGTCACCAAATGTTGTTTTTGAGAGGCACAAGTTCATCAAAGATGACCGGAAGTGTGTGGAGGACGAGCCCCGCGCTGGACTGCCGTCGACCTCAAAAACTGACGATAACCTGAAACGTGTGTATGAAGTGCTGAATTCAGACCATCGGTTAAGTGTACGCATGATCGCAGATCAAATGAGCATTCAAAAAATGACAATGCACACCATTATCACTGAAAATTTGGCGATGCGAAAGATCTGCTCCAAACTCATTCCGAAGGTCCTCTTGGACGACCACCAGCAAAGGCGATTGCCTTTCAGCGAAGACCATCTGCAACGCAATGAAAGTGTCATTTTTCTGTAAAACGTATGCAGGGGAGATTGTTTCTTGCTGTAAAAAGATATCCTCCCTGAAAAGACAAAACCATGGGACCCTAAGTGCTGTCAAAGACGCTTACACGCGTACCCTTGAGGACCTTCTGTAATCTGCCTACCAGGGAGCCTTCGAGTGTGTAGAAAGCCGCTGGAAAAAGTGTGTCGATGCCAAAGGAATGTACTTTGAAGAATATTAAGATTTTTAACAATATCTCAAATAAATCTACTTTTGTGAAACTTTTCCCGATACTTTTTAGACAGACCATGTATATTACTCGGAGGGATGAAAGGAATCAGAGGAAAGATGGAGCAAATATGCATCTGCAAACACAAGAACGGACTAATTTCATCTCTAGTGTTCAGCTGATCTTACTAAGGATGACTCATTGCAAACGCAATCTTCACTCAAGGTGTTCATCGAACGGTACAATTCCTATAAAATTCTAGAACTGCATTCCTGCGGTCGAATGAATCACTCATTCGATTATCGGCCAATCACAAAAAATAATTGGCGCAATTCGTAGATGCCTTTTCTAGAGCAGTAGACCTAATATTATCATCCACGTATTTTGTATTGCAAGAAGTTTCCTTTTGATTTATATACAACCAAATTATCTCAAGTCACACGATATTTTTGGCAAATAATATAAAATTTACAACAAAATTGACTTCTGAAGTAGCTTCTGTAACCACTGATGATGATAAGCTTAAATATTACATCTGGGTTTCCCGAATGAAACCGTACGACAGGTTTTCTTATTATAGATTCTGTAAAGTTATATAATCTTCGGAAAAAAATGGTCGACGTTGTATTCCTAGACCTACGTAAAGCATTCGACAAGATACCTCACCATAAATTAAAAATCGCGGTTATCAATGCTGAATTATTAGAGTGGATAGAACATTTCCTAAACGATAGAAAACAACGAGTAGTGCTTGACGGTATTTGCTCAAACGTAGTTGAGGTAACCTCAGGCGTTCTGCAGGGTAGCGTAATTGGGCCACTCCTATTTTTAATATATATGAACGACCTCAGCAGAAAAATTGATAGTAAGGTTAGGATATTTGGGGACGATACAGTTATCTACAGGAAAACAGCTAGCGGTGAGGATAGATTAGTACTTAGGAATGATTTAGAGAGAATAATGGCCTGGTGCTTTGGGAATTAGAGTTAAATATTAACAAGTGTTCCGTTGTCAACTTCTTTGACCGGAAAACTACGAATAATGATTTCACCTACAGCCTCCACGGAGAAAAAATTTCAATAGTAGAATCTGTTAAGTATTAAGAGCGTAGAAAAAGTTCGAGAGCGATGTTACTTTGCGCTTGTCAGACCACATCTTGAATATGCTTGTAGTGTATGGAACCTTGCCGATAAAAGTAATTTAACTGATTTAGAAAAGGTCCAACGTAAGGGGATACTTTTCGTGAAAAATTGCTACGAGAAATCGATAAGCGTAACTAAAATGCTCAAGGATGCGGGATGGGAATCATTAGAGCAGAGAAGATCAAAGCGTGTATTAGATTAACTAAATAGATTCAGAGAAGAAACGTTCAAGGAAGACGTAGTACAGATCATGCGCCCTCCCTGCTATATAGGTCGATCAGATACAGCAAATAAGGGAAATAGATGCAAAAACTAACAGATTCAAAAATTCGTTTTTCTCTCGAACTACACGCGAGAATAATCGGCTAGGGAAGTACGGTGCATGCACCCCCTGCCGCGCACCGAAAGGTGGCTCGCAGAGTATCTACATAGACGCAGACGAGCAATGCACCTTCACGAGACAACGGGGATAAATAAATACTTAAGACGCGATGAAGGTGAATGTCTCTCACACTCTTCTTTCGATTGAAGCGATAATAGGACGAGTATTGAAGAAATCCTTCTCAATAAAAACAGCGACGCATGGATATTAAGATGCACCATCGATGCACCACACACCCCTTCGGATGACATTTTCTTGCTCATTTTGACGCTAATGGACCCGCCTCATCGGATGCTCTTGGCGAAGATACTTAAATATAGACAACAGAGACATATCACTCCATTTCGTGGTATAAAAAGATCCATTTTTGGCGAATTGTTAGATATCGCTTTTTCAGAAGCCATAAACACTGCCTCAAGAAGGCAAAGAACAATTTTACGAAAATTAAGATTGAGAAAGGCATTCATATGCTTCCTATAACCATTTTCCCAATTTGTATTTTGTTTAGTAAGGATCCTAAATAAAAGATTTAGTTTCCTTTGGGAGAAACAGAAACTACATATACTTTGAATGGAAATGAAAACATAAAATCGAACCAATATGCGAAGGCCAAACTTCGTGGAAAGCCATAGTATAATGAAAAAAACTTTGTAAATTTTCGGTGGAAATTTACGGTTTTTCATTATATAAAATCAAACGATCGAAGTTTTGCATTTGAAGGAATACCAAAGCCTCGAAAAATCTATCAACTGAACAAATCGCATAACGGTAACTTTCCTTTATACATAAATTTACGAGTGAAATGAAGTTAGGATTTTAGTGGAAAATATATCACCCAGAAATATTTTATATTAGATGTACGAAAGATGTATAGTCATAATAACAGAGTATGCTCTTAACAATGAACAAACTGTTATTTGTGCTTTATTTATTTCATTCGTAAACTGCACGATTTCACCGTAAATCAAAGCAAAATTTTTATTAAAATTCTTTATTGCAAATTTATTTTATAATTAACTATTTATTAGCATATAAATCGAAGAAGGTAAAGTCAATCAATCAACCGATTAAGACATGACCAATATATTTTCTCCGATAATAAATTTACTATTAGCAAGTAGATCTAAAAGAAATTCGATGAAAGTAATTTTATCATGCTATTAAAATCTAAAAGGAATCAAATTTTAAGGCCGAAGAAAACTCATCGCTGGTTATGAACTTCACCCGACCGAAGCGGAAAACTACTTCGATGACACATTCATATGAGTGACTTAAAAAATTACGAAAAAAGAAACCTCTATATAAAGACATGTATTAGGAAAAAACGAGACGATTCTCAAGAAAGTTTATACATAGTTTTTGCGAACACTTTTACACCTTGTTTCCGAGAGTCTAAGGACACAGCTTTGCTTCGATCATCTCAAACACTTATGCACTAGGATCCTCCGAGACTTCCGTTCATTGTGCCCCCAATAGATGGCATTCTTTTCCAGTGTCGGGTGCTAATATGAGGGGCCAATGAGGAAGTTCTCAAGAGAGGAACGAAGAACAGCGTCAATGTGTCTTTTTGAGGGGCCTTCGATGGACAAATCAAGAAATGCGGTCTTTTCACCGATACAAAGTCTCCATCGACAATCGCACGTATTTTGCGAATCGATTCGCACCACCGCATTCAAAATCGCTGAATAATATCCCAAAGAAAAATAACAATTATTCATTAGGTAATTTTAGAGTTAATATTGAGTTTTAAAATAAAACTAAATCAGCAGAAATCGAATGAGCAATGAAATTTATATGAGAAGGCTTGACTTCATGAATAATGTAATACGTAATTTAACATTACTAAACCGAGTAAAACAAATTTTCAGTGGAAATTATAAAGATTTTTCACCATCGAATGAACAACTCCCGCATAGTTTTATACTCCCTCTACAAACAAAGCTTCTAACACACAAGAACATTGACACTACTCAAGGTCGGTTTTGTTTATCTAGTACTCGATCGAGTCTTTTAAGTCTGCATTTCTTCTTGGACAGAATATAAAAGCAATTTTGTCTCAATTATCTTTAGGATCGAATAATCAATTCGCAATAAATCGCGGACACGAACAAAAGCTAAATGATAAGGTTTCTTACGATCATTTTATTGATATCATCTGACGAATATTTGTTTCATCGGATTAGATATTGCAGTAGTGAATAGAAATAAGAGAAATCTCGGTAACTGAAAATAGTTGGAGAGTTTTTAAAATAATTTTCAGCAAACTTAACGACAAAATGATAATCTCATTCAACGCATGAGGAAAAGATTATAAAACTGCGACACGCATGATAAATTACTATAAATATTCACCTTTACCTATATACGGCACTGGTGCCTCTAATATTGAAGGATGACACGAAAAGTGAGCTTCTTTCAGAATCGATATATCATACAATTTCGCCGCATAATTTCCGATTTATTAGAAAGGATAACAACAACATCCAAGCACCTTGTATCACTTTGAAATGAAGCACAGTATCACTGTGAAATTGCAGATGTGATAAAGAGGTTGAGCGCCTCAATATATATATATATATATATATAGATGGTAGTCAAGAGTTGATTATCAAATTCATCATTCACACGAGATAAAATGGATAAAACTTTGTAGAACGAATCCATACAATTATAGTGTATTCACTATTATATTTATACTAAATAACACAGAGTATATAGTTTATTTTATTGAGAGAAGAAGTTATTTGTGAAGTTATTAAAAATATAAAACTTAGACCTTTATAATTATTCTTCTGATATTATCTCAATCAATAGACAAATATAATTAGACTAAGGCATCCACTTTAAGATGACCCTGTGATACTCTTCATTAAGGGGATTTTCACAGAGAATATTGAGCGATTTCTCTTAGATACAGGAATCAGAAGAATTCTTTTCATCAATCAGCAAAAGAAAGCTGCTTCGAAAACGAAAAATAATAAATTAAAGATGCTAAAAGCCTCGAACGGAGGAATCTTAAATTCCAACTGAAACCACGGAGGACAAAAGAGATATTTAAAGGATTGCAAGACTCTCCGTAGTTGCTAACGACGGCAACCGATCAATCAACCAAACTGAGAGGACACTTAGCTACGTATTGATACCAACTCAAGTACTTCCATAGATGGGATGGTAGAGATGATCGAAAAGTGAATATATGTATTATTTGATATCTGAGGTACAGCTCGATTTAAGTTAGATAAAGATTTTCTCATCAATTCTTCGAGAGATTCAATGATTGGAAAAACACTCAATTAATTGCAGATAAAGGATTGAAAATACTACAACATAACATATGACTACGAAATGTCATATTTGAAGTACCGTAAAATATATGAAAACAATAGTATTAGACAAGAGTTTATGTTGATTATTGTTCCATAGAATGAATTTTCATCGCTAAGGCGAATTTGGAATTATAGGCTTATATTTTAAATTAACCTGTAGAAACGTATCGTGTAATAGGGAAAATGAAAGAATCAAGAGATATGCACTGATTGACATTGCAACATTAAAACACACGGAGAAGTGACAAATTGTTTGATCATAGGAATAATTATCCTCTTACTGAATAATGTATGTAACAATGATAACACAATTATCCTTCATTGTTAGATAATTATATTTCTTAATGTTGTTCAGAATGAAACTTCGAAGTAGGAGAATAATATGACTGTCGCTCAACACAGAGTTTTCGCACCAAACAAAATTGCCAACTCACGTTCTATATTTTGATGACACCGCTTACTCAGTATATCTACATGATATCCTGTTCTTGAAATGCAAATCTATTATTTTTTATTCTCCGTAAGCACTTTTCAACGACTGCGGCGCTCGTGCGCTTCAACAAATTCACTGCTAAACAGGTTTTATCGATTGGAAGTCGTTAAGTATTGCTTTCTTCTACTCCTCCTGCATTTATGAGTTGTGAACGGATTCATCCTGATTTCCAAAGCACATCCTGAGAAAGAATTCGAGACGTTTAGCTGAAAGACGACTGAATCATTCCAAATCTTCAGAACGCGTTTCTACGGAAGAAGGAAAAGAGGCAAACTCCTGTAAGGCTGAACTGGAGAATATGTTTCTTTCTTTCATGCCGTTGTCTCTCCAATTCATTTAGATATGCAAACGTATTCCTTGTACATCCCTAACCGTCTACAAACGACTTTGCTTTTTGTATCTAAGGTGATTCTTAAAATGGATGGTGTTTAGGTAATTTTCAAATCACCAGCGAATTTTTTTCAAACGCATAAAATCAAGTTAGAACGAACGAACGTTCTTAGAAATATCTCAAGTAGCAAAAAAATGGGAAATTGTATTGTATCTCCAGTAGCCAACACAACAGCTGATTCTGAAGCTCAAAAATTCCCTTCATCCAATTCCAACTTTTGCGCCTCTTTTTGTCCACAAAGTGTTCCTCAATGCGTTTGCACTTTCATCCTGAAACTGTGAAATACTTTTTAAGGCACAATTTGCCGAAAATACCACCACTGTACTACACTTTGATCGATCATCTTTCTCAAATATCCCTCATGATAATGGGATACAAACGCAATGATAATTTATAATCAATAGAAGAGAGAAAAAACCAATTAAATATTTTGAAAATGGACGGGTCTAATATAATATAAAGTATACCGAAAATAATACTTTCCCAAAACAAAAATATCGTAAAAGATGATGGGTAGGAAACTTAAAAGACACAATACTTTCAGCATAATCAAAACTTAAAAATACGAGATTGTGGTTAATCTATGGATTCGTTTCATTCCATAAGATTCCGTAAGAAGTCTCTTTCGAATAACCATGTCATTGTTTTGCAGAAAACGGAGATTCTCCTTTCAAGCTCTTCAAAATAAAATAGATGAAGGAAAAGGAGGGAATACAAGGTGTGGATGATGTACCAAATTTCAACCCCTTTTCAACAGCAGACGGAATTTCTGTTGCCACTCATCATCGGACGGAATGGAATCCACCCTTTTAGACTTTCAATACATGATGTTATAATAATTCCATGTTTTAAGCCGCTTATTGAAAAATCTTTTCATTCATCGAATTGATGATAACCACTAAAAGCTTTTCTTTAAGATGAGTCTTCCAAGAGGAGCATTTTTCGTGTGACTAATTGGCAGTTGTTGGACTGCTCCTCCATTAAGGCGATTTTGACCTATCGGCTCATTCGGGAAGTTCATTTCTCCGATCATCATAAAGCAACTCTTCATGATCTACATAAAATGGAATTTTAATTAAAGAGCGATTGGATGCAAAACACATTGAAATAACTAACAGTTTGGGTTCGAATTGATATTTTCGAGTTATGTCTTAATCAATCGTAATAAGTATAAATCAAATACACGAATTTGTTTATCTTAGACCCGTTGACTAAAAGTAATCATCGTTTTGCATTTTCCGACGAAAGATTAAATCCGTGTCATTGCTAATTAATTATCAATTTACTTATTCGATAAGGATAAAGCAAAACTTAACATTCATTATATCTTAACCAATAGAAATAATGTTTAAATCGACAGAAAATATTTTTGAAAAGGTTTCAAGATTTTATCGCATACCATTCCCTTTCGAAAAAAGAAAGAGCTGCCTTTTGAAAACGTAGATGAGACACTGAAGGAAATTACCTTGGATCATTCATTACTCCCATGACACTTCAACCAGGTAGTCGAAGACTATATTTTGGGGAGTCCCTGACCTTCCCACATCTCTCTCGCATCTTTACGAACCGCTCGACCAATCCTTCACTTACCACTCAAACCGCTTTCCATTTACTTGCCTCTCTTCTATAGAAAATACATTTTCCCTTTCATCCGTATTATTCGCCTCCTATTCTTCTGGCCATTGTATGGAATGTTACTCAACGAGAAATCAATTCATAAGCAATACACTAGACTCAGCGATATCAAAGAACGTACGTAAAATCCTTTTCGTTTTGCATTACTTGTCTGATTACTCGAGAGGTCAGATAACAGCAGTAATGCTTTATGGTAACAGATGCTCTACCAGGTAGAATTCCCCAATAGGAGGGTAAAATAAATTGTCAAACTGAATTTTCTTATCTTACACTCATTCTTTTCCCTAGAACAACTTATAATAAAAGTAAATTTTCTTTCGTAAATAGAGGAATTAAGGAATTGGAATATTTTACGTGGGGGGGTCTTCAAACCCTTACCTAAAACAAGGAAAGATTTTAGAAATAAAATTGGAAAATTAACGTTTAAAAAGCAAGCTTTTAATTTTAAATGGTGTGATTAGTGTCAATAAGTGATGGTGTACGATATATTTAGATAAATTATGTATGAATGATTTGTTTGGATATGTTTGATAGGTAGGTTATGTATGATGTGCTGGAAAAAATTTTGTTTTTTGCATAAACTGAAGTCTTATTGGTTAATTTAGGATGGATGTAGATAACAATAGGATTAGTCTAACACAAACACATGTATAAATATATGTGTATGGAATGTATTTTTAATGTTATCATGGAAATCTATGTAATACATTTAGGGTATATTGTATAGTACCATAGGGATGTGCCACCTGACATTGTGTTAACTTGCGACGATATTGAAATAAATTCCTAAGAAAAAATGTTAAAAGGAAAGAACGTTTCTTCATGAGGAAAAATTAGATTCAAAACGCCATTTACATTTCCCATCGGTATGTAACCATTACTGTTCCCATAACTATTTAGTAGATAGACTCTGGGAAGATGTGACAGATGGTATAAATGTATGATCGAAATCACGCAATTTCAACATGATACTATTTCCTCGCATGATTATAATTTACCTGTAAACGGTCGTTAATAGAAAATGCTCGGAGTTGGACGTTGAATTAGAATTCCATAATGAAAAGTCTGATTAGCTAGACCTATTTCTAAATAATTAATTTCAATTTTTATAATGTCAGACTTTGATTTATTCATAATTATAATTAATTACGAATAAATAAATTATTCATAATTGGAATACAGCGAAAGATCACATATCTGTTAAATTAATTAAGTACCGAATATAAAATATTCTAAATTAATTTTAAAGGTAACCGTAGATGCTATACCGAAGAGAAAATTTAGAAAATATATTTTTTTCATATTTTTAATAACATTATATTTATTCCCAGATTCATAATTATTAAGAATTTGGATACACGGTTCCTGGAATTAACTTAGAGTCCGTTCGAACAAACGAAGTTAATTAGGAGAGATGTTTGAGTCAAATATCAGTCTTAATAACGCTTCGAATGCTGCAGAATAGGAAATCATGGAATTTATTTATTTATTGTTGTTAGAGCCACCAATAGGCACCAGGCCTGGTGGTAGCTCTCTCCTCATGGGAACAAATGTAATACTCTGCCCGGCATTTACCCTAGTCGAGAGGGAAACCCCGCAAAACCTCCCGAAGAATTCAACATAATAGTTATAAATATTTTTTACTAATAAAGAATTTCAAGCTAACGAATTTTCCTCAAATCATCCTGGATTTTCCTTGAAAGCTAACTAAGTTAACGATGTATTTCAGAACACACGTCTCCAAGGGATACGACAGTCTTTTTGTTTGAGGCACTGCAGGAGCGCCAACGGAGAATAGATGCACCTTCGAGAAAACCAACAGAAGGGTGAATGAGCGTGGGATTGTGGATTCGTCAAAGGATTGGTTGGGAGAAGTTTACTCATGGGGGCGTTGGTGGGAAATGCTTTCCCGGGGGGGGGCTTGAAGTACTTTCTTCCTTTTTTACTCACACAAATACGATAGCAACGCCCTATTCACTCTCCCTTTCGGAGGTCTTCACACATTTTATTCTCTTTACCTTTCATTACATTCCACAGAATGTTGTTTCGTATTCGGCAGTGGTTAGGCCGGTGATTTTTCTTTCCTCCTTAAGAAGATTGCCATGAGATTTTAGAGATGGGAACATTTCCCTGCCGACTTGTAAACAATGTTAATTCCCAAGTGCAATATTCAGTAATAATGATTTACATATTTCATTTTCAAAGATCTGCCGTAAGATACTCTTAAACTATATAAAAATGAGCGTAAAAGCAAGAAAATTAGGATGAATCACATTAACTTCTCAACGTAGTAGATGATTCTGTTCAGATCTTAAATTAGGACAACATCGAGAGAGCCCTTGATTGCATCATTTGTTTTCCGGAGACACCATTGGTGCCTCCTTTCGATTGAATGAAGGTACGACAAAGCATTCGAAAGGGTTCTTGGAAAAGGCGGTTTCGTCGGAATACACAAAAACGGCTTTGAAATCCGCAAAGGGTCTAAAATGGAAAAAAGTCTACCTTCTTCTTTAAAACTCGCTAAAGATGGTGAGATAAGGATGAGGGCTCAAAATGTTGGGAAGTTACGACTCCCTTTTCCCTAAAAGGCGAGGCTTTTGAACCAAATCGTTGACTTTGCCTTGCAACGATTCGAAAGGGACATTAAAATACGGCTAATTTTAACAGTAAATTATCGTTCAATATAACTCTCGAGATCGAAACGTGAATAAATAAATATACGTGGTTTGGTCAAAAAAAGTGAAATTTGTAAATTTTGCGCGTTTGGAGTGTCCGATATTCCAAAAAGTTTTGAAAAATGTTAATACATATGTCCCTATGTTATGGTAAAATTTTCAACTTTGTTTGCAGTTTACTTTAACTGTAGCAGCCGCTAAGGTAAGACGTGTTCCTATGAGCTCGACGATTTTTATTTGTCGAAAAAATAAATTACAGAAATCGTTACAAGTTTTGCATAAAATGTAAAATAAAGTTTGCAAAAGAATGTGAAATGTTAACATACGACTATGGTGTGTCTGTTATGCTTTAAATAAGAGTTTACGAGTGCTTTGAGCGATTCTAAGATGGCCGTGAACATGTCGAAGATTACAAATTGCCCAGACGCCCAAGAACCGATGAAAACGTAGAAAAAATTAAAGAAAACGTTATGAAAAATAGCTGTATCAGAGTATTCTCTGAATATGTTGGCATATCGATTGGCTCATATTTTGAAAATTTTTTCGAAAAAACTTACTGATTCGTATAAAGGCAAATCATGGCTTTTGCACCGTGATATGGCACCTGTTCATTATTCGTTGCTCGTTCGTAGTTTTTGGTCAGAAAATGTAATGATATCGCAGTCTCGATATTCGTCAGCAAAAGGGTGACGAATATCAAGACTGGGGAAAAGACTTTTCCTATTTCAATAATTAAAAATAACTTTAAAATTCTGTCGTAAATCCTGAATTCATTACTTCGCCTTACCTTAGCGGTTGCTACAATTAAAGTAAACTGCAAATTGAAAATATTACCATAAACTAAGGACATATGTACTAACATTTTTCAAAAACTGTTTGGAATATCGGACACTCCAAACGCGCAAAATTTATAAATTTCACTTTTTTATCAAACCATGTATAAATGTCTTAAAATCCAAATCAAGATGCGAAAAATTTGATGAGGAAAAGATAAGACTTACGTTAACAGGAAAATTCTAAGCGACTTCTTCCATATATATTTACCTGCAAAAATAAAAAAAGGATGTTAAGTTAATACGAAATCAATTTCTGCATTATTTTCAACATAAAATATATAATGTTTTCTAAAATTATCTTAATTTAATATGGAAGAATGATTATACAATTGAATCGAACTCATCAAATATATTTTTGAAGAGTCTTTTCTCTAAAAAGAACAATCCAAGTGGGTGCAACTGCTGCTATATGTCCTGAAGTTACTCAATGTCCTAATTACCCGTTGGTGTCCAAAAGGACGTTGAGCCTCCTCATCTCCAAATCAGTGAGAGAAAAGCATATGAAGGACGAAAGGATTGCAGAGAATGAGCAAGTTGTCGGAAAAAAGATTGGTTTTCGAAAGACTGTCGTGGATATTTACAGATACAAGAGAAGCGAACATTTAGAAAGAAATTACGGGAGAGCAATTAGACTATAGATCGACAAAAAGGGACTGGTTTCTCCTAGAAATTCAGCCAATTCACTCCTTAATAATTATACTTAAAATAATATCCCAGAATATTCGCATAATATTTGAATTGAAATATAATTAATGATGCTAAGGGCAAAGTCAGTATTTTAACTGATTCCTTCTACAGTGTATTAACGCCCACTAGTAATATATCATGCCAAATTTCGACGCGCCCAACTCGGAACATACCAGCTCGTATATTTAAATAAGACGCGGAAAGCGTCACTCCTTTTCTGAAAGTAATAAATGAGAAATCCCTGAGTGAAGATAGGGTCCCGAAAGATAGGCAAATCGCGAACGTCATTCCCATATTTAAAAGAGAATAAGAAAAGTATGACCCATCGTATTATAGATCTCACTAACGTAACTTAGCGGTTAGATGATGAAGCGTATAATCGTTTAATGGGATTTATTGATACCTCCAAATTCATAATTAGGAACCAACAAGGTTATCGTAAGTCTCGATCTTGTGAGTCTCATTATTAGTGCACGAGATCTTTGAATCCGCCGAGAAGAAAAAGCAAGTGGAGGCGATATTTTTAGGTGTTAGGAAAGCGTTTGACAAGGTTCCTCATCGCGAGTTCTTACAAAAATTAAAAGTTCTTAGTATCAATGGCGAAATAATAACCTGGATGGAAAAATTTTTCTCCGACAAAGAACGGCGAGTAGGATGGAGTTAGTTCCAACCCCGTTAAAGAAACTTCGGGAGTACCACAAGGTAGCGTAATAGGGCTATCTTTTTTAGATTATATTAATGCTCTAAGTAATCTCGTAGATAGTAGCGTTAGATTATAAATTAACGGTAATATACAGAAAAATAGAGGGTAGATAGAGGCGATAGGTTAACCCTGACGAAAGAGTTCCATAACATCATGATATGGTACGATGACTGGCAATTGGGGCTAAACATTGATAAATGTTCAGCTGTTAAGAAAAGTCACCATCGAAGATTTTTCACATACCCTTCAAGGGAAAGATTCAGGGAAAATGCTCACATCCTTAACATACGTGGAGGATTACTAAAGAAACACGGCTTCGCCGAGAGAATAGTCGGTAAGATCGATAAAAAGGTTCGCAAAAGATGCTACTTTACGTTAGTCCAGCCTCACATTGAGTACGTGCAGCGTACGGGACCCTGCCGATAAGGGCTGCATTGGAGAATTAGAGTCTAAAGAAAGTCGATACGTTTTGTATGAAATCGTTACGATAAAACAGCGAGCGTAACACAGATGCTAAAGGACGCCGATTGGAAATCGTTAGAAGAAAGGAGGTCAGTACAAAGAATTAAAATACTAAATAAATTCAAAAAGAGCTCCTTTCTAGAAGACGTAGTAAGCATTGTGTGTCCTCCGTGTTACCCGATCTGATAATGCGCGAAAGATCAGAGAAACGCGAACCGAGTCCCTTAAAATATTCATTTATTCCGTGAACCGTACGCGAAAATAATCTAAATATGTAGGTGTAGATGTATTATAGAAAAATCAAACTTAAACGCTGAAAAATTATATGCATAAAAACCGTAAATTTAAAAAATAATGATGAGCATTATATTATTATTAATTATGCAAATTCTTAAAGTCATTGATCTCCACTTAGAGTGCAGCAATAATAAAAATCCCAACACTTGAGATCGTCTGTTCTATGGTTGTTAGAGGAAGAAGAAAAAGAGGCAAATCAGAAGTGTTGCGCCCAAGGAAACACTACCAAAACGCCGTACATCAATACAAGCACTACAGTAATGATCCGGATTTAGCCACTTATGCAAATCAAAAGAGAGTTCAGTTTGATCGTCTTTTGATCGATAAACATTTCTTAGCTAATGACATTTGGCATTGAAAAATGAATTTGAAATTTTTTTCTTGATATCTAACGGGTACAAGATTTGATTAAATTTAATTCACATTAAATAGGCAATTTGTATTATCTGTTCCATTAATTAGTGGAAATAAAATGGTTTCAAACACATTTACATAATTATATTCGTAGATATCTTCCGTATACCCTTTACTTACAATCGATCCAGAGAGCAATTAAACGCATTTCTGCTGTAATAATTAGGTAAGTTAAAGTGAGAGAATACTGAATTTCACGAAACTTACTGCAGATGAAAAGAAATCGGGAAGAAGGGAATGATTGATAATCGCATAAGATTCATTTTTTTTCGTCTTCCGAAGAAACGAAGACTTCGAAGAATTGGGCCAAAATGAAAAAGAGCATTCTTTCTGATTCAGGAGCGAAAAATGCGCAAAAAGTGACGGCAGACAAACACTGGAGGACACAAAGGAAAAAGTAGACCGAAAATATGGGTCACAACACACATTTGGTCTTAAATAAACCAATTATTGGGAAGAACGAGGCGTCGGTTTTGATAGAACGGAAAGCGAAGTTCTGACAATTATAAATCGGAAAGCGCATAATGGAGATGGAACAGTAGCCGATTTTAAGCGCTGAATAATTTACAAATGACGGTTGGGTACACGAGAACAGAAGAAATATTTTGAAAATATTATAAATGAACTTTCTCCTAATAAGGCAAATTTCTATAAGGAAACCGATACATTTAATCTGAACCTAAATTAGAAGAAATCGGATGAGTCTTTCGATGTTTATTAATCATCTAAGGTGAAAAGTAGTTAAAGATGTGTAACCCATATAAACATTTTTCGGTAAAGGTCTTGGAAGCAATCCATCGTGGAATACGTGCATTATATCGGTAGGAATTGTTTTCTCATTAAAAACCATAGGTAGCAGACGTTTGATAAAGTCGAATGGCGCAGATTCAAAACGACTCGCGGAATCATAACAACCGCAACATAATAAAGGATAGACTACGGAACATTCGCAACATTAATAAGAGACTTTCACAGAGAGAACGCTGAATTTTGTCACCTCGAAAAGTGCAAAATTACACTAGTTTCTTACGAGAATTAATTTGAGAACCGAGATGTTAATACAGAACTAATTGCTTCGAAAGTACCGGCAATTTTCTATCAATGGCTATATTAATTTAATTAAAAGTTTTCTTTATCCGATTGAAGATAATCTATTATACATCAATCACTACTACTAAAGTTTATTTGTCTACGTAAAATGATAAATTTATTACACCGTTGACGAAGATTTAAATATTTACGGACGAAGCAGTTTTGATAAAAATACGGCTCAAGTTAAGAAAAGATACATTTTAATTTCATAGCAATTGTGTTATCCATTGAATTATGAAAAAGTTGGACAAATCAGAGACTCGAACCCAGATCTTCCTATTTCCAGTTTCTCGATTGAGTTATCTTACATTCACTCGATACTTGTTAGTACAGTTTCCAAGTCATGTCAGTTTTTAATCCGACTTTCCGGGCTGTCACATTCGTTTACCACAGAAATTCCACTTTTGCAAAATAAATCGATTAAATTCGCACATCTTTAACACTTTGTACATTAATATCACGTACAGATGATTACTGAAGTCTTAAGAAAGCAATTACACCATCTTCTCGAAGATAAGTATCCAGCGACTGAATAAAAAAACTACTGTTAGTCTTACTTTACATAATAATACACAGTGAGTAAGTGACAGAACAATACAAAGCAGTGTAAATAAAATTAAATGCCATAATCGAATCGATCCTTAATCGTGCATTTTGCACCTATTTATTCACATTTTCCTATTGTAAATCTATAACGCTTCCCGATTCGTGAATCTATTTCTGTAAGCTTACTTTCTCTACCCGAAGCCGCACCTTCGATGAAATGCTTTAACTAATTTCACTCTTACACGTTTGTCTGGTGAATTTGTTCCATGCAATTCATTGCGTTGACAATTCATCACGTATATCTTGAGTTCCCTTTAGGACACAGACCAACCGGCGTGAATAGAAATGAATGGCAATCGATTCAGATCTTTCTTTGGGAAGTAGAATATGAGAGAAGAGTGTCAGCAACCAAAGCAGATGTTCCCGCACCCAGTTGCAGGTGCATTTCAGAACAGATAGAATCCTTTTCGATAGATAAGCTATCATTACTTCAAGTATAAAACATCAAGAGACTTGGTCGAAATAAGTTATTCGTCGTTTTTTTGCTTCATCGAGAAAATCAGTCGATATAATATGTCAATAAACAATCATCAACTTTTAGTTTCAATGAAAGCACACTAAAAGAGGGTCAAGAATTGTTACCGTGGAATTCCATACATTACTCACAATTCAGTTTGATCACTAACTGCATATGTTTATTGATTTTTTCACGAAAAGTCTTTAAACTTGTAAAGCTTTAGAATTATAGCATTTTCCAGTTTCGGTTGGTTTACTATTTATCATTTTAAGATTAAAATCGAAGCTAACTTTTTTAATCAAAAGAAAGTAATATTTTACGTACATGACAAATTATTAATTAAGTCTTCTACTCGTAAATAAATAAAATGAAATAAAAGAAATCGGAATATTACAATAAAATATCACAGTTAATAAAAATGACTCAGCAACAAAGAAACAGATGAACAAATGGTTCCTTCGAGATACACTTACCGGTTTATTCTTTTAACCGCGAATGAAATATAAAGCAATAGTTCGTTTAATGCTAAGGTACTGAATCTAGTATACTGATTATCGTTAAAATTTAATTGTTTTTATCGGTTAATCCAATAGAGAAGCAGCCGTAATTATACTTTCAGGAAGAAAAACTTTGAAGGTGGAAACAATTTTAAACAAGGAAATATTGTAACCCATACTTCTGAAGGTTTTACAGAATATTCAAGGGAAGTTGATTGTGTGAGAACTTTCTTTACAATATCAGTATTTCTTTGTCTAACGGGAGAAATAGAAAACTTCTTCTTGTACCTCAATGAATGTCATGGGGGATTTCCTTGGAGTCTTTTTCTTCCAATTATCATGCGAACGGATTATTCGTCCAATAAGAGCTACTATTAACACTAAAAGTAATACTCGAGATTTGAAGAATAACCCTTCAACGAGGCATTTGTGAACGACTGTTCCAATCGATGTGGTGAGGGATTATTCGAATTAGTTGAACGCATCATCTACAATAGACGCAGAATTAGAGCTATCCCTCATCTATTTTAATATATTTTTACTCATTTCAATGAAAATTATACTGACTACAAATATTTACCAACTGAAGGTAAGTAATAGGAAGTAAATCATATTTCCGGTGTAGCATTCCGTGATAGTTGATGCAAAATCAGTAACTTCTCGAGAAGACTTGGGTGTAAAAGACTCAGCTAATTGATGAATTAATCACAAATCATAAGAAAAGTCATAATTATTTCGTTGAATTAAAATTGTGTGTAAATTTTCTAATTATCAAACTCTTGCCGATATTGCTAACATAATTATTTTTGCTCGGTAATTTACTGTAAAATAATTTAGAGTGCATCTTAATTATGTAATTTCTTATGAACAAAGAAGCACTCTTTTCAAAATCCAAGATCCATAGAATTTCTCTACAGCGAACCTAAGAACAAATTGTTAAAAGCTCGTTCTTCATTTACGATGAAATTTTTTTCTCGAGATGCTGCTAAAATTACTTCCGCATTCGCATCGCATCTCCATATTTGGAAACTTTTATGTTCTCCTCTTTGACCATCTTCAAAAAAGAGCCTATGGATTTAATGATAATAAGAAATGTGAGAAAATGTTTGCATATCATATTTCATCGAATGTTTGAAAGAGATTTTACCCTGATTCCTATTTGGGATGATTGAAGCTGTTTATTTGATATTTCAACGAACAATTCACTCCATACAAATCAATGAACGGAAGAAATAGTATCAATTAAATTCCTCAGCAAAATTTGAAACTTAATACAAACTCATCCGAGAATATGGTGTCTGATAATGGGTACAAATTTTATGAATTCTAAAATCATAATCACAATAAACGTGCAGTATAATTTGATGGAAGCATCGGAAAAAGTAGAATATTTACATAAAATTAATTAAGTAATTGCGCTCGAAGATAATGCTCCACTTCTTCCGATATTTGCGAAGTATTTACGCAAACCTTAATTAAAGACTCTCTATTTATTTAAAAGCATTTGTGGCTATCTGCATGTACACATAACATGGAGAGAATACAACCATTTCCAGAAAGTTCAATTCAAATACTGAAGTCTTCTGAAGTTGAGAATGACTAACTTGGTCACCTTTTCCACGGATTTCCGTGCATAATAATGCTAATTTATGTGTGGGACGAAATTGTAGTCCTTTCAGAGATCTGAGTGAACTTTCGTCAGGAGAAGATAATACGCCAACGAGTGAATTCCGCATGACACCCATTCGTCTAGACAGAAATGAGCGACGTGTGGCTAAACGCCTATTTTACCGCGCTTCTTATTCCTTTTGTCTTATATAGTTTCCAAGGAAAACCATTCGTCCATTTTTTGTGATGTATGAAAGTGATTCGTGGAGTCTAAGTGTTATATTATTTGAAATTTACAAAGCGAATTAGAGATTTTTACTTTCAATGATATCTTGCGAAGGAAAGCAGGGTAACATTAGCATGCTGATTGATAAATCAGACAATGTACTTACAGTGAACGAGATATTAGCTTGCTATCTTTACAGAAATAAGTACTTAATAAGAATTTTGGAAGAACTAAGAGTTCAATACATTCTGTCCCGTGATAATTAAATAATAATTTTCCGTAATCGATGGTCTCTCCCATCTGTGAGACGGCAACCACACCTGAATATATCTGCACCGATGGAGAAAGCGAATGCTCCACTTTTAAAATGGAAGGTATTTTCATCCTGACAACAAACAGATGGCGAATTTAGTAGGTATGTTATCTTAATAAGAAAGACAGAATCATCATTCCTAATTCAATAGGAGGTAAATGACATAATTCTCAAAAAATTTAGGGTAATTCCGTCTTAGAATGATACAAATATCTTCTGTCCTGCATAGTTTCGAAGATGACCGTTCAGTATATACCAACACAATTTAATTTCATAGCTGAAACTAATTATATATGTACCATTTACTCAGTATTATTGTTCCATTGGATCTTTTATAAAAATATAGAAAAGTTTATCGAGTTTAAAGACGCTTTCTTCGATAAATTTATTCTTGAACTTCAGTGATCGGCGCTGAATGCAAATTAATTCAATGTTTGAAAGCAAGAATTATATTTCATAAAAAATAAAGAAACCAAGTTCATAGAAGTAATAGAATCAGATTTTGCGACTAATAGTTGAGCGGCATTACAAAAAGGGCTCAATTAAATCGAAAGGTGAATGTGCGAGATATTTCGCGTTCACTCGAAAGAGTCTATTGAGTGAATGAGTGATGGAGAAATGAGACTGAGGAGGAAATACATTTAGAGGTAATTTCCGTATTTAATTGTATCTTATCATACTATTTCTTTGCAATTCATCAATATTTTAAATGGACTTTATACATTTATTAATTTCTTCCAATCTATTAATGATTATCTGATGAGCAAACCTTTTCCGAAATAAAAACATAGAAATTAAAATATTTATCGGTAAAACGCATCTCGATATTCAAGGGCTAATCGCTCGTGAAATCAAAGGAATATCTAAATGGAAGAATTGTTTGGATCCGACACAACTTTCATTTTGTTCTACTATTCTTATGCGATGCACAAATCCTATTTAATTGTGGATTATTTTTCGGCTGCTATAAAAGGAGGAGCAGATTTGATAATTAGGTGCTGCAACCGAAAAGAACCTAATTCGGATCGAATATAGAGGTCCAGCCATACATTCGAACATAGTTGATTAAATGATAATAAGATTATGAATCTGGAATTCATACAAAGGTGCTGTATTCAATATCGTCTTTCAGTGGAAGTGAGTTTAGGAAACAAACATGATCCAACTCAAATTTTCACTTTTTAAATTTCTTATCGAGTTGACAGTTGACAATTTCTAACCGCTTTTATATTTATTAAGCCTTATTCTCTGATCATTGATTCCATAAAAGAATATTTAGCGCTAAAAGATTCAAACAGCCAAATCTGAAATGATCTTAGGTGCGAAGTACCAACTAGTGCATTTAGATTAGAAAACAGTGAAGGGAAAATAAGAGAAACATTGGGATATGGTTGGTTATGGAGAACTACACTTTCATATTAAATAATGCATCTATTTCCGAGCGAATTAAACGTTCTTTGAGAATAGCTCAACAAATTCGTGATCTTAAGAAGCATTTGGAGTAAAACAATGAAGGCGTATTCACCCGAATTAATCCTCCAAGGACACGCCTCCAAAGGCCATTGGCCCTCTGTGAGTCACCGGAAGGACACGAATCCTCAATGTACACCGGATGGACGTCCGAATGTAACGCAGGCATTGAATGTTAAATGGGTTTCAGTATTCATTACGTATTTTGAAGAGCCACCAAAAGGTTCGTTGTGAATGAAAAAAGTTCCGATGATGTTTATGAAAGACCCGCAGCATATATTACCAAATATATTGTCCCTCCTACCATGACACCTGTAATTTCCTTTAGTGTACATATTCTTCGATTACCTAATTATTTGTATGATTCCTTTACCGTCGCTTTATTTGCGTGAAACATTTTCCGACTTGTGTTGTGAACTTAAGACATGATTCTTTTTAAATAAATTTATTTTAAGTAAATTTGAGAAGAAATAATAATAAATAAATCGGTAGGATAATGTACGGGAATGAGAAACTCGACAGCGAAATGTGGAAGGAATGAGCCAAGCAATTGAATCTGAGGGAGTGAGTTCCCTAAAACGTCAACTCCTCGTCGTAGCATATGACATGCATAACGGATATTGAAAAAAGCATTCTCTTTTATGATTATGTGCGGTAGTATTCCGGTTGATAGCATGTGACGAAGACTCTTTTCCTTTTGAAGATTGTTTTGATCCGATGATTCTTCTCAACTTTATTCTCAGTTCTCCGTCAGCAAATTTAGACTCTTGACAATGAAGAATGAATTTGACAAAATGGTTTCGAGTCGAGCTTTGGCATTAACTCATGTGGTACCAAGGATACGAAGCCATCTTTATATGGTCCAAAAACACTAATAAGGGATTATAAGTAATTTAAATAAGCGTAATTTCTAAAAATTATATCATATAATTAAGGATGTACCATAGAGAGAGAGATAATTATTTACGGTTTTGGAGATTCTCCGTTTTCTTCTCGCTTTGGTAAACCTTCCCTTAAGCGATAAGTACCCGAAAAATATACATTTTCATAATGTAATGTGAGAAAATAGCAATAAAAAACCCTTTCATTTACTTTTGGAGAAATTTGACTCACATCCTTACGTAAGTCAAAGAGGTGGGATCAGTTTGAGAATGAAAAAATTGTTTTTTATAAGAGAAGTAGTTTCGTTGTGAATGATGCAAGAGAAGTGTCCATTAGAGCGAAAAGTGACAACGGGAAGAATACATTCATAGGATCCATTTCCTTGAGGACATTCCAATTTCCATCATCGGCTCTGGATTTATCTCTGTATAGGTAACTCAATTGAAAGTCAAATATTGAATTTAGACAAAAATATCTCAACAAAATGTCTATCTTGCTGATGGTCCCTTCATTGTATTACTTTTGAACGATCAGAGTGACCTTGGGAATACGTAGGCTCTGTGTAGCGAAAACAGGATTAAAGATATTTAAGGATGGATTGACTCAAGCATTCCTGTGAATAAATTGTAAAAGAATATAATTCGCGACATTTACATAACGATCGAAAATAATATCAAAAAGAATTCCTAACTTCTTCTAAAACAATAGTGTGCTGTAATTCTTTTTTTGGAGTACATACTCTTCAATTGTTGAATGCACACACTTTATAAAACCCTTTTAGAAAAGAGTGAATATCTCCAGACAAATTCCAGTTTTAGTTGCAAACTTTTCCATCTTTGGAGGCTTGCACATTGCGTAAATTCCAGGTGTTTGAACCACTCGCAAATAGAACTGAGAAATCGTGTCTCTTAAATCAAAAGAGGTGTGGAAATACCAAAAGCGGATATTTCCAAAAGAATTGGCTTTTCAACTCAGAGAGACCCTCCAGAAAAAGGAATTATGGAGTAAGATTCGAAGTGCCATCGCGTTGGTGCATCGCATAAATATTTCGAACTGTAATAGAATAATGAATGACGCAGTAAAATACTGGAATAAAACGATATCTTCAGCCCTCGAAAGATTTTTCTTCTCGATGATATTTCAGATAAATGGTCCAAAAAGTATACTTCGTTTGCTCATCGCATTAATAAAACATATTCAAACTACAGACGGTAAGTACGGTGTAATTGGAGTCTTGCAAAGTTATGGCATTGCAAAATTCCGCAGAGCGAAGGATTGCATAAACACGGAAGGAATATACTGTTCAATGACGCACTTGTTTCGAACAACGAGAGTTAAACTTCCTTTTTAAGCGCATTACTCTTTGAATATTGCATTGATATTTACTCAACACATCTTGATAAATGATTTCTCAATAACTAAATTTGCCTATTTCACGAGCATTATCAAATAATGCGTTACTGAGATGAAAATATTTAAATGGAATTAATAATTGGTGAAAAAAATAAAACTGCGAAAGTGTGATGCCAAAGTGATGCATCGTGGAAAAGTGCTTCTAAGGAGGACATGGGGGAAACAAAAGGATGCTTCACTGCTTCCGGTGGGCGTCAGGGTGAGGTCTCCTTGGGTGCGGTGGCCTCCATCGGAACGGCCTTTCAATTGGAAATAATTGAGCGGAAGAAAATGAGCGCTTCGTATTCGGATGAGTTCGGATTAGATTTCAATGAATGACAATCATTTAAATCACTAGGAAAACATCCACTTACATTTTTAAATTTTATATTTATACCTATATTTTATAGTATATGATATGTATTATTGATGTATCTAATGAGTTTTAATCTAATTTTTGGTTGAATGGAAGATGGGGCTCAAATAAAGTTCATTATCTCATTTCTCTGATTATTCATTAACTCTTTCGAATTTACAAATAAAATATCAACTTATTTTGACGATCCATCGTATTAAGGTCAGCCGGTTATTTTGTTTGCCAAACGATTTTCCAACATTGGCTCACCTTTTTCTTAGCAAGATTCACTAGATATCACTCCTTCGCTCATTTGGAATAGATTCTCGTCAAAACGAAGGTAATGAGTCCCTGAAATGTTTCAACATTCACATCTGGAAGACAACAAGATATTCCACGAATCATTTACAGAGATACAATCATTTCCGATGACACGCGACGGACACGCGGAGGAAAGTACACACAATCCACTCGAAATTAAATAAGGCTTATAGAAATAATGGAACATACACGAACGATATTCTACCGCATTCACCCCTCTCTTGTTTGGACAGCTGCGGCAGATGGAACACCATAACGAAGCTCTTGTTTCCTACTCCCTTAAAACCCGCATTTTCCCCTATCGGCGTCTATTACGCTCATCAGATCGCAAATTGTGATAAATATATCCTCAAATTTCCATCCTTCTCTGACGGCCAAACAGAAGTTCAACTTGGGTGGCAGTAACTTCAGATATGGAAACGAATACATGAAAAGTTATCGGGTGGAGTAATCTAAGGTAATAAACTCAAAAATGAATTCAAAGGCCGAGAAATCCACCAAACCAATACAGGGCAAGAAAGAGGCACGTATTCCAGGTGTCACATGGGAGGGAAGGTCAGGTGTATGGGGTTCTAGCGGGAGATGGATGCAGGAAGGGATGGAAAAATAAAACCTTTTGTCTCCGACCCTCTGGACGGGTTATAATGGATGGCAGAGCTCCGTGAAGCAACAAAAGGATTCCCTACACGAAAATTTGGACGTGCTGTATTTCTTATGCCCACATATGAATGAGCACTTAGAGATAATACAAGTATCGAATGAGAGGAACCGGAAGAATAAAAAATAACCAAACCTTATTCTCCTGAAAACACAACACCGACATCACGAGCGTGATTTAACACGTGGTCGGAATTCACTAGTTAAATGCAATCGCATTCAAACAGAAAAATGAGATAGCAAAGCCAAAGCATCGTCAAAAGTTCATGATGTGGGATAGTTAATCAGTCTAAAGAAGGATTGTGTCTAAGTGTAGTTATTTCTAAAACCTGGAGCAATTTTACGAAAGATCGTTTTGAAAAGGAAAAAAATAACTTTCAGGATTCATGAAAAACTCTTCCAAAGAGAGAAAAAGAAATTCCTGAATGGAATGACTAGAAATTCCACTCGTCATTGGACAACCTTTCATAGATAAGTGACGAATGTGGAGGCACAAAACAGAAGTGTGGCGAATTAGTTTTCATTCAGACTTTCGAATGTGAAAATCGCAGCAAGATTCAAGACCTCTACGCATTTGGTTCCTAAATCATTTTCCCACTGCCTCCACGGTAAAAAGGAAAAAATAAAATAGCGGCACCAAGTGGAAAGACAGGGAATTAGAAATAGTGGAACCAAAAGAGCCTTATGAGTGGTTCTCTGTACAACGCCTTCCATTTCCCATTCCACTTTTCCTCAGAATTCTTGATCCTCGTAAAACTGATGCCTCGTCTTCGCACCCACCACTTCCGACCACAGACATTGTTGTGATCGATAGCAACGAATTCGAACTTTTTCCGATGGCTCTACTTAATCAACTAAATTTAATTTGAAAGAATAAATTTATTTGGTACGCTATCTTTATGAACGAATAAGTTATTTTGAAATCAACATTCTTTTCGTTTTTCATTCGTAGACTAAGATTACGTTACGCGCGGATTATTTACATACTTAATAGTTTACATATTCTAATCATTTCTCCCCTTCTTCCTCGATTCATTTTCTTAGTAAAACTTCGCTTTTTTTCCATTAGAAAAACTAAAATCTATCAAATGTTACCCTTTTCTTTTTAGAAATGAGACTAGATTTAAGGGGCTCTCTCCTCCGAAAGTATTTTAAATTTTTATTTTCTGAGGAAAATATAAACGATAAGATTCGTGATCATTTTGTGTTTGGATTCTATGCGATCGCATTTGGTACATTCTAATTACATCCGAATGAAGAAATCCCATTTCTCGAGATAGCGTCTTTAGGAGGAGCTATTTAGTCTCTTCCCACGAAGCGATCATGAGCACGACAAAACCCAAACTTATTCCTTAAACCATTGAGGATTGTCCGAAAAAGACCTCGTCCCGAGTTTCTTCATCGCCTAAAGTGGAATGAACATCACACAGCGTCTCAAATTTTCCAAACACGAATAATAATTTTTTAGCTAGCACATGAAAACTCTGAGAAATAAATTTCAAAATATCAAGATATTCAGTCTATCAAAAAGAACATAAATCACCTCCTTTAAATATAGATAGTAAAAGAAATAGAACTTTAACTTTAAACTTTAATAAAACAATTCAATGTTTTTCAACATATCCGCAAGTTACTCTTTGACTGAAATGCAGACGAATGTTTTTCAAAGAGATTTTATGACTTTTATTTCGCTTCGAAGAGGAGAAATGAAATCTATAGCAAAAAATAACCCGAATTCTTCACTCGCCCAACTTTCGCCAATATTTCCTTAACGATTTCAATGTTACTTTTGATAAATGAAATTCTTAGAGCTTCATACATATAATATATATATTTAGTGAAAAAGTTGTTTTATTTTATGCGAAATCCGTTAGAGGGGCATTATATGTTAACCCACTGCTAATTAAAAAACGCGCGCTTTCGACAAATGAGATGCTAATGCCGCATTCTTTCGTGAGTTTTCCCACCCGTACGGTTTTCTCAAGTGTCCGAAAGAAGTTTTCGCTGCGTGAGTCGATGTCCTCCAAATGAGACGTATAAAAGATCAATCGAAAAACAAAAAGAGGATCGAAATATACAAGTGCCATGCTGTAAAAATTACTTTGCATAGTTTGGCTGGAACATACACGAGACGATGAGTTACTGAAAAGAGTGAATGAAGGCCATCTTCAAATAATGAATCAGTAGAACTGGAAATAAGATTGAAAAGCTTTCATTAATATTTTGGGCTTTTTAACTTCCATATTTTAGAAATTCATCGATTTAATATGTATTCCCAATCAACGACAAACTTATGAAAAAATACATATTATATTAAAATGAGTATCCATTATTTAAAGAAAGATTTCTAATACCAATTCATAACTATAAAATATACCGAGAAAGTTTCTTCATTTGAATTGGTCGAAAAAAAGAAAACTTTACCTTGAAATCCAAGCGATCTACATTTAATCACAATTTCTCGACTTTAACGAATTACAGCGAATACACAAGAATTAAGGCCCAATTCTCTTTGCAGATCCTTAAAAATATAATTTTTTATGGAATATTATTGGTATGAACGCACGAGTCCTTTTCAATGAACAACTATTTAAAGAGGGAAGGTGATGCAATTCAAGAAAACTGAATAAAATTTGGAAGTGAAGGACAAACTTCTCGGAATTTAAGGCCAATATTTTATAAGGAATCGAAGAGATTAAAAGCATCACACACCATGCTAGGTTATTTCCTCTCCAAAATGGCTACGAAAGCTTCAAAATTTTGAGAATGCCTTTATCTTCGCTACTTTTATTATTTATATAGCAAGAGAGGGGCATTTGTAGATGCTCCACTATTTCCGTACGTTCGAGGAATTCAACTTCCCGAATCTGATCCAAAGGAAGCTCCTGCAAAACGAATTTATGGATTCTTTGTCGGAAACTTGCCAAGTTCCTCAAAAAATGGGAAAGATACTCACATACTGCGTTTGATATACGTGTCTGGCACTCTGGTAGGAATTCTTTTTCTTTTGAATTGCAATCATACTATTTAGGTAAGAGTAAATAATAACAATACATTACAGAAGCATTAAGAAAGAAGAGTTTTACATTAATCAGATATTCAATAGGATCGATTTCTTATAGCGAATAGAGGCAGCAAACCAAAATGTACCTGATATAGTTATATTGTCTAAGTATAAGATACGAGTACTAACATTGTACTATAAAAACTAAACATAAATGCTAAGCTAATGACTTAAATGTCCCAAAAATTAGTCGTGCTATTATTATGTTATTTTGTCGAAGTTGAAAGTTTATTTTATGGCTGCCAAAAATTGGATCAGTTGAGTCTCTTTCGCAGTTAAAACCGAAGCTCCTTTTAATATATTATTTAGATAATGTTTCAAAAGACATCAAATAATTGGACTCGATTATCGTTGGAGCATATTTTTCGTGATATTATGGAAATCCTTCAGCGAAACATGAGCAGTTTTTCAATAGCAATTATCACGGTATACACCGATAGTGTATTCACAGCCGAGATGTCGTAACCTCCAAATAAATCGCAGTTGCACACAATTTTCCATAGCATTCCTCTAAGGCCGCCGACCTCTTCCTTATCCTCCAATCATTTCACACGATGAATCATTTTCCGAAGCAGCTAATTGAGTCGCCGCCCTCAAACCGCCATTATACGACACGTGCGCCATTGAGACCGCGTGATCGTTGTACGCAAGAATCGAAGCGCGTCTGATGATCGTTGGTTGAATTTTGATCTCTTAAAAAAACCTGCAGAAGGGCGTTCGACGGAAGGAGGTCTTCTAATGTTCGATGGAAGTTACGATGAGAAACAGGAAATGTATCTCGAGAAAATCCAATTCCATTGAAATTGGTGCGATTAAGTACATAAGAGGGATTCATTGTCTGGATGGCGAAGGTTGGTATTCCATTTATGGGAAAAGTAAAGATAGTAAACCTCAAAAAATGTATGTCGTTTAGCAAAATGTAACGCTCCCTCGCTGAAGTTTTGTAATTATTTATAAGTCTTAAATTATTCACAGATAAACAACTCTTTGAGTAAGAAAAATTAGAAAAATGATTATCATTCATATCTAATCACGCTAAATACTTAGTTCCATTTGAAATGCATACTTTTTGTTTTCTCATAAGACACGGACAACCTAAAATTCGGCAGAAGGTTCAGTCATTCATAATATTCCTTCCGTATATAAATCAACGATGAGAAGACAAATCTCTGAATGAAGAATCGGCACAAGAGATTTCCATCAATTCATCCTTATTCGTTCGACGGTCATATGCCTAGGAATTCCTTAAGATTCGCGCCCTTTGGAATGTTGATCAGTGCTCCTATTCAACATAGTCATTCACCATTTCACATTCGGTTTAAGAGAAACCTGAAAATAGCATTTTAAAATGTGTTGGATTGCAATTCCACACTTAAACCCGTTGCTCTTCATTCCATTTGCTTGTCTTGTTCCCAATTGGAGAACACTCTCTTTATCCAGGCTAATGTCGTTCTCACAAATATTTTCATTGGACTTTGAACTTGAACATAATTTACTTAATTTGTATTTTGGATTTTATTCTATATCAGAATTAGTAATGTAAAAGACTGGTTTCAAATATTTGATTTTTATGACATTTCTTTTGAGATGCTTCCGAAAACCCGGATAAAACCCGATTTTTTTGTATCGAACGGCAAAGAATAGAACATTTATCACACAATCTCTACAAATAAAAAGTTTTCAAAAAATCATGGAATATAAATAAAGCTATTAAAATTGACAGATAATAATAACTTAATATTCTTTGAAGCTTTGAAGATATTTTACTTTCAAGTAATATTCTGTACATTTAAAAATGACGTCACTTTAACTAATTAATTTCATTTTCTACAACTTAAATGAAAAATTATGCTATTTTTTACAATAGTTAAGCACAAAATTTATTTCTCGATTGATCATCATCTACAATGATATAAATATGGCATAAAAACGATCGGAATTTGCTTCCTTCAGATCGATTATACAAGATGGACTCATTCACCAGAAAAATTAGACTTGATTCGTGTAATCGAATCTCTCGAACAAAATATTTGATCTTTTTATGTTCTCAAATTCGAGAGATTCATAAAAATGAGCTGATTCTCGATCGATTTCTCGAATCGAGGATGTCAATGCACAGCTAATCGAATTGAAAACAAGAACCGGATGTTCGTAAGACTTATGTCCACCTCTTTGTCCCTATTGACATCTCGACAGTATCTTTCTTTCGTTAACACTCTTCTGTACGCCCAAGAATCCGCCCAATCAATATATTCCTTCCACAACTTCAATACCCATTCGCTCGTTTCAACTCCTTTGAACTATTTTATAGTTTTCTATTAAACTTCATCTGGTTCGATTCATCTTCACCTTTAACACATTACCCATACATGAAGTCTTAACGCGATATCTTCCGGAGAAACTGTTTTTTTATCTCCATGACGAATACAAACTTAGTTTTAAAGATTTTGGATAGGATTATATATCCACGCTGTTGAATACAATGAGTTTAATCATCCTAATAAATGGATGGAACTAAATAAGGCTCGTCGATGCATATAGAAATTATTAGAGAAACCTTTCAAGTGGAACAATGTTCCAGTGGCAAGGGTTAAGTAATTCAACATATATAAGTATTATGACATACATAATTACTTCAAAATACATAGAATATCACAACTAAAAATACCCAACACACTAAACCCACCGCCCCTTTCACTCAGCTCTTTCAGAGTAGCTAACCGCATCTCCTTAACGCGGCCGATCGCAAACGCCTTCGGTGGGACTCCATCGACCTATAGTTTTGTTTAGGAAGGAAGATTTGGCTTTGTCCGTTCCTTGTGCGGGTGGGTCGATTGGTCTTTTCTGCCTATATCTGTAGGGTTTACTAACCTACTTCTAATTTCTGCCCCAAAATGGAGTTCCTAAATAGGCTTGGTATAGGCAACTTAGCCATAATGGCCGAGCTAAATATTAGAGAAAACTTCATGTATCAGCCAATCATTATTAGACTCATTTTTATTCGCGATTCTCATCTTTTCATTTTGTTCACTATCATACGGAGTAAGTTATCGAAATTGTTACGTATGAAGTATCCATAGTAAATTATGCGATGAGATTAATCAAGAGAATGTAATTCGTAATATTAAACCTTTCGGATAAAGTTTTAAGATATAAGGAGAACATCTTGCGTGCATCTGACTCTGTGTTTGTTGACCCATTTTCAACCTTAAATATCATTTTTTCTTCTTCCCTAGACAAATCGTTTCTTTCGTTACCCCATCATTTTCGTAATCATCTCTGCTTTCATTCTGCAGCTATCACTCAACGACGCACATTAAATAGATGGGCCCTTTCGATTATTCGATGATAAAAATTCGGTTACAACAGCAAAACGTACAAAAATCCACAATTACTAGTCCCAGAGATGCGTTGAAGTCTTCCACATAAGATTTTGGAGACATAATTTAAACTCCATTAAGACTATGCTTCAGAAGTGTAGAAGCTATGCTCATCATGATTGTTTCACAATTAGAGGAAAAATACTTTTTCCCCGGAGTCATAGAGGATGTCACGCATACACACTATTTTTGGTTAAAGCGAACGATGGAACGCTGTCACCAAGAAAAATCCTTTGAAGAACAAAAAGAATCAAAGTCACGCACAATATATTACTAAAAAGGACATCATCTTATTTGCACATTTATTCCCCTTTTAAGAGCCGAAAAACCATTAACTGGATATCACATTTTAAATTCTGGGAAATTCCATTTGAAAAGAGACCAATCAAAGCCTCAAATCGTGAGCAATTTCTACCTAATAATTCGAGGAAATAAATCAGTTTAGGGCGAACACAACCCTTTTAATGAACCAGTTCCTCAATTTCCCCAACTCTTCCAGTTGTCCAAGAAACGCTTTCCCTCACCCGTCTTCTGTCGTGAAGAAAGGCCATTGTGAGAAGTTGGAGAAAAGCGGAGAGAAGTAAAAATAAGCATAGAAAGAGAATGCCTAAACTGCTTAAAAGTAAAATCATATATTCCGGGGCTGATAACCTTTTCAAAAAGGTTACTATTAAAAAAGTATAATTCAATCGTACAAATATACTAAACGTCCAACCAATTCGGGTTCGTTAAAATTCTAGAACCCAGAAGTAAAAAAAACGTATTTGAGAAAGTTCACGGGCTTAATATGTTTCCCAATATTTATTCCACGATCGCTCGGAATGGTTATAGCCATAGCGAAAGGCGTTTGAATTGAAATGTTGCAGATGCTTCTCTATCATTTACAGTGGAAATTTTTCAATAAACAAGACGCGATGAGCTGACGGTTCAATTATTTGAACGTTAAAACATCTAGGGCTGGAGAGATCACAAGAATGATCACCACCGTCGTGTGCAAGAAGTCGATGGTTATCCGCGTCCTCAAGGTGCACCGCTCGTTTGCGCTTCCGCATCAGGAAAACTTACGGAATTGACGAATATTTGAGGTGATGAAATGAAGAGGGATTTCTCTTCTTTCAAAGGTATGTCAAATATTTCCGTTTAATTATTTATTATCCGAAGGTTGACACAATTCAATCAATTAGATATACCTGCGCTACATCGGAGACCGACTCTTATTTGCATGTATTTGCTGTCCTCTTAAGCTCTGGTGCTCAGAGTTAGCGATAGTTATGTAGGAAAATATTTACAGCAAATACAATAAATCAGAATTCGAATAAAAATAACTTTCAAACGCATTAAATACTAAACTTTCAATTCTCATAGTCGATAAGATATGCTAAAAGTAGACTTTTATCTTTGAACGAATAGCCGTGCGACCTGAACTAAAGTGTTAGACAGAAGTCAAGAATAGGGACACAACTGGGACTCGAACCCACGTCCTACTACTTGAAGATATGCTAATCCACTCTGTCCATTCCACAGTTCACAATAAGATGTATAAAAGCCCTGTGAGTGAGGGAACTGGGTTCGAGTTACAGTCATGTTGCTACTTTTTACTTCCATTTAATCTCTTTGATTTGCATTCAATTGTTTTAGCACTTGTCGATTATATTTACATATTAAGCAATTTAATTCTTTATCTGCTTAGTTCGCAATGATATTTTTGGAATTCTATTAATCACCCCAAAATTTGTGGTAGATTCTTTCTTACTCATTGTTATCTCTAATGAATTTCCTAGCCAATTTTTACTTTCAATTAACCAGTAAAATAAATGATAAAACAAAATAAATAATAATATAAGTTAGAAAGTATTATTTATATTCACAATTCCATCATATACGAACATTGATTCATTATTTAATCCATCAATTTCTCTTTCTTTATTCTCTCCCGCCACATATTAGTTTAGGATTTACCGTTTGCTCCACCAATCACTTCAGTCTAACAACTTTCCTGTTCTTTACACACCCATAATATAAAGAACTAAGAAATTTACTTTAAATATACATAAATTAGAATACGATTAATAGATTTAATAACAAACAGCGAAAAAACTTAGGGTAATATATGAGTTTAATCTAATATACTAGTGTTTATATTAATTGTAAAACACATTGAGAGGTAATAATAAGATGCATATGTTATAAGATAGCCATTTTAATTCATTTTTTGCATCGATTACAGATCTAGATAGCCCATAGAGTAAGAGTTTTGCCAAATTATGAGATGTAATTCATTCAAATTCGGAATGCCGGTTTACATGAAAGTAACTGACAAGTTATTAAATAAAATTAAAATTGTATACACAGGTCAACAGATCTACATATTACCCTGCCTTTCGGCTTTTGACAGGGGTCCGAATCTGGTTAAAAGAGATATTCGAACTCTTTGATGAACATCAATTACGGAGAACGCGGTAGAACCAATCAAGCCATCATTCAAAGCACCTAATTGCTTTCTTATTGTCTTTTTTGGGTACTCGAAGCATTCTATTGATTTTTATTGAACACGGAAATAAGGTTTACTCGGTTAAATCAGAATATTTTTTTGAGAATAATTTTATAATAATTTCCACTTCCATTCATTTTCTTAGAGAATTTTTAACAGATATCCACGAATATAGACACCTCCGAATAATAAGCGGTACTCTCAAAAGGACTCAAAGAGATTAAAACCCTGAAAAGAGGAAGTATAAAAATAGATGATAAAAGGGCGATGCTTCTGGTGAAATTGAAGATAAGAAAATTAGAGCCAATACAGGAAAGAACATAAAAAATACTTCTTAGAAGATATGTGTGAGACGGTGAATTATATATAAATCAAATACTCAGTCGTTGCGAGTTCATTGTTTGGATAAAGTGTCCAATTGATGAGAACGTAAGAGTAATTCAAGCAAAAATTGGTTTAAAACTTCATCACATCTTAGTAAAAATTAGTCATAATAATTAAAAATAATATTAAAAATATAATCGACCTCTTTTATTGTAACGAATAAGAAAGAGAGTGGAAGGAAAATTCACACTCAAACGCAAATGAAATTTTGAAGCCAAAAAACTTGCAGCAAGTCCGTTCTCGTGCGTGCGTTTTCTTTGATAAATTCAAACTTGGCCTATTATTACGAAAACTATATGGAAATAAAACTAAACGCTCCTAAACGGAAGTAACTGTAAGACGCACCTCAAAATCCACACTTTATCTTAAAGAGAATATCTAAACAAAGGGCTAAAAACAAGGCACGATGATGAAAACTCTTCTTACCACAATATTCCTCTCCCGCGAATACAATGCGGTCGAATATGAAAGAAGAATAGGAAAAAAGAAATCATAATACGAGATCATTAAATGAAAGGAAAAGGATAAAAAAGAGGAATGTCGAAAAGTCAAAGGAATCCGTTGAGAGAATCATGCAAGTGGAATGTCAAATTCTGTACAAGAATACGAACTAAGGAGAGACGAACTTAAGAGGAGTCCTATTTTTATGTCTACGAATTTCCGCAACAAAAGACGAAGCTGAAAAAACGAGTTTTTGATATGATTCCAGGAGATATGAGTAAATTGTAAATGCGTTCAGACATAAGATTTGGATAAATTATTATTACATTTGTCGTCCAGCAAACGTTACAAATTGAACAATAAAAGCTGCTCGGGATTAAAAGAATCTGAATAACGGGAACCTTTCCGTTGGAGATTAAGAGAGGAAATGGTTAAACGCTTTAGTGGTTCACCACAACGATTCTACGATAAAGCACAAAGAATCGAGTTAATGAAAAGTTACACAACAGCAATTCTTAACGATTTATACTCCACGAAATAATTAAAGACGCTCCTGAACATTTTTTTCAAAAAATATGGTTGATTAAAATAGGATAATAGAAAGTATAATTTCATTACTCAGGTTGTAAAAAAAACAGTAATTTTCATTTCACTTTCGATTTAACTATTCTGAAATTAAATTTTACGTGAAAGAGTTTTACGTGGAAATAATGTATGAAAAAAGATAAATGAAAAAAAACGGATTCATTAAAATGAGATCTGTGAAAAGAATCAGTTTCTACAGCATCTCTTCGCAGGTCCATTTGCTCTATGATGTACTCGCCAAACGGTCACTCATTGTGGTGAGCGTGTTTCATTGAAGCCAAATCAACGGCTTATGCAGACCCGAGCACAACGTGTTTAGGGTCTCTCCGAAAGATACGAGCACATGGAGCATTCTAGAGTAGGGTGACGAGAACTCCTTTTTTCATCTTAACGAGCGCTTTTAGGAACTACTAATTTCATCCTCTCCTTCCTGCAATCCCTTCGAAATACAACTTATGATATAAGCAAGACTATTCTACTGATTATTTTCATTAAAACTGCCCCTTTCTATTGAGCACCCCACGTCCTCTTCCAAAATCGTTAGCTTTTTTATGTTCTATAGGAAGGGAAATCCAATGAACACGGCTAAAAAGGCTCGATTGCCTTTATGAGAGGAGAAGGAATTGGTTCAGTATAAAGCCAACTGTTGTTTAGTGAATCGTGCAGGAAATGTATCATTGTCGAGTTTAAATATGGTTAATGATGAATGTTGCGAGTGAAATAGTCTAATAAAAGACGTTACAGAACGACTCGTAAAACTACGAGAATTATAGACATGATACAACGGAATAAAGTTTGACAGTAAGATTTGTAACGTCAAGAATAAAGAATTCTATAGTCTGTTCCACTTTTCTAGGCAGTACGGGGCTTATGGAGAAATCGAATAGCCTCGTACGCCAGGTCATTTTTCCGGAATAGAATCTTGAATAGAACTTTAGTTTTTGAATTTTATAACCGAGAGCGGGTCCGGATCAATCCGAATTACGCTTACGGGTCTATTAGTCTCGAACAAAAAGTAACAATGATTAGCAATCGGAGCGCTAAATCAATTACTCCCTCGGTTATAAAATTCAAAAACTAAAGTTCTATTCAAGATATCGACTCAGAATAACCTGTAAATGAAAATAACAACATTTATCTCAATTTCTCTCGCGACAAGTTTTTCGTAACGTAAGAAACAAAAAATTTTTAGGCGATGTATAAATTTGACTGCACGATCCAATTTTTCGGAGGTTGCGTTCCACTTAAATTATTTTTTACTAAAATTTTATCGGTCAAAAATTAATATAAGTTGACTTTTTTGTATTCATAAGGTATAAAGAGTAATCTAAGAAAAAACTAGCTCTTTATGTTAGATAGGATGAGAGAAATGGCAGTTTTAGTATTGTTCACGGGTGGTAAGGTGACCATTTTTTTTAAATTCCGCTGTAAAATTTATTTCTTTTGTTTAAATGTTGAAAAAACTCCGTCAATATATAGAACCATCCTTCCTTATCCAAATTTCACCAAAAAACTGGAAAAAAATCCAACAAACTTAGTTGAAAATCTTAATTTCATCCGTAGAAGTAACTCAGAAATAATTAACTGACTCCTTTTGGGAGGCTAGGTTGCTCCCTTATGGGAATTTACGTGCATTTATTTCCCCATAAGCCTCCGTACTGTCAGCTTTTGTGGAACGGACTATAGAACGTAAAAATTCAATAAAAAAAGTTAATCGAGTAATTTCGATCCAACAAACTTAATTCCCTTTCTTCGACTCAATCAATGGGGAAGTGCAGCATATGTTATGATAGATATATGAAAGACATGGAACGCAAAATACCATCTTCTGTATAAAAATATACAATCGACACTATGCTTGCAAACGAAAATTGAAATACAACTCAGGTGTTTGAAGAAATAAGAGGAACATATATAAACAGCTTAAGAATAACGAAATGCAATTACGATTGGCTAGAAATCCAAATTTGGTGGAACACTTTCACCGATTATCGAAAGATGGGAAATGACGAAGCATTGATTACTTTTAAAATCGATCTTGAAATAAATAAGACGATCGTTTCCATTGACGACTGTTGAATTCCTGAAACCGTCTCCAGAAAGAGGAGTATGAAATCGCATTTGCGAGGCAAAACCACTGAAATGAAAAAGGAAGGAGTACCCCTCAGAAATGATGATCAATTGAACGGATTGGTTGCACTTCACGCTCAGTGACGGCGAGAATAATGGCAAAAGGGGGACATTCCTTCTCATGTCACCAGATTGCAGCACATTCATTGAGCCCCTTAAAGATGGCCGCAATCCGTGTAACGGCACATGAGGATTCCACCATGAGGAAGTGAGAAAAGAAAGTGACGAACGGTTGATTAAAGATTGATGTCTACTAATTTATTTCGGAAGGATAGCAACTTAAAAGAATCTAAGGCTTCATCGTATTGATAGAAAATTCTCTTCTATTATAAATCTCATTTTAGTATCGTATTTTATAAATGAGTCAATGTGTATGTATCAATACCATTAAAAATCTTTTTATTCGCTCTAGCGCAATTTATTCAACCGAATGCTTGCGATTAAAAGGAAATTTTAATAAATTAAGTAAAATCACTTTTCAAATTTTCATGAGAACATCGGAGAACAACAATGCTTTGAATCCATGGCAACTTGTGTCTCCCGTTCAAAATATATTTATTTTTGGGAGTGAATTGATAACGGTTATGTTTACTTTCTCCTGCAGAAGGAATCTCCTTTTGACTGCTCTCAGTCTGTCTCTTGATAAAACCGGTCTGACGACTCTAAATCGCTAAGACAAGTGCACCTTCTTACCCTGCGACGTCCGATTTTCAAGTGCGTTCATTAAGAAGAGTGGGCGGGATCCAAGGACAGTGAAGATGGTTAGAAGGTAAATGGCCTTATAGATTCGCTAAATTGGATAGAGCACGGGAAGTTCAAAGCTAAGAAAAGTTTCAGAACTAAAAAAATATATTTCAATTGAAATATTGACGAAAAGAATGTATGATTAGAAATCTCTAACGAGTGATCAAGATTAATAGAAGAAAGGTTCAAAACAGGAATGGTTCGAATAAGATGGGAAGAAGACAATGTGAAGGTCTCATTGTTCCGCTTAATATAAAACGAAACAATTATAAGATTTCTTTCACCGATCGTGATTATGACTAATCAAATGTGTGTGCTTTGGATAAAACACTTTAAGACATAATGGTATTTCGAAAAAACTCACCAATAAGAATATTTTCTATAAAGAGTGAATCATATCGACTATATGTTTAGGATATTTTCCTTCTCGTGACAAGAAAATTGATGAACAGGAAAAAATCTTTGCATCGTCAGTTGATTAGAGAGATTACTTACAATTCCACAATCATGAATAACAGAGAGAAAAATACATCTTCGACGTATATTCCATCTTTCTTTAGACATTACCTTTGGCCTCATCAATAGTAGTACAGACCGAAATAATAAAATAAATACAATTCGGAATTTTATTTCAATTGTGTTTATCTTGGAAATTTGAGCATCGCATTATGGGAAAAATATGAAAGGTTATTATTTCGCGATTACGAATAATTTACAAGAATGAGGGATCTCAAATGCATCGAAATTACCAATTAATAAGCGTTTAAACGAACAGATGGGCTTTTAAGACGAGATTTAAATCAGTGAGAAAGAGTATACAAAATTCAAGACGTTCACCAAGCTTATGAAAACATCAGATAGACAAACTATTCAAGGCTGTATAGAAATTTGTAAAAACTCTCAAACAGATGCCAATATCTTTTCAACTGAGCCAAATGCAATTTACGCACATATCTAGTGCGGGACTCCCACGCCTTTCCCCGCCTCCTTTTTTTCTCCGATGATTCAGATTATACAGTTCCAGAAGAGCTGCGAACGTTAGAAGAACACTCCAAGAAACGAATAAACAGTTCGACGAAATATAATAATTTAAGATATAGTAATGGGAGCAAAAATACATTTCTTATGAAAGCGAAATACTGTCGAACAAAATAGATAGACATATCACCTAGAGTGATCATTCATAAGAATGGTTCAACTGCTTGTTCGTATTTTGATTGAACAGAAAAAAAGGTCACACGATGTGTGAAGATCGTCAAATTTACATAAAATCGGCCGAGAGATGGACTCGTGACCGTTATTATGAGGAAGACAAACTCGAGTAAAATCGACGCATTGATAACGCCAAACTGTAAAATATAATATGACTGATTGAACCGATGATAGTACAATGAGAAATTCATTATTCTCATTCTCTCAAAATTAATTGTTTAATTGAAATATTAAATAAATCTGAATATTTATCCCTAATGTCTAAAAGATCGAACAAACGGAAGCAATGAGATCCATCGACTGAGAATGGAAGGAATATTGACGTTCGTCGAATGTAAAATACATAATTTGTGTGTGTGTGTTGTGAATTAACAACGTAATTAGCTCTTTTTAAGGCGAAGAAGGGAAATTACGGACGAAATGTAGCAAATTGATAGGGGCTATTAGAGGGAAATGCGCTGCTTTACAAGAGATGGGATCAATTGCTTCACTCGGAAGCCAGATCTCCCGTGAGAGGCCGTTGTTTCAACCTAATGGTGCCGGAAGTGGGAATTCGCACGACTGGATAACGGAATTCCTTTGAGAAAGCAGCTCTTTCCCAGCAAAAGTGCTGAGGATTCACTCTCCCGGTTCATCCAGATCATCCAAGAATAGAGAGACTTCAAATGATGGATGTGTTGACATTATGAAAATGTCTTCCGCTATCGCTCATGTGCGAAATAAATAGAATACTATGCAAACATTTTCTCAAAATTTACGTTCAACTCCACTGTTTCATATAGAAACTCATCACATGATATAAAAAGATTCATTCATTCAATTCCTAAAACGAATGATGAATTTATGGAGTCATGTATACAATTATTTATTTTTATCCATCCAAAATCAGAAACCCAATGATAAATCGTTGGATACCAGAAATATTTGCTGCTTAATGAATCGAACTCTCGATTCCATATTAGCTCCTTCGATCTTCCAAAGCTGCCCTTTAATGAGGTCACTCCAATGTCATGTTCAAGTCTACAGCTACTGAAGTTCGATGGCATTCAATGAACACAGGACTCAATAAGCTTCTCTTTAAAAATATGCGAATTTTGAATTAAATTCACCTATTTCGCTATAATTTATTTCTTATTCAATCGTGTGTTAAATAAATCTGCAAGTATATCATCCTTTGAACGATTTTAATCGATCCAACATAAGTTTATAGCCTTTATTGGTAAATCCACTTATTAATGGTAGAACTTACTTTACAGAATCCTCTAAATTAATCAATTTATTTTAGCAAAGATAATCCGTTGCATATTCGAGGTAATTTTATTTTGAAATTAAAAACACAAGGTCCGCTTAAGAAATATTTTTAAAAAATAACCCGCTTTTAAAAAAATTATCTAAAGGTCTTAAATTACAAAACCGAATATTGATATGAAAGAATTTTCGAATCCCTTTTCTAAAGATCAGAGCAGATAAAAAGGTTTACGTTAAAAAGAGTTTATTCACTATTATTCAATATGGTTTACCGATTACCAAATCGAAAATTGATAACAAAAAAATGAAATATTATTCCAGATTATGAAATGTATTAAAATACTCAAAATTTCCTAGATCTATTGATTTCCGCTTGTATGAGGCTGAAAAGTCAGTTTTATAGTTAAGACAAGCGAGAAAGGAAAATTGCAAATAAAAACGTTACATTTTCGTAATACGTTGATTTTCCACGCTGTGACATTAACGAGATTGGCAACCTAATAATCAGCCATTCAGAGAGGATATTCCGTCGAATGTCATTGTTACCCACTCAACAACCATCGCTATTCTCCTTTATTAGTCCTCTACCATTTCCAATCTGCCCTCATTCCCTACTCACGCAAGAGAATTAGTACCCGATTCAAAATGCTTTCATTATTCGAATCGCATAACCTTTAACAAGTATACTTCAATGTGAAGATTGCCACCATGAGAATATGATATTAATTCTCCGAATTTCGAATGATTTTACTGAGGGAAATATGAGCTCCTTTCTTATTTGACCACTTCAAAATCAGTTCTTATGAAATAATATAAATCGTGTCTCGCAGCGAACTCGCAGTGAGCATTAGTGTGAGAGATTGCTGTACCAACACTAGAAATTGTTTCAAATGAAGATGATATTTACAGGGAGATGAAATAAGATGAAAAGAGAGAAACCTCATGCTAGGGACGTAAAGGAAGAAGATATCAAGCGGACTCCCAAAAGATAATGTAGTAAATAACGGTCTGAAATATTTTGAAGATCATTGCTCTGAGGACAACACTTATGAGTTTCCAGGACTTGAATGAGATTCTATTGTACTCAAGAACTCACACCTTATCTAAATCTCTGCCTGCGACACAGCCACTGTTTATTAAAATTTCCACCAGGGAAATTATAGGTGCCGTTATCTTCGTTCACTCTTCTGGGAAATGGGAGTTTTCTAAAGTGCTTCAGGAAATGTGGAAGATAATAGTTGCAACATAAAAATTAGCGAAAGATTTATTTCCAACAAATAAATTAATCCTCCCTAGAGATAGACAAATGGATGGTATAGCTTTCACAGGGATTCCATGCTATAAAATCTTCTCCTATTAATCTGAAAATAATAACATAATATATAAAATTCCAATGATTACCATCGATGAACAATATGTAAAACGTTCATGATATTCTCACGAATCTTAGAGATAGAAAGTACTATTTGTCAATTTTCCACAAAAGTTATAGTTGGAAGCACACAAAGGAAGTCGTTATGATATATATACAATATGTATATACTTTAGTACATACATATTATTGCATTATTATATCCTTTGGGAAAATAAAGTCGCAGAGTAAAGTCTCTACTTAAACAATAAGAAAGGAACAATCTTAAGATCTTCCGATCAACGAAATTCTATCGATGGATTTCAAATATGATTCCAACGAACTGCAGCAGTGGAAGCGTGAGTTTGAAGACAACGGGATCCTTCGAAAGGATATCCAAGGACAACCTTTTTCCACCCTTTTTTACCTTCTTCATTCATTTCACATACAACTAACTACCGAAGAAGATTGTTAATTTTAAGACGCTTAAGCACCCAATAATTATTTACTTTCCATTTACACTACATACACATATATCTATTGAGATAGTATATACATATATACATTGATATGCGCTATTTGAGAGAGGTAAAACAATTTCTATAAATTGTTTTGATAAAATTATTCTTCAAATATAAGGGAAAAATTAAACATTAATATATTGACAAAAATAATATTTCTAAATATTTTAAAAATATAAAAATTTTCTCGTTTTTATTCACTCAACTGGTCACGAATATCTGAGCACATCAAACTTATATATAACTTATATATAACCATATAATGTTACCGCTTCACTCAAATATGCTTTACACTTGCGTTAACTTTATAGCAGATAAAGAGAAACTATTTAAGCATTATGAATATTATTCTACTATAAAATTGATACCAGCAAATGCAGTCAAGCGTAAGTTTCATTTTTGCACAATATTGCTAAGCGTAGAAAATACACGTATAGTTTCGAAACGTATCAATTCTGCTTTAAATTACCTCCAGAGGGATGATAAAAATCATACATAGCACTATGCTTCCCCCTTAAAGTTGTACTCATTCCTTCAGTTGTATTATACAAAATACTGATTTATCTCGTTTGTCTTTCCCAGAAATGTATGCACAGATTTTTACGTTGCCTTTCAGTGGAATTCGCTTTGGTTCCGAATCATTTTAGACGGCATTAGCAATCCTCTGTCGCGCATCTATTTTTAAAAAGGACAATTTTTTATCCCTTGGAAATCCGGTTTCTCGGAGTAGACGTTTCTTCACTGAAACCATTCGGACGTTCATTTCTTATTTCTAACATTGACGAATCGATCGAAAGGGATGAAACACATTCAATACTGGAAAATTTCCTATTTGTGACGGTTGATTTGTTGTTTCAAAGCGGTCACAAGCGAAACATTATCGTGATCATCTTTTGTTTCCTAACAAAAAGATTTTATTATAATTATACTATTTATAGAAGTACTTTTAGAGAATATATTCCAATTTCAACTATACATTTTTGAGGAATAAATCTAATCCTAAAAATAATAAATATAAACTAAAATGTGAGACAAAGTCGTACATTCTTTATTAAAGCTTATTTTTATGCGAAATACAGAAAATGAGTTAAAATGTTGACAGTGAGTCATAGAATAGCACCTTATAGCGAAAGAAGGTTTAGGTTTTCATTTAAACAATATGTTATCAAAAAAATGAGGTTTTGGAAAAATGTCCTTAATCAGTCGGACTTAATAAAATGATGCCCAGCCGTCAAACATAAAAAATCAATGGAAAACCAACCACTTTCTGAAATTTATTAAAAATAAGGATATTTAATAGGCCTTCTCTTCGTTGATCCAAAGGAATGGAAAAAAGTGCCTCATCGGTGAAACGTGATTTTATCGAAAGCATTTGATCCGTATTAATTGCGGTAATGAACCAATTCTTTCGATAAACTAAATTCTTTTAATTATTTTTATGCATTATATTTTGCGAATAGAGGGGGGTAAAACATGGTGAATAGAAAACTTTATATTAAAGGATTCACTCAATACGAGAAGGGCAACCGCCCAAAAACTTCACATTTATAGTAAAGTCCATCTAGCATATAAGAAAAATCGATCCAACGTAAAGTTATCTATATCTATCCTATATCTAACATTATCTTTATAATAATTTTCTGATCAAAACTTTTGACATAATAACTACGCCGAATGACATTTATTCGAACGAACGAAAGAAGAATTTTTATTCTGTAATTATCAGAACTAATGAATCAAAGTGAATTACTTTGAAAAGGAAACGTTGTTCGAAAATCGTGAATTTTAAAGTATTATTTCGTAAGTATAGAAAACTCTGATCATCTTTGAAGAAGAACGCCTGATGAAAAACGCTCCTAATTTCAAGAAGATTGAAAATGAGTTTTCTCAAAAGACTCCATTTATCCGATTCACGTCTCGCGTTCATTTTGGAGAAATGGATGTAAATCAAGCGCACATAGGATTCCGACGCATGAAATTATGGAGTTTAATTCACACGTCGAAGGTATTCATTCCACGACTTCGAAAAGTAAACGGCATATTTCCATGGAGATAGTTATTTCGCGAGAAATCGTAATGGCGAGAAAGCAAAAGATGAAAGTGAAGAAGCGGTTAAAGAAAGGCCAACGCGACATTTATTGGAAGCGAAAAATAAAAGATCCCGTCGAGGGAAAATGGAGAGACGTAAAAGTGATAGACAACTTATTATCAGAAATTAATTCAATAGGCAATAATCTTGGCTACAGCGAATACCAGAAGACATACCAAAATTGTGTATTCATAAAATAATATACATTCAAATAATACGGCTTTTACTTTCTAGATGAGGAACTTTAACGACAAAATAACAAAATTTGGATTATAAATATTTTAATTATTATTTAAGATATAAATATAAGTACATATTTATTAAATCTTAATGAGACTTCTTAAAACACAATATAAACCTTCCATGTCTTAAACTGTCTCTTTATTTCTCGCATATCAAATTTTTATCAGTATGTTACGACTTGTACAGAAGAAATTATAAACGCAATTCTTTTTCTACTGCAAATGTTGGCTTTCGTTGCATCTGTTGGATGGGAATTCGACGATGAAGGTCACAACTGAAAAGGGGAGAAGAAATAGACGGGGACAGGTAAATAGATATTTTATTGAAGGAAGCGAAGAAAGCGTATGACGTAGAATAAAATGAAAGAAGAGGTATGCCTTTTATCGCGATTGATAACCAACACGCTAAAGTAAAAGGTTGTAAGTCGTAATCTCGTAATATTACATCACTCCATTAAAATATTGAATGAGTAGAAATATATATATATATATATATATATATATATATGCTCAGACTATTACAGATATCCTATTGCATATCGAAATACTAAATCGTCCATAGAAAAATAATTTTCAATTCGATTCCTTCATTCAGTCATAAAAATAATGATCATAATAAATGAACAGAGGCTAAGGAAAAGGAAAATTTACAAAATTAAAGCCCACTGAAAAATGCGAGATATGAATGAGAAAATCTACAACATACTCTATTTCATAAGACGAAATCGTATATAAAGAAAAGAAATTAATATAACGGAATAAATATGATAGTTATAGCTTTCAGCCGTTTGAAAACAGCAACAAATTTACAAATAAAGATATTATTTGATCCATTTTTCAAATTCGTCGCTTTTTCTCTCTAATCCTCAAATTCCACATAAAGAACCCTTATTGATTCTCTCTAATTTACACAAATTTAGAAATATCTCGACATATTTCACAGGGTTTTACCTAATTTTGATCAAAGGAACGCGCTAATAATAGGATCGATTAACAAAATATGAATTAAATGATTCTTTGAGGATGCCATGTTTTTTCATTACATAGGTATCATTCATTAGCCTCATTCAAAGACAAGATAAACAACGCAATAAATCGATGGAAAACAGAGCTACTTTGTCCATATGAGGATATCTACGAGAGAGTCCGAATCGCGGCTTTTCTGAAAAAGGCACCGCAGTGCGCTTCTCCATTGTTAGGTAGAGCGGGAACTCTGGGAAAGATGTCCAAAACCTGAAGGGTTAAACCACAAGAAATTATTGACGAATACATTTCCTCGAATTACAAATTAATAGACATCTTTAATATCACTTTATTTTCATTGTTAAGCGTAAAATAATCAGGTTGATCGACGTATTAAACTGTTTATCAATAGATTCGCCATGGCTACGGTTCACACAATTGATTGAAAGTTTCACAGACTAGTTGCTCTTAAAGTTTAATTCAAATGAAAAGACAAAATCTCAATTTAAAGGAATTCTCAACCTACACTACAACATGGAACATAAATAAGCTTGTAATTAAATATTAAATTAGAAATTGATTTCATTAAACAGCGACACAATAATAGTTCCATAATATGAATGTACATTACTTTATTCATGATTTAATTGTAAGGATTCAATGTAGGCGTTATCTTAGGTAAAATGTGCCCAACTGAAAAGAAATTGTTTGGGTTATTAACGGGATATTACATATTAAATTGAATTGAAATCTTTTCAAGAAAACATGAGCGTTTTCCTCTCTCAAGAGTGTATCCCTGTTTCACAATTAGCTAAACTGTGATCGACGTGAATGACAAGGAATCACAAATCTTCAGAAAACACGATTCCACTTGATCCTTCGCAGATATGATTGTTTTTCTAACCTTTCCTGTTATCTTTTAACGTCATTCACTCAATCGCCTATTTCATCTACACATTCTGTTTGGGCACGAATTCATTCTCCCTGCACCATTCCTTAAAATTTTTTCCTTTTCATTACTTTTTTCCATTAATAATTTCATAATATCCAGAGGACGAAAATGTCTATTCTCCATTTGAGGTCGTTCAACATTTATATATTATTGATGTGACTAAAATATATTGAAATCTCAAGGAAATAATCCCCCGAGGAGTGCAAGAAGTGACTAGTAGTACACGAGTCCTTATTCAATTACAGTAGACTCTCGATAAATCGAACCTCGGTAATTCGAAAACCTCTATAATTCGAAGAAAACCCTCGGTCCCCCGAGAGAACCTCTATAATTCGAAGAAAATCAATGTATTTTGGTCCCCTCTATAAATCGAAGTGAAGCTTGACCTGCTCACTCCACAATTCGAAAAATTAGTCAGATTAATTAATCTACAGATCAAATAAGAAGGCGTGGATGATAGCAGTATTATTTTCTAAATGGTTAATGAGCATTGATACTGAAGAATGAGAAGAGAAAAACCTTGCATCGAAAAGAAGTGGTTAGAACTGTAATAGACACATCGGAAAATGGAAATAACCTGTGCAGCATTTCAGTGTTTACTGCAATAGAAATGGCTCACAAAGCATGGGAAGGGGTTAGCTTACAGACAATCGCAAATTGTTTTAAAGCCTGTGGATTCATCAAGGATCAGGAATGCAAGGACGGAAATGATATGGTTCAACAAGATCTGCAAGATGAGGGACCTCTTTTGAGTGATTGGAATAGACTTTCAGAGGTTCCCATAACTTTCAACGATTATGTTAATATTGACAATAATGTTGCCACAGCGGATACATTGTCTGATGAAGACATTATGAAACAGTCAATTGTGGTCAATCAACAGATTTCTGACAGTGAAGATGAAGACGGCGATGTTCCGACGGTGTCTTCTAAGGAAGCAACCTTTTTTTAAGAGGCTTGCGTCGTTTTTTCGAAAAGTCAGAAATGGATAACATCCAATCTGGTTGTGTGTTCAAAGCAGTGAGCACTTTGGAAAATGCTGTGGACCAGATTGCAGCCAACCAAGCGACCCAAATGAAAATAACCGATTTTTTTACGAAGAAATGATACAACTTTTTAATAATAAATAAATTGATCCACATGCACTATATGTTTTAATCCGTGTACACGGATTTCTTAATAAAATGCAACTTTCTTCGATTCGAATTTTTACTTTCAGCCCCTCTTTAATTCGAACTCTCACTATTTCGAAAAACTCGATAATTCGAATTATTTGTTTGGTCCCTATAAATTCGAATTATCGAGAGTCTACTGTATTTAGAAATACTGTTTTTTTTTTAATCGAAAATACTTGATGAAAGATACTTATTTTTCCAAATCCAGGAATGCATATGTTTTATACTCTATGAAAAACACTTCGAAATTAAAAAACACTCCTTGCGCTTCTCACGGATCAAACGAGTTGATCATCACATTCAACTGTACGATAAAACCTGTATCAATCAGCTTATTCAATTCGTTCGGCATATGAAAGACAACTTTCACGGTGAATAGGTTCCGTGTGCGCGATAAAAAAAGCCCGACCCAAATAGGAACAAAAAACGGGGTTATATTCCTCCAATTCCTCTAATAAACCAGTTCCCATGCATAACCCTTTGCACACTTTAGATCCCACGAGAATATCATTTGCAACTTCCATGCTCTTCTTTCACACAACAAAATACGCCCTTCTTCGCTTCCTTAAATTTATTTCATCTGCGTGAAAATCGGATTCATCGGTATTTATTCCAAGATCACCAACGTAAACACAATTTTTTCAAACTGTTAACATGAAGATACCAAAGGGAAGTTAGGATAAGAGAATTCGGTCAATAACTTATGCTATGGAACTATGTTGTAAGATTACAACGATTCTCCTCATGGATCGAGTAGCAACGTTACGAGCTAAGGAAATATTTATTGAAAACATATGCGTATTAAAAACTTTCGTAAAAAGTTTTCATATGCATATGAGATTACAGATTTGATGGAATTTTTTATGAACAGCAGATTCAAGTAAACATCGATAGATGTTATATAAACCGTCATACGGAAGAGTAGTCTAAGAAGTTCATTCGTTACGCATCTGTCACCACCATGATATTTGTTGCCTCCGTTACGACAGATGTACTTCGTTAATACATGCAAGTATTCGACGAGAAAATGTGAAACTCTTGCACTAACGTACGCTCACCGAAGGTGGCTCATTACGAAAGAATGATCTTACGGTTTTGAATGTTAATCACGAAGTAATAGCTATTAATGAAGCTCGAATACCACCTCCATAATCAGAGGTATTCACAGTAAATCCTATTACTGGTCATATCCTGTATCAGATAAGTGTTATTAATTTCCGGTCGTTTGAGAATTGCTCATCTGTCTCTTTGGATTGACATTCGAACATTGACTGAGACACGACAAATATTCTTTCAACCGTTAATCGAATACATCGTATTAACCTCATTCGTAGGAAAAACCTAAACTCGGAAAAAAGATGCGAGAATTTCTAATGACAGGTTGTGTAAAATATATGCACATAATTTTACATAGTCTCTTGGAATGCCTTTCGGGTCCATGGTCGCAGTCGCAAGCATACTCAGGTATGAAAAACACTATTATCGAACGTTTATGCAATTTACGAATTTCAAATTCATTCAAGTGGAATACTCAAAGCTAGGGGATAATTCAACCTACTTGAAGTAATGCTACACAACTAAAATAAAACTTAGCAATCGAATTTCTCATTTCAAAATATAACAAACTCGATCTTTTAAAATTTCAAAACCAAAAACAAATAAAAACACAGTTGTATACGATAACCTACGATTTATCTATTAAGAAATTCATTTTCTCTAACTAGCTTCTCAATTCGTTCTTTTTCAAATAATGAAAAATACTGGGCATATCCTTCAACTCCGTACTTATGAAGGTATTGGAAATGGGCATAACGAGTATTCCGAGCCTTAATTTAACTATATTATCTCCATTTGCATCACCTTCTGATTGTCCAACCGATTTTTGATGCTTCGAATTCACGTTCCATAGTTACCGTTATGAGTGAGAAAGCCACTCTCACTTGTCGTTGGCGTTTTTCCAGCCGTCGAGAGAAGGAATGGCAAAAGGGTTGCCTTGTTTACCGTATCCATGGGGAGAGTTTTATTATCTCTCGAACCACGCGCATAACGTTCCAGGTTACATGCTGTAAAGAGTTGGAACGCCACGACACCCACGAAGGCGGGTTACGATGCAAATTCTCATAAATCCCTAGACCACGTCTGAAAAGACTCATAGTGCAGTAACAAACATTTATAAAAAAGAGGGTGTGCCACCAATTCTTTAACATTCCCGAATCTAATCCCAAGAACTCAATTTCAACTATTTTAACAGGTTATGAAAAACTCTTGGAATCCACGAAGCGCATGGATATCTTCTCTTCATTCACTGGAATTTATGCTTTCAAATAAATTTTATCGAAGTCTTAATCCGTACATTGTTGTATAACATAAACTGTACTTTACGATAATTTACGATTTATAGATATAAATTTATATGCTACGCTATACTCCATTATTAGCCATACATTGAGTATTTTTTCCATGTAAACTATGTAACTGAGATAAATTGATAAAAATTTAACATCCACTTTTATACATTTTTGTTTGTGTTATTAGAATATCCCTGAGAATCATCACCGAAAAACCTAAACCATCTCTACTGTAGAATAATAGCGGGTATTAGCTCGGAGTAATAAGTAGGAGTAAAGAGTAATTGAAAGAACATAATTACACGATGAAATACAAAGACGTTACTTCCCGATTCTTCCTTGATTTAAAAATGATAACGTACAGACAAATGGATTAACTTGAATGAGGAATTGATTTACTTGTCCATTAAAGATTGGGAAGCGATGAAATGCCATTCCCCACAAGTGTTGCTTCAGAAAGGAAAGCGACTAATTCAGGTTTCTTTTAAAATAACCAAATCTTCAAAAAGTGAATCATCAACGTTCTAATTCGCCTGTTGATATTTTCCAGATTTTATGTTTCATTTTGTCACTCTCGAATCGCACTCCTTTGGATGTCCCGCAATGAAACGGGGACGAGGAACCCCTTTTGGTTTTCTCATTAGAATGCATTCTTTCTCACTTTGCAAGAGAAAAGGAAAAATAAGATTGTAAAGAGATATTTGAGCTGAAAAATAATAAATTTGAATAACAATGAAATAGAAAATTTATTTGAATCGAACCCAAACAGAGATGAAAAGTGTAGAAATTAGAGCGATTTATTTAATAAGAGAGAAAAAGTCTAATAAACGGACAAAAAGACACATTTTAAGGATTTGACACGTTGTTAGGTGGACAAAATCCTTCTCATAGAATTATATCATATTATCCACGATTAAAAAGCATATGATTCACTGATATGTACAGAGATTATGAAAGAATGCTAAATGAAAAATTAATGATGATTAAAACTAAATTAAAATTATTTAAGACGAACAAAATCTAATCGTGGCAATCATTAACCGCTTAAAATTGTATTTGTGTGATCCTTGAGAACATGACGGTCGCAAGTTTTCTGCGTCGCTGTCATAGATACCACTATCCTATGCATGGTTGGGAGACGGTTCTTACGACCCCGTTTTGCAGTCAACCAGTTGAGTCGGACGAGCACACGTGGAAGGAAAGGGAGAGTTGGACGAATTAATTGGTTACCGACATCCGGTGCAGTCAACAGAAAAAGGATTCGTTATCATGGTAATATCGACGTTTGAAAGAGAAATACACTCGGTTAGAGCAGTACAATTATTACTTCAAAGGTGCATCATTTATTCTCTCCTTTTTACAATATGAAAATCCACAAGAAAGGCGAAAACCAAAGTGAAAATTGTGATGAATTCTGAAAGGGTAAATGTAACGAACAATGGTATCTACTTTCAGAGAGAGACAATTTCAAAATGAATTTGTACCACTTCCCGTCAATCGTATTAATTAATATTAGGCATTCGTAGATAATTAAGTTAACCTTTAAGAAGGTAAGCGTATTTATCATGTTCCACTACCAAAACATAGGAGCCTCTGCTATAGAAATAAACGTTGGAAGTATAAAGAAGTTGCAGAGCATCTAAAGCCAAGGCTGCAATGAGTAAAGGTAGGTGAAGGATGACTAAACAAAATGTAATGGATAACTTTGATAAGAAGAACTCCATCCACGAGATATCCTCGCAACACAAAAATGGATTCCATATCTTATCGGCCACACACGCATCGACACCTGTGCAGCAACTGACACATGATTCAAGAACTCGGTGATGAAAAGTATCCTTCGATGGACGGGTCCATCTTAATTGACGCATATTAAAGTAATTACGATAATCGCGAGTCATCGTAGAACGATACATCAAATTCCCTTCTCACATTCAACGTTCTGCCAATTTAGAACCTCGTGGGAGTCTTGATATCTTTCACGAGATGGGAATTCGCAATCTCTCTCCAAGCTACATTCGGCGAAGTTGATTCTATTAATAACTGTATTAAGGGCGAGTTCGTTCGATTGGTCGAGTGTCTCTATCTATTCTCCATCTGTAGGAAAAATTATAATTACAACAGCACAAAGACTTCATTTCCGTTGCGTGAAGTTCTTTCTTCCACGCACTCGAATTAAGATAATGGGTTATGTAAAAATGTTTCCCACGCACGTTTCTGGCCCATGAAAGAGAAAAACCTCACAGGTCATTCATCCTTTTCGTTCAGAATTCATTCACAAACTGTTTGCATTCAATGTGGTTCTGCAATATAATATGTGCAACAAAAATAGGAGTTCGAAATTATTGCTTTTGCCTGGTGACCAACTATCGATGTTCCGAGATGATGACTGAAGCACAGATGTCAGAGGAGGTATTCTCACACAACCGAGACAAATGAGCACCTTGGCATTGAGAATCGCATGATTCGTTCAAGCACAGATATTTCGTAAACAAACGTCGGCGGACACAGAATTTCACGAGTCGGTCTTCCAAAATGGACGCAATCCACGCGACAAAATACCTTCACTGCAGAGTTCCCCACACGTTCCTCACGCCTCGTCGCTATTTTAGTTCGCGAATCCCTCAAAAGCACTCCTGCACACACACGCGCGAGCCACACTCACCTGCGACAGACGTCAAATCAGCATTCACAAACAGCGAATCATTTGGAAGATGCAGAAGGCGCTCACTATCCACGGTTAGCTACACGAATTATCCTCCGAAGGGAACACGCAAGAAACAAAACACTGAAGTCGGTGGAAAGAGCGTCGGTAGCACTTCCGAGTGCGACGGCCGGCTGAGGGCAACTGAGGCGAGCAACGGCTCTGAACCCCTCCCTTCCCCTCCAGCGGTTCAAAAGAGACAATCCGTGGAAAGTGCTTCGGAAGCGATGTCTCGCCAGAAGGAGAAGATAAGATGCGGTTATCTAACTCAATTAGCTGCACTCTTGCGAGCGAAGAATTTCTTTCTTTTTCGTCTTCAAAGATTATTCACTTTTGATATCGCTCAGTATTCTATAGATTCTATAATTATATATTTGGTTCGGATCGCTTGCAATGCTGTTTTTTAATGTGCAACGCTTATCGATTATAAGCATCCGTTAAGAACATTGAAAGTAATGTATTCTATTATAGATACATCTTTTGTTTAATAAAGTTACGTATAGGATAGGATATGTATATTTAGACTGTATAATTCATTACAGAATCCTAAATTTAATCTTTATAGCCTCTTTAATAGAATTACAAGTTAGAAATATTTTCATATTATTATTTTATGATATAAACTGTTGGTAAACACAACATTCATTTTGCCTATATCGGTCGACCAAGGTACAAACTCAACATTCATTAAACTCGATTTTCCACACAAATATTAAAATGCACTTTTTTAATAAAGAGTACAGCGGAAAGAGCTTGTATTCCTACTTACAAATATCGCCTAAAATTCTGTAAGCTATCAAAGTCATATGTAGGGCATTACAAATAATATAAGTGTTCTCAATGTTTTCAAATACAACTAAGATCTAAAACATTAAAAATTTTGTTTTTTAAAATAAACTCCCGAGAAAAACATCCTTGTAAAATCGAATGTCACGTCGGTAATAATACTGAATATTGAGGGCAAAGTGTCCATTAATCCTCAGGAAGCAGTTTTATTTGTAATTTATTTGTAATTTATAATTATATTTCATATTTATTTTATATTAATTTAAATAGATTGTTTTATTTTACAAACTCATGCATAATTTATAAAGACTATTTGAGAAGAAGAAGCATTGGGAGGTGTAGCTGCACTTCTTTGATTCAAAATAATTAAGATATTTGTATGATATTCATAGTCCCAAACAATTGAGGGATTCGTGTAGTTGAACAAGACGTTTAAAGAGCGTTTTAAAATGATTCAAACCTTCGTTGGCGTTATTTGTGATGAGCCGCAACTCGTAAATGTTATAAGATTTGTCTGTTAGGGGAAAGATCCCTAATGCGGAGGTAACATTTCTATACGATTACTTTCAACAAGTTCATCTCGAAAGCCCTTTTGGTTGTTAAATTATCCCCTAGATTCACTTGAATGCGCATTTACGTACTTCTAAGCTTGAATTTTGCCTTATCGACTTGTAAGGGGTTTTTTACGGCCTTCGAATGTGAGGAATTATTCCATAGAAAGTTGAGCGCTTTCGCAACATTTACATCGATCATCAGAAGATTTGATAAAGATGCAGAATGTTGGTGCAGTGTCAGCGAGCGACTGCTCGGAAAAGGTTTTAAAGAATGTGTGATGATTTAGGCATTTTATTCCCAAGACTGTCGTAGACAAATTAAGTGCCATTTTTAGTAATATACTACTAACCTTCGTAAGAAATATAAATCTTAGTATTTCGTTAGGACGATAATTACTAATACTCCACATTTAATCATTACTCCGAATGATAAACTAAATCATCCTTAGATAATCGTGATGCAATAAATAAATACAAAGAACGATAGCGAAGATATAAAAAATAATCAAAATTTTAACATAGAAATTTACAAAGGAAAAGGGCTTCAAAACTCAATCACAGGTTCTGAGCGTTTGATTTCAATTCTATATTTCCATCTTTAATAGATCATCGAGCGCAAGATTTATTTGTATTTTTTAATCTTGCGATTACCCGATATTCGATCATTTCTTTTAATATGGAGAAGAGCCAATGGAAATTTTTGACATTTTTCTCATCTGAACACTCCACTGAATCAACCGAACTTACTGTTAATGCAAATGGTAGATGTTGCAAATGATTTCAAACAAGCGCACAAATTACGTATTTCGTTTGCACGCCCCCTGCCACACACCAAAAGGTGGCAGGGTATCTACATAGACAACAGAAAATCAGGACCGCAAATCTGATTAATAATGAGAGAAAGAGTTATTCTCAATCAAATTCGTTTATTCTCCACTTACTTATCACTTTTCTGCGTTTCGAAAAAAAAGTTCCTGTTCGTCGAACACAATATATCACAAACGGGAGAAGAGTACTTAGCTCTTAGAGAATACACGTAATACATTTTATTGAAAGTATAAACAAATCGAGCTGTTTGCTTTTCTGCATAGGAAAGGGTCATTTTTGTTTATTACGGTTACATACTAGAGGAAAGGTCTCTATATCTTATTCAAAACTTCTATTGTCTTATGGGAGAATCAAAACGTCTCTTCGCAGGTCAATTTTATTCAAATTTTAATGGAGTAAGAGTATTTTTTGAAGGTTACAACATATTCTTGTGACATTGGAATGAGGATCACTAGTTACACAGTAATGTAGATTTTATGACTTTGTAATGAACAAATAAAGTTTTAAGCGAAAATTGCATTTTCCACCCGAGAACATTATAGAAAGTGATGACAAAACACTCACTCGCTATCTTTACCTTATGCCAAATAAAAGTGCAAGAGAAGAACATGCTCATAAATGCCACCAATCTGCTATAAGTGCTCCTTGATCATTCATTTATTTTATTCTCCTCATTTTTTATTGAGACAGGCATTGGTTTACGCAGGTTTTTTTGATGAATTGTACTCCACACAAATCAATAAAACACATTGTTGAAGAATCACTGAATTGAAAATCTACTGAAATTAAGCAAAAAATAATTCGAGCTCGCAAATGAGTAGATCAATGCAAAGAGTCTGAAATGAGAACAAATAGATGTAGATCAGTTAGTTAGAGGCCATAAACTCATCAGATGGAAAATCGAAAAAACGGAATATATGATTATAATGAGTTATCTTTTTCTATGTCCTAGATGTAATTATTGCGTTAAGTGAAAATAAAAATGCTTTCATATTTATTTTAGTGCCAACTTAACTTAAACTGATAGATCTTATTCTTTTCACGCGTAATTTGTGATTTTACACACGAAATTGATTATTATTTCCCTTATGTAAACAAATTGCCCTTAGTTCTATATGTAGCTTTAGTTTCATAAAGATAAATCATAATGGAGGATACATTATTTGCCTTCTTTCTGGTTATACTGGAATGATAAACATCAAGATTATACAAAATATCTTAGAACGATACATTAGGCGCATTGAAAATATTACATCGACGATATAAAATGAAATGCGAAGGAGATGCAGAGACAGAATAAGAGTAGTTCCCAAGAATGAGTTCCAGTTTGCGACGATTATTTTCAGATACTCGCTCTTGGAGAGAGGTTTCCATGACAACAGTAATAGAAGTTAACCGCGGAAGTGGTAATATACAATCACTTGTTGCAGCATCGAAACTCGGAATGGCTTGTAAACGTATTTATATTACATAATTTCCATATTTCCATATTTCTTGCTTATTCAGTTACTAAGATATCCAAGATATTAGGATTCTAAGATTTTAATCATATTAAATTTCATCAGAATAAATTATAAAATAATTAATTAATAAATAATAAAATATAATAAATAAAGAATGAAATTAGAAACGATTGCCCAATAAGTATGTATTAGGAAATAAGTTGGTAAGAGGGAAAAAATTTCATAAAATACAATTAATTAGAAATCTGAATGACATAACCTCTGAAATACTTTAAATTAAAAGCTTTCAATTTCGTTTTTCATACAGAGCGTTCTTGGATGCAATGAATTCCAGAAGATAAAAGCGCGTAAGAAAGTAAACTATTGAAATCTGCTTTTTTGAAGCATAAAATAACAGAGAAGCGAAATAACGCAATATCTACAGTGAAAACCAAATTACAGGCTCAGTTGATCCATTTCTGAAATTCATTTCAAAGAGTTTTACTCGATCTTTATGACTAAAAGTTATCATATATTTCAATCGATTCAATGCAGATACGTCTGACTTGAATTATACAATAAAATGAGAATATGTTTCAACACACGACTCAAGATGAGAATGACTATTTACAATTATGAAAATACGATAAAGGACCGTTGAAAACGACCCAATATAAACATAAATCCATCCCAAAGACTCATCTCGTATCATATTTCCAAATGAATTATTTATATTCCTTTTCAATGATTTTCAAGGCACTTGAAGAGAACTATATCATTCATATATTTTCTTCAAATACGAAACACTCAAACTACTCAACACAACTTTTTTATCCAAGAGCATATCTTTCACTTCTGCAACTTTCTTCGAAAGTCCATCTATCTATTATCTATTATTCATTTTAGCAAATGCTCAATTTGGAAACGGATTTTGATCACAAAAACCTAAAAAGTGCGGATACTGATGTTCACCGAACTCTTGAAAAGTTTGGTGAAAACGGAAATTCACAGCAAATGTCTGTGAAATTCATAGCGACGCGAAAATTGATGAATCGAAATAGAATTCAAGATGATTCTTCGCAAGAAAATATCCCCTTCCACTTCCTAAGATTTGAAGAATATCTTCCGTAATAGATGTACGGAATGCATTTCGTACATTTTAATGTATATTACGGAAGTGCTCTCGAAAAAGCGGAATTCAATCAAATATGCCTGAGGACGTAACTTTCACGAGCAGCCAAACGAAAAGCACGAAGAGCTGTCGTTCCCACGGAGAGACAAATAAACATTGTCCAAGGTCACCGCGTAAACCGCAGCAACGGGAATAGACCGCAATGAGTAGCCATCATCGAGGGGTGCACTACCGAACAAACGCACGCGACAAACCTTACCCTCGGCGCTCTTTGAAAATCGGCATTCTTTGATGCGAGAAAAGTTTCCTAGAGACGAACGAAAAGAAATACTCGATATTTCATGAACCGATTTCCTACGATTAACATTGTGTGTTAAACCTATTCGACTCATCCATTTGAATAGCCCCCTGTTCGTATTAGACTCTTATATTCATGTGCATTTTTGAAGCCAAAAAAAGTAGTTGTTGTTCAAGAGATAATGAAAAACACAATTCCGAACGCGTGCATTCAATACACAAATACACCATCATTTGATGAACAATATCGTAAAAAATCACGCCTTCTACTTTACGTGGTGAGTTAAGTTTTTATGTAGGCGTGAGAAGTTTCATTTAACTTATTTCTCTTCTTATTTCTCTGTCTGAAATAAGATGACAGCATATTCTTAGATACATTAAAAAATTGAACTATTTTTTATCGATTTGTCGTTCAGAGTTGTTGATCTTGGCATTGACGTATCATGAGAGGGAATATTTACTTAACTCTGAAGTACTGCACATCATCAGTTTCTGTAAATCGAGGACATTATAATTAGAAATATATGGACGATCACTTAAGTTAAGCATAAAAGTATAACAACCAAACATCAAGCATTCAATTCATCATTTTATTATATTTTTAGATTTAAACATATACGATTCTTATATTTCACTATTTTCTATTAATCACTCCTTTAAATAAATAATTTCAATAGAGGGATGGAAGAATCTCGCCGAAGTATGTATGAAAAAAGTGCTATGGAATGGCATAAAAAACGCGAATTAATATGAAACAGAGTAATCCATCGATTTGGAAAGTCGCACGTGAGTATGCGATATCTGTGGGAATTTAACGTGATTATTTCTCCGCTCGTATATTTCTTTAGGAGCATTTCAATCTTCAAAACAAAAGAAAAACACTCTTTTGCTATTGCCGCACTCTTGCAGCATATACATAAAGCGCACTTACTTACACCTCTCCCCATGTGAAATGTTTCCAACTTCATCCGCCAGTTGGAGCCAGCGGTTGGAACTGAACATTCCTTTGAATTTCAGGTTTGAAACCTTTGAATTGCCCCCATGAGAAAATAATGGCATTGGATTTATCTTAGAAGAGGCTTCGAAATTATTCTAGAAAGATAAGAGAGTCGTCAGCTCTAGTGTTCGTGTTGGAAGAGTCCATTGCAACTCTCATATCTTCTTATGAAGTCGTCTAAGGAATCGATTTCCCAAAAGGAGGGGAGTTTGACTGCGTTTTCCATCATTCAAAAGTCTTATGTAATTATTCCTATTATGATACATATTGTTTCAAAAGCCGACTTGACTACCTATATATCGACAACAACCTGAATCAAGTAGACAACAGTGATTATATACAAACGTATATCTCGTGTGCATTGCGGCAAGAATCAATTTTCGATGATATTTCATGAATAAGATAGACTAAAATTTTAAAAAAAGCTTTCAAATTATAGTTATTTAAAAAAATGGTAAATAGCAACCATAAAATATAAAGAGTGGAATTTAAAGTTTACATCAGAAATATATAAACAATACGGATCTAAAAAGTGTTATATTGTACTTTTGACTCTCAAATGAATTTTCGAATCAGAAAATTATTGAACCTTTCGTCACTTCCGTCCGTCGATTATTTTGAACAAAAACTGAGCGTTAATCAATCTTAATACTGACATGAAGTTTTTCTTCTTCAGATATTAAAATGATGTTGCTTTAACTAATATTGTTAAAGAGGTGGTGAATAACATTTCATAACTATCATTCTTGCATCTTCCTTCATCTCACGCCATTTGCTATTCCGTCTTAGATCTGAAGATGAGAGCCCCTTTCAGAGAAACAATAGAAGAGTCATAAATGAGAGAAGACGAAAACGATCTTCTATATATCAGATCCCTTTCCAAATCTATTTTGAGCCTCTCATTGCCTACGTTTTTGATGATACCAACTTGTTGATATTGGGATGCGGGTGAAGCGAGAATCGTTTTGAAAATATTGTGAGAAGTCAATATGGATATTATAAGACAATTATCAAAATATATTTTTAAAATTCATCCACATCGTTTATGAGATGAATCATTTTAAAAGTATGTATGAGAGATAGAATTATAAGTTTCGAAAGAGAAATAATTTCAAAATGCGGAGGTGACTCTTTTGAGATTCCATTCTTTAAAAAGGAGCGTGAATTAGTGCATCGCGTTCCTTATGTGGGGAATATCGGACGAACACAAACAGCGACCAAGAAAAATAGAAAAACGAAAAGAGAACACGCGTTTAAAATGGCGGATCGGGTAGTGGTCGAAGAGGTTTAGTCAAGCTCTGCGGTGAAGAATAGGAAAGGCTGTGGAATATCTGTTTTATGGCATCTCATCTACGATAGTCATTCAAAGGAAGGTAAAGTGGGAAAATTTCACCAGCAAAAGGCGTTTTTCGACCTTATCGTCTTTTATTCCAAAACCAGAAGAAGTCTTTAGTACTTGATTGACTCTATGGTATGAATATGCAAATTAATAAAAAATATATGTAAATGATGCGATTAGTTTTAAAACAATAGGCATTTTATCAATTATTGGTGCGAAATAAATAATTGATTTAATCGGAATTGATATCTGCGGGAGTTGTTTTTTTGGACGATTTTCCTCCCGACTTGTAATTTCATTCCACGTCAGCCTTCAATCGAACTCATTTACCCATAGTGCGCTTTTCGTGACGCGCAACTCTGGACTGATTCTCAAGAGTGAAATAGAAGACAGCCTTTCCTTTCTTCAGGACATTCAAAAATTGTGGATGAAGCTTTTATGGAATTCTGCGAATGGCGGGAGGTATGTGAGGCACAAAAATGTTTGAAAATGAGTGAACATCGGAAAAAAGGCACATTTCTTCTGAAGCACAATAAGTGTGATTAAAGAGGATTCCATGGAAAATTAGAAGAGCGGACCATAATGAAAGTTGACTAATGTCACCGAGAATTGATATTAAGGAATTAAATTTACTTATGTTTATATGCGTTAAGGAATTTATAAATATAAAATATTTGTAAATATATAATTTACTTTTCGATTGATTCTATCAAATAAGTTATTAGAAGTACTATTTGAGGCAATAAAATTTTAGTTACTAAATAAATAAAACATTATTATCGCATCAAGTATATTTAACTTGATATAGTTTCTGAAGAAAATAATTTGATGAAATCGTTGTAGGTATTTCAGACTTATTTCTCAATGCATCTTAATAAACGTAAAAATCAACTGAAATCAAATCCCCGAATCCAAATGATATTTCATCAAATCAACAACATACGAAGTTGGTATCCCTCGAATTTATAAGAGAATGGCACATTTAGAAACGAATTTCCATTAAATAGACTTCAAATAATACAGCAAAGCATTAAACTCACGAAATGTAAAAGGTTGAAAACACAAAAAGCAATGAAGAAGCACGAGATTAAGCAAAGAAATTTACGCATTCATTTCAAATGTTCAAATTCTTTAATAAGTTTACCGGATGTAATTTGGCAGAATATCACTCAACAAACGAATCAACCATTCGCAATAAGGAAGCTAATTCAATAGGGATTATCGATCTATATTTGATCAATGCCGAGGTATGGCGAAGATAGAGAAATCTTGGTTAGAAGAAGTAGGTCTGTTCTAATTTAGAGACAATGACAGAGAAAGAAATGGGGAAAGGCTCTAAACCTTCAGATTGTGAGGAAAAACAGAAGGGATTAATAGGTGAGTCCGCTTTGAAAAGCGGTGTCTGGTACGATGGTATCACGCAATTCAACTGCGGTAGGGAAATTTATCAGCAAAATGAACCTCATGGAAGTCGTATAAATATTCTGGAAATTTATCGATCAAGGATGAAATTTTAACAACTACTTGCCCATTTAAATAAAATAATCAATGATATTAGATAGATAGGGAACACTATGCAAGTTCGAGCTATCTCTATTGTACGAACAATCTAGCATTACAACAGATATTGAATTTCTCTTTATTGGGTTTATTTATGATTATTTTAATACTTTTTTGATAATATCACATATAATAATTAATATTGATAATGCATTGCTAACACTAAAGTGTCTAAAAGAAAATCTTCTTTATTTTACAAAATTTCTCCTCTGTAAATAACTTAGATTTTATAAATAAAATATAATTTAATTTTTATATTGTATGTACTTTATTTTTGAGCGTGACTGATAATTTATTTTATTAAGATATTATTTTTATATTATTCCTATTTGTTATACCTATTTTAATATTAAATCACTTATTGAAAAGTTTTTCAGTCACATACCTAATGCTATTCAATATATATATATATAATATTTTTCTTGGTAAATTTTATTCAAATTGTACTGGCCTACGGATGATAAATGACTAATACTATTTAATATACTTTCAGTATAGTTGAGGGATGTTTAAAGGGAATTATTTGTACCTTTCTCGTATATATGCAGAGATATTGATAAAGAATTGTCAAATTGCACTGAAAAGGAGAAATCATCGATTCGATACGTTCATTACAGAGTATAGGAGAATGTGGAACGTATTCTCTTTCGCCGATTCACATTTGCGAGCACCTTTTACCGTTTAGACCATCTCCTTTCCTTATTCGGATACTCGTAAAATAATTATAACGGTGTTGTACTTCGAAAGGAAAGGCTAGAACAACTGACTCATTTGTAATGAGAGACTTTTTATGTAAGATGAGCGTCTTAGAGAGTTGAAACTGTTCTATAGTTAAATACGACAAACACGAATAAAACACTACTTTTGGATGTGGGAAATTTATTCGTAAAAGAAAATCATTGGCCACTTTCATGAAAGGGTTTTGTTTTTCATTTTTAGAGGTATCATTAAATGAAACTTCAGAACTGAAGTTGGAATTAATAGACGTAAGAACGATAAATTTGGGAGAGATTGTCAACACCTGTTTTCATAACTGATTGAAGTTTTAATTACTGATATGATGCAACTGGAAAGGAGGCTAGTGATTTATTATACGGTAAACACGATAAATCTGCTCATAACTATAAATCCCAGACAATAAACAAATGAAAATTATGCAACTTAAGCAAACTTCAACGTTCGTACAGTGATACATTATAAGCGAGCGAACAAACGTTTAAGAATGCGGTACTGAATTCAGCTCTTAAAGTTGCGAAAATTTTAATCCGCTTACAAGTCAACTTCTATCACGCGAAGGGTCTAAACAGAATTACGTTTAATCTTAGAAGAATTCTCAGGAATGGTTCATTATCCGTTTTCAGTTTTGGAAGAGCACGTGCGAAGTTTTTTCAGCATTATGGAAGACCTTTGTGAAAAAAAATAACATTTTTCGAGAAAAAAGTTATAGATCAAAGGAACAAGACGTCCAACTTTCTACGAGACATATCGTTGATTCATAAATTATCCGTTTATATATGTTTATATTCATGCACTTTTAATTTATTTCATCAGCCCCACCATGGTTGTACGATTTTATGAGCATCTTAAAACTAGAGGGTACTTAAGAAGCCTGAATATTCCAAACGGTAACAATTAAAACAAGTGAACCGGTTCAATGACTAATGAATTTCCTGTGCATTCACTGCAGATTCCACAGCAATCAAACTGGACGATAACAATCTTCAAACGGATAGAAACAATGGAAAAGAAGATTAAAAGAAGAATTATTAGCTCGTCGAGAGCAAACGTATCTACCGTTCGTTGATGTTAAAGGCGTGTGAACAGCATTTCAATCGAAACAAAAATACTTGGAGTATAATCAAAGGAGTCATCGGGACTAAATAAAGTTCAAATCGACAGTGTAAATGAAGTGTGAGCAAAGGAAGTCGAAAAGGGGAAGAAATATGAGGATAGAAAACTTATTTATTCCGTAATATATTGAAATCCGGTCAATGCCCAATTATTTGCTGATCAAATTCATTGATTAAGGGTCCTTAAATCGGGTATTTTTGATCATTCGTCTAGATGTAAATGGGAACAGAACATCAGTTTTTTTTTGTTTTTTCAACTTTATTGTTTAACGATTAGATGTGACAAGTACATTGTAATTTGTTTCCATTAGTATAACTGGACGTAACTGGAACAACTTAAATAGAAAATTAGTCCGTTGATGTAGATTGTACATCACCGGATTATTTCTCTTGACTTTTAGGATTCAATTTTAAAATATGACTGATCTCAAATAAAATATCGCTTCACTGGTATTCAGATGATCCAATCCAATAATGAAAGGGTTAAGTAGTTAGCAATCTAACAAAAAACACACAAAGTTTATTCGATATACGCTGAATACTGCCCACAAACATGGATCGTGACTGAGATTTCTTCGAAGGATTTCAGATAAACTTTATAATATATTTCTCATGAAACTTTCGACGCTGACGATGAAAACCTGAAATGGCCTGAAATTCCCAATTTTCCAAAGGATCCTTATGAATATTTCAGGAGACATTTCGTGGCAACTCTTACCATTATGCAAACTTTACCTAAATAAAAGATTGTCTTGTAAATATAACCCTTGTCGGTGGTGCATCCCTCAAACGACTAAAATAAGCTTTTTCTATTGGAATTACGGATCATAAATTTCCTCATTCCGTACGGGAATTGGAATGAAAGAGGTCGCGAATGCGTAATGCATTTTCGTGCTCATAATGTTGATAGAGTTCTCTAACGAAAAGCAACATCCTTTTCATGCTTTACTCCCGGATGTTTTATTGTGTGCATATCGTTAGCTCTTCATGTATTTTAAAGTCCAAACTTAGTCGAAAGGTTTATAATTATTACCAAAGATAAGATATAACCGAGATATCATACTTAGGTTTCGACGTGATTTTACGTAAGTTTTAATACCAATGACCCGGATGTGCAAATATTAGGATGAATCTCCAATTATAAAATTTTATACGAATCTGTCTAAGGCAGCTGATTTGAAAACTTATATTTTCAGCCTATAGAAATAGTTCAATATACCAAGAACCTATATTTAAGAGGAATAGGAGTAACTTAGTCGAATGCAGTTTACACTTCAAAGTGCAAAATATAAAAACCTATTCTACCGCAGTTGACGCTTTCACGTAGTAAATCGAACTTCGATAGCTATATTTTTCCATTTGGATTTTTATGCACAAATGGAGGATTATGGATAGATTATCTCAAATCTTTTCCGTACATAATGAGATCATATCCGTGCAGAAGAATCGAACAAAATATTGGGTTGTTCGATCTGACAATGTTAATATTATCAAACAAAAATGATAAAAATTATTCAGACGCATTTATTTTCGGACCCATTTCAAGTAACGTCTATCATGTCAAAACAGATGTTTTTACCAGATATCCACACGAAATAAGTGAAAATAGAAACGCAAAGAGTCGAAATATTATGTTATTTGAACCAATATTTGAGGAAAAAGTATTCAGAATAAACCGTTCGAAGAGCTGCTTTGCTTTAACAATGTTCACTTCAACCATAAATAAGTACGTTGTGCAGACGTCACAGTCAGGCACGAGCTCTGCTTTTTATGTGAACAGCACAAAGCTAATCAATTACAGGTGTGCGCGTGTTCGGAAGTAATACGGGTGGAGGGAAGGCTAGAGACTGAGAAGATGAAAAGAAGCTGTCCTTTGGAAAATACCGTATTTGACATAAGACGCACTGTTTTTCTATAATTAGGTCTCAAAAATTTTGCCTGCGTCTTATATGAGAAGGTATTGGTATCGGGGCTTAATACTATTTGTTTAAAAACAAACCCTCGGAAATATGACTAAAGGAAACAAGAAATTAAGTCACACCATTCAGTATAAACTAGCAATGTTAAATTACGCTGAATTGCATGGAAGCAGGGCAATAGTAAGTCATTATATGGAACCGAACTACCTCCTTGATGAGGGTGCGTCTTATATGCCAGAGCCGTCTAATTCAAACAAACACGAGTTATATTGAATGAGGAGAAGGAAAAGCGTTGAAACAGAAAGGTAGCAATAAACTTGCAATTTAATACTCCATTTGATGCTAACAACGCCTCATGCTTCATATAATTAGAGAACCAGTATAACCATCAATATATGAGTCAATAATAAATGTCAATTTCACAGAAACATTGGTTGAGTTTGGTGGAATACTAATCAATAAGGAGATATAAAAGAATAAGATTTCGTGTTTGATTCAAAAGATATTGAGAGCCATTCCAATAGAAAATCCTTTTTAAAATTCCTTGAAAAATTTTCCTATGGAATATAAATATCATTTTGTGTATATATCACATCCAAACAAGAATGGTAAGTTCTGAGTCTGAGGCGATTCGAAACTCGATGCAATAGGAGTCGACAGTAAGATAAGAGTCCTATTTCAATATCACCTTTAATTCTGTAGCACTCGCGAAAGAAACAAGTCTTACATAGGAACTCAGTTAACACAGCGATGGACTGGACTCTTCGTATTCATTCTCTTCCTTTTTCATAATCACAGACATAAGATGAATACTACGTCCGTTTGATACGGTAAAGTTTAGATTAAATATACATGTAGATCTTTATTACATCGAATATCCTGCGATAATACGAAAATTGCGAGCCCAATTCGATTGTAGAGTTTTGGGGAATTTGAAATTTACCCGAAATTATAATGTTTGTAATACCGCAGAAGACATTCATCAAATTATAAATGAAATGAAAGAAGTGTGCAATTTACATTTCAATTAGAAACTACTGGTTTGTAATAGCCTCAACGGAAAGCTATATATTCGAAAGAGGAATCGAGCACTGGGAACTAATCTCTTATGAATAGTAAAGTTTTACCGTAATTATATAATTACTCAGTTAATACAGTTGATAATGTATACGAATGAGTAGAATTAAGACATATTTGAGAGGAAAGCTCACAATCAGATGTATTTCCAGAACTCTTTCTAGAATATCTTAACTCCTTCATATTAAGGGACTAAACTAACATTTCTACTTTAAGAATGCCCATCAGACTTGGATTTACTTTTAATGGAAATGGCTTCTCTTAAGAAGAGCGTTCTTAACTATAAATAACGTATTTCACCAATAGAAAGTATTCATTTCTATGAATCCCTTAGATTCCCACTAAGTGGATGGAAATGTGTTTCCAATTTTAATTTCTTTTTTAGAGACTTTAGCTTTCTTAAAAGTTTTACCGCTTCATCCCACTCTATCGTTACTCAGAATAGGGATTTCGCTTCGTGGAGATCTCAAAAGCCACTCATCCGTCGATACCTCACAGCATTTTAACTTCGTAGCACAAAATAAACGAGCAATCAAATTATAGTTGAGGAACGTGATCGACACTTTTGTCTATGCTATATTTTATAAGAATCACATGAATAAGAACTATGAATGTGCAACAGACGACATCTTTTTATGAATTGGAATATATTAACGGAGTCTAAATAGACATTTTAAAATGGGAAAATGCTCCTTCAAAAGGCACATTGTGGAATATTTTTCCGCATGATTATCACAACAGTATTTCAACTTGAATTTGATGATAAATAAGAAACGGTTAATACCTCTGTTTCTCTCATTAAACCTCAGCTGCAGAAGAATCGATTACATATCGCCATTTTATATTGCTTTGTGTTCTATGAGACTATAGTATCTTTTTACAAATTCAGCATAAATGCATATAAGAAATATGTCAGATAACACTATCCATAAAGTTTTCTATGTTTACTACGAGAATATTCTGGGACAACATGTTCTGTATATCGTATGGTAAAAATGATGCGTCGTAGAGTGAAAAACTCCTTCCTTTCCGACATCCGGAAATTGGGGAAATCCCGACTTACAAAGAAACCGTCCTAATTGGCATGAATGGGCTCAAAGATGGAGTCCTACCACTTACAACCATTTGTATCGAAACCAGTTAACGGTATAGAGAAGGGACAGACCATCGCTCCTCAACCTTTTCCAACTCAATAACCCACTATTTCTAGGTTTTGCCTCAAAAGGCATTTTTTACTGCAGCGCCTAAAACTTACCTAGAAAATCTGATTGGGCCGAAGGAAACGGGAATGCCCTAAGATAAACAAAACACTGTTCAACTCACATTTTCTATTCATTTTCGTGTTTTGTCACTTCTGCGCTCATGTAACGATTCTTAATGTCATTGAGAGTTTGATCTCTATTTTCTTTCGAATTTTAATAAAAGTTTCGATAAAAATAACTTTTCTACAAAATATTTTTATCTGTACTTAGTGTCGCCATATAAATTAAGTAATATTTTCCGCACTTGAAGGAAGACCGGTTCCTTCAAAAGAATCATTCGTTAACCATCGAAAATGTTATTTGCCATTAATTTAAATCCATACATTATGTCATTCGATGAACAGGCATTTCTAATTGGTAATCAGAAATTGTTAATACTTTCTTATTATCTAATATTGGGAATTTTATCTGATAAATCGCAAAATAGAAATTTTTTCTCGTGAAAATTAGGAAGAGGTTGAACATGGTTTACACTTTAATCTATATAATTTTTATTATGGATTTATTTCCGAAATATATTTTTCGATCCAGCAAACATTTCCTTTCTTTTGATAAGGGTTATCTGTGTAAAAGGGGAAGAGTGAACAAATCAACATCCTTCATTACACTGTCACTTAGGTAATTTCACATCTGGGAAACATAGGAAATGATGGAAGAATGCGAGAATATGTAAAAAGAACAATGGAAGGAAAGAGAGCCACCTTCGGTTCGTCTGGAGGATGGTTTCCAGCAAATCGATGTGCTTTAGAAGCCCTTCAAGAGAACGTCAAAAGAGGGTGTTCTATCATCGATTTTTAGGCGACTGCAAGTTAATTTTAGGTCGTTCGCCGGTTATGATATTTTAAGATGTCAGTGCGACGCTTATAAACTTGAAGAACGGTGGTAAAGCATTGCCTTCATAAAATAAAACAAGAAATCGTGTACGAGTTTTAATTTTGTTTCTTTAATATAAAAAGTTTCATTTAAGCAAGAAAATTAAATATGCCGAATAAGGGGGAAATGAATAAATAAAAATCTTGGTCCACGCAAAATATTTATTGCGAATGAATTTATAATAAACCTTTACATGCACTCGTATATAAGCATTACTTGCTTTCTCTTTATAATTCTCGGATCACCAACGTATACTACACTACTACGCAAGAAATAATTTAAATAATAGAACACAATTACTCTTTCGTTGTGCTCATTCCGCTAATGGGACATTAAAAAAGTAAAGAAGAGAATGTACAAAAATGCCATTGAGTTTCATTATAAGAGATAAACGTTTTGACAGAAGAAAGAGAGTGTATGTTGCAGAAAGAAGAATTTTATGTTTAATGGGAAAAGAAATACTTCAAAAGATGTAGAATAGGATGTAAGAATTTTCCAAAATTTTTAAATATTATCCCCATATGTGAGATATACAAAAAATATAAAGGGTGAATTTTTGCGCAAATGTTTCCAAAAAATGAGTCAGTTTTAATGAGGTATCTCAATGAGTAACAGCGGTGGATAACATGTTTATAGTTATCATGAAATTACGATAAAGTATTTTTAGGATTTTATAGCAATATATTTTCTATGCAGAAATCCTATTATTAATACTATCTAAAGAAAGATTTTGAAGATCAAATCTGAAAAGTTATGGGACCTTTGTGAGCAAACAAAATATGCAATACATTTATTTGCATTAGAGAGTAAGCCTGTTCTCGTTGAAGTGGAAAGTTTTTAATAAAATTAATAATTTAATGAAATTCATCCGTTCTCAATTGTCTAAATTAATACAATTTTCTAAAGAATACTCTTCGAAATCATCATTCTAAAAGGTGTATGGAAGGCTCTAATCTTAAATTGCTGAATACCTATAACTTTTTGTTTCATTGACGATCTTAAAAGTTCGAGTTCGTAATAAAACTCGAGAAATGCAATCAATCATTGATTGCGTACACGTTGGTATTTATTAATTTAAATAGGAAAATATATTGTTTTTTGGATTATTCACAGAAACATCGAAAGATGGATCTTCTCTGGATGGGTTAAAGGAGGGTCCAGCGAATTACAGGCTAATTTCCTCACTAACTAACATCACCAAGCGCTAAATCGATAAAATCAATATTATTACTATAGCTCCTTTATGGGCTAACTGGAAGCGTCAAACTTTTTTGCTAGAAATATGCATGATTTTAGTGAAAGTGATCTTGCGAGATGCAGCTCGCCTTACTAACTCGAGGTATTCTGGAATATGCAGAAAACAAAAGACAGGTCGACGCTATTTTCCTATAGTCTGTTCCACTTTTCTAGGCAGTATAGGCTTATGGAGAAATCGAATAGCCTCGTACGCCGGGTCATTTTTCCGGAATATCCGCGATATCCACAAAATTTGCCTTCGCAACGGATGAAATTAAGATTTTCAACTTAGTTTGGTGGATTTTTTTCCAATTTTTTGGTGAAATTTGGACAAGGAAGGATGGTTCTATATATTGACGGAGTTTTTTCAACATTTAAACAAAAGAAATAAATTTTACAGCGGAATGAAAAAAAATGGTAATCTCACCAGCCGTGAACAATACTAAAACTGCCATTTCTCTCATCCTATCTTACGTAAAGTGCTAGTTTTTTCTTAGATTACTCTTTATACTCCGTTATACTCCGCTGGCAGTACTCCCGTACTGCCAGCTTTTGAGGAACGGACTATAGACTTCCGTAAAGCATTCGAAAAGATACCTCACCATAAATTATTGTATTAATTAAAAATCGCCGGAATCATGGTGGAAGTAATAGACTGGACAAAACACTTCGTTTGAACAAACACCGTCAAGCACTACTCGTTGTTTTCTGTCATTTACATAGTAGGGATAACCTCGGGTGTTCCATAGGGTAGTGTAATCGAGCCACTCCTATTTTTAATGTTTATCGATGGCCTCAGCAAAGAAATTGATAGAAAGGCTAGGATATTTGCGGACGATACAGTTATCTACAGGGAAACAGCTAGCAGTGAGGATAGATTAGTACTTTGTAATGATCTAGATAAAATAATGACCTGGTGTGAAAATTGGGAACTAGAGTTAAATATTAACAAGAATTCCGTTGTCAACTTCTTTGACCGGAAAACAATGAATAACGATTTCACATACAGCCTCCGATATTGTTATAATGATATTGCTACGATAAATCGATTAGCGTCACTAAAATGCTCAAGGATGCGGGATGGGAATCAATAGAACAGAGAAGATCAAAGCGTAGATTATATTTACTATGTACTATACTATACTATTTACTATAGATAGAGAAGAATTGTTTAAGGAAGACGTAGTACAGATCATGCGCCCTACCTGCTATATAAATCGATCAGATACAGCGAACAAAATAAGGGAAATAGATGCGAAAACTAACAGATTGAAAAATTCGTGTTTCCCTCGAGCAATTCTCGAGAATAATCGTCTAGGGAAGTAAGGTCACGGTACTTGCACTCCCTGCCACACACCGAAAGGTTGCTCGAAGGGCATCTACATAGACGTAAACGATCTTATTCGTAAACATGTTCCGTTGTTGAAAAAATTTAAATACGTCCGTTAAAACTGCCTTTGTGAAACTTTATGTATTCTATCATAGTATTTGAGAGTTAAAGGAATTTTAAAGCGAATTCTGTTAGTTTTATTTTAGAGATCAGGTCCTGGAATGAACCTCTGAGCGCCTATAATTTGAATGTCTCTTTTGGAATCGTGCCAATGTAATTTTAGTGTGAGAACTATGTAAATGAACGATTAACAACAAGTGAGGGAATCTTCTTCCATGTTTCCCTCCGAAGACACATGTCTCTCCCCTCTTTTCATTCAATTTTCCCACAGTTTCCACTCAATTGCACCCCCATTCCTTATACTCAAGAGACAGTTTCCCTTCGTCCCACACGGAAAAACTGTTCCAAAACCGTTCCTCGAAGGGCAAAGAACGTGTCTTCAGCGGTCCCGCTGACGGCCAATGCGTGGGAAAGGGTTTGCAGACTTCAATTATTTAGAAGCTGCCAAGAAATGACTGGATAAGGAGTCGAGACTTTTGTGCCAAGTAAGCTACTCCGAGTAAATGGCATGACGGGATGGATAAAAGATATAAAACCATTTATTATAGATCCAATAGAAAGTATTACCCTTATTACGGCGATCGTTAAGGGGCTAAGGGTGGGACCGCAAGAAGAAGAATACAATGATTCTAAATTTGTGGAAAAAGATCGGTTAAAATGGTAAATTGGTCATAACTCACTAGAATAAATTATTGATTTTCTAAATTTAGGTTATAAAATGCGTTGAAGAAGTAAAAGAAGTTAAATCTAATTCAGATCTGAAAACGTTTAGGTTCAGAAAAATTCATGGATTTCAAATTTAAATGCTAATAAATTTTGATGACTTTTGCGAATTCACGATCTCTTGAAGGATTAAACAAAGAATTGAAGAGAAACATTATTCTAACAGGGTAACACCCAAATAGGGTGCGTGGCAAGGAATCTCACGAGATCTTTCATGGACCCTAACTGCTCGAGCCAAAGTGGATAGTGATAGTTCAGAAGTAAGAAAGTGCACCAAAAATCGTGCTGAATTTTAAAGGGTATTCAAAGGCAAAAGCAGGAAGTGCTGGAAAGTAGGACTTTTTCCTGTCGCTCCATACGTTTTCCAAATTTCGCCTCTTTCATTTTTCTTTAATCCGACAAAGCGACCGTCAAACAGGTTCTTATGATGGACTCCTCTAATTTAACCGCCAATTCGCCGATAAGTGACAAATTCACGGACGTCGTTACATTTGAAGACGACGACTCAAGAAATCGCTTTAGTTCCTAAATCTGATCTTCTTCGGAAGAGAAACATTGATAAACAAAGTTCTTTACGTTATTTATCTCCATTTAAAAATCCGCCATTCTCGTGTCGTAGAACCACTTCTGATGATATCTTATTTCAAAATGAAGTAGAAAAATTGACTATACGATAGGATCGATTGAAAAGAAACCTTTCCCAAAGGAAGTCGTATTGTTATATAGTTATTTCCTATTTTAAGAAAATTCCAAACTATGACGAATTGCATTTTAGTATTACATCTTACTAAATTATTATTAATAGTTTAGCTTCATACTGTTTAGTTACCTCATTCGTTCATTTAAAAGGACGTAATTAATTTTAAAAAATTACCATTTATTCAAAACTGATACATCCTTACCTGAAGTACACACCACTTGTTACTTTTAAATCTTATAAAATCCAAAATAAATAAATAATATCTGTACTTAAGTTAAAATGTAGCCTAGTTATTCTGTCATCCGACTGAATGGGTATGGAAAAATAGATGATGAGAAACTATTAATTATCGTCATATCGTCGTCAGTAAAAGACTTCTAAAAATTTGCTGTCTGTTCTCCTTGAACGTTGCCTTAAAACACACATCAGCTAATCTAAAAGATCATTAGTTTAGAGGCTTAGTTGTCGCTATTATAATGCACAGCATTTTCACGGGAAAAAGACGACTCACAATTTTGATCTATTGACCATAATTTGCATCGACGACTTGAAAATGGTTTATACTAAAAGACATTTATATTTTTATTCAATTCATTCAAACATTTTGTTTAATACGGTAAGAATATTCGTACCAAATTATTTTAATACGTAACACATATAATCTAGTAATCTATATATATAAAGGAATGTGTTTGTTTGAATGTAATTTGTTTACTTTTTTGCTGTATTAGAAACAAAAAAAAAGAAATTTCTTACGGTGTTCTTATAAGAAATACATGTTAACTTAGATTATATCACTTGCATGCTTCCTATCTTTTGCAAAATTAAATTAGAAATAAACAACGTATGGATTTGAAAGTAACACCAAATGTAGGGAAATTGAATAAAGTTTCTTATTTTGGTCATGAAATATAGTTTACGATCAGAAATAACGAGAAGTTGGTGAAATTAGATGATATTTTTGATGAATTTTGAGGCTGTAAACAAACTATTTCTTAGTTACCACGAATGTAATTGTTGAATTTTCTCTTAAGAACGCATTGAGAAATCAGTATTTAAATGATGTTTGTTTATAGCAACGTAAATATTTACGTATATTTCGTAGAGTAAACGGTTTTTGATATTAAATGAAAATGATATCGGGATAAATTCAAGAGATTGAATGTACTGCACAACTTGTTGAGTTAAGACGTTACCTAATTTGGTAACAAATTTCAAAAAAAATTAAAACCTAAGAGATGCTGTAGCAAATGACGGAAATATTGAGAATCTGGGCAATTTGGTTATTTTGCCAGCGACGTTTACAGGCAGTCCTAGACACATGCATGAGTACGCACAAGATGCAATGACCTATGTAAGGACATGCGGGAGACCAGATTTGTTTATTACGTTTACCTGCAACCCGATTAGGTCCGAGATTAAAGAAATGCTAATCAACGGTCAGTCATCCAGTGATCGCCACGATTTAATTGCGAGAGTTTTTAAACAAAAGAAACAAAAACTCATTAATATTATTACAAAAGGTCACATCTTTGGAGAGGTGAGATGCTGGATGTACACCATTGAATGGCAGAAACGAGGTTTACCACATTCACATAATTTATTTTTATTTTTGTTGAAAGATTCAACCAAAAGAAATCGACGTTATTATATCAGCTGAACTTCCTAACCAAGAAGAAGATCCTGATTTATACGCTGTGGTAACTAAAAATATGATCCATGGACCATGTGGAAATATAAATCGGAACTCGCCATGTATGAAAGATGGGAAATGCACCAAAAACTATCCTCGAAAATTAATTAAAGATACGCAAACAGGAAACGACGACTATCCTTTATATAGACGGCGAGCTCCAGAAAATGGAGGTTTTACTGCAATACTGAAGACTCGAAGCAACGTGGAAATAGACGTGGATAACAGTTGGATTGTACCATATTCTCCATTATTATCAAAAATGTTTAACGCACATATTAACGTAGAATACTGCAATAGTGTCAAATCTATTAAGTATATCTACAAATATGTTAATAAAGATTCCGATATGGCAGTTTTTGGTGTAGGCAATGAAGACACCAACAATGAAGTAAAGCGTTATCAGTTGGGAAGATACGTCAGTAGTAACGAAGCTGTTTGGCGAATCTTCGGATTTTCCATTCATGAACGGTATGCTACTATGGTTCACCTTAGCATTCATTTAGAAAACGGTCAACGAGTATACTTCTCAACTGATAGTACCGCAAGAGTGATTGATCAGCCGCCAAACACAACTTTAACAGCATTTTTCCAACTATGCCAGCAGGATACTTTTGCAAGAACACTATTGTATTCAGAATTGCCGAAATATTATACGTGGAATATATCAAGGAAAGTCTTTTGTAGAAGAATTAGGTTAAAAATTTATATATTCTTTCTCCTGGATATGAAACAAAAAATGAAGTTTATAAACAGGTGTTAAATAAAAAAGATTCTTAAATTTGTATGAAATAGTGTATTGTTGTACTTTATAATTTGTTGTTATTATTTATGTAGTATATTTATATTATTGTTTCCCCCTAACCCGTGCAAAGCCGGGTCTTAAACTAGTTTTGTATAATGTATACAAATGAATAACTTCGCCTTTTAATACTTCTTTTCTTTTTAATCCTTCGTTTTCACCCTCTGATTTATGATTTGATATCCTGTAATCGGTATTAATAAATTGAATTTTGTAAAATGGGCTTTAAATATCCTTTCTTATTTTGATAGAACATACTCCAAACATCAACATTAAACGTAGCACGAGTAAGAAATATACGAATGCTATTCATGTCTTTTCCAAATCGCATTTATCTAGCACATGTTCAATTCCAATTGTTGGTTCATTGAATGGAGAAACGGTGGACTTAAGCAGTAAATTCCACCACCATTTGGCTTCTGAAGAATGTGTAGAACACTCATCCGTCTCTAGACACGAGGAAGTCTACATACGACGATTAACCACACTTTCTATATGCTCCTTCCATTTTCAAAGGATTTATTCGTGAGGTAATATTTTTGGAATATAGGATATGCACGCTATTATGATTTCTTACGTTTAAATTGATTTTTGGAGTTTTATTTAAAGGCTTATATCAGGATAAGTATTATTTCATGAAAGTTTAGTTCTAAGGTATTTATGATATGAATGTATTCCTCACGCAAATGAAGTGCGACTTTCTTGAGTCATGCATCAAGTTAATAGAATGTTCCTTCGCGACCATCATTTCTACAAAATTCCTCCTCTATTAATTACATCGCTTTTTCCAATGTCTTGATCAACATAAAATAGAATTATAAGCGTAATGTTTTATAAAAAAGTCTTGCGTTGTCTTCTATACCTCGTAAAATAGATGCTCCTAAACCAGCTTCATCAGAGAAATATAAGGAAGTGCAGATGTGTTTCAAACTATTCCGTGGTATTATCTTAACACCACGAGATTTAGCTTTCAGAATATTACATCGATAAAGATGCATAGGAATAGTTAAATAATTTCCAGGAATGGTCAGTTATGGGAACTTTCTTCTGAGGGTATTTCATGTTCCCCTCTTTTCAAGTGCAACCAAAACGAAGCGTTGTCGAGGGAGTTTCGCCTTTCTGGATGAAGTTGACGAGGTCAATACACGACTCACGCCTTCGAGGACGGGAGGCCACAAGGGAGCAAACGAGGCGCACGAAATAATCCTACGAAGCGATTAAATACAATAAATGTAATCGATCCATAAAGTTGTCTTATTGTACGCGAGACAACGACAAGAAACGATTTTCAGTTGGATACTTATTTTCAGGATCAAAGAACAATGTAATAAAACTCAAAAACTCCATCAGGTTCTCTAGGTGCTGTCATGAATTGGAGAAAACATATTAAAACAATCGGCCATTACAATTACTCCTGTACCTATATGATTCTGAAAGTATATTTGACTTTTGACTGTCGATTTACTCGATTAAGTTATGAAATAACGAAACAGTAGCAGGTAATTCTGAAATTAGTGGAACCTATTCATTTCGAATAGATGAGAGAAATATATGGTTCAAAAAGAAGTGTCGATGAAAGATATTTTAAAAGGTTTTTATTGATAAGTAATCGCTTAGAGTAGATAAAGATGGAATTGAAAACCACGTGCGAGGCACATTTATCTGACAACCTGAGGAAGAAAAGGGTTTTTAAAGCAAAGTTCCCACGCCAGTTTTTCTAGCGAAGTCTTAACCCATAAAACGGTCGTGACATATTAACGGTCGAGGGTTTGAACGTCTGTCGCTATCTTATGGAAAAGACTTCAGAATACTTGTTTCGAATATTTTTAATGCCAACGGCACCTGCTGGTCGTATGATTTGCCACTTTTAATTCTTGGTTATTGGATACAACAATGGGAAGCTTTAGACGAAAGTGTCATTAATTCTAATCATCATCATTAAATCCATAATATCTCCACGTTACGGTGTGTCAACCATAATATTATCGAACCGTATTGATAGGGTGATAAGATAATGAGACATTAGACTAATGTTTACTAAATACGAAAATATTTAAAAATATAAATAGTTATTGTGTTAATTAAATAGCTACTTGAATCATGAAGTGTTTCACTACATCAATTCCTTAAAAAAAGGTCTTCAAACTTTCGATGACAGCTCGAAACGAATAAAAACGGGAAAATTAAACGAAGAGTGATTAAAAGATGTGATCTCCTGATTGAAGTGACCCCAAGCGAAATCAAAAGCGGTTTAATTATCTACTTTTACCATAGAATTAGCTACTACATATTTTCACTTGTTCTATGGTCAATTCAGCGGATAATGTGAGATTATCGGATAATAGCGGACTTAGTGAGTGAAATTGAATTAAAGGTTTATGAAGATAAGTCATGGAGCAATTAAATGCAAAAGGAAACATCAACAAGCAATGTCCCTTTGGAAATATAAAATGGCCCTTGAATATGCGGGCGATCGGGAAACACGTGCAGAGGGTGGACATGAAGATGGTTGGGGGATAAAGAAGTAACTGATTCCGAAAGTGATGGGCTTCTGAAACACCATCATCAGGAGCCTCAAACACATCTTCAGCCCACAACTGCCGAGGCCGAGAGATGCGACATCTATGAACTCAATGATCGGAAAGGGTTTTTACAGGAGAATTAAAACAGTTATTTGATCAGTATTAAGATGAGGATCAGTGTAACCTGTATATATTGCTATTTAAAAAAATCGAATAGAGACACGAGGAGAGTGTAAAAAATCAATTTTGGACTACGTTTAAACAGAAAAATGTACGTATGCACTAATATCAGTTAATTAATGCGGATTTGAAATTTTCTGTGTAAACGGAGCTTCGAACCTCACCCAGAAAAAAAAGATTAATCGATGGATTGGCACATAATGAGAGTCCTTCACCATTTAACAAATATATCCACTCTACAGTAAGTGATACAAAAGAGAATGTAGAAGTGCCTTACTTTGGCTAGAAATCTATTCAAATGACTTATTAAAATGCTAATTCTCTCTTGAAGACGGTATACTAAAACACGGGAATTTCATAATAATTCATTTGTTATTCATCATCTGTTCTAAAAGGCACATCCTATGTGGGCCAATCGGATATTTCGGATTGGACTCCATAGCAAATTTAATATAAAATTTGATTTTGAAATAATTGAAAATTATGAAAAATATTGAAAAGGTAGTTAACCAGAGAAACGATTTTTTCAAAAAATTTATAAAAATTAGTAAATTTAGGAGTAGAACACAAATTATAATCTGTTTACATATATATCGACTACTATCTTTCAAAGAAATTATAGTCTCATTCCCCCAACAAAAGAAGAAATGACATTTTTCGAATATCTCATTGGAGGAGTTCCGTAAATGAAATCTCGTGAGATATTAGCCGATCACCTTATGCGAGTTTCTCTATGAAGCGATCGATTTACAAAGCAAAGTTTCAATGAATAATAATGATGTCCATTTTTTCGGTATCTTCATTCCGAAAATTATTATTTGTAATTAGCTAAAGTAAACTATAAATAAAAATAAATTATGGATCGTTTTTTCGAGGGAGAGTGAGTATTACATAAAATTATTTTGATCGAAATCGCGAATTAATAACTTTTACGGAAGGCCATCTTAATTATATAAACATTTTTAGTTTGGAATATAACTTTTTCTGATCATTTATGGTAACTTTCCATTATATAATGACTAATTGACTTTCAATAAAAATAAACTAGGAGATTAACCGATCACTACAGCTGAAAAACATCCATCGATATTTCTTCCACCAGCTACAATTACCTTTTACCAAGTATATATATAATAAGTATATAAATGATAGGTAAATAAGTGGTGATTTGGTTCCCTTCACTCACCTCGTCCACAACTGTGCTCTTGACCCTCCAAAGGGCTTCGGCCGCCGGTAGACAGAATTCCACTCTGAACCTCTTAAGGTCTCCGAGGTAAGAACACACCAGAATGTCTCTCGCCTGTCTCACAAGGATCCGTCTCGTGGCTTCCACTACTGCTGCGCCAGGGCCGCTGCCGTCCGTGGCGGCCGCTGCAATGTATATCGGCACCAGAAGCAGCTCTACCAATCCAGCAACGTCCTCTTTACCCTAAGAAGAGACGAAGTAACTACAATATTTGTGTAAACGAATACGATCTGTTTCTTTAAATTTGAGCTGATGTATTAAAGGAAGGGCTATTAATTTGGATCCGAAAATCAGCGCAGTTCTTTTAATGTTCCGAGGGTATACATGGCCGTAACGGATACATCGCTGCATCGCAATTTCGCTATCTCACGAATAGCCTTTGGGGTTGTTTAAAAGATGTCTTTTTTAAACCTTTTTATGATAACGATTCAATCTTCTTCACATTGAAAGAAAAGAATGCTTCTGTTTGATGAAATTATATTATCCGTTACATTAGGCACTTATACTTAGTCCAATGCTTCTTAGGATAACTGCGGGAAATTATTAATCACATAACGAATCGTGAGAAAGAAATAAAAGTTGACTTGAAAAGTTGTGAAGGATCGGTACTCGAAGTTGAGTTTCGCCGCATCTGTTCGGTTGCCAATTTAAATATGGAATTTTATTAATGTTTAATGTCGTCCCTAATTACAGAACGAAACGACTATGATTAAGTAAAATTACTTGAAAATATTATATAAATGTATATATTGCATAAATATTAACCCCCTCCAACATGATTTATTTTCTTAATTCCCTCTCCTTATCGACCATTTATTTGTCGTCAGAAATTTTTCAATAATATATAATTTAAAAAATTTAAAAAAAATAAAGCACATTTACGTTTTTAATCAAAGAAATAAAAAGTGTTCGTTAATAATAGTTCTCATTTATTTTACTATTAAACATTTAAGGAAAGCCTCAGCTTTTTACTCTCAACAAAAAAAGAGTGATCCAATGTTTGAAAGGATGGAAGATGCTTGAAAGAAGGATGAACTAGCTGTTTGACAAGCATCCTTAATAGTAGCTTAATTTTACAGAGAATATGTTAAAAATAGTGCGATACTGATAAAAACTTATTTTCTCCAGCAAAAAAATCTTATATAATGTATTCGAAATATTTTCCTTAGAAAAATTAACTTGGGAACCATCTTAATGTAATTGCATAAATATTAAACCATTTAATTCCTTTCGAAAGTTCTTTAAAGTTTAATTTAATAAATTTCACTATTGGTAGTTTATCACTATAATAATTTAAATTTTTATGACAATTATATTGCGATATTGTGCGACTTGACGCTCGTCATTTTATTGATTTAATAGCAGTGTAAAATATTAAACTCTGTCCCTTATGCATGTAAAAATCTTGTATACATTTGTCGTACAATATTCTTCATCGATTTATTAGGAATGCATTACAATAGTTAATGAAATATATTGTTGCCTGTCAACGAGTTACCGAATAATTCTATCGAAGTTATTATTTAATGACGGTATGTCTCAACATGACTTCTGATGGATTTTACTCGGTATTTCTTTCCTTGTCATTTTTATAATTATTAAATATAGCCAATGCAAATCTACTCTATAAGACAGCCATTTTAAATTGCTGCCTCAAGATTGAATTTTACCCTAATATTTCACTCGATCTGTCTCGTTATGGATAAAAGTCTTTTACAACGGAATTGAATCAACAGCCGATAATAACAACCTCTTGAAAAGTAAAAGCCCATATCAATCCTAATAATCCCTATTCGGTGCGTATGACAGATTTATTGAGCGTGAAAAACGCGTGTGACTCAGTCCGTAGCCATTATAAGAACCCCGTTTCATCGCAGCATGATAATTATCTCGGTCCTTTTTTGATTGCGGAAGACTTGCGCATCCTATGAATGGGAAGCCAAGGGGGGGATTTGTGGAGGCTTCCCTAAGTTGCACCCAGTTTCGCCTTATAGCGATGGGCAATCCTTGTTTCAAACTACGGTAGCCATCGATGATTGCAAAAGAGAACAAACTGTTCCGAATTCACGACATATGTTTTGATATTGATACGTGACTTTTGAAAATAAAATTTCATACGGATATCAATAAAAATAAGGTTTATCACTTAACTTTAAGAGAGAGAAATTACTTGCAATATATTTCTTTAGTGTACATAATAACGTAAAAGAGTAAAGGTAAAAAGAATGGAAACTTCTATTTGTCTTTTCGCAACTGTGAACGATGGAGAGTGAGGATAAGTTTTCGCCCGTGAGAGGATTAAATTGGGCACAGAGGTTCCTCACGTGGGACGATATCCGCAAATGGCCTAAGTTTCCGGTTGTCAAGGGAAATGGAAAGACGAGTCCTCGAGGGACGCGAGACTAATTTCTATAGGAATCATGGAGACCAGATTATGACAAGAGAAATCCATTGTTGGGCCAACGAGTGAAGAAGCTGATGAATGGTTGCTGTTAAAGGGAAAAATCTCCGAAAGCGTATCCCAATCAATTAGAGCGGTATGGGCTGCAGATGGTTGCATTAAAAGGGTGAGACGGATCGAAGGACCTTTTGGGATTTGGTTGAAAGGGTAATCGATGAGCAAAACTTTTGTCGATCTCTTTCAGTTTATGAATCCATGTGAACCTACGTCTTTCGAACGATTCTTTAAAACGGTAATCGACGGATGCTACTTGTTGATATATCTACTAATTCCAAGAGCATACATACATTCTTACACCAAATATATTGTACTGCTTCTGTAAATTAAAAATGAAAACAAACTCAAAATATTTATAATTAGCAAAGCAATCACTTCCCATATGCTACATCAACTTTATAAACTCATTATTCTGAGATCTTTTTGTTGATACTTTTGGATAAATGAATGAAGTCGATCATTTAAAGGCGAAAATCGAAGATTAGGAAAAAGGGGCAACACAACCACTGTGAGCAATGAAGTACATCTGGAAGAATAATACGGGTTAGTTTGGAAAAAATTCACCCGTCATCCAAGGCATAGGGAGCAAAAGCACGAACTAATCGGTTCGGAAAATTCCGAAAGCTTTCACATTTTCTCATATTTAAAGCTTATTTGCACCGTTTCATTCACAGAAAAGCCGCGGAAATAAACTTTTGTTCAACCACGTTCTCACAAGTGGGATAGAAACCCGAAACTCCCACGCATTCTACTGTTCGAATTCACACCGTCTCACGATAAAGATCCTGAATTTCTCTGCAAAATTTTACTCTTTTCACTTTCCCTCCGCAAATCCTCTTTTGCAAAGTTTTTTAACAAAATATAAATTAAGATGATTCCCAATCCTTCGTTTGCAAAGAAAAATATTCCTTCATATTATTTAAAATATCGTTAGTCTTAATAAAAAAATATACAAAATATAAAATAATACGTTTTGCTTGGCGATTTATTATGTTTGTGTAATAATTCAATTCAAAGATTACATATCTGTTCGCAAAACTAATATATTAAAATTATTACTTTTTAGGAAGTTTATTTATATGTATATACATATAGCTTAAGAAATTATCATAAAAATGCCGTTTTATTGTATAATTCATAATTTTTAACTATGAAGTTGCAGCTATAGCCAGATATTTTCAGTTTTTTCGGCACAACCATTCCTTTCGAGACATCCTGTTTGCGTCTTTCGCTGAGGAATAAAATGAGACGAAAGAGAATATAAAAGTGGATTTTAAGATAAAAGTGGGAGATTTTCTCTCTCTAATATTCCCCGCAGCAAATAGAGTAGCATAAGTATAAATATTCGTTGATAAACGATGATTGCTTTCGAAGGACGAAGAGAGAAAAGAATATCTGAATAGCCCTTAACTATTATTGAAGTGAATGTGGTAAATTATATAGATTACTCTAAGGCGTTATATTCTATCCTTGGAAGCCTTATATGCGGCATTGGTTTGAATCTTGGAATAGATATGGGAGAATGGATGAACATAAAGGAAAACGTACGTTAAAAATAGGGATCGAAAGAGAGTGGTAATAGCGAGTGAAAGTCAAAAGAATGAGCAAATGAAGATCGTGTGAATGCATCTGAGAAAGGGTTCGTCACGTGTGCACTTTCCATAGAACGGTTGGTCTTTCGAAAGATCATTTCGTCCGTTGTGATATTCTTTCAGTTTCATTCCGATTCTTGAATACAGCAGAAATTAAATTTAGAGAATGGCATCAAAAGAAGTTAATAATAACGGAAAGAAAAACAGAAAAATGTCTCTCCGTGGTGGACAAATTCCATTTGACAAACATATATGGAAAGTCAATTTGAAAGTCTCCCGATAATCAATGTTTCTCACGATTCATTCTTAACTTTAAGTCCTTCAGCTCCTCGTATCTCAGCGAAAATGGCCAAATTGTCGTGATTCATGTCCTAGATCTTGGAACACGTGCAAATAAATCTGTTTTCGGAATAAGGTTCGTTTTGTGCTGGAAATGGCTGCCAAAGAGCGGAATATGAAAGTGATTTATTACGGAGGAACCGGAAGGACACTCGGATGCGCACGCATACGCGAAAAGCGTACGATGCCGAGGAAATGCAGGGCGCACGGTGCACGCGTGGATGACGTTCTGATGGGGGAAATGCGTGTTGTCGTGTTTAATCACCTGTGAAGCGAACCAATTTGCCCAAAGCGATCGGTAAGAGAGATGAACATGGCAAACAGACTAAGAAGGAGTACTTGCACTTTGAATAAGAAGTACGGATACAATAATTTAGCTCTAAATTTGATGAGACAACACTCCCATCATCTTACTCTTCGCAGATAATTGATATTAGCAGGTATTGATTTAATATTCTATCGCTGCAATTATTACACTAAAAACTATAGTGCGACTATTATTATAATCTGAATCAGGTTGCAAGAAAGTTGTAAGCCTGGTGTGATATATCTACATTTACAATACATAAATGTCTCAAAATTACAATTGCCAAATCCGTGTGAAAGTTGAATTATTATCTGAGGAGCTGAATAAAATCTTTTAAATTGCAGCAGCTTTTCTTTTTTGAACGAAAAAATGATGAGTTGATTTGAATTTATATTTATTCAGCGACATTTTGAAATTAAGCCTTAAATACTAAGAATGTGAAACTTAAAGAAGTTTTCAAAAAGAAATAAAAATTTCTCAAAAGAATGAATGAGTTTAGAAAATAATGTGTATTGGGAGAGAGAAATATTATTTAAGGTTTATTTACGGAGATGTGATCCCTAGCAACAAATCAGCCAAAATATTCTTTCTCTCAAAGAGGAAATAAAAACGAGTTTATGCATAAGTTTATTTTTAAGGGAAATTAAATAGAGATGCCAAAGTGAAACCATTGTTAGCGTTCGTAGGAAGTACATTCGATGATCGATGAGAGTTCCGCACAATATCTGATACCAAATAAGGCCAAGCACGAAACTGCTCCGACATTAATTTATATAAAAACCTGTTCCAGGTAGTTGGATTAGGAATTTGATTCGCAGAGTCAAATGAGGCTCTCGTTTCTTAAACATCAACAACTCTCATGCGGCGTAAAAATTTACGTCTGCCAATTTTCGTAAAACTTAGCCCAAATTACGTTCGATGCGCTACAGAGTATTCCAAGAACTCCGGTTAATCGATTTGCAGCCAAATGTCGACCGAAACTCGGTGGCGAAGGAAGAGAGTGTTGAAAGGGAAGTAAACAGATGTGGAGAGATAAGAGAGCAAAGAGAAAGTCGAGGTGTTTCCCAAGGAAAGGTATTCAGAGTAAAAATTAATCACTCTTCTCAGCCGTCTAGTTGCTGCATACTTAACGCTTAAAACAGTCGGATTAGCTAATCTATTAACGCCGGTATTATGTTTGTTAATCGTGAATTTTACCGCTGGGTAAGGAGTTACACTCTATGATGGGAATCAAGATGTATTTCGTGAGGGGAAGGAAACTCTAAATATTCACTCGGGAATGTGCCAAGAGTTAATAAATGACCAGAAAAGGATCGACCGGGTATTTATCTATGGCTATTTCGCTGGAATTACTCCTCATGGATCATACGGTGACACGAGAACAATGAATTGAAGCATAAATTCAAGATCAAGGCGAATTTATTGAAGCATATATTATTCGCACTTCTAGAACTTCAAAGGGGAAATTTCTATCATTGATAAAATACATAACATAATTAGTTTAAATGGAGGGTAGAGTAAAGCCAGTGCTGGACTTTGGAAATTATATAGGTAGAGTCAAAAAGATTTTTCGAAATTCATTTTACTCTGCCTTTTTTAGTTGGCGAGCTTATAAAATCGAGGAATTCAGTTTTTACTCGAACGATGAATCATCGTGAATGATCAAAAGAATCAAGGAGGAAAATGGAAGGCGGAAACCTACAAATTAAAAAGATTAGAGTGGATATTGATTCGATGAAATAGAAAACAGAGAGTACTATTTTCGATGATATGCATATGAAAAATTACGTGAATAACGATGTTGAGTAACAAGAAAAATTTCCGCTAGGATTTATAAAATGACTTCCATCACTTCTTGTATCTGTACATATAGTCGTCTTCAAGAAGTTTGACTACACAGTTAACTGAAAATTACGCAAACTTAGTAGATATACATACACGGAATGGCATGGAAGATTATGTAATAAAAAAACCTTAAAAATTTATTAACTAAGCATAAAAATGTATAAATAAAGAAGAAATAATTAAGATACACCGTTACAAACAATCAGTAGAATTTAATAGCACCACTCTCAACAATTTACTTGTTTCTTATCGGAAATGCAAAAATATAGATGAAAACCTTTATTTTAGAAATAATATTCAACAGATTGATTTGTCCCTAAAAAACTTGTAAAATATGTATCCTTATATTACTTGCATTTTTCATTATGCTCCAAATTCTCGCTCGTGAACCCGTTTCCTGTGAAGTTTGTCTTTAAATCGGTAGTTGGAAATGAAAGCAATGATTTACTTTCACGAGATGAAAAATGCGAATAAATCCTGAAATATTCAACAACTCAGGCCGTGGAAAATTCACGCAACAGAGCCGATAAATCAGTTTGCGGATTCTGAAGTCCCAAAAGGGCGGGGAATCATCTCTTGAAGAGATGAAGAGCATAAAACTAAAATAGATGGAAAATAATGCAAGGAATAGGAATCGTGGAGGGCAAGTAGCGAATTGATAGTGGATATAAGGAATGTAGAATTGGATGTAGAAAGAGAAGTATATGGAGCGATTTCACATACGAATCGATGAATTCATAATTTACCGTAATTAAATTGTTAAATGAGTAGATTATATTATTGGTTACCTCGAGTTATAGCAACAGGTATTGTAAATGATTTTTGCGAGTCAAATGAATGTTCAAAGATTTGTGTCGATTTAGATCAAAAAGGGATATCCGAATGGCAGCAGATGGCTTGAAATATTTTTGTTTGAAATACTTTGATTCGTTGAGTTCTCAAAATATTAGAAGATTCCTAGCATTAAGCCTATCTTTAATCTTTGATTTCATATCGAAGTCTCTTATTATCATGTCTCAATCAAAGTCTGGAAATATCAGAATCTTCTTTTATCAATGAAGAAATAAAACATGTTCAGATTAGCTTAAATACAGCGAAAATCTAAACGACGATCACCTGATCATCCATTGACAGAATGACTAACGGAACTCCCTTATTCAATATTTTGAATGTAGAGATATCTGATAACAAATTCAATACCGAAACACCATGAACAGCAAGCAATTTTGAAACAGTACCCTTTGTACTCGAAATAACTCCTGTATTACATGATCATATAACAATGAACGGTTAAAAATAATATATATATATATATATATATATATATATATATATATATATATATATATATATATATATATGTATATATATAAGGATTCTTCGTCGAAGCCTTTTAATGGCAGATGAATGTCGACTTTCGAAAATAGAAAGTTCTCGAGCATCTTCTAAAAGTAGGAGTTTTTTCTCAGCCGATCTTCTGCTTGAGTGCACTCGCCGTACTAATTGGAAATTCTGGACCCATCTTTCAAGGGAAATCGATCAATGGACTCATCCGATCGATGGAACTGACATACGGATAAATCTCTCAAAAGATGCAATGGGTGACAATGTCGAAATAGTGCGTTCAAAAGAGTCATAATATAGAAGCAATGGAAAGCAACAATCCTTTGCTAGAAATTGGGCCAAAGAGTATGTATAATATGCATAAATGTCGTGGAAGAAGGCTCTTACGTAAGAGCTAATTAAAAATGGCGGATCTTTAGAAAAGAGGAAGATTCGAATCTCGGAGTTGAGAAACTAGTTGAAATCCTCGCAAAAATCCTATAAAATTGATAAAAGAAAGGTTTACATAGGTAAGAAATGACGAAAGACATATAGATGTTTAACAAAAGCGTGATCATAAAAGTATTATTTTTGTTTGTGAATATTGATCTGTTAAGGGTGAGTCATATAACATGTGAAAGAATTAAATAATTGAAGAACTTTTGAGATCTTCGCTGAAAGTGAACTGCATATGACGGCCTTCTTTAGTTGCTATTGGTCACCACCGATGTTTACATCAATCGAGAGAACTATTAATCAGAGACACGATTCGATTGAATTGAGAGGAGCGGGGTTTTCAATCGGGGACTATCGTTACACATTTAAAGCAGTTTATTAGGGAAAATGTAAATTTTGTAGAAGTGAACTAAGAAATGCTTCAGCAAGTATGTGACCTTTCAGAAATGCAACAGCCTCCCTGCGTATTGATTGCGTATATCGGCAAGAATAGAATGATTCTCAAAATTGCCATCTTATTTCGGGGAAACTACCTTCAAAGATAAGCGCTGATTAAAAGGATAAGTTTTAGTTTATAATGCATTTTGGACTGCATATTTACCAGAATAATTTAGGATTTATTTGTTGCATCACAAGATCTTAATCCGATTGAATTCTTCCTCTGAATGTAACTCTCCTGTCATCGATTATCGATGTTCGGAAGAACAAAAAAAGAACTCCGATTAGCGTTTTGGAACCATAATATCAGACAAGAATACTCCTATAGTGTTTTCCTACTTTCTCTTTTATCCATAAATAGTTGACTTTTTGATGTAATCAACATGGTTTAAAAGTAAAAAACGTTCCCAGCCCCTGATCAGAATATGAATTATTTGGTAGAATTTTTATGAAACGTATCAAATAAAATAAAAATAATCAACTACATAAATTAATTACCGTTTAAAAGATGCATTAATGAAGGAAAAGATTTTATTTCTTAGAGTTTATACATGTGTTTCTACTTTACTTACTGATTTGATAGTGCAAACTGTCCAAAATATAGTCTATAGTTCTACCAATTTTTATATTTTTTGTTACAATAAATTTTTAGATTTGGTCCCTCTGTATTTTTCATTGGCTAGTCTTCAATGTACATTTATTAAATGAATTAAATTCTCAAATAAGCTTATTGGTACGTTTTTATTTCATGGTACTACCTTTGGACGAAACTCTTATAAAATAAGTTGATTCGATAGTATAGTTGATAGTTTTCCTCTTAAAAAAATAGAAAAATTACGTTCCGTATGTGGAAAAAGCGAACCTATCCGAAAATGTACTTACGAAACATCGAACCCTTTTCTCAGTAATCGGAAAAACCAATCTTAGTCCACGTCTCACTTGTCTATTATAGTTACCCACAATGCACTTCGGCCACACACATTTAAAAGGAGTTGCGTTCCCTTAGAAAAGGGTGCACCAGCCGATGATTTAGCGTCCGTAGAGGACCTCCCAACACGCATGTGATTGACGCCCTTAAGGCTTCGTATTCTCACCGCGTGAGGTCCGCCGCACCTTCAAGTGTACCTCTGCGGTGAGAAGAACAATCCATAACAACTTACGAGATTGTCTTTCTTCGAAGACTTTTTATCGGAACGAAGATAAAGAAACGGAACTTAGAATCATAGACGTCTTTTCTCAACATCGTTATCATAAAAATAATCGTAAACAAGCTCTCTTTTGTTTATCAATTATATTTGAAGACCCATTTTTGTTATGAATATTTAAATTTCAAGAAATACGATCGATGCAATTGATTTGTTCCGATACATGAAGACTATCTTTGGCATTGGAATATTTTTAAAAACAACTTTTCAAAGCACAATTGTGCATCATGGGAAAACACCATTACTCAAAGTTAACTTTCAAATCAAATTCATAACAGTTATTTATAAGGGGTGTATTGAGCTTTTACTTAACATTACATAGAATCATAGGACTGTATAAATATAACAATATTTCTATCTTAAATGTTTACTTGTCCAATCACACGTGAGAAAAGGACTTTTACTCGACGTCATCTTTTAAAGACGTTTACGGACATCGGATATCATCCGAAAGGACTGGAGTTGAAGTCTATTTGGTCCTCCACCTGTTTATGCGTGGTCGCCGTATTCGAAGAATTATTTCTCCATAAACTTTGGGTCCTCTCAGGCCACACAAGCGTCAATGGGACAGTGCACTTAATTCATGACTCTTCCATTAGATGGCGTTTGAAAAAATTAGTTTAGGATAGTATTCTCAGATATTCTTCTAGTCTTTCTTTCTTGATTGCCCAATTACAAATTGCATTTGCATCAAAAGAATAAATTATCAACAATCTTAAACAATTAAGGCTCTTTCATCAAGTAATTCATATAAAATCTTAAAAATAATCATACGATGAAATATATTATGGACTTCTAGTTTTTTTTCATAAACTCTAAAGTACCCACCAATTGAAAAATTCACTCATTAAGATGCGTGTGTAAACAAGTGTCTGTTTCAAATTTGTGATTAATTAAACAACATCAGTAAATGAGTGATATCTATAAATGATCCAATTTACCCTCTTTAATATACGTTTGAGTAATTGCTGTTACTTTTGGAATTGTCTCCTTAAAAACGCATTGATAGTGAGGACTCCGAAGATATTCGAAGGCCCAAGCGATGGGAACCCTACCGGGTCGCTACGGTATGCTATGAATTCTCCTTTTATGTCCAATTGCCACAAAGGTTAATGGCCTCTCTTCCACTTGATTCATTCCCTGAATGCATCTCCGCGACTAAAGAAGATAAGTGACTATAGAATCTGAAGCTTACTAATGGAGCATCGCCTCTACCAAAGGCATTCAAAGGAATTTCAGTCTGTTTTTCTTTAAACCGACTGTTTATGAAAGAATGATATTTCCTTCCGATTTTATAATTACGTACAGGCGAAACTGATTTCGATCTGAATTTTCTATACTATTACGGATTTAAAAAATAATTAGTAAAAATAATTGGCCTGATTAGGGAGAAATGTTCATTGAATAGTGACTGGGAATCACGCTATTTTTCACTTCTGTTTAATTTTGTGAAAAGAGTACGGTTTATCGTACAAAGTTCGAAAAATTCTCTTGTTCCCATAATGTTCATTTACTTCGACTATATTCTTTTTCTCAATTCATTACTTCAGTCTTTTGTTTATCTGAATCAAACGTAAGGAATTCGGGAAAATGGATTCCATTTGCACGGTGCATATATGTTCTGTGTATTTACGATATCTTATTTCGAATATACATCGATTCATGTGATTGAATATACATATATGGATCCACATATGTGGATCATCTGAGAAAATTCATTTTACTTCTCGATGCATGCATTTGGTAACAAATATTAACATTATTACCTTATTTACATTTCCATTTCCGAAAAAAAACAATTTGCAAACAAAATAACGCTATTCTCTTTTCCTGGATTATTAATATTCTAATCGCGCTGAAACTTTTGGAAATTTCAAGGTATATTTGATAAACGTCCCGGGTTCAAATTCCGGCAGAGGAGGAAATTTTCCTCTCAGGATGTGGATTGATGTCCGTTGATAAGTTTAGAACCATTTATTATAACGCATGTAATTGGGGTAACCTGTTTGCGTTGAATAAATTATTTTCTAAATAATTATAATAATAAAACTTCCAAATCGATACTTCCTCAGAAACGCAGAACGATAAGTCTATGAATGAGTATGAATTGTTCTTTTCTTGTCCAGACGCTGTAGACCGCTGTCCTTGAGTGGATGTTACAATTAATAACCACTGCAATTCCAAAAAACAAGGAAAATTAAAGTATTTAATTATTTATTCGACTCAAATACGGATACGCTTTATAAATGGCCATCCTTTATAAAATAAGGTTTCCGATGAAATTTCACGTCCGAAATTATTCTTCCAAATCCCTACTAATTAAATTCAGCTGCGAGTTATGGAGGAAATGAGGAGAGTACATCATCCCTAGAAACAACACTGGGGTAAGATATTCCTTTCGTGGGAGTGCACACCCTGAGGCCTTCAATCCCCATATCAGATGACTCCGGAAGACATTTTCAATGAATACACGTCTCTCAGACGGGATATTGGTGCCTCGCAAAAGCACCTTTTTCTCGCGCGTTTCCTTTTCTAAGTAAAATGATTCTCTTTTCCATTTCACTGAGGATAGGTACTGCGAAATCTTTGCAGAAAATACGTCCCAATGTGGAAGCGTTCTATAGTGAATCTTACATTTCCCTAATTGCATACGTCTGCCTCAAAATCTAAGCGACTATTAGACAAGATGGACCTTTAAAAGATGATAAATGAAAAGGCCTTTCTTGCGAATAATCACTTTTTCACTTTCGCATCCTCTTATCGTTCGACGACAGAACAGTTCTTGTTTTTTTCCGTTCGTAACTCTCGATTCGATCGTGGAAGGGGAGACGATGCAGTTACCAAGGAGACGAAAAGAGAGTATCCCCTCTGGATGCAAGAGAATAAGGCAACGATATTGCTTTAGTTAACTGGGAAAGGTTCGTTGATAAACTGGGGCCTAAAATCGTAAATATATCAAGTAAATTAAAGTCTTATAGAACTTTTGTACATTATTTCATATTATCGACCTCTCTTAAGGAAGCCTGGATCTAAAACGGGTACTGAAAGCGTGTACAAAATATCACGAATGACATTTTATCCATCTCCTCAAGATGTCCCAAAATACAAGACGCGCATGTTTAACAATTTTTACTAAAAATTTTAAGAGCCGATTTTCTAGGTCGCACTGAAGCTTTACTACGGATATAACATTTCCAAAAGGAAGTGAGAGCGTTCTAAGGCTTTCCTTGAGGAGTGGAAGATAGGAATCGAAGGGAAAAACAACTTTCAGCGCAAAACCACTCACGCGTGGATCAATGGAGATTACAATATACTAAATATAATCATCGGATCTGGAGAAATCTCGAGATCGTGTTATCGATGAAAATAATTGCTGTTGGAGCATCTCCATTGATGCAGGGAAAGCGGAAAACAATTTCACCCGCTCTGTCCTCAAAGGTTACCGTGGTCGATACGAACTGTTTCAAAACGCAATTTACTGATAGTGCGCATGTTAACCTCGCCATTGCATATATTGAATCATCCGTCCAAAATATACTCGTTAACTCGTTCTTGAATTCCAACAAGGATTGAGAATATTTTCATCAAATGGAGCAAAGGAGTCCTCTACATTAAAACAGCCTTACTACCAATATAAAAGTTCAAACGATAAAAATTTATTACCAAGTCTTCGCGGATACATTTTACAAGTATTTCATGATATATTTCAAGGATACCTTGCAAGGAGTCTTTCACACAAAACATTAACCGTCTGGCAATAATGTACGTGGAACTATAAGCATATCATATCCACGAGAGTAAAAAAACCGAGTACTTAAAATGAAGCTACATATGCCTTCTTGTACTTTCAGGAGACCCCATTTGACCTTTTGGCGCTCTCCGGCGGTAGACGGATCGATTGAGACGACCTTTGCGGTGGACACCTTCCGTGAACGTAACATTAAAAAGCAATGATTGGATTGAAAATCTTTCTTTTTCAAACAAAATTGAGGTTGTATTAGTTCATATCTCACACACAAGCGAAAAATTTTCTTTATGAAGCACAGAAAGGGCAAGTGTATGCGTCTGGAAAATGGGCAATTGGTTATTCTCCTTTGAATGGTAAGTTCGGTTCAAATCATAAGAAAGGAAATTCATCAATATTTATGAGCTAGAAAAATGCCTCAGGATTTCTGCAATACCGATTGGTAACAGTAAATTTCGTTACCATTTTTCCTTATTGCTAGAAATATTTATGTATGTATAAATCACGAGACCATGAGCAAAATGTTAAATGATATGGGATTTTCATTATTGAGAAGAAAGACTTTTAGATAAGCAGGCAAATATAACGCGTGAACCTGTAAAGATGGGTGGGACGAATTAAGTTTCATACACCTCCTTATAGGGGACGTGGCGATCAATGATTTAACAGAAAGGAACGCGAGCAAAAAACCGTTATCGTAAAATACACAATCACAATTAGGGGTTTAAGGGAATGGATTGCTTTACCACTAGATATCCTCAACCCAATGCCTAAAAATATAAAACTCTTCAAGGGAAACGTATTATTATCAATTTATGAACTTTGTCATTATTTATTAAAAGTATCCTTGAATTTGAACCTGTATAATGTATAATCTAAATGCATTTACGTATACTTAATATTTTTCTACAAAATGACCGCAGGTAAACTTAGTGTTCCGCTGAGGTTTTTTGAAGGAATTCCCTCACTACTCAGAATGCCGTTTGTAATTTCACTCACCCATCAACCGTTGCAAATTGCGACGGGATTTCTAATTAAAAATAATTCAACACTGAAATATAATTTTAGAATAATTTTGATTAATAGAAACATTGTACGTAGAATTTTCTTATAATCAAGCATTTAGCATACATCATATAATTGCAGATGACAAATCGAAAGGCGGCTTTCAGGGTATATATGTAGATAATTAAGGCATTTGAAACTCGATATCTATAAGTCGATATGCGACGCATGTATTTATAGTACTTGCAGAACAGCTGAAGGATGCACCGGCGATAATAGTGATGTGCTGTAGAGTACGTGACAAAGAGTGGTAATTAAACTGGAAGATAAGCAATTTCCTTTGAGTCCCCTTCATAACGCTCATCTCTCAAAGTTATCGTTCATGTTTATGCTTAGTAAAGGGAAACGTATCACCACCCACTTCCTTAGAATGCTATCTAAGCACTCACTAAGATTCACCTGAAGTATCTCTGTGGCATTCTGTTCGAGGAAACTTTGTTAAGAGGAGAATCATATTTTATAATAAAATATGAAGGCAAATACACGAATCTTTTATCGAATTCCAGTTTATTTCCGATATTTTTAAGTGGATTGAACGTATTCTTCGGCAAATACTTTAATGATGGAATGGAAATGCTGTATTTTGGGTACAAATACAATGACATGTTTTACCAGAGAAGAATGCTTTTTTAAATTAAATCAAAAAATTATCTATTCATTTATTTTATATACGAGGTCTAAGAAAGGAATATTTAATCTTAATATAAGTGAATTGATTCACGTTCAGCTAAATTTTAGAATTATTCTATACCACAGTTTGAAAGGGAAATTTCTTGGGAAATCACTAGCCAATACAAACTCCGCCACAAAGAATCAACCTCATGTGAAAACATATATTTTTTATCCTTTGAATGAATTTGTGAGAGGAATTACCATTTACGATCAGTGATTTAACACGAACTATATGCCATCGTTTGTTTTAAATACGAGAATATTGGACGAGCGAACTGCAGAAATGCGTTTCAGGAGAATGAGCAAGAAGAAATAGAGTTCCTAAGAAATAGACAAAAGAGGCGAATGAAAAAAAGAGGAGAGTGGCGTATCCCAGTGAAAGGATCCAACTCATGAGAGTGTTAACAAGGAAGATAATAAGAGTCGATGCCCTTTCTAGGACCATCTATGACTGTCACTCTTTTGACGGTGGTCGGAATGATGTTCATAAGCAGCATCTTAAGAGGGAGAACGATGACGCCATTGATATCGGCGATTGGTCCATCGATCCGAAGCAGCAGACAAATCTTTTGCGAGGAATATAAGAGCATATTCATAGTGGAAACTTTCGATGGCGGTGAATGAAAGGGAAAATGGGCGTCTTGACAAGTGGAAAGATGTAGAAAGACCTGAAGAAGTCTCAATGAGCGCAAGTAAATGATGCTTTGCAATTGGAGATTATGAAAGTTGATGCTTTATGATCGAAAAGCCTCTTCTAAAAAATCCCTTTAGAATCGACTATCGCAATCAATTATGATGGATGAGGAAATGAATCTGAATCGCTTTAGATGTTCTATTTTAGAGTTCCGTTTTCCGATATCCATTTACTTCAATTATCTTCCCTTAAATGGAATTGCTTTGATTTTAGCATTATTCCATTCTTAAAATTAGAATAAGTTTCGCTTATTGTTAATCACTGTAATATATATAGTACAAGAAGTTTATTCTTTAAGTATCCCCATCTTGAATTCTATATCTTTTTTTCTCAACATATATCAGCGTGTTAGAGCTAATATAAAAGAGGGAATGAGACAATTATTCCGTGGCAAATAAATAGTTTTTGCTTGGTGACAATTATTTTCGAAATCATTCAGTTAAATCTTTGCACACTAATATTAAAAGAAGTGAATGTAAGAAAACCTTTCTTATCGTACTAAAAATTTGAAATATTTATCAAATAAGTTGTCTTTTCGACGTAGAAATATATATAATTATTTTTTGGCAACATCTAGAACAACCTTTCAGAAATGTTCGTTGTTTGACAACGTGATCATCCCTGTTTCAAACACCACATTCGCGCCGTTCGTGAAGTTCATTGAAAGAGGTGCGTGAAATGTGGGCAAAGGATGGAATTGGTAAGCCGAAGTCATTTGTGAGTGTATTGCAACTCTGTGAAGTACGATCCAAAATTCCAATCATTTTAATGGAAAAAATTGCAAATTGCTAAAACAAGGATACTTTATGCAAATTCATGGGGTCTAAACATTATAAGGATATTCGACACTTTCATTCAACTCCTAGAGCCATAAGCAATCAAAATATACTCGACACTAAAATTGTTGTTCTGTTATTGAAATGATTTAGTTTAGATACATGAGTTAACAAGAGATCCTTTAGATAAAGCGCAAACGACATAAAAAGTAACGATTTTGGAGAGAGTACCTTAAACGAGGTTTAATCTATAAAGAAGTCTTGTAAATCGTCAAAAGATCTTGAATTTGGTCCAACAGAGGTTTTGGTATGATGACATTGAGTTCCTTCTTAGTATGTTACGTAGCGAGTTGGTATTTCTATCTTCAACTCTTCAATGGGCGAGGTCAGGTGGATCACTCGTATATTTAATGTACAAATTTATATAAAGAAAGAAAAAAGAAAAAACTGTTTATATAAAAACACGAGTATTAAAAATATATATAAAGAAAGAATGTTGGTGTGGGAAAAAACTCTTAGGCAAAAGGGTTAGGTGAATAGGTATTACGTATTTAAAAATTAAAATTAGCATAAAACAAAAAGTGCTTGTTAATTAGCTTTACGCTTATTTGTTTTATCCAGTCTAATATAGCTAGTATTTCACGTTATTATTATGGTCAGTTCAATTCGAGTACATAAAATAATGATTAGGATCATTTTATGCCTCAAAAAATATGTTTCTTAAAGAATCCAAAGAATCTCATAAGACATGAGTCGAATTGAGCGACTGTTTCAAGCAAAACTGAAAGGGAAACACGTCAAATGGAGATTAGAAATAAAATACCCTTTTTATTAAGGGGAACATAACTCAATGCCTCTTAAATCGAGGAGGCTGTGGCGTAGACATGTCTCCCAAACAACAAAAAACAATCACTATGTTCCAGGTATAAACGTTTCCTTTTCTAACAGTAAACTATGAAGGCGTCCATGGAAACACCTGTGCCTCACCTAGACAGTGTTCACCCAAACGGCTAATGAAGCGGTACTTCTATGAAGTGGGAAGAAGTAGGGGAATTACTTTTTTCCATTCCACTGAGTTGGATGGAGGGTGCTATTAGGAACGGACGTTTTCAATATACATATTTTTCAGCGATTACATCTCCAACATGTCTCTACTCTTTCTTACCATAAAACAAATGGTATAAAACCCTCCTTCGCTTTATTTGACATTTTTCCTCGTTTTACACTACAGCGTTGCGGCGTTCCATATATCTATGGCTCACATTGAGAAGTGAAATAGGAAAAATCGTGAACAAACGAAATATATTTAACAAAATTTAGTGGTAAATGATAAAACCAAATTTGTGATTTACACACACACACATATATATATATATATCGTTTGCAAATAGTTCAATTGATCAGATTTTAGATTTTTGTTTACACGGCTTTTAAAGGAAACAAAAACATTAACTCACAGATAATTACATCTAAATTAAATCGGTATGCGTTCGATCTTTTAAATTAAATTAAATTTGAATTTGTATTCTTTCAAATATCCCAAAATTTTAGAATAAATAGTCTCGATAAATAAAATTCATGCAATTGTTACTTATCTATCGTCGACAGTACCTCTTTTTTCATCAAAATAAGCAAAGTCTCGTATAATTATACTAAGCTTAATGTCTTCTTATATCGAGCGAATACATATTCCTTTCATATTATTCCAAAAAGACAGCTTCTTAAATCAGAAGGGTTACCTACTGCAATCACCACAAAGGCAATTTCATTTTATTAAAAGGCTAAGGGTTTTTTAATTCATCCAAAGCTACAGTCGTTTGTGTTCCCAAATTCACTTCCAACATTTTTCTTTCTAAAACCTCCAGTCGTCTCACCTCCATAATCCGGTGACTTCAAAACAAGGGTCTCTGGAAGATAGGGATCTATGGGCTTTTTAAGGTGTTTATCCTACGGCGGAATTTTTCATGGATCCAACCATCGTTCAGCTTTTTATCGATTTATGAGTTGAAGAAGCGGAAAAGCCTTACGAGTGGTAAGAAGCATACTTAATCATTGACATTTAACAGAGAGATAATGTATCAGAATAAAATAAAGTATGGTAATAAATTATTACATAACTATAATATCGGAATATACGAAGAAAATTTTGAGCCAAAGAAATCCGAAGTGATAGAATCAAGAAACGATATGAATACGGTCAACACGCGATCAATAACCAACGTAATTTTACGGTTCATTATCTAGTAGCTTTCATGTTAATCTGAAAATTGTGGCTGATTTGGTAAAAATAAAATGTGACTAAAATATTAAGTATTAATCAAGGCTAATGATTGATACTTCCTTGTCTATTCAAATTCCGATGATAAATTTATTTTCGTGAGAGTTTTATTGTAATTCATGAAACATTTATTAGATATATCTACTAAAATAAGCTCTCGTACGTAGTATAATATAAAAGATCATCATAAAAGTCAGTATCTAGTGAAATAATGTCAGTCAAATCAGAAATGTGTTTCCTCATACTGTTACCTACATACTGTCACATACATACCGCAGTGGATTACTGTTTGGAGCAGCACTAGTAAGAACCATCTCCTTGAGATTTTCACTTAATACGTATATAATAACACAAAAGGGATCATCTGATCTGATCATTCGGTATTTCGATTTCATTTTTAAGTTTGTTTGGAGGAGAAAAATCTATTAACAGGGATTGTAAATGTGTATTTGTATCAACATTTCCAGAAGATTTATTATTCTTTTAATTGTAAATTACCACTTTTGACAAAATTAAAATTTATGGCACGAAAACGTCTGAGCTACCAGATATTGAAATATAACTATTAAAGTAAGGTATATGGGATTATTGGTACGAACTCTGCGAAGGAAAACTGCCATAGACAGGGATTGGCAATAGCTGAGTTTAAGACTTGTTATTTTCATATAAAAGTTTTATACGTACCAAACGTGAGGCAATATTTTCTCTTTAAGATCCAAACGGTACAATAATAGGATGCAAGAGGTTATAGACCTTGTATCTGTGAAATATTACGTCATATGCTATTCAGTGTGGTTCATTTCAGTCCTTAAAAACGATAACAAAGGGGCGCCCTTAGGTCTTCACTGGTTCTCCCCTTGATTGGTCTTTGCCGTTGACACGACGCCCACTACCTTCTACAGGGAGAAACCCACTCGCATATGCACGAACCTTTAAAAGGAATAACACATCTCGAGTTACGGACGTACGTGAGCTTCCGATTGCAGCGATGCAACAATGGGAGAATCACATTTCATCTCAAGGGAAATCGGTCGGATGGCTTTAATCGTTGCTCTTTTGTTTTAAATGAATTCGGAGGAAATGACGCACTCGGGAAGGAGTGGCGGAAATGGGTACCCGTGGGTGAACATGAGTCACGGACGAATAAAAATGTTGCGGCTATTGGAAGGTTTGAGCACAATAAAACTCATTAGAAAATATCAAAGACTATATTAATTATATTACCTTATGGATAAGGAAATAATAGGAAACCATTCCGATTATATTGTGGAAATATTCGGAAAAAGTGGAATGAAAACTTTATGAATCTGTATCGATCGACATTAGAACGGGGATGAACGGCATTGAAATAGGTTGTGACGAGGATGGCCCTACAAGTTTCAATAAAATTATCAGTTTCATTGATAAATTTTAGGAGTCGAGGTGGAAATAGACGGTTTCTGTTAAATATAATAATATTGGTGTATTTGGTGAGAATATCTTCACTCAGTGTACTCATTTTATGATCATATTTTGTTCCTTTTACATAATTTATAAGGCCATATTTTCTCTTCATTTCTTACGAAATATCATCTTAAGTCTTCATATCGAATTTTTATTTTTAATGGAATTGTTTGAGAATTTTTATAAATTGTACAGATAAAAAGAAATTGAAAGAAAAAATAGTCCAATAGAAGGAATTTATGAAGATTATTCATTATTAAGCGTAGAGTATATCGAGCTTTGCAAGTCGATAAGAAGGCAATTAAGGAGGGCGTCCGGAATTTCAACGAAAGGATTGTGAAAGAAGCGATTGAGAATTGAAAAAGCACGAAGAAGGCCAGACAACGTCTAACAATTGGGAAGAAACAGATTTAGTCCGTACAGGAAGGCACAACAACAGCAGGGATATGATACTGAAGACCGTAGAAGAATACAAAAAACGGATGATTGAGAAGAGGAAAACCGAGATTTCAAGAAAAAATCAAGAAACAACTTCCATTCTACCAGAAGAAGTAACTGTAGCTACTAAAAGAATGAAGAACGGAAAAGCAAGTGGAGCAAATGGAGTATTGCCGGAATATTTTAAACTAGAGAGACAGAAATCGGTTCCATCTTAGTTAATCATTTACTAAATGTCTTAGAGAAGGAAAAATACCCAAGGATTGGAACCAAGCAAAGATTGTCCTACACAAAAAAGGAAGCAAGGAGGATTTGAAGAACTATCAGTCTCCTCACAGTTTTCTACAAAACATTAATGAGGATAATAGGCGAACGTTTGGAGACAACACTTTCAGCTATGCAGCTGAGAGAACAAGCCGGATTCCGAAGAGATGCACCACATCCATACAGGAAATTATCAACTGGACAAATTAATACGAGATTCCATTAGTACTGTGTGTTGTGGACTAAACACAGGCTTTCGAGTAAGTACCTCCTCTATACTATAGAAAGACAAGGGGTAGAAGAAGAATATATTCATCTTCTGCGTAACATTTGTAAAAATGCCGCTGCTTCAGTAATATTACATGAAGAAACTGAAGATCGGAAAAGGAGGTGTTTGCCTTTCACCCATTCTTTTCACAGCAGTTCTTGAAGAGATATTCAAAATATTAGCCTGAGAGGAAATGGAGAATACATAAGTCATCTGCGTTTTGCTGATAATATCGTACTTTTCGGCATCAATGGAATGGAATTGGTTTAAAAGCTAACTATGGACGGACTCAGGATAAGCAAACCAAATGTAACCATTGGCTTTTTATTACAAGAATTTTCCTTCTCAATAAATTGAAAGAAAAAAGTTTATTTTATTGTTATATAATCGTCCGACGGTTATCTCTTTATTCAACATTCTCTTTCTTCGACAGTAATATATCACTCATTGGAATACTTCGTCTACACCAAATTCTATAGCAACTAGAATAATCAAGTATATGAATGAGTATAAAAAATTTTCAGGAAGGAAGAGATCTCAAAAGATGCTAGTAGACTGCTGGAAGTAGAACTAGTAGAATAAATATAATATGTGATTGTTATGATCTCCACTTCTCAAATTTTTAGATTCTAATTTTCCTACATAATTGAAAGCATTGATTATTCTACTATATCCCTAAACTTTGTTTCATAAAGTATTTTATAGAAATTACCTTAAAGATGATATTTTAAAGATTTCGCCATTATATCACTTAATGGAAGTACAACATGCGGGCCTAAAATTCATTTCGGATCCAAGAAGAAACGAAATATGTTTAGTTATAGGTCCGCATGATGCATTCGATTTCCTCAAGAATTCCATCACATATTTCTCATGGTTTTCCCACAGTCTCTCCGTTATTATCCAAGCGATCTACGTGAGGAACACGGGATTTCTTCAAGGGTTGTTCAGGGATTCGTATCCTTTGACCGCAATCGAACTGTGTCACGGGGACTCAACGGTACAGCCTCCGAATACCATAAGGGGTTTCATCCTAAGGCTGAGTATTCAGAGTCGCGGACCGTTGCAAGAGACCGCGTGGGAAAGGCAAAAACAAGAGAATAATGAATAGCGTTGACCCTTTGGTCATCGCTAGAGGGCAGCATCATCGATATGCAGCGAATGTAAACACGTATGATATAATGATCGCGACTGAGTTGAATGGTTCCGTTCGAATGTTTTTTAAGTCGAAAGGAGTCGTGGCCATTTGAGAGTGACATACATTCGCAACGTATACATGTTTTCGCTTTGCTTTTGTTTCCTCTGCGTTGCCCATCTTCGGCGGTCGTTCGCTTTTAAGTGAACGACGTTTCCTCGAAATGTTTATGGTGAAGGGAAAATGCTCAGTGTAAAGTAAAAGGCGAGAAAAAGTTAATTCGGATTTAAGCACCTGATTGTGGGTGGTGTTGGATGGATGTTCTATATTTTTCGGCAAAGAATGAGTTGTAGTTTTTTCTTGTTTCATTTTCGAAAGAGCATAGTTGCGGGCATGAATTGAATATTGTTGCAACCTACTGTAGAAATGCAACTTCAAATCCAATCACAGCATTCTTAACGCCTATGACGTTAGGAAAGTAAAAATTGATAGACCGCGCTATATATATAATTATAAGTACAGTATAATTTATGGGTTTTATGTTAACCTTAAGATCTAAAAGTAATTTAACACATATTTCCGCTCTTTTCAGGAGAGTAAATATTCTAATTTCCAAACCAATGAAAAGGAGAGGGATATATAATTAATTCTGAGCATTCCTTTGTCGTCAACAAAAAGAGAACCTTCCGTAGAGTTGTTAACAGGAACTGTTCGTGCCTTTCATAGCATTCTTCAATGTTTCTACAGCACATTTACTTTGCGTGAAGCCCTTCCTTCGAATCACGAACGCCAATGTCCAAATCCCTAAAGTAGTTCATCTAGAGAATACATCAGAAGAGGTTTTTCATCTTACATAAGTGAAATGAAAGACCATTTCAGGTGAAACGACTTCGTCGAACATTTGTTAGAAAAACGCGAAAATCTGTTATTATTCTCTACTGATTCACATAAATGATTAGATATATGAGGAACTATTGCCGATGATTTTAATCAAAGAAACCGTTATAGTATTCACAGAAAGTAAATTGCAGGATTCTATACCATTAATCGCCTGGAAATGTTTTTGAAAGGAGTAATCCATGTCCAAGCAATCCGAAGTGTTTACTCTGCGATCGACTATCTTTAATTAACATAACCGTAATGTCATTTGACTCCACGTTTCGACATAAAATGCGTAACATCCACTGCGTTCATTCCACTGCACTTTCTCAAATATCCATTTACAAATGGTGAATAAAGGATGGTGTCGTTTGTGAAGCAATTATGACTATGCAACCACATCAAATTGCCTCAAAAATTTCTCCTAAAATATTTCATCCCGAAACTTTGAAAAAAAAAACACTTTTCACGAAATTGATTTATTATTTTGGTACAATCAGATATGACTCACTAAAGATTTCATCACATGAACACATCACAAGAGATTAATTCATGTTTACTTAGCAATGGGTCCCGAACCTAGAGTGTAACCAGAAATAAAGACATTTAAACTGTTAAAGAAATACATCTTATATCTCGTTTGGAATTCCTTAGAGTGAGAATTCTCCAATCCACTTCATTAATTTCATTATGCCTCTGAGAAATCAATTCCGAGGGGAGTATATTGAAATGAGGAGCTAGGATTAGATATCAAGATGACTCATTTCATTAGTCATTATTAATAATGTTTTATTTGGACTAAATAAATTCCGGTGCTGATTGCGAATATAAATTCATCTTGAATGCTAAATCAACGCAGTAATATAACTAATTATAAAGGATCGACTTAAGTAAAATGAATGTTTACAACGACGATGTTTGCTAGTTAAGTCGAAGTGAATAAATAGCGGTTTTTCAAAATTGATTCATCGAAGCTCCAGAAACTGATGGATGATCGCTCTTCTTCGTCCGATTGCAGAGGATTTTCAAACGAAAGGAGATAACAGTTTGGAGTCAGCAGATAATGTTTGGTGGAAGATTTAGAGACCCAAGTTTACGATGATTTTCTGGGTGAAAATTCAATTTGCTTTCAGTGGGAAACATAACCTCTTTAAGCTGATGATTTAGTTCTTAGCATTATACAATTAGCATTTGTATTTGCTTGGTATGCTAAGCTGTTGGACGACCTAAAAAAAGCAAAGAAAGTTATCTTAAAGCAGTAAAAAGGAGATGCTCGATTTATGATCAAATCACAGACCCATGGAAGGGGAGAATAATAATTATGTATAAAACACCTGAAAGGATTAATTTACGCAAGTTGAGGAGAACATCATAATAAATGTGAAAAGTAACCTAACTGATGAAGAAATGCAAGAGCAGGTCAAACAGCAGCCAAATGGCGGTCTCTCCAGAAGAGAATCGTCGTCCTTTTTCAAAATGACGTTTTTCACTCTTAAGAAATTTCAGGTTGCCTCGGAATGGTTTCCCACCCACGCCTTTTTGAGCCTTCGTCTGCGTGGCAACAGCTCGTGAATTTAATTACCTCTGTAAATCGTCTTTTATATACATGAAGTGAATCTGTAACCATCAATAAGTGAACGTAGGTTTAGTTGAATAAGGTGATATTCGGATGACGATTCCGAAAAGAAAGAGTTTCTTAACATTTCAGTCGACGTGTCCACGCACTCCACTCTTTCATACTCTCCGTCGGGAGAGATTCAAATGTTTCATGAACACCTCCATGGACTTTTGGCGAATGCTGTTGTCAACGCTCATTGAGCGTCAAATAAACTTCAGTACATTAACAGATTCGAGCTTACATCTAAAGACGTCTCAAGAAAAACGGAAAAATCAGTCACCATTTTTCACGTCCGAGGTTAGAACACTTCCAATAGCCAAACTAAATTAATGGCATTATCTATTGAAATAATTAAATCTGAGAAATATAGATATAATGAATAAATGAGGTGTAAAAACTGAATTTAAATTGTTATATCGAACAACTTCTTAGGCAAACGATTAACAGGCGTAGAACTGGAACTGACAGCTTATATTTGCATTATATTAAAACGATATGAAATTAAAATGATAACTACTGAAAGAAAATAACCTTTTTTGAACCAGGAATCTTGACGTATGATGCTATGAGGGTGGATCTTTATTTATTGAATTTGTTTAGAAATTCGATCATTAAAATAATTCGCTCAGGAAAAAAAAAATTTATTAATTTATCTAATTTAAAAATTATTATTCGCTTAGTTACTTGATTTAATTTCTAAGAATATACAAAACTCGCTTTCTTAACCTATCTCTTTATCATATGTAAATTTCCTATTTCCTAGAAAAGAGAAAATGGACGTATTCAAATTCATTCGGTAAATTGTTGAATAAAAAGTTTCAGATTTGCCAATTGAGTAGAGAGACGTCCATTGATAACGAAAGATATCGTAGTTTGCTATCTTATTTTGTATTTGATTTTAATAACGAAAAAGACGTTAGGTTTCTTTCCTTTCGATAAGAATTCTGTCGTAAATCTACGCTCATTACAAAAAAGAGTTGATTTCAATAATTACGATGTGATGCTGAAACATCAAACATTGAAGAAAGTAAATCCATTATGTACATAAAAATGCATAAGGAGAATGTGTATTTATAAATATCTTCAGAAATTGTTTCTGTGACACGAAGTTGAATTTATAAACTTAATAAAATTACATCCGCTTATATATCAATAACTGGTTGAAATATTTGGTTCATAAAAACGATTTTCTATCAAATGTTGGTCTAATTAACATTTGAAATTTAGTTATTCCTTAAAATTTTCAAAGAAATAGTTTCAGTTACCTTCCAAGCTTTATTTCCTGTGCGAAATCAGAAACTGAAACGCGATCTTCCAAAAAAGGAAAAGAAAGTATTAATTGAAGCTTCAAACGTCGTTTATTAATTTTTTCGAAATCTACAAATTTTAGAGAAACTTAGCGACCATTGAAAAATATTTCCATTACGATCACCCGTCACTAATTGGTCGATTGAATTTCGGAGATAAAAAAGGCCAATTTGAAAATCAATAATTACATGGAAAACAATTTTCTAATAAGAAAAGAAACTTTGATAGCAAAAACATTCAATGCGTAGAAATATTTCCCATTATTAAGATTTATACGATAGATATTCAAATCAGAATTTGATAATGTTTGGCTATTCTTCCTTTGAGATTCATATTTAAAGAGTTTTTAATTATAAAATATCATCATACCTTCTGAAGAAAAGCTATGAGTAAGTTTTAATGTTACTTTTTGCTGACATTTTCATCAATACGTAATAATGTTGAGAGAAATTCTAACTTTTGATCATTTCAAATCCAATAATAATTTATCATTAAATTCCGTAAAAAATCAAAGATGTACTTTGGAAAATAAAATATGAAACTTTCAGAAAATTAAGCTTCATCTTCAATTGTTTACGAGATATTCGAAGAAAATATAATTACCTTAAAAAATTATCTTAAATATCTTTAAAAGATGTCGTTATTTTTCCTAAGCTGCAAAATTATAATATTTGTGAATCGTATTTATTCTTACATTCACCCAATAATTGACTCTTAAAGAACGTTGCTTTTCCAAGGTAGTGGTCCTATAATTATTGTTATAAACTGAATATTCTATTTAAACAGCTGAATTGCATCAATAATTTATATTTATATCAGTAAACTACGCATAATTTAATGTCAGTAGAACTTGTTTTCTTCAGCAATGATACAATTTGTATACGCCGTTATGGGACCCACTTACAGAAGGCTAATTTTATTTTCAAAATATAATTTCTGCATGGGAAAGCTTCTCCAAGTATACAAATATGTGCAGAATATTCATGCTCATTAACTTCTGACGGAAGTAATTCCTTAGTGAAGAATAGGAAAGGTCTCATTTAACAATTTCATTCGAGAGAGTTTCGCATAATTTCAAACGAGCGACAATAATTGCCTGTCCACCATATTTGGCAAAGTGCACGCTTTCGACAAGCACTTTGATTAAACACAAACTTACGCATGTTTCATTCTCCGAACTAAAGCCAATGACGGCTACAATTTACGATGGAGTTCGATTGGTGAGCGGAAGCCAGGGAACCGTTCATAAATGTGGGGAATTGACCTTTTTATTCAGACATTCTCTTATTTAATGATCCGATGGCCGTATCTAATGAGTAATGCCGGAGCCGAAATTAATTCATGGGAGGTAGAAAAAATGCTTCAACACCTAGGTTCTGCTGATTGCTTTCTCAAAACGTCGATTTCGAAGGCCTTTTTTTGGGGAGTCTTGCCATCGAACATTTATCTGATGCGTAATTCGTTTGTGTATTGTGAATATATTCGCCAAAAAGAAAGCACAGAATAAAAAGTGGATAGGATATTTTCTCTCGCGTATTTTATAAAAAAACTTCACTAAAGGAATGATTTGTAATATTAAAAATCACAACATTTCTGATGTAGCTTCAATTATGAGAAATGCACGACTTATTGTTATTATTGTTATTATTATTATTATTAGTATTAGTATTATTGTTATTAAGAAACCTTAAAAGTGGAACAATGTTCCAGTGGCAAGGATTAAGTAATTCAACATACATACATATTATGACATACATAATTACTTCAAAATACATTGACTATCACAACTAAAAATACCCAACATACTAAACCCAGTGTCCATTTTCACTCAGTTCTTCAAGTGTTATGCGCTATATCGAATAGGATAGTTATTTTGAGAGCTACCAAACCAAGCGTAAATGTCTAGTACACATTTAGTTCTATACCAATGAAAGGGGACTTCCGTCGTACATCGTCGTTAATCAATCTAAAGCTTTTATTTTATTACTCAACAAAACCATAGTCCTACAAAAATATTATATTCAAAAGGATAGATAATTTTTTTTGAGAAGCGAACGAAAAATCGTAGAGTATAAGTAATATGTATATGTAATATGAGGAACTTTGAATTGACGTCGCTAATGAAGTTGCGATGAAGGTTTCTTCTTTACTACGACCTTGGTCACTGAGGTCAGTGCAGGGAGAATGTCAAGAGATACTGGTCAGAAACATAATCGATGACAGAATTTCTAAGGAGATAAAACTAGGTGGATTCATCAATTAGAAACTTGACGTCGATGGAGAATGTAAGAGAAGAGACATACTAACCAAACTAAATTATAAAATGTATAACTATATATGTATTATAACTAAATATAAAATGTATTTAGTATAGTCTTATCTCCAGTAGAAAGTATTATTTCAGATTTCAGAGGTCAGATTTTTATAATTCGGAAAATAACTTTATTCTTCAAACGGACAACATTAACATATGTTGAAGGAACTTCCAACATAAGTATGTATAATATATTTAAATTAGAAAAACAAATTTAATTTTGAATGAATGTATATATTACGTAGAATTGGAAATCTCTCTTTACAAATGAGTTTGACGATGGCTGAAGAAAAGAGACGAAGTCGGTTATTGTAAAAGTTATCAAAATAACCAATGGAAGAATATAAGTAAATATGTTTTACCGTATCTTATTCTCAGCAAAGAATTAGAATTTTTATTCCCCAATAAGTGCTTCCCAATATGAATTACAAACTTATTTCCATAAAAAAACCATGTGAATTCAAATTTTGAAACGGTAATTTCCGCTTAAATCATTTGCAGAATTTCAAAATATAATTAATCTCAGCTTAAAAATTCTTTTTACATGTAATCAACGAATTGAATCAGACATTGGAGTATTTAGATTAAATTTATGAAAATTGAAAATGAATGGAGTCGATTACATTATACAATACATTCTCAGGAAATTTTAATGCTTAAAGTCAATGAAATTTAATTTAAAGATATTGGTGTTAGCGAAAAAAATTAACAACTTTTTACTATATATTTATGTGGTCATCTCCAACAAGGAAATAAGACGGTAAATTATTAGAAATAGTATCTCTGATATTTGTGCATAATTAATTACGTCAATTACCAACGATTTAAATAATCGAAAATATTATTTAATTATATTAAATATAATACTTGTAATGTAGTTCACTACGGATAGTTATCTTACGTGCTTTAAGTATTTCAACGATCCCAACGATTTCTGTGAAAAAGAAGTGTCTCCCACCGATTTGTTCAATATCAACTCAATCTTTCAAATTTTATATATCTCGTTTACATAATATCATAGCGTTCGGTTGTTTGAGTGCATGATTGATCGAGTAATAACTGTAATAACTCTGTTTGCACTCTCTTGGATATAGTTAGTATATACTTTACATGAAGCTAAGAAAGAAGTTTCCTCTTTGATTGATAGGTCCATCTTCTCTACATCTACTAAGAAAATTCACATTAAATGTATAATATAAACGGTAACCTGTAATTTTCGACAAGCAAGCCTTTCAGAATAAAATAAATAATTTCCGATAACGATATTTCTAATTATTCTTTTAAAATATTTGATCAAATAGCTTATAAGGTTCATGAAATTCTTCATCTTATAAGAGTTTGTCAAATCAATAATGAATATCGGATCGCAAAGAAATCTCCGAATACTAAACATTAATTATTGGGTAAATTGAATTCCTTGCGTTTTTATAGTTATGCGATAAATGAATATAATGGTCGTGAAGAACCAAGGAACGGATCCGCATCAGTTGAGAGTTTATTCGAAGGATATGCCACTGCATTCCCTGCAATTCCAAAAACCGAAGGCCGTGGGCTCACATTAAACTAAAAACCTGATTCAGACTATTGACAACTAAAAGCAACCGATGGAATAATTTGCTTTTTGCCGAGAAAACGGTAAGTGATTCCCTTACTTTCAATAGAAAATCATTTAAGAAAATTTATTATGGAAAACGAAACGTATTATTCGTAATGGATTACAACTCAGAATTTAATATTGAAGTGTCCGTTATAAATATGTGGTCCATCATGAAAATAAACGGGAAATGTGTGAATGAGAACTAAAGTTGAGGAACGGATATTGCTTATTGGGGGAAATAAAGATGGCAGATAGCAAAGGTCCCCCTTATCGTTTTGGTTTTAGGAAAATAGAAAGAGTTAGGGTGGGAAAACTTTCCCCAAAGAACGATCATCTGAATGGTTCATGAGGAGGAATGAGTTGTCCTTTGGTTGGGAAAAGAGTAAATGGCAAATTCTGGAGAAAGTGGAATTTGAGAGATAAGCGACGGTGTACTTGGAAATATTGCTAATGACACGGAAATATTTTAATCTTTGGAGTCTTATTTATTTTGCAAATCGACCATATGATGTTTAAGATTAATGGAATCCCGAGAGAAAGCATCAGCTAAAACCCAACACCTTACACTCGAAGAATAATCGCCTAAAATATTTGTACAGACACCTCTAGAAATAAATTTCCTACTATCTATTAAAATGTCCTGTGGAGTCAATTTTTGAAGAATTAGAACAACGATTTCTACATGTTCAATATTTGTCTTTTGAAAATTTTTCCTGTTGGATATTCCATCTGATTTGGACATGTTTGGGTGAAAATTATATTAGTCTCATACAAACGAAACAATCCAAGCCATGGTTCAGTTATCGATACTGAGATATGCAGCTCTACTAGTAATTGAACATCCGTTTTGTTGTATAAACGGATTACTTTTTATAACTGTTTCTTGTTATAAAATAAAAATCTTTTACTATATAAAATATGCCTGATTATTTAAGGAGTACAAATACATATATATATATCAGTTATTCCCAAAGCGGTCTATATCGACCCCTAGTGGTCTACGTCAGCAAGAAAAAAATTCATATCGTTTATTTTTAGTAGTTTTTCGATGTTTATTTTGAGTTGTTTTAATTTAAATTCAATTAATACGTATATCAAACTTAACATAGGTTTTTACTTCATGCTTTTACACTAAACTTCACTACAGTTAGAAATTTACAAAAATTCAGGTAAGTAGGGGATCTACACGAAACGGATAAACGTGGCAAGGGGTCTATGAGACGAAAAAGTTTGGAAACCTCTGGTATAAATCATCACCAGGAGAAGAAAATAATATCTTAGGATACGACGAAGTTTAGGATTCAATGTTATAAAGAGAATATAAAGTTTATAAAAATATAAAAGAGTGAATAAAAAGAGTAAAGGAGGAACTTAGGGTGGGGCTCAAATCAGAAGTTGAGAATTGCAGAAATAGAGGGACGGAATGGAGGAAATATGTTTAGCAGAATTGAAGGAAGGGGTCAGAGGAGTTTGTGGGTTGGATGGTATGAGGTTACCTAGAGACGAGTCTGTACGAGTGCCTTACTGATTTATCACTTTCCACGGGTCTGAATGGGTTAGCTTTACTCTCGGCGATGCCCTTTAAGATTGAGTTTCCCCTTTTCCAAACTAGAATGCTGTTTCCTTAATAATTAACAGCATTTTGGTAGAATCTCCGTGAAAGAGAAGAAACCCCTTTTAGATCCCACGGAGTTTCATCTAATGCTGATGTTTCAAAGCCTAAGTAGAAATTAGGAGTCACTTATTCACGCTTTGGCCGAACCGCACGAGTAACATTTTTATCTGATGATATATGCACTTTTGTAAGCGAACAACGTTCTTAAAACGATTAGCAAAATACGAATGCTCAGTTACATAAACGGTAATGAAAGCTTTTATTCATCTGCAAGCAACGAATGAAATGCGACCTACAAGCTTTGTTACATACGTATGTTTCAGAAGCTGATTAAAACAATCCGTATGAAATTTTCGCACCGCATTAATATTTTTTTAAAGTTGTCAGAAAATCGTCGAAGGTGATGAAAAGACGTTGTCTTGTAAACCAATGGATAAAAAGGAGAATGGATTTGGATGAGTGAAAATTATCCAAGAATACAATTTCCTTTAAATTTCCAAATTCTTTGTTTTGAAATCTGTAAAAGTTGGATCAGTGAACTAAGCCTTCAACAGCTGCCACCATAAACGTCACAGCTCTCATTTGGCGATCATTTCTTTGCTTTCGCGTGAATATTTACATGATCCCTGCAATCGCTTGAAATCAAAGGACATGTTTTTCGAGTAACTTCCTCGATTCGAATGGACTGAGAGGTAGGCACATTGCGACTCAAATGCACGAAAACAACTCATGCTTTGTTGTTTTTTTTGTGAGCCGAGTTAACCACTTGGCGAAGCCTCTGGTTGCGAAGAGGGGCTAGAAGAAATAGAATTCTGCGTAATAGTTGAATAAAGCGCGAGTTCGACTCTCAAGGTTTTTTTTAAAATTCTTTATCGTTTGACATACATATTAGTATAATCTTTAATTTAGATTCTCAGTTCATGGTGATGTTTTGCAAAAATATTATATGATAATAAATTGTGGTAAAAGTAAAAAACTCAATTTCTCATCGCGATGCTATCATCAATGTAAAGGAAAAAGGAAGAATATATGGGCGAGTAAAAGGGAAGGGACACCTCAAAATCTTCCCACCCGTTGAAGTCCCCATGAAGGCGCAGGAGATGCGCGCCTCTTTCAGAAGAGTGCACACGCGTGAAACAGGATGGAAACTCACGATGGATGGAGAAGTTCTGTACCGTTACATGAGGAGGCCATATGGCTGCATTGACGTTCTCAGAGCTCGAGAAAGTCGATAAATGAAATCTATCGCAAAAGTAATGCACACACACATTATCCACTCACATGCAATTACGAAACCAATATTTTAAAGAGGTTTACTAGCAGAACTAAACTTTGTTATGGATTTCCTCTATATAGGTTGAATTGATTGAATTCTATGGCATAGGTTAAACCTATGAATATCATAGAACCTATAATACCTATCTTTCTCGTGAATCATTCTTTCTAACTAATCTCTCGCGTTGTAGAAAATTTCTTTGTTAAATTTAAGTAAATAACATTAAAACATCTTGGAACTTTTCAACCAGTGTCGTCTTCATATATTAATATAACATAAAATATTCCTGCATTTTAATTATCAAATGAATGATTTGCGGCAGAGACTACACACACATATATATAACATTGACGATCGAGAACAAATCAATTAAATCTCTTCTAAATATGCTTCACAAAATCGTAGATAATTCCAAAAACAAATGAATGAATTGTTCCTCACAACTCGGAGTAAACAAATTTTGGAAGAGGCCTATGAAATTTATATAAGAGTGGAAGTAGATCGGAATAGATTAAGATAAAAGGTGTACCGCGTTATACGGAACCTCTCATTTTGGTATCGCTTTAATACAGGAAATGGTCTAAAGCAGGCAAACCTAGAATTCAAATCAGGTAAATGGTTTCTTCGCAGATTCTAGAGGGCATGAAAATGGATTCCTTAAAATGAAGTTGTGCGAGATTCAATGTCATACGTAAATCGTTTAAAGTGCAACCAGGGAGCTTACCTCTGAGAGAGAGAGGGCAGAAGGAGAGAGGCACTTCTGAGGCGGCGTCAGGTCATCGTACCCGTCCACCTCTTCGCTTACAATGGACGAGATGGAGTCCAGGGACGCCACCGAGACCGCCGAGGAAGCGCTCTGATGGACCTGTTGAGGTACCTGAAGCCTGTCCTCGTTCTTTTGGATCACATTCGAGGTCCTAGAATCCGTCCCAACGCTTCCTCCGCGGCCAGAATCCAAAGGAGGAGATGCCACTGCTCCCGTCTCATCGTCTACAACCGTTTGCTCCAAACTAGTATCTTCTTTCTCATCGAGCGCACCTTCCACATCGTAAGTGGAAGATCCGTAACCGACGCTGCTGGCTCTTCCGATTCCGTTTCCCATTTCGTGGTTTTCTTCGACTACGACAAACCTTTCATGGTGCGTCTCCAGTAAAGGAGATGGCGTTTTTGATGGAGCGATGTAACATTCCGACTCGAAAGCTATCTGAATGTGGTTTTGCACCTCCTCTATCGATTCCTCAACTAGAGCTTTTTGGATAGTCTGGTGAACTGGAACCAGATCTTCATGGCCGCTCGGATGTCCTCCGGAAAGGCGGCTCAAGTCCGGAGGAGGTGGTCTTGGAGGTGGAGGGGCCTTCCGTTTCCGAGGACTTCTTTTCTCTCTACACTCTGCTCTTTGGTACGCGCTTGCGTCAGAGGTATGCCTGGCAGGTCGACGAGGAGTCTGGTCCTCCTGAAAAGTGGATGGAAATTCTTCTTGTGAGCCCTGGGCGTGCGGCGGTGCGATGGCACGATGGCCAGGGATGTGCTCTTTGGGCGATGGGCGATCGCTGTTCACCTGAAAAATAAAACGTCATTTGTTGAATTTATCAAATTCTCTTATCGCGTACTCCAGATCTACTTGCTATACGAAAAGGATCATTCTTTCAGTTTCATACTATTTTCCAACATGGAAGAGCATTTCCACTAGAAAGCATTTTTATTTTTAGATTAACTGAATAGAAGAAAATAAATTCAGAAGAAATTTTAATCTGTAAAACATTCCTGTTGAGAAGAAGTTGTGGGTCAAAGGTTTGAGCACGATATGGAAATAGATATAAATTATAACAATTATTATGTTATAGCTATATATTAAAATCATGGACAGAAAAGAATCAAAAAACTAATGCTAAAGTAAAATATAGAGCCCATCATTTGTTTAAAATGGATAAAGCACTTAATTTTAAGTACTCAGCCGTATTTTAACGATAGAAATAACTAAAAAAAACTCTGAAGATAGTATGTAATTTCATCAATCTACTTCAAAATTTCATCGAATAAACTAGATACCAGGATATTTATGACTAGAGGGTTTATACAAAGAGGGTTAAATTTATACGTTGTAAAATAGATGAAAATGTATGGTTTAATTGGATTTAAATTTTAAGTTGAATGGAGCCATTTGATAATATCAACACAGATGTACGTATTCAACTTGAATCTGAGGTTTTCTATTCCATGAGGTAACAATTTTCTCGCATTGATATAGACTCTAATGATCAATCGATTCACACCGACCTTTCGTGTGTTCTGAAACATTTTAGAGCGTAAACCGAAAATCTGAGCTATCATTGAATGAATTAGATACTTCAACAAGCCCCTTTCACTACTACCATTAAAATAAAAACCCTTGATTATAATTCCGATACGTTTTCATATTTCTTTCCATTTTTTTCACGCCAAAGTGAAAAAGAGACCTTTTTGAGGGCTCCATTAACTTTCATATCACCGCTTGATTAATTGGACTCCTTCGTTACGTATGCCCTAGATTACCTTTAAAATGAACTTTAAGCTTTATATATATATATATATATATATATATATGAAATTTTAAAAGTAATGTTTCCTTAGATTGAAATTATATTAGTCACCCAAAATTTAACTTTGAAATCAAAGTTGTGACAAATCCTTATTAGTATTAATTTACTTAAATGAGAATATTTATATGTCTGTTTTCAATTACGCTTTACTCTATGAAATATAATAAATTTCTTAACAGACTATCTTTAAGTCAATTTTTGCAACGCTTCCTTAGTTGTTAAATGTTTGCATGCGGTGGAAGGATTAGCACAATTTGAAACTCCAAGTACCTTATGATATTTAATATAAAAGATAAGAACATTAGTTGATATAACGTTTCCTTTTAAAAAACAAGTGGATTAGTAAATTAAATAAATGAATAAGAATAGGATAACGAGCAAAGAGATGGAAAATTGTAAATCGAGCCTTTCGTTTAAAGACAGTGGCAAGAGCATATGGTTTGCGAAGAAATATTTGGATAAATAGAAGAATAAAAGAAGGATCTATTAGAGTAGTTTTGCAGTATTATTCAGATGAGACAGCACCCTTCGGAGTTGGAAATCTTTAGGAAGAGACAATAAAAGTTCGATCAACCTTAAGTGCGACCATTTTACACAACTTGAACGTAATAAGATGGACTCGTGTGACGATAAATAAATTTCAACTATCGACGGGTATCGGACAGTTGATTGAGAAAACACAAACTTTTGATTCACAATTGTAAAAATTATTGCCAATTAATATGCCTAAAAATGTGATAATGAAAGGATGAAGGGGAGATATGGGCAAATTGGAAAATGTTTCAGACGGACACACTCAGAAAGAGACGAATACCTCACATTTGAAGGAATACTCAAATACGATAATGGAATCCATTGAGTTCGTCATACTAACTTTTCAATACTTTATTAAAGGCCTCTCAGTTACTAATTAAAACACTACGTGAAAAATTTTCTTATAATTATCGAAATTGAAATGACGAGCCTCGGTAACTTCTCGATACCAAGTCTGTGGAGGAGAGTAGATAATTTTGCTTGTAGCACAATATATAGGAAATAAAATCAGTATTTGAAATAAGAGACGACCATATATATAAAACAAAGAAGTTGATAGAAATGTGATGCATTGTTGCTCTCTCGTGCCATAGGAAGTAATTCATATAAATCAACTATATTTCGATGAGTTTAGTCAGAAAAAATTACAATTTATCTTGATTGCGACGAGGAAGAGAGTAAGTAAAATTTCTTATGACGAACATCAAAAGAAATTACCAATAACCAAATATTACAATACATTAAATTGTCGAATTTTATAGTACAAAAGCGTAGGAAAGAGCGAGAGAAAAACGAGATTTCGGAGGCAATTTGAGAAGAAAAATTCAGAATCCAAGGAATTTCCATTTCCACATTTTGAAAAAGGTTATTCAGGGATTTTGAGAAACCGATTAAAAACTTTAGAAGAAAGATTTAATGAAGGCCCTTCGTGCAAGTTTTTGGAATAAAATAAATCTGCAACTAACATAAGTTGCTTTATAAATAAAGAAGGTAACAATGAAATCTATAGAATACTCTCCTTAATATTTTTAGTTTCAATAGCATTTTCTCAAGCTAGAATATAAATTAGCATTTATTTATTTATCTTAAAGTTATATAGCTATGCAATAAACGAAAACGACAGATGTGAACTGTTCCAAGTGTGACTCAACAAAATTTAGGGTCGACGTATTCCCATAACTGATAAGTTTTCAAAAATCGCTGACAGACAATATTCAACGAAGAAATTAGTGGCGATGATAACTTATAAAAATATTTAAGGATAGGAATTAATACTTTCAAACCACTAGTGATGTTCATGCAAAATATTTCAGTAAAAACTTTTTATCCAAATAACTGGCCTGTAATATTAATGTTATATCCAAAAGATCAGTTGTTTTGTGAAGGAAATATTTATTGCTTCTGCCGTTCAATACAGGCCCCATTGATCATTAATAACGAAGCCAAATGATGGAAAATAATCTATTTCATACAAAGTTACCTTTCGATAACATTCCAATCGTCACCTCTGCATCACATGTCTTTGAGCAGCAACCTCTTAGGATCTAAATTTCAAAGGCCACACATATGTCTTTAGATAAGAGCCCATCGTGAATTCTTGAGAATGATGAGATGTGGGAGAGTGCGTCTAAGAATGGACCGCAATAAAAAGAGTTCATTAATGACCCCAATACAAATGTTTCTCGAACTCGGAACTCCCTAAGGCGACTACAGATAAGGTCGCATCCTTTGAAACATTACTTTTTAGAAAGCGCAACTTCCTTTTACGTTTTCCTCACTGAAAAACCGAATTCTGACGTCAACAACATTAATGAGTGCGCAGTGCGCTTTTGAATGAGCACTAACCTATATAGATTAACTTAATAGAATTTAGTTTTATGAAAAATACGATGTCTTATCGAAATACAATTATCAACATAAGAAATAGTAAGAGTTTAGATTGAAGAACTTTTCAAGTTAAATATTTATTTGGAATCAAAAATTTCTACTTTAGTTCTTTACTTTAATAGAGAAAATGCTGTAAATTTTCAGCATGAAAACAAGAATGTTTCTGTCTGAAAATAGTGAAATAGAACGCAACGCAAATAGAAATGCACACAAAGTAGATACCAAGCGGTCAAAACATTGACATTGAAAAGTAAATAAAGGAAAATGCGAAGAAAATAAGACATTTAACGGCTTGCGATGCTACAAAAACAGAAGGTAAGACAATCAGGGTCATTAAATTCCCGAGATCACAAGATAATGGTTGGCCGCCTATTCCTTCCTCTGGGATGCGCAAAATCTATTGAGTGCGTTGAATGCTTCTTCGCAAATCGCGATGACAGAGTAAAAATACTTGAGGATGAACTACAAGATGGAGCTGTGTTAAATGATAATGCGAGCAATAGCAGAAATTCATCCGGAATATGTAAAGAATTGTCAAGTTGTTAATTCCGCTCTCACGTATCGAACAACATTAATCGGACACTTCACGGAGCAAACATACGATCTGATAAACGCACACTGTTTATTCGCCACCTCATGTCCGTTTTTGAGAGGCAAAAACCTCAGATTGGGCAACTTATTCATCACTGTTCACTAGCCATCGTCAGAATTGAAGATGAGCAGGCTGTCGCCAAATGAGCCAATAATACCAATTCATCATCGCTACTTCAATCCGAAAGCAATTACAAAAATATTTTTCCTCACGATTCGTGAAAATAATGGCTCTTTCAGATAACAGCTTCTTTAATTGGCGTCCACTGAGCGAGGGAGATTGGGAGAGATAATCGACTGCGGTGGAATTTCCTCACGAGGCTGCTGCACTGAGACGAATGTGCACAATGCACGGTTGTTGTTCTCTCGTTGAAAAATTAGCGGAGGATGCCTAACGAGGAATCAAGTAGATGAAAGGAAAGGATATATGAAGAATAAAACGGAGGAGTACATAAATTTTAATGATATCTGATTAGACAATTTAAGTGATATCGTCAGTTAGCGACTATGGACTGAAATAGAGCTAGACCATTTCTCATCAAGTTAAAGTAGATATATAATAAAATGGTAATGGAGCAAACGCAACTTCTGAAGAAAAACTTATTCAACTCAAAGCAAAAATTGAATTCTAATATGTATATATATAACCCTCCTATTTCAGAACGAACGAGTTTCTTTTATTAGCATGACAACCATTTTACAACTTATTCATATTGAGAAATACTTTACTTTGGATATATTCAAGATTTTTTGGTAAATTAAGAAAATTTTTACTAATACGCCGCGCAAAATCATATTCTTTATTATTTATTTTGATTCGACAATACAATATCAATATTTTCTCTCAGATTTGTCTTTTATATTCTAGAAGGCGTAGAGTATCACGCTTTCCTTCGCCGAAGGGAAGTTTAACGATCAATGAATTTATCACACCTCAGGCAAATTATAGACTTATCTTTCGACCGAACGTGGGAGTTAAAAGTAATTTCAAAAATTCATTTAGATCCGACCAATACACTTCTCAATGAAGGCAGAGACATCAAGTGACCGCATTATAAACGATGTAACTTAGAATGAATGAACAAAGATCGCATTCTCTTTTACCATTTAAACATATTACAAAATATATAAGTGTATTAAATAGAATTTGCTCTACAGGAAAGATCAAATGAATGAGGGATCGAAAATAACAAAGTGGTCTGAGAAAACAAGATTAAATGCTAAGAGCGTATTTGTAAAAATCCACGAATGAAAGCCGATAGAATAAATAACGACAGTCAGTTGTGCTCAATTATATATGTGTTATGATTGGAAGTAAGTCTGTGCATCTCTTTGTGGTACACTACCGCTTTTCATAATCTAAAATATTTTTTTATAAAATCTGGTTGAAACATTTAATTGGCTGTCAAAAGATCCATAAGAGATAAATCAAAAATAATTACAATAAATATTTCAAACTATCTATGAATCCCTATAAACAAGTGTGCATTTCAAAATCAATGATATTTCAGAAATTTTCGAAGCATAAATCTGAGCAACAACATCCATTTTTCAAATTGCATTTCACAAAAACCTATATTTCGTTTATCAATGAATTGAATTAAAGTGAATCATTCCGAAATTACTTTTCATAACTACGTTAATAGTTTATTTTCGGAGAGCGGTTCGCGCCATTTAAAAGAGAAACGAAATCCAAATTGCGTATCACGACTTTTTTCAAAAGACCGCTTTCTTTTTTCATCCCAAAACACATTTCCTTCGGACAGCCGACCACGTCTTCATTCTGAATCGTCGATGTTTTTATATTTCCGATTTTCTTCGTCTCTTCTTTTTCGCGATGCACAATTTTGATGATCGACCTATTTCTTCGAAAATAATGCAGTGGAAGAAATTCAAATCTCGAATAGAAAATCCTTCGATAGCTAGAATGATTTCTTCTATACCTCTTACTTCGTATACTTATGGAAATGTACAGTAAATTTCATCCAACGGTATTAATTAGAAGAAATCATTCTGGAAATTTAGCAGACAACTCAAGTCCTTTCATTTTCATTTTGTAAGTCAATTAAATTCACTCGATTCAAAATTAAATGCTCTTTCGAAATGAAAAGCACCCAAATCAAGTGTATAACTACAATGCTTGTTTTTATTCGATAGACTACAGTAATATTGAATAACTTTAAGGTATTTTTAAAAAACGATTCCTAGAAGTCATCTTCTCAAAAACGAAGGCCAGAAACTATCTCCGTGTCCGTAGACGTCATATCCTTGAATGAAAATTGGAAGGATATCATTTCCATCGGGACCGGAAGTATAAGAGGAAGAGAGAGATTGTTTGCGGCAGAATCGGTCCATCTCTAACAAACCCTAAATACATCAATCTGACAAACAGAAAATAGAATGCAGTACATAAGAATACCCTTAAGCGGATAGGGAATGAATTCCGTTCATTACAATCGCATGCTTTGAAATGAAATGCTCACCACTTCCCAAATATCGTTTCGTTAACTACTCTTTCATTATTCACTAAACTGTAACTCTCTCTTTTCCCTGAGTTTATTAATCTTCTAATTCTTCAAAACGAAGAACATCTAGAAAAAAGGAGAGGCCAATCTCTTCGTCAAGATCGTCATTCGTTTTCCTTTTGATCATCTAAAGGCCATTGGACCGATTGAGAACAATCGGAGGAAAGTAGTCGAGAAATCATCATATATAATCAACAAATAAGTTGAAATATCAATCTCACGCACACAAATCTTCTTTTAAGGAGAAAACACATGTTTTCATCTTTAGAAGGAACGTGTGCACTAATATCCATTTCCATCTCATAAAGTGGAAAATCAATAGTTTGTTGAAAGTGTTCGTCTATGTGCAAAGATCGATCCGAGTGATTATCGTATGCGATAAATTTTTTTATATTTTCCTTAAATAGGTTTAAATGCATAAAAATCTTTACGAATAATTCTAAAATGAATACAGTCTAACACTATTCAATTAATAACCCAAATGTTCCGATTTCTCTAATTAATTTGCTCCTTTAGAAATACAAGTGCTTTGGAAGATGAGATTAAATGAATCTTACATACCCTTACCCTTCTTTCGAAATGTATAATCATTGCATAGATCAGTGAAAATAAGAGAGATTATATAATATGAAGAAGATATTGTGAAGTGAAGATACCAAGGAAATTCCGTATAAGTTTCACAGATGTTTAACCGAAAACCTGCTTTAGAATCTTGTGAGCATGACTATCACGCTAGAGATGCATCGAGATGCATAAACTGCACTGAAAGGAGAACTTTTGAGCCTGTTTTTAGTTAGACATTTTAAAAGACGGTGTTTTTTCGACAAATAGGGGTAAATAGACCAATTTACGCGTCCAGTCAAAGGCAATTACATTTGAATAAATGCGTTGAAAAAGAATTTTCCTGAAAATGCGAACGCGGAATTTTCATTTCAAAAAATGGTAAATTATACTATACTAAAAGCATATATTATGATACTTTGGATAATGATAATTACAAATTAAGAACGTTACTACACGTTTCAAAGGATATACGAAAGAAGAATAGAAAGCTGCAGTTAAGAATGCGTGCTTATTAGAGTAAGTACTCAATCGCCATCAACTCTAAATTAATTTCATTGAATTGATTCCATTTTCAGAGATGCAGTTTTGTTCTTGAACTCTCGCATACCTTTCCGATATCTACTAATTTCTGATGGTTAATAATGGAAACTCTTTTATTTGAATGTTTTCAATCAAATCGACTTTTCTTTCCTAAAATTGAAAAGGAAATGACGTCGAAAAAAGACTTCCTTTCTCAAGAGAAAATACGGCAAAAACGAATTGATGTACGAAGGTGATGATTAAATATAATGGATTGATTCCGGCAATTAATACTTTCTTTTGCTTTTTGGATAAAATATGGCGAAATCATTCGACGCATTCACTATGATAGCTTAAGGTTAATCAATTTTCTTAAGATAACATTACATATGTAATGATCTTAATGAATTTCATATTATGTTAAAATAAATTAATATTAAATTTTCGAAGTATTGCTAATATGTTGTAAAGAAGAAGTGTAGCGTCATGTTATATACGGTCATTTCAATACAAGATAATATATAACTTTGCACATTCTGTAGTAAATAAGCGATAATTGTATTATCGCATATATATTTATTGTAAACAATTTAACTGCTAAGGGGAATCATAAAATTATAACGAATATAAATGGAGTACTTCTTACGATTTCATTAGCCTATTTTTAACCTAAGACCGTCCACTGTCAAAAAATATATCGTTTTATAAGTTACTCGGAAGAAAATCTTCATAAATTTCCGTACATGACATTTATGAACAATATTTGTTGGTACCATATTCGATTCATAGCAACTAATTTGGCATCAATTGAAGTGATGAAGCGAAAGACTTCTCATATTTATATCTTCATTTAGATATGAGAAGTCATTTAAATCTTCGACAAGAGAAATAAACGATTTTTTTTACTCTTGATTTAAACTAAATCAAAATAAACCAACGCCGAATTTTCACGACTTAACGAGGAATTTGTGTGCCCTGGAAGTTGGTCAGTGGGTTACCTTCAGGGCATCTTCTATAAATCAACTCCAGCCACAGCTACAATAGATACACAACACAATCCATCTCGAGAAAGAATTCCTTTACACTTGGAGAAGTTTATTCATTACTCTACTATTCTGAATGTGAGAAATAAATGTTTTATGACTACAAGAAGAATCAGAAATTTAAACTGAGTACTTTGGTAATGACATTTAAACTAAATTTTCTTAAATTATGATGATAGACTATAAATGAATAAGGTTGACATAAAGGATATTCTATTTTCTTTACGATGCAGGATAAAACGATAAATATAATTACCGATGCTTTGGATAAATTTATCACTAAATATCGATATCATGAACGATAAGCCAACAAATATTTATATAATATGTAATATTAGAATATACCATTTTATAGAATTATTGGACATTTTCGTATTTTTTTAGTAAATAGTATTTTAACTCAGCGTACATTTTCATTGTTTTGAATACTTCCAAATATTATTCATTATATATATATATATAAATGATATTTCAAGTGAATAATACCTTTTTATAATTTTAACTCTTTAATATCACTCGATATAAATGGTGATTCACATAAATGGCATTCAATTGATATGCGTCAAAAGAGTGCTATTCATCTATGTAATATTCTGCAACCAAAGACTTTTTTAGCTATAGAATGTAATTTTTTATTACCAAAGACCGCGCATCCATTTCGGACAATTACAGTCTGGTTCTAAACGGACCACACCCTGAGAGGCAAATTTCCTCAGCCGGAATTTGAACACCTCAGCGTTAGAAGATAAGTATTCTAACCATTCCGACAACGAGGCTGGCAAAAATTAAATATACAATGCAAAATTTAAAAAACGGTTTTTCGTTATAAGTTATTTCGCTATGGTAATATAAATTATAATTATTTTTGCTAGAATAAGTAGAAAATCTTTCTTGTACATTGTTCAAAACCTAACGTATTTTTCCACATCAGAAGATATGCTTAATGATTTCACCAGAAAATATAAATAATTCAACGCAATAACGATAAGGAAACATCTTAAAGGCGCCGACTATGGCAAATTTCTACGCCTTAAGTCAAAGAAGATAACAAATTATAAAATTTTCACGCTATTTTTAGGTCGTTGGGGTCAATACTTGGCTCAAAATTTCACGTATCTTATCAAGTGCCTACGGCAACTCCACGCATTCATTACAAGAACCTGTTACTACACACAAAAGGAAATGAGATAAAAAGACAATGTTGTTATAGCTTCATCCCATTATATAGAGTCGTTGGTGAAATTAGATCTTTCAATAAGCTAACACTTTGGTGAAAATGTGAAATTAGGGAGATTTATATTGCGACTTTTCGAAATATTTGCAACATTTTAGAGAAAATATTCATGCCTAACTATAGAGAGTTTGAGAATTTAGTATGAGACATTTTCGTATTTTTTCCAAAACATCAACTATTATTACGTTCCCGATACTTAAAATTATGTCCAAGTTTCCATCATCATTGAAACTGAGTATATACACCGTTTTATTTTTTTCCTCTCCTTATTTTTGGTATTAAACAGATTTTATATGTTTGATTTGAATTTAGATCTCATATTCTATAGTATTTTCTAGTACCATTCATTTTGAGTAGTGCGATCATTATTTCTTGACGGTTTTAAAGTTATTTCTAATTTTTATTCAAAGATAAATGGTATAAGACGCACCCTTATTATGTAGGCTTTATACAAGGAAAAAACGTTCTAATAGTACGACAGCTTGTTACGACAATAACATAACACTACTGTTCTGTTTCCATGCACTTCAATGTAATTTAACACTCCTAGTTTATACTGAATGGTGTGTTTTAATTCCTTGCTTCCTTTAGTCATATTTCCGAGGGTATTTTTTAAAACGAATGTTTTTAAGCACCGATACCAATACCTTCGGATAAAAGACGCGGGTAAATTTTTTGAGACCTAATTTAGGAAAACAGTGCCTCTTATATGCCGTCAAATACGGTAATTTATACGATCGCCTTTGGTGGAGGTGAGGAAACGCCTCACTAAATGCCAATTGTGGGATACGAGCATTGGAACATCGCGAAGTATTTCAGCTTCTAAAGCATTCAAGGAAGAATATCAATCTAATCTGTTTTAGAGAAATTTGATATTTATGTGTTTATGCACATCATAGTCAAATTCCACGTTGTTACTTCGTATCATGCTCTGATTAGGATGTTCACTTCGACTTGATTAGGTTTAAAATCTTCAATTACTCAATTTTGGTGGGCGATCACTTTTTGGCAAATTGTAAAATATCTTAATTTTGGAAATCTTTTAATTGCCAAGGCATAAAAAGACGAATCTATCTCGGAAAACCCATTAATTAGTATTAAATAGTATACGATTGAAACATTACAAATTCCGTAATTAATGAATCTGTGGCACGTTTAAGTCGACTTAGTTTCCTTCCACTTTTGAAAGCATTTCTTTGCTTATGCTTTTTATGTGTATTTATCAAAACAATTCCCTTTTCAGAATCGCCTTAAGACGGCTTTCGCCAATTATCCACTCTGCATTTTGGCTACAGTAAAGAGCGCTTCGAGGCGTCCATGGATAAAATGCTCTTTCGATTCGTGAGGCGGAAAAGCAAATCGAGAAGAAGAGATTTTCTTTCATCGCCGAAGTCCATCCAAGCCTTTTCATTTAATTTATCTCAAAATTATAACCCTTATATGCAGTTTTAAACACAAAAATATTTTATAGGGTACGCCGTCACATTTCTGTGGAAAATTTACTTCAAATATATCTATGTCTATGTCTTTGTAGATACCCCTTTGTAGCCACCTTTCGGTGTGTGGAAGAGGGTGCAAGTACCGTGAATTTACTTCCCTAGACGGTTATTTTCGCGTATTGTTCGAGGTTTAAACGAATTTTTGAATCGATTAGTTTTTGCATCTATTTCCTTTATTTGCTGTATCTGATCGACCTATATAGCAGAGTGGGCGCATGATCTGTACTACGTCTTCGTTGAACGTTTCTTCTCTGAATCTATTCAGCACATCTAATCTACGCTTTGATCTTCTCTGTTCTAATGATTCCCATCCCGCATCCTTGAGCATTTTAGTTACGCTAATCGATTTATTGTAGCAATTTTTCACGGAACATATCGCCTTACGTTGGAACTTTTCTAATTCACTTGCATTACTTTTATCGGCAGGGTCCCATACACTACAAGCATATTCGAGGTGTGGTCTGAATAGCGCAAAGTAACATCGCTCGCCAAATTTCTCTACGCTATTACCGACTATCCTCTTAACGGAACCGAGTTCCTTTAAAGCTTTTCCACATGTGTTACGGATGTGGGTATTCCATGATAGGTTATTCGTCAGGGTTAATCCAAGATACTTAACAGATTCTACTATTGAAATTTTTTCTCCGCCGAGACTGAAAAAGAAGAGATTATTTTCGAAACAAATCATGTAAGTCATCTTTTGGTGTGGATTCTAGGAGGCCCCAAAAATCGACTTTCCCCCGTAAGAATGCATGGGGCCGTTTTTCAAATAATTTTTTAGAATACTTCCCATTAAGGTAGAAGGATATGATTTCATGTAGCTATTGCTATTATATATATATCTAAGGAAAAATGCTATTATTTATGTACAACCGGTCATGGGTTCGATGCAAGGAGGTGAAATATTTTCAAATTTTAAAAAATCGTAGCTCTCTTAATATGGTACATAGATCCTTCATACTTTCTACACGTATAGATAAGTATACATTGTACATCGAAAAAGATCAACACTTGCCTATGTGTCATGGGATCGATTCCAGAGCGATCCGTAATCTCGATTTTTCTCATAAAAAATACATTGACCATATTTCCAAAAACGTTTTATGGCACTTCCCAACCGCGCAGAGGTTCAAAATTTCACACAGCCATAGAAGGGACCAATCTTACAGAAAAGCGTCCCTAAGATTGTCGTAAATAGTCGTTGGTTCGATGCTAGGGAGTGTTTACTCAATGTCCAAAAGAAATGCATATGGAATTAAGGACTCATTTTAGGTACTTTCTTAAGGTATGTCCTTTTGAAATTTGGAGTGTTTATAAAGATAATCATACTCAAGTGAAAGATAACGGTGATTTTCGCAGGATGGCCTAGGTTCGACGCCGGGGCGGTAATAATTCTGCTTTAAGAAAAGCATGGGAAGACCATGTCAAAGTATATATGCGCTCCGATAATTTCGTTTAACTTATATTTAGTAATGTGGACGAAGATTAACCTTTTATAAAATCTTATTTTTCATTAAAGGATATATTTTACATTGTTTGCTATTAGCAAGCACACCTTAACTCGTATGTTATTTATATCCCCCTGAAGCGTCTTTATTAAGAGGTACGAGTAAAGGTGCGCTTGCTGACAGCAAGCAATCGGAAAAGATATCTTTTAATAAAATGTAAGATTTTTCGAAAGATTTTTTGGATAAGTGAATGCTAAACATATACCTTATGACATTATCGCAGCGTACATTGCATTGTATTCGATATCCCATGGGTTTCTTGCGGCAGAAATATTCCTGACACAGCGTCGAACAAAAGACATCCTGCGGGAAATGATTAAAAGAATTTGCTTGATTATCGTTGTGTTTATAAAAACTGCAATTTTAAAAAGGAAATTCGTTCAGAAAGGGACACAGAAGGAGTTCCTATTTCCTTATGCATTTCTTACGGAGATACAGTTAACGACCCAATGCATTCATATAGAGGAAAGTCGATCTTTGGGGCCTACCTAATTAAATGGGAAGTACTTAATGTCGGACCTTAATCGAAATTTATGAAATCTGCGATTATTTGGAAAGAGTTTTAATATGCGATCGAACTGGTATTACACATTTAACACCATTTAATGCCATTAAGAGGGAATCACGGTGAATGGAATCCACTTCAACCGATTCTCTACTTTTTGCCAAATTTACTATGTTCTTCTCATCCACGAATATGTGTTATCGAAATCCACTACACTATCCTTTAATGTTACTATTATAAGATAACTTTATTAGTCTCTGCTTTACTCTTACCAAATTATAGGTAATAATCTCCAATGTGAATGAGAATAAATATAATTAATAAATAAAATATTAATAAAAATATCGTTAAAAGTTTTTATAATTATGTTCATTTTTTACAATTAGTTCCATCTTTCTAATGATTAGATTATTCATCATAAAACCATTTAAAATATAATTAAACCAGAAAAATGTTTTATATACTCTTAGTACCAGAATTTATTTCCCATTTAAATATAATAATTTACATAAGCAGTTTGTCCTTTTTATTCTCTCGAAAATGTCACTAATGAATGGTTTCTTTCTTTCATTCGACGGATTGACTAACGCAGAAAGTGAATAATTCAATAGCTCAATAGAATTATGATTTGCTAACAGGAAACTCTATATTTTTCGTTATAACGTCGCTACTATAAATTTTATAGTAATAGCTAGTTATATCGATTCAAGGTAAGTTGGTTTACTATGTTTAAATTGCCATAATAATATTAATTATAATGATAATCCTTCCATTTGTGCTATCTCTTTTGCCATTGAGCATTTGTGGTCCTCTCCCGAATTAATTTTCATATTAATTCTTTATGTCATTTCTTATTTCTGAAATTCAATATAACAAAAAAATATATTTTTCGGATCCAAATTTTACACAGGTGTTTACAATACCAAAATGAAAGTCCATTGAACATTTAATATTTTTTAGGACGCGAACAACGAAAATCAGAATTATAATATGATTTGATCTAAATTATACTCTTAAGTCTAAAATGAAATCTTCAAAATATATCGAATGATCCATTCTTGTAAAAGCTAACAATGTTCTCATAAATTGATTTTGAATAAAACAGCAGCATAACTACAAACTACAGTTACAGTCTATATTTCGTTCATTTCAGTCACCTTGCGTATTTCATACCTTTATGTGGTAATCGATATTGTACTGTATGATAATTTAGTCGTTCTTATGTTTCTGCGATAATCCTTAATCCTTATTAATGAGTTTTTATCTAATATTTAATGCAAGAAGATGACTAAAAGTGATTTTATTACAGAAAAATCTAACTAAACGACTAAAACTATAAAAATCTTACAGAGAATATATTATATATGCTACTGATGAACCATGAAATGAAAGCGTTTCATTTTCCTAATAAAAACAAAATGGCGGAATAAATTTGAAGAAGGGTATTGAAGACAAGGAGCCCATACAAAATCTCAAACCTTACAAATGAGATTGTCTTGAATTCATATGGAATTCGAAAATTGGCTCAAATCTAAGTATTTCGGAAAGAAGTGAAAAAAGCCATACATAAAAACGGATGATTCATGGATGTTTTGGTTTGAGTCACAAGGGAGGATTGGAATGTTTGGGAAAGCCGATGAGTATACAAAGCGAGAGAGAATTTTCCCTTAGAACATCAATCGATCCGTTTGGTGCACACCCATCATTCCACTTCCATATCGTTTCCCTTAAAAACGCTTCCTTACCACCCCCATTTGACTGCAGGGCAGAATCGGGAATTCATTTTCTCAAGGCAATTTAACACTAGAACAGCGGAGGGTGTCCTCAGGACACCTCGCCCATGAAAAAAACGCACCATTTTTGTAATTTCTATCACAGAAAAAAATCGTTTCGTGGCTTTTAATAATTTAATATTCTGCGTATTTCTACCAAGTTTTATAATTATTGGAACTTTTTCATAGGAGATCCTACCTCATACCCCCTAGAACAGCGGAGGTGTCCTCAGGACACCTACGTAATATTTACTATTATTTCTTATGATAAAACCTTCATTGTTTTATATTAGAAGCTCTTACAAATGTACTTTGAGATAATATTGCTTTTTGCTATTATTTTGTCCCCGTTCTCTAAAATTAATTAATTATATTGTTATGTATAAAAATTTGAGGTAGCAATTCTAATGATGATTTGAGTTGGAAACATTTTGCCTTATATTTTCTAATATTTCCATTTATAAGATACGTTTCCCATTTCTATTTTCGCAATTGACTAATTTGTCTTATATCTTTTTGTTACACTCACTCATTGAATATTGCCACGCTTGCTACAATCCCGGTATAAAAGTGACGGTGAATGATCAGCTTTTTCCCAGAAAGTGTAGATGTCTATTCACACAATTTATTCTTGATAAACCTGATAAATATGTACTTAAGTTTCGGTTAGTAGTGGATTTTCATTCCAAATATGCATAGAATAGATTTCCATAAGTTATCGAGTTGGAGGATAGGCCATCTTCCTGAACCATGTGGTCATGACCTTGATGGGACCTTTCCTATATAAAAGGAATTAACCTAATGACCGATAATTATTTTAAATTAAAGACACTATTTAAAAGGCTGAAGAAAGCAGGTATTTTTTATCTGGAACATAGAACAAATTGTGATGAGAGTCGCTGGAGTTGAAAACCAGCAAAAATCTTCTGTGAATTCCGATGTTGTCGAAAAATGAAGAATAATTCTTGTTTATAAAATTAAACCGAATAAACATGTTCTTCTCGCGATTTAGATGCTTTCTAATGTCGTATTTGACAATATTAGTAAAAGAAAATCAGACGCGGTGACGTACCATAATTGTACAAAAAGCGGCGTAGTGGACCAAATGGCGCGTAGGCACACGGTGAGAGCAGACTCACGACGTTGCCTTATGCATTCCTTTTTACATAAAAATTTATCTAGCAGAATTCAATGTATAGGTTATTTGCAAGCAGAAAAGAGGTCGCCAAATAACCAGATATAGATTCTTGCAACGAATCGCAGATAAACAAAGTAAAACCTAAGCTGTCTAAAGAGATCTCAAAAAGGACCTAAGTAAACACTAGATGCACGACACATCATCCAATGAAGCCACCGATATCTGTTCAAAAGAAAGACAAGTGAAATATAGCATCAGATAAGTGTAAAAAGTGCAAGGAATAGGTTAATAGAAACTGTAACATCAAGAAGATTTATGTATTAGCTTCGTGGAAGGATTCTGTGGAGTAATTATTTCGTGACAGCATCATTGTGCTAAAAAAGAAAAATTAATTTAATTGCGTATGCAAATAACATTTAAGGTCCAGTTTGTGTCTTAAAACTTATTTCTAGTCTTTTTGTTGTGAAATAAAATCAAAGGAAGGTACGTGAAGCGGTAAAGTTTTATTACGCGAGTTTATTTTTTCTTGTACCCCATGTAAATTGTTGATAAAATCGGGTGATTTTCAAAAGTTATTCAAGCAAATAATTATTTTATCTCGAAAAGGCTTTATATTAATTTATTCATATAATTTATTTCTGGCTTTACTGTTCTGTATATTATTATATCGGAATATGAGTCTCATGAAATTGATTGAACTCAACAACAATTTCTATATTAAATATGTAGCAACTATTTACCTCATGATCTGCCGATAAATAGTACCCAAACTTAGTTATTAATTTTTAAGCTTATAAGGAAAGACCAGAAATTTAAATACGACTGCCTGATTCAATTTAAAAGAAGCGCAAGTGTAGGTGTCCTGAGGACACCTTCCGCTGTTCTAGGGGGGTGTCCGTTTCCCGCTGTTCTAGTGTTAAGGGAGAAAGAATATGATGGGAAGTGCCTGAACAAGTGAAAATCAACCAAGCAATTTCCTAGGGGCATCCGATGAAATGTTTGCTTCCAAGAGCATTAATAAGTTATAGTTTACATGGAAGAACTGTTATTATGGGTTAATAATTGGATTTATCGTTTACATATCGATTACAACACTTTTTCTCTCTTTTGTTTGTTATTCACATAAATCCATACATCTTTTAGTAATGAATCTTATTGTTCACTGCGCGTTCGGCTAAATACACGCATAGGCTAATCTTGTTTTGCCTAATAAGAGCCAATTCCAGAAACAAGCAAATCCTATTTCGAAACCTCTTAGCTCTGATGTCATCGAATATTTATGCAATTATTTCATGATAAATTAAAATCTTAAGTATTGCTTTACGTTAAGTGCTCTAGAAATTCACTTCGTAGTTGATTCGGAATCTTATACGAAGCAAATATTAATTGAAAAAAAAAAAAACGAAATGTTAAAAGCATTTCAATACGAGATTCATTCATAGTAGTAAAGTTTGATATTTACTGAAAAAGAAATGATTAGTTATGAGGAGACATTTATCCTTAAACGTTCTTAGCTATTTACGAAGAAATTTTTTTAATTCAAGAATATAATTATTTAAAGAATATAATATCTGTTTTATTTCGATAACAATGCAAAGGACATTTTATCCCTAAAAGCGGATATTCCCGTAAACCTATCAACTATAAACTAAATAAATAAAAACTATATTGATAATAAGCATTTGCTTCGGTGATTATGCATATAAATAGGCGAGAATATCTCATATAGAGTGGTTGCGCTCTTCCCTTTAAATGCTCAATCGATAGACGCATTTTGCAGAGACGTTTGGAGATCCGATTGTGCGAAGATTCTCTCCTGAAATGGTTAACATTTAGTTACAAAAGAAGATGTAAAAAATTTTTATTGCTTACACGATGGCATTTTGATAACCGAAATGAATGTGACTTAGATACTTTTCATGGCAAGTAATCTTACTAGATGTGCATCCATATTATTAAGCTTAAAAGAAGATTGTTTGAGAATACGATCAGAATAAGGGAAGAATATAATTACTCAAATGATCTCTCTCTGATTCTTATTTCGCAATTTATTCGTGGTTTAAGTTTTCTTTAACTTATTTCCATACACAATACGTGAGTATCAAAATATCTCAAACAAAGATCTTAAATGAATTTTATGAAGTTTCATTTTAAAATTTATATGATAAAGCAATCAATTTTTTTGTTTTAAAAAAATTATAATATTCCATTTGAAGAAAGAATCATTATAGACTATCCACTTTTATTATATCGTATATATACTCTTTCTATACTTTCTTTTCTACTTTCATGCCATAAGTTGCCACCGGACGATTGTCCACTTGTAACTTAAATTATATAAATAAATTTCCCAAACTCCTTTGATGAACTGCTTTCGTTGAATTCTGTTAACATTCCTTCGATATTTTTAAGCCGCTAATCAGTTACAATTCAAAGAGAATTATATTCCTAAATGATCACTTTTGTATTGATATATGCGGTACCATTGATATAAGGGCTTTAAAAATTACAATGAACTGATCATCTACTCTATCCCGAATACAATTAAATGAACTCGGATTTATTTCTTTTAAGGAGATGAAGTTCGATTTCAATGATTACAATTTTTAGATTTATGAACTCATTGGAGAGGTATTGTTTTTAAAAATCGCTTTGATTAGGACAAACATCGATTTCTAATGACTCCTTCAACTTTTACGGAAAACGTTTAATACATCATTAATAATCAATTAATATTTTTCCATGATCACACGCACATCCTTCGTTATTAAAATAGGAGGATTATTATATGTGTGTATATATAATTGATGAGTATAATAGAAAATAACCCATTAAAAAAAGTATAAATAATTAATACGGTATTTTCATATTATATACATATAATATTAAATGTTCCAAAATTATAGCAAAATATGCCAGTACATTTCACATTTACCCTAATAAACTTGTATATAGAATTGGATCGATAATATAATCAATATACAATTGGTAGGAAAATCTCGAAGTCTAGAAGAATGATTTTAAAAAAATTTTATTGCTCAAAAGAAACCGTACATGCGATTCGCAAGGCTTATTGAAAATCAACCATTACTTTAAAAATTTAACTCTATGTTTTCTTCCACTAAATTATTTTTCTATTTTTCCTTTTATAGGATAAGCCCTTGATTTAACATACGTACGAGCTAGGAGTGATTATAAAATGCAATATAAGCTAATAATTTACGCGAAAATGTTAATATTTTAAATGTAACCTTACACATTATATTAAGGTAAGCCTGTTCTCACCAAAAGGAATCAAATATATGAAAACATTCTTCAAAATATTGAAACGAATAATTTAAATAATGGAATTATTGGCTATTGAATATAACAGATGAATAGAAGAAACAAACCGTAACTTGTTTCATCGAGCACATGTTTAAAGGAAAAGTTAATGGAAAATAAAAACATATTCTATTTCTTAAAACTTTTCAAACAGAATTCAAGAAGGAAAATTGTATTTAAATCTGTTTGAATAAGGTGATAAAACATAATTCACCTTAAAATTTTCAGAAATAATTAAATAAAGCGGAAAATATTTTAATCAGTAAAGTTTTTGAATGGGACCAGTGGACATACCGATTCTTCTGACCTCATAGTTTAAATAATTAACATACTTTTAAATACAATTCAGTATCTTCGATGGCTTGGATAAAGTAACAGCCCAATTCGGTGTCTGGCATCTGATACTCGAGTGAGAGCTTTAACTTGAGTGATATACGCCGCACAGTCTCTAATTGAAGGATGGCCAACAATGCAGGAAACAGTTCCTCATCTCTTATTCTTCGCCATTATTTTGAAAGACCCAGCAAATGAAAAACTCGAAGAAGACTTCAATACAAGTCGCAGTAAAAATGGAAAAGATTTGCCCTTAAAAGAGCTTCGATGACCAAAAGGATTAATTTCCACTTGGCTTAGAGAATGCTTTAAATGGCGTTTGCACTATGGCTGAAGAGAGAATGTAATCCAGAAAATTATTTGAAACATTTCCTATGATAAAATGTTAACATTACAATTTCTATTTCTTAATTCTTAATCATTCGTACTTCAATGAACATCAAAGTAAAGCGTTTCTTCGGAGCTAAACTGATATGTTTCCTATCCTATATAAGGATAAAAATGATAGAAGGATGTCTTCTTATGCTTACTAAATGAAACCAGAATCTTCATATCCATTTCAACGCGAATACTATACATTCGAATCATATATGTGGTAGCTTTTCGGTGATCGATGAAACTAAAAATCAATACAAATAGAAAAGCTAAATTATCGAACATTGGAGCACGAGAACTGTATGAGTGGGGACGGAAAATCTCCTTCCAAATAGTCTCATCTGCTCCATTCGTAATCGTTTATATGCAATAAAATTATATCAGATCGAATTACGACGATGAAATTGTATAGAGTTAAGATTGATGATTTGACACGTAATTAATGAGCAACCGCATTAGTGCTGAACTCGGGGTCAGTGCAGCTCAGCCTTAGGCGTCGTATCAATACATTCAATGCGTAGGAAATAAAGTTCAGATCGAGGGCGAAAATGCTTGAAAATAAATGAACTTATAAAATTATCACCTAATATTATTACTAATTAATTATTAGTTAATATTAACTTCACAAAAATAATATACAATATAAATAAAATATTAAATCGTTTAAATCCAATATTAAAGGAATAAATAGAAAAGAGTTGCTGATAATGTTTTGTATTTCTCTCTCTCAAATATTAAACAATTATTAAAAAAGCATTTCATAATGTAATAAATAAATATGACAGCTATGATATAATTTTACGAATCTTAAATGACTCGTAATGTTAAATCGACATCTATCAATCACTCAAATTCAGTTCGATATAAAAATCTTCTTGAACAAAACAAAACATGGGTATAAAGTGTCAGATAATGTGCAATTAAATGAACGTTCTCGCATATCTCAGTGAATAGGAGCACTTCGACTAACTCGAAGTTGCAGACAGGAAAAGCACTTAACAGAGCGGCAACTTCTGTCAACAGCATCCTTCTTCCGAGAATCCTCACAGTAACGCCCCTTCTGCAAGCAGCCTCAATGGCTTCGAGAGGGAGTTTACTGGAATTTAGGAAGCCAAACGAAATGCATGAAATATGTTCAATAGTCTGTCTCTAAAATATAGGTATTCTGATTTGAATTAGAGCTTTGTATCCTCTAGTTTACGGATCACTAACCCCAAAATAAGAATTTCTACCTCATTTAGCCTCGTTGGCGGAACGGTTAGCATGCTATTCTTCTAACGCTCCCGGGTTCAAATCCCGGCTGAGGAGGAAATTTTGCTCTCAGGGTCTGGATGTTTGTGACGTTCATTGTTAAGTTTACGACCACACTGTAATTGTCCAGAAAGTGGATGTTTGTGGGGTCTTTGAGAATAAAATAAATAAATTTCTTAAAACTCTAAGACGTTGCGTACAATTTCTGTGAACCACTATTTCGTCCAAATGAACCGCACCTTGTGATACATCGGCGTGAAGCCACACATACAGAACTTCGATGGAACTCAAATCCACTTTCATTCATAAATTTGCGACGGAACCCTTATAAAGCCATGAGGGATGGAAAGAAGTAGAAAATCAGAAAATGTCATAGAAGTTTCCTTGTTACAATTTCTTTGAATTTAGCATTGCTATTCATGTTAGAAATAAATCATACTCTAGACACCTTCTGGAGAAAGAATGCACCAATTATAATAATTTTCACTACTCGGAAACACGGAAACAGTCAACAAAAATTCAGAGTAAAAAGTTTGTCCTCTAAGAATTTTTTTTCTTTTCACATTAAATAAATTTTTGAAGAAGCAAATAGAGATTAAAACTTCGAAATCACAATCCAAAGACGAGAAACATAAAATAATTCAAATTTAGGATGCCTGTCTGTTGCTCACGCATGTCTGATAAAACGGTTTAGTTAAAAAAATTAATCCGTAACAATTTACATACATAAAACATCGCGTAAGAAGGAAATTTATATTATTATTTTAGTCTCTCTGTTTAACGGAGTTTAATTCTGAAGTATATGGAATAATTAATATAAAAGCGTAGATCTAATATTACCCATTAATTATTCGCCTATAAATGCTAAGTGCAGTCTTTTTTGCTACCTTTATGTATATAAGCTTATGATACTCATGGTAATGCTGTTTAATGTATTGCGTGAATTTTAGAGCGTTTTCATCTTTCAGAGGATCCTATTTATCAAATATTCTTATGACCATTTTGCTTAAGAGATTAAATGAGCATTCAGGAAGGTTTAATTAGGCCGTATCGTCATTGTTTAATATACAATAATTAAACTAGCGTATTTCGATCGTTATCTAAGACAATTAATAATAGAAGATCACCAATATCTAGAGTACCATTCAGGCGGATTGTCTTATTCCAATAATTGTTATTGCTTGATCTTCAAACGCACCTCCTTGGTCACTTTACAGCACTATAAAGGAGGCATATTCCAGTGACGCGCGCTAGGGAGTATTTCATAATGCCCTCATTCAACTCTGAAATAATAGTTTTTTAAATGAGTGTAGAATTCATCGTTCGTTTTACCCATGACATGATTCTCTTGCAAATAGAGAAGATATAATTACAAGACTTTGGGAACTAAACACATATGGATACTAAGAATGAACTTAATAAAACGTAATGTTATACATAATTCTTTTGCGAGTGAAGAATAAGTAAAATAAATGCACTCGCCTTGGATGGATGAATACAATATTCGACTTAAGACAACAACAAGAGAAGATGAGTTCAAAGAAAGGATAAGGCAGAGTACTTGTGTTTGAAGTGAACAAAAGAATGGAGCTTGTGAGGGGGGACATATATATTCTCATAAGCTGATTGAAAAGATTTTAAACCGTGTCATGGTGCCATACTTTTACTTGTCCATTGAATTGACACTTTGCTATTTAATGAAAAAATTTTATACGCATTACGCATAGAAAAATGTATTTACGTGTGATAACAGAAGATCTTCGAAAAGGTGTCATCAATGAAATGGGTGAGGACAGATGATGCTGCTCAAGGATAACTATTGAAGGACTCTTTTGACGTAAAGATCGCAAATGGAAAAAAATTAGAGGAATCTTATACCCAATGTCGGATTGAATGTGGATGACGAATTTCTAAATAGTCACAGGATGTTATGGTATAAAATATTGTACGGCGGGTTTCATCGATATAGGTTCAAAAAGTATGTTTGGGGTAAATCATGGTAAAAAACTTAGCTACCGAAGTAAATTAGAAACGATTCTATAAGGAAACATAGTTAAATGTAAAGAGAAATAAATGTCCTCTTTTACAGCCGTTGCTTCCGCCATGTTGACAAACAACGGAAGACAATCGGTGGAAGTCTGCGATGGATTGTGAAACGAAATGAATATGCAATGGATATCTTTGGAACGAAGTACGTTTTAGTTGAATTATATTTATTCGATAAGCACCTCTCGTAAATATAAATGAAAATTTCATTTCTAATGGATCATCAAATAGAAAATTTTCCGGTCTCAATTTCACATTTATAATTCAAAAGAGGTCTATATTTTATGGACAAATTTTCTATGCTTTTAAGAAATACTCTTCTAAATATAAGATATTTAATTTAAAACTACGTAGGATTAAAGCAGCGCATGTTTTGAGGGTAACCATTATACCGTTAACAAATACAATCAATGATTTTAATTTAAAGAAGAAAAATAAGGAATGAAGTGTATGTCATGAATTTACTAGAAACGAGAGAAAATAACACAAAAATTTCTTATCAAAGTTAATTCATCTGAAATTAAATCTACGTTAACTTATTTTATTATTATTTTTATAATTTTTCTGTTGGATAATATTATCTTTTTATTACTCCGAAGGCTTGCTAATCAAAACATTAATTCTTCCTTGTATTTACTAATGTAAAAAGGAATTCTTTACTTTAATATTTCTTAGAATTATATCAAAAATTTTACTCGTCTTCATATTCTAATGAGGAACTTGTTCTGCAAGAAACCTTAAATGGTTATTCTCATTAGTATTTAGTTTTTTGAAGTATTTAAGGTATAACAGACATATAAAACGTTTTAGTTTAGTTTGTTCCTTTACAACTTTTTACGTATGGTTTAAATTATTACTTTAACTTTGCTGTTTAAATTTAAAATTGGTCTGTAAATGCGATGAAAATATAAGTTAGAAGAAATTTCTTTGAATCCACCCATTGACATTTTCAGCTTTAAATCCTTTAGAAAATGAATCTAAATTTAAAGTAAAATCAACAATAGCATGCGTGACTTTGTGGTAATGTTGAATAAGAAACGTTGTAAGTTTCTATGCAATATTTATATAACGATTTATATGAATATCTACTCCCGGTCGTTAGATAAAAATTGTGCGGAAAACTTAGATTCAATTGAATAGAGATTACGAATCAATCCATCCTTTAATATGCTTCCAAGATAAGTAAACAACCCAAAGGATATAATTATATTAAAAGATAATGAATTGAAATACGAAACAGTTTTTTTTTTTAATTAAAGGTAAATGTACCGGTAAAAGGTAAATTGGAGATCTGCATATCCATTTTATGTGTCTACGTGAATTTTATCTTTTATTCTCTCCAAGAAAACACCTATAATAATGTATAGTAATGGCGCTATTTAAAGAGTAGTTATATTCTTCTAGTGAATTCCGTAAAATTTCACCTTTTAATAACAGGAAATGATTAATTGAATATTTTACTCGTCACACAAAATTTACGAACTCGAGCCTCCGTAGAGATGTGCTTCCGACACGGACAAAGAAGCAACCCTCGAGACAGGGCCGGCGGTAGAGAGGCCCTCACGTGCATGGGGAGGGGCCCTCGAGTCAGGGCCGGCGATAGAGAGACCCTCGCGTGCATGGGGAGGGGCCCTCGAGTCAGGGCCGGCGGTAGAATGACGTGCATGGGAAGGATATGATGGAGTTGAATGCTAAAACCTTGAGACAATGAAGGGATTGTGTGTAATTTAAAAAGAGGTTTAAATTTTATCGGGTGGAGAAGACACTTCGAAGACGCAAACCATCATTCGTGAAAAGGATTCACGCGATACTCTCAATCCGATCGCACTTTTAGGGTAAACCTCCGACGGCGGTGAAATAGAATCGAATGCACTACTGAATTCTCGTCATCCACTTCTTCTTGCCCATCCTCTAATAGATGCGTCTTTGCCGTTTAAGACATTCGCTCCCATGTTAAGGTTAAATGTGATTAGAGTAAGAAAACGAAGAACATTCAGAAATAAATGTTCTTTTCTTTTAGATTCGATCGTAAAAATTAGAGCTTATTTATTTCGTAGAGACCTTAAATTACCTTAATAAATGAAAACATCCGTTACTGACTGAAGTTCAGCAGTTTCTACTATTTTAAATTTTATTCCAAAGAAAGAATATTTTCCAGTTTTTGCCAAAATCAGGATATCATTTAAATTATTAAAAATTACGTAATATATGATGTAAAAATAAGATCGTTCATCGGCCGAAATGATACCGTGTCATTGTGCGCAAACGGTTGCCGAGTAGCCGAGTTCTTCCACAAGGTAATATTTGTCCTTAAAATTCTAGCTATTGCAGTTCTTAAACCCGTATCTGCACATTTCTAAGATATCGACTCACCCTTTTTCTGGGCGCGGTCCGATCTCTATACTTCACCTCGACATTCACTTCACCTACAACTCCTTAGAAAAACAACATCCACTCAAAGCACATCCACTCTCTTCCGAAGACACCAATTTACACGGGAGCACTACGAATGTCGTGGTCAGTGATTCCGTAAGAGAATTCTCAGAGAAAGAGGTCACGGGTCAAGGACACAAAGCACCATTGACGACTCCAGAAGATGCCCCCAGCGACGCAACAACGAACGTGGTGTAAAAGCTGGCTCGATGCACCCTCGACTGCGAGGCAACGGCTACTGACGCCGGTACGGAGTGTGCGCGAACGCACCCCTCCTTTCGAAGGAAAGCACCGAGACGACATTTGACGTAACGCGCAAGAAAAATACGCATTTGATGGATTCCTGACGAGAGTACATCATTCGAAGAGTGGGAAGTATCACATACATGTATATCAGTATTATACTTGTACATAAATACCCTGTAACCCGCCTTTCGGCATGTAAACATCTGTCTATTATGTAACGGTTTGATAAGTTAAGTGTGATAATCGGATATAGGCGTATACGCTTATTTCTGCCGTATATTCTCTTCCTTTGGCTACCCAAATTGGAAACCTAAACGAATCCTCTCTCGTTAATAAGACCCGTTGAATTGTTTTACATTTATTAAGTAAAGATATAACTTGGAGCTAATCCTACTGAAATTCCATTTACTCAAAACATGAGAGCGGAATTAGTTATATTAGTTATTGCATCATGAAATGTAAATTGACTTTGAACTGCAAATTTACATTTGACTTGAGAAAGGTTTCTTTTTCAATAAGCGCTTATCTTCTATGTTTTGAATATAACATAAGAAGTTCATGAATGGAAAGATAAAAATGTTTTGTTTCTTGTTAAATAAAAATTTAAATATTAATAATGATAAATTTACAGCAAATTATTATTCCAAATAAAGAACGGATAGAATTGGTTTGTAAAATCTCTAACTTCTCCCGATGCATTTCGAATTCTAATTAGATGCATCGCATCGACAGCAAAAGTGTATGAAGTGAAATACGATCTACCGTGAGTCACTAGTGCCTAACGCGTGAGATTATCTGTGATGAACGCCTTGTTCTCGAGCGTGAATCACGAGCTCTCCTCAGACACTCGGTGTGCATTGGTTAAGGGATTTTTCCTTCGATTGTTTTCCAATACCCTTCAGACGTTTATTACTTTAGATTTCCTCGTAAATTTATTTAAAGTAATACCTAAATATATGACTGAAAGTATTCTACACCGACAACATTTATTCTGAAATATAGCTCAGTCTTTCGATATCTAAAATTAATCCTTCAATTCCGTTATTCCCTTTGTATAACGTACGATTCACGCACTATTTACTACACAGGAGCAAGTTTTCTATTCAAAGCGCGTAACTTTTCAGTGTTATTTTTGTCTGCCTTTTGTCACGCAGAAGATGCCTTTTTCCCAAATGCATTGTTTTCTACAAAGGACGGACGTAGAGAAGAATGCTTAGGGTTTGTTACGTGTGGTTCCGATTCAAAGCGTTGCTATCCCAAAGGTTCGAGAAAAAGTCATCAAAATTTCCAATCGTAGAATAGATTTAAAGAAGTTTAAACGTACGTTTTCCTACGGAAAACTATCGTTTTGCATCTTCATTTTTCTAAGGATTAGCTGAAGATTTCATCCATAACATACAACTGTTTCGGACGAGCTGAATGTAGCTGTTCTGAGAAACCGTTTCGTAAATTCTTTCTTTTTATATTGGACGATATGTATAAATTAAATTGATGGATCAATATTATGGCGTTTACATTCACTACCGTACTTAAAGCGCTTTGGATGATAATAAACATAAGAATTTTTAGGAGCAACAGATTCAAAGACCTTGTAATTCGAAGAGTCATTCTACTCCTCGTTTGTACAGTAATTTTAATTTCCCAGCGTTTGCGTAACATTTTAGTATCCATTTACAATTTTATTTTACATATTTTACATTTTCTTTCTACGTTTTCTAAATGTTCAACTTTCAGACGCAATCGTTCGTATTACAATCTTTATCTTCAGCTTAAACTGGGAAAAACGCATAGAATGTGCATATACTCTCATAAATAATGAGCCAAAAGGAAATGGAAGAAATAAAAATTGTTAAAAGTGTTAACTACAACTCAGGAGCGCTTATGGGACCGTGTGTTTATTGCGTAAGTACGCCTCGCTTGAATAATCATCCCACATACGACGTAACCACATTGGAGCGATTCATTGCTATTTTGCAACGAGCGTTCGCTGAGTAAGGCTGCCTCTGAAGTTTCATTCGCTATTATTCATAAGTAGTGCATCCTCGCGACTTTGAATAAAATTTGACCAAGGTTAAGTTAATTATGAATGGTTTCCTGGAATAAATGTACAGAGACGATTATTGATATCAGCACCTCACGTATTTTTCGTGCGTTTACTTTATGTCTAAAAGCAAGACCGATTGCCGAATAAGACGGCGCACAGTGGGCTAGAATCGAAAAAAGCTGGCCAAAAATACGAATAGCGTTTTTTGAGTGCGGACTGTGAAACTTTGCATAGTCAATCTTTAGTAAATTGTGCATCGACTGTTAAAGCCATTTGACTTAGTTCCCGCGCATTTAAATTTTACAAGGGGTCAAAGTTGACCAAATTTTGAGAAAAACGGCCGTTTTCGATTAATCGCAGAATTCTTCAATTTCAAACCAACGCTAACCCAAAATGAACAAAAGAATCGGACAAAAAACTATTTCATGTTATAAACCTTTTCTTTATGCTTCATAGAACTCAATTTGAAGATCATAATTGAACATAATTTGACTACTTTACAGGACTAAATGGTGGACCCTTATTTTAGAGGCGATTTTTGCACAAAGCGAGGATAAGCAAGGACATAACAGTTGTGATGTACATCGATTTACATGGAGTTACTTATACCTCAGTACTCGTGAAAGCTTCCTGAAGAAGAATCTGAAATAAAATCCTGCGCTTTTGAGCGCCATTGAAAAATACTTCGACTTTTATACAACGATGCAACGGCGAAATCCACGCGGCGGAGCTAAATCTAAATAATAAAAAGAAAGATATACTGCTGTAAGCAAAATATCGAAGTTAAACTCAACCTTTTCATTGTGGTTTATTAAGTCTATGGTGGCTGTCAACTGTAAGAATTCAATTCGAGTTTATGATTTAACTCATTCACTCTAATTTTAATCATACAGGCTCAGCTATTAAACCTTTCGATAGCCATGGATCCACGATTTGAATGTGCTAACAATAGGTTTTTTAAGGTTCTCTACTTCAAGCATGTAATTGTGCCCTCCAGGATATCGATTATTTTTTCCGAACGATGACTCTGGAATTTCACTTTTTTACCGGGAACTCGTACATCATTCTAACATTAAGCCCATCACTTTGAGCGGCAATATTTCATGACGGAAACATCTCGGCTCTGCATTGAAGATTATGGGGATTGTAACCGACAATATAACTATGGGGAAAGCCTCTACTTGGAGATGCCCCAAGGTCCCGAAAACTTAAAACTTTCGATATCATGCAGTTCAGGGCCGGTAATAAGCAAGGCTGGTGACGTTAATGGTAGTGTTATAAAAAAGATATCGAAGGGAAAGTCTAGTAATAGATGAAGTCTTGCCTTAATGAGACCCAATTCACTTCTAGTTAATCGTAAGGATGCTAATTTAACCAAACAGCCTTCACCCGTTGCCAATACAGTTGATGATTACACTCCGATTCGTGATAAAAACCGATCAGCATGTGACGTGAAAGGATTCGGTGCAACCGAAGGGAGTTTCTTACCGAGTGTATGGAAGATGCAACGAATAGAAGTTGTTTTCGGAAATCCCTTCTAAGAAGCTGAAAAATGCTCATTCTAATGCATTCAAGAGTAGTCAGATATCATTCCAAGCAGAGAATTGATTTTCACCAATTATGAAACGAAGCGCTTCCACAGGAATAGTGTATCTTTCCCATAATCCCTTCCTTCTCCACGCGAACCCACTTCTTTATCTCTTCCGAAGTTTATCAAAGATGACAGACACTCGGAAATAAAACTTTCACGCGATGAGGATCTCCCTCGACGCACACCGCTCTGAAAGTGTTGCCCTTTTACTCCGATGGGCATCGAAAAAATGCCGTGAAAGGATTCTTTTAAATCAATATTAGTCGCAATTCGGTGTTGGATTCAATTGAGGGAATCGATAAAATTAAACAGTGGATGTTTTATAGTTATACAGAATTCCGCCATTGACAAGTATATACATAAAGCTCTATTGAATACGCCATTTGTATCTGAATCGAAAAGCATGGGATTTACTGGAAAACAAAGGAGGAAACTTAGCAGATTAGGAAATAAACTACTTGAGTAATATTGAACATGGAAAAGTCTGAATAAAACAAGAACCATTCAATATGTTTGCAAATTTAAATACAATTCATAATCATGACGCTTCTCTACAATTAGGGTGTTTTAAGGAAGTTATAATGAGTACTTTCATTCAAGTACTATCATATAAGCTCTTTCTTTTCAAATTCATTCCATTATTTTAATGCGAAATGCGCTTTCGTTACGATGAACAGTATCTTCAGATCTCCATCGTGTTGAAGAGCATTCGAAAGCCTTTTATGAGAGAGTTTGAAACAGAATATTAAATTCTATCGAAGCGGTGTTATCAAGAATGAAAGAAAGGATGCTCTCTCATTAACACTGGAGCCCTGTTCACTTACATTTGTTTCTTTTCCGCATAATTCCAATATTCGCTTATTTACTGTGATAAGTCAAAAAATATCTGTAATAATATTGTTTTTGTACAGACGATTTAATGAAAACATAGCCACTCAACAATATATTCAATCATACAAGTAAACTTTCTTAAACTTATTATATTTTAGTTCGATTTAGTTTTTGCGCATTTAATTACCTTTATTAGTAAAAATATTGGTATTCTGAATATTTTTATTTCACCGATATCCGAATCCGCCATTTACATCACATGATAAACTATTTTAAAGCTAATTAAATCATTTGATCACTAATATAATGATTTAATTTAGTACGATTAAAAACTATACAAATATTTATCGCGGAAATTTCAACATTTTCATATGTTAACCTTTGTCACCTTGCTTTCTGAAAGGCGAAATGTAGACATAGAAGAATAATTTGCGTTCACAATATATATTTAAATGAAAAATATATTTATTTCCGTCCTAATAAAATTTAATGTATAAATAAAATATTTAATATATTTTTGCATTAAAATAGATAACGAGGATTTTTTGGACTTATCGAGTTTCATGTCTAAGGAATATTATACCGAGTTTATAATTTTATATTCTATATTATTGAATAATCGCTCAATATTTTTAAAACAAATCGAAATTTTATTTTAAATGAATAATTTTAATATTATGATTCAGTTAATTAACGGAAGAACTGGAAGTTAATACCGTTGTAAAATCATAAGAAATGCAAGTACAGCTAATTTTGAAATTATAAAACTACGAATTAAAATTATAAAACTACGAATTGAAATATACATCTGAAAACGAAATTACATTCAAAATTTGAATGCAAATAATAAAGCTGAGTAATTTAAAATTTAACATGGCTTTAAGAACTTCCGGAACATCAATGGTGAATTTTTTAAAAATTTTTGATTCTTATAAAAGTTTTAGTTGTTTATCATAAAGAAACTCAATATTTACAAACGAATCTAAACATGACATTAAATAAAATATTTTAATTATTTTTTCGTTTTATTGAATAAATTATATGGTATAACTAATATTTAATTAATATGAATATAATAAAAAATAAGTTAATTGAAGCGATTAATTAAAGGATTACCACATTATTAAAACAAAAAGTTTTCAATTGTATTGTGACTATTAAGTGTGAATAAATATAACTTTTAGATATTATTCAATAATTATAAGATAATCATTGCCTCTATTTCTTTAATCGTTGGCATATATTTGGGATTTTTTGTTTTCAATTTGAATCAATTCTCACTTTTTAAAGAAAGAAGAAAAACTAATCTAGAATTACAGATTTCTTCATTTCGTGAAAGGGATTATTCTTAAGCATTAAATATAAGATTAAGCGGTAACAACGAAATTAAATTATGTATAGTGTTTGATTTTATAGAATCCATAACTGAATGTCATCGACTTAATATGTGTCAAGTGGGCGCAACTGATGTGCATCCCATAATTTCTACAATAATCTTTTATGTTACTATGATGTACTTAAGGTCGGTTAGAAGGTGGATCGAAACCTCTTATGCATGAAGGACCTTTGAGGAATGGAGGGGGGTCAAGACATCTGGGAAAACTGGATGTATAAGGACCTGATATTGGTAATAAATTTAATGGTAAGGCAAGATCTGCAGAAGGGCCGCAAAGGGAATGATGTCGCGGGGGCCGAAGGTGTGGGCGAGAGGGTCGAAGGGGGTTGTACCCTTATTCGACGGAATAAGACATTTCTGAAAATCCCCATAGAAATCACGATTGCAGGATCCACAAAAAGAGCGGAGGAAAAACAACATGGATTTGACAAGCATTTATCCCAGGCGTCTATGGCAATACTGATGAAAATCCTGGAATTTTTGTTCTTTTTTCCACGACTCTCAGGGACAGAGACGTATTGGAAAGAAACAGATACCGTTAAAGAAGAAATCTTCGTTTGATTGAAGCACCCTTCTTAATCTCTGAAGAAAAACAGGAGTTTCAAGCTGATCACATTTCCGAAAAGAGATGTTAATATCACGGGATAAGAATCATTTCGAATTGTAATCCGCGCATTGCACCATCCACAGTCGACTTTAGTGTACTTGAAAGGGAAGCATTTCTTCAGGGAGCGGACCTTCAGGAACAGTACTGACATTTCCTTCCCCTAGAGACGGAATTCTCTTAGGAAAATCTGATGAGAATTGAGAGATATATGGGTCGACCTATCTGCGTGCAGATGGAAGTACTCGGAGGAGCGAATTCGTGTATCAGAAAATGCATCTCTTATCGATAGATGCAGATTCCTCTCGGATGCTGATGGTATAGTATCCTCGAATGACGATGAAATATCATTCCACCATATCGGGTGAAGATCGTCTACCGAAGAATCAGATAAAGAAAAAAAATCCCCCGTCAGCACTGGAAGATCAACAGTGTTTGTTATGGGTGAGAATTTAAATGCAAGGCAAAGGAATATCATTCAGTCTATCCGTTTTGAAATCGTCCGTAGAAGAAAAAGAAACAGGCTAAGAAGTATTTCCTATCATAACAGGTAGATAGCACTTACCCTCAAAAACAAATTATTACTAGAAAATGGGAGAATTTGTTTCTTCTTCTTAATTGTAATTACTGAGGCTGATATCATCGAAGGAATCGCTATCGAGCCGTCAATTTCTATAATGCGATACCCATTCATATGCGGCCGCCTCCTGAGAGTTGAGAGCCTCTGCGCTTGATGATTTTCAAAGAAGAAGCTTAAATATTCTTTCCGTGGCACAAAACTCTGAATTAATACGGATCACTTATTAACCTGGTTAATATCAAACGGTAAACACAAAAGATATTTTCGAAAATAAAAGTCATTTATAGAAACCCGATAGTGACAGATACTAGTGAGTAGATACTATTGGTTGATAAAGGAAAGAGGGGGGCAACGAGTCACACGTCAGCTTTGCAATCCCTACCTCCTATAGATCCGATGGTTTCAAAACTTATCTCTTATCTTAGAGTTTGTTGCATGCCATCCGGCAACCACAGGTCAAAACCAAAGCTTAGTGAAGCTCTAACTTCATCATCATCTCTACGAGATAGGTGGGCTGATCTCATAGTTACTTTTGAAAAACCCAAATCTCCGGACGTTCTTATTTTTGCCTTTATTAGCAAACGTCGAAATCCCTTGGATATAATTTATATTATAATATTTATATATACATATTTAATTTTCCATCATTTCCTGAAATATTTTGAATTTACCGCCATTCTGATGTTTCCCGAAATCTGACGATGATATGCCGATCCAGAATTAAAATTTATTCGTTCTATTCCGAGGTACGATAATTAATTCCAATTATAATCACCGTGCGATGAAATGAAAATTACAAGTGCAGACTTTAAGGATCAGGGTTCGATTCTCGATTAAAAAGTTAATTTAAAACTCCAAAAATTAAAGTCCAAACCAAAGGGTCCCGGGTTCAATCCCCCGTGACGTGTGGAGAGACAGTCCAGAAGATGATTCAGCTGTATAGCATCATTTATTTACGTAGTGGCCATAATTCTAATTTATTGATGTAGTGGGGTAGAGGAGTGACCGAGTTTTTTTTTGGTCCGTACAGTATGCGATTCAAACCCGAGTTGGGGATTAATTCTTCAAAATTTCAAAATTACTTCAGCCCTCAATAGTCATATCCCCTGATCTTCGGCCGTAATACAAATAATCGAGATAACAATGTTTAGTGTTACCTAAGAGTCATTGCTTAGCTTCCAGTCTTTCTACTTGCATCACTGTGTGATACTCTTACATGATCCCGTTTTATTATTAAAGGAAAGCTAACGTGAGCCACTTTTGAATTACAAAAAACGTATCTTGATAAATAAATGTAAGGGGAACTTTCTCCATACAATTTATAGGAAAAATAAGTTATTATAGAACCCTCATCGATCGACCATATTTGACTTTGAGGAGTGTTGAATACTTTTTAAACGTAATAAAAACTCTCAGAAGGAATCTCTCTAATATAACCTTGCCATAGTTCTAGTATTTATTATTCGGAGAAAAATCCTTTTCTAAATTACTAATTAATGAAATAATTAAGAGATTCAAAGATCCGACATCATAACTTTTATTTAACATACTAATTGTTAATCATGATGCAATTAATTCTGACGCAACAAAAGGATGAAATAATAATTTCAGGTGGTTCTAGTTCACTGCTACTGAAGGGTTCAGAAATAAACTGGAGATGAATAATATATTGGTGAAATTTTTTCAAGGAATTTGGATGAGGAAATGGATTGATGACTATTGTTTTAAGTTCTCGATATTTCGCCACCAAATCAAGTAGAAATTAGTCAATATGTAGTGGATGTTGATTGTCATATACTAAGAAGAACAATTAATAAGAACAATAAAGTAAGAAGTTTAAATATATCGAATACATGTAAATATAAGTTTGATATATCGAAATTCGTAATATTAGGGGTTGACGAAAAATAAACTGTCCATAAGATTCTAGTATCATTCCATCATAGAAGAATGTTTGTAAAAAGAACGAGTATTTTGGATGAACACGCAAAGATCCATACAACCTAAGAAATATTCCACCTAGACTTAATTGAAATTCTACAATTTAAATATCTCATAAAAATTTAATGCCCCATTTTTATCAATACAGATATTTGCTCAATTATGACATATGCGTAAAACAATATTGTACCATTGGCTGAATGAAAATAGATATTAAATATCAAAACCCTTCACAATAATAGTCTACATTTAACTCTTTCCATGCAGTTCTTTAATATATTCATTTATTTACGGAGGGAGAATTTTTCAAAAAATGAGAAGGCATCACGTTTAATCAATCATAAAAGAACATGAGATTGAACATTTTCAATTATTTTCTTATTCAGTATTTCAAAACGATCTTCCTCGGAATTATGAAATGTTTTCGTTTACAGCCATAATGGCATGAGTTCCTTATATGTCATCGAAATGAAAGATTAAATAATTATGAGGGAATCCATCATCGTACGAAGGATAATTTTTGCACAAATGGCAGAAAAAGGATTATTTATTCAAAATTCTGATATAAATAAAGAAAGCATGTTATAATGAATTGATTTGACCATAAAACCTATCTTGAAAATTGACTCTTTCGCAATATTTAGTAATTATCAAGGTTTAGAGCGATTATCAACTTCAATGAATCCAATTCTAATCCTTCGCCATCTATTCATCTTCAAGTGTTCGTTTTTCCATTCATTGAAAGGTCTTCCTGAATTAAAGAATTTTTTCCACAAAGTCTATCCGATCCAATTTTTATTGTATATATTTTTATGTATAATGTATATATTTGAGATTAGTGATTATACTTGGCATGTTATTAATTACTCTTATTAACCGAGAAATTATTGCACCCTTTTAATTCTAGATAATAATTTTAAATTTGAATTGCACAAAATATTCATGATTAAAGTTGAATCAAGCAAAACTGCAAACGTTTAGCTCTGTTACGGAAGTTATACTTAAATATTAGCGCTTCGTTTTCGCTATTTTGAGATTAATATTGTTGTATAAAAAGTTTCTAATTAAATTTATATCCAACCAATAAACTAACAATTTTTCGTATTATATCGGATTAGAATAAAAGTATTACATGATCATTCGCTCCTTTTGAGAAACCATAAAACAAAATATAAACCTTACATTAACCGTAATCTCAAGAACTCTTCAAACATTGTGATAGAATCTCATCCAACGCTACACATTCAAGTTAAAGTGAATTGTTGAAAAATTTTATATCTTTTTCTATTTCGTTTAAGAATTTACATCCATAAAACTCTCTTTCGGAGACATTTCGAGAAAAGAGTCCTTTTTCGAATTTACAGCTTAAAAACATTTCGATCACTTGCAAGCGAATTCATTAGCAAACTGTTTAACTACAAACAGACGATAACGAATATTCTTTGTAAAATACTTAATGTAAGAATCGATTCTAATTTTTCATAGATTTATTCAGAACTCAATTAAATTTATGCGAAGTTTAATTAAGTATATTACAAATTACTCATCAATACAATCAAAGTTGTTAAAAAATGTGTGTTGGGATTTTTTCCAAGAATATAGTTAAATGGAAATAAATAAAATTTCATCCCACCGATATTTTCCTATGAAATGAACAAACTTAGTAATCTCAGAGAGATGACGATTTCCGAATGAAAGGTAAACTCGAGTAAAACGAACAAGGCAAGTTCGAATTGGAGGTTGCCTACTTAAAAGGAGACTACGATGGCCAAAAATTAGCTGTTTGACGTACCATTTAAGGAACAACAATTGTCGACGGAGTGAGTATGCTGTAGGTCTGCCGTAGCAAACAAGTATTCATTGTTGTCATGGAATCAATAACCTTTTAACGTGCACTAATCAAGCATCCGATCCGGAGGAGCACATTCTGAACAGTCAGTCTCTTAACGAATCTTAATAATCAGAAAATTATCACTCGCCCGATCCAGGTAGATTAATCCATTATCGATGAAAAAATAATTATAATTTTTAACTGAACATTCCTTCAATCGGAAGAGCTATTATCCAAATTTCATAAAACTTACTTTAATTATTAGAAGAGGAGTATGTCTAGTTTTTTGTTGATTTATCTAAGATTCACCAAAAAAAATTTGCAGCAAAGATATCTAAAAACATGGATTGGATAGATATTTTAAAATAGCCAACCGAAACCGATTCATAATTCCAAATTTTTAATTGATGACAAAGAAAGAAAGCTCCTAATATAATCTTTTTTCCCAATCAAATCAAGATGTTTCATTAAATGTCCATGATGCTTTCGCAATTTAAGCTCTTTGCTACTGATTAAATAATCAAGATTCCTAAACGTGCCATAATCAGAAATTTTTGTTCCAGAGTATCTTTCATTATCGACAAAAACCAACTAAAATTGTTGCCACTTCCACTTAAATTAGTAATAGTTTAATATTTCCCGAAGTTACGCTAAGTTGAGAGTGGCCCCTTTTGAGCTCAAGAAGAGAATAAACTGTGAAGACGAAATGAACCGTAAATCGTCCGCTATCGTTTGCTTGGACGTCCTCACAAAGAAGTCTCTGTAATTGTACTCTGAATTTTGAAAGAGATTTATCTCTTTCGATGTAAGTATAACCAATGCCTGGGAATTCGGTCAACTGGACCATTCGAGCGGTTAACTAGGAAACCTTTTCCCACGACCTTTGCAGTTTTCTCTTTTCAATCTCCTAATCTCGTCTTTGTTAATACTCCGTTTTAAAGAAGCCCTCGAAAAGATACAGCAGTTCGTTCACGAACGGATTCAATTCACCAGTTTCCTTATTTTATACTATTTATATTTTATTTATATATTCTATTATTACTGTTTATAGTTTATTTATAAATTCAACGGAGAATTTTTCCTTAGGTTTGTAAACAATGGTCGAGAATTGTCCTATATTTTTAAGCAATTATACAGTTTTACTTCAAAATTACATTTTTTTTCGAATTCCATTTGAATGAATTTTACAATTTTGCACTTATTACCTTATGGGAATACATAGCCTTCGCCTAGTTTTATAAATATATTCGATTAATATAATCAAAACACTTATTTGAATTATGATGATAAAATCATAAAGTTTTTTTATAATTACCAAGTTTTAAATATCACTGAAATAATTTCCAAATACAAAACTTAAGCGGTTTTTATTTTGATTCTCTCTAATATTTAGATGTAAATGAATATTTCAGCAGAGAAATGTTTCTTCGCTGCGTCTATGCATCACAAATAAACAAATTGATATTATCATAACACTCATCACAAAATCAAGAAGGGATCCAATAATACCGAACCTGTGACTGTGTGAAAACAATTAATGTTATATCTATATATCTATATTATATTATCTATTATATATAGACGCTTCGGGGGGATATATATAACATATATATATATATATATATATAGGATATTAATGTCAGGCCCATACCGCTTCGGCAACGGAGCGGCCGATTTTTGTACGTAATGGCCCACTAAATCTCACTCAGGAAAAATTGGGAAATCCACTCTACCTATCATGGGTTCGATTCTAGGAGGCCCCAAAAATCGACTTTCCCCCGTAAGAATGCATGGAGCCGTTTTTCAAATAATTTTTAAAACTACTTCCCATTAAGCTAGAAGGATGAAATTTCATGGATCTATTACAATTATATATATCTATGAAAAAATGTTATAATTTACCTGAAACTGGTCATGGGTTCGATGCCAGGAGGTGAAATATTTTCAAATTTTGAAAAATCGTAGCTCTCTTAATATGATACTAAGATCATTCAAACATTCAACACAAATAGATACATGTATGTTGTACTTCGAGAAAAATCAATACTTGCCTAGGTGTCTCGGGTTCGATTCCAGAGCGTCCCGCAATCTCGATATTCCCCGTTAAGAATGCATGGGGCCGTTTTTCAAATAATTTTAAAAATACTTCCCATTATGCTAAAAGAATAAGATTTCATGTAGCTATTGCTAATATATATGTCTACGGAAAAATGCAGTATTTTACGTACAATCGGTCCTGGGTTCGATGCCAGGAGGTGAAATATTTTCGAATTTCAAAAAATCGTAGCTCTCTTAATATCGTACATGGACCATTTAAACGTTCAACACGTATAGATACTTACAAAATGTATTTTGAAAAAAATCAACATTTGCCTATGTGTCACGGGTTCGATTCCAGAGCGTCCCGTAATCTCGATTTTTCCCGTTTAAAATACATTGGCCATATTTCCGAAAGCTTTTTATGACACTTCCCATCCGCTCTGAGCTTCAAAATTTGACAGAGACATTAAAGGGACCATTCTCACATAAAACCGAGAGTAGTAGTATCGTAAATGGTCGTTGGTTCGATTCTAGGGAGCGCTAACTATAAATTCATAAGAAATACATAGGGAATTCAGGACTTATTTTCAGGTACTTCCTTAAGGTATTTCCATTTGAAATTTGGAGTGTTTTTAGAGATAATCTTACTCAAGCGAAAGATGATAGCGTTTTTTGCAGAAAAGCCTTGGTTCGACGCCAGGCGGTAACAATGCTGCCTTAAGGAAAGCATGGGAAGAACATGTCAAAGAATACATGCGCTCTGATAATTTCATTGAATATATTAATGAAGACGAAAGTTGGCTTTCCATTAAATCTTTCTTTTCATTAAAAGATTTATTATTACATTGCTTGCTGTAAGCAAGCACACCTTTACTCGTATATATATATATATATATATTATCTATCTTTATTATTAGTGAAAGGATTTAATTTTGGTAGAAAGAAAAAACTTCTATCCTTAACTGGCTATTTCGCACTTCAGCCCACCGTAGAAGGAAAATAAATGAAGCGCAGATCGCGGTGTTTGAGCGTCATTACGTCTTAATGGACAGTTGGAATGATATTCGGGCGTTGACTCCTCTTTTTACTGCCGATGCGTTCGGCGGATGGCGGTGGGAGTGCCTCAAAGGCGAAACTGAGGAAAAGGTAGGAATCTCCAAAAGTTAACGGTCAAACTGTTGTTGGCATCAGAGCGGAATTCCATCGATCGACCGACATATTCGCCGGGCGCAATCCTTTTGGGGATCCCTCTTTCGTTGGATTCATTGATCTATCGAGCTGATTCCTTATCGTAATTGATTGGATATCAAAAGCCGATAGAAAGCGGGCGATGAAACCGAAGGTTTTCTCATATTTTACCTTTCAGAGAAACTATAGCGAAAGCAATCGGTAGCTATTGCATCAGAAGAATAAGATGGCTCTTTTGTAATTAACTCGTTCCAATTAAAAATCAACCGACGACAGAAATAAAATATTCTAAATTTAGATAAATGCTACAAAAGTACTTTATATCCTATTTTTATTTAAATATTTGCCGATATAATTTGGAAGGAATACCCTTACAATATTTAAGTTTAAAAGGATCCTTAACATTCCTCACGGATAAAATAATTCATACGTACATGAAAAATTATGACAGCTCTATTTTCAATCAAATTATCGAGATGAGGGAATCTGAGGAATTGAAATTGAAAGTCGAGTGTCGCAAATGCATCTATTTGTGTCATATGCGATTCCTTGCATCGTCTTCTTTAGGTGTGGGCGGTCAACTTTGTGACCCGCGGTGGTCACGCCCCTCTCGGCCCAACGCGCACGAACAATCGTGACTTTTGTCTGAACGTGACGATGCAAAGTCGTCCCAGTTTTAGAGAAGCAAAAGTCAATCGTAGAGAGGTCGTTGGCGGAGGGTGTATGGTGCAGCACCCGGATGTACTTCCACCGATCTTAGGTTCCCACGTGATTTTTACATACTCGGGTTGAGTGATGGTGAAAGCGGACTTGTGATTTTCATCTCACCATTTTCTTTTTTTTTAAGCCAAGTGGTCAATCTAATCCGATGACTATGCTACCGTCATAAATTCTCTTCGGAATTTGGAGAAAATTCGTCATATCTTTTAAACGATCCAAACCCACCTCACACGCCATTCCTTCTAAACAAAATCGTTATAATTCGTAGGAGACAAAAATGCGTAAAGCGGAAAAAAATATCCTCTTCGGCGTATGAATCTATCATTCCTCTGATTCATCTTTCTTGATCTTTATATAAGGCCTGTTAAAGTATCTGATCAGAATATTTTATTTTTATAACCCGATATGCAATAATGTAATTAATGCCACACTTTTCTTAATGAGATGGAAATGATAAAGAAAAGTTAGAACTTAGAGAATAAAATTTAGGTGTTCAGGCGTTACCTGATGGAAGGTAACAACACTTGCAGAAAAAGAAACTTTCCCAATATTTTTTATTTTCCTGGTAAAAGTATGGAAGTTGCGAAGTTTTTTTCTGCATCCAGAACTTCAAGCTTTTTTGGTTATTACTTACGACAGAATATTAATCTATCATATTCGTTATAATTTCACCATTTATTATTAATGATCTAAGATGTTTTACTACCACTATATGAGATGTAGGATAATTTTTAAAATATAAACACAAAGATTAACAAAAAGACATATTTTTTTGCAAAACTGCAGTTAATTGATTCACCAATATTTTCATCTTCATAATGAATAATAATATCTTGTACTTATTTTTTCTTATTAATAGATCCGTGCCTTCGGAGAATAAGAAGTGATTTTTAAGATGAAAACGTCCTTTTTTTTAATGTAATTTGTAGATAGAAGTCCTCAAGTATTTCTATCTAACTTTATGCATTCAAAATTTATCGAAAAACTCTGTATTTTCTTTTGTAAGAAAATGAGCGTTTCAATGATACACAATGTATGTGCCGATGTATACTTCTGAATAATTATCATATGAACACCCATATGTCCGCTATTTCGCAAAAACACGCAGACGATAAGCGAAAAGAAATCGTTGGTGTAAATTATGGATTTGGGAAAATGGACGAGTCTCACGGACTTAAAAATTCATTCGTTAGAACATTTTCTAATATATTTAAGTTCTTTCATTACGGATGAAAGTTTTCCGTGAGACATAAATAATTATTTTTACTTATAAATATCATATTTATACTTATAAATAATATCATCCTTCTCAATGGAGACAAAATATAAGGTATGAATTACATTTTTTTAAACGTTGACAAACATCAAACAACCTTCAGATATTATCCAAAGTAATAGACAACCACTGACGATTTCTTTAGAATTGAAGAGAGAATAAATTCACAAGAGATTCACTCATATTCCAATGTAAGCCCAACAAGACTCTTTCGGAAGTACCCTCCTTCAGCACATGATAGCAATATTTCCCCCTGTCTCTCAATGGCGAGAATAAGGAGCACAGTACAACTGTTTGCAGAACATCACAATGATCGAAATGAGTCCCTAAATATACTTTTTGTTAATTAAGCATTTTGGTTAGATTAAATTAAGGAAAATAAATATATCAATGAAACTCCTTTCATTTATAAAGTGGAATGAATTTCAGAGATGAGATGAAAAAGTACTAATAAAAGCGCAAGATTTTTCCTCCCATTTCCTTATTCTGACACTAAGAACAGCTTTAAAATGTTTTCTCTTTGACCAATTAATTTTCAAATTAAAGTGTAGTTCGTGAATTCTTCCTCAATGAGCCTCCGTCAGTTTGCATTAGTAGGGTACATCGATCATTTTCACGTCAGAAATACATTAATTTAAGTGGATAAGCCAAAAGAAAACTGAAATTTTTGGAATCCCAATTTTTTACTTTTTTCCCTCTACTATTACTCGTAAGATGATTGCTAAAGCGAATCTTTTACTGTAAAAGCACTTGGAATAACCGAATCACATGAATTACCGAGCTTCTGTCGACTTAAAATCTTTCTCCATCTTTGGCGGATTAGGATACAATTCCACTAAACAAGAGATGTATAACATTATATTTGTCAAAAATCCATAAGCTCTATAAATTTGCATGATGTAGTATTGAGAGTTATCTTCGTTTCGAGAATTTAAAGAGAGAAACCGTTTAAAAAAAGGTTCCAATTGCTCGCTCAGGAGGGATCTCCCTTCTCTTGTTTCCCAAGGCTTTATTTAAAGGAGATGCACTTTGAGATGACACATATAAGGTGTTTTTATATTTTTATCGTCGCATTACTTTTATTTTCCAGCGTTAATGGCTCAGGTTAGTATTAAATGAAAAAATTTCACACTGATTCACAAGAAAATGATTTATGAGAGTGCATCACCCAAGTTTTGGAAGTGTCGATTATTACTAAGATTTTCCGATGAAATGAAGACACGGAGACGATGTTTTGAATAAACAACGGGGAAGATTGGATATAGCAGCTAAGCACTCGTAGTTTAGTGAAATCCTTTCGAGAATTGTTTAATTTTCGAGCGCCTCTTCGCCTTTAAATACAATCCTTATTGCTATTTTATTTCGTTAAAATGGAAGTCTTAACCCATTTATGCCGAGGAAAAAAATTTTTGAATTTTTTGATGAAATTCATAAATGTTAGGTAAAAAAAATTAAAAAACAAGAATTTGAAATAAAATTTAATATATGTTACATATTTACAGAGTTACATGGTGTTCCAAAAATGGAACGCTAGGCATAAATGGGTTAACCCTTTCCCCTGTATCATGAGGTAAACAGAGTCAGCTGTTATACCAACCACTAATAATGTTTAGTAAGAAGGAACCATTGTTCCTGCTCGTGGAATCAACCATGGTTTCAGGTTGAAACTTCGGTAGACCGAGGAAATACATTTCGGTACGTCAAAGATTAATAAATAGTTTAGGAAGGATCATTGGTATCTGATATATATGGGCCTTTATCACTGGGATCCGCGTTCTCCATTTTCAGAAAATACATAACGGAAACTTATTTAATTAGAGATTAGAGAACGAGACTAAAGTTGCTCCAAATTTAAAATTAAATTTTAAATTAATCAGATTATAAAACAGTGGAGAGAGGCCGATATGGAGTATTTTTATGCGAAACTAAATGACTCAATGAAGCCCCCTAATATTTTAGGATTGATCATTTGAGGACACACAAAGAAAAATTGATGATGATTAAGTGCAATGCATATTGTCTGCTGACGTCTCCGTGCTGGTGGCAGCGCCCTCACTATATCCTTGTACATCTATATAGCTTGTCTATCATGCGCGTGTGCGACAATATTCAATCATCATTAATCAGAGTAAAAGTAATTGTTTTTAAATTATAAATTCGCTTTATTTTTTATAAATTCGCTGAGGTTTTAATGAAAATCGGTATTTTTTTATCAATTTAATATGCTTAATTTAATGATTTGTTGGTAAGTTCGAACTTTCTTCTGCAATATATTCTTTACAGACGATTTAACAAGCAATTAACAAATATCCCATTGAAAGTGTAACTATCCAGTTATTCAAAAAGGGATTAAAACCTTATAAAATTTAGATGACTCGAGAGAATAATATTGTGGATGAATTATTTTTGAGATAACCTAGCATTTACACTTTAATATAAGCTTCAGTAATTCTCTTAATAACGGATCGTGAACTCAAAGAAACGTAAGGCGGTGAGCTATAAGTTCACCTGTTTGTTGATGGCAGCACCGGACTCCCTCTAATAAAACGCTTCCCCAGAGCACTCTGTGCGTGGGAAGATGAATTACTAACGCAGGGGGAGAATCCTTATTCATTGAAATATAATTCCTCAAAAGACATCAAATAAAAACGTGTCTTTCCGACGGTGAACATTGTCTAACTAGCAACTAATTCGTAATATACTGGAAACAGAAATTAAACCTTTTCGTCATCAGAGTTATACAAAATATCCATTCATTGATGCAATAGTTACTTGCATTGACTTCGATTTCATATGCTTTTCTTACGGCAGCATTATTCCCTCCCCAGCGTCGAACAAAGGCCATCTTTCTAAAATCACTGTCATCTTTCGCTTATATATGATTATTTTTATAAACACTCAAAATATTAAATGAAAAATACCTAAAGGAAGTACCTCAAAATGAGTCCTTCATTCCCTATGCATTTATTAAGAAGATATTGTTAACGCCCCCTGGAATCGAACCAACGATCATTTACGACAATCTTAGGGACGCTTTTATATGAGAATGGTCCCTTTCCTGGCTGTGTGAAATTTTGAACCTCTGCGCGGTTGGGAAATATCATAAAAAGCTTTCAGAAATATGGTCAATGCTTTCCTACTGGGAAAAATGTGGATTACGGGTCGCTCTGGAATCGAACCCATGTCACATAGGCAAATGCTGATTTTTTCCAAAGTACAATATATACGCATCTATACGTTTAGAAAGTTTGAACGATCTAAGTATCATATTAAAAGAGCTACGATTTTTCAAAATCTGAAAATATTTCACCCCCTGGAATCGAACCCATGACCAGTTGTACGTGAACAATAGCATTTTCCCGTAGATATATATAATATCAATAACTGTAAGAAATCTTATTCTTCTAGCTTAATGGGAAGTATTTTTAAAATTATTATTATGGGTTCGATTCAAGGAGGACCCAAAAATCGACTTTCCCCCGTAAGAATAATTTTAAAAATACTTCCCATTAAGCTAGAATCATAAGATTTCAAGTAACTGTTGCTATTAAATACTCTACGGAAACATGGTATGATTTAGCTGCAACTGGTCATGGGTTCGATGCCAGGAGTTGAAATATTTTCAGATTTTGAAAAATCGATCTCTCTTAGTATGGTACATAGATCATTCAAACTTTCTATACTCCTAGTATCTTCAATTTTTTTTACCCCCCAGTTATCTATATATAATAGATATAGATATATATCGTATATATTGTTAGAAGATTAGCATGCTAACCATTCTGCCAACGAGGCCGGCTAAATGATAATCAATATATCTATATGAATAGATATATCCCCTCGAAGCGTCTATATGTAATAGAAATTGACGAAATTCTTCAATAGTTTTCAGCGAAGATAACCGATATTAAATAATATGTACAATTTTAATGACCGATGATGTGATACTTGTTTTATCATAAGAAGTCTTTAAAGATACCTTGCACTACATCGTTGTTGAATTTATTTAAGTTTAGAATTTCACATAATCGTAGATATTTCATTTTCCTTTCGATAAAAGATAATAATTTTACTCATAAGACTACAGTTTATAAAAATATATGGAATTAAAATGGTATAAGAATGAATATTGACAACCTTACTCTACTTCTATAAACCTTTAGCGGGTATAGTTCAAAATGCTTAATAGCGCATTATCTGATCTATTTATATTTGTCATTTATTTGTCTTTTAGATTAAATTTTGAAAATATTATTTCATTTCTGATTTTTTGATTTTCTTCCTCGATTTTAAGAATACTTTCGACACAGTCCTGCACAACAAATATATTTACAAATTAAAATCAATCGGTATAAATATAGAAGTAGAAGACTGCGTTAGGAATTTTCTCAACGATAGGTTGTACTTGATGGCGTGACTTCAAATAAAGTCAAAGTTACCTCGGGCGTTCCATAGGGCAGTGTGATTGGGCCTCTTCTATTCTTAATAAATAAACGACTTGAGCCTCGATATCGAAAGTAAAGTGAGAATATTTGCGGATGACACGATCATTTATAGAGAAATAACCACCCTGGAATAAGGTGTTTCTTTATCGAGAGATTTAATTCGTATTCAAAGTTGGTAAGAAAAATGACAGCTTGACCTTAACGTTAGAAATGCTCCGTAATAAATATCTTTGAAAGAAAACAGTTACGTCAGAGTATGTATCTGAGGTAAAAGAACTAGACTCAGATAAATATCTCGAAATTGCTCTTACTATTAACATGAATTGGATCACGCTCATATGAAAGCAAATAGAAAAATCAACTTCGTTAGGCGTATTGTTGGTACAAGTGACGAAAAGTTGAGAGAACGATGTAACTTCGCGTTAGTTAGACCACAACTGGAATGCGCATCTAGTATTTCGGATCGCACGGACGAAATTAGTACCCGCGAACTCGAAAAGGTAAGAATAAAGCGATACGATTTGTAAAGGATTACTACGATAAAAAGACGAGTGTAACCAAACTATTATCAGACGCAGATTGGGAAACATTAGCAGATAGAATATTTGCTGCTAGATTGCGTTTATTAGATAAGTTTAGAGAAAGTGTGTTTTCGGAAGACGTGATTGAAATTATGCGACCATCGCGCTACCAAGACCGATCTGACAATACGCGAAATAGATGCTAGGACAAGTCTATTTGAGTATTCTTTCTTCCCGCGCGCGATAGTAAAAGACTAAAATACGCATACATAAAATAGGTGTTTACACCCACTGCCACACGCCGAAAGGCGGCTTGCAGGGTACTTATGTAGATGTAGATTTTTTTGAGTATAAATAGATAATCTTTCGATAAGTTGAAACTCATAGCGAACGAATAAGTCATTTTACGTTCAATTACACTTACTTATTTATTGTTGCTAGAGCCACAAATAGGCACCAGGCCAGGTACGATAGCAAAAAAAATATGGGGGGTCCATTAAAATGAAAATGGGGGTCCATGATAGTGAATCTGACATAAACTGATAATACCTAATTACTTACATTATAATGTTTTATAATATGTGTTGTACATTCATAAAATTTTGGCAACGTGAAATGTCATCCCTTAGATTATTTTTGTGAAACGCGATATTTATTGTACGTAACAATCCGAAGTTTCAGTTTGCAGCTTCATGGTTACAGTCACCCATGTAAAATTTTTGTAATTAGAATCGACGTCTTTATTGTAACCTGTAGTGGGCGATTGCAAACATATTCCACTCTCCTCGGCTCCACTGGCCGTCCTTATTGCTGAAACACGGATAGAGTCCTTTATCAAATACTAGTACATTCTATTGCTCTTAATAGTTCCATGTTCGTAGACATTTGCATACATTTATCAAAAAAATATATGTATAAGACGTGATGTGTTTTTACTTTAAGTTTTTAACACTAAACTTCACTACAGTAAGAAATTTACAAAAAATTAATTTAAGATAAGAGTACCCAAAACCAAAAAACATGGGGTCTATGACACAAAAAAGTTTGGGAACCTCTGATCTAAAAGGAGAGTCTCACTCGGCAAACAAATAAACAAGAAGTTAGCGAAGATTAGAATTTAAATTTAGAACTTTTATGTCAAAGCACAATATGTGATTTGATTACATACTACGTGTAATATTAATGTCAATTACTTACAACACTGCGATTCATATTCATAAAACTTTATTTTGTATTGAGATGACGAAGATATTGAAATAAAATTTCCCTTCATTTGCTTTGAAGCATCGTAATTATATGTGAGATATTCTAGATTTTCATATTCCCTTCTGGGAAAGTGTGAAATGCGGAAGCGGGGAATATTTCACACGGTATTAAACATTCCTCGTATAAAGGTCAATCGGTTTCTGTCTTCATTAATTATCTTGTCGAGCAAAAAGATTATTGAATGTTAGGTCATATGCTCAGAACGATATTATGTGATCCATAATGTTCCAAAACGGATAAAAGAGAATGAAAAGCCTATCTTTGAAAGATAGATATATTCGTCTTACTTCTAATTATCTAAATCAAATTAAACTTTAAATTCGATCAACATCTTTTAATTAATTCGAATACAATTTGCTGGACAAGTATATCATAGGTCCAATATCACGAGGAACTCATTCATTCGGAGTAAAAATAATTGCTTCTCTTGTCGGTTTCTGTTAATGAGCTGGAGAAGAGAAACATTTCTAGAGAACATTTTATCATCCTCGGGTATTTTAATGAAGCGTCTACAAAGAGAATCATCGAAATTACTGTATCAGAAAAGAGCTTATGCAAATGAACGCCGAGTAATTGGCTGTTCGCTATTCCCATACGTTTCATGAGAACGTCTGCCGGTTATGGGAAGAATCCGGTTGAAAATTGGAAGCATCGCTGGCCCACGTGATTGCGCTTTCATTTTTATAATACGATTAAATACATTACTTTCAAATAAAAATGAAAATAACTTAATTTATGAAAGATAAGAAAAACAAGAATGAAAATAAATGAAATAAGAAAAAAAAATGAATACAGACTTTGTTGGGAAGAGGAAGCAAATGCCAGACGAGTGCGTTAATTTGGTAAAAGTCTTTCTAATTATTGAGGAACTTTTCCTATGATTCAAAGTACGGCTTTCTTATAACATTATACGCAGCTATGCTCAGTAAAGCTCAACAAACGTTTGTTCTTTATAATCAGTCATACAATAAAGATGTTCATAATCATCACATGGCAGACTCTCGGGTCTACTCCTCATTGCCGACGATCATTTCCACGACGCTCGGTTCCCCGACGCTCACCTGACCGACGGACCGCTCGCCCGACAGCTCACTTTACCGACAGCACACTCTACCGACGGATCGACTGAACAACAGTTCCATTGACCGACGCTTAACTGACCGACAACTCGCTCGCAAAAATTATTTATGAACTGAATGAATAGGCTTCGTTGCAAAAAATATTTAACATCGTTAGATTAAAGAATCGTTTGGAAGGCTCCCCGTGAAATTATAAATCGGTAGTTGACATTAAATTTTGGCGATTTACAAATACTAATTACAGTTATTTATTCACGAAATTCTGAATTTCATGAATCATCTGTACAAACAATTGTGGTTTCTTAATAGTAAAAAATCTATATTTTGTAAAATCACATAAAAATTTATATTTTTAAAATACACAAAATTAAATATTGAAGCTTCTTGTACTAACTTCTTAGGGCTTGAATTCAACTTAAATTAATATTTAAGTCTTTATTTTCTTTTTACATTCAATTTATATATAACTGTAATAATTTTCATATATGTAATAACTCGATGTAAAAATGTGAAATTTATTCATTATCTCAACAAATTCAAGTTTGATGCTTCAATATAAAAATTTAAACTAGAAGAGAAAATAAAATTACCTTTTTTAATAATTATAAATTATTTCGAAATAGAAAATAATCTTCGTGAAAAGTGCAGTAAATATCTTTACATACACCTCTAATGAATTTTGTTAATTTAATATTTCAGTAGTCTTTCAGTTTATTAACTTTTCTTAATTTAATATTTCGATAAAGTAAGTAAAAGATGTTTTAATACTTAATTTTTTGTTCTTCGAAACTTACGTCTTTGCTATTTCTCAAAATATAAAGGCAGATACAAAATCCACTCATTCAGCACATAAATAATATTATTTCAGCGAGTTGTCGGTCAGTTTTTTGTCGGTAAAGTGAGGTGTCGGGCGAGCGGTCCGTCGGTAAAGTGAGCTGTCGGTAGAGTGTGCTGTCGGTAAAGTGAGCTGTCGGGCGAGCGGTCCGTCGGTCAGGTGAGCGTCGGGGAACCGAGCGTCGTGGAAATGATCGTCGGTCGTATGGACGGGTCCCAAGACTCTCACTATCATCTTTATACTAACTTAAAATCCTTTCAGAGCATCAATTCTCACTATTAAACTAATCAATTTAGCACCGCTCCGTAGAAATATAATTCCGGAATGTTAGCCTGATTAATCCGTGAAAATGGAGTGGTCATACCGTATTAAAGAATTCGTTTCATATCCTTTCAAACGTAGTATTTAATTATTAAATGTCGCTAAGAATTCTATGGTTTACTTCCAAACTTTGATTACAGAATAATCGTTGCTTAGGAAATAATGAGAAGACTGTAGAAACGGTGACCTTGACAGAACTTCATCATTGCAACACAAAACCCTTTGGACTTTCCAAACGATCCTCAAATGGAATTTCTTCATTGGATGTGCAGAACGAGCGCTCGTTTGATTCATTTATTGACTGCTCTGGGCCATCTCTGGCGGTGCTTCTTATCGAAGTCATGGATGTAGATTTTGAACGTGAACTCGTATTTATGGATATAATGCCTCTTGAAAATAATGGGTGATCCTATGCTCTTATTACGTTATTTAAAGGATTCATTCACTCTTTTAAGCCGAAGCGCGCAGTGAAATAATCCTAGCCACAGTATATGAAAATATACGAAATGAGAGTAAATTATTGGCATATCGACGATACATTCATTGGAAAAAAAATCGAACGGAGAATCCGATTCGAACCTAATTATTTAATGTCTTTTACGAATGAAGATTAAAGTATTCTTAATTATTAACACGTTTTGAATTTGGAACAAATGTTCATTCAAAGATGGAAAATACGTGTAGTGATTAAATCTTCTGAGTAATAAAATACGAAGATAATCGTTTTACTTAGAATGATTTCTGCTAGCGATTTAATTTATGTTAGTTATCTTTACTTATATGTAGATACGAAGCTCTTTCATGAAATATTTTATGAGCATATTGAGTAGCGTATTTGAGTTTGGAAAATGATTGCTACAATTTTGAAAGCTATAGAAAGGAGGAGTATTAATTTTTAATCATAAATAAAAATAACATGATGCTCATAATTAATATTTCAACGAGGAAAGACTCGAATTATGATAGCTCAAAACTATAAGAAATACGAGGACGGAGTATACAAACCAGTACTATATTATTATTTCGTATTATTGGCCAGCTTTTCGATTCTAGCCCACTTTGCAGGGAAGACAGTGAAAAGGTATTTGCAAAATATTCCATTTTTTCCTTATTATTGATATTTCAGTGAAAAAAGATTTTCCCCTGAAAATCCATTTTTCCATCCAATAATGGGACCTCTCTAAAATGAATATTATTATGAATGAATACATTCTATATCGAGTGAACACTGATCTATAAGCCGTATATAAGTAATTAGAGATAATAAGTAGAGTTCAGTAAATGTATTGTGATTTTGCGTCAAAGTATCGAAATATCATCTGAGGAAATGCAATTAGCTTTATTTCTTTTTCACATCGTAACGAGATGTATAAGAGAATGTCTCCGATAATCAATATTGTGAATTATTATGAACTTTTTGCACACCACTTTCACTGCCAATACTAAAACGGTCGTAAAATAACTATCATTTAATAAAATTCATTCGCTCGTATTTTTCCACTCTTCCTTATCCAAGGAGTTTTAAACATTCTAAAAATATTAAATCGCCTATCATACAATCATCCTTTTCAATAAAAATGTTTATTAAAGTTAATAAAATGAAACTAAATAAATCTTTGATACAGCTGAAAATGAGGGATATAATTCCTTTTTAAATAACTGTAAATAATAATGAAGTAATATTACGCTTTAATATTACATTTAATCTCTACATTAATATATTTGGATCAAATTTTTAACATTTTAAGAGCGAAAACAATGGAAGAATTGTTTCCTTACCCCAGGGTTAATGTCCCCAACATGAGGAGAAATATTATTTGGAATAATTATGATTTTGGGGAGAAATGAAGATAAGCAGCAAAAGAGGAAAATGAAGAAAAGAGAATGGAATTGGTTAATCTATTATCCTCAAATGCACCTCACATTTGGATGGGAATTTAGATGCTTTCCATTTGAAATACGTTCACATCACTGTAATTCCCATTCAAAGACTATATGAATCTCATGAAAATCAGATATGACTGCTCGGATGTAAAAAATTTCTACTACTTTCTCTGCACTTATTGAATTGATGATTTCAAATCATCAGATCATAAACACACGCATTCGACCAAAGATGTTTCCTCTTTATGTGGAGGCACCGTGAATTCGAAATATCCTCCCACCGAAATCCTTCTAATTCATTGTCTAAATCAGACTAAATGGCAAGAAAAGAATCCATGACTTACTCCGTAATATTATGAGTCATTAAGTTAACATATTAAGAATAGTTGAAGAAATTATTACAGTGAGATAAATTTTTTTAAATATCACGAATTGTATAAAATCAGTTTACTAAAATATATTCACAACTTAATCTGAAATACTTAACCACAAAGAAGAGGTATCCAAAGCAATCTTTGAATCGCTGTTGAATAGCTTCGTGTTTTACAAGAACTGCACAAAAAAGTGGTCTTCCTTGAGTCTCAAAATCCGTCGACATTGATATCGTACTCACCTGTAAATAAAAAGAAATTCGTACAATAATAATATAAATGTTGTATATAAAACGCTGAAATAATTTGATAATGATGTGTAAACATATTAATGAACGCAAATTAAAATGAACATGAGTATTTGTTATTTTTCAAGATTCTCTATATTACGTAAATTGAAAAATACACGTATGCAAGAATGAATAATGATAAATTTTAAGTGATACATGAGTTGGTGCAAACATTTTTTACTTTCTTATCATTATACTTCTGTTACCTAAACATTTGTATTAACGGTACAATGAATCGGAATAATACACTTGAGGCCATCACTGTGAGAATATAATAGTCGTACGAAGTACAAATGATCCTAGTGTTTGAAGCATAAACAGAAAAGCATTCCTTGGAACTCACGATTATGTATGAGAGGCGTAAATATGAGGAAATCACTGTAAAGGCGATGATTCAATGAAAATATGAGATATAAAAAAGTTCAGAGAATGGGCATTTTAAGTCGATGTCATTATAAACTTCGTTTAAGGAATCCTTAAATGCATTCAATAAATTATTTGAGAAATGTGAGGTTGGCTCTAATTAATTCCAGAAAGAAAAGAAAATATTGTTTTATTATATTCTATACTCAGTTTTTTATCATTTATGGATATCAAAATTATACTTTATAACTCTACTGAGTGAATGAAAGTAGGCATTTAGCCTGGTTCAGTGATTTGATGGGATTAAAGGCCACGCGAATACCTTTCGGTATTCATTTTTCTTAATGTCTTCGGTTACTTCGTTACTTTCATCAGATAAATATTTAGAGGATTAATTGTTATTAAAGTTATAACAAGGAGAATGAGGAATACTAGAGTATAAATCGGTGGCAGAATGCTTCATTTTGGTTCCTTTTTATTAGATTCAATTAATTTATTAATGAATAATGTGAGATAAGTACCGGCGTATCCATTTATGTAAAGCTAAAATATATTATTATGATCAATACCGTTTTATCGTTGTGCTCTTGAATATTGTTGAAATTCTATCGCTCGACGTGTCAGCGAGAATTTCTTCCAACGCTGATCATTGTCTCGATTGTGGATTAAAAGCGATTTCGAGAGAGATCCGATTTGCTCAATACAAGCAGTCGAATACTTTTTGCTAAAAGAAAGTTGGCTTTTTTGAGAGCCTTTTCTAGAAATTGAAACTCAAGATATAACTGAAGAGAGAATAAACAACTTAAATTGATATAATATTGAAAACAGAATGATGGATTAACCTCATTCTTGCAATAATTGAAGATTAGGTGATTTGAAAACGAAAAATAAACAGTGAACGATCATCATTCCGAGAGAAAATTTTATTTGCACGAATTAAATTGTTCTATATACACAATCCTATAGTTATATTTTATTCTAAAATATCCTGTAATTATGGAAAATGTCCATAATAAATCATTTATTGTAAAGGCATTTAATCTTGTTGATTTTAATCATAAAAACTGCAGGGTTTGAATCAAAAGCAACATAATGGCTAGTCATCATTATAAATATTTTATATATTACGTTTGATATGTTTTTCTAAGCTCAAGAAAGTAGAAATGATTTCCTTAATAAGCAAGGATGATTCAATTTCCCGGTGTCCAATTTAGAAAGTCGCAGCTGTTTAAGTAAGAGTTTCTTTGAAAAGAATACAACTTCTCGATTTTTATAATCTGACGGTAGAATAGAAAAGTACTTTTGCTCTTGACGAAAGGAAAGAGCCATATTTTCACACCCACACAGCTTTCGTTCTGACAATTTCAGACTGAATTCTCACGCTTTCTCACTTTCTTTTAATTCCACCTTCTCTTGTTTCGATGCGAAAATGCAACAAAGCGAAATTCGTTTGAGGGGGAAGACCAATTCTATTCGATTGATCTTTAAGTTAATATAGAATAAAATTATCGATTTATTTAATAATATAAAAGTACAAATAAGAGAGAAAGTAACAGAATACCCGATTTTTGTAATTCAGGTAAAGCCATTATATATTTTGAAACCTAGTCGTCGGTAAAAGGTTTGAACTAGTTGCGAAGAAAAATAAATTTAATAGATAACGATGAAATCGCGGCTATTAAAACATACGAATCAACCTCTCCTGACCATCCTCAATTTCAAATGTTGCCAAACATTACTACAGGCCTAACCGCTACAACATTTTATGTCCACTTTGAAAGTAAACATGTTTCCGAAAGCTCAAGAGATACAATTATATCGATAAATTAACTTAAATTAACGAAAAGATCGAATTCAACATCAAGATACTTTAGTGAGTTAACAACTCCCTACGAGTCGCTGTGATTTCCGACAAATGGCGAATTCGATATATGCGAAAAATAAAGAAATTCACGGCCGAATAAATAGCACCTGTTCGTTAAGACTCTTAAAAAATGAATATTCTCCGTGAAACTAACAGCCATTATATCGTCGCTGGCGTCTACACATGTGGTTTAAAACCAATGGACGAGTATTCACCCGTAACAGATCAATATTATTAATAAATACTTTGCGGTTGGCAAAGTAAGTTTCGGATTTTTTTCAGAAATAATGTTGAGGATTTTACAAATTCATTTCATATAGCTAAGTAATTAGTATATCTTTAATATCAAAAAATAATTAGCTGTATTTATTTTAATTCAGTTACATCGTATATTAAATGCTATTATTATAAATGATAATGTTACTATTAACCAACTAAGAATAATTTTTGGCTGTAAAATTTTTGTAGCTAAATATCTGTATTTTGGGCTTTAGTTCCTCGATGTTCAATTTGTCGAGAAAATTTTTTAAATCCCTCAGTAATCAGAGAAGCTTTGAGTGCCTTTTGCGTCAAAGGAGCGTCAGATCTCCATCTGAAATATTCCTTGATAAATCATGACATAATAATCTATTTTGGATATCGTATAATAATTATTAGAAATTAATTTTAAATATAAATATATTATCATTTACTCTCAGTTTTTATAGTCATTGATCCTTTAGGAATATTGTCATCGTGAAGGGATTCAAAATACTTATTGAAGTTAAACGATAGATCATAATTCATTTATGTGGATTCATTATTCGAAATTCGAAAAAAACCTGTTTTTAACGTCTGAATAGTAGATATTCGATTTCATATCGCTTCATATTATGACTTTTCAGAGGCATCTGAATTCAGGGAATGAATTTAGAGTCACTAAAAAGTTTGAAAAACTCCAAAAGCAAGCAACAAAATCATATTACGTCTTTTGTATAATGCGTTTAAAATTAAAATATAACTTATTTAATTAAAGAAGACACACTCTCTTTTCCGTTTGCTAGTTCATATTCTCTCCACATCAGATTCACTAAAGGAATTATAAATTACATAAAACGCAACAATCAGAACGGGATAAACTTCACAATTAGTGTATAACATTTCCATAGAAACATGATAACTGAGGTAAAGGAATTTAAAATCGCAAGTGATCAGCAATTTCTCCAAATCTAGTGAATTGTGAATTCTGCAGCAACAACGCCATTCAGAGTTTCTATAAGATAACAATGCCTGAGCGGACAGAACGTTATTTATTTAAAAATATTAGGAAGGAATAAACGAGACCAAAATATGAAACTATGACATAGCGATAAAGAGGTAACCTGATTTGACTGCTTCTAGAATGTCAGCTACAACAATATGAAATATAAAATAGATAGGATGATTACGTGATCAATCGTTGACAAGTATTCATAAATAAGAAACTGTCGATATCCTATACTTTACTTGAATATACACAAAAAAATATTCTCCATTGCGATATTTGTTGGAGTCTCCGTATGTTTTTCCGATTTGAATTGAAAGTATTTTTAAAAGTTTCTATTCGTATTATGTCTCCGTTAGGAGAAATGAACGATTTAATCATTTTCTCGAAATTTTTAACTCCGTAATATAGATCACGGTGAATAAATCAATGCTCTTCGTTTATCAACTAAAATTATCCTCGATTCACAGATATTTTCTTTCTTTTCCAATATATAAATTAACTTAGCGAATATATAGACGATTGTTTATTATTCGGGTTTCTGTGATTTAATTATTGCTAAATACTTAACGTTCCATAAAAAATAAAAGGTATTACAGCTATATAACTGGAATATACATGCAAGATTTTATAACGAAATGTATATACACAGACCAAACAGATAAAATATAATTATTTTAAAATTATATCTTTAATATGTTTCACACGAAGCATTCCTTGATGAGTTCAATAAAAACACCTGCAGATATTTTGGATTGGAATGTCGATGAAACGAAGTATTGAGACAGATGAGTAATGATTATTGATTTGTACATCCATAATCTCATAACGAAATAGCTTTTTCAACATCTGACGAGAGAGTATGCAGCAATTCCTGTTGCTTCTGCACGCGCCGAATAAATTAGAGCATTGTTTGCGGGCTGTCGAAGGGCAGACGGTTGTTGCCTTCCAAGAGATTGTATTGCTCATATCACCTTCTTATGAACAGCTATAAATGACAGCATATGGATCAAAGAATACTTCCGTTGTAAGGGTGGCCTCGGTGGCTTAGCGGTCGGAATTTTGCCATTGAGGCGAGCTTTAACAACTACAGATTAACAGTTATCGTCATGATAAATTTAAAATGTTTAAAGTTTGACTATTTGAAGAAAGAAAATCAATGGATCAAGTGCTTTCCAGCGAACAGACTTTAATTAAAACACGTGAGCCTTGACCGATTGACAGCTTTGAAAAAAATATCAGGACTATAAAAAGCATCGTAAATCAGTTGAATTGAACAAATGACAGTATTCATTAATAATTCGAACAAAAGGTACCCTATTCAATGTAAGACTAATTTGACTGCACACTTAAATTGTTTACCAAGATCTACCAAGAAATCTAGCTAATAAGCTCCAACGTATCCAGAATGCGTCCGTTCGTTTTATATTTAATTTGAGAAAATACGTTCATATTTCCGGTGCATTTAAAAAATTAGATTTGATAAAACTAGAAACTCGCAGACAACTTCATATTCTAACGTTAACACACACTGTTTTGACACACACTGAACGGAATCTCCTGAATATCTCTTTCTGAATTTGTTATATTTAAGTCCGTCCATAATTACAATACATAAATGCAATTTACTAATTCCGAATCACAGAACGGAGACGTATCACAAATCATTTATTATAACTGCTACCACGCTCTGGAATACTCTTCCCTCCCTCATAAAATCTTCCATTTCCACCCTATCTTTCAAAAGAAAATATCTTACTCATCTTAATCATATATCTAATTAATACACTGTATCAACAGTCATCGCATCTCTTCAGCACTGATCAACACACACTCTCTCTCTCTACTGCTCCTTTCACTCTTAACCTCTAAATCATTTTATCTATGTACCTGTACTGAAATATTTTTTGTAGTTCTATGGTCCAATATCTTCTAATTTCATTATTTATACTTTGCCTTTCTTTTCAGCATTCTTCTTAAATATACCATTGAAGGTTTTTCATTACCTGTTTAATTTTTAGATATATTTTTCAACTTTAACATGATTTGATCTATTGATTGCCCTTGTAAAATTGAAATTTTAGTATTCTGTTGTGTTATTATGTGTATCTTTTCTTATATACTTCTTGTAACTCTTATTGCATAATTGCCACATGTCGTTTGGATTTTATTCTGGTATGGGATTTTTTACTTCCTTTTTGCGACAGTTGTGATACTTGATTTTGATATTTTATATTTATATATTATGATCTTTTCTATTTCTTCATTCTTTTTAGTTAATTCTATCAGTAGGCTTGTGCAGGTTTTTCACACCCCCCTTCATTGTGGGTATTTTCCTGCAGTGGATTTTTTTCCTAAGAACTTTCTTAGGTTTTTATATCCACTTAAACCTCTCTTATAATTATTACATTAATCATCTCTTTTTTATTCTTTTTGTACTTCAAACTTTTTTAAAGAGGTTAGATGGAAGAAGAGACTTTTTAGTCTCAATCTCACCTATACAAATAAAGACCTAAAGACTTAGATATTAGGTAATTTATTTCAGTATATGATAAATATTCAACATTGAGTTTCTAGGAGGCAAGTTAAATTTTAAAATAAATTCTAACTATTTCTTACTTTCTGTCAACGATCCTTCAATTATTTATGTTTTCGTATATGTCTCTAATGTGTTTATCTCTTCATCGTTAAATGTGTTATATCCTAACTAAGAACTCTACACCATAACTGAAAATTCCTAATATCTTCTACTAACAAGAATCATCTCATATTGCAAAACTTCGCACGATAACAGCTACAGCTCATAAAGAACTTGCGAATTAATGAAGCCCACAGTTGTCGTTGGAAGGTTTATGACGCTAAGAGTCCGAAGAAAAAAGATATTTAACAGCAGGAAATGCTGACATAATTTTACACAAATACCCTACATTTCCGTTGCAATTTGATCACTTAAAGTGCAATGGATTAGATTTGCTAGCAGCCTTGTATTATTTATATATATATATATATATATTTCAACTATCGGCCCTTCAGCATCCAATGGTTCAACACTATAGAATCAACTTTTTAAAATCTTCCGATACAGCTTAAGAATACTCATTCAGATATGAGCGAAATCTTTGTGATACGCTTCGATAAGAATCATTTAGAAATGACCGCTGAAATATGGCAAAAAGACGAAAGATGGGTCAGGGAGGCCTGTGTAAAAATGAGAGAGGATAAAGAAGACCGTAGAGTGAAGGGTGTTTGCTGCAGGGAAAACCAATGGCTTCATTCCCAAATGTCATTGCATGAAAAAGACGAAACCAATAGAATGTGTACGCTTCAGTGTTAAATGTGAGATGAAAAACATCATCTACCTTGAAGCTTAAATAACTATTCCCCGAAACAAGTAGTTTCTTGTAAAATACAAATTAATGTACCCTATTCTTGGATGAAATCTTGATGTTCTAGTAAACCTTTATATTTTAATATTTCTTATTATAAATATGCTAGAGCGAGAGATATTCAATAATTCGTCAGTTTGAATTTTTTAGTAATTATTAAACTTAGGTCGAATGTTTTCGTGAATACAGATATTGATCGATGTATAAATAATGAGTAAATGTTGATCATTAGCCACGTGTAATTGCCCAAATAGTCTTCCCAGCTTCCAATTCATCATTACATATGAGAATAAGATATTCTCAGTTTCGTAAACCACCGTAAAATTTCAAAATTCAGACCCTAAGAAGCATAACTCTCGGATTCATCCTTAAATGAGTATCTAAGTTCATTTTCATTCTAAAAATTATATGTTTCATAGGTTTGCAATATTTTCCAACTCTTGCAGAATCTATAGCTCACGATAAGAAACCCGCTTTTACTTTTCGTCTCCAAAACACGTTTCACACAATTGGCATCGATATTTCATTTGCGAGAACAATCTTGAATTGAGTAACGAATATTGAAACATCTGTAGAATACTCGCTCGTGAAGATTAAAAGAATCCTGCTGACGGTAGCATCTTATTTAAGTGATCCATTCTGGTTAATTAGGCTGTGAACAATACAAATACTTTCATCCTCATGGCGGTTAATTAGCGCATCCCTTTCATCAGATAAAAAGGAACTCGTGAGAAGGAGAGTTGTTATAGAAAGTGGAGGCAGACAACCGCACTTTGGAGATCGAGGCTGATAAGAATACCGTTGTGCGGAGAGCTCCCTTTTTTGTACTTTGTTATTCCTTTATCCATAAATTCCAATGTTTTTTGTTAACTCTATGACATTTGGTTACTTTTTTTCATTCATCGGTCATTTTTACTAAAGATACTAATAACAGAAATATATTTTTCAGGCATTAATAAAACGTGAAATGAATTTCCGACAGCGAGAATTAACTTTTACAAGAGAATAGCTTCGTAACTGGAAATTTACTCTATATAATGTACTCGCCGTGTTAATCTCAGAGTGAAGCAAATTTCAAACTAAACTGACAAAATCGACATTAATTGAAAACAATTTGAAGTATTTGATCTGAAAATACTGAGTTTACGTAAGATTGAAAACAGTAGAACACACAAATTCTTCGTTCAACATTCGTAATTCGTATTTTCGACACGAGCTATTCTAATTTAAACTTATTAATCTGCAAACTAAATCTCACCGCCAGCATTTGTTTTAGAATATGAGTTTATTCAAATACAACACTATGGAAGTTGGTAACATTTAATCAATTTCCAATGACAGCAAAGGATTTTCATGAAAACCGTGAGAAGAGGTTCAGAGAAATAGTGAGTATAGAAAAAAAGCGAATGGATCAGTGGAACGCTGATCTGTTTTCAATGAATTTTAGGAACTTTTTTTCCTATGAATAAACGAAGAGTTCTCAAAATAGTATTTATTTCTAAAAGAGAGCTAAAGCTGCAACGTCATTCGGAGATTCCAGCTGCGGAATACAATTTCATAACATTCCGAAACCGCAATGTTTTGGAAACGCCCAACTCACGGGGTATAAGAGAAAATAAGGAATGGGTATTATTTGTTTAAAAACTTAAGAGAATTTTTAGAATGTTAAAATTGGACAGTGATAACGGGAAATTCTGTTATGCCAGAAGATTGACTCATGTGAACGAAGGCTTCTTTTCTCTTGCAGGGGTCACACGTCTCAATTCTATTCGAAGCTTTCCGTCCGATATTTTAAAATTCATGGCCACTTACATCTCTGTTTCGTAAATTGAACTCAGATTTGCGAAAATGTCATCATTACTAATAGAAATTATAATTTCTACCTAAATTGAAAGATGGAATATTTCCAATGTTTGACACATGCATCGAGAGAAATTATCATTAATCTCCAATCGGGGACTCAATTGCAGAACAGAGAGCGAGTATCTGACGGATGGTTACATATGATTAATATATGGGACGATACAAATGTTGGAATAAGAAAGATTCAATACAACAATTCCAATGACAGTTGCTTTAGTCGACAGGAAATGGCAACTCTTATGATAATTTCAGTTAAAATATTTCAATATATTCAATTCCTATAAATTTTCTTTAGAAATCGCTTTAATGGTGGAAACATGATTATGACTTCAACAAGTCTCACGTGAGAATGCAGAGACTATTGAAGGAGGATATTATTTAGGAAATAGAATCATCCGAAGCGAATTTATTCACCGGAAATTAAATCGTGGACTGATAACTTTTCGTAACGGTACATGCCTTTTTTTAAACGAATATTACTGTGGCCTTTGGCGTGGGAATAATAAGACAAACGGAAATTCCACCAAATTAATTCCATTAAAAGGACTACACGTTTCGCGGAAGCATTCTCTTGGATTCCAGAAGAAGAAAGACCAAATGCAACTCCCACTTGAGAAGAGTGTGCTTTTTCTCCTGGAAAATATAAATTATCTATAGATATATTATAATATGCAAATTGACTATTTTATACTCCTTTAATTCTATTAAATCAAAAGCATAAAGTAGACGTGACATGAATGAGATTAGCAGTGTGGTTATACAGAATGTGAAGGATTTGGAACATCTAAAATTCGAAAAACTACAATAGCAAAATCGGTAAACATCTAGGAATAGCCCTCACGGACAAATTATCATGGAATGTCCGCATATAGACGATATACATGTAATAGATGTATTACTATAATCAGTTGGATCGCAGATAGGTGTCAAACAGGCGGCAGACTGTCCAATCAGTCATGCAATTTATATATTACAAGAGGAAACACAAATACGGCACACAAAAAATAAAACAAAAGCTCAAAGAAACTCGGATTGGTTAAGAGGATAATTTCCCGAGCAAATTTACTTTCCGTTGGTCAGTGCTTCGTTATGCAGTATGGGGCCGAAAGAAGTAAAAATATTGAATTAGAGAAGGCACAAAGTTAAGCGATGCTTTTAGGGAAGAATTGCAATGGTAAATCAGTAAGTATTACTAAAATGCTTAAATATTTGGGATTCGAATCATTAGAACATAGAAGACCAAAGCTTAGATTAGATTTACTAAATATATTCAGAGAAGAAACGTTCAAAGAAGACGTAGTACACACCATGTTCCATCCCCGATGCATAATACATAGTATAAAGGATACAGCGAATAATATGAAGGAAAATAATATGAAAACTAGCAAATTTCGAAAGTCGTTTATCCCTCGTACAATACGCGAGAGTAGACATTTAAATGCATAACATTCTTAGGGAAACTCATCAATGAGCAGAATGATTAATTTACTACAGTTCGATTGAACAGCTCAGTTAAAAGAACCAATCAGCGAAAAAATTCCATCTTCATTCGATTTCACTGCTGAATACAATTTGAATTTCAGCTAATTAGTCATAAAATATTAAAACCGATGCGTGCTTAAAGAGGATGTGGTTTAATGGGAGAAATACCGTAGGAATATCAACGCCATTGAAGAGAAACTGAGAAGGGAATCTTTATTGGCCAGTTTAAGGGAGAGTAGCCGATTATATCTTCGGGTCGAAGACTTACAAAAATTGCATTTCATATCGAAGCTAAGAAATATTATAAGACCTCTTCTATATGACTGAATCAATATAGAAAATTTGGAATTTGTTTTCATGGTACCGGGTTCGAGATCTTTCATATATTTTCCTTAAAATAAAAAAAAGGTTCTACATTTTATTACATTAGTAGAGGAAGGGATATAATAAAAAATAATAGCGTAATGCAGATGTGTATATACTGAACCTCTCTCTTCATAGGAAGCAGATGAGAAAACTGAAACAATCGGACAATTGTTGGACACAATAATAGGCTATTTTCCAATCCTAGGATAAATGCATAATAAACAAACACAGAAAAGTAAAATACAGTTATCACAATTTATGAGAACAATGCAAGGAAAATCCAGGACTTTTTTAATGGCAAATACCAAATGATATGCCTCACAACAGAATATTATATAAAGACGCGATAACATATTTACGAGGGATCAAAAACTGAGAAACATATATTGTATTTTTGTGATTAAAAACTGAGAAACATATATTATATTTTTGTGATCAAAAACTGAGAAACATATATTGTATTAATTTTTTTGTGGAAGAGGATGATATAATGATTACCTTATTGAGAAGTTGTACTATATTCCCACTATCAATTGTAATTTAATTTTGCTGATAATTCATCCCGCAAACTAAATCCTAATACGACAAATATTACGAATTATTTACAAAAGATTTAATTCGTTCATATACAGTCGTTAAAAGATTCCGTAAATCCTAAGATAAATTGGTGAATTCGATTCTCAAGTAAAGGAAATGGAGCTTTAAAAAGAATTAAACCATTTTATGGAAGGTTATGGAAAATAGAACGGAAGAAATATGGAAAGGAGTTGATTAAAACTACAAAAGGATTGCAAAACGACGAATCTACGAGAAGATTTCGACCATTTACAAAAAACATCAAATTACTGACATTTTGGAATCCGTGAGTACTAATTAATTTCCCACGAAAATGAAATTTGTGATATTTTCGATTTCTTCTTATTAATCTTATTCAAATAATGGAGAAAAATTTTAATACATTTAATTACTTAATACTTTAATACATTCCTCTCAAAGAGGAAGAGATTTCTATAGGGATTTTTCTTTCAAATATTCTTTAATGATCTAACCGAAATCTATTTAAAATGTTCATTCAGTTTAAGATAAGACTAATCGAATGATTGGTATACAAATGGTTTGAAAGGGCCGAAGATACTATATCGGAGTATCGACGAGTGGGTGTAAGTGGGATTCGCTATCATCAGGCACCACGGAGGTCCTTATTTATTATAAGATCCTCTAATATGAGGAAATAGTGATGACCTTGTATTCCTAATCGTTCCGTAATATAATACCGTGCAAACAGAATTTTTAGGAATTCGTGAGAAATATGTGAGAGCCTAACAAACCCTGAGAATGACTGTGAATTTTTCTTCCTTTGATAAAGGGAGGTGCAAAGGAAGGAAATTCATCTTATAAATCAGAAGTTAATTATATTAAGTTAAGTATATTATAATAACAAAAGTCAATAAATAAATAAATGCATAGAAAAGTCGATATCTCAAAAGGAGTCCCAAACTTTGTTCGTTTGCCTATACTAAATCCTATCAAAAGGCTTAAATTTATTAATGGACGTCTGTTCATAAAAGTTTACTATCATATCATAGCGGGTTCTTGAAAAACACGGCTCTACTGTTTATCATGAAACTTTAAAAGTATCTGCAAACGAAAACATTCAAACAATATTCTTAATACATAGGTACCAAAATTTTAAATTATTACCTCTCAATTATTAGGTTACTGACACACCAAAAAAATAACCATAAATATGAATAAAGATAAAATCCACTTTCACTGAATACTGTTGAGAAATTATCGCCCTATTTAGCGTTTTCGAAAAATTTTACTCTCAAGTAGACAATAACAACCCTAAAATATAATGGAATACAATTAATACGGTATGATTTATATTGTTATGATTGATCTTACTGTGAAACGTTTTCCGGAAACACTTATAGACAATATGTTATTTGGATAAATCGTCCATACATAAATTAGAAATGTATAAGATCGATGGCTCCCCTCTTTCAAGAGACGACGTTTCTTCTACGATCCATGATCACTTTCGAAAGCATTACGTTTTCAAAATTCATTTCACTAACTTTTCGTTACTCGATTGGAAATTTTGGCACAATTAGAAAATGGTCAGCATAAGAATTGCGGAATTTCCGAAATTCAATTGTTATCTCTTAGTGGGCCGTTCTCACGACAAATTCTTAATAAGGCAACGAAGAGGAACGAAAGTCAAGGCACACTTTCTTCCCTCATAAGTGGATCTTGCAAAGGAACTACTCCTTCTACTCTTTATTCAAAAATAGAGCAATAAGGAGATGCAAATGTGGGAATTTTGAAAACAGCGCCGATCAAACGTAACTAATATGACCTCTTTAGTATTAGACGAAAATTAAAATACATCAAGATAGCATTAGGATTTTAAAATGCAACCATTGAGTTATTCTTATGAAAGATGCTTTTCAAGCTTAATTTAGAATGATGTTGAGTAAATTTGGACCCTCACCTTATATCGCAACTTTCGACTTTCAAAATCATTTAACTTTGAAGAAGGAAATTGATTGTTTCAATTGCTGTAATTATTGGAGAATTTTATTTACAGATGTACAGAAATTTTAAAAGCGATATTTCCGACTTTAACACTTTCTAAAATAAAAATAATGGAAACAAAGAAAATTCCATTATATTAACATATTCCAAATACATAACTCAAATAGTTTAAGAAAATGTATTAATGTAATCAGATATCTATGTAGGATGCATTGAATAAAATAGATGAGCATTAAAACGGAATAATAATATAGTAAAATAAATAAAATTTTAAATAATGAAGCATATTTTCATTCTTTGATTGACCTAAATTCCCTGGAAAACGTCGGAATGTTAACATTTCTACTTCTATGTCATTTGATGTGATTCATTTGAAACATTAATATTCATGGCGTACCTCAATCTTTCAAAATTAATAAAACGTTCTCTACAATTACTACTTTTGAAAAACTCATCCAAAAGCAGCATATCAATCGAGATCGTCCACCGCAAGTTGCACTTGAGCAGTAAACAGACACTCAGCCGAGTGGAGCTGCATCGAATAACAGCGGTGTCGCCATGGCCTTGACAACTCTCACCGAATTGCCGGTCATTACAAGTGCTCGTAAAGTTGTGGTAGAAAAATTGAAGACTTATCGAGATAAATATAAACATCGATCAGAAAAAATCCTTTTTATGGTTTCAAACACAACTTAATCGTCCTCGGATTAAAAAATATTATACATTTCGTAAGTAGGTAAATATTAAACGTAATTGAATAATAATATAATTAAATTAAACGTAAAATGTAATATGTATATGTATATATATACACACACATTACATTTTTCACTAATAGTAAATTCGATATTGTAACTTATCGAACTTCCATAAGTTGTGCATCAATTTCGTCAGAATAATAGGAAGGACTCCAAGTGCTTGAATATCGAATAGCGCGAGGAAAATCATGAGGAATAATTCTTTGAAACAGAGCAATCATCTTTCACTTTATTCAAAGTCATCCTATGACGGAAATATCGATACCTTAAGCATGATTTTCAGATAATAATAAGTGTCATAAACAAATTTGAAACAAAGCTATAAACTTAGCTAACATCTACTCGGCCACTTTATTAGAACTATAAATAAGCCTAAATGTACGTTTAACGTACGTAGAACCAAAAATGTGTATTCTCTCCCCTAAAATACGCAGAAATTTTTATGTTGTTAAATATAACAAGAATAATATATTTTCCAAGTCGCGGAATCCCTGATTTATTAACATTTTAACAGAACAGAGAGAGAATTAGTTGCTGTAATAAAATACATATGAATTGTATATAAGAGTGATTAGGAGTGAAATTGATTAAAATAAGCATCTTCTTTCACTAGACTGATTTTAATTATACCCTCAAATGAGTAAAATAATAATTAACTTCGTAGATTTTCTATGAAATGAAATTGTAATTTCTGTATGCAAATGATTCCAATCTATTGTAACTTTTACATTTTTATAGACACATCAAAAATAGTCATCTTAATCCAAGGATGAGGAATTATTGAGAGAGGGCAATATACTATCTGATTATTTTGAATAATTATGTTTATGTCGTATAAAGAAGCATTTAAATTTAGACACCGAAATAAGATCAATCAAATTTCTTGAAGTGTCAGAAAGATACAGAATGTTTAAATTTTAAAATTTTGCTGCGTTCTATTTCAAACACTCATATATATAATATAATATATATGAAATGAAATCTGCCTATCATTGACTGCTTCAAGTAGAACCTAAAATAATAAATTACATGTATATATATATTAGGAATTTATATATTAAAAACCCATTCATTTTTAAGTCATTGCTTAATAGAGACTCGAAATCGTACAAATACACGAATCAGAAGGCGCAATTTATACATTTCCACAGGGAATAAGTGATGGAAGAAATCATACAAATCAAAAATGTTGTGCTTTTCAGTCCTTTACTGTTTACCTACACAAAGCAACGGATGGTTATTGAATCGCCTCTTATCCCATTTGGCTAATCCTTGCAACGCAATAGGACTCGTGTTATCTAATTACTTTCCACCAATCACAAGAAAGGGAATTCAGCAAAAAATGCGATCTGAGGCGTGAAGGGGTATCACGAAGTAATCAGAGCGCAGAGATCGGAATTTCAACCTTCTTTTGTTTCCCTTCAACAGACAGTTGCAAAACAGAAAGAGAATCATTCTTTATCATTGTTTATCTGCACTTGCAGTTCGCAATTGTGTCTCTTTTCAACAAGCAGTGAATTCTCGAATGGAATCATCTTATTGTTAGAACAAAAGTTACTCTTTATCATTGTAATTCGATTGGATACAGATTCTACGAGCTTTAAATAGTAGAAATATAATTTTTTTTTCGAAATTGAATATAAAATAAAGGATTCGTTAATCATGACATCCTTGCATTTCATCTGAGAACTTTTAAATGTTTTCAGTGCAACCCTAAATAAACTTTGGACAGAAAAGTGACTTTTGTCATCGACAGATAATTCTTCTTTAATTACTGAATTCATAAAAGTTTTTTTCCCTATCTATGATGATATATGCGAGTAACAAAACGAAATAAACCCATTTAATTTGCTTCTAATACTATGAAAATAATTCACTGAATTAATCAAAATTAAATCAATTTCAAAGTCTATAAAATAAGTCAATGAATACGAAATTAGAATCCTCTATGGCACATATTGGAAAATACATAAGAGCTAATCTTTGATGCTTTCACTTTCTTCAGTCGTGTGGGTGAGCATACGGATCGGCTTTGCAGCGAGCGGTGGCAATCCAAAGCACTTCAACGAATGCTACTCACCGAGAAATTCCTATGCAGACCGAGCCTTATCTTGGAGTACTTCTTCATGATGACCCTCCACAAGACGTACGCCATGGCTGTCCCTTTTCTCTTCAAAACTTTGGACGGAGTGTACAAACTCGATGGGCAATCCTCTGAGAGATATTTCTTTCAAATTCACTACGAATACCCTTGCAACTACATGGGCCTGAAGGTGGTAAAGAAAGACTCCTTCACCAGCTAAACTTTATGATGTTCGATCCCTCTTTGGACACCAACGATAATATCCTCCGGTGAATATACACTGCACGAGTCGCCAGCGAGGATTCAGTGTAAGGCGTTGTAAACTTCGATGCAAATGACTCACGCCGAGGAACTCACGCCTTTATTATCTTCGTGAAATTTGGTCTCTTGCAGAAGCGATGTACGAAATCCTATTCTTGAAATACTGGGAAATGTGGGCGACATTAGAAAGAGCTTTCACAACTACCGTCCACCGCAAAAGATAATTTAGTACTGAAATATATTAATCGAAGCAGTTATTTCGAGGGGTCATTCGACCTCACTTTCTATTTGTAAACGTAATTCCTCGTGCGCTAAATGACAGTTGACAATCAAATATTACCGAATGCGATCACTCTCGAGTAAAAAAGTCTCCTAGAGAAGAATGCTTTTGGACGCAAATGAGCGACGCAGCGCTCCGTTCAACGCCGATCGAGCCACTGTGGCCGCATATCCTCGTCCGCCTCCCCTCCACCTCCCCTCCCCCGCATGAAACGACAATATAAAACGAACATTTACGGTGCTTAGTGAAAAGTCGGCTAAGAGAGCATTTCCAATATTGAGAGGAATACACATTTTCCTCTTTTCAAAATGGCATCATTAAAATCCTGGATTCCATAGGAGTCGGTAAGTGATATTCTCCGAGTTTAATTGATTAATTAAAAAATTAATTTGCAAAATTGTATTTCCTATCATTAATCTCACCGTAATGGAATGCGATGCGACACCGGCAAGGAACAAGACTAGATGCTCCATGAAATGAGATTTGTTAATTAATTGCATAGAAAACGAGGGGATTATTACAATTGAGATATTCTTAATAAAATCAGATTTTATTTTTATTGGTGAATTATTGAACACTTCTTACGTGATATGTGGGTTTCAAGTTCGGAGTGGCATTCATAGTATTTAAATACGCGCAAGTATTTAGTAAGCTTTCATAACAGTGGGAGAGACAGAAACGGTAATACCGTTTTGGCATTTAATGATTTAATAAGTATATAAACAAGCACCAAAGTCTAAAGCAGTCCATTTTCTTTAGAAAAAATTTTAAAATAAATAACTAAGAAGCGGAAGATACTGCAGTTCTAAAATATGTGTATTGACTGAGAATATCTTCTGTGAATATAAATTGGTAAGTACCGATCACTACATGGAAATATATATCCCGTTCTATCAGATTATTATCATATTGGCCGACCTATAACAGATGATCTTAGGGTATCATAATATGAAAAAAAACCGCGATGAGGCGAATTTTAATGTCTTAAACTTCAACCATGAATATCAAATAGAACGGAGCACAGTCAATTTTTGGAAGAAAAATAAATATTGATTAAAAACATTAAATAAACAACAAATAAATAGAAAATGTTGCCGATCATGGATGGAACAGTACATTAAGGAAAAAAACTCATAATTTTAACTGATGTGAGATAAATTAATATAAAATTATATCAATTCTGTAAAAGGATTAAATATATCTCTACGTTCAGTTTAAGGGGATATCTAATTTTCAGCTCTCGTTGAGTTACATTCTAAAATATTATCAAATATCATTCAAAATATAATTTTTATCGAGAAAGACAAAAGACTGGATTTGCAAAGGAATCTTGAACGGCATTCCTTCCAAAATAACAGTTATCATTTAAAAGAGTGAAAAGATCCGCGAACTGATTCTCACGCATAAAAGGGAGACTCTTTTCTTATTCCAAAGAAGAGTTGAATGTGAGGTCTTTTTGTAATCAATGGGAAATACAAGAGAGCGAGTGAAATGCTCAAAATGAACGATACCCATTCACCTCTTCAATGAAAAACAAAGATTACAAATTTCCGCAGATTCTAAAATCAACTTCTAGGCAAATCGAATTTTAATTTAGGCTTGTATTTCGAAAATAATGGAAATATTTTTAAATCATTAAAATTGAAACGTTGGTCTCTAAAATAGATTTAATTCCAGAAAATGTAAATATCCGTTCTGATGATGCAGTGCAAAATTGTCCGCTCATCGCTTTCTGATGTTTATTTTTCTACTTTGCCATTGAAAATGAAGAACATCGATTGCACAAAACGACAGGGTTCCATCAACTAACGATTCATCCATTCATACGCTGTAGCCAGTTTAAGGAGACTGAATTCCTTCGAATAAAAAAAACGGCGTTTCCAATTTCCACGACCTTCGAAATCAATCCTCAAAATTTTCTCGTTTTTAGCAATGTTTCTTTTTGCCAAACAAATTGCTCAAGAATTTGCAAAATCTTTCATTCTCTTTTCTAAATGTATAATTGTCAAATTATTATAATTATATATAATAATTTTGGATTTTCTTCTGTTATGTGATTTTTTGGCAACTATTTTATTATTTTTAAGATTTTGTATTTCTATGCTTTGATCTCATTTATTTCTTTTAGTGGGTTTGTGCAGGTTTTTCACCCCCCCCCCTCATCCTGCAGTGGATTTTTTTCTCTCTCATCACTCACAACTCATTTTTAAAATTTTTTATATCTTCTTAAATTTTTCTTATAATCAATCTTATTTAATTCTCTATGTAATTTTCAGTGGTAAGATGGAAGAAGAGACTTTTTAGTCTCAATCTCGCATCCATAAATAAAAACCTAAATACATTTTCTTTCATGGAACTCAGGTGACTTTCTTTTTTCTATTCAAACCCGAATTCTGAAGAAGGAATCGATGTAAATAATTTACTTTATTCTCCCGAAATTCATTATTTTCTGATTTTTCATTAACCACGTTCATTTATCTACGAAAGTCGAAGAGCAAACCTTGAAAATTGAAATGAATTAAATCTTCGTTACTCACATAAGTCAAAGCAATTTGTTATCTGAAATATATTTGAATCTCAAATGTTTCAAGAGCGAAATTCGGTGTTAAATATATATTTACATAATACGTATTTATCCCAAATATTTACACTGAATGGATATCCTTATTAAACCTGTAACCGTGAGTGAGGAATGTATTTGATTCAAAAAAGGACGAATTCAATTGGATGTCCAAAAAGTCCACTGTAGATACAATATATACTATCATACTAAGGATCTCATTCCCATGAAGTGAAATACAGTAAGACCCCGCTTAACGCTGTTTTAGTGTAACGCGGTTTTTTGGGGTTCCCCTGAAATGCACACTATATTGATACTTGTTGCATATGTGTGCAAAGGAAACGGCCATACACCAACTAAAAGCGGTTCAGTGCATAGCGACGGTGTATACTGTGCATCTTTTTCAACAATCTTTTGTTAGTTTATCCAGAATAAAGGTTTCAACTGTATTCTTCGAAGTCACAATCCAGTCCGAACTTTCAACTCCAAAAACAAACAAACCGGTTTCGCTAAGTAACTAGCATCATCAGGTACAGGTAATTTTACGTAAGGGTATTTAAAGATTAGAAGTATAAGTAGGATGTTTAGGTGGGGGGTCCTTGGAACCTTATCCTACACCATCCCCAACCTCTCCCAAAAACCCATCAAACCCGCCTTCCATACCCCCTTCACAATTGGGAGTCCAATAAAAAATCTTGGATCACTATGAAAATTTTCCAGAATTAAAATTTTAAAAATCTATATTTTGTACAATCATATAAAAATTTATATTTTTAAAATACACGAAATTAAATATTGAAACTTCTTGTACTAACTTCTTTAGGCTTGAATTCAACTGAAATTAATATTTAAGTATTTATTTTCTTTTTATATTCAATTTATATACAACTGTAATAACTTTCATGTATGTAACAACTCGTTGTAGAAATGTGAAATTTATTCATCTCAATAAATGCAAGTTTGATGCTTCAATATAAAAATTTAAATCAAGGGAAAATAAAATTACCTTTTTTAATAATTATAAATTAATTCTAAGCAGAAAATAATTTTCGTGCATTAATATCTTTACATACAACTCTAATGAATTTTGTTAATTTAATATTTCAGTAGTCTTTCAGTTTATTAACTTTTCTTAATTTAATATTTCGATAAAGTAAATGAAAGATGTTTTAATACTTAATTTTTTGTTCTTCGAAACTTAAGTCTTTGCTATTTCTCAAAATATAAAGGCAGATACAAAATCCACTCATTCGGCACATAAATAATTTTATTCCAGCGAGTTGTCGGTCAGTTTTTTGTCGGTAAAGTGAGGTGTCGGGCGAGCGGTCCGTCGGTAAAGTGAGCTGTCAGTAGAGTGAGTTGTCGGTAAAATGAGCTGTCGGGGAACCGAGCGTCGTGCAAATGATCGTCGGTCATATGGTCGGGACCCAATTGATTTTCGTATATTCTATTTGATATTCTAATACTTTGTCTCTGGTATTAATTATCTTATTTTGTCAACTGTCAGTCAACTCACGATTTAGTTCTTACCCCAATTGTGTGCGTTAATTTCATTTGATTCACTGCGATAGTTGGAGATTTTCCAGTGAAATTATGGAACAACATTTATATCCTTCGTCTTTCTTCCAAGACAAGGAATCATCGGAACGTATAGGATGGCTTATTTGATTCTGAAATTTAGTTTCGACCTATGAATTCGTTGTTTTAAATTTCAAGATTTTCTCACTCGACATCAACACCCGTTCTTAAACCCATAGAAAAGCAAAAATAGCTACACGGGTTTCAGTTTAGTTAAATTCTTCAGCAGAGAATAGTTTCACTTATATAAAAATGGTTCCAACTTCCGTAAAATTAATATATATCAAACAATATATCTTTTTATAATTAAGATATAAGTATAAAATGTTAGTTTTACAGTAACAATTACTGACGAAGGCCCCTTTGTTCAGGATTTCATATCATTATGAGCCTAAACATGGAAATTAAGTGACTCGGATTTTTAAAATTTTCTTGAATATTTTAAATAGATGTTGGAGTTGATTTTCTAATCTGTCGTAAGAATATAAAAGTTAGACTGTTTCTTTTCCGAAATCTAAACTTAACTCCACACGGACTGTATTTCTCTTATCTTTAGGTACACATGTTAACGCAACAGCCAAAATGATGCATTAAATACTGAATAAGAATAAGTATAGTCAATCCATTAAGTTCTCTAAACAGAAATATTAGAAAAGAAGTTTTATTCCCTAGCTAAGAGATATAGTATTTCCAGATGACAGTAAGTCAAGTGTATAGTAAGTGTATTAAATTTTCATCTTTTATATTGATACTATAATTTATGCTGCCTAAAGATAAAGATAAAATAAATTCGATATTTATTTTAAGGAAAAGAAAATATTAACCAATCAATTGTTCGCTCGTAATTTGCAGTATTCATCTAATTTTCTCGAGCCTTCGATTGAATTTACGTCATGATATGTAGCTTAGGTAGTGTTTAAAATCTCGAGGAAGTGATGATATACTATAAAACACTTGAATGGATGAAGATTATGCGTTATTTTAGCGAAGAAAGGCCCTTTTGTAAATAAAGACGATCATTACTCAGAGAGAATAAAGAGAGTACTTCACTCACGTTCTCTTTCCCGATAAAGGACAATTCCCTCAATGTATTGATGATTAAAATATGTTTCGAAACAAAGAAAAGGATAATGAATTTACAAATTCATTATCTTTCAATTATTATTATAATCTGCATTCAATGTATTGTCTCCAACAAATGAGATGGATGGTAACGGATTAAATATAGCGCTTTTGCCCGTAATAATGATCTTGAATTTATTAACTAATCGCCTTTTAGTATACTGGAGCGACATTGTTCATTATCCATAAGACCAGAGGTAAAAACCAGCCTCTCATATCATCTCCCACTTCCTCATACTGCCCACGTTACGTACATAACCTTCAAACGTACGTCTGATTCACTTCGCCTATACTTAAACCAATCTCCATATATAGTCACCTGTTTTCTTCAATAGCAATATAATTCATTACAGAAGTTGTAGGAATATCGAGTAAATATGGATGGAACATTGTAATTAATTTTATATTCTAAATTATTCCTAAGTTTGAAAGTATGGAATGGTAAACATGTGCTTCCTTTGAAATTTGTGGAAAATTTTCCTTGGTTTAGAAAAGTTCTTCCGTGTATAAGTTCTTGTGAATTTCATTTTATGTTTTTATCTCCGTTTTCTCTATCTACTCCATTTTTCTTTCTTCCTTTCGCACTAAACAATTCGAGTTTCTTCCACTGCTGGCGCTACTTGTCTTCTCAAGCACCTCAGCCCTTCCTACACGTTGAGAGTTGCCGGGAGATTCTTTTTAGTATTTTCGATAACGCAAAAAGTGATAATGAGTATTGACCTGATATAATTTACTAGATTTTTGTTTTAATTATTTTAAAAGTATACGTCCATTCTTCTCAATTTCTTTAATGTCTTAATGGGGCCCTTGGTTGCTTCTCTAAATTCCTTTGAATGCAGTACTCCTCATTCATCCTATTATAAGTCTATCACTTTACAGCTTTCTTGAGGGAAATACGAATTACTAATAAATTATCTCATGCTTTAGTTCATCATTCATCCCTTTCACGAAAATGAATTTGGTTTAGAATGCGCTATTAAAAGGAATATTACTTTATTCCAACTTTATTCGGTTCCAATAATTTATACAGTTCAAATCCGTGGAATCGGCGGCTGTAGTTTCTATATTTAAGTATGATGTCTAAATATCTTCAGACCATTTTGGTCTAAGAAAGAAAAACAAGAACAAAAACGCTCGATGAGTCAGAGGATCTGAATATTCGATTAAATTCAGTAATCCCTAAAGAAAGTGAAGATGCTCATTATTGTTGAATAAGGGAGAGTAATGTAAGAGGACGAAAAATTATAAACTACTATATAGTTTAATATTAATGAATTATACCATGTAAATTATCCAGAATAATAATTTAAAATTTGTGTATAACTCTGATAAAAGTTATTAAGTTAATGTTTTGATGAATTGGTAATAAAAAGAAAAGCGAATCGTCGATAAAACTTACAATATTTCACGAGTGTTATGGTGAATGTAATACTTTATGTTACTATATGCCCCAGAGGTACCGATTGGAGGTAAAAACGCAACTAATTACCCAAATTACAAACTGCGAATGGAGGGGTGCGTCTAGAAAGAGGATTTTGAGCAGCCAACGCCCGTGAATGAGGGGCAGTGAAGATAAATATCGTCTCTTTTATGACGAAATTTCCCAGACATCCACTGAGCGCATCCAAGAAAGGTTCTTGGGAAGCACTATGGAATATGAGAATTTTGATTCTATTAACTCTCTTTGAGGAAAATAAGACATTAGCCACTAAAAGTAAATAGATAAACCCAAAAATATTAATTGCATGGGAAAACAATGACAATAATGATATTGAGCATTCATAACTATGATAATTAGTTTGTATTTCGTTAGAAACTTTATGCTGTAAAAGAATGCTTTACTGGGTAAAATCTAATAAAAATTAGTGACTGAAAGAACTCCTTTGCTTGGTAAATCTTCATAATTTACTTCTTGATTTAAAAGCAATATAATCACGAAATCTTCTGAATAAAGTTTTGAATCAGAAGTATTAATGATTAAATATTCCGTTCCAAAGTCCTTAACGCAGCAAAAAGAAGACGCTTGGGGCTAAATTTGGTAAGGCTGATGGTCAAGCAGTTTAAACCGTAATTCATGGATTTTCGCCAACCGCTGAGGTTTGAGATGGTGCGTGTCTTTACATTTTTACAAAGCACATCAACTCGCTCAAACGACTGTTACATAACTAATGCGCGTACGAAATGGCTGAAACTTTGGTGAATAACTGTAAACAGATGAACAACGAAATTCACTAGCTTTTATTTACAAGTGCTGAGATTAAACAGAAGTGAAAAATAGTTCACTACACTTGTTTTTTTTTTCACTTCTGCTTAACATTGTGAAAAAGCGCATGCTTTAATGTGCTAAAAAGTACCTTATTTCCTTAAGTGCTGAGATCTTCACGTTGAGGTCGCAAACTTTTCAGACCACCCTCGTACAATTAAACAATAAAAATTATTATATCTTAACCGATATTTTCATTACTTATTTAATATCGAATCAATAGATAATAATCCGATTTTAAAGCTTCTCTAATTAAACCATGAAAAAAACCGATAAAAATATTATGAAAGGCTAAATAACTGAAGTGTTCCATTTAGAAATACAAATCTTGAAAACATTCGAGTATTAGCCATCCTGTATAAGTTACGGTTATTTGAATTCTTTCAAATTTAATAAATTTACTGTAATAAAATTTAACTGTACAACGTCAAATACGTAGTGTCGGTTGAATAAAATCAAAGCTCTAATCAATTTCTATGAAAATACCTGAGGATGAGACAAAAGAAATAAATTCTTACAGCTCCACTGTTTCAACTGATAATAACTAATGCGCTCAATGCTTATATTAACGTCGTGTTTAATCATATTACTGTTAGGAAATACATCGAAATATTACTCCAAAATACGGGATGAACCCGTATACTTCCCTTTACCCATATTCACATACTCTCATCTTTAGCCCTTTGGACTATGCGGTTTCCTTAAGAATGACGATATATTCATAATTGATAAAAAATTAGATAAATTAGCCTGTTGTCTGCATAAAGAATAAAACATTTGTGATAATCTTTAGTTGGGTCAGATAGAATTGATCAAGTTTTTGGTATAAAAGTATAAAAATTAACTACATTTTTAGTGATTTATACTGTGTTTTTAGAGAGTTAAACAGAATTGAAAATATTTTAGTATACTACATGTAGAATTTAGGATAAGAAGTAATATTATCGTAAAACAATAGGAAATTTGCTAGTCAGAAAAATGAAAAATAATGAATGGGAGTGCGCTGTCCAAGAGATGCTAAGTATCTCAGGACTGAGAACTTCATTGGATACCCCAAATACTAAAGCAGCTCATTTTGTTATGAGGATTCTAAGAAAGACATACGAGAAATCGCGTATATTGGAATACACTAATTGCGGATTTGATTAAGGAAATATCCACAGTAGAGCGGCAAATCACGGAAGGGAAGCAGAACAGATCATTAAAACTCACCTTCGCAAAGAACAGATGCAGGAAAATATCCTTAACAAAACTATAGCGAACAATAAAACAAACAACAACAAAAAAGGCTCCAAAACTATTTACTCCATTCTCAAGAAATGTGCGTGGGTGTGATACATCCAATTGCGGTAATGATTGCAATGAAAACGGATACTGGATTTTAAGGTGTTGGCGGTGGTTTTAATAGTGGTATGTTGTAATACTTATGTTAATTATGTTAAACGCTTGCCACCGGAAAATTGTTCCTCTTATAAGTTTTTTTAATAATAATAAACCAATAAGTCGAGGATAAAAGAAACTTCGTACGTTTCATGGAAATTATGGGAACCATTTTGTCAGTGAAAAATTAATTAAAATTTAGGGTGAAATCATTAATTCGTATGCGTTGTTGCATATATTCGCATGTTCATCTAAGCGTACAATATTTTGTACATTTTAATAATATATTAACTATTAAAATAATATTTCTTTCGTGATTAAACACCAAACAATTCGCTGGGACGAATCGGTTTAAAAATTCCTTCTTCCCGCGCCCGATATGCGACAACAATAGACTAAAATAGGCGGTAAAATAAAATAGGTCTTTACACCCCCTGCCACACGCCGAAAGGCGGCTTGCAGGGTACTTATGTAGATGTAGAACAATTCTTAAATACTAAACTACTGAAAAGTAGTGTTTCATAGTGGTGTTACATGTTAATTGCTATAATTTAAAATGCTTGTAAATTATAAATTGCAATAATATTATCGATAAAATATAGAGCATCGCATTTCCAATTTATTCGTTTAAAAAAAATTCTAATAAATCCTAAAAGCGCAATATATATTATATATATAATCCGTTTGGTGTGTGTCCGGTGTTCTCGTAAGAAATACATGTAAACTTATAAATTTTATCACTTGCATGCTTCCTTTCTTCTGCAAAATTAAATTAGAAATAACCCACGTATGGATTTGAAAGTAGCCCCAAAAGAAGGGAAATTGAATAAAGTTTCTTATTTTGGTCATGAAATATAGTTTACGATTTCATTGTGTGTCTGTCTGCCGCATTAACTCCTTTATATATATACTATAAACATTTAATGTTTTATTATTTCAAAACATATGCAACACGAATGACATGAGGCGAAGGGAAAAACAGTTGAGTTTCCATAAAGGAATCCATAGGGAAAAAATTCAAATCTCGAAGTTTCTCTTATTTTCCTATAATTATATTCTCCGGATAATCTCGATTTTTAAAGGAATAGATCTTTTTTAAGCTCAATTGAACATTAAAAAGTATCTTTGCCAAAGCTTTTATTCTGTACATTATTTAAAACGAAGAGAGTTCCAAAAAACGTTAATCTAATTCATATTTATCGTGATTAATTAATCACGGGCCTTAACTTAATTACTACATTTCTCCCAATACGTTATGAGTACCGCATTATTTGGATAGAAAAGGTTTCCTGACTAAAAACTCCGAAGCAAGTGAATGGGATAACGGAAGCTAAAAGTAAATTATGTAAGATATCCTTTTATTGGACTTTAATTGAACCCCCTTTCAAAAGCATTGATGGCCTTCTTCACTGGATGTATGGGTTTAAGTAGAAATGCTGCTTTGAATTGCACCTCTAATCATAAGAATCTTTTCTCACCCTAAATTGTCATTCTCGATGGATTATAATTCCTGATTCGAGAAGCAGGGGAAATTCAATGCATATTGACATGCCCTACAGCATTGTAATTTTCAATCATAAATTTACATTATAAGATGAGAGTTTCCATCAAATAGTGAGTTTCCAAATGAAAACAATCGAAATTCTATGAAAAATCTGAAAGATAAAAATCGGCACATGGAGAAGAATCCTTTTCAAAGATTGACTTATTTCTCATTGAAATTTATCGCTTATATTCGTATTAAATTTCAATCAAAACTCATTCGGGGGGATTTTTAACTGTAAGCGTCTTTCAACATAACTTTAATAATGCACTAAATCAAATATAATGGCAAATTAAGATCGCTTCATGTAATATATATGTTATATAACAATACAGTGGATATAATTCGATAGTAAATTGAGTACCAGTGTTTTAAGTTACATTAGTCTCCACAATTGACAGCGTCAAATTCATAAAATAACTCATAACTTGATATAACACTTTCATTTCAATCACCGTCACTCATGAACCAGCAAAGGTTTGAAAAACCGTTTCATGAATCTAAGGGAACGAATCTTTTGGCATATGAATTCGTATCCCGCAATTTATACATTTCGAAATTCACTGATAGCATTAATCCATACGCATTGTTTGTGAAAATGTTTCTACATTAATACTAATTTTACTCATTTAAAAATCTTGTATTTATATTTTATGGATACCGGTAATTATCATCACTAAAATTATATTTTAAATAATAATCGTTTAAAGTGAATGTAAAGAAGATACTTGAGGAAAATTCTTATTGTTTCGGATCGTTTTTTCAAGATGAAAATGGAAATTACAACAGAGAAAGTTACTTCAAAAGTGGCTAATAGTTGAAGAAAAAATACTATAAGCGACACAGACAATATGTCAAGAGAAATTATTGGAAAATTCCCAAGATACGATAAACGAACGAATATTTTATTAGAGAATAGATTGTTCGTGAGAAATACTTGAAGTGACGTATAATATGAGAATGGAGTCCCCCATTGTTAGAGAGTAGGACAATCAGCAAAAGATTCGATTTATGAAATAAACTCATCAAAAGGATTTGGATGACATAAAAGAGTACATTTCGAACGAAATCCTTCAATAATTTAAATTAGAGGAAATATTTTTCCTTCGGTTCTTTCCTCTTGGCTATATTCATAAGAAGCATCTTGAAAAGTATAAATGCATAACTCGGTGTGTAACGTATCAAATGATTTCTGAATAATATAAGTGTGCGGTGGAGTGTGCATTAGAGCAACTATTACTTATGAATTATACAAAATCTTCGACATTAAAGCCTCAGGTTTTACATTTATTTAAAACGAGGCCAATTCAATCGATATTCGACACAGGTAAGTAAGTTGATCACAGTTATCGGAGTATTATCAATTTCTAGCCCCTTGAGTTTGTTAGAAAATCGTTATATGTAAGTTATAAGATGTCCAATTCTAAGACAACGAATTCCTAATAAAATAATTAGTAAATTGCCAACATCCAAGATTTATCGAGTTAGAAATTCTATTTAAAGATCTTCCATTGCAATAGTTCTGTACTTTAATGAACCAAAGAAATGTCTACTTCCATTGTTTGCATTTTAAAAAATTGCTGATTTTCGAAAGGAAATGCCATTTTCTCAACTTTCACTAAATTGTTATCTCTTCACTTTCATCTACAGTTCACTTCTATTAGACATGTTCTCAAGGAGCATTTTTCATAGTGATAAATTCATCATTATTTCTTAATTTTAGGACATGTTTAAGGATGGAAAAGGAAATAACAGTTGAACGAAAGTTCACTTTTACCTTACACTGATTTTTACAAAGTGAATAATCGATTCCAGATGGCCCTAATCGCGAATCAATTATTAAAAATTGCCAAATTGAATAATAAAATTTTCTTTTCGTCAAAATGAAAACATTGATTTTCAGCTTTTAATAACTCATTTTAATTTTTGAGTTGTAAGTATCATGAAATATCACAGTGAAAATGGGAATCTAAGAGAGCATGCAAGTATTAATTAAGGGTAAATAAGCTACTGAGGTATAGATCGTACAAGTGTGTACAAACAGTCTAAAATAAATTAACCAGCTCGGTTACGAAATATCATAATAAATTTGCAAATCTTGTGAAGCAAATGATGGTGTTGCAAAATGGATTTGGGCAGATAAGTAAACAAAATGATCTTATGAAGGAGTGTTGGTGCAATAATTGATCAACCCTTTTATTTGAGAAGATCCCGATGATATAAATATAGAATATTAAAGGATTAAATGCATCGGAAAATATATTAGTAAAAATAGGAAGTTGATAACTCCAAGAAGTATGCATTAGAAAATGAGAATAAAACGAGGAAGATTCCTAATCTGGAACTGAATCCTCAATGAAGAAGAAATGATCAAAAGCCATTGTTCGCGTTGAAGAAATAAAGGCAATAAGGCTCGAAAAGTCAGAGTTCAAAAAAAAAAAATATATAAAATTATGTAAATTACTGAAGCCATCGAGAGGTTCATAAAAACAATTAGAGGCATGGAAAGCGATATCGGAAGACATTCAGATATTCTACGGGAACGTTAGTCTGCATAAAAAAGATCATAACATGAGGAAAGCTGAACTACCTCTAGCTGTGAATAGCTCTATAGGTAAGAATGGGAACTACTAGCAACAAGAATAGTACACTGAGAACATAAATGAATGAGATACCACTCGTACTATGTTTGTAGACCACCACGCGATTAGTATACATGTACTATTCTCTGCACTGACGGCCCTTGAAATTCAAAATCTAGAGATAGTTGGCTCATCCCACCGCATTTAAAGAAGAACTCAAAAAGTGCCTGTTATTCTCAACTGTCTTTCTACACGCAGTCCAAACGAGCATGACTATGGAACAGAAGGTTTTTAAGCAATGTGTATTACCTGTACTTATCTATCAAAGTTGTGGACAATAATAATTTTATTACTAAGAATTATTCTGTATCTCTCTATGTATAAGACGCATTTGTTGTCTGTTCCCTTAAAACTCAAGATCCAGACAACCAAATAACGTGAAGTTTGGTACACGTACACAAAATTTCATGGTGAAGGTTCTTAAACAGGTTCCATTCCAACCTCACTAAGGCCTCCTCGAGCCAAAAGTAGTGCTCCATGTGCCTGTTCTGAGGTACACTATAGAAAAAACTTTACTAAACAAAAGCGATAGGTTTGTAATCTTCTGATCTTGGAAGATAGATAGATTCGTGCAGCTACAAAGTTCTCAAAGACTTTCAAACGGATACAATTAAGTCTCCTTTTTATAACTGAATCAACTTTTGTTCTCTCCTCTGCAATAATAAGGATAAATGAGAACCATTCATATGCAATTTATAGGTTACAATGTAATGACTACAATGCTATTTATATCGGACAAACAGGGAGAAACATTAACAATCGAATTACGGAACATCGAACATTGCTTAACGAAATAGTATTTACATAAATGTACCATTTTAATGTATGCAAATAAACAGTTTTGTAGGATTCTTCAGAAAACCTTATTTCAAACACGGTCAAAGCTGGGTACTTGCACCTAGTATAACATATTTGCCATACCCTTTTAACGCGATTATCCTGATTTTTTTATTCATCATTTTAAATTATGTAAGTTTTTTAATGAGAATATCAGAAAAATATACATGAAATTACTGTTAGAATTATCGAAATACAAATTGAAAATTAACAATATGATTGTATCTCACATCCCTCTGAGTTTAGATGTAATATGCATAAGAACACATCTTTAAAAATACCTGATTCTCCTATCGTATTATGACTTTGAGAAGACCAACTAAAAATAAATGAATTTTTTTCATAACTCTAGCGTAGTCCATCATACAAATTGTTACAACTGATTGTATTTATGTTATGTATGTTTCATAGACTCTCCAAATGACGCGTCCGCTATGAAACATTATTTATTAAGCTAAAATAATTGCAACTGTTTTAGATGGGGAGACAGCCTTGAATTCTCTCCCCTTTCTCAATAGACACCTGAGGTTTTTTAATCTGATGATAAGCAATCTCATGAATATGATTTGGTGAAGTGTAGTTAGACAAGTAAGATAATTTATTACGAAGATATTTTCATATCAAATAATTGCTTTGTAATCATTATGGTATCTCCTTATATCCTATCAACATAACTGTTTAAACCCTGTTGATTCGGATAATTTAATTTACTTTATTAAATTAATGTGTGCATATTATTCGCATGGCCCAGCATATATGCTAAAGATCTTCTATATAGGAAGGAAAACATCCTGATGTTACTTCTTAATACACTGAGAATGGAATGAGCAGTGATTGAGAAAAAGTTAAGCAGTTCGTTAGATTTCTAATTCTTTTCCTGTTTTTTCCAGATCTATTTAAAATTCTATTAGTAATGTAAATTATAGTTATAATAAAGAACATTAATTATAGTTATGTTGGAAAAACTTCATAATAATTAATTACTTTGGTCTAAAATTCAATAATATTATTGTCAAAAAAGTTCTTTTAACTTTATAACTCTGAAATTTTATTATTTGTACCGTAGAAAACGTGGAAAATTTTTTATTATTAACCAGTAAAACCTGATTAATTTTAAATATGTCATAAATATATTTAATAAATTAGCTTTAAACTCTTGTTTTTCAAAGTTGCTCTTTATCTTATTAGTACTGCCTCTACATTTCTCGCTAGTGCTTCCGGGAGAGACTTTAAAGAGACGATATTGCATATCGAAGTGCAATCTTTCATTGGGTTAAAAAGTTCTAAATAATTGCCGTAAGATGTCACTAGCAACCGAGCATCCCGGAAACTATCGTCACGTCTTCCGCGGGGAGTGAAATTCCATCATGTAAACAGGCGATGCGTTGCTCATGGTAATTCTCTTTTTGGTCGGATAGTTTGAGCAGTCCGAGACTGTTAACAGAATTGATAAATAGCAATGGAGCGGTTCTGAAAGAAAGGTCAAGTTGGCAACTCATGGTACAAATTCCCCAAACGTTCTTCCGGATGGTCGCGTCATGAATTTTATTTCTCAATTGAAATTGGTGGTCGATTCACAGAAAATTCAAAAAAAGGCCGGACGCCTGCGTATTAATTCTTTCTTTTCAACCATGCTAAGATGGCTTTCCGGTCAAATAATGAAAATGGTATTAACCACCCGTCATTAGGACAACCTGGTGAGTTGCTGTCCTGCTTCCATCAAGCTTATTTATAATTTTCATGATGAGCTTCTGTAATTTGAAATTCGTCTGTACGTAAAAGCACCCCTATATTCGAATGTCCTGTTCACTTTACATAATGAAGAATAGGCCTTTATTTGCAGAAACTCCTGGAGGATGAACTCCTGGCTCTAATAGAGTAAAATATAAAATAGACGAAATAATAGTTAACAAGATATCTTACAAGACTGGTTTTATAGGTCAACCCAGGAAGTGATTGTGATATGGACAATAAAGATTATCAGCTGGAAAATGACGGAACTCAGTTAAATGGCAATTAATTACCGGAATTTCAACAAAAGGATTGTGAAAAGAAAACTGTCGAGAATAGCAAAAGCATTAAAGATAGACGATTGGGAAAAAACAGATGATGGGCATACAGAAAGAGGTTTCACCACAAAAACCATAAAAAAATTTTTCCTACCCCTCCAAACTTTATTGCCCTATATTAAGGCATTTATTTTCATGATTTATTGAATAACCTATCACTTTTTATTTGTAATCTATTCCTCTCTTTCCTTATCAATTGAAATTAGCTTCATAATAAAACTGAATTAATTAAACGTTAAGGAAGGTTAACATTGTACGTACTCTTTCATAATGCACCAAATCGATCGGCGTTGAAGAAAATTGAGCGAACGACGCGTATTTTGACTTCAACTTTAGTTTTTCTACATTTAAAACAGAATTTTAGTAAAATTACTTAAAAAATTTTTGAAGATCATTCAGTTGAATTTCGTTAATTATCATGAAAATTAATTAACATGAAAAGATCATAAAATCCTTTTAAGTAAAATAAGCGCTCTAACAAAAATAGTCGAAGCTCCCTATTTTACTTATTATATCCTTTTTATGAATCTTGAATGTAAATGAAACGAAATATTTCACGATTTTTTTTATTGAATTTTTAAAATTCATAAATATAAGCAAGAATTTTAAATCCGCTATTTCCACGAAATATAAAATTTTATAATACTATTCAATGAGGCTAAAGAGAAGCGGGTTTTAAAAATCCGGCCAAGGCTATAAGGAAATACAACATGAAAGATATTTCTCGCACCAAAAATAGACAAAGTACGAACTTAAATAGAAAAACGTCTTTATATCATACTTGGTTGAATATTGGAATATATAGACTATCAAAGTCTAAGAATTGGATGGCATTGAATAGAAGCACAAACATGTTAGAAAATCGTTTGAGAAACTTTCAACGACATAGTTTAGGAAATATTCTCATGGGATTGCATGGTCCTTGACGATTGCCTTCGATGATATCATTTTTTTACGTTGAATTTGAGGCTACCTTCTATGGATTCGTGTATTATAACCTCACTATGTTGCACCGTAATTTATTATTTTTGCGTTCGCCAACCGGTATATATTTAGTAAGCAAATATTTTACAGAATAAAAGCATTTAATCAAATATATGACTTTTTCTAGTTAAGTAGATAGATAAATAATGAATGAGAATAAGTACAGTAAAAAACTTGGAAATATTAATTTAATTTAGAATTAACGTATTTAATGCATTTTAGTCTATCCTATTCGTTTTAACGAAAGAAATAAAAAAGAATATTACAATTCGAGCAGATATACAGCACAACACTATCACCCAACATTCTCTTTAAGAATAAAACAATGAATCTTTATTCTATATCTTCAAATTATAAAAACTTCATAAAAGTTTTATGAAGTTAAATCTAAGTTTTAAAATTTAATAAATCAATGAACTGATTTAAAGAAAATGATTTTAGATGAAAAAGATTCGATTCCATTCATTTTTTCACTATTCCACATTGGAAAATGAGATAAAAACTCAATACTAATAACTCGTTTATATTTTTATTTGATTGTATAATAATAGTAGCCAATAACCTGAATCTGAATTACTCATTGAGGGAAAATAAAATAAAACGTTTTCATTCGAAGTTTTTGTATTGCGGAAAATCGATCCTTTCAAATCAAGGTGTACTTAAAAAAGAATTTCGAGAACTTAAACCGATTCAGAGAATATGAAATTATATACGCGAGAATGGATACACTTCACAATGATCCGAATCATTTATTATTTTTAACATTTGTTAATATAAATGTTTAATGCAAATAGCATTACATAAATACTCAAATATCGATCAGTACGGCTTCATTTACAACAAAAAATATTCTCATTGCAGCGAAGGATTCGTGGAAGTGATTTCAGGAAAACTGAAATACCCTCGGAAAAGGATTTCCAAAGCAGAACACGATCAAATAAAGAAGTCCTCGAAGTCACTGCAGACAACTCTCGCACGGTAAACCGAATAAGCTATTTGTAATTGGTTTTCCAATATGACGATACAAGGGCTTCTGAACACAGGATCTGGAAGAAGTATCCATGGCACTAATGAATAGATACTCTTGTATCCATTGCTGAAGGATTTTCTGCATCAACATGCACTTTCGATTCACATTTTGATAGAAAATATCACGACGTTGAATACGAGTCTTTTATATCACCGCAGAATAAGCAAACAAAGATCTCACCTCATACGTGTGTCCGCTATGTCCAGGGTAGGTGAACATCCATCGCACGGCATTCATGAATCTCCTGGTACACATCCTGATCAACTCGAGGGTCATTGGATCGACTCCAGGGCGTCACGGCAATCCCGCGGTGTGTCGATGGAGAACGGGCGAGCAGAACTGAACACGGAGACATCAAAACACGAGGCGAAGGGGCGAGTGGTATATGGACAGTCTAAAGCAGTGCCCGAGTTACGTCAGGGACGGATTTGAGGGGTTTCGCGATGTGACGTCCTCTCTAGATGAAGGGGGCGTGGAAGAGTACGGTAAAATAACTCCTCCATGATATTCCCCGTGAATTTCTCCAAATATTCGAATACAATATTGATTCCACAGGAATTTAATGAATAACTTAATTTTTTGCTTCTTCCTTTATAAACGGAAATTCAGTCGAAAGTAAATAATTAAAAATTTATTTTCTTTTAGCCCGAAGAAAAATTTTATAAATTCCATTCAACTGAGGAATTCTCTTTCTTATCTCGAATTCTGTATCTTTCCGCTACATATGAATATCAGTATTAACAGTTGATAATCGTATCGTATATGATAATGTATCGGAACAGTTCTATTCCTTTAATCCCTAATTTTATAAAGCCTAGTTTTACGTTCGGAATTCCACGTAAGAACCAAGGTTATGTTCTTTTCATGAATCCAAGGTTTTATCGAGAGACTACTTTGGTTTAGATGCATTCAGTCACCTACAAGGTGGTGAAGACAATATGTATACAATGTTTCCATATTTCCATAATGTTAATATTTCCTTAACCCAAGATAGAGACACAGAGTAACAGATCAAGCAGTAGATTCCTTGTTTGAATCGAAAATCTCAAGGTTAAAATTAACTGCATTTAAACATGGCATGAAAGAATGCGGCAAATAAAAAGAACAATATGTTTACTGGAAATAAAATGAGGGCTGATGCAAAAGCGTTTTGTTGTATCCGACTAAATGAGATTTTAATACAATGATATTTTACTAAACTACTCTCTAATTGTTCTAGCATTAGCAATTACAATATTTACAATTACAAATACAATTTACAAATAAGTAATATCATTTTTTCGGTACCTGGTTTTTTTTAAACACAAAATATTTTAACTTTTCAAACGCAGAATTATATAGATGCAACAAATGAAATATTTGGAATGTGAATGTATTCCCTGCTTGAATCGCAGAAGAAGATGATCATGGACTATGTCGAGCGTTTCTTTTGGCGAAATTAAGGAACTGTTTAAGTGATATTAGAACCCTTTAAACTACTTAAAATTTTCTCAAAACTAAATGATAATAAATATTATTTTCCGTAAACGTTTAAATTCTAAAATTTGGTGAATAAACTCAATTTTTTTGTACGAATGGTATCAGTACATCTTCTGCTTATATAGGATATTATTTGACTCTTATAGGAAAAGAGTTTATGCTACCAGAGGATGGTATGATAAATAATCTCTTCCTGTGCCTAAGTTCCTAAACCTCAATATTATTTTAACCGATTATATATATATATATATATATATATATATATATTTATTTATTTATTTATTTATATATATATTACATTCGCCCCCCGCCCACTCCAAAGTTTGGCCGCGAGCCCGGCAACTGTTCCCTTGCCCTCTGGGACGATGACCGCAAGAGGTGTGGGCGATTGGGTGCCAGAGACCTGTCCTTGCGGACTCACCGTTGGTTCCCACTCGAAAATAGGGCGAACAAACAACCATTGCCTGCGATTCTTCTAAATGATGGGGGTCCCCCCCATAAAAGTGATTTTGATGATTGTTATGAGAGGCATATACGAAAGCTACATTTTACAGGAGTTCGTAACATTCATCCAAGAGTAAATATGTATTATTATTACAATTTAAATTATTAAAAATAGAGTAATTTATATCAAGGGCCATTGGATTCTTATTCCAAGCTATACATCACGTAAAATATTTGAGACATAAAAATTTTGTTCAATGCTTGAGGTACAACTTATCAAAAGAATTTGCACAAAGTGCAGAGAAAAACATACAAATTGAATTCTAAAGATGAACAAATATAGAATTATGACTTAAGTTTCTTAAAACTCCTAAATCACACGAAAAGAGAGTATAAATATTCTTCGTAAAGAATTACCATACATATCGATCTATTACATCATCTCCCTCTATTTACATCTCTCTGATGTTCGTATCACATATTTGTCCATAGTGAATTTATTTATATTAACTTATACATGAAAACGTATTCACGGTCACTTTGGTTCAAAAACTTTTGAAATAAATTTATACTTCTCTCAAAATGGAGAAAATTTCTCTGTTAAACTAAAAAAATTTCGTTTGATGCCTTCAACGTGAAAATAAAATGAATGAGAATGCGGAAAAGGGATGTTTCAATGCTCATTCGATTACATATCTTCTAATATTGTGATCCCTTCGATTAGCGGTCAAAGTTACGAACGCACGGAAACCCAAGAAACAATGTATTTTTTTCTCTTTAAAAGGTTTCTTTCCGGAATCCATGAAAATAGATTTCGTCGATTTTCTCGCCTACAGATATCGCTCAATGACGGAATATTTTACCACTAATGCACCGAAATATATAAAATTGCGTTATATATCTACAATATAAATAAAAAATCAATGCTTAAATTTCTTTCACAACTATCACGCCATTTTCAGACTTTAAATATTAAATAAGGAAAAGTAATAATATGCGTATCTTTAACAATCTTTTCTGAATCTGAGTCAACATTATTTTAGGAAACAAATTCTCACTGTTTTTTTCTTCAAATAAGTAATGTTAAATGAAGATATTGAGTTTCAAATCCTATTCCATTTACAAAATGTCGAAGAATACCAAATATTTCTCGAATAACAGGTTAATAATGACGTGGATAACGTACCAATCGATGAAAACTTCAAAACACGTTGATGCATTCCGCCTTACTGGCATTGTTCCCAATATCATGAAATGCAGCGTCACTCCTTTCATTTGATTTTCTCCCGAGCGACTGCCTGATTATTTTGGAAAAAAGGACTGTTTCATTAGAAAGCCTTTAGCAAGTTTTAGGTGACTGAATTCCTCGTATTTTCATTTCATATGATTTATATTGTTAAATATTCATAAATGAATAAATAGCTGACGAGATACTAATTTTAAAAACTCCATTTAGACGGGCATTATGTATCTTCAATAATTATATGAAAAATGCAATAATAGATCAATTAAAATATTTTAACTTTCCTAATGAATCCTTCATATACATACACGCATACATATATACACACTTCAAACCCGGAAGTTAAAAATTACTAAGCATTTCACTTTCTTTCAAAATAAAAATATCTAAGTTATTATTTTCAGAAAAAGCATGAAATATACATTTTGAGTGGTATTCTATTCGCTAAAATAGTAAATATTAATTTTTCCCTCTGAAAGAAAGCCATTGCGACAAGCTTCGTCCTTGCAGGGAGGGATCAAACTAATTGAGAAAAACGGGAAAATATACAAACGACCTAGATTCGAAATCCGTCCGGCAATTCCATTGTAGTCGACGGCAACAAGTATTTCAAGGTTGAATTATACTTTCTGAAGAACTGAAAAAGTAATTCTGCAGAAAAAAGGGCAAGCAGTTTGAAAAAGTATAGTAATCAGACAAGGAATTGTTTGAATAATAGTGCGACAAGTTATTCTAGTTCTTTGCGAATTTCTTCTATAGAGTAGGGCAACATGCATCACTGCATAACAATAACAAGCTTTTGAAGGTACATTTAATTACAGTATTCGATCTCATTATCCACACAATCATATTGCTGCATATCTATTCATGTGGTATGGATAGCGCTAAAACAACGTCTCTATCATAAAAGTCTTCCATCTAAGATTCTTTTAATAAAATTAATATCGTGAAATTAGTGAATTTAGTGAATCATAATAAATAAGTTATCTTACACGTCGATAAATCATTGACATTAGTTCTTAGGTAAGGTAATCAAATTCAACAATGTTACCTTTCTAATTTGAACAATTAAAACGTCGAACTCAAGGAGCTGAAATCACTTCTATAATTAAATTATTTTTTGTGCAATTACAGCAAAAAGATTTAAATTACGTTAAATTTTTTTAATGTTATTCCAATAACCTTCTCTCTCTTTCTTTTTTTATAATCTCTATACTTTCTTAGTAAATGATTACCTTAAAAATAATTCTTCATTTTAAACAACCAAAAATGTATTGAGTTCTTGAAAACCTCTTGGTAAAGAATATTATAATGCGAGTTCGAATATCTGAAAAGAGTACCATCCCAAAAAACTATGTTGATTCTATTAAAATTTCCTGTATTTTCTTGTTATCATGAACTGCAATTAACATCAATAATACAAAAGGCAACTAGAAACATGAACCATGACACAATAACTGGAAAGTATCTGGACAATATGTTTTTCTTATGATGTTAAATTCGGTAGATTCTTCCACAGGAAACAGATAAATCGATCTTTAAGACTTCCTTTGGTTCCGTGATATCGATGCTCTGAAATAACGAAGGTCAAAAAGGTTTGCAGCGCCTCGATACATTTACCGTAGATCATGAAAAATGCAGTCCATTTTCCGTGTGGCATACTGGGCGTAGTCAGTCCTTGAAAGTTACCTTTCTCAACACAACTATTCAGAATAACTCCGCTCTCCCAACCCAATCTCCGACACACGTTTTGCATTCCTCTCCAGAGCACGTCTCTGAAGAAACCCAATCTGTATAGAAAACGATAACTAAAAAATTAATATCCTTCGATTATATACATTTCTCTTAGTTAAATCAAGCATACGCGCTTACCCAGTTTAGCTTCAATGAGAGCTGTGGAAAAATTCTAGTTCTCCGATATAGACGAAGATCAATGTATTCTATTAGCAAAGAAACCCGGTTTCAGAATCAAAGGCTAAATTACTTCGTTTTTGTGTATTATTATTTATTTTTACGCACACGCGTATGATTTGTACGCGACTGCGTGTGTATGTTATAATACTACACCATTCATGTCTCATTATACGTTTCTATAATACGCATCATACGACAGCATTGTAAGGAGTTGCGCACGTTATCCCCTAATATTTAATAAGAAATATAGGCTCCAACCTTTAAAGCTATTTTGCATTCAGCACTTCTCCCTCATCTTCCAAATATCAGTACAGGTAATACACACTGGTGAAAAACCTTCTAAAGTCATGTTCGTCCGAATGTATACATCTTTCTCCTAAGAGACGATCAATGGCTATGAAATATGTAGATTGTTTGTCCAGTTTTTCTTCGATTTCATTTACTTCGTGATGCAGGTCGTACAGTGAAATTTTCATTAGTTTTCATGCCGTTTTTGCGAAGAAATAAAAAAAAATAATTACCCAAATAGTTCGTTGTAAATTAATCAAATTAGCTTACAATTGAGTTTTTAGTAGATGGCAAAATATCTATCAAGGTGTTTCAACCGCCTTATTTACCAGGTATTACTTCAAGTTCTGTCTTCCTAATCCCCAAAACTGTAAAAAAAATACTTGTAAAGAGAAATTTTTGGCAATTTTCAGAATATTAAGAAAAATGCCTGAAAAAACTAAGAAGGAAAAGCATTATATAACCATTTTCCCTTTCAATTATACTGGTAAAAATTACATCTAATATGAACAAGGTCAAATTTGTGAAATACAGGCTTTATGAAAGAAAATGGTGTAGATGCATCTACGAAAATATTAGACTATTACACTATTATAATCGCAAATATATTTTATGGAAGATACAAAGAGTTTTTTTCCTTAAATTCCGATTAAAATTCTTACTTAAATAACTATACTCCATTTCACATCGTGTAAAGGAGTGTTTCTTTCGTGTATTTCTAATTAGAGAATCCACCGCGCTGCGGGCACTTTGAAAATTGTAGAAAAAAATGTATATTGGTTTAAAACATTTTCAATATGAAGGAAAAACATTCATGAACAGCTTAGTGCAAATAATTCACGTTTAAAAACTATGACAATCGAAGGTAAAATAAAAATTTTGTACACCGAAGAAATACAGAGAATCAGTAAATGAAAATAATAACTGTTATCTCAAAATCTCTCGCGACAAACTCTTAGTAACGTAGAAAACAAAACAGTCTTTGTGTAAATTTCACTGCACGATAAAATTTTTCGAAGGTTACGCTAAATTATAAAAATGAACTCTCGAAAATTAGTTCAGACTCACAAAGACCATTACACAATTACTTGATTAATGATGTTAATCTTCGCACTGGAAAGTAAAACATAGCACCTTCTTCAAAGAGTTACATACAGAAAATGGAATCCACATGGTATACAAATAAAAATATGATGTAATATACATTCACAAGTAATTCCCAAAATCTGTCTGCCAATATCATTTCTTCTCATCATGAGACCACATGGATTGTTTTTAAACCCTTTCTATCGTAATCATTGTCATCTCTGAGGAAAACGTTGAGTAGCCTGGGAATAGGCTGCCCACCTTTTACACAACTGCTTATTAAAAATACCTTTCATTGCTCAATTTTTTGGTTCCCTCAAAACACAACTGATGCCTATAAAAAACAAATTCATTCAAGATAAAATACAATCAATAAATAAATAGTCAAATGATTCCCCATACCGCCTTCATAGAATTTCACAGAATGGTACTTTAAACAACAAATAATCAGGAAATGAATTTTTCATAAACACCTTCTTAAAAATTATATGGATTTTAGACAAACTTCCCCTAACCCAGGGGTCGGCAACCTGCGGCTCGCGAGCCACATGCGACTCTTTGGATATGAAACTGCGGCTCTTTAGTTCCATAAGCAAATATTACTTATTTAGAAAAAAAACATTTAAAAACGATTTTGTATCGACTAACGGGGATTGGGCAGCATTCCTCTCTATCAGCCCATTGTACTCGCTTTTCACTCCACCTCTCCCCCGTAAATACCTGGTCTGTTCAAAAGCTATAGCGAATTTTTAATTTCCGCGGGCTACGTATATTTGATTTTTTGTAGCGTTATGTTGTTACTTATGTCCCTTACTTATGCTGACATGGTTGACCATTTTGAATATTTAGTTAATTTTTAACTGTTTTGCTCGGATGTGTTTTGGCTCGTCTTCGATTTTTGCCTATTCTAAAAAATGAATCAAAGAATTTGTATCAAATTTTGTGCGAAGAACAACTTAAAGTGCGCGGACGCATTCAGAATGTTGACTGTTGCATACGGCGAAGCTACTTTGGACAAAATCAACGTTTATCGGTGGTACAAAATGTTCTCAGAGGGCTCCCGAGCACGTCAACAACAGACGAAAACATTGATGAAGTAAAGAAACTAGTATTGGCATATCGTCGAATAACTGTCAGAGAGGTTGCTGAGGACCTAAATATATCGATTGGCTCGTGCCATTCGATTATTACCAATAGTTTGGGCATGAGACGAGTCGCCGCAAAATTCGTACCAAAATTGCTCAATTTCGACCAAAAACAACATCGCATTAACATTGCTCAGGAGCTGTTAGATTCTGTCCGTGACGACCCGAATTTGCTCCAGAGAGTCATAACTGGTGACGAATCATGGGCTTTTGGTTATGACGTAGAAACCAAAGCTCAATCATCCCAATGGAAGCTGCCGCACGAGTCAAGACCGAAAAAAGCACGCCAAGTTCGGTCGAATGTGAAGTTTTTGCTGACAGTTTTCTTCGATTGCAGGGGCGCGGTGCATTAAGGAATATTACCTTCAAGTAATGCGCAATTTGCGAGAAGCAATCCGCCAGAAACTGCCGGATTTGTGGAAAAACAAAAAAAATGGCTTTTGCACCATGATAATGCCCCTGCTCACACATCGTTACTTGTGCGCGAATTTTTGGCCAAAAACAACACTCTAATAATGCCACAGCCACCGTATTCCTCAGACCTGGCCCTCTGTGACTTATTTTTGTTCCCGAAACTGAAGAGGACCATGAAAGGACGACGCTGCGCCACGATAGAGGAGATTAAGACAGCATCGAAGGAGGTACTGAACAAGATCACAAAAAATGATTTTTTTTCAAAATGCTTCGATGATTGGAAAAAAACGTTATCACAAGTGTTTAATGTCTTATGGGGATTACTTTGAAGGGGACAAAATAGATATTCATGAATAAATAAATAATTCTTGAAAAAACATGTAATTCGCGATACTTTTTGAAAAAAACCTCGTATTTATGCGAGTGCTATTTATTGTTGGCAAGAAAAATTATTGTGGCTCTTTAAAACTTTGAAATTTTGTAAATTGTAATTTTTGGCTCTTCCGACTCAAAAGGTTGCCGACCCCTGCCCTAACCAATTGCAGAGGTTTTATGCATTTGTACGAACAAATTTTTTATCAACACCTTCTTCCCCAACAGCTTTTAACAAAGTGGGATGAAGAAAACAGATGACTGCGAGAGGAGAATGCTTCAGAGTATCCTACAATACAAAAATCTTTGTTAACTTTTAAAATTCAACACATTATCTGGGATAAGAAAAATAAATGTCAAATAATTTGTTTAAAAGGATTATATAAATAAATTCATTTAATCATTTAATTATACCGTATTATATTAGGCTTTGAAAAAGGGAAACTTGATAGAATTAAAATAATTGTACTAGAAGAGTCAATTGATTAGTCAATATTTTCATATCATTCAAAGCTAAAATAATAGAGGGTATTTAACACTGGATTATAAAACATATAAGAAAATTATAGGAAAATCACCTTCATTGGTGATTACGTGAGTTAGACGAAGATTTATAAGTAAGGTAGAATCTTGGTATGCAGAGTTATTAGATTGTATTCAAATACATCAATTTTTGAAAGGTTAGTCAAAAACTTGAATAATTATAAATTATACAGTAAAATTAAGATTTGAATATTGAATAAACTGCATATTAATTAGTAATAATTACTAAATTTCTCCTTTTTTGAAGAATCAATCAGTGAACCTAACAAATCTTTTTATACCAATCCGAAATTGCACTGGACCTCTAAAACTAGGGTCTGTAGGTATGTTTTTCTAGTAATTTGTAAATATAATCAATATTAATTCCTTAATATACTGGGGTATAACATGCAATTATTAGATAATACACTCCAAATGAAAATTACAGTTCTGCAGTTGATTATGAACACGTTTAAATTAAGTTGAAATAATAGGAAATAAAATTAAAAATTCAAAGGCATAAAAATTCTATCAAAATCAGTTTCCTGAAAATCATGATTGTTCGATAACAGTTGTTTACTGCATAGGTCAGCTAGTTTTCAGTCATTTACTTTCAAAATGCATTCATATGTAATAATTAAAAAGAAATGGTAGATTAATTAAAAGGTATATTGTTGAGCGATAATTGGTGAAACTTCATGATTTCATATCCTGAAAAAATACAATAGTTGTGTAATTTCAATTTGAATAGCAATAATTCTTTATTATATAGTCATAAGATTTATTGCCTCAAATCTTTCTAAATATTTTAGGGTGTCATTTCAATGGGTTTATCACTAAATATCTACTACAAAAATCTAATTCTAAATTATTATTCTGAAAAATACCAAAAAGAAAAAACTCTAAATAAAGATACTCAATTGATCCTCTATAAACAGTAAATTCTGTTACAAGGAAATAAGTGAAAATTTTAAAAATTCCCATTAATACTGAGTGATAAAAATAAACTAAAATTAGTCAATATTTCCATATTCAAATCAAACACATACATATTAAACATCATTAAATTTATTGCAATATTTTTGAGTAATTCATTTAACAATGTACAAGAGTATAAGAGGATTTTAATTATGAATAGACTTTTAATTTGCTGAGAGAACACTTTGAAGCACATCTTTAGTGACCCCCAGTAAAGATATGAAATGGATTACAGATGAGATCAAGCAAAAAATGAACATACTCCACCACTAAAATAAGTAAACAAGACTTCCACAGGGCAGCCTACAACAATTTATCTATGAAAAATTATTTTTGATACTTATTAGGAATGAAGATTGAAATTCCTAAGCTGGCTATTCAGGATGAATATATTAGCTTTCATAAAAAGGAGAGCATTTTACTATGAAAATTTTCACTTTTAAAATGCTCTGGAGATAAAAGAATCATGGAGAAAAGAATAAGCAAAAATTACACAATGCAAACATGAAAATAGCCTGAACAAATGTATCAAAATCATTCTAAATCACAGCAATTTTTCTAATTAAATTTAAAATAATGTAATATTAGGAAGTACCACATAAAATATCAATGCAATGCAAACCTTGAATATAAAAATAATTTCAATAATGGGAGAAATTGCTTATTAAAAATACATTTCATTGCTCAATATTGTGGTCCCCTCAAAACACAATTGATACCTATAAAAACAATCATTCAAAAACTAATATGATTTCAGAAATAAAATATAATCAATAAATAAACAGTCAAATGATTCCCTATCCCACCTTCATAGAATTTCACAGAATGATATTCCTAGCACCACTGGAATTCTAATCTAGTGGCACTAAATGATGCATGGTTTATGACATGAAACATAAAAGCTGCAGGTGTAAACAAACAATCATCCCAAAAGCAAATAGAAATATTCACCTCAAGAAATATTTCCCAAAACAAAGTTCACAAATTGGCTCATTTAATACCATCTTCTAGTTGCTAGACGTAAGAAAATGGAAGGAAGGCTGTACTTTGCTTAATCTGGCACATCTTCCAGGGCTCCGCGACTGAAGTTTGAACCTTAAAGGCAATAAAGCAATTTCAAATGTTTCAAGAAAACAATAAATTTCATACATCCTAAGAAATTCTATCTTTGATGAGTATTTTCTTATGGATTAACCTAAAGGTTGAGGTGGAATGTTTCCACATATAAAACAATGTGATTTGATAAAGAAATCGTAAGTAGGATTTGAATTAGAAATTTATGGTGCATTTACTCAAACACAGGAATTTTTGAGAATTTATGCAGGTGAACCTACCATTAAGCAAAAATATGAAAACAAGGTCATATGACTCCAAGTCTGAATACTTGATTTAATTATTTAGCAGAAGATGGTTATCACTTTAAATAAATTCATATGACAAAAATGATAATTCTTACTATAATACATCAGACAAAAATGTTTGGGGTAAATAATCTGAAAAACCTCTACAATCAGATGTGGAGTCCACTGTCTATTTCATTTCTGAGTTTCCCCAAATATTCTATACTGAAATTTGCTCTTAAGGTTCAGAAAGAACACATTTTAAATCTGACACTGTGAACTGACAGAGAATTCCATATACATTATATGTTTTTCAGCATTATTTTAAGATGAAAGAACAGTATGATTTTGGAATGAACTTCATAATTTAATTTATTTCTGAAGGTCAATCAATTATTTTATCTTTAAACATCCATAGTCTCAAAAACATGAATACACAATTACCTATTCCTTACTTCTTAAATAAAATTATTTTCCTTATTTTTAAGCATTCTGACCATCACTCTATTCACTTAAACAAATTTTAGCAATGAATATTTGGGAAATACGAATTTAAAGGTATCTGCTATCTTTGATTTGAAAAATATAAAACAATAGCCATTTTTAAAAATCTCCCATTACAAAAGACAGTTTTCTTCTAACATTTATTTCAGCATTCCAAAGCTCATTCAATAGCAATCAAAATCAACTAAAAATGTATTCCTAGAGATGAAAGGAATAGCAATCTGTCATATTTATACGATAAGGCAAGCTAAAACATATGGATTAATAAATTTAATGTTTTAATATCTTCTCAATTTCATTCTTTTCTTTCACATTGACTTGGAGACAAGAAAACTTTTTGCCAAACTTTAATTAAAAGACATCGGTAAGAGTAATAATTATATATTTAATTCCTTTCACTCAATGGCATCATAATCATATTGGTTAGGGTATTACATGAAAAACTGAAATGCAATAGTTGTCTCATTAGTTCTCCGAGCCATTTACAAGAGGAAGAGGTGAAAAAAGGAGAATTAATGAATTGAGAAGATAATAAATATCTTATAATATGAATAATTGTCTTGATCATGCAAAAATCAATTTTTCTATACTCAGGCATAGATAAGGGGAAAGATCGGGGAAACACGACCATGTTTCTTGAAGTTTTCATTATCCCTATGCAAAGGCTACTTTAGCAATTAAGGCAGTGGAATAATGGTGCTACCACCCACCAGACACAAATTTATTAATACGTTGCTGTATTAAATACAAGAAAGAAGGTGACAACTTTACTCCTCTATTATTAAACTGAGGTCATCTCAACCAAAGATATTGAAATCTTTAAGATCAATATTTCTTTATATTTTGAGAGATAATATTGGATAGTACAAAAAATTGGATTGGTAAAGTAATACTTTTTCGATTATGATGAAGTCATCAAACATACTAGCTGAATATTGTAAAAATAATTCACTTTACCTGCGATGAAAACATCAAATAAAATAATATATATTGAAATTTTAGTTAATTTAAAGGTTTACTTAAATACATTAATATTCTTAAAAGAAAATTTGACTATAATTGTTTACATGGGTTATACATTCACTATTAAATAAATTTATTTTAAATAAATTAGATTTAGTAAAAAGTGAGTCAAAAAGTCCACTACTATTCTATGACTAAAAATACTACATGAATTATTCCTCAACATTTTTCTAGTAGAAAATTAACAAATCTATTGATAAAAACTACTGGAAAACTAAACCACTAACTCCATCAAATAAAACACAATAATATGTAAAATAAATCTATTATTATTACATAATTAATTTTATTAACAAAATTAATTTTATTTAAGACATTCATATAATGTAGCCATGGAATTAATTTCAGAGTTCTGATTCTTCCATTATTAAATATGTCCACCTTAGGAGGGCATTCAAGTAAAAAGATAACAAATTAGGATACAAAACCAATAAAAATGGTCTTCATCCAAAAATAAAAATATTAAGTTAACTGCATTAAATTGTATGAGTATTTGAAATGGAACACTTAAAAAAGTTACCAATGATCTTACTTCAAAGATAAAAGAACTTGTAGACCATTTAAACTTATATCACATGTTTGGCAAGTTATTTACATACACATAAACTTTGAGCAATATAAAATGTTTACTTTCAATAAAAAGGGATCTGAGGCTAATATTGTGACAAATCCCATCAGCATGAAAATATGCTGCAAGTATATAGACAGAGCTATAGAGCGTTCTACATACAAAAATTTATCACAAAGGCCGATAACAAATAAGTCAACCTGACTTACATAGAAATATATTACTTAAATAAAACTCTGATATTCATTAATAACCAATTATTTGATTGAATTTAGATCTTTATCATTTAATTTACCATTTTTCAAATACTAGAAACCGTGAATATTCTCAGAAAAGAAAGCATAACAAATTGGCACCCGTGAAGTTTATGTATGACAATGACAATTTTTTTTAACCCAAAAGTTAAAAATCTAATTAACAATTCCATGGGGATGTAACAAAACTCGAAATAAGGTTAATAATCTGATTTAAAATATATTAAACCATTTTTGTATTACGCCATCCAGTAAAAAATAATTTTAAAAGTAGCAAAGAAGCTGTAAGGGCTATATGGCAAAAAATTGATGCAGTTGTACATACACATTATGCTTTAATAAGACAGCACAAGTGTAAGTGTAAATAACCCTCCCCAAAACAAGCAAGTAAACATTCATTCAATAATACCGTGTGCAAAGATCATCACGAGACCAGGCTCAACCATCATGTCTTCTGACATATGGGAGTTGTCACACTGTAATACAACAACAGCTTGCCTGCCAGGAATCCTTTTACAAACAAAGTTTTCATATTGTCGTCTGTTGGCCTGTCTCGTCTCTAAGGAACTTAATCCAGGAGGCCACCTGCTCTCATGAGCTCTCTCCATCAGGTCATCCACTATATGAGGAGGACAGTTACATTCTGACAGGGCTCTTTTCACCAAACTCTGTAGAAATAATGTTGACATTAGTAACTATAACTAAAACTGAAGTCATAAAAGAAATAGTTGAAAATTACAATAACTATGCATACTATTAGAAAAATTACATATGATCTATATCAAGCCCATACTTTGTTTTGATATGCATACATAATTAACTATTAGCCCTTGGAGTGCCAGCATTGGTCTGCACATTTATTTCAAAAGATATTATATGTAAATAAAAATTATAACACAATTCATTTTATGTTTTAATCCATTGTTGCTAATCTTAGGTTATGTTTTATTGATTTTAAATTTTTAATGAGTCATTGCATTTTACCATTTTAATCTTAATCTAATTTTAACATTATATTGCTATTTCAACTTCATTCTCCTTTTCAATAATTGTTGTAACAGTATTAAATTTTAACTAAAATAAATCATTTTAAAATAAGCCTGATTCAAATTACCTTCTGGTTCAGCATATTTACTATTTTCTTGTTTCAGATCTTAAGATTGAGAACAGTATGTGTCAGATGCAAGAAAGAGCTAAATGCAAGATTCATAATATAGCCGCAAATGTCAATTAACAATCATTATTTTACTATTTTTATGCATTAAACTTTAAATTATAAACTGTTTCTCCCAACATATAAGTGCTTATATATGTCACTAGTGAGACTGCCTTTTTTCACTTTGATTATATGTTATAGAGTTTTATCTAACATTCATGCAATTATGTTAGCATATCATTAAGATCTATAAAAGTGTTTTTGCACAAATAATATTTCTTGGACTTACATTCTTCCTAGTGGAGAGTGAAAATATATTATATAAACTATACAATAATATATAATTACATATATTTATTTTCAAAAATTTTTGTTATAAAAATATTTTACCTTTTAATACTTTCTTTTCATAATATTTAAAAATGGAGATTGCATAGAAAAAGTAAATTTTTTCTATATCAATTAAAAGTTTTACCTTATAATACAGAATATTATTGGTTTAATAAATATTTTTCAATACATTTCTATATCCTATTTTTTATACATCTTTATTTGAATAAGAAAGTCAATCAAAGGAATCTTTACAAGTAAGAATTATTATTCAAGTATAATTAATAAATCAATGAAAGGGAGATTGTTTTTACAACAAAATAAGCATTATTTTATCTACTTTAAGTGACATCTTTTTTGATACAGTAGATTGAGTATGTCATTTACCGCAAGAAAAAATATAAACTTAAGTACCAAAAAAAGGCACTTTTTAGAAGTTTTGTCATTTTCATGATACAAAAATTCAATTGCAAGGAAATGGTACAACTTGAAAGCACTCCATACTTCATCAACTTCAGGATCCAGTTTTTTATTTGATAGTATTATTGAGGAAAGTGGTAAAGAGATGAAGCTTTTGTGGAATCCTGTTGCCTTTTGCAATTTGAATGTAATTGAATTATTTTTGGCAAAAATTAAAGGTTGGAATTCAAAATATAATAAAACCAACAAAATTAAGGATATGATAGGCGCTCTGCGTAAGAGCAATTGAGATATTATCAGCCTCTGATTTAATATAGCAGTCAATCATGTTCAGAAAAACGAAATAGATTATTGTACTAAGGACCTTATCGTGGGAGATTTCATTGAACATTTCATCATTAACGTGGAGTTTTCAAGCAGCCGTGGTGATGACGAGGACTGAATAGGGGTGAATAAACAACTACTTTAATATTTATATTTTATTTCTGAAAAATGTTCTAAGGCTATTTACTTAGCACTTAAAAAATGTATTCCAGAAAATCTCAGTGTCTAACATTTCACATTCAATTTTCAATTTATAGAAGTCTGAATTTTAAAATTTTCATTGAGGATGATTAAGTCCCTTTATGCAAAAAAATGTACATTTAATAATTACTGTTACAAAAATTATATTTAATATTTAGAGCCAATTATAAATTCCTACGAAATTGGAAAATAGATTTTAAAAAAACCTGTCCTCACCCTTAGTGCAACCTCAGGTGTAGATATCATTCCTCCCCATCTAGTGACTCTGGCTCTGACAAGAGTGTTTGACCATCTAATTACTTCATCGCGTTCCATTCTGTCAGCTATTGCTCTCATGGCAGGATTTGAAATCCTCATGGCACACATGAAATCCTTGAATTCAAGAGTAATTTAAGATGTTAAATTGCTCACAGAGACATTATTTACAACTGTGATTAACTCTACAATATACCTCACTCTGCAGCAGGTGTAGAAAAATTAGACTGTTTCACCTGTTAGAAAGTTGGAAGGAAAATACCTTTGAACATGAAAAATAAATAATTATAATTATTAACGTACACGTGCACAAATGAGGTAAGTATATTTTTTTGCAACTAAGAAATAAGTAAAAAATTATAGATGGAACATCTCAGTTTTATTATATATTTGTTTTTGTTTTGTGCTTCAATTTGGTCACAATATGCACTATATATATCAAAATAAAGAAAAAAGTAAAAATAGGATGGAAAATAGACTAAATAAATTAAACAGAAGAATCAAGCATGAATGAAGCACCTTCAAAAGAAACACTTGAATCCACAAATTAATATGGCCAATGGAGCTGAAGGTGATTTTCTATCCTTGCATTAAACCTGAGCTAGACCAATGAATGTAAAACTTAGGTGATAAATAAAAAAAAAGAACTACATAAGAATAGAATAATGTATACTAGGAATTAGAAGGAAAGACAGAAAACACAACACACAGTTGAGAGAGATGACATGAGTTATGAACACTGTCACTGGAATGGATATGCACAGGTCATGGGATAAGAAAAAAGAACAACTTTTGGATATACATGTTTCTGAACCAGATACCAATGAATATTAAGATACCAATGAGATGACTGAAGGATATGTAAAAAAGAGACATCAAGTATTTATGAATATTTTGGCTAGGGAAGGCTTAGAATTGAGAACATGAGATAGAACTTAGAGGTAAACCTACATATGAGTGAGAATGAAAAAGGCAGTATTTGTTATACATAAAATCCACTATTTTTCAATCACAAAATTAAATCATTAAGTTATTGACAGATTGAAATTACACATAATTACAATAATTAATATAGATGTGTTTAATAAATCATTAGAATAACATTGTTGCAAAATTAGGAAATATTTTTATATTATTTACAATGTTATGTATATATTACACATGGTAAAAATTATATGTGGTACATTGAAAACTTCTAAAAACAACAATATCGAATTGCTAGCCATTAAGATAAATATGGCCATGACCATGTACTACCCCATTAAAATAAATTTACAGAAGATAAATATCCTTCAAAAGGTTCACTGGAAGAATTAACCTCTAAAATCTCAATGAAACACTCAATCATAGCACTCGCACCCCCAAATTCAAGTCTTAGCAGAACAGGTTTTTCAAAAGGAGTATTGTTCATAAAGTTAAATGCAAGATTAATCTGTTTCAATTAAATTTCATCCTGAATAAATAAAGATGGAAAGTATTATGATTTTATTTTTTCCATCACTGATTTGTTTTTTTAATTAAGTGCATGATCAAAACATCACTGTGCACTTAGAGCTCCACTGATAGTGGCAACGATGACCATGAACAATTTATATTTAGCAACTATGTAGTCATGTTCAAATTTTGCATTTTCCAGCTACAAATATCAAAGCTGAAGTCTAACAGCAAAGGTAAGCATTTCTAATAGCTAGAATTATACAACTAAATATAAAATATCTCCGAAAATTTGAAAATTTTGGTTATATTTTGATAGTGTATGCTGAATAATAATAAAGATAATATAGAATAAATCTTTCAGTCACAATTATAGATAAAATCTTTCAAATTTACACTTCTTCAGGCGCGATGATAATTTAACAACCAACAAATACAAGCTCAAATCATGGTAATATACTAAATAATGCATATCCACAAAAATATTTATATAGTTTCATAGTAAAAATGTAAGGGGAAATTCTTCTTCAAAATCATTTCAGAGTTTCTCATGGACCATGCTGTTACACTACCTAGCAATTCTGTTAAGAAACAGTACTATAAATGGTTAAACTTCATTTTATTTTTAGACAATTGCTGGTAGAGAAAGTTTTCAAACTCTCAACATCTGCCACATTTTACACTCACTTGTGCTTTTCACTTTTCTTTCTTAAGTGAATTTTGTATCTCAATTCCTATTTCATATTGATTAAGAGTCACACTATGGATTACTTTATAGTATTTTAAATTTGTAAAATTGAGTGAACTAATGGATATAGTTTTATCATTTTTAAAACAAGAGATTAACTAGATTGGAGGTCATATAAAAGGAAGGTTTAATGTAAGGATTCTTTTCCTATACATTCTGTGACTAGGGTATTTTTAAATAGTGTGTATTTTAAGAGAAAAGATATTTGATCTTTCCACAGATTCAGTCCTACCAGTATAGGAATAGCCCATGTTTAAAAGCATTATTCTTCAAAAATTAAACAAAACGAAAAATTTTAAATGTAAAAAAATGTAATGGGATCGTTTTTACAACATTTTGTTATATAATATTAAATCATATACTTAAACTTAGAGATAAAATGTAAGGAACAGAAAGAGCTCTTACTCCATTCAGTGCTACAGAAAACTAAAATCATTAAAAGGAAAAAGATTATTTTTTTCACTAACTGAAAATATTAGAGAAGAAACATCCTTCTCATCCTTATAATGTAACAGTCGTAGTCATATTCAAGGAAAAGAGGACAACAAAATAACACACTACATTATTCTTAAGCATTCACAATTATTTTCTCAAAACTCTATAAAATGTTTAAACCTATCATATTGAAAAAAATAACTACTAAGATTTTATTTAAGATTTATTTACACGTGTAAGTAAAAAAAATTGGAAAATTTAAAAAAGCTCAGGGTTTTCTTTCTAATAAGATTTATTTTATCCCAAAACTTTTTTTATCGACTTAGAACAGTATCAACTGCATGGAGGAAACTCAAGAAACAGCATTGTTACCTTAGTTTCAATTGTTTAGAGTTACCAAATGTACATGTTTTTATTTGGAAGACTACCATTTTGGTATTTTACATATCTTCTCAATTTTCTTTAATTTTATCTACCTGAAGGAACAATTATTGTCATAACTTAATTCCTGACACAATCAAAAAGTCAGAAGTTATAAAGTTAGATCAATTTTTCTAAAAAATTAAAGGATTAAGGTTTTATTTTTAGATAGAAACATTATATTATATACAGGGGTGTCAAACTCATTCTTACATTTAGCCTGCTGATGGCCATATCTTCAATTATGATTTTTCCTAGGCTACTCTGTACACAAATGTGATTTTTAACCAACAATTCTTATTTTTCATTGATATTATAAATTATTAATACTTAGTAGTCATGAAAACCTGTTTCGTTATACTTCACATTTACTATGATTGATAAAGATATATATGAAAATGAGTCTTTAACAGGTAAACTTTCTATGGACATGTTTTTTGAACTATCTACCAGAAATGTGGATACAGAATTTCCCAAAATTGTGCCTTCTCAAGTATAGTAAATACTAGCAAATATAAGTTATTTTGAAAATAATATAAACAGCTTAATTCAACAAGTTAAATGCATTATATGTTACATGCAGAGGGAAAAAAATTGCAAAAGCTTCGATGCGCCTTGTAAGTAGTATATATGAAACACAAAGATTTCTCTACTATTTTCTTAGCCTTCCTTGGTTGAATGCAAGGAGGCCAAAAGCCAAAAAAAGTTGATTCTTATATTTTATGAAAATGACACTCGCCTTGACATCATGGACTGCACAAGATGGGTGGGAGGGCAGCATCTGGCCCGAGGGCCGCCAGTTTGACACCCCTGACTTAAAGTATGAAAATGATAATGAGGATAAAAACTACTCTGTTACAAAGGAGAAGCTAAAGAAGATCATTATAATCAATCAAGAAGATTTGAATAATGAAATTGCAAAACAAAAAAGGTGTATTCACCATGAAAATTATTAAAATCAACTAACTTTCAGTAGCTGAAGCTCCCTCTTCTGCTCACTAATTTGAAAACGAAGTTCTGCCATCCCTTGCTGAAAATTTCCAAGCTTCTGCTGTTGAGTATGTATAAGAGATCGTAGTTCACGGACACAGTTATGATCCTGCAATATTCAGTTTAAAATAATATGTTTTAAATATTCTTTGGCTAATCAATTCTGTTCACTTCTAATCATCTACTCAACGGAGAAATTAAGCTAACACAAAAATGATTACATCAAGGAAGTCAAAATTATAAAATTCACAGAATCCATATCTGGTATGTATTTTCAATGTTAGAATCTAATAATAAATTATCTTCTATGTTTAAATGATTTACAAAAATTATAAGAACAAAAAATGTCACCTTTAACTCATCCTTAGGAATAACCAAACCGCATCCTTGTTCACATCTAATGGGCCTCTTAGGGTTATGTAGGCATTCTTCCAAATGTGCAGCTAACAAATCCAATTTCATCACCGATGTACATCCAAAAGATTTGTTATCACATGTTATACATAATCTAAAAGAAAATAAAGCAAATTATAATTGAATCGAATACACTACAAAAATAAATTATTCCAAAAAACTATAGGGATAAAATATTACTCTGTATTCAGAGGTAATTTAATAGCAGATAATTGCAAACCTCGAGAGAAGATTTCTTAATATACGTGGAACTGGTCTCAACTGAGCAAATGTAATAGGCAGTCTGTCCACTGGGCAAGTTGGTTGACGAGAAACCCATTCTTGTATGCATGCTTCGCAAAAGGCATGCTCACACTCCGGTGCCTAAAGAAAGAATAGCAAATTGTCACTATCATCTTTATATTACATGTTTATTGAATTGAATACCCCAAAGAAACTTACTTGAACGGGATCTTCAAGTACTCCAGAACAAATTGGGCATACTAACTCTTCATCAACATCGCCCTGGAATCTATTCAAATCAAATCCCATACTTCTACAACTGTAAAACAATATAAATTAGACAAAAATTACTAAAAACATTTACAGCACTCTGATATATTTACAGAAATATAGTCAATAAAAAACTAATAACGTATACGTAAAAATACTGACAGAGTTGAGATTAAACTTGTAACCAAAGTATGATACGACTTAAAAGGAGAATAATCACGGTTAAATCAGAAAATTAATTTAATTCTATCACTCCAGCTTTCACCTTATGAAGGGATAACATTAGGTATCGCTTTCGATACAATACTCAAGGTATAAAAAGTTGAAGAAACTTACCTTCCGAGATTAAAAAAACCACCCCGTTCTTGGAATTATATACATACAACTAAAGCATCATTATATTGCTTGAAACTAGTTACTTTACACTGAATACATTTTTAAATCGTAATTCTTTCCACTACAGTTTTCTGATCAGTCTACTAGTTCATAGATAAAACAAAAAACTAACTCATAATAGGTAGTATGAAAAATATATGGGACAGATGACCAGATTATTTTCTTAACCGTTAGTTGTAATTATTACAAATAATTTATAAGGGTTTATGGTTAAGTATCCACTCCTTCAAATAATGTAGAGGAATTAAATAATAATTAAGGACACGTAAAATCTGACTTCATGGTTGTCGCCATCTTGGGAGTGATCCTGTGTACAGTTATGAGGAAGTCGGGTCTAGGTTCGGTACATAATTTATTCCGAAAGTAACTGGTTCAATAACATTAGAGAGTACGTTCATCTTCCGTTCTAAATGCTGGATTTTAATTCTTATGGTACTGACATGTTTTTCTCTCTATTATGTTTTCATGTGATTGAAATTTTGTATTCTCGGAAATAATCCTCGGGCATTGAAACCGTTTAAAATGTTTTTACAATTACACATTTACGTAATTCTCATTTTCATAAAAAAGTAGTATTTGAACTGTACTTAGGAGTGTATTCTGTTTTTGGCTTAGATGAGGATGAAGCGTTTCTACAATGTACCTAGTAAGAAAAGTTCGGTCTGTTTTTAAAGTTGCGCGTGAATATGCATCCCATCGCACATCTTTTAATGACTTGCTTAATTACCCCTTCGTTGAAAACAGAAAGAAAGGAGAATAAGAAATAAAATGATTGAGTGTAGGGATACCCGGAAAAACTCTACCAATCAATTTAATTGGGGTTAAATATAAAGAGAGATTGATCAATTCGAAACCATTCCCACGATTAACAGATACAGAAATAGATTAAAGATATCTGGTCAAATCTCATGTTATCGAGGACCTCATTCATTAATGACAATATCTCTAGGAAGCTAGTTTACAATGTTTATAGGTATTTTAATTATATAATCATTTCTTAACTTAATCAGAGAGTAATATCATTAATAGGTAGATATTTGTGAAAATATTCTTTATTATATCAGTGTTGGGGCATTAAGAACGTAAATGTACGATTTACAAAGGATCTACAGTAATCTTTCTCTTCAAATTAGTAATTACTTGATAAGTTTAGTTAGCTAATTGGTTATTGTAAAGATGTGCAAATAAGCTCATTCTGTATAGCCGGGTAATTGAAGCTTTTATTCGATCTGTATTTATTTGCAGAAGTTTTACAATTTAATTTCATCAGTTGATATTAAATGCAATCAAAATTCGATTCTGAATTCATAAGTAAAATTATGATTACCATAATATTTGTTTTATATCGTCGTATTAAGATATGCAAAGATTCATGAAACTTCAGATGGTCACAATGATTAAGGTGTAATAGTCGACATCTTTAGGATGAGCATTGAATATTAAAAATTTATTGATTAATATATAATATTGGGTCTTGTAAACAGTAATCCATTGTTTTTTGTCTGGAATTAAAGGCTTGCCATTTTGAAGGCAATTTCATTATGCTTCTCTCATGGAAGCCCTCGTCCCTATTGGTAAAAAATTGGGACAGTAGATTTTCACAAGCTTCTGAAGGTGAACAATTGAGGCCAATCGTTCATTCGCCATAGTCAGGAACAGGTGGTAAACACTTGCGATGTCCGTACTATAAGATGGATGCATAAGAACCTCCCAACTAAGCCCTCACAAGGGGACATATAGGACTGCGGCACGAGGTTTTGGGTAAAACCGGTGTTTAAAAATCGTCAATCCTGTTGTTGTGTTGGCCCCCATAACTTTCAGGTTCTTATAAGTAATACCTAAGCTACGCATCCATGCCGGTTCGTATCCAAAACCCCGTGCCGCAGACCTATATATAGCTTCTGCCGAATCACTATCGTTGAGTGTGGTCTGGCGATATGCTGATGAAACACGATTCATCATCAGTCTCCATCCCCTTCAGAAATTGGTGGATCTTGTTGAGACTCGGCAGCGATTCGTAGATGGAAATTCGGTCTATGAGGCTTTTTTCTTTAACTCGTGCGGCACCCATACATTGAGCTTTTTTTTGTATCAAGCCTTTTTCAAATGGTTCCAAACCTTTTTTTATGCAAATTTTAGCTCTTGGACAGTGAAAACAGTGCTTGTTTGACGGTCAAACTCGACGATTTTCATTATTTTATGGAAATTTTTGACAATTGGTCTTCTACAGTATGGTGTATCATTGACATCAAAATAACCGGAGCGAAGTCGACGAAAGGAAAATTGTGCGTGATTGACTGTTACAGTATGAGGACCATAAACACCGTTCACATTTTCAGCTGCCTGAATTGCGTTTTTGCCTTCGATCGAAGAAAAATTGTAGAGTAGAGCGTATTTTTTCTTTCCTGGTGTCCAGATTTGACTTGCGCTCAAACGCTACTGAGTCAAGCAATCAAAACCTTTTTTGGGTTTGATTGATGTTTTTAGTACAAAATCTAATCTTTCTAACGCCGTCTAGCGTACTCCTTAAAGAGCACTTATACAAAGCGAGATAGAGATTACTACTGCCATCAGTTGCAAAAACAATGGATTACATTTTAAATTATCTAGTATATTTGAAAGTATTAACGTTTCCTCGGCAAGGAGTTAAAAAAAAATTATTTTGGAATATAAGTACGTACGAAACATTCAAAAGCGAGTATAGGCTGAGCATAATCTAAAGAGATGATGTTACTCTCCCTCCCAAACTTAATTCTTCCGAATTAACAATTTCAATGCCACAGACTTCGCTCCAAAAATTTGCCAGTAGGCACATTGAATTTCCCGTTATTCATGCGAGGCTTGATTACGAATTGCAGAAAAAACTACGGCTACCCATAACAACAGACGCGTTCGAAGGCGGTCGCCGGATACAACAGATATCCATAGTTGCCATACGCTTGTGACGTTATCTCAATTCACTCTTTCGCATTATAATGAACGATAAAACTGAGTTACTTTCAAAAAGATTTTGGTATTAGATATTTTTCATCAATCGGCATGTTGCAATCGCTGAAATAAAAAAATTGATTTTCCGGATTATACTTCCGCATGAATCGTCCGAGTTCGAGGGTACCTATATTTGAAAACGTGAAGCACACGCGAACCTTTCTTCTAGTTACAAAATGGTGTTATATACAATTTATAAATATATATATATATATATATATATATATATATATATATATATATAATTTATACAAGAAAATAGAATTAAAGTATCACTTCAAAGAGGGGAAAAACTAGGATATTTTTTTGTACTTTCAAAACTACCCCAAAGTTAAGTTTATCTATTAATACTTGAATGACATGAAGTATAAATAAAAACGTCCAAAACAAGAAATATATATCAGTAAACTATAATGTAACAGACAATAAATAAATATAAGCACAAAAAATATTATTAAATTTAGAAATCTGAAGGCATAAATAAAAATGTCTAACTGAATCGATAAAATGGTCAGTATAAATATATTTATGAAACAATATACAAGTATGAGACAACATAGGTCATCAACAAATTGTGCTGCTGTATACATTGATAAAAAGCGTCTTTACAAAAATTATTTACATAATTTTACCAGTGGTTGAATCTAAAATGGACATTCTATATTAACTTTCATTGGCTTAAAAATTTAACAAGAATATAGATATTGCTAATAACTTCTACAAACCATTTATTATTTAGTACACTACAGTTTATCAGAAATTATACACAAGATCTAAATACACCTTAATCATATTTACATAAGATCTTTATGTATCATTTTCCTAACTCTTAAGTGGAACTTATAGCTTGGATTAGTTTTGTGACCTTGGAATGCATACAAGACAAGAAGCTATGAGAAACATTTTAAACATATTCATCAACATGACATACAAAATTGCTGGAATCATTATTCTGAAACATGATATGGTAACTTATAAAATTATATTGATACCTTTATTTTTTTAAATTTATAAGTTATTTCATTTATATAACTATTCAATCAACCATTACCTCACAATTTGTTTAATTGCAATAAAAAAATCAATAATTTTCAAATATGTAATGATCCAAAATTTTTAGTATGTACACAAATGGGTTTGAACACCTTTCTTCAAAATTAAAATTGGAAAGCTTAGGGTATTTTGAAAATAGAAAAAGTTCTTGATTTCTATTTTCACCACACTCTCAATTATGGTAAGTATCCTACTCACACTGAATCATTACAGAATTAAGTAATGACAACAGTAGAGTTGGTAATGGACAGCTTTGTGTTTGCATTACAAAAATAATTTGTTTGCAATACTCTCTTTAATAATGTCACACTTTAATAAAACTTAATCATGTTTTTCACCTAATATAGATTTAGCTACATCCAAAAATGTCCCTTATAGGTATCAAACTTTAACTGTGCCAAGAACCATTCAGTTTTACAGCTTAGTGCACATTTCATAAATCAAGTAATTACCTACCAACATTCCATTATAACTTCCTTGCTAAAAATGCCATACAGTATATAAATACTGCTTTAAGGCCACAGCTGCACTAAAATTTGATCAGAAATTGAAGTTAACATAGAAACCACAATATGTATGTGACATTGAAACCTCAAATTGACTAAAGAGACCAATATACATAATAATACAAAATTTTAAGTTGGTGCTTTGATAAACTTCTATTTCCTTAAAACAGAAAATTGAAAAATCATTGCATTCGATATAAAGAAAAGTGATTCAATATTCTTGAATTATCTTTCAAAATTAAAAAAATTTCAAGGAAATCATTATCTCAATTCAATTAAGCTAAATTACTGACGAAACTCATAAATATCTACTGCTGTACATGTAATCACTGGGTACAATTGTAACTTAAACATTTTCTAGAAATATAATATTGTACAAAGAGAGAAAGTATTCAAAGAAGGGAAATCTGGCCATTTAATCAAAATTTCTTTTATAATGAAATGAAGACGTTATAAGTTAATACTGCTACAACCAAACTCACTAAAGAGCAGATGTTAGATTAGAACTTACAAAGCAAAATTACTTACATGTATAAATGATTAAAAGCTAGCGGATTAATGCAAAAATTTCACCTAAACAATTCCACTAGATTGGTTAGGATAGAAAAAATTTTTCAAAGAATAAAAATGAAATGAAAATATAATAGTTTCTCACCATAATGACATATTTTCCTCATCATAAATATACATGATGCTTAAAAAGGTAAAATGTTCTCCATTTAAGGCTCATTTTAGAGAGATTACATTTAAAAGCTTCAGGCAATGATAACTATAGGCAGTGGAATGTTATTTTTTCTTGGACAATTCTTTCTGATGAGATAAAATTAAAATATAAACAAGATCAAAATTTGAGGGGTTGGGAAAATTAAAATGTAAAATCATCTAGCAGAATCATTTCTTCTAAACTTCTCAAAGGATTTTTAAATGTAGTTGGAAGTTATACACATAACTCAATGACTTTAAGGTTTTAAAAGGCTAATTTCATTATGAATATTTAAGATATTTTCTACATCTACTGAATTCAGAATTTTAAAGTTAGCAAATGTAAAAATTAAATTAAATAAAAGTAATATTCAATTCTATTAAGTAAAAGAAGAATATATGTTTCCTTAAGGAACAGTAAAAATTATGAAATATAACTCAACAACAAAGATGGAGAAAATATCAAACAAAATTTCATACAGGGATAGTAAGGAAAGATATGAAAGAAGAACACAACCTTCCAAGCTGCCTTCATCCACAACCAATCGAACATTGGCAAAAATATTATGGCACTTTCAGTGCTGGCATGAAATAAATTTAAAGAAATTGCCTCTTTGGCTTATATACTTAATGGAAGTTTTTGCATCTTTCATTCAAAATGAAATATTCAGAGATTTCGAATATGCCTAGCACGTTTGAACAATAAACAGCAGGAACTGAGGCTTCCTCCAGCTTTTGAGAGTTCTGACATACTTAATGAACGTCGGTTGAAGTCCACTATATCTTCAAAAACCTAAAACAAAAGTACACTGAATGAAGTAAAATATGAAACACTATAAAACAGAGCACTACCTCAATCTTAAACTTAACCCTTATATAGGACTCAATGAGGCATCCTATTGAATGATTAATTAGATTTAAAATCCTCATTTTGTTATCAAAATTATTTAATCAAAATCAAAAATTATATACTATTGATTCTCCTGTAATCCTTAGTTATTAAAACAACTAATTAATTTACTAACTCTTTCATTCTTGACAAACTTTTGAAAAATCGATTTCATCATCAGGCAATTACATCTAAACCATTCTACTACGAACCAATTTATATTATTATTTACTCCAACATACATAATTATACTTATGTTTTGCTTGCCAGAGATCTTATCTGAGATAAGTGGGTTTGGGTTGTTTGATAATAATAAAAATAATGGCAATCTTTAAATGTTCATCTCTTAAACTTATGGCAAGAAGCAGCTAAAGAGAGAAGTCTTCTTAAATCTGATCCCCTATCGCCCTATGTTAGTCTTATTGAAAAGTCGTGGGACACCTTTGATTATGCTTCTTGTAATTAAAAATGTGTTGATAAAAATCTGAGGTAAGGAAAGTGCTTTAGAAAAATTGTGAAGATTATAACTGCTTGATAACTAGTTAAAATTATTTAAAAGTAAAAATTGTAAATATAAAAAGTCCCAATAATGTAATGAAATAGGGAGCAACTCGCACCAAAAAGCAAGGCATTAGGATATCAAACCTAACTTAAACCTTGCAAAGAATATGCTATCATAAAGCAGGATTCTCAAGAGAATTTTTGCTTGAATAAATTTAAATAGTTCAAGAAATGTAAATCTTTATTTAATGGCTCAGTATATGAAAAAGATTAGGTTTTATGATTGTTCATGGTTCACGATAGCTTTTCTAAGGAATGTTAGAAAAATATGCTTTATTTCCAAGCCTGTCTTACACCTGGGTATGGTCAAAAATCTTCATACAAATACCAATATTTTTAGACAGTTTTTCATTTTCAGAATTTCAATTCTAACAATAATCCTGTTGTAAATGAAAGTTAACTAATTACAAATCATATATTGTTAAGATATTTTCTGACATCAGGAATTCAAACTCTGGTTAAGGTTATAAGAACTCAATTTAAATTCTGAATTTGAAATTTGTTGAGTTATTTTGAAGCTTAAAAGACTCAAAACCTGGAATATGCAAGAGGTAGTAAAGGAGGTACTAAAATAGTCTACATAAAATATTACCTTAGCAGATTCAGGTATTTCTTCTTTGGACCTGTGTATCAAATAATTATTGACATGCAAAACATTAGCAGCCTCATCTTCAGGAACAGTTATTGTTTGGTAGGTGTATGTTGCTTCCCTTTCAATTCTCTGAAAAATTATTTGAAATATTAAAAGACAAGAAATACATAAAGCTTAAAGTCCTCAAAAACATGTTTCTGACCTTAAGCACTTCCTGAGCAGCTTTTCCAGCACTAACACACATAACATCAGGTCCAGCCATTGTTACCATAGCTTTTAAGTGCCTAGGTTGGTTAACCTGATTAAGAGCAAAGAAAATATCAATCAAACCTTCAAAAATTGCTGTTGGTGCTTCAAAAAAGGAAACATCATGCAACCGAAACCATAATTAAAATACAAAATGCATACCAAAGTATTATTACATAGAACAGGCTACAGTCTTGTGACAGCATCATATCATCATATACATTATCTATTCAAGCAACTGCCAAAATTAAACTACCTAAGAAGATTACTTAAAGACAACTACTTTCATATGATACGTAACAGAGATTTCTTTTTGCAATTCTTCATGTTTTCTGGCAAGGGCTCCTAAGTAACTAGTTCCATTCTATGATGCAACCTAGTTGATTTTCTTATCTTATTTTTTAATCTTTTCCACCCAGAGTTTTTAACATAACAGTGACATTTTCTGTTTCACATACTCAACCCATAACATATCAAATTGATCTTCTTTTAACTTTTTCTTAATGTTGCAATTTTAACATAGATCCAGCAGGGTTGTTTTAGGATTCAATTATCAGCAACAACTGATATCGATTCATTTTCTTTAGCTCTCCTCTTACAACCTTTTAAATTACCCGTTAAGGAATCATCTAAATATTTACCCTGCAAGCCACCTTTTGGGAAATGAATTTAACACACTGTATGCTTCAGAATTAAATCTTTTCAATACAGGTTTCTATCAAATGTTACTCCCAAGTCTCCAATTCTCCTCCAATTTTCATAATTTTCTATTCATGTGACTTTCAGCTTATTTCTGTGGTAAGAAAGAAATCCACAATTTTTGAAATTGACACATCTACATTTGCTTTTATTCTCATTTTGTTGTATATCATCAGTTAAAATATATTTTCTAAATTTAATCTTTAAAATTCTTATATGATATTCTAGATGAAATTTTCCTCCAAATTAAAAAAAATCATATCATCTTAACAATTTCATGTTTCTTATATTTATGATTGAACCATTTCTGAACTTTAAGGTTCACAGTGATACAATTGTAGCAAATTCTGTGTAAACATAATTGTAATACCAGTACTGAGTTAAAAATTCAATCATCCACAGAGAAATTTGGAAAAGGTTTAAAGGGATGAACAAGGTCAACAGAGCATAGGAGTAATAAGAGCTGCAGTTCATTAGGTGTACTTTGCAGATTTGCAGAAGATTTTAAATCTTAAAATGAATAAGCTAAAATCTTAAAATATATACCACAAGATTTATACATCCAGTTTCACTTTTGTGTAAGTGGCTGTATCAATAAAGTAGCCAGTTCCACTTTATAACTACTTAAACTATTCATGAAACTTTCCACTTTGATCTTTATCTATTAAAATGTATAAGCAATTCCTTTAAAGTATGGAAAAATCGATATTAAAGGAATGCATATAACAAGTTAACAAGACTAAATAAACCTGGATTCTTTATTACTTATAGGCCAATTACAACTGTATCTTATCATAAGGTTGATTATGTGCTTGATGCATGGATATCCATAAATATTTAACTGATTCAAGAAGTTAAACAGCTGCTCTTTCTATGATACAGTTATACATTCAAGACAAGTTTACACGTATACTGAAAACTTTCACAGTACATCAATAGTTACCGATTTTTCTATTAATCTCATGATAGAAGAATATGGATAATCCACACGAAAAGTTGATTGGCTTGACAAAAATTCTAAATAAACAGCACAAAAGAAAAAAGGGGGCAATCTACCTTTGTAATTCTGATTGCAAGAATGGCCTCCGAGCATTATGTTTATTTATTTATTGTTGCTAGCGCCACAAATAGGCACCAGGCCTGGTGGTAGCTCTCTTTTCAGGGGAACAAATGTAATACTCTGCCTGGTATTTACCCTAGTTGAGAGGGAAACCCCGCAAAACCTCCCAGTTTAGTCAGACTAAATACATAGAATACATTGCATTCATACATTGAGAATCAAAACAGAAAATAATTTACTAAAAAAATTAAAATAACATAATAATCTAATATTTACAACTAACATTACTTTTTTAACTTAGAACTAAATTTTCTTGAATTCTCTGGCATTGGAATGAGAACTTCTTCAGGTAATGCGCTCCATTCCCTTATCCCTCTATTTATAAAAGAAAATTTTGCTAAATTATGACTTTTTAATGTGAGAGATTCCAATCTCCTTCTAAATTATTTCCCATGTTTCTTATACTGTATGTGAAGAATAATTTCTGGTCATCCCAACATGCTGTATTATAATCAAAGTTGAATTCTGAATTCAAGCAAAAGTTTAATGAAGATATATTCCTACAGGTGCCCAAAAGTTTGAGTGCTCCCAAAATAAAACTGGCAACAAGAGAGTGATTTCTGGAGAGAATATGAATAAAAAATTCACAATTGCAAAGGCAATAGGTGCAATGAGTATCATTCAGGCTGCCACAAATAGAATCAGCTTCATTCGGCAAATTGCTATACAGGCTATAGGAATGGGGTTTTCTATTGGTTGCATTTCCAATAGGTAAATTCCCCTGGAAATGTGCGGCTGTGTAAGTGAGGAATAAGGCTAGACTCAATGGGGTAACTACAGCCAGAATCATTCTCAGAAATCACAGCTTTGAGAACCCTCACCTGAATGGGCAAAGAGGTGTCAAATACTGGTGTTGGAGGTCTCACCTTGATGGGAGTACAAGGAAACTCGGGGAAAGCAGCAGCTACTGCTCTTGCTCCAGCTTCATTGGTCCACTCTGATAACCCAACAAAAAATTCTCTTCCTGAAGAAAACAAGTCAATCCATTTATTGCAGAAGAAAAAGTATGTTCTACTGAATTAAGGATCTTTGTATCAGAAGGAATACTTATATAACTTCATGCAGCAATAAAAGTTATTTCATGGTTATAATGATTTAAAGTATAATTTCAAACAAACATGCAACTGTCCACTCATAAGTAAAACAAGTAAACACATTTCTAAATTTACAGACCCTTTAAGAAAGAAAAGTTAAGAAAAATTTATGTTTCAGAGTCCATTTAATTTATAAACAATACACAATTTTACAGCTAAAGCATGAACAAAATACACACTTATGATAATAATACCTAGCCATATACCTAGATGCAAATCAAAAGAAAGGCAACAATTACTTTTGAAAAAATACAGATGCAGATAAGCTTCATTAGTGAATAAATACGATTTTCCTGAAAGCATTTTACAGGAGAGAAAAATAGAAACAAATTTTCTGCCAAACTTTTACTTAAAATTTTAATTTTCAATTGACTAATCTACATCCAATTATATGTTATTAAATAGTTAATATTCAGAGATAGGAGCTTTCAAAATAAAACATACCCTAAATAGAAAATTAATCTGAAAGACATGTTAAATTGTTTAGTAAGGTTAGAAAATGCAATTTTGAGAATTTCTTCAATTAATCCCGAACATTATGAAAACATAGGTGGACTAATAGGGACTAGGTGGTAGATGAATAAACAATATATTTCATCGGAGAATAAACATTCGGAATAAATAAAATAAAATGAAGAACTGGCTTAAGACTGAACTATTTATTATATTAAATATGATATTAAACATCTTTTTCATAAATTGTAAATCATTGAGGTTAAAAGGGAACTAATATACGTAAACAATACTAGTCAATTTTCAATACCTGTGAAAAGAACATCTCCGCCATCCAACTTGGCACTTTCGTCTGCAATTTCCACAATCGGCAAGTCTAATTCTTTCTTCAAAACAGCTCTTATTGTCTCTACCTGAATAAAATACATATCAACAGTTCTTATTGACTTATTAGAGAGCTCGTCATCTTTAGATGCAAGAATGAGATGACATCATCCGTTATTTATAATTCAGTGACATCGCTTTACGGTGAAAGTTTGGGCTGAAAATGATTATTTTCAGGTATTCTGACAATTCCTAATAACACGTTGGCAAATACACTGTGCATTCACCCTTAACGAGAATATGATGAAGGGTAACTAGAGTGTAAGATACGGTGCAATAGTATCGAGTGAACTCCGAGACATTATAAACCAAACAATAGCTAGCGTCATATTGCAATTACATAAGTTCTATCCCACCTCTTTTGCTCGCGTCTGGGAGCCAGGCTTCGTTATTAGCGCTATACCATTGCAGAAAACCGCAGTATCCTCTACATAAACACTCTCAGGCAATCCTTCATCAGGCGGAAGCTCTATGACATCTAGACCAATTTCTCGTAATAAACGAACGAATGCTTCATGCTGTCGCCGTGCCTCCTCCAACTCAATTTCACCACGGGTCCTAAATGACAAAGGTATCCGACACACAACTGCGTGCGTGAAACGAAAGGACGCCATACCTCACCGTAACAAAGCTGGATGAAAACAACCGCCTAGTTGAACGCGAGGGCGTGGGTTTGCGGCGGCGGTCTGAAGCACCGGCTTTAGCTAAAGTGAAATGTACTTCGATTCTTGTACGCGAAAGAGATAAAGATTTAAAATTCATCTTCATCCTTCTCATTGCTTTTCTCCCGTATAAGAGCCATCATTTCTTTCGTCAAATTAATAACATTTACCGTAAACCTATGATTGATATTGCCTTTATGAAATACAAACTTTAATATGACCCATAAATTAATGCTGAAAATAATATTCACTCTAAATTTAGAAAAATAACTCATTATGTGTATACATTATGGATTATCAAATATTTATTCTTTAGAAATCTCCTCTTCTACTCAGGTAGATCATTAGAAATGACTGGAAAGATTGTGCGCGAGTATTAAATTAAAATATGCTTTGGTGCATAGAAATAATTCTCTAGCATTCAAATGTTATCCAATGATGTAAAAGTAACTAAGCGTAATCGTAAGCGTAATAAGCTAGAAAGCAAGAGATCAAATTCAAGTGTTTTAATACCACAAATCCTCTGAAGAATAAGTGAACGGTTCCTAAACTAATCTCATTATAATTCCCGCCAAGTTACAGGGTTTAACGACCTTCCTCAGAAGCGAACCTTTGTTATACCGAGAATTTGTAATTAGGTCTTTGCATATTAGTAAAGATGTTTCGAAAGTATTTGGCACTAAAAACTGGATTCTATGACAGTTATGTATTAGTAGGAGGTATTTTTTCCATGAAATAAAACAAAAATTTTAGAGGAAGTGGAATTGAAATAGAAAATTTTTTACTTAATTTTTTACTGAATCACTAAATTGATATAGGAATAAAACTATAACCTCGCTTATATCAGTATATGAACCTGGCTCTCACCAATTTCGTTGCATATCTTTAACTTGGAATAATTTCATAATTAAAATGCCGTTCAGAGACCTACTGAATGATGAACAAATAGGATTTGATATCACCGATATATTCCGAAGTATTAAAAAACGTGAATTTAATTATTTCTATACTATTGTATAAATTAATACTTTAACTACTTCCAAAATATCAAAATATTTTTTTTAGCGATTTTGATGAATACGCGTCATTACAAAAGTAAAATTCTCTTTACATATTCATACTGCAAATGATATCATGCATACATTTCCGAAAGAGACTATTTGTATCATTTATTTTTAGATAGAAAGGAGAGGATCTTATAGCGAATAGTAGAAATATTCTAATATTCTCCTATTAATGATTCTTATGTGTATTGAGGAGATTTACTTGTATTTTGCTTAAATTTAATCCATGGTAATGTAAATTAAATCTACAGTTTGGTTCCTTCTACGTGAAATTGGAAAATGTCTTCTTGACCGACTGACCAAATTTCGCATGCTGTCATCATGCGCATCCATGGTTGTGGATGTTATTTTATTCCTTTTCTGACTTCTCGAGAATCAGAGCCTCGGGTTTGCAATCGCAGATTCTCCCCGAAACTATTACAGACGTCCACCATGTTGAGAATCGTCACCTCCCGTTCAGAGTATTCACACAACTTGAAAGAATAGCACTAATATTGCCTCGATCATGACAAAGGACGAAAAAATCCATGACTCATTTGTACCCTAGTAAGTAAATGAAGGCAACCAATACAAAATTAATCGTATGTTTCGAATACGAAATTCGCTCCCAATTGATTTCATTTTCGTATGAGCTTCGGTAAAAAGGTGGACGTCATATCTCTCGGTTGCTTCCATCTCACCCACAACCCTATATTCCGTCAAGACTTTAATAGCAGCCGAGTATTCGATCCATTTACACCCATTGTTAATGTAGGCCGAGAGAGGACCGAGGTCGTTTGCACTGAGGGTCAATGACCCCTCGAAAGATCGAACGCGAGAAATGGAGTAAGAAAAGAGAGACGAGAACAGCCTGTGTACCCGTTATCAACTATGCTCCTCATAGAAGGACTTAGGAATCGTTGCAATATCACGTAGAAAAAATCGATTAAAATACGCGGACAAACAATTGCATGATGTACTTCTCTGATAATGTGAATCTTTCCATCCACTGAGAGATGACGAGGTAATGTTGTAGTAGAGAAGGGAAACATAGAGAAATATTGACTATAGATAATATCTACAGTTCCTCGCAATCTCGGTAAATATTTCGACCATAATTAAAATTTACTGTCCGAGTTGACGTTTTTGAAAGTAAAAGTAATGGAGTTAAACGTTAACATTCCTCCCAAAACATGGAGAAATCAGAAATACGTTCATAGTAACTTATTACATTACGATAGCATTTGGATAATATTCATTCAGGAAAGATACCAAAAAACTAGTTACAAGTTCTGCGGTAATATATCCACATTGGTTGGTCGACATCCGACATTTCCAAAATTAAATGATTATTACTTGACTTTTAATTTAAGTATTAGTTTATTTTAGTATATAGATGCACCATCCTATAAAAATAATATCTAATACTGAACAATGTTCTGGCCTCCAGTTATGAGAGGAAAAATGTCCATAGAAAGCGTGAATTATGAAGAAGAATTGATTTTAAAGGGAAATTTTATGGAATAAAGATCGAACGCGAGGGAGAAATGTCATAATATAGTATTTACTTTAAAGTCTTGCTTTAGAACAGAACATAATATGCATTACAATATCGCCATCTTGAAATCATTACAACAAAGGTCTCTGTGAAATTGAGCACGTAGTGTACGGAAATCGTTCAGTATATACAGATATATTGAATTTACATTTATAACAGGAGTAAATACAACTCCATCCTTTAGGAGGAAAGATGAGCTGGATCGATGAGACAGTCTGCAGCACCCGCTGCCTCGGGTTTTCCTCACCTCCTATCATCGAATATCCGCTGATCATTTGTATACTCTCAAAATTTTCAATACACCTTTCACCTCAGATGATGCTAAGTTTGAAATCCATTATTTTATATATTTATTAACTATCGAGTCAATGGAGTCTCTTAGATCAATGGCATTGCTTTCATTCCCCTCCCCCGACTTCTCCATTTAGACCTCATCCAAGAGATGAATACACGCCCAAGACGAAGACATTTCCCGATACTTTTTATTCTCTCCATCAATCTCTTGCTGTTATCTCGCATATCCATCTTCAACATGTACTTCCTTTGGCTATGTTTCGCAGCATCTCTCTTCTAACATTAATTTATCCTCACCACTTAACCTAGAATATGAAATTTTTAGTGGAAGACTGACTTACATTTACGTAACTTAAAAGGTAAAGAAAGTTTCGGGTTGTAATGAAAATATATAAAACATTCATCTCCTTCCTATGTTAAAGAGCACTTCTTGATGTATCGAGGCAGCTATGTCTAAAGAACATTCCAAGGTTGTTTAATTTATTATTCATAAAATAATTGTATTTGAACAACCTGCAGAGCTAGAAGTCATTTCTACTTCATAGCCGTAAGGAGTGATTTTTATAAATGATTCAAAACAAATCAGGAACAGTAGTTGACTTCAAAACCTTTACTTAAATTCCCTACTTTCCATCATCGAATTGTAAGAATTAAGTTTTATTATTAAGTTTATAATGTATCTAAGGTCGCATTCCTAACCTCATCATCGTGTTAAATAAATATAGCAATCAATTTTTCAGTGGAATTCATCTGCAATTTGTATCACAAGTAAGCAATAAAACAAAAACATATTCTACCAGCTTTTGTGAATTTTTGAATGAATGGCAATGGAACGGAGTATGCGCGTAAGTAAAACGTTAAAATATTCGAGATTAATGAGTTAAAGGCTTCTGAATAAATATAAAAAATCAGTAAAATGCGTAAAAGGCAAGTGAATAAATATAAAAAATGGATGGAAATTGTGAGGGATGTATATTGTGATATTTTTTCAATAGATCTCAATAGCTCAATAGGATGGAGCCATATTTTTTGTTCATAAGATCGACTTTTTTTCTTAAAAATGTGCCGCGATCGACTTTTTGCCATTGGCGTATTCTAAGTAAGTGAGATGTGTAGTGTAGTGAAATGCATGTTTGTATAGTAAGTTTCAGTATAATTTACCTTTCAGCGGGGGTAGTAAAATGTTTCGATCTAATTTACAACCCGATTGTCAACGTTTAATTCACTTCCGTCCAAAGCCGATTATGAGGTACCTTAGCAAAATCAATGATAATTACAACTTTATACCGCTCATCCATAAATTCGGCAATGTCTTGAACTAAGCCGAGGAGCTGCGTCTCACAAGAGTATCCTTAACTAAAACCGTACACATAAATTTCCCTCCAATATTTGCGGAGATGATCAGCAATTAAGCTGCCATTAGTTTGCATATTTGAGAGGATTTATCTACCTGCGTAAAAATAATAACATTAATTATTTAAAGAGTCAAAAACTCACATCAAGGGCATTTAAAAGAACATAGATAATAATTAACAATAGTTATAAATTCGAAGTAGCTACAGATAAAGGCAGATTCTATGATTTTTTCAAATCTCCTTCTTCTCAAGCTCTTCTTAGCTCAAAATATTAAATTACTTTTTGAATTTCCGCGACGTACTTATTACCCATGATCACAGTGTCAGGGAGGCAGAATTTAAGGAATTTATGATATTATCAAATCCCCAGAATACATTTAAGTATTGGTAAAAATTTTTGTCTTCTACAATATCTTCAAAGTCCATGGAATTACGAGTGATCGGCGATACACCAAAATCGGCCTCACGATTGACTTGTTGTCCACGCCCGCCTCCATGAGCAACCGTTAATGGGCCGATACAGACTTGATTCACGGTAGTGATTTTTCGTGTTTATTCAGTTACATTTCAGAAATTACTGGCACAGTAGAAATACATTTTTTGAAGAGTGAGGATCTGTCTAGAGATAATTCGACGTTTTAGGTCCATTTTGCTAGGCGATTTAATTAAATGATTTTTTAAGTCAAAAGCAACAGTTGGTATTTTATATTTTATACTTTTATAAAGATATTTTAATCGTTTACATTAGGGGCTTTTAGATAATAGTAGCGATTTATAACATATGCTGCATATTTTAGTTTTCTCTCAAACAGACAAGAAGAATTTTCAACACAAAATTTCAAGGTTAGATTTCACAAATGGTTATCACATTATATTTAGCCTTTGATGATACAAATGTATAAAACAGTGGTTCTGAGGCAGAACGAGACGCTTCTACTCAATGTTTTTGATACTGAATTTCAGCAAGAGAAAAATTAACATTCTTGACTACCTCATACTTAAAGATTTAAATCTTCTGATACATTCCATTTATTAGATTATCTTAAATAATGTACTAATTGTTTTATTTTAGGGAGCTCATCAAAATATACTCTTCATAAAGACCATTTAATTGATTTAAAGTTCATTAATGGTGTATTTTAGTCCAAAGTATCCCATATTAGATACTCTACACCACAAGCCTACCAAGTAGATGGAATATTCAGCTAAATAATCGTTACCAACAATCACAGATTACAATCACAATATTTCTTACAATTATTTTAATATTTTTAAATAGCAGGACTCATAAAATTTTACAATAGCTCTTGTCCATCTTCTTGCAAACATGGAAATTATCAAAGACTATCTAAAGGAGGGAAGTGTATTAAGTGCGAGATGTCTCCGTGAAAATAAAAACATTTTGATGCAATGGGAAACTTCTAAACCTTATGCCCCATTTATCTTCGTTCAACAATATAAAAACTTTATCATGTTTTATTGTTCGATGAGTTGCATCCTTTAATGATACCTCTTGCTTATAAGGGACGTGCACTTGATGCCTCTCTTCAAGTATGAAAGCGCCATTTGGGAGGAATGCGATTCGGAAGTGAGGATAGAAAGATCCAATCAATAACGAACGCAGTGAAAGCTTCGTAAGAAGATAATCCGGAGAAGTTGTGAAATCGTGATTGTGCAATTGAAGCATTTATTTTGGCTCTCGACAGCGTAATTTTGATGACATCAACTGGGAGCGATACCTTCCATCAATTGCCGATTAGAATTCAAATACAAGAGAAAAACTAATTATTCTCAATTTATCAGATTTACTTATTTTTCTACATCGAGAAAATTAACTTGATTACGTACGTAACACCAAACTAAAAAAAGCAGAGTTCTGGCAACTAAATTAAATAGAAAATTATGAATGAATGATTTTTATCTATATATGTTTTCATTAAATAGCTAGGTACACTATAGATAAGATTCATTACTTGGCACTATTTAGCATATTTGGGTGGGCATATGAAAAAGATCAAATGCTGCGGCTAAGAACTGACCTTGGCTTAAAGAGGTCTGTTTACCATAACTAGAGTATTAATAGGAAGCATGAATAATTTATAATTTATCACATTTAAAGAAGTAAGAAAGGTGGTTATAGAGTTGAACGTCAAGAAAAAATAATAAATTGGAAAACGAAACTTTTCCAGAGATAACAACAAAGAGTATATATTATATTTTCTTGCCATTAGTATAAAAATTCTTTTGAAGGATTGGATTTTTTTGGATTCAATTGGATGAAAAACGAAATGGAGGTTAAGGAGATGATATAGTCCATATCTTGGCGTGAAATGTTCTAATCGTTCATTCTCATTCGTTTGACAGTTTTTAAGAATATTCGTGGTTTTAATTCATATATGACTTTGAAAATAATATTGACACTATACCGGAGGATTGCAGAAAAGCAACAATTATACCGATCCACAAAGAGGGGTAAAGACCAACTTAGAGAATTACAGGTCGATTAGTTTGACACGATATGTAAGTAATAAGTGAGTAATGATAAGTAAGATAATGGAGAGCCTAGTCGCAGAACATATCAGGAGATTTTGGAGGGATACAGGATGGTTATGTAAGTATCAGTATTGAGTCAGAAGGAATTACTCACGTGAGTCGCAGTTGCTGTGTTTATGTCAGGACATTTCGGATTCGTTTGATTTAAAAAAGGATATAGAAGCCATAGTTTTCAATTTCTCCAAAGAGTTTGATATAGTGCTGCATCATCAATTGTTGGCAAAAATAGAGAAAATGGGTAAAGACGACAGAGTAAGACTGGTCGGAAAATTTCTTAATCCGTATATCTCAGCGAGTTAAAGTAAGCTAAAAATTATTCGATGAAATAGAAATAACGTGGTGAGTGCCACAGGGAAGCGTAGTTGGTCCTTTACTTTTCTGAATTTATTCAAACGATGTGCATAAATGTGCATGTGCATAAAATCCAAAATAAGGCTATTTGCACTGCAAAATTTATAGGCAGAATAACGCAGGAAGATATTAAAACGGTTGAGAGGTAGGCTTCTAAGGTTATAACTTTCACAAATAAGGTAAGTAGGGGGGAAGTGAGAATTTAAAGGGGAAATAATTCCAAGGGTGAAGGAATGTAAGTAATCAGAAGTCATACTAACCAAAAACTTGGATCAGAGTAATCATTTAGACAAAACAGTGTCCAAAGCGTTTGGTAACTTACATTGCATAATGAGAAATATGAAAGGAAGTGGTAGGGAAGCAAAGGATCTGGGACACAAAACGATAGTGAGGCTTCCACTGGAATACGCGACTATTGTTTGGGATCCGCATGATAAACAGAATATAGAAAAGTTAGAGAAAGTGCAAAGGAAAGCAGCTATAATCCGTTCCACAAAAGCTGGTTGTACAGGAAGCTTATGGAGAAATAAATGCATGTAAACTGTCATAAAAGATCAACCTACTCTCTCCCAAGGAGTAATTCATATCAGTGTTGCGCAGTATCACGGATAAAATTAAGATTTTCAGCTTATTTTGGTCGATTTTTTCTGGAATTTTGGTGGAATTGGGATGAGAATGGATGATTTTTCACATTGATGAAGATTTATCATCCTTATAATATGCGGAATAAATTATATTGAGGAATAAATAAATAAATGGTTGTCTTAGCGACCAAGAATATTATAAAACTGCCATTGCTTATTATTCTATCCATATACAGAAAATGCTAGTTTTACCTTAGATAACTCTCTATACCTTATGAATACATAAAGGTCAAATTATATAAATTTTTGATTAGCCGTATCATTTTAAAAAATAATTTAAGTGGAGCATAACCTTCGAAAAATTTGATCTTGCAGTCCAATTTATACGTCGCCTAAACTTTTTTGTTTCTTAAGTTACGAAAAACTTGTCGCAAGAGAATTTTTTTATGAGATAAATGTTATTTTCATTTACAGTTTATTCTGAGTCAATATCTTGGATATAACTTCAGTTTTTGACTTTTAAACCCAAGAGAGTAATTAGCGCTCAGACAATCATTATTACTTTTATGATCGAGACTCATAGTCCCAAGAGTGTAATTCAGATTGATCCGAAACCGGCTCTCGGATATAAAATTCAGAAATTAAATCACGATATTTTGAATAAATAAATAAATGTAACACTGATGTACGATTGTCTAATAATTGCACTACATTACTTGGAAGAGGTAATTTCACTATTCTAATTGTTCATAGAGTGCTATTTTCACAAGGCATGACTTTCAATATCCCTATATACTGCCTGATGATATGAGAGAGAAGAACAGAGGATCGATAGAGTTGAGTGATATTTGGGTGATCGGAATTCCTCCAAGAAAAAGTCCTTCTCACAAAACATTAGAATACGGAAATTCATAACAACTCAATTGATAAGCCGAAAAAATGGCCAAAAAAGAAGAACAAGGATCTCTTGCGACAGAAAACAACTGCGCCGGGAAGTCGCGAGACAAGTGTTAAAACAAAGACTCTGAAGTTAGAGAATTAAGAAAACTAAAGTTGTCTGCAGTTCTTTATCCTGATTTTGTGTTTAATAAAAATTGAAAGGTATACTTAAGAATTAATGTAACTTACATTCTTTACAGCTTTTATTCTCATGAAATTTCAGCAGTTTACTACTCCGCTACCTTCTTGTTGTAATTCAATTCAACTTAACTACATCTAGTATGGGATATCTCATTTGAAATATTCTCTTTAGTAAGAGATAATGGCGAAATTACAAATCCTATAAAGAAATAACCTTACTAAAATTTCTTTATTTTTTTCATCAAGTATTTTCATTTTCATGGATATTTCATTAATTTTCTTCACTAAATCTGATTTATTGGAATCAGATTGATTCATAGCAATGGCATTTATTTTAGAATTTTAACCATTTATGGTACTTTTTTGATCAAATTTAATATATAAAAAATATTTTAATGGGGAAATAAGAAAATGAACACCCTACAACTTCCTCTCCAGGAAAAGCACTCAAACGATTGCTTATCTCCATACGTATAAACTGAACATTTTTCCTTCATTTCCATTAAATTATAGGTGAAAATATTATTCAAATACACAGCTTCCATTAAAAGTAAATAATAACACCATAATTAACAGCTTCTGATACTAGATGTTAGAATTACTGTACCTAATTTCATGGATTGATGATTTGTGTATTAACAATGTGACCTTTATCCATAAAGTAAAAGTTAAATTTAAGTATATTGATGGATTTTTTCGGAGTTTACCATTCACCATGACTTAAAGATAATCACTACATTAATGTTCTTCAAAATCAGGTTTCTTAAAGAAGAATTTTTTTGCTTCTGGCAAAAAAATGTCATTTCATCTCCACTTATCTAATATGCACTGTGTTTCTTGTTTCGTAAAACTCTTTTACTTTTGTTCTCTGAAAAATATTAGTTAACATTCAGATAAAACGACCTCTAAGAGAATGGGTTTAGTTTATAAATGCATTTCAATAAGTTTTTCCATAAGATTTGTTTTCTTACATGAACACACATAAAACAAACAATTCTTCTTGTTTTAATTCATCCACTAATGAAAATCAAAACAATACAAAATATGAAGAGTATCTGGAAAGAACTGTATATTTATCCAGGAAATTGTTTTATTGCAAGACCTGATTGATGTGACATTTCAACATGGCACAATTAATTCAAAAATGAATATATTTTTCATAATTTTACTTTCATTAACAAATTTACATGTTTGGCTATTAACTATTATTTCAAGTTAGAAAGTCATAATGATAGTTTTGTGTGTGATCGTATATGATAACTTAAGAGGAAATTTCTTAGGAAAATCAGAACCACTTAAAAGCAGATAATTTTCCTTTATTGGGCATGTTTTATGTTACAGCTTGTAAAGCACAAAGCCAAGATATTCACGAATATGAATATTTATTTATGAGTATTTAAGACATGTATAATAGAAGAGAACTACGAAAAAACTCATTGCACTTTCGGATTCCAGAAAACAAAACTGCAATATCCAATTTTTTCACTATCTCCAAATGAATTCAACCAGCTGCATGGCAAGACAAAATCCTTGATATGCATTTATATATCTCATTCCAAGGGAATGCCTTCTGTTCCCAAAATCCCTCACCATACTCAGATTTTTACATACAGCATAAACCAACACAATTTTTTAGTATATCATTTATTTTTCATGTCCTCAAATACTTGGAATCATAAAATCTTGGTATACAACTAACTATGTCTAATTGATGACGGTAAAAACAAGCTGGAGTGGCCAAACATTCTAAACAACATATCTCATGCAGATGGAGTTTTCATAAAAATCTTACATACAGCTGCCTCCAACCTTGGAGTTCTCCATGGGCACCGTCTCAATGCCATCAGCATGACATCAAAATTTGCACCTCCAACAGAACATTCTAGGCCAGAGTATGCCTCATCTAATTTTCAATTTCCAATTTTGTAAAACCTTTCCTTGTGGATGACAATGATTGAACTGTCCTTTTCATAAAAGAAACCCTCCCCTCTTCCAGCTAAAATTTTTACAAGGGAAGCCACCTTCCACTCCAGCTATGGCAGTGTATGCAGGCAGGAAGATGGATAGGAAGGGGGGAGGGTCTCAGTAATTACTTTCAATGGGTGGAGAAAAACTTTCAAAAGTCTGTGTAGAGAGCAGAATGGGGAACAAATCTTAAAAAAAGTTTAGGTCAAAGGAGAGGGGGAATTAAAGAATGGGGGAAAGAGCCATGGTCAGTTTGGCCTATAACCCCCAACATGAAATCAGTTCATGTTAATTCTTCCAAACCCTTTGCCAAAAAAGACAATCAATACCCTCCCCTTGTCATCATGCTTCTTAACTCTGGAATGAATTAAAAATTTGTGTATTTTGGATTGGCACAAACCAGTCTATGGCAACAATCCCACTACCCATCTTCCTGCTCACATACTCCCTCTTCTGATATATATCTTAAGAGTAACCTCTCTCTCCTTCATTTACTTTGTCACCAACACACTCCCACACACTGGCTGAAAAGTCCATGTTGAGCATCCTTATGTTTTAATACGGCTTCCACTTAACGATACAGGTGGCTTTCTAATAAATTTCATTGTACATATGAACAATTACAATACTTTCATACTTGAGAAAACACTCAACCATCTGAAATGTTAACATTCATCAAATACTGTATATTAACATAAATTGAAGAGTATAAAGGCATTACAATAATAACACGGTTGAGTGCTCATCCTAAAAAAAACATTTTTCAAACATGATGAAATTCATTCTCATTCTCTGTCACTGCTACAAATTTTCTGTAAAAATTTGTTCTCTCTTTTGCTTTGGTAATGAGCAGCACCAAAGCTAAAAAAAACCCTCAATATCTTTTTCTTGCATGGGATGTTGAATTATAGCACTACTTACAATGGAACACCGTCCAGCTCTCTCTCCTCTAGTAACTATTATCTGGGAAATATACTATAAAATCCTTCCAAATCTCACCCTCATTCAAAAGACTTGCTGGTCTAATAATAATAAAAAAAGCAAGTCTTTCAAATGACCATTTCACTTTTTTTAAGCTATTCACTTCACAAGATTCTTTTTTATTCCCAGTCAACTTGACAAAGTTCATCATTAAAAAACAAGAATAAACATTTCTTTGGGTCACATTTTATATTATTTGAGCCACATGGAAAATCACATGAAGATTTGGAATAGCTAAAAAAAAATACTTTGCTAAAACTTCTGACACCCTACAACTCCTGCCAGGGCTATAAACTATGGTATCTACAGGATTGTATAAAATATACTCAATAACATTTAGAAGGCATAGTGGAATGAATGTTGGGAATAATAGCTTTGTAAAACACATTCTGCAGTTAAAATCCGACTTTAAAAAATTGGAAAATCTTGAAGCCTACCACAACAAACTAAGATTGCATAAAATTGTTTCTCTTTTAATCCCTTTCCCAAGTATCTTACACATTTCTTTTAAAAAGCTACACAAACTGCTTTCAATATTCTTACAAATTGTATATAAAAGAGGAGACTGCATCATGTTTTAAAACTTAAAAATCATGTGAGAGAGAACCACATTGCCAAATGGAGAAATAAATTTTTTGTTATGATTAGGGATGACCACTGTAGGTGGGGTGGAAATCTAGTGAATTAAGCAGCAGTACATCACATGACACACACACACACACAACGAGGAGAGAGGATAGGTAGGTTGACACATTCAAGATGTACTCTTCACACCTCTTCGCCATTCACGTTGTTACAGAACTCAACAATTTCACTTTGCTTCTTTCTCTTCCTTTTGCTTGTTCTCCTCTACATCTTTCTCAGCCTCCTTTTCATTTTCCCCCTGTAAAATAATCAACAGGTGAAATAATCTTTCTGTGATGGCCGTCTGATAAAAATTAAAAATTTATATATATTAAATATAATATATATATATATATATATATGGCTGAATCGGGGGGATCCATCTATATTAACTTACAGTTAGCAAGATGTTTTTTTTACTAATTATACATTAACAATAGTTGCTCAAAAATTTTTTTTAAAGATATATGCGGGAGGCTAAAAAAATAACCGGAATTTTTAAATGTTGCGCGTTTGGAGTGTCCGATTTTCCAAACTCTTTCTTATTATATTGGTACACATGTCCCTATTGTATAGTAAAAATTCCTGTTTTTTTGTAGTTTACTTTATAATTTGTTGCAGCCGCTAAGGTAAAAGGTGTTTCTTTGATTTTTTTTCGGCGATTTTCATTTGGCTAAAAAGGTGGGCTAAAGAATTTTTTTTGCGAAATTAGAGTAAAACATGAAATAAAATATAACAAAGAGCGAGAAATGTTACGAAAGGGCTAAATTGAGTCTATTACGAGTAAAATAAGAGTTTACGAATGGTATAACCATATTTAGGATGGCTGAGAAAATGAAAGATAAAGAACGGCCCAGACGCTCTAGCAAACCGAAAACCGATGAAAGCTCGGAAAAAGTTATAGAAAATGTGAAAAGGTTATAAAAATCGCCGAATAACAATCTTACAATCAGTAAGTAAGTATTCTCTTACATGTTAATAAACATATACATTGGCTCGCGCCATGAAATTGTTCCCTTAAAAAAAAACAAGGATTAGTGGAAAGGCAATTCATGGCTTTAGGCACTACGATATTGAACTTGTTCACAACTAGTTGCTTGTTCGTGGTTTTTGGTCAAACACAACTGTAATGATGTCACAGTCTCGATATTTGTCAGGCAAGGCCCCGTGTGACTTTTTCCTATTTCAAGAAATAAGGAGAACTTTAATGTTCCGTCGTTTTAGATGCATGGATGCCATTAAAAGCGAATCGCCGAAAGAACTAAAGGCTATCCCAAAGATTGAGTTAAAGTGCTGTTTTGAAGATTAGTAAAAGCGATGACACAAATGCATAATATGTAATGGAGACTATTTTGACGGCAACAACATAAATTTAGGCATATTAAATTAATTTTTTTCAATAAACGAAAATTCCCGTTATTTTTTTAACACCACGCCTTTTCAACTATATTTCAAGTCTTTGATCAGTAATTCATGAATTGAGTTCGATTTCTTATGCATTTTTTATGGCAGCAATTTTCCCGTCCGGACGTCGAACTATCCTTACTAAGATTGCATATCAATCTGTTTAGATTTATGTTCTTTAAAAACTCTCCAAGTTTCAAGATTGAGTACTAAATATAAGTTCCTCAATTTTAATTTTTCAAAGTGTTTCTTAAAGTGTGCTAATTTTCTCATGTACTCCTTATGGAGAACATTAATATGCCTCCTAAAATCGTACTCATAACCTACTGCGGTACTATCCTTTTCCTTAAATAAAATTATTTTTAATGGCTATAGCTTTGCAAAGTTACAATCGTCCAGCTCTGCAATTAACAGCTAAAAATAATTATTCAAACACGCCTCCCAAGCATATACCTATCATAGGTTCGATTCTAGGAGACCCCAAAATCAGACTTTTCCCCAACAGGTTTATATGGGTTCAATTTTCAGGATTTTTAAAAGATCCCTTGCACACATTATGATAGAATTTCAAATGACAATAGATTCCATGTATTTCTACATAAAAATACTATTGCCTATCTACAAATGTTAAAGGGTAAGATTCCAGGTGGTGATATATTCTCAAATTTAAAAAAATGTTTTATAGTTCAATGGGAAAGATATATCAATAACACTTGGAAGAATTATAAACACATATGTTATCAATTCTGAAAAAAAGTCCATAGTTTTTACGTGTATTTGGTTCAATTCTAGAGAAGCCTGTAATGTCGATTTTTCCATAAGAATACATTTTTCGAAAGATTTTTCATATTTTCAAGATTTTGAAAATTATTTTGGGACACTTTCCAGTTGCGTAGAAGATTTTCATTTAAAACATTTATAGATAGGCTGTATCTTTCTGTTCAGCTGCCAAATGTTGAATATGGTCCCAAGTTCAATTCTAGGGATCATTTACTACATCTCCATAAGAAATACATAGAACAATAAATTTGAGGCACTACTTTAATGTATTTTTGCTTAGCAATTTGAAGAATTTATAAAGATGATGATACTTATGCAAATGATGAAAATATTTGACTTATAATATCCTTAGTACATTGCCCAGGCTGGGAGATTGCTACCATAAGAATTGCATTGGAAATCCAACTTCTTTTAAAATGTGCAGACACAATGTCTTTTAAATTAGGCTGGGAATTGTGTGAACTTTAAAGACACCCAGAAATCTGTATATATATATATATTACTGATATAGTAAGACTTGGGAACCATTATAAAAGGAATTTATTCAAGAAACTTTAATAAAAATTGCAATAATTTATGTACAAGACCTTTTCCTTCTCCTTTTCAATGTCCTTCTCTGTTTCCTTATCACCTTCCTTCTCATCTTTTTTCTCTTCTTCCTTGCCCTTTCCATCGGCTGCCTTCTCCTGAGGCTCTGGTTTTGGGAGGTGGCTGTTTAAATCCAATGTCTTGCACATATCTTCCCAATCAGGGTAGCACCTATGTTAAAACAATTACATTCACATGTATGCTTAATACTTATTCATATTACAAATATTTATCAATAGTATGAAACATGATTTCATGCAATTTACAACATTATTTAAAGAAACAACCCAGAGGATGGATGCTTGAAACAACTGTTCAATTTAAAAAATTACAAAAACACTGATTCTTTAGAAGCTCAAACTGTGAAGTATCATATTAATACATGCATAACAACATTTTGATAGCTTACCTCTCCTTCATTCTATTGACAAGCCCAACCAGATTTGCGCAGTTATCCTGCATATAATCTCTCAAGACAAATTCCTGTTCCTTGTCAAAGAAGTATATCTGAGCTAGATTAGCAAAAGCAACCACGTCCAGCTAGAAGGAAAAATTATTTTACAATAGATGCAACATAAAGGATCAAATACTTTATCCTGATCATTAGCTTATTTTTACAAATTTGTGGATGTGAATATGATCTGATAGAGGTGGGCCATTACAGTTTTTTTGGATTGATAAAAATTTACATCTTAAAAATCCAGGAGCAAATTTTTATTAATAAGATGAGATGGTCATTAGAGGTAATTTCAGAGAATTATCAGATTATAAGTTGACAGCAATGAAATTTTTTTTCCTAAATAACATAATGAATCATGAAATCTTGTTATATGTTATGGTTACAAAAATAGTAAATTTTAGTGTATTTAGAATAAAGTAAATTAAGTAGTAATTACCACAGTTGGCTCATCTCCAAAGAAAAATGGTTTATCAGCAAGAACATCCGAAAGAACTTTCAGGTCTCTCTTTCCCATATCCATGATCTCCTCAGGCTTGTGAACACCAATTCCATGGGCTTTGACCTTCTTAGCTCCCTGTTGAAGTAAATGAGGATGATAATTATGCACAATGATATTTTCTTTTAAAATTTCTTTTCAATTAGTGTTACAAGAGGACTCTTTCTACCTTACCTTGCGACTGAAAGCAAACTTAAACAGGAAGTTCAAGATAACTTGAGGAATCTTTGTTCCATAACCATGCTGAAGGTTCATCTTGTATCCCTTGAGGACACTTTCAGTGTTCTTGGATCTCCACCACAAAACAACCCTTAAACATAAAAATGAGGGCTATTTTTAGCCATGCAGATACATAAAAATCTCTATTGATAATAATAACATGCTTTCAATCAAGAATTTCATTTTATTATTAAAATAAACATAAGACTGATACTACTATGGTGTGTGAATGATTCTAAAATTGTGATGTCAAATTTTGAACATGAGAATAAATATTTATATATATAATATATATACAATTATATTCACTCACATCACTAGACTATTCTCAATCATGGAAATAAGTGCATGAGATATGCTCTTATCATAATTGTTGAGACCAGAATCCAAATCCTTTTCAAATCTCTGAGCCAACTCCTTCACTATGATGGTGCTATCAGCTATCTCCTCACCGTTCAACTCAATAAAAGGAAGCTGTCCCTTTTTAGAGCGAAGCTTCATCTTATGGTCAACATTCTGAAAAATAAAAAATGTAAAATAAAGTCAAATAACCATTTAATTTTCTCAATGCAATATGTCAAGACGGATAAAAATATAGTCAACCATTAGTAGCTTGAATATACATTCTAATAAACTTAGCTTGGTAGCTTAATTTTTACTAAAATAATAAGAAAAATAGGCCATTGTTTTTCCAAAATAAAAAATAAAGAACAAGATGTGAGAGGCATTTGCTTCTTTTTTGCTCTTGGTCAATCAAAAGTGAAAACATCCGAGAGAATAACATAATATACAAAATATCATTGCGTAATGAACGGATTGGATTGAGAGGATCTACGACATAAGGTACCAAATCGCTCTTTAAATGAGGTTGGGATGGCATTTTTATTACGTAGGCTGAATCGGGATTCAGAGCCGATAAGAGGTAGCGCGATTCTTACGATTTTCTTATGTTGTGAATCATTAGACATTAGATTATGATAATGCACCAGATTCAGCTGGACGGTCGTTTACGTCCGTGGGAAGGATGGCAAAGCAAAGACGAGAAAAAAATCACGAAAAATTTATCGCATAATGTTTCATATTTTCAATGTATGTTGAACAATAAAAATGCCCATATAAACATCCATTTTAATAGTCCGCATCCCAATTAGAATACGCGATTGGTAATAAAGTAAAATTTTTACTCTCGAAGGATTGCGGTTTCCCCCTCATTTTCCAACGAAGCACATTCCGAGCGTTTAGAAGTTCGCACGAAGCGACACGTAGCGGGGAAGAGACGAACGTCTGGCATGGAGTAGCTATGGCAACAGGATTTGAACGGCTAAAGGAGCGTAAGAGATGAAGAAAAGACATTAAGGTATCAATGAAGGGAAGAGGGAGCGACTTTTCTCTGCGAATGATGTCCAAAGAAATAATTTAAAGGAAATTGAACGAAATAAGAAATAGACGGTGTGAAAGGATAGGAATGGAAGAGTATAGATATGAGATGCTAGTGTTTCAGAAACAGCAAACAGTGCTTCAAAGATAAGTGCGAATCAGATCATTCTCTGCGGGGGTGGAAGTGAGATTGAGCGGGGATTGTGATGACTACTACAAGCCCGGCACCCTCTCGCCGTATTGATCCAATGCAGCAGACGACGGCGCGGTGGGGGAAGAAGGGGGCAGACGCCGAAGTGGACGGGAGAAGTGGCACACCTTCCTCACGGTCCACACAGACAACGAGCGTAGTTAATGGATGGAACCATCAAGAGATTATGATCGGTTAAGGCCAAGCAAATTTGAAAAGAAATCGCAAGAGTGAAATAACTATAGTGAAATTCATTCGATTTAGAAGTGTAATCGGACTCAGGGTTTCGCTGTTCTCGTTGAATTTTAAGTCATGCGCCTTCCTCATCACACAAGATGAACGGCAAGGAAAAATCGAGTTAGATTTAAAGACGTTTAAAAAATTAAATTTTTCTTCGAACGATTCATGAAAATAAGTGATGGGAAAAGTGAGCCAGTAACTTTCATACCAACCCAATGGTTACAGGGTGTGTGAGATTAGATGCAGATGAAAAATTTCAAATTTAAAGTGATATTTAGAACATAAATCATGACCTTATTTGCTATATCTAAATTACCATTTCTTCAGTAACTGATGTCGGGAAATATCAGCTTCATTATAAACCTTGTGGCGAAATAGCCAGGGGATGATCATCTTTAAATACGAGATTCTTTCAAGTGATTTTCTGAATCCAGATAAAGCAAGAAGAACACATCCACACTTTTGAAGTTCGCCACATTTCAAATCGAACTAATGTTTAGCAGCTGAGGACGGGGGATATAAGAAGATGGGAAGGAACTTAATGGACTACGTAAACATCGCGCCATTACATAAGCATTCAAAATATGAAAAAAGTAGCGGAAGAACCGCAATGTTTATATTTCAATTACAAGCACTCAAAAGCGAGAAGGGAGGGAACGCATGGATTTGACGGACTTCAACACTTCACGATGTCCCTGGGATAACTTGATAAATACAGCGTCTCTCTTCAACAATTCCGTGTGGGGAGAAGCAGATACATCGAAAATTTACATCATCAGCACCTTAATCGTCTTCGTTTTGATTATTAGCAGAGAGTTTGCATGGGGTGATTATGGACCAATTCTGGCACCGAGCCAAGGAATGCGAAGATCACTGAAGGATGAGGTCGGCAACCTTAGCGCTTTGAGAGACTAAAGAGGTGTTTGATAAAAGAGGAAAAGAAGAGCACATTTGATTTCACGGTTCGAAGTAAATTACTTCAGCCAAAAAATTAAAGATATAAGCACGAAATAATAACAGTAGGCTATAATTTTTTGAGACTAAGGAACAAGTGCAATGCATATGCGGAAAGTTCATGAAGATTCTTTACACATGGTGCCGAAGATGTCTTTCAGAACATTTCGGCTGAGCAAATGACAGAAGATGATGCACCTCTGAATATTAATCTTAACTCCGAATCTTTACTTGGCTTCCGCATATTTGGATGGCTGTATTCCTAGATGGGGTAATATGGCGATCCTTGGTCGAGAGACAGCTGTGACGATGGGCAGTCAAACGACGTTTTACCGGGAGGGGGAGAAGAGTGGAGGGTCGAAATTGGGGGAAAGCGTACCAACAGCTGCCGCAACCAACACCACGTTCAGCCAAACGTGTGTTTCTTACCTCCCCCTCTCAGCACTGCCTACGAAATGGGTTACAACAGCTGCATTACGAGAGGGCAATGTCAATGGAGATTGTATGAAGATCAAATGAATGAATCAATCAAATGAGTCGCTAAAGCTTCGATTGCAAAAAGCAGTGATACAGACCAAGGAATAACGTAATGTTACTATAGTTTCCAAGAAAGGCATCCTAGATGTACCAATGGTTAAATGTTAGCTAGATTCTAGCCTTTACCGTTAATATTCATTGCCAAGTACATTCCCATAGAAAGGAGTCAGAAGATCGCATAATGGTGATGAATGAAAAATGCGCTTTTTAATAAATAAAAAGGGTTTAAAGTGAAAACCTGCTTCTATTTTTAATTAAGTCGATCTTCCAAGATACGATTCGCACGAGACGAAACTAAGAATGCAACCAAAATAAAGAAATATATAAAGTAAAACATCGATAGTTAAAGTGAACTTATTAATTATATGGTGAATAGAGTTAAATAGGTGATTTTGAGGCCCTTTAATATTGAAGTTAGGATTCACTATACATAAAAATAAATTACATGAGATCGTAATTTAATAATAATAGTAACGAAACAATAGAAAATTATAATCTACATAGATAAATATTTCAATTACTCATGACCTGATAACTACCAACGTACTAACGATGGAAAGGGAACGACTTTAATGAAACGAGGTTATTGAAATGAGAAAGCGGAGTGATAGGTAAAGAAATACAGCATATCAAATCACTATCAATTCCGAGTTTAAAACCGCAAGGACAGCGGTGACCGACCCGGAATAATTGTATACCTAAGTGTATGGGTTATGCGGGTTGTAACCAACACGCTTGTCCTACAGATTAACCCACTTTCTTAGCATCCAATCACTACTAGGCATTCCGTGTGATAAACAGTCTTATAATGTGAAAGCACAGAATCTTCCTTTCTCGGAAAACCGAATGCATTGTTGAAAGAATGAGAAAAATATTGCAAGAATTTTAAAGCAAATACTCTTTACCGAACATGGAATGTAAGGTAGTCACCCACATGGTAACCTACTTGTTCATTAACCTTTAAACGACATCTAGATCCGTCTTTCTCAACATCACGATATGACGTTTCTTTACTAGGACACGCTGACCGCAGACATTATTAAGTGTAGCTCTGCGCCGAATTTCTATACATTTCATAGTAAACCAAGAACAATAAATTACAAATGCCAGAGTATGGATAATAAGTTCCACAAGCGTCGTTTAAATTTGAGCTTCTGGCGATTTGCATTCGTAGCGATATTAAAGGCTTTTCAATCAGATTAAACCAGTTAATAATACCCCTATGTATATCACAGCATAATTCAGCACACATTCAAAGCAACAGAAGATGTAACACTGTATAACCTGCAGGAGTTTTCAAAACAAAAAATGCCAGTTGAGAGTGAGATAGTACTGCTGGGAATCAAAGATAAAATATAATATAATTTGATGGTCATGAGAGGTCATCGCGCCCAAGGATTTCCAGATTACGTTTTCAAAACAAAAACCTATTTAAAAATCGCAACCGAAATTCGAAAAATACACACCAAGGGAAGTGGTACCTCGTTAGTTTTGTTCTTTGAGATATTCACTTTTACTACGCAAAATCTCTCATAGGTGGGGAAGTACGCGCTCTTCGTAAAGGTGCGAAATGTACTCCAGGATTGTTAGTATTCTCGCAGCGTACTAAAGAGCCTATTCCAACAAGGAGTAGCAGAGCCTAAAGCAGAAAAGAATCCATTAAAACCCTCGCCGTTTATTGATAAGGAATGCTCAAGGACTCAATAAGTTCCACAATTAACAGCACCTCTTACGATGTGCAACGAAATCTGGGAATTATTTCTTGATTAATCAATCAAATCTTCTAAAGTTTCTGGATTACAAGAGGCGGAGTAAAATAATCACCAAAATTTTAGAGAGGTAATAATACATGTTCTGCCTTTTCAATTTTGTAGCTATACCAAGATTTAATACTACGAATAACAGCAATACTTTTTTAAGAAAAACAATTGAACATCTACAAGAGTCTTTCATACGAAAAAGCTAACTTGAACGGAAATTATTGGAGTAAGAAACTAAGCTCGAGAACGTAATTTCCAGAAGACCTTGACTTCGCCCTTTATTCGTCTTCGACAGGATATCCACAGACCGAGCTACAGATGAGAGTCCAAAACACTTGAAGATTCTTCACACGAACCCCGACTAAGCCTCTGGAAGAGCACGTCAACTGATTCGCAAATCATGCGATACATGTCTTCAGTCGACACCTTTTCTGCAGCAACCTTGCTTCCCCTTGGCAACCACCGAACGAATGGTGCACAGGACGAATGGAGAGCAGAAAAGAGGAGAGAAAAAAGGTGGGAGACGTACCAGAAATAAAACCGTAATAAGAATATGGATTTGAGATGATGATGTAGTATGATACGTGAAATCACTACGTAGTTAAAATTAATTCATCATAGAAAACAATGGTATATCATATAAAAGAATCATCATGAAACTTAATAATCACAGGTTTTGTACTTATGGAAGGTTTCGAGATCAACTGTATCAGAACCGTTTCCTTAAGATTGCTGCATTTATCAAACGTTTGAGAATTGTATTTTTAATAGAGAGGTACATAAAAAATGATAGTATACAAATAAAGAGAATGAAAATGCATAAATTTGGCGCACGAAGTAACTGTAGACGTTTTCCATCAAAATTTCCACAAATCCTTTTATTTATTTAGCCTTAACATATTCACGTGGAAAATGCGGTTAAAATATTGATAAAACCAAAGGAATCGAAGGGTTTTTTAAATTTTTGCAAAACAATTATTTTTATGACTTACATATTTATTAAAAACGAACTATTATAGAATGTCTTCTAAAATAATGCTCATCACGTAAACACAGAGCGTCAATTGAGTTCGCATCAAGAGTTTTTCAACAGCAAATATATAAAAAAAAAACAATCTTGCATCCGCGATGAGTAACATTCTCCGTTTAGACAGCGGTCATCGACATGCGAATGCATTTTCATAAAAATCCGATTTCGTGTGTGGAAAAAATCTCCGTGTATTTTGTGCTCTTCTCTGCCATCCACGGATAGTTACCAAAATTAAGCAACAAATTCTCTCGTTAATCTTCTCGAGATGTTGCATTTCAAAAGTTGCGACAGCTTTCATAGGAAATCGTGGGCAATCTCTACCATAGAAATTACCTTTTCACGACTGCAAACAAAATTTTACAGTATTACTTAAGGGATCTTTGAGTATCCATTAGCTTCATCGACATTTCAAAAGTAAAACTCTATGGAACAAATTAAAACGAAATTTTTCAAATAAATTCGATTCCATACTTAAAAGGAAGACTGTTTCACATTAGGATTGCCGTTTTAAAAAATGTTAAACAAAAAGGCCGACGAATGGAGTATTACCAGAATAATATACCCAAGAACATGTTGAACGCATTCTGAAGCTAATTAATTTTGGTTCGAATTTTTATTTTGCAAATAACATACTTGTTGTTTTATTTTCCGTCAAAGAGAGTTCATAGGAAAATACCAACCAGTTAAATCAATTTTACCTTGTTAATCGATTCAACATGTCTCAAACACAGTGAAATAATGATCAATCGTAAACAAAATGTATTTTCTACCATAAATTATTGGTACAAGAGATGATTCAAGCGAGATTTCATTATTATAGCGTATTTTTGAGTGCCCCCTATCGAATCATTTCCCATCATTTACGTGAATAAATCGAAATATCGTACTTCTATGAACGGAAGCGGTTATTGAAGCTCCTTCACCGGATTAATCGGACGGCGACGGGGCGATGAACCTTCCGATCCATTCACACTGATGCAAGTCTAATAAGTCACAAAAGTATTTTTTGGGCAAAATTGTTACGTTATTTAGTATATTTTAAGATTCTCATTCATTTCTACTGAGACAACGGGAATTTTTCCTTCCGCCTCAGGGCGCCAAAAATGTTTTTTCCCTTTGCCACCAAATTACAACCCTAAATTTCAATAAATGAATATAAAATAAATCACAAATCCATTCAACTAGCCATGCAAACTCTAGGAAAAAGAAACAACCAGAAATGTATGTATCAAACGTTTGTCCGGAAAGAGTTATCGCAACAGTTTCTAATTCCTCCAAGCACAATAAGGCATTTCATTTTAACGTAAGAACATGAAATGTCTAAAACGCATTAATGAACAGCCGTTCAAGGGAAGATTTTGTGAGGGTTGCAAACGAAGGCAGCCTGGATTTCATCCAGATAACGGTCGTTGAATCATCCGAGAGGAACGAGGCAAGAAGGTACTTCTCCAAGTGTGCAACGAACTATGCCGTCTTAATTGGAAGGAGTCCTTGAGGATATCCCAAGGTAAGTGGGTCGACAGGCGGAAAAAGATGAAACAGTAAGGATGTGAGATGGCCCTATGTTTGAGGGAACACGTGAGGAGTGCTAAGAGAATCCCTCCAAAAAGAGCCATTTTAAATTCTCGAGAAAAGGATACGCGGAAACGAGATATTAAAATAAAGGGTTAAAAAATTTTTGACCTCCGCAATTTGTTCTTAAATGTCGATGCTTTGAAGTAATTTACGAAAATTAAATCGCCATCATTCGATTCCATCGGTATAACTAAAATGCTATTTCCCATACAAGAATAAGAAAATTCTGTTTACAGAGTCTTTTACCGATTTGCGAGGAAAATATTAGAGCAGACGTGAGCAGTCTACCATCCCGTTGCTATGGAGATGTGCACTGCTCCGCTAATATGCCGCTCGATAGGCTCCGAAACACTAATCTCCGCTCGAAAACGATGTTTTCGTATTTGGAATGTGTCAACTACAAGTCATTTCTTTCCATTGAAAGCGTAATGATCCCAAAGGAGTATATATAACTAACCATCAACGGCAAAAGGGACAATCGAGATTAGTTATTTTCTTCTGCTATATATACACAGAACACCTATCTTCGCGTGAAAAGAAGTCACCACGCAAGAGGATGGCGACCTTGTAAAGTCGAATGGGCCTAAAGATGTGAAAGATTCATTCAACATCTCAAATCGAATTAAACATTGAAAATGGTCACTGTTGCTCGTTTCCCTTCGATCCACTACTTTCGTATGTACTCATCCGATGTATTCAATACAGCGAACGCTATGTCCAACATCTGCAGAAAACCATCTCCGTGTTACGTCTCATGCTAGATACCTTTTAATTTTAGGTCAGTAAAAGAACATTAGGGCAATGGTTAACACTAAGAAATTAATTACCGATTAAACTGGTGACTGCAATAGTAGCTCATGACGTCCATGTTCAAGGCCGACCTTAAAATCAAGTTTAGTACCTCAAATAAACATTTGAGTTAACAGAAGAGATCGACCAACATTGATCGAGCTTTATAATTTACGCGTCGCGATAAATTGGAAATGGATTGAGGAAGAAACTTATATTTTTATCAAAAATACATTATAGATTGATTCATTACACCGGTACACAGCGGATCGTTAAAGCTGTCGCAAAAGCCAACATACGTAGAAAACAAGAGATCTCTCTTCCGGCTTCTTTCCGGCTATATTTTAAAAACGTCGGATGACAAAAAATCCACGAACGCTCGAATTTTAAAAAAAGTTTTAAACTATTGGTGAAATTAAAAGTATTTCGTATAATAGAAGCGACACTGTGCACCTATAGAAAACAATGAGGTCAACGATCGATCGAGAGAATGCATCACAGCTGCCTCACTCTATTTTAAAATCTCGGAATTCGACCCTCCGCCAGATGTCCTCAGCTGTGAAGAGATTTCCGAATAACGCACCTGGAGGCAATTAATGGACGTAAATTTCGCGAAGAGGAAAAAAAAACGCTTCTCTTGAATGTGTTAAAGAAAATTGTGATTTTTCATATTTATATTTCTAAGTATTTCTCGAGGTAAGTTCAATCTAAAAGATTCTGGGAATTATTAACAGGGAAAGAAGACGTTTGAGAACAACAATTAAATAAGGAATAATCATTTATGAAGTCTTAGAGGAGATTATGCGGGTGTTTGAAAAATGAATTTCTTATTAATAATGGAGAATTGGTCGTTAAGAAGCATTGATACAGATAGCGCATCAAGTCTATGAAATAGGCATACCAAGTCACGTAAAAAGAAAATGCCTTTTCAAATTAATACGTTTCTCAGTTAAAAAATGAGAGGATAGTTTCAAGTTTTCATTACGGAGAATAAATCTGAATTAATTACAAATAAAAATACATAAAAGGGTGTCTTTATTATAAGAATGAATACTATGTAGGGACAAGATAGGGACCGCCTACTTGTTAAAGCAAATTTTCTGTTGCACTCGAAGTACACTTCGGTTATATTAAAGTATATTTAAAGTTCCTATTAAATATTTTCCGTTCAAATTCTATGAACCATAAAAAATATAACAGCATTTAAATTGAATAAATTTTTGCCAAAAAAAATAAAGTTATTGAAGAAAAAAAACGAAAGTATAAATCGAATTCGAACCACGTGAATAAATTTTAATAATCTTATACGGTAGCACCACGCCGCCATTTGCTTGTTGATAAGTGGTTGCTGCGTGGTTTATATTGGAAGCGGCTAGGATTTACGATTTTTAAACATTAATTACAAGGAAACGAGGGAGCGTTGGCTTCTAGTATTTTCAGGTTGTTATAAGTAATTTCTAAGCTACGTATCCATACCGGTTTCGTCCAAAACCTCGAGCCGCAGTCCTAAGGTCCCCTTGTTAGAATACATATAGCAGAAGAATAAGTATAATTCTCGTTAGCAGACCTCAATAAAACTGTCCATTTCGCTTACATTTGCTGGAACCGTTGCAAAAGGAGTTCCCAAATTGCAGGGAAATATTGAACGCGCTTGAGAAAGATGCTAATCCTGACTGAGGGTTACGGATCACGAACATCTCACAGCTCCATTGCTAAGGCACGTTCGTTGAGTATTATAGATCACGAAAATTTGCAGAGTAGCGAAACACACTATCTTTTACATGAGAGAAACCTTGATTACTGGACTTCCTCGTGTTCGAATGTTAAACACTAGTGAAATATCGCTTGAAATCTCCGTGTTCGTAAAATTCTCCACGCATACATTAAATTTTTGGAGCATAACTAAGCTTATAAGGGCGGAACATTTTGGACAGCCAACAGAGCGCGTAGATGCCAAGATTGACCTCATTACAAAAGTTATTTCTTTTGGAGGAAACAAATACACAAGATATAACATATTGATAAAAATACAGATTTTCGATCTCGACCTAAGAGTCACCGAGGAAAAACTTCGAAGCCAAGTCAATAATACTTAATAAGAAGATCCTCATGTGCCACCTTGCGTTAAAAAATTAAACATTTAATGAAAAATTTTTTCTGAAGAAATTCGACCAGGTGATTGTTAGGCGCTTACGGTGGCCATTTTGTACTTTGACTTCTAACTGCACTTTCCCCTGGATACCCATCTTATCCAGGAGACTTAAGTCCCGCTAATTCCTTAAAAGGTTTTCGGAACCATCGCACCTCTCCGGTTAACCGTCGGGTCCGATGGAATTGGCGTCTTTACAAAATAATCATTGGGCAAAGTATGGGATACCTGAGGAGGAAATTAGGTAGCGACGAATCATCCTCAATGTCAACAGTTAAACATGAAGCGATTGTTTACCGTAACGTGTGATTTCTAAAATAGAAACAAATATTAAATGAAAGATATCAGAAAGCTGACTATACTCACTTGACCAAAAATCACCGTATTTCTCATTGACCTGAAGGTTCATCTGATCTAATTTTTTATCGAAACTACTAACAATGGGATAAATAAATGCGTGTAGTTTTTCGACTTAATTCTGAGCACGTCTGAATGTTGACGAAGGCTAATGAGTCACTATAGTTCCCAGACTTCGACTACTCTTTATAAATGGTGATAAGAAATACTATCAATGAGTCTAGGTCAGTTTGTCTAAAACAGTCAATAATAAATGCCAATAATAAAATATTAGTCCTATTATTAGTCATTGACAATTTATTAAAAGCATAACTAAATATTATTTTTCCTCTATCCCTCAAACGACAAATCATAGAAAGAACAACGCATGATTGGAATGTAATAGAGAAAAAGTATTCAATGCAAGGAACGCAATGCTATCCTCAATGGACGTTGCTAAAAATTTAACATTTGGGTTGTCTCATGTAGAGAACTCACGATGACCAACGATGTAAAGGCGAGCCTGTATTTCCGCCTTCAATTTGTGAGGGATAATAACATTTGAAATCTGAATCAGTATTCCGAAATCAAACTAAAAATGTCTCTTCGTGCCTATTTCAATGTTTTTGATTTGATATTCACGCTACCGTTAAAGTAGCTATGTGATGTTTAGCATGATACTCATTTTGATTTACAGAAATATCCCGTAAACAAACTTTAGGCAATGGGTTGTTCACCAGTTCACCAATTGTAACCGTAGCAACGAAATGACAAGTACTTAATCAACTCAATTAATGGACAACATTTTAGGTTGTCATGATAGTTTTCTCATCACCAAATAAACACTGATGCGTTCAGCGTAAAAAGAATAAGATTATTTTTAAATATTTTGAGCTAAATTATACCAAAATGATCGCTTTCTTTTCAAATTCTTCTTTATTCCGTCAAACTTAATCCCATATCCCTCATTTTATAAATCATAAGTATTATCGTTCATATGATTGTCCAAAATGCATTTACTTGTATCAGTTAACAGTCAAGAAAATGTCAAGTAGAGGCAACAGTTAATTCCATATATCTCAATCGAAAATTCAATTTATAAAAAGCGAAGATAAATTAGATAACTATTCCCGTCCCGGTTAATCCCATCCATAAAAAAGCAAAGAAATGGAGTGTGCCAAAGAGAGAACCCGCATCTCGTATGGAAAGTCGAGATAAAGAATATTCCACGTCTATCATTGCTTCAACTTGTCTAAATAACATTTATAAAGAGCGTGTCCATAAACGGGAGGTGTGCGTAGAATCACTTTGCGCCGTTCCTTATATCGATCCATGATGCCGGGGGCTCCGGGTGTACCCGTGAATTTTGTTTTTTCACTCCAGAATACGCGTTTCTCGGAGTCCCCTGCGAGAAAAAGATCGCTAAAATCGAAGGGAAAGCAACAGCTTGAAAATAATTGTCTCTCATCCATACGAAGTATTTATCGAGGGAAAAAAATCCTAAATCACACGGAGCAATGAACATAAAAATTTTTCCTTTCCACAATTCGAATGAAAAAATTATGAATCATAGTATGAAAAGAATTGGGCGCTTACGCAACAACAACGAAAAAGAGAGATACATTACAAGTATTTTATGGAGTAGAGGAATGGGTTAACAAGTAAAAACAAGTAGGAAGATAATTAAAAGCATATATCCGATCATGATACAGTTAAACTGATGGCGAAAGCAGTTTCTTCCGCAAAGCATTGAAATGGTCGAAGCGGGTTCGATTGTGGCAGAGACGAAGATTCCTGAGGAAATAGAGAATTTATTTCATGCTCCTCCACCAATCTCTTTCGGTCATACGATAACGTTTCTTCATAAAATATCCCGATTACTACGAAGAATCGTCTTTTTCCAAACATTCAACGTTAGATCAAATAAAAGATTAGAAATCGAGAAATAGTACCGCAGTTAAGCTTAATTGAACATTTTACTTTTGAAAACTGTTATTTAAAAGCGGCATCCCTTCCGATGCCCCAAAAATATTGGTCAAGCACATTCCATCTTCAGGATTTTTCCTTACTTTTGGAAGAATCTCGCGAGAGTCGCCTTTATCAGCAGTTTTGGCGATCGAACGCCCTTCAGATACACTATCTCGATCAGAAGCTTCAAACGGAAGCTAGTTCGTCGTTACAAAAGAGTAATAAAAGTAGAGAAAAGCTCTGCGAATAAGTTTTTCACAACCCTCAACTTGTGCAGAATTCTTCTCTCTCGAGTGAAACTGTTATACCCACTCTGATTTAGATACAATCATCCTCTTCATTTATGGGAATTTCAGGATGAGATATTTTAATACACCAAAAATGTAGAGAAAAGATGTGAACTTCTTGAAAATCGACTGGGAATTTCCGGAAAGAAGGGATCCGAGTTCGAGTCATGACGCTATTCTCAATTAACATTTATTCTCATCTCACAACACACACAACCTATTCATATTTACGTAACATTTACTGGACTTAACTCACGTGGTTTGAAATATTGATGTTCTTAGACATGTTATTGATTTTTAATTACGTGCCAAAATGTAAGCAAGTAGGAAACACGAATGCACAGTTTTCTAAGTAAACGCATTAATACCCTCGAAGCGAGAAAAACTTGAAATAACTTTCAACGTCTATCATTTAAAAGGACAAGTGATTGCTTCATGAGCATCGCCATCATGTTCTCATTAAATTCAGTGAAACTTAAGTTTTTTACTAATTAGACTAACAACGTAAATAGCAGCGTTAAGACTAAAATTTCAATGTTTTCATTCCGTCATCGTGTTGTATATAAACATGGCACCTGAGTAACCCATGTGAGCCATTAGCCGAGAACCACTATCTCACGAAGTATCCAATGGACACATCCAATTACAACATCTTTCACAGGAACCAATCCATTCATCTCTCCCCAAAGCACTTTATTTAAAGTCTATGTTTACCACTGCGCCACAGAGAAAGGCGAAACAAAACCTCGGCTCTAACGGAGAATTAGCGTCACCAAGAGTATTATTTTGAGAATCGAGAGAACAGGCTATCAAACGATTGCGGAATAATTAGAAAATTAAGAAACTAAGGCGATTAACTCAAAATATACAATTGTTCAGTTTGCTCGGTCATAGAAGAAATGTCTCTCGGTAATAAATTTTCAAAATCCAAAGATGACCCAAGAATGATAATCTTCAAGAAAGCTTCGCTGCACAATGAACAGAACGGATTTAAGGAAACAGATTTCAAAATTCTTGAAAACGATTCGAGCAAAATCTTTGGGCACAAATAGGGAAGTCTTAGATCGAAGTAATAACCTCTTGGTTCAGAAGCAGTTGAGGCAGGATGAAGCGATAAGAGCTGAAGAGAGCGAACTGGGGCACAGTACTCGAGACTCTATTGAAGGAGTGTTCTTAAGAAGTGGCACAAGTGAGGAACCCCTTGGCACTTCACAGCTGCAAAAACTTTTCTACCGAGTTCTGTGCATTATGATACAAAAGATTAAAGCGTTCTAGAGAAGTGGCAAATATAAGAATCGCGATAAGTTTTCAGTTCCTTCTTAAAATATAAGTAATATTATTATTATCATTTATTAGTAACTCTGGAATATCCTGCTAAATTGATTCATTTGTTCATCCCCCTCCAGACACACGAGAAACACATCCCAAAGGACTATTATACTCGCTCACAAAAACTTAAAGTTGGAAGGCTAATTCTATAAATATTACAGATTTCTCTGATGAAAGAGAAGCTCAACTAATGGCATCAACATACTTCAAGTACCGTAAGACCGTCTCAATTCCTACGATACTACTGTATTGCATTTTTCGAAGAAACTATTCAAGAAGAACTATTGCCGGCCTCGTTGGCGGAATGGTTAGCATGCTAATCTTCTAATGCTGAGGTCCCGGGTTCAAATCCCGGCTGAGGAAATTTTCCTCTCAGGGTCTGGATGTCTGTGACGTCCGTCCGTGTTGAGTTTGAAACCTCACTGTAATTGTCCCGTAAGAGGATGTTTGTGTGGTCTTTGTTAATAAATAAATTGGAAAATGGTCAGCATGCTAATCTTCTAACGTTGAGATCCCGGGTTCACATCCCGGATTTGGATGTGTGTGACGTCCATTATTAAGTTTACGACCACCTTAAAATTGTCCAGAGAGGGGATGTTTGTGGGGTCTTTGAGAATAAATAAAGTTAATATTTTTTATTTCGATTTTAAAGTTAAAGAAAAAGATGCCAAGCCAATTATTTCGAAAGCATTGCTACCATCTCCCAAATAATGAGATTTATAAGATAAATTGGCAGACGAGAGGAGCATAAGACGAGCACAAGAGGACCACGAAATTGGATGTTAAGGACAATGAGTGGCGAGGGCATGAGGTTAATTGGTTAATTAATGGCCCACATCCGCCCACGTGATCCAAAAGTACTGACAATGAGCCTCCGAAAGAGCAAATGGTGACACTCATTTTCGAGGGGGGACTTTCCATGCCATCGAAACATAACAACAGAAGGCATTTCATAAACGAAATCAATGTCTATTGAAAGTGAATCACGGCTGTTAATTGAGAGAGGTGCAAATCATATAAGTACAAAGGAGATAGAATTGAAAATCAAATTCCATTTTTTGAAGCGTATTGAAACAACCGTTCAATTTCAATACTAATATTTTTTAAAATTGTTGGTCAGATATAGTTCTGAAGCATTTGGTATTTACGAATTCGATCATTTGAGATCAACAGACACTGAAATCCGAGAGAGATTTTTACTTCGTGATCTCGTAAGTGCAAGAAAGGAAAATTTCATTGATACATTCATTCACTACCGATATAAATTTTTAAGTATTATTTTCTTCATTTTGATAACTTGAGAATGGAATATTTTTCAAAACTAAAGAAATTCTCGAGTTTTAAAAACCGTTATTAAAAACTCATTCGAGAAATGGGTTCGCATTGATAAAACTGATAATCAAAACAATTCAGCGCCGCTGCAAAATTAGTGAAAATTAATTCACGGACTTAAGTAAGAATTCGTTTTCTTTAACAAGAATCTCGACGGCTATGGTCGGGAATTAGAAAAGAATTTAGATACCTTGTTTAAATAGTAAAGATGATACGGAAACAGGTAAATAACAGAAAGAAGAGAAAGCTTTCGAAGAATGGAAGAACGACAAAGTAGACTCCAAAGATGGCAGAAACATTGATGGAAACATTTCTCTTAATGAGAAATGTTTTCGTAAATTTTTCGCCATAAAAAATTCGCGCTAATGAAGATTAAGTGAATGAATTTTCAGTTGATTTCAATCGTACGATAAATAACATTTGATTAATTAGTTACCAAGATTTTCTGCAGTTCAATGACGATGTTACTTGATAGATGCGAATCAAATTAGAGCAAACGTCAGAAGAGCGATCCCCTTCCTACATTCAACTCTATAGGGAGCTGAAATATCTCAAACCTCCGTTCATTTGGTCTCTCGGCAGTCGAAAGATGAAGTAAAAGAGTTCTCCAAGAGAAGGCAATTTTCCCAGCCACGAAGATATCGTAAGAAAAATGGTGGAACGAAAATCGGAAAATACGATTTCTGAGAAGCAAGTGACACGTATGAACAAATGCTAAATCTTTACAATTTTCCATATTCATTTTGGTCCATTGATTCATATGGAAACAATTACCCTTCTCCCAAGAATGCTGTTCCTCGTCCCCTTTTTTCCAATGGATCGTCAATTAGTGGCCAAATATATAATCATAGGCTCTCATCAACCGAGCGCTTCCTCAAGAAGAGTGCTTAAGTACTCACCGATTCCAAAAGTACTACGCAACTCAAGAAGATAAGAAGACAGAACTCACCTGAAATAAAAATAAGAAAATTTATGACTTTAACGAAGAAACAGAAGGTATTAACTAGATTATTACTAAATGAACTTCTTCAATTTTAAACGTAACATTGATCGAAAATGGTGAAAATAAACCTCCTGGGTTCAATATTCAATCGTTTATTAAATATTAACCTATATATTGGTATACAAAAACCTGTTCCTTATGTACATTATACTTAAACGAATAATGTATTTGTCTATAGAATAGGCGCGAGTAACACAGGTGAAGGAACTAAGCTACCCATTGGCTTTTAAGTAATAGACTGCCTTTTAACCAGAAGATGTGGGTGATTTAAAATGATGAAGGGTAAGAGTGTGATGGGGAAAAAGGGAACATTCATTCTTTGAAAGAGGAAAAAGTGTGAAGAAAATTTAATTTAATTCTATTAAAAATTGCATTTGGATTTTTATGATTTTAGAATTGCATATGATAAGCGTAGGGATTATCTCTATAAAAGATTCTTTTAAGAAGCCACTATTCTAAGAGTAAACGCAAACGAATTTCCCTATTACTCGCTGGAATTTAAGTATTATATATATATATATATATATATATATATATATATATATATATATATATATATATATATATATATATATATATATATAAGAGATATTATCATTTGAAAAAAAATAAAGCTAACTAATGAGTCATTAAAGAATCTTTCTTACAATGAGAGACAGCTGGCAAAACCGTGAAGGCCTTTCAATCGATAGCCGCTTTGTCTCGTGAAGAGACAAGTATCCATTACTAATTTAGGTGTTTGCCGAAAAAATCTTATGATGGACTTTATTATATGGAGGAACTATTCGCTCAGACTTCCGGATTACGAGAAATATGAGGTCAATTGCTCAGGGCTGTTAATGACACTGTACAGAGGTAGTGAAAAGTTTTAGTTATGTAAATAATATATTCACTGCAAATTGGCCATCCGGCCAAATGGCAGCTCCAGTTGACCATATTCTAATGATACTTCACCAAGAATCGACATGTTCATTCAAAATTTTAGTCTACTCAAATATTATGTAGGAAAAATATCTTGGCATTAATCTTTAATAGAAATAGAATTTAATACAATAATACTCGTGATAGATGAAGTAAGAGATCGCTATAAAAAAGAACCAATTATATATAATTTGAATATAATAAAAAGTAGGGCAATTTCCCCAAGCATAGGTTAAAATATTTTGGATCAGAAATCGTTACCTATTTATGAAGCAGATATGAGTATAGATTAAAATTGACGTCGCAGATTTCGAGTCGCGGCAAAAGAATGTTCAAGAACAAAGAGAAAAAAGGAAAATATAATGAAAATAGGTGGCGCCTGTGGAAGAAAACAAAAGGTAAATAAAGATCGTCGATTGATGGGAAGAGAGTTATATCCGGGAAGACGTGATAAACGTTGGATAAGATAAACAAGGTAACCGATGGCTTCAATTCCAGTTATCCTCCGAAAATATAATTTGTTGACGTGAACATCGAAGAGGGGTTATTCCTCAGACATCGAAATTTTTCTTATTTTTTATATTTTCTTATATTTACTCTAATCCCATATAATTTGAGAATTTCTCGAAATACTCAAATTATATGGGATTAGAGTAGATAAGAAACAAAGGTTTACGATAAATGAGTAATTTGATGTTGATAGTGAATGTCTACCGTCCGTTGTGCCACCAAATAGAAGAGGAAAACTTACAAAGGGTGGAAAGTTGAGAGGGGGGGGCGAGACCAAACACAGGCGCCGTGAATCCCAACTAGGGGAGTTGTTGGGGGTGCATGTTTAGAACCCTCTCCTAACGTTTACATCTTTTCCTCTCAATCGTCGTTGCAGAGTTGTATATTTTGAAGAAGGACCCTTTTTCAAAACAGAGTCAATTGAAACACGTTTTTAATCGTCCAAAGGTGATGAGAATTACTCTGTTCATATCAACGGTATTCAATCACAGGAAAATGAGAATAATCACAATGCAACTACTAAAACCTTCAGAAACGCGACGCGATGAAAAGAACATTTTAGGAACATTTCCTCGAGAAAATCAATCAAATTCAGTGAATCTGCATTTCAACAAAAGAAAGTGTTATTTGGTAGACCACTACACGAAATCGATACTACCTTTCTTTGAAAATACATGAGAAAAGATCTGAATCAGAGAAAGCGGAATTGAAAAGAAACGATGTAGAACGCATTAGAAACTCGAAATGAGCCATGGCAAACCAATGCGCCAACAGTCACGAAGCATTTTACGATGGATTCGCGTAATAAAACAAAAAAACGATTGAGCAAATGCAATAATCAAAATGAAGTTCGACGGAGGATATTTTTCTGTAACTGTAGAAGTGTAACCTGAAATTCAGACGAATCGAGTTAACGTTAAATGGGTTCTCTTGTTCCGAACGCTTTTCATTAGTGCATTCATTAATGATGTGTGAACATGTGGATTTTATTTCGAAAGACATCTAATTAATGGTTTACTCAACAGCTTTAGGAATATTTTAATACCACACAGCATAAGAGTAGTTGGTCCCTAAATGTTTAATTGCGTCCGTTATAGTAATATATGTGTCGAAAAAAAATAAATCAATGAATAACTGGGATTAATTATTGTTGAGGTTGTTTTAATCATTCACGTGACAACCTTACCTACAAAAGAAGCCTTTCTGAAGAAAGGAAAGAAGACCTCTAAAATCCGATTCACCAAAAAGGAAGCGGGTGGCCAAAGATGAAACACCTGAAGCGGAAATGCGGAGAATTGGGATCTTCTGAATTCGGTGCAAGGAATTTATCGGGCCTATAAGCGATGTGGAAACATTCATATTGTGGAACATATACATCGTAAACAACGGATTGGTTTCTGTAAGACGCTTCCGGAAACACAAAACAAGAACGCTCCAACCAGAGCATTTCCCATAGCATGACACTAAGTAGAGAGATTTTCATTTCGACGGTCACAGACATTTAGCAAACAAAAGGACTGTTGTGGAGTAGAAATATGAGGCGTTGACACCGAATAGTGAATAATTTGAAAATGTGCAATTACTAATGGTTTGCAAATACAAAGCAAACTACCTCGTTTAAGCCTATGCTATTACAGTTCATTTACGCGTCCTTAACGAATGGGATACTCAACTTTTCTTATAAATTTAATACGAATAGTTCGAAATCAAATCCGCAAAAGAAAATATCGGTAAACAGAGATTAAGAGGTTAAGTTGCGCATATTCATAGACTTTAATATTCACTCAGAGAAATTTACGACAAGTTATTTCAACAACATCTCAAATAGATTAAATAAGTGCAAAATAAATCGGCGGCTCCGAGACACGCAATTCCAGATGATAAAAGAAACGTCTCCTTGAAAAGGTCAAGCGCACGCATATTCTTAGGGTTAGCCACACTTCGGACAGTCTTCTTCCGTTTCTCTTACCACCTGTATCAGATTCCATCACCACCCTCCTCGCTTCGGATACGTCCATTCCACTTCATCAAGCAACAAGACGGATTCCTCAAATCAATTTTTCCTCACTGTCTTAATGCTAACGTAAAGGTGAAGCTCCTTAACAAAAATTCCATCAGTCGCTGCTGCTTTTGCCTAAGATTATTTTCGTGGAGATCCGTTCGTCCGCAAACGAACTAAGAGCGATTCATTCGATGCGAATCCATTCACCCGTTGAAATATCCCAAATTTTAATTTCTTAATTAGTTTTACCTTAAGTAATATTTGCGTAATTAATGATTGCTTATTTAAATACCCACGGTTGAAAGCAGGGACGATTTTAGTGAAGAATGTAAGATGCAAAAAACCTCCAAAAGAAAAATGTATTTTATACAGTCACCTTCTCCATTCTTAGAAAAATGATACAACTTATACCCTCGATACTCATCAATTTCTAAGTTATAATAATCTAATAATAAGGCACCTTTTCCTTAATCCATCTCATTGAAGAGGAAAGATAAATTAAGTAGATAAATGGTAATCTACGTACAGAAACAAAGGAACGCGCTTGGTGGGACAAATAAGTCTCTCATTCACCCTTTTTTTCTTCCAAAAGCGATATTCAGCATTCACTCACAATTACTTTATTTCCGTTTTCATATATACTCGTGAATGGTCTTTTCGACTCTTCACGGAATCAAAGGAAATGAGGAGTCCTAGAAAAAAACCATCACCGAAAGCAAAATGAGAATCAAAATATCAAGTCTGTAGAGAAAAATCGAATTTAAATCAAAAACCAGAAGATGAATTCTTATCAAGTCATTCCCAAGAAAATGTATTTCACACCGGGATGAAGGAGAGAGTAGTTGAATTTACTTTTTTGTTCTCGCACACCCGAGGGCATGAATTAGAGTGATCCGAACGGGTAAAAAATTGAACAACTGAAGTTCTATTCAAGATATCGACTTAGAATGACCTGTAAATGAAAATGACAACATTCATCTCTATTTCTCTCGCGACGAGTGTTCCGTAACGTAAGAAACAAAATATTTTTGGGCGATGTATAAATAGAACTGCACGATCAAATTTTTCGGGGTTCACGTTGCAATAAAATTATTTTTTATTGAAGTAAGGTTACTCAAAAATTAGTATAATTTGACTTTTATGTATTTATAAGGTATAAAGAGTAATCTGAGGAAAAAACGAGCATTTTCTGTTGGATAGAATGGAAGTAAGGGCAGTTTTAATAACGTTCTCGTCCCGATTTCTTAATCAGTATTTTCATTCCGTTACACAATTTATTTATTTCATTATAATTATTATAAAGCTAAAATCTTCTTCTATGTGTAGAATCATCCTTTCTTATTCATATTTCACCAAAGTTTGGGAAAAAAATAAGCTGAAAATCACAATTTCTGCGGATTTTGCGCAAAAACTCACGCAAGAGGCTGTTTCCCCATAAGACAATACTCGTACTGCCTAGAATCAGGTTATAGTTACTACAAACGCCAAATATATTTTCCTTCACGGTTATCTCCTATCGTTAAATAGTATAGTACTATTAATCGCGTACATTGCTATTCCAATTATTTGAAAGGAATAAGAATGAAAAGAATAGGTAACAAGTAAAAACGAGCTTCCAAATTGTTATACGAGTCTATAATTTATTTTAGCGAGGTTAATAAACTAATAATTCCTTTTCCCAACTTCTTGTACGAATTCGGGAACGACCTGTACCTTAGGACCAAGGTGAGCAATGAGGGCACGCGATTCAAGTCGATAATGAACGGAATGCGATCATCCTGAATCGCCGAAAAACCTGTTGATTATTCTCAGAGTAACCGGTTGCTTTTGCCTAATACAAACAAATCGTTCAACTGTCACGCGATGGTGGATATTTATATAACAAACATTGATTTCAACAAGTTCTAGAAAGACAAATCAAGAATATATTCTTTTCGAGCATCAAATTTTAATTCAAATGCAAGAGTATTATAGCAAAATTACATTTTCATCGCTCTCAATTTTTAGCAGAATAAAAATGCCAATTAGCAACTAGAGAATTGCAGAGGTAAAAACGAAAATTTAAAGTACCAAGAAGACTATTTGACCGTTATTTTATCTTACTTTACATCGCTTACGCTTGAAGACAAAATTTCTCCGAATAAATTATTGTATTGATATAATGGGTCTCACTTCGCAGAAAATCAACATAACTTGTTTCTAAAAACTAATCAGTCCTCCAAATCTATTATAGGAGAGATCTTTTTTTTTCAATTGACGATAATATACGATAAGATGATACACCTTCATAATAATTTTTAACAAATACTTCCACTTCATTCCTTTCTTTTTGACAAATCTAGCCGGCAAACACACTTTTGATTTGATCACAACTCTACGCAATCAAAATTGAATAGCAATTTAGTAGATTCATCTCTCTCTTCCTTTGGAGAAAAGCGATAATTCATCCACACGGTTAATATGATAAAACAGGATTGAGGTCGACTTTAAAATTCTCTCCCCTCAATTTTTATCCGTTACCACTAACAAACATTCCCGAAACGAAGTAAACACCAATAAGAAATGCGTAAACAAAAGACCCACAGAACGCATGTTTGTGCGCCGAAAAATCGGGAGGAAAGAATTCCGGGAGGAAGTTCCTTTATCGAGAATAGAACAGAAGTTTTAGCTGAGAAAAATGCATTCCTTAAGGATTTAATCACCGATAAACACCGATTTCCCTTACGATTTGTATGGATTGGATACAATTTGTTTAGCTTCCACAATTACTGATCGTTCTAGAATATACGCCTATCATTTTTCTAAAGCTATCACATTCTTCAAAAAATAAGATGTATTAAAATGCATTTAAGTAAATCTTCTCGTCTTTTAGATACAAATCAAACATTGAGTTATTAAACACCCAATAGGTGGTGGATTTAAGCAAAGAATATGATAATTTACATTGAAAATATCAACGGAAAACAAACTAAGAACGATTTCTGAGGTAGATTGAGTCAATTCGAGGTACTAAAGGAAAAAACATAGATGAGTAAAATCTCTTTCGACTAAAAATAGATTTAAGGAATTATTAGAAAAGCTGACAGTTTAATAAGAAATACGAGGGGCAGTGAACGGGTTTAAAAGGGTGGGTGGCAGAACCGTAAGACACCGGATGCGGCGAAGACAATATATACAGTATACAATATATCAGAGGTTTCCAAACTTTTTTGTGTCGTAGAACCCTTGCCATGTTTTTTGGTTTTGGATAGACCAAAAGTAAAAACATATTACGTTTTATGCGTATATTTTTTTGATAAATGTATGCAAATGTCTACGAACATGTAACTATTAAAAATCATTAGAATGCACTATTATTTTATAAAGGACTCTATCCGTGTTTCAGCAATAAGGGCTGCCAGTGGAGCCGAGGGCAGTATGTTTGCAATCCCACTACAGGTTACAATAAAGACGTCGATTCTAATTGCAAACATTTTACATGGTTGGCTGTAACCATGAAGCAGCAAACCGAAACTTTGGATTGTTATGTACACACGCGTATGTATATCGCGTTTCACACAAATCCCGTAAGAGATAACATATAACGTTGCCAACATTTCATATGTACAACACATATCATAAAATATTAAAATGTAAGTAATTATGTACTATCAGTGTATGTTGAGATCCACTATCGTGGACCCCCAAAAATTTTTTTCGCTGTCATAGACCCCTAGGGGTCGATATACCGCTTTGGGAATCACTGCAATATATGAAAGGTGTGGCAATTCCTTCGTCGACTACGTTAAAATGTTAGGATAAATGATACATCAAATGTGGAGTTAAGGAAGGTTTTTAATTAGTTTTAACTTTATGACTAACAAAACCTTCGCATAAAAAATGGATACGATAAAACAGAAATATTTCAAACCTCACAGGATTTTCAAGAAAAGATCAAACCATGTTCCGCAAAATCCCCACGGTTGCATTATTGAAGAGAAAATTCGTTTTCACAAGATTGCTTGACGAATTGTAAATCTCAGCTTTCGATAAAAACAAAATGTCTGTTACTGATTAAGAAGTTCAACAGTTTACATTGATTACCCGTCATCAAATCCCAATCATTGGCCACAGTAACTGAAAGTAGAAAGCTAATTAAAAAATTAAAACTAGTTCACAAATATTCGTATATTATCAAATTTAGAGAACAAAAAATATATAGAAAGGATCAGAAGAAAGACTGCTTCCCAAGGAACCACTTAAGAGCTAAGTATTAATCTGTTATTTAATGGTTCTTATTTATATTCTGTTATGGTCTGTTAACTATACTTTTTACCTGTAATTGATGTTATTGATTAGTTATTTTTGTTATCTAATTATGTATATTTTGATTGTTGAGTTTGTCACTGTAAATTGGCAGATGTGTGTGTGATGAATAAATAAATATGGCATTCGATGATGATCCTGGAATGAATGTCCGATAGTATATACCTGAGAATGGTTAAGTCTTTCGTTCTTTGGACACACCGAGGACATCGTCGCTAAGAAAAGGAGTAACGACCTCATGGTGAAGAACTCGAACGGAATGACTTTCTAAAAACATTCCACACGCAAATAATTTAAATTTTCGGTGTCCCAATTCGGATTCCATTAGCGAAGCTCAGAAGGCGTTACTGAAGACACTAAGGTTCGATAAACGTTCTTAGCGAAAGTTCTTTCACAATGGATGCTTGTAAACAAAATATTCCGATTCAAAGCATCTTTGTAGTAATAACAAAGCATATTTAGATTTTAACCGATAATGAAGAGGAAAAATAAAACGGTACCGAGGAAACGATATAGTTTAGCAGTCACCAAAGGAGAATGATTGAAGAAAGCAGTTTCAATAGAATACACATGCTTTTTTACAAATTCAATAACCGATGGGGAACACTTTTCAAAATTTTACAAACGATGGATATCTACTGAAAAATTATCACAATTTATAGCATCTTAAAACTATTTCGTGACAATTAGCGATTAAATTTATTGTTGTACACGAGTATTCGGAATACAACATTGAAGAGATGTGCAGACAAAGCCATTAAAGTATTCAAATTTTGGAAATTTGACTATGAATTCACTTATTTAATTCCTTCGTAAAAGATTACTTTCTGATGCATCGATTTCAGAAAATTTCCATAATTCACAGAAGGATTGGAGTGAAATTCTATGGATAAATAGAAATCGGACAAACTATTTGTGCTCAGAAAAAAAACGTATTTTGAGAGTTTCAGGAACATGGCGTCATTCCAGGATAAATTATTTCTTTAAATATTCGAAGGTTAATGTCGACATTAAGAGACTTAAGTTCTAATGGAAATCTTTTGAAATGCCAACTCAAGGCTAAGGAATGTGAACACAAATACAATGTGGTTAACGACAGAAATAGACGTTTGAGGGAGCTTCCAACTCTCACATCTGAAATTGCTAGTTTTCGCAAATAGTCTCCATGATTATTACCCAACATATTACCTGTTCGTACACTTGTCGACCAATTAACGCCTACAAATGCTCAGAGACATCCTAAGGTGAGGACCACTTAGTATTCGCCAATCAAAACTAAATCTTCGTGGTAATTTCTAAGCTACGGAGTTCCAAAGTACGCTCGTTAAGAGCCACTTAGCGAAGAGAAAGTGAACGAGTGGTTCTCTACCTGAAAAGGGGGATGAACCGGTATGAAACGATGGATTTTCTGAGGAATACTAAGAAAATTAACAATTTTATCGAGTATTATCTGAGCCTTACCTAAATTACTATATTATATTACTATAACTTACCCGACTCTTTCTGGAGCTTTTTCACGACTAAGTGAAAAAGAGATACCAAACGAAGCACCAGAAAGCCAGAGAAGAGGGAATCATTGTAAATAACTGTTTCGCTTCAAAAGCGCAACACAATTCGTTAAGCGCTCGAGGAACACATTTTTAGATGCATCAACGACAACCGCAAAGTAACTGAACAAAACGAGATATAATGATATATGATATGCACTATACATGATTAAAAATTTTGAAAAATTTTCAAGTCGAAACGGGAAAAGTTGTGTTAATATTCGTGTGAGAAACAAGTCCAGTCAATTCTTTCATAGCGGGATTTTCTTTTAACTCTGTATAAACCGTTAATAAAGTCTAATGCGGTAATGGGTTTTTGTTGCGGAAAAAGAACGGTTTTCCAAATACCGGATGTTGACCGTTGATATCTTTGGGTCGCTGCGTTTATTCAAAAGCCCCATCTTCTGATCGAACACAAGAGATTCATCGGAATGACGAAAAGACGCTTTTTCTCAGAGGAAAAACTGCATAACTGAGAAACATTTCCCGATTATCGTGGTCAAGAAGCAGCACTTACCGATCCGTTTTTTAACCGCAGGAAGAAATTCAAATAGTTTAAGATAATCTGCGAGGTAAAACTCAATCCAAATTTATTAATTAATCAGCCAATTTATTTTACATTTACGGGAATCGTTCGAAATCAAAATTCGATAGCGAAAAAGGATTCGATATGAATATTAGGGATTCGCTTTCACTTGGCCAATCTATCCTTAGTACATAATTGGATTGGGCCTCTGAAAGAAAAACATGTAATAATGACAAAAATTGATGGCGTCGGTTGGCAGCACTTGGGACTATTTGGACCTCAGGTGAGATGATTCCCCAAGGTCGAGATAAGGAGATCCGACGGAATGTAACCGAAAAAGGATTACCAAGAGTATAATTGTGTCAACGGAATAATAAAAGTTAACGTATTTAACTATTTCTGATGCGTTTTTAAATGAACTCTGTCACAGTAAAAACGGTCTGCGGATGAAGAAAGGATGTGAATCATATGGAGAAACGGCGAAGGTACTGTTAACGAAAGAGATTTTCCGTCGAAACGGAATCCGGAAACTAAAATGGGCAGCGATGGTGATTTTTTGTCGGGATATTCCAGGAGAACCGCGTAATACACGCAGATAGAGAGCGTCCGAACGTGTATCATCTTGTATCGAAAGATTCTTTTACGCCAAATCTACATGTTTATGTACAGGAATTGTCTCTCATTTATATTTAAGAGAGTGCACGTTAAATCTCAAACGGTAGTGAAGAAGTTTCAGAATATAATATTTGAAAAAAAATTCAAATATATGAAGAATTATTTCTTCTCGGACGAGATCCATCATTCTCGAGAGGAAACGAGCGATAGATTTTCAAAATTACGTAAGATAAAATGACGTCCAAAGAAATCGAAACTTTTCACCTCATATAGGTGTTTGCAACAATGGGAAGGTGAGGATGCTGTTTAGGATGAAGCGGCAGATGGTCAGAAGGCCTTGGAGAATGACTAGAGCGCCAGGGATAGGCAGCGGCCGGCAGGGGAAGCTAAAAAAGGTGGGAAGCACGGAGATGGAGTATAGTTTTAAGGTAAGATCGAGAGCGGAAAGTGGGGGAGGTAACCGTCCGTTGGCTGTGGTTTAGGCCTTCGAATTCTTACTAGCCGTAGGTTTATGAGTTCTGCCTTTCCACGTTGGCCGTTGGAGATACTGGAATTAAACGATTTCTGCTAAATAAACTACCTTTCTGGATCATTAATATTCTATTTCCCAATTTTATATTTCTCTCCCTTTGAAAATATGATATAGGAGAGAATAAGATACGGTCTTAGGTTTTCTATTAAATTATCACGTGATGTGAATTAATTTTGGTGAGTTTTAAACGATGATACTGTTTCCGTTGTTATTATTATACAAGAAAACATTAACACTTTTACTAAGAAATAAAGAATAAATCAGCCAAACATCAAGCATCATCATTAAAATTTCAATTGAAACGTAGATTCATTTCCGCAAGTATATAATTCAGTCCACACCTAATAACTTCAATTTCCAGCTGTTCGAAGTCAATCTTAAATTTATCGACAGCAAAAAATGAAGCATAGCTTAACTTTTACTGATGGGAGTGCTGCCGAACCGAAAAATCACTGAACTAACGAAAAGATTATCTTCGAATGGTTCAAGAGCATAGATATATTTCCAAGAAAAGATTCTTGTTTACCTGAATGATCCAACGGTTATATCGAATGGATGAGAGTCTCTGTAAACATTATTTATTTGCAGTTAACATTCAATAAATATTCTTTTCCAAGGATTGGAAGAAGTGATTTGTTTCTTATAAAATCATGTTGACTACTTTACACAACAACTGAAGCGAATAAAAGCTTTACCTTAACACGAAGATTCACGTCTGAAGACTCATCGACTTGGTCTCTAACAGCGGATTATTAGATCGCATCGTAACGATCACGTCTTCTCTAAACTTCTCAATCGCAGCACCGAATTTGTTTTTTTACCGCTATTCTAAAATAAATGTAAATTCGATTGAATGTCTCAAATACACAAATCGCGGTAGCCTCTCTTAATCGATTGAATTATCATTATTTTAAAATTCAGGATTTACTATGATTGCTTCCCATAAATGCTATTTCATCTCATAAAATGATGAAACTAGTATGTTTCACATTCGAAATTATTCGCTGAGAAATATAAAAGTACTCAAGCATAATTTCCAACATCCTTGTTTTTCGACTATAATAATAATCGAAGACGTCCATCAATTTTCATATCTAAGTATCGCACTACAATGTACAGAGGAAATAAATTAGAGCCTCCGATGTACACAACAAATACATTCAAATTCGAAGGCATCTTTTGTATCAGAGGGTTCTCCTTAGTTTCCTCAAAGGTGGTGGATTCACAATCTTTCGAGCATTTGAAAATGATACATTAATAGTTTATGAAATCCTCCCGTTTTAGCATCGAACTGCTCCTCGTATTAAATAAGAGCGTAATGCGAATGAACAAGAAATATATCCATCATAAGGCGTTCCTTTGAAACGGTTGGACATAACAAAACCTTGAAAGTTTGCTTCTCTCTTCAGCAATGTATTTAAGGGGAAACTGTGACGACTGAATTATTTTTGAGCCACAAAATAATAACGCGAGAATAGGAATAGTAACACCTTCGAATGACGTACTTTCACGGGTATCACCTGGAAACCGATTCCTGAAACGTGTCCCGCAATTTTCCCTATTTAAGGCGCACAACGAAGGGATATCTCACCGCGTTTGAGGGAAAGCGATTGAAGGAAGGGAGAAAGTTTCCATCACCAAGGGTCATCAACTAAGAGACGACGAAGACATAAGAGGTATTAAAGGAGAGTTTTTCACGACTACCATCAGTTAGAAAATGCCTGTAAGGTGATGTCCACGATGAAAATAACTTAGAGAGGGGCTAAAAATTAAAATAATATGAAAGAAGGTATAGAAATAAAATATGAAAAGCAAGATGATGGAAAGAATTGAAAAGATATGACGAGGCAAACTGCGCGAGAATTCGAAGAGTAGTGGGAAGCTGCGGAGTAAGAAGATCGTACAGAATGAACATTCAAGGGCCCTCTATACAACTGGAAAATAACACAGTTCGAGAAAGTGAAAAATAAAGTATAGCCAAATGATATAGAAATATATAATCTCAGTTTTCCCCTTTAACCTCTCCTAGTATCACATTTTCGACGTGAAGTTAACGACCAAAATCACATCAAAAATATTATAAATTTTTATCGGAGATTTCAATTAAATTATAAAATGAGAATTGTATTAAAATTTAGTGAATTTAAGAAACTTTTATTAAATCTGTGAAGAGTCAAAGAGACAATCGAATATAATTTGTTGGAAACCGTGAAAGTTAATACAGACATTTCGAGGCTGTGAAGGCCTTTCTTCTCTGGGTCAAGAGGTACCCTTCCGGTCTCCACCGGATATGGAATCCCGTAAGCCATTCCGTACGACGGAAACAAACCACCGAAGGAGCATATGAAAAATGTGACGAGCTTAGGGGAGCGGCAAAATAATAAACCGCGCAGTTTGAATCCCTTTCTCGTATGCTGGAATGTCATCAGGGAGATTTTAATGAATCCACTCCTATCTTGCACCCGACGAGGAGGCGAGTCAGAATTATCAGTCATCCTTTAGTCAAATGGTATAAAATCAATCAACTTTACGATACGATCACCGTATCGCACGTAATTGGAGTTACATTGTGCCTTGGGCTCGAGGTCGTGGATTTGAAGTCCCGTTGATTGACATCCGAGGAGTATGCCCATTTTTAGAAAATGTTCTTACAATATTAGCGGCGATCTTCCTCGTTCAAGAAGATCTGAGTCAAATACGGATTTCGGAATAATAAAAGAACTATGATAAACTTAACTGTAGTAAGCGTTCCGTCATAAAAAAAAACAACCGTAGGGGTCACAAGGGTACTTTTTCGGGAAATTCGGAAACTATGGACGAATGGAATAAGTCTGAATACAAGAAAGAGCACAAGAATAATTAGAATTGTTGGCAGTTGATTGCGAAGGAAAACTAACAAAGGGCGTTGCTTGGTAAACGCGATTCCACATAGGGTGTTAAAAGGCAGTGAGCATATCTTTAACGGTAGCGCACAATCAACAAACACACCTTTCTCGCCTATTTAAATAGTGGTTGCTCTTTTCCAAACATTTTTTCAACTTTCCAAGTTAAAGTATTGGCAAATCAGAAGCGAAAGATGCTAACCAAATGAGGAAATTGAAGATGGCTGAAAAGGCTTATGATTTCTCTTAAACTACAGACGCATATCTGAGCAGCATTCATAGGAAAACTAAAATAAAACAATTTAAACTCTTAAATCCATGTATCACACTAGACCTTATTTTACGGGTATTAGCTATTGTACTTCGTCACACAAGTGGCGTTACTGCAACATCGCAGATGTGACAGTTACACATGAGGATAAATACCTCGAGGCATTCGCGAGATGAGTGATATACTTGGTGGAGAAATTTACTTTAGCTACGATAGAAATATGCACATCAAAAGGTAATATGCATTTCACACCATCTGAGGCGATTCTCAGTACGAATGATACATCGCTCCGTTGTCCGAAACGCATCCAACGTTTTCAGATTAACCATTAAACAGCATTTGACATTCTTCAAAGCAACTGGATGGTAACAGTGAGTACAACACTTTCAAATAGACGCTCAGGAGGGAAGCCGTATGTTCGTCTACCCCATTTCCTCTCGCACATTTCGGCGTATCAAATTCGCAGACACTGGAGGGAGAAACCTCAGCCCTTCGTGCTTAATTCCTTATGATGATCAAAGTGATCATTTGAAGAATAATATGCCACCACTGTTCCCGATTTTATGCGAAGGACGCCGCAACCAGTTTTTTCCTCGCATTTTTAAGAAGGGAGATAATGAACACGATCTTTCTGAAGTTGAATTCGAATCGCTATAGAAGGTCGCTCAAACAAATGGCGTGAAATATCCGTGTACTACATCATCTTCAACTAACAAACGCGGCAATATATATTGAATATATATAAATATATATATCGGTTTTCGATTTTTTCCTAGGTGAGATTTATTAGGCAATTACTTAAAAAATCGGCGACTCCATGGCCAAAGCGGTTTGGTCCTGACACAATATAGTTAACAGAAATGGAAAACTTAGACCCACCAATTGTATCTTCCTGAACCATTTAACTGTTAAAAGACCATCGTAGCTAGTTTCCCGGAATTTAAAATAAGTTCTCTTATATTGCATTCTCCGGAGACGATGCATAAAATAGCAGCTTTTTCTTCGTGAATCCATCAGAAACAAGTGTCCTCATTGAAAGCGACTGTTTCCTTCAATCGAATATCTCATCCACTAGATTTTTTACTTTGTTAAGAGGGGATTTTCCCCACAGGTTACGTCATGAAAAGTAATGCAAATAGATACAAAAAGAATCTCTAACTTCATCCTAAATATTATTTAAAACGAACTTTGGCCTAAATTAATTAAAATGATTTTTCATCACACACCCATCTGGTAAAAAAGGATCCATATCCTTATTATACTGTTTTAGAAACAACGTAATATGTGAGGAACAAATGAACAGAAGACTTCCGCTTTCGACAAGTTGATAAAAATAAAGAAATCCCCAACCCTTACCTATAGTAAAGCATTCAAATGTATTGTGTGGAGAAGAGACTTCATTAAGCTAGTTCAACTGTAAGAGAGATTAATATTTTAGATCTATAGGTTATTATAGACATTAGTTATTATTCAAAATTCATAAGCATATATAAACATGTAATTCTTTTATTTAAAGAAAAAACTTGTGTGGAGAAGAGACTTCATTAAGCTAGTTCAACTGTAAGAGAGTATATATATATATGTATATATATATATATATATATATATATATATATATATATATATATATATATATATATAGTATAACGTAACTTTAAAATCGTTTAACGAAATAAACTGTTTCACGCCACAGAATTTCATCAGATCTCATTCGAACTGATTGTAATAAATATCAACAGCTTCCATATTTTTTAGCGACGGGTTAAAATAATTAAAATTAAAGTAGTAAGTTAAATAATTAAATTATCATTTTTAGGGAATTTACAGTGGTACCTCGAGTTACGAGCAGCCTGACATACGAGTGTTTGAGATAAGAGCTGCAGCTCGGGCCATATTTTCGTTCGAGATACGAGCCCAAATTCGAGATACGAACCCAAAGTCGCGTTTCAGGAGCGTCCAGCTAGTTGGTGCGCAGGGTCGAGCATCATCCGAAAAATCTCTCACTCACTCGCTTGTGTTACCCGCTTGAATCAAAGTGTATCTAGAGCGCTGTAATCATTTTTGCGTGATTACTGAACTTTTTTTCAGGACAGTGCAGCCAAGAAGGCAGAAACAAGTGGAAATTAAATTTACGTTAATGTTCAGGTTAGTTTAAGTTTAATGTTAAAGGGCATTGTTTTAAGTATTTTCTTTTATTTGAAATAAATAAAGTTTAGTTTTAGTTTAAAGTTACGAAAAAAGTTTTAAGTTTTAGAAAAGCACCGTTTACGTATGTGTCTAGAGTGCCTACACTCCTTCCCTCCTCCTCGCCGTTCACCTTCGTTAGCCGAACTTGCCCGTCACCAAAGTAAGACTATTATTCTAAATAACTCTTTTATTTCTTTGTTTCATAATTTTGTTACTAATTTGTTAATTATACATGTTTATTTGTTAATTAAAACATATCTGTATTCATAATTTACAATGTTTTGGGGATTTTTCATAGGTCCGGAACGGATTAATGGCATTTACATTACTTTCAATGGTGAAAATGATTCGAGATACGAGCAATTTGACATACGAGCAAGGTTACAGAACGAATTAAACTCCTATCTCGAGGTACCACTGTGTATATATATATGTATATATATTCTGTGACCTTGCTCGTATCTCGAATTATTTTTCACCATTGAAAGTAATGTAAATGCCTTTAATCCGTTCCGGACCTATGAAAAATCCCCAAAACATTGTAATATATATATATATAATAATTAGGATGACTATAAGAGAAAAATAAGTTTAAGACTAATATTCCACAACTTGTTACGGTGATAATTCTGCTTGATATTCGTTAAGTGGTTAAACTGGCATTCAAGCAGGATTTTACAAAATTCAATCGCAAAGATACATACATACATGCGAGTACATACTGGTGACGTGACTAAACGAAATAAAATGGTCAGAAGGCAGTTATTTCAAACCGATCTTACAAGAAGCGTGTTGTAAAGGAACACGATTGCCTAAATGGAACCATAACTCACAGTCGCTGTAGGATACAGATATTTTGCTAAATGTAAACTTAAAGTTACCAAGACAACAATCTTCTGAAGTATTTTCTCTAACATCTTTACGACTGCGGTGTTTTTGATTGTTATGGGTATGTAGCTCACAACAACCTGAAAATTATAGAGGGTAACGCTCCCTACCTTCTATTTAATGTTTAAATATCGTCAATCCTAGCCGCTCCCACTTCTTTACATGCAATTTGAGAGAATCGGGCAGGTTAATTCACATAGTATCGCCATTTGCGCTTGTTTACAGAAGGAAATGATCATAAAGCGAATACTTCTACCATTAAAAAAGAAAAATTTTCTTAATTCTAATGATATTTGAATGAAAATGATATTTTCAAGAGAACGAGTTTCTAAAAGAAGGTATATTCCGGGAAATCATGTGGGAAATATCCTCCGCATATGTTAAACCAGTGATTCCCTGTGGGAACGAAATCAATCCAACTCATCCCGTTTCATTAATGTGGACCTTCAATCGTTTACGAATTAAATATTCAATTTATGTTTTAACCTGATCACATGGTGGTTGCCTCAAAATGGATACTACCGACACAACTGAAATAAGATATTATCCCGAAGAAAAGAGTTATAATCCGTATTTAAATTTTCACTGTTAAATGGCTTTTAAAAAATTTTTGAATTTTTCAAGAGAGCAAAAAATATCTTATGTATTATTGACAGAAATAAACGATTATTTCGAAATCAAAAAAAGATTGGTCAAAGGGAGTAATGCAGATAGCGAATATGGATTTCAGAGGAAAAGCAGCACTCTGATCATTAGCATAAAAAACAATTTGCAATGATGCCTCCGACACTGATCTATGAATATTTTATTCAAATTATATTATTCCCATCAATTAAAACTCTGCTTTTACTTACACAGTTAGAAACTCTCATTTCTTAGAGTATGAGAAGTATAGGATCATCTGTTTTAATTTCTGGATTCGTAAAAAATTCAGCTAAATTGTTTTTAAAAATTTTACTCACCGAATCTTGATTATGGGATAGGAATGGGAATGCTCTGATAACTCACCTGCAGGAAAAAGGAAATGATTATTAATTTCGATAATTTTTTCAAAATATCTGTAGTAAATCAGTATATATTTCAGAGGCATGAAAAAATTTACATAGGAAAATATTCCGTTAGTAATACGAAATAAAATTACGAAATATGAATACTATTAGTAATTTAAAAAATTACGAAATATGAATACTATTAGTTACTCATTAACGAAATTCTAGGTTTCCAAAACCATTACCGATTTCAGATTAAAATTAAACATCCTTCAAATTAAAATAATGGAAAAACCTTACTGCCTACATAATTTGCGTTGTTTATCCGAAAGGAATGGATTTACTTTTTCGTGGAAAGTAATATCTTAAAGTTGGAGTCGATATTATGCTCCGATGAATAACAATGATGATGGAAGAAAGTAAATAAGATCTACAGTAAAAATAAATGTAGCCAGCTGCATTTAAGGAGAGAAAGAGGAAACCAAATTTATAAGAAGTTTGCTTTCCTCAAAATTCGCTCTCACTTGTTTTTACGTTTCATGGAATATCTTTGGAAATGAGGGTTAAGAAACTAGAGTATGGCATCGATTTTCGAGTATAACTTATTCCAACCGCATAAATAAGTCTCGAATTTAAGGGTTCGATGTTTAAGATGAGTCGAATGCAAGACATCGATAAGCGTATCAAAAAAGGTTTCATAGAAGAACGCAAGATGACGAGATATTGGATGACGACAAAAACTGTGAATGAGCAAAAAAGGCATTGACCATCCTTCCATCTGCTTGGAGGGAACATCGCTCGTGAGAACATTTCTCCATCTCAAGAATCATGAAGTTCTCAGCGTATAAAATGTAATATAGAATCTTAAACTTCTTTTCGTGTTGTAGCAGACAAGCAGCAGGAAGAAATAAAACCCACGGTGACGAAAAATTATTTCAGAGTAAATCGAGGGAAACTTAAATCTACAAATGAACAGGAGGCGACGGATTCAGGGAGTAAAAATCAAACACCCATCAATCGAGGGACAGACATCCAAACACTGAAATAGTAACATAAGCAGAAATGGAACCCCCCCCCCGACATACGCACTCTCAAACAGCACTCAACAAATCGAGAGGAAATATGTTCTACGCACACATGCATGGCGAGTCATTCAACAGTTTACTTTTCCAAGAACAAACTATTTACCATAGCACTGACAGCACAGAATATACACATCTGCACATATTTCCTTTAAATCAGGAGGGCTCAAGTTGGAGTCTTCTGTCTGCATCGGCAAAAAGTTGCCATCTCCTTCTGTTCATCTCTACCAATAATACTTATCTTACTGCAAAGAAGAATATTACATTTTTGGGTCATGAAGGACACGCATATTGTGTTCCTCGAATCATTCAACAACTATTATAGAGAAGAGCAAAAATCGTGGGCTCTGACTTGTGTCATGGAAACGAGAGAAGGTACTTGGAGCTGATCCCAATTAGCTAATCGAGATAAATCATGCTCTCTTAAGAGAACACAGCTTCCGAGTGGTGCACGAGACCTCATCAAGTGACAAGATGGTCGGAAGACTTCCCCCATTAAAACACATTAATCAATCAAACCGAACTCCCCCATCAACAAGACGACGGCATGAGCGCCCACGATTCCACAGAAAAATACGTTGACTCGGCAAGTGGTGCCCCCCTCTCATCGTTGCCCTCCCCAACTGGAGCTGCCAACCTATTAGGACACGAACCAAACGAACGAAGATACTTTTCAATGCATTGAAAATTCGAAGCTTTTCTTTATTCAAAAACTGAAACGGTGGTTGTTAATGTACATTTGTCGTAATGTACAGTCAAATGTATTACCTAACTATATTTGCGACATCGCAAGAGGTGGTCATAGGAAAATCGACAACCCAAGCTACGAGGATATTCCAAATCGATCATCAAACTGTCTAATCTCTGGTATCACTACGCTACTACACTTTAAAGCGATATTAAAATGAATTTGTGAATAATGATCTTCAGAGAAGAGATGACGACCAGAATTAGACATTCTTTAAGTTGGCAGCCCTCAACGATTGCAGCTGCTGCCAGACCCTTCATTCGTTTGATTCGGCGAACAAACCGCCCGCAGGTCAAGAAAAAATAACTAATGCGATTGTAATGCAGGAATGGAAAGAATAAATGACTCACGCTCTTCCACCTAAGAATAATCTAGCCCATGGCAGGATTAAATACGTTAATGAATTCTAATGTTACAGCAATTACGGAACTCTCACCGGATCCTCACTTGATAGAACCGCTTAAACCCACACATATATGTAAACATTTTAATGAACGTCCCCAAAAGGTAGTAATGCACATTCAATTATCTAACTATACATCATAATATAGATTGCCTTGCATCCTTCAAGAGGAAAATTTGTTTCACAATTTATCACTCAGGATTGATAGGATACGATTTCTACCCGAATCTACAGCTCTAAAAAATATTTTATACAGTATGTTGAACTCTGATTCGATGAGATAAGATCTCAAATAAGATCAGAAAGATAAGATCTCATCTTAGTGATCTCAAATTAGCATAAATCGACAGAATCTCATTCCATTAGTAAATTTAACTGAATTTCAATGTTGAATTTAACAATATATAAGTTTACATCGAATTCACCCAAATTAAAAATCAGTTATTTATGACAAATTGCAAACGAATGTTTAGTTCTTTATCGAGAAATTAAAAAATAATTGTATTTTTAGAGAAATACATTTACATTACAGTAGCAAAGTAAAAACATGAGTCACAGTCTACCGGAAGCTTGTTTCATTTTCACTACTGCTGATAAGATCAAACGTCAATTTCCTCTGGAAAACGCTGATCATTTTCGGTCGAACGATGCAACGAACATTAAGAGCGTTGAAATCACCCGCCTTATTATTTACAGAAACCGCTTTAAATATCGTGTGAGCGTTTCAAGTACACTACTTTTATGTTACGCACATTTTACTGTTTCTACATCTATGATATGGAAGGAAAAAGTTTCTCTTAATAATAACGAATAAAAGAAGGCAAGTTCAATAAATAATGAAAGTAATGCTGTACTAAATCTATAAAAATCATTAACTCAACGAACCTTTCTTTTTATCGACCAAAAAACTGATACAAACAAAAGCAGTAGAAAAACCATAAACTAATAAAATTTATCAGATCAATGAGTTCCATAACTAAGAAAATCACAAAATGCTATTTCAGTTTACTGCAAAGATCCTTCAAATATTAAATCCAAAGCATTTGCTTAAAAGCGAGCAGCTAGAATGAACAAAATGGACAGCAGCGTATTACAAAATTCAAAACGCGCACTTATTCAGATTCCAATTGAAAGATTATATGAGTAACAACCCCAGTACGATTATCACGTGACCTAAATTACACAAAGCGCAATTTTCGAGCGATACGAGTGACACGTCCCGAAAACTCGCAGAGTTATCATCCAAAGAGATATGACGGGGCCCACGCAAACGCAAACAAGATAAAAAGATAGGAATATTCGACATTCACTACCCTACCTCAAAGAGTAGAAAGTTGGCCGTCGTCCTTCGACCCAACCTGCACCCGCTTGAACTAGCCAATAAACCGCCATCTTTTTCAAAACAGGTAAAAGAACGCTTCCGATAGAATGGTCTCGGAAAGTAATACAATGTGCGAGTGTTGAGAGAACAAAAGGTAGGGAGTATGCTGGGGAAGTTGTTTTTCAAGAAAGTTGTTCCTCGAATGTAGCAGCTACAAATCGCGATGTCTTTAATAGATTTTAGTAACATATTTGATGACTTGTACAGAAATACTTAACAGAATCGCAGAATTCAGAAATACATGACAGTTTTTTCACTCGCAGAAGTGAAGTACATACCCTGGAAAATATTCGCATTAATACTAATTCTGTTGATAATTATGCGAATCAAAATACATTTCCGATGACTTTAGTTTGTGCGTCCTTGGCTAAAATTTTAGAAATTTACTAGTCCTTTCGATTTCGATAAATATTTACAATTCTAGAATCCATCTGCCATAAGCTACAAGGCGGTTTGCAAGATAAACATACAATTATACATACAATTGTGAATAAAGTTAACATTAGGAAAATATTCAATTAGATAATTCCATTGAACGTTCAATATCCATACGAGTGACGATTCCAGAAAGTCGTTTGAGATTGAAACCCCGACGACTTCGTCATTTCAATAGGAGTGACCCATAAGTATCTCTGCCACCTTTTTTGGGTTTTCAAGAAGGCAATGGCGGTTCCTCTAAACACGAAAAACGGGAAAAACTGACTGTGAAGCAATCTCTGTCTGATGGATTTTTTCGACTTCAAATTAATGAAGACGAAAGTAACAAGCGAAGATGTGCGTACCATAGAAGTAAGGAATGAATAATAATCAATATCATTTCGTCTCATCTCCTTTTTCTGCAGAATAGTAAACAAATCTTTCAATGCAACTGTAAATCGTACTAAATAAACGAAAAACATTTAGAAGAAGTGAACTTTAACAGATACTTTTTGAAACCTTTTCAGCCATTTTCTCTAATAGAAAAGGAGGAGAATGTTAAAAAATAGTAGCTGTGACACGACAACCATCCTTTCAGAACGTTAAACCAGCCTTTCCTAACCACTCCCATACTCTCGACATCTACTACGTCTATCCCTCGTCGAATTGGAAAATTAACCCAAAAATTCAGATTCACACGTCATATTCACGATGTACTTTCAAATGAACCACGTAAGTATTTCCGAGACATGTTTATTAATTAGATGTTATTTCTTTCAAAATACGAGCAACAACGCAAGAAGCTCGTACAACTGATGCACTTACCACACACCTTTATCAAGTGTGCACGCCGCCTCCCACCCCCTAGGGCATTCTCCACACCCCCGTGCTCCAGCATGTTTACTAAATTCCCTTTCACAGCAGACCTTTACCATTCCACATTAAAATCCTCCTTACGACGCAGAGGGGAGAACTCGTTGAAAGAACCATTACGAACTAAACTCCAAAGTTCCCATGTTCATTACCACTAAATTATAATATTTAAAATTATAACACTAGTAATAGAATCATTTTCCCGGATGAAGGAGGTATTTTTTCGAGAAATCAGTAGTTTTGCTATGAAGACCATGTGCGTATGAATGAGATAGGAGGAAAGTTTACTGTAAAGACATGAATGGATGATTTATGTCGATAAAGGCGCATAGCAGAGTGCGCGAATTGGATTAAAAATTCAAGATCATGTCTTACACCCACGCCCAACTGCAACTGTGAGCGTCTTAGGGATTTTAAAGGAATGCAGCTGCTTTCTTTCCCACTCCTTCCCCTAGAAAGGATGAAGAACAGATGCCTCACTACGAACACTTCCCTTCGGTACTTGTGAAAGCGCACACACTACATACGTACAACCTCATCAAACGCATCGAGTAAGAATAAACATCATTATCTATGGTTTAAATTAAATATATTAGCTTCGTAGTTACGCAAATGTTCTATAAATTTTAATCACTGCCACTAGGTATCACTCCCATTAAATAATTGATTCAAATGCAGCACGAATGGATGTTTGAAGTAGATGGGGGGCATTCTCGTTCTTACTCTGTGCTTTTTAAATTCAATACATATTACAACTACGTTGTTGTATTGAGAAATAAAGGTAAAGATAGTAAATCTTTGATTAAAATATCATTGTGGAAATCTATAATAAACATTGCGGAAGTTTCCTTAACCCACCATCGCAGAATTACTATTTGAAAGGAAGAAAATCTGATCCCATCTAGACATTCATGGAGTTTTTTCTCAAAAGATGAAAGGAAAAATGCTAATATACTTTCGATCTCCAGAAACGAACAATCCCCTCGGGGTACTCGGAGGTACGATTTAATCGCCTTCTATTAGTTTTATGTAGTCACTAATATAAACGACAAAATTAATAGCAAAATCAATTGCAGAAAATCACACATTTTTATAGTTATTTTATTAAGTATCCTAAGGAGAAATCCCAGTCAAATATTCACATTTTGCCACAATTGACAACGATGAATGTCATTATGAAAATTCAACAGAGGCTTTAGAAAATATAACCAAGTCTGTTAAGGTAAAGTAGAATTTTCTATCAATGAAATGATATTAAAAGATATCTTAACGTCATAAAATTTATCAATTATAATATTAGCAGATGGCATTTGGAATTTAACTCCACTCCTAGCGTACGCAACTTTCCCTATCCTACGGGAAAATTTCTTCGCTCGTGGAAACTTTTGAGAATGATATACTTAACCTTATGTTTGCAAAATGTACGAACAACGACGAAGCAATCTACACTAGAGTTATTATAAGTCTGTATGAGAATTGTTGGGAACTATTACGTGACGACCGGAATGTCCGCGAGACAATGCATGCGTGAGTCACACTTTCCCAAGCGAATTTTAAAAATGCCAGTCAATCGAATACGAGTGGATACATTTTAACGCAGCCAACACATCGAGTGACTCAACCTCTCGCATTTGCACTGGAATGCTAAATACTTATATAAAAATTTGAAGGCTGACGACTGTATATCCCATCAGAAAAGATTATTATGCAGTCCATTCGTATTCATCTTATCATAGATATTACTAGAACTGAAGATAAAAGAATATTTCTCCAAAATCGGAATTTGACTATATACCAATTAATAGTTTGATGAAACACACAAGTTTTGTTAATTTCCTTTCTACTTAAATATGGGCGATTAGTCAACTTATTATCGCTTACAAATAAAGGAAATAACCTACTCAACTCTCTTATCATCATCTCGATTCGGGAGGAAATTTCACGTAGCAAAAGAAACAGATTGCGATTGCGAGGGCATATATTTCTTTCGAGTCGAACATGAAGAGGAATATAATGATTATTTACTTATCCCAAACATTCGAAAATGTCAGATTGACTGAAATTATTTGGTATATTTATTATTATCATTCCTTTTTCTCTCATTTGAATTTAAACTAAACAACTACATTATTTCTGTACACGAAGCAGCGTCCGTTTAGTGGGAGAAAGCGGAGAAACATTTCGAGAAATCGTTCTTTTCGGTATTAAAACGGATGATCGAAGAATAGGAGAGCCTATGATTCGACTATTCGAGCGGAAAGCTATCTCGTGCGAATGCCATTCGATCCGAGTTTTCAGATACACGATCTCTCGACAATCTTCACACGACATCTAGTTTTCAATCTTCCATGCAAGAAAACCAATCACCTGAAAATAAGCGGCGGACATCTAAAGAGAAATATACGATTTTAATTGAGGGGGGAAAGAGGAAGGAGACCTATCGCAATGACATTCACGGACTTCCTGCTTCCCGTACACGCTTTTCCAATGGCAAACGATAGGTGTTCCTTTAAGGCAGAAGAGCCAAGGAAACCATATGCACTGTAGATATTAGTGGGAACCCTCTTTTTCATTTATTTTCATTTATTACATTTAAAAGGAATTAATTTTTCTTTATATCGTTTGCCTCCTTTCAAATTCCATTTGTCTTATTGAAGTTCAATTTCTTTCGGCGAATTTGTTTTCCAAAGAATTCTAACAAACATGCATAAGACCGTGGAATCACTGTTTTAACATATACCAAAAACTTGAAATTATCAAGAAAAAGTGACACGTTCCCAAATTATTAAACAATATTTTTGGTCATTTAAAATTTTACTATTATGATAAATGTACCTTTAATCAGTCGATTGCAACAACGCTTATCATTATAAATTTAAGGAAATGAATCGTAGATGTATAGCACAACACCTGACGCTCGCAATAGAAGAGAATCTGAAGTTGGAATGCGATTGAAGAGGGAGGTGGCGAAGTTATGAACTTTCTCCAACCTTAAAATCCGAGGCGCGTGTCCAAATAAAATTATGCCGAAACTACCACTTTACAAATATATTGCTCAATAAGCTTCAGCAATGCAAGGGCCGAGTTGATTATCGCATATCAGGTGGGGGCGATTGTATATAGCGTAAATAATTAACTTTTCATCATCGCATATGAAAATGCGTGAAAATGGTGGTGAAAATGAATTTATGAGACGTCTTTTCCTAAATTCTATCACTCTTATACTATCTACCAGTTCTCATTGTATTGCCGAAAGTAACACTCGAAAGCACTTTATCTTCCGTAAACATACATTCGCTAAAATAGTCGGGCAATCGCAGTAATGATTTCTTAAAATTACCGATCTCAGAATTTATCCTTGCGATATTTATCGAGATGATATACTAACTACAAGTCAAATGCCATAAACCTCAACAGTATTCCAAGAGGGAAAGATGAGCACTTGGAATTATGCACTAAAGAGAAGACTTCCAAATACGAGGAATAAATTGGGATATATTTAAAGGATGACCAAGATGGTGAGAATCTCCAGCTGTGATATTTGAAGAAACTAAACGAGATGAGGATACATTGGGGAATATGTTTAACCGAATTTTTCAAGTGCCTTTTTCATTACCCTTTTGGTCCGTTTCATGGTCAGCGGTGGGTGAAAGGCCTTTGAACCAGCTATTTATAAAAGGAATCTCAGGAATGTTACGTTTTCGGCACTCAATTATGCACGGAGGGGGGAAGCGTTCTTATCAAACGGGCCGTTCGTCTCAAATATTACTAAAAGTTTTGAAGAGCAAACCAATCCAATACTTTGAGGATTTAAAGAATTTTCATTATCAGCAACTAAACACTGAAGAAGAACACCAATAATTATCCTTCGATGATAATTTTCATGCAAAGGAAGAATTATTTCGGTGTCACAGATGATCTCCATTTCTTAATCCACTCAATTATTACGCAAAATCGTACTGCACTTACTGCTTCACTGACTTCGGAAGAAATTATTTTGTATTCTTACAAGAGGCCAAACCTTTGCCTTTCGTGTTTCTTTGTGAGTGAAGGCTTAATCTTTCAGAGTGAACATTTATTTCCAAAATAGCGAGCAGCAATTTCGGAGAACAGATTTATCAACAATTAGTACTTTTACCATTGAGGCACATCTTTAGATCTTATTATTCTCAAAACCACATCCTCTAGAGTGAGTAATACATCTGAATCTACTCGTGAGCAATACGCTATCTTCATTACTCCGAAATAAGGTCACGTGATACTTCCTGCAAACTAACGTAAGAACATTTGACCACAACGAATAAGGTGCCGACGAGGGAAAACTTTTTCCCACCATTTCAATTACGTCTTCATGTATCCGAAATGCCTTATAAAATGATAAGACGGGGGTCACCTGAGATCAATTAAAGACGAAGATCGGATTTCACCCATTCGAGGGAAGGAAGCCAATGGAACGATAGAGAAAAAATGAGGGTGAATCACTTGGAGCATCCGGTGAAGATATGGGGGCAAATGGGGCGAAGAATATGGGGCGACAAAGAGCTTCCCTTCATAGCATAGAGGCAAATGGAACGAAATAACGCGTGATCGTTCGTCGAAACAAGATTAATGACGCGTAAGTAGAGCTACTTCCCAGCTGTGTCGCAAATTCCAGAAAGAAAGGGTTCCTTATTCCGACTGCAGTTTAGGACGTGGCAGATATAAATGGGTCCTCGAGAGAGGAAATATTAGTTACTTGAGACAGGAATATTAGTTACGAGATTACTAATAGCTGATAAAATTAACATTGATTCTATCCATATATGAGTAGAATTTCCCATCCTTGTAATCTTAACGGAACTTAAGAATAGCAATTATATACGAATTATGGATAAGGACATTAGAAGAAATTTAACAGATGATACATTAAATATTAATTTTATAATAACAGAAGTAACGGACCAGTAGCGTTGTCGTGCTTTCAATGAAGGAATCCGACAATGGTCACGTATCCCATTGAAAGACGCGGAATGTTGGCATCATCAGAATTAAAGATGGACTAAGAGGGGACGAAGGAATTATAACAATTACGTTGGCAGACGTTTGAAGGCTACCTATCAATCGTTTTGGCAATTACACATCGCTGCCTCCAATTGCTCGGACAGCACCTCTAATGCGGTGACGATGCTAAAAACGCCAAATGAGAAGACTATGAAATAGGCGTGGCTCACCGAAGAAATGGCGGGTGCATACGAGATGGTACAGCTGCTGCACCCGTGCAGCGAGAGGTGCATACGCAGGGGTGCAGAGGGACGGGGTAAACCCCCAGGAATCCACTGACGTGGGCTGCAGCATACGCCCCAGCAAACAGTGCGCAAGTTCGTACGTGAATTCTTCCGCTGAGACATGCATACTCTTATCTCCGGGAGATAATGAGAACGAAAATTGCATCGGAGTTCAGATATATTGTTATAACAACATCACGTAAAAAGTGATCCCGGGCGAAGTCGGAGATCAAATATACAAATTCCCAAAATATAATCGAACGTATAATTTGGCTTTCGAAAAGAGGTATATGCGGTACGATTTATCAGAGGATTGAAAACGAGTCGTATAAGCATCTCCATTGCCACTCGTTGGTTTAAATGAGGCTGAGGAATTGATTCGTACAAATTCAGATCCCTAGGAAGCAATTCTAGATAATTCCTTCTCTGAAGGAAATAGTGCTTCATAGGCCAAGAGTCCCAAACCAAGTAGAAACTGTAATTAAACGACTAAGAAATGAAGAAACAACTTCGAAATTCGTCGTGGAAATAAACAGCATCCCGGTTCGGCCCCTTCCGACAAATAATCGATTCAAAAAAGAAACAGGAGAGGGAGCGACCGTTCCCTGAAACATCCTTTAGCTACCGCACAATCCCTTCCAACATATCCCTCCAAATGGTCCGCCATGCCAGCCCAAGCCGACTCTCCCCTCGAGGCCTTGAAGGGAACGAGTGGGTGGCTGGGGTTGAAAAGATGAAAAAAGGAGGGAAAAGGGAGGGGGTGGAAAAGGGCTTCCTCCCCTGTGTCCCGGCAGCTTATGCATGGCTGGAAAGATGTCTACAATAACGGACGGGCGTTGTCCCTACGACCTCGATGGAACCGCTCGGAGAAAACAACCATCCCTCTAGCTCCCGAAGATTTCTCTAACCCGACTTCGGATTCCCGAAGAGGGGAGGTAAAAATGCAGAGCGTTAGCCTACGGCAAGGTCGAAGACGCAGAAATGAGTTGTATACGTTGTTTGAAAATTTAACGCGTTAATTAAATATGTTAAACACATTCGAGAGAGTATGCGTTCCCTTTTAATCTCGTATTGGAAACGGGCTGGAATTTTAACATGGCGGATGGCGCTCGAATCTCAAAGAATACACCGGTACAAAAGAAAACCAAACTGACGAATCTCTGAGGTTGAATAGTGAGCAGGAATATGCACCAAGAATATGTAAGGATCTCTTTCTTCCCTCAACTTAAACATACCAACAAAACTATAAGGGCTAAGGCGAGAGAGGATAATCACTAGAAGTAACGTATTTGAGGAATAAAACAGGACTGAACTCATAACTCAGGAAAGTATCTAAGGGGTGGGCTGGAAAGAAAAATAATCTCAGAAAGGTTACTGAAACGGGGTTTGGTTGACAACGGGGCCGGCGACGACGCCATGTTCCAAAACCGGTCGAAATCACAAAAAAATTATGCCTTGCTAATTATTCGGGATTATATATGCCTATTCTTCGCTTTTTCATATCCTCTATAAGTTATCGGAAGAACATTTGTTACTGCAAAAAAAGGATTTAATCGTAATATTTACATCGATCCAGATATTTTGAAGCGGGTCAACAGTTTTTCATTCGGAGTTCAAATAGAGTACGTATGGAGGAAATTACTCATCAGCCGCTCTCACGTAACGGAAGGGGTTCCTGCAGATATCGTTCAGCGTTCGGTATTTAAATAGCGTTCTAAAGAATCCCGGATAATGCGAAATATACATGAGATAAATCTTATCCTCTTTCCTTCGCGGTTTTTTCTCTTACCTCGTACTTGATGCCAGCAAGTCTCAACCATGTCTCGACTTTGAGGCAGTAGGGAGAGATGGACGGCAGCTGGGGTGTGCGGCAGAATTGGTACAGGTAAACTATGTCCTTTTCGAAATTCGGTTTGTGGACGGAGGGCCTCGGTGGCGCGGGAGGCTGCTGTTCCGTTGAGGGGGTGGTCGCTTTTCCATCTGTAGCCTCAGTCTCCTGAGTCTTAACGGCCGCCACCGCCTCTTCCTTTGGAGCCTCCTTGGTAGCTTCAGCCGGGGGCGAGCTGTTGTTCTCCGTCGTGGTTGCTGTCTTCTCCTCTTCACCGGCCATTGTTAAGTTTGATTTCTCTAGGTGGACTCTTTACAGAAACACTTCTCAATTTACGCGGTGAACCGAAATATCCTCGCACCACTGACTCAAGTTCCTCGATGGTAGGCTACCGGAGGACAAGTTGTGATTGACTCTTCGAAGGAACGATAGAATGGCCAGTGGCGCTTTTCTTAGGCGGGAATGTTAACTGACGACGGAAACAGGATCGACTGACTGGTTCCTAAGAGGACCAACACCGACTTTCCCAAACCCACCACGGCACGAACTCGGCGCGACTGCGCTGCCTGCGTTCTTCGGGAAGCGGTAACCGAAGCCGTGACGTCACGGACTGCTCGAGTCAAGGGCGAGACTGTGCGAGGACGCATGAACTCTTCGCTTCGTCCCCGCGCACCCTATCACACTTTCTTTTCCCAAGCCTGCGGAACATTGGCGCAGACAATTATATATATAATGTCTCTTTATGCTTGATAGGAGTAATCGATTTTATTGCAGAATTTGTGCCAGTTGGTGTATTTCAATTTTTCCTCTTTCCCTATGTGGATAATGGGGTAGTTTTAGAGTTCAGTTGACTCAAGTAGTAGTCGACACACCCTATGATGATGAGGGCAGGGAACTTCAATAGGATCGGAATTGTGATGATTAGGTCCATAGTTTCTTATGAAACAGAAATTTATGTTGAAAAAAATTATTTAGATGGTGATACTGCATACTGGTTTTTCCAACTGCCAATCTTCGAGTTTTGAAAAACCGAATTCAATTTCAAAATTCCAAGATCCTAATTGGCGGCATATTTACATTTCCGGCAGCGAATTTGGGATACTTATGTCTGTTAATGGCGTTAGAATGTTCCCTAGAACACGAAGCTTATTGGAATGACTCGCGCTATTGAAAGATGCATTCGAACTTAAATCCCTAGCTCTCAATTTTAATAGATTGTCATTCTTTATTTAATGATGCATTTACATACAATAATAGCAAAGGTTTTGGCGACATGTTTGTTTCTATTCGCAATTATAAAATTATATTTTTAAATTAAGATGACGCAATTATTAAATAAATTTTATGGAAATGAGATAATTTTTGTTTGCTGAATGGTTCCTGCTCCAATAGAGGATTTCAAAAAAAAATTATCTCATTCGAGCAAAAATGCAGGGAATGATTTTATCTTATAATATAAGTTATATGCTGAAGAGTGAAATTTATTCTGTATTTGTAAGGCATCTAAGCCCAGCGATAAAAGTACCCAAAGTGAATGGTAATTTACGTATATTTTACTTTCATACGAAATCAAATTCGCAGCTGATTTATATTCCAAGGGTTACCTTTTCCTAAAACATCAGTAAAAAGCTCGTTTACTTATGGGAGTTGTGGTATCTGCTAATAGCCATGTGCTCCAAAACAAAACAGAACTCAAGTGTTGCATTCAACTTACCAATCCAATCCTAGTTTTCTGAATAACGACTTAAAATATAAGAATCGATTGAATTTTTACTTACTTAAAACTTCAAAGTACATAAAAGTATATATTATAAAGCATATATTTTCTTTCCGTATTTTAGAATTTAACTTCGTGTTCGAACTTCCGAAGAACAAACGTTAAAAACACAGAGTTCTAATTTATGTGGAACAGTGCGGTTCTTCATCAAACAAAACATTAAGAAATGATTCCTATGGCTCTTTCACACCACACGCTGAAAAGCGGTTGGCAGCGTGCTTATGTTAATGTGCGAGGGTTACCTCGTATGTTAGATTTGCCTTTTCTATGTTTACTAAACTTTACTAATTTTTCCTCTAATTTTAGAGAAGATATTTAGTAGAAGAGATTTAGTAGACGAGTAAATATTTTAAAATTAAAACTAAATTTGCAATCCAGTATGAACTCATAAAGTATATATTTGATTACTCCATTAATTTTCATTTATTAAACGAAAAAGTTTCCTCGATAACTAATACTCTATGGCTGATAAAATCTAATATAGAATAAGTGCTGAAGAGAAAGCATTCCGAATTTTTTTTTCAAAAAAGTTTATTGATATTCTAACATTTTAATATGTACACCACATTTACATTTATTTAACTATACATTTGTAGTGATTTAAATGAGAAACAAAGGATGTTTTAATAGATTGGAGAGAATTTATTGAAAAATGTCTCCCTGTCAAGAGTGTCTATTAAAAGTTTTAACTTACACCAAATATTTTGAAGAAAGGTAATTTTTCAACTGGTTTTATTGATCATGATGGAATGTATATTTTATTTGCTAATGATGGTCAAGAAAAACAGATACAAAGATGTAGCACGTTTCTCATCTATAAATAAGGTATTTTAATTTGCATTCATAGCCATAAAACTCAACTGCGAATGAGCTATACTCTCAATTCTATATTTAAAGAGAAACTGTTCAGAGGATGAGTATAGAATATGAAACTCATTTCCTTACTTACACTTCTTGATATTTTAACATACGACTTCAGTTATACGGATCTCACAGATCAAAAAATCTTAGCAATTAAACTTCATATTGGGCAAACAAATATCACTTGATTATTCGAAAGTCTTTGATCGAATTTATACCTTTTAAAATGTTAACTTTACCATTTTAGACTTTCTAATATTGCATTTCTTTTTCATGTTCGTAAATAGGTTGGTCTATTATAGCGAAAGTAATCGATGAGGCTTAATGAGAAAACAAGAGATAATGTAATTAATATGTCTTTGTGCATATACCCCCTGCCACACGCCGGAAGGAAAGCAGGGTATTTATGTAGACCAGTTTTTAACAATGACCAACAGACTATAATTAAGTAACGGAATCTATCGACTTCAACATTTTTCACTACTAAATTATTTATTACTGTTTTAAAAATTAATAATAGATGCATTATTTCAGAATATGAAATCGTATTTAAAATTTATGGAAAACCGACCCCTGATTTCAACTTTACATCAAACCATTTCACTGATTTAAAATTCTCTTGTTGTCCTTTTAAAGCCCTGAAATTCTCAGATATAAAACGTGTTATTTTTACATACGCTGGCATCAGTTGATTTTCCATAAGCCAGTGGAAGCACAATCTAATGATGAATGGAGCACATATTTACCCATTAGACTTCCGTAAGCAACCAGAGATTACAAAAGTTCATAATACTTCACGTCAATTGGAACGATTGGAGTTATTTTTAACCAAATTCAAAATGTGAACAGAATGCAATGGAATCCATAACGCAAATATCCTTGACCGATTTGGATTATTTCTTCTTCAACGACCTGAAACAATTGCGTGAGTCCGTTTTCTTGCTACACGCGTTCTTAGTGTGAACGCCATCCACATTATTTCAGTCCTCAACGTCAAAAAATGAAGCTTCCAGTATAATGTCTTTTTACGGTTGTCCATTCTCCCAAAAATGAATTTCCCAAGATTCGTCAATCGTTTATGTGTTTTAACATCGGTTTCAGTGGTTTTCTGAAAACTATTATCCATCACTGGAATAACGTCATGCCACCACTATTAAAATAGGGGAATTTAAACGCTTAATAGCATTTCACATAAATCGATGTTCTCGCCTAAGAATTTTTCTGAAAATATTCGGAGTAAATAATCTCTGGTTGCTCAACTGACCTCCATGGTCAGTGTGAGATTTATCTGGAGGCTTTCAGTGCTGGATTTAAAACAAGTCTGCTTGAGATCATAACTAAAATAATAACTAGTAATCAATTTCAAAAGTTCGAGATGACCCAATCTTACTAACTTCATCGTCTACTATTTTCAACCGAAATTGTAAACTAACTTTTGATTAAATCAATACTGTTTCGAATATCTGGAAATGAAACGAGTGAAAAATGTAATTCTTCCATGATACAATCTTTGATAATTTATTAATCTTTGATATTTACAAAAATTGATTCTGTGGTCTTCTAAGTAGACCATTGTTTCGTTTGATTTATTTTTTAATATGAGAATTCAGTCGATTGACAATCAAAGATCGCGTTTCATCAGTTTTCAATGAGTATTGTCATTCCTTTTGTGTGTGAAAAAGTGTTATACTTCATTGGGACGTCCTTCTATCTGCCGAGAATAATGCAGATGACCCAAGTGTTATCACGTCCTAACCTCCTCTCGTGTCTCCTGGAATGTAGACACGAACCTCATTCATGATTCTCTCATTTTGGCATTGGCGCCCGTTTCGGCGACACTTCTAAACCACGGAAGCGGTAGTAGGCGTCTCCTATTTTTTTAAGCTTCGCGTTGGCCTTCTGGAGAGTCACTTTCTCTGTTGGAACTACGAGTTTTGGATGTGCCCCCTGCTCGCTGAACGTTGTTGCAACGGTCGAGGGCTAGAAAAGGCATACTTCCTGAGCAATGCGCTTTGAATATTCGAATTAAAAATTAAGAAAGATGTACTCCACTGGGTTAATTAAGGAAACCCACCCGTTATAAAGGTTTGCCGGTTATAGCGGTAAATACGTCACAATTAGAGATATTTTCTTGATTTGCTCTAAAAGCATAAACGACTGCTTCATTGTGGTGATTCACACGAATGGAAAACGGTTTTTTTATAATATTCTATATTTAAAATGACTACCGACATCAGTGTACAATTTTAAGCTTTAAATTAAAAGTAAAGCTACCAATGAAAATTTTCCCATATGCATTAAACTAACTATAAACTGTATAGAATTGTGAATAATATTTTAATAAAGTTAATTATGAAAAATTTTTAAATGTATATGCAGAATTTCCGTAATATTTACAAATATCCAGTCCCTCATTACGGTTTCATATTATCTACACGCTTGAATAAAACTTTCAACACTGGATAATAAATTTGAAATCACTTACCTCTTACATATTATATACATATTTGATACCGAATTAAAATTATGAAAAGATTCATCAGTTTTCTGAATGAGCGACAATCAGTGACATTCTGAGGCAGATATTGTATAACGGAGATCTATTTTCCAGTTCAAGCTTCTAATCACCTACTCCTTCACATTCAAACGGAGATTTTTATTGAATGACTGCCGAACGGTGTCTTCAGACAAACGAATACCTGAACGTTGTAACCCTGCGAAAGGTTTATTTAGAATTTAATTAATGTTCAAAGAATAAAATGAGTTTGGAATTGATGAAATAATTAGAGTAATTTTATTAATTTCGATCTAAATTACATACATTCGACAGCTGTTAAGTATTAGATTTCGAAGAAATAGAATACGTTTATCCAATATCTAATAATCGAAGTATTTTCAAAACCTTCAAACAGTTTTTTTTCGTGGGATGATGATCTCCACACGATGAGTGATTTCCTTTTAATTAACATATTTTATAATGAATTAATAATCATTTGTAAAGCATTTGCAGCATTTCGATGTAATGTTAAGATCCATGTTCACTTAATTAAATAATAATTTTAAATAAAATGATCCAACCGCATTAAAAACACATTAATTGATATACTATCCATAAATCTGAGAGGAAAATTTCCTCCTCAACCTGCATTTGAAACCGGGACAACCTTAAAACATTATCACTCCGCCACTTATTCGTTGATGAAAAGAGTAAACGAGAACTTTTTGATTATTTAAATGAAAAATAAATGATTATTCGTGGAAAATGATTGACGATTCTATATAAGGGAATTTAAGAAATCTCTCTTTTAAATTTGGCATTCGACATAGATGGTTAAAATAGTAAAGAACCTAGCAATCTGTATCAAAGCGCGCAAAATTTCTTTACAATCTCTAGGGAAGTTTCTTGAAGATGATTGAAGAGAAATCTCCAACGTTTAACTACTCTAGATGCAGCGTTTAGTGGTGAATTTCAAATGCACCTATGATAAATGTATATTTTCGGTTACATCTAATTACATTCTAAATAGAAACTCCATTTTGCAATAAATGCAAGTAGGAGGGATGAAGAGCTAATTCTTTCTATTACATTACAACTTTCTACTCTTTCGGTCTTCGGTAAGTTATTTTAGATGGAAGTTGAAAAGATTAGAGTTCTCTTTAGAATAAACAAATTATGATAAAACCTACGCTGGCATTTCAAAAAAATAATAAGATGTTTTTGGAGTGCTTGAGCAGAAATCTAGGTGCACTTGCATTTCTTCATTCGAAATGATATTTCTTAAAATAGCCATTTATTAATTATTATTATAATTTATGATGATGTACTAACTGGTGGTTTGTAAAAAACGAATGAAAGGCGAAAGTTTTTTTTACGGAAATCACTAAAACTCTTCTTGATGACATCGTCGATCATTTCACAATCTTTTAATCAGTAGTTAGTCTGTCACTCACGTCGTGCGACGTGTCTGGGGAGGAAAAAAACAAAACTCACTTCCGTGGAGTCCTAGAGATTACCGGTCTAGGTTTAACACGTCGTCAATTTCAAAATTCTTGTGCCATTGATTCCTTTAACCAGGGGCCATTTGCTTCCGACAAAATGTCAAAGTGCGGCCTCTCCGCCGCAGCGGGTAGGTGAAGAAGGCGACGACGATAAATCGGATAACAGGCGTCGTCTAATGCTCCGATTTGTTTATTCCGGATAAAGACTTTCCGAGAATATCAATATAAAGAGCGTTACCTTCAGACAGGAAATGAGTAAAAATGTGGAGAAAATTTAGGACAGCGGTTATCTTTCAGTAATCGAAATATTTCGATACTTTTATTAAAGATAAATAATAAATTTATACCTATATAGAAAATAGGAAATTGTAGTTTTAAAAGCAATAATGTTCAAATGTCAAAAATAATTAATAATAATTTCAAACACTGTCTCTCATACTTCAAAAGCAATTCTATATTTTAAGAACGTTTTCCTGATCTTCTTTATTTGAAAGAATTTAGATTTGCTTTCAACATCTGAATGAGACTATCTGGGATTTAATTTGCCTCGTATTTCATGAAAAATTTAAAACAAACAGAATGCGATGAATATTTACCACAAAATTCAAATATAATTATCAATTTCTGAACTAAAAATGAGACTGCGGTACGGGATTTTGGATAGAACCAGTATGAATGTGTAGCTTAGAAATTACTTATAACAACCTGAAAATACTAGGGGCCAACGCTCCCTCATTTCCTTGTAATTAATGTTTAAAAATCGTCAATCCTAGCCGCTTCCAATATAAACTCCGCTGTAACCACTTATTAACAAGAAAATGGTGGTGTGGTGCTAGCGTGTTAGATTGCTATTAGATCTGCACGTCGTTCGAATCCGGTTTATGGTTTTCGTTTTTTTACTTCAATCACTCTATGGCAAACATTTAATCAATTTGAATGCTGCCTTATTATTTTATTTTTCATGGTTGATATAATTTAATCCGTGGGCCTGTTTCCTTGGAACACTTAGGGGATGCGTCTTTCTGCTTACAACCAGGGATATGGAATAAAATATAAAACAAATAGTATGCTAGCAAATAAATCTTATAAATATAATATAATTAAACTTTACATCTTATAATATAATAAAACTTCATCATATTCCTTTCATCTTTCAGATGGTAACATTAATGTAAGTCTAATACGTTTACTCCTGCAGATGGATATAAATATCTTACCTAACCGATCCTTGCAAATAATTCCAGATTAAATTTCGGAGAAAATTATCGAGAGTTGATCTTTATTTTTAACAGTGTCCCTTAAATTTGGTCTTATGAAAGGGATATTTTAATGAAATGCGTCTTCGTCGAATGTAAACTTTACCTGGACACGCTTGAATATCGCCTGGACGCAGCGGTTACGTAAACAATAGACTGTAGAGTTGGGCGTGCGCTTCCTGTGTGTGCTTCATTGTTGTCACACTAAGTTCCTCCATTGTTAGAACCTCTCCTTTGTAACGAACTCGCAGTGGACAAAGAGAAATAGCCACCCAAAGCTTTTTTGGCACTCATTTACTTGCATTCCATTTCAGCATTTCCATTCCGGAAACGAAATATCCTGAAAATTTGTTTCTTTTGGAATAGTGGATTCTTCGTTTCTTTCCGTTCATATATCGCGTAATTTGTAAACTTGGAGGAACACGATATGAATAGAGATTCATATCCTGATCAGAGACATCTGGATGAAGCAAAATGAATGTGGTTAAAGGGAAAAGCATCAGCTTTCGATCGGATAGCATTCAAACATTCAAATATCGATGTTATTCTCACGTTACGTGACATAATTCTATTTCGCATGTGAGAATCTCCTTAAAAAATATCACACTAAGATTCCTATATATGGGAATCTTAGTAAGATAGATTATAATATCCTATACATCTAATATCCTATATAGAACATTCAGCACTCAACAGGTAATGAATTGAAAAGCCAAAACCATTTCAAAAATATGAGATTCAATCGTAAGTTTGCAGGAAACGGTCTCTTATCGTCGATAAAACCGACAAGTCATTTTGAGGCTAGATATTTTTAGTGGCGGATCGATGGAACTGAATGTTGCACGGGGCGACATTTATGGAATTCCAAATTAGTTCAAATTGGCGATGAGAAGACTCATACGTATATAAGACTTCCTCAATTTCAAGGGTGTTTTCTTTTGGTTTAGAATGTAAGAGTGACGACCTGTTGCTACGAATCATGAGGTCAATGGAAAAGAGAATCCCCGTGAAAGAATGACAAAATGGACGTCAAAAATTATCGACTTCGTTTCTATGACAACTTTTAGCACCGATAAATGTGGAATCGCTGCACAATTATAACCATTCTTTTATAAGGAATGAATTCCTCAATCATTTCAGATTCTAATTTCACATTGTTTTTATTTCATCATTTTCACAATTATGTTGATAAGTATCAAAGCTGGATTTTAAAATTTAATTTCTGTGATAAGTTATCATATCTTCATAATTTCTTCCCAATAATTTAAAGTTTTACAATTACATCTTGAAGTTTTTACTCCCTCTCTTGCTAATAAAACTATATTAACCGGTTGGATGAGAACTAATTGCATAAGTTAAATCTTCTAATAACTCAATAGATATTTGAGATGTTATTCCAAAATATCATCATAACCAAGCATAATTCATGATTATAAGAAGTGAATATTAAGAACAGTGAATAGATATATACTCAAGAATGTAAAACGCTTCTCAAATTTTGATTAAAATTTTATACAAGAAGAGTCAAAATTGGAGCACTTTCCCTTTATTCGTTGAAAGTGAGAATAGTTGAGAAGTAGAAAATTTTTAAGTCATCAAGCAATAAAATGAGATTCGTTACATAAGAAGTTACTCGAACTAACCATCGTAATTTTTAGTGTTATCAATATAAATTGATTTCCGCTTAAGAAATAAATTGATCTCTCTTATTATTTAATACGTCTAAAGAGATGATGTAATTGATTCCTCCGTATGAATATTCAAGATACTTTTCGAATTCGCATTAAAGTTTCTCGAACCTTTTTTGCTGTTCCAAATGATCTCTGAATCCAAATATTGGCAAAAGCGATTGAACGGATATGACGACTCACGAGTCAATAAAATAGAAGATAGGATAATAAATGAAAAACGCGTCAAGGAAAGTAAAAATTGAGATTTAAAAAATACAATATAAGATTATATTCCCTTTAAAAGCTTAAGCATTGTTATTAAGTGTTAATAGAGGATTTTGAATACGAGAATCTTGATTCAGGAATAAAATAAAAGCTACTAAAAATGGTTATCGATTAATGGTTTTCTAAGACAAGAACATTATTAAGCAGCTATTAAATATGTTCGAAAGCTGGGTTATTTAGATGAATATGAATTCTATATCTGCTTTATACGCAACTTCATTTCTCCTTTATTTCAGGGTTTCATCGATTTATAATTTTTATTTCATAAAAAATTCTATACGAGTTGCAGCACCTCTTAAAAGGAAAATATAAAAATCAACTGAAGACTAAAAATTGTGTCGAAAAGATTCCAACAACCACAATCAGATAGAAAAATCGAATTGATTTATCTTCACATGATAAGTTTCTCTAAAAATAGTATAATATATGACTATAATTTGTCGTATATATGTTGCATAATATAAGTTAAAATAAAGAAAAAGTAAGAGACAATAAGAGAAATGAATTATGGAGTTAATTTCTTCCCTATTTCACGGGGATCCTTTTGACTGTAGCTATGATATATGTTGTATCTTATTTATTTTTAATCTCATTTTAATTTCTTGTAAATTAAAGTTTTTACGTAAGAGTAAAAGGAAGAATATATTGGCTATCATTCAAGTGTTTTTGGATAATCTCGGTGTTGATCATACGCCATGCTCTTATCTTTCCGATTAAATGGAATCATTACGAATCACAAGAAAGGAAGAACGCACTAAAGGGAACATACTTTCTTCAAGAGCCCATTTTATTACAAAAGCATAGTATTTAACTCTATACGAGAGATAATTTTCACGCCCCTTTAAATATCGATACATTGTGGCAGTTAATTTACGCTCCAGTGATTCGGTTTTAAATCAGCCGAAGATAATAATAGAGTGAAGAATCGATGAAACAGAGAGAGAAGACGATTGGCAAAAGAGAGGAAAAAGGATTTGAAGGGATGGAAGTGGTGGTCCCCGCATACACGAAGCTCCTTCTCCTCCCATTTAACGAAGATGAGCACCACGCCCCACTCACTTTTTATCTTCCCCTAGTACACGCGCACTTGAATCAGCGCATGCGCAGTATGATCCTCTCGTTTCACGAAACGGATTGATTCTGAGGATGGAGAGAAATAGCCATGATGATTAATCATAACCTATCATGTAAATAAAAGCGATAGAGATGTTATAGAGAATTGAAGAATTGAGAAATTAATGTGAATTAAGTTGGCATAAAGGAAAGAAAAAAATAGGTGCAAGATCCCCAATTCTTCCGAAAAGACTTTGAGAAAAGCACTTTCAATATGTTGGAGCGAATCACCTTAATATCATTTGGTGTATCGCGCTGTTCGAGTGCTTCTCTGAGATGTACGGCTCTAAACATTCGCAGGGCACATAAGAAATCAATAATTATTCCAGAGTGATAAGCAGCAGACGCGTTATTTATTTATTTTGACGTCCATATTTAATTTCAAATTAAATATGGCATTTATATTATTTCTTCCGATGGACGTGGATAATTGAATAATTAAAAAAAAGGATCCGAAGTTGACATGTTTTCTTGGAAGTGAATGTATCTGATTTCTTTGGTCCACTTTTAGCGAACGCGGGGACACTGTGGGATGTTATTTTCGTTATTTCCTCGATTTAATTTCCTTCTCTTGAGCTATTTTATCTCTCACGTATTCCAATTCTCAGGCTTCATTTTCCACTTCAAGATTAATATCTTAAGAAGAAAAATAGGCCCCTCCCTAAAACGGAAAGACATTTTAAGAATAAAAGGGGGATGAAAATAAAGTGTTTTGAATTAGGTTGCTTAGATAGGAAAATGATCGGAAAGTCCTTCAAAGTGCTTTATAATTTAATATTCATAAATACTTGATCTTTTTTATAGAATATATTAGAAATACTTATGCTAAAAAATAAAATTCTTCCCTTATAGTGCTATTTTTCAGTTAATATTAGATTCTACTTCATATTCTCAAACGTTTTACAATTCTAGCTGCGAGAACTAAGCTGAAATGCATCTGCTCGCATAGAAAAGAGAAAACGAGTCTGGTTGGAAGCTTATTATAAGAACTCGAAAATTACAATTTAATGCATGTAATTCTTCTCCAGAAACGTTTAAAAAATTTCATGATGGATAAATGAATATGATGGATTTCACAGCAGCTGAGAAAACAATATTAATAAACAAATACACTTGATATTTGAGCAAATATTTGCTTCATTTGACATTTTAAATTGAGACGAATAAAGAGTCGATCAAATAATGGTTATGATAATTCCAATAAAAATTCAATAATTATTTAATTACTGTGAAGAGAGAAAATTTCACAATCAGCGAACAAATTTTTTAATTCTTAGATGAGTAGAAATAAAGAAATATAATTACTTTGTTTTAATTAAAGTCAACGTAAGCCATTCATTCGAGAAACTCGTATTTTAACTAAGAAGAGAATCACTAAAAAGATAATGAGGATAAAATCGTATATCTATCGGAAATTTTCTTTTCATCGTTGCACTTGTTTTGCACTAATTAAATCAATTGCACGTTAAGTAATGATTAATTAAATAACAAATTAAAGTTTCACAGCGTTAAGAATAGAGCGTACGCACTTGACATTTCCGCCTTCAGTTATCTTTTCAGAGCTACTTCCTTATGAAGCAGAGGTTTCATCATCCGGAAACGATTCCTAAGCATCGCTATGTTATAAAACAAATTAGAAATTTTAAACTATTTAGCTATCTCTCAAGAAAATAAATATACTATCTCAAAGGTATGCGATATATATTTAATTAATTTCGGAAATGCATGATTTTCCAATCAAATATAATTCATACTTATGTGAAAATTAACTTCGCTGAGAATAAGCTAATACATAAATACTTCAAAGTGATGTCTTCCTTATTTCCAGTTAATCCTTCAATCATTCTATCATATTTCCTCAAAACTTTTTGATTTAGTGATACAATAGATTATACAATTATACAATTTATACTTAAAAGTAGAAAATTCGATATGAATATTGTGTTTAATCTTATTAATAGACAACATTCGAATCAAACTGTAATAAATAAAAATCATGCACTAAAACGTTTTGAAATTATGCATTAGGTATCATCCGTCAGACAAATATTTCATAAATTGAAACTAGATCATACCTGAAAATTTAAATTTTAATAAAGTATCAGGAAAGGCATTATCGTCTAAAATTAAAAAATATACAAGCAATAAAAGTCGAAAACTTAAATGACAAATGAGTATGGTTTCGGTCCAAATTTACGCTATAAAAATATATTGTGTAGTTTTTCTCTTTCAAAATCAATACGACAAAATTTAAGGAGACATGTGTAGCTTCTACGTTTCCTTCTTGACTCCGGATTTTTTTTTCTTCACATGTCAAACGATGTCTTCAAACGGAGCCATGTGTTGCTGAGTCGAAAGAAGACACTATGAAAATCTTCTTGGGCGTCTACGTATTAAAATTTCCTCAATAATTTATCTTTCTGCTTCGAATGCAAAAACAATACTAAATATGTTAATCGAAAATTAGTTTCTTTTTCTCTCTACGTCAGCATACAAGCAACAACATGTACACGTATATCGGTAAAAAAATTATTAAAAATAATTTTTTTCAGGATTACTTTTCGTATCGTAGAGTAATAAACGGAGATAACAAATGCAAATATGGAATCACTATTGAATGGATTACGTCAATGACTATGGAGCAAAAAATAAACAGAAATACTTGACAACATTTGAGATGTTTAAGAAACTTTTAACTCTATATAAAAGTGTTCTATTCTTTAAATTTTTAACACTAACGCGTCATATCTGTTTTAATTACCAAAATATTATTGAATGACTCCTAAGAATAGAGATAGTTATCTAGATAGTAAGACGTCATTTTATCACTTTAAATCGAGCGTTTGGATCATGAAAACATTGCATGATATGACAAAAAATGATCCTTTGAACGTTTATTTTGTTCCATTTATAAGCTAAAAAAGATATAAAACGGTGCCTTGAAAGATACCAAAAGCATCTTCTCTCGAAATGGATCGTCTTGACTAATAATCTTGTGATTTGCTTTTTTGTCTACATAATTTCAATTTAAAAGGTCTTATTTAGAAGTCTTTTATATAATATAAAGTAAACTGCAGTTCTCACACGAATTACTAACACTCAATTAACCATTACCTTCCGTTTTTAAAATGGTGGAGAAAATAATGATGCCCTATTTTAATGAAATGAAAAATAAAAAAGGAGTAACGAAAAAATCGCACAAATATATATTTGTACGAGAAATTTTAGCTTGAAAACTGCAAATGAATGGTTAATGTGTCTAATAATGAACAAATAAAAGTTATTCCGAAAGTTTTATAATGCCCGCACTATGTTCTATCTGAAATGAAAAACATTACTTTAGAGTATTCCGAATTAAATTAGATTTCCTTTGTATATCTTGTGGCAGCATTTTTTCGTCAAACAAAGGGCAATATATAAGTATGCCACATTTCAAAGTGCATGTGCAAAGTGCAAAGTCTGCAACCATACAAATCTGCATTATACTTTTAAACTATTTCCCAAATTTGAGTAAAAAAATTCAGATGCTACAAAAGATGTTCTGATTTTAACCCATGTGTTTCTTATGGAGTAAACGACCTCTAAAATCGGAAATTAAAAATTCTCTCCCTTTTAAATGTTTTGTATGGTTCTCTTCATTTTCTAAATTTTTTGATCTACGATACGTTCCCTCCTTTAATTTTAAAAGCAAATAGCTTAATAAGCTGTAAAGACATTAGTTAAATGGTGAGTAAAATTTTATTGATCATGTCGTCATGATCATTAATTAATATTTTTAATGATGGTCTTTAAGTATTGAAAATATTATTTTTCATTTAGCATTTTAAGGAAGTAACTATCAGCTTTTCTCCATTCACTTTCCATACTTGAAGACTAATTCTTGCTTCTTTTCCGCTAAATAATTGCTAGATATCCATTAATCTTTGTAGAAAGCACTTAAACCCGGATCAAACATTTTTAAGCATTATTTAACTTAAATTGGAAATAAAGGTTCATCTAAATATTTCAGTTTCACTTCATTTTAATTTTATGATCTAAATGTGGATTCGAGCAAGAAACTTTTGAAATTTAATAGATGACACGGAAGATGTTTTCGTTCGCTCAAAATTACAAACCTCTCAGACTTGGGTCCATAATGAGGCCATCTGACCTCAATTCATAGCCTAATTTAGATTTTTGTAACAAAAAATTTGGGGCAAATATTTTTCGAAGAAAGAAGCTTAAGCATTCGAGAAAAGAGGTTTTCCTGACATATTTCCCAATCGATCCGTCACCGATATTCGATGAAGTGAAGGCTCTTTTTTTGAGAATGTTGCATTAGTTTCTCGGTTCTCACCCATTTGCTGATAAAAACAAGAATTTAACTTGAATGAATTAAGAATTTAAATATAATAGTTTTTTTATTTTTTAACTTGATTTGAAGTTGTATAATTAGAAAGACAGATCGACCCTTTATTGGCCACACTGAGCATCTCTTATGTGAACGTTATATCTATTGATTCACGGGTACCTTTGCGGTAGGGGGCCATTACGATTATATATAAATAAGGTATCACTTTATTTCTTCATCGTGAATATCAAAATAATAAATTTAAGGGAGTAAAATATCTGTGCTACTCAAAGTTGAAAAGGAAATTGATTTAACACCCACTCAGAATGTGGGTGAAAATAAAGAATGCAAAAAAATACAATCCAACACCAAACCGTCTTAAAAAATAAATCAAGTAAGTCAAATCAAGAATTAAATAATTTATTTATCAAATGTAATTTAAAGTAAAGATATACGCTATATTATTAATTATTTTAATTAACACCAGAAACAGTAGAATGTTATCTAGAAAATAATCTAGAAAACTGTATATAAACTTGGAATGTTGTTAATCTATTCTTTCGTTGACACTTTTCCTTTATGGAATCTTCTTCATTATTTTCTGTCATTCAAGTTTCTATGTGGATAACATTAGGAAATATTTATGTAGAGATCATAAAATATTTGAAAGTGAATTTATTTTTCAGGAAGAGTTTTCGATAAAGGTTTTTTGTGTATTAACGCCATTGAGTTTCGCATAACAATTGCTAATATCAGTCCATCAGGATTCAATAGGTTTCTCCAAGTTGTTGATTAGTGCCAATGACGTGGATACCTATAAAATTAAGCTTACCGATTTTTTTAAAAGGAGATGTTATGGCATCATAGATAGAAGAATGAATTTTCCAAAATATAAGAAATTTGCTCTCCCAAAAAAGCACTACTTTTTTACTCCAACGAACGAATAAAATGAAATCCGATACACCCTCAGCATTTTAAATGAAGCAGCTGAAACATTCCGGTCTACTAAATATATCAAGATATTCAATGTGTTGGCCATTTTATTTACTAATTGAGACGGTCGAGAAGTCCAGGAAAGGCTTTGTATTTTGAGGGCGTGTTGGGCAAGGTTGGGATCAAATACGCGAGGCTATGCAGGAGCACATATGGCCTATCAGGGGATCGCTTAAATGGCGTACGCTTTTGGCGAGTGGTTTCGAAAACAAATGGATTTATGATCGTGCGTGTAGGAATGCAGCCGACGACAAGCGCGTGTTAATTGTTCGACTGCTCCTCCACACTAGGAAGTAAATGAGCTTCTCCGAAACTATTGTTTATTATTTCGTTTCGCAATGCGGGAGAAATTTTCGTCCTGCGGAGAAAGTTGTAGAACAAAAACGATATATTAAAGCTTCAAGTTAATTCGTTCTGTAAATGCACTGTTCCAATTAGAAAAATCGAATAAAAATTATTTATCGATAGCCCTCCTTTTTTCGCAGTAAAATATTGATACTTAGGTCGAAGAGTCACATAAAGGAATATAAACTCATACATCAAAGTATATGCTTACGGAAAACAGCAATATATTTCATAAGGGAAATGAAAATCATTACAGAATTCAAGAAATTTAATGTGAATTCTGCTGCTGTTATTCAATTACTAACATTATCCATGACCATTCGTCCACATTTTATAACTGTCACTGTTATTTTAATTTTATTTGATTTAATAACATTTACACAAATAGTAATCTGTACATTTCATTCGTTAAAGAGTTTCATATGAAGTAAATTTCCGAACCATTTGACGTATATTTGCAGCTTATTTCGTTCATGTAACTCACTTTCAAGATATGAATTGTATCTTTAACAAACTGATTGTTGCAGGTTGAAAAATAGATAAATTAGAGAATCAATCTATCATCCATAAATATCATACATTTTACGCCGTTTAAAAAAATTAAACATAGGAAAATCTACAGTTATTTTAACACTATTTAATGTCCACTAGTAAGCATTTATAGTGTCGCGGAAAGAATAAAATCGGGCATTTTCCCCATTGGAGTGAAAACTGTACACTTTTCATATAACCTGTGACTATCGCCAAAAAATAATTCCCACGAACCGCTCACTCTTTTTCCTAGAAGCAATTATAAACATCATAAAATAATTACGTTATAATAAATATAGTCCACAAAATAAATATGGTCTAAAAAGTAGAATTTGGAATCGCACTCATGCCATCAATTGATTAAAGAAATATTTCATCGAAAGAAAATTCTCTTCGGTCATCGACTACTTTAAGAAGACGTGAAAGGGTCATCACTTTTTTCTTTCTTGTGGAGTGGAGAAAGAATGATACAAATGTATAGAAAAACAGTAAAACTTTAAAGGGTTTCCTTTTCTAAAGTTTTTCAATTAAAAAACGGAATGCTAGCGCAATGAATATGTTATTCACTTCATCGCTTCGAATAATGATTGGTGAGAATACTGGCAAATATTATGGCATGATATACTGTAATTGGAAATTTCGGAATGATACTGTGAAGTATTGAAATATTGAGTCTAAGATTATGGGATTCAAAAAAATATTCCTCGATGACGAAATAACCTTCGAAGATGAACTTTTCTGACATATTAAAATGAAAGGTAATCATAGGATGATAAAACGTTTAAGATGTAAACGGCATTCGGAGAGCCCTCCAAGAAAAGCAAAATTAAGAGAAATTGGAAAGTATCTCAAAGTAAACGATAGATTGAAACAAATAAAGAGTCGATGCACGATCAGGAAGTGACGTGGTCAAGAGAATGAAAGAGATGAATAATCAAGAGGGCAGATAAAAGGGAGGTATTTTCTTGAGCTCCTTAACGTGATGCAATAGAGAGCAGAATCATGGGATAGGAATTCGAAGGATGTGAGAATTAAGACGCAACTACACTAACTCGGTAGAATGTCGTATAAAAAGTGAGCTTTGATAGCGGAAGAATGCGTCAATAGATAAAGTGACTAAAGAAAATAGAGGAATGGCTTTGGATGAATAAAAGCGACGGAAGAAACCATTTTCAACGAATCAAAGGAACCCTCGGATAATTGTTTTATGCTCTTGAAATTATCACGCAAATAATAAAACTAAATAAAGTGGAAGAACGATTGTCTAGATATCAATCATTCATTAATGAAGTTTTTGTTTCTTGAAAATTCAACTTATTTAGAAGAAAACTATCCCATAATCAATTATTAATATTTTTTATTTTAAATGTTAGATTATTTACGTAAAGGAAATAAATGTGTTGGAATCAAAGTCCCGTCTAAACTTGGTGATTTCCAAGATGCATTAAAAAAGAGATTCATTCCAAAAGCCATCTTCTATGAAGGAGTGAATACTTTGTTGGATTACGGGTAATATCTCTATTGTCCAGCAATCAAATGATTGTGGAGAGACAGAAATGGTAGTCAATTGTTTTTGCATCTATTCTCGTTTCGGCGCTCATTCATTAATCTCCGTGGTGATAGAAAAGTGATATCGTGATAAGTGATTTTTCGTAAATAGATGGCTTCATATTATGTGAAAAGGAGAAGATATTACACTGGGAGTAGAAAGTGTTACTTTCATAAACATATTCTACATGTTTGCGATTTATATGTAAATGAAAGATTAGTGCACATATTGCGACAATTTTAAAGGAAAGCTGCGAATTAATAAGTTTGAGAGAACTTAAACGAGATGAAATCGAAATAATAAAATATGAACAAACCATTAGCATTGTACTCTGTAATGACTACAAATAAGTGACGGATTCATCAATTAGAATAATTTAGGTAAAAAGCAATGGTGTCTGTTAATAATTGTCGTTGGTAAGGGACACTTAAATAGTGCTTTAGAAATTTAGTTACATCACCTATGCATTTTCTCTCGACGGAAACATGGCTTTGTCGATTGAGGAACCATGCATTTTATGCCGTATTTCATAGCAATGGGAATTAATACAAATATATATATATATATATATCAGGCACAAATAGTGATTCCTTTATGAGCTAAAAATTTTATTTTATTCAATTTGACGAATATATTCCGTTGTGAAGTCCATTCCATATTGAATGCTCTTATAAGTACTGAACTTGGCAACGTACGGGTTAGGAGTATTTTTTCTCGATGGTTTACCATTCGATTTTCTTTAAAACCAGCAAAGATGTGGGTATGGAGAGAACCTAATGGAACAAAAACTGAAATAAACTACGTATTAGTTAACAAATTCTATACCGTACAAGACTTTAAAGTGGAGTTACAAGAGTTTTTGAACAACTTCAACACATGGAGTGACCATAGGAAAGTAAGATGTAGAATGAAGATCAGTATACGAACGGAACACAAGAAGTTGGCTTCTAACAAAAGAAATGAGGTGAGTATTCAGAAATTAGAAGAGTTCAAGGAAGGATTCGAGTTGCGCCTAAGAAATAGATTCGCAGGAAGAAGATTTGTAAGATCACTGAAATTGTGATGGAGGATAAAAGAAGTAGGAAGAAGTATTACTCCGAGAGGACCAAGAGATGAAAGGAACCAGAGCTAAAACATGGGAAATGATAAAACGACAAAAGGAACTGAAGAACTCAGTTATTCCAAGAGATGGTGTAGAGTATATGAAGCAAGCCAGAAGGGCAATTAAGGAGGACGTCCGGAATTTCAACGAAAGGATTGTGAAAGAAGCGATTGAGAATTGAAAAAGCACGAAGAAGGCCAGACAACGTCTAACAATTGGGAAGAAACAGATTTAGTCCGTACAGGAAGGAGATGGCACAACAACAGCAGGGATATGATACTGAAGACCGTAGAAGAATACAAAAAACGGATGATTGAGAAGAGGAAAACCGAGATTTCAAGAAAAAATCAAGAAACAACTTCCATTCTACCAGAAGAAGTAACTGTAGCTACTAAAAGAATGAAGAACGGAAAAGCAAGTGGAGCAAATGGAGTATTGCCGGAATATTTTAAACTAGAGAGACAGAAATCGGTTCCATCTTAGTTAATCATTTACTAAATGTCTTAGAGAAGGAAAAATACCCAAGGATTGGAACCAAGCAAAAATTGTCCTACACAAAAAAGGAAGCAAGGAGGATTTGAAGAACTACCGCCCAATCAGTCTCCTCACAGTTTTCTACAAAACATTAATGAGGATAATAGGCGAACGTTTGGAGACAACACTTTCAGCTATGCAGCTGAGAGAACAAGCCGGATTCCGAAGAGATGCACCACATCCATACAGGAAATTATCAACTGGACAAATTAATACGAGATTCCATTAGTTATGTGTGTTGTGGACTAAACACAGGCTTTCGAGTAAGTACCTCCTCTATACTATAGAAAGACAAGGGGTAGAAGAAGAATATATTCATCTTCTGCGTAACATTTGTAAAAATGCCGCTGCTTCAGTAATATTACATGAAGAAACTGAAGATCGGAAAAGGAGGTGTTTGCCTTTCACCCATTCTTTTCACAGCAGTTCTTGAAGAGATATTCAAAATATTAGCCTGAGAGGAAATGGAGAATACGTAAGTCATCTGCGTTTTGCTGATAATATCGTACATTTCGGCATCAATGGAATGGAATTGGTTTAAAAGCTAACTATGGACTCAGGATAAGCAAACCAAAGTATTTTGCAAAGCAAGTGCCTATAAATCTTGAAGAAACCACCCTGGAAGTGTGCTCGAAATATACGTACCTTAGACAAATTGTGACAAAAGGAGAATAGAATTAAGGAAGTAAAACGAAGAATCGAACTGGGTTGGAGTGCCTAAGCTCAAACATCCGCAAATCAAGAATACCGATGGAAGGGTCTTCAATCGAATCATTTTCCCTAACGTACGATAGTGAAACATGGGTTCTGAATGCAGCAATAACTCAGCGACTGCACAAAGAAGTATGGAACGCTGCATGCTTGGGAGATGAGGTATCGTAATAGGAATATGACAGGAGTTACAGATATAATAGAGAAGATGAAATGGATTTGGGCAGGACATGTGGCGAGAAGAAACGACAACCGTTGGACGTCAGCAGTGCTTAACTGAATACCAAGAGACGTGAAGGGACCGAGAAGAAGACCAAAGGATCGATGGATATCATCAAACACCTAGGAGTAGCGTGGCAAAGAGAGGCTCAAAATAGAGAGTATTGAAAAGGCTTGGGGAGGCCTACCTCCGATGTCGGATTAAAAACCGTTGATGATATAAACTATAGTGTCGTATTCTCTGCAAAGCATCAACTGAAGCAATCAGCTAAAAAAAGAAGGGAAATTATTAAAATTAATTATTAATGCAAATAAATTACAATGCATATTAATTGCTTAATGCATATAAAGGTTCTTAGTGAATAAAAAAAGTCCTGAATAATATAATGAAAGATATTCATCTCGTCCTTTAGATTATTGACTCATAGAGTCCATCGCCGCTGGAATGTTCCCACAGAAGAGCGTGTCATCCGTCGGATGGGCAATCGCATATGTGTCGCTTCCATCCCATTTATTATTTTCGTTCTATCACTTCAAGAGTTGATAAGAATAGAAAAATAACGATGCGATTTGGTGGGAAAATTGTTCGAATGTCAGAAAGGCGTGAACAGCCGTTAGAGGGATATAATCTTCTAAATACATCTCCTCAGTTATTACATGCTTATTCCAATAACAAATAAATATTCGTATTATAAGTTGATCATAAGTTGTAGAGCCTATGACTCGTTCACACCTGAATAGGACTTCCATGAAAACACATCTGAAATTACCATCAGTATGATTTGTTTGTATTCAAACGAAGTGATGAAGATAAATAGAAAGACGCATGAACCCAAATTGATATCTCTGCCAATACCTTCATCTAATTATTAAGTAATTAAAATATTGATTTTTCTATTATGTGTTCAGTATTCTATGGTACATTTTGTATGAGGAATTCATAAAGTATAATAATTTGTATTTGGTTATTCTATATTTAAATTGTAGTATTGTGCAATGAGTTAATTATTGACAGTCAATTAAAATCACCATCTTGAGACGTACTTTTTGCCTTCGAAGGAAAAAGGAACCTCTTTACTTTAATTTTAAATAAATATTCAAAGTTAAGAGTCATTAATTTACTATAATTTTCAATTCTTTCTCCCAAGTGGAATCAGAATGTACTCAAAATTAGCCAAAGTAAAATTTATATCGATTTTAGTACCGAGCTTGATTAATCTATTCTAAAACACAGATATTGAATAAATTCCATTGATTTTAAATAAAGCTCTTCATGTCATCCCAATAAGAATTATGAGAAAAATCATATAGAATTCCATTTTTATTCACTTCATTATCCTCTTGAAAAGGCTCAAAATGTTTATATGTTTTATTATTTATCGTAGGAAAATTTATTGACACTCGTATTTTCGTTACACCTTCCGCTATTTGCTCGCGCAATTGGTAAATTAACAGACAAGAAAAAAGTATGACCGGGATACGAGCACTGATATCCTGATTGCTGTAGCCAACATAATGAATCCTGGGAATTTGGTCGTTAAGAAAATTTAATGATCTGGAAAATAGATAGTTTCAAATCAGATTTCTCTCTTCATCTTCAAACATCGCGTTATATATCGTATTTTGGAGATGGATGAATGAAACAGAGCGGATCAAATAGAATTCATTAATTTGGAGAAATATTACAATAGAGATCGTGAAATAATAAGAAATAAAACTAATTACCGTTATTATAATCTACATTTTCATGTATAATTCTCGTTATCAACTTGACTCTCGTTTGTTATAATAAGCAGAGGGTTGGAGGCAGGAAAGGGCATAGTCATATGAAGAAAACTTTATCTGGAATTTGGAGGGGTCAGCCGTGGGGTCAAAGAACTCCATCTAACCCCTAAAATATGACATGGGGGAATTCGGATTAAACCATATCAATGATGTTGGAGTTGATGTTGAGAGGGAATCTTGAAATGTAGTGAAGATAGAATGCAGTGGTAAGATATAATGGCCTTAGAAAGTAAGGGTTCGATTCTAGGAGGCCCCAAAATCGGACTCTCCCCCGTAAGAATGCATGGAGTCGACTTTTGATGTTTAAATATACTTCCCGTGCACATAGAATAATAAACTTTCATATGGCTATAGATACTGTACATTGCTGCATACAAATACTATTGTTGATCTACAAATGGCCATGGGATAGAGGTGAAATATTTTCAAATTTTAAAAGATGTTTTTTGCCATCACGGGCCAGATGAAGTCTTGTTAAGGTCTCGGAAAGGTTAAAAGAATAAGATGGAATTCCTTTCGTAGGAATATTTGGAACACATTTGGACTCTATATATAAACACATGTTTACATCACTGTTTATCAACAAATGTCAATAGTGGAAAAAGTAAGGAAATGAGAGACTAAATATTTGATCCTAAAGCATACAATAAATCAGATTTTAGTTGTTTGTGAAAGTATTTCTTAAGTTCTGTAGTAAATCGGGAGCATCTTTATTGCTTATTTGATGAATATCTAAGATTCAGCATCCTAAAGACATAATTTGGCAATCGGGAATAGAACCATAACTCCGAATCCCAGAATTAGAATTAAATTAATCATTCTTTATGGGATAACTTTCTACCTCTCTAAGGACTGTCTGAAGAACCAATATTCAGTTGAGTGGAGATTAATCTAAAGAGTCGCGGTTCACATTTAACTGTACTCAATTAACTATTCTACAGTATACCTGATATCTGAGTTTCATGTATCTTGTATAATTTTGAAAAAAATTTCACAATAATTCTTTCTTTTTCTTTAAAAATCTAAAGCAGCTAAAATCTATTCTTATTAACTTCTTTTCTTTATTTCTTTTTGTCAATACTTTCAGCAGGTTTTTACAGGTTTTTCACACATTCCTTCTTTGCGGGTGTTTTGCTAAGTTATTCTTTCAGTCTTTTACATCCACTTAAATTTTTCTTATAATTCTTGTTAAAATCAATTTTATTTACTTCCCGTTGTAGTTTGCAAGATGTCAGTTGGAAGAAGACACGTGTTAGTCTCGTCTCAATTAAAAAAAACCTAAACAGATAATTTTGTGTTAAAAACACGCATCATCATTTAATGGACCAATTATTCGCGGTTGTTCCTCATTTCTGAGGAATTATAGGAAAATTGGTCGCTTGAATGTATGTTTCGAGAGCCACTCAGATACTCAAGTGGACAATGAAGTATTCTATTCAGATGACCCTCGAAAATTGGAGGATTGTCTAGCGGCGCAAGGAATATGTTTCTTTCTTCGGATGTATTCATAGATGTAAGAGATGCATCTTTAAAGCATTAATATCTTGCTTCACTTAATTTTATAGACAACTGAAGAGTTAAACCGAACAACATATGGTGGTAAAATAATAGGAGTCAGGAAATTATGATACATATGAAAAATATATATTTTTATTAGGCATATTTCTTAATCACACTTGTCCTCTTTACCTGGTACACGTCAACCAATTCTTACTCTGAAAAATTGGAAGAAATAATTGTGTGGGTAATTAATGAACCCCAAGAATGAACCAAGATAAGTTTTCGTTTGATGCGAACCTTTTTTAGCACATGAGGTGAAGCACCATCTGAATTTTTGATTGGAAATGAAATAATCCATTGAAATGGTCGAAGAATCAGCAAGGAATGCAAAGTCCATCCAAGTCTGAAGTACCATCATTTGCCACGCCCTTTTTTCATCAGAATCACTAAGAGGAGTATCTATTCGGTCTATTCGGTATCGGTAGTCGCTTTTATGATTGTTTCGTTAAACACTTCTATAGTCTGTTCCACTTTTCTAGGCAGTATGGGGCTTATGGAGAAATCGAATAGCCTCGTACGCCGGGTCATTTTTCTGGAATATCCGCGATATCCACAAAATTTGCCTTCGCAACGGATGAAATTAAGATTTTCAACTTAGTTTGGTGGATTTTTTTCCAGTTTTTTGGTGAAATTTGGATAAGGAAGGCTGGTTCTATATATTGACGGAGTTTTTTCAACATTTAAACAAAAGAAATAAATTTTACAGCGAAATTAAATAAAAATGGTCACCTCACCAGCCGTGAACAATACTAAAACTGCCATTTCTCTCATCCTATCTAACGTAAAGTGCTAGTTTTTTCATAGATTACTCTTTATACCTTATGAATACATAAAAGTTGACTTATATTAATCTTTGACTGATAAAATTTTAGTAAAAAATAATTTAAGTGGAACGCAACCTCCGAAAAATTGGATCGTGCAGTCAAATTTATACATCGCCTAAAAATTTTTTGTTTCTTACGTTACGAAAAACTTGTCGCGAGAGATTTTGAGATAAATGTTGTTATTTTCATTTACAGGTTATTCTGAGTCGATATCTTGAATAGAACTTTAGTTTTTGAATTTTATAACCGAGAGCGGGTCCGGATCAATCCGAATTACGCTTACGGGTCTATTAGTCTCGAACAAAAAGTAACAATGATTAGCAATCGGAGCGCTAAATCAATTACTCCCTCGGTTATAAAATTCAAAAACTAAACTTCTATTCAAGATATCGACTCAGAATAAACTGTAAATGAAAATAACAACATTTATCTCAATTTCTCTCGCGACAAGTTTTTCGTAACGTAAGAAACAAAAATTTTTTAGGCGATGTATAAATAGAACTGCACGATCAAATTTTTCGGGGTTCACGTTGCAATAAAATTATTTTTTATTGAAGTAAGGTTACTCAAAAATGACTGCACGATCCAATTTTTCGGAGGTTGCGCTCCACTTAAATTATTTTTTACTGAAATTTTATTTTATTTATTAACAAATACCTCACAAACATCCTCTTACGGGACAATTACAGTGAGATTTCAAACTCAACAACGGACGTCACATACATCCAGACCCTGAGAGGAAAATTTCCTCCTCAGCCGGGATTTGAACCCGGGACCTCAGCATTAGAAGATTAGCATGCTAACCATTCCGCCAACGAGGCCGGCAAATTATCAGTCAAAGATTAATATAAGTCAACTTTTATGTATTCATAAGGTATAAAGAGTAATCTAAGAAAAAACTAGCACTTTATGTTAGATAGGATGAGAGAAATGGCAGTTTTAGTATTATTCACGGGTGGTAAGGAGGTCAGTTTTTTTCATTCCGCTATAAAATTTATTTCTTTTATTAAAATGATGAGAAATCTTCGTCAATATATAGAACCATCCTTCCATGTCCAAATTTCACCAAAAAATTGGAAAAAAATCCACCAAACTAAGTTGAAAATATTAATTTTATCCGTAGAAGTAACTCAGAAATAATTAACTGACTCCTTCGGGGAGGCTAGGTTGCTCCCTTATGGGAATTTACGTGCATTTATTTCCCCGTAAGCCTCCGTACTGCCAGCTTTTGTGGAACGGACTATAGCGATAATTCCTCATCTTCATTTATCCCCACCGCTCTTTGGCTCTGAAAGACAGTCAAACGGAGACATGCCATCTTATGGAGCCACTTGGCAGTCCTTTTAGAGTTGCGAAATTGCGTCCCTCTTAGAAAGGGGAATGCAAGTAAAGTGAGCCGTCATGGTCAAGGCTAAAGTATCTACGATGGCGATTTTGCTGCCAAAGATATACAATAGAATGTTTATCTCTAGTAAGGAATCTCAAGTGTTGAGGTTGTTTATTTCTATAACTCGGCATGCTTCTACTACCTCAGCTCATTTACCTGAGGAAGCGAAGTCGGGTGCATACATTCAAGGATGTGATACGCCAAGTTTACAAACTAGTTTTTCAAGGATCTTCTATTACTTGTTATTTCGATCGTTTTAATAGTTGTTTCAATAGAAGCTGTTTTATTTAGAGACAAATTCTAGTACAATATTCAATCACGAATAGAGAAATGCAAGGAAGGCAACTTTCTACCTAAATACCTCACTAGTAGGAGGGTTAATTACGGATCCGGAAGTTTAAGAAATGTTTGGAAATAGTCGACATTGTAGATACTAGCGAACATTCATAAAAGTTACCGGATTTTTGTAGAACATGGAAACGTTCATTACATATACATAATAATTTAATTTCTTTCACATAGCCATTGAATACTTGAAATATTCTTTCTTGATAATTGCAAATAAATCGAATCAGTAAACTCTCTCGTTTAGCTCATCGAGTATACAAGTCTTACTGCTCGATGTACGACCTTGGAAAATGATTACATCCTATTGGACATAGATTTCCTTGATAGATGAATTTTTTTTCATATAAAGAAAATTGAAATCACCTCCTTCGAGAACTAAGGAAATTAATGTATTTTTAAAAAAAGATCGCTTTGCAAATCATGCAGGCATTGAAGAGTGGGTCATCAACAGTGTTGGTATGCAAATCATACAGTTCACAATTTGCGTTCCGATAATAAAGAAATTTTTAATGAACAAATTGGAACTTTTTTAGAGAAGCTGATCGTGAGATAATAATCGCAAATCATCCAGCAAGAATAATAAATGGAAATGAATTAAATTGACAATCGAAATAATTTATTTATTCATTTGTATGACATCAACATACAGCAAAGGAAAATTACAGCCGATGATGAACAAACAATAAATTTATTAAAAAATTAAACAAAAAGTAATTAAAACAGCAAACAGAAAACATATACGAGTAATACAAACAACAAAAAACGAAATCACAACATAAATATTTTCAGGGATCCATGTCAGTCTCTAGGAGCCGTGTTTAGGAGTGATTTTAGAGTAAGGGATCGAAGTGAAGAAAGGGAAAAGTGAAAGTTAAAAAGAGTGACCGTTTTAAAATAGATTATCCAAAGATGTCGGATAAAGGAGCGGTTGTTGAAGGAAAGAGAGAGAAGGAATGTTGAATCAATCTTGTTGTTGATAATATGGAATAATAAATATGGAATTTAAAATATAAAGAAATGTCCGAGAAAGAGGTTTCAATTGAATTGATATTGTTCTTGTTTAGAAGATGAGTTTTTGACATCTCTTTATAAGAGGGCACTCAGACCATTTTTAAGAAGGAATTAAAGATTCGATTGAGAGAGAAGACATAAGGACACAGAGATGCCTGATGAGAGTAGAGCAGACGATTCTCCTTATGTAATTTATGTATTCTACAAAATTAAGATTTATATATATCAACGCGAGAAGACCTTGCATGGAGGTATCTCTGGGAATAATCTTGTTACTGATTTGCTAATCTAACGATATCTTTTTTTCCTTATTTAAAGTAATGACAGCGTTTCGGGATTCATTTTCACTTTCCAAGAAGAAGACCATTTCGTTAATGCATTATTCGACTCTTGTAATGTTGAACAATCTATGAACGGAGAGACGTTTTTAATGATTCACCTGCAAATAGGAGAGGAGTAGATTCATTACTGATTACTTTGTGTTTAATTTGTGTTGATATTAGCACTTGAAGACTCATTGGGTAGAATAAATGGTTACTAAATGGGAAATATAATCGAACGCTTTCAGGATTCACGCCCCTAATATAAAAAGATAATTACCATCTCCATTTTACCAATCCATACGTACAATTTAGGTACTGAATCAGGATGAGCCAGCGGATATTCTATATAGATAAAAATAGTAACTGAATGAATACTTTCATATTTTTAAAGAATTTAAATTATGCTTATGAATAATTCCCCACCCAAAACCTCTATCCCTATTATCGACGCTCCATTTGAAACAACAAACGGATGAGAACATCTGATATTCAAAGTGTTCAAACGATAGTTCAAAAAAGTTCTTACCTGGGGCTGAAGATGTCCCGTTGCAGGACAATTCGCCAACCAATCTACAACTTTTAACAGCGATATATTTCTTGATTATCTAGTTTTTCACTCACTCACAAGTGTCCATCATTCATAACTAGATTTTCAATAGAACTGTACTGAAATTTCAATCTTAAATGATTGATAAAAGTCATCACAGACTATAACAACTAGTTTTTTAGTTTAGAGATTTTTTGGCCTCATCGTGCAAATTAATTATTCTCACATCTTAGACTGAGCAGTCTATTGCATTTTTATCTATATATTTACTTCTTCTTTGAACTATTTAAATACAAAATTCAACAGTGTTATTTTTATTCAAAGCTATATCTATATCTATTATTCATATAGACGCTTCGGGGATATATATATAGGATATTAATGTCATCCAGGAGAATCTCGTCACTGAGCGAATACTTCTTGATCTAAATTGCTATAATGCCTTTGACACAATGACATCGTTTTTACATTAAAGAGGTCGGAGATGTTCCGAAGGTAGACTTGAAATGTCTCCTAGAATCGAATCCATGATAGGTAAGGAGGTTATTTTAAGTACATAATGTACGTATCTATACGTGTAGAAAGTATGAAGGATCTATGTATCATATTAAGCGAGCTACGATTTTTCAAAATCTGAAAATATTTCACCTCCTGGCATCTAACCCATGACCAGGTGTACGTAAACTATAGCATTTTCCCGTAGATATATATAATAGCAATAGCTACATGAAATATTATCCTTCTGGCTTAATAGGAAGTATTTTTAAATATTTTTGAAAAACGGCCCCATGATAGGTAAGGTCGGTTTTCGATTTTTTCCTAGGTGAGAGGGCCATTACGTAAAAAAATCGGCGACTCCGTGGCCAAAGCGGTTTGGGCCTGACATTAATATACTGTATATATATTTTATATCCCCCCTAAGCGTCTATATGTAAGAGATATTTCGGGGGGATAAATTATACTACTACAACCTATAATTAACATTAAGATGATAAATTCTTTTTCATTATTTTTGTTTATTTTATATTTATTATTTTCATATTTGTTACTTTATAATTATTATTTTTAAATTTATTATTTGTTCATCACCAGCTATAATTGGCCTCGTGCTGTATGTTGATGTCACAGAAATAAATAAAAAAGTAAAAAATAAAATTTCAATTTATAAATCTTTCTGTGGCTTAATTTTTAATATATCATCACAATCGCTATTCATGGCCGTTTAACTCATTTCCGTTTAGAACCAATATTTTTAATAAATTTTTCTTCTTTCTCAGGGGCTATTTATAAACGCATTTCAACGCATTTTGAACTATGAGTTTTTACGTTTGGAGACATTTTAAGTCTACCTTCGGAACATCTTCGACCTCTTTAATGTAAAAACGATGTCATTGTGTCAAAGGCATTATAGCAATTTAGATCTTTCCCAAGAAGTATTGCTTCGCTCAGTGACGAGATTCGATGACAAGGGTTTGCAGAGTTGAGTAATCTTTCCTGAAATGAGGTATTCGCCTGCGGGAAACCGCCCATCCAAATACCACAAAAAGGGGCAAATTCCGAAGTGACCGTCCTCTGAAAGTTGGCGCCACATATCCTTCTCAGGTGCGAAGATTATGCGTCTGTTATTGAAACTTTCCCTCCGTTTACTGCAAAGAAGTGACCCGTGTTTGTTTTAGGTGTAGCTTTTTGAGGTCTAACATCCGGTGTCGTAGGAGAAATCGATTGTAGACTGAAGAAACTAAGAGAAACGCATTTCGTTACTATCTTTACAATTTGGGATTTTATGAGCGTATTTATGGGTATTTCTTAATAATAACATATCTCGAGTTCACGCAGTTACGCTGCAAAATTAAATGGAAAACAAAGTTTTCGTAAAATGGGTTTAATCAGTTTCAATCGCTCCTTTAATAAATATTTGCGCTAATGTGAGTCTCCTCGATACTACGGATTAATAATTGTAAATACATCACAAACTTAACTTTCACTTGTGCCTCATTCCCATCTTGTTTTGTCAGTAACAAATTTGAAAAAAGTTGAAACGCTATATCACAATAATTATTATTGATTGTAAATTTAATTCTGCTACTAAATATTCTGCTGTTCAGAAATTAATGTTATGATTGTAAAATTTGTTAAAATTGCGATAAAATTCGCCCCTTACTAAGTTGATGTGTACATAGAGCAGCTTATCAATTTATGGTAATACCAGATTTTCATTGTATTAATTCTTATTCGGTTAATTACATGAAAAGAGAAGTTTTATTTTTCATTCACCTCGGTTACAGAAAGAAATTTAGTATTTTTACTGAGTTATATATGGTACTTAAAACTACAAAGAGGAATTAATCAAATGTAGCAATGATTCCGGAGTTTTCACTTCAAATAACATGCATCATCATTACTGGAAAATATGGCATCATTTTTGAGATTTTTGTGATTTTCTATTTGTAGTTCGGGTAGCATTTAAATGAGGAAATTGTTCAAAATCGTTTTCGAGTATTTTACCGTCATTTATGAAATAGAAAAACTTCTTTTAGATAGTTAATTTTAATCTTACATTATACGTGTAATTAGTCGAGGAATTTGCATAAGTGTATAGTGCTTACTATATATACTTTTTTAATTGTTTCCATATTACCTTTCGGTTTGTGGATCACAAATCATAAACGATCTCGCGTATCGTTGTACGGAAATTTTCAAATATATTAGTTTTATTTCATTCGCTGTATACATCAGGTATGTCTTCCTTATTCTCTTCATATGTTGTCTAATCTTCGCTCTGATCTTTTAGAAATACCCATCCGTTTCATTTGAGAAAGAAAATTTCCACGCAAAGATTGTTGTTACAAGATTACCTTTCAATCCAATACAAATTAACAAGAAGACGCCTCAAATATCACTAAATATAATACATGCGGAATATACAAGTTGAAACGCAGCTTCTTTCGAGTCCTCCTATACTCAGAAATCGATTAGTTCCATATAATGAACGTGCTTTAACATGAAGGACACTAAAAAATCGTTAAAATCGCAACGAAAGAAAATCTACGACAGTATGACTCAGATGTTTATAAAGGAATAATCTTTTAATATTTTTCACTCACCTCTCTCTAAACTTTTAAAAATGTATTTAGTGACGTTCAATCATTTAAAGAGAAACAAATCGACTCTAATGTTTGAGTCTATGTACACCCTTTTCTAGTTTCGAAATTTATGCTTTATTTACGACAAATTAACCTCATCTTATCATTTTTTGACTTTCTAGTACAGTAGTGTTACGAATGAAAAGAGAGATATTTATTATAATTTGAAATATGTCATTGTATTCTAAGGATAAAACTGTAATGAAAATGTACATTTTTAATATTTCTCTCATATCCTTACTAATATAAGCATTTTACGATATAAATTTCTCTGAACTTAAGAAATCCACTCTAACGACCATAAAATACGGCTTTACAAAAGATTTAAGCCTCGGAAACAAAAATACGAAATGATTTGTTTTTATATTTCATTCAATAATTAAATGATAATAAACGTTGATCTTCATCACCTCTCTCATTGAATAATCTGAAAATTCTTATTATCGATTTAAAAAATTCAATAGAGACAAATTTGGGAATTGATAGAGTACGCAATCCAAAACAAACGAATTTTAAAAATACGCATATTGATGCAACGGGTGAAATATGGGATGTATTGGCGATGGGTGTTGCCGGGAAGAGCTGTATTTTTGGAAGAGATAGGCTCGCAAAGTAATCGTGCGTGAAAAGCTGAGTAAACGGATATGAATTCCTAATCTTTTTTCCTGCAGTTGCCCAAGAAGTGTATTTTATTTCGTTTATTTATTGGAGCCCTCGAAAAAAAAGAATTGATAGAGGACACAGTGACCCGCATTCATATGTTTGCTCGAGCACGTGCAGTGATGAATTTGAAAGCTCATCGGATTTTCGAATTAAGAAAAGGAGAGAAAAATGGTGGTAAATATTCAAAGGAAAGATAATAATTTGGAATGAGTTTATATTCATTCATTGTTACCGATATTCAGTTAATTAATAAAATTATCCCTTCAATCCATAACTTAATTTACTTATAAAATCTGATTCTAGGAAACTTTTAAAGATCCAAAATTCAAAGGATTTAATTAAGATTAAATAAATGAAATAAGAAAAAGTGAAAGTATACACCGAATGGGAAAGGCTGTTTTTTCTTCTTTTTTCTTTGTATTTCATCATGTGAAATAAAATTATGAATAGCTGTCTTAATGACTTGATAATATGAGCGAAGTGTATTACGATTACTTATGATAATTTCCACATATTTAATTTCAATAATAGAGAAATGACACAAATTGATCAATCAAGTAGGAGCAATGAATTGCTTAATTAAGGCAAAAACAAACCGGAACAATAAATCCGAAGGGGATAAAACAAAAGCTATAGAAAAACAGAAAGGAAACCTAGCGAATTTCCCAGGTTTAAGTAAATATTTTTATTTTTAACATAAGTCGATTTTAATAGGTCAAGTGGAATGTTCTAATGCTATTCGATATTGTTTTCTGATTTCGTTAGCAACCAACCGAATAATCTATAATTGGGATAATTGTCTTCTAGATGATCATTTTTCACGAGAAATTTCATGTGCCGGAATGGGAACCAAATAAAAACGATTTTTCAGACTCATTAGAGAAGTCAATGACGATTTTTTAATTATTAATTATCTGTTATATTTACTAACAGAAACATTCTTTTAAATATATTTACACGTATTTACTTAGGAGTTCATGAAGTTAAAGCTCATTAGACCATTTTACTTTTGAAATTTACCTTTGGTACGAAAATTTCGATTAAGAGAAGACATGCAGTTTCTTATAAGATATTCCATTTACATTCTTACTTCACAAAGGCTGTAAATGTATCCATGAAATGCTAAGTTCTTCAATTCTTACACGTATTTTTTTCTAAATATATTTCCCAGGTCTATCTATGCCTCGTAATTCTCTTATCCTTCGATGTACTCACAAATCTTAAAAAATGCAGCAAAATCTCAAGAAAAGTTTTCATTTTCGATTTTCACAGGTCAATGAACCGCAATTTTCAATCGCAGTTCAATGCATGACTGTCGGTGCTAATCTCTTTGCATTTCTAAGAAGGGGAGAAACGTCATCTGCTTTGAGTAGATTCCATTCTATTATCTTTGAAAAATTACACTACTGGTGATGAAATATTTGCGATTGGGATTTAGGAATCTGCTTAAAAATCGCATAACCATCTGAATGAACGTAATATTTGAAAAGGAGGACATTCAATGAGAATTTAGTTTCGATGACCAGAAAATATATTTTAATAGAAATTGGTCATGACGCCATGTATTTGAGATGGCACTATAAGTCTAAATTTGATTTATTTTAAAATGGTGCGCTCTCAGAAAATGTAAGAAAAATTGCATCGTAGTGTCCGGCCATCGGGTTGATTTCTGAAATCTTCTTCTTTAATTTTACGTTATATTCAACTATAATCTTCTCTTCATAAATTTCCATTTAAAATATTTCTGATAATACCACAAATATATTTGACGTAATTTTCCTTCGAAGAAACATTTATTCAATTATATATTCATAAGTGTACTGAAATCCAATTTGTTGTCTTTGTGAAGTCTTATTGAATCTATATTTAGCGATACGAATGTAAGAATCAGAATCAATTCCGAGTTATACCTTACGACTTAACCTATTTGATGGAAAGCAAAAGCAAAATCCCAATTGCATTATTTGTGTGTTAATTCAAAAGAATGTTAATTAAGTATTATAATAATTGCGGTTTATGAAAAAAACTATTTGTGCATAAACTGAAGATTATTATTTGTTTATTTAGGATGGATGTAGATAACAATAGGATTCGTCTAACACACACACACATACATATATATATATCTATACATATAGACGCTTCGGGGGGATATATATAACATATATATATATATATATATATATATATATATATATATATATATATATATATATATATATATATATATATATACGAGTAAAGGTGTGCTTGCTGACAGCAAGCAATGTGATAATGTCCTTTAATAAAATGTAAGATTTTTCGAAATATTATTCTGAAAGGCCATGCTAAACATAACGTAAATGGACATTTTCGCAGCGAACATTGTATAGATTTCGATTTCATTATTATTATTCATTAATATCCTATATATATATATATATATATGTATGTATGTATGTATAGATATATATCCCCCCGAAGCGTCTATTTATAATAGATATCCCCCCGAAGCGTCTATATATGATAGATAAAGGAGAGTGTTTGTATGTATGTAATTTGTTTACTTTTTTGCTGTCATAGAAACAAAAAAGAGAAATTTCTTACGGTGTTCTTGTAAGAAATACATGTAAACTTAGATTTTATCACTTGCATGCTTCCTTTCTTTTGCAAAATTAAATTAGAAATAACCAACCTATGGATTTGAAAGTAACACCAAAAGAAGGGAAATTGAATGAAGTTTCTTATTTTGGTCATGCAATATAGTTTACGATCAGAAATTACGAGAATTTGGTGAAATTAGATGATAATTTTGATGAATTTTGAGGCTGTTAACAAACTATTTCTTAGTTACCACGAATGTGATTGTTGAATTTTCTCTTAAGAACGCATTGAGAAATCAGTATTTAAATGATGTTTGTTTATAGCAACGTAAATATTTACGTATACTTTCTTAGAATAAACGGTTTTTGATATTAAATGAAAATGATATCGGGATAAATTCAAGAGATTGAATGTACTGCACAACTTGTTGAGTTAAGACGTTACCTAATTTGGTAACAAATTTCAAAAAAAATAAAACCTAAGAGATGCTGTAGCAAATGACGGAATTATTGAGAATCTGGGCAATTTGGTTATTTTGCCAGCGACGTTTACAGGCAGTCCTAGACACATGCATGAGTACGCACAAGATGCAATGACCTATGTAAGGACATGCGGGAGACCAGATTTGTTTATTACGTTTACCTGCAACCCGATTAGGTCCGAGATTAAAGAAATGCTAATCAACGGTCAGTCATCCAGTGATCGCCACGATTTAATTGCGAGAGTTTTTAAACAAAAGAAACAAAAACTCATTAATATTTTTACAAAAGGTCACATCTTTGGAGAGGTGAGATGCTGGATGTACACCATTGAATGGCAGAAACGAGGTTTACCACATTCACATAATTTATTTTTATTTTTGTTGAAAGATTCAACCAAAAGAAATCGACGTTATTATATCAGCTGAACTTCCTAAGCAAGAAGAAGATCCTGATTTATACGCTGTGGTAACTAAAAATATGATCCATGGACCATGTGAAAATATAAATCGGAACTCGCCATGTATGAAAGATGGGAAATGCACCAAAAACTATCCTCGAAAATTAATTAAAGATACGCAAACAGGAAACGACGGCTATCCTTTATATAGACGGCGAGCTCCAGAAAATGGAGGTTTTACTGCAATACTGAAGACTCGAAGCAACGTGGAAATAGACGTGGATAACAGTTGGATTGTACCATATTCTCCATTATTATCAAAAATGTTTAACGCACATATTAACGTAGAATACTGCAATAGTGTCAAATCTATTAAGTATATCTACAAATATGTTAATAAAGATTCCGATATGGCAGTTTTTGGTGTAGGCAATGAAGACACCAACAATGAAGTAAAGCGTTATCAGTAGGGAAGATACGTCAGTAGTAACGAAGCTGTTTGGCGAATCTTCGGATTTTCCATTCATGAACGGTATCCTACTGTGGTTCACCTTAGCATTCATTTAGAAAACGGTCAACGAGTATACTTCTCAACTGATAGTACCGCAAGAGTGATTGATCAGCCGCCAAACACAACTTTAACAGCATTTTTCCAACTATGCCAGCAGGATACTTTTGCAAGAACACTATTGTATTCAGAATTGCCGAAATATTATACGTGGAATATATCAAGGAAAGTCTTTTGTAGAAGAATTAGGTTAAAAATTTATATATTCTTTCTCCTGGATATGAAACAAAAAATGAAGTTTATAAACAGGTGTTAAATAAAAAAGATTCTTAAATTTGTATGAAGTAGTGTATTGTTGTACTTTATAATTTGTTGTTATTATTTATGTAGTATATTTATATTATTGTTTCCCCCTAACCCGTGCAAAGCCGGGTCTTAAGCTAGTTTTTTATAATGTATACAAATGAATAACTTCGCCTTTTAATACTTCTTTTCTTTTTAATACTTCGTTTTCACCCACTGATTTATGATTTGATTTCCTGTAATCGGTATTAATAAATTGAATTTTGTAAAATGGGCTTTAAATATCCTTTCTTATTTTGATAGAACATACTCCAAACATCAACATTAAACGTAGCACGAGTAAGAAATATACGAATGCTATTCATGTCTTTTCCAAATCGCATTTATCTAGCACATGTTCAATTCCAATTGTTGGTTCATTGAATGGAGAAACGGTGGACTTAAGCAGTAAATTCAACCACCATTTGGCTTCTGAAGAATGTGTAGAACACTCATCCGTCTCTAGACACGAGGAAGTCTACATACGACGATTAACCAACCTTTCTATATGCTCCTTCCATTTTCACTCCGTAAAGGATTTATTCGTGAGGGTTTTAATAATTTTCTTACCGACATCTAACAGTCACTGCGGAATGCCAAGATGGAAATCAATAATTTGAATATCTCTCATTCGTATGTAATTTTATGAGGAAAAATAAAAGGAATCGATTATTTACACCATTACTTGACGTAAATTACAATTACATTATTTGACGTAAATAATTTAGTTTGAATTCATTTAGAATGAAGTTGGATTGTGGAAATATTATAATTATTTAGTAGTTAGAATTTGATCCATAAATAAAACTATACATACCATGGAAATTATTTTTTTCTTAATTTAGCCACGAATGAGAGCATGAAGATATTTTTAGATTTCTCCATGGTTTTAAGCCTAACGTACTACATTTTTTTCAAATGGCAAGTATAAAAGTAAATAATGAAGGAAATTTCGTTCATTCAATTTGGAGAGAGAAATGGATTTTCATTCATCTTTCTTGGCCAGTCAAATGTGATTGGAAGTATCTTTACAAATTTGTCAAAATTTATATGATACACAGATTTGAAGATTTTCTCTTATTCTTGAAGAAAAACAAACATTGAGTTCAGATGGTTGCAACGTAAATATCTATCAAATTTTCGGCAAAATTCATTTACATCATCATGATAGTCTAAAATTCACATTAGGTAACACATTAGCTGTTAATCTGGCAGATACCCCTTCCTAGGATGAATGAATAGACAAAGGAGGAAATGTGTTGCTTTGAGATTCCATCACTCTCCTTTCTTTTTGGATCTGAGGAATGAATGACCTCTTTCGGGAATTCCCGACATTTTTGAAACTATTTCGTCACCCTTTCCATCAATACGCTTTCTTTAATCCTCCCGAGAATGTTCTCTTTATTCAGGATCTTTCGATTTAGTGAAGTAAATCTCGTCGCTGCTAGAACGTCGTCGAGTTCGTTATTTTTGTTGATGAAATTCATACAAATACCATGAGAAGAAAAACTAGCAAAATCTAAAAGATTTCACTCCATCTCTGGAAACCCTATACATACAACTAAAGAAGTTTGCTAAAAACACATCATTGCTAATGTAATTTGCCAAAGAAGATGGAACGTATACAAAGTTTTATATTCTTGATTCATTATCTTTCCGATTATTAGAATATTCAAGTAACGACTAAGAATATCGAGAATGAATGTTTTGATAAATGTTTGCGTTCACTGGATTGCAGATAATAAAGCTCTTAGTCTGTTTTCTTCAACAGAGACATGGGCAGTTTTTTCATTTTAAATAATTTGAGGAATTGATAAAATGAATGAACTCTACAAAAAAAGAAATATGAGTTCGAATTAAATTATTTCAGTTAGCCCCACTATTTTAATGTTTATTCAAATGTTGAAGAACTATGTGAGAAGTAATAAGTGAAAGTGATGGATATGCGAACAGAACATAAGTGTAATAATTTAGGTTCTAATGACGAAAATGTACATAGAAACTCCTTAAATTATGGAATACGGCTAGAGAAAGTTGAGAATTTTATGAGATAAAATTATCAAAGATATTTTAGATAGAAATAAAACAGATAAAGATGAAAATTGCTGTAAATGTTTACAATTTAATTTTATATTATATTCATCACAGCTTTCGGCGATAGGAAACATGAATAAAGTGAAATCAATTTATACATTAATCGTAACAAATTTTAAACGATAAAATATTACCTACTCTTTTAGAGGTAGTGCAATAGTGCATCCGAATACTTATTCTACACAATGTTCATAATAACCATTGTAAGTTCATTAATCGACAGGATCTTAAACTGGTTTGTTTCATTATAGACATTCATTGGACCTAATTTAACCAATAACTTATTAATCATTTGAATTAATTAAATCCATAACTTTTTAATCTCATTCGCAGCTTAATTCTTTTCGCAAATTTAATACTGAAAACTTATTTCTGTTTCGATAATCAGCCATTCCTTATATTATCATTCATGAAAAATTGCAATTATGCCTGTAATGTTTAAAAAATAATTTTGTAAAGTTCTTTTTTTGAATAACAAAATGGACCCTTTATAATCTAGAGGAACTATAGTAGAAAATTTCTTTTGTGTTGGAGATTTATTAGTATCATCTTCGAATTTAGGGAAACATTTATTGCATTTGATATATGATACAGCGATTATATTTTATTGTATTTGTTTATCGTATTATATTGACTTAATTATTTGTCAATCGTCAACTGTATTTGGCTTTATGTTGATTTTTTAATAATAAATAAAATAATTACATTACGCGATTTTGTATTTTCATGTCCATTATTCAAACAATAACGGTAAAAGACGACTTACAATTATCAAAAACGAGGTAAGTATTAGTAAGAACAAGACTAAAAAACTTATATATTAATTATTATAAATTAAATTAGAGTATAAAAAGAATCCCATTCCTATAACCGTGACAACAGATTGTTGATGTAGTAAAATGAGTCTCAGGCGGAAAAACTGGGCTGAGGAAGCAGGGGTAAGAAGTTGTGAGATGGGAAATATCTTTTTTTCATTTTCAATGCTATATTTACCACACTTACTCACACTTATTTCGGCAGAGGAATCCCCGAGATACAGCGCCAAATTTCTTATCGAGAGATTTTTTATAGGTTTTTCTGATTTTACTAAAACGGTATACCGATGAACAGGATACACTTACATACTGAAAGCCTTTCGTGGAATCGAATAATTTCTTGCAATCCATTTTTACTTTAGCCAAAACATAAAAACTAATTTAAAAAATAAAAAATAGACTGGAGATGAAGATATTTAAGAATGAGTCTTATGAAAACTAAAGGCAATATATAATTATTTTGCAGCTCATTAATCATTAAAACTTGATGGAACACACCTCGGTTCGTGTGCAGGATGTACCTACTTAGGACCATTAGAACAACTGAAAAAAAAACAGGCTCGGTGGAGTAAAAAGAAGAAACCTTCAGATTTGAACGCGCATATTTTCAAACGAAAAATATCGGTTTAACGTTTTTGACCAATATAACCTTCCTGTTCTGACCAATGGAAATAAAAATAGAGAGTTCAATAAAAATAATGCGAATACATACAATTAATGCAAAGGCACACTGAATACTGGAAGTGAAAAATTACAAGAAGGGACAGAAATCGTAACAAAGTTACTGTTGTTTCCCCGATACGTAGTACCTCGCTCGATCCCCGCACAATGCTTGATTGAGAAAACTCAAAGCATACGGATTTAACTTTGAACGACAAAAGTAAAAAGAAGTCTGAATGCTAGAAAAGAATGACTCTATTATAAATATAAATAATAGTTATAACCAAAATATATGCGTTTACCCGGCGAGCCATCTTGTGTGGGAAGCGCCATGACTCCATACCTAAACGATTACGTAGGCGTGTCGTGGGAAAAACGAATTTTTATGTTTATTTTCATAGTTATAATAAATATCGATATTTTAAGTGCTTCTCCTATAACTTCTTCAACTAATGTATTCAATTACTCTTTTGTTATCAATTCTCTGTTAATTGTTTGAATGATTAATATTGGACTTAATATCCCTTGGCATTCGTGTAAATACAAATCAAACACACTCGTTACTTATATTTTCTCATATATTTTGATGGTATTAATCAGCACATTTAATTTCTTTCTCCATATATTCTTCTCATTATAGTTGGAATACTGAACTGCCAGAACACCTGTTTCTTTCATCTCATTAAACGTCAACTCAGGGAAACTAACAACAAATAAAAGGTAGTGAGCGGAAGCTGTTTAAACATTAAGTTTTCTTCCCATATGGTTAAAAGAAATCTCCTAGGCTTCTTATAGGTCTTCCATGATAAACCCCTAACTATGACTCCGATCTTCTCAACGATAGTGACATCAGCCATGATTATAAATCCCCATGATCGACTCCTACCTAGGCACAGATGAGGGTTTTTTTGTACATCGACTTTATATTTGAGGATTCATGCTGAGTATGGGTAGATAAGTAAAATATATCTTCCAAGCTTTTTTATCACTTATTATGATTTCCTGATCACGAAGAAAATAAATTTCCATACCCAACTTTTGTCAGAAGTATTCCTTACACGATACCTAAAATATTTAATTTTCAAGATATTGCATGATAAATTTTCATTTACTTTAAATACAATTTCATTTTTATCTACTAAAATGCATAAATTTTTGTAGTGTTTTTCTAAATAAAAATAATTATTATGAAATTTACTGTATGGCTAACGCTTTTATTCCAAATTTTTTTCCCTTTTTTTGGGGCCAGGAAAATTTATTCCGAAAAAATCGTACGACTTATTTTTGTGAATCTATTGATAACTCGCTGATTACACCTCATACTGAAATTTGGGGGTACAGCTAATCTGCCTCTCAAGAATTCGGGATGGGAATCGCTAGAATGAAGAAGATCAAAGTGAAGATTAGAATTATTAAAAATTAGAGAAGTTACATTCAAGGAAGGCGTAGTAAATATCATGCGCCCCTGCTATATATGATCGGATACAGCGAATAAAATAAAAGAAATCGGAATATGATAATAAATTATTATAAATACGATTGTCAATTTTTGACGGAGCTTCTTTATCAAGAAAAATAGCGTGCAATTTATTGTATATATCCTTTTATATTACTCTCTCCTCCGTCTCAAATGATTCAGCTACATAATCGATTATGTAGCTGAATCAATTATGTAGCTCTTCCTCAGTTGCTTAAAAACGGGATACTAATGAAATAATAAATTCCACAAAAAAGGAATGCCGAAGTGCATTTTGAACGGATATACTTGAAAATTATTTTCTCGTAGCTATGCAATTTTGAATATGAGCAAAAGAAAAAAGAATTATACGGTGCAATATTACTTACTATTATATAGCCTATTGTAATTACATTTGGATATACTTTTTTGTTCGTCTTCAAATGACAATTCTCTTAATTAACGATCACTAGGAGTTAAATCGAAGAAGCGTCTATTTCAGCCGTCATTAAGGAAACTGAATAATTCAGAGGAAAAAGCTCATCGCTAACTCCATTACTCAAGGATCTGATCGAAGTATGAAATCAAGAGAAAACGAAGTAGGAAGAACCGAAGAAGTTGACATTGGCAAATAAATGAAGAAAAAGAAAATATGTATTTTAACTGAGGCGATTCGTGTATTACATCATAGATAAGTATGAAAATGAGAATATACCGAATAACAGTTGGCAAGAACACAAGTGGAACGCTGTGAGGAACACGAAAATCCGAAGAAGTTAGCAAACAACTTCGGGAAAACTAAAATGACTTCTGACAGCAAAGAGATCTGATATCTGATATGAATAAACAATTCAACTATATCTATACTACAAATATATATATATATATATATATATATATATATATATATATATATATATATTTGTAGTATAGTGATTTTACAACCGTGTATTAATTTGATAAAGTGAAATAAATATAAGCATAAAATTTACAAATTACTGAAACAATTCTGATGAAGAACTTATCATACACTCGACAATGAGTTATTTCCTTAGTTAATTCTATATACCATAGCAACTACAAAGAATACAAGAAAGAGAGATTGTCTAAGTAAAATTTGAACAATATTATCGTTGCCTAAAGAATATTTTCTTGAAAATACATGAAGGCGAACGAACGAAAGAAAATGACAGCAATGAAAATGGGATAATTAAGGATATTACAATTTTTTGCCAGAGTTCATAATGTGGAGCTCGTTTATTACCCAAATTTTGATTCAGAAACCTGTGAAAGGAAGAAATTAGCCAAAAGAACTGTATATCGCCTAAGGAGGATGTTGAGATTAAGGGACGATGGTTAGAGTAGTCATCCGTTAGGTACGCCATAATCTCAATAGTCTGTCACTTCCGGTCTTCTCTATCTAACGAGAGAGTTCTCCCGAATTCCTGAACGACCGCATGCATATTCCATTTTCTCCTTCCTGTCACGAGAGGGCTTTCACGATTGCTCGGATTGAATTGCTCTGTTGATTTTGCATTAAAGATATAATGCAGAGGAGTATTAGATGTGTTCTGTTTCCATTCAATTATTTTCAACAATTTTTCTGAACTCTTAGATTTTTCTACAATATAATTTATTTAATCGTAATTCTTCATATCAAGTCTGGAAATTCCATATTTTCAACAAAAGATTAACTTATATGGTATCATTAATTTATTATTTCGTCCTTAAGCCCCTATAAGGTTGATCAAGGCAACCAAAAATATATAAGTTTATTAGAGCTTAAAATTTGGAAATTTCATAAAAATAAAGGTATTTATTTAAAATATCATTAACTAAAACAAAGTTCAAGAATTGATGATAGGTTTCGATTATTTTCATGAGAATTGCTTCGGATAGGAAATTAAGATTATCGTGTAGATGAATGTCAGGATCTCAGCTAAATGGTATTGAGCACAGGAAGGACATATTAGCGTACGGACAATTCTTTCGAGAGAACTATTCATGACGGGAAGATCGGTTTTGAATTGTGAGTCACTAAGAGAATCAGACGAGCTCTACTATTGGGTGTATGAGGGTCTTCAAAGAATTCTTTCGTTTCCAGCCACTAGTGGATGATACTCTCAACATTCTATTTCTTCTCATTAGATAAACTCGTTTATAAATAATTTGTGATATCTATCAAAGTTAACAATAAATTGAAAAAATAAATAAAGATAGAACAAGTGAAATCTAAAACAAAATATTTGTCAGTTTTGAAATGAATGCGATTAAGAGCTTTTAAAAAAAGAATAATTCACCTTTTATAATTCTTAAAGCCGCTTCACCGTGATAATTTCAGAGAACGTTTAACTATAAATGATCTCCAAATGTCTAAATAACTGAAGGAGCTTAATTTGTAGTGGAGAACGACTACAAGACAAATTTAATAGTTCTTTTAACATTTTCTCCTCAAACACAAGGGATTTATAAATGGCTAAATGGCTTAGCTAAAATGATAGATAATCAATTATTATAATTCCTCTCGGTTTATAAATAAGTGAGAGATAGAATAAACTCCATGGAATGTTTTGATTTATTGATTAAATATTATATGTAATATTCATAAAATTTACATGTTACAGATTTATAATATTGGATAGTATATCAAATATGGTTCGAGAAAAGTAACACAGTTGTAAGAAAATTGAGACTAACATATCAAGTAATGTTTGATTAATTATATATGCCTTCCTATAGCTGTTGGATGGCTTTAGAAATCCATAGGAATTTTGATCAATTCTTCTGCAGGAGCATCAAGACAGAAAGAAAAGAAAATGTTTACTGGATATAATACAAAAGATACAAGTCAAACAAGAAATTAGAAACAAAGTATCTTTGCTGATTTGAAATTTAAACTGAAACGTTACACAGTATATTATGCAACAACCAACAAAAAACAAATGCTCAAACTTTATCTATTTCAATTCATTCTATTTTTTAATATGGATGAATATTAAATTTGCTTGCATGTAAACAGGGTTGTTAATTCCCATCAACTGGAGTGTTTTCAATTTTACGTAGCTATACCAGGTATTTGTAGGTAACTTTAGAAAATAAATCAATTTCCATATTGAAGAATGACATCATAAATGTAATTATAAACCCATTCTATTGATAGAGATTATTAGTTTATTATTACTACTTTCCCACCATGAAGACTGTTAAATTTAATTATTCAAAACTGAGAAGTTATACATGCATAATTTTCCATCGTGATATCAAAGATCGCCCTAAATAACAAATCCCTGGGCATGGTCTGCTTAAGAGATACAAAGTAACAGAATATACATATTTAGCCTGAGACATGGGGTTGGGAAAGAAAAAATAATGAAGATAGTGAGATGTCAGAGATTCATAAATTAAAACGCTATATTTAATGTACAAATCTGAGAGAAAAGAAAAAATGTATTTATAGTAAATGATAAAATAAAATATGATAATTAATGCCAGCATAATTTTCTGTCATAATTCCTTTATCAAAATTTTCATTACATTTTATAAATACCAGCTCAACTTCCAGGAAAAACTCAAAAACCCCAAAAATACACCCACAGAGAATGAATATGTCTTAATTATTTAAGAAATAATTACATGAAAGAGACTGGTACCATGGAAAAAAATCTTGAGAAATTTAAATGTACAGCAACTAATGCATACTTCAACCTTCTTTACTAGATATCAAATAACAATAATTCATTGTGAAAATTCTCATTCTCTAACCTGAAATTAATCAGAATATATTCAGACTAAGAATTCAAAACTTAGAGGTACTCAGGTGCACAAAATAAAAATTACTCCATATTATAACTTCCAAGTAAAGTCATAATTAGTTAATACACATTATATATGACATATTTGACAACTAACTTCATCTTCCAGAGCTCTGCCTGCCTTCTAGAATGTCATTACATTCTCCTAAAAAATTTATTATGACTTTAAACAATAAGGAAGAGACAGATAGTTCTTGTTTTTATTCAAATTCTAAAATAAATCTATTGTGCCAAATACTGTTAAAATAAAGTTTCTTTTGATGAAATATGTAGAATTTAAATATTAATATTATTTATGAAATTTGATCTAAAATTGTTGTCTAATACTAAGATTGGTTGATAATAAAAGAGATTATTTTACGAGTGAGCACATTTGAATGCATTTCCGTTCACACTCACGACAAGTTTAGAATAATTAGAATTGTGGGATTGGAAAAGTGAACAATATCCTGGAAAAATCAAAAAGAAAATTTTTATTATGCCCAAAACTGGACAACAGCATAATATCAACCAATAATATATTTACAGAGATTAAATAGGAATACAATTTCTCATAATCATACAATTTATCTATATTTTTGGAAACAAAAAATTCAAATAAACCTGTCTGTAACTTCCAGGGTTTTTTATATAACATAAATTATTATGTATTAAATTTTGTTATAAAATTCCATAACTTTGTTACTTTTCAATAGAAATTCATATGAAATATGTTAAACTGAGTAAAATACACCAAAACTCTTTAAAGGGTTTTATAATACTCTAAAGTATTTAAGTAATATTGTATCAGGCTTTATTCAAAAACTTCCAAATCTATCAAAAATTATTGACAATTTGTACCCAAGTGCTAAAAGAGCAAATGTCATTTATTTTTTATTATTCCCTAGGGTATTGGAAAGCCCCACTCTGTATATTCTATTGGAACTTAAATTCTGGTCATAAATGTATTAGTAAAGGAAAAGATACCAAGGAATGTAAAATTTAGTTCAAAAGCAAAAACGATCAATCCTTCAATTCAAATTAAATTATGAGAAAATCATTTCAGGGAGTATAATTTCTATCATAGAACTTATTTTACTCTTCTTGTTATTTTTTTATCATAATTTATGAAATCAAACCACAAAAATTTATCAAACTGACCAATACTTAAAGATGCAGATAGCATACACACATACACACAGATATATTTAAACAGAGAAAAACTACATTTGAGAAGAGTACTACACTAAAGCCCCATCACCCTTTAATTGAATATTATCACATTTGGAGTCATGACATTTTCTATTGTTTCAAGTGAAATTTTAGTTTTACTTTATAATTTGGCCTTTTAAAGGCACAAAAATAGCACCTGACCTTGAATTCAAACACATATCATGTACCAGTTAAAGTTTCTCATCAAATTTGCATGTCTTAGAGATGGTAATCACTTACAATTTAGATAAATTAAACTATATTTAAATTATACATCATCTATTCGTGAAATTACTTTTATTGTACAATGTGATCCATTATTTTCTTCAAAATTATGTCCATAATTTCATTGTACCATTAGTATTGACTTAGGCCTTTTCCAATAAAATATTTGTATCAGAAGAGCAAAGATTTTTAATTGAGATATCTTGAAAATCAGACCTAACTGGTCCTAGGAACTTTGTAATGAAATTATTTAATCCAGCAGCAAAACTAATCATCATACTTTTACCTATTACCAAATTAATTACTTTCAGTGATTTCTGAATCAAGAATAAATACAGTTTTGAAAGATATACCATAGTCTAATAGACAAGTAACAACTATTTCATTTATTATATCTAATTTATAAATCTACTTAAATCAACAGAATTTTGACAACAAGAATGAGTACATAGTAACTGTTACAAATATACACATCATCCCTATAATTTGACAAAGCAAATCCATAAAATAAGCCAAGAATCAGTAAAATTACTGCTATTATATTCATCTTTTTAGTATAAAATACTGAGTGAATAATAATTTGACTATATTCTAGTTGCATAGTGAAAATAACATTCAGGCTCTTAGAAATTAAAAAAAATTCATGCATATCAAAATCTTTAACCTACATCAAGGTTGACATCTGCCCTTTTGATTTCCTGGTACAATACAGTAATGATAAATAGAATTTTGTGCACACCGATATTTTTTCATTTATGCAAATATTGAAGAGAAATGTGTGAATGCAGAATATTATATTTTATTAGATATGCTTACAATCCATATCTAGTTTGTGGAATGAAGACAGTTATTTTTAGAAATGGAACGTTTCTGCAAACTTCAAGTTTGCTTTTATTTAAATTCTAGAAGCTAAATTGTTAGAGACATATAGAAACATACGGAAAGAAATGAACACAGTAATTCGGGTATTCTAGCTGCTCTCAATTGATCAGTCAGTCCCAAATTATCCTGGTTGAACATTTTGACAAGAAAGAAAGATTAATGGGTCTACAAATAAATAATTATGGCAATTAAGCCCAAGAATAACTCAAAAACTGGATGATATCTCCCTACATGGCCCCACTTCTATTGATAAATATCAGAAATTGACACTCCAGTTTCAGTTCTAAACTAAAAGAATACATCAAAATCAATGCTTACAATATTCAAATATTAAAACAGTAACAATAATTTATTTAAATAACAGCATTTATGATAAAGGCATAGTGTACTTCCTCTTCCTCACCAGTACCTGAGATAAGAGTATTACCCATTCAAAAAAGGTTACATTCAACATGATACTCAAACAGAGCTCCCCAAATGGCAATGTGATGGTACCAACCACAGGACTGCTCCTCTTACATTCAAATGAGAAAGAACTTCAATTGTGAATAGACACAAAAGAATCAAGCAGAGTCTATGTATTAGACATTATATTTGATATAATTTCCCATTTGGGTTATGTTTCATGAGGAATGCTCTGATTGGCAAGCCAATATATGATCATGGGTATGGAAGCACATATTGATAAAGGATGTTCAGAGATATGTCAATGGAAATATGAGCACTGCTGGTGTCAATGAATCTAAAAAAACTCACTTTTTGTCCTCGGCTTCAAAGAATGGGAAAGTGTCAATGCAGCTAAAGGTTATGATTCTGCACTTCCTAGCACTCAGGGTATGCACCAATTTTAAATAAAATTAAATCTATTACCCTGTTCCCTCCTTTAATGCATCAACAAACAATTTAAAATGCACCCTATCCTATCACTACTCTAGCATACTTTTCCTTTTTCACCAAAAATATTTGTATTGCCAGATTATAATTCATATTCTGGAAGACTGGTTTCTTCTTGATGATTTCTTGATATGAGACTTACCAGCACTACACTGTGAAGTTCTCATCTTCATTCAAGCCTTATCTGAGGTCTGAGATTTTCCTTCTTGCTTCACAAAATGTTTGTCACAAACAGAGCAAAGTGAGATCAATATTTCACTACTAAAGCAAGAAGTGAATGTTTTGAAAATGATTGACATTCCTCTTTGAAATGCATTTTCCATTTTTTTAAGGAAAAGAACAACAACCAGTCATTTGAAAAGGCATTCATTCTCTATTTCCATTAGTAAATATTTGGCTATATTAATTATTTAAGTTATCCCTTGAGTCATTCACAATTTTTTTGTGAATTATTTCACCTGATATTGGAAAATTTACCCCAATTAGCTTACAGAAAAACATGTATAAGTTTAGCTGCAGTTTCTTGAGTCCTCATTATGTTGCACTGATTTAGTAAATAACTTGTGACTCATTTTTCACTCCTGTATAACAAATACATTGCCAAAATTCCAGTGCATTCAGTAACTGATGAAGTAATAGAATTATTATGAACAATCAGACTCTTCTTGAATGCTGCTTCCTCCATTTTTGTACTAGTTGCCCTTCCGTTTGAGATGAAGCATCTCCTTATTGCTCCAAGGACCCAATGAAGTCCATAATCTAGAAAATTGATGAGATCAGTATTTAAGGAAGAAGGGTGTAAATGGTAGGATAAAGGGGGGGATAAAGGAATGCCACCAGATGTGCTTCCAATTCAGTTGTGTTTTTTTGAGACCTTAAACACAACGTTGTTTTAATCATTAAGACCATATACGTGAAAGGGTTTAGGAACTTCTCCAAAGAAAATTTCATATGCATATTTTCATGGATCAAGAATAATTAATTTAATGCAACTATTAATTATATTAGTTCACAAAAGGTTTCAAATTCAGAATACCTTTGTATGTAATCAAAGAATCTGGTGGCCTGAGAAAATAGGAGTAGGCTATTTACAGTAACACCTGGAAGACTTATCTTTGCTAAAACTAAAGGGCTGCTCTTTAGAATTTAAATCATACATCTATTAACATCAAGTATATTTTGTTCTAATTATTGAAAAATAATAATATGTTTAACATGGATTATAATATAGTTTAGCCAAAAATGTGTTCTTTTTAATAAAAGAATGTGTGTTTTTATGATATGGATATTTACCTCAATTAAGCATTTGATAGTATAATCCTAACATCAAAATTGGAAAAAAAACAATAATGTGAAAATGATCTCTTGCTGCCATTGAATGTGAAGCTTAAGTTGTAGTACTGAGAAGTTCAAGACCCATAGTTAATAAATCATGATAAGCAGATATTAAATAAGTAGAAAATCTTGCATTACCCAATTTTCCTTGTTTAACTATGACAGGATTCCAAAGAGCACTATATTTCTCGTAATTCTAAAACTATCCTTTCAATAATTTTGTTAGAGTTAAAAGTTACTAAAATGCATTACATTGATATTTAAGAATGATGGAATATATCTACTGTTTATATAAGAAGAACATGATTAATATAATTTTAAAAGCAACTTTTAATTCAAAGAACTTAAACCATATGTGGCAATCTTGTACAAAAATATCAAATACTCCATGGAGAGAACTTAAGTGTTCTATTTTAATAATGTGCTATATTTTAAATAGATTCATCAAAATTTCTAAAGTATATTCATTACTTTACTTTAGGTGAATAAAATTTCACAAATTTGAATTACATATATTTAAAATTCAAGAGTAAATTAGTCAGTTATCATTTAAATATCCTATAAACTTATTACATACATCATATGGACTGATTTAATAATAAATAGAATCTAATGGCAGGATTCTCAAATGTGGTCAAAATTACCTGTGCTAAACTGAAACTGGCTAAGTCATGAACTTATAGAATGGAGTAGCAGTCACATGTCAAGACATCTATAGCAAATTCTAGGGCTGATTAACAACAGATTTAATAAGAGTAGATTAATTTTTATAGGATTTAAAGATTGAATCTTCCTCTAAACAGATAATTTTACAAAATTATTGCTTCACATGCAATAATCACTAAATTAAACCCAATGAGATAAATTTGGAATAAAGACATATTAGAAAATAATTTTAACTAGATCACGTAATAAGAGTAAATAAAAATAATTCTGAATAACTTTTGAGGTAGAAATTATCAGTAGAATGAAAAAAATTGCAACCATATAGAAATTGAAAAGAGGAGTCAGGTATTTGTTGAATCATGAAATATCACTAAGGCCTACAAACTTCTCCAATGGCTGTTAAAATATTTTAATTGTGTTCTGTACCTGGAAAAGATCTATACTATAATAAATACAAAGACAGTCTGCCAAGGTTTCCAAGGAATTAAAGGAGTTATGGATCTGGAATTCCCAATTAAGAATGAATAGGAATGGGAATGAGATGGCCTTTAGAAGAGCAAGAAGGAGACACGCGTGCGCCTTGCATCCCCCTTGGCCCTCCGGGCCATTCCAAACTGTCATATGGACGGGTCTGAGCCGGAGGCGGCCCCTAGTTTTCCACCCTCCCCTCCTGCCCCTCCACTCCCTCCATCATCATCCCCTCCGCCCCCGGCCCCCCCATAGGAAGGCCCGCACCCGCCTCGGGAGGACAGCCCACGGAAGTCCAAATTGTACTGAAATAAATCATAACTTCTATTATAACATTAATATCTATTTTTAAGAGTAAATATAATTATCTGTTGATAAACTACTGTTTTCTTGAGAATAAAGAATTAATTATTTGCATGCTTCCTCAAACCTGACATCTTAATGAATCATCTGCTTTTTGCAAGCTTTCCAACCTGTGATCTAAATTTTATAATAATTGAACTTTAACTGAACTGTGCTATAATCATTATTCATTAAATATCTATTTTAGAGATATTTCAATTCTGAATGAGATTCTGCAACTAATAGAAAAAATAATTTATAGCAAAAATTCTTTTCTGGTTGATCATATGATCTGTTTCTAAAGAAATTGAATTGTATTGGTGATATGTTTACTTTTATTTATAAAAAAGAATAATTTTTACAGAGCTAGATATTAAATGAGTTTCAAATTGATACACACAATTTAAGTTCCAAAACTTTTCATTTTTATTAAGTAGAAAAATTAATTAAGAAACTACCTCAGTATAGCAATTCAGTTATGAAGGAATATTATTTTAACCCAAAATAATGGAATATAATTCCAGAATCTCATCATTTCATCAAATTAATTCTAAAATTATCAACTAAAGAAGGTTTAATCTGTTAATAATTAAAGGTTTACATGCTATAAATTAAAACTATGACAAGAATAAACATAATGATAATTTTAAAAATCAATAATTCACAAATATAGAGGCCTAGTTTTCTGAAGTTCTCGTATAATTAAATGTTATTGTTATTAATTTGAAGATATAATATAATATATAATCCTAAATTATAAATATAAAGACAACAATGGCTTAAAAGTTATCTATTCAAGTTTACTTGTTAACAATAAAAAAATTTCAGCACCCCATTCTTATTTGGATACTTTGAAAGTTTAAGTTAGTTATGAGAAAACAGGAGAACATCAGTTTTTGAATGTATAGGCAGATTAAGCACCATATTTTTTGGACCATAAGACTTGAAATTTTTAAGCGCATGAAGCAAAACAACAATGTCAGACTTTATTCAAACCATTCACAATAACAGTCAATGTTGTTAACTAATAACACATATATAACACTGGACCAGCAATTATGCTTCTACAAGCAAGGGTAATTGCTTTATTGCCTACCAAAGTCGTACTAGAAAAACTTCAAAATTTTTAGTGGGGCGAACATAAAATTGGTTCTTAAGTCATTAGACCTCAGCACAACAAGGATTCATACATAAGGCACATTGCTGATTTTTTAGCAAGTGTAGGGATTCTATGTTTACCTTATTGTCCAAAAAATATGGTGCTAATGAAGTGAGAAAATTACTTCCTGCATTATAAAATACAGAGAGAATGTTATAAAAAGAAAAGAAAGAATGTCACTACAGTATGATTATCCCTCAGTTAATGTATATATGTAATTACTTTGCACAGCTATGAGCGTGATTCTTTCATACAACAAAAGGGAACTTGCTTATCAATGGAAAATATATTTTTTTGCCAATCATGAAAACTCGAATCACACAATAACTCAGATTGAATCATCAGCATAAATAAAAATAAAAAACATTCAATTTCTTTCTTAATTTAGTAATTTACACATTTTACATTTAAAAAGATACAAAGTAGAAAACAAGATATACTTAAGCAGCATCACTTGAATAGAAAAGATTCATTGATAAATTCTTGGACTTAACAAGAGGGTTGAAATTAAGACATACTACATAGGAAACATTCATCATTTACTAAAAATACATAATCATTTATATGTATCAAATTATTTCTATCTTCTAAAATGTCCATTGCAGAATATTTACATTTCTTACTTAGTATAATTATTGACAAAAAGCTTCTTCTGTTCATATAAAAAATAAGGTCATATTATCTAATAATCTTAGTTTTAAAGAACAATTTTACTTCAGAAAATCAAATATTTTATCCAAAGTATGAATATTTCATTTGTAAACTTGACCATGTAAAGTTAACAGTACCTTATTAGCACAGAGGAAGCAGGTGGTAACCACTTTTGATATAACGTCCATAAGGTTCTTGGTCTCATGTATGACACTGTCAACTTTGGAAAAAGTTGCAGCTTTGCCAACAGTTGGCTCTTTCACAGTAAACTGAAGTTGTTGCACATATGTAGGTACCCTGTCCAAATTTTCTAATAGATCTTTCTTGTGTGATCCTCCAGGTACCTTTACTCCAAAGTCTCCCGCAAATTCAAAAATTCATAAGAATAACAAAAGATTCATGGGATGGTTAGGAAAAAAATATTTCACAAGAAAGCAACCAATTTAAAGTTAATAACAATTATGTAAGAGAATATTTCAAATTGAAAACAAAAATTACACAGTTCAAAATGTAATGTTTTTTGTTGAATAAATTTATGATAGTATGTTACCAATTTATATTGTTTATTTTTAAAATTGATTATTTTCATGTAATTTTTTTAACAAAAATAATGATATCAGTGATTTTATGCAGCAATTGCATAGATAATTTCATTTATGTTGAAAATAAGTTGAAGTTAATAGATAGTTGAAGGTAGAAATTGACAATAAAATATGTACCAACCATTCAAATAGGCGAAACAGAAATTTCAGATGCATCCAATTTCCAAGATGAATGTTTGAGAGATGATAAAATTTTTACGTGCAAGAAGCATTGATAGGAGGATTACCATTAAGTAGTAATTGCAGAGAGAATCAGCCATGTAAAGAAATTGGGAGAGGATTTGATTAGAATACTTCCTTAATGTATACAGTTGATTAGTATCTATTTTATAGACTTTAAAGGATATGTGTTTACAGGAAACTAAAGTTTCAGTAAAATATTTCCAAATCAACTCTTATAAAATCTAAAGACCAAAAATTTTGGGAATTTAAATATTTAGAAGATATTTATTGAGATTTCAGTTTTGTCCTGTTATTAATTATTGAATTCAGCCATTACAGGCAAATTGACTGACAACAGGGAAATCTGTAATAAATATACAAAATTCATTGTTGTTAACAAAAAATTATTTATAATTATAAATATTACAGTATAAATATGGACAATTCAAGTTGAAATTTCAAAAAATAGTTAATTTAATTTTAATTAGTAACTTAGAACTTTTTTCATTTTAAAACCAATCCTATATCCAATAGCAGAGAGATGCATAATTCATGTATGCTGTATGTTTTAAAAACCCCTTGCCTATTTAGACTTCCAACCACTCCCCTTCTTGTTCATTTACTCATTGTCATGATGTCATAAATAAGGACCTTTTAAAGCCAATTAGACTCTTAAACATACCAAGACTGTGTATATTATTTATAAAGAAATTCAGAACTTTGATTATAATTTCAAAGAAAATACCTTTAACTGCTAGGTAATTATTGATTTACAACAAAGCTAAAAATTATAAAGGGAATTTCAAAGGCTAGTACCATTTCTGCTCTTCTTTCTAGGTGATCTCATGGCTTATTTCCTTTGCATTTTATTAGCAATTTCCATGTCATAGTTTTAATTTAGTAATATAGCAATACATGTTTCTAGGTTACAGACAAATCGATTTAGTATTTAAGAATTGAATTCCTAAACATTTAACAACTGTAACAAAGAGGAGGTTACTTCATAAAATATTTACATAAGTATTTCACAAAACAAAAATATAGGAAAAATTTATCAAGCCCCACAACATAAGTAATTTATGATCACTAAACTGTAATATAGATCAAACTTAAAAGTACTAGCAGCTTTAAAAGTATTATAAAGAAAATAATGTTGTTTTAAATTAAAATATAAGTACCTATATAATAATAAGGAAAAAATAACTTAACTTCTCTCAATGTCAAAGATCAAAAAAGATGATAATAAGCGCTTTGCCATTTGGTTTTATATTATAGAAATAAAACACTACAACAGCACAGAGTGTACTCAGGACAGCTTGCCCATTTTCTAAAAAGGATATTTTTGTAATTTTCATCGTAAAAGTAAATTGTCTGGATACTTTAATTTATTTAAAGTGCTGCATATGTCCACCAAGTTTTATCTTTATTAGAATGTTTTCATGCGAGATAATACTATACTACCCCTAGAACAGTGGAGGTGTCCTTAGGGAACCCACCTCATAGAGTTCTTGTGGGGGTAATTTTTTCACCTGCATGTGTTTCAGATGACTAAACCTTCTTCGTTTTAGATTAGAAGCTCTAGCGAAAGTGTTTTGATAAAATAGTCCTTTTTACTCCTCTTAAGTATTTCTTTATCATCTAAAATAAATGGAATTCTTTGTTATATAAAAAATTGAGGTAGCAATGCCAATGATAATTTTGAGCTGCCAAAACTTTTGCCTCCTATTTTCTATAATTTCCATATGTATTGTTTTTCATTCAAACTGTCACCATTTTCAAATTTACCATTTTTTGTATGGGACAGACTCATAGAAGATTATCAAGCTTGCTTTAAACCAGGTACAAATGGTGATGGTGAAAGAACAGATTTTTCTCAGTAAGTGTCATTCACACAATTCATGCTTAATAAACCTGATAAATATGAAGTTTCAGATAGTAACAGTTTTTAATTACAAATACGCATCAAATGGATTTCTCTACCTTGTGGAGATGGAGTAAAGGCCATCAGATCAGTCTAACTAAACATGTAGTAATGAAATTGATGGGACCCTATCTTAGAAAAAGCATAAACCTAACAAAAACAATGATTACTTTAGATCATTGAAACTATTTATGAGGTTGAAGAAAGAAGGTACTTCTTTAGTTGGACTATTGGACAAAATTCAATGAGAGGAGCCATTTGAGATAAAAGCATTTGCTTTGAGAAAAGTGCATCCTAATAATTATAATAATAATAATGTTGCAGTGGATAGTATTGATAGGAGGAAACCTGACACGGTGATGTACCATAATCATACAAAATTCAGCTTAGCAGACCAAATGATGCATAGGCACACAATGAGAGCAGATTCATGATATTGGCATATGCATTTCTTTTTACATCAAATTGATCTAGTAGGAATCAATACATAGGTAATTTACAAGAGGTGGTTGAATATCTACATAGAGATTCTTGCAACTACTTGCAGAAAAATTAGGTGAAACCTTAGCTGTCCTAAGAGATCCCACAAAGGACCTAAGCAATATAGATATGACATCATTGCTATCCAATGAAGGCACTAATGTCAGTTCAAAATAAAATGCAAGTGTATAAAAGAAGCAAACAAGCTTAAGAAGTGCAAGAATTGGGTTTATGAAACCTGAATTATGAAGAAGATTTCTCCCTGCTTTGTAGAAGGATATTGTGGAGTATTCATTTTGTAACAACTTCATTGTGCTAAAAAATAAAACTGAAAATAATTGTGTCTGTAAACATAATATGAGGTCTTGTTTGTATATATACTTAATTTCTGTCTTTGTTATGTGAAATAAAATCAAAGGAAGATTGGGGAAGTGGTAAAGTTATTACGCAAGGTTATTTTAAAATACTGCTCATGTAAATAGTAAATTCAGTTTGATTTTTTGAAATGTTATTCAAGTGATTAATTATTTATCCCAAAAGGACTTTATATTAATTTATTAGCATAATTAATTTTTGGTTTCACTGTTCTCTTTATTTTTCTGTTAGAACATGAGTCTAATAGAATTAGTTAAACTCAACAGAAATTACTATGTTAAAGAATTAGGAACTCATTCTTTATCGATAAATATGAACCCATATTTAGATATTAATTCCAAAGCATTTAAGGAAAGACTAGGAATTAGAATACTACTGTGCCTTATGCACTTTAAGTGTAGCACAAGAGTAATTGTCCTGAGGACACCTTCCACTGTTCTAGTGATAAAGGAATGTGAAATTTATCAAGACACATCATTTTATTCTAAAGACAACCTAGGATTAAAAATAAAAATAATACTTTGATTCTTCTCTATTTTTCATATTGAATGTGTAAAGAAAGCCTAGAGTACAATTAAATTTGATTTGAGAAACAGTAAAATTAAAGACTTTAATACGGGATGATATTAACCACAAATTTAAATATAAACAACTAAAATTTCCATGAAAAATTAAGGAATTTCTTTCCACAGAATACACACCTGATATGAAAATTGCCGAACTACTTTGTAGAGACGATTTGCTTCCTCAGCAAAGTATTCTGCTTGTGTGAACAAGTCTTGAGTTGTCCTGAGAGATCCCTCACCACGAGTAAAACGGTACATACTGAAAGCCATTGCAGACATGTTCTTTGCTCTTTTGACTATATCATTGTCCTCAGCTCCAGGTGGAACTCCTCCTGGAGCACTTCCAGCACGACGTCTTCGTGATCCCTCTTGATGACTTTCACCATCCCCTTCAACACCCTCCTCTACACCTCCAAGTCTTCCTCCCTCTCTAGCACTTGCTACACCATCTCCTGATCCTCCACTCACTCCTTCACCAACATCGATACCACTTCCAACTCCACTACCACTAATGGGTAAGTTTCCCCCTCCTTCTTCCCATCTCTCAGTCTCAGCGTCCATCTCAGATGACATTAGCTTCATTTCAAGTCCAGCTTTGGCTATTTTGGCTTGCTCCTATAAATTGATAGGAGAAGAGAAAACAATAGATACAATGAAAAATTGTAATACTAATATACTAATTTCAGTATTTTAGTCAATATTATAGAATAGATTTTAGAATATTGTATACGTAAAAGTTGAATTGATCATCAATAATATTTCAACAATATTTGAAGAAGTAAGAAACGTCGGAACTCCAAAATAAACTTTATAACCAAGATGTTCATTATAATTTTTTCATTCTTCATAATCCACTGTCTATTTTTCCTCCAAATCCTTAGTAAATCAGTTCTTGAACTAATTCTGTTCCCCAAAGACATGTCTATTTAATTGATAATCATCAAGCTTACAAAATTAAATCTTTCATTTTTTCTTCTTTTTAATACATACAAAAGTGTTTTATTTTTTTGGGCTACAGTATTATCAATCATAAAGTTATAAAGTTGGATTCATCAAAAGTTAGTGATCTATTACGTTGAATATCCCTGTTGAGTAGCAATGCATAACTTTTAATTGTGGAGAAGAATAATAGAAGTCATCAATGGCTCAGATACTATGTCTAACAGAAATAAAAGTAAATTTTAAATGATTATTTACAGAAATAAAAACCGATAGTTTTTAATCTTACAGAGGAAATCTAGGACAAAATTTTCCCCTTCATTTTCTACCTTTAGGTCTTCATTTTTGTAGGCAAGATTGAGACTAAAAAGTCCCTTCTTCCATCTAACCTCTAAAAAAAGTTAAAAGTACAATGTGAATTTGAAAGGTATGATTAACATAATAATTATAAGAATTTAAGTGGATATAAAAACCTAAGAAAAATCTTTACCTTTACTTGCATGTCTTAAAATACAAGGTAAACTATTTTACTTAGAAATCAATCTTCTCACCTCAGGGTCTAAGTGAACTGGCTTCAAGGGTTTTGAAGTGGTGCCATGTTTCTGCAGAAAAAAAGAAGAAAGAGATTCATAGAAAAAATTTTCATAACTTAAAATTTCAATCCTATTTGATGCAATACTTGAGTATGTTTATTAATACATAAGCAATGGAACATTCAAGCGCTTCTGTGCCTACAAATAATGCAACACTTCGATTTCTAGTTCACTATTCCTGCCCACCTTAATGTTACATAGAGCGCAAGTTTAAAATATTATATGAAATAATAATGTATGAAATAAAATATTCAGATAACACTAACTTTCAATTTAAGCATGTGCATTTGTGAGACGACTTTCATAAAATCTGTTAATACCTTGTCATTGATGTCAGTTTCCACAAATGAGAATATTTCAGCATTATAGCGTGTGTAATAGTCACATGCTGAAGCTTGTAATGCATAAATGCCTGGGTGGGAGCAGCAATAAAAATATATAATTTACTTACCAAAATGAGGTGTAAGCTGGAAGTTTACTTTCTTTGCCAATGGTGACATCTGGTCTGAATAAGCCTTTACATATGAAGGAAATAATTTTCGAACAATTTTCACTAATTCATATTCAAATGATAACGAATGCTCTAGGTCAGTGGCACAAAAGGAAACAAACCTTAACCTTTTAAATCCCTAATAAATATGCAAGCCTATATATCTGTATATAAAAGGCTGATTCAAATAAAGACTAGCAGAATGCAACTGATGACTCTTGAAAGCTCTTTCTATCAAATAAATATCTAAAAAATATAAATTTTGAATATTTTCCAAAAATAAAATCTATGGTTTATTTGAGTAAATTAAAAACATTTAGAGTACAGAGAAATATATAGTAGACCTTTTCTAAAATGGGCTTTATTTGTTACTATGGCTTAAGAACTGAAAAAAACACAACATGATACTAACTGTTGATTTATTCCTTTAGAGAAATTCGTTAGATGAAATACATAACTAAAAATTTCGTAAATTTATTATGCGGAGAAAGGGGAAGAACAGATGATGCAGCATATTGCATTCTAAATCGAAGTATAAATATAGCACTTAAGCTGATATCACGTAATATTCATCGTGAGTATTTATGTATATACATGCCATAAGCAGCTATATATAATGTATTATATATAGCTACTTCGGGGAGATCCCTATACAGTGATCCCTCGCAGTTCACTTATCGCGGGTTTTTTAAAGAAGAGGAGGCACTGGAAACCTTTCTTCAACATAACCAAGTACACATTTAGCTACATAACCAATAACTTTTGATCCCTTGAATCGATTCTTTTCAAATGTATTTGAATGTGTACACAAATGTTTTCTTCGTAATTTGATCCCTCATTTTGGGAAATGTCAAATTTTGGCCAAGCTAATGTATTTTGATCACAAACAATTTCCGCATGTGCTTGAGAAAATTGCCCCCCAAAAATTTTATACAAAACGCCGACACAAATCGAGCGATCAATCGATACTTAATACTATGGATAAGAGAATTCAAAAAACAGGAAGCTAATGCGATGGGTCTGGAGCAATTTGTATGGTGTTTAGACTGTTGCATACGAAGATTCCACTATATTTCCCTTGATTCAAGCTTTCTCGCAGGGCGGTTTACTTTACAGTGTGCTGTGTGTGTTTATTTCGTGTATACAATAGTAAACATTGTTGTAAACAATACACGGAGTGTTTAAAAACGTCCAAATACACGTTAAACAATTATGGCGTCCCTACTTCGCGGAAGGGTTCCTACTTGCTTACAGGAAGCAATCGGTTAATATATCACAAAATGAAAAAAAAAATATTTTTCGAATGTTCATCTTGATCACACATTTCTGAACATATTGCTCACATACAGTTAAACATAAAATAAAGGACAAAATAGCAGCGTATTTGAAATTGAGTTTACTTCCCATGCATTTCTTAACGCAGCAATCTTCCCGCCCGGGCGTCGAAATAAGAACGATTATGTCAAATCATTTTCATCATCCACATTAGTATCATCTTCATTACCAATTCTCTAAATTCCATAGTAAAACAATTATCCATTTTGAATTTCAAATGCTTTGTTCGCTTCTCCGCCAATCCGAAAGAATTTGAAGCGGTTAATAACTAAGATCGAAAAAGAGGTTTATATATCAAATAATGAAATAATAATATTTTTAATGTTTATTTCGCTCATAATTTGCTGAACATAAACAAATATAAGAACATTATCGCAACGTATTTTAAATGAAGTTCGATTCTCCAATTTTCATTGCAAAATCAATTTAGGAAGTGCCTCAATGGGGGTTCTGATTTCCCTATGCATTTTTTGGAGATAGTAAAAGGCCCCTGGAATCGAACCAATTACAATTTATCTATAAAAACAGCAGCTAAATATAAGAATGCGGCCTATCTATGCATGTGCGAAATTTAAATCTTATACACCATCGGAAAGTGTCTTTAAAAAATTGTCGAAAATCCAGCCCACGTATTCTTACGGGAAAATCGAGATTACTGATCTCTCTGGATTCGAAACTATGACACGTATACAACTTTTTGTTTAACAACAACTAAGTACAACATTGATTAAAAAACGATTTAATACGTATTAAAAGTACGAAATTGTGTATTGTAGAAATAAATAGAACTATAGTATATTGAAGTTTTATCGTTCTGCACAGGCAGTATTATTAAAAATCTTTGAAAATTGAGCCCATGCATTCTTTCGGGGGAAAGTCAAATTCTAGGGCCTCCTTGAATCGATATCGAACTCAATTCAAAGTACGCATACGCAATGTCTTTTAATTTACGATGGGAATTGTACAAACCATATAGAAATTCAGAAGTTTTCATTAATTCATAATTAGTTTACAAAATTAATTCACTGCCTGTACGTAAACAAAATTTTACTTACTCTTCTAATATATATAGCTACTTCGGGGAGATATATGCGAGTAAAGGTGTGCTTGCTAACAGCATGCAATGCTATAATATATTTTTTTATCGGAAGATTACTCTGCTTACGCATTACGCCTGCGACCAATACCGTCATCATTAGCTTATGTATGATTATCTTTATAAACACCCCAAATTTCAAAAGGAAATTCATTCAGGAAAGGCCTCAAAAGGAGTTCTTGTTTCCCTGTGCATTTATTATGGAAATATAGTAAACGCTCCCTAGCATCGAACCAACGACCACTTGCGACATTCTTACGGACGCTTTTTTGAGAGAATAGGCCCTTTTAAAGGTGTAAGACAGCAAGCAAAATCGGAATATATCCGAATCGGAATATCGGAAATACATCTTTTAATAAAACGTAAGATTTTTCGAAAGATTATTCGGATAAGTCATGCATACTATGATTGATGCTAATTTTTTTGCGTGATGGCCCATTAAATCTCACCTAGGAAAAAATCGAAAACCGACCCTACCTATCATGGGATCGATTCCAGGAGGCCCCAAAAATCGACTTTCCTCCGTAAGTATGCATCGGGCCGTTTTTCAAATAATTTTAAAAAATACTTCCCATTGAGCTAGAAGGTTAAGATTTTATATGGCTATTGCTATTATTTATATCTACGGAAAAATGCCATAGTTTACCTGCAACTGGTCATGGGTTCGATGCCAGGAGGTAAAATATTTTCAAAATTTGAAAAATGATATCTATTTTTATAGATCTGAATATGATACATAGATCATTCAAACTTACTATACTTATAGATACATATAAAATTTACTTTGAAAAAGCAGTTGCCTATGCGTCATGGGTTCGATTCTAGAGCGACCCGTAATCTCGATTTCCCCGTAATAAATTCATGGGCTAAATTTCCGAAATTTTTTAAGGGCTCTACCCGATACTGTAGAAGTTTTAAATTTCGCACATGCATTCTGAGTCCACATTTTTTAATATGTCCTCTGCATTAAAGTAGTACTTGGTCGTTGGTTCGATTCTAGGGGGCGTTATAAAAATGCATAGGGAAATAGGAACTTCCTTTTGCACTTCCTGAATTAATATCCTTTTGAAATTTTAAGTGTTTATAAAGACTATTGTACTCAAGCGAATTGTAAAAGTTTTTTACACAAGATTTCCTTGGTTCGACGCCGGTGCAAGAATAACTCTGCCATAAGAAATGCATGGGAAATTGAAATCAATGTAATGTATGCTGCGAAAATGTCCTTTAGTATATGTTTAGCAATGTGTGAGCAGAATGATCTTTCCAAAAATCTTATTTTTTCTTCATTAGTTAATTAACCGATTGCTTGATGCAAGCAAGCACACCTTTACTCGTATATATATACATACATGTAGATAGATCCCCCGAAGAAGCTGTATATAATAATTATTTTATAAAACAGAAAATCTCTATAAAAATTTTGAAATAAAATTATTTATTAAATGAATATTTTGACTTTTTAGTTTATTTTATTTGTTCTAAAAACTTTGTGAAAATGAATGTTACCAAGATTAATTCAAGGAACAGAAATATTTCATCTAAATCTGAAGCAAAATAGTATTAAATATAGCTTCATATATTAAATTAATAAAGACCGTGAATAAATACAATTTCACATTTTTAATTTTGATAGGTTTCAATTTCTTAAGATAATATTAATATATAATTTTTTGTTCATGCTTTACATTTACAATGCAATAAAATCAAAATATATTTTAGTTTGGTTCTATATGCATGATCAATAATCATTTGTTACAGAACATCCTCCCTTAATTCCTTCCCTTACACAGGTGAGTAAAATTGCTATGTATTATGCCAAGTGTTATTTTTATTTGAAGTAGTTGGCTTTAATATTTTGCATCATTCCTAACATCCACAATTCATTATACTCTAGCATAATCCTAAGCATCTGCTTATTTCCTCTCTGAGAATGATCTGGCTTTTAAACATATCAAATGAAACTAAGATTATACGATTGTAATTTTGAATCTATACAAATAATTATTGATTGAAAGTTGAATATAAAACTAAGTAAGCTTAATGTTCAAAAAGTTTAAACAAACTGTTGGCTGTAGTTCTATATAATTATGATTCCATTACATGTACTTTAATCTTTATTGTGTAAATTTAAATAACAAAAGATGAGCTCTTTCAGTTAATTAGCATAAAATGAGTATAAGTTTCTAACTTACAAAAAAATGAATGAAACTTTAAAGAAAAAATTGGCTATCTGCAATATCAGCAAAATTTTTCAGAAAAAGTGATTGCTAATATATTTTTTATAAAAAATAGGAATTAAATGTTAAATTTATAATTTTGTCTATTAAATAGTAATATACATGACACTTTCATTTATAATTAATCTTATCAATAATGTTGCAAAGCCCAAGAAATAGAAATTCAACAACAAAAATAAGGAAAATCACTTTAGTAAAACTATAAGGAAAATGGAATACACCATTTTAATTTCACTAGAGTAAAGGGGGAATGGAATAAAAATATGCAGTATTTATTGAATAAAATCCACAAAATAATAAGTTACGGAAGGAGTTAAAGACTAATTAAACTTACAGTTACTATTATATACAAAATTTTTGGCTCAGCCAGTTTATTTATACATCTAGAACTGATAGGTGAAAATAAGTGCATAATATTTACAAAGGGTTGAATTAGATACAAAATAATTTAATATCTAAACTTATTTAAACAGTATAAAATGAATGTTAGATTATACCTAATTGTCGGTTATACTTTTGTAGCATTAAAAATTTATTACAGATAATTTTTCAATCAGATATGCATGCTGATCTCTAAAAAAATCATTATCTGAAGAAGATGATAATAAAATAATTTTATTAATGTAAGAGTCAAATATAATAACATAAAATAAAATGCTTTTTAGAATATAGAATTACTATTACAATTTCTATTGATAGAATGTCACCATATATAATTAAATTTAAATCACTTAAAGAAAATATGAAATAACCTAATGATATAAGGAATAACAAAATATACAGTATTTGCTTCATAGCTCATTTATTGTAAAAAGCAAAAGATATTTATAAACCAAAGGGAAAATTTGAAATTTGTGATGAACAGATGGAAGTAAAAGAGAATGATAGAGGTACATAAATAAGTAGAGATCAATATGAAGACTACTTAGTCACAGAATATAAAAGGGATTTATTTATCACTAAGTTAGCTTTCAATAAGCTTGTAATCCTGACTTACCCCAGGCCTAGGAAGAGACATGTAAACTTGTTTTTCAGGAGCACGGTTTCTACATTGCACAGTGACCTCTTGAGCTAGCTGTGATACATCTCCCATCAAAGATTGCCACATGTCTGCAAAAACTAAAGAAAGCAATAAATTTAATAATTTTCTCATCCTAATCTCATAAAATATTAGTAATAAGAATGCACAAAGCTCAAAAAAATCAGTTCCAGAATTATTGCAATAATTTCTAGCTTTTCCATGCACCTCTAGCATAAATGAATTTGAACACTTTACGTAATGTTTTTGTAAATACAACATATTTTTATATTTCTAAAATATTACAACCAACCAATCAACGGCATAAACCATCTAACAATCTGCAAAGTTTTCATGATTAAATTTATTATTATTGGATTATTAGTATTGGAAATATAATTTAACTTTCACTTTGATCACTTTAATTGTTGTGATCTTTATGAATAGGATAATCTCAATTGAAATTTATTGTACTTATTATCTTTGTTCCCCTATCATAGAATAAATGCCCCTTCTTGATGACTATTAGAACTTCTGATTTTTTCCTGATTCTCATACTCTAATTGTACCACAATAGATCTTTTAAACCTTATTTAGTAGTTTCAAGAGTCTTCAAAGAAAAGTATAACTACCTTTCAACTTGCCATAAAAACTGTTAAAGCTTGATGTGTGAAGACTCTTGAAACTACTAAATAAGGCTTGAAAGATCTATTGAGATACCATCAGACTATAAGGATCAGGAAAAAATCAGAAGATCTAATAGTCATCAAGAAGGGGCATTTATTCTATAGTAGGGGAACAAGGATTGGAGGCATAGGATTCCTGATTAATAAAAGTGAAAACAACATTTAAAAAATTTGAAAGCTTGCAAAGTGTATAAGCTTCAGGTATATGCTCCTACAGAGGTAAGCATCAAAGAAGAAATTGAAAATTTTGACCTCTTAACTTTTGTTACTTGAAAACTAGCCTTCTTGCATTCACATGATGCAATTTTTTAGGAAAAATGGCTGATATAAGGATCTCTATTCCAACTTAATTTTGTCTTTGCCGCTATTGTAGTTGAGGTGTGTTACTGTGCCTATAGATCTTCAAAATGACTTTCAACATTTATTTTTAATAAATAGAATAATGTTTTCAATATGTGTACTCCTAATAGTATTAATAGACTCAATAAGCCACAATAATTAATTCTTATGGTTAAAACTTTTAATTTTTTCAATAACCCCTAGAAAGTATAGCCAAAAGATGACTTGTAAATAAAAAAATCTTGAATATTGATTCATGAAAAATTTAGAAACATTAATAATTTAATCCCTTAAAGAGAGTTTTTATAGTTAACTTTGTATTCTTTAACAATTTATAAATCTCTATATTTTCCCAAAATGTAAACACAGATATAAAATATAGTTTTTTTCTATGTTTAAGAATCAAATATTTTAATGCAGTTAATTTCATACAAAAAACAATGTTTAAAACAAATCACATATTTCAACCTCCAATTAACAATTTCCTGAGAGGCCTGCCAACTAACTCTTTAAAGTAATGATTTTAGACATTTTATTGCAATTATGCTTATGCATTCAGAACATTAACAATTTTATTCAAGGAAGCTATTGGTCAGTCAAGTGTCAGTTGAACAGGGTAGACTTGAATACCACAACAAAATCCTTGTGGGTAATTTCAATGCTTCATAGAAAAGTAGAAAGCAGAAAGACTTAAGATAATAATATTTATGGAAAATATGGGTGAGGAGAGGGAAGGGAATGAGGTCAACTAAAGGTAGAGTTTTCACAATGTACCAAAATCTATATCTACAATATTCTATTATTTATATATTTCTAAAAAACTCAAATGGAAAGTGGATATGAAGAGGCCCAATAAGAATAAGAAAGAGATATGAAGGCTAAGAAGTCATGTCATGCAGCAAAATTTAGGTTTAGAAAATAGAAGAAAACAGAAAATTAAATGACTTATATTTTGAATCTATGAATAAATTGCTTATTACACTGAATTATCAATATACAGCTTATCTAAATATGCTAAACATAAAGACAATACTTATTTTAAGTTTCAAAAAACTCAAGTTTTAACTGGTCAATCACGATCAAATATTTGGCCACCACTGAAGTTTTTTTTGTTAAATGTACTGTTTTCAGTTTAGACAAAACAGAATTCCATACATAATGACAATTGTTTGACCATATTAAGACATGGTGAATCTATTTCCATAACTTCCTTATCCAGAACTATCTGTGGGAGATTATTGGAAGGCTCTCTAAACTTCAGGCGAATGCTAGAAAGTTTTATTCACTCCCTCTACCCTTGATACCTGGTCACACAACCTGATTGTGACAGATTCTCATTTAACAAATAAACATGTTCAGCTAGCTTATATCTGTATTACTGTATACTTATCTTAATGTCAAAATATGCTAAATATATTTTAATATCAGTTTAATTTCATTTTTATAGGATAATATCTAAAAAGAAGCAGCTGATAGGTGTCTAATTTAACCTGGCCCAAAGAGTAATATGTATAACCAAAAATCAATTATAATTTTTTAAAAATAATCTAGATATTAAATTCAAAAACTCTAATTAAATTTTGTTTCAGCCATACATATCACAGCAGACCTTGATAAAACTTTCAAATTAATTTTTCAAAATAATTTTTATTATTAATAATATTTATGCAATAAAAATTACTTTGTGTAATTCTGGATAATGGAAGTTTTCCACAGATATACGAATAAGGAAACAATTCAAAAAATCTTTTATTAATTAAATCATACCTTCAAGATTCTCCTTTGCAATCTTAGATGTTGGATGTCTAGCTAAAGATTGAGAAGCTGTCACTACCTGTGGTCCATATGTACGTATTCCTATTTCCGAATGTTTAGCATATACTTGAAGGGAATCTGTTGGTGCAATATGGCGAAGAAGTTTGACTACCTGAAATTTAAAAAATCAACAAAAAAAAACAATTATAATCCAATAATCTCATTCGATCTATAAGTAGGGAGTAAAAATTGATAAAGGGAAGCAAAGGTTATAGTAGCATATTTTTTTTTATGCGATACATAATGAATGGCAACAAAATTGTATACAATTAACTTCTATTTTACTTATAACAATTTTTAAAGTCTGCTAGATGTTCAAATCATCCCAAATTTTCAATAAAATGCTTTCAAAAGTGAAAGATACCAATGGTGATGGGTAAGTTACAATAAGTCTGAAATTAAACTCAAGATAATACTGAGTTTATGTGAACATAGGAGCATTCGAACATAACAGGATCGTGCTTTAAATTAAATATTGGTAATTCATCTTTCAATTAATTAATATATTTAGACATATATTTGAGTGAGGTTTGTCTTGGTAATACCTAATCTCCGTATGCTAACTATAAGGTTTCCATTTATAATCATGTACGATAAATTAAAGATGCGAAATACAGTTAAAGAGCCCCAAAATTTAAGGAATATTTAGAAATTCTTTTTAGAGAAACGGTGTTATATACGGAATTGAAAATTCACTCGTTTGTATATTATATCTTTCAGTGTAAAAAAATTTTTAGAAAGTATTAGCAAAAGGTATTGCTCCTCAAAACCTCCAAAAATGAACAATTTTTTAAAATTTGTGCAAATGACAGCCCTTGATAGCGAAAATTTTTATTTCGACGAACACATTCCGTTCATTTATGGCAATAAAAATCGTTTTTATTTGCATTTTCATCAATATTTGAGGTTCATTGAATAGAAAAAGTAATGTTCTAAAAGTATGCGAAAATTAATTTCAATTGTGTGAATAGTTTTGCGCTATCGTGCACACAAATTTCAAAAACAGTTGTGAGAAAATCGCGATTTAAGTTTCAGCTATGAATATCTATAAAAATTCACAAACTTAATTCAATCATCAACAGATGATATATAATCCTCTAAACCTGGTGTGTAAAGAAAACTTTTTGCTACTTTCTAGAAGTCGTTAAACTGAATACTTTACTCAATGAAATTTTTGTCCGTCCCGTGCACTGCTTCAGCTGCGGCAATCCTACCTCGTCAATCTCTCGCGGTCATAGTTGTTGGCATAAAAATTGCATACCCACATGATTTTTATCTCCAATTCTTCCATTATCACAACCACGAAAAATAAAACAACCTTATCCACGCCTATGGAGGTGTAGGCAGCAAGCAATATTTTTTTGGAATTTAGACGTTTCTGAGACAGGCGCCATAAGATCGAATTTCAGTTAACTTTCGCATTAGCCTATGTTCTACGAGGTATCTTCCTGATAAATATTCCTTCAATAAGCCGTTTGAAATTTTAATAACATGTTTGCCTTGTTTAAACGAAGCGGTTTCTTGTTTAAAATCCGTGTCATAAATCTCAATGCTACACTAATAACTGCACCAAACTCTTCAGTCCCGACGGACAAAAATCATGCATCAGTTGCTCATCTGTGCTAATTCCTGGATAAAAAAATCACACTCTTTTAATAAATCGACGAGTATGTGTGACTGAAAGTTTCTAAACCCACACTAATTGTAAGACTGAACAACTAAAATAGAATCTTTACATTCTACGGATACTACTGAGCTTTCTCATATACCGCTACGTATATTTGTAATACAGAGTTCGCCATCATCTGCCCTAAAGGATTAGGTTGTGTGTTTAGAATACCCAAAGCGTTTTTAAAAGATCAAGGATCCGAGTAGTATAAGCCATAAAACGTGTTCCTCAAGTACCCTCCGAGACAGCTGGGCGAGAGAAGTCGTCCACACTCCGTGTACAACTGCATCGGCTTTAGAAATGGCCTGTGAATTTCTTAACATTTCGCTTAACGATCTGAAACTTTGGGGTTATATTCTTGACATATGCTTTTTTTGAAAAAATAAAAAACATTTCAATTTTTTTGAACGGCTAAACCGGATTCCCCCTTTAAGCTACAGTTAACCCATTAACCCCCGAGGTTAGAATTAGCGAGAAATTTACCAATTTTTTCTTATGAATCATCTATTTTCTGTCTAGAAAAGACAAATTATAAATTTGGACGCTGAAAAAAATTGCGAAAAAAATAATGTTGCGTTTTCGCAACTTTGTCGGAATCCGTTAACTTTTTTTCGGCTATGCAACCCGCGCAACACACATAATTTTGTCGTTTTTTATAGCTATATCACTTAAGAAATGCTGTAAGTGACTGATTAATGAATTTTACTTTTGCCTTTTGAGGATTTGCTTCGATAAATCTATTTTAAATGGCACAAATAAAGTTATTACTCTAACAATAAGGATGTGAATTTTATAATTTCCGATATAAATTTGGTGGAAATTGTTAAAGAAAATGCAAAATTTTCTACGTCTTAACTACATTGATTTGTAAATTTGAGATGGTAAAGTGTTTTTATTTACGAAATGATTCGAAACATTTAGGATATAAGAACAGATTATTTTCCTAGCAAGAATAAATAGTTTGGCTTCTAAATGCCTACATTTTCTCATGGAGTCGCCCTTAAAAATAAAATGAGATGATCTATCTCTTTCTAATTCATCAGGCAACAAAAATTGAGAAGATGTGCCTTTCTGAGAGTCTTTGGAACACGATGGCTCTTGATCTTAGTCTTCGCGGGAAGCCACATCACCTTTTAGTTACTGCAATGTAGGACCTAAAGTATAACTGTGAAATCTTACTTTCTTTGGGTTTCCGGAACAGTTATAGCATGGTGCTAACTCTTTCTATAGATATTGATGCATAGAGGCCGCCATCACATTTATCCTCTAACTCTAACTCCATAATTCGTATTGGCATTGTCGTGATGATCAACTCCGCCCAAATGCATTTCGTATTCTCGGACGACGTAAGGCTGTGAGACAAAGATTCCGTTTTTCCTGCTGAATATCTTTGACGTCCCTAATGGAAGAAGCAATACAAAACTGCTTGCGTGAGAGATAACTGAGAAATCGTTTCATATCATTCTTTATAGATCAATGGATTTATCAAAACCGGTGATAATATATCCTCTCGACCTTTTAGCATCTTCGTATCTTCTATTGAACATTTTCTATTTACTGTATAGTGCGTGTAGTGAAGTAATTCTTTAAAAATACTAAACTCTGCGGAGGACGAAAAAAATTGTCGAAACACAAATGATGTTGGAATGACTTATAATAATTCAATAATTACGCTGATACCCAAACCTAATTTGCTTTCATAGGAGTTTTGTCTGGTTCCAGCCTACTTCAAAAACTAAAAAAGTGACCAATCTGATGAGCAAAGACGCTAGAATTTGAAATCAAATCTCACAGGTTTATTTTTTATAAATATCTTCGCGGAATGACGTTCAAAATCCGCTTATCTATGGATAAATTACGCGAAAATATTCTGAATCGCCAGTTTTTTTCATTTAACACGTTAAATTATGTATTCATTTTTGCAAACTCGTCTCTTTTGTCTAAACATCAATTATTTGAAAAATTAATATTTTCTTTAATTTCCCGAAAATTGTTCCTTCTGAAAGAGCTACGGACCAAATCCATGCCTTCATCAAGATCCTTTGACCAATACATATCTAGCTCGGGAAACATATTACATCCTGTGAGAAGCAATAATTTAATGAATTTCCTTAAATCTTATTTAGTTGGACTTCATATGTCTATTCTTGTTATGCTGCCTGTTTGTTCGAAATGAACAACATGTCTCGAAGACATCGTCGTCCAAAATAATCGGATAATTCATAAATGCATGTCACGCATAATAGTTATGGTTTCTCTGTAATAGACTCCATTTCCATACCTAATGGATCTCCTATCTTCTAATTTGAAAATAAAGCGGATACAAACCTCTATAAGCTAAAACATGTCGAGGAACGGGTATATTGTAGGGAGCACTGGCAGCGCCGCCAGACCCCCTCCCGCCAAAGTTGCGAAAACGCATCATTAAGTTCAGCCTTCAAAATGATCCAGAAAAAAGTTTCTATTTCATGAAAAAAGAATTACATGTGCTCAAACGATATTACTTCTATCACGGATACCTAATTTAAATCCAAAAAAAATTTTGATTGGATGGTAGGAATGTTTGACTCGGGCGGAGTCATGCGATCGAAAATGCGATCCATTTTTAAAAAACTCTAAAAAATAATAGAATCATTTAAACTGCTCCATTTTTGCACTAAAAATAATTTCCAACCTTCATCTATACAATTAACAAAAAAAAATTATCGACATTCGAAAGAAAACATAAAAATTATGAGCAAAACATTAATGTTGCGTTTTCGCAAATTTGGCCGGATATGGGTTAATTAACCCATCAGTTTCCAGAAAATTTATATCTTTTAGCCTAGCTTTCTTCAGCCCTTTCACGAATTCAGTGCTAAGGGCTATTTAAGGCACAAACTTATGGCTATTTTATCTCTTAAACTTCCTTCCTATATTTATCAGCTTTTATTACCATTAATAATTCATAAATAACAAAAATCAAACAAAAATTACTAGATGCTTCAAATGGAATAATTTTCCATTAATTCAAGGGTTAATACAAAACTGGTTTCATCTTAGAATAAATCAACAAAAAATATAACTGTACATAAAAATATGCTACTTACATCCAGAGTGATGATAGTTTTTTGCATATCATTGATCTAAAACTATAAGACTAATAAGATACAATTAAGGTTTGTACAATATAATATTTTTTTTTTAATATTCCAGGTTTTCAAAGTTATATTAAATTAAAAATATGTATTATTTGTATTCCAGTTCTATGAACGTAAAATGCCCAGTAATTAAAATTACCATTATTATTACTTATATTTTAAACCTATGTATGATTATACTTAAGTTTTAATTAATTTATCATACTAACCTCAACCACATGGTCCACGTATTCAGCAAATCTTTCAGACACTTCATCTATACGACGAGAATCTCCTGCCTGTGCAACATTTCGCAAGGCTGAAACCATATCAGCAACTACACCATTACCAGATGTGGGATCTCCCATTTCAGCTAGTAGATCTGAAGCTCTTTCTAGTGCTGCACGTCGAAGGAGTGTGCGAAGGTCAGAAGTAACTTGCAAAAGAGCACCAGTAGCAGCATCAAGCTGTGGCACCCCAATGGTCTCCTACATATAATGTAATGATTAACTATTAAATTTGAATGAAGATAGTCATGAAGACCTCTATATTATAAAAGAATAGGAGTTGGCTTAATGCACATTCCTGAAAGTAGAGAAACCCGAGTTGTATGCTAAAATTTGCATGTATCGATAGTTAAATAATTCAATGCCCACTTTGAAATAATAAATCAGTGTAACTATCAACATAGAAGGATTGATAGGAGAAATTTTTTTATAAAATAACAATGAAAGAATGACGAAGTGACAGTAAACAATTAAGAACATCATGAATTATTGTGTGTTGCAAATAAACTTTGCAGAAAAAAGGAATTGAAAGGAAACATAGTGATTTTTTTAAATTCAGAGAATGACAATACATGGTTCTCACCTCAGCTTCATGCATCAGTGCATTGAGTTGTAGCCTAGCTCGGTCACAAAGCAGGAGAATACCTTCCCGATGTTCATGACTTGTGTATGCTGAATCAGTGAAGTCTTGAGTCCTTTCAACCACTGCATCAAGAGCAGCCTTGAGACGTTCCCGAGTTCCTACTCCTCCTCGTACCCCTCCAGGGATACCATCCTCAGGGGTTGGACTGCGATCTTCTAATGAGTCCTATTATATACATATTTACATGTAATCTAAAATAAATTCTGAATGTCTGGTACCTTGAATAATTAGAATGTAAACTTTATAAAAGTCAAGTTCCTTAGAATAATAAACACAAAATAATTTATTATTCAAGTTCTCTTAAAATAAAGATCTAATTAGAGAAGGAAACGAAATATTCAATTATTTCAAAAATTGCACAATTATTACATTGTTGAATTAAAACATGAAAGATTGGAGTTTATTCCTATTTATTTATATTTTATTTTATTTATAACTATTGGATGAATTTTAGCTGATAAGAAAACATTGAATGCTATTAATTACTACTTTCACTTTAAAAGAATACTTAATGGTAAATAGTTATGAAACAAGCTACTAATACCATTTGTAGTTTTTAACATTTTTCACTGAAAGAAAATTGAGGTTTTTTTAAATAAATCGGATTAATAGATGGATTATTCAATTTATATGTTAAATCTTTTATTACAACTTCAAAAATTGATTTTATAGTCAAATTACTATGATGAATATTGGTCTGAAGGGTTCATTACAGAGAATATAATGATGGAACAAGATGAACAGATAGCTTGTATATAATTATATAACCAAAAAATTCAGCCACCTCATAATAAATATTTATATCTGAGAAAAGTTGTGGCAAAATGAATTAATTATGGCTCACATCTTCATGTTGCAATCCATCATCAGGATGTCCACACAATGTGTGACTTGTCCTTCTTCGAGATGGTGGTGAGCTGTCTGCCATTCCAGTCATACCAGTCAATCGCACTGTTGATGCAAGATCTTCAAGTTGACGGATTGCTATGTGAGCTGTACGTCCAGTCTCCCAGTCTTCCTCCTGGAATGAAGAATTAATCCTTATATTCTATTAGTGAAAGCTTAGATTTAAGAAATAAATTCCTCACTTTGCATTCATGAATTTTAATCATCTAACTGAAAATCTGTTGATTACAGCTTTGTATAAAAGCTAAAATTATTAACCTTCTGCTTTTGGTCAAAGCTTTCAAGTATGATATTAATAGGTTAATAAATCAAAATATATCATAGCAATAAAAAATTATAGATGATTCAATAAGACCATAGACAGAAGTTGCAATAACTTAACAGCAAATAAATTTGTAGGCATTGAATTTAAATGATATTCATGAATTAATTCATCAATCAGTCATTTAAATTTACAAGATAAAACACAAATTGAAGATGTCTGAATTACATAGTAACCTACCATTGATAGAAGAATTAAGTTTTAGTTGTTCAATAAATAAATAACTTTTAAATGTCATAATTACATCAACTGAAGGGAATCAAGAACTTCAGAATTATTGAATCATCTAATGTAATATGCCAAGAAAAACATACCTCTGAAGCTCTGCGCCCATGCTGAAGTAAAAGTCTATGCTCAGCAGTAGGAGCAAGAAATAAGGGGGATGGAGTAGGAGAAGGAGAAGATGATGAAGAAGATGCTCCAGGAGGTCTCCGACTACCCTCTGAGGCTGAGAGAACACCATCCTTAACAACATAATGAATAAGATCCATAGCTCTTCTCATCTGGCAAAATACAGTGTCCCTGTTTTCCCTAGCAGAAGAGCAATCAGGATGTCGAAGACATGCCTAATGAATTAGATAAAAATTACTACACCTAGTTTGAAATTGGTATTACAATAAGACTATTTTTCATTGGGAAAAAAATACCTTGGATGAGGTGAGTAACATAACAGTTGATCGTTCTAGGACCTGACGTGCAGCAGCCATTTGAGCTCTGCGTCGTTCATCCTTCAGGTCACCTTGTCGGTCTCCAGTGAGATGAGCAAGTTCTACCATTTCTGCTCCAAAGTGCCCAAATGCCTTGACAAATTCAGTGAAGTTATTGACACTCTCAAGTCTCCCAAGACTCCTTGCCACCTGAATCAGGGTAGAACTACATCAGCATCAAAGTTAAAGAAGCTTTATTCAGCATGCATCAATATTATGCTGCACAAAAATAGAAATTTCTTTCTGCTTCTTTGCAGTTAATTTAAAGGTTAAGACATAATTTTGCTTGAGGAATTCCTTAATGTTTCAAAAGATAGCTGAATATGCTATACCAGAAGTGAAGTAGTACTTATAAAATATTAATTAATTAATAATCACTTTACACATTTATTTGTAAATATATACCTGAAAAATAAAAAAATAAGTTTATTCAATTCCAATCTGTGCATAGCCCATGCATCCCATGCATACTAATCATAAATGTTCTTATCATTATCATAAAATTATGAAAATATTAAGATTTATTTTAAATTATTATCTAGGAACAGGGGTGTGCAACATGCGGCCATCATCATCATTTGATTTTGAGGAAAAAATCAAGCACTGGAGCACAAGCTTAATTAAATGAACCTTAAAAATTATAGAATTGCTCACATTTATTTTTCATAAGCACCGAAATAATTCTCACTGTAATTTTTGCTACATTTAAATGTGCATTAAACTTGTAAGTTGCATGAAATATGATGGAAATCTAACCAAATTATCTAATGTGCAACATCAAAACTAATTTCTGACAAAAGGCTATAAATAATATTGTTAGCTCTCAGAAGTGTTTATATGATTATAATTTGATGTCTTCACAAAAAAATAACACAGTTTTATCGGAGATGAATTTTAAAATGCAGCATTAAGAAATTATCATTCAATATAATGAGGAAGATCTGAAATAAAAACTATTTGCAACACAAAGAGTACAAGATGGAGGTTTACAGAAACACAGCTTTAAACCATTGATAATCAACTGCATTTTTCTTCTTCAATGTAATAATGAGAATTCAGAAAATATTTTTCTCTTAATATTTGTCTCCATAACTGATAACATACATTTTTAAGAAAAGGGACACATTAATTCCTTTCCATTTGAGAACTAGAACGTTCAAATCAGAGTTGCATTATTTATTTTTACTAAATATTTCCCTTATCTCTTATTCTTTCAATTTTACTGAACAAGAGATACATTATAATTTGAAGATATCATATATTTGTATATAACACTTAAATCTTTTTTTAGAGTTATTACAATTTTTGAATAATATAAGCTAGTTCAAAGAGAACTATTTGACAAGTGAAGGTATGACTAACTTTGAAGATATCTCTTTGAGAGTCATTTTTCTATTTACAAATCTAAATGCTTACAAATTTCTGGAATCAAAATTTTTCTTTTTTTTTACTTTAAACTGATTACAATAATACATCTTTTACATCTACACACATAACAGAAAACATTCAAAAATTTTATTTGCTTTTACAATGCTATTGAAAGTTCAGTGTTATACACACTAATAACTGAAAAACTTCAAATATTAATAATATCCTATCATAAAAAATTATTGTAACCATACCAACAGAAACAATACACCTTAGGAATATAACTGAAGTTAAAGACAACGCATAAAATTGGAGGTAATAAAGCAATAATACGTACATGATATGATAAATGGAAATGACTGATTGAATCTTAAATCTGATATCCACTTGAATTTGGATGATTATAATTATGTTTAAACACTTGTTTTATAAATAGAGATAATGCAAATAGTAAAATACCATTCACTATGAATGAATAATACACATTTTCTATCAAAGGCATGTCAAGAAGGTGGTTATTCAAAAGAGAAAAAAGTTTTTTAATCTTTACATCTCAAGAAATTTATCTAATTATTATATATTCACATTACTAAATGCATAAAAGAAAACTAGAAAAGAGGGCACAATAGTGGAAATTTATTTTTATATTTTATCTTAATCTTTAATTCCATGATTACAGAAATTTCCTCAGTTGAATGTAACATATGTATCCTTAATATAAACTAAGTTACAGAGAACAGTCATATATCATTTGAAAATATATATAATCTATTGCTGAATATTATTTCCATCAATCACAAGCAACCAACAGTTTAAAGTTAATTTTCTTCTTAGTTTATGTGATTGTGTCAGAATTTATCAAAAACAACTAGGAAGCACTTCAAATAAATTTATGAGAGCATTTTTGAGACTCTATCACTTAAAAGCCTTAATAATACTTTGCATATCCTTTACTGGAAGATATTGCTGAGAAATTTCCAATAAATAATAATGAGATAATTTTCATCCTAAATCATTCGTGGATTATAATAAAATTTTGACCCTTACCGTGATAACCTGATCGTTTTTGGTAGATGTATAATCATTGCAGCATTTGATTAATGAAGATCAATTCCTTAAATTATTATTATTATCATAAATACTATTGAATTTATTTTCTAATAACTGATAAAAATGGATTTAAAAAACTCAGATTTAGATGCTGCAACATCTAAGAGAATGTTAAAATATTGAAGTGGTTGATTTGAAATAAAATTCAGAGTTACAAAATATGCATAGTTTTAATTTTTATTGGGGCTTATGAAATCTGTTGCAGCTCTTTACATGGTTTGAATCAATTACAAGAAGGATGAATTTATATAAAGAAATATAATTATACACAAGTAATAAGTCAGAAAAAGCAAAAAAATATTATCTGATATTTCTCTGCTTTTACAGGTAATAAAAAATACATAATTATTGCAATGATCATCAAATATAATAAAGGTCCTTAGAATTGACAAGGCAGTATTACAAAGCATAGAGTTTTGCATTCAACTCAATGTTTATTTGCTTTCAAAAGGAAATAATTTATTTTCAAAATTTTTCATTAATTTGTAATCTTATCATGAAAAAATTTAATTGATTACTTAAAATAATAAAAATCTATTCTATAACATCATTAAATCATGAGAATGATATGAATGAGAAATTATAAGTATATTATCAAAAATTACTATAAGTTCTTTTACATGAAATTGGTTCTGTAACAAGTTGAGTAATTAATTAATCAGTTATTAAATTGTAAGATTGCTAAAAGAACTATTTTATACCTAGAGCCCTTATATATTCCCCATAAGACTCCAATAATGATATTTAAAGAATTATTATCTTTACATATGTTTAAAAATTTAAAGTTATCTTAAGAAATCCTTATGAATGTTGGATTTGTTCTTCTAGGATATTATACATTGATTCTACAACTGCATGAAAATCACATGATAGTTTTATTTACATATTTCCTTAAATTTTATTCCAAGTTTAGAATTCATAGATGATGATTGAGAACAAAACTGATTAAAGATTAGTGATTCTGATGTAGGATCCTATTGAATTCTAAAAATAAAATAATTTTCAAAATAATATCATTTTCGGACCAAATGTTTTTAATTTATTCTTACTTGAATGGCATAAAATGTATGATTAATAAAGATTGTAATATAATAAAATATTCATCCATAATTTGAAAATCTCATTGAAATAGCCATAATTACCCTTGTCTGGTTTCATTTTAAGCATTCAAATTCTTGGTCCAAGTTAAGAACACTGTAAAATAATAAAAGTATTTATGGAGCACTGAAATTTATATTATAATATCCAATTTTTATAAAATCAAAAGCATTACTGAAAAAAAATAAAATCATAAAAAAGATGGGGAAATACCTGATGAACATGCATGAATGTTAACCCTCCTTCCTTTTTCAAGATCTATCACAAAAAAATTAATTTATTATGATTTTATAACTCAACATCACTGACATTACTGTTCTTAAATAATGTTCTCTACAAATAAATGAAAATCTAGAATACAAACTTTTCTAGGTAATAATTAATTCAATCAGTTACTGTGACTGTATTTCGTCATTTGAAATTTTGAAGTTGATTTAATGAAAATGAATATAAAGAGCAAAATCTCAGCATTACTATTAAATTCTAATTGATATCAAAATTCTATTGAACTTTAATTTAATCAATTTTATGAAGAGGATAGAATTTTCAATGAGAACACTCCCATTTTCTGGATATAAGCCTCCTTTTCAAATAAGTAAAAACAGATATGCATTAAAAAGCTAATTGTAAAAATTATTCATTTCTCACTTCTCTATTGGAGGGTCGATACTATTACAGTAGATTCTATACTATGATTTTTCTTGTCTCTTTAATGTTACTACTATTGATGATGTGCCACATGCACATGCATACATAAAATAATACTCTAATGTTGAATGAACAAAATCAATAACTGTAATTATAAACATCAATAAACATAAAATAAATTGACTACAAGATGCTTCTAAATTTAAAGATTTACTTAAACTATCTTGATTAGAGAGCTTGGTTTCCTGAAACTGTAAATCTACAAAACTCACGATGATATAAGAGAAAAAGCTGTATTTAAAGCCAAGAATATTGACCAAACAACAAAGTTTACATAAATGATACTGATAGTTTATAAATATGTAGCATTTTTATTTTTCAAAGACTGAACATCTATTCATAATAATCAAATAATGTTCAATGATTTATACAAGGAAATCTTTTTTAGCATAATTACCTATTTTATATTCTCTAAGTAAGGAGAGTATGATGATAGTAGCCTATAGTTTTTATCGTTATTCTGCATGTCTAAATTTTATTTTCTTGCCGAAACATTTTCATTCTAATCTGTCATCTACCCACTAAAAACAAACAGAAGATGGTATTAAAAATATATTTCCTTGTGAAACTATGCTTATCATTTCTAATTTATCTTGAATAAACTGAACTTTATATTCAAGATATACTTTATGCACTAATATCTATAAAGCAAAATATAGCAATCGAGGGACTGATATATAAGACTATAGTTTATGTACACACTTGTATATTACACAGCTGGCCCTGATGGCAGAGAGGCAGAGTGTCTAGATCATGGCCACGAGACAGCTGGTCAGAATCCTGCCAAAGGCACGGATGTCTGTAATTATGATCATAATTGCCAGGCCATAATCCTGAATAACCCTGAATGTATTGACAAGAGTTAGTTCAAATAAATATAAACTTTAAATTACATAAGCCATTTTCATTTTTAGTTGGGAAAACTAATATTCTTCAAAATATATGTTTATAAACTAAATTGCATCAACTATATGGATCACAGAAATTACTTTATACTGTCTAATACAATTATTTCCTTATTTTCGCTAAAGCTGAATATGGTAATCTACAAGAAGTTATAATTTTAATGTATTCTTTATACAATTTTACCAGGCCATTTTCTGACATAAGTTAATTGTATCTCCAATGCAAACATTTCAAAATACTTTAAGTAGCAACAAAATTCTTGGCCAAAGAAGGTTACACACCCCTGTGGAGGATTTATATATGAGGCTGAAAAGGAATTGGTCCAAAGCATAAAACATAAGAGAAAAGATCAACTGAGAGTTTACAATCTGTCAATTTTTGATTTGGCACTACTTATGAATATGTAGTATAACCAGAAGAAGATACAAAGGGTATATATATTTAGGGATTTGTAGGTGGGAAGAGGCAAGGTGGTGCAAATGGGTGGTACATGAGGTTACTGTTTGTTTCCGTATGGTGGCGCACCCTGTCCTTGGCCAATAGCAGTTGCTTAACAACCACCACATCTGCCAATAGTAGTACTCGTGTGACAGAGGAGAGTAGACATCGGGCTGCTCTCACAACTGCTCCCCTTTCCCTTGCTGCCTCACTTGCTCCTTCACACAACCTTTCTATTGCTCCACCTGCAAACCAACAATTGAAAGAAAAACTCATATTAGAAACCCATTACTATTAAAATGGAGCCCTTAGGGGAGTTCAAAATCTTACTCACTCTACAGAAACATTAAGATAAGAGTCAATGTAATCTCTTTCCTCCCTTCTTTAACAGAGGGTCTTTTCATACATACATACAAACGTCTACAATCCTTTCAATGCTGAAGCATTCAATCCAATATTTTGCAAAAGGCATCGTTATTCATACATAATTTGATAACCAATTGTAGAAAAAACAACTGATTAGAAATACAGCTAGTCATAAACACTGCCACGATCATTTCAAAAGAACCCTAGGGAGCCTCAGGCAGTCATACATGCATTAGATATTCATGACCAAACATATTTTAACAATATTTGTTAATTAAAAATTGATTTGGGAGGACGCCAAAAATTTTCAAAAAGAATTACTAGTTACTCATCAATTATTAATTAATTAGAAAATAGATCATATTAAAAAATCACTGAAAATATTATTTGCACAAAATTGAAATTTTATGAGCTTTCCTATTGTTTCAGCACCTGTTTGAAAATAAATTTCAGAATAGTGAAATATTTGCCTGTAATGATATAAACAATTCTCAACAAATAGGAATGGTTTTAAAAAGGGATATTATATATTATCATGTATAAGCATAAATTCTTACAGTACATAGAAAAACACTTCAAAGTATTGTGGAATAAATTAAGATTTTAATAAATAATGTCTTAGTGTAATTGTTCATTAGATGTAATGCTTATGCATTGGCAGACATAATCCTCTTCCTATCATATAATAAAAACATCATTAATAATTCTATTGTTAAAAAATGTTTAGGAAAAAAGGAAAATTCTCAATAAAATTTTCTGATAGACAGGTAAAATAATTAGAAATAACTATTTAAGACCCACCTCTACCAGTTATCTTTTCTCTGTAATACAATGGAACTGAAAATAGCTCCATTATAGAAAACATTTCATAGGTAAACTTTAGCAATAATCACTATTAAGAGCTGCTTGCTTCTATCATTGGTTTGTTGCATAGGATGGGAATAGATATGTGAATTTAAATGCTACTTAATTGGTTCCCAAATCATCATAATAATAATCATGGTTCCAAAACATTTCAAATATAAAAATTATCAGCATAATTTCAAATAAAATCAATGAAATCTTATGACCTATTCCTATTACTTCCTTAGTATTATTAAGGCCAAATAATATTTTATGAATTGTGGTCACTGACTGCAGCTTCTCTCGATCTTCCCTTTCCCTCACTCCTCACTATTTTTGTTTTACTATCATTAAAACCCAATCATTTTCCTCAACCTAAATTTGATTGTCATTCCTTTAAAATCAGAGTGGTCATCCCAAACCTTATTGTTAAAAGATAACAATCACTTAAAATATATATGTTTACCACCAGAATTTTATTTCTTCTTCAAACTTATATAACTTATACTACTGCAGGGAATATGTATTAAGCTAATGAGGTTAGTGATAGATGTTTCACCATAAGTTATAATTATAAGAAGAAAAGGTTCAGATTCAAATGGTTTAAAAATCTCCTATACAAATCAAACAACTATTCACATCGATCGGCACAAATACCTCATCAAGGCATCTACAAATCAGTTGTTTTCCATTTACAGGATATTGGGGACCAATATAAAGTGAGAAACCAAAACGCTTAGACAATCACATACATATGTTAGAAGAAGCAAACAGAGGATTAGGTTCTTAGTATGTAATTTTGTAACAATGAGGCACACAAAAGGGTAAACAATGTACTAAACCCTATTGTTTAAGCACCAAAACTTTAATCACCGGTAACAATTTCCAACATCCCTTAATCCAAACCAATAGGATTATAAACTATAGGATTCCATAATATCACAAAACCTAGAAGTCATAGCATATTTGTAATTTTGTGTATGCCTTAAGAAATCATGAGATGATATTTAATAATAAACAGAATAACTGTATAAATAGAATTAAAAAGGAAAAGAAGATGAGGGATGTATGGACAGTAAGGATCCATTATTACAAGTACAACTACTTGAGATTAAAAGCATATATACGAGAATGAAAAGCTGAGAAGAAAACACTATGAGAGACATTGAAGGTTTCCAAATAAAATACAATAATAAATACTATCTATCTACATCTACTATATATAACAAAATAATAAGTACCTATCTGGACGAGTATACTTGTCGGCATTAGGGAAGTGGTTAAGCTTTTCATTTCCAGAAATTTAGCATTGTAGAACGGGAAATAAATTATCTATGACAGTTCAAAGTGTGTATACACTTGTTTGACGCACCCTGTACATTGTATCCCATATCTGTTCAAACCAACAAAATATTTAAAACAAAGATACTGCCTACCTAAATAATTTTGCCTATTTTTAAGAAATGAATATTTATAATATTCAACTCGAATCTCTATTTTCATTACATCATAGCATTCGAAAATATCAGATCTTTCACACACAAAAATACACAAATGTGAAATCATTTATCTTTTTCATTCGTGAATTCATCCAGATTATGATATGTCTAAACAAGCTAAAAGAAATTTTAATTTGCATGAAAAAGTGAGTCATTAGTCTGTTTCAGGACACTTTAAAGTATAGTATATAAGTATGAAAATAACTTTGAAAATTTGTACAGAAAAAAATTGTATAATTTGATATTACAAAACCGGTCCAGAATATACCGGTAGCATTCCACGAAGTCACGCCTTCTCATATTGATTTATATAATACAATTTAATCTCCTTCACAACAGAGCTCCTAACAGTTAGGCTCAGTCTGTATGATTCAAAAGTTAGTTAAAAAACTAAAACAGAAGGGATTTTCGGTAAGTATGATATCTGTTTGGAAAAGCAATGAATCATGAAGTGGCTTAGGAGAGCTTACAGAGAAAACGCACGTAGCTAACATTTCCCAAAAGAATTAAGCATGAGAGATGATGATTTGTATCAACTGCATGTCTGAAAATTATGGCATGATAGCTCGATTAGCTATTGTTGGGGGACATATATATGGGAGAATATGGATACATATTAAATCTTGTACCTAAAAATAGGTCAAAGCCAAGTTTCAGCGCAATAATATCATGATAATTATCATGATTAAAAAAGATCTTTGCAGTTACAGTTTGAATTTTTCCTGAAGCATCAGCAACAGAATTTAATAGTATTTGAGGTCATTATTAGATCAAATTCTACTAAACATCATTATTTACCATTAAAATAATTGTTACTAAGCCATCACATCCAATGACATTTTAACATTAAACATTGTAAGCTACAATGAATCTTGAATATTATATGAAGACACATTAAGCTGAAAACTTCCTTACATTTTAAAGACTTAGAGAGTCTAGAACTTGTTCGAGCATATTCAAAGTATAAATATCTAGGTTCTAAAAATTTTTAGAAGAAATATTATCCTGTTATATAATAAATATTTCATTGAATAAAAAATATTTTATTAATATAATATAGTATCAAAAGATAATTTTTTAATGTGAGTATCTCACAAACTCAGACCTATATCTGCCAATTACAAATCATTCCCAAGAAGAATTTAGCATTCAGTCGGTTCCAAAAGTTTATGCAGTATTATTGTCTTACGGAGGAATAGAAAAGCCATGGCCCATTTTTCAGCACAATCTGCAGAAGTTCCATCTTTAACGGATAAAATTAGGATTTTAAGCCTAGGTTGTTCGATATTCATATAAATTTTACAGAAAATTGGATAAGAATGGATTATTCAACATAGTGATGTAGATTTTACCTCTTTATAACAAAAGAACTACATTTAAAAATTAAACAAATAGCTGCTTTGCGGGCCGAGAACATTATTAAAACTGCCATTACATTTATCCTAAAATCCTATTTTTTATTAGACCGCTCTTTGCTTACATACTTTCGTAAGACCTTCTTATCTAAAACAATTTAGGTTTATTCATCTGAGATAAGTGGAAAAATTACCCCACGAGATTCCTTTTCTGAGGATTTCTGAGGATCAGCTTTTATGGGTAAAAGGTATTATCTCGTACGAAAAAATCCCAATAAAGATAAAACTCGTATAGTACTTATTTAAAGGGCTGTTTGCACATTATATAATAAAAGTCGCGCAACGATTTTTTCTAAATCAAAAATGGCAAAAGGACAGGTTTCGAAAATCGAGATTCTAGGCTTCCTGAGGACTCCTTCAGCTGCTCTAGTGATCAACGAAAGGTTGCATTATTGAAATTGCCATTGCTCTCATCCAACAAAAAATGACATTTTCTCCTAAGATTGATCTTTGTATCTTATGAATAAATGAAAGACAATAGACTAATTTTGAGTAACCATATCGTAGTAAAAAATAATTTAAGTGGAACGTAAACTTCGGAAAATTTGATCGTGCAGTCAAATTTATACGTCGACTAAAACTTTTTTCTGTCTTACGTTATGAAAAAACTTGTCACGAGAGAAATAAAGCTATAATAATACAGAGATATTGCTATTTTCGTATGCAGGTTATTTTGAGTCGATATCTCGAACGTTAATTATTGACTTTTAAACCTTATAACTTAGACTTTTATATATTGGGCGAATTTTGGATCAATCTGAATTACGCTCTCTGGTCCACGAGTATAAAAGTAATTGATTAAATTAATATGATTAAAAATCGAAGCGCGAAGCCAATTACTCTCTCGGGTTTTAAAAACTATAATTAATTTCCGAAGATTATGTTCCATTTAAATTATTATAGACAACTAAGATAGGGTTACTCAAAATTAGTCTTACTCGATTTTAAGTATTCATAAGATATAAAGAGCTATCTAAGAAAGACTTCCATTTTATGTTGAATAAGATGAAAGCAATGCCAGCTTTAATAATGGCCTCGGGTCGTAAAGCAGCCTTTGGTTAAAATTTCAAGTAAGAGTTATTTTCCAAGTAAAATTTACTTCTTTACTTGTAAAGATGTAAAATTTTCATCACTGTGTAGAATAATTCATTCTCATCCTAATTTTACCAGAATTTAAGTAAAAATCTACAAAAATAAACTAAAAAGCTTAATTTTATCCGTTAGACTTGCCCAGATCGATTAAATCAGTCCCAGAGAGAGGCTATCTTAGTCCCTCATGGCAGTTTACGTTCATTTATTTCTCCATAAGCTCCACATATTGCCAGAATTTGTGGAACTCACTATAGTACATTACACCAAATCTTATTAATCATGAAATAAATCAGCGAAAAATTTAGTGGAATATATCATCAATAGCAACTCTCAAGCAGACAAAGGACGCCTTGTGTTCATGTGTTTTCTTCCTTTCTTAGTTTCTCCTTGATTCACTGCATTTTATATCTGAGCTATCTTCGTTCTCTATATCATGTTTGATATTATAATTGTGATAATATAATATGATGAATATGTAATATACTTTCAATTTATGGACATGCCTTCATAATTTAATTTGCAAAGCGGAGAACATCTAAATCTGAGCTAACTCAAATTGTCTGGCAATGACATTCCAATCATCTATTCAACTGCTGTGACATGGTAAAACTCATATTTTCTCAGCTTAATTATATTCAAGAGTTTTATAAGAGCACAAGTTTTTCATCCAAAAAACCACAATTAAAATATAAGTACTTATAAGCCATCCTATTTACTGTTTTTTTTAGTATAAGAGTAAAGAAATCCAAAACGTTCGACCCTTACATAGTGTATTGTAGTGTATCCTAAATTCATTAAAATTTGGAACTTCATTTGTTTATCCAAATCTGTTATCGAGCTACTTCATTGCAATGCTCAAATTTAACTCAACAGTTCTCATTTTCCACAATTACATACAAAATATCCCGAGCTCTGGATCGAGTTCAGCTTTGCAAATAAAATATCATGCGCGTCAAGGCCTTGATAGCTATGATTGCCGTTAATATAAAAGTGAAGGAAGGTTCCTCGGAATATTTATTGTTGATTCCTCAAAAGTATGAATGTTTGATTTACCATAACAATATATAAAACATTTTATTAGTCATAAAACTTTCCAAAAGCTATTTGGATTAAGTAGTAATGGATGTGTTTTCTATATAACCAAGTAAAGCATGTATACATTTATAAAACAAAATAAAAGTCATAATCATATGATACCTCAAGAAACTTATGCAAGTATTTATCGAGACGCGAGAAAGGAAGGATAAATAAAGATCGAAAGAATTGATAATGTATTTTCAAGAAATGGATTCACTTACGCTCCACAAATTTAGTTTAGAATTATCGTTTAGAGAAAATACCACTATATTAGCCATAGGACTGACGTTTATCATAAAATGAATATCTCCTCATATTCAAATCACAGAATTTATAACACACTTGAGGATAATGTGACATTTCCTATCACCAACTTGAAAAACGGCTTATAATTTTTGTTGAGTGAGAGCGCAAAGACATTGTATGTAGGGGAGCTAATGTTTCCAAAACAATTTTCTCTCAAATAGCTTAAAACGGAAGTTTTATTCACGGAAATGGAAGTCTTTTTAATTGACTGGGGAACTTAATGCTCTGATGAAGGAGGCTAACGTAAAAGGGGGGCTCGATGAGGTTCATGTTGCGGATTAAATGACAGAATGGGTTTGATTGATTGCCGAACGTATATCGACCTTTTCCCATCGCCCCACGAAAGCACCCTTACCTGCGGCTCTAGCCTCTTTGCAGGCGTCGTACATTTCATCTCTGACCTCGGGGTTGCCTTCCGCGATGCTTTCACCCACGGTGACAAAGCGCTCCACCGCGAGGTTGACAGCGACGCCAACGCGCGCCACCGCCCGGCAAGATGGCGAAGGCACCAGGGCTCCGGAACCACGCTCCTCATGGGAGACAAGAGTGGATATCTGCAGAAGAGATGAATGTGGTGAGGTGGGTGGCCAAAGAAAGCTTGTTCTGCACTCATACTATGGGTTTTCGCAATAGTACCTCTTTTTCCGAATGACATCTTGTTTAAGGGTGATTTATCGGCACGCTCCAATGTACCTGCTACTTATTTGGCAATCATGGAAATGATAATTCACGGAATTTCTAATCGCACCAATTTGAAACATAATCATTCATTTTACAATACAGCCAAACCAAGAGATGGTGAACGTAAAATAACTTTAATTAAATAAGGAAAATTATATATCGTCTATAAAAGTATTTTCAGAAAATTTGTTTCTGTGGCTTATAACCATGCGTAATGCACACACGCACATATATATATATATATGAATTTATTATTAATTGTAAATGGTGTACTACCTGAAACAAACATATCATTATCATTATTTTGGTACAGTGAGATCAAATCAATATATAAATAGGAATAATAAGTTAGAACGATGGTTAACTTGGTTTTTTTAGCATGATATAAGTTTTCCTTTAAGAGTCTATAAATAATATAATAAAGACTACCGAAGGTGAAGAATTCTGAGGTCATCTAATACTACAAAGAAGATGATCAAATTTCTTACGAAAGTACCCTTAGTTTTATCATGGACGATATTTCCGATGGGACATTTTTGAGTAGGAACTTAATGAATTGTCCTTTACTTTCTTGAAAACCCATGTCCCTCAAAGCGATTGGAAATTGTCAGTAAATATCGAATAATAATACGTCAATATAGTTTTCGTATATAAGCCAAATAAATCGATGTAATAATGTCTTTAAAATATTTACATTAATATTAAAATCAAATAAATCCAAATACAAAGCAAATACTAACTCCGAACGGTGTGAAAACCGCACCAAAAATAGGATATAGAGAAAAAAACACTGAAGAAGAAAATGTATGTATTCAATGTTTCTCAGCATAACTTACTTAGATCTAATAAAACTGCAATATTATCTAGATAAAAATATTCAAGATATATTAAAATAGAATTAAAAATAGATATTTTAAGCCATCGATGAAAAACAGGGTTTGCTCAGCTGAAATAATACATACCCAACTAAAAATTTTTCAAACAGTAGATTTTTAAGCTAATAAGCCAATAAATTTCGCGTTGAAATAAATTCGTCACCATGAATATTCGATAGCAGAAAATGAGAGATTTAAATTTTATGCATTCCACGATTGTATATATTATGAGAAGTGAAAGCAATTTGTTGGTCGATTGGAGTTCTTATTGTCCAAGTTTATTTGCGTAACTCCTCAATGTTTCTTTCTTTGAACCTCAAACGCTAAAGAATCTCTTTTCGACGAAAATGTTCCATAAAATCCGAAACTTGTTGCCGACAGATATGTTTTCATCCTCAACTTATTCTCGGTCATCATTTTATCAGATATCGTCAGATGTCAAATTATAAAAATGATGTAAAATTATAAATACACGAATTCAGACGAAGAATAAGAAAATGGATCCATAAAATTTGCTCAAATATAATTCTTAAATCAAAACTATGTGAAAGATAGAAATAAATTAAACAGACTATGAGAAGGTATTCGGGAAGCAGTGAAAAAAAAAAAACAGAAATTAAATGCAGTATTTGAGAAAGTAAGACGCAATATCTGAAAACATGTGTGAATTATTTAAGCTTAAAATTTTCCGAAAATAATTAACTTACTTTTGGAAAGAAAGTTGAAAAAGACGAAATGAAGTTGTGCAATTTTCTCCTCTTCTTTATTGGTCACTACTTGGGGTTTTGGATATTTAGGTGGAAGGATTTATAAAGTTAACATTATGCAAATGATTCAATTAAAAAAGCAGTTTAATAGTATGATTGCTGAATCGGATGAAATAAAAAAATTGATCATACAATTTTATGAACAATTAAATGGTCATCGTCAGTTAGGATCTGGTAAGATAGATAAGCTAATCAAAAATATTCTAGGTATGATGTATATGTCATCGACTTCAATTTATACGAAATTTACACAGAGTGAAACTCTTGCCAGAAACCTTGAAAACATCGCACGAAAATACTCCAAAAAGAGATTCGGATGTAGGATCTCCGCAAACTAGTGACTTGAATCACTCCTCCGTCAGAAGTACATGTTGAGGAATATCTTTAAAAATGGAAATTAAGAGAGTCGATGAGTGTAATACTTACTTTAATAGGAGAATCTCTATAGTCTGTTGCACAAAAGCTTAAGTTTAAAACTTAAACTTTAAAAACAAAAGTTCTAACGTTTAAGTTTTTAAATTTAATCCCGAGCGCGGGTTCGGATCAAAACTCAAAAAGTAATAAATAATGATTAACAATCGGAGCGCTGTCAATTACTCTCTCGGGTTTAAAAGTAAAAAACTAAAATTCTACTCAAGATATCGACTCAAAATGAAAATTACAACATTTATCTCAAATTCTCTCGTGACAAGTGTTTCGTAACGTAAGAAACAGAAATGTTTTAGGCGATGTATAAATTTGACTGCACGATCAAATTTTACGGAGATTGCGTTCCACTTAGATTATTTTTTACTAAGATATGGTTTCTCAAAAATTAGTATACTGCCTAGAATTTTTGAGCGGCCTATAGAAATTTTATTTAAACTTCAGATAATAGCGGAAAACAGGAAGTAAGAGAGAATACAACTCTCGTCTACAATGGTTTGCCGATATAGACAGTAACAGGGATGGATTAACAAAGGTTTGATTTTTGTTAATATGAACCTTGCAAGAAATAAAACATCCATCCAGATATACAGACGTTACATAAAAGAAAATATTCTGTAAGTACAGCCTTATCTCGAACGAGGTAAGTAAATTCCGCGAAGGTAAGTTAGAAAATTGGGGGATTATCTTGATTTCGCTAACTCACTGAAAAATTAGAGGGCCCTCAAAGCGATCCTGAGGAAGGCATATCGATAAAGGACGCAAGCCATCAAGCGATTAATTTTCATGAGAAAGTATTTAATAAGCAATACATCTTCCACAATCTGATGCTAACTAAAGATCACCGAAGGAAACAAAAGCAGATTGAAAACTATTAATAAACAAATAGGGTCGATTTCGATGTCTTTAAAATATAACGCCTGAGAAAATATCTTAGTTATATTTACATAAAAATAAATTTTGGAGCGATTTGACGTGAATGATATTGAAGTATTCCGATCACCGAAGGGAAAAACAATTTCATTCTAGAGCTTACTTTCATAGGATGTTTATATTAATTAATAAGTTGCAGTCGCCATTTGGTATCTAAAATCACGCGTCATTAAGGTTAAGGCTCCGCAATGGAGGATTTCTAACAGGAGCTAACATCAACTCGTGAGCATGAAAAAAATAAAAAAGCTCCAGATAGATAACCAGGCTTATTAAGTTAACCACCATTGACAATTTTGCGATTAAATGAAGATTACGATGAAATAATGTGTTAGAGGTATTACTCATCTGAAACAGGGTTCGGCAAGCGTCTACTAGGCTATTGGGCGGAGCCAGAAGGCGCACTAGATCAGAGAAAACCAATTCTACGAGCTCTGTCAGGCGAAAGACCAACTTCCTTAAAACGAAAACTATCAATCGGAAACATATAATTTCTTTGAGATACGGACAATATCAGCCCCTGATGCTGATGAATTTAACTACAAAATATCATTGCGATGATCGTTCGTGGGCTGAGGGAACGAAACACTAGCTGTTCCGGACGACTAGCTTGCCGACCTCCAATCTAAAACGAGAAGCATCACTGCTTTCAAGCAGCTAACATTTAAAGAACCTCCTTTCTGTTACTCGAACGACATAATTTAAGGAAGGGTTGATACTCATACAATAATAGGGATCAGGTAAAGATTCCTAGGTGCGTTATATTTTTCATTTCGAATGCAATGAAGTGCTCTCAAAGTTGATGTTTTCGCATGAGATGGATTGTTTAAGAACATTCGGGTGGAGAGGGGGCAAATGTGTTTAGGCACCCTTAAAGAAAGAGTAGGAATTAGGGGTGCTAAACAACGAGAGGTCGATAAATCGATGAAGGTATTACGATGTTTTGAGAGTTTGAAATTCTTCAATTTGAAATTCCTTCATTCGGCATGCAATTTCCCCTTCAAGGGACAACGGAGGCGGGGGTGCGTCGCGTAGAACATACGCAACAAGTAGCGGTAGGTCCTCGAAAGTGAGGAGTGTGCGCAAGGGAAACGACGTCTCTCTTGACTTACGCGCGCCATCGATCTGCTTCCATCCGCTTCTCTTGGAGACCCTCGAAAACCTCATTTTAGCCTCCGGCGCCTGAGACAAGAATGAGTTCCACGCTACGTAGGTCCCTCCTTAAGCGAAATATGGAGGATCGATTCTGCATTGATGTGCCAACGAGAAGACGAAGATTTTCACTTCCAACTGAACCGATATCATATATTTTTAAATATTTTAAAATGAATTTATATAAAACTAAGACACTTATAAATGCCCTCATGTCCAGATGCCTACGTGTCAAAAAATATGGTGCAATCGTTACAGATTAACTATTCAAAGGAAGGAAGTAATGTGTACTTGGCTACTACAGAACTAAGTTTCCACGGAATCCATCCGAAACATTAATTTAGGACTTCGATTCGAGGGAGACGAAGATGCAACGGTAAAATAAAATGGCTTGTTTTATGACGCTTATAAGAAGTATGTGTCGCGGTTACGGTAATATAAACATTCGGAAAAACATTCATCCAAATTCCTTTCGTTAGTATTTTTAATAAAAACGTGCAATCCAATATCATACACTGAACTGATTCGAGTTCCAAATTAAAGCCTATAATTCGTACAAGTAATAGTAAACATTCAAATGATACGAGAGATGGAAGATTAAGGGGTAATCATTTGTTATCCATTAAGTATCCATTAGTATCAGAATTTTTGATGACATGAAATCCATGTTCTTCATTTCCTGAATCAATTCACGCTAAAGTACCGTCATTATCGGACGAGGCCATAGAATACACCGAAGCCATATTTGAATGCCGCACTAAAACAACATTAGTAATCAAAACATGCTGAGTTCCGCCCTCAATGGCGAAGGTATTCAGTTTGTCTACGCAGAAGCCAAGATATAATGAGCTTCTAACGAAGTTACCATGAATTCTAATGCCGTGAAATTTTTGGTTAAATGCATTCGATATTAGAATTGATTCCAGTGATTTATTTCGAATTGGATATTCCATTTCCTAATTTAGAATGAAAGTGAAACTGTTATCCCAGTCGTCTTATGGTTCCCTCTTATCCTCGAGGTCTGGGACTACTGTTGCCGGAACAAGTCCTGGAAAACCTCAGCATCTTTCAAACACAGAGATGGGAGGTCAGAGCGAGAGACCATTAGATAAAGTAAGTAAAGAAGGTAAACGGACCAAAAGAAGGTTGAACCAAATAGTCTACACGAAAAATACTCTCCGCATGTCCGGAGGAGTATACACTAAAGAGCCTCCCTCCCGGTACTCAAATCCTCCAAAAGCAAACTTCGTAGTGACTTTCAGTACACGAACCGTACTCACGCGATGGCGATCGTAGAGGGCAGCCATGGCCCCTTCTGTTCCCTCTGTGGCCCTTCGCGTTATTCCCGGGCCCCTGACGCACCTTTGGGCCACTTCCATCGGAGGCTCACGCAGAGTCGCTGCCGGCGGGAGACTGCTAGGCGCCCGAGCGCCATCGACCACCCGGAAGGGGAATCGATGCAGTGATGCGCGCGCAACCAAGGGGAATCGATGTCAGCGGGGAACCCCACTGGCGCCACCCCAACAAAGTAATCGCGCATTCGATTGATCCGGAGACAGATTCCTCGAGATATGTTAGGATCTCTTTCAATCTTAGACCGTAAAATGCTGAATGGTCCATATCGCGGATCTAGAGTACCTAGAGGTGGGCGTTGATTTTGATGGTCATGTGGAACGCGGTAGAGTAGGAGCGGTACGCAGGCGCACAATTTCTTCGGAATGAAAAACTTTTGTCGAAATATCGCGGGACCGCCTTAACGTGCAATTTTGTGCAACATGTGTAAGCAAGTATGAAGAATGAATGCGGTAGCCAATGTGATATTAAACATTCTATGGAAGGTGATTAAAAGAGCTTTGACTCGTTAACAAATAAATGATGTTTCTGCACACTAAATTAATTTTAAACGTATTATTAATCTAATTTTAAAGATAACATATTTTTAAATATATTGGATACAAGCGTTACAGTGGAAATGAATCCGTCAAAAAATGTAGTTTTTCTAAGCTATAAAATATGTCTTTTGTGACACTTATAATAGAAAAACGTCATAGAATTGATGATAATGTTCGATATTATAAAATTATTAATATTTTGGGAATAATGCTCACAGATGTGAGCACTCCATAATAAGTAATAGAATAAGTTATTCGAGAGCCGCACCCCACCCACAAGCCCACAACTTATAGCGAATGTAGATATTTAATAGATTTTAATGTTAAAAATTGTTGTTTTTCGTTTCAAAAAAGAAGGCATAAAAATGACCTTAAAATGATAAAACGAAATAAAATCTAATTTTTTGCATTCTGCTTTCTTCTTATGTACAAAGTAATAATAATTAATTGCATTTATTAATCAGGACGAAATTTCTATATAAACCACTCTTACATTTAACCCTTATGGATGAACACGTACACATTCCATTCCACATCAGAAAATTTTCCAATCCACCGGGACTCAAACCTGTGACCTCGAGCACTCAATGCTCTTGGCCACCGAGACTAATAAATATTAATAGCTGAGTAACTACTTATAAGTAACTAATCGTAAGTAAAAATTAAGTAAATAATGAAGTAATATTAATCCTTTAAGTAATCGTCTTAATCGCCTAAGTAAATGTTATTTCTGTTTACTATCACAATAAAGTCACTTGCCTTAATTTGCATTTTTCTGAATTTAAGGCCATTAAATTAGTTGTTAATTTCCTTTACAGTTTATTATGAGTCAATATCTTGAATATACCCGAGAGGGTATAAAAGTCAAAAACTACATTTTGTTTACAAAACTGAATATAGTTAATTCCCTAAATAAAATATAAGGTCTCGTTTGTAGTTTACACTTCATTACTGGACTTGAGAATGTGAAATAAAATCAAATAAAGATAGGTAAAGCGGTAAAATTTTATTAAGGAAGATTAATTTGTAATAGTGCTCGCGTAAAATGTAAATTAAATTTTGATGCATAATTCAAGTGATTATTTATTTTATCTCGTAGGGACTTTATAAAAATCCATTCGTATAATTTATATGTAGCTTCACTGTTTTCTTTATTTTTATATTGGAACATGAGTCTACTAGAATCACTAACTTCAACAACAATTTCTATATTAAAAATTTAGAGACAAATTAACTCATGTTCTGTCGATAAAAATGTACCAATGCTAAGCTATTAATTTATATGCATTTAAAAAAGACTTATAGTTCAAATATAACTGCCTCTTACAATTTAAATGTAGCACAAGATTAGATGTCCCGAGGACACCTTCCGCTGTTATAGCGTTCATTGTCGCCTAAAAATTGTTTCTTTCATTATGAAGTCTTCACTAGTGTAGAAAATGTCATTTTCATATAAATTTTACCAGAATTTAAGTAAAAATCGATCAAATTAAGCAACAAATCTTAAAAATATCCAGTTAAATCGTAATTTGTGCGGATTTATGGAAGAAATTACCTTTTTGAGAGGCTTTTCGATTCCTCTATAAAACAAATTTGCCTAGCATTTGGAAACAGGCAATAGCTTTTCGTATGCGACACATATCGCTGTATAAATACTATTAGTTTTATCCACAAATTTACCCTCAAGTAGGTCTAATAAAAACGTTAGTATATAAATATAGTATTATTAATTAGTAAATAAATAAATCGTTAGTCGAATCAAGCGTTTTATGAGCCAATTGCTCTGAAAACAAAGAGCATAAATAGTTTCCGTTGTTAAGATTGTACAATATATTATAGAACATATAATTCTATGCTTAATGCATTTAAATAATATACGTTTGTTTGTTACATAATATGAAAAGCAAAAAATCTACTTTACTATTCCGTACTTCTGATTTAATTTCCTCGGAAATATCAAAATTAGATGCCATCTACTATTGACTAAAAATATAATAAAGTCATAAGTTAGCCGTATAATTAACCAAATAAGTACAGTAGATATAGAACGAATAAAAACTTTTCACCTTATAATCATGGGATAAGGATAAAACCTAGACGAAGAACAACAGACGAGATGCTATAAAAACACTTGTTACATCCCAATGAAGACTAATGTTTATGTAAATTACGGCATTTCGTAAGATTAACAATTTAAATTTTTTCTCGATGAGTTTCCTATAGCCTTCGCTGTCATCTTTTTTTCTAACCGCCATGATTAGCAGACTTCCAATGCCTCTAGCCCCATTCTTATCACATCCCAAAAACTGATGGACGATTAAAAATCTATTCGATAAACTTATCGATTTCACTCAATCGTATCGAAAACACAGTTTACGATGATAATTTATTTGGAATCGAAAATATTTTAGCCAAATTCGAGGATTATAGTCTGGGATAAGCAAGAATTATTTTGATAGGAAGTTACGAAGAAGGAACTGTAATTCGGTCAAAAAAAAACTTGTAAGTTTGATGAAAATAAAATGAAAAAATTCATTGCGCTGTTGTAAAATAATTATTGCTCGTTCATTCCTAAAGCTCCATTGCTGTACAAAGTAAACAAGTAGGAACCACTTTCATGTCAAATGATAAACTTAGTAAAGATTATGAGTCTATACTCTAAAAATCGTGGAAAAGATGACAAAGTGACATGAATCTACAGAAATTACTCGAATACTAATCATGCATGTGGATTTTAAAGATGCACTCAAAAGGAAAAATTCCTTTGGAAGTCAATTAGATGTGATTTCAGGCATCACTAGTAATAAATTCCCAGAAGACATATTTCCTCTTCAATTACGAAGATGATACCACTCATTGAAGGATCTTCCGAAATGGGAATCTTCGATCGATTGCGAGTCTCATTAATACAAATCAATTATTGCAGCTATTTCCGTTTGTGTTGTAATGAGTCACCGTTTAGCACAGAGATCGTAGCAAAAGTAGAGAGCATCAAGTGATCAACCGAGTTCACGATTGGCAAACCGAATGATTCAGTGACCTCCACTTTTCCGGCTGAAATTGGGTGGCATGAGATGAAAAATCGATATGCTCTAAATGAAGCCATTTTAAAAATGGAAAGACAATATTTTTGCATTTGAATTAAGATAATTCGCAGAAAAGAATAAAAGACGTGAGTTGAGATGACAAATCTACAATCGTGAGATCAATATTTTATACGATTTTCCCTGAAAAGAAGATAAATGTTCAGACCGATTAATCAATAAAACTTTTCTTGACTATAGGATATTAATTAGTCATTACTAACTACAATTATTCCTTTTATTATGATATAAAATCTTTCTCGAGGAATTTTGTTCCATCATATGACTTTATAAATTCCTTCACATTTTTCTGAATTTAAGGGCATTATCAAATGGCATTCAATGAATGGTCTTTAATAAAGTTTAGAGGTGAAGACGAAATAGTCCGGCAGAGGTCAGTAATTTGAGATATTTCATCGACTCGATAAAAAGACGACAAGAGGATGAATAATTCAATCTAAGTGTTCAGAATTATAATGAGAAATTTCCATAATTGGATTGTTCTTGAAAATTACATTGCAGATTAATAAGAAATTTCGTATTTCAAATAAAAGACGTTAAAAGATTAGCAACTGTCATAAATTTAAGTTTTTTAGCTTCTACAAGAAGATTAGCCAACTTGTGGATAAACTATAAGACAAACAAGCAAAATGGTTCTCATTCGTATAACATATTCAACTCCAAAGATTGTGGAAAATCAGCAACATTACCATAAATTGATATTTTCTTCTAAATCGCTGATACGATTTCATTCAACTTTTTACTTCCATAAATATCTTTGAAGCCTCTTGAATCATTGAAGTTCCTTGACCAACCCTCTAGAAATTAAGACTTTCGCATTGATCAATGGATAATTCCTTTCCAACTGTTTCAAAATCTAATAAATATATTTTCAATTATATACTCCTACGTACTCATAAATATGAACTCGTTGATTTTTCAAGATATCAACCTATAAATTCTCATTTTTGACAAAGAAAATATATAAAGTCTCAAGGAGATTTGTGGATAAAACCTCCATCAGTATTTCTAGAGAGAGCAATATTTGAAGAAAATGTAAAATATTAATATTATAAATATTTTCAATCGTTTTTAAAATCCCTCAGGAATGTATGCTTGCTTCAATATATAGGGGACTCCACACACGATTATATGAAAACTCAACGTGTAATCTTAAACAAAATGCGTCAAACATGTTGACGGCGTAACAACCACCGAACGTGAAAAGATTCGGATCGGACTGGAAGGTAATAAAATAACTGAAAAGAAATTATTCATTGATACAAATGATACTTTCAAATAACACAGAAAGATATATAACATAACTGAACTCTAAGAACGTTTTTTTTAGCGTTTTGGAAAGAATCTCTCTTCTCTTGTTTTGGTGACAGAGTAAAAGATGGGTGTACATTACATGACGATGAAATGGCATTATTTAGAAATCAAAAGAAAGAGTGATTTAAGCAAGCCATTCCTAACTCCGTCACCATTAAATTAATTCTATTCCAAATATGCAAGCACTTTACGTCAAAAGCTTATAAATCCGATCATGAACTGAAACACAATCATCGTAATTTTTGAGCGAGAAAGCTATCATGCCATCTACCAGTAGATGTATTCGCAATCATCTTAAAGTCAGGAAATCCGAATTCGGTAGTTTGCTGATTAAATCATGATGATTTAAGTTCGACACTATTTTTCATATCAAAATTTTGGTTCTAACTGTTAGATAATTGGATATAATGTAGACATCATACTTATAAGTAATTCCAGTCCGAGTGATTTCATTATTTTATAACAAAAATTATAATATTTAGACAGTATAGTAGATAATAACAGATATAGAGGCTAAAATATCATAATTTGGAAAAATAAATAATAATGAACAATGCAAAGATGAACCAGATAGTTCGTAAAACTTTGTTGCAAATTTGATGTATTAAGGGCCATTGAATTAAAAAATTAAACTTCTATCAATATAAAATTTCGTTATACACCATATTACGGATGTTTCTCAACAACCACTTCATATATGCCCTAATTGTATCTTACACAAATACACTACGTAATATATTTCACTAACTTTGTCTCGTAGTTTTGTCGATAAAATTAATTTCGAGTATGAATAAGAATATACTATTTATGAATAGTTTTAATATAGTGATTATCATCAACAATAGCTAAGCGAAGAAAAATTTGTTAAGAATTAAATATTTTTATTAGTATTTTATTTATATCTAATTTTAAATTAGATTTTTCGTCTCTAAACTTAATTTAGAGATGAAATACAATTACTTTTTCAACTTATATAACGCAATTTACAATTTATTACTATTATATTCGCGAAATAGACCTAAGAAAATGATAGTCCAAGCATTCCACGGAGGGTTATTTCAACCTAATCCTCAAAATATAAAATTTTTCTTAAGTTCTTAAAGTCACGTTTTGTTTCAAGTTTCAAGAGTGTAATGTCCTATTGGAATAGCAAATAAACAAGTGTGTTAACTAATCGTTCATATATATACATAGTACATATATCTTACTTCTTTAAATTGTAACCCGGTCATATAAACAATTGCTTCTGGAGTGCCTTTCCCTTAAAGCAGCCGTTTAGGAAAACCATTGATCCATGCTCACTTTCATCATAGAATAATAAAGGAAAATAAAGCCGTCCAGATAAAGATGAAAGATTTATAATAGTATGTTTGAGTGGTTATAGGAAATGATTTATAAATGTAAAAAGGGAGACAAAAGGAATAAATCACAACTTATTATTTAGATGATAAATTATATTGATATATGTACTGAAAGAAAACTCAATATCTAGAAAGGGTTATTAAAATACTACCAATGAATGAGGGAATAATACTCGTATTCAAATATGGGAACATAGAGGATGCGGAATACTCATACCATAAGCCACTGAAAAGCATCTTCATCAACGTAGGGGTAGAACTAGAGGAAGATATTTATTTGACTAAGAATGTTATGAAATTTATTTAAAAGAACATGAGATTTGATTTTCTTTCTATAAATATTGCATCCTCAAACAGGAGACTTCTCCATTTATGTCGTATCTTTATATTAATATTTATTATTATTTACCCTTTAATCGGAGAGGTTGATTATAAGCAGGAACCTTATTGAAACTACTAATTGATGTTCACTTTGCTAGAAATAATTAGATTTAGATTCTTCGTGAAATTACTACTGACATTTCTTCGGAACAACTATCAGAAATTTTTGACTGTTTTTCTAAGAAATTTCAGCCGTAAACACGCTCTTCTAAATTACAACTGCATAGATTTAAAACAGAGAAATGGTTTTGAATAGAAAAAGAGCGTTTAATGAGTGAAAGTCGAGCAAGAGACGGTAAAGACACAAACGACTTGGATATAGTGGAAATGTTTGGGAATATTGCCAAGAATCGAGTTGAACGCGACTCTATGGTGGAAAGTTAAGGTATGCAAGTAAAAGGAATACATCGTAAGAGCTTTCCAAATTAAGAGACGAATTCGGCTGTTTACGACACCTCGGTAAAATTGAATCAACACATTCGTAATTTTCATTTTATAATTCGTAAAAACCATCAAAAACAAGTATTGGAAGTTTGTGTAAAGTCAGATACATAAAACTCGATTAAAGGAGATTTTCCCTCAAAACATGGATGTTTTCGATTGTTTTGATAAGCTTTACATTAATATAGTTATATATAAGTATATATCTTGTATATAGTCTTAGTTTTTCCAGAAATCATTTGATTCAGATAAATATTTTACAATTAGTAAAATATTACAATTGGTCCAAATAATTTAAAAATTTTAATTTATTTCATCATTAAATTTCGTTTAAATATTAGTTCAGGCGATAATTGGCTCTACTGAGAAAAACTAACAACATTTTTCGATTGATAATTCTTTGATACATATTTATTCAGAGGCGAAAAGGTATGATTTCTTAAAGTTGCTTTACGCATACATAAAGAGAAACCTGTTCAGAGAAGAGTTGTACATTAAAAGGGAAAATAGAATGAAGCACAATGTCTATAACAAAGAATGCATATCTATACAGACTACAATATAGTAATCAAGATATTATAGGGGAAAAAAGCACTATAACTCTACACAATAATGACATAAAAAAGAGTAAAAGAACTCCAGGTTGGGCATAGAGAAAATGTTCCAGCAGATATCAGAAATAAAGGACTAAATTTTAAGTAAACAGACTTCCGCCGACAAAACGTACAAAAAAGATATATATGTAAAGGGTTTAAATACCACGCACAATTTCACGAGCCATGTATTTCAAAATTATAAAATTGATCCAGAAAATGCGAAAAAACAATTAACCGTAGCTCAAAATAGGGTTAAATAAAGAAAAAAGAAACAAAAATAGAATTTCAGAGAGAGGGATCCCAATGAAACCAAGGAAGAAGTGGAGGGAGACAAAGGCAGTGACGAAAGAATAAGAAGAGTTTGCGATTTAAGAAATTGCGGGATTCAGGAATGGTCTCTCCGAAAATTATAATAACATAATGCCTAAAAATATTACATTGGAATTGGAAACTGAGATCTTAAATTCTTTTATATTTCTAATAGGATCCCTTCGAAGCATATTACTAAGTTAACCTTGGGTGTTAAATGCAAAAATAACAGAATGACATCAAACGATGAAAAAATCATCACCGAAAGGTTGAGATTAAGGCAATTGTCACGTGGTGAGACGAAAGAGCAACTCCTGCACTAAAATTGTTTTGATATGTACAACAAAAAGCAGTTGGGAAGAGAGAAGGCCTACATTTAAAATTTGTCTCTTTCAATCCATTGAACAGATGCTGTGGTCATTTAGCCTGAATAACCACCTTCAATTGGTTCAGTAGATGCGCTCATTTACCGGAACAAATGAAGGATACGTACTGAGTGTGTCTCACTACTAACAGGGTTACTATCTCATCTTCATCATTACAGTTATGAGGTCCATACCAAAGTAATACAAGCCTAAGAAATGTCAGCCACTATTTTTCCTGTAGATGAATCTATTTTAGTGCCCATATTTGCCTTGGGAGACCTATTGTTTGGATTGAATTAGTACTTTCTATCTAGCGTTAAATTTCTCATCCAATATCCCAATAAAAATACGATTAATCTTAGTGTAATTGCATTTTTTTTAATTGTAACTATTATACTATTGAGACTTAGATATTTTATTGATAGACAACAGCAACCAATCTCATAGTGTGAGTGTATCTAGGAATTATCAGGAAATTGAGCGATGATTTTACATGGTATTATAAAGTTTCGTACAGCTTTTGTTCGTTGGAATGGTTTCCGGGCGCAAATAGCTTTCATAATATTTGACAAAGGAATATTTTTGAAATTTCTTAATTCAACTATTTCCTAGTGAAAATTACGGAACAGTTTAACCCTTTAAAGATCTAGACAAATAGATCTGATTATACTACAATTAAATCCTCATTACTTTGAATTACATTCTGCAGCACAGCTATTCTTCAAATATTTCTCCGGATTTTACTTACTGTACATTCATCTCAAAAGTTGCTCGAGATATAGTATTTTAAATTTGAGACATTTACAAATAAAATTTCGGTATCTGAAAACGCTATGCACATAAAATTGGGATATTTGGCGATAATAAAAAAAACGATGTTTGGTTAAAGATAAAGTAAACCAAAACGAGATGAAGTAGAATCATCAAATCAATTTAAATGAAATAAAAAAGAGCTTCAATTTTTAAATTCACGATAGCCGGGTGGTTTCCTGCATTTGTGCACGCTGTACTTCCTCTTTACTCCGGCAAAATATAAAGGATAGCAATGAAGAGCATTCTTTCAGCGTCATCTTGCGGTTTAAACGCAGAGCATTTGTTTCCCGAGTCATCGATGAAAATGTTCGCTCCTCGATTATCGCTTAAATCACTCGATCCATTGAAAACAGTAAATCTTCATTTAAACAAAGGAAAACCAAAAGAGGCTATTGTTCTGCAATTACTTCAATTTCAATCAATACCATGTCACCAAATTTCCTCTGACACATAAATAAATCGAGCGCGAAAAACCCTAAATCAGTGAATATTATTCAGGATTTTATATCTATAACGATAAGTAATGAGAATAATTATCGACATAGTGTTCCCTGCGGCGAAACTCGGGAAATTCTCAAACTTCGAATCGTTAAAATATTTAGAAATTTCTCAAACCTTCAATTGAGGGATATCGATTCGATTAAATTATATATATATATATATATATATATATATATATATATATATATATAATATAGAAATGTCTATGTAAATATTAGAACCTTAAGGAACATGATTGGTATCATGTGCCACACGTGTTGGTAACTCTTTATTTGCATGAGGTTTCCGAAGAAGATTACTTTAAAGGATTAACTGAAGTCGCAAAATAAGTCACTTGAGAGAAGAAGAAATGGCAAAGCATTCGAAGGACTGAGTCGTGACAAAAAACTATGATTTTGAAACAGAAAACGATTACGTTTTTACAAAGAAATTGTCCTATAATTAGCGGTTTGTGGAAGAACCTATTTATAATTCGCCAGTATAAAGCACCTTCAGGCAGCATTTACAACGCATTCTGAAAAGTAAAACTGTTTAAAGTCAATTTTTAAATATAAAAAACACGAAAAAATCCTTCTACATCTGATTTTCATTCAGTGTATAAAAGATGAAAAACTGGAAAAATAAGTACAGAGATAAAATATAGTTCAAGTATAAGCCTAAAGAGCAGTAGTTTCATCTGATAATTCATGAAATAATTACAATTTCGCTTCATCGTGATTTAAAGTAAATGAAATGTATCACAACGGAAAGATAATTTGCCTGATCTGATGATTATGTTCAGTAATTATGTAACCTTTTTCAAAGCTAATATAATAAACATGGCTATATAAGCTACGAGCAAAGGTGTGCTTGCTTACAGCAAGCAATCGGTTAATATATCTAATAAAGAAAAAATAAGATTTCTCGAAAGATTATTCTGCTCACACATTGCTAAACATAAACTAAAGAACATTGTCGCAGCGTATTCTTATGCCAGCATTCTTCCCGCCCGGGCGTCGAACTAAGGATATTCTACGCAGTATACTTTCATCGTTAGGATAAGTAGCGGCGTCATCATTTACTCTCCAAATTTCAACGTAAAATATGTTAAGGAAGTGCCTTAAAAGGAGTCCTGATTTCCCTATGCATTTCTTGTGGAGATATAGTAAACGCCCCCTAGAATCGAGCCAATGACCATTTACGTCATTATTACGGACGCTAAATATAAAAATACATCCTTCCTATATATGTGCGTAATTTAATTCCTCTACATTATCTTATAAGAAATTTCGAAAATATAGCATATATTCTTCAGTGAAATAGAGATTACGGGTCTCTCTGAAATCGAACCAATGACACGTAGACAACTGTGGATTTTTTTCAAAGTAGACTATAACTATATCTATAAGTAAATGAAGTTTGATTGATCTATGTATCATATTTGAGTAGATAGGATCTTTTAAACTTTGAAAATGCACCCCCTGCCAAACGCCGAAAGGCGGCTCGCAGGGTAAATATGTAGATGTAGAAAATATTCACCACCTTCACAAACCCATGACCGTTTGTAAATGAGCAATAGTATTTTCGAGTAGATATATAATGTAGCTATAGCCACACGAAATTTTATTCTTCTGACTCAATGTGAAATATTTTTTTAAAATTATCAAAAATCGACCCTATGCATTCTTACCGGGGCATTCTTTATACTTATATATATATATATATATATATATATATATATATATATATATATATATATATATATATATATATATATATATATATATATATATATTCACGCTAAAAAGCTTATTTTGCTTTCAAGACGACGACGATCGAGCAACTCTTGTCGAGATTATCACAGCACACGATAGCTCCATTTCTTCGAATGACTTTCTCCTGCACTGCGGTGGCGAGGGCGAGGCCTGCATTTCAGAGACGAACGTGTTTTGGGCAGCACTTGAACACAAGCATTTACTCGATATCTGCATAAGAATACTTCAATCGACATTTACTAGGATTCAATAAAAACAATATTCAAAACTTGTCGGTATGGGTACGGTCGGTAGCATTCTGCGGTCGGGTCATATTAACATATATATGTCCTCATATTACTGTGAGGAAATTCTTTTACGCTTATATGTTATATTCTGTATTTTCTATTATGATAACCCCCTATGCAGCAAAAATTTAAATCCCAAGGAGTAAACCAAGTAAGTGAGTTGCAAAGAGTAAAGTCAATTAAGATTTAAAGACTAGAGCGATGATAACGTGAATAAAATTTAAAGAAGAAAGATTATATGTTTAAAATGAAAGATTAAATAGATCAGAGTCCGAGAATAGAGATTTGGAATATATATTTCTACAATCCCATCCTTAAAGCAATTCCGCACAAGAAGACCTTTCACAAAAATATTCGGGAGGGCGTAAGTGAAATAAGATAAAATCAATAGATAAACTTAAAATAAACTCATGAACTTTACCGAAATGAGGTCTTATAGACCACCTAATTAAGCTGCCCACCTATTCACGCGGTGCAACATTTTCATCTCCGAAAATACTTGTTGATGGCTTCAACGATTCTTCTGAATCATAATATTTAATAGATAAACAAGGTATTCCGTTAAATGATGGAAACTAATATTGAACGTAAAAAAACTTTCGCCAAAAAAAATTATTTTGTGTGATTTCTAAAGAAAACAAACGTTCAGCAGTATAAGCACGCTCAACAGCCATCTAGCGGATAACAGTGAAGCACTTTTAGCAATAGCACGCAAGAATGAGTATCGTGTCATTTCAAGTTTTGGGGAACTCACTAGAATTTTCCGCGCGTTTAATCGGAAAAAAAGGACTTTTTTCAAAAGACTGAGGGACAAAGGACCTCCGTTGAAAGCATCGATCAGGATTCGATCCCCACAACCACGAGGACGGAGCGCACTCGATCTCGTTGCTGGCTGTTTGAAGCTGCCGCTTCCCTACCGCGACGTGGTTTGACATCACGAGTGTCTTCCAAGGGGCTTACGACTGCTCTTTCGCATTTCGAGGAAATTGAATCGCGTACGCGTGCTACCGTATTTTTTTGGATATTCACCAAAGTAACTTGCCGTGCATCCAAAGCAGCGAGTAGGAAAAGAGAAAACAAAGGCCGTGGAGAGGCAGGGAGCCAGGACCCGCCCTATCAGTGTAACCGGAGCCGTGGCGGCCTTTTGCCAGAAGACGAGTTGGACGGACTTCAAGGGGAGGGTGGCGCCAGGGGACGTCCTCGGGCCACGTGCCGAGTGGGCGGGGCAGAAGGGGGGGACGCCACCGTCTGGCGCAAATTCTTAGCCACGGCGCCCCCCCATAAGGCTAACCTGCTTCACCAGAGGCAGAAGGGTCTTCTCTATGCTCTTCGTCTTGATCTCGAGTGGTCCATGGTCCAGCGACCTCGCCTCCTCCATCTTGGGACACGCATGACACGAGGACGCCTCCGACACCCCACGAATCGTCCGTCACCCCCGCGGTCCGCGCCCACACTGTCCTATTCGCCGTCTCGAGGGAGGGGAGCCACCGTCGCCGACGACACGGACGCCTCCAAACGGCGGCGGTAGGAAGAGGCGCCGGCGGTTCTATATCGGACTAAAATTCCTCCGTGGCCGACGATCGTAGGTGCCGGGTGCGGTGGTGATGGATCCGGGAGCGATAAATATCCCGCCAGAGTTGATTCGCGCACTAATTTCCCGATCGGAAGGAGAGGATAGGCGGAGCCCGCGTCAGCCTAGGCGGAGCCCCGTGCCAAATGCTAAGTAAGGCCGGCAGCTTAGCCCGTTAGTTTGCTTCTAGGGTCCGGAAACATTTCACTCGGTTGACGATTTGTCAACGCTTTTGCTTCTCCGGCCCCGTTTTCGCTACAAACCTCAGCTATTTATGGATAGAGTGCAGACAAATATAATCGCCCTTGCCCAATTTTTTTTTCTGCGTGCAATTGAAATAACTCAAAATAGTATTCGCCCACGGGATGGCGATGTTTTCAAATATCGAAGTGTGTGTGTCCCAGTAAATGAAAACAATGTTTCTGATATCGCATGGACTGAGTATAACTCTGAATTCGTGCTCTATGATCACTATTTTATCACTCTATCGAATATTACAGAAATATTTTTGAGGGAATAAAAGTAATGAGCATTAATACACAAATCATAACGCCGATTTTGACTCCAGGAATTGAGCTGGGCGTTCGAAACCTTCAATCGTCCAAGTAGAAAATAGAAACCATTCCATATAATTGTAAATCTAGCTCTGGGAAAAGAAAGCGAAAAAGACTTCGACAATAATAATAACTTATTTACGAAAATGAGGAAGCTGTTGTAGAGGCAGGAATCTCCTAAACTAAATTAATCAGTTTTGGGAGTTACTATCTTCATCTTTACGTGATTCTACCAACGAACGAACGAATTTTTCAGTGTGCAGTTAATGAAGTATTTCTAATTAATATTACCCTTTAAATTGATCTATGAGTTTCATGAAGAATAAATAAAGGAAATATCTCCCGGGAAACCTAAAAATTACGCCAGGACCCGATGGCCTTCACAGTTAACAGAGGTTCAAGATTAGGTTATACCCTAATTTCATCTCTCTCATTTATTTTCCTCGAGACCTCTTATTATCAATATACCATTCTTCTTCCGCGTTCAGTGTACATTGTCTGAAAATACCTTTATGACAGCAATCTATAATTGAGCAAAGATGAATTTTATAAAATCTTAATAAATGCATTTAACGGAATTAATTGATCATAGTTATATTGGAAACATTTCTCCGAAGAGTGATGTCAGCTTATGATATTTCGCAAAAAACTGAATCAGAGCTCAAATACAAAAAAATTCTTAGTGATTAATAATCAGTTACCGATATATTCATATGACTTCATATAATTTGAGTACAAAGCTCTTGGTTTAAATAAGAATCATCAATTAAACACCTAGATAAGAAAAATACTGCTTAAAAGTAACTTTAGCAGATATTATCTACTTTCCATGCGGATACATAAGCAATTCCGCTTTCGCGAACCTCTTTTGTTTCAAAGAAATGAGAGTCGTTGATAGGAAAGTGTTCGTTACTAACTACCGGCTAATATCACCGATACAATCACCTCTGAGGCAGCTCATGAAACTGTCATTGGGACGAAATAAAAAATAAGTATAATGAGCTAAGATCTGATTTATTTTTCAAAATAAAACTTGGGAATTAAAGAAATTGAAACTTCACTAAAACAAAGATCTTTCATTTTTCGAAAGGGCAACAAATTCGAGTTGAATTGATCCCTCTCACTATGGTATTGAGTGATGAGGAAGTTAATTTACAATACATATTGAAGGAGGCGTTGGTCAAAGAAACTTTTCTATATACAGTGGTACCACGAGATACGAGTTTAATTCGTTCTGTAACCTTGCTCGTATGTCAAATTGCTCGTATCTCGAATCATTTTCACCATTGAAAGTAATGTAAATGCCATTAATCCGTTCCGGACCTATGAAAAATCCCCAAAACATTGTAAATTATGAATACAGATATGTTTTAATTAACAAATAAACATGTATAATTAACAAATTAGTAACAAAATTATGAAACAAAGAAATAAAAGAGTTATTTAGAATAATAGTCTTACTTTGGTGACGGGCAAGTTCGGCTAACGAAGGTGAACGGCGAGGAGGAGGGAAGGAGTGTAGGCACTCTAGACACATACGTAAACGGTGCTTTTCTAAAACTTAAAACTTTTTTCGTAACTTTAAACTAAAACTAAACTTTATTTATTTCAAATAAAAGAAAATACTTAAAACAATGCCCTTTAACATTAAACTTAAACTAACCTTAACATTAACGTAAATTTAATTTCCACTTGTTTCTGCCTTCTTGGCTGCACTGTCCTGAAAAAAAAAGTTCAGTAATCACGCAAAAATGATTACAGCGCACAAGATACACTTTGATTCAAGCGGGTAACACAAGCGAGTGAGTGAGAGATTTTTCGGATGATGCTCGACCCTGCGCACCAACTAGCTGGACGCTCCTGAAACGCGACTTTGGGCTCGTATCTCGAATTTGGGCTCGTATCTCGAACGAAAATATGGCCCGAGCTGCAGCTCTTATCTCAAACACTCGTATGTCAGGCTGCTCGTAACTCGAGGTACCACTGTAAATTCCCTAAAAATGATAATTTAATTATTTAACTTACTACTTTAATTTTAACCCATCGCTAAAAAATATGGAAGCTGTTGATATTTATTACTATCAGTTCGAATGAGATCTGGTGAAATTCTGTGGCGTGAAACAGTTTATTTCGTTAAACGATTTTAAAGTTACGTTAAACTATTATATAGTGTTTTATTTTTGCAGATATTAATGCAGACCAAATAATGCGGAGGTTAGATGTTTGTACCGTTCTAGTAATAATTGGGGTCGAGGATCTTGAAATATGGTATTACTATAGTTTTATAGTATTCTAGTTTAGGCCAGCCACTAACCAAATGGATTAATAATAAAATAAACTGTTAATACAAACCTCTCTTGATTATTTTTACATTGTATGAATGCTTTTGGATTATTTGCCCTGGATTGTATTTGTTACTGCAGAGTTTTCGACCAATACAAAATATGCAGCATCATTTTACACTTAATTATATCGTTACCTAGTTCGTTTCCTATTACGATTGAGCCACTCACAAACCTGCAGCTTGATTTAAGGGAGGGGGGAGTTTCGATCATAAGCTCTAATAGGTGTGCTGCATAAGATACCACTAAGGGAAATACAGAGCTGATTTGTGCGACTGAGGCAAGTGCCAAAAAATACCCGAGGATAGTTGACTCGCAGGCACCCACAAGTTCTATAAATTGTGATCTTATTCTCTATGGGAGACAGTCCACAGACATGGGCTCATCCGGGCGCTGTCCAAGGTCCCTTCTATACTGTTTGGACTCTTATTATTTTTACTCGAGAAATATTTCCCAATTCTCAAAGACCTAACTCATCGAAAACCATTTTCAAATAAATTTTGAATTTAGCCTTTCTTATTAATACTTGAATGTATGCGGAAAAAAATTTAGGATATTTTAATTATTAACCATAAACAAAGACGAACAAGGATTTCAAAGGAGTTGATTAATTTTATTCTCATTTAAATTTAATTGTGTGAACGACCTTTATTAATTTACTTTCTTGACAATATTTCCATTGAAATGAAAAGCTACCAAAAGGCCTGAATTGGGGAGACCGCTACAGAGGGAAAATACCCTTTGTATCTTTTGTACAAGCATGAGATCACACTTAACTTTAATTACAAAACTAATACCGCTGTCACTCAGAATTTTTTTCAAAATTATTACTGGGAAAAAATATGAAAATATTTTTCTCTTAGTATTGGTAAATGATAATTTATAAAGAGCCATTGTCGAGATTATTAACCTGCTTTTATTCCTTTCGGGTGTGATTGTTTTCCAATTAATATATACGAGTTTTTGAAAGAGGTTACTAACACAAGAAACTTAGGAGGTAACATAATGAAGACTTAGATTTGCCGCAAGGCACCGTACACGACTATTTCTCATGAAGTTAGGCGAGGATTGTATCGAATTTCTTTAGAAGAGGGACTAATTATCCCTCTTCATGTTGATGTTTTGTAAGTATATCATCATTTTCCATTTTCAGTCCGACATCTGATCTATGAATATATATATATGGGTGTGTGTGTAAGTATAATGAATATTATTATTGCTGTTCATCGTTAATCGTATTATTTTGATAAACCACCATCATCGTCTTAGTTGGGATTATCTCTTTAATTTGACAGAACCTATACGATATTTTCCTAAACTTTGAGATTATTCTCCTTGTATGAACATCGAATTTCGTTTTATTATCTATTATAACCCCCGTTATAATTATTAACATATTTAAGGGGTGCACAGTGGCAAATAGCATCGTTTATTTAATTTTGACTGTACACACAGAGTTAGAGGTCTCCATCTTGAGGCATTAAAAGTCACATACATAAATTTGGTTTTCTTGTTTTAATGCTCATATTATAATCATGGCACCATTTTGTTATGTTATTCAAGTACTCCTATATTATATCATATCATATTATTAACCATACAATTATTTATTTCGCTTATCATTGCACAACCAATTAAAGACGTTTATCCTACACAAGTCTCACTATTTTAGCATTCTTCAAAATAAAATATTATGCCACTGTTTATTTTGATATATTTAGGCGACAATTATCAATGGCATCATAATAATAATTTACAATATTTTGTAAATTTACTCTACATTGATTCACATCGTACATTAACTCCCTGATAAGAGGCTATGCAGATAATCCGAATAAGCTTTCAAGCCCTACACAAATCTGTCTATTATTTAAGTTACAGTTTCATAATCTCTCACAGTTTCAATGCGTAAACATACAACTCTTTCGGCTTTATCACCAAATGGTTTGGATCATCTGCATTACGAAAAAGCTAGCAACCTATGGATAAAGATAGCGATGATACATCCCACTCAGTTAATGAATACAAAGATTCAACCGAGATTGGAGTAATATTTAAATGCATGCAAAATATTTAGAAATTCAAATATTTATCTTTAACTCATCATCGAAGAACTCATCTCAAACAATATCTTTGTTTTTGCGGGTTTTTTCGTTCTCCCTCCCGTGTCAGTGCTTTGCCGTATCGTGGGTTTTTCTCCGAAAGCCTTCAATCTAAGAATTATTTTCACTCTGTCTTTCTTTCATTTATTTTTATTCACTAATTATGAAGTTATTTATTTTCTTATTTTGTAAATACAGCGTACGAATCCAGAGGTTATTTGTGAGGGCCTTAAACCTTACCTCGCTGAATATAACGTGCTTTAATTTTTTCATTTATTTTAATACAATGAAGAATATGTTGTTCCATCAGGCAAGTGACTGTCGCTGGAAAAGGAATTAAATAATACAATTAGATAGATTTATATCAATTTCATTGAGGGATACATTTTAACACGAAAACAAGTTAAATTTAAATAGAAATAAGATGTTAAAAAAAATTACATATTTCAAGTAACATGTTTTTTAAAATAAGATTTTTTTACAACCTGGTTCCTGTATCATGATTGGGTACATGAACATCCATAATGAATTTACTTTTTCATTTAGGGACAATAAACATTATTTGTCTTTCACCATACCTATTATTTACCTTTGGGATAGCATAAAAATTTCAAAAAAATAAATTATATGGAGCGTTATATTTCACAAGGTATTCCTCAGCATTATTGCACTTCCACAGTATGATGTAATTTAGTACATATTTAGGGGATAATACATTAAGCCTGCATATAACATATTTGTAATATTTCAGCATCAGCTTAACACAGTTTTTATCATCTATAATTGAATACTATTCACTCTAACAATGATAGAATATGAGGGAGAACCCCAAACTTCAATACCTTAGCTCATAAGAGATTTTAAAAATGTGAAATAAATGGTTCATCTGCAAGTGAAGGGTATCAGTTGGATTATATTTCTTAGCCTAGCAAGAGTAAACCTGAGTTTTCCACAGAGTTTATTTACATGACTATCCCACACCAAATGATAATCAACAGTTATGCCAAGATAGTTTGTTTCATACCAGTATTACCAGTTTACCATACCATATTTACCAGTACATAATAACAGTTTAAGAAAGTTGGACTACATACAGTGACAATTAGGAAGAGCGATAAAAGGTTTGGCTTGGTTACTAGCATATGGTGACAGAATGAGCATAATAGCTGTTTTATGAAGTTTATAGAGAGTTTTTGGTAGTGGGACCATTTCAGGAACTTGTTTAAATCTTCTGGTGAGAGGATTTCTGCTGTTTTGATATGTCAATGATCAATGAGCAGCAAGCTGAATCATAAATATCAGGATACTGAATTAGTTTATAGTGCTTTATAGCAGTATTCATATCATTTACATATGAAGTAAATAACAAGTGCCCCAGAATTGATCCCTGAGGAACACACAGGAACCTTGTTTTGGATACCATCACTGAGAACGTTTTCTATTTTGACTCTAGATATCCTATTTGCCAGATAGCTGGAAAACCAATTATGCATGTTAAGCACACTACCATATTCATTGAGGATGATGAAGTAATAATTGATGATTTACCAAATGAAAAGCTTTTGTGAAATCAATGAAGAGAGCAGGTACATGATTCACCTTTCTACGATTCTACTATTTAAATTTTGGCAAATCAGTTCAGACATATTTGCTAAAGCATCACCAGTGCTCATTTCCATTCGGAAGTCAAACTGAGTTTGACTGATGATGTGGTCATCAGTAAAAAAATTTGTCAAATACATGGACAGAAGTCTTTTAAAATTTTATCTAATACAGATAGAATTCAAAAAGGTCTGTAATTTTTAGTTTGATTACTGAGACGACTTTTATGAACAGTTCAGATAATATGATTTTTTTTAATAAATTAGGAACTGTACCAGTAGCAATGCTAATATTGATTTTATCTGAAATCAAGAGGCAGTCTATGTTTTGTATAGTATTTAATTTTAAATCCTAATATTTTTAGCATTGGATAATTTTTTTATCCATAGAATTTAGGATTTTAAATGTTTATTGCTGTTGTCTTTGGCAGATAAAAGGAAGATTTGTATTGATATTAGGTCATCATATCATTTATGAGAGATGATACAGCCATGCATATTATCATTAACACATTTTTCAAAATGACTAGAAAACTCAGTGGCAATTTCTTGTTTTATAGGTTATCTAAAATTACTTATCAAGAGATTTTTTACTTTCAAGGTTAACTAAAGTATTTAAGATTTTTCAAGCTTCCCTCATGTTCCTACAGTCTATAGTATTCAATTGTCGTTCAAAATATTCCATTTATGTTTTTTTTCAATAATTATAATGTTTCTATATGTTACTATTATCTTTTTCTATAATCTTGGTTATTTGTGGCACTTTTCCATTTCTTAAGTAATTGATCCCTTTCCTTTAATTATATTTATCAGTCCTTTAATTACCGTATTTTTCGGACCATAAGACGCACCTGACCATAAGACACACCTGGTTTTTAGAGGAGAAAAATAGGACAAAAAATATTCTGAACCAAATAGTGTAATAAAATATTTAATAGTCTTTATTTTGGAGGCAAGATTGAGACTAAAAAGTCTCTTCTTCCATCTAACCTCTTTAAAAAAAAGTTTAAAGTACCAAAAGAATTAGAAAGAGAAAAATAATGATTATAAGAGAGATTTAAGTGGATATAAAAACCTAAGAAAATTCTTAGAAAAAAAAATCCACTGCAGGAAAACACCCACAATGAAGGGGGGTGTGAAAAACCTGCACAAACCTACTGATAGAATTATTAAAAACAGAATACTAAAATTTCAGTTTTACAAGATACTCAATGAGTCAGATCATGTTAAATTTGAAAATATATCTTAGAACTAAACAGGTAATTAAAAACATTCAATGGTATATTTAAGTTAATTGCTGAAAAGAGAGGCAAAGTGTAGATAATAAAATTAGAAGATATTGGACAGAGCTGCAAAAAAAAGAATATTTCAAGACAGATGCATAGTTAAATGAATTGGAGGTTAAGAGTGAAAGGAGCAGTAGAGAGAGCGTTGATCAGTGCTGTAGAGATGTGATGACTGTTGTTGGAGGAGATAAATTGGATATATGATTAAGATATGTAAGACATTTTCTTCTGAAAGATCGGGTGGAAATGGAAGATTTTATGTGGGAGGGAATGGTATTCCAGAGCGTGGTAACAGTTATATTAAATGATTTGTGATATGTCTCCGTTCTATGGTTCGGTATTAGTAAATTGAATCTCCCTCTAGTATTACAATTATGGACGGACTCAAATCTTACAAATTCGGAAAAGAGATATTCAGGAGATTGCGTTCGCAAAACAGTGCATGAGAACGTTAGAATGTGTAGTTGTTTGCGAGTTTCGAGTTTTATCCAATCTAATTTTTTAAATGCACCGGAAATATGGTCGAATTTTCTCAAATTAAATATAAATCGAACGGACACATTCTGGATGCGTTGGAGCTTATTGGCTAGATCTCTTGATAGATCTTGGTAAACGATGTCACCGTAATCAAAGTGGGGCATGATCAATGAATTTACTAGTCTACTGAGTCGAAGGCTTTACTAAAATAATGTATAACAGAATTTAATAATGTATAACAGGATAATATTTGATCCAGCGGGTCGGCTGCAGCGGGTCCCTCTGATACAAATGCCCGGCATTAGTGTCAGCGTCTTACAATTAGTACAGCGTCAGTGTCAGTCTTCTATTCGGACCATAAGACGCAGGCACTTTTCTCCCCACTTTTTGGTGAAGAAAAAGTGCGTCTTATGGTTCCAAAAATACGGTATATACCAGTTTCCTTTAATTATATCAACAGTCATCCACTGCTTTTTTGGTTTCGTTTGGTTTTTGAGGATCAATGCTCTTTTAATGTGGTGCCTTTTGTTGGCATGATGTATAGGTATCATTAAAAACACTGACCAAAGAAGTGCAAACTTCATTAACATCACTGCAATAATTCTTTAACTTCCTAAATTTTAGATCTCTTCTAAAATTTAGGAAGTTAAAGAATTAAGTTAAACTTTAACTTACGTTTCAGTTTTGCTTTGATTTTCATGTGGTCATTAACTTAATTGATATGAAGATAACCATCTTTTAGTAGCAATATATAACAGCTAATATTATAATGATCAGAGATATTTCATCTAATAACTGCTGATAGTATGAACTTGTAATTATCCCACACATATAAGTGATCAATACATGACTTGCAAAGTATGCCAAATCTTATTTCTACCCTGGCGAAAGAGTTAATATATTAAATAAAGCCTAAGGAATGCAACAAGATATCATAAGAATTCACATTTGAGTTAGAGTTTAGCAGATCAATTTTTGTGTTTGTGTGAATAAGGGATAGAAGTAACTCTATATCGTCCATATTTTTAGTTCAAAAGACAAGGGAGGCCCACAGACAGCAAAGAGATCAACAATAAGTTGTATTGGGAAGAAAAAAGTGTACTATGAAGTTTACTATAAAAGTGTCGATATATATTTCAATATGGTCTCATTTTAGCTCGCTCGATACGCTTGACCCAGGGATTTTCCTACTTCTTTAACCCGTCTGAAAAATACGTTTTCTAAAGGTCTGCAAAATAGGCCTCCGTTGCGGCGATAACCTCCTCATTCGAGTGAAATTTCTGCTCCGCGAGTGATTTTTTAAATTTTAGAAACAAAAAGAAATTATACGGGGCTAAATCTGGAGAAAACTGTGGATAGGGCAGCAGTTTTTTGTCCAGTTCGACCAATTTAGCCGTGGCGAGGGCGGAGGTGTGAGCCGGTGCGTTATCATGGTGGAAGAGCACTTTTTCTTAGCCAAGTGGAGTCGTTTTTTCTTCAATTCGGGGTATAATCGGCCCAATATTTCGACATAGTATAGCCCTGTGACCGTTTTGCCCTTCTTCAGGTAGTCGATGTGGATCACACCTTGTGAATCCCAGAAAACGGTGGCAATCATCTTTTCGGCCGATAGGACAGTCTTCGCCTTCTTCGGAACACGTTCGGTGGGTGAAGTCCACTGTTTCGACTGTTCCTTGGTCTCTGGTGTGTACCAGTGGATCCATATTTCGTCGACTGTCACGAAACATCGCAGAAACTCCGGATTGCGCTTAAACAGCGTCAAAAACTGCTCTGAAGTGGTCATACGGTCGCGCTTGTTGTCCGGAGTGAGCGAACGCGGCACCCATCGCGCCGACAGCTTTCTCGTGCCAAAAATTTCATGCAGGATTTGAACGGCAAGATCTTTTGAAATGACTACTGTCTCAGCTATCTCGCGCACCTACAATCGGCGGTCTATCAATTCGAGATCGTGGATTTTTGTCACATTATCCTCCGTGGTAGCCGTTTTCGGGTGGCTCATCAAAAACCGACTCAATGCAAGGTACGCTGCGTAAATGTCCTAAAGTTAATCTAGTAAAAATCGTAAGATTTATAAAAATATATATTTTCCGATTGCTTGCTGTAAGAAAGCGCACCTTTACTCGTATCTATACATATAGACTCTTCGGGGGGATATATATATCTATTATATATAGACGCTTCGGGGGGATATATATATATATATATATATATATATATATATATATATATATATATATATATATATATATATATATATATATATATATATATATATATATATATACACGAGTAAAGGTGCGCTTGCTTACAGCAAGCAATGTTATAATATATTTTTTAATAAAATGTAAGATTTTTCGAAATATTATTCTGAAAGGTCATGCTAAACATAACGTAAATGGACATTTTCGCAGCGAGCTTTGCATTGATTTCAATTTCCCATGCATTTCTTACGGCAACATTATTCCCGCCCCGGCGTCGAACTAAGGCCATGCAAAGAAAATCACTGTCATTCTTCGCTTCAATATAATTATCTTTATAAACACTCCAAATTTCAAAAGGAAATTCATTCAAGAAGTATCTCAAAATGTGTCCTAAATTCACTATGCATTTCAAATGGAGATATAGTTAACGCCCCTTAGCATCGAACCAACGACCTTTTGTTACTATCCTTTGATAGGTTTTAAATGAAAATGGTCCCCTTAATGGCTGTGTGAAATTTTGAACCTCTGCACGGTTGGGAAGTGTCATAAAAAGCTTTCGCAAATATGGCCAATGCATTCCTGATGAGAAAAATCGAGATTACGGGTCGCTCTGGAATAGAACCCGTGAAACATAGGCAAGTGCTGATTATTTTCGAAGTACGAAATATACGTATCTATTTGTGTTAAAAGTTTGAATGATCTACGTATCATATAAAAAGAGCTACGGTTTTTCAAAATTTGAAACTTTTTCACTTCCTGGCATCGAACCCATAACCGCTTGTACGTAATTAATGTCATTTTTCCGTAGATATATATAATAGCAATAGCCACATGAAATTTTAACTTTCTAGCGTAATGGGAAGTATTTTTAATATTATTTTAAATACGGCCCCATGCATTCTTAATGGGGAAAATCGAGATTACGGGACGCTCTGGAATCGAACCCGTGACACATAGGCAACTGTTGATATTTTTCAAAGTACGTTTTATACGTATCTATAGTCTTTGAAAGTTTAAATGATCAATGTATCATATTAAGAGAGGTACGATTTCTCAAAATTTGAAAGTATTTCACCTCCTGGCATCGAACCCATGACCAGTTGCTCGTAAAATATTGCATTTTTCCGTCGACATCCATATTAGCAATAGCTACATGAAATCTTATACTTTTAACTTAATGGGAAGTATTTTTAAAATTATTTGAAAAACGGCCCCATGCATTCCTAACGGGGAAAATCGAGATTACGGGACGCTCTGGAATCGAACCCGTGACACGTTGGCAAGTATTGATTTTTTCCGAGGTATATAATATACATACCTATTAGTGCAAAAAATTTGAATGATCTATGTATCATATTAAGAGAGCTAGGATTTTTCGAAATTTGAAACTTTTTCACCTCTTGGCATCGAACCCATGACCAGTTGTACGTAAACAATAGCATTTTTCGATAAATACAAATAATAGCAATAGCTGTATGAAATCTAATTTTTCTAGCGTAATGGAAAGTATTTTTAAAAATTATTTGAAAAACGGCCCCATGCATTCTTACGGGGGAAAGTCGATTTTTGGGACCTCCTAGAATCGAGCCCATGATAGGTAGGGTCGGTTTTCGAATTTTTCCTAAGTGAGATTTAGTGGGCCATTACGTAAAAAAATCGGGGGCTCCGTGGCCAAAGCGGTTTGGGCCTGACATTAATATCCTATATATATATATATATATATAGATACGAGTAAAGGTGTGCTTGCTGACAGCAAGCAATGCAATAATTTATCTTTAGTGAATAATAAAATTTTTCGAAAGATTACTCTTCTCAAACGTTGCTAAACATTAAGTAAAAGGCATTAAAGCAGCTGAAAATGTACTGAATACGATTTCCGATGCATTTCTTTCGGCAGCTGAAATCCCGCCCCGGCGTCGAACCAAGGTCATCCTGCTAAAATTACTGTAATTTTTCGCTTAAGTATGATTGACTTTATAAACATCCCGAATTTCAAAAGAAAATTCACTCAGGAAGTACCTCAAAATGTGTCCTAAATTCCCTATACATTTCAAATGGAGATATAGTTAACGCCCCCTAGCATCGAACCAACGACCTTTTACGATAGTCTTAGGATAGCTTTTATATGAGAATGGTCCCCTTAATGGCTGTGTGAAATTTTGAACCTCTGCGCGGTTGGAAAGTGTCATAAAAAGCTATCGGAAATATGGCCAATGTATTTTAAAAGGGAAAAATCGAGATTCCGGGACGCTCTGGAATCGAACCCGTGACACGTAGGCAACTGTTGATTTTTTTCGAGGTACATAATATACTTACTTATAAGCATAAAAAATTTTAATGATCTATGTATCATATTAAGAGAGCTACGATTTTTCGAAATTTGAAACTTTTTCACCTTCTGGCATCGAACCCATGACCGGTTGCGCGTAAAAAATAGCATATTTGCGTAGATATATATAATTTCAATAGCCATATGAAATTTCATTGTTCTATCTCAATGGAAAGTATTTTTTTAAATTGTTTGAAAAACGGCCCCATGCATTCTTACGGGGGAAAGTCGATTTTTGGGGCCTCCTAGAATCGAACCCATGATAGGTAGGGTCGGTTTTCGAATTTTTCCTGAGTGAGATTTAGTGGGCCATTACGGAAAAAAATCGGCGCCTCCGTGGCCGAAGCGGTTTGGGCCTGACATTAATATCCTATATATATGTTATATTTATATATCCCCCCGAAGCGTCTATGTGTATAGATAATATCCTATATATATGTTATATATATATATCCCCCCGAAGCGTCTATATGTATAGATATATATATATATATATATCTGTATATATATATATCCCCCCGAAGCGTCTATGTATTATAGATATAATCCCATAATACATTCTATATACAATAAGGATATTAGTATCAGGCCCAAAGCGCTTTGGCCACGGAGTTCTATGGGGACCTTTCTCAGATAAAAGCGTCCCTTAGATTATCGTAAATGATCGTTAGTTCGATTCTAGAAGTGTTTTCTCTACGCGTAAAGGTGCGCTTGCTGATAGCAAGCGATCGTAAAATATGTATATACAAAATTCTAGCATCGGAAAATGAGGATATACCTTGTTTCCCTGATAAAAAGGAAAATATCCCCAAACATAAGGTTTAGCGTGTTGTTGAAGGTTATGTTGAATTAGAGCGGAAGAGATGTGAAAGGAACAAACATTCATTGTATATTTATCTAAACTACGTAAACAAGGTAGATGCAAACATTTTCAATTGAGTTACGCGATTACTTCACGGGAATTATGAAACAGATGACCAGCAAGTCATACCAGAGAATGATTAAATGAATTTTGTAAATAGATTGTTCTTGATGAGTTTCTGAAAAGAACCCATCTTAGTAAATATACATTCACTATAGAAAGAACATACGAAAGTCGTAGTTTACCAAGGTAAAGAAAAGAAGAGAACTTACCTTGAGTGGTTCTCTTGTTTCCTTTAAAATGGTAAATTACGGCTTTCGTGAGTTATTTTTATATTTATTTACTAACAGCGTCTAATTATAAATAATTGTTATAACATTTACTTATCGCGTCTCGTCTCTCTCTCCTTTCATTAAATATACATTGCTTTTTTAATTTCTGCTTCTAAGAAATCTTTTGAGTTCATTTTCGATCGATAAGTTATCCCTGGAAATAAGTAGCGTCATATTTCGGAATCAAAATAAATAGCCTAAAGAATCCGAATATCGTCCCCCTCAGTACTTCTCCTGTATGGTGCTGAAATTTCCTATTATTGAACTGAAATGTCTCACTTACGTTTTTTAAGTTTTCAGCGAATATTTTGACAGTATAGGAATAGTTAGTATTGTTCTGCAATCAAATTATTGTTTTATGAGTTTCAAATATTTATTGGTCGCTCAATTTACAACTACGGTAGGGATATTTCGAAATATAAAACTGAGTCTATAAATAGTATAGTCACTTTAGTTTATCAGTGAATTTTGAAGTCTGTATTCACTTTATTTCAATATAAAGTGCACCATTAGGTTTGAAGTAGATAAGGATCCAAAACCGCCCCCACCCCCCCAGCGAAACCTAATATCGTTCCGTGGACGATATCAAGCTCCGCCGGGATGATATTAAAGCTATTAGAATCTTTTTAAAGTCCGTTCTACAAAAGCTGGCAGTACGGGAGGCTTATGGGGAAATAAATGCACGTGAATTTCCATAAGGGAATTTGGATAAGGAAGGATGGTTCTATATATTGACGGAGTTCTTTCAACATTTAAACAAAAGAAATAAATTTTACAGCGGAATGAAAAAAATGGTCACCTCACCAGCCGTGAACAATACTAAAACTGCCATTTCTCTCATCCTATCTAACGTAAAGAGCTAGTTTTTGAATTTTATAACCGAGAGAGTAATTGATTTAGCGCTCCGATTGCTAATTATTGTTACTTTTTGCTCGAGACTAATAGACCCGTACGCGTAATTTGGATTGATACGGACCCGCTCTCGGTTATAAAATTCAAAAACTAAAGTTCTATTCAAGATGTCGACTCAGAATAACATGTAAATGAAAATAACAACATTTATCTCAATTTCCCTCGCGACAAGTTTTTCGTAACTTAAGAAACAAAAAATGTTTAGGCGATGTATAAATTTGACTGCACGATCCAATTTTTCGGAGGTTGCGTTCCACTTAAATTATTTTTTAATAAAATGTTAACAGTCAAAATTTAATATAAGTTGACTTTTTTGTATTCATAAGGTATAAAGAGTAATCAAAGAAAAAACTAGCTCTTCACGTTAGATAGGATGAGAGAAATGGCAGTATTAGTATTGTTCACGGCTGGTGAGGTGACCATTTTTTTTCATTCCGCTGTAAAATTTATTTCTTTTGTTTAAATGTTGAAAGAACTCCGTCAATATATAGAACCATCCTTCCTTGTCCAAATTTCACCAAAAAATTGGAAAAAAATCCACCAAACTAAGTTAAAATCTTAATTTCATCCGTTGAGAAGGCAAATTTCGTGGATATCGCGGATATTCCGGAAAAATGACTCGGCGCACGAGGCTATTCGATTTCTCCATAAGCCCATACTGCCTAGAAAAGTGGAACAGACTATAGGAAGAAAAACTATTTTACCGCCACATTAAGAAGAACAATTGGAGGACTATTTTTTCGAAATGGACTAAACACTTTTTTGGTTTAACTGTACGGGATATAAAACACATGGCGTTTCAGTCCGCTTTAAGGAATTAAATTTCGCACCCAATCTCATCCGAGAAAGGATTGACAGATAAGAAGTGGTTTCAAAACTTTATTCGGGAACACCAGCATTGCTCAGACTGATGCTCACAGATACTGGTATATACAACATGGAAGTCGGGAGGAAATAGCATAATATACATTCCAAGCAACTTACATCCGTTAAGAGATTAAATAAATAAATGCTCTTAGATTAGCATAATCATAAATGAATGAAGAAACCTATCCATCTTAAAATATCATGTATATAGCTCTACTTGAAGACTTAGTGGCGAAAAATATCACAGTTATTTTTCTTCCCCTTTAGAAAAACAATTTATAGAGGAATGAGAACGGTTTACGGCTTCCTTTGTTCTTACATCGCGCGGGAGGAGGGTGGCGTGATGCGGAACCGCAGTCACGCGTGTGTGCGTCCGTTCTGCAGTCAGGAGTGAAGGGTCCGCGGTGAAGCCATTCAATTTGAAAAAGGGAATTCCTTTCGAGACGTGAACTGGAGGTAGGGTTTTGTTTGCTCAACGGCCTAGAATGTCTGCGTCGGTGAAAGCCGAAGGAAGCAGGTGAATCGTTAAGAGACTTTTGATCGATTAATATGTATTCAACATTATATTTGCAGACACATTCAAATAGCATGACTAAAAACAATACATTAGCAAAATGAACGTAAGTATCGACTTAATTTTATTACTTTTCTCGAGACGAATGAGAACTTTTGATGTCATAGGCAGTATGTTAAGAAACAATACGGTAGAAATCCTATTTAACTAAGTTTGACTAAATCGTAATATTTTAAATAGTGATAGAAAAATTTTCATATCCATTCTGTTTCATACACCTGAAAGTAACATAATCAATTCAATATTTATGTAACTCGATGAGAGATGCAATTTAATATGAAAATAAATTTCGTTTGTCAAATATAATTATCCAATCCAGGTTCTCGAATCGGCTATAAGCCAATACCATAAATTTTATTAGCTAATATTATTAATCCAAATTAAGTTTCTATATAAAGGGATACAGTGAAAAATTTGAAAGAAGAAGTATACGTAGATCGTGGACGATTGAGTATGAAGTGCATGACAATGTTTCAACTATAAAACGATAACGGAAGAAATACGGCAATCAACTTCCTTTGATGATTCAGCTTCGAAATTTGTTTGATGAAAATCCAAAGCTTTTCCAATTATGCCGTTACCTCAATCTTTTTCTCCCAATCAGTAGTTTAAAGTAGAATTTATATAAAACTAACAACAAAAGTAACTTCAGTAAACAAACAATTAATGTTCTACAATTTTGAAATTTACGTAAATATTACGGGAAACTAGTTTCATTTCTCTAAAATATCACCTGTTGGTTGGGTTAATACATATCTGATACATGCGAAAATTAATGCTATACACTACTGTGAACACGAACCATGTGCTGACACACTTCGTCTACAATAAAAATAAAATGAATGTGACTTCAAGCGGTACTGAAGGTGCGCATTCAAATAAATTGATTTGAGAGCTTAGAATTCCATGTATTTCTTATTGTAACATTTTTACCTCCCTGGCGTCAAACAAAGGACAACCTATACCTAATTTGCTCGTTATCCACATATCGTCGTCTTAAAAAATCTCCAAATTTTAAAGTAAAAAAAGCTCGGGAAATGCCTCAAAAGATGCTTTGATTTTCCCGTGTATGTCTTATGGAGAAGAAGTAAACGAACTCTAGAATCGAACCCATAATCTAGGGGGAAGAAAGTATTTTTTTTTTCAAAAAAAATATTATAATTATTATCTTCGTGCAAAATTACAGCTGTCCAAATCTAAGATAAGTACCTAATAATTATTATTATTTCAGCACAACTTCCATGTATATTTAATAAGATAAATTCCAATAAGCCAGGCAACGACCCATGACCATAGGCAGAAAATACATGTCAATTATAGATAGTGTTTTGGCATATCTGTAGAGCTCTGAACTTTCAAAACTATTTTTAACTGGGAAATGGTTTTTTTAATCATAGAAATCAGACCAATACATTCTTACAGTGAAAATCCAATTTTGGGCCCCACTGGATTCAAACCCATAATCAGTAGGGTTGGTTTTGCATTTTTTTCCAGATCAAGTATTTATATTCATAAAAATCTGCATGCCCATGGTCCCTGTGGTTTAGCCTGGACATTTGTATTCTATATCCCTCAAAGGAGCTATATATAATACATGTAAAAGTTTACATGCTTACTGCAAGCAATTTGTAAACATGTCTGACAGTGAAGAAAATAATTCTTTCAATTGTCTATAAAATTCATACATTGCTAAAGCTAATAGACATTATCTAAGCATCTTTCAAATAATTTTAGCATATATATATAGCGATAGATTTCAATTCCTGCATGATAAAATGCATTCAATATAATGTAAGTTCATTATAATTAATATGGCTATTCTGTTATTTGATTGAATCCTATCCTGAACATAAGTGTGTTTAAACTGTTTGAAATTTGGGTAAATCAACGTAACTTTACAAATAAGTGTGTCAAAAGCATTGAAATTTATTGGTGAGTTATAAATTAATACGAGAAAGTAATGATGGCAAATATAAATATCATCAAAAACTTTTTAAGAACAAAATTTCTTATCTTAATATAAAATTTTAAACTTTAAAAAATAATTTCTGCAATTTACTTTTTTCCCTAAATTTATACATGAGATAACAACAAATTATTTTTTTCATAACTGTAGGTATAAAGAATGTATTTACAAAAATCTAACATAAGAAAGTGAGCATTATGTTGAATATAAATTTATAAGTACAAACATAAAATTTTTCAAAAAAGCTCTGGCATTTTTCACAAGAAATATAAATTTTTCCTGTTAAATTTTCACCATAATAATTTATAATGAACTTTTAAGAATGATGTATGACAATGTTATCATGTGATACAAATAACATCTTTAAAAATCAATAAGGAAAACTCTCATTGATAGGATGAGAAGTTGAGACTACTTAGAATAGATATAAAAATTAAAAGGTTACACGGTTTCAATTATTTTATGGAACTGTTTTGAAATACATCATTTCAGAGGAAGCAGATTTCCAAAGTCAGAGTTAGAAATAAAACATAATTCTAACAATTAAGAATAAAAAAATTACATACCATATTGAAATGTCAAAAATGGTAATTTTGTTCCATCTCCATAATGCATGCTATTCTGATTCTTTTGTTGAGAGCTTAAAAACTCATGGAACTTTCACTTCCAATATTTTGAAATAATGAGATTAAGATCCTAAAAGACAATGCTGACTCAATCAAAAGTTATCAGCAGCATTATGCAACAAATTAATAAGATGTATGACAAATTGGTTCACATTATTTCCCTTTAAGAATTGTAAGTTACCTTTTCTTACAAAAATCTAAACTATCATTCAAATATATTTTAGTAAATATATAAAGAAAGAATAAATTCAGCCTAGACTTTGCAAAAAAATCTGAATGTGAAAACTTGGTCCTTGAAGTATTTATAATATTCTGTAAAGCTTACAGGGGAATGTTGATCAAAATTTATAAAGAAATGTCCACATTATATTAAGAAGAAATTTAAATTAGCACTTTTTACATTAATTGCCCTCAAAAACGTCTACAATTTATCAGACAAAAAACATTCTTCAAAAACTTAAATATTTGATCCCCCAGTGCATGAGCAGCTAATTTTGAAGAAAATTGGTAACATTACCAACATAGTTCATCCAAATGCAATGAATAAATCACTCATTAGGCTAGCTGCAACCCAATCATCACCCAGAATTGAAATATTAGTCAAATTCCATTAAATCCTATATTTATAAGTATACTTATACACTGCATGATTCTCAACACAACCTCTTATACACTATAATATTGCAGTACAATGTCACTACATATCATTGATGTAAAATAATGATGAATTGTTCAGATTTCAACAAAAGTTCCCTAAAAAGTAAAATTGATTGGCACAAAATGTAGTCACTTTTGCTTTACTTGGGTGGCACCAAAGTCCCAGACAACAGTCTATAATGGTCTGCAAAAATAAAAACAAATGGAATTGACAAGGTTTTAAATATACAAAAGTGAGAAAGGGAAAGATATGTACATTTACAACTATGGAATAATTTGCTTTAATGATATCAAATAAAAGCTAGGAACATCTGAGTGGTTTGCAATCAGGCAAGTAAAGTAAAGTGTGCCAGAGTCAATACAACTGTGGCAGCTTCTGGGAATTTGGCATCTTTAACTGCTTAATGTGACACCAGCAACGTGGGCACAGGCACCCAAGACAGAGGGTGCAGGCAGTATAGCCACTCTGAAAACATTGTCTTCTCTTCATCCCAACTTCTCCAAGCATTTCCCCTCTTTGTCAGAGGGATCCACATTAAATTGAGATAGGAAGCAGAGAGAGCATAACTGATCAATTTGGCAGAAGAACTTCCCACTCCATCAAACAGCCATTAAAACAGCCCCTTTTTTTTGTTCTTCTTTTCTTTACCATCAACAGCCCTGGAAAAAAGAATAGTTTGAATAACACAGGAAGGATATATATATATATATATATATGTGTGTGTGTATATATATATAATGACAAAGACTTTATGGTAAAAAATTCAATTTCCTTTACCATAAATATAACAATACCATTCTTTTTATTTTCCAAGCATTCTTTCCTTTTTTGGTTTTCCTAGGATCCTATAGAATTTTTCATTCATCTTTCACTCATTCAATTATTTTAGAAAAAAGTTGAACAAAAAGCAATACATTTTTTAAAAATAAGGCAGATTCTAACTTATTTTCTTGATAAGATATGCAATCAAATAATTCCCCTTTAAAATCTTTGAAACACGTGCCATTTAAAACATTTAAAAATTTCAAAAATAAAAAAACAAAGGGCCTGATTTTCAAAAATTGTTTTAAAGCATATAGAGGATTCAAATTTCACACATCTATAAAAATATCCATCCATAATAAACAACTACTATTTTTTGTTATAAATGGGCATGAATTTAGGCACTTCCTATAAGTCTTTAACTTTTGGAAAATTGGGAAAAAATTTTAACACAGACTACAATATTAATGCAGGTAATGAAAAAAAAATTGGTAGAGATTGTCATTGGTTTGATGATAGGGCAGAAAGAATAGCTAACTTTTACTAGAGTATTTAAAATCATCATTTCATTCATACAATATGAGCATATTCATTTAAGAAACTAAATATGAGTATTTACTCTTTTGAGTTTGCCTCAAGGGAGCGCCTGCGTAATTCATCCAAGGTAACACCATTTGTTTGTTCCCAAGAAAGCTTCTCCTTCTCAAACTGTCTTCGCCTCTCCTCTAACTCTTGCTGCTGTGCCTCAAGGGCCTTTTTCATTGCTTCATGCCTTCTCTGAAGCTATAAATTAGAATTTATAAAATTAATTTATTTCGATAGCAATCACTCTCTTCTATATTTCATTGCAATTTTTCAAAAAGGCAGAATGAGTTATAAAAGCTATAGAATACCAAAATATTTTACATCAAATTCATGAATTTTAACTTAAATATTATATTCACTTTTTATAAATAAATATATCCATAAAAATAATAAATTATTAAGTAAGTAGTTAATAAAATTCTGCTTCATGGTCCCTTTTAGTCTTTCAATGGTAATACCCCAAGTAAATATTGAATGATGCACCCCAACATGAGAAACTTCTCATAGATACTTATTTCACAATTTGTTTCACAAAAAGTTCAATAAAAATAACAATAGACTGAACTTATTAATAATTTACAAACAACTGCAAAAAAGTTCACCCTTACATCTGCCTCTGAGTCCTTTAATTTTTGTTTCTTTTCTCGAACCTTCATCTCAAATACTTGCTCCATCTCTGCTTCCATCTTTTTCATCTTCAGTTCATGCTCTTTCTTCTCCTCCTCCATTTGGGCTAATGGATTCCTATAGAAAGAGACACCATGGTCTAATATTTGCTGCAGCATATTCACAAAGCACAACAAATTTAGAAGCGAAAACATATACCAAAGCAATCATTGAGTAAAATAGCAACAAAGAGAATATCAGTTCTGTCCTTGCATTCAACAGATTTGATATAAATACAATTTCCAGCTAAATGCTTAGTATAGCATAGCCCAGTAAAAGTATAAGCTCCTCCTGTGATTTAATGCATTTGGAAAAAATAATTTAAACTGATCATATAAGAACTAGAAATACTGTAAAGCCATCTGAATGCTCTATTTTAGAAAAAAAAGGCAGTAGTATTCAATTAGCTAAGAGAAACTCGACAATAAATTTTCTTCTTTAACCCTTTTAGTGCGGTTAGCCAATATATCAGATTTTGGTTCTCTGATGTTAGGTGAGGTGAGCCAAAATACGTACTCTAATGCTGTTAATTTTTTAGTTTACAGTAATCGAAAGCTTGTGTATTATATGGTGCTTTTAAAAGTACATTCTTTGCTTTATGTAGAATGATTAAATGACTTCCATTGTCAATTTTAAACACATTTCATAAATTCAAATTGGTTCCTTTGCATCAAAATATTGCCTTATCAAAAATTTCACTTTTCTGCTAAGATCTTTCCAGGTTTCCATAGACAATAGAGCGGTTAAAACCTGATAGTCTGCTATCTAACAAATGTGTTTTAGTGAAGTTGTTTGATTCATGAGAGTAAACTTAGTACATGGGGATATATTTCAAAGCATTGCTTTGTATCAAATAAGTACTTATCAACCTTCCAATACACCTGTTGATTTGGATGACACGATTAATTTAATTTTATACAGTTGTGACTAGTATTTGTATGATAAAATATATACACTAAAATTAAATACCAACTACATGAGAAAACACCCTGATTCTACTCAATTTATTATGAAAAAGGGAAAATTTTGTAGTTACTTAGTATTTTAACATTTTTGATGATTTTTTTCAAAATTTATTTAAAGTTTTATTGATGATGTAAAAGTATAGTTATATTGGGTTAATTGAGATAATAAACTAAAGTTAGGTCTGAAAGTCAAAATAATCAAAAATAATTTGCTCTATAATAATATTGAAAAAATAGATCATTAAACAAAAATTAACTTTTTACTTTTCTTCCAAGGTTCTACATTTTGTTAGGATTTCCTCTGTATTTCTCACTAGGGAAAATGCCCTGCATTAAAAGGGTTAAACATGGAAATTTTACAAACCATACCTTACCTCTAGAATAGAGCAGCCACTAAAAAAAGCAAATAATTTGTGAAAAATACCCAGTACCATCTTACAATGGATACTACTGCAAATTAAATCATAGGATATAAATAAAATAATGGGTCACATCTTAGAAAAAAAAATATTGAATGAAAATCTTAAATAAATAGATGAATTGGCAAAATTTACAACATCTCACATATTATAAGTAACAAATGCACAGCAAAGTAACACTATCAATAATATTTAGTGAAAACAATGAGAAAGAGGAGGTGAAAATTTGAGTTTTGCATAATTCACTATTTTATTTGCAAATATAAATCATTGTTAATAAAATGCTATAAATAATAATATCCAACAAAAAGGTAAATCAATAATGATTGATTTCTTATATTTCTTTGCATAGGATAATAAGTCATAATTAGTAACTATAAGGAAAGAAATGAATAGATTTTCAATATTCATAGGATAAAAAGGTTTTTTTTTCAAAGCTTATAACTATAATGTATGAAAGACAATTGTAAATAATTCATCATGGAAATAATTGAAAACTTGAATAACATTTCCACGACTCTGACTACATGAATAGCTTTCAAAATTGCATAAATTGCATTGCAAAAATTGCATTTAATATATTTGGCAAAATATTTAATTAATTTAAGGTAGCAAGTTAAAGGAGGCAAAACATTTCAACTCTCTACATTAAGTAATTAAGTTAAAATTTAAAAGTACAAGACTTTCAGTAGCTTTACTTTTTGTCAAGAAATACATGGAACCACACCAAAAACAGTATCGATTGTATATTATTTGAATGTAATTCATATTATACAGTATCATCATGCAAACGGTTTATCCCTACCATACGAATGTGATAAAATTACATATAAATGCAGTAAAAAGCTAATAACATCATGCATTTTGTAAGATACTTAAGGCCTGAAAAACTTTTAAAAAATTAAATTAAAATAAAGGTAAGACAAGAAAAATTAAAAGGAAATGTAAAAAGAATTAAAATGACAACAATAAAATAGCAATATCATGAAAATTAAACTGAAAGTTTAATGGTAGAATTGGTATAACTATTCTTGAAGAATCACAATTTCTTCACGTCTCTTCCTGTCCTACATGTAATCATCCACCTTGGACGTCTGTGACGTCCAGATCCTGAGGAAAATTTCCTCCTCAGCCGAGATTTGAACCCGGGACCTCAGCATTAGAAGATTAGCATGCTAACCATTCCGTCAACGAGGCCGGCAAAGGTTTGACTCCTTTTCTTCATTAAATCCCTTGAACTTTTCTCTACCATAGATTTCCTTCTCTCTTCATTAAATTAATTGGTTTCCCCATCCTTTTTACTTCTTCAAACATGGCCTTCCCTTGTCAATATTTCATATTTTGTTGTAATCTCAATTGTCATTATTTATATTTAATGTAGTTATCTTCTATGTTGTTATTTTTATTCATTGTTGTCATATGCATAATATCTATTATATATCGAAACTTCGGGGGATATATTATTATATAACTTATATATAGGATATTAATGTCAGGCCCAAACCGCTTTGGCCACGGAGCCGCTGATTTTTGTGCATAATGGCCATCTAAATCTCACTTAGGAAAAATTCGAAAACCAACCCTACCTATCATGGGCTCGATTCTAGGAGGTCCCAAAAATCGACTTTCCCCCGTAAGAATGCATGGGGCCGTTTTTCAAATAATTTTTAAAAATACTTTCCATTACGCTAGAAAAATTAGATTTCATACAGCTATTGCTATTATTTGTATTTATCGAAAAATGCTATTGCTTACGTACAACTGGTCATGGGTTCGATGCCAGGAGGTGAAATATTTTCAAATTTTGAAAAATTGTAGCTCTCTTAATATGACACATGCATCATTCAAAATTTCAACACCTATAGATACTTACATAATGTACTTTGGAAAAAATCAACAGTTGCCTATGTGCCATGGGTTCGATTCCACAGTGATCCGTAATCTCAATTTATCTCATGAGAAAAGCATTGACCATATTTCCGAAAGCTTTTTATGATCCTTCCCAACCGCGCAGGGGTTCAAAATTTCACACAGCCATAAAAGGGACCATTCTCATGTAAAAGCATCCCTAAGATTGTTGTAAATGGTCGTTGGTTCGATTCTAGGGGGCATTAACTATATCTCCCAATGAAATGCATAGGGAATTTAGGACTCATTTTAAGGTACTTCCTGAATGAATTTCCTTTTGAAATTTGGGGTGTTTATAAAGATAATCATACATAAGCGAATGAGCAAAATGAGTTTTGTAGGATGGCCTTGGTTCGACGCCAGGGTGGTAATAATGCTATCTAGAGGAAAGCATACGAAATCGAACTCAATGCAATGTTCACTGCGAAAATGTAATTTAGTTAAAGCTTAGCATGACTTATCGTAAATTTTATTAAAAGATATATTTTCCAATTGCTTGCTGTCAGCAAGCACACCTTTACTCGTATTCTATTATATATAGATAACTAGAGGGGAAAAAAATTTCGAGGATACAAATTTCTGGCCCAAATTGCTGGAGCCACCGGCTTGCTGATTTTTCTGCATGATGGCCATCTAAACCTAACCCAGGAAAAAATCTAAAACCCCCTCTACCTATCATGGGTTCGATTCTGGGAGGCCCCAAAGTCAGATTTTTCTCCATAAGAATGCATTGAGTCGATTTTTACAATTTTTAAAAAATGCTTCCCGGGAAAGTAGTACAACCAAATTCCATGGGGCTATAGATAATATACGTTTCTACACAAAAATGTTAAAAATTTTCCGCAAAAGATCATGGGTTCGATGTCAGGAGATGAAATTTTTTCAATTTTTAAAAAATCGTGGCTCTCTGATAATAAATAAAAAAAAATGGTTTAAGAAATCCATGAAACACTGACTGCAAGTAAAACAGTTCAGAGAAAATGCACTTAAAATGAGTATAAAATAATACAGCAACATGTCATTAGGATAACAAGATATTATACTGGCAATAAGAATCATAAAATTATGAATATTCGAGTCTATCACTAAAGGTGAGTCATAGGAGATTATCTGAAGAGGTTTAATAGCAAAGAAAACTTTGTGCAGGATCCCTAAGGAATATGAACCTGTGAAGCTACAAGAATCTAATAAAACTGGCAAAATGGAATACAATGCATGAATATCTATCAGCTTCAAGTTTGTGATCAATCATATAACAAAAAAGATTCATAACATTGGCCTAAAATATTTTTCTAATGTAAGAGAAGAAGAAAGACACTCAGGACATCAAAATTAAATCTATAGATAAACAAACATGCAAATAATTTTGTTCAAAATAATCAGAAGCAACTGATAGGATACAATCACAGAGAACAAATTATGCCTAAAACAAGTAATGTGCACAACCTCCATTGGTCACATTAAGTGAGAACAAAGTGCTAATCACAACAGGATAAACACTAACATGCTAGAAGATAAAAAACCCATTATTGATTTGTGAGCTAAAATTGGATGAAAAGCAATCAAGCTGTTTGAGTTGATGATACGATCAAAAACCAATCCCACTTAACTGACTCTTTCCATTCATGGCACAACCAATCAATCAGTCATTTTTATCAATGTCTCTTGAAATTTTATGATGAATACATGAAAAACTAACCCCCTATTGAATTTCAACAACAATTATCTGGGCAAGGTTAATGAATGGTGCCACCCACTAATTAAGCACTCACCAGACTGTCACGAAGCTGTTCACAACTCCTTGGGTGCATAAACTGAAGAATGGATGAGGAGAAAAGGTCAATGGAGAGGAAAAGAGGGAATATTTATTGGATTAATTGGAAAGAAAATTATAAGGTTATGTCTCCAGTAGAGAAGAAATAACCTAACTAAACAATCAAATACATGTTACTAAATATTGCCTCGATACTAGGCAATGAGCTGATGGAGCATGACATGATTAACGATATATGAATTTATTATAATCTAAATTTTTCCTATGCATAACAAGTTAGGTAAAATCTCTCATATTATCTTTTTGACTATTTAAAATTGGTTTGAGTTTACCTTAATGCTTCTATTGCCTCAGTAAACATGTAAGGGGCTAAGACTAAGCAATCAAATTTATTGCACATAACAAGCTGTTTTAGGTGAAACTTCTTTCACAGAAAAGATGATTAAGAAATCAAGAACTTTGGGTAAATCAAAACTCCAAGCTAAGGAATCATTACATCAGGTTAGCTTATAAATTCATAAGCAAAACAAATAGGGGATAAAGATAAATTGCAGATACCATTACGAGAGAATGTTTCATCAAGATAAATATATGGCTGCTCCATAACAAAAGCCATGCATTAAAAAAATAACGTGTATAACCAGATCCCCAATTCTTGCAATTTCATCATGGAATTTTTTTAAGGTTTAGATCAATACTAAAATATTTACTGAAAAGTAAACTTGCACAAATCCTAAAAAATAAACTTCATTCAAGCAAGATTTGTCATATATGAGTTATACTATGCAGAAACAATTTACACCTTCATTCCTTGTTATAAAATACAAAAGATAGATTTAATTTCTATAAACTCAAAGTATAGAAAATACCAAATTAAACTGCATGAAGTGACACAATTCACCACTGCCCAATTCCTAAATTTTAAAATTAATTAACAATAAGAGAGTTGTATTTAAGAGGGATACAATATTAAAATCATAGCTTTAAGGAAGATGAAGATGATTGTTTGGAGTTCAAAGGCACAAAAATGACCACCTTCAAAGAATCAATCAAAATTTTTATTACTGATCATGACTGAAAATGTAAACATATTTGTAGTCTTACCCGTTAGATACACGTGATGGCTTTCCATCAGTTCCAAAACCTGCTAACTTGCGACATCTGTAATTCTCATAGTGCACATTGTTTGTAACATCCTTCAGATCTTGAAGGTGAGTACGAATGAGCATGTCACGCAGAGCAACAAAATCACAATGCTCCAGGTTTTCCACTGCATAGAAATGGATTTAATGTGTCAATTATACAATGAATGAAAATTTCAAAGCATAAATTTAACCCATTTAAGTATTCTAAATCAAGGATATGAAAACTTTAGAGGGTATTAAAGAACTATAGTTTCACAGATGCAGCTTAAAATTAATAATCCAAAAGAAGCTATGGAAAAATTAACTCATTTTTCCATTGATTGAATATTCAAAATTTTAATTTATGAATTAAAGAAATGATTTTAAGGATCCCCTCTTTATATATTCATGCACATATTGAAACAACATTTCAAGTTCATAGTAAAAGTAAATATTTCAATAATTTTTATAAAGAGAAATATTTTTTAAATGATTCAAATCAATAAAGAGATGGGAGCCATAATATATATATATACACACATACACACACATGCATACATACATACATACTCATAATACTATAATAATTATATATACATTGAGTTAACGAGTTTTCTTTGCAATGTGAAGAATAAGGTGTTACAACAAGAGCAATAAAATGCAGTAATACGAAAGATATATACGAATACGAATATATATAAATATATATGTAAGTATTCAAGGGCACTCATTGTTCCCTAGGACCCCTTGTCAGAGGCGATGACCCTCTTCTTCTCACACTTTTTCTTTTACACACCACTTCACCCTTACCCCATCCCTATCCTTCTAACTTCTTCCTCTGTAGCGTCTCTGGCCTATAAACAAACTTATATTTTATACCTATTCCAGCCCTTCTCTCTCCTTTTGGGGGATTTTCGAGGGCAGTGGCAGTTGGTAAGAGGAACGTGAGGAAGGCAGTAGTGCCGAATTAAAGTTCTGTGTTGGAAGCAAGGACTTAGTTTTATTTCTGTTCCCTTTTTGTTCCCTGAGCGAATCCCACCTCAATTTTGGGCCTTTAACATATATATATATATATATACAGTAGACTCTCGATAATTCGAATTTATAGGGACCAAACAAAAATTTCGAATTATCGAGTTTTTCGAAATAGCGAGTTCGAATTAAAGAGGGGCTGAAAGTAAAAATTCGAATTGAAGAAAGTTACATTTTATTTGTCATTGTATAAGATTGTGAATGCTGGTAGAAACAAAAATATATATTATAATAATACATGTGGATCAATTTATTTATTATAAAAAAGTTGTATCATTTCTTCATTCAAAAAATCGGTTATTTTCGTTTGGGTCGCTTGGTTGGCTGCAATCTGGTCCACAGCATATTCCAAAGTGCTCACTGCTTTAAACACACAACCAGATTGGATGTTATCCATTTCGGACTGTTCGAAAAAATGACGCAACCCTCTTAAAAAAAGGTTGCTTCCTTAGAAGACACCATTGGAACATCGTCGTCTTCATCTTCACTGTCAGAAATCTGTTGACTGACCACAATTGACTGTTTCATAATGTCTTCATCAGACAATGTACCCGCTGTGACAACATCATTAATTAATCAACATATTAACATGATCGTTAAAAAGTTATGGAAACTTCTGGAAGTCTGTTCCAAGCACTCTTCAGCTTCAGGATAGTTGATAAGGTAGATGCCGGAATATTTAAACGAGGAGCTATATCCTTCTTTTTTCTCCTTCTTCAATAGCCGCGATGACTTGTTTCTTTTTGGAAAGTGACAAAGACTTATAACGTACAGGGTCCATTTTAAGGCTGAAACTGCACTAAAGCATTTCAGGGATGAATCATAGACATTGGAGGGATGCAAGTTCTTGGAAAAATTGCCTTGACACTTTCCATGAAATAAATAATTTTTCGATTTGTGGAGTGGGCCGGTCTAGCTTCACTTCGATTTATCGAGGGGACCAAAATACATTGATTTTCTTCGAATTACCGAGGTTCGAATTATCGAGAGTCTACTGTATATATCTTATACATATACATATATGAAGCAATATGATATAACATAACACGTCTGGCAATAAAAGTGTTAAACCAAACATCCCTAACCCATCACAGAGATTATAAGAGTTAAGTACATGGAGTTTTGGTGTTACTAAAAAAATTAATGAATTCTAACTAAATAAAATTGAGAATTTTATTTTAAGAACAGAATTTTAAACTAAAATATCATCATCTCCTTAAATTTAGATTTATAAAAAAATCATCATGAATGTTCCACTCATAAATAAGTAACTATCCTGAAATAGCAAACTTATTTCCCATATTTTGGTTCTTTAAACTCCATTTCAGATATAGAGAATGATTCACATGCAATAGATATTTTTCTTTTAGGACAAATTTTCTCAAAACTTGCTTTACTTAACATAAGATATGATATTATAAGGTATGTAAGATGAAATATATTACTTATATATAATTCAACCACAAAAAAATATCTAACCTTCAGCTATTCCCCAAGGATACCGTCTACCACGAACTTTGCGACCACCCTCCAATTCCACCACAGCATTTGATCCTACTACCGCAAATGGAACCCGATCCCTCAGACGCTTAACATCAGCTTCATCTTCATCTCCAGGATCTCCTCCAGATGGGAATTCATAGATCTTTATTTTATGCTGGGCTATTTCTGAAATAATCTGAAAGGAGATGAAATGCAAATTCACTCTTCTCTTCTCTTTGTCTATACATAGTTAGGAAAGTGGAGTAGAGGAACTTGAGTGATATTTAGTACAGCTCTGATTAAATCTAGGAATTATACGATACGAAAGAAGTTAGAAAGGACCAGTATTAGAGCCCCAACTTTGGGAAGGTAGATTTTGCCATTGAGCAATTTACCAGAACATCCAGATATACTTTGAAAGTTTGGGAATTACAGTTATATCTGACTAAGCAGCATCATTAGCTTTCCCAACTTCACAAAGACACCAGCAATGATTGTGATAAAAGAGAAGCACTCCTCAATGATATAGAAGATGAAAGGGTACAACTCTCTATAAAGATTCAATAGGCTCAAATTAAAACCAGAAATGCAATGCTTCGACCTTCAAAATATCCTTTGTAAGATTGCATGAATGATTTGGCACAAGAGCTTAATGGCTAAAACATTTGATTGGACATGCTAGGAAATAAGATGTGAAAGGTGTGTGTTTGAGTACCAGTTCTGTCAGACTTCGTTCATTTCCATTAATTCCTATGGTTGATTTAGAAAACAACAAACAGAAAAAGAATAAGGAGGAGTACGCACATTTTTAAATGAAGAAGTGTCTTCACAATCATAATATTGGATCAAAATCAAAGCTATTACCTTTTACATAGAAAAGTTTTTCTATAAATCATGTTCCACAATAATTACAAGATACATCCTTAAAAAAATTAAGTCATACTAGGCCTGTAATTATGCTGTTAAAAATGATTAGAAAATACTTTTCATTACTTGCAGCTTAGCTAAAGATCCTGATTTCCATCAGGATCATTTAATTAGAATAAAATGAAATAAACCTAGCACAATAAGATTATGAAACTTGAACAAAAATTTTAAACATAAGAAAAAATAGTGACAATATTAAGACATGCAAACATCCCCAAATTGCAGACTAACCATTGTACATTTCATTATTTATCTCTTTAACCTTTATCCTCATTATTTTACTCTTAAAGAGCCAGAATTTAAGAAAATTTAATGCTCAAATTATACTTAAGCAAATAAATACATGATGTCATTGTTGCTCTTTAGGAAAAAAATTAATGCTCAAAGGAAAGCAAAACATTATCACTATAATTAATTCCTCAGATCAAGTATGATAAAGTATTTATTAATATTCATTAGAAATTAGGATATTAAGTAATAGGTAATTAATCTTTAAGAATCTCCTTTCCTAGCAGTACAAGTATTTTATCTCAACATTTTCTTAAGGATTGTACATGAAAATAAAATTGGACATTATAATAAAAACTCGGGTACATTTTTATGGATGCTGTTACATTATTTTAAATCAATGTCATCTTATAAAATAAAAAAAATATTTTATACACAGAAAGCAACACAAAGTAAGTTCTAGCCAGATAACTCCCTTTTTCTAAATATGGAAACTTTCTTTGCTCTTGGCAGTCCTCTGAGTCAAAATGTTTTCCTGAGACAGCACAAGTATAACCTCCAGGGTTTTAGGTAAGGACTTTTAAAATGATCATTATCCATAGTTAATGTAACATAGATTAGGTACATGCAAAGCTCCCTCTAAACAAGATAGTTGGAACTTTTTTGTTAATTCTTAATAAATGACAAAAGCCATCCGTCAAATCAATCAAAGCCATCAAATTTCACATTCCTCCAGGGATATAACAACAATCAAGAAATTTCCTTTAATCTAACAATTTAGCTAATACCTGTTTCTTAAAATGAGCACATTCTTCAGGAGTTAATGTATCTGCTTTAGCAACCACAGGTACTACATTCACCCGATCATGAAGTCGTCTCATGAACTCTGCATCTAAGGGCTTCAGTCCATGACCAGAGGGTGAAACGAAGTAGAGACAGCAGTGGACACGTCCATCAACTCCTCCACCTCCCCATCCTGGTTTTCGTCCAACCCTTGACTCAGCATTCAAGTACTCCTCATACTTAGACTCCACATAATCTATAATAGGTTGCCAGCTGTGATACACAAAATTAGTACAATGCAACAATTGCAAAAATAAATATGGTATAGAGTTGAAGGATTCTATACTAACCAGTTACTATTATCAACAGCATCACCAAATCCTGGAGTATCAACAACTGTAAGCGTTAAATTTACTCCATTTTCCCTGAGAAGAACCCTGGTAGTTTCTACCTGAAGATAATAAATGAAAAATTTAAGATGAAAGAAATTCTAACTTCATATTATTATTAAAGAAATCATTAATTCCATACCTGCACTGTTTTCTTAACTCTGTGAGAAGGACCAGGATAATCATTTGAGTAAATATCTGCCAAAAACATGGAATTTATGAGGGTTGATTTCCCAAGCCCAGATTCCCCTAAAATTCAACATAACATACACATTAGTAAAATACACTATGACCATCACAATCAAAACTGGCATTATTGAAAAATTAACCTATGGAAAATACAGTGTACTCCCTCACTTTATTTCACAGCCAATATTTTCCTTCTTTCTAACATCTCCTAATAGCTCTTTTACTAATGTATAATATTTATAAATAATTTTTAAAAATTATTCTGAACTTTGAAAAAAAGTTATACTAAATATATAGTCTGCATTTAATCATTTTAATAAAAAAAGACTCAAACATCTAATCTTGTTATAAAACTCAAGATGATAAAAATCATCTTATGAATTTCATAAGCATTTTTGGTGACACTGAAACGAATACAGGAGAATAATTGATATGAAGAACACAACCATGGATAAATTCCTGAATACAAGTGTCAATACATTCTTTTTGCAATACAATTCAATTAACGACAATCCTGTTAAAACCTCCATCATAATTACTATTTCCTAATGCAATAGCAAATAGAAATTAAGCTCTAAAAATAATTCTAATAAATTGCTTCAGATACATAGCATATTAAATAAAAATTAATGTTCTTTGGTTGGCATTTAAAATAACTCTATCTCTTTCCAAAAATGAGGTGGTGACATTTAACAGTTTGACATTCAAGATAACGCATTACTCCTTCCTCTTTTGCCCTTCCAAAGAAAATACTAGGTTGAGCAGAAAATTAGGGGTTTGGATAAAAGAAGAAATACTGTATTCAGTTAATCAAAATGAAAATGACTTGGTTGAACTCAATATTTTTCCTCATTTTCAATATGATAGCCTATAAATTATTAAAATGTTTTCTTGTGTGAAACATTAATTTAAGAATTTAATTGCATATTTCATTGTTTCAATGGAACAGTACAAAGGAATTTAATTTTCAAAGAGCCCATGGACCTATAGTTTATGCTGGACATCAGAAACCAACCCTACCAATCATACTGGGGCACCCCAAAATCAGACTTTTCCCTGTAAGAATGCACTGACCAGAATTTTATGCTGGTGCGTCTTGCCGTCAAATACAGTATTTGAATAATTATTTTTAGGTTCTCATTGCAGTGATGGACAGCTGCAACACAAGGATAGCAATTATAGATAGATATAGATACCTTTTGTACGATAAGTAGATTGTTCTGCAGTAGTTCATAAATTTGATTCTAGGGTACGTTTCCTATATCTCCTTAAGAAAAATATCGAAAAAGAAGAACACATTTTGAGGCACTTCTGTACAGTATTTACCTTGATGCTCATGCCAAAGATAAACAATTTTGGTATAGATTGTCCTAGGTTCAATTGTCTTGCTTTAAGCAAGCAATCAGTTAATATAAGTGATGATGAAAAAATAAGAATTTTTTGAATGTTGATAATGCTCACATATTGCTAAACATGAACTAAAGGACATTATCACAGCATATGTTAAATTCAATTAGATTTCCTATTTATTTCTTATGACAGTATTCTTCTTGCCGAGGCTTTTAACTAATAAAATTATCATTAGTATTAATAATTATTGGTTAAATAATTTCATCATTTGCATAAGTGCCATGGTCTTTATAAATATCCCAAATTTTAAAGCAATATACTTTTATGAAGTGCCTCAGAAGTTTTTTCTAATATTCCAGTGAATTTCTAATGAAAATATATTAAACACTAGCTAGAATGGAACCAGTGAACATTTACAACTAATAAACAGTAGTTATATAGAGGCCTCTTCCATAGCTGTGTGGAATTTGAATTTTCTACAATCAGAAAAGTTACTTTAAAAATTATTCAAATATTTGCCCCTTGCATTCCTATGGGAAGAATCGTGAGATGACTGGAATCAAATCAGAGACATGCAGAATCTTATGGATCTTTTTCCTTATTGCTTGAGTGTGTTTATAATTCTGAAAAACCTAATTGATCTATCTTTTATATAGATTTAGATAACCTTATTTAATTTGAAAATATTTCATCACCAGGCATTGACCCCATGATCATTTGTAGATAAAAAGTAGCATTTTGGAATTGTACTGTGGCTATGAAACAAAGAAATTTTATCATTCTCTGCACTCAGGAAGGGAAGGACATAAGTCGTAGTTGATATTAATAGGTTTTGAATACTCAAGAAAAATCCTCTCTTTCTCAAAATAAGGAATGCTAAATTTAAGATGAAGGGCTGAGCTTTTGCAAAATACTTAATGCGGCCTAAAAGAAATCTACATAAACTTTCCAAATAACATAATAAATGCATACTTATAAGAAAATGTTAATTTCTGTGTTTCCAAGAAACTTAATTCATTGACATTTTCAAGTATAGAACTAGATTAAGTAAATTATATATAACATAAGGAATTAAGTATCTCAAGAAATGACATTACAAAGACAAGTTGGCATAAATGTTGCATGATTTGAATAAAATTGAAATTTCTATTACAAACTTTTGGGTTCTCAAAAATTTTGCAGTTATATTGCCAAAGATATTTCAATAATTAAAGTATCATTTTATGACAATTTAGGTGTATGTGTTTTATTAGGCTACCTTTTTAATATGAAGAGATATTTAAAAACTACAAGAAGTTGTCAATTTTTGCACTGGGTGAAGAGTTTTTAAAACTATTCCATATTTTGGTCTACATAATTCAATATTCACTAACTCTTCATTATTGCCTAAATTCTATCTAAATCATATACATACATGAGAAAAAACTCACCAACAACCATTAAGGTGAAATCAAACCCCTTTTTCACAGCTTTTCGATAAACTTGATTGGGCAGATTGGCAAAACCCACATAACCATCTAACTCCTTATGAGCCACAGTGGGTCCACTAGTTGTGCTAGAGGTGGTGCTAGTAGTGGTGGTGGTAGATGTGGTAGTTGCTGTTCTTGGCTGCCTTTCCCCAGTTATTGTCTTTCCCTCACTATTACTTAGCTGTGAAGGGCGGGGCACATCCCTTGTACTTGCTACTATTGATGATGGTACAGGGGGAGGGACTACCGAGGAGCCCACACTAGGTGGTGTTGGTGAGGGTCTGTTAGTAGCAGCAGTTCCATTGGATGAAGGTACTGGAGGTGGTGCCACACTACCCTGAGAACTTGGAGATTGTATCTCGTTCTTAAAAAATAGTTCTCGTTTACTTTGCAGCTGTAAATATAAAGAAATACGGAAAAATTATTACTAAAAGAAAATGGTTCTTTCAGTCAGTGCTGAAAAGATAAAATAAAATTACTGTTTTAATGCATGATGTATCAATATTAATAATCCTATCACCACCACAAAACTTCCAAATATAAATTAATAAGGATTATTTTAAACTGTTTAGTATATTAGAAGATATTCCAGCAAGAGAAGTTATTTGCATTTTCAAGACAATGAATCATTATTTATTACGATGAATGAATCAAAAACAACCTGTACAAAGAAAGAGAGAATGTAGATACTTTTTTCCACTAGAGATGTTGCACATAAATGCACATTTCAACATGTGTACATTGAAACTGGTCTTGCAATAAATCTCTAGTGGAAAAATGTATCTACATTCTCATCTGACATTGTCTTGTAAATGCAAATAAATTCTCTTGCTGGAATATCTTCTGATATACTGAACAGTTTAAAATAATACTTATTAATTTATATTTGGAAGTTTTGTGGTGGTGATAGGATTATTAATATTGATACATCATGTATCAACATGGTCTCTTTAATTGTACATTTTGGATTTCCACCACATCTTGCTATATTCTGTGAAGGTACAATAATAATAACATGCTTTTATTCATTCAGGGAGAGATTTAGTCTATAATGACCATTCTTCAACATTAAACCTTTACAAACACACACAAATACATCCAATCCCAGACCAGAAAATACCCCAGCACTCCAACCTGGGATGTCGAGACTTAAATGCTTTACGCATTTGGCAACCTCAAGGTCAGCGACAATCTTACAATGCAAATACAACTTAACAATACAAATCTTACAATCTAAGCATGGGTAGAATTGTAATTTTGATTATGAATTTTCTTCATCAATTATACGATATATTTCACCAATGTTTTCATTGATTATTACCCTATTCTTTATTTTTACAATAATGTTTAAAATATATATAGTTAAAAAATATTAAAGTATAGGAGAATTTTATAATTCTGATTTGAAGCAATTTATAAAATTATCAATTGAAAATCGATTGCTAAACAGCATGAAAAAAAAGTCAAAATTTGAAGTAGGTTGAAAACTCTCGAATCTAATCCAGACGTTAAATCTCTCAAACCATTACTATGCCTGTATTTCCTTGACAGCAAGTCATAACCTTTTCCCAAAAATAAACCATTCCATACCGATAGCTTTATGCTCAGTGAGTCTAGAGAGTGTTCTCTAAGGGGGAGAAAAGCCCTCCACCCAATGACTCACACTAGACCGTTTCAAGATGAATCAACGCGAAGAAAAACCGACAGCCGAGAGACTGTCTCCATTCGGCCACGAGGACTTAACAATGAAACTCTCTGTTCGACCATAAACGAGGACACGATAGGGTACATAGTTGCACTTCTCTAAGGCGTTTTCGCGCAAAACTAGTCTTCCAACCTCGTCCTGAAATGCACCGAAGCCGACGACCACACGTCTGTCTTTGCTTATTCATACGATAAACAAACGCCCACGGCTTCTCGAAAGTCAAAATCGATCGGATGACGAGCATTCTCTCAGATGACATCTCAGACCGACGAGGACTCACCGCTGCGGTTACCGAAGAGGGCGCCATGGAGGTCGTCTGCTGCTGTGGAACCGTGGGAGGCGTGGGGACGGCGAGAGGGCGTGGACCGTCGGCCTCGAATTGCCTTTGCCTTTGCGCGAGGCGGTCTAAACCCGAGAGGCGATAGCTGGATGCGATGCCAGCATATTTAGGAGGCGTCGGCGGCGCCGTCCTCGGGGATGCCCGCCTGCCGGCGTCGTCCCATCGTCCTCCCACCACGGACGCCGAGGAATCACCAGGGCGGGGTGCCGTGCCATTCGCCACGTGCACCTCCGAAGAAGACGTGCCGGCACTCATAGAGGGCGGATCTCCACAGCCTTCGACGTAAACCCGCCAGCGAAATCGGCGGCGGAACGAATATTTCTCGCGGATATGGAGGAAAAGATCGTTTACACTCAATGAGCGGACGCGCCCAGCCCACTCGCAGACATCTGGCACGCAGGCTTATCCACGCAACGCACACGCCGCCCCCGGCCACGCCGAGAAGCCAACCGCCCCTCGGCGAGAAGGGGAGGGTAGAGAACGGGTGGAAATGGAAGAAAGGGAGCAGAGCGGGTGGAAGAAGGGAGGGTCAGAGAGTGTCGGACGGCGCTAGTTGAGTGAGGACAAGAGTAGTGAGGGAAAGACCTCTATCGGTGGTTCGGTCGTATACCGCTTGACGGAGCCACGCGCAGCCACTCGGTGAGATCGCATTGCCGTTCGATCGGACAAGGGGGGAAAGAATACGCCATGAGGGAGGGGAGGAGGAGCTTCTATCATAAAATCTAGTCATTTGCGAGAAAAGTAAATCGGTTATCAAAACTTTCATTCCACGATCGACATTTAAGAGCAAAGCACCATTGCAACATCTTTCTATACGTACTATCCGTGCCGCGGAAAAAGCAAATTCAGGGAAACTAAACAATATCTCCTTAAGAAGGTTACGAATTGATTGGGTAAACAATACAAGTACAGGCGCAGGCGAGACTCATTATCAAACACGAAACAACACATCTCAGCGTCTCTGGATGAATTTAAACGATCGAGGAGAGCGACTAGTGAAAAGTATACAGATGATGATGACATCTGAGCAGAGCGGATTCCATTCCGGAACTGCCACTCGTTAAACAATTGCGTTCAACAAGGAACTCGGATAGCTCAGCAAACACTCGAAATATGTTGGACAATGTTCATTTTCAGAATAAAACAGATCGTCCTTTTGTCTGACCAAAATTAACCTTAAATTTTTGCACTCGCAGTGTTCCAATGTAACAGCACCGTAAAATCAACTACGGAGTTGTTTATTTTGGTCTAAAGACAATTGAACGAGGCATATTCAGAGACTCACTAAATATCGAGAAAAATATTGATGACAGCATGATTCTCTAATGACAGAGCGCGAACGAAGGGAAGTACACAAGGAAGAGGAAGGCATTGCGACATGCGAGATAAAGTGGTTGAAAATTGTCCCCTCAACGTACAGATATCCGACGAGTCTATGAAGCATAAATTGAAGGTCTTATCAATATTAAATGGTCACCATTAAAACAAAGGAAAAAGAGATAGACGATAGTTTATACATCACATTTACTACCCACATCAAAGATAGAATTCGAAGTAACCGGAAATGATAGAGATTCAGACCACACCATGCAGGATTATTCATCCTAACCTCCGATGATCGGTCGGTTTCGCTGAAAAAAATCTCATTGACCATTGGCCGTCCTCGAAATGCTTTTTCTTTCATTGTGAGCGAAATCATAAACTCGAGTATAAAAAAGCATTCATTCAATGAGGCTGTATCCCTCACGGAAGTCCAATGAACTCCAACATTTCGACTCCAGACGGATTGTAAGAAGAGTTGGAGATGGCTCCACACGAACCTCTTCTATATAGGCCTAAGTATCCATTTTTCAACGATAACGGCAACTTTAATTAGACACTCGTTTCTTAAGTAGAGAGGGAATTCATTATCAGGGACAGGATCTTTCAGAGATGATAGTCAGATAAAGCACAAATTACGGTCGAAGAGGTAAACGAAATTCCTGGCTTACACATCATCACGTTCTGCTAATACAACGTGGAGTAGAGATGGACGATGAGGTGTTCTCCAGACGTTCTACGTGGCTTTCGTGTTTGCACGCTCCTTGGTTATGCTCGCTCATCGTTTTCGCGGGAAAAAGACCCTTAGATTTTTTACCGCTCCTTCTCCATCGATCCATCCCATAGTCTGTTATCATCGGTCTCGAGGGTCATAGATTTTGATTGGAAGTGCCTCATCCAATTAAAAGGTGCAGGAAGACAACACGCTTGTCAAAAGTGAATAACTGGATATTTTAGCGGCTTAACTACGTGAATAAACGACAGTAATCGTCCACCTTCCAATACCAATTGATAGATGAAAGGTAAAAATACTATTAACGTTACCACTTCGAAATAATAAGACGTTTAACTGTAAAAATAACGAATTAAAAGGGATTATCAGTGTCCAACTTTCAATGATTTTTATTTTAATGTGGTTAAATCGAATAGATCTGGCAAACTTACATCCTTAAAAAATTGAAATACGCTTCTTTTGAACATTTACCACCGCTAATGAAGATAAGGCAAAAAATTCACCCACAGTTTATGTATGGACAATAACTTGCCAAAAGTATAATTAATAAACAAAAGAAATATAGAATAAAAAGCGCCGACAGAAAACAAGTGGTTCCTTTTCAAGCTGTTTTCTCAACTAAACAATATAGCGAGGGAGTGTAACAGGTTTTGGAAAAGAAAATTTCGCCAGGATTTTCCGTGAAACAAAATTAGACCAGAATCATTACTAGGCTCTAGAATGTAAAGCACTAAAAAATAAACAGGACGCGAATAAATGGAGGCCAATTCACCGAAGATAATCAATAGGCCTAAATAATATTAGGAGACTGATAATTAAGTGATAATGGAACTATTTATAACTTACGAAACGGGGTAGCAGATTCACTAAACCATGAAGAGTGAAGTAAACACGGAAACGGTCATTAAATTGCCGTCCGATACAAGCAGTCCTTCGTGGACACTCAAGCGTGAGGATTTCAAGGAGACAGATTTATACCAGCATCTTTCACAACAATAAAGATAATAAGCATTACATAATTACGATGGTTTCGCTACAATGATTACATTTCATAACACCTTGAACTTGTAACGCTCTTATACAGCCCTATGCAGCCATACCCTCGATTATAACCCATTATAATAAAAGCGGCATATTTCGAAAAGTTCTGATTCACTCTGTCTCTCCAGTCTATAGACACAATCCCTCGGGTTGATAACAACTGAGAACATGAATTAATAGCTTGATACTTTCCACGTTTTTTTAATGATGCAAAGTAGAACAAAGTAAGATTCGAATTCCCCCAATATATAATATTAGAATATTGTTTTTAAGTCATTCGGACACGAGACATTTTTGGAAACTCCTTAAAAATAAGCGACCGAAATCCATGAGGTCCGGAACCGAAGCCAAGATGACATTGAAGCACTGCTTTCTCAAATGAAGATGATCGGCGAGGAAAACGTCTACGAGAGCAAGTTCAATGAAAAACATTCAAACAATTGTTTCCAAGAATCTTCATTATATCATATTATACTTAGTTCCAAATCCTTAACATTGAAATAAACTAGATAAAAGATGTATATTAAATACATATAAAAACAGAAATTGTTACTTAATGAGCAAAAAATTTATAGGCTAATTTTCTACTTATACAAAAATAATCTCGAATAAAATACGTCAATTTTCAGAAGAAATTTCACTCATAACTTCAATTATAGCTCCCTGGATTTTTCATGCGTAAAATAAACATTTACAATGGTTGCGTAATTTTTTAAGATGTATGGAACAATTCATTCAGCAAACGTAGCGATGAATGTGAATGAGCAGTTTTCTTAGTAAAATTACGAGGTTTGTTAAAAAAGTATCGCGAATTTTGAATTTACGTAAGTTCGATTTTTGATCTTTTGGTGGCGTTATGTTGTTACTTATGTCCCTTACTTATTCTGACAATGTCGGCCATTTGGAATGTTTAGTTAATTTTTGGCAGCTGTTTTGTTTGGATGTGTTTAGGCTTGTCTTCGATTTTCGTCTATTCCAAAAAATGGATCAAAGAATTTGATCAAAGAATCGCGCACAAGTAACGATGTGTGAGCAGGGGCATTATCATGGTGCAAAAGCCAATTTTTGTTCTTCCACAAATCCGGGCGTTTCTGGTGGATTGCTTCTCAGAAATTGCGCATTATTTGAATGTTATATTTCTTATTGACCGTTCTACCCTGTGGCAAGAACTCATAATGTACCACACCCTTGCAATCAAAGAAAACTGTAAGCAAAATCTTCACATTGGACCTAACTTGGCGTGCTTTTTTCGGTCTTGGCTCGTGTGGCAGCTTCCATTGGGATGATTGAGCTTTGGTTTCTACGTCACAACCAAAAACTCATGATTCGTCACCAGTTATGACTATCTGGAGCAAATTTGGGTCGTCACGGACAGAATCCAACAGCTCGCGAGCAATGTTAATGCGATGCTGTTTTGGTCGAAATTGAATAATTTTTGTACGAATTTCGCGGCGACCCGTCTCATGCCCAAACTATTGGTAATAATCGAATGGCACGAGCCAATCGATATATTTAGGTCCTCAGTAACTTCTCTGACGGTGATTCGACGATTGGCCAAAATTAGTTTCTTTACTTCATCAATTTTTTCGTCTGTTGTTGACATGCTCAGTCGTCCGGAACGCTCTTCGTCGCCCACATCAGCCAAAACACATCCGAGCAAAACAGTTGTCAAAAATTAAATAAACATTCAAAATGGCCAACCTTGTCAGCATAGGTAATGGACATAAGTAACAACATAACGCTACAAAAAAATCAAATATACGTAGCCCGCGGGAATTAAAAATTCGATATAGCTTTTGAACAGACCACATATATAAGTCTCAAAACTTTAGATCATAATACGAGTATTTGTTGGAGGAATGGCAAAAAATTCTAGACTTTTCTGTAATTTTAGTTTCAAAAGAAAAACATGAAGCTCATCATAACTTATAATAGTATTCAAGTATGAATAAGAGAAATATCGTTTCAAAAGTTATAATTGCCGCAAGTTGAAGGTTTGTAGCATTAATAATCATTTGAATTAAAAGTCAATCATACAAGATTGAATGAGCATCGAGAGATAGTGAACGATAAGAAAAACGTAAGTGAAATTGAAGTGAGATTGGTTAAAAGCAAAGTTAGTAGGTAATACTAAAATTTATATACCCTATTTAAAAGTAATTTAAGACCCAACAAGACACTTGAAGGGAAGAATTTATCTTTCTAATGTAATTTAACATTCTATGTTAAAGATAAATAGAGGAGAATAAATCGTCAATGCTCTAGTAGATACCTAAAAAATGTCACTTTATCAAATGCTCTACAGCCATCCAGACTCCATTTTGTCGTGATTTAACATTTAAAACTGAGTAATTACCATAGAACTTTAATTTTGAGCGGAATTCATACCGTAAAGCTAGTAATACGAACTATAATAGGAATCTAAAATAAATTTAAACTACTAAATCACATCTTCCCTTAAGAAACTGATCTCGTTTGGAAGGGTTTGAACCTCTAAAATCCTAAAAATGATAGTGGACACTTACGATAAACTTTACTACTCTATATGATTTACGATTTAAACCAAAGCATAGAAAGCGATAACAAATGAAGTAAAATCAAAGAAGAAATCGATTGACTATAAGAAATCGACCGTACGCGGGAAAGAGCTGAGAATAGTTACATTGAGCAAATATAAAGAATAGCAAGTAAAATATCAAGATATTTAGAAAGTGCTTAATAAGTAAACTATGATAAAATTCATCGCGAGGAAAAGATAAACTGGAGTAAAAAGAGCATGAATGAGTTACTTAAAACGGGCAAACGAGAGCAGGAGCGTCTTGTTCAGGCAAGTATTAACAGGCAATTGCTAAACAACCCTTGTCTACGAAAGTATCACAGCATTCTATCATTAACATGCGCGAAAGAGCTTTTTCATCTTAATTCTCAACACAAATAGAACATTTTTCGAGAGAACACAATTCGCACTTAAGTAAAAACTCGTCACCGAACCGTTGGACATTCATTTCCGAAATATCTCTCAGTAACCATGTTTAAAAAATACAATGATATAACATTTTAACCATTGAAACTCAGATGTATTGAAGATAATCATACCTTTAAACTTTCATTTTGAAAAGTTTTTAAAACCCTTATGTCTCTGAGAAGTTCACATAATTTCATCTTAAATGTTTACTTATGATGATATATTCACTTTCGATATATTACAGTGTGTTTGTTTTATCTTTCTATTGAATACAAAATTCATTCCATAAATTAAATATTTCAAGATTTAACTTATGTTCTGTAAAATACACGTGAATCAACCCAGAAAATAGTAAAAACTGACACACTATCATAAAGGTAGCACAGACAAAGTTTATCAAGTTCTACATCGAAGATTCCCTCCGCTGGATGGACAGGAAACCAAAATTAATCAAGTTAGAGGAACGACCTTTCTACAGAGATCATGCCGTTGAGATAGTAGATTTCCTTTCTTCCCCCGATAAATACGTTTTCTAACTGATTTTGGCCTAATCATGATACTTCGAACATCACTGAAAATATATACGGACTAAAATGTCACGAGAAGAAACATAATAAAATTCTCCTTAACGTTAAAGGTAAGTTCTCTGAATACTAATAGCAATAACACTAATCAATATCAAATTTAATGGATGTCAATGTACAGATATAAATGCATCACGTTTACGAGCCGAATAATAATTTTAATGCCTAAAATATTCCTTCAAAACTAAAATATACACCAAAGAAGTCTATTAAAGACAAATTTCCACTTAATCCGATAATCCGACACCTGATGCGATTCTTTCTTCAATATTCTAACTGCAGACATTAAATTAATAAATGATTACATCTCTACACGGCAAAATAAGGATGAGCAATTAAGATCAATTTGATTCTTTAAAGAGAATAAGAGAACAGGAGTGTAACCCAGGTTTCATATGAAATAAAAATCAACTTCTAGAAGTGTGCATTGTGAGTATAAGTAAGGTAAATATAGTAAGGCTTGTAGCCTTGAAACTAATTTGCAGTGAGCATATTTATCATCCTTTAAGGTCACATCATCTTTATCTACAACAACTGACCACAGGTGAAATATATTCTATATTTAATAAAGAGAAGCCTTAGTTTTATAGATAATTTAAAACGAATATACGTAAAAATACCTTCTCACTTAGCCTCGAATTAAAAGGGAACACAGCTGTGATACTTGAACAACAATACATTTTCGTGAAGATGAAGGAAAAACAGGATGATTATTTGATCGACTCGAGATACTTAAGGCATTAAGGGAGAGCCTAAGATGAACAGAAGGAAATCCAACAAGGGCTGAACGCATCCGTGAATGTGTTCGCATTCCAATAACGATCACGTTCTATTTATTTATGGCGTTTAATCACACTTTCTCGCAACGAGAATTCAAATTGGGAAGATATAACAGGATTCAGTAAGGTTCGCGAAGATTTCTAAAATACACTAATAATGCTGTGTTTTAACGTTTCGAGAGAGAAAGATCTAATTTCTAAGATAATTTTGAGAGAGAATTCAGTCGAAGTTGACCAAGTACTAACGCCGTATATACTATTATTATTTGATAAAATTGCTCTCTCTGCTTGAAAGCCATCCATTGTGCAAGTATGTTGTCTTTCGACGCAAACGCTTCTCGATGGCAGCGGTGATACGCAATGACTACGTCCAGGTCCACTTAAGTAGATGGATAAGCTCTTTAAGAAATCATTTCTTCCAAAATATCAATATCTCGTACGCTTCTACAAGTCTCGACCAAAACCCATGAAATGACGAACAGTTAATATTCATTTTAACACAACTTTATAATAAGTATTCACATTCATAAATTGATATTGATTAATAAACTGATTTGTAGGAAGTTTTTAGATAAGGTTACTTTCCAAGATCTAGAATTAGTACATTGATTTGAATTATATTCATCATAATTTGACATTAAAGCGCAATTCGATAAATTTAAATGAAAGCCGCATGCGCCAAGCAACTTTGAGGCCCATCGAGTTCAGTCAAAATCTTCTACATAGAGAGAAATATCTGAAGCCGAAACGAAGTCAACGTCGTACGACGGCAACCGATTCAGCGCAAATAGGTTGAATACCAACGGCTGCTTCTAATTTTTCACTTCCTCCGACGCCTATGTCTTCGTCCGATAACGAATTAGTTCCAGTTCGGATCCACGGATCGTCACACTAAACATACCAAATGTAGAGGCTGTATTTACCGAAGAAGACTCTTCGTCTGCGACACATCTTCGATTCGTTTCCATTGCTTGGCAGCGGGCGGTAAATGCACGTCTCGGTTAGGTTTTTCTCACTCCATTGCGTGTGCGTGTGTCATCCTCAGCGACTTTAATGGATATGCAATCTGTGACTTTTAGGGACGAGGCAAATGGAATGAAATCCTCCTATTTATCATTCTTTAAATTGATCATAAATTTTTGCGCCATCATAATGTTGTGTATGAGCCAAATCGGTCCTAAAATGACATGCATCCTGTTTTACACTTTCTTACACTCGATAAAGAAAGCGATTTGCCATATTTGCTAGTGTTTCCATCGACTTCAATTCAAATTAATAATGAAAACAAAAAATATCTATACATCATGGAGGAGAGTGACTGGGTTGCGAAAGAAAGTTAGTCTTCCGAATTTATCAAGAATAAATAAGCTCTTCATGTTCTCTGTAATCATCGACTTAGGAGGTTCTTGATAACATTTAAAAGATTTTTGTAGATATTCCACTTTTACTTAGATCATAAGGATTATTAATTCTGAAAAACCACCGAAACTGATATATTCGTATCAGTATATGGTACTTCCATATAGTTATGACTTACATACGTACATCACGCGACTGAATTCTCTTAATCTTGAAAATTATATTATATTATATACAATTATATTATATATAATAGATAAAGCATGTATAAGAGAAAATATAAACTAAGAATCAAGATTATGGCATTATGATAAATAAGCAAACAGATAGATGTGGCACTTAAGTATAAAATAATCTTCGCGAAAGCGTGATCTGCTTTAGAAACTATGCAGATATTAGTTCAAATAGTGGTTGAAAATAGTACCTTCAATATTCATAATTTAATTAATATAGCAATGCGGGAATCGTGACTTAGAGTAAAAGATTTTAGCAAATCGAAAATGTGGCAACACTACCAACTAGGACAATCATATTAAAAGGATTCTTGCCAAGGCGTGTTGGCTATGTTGCATTGCATACGGAATGACAGAAGGGCATGCGAGGCACTTAAAGCAGCTCCTCAGTAAGACGTGTCTCCATTGTGCATCACAAGGTTTGTAAAGTCAATTCAGAATCTCATCCAATGAATTCAGCAATAAGCTGCTGCGGGTCTCGATCGATCTCTTTTTGGCGCGATATTAATATTAAATTAGATAGAAGATAGATCAGAATTTCATCTTATGTCCCAAGTACTACCAAGTAGAAAACACACAATTCTTCATAATGAGATATTACTATAACAATTTTCTGTAAATATACTATTCCGGGCATTCAATTTTACTTTAAGTATTCACCAACATTCTTAACAATTCAACTTAGAAAAATATTGCCAATGTTGCAAATGAAGTATATATTAAAAAATACGAAAAACGACGACTAATTACTCTGTTCCCCCAAAGATTTTAAAATCCCTTTTGACAATATTCTAATATTACAGACAAAATGACCAAATACTTGCATCTTATAAAATAATAATCAAATGAGAAGAGATGCTTACCGAAGAAATATCTAATTTTAACGGCAAGGGTAGAAACATTTTTCAGACAAAATGTTTATGGGTTTGCTATAGTGATATAGCAAAAGTTGACCTATCTTCAGAATTCATCAGATAAATAATAATTAAATGTTTGTAAAAGAAAGAAAAAATAATTAACTACATGAATAAATTAAAGAAATATTGCCAAAAAGAAAGTTTCAAAATGTGGAATACTAGAAAATAGAAAGATAACCTGTAAGGGGCCACTAATTTTCCTTAGAAATTCCAAGCCCTACATAGGTAAATATTTATTTTTTTAAGGTTATTTTCTCATAATAAATGAAGTTACTATCAAGTAAATTCAATTAAAAAAGACAGAAAATATATTGAATTGAAAGTGAAATTAGTTCTCATAAAGTAGTTCACATATGGTTTAGCATCTTCCTACAAGAAATAACTTCTAAAACCGATAAAAAGTTATGCCATCTGACAGTAGACACTGCTTACTGTGTGTGATGAAAACAATGTGCTGAACTACCTCACAAAGATGGCTGCTGATTTATTTGCTTACATCCAGAACTCAAGACAATTTGTTGTCCAACTGATTTGCCTTTTTAGGAACAATCCCACAAATGTGTGAAATCAATACGAAAAGATAAGACTTCGTGGAATGCCATAGTAATAAAAAAAACTTTACTAAAAGAGACTAATTTTGCAAAGTTTTTTTATTAGCACTAATGTGTACTTCAGGCTTCTCAGATGACTCATAAGATTTTTCTCTATCAAATTAAATTTTAAAGTTTTATTTTGGAAAAGTTAATAATTTTTTCAATTTAATGTTCATCATTAGATAGAGTTTGGCATGCTATTTCATTAGTGCTCAAGGTGAAGATAATCTCCAAAAATAAGCTAACGTTTATGACTCATTCTAAAAATGATACTCACCTATTGTACTCAAAGAATAATAAATAATAATATTTTCTTCTATTTAAACCAGATATAAAATATTAATTTCCTTCATTTCATCAAGTAACCCTTATCCCTTTACCTTCCTATTTTAAGTTATGGAGAACTTGTTCCACTGAATGATTCCAGAGAACATAAGAGAACTTCACATATACCTATAATTATCTAAATATATACTTTGCAAATCGTATCAGAATTGTTAATAGATAATTTTTTTAAATAAGAACAACTAGATTATATTGGAAAAATCCAAAGGATATACATCAAGACTTAAAAGGTGAAATAAGAAGCATAATGGACTAATTTGATAAATTTTGAGGAAGTTTCAAAATAACCCTTCCATAAAGGTATAAGGAGCAGAATGCAGTTGATATTAATGATAATATCTTCAAATTCTATTTCTTCTTCATAATTGTCCTTTGATAAAGGTCAAGCACCATATTTTAACTATTAATATTGATCACCAAACATCAAAATGCTGAGATTATTCTAAAGAATAAATAAGATATCACTGTCAAGTTTAAATATTTCAGAGAGTAAAATGCTATTAACTACAGTTCCTCCATAGATATGTAACAATATTTAGTATGTTCAGCAATTAGCATTTACAATGTTCTGGTGGATACCAACTAAATACAAAAATTTAGTATCACATATACATGTACAATATAGTCACATCTAAAGCACAAAGAATGTAAAATTAAGACTAACTTATATAACCCCTAAAATTATACCTTAATATCCTGAATAAATTATTACTTTTAAAGACTCCTTTTTCTAGGGTTCCTAATGGGCCTATATCGCTAGGGGGTGGGGACTGGTCCCAGGGACAAGTCCCAACCGTGCATCACCCTATCAGGCAATCCCCTACCCCAACTGTACTCGTCAATGACAAGCTCACTTGTCCATAATAGCTTCTTAACTTAGCCTGCTTATGAATTCCCGATGATATCTTGGGAATGGCTCCAAGTCACTTGCTGGCAAATTATTCCAATCCTTAACTACGATTTAAGAAAAAGTATTAACTAACATTAGTTCTCTGTTTAATAAAATTAACTTTATGCCTATGGTCTTTCCTGCCATGAAATTTTGCTTCTTAGATTTTGTTCAATAATTCCTCAGATGATTTAACCTTTGTACATTCCTTAAAAAACATAGCTAACCTTCTCTTCATTCTTCGCTCCTCTAAACTTTCCTAACGCAATTCCTTAAGCACCAGTGTTATGCTGTTGATCCTTACATACCTACTACCTAAACAAATCTTGCTGCTCTTCAATGCACCTTTTCTATTTTTTGTTTAAGACCTACCTCATGCAGATCTCATATACATTCCCTGTATTCTAAGATTGGCTTAACTAACGATTTTTATGTTATCTCTTAAACTTTCCTTGCTGTGATTGTGTGTGATTTATGAAGTGATTTCCTGAGCATATGTACAATGAAATTTAAGGCCTAGTTGGCCTTCAGAATTAATCGCTCTATATTATCATTCCATTTTAAGTCCCTACTGAATTTTAAACCTAAGTAATTTATGCACACTTGGCAAAATATCCCCCCAAGATCATATTTATGTTTACACATACTTCTATTAAAAATAATTACTTTACATTTATTCTTATTAATTTCCAATTTATTTACCAAAACCAAACTATTAAAGGAGGTTAAATCCTCTTGAAGTTCCTTGCAGTCGTTTATTTATGTTATGTTAACCCCCTGCCAAACGCCGAAAGGCGGCTCGCAGGGTAAATATGTAGATGTATGTTCCTATAGATAATACTGTGATTTATAAATGCTAGAAAGAGAAAATGCCCTAGCATACTACCTTGAGCTATGCCTGATGTTACACTGATTTTGTTTTTATTGCAAATTTTAACTCTGTTTCCTCTACCTCTAATAAAAGAATAATCCATCTTATTACTCTTGGATCTAAGTTCATTGCAGTCAGTTTCTGTACTAAAATTTCATTTTCTACAAGCTAAAATGCTTTTTCTAGATCTTCATCTATTGCATCTACCTGATCTCCCTTTTCTTGTGCATTGACTAAGTCAAATTGTAATCCTAACATCTGTGATTTGCATGAAAAATGTCTCTAAATCCATGATGATTAATTGATTGATATTGTTATCGACCCCTCTTTCTCCCAATAGTCCTTCAGATAATCAGCAAGTATCTTTTCAAAGGTTTTACAATCGCTAGTTAAATTTATTGGACGATAATTCTTCGTTAACTTTTTACTCCCCCTTCATGTATTGGGACCACTGTAGCTGTTTTGTAATCTTTTGAAATTTGACTGGTATTTAGGATATAGTACAGTATGATTCTGTTAAAGCTGCTGAAACTTGATCAAATAGCTTTATCATTCATAGCTTCACATATCTCAAAAACGAGATAAAGATGAAACAGACATAATATTATATAGGTTTCAAGTTCTGAGAAATAAATGTTTTTTGATAAAACCCTTTATAAAAATATTGTTAGGAGATTTTCTTTCTGGATCCTGTATAACTAAAGTGGATGTGAAGTAAATAATAACCCAAAAAAATAGGGCAGCTTTTACTTAATACTTTCTACTTTAAAGTAAACTACTACTTTGTGAGTACATATGCTACATTGAAAATAATTGTACATCAAAATTTCACTTACCGCTGCCATCCCAAGTCAGGAAAACATCATTCCCATCAATCAGCCACAAAAGTACAGGATTAACAGTCACCAAAATGAAAAGAGAACTAAAATTAGCACTTAGTCTTGGAGAAAGTTTAAGGGAAAGCACAAATTTGGCTTTGCCAAGTAGCACACTCATGACACACACACACATAGGAAAGCATTTAGGATACAGGAATACAAATGATTCAATAATATATTCAGATGCATTAATAACAAATTACCTACCTATCACAGTCATTTGACTTAAGGTAAAAAATTATAATTGAAAAGGATTACTTGTTCTCAAAATGCATACATAATTTTTCAGAACTACAAGCTTAATGATTTAGCCTAAAATGAAGTATTTCAATTTTTAGGCAATAATTCAATCATACTCAGGACACACTACAATCATTAAATATTAAGAAAAATATACCTAATATAACATTTTTTGACTATACAGCAGAAATAAAATCCATATTTGCTAAAAAATCAAAAATTCACCTTATATTCCAGAATGTCTTACATATGAATACAGCCTTGTTATGCTAAGATATACCAACCTCAAACCAATTACTATGTTCATACTGCACTGAAAATCTGTCTAATGTTTCATTACAACTTAAAAACAAAGAAACACCCCTAGATTGTTGGAACATAATTGCTGGTCAAGTGTTTTAGTATTACTAGTTTACAATGTTGACAGTTACTGTTTATGAGCTGAATAGAGTCTGACCTATCCAACTAGTTTTCTTTCCTTCATACAGCTTGATGTGAAAATATATTCTATTCTAGAATAGTTTACTGATATTGTGTCTTGTAATCATAGGCACCTTATTATCTAAATAATACGATCCTTTAAAGTGGTATCAAACTAACTGCCTTAAAGAGTATGGCAGTGGATGTGCAGTTTTTATAGGAAAATGCCCTATTTATATTGAACGAAGGATATGTAGATTTTCAAGATTTATATTTCCTATGATATACTTTAAAATTCAACAAAGAGAAATGAAACACTGATCAAGTTGGACATTTTCAGCAAAAATGTTTTTCAAATGATTTTGTGCTAAAAATTATGTTGAAACAAATTTAAAATTGGATATCTATGTTAAAGAGCACAAGTATAAAAATTAACAATAAATTAAGAAATAGATTACCTTATGAGATTTTCAAGTACTAAACATATAGATATACATTAGTATTGCATTTATTGTCTTAAATATTCATTGCCATAAATAAAATAACCATTGAAAAAGTAAAATTTAATAAAATTTATGATAATACAATAGTCCTGTTTATATCGTGTAAATATGAGATTTGTTTGCAAGTTCTTTTAAACATATATCAATTATTGTCAATCATATAGTCAAGTTCACTTAAGTATGTTTTTTAATCATCAACAATTCCATGTTAAACAATATTACTTAAGGAAGAGTGAATCAGAGCTAAACTTTGATTTGTATGACTTATGAATCTATACTTGACAAACGAAAATAACTCTGAAGGTGAACTGCACAAAATGAAAATGTCGATACATCCACATGTGAGCAATGTACAATATTTAGTGCCAAAAGTAGAAGAAATCTTATGAGTTAATTGAAATTCATAAGTAGAAGTATTGGTCCTTAAATTAAATAAAAAACTTCAATAGAACAAATCTTTCCTTCTCTAATATTTTCTTCCACAGGAAAATTATTACATATATTTGTAAATAATATCATAAAGAACTTAATTCAAAGACATAATTGGCTATATAACCGAAATCCATAAAATAAGGGAGTCTCAGGAACTAATTTGCTTCTAAATTACGAAGCGTATTTGATTCCAATCTTAAATCAACAATTTTGAAACGTTTCAATTGCCTATAATAGTACACTGGAAGCTTATTATCTAAGCCTTCATAGAAAAAGGAGGATAAAATAACAAAGGAACAATAAAAATAAAATAAGAACAATAAAAAAAATAAAAACAAAAATAAATAAATAAATAATAGAAAAATTAAACAAAATAAAATTAAGTTCTTAACAAGTTAATGTAGCATTCAATTTATGCCTTGATACACTAAAAGAATCATTAAACATATCTACAAATTACTTCTTAAGATTTCATTGGTAGTTTGCATCAATCCTGTGAGCAGCTCAAGTTCAAAAACATAAAATTGCAAAGGATTACATGATGTACTTGTAAATTAAGACCTTCTTGAGGGAAAATTGAAAATTTTTGTCCAAACTTTTTTCTGGTAAACACTATCATATATCACTATAATTATCTTAGCTAAAAATAGAGTTATTTTATTTACAACGAGGTCTTTTGTGGATCTCGATCAAGATATTGTATTGTAAGAAGAAAGGATCAGATTTCAAATAACACTATTGAATCCAAGGACTATAAGTTGAACCAAATGAATCAATAGACAGTTCAGTTAACAATCAACATTTATTCCTTGAAAACGAAGATGCTTGAAATAAGGTTTGAAGACTCAAATTCTTCCTACCAATAGACAACTGTTTTTCAGTCATAACAACAATAACATAAAATATATCCAACATGTAATTTATTGGCAACAAAATGGAAAGGAGATAATACATCAAAAATAGTTAAAAACTTAAGTCAATTAAAATGGTTAACCTACTAATGAATAGAGAAATATAGCAATATACTTTCTAACACAAAACAAATCTTTCAAAAATATTAAAAATTCAAACTGGTGAGTGTAGATGAGGCTAAAGTTAATTATCAGATGTAGTAATAGTAGTATGCAATGAAAAAAAAAATGAATTAAGAATCAAACCAATTTATAAAATAGAATAGGAAAGATAGAAACATTATATGAAAAGAAGGAAAAAAAGACCTTCCACTATAGATCAAGTCATGTAATAGATCTTGCATTAATGTCTATCTGAGGATATGACATTTAAGGTGTAGTTTATAAACAGTATTTTATTGAAATATATGGAAGATAACAATGACTTTTACTCTCTCTCTTAAAATTATCATATAAGCTTCATATATAACAAAAAACTTTCCACAACTGGTTGCGAGTAAATCAAATTTTCAGTGGAAATTTTTTCATTTTATAATGTCTTTCCACAAATTCATGCCTTCTAATATTGATTTCAATATATAAGCTTCAGGTTCCACATATTTCAATTTCAACTTATGTAACATATAAATAGACAGCTATTTGTGCTTTTCCAATAATTAGTGCACACGCGTATCTATTTAGAGATATTAACACCTATGTATGCTTAAAGAAATACATTATGAAAAGTAAAAAATTGCTTTGGAATGGATATGATATGAATGAATATGACTTCCCTCAAATTCGCAAAAAAATGATAAATTTAAAGAAAAAATCATGCCCAGATTTTTCACTCATATCTAAGGCAGGTACAACAAGTGTTAATATATAAAATAGTATATAACATTTTTTCCATCAAACTTCTTTTAGATCTAATCTAAAGATCAATTAAGCAGTGTCCATAGCAGAAAAAGTGAAATATTTTTATAATTAAAACATTGTGAAAAAGGACAATAGTCATCAAAAGTACCTATTTGAATAAAAAAATTATTCAAATTCAAAGAATTATTTCATCAAATAAAATTAATATCAAACTTTATCCTATACGGACCTTCTATAAGTAGCAAAACTAACATAATATGAGGCAATTATAAATCACATCGAAGCGTTCATCATAACCCAAAACAGTAATACAATCTGTAAGATATTTGTAAGAGAATAAGTGTTAAATACTTGCTTATAGGAAAATAAACATGCATTCCCCCTGAGGAATCAACTTCGAAATACAATGCAGGGCATTTTTGAACTATAAGGTGAAGATATAAGACAGATACAATGTTTCTTTTCAAAAGCATGCAATTCTAAAGCTGGAGGCACTATGGGCATGAACGCAGTATTATCTAGGGCTCGATTGATATGCTAAGGAAGTATGGACCAAGGAGGATCGCCTCACCATGAATTGCTTCCATCACACGGCCAACAGGAGGATCCGTGCTTTCACTTCGCTCCATGTCAATCCCCGGCAAGGACAAAATCGAAGTCCAAAGAAAGATAAGGAGGCGAAGAAAACCGTGCTAGATCCGATCTAAAGAAGGATACAGTGCGGAAGGAAACAGCTCTCGCCAATCTACTCGGAAATGGCATAACCGTCTTGTGGTGGCAGTGGAATGGGACGATGGGCGGGGGACGCGCTCGGTGGAGAAGACCCCACGCTACCAAAAGACATTTCGAGCAGATACAATTTCTGCGAGAGCACTTGGGTACGTTGCGCGATATCAGCGAACAAATATTTCGTTCGCAAAGGATGAAAGCGAATTCGTCTAATCAAGCACTCCAAACAGCCTGTGTTAAAATGCGTTAATACGGAAACGCTATTTCTTTCGAAATATCAACTCTGATCTTTCTTGAATAAGGGTAAGAATTGAGAACACTTTACATATCATTTACAGTTTTTACTTCGTCTAGACGGAGTCGTATCATCATAAACTGTCATAAATTGTTCCAAACATTAGCCTAAGAGCCGCACACACGGAAAACCGTCCTTAATGATTCTCGCGCCGAGATTAAATGCTGTACATGAAGTAGCAACATGTAGATAACACTATAATTAAACACAGAGCGGGAAATGAGGATTGTAATATATGTAACTATACTTTTGCATTTTCACGAAGTCTTTTTTAAGACATCTAATTCTTAATTGCGTTTAAAGCTTCCTGAATAGAATCTTCCAAAATTGCACTAAAAATGAACTTAAAGTTGACCGAAACGAAAAAAAGCACACATACTAACCGTTAAAAAGCAATTGGTAAATGAATTATAACTCAAAAATACTAAATGAATTCGTTAATAAATTAAAATATTCATTACGATACATCACTTTTAAAAATTATAAGCCGCTGAAGTGGAGAAATGAAAAGCAATCGATCGATCACAGCAAACACGAACCATCAGCAATGACCTACATCGGAGCGACAGAAATTCCGCGACCGAGTATTCCGATTATTTGTCTGGGAATGCATTCAGCACTTGAACAACTCTTAAGAGACACAATGAGCAGCAAAACCGCGATATTTCTAATTCGACGTATATTATTCAAAATTAGCGGTGTGCTGCTGTAGGTGAATTTATCTCAAATTTGGAGGGAAAGCACAGGCGATCGAAGAGAACCACTGGCTCCCACCAACTCAAGAATACCCTACGATCCCGTCGGCATCCGCGTGTGACGTCATTCACTATATTTAGTCACCAAATACCAGGAAAAATTCTATCCGGTATTTTATAGACTAGTAAGAGACAAGAGTTAGATTTAATACAAATGACTCGAGTGGGTTTGGGCTGTATCCGCTATCCGTAGTTACGCAAACATGAGTTTAAATTAAGGAAACGAGCGAAAAAAGGTTAATTAAGAGCCTGTTACTATTTCGCGAACGAGCAAAATATATCTATGGAAGGCGTAATATCGAAACCTTTCCATCGATTTATTTCATATATAGTGCATTTAACATCAACTTTTTCTAAAATCTAAAAATATTTAGAGGTACTAAATAACCTCTAATAATACTTAAGAGATTTATATTCTTAAAAATGCGCCAAGCATAGACATAAGGCATTATAAAATTTAAGTTAACTTTCATTATAATAAAAACAAAATAACTGGAAAACTTTAACAAGTTGCAGTAGTATCAAATTACCAAAATGGATAAATAAAGTATAATTAAATCAAATCAACAGCAGCAGATAAAAGAACATATATATATATATAATTTAATTCTTATTTATATTTGTGTGTGTGTGTATATATATATATATATATGTATGTATACACACACACACACACAAATATAAATAAGAATTAAATAATAAAAAAAGGAAGAGGAAAAGAAATAAAAAAGCATAAATTTAAAATTTGAAACTGAAATAAGCTTTTCTCATTATGGAGTGAAAAGAATCACAGAGAAAGTCTATATCTAATAGGGAATCAGTAAAATGATTTACTGTTTGGCAGATTCTTGGAACAGCAGAAAATTTAAGCACATTCTTTTTTGAGAGGGTTACCGCACATGTGGAGCCTTTACAAGTTCTGTGGGGTGCCACAGCTATTCTGAATACAGCAACATGTTTTTACTTTCAATTTTGAAAGATAATGGAGATATACCCATTCCAACTGATCATTTTATCAGATATAACATACAACACAACTGCCCATGGTATTCCATTAAACATATGTTACTAAATTTTTATGAGTATACAAATAATGGGACTATTATGCTATTTTTCAGGAAAAATAACAAGAATGCTTTTGAAAAATTAATGTTTTTTACAAAGATATGTTGTACGTATGGAATTATTACCATTTATAGTTGGTATTTCTTCTGATAAAGAAAAAATACCCTTCTCTTTTGCTTCAATTCATCTAAAAAATAAGCAACAATTATTTGAAAAGAAATAAAAACATCTGAAGAGGTAAATTCACTAATTTCTCAGTACTTAAAGGATACTTTTTGAAATAATGTAAAGACAACCACTTTCAACATTTCATTCTCACTTATTTTATTTCACAGTTCCATAGAAACAGCTATTGATTTTGGATGTGCTGTAAATAATAACCACAGGAAATAAAAGTGGGAAGTCACTGACTGACTGACTATTTCATCATACATGCTCCATAGCCTTCTCGTAAATTTAGAATGAAAGAAGATAAAAAAACATGCTAAATAAATCCACTTCAACGTACAAAATCTAATAAAATTTATAAAAAGAAAACATAAGCTTACCTCAAGTACCGTTAAGTATTCATATGTATTCTATTTCAATTAAATGAGGCACAACATGCATTGAATATGCAGTGAAAGATTATTCACTTGCAAAGAACATAAACTGGTAAGGTCCACTCCTAACTTATAGAATATAAAGGCCACAGATTTAAGAAAATTAATTAAAAATGCATGGATTCTCTAATGCATAGTTAATAGTAATTAAAGCTTCAATATGATTAGCACTAGTTATAAATTTCATACATTATTTGAATTTGACTTATTGCCATTTCACACTATGAAAAATTAACTTTAGACTTAAATTATGACATTGCAAAAAAATGAATGTAAATAATCATACAGTAATTAAGTGTATATAAGTTCCTCATGGATTAAAATGCATCTAAATATCCAAAAAATTGGAAATAAAAATAGACAGTTTCACCACCACAGAGTAAAAATATTAGATAAATAGCTGAATAAATAATATTCTCAATGAAAATTGTTGCCAATGCCAATGTTGTTGAAAATGTCGTGTACTGAAAGGACATATCTCTATATACCTCAAATATGAAGAAATATAAAGTATCAATTACATCAGTTAGGTTTCATAACATTTATCTCCATTATTCTAAATCCCAGGTAGAATGGACTTGAAAATAGTCTTACAGGAACGGGAATCAAACCTGGGTCTCCCAATTTCCAGTTAGGTGTTCTGTCTGTTGAACTATCCGGGCAGAATACTCTATCAAGCCATATGTGAGACTTTGCGGGCAAGGACATTGCAATTTCATCCCTAAGGTTTTCCCTTCCCTCCACTAATTATTATAAAGTGCAAATAATAATGTTTTAGTGACATTTCATTACCCACATATTATCACCCATGCAACTAGCAATAACAAATAGACGATTTGCTGTAACACTCTTGCCTTATAACAATAATATCTCAGTCATCCCGATTATATACAGTAATTTATAAATAAAACAGATTTTATAATTTCCCTCTCTTTCTTATCATTTAAAAGCACTTCGAGAAACAATAAGTGTAACAGCACAGATAAATCATAAGAGCAGTGATTCCAGATATCGTTATTTTTAATTAACTGATAACTCAATATATAATGCATGATATTCTATGACACTCTCAATGGGAATTAACAATTTAATCTGAGCCAGTATCAGATCAAATAAAACAATACATAAATTGAAGATTTTTTGACCTTTTTTTCAATGTAGCAAAGAAATTAGATAAACCCCAATACAGTTATTTGGACACAAGATTTACGAGAAGTAACATGAGAACTAATCAGATTCACCCTCTGAACACTGCTATTAAATATCGTGTAACTACAAATCTTAAAATAAAGTGCAATAAGAAAAATAATTATAAGAAAATAACAACGGTATGATGTTCTCTCATTCTGAATTGTAAACTAACACTAATTACTTCGTACCTAACTTATGAATGGAATATTCATTGAATCTATACGTAATATTACTATATAATATAATATACTATAACTGGTATAGTTATTATGTGTATAAAATTACAATCGCTAATAAGAATACGCCATTAAGACCGTAATGATACATATTACAGCTAGATATAATCAAAACAATGAATAACTATCGAAAATAAATGAATAACCCGAAAAATATGTATATGAAGATTAGGAAAACCGACACACAATCGTAATTATAAACACTTTCTTATTCTATCCATAAATTTTTAACTACAGGAAACTTTACAGCACGACTAACAACAAAAATGAGTAAGTACAACTTCAAACATTAATTGGAAAGCTTCATTATCGATTTTCATAGCTACACGTGGAAATGTCTCCAAATCATCAATATACAGCATTTACATTAAAGAGTTTCCTGAGGAAAGCCTTCAATAACATTCAAATTTATACATTTTCCAACCAAATATTCACACAATACGAAGTTGAATGACTAACAGAAGGTATTTGTAAAGGTTATAAATCGAAAACGAACTTTCGCGCCAGCTAAGCTGTCAAAGTTTTCATTGATTTCAGACATCTAGATAACGAACACCAACCATGAATTTTTTCCTCATAACACACTCTTCGTAAACAAATATAAGTACTCACCGCTTCTCTGCATTTTCAATTATTGGGATAACCTTATTCTTCATTCATAACGGTGCATCTGAAAACGACAAATGATTCGCAAATCTCATGAAGGAAAAATTGCATGTTCAATGGGTACTTAAGTTCGCCTAAATCAATTATACAAACCAAGGATTAGAAACACAAAATTTTCCAAGAGCTGAGTTCCTGTCACAACATAGAGTAGGAGAAATCACTTTCAAAAATCAAAAATAACGGCAGATATATCCTAACGCCACCAGTACGCACTCCATATAAAACTAGAGCCAATGACAAGTTATCATTTTCTCACCTGGAATTGAACACCAAGAAGATGCGCTTGCGTATCAGCGCTACCTTCAAGCTTTATTACATTTTCAAATACTTTATTATGATGTATTAGGTTTACTCCTGGCTCTAATCTAATGATATATATGATAATATTCGTAGCTCTAATAAGTACTATTACCCAAAGAAAGATAAACCCGCCTATATTCTCGAGACATTCAAGAATTTGGGTATGTATGTTATAGAAAATTCCCTTTGCAAAATCACGATCAGCACTACAAATCACAGTTTAATGCTGGGGGATTTAATAATATTCTATCAAAGTAATTTAATTTTCATTTATATTATGCAAAATACATGTTGTGCTCAAAGGCAACCCTTATGGTTGCTAGATGTCAATTCTGCACGATTTAAAAAGATGAGCTGTAAAGGAAATGAAGTTTTATTCCTGATTGTCACTACCAAAGTGGTTGTAAAATAACTATTATTTTCCGCCTGGATTATTTTGCATGTTTTCCCAGACTTTATTGAGTATTATGTTACTTTGAGTTAGATTCTAATAATAATATGAAAGTAGGGACGATTTATTTAGATGGTAATAAGTAAATGAAATGGTTGAGTATCTCAATTATCCTGATTTTCTTTTGGTCCTCCAAATCAAGGTACCACAATACTTTAGGACGCTCGATTGTTATTTGTGCTACTGCCGTATTTCGTTAAGCTATAGAATTGTAGATAAATAAAAGAACTGAGTCAAAAATTTTACGTCGTTCCTACATCAGTAAATTTTCTAATATTTGTGTAGAATAGGATAGCTACACTACATTGAATCGCATTCAGATAATGCAGGCTATTATCATTGAGGCTAGAATGTCTGCTCAACTCATTTATTTCTACTACAATTTATAACCAGAATGAGACGTATTGGGCTTACGCAATGATGTAACTTTTCTATCAATGAAATCTTTTAAAAAAGCTTGTTTTGAAATTTTAAATATGAAATCTGAAGTTGTTAACGGCCAAAAGAAATCTTGGCGATACTGACCAATCAACATCATACAGAAACGGCTCCTCTTTCCAGTATGCAGATTCTTTGCTTATTATCTGGTAGATTAAATTTAAAGATCAGTTCTGAAACTTAAGAATTTAAGAGAATGGTCAATTCCTCGGTATAAATGAGGAAATTTTATCAAACAGATAGCTAGAGTTTAAGATTAAGTTTCACATTTGTCATCGATAAATTCTTAGGTTACTGAAACGTTCGAACCATCACGAAGAGAATTGTTAGTATTTTAACCTAGACCGCATAAAAACAATTGACCAGAGAAAAGTTATAGAGAAACATTATTTCCAAGATGGCCGATATGAGAACTACTGCATGCGAGTTTTAGGAAATCGGCCGAGAAACTCCAAGGATAATAATTTTGGTTTGCATACGGTAAGTGTTCGATCTGTCTTTAGTCTATTACTTTTGTGTTTGTAAATCCGCTTGATTCTATTCATCGTTCTCAGGTTCGTAATTTGTTTATGAAGATGTACTCTGCTTCAAGAGTAATTATCTACCGACTTCCAACATTGGCCAGTTTTCATCGAACCATCAAAAGTGCTGTATTCTCAAACATTGCCGAATCAAATGATAGAACCTGTTTTGTTTGCTGGCATCCTGAGAGAAAATTCCCCTATGAATACACAAAACCTATTCCTCAGCGTTCAGATTGCGTTGAGATGAGCATGAGTCCATTAAAAAATAAGAACGTGTCTGATATTTTCCAAGTTTTTAAAGAAAAGACACCGGAAAGAATAAGAGAAGAACTCATGAAGGTAACATATACTACAAAACATCGTTGGTTCCCTAGGTCTAGAAATAAGTACGCGAAGAAAACTCCCCGAGACCGGGAATACTTGTAATTATTACCAAAATAAAATATTTACAATTACATGTATTTCATAATATTTTATTTACATAAATGTTACATTATCATAAGAAAAAACTTAAATTCTATAGAGGATGATGAAATACATTGATGTGAGAAAATACTGGATTCCTGCACATTTACTCCAGCCTTCGTTTCTTCACCAATGAACCAAGCTGAAAAAAGATACGCTAACATTAGGGCAGACTAATCAGTAACTTTTTCATTAATCTTGGACGTAAAAAGTTAAATGCTCAGATAAATGAACTACAATCAAATTTCATGTTTATATTGAAAGGAGTAGAACTAGAAATGTCTATGCTGTGATAAAATGGATGCAAGAATCGCATTCAATGACATTAGCCAGGCAGGAATAATTGTGTAATAAGTCGTAACACTCGATTGTGCAGAGCAAATGGATGGTTGAGGTAATCTTAAATTATTTAAACCGTATTGTAAAAATTATACTCTCAATCAGCCAAAAAATAATATTCAATTATATTAGGAAATATTAGTTGAAATAATAAAGGAAGGTGATTTTGAGAGCTGAAATTTTTATGGAATTTAATTTATATATTTTTATTTACTATGTTGAAAATAATAAGGTTAAATTTAACAAGATTCATTTGAGATGCAGTTAGTTACAGATAGTTACCAAATCGGATATAGGCAAATGTAGCATTTGATCAGATGAGGCAGACGTAGATGAAATTTCTTGTCCTCCTAAAGAAGTTCCTGCAGAATTTCCTTTACCACTCTTCATGTTGCGGTGTTGAGGGAAACTTGGCATCAATTTTGGATCACATGCTAACAAGAGAGAATTTATTCAGGTGGATGCAACAGTGTATCTTCTTTCATAAAGAAAGTTAAACTTGCATTATGTTTAATGAAAATTAATTACAATTATAATATGTTCTAAAGAAGGAAATAATCCTCTGCACAATTACTTATAAATAAAATACATGTATTAATAAGATAAATTTGAGTAAAAATTTAATTTAGAAAAAATTTTTTTTAATTAGTCTTATCAATTTAAAATGTTCCTCAACTTAGATTTACCAAAAATCTAAAAATATGACAATTTTATAAACGGGTAACCAATAAGAAATTATTTTAAATCAGGATGATTCTTTTGAATATAAATAGGTAAATATTTAAATTCAGAAATATAATACAGCAATAAATATTTCACTGTCATTGAAATAAGCAATAATTTTGATAAAATTCATAAAAAAAATTTCAGCAGATTGAAAATAAAGGTGGTTATGCTTGCTTGTTTGACTCAAATTTGACGTACGAGCAACTGAGTTATTTCCATCTTCTACAAATTCTAAATAATAAATAATAAAAATTATATTCTGATATATCTCCTCAAATAAATAAAACATTAGTCACCAATAGGCATTCTTCCTTATCATTAACAGCAAAAATGTCTGAATAACATAATTTAAAATTAATAATCATTAAGTATCATGGATATATTCCTTCCAATAAATATATTTTATATCCTCATTTATACATCCTATTTACTATAGATAGAATAAAATTACTAAACATAGAAAATTAAGACAGCAGTATGTCTGCATCAATTTTTAGTTATCCTTCAAGGGCAAATACCAAAAAATTTATTTCTTGAGAAAAATTGGTTTCTAATGAGCAATACTTACGCAAAGGCGCCTCTTTGAAATAGGAACTCTGAAGACATTCTTCAGCAGTAGCACGTTTTTTTGGATCGTACATAAAGAGAAAATTAAGGAGTCTTAATCCTGCTGCAGAGAGCCAAGGGAAACGCTGCTTCAAATTGTTATATGGCTGCTGTTTAAGAGTAAAAGATTGCAGAGCTGGAAGGGATGAAAACTCTGGCCATATAGCATCTGATGGTGTACCTAACAGATCAACAATTAATTCCAATTGATGCAATTCAGACCTTCCAGGAAGAAGAGGTCTATGACCTGAAAATAATATTGCGGAGAATATTATCAATACTTGAATTGTAGAATTTGAAAACAGATAAATAACAATGAACATATACTTTTATTATAAATTATGAGGAGGATTATAAAGAAAGAAAAAATACATTTACTATGAAAACATTGACTTTCAGCTTTTGTGGATGAAAAGAGTTATTGATGCTACAGTTCACCTCAGGTGTTAAAAATATTTTAAAATTAAAAATCTAATGAATCGTTTTCTTGAAGTTTATTCTTCAAGTTTTGCATAAAAGCAATTAGTAAATAAATGAAACAATACATTACCAGTTATACCTGAACTGGAAACAAACTAATTATCAGTTCAGGTTAAGTTTGCATTGAACTACATTTTGGTTGCAATATGACAACCCAGCAAAAGCTGACGATTGTATCTCAATAAACAATAAGTACAGTATCAATTAAATACTTAATTTATTAAATCTTCGAAATGATGAAACACACAAAATTCTATTATGTAATAGATGATTCAACCTTAAATGAGCTAATTCAGGACAGCCAAACTATTGCTCAGGTATAATTTACAGTATATGATACGTATATGACTAGTAAGTTTACTGATTTCTTCTATAATGTATACATTGTTGGTGATTTTACTTCGAGTCCATTTGAATCAGAAAAGACTCCATATCTTGTATTTGAAGAATATTCTTTATCACTGTCCATGGGATCTTCTTGATCTTACTTTTCTGCCGATGAATGTTGTGACTCATTTTATTCTTTTTACGAATGCTATTTATTCGGAGTGCTTTAGTAAAGCTGATATTGTTGCTATTCTTAAGGGTTTAAAAACTAGCATTTCTCTTTGCGGTGACTATCCCCATTCCTATTTTGATACTATACGCTGACGAACTTCACCGTGCACAGCTTCGCTCTTTATTTATTAAGATTTTGCAGTATCAGATTTTCCCATCAAGATGGAAAAAGCCTACAATAACATCTATTTTTAAATTTTAGAGCAAAATCGAATGTTTGTAATTACAGAGCAATCTGTATTTTGCTTACATTTCCGTAAATCTTGGAAAACTGCTTCATGATAAATTACTTTCTCAATGTAGGAAGAATTTCTCCAACAAGCAGCAAGGTTTCCTTCCCCATCGCTCAACCACTACCTTTCTAATGAGTCATACCAACTACTTCGGCGATAAGATTTGGACTACAAACAGACAAAAATTACATTGATTTTGCCAATTCATTTGATTGATTGATCATGGACTGGTGATTAAAAAACTTGAAGCCTTTGGGATTGGTGGCGATTCCATCTTACGTATGGGACATGTATCCAAGAGTTGCAGTAAATGGTGCTCATGCTTTATATGATCGTGTAATCGGGGGAACGTAGTTTATCCGGTCAAAAAAATCAATTTTTTTAATTTTTTCTATTTTAAAAATATAATTCCGAAGTTTCAGATCGTTATGCGAAACTTTTAGAAATTTCATAGAGTTAAGTATTCAGATTAACAACTTCTAGTAAGTAGCAAAAAGTTTTCTACACACACCAGGTTTAGCGGATTATATAGCATCTGTTGATGATAGAAGTAAGTTTATGAATTTTAATAGATATTCATAGCTGAAACTTAAATGGCGATTTTCTCACAACAGAGTTTTTAAAATTCGTGTGCACGATTGCACAAAACTATTTAACTTTTGAAATTATTTTTGGCATATTTTTAGAAAATTACTTTTTCTATTCGGTGAACCTCAAATTTTGATGAAATGTAAATAAAAACTATTTTTATTGCCATAAATAAACGGAATTTTATCGTCGAACTAAAAATTTTCACTTTTAAGGCATTCATTTGCACAATTTTTTAAAAAATTGTCCAGTTATTGAGATTCTACGACGAGATACATGTATTGTATATAAACAAAAAATTAGATTTCCGAAATCAAATGAAAATTAAAGACGCTAGGATGCACTCCGTTTTCCCTGTCATTCGAGAATACTCTTTATTATTATTATTGTATTAAGCTAACTACAAGTAGGCTGTAAGCCTGGTGGCAGTTAGTTTCTACATATATACATATACAATTAACATAAAATATTCGAAAAATAAATTATTACACATAAATCGTCAAAAACATAATCCTAAGTAAAATAACATTTTCTTAAATAGTTAAAAAGAACTAAATAAATTTGAGTATAAGAACTAATAGTTGTTTCTGGAGTTTTTCGGGGTTCATGACAGGCCTTCACGGCTACCGTAGCGGTCTCGGGGTGAAACCCCACCGTACATCGCCCAGTCAAGCAATCCCTTACTTCGTCCAGAAGTCCCCATTGCATTGCAATATCCCCATACATATTATAGTATACATGCATTAATTCTACAAAATGTTGGAGCATTTTTTTTGAAGAATTTTACATTTTTAGGCAAGGGTCTTAAGAGTGATACAGGTAACTTGTTTCATTCTGAAATTCCCTTTACATATGCCCTAGTTCAGGGGTCGGCAACCAGTGACTCGCGACACACATGCGGCTCTTTGGATATGAAACTGTGGCTCTTTAGTTCCACACGCAAATATTACTTATTAAAACAAACAATAAAACGATTTTGAATCGACTAACGAGGATTGGGCACCATTTCTCTCTCAGCCCATTGGTAGTAGTAGAATGTATGTCAGTATGGTAGAAGCAAGCTCTCGAATGATGTCGCCGCTGTGCTGTGGATGTGCGAAAGAAGTGGGGGCCAATCCGGCGCGAACCACGGTTCACGAAGTAAGCTTGTCACTCTCATCGTCCGTCACTACTCAAACCGACCTTCGCACACACCTGATATGTTACCTAATTTGTTGTAAAAAACACTACTTATATAAGAATAAATAGATATTTTTCTTATGAATAAATAGATTCGTTTTTTATAAAAAAATATGTATGCGAGTGCTATTTATCGTACGTAGCCCGGGAAAATTAGAAATTTGCGATACTTTTTGAACAAATCTCGAATTGTTGGCAAGGAAAATTTTTGTGGCTCTTTAAAAAATTTGATACATTGTAAATTGTAATTTTTGGCTCTTCCGACTCAAAAGGTTGCCGACCCCTGCCCTAGTTGAAATTATACCTTTATTTCCAAAATAAATGTTCTTCATACACTTAAAGATATAATACACAAACTTAGGAACCTTCAATGATTTGTATATCACCCTTTGTCTAAAAAAATTCTGAAAATTTCCTTAAATTTTAGGTATCTAAACCAGGTTCACTCCTTAACTCTGGAGTCCCACAAGATTCCATTCTAGGTCCATTTAATGTCATCCTAAATAATACACCTATAATTCTGATAATTGATTTCCCTTGTATGCAAAACTGCAAATTATCATATAAAATTTCACATCTTGACGATTGTCTAACCATTGCAAAATGATCTTGATACTTTTCATAGTAGGTGTCATAAGTGGATTCTTTTTCCAAATTTATGTAACTGCAAGACTTTTTCCTTTACGTTAGAAAGGAATCCCATAAGGTCCCACTATAACATCTCAGGTAGCTAACGGTGAATGAGACGTTGACTTCCACCGATGTTGATCTGTTTTGTTATTTGCTCTACTCCATAGAGAAGATGATTTATTCTGCTCAATGCAAGTAGTTCATACATAGGTAAATTGTTGTTTTTGTATTTATCATTTATCTCTTGAATTAATGTATTAATTTTGTCTTTTATATTGTCATTTATTAGATAATGTGTAATTGGGTTAATTTCAAATGTGATAACTAAACTATTATTATTATTATGATCAATGGTTCAAATCTGTTTTTTTTTTCTTTTGAATTTTTTTGTTTAATTCATTCTTCTTTAGACAAACATATTATTTATATAAATGTTGCCTCGCAGAAAACCCTTTTCTATTATTAGAGATTTACACAAAGATAACAGAAAGCAGAGAAAATTATGATAGTTTTTTTTATAAATAATCATTGAAAGGGTTTTTACCAACATGTGAAATAGAAATTATTCCACCATAATTCTCCTCAAGGTGTCAACCACCGGATTGTATTTTTATAATAGTATAATTTCAAAGTAACCATGAATTTCTTACTTTATGTTTAGCAACGTTTAAGCATAGAAATCTTTCGAAAAATTTTATTTTTCACTAAAGATAAATTATTGCATTGCTTGCTGTCAGCAAGCACACCTTTACTCATATACTATATAAATAGGTATATATCTATTCCTATGTATATTTATACAATATTAAAGGTATAAAATATAAATTCAAGCTTTACTCACCGAGGAGTTCTCCCAGGATACATCCTGCCGCCCACATGTCCACTGAAGTAGTTTGTGTCTGTGCCTGTATATAAAAGAAATCCATATCTATTATACATGGCTGCTTCGGGAGATACATCTATTTATATATATAGGATATTAATATCAGGCCTAAACCGCTTGGGCCACGAAGTCATCGATTTTTTTACGTAATGGCCCACTAAATCTCACCAAGGAAAAAATCAAAAACCGACCCTACCTAACATGGGTTCGATTCTAGGAGGCTCAAAAAATCGACTTTCCCCCGTAAGAATGCATGGGGTCGTTTTTCAAATAATTTTAAAAAATACTTCCCATTAAGCTAGAAGTATGAGATTTCATGGAGCTATTGCTATTATTAATATCTACAGAAAAATGCTATTATTTACGTACGACCGGTCATGGGTTTGATGCCAGGAGGTGAAATATTTTCAAATTTTAAAAAATAGTAGCTCCCTTAATATCGTACATAGATCATTCAAACTTTCTACACATATAGATACTTACATAATGTACTTGGAAAAAAATCAGCATTTGCCTGTGTGTCACGGGTTCGATTCCAGAGCGTCCCGTAATCTCGATTTTTCCCGTATAAAATACATTGACCATATTTCCGAAAGCTTTTTATGACACTTCCCAACCGCGCAGAGGTTCAAAATTTCACACAGCCATTAAGGGGACCATTCTCATTTAAAAGCTATTCTAAGATAGTCGTAAATGGTCGTTGGTTCGATGCTAAGGGGCGTTAACAATAACTTCCTAAGAAATGCTTAGGGAATTAAGGACTCATTTTAAGGTACTTCGTGAATGAATTTCCATTTGAAATTCAGGGTGTTTATAAAGTCAATCATACTCAAGCGAAAGATTACAGTAATTTTCTCATAATTAGGACTCATTTTGAGGTAACTCCTTAAGGTATTTCCATTTGAAATTTAGAGTGTTTATAAAGATAGTCGTACATAAGCGAAAGATGACTGTGATTTTTGTAGGATGGCCTTGGTTCGATGCCGGGGCAGGAATAATGCTGCCGTAAGAAATGCATGGGAAATCGAATTCAGTGCATTGTCCGCTGCGAAAATGTCCTTTACTTAGCATGACTTATCCAAATAATCTTTCGTAAAATGGTAAGTTTTATAAAAAAAATATATTTTTCGATTGCTTGCTGTCAGCAAGCACACCTTTACTGGTATATATATTTTATAATAAAAAGCAATTAAAGAAGTATGCACAAAAGGAGAGAGTGGCTCAAAGATATTCACAGGCAATGCGTTCCATTGCTCTATGCTCCAAGTTACAAAAAAAAATTTTTCCTGAATTTATCTTCAAATTCCCTCTGAGACAGAGATATCACACATATGAAGTTGAACTTTTTGCCAACAATGAAGAAGAAATAAATTCAAGGCTTCAAGAGCTAGCTATGGCAGGACAGAAGACAGAACTCATGATAAACTTGAACAAAACAAAGTTAATGTATAATTTCTTTGCAAAGCAAGTGCCTATAAATCTTGAAGAAACCACCCTAGAAATGTGCTGCGAATACACGTACATTGAGTAGCTTGTGAAAACAGGAGAAAAGAATAGAATTAAGGAAGTAAACAGAAGAATCAAACTGGGTTTGAGTGGCTTTGGAAGAAACTCAAACATCTACAAGTCAAGAATACTGATGGAACTGAAAAAGAAGGTCTTCAATCGAATCATTCTCACTGTCTTAACATACGGTAGTGAAACATGGATTCTGAATGCAGCAATAACTCAGTGACTGCACAAAGAAGTATGGAACGCTGCATGCTTGGGATCACAATAAGAGACAGGAAGCATAAAACATGAGTGAGGAAGATAACAGGAATTATGGATGTAATAGAGAAGAAGAAGTCCTTAAAATGGGTGAATCCTCTGAGATAGAGATTCAATTTCATAACTTGGATCACTTCTACTATAATAATCTGGCCTTTTTAATCCATCTAGTCTATCCAGCATGGCTCTGTAGGGTATGCTTTGAAAAGATTTCCTAACCTGATAATTATATTCTTGTTTTTGAAAGTCCCACCCTAATACTGTTAGCATGTATGTGACACTTTCAGTCTTTATAAAATATCTCTAAACATACCCAGCAGCTGTTTAATGAACCATTTCAGTTTCATTTATGAGCCCACTCTGCTATGGAGCTCATACTGATATCCCATACTCTAAGATGGGCCTGACTAAAGATTAGTCTTCTAATTCTTTAGAGCTCGAGCTACCTTCTCCTATAACCCTGATAATAAAATGCAGCATCCTATACGGCTAACTGTGCATCCTCATTACAAAAATTTTGTAAATGTCACTCCTAGGTATTTGCATTTATTGCAGGAAAAACTGAAACTGGGATCGAACTCAGAATCTTAAAATCTTGAAACCTAAGCACTGCCTACTTTGCTACTGAGGCCTTGAAAAAACAGCAATTGTGAGGCTAACAAGAGAAATGAGGTATATTTTCAGAAACTGGAAGGGAATAAAGAAAGATTCTAGCTGAACTAAGAAATAGATTCGCAGCTCATATTGAAGAAGAATTGGTAGATAAAGGCATTAAATTACGATGGAGTCAGCAAAAGAAGTAGGATAAGAGGACCAAAAGATGAGAGGAAAACCAAGATTTCCAGGAAAAATCATGAAACATAACTTCCAAATGCTGATGGGAGAGGACAAGGAAAGAGTTGTTTAAAAAATTGGCTAGGCTTCTTGGGTTGAGAGATCTATGATTATTGTTATTTAACACAGGTAAAGGGGTGGATCTACAACTAACTATGGAATCATTGATTATATTACAAGCTGTTTTGGTCTGATTAGGGGCAGTGTTAATTGAGAAATCATTATAAGTTTTTCCTTAAATTGATGAGCTGTCTTTATTTTCTCTCACAACAGGTATACAACAAGTAAATTTCAATGTCACCATAATCCTGTGCTTGGCTTGCTACAGGCCTTTTAAGTCAAGAGAAAATAAACATATTTATGGAGGGACCCATTTTTACTGACTGTATTCTAGGGTTCAATTTTAAAGAAAGGATACGTGGTATTGAAAAGGTGTGTGAATTAGTTATAGGATAAGCAGAAGATTAATTAAGTAATTGGAGGAGCAGGCATGGTAGATATCAGACCACTTCACACTCACAAATATGATTAAATATTAGTTTGGATTGGCTAAAGTTTCTGAGAGAAGGCTGGTCATGAATCTAAGAATGATTTGTGACATGGTTGACTCTTTCTAGAATATTAAAGTGAAATGACCAATAATGGAGATAATAATGAAGTATACAAACCTGTAAAAGTAATTCAGGAGCCCTGTACCAAAGAGTGACTACACGGGGAGTCATAGGCCGTAGTGGTAACCCAAACCATCTCGCTAAACCAAAGTCAGCTGTGAAAATTGATATTCATAGCAATATTAGGATATGTGAGTGAAATAAAAATACAATTTTATTGAAAACTACATATTAACAAGCCTTTCTCACCTATTTTCACACATCCTTTGTCAGTCATCAAAAGATTTGAAACTTTGAGATCACGATGAACCACGAAATTTCGGTGAAGATACCTTAATCCTCGAAGAACTTGAAGCATTATGCATTTGACTTGGGACTCTGAGAAAGGTGCCTGCATGTTATCCAGTAAGGATGCCAGATCTTGTTCACAGTATTCCATAGCCAAGAATATACTAGAGATAAGAATTGAAGTTTAGAATAGAAATGCACATTTATACACAACGGATATAAGATAAGTATTGACAGCCATACCCTAACGGCAAAATTTATACAATTAAGGGCATAAACACATAACCTAGGCATAGGTATACAAGCTTACTCATCAATTTCCCACCAAAGTTGGTCTCTAATCAGATAAATTAAACATTCTTATATACATAACAAATAAAACACAAGTATAACGATTTACCTTTCTAGACTGCGTCCAACCACTACCTCCCTCAAGTGGACAATATTCTCATGCCTACAACTCAGCAGAACTGATATTTCACGAAGGCCAGATACTGGAAGGCCATCCTTTTCATGCTCCATACGAACTTTTTTCAGTGCAACCACACGATCAGTTTTAGTATCTCTTGCTCTATCTGATTACAAAATTATATAAATTGAAGTAATATTGTTAAGAAAAACATCAGAATCAACATTTTAATTATGATTGAGAAATATTTTTTGGCAGAGAAACGAATATGTAATTAAAAACATAGGGTTGGTTCTCAGTGACTGTGGTGACAAAATACTTCACATTTATCATGAAACTTAAAAATAAGTCTGTGATACATACATACGATGCCATAAGTCCCTTCGCCAATTCTATTGAGTTTTTCAAACTCAGAAACGAATCTACATTTACCAAGCTAGAAAGGAATATAAAAATTCTTAACAAATATAATTTATAGAAAGTAATTCAGGAACAAGAAGAATATTCATTCTAATATTACCATATCCTGCTCTGGTATTTCCATTGGTTTACCAGTAAGGAAAGAGAAAAGAACTCCTCGACGTGTGACAGGAGCGGAAGGATCAGGACCACTTTCACCTTGAACTCCATCATCGGCGTTTCCTTCGAGGGATCTTTTACCTACAATACATTTTAATGCAACTAAGAGACTGACTAATCTTATAAAATATAAAATGTGAGAATTAAAAATAACGTGTTGAGAAAATAGTATAATGGAAATGTTTAATCAGAGAGGGCCATACTGATCGATATGACATATGAAAACTAAAGCAACTGATTTTTGCTAAAATTCTTTGGTATTATGCATTATTGGTTTTCATGGTTTTTATAAATATGAATGAATGGTAAATTAAAACCACAAAAAAATCTTGTAAACTAATGTTTGCGTACCTTTGGTCATTTTTCAAAAGTCTATCCTTTAGTCGAAAAACTATTTGAAATATATTTTACGGTCTTCCGGCTCCCTGAGAAATTAAATCCACAGACACTTCGTCTCTCTCTTTTGTCACACTCCACCGTTGTTTACAGATCCATTGTCGCCATCTACCGAACCGAAGTGATTTTCAGTATCAAATGAAACGTGAAATTTGCGTAACCCGTCCATGGAATTGGTTTTCGCGATAGATGCGGTAAAAAATTTTCAAGCGTGCTGTAGGATGTATTGTATTAAATATATTAAATTTTAATCGTATCATTGACTTTCTCTCTACCATGCACGGATTAGACATAGTACGGACGGACGGAGTACATAACTTAAATTATACGCCTCAGCTGATGTGTTCTGTTACTTGCACTTTATGATCGATTAATAAAATCCCGTATCCTCTAGTTCACTGAGTGTCGACTTTCAGGATTCTCAAGTTTGAATGATTGGCAATTAAAAAAAACCTTTCGTATTCTTTGCTGTTATAAGGTGAGAGTTTTCCAATTCTTAAATGATTATCATTTTACATATAGTTTGAGGAAGGAATGTGCCGGATAAGTGCTTTAATGGCTGCATTATGTTTTCACTTAGGTTGTTTTACGACTTACCTTGATGGTATATCACTCGAAAATTTTGGAGAGATGAAAAATAAATATGATTTAATATCAAATTGAAACTTTATTTAAATTACACATAAATGGCTCCAGTATGGTGAAACACTATACGATCATCGATACTTTCATTTCCACCCTACTGAAGACTTTTTAAAATCGACTTAGCTTCTTCGTTGGCCTAAGAAAAAAGATTTAAATATTATAGGCATATGACTTTAGAGTATATAATTATAAAGAAATCCAGGTCGCCTAAATGTATATATTTGGAAATACCTTAACGTCATCCGATGTCTTCTGAGGGTAGCCCTGAGCAAGTTTTAAGTAATATATGGCTTTATCTTTCTTGTCCAGTTTCAGATAGGTTTTTCCAAGCATCAATAAGTTCATACTAAAAGAACAAAAATCCATTTGACTAAAAAATTCATTAGTTAAAAAATTACAGCTACAAATTTTAATGATCTTTATGAATGAATGGATTTAAATGACCTATTTGGAAAAGATTTGAATTCGTAAATACGTCTACGTGTAACGTTGATTTTATTCTTTGCAACAAATGGCAATGAGATAATTAGTCATTTAGTTTCTAATTTCAATGGTGTAAAATATTACACAAGGGAAACTTTAAGTAACGTTTTGGTGAATTTCAAACCATCATCATACGTTTAAAATGATAAGATAGTATTCAGAGCAAATAAATTTGCGCCTTCAAATATCTTAAGTACCTCTGAATTTATAAAATTGATTTACCCAAGAAAATTGAGTTTTTTATTCATGGAAAATTGTCACTGAACTGTACAGACTATGAATCGGATTTTATTTTGAAAATGTAATCCTACTGTAGTTTCCCCTAAAAAAATAATCAACACTGGTCAGTTTTACAGTAGGGAAAATCCGAAAATGAGCTATATCTTAAGGTATTAATGGAATTGAAACACTACATATTCTCTTCGTTGACAGTACAAATAGTTTGATTGCATTAAAAAATGTGGTTTATTCTGTCAAAAGTAAATTAATACTATACATATATATCACTAAAAATCATTTTAGATGAAAGTATTTACAGACCGTTTCAACAATGTACATATTTTTTGATAATACAAAATTAGTAAAAGTTTTTGAAGGAAATAATAATTATGGTGATTCAATACTGACTTTTCCCTTCAATAATGCAATGAAATCTAATAAATGAGTCTTTACTACTGTATATATGTTAGCACTAGTCATAAATGTATCTAACTACAAAATCTAGAATACTTTTAGGTAGTTTATGCTCTTTTTAAAGTACCTGTAAAAATTTGGATCAGCTGATTCTGCCTTTAGGAAATATTCAAGAGCTTCTTCAAATGATGAAGTAGGAGGAGTTGCAAAAACTGTGCTTGCTATTTTTCTTTGATACCAAGGCATATTGGCAACTTCAAAACACCTGATGAAAGGTAGTAAACATTATTTTATTGACTTAGTACTTTAATTAGAAATTGCTATTGAAACCTCTCTTACTTACCATGATCCAAGAAGATACAGTACAGTAGCATCTTTAGGATTGAGTTCAACAGCTCTCTATAAAGTATATTCAGCATTGTTGATTTTTGAACACGCTTTTATTATTTAGTAAAAAAATCACGGTTACATACCATCATATGCTGTTTCATTACATGAGCCTGGGTTATTTTTGCTTTTATGCCATTGTATGCTGAGGTAGCATCAATGAGTATTGACGTCCATTTATGAACAGCGTAGTTTGTCTCATTCAAGTTTAAAGCCTCATTTATGTAATCATAAGCTTTAAAAATCATTTCCCTCTTCCTTTTATCATCAGCCTCTTCTTTAGATAATGTATATAAGGCTTTGCTAAGTCTCCAAAGGACTTCGTCACTTTTCTCATTCTATTAAAGAAGATGAACTATCTCTAAATATACGTGCGCTAAATAATTTCCTTGGTCAATCTAACGAAGATAATTTCGGTACCTTGAATGGTTCCAAAATTTTGTATGCTTCGGAAGGTTTATTTTCTTCGAAAAATTTATCTGCCTGCTTCAATGCATGCTTCAAATTCGAGTTTGAAGAAAAAATGGAAAGACCATAAATAAACGAAAATGAAGCAATCTTAGCAGAAACCGATACATTCGGAATTGTATATATTGGAGCCTGGAAATAGATAATATATAAGAAAGATGTAGAACAGTTACTCCTCCCAATGAGACAAGAATATTGATTTTCAAAACACTAGAATAGGGTATCATATAATAGAATTTTGAGAGTAAAAATATTTTCTAAAAATATCTATTGGAACACAGTTATCTGTAAATGATCATAGAAAATGATTATTGATTTTCTTGAAAATAAAGATAATGTCATCATGAATACTCGAGGAATTTCTGGAAACTAACATTTTTCTTAACTTGTACTTCTCTTACGACTTTGTAAAGTATCCGAGGTATCCCTTTTAACATATTCACTCGAAACATCCCCCTTGAGGTGAGTTTAAATTTATTTTCTTTCGTAATAACAAAAGAATGGACTCTATGAATTAAGTAGGCGACACTTCTATGTCGTGTTAAGGTTTAATTAAAATTCATTCTTTGACGAGAAAGAAGTTACTCAAAGAACATATATCATCCGAGTCGAAATTTTTAATTATGGTGTTAATATAGTATGTTATATAATGTTGTAATTATTCCCTATTTCTTATTCGACTTTAGTTTCCAACTCGTACTATGGAACGAACTAAGGTACAGAAAAACTGAGGGGTATTTCACACAGCTCTCTTCAATTCTCTAGGAGTATTTCTAACGAATTTTTGTGTTTAAATACTTATGTTTAGTATCCGCAGGTCCAAGTTCACGCTAAATTATTAGATATTTTTGGGAAATGTAGGAATTTGATAAATGTTCCAGGAAAGAAAAGAACTCAAATTTACATAATATATTTATTATATATAAACTTATATAATCAATAAATTGTTGTAACAGAACTAATATATAATAGAAATAATTTTCATCAACATACGTCATAATGACGACAATGTATTCACATAAGTACAGGAATGCATACACATTTTTATGAATAAGTACAAAAACTGTACTACATAGCAAATCCTTTACAAAGATAACTCTAATTTGTTCATTATCTCCTTCAAAGTAATGTGTAACATATTTTTGGTTGGCAAGAAAAAGATATGGTGCCTACCCATTCCCTGATAAATCACAATTCACAAGTTCATATCACTCTAATCAGTTACCAGGAAATTTAGGCAACTTCCAATAGTAACATATTCAACAGCCATTAGAAATGCTATATTTGCGACAATTACTCACAGCAACAGGCAAGCATGTATTATGCCTTTTAATTTAATCTTTAGAAGAAAACACTCTCATAAACTCATTTTTAGTCTTTATGATAACTTACACAATATTTGAGATGAATGTATAGTTTTTGTACAACAAACCATCACAATTCAAAGAGCACTGTGAATTTCCAAAATCTAGTACCCTGTCATCTCTTCAATTTCACTGGTTTCCAAAATCTTTCTCAACATTCAACTTCCAAATTCTTGACTAGCAATTAGAAGAGCAATTGTTGCAGCATAATGACTTCATTATTCTGCTAATGCAATAATCCCAGAAGTAGATATTCAAACAAAAATAACTTCACCTACTTATATTTCTGTGGCCTGTATGCATACTGATATTTGTCGAGCAATGTGATGAAAATGAACTTTATTAAGCCACAATATTCAAAGCACCTGATTCTGGAAACTTGGAATGAGCCTAGAATGTTATTGATGCTCAAGCATCAGATGGAGTTGTTGTCATCATCTCTTGCATCTAATGGAGGAGGTGCATCAGGTAATGTTTTTGTGGTTCCTTGTGTTAAATATCCAGCAACTCCAGGAGCTCCTGCTGACATTCATAAAGACAATATTACAATTTAATACGAAAATACAATGTTTATGAATCTCTGCAGGAAAAAAACAGCCATTTAAGACAATAAAAAATTAGTATGCTAATTTTGACAGTTTTTAGGTCCACAACATTTCCTACATGGGTATGCTTTTTATGACCTGTCTACTGCAAGCTTCCTCAGCTTGTGAAAGTTTCTTTCCAAATTTTCCCAGGCTTATAAATGTTGCTTCCTTTAACTTGGATTAGACATTGATGAAGAAACTTCTGATTTGAAGAAACCAGGGGAAGCAAATTGCTAAACATTGATTTCCCTTAACAGGAAGTATTGGGCAGCCAAAAATTGTTAACAATCATAAAGAATTCTTCATTCAAAAATTTGTAAGCTTATGCTCATTTTATTCACAGAAGTATTACCAAAAAGTTAAAACTCAAAAGAATTAAAAGTAATGAAGCCATAGAATATATTAACACAATTCATACATTTGTTTACAGTTAATCCAAATTTTCAGATTAAACATAAGTTAAATATTAGCTGCATACCTCCTTGCATAACTCAGTAATTTTAAAATTTATATTGCACCATATTTACTTTCTTATAACAATTTTTATTGCACCTGCAACCTAATTAAACCTATTTAAATGATAATGTACAGTGCACACTATAATTTTTAGATGTGGAGATATTGTACTTCCATTCCTGCAAATATAAACAATTTCCAGCAGATATAAACAGAAATAGTTAATTACTATGAGCTGTGTATAATTGGCTGATTAAGATGAACAAATTATCAACCCTTAAGCAGTCAGATGAATACTCACTCACTTTCTCTTGAAATGTCTAAATTTAAGTAATGTTATTTCAAAAATATTTTACTACTTGTAATTATTTCAGAAATTAACTAAAATGAACAAAACAAGTAGAATAAATCTTATACATTTTTCATCATCAAGCCACCTCTTAAATCATACTTAAATAAAGGTCAATAATTTTAGTTTTTGGTCGAGAAGAAAAAGAGGAGCATTTTTATGAAATGAGGATGTTCAAATAACAAGTACATTTCTCTTTTTTGTCCTTCATTTATAATATATGTAACCTGCACAAGTGCTATCTAGGACAAGGATTTCAATAAATTAAATGAATGATACTGGAGCTGAAAAGATCTTTGAGAGATCCAAGATCAACCATCATAATTCAAAGGAGTTTGTATTGTCCAATAGTACATTGTAATTTGTAGAATTAATTAGTTTAAGCCTTTTTAATTTTATTATTATACATTTTTGTAATTACAGTCATTGAGTACATTAAATCTGATGTTGGAATGAGAGATGATATAAGATGGTATTATAAAATGCATGATCCCAAAAAATTTTTATTAGTGGATATTGAAAGGATACCTTTTTGTTTGGAAAATAAATACATGGACTTATTTTGATTTTGGCTCATGACTTACCAGCAATTTTCTTGCTGTTATTAGTCTTTGAGAATTTTTCAAGTAAAAAAGTAGGTTCTATTGGTGAGAATATGTCCTCATACAAAAATTGGGATTATTTTATTATTTTTTATTATGGAAATTAAAGACTGTAAAGAAAACTGTATAAATAAGAAGTTTTCATTATTATTTACTTCATGACTAAAGTAATATTTTATAGCAAACCCCTCAGTCATTATCCCAATTATTTAATAAGTAGGAATGAAATGTTCTTGGGTTTTAATCCTGGCTGGTTATGATGTTTCAACTCCTCTCTTTGGAGCTTAAATATCAAAGGACACTGACACATCCACCCATATGGCAACCCAAGAATATTTCATTTATGCGATTTCCTGGTGAAAATACTAAATTCTTCAAAAAGAAATTAAATGCAAGTTACTTTCCCTAACATCTAATCCAGCATTTTTTTAACAGAAAATTAAAGGAAAGAGCAGCAGATTGAACCAGTGGACAGTTATAAACATTCTCATAGTAATGATGAAACAGAAACCAGGATGAAAAAAATTAATAACCATTGCTCATACTGCAATTATATACTTATTTCTAGGAACAATAATAAACTATACTTTTACTTTAGTACACAAAAGATTTACTTCAATTTTGCTCTAAGATTATACATGAATCCCATTTCTTGATAAGTTACTTCAGTCAGATAAGTAAAAAATAAATACAGCTTTCATTACTCATTGAAAATGAATGTTGAAATTATTCTTTCTAATGAATATCAATTAATTTCCAGTGATTTCAGGTCACCAATAGAAATATATCCTTATTTTTGGAAGATCAAATCTTCAATCAAATATTACCATAAATATGGTACAAAGATCGCCAGAATTTTAGCCCACTGATTGAGCTTAATAGAAGAGGCACAAATCTATTATATTAGGCTAAAATTGTTAGATAATAAAATCATTACCTGTAAGGTATGCTGGTTGATTTCCTCCAGAAATGAAGAGATCATGCCTTTGGTCCCTATAATCAGCCCAAATAGGTGAGCGAGCTAAAAGATTAGCAACTCTTTCTCCATGCATCTGACTTCGTTCCATAGCCTTCAATGCCTTAACAACTTGAGCTTTAGCTCCACCACCAACAAGAGTTCCTCCACCACCATCCAAGAGACTCAAAAGAAATGGAACTAATTCTGCATTCAGAGCCTGTTAAATGTTCAATTTTATTACATGATTACATATTAATGTAAGCACCTCATATAATCCACATATTCACCCCAATATTATATATGTAATAGAATATTTTAAATTTGGAGGGACATCTCTCTCATCTAGGTGGAAGCATTTACAAACTGCCTCAGGAAAAGGGAGAATACTCAAGGAATGGAATCACGCAAGGATTATCCTTCAACACAAAAAAAGGAAGCAAGAAGGATTTGAAGAACTACCACCCCATCAGCCTCCTCCCAGTTATCTACAAAACACTGATGAGGATAATTCAAGAACATTTGAAGACATCTCTTTCAGCTATGCATGAGAGAACAAGCTGGATCTCGCTGGATGATAGCGTTTTGTATATCCCATTTTTAAAGAATGTCTTATCTCCAGAGGCCAAAAATTTAACCAGTGTTTGTCTGATTTATTCTTCTTTCTTGAATTGTTTGCCCTGCAAGAAATTTTGTAAGGACAAAAACCATTGGTATGCGAGACATTCCTTAAAAATGGGATATACAAAATGCTATCACGCTGTAGAGAAGTCATAAATAATGATGGCAATTGAATTATTCAATAAACTTTATTCAAAGTATGAAAAAATCTATTATTTTGTTTCATTCTAAAATGGACAGAACTTTCCAGTCCTATTATATAAAACAATACTATACTCATAACTGACTGCTGGCAGTAAGTAGGCAAACTATCACTCTTCTGTAAATATTTATATATGAGTAAAGGTGCGCTTGCTTACAGCAAGCAATCGTTTAATATGTCCTAAGATGAAAAGTAAGATTTTTTGAAAGAATATTCTGTTCTCTCATAAACTAAGGAACACTATCCAAAGGTATACTGCATTGAGTTCGATTTACCATGCATTTTATAAAGGCAGAAGTTTTCCTGCCCAGGCATCATAGGACATGCTGCGAAGAATAACTTCATTATTCGCAAAAGTATTATCATCTTTATACATTCACTGAATTTAATAATAAAATACATTCAGCAAGTGACTCAAAAGGTGTTCCAATATTCTAATGCATTTCTTACGAAGTTATTGTTACCGCCCCCTAGAATCGAACCAACGACCATTTAAGTCATAATTACGGTCGCTTAGGATATTAATGTCAGGCCCAAACCGCTGGGGCCACGGAGCCGCCGATTTTTTTACGTAATGGCCCACTAAATATCACCTAGGAAGAATTCAAAAACCGACCCTACCTATCATGGGTTCGATTCTAGGAGACCCCAAAAATAGACTTTCCCATAAGGACACTTCCCAACCACGCAGAGGTTCAAAATTTCACACAGCCATAAAAGGGACCATTCTCATATAAAAGCATCCCTAAGATTGTCGTAAATGGTCGTTGGTTCGATTCTAGGGGGCGTTAACTATATCTCCCAATGAAATGCATAGGGAATTTAGGACTCATTTTAAGGTACTTCCTGAATGAATTTCCTTTTGAAATTTGGGGTGTTTATAAAGATAATCATACATAAGCGAATATCCCGATACCATTTTCATTTAATATCAAAAACCGTTAATTCTACGAAAGTATACGTAAATATTACGTTGCTATAAACAAACATCCTTTAAATACTGATTTCTCAATGCCTTCTTAAGAGAAAATTCAACAATCACATCCATGGCAACTAAGAAATAGTTAGTTTACAGCCTCAAAATTCATCAAAATTATCATCTAATTTCTCCAAATTCTCGTATTTTCTGATCGTACACTATATTTCATGACCAAATTAAGACACTATTCAATTTCCCTTCTTTTGGTGCTACTTTCAAATCCAAACGTGGGTTATTTCTAATTTAATTTTGCAAAAGAAAGAAAGCATGCAAGTGATAAAATCTAAGTTTACATGTATTTCTTACAAGAACACCGTAAACACCGGACACACACCAAATGGAATTTATATACACACACACGCACATGGCGCTGCCTAACATACCTTCCTAAAAAGTGAAGGAACTGGGTTCAAATCCCAGTCATGTTGCTATTCAGTTTTATTCAACTTTTTGAAAGATTAACACTTAAATACTTCCTTTATCCTAGAAGTGGGAGGACAATAGATGACAAAAAAGAATCGAGAACTTAAAAGAGAACCATGAAATATTTTTAGAGGTTATCAAAATTGAAATGAAGTTTTGTATAATTAAATTTCATTCATTATGTAATTTTATTAAACACAGGTTTAATAAATTGAATAAGTAAAATAAAGGGTCCCATTAGATTAGTTGGATAGAATATGCTTATATGTATTATTTTCATTGGACAACAGTAGATATTTCCAATGTATGCACAAAATGACCTTATTTTAGGTTAGAGTAGACCATTCTCCAGTCAAGAAAAGCAATAAATAATTATAAATCAATTGTGCATCCTAAATAATTAATACTGAGTATCCAAATAAAAAAGTTCAAAATATACCAAAATATATGAAAAACCATATTATACTGGTTAATTTCTCAATGTGAAAATAAAAAATATGGTAAGCAATTAAATTGTACTTCTATTTATTTTTGCTAATTGGCATTCTAAAAATCAGGGATATTCGACAACTTAATTTATAACCCTTAATAAATTATAATAAAAATACTTACCTGCCGTACTAACTCATCATAATTTGCAGAAAACAAACGATATAGAGTTTCACAAGCAACTGCAGTAATGTCACTTCCATTTGGATCACCAATAACTAATCCAGGACATCGAAGAGCAGCACTTAGAGGAGCTATGCAATCAGTGTGGGATAGAGCTTCTATGCAAACCTATTAAAAATTGCAAATTAAAAAGATATATAAGTATATATATATACGAGTAAAGGTGTGCTTGCTGACAGCAAGCAATGCTATAATATATTTTTAATGTGAAATAAGATTTGTCGGAGGATTGCTCCGCTCAAACATTGCTAAACATAAACTGAAGGACAATATCGCAGCTGACAATATACTGAATTCGATTTCTCATGCATTTCTTTCGGCAGCATTATTCTCACCCCGACATCGAACCCAGGCCATCCTACGAAAATCACTATTATCTTTCGCTAATGCATGATATTCATATTTATAACCACTCCAAATTTCAAATGGAAATACTGAAAGGAGAAAGTGCCTCAAAATGAGTCCTTAATTCCCTATGCATTTCCTACGAAGTTATTGTTAACGCCCCCTAGAATCGAACCAACGACCATTTTCGACAATCTTAGGTATGCTATTATATGAGAATGGTCCCTTTTATGACTGTGTAAAATTTTGAACCTCTGCGCGGTTGGGAAGTGTCATAAAAAGCATTCGGAAATATGGCCAATGTATTTTAAACGGGAAAAATCGAGATTACGGGTCGCTCTTGAATCGAACCCATGGCTCATAGGCACGTGTTAATTTTTATAAAAGTACATTATATACGTATCTATATGAAATCTATAGAAAGTTTGAACGATCTATGTATAATATTAAGATAGTTAGGATTTTTCAAAATTTGAAACTTTTTCACCTCCTGGCATCGAACCCGTACTCTTTTATGGATAATTGATAACATTTTTGTGTAGTAATGTATATTTCCTATAGCCACATGAAGTGAAGAGAGTGGGAGGGAAGTTAAGGAAAGAGCATAAAAAACCTTGGTTAGGCCAGTTGTAGAATATGCGACGAGTGTTTTTAAGTTTGGGATCCGCATGAGACGGGCCTATGTAAGAAAATTGAAGGCAGCAAGGTACGTGTTTGGTAATCACCGCAACGATGAAAGCGTTAGCAAAATGATAGACCAGTTGGGGTGTGAATTTCTACAATACAGGAGGAAAAATTTTAGGCTAACGGGCATTTATAACACTTGGAATCGTAAAGATGTATGGGACGAACTGCGCCATAGGTTCCAAACTCCAACCTATATTGGACGCGGCGACCATCTTCTTAAAATTAAAGAGCGTGAACAAAAGACCGACTTGGCAAAATTTTCTTTTATAAATAGAGGGATAAGGGAATGGAACGCATTACCTGAAGAAGTTCTCATTCCAATGCCAGAGAATTCAAGGAAATTTATATCTAAGTTAAAAAAGTGATGTTAATTATAAATATTAGATTATTATGTTTTTTAAATTTTTTTTGTATATTATTATTTTTTGTTTTGATTCTGAATGTATGTAATGTATTCTATGTATTTAGTCAGACCTACTGCCTTCGGGAGGTTTTGCGGGGTTTCCCTCTCGACTAGGGTAAATGCCGGGCAGAGTATTACATTTGTTCCCCTGAGAAGAGAGCTACCACCAGGCCTGGTGCCTATTTGTTGCTCTAACAACAATAAATAAATAAATAAATGAAATTTGGTCGTTATACGTTCCCGGGAAGTATTTTTTAAAAATAGTCAAATATCGACTCCATGCGTTCTTATGGAGAAAAATCCGACTTTTGGGCCTCCATGATAGGTAGAGAGGGTTTTAGATTTTTTCCTGGGTTAAGTTTAGATGGCCATTACGCAGAAAAATCAGAGAGTCGGTGGCCCTTGCGGTTTGGGCCAGACATTTGTATCCTCAAATTTTTTTTACCCCCTAGTTATCTATATATAATAGATATGTTATATCCCCCCGAAGCGTCCATGGGTCATCCTTTTCTCCGCTTTTAAATATTGGAGTGACGTTTGCGATTTTCCAATCATTTGGGACCCTATCTTCACTAAGAGATTTCTCAAATACTATTTTAAGAAAAGGAGCGACGCTTACCGCAACTTCTTTTAATACCTGGGCTGGTATGTCTTCAGGACCAGGAGATTTATCGGACTTAATGTTGCGCAAAAGCTTAGTGATGCCGTCTTCACTGAAGGTGATTTTAGACCTTTTTTCAGGCTCGTCTAAATTTTGCATGGTACGCGATGAACTATTGGGCGTAAATACACTATGGAAGAAATCATTTAAAATATTGGCTTTGCCCTTAGCATCATTAACTACTTTTCTGTTGTTAGTTTTTAAGGAGCCTACTGTTTCTACTTTGCCTTGAACCTCCCTAACGGACCAAAAGGCTTTAGGGTCGTTGTCTAGGTGTTCGCATAAAACTTTCTCCTTGAACTGACGGAGCGCATCTCGCATGATGCGTTTAGTTTTTGATTTGGCTAATTTGCACTCGCTCAGCAATTTATTGAAGTCGATTTTGTCCGGAATCCTCTCAGTGGATTTTATTTTAGAATGTAAGCGCCTCTATTTCTTAAGTGCTTTTCTGATCTCTTTATTGTACCATCTAGAAGAATCTATATTGTATCTACCATTGTAAATGTGTGTTTTGAACCCTCACAATGTTTATATGCAAGTATTAGTACTTAATATTACAGTCTAAATAATACATAAATTGGATTAAAATTCTGACTGAAATAGGAATTTTAGGAATAGAAGGAAAAGATTATTAGATTGATGACGGAGAAAGAAGAATTAAAGAAACAGATTTGATGGTTAGATTTAGTGAAGTGAAGATGAAAGGGGCAAAGGTTGAATGTTTTCAGGAGATAGGAAATAGATGCATAGATTAGAAATAAGATTTCCTTTGGCATAAAATTAGAACTTTACACTGTCTATTTGTTGAACCTCAAAAATTGATGAAAATATAAATTTAAACAATTATTATTGTTATAAATAAAGAGAATATTTACAATGAAATTGAAATTTTCATTCTCAAGGACTGCCATTTTCACAGATTATAAAAAATTGTTCATTTTTGGAGGTTCACTGATGAGATAAATATATCTCTAAAAGATATTTTTTAAGAGTAAAGGTGTGCTTGCTTACAGCAAGCAATCGAAAAATATATCTTTTAATAAAACGTAACAATTTACGAAAGATTATTCGGATAAGTCATGCTAAGTAAAGGATATTTTCGCAGTGGACAATGCAGTGAATTCGATTTCCCATACATTTCTTACGGCAGCATTATTCCCGCCCCCCGCCCATTACGTAAAAAAATCGGCGGCTCCGTGGCCCCAGCAGTTTGGGCCTATATATATATATATATATATCCCCCGAAGCGTCTATATGTATAGATAATAAAAGAATTTAATTGTTAAATTACAACATTGAAAATGCTAGGATGCACACTAATTTCCATGTTTAGCGTGAAATCTATATATGCTGTACATAGGTCCCAATAAAAACAATAACTTAGGTTATTAATTTCTTATAAAATTTTTTTCATACTCTAAAAATATAAAACATGTTCTTAACAATCCCATATATACCTCTAAAAATTTGGGCCTCTAAACCAGATTCCCCTTTAAATGTATATGGAACATATTAATCCATATACCGAACAATATAGACCATTAGAAAGCTAAAGAAAATGATACCAAAGCTATTTTACCAGAAAAACAAGGGGGAGAAATACCTAACTGAAAACATGGAATTCTATTATAAGCTTTTATAATAAAAAGCAAAGTAAAGAATGACATCATTGAGAAATCAGAATAATGGATGTAGAATCTGAAACAGATGCAGCAGATGAATTGAAATTGCAACCCAAATTTAGATGGGGTAATTGTAAAGGTTGATTTATTGAAGACTGAAGATTTATGAATAGTTCATAAGTCAATATGAAGATGATGATGTGCCAGGCTTGAACTGCATAAAACCTCTTATAAGATATTCATTCAGATATGAATAATTATCAGCCAATTATTTTAACTAGTGTAGTCTGTAAGCAAAAAGAGAAACTGACAGTAAACTGTATTTATAGGTTACACCTATAAAAGAAATGGCTTAGTAATGCATAGAATGGTTTTCGTGAAGAGTTAGTACGTGACTTTCAACTTACAACTTTTATGCAGGAAGTAGCAAAGGCACTGGATAAGGGGAATGGGATGATACATCTTAGTATATACTGCTACTATATAGGTGCAAAAACCTACTAGTAGTTATTTAAACAATAATAATCATGATGAGTATTTACTAATACTAATATTCTACAATACTAAAGTATTTCATATGATTCAATTTTCATTGTTAAAATTTTTAATATTATGTGCATCATTAACATATTAATGAAATAAATGATAATGTTTAATTTGACACATCAATAACAAACCTGTGAAGTAGAAATTTGGTGAAGTATATGGATGGCAGCTCTGGGTACAGGATCTTCTTTTTTTGGCAAGCCTGAGGATGACTTTGGTACTAGGGCAGTGGCTGACTTGCCCATTAATTGACAGAGGCGAGGTAAATGCCCTAATGCTGGAACTTGATCAGCCAAAGCAGGCTGTGCTTTGAGTAGGGCCACAATGGCACTTGTGCAAAGATCTAGGAACTCAACCTTAGAAAAATAAAGGACATTTTTGCACAGATGATTCATGGACATGATATTGATATAAATCTAATTTTTTATATATAAATGAAATATAACTCTAATAATCAAATTCAATAAAGTTGGTGTAAAGATCAATTTTTTTATATTTAGAGGTAACCAACTTCAATAATGATTTTGAACAAATTGAATACATCACACTTCCTCATACATGAAAAGAGCAAAATACTGAATAATGCCATAAATTAAAACATATTAATGACTTGTTCAAACAAATAAATAGAAAATGGAAGATACACTGACTTACATCTACTGTCTTTGGATCACGGCTCATCATACCAAGGGAAGTATCTAAAAGCTCAGTGAGGAACTCTCGAGGTCTCCGTAGCTGCCAGTTTGGATTTGCAACATAGAGCCGTAGATAGACCCCTCCAACGACTACCTCTCCACCACCAGCAGATGATGAACAACAGAGCATCTCAGTCAATACACTCTCTTCAGGCAATCTCCAAATATTTGACAAATTTTCCCTTTGAGATTTGTAATACCTAAAGAAAATAAAATGCATATGAGAAATGAGAATCAACAATCAATCAAATCAACAATTATCTCTTACTGGCAAGAATAATTTATTTCATGACATATATTATTCAATTATACTCTACAAATAATTATTATAGTATTCTATGAAATAATCTTTACAACCTACACATGCTAAGAACAATATAAAAATGTAGAATCTAAGGCAAGTTATAAAACAAACCCTTCTGCTAAATTCCCAATTGCTATGCAAAGTTGTCTTCTAGCATCATCATCCCACACTAATTCAGGGTTTGCATGTCGTGATTCAAATGCTTCGACACAAGAGGCAGCAGGAAGTGCAGATCCAGTATCTCCTCTGAATGAATCAGCTAGAGCAGCAGGAAGGAGCTTGCCTAAAACTAACCTTACCTACAATTTAAAAAATTAATTTAAAGCCTGATTTCAAAGACATGGCAATTGTAATATGATATGCCCAAAACTATATACATTAAAGCAATCTCATATGTAATATATTAAACTTAAACTAGATTAAGACTTCTTAAGACTTAAGAATTCTTAAAGAACTGGAAGAAACATTAACTTTTTTTTAAATTCTAACTTGATAATCAATTTCTTATGTTATATTTTTAGCACTTAATACCTAAATTTACTCAAATCAAATGGCTTCAGAATCAATTTAAAAGTTCAATCAACTTAAATTGAATACAAACAAGAAAAGATTCATATAAACTTTGCATTTTTACCAAAAAAAATATATATGGACTAGTAAAAAGTATTTTCCATTATTTTTGAGGGAGTTAGACTGCACAAATGGTGACCAAGCCAGGAAGGTTTTGATGCATATTTGGTGGGACTGACAAGGAATTATCTACTATGAGCTTCTTTCCTATGGCGAAAATCTTAATTAGGACCTGTGCTGTCAACAATTGGACCATCTGAATGATGTAATTGCAATTAATGTAGAAGCGCACAGCTTTGGCCAACAGGAGTGGAATCGCATTTCATCAGGATAACGCCAGACCACTCACATTTGTTAAGCTACCTTTACATCATAAAACCATTATCTAAAAAAACTAAAAATAAATAAATTAGCCCACTAAATATTGCAATTGTAGAAGTAAATATGACATTCTAAGATTTTTGGAAAAGTGAATAGGGGATATACATGGGTGGTCTGAAAAGTTTACGAGCTAACAAATATAAAATACATATTTTTTTAAATGTTTTTCTTTTTTTTAATTTTTCAGCATAGGCTTCATATAACTCTACACACTTCTCCCAATGATGCTCCCATATCTGTAACCTATCTAAATAGTACTCAGAATTTTTCTCTGCTAATGTTAATTAGAAGAGGCGTTCGGTCCAACGTGAGCAAACTCGGCAGCCAATGCGCAGACAGCTTTCTCATGCCTGAATGTTGTTTTAATATGAGGCAAAAACTCTGTTTGAGATACTCATAATCCTTTACATTTCCCTTCAAAAAACAAATATTTAATGACAGCTCGATGTTCGATCTTGTCCATTTTTTATAAAACACTCAAATCAACTCACTCAGATGACTGCTACATAAAAAATAAGACCAAAATAGCTGAAAATTTGTTTAGTAACTCTCAAGAGATAACCAACGAAAATCAAAAGCTTTTACTTACAAGTGCTGAGATCTTCATGTTGAGGTCGGAAACTTTTCAGACCACACTTGTATTGATCACCCAGAATAATCATCTCAACGTCTAGCCTGATTTACATACAAAAAAATAAAAACCTAATTAATTACAAACCTTGGCTCCAACTAGTTTATCAGCACTCATCTTTCCAAGGAGTTCTGCAGCTCTTTCACGTAAGACTATACTGGCTCCTGCTCGACCAGACACACCACCTGATCTGGCAATCCCTCTTGAAACATCACAAAATATTGCCAACAAATATATAACTGCCCCTGAGTAAAAAAATATAAATCAATCCATTCAGCTACTTAAAATACCCTGCAAAAGATCCTCGAAAATTAAATGGGAACTAATAGGGTAAAATAATGAGAAAACTTCTTTAAAGAGAAGAGAGTTGAAGAAATTAGTCATTACTAATTTATCATCCGTTGTATTACACTAAAAATCTGTAAATCTCAAATTTCAGATTTCACATTTAGACTTCAACAACAAACAATAAATAAAAGTTTTGACTAATTACAATTTAAGTGAAAATGAAAAAATAAATTAATGGAAATTATTAGCTTCTCTTTATTAGATAAACAATTGTGAGTTAATTATGTACATTTAAAACAGTTCTAAAATCTATCGTCATTTGAAAACATTTAGTAATTTTGCCAAAAAAATAAAGAAATAAAGATGCCTGAAATTTTTTACTAGTAAATTTTCTTAGCTATATTGCTGTAATTTGTGGCAAGAAATTACCTCTGGCAAGGGCTTCCTTGACTATTTTTGGACTTGTCATCAGTGCATGAAGAGTATCTAGAGCAATGAGAATATTTCCACCAGGGGAAGATCCTTGGTTACCCACTGGTAATGAGTGCATTGCCATTAGTAAATGAGGAAGGACAAGAGGTCCATTGGCAGCTATATCTTCAACACATTGCTGATTACGGGAAGCAATGGCTAATACTCCTAATGCTCCAGATTGCACTTCTGGTCTACACTGACGCCATCCTATTCCAGGATTGCATTCCTCAGGGCGAAGAAGTGAGAAGAGAAGAGTAAAGTGCCCAATACACTGGATATCAACCCCTAGGAAAATTAAAGGTTCATTATTCAATCTCATCTTATGACAAATTTTAACAAAGGTAACTGATGAGTAGATACTCTATTCTACTTCATCATTTTTCTATTTAAAATATTCCTGTGATGATTCACAAATTGTGCAATAATAATAGTTGACTAATAATGACATAAAATATGGAGTAAAATTTACCTGGATTATTTTTTATGACATTCTCAAGAGCCTTCAGAGCCATAACAACCTGTCTAACTCTATCTCCTTCATCTTCCATCGCTACATCAGAGTCAATCTCTATAAGGCTACCTCCAGTGGAATTGGAAGGCAATTCAATCTGAGTCTTCTTGCGTATAAATTCTAGAAGATCAATGGTGAATCCTTTAGGATTCTGTATGAATAAATAAAGAAAATTTAAACAAATTGCAGCAAAATCACAGGAGATAGTGTGTACTAGCTATGACAACTAAATTGAAGATGGAAAAATGATACTATAAAAATAAAACATGAATAGAATTAATACAAAATCATCATGATTTTTTTAAGTACTTCTATAGCTGAGGAAAGGAAATAACTTATTTTTTAAAAAATCAATCACAGTCATTTTTCTCTTAGGATTTCAAAATTAGGTAAACAGATGCTATGCCTATATAGGTTTGCTATTTCAGTTGCAATGCCAGAGGAAAAAAACATCAGAACAATCCATACTTTTGAGCCTGTTGGAAATTCAGGGAGAATTATTGATATATAAGATCATTTTACACAAAAAGGTTCTCACTAAGAATAAACCTGAGGCTCACGAACACAACTTTCAGACACTTCTTGACTAGCATCTGCAAAGCCTAACAAAACCATAAATATATCAAAATTAATGTGAAAATATTAAGCGGTAAACATTTTTATTAATTACTAAAGAAAGCTATTTAGTAGTACAATTAGAACATGAATCATCAGAAAGATTTCACTCATTATCAAAAATCAATATGACAAATTACCTCAATAGGAAATGTGGGCTGATCGTTGTAGATTCTAAGGAACACTTCACCAACCATGAGCTCCTTAGAGTGAGCTGAATACTTGAAAGAGGAATCAGCCAAGAGTGCATGATCACCACCACCTTCACTACTACCCCAAGATCTTTTGGCTTGCTCGTCTAAATGTTCTCCTAACTCTGCTCTAGTGTTATTGTTCCAAATGAGGTATGGATTCTCGGTATTACTGGTCAAAATTTTAAGGAGCTGAAATAAAAAAAAAATCAGATAAAGGTACAATGAACTTAAGAGTGGATAAAATAAAGATAGTTTTCATTATGAATGCAATGAAAAATACAATTTACCTCTTGAGCTTGGTTTTTAGATAGCTGTCTTGCAAGGTATGGAGTAAGAAGTGCAGAGAGAGCAGACCTAGCAACAGGATTTATAGGTGTTTCTCTAGGCAAATTAGATTCTACTTCAGTATTTCCATCAATTTGCAAGTATCCACCTAAACGTGCACAGGCTCCCACAGCAAGTTTGGCTAGCTTATTCAAAACCTCCTAAAAATTTTATTGAAATAGTTTAAATCATTCATGTAAGATAATTCATTTGTTTTAATTATTTGAATGAACTGTAATGACAAAAATAAACCTTAAATGTCCAAATTGACTCACTTGCTGATTAGCAGACTCTGATCGAGTTACTCCACCTTCATCAAGTGTGTAGTCATAAGAAAATAATGATGGTAGCAAATGAGTGAGAGCCCCCCATTGTAGAAGTTGCATCTGGAGAATACCATCAACACTTAAGGCACTAACACACTCCACTGCTGATGAGCACAGACGAAATAAATGCTGCGAAATCAAAAAAGTGTTTTATCAAGAAATCTATATGGAATCATAACTGTTTATCATTTCCTTACTGGGAATTTGGATATTCAGAAACTGCTACTCATTCATTAGTAAAATTTAATACATATTAATGAATACTATCATCAATCAGTCTAATTAAGAGTGAAAATATTTAAGATAAAGAACAAAAAATATTTCCTGGAATTTTGCAAGGTTATTTTTTCATACTCAATAAAAATTTATTTAAAAATGTCAAGTCTTCTCTCAAATACTTTTTCAGTAACTCAAATAATATGACAAGAAAGAATATTACATAACAGTGAAATAAATTCATAATTACATTGATATTTTGTCCTTATATTTGGTATTTTAAATCATAGAATACATTATTAGGTATTCCTTATCCTCCTCACACAGACCTTAAATCTCAATACTCTGCACAGATCAGGCACCAGTCCAGTCATTTCAACCATTTTATCTCGACATGCTTGAAATCTTGCAGCAACTGTAAAGCATCTCACAGCATTGTGACAAACTTGTACAGCAACTTCAACAGGTTTAGTGGAGTCACCAATTACAGATACACATCTTGAAAATGCTTCAAGGAGAGCCTGATGTCAAGAGTAAATAAACAATTACCCTAAAAAATGGTTCTAAAACAACGGAAGATAATTTCAGTGTTTAACAATCAAGTAGGTATCCAAAATTATATAGTAGGTTTAGTATGAATAAATTCTTTGAGATTAAATGTATAGTTATGCATTCATTGATCATTTTGGTATCAAGATAAAAATATTAAAAGACAATTAAAGTTATCTTAACCACTTCCCTGATCCATGATTTTGTTCAGAAAATGCCATATTTTTTATATAATTTTCTTGTAAGTTTCTCAATATCACTTATTATTTCATGAATAATAACTAAAAGTATTATACTTACAATATCATGTGATATATAAAGTTATCAATTTAAGATGAACTTCCTATTTAATTCAAGAAAAATATGTTTGCTATTACTTCTTGCTACGAATTGTAAGAAATTTGCATTTCAAGATTCCTATACTCATTACAGTTAAAATGAGACAATTTGAGAAATATCCGCTAGATACCCTGAGTACACAAATGGCATCTAGCATTTAAAAAATAACTACTTTGACCTGACGAGTATACTTGGCTCAAATGAGAACGAAATTTTCAGTTAGCACGAGTATACTCATCGGCATCAGGGAAGTGGTTATAATAAATTATACCTGTGTAGTTCATAGAGAAAAAACCTCAAAAAAATCATCAAGCTTTGCAATTGCATACTGAACATGAATTTCCAATAAAAATCAAACATTGATTATAAATAATACAGGAAATCAACTCTTGGATTAAATAATACAGTAACAGGGTAGATGGAAATGAATATTCTAATTTAATTTCACCATATAAGAGCATATAATCATTCTGAGGAGCATGAAAATTGAATAAAAATCTATGGTGTGTTCTTTAAAAATTTTAATAGAATTAGTACTAATTATACAATAAAATAGGTTAATGTTAACTTACATCTAAACCTCTTTCTCGTCTCAACTCCTCAGCATTGATAGCAGAGCACTGAAGAGTATGATAAGCCAATTCAGTTGCAGCAGCTAACAGCGGAATTGATTTACAGAAAAGTCTCTCATCAGTAGTTTCAATTCTAATTGTTTTTATTAATTGAGGATAGCCAGCATACTTGTACGGATGAAGTTCTATAAATATACAATTAAAAACAGTCAATAGTAGTACATTTGTATCACACACAAATATTCAAACAGCAAAAAGAAGGATTTCTGATTTTAATAGATTCCAAACAAGGGATTTAAGAATAAAAATCACATCTTACCTTCACTATATCTCTCAAAAAGGATACTCTGAGCCTTTAATATAAGGACAATATTATTTGGATCGGGTCCATCAGAAGCAGTCCATGCAGATCTACTGCAGAGAAACTCATATGCTTGATTAACTGCTTCAAATTGATCCTGGAAACAAATTAAATGGAGATGTTCACATATTGAAATTTCTAAAAAGTAGATCATAATAGTAATCTAGAGCTATACTCAGAGTAGTTACATCAAAGATGAAAAAGGTAATAAGAACACAGAGTATTAGGAAATCGTACCTCAAAAAATGGGGACTAATATTATTATAGAAGGATGTAACTAAGAATTTCATAATTAATAATCTTGAATTATCAACAGGATACTTAAGGCAATAAATATTAGGGTAATAAATACAACCTTTTTGAATGGATTTTATGAAATCTTTAAAAATGTTCAAACATAATTTTACTAAAATGGAGAACCTAAGAAATGATAAATTAATGTCTATACATATTTTTTGTAATATGTTGGTAATATGATAATTTTGCTAATATAGATGAATTAGAATGAATAAGTGCTCACTCTTCCATCAGGATTTTTGTCTGGATGATATTTGGCAGCCAGGCGATAATAAGCTTTACGAATGGTAGCTTCATCATGGGGTTTCAAAGATACTTCTGTTATCTCCTCATTATCTTTTATTGTTGTTTTCCCAGCCTGGTTTCCAAGTCCCAGAGTCTTATAAGCTTCACTAATGGACATAGATGGTGGTTTCTTTTCTACTTCTGTTCTCCAGGCTTCAAGAATTTCTCTTAGAAGGTCAACCTTATTTTGTAATATATTGATCATAACCAAATTTAAATTTTCAAAAACATATCAAAAGCTTAAATTCCATCATAAAAGTAAAAATTTATCCAATTAATTCCATAATGCAACAAAAGATTCTAACTATTCTTTCTATCATTAAACAGATCCTAAATGTGCCATCCTGGGTAAAATAGTAGTAATATAATAATATGCACTTGGAATAAAGCCACATGAAGGTTTCAGAAGATACTCAATCACAAATCCAATTATTTTACTTTGTAAACTATTTAAAGTTATTATTTCTTACCGGCCTTGCTATGGGCCAATCAGGAAAGCGAGTTGTATCACATAGATGGCGCAGATAATATATTCCACAGAATAACTCCCGTTCTAGTTGAGGGTAACGCACAGCCGGGATGGCACAATAATTATACTGAGCACGAATGTTGCTACGCAAGCGGGGAGTGAAGTCAGCCACATGCGCAGCAATTCTCTCAATCATCATTCGCCTGGAGGTAGAGTAAGGCATTGAGGAATCAACTATGTGCAAATATTCTGTACAAGCATTAAGGGAAATTAAAAGTTTAATAAATGTAATTACAAACTTCTTACTTTTAAAAAATCCAAATGCTAAAACTACATGTTGAAGTTATAATTAACAGTGCAACTAAAATATTTTAGAAGATACTTAATGTGTATACTCATAAGCATTTCAATTGCTATTAAAAATAATCAAAAACCTAGAAAATTGATTTGTTGGTAAGATAAGGAAATTAATACAGTAATAAATATGACCTCATTTCTGCATTCCATATTGCTTCTGGAGTGTCAAATTCTCCTAGAAATATCTCAGCAAATTTTTCAGGCCCATGATTTTCCAAGTATGACACCATAGCTTCTGGTAATACCTGTCCAAGCATACTTCCTCCACGTGGCCATGCAGGATCCTAGTTGCAAAAAATATCAAAAAAGATTTTTAACTAAAACCAATAAAGTTGCAAGACATTTCCTAAATATGAAATTTATATAGCAATGTGAATACCTATGCCAGTAAATACAGCTTAATCCAAGATTTGAGTTCTTTTTTTTTCTAATCAGACAATGAAAAACTTGTAGCTTAATAGTTCTAATATTCAATTTATAATAGTAGAACTATAGGTTACAAGTCAAGAAGTAGTAGAACTATTAGGGATTTATAACATATAACTTAAATTTATCTTATTGAAGTTATTTTGATTCAGAAATGCTAACTTGTTCATTTTATTTGCATATATATATATATATTTATATTTAATTATATATATATATATATATTTAAATATATATATTATTATATATATATATATATATATATATATATATATATATATATATATATATTAAATATATATATATATATATATATAATATTAAATATATATATATATATATATATATATAATATATATATATATATATATATATATATATATATATATACACAAACATAGCACACTCATTTTATACCTGTTATTTGTAGATATGTAATACAGCCATCAGTAATATAAATTATTTATCATTTATTAGTCAGTGACAGTCGAAGGGTTACAGGAAGCAAATGAGGAGTAATGGAGCTGTGCAGGATGCTGTAGGGATAGTGAAAGGAAGAAATTGGAGGAAATGGAGCAAATAATATTTAAGCTGAAGAAAGAGCAGGCCACTGCTAAAGAAAGAATTAGCTCCCTCAAGTCGGAGAACAAAGAATTAAGAAAGGAAAAAAGTGATAGTGAAGGATGGATCAAAGTAAAAAAAAGTTGAAAAACACAAAAATGAAAGATCCTGATGTATTAGTGATGGGCGATGCTTAGGTACAGCGGAGATGCATGTAGGGAAAAGGGAGTGATGGTGATGTGCTATCCTGGCACAAGGGTGGAGGACCTTGGGGCAGATCAAGAAAATGGGCAAGAAAAGGTAGTTTTGATCCATATAGGAACAAATTATGTAAAAGTGGCAGAGATAGAGGACCATGTGGTTGGGCATGTGTGGGATCTGTGTACAACAGTGAAAGCCAAGTTTGAGAATACTGCAGTGAGTAGTATAAACAAGAGAAAGGATGTGTCTAACTACATGATAGATTATATCAATAAAGGTATTGATTGGATATGCAAGGCTAAGGGTTTTTAATTTGTGGATCCAAATTGCTGGATAATTAGGGAAGATCTTGGAAGAAGATGATCTCTTGGAAGAGATAGACTTCACTTAAATAGAGAAGGAAATAGAAGGCTTGGATAGTTGTTTTGTAGAGTTGTTGACCATCTAAAGAGAAATCACAGTCATACAAAAAACTGAGCAGTGATAGGGGAAGTGTAAACGAGTTGGGATCATTGATGAAGGTAAGTGCTTAAGGGTGGTACAGGTAAATTTTTGTAGTATTGTAAATAAGAAAAACGAATTTAGCTGTTTAATTAAAGCTAGTGATCCAAGTATTGTAGTAGGTAATAAGTCGTGGTTAACAGATGACATTTTTTCAAACTAAATATTTCCTTTAAATTTCACTGGGAGGGATCTTGGCTTAAGGGGGGAAGGGGTATTTATCTGTGTGAAAAACAAAATTGCTAGCACGCTGGAATGGGTTTTTGAAGATGCAGAAATATTATGCATGAAAATCTTAAGTCCAAAGAGAAAGCCTCTACAAATAATAGCAATATACAGAAGCCCTAAAGAAAGCCTGGAATCTTTAGAGAATTTAAACAAACTTTTAACAGGAAAGTATTCATCCACAGGGACTCAAGTTACCTATGGTCAGTTGGAGTGGAACTGCAGTGGGGTGGGGGAGTAGACCTGGGTAAACAATATACTTAACAAAGGGGGTTTCACACTGGTGGTAGATTTTCCAACAAGAGAAGAAAACATGAGACATTTTTCTTTTAAGTCATAATGTCCTTTTTGAGTGTATAGAAAAAATTCCGGGAATCAGTGATCACAATACTGTACAAGTAGATATAAACTGGCAGTCTCTTACCTCTAAACCAAACCCCAGAGGTGTTGTATGGCAATATAGGAAGAGTGATGCGCTAGGATTTCAGGAATTCTTAAGGGAAAAATTTTTTCTGTGGATAAATAATGGATTTAAGGAAATATACATCAAGCAGTTGTATGTTTTGTGCCCTGTGAAATAATAAAGAAAAACACTGATCCAGAATAATATAACAGAAAAATAAATCAGCTTAAAAGGAAGGTTAGAAAAGCGCATAAATGTAGAGGAAACAGGCATGAAAATCAAATTAGATATAAAAGTTTTTGCAGGAATTCACTTTTGCTTAAAGGGAAGCAAAGAATAAATTCTTGGAAAATATTCTCAGAGATAAAGGATCAAATAACTTTTTTAAATGTCTTCGAAGGAGAAAAGATAATAATCAGAACATAATCATAATTCAGGATGAAAAGAAAAACCAGATATTTTACATAAATGGTTCGGCAGTGTATATTTAAAAAGCGGGCAAAGGCATTCGATGTAGTTCCCCATGACAGAATAATAGCTAAACTGGAAAAACTAAATATTGAAGACTAGTCAACTGGTTTAAAAATTTTCTTAGTTGCAGGACCCAAAAGGTAAGAATAAATAGGGTATATTCTAATTTTATAGAAGTAACATTCAGAATCCCGCAAGGAAGTGTAATAGGACCCTTACTCTTCCTAGTATATGTGAACAATCAACCTTTTAATATAAAATTAAATATTCGATGATTTGTAAAGGACTGCATATTTTACAGAAGGATTAGGAGCAACAAAGATAGGGAAATAGTGCAGCGAGATTTAATTTTGATGGAAGAATGGGTAGCGAAGAATAGAATGGATATTAACGCAAGACTAGACATGTCGCCTTTTACAAATAAGAGGTCACTATATTACCATAGCTGTTGTTTAAATGGTAATATTATAAAGAATTCAGATCACTGCAAGTATTTAGATGTAACTTTTGATAGGAACCTTATTTGGGAAAAACAAATAAATTTAATAGTAGCAAAGGCATACAAAATGTTAAATTATTTGATGAGGAATCTAAAGGGCAGTAGCACAAAAGCAAAAGAAAAGGGTTATCTATCACTTGTAAGAACAATAGATGAATACGTAACAACTGTGTGGGGCCCCTATCATTGTAGTCAAATAAAGGAAATAGAAACAGTACAAAAGAAAGCTGCTATGTTATGGGGAGATTTAGAAAAAGGGACAGTGTTACATCTATGTTAGATACTCTTGGGTGGGATACTCTGGAAAAAAGGAGAAAAATAAGTCAACTGAGTTGTATTTACAACATAATTACAAGTAACAATGGTTGGGTATCATTTTAAATTAAATTATAAAACCTGAATTTTGCAGTAAAGATAGCCACGAATTTAAAATTAAGCCTTGGCGGCAAAGAACAGATAGAAAGAAGTATTCTTTTCTCAACACAGGAATTTCAGAATGGAACAAGTTACCTGTATCACTCTTAAGACCCTTGCTTAAAAATGTAAAATTCTTCAAAAAAAATGCTCCAACATTTTGTAGAATTAATGTATGTATACTATAATATGTATGGGGATGTTGCAATGCAATGGGGACTTCTGGACAAAGTAAGGGATTGCTTGACTGGGCGATGTACGGTGGGGTTTCACCCCGAGACCATTGCGGTAGCTGTGAAGGCCTGTCATGAACCTTGAAAAGCTCCAGAAATAATGTTAGTTATAATATTGTTGAATAGTGAGATTTAGTTAGCCATCATGTAAAAAAATCGACGACCCTGTGGTCCCAGCCATTTCGGCCTGACATTCATATCCTATATATATATCTCTTATATACAGCTTTTTCAGGGATATCTATTGTATATAGACGCTTAGGGGATATATATATATATATATATATATATATATATATATATATATATATATATATATATATATATATATATATATATATATATAATATTAATGTCAGGCCCAAACCACTTGGGCCACAGACTCGCCGATTACGATTTTTCAAAATCTGAAAATAATTCACCTCCTGGCATTGAACCCATGACCAGTTGCAGGTAAACTATGGCATATGGCCCAGCGGTTTGGGCCTCATATTAATATCCTATATATATATATATATATATGTTATATCCCCCCGAAGCGTCTATATGTAAGAGATATATATGTAGATAATAACTGCTAACAGGCTTACAGTCAACTTGCAGATAACTTATTTTAATAATAATAATAAATATCATAAGATTAAAATTATTGACTTTTAAATTTTAAATAAGTATCAAATGTTTATAAACATCAGTTATTTAAGTGAAAATACATAATATTTTAACAAATAATGTAGCAAACGTCATTACATTATAACAAGAGAAGTGAAAAGCTAGATGTATATGTTTAAAATAGTATAGAAATGTACATAATATTGACAATCAAATTCTCTACCTTAGATACTGTATAAGATATATAAGAAAGGATTGGGAATACTTCTAGTGGATAAAGTCATCATTCTCACCTCATTTGGATTATTGCTAGCACCAAGCCTGGAATGTGTAAGATGAAGAAGTCTAGCAACAGGGAGAACATTTGAACCGGTGTACATAAGAGCAAAGTACACAGCTCCTGTGAGGTTGAGCCGAGAGACGGCACTCCCAGGATTATCTCTTAATGCTTCCCATAACAATGTACACACCCTCTCTACTATACTTGGTTCAAATGTCAATAATAGTTGAGAAAGATGTGGTAAAACTCCAGAATCTGATAAATGCCTTTTTATCCTAGGAATAGGTCTAATGACTGCTCCATCAGCATCCCTGAATGAATTAGAATTGAGATCTTTAACCAATTCAGATATTCTAAACATCGAGAATAAATTAAACTGAAACAATAATAATATATTTTGTTCTCCAGAGTGACAGTTATTACGTTTTTATCTTTTAATATGAGAATTAATGGCATAAAATGGCATAGTCATAGTGATTCCTAGATGGGAACTATTATAGCAGATAAAAACCAAACTGAACATCAATTTGCAATATTCGGTTGAACTTCATGATTAAATATTCAGAAATCTTTATAAAATATGTAAAATTCCACAAAAGATATATTAAAATTAAATTCATTTGACTAATGTATATATACATAAATTAAATCAAATGGGAAAACTATAAACTAATAGTTCTTTATTTCCTTTTATGTTACAATAAAATGGAAATTATTTGAGATGTATTTGTTTTAAGGATAATAAGAAATATCATTAGTCTCTTCTATTCAAGCCGATAATTGATGATTATGACTAAAAATAAATTTGACCACAAAAAATGTACACGATGATTCCAGTAACTCTGTAATATACAGTAATCTGATAAGAAATAGGAAATTCCTAAATGCTATTTTTACCAACTAGATATTCTAAACCTTGGGGGATAAGCAGCCTACTCCAATAGCTAAAACTAATTGACTGACTAAGCTGGATACAATTTCACTAAGTCTTCATATTCAGAATGAGAAAATGGAGCTTAATTCATTAAATCGTATTTTCAAATTTTCAATCATGAATATTAATAATTATATCATCAAATTAAAGAGGAAATCAAAGAAAAATTACTATATCAAAAGTACAATGGTCATCCTAGGACCAACTGTAATGACATAAGACATAAAGAGAAAAAGATTTTAGAAATTCTGATAGGCTGAACTTTGTCCTAAACTTTTATACAAAAATAAGCAGCCCCATTAATATTAAGAATGATTTGAAAAATTGTAAACATAGATGAAACAAAGGAGTAAATCAGCACCATAGAATTATGTTCCCACATGTCATCTGCAAATCTACATAAAAAAGGCTACCTATAAAATCAAAGATTAAGAGAGATGTTTTACATACAAAAGTTTTCAAACTTACTTAAAATTATAACATGATTGAAGGGATTATAATTTTGATTCTTTACTATTGAGTGGATGGAGTGAATTATTTTTATCCTCTTAATTTTACTACTGAATTTACGAGACAATTCGTAGGAATATTTTTAAAAGTATTTTGGAAACAACCATGCAACAAAAATAAAATACCTGCTAGGGAAAAAATGGCACATCCTGATGAGCATATCAAGAATAAGCATAGCAAGCCGACTTTCATCCATGACTGGAGAGTTCGTAGCCATAAGCGTCCACCGAAGCTGAGGAACTTGAGCCAGAGAACGCCAACCATCCATGCCTTGAGCCCAACAACGAGTGCGAGCAGTCAATTTGCTCTTGCTCCAAAGCTGTTTCATCTAAATATGAATGTAAACAAAGTCCTGTTATAATAATGCCCATAGGCACATCTTAAAAATATTTTACATACCTTATTAATCTTTAAACTCAAATTCATTTTTTTCAAAATGTAGGAAAACCAAAACACAAAATTTAGGGGGTTAAAAAAATGGTCTGACAGGATTGGAACTCAAATACCAATCTCATGAATTCAAGTTGGTTACACTTGGAAATTGGATGACAGCTATCATGTAAGAACATTCAGAAATACTGTTAAGGGATACTTCATAGCAATGGGTGTTGCAATTTTCTGTGCCAGATGTAGATTCATTAAATATCTACTTAACATAATTTGCAAATATATCAGGGAAATAATATGCTAAGTTTTTAATCAAGTTTCAGGAATTATGTTGTGAATAATTTGAAATGCTGGTGCAATATAAGCAACAGCAGTCTCTCCCCATAATAACATCATACATTTTTCCATACATGTTTAGTACTACAACTATCACCTCCTTATATGGATTAAAGAAATAACTTGGCAAAGTTACAACAGTTGCAATGTAATTTCTTTCACCAATATTTTATACACTGTAAATGCATTCCTACCTCTATTACCTTCCACCCCCTACCCCTTCAGCTTCCATTTAAGGAAAGTAGAAAATAATGAAAAGTACTAAAAACACTAAAGGTTCTTTTCTGAAAGTAATAATGATTTTCCAAATCTTAAAAGAAATTTTGAATGAACATAAAAATTGAATGAACAGAAAAAGTTTCAGAATCCATCCCTATAGACTCAAGTCAATTAAAAAATATCTAATTAACTTTAAGTGAAATTCATATGAAGAATTGATTTTGCTTTTGATGTTGCTTTGTTGCAAAATGTAAATAAAATAATTTTAATTAATTCTGACAATAAGTAAATGTTGAAAAGCCATTTTCTTTCAAAATAAAAATGTCTTTTAGCATGGTTGGCTATTTTTAATGCAACTGCAAATATCATTATTGTGATAAAAACTTTACCCGATATTTTGAAAGGTTTAAACTTGTAAATATTACTATTATGTTTCTTTTCCTAGGATTTCAGTTGTAATTTATGTTTGAATTTCAATTTTATCAATATGTATCTTATTTCACTCTTTTTATATACTTGGTAGGTTTTTCACAACCCAATCCTCCTTTAAGGAAGTTTTGCTGCAGTGGAGGCAGTTCTCCTGAACATAAAATATATCAGTGTTTCTCCTCCAAAAATCGATCTTCTTTTCTTTATTTTCCTCTTTCTTACATTTTCTCCCTTTCTAAAGAGAAAGGGAGGAAAGGGTTAAATAGAGTATGGGACTCTCTAGTCCCAGCTTTGTCCACTAAAGTTGTTTTATTATAAATTTCATCATTTTCATAATGCTGTATGCAAATATTTACTTTTAATTAATTTATTTTCATAACCTGAAGCATTGCCTAGCAACAATTATACTTGGAGGATAAAACTTATACTTGAATTTTATTTCCAATATCATAAATTGTAAGTTTATAGGTAAGAAAATGAAATAAAATGCTTTATTAATAGACAGCCATTAATAGACTTACTTTACTTAGACTTTATAACTATTGAGTATAATATAGGGAATAAATAAAAAATAGACATTAGTTTAGATGAAAAGTTGAAAAATCCAAATTAGTCCTAATACCAGGCTTATTGATTGGTTATTTTTGATTGAATGGTCACACACATTCAATCTAGTAAATTATAAACAAAAGAAATGATAAGTTCATACCTCATAGTAGGAAACAGGCCCCACCATCTCCTCTGAACTTCCACCAAAATACCATTCTTTCTCTTCTTCCCTACAAGCATTTGACTCTCCTTTGGGAGCTGCTTCAATGGTGTTACCAGCTAAGACAGCTGCTGAGGGTAGAGTAGCTCTCCCTTCGTGAAGATGAGCCAAAGTGAGCAAGTCAACGACCACTCGTACTCCATTTGCATCCAAAAATTCCTTTACATTGCGCCGAACTAGAGCCAAGTTGGACAAAAACAGAAGTAACCTATCCCTTTCAGTTCTGTCCATACACTGAAGAGATCATAGGATAATATTAAGAGAAATATTAAACAAATTCTTAGAGACACATGCATGAAAAAAACAATACATAAAATGAGATTAATAAATATGATTAATTCTAACTAACTAATTTAATAAAAAAATAATATGATGTAGCCACTGACTAACTATAGAAATCTCATACTATTAAAATTCATACACAAACTTTAATAGAGATATAAGTGAAAGAATTGAGTATATTGAAAATAAACTAACCCGGTACAACATTTCAACTATGTATCTGGTATCAGAAAATGGTCCAATATCTTCATGGTGTCTTCCATAAACGATTGCCATAGCTTGAAGACACATGCATTTCATTTCTGGCTTTGATGTAAGCAAAAAGCGATGATAGAGATCATTGAAAAATTCATACCTTAAAATTCCAGAGGAGAAATTAATTAATAATAAAGCATGTTAAAACAAACAAAGAGTCAAAGGAAAGAATCAATTTGCTTTTTAAATTGAACACATCTCCTTTTACTTTACTCACAAGCTTCCTTAAACAAGAATAATCATGAGAACATCAAAAGGAAATTAATAATAGTAGCTAGTTTGTTCATAAGCATTTGATAGCTAATGTAATTCTATGTTTTGCCTTTAATAAAAAATTAAATCTTGGAGTTATTTATGTAAAAGTTATTAACTGTCTACCTAGAAATCGGAGAATTTAAAGGGAAAATGATATGATTCTAAAGAGAACTGAGGAACCCAAATACAAAAAGAAATGGGACACTGGTCCTTCAGGCCATCATGAAAACAACTAAGAAGCATTTTTGAAGATTCAATGACAAAATTATTCAACAGACAACATGAGAAAACAAGATCATGAAGAATAATCAACAACTATGGGAAGAATATAAATTTGATCAAACAGAGAGAAGATGGAACAAAATGCTGGAATAATTTTAAAAATTTAAAAAAATATTTTGCGATTATATAGAAAAGTCAGTTAGTGTCAGTTATGAGTTAAATATGAGTTTACGAGTGCTTTAAGCATTTATAGGATGGCCATGAACATGTTGAAGATAATGAACAGCCCAGACACCAAAACACATCAAAAACCAATGAAAATGAACAATATGAAAGTTACCTTATGAATATCGTTGAAACACAATCAGAGTAGTCTCTGATTATGTTGACATATATATTAGCTCATGTTCTGAATTTATTTTCAAAATAAACTCCCAGATTTGTGTAAAAGAAATTCAAGGTTTTTGCACCACGATATTTTACCGGCTCACAATTTGTTGATTTTTGTAGTTGGAGTTGGACTCCCCTTAAGGCAGCAGTGGAACCAACCCAGGGTAAGTGATTATTTTTTAAAAGTAACATTTACCTTGGTTTCAATTTTAGGGCTAGGGAGTTTTTAAATTTATTTTTAATTATTTATAAATGGCCATGTCTCATTTTTCTTTTTATTTCTCACTTTTTCCTATTTCAAGAAATAAAAATAACTTTAAAATTCCATTGTTTTAGAGGCATAAAGATGACTTTAAAAGTGAAGAATTAAAGACTATCCCAAAGATCAAGTAATAGAATTATTTAGAGGATTAACAGAAGGACTGGCACATATGTATAATATCTAATGGGGACTATTTTGACAGCAACAACATTCTCTACATTTATTTCTTCTTAAATTTTTGTGCCTTCTAAATTATTACAGATAAAAACTTAATTTACTAATGCATCATCTACAAACAAAGTTGAATTGATGTGGCAGTAGTCAGCATACTGTCCAGCAAGTTGCGATCTGTTTAACGTTTTTTTATTTACCAATATAATTTATGATAATATTTTAACTTCAAGCTTAAAGAGTTTCAGCAAGAGGTTACATTAGCATTTTTAAATATTTGGGAGCTTGCGGTATAAAATCTTGCAATAAAAATAGTTAATTTATAACTATTTTCTTTTAACTATACTAAGTAATGATCATGAGAAAGCATAAAAAATTGCTGGTAGGTACTATAAAATTACATCAAAGAATACTCAGAGCTTAAAAAAATATAAACTTATTTTAAAATGAACTTACGATCGTCTAATAGGAGAGGATGATACCGATGTTATTGAGGTTGAGTCAGAATCCTGCTCCCCTGCAGCTTTAAAAGTTCCAGTTGTTACTCCATCTCTTTCAAGCAAGAGGCGCAGATAATAATCACCAATACGTACTTCATCAGCCAAACACTGATAAGTTACTTCAAATTCTGCATGATTCCATGATATTGAAAGAGTTCCTCCTGAACTTGCTACTTCTCTATCAGCTACAAATGATCTCACTTCATTTTCAAGGGCATCTCTCAATTCCTCTCTCGTCTGTAAAAAATTTCAATTTCAAAACAATCTCTAAGAATACTATGATACTAATAAAATGTTTTAGAATAGAGAACAATAACCTTATGATTCCATATAAGATTTGGAAGTGCATGATCTTTTCCAAATTGATAATAAAATAATGTCCAGTTTGCTTCACTTTTAATTCTTTCCCTCCTTTTCCTTAAAACCACAGGCCTTGAGCTCATGTCAGTAGTTGCTCCAATAGCCTTAGATCCAACTAACCCTGATTTAACTACCCAATCAGGTGAAAATCCTACTCTTGCACTCCAATGCTGGAGGGTACGCTGTAAGCATTATAAGATAAATATCACAACATTGAACTGAATATTTATTACAGAATTAATGCCAAACAAGTGGGTTTATTACTGTTCTCAGAACTGACACAATGACCAGTTTAAAACAAATTTTTTACACTAGCACACAAAGCTATTACTATTAAAGGATTTAAGCAACAAGAAGGAACTTGTATCATCATCACACTAATTACATTGATGATATAAAAAATAATTAAATTAGAATTTAGATTTTATTTTAAAATATAAACAAATTTAATAGTGTTTCCTGTTTGATAAGATGCACTTTTATTCTTCCAAAATGAGCTGTAAATATCAGCCCGAGTCTTATGTGCTGATAATATCACAACTATAGCTTTGTCCTATATTAAGCAAACGGATTTTCCATGATTAATAATTACCATTAAGTATTTTTAGCATATCAAAATATGAAAATAGTTCAATTCATTACAAATTTTGATAGTAACACTTTTTTGAGCAAGTATTAAAGAATACAGTTTAAATATTTTGATGTCTAAACTTCCTTTAAAAATTATCAGATATGAATAAAATGAAGCATGTTAATTTTAGCTAATTACACAAGCTAATTTATTAATAATCAAGTTGTTTTTTTGTAAAATTTTTTGATTAAAATTCCTTTCTGTATTATCGAAGTATTAAAATTCTTTTTTGCAATTATAACCAGAAAAATCAAGGTGCATCCTATAGAGCGGGAAATAGAGTATATAAATTTCTTTGTAAAGTGATTTTCCTAGAAGTGAGACTTAGATATTAGAATAATTAAGCCTCTTAAACTGGCCATGGTATCATATGGAAGCATTTGAAGCATGTAAGATCAAATGAAATAAATTAACCATAATTATATTATATAAATACCTCTACATGTTTCTCAACAAGGCGAAGTTGCCTCTCCATATTTGCCCACTGGGCTGCAGTTGGCTTACGAAAACCCCAACCCTCCCTGCGACCTTCACTATCTGCCTGTGCTAATTTCAGGTTATCTCTTTCCAACAACCGCTCTTCTTCATGAGGAGGAACTTTTTCATCTGAGTCAAGGTATGCAAGTAGGCCAGCAGGCTTAATAAATAAATGTAGTACACATTAATTTGTGAAAAGTAAAATTAAGTTATTTTTAATTTCACATTTCCTTACTAATCAATGATTATAACTAGTAATAATTATAATTAATAATTGTAAATAGTAATTGTATTAAACAATATTGCACTCAATAACTACTTCGTAATTTTAAGAGAGAAGCAGTACCTAAAGCTAAAATTTTTAAAGAAACTAAAACTTTTCCTTATCTTATAGTTGCTTTCAGAAAACTGGAGGCTAAGGAAATATAATAACTTATAACTTTATTTTCACCAAAACAAACCATTATTCTTTTGAGAAGACCCATAGCAGTGGGGTGGCCAGTAACCCAAAGTCCAACTAAATGCCTTGAAAGTTGTCTATGTGCTAACAATCTTCCATCCACAACAATAGGCCCAACCTTGTTTGAACTTGATCCTCCAGATCCTCCCTAAGATTACATTAAAAATCATTAACATTATGCTCTTAAATAAAAGCATATTAAAATAAATTCATTTTATTAGTACTTTCATAGTTAACTCCGAAAATCACCATAAGGAGAAAAAATAATGGAAAGATAGGCTGATAGCTATGCATTTGAAATCAAAAATAGGTGTTTCGGATTCTAGTCATCTTATAATAATATTAAAATGGTAATTAGGGGAGATGGAATCTGAATAAAACAAGTAATAAATTTCTTAAATTTACATTTAGACTATGAATGAAAGTGAGTTATCACAATATCATTGGGTATAAACCTACTAATGTAGGTGGGAGGGTGAATAATGCTGCAAGCAAATGTCTAGGTAAAGCACCCTCGGCAAGGGCAAGATCTTGCATCCGCGCAGCCACTTCTGCCTCTCCTTCTTCTACTACTGCACGCATTACCAAACCAGCACCTTTCACAATGGCCAATGATGGATGCTACAAGAAAAATTGTACAAAATTTACTACAAAAGTGAAATAATACAATTATAAAACTCTCAATATATGGGGTATAAGATTTAATTAAAATCTTTCAATGTTTATCAAATTGATGCAGTTATTTACATCAATACCTAGTCAAATCTAAAACAATTATCTATTATATTATATAGAATCTATTATATATTTAACTATAATATATGTATTTATAAAGGGAAGGATAAAATTAATAGTTAAATAACACAAACAAAAGGTTAGCATGCATTGAACCAACTCAAAATGTTCTTTCATCAAATAATGCTCAAATAATTTGACTTTTTTAAGTTGAAAAATTACCTGAAATAATCTGAAGAGGGAACGACCTCTTTCTGCCACCATTTTTAGAAGAATATCAAAATGAGTTCCATCAGTTGTTTCACTGTAAGGCACACAGAGAGCAAAAGTCAAGAAGTCTAGCATCGCAGCAACTACTAGGGCACCAGTACCACGATTCTGTTACAAAGTAAAATGATATAATCAAAAATAACTTTCCAAAAAAAATATTTTCTCAAACTCATTCCTCAATCTTTTCATGAAAAATAAAGCATAAGGTTCTAATTTTGAATTTTATACGTATAATACATACTTTACTATAATGGTAATAGCCTGCATATGTTGCCGTTATGAAATAAATGAGAAAGCCAAAATATTTAGTCCATGATTAAAACCATCACTACAGGAAAACCTTGTTAAACCTTGAAGAATAAAACAAAGCCTAACACATAATAACAGCAAATTACGATAATCAATCATAGAACCAACCAAATTTTATAAGAAATAATCACAAATAAAATTATTAAAAATGATAACCTGATGAATATCAAGTAAATTAAATTAACAAAAAACGTTTCAATGGCACAAAAGATTTGGAGTTTAGATGGATGAGAAAAAGGATATAAAGATTAATTAAACAAAAATCAACCAAATAAAGATTAATCTTACCACATGAGAAGTCCACATATCTAACAGTGATGAAAGAAAGGTGCGTGAAGAGAGAAGAGAAGATTTATTAAGCTGTTCCTGACGAATATCCTGGGGTTGATGAAGATGAACATGACAGTGCATTGGTTGCATAAGGGCACAAACAGTGTCAAGAGCTGCTTGAGCAACTCCTTCTTCTCCACAACGTAGAGCTCTAACAACTTTACATCCAATATATTCTCGAAAACTGGAAAAAGAATGGCCAAATTTATGTTTTTCCTTGATAGTGAATTTTGACTTAATATTATCAATCATGTAATTTTTTTATATTCTCAATTTTGACACTATGAAGAAGTAAAATATATCTTACATAATTCTCATTTAATGAATTATAGGTCTATGTCAATTAAAAGAAATGTGCATTTGTCTGAAGCAGATAACCATGTCTAAAGTTACCTTGGTAAATTTGTGAAGGCAGCAAAACCAACCTTGGAGGCAACTAAACGACGTAGAGCATGAAACTGTGCTTCTAATTCCATTAAAGTAGCAGAATCAGTTGCCTCTACCATTTCAGTTCCACCACCTGGACTGTTGGGAGCATTACCAGCTTTCTGCATGAAAGCTTGCAAAGCAGCGGTAATTTTTTTCTCTTTGTTTTCAGCTAGTAACCCCTATAAAATGTAGAATTTATGTAGAAATATTAAGCATTGAAATAATTTCTCTCAATTTGTCTCTTAACTAAATAAGCAAAATGGTCGAATTTCTAGTAAAAGATTAGATATTCTGCGTAATTTGCTGATTAACTTCCCTGAATACAAAGATAGAAGTTATTGGTGAAAGAAAATGAGTCGACAGAAGGAGTGATATATGTGATGGAAATAAATATATTTTTAATAAGAAACTTAAGTGAATACACTCCCTCCCACAAGCTGATAAGGTAGATTGTTGGATAGTTGAAAAATGTAAAATATATGTCCATTCCTCTAAAAATTTAAAAACCAATTAGTATCTGATGTAATTATACTTGATACTTCTATTGAGTACGCTCATTAATTTTAGATGATAACAAAAAGTGAATAATAAGCTTATATTCACTAAAACTGTCAAAATTACAATTTATAAACTTTGACTCACATCCTGGGTTACTGAATGAATGAGACCACTGTATGGTACATTAGCATTGAACCGTTCTACCATTTCAGGAAAAGTTCTCTTTGCAGGAGGTTGCTGGAGAAACCTTAGATGGAGAGACTCAACCTGAAATAAATATGACATATTTAACAACAAACAGAATGAAAACATATAAGAGAAAATCATGATGATAAAATTAAATAGCAAAACATTTTGCTAGGGCAGATACTGTGACAATTATTTAATTATTTTTATATTTCAAAAATCCAAAAATAAGTATTCTCAGATGAAGTTCTTTGACACAAGATTCATAATGTAATATCAATGAAATTTTTAAAATGAGCTTGAGAGAGTATTCCAAAAGTTTGATTATTAAATATGATACATGAGGTTTGTATTTATTGTTTTAATAGGCTAATCTCAATTAAAGGTCATTATTGCTTCATAATTTAAATTTTTGAGAGCTATTTACAGTTCCTTGGAAGTAGAGGATAGTTGGGTTGGAGTTATATACTTTTTTCATTGCCTTTATATAACGTAAATAAAGAACTTTTAAATTATGTTAATCTATATAAATAAATTCAATTCCATCTGGGCCCCTGTTTATTATGTAGAAGATATACTGTAAAACATCCCAATTTATGTAAGTTTGGCACACAAACAAATTTATACAAGGTTAGAGGGTAAACATTTCTCAATTCCCATTATACTTAAAAACTTGACAGCAAAATATGAAAGAATAATGAAAAATTTGAACCATATATAGCTATTAACACATCTTAAGTATAGTGAAATACTTAATTAAAATCATCATAGGTTCTTGTGTTATTTGAAAGTGGGTATCTCTGGTGTATTTCAGTACAGTAAATTATTTACCTTCAATTTTAACAAATTAAAATTTTTCAATATCCACATTCAGCAAGAAAAATTTTCATTTTTAAAGTTAGAGTAAATCCTAATATAGATATAAATTATGTGAGTCTGAATGAATCTCATAATTGTAAAATTATCCAAGCAAATATTTCATAAACAATTATTTTTAGCAAGGTATTCAAAAAGCTGACCTACTGTTAGCTGATATCATGACTTCATCTACAGATGTGGAAGTCTAATGCTTCAAGGATAGATTGTGATAACATTATAAAAGATAGCATATACATTGGGCTGAGCATCCATCATGCGAATGACTTTATAATAGTAAGATGACACAAGGAAAATAGCAAGATAAGATTTTATCTGTAGCTAAAGAATAAATTTTAATTGATAAAATTAAGAAATAAGAGAAAATTAAAAAAGATACAGAAATGAAACACACAGATAATGGGCAAAGTTAAGCAAAGAAAATATTTATATGACGAGAATATATTTATACATATATGTGTCAATAAGTAAAAAGTATTCAGGCAGAATTATTAAGGAAGTCTTTATCTGCAGTCACAGTGAAAATGTTGTATTTACAGCAAGACATAAGCAGCAATTGGAGAATGATTATTTTGTATACATAAAATGTTATAAGAAACATACCTCCTCATCTACAGGAAGATTCAATGGACCCAACCTCTTTCCCCTTGGAGTGAGAGCCATTTTTACATGAACATCTCTGTTTCCTGAGGCTCGGACAGCATCAAGGAGAGTGGCTAGCAATGAATCCCTTGAAATAGAGATATAAAAATACTATTTTTTAATAATTCAAAAAGTGAACAGTAGAAAAAAGATGACATTTCTAATTTCTGGAATTGATTTCTGAAATATGATAGATGGAGCAAAAGTAATTATGAATAACTGCCATAAAGTGGTGAGATTCTACTGTTTAAAGGATCAAATAATATGTTCATCAATCCTCGGACAGCATACCCTGCAATTTCCAAGAGTTAGAAAATCTTCCTTTCCCTGCAATCCTATTATAACAGCAGGCTCATGTTTTTTTTATCTCATCCCCTTCATACCCTCAAAACTCTCTCATGCCACTGCACATTTCTATATATTGCTTTAATTGTGATCATTATCTATACATGACTTATGGATACAGTAAGGGACAGGGTTATTTTTGTAATATCTAGCTAGAGGGTGAATAAATAATGATTAATTTGCTTAAAATTAATTAAATATTTAAACCAAATTTCAAGAGAGAAAATGAAAAGCATCTGTGTAATACAAGGAAATTATTAATAAAAAGAGATTTGAGTTCATTTATGCACATACTCAAGAATATTTACTCATACGTTTTAACAGAAAGAGAAACATCAGAAGCTGGGAATATCTTCTGGGTAATCAGGTACTAGTAGAAAGCAATGAATGCAAATACTTAGGAGTAACTTTTACTAAAGATTTACAATGGGGGCCTCACATTAGTAGCATAGTTAATAAGCATATAGGGCGCTGCATTTCGTAATGAGAGTTATAGGAGAAGGTAGCTCGAGCTCCAAAGAATAAGCGTACAAAGCTTTAGTCCGGCCCATCTTAGAGTACGGGACAATAGTATGGGATCCACATCAGTTAGGACGCATAAACGAAATCAAAATGGTACAGAGAACGGCAGCGCGATATGTTCAGAGAAATTTTAAAAGGACTGCAAGCGTCTCACACATGTTAGAAATATTAGGGTGGGACTCATTAGAAACTAGACGGTATTTAGGTAGACTAGGGAATCTTTATAAATCATATTGTAGGGAGCCGTTGTGGGTTGAGATCGGCGATAGATTAAAGGAGCCAGTATATTATAGTAGAATGGACCATAGTTATAAAATCGAACCCCTGACTCAGAAGACAAATTTAGGAAAATTTTCTTTTTGTAATTATAGTATAGAGCAGTGGAACGCATTACCTGCAAAAATCTTTGAGCCATTCCCTCCTCGTGTGCAAACTTTTAAGGCAAAGTTAAAAAAGATTGTGAATAGAAATATAGTAGATCATAGTGGATAACTTAGTGTATTATATATGTAATAATAATGTATATGTAATGTAGTGTATATGATTGATCCTCTGTAATTATTTCACTGTATATTTGTTGCCACCGGACAGTCGTCCAACTGCAACATTTAAATAATAATAATAATAATATTAGGATATACTGAAGATCTTGCCTTCAGTGGAGATTTAATGAACTAATGGCCACTCACCAAGTATGTTAAATTCATATTTGTGTAAATATACAGCAGAAACTTAATGTGAAGAAAAGGCTCTTAAATTAAACCAATTTTTTAAAGTCAATACTTTTCACTTCAGTGTTGAACATTTTTAAATCCAAACAAACTATGAATGCTTGATCTAGATGTTATATAATTAAAGTTATTGGATATTTGATAAATAAAAGACCTTATTCAATTATTCTTTGATAGATTAATTAAGATTCAGAAACAGATTCTCAAGCAAAATTTCTAATCTTCTGTAAGTAAAATTTGGAACTAGAAATTATCAGGTTACAAAAAGAATAAATAAAAAAGAATCAGTATAAAAAATTAAATAGACAGGAATAAAGTGAAAGAATAATAAATACTAACCTATCAGTGGCAATGTATGATCTAACTTGACCACAGTCATACTCCAGTGAAAAAAGTTGAGGATTACCAGGAGAACGTATAATTGAACATATTGAAGACAGAGGGCGGAGAGTCACAGGGGCATAAGTTTGGGGATCACGTTCTACTATACATGTTGCTGTAAGGCATAAAGTTCTTCGTTGAGGCTCTTGATGTCTTTTTCCTCCCTCTAATAGCTCACTTCCAGTCATTCCTTCACCTGCAGCAACCTTTTGCACAGGAAATTCACACACAGATGTGACATTCTCATCACCACTAGAAACAAAGAATACAGCTATTTATATCAAATTATTAAGTTATATTATATTACATCAAATTATTCACTGCACTTGAAAAAGAAATTTAGAAAACATGCTAGTCGTTACAGACAATCAATATGACAAATGCTAAGATATTACTACAATTAATGAGGATAAATCAATAAAGTTGACTAAAAAATGTGAAAAATATAAGCTAGAAAGCATACTGGATACAATATCAGAGTAGCATATAATAGTGTTATTATAGCATACTCTAAAAAGAAGACTACTGCTACAACTACTGCTAAAATGTATTTTTACATTAACATAACTGGTTTTGGTACAAATAAATTCTTTGTATTTGAAAAGATTTGTAGTAAAAAAGATAGCAAAGACAAAGAGTTAAGGAAATTGGAAAGAGGTTGGTTTGAAATTTGTTTCCATTAATCTTTCTTAATCATTGATGCCTTATATGTTCCAAAGAATGCTAACATTGTTTGATTAAACTGATTTATGATAGTTAAAATATTGATTAACTATAGAATAGGATAGTACCCCTTTTATTCATAGAGCTTCCAGTAATATCTATTAAAGGGTCAAACAACCATAACTACGAAATTAATTATAAGAATATTGAAAGTACCAAATCAATATTTCATAAAGTTTTAAGAAATATTTAGGTCAATGGATTTAAACATAAATAATTTACAATTTATAAGGCAAGTATCCTTTTATGTTAATGCTCTTTACAAGTCAACAGATCATAAAATCAAATACAGGTCATGGATATTATGAACAAGAGACGTTGAAAGATAAATAGAACAGTGAGAGGCTGTCTTGCCATTTTTACCAGAAACTTTTAATTGAAATTAAATGAAAAAATAAAAAGTTTCAATTTTTAACAAACAGTCAATGTTAATTATAAAAGAAAAATACTTTTATGACGCTTGACAGAAAAAAAATGAGTCAACTGAAGTATAAGGAGCAACTTATCCAATATTCACTTCAATCAGTTGTTCTCCAAATTGTGCAGAATGTATGGGTGTTAATGACAACAAGGCTACAGAATATAACCTCTTGTGAAAAATATCACTAACCTATACTTTCCAAGGCGATTTTCAATAAAATAGTCCAAAGTGATAGGTGATCCCTGAACTTTCACTTGTACTCCGCTGTAATAGGGAGCTGCCTCAACTATTTTGTGAATAATTTCTTTTGACTGGTCGGATGAAAAAAGATGCTAAAAATTCAGAAGAGTATTAATCAACTGACATTAAAGAAAGATTAATAACAAGAAAAACATTACTTATTATTTAAATAAAAACTAATATATGAAAATGAATAAACCACTTCTTAACTAACCATTCTTCCAAATCCACCAGATACAACAACAAAACTTCCAGGAAGCTGACCAGAAACTTCTACTAGAGACTCCATTTTATTATATGGATATGATGCCAGTAAGATTTTAGTAGTTGGATCTAACTGATCTAGGGAAGCTGCGCCAACTCTTAATGTCACAGGTAGACGAGTTTCTGACCAATGGTACTTGTAGGCATTATAATGATCTCTCTGGTTTTATAAGAGAACAATGCTAATTAAAATAAACTCAAAATAATAACAATTAGAATTTAGGAGCATGTGAGATTCATATATTACTAAACTGCATTGCACTTACAGCTTCTGCTTTTAGTGCTGCTTGATCAGCTGAGGCAAACAGATGTCTAAATCGCAAGGCCTGATACAAAATCTGAGCTCGATGCTCTGATGAGAAACGCATGCTATCAGCTTTCCCAACTCCTCCAACACCGCTGTCTTTATTACGACGCATAGCAATCACAAATTCAGCAGGATCTCCAGGTGTAGGGCAAACAGAGAAAATATCCGAGTGTGGCCATCGGTTTGTTACTTCCAAGTTCGGATTATATGTAGTGATTCCCATAGTTCCGATGGAGAAAATTCTTTTATATCTTGAATAAAATTCATAAATCAATAAAAAACTATAAGACTCCAACAGGTGAAAAAATCGTTACATACTGCATAATAGAAACCATAACGAAAAGGTTCATATTTTAATAAGATGAAATTGACTTAAATGGTTTAAAGAGAAGTGCACAATTACAATGCTTTTCCATAAAGAAAGAATGTTATGATCACTCGATTACATTACGACACAAAATCTTTCAATTTCAAGTTAGAGAATATTACATAAATTCGATTTATATCTAATTAAAAGCTCAAATTTGACAACATAAGAAAACATTCATCTATGTCCTTCACTTACTTTCCACGCCAGGAATGCTTAGTGACGTAAAAACAAGCCACATCCTGATTGTCTTTAATTGGCATCATCTTCCAAGCGTCTGAAATTCAAAGTTAGGGTTATACGATAAAACATTAGACTCTTTAGATGATAATTATTCTAAAACTTGAAAATTATTGTACCAATTTTCATATATTTCCGGGTAATTTACTCCAAACTTGGCTATGCAAAATTCTTTGTCATTTCCTCATAAGGAAAGGTTTTACTCATTACTTAACAGCTAATAACATTCATATCATAGTAAATTCCTCATATACGACTGAAATAATATATAACTTGGAGGTGGTCATCAATTAAATGGTGATCCCAACACGTCAACTTCTGTCTAATGAAGTAAATACACTAAATAATAAGGCCTATGGAATGAAAAACAAAAGTTTTACATGGTAAAAACACGGATTCGACGCAACATTAGTACACCACACATAAATATACATCAAATAACAGATGTCATGATCAAAACGAACTTCAAACATTCAGATGACAGCAAGTCTCTACCGCTACCAGCGAGGGGTGTCAATTCACAGAGAATTGCCGCTCGATAGTTATTTGTTTGTTCCGACATTCGTTTTTAGCGCCAAATTAATTTATAATTACGAGGCGTCACGGGAAAATATTTCGGCTTGATTTAGCGTAATGATAATTTAATGGATTGATATAAATATTCCTATCTCAAGTTATTTTAAATGGATAATCTATTTTTAGATTTAAGTCCAAATCATTCATCCACACTCAAAATTGAATAGAGATATCCTGTTTCAGCTGATAATTCTTAACAATAGAAGTAATAATTATAAATATGTCTTTTTCCTTAACTATGTGGTCCAAGAATTTACAATTACATTCCCATCTTTGAATTTTTTGTGCAACTTATACCAACAAAAACAATCTCAAGGAATGCAGAAAGAATTTGAGGAATTTTGTGAATTCATATTTTGATATTCTTTCAACAGGCATCTTTTTTGCGTCTCTGAAATTTATTCAAGTTTTATTTCAACTTTATATTTCATACTTTGCTTTATTTTTACAAATGTTTAAATAAAGAATCTTTTTGTAAAAGGGTGACTGACTATATGTTAATAAATAAAAATAAGAGCTGTCCTGAAAGTAAGAATACAAGGGCTGTGTATTACAAAGAACTTTTGTACAAAATTTATATCTGTAATGTTTCTATTACTCAAAATAATCGATCATATGTCTAATACTCTGTTATTCTCATCCTTCAATTCTCTCAGTTGCTTAACAAGTCAAAATCTTTCTCCTCCTTTTAATCTAGCCACGATAAATGTGAATTTGGCTCAATCATTCACTTAATTGCTTTGTAAAATGAATTGGTTACTAGTTCTCATCATCAACTTGCAAAAATTTATGTATCTGATAGAATTAGTACATTACAAAGTTTTTAAAGAAGGCATGAACAGCAAAGAAAATAGTTGAAGATAACATATCAATCATAACAAGAGAAATGCTGTTGAACATAGGACTTCATACAAGTTTGGTTCATTTTAGGACCAGCTTATGTTGCTTGTAAAATAACTCAACCACCTTATTCATCAGCCCAGACTCTTTAAGATTGCTTTTATTATTATAAAAAATTGAATTTATTGGGTGGTCAGAGCTTGCTGAATCATCAGGATTGTATGAAGACTGAAAAAGTGGCCTCAAAGATTAAGAAAATGTTACACGAATGTAAAATCCAATGAATCAAAAGCTTATTCATGTAGATAACACAAATGGTGTCAAACAAGGAAAATATACTCTATTAGATGCATTCTTCCTTTTTGGAAATAAGTGGATTATAATTTCTAAAATATAGCTTCTCAAATCCTTGTTATAACTCATTTTGGATACCTATTCATTATTTTAAATGTGGAAGTACAAAGATTTGAATTCTTTTGGAATGTGCCAAAGGTCATCTTCCTTGTTAAAATTATTCCTAGAATATTTATAACTATTTTATGGTTTTACTTATCATTTTGATTCTATTCATTTTATTGGTATTGCACACAAATGATGTGATGAGTTTGGGGATACCAGATGAATGTAGTTTCAATATTTGGAAAATTTTCTTTTAAATGATAGAAAATGCTCATATGAATTTTCTATAAATGCCATTAATGATGTGAATTCCAAGATATCTGATATAACCATTTTACTTTTACGGTTTCCATAAATATGCATAATGAGTTTAATAATAATAGCAAACAATAGTGAAATATTTAAGATAGAATTGAGGTGCATTTTTCCCTATAATAGTGTATGTTTTTTGCTCTCAACTTCCTGATTTTCTGGTCCACACTGCCATGCTTTCTTGCAACCAGTTTCGTTTCTGAACACACACAGGTAAATCAATCAAAATGCTATATTCAGTGAAATTAACTACATTAAAGAAAAGCTGAACAAAAAATCAATGTTTTTGGGATTTTGTTTAATCTGAGTAAGGAAATTGACATGGTTTATAAAAACCCTTCATAGAAAATAATGCAAAGAAAGAATAATGAATAAAGGCATTCAATATGTGAAGTTACCACTCAAATAGGTCATAAATTGACATGAGAAATTACATTAAGGAAATAATGTGAGTTTTCAGCCAAATGAGTTGTAAAATATGTGATATTGAGTGAATAATGGTAATTTCAGCAACAAATTTGCATTATGAACATAATGTGGACCTCGACTTGCAGAGAATAGGGGGGCAGCAAGCACTTATATAATGATCACTATATTGCTTAAGGAGTATTTTATTTGTTGAATATCATAATAACAGCTGGCTCTCCTCTTTGTCCTTTCACTTTAGAATGATGATGAATACTAAGATTGATAAAGTTAAAACCTTTATCTTTAATTATTATATTTATACAATTAATTATGGTTAAAATGTTTGTTAATTATGGCATGAATAAGATTATTTTAAGCAATTGATGATAATTATCACTATACAGCTTCAGGTAATTTTTTCATTGATTATCATCATCCTCAATGTGAAGTAAAGAACAGACAGTATATGTGTGATAGTCAAAGCAGAGTAAGTGTATGAAAATCATAAAACAAAAGTTACATTCTCACAAAAAAAAGTAAAATAATAAAAATACACAATATTAATAAGTTTTATTAATTTTTGACAATATAAAGACATTTAGACTAAAGAACTGGATGCCCACTGAGAAATTTCAGTTGGCAAATCTTTGTAATTTCTTACAGCATCCATAACTTGATCAGATGTAACAGGAAAATAGAATAGCTGATATTCCTTCTGATAAGCTTTATCACTTCCAGATTTAGTTTTCACTTTCATGGATCCTTTTGCTGCTGGTAGAATCAATTCTAGCCTCTGTAAATAAATAATCGATATATACCAGTAGAATTATCAAATTAAATACTGAAATCTTCATATTCTTCATAATAATAATTCCTTATTACAATGTCCAACAATCTTTGTAATATATATATATATATATATAATTTTATTTTTCATTAAAAGATATATTACTACATTGCTTGCTGTTAGCAAGTATATATCCTTAAAGTATATAATACCTTAACTCGTATATATATATATATATACAAGTTAAGGTATACTTGCTAACAGCAAGCAATGTAGTAATATATCTTTTAATGAAAAATAAAATTTTTCAGAAGATTACTCTTCTCAAACAATACTAAGCATAAACAAAAGGACATTATCGCAGCGGACAATGCACAGAATTAGATTTCCCATACATTCCTTACAGAAGCAATATTCCCGCCCCAGCGTCAAACCAAGGCTATCCTATGAAAATCACTGTCATCTTTGGCTTGAGTATGATAATCTTTATTAACCCTCCAAATTTCAAGTGGAAATACCTTAAGGAAGTACCTCAAATGAGTCCTTAATTCCCTATGCATTTCTTATGAAGTTATAGTTAACGCCCCCTAGAATCGAACAAGCAACCATTTACGACAATCTTAGGGATGCCTTTATGAGAGAATGGTCCCTTTTATGGCTGTGTGAAATTTTGAATCTCTGCGCGGTTGGGAAGTGTCATAAAAAGCTTTTGGCTCCTGGCATCGAACCCATGACCAATTGTACGTAAAAAATAGTATTTTTCCGTAGAAAGGTATAATAGCAATAGCTCTATGAAATCTCATCCTTCTAGCTTAAAGGGAAGTATTTTTAAAATTATTTGAAAAACGGCCCCATGCATTCTTAATGGGGAAAATCGATTTTTGGGGCCTCCTAGAATCGAACCCATGATAGGTAGGGTCGGTTTTCGAGTTTTTCCTAGGTGAGATTTACAGGGCCATTACTAAAAAAAATCAGCGACTTCGTGGCCAAAGCGGTTTGAGCCTGACATTAATATCCTATATATATATATATATATATATATGTTATATCCCCCCGAAGCGTCTATATATAATAGATATAGATATAAGCTGTAGAAGATGTAGTTTTCTTCAGATATTTAGTTTGAGAAAGGATAGCTGTCTATAATAGGGCAAAGTGTGGTCCAATTTTTCAGATTACAGATGAATCAAACATGAATTTTATGTTTTTTTTTGTAATTTACTACAAAGATTGTCAGGGATATCTTGATACATGGCATCACAATAATCAAAAAGGGGAAAGAGAAGAGATGTGACCAAATGTATTTTAAGTAAATGCGGGAGAATATTTTTAAGTAGCATTAAAGAAAAGAAGGATTGGTTAACCTTTGAGCATTTGTATATTGTCACCCCGGATTAGAGTTCCGTTTTTCAATATGCCAAGATTAATCACAGAGTTACAAAAATGGATGGGTTCATTACCAATTTTGACAGTAAGAAGCTGGTTGTAGCTGATAGTGGAAAGCTTTGAGAATCCTACTTTGATAGATGGATTTAATAACAGTTGATTACCAATACTTCAGTTTTGAAGGGTATCTAAATCAGAGTTTATATGATTTAATGCATTCTTGAAAGTTGCAAAGGAGGAATGAACATAAAAACGTGAATGCAGATGACCTTAAACGTGAAATAAAGTTGAAGGTCATCTGCAAAGAGATGGTGTTTACAAAAGGAAAGAACAAAAGATAAATCATTAACATAAATTGAAAATAATTGAGTTCCCAAAATGGATCCTTGCAGAACGATACATCAAACTTGAAGCCATTTAGAGTAGGAATTATTATAAATTACTCTTTGATAGCGATCCTGCAAATATGATGAGAACCACTGAATTGATGTAGGTGATAATTGTAACAGTTGGAGTTTATTTAACAATATTTTGTGATCAACTGATATGAAAGAATTTAGGGTTAATTATATTGCATCAAATGTATCAAACTCCACAAATCTTGACTGAAAAGTACTTGCTCATGGAAAATGAAGAGTATTATTTGTATATATGAAGGTTTATTAGGTTTCCTGCCAAGTTTGGAAGTTCAGAAGAACTTTGTCCTGAAAATGGCCCCAAGGAAAAGGGGTTGAAACGCCAACCTATATGAAGAATGTAACCCAGCAGGAAACTCAAGAAACCTTTCTACATTCTACACACTCCAAAACCCTATTCTGTAAAACAGAAAATATTCATCGTAAAACTGGAATAAAAAAGTTCATGATTGGATTTAAAATATAAATCAAGAATGCCTGATATTGTTTGAAATAGTTAGTTACAACAACATTCATCTCTCTATATTCCATACAACCTTCAGCAACTTCCATCTTAGTTTGTTTCCTTCTGTTTCTACCTTGTTTATGTATCTACAGAAATCCATCTGTTGCCATTTGTTTGAAAATGAAAATAAAGAAAAAGACTACAATAGAGTTAAAATATGTTTTTCCTACCTGAAGACATTCAAATGCACACATAGCTGCATTCCTCTCCACACCTTGTACAGTAGATTGTTTGCAAACAAATTTTTTGTACTGAGAAAAAACCATTTCAAAGTTGAACGGCTCCTTATCATAAATTTCATTTAGATGTTTAATAGCAATCACCTAGAAAGAAAGGCAAAACTGACCATGAATAACAGATAAAATTCTTAAGTTTTAAGATGCAACCATACAAAAACAATATTATTCCTGAGGATATTAATTATTTGGACAGATAGAAATGTATGCATCTCACCAAACAAAATTCTAATATTGATAATCCCTCTAACATTTGGACCTTGGCATCAACTCCTGTAAAATTTTTTGACATGAGAATGAAATCTTCCTCCTCCAATAAAGGATGAGTTACTTGGAGGCAAGAGATCACACAAGCCTAATGATAAACAAAAAAAGATATTTACTCTTGTGGAGTTGTCTTATCTATATCAATCAGAAAAGTAATTCATGGAAGCATACCAAGAAATTTCGTAAGATCCCCTCACTTCTGTTGATATCCATCAATTGCTCCACCACAGAGATGACTTCTATCCGTGAAAATAAATTTCTTATTGATGAGTTCCATAACTCTATTACTGTATTATGAGTATTGTGGGCAGTAGATTTGGGTAAAGTCAACAGATCCAAGGCAATATTCAGAAATTTATTTTCTTCTCCTTCTTCAGGTAAGAGAAGAATTTGTCTATGAGAAAATCTTGATCGTACTCTTTTTTCAAGAAGTTCAGTAACGTCAAGGCGGCAAGTAATTCCTAGCACACATATTGGAGCCTAAATTAAAAAAAAATTCATCTTTGATTGAGAAATTCACATACCTTACTCTGATAAAATTGTATGCTTTCGAGTATTTTTAAAATTTATTTCAACATTTTCGTTTTCTTTAATATTTTTGGGGTATAAACCAACCAACCTGCGCTGACTGAGCCACATCAAATAGATTATATAGAAGAGTCTGATTACGATGTGTACAAAACAAATCAAATTCGTCCAGGATGATAATAGTTGCTCTTGACCTCTCCTTCACTCCCGACTTTAAACTTTCCAATAAGAAATTAAGATTCTCTGAAATGTGAGGCATTCAACTTATGCATAATTTATCATAATATGTGTATTAAATAAGATCTTAATGGATAATTTCAGTGTGGCAGCATATTAAAATTAGATATCAATAAAAACCTGAATAAGAACCAAAAACTTTGTCCACAACAACATTTTCTAATTGCATTTGCTTCGTGATATCTTTCAAAGACAACTTGTCATCAGTATGAATTAGTCCGTGAAGCTTCACAACGACTACTCTCTCATTGAAATGTTCATCACTCCTCAGTTCATCCAATGCACTGTTTATCAACTGTAAAAACGAAATATTGCTAAAATCTCACATCGATTTAGCAAATTTTTAATACTTGAGATTTCTTACCGTTGTTTTACCGCACCCCCGCGGTCCAATCAACAACGCTGAGTTACTTTCTCCTACTTTTAAAGTTCTTCTCATGAGATCCAACACATGAGATTTCGCTTTATAGTGACCTCTAATACTGCTCGATGGCTTCAATATTCGATATTTGAGACATTTACGAATATGTTCCACGTGAAGGCTGGTATTTTCAATAGTGTCATCCATAGCTTACCAAATTAAATCAATAATATACAATATTAAAATAGAACCTCGAGAAAGACGTGTTCCTCCACCCGCCTTTGCGCTTGACAAATATCGTGTTTCAGTTACTGTTAGTGAGGTAAAAATTCAGATGAACTTGGATGCTGTCTAAATTATTAAGTCATTTACAAGAAGTTAGATAATCATTTGCTACTATATTAAATAATTCTTATCAAAAATATTTGATCCAAAAATGTATTTAAGCTTGAGGTGAAAATATTTTCAGGTTTTGCTGTTTCAATGTTTATGTATCATTTCTGGGTATGTAAGCGGTTGTGTTGGCATTCGTTGCAACGCACATGACTGGCTATGCGGTTCATTGTTATAAGTGGAATCTTACATTTTGCTTGGATTGTATGAAAATAAAATGATGTCCGAAAAAGATTACGCTCCTCTAAGTGCTGCATGTGTACGAGCGCTGAATGATAAAATCTATGAGAAAAGGAAAGCTGCTGCCTTGGAAATAGAAAAGTACGAGGGGGCGTGACATGTAGTATTCAGTATTGTCAAAGTTTTAGAATGTATAAGAGGCTCGTTATATGTCGCATTGCAAAGAAATATTAAACATTTTAATAATTATCCTCTTTATAGAATGGTGAAAGAGTTTGCAGCAGTTAACAACACTGTGCAAATCAAGAAATTGCTGAAAGTTTTAGGTCGGGATTTCGCTGGCTCACAGAATGGTCATGTTCGTAAGGGAGGACTCATTGGACTTGCTGCGATAGCCGTTGCATTAGGAAATGTAATTGTTTGTTTATAAAACTTATCGTATAAATTGCCTCTAAAGTTGCACAATTCAATCGGCTATTCCTTAAGTTTCATGGTCGAATTCTGTAGTTTGAATGTAGTCCTTATCAAATATAAACTTTCATTTATTCAGGAATCATATTTATACACAGAAGATCTAGTCCTTCCAATTCTAGCATGCCTTGAAGATTCTGACTTAAGAGTTAGATATTATGCGTGTGAATCACTTTATAATGTCGCTAAAATAGCTCGGGGATCACTGCTCCCTCATTTATTTCCTCGGATCTTTGATGCCATCGCTCGTTTAGCTGCAGATCCTGATCATAATGTAAAAAGTGGAGCAGAGCTTCTCGACAGGCTTATGAAGGTAGTATTAAATGCTTAATTTATTATTATTCATCTTGAAAAATTGCATGCTGAATGCGTGCGAGTAGCCAAATATACTCTTCTGGCACTACAACAAGCGGTGTGGAGGCTATGTCAAAAGCTATGAGAGATAGTTTAATTTAATCAGTGTAGAATACTGTACTCTTGCATTGGCAAGTGGAATTGGTTCTAATATCATTATATTATTTTATTTCATTTGGAGCTTAAATTTGTGAAATAATCCTGCCAGTAGCAAGGTTTACTATTTACATTTGTTTTCACATGCTACTTATGAACATTTAATAATCAGTCTTATTTTGCTGAAATTTTATCCAATTCTCAACCAATTAGATTAATTTTTGACACCTTTTAATTGATTAGTTCTGTATTGGCTGATTACACTTTGAACCAGTCACCAAAATCTCAGCTAAGTCAGCAGTCTTGATTCTAGGGTCTTACCCATTTCTGATTTCCTTTTCTTGTTACTGTGCTATGTGTAAGAAAACTTTTGATAAGGAATAGATGGTACAAAATATTTCCTAAATACTAATAATTTGTTATTGAAAGACCTTTTTGATTCTTATTTCAGGAAATAGTTACGGAAAGTGGTACACCATTTGACCTTGCTAGTTTTATTCCAATGCTGAGAGAAAGAGTTTATGCAACCAATGCTTTTGCCCGTCAATTTGTTCTATCTTGGATTGGAGCTTTATCAGCCTGTCCATGCTTCAACCTATTACCATTTTTACCTGATATCCTTGATGGACTTTTTAGAATTCTTGCTGATTCTACTCCAGGAATCAAACAGATGTGAGTCTATTAGAAATTTGCTACTTATATTGCAGAAGATGAAAATATTGATGAAATAAACTATTTTCTTATGGTATTTAAATAACTACTGTGCACATCATGCAAAAAGAGATTCTCTAAAAGTTTTTGGAAAAGATTTTGATGTCATAGATTAATAATGTTAATACCAATACACTGATCAATTTCATGCTTATTTTTTGTTTATGTTTACTATTCAAGAAATGTATATATATTTACTTTTTTATGTTTAATATTTAAGATACCTGAACACTGGATATATATGGGTAGGCATATAAGTTTATTCAATACATGGTTATTAGGGGGTTGCTATAAAAATACCTAGGTTTAAGTGTTGAATGTAACTTTGAATGAAATTTCATGCTAGTAGAATAATCCCTAGGAATAATGATTACGAAATATGTGTGATGTGTGGACCTATAATCTCCAAATTCCTTCTTGCTCCAACCAATAAATTTATTATACTAGAACAATCAGACATATCATATAAATGGATATATTTTTGGGGAATCACCATTTGACTCAGACTGGAACTCTTGGCATTTAAAAGCTAACCATACCAACAGTTCAACCACTGGGGTTGGTTATATATGAGATCAATAGCTGTGCTCATATTCTGATTTGGTTGATTTTGGCAGTATTATGTTGTAAAAAAATTCTGTTGGGCTTCTCTGAGGTATGAAGGAACAAAATGCTTAGATTATATGCATAATAATCTCCATCAATTGCTTCGGTGATGTCTTCATTATTAGTATGGTAACTTTCAACAGAATAATTGTCATGTTACTATGCTGGAACAAATTTGCTCCTGAATACGTGTTGATGTCATACTCAAACATTGCTTATTTCTGTTGAAAGTTTCTGGGAAGTGATTTGGTATTAAATCTTGCTGTAAATATTACTTCATACTTTGAAAGATCTACTAGAATTTTGAGTGAATAAATGGTGCAAAATACCTCTCAAATTCATAAAATGTATAATATATTAATGTCATATATTTATATATTGGGTTGACAAGAAATGAATTAATATCATTTTGTAAGCATAAATATTTACAAAAACTTTTTAAATTGTAAACGTTTCAGTGATAATGTTGACTTATAGACCAGCTTGATTGAGTGTTTTTCTGCTAAAAGCCAGAAGTTCTTTGACCACAGGATTATGAAGTTATCAGAAATATAGCAGAAGTTCATTAAACAGAATGAAAATATTCGATTCATGAAAGCTCTTTTTCCATATTAAAGAATTGAGTTTTATCTCTCACCCACAATTTAAAATTGCTTTCTATATATTTAGCTTTATATAATATTTCACATAACTTCCTACTTAATTTAATGGACAACCTATCTAGCTAGCTAATAATCTATCTAGCTGATGGCTCCATATTTTTATTGAACTGTATCTATAAATGTGCATACAAATTGTGCGAAAATAGTAAATACTTCTATTCTACAGTGCTCATTAAAGTTTTCTTTAAATATCTGTAAAATGACTTTCTGAAGGTGTGATAATCTACTCGGAGAATTCTTACGAAATATTAAGCATGAACCAGCCAGTGTGGATTTCCCATCCATGATGAATATCCTCATCACTCATTCCCAAGCTGCAGATGATCTTCTTCAGGTGATATAATTTTTTATTGAAATTATTCTATACCATTTTCTGATCAACTCTTTTACATGCATATTCAACTATTGGAGAGTCCTCAGTTAATTTCTCCATGTAAATCCAAATTCTTAATGGTGGATTACCAGTGTATTAAGTGAAAATTTTTTTACAGATTTTGTAACCCACTCTAACTAACATAATTGAAAAAAGATCTTAAAACCAATATTAAAAATCTTACAAGCTAAAAATTGATATTGGCTACATAGACAAATGCATGCTAATCTTCTAACACTGAGGTCCAGGGTTCAAATTCCCGCTGAGGAGGAAATATGCTTCTCAGGGTCTGGATGTTTGTGGATGTCCGTTGTTAAGTTTCGAATAACACTATAATTGTCCATAAGGTGGATGTTTGTGTTATCTTTGATAATAAATAAATAAATGGCAAAAAATAACAACTGATAACAGGATTCTTATGTCAAGAGCAATGTATGCCTTTTGAAAATACATAAAAATGCTATCAACCTATCTATGTAATTGAAATTTAAAGTTCGGTAGTCATTGAGTTAAAATTATAATTAAAACAATAATTTTTAATATGACTATATTAAATTTTAGACTAATGTAGGGGCCCTATTATGCTGCCAATTTTCAGGATTTAGTTCAATCTTAATATCTGATTAATAAAATAATCTTTATGAGTAATTATAGCTATGAGCTCAAGAAAATTATCATTATGATAGCTTATTACAATTACAACTTTTGTTTGTAGAATATTAATAATAGTTAGTAAATAATTTTTCAGTTTTCAAAATTACTCCATAGTTTTTTGGAGTAATTTTGAAAACTGAAATAATTATTTATCGATTTAATATATTTATGGCATGTTTTTTAAGCATTAATTACTTTTAGAGTAGCTGTGATATAATTATTCAGAAATAATTAATTTGGTATTATATTAATTATATATTAATTTTGAAGTTTACAGCAATAACGTGGATTAAGGAATTCATTCAACTCTCTGGGGAAACTATGCTTCCATTTACTGCATCAATACTTCAAGCAACACTGCCTTGCTTGGCTTATGAAGACGATTCACGGAAAAGTACTCTCATCTTTTAAATTCAACATAACTTAATAAAATCTTTGAATTTTATTACTTAATTTAATATTAATGACATGGAATGATGCTAATTTAAAGGCAATCTTACTCATCTCTAGATTGATTTCACCTTGTTTAATAATTTAAATCAACAGATATCAGAGAAACTGCAAAAGCTGTGAACTACAGTTTGATGAAGCTTATCAATGTTGTAGAAGGCTGTTATAATGCTCCATCAGTCAATGATTCTAGGCATTCCATGGTAAATGTGGAAACAGCAAATGGTAATACTTTTTTAAGTTTGTACGCTTTGAATTTGTGGTATTTTGGCTAGTGTCTTAATGTTTGAGAGATTGTTTTAATTTTAGGGATTAAGGTTATAAATATGTTATATATATATATGACATATTTATAACCTTACTCCCTAAAATTAATCAGATCTATCAGATGATATCAGATGACAGAGTATCTTTTATTTGAATATTTCTAAGTGTATAAAAATCTTATTATTTATCTAGAGTATTGTTGAATTTACAAAGGGAATTCTTCACTTTAATTTGATAAAGTTATGTGTTTCATCCAGCTATCATGCCTATAAATAAATCTGGTGAGGTGGATGCAATTGATGTTAAATGCAAGGAAAAAATTAAAAAGGATATAGAAAAAGTTGAGGGTTCATCAAAGCTGGATTTGGAATCTGTAGTTGGTGTTCTGACCAGGCATTTGAATCATTCCTCTGTGGCGACAAAAGTAGCTGTTTTAGGATGGATTCATCATTTGCACAGTTGCATGCAATACCAAGTGAGTAAAAGAATATTTTGTTATTGATGCTCCGGTTGTATTTTATTGCTGAATCTTTCAAAATGCAAAGCTTATATAGAATTCTATGAATGTTACAATAGAAAAGATTGAATTGTGAACTTGGGCTGTGTAACTATCATATTATCCATTTATAGGTAGATATTTTCATAACCTACATTGTGAAGAACATGTTTTAAAAGCTTGGTCAGTTATATATAGTCAGAAAGATTACATGTGCTTCCTTTAATCAGTAAGTGTTTTACTTGCTGCAAAGCGGATCAAAGAATTTGCATTGAATACTGAATTTAAATTTAAGTCAATAAAAGATTGGAGATATTAAAGTTTGTTTGCATGATTATCTTTCATTTCACAACTCATCAGAATGGTTCTGGTTAACCTTGAGAATTATGTTTCTGTGTAAGAATGAAAAAAATATTTCAATGTGTTATAGGTTCTGGAACACTTGGAGAAAGGTCTTTTTCCTGCTTTATTGAGAACTTTGTGTGATCCATCAGACGAAGTAGTTCGGCAGGCTCTGAAAGTGATGGCTCGTCTAATCTCTGAAAATAAAGCCTCTTTATCACTTTTGCCTAATACTTCTCTTGCTGATGCTCTAGCACCACCACCCATTCAGGAAGGAGATGATTCAAGTGTATCAGGTAAGAATCATTTCATATTGTTCATAATTTTCTTTACCTGTTATAATATTTTTAAAATACCTGTTATTTTTGTATATTAAAATTACCTTTGTATTATGTTTTGCTGGAAGCTGACACAAACATATATATATATATATATATATATATATATATAATAACTATATATACTATATATATATATAACTTATACTTAGTAATGTGGACGAAGATTAACCTTCCATAAAATCTTATTTTTCATCAAAAGATATATTATTTCATTGCTGTTAGCAAGCACACCTAAACTCATATATATATATATATACGTAAACTCGTATATATATATATATATATATATATATATATACGAGTTTAGGTGTGCTTGCTAACAGCAATGAAATAATATATCTTTTGATGAAAAATAAGATTTTATGGAAGGTTAATCTTCGTCCACATTACTAAGTATAAGTTAAAAGAAATTATCGGAACGCATATATACTTTGACATGGTCTTCCCATGCTTTTCTTATGGCAGTGTACCGTCCGGCGTTGAAAAAAGGCCATCCTGCAAAAATCACTGTCATCTTTGGCTTGAGTATGATAATCTTTATTAACACTCCAAATTTCAAGTGGAAAAATCTTAAGGAAGTACCTCATATGAGTCCTTAATTCCCTATGCATTTCTTATGAAGTTATAGTTAACGCCCCTAGAATCGAACCAGCGACCATTTACGACAATCTTAGGGATGCCTTTATGAGAGAATGGTCCCTTTTATGGCTGTGTGAAATTTTGAACCTCTGCGTGGTTGGGAAGTGTCCTTATGGGAAAGTCTATTTTTGGGGTCTCCTAGAATCGAACCCATGATAGGTAGGGTCGGTTTTTTAATTCTTCCTAGGTGATATTTAGTGGGCCATTACGTAAAAAAATCAAGGACTCCGTGGCCAAAGCGGTTTGGGCCTGACATTAATATCCTATACATATAAATATATAGTAAGTCCCCGCTTAATGCTGTTTCAGTATAACACGGTTTTTTGGGGTTCTCCTAAATCATACACTATTGTTGTATATGTGTGCTAAGGAAACGGCCATGCACCAACCAAAAGCACTGCACTTTATAGTGATAGTGATATGTAGATAATACTATGTATTTTTTAAAGCTCTTTCGTAAATCCGTTCAGAAAAAAGGTTCGAATTGTATTCTCCTAAGTCGCAATCCCAGTACAAACACAGCTTTCCTGCATCACAATTGATTTATTAATTGTCATCAAGGTATATAAAGGTGTATAAAAATATAAACATAATATTTTATTTTATTGTGTTAAATTTGACAAGAACTGATGAATTTTCTTATTCTTTGTTCTTTTCACTAATCCCCATTACATATTTACATACATATGTTTTACTTTGCTTCGTTTGCCTCGAAGTTATTGGAACATATCCCCTGAGTTAAGCGGGGTCTCACTGTATACATGTGTATATATATATATATGGTAAACTTCAACACATTTATACACTCCAAAGTAATTATAGGCTATTTAAATGCTAATCAAAGGGAGTATAGGTGTGCTTGCTGTAAGCAAGCAATTCTTTATCATATATTATAATGAATAAAAAGACTTTTGAATGTTTATAATATCCACACATTGCTCAAGCTATATTAATAGACATTGTCGGAGCATCTTAAAATTGAGTCTCATTTCCTATGCATTTCGTATGGTAACTTTCTTCCCGCCCAGACACCAATCTAAGGACATTCTATGTCAAATATTTTTATTATTCACAAAATTATTGTGTTTTTTAAAAGTTTTCTAAATTTTAAAACAAAATACATTCAGGAAATACTTAAAAAGGTGTTAAAATTTTTCTGTGGGTTTCTTATGGTGAATATTTAAATGCCCCCCTGAATCAAGCTCATAACATCCTACTGTATGATCTTTTTTCTTGCTGAAGATAATTATTATTGCCCTGTTTTGCAAAGCTACATATATCCAATTCTTCAATAAATATGTAAAAATAATTATTAAAATATACTTCCAGTGTATTTTAAATGGTGGAATTTCATCTGAGCCTGGCATTGAACCAATGGCAGATATAGATAGTTGTGAGGGATATCTAAATATCTGTGAAATTTGAATATTTGTGGTATATGAAGGATATATTTTTTAAAATTTGTCAAAAATATATCCCATACATGAAAGTCCTATTTTAGGGCCTCCTAAGATCAAACCCATGGTAGGTAGGGCTGGTTTCCCATGTGAGGTGGAAGAGGCCATCGCATAAAAATATCAGCAAATTATTCCATGTATGGGAACATAGATGTAACTGGCTTTGAATGTTCTTGCACAATAGTAGAGTTGGCTTAAGCAACATAAAGATATTCAGTTTTTCAATTTTTTTTACTGCCTATTATTCTTAGGGCATAAATGCTTTGATGCTGTCAATGTTAAGATATTCTTCACCTTTCTTCATTATTTTTCTTGAAAGTATCGGAAGTCTCATACATAGTTTTAAAATTTTTCCCTGTAAAAGAATTCCTTGTGAATTTCATTATTATGATGTTGATTGTTGAGAATGCGTATCATTCAATTACTTCTTGTTGAGTTGAGAGTTATGCTCTTTTTAATCAAGGAAAAGGTCCATTATAGTTTTAAAAAAATTTAATGAACATGATTCCTGAAATTTTTTTCTTAAGACCTCATCCAAATATCAATTTGTCTCTTTCAGCTTTTGTGCCAAATCCGTACTTCTCCAAATTCATTGTTGGTCTCCTACGCCTATTTTCCTCTGATCGGTTACTGCTTGAAGATAGAGGGTCTTTTGTCATTAGGTAACTTTTATGATAATTTACCATTAATTATAATGTAATTTTGTAATTTATTTTATATTAGATACTCCCTCCAAATTCATTTCTTGGATTGTCTTTGAATAGTAAAGATAGGTTATAAGTTACAGTTCACTAATATCTATTTCATCAAATTTTACGTTCTTAATAGAAATATTTTAGATATTGTTTGAGATGATTTAAAATTTATTTATGAACAAATATTTGGATAGTATGATCATATATTACTTGAGTATATATCGGAAGAATACTGATCATATAAAATGTGAGTAATTTAACCATCATATGAAATGAAATTTTTTAAAAAATTGGCTTAAACAAGGAAATTTTTTCTGTAAATATTAAGATAATATATTATGTGCTTCGATTAAATGATTTCACTTCCAAAAATAAAACACTCTTATTACAGACAGCTGTGTGCATTACTGAATTCTGAAGCTATATACCGGGCACTGTCAGAGGCATTGATTGCTGAGGAGGATTTAGCTTTTGCAAGTTTAATGGTTGAAAACTTGAATTCAATATTGCTGACATCAACTGAACTCTTTGCTCTTAGAATGAAATTGAAGAATTTAGCTGATAAGGTCAGCAGTATATAATAAATGATATCATGTACATTTATATTGTTAACTGATGCTAATGTAATCAATTTGATTTATGTTTCAGGAAGCTAATGAGCTATTTCACTGCCTGTATGCCTGCTGGTGTCATAGCCCTGTTGCAACTGTTGCCCTCTTATTGTTAACTCAGAATTATGATACTGCATCTGAACTAATAAGTACATTGTATCCTTTTAAAAATCATTTATGAGTGATTAAAAATTCATTTAGTCTGCTAAAAAATAAACTATATGAGTATTGGGAAAAAGTTATCTCATTTAGGAAAGAATAGGATCCTATTCTGTCAACATAGTGCTTGGTTGCAACAAGGTGGTGTTTGCCCTAGCAGATACTTAATTTGATGACCCTTTCAAATCCTATTTTACTCAGACTTAAGGCAATGTAAAGTAGAATTCTTTTTTATTTCAATGTGATGAGCCACCATAAAGTAGAAGACAAAGTTATGAATTTCTTAATACAAAATCTATCCATTGTTTAAATAAAAGCTAAAATTCAATCCAACTTCTCAAATAAGTATATTTTTAAAGTTACTTTAGTAGTCCTCCTTTTAGTAGTAACTCCTTTTTCAAATTATTGTCATATCCTTAACAACATCATACAGTGGTGACTTAGACATAACTGTTGAATTTTTGACTGAAATTGATCGCTTAATACAGCTTATAGAGTCACCAATTTTTACTTGTGAGTATATTTTCATAATCTAAATAAAGATTACTTATTATAATTAAGATTCATTAATTTTAAAAAAGAAATTCTTAATTTCTTTCTAAACTAGTTCTTCTCTTATACATTTCATTAAAAATGAATTACTCTCTCTATCCAATCCATTATGAATTAATCGATTAAAAAATAATTCAATCGAAATCTTGGAAAATATATTATGTATATCGACTTAAGATAAGTAGATGATAAATGGTCAAGTTGCTTCAATTTATATAGGTATTGATTTACCAAGTATTTCTTCATCATAGGTATGCATAATGCTTTAATTTTTGTTATGGACATATATTTGTGTATTTTAAATATTAAATAGTTTTTTAAGTCTTTATTTATTGTAAATTAATGGATATAATTCATATAATTTAATTTATATTACTTACATTATATATATTTATAATTTATATGTAAAATTTAATTTATATAATTCTCTAAAAAATTGAGATAATAGCGCTTCTATAATTAATTCTTAGTTTATAATGTGTACAGCTTTGTAAGGATCTTTTTTATAATGGATACAAAATGCTGTATGAGAATTTCCTTAAAACTTGACAGGGTTCAGCAGTGGGAAAATATTACTGTGTTTCAATTTCTGGAAATAAATCTATACAAGGTTGTAAAGTATAGCTGACAAGAAGGAGTGCTTCAAAACACATCCCAAGATAGTTATACTTATAAAGCTTGAAGATTTTAGGAGAAAGGAATTACTTGAAAATGTCTGAGTCTTTTCAGATGTACAGTTACAGCTTTCCTGTTCTTTATTGCCTTTTGTTATGGTTTAAATAACTTCTTATTCTGCTTCCTGATATTAAGTAGTGAAAAAAAATCTTGAGAGAAAAGGGTATGAAAGGTGGAGTTGGAATATAGTGGCTAATTAGTAGAGGACTAATGTGCATAAGACCAACTGTAGATGGCAGCAAAGAAATGTATGTTCAAAGGATGATGGGATTGAGGTATCATCGTCTGCTATAGAATAATATTTATTAGATCTAATGGAAGATCAAAAGTGTTTTTAAGTATTTTCCAAAAAAATGCCCAGTGAAACCTAAGCTTATTATTAGTCTTAAAACTACATTTATCTAAATGGTCGGCTGGATATACTAAGAATTATACATTAGAATACAATTATTACTAATAGATTTATAAATACAAAATTAATTTTTTACATCAATATTAGATTTAAGATTGGAGTTACTTGGAACAAAGCCACCAGGCAAAGGCCCTCATGGAAGCAGAGAATCTCTTCTACGTGCACTATATGGCCTTCTGATGCTTTTGCCACAATCAGAAGCTTTTCACACTTTGAGAAGAAGATTGCAATGTGCACCTCCACTCTGGCCTCATTGCTATTGTGGAAGTCAGCTTACTGGACCATCCCTTAAAGACACCTCACAACAAAATCAGAGGTACCAAGGTTATTTATTGGATGTAATATTTATGCCATTAAAAAATAAGTCTGAAAAGTAAATATATAAAATGTGAAATTAAGAAAATAATTCTGGGGATAGCCAATCTATACTGTATTTAATTTTTCAAAATTATCATAAAATACACTATTAAAGATAACTATAGATTATATTTAATCAATGATCATTCAGGAAGGAACAAAAAACAAACTTTAGCACAAGAAAGTGTGTACTCTTCACTAGTTGAAACACAGCGTGGAGCAACACTGCTTTACTCACAATGCATCACATTAAAACAAAAGTGGAATGGACAGGGCATATTTTAGTGTTCAGCATACCTGCCCAGCAAGTAGGACCTGGGTTAGTCCTAGTCATGTTGCTATTTTTCACTTTGTTTAATACTGTGTTTCACTTAATGTCATTCATACTTGTGATTTTTAATCAGATTCCAGATTTAGTATAAGGATATAATATAATAATTAACTTAATAGATGAGAGGTATATTATTTATTTATTCTAGATTTCAGGCGATAAATAGCTTGTGTTATACTTTAGAGAGTCTTAAAGGTAAAATTAAAAGGAGAGGAAAATTTTTCTTCTCAAATTCTCTTTCAGTGAAGTAGTAAGATTATATCACAATTCTCATTCTTAAGTAAAAAAATGACTTAAGTGACAACTTCCCCAAAACACTTTTTATAATCAACTTTCAGTAACTTGTATAACTTTAACATTGACCTGACTTACTAATATAGTAGTAGAAGGTTACTTTATTAGCTTAAAATTTTAATGGGTAAAGTTTTTTCAGTTAAACTGTTAAACAATGCCATTTCCAGTATTTAAGTGTATTTGTAGGGTTTATTAGTAGTTAAGGGTCAATTTTGCTTATGATGTCCATATTTTTAGTTATCTCAATTTTTCTAATCCATATTATTTTTATTTAAAAAGAATTTTGGAGTCAAAGGAGGAATCTACTAAACGCAAAGGGTGGCTGAAGAAGGACACATCATGCAAAGATAGCTCAGGGGAATATGTGCACATTGATCCTGGACTTGAACACTTTTTGAGTGTCCAGTCTCGCCACAAAACTGACAAAAAGACTAGAAAACTTTCTGCAATTTTGGATAGAGGGGTAAAAATAAATGAACCTTGACAAGAAAAGTTGTTTTTTTGTATTTTATTCCTTAATTTTGTAGGTAGGTCAATATTTGTAACTCTTGAGTAATCTTTGTTACCTATGTATATATCTGTGAAGTTGATTGCTTGTATTTTTTTTTTTCGGATGTGATAAAAGAATCTTGTTATTTTATTATGAAGATTGTGTATAAATGAACTTCACTCAGAGTAAATGATAGCTGTATATATTTTATATTCTCCACTTGATATCTTATAGTTTATTGAAAATATATCATTGTTGATACTTATGAATTTCTTTATTCTAAGAAAATTATGATGATAAATAATTGGAGTATATAATGCTGTTTAAATAATTTAATTAGAGGTTAGTATGAACTAGTATGGTTCCAAGGAATCTAATAGAACATTTATCTTTAAGTTTAGGTGACAAAAATCATCTGTGTATTTTACAACTCTATTTAATCAAACAATGATGTATAATCTACATAACATCTGTCCAACCTGTCGTTCTATTGAAAATAAATATAACTCTCACCTAAGCAGTTAATTTAGAGATAGTCATGCACTTAATATTAAATATTGGCTAATGTTGCAGGATATTTTGATTTTTCAAGAATGAATATATCTAGTTCAAATCTTTGATTTACGCAATAAGTTCAAGTAAAGTTCAATATTCTTTCTCAAATTATACCAGTTTTACTAATTTTTCATGTAAATTATTTTAATGAATTGCAAATGGAAAATTTATAAAATCAATATACAGTAAAATGCTTATATTTTTCAAATTCGACTTATATTTTTTGCTAAACAAAACATGAGTTCACAGAAGATCTCCAGTCTCTGTAAGCCCATGATTTTCTCCATAACGTTACTTGACTTTGAAATTACAAATACATGATATATTTTAAAAATATGCATCTTGTTCAAAATAATTTTTAAAAAATTATGCAATACTTTTTCTGCTCTATTAACACTTCCATTGAAAGGGGCTAACCAGCAAAAAACTTTAGGGAGGGAAAGCATTTCATGTATAGGTTAAATTATCAAGTTAAATTATCAAGTTAAATTAATTATTTGAAGCATAATGCTAATTAATTTTAAGATAAGGCAATTAAAAATTGATCATTCTGCGAAATTAAGTTTGATCAATAAGGTGTTGATAAAAATGTAGCACTATAGTCCGTTCCACAAAAGCTGGCAGTACGGGAGTCTTATGGGGAAATAAATGCACGTAAATTCCCATAAGAGAGCAACCTAGCCTCCTCCAAGCCGTCAGTTAATTATTTCTGAGGTACTTGTACGGATAAAATTAATATTTTCATCATAGTTTGGTGGATTTTTTTCCAATTTTTTGGTGAAATTTGGATATGGAAGGATGGTTCTACATATTGACGAAGATTTCTCATCATTTTAACAAAAGAAATAAATTTTATAGGGGAATGAAAAAAAATTGTCGCCTTACCAGCCGTGAACAATACTAAAACTGCCATTTCTCTCATCCTATGTAACATTAAATGCTGGTTTTTTCTTAGATTACTCTTTATACCTTATGAATACATAAAAGTCAACTTAAATTAATTTTTGATTTATTATATTTTAGTAAAAAATAATTTAAGTGGAACGCAACCTCCGAAAAATTGGATCGTGCAGTCAAATTTATACATCGCCTAAAAATATTTTGTTTCTTACGTTACGAAAAACTTGTCGCGAGAGAAATTGAGATAAATGTTGTTATTTTCATTTACAGGTTATTCCGAGACGATATCTTGAATAGAACTTTAGTTTTTGAATTTTATAACCGAGAGCGGGTCCGGATCAATCCGAATTACGCTTACGGGTCTATTAGTCTCGAGCAAAAAGTAACAATGATTAGCAATCGGAGCGCTAAATCAATTACTCCCTCGGTTATAAAATTCAAAAACTAAAGTTCTATTCAAGATATCGACTCAGAATAACCTGTAAATGAAAATAACAACATTTATCTCAATTTCTCTCGCGACAAGTCTTTCGTAACGTAAGAAACAAAAAATTTTTAGGCGATGTATAAATTTGCACGATCCAATTTTTCGGAGGTTGCGTTCCACTTAAATTATTTTTTAATAAAATGTTAACAGTTAAAATTTAATATAAGTTGACTTTTTTGTATTCATAAGGTATAAAGAGTAATCTAAGAAAAAACTAGCACTTTACGTTTGATAGGATGAGAGAAATGGCAGTTTTAGTATTGTTCACGGCTGGTGAGGTGACCATTTTTTTTTCAATCCGCTATAAAATTTATTTCTTTTGTTTAAATGTTGAAGAAACTTCGTCAATATATAGAACCATCCTTCCTTGTCCAAATTTCCCCAAAAAATTGGAAAAAAATCCACCAAACTTAGTTGAAAATCTTAATTTCATCCGTTGCGAAGGCAAATTTTGTGGATATCGCGGATATTCCGGAAAAATGACCCGGCGTACGAGGCTTTTCGATTTCTCCTTAAGCCCATACTGGCTAGAAAAGTGTAACAGACTTAGAAAAAACATTACCTATCTTTTATGATGACTTTTCTTACAATGACACTGACCATTAGAAGTTATCAATCATTAAAAAATTTTTTCAAACAGTTCTGCTCTTTAAATTTATGAGCTTACATCTTACTTTTGGAATGATGGCTCCCTTTCCAAAATAATATATGCAGGTCAACAAGTTTTCAATTCTACAAAATTGTAAACTGTTAATAATAAATTTCACCTCAAAGAGAGTAGCACTAGGATCAGAATTAACGTTTTATGTTCATGAAATAAAAGTTTGCAGCAAATGATGGATTAATAATTAGAGAAGTTCATTTCCTCAAGATCTTCCTATGTTTGGGAAATTTGCATCAAACTTGATGCAAAAAAAATTTGCATCTAACTTAAATTAAAAAAAAATCTTATTTGCAGAATCTAATTTTTAAAATTGTATTTAAATGATAATTTTCATTGCTTTACTACATATATTTTTTTACATTTTGATCAGGTGGAAGATTAATTTTAATGGCAAACTCAAAGGTCAAACTGGCTAGGATCATAGAATATAATGACTCAGATTGACTAGAGAAGAGAATTTACAGGCGAGTGATTCAGTTCTTACAGATATTAACAATTGCTATATCTGAATCACAGAGAAAATTCAAACAGAAGTAATAAAGGTCACAATCCTAGAGTCGTTATATTTCTAATATATAAAAGAGAGGATTCATTCACTGTCATTAATGGGTAAAATACTGTCAAATATACAATATTTTTGTAACATTTTACTATAATATTTCACATCATATCAAATCAGGGTATAAATACAAAATATTGTAGATCACTTTTATAATATATTTGACAGCAAGTATTTCATTGCATCCAATTTTTTGGTCTATGCCTATAAGTTAGCAGAAACCAAATTGAGAAATAAACACCATTATTAAGTAATTATGAATTATGTATGTTCTCATTCCCTCCTCTAACTTTTTTCAGCGATATTGTGGTGAATGCTGTTTAATAAGGGACCTTGAAACATCTGCGTGGCCTGAAAAGGATAATAAGTTAAATTTACTGTTGTAATATCATTTTGATACATTCATCCCGAAAAATTAGTAAATAGAAAAGAGAGAAGATTTCAATCACCTACCAAGTTGTAGCTCAATATAAAGGGCAAGCATAATAACATGAATTGGTACATCACAGCCAGGTCCTTTAGATTTCCATACCTGAAAGGTGAAATTATCACTGAGACTGATAAATTCCAAGCTATATATCTACTTTTAAAAACCTATTGTATGATCATCAGGTAATCAATATAACAAAAATACTTCTCTAGATAATCAAGTGCTGATTTTTTTCAAAGTACATTATATACGTATTTAGATATGTAGAAAGTTGGAAAGATCTATGCACCATATTGAGAGAGCTACGATTTTTCAAAATTTGAAAATATTTCACCTCCTGGCATCGAACACATGACCAGTTGTACGTAAACAATAGCATTTTTCCCTAGATATATTTAATAGCAATAGGAGACCTCAAAAATCGACTTTCCCCCGTAAGAGTGCATGGGGTTGTTTTTCAGATATTTTTAAAAAATACTTCCTGGACACTTAGAATGATAAAATTTCATGTAGCTATAGCTTGAATCTAATATCTAATTGAAAATACTATAGTTTAGCTGCAAATGGTCATGGGTTTGATGCCAAGTGGTGAAATATTTTCAAATAAAAAAAATTATATCTAACATAAATTGATAAAAAATTATCAATTTCTGTATAAGTATAGATAGGTACATAATGTCCTACAAAAAAAATCAACACTTATCTTAGTGTCTTGGGTTCAATTCCAGAGAGAACTGTAATCTCGATTTTTCCCATAAGAAATTCATGGGCTAGATATCCGAAATATGTTTAAGAACATTCTCCAATCATGCAGAAGATTTCACACATTGATAGAAAGGCTGTATGTTTATGTTCAGCCTTTGTAATAATATCATAAACGGTCGCTGGATTGATTCAAGTGGGCGTTTACTATATATCCGTATAGGAATGCAGAGCGAACTCCTTTTGAGGCTCTCCGTTGATGAAAATTAAATTTGGAGAACTTAATAAGACCATGATACTATTGCGAATGATGCATTTTTGCAGCATGTCCTTGGTTCGACTCTTGAGCGGGAAATAAATCTGCCTTAAGAAATGCATGGGAATTTAAACTCAATTGCTATGAGCAATCGATTAATACATCTAATAATGAATAAAATATTATTTTTCCAGTGTTTATATTGCTCACAAATTGCTAGACATAAACTGAAGGGCATTAACTACAAATGGTCATGGGTTCAATTTTATTATTTTTTTTGATTTTAATTTCACACATCTTTGGATAGGCAGTATATTTATATTAAATTGCTATAAAATTGGTATTAGGTTTGTTTTACTATATTTCTATAAAAATACATGGTATAATAAAAACACATCCTGAGACACTCACATGAATTTCATTTGATGTAAAATGTTCAGAATTACAAAAAATACCTTTATTTGATTTGAAGTCATGCCATTCATAGTCATGCAAGAGCCTTATTCTTTAATACTTCTTTAGATGAACTGAATACATTGTGTTGGAGTTTAATTTCAAGAGATTTTATTTACTAAATGACACAGAACTATTAATAAATTAATTCTTCATAATTCCTTACCATAACTTAGCTTTTTTTCTCTCCCATGTGACTCATCAAGCAGCTAAATGTTCATGAAATCATAAATACTAAGGATTATTACCTGCTTTAAGGTATCAGCAGCTTTTTCTAGTTCTCCGCGGATTGCAAATGCAACAGCCAAATTGTATTGCATCACGACTCTAGCAGTGGCAAGTGTGGCAGGAAACCAGGCTATATAAAAAATAATAATTTTCATAATCGACTCAGGATAATTTATATCTAGAAATATTTTCTTACAAACAAATTCTGATTCAAAGCATTATCCAACGAAATCAATGTGAGAAGGCGTGACTTCGTGGAATGCCATAGTAATAAAAACAACTTTGTAAATTTCCACAGAAAATTGTTATATTTGCAACCGGTTTCGTAATATGAAATTATATCTTCAGGCCTGAAGATGTAATTTCATATTACGAAACCGGTTGCTAATATAACAATTTTCTGTGGAAATTCACAAAGTTGTTTTTATTGCATTATCCAACCACTACTTACAATTTATTGTTACAATTGTAATAATTGAAAATTACTGTATCATGCAGAACTATTTAGGTTAGAAAAGAATTTTATTGAATACACTAAATTGATAATAATCCCCCATAGCATAATTTTATTATCTCCATATAAGAAAACTCGTAAATATATAAAATTCATTATGAAAAATACTGAGAACACATATCTGACGTGATTCTTCTTAATGTAAACTATTTGTTTGGAAATAAAACTCATTTCCATTGAACATTTAAATGGATTTAAATGTTTCTATATATCTATGTTCTTGTAGAGATATCAAAAGTAGGCTTCATTTAAACTTCGAGGAATTAACAGTCTCTTAATAGAGAAGATACTTCTGATATTTTCCACCTGTTGCTGGTTTAACCCCAGACTTACAAAAACATAAAATTTACATTGAGAATATAATATACATTGATTGCAGGATTAATTCAATTAGGAAATGTATTGCACCACTGTATTGTATTGTCTTGAAAACCATCCTTCATGAGAAATGTTAAAAAAATTTGGAGTTAATTGCACTTGTGGATAAGGAGGTTTAAGATATAGGTTCAACTGCGCTAATGAGTGTTCTCTTGCTGTTAGAAGAAAATCACATTTAGAAACTGGCAGTAAAATAGCCAAGTAAAATGAAAGACATGATTTCTTGTTACAAGAAGAAATTAAATGTCACAAAAGAAAATATAAAAGAAATTAATAAACCAGAAAATCCAACTTCTTAAAATTTTCCTTCAAGTTTTCCATTACCCACAAATCTCTATTTCAGAAAAATCTATTTTCTTTTGTTGAGCCTTCTTCAAACTTCTTCCTGAACTACAATGTTTCCCATTAATAGAATAAATCCACTACCTCAAAAGCAATCAGTTCTCTTTTTTTTGGACATCACTTCGTCAGATGATGTCCCATTTGATCTTCTCTTTAAATTAAATAGATTCAGAAATTGATATTGAGTTTTCAAGCTACAAGCAGTTACATATTGCAAGACGAAGGGTATTTTCTTCAATATGGACCCCTGCAATATGACTTCCTGCTTACATGCAATGAAGGGCCACAGTTGAGTGTCTTTATTGCAGGCAAAATTGAGACTAAAGTCTCCTCTTCCACTTAACCCTTAAAGTTGAGTAGGGGCAACACCATATGTATTATCATCATCATCAGCCGTTTTCAATACAACATTGGCTGTAGGCCTCCCCAAGTCTCTATTTTGAGCCTCTCTTAGCCATGCCACTCCTAGGTATTTGATGATACCTCTGTTCTGTTGGTCCTTTGGTCTTCTTATCAGTCTCTTCACATCTCCTGGTATCCAGTTAAGTACTGACCACATCCATTTCAAGAACTTGATTTTCTCTATAATGTCTGTATCATCTTCATCACCCAGGTGATTTGCTTCCTGTATCTTCTTGTGATCCCAAGCATGCAGCGTTCCATACTTCCTTTTATGGTCTGGAGAAGCTGAATTATTGCTGCATTCAGAACCAATGTTGCACTTCCATACTTTAAGACAGGTAGAATGATTTGATTGAAGACCCTCTTCAGTTCCATTGGTATTCTTGACAAAGGAATAATATATTACCTTTGTTATGCTGAATCTTATCCTAAATCCTATCTTTTGTCCTGCCAGATTTAGCTCTTGAAGCCAATTCCTCTCCATTGGTGGCAAAAAGTATGATATCATCAGCAAAATGCAGATGACTTATGTAATCTCCATTTACCCGTAGGCCCTTTTCCTCCCAGGCTAATGTTTTGAATATTTCTTCAATAACAGCTGTGAAAAGAATGGGTGAAAGGCATCCTGTATAACTCCTTTTCAGATCTTGAATACTTCAGTTTCTTCATGTAACAGTAATGAAGCAGCAGCATTTTCATAAATGTTACGGAGAAGATGAATGTATTATTTTCTATCCCTTGTCTCTCTAGGGCTTGTAGTATGGAGGAGGTATTTACCTAATCAAAAACCTGTGCTTAGTCCACAAAACATAGAACTAATGGTATCACATATTCATTTGTCCTGTTGACAATTTTTTGTAGAGTATGGATTTGGTCCATCATACTGAAACCTCTTCAGAATCCGGCTTCTTCTCTTGGCTACATAGCTGAAAGTGTTATCCTCATCAATGTTTTGTAGATAACTGGGAGGTGACTAATGGGAGGGTAGTTCTTCAAATCCTCCTTGCTTCCTTTTTTGTGTAGAAGGACAATCTTTGAGTGGTCCCATTCCTTGGGTATTTTTCCTTCTCCAAGACATTTAATAAATACTTCTGCTAAGATGAGAGTTATTTCTGTCTCTCCAAGTTTAAAATACTCCAATCTACTATCCAAAACCTCCAAAATACGCCAATACTCCATCTGCTCCACTAACTTTTCAGTTCTTCATCCTTTTAAAAGCTGCAGTTACTTCTTCTGGTAGAATGGAAGATATGATTTTAGATTTTTTTGAAATTTTGGTTTTCCTCTTCAGAGTTATTAAGGCGACTGGAATATTCTTCCACAGTCTTCAGTTTTTTTATCCCAGTTGGTGGTTGTTGCGCCATCTTCTTTCTGTACTGCCAAAATCTGTTTCTTGCCAATTATTAGGAATTGTCTGAACTTCTTCATGCTTTTACAGAGCTGCTATCTAAATTTTCAGCAAGATGATTAAATACTTCGATTTAAAATTAGGTGAAACACAGAGCTAAATAAAGTGAAAAATAGCTACATGACTAGCTTTCAACCCAGGTCTCCCAGATGCTGAACAGGTATACTTTCCCCTATATCACCATGCCACGTCAATTCTACTAGTTTCTAATGTGATGTAAAACCTTTCCTTACCTTATATAAAAATTTGATTATCATTCTTAGCATGTTTTTTAAATCAAGGATTTATAGGGGGATTCAGAATGCATACAGTACTATGATATGATATTTCTTTGTAAAAAGCATAGTAAGTCTTCCTCTCTGAAGCTGGAATTACCTTTGAGAATTCGACCATTTTCACTACTTGATGTTGAACTAGGAGTAGATGATGAAATAGTTGTTGGTGTGCCTGTTGATGAAGGCAAAGATGAAGGAGGAGTAATTGAATCTACCCCTTTGTTATTGACAGTCATATCATCTCTTGTATCATTGTCTGATACAATGGGGTTAACTCCTTCAAAAGGAGCAGCAGGTACAGAAAGTGAAATGTCCCACACATTTTCTGGATTGAGGTGAGAAACTGCCTCAGAGAGCCTGTCAAGTAGTATCAAAGCCTCTGCTGCATATAAGTGGCCAAGAAGCCTAGAAAAAAATGGACTTATAAAGATAACTTGAATACATGAAAATGAAATGTTAGCACCAGCACACACATCTTTATACCAATACAGTGGAAATGGAACTAGCCCAAAAAATTCTTAACTACTAAATTCTACTGCATTTGGTCTGACTGTGTGGAATAACACTCTACTCTTCAATTCTCGACTAAATAATAATACATATATTGTATTAAGTAAGTAATACAAAATAACTTACAGCATTAATAATTTTGGCAACACTCAGGATATCAGAACATCCATAAATATTAAAATTTAGCTTACATAATTAGTGAAACACCCTATCCAATATTGGCTTTAGTGGACATCAAACTAAGAGTTATGAATATTACTGACACAAATGCAACCAATATTTCAAAGACATGTTTTATATAATCAAAAAAAAATTTACCTATGAGCTCCAGAGAGTCTTGGTTGAGTGAGGAGATTCTGAGCATGATGTAGCGCAATTGTGCAATCACCAAGGCAGAGGGATACATATGCTGACGCAGCTAGAACAGAGCAATGCAGTGCACCCAAATCACCAGTATAAGAACCACTTCCACCACTTGAAATTCCATTTCCATTCCCCCCACTCACCATACCACTATTCATTGAGGGACCTGAAACATACATTTCACGAAATAAGGTAGAAAAATATTATGCTTACAGGATAATGACTTATTGTCTATATGTTTAAGATAGTCAAGTGTTTACAATTTTCTTTCTCCTACAACAAAATTTAAACCATTTTTATCTCTACAGCTGGAGTAATTGAATCCTCACATAACCTGTATAGAAGATGATATGAATGAGAAAATGCAGTCAGGATGCTTCTTTCGAAGAGGTGAGTGGGATATTGGAACTACATGTGCACCTAAGGTTTTTGCAACCTAAAATTTTTCTAAAGGTTTTCTTATCATTTGTTCTTACAAAAGTTTCCTAGATAAGAAACACATTTTATTACAATCACTGTGCTAAACAAATCTTTGGGTTACTCAAAAGAAACCAACGAAAGTTTTTTAAAGCAGTTCAAGAAGCTGAGAACATACTACTTGATTCAATTTTCATCAATTCATCACAATTCTTACACAGTTTCATTTAACATATGATATAATTTTGAGGAGTATCATAAAAATTACATGGTTTATTTTATTTTAATCTCTTATCATTGTAGGGATATGAAAGTCATGTTTTATTTGTCAATACAATTAGAATAACAATAAATAAGAGTAAAATGGCACCTTTCATTCTATCAAATCTATAACCAACTAAGATTAGCTTTGCAGCTGAGAAAAAGGAGCAATAATTGAATAAACTATCCTCATTATCATCAATTTCATGTTTCATTTCACAGATTTGTGATTATTTAGTATTACAGCACCTTCTTATAAAAGTTTTCATTGACCTTACTGGTTTTTATAATCCTCTTTATATTAAAGGTCACTCTGGCATTGGCTATCCTCGATCTAACTTCTACTGCCCAGTTCCCATCTCTTGTATATTTTCAAGGTTCATCACTTTGGTCTTCTCTGTATTTATTGCCATATTGCAAGTATTCTCTTCCAATTCTAGTATTTATTATGATCATCCTCTGGAGTTGTTTTCCTGAGTTGGCTAATATTACCTAGCCATTAGCATATTTAACAGATTTTAACTGTCTTAATGTCACCATATTCCTCAAGTAATTTGCATTTTTTGTTTAAGTGCAAATATATTGAAAATTATTGGGGATAAGCGGTATCTTGCAACCTTCATTATTTGATCAATTCATTGATAGATCAACGATCAAGATGGAATATTTTAATGTTGTGAATTAACTACTGTTTATTTAAATTATCATATAAATACCGTATTTTTCGGACCATAAGACGCACTTTTTTTTCACCAAAAAGTGGAGAGAAAAGTGCCTGCGTCTTATGGTCCGAATAGAAGCAGAGCGGCAGCGGGTCCCGTGTCCAGGCAATTGCAGAGCGGCAGCGGGACCCGTTGACACTAATTCAGGGCATTTGTATCAGAGCTGCAGCGGGACCCGCTGACACTAATGCCGGGCATTTTCAGGAGGCGCGATGCTGCTCTGTGCTGTGTCACCGCCGTATGCTAATGGAGGATAGCATGTAGTAGGCGGTGTTACACTACACAGCAGTGCACGGGGTTTTCAGAAGACTAGAGCAGGGGTCTCCAAACTACGGCCCGAGGGCCACATCCGGCCCGCGGAGAGCTAGCATACTTGAAAACTCTTCTTAGAGAATATATTTTTTATAGGAAATTAAATTTAGTTTACTGAAGAATTCTAATTTTATGTTGAATAATTATTAATATGACATCTACATTGATATGGTCATGGGCTAACTACTCATAACATTGTTATAGGCTTATTGTTTTTGTGATAAGTTGAATATAGAAACACAGAATTGTAATGAGTAAAGACATGTATAATATGCAGAAAATTTAACTTCAGTATATAATAACTAACAAATTATTGAAATGAATCAAACTAACATTTTATACATTTGAAATAAAAACATAACTTATAACAAGCATAATGACATATGAAATGCTAATGAAATTTATGTAATTGGTATAATATGGTTTTGGCTCTCGGATCTTGCTGGAGTAATCAGTATGGCCCTAAGGCTGGAAAGTTGGGAGACCCCTGGACTAGAGTACTCAAACCTTTGTCTTTATGTGTGATAATGGTTCTTAATACCACTGTTGACTGCCGTTCAGTTTATATGGTTCAAATATTATTCTATTATACATTATTAAATATTTTATTACACTATTTGGTTCAGAATATTTTTGTCCTATTTCTCTCTTCTAAAATCCAGGTGCATCTTATGGTCAGGTGTGTCTCATGGTCCGAAAAATACAGTACTTCAATTTAATATAAATAATTAAAAAATAGTCTGGAAATGGTTAAATTAACTTTCCACTTACTTGAATGGGGAAAATTAGTAATAAATAACTATTATCTGGAGTAATGATAAGAAGGAATATATCTTGATGGAACTCACACTCAGGGTTGGCGGCTAGCCTTGAATGAGAACTAACAGGCACCTTTTCTGAGCTTTCCTCAGATGGAGATTTAGGCCACTTTCCTAATTCCCTTCCTTCATCTTCCATAGCAGATGATGCCGCTGGAGAAGGCATTTGTGCATTTGGGAGAATTAATTGTAGAGCATTTCTCAGACAAAGTGATGCAAATTCCAAAGAAGGAACTGGGATTGCAGAAGACTGACCATCACAACTGGTAAATGACAAGTACAGTTTAACATAAGAACACTCAAAATCTGTCAATTATTAAGCAAGAAAAATAATAATTAAACCAATCATTGTGAAATTTTAGAATAAATAATATTACCAAATAATGAATGCATAAAATGGAAACCCTATTTTAGTATCATTAAAACAGGGTTTCATCAATAACTGAGTATGTGTCTTTATTATTTCCATTCTTGAATTGATATAAAAATATTTAAACTGAAAGGAAGCCATGTGTCAATTTTCAGAATATTTTATAACATTGTATTTGGTACTGAAAAGTTAATCTATCAGCTAACTGCAAGAGATATATATTTTTACTAAACTTCATACTCAGAAGTAGAATAAAAATTCATGAGGTCTATTGTATACCAATACCTATACTTATCATCCCTGTTAAGATGTGAGGTAAGCACAACTTTTCTATGCGGTGGAACACCAACAACACCTTGAACTAGGTCCTTCCTTCTGGCTGATAAATCAAAATCAGCTTCATTCCCCTGAAGAGAAAAGAAACAAATCAATAAGAATTTTAATGCTGATACTATTAATTTATAACACTAAATAAAAAATTAAAATAAATTTAGATTATTATTTATGTAAATAATTATAAGATAAAATAATCAGAGACCAAATCAAATTATTGATTTAAGGTGAGATTTCATTAATATTAATTAAATTTATTAATACATTAATTTATTAACAGTTACAGTTATAATTGAATATGCAATAAACCTCTGCAAGGAAAATTTCCTTGCAGGGTTTGGTAAAATATATATATTTACATATATATATGAGGATACGAATGACAACTGCTAGGGCCACAGGCTCGCCAATTATTCACGCAATGGCCATCTGAATCTTAACCAGGAAAAATCAAAAACCTACTATCGTGGGTTTGATTCTAGGGAGCCCCAAAGTCGGATTTTTCCACGTAAGAATGAATGGGGTCCATTTTTGAAAATTTTAAAAAAATACTTCCTGGGCACTTAGAACAACCAAATTTCATGCCGATATAGTTATTACATGTTTCTACACAAAAATGTTATCTTTTATCCACAAAAGGTCATGGGTTTGATGCCATGAGGTGAGATATTTTCAAATTTTAAAAAATAATATCTAGCTTAATATGATACAAAGATAATTCAAACTTCCTATACTTATAGATAGGTAAATAATGTTCTTTGAAAAAAATCAGTAGTTGCCTTTGTGTCATGGTTTTGATTCCAGACCCATAATCTCGATTTTCCACATATGAAATACATGGGCTATATTTCCAAAATTTTTTAGGGCACTTTTCGACAGTGTAAAGTCTCAAATTTCACACATGCATTGAGAGTCCACATTTTTACATATAGCCTCCATAAGAATGTCGTACTTGGTTGTTGGTTCCATTTTAGGGGTAGTTAACTATATCTACATAAGAAATAAAAGGGAAATAGGAACTCACTTTTAGGTATTCCCTTATGAATTTCCTTTAGAAATTTTCAGTGTTTATAAAGACAATCATACTCAAGCAAATTATTAAAGTGTTTTACGCAGGATATCCTTGATGCCTGTGCAGGAAAAATGCTGCCATAAGAAATGCATTGAAAATCGAGCTCAATTCAATATATGTTGTGATTATGTGGTTTAGTTTATGTTAAGCAATTAGTGAATAGAATAATCATTTGAAAAATGTTATTGTTCATCAATTAATATAGTAATTGATTGCTTGCTGTAAGCAAGCACACATTTACTTGCATATAGAATACTAAACTGGCCTAAACAATGGGGTCCAGGGTCTCGCAGATTTTCTTATGTGATGGCCCACTAAGTCCCACCTGGGCAAAAATTGGAAACCGACCCTACTCATCATGGGTTTGAATATAGGTTGCCCAAAAGTCAGACTTTCCCAAGTAATAATGTTTTGGATTGATTTTTGACAATTTTTAAAAAAACACTTTCCAAGCACATACATGTAGAACAATAGAACTTCATTGGACTATATATACTCTTTGTTTTTACACAAAAATACTATTGTTTTCCTATAAATGGTCATAGGTTTGATGCCAGCTGGTGAAACTTTTTCAAATTAAAAATGTTTTCTAGGTTAAAATAATTGATATCAAACTTTGTAAACTTATAGATCTGTAGATAATCAACCTTGAAAAAATCACAATCACAGCTATCTGTGTGATGGGTTCAATTCCAGAAAGACCCATAATGTTAGTATTAGTAGTAGTAATCCTGTAATGTGCTTTAGTTTATATTTAGAAATGAGTGACCATAATAATCTTTTGAAAAATCTTATTTTCCATTATTAGATAACTGATTGCTTGTTGTAAGTAAGTACACCTTTACTGGTATAAGTTATAAACATACAATAATCAATAAATTATTATTATTATATATAAATAGGAAACGGACTATTTAAAACTTAAATTAACATATCCTAAACACATAATATTCACCTAATAAATATAAAATACTATTTCTAACTGCATTTATGCTTTTTAAGCTTCTGGGGCTCATAACAGGCCTTCATGGCTACCGTAGAGGTCACAGAGTGAAACCCTACTGTACACTGCCTTGTCAAGCAATCCCTTAGTTCCTCCATAAGTCCCTACATTGCAAAACCCTATTCTCTTATAAAATACATACATGAAAACTCCAATACATTGGAGCATTTTTCTTTGAAGAATTTTACAGATAAGAGTGATACAGGTAACTTGATCCATTTCTAAATGCCCCTATTAGGAAAAGAATATTTCTTTATGTCTGTTCTTTGCCGCCAAGGCTTAATTTTAAATTCATGGCTACCGCAAAAACCAGGTTTCACAATTGAATTTTTAAAGGATACCCAACTATTGTTACTTGTAATTACGTTGTAAATACAACCTAGACTTATTTTTCTCCTTTTTTCCAGCGTATTCCACCCTATTAGTGAACACCACTTTCATGATTTGGCTGGGGATATTGTTGAAGTCTTCTTATCATGGTTAAACCTTAGCTATACTTTGCCTCCAACCTCCGTTAACACCCCTCTACCCTGGTGACACACACACACACAAAGTGATATTTGATACTCAAATTGTAGTTCCATCAGTAAAATATCTCTTCATATGTACTTACAGGGTGATGAGCAGCAATACAGCATTCAGCAAGTCTTAGCCATAGCCGGGGGTCAGCATGATGAAAACGAACAGCTGCAACTAGGCAGTCAAATGCTTGAATGGGTCTACCAGAATGCAATAGACAAAGGCCCATATTGTGCAATAACCATGGAGAGCGGTCACTTGATAAACAGTGTAAAGGACGACTAGAGAGGCGTTCCCCTGAAAAGAGGTGATAAAAGATCAAATAAAGAGTAATTTTTTATTAAATGACCATCAATACCATAGAAATATAGGTATTGTGGAATTAGTTTTCACATAAGTTCTGTTCAAAGAATCTAAACAGAAAATTTGATTTTGAATAAAATAGTAGCTAAGCAGTACATTAGAATTGAAATTGAGACAGCTTTCACTAAATTATCACATACAACCAATTATCACTAGAAACCATTTTAAAAACCTTTACTCATCAAAAAGATGTAAGATGTAAACAGAGAAACATACATGGAAAACTGAAGGTTTTCCAAAATTTTGTTGTCTTGTAGGAAATAAATAATTCTTCACCATGAAAGGTGACTTTCTTTCTCAAATTAGATGGTTAACAGATGCAATTATGCAAAGACAGCGCTGATATGTCAAAATCCTAGCAAAGGAATTTCCTTCAGAGAAAAACTGATAATCACATGTTTTTGAAGAATAATCAGGAATAATTGGTAGATTCCTTACAGTGCATTTTCCAATATACAGGGAAGAGTGAAAAATGTATTCAAAGGGGTGTTTACAATATTTGAAGCTTTTTAGATACAGATGTAGCATAAAAGTTAACTGATATGGATGAGAAACTGGATTAACAAGTATTTAAGATTAATGAGAGGAGTGTTTCATTTGAAACACATTATATATACATATGTATTCTTTACTACTCATTACTCTTATTGCCATTTTCTCGTTTCTCATTCATATCAGTTAACTTTTATGCTATGTATATACATATAGAGACAATGAGTCGGCTAACCATAGTGATTAAAAGAATAACTTTGAAAAAGAGATTAAGAAAATAATAAGATGGAGAAGACAGATGTATTGAAGGGGAAAAATAGTTAATAGATTGGATGGGTTTTGACCAGGAAATGAAAAAAACCACTAATATGCAAACTTTAAATATTTTAGTTTATAAAATTTTTTGAGTATAAAATACAATAGTTTCTAAAACTGAAGAGAAATAACCATTAATTTCACACACAATTTAATTCAAATGACATACCTTGCTCTGGCTGAGGTAATGAGGATAAGGCTGAATCATTTTCTTGCATTGCACGATTCAGGTAGTGACAAGCTAAATTGGGTTTTCCCATACATTGATGAATGCATGCCATACCGTTGTAATATGCAACAGCTAAAGATTCACCAGTGTCCCTAAATTAAATTTCAAAAACAAATTAATAAATTTTTAGACTAAATAATATAAATTATATACAATTCTATTCAATAACATTAATTGTTCATTCAATATGATAAATGAGAGTTACTTACTTGAATGTTTGCTCAGTCTGAGGTATTGAATTAAGAACCTTAATGGCTTTTCTATAATTACCACGAAGGTATTCTAAATTTCCTTTCAAGAATACTGAAGCAGGGCTCTGAAATATTTGAATTGAATATTAAATGGAAAATTAGTTTCACCCTTGTGATTGGAGTATATTAAGAAATGCCTTCACCTTGGTATTAGACAAATTTCTTTCGATTACGTGATAGAACATGAATAGTATATCTGAATAAAAATTTCCTATACATACCACACCACCAGAAGTCATGATAGCCTTAAGTTCACGTTTACATGACTTTAAAACATGGGTTGAAAGATAGGCACGGGTTTTCAACATAGATAACCTCAGTCTAAACCACTCCCAACCTCCACTTAGATTCTCTCCAACAGTTGGATCCTACAAGAAGAAAGTATATTTAATGATGTTTGCAATCTCTAATAAATAGAGACTGAAATAATGAAAGCAGTCAATTATATTTTATAATATTTAAAACAAATAATAAGAAATTACATATATTCTAATTCTAATTCATATCAATAAAATTTTGGTCAGATTCATAAAAACCTTTATACTTTAACATTAACTAATAGTTTCTTTAATTCACAATTACACTTAACATAAACACAACTGGTTTAAATGAATGATCATCATCATCTGGTGCATAACACTATATTCTACTCTCCTCAAATAAACTTTGTAAAGTTACAATAGTTACCAAGTAATTACTTTTACCAATATTCCTTAAGTTGAAACAATTAATAATGCATTCATATCCCCTCCTCTCCCCCATTTCAGCTAGTTTTTATATAAGGAGAGTATACCATAGAGTTTTGTACCATATGATGATGATCATTTGTTGAAATCGGTTGTTTTGGTTAAGTGCAATTGAGAATTAAAGAAAATTTTTGTGGGTCAAGTACAAAGGTTTTTTTATGAATCTTTCCATTATGGATTACCACAAAACCTAGTCTGATTCAGTGAAAATTTTTGTTTTTATAACTATCCTGTACTAAATAATTATAGAGTATAGGCAGATATTTACAGTTTCTAACATTTACTATAACTATTGGAGAGAGATACAAAGAATAATGGAGAAACTATATTTTCATAGAATTGTATTCTATTCATTTTTAAACTCTCAAAGAAAATACTTCCTGATTTTAAAATTTGATATATGAAAATTTAACAGTAGATTAACAGTAAATTGCTTTGAAATATAAAAAATAATTGATACCTCAGAAATCTTATTATAAATACTCAAGAGAGAAGCATTATTGTGAAAAAAGAACATTCTAATTTAATTTTTTAAATCAAAGTTCTTTTTTGGCTTGATAATAAGTAATGATGAATTTTTGAGAATTATATTTAAGTATTCAATAGTGTATAAAAAGAAAGAATACTTTTCCATCTTTAGAGGCTCCATTTCCATCGGATGATGGAGGTTGGAGTGGAGAAGAAGGAAGTGATGCAGCTGAAGGTGCAACTGCTGAAGGAACAGGAGCAAAATGGGTGTCTGCATACGCCACCAAAGAAAGAACTCTGTCAGGACGGTGAGCACAAAGATGCAATTCTCCAAGAAGTAAAATCACTCTATGCGCAAGCCCTTCATCTGAAAAACCATTAGCAGAGAAATACGAGCATAATAATATATTGGCTATTCAAATGTTACATATACTGATTGCCACCTTTTCTAGAAATAACTTTCATATTTGAATCAATTATCAGTGGTATTGTCTACTGCCCATAGTTCTCCTATGGGGAAAAAGCACATTATAAGAGATGAGCTGTACAAGGTGAGAAGAAAGTTAAAGAAAAGTGAATGACAAAAAAGCTTGAAGTTCTTGTTAACGACTTTTCAAGCAAAGTTATCCTTACCTCATAAAACCTAGTGATTCCTCTAACTTGGATATCCTAAACACTTCGCAGTATAACTCAACTTGTTTGTTTTAATTAATTCACTCATAATACAGTTCTATACATATTTAACTGTGATAAAAATTATATAAACTGCATAACATTTAGAAAAACTTAAAAGAATAAAATTTAATCTATGTAAATGTATGAAAGATTTATTTTGATAAAATTTACAATATTTTGAAGCAAGGCTAGCAAAGGCAGATAGTCCTCTATGGAAAAAATTCTCAAAATGAATTATTTTTATTAAGATGCATTATAACTTACTGGTATTATTTAGTGCGCTAGTTTTTTTATCTACTAATTTCTTTATCAACTATACATTGGAAAATTTATTTATTCTGATATTACTGAATAAGTCTTCAGTGGAATGTAGTAATTTGTGTTGGCCTCAAGAGGGGGTTATAAAAACAGCATTTAGTACTTACATGAAAAATATATAGGTAAAAGGATTTCATTTTAATTCAGTTATTTTTTATTGAATCAAGAGCCTTTATAATATATTAGAAGCTCACAATTAGTTAGATAGTTGAGGATACTTGCCATTCCTTTTGCTAATTAATTTTTAAATCATGATCACTTTCTCCTCTTAAAAGAATGTTCTTTTAAATTAGGCTTCTTTGGAACAACAGTGATGCTTTGACAGTAAGCATATCAACTATTAAACTACACTTCTTGAAGTTTAAAATTTTCTGTATTGCAGCAAGAAATACATAGCATTAATCTTTACATCTACATCAGGCACATCTTGCCTTAATGCAGGATTTTCTTGAGAAAAATATAATCATTATGCTAACCAATTCTGATACAAATTTTACTGTATAATTTATTTCATTTTCAGCCACTGTTTCACCTTGTATGTGCATAAAGTTCATACACAATACCAATTTCATATTAGAGGAATGTAATTTTTTTCTCTCTCTTTTGAATCAATAAAGTGGAACAAGAACTATCATTAAATGATAAACATGAAGACTCTTACCCATTGTCTCAATGTATGGCAGCAAAGCATTTAGAATTCGAATTGCAAGTGAATATTGCCGCATATGATAGAGTAAAACAGCTTGATTGAAGAAGATAACACAATGAGTAGGGCCTTCCAAAGAATCAAGCTCCTCAATATTTAGGTGACCCTAAAAAGAGTTGAATGATGTTCAAAGATTTAGAGGTATTATTTTATGCAGAATCCATAAATAAATTTTATCAAATAATTGAAAATGTTATATAAATATAAAAATAACCTTAAGAAAAAATATAAATAAATATAATTAATACCAGTAAACATTACTGATCAAATTTCAATCCATTGCACTTCAATGTAAAAAGAAAATCAAATGCCATATGCAACTAATTATAATTAGAGATTACCGCATTACAAACAGAATTCAAGGCTCTTCTAAATTGATCAGTCTTCTTAAGTTCTCCACGATAATATTCGGCTACTGCTTTATTATGGGCTATTTTTAAATCTATTGGCCTAACGGATGATGAACCAGCAATTCCTGTTGAGAAATTTGCTTGGCCTGATCCTACAGGTGTACTTGCAGCACCAACTACACCGGAGGTCCCACTAGATACTCCACTGCTATTTACTCGTGAGGATCCTTTTTCTGAACCAGTTCTGCTGCTTGATTGGCTTCCGCTGCCTCCAAAAGATTGGGTGACAGCGTTTCCTACAATCGTACCAGATTCCATTTGAGTTAGAGCAGTAATACATGCAGAATAGTTCCCTCGGCGGAATTCCTTCACTGCTGTCTGAGCTAACTGCCGTTCCTGTTCTGTACATTGAGATATAGCAGAAGAAACCGCAGAATTTGTTGTCGTCGTTGTGGAGATAGAACTGGCGGGGGGCAGTTCGGCAGAGCCTGTCCACTTTTCACTTACTTCGCTATCTTTTTCTATCGATTCATACTGCTTAGCCTTAGGGAAAATAACATTTAAAATCAAATGATTGGGCTAAATAACAGAAGTTTATTCCGAACGGAGGAAGATAAAGGAAACCTTAAGCCCATCTTCACCAGCCATTGAAGAGAAAACGATTACAATCAAAAACATTAATTCTTACCTTTGTTGAAGAAGTACTGAGCTTCATTATTATGCCGTAGTTTGAAATGTTGTCAATGATCCATACGTAGAGATAAAAAAAGAAGTTATAACTCCTAAGTCCTTAACCGATTTTTAAGAAGAAGGCATAATTAAATGGAAGGTTAATAACAATAAAAATGAGATGAATCTAAAAACTTCATATGATCAAATACTTTTAGTAAAGAAAAATTCCCGAAATATTTGCATGAAATTACAACTCCATCAGATATTCTTTGACAAGCATTATTTTCGATAGTCTACTTTTCTCTCACGAAAACATATGGCAGATGAAGTTGTAAGTATCTAGTCTCTCTAAGAGATGTCTCTCATGCTCATTTTCCCTCCGCAACTTTTAATCTTATTTTCTATAAGTAAAATAATATATTATAGTAATATACTTATTCATGATAATCATAGGTTTATTTTCAAATCATAATTTTTTGAAGTAACATTAGATTGGCACTGGAAAATATTTTCCTTCAATGTTTACTCATTAACGATTACTTAATCTTTCCTAATCATTTGTGCAGGCTACGTTTAAAGTGATTGATCTTCAATTATTAGATTTAGATTATTAGAGATATCTATAACATCAGTAAATTGATTAATAATTCTTGTAAACAGTGTAAATGATAACAATTTTGAGACGGCTGGAGTTCTAGAATAGGTTTGGGAGTAAAAATTTATTTTCCACAGAATTCAATAGTCAACTGACAATTTAGCTCGGTTTAAGTACACTACTTAAACAATAAGTAATTGGGTTTAAAAACAGTTGTAGGTGTTCAGCTGAAACATCAAATTTTATGCGAGGAAGAAGAAAGCTTAATGTATCAAAAGATTCAATCCGTCAGTTCAAGGATGCCTTAAAATATACTTTTAACAATTCATATAAAATCAGACAAGATTTTCAAAGAAAGATCAAGAAAGATTTTCTTCATTTCCTTATGATCAGAGTTTCTAACAAAAAGATCAACATATCCTTTCAGATAAATAATTTAATCTCCACACACACACACACATACATATATATATATATATATATATATACCGTATTTCCCCATGTATAAGCCACCCCTTTTTTCCAAAGTTTGCAAGCCCAAAAAGTAGGGGGTGGCATATACAAGGCAGGTAAAAATTTTATGCGTGCAAAATGCTTTCTTTGTATCTTATGAGTGTATTTGCGATTATTATGAGTCTTAAATTTTGTTTCTTTGTAACCCTTGTTTTTTTGTAACCTGTTTCTGTAGTAAAATATTTTTTCCAAAATTTCACAGTCAAAAAATGGGAGGGTGGCTTATACAAACGGGGTGCTTATACATGGGGAAATACGGTATATATATATATAAGAGAAGGGAATGGTCAACCGTCAATTGTTAGTCTATCTCCACGATAAACCAAGATATACAAAACTAAGAAAATGAAGACAGATCTAGTTTAGAAATCTTCATCAGTGGCAACGAATGGCTCAGAAGAGTGAAAATTGGGAAGCGTATGGAGAGGACTGCATGCAAATTCGATTATAAAATGGCCGATGAAGAATGCGTTAGACGTGTGATCATTCGATAGACGGGATTTTAATATTACCAACAATTTTGATTTCATTAATATCAATGTCACTTCAAATATACTCCCGTTAAATTACGATCATGTATTCTATCTTAACCTCAAAATACCTCTGGAGCTCAATTTTTTTTTTGTGTTTATCTCTTACAGCAACTTTGTCTTGATCTCCTCAGTTTTGCCAAAAGCTTTTTAATTGCAAGTTTTTTTTCAGCTGGAATTGTGAGATAGTCATATCTGGTGAATGGCGATCCAAAATGAATTATTTTAATGGTATTAATTGCCAAAAATTCTCAAAGCTGATAATAAAGTACCTATTGTGCCTCAAATGATCATTTTGCCACAGGTTCGATAGTTTCACAAGAATTTCTATGAAAAGTGACAGAAATAGTAGAAGCGGCAGATCCGTGGAATCCATTACATTTTTGGAAGGTGACGAGCTATTTTATTTGGTATTGCTTCTTCAGGAGTATGTCACCCCCGTTTATATATATCCGCCTCTCGATATGACCCATTTAAGAAGTTGATTCTTGTATTGATTTGTTATTGAAGTAGAACACTCTAATATTCCTACAATACTGCTTTGGTATAAATTCATGAAGTTCGAAGCATATTTTGCTGCCGTCCGTTTTATGCCGAAAAACCTGTACAATTGGTTGGAATGCGAGAAATTTGTGCCAACTAATGAATTACTTTTTTATGGGAATTGTGCAATCGTATTTAAAGGATTTCTTCAACGATCGGTAGTCATTATTCAATACGTTCTTGATATCCACGGCTGTCTCATGAAAGCGTTACCTGTAAACGCTTAATCCATGGACAATTCGCCAAACGAAACTTTCTAATTTAATCGCAACTTTTACTGCTCAGATAGTATTTTATTTAATTTTGAACACAGAATTATATAATAATTACATACTTATACATAATAATTCATTAGAATAATGCTGTAAGCCAAAGATTTTCGAAGACAGTCCAACCGTTTGATTGCCAACAAAAGACCAAGTGTTCAAATAATCTTCAGTGTTCAAATAATTAGAAGAATATCTTTCACATATGTGAAAGATATTCTTCTAATACGCAGGAAAAAAAAAGATTTAAATTTTGGAAGTATAATTATATAGAAATATATAATTATTACGCGTATATAATAATAAAATCTAGTCCTAATAAAGTAGATATAATGTGAAATTTGAAAATATTTAGACGTCTGTAAGAGATCTCTTGGTCATAATTTGATGACCTAATTAGCATCTAATTAATCTAATTTGCTCTCATGGAGAAAGGACGAGAAAAGCAATTATCATCTCCAAATTCAATGACCTCAAACAAGTATCGCTAAGATAGATTTCCTTTGGAAAATTATTCCAAGTTCAGTGTCAATTTCTGGCACAATTAATTTCTTTTTGAAAAAGGGGCCAATAATAAACTAAATCCAAAGGAGTAATAACAGAAAGGAAATTAAATCATCAAGTTATTTAGCTCGCGAAAGTGTTAAACATGAGAAAATATTGATAAAATGTACACAAAATTGGAAATAATTAGGTAAAATTATATCTTGCAAATGAGGTTTGAATGCTGATTCCGCTCTCCTTTGAGAATAAATAAAAAGAACTACCATGACAAATATTATCCAATGTCAGAATATTCTTAAAGATCACTGCTCAAATAATTTGCAGTGAATAATCGCTCGAAGATAATTAACAGACCCACGCGGTAGAGTTAATTATTCCATTTAATCAACTGAAAAGAATTTTTTTCACAATCGAAAAAAATCGTCGACCAGTACGTTTTTAAAAATATTCTGTCAATATTTATTTAAAACTTGATCTGGTATACATTTATCACTGTGACAGTCAATTTTGAATATTTTTGAACTTCAAAATTATTATTATGGATGAAAAACTTTCGTGCACTTCCACAGCAATTGCGTTTTGCTGTGGAAATATAGGAAGGTTTTTCATTTATCATAATAGACGCCTTATTGTGTTTGAAAATATCAATATTATTGGGCCAAACCAACCTGCTATCAGTATTCAGTTACAATTTTTACGTTATACTACAGTAAAAGTGTTCCCTTCATCCGCCTTCATAATGGAAACTGCTAAACGCCTCATTATTGACTTCTATAAGAATTTTTCATTTTTACGCCCATTATAGTAATCTCGAATTTTTAAATGCACATTGAGTCTTAAAAATAGTATATTTTCAATACCAACAATTAGATTTTGCTCCATTAAACTAAGCAGACGATTATTAAGAAACAAATATCATTTTTAAGTCTATGGACTAAAGGCTTCATACTAGACTAAGGGCTTCATTTTCGTCAATTAATAACCAGACTATTGGAATAGTTTCGTAGAAGAAGGAAGATTATAATTGGAAAGACTAATAGAGATCTATGTTGTATGAGAATCAACATTTATTCGGTAGAATTTAATGCATCGGTTAAAATCGGTTATCATTTAGTTGAATTTAATTTAGAACCAGGAACTGAAATAAAAGACATTAAAGAAAATCACCTTAAACACAATCCATCACGAGTAAGGAATATTTTTATTGAAAATGAAGAAGCGAGTAGAATAAATTTCTCTTCAAACGACATTACTTCAGCCCAGTAAGAGTCCTTAAATCTACCCCATTTTAAAATTTCCTCTTCGCTCGAAATACGTCTCGATTCTCATTCTTGGATTATATTTTAAGAATAGCAATAATCCATCATTTTTTTGGTACCAAATGCTATGAAACTTATTCTTCCCCGATGCATTACTTTTTTTTTCAAGAGTGGGCGAAGAGGAATAAAATTGAGGATGGGTTGTAGATACCGGATGAATAAATTGAATTTTATTCACAGATTCCCGAAATCTGTGCAGATGTTCCATATCAAACGCGATGGAAGTTAATTAGCGAAAGAGATATTTAGTATTGCGATTTAAAAATGCATCGGCACAACTTTAAATTGAATTCCTATTACCGACATGCGTCACATGTAAATGTGACTATAACAAAAACTCACCTCCTTTTTCTTTTTGTCCGTCTCAAACAATTACCCGTCGTCCAATGGCAAGACGCTATTTCCTCTTTCCGGTTGTGGAGAGAAGGGGGAAGAAATCAGGAGGGAATCTGAAGAGAGTGGGAATAGGAGGCGTGGCCTAAGGGAGCATCCAGAGAAACGAATGGGTTGGTCGGATTTGTATCACGTGACTCATGCGCAATGACGGCGAGGTGATAGAGGAGAGGTCCAGATCCGTGCCTTGGAAGTGGAAAGCAGTTTCACCAGATAATTTTAACGATCTGTTTCAATGGCTAACATAGGTCGAATGATAAGCACTAGAAGAAACGACAGTATTAAAAGGATTTATCAAGTCCTTGGACATATTTTCTACGACCTAAGTTCCATTTATGATGGTGCACCGATCATTCGCTCATATTTAAGACTTGTTTGTTTTTTATTTAAATTTATGTGGAATTTATGAGGTACATAATTAGATAAAAAGAATTTGAAATCAAGTACAATTCCTAAAAAAGGTGAAATAGTTCATGACATAACTTTCGACCCTGTTGATGATACGATTAGTTCCTTTCTATTTAGTACATTGGTCCCCGAGAATATTTTTTCATAAGAAATAAATCCATGAAAAAGATAAGCAAGTATCATTGCAAAATTAGGAGCAAAATTTTCAACGGCTTCATTTGCTGCAGTTGCTGTCCGCAACTATTTTAATATTCTTTCTCGTTTAGATAATTGAAGACCAGATACTTCCAAATAATTAGGAAATTTCTCCAAAATGTTATTCCTAGAACATTGGGAAACTTAAACCGATTAGTTCAGATAATAAATTTGTTTGAAAGGTGTTCATTTAACCAATAGAGAAATTACCCATCTATTCTCTATCTATTTTGAAAATCTAAAATATTTACATTTGATGATCTCAGCAAAGGTATGATAATAACTTTGCAGAATTATAGATTTGTTTACTTAGGGAATATTTGAAAACGCGCATTCAATAAAGCAGGTGAATAAATGAGTGTAGAAAGTGAGGTATACATTTTAAAGCAGCGAACTAAAAATTTCTCCGAAAACGAAATGTGGGTAAAAAGAAGGGAGTGTTGCAATCTCTGATAATGCATGGTAATGACCCTCTATTTGATATCGACGATTGAATTAATCATCATCTCATTTATCTCATAGCATGTTTCGGTAAACTAAGTTTTTCCATTATATATCGTGGCAACGTGAAATATTTATACTAATAAACTTTATTTGAGAACAATGAAAATGGGCATACTGATTAAAAACGAATATTTTTAATTTTATATACCGAAGGGAAATCAGGAAAACAATGACTGTGTTTCAATGCCCTCAAAAGTGAGGGCATATTACTTAAAGGATCTTATAAGATTAAGATTTCGTAAAGAATGAAGTGATAGTAGTTTTTTTTAGATAGAACTGTATTCCGGTTTCGGATTAAGCAGAACCACAATATCAATATAATGGAGAGGTCGCCAGCGGCTGTGGTGGGGGCGATTAGGGGTGAGGGAGCAGTCCCCTCCTTCTCAACGCATTCCCTTTCCGAACTTCGAGAAGAGAGGTCTGCCAGTTTTGTGTCCTCCGGTAGCTGTTCTCATTTTGTTAGCGCCCGTGGCAATAGGGAGTGGGATTGAGTGAATGAGTTGTGTCGCCATTGAGGCTCATCGTCTCCACTTCCAAGGACTGCATCCCAATTTTCCTTTCTCTCATCTGCTGGTGAGTTTGGTTTTTATGATTTCAATTCCGAGATGTTTTCGCATTCAAAGTTTTGTAATTTAACCCTCTTTATACCGTCTGAATGATGACTAAGACAAGATAATTTTTGGCTAACTGAATTATTTTCATCGTTCGGTACAGTTGATAAATATTGCCAGAGCAAAATTCGCGAGGGAATAAATATCTTCTCGCATTAGTCATCGGAGTTAAAATGTCATAAATAATAGAGCAGCGGTGGAATAGAATACCTTTGATCCCTAGTATGTAAATAAAGGTTTCATAACATTGCTTTACGGGTCTGCCTATCTCTTATTAATCCTAATTTCAAATATAACGAAAATAAGGAGCTTATGTCGGTTGTATTAAAATACTTTATTTTCCTAACATTTCAGCACTTAACCGTTAGATGTTGTTTAATCCCGGAAGATATTGTAGGTCAGCGCAGATTAACTCCGGAAAATTGTAAGCATTCAATGTAGTGTAGGATTCATATGAAATCTAAATTCTTCAAAACGAAAGTTTTTTGACTCGATCTCAAATCAATAAATTTAATAAGCGGTTAGCAGTAGATGATCTCTTCCACAAGCCAAAGGAAGAGCCTGAACTCCCTATCTGAATAAACTTATTTAGTGGCCGTCTGAGATAGGATTAAAGTCCATTTAGCACTCTACGAAGAATGATTCACGCGTTAATTGTTTGAGAATCCTAAGAATGAGAGTAAACGAACAATTTGCGAAAGGGAAGTCCGAAGACAGTGCTACCGCTCGTTGGAAGCTCCACGCGCCATGATTATTAGTTTCACTATTTTAACATAAGTCAGTACAACTACTTTAATCAATTTTAAAGAATTCAAATAGAGGAATGCTGATTAATTGATTTAAGGCGACCAAAACTTTATCAAAGTACCCATTTATGTAACGCCCGTCAGCCACCGATCATTATGAATGGAATTGATATTTAGCCGCAGTCTTTCACATCAAATAAACTTGAGTGGGACCTCTTCTGCTGTAAAAACAGAGTAGAACAATTTTTAACTTAAAACATTCGCACCCTATGTAATTGAGGATTTGGGACTGATCTGCGTTATTTACCAATTAGTCAAAGATATCGGCTGAAGAAAGGAATCGTTCGTTAACTAAAGAATTACGATCCAGGTTCAATCACCATTTTAAATGTTTATCATATCATAATAACTCGCGTTGTGACAGATAAATAAAATCATTTTCATTTAATAAGGCTCGTAAGCTTATCATCAGCTTTTGTAATCGTACCTTGAATTCCTTATCAATATATTATAGTTTAGTACAATGGATTGTTTGCTTTTTATGTCTAAATTCGCATTTAAATGTTGGTTATCGAATTTTCAGGAGGTTCCTGGACATCCGGGGGCCTTCCCGTCAGGGGGAATCGGATCCTCGAAAGCTCCAGTCTTCAGCGGAGACTTTGGCGGTTATGGTTTTCCCCGCGTCGACGTCATGAGTATGCCAGGAGGCCTGGAAGCCGGCAGCCGCCGCTCCGAGCCGCCCACCGCTCTTTCACTAATAAGCCCACACCCGCAGCAACATTTATCTACGCACCATCATCACCACGGACCTCCTCCACCGCCTCCTCCGCCGCCTCCGCCCAATGCGGCTCATCACCCCGTCTTAGGGGCGCTGCCACCGGCTGCCGCGGCTTTCTTCTTAAGGGCGGCCGCGGCTGCAGCGGCGGGCGGCGGAGGAGGCCCTCCGGGTGTGGTGAACAACAACAGCCTCGCGGCTGCCGCAGCGGCAGCGGCATGCGTGGCCGAAAGGTACCAAAGGACACCGAAATGCGCACGGTGCAGAAACCACGGTGTAGTGTCCGCTCTTAAGGGACACAAGAGGTTCTGCCGTTGGAGAGATTGCGCGTGCGCAAAATGCACGCTAATTGCGGAAAGACAACGCGTGATGGCTGCTCAGGTTAGTCGCATGGTTTGATACCAATTGTTTTCTTTAAATTGCTTCTTCCTTTTCGAGTGCTTTACGTTCTAGAATTGCGGATAATTAAGCCAATCATATCTTCGCTCGGAAACTGGTCAGTAGGATTGACAAATATCCCCCGAAAAAATTTCTAATTCAGAAGAAAATTATGAAACATACAATACTCATCAGCGTAAGATCAAAATCTTAAACGTTGAAGTGTATGCCATTTTAAAGTATTTGATATTTGAGCCCGAAAATTCTGGAAATAAGTTTAATACAACGGTACTCAAGTTTACTTAGGAAGACTTTTTATAACAGTTTCATAATGATTACATTTTCGTTAGTTTGATAGAACTGTTTTGTCGTTGCACAAGGAACCTTATTTGCTATATCGATCACTGATTATTTGTGGAAATCGACCTTTAAAAATATTTTACTTATCGCAAGATAATCTTTCACTTAAGTCTGAATATATAATTCTTAAGGTAAACCTAGGATTCTTATGTTGAACATTGATATACTTAAAATACATTATGGACGAATAAAATTCTTTTCCTCTCAATTATAAAGGAATTTTCTCATTTTAAACTGCTGTTCGTGAGCGATGAAGGACGTTTATTTGTCCTCAAAGACTTCCTTTAGGAGTAAACATCTTTCCTCTTGACTCGCACATAATAATGTTTTTTGTTCTCTTTCTAGATCGGAAGAATAATAACATTCTTGTCATTCTCTTGTACAGCACCATTCATTCTCTGATTCCTAATCAGCCCATTCGAAACAAAAGGAGACACTCGAAAAACTAAATGGCTAAGGGAGCAAAAAGGTGTCGTCAAAATAACACTTAATGGCAATGAAAAGAGTTTTCACGCTAATGGAGGTTTCCAATGGGGGATCAGTAAAGGACCACTTGAAGAATAACTTCGATGTAATACGTATGTCGCGTACACGAGGGAACTCTCCAAAGGAGTCTCTTTGGGAAGTGTTGTGAGGGGTGGACACAAACGACCCCAAAAACAACTATTGCAGGGGTCGCTGCATTCAATCGTCTTTTTCGCCCACGTAAAAGAAAACGAGGAATATGTGGTACGAATGGTACTTTTTGTGCACATTCTCGTCATTATTTAGATCATTTCCGAACGCTCGTGCATTCTTTGGAGAGTGAAATGAAAAAGAGATTGTTTTCAAAGTCCACTTGTATCAATGAATTTAAGGAAAGAGTTTCTTTTATTTACTTTCCTGAATGCGAGATATTTAATAAAATCTCTCCTCGAACTCTGTGAATTTTACAGAAGTTAATTTGCATGTCTTCTTTTTAAGACTAGTTCGAAAGTTCTTGGAAACCGTATTCTTGAATACATTTGAAGAAATCGCCTCATTAATCCGTAATTTATGCAACGATACGCTCATTGAATATAAAAGTTGTCGTTTTCACGGAAAGCGTGCTTTTCAAGCTCTCCCCAACTTAAGGAATACAATTATCTTTCAGATTGAGTCGTTTCCAGTTTTTTCCGTCAACAATACATTCGGCGTAGAATAGGATACAGGCATAAAATTTGATCTTTTATAATGGAATCCAGATGAAGATTTTTTACAAAGTGCTTAACGACTTGATATTCACACAATTCCATCTACATGGCTAACCTTTATAATGAATTTATAAACTGACAAGAAAAAGAAGGTTGTACACGGTATCGTGATATTTCGATACCGAACAAACTTGATGATATCGTATATACTTGAAATCGCTTTTAAGTAAATTAGCTAAACTCTATACAGTTAATTTGTTTAGTAAAGTATATATCTTTCCCTTCCAATTTTGAAATATAATCATATCGGCATTATTTTCAATTCCGTTAATCTGGAAGAAATTTGATTTTTCCTGAAGAAAAAAATCAGACCCTCTATTTCCGTAAAATAAACACATTTAAGATGAATAAGTAAGGCATAATTTATTGCCGAATATAATTTATCCGTATCGATAATTATTTTCTGTAATTCGTAGCATACGAAAATTACTTTCAGCTCTTTGAGCGTTATTATCGAACGAAACAATTTTTCCTATAATCGCTAATATATAACTTTTGTGGATTTGTGTGATTACAATACATGATGACAATAAATTTAAATATGAGGATTAGCGTGAGATGTACTTTAGATCAAAGCCATCCTGAACTAAAGCGTCGATCCCTTTCATTAAGGTTACATTCACAAGATAATTTTGATGTATGATTAGCTGTCTACTGAGTGGTAATCCGTTGCAGGTTAATCAAAATGAACGATTACTTTTTTCCACCTTGGGAAGTGAAAAAAGTAATCGTTCATTAAATGTCTTCTCTTACCTGCTTTGATCAGTGTGTCCAGAAATTGTATAAATGCGGTCATTATCATTCTATAAATGATGAGCATGAAGATGGAATTAATGAAAGCAATCCCGTCACCCTGTTATACTTATAATTAATGTGACAAAGCGTCACTTTGTGGAATAACATCTCAAAGAAGAAAACGAAACTTTGTAAATTCCATTTAATAATACGACCGGTTTCGTCTCCGTCAAACAAAGTTTCGTTTTCTTCTTTGAAGAAAATCTTCACCGGTCGTAATATATTCATCTTATGTAATTTATCGAGAGATGCTTTAGACCGATTATATATTCATATATATTTATGGGTTTACGACTATGAAAATCCCTGTGGACCAACACAATTCAACACAAACTTTGAAATCGACAGAAATGTAAAAAAAGATGAAAAGAGTTTAGTACTTCTTTTGACACCTAAGCCTTCTTGAGTTTCCGTGCTCGTTAGAAAGGAGGTGGAGGGTGTTCATCTTTTCAATTAGAGAAAGCTCTTCTTCTTGTTCGGTCCTCAATATTTTGAACAGAAACTGTTGATTACGAAAAACGGACGCATGTCTTAGAGTGAAATATGATTTATTAGCACTTTAAGGCGTGCGCCCTTAAGAGACCGTTAGTAATTGGAGGTTTGACGGAAAAGAAACCATATCGCGTAAGCTGCCGGAGGCTTTCTTTACCTTGTACACATCCCTGTGTAACTCCAAAGGTAAAGCATTCGCCCGGCCACCTCCTCTTACGATCGCGTCTCTGGACACTCACTGAGAGCGGCTCTCTTTGTGGGTGCAGGTGGCATTGCGGAGGCAGCAGGCGCAGGAGGAGAATGAGGCGCGGGAGTTGGGCACTCTTCTGTGCTACGGAGGAGCGGCCGCTGCCGGGGGCGGGACTGGGGTCGGCGGCGGGAGCGTACCCGGCAGCGGTGGTGGCGGCGGGGGCGTGCCGTCCTCCTCCCCGCCTCCGCCTCCTCCCGCGCTGCCCCCTCCGCCCCCACTCTCAGAGCTACTGTGTTACGGAGCTGGAGGACCCCTAGCGGGAGGGGACGTTTCCTCCCCACCGTCGATGCACCACCATCACCCTCAGCATGGACACCCTCTGCACGCACCCAACCAGCAACCACTTTCGCCACCACCGACCTCATCCTCTTCTTCCTCTCCCCACAACCTCACTGCCACGGCCTCTTCTCCATCCTCCGTCCCTTCCCTCTCTTCTTCCGGTTCAGTAGCTGAGCACCACCATCTTCAGAACACCAACCCCATGTTTCAACGGCCGACGAACGGACTCATCGGTAGCCATTCTCTTGGGCTCTCTCTGGGATCCTCGGGGGTGCATCCGCACCAGCAGCCGCTGTTCCCGGGAATGCATCCGATGCCATCTCCGATGCACCATGCGTCGCATCTGCACCATTCAATTCAGCACCACCAGAACCCCATGCAAAGTTACGATTCTCCATCAGCAAACCGACGGCTATCAGGTAAGAAGAATGTTCCCATCTGCATCTTCCTTAGTAGCATTTTAGGATGTCAAGAATGCGCGTTTTACTTATATTTATAATACTTCTTTTTTTCAAGTAGAAGCACATGCAAACAAATGAATTATTCTTCTCTTTTCATGTTATTAATAAGAGTATTGCCAGCACATCGTTTTTACATGTGATTTACAACAGTAATTATAAAAGATGGCAAATTACTTGTTCTTGTTTTTTCAGTGATTCGATATTTGCAGAGCCTCTTTGAGAAATCTCATCTCTAACGTGAATCAAAATGTATGAGAAAAGGGTATACAATGACTTTTTAATAATAAATCTTTGAGGATTCACGAAAAAGTTTATAAATATTTAAAAGATACTCGAATAAAATGTTTATTCGAATTTTCATGGCAAATTTATCAAAACACATATTCTATTTTTAATCATTTGGACCCAATCCGCGAGCACGGAACTTATACTTCGAGTTTGAAAACGTTTACGCTAATTCAATTTCTAAAGAGGATCATTTTATAGTATACTTTCTTTTTATGTACTTTCCTTCCCTTCTTTCTATTTTAGAACAAAATAAATATTTTAATATGCTATTATTTTGGAATAATTATTACTTTCTTTATGATGTTCAGTCCCATCTCTCCATTCCTTATTTTGTATTAACGTTATATTAAAACAATTAATGTTAAATTTTATTTCCATCCGAAGGTAAAGTCGAGTAAAATGCCCTCTCTGCTCATTATATAAGTGAGTTGTAGATTTAATAAATTGTGAATATAAAACGATCCGCTTATAAAAACAACATTAGAGTGTTTTTTATGTCGAACGTTACAATTCTTTCCATTTTTATAAAGTTAAATATTCGTTGACAAAGAATTCACATGAACACTTTGAGAAGCGTAAGGAGATGATAGTCACTTATTTGAGTATCACTTTGTTATGGACCATTTCCGGTGCGACTCCCGTTGGTCGATGGAAGATGAGCATAAATGGGAGTGACAGAAACTGGAGTCACTCGCTTAAAGGAGCAACACATTTGGAGTCTTCAGTGTCTGAAAAGGACTCCTTGAGAAGTGGGTTTGTCGAACTAAATGACGCCCTCCCCCTGAGTCAGGATATTGCTTGGAAAGGGGATCGCGAAAGGGGACACTTTTGTACTACAGTGCTCTTGTCCTTTTTTATTGAAATCCTTTTATCTTAAGACGAGAAGCGGAAGAAACGGCCGAGAGTAATATTCAGGCGAATATTTCTCCTCCTATTTCTTTCATAAGACATTTTTTGGGAATATATATTGAATGCGGAGGAAAATATTCACCACTGTTTCTCTATCACGACTTCTCAATGTAAGGTAGAACTTGATTATGTTCCGTTATACATCTCGAGGAAGAACTGGAATGGATACAAGATGAATCGTTAGTTAAATATTATAAATAGGATCATCAAATATTCTTTGCAAGTTTGTTGCTTTTAAGATTTTTTTAAAAAGTCGAAACCTATACATCATAAGGGAAGATATAATTTACTCGGAACTAGTTAAAGAAGTAGTAAGTTTTCTATCTGACGAAAATATTATGACGTTTTGAAGTTAAATGGATTTGGAAACAGAGGTAATGCGCCATTAGGCGCTCTACTTCAAAAATTTACTTTTCATGTGGTATCTGTTGCGTTAACTCATTCACTTTGTCAGTGGAGAGAATTTAACAATCGCATCAATTGATAGTCAAGGAGGGCCAAGTACAGTTACATGAAGAGCACCTTGTGCGGAAAAAAGCACCGTAATATGGAGGTACCGCGTTAAGAGTGTGATAGGAACTCAAAAGCAGTTCTTCTTATCCATGTAAAGGAATCATCCAGTGCATTTTTAACGGATGGAATGTTCTTTACATTTTCAATTTATCTTTCTCGTCACCCATTTTCAGTCCGATGCCGGATATAATGATATAATAATAATATAAATGTTTCCAAACATTTTCCAATTCTCACTACTATGAGATTATTGTTGCCAACGTTCCTATTAGGTACGCATGTATGTATAATATTTAATCAATCAAATATTAACCTCGGCGTCAAAAGGAATTCAGATTTTTCCGGGAGTTAAGAGTTTCCTCATTCCGCTCTCACCGACTGAGTGCGTCATAGAAATAGCACTAGATACAGAGAATTAGACCGTGATTAGGAATTTGGCGTCTTTGTGTTTTTTAATCGTCATTCGCGTATGAACGTTTAAATACGATACGCTATTTGTTTCGACTATTTGTGTATCGATTTACCTGAGGAATACGTGATCAGAATTGGTCACAATGAGCGACAAAGCGAGGGAAGGATTAAATCGGAAGTCTTAATTGGGGAAGCGATCAAAGACCCGCAAGTTCGTTCAAAAGACAAGCGATTCATTGAAGCGTAGGGAAGTATTAACCGCTGTAACATAATAAGCCCTCAGTCGCCATGGTGATGTTTTCCCCCATTCGGGTGAATTTGGGCGTGAAGAGAACGTTTATGGAGTGAAGACCTATCTATTGCAGTTCTTCATCGATCCATTGTCCGTTTATGGCCCTTCTCTATCTTTGGTCGCATCAATAAATTTACCTCTTCCGGTTTTATTTATAACTTTAAATATATTCAAAAGAGATAAACCGCAATTAATCCATTGTGCCTCCGCAAAAACCATCGTTTCATCATTTATTTCAGATTTAGATTTAAAAAAGACCATTACAATTTCATATATTCCACTAACGATTATTTTAAATCCCGCCTTTTCCGTTGATCTGATTTGAATTGTAATCAAGAACGCTAATTAGTTAAAATAGTCTTAAGATATTCCAGAAAATAAGTCTCCTATCTAAAATTAAATTTAGCGCAGCGTAAACAACCAACACGATGAATATGGTTGCCATAATAATCGTACGGCATTTGCGGCGTTATCGCTTCATACACGGAAATCTCTTGATAGCGCATTTGCAGTTTATTTATGTATTACAAACTTTTTTGCAAGATACTAGTAGATATTTTCTTTTACAACGATATGCAGTCTGCAGTTCCAATTATAGGAGTATTGCATTTTATAATATTGTTTTAAACCCAAAATTATCTCTTCTTTCTTTGACTCGATAATAGAATGTGAATCATAAGAGAGAGTAAATAGAAAGAAGAAGAATTGAAGGGGGTTTGCGTGAATAATAATCGCTGTTTTTTAATTCCATATTCTATGATCTCATGATAAAAGAGGGGCGTTTTCAATGGATTCATTGGAAGGGTCTAACAGTGGCTTAGGAAGCGACCACGTGCCGTATTTAATAGTTGGAGGGGATTCTTTGCTTGAAAGGAATCAACCTCTCTTCGCTTAAATCGCCTTTTTTTTACCAATAAGTGAATCGACCTTCAGATAAGGATGCCTAAATCTTTTGATACTTCAAATTCCACGATTCAATTTAATCGAAAAGTAGTTCTGCTGCGGAATACCCAATACATATTCATGTTAAAGATCTCCTGAAAAAAACTTTTGCATCAATGATCTGTAAAATTTTATCAGGATTTAATCATTGATATATAAAATTTAATGATCTTTTCTTGTAGAAAAACATTTAAGTTACAGTATCTGTTTTACAATAATTTCCCATTTAAGTGAATACCTTTATAATGGGGGACATGCATATAAGTAGAATAACAAGATTCTCCTAAATCCCTCGCATGATGTTGCATTGAGAGCATTCGTTTTCACTCGAGAGATGTCATTAAGGCACGTTATTGCACCCAGCCTCTTCAACGCCCTCTGCCAACCACTCGTAACTGATACACCACTTCTTCTTTTCAAACAATTTTCTTTTGATCACAGAAAGCCAAAGCTGGACAAGATTTTAGAATCACCGCTAACGTTTATATTTTCACTGTACTCACGCATATATATACTATATATTAAATTTAATGGTTTACTTTATTACTTATTGCTGAATTACTTTGTCAGTCACGCAAGATTGGATTTGTATTTTCTATATGTATGGCTATTTGCTGAAACCGATAGAATTTCAGTGTTTTTTTTGATGACATTGTTATGTGCAAAGGCATAGAATTCCTCGAAACGCAGGTGCAGCGCCTGTAGTTATTGAGATATTATTTCATTAATTATAAGAAATAATGAGATTTATCATGTTGTAAACGTATAAATGCGCGTTGAAAATTCTGTATTCGTGTAAATAAATACTTAAATAAAACATTAAAATTATAATCTGCGAATAACATATTTAAAATATGGCTATTTTAAGTGCTAAGATTTTATCATTTGACTTAAATTTCAGCTGACTTGAATATGCCCCTACAAGAGCGTAGGAAATATTTCCTATCTTGGCGTAAATAATAATTAAATCCTGTGATGACTTCAACATACAGCCATTATCATTGCATTACTAAGCCTAATAAGCATATATTCTGTGTAATTTAAAACTTATCGAAAGAAATTAGTCCACGATTGAGTTTCGTTTGACGGAGCGAATAGTTTTTGGAGGAAAAGTAAAAGCGAACTAAAGAGATAAATATTCAGACTGCAGAGAACAATGAAAAAGTACGCGGTGAATGAAATTTCGATGGAATATTTCTTTTATTTTCGTGGAAATTTTTTCCGCTCCTGTATTAATTCTTTTCTGATTAAAATTCCCCATCTCTGCATCCCCAACGCTACAGATTTTTTTCCTTATTCGTCCCGAACAATATTCAAAACTGGCAATATGAAACCCCCGTCGAAGCTGCAAAAGTGCGTCATCAAATCGAAAACAGAATTTTTATGTTCGATTGGGACTTTTTCTGCAATTTTCTCTCCCTTTCACCTCTGTGTCGCAAACCTTCTGGTTCGAAAAATAATTGGTTTTTGAAATCGAGCAGGGTTTAGAGCTATTTAAGACTCTAACTTCCTCCACTGAATATTTTTAGGGAGGATGCTTAGTAAGTTATCCTTAAGTAAAATGAGGATTTTTTTCATATTAATCGAGAATAAATTTTGAAAGAAATCTTCCGTCTCATTTCTCAGCAATCTTGACGGTGGTTTATAATATTGAAGTATGAAACAGTCCTTAGAACTTTATCAGTTTATATATATAGAATCAACTTAGAAGAAATATAATAACAATTAATTCATTAAGTTTGCATCAAACAATAATATTGTATTTTGGAGAAAAAATTGCTTGAATAGATTGGAGTTTAATTTATAAAAAATATTTCAGAAATAAATTTTCATATAAGTAACGCTTTTCCAAAGTAGCTTTTAAGAACCACTTTGCCAGCAATTTACGAATAGAAAATAATATATAATTCATAATTGCTATAAGAAATGGAAGCATTGATTGGGTTATCTGAAATAGGAAGATTAACTGAAAATGTCTTAGGGTTCCTTCAATGGGAAACTTCTTACCTTTCATATAAACATGGAGACAGAGAATACTTCCGCTGATAAAAGATGATGGCGAAAGATTTTATTTATAGGAATTCATTAAATGTGATAATGGAGAATTATAAAATTTAATTTTATAATTATTTTTTAATACATCAGTAATTTTTGAAATGAGTAATGCAAGAATTAGGATATACTCACGATAAAATTAATTTTTTATTGGAGTCAAGAATAATTTTATCGACTCTTATGGGAAATCTCCGTACATTTTCGCATTAATAATTGTAATTTTCATCGATCAACCACAACCAGAGAAAAACCCAATTATTGTAAAACTGTTCGAAAAAATGAGACCGGAAAATTGAGAATTTCTCTTTAGATGTTTGACGGATAATACTTTTTGTAATGGAGTAGATACCGTGATAGTAGCTTCCGGACGGCAAAATAGATCTACGAGTATTTTATTCTTTGGATTCCAATAAGAAAGATTTCCATTTCAACTTAAAACGACATCATGTTCAACCGATAACGGAATGTGAGATATCGGCAAAATTTTCAACAAAAGAATCGTTTGCTCATAAATTTGCATAATGCGGACGCATCGTGAGATTCGTAGGAAAGAAGAAACGGCAAAAACCGAGAAGTTTTTACGGTTGAAATGCACGCTCGTTCAATACTGCGTTACATCGAAATAAATATTTAAAATGCTCCACCGTATTTTCTGGTCTTTTTCCTCCACTTTTCTTTCGACCCTTCTCTTTATTTAAAAAAGGTTGCAGTCGGAGTTGGCATGAAACTTTTTATAAGTTTTGCTAGGTTTTTGATCATTAGCAGCGTGGAGAGTGAGAGGGTTAGGCGCTCGCAGAGTATTTCAACCGTGAATGACCAGCGGAGAGAGGAAGCTTTTTTCACCCTCTGCCCATCGGCCTATGAAAGAGAGCTGGAAAGAGCGGACCATTTTTATTGCGCTTATTGGAGAAAATTATGTAGCGCTCTCCGTAGCTATCCGACGAATCAATAAATGCCATGGAAACACTCCCTTCAAGTTAACGAAACATTAGAGAATAAAAGAACCTTTTATGCACCCACTAGAGCCTAAAAAAATTCTATCCATGGCTTATTAACAATGAAGTGGTCCACTCACGACATGGGATTGTAGATATCGATTAAATAGTGAAAACGAAATAAAAAACGTGTTGTATCCCCATACTTTTTGAAAGACTCGAAGTACATGAGGCCGATTTCTAGTTTTGTAACATCCTGTATTAATAATAAACATCAATAGCATCTTTATAAATGTTGAAACATATAATAAATGGACTTGGGAATGTGAGAAAGTGAAGGTAATTTCAAGCAGCGAAATTTGAAAGAAATGAGATATTTAAAAATGGAAGTTCTGCATTTAGTTTAATTTTCTGCATTCGATTTTTTAAATCCATTCTTTATTTTAATAAATGCCGCGAAACATTTCTAGATAATTTTATAATCAACGTACTTTTGAAGCGTTCTTATTTTACAATTAATGTTTTGCATCCAGTTTTTCCAAGAAGTTTACTTTTTAATTTAGGAGTCGGGAACAGTTGATGACATATACTTCATCCGATTCTAATATCGATCGTGATAGTATATATAATAGCGTTATCCTTTGTCGGTAGAGTTACATTACGAAGAACATTGAATGTAGAAGCTCTTTTTTTACTTCAAATATATATGTACTCATTTAAAATAAAACCGTAGTATGCCTCTGAGTAAACGTTTCTCGGAATTCCAAGGCGTTTGTAATGTTTATGGCGTTGTTCCTCTTGAAAACGTAGGCTTCACCCATCGATTCGAGCTCATATATATTTATCCCTTTTTTTCCTTTCTAATGCAGAATCAGTCGAACTGATTAATGCTATTTTGTATTCACTCTCGAATGAAATGCTGTATTAGGGAGGAAAATAAATAGAAGGAACCAAAAAATGATAGGATAAATAAAGGAGTAAATTAAAGTTGTATTTTCATTCATCGCTCTTTTCATTTAAATCTCATTTCGAAGCCACAATTTGAAAACAGAATTGAAGTGGTCACAGCCTCTCGTGTTGCCTTGTGTGCTTCCCCTGGACACTTGACCTCATCTACGCTGCACCACATCAAAAACCACTCGCCATCACTAGATTTCTCGAGCGTAACCGTAAACTTCCTCATTTTTCTTCTTTTATCTTGTTCTCCGTTTCTGTTCTTTCTTCTGTTTGATCTCCGTCTTTTCCTCGAAATTTATTCATACGCTCCTTTTTCATAAGCCTGTAACAGCTCCATTTTCTCTTTGAATTGATTAAAAAGCCCATATTTCCCTAGCATAAAATTTGTCCTTAAGAGGAAGAATACCTAGATGCAGATAATAAATATATTATATAATAAAATATAATAATATATATTTTATATATTTAAACAATTGTATAATCACTAAACAAATTATAGTTATAGATTTTCCACAATCGTAAACTTTTGGTTCTTTATCATACATTTAGTTTAAATTCTAAATTATAGATTGACGTTGAGTTTTTGGAATCCAACAGAACTTTATATTTCTTTCTATAGGTCCCATAATAGATTTTCAGTGTAAGAGTTTTTGCTATTAATATTAATTGATTGTATTTTGTATAATATACTGCTTAATAGTTGATAATTTTTAGCGAATCTTATATCTTTATTAAATTCGTCGGCTAAAATAAATGGGATGTCAAAATTCTGGTTAATGGTCGTAATAAAATTTAGTATATCGTGAAAACTGTGTGAGTACGGCACATGTACGCCATTTAGCCAATAAAGAAAGGAAAACGCTTACAGTTCTTTTTAAAAATTCTTTTGCACATAAAATAAGCTCATCCTTTTTTTGGAATATTTACTATATTTTCCCAACCTTTACAAAGAAAACTAACTAATTATATGATCACTCCTCTCGCCGAATGCCTCTACTTTTAAATCGTCTATTTTAGTTTTTAATATCTATATTTTGTATGTACTACGTTCTTCTTAATCCTTCGTAAAGTAATTTTTATTTAATCGCTTCTTCTGTACAATAATATACAAATTTCCTTCAATATCGATTGTGCAATTCTTCAATATGTTTGCATGTAATTAATTCTTATTTTTATGTCTTCATTACCATAAATGGAATAGATATTTTAAGTGTTTATAGATAGATTCTATTAAATGTTTGAATCAGGAAGCTCGGGTTTAATGTTCGTAAACGCAGGAAGGTATTAAAATGTTACCGGAAACGTGTATCTGTATAGACATTATATTCCAAAAAGTACGTTTGTTCGAAAAATGGAAAATTATTTCCAAAGCTCAAAAATGTTAATTTACAAATTTTCACAATTCATGAGCTCAAAACTTAATTGTTCTTTGGGCTCATTTATATTATAGTGATACATAAATACTTTTATAAAACTGATATATACCCCGTCCTTATGTCTCTTTCCTGGTCGAGTAACCCTCGCAGATTTTTCGCAACAAACTAATAAAAGTGTGGATACGAAGGTCTGGGTTTTAGGAAAGCAGAAAAAGCTAGAATACTTTACAATAACAATCGCCTGATTACTGACCAGGAGAGGAAGCCCTAAGTGGGAGAATAAAAAACCAACGTTGAATGGAGGGTGAAAAAAATTCAAAAATGTTTTTATTCCGGAAAAAGGGAAAATCTTCTGGAAATATTTTTAGGCAACGGGGGTACGGAGCAGGGAGCAGCACCTTCGATTTATTTTCGGACGATATAATTTCTCTCCTTTAGCCATAAATGTGGAGTGGATTAAGGGAGGAGGATTTGAATAGGAAGGATACTTGACTTGGAATGGCCAACCTAATTGCCTCCAGTCAATTTGAGTTGCCCCTTCGGGGGCAGTGCGAATCCCCTCGCCACACCCCGCTAATCCCCCCCTATCGGACTCAATGTGAATTACTGCGATAATTCTCTCTTTTGACTTTCCTCTCTCGTCTACCATCCAAAAATTCAAAATACCACTCAAAAATTCGAACATCATATCTGATCACCGCCATGTATCCTAAGATCCATTCCATATCCATTTTAAGATTTCTAACCAAAAACTATAAATAGTGAGTAAAGAGTATGTTCCGTATTGAAGACTTTATTTTCGCGAAATCTACTACGCCGTATTTGTGCACACAATCAATTTAAGATATAGATCTATAAGAAATTTAGTAAAATTTATTTCTTTGCGTTTCCAATTCACATGAAATTAAATGAATTGAAAGTGGATATTTGAAATGACCGCTTTTATCATGAATTTAAGCACAACTAAATGTGTTCATTTCGTTCAAAATTACGAAGCGTTAATCTAATTAACGATAATCATCTAAAAGTAAGCAATTAGATTCATTGTAGAAGACTTTCATGTATGTTCCCTTAATGACATAATTTCTTATTCGCTCAATCGGAATAAATATATAAGTTTAATTTCATAGATGCATAACAGATAATTCCAAATTTCCAGAATTACTTACGTAAAGACAAATAATATTTATTATTATTGTATTAAGCTAACTGCAAGTAGGCTTTAAGCCTGGTGGCAGTTAGTTTCTACATATATACATATACAATTAACATAAAATATTCGAAAAATAAATTATTATACGTAAATCGTCAAAAACATAATCCTATGTAATAATTTATATTACGAGGAAATGTTTTTTATTATACCATTGGCTTTGAAAATCAATAAGTTTCGATTTGTTAAATAAAATCACACTTTAATCGGGAAATAATCGCGATTAAATCTCAAATATTCTATTTTTTAATTAAAAAGTTAATTTTTACCTTTTCCTAAATCCCTTCTTTTTCATAGTCTTATCGATAGAGTAATTAGAGGAAATTAGAGGAAATGGTTCAAATTAATCTCACGAAACATACCTAGTAAGGACTAAGGAATTCAATTTTTACTCCCACTTTTTACTTACGCTCATTTACTCGCTTACAGGAAAATTACATATCGCCGCATTGGCGTGTTTTATTTTCATTCGCGCTAACAAAGTCCCTTTTTAACTGTCCAAATGTACGTCTCATCAAACAATAGTGGAGTTATAATTCGCATATGTTCCACTTGCTTTCGGAAATAACCCTCTCATTGTTCGAGTGCTGACATGCGATCGCTATCAGTGCGACTGACAGTGGGAGAAAGCGATAAATAACATCCCATCCGCACATTACAATCGACACGTTGAAGTTCGAAAAATTAATAAAGATCTCGTTTTCCATCGCCTCTGGACGCGATTCGGACGTCCATTGTCATCAAGCGAGTTACAAAATCCAAGCTATTTTGATGCAGTCCGGAAACGGTCTTCGCATAAAAATATTGTCTCTTTTCACACGGAGACACCAATGCGTCGAAAACCAAAAGCCCTTTCGGAGGCATACTTCATTGGGACATAATAGCAGATTCCAAAGCCCTCCGCTCCATTGACGACAATTTAATTAGGGTCGACGCCTCATTGTTCTGCAACGCTGCACCCGCCGCTGGCGCCCCTACTGGCGGATACGACAGTTAATAATCACCTCTCCCATCTTCAAATACCCATCATCCTCCCCTCCCAAGTATAAATTCTCTTCGGCACCCCTTCAAAAACATCCTTCGCCGCCGACGCGGGGAATTTCACGGCGGTTTCGTGCCTGCGGGTGAGCCGAGTCGAATGAATGGCGGAGGGCGCATCCGAGGCAATAAAGTCAATTTTGAAGAGTTATAACTCAGTAGCTCATAATAGGAGACCTTTCGCACTCAACCTCCCTCCCTTGTGCCGAGGACACCCTGTTGTTTCGAACCCTGTCTCCAAAGCCATCTCCATTGTCTCTTTGTCTCTACATGAACACCTCTCGTCGATAGTGTGAAAATGTGCCTTTGTCATCCGACGGCGACATGAGAAATATTCGCTTGTTTCCTTCGACAATATTAAAGCGAGGCAATTTGTGAACAAAGGGATATTTCGGCCAAAGACTTGCGAAAGGACGAATTAGATCCGAAATCAATTTACTTAGTCACATAAAATCTCTTAAATTTAGAGCCTGAACTCTTATGGCATACCAGCGAATCTGTGCGTAATAAGGAATAAAGAAAAAATTTCCCATTAATATGCATTATCCATATTTGTGGTATTTTGTGGTAGATAACCCGAAGGCGATAAAAAGATGCAATTAGGACGGACATTCACTAACAATTCTATTTTTAAATGTAAAACTCCGGTTTTATTTTAAAAAATTACCAGCCTCGTCGTCAGATTGGTTAGCATGCTAATCCTCTGACGAAGAGGTCCCGGGTTCGAGACCCGGCTTAGGAGAGAGTGTTTCTAATCTTAATGCCCGTTGTTTAGTTTAGAACTGTAATTGTCAAGAAAGCGGATGTTTGTGCGGACTGTGATAAATAAATAAAAATAAATGAATCATATAAATATAATTAAACAATGATAATTCAATAAGTAAAAGAATCCATTTTCTGAAAGAAGAATCTTTCTTGCTTTCCTTAATTCTATCAATTTCTTTATCTTAACTGCTAAAATTGAAAATAACTGCTCTAAGTTTTATATTTGTAGAGTCTTCGATTCATATTTGAGAAAACGTTCAGATATCTTATTTAACTACATCTTAATTATGAAAATATTATCATACATATGTATCCATTTATTTATAATCATATACGTTGTGTAAATGCTCGAGTGTATATTTTTAAAATTAAGGAACGAAGTTACGAGAATGAACAATTGCATTCTGTTGTATATATAATTAAACATTGAATTAATAGAAAAATTTATGTCATACTTAATTTAATGTGCTTACCTAGGAAGTGTTTTAGATCTCTGGTTGGATTCTCTGCGTAATTGCATCCTAACAATGACAATGTTACTAGGCAAATGCAATTAGTAATTTTAACATAAAGCTTTACATTGTTTGATGTTGATGATGAATCGATTCTCATTGAATTCGTTAGGTGAAAAATATATACTATAAATATAGAATTGATTACTAACGTATACGTCTAAGTATTGTAGATCACAAAATGGTACATATGGATTTTTTGCCTTGATCGTAACAGTTAGATATAAATATACTTTACTTTTCTTGATAATATAATAATCATTATAAAAAATAATAAATTTTCCCTTGCTCATAAGTTATACGTAAATAATATTGAAGGTGTGAAGAGTAATTGTGTTCTAAATTCTGTTCATATAATGTTTGAAAGATAAATTACGATAAAAGCGGTTGTCGCACCATGATCATAAGTAAAGTTAGAAATATCATAAATATTTCTCAAGAGTAGTGACTGATTTATAAGAATGATACCATTCTATTAATCATATAATAATCTATAAAATAATAGTAATAAGATTATCGAGAAAAATGCACAAAAAAGGGAGGGGCCGTTCTTGGAATTCGATGTAAGGAATCGTTATGACTGTTATTAAGTACATAAACTGCCACTTTCTGTCGCTTGTTAGATGCGTCACGTGATAAATAAGATGTGATAACACTTTAAAGAATGTGTGGAGAACTTTTATTTCTAATCACTAGTTTTTCATAAATACAAGCATGTTCACAATACGCGTAATATTTTACTTGGTATTATTTTTGGCCATTTCTGTACCTTTCGAGCCGCGTATCGGCTTGTGGCAGGTTTCAAGGATTCTATTGGTTCAAACCTCTTAAAGATATTGAATATTTTCATCTTTATAGAATGATTACCTTAGAATCCCAATGGTCATCTGTTTCCCGTCTTGATCTTCCAATTTCCAAATCTATGTGACATTTTAGCGTATACCTTAATCTTTCGGGTTCATTCACTTTTATTTCGTAAATATGGGAGAAGGAACCGGTATACTTTCTACTGATAGTTTATGATTCCTGGAAGCCAAGTCTAATTTAATATTTTAATTACCATGCTCGTTTGTCTCTCAAAATTTCTGCCAAGAATATTTTTATACTCCTTTCTCAAGACTGGATTAAACCCCAAAGATCAACGAAACTCATAACGTTTAATTTTGCCATTCACTTTTCACAGGAAAAACAATGAGATGAGATAAACACACACTTCTGGATGAACGATATCCGTATTTTTATGAAAGTTTTTCAACGCACCTTAACATTTTAATCGATCCTTAGTATTTTTCTCTCGTTTTATTGTTATCCCTCAAATTAATAAAATGACGAAATTTTCCCAAAGAACGATAAAGAAGCCCTGAATGCTGAAAAGATAGGGGATTTGGTCGGACGCATGGAAGAGCTTTCGAATATAATAAGTGACAAGTGAGTGGGTTCTTCATTAAGGACGAGGGGTGGCGACTTGGAATTCGAGGAATTCAACCCTTTAATGGGACCTCCAATAAACGCCTTTCTTCATCTCTTTTGTCTAAAATGTCTCCAAAGAGAAGTTAACGATCTTCTCTCTGCGTATTCCTCTTCCGCTCTTTTAGAAATTTACTGCTGTTTCCATTAAATCTTTTCTTTGTCCCAACAAAGATTTTAAATTCTCCACTTCGCCATTTATTTATAATACACATCTGAGATGTATCACGATATATTGTTATCTTCTTCTGGATAATAAGAAATCGACCAAAAATTCTTTTGATGTCAATGGCGACAGAAAGGATCTCTATGTGAGTTAATTGAGAACTGATATATTTCGAGGTTCATTTTTAGTGCCGACACATTTTTCAACATTACGTATTTAGTTTATTAGAAAGTTTGAAACGTGTAATAAAGGCAAATGTACGTATTGTCATAATTCTCCTCTGATCAAAATTTTGAGATTTGGTACAAAGTCTATATCTATGTACATACCCTGCGAGCCACCATTCGGTGTGTGGCAGGGGGTGAATTATGCACAGTGAATTTACTTCCCTAGACGGTTATTCTCGCGTATTCTTCGATGTAGAAACGAATTTTTGAATCTGTTAGTTTTATCATCTATTTCCCATATTTTGTTCGCTGTATCTGATCGACCTATATAGCAGGGTGGGCGCATGATCTGTCCTACGTCTTCCTTGAACGTTTCTTCTTTGAATCTATTTAGTAAATCTAATCTACGCTTTGATCTTCTCTGTTCTAATGGTTCCCATCCCGCATCCTTGAGAATTTTAGTTACCCTTCTCGATTTATCGCAACAATTTTTCACGAAACATATCGCCTTTCGTTGGACCTTTTCTAATTCACTTACATTACTTATATCGGCAGGGTACCATATAGTTCACGCAAGGTGAGGTCTGACTATCGCAAAGTAACATCGCTCGCGAACTTTTTCTACGCTCTTACCGACCATCCTCTTAACGAAACCGAGTTTCTTTTAAGCTTTTCCACATGTATTACGGATAATGGTATTAATGATAACGGTAATGATAGTTTATTCGTCATGGTTATTCCAAGATACTTAACAGATTCTTCTATTAAAATTTTTTCTCCACGGACGCTATAGGTGAAATCATTATTCATAGTTTTGCGGTCAAAGTTGACAACTGAACACTTGTTACTAATTATTTTTAAATCTAATTCCCGATTTTCGCATCAGGCCATTATTCTATATAAATCATTACTGAGGAGTCTCATCTAGAAGTGATAGCATTATCACTATGATGGTTCTTAATTAAGAACCCGATGAGAAGTAGTTGTTCGATTCGAAATCGTTTTAATTCTAATCCTCCAAAAAGTCTAAATTTTTGTAAAATCATTAGCTCTCAGTAAATCTTTCATTTCAAAATATAGATATTTAGTGATATTATATATGTTTGCGATTTTTTTAAGAGAAAAAATTCTAAAAAAGTATTGCGAAGTAAATTGAAATGAATTGAATAACGTAAATCTCTTAATTATTGCCTTATATCATTAGTATAATTAATTCTGTTTACTAGTTTTCTTCCAATATGTACCTATTAATGATAATTCAGCGGGATGAAATTATTTTGTAATTCAATTATCTCTTTTGGAATTGTATAGAATTTTATTTTAAATAATTTAATTTCAATCAGCATTCGCCGCATTAAGAGCATTTTCTTCCTTCTTCCCTCAACAATCATTGTTGGCGTTGCACAATTCCAACATAAAGCAACAAACCAATCCTCTCTTTTAGAGATCCTATAATACGCTGGACCACTTTTCATCTTCTTAGCCCATCATTTCTTCATATTCGAGCTCATAATATGAGCTCTCTCTCTCTCTCACTGGAAAAACGTGATGCACGAGATGCGGATATTTGGCATCAAACCACTAAATGAGAAACTATATTCTATGGAGATATCGTAATAAAAGCAATTTGAAATATTCCTCCGGAAAGGCATAAATGTATATAAAAGGGCTGCTGACGTTAAGGTGGTGGCAGAGTTCGTAATAAAATGACCCAAACACTATTCAGCATAAATTCCTACTCTCCCCATTGGCAGCTCCCGAATGTGTCCCTCTTAAGGGAAGTTAATGCTGCAATTTGACGCGCTAGCACGTGTGAGATACTGTTCATGGCACCCTCTGTAGATTCCATTCCAATGAAACCATTTTAGGGAAGGCTTTTGATTATTAAAATCTCCAATGACATAAAATATTGAAGAATAGACTGAATGCTTTGAAACTATTATTCCACGTACAGGAGAGCAATTTGTTTGTTCCAATGATTCATCCAGCAAAATTCCAGAAGTTGAATGAAATAAAGGACCTATTCCCATCTTTTATCAGCTATCTAATTTTAAATCGAGAAGCGTTATGATAAGTACCGTATAGTAGAATTTATAATTATGGATGAATTTCATTAATAACACCATCGTATACGGACTGAATATATGGCCAATTAATTGTATATTATAGTGACGTTTGTTCCTAATATATTAGAAACTACTTAACAAAACTCTTTGATTTCATCTAGGGAAGAATAACACTAAAAATTCAATAATTTCTTTACTTCGCAAAACATTTCATTATCATGAAGTTAGTTAGTAGTTATAGTAGTTAGTAATTATAAACTGCTTTGCAAAGTATTGGAGAATACTTCATTGCTAACCGAGAAAAGATTAAGGTCCACTTCTTTTGTGTGTTTCTTTCGGGTAACCAATTCATTCGAGTGAAAGGTTTAATTGATACTGAATGACTTACTGCTAGTGAAGGCACATTGTATGACTTGCAAAAAGGTAAGAAACTGTTTCATCGGAGTCTAAATCCGCAAATTCATTCAGTTTCACTAATTTGATTTAAGCATTTTATAATTCATTCTGTTCCACTGATGTAAACTTTGACGATTTAATGGTAATAATTCATTTCGCAGTTTTCCAAATATGAAAATTGAAATACTTAAGATGACGTTTTCGTAGGATTGATTCGTCATTCAAATACGGCTCATGATTGATACTCTAGGAATTTCCGCAATAAGAGAGGAATTTTTATGTCATTTTAGCCTCTCATTTCGAAGAAGGAGATCTTAAAGGGGAGCTTCCAATGGCGGAGAATTTCATTACTGCGACGTCTTCTCTTGTGTGTTTCTTTCGAGGAATACACATGTGGACCACGTCTTTCAAAAGCGTACAGGCGAAAAAGACAATCAATTAATAAGCTCTCAAATATTTTCAGCAGTGACTGAACCAAATTACATACTACGTTTCCCAAAAACGATATCTTCCAGTATGTAATACGTAAAACTAGTAGTCATAGATAGAGACAATCTGCTAACCTACGGTAATGCATAATTAAAAAGACTTTATAGAAATAACAGAATCTTCCGTGAGTGATTATTAAAATATTTTCTATTATATCGACCTTTCAATTTTTTTCAGCTTTATCTGTAGTTAATTTGCATTCTTTAAATCGCAAATAAGTTCTTAAAGAAGGCAAACATTCTGAAAGGAAGATTATTTCTGAAAATTTCTACTCTCTCCCAAATTTTTGGAAACTTCGTTCACTGTCCATAAAGGGAAACATACAGCGATATGTAAAGTAAAAGCCCATATGTGGAATGACTGATTTCTACCAGGAAGTGATAAAGCATTCTCGGTCAAGCATTTTCTGCACCTTAAGTAAAAATTTAATTTTTTATTAATTTTCTGTTAATTTTCATCCTGAAACTGGAACAATTAAAGAATCTAGCATACTTATAAAAATATAATTAAGAAATATTTTCTTTGTTGTTTTATCGGTTAATTCCATCGAAATAAAAATAATAGATGCTAAAGAGAAAAATTTTATAATAAATAAATAAGATTGATTAATTATATAGGTTAAACAGAAATAAAAAGTATATATATATATATTTGAGATCCTTCAATAATTAATTTGTGATGACATCAGGTATTTCACAGCTATTTTTAACTAAAATCCAGAGAACACCCTACCACCATATTTATTGCGTCAAGAATATCAAATTGATTTCTTAAACTCTTGATTTGATTAGCTTCCTAACTCACATTAAATACAACTGAGATGTTAAAAGTGTTTCGTTCAGCCGCCTCTCTAATAAAGTAACATGTTCTTTAAATAAAAGGTTTGAAGTACCAATGAACAGATCCTTTGAAAGGAATCTATTTCGGTGATTATTTTCAGTTTTTATATCACGTTCATAACAAAGTGTGAATTTTAGGATTCTTTGAAAGCCAATGTCAAGCGCAGTCTGAACTGAAACCCATCAAGTTTGAGGCTTCTCAAAATCTAGATTCGTGTAACGGTCAAAATCTTAGGAATATTCGTAAATTGTTGCATAAAAAGGCGAAAGACAAGTAACTCTAGTGTAACAACCACCAAAAGTATAGATTTAAACTCTGAATGTATGGAAATTGATTGCGTTTAAGTTAAGGAATCAGATCTGAAGATTGTCGAGTAACACATGTCTGCATTTCCTGTAGGTGGCAACGGGACCAAAAGGCATCGATCGGAGGCGTCGAGAAGGAAGGGCTCTCCTCAGCAGAAGGGCGGAGAAGAAGATGAGGAAGAAGAGGAAGAAACCGTGGATGAAGAGGCGGTAGATGAAGAAGGAGTGTCTGAAAAGAGGATCAAAATGTCTCCTCCCTCTTCACCTCCTATCCTGCCAACTGCCCCTCCACCGCCGCAGGGTCCCCCGACGCCTCCGCCAACGGTGACCCCACCATCTCTCGAGGACGACCCTCCGGCAGAGAACGGGGCATTCGACATGAGGAGAAGACCGAAGGAGGAGGCTGAAGAAGAGGAGGAGGAAGAAGATGAAGAAGAAGAGGAAGCTAACAGCACCCCTGAGAACCTCTCCCTGCCCAAAAAGAGAAGCGATTCTCCGGTACCCCTCGTGGGCACTTATGCGAGAGGTAGAGGAGCATCTAGTCCGGAAGAAGATGAAGACGGGAACCAAAGAGGAAGAGGAGGGATCGCCCGAACTCCCAGCGACACACTCATGTTGGCTTTTCCCGGAAGGAGGCGCAGCGAAGTGGAAGCGGCATTGGCTAGATGCAGAGGGGATGTTTTGTCGGCCATCGAATATTTGACCAGTACTACGGACGGCGTACATCAAGGTCCCCCTCACGTGTCCTCTCCTCTCACTTCTCTCGTGCCGTCCCATTTCTCACCACCGCCGCCACCACCTCCGAGGAGACCGTCAGCATTTTCCCCACTCTCTCCACACCATCCTATTTCGCACCATCAGAGTCATCACAGAAGGTTTCTGGCAGCACCTTACGCAGGAACTGGTTACCTTCCAACCTTGTTAAGACCCTCCGACTATCCTCCACCTCCCAACGGTGGAGGGTTACCTCCTCCCGTAGATTTCTACGGCCACCCAACCGCCAACCTGGCCACTTCCATGGAGAAGGCGTCTGCAAGCAGTTGTGGAAACTTGCAGAATACAAGCTCTTCGGCTTCTTCCGTGGCATCGTCACCCTCGCCTGGGTCAGACCATGCATCTACTCACTCGGACTGAAAAGAATAGCTGATGAACGTAGTGTACGAACAAAGGCATTGTACAGTTTTAACGAACTTATTGTTTCGATGTCTTAAGGTGGCAGAGGGGGACGCTAGAGATTGGATCCTACCATATCGATGAAATGGACAGTTTGGATCAATTTCTTCTTTGTCTAGATTCATATAAAATTAAAGCAGTAACCATTATCCGGTTTCGAGAAATTGTCAGTAAACATTTATTCCAAAAGGATTAAAAAGGCTAAATGTTTGAGTTTTGAAGATTCACAGATGATTCTTTAACAAAGTAAATCTAAAATACGATGGGGGAAATATTCTTCTCTTTGCATTCCCTCATTAAATGGAAATTATGCAATGTTGTTCGCAGTTACATAATAAGATATTTAAGAATCAGATCTGGTATTCACAGAATTTAAAAATAAAAACGAGTTCCAGAGTTGCTAGAAGAACATTTTTATAATTTACAAAAGGACTGTGAACGATGCATAGAAAGTCTCCTGCATTTTCTACATGTACATAAAAGCGTCGAGTCCCAGTTGAGGCAGCCATCTTCTATTGGATCGAAAGGAATTTCAAAGTGGAAACCGTTTTCAATCTTCGTGTTTATCACCTTCATTCCTCGGTGGTGATTTGGACCTTTTGCGTTTTAGATTCACAGTGTTTACTTAACGTGTGTCCACCTCGGACTTCCGTATGAGCGGATTTAAATCCGCGATGAGGTTGAAGATTTCTACCATGCGGATTTGTTGACGTAAATCGTTATGCTGGCGAATGTAGAAAAGTAATATTTCCTATAAGAAATCTTAAAAACATTGTAGAAAGAATTAAATTTAAATATATTTAAATCGATTTGTGATGGAGTTTTTGAGAGGAAAAATAGTGGTTGTGAATTTTCCGTAGCTTAACTATGAATTTGTTGGAGAGCATGTAAACAATTAACAAATATGTAAAATACATAAAGTCTGTCACCTTGAGAAGAATTTTAAATTACGTAGATGATATGAGAAAATAACTGTACCGCAAATGTTGTTCTCTGTTGATATGATCAACTAATAAAAACTGGTGATGATCATTCGGTGTTTTTTTGTATAAGTGTATTTAAGCAACGGATTATAAATTTTGAATTGGAAAATTTACTTTAAAAAGATTGGAATTGACAAAAAAGGAAAAGATTCAAAAGGGTAGGTAAATTTCATATGCATGATCAACAAATTTCAATTAGAGTTATCAAATATAAGTCTCTTTGTAAATACATATATAAAACTTAGTACTATGAATGTAAATTGACATTATTATTTTACCACTTGATGAATTAATATTTTTGAAAAATTATGACAAAAAGAAACGACTTTTCTTTTGAAAATTCTTAGCAAACAAAGCAATTTTTTATAATGGTCAATAATAATAAAACTATCAGCGAAATTAATTAAAATACATAAACATGGCCTTTAATATCCTTTATAGTATATAAAATAAAATTTTGCGTGGATACATTGTATGTTTATTTTATCCTTTGGTCGCATTATTTTAAATTAATTTTTATCTACTAAAATATTTTGCTCTTGGCAGATTGTTGATCGTGAGACCAAAGTATTTATAAAAAAAATACAGGAAAAGTGCAGAAAATAGCCATTTTATGAAAGCACTTTCTCTTATCCGCATTTCCTGTCAATGAAAGGGAAGATTCGGTTATAAATAGTAGTAATTTCAAATGAATGTGTATATATATATTCATGTTTATAGAGATCCTTTCTCACTTGTTATAGTAATATATTTTATATGGATTACCTCTACCGACTTAGGAGGTCACGATCGATCCAATGTTACCTTTCCTAACTTCCCGACTTTGAGATTGATCTTTTTCTGCACTTTCCTTCGTTATCGTCGAAGTTATTCAAATGCCTTAACATGTTGTACTTGTAAAGCGTATGCTGATCCATCGATAAAAATAAACGGAAAAAACTCAACATTTACCTTTAAAATTCCTCAAAAGCTTGCAATTATTTTGGCATAATTTTTTTGCCCTTCTATCAATATCATGGGGTTGCATATGAAACGGAAACTTCTTCTTCGTTGATCTCTGGGAGTTTAACACGTAAAATAATTTAATTCACTTTAGGATCAAACTAACTTTTATTTCTGAAGGAAAAAGGCGCTTTATTTCATCAATCTGTCACAATTGACGCATTCAATCTAAGATGTAATCTATTAGGTCGTTTGGTGCACTTCGCTAAAAGATGTGGAGCGAAAGATGTTCGACAAAACGTCCTTCGAGACACTGGCAGCATCGGCTTGTCGAATTTAACAACAAAATGTCATTGAGATGGTCGTCAAGGAGAAGAAAGATTTTTATTTAAAAACATCAGGAGGATCGAGCTGGAATACTAGGTCGGCGTTTGCTATCCTCAGTTGTCATTAATCCTATCATAGCAAAATCAAAGCCATATTAGATTTTTTCAAATAATTATTTTATCGATAATAACATCTCTTTATAAGAATATATTCTAATGAAAAAGAATAATCTTGAATTTGCTTATAATTTCCAATTTAAATACTTTTTAGCTTAAGAAATGAAAAAGGAAGCAATTTTACTTTATCACGCGTTTAATCACACGATAATGGTTGGTAATTTTAAGTTCGTCATTAGGTCAAATCCTTTAGCTGCAGATGTGGGAGTTCGTAAGGGATTCAGTGATCATCTCCAAGGACGTTCATTTTATCGGCCTCTTTTCTTAGCTGAAATTTCTTTTAATCGGCAAGCCTCTTTTGGCCGCGACGGATCCTCTGCTCTCGACATCATCCTCTAATAAGAGACGTGAGAATCGATGGTTACTTCGATGAAAATATCGAAAGCGATGTCATCCTTTTAATCTCCGGCCTTCTGAAGCTGATAGGGGATCTGTTGCTGGGGGTGAATAAGTGTATTGTTAAAGGATGAGGGGCTTCTAATTAAAGTGCACACTTGGGATGCCCTTCAATTGAATAGGGAGGCCATTTGTAAGGAGGCGACCCTTGGGGTAAATAGTCTCGATATACATCGATCGAATTATTTCCCGCATGTATTTCAGGAGGGATTTTCATCGCACAAATAGTCCATTCAATTTTTAGTATTGTATAAAGTTTCTAGGAACAAATAATTCTGTGAATACAAATTGAGAAGTAGTGGAATTATACTTCTTGCTATGAATTCTCATTCGGTGATACTTTGACACTGCAAGGAATTGAAAAACGATGTGAATTTCGAATAAATGGAACTAATTATATTTGATTCTAGAAAAAAGGCTCTAAAATACCGCTTATCTAATTGCAAGTGATGCAGAATTAAGACACAAGATGTGCTCAATTTTAATGTAGCAATAATTATTTCAATCTATCCTTTAAAATTAAATTTTACAACAGTGGTTTAAAGATATTCAACTTATAACAACCTTTATCAAAGAATTAGAGCATTCTAAAATTCAATATTTTAAAATCTTCCTTTATAATATCCATAAGGATCGACACCCTATGTCTAAATAGTCTTTCAATTTATTAACTTATGTTAATTTAATACTTCGATAAAGTTAATAAAAGATGTTTTAATATTGAATTTTTTGTTCTTCGAAACTTATTAAATCTTTGCTCTTTCTCAAAATATAAATGCAGATACAAAATCCACTCATTCGGCACATAAATAATTTTATTCCAGCGAGTCGTCGGTCAGTGTTTTGTCGGTCAAGTGAGGTGTCGGGCGAGTGGTCTGTCGGTAAATTGAGATCGCGGTAGAGTGAGCTGTCGGGCGAGCGGTCCGTCGGTTAGTTGAGCGTCGGGGAACCGAGCGTCGTGGAAATGATTGTCGGTCATATGGTCGGGACCCGTATAAATATATAGGGTGTCTCATATATGTTATAGTTTACAAACTAAAATATTGTATGCTTTATTACATTTATCAGTAAGAAAAAGAATAATGTCCTTAATGATCGTATTCCATATCTTTTATGCATATGGAACTTGTACAGGCTGAATTTTTTATGACATGATCAGTTGAAAGATAGTCAATGAACCTGAAGCTTTGTTGTAGAAACTACTTAGCAATACAGATTTATTTATCTGAAGATAATTTTTTTTTGTATGTCCTATATTTTGCTTTAATCATTTAATTTCTAAAAGTTTATTTATCAGATAAATATTTAAATATATGTGATTATATTAATTTAGGTCTCTATATCTTTGAATTCAACGATTGACTGTTCGACTTTAATTACATTACCTATTGGTGCATACGCTCGGTAGAAAATACTCATGGACATCTTATAAATGATAAAATGTCTGGTACAGAATAATGATTTGATAAAATTGAATTGTTCTTGATATATCGGGTGGATCGTTCCTATTGGTCGATGCGGAAAATATTTCATCGTACCTCAGAGGGATTCATTTGATTGGCTGGTAAAAATGAGATGTGTTCACTAATTAAAGGTGGTCACAACTTACCCAGCAATCAAAGGAGTGCACCGAAAAATGCGGATACGAGGAAAACAAATGAATGGTGCACGAAAAAATGAGAGAGAATGTTTTGATTTTGGAGATAAATAAAATGGAGTTGATTGGAAGGATAGCAGGAAGATTGGAGTAATAGGAATCGTCGGTTTGTTTTGAGGGTGTCTGCGGTGGATGTGAGATCTCTCCTGCGACACACTTGTGTTCGCGAAACACATCCTAGGGCATCTATTCACGGAACTCCTCTTCAGCCCAAAATGCGTTCTCTTTCGAAGCCCATCATCACCCTATGCACGCTCCAAGCAACACGGAGTGTGAATGGCCTTCGTTTCAGTCGTTCGTTGACGAAGGGCTTTGACTTAATCAGGTTTCGTGGCTGCTTTTGCCCATTGTGTTAGCCTTGATGAATTGCGGGCGCCAATATTTAACTGTGCAGGTGTGGATTACATTTAATACTCCGTATTCTGGGAAATAAGTGCATTTTAAAAAATTAATTAAAATAGTTTTAAATGTGTTTCGATTGCAAACAGTTGTAATTTTTGTCAATAATAAATCGACCGTAAGATAATATTATTGATTTGCCTATTTGACAATCTTTAATGATTATTTTGTACCATCTTCTATTTTAGGTCAAGATGTCCGAATTTCTTTCCGTAATTACTATAAGTAGTTTTGAGCAGGTTTTTTACACCCCCATTCTCTGTGGGTCATTTCCTGCAGAGGATAATTCTTTCCCTAAGCTTCACTTTGGTTTATTAGTACACATGTTAATTTTGTATTTATTCATATCAATATTAAAAAACTTAATCTATAATAAGTAGCTAAATTTTGTGTATGATAACGGGTTAAATGGGAGAAGAGAGTTAAATCTCAATTTAGCCCAAAATAAAGATATTTTATTATCTTTATTATTGTTGTTATTAGTGTTCTTATTATTATTGTTATTATTATTGTTGTTGTTATTATTGTGATTATTATCATTATTGTTATTAGTATAATTGTGATTATAGCATATGCATGATTATTTACTCTCGTAAACTTTTGGTAATGTAAAGAATTTTTCACGGAATAACCAGTTTTCAGGAGTAAAAACTCAAATACGAAGTTAATACATTCGTATGTAAATAAATAAAAAATAAAACAACGAAATATGAACATAAAAAATTTTATCAATCATATTATAAAATATTATACTGTTTCCAATATATATGTATCTTGATTTTCTTCTTCACAGCCTCTTAGATATGCGATTGATATCATTCCTAATATTATACAATGGGTACCGAGAGCGCTACATTTTATATGAAATGGAAAAATGTTAGTATTGTAGATAAATTTGACTTATTATGCTTCAAATTACCTCATACATTTATTGAAATATACTAATTTGAATTGATTTCGAATTAATTTTCCTAATCGTGACTTATTATTATTATAATTTTTACTAGTACCATACAGCTATGCCGCAATACCGGTAAAAGATAATAGGTAGTTAAATATTTAAACAAGATGGAGGTGATAGAAACCTTTAAATAATAATTAATAAATGAAAAATTATGCAATATTTTCTATATATTCCGAAAAATTCTTAATGATAAATAAAACGCGCGTAATTTCTCTAGGATACTTTTAATGTAAAATGAAATGAGAAAATGTGGAACCAAATCAATTTCCCACGCGAGAGATTTTGAAATTGCGACAATAATAGAAGAATATTCGGGAAATTTTGCCTCCGAAACTTTCCATCACTCCGATTTGTCGTATACATAGAAACCTAAGATTCAATCTGTAATTAGACTGCAGAATCAAGAGTTCCCGATTCATCCACTCGTCCCTTCTCTCCAACGACACAAGACGACATATTGCCCTGACAGTTCTATTTAGCACCCCAGTCCTTGATTCCCAATTGGTGATGAATTTGTCCCTTCCGATTTGCCTTATTCTTCATCTCCCTCGACGCATTGTCATCCTACAAACAACATCTGCATACATCTACATTTCAACGCACTGTGCTGGGGACGTGCTTCCATCGACTTTGTTTCTCTGACCAAGCGCTTGGTTGGAGGGTGTGGTCTTCTTTTCATGTGCCGCGCCTCAAGAGGTTTGCTTCTTCACCAGGTGTTCGAATTGGACTTACAATCATGACTTCTGATAGTTATTTTAATTTCCCATTCTTCAGTGATTTTGATATATATATATATATATATATATATATATATATGCGAATATGTGATGCATATGTATCCTGTATAACATCGAATCTCTAATTGTTTTAATCGAAATCTGTATATATTACTTCTCACATTTTTTGAAGAAAATATTAATTTTTATAATGAGGTAATGTTAGGTTACGATTTATGCTCAATCCCTACTCTCAGTTTGACGTAATTCTATTAGAAATTTTTTAAATATCGATGAAAAAAGAAGAAAATTAATTTATCTACGGCAAATTTTTCTCAAAACTCACTCCACATATCCAAATCTCTGAGTTGGATACATCAGCATGCTTCTTTTGTATGTTTTCTGAGAGATGAGTGATTGAATAAAATATACATTGATTACAAGAGAATCAGTAATCTACTTTTCGTGGAAGTTTCAATACATAAATATTTAATTCATAGAATACAGTTGCCGCTGGATCGAGGAGTAACTCTGATTTGAACTATACAACACATATCAATTCTCCCAATGAGGAAATATTTCCGAGACCAATTAAATCGTTTGAATAATTATTGTTGAAACATACACAGAAAGGCCATAATGGATATTAAACAAGGATAAGAATAATTAATTTTCAATGTTGAATTTTCATTGTATGGACTTATTCAGTACTCCCTCAATTCAATTATTCGTTCAGTTTTTCGGTTATGAAAATAAAAACATAAATTAAGATATACCCATTGATATAGTATTAGACTGAAATTAATGGAAAGCAATGATTGGAATAAAGAACTTTAATTATATTTTTTCTTTTATAACTTTCATGAATCTCTAACAAGTTTGTTAACCTAAAATGTATTGATGGAAACAAACACTTGATTCTATCTTTGGAAATCAGAGAATCCTAGGATTTTTCACATTTTCGCTCTTTTTTGGTACGAGAAAAATGATTTATGTACTCTTCCGTTGGTTATACTTTTTACATCTTGATTTTATGAATTCTATTTTTGAGTTATGAATTGTGACGGAATTTGTCTGAGGCGCAAACTTGGATTTGCATATTCTTCTCAATAAGGCGAAATATGGACGAGAAATTCTATATTTAGTACAGCAATAGTTATATTCTGCGGAAGACAAAAGGAAATTTTAAAGCATCGAGGAGTTCAATGGTTTGGTTTATCATTGATGCACCACATCCATTACAATGAAGCTATGAAATCAATGGTGCCCTAAAAAAGCAAACTGATTATGACCTTCTAATTTAATACAAAGGCATTCATAAAGGAAAGTAATTTAATTACAAAAATTCTTTTTTCTTAACATTTTAGCATAAATATTAAATGCTGTTTCCCTCGAGGATGCGCAAATGATGGCATTTTACTGAAAACTCATTGGATGAAAACTTATCTAAGAATAGGTCCGTGAACACTGATTCGACCAAAAAGGAAACCCTGCATAAGAAACTGCATAGCGTGTTCCCTGAGATTCTGCTTTAGACAGGGTTTGTCGTATTTGATATGTATTTTAATTGTTTCGAGTAATTTTATGTGTTGGATTAGCAATTGGCGGAACTTATTTATTCCACGCAAAAATCCCCGATTCTTTCATTCGCGTATTTTCAAATTATATTATGCTTTGCATACTTCAAATTCAAAAATATTTTAATAGCAAAGCAATACCCAAATCCGTTCAGTTTTTACTACATGAAGGTCTGAAATGAGCGGAAAAGACCACATTCGGAAGAACTTCGTCCCCATTTTCGCATCGAATCATGTCACAAATATTTCAATTCATCCACCCGAATGATGATAAATGAAATTTACGGCAAAGTGTCCCAAAGTGTGGAAAGCTACATGAGAGAATTTGAAGTCGAGGAATCCCCAAAAACTCTCAGCAAAGCAAACAAAAGAAGAGACAATAAATCAAACAATCCATTTCGTCACCACCTGCTTCCCCTTAAATTTGCCGAGGAAATAAATACGTTCTTCATTTTTTCTCTCCATGTTTTAACATTCTTACTTCGACGGAGTCCATTTATGTTGAGAGGGGAAATAAAAAAATAATAGAGTAAAATATGTTGAACAAACGAACGAAAGATAAATTGATGGGAATACTTTTCCAGCCAACTGCCGAAATTGTTAAACAAACAAAAAATGACGGCAAAGACGAGATGATGTGTCGCTGTTTGCAGGGTCCCTTTAGCCCACTCCTATTTGCCTCTTTCTGTAGGTCTCCTTGTCCTCGAAAGCCTTTTGAGAGAGGAGATCGTTCTTTTTATTACTCGTAAGGAGACTTTGACCATCGATGCTTTCTAAAAAACGACCATTCATTTGCCACATCTCCATTTGAGCACCTCATTGAGCAATTTAGGCTCGAAAATATTTGAAAGCAATGAGATGACCTAGATCCGTCACACATTTCGGAAGCGTGTGCTAATATTTATGCGATTCGAAACGACTTTTATAGTTTCTTGATTACAACTTCAGAAGAACTCCTTTTCGAGTTTCGAAAAACAGTTCAAAAACTTTTCGAGAAATTAAATATTCTAGCTTCTTTCAGGAAAACGTACACAATAAATAAAATATATTCGAACTGCAATCCACTTTAGGGCTACTCTTCCCCAACGATGGAATAAACTGGTTTAGTTTGAAGAGAAAATTTATTGCTATTGAACAAGTATAATTGTTTTTCAGATTATTGCTTAAAAAGGTAGCTGATCTATTTTCCAAATCGTATTTGGAGCGTGAACAAGATGGATATTTAGGGTCAGTTAGAATTAGTATCTCATGCAACAGTGTTTAGGTTATATTTTATATGCACTCAAGGGAACAATATATTTTAATGTCTCCGAGTAAAACTATTAACAATAAGAGTGAAAAGAATAGTTAATCTGGGCAAAAAAGTCTTTAAAAGATATACCATAAAGAGTCGGATACCAAGAAATCAAGAAAAATACGGGAGGACAAATGAAGTAAACATATAATAAAGTATTTAAGAAGTAAACAAGAAGGTAAGGAGATGAATGCGATTTCGTATCATATGGAAAATAATTGATCAGTAACATATATTGATAATCGCAAACCTGTTGAATCTTACGAATAAAATATGCAGCAATTATGAGGAATGTATATTATTTAAAAATCTTGTAGATATTCTATATAAGTCACACTCAGAAATTCAAACTTTTTTAAGTCGATATAGATGTAAAATTATTTTTGTTAGCAGGTTTAGATTACATTTATATTCACGAATAGCTATATAGGTAATCAGTTGTTATTCTGGAAGTTTTATAATTGAATTTTTCCTCACATATTTCCGCGTTAATCTTGATTAAAAACACAATTTAAAAATCTTTTTACTTGGGAGTGACATTCTTGAGGGGAGTCCTATTCCTGGAGGACTCGTCGCATTAGGCAGTCTGTGGATGCAGACTCACAGGTAGAAGGGCGTGATGAGAAATAGTCCAACGGGTTTTTATTATTACCTGCTCATCTCTTGAGCGACAGTTCTTCTTTGTCCGCTTGGCTGTTGACCCTACTGGTCAAGTACTTTTGGCTAATGGCCAGGTAAACTGAACCTGGTTTTCGGACACACTGTGTGTACCACCGGCTCTGCTGCCGACATAAAGGCTCCACTTTGAGGTGCCTTTTCTAGGAAAGTGAATGTTTATATAGTAGCATATTAATCCTGCTCTCACATCGTGTGAATCGTCTTAACTTTTAGATATGGTTCACCAGCAATTGCACGACGTACCCTAATTCATCCCGAATATTCGAATATAAACAATTTAATTATTTCCTGTTATTTTAAATTCAATTTCTACTTCCTCCTCCCCCTCCAGCTAGCTTTTATCTAAGGAGAGTAGAAAGTGTTTTGCACCAGATGATGACGATCATTGGTCGTATTCGGTCGTATTTTCGTTTAAAAATTTTCTTGGTTAAAGTACGAAGTTTTTATGTACATTTCAAATTTAATTATAAATCAATATTTTAGCTTTAGATATGTTATCGATATCTCCAGATCATTTGCCACAGATTTCATCACCTATTAACAATATATTGATGGGACTTCGAGTTCTACTATTCAGCTAATTTCGCATATGCACCAGTATATTATTAATCACTACCACATTTGTGTTCTAATCATTTTAGACAGTAGAAATGATGAATGTTCAGAAGGGCGATTGGTTAATAAAGTGAAGGGAAGAAAAATCGCATTTTGTAAAGTCTCAAATACACATTGTCTAGAGTTATAGCACCCAATGAGGTGTAAAAACAATTACGATTAAGAAGACTTAAGTCAGTACTTTGAAAGAAGTAGCACTCCTAAGATACTTCCGAGAGAAGAGCCAAATAAACAGATGGAGGAGGAGTAAAAGCCAAGAGAGGGCGTAATCTAGGCTGCACATTGCATGGTCTCCAAGTGTTTGCCTCCGAAATGGATTCACTTGTTTTTTCGGCGAACAACCTTCGAGCGCTCTTTGGAGCCAAGAATTCGAACGAACCTGGAAAACAGTCGTTCGAAGGTCGAAGATTCCGAATGTTCGTTTAGGAGATTTTTATGAAACGAAAGATTACGTCAACCATAAAAAATGTGAATAATTTCAAAGAAACAGATTTGTCCTAATTACGCATCGTTTGATGTTTCATTCATTCTTGATTCATTATTCCTTGATGATAATCATAAATGGAGGAGGGAATTATTCGTCTATGTTTGAACGAATTTCTTTAAATTTAGCCTAATAAATAATTGGGAAACTTACTGCGATTCAACATTCGAGAAAATTCAATGGTACATTATTTATTTAGTGGAACGATAAAAATGTATAGAAAATTATTCTATAATTACCATTGCAGATTACTATCAGAGTGTATTTATATTTTTTTATTTATCATCAAAGACCGTACAAACATCCACTTTCTGGACAATTAGAGTGTGGGCGTAAACTTAACAACGGACGTCACAAACATCAAGACCCTGAGAGGAATATTTCCTGTCGTGATTTGAGCCCGGGATTTGAACCCGGGGCCTCAGCGTTAGAAGATAAGCACGCTAACCATTCCGCCAACGAGGATTATGTATCTTCATTCCAAATATACTATGAAATCTTATTAAATACAATCTTTAAGAATATTAATTAACACATCCCGTGTAAAAATAAATCTTTAAAAGTCAATTCTTATTACAACTTATCTCATTGTCATTGGCATAAATAATTCGAAATTTACAAATGTAAGGGTTATATTTTTACAAGATCAAGGTTCTATTGTGATAAAATGTGGATTGATTCTTTCTTTCGAGTCCGAACATCTTCTGAGAGAGCAACACACCCATCGCAGGACGATACATGACACCGTGTAAACAAGAGAAGGTAGACCGCTTTCCCACACTGGATATGCCTACTCAATAGCGGTAAACAGATGAAATAGAAAAAGTGAAGAGCGAAAAAAGGCGGGGAAGATGTGTTTCGATGGCGGGAGAGCGCAACTAAAAATCCACAAAGGAATGAAATTAAAATAGAGAATGGCTTGATTCGATCCGTTAATTCTCTCTGTTTTAAGACAAAGTGAATTGAAGATTAATTTATAATTAGGATGAAGAACATGAAAAATCGTTCATTACGACGCAGGATATGCTGAGTATGATGATGAAGATTTCCCGTGTTTAAGGAGATATGATGAGCGTAATGAGTATCTATTATTCTTTTATAACAGATACATAAAAAACTATTATATATTAAGCAACATTCATGAATCATTATACCATGAATTTATCAAAGGAAGTTTTAAGTATCCCGCTCCCAAATTCCAATAGTCGGTCATATTCGTGTTTATACAGATATGAAGATTTGCCAAATTGTGCACTTTTAAACTTCCAGTAAAATAAAAATGGATCACAGGAGATTTATTCATTTGTTTAAATCATTTTGGCTAAAAATAATTCATTTTGTTCTGAACTTAAGATAATCGTACCTTTCTTAAAACAATGTATGGCTCAGTAATAAAATTATGTTACAGATAAAATCCATTTCATAAATAAAGTTGAGAATTTGTAGTATTTCAGCAGAAAACGAAGGAATGCCTTATTATAGTTTATTAAAACCATTTGACGTCTATTTCCAGTTTTAATTTAGACATGCCAATGTTCAGACCATAATAAATTTTATGGAATATTTCTAAAAAAAGATTATATCCTGAAAACTTTCGTTTTGGTTCGTAACCGACTCAAAAAATCTGATAAATATGGTTCAAAGCAATAATTTTGTAAAACTCTGAAACCATTTAGTAAGGAGTAATTTGGTTTAATGTAATAATATAATAATCCAAAGAATCATTAATCAATTGGATTTTATGAAGTGATATCACACGCAAGAAAGGGTGTCTGAAAGTAGTTAGTAACCCTTGTGTTATTTTCGTCCTTAGATAGGAAAAGTGGAATAAGTGGTGGTGTTTCGTTGAATGCGATTCACTAGAAAGTGGGCACATTAGCATTCTTCAGTACTTACGCAGAAAAAGCAAACATTTACGCGTCGATAAGCAGCCACGAACAAGAGAAAAAGAGTATAGCTAAATGTCGTCATATCTCAAAAGGAAAGAGTTTTCATACCTCTTATTTTTTCTCCATTTTGTTAATTCTATTTAGAGACTCCACCACCTTCAAAGAAAGTCTATTTGAAAAGAGTAAACTAACTCAGGCAAAATTTATCACAGCAAAATACATTCAAATGAGAGAAAGGCGTGAGATAAACTCTGAAATACAGACGAACTACTTGTCAACCATCGATGGTATTCACAGTGAATTATGAGTAATAAATATAAAAAACAAATATTTTCAATATTTAATAATTAAAGCTTAATAACTGCGGCTGAATAGTTTCTTTCTCGAGAGAACATCTGACATTTCATTTGATAGATTTAAAAGACAAATGAATATCAAATCAGATCGCCTTGACTCTAAGCCTTGGTTCGATTACAACTGCATAATAAGTGCGAAATATGCATTTTGTGGGGGAAATTTCGGCAATGCACCAATGTACAAACTAGAGCAACTGAATGTAAACCAATTCTTAAATGATTTTCTCTCCGTCAGTGAACGCATTGAAAAAATTATGTTTAAATCATGATCGAATATGTATGGAAAAATCGGATAAATTACTAGCAACAGTTGAATACAAAACAGTCGAGAGTAGAAACATCTAAAGGCGAACAAAAGATTCGATAAAATGGACCCATGTGCTTCAAGAGGTTTTCAACAGAACAAATGATTCGATTCAGTTCATTTATTGGTCTTCATCGAAAGCTATCTAAAATCAAGGGAATATGCTTTTGACGTCCGATAATTGGGTAATATCTATAAAGCACTACAAATTCACGATTGAGAGCGAAGCAAAAAAGATAATTGCTTTTTACAGATATTGCAGCATTTGTCTACACTTAAGTATCGGCACGAGTCATTTTGCCAACAGTTTGCAACAAAGACCTCATTAACACTTTAAGCACTAAACTAAAAAAACGATTGAAATAAGAGTTTTCCTGATTAAAACTTAGGTGTAGTATTGTTATTATTTTCTTATTATTTATATAATGCATTTTTAATGTAAGAATATATAAAACTTGAAGATAAATCTTTGAGTACATGTTCAGAATATTCCTACTTAAAGCTACTAGAAGCAACAGTAGAAAGCCCACCGAAGTAAAAAGAGCACTTAAGCTCGGCAGTGCAATAGTTGTGGTTGGTTGCGTAATGAATGCAAAATATATTTTTATTAATGATAATATTTGAAAATTGATTTAAAAATGGGCAATTTTTATAGTAAATATTCGATCCAAGTGTTAATATTAATACATATGTTAATTTTAAGCCCTTTTAAAGGCTTAAAAGAGCATATAAGATTAATAATAAGATGACTAAGGCATGTCTCTCTAGAACTTCATCTGGTATCAAGGTTCTTTTACCCAAGAAAATGACCGAAACGTTCAAATAATGAGTCGCCGAATACGGTAATGCATTCCAGCAAGAAAGATTTCCATCAAGGAAACACGCTCTTTACTCAATCTCATTGTATAAAGAAACAAATAGAGTGCTCCAAACTTCTCCATGATACTGCGCAACTTCTAAGAACGAGCACAGTCGTCGCTGCTAATATTGACTGAAGAAGTTACACACAGAGAGGATTTTAAGAGAGCCTTTGCAGCATAAACTATTGTTAATGAATGAAGACGCTTTATACTTACGTATTGTTTTACGTGCTTCGCCTAACCTTGCAATGTATTTCATTAGCCAATGGATCTAACTCTTGGATAGTATCAGTATCTTTTTCCAACCCTCGCGAACAGTATTGTACTTAAAGGATGCAATCAAATTTCACAGCTATTATATTCCATCTATTTTATTGACCGGTAGATGGCATAGATAAAGTGCAAATGTATATTATTAACACTCCTAAGTTTGCTCTGGAAAATCTTGATGATTTACAGGGTAAATACGAGTGATATTTATTTCAGTATTTTTCTCGTGCTTGTTGTAATAACTGTAATCTAAGAAAGAACCGTATTCCAGCGATTTGGCGAATATGAGGTGTTGATTCAATGTGCTTCCGTCAACCTAAAAATATTTTAAGCAATCTAATCTTTGCAAATACCACTCGCTTACTTTGTCGAGAGAATATCTTCTGGAAGAGAAAGATTGTATAAATTAAAGGTAAAGGTTCATTGACAGGCAAGTCAATTGATCTTAATTTCATAATAACCATATCTTTATATCAATCGAGAGAATCACATTTTAGACGTAAAATAAGGGTGAAGATGTAATAACTTGTGAGTGGTAGTTTCTTATATGAAAGGATGTGAGTCATAAGTTTACGATTTGTTAAGAGAATTAAAATGCATTTCGCCATTCATAGAAAACATCTCTATTCTTCTCGTCTTAAGAGAGTTGTTGAGATTTCTTTCGTAGATGAAATTCAATTGCCTTTTTTAGAAATAGAGTCGAATACTTTATATCTAGAAGCCCAATCATTTTCCCATCGTCACTCTTATTCAATAAATTTTATTTAACTTTCTCTCCAAAACTCTTTCCATCAATCAGTGGAAACTTAGACTCTGAATTCCAGACCCTTAATAAAAGCGACTTAATATATTTCCTTTCTCAACCATCTACCGACCATAAATCCAGATTGAGAATCGATCGTGGGCGGTTAGCGTAGAAAGCCGTTAATTGGGTGCTTTTGGGATATAGCTAAAATACCACTAATTTGATACGCACAGTAATATCTTTTCGTGCTTTAAAAACATGTTTTAAGATAGGCGAAATTTGGTGTACGCATTTCAGTAGTAACCTAAGTATAAAGTTGGGATTTGAACGCCAATTTGTTCTCTCCTCTTATCTCCGACATATGTAACGACATCTGTTTACCTTAAGCATCTATAGATGGATTCTCAGTTTCTCAGTAAATATAGCGGTTTTTTCCGTTAATATTCAGATTCGAACATTTGCCGAGAAATCGCTGCGCAACTTCATTTTGTCCGAAGTAACGGTGATGCAAACAATGAATAAATTAAGCAAGTTGAGATATTCAGGAGTGGCTTAAAATTCTAAAATACATACAAGTATCGTAGTCCGTACCCTTCCAAATTGATATACCAGTAGATAGATCTGTCAATGTTGCGTTGTTTTTATCCTAACAGAATTATAGACGTCAATATAAAAAGTTCTTCTATTATTGTCATACATTTTAATTATCGATTAGCTGAGTTGTATGGAAACACACGAGACTTGAAATTTACTTTAATTGAGATTTGAAAATTTTCCGACTCGATTCGTGGGTATTGCAATTTTCTTACACGGTTCTTAAGACTAAAAGCTATAGACAGAACAGCAAAATACATGGAAGTTGTAGAAAAAAAGATATTGGCAAATATAGAAAATAAATAGCCAAAGATTCTGTTTTAGTTTTGGACCACAAGAGAAAGCCAACTTACCGGTGATGAGCTAGAGATTAAACTTTTAAAATATATGCCACCTAAAAATAACACTTAAATCATGTGAAACGCATGTTTTATTATGTATGACTCATAATGTTTTAAGAATGTTCATCTGTACCTGCAGTACTGTATTATTGAAGCATTAAGTATTCATTTTGGAAATTTAAGAATGAGAATAATATTTTACTTTTTTGTGATTCAAGGATAAATTCCGTTCCGTAAAGTTAATCTATATGACGATCCAAGTTATTGAAATCTTCGGAAAAAGTTTTACTTTTAGTGTGCAAAATTTCCTCGTATCTGTTTCCTTAAGCGCACCGATGTTTTATCAATGCCGGTTGATTTTTGTTTTACGATGATAATAGGAAAATTAATAATGAACAGCATATACCTCGTTGGATATTCGTTAATTGTTGACTGTGAAAGAGCAGTTAGCGATACAAAGATCCGATACCATTTATAATCGTAAGTTATCCGTGTTACCGGTCCTTCGATGACGCAGATATTATCAAATAACAGCTCGATGATTTTCGGCATCTGTTGGTTGGTCATTCTGGCAAACCTCCTAAGGACGTTAAAAAAGAATGATGATGTAAGGTGAAGAGGTATCCAATGGGGGAGAATAGTACTTGTGGAAGCCAATCCATAAGCGGGCGCTCATATAGTGAGTGGTGTTGATGGCGGTCCTTTGGTAGAGCCAAAAGGACTTCCGCTGTCACTCTGACATTCAGAATCGTTTTTCTCCTTTCTTTTCGATTGTCCCGACAGCAGGCAATATGGAGTACTATTACAAGGAGCACCATGGCCGAGACCAAAAGCTTTGTCTGAGGCGATGAGAGATCGATCATGTGGTTCATCAAGAATAGACTTCATTATTGATTTCGATTAATGACAATTACTTTTATATACACACATAAGAAGTAATGGAACTTTGAAAAACAATGATTTATAAATATTGAAAGTTTTCATTCATCTTTATCGTCTATTGTAAATGTCAAACGGCACAAATCATTGATATTTTAATGATAGATTGTTATCATAATCAATTGGACTAAATCGCATCTAATAATCAGTTAAAACGAGGGAATTTCGACAAATCTTTCAAAGATATAGGAATATTATTTATAGCGTTTTCAGTCAATTGTTGTATATAAACTGACAAATATTTATATATATCTAAATTAAATATTCAATCATCAACAGATAAGGCATAAAATTATAAATATTCAATTTCTAAATAGTGTCTACTTATCGTATAAATACTATACTTTGAGTCAATAGCGTAATATAGTGAGGATAACCTGTATTCTGAGTGTCAGTAAACTTTTTTTGTACTTCATCAAAATAATGAAAATTGTATGAATTCATGTAGTTGAATGCCTGAACTAATGTTTGATAATAATTCAAGTTAAACTTTTATAAAAAATTAGTTAGTAAAACAAATATAGTGTTTGATCTTAAATTAAGAACAGAAATTCTTCAATAATAATAATGATATACTTTGGATCATACACTCTAATCCTACTTATAATTCTTTCTTTCTTAAAATTCTTTCTAATTCTTTTTGTACTTTAAACTTTGTTTAAAGAGGTTAGATGGAAGACGAGACTTTTTAGTCTCAATCTCGCCTCCAAAATAAAGACCTAATAAATATAATTAATTAAAACAAAGATTATCTTAAGTATTCTTAGATATTAGTTGACGTTAAACATATTATATTCCTCTTTGGCTTTCATCTGTTGTACGTGTGAATCATTTGTCTATATTTTATACTGATCTGCTATTTCGGATTTAGAAAATTGAGACCTCATTTATTCTATTATTACTATTTCAAAAAAGCGATGGATGTAATGTTACCGTAGTTTGAATTAGAGTCGAAATATCTGATTTCGAGACTACACCACTACTCGAAATTTTCCACTTTGACGCAGATATGAATTCTATTCATCGGATGGAATCGGTTCGCGTGAGTACATTTCAGCGGCTATCCTCCAATGAGAGTACAATTGAGTGAAAGAGCACACGCTTAAGAGGTTGAAACCACTTATACATTCTCTTGGTTTCTGATCATTGTGTAAAGCTGTCTTTGAATGAACACCTGAAGGAGAGTGTTGCAGAAGAAAAAGCAGCCATCGTGCTTAATGAGGAGAGTGGGTTATTGTGTAGATCTTTCATTGTGTACTCTTTTAATGGAATGCGGGAGATCGCTTTGATTGAAGGCCTCTTTGCAAAGACGGAAGAAAAAAATGTAGTGCTTTCTGAACATTTTTGGATCTACACCAAAGAAAAGGAGGTATCTCCACTGAATTATCCTAAGGTTGCATCTTGGCATAATCTTTCCTGACATATGACAAACTGTCATTTCCACTCAGTTTACCTTATGAGGAATGCAGTTATGAGAAATTGTCGCATTACTCCGGAAATATATAAAATAATTTTATAATTTGCATTTCACTCATTGTCAGTTTGCAAATTAAACATCAAAAATATTCTAATCAATCAGATACATTCCGAACATACTTTTGTCATAACAATTTTCTCATTTTGTACCACCGTCCCTCCAGTAATATCGAAAATTATTGAAAAATCCTAAAGAATCTACGCCATTTTGTTATCGAGGATTTTCTGTATTTGACTTTACGAGTCCAAATACGAGTAAAACATGTCGAGGAAATGAAACGATACTAATTTAAAGACTATTCATTTTTATAATAATTTTTATATTTGTTTCCTGTATTTGGAATAGAATAAGCGGCATACTTTTATCGCGAAAAAGTATTCAAGATTTATTGCGTTATAAAAATACTGCCCATATTAATCAAACCGAAGCACGAGGAGGAAAATTTTAAAACTGATAATATTTCAGCAGATGATTTCAGACAAAGACATAGAAAATTGTGGCAATGAATAAAACGAAATGAAACTTTAACTCATTCGATTTTTTTGATATGGTGCTCCGTAGAAAAAGCCTCGACAGCAAGTGAACATTATATCCGAAAATCTTGGACCACTTCCACATCGTCTGTTGAGGCTAACGATTCGTCGTTCCATTTCATTAGCACAAAACAGTGGCCAATGTACACTTTGGCGACAAAAGGACCCTTTTGGGACAATGAGGAGTGGTTCTCCGCCAATGAAAGGAACAAAAGGTTCTTTCTCTGTAAATGTGTAATCCTCGGATGCAAATGTGGAAATGACGCATTTCCGCTTGAAATGCAATCGAATTAAAAGGACACTCGTGTGCTCGGTGAATATTCTCTACGGGGGTTCTCTTAGTTTGACTCTCTTTGTTAGAGCAAAAATTGAAGTAACAGGAGAGCAAACGAAATTACTTAACGGAAGTTTGCTAAAACTGAAGCAAATAATTGCAACTGGAGCAGCTTTCTGTTTTGCACTCGTTTTGAATTCATCACTGTTTACTTGGGCATATATAAAGCGTCTTAAAATTCAAGTTAACCAGTAATGAGAGAAAAATAATCAAAATGAAATACGATAACATATAAATAATTAATTTGATTAGAAATGAATTATTCAAATGAGGAACGACGCAGTTAAAAGAAAAATGACTAATGCGCAGCGTGAATAAATTAATGTACCAAACAACTCGCAAATTACAATTTCTCTCACTATTGATTTTCAATGAAAGTTTATTAATGAAAATAGAATGTGAGAGGACCTGGTTTATGATATCAGTACGCGGAATAATTAACTGTAAACACAAGTTGTTTCGCAAGAGTACTTATTGATGGAATGAATTGAGTACCGGAAAACGAAAATAACTATATATACTAACTATAAATATCTAAATAAATGACTAACTATAACAAATTATCGTGATAGAGATGACAATCATCCTCTTCTTACCGAGCAGTCGATTCCATCGCGTAGTACAGCTTAAAGCATCATCTTCAAAGTTTCTAAATCCAGTATGATCCCGTGAAATTAAAAGGAAAATAGTAATGAAATCAAACTAAAAGGTAAAACACAGAAGTTATGTAGTTAATTTGTAAGAGGTATGAATAAGGAACAGGAGGGTAAATATCAGAAGTTTCGAAATCCAAAAAGGTGGGACTGGTAATGGATTGGCTGGATAAGCTTGAGATGAGGGGTGGCATAATCTTCCTAAAAGAGTGGGGGTTGGAAATGGGGTTGTTGATAGGCCGGAATCGTTTAACGTGAAGAATCCGTTTCCTTTTGTGGCAGCACAATCGAGGCTGGAAAGAAAAAAGAGAGAATGTCTCTTCAGGCAGGATATCTCCATTAGAAGGGGCAAGGACAAAGAGAGTACATTGTTAACTGACGGGACCTACTCCTCCCCTCTGAAAACCGCAGAATGGTTGACTGCTGTGCATCATGCACTGGGGCGTTGTGCAGTGGTTTCAGAATCTCATTTCATCCGGTAGATTGGGGGCAAATGGTTTCTTTATTGGAGGTTCGACCTTAAAGATTCAATAGTAAAACGAAGGTTACAGTGTGATGATCAAAGGATCGGTGCAAGGAATGTGAAGTCCCCTTCAACTAGAAAAGGTTGAAAGAGATCCAAGCGATCCAAGCACTCTGACTTCGAACATTACCTGAAGAATCTTATAAACACATCAGTTGCGAGAGTAAGGCATAAACAATACAAGATATTTTGAATCGCATTTTTAACACTATGGAAATAATTAATAAGAAACTGTTCAGGAAGGAATGCGTAGGGGAAAGGAAAGAAAATCCTAACCTAGATATGTTTAAGTATTCTAAATAATTGTGATATTTGATAATCGTTCCCGTACTTTCGATTACATAAGAATGGAATTACTTACGCAGTGAGAATTGATTATTATTTATCTTTTGATCTTCTTTATAATAAAGGAGCTTAACTTAGAAGTCTTGGTCTATACCCTTCAAAAATTGTGACTGCAATCGATTTTAGCAAACGTTAATTTGATTCTAGCATTTAAAATTACCTAAATATCCGAGAAAATTATGTTTTTCTTAGTATTGTGATCGGAATATCATTTTGTGGTAAAAATGTAAACTTCGCTCCTTTATATTGTTGACTTTGGCATTGAAATGCAAATGGAGAACGTCATAATGCCAAATGTGTTATATCCGATTACAGATGAAACCACGCAAAAAATACGGGTATCGAGTGAATTATAACCCTAAAAGAAATGCGAAACATGATGCTGATTTGGGGCATAATAAAACCCAAAGAAAGAGATGTAAAGGGTTTTTGTGCAGAATTATCTGATGAAAGGGAACTTGATTTTTTATACGATTTTCCAAGGAGAAGAAATGATTTTTTTGTTGAGACCATCTCAGATATCCGATGACAATCGCAGGATCGATTACAGAAACCCTGTTCCTATATTCAAAAAACAGAATCTTGGTTCCGAAACATCTCCAAAGAAAAAGATCACCTCTTTCGAAGGAGGGAAATTTATGAGGGTATTTACGAAGCAATTCAATGCGTTGACTCAAATTGCTGAATCTGTAGTTTCCTCAACTTTCCTCTAGTATATCATCCGTTTAAAGATAAGAAACAACAAATGGGGTATTTAATAATGGCTTACAGACAAAAGAACTCCACCTTATATTCCAGAGTACCTTCTCTCCCATTTTGAATCGAATAACTGCACTCATATTACTTCGATTACTACTAAAACTCTCATTGAAAAGTTTAAAAATTTCTTACTTGTTTTATCAGACGAAAAATAGAAACCACTTCTTACAGGTTATAATATTGTATGTTGATCCTAAGGGTTTTTATCATTGGTAACTTATTGCATTGCATTTGTGTAGTACAGTATAGATGAGTTTTTCGAATCGTCTTAATCATGGAAGACCACCATAAAATCAAAACCAAGTTTTTGCATTTTTTCATTAGCCTGAAACAGTGATAATAGATATGAAAAGTCAATTCACTACTTTGAACGCTTTTATGGCCTGCAAATTAAAATCAATGCTGTCCATCCACTTTTTATTAAATAGCTATATCATTCATCATTGGTATTCACCTCGATATTGAGAAATTTTTTTATCAAATTTGTAGTCATAAAAGTTCTCCTGTTTGTGCGGCGTATCATTTCCTGAGGAAGAGGAGAGAATTCATCAATTAATGGCAACGAAAGCTTGTGTTTAGACGAACTCTTAGTTTCTGAAGACAACCGGAATCATTCACGTGCACTAAAGAATTCCTAACGATTGACACCTTGCTTACTTCATCAGATCCCAATGGGGCACTCTCTTATCCAGTGATTAAGTGGTTGGTAAATTGAACGGCAGATATGTAAAGGAGATATTTATTCATGAAATTTCGGATGCCTGCAAATTATTTGCTCGAAGTTTGTAGATCTTAACCGATGAAGAGATTGTTTGCTTTGGAATCCAATGGCAGAGGTAATCGAAGAATACGTTCGAAAATATTCGATAATTCGAGTGGGTGGGATGACCTCAAGAAGTAAATGGGCTCATTCGGTTAGCGGCGGATTTTCATTTTCTAGACTTTTCAACTGTTGGAATATCCTTGAAAGTTTCTCTCGACAAATTAGTTCAATTCAATTATGTATAATGTAATCAGTCAGTTAGTTAGTCAGTCTGCCCTGTGTTGATGTTTGGTGTGAATCTAAATCGAAGATTACATTCATAAAGTCGATGTCAATTTGATGGACATGTACACGTGATGAAGTATAAATTCCGTTACAAGTTTAATTCTTTCTCGGAATAGAAAATCTAATATATTGAGAGATTAGAGAGTAACTGAAGGAATTCGAGGTTCTGATTTCTATTTCTACTAAAGAAAGGATTGATATTAATTCATTTACTGATTTAGGTGTTACATTATTAAAGGAATTATTTAATAAATAGTTAAATTCGAATCAAAACCTAATTTGATTTTCAATTACTTAATGAATCAGGTATACTTTTATCGAAATTACTAATTATTGAAATTATGGAACCTCTCCGACTGAATGAGAGGGACATTGCGCAAGAAAGACCGGTTCAACCGAAGCTGTAATGAATATCATTTCTAATTATTTTAGAAGGCACATAAACGCAACCGTTGTAAGTAAAACTCAATATAAAAAGAAGATATTCCGTCAATTAATCGATTATCCGATCTTCAGGAGAAATGAACAGCAATCAACTTCAAATATCATCGATTGACAAACAATCCATTGAAGAATTACAATTCCATTTTCTCACGTTTTTTAAATCCGCTTAATCTCGCGGTGTCGCTTTAAACCTCTTATCCGATTGGTAACAATGATTCCGGTTTTATACCGCAATGAGCCACAAAGATGAGTGTCACAGTGTACAAGTCGTTCGACCACACTTTCACGCAACCGCTCCTTGCAAACGGCTTTTCCCTATGGGCGAACCCTTGCCTCCTTCCCTTTATACCTGCAACCCCAAGTATCCCTCCCGACACAGAACTCCATTGTACTCCTCCCATTCAACTTAATTGTATGTCCACCTCCATAGCAACCCCAGAAACTCATTTTATTTCAAACTGACAATACTCTCTCTGTGCGTGTGTTTGGGGGAGCCTCTTCCTTTTAATTTTTTTTCTCGAACCCATTTTATAAATAAATATATAAAGACTGGGCTGCTATTGTGTGCTGCGGAACAGAGGATCTGTGGGAAGGGAACGCGATGGCGTTTGTGAGTGACGTGGAGAGCGTGTAGGAGGATGGGGTCTCAGACATTTTTGCTCTAAAACAACTTCGCGGACAAATTCACTCGGACAAATAGAGAAGATGAGATAATGATCGTATTAGGAGATTATTATCTCAAGATTAAAAACATTTTATATATGAGTTGAAGTTTTTAGAATGTATCTATTGATGAGACGAAATTCTAATTATTTTAGGAACAAAGCTGAAAAAAATGGGAAACTATGGATGGGTATTAAGTTTTAGTACAACAGACGTTAATAAAAATAAAACATATGATCAATAAGGTAAAATATGAGAGAATTAATAAATAATAATTATAAGTGAAAGAATAAATATCTAAATAATTACAGAGTAAAATTGACAGATATAATGTAAATATTATTCCTGAAATTCAAATGAAAGATGACAAATTGCTCTTACGTCAAAATAGTGAAGAAAGATTTTTATTTATTTCATTCAAAGATTAAACGGACTGTTTAATAATAATTTTTAATAATAATAATTTTTTCTGTGGAAATTTACTAAGTTATTTTTATTACTATGGCATTCCACGAAGTCACGCCTTCTCACATTGATTTCAGGACTGTTTAATAGTCGATTAATCTGAAGTAGCGCTAGGAAATGTTTTAGGACCGTTGCAGTTTACATTTACATTACTACCCCGCAAACTGCCTTGTGGAGTATGGCAGGGGGTGTCAAGACACTGAAGTCCCTGACTACTCTTTTTGTTCGTGCATCTAATGATATCCGGAAAGAGAGACCAATAATAATAATTTTCCGTTCGAGCGATTATCTCACGAAATTTTATTTTTTATGTATTATTTATTTTAAATTGTATGCCTGGATTCTAAAATTATGGGCGGAGATTAGTAGTTTAGTAGTGGGGGAAGTAGTTCCTAAACTACTTTTACGATCCAACGGGTAATGTATGTAGGAAAGTTAATTATTTGCAGATGAAAGCCTAATATGCAGAGAGATAACTGCAGAAAAGATCGCAATATTACATGGATTACCTACCTATCAAATTGTTACATACAATTTGATTGATAGCAAACAAACAAAGATTAAAATTTGCACGTTCAGAAATGCGTTGCTGTCTCACAGGCGTTCCTGCGACATTATAGCAGATCATTATAAAGACCTATAACAAGATAACAGTATATATAAAATAAATAAGTATATTATACATTTAATATATATATATATATATTTATTTATATACATAATAGACATTTTAACAAGATAACAGTATCGAATCTTAGGATACCCACTAAAGTTTTTAGACCATAAGAAACACTTAGGAGACAAAAAGATATGTATATGATCTGTACTTAGGAATAGTTTATCATTCTTATCCAAGGATAATAATCACAATATTATATGAAAGGCGAATAAAATGAAGAGGCCAGCAAATAGAACTCTAAAGGGATTATCATCTTAAGTTTGAGAAATCGCTTTTTTACGAATAACAGTGTGCGCTCCCACATAAAGCAGTTGATTAGTTTAAGAGATGGACGTAAATGGTTGTGTGGAAATTAAGGTTCGATAGCTACGATACAGTGGCGGAATACAACAACGTATGCTTTTCTGTAAATCTTGCATTTTGGATATTGAAGGTAAACGATCTTTTAGAGGCGACTACCGAAGTATTCGATACCAAGCGAGTTAGTTATTTTTGGCCGTTCTTTCCGAAAAGTAATAGAAAGGTGAACAGGTTTTTGGACTCACCCTGTCGATTGGATAACTTTCAGGACAAATCAAAAAAATCAACATAGGAAAATTATGTACTTAAATAACTTATTACGGATTGTAATCCTTTGCGCGAAAATTTGCGATAAAAACTTCAGGAATGCTCGTCGCAAGCATTAGCCGTCCACCACGCATTGAACGATCCTGAAAGACTCATTCGGGTATTGAAGATCCCACAAGATCGGGTCCACCCAATGGGGACTCCGTCGCCCTCTCACAAATTCCTACATAAAACAAAGTTTGCTCAACATGTCATCGTAAGCTCCTCCCCGATGTCTCTGAAGTCTGATGGTCGGGGAGGCAACCAATTCCATCGCAGAACCGCCTCCCTCTTGCTACAATGTTACTCGTTCACTCCCCCTTTGCCATTGGTCCACCAATCCCCGAAAGCTCCCTCGCAGCGCACGCTCTTTCAGGAAATGTTACATTGGCGAGGGATACACTTGTGGAGAATCGATCGTTGAAAGCATCGCTATAACGATTTTATATCCGATGTTATGAATGCAATACCTCGTTGGAATGTTCCCCTCTGGATATTTTAACGTTCTGAGAAAGTGACGAATCTAGTAATCATAGTCAAATAATGCACCGAAGGTTGGATTTTATATTTGGTTATCGCTAGAAGCTGGGATTGAATTAACATCAATAACTTCGTCGTAAGTAGTACGAAAACAATGAAATATAATCAATAAATAATATGAATATATATTAAGAGAGGAAGTCATTGAGTTAATATACGTAGAAGAAAAAACAAAGGTTTAAAGGGAAAGCGGAATAACTGACAGCAATGTTCCTTCACCGTTGAATAAAAAATAAAATCTCAACGAGGTATTTGATTGACTTTCAACTGTCGATTTATAGGAATTGCTCTTTGAATCGGGATTATGATATACGCAGTATAAAAAGGAGCTCAATAGAGTTCATTTTAAGATTAAGAAAATGGAGATTTTGTTTTGAGATCTGGTTTTCTTTAATTGGATGTCAAACCGTTCCTTAGTAACTGAATTCGTCAAAATAATTAAATATCTACTTCAGTACTTAACGACTAAATAATTTCATACCTCGTATGTTAGTCGATTCGTAATGTACTAATTTCCACTCGATTTATAATAAAGTTGTTTTATCCTTATAATAAATGAGTCGAAAAATCATTGATGAATAAACTCATATGAAAAAGTATGGTATATCGTGAAAGTTATCAAGTGTGCTTTATCTAACAAGAAGATGAATTTCTATGATGTCACAATTAAACACATTAATAATTTAAGGCTTAGAATTTTTTTGTTACTCCAAAGCTAACATACTTAATTATATCGAGAGTGGCTTGAAATGTGTCTAATTATCGAACATCAGCTCGTAATTCGGAAGAAAAATAAACATATAAAAGGAAAATCGAGTTATCTAATTCTTCAGATTTTATATTGAGAAATTGTAACTACCCACTACGATTCCACGATACTAAACGTATACTGAACATATTCAGCGAGAAAATTTAATGTTTCTAATAAATCATTTTGGAGCCCAAATAAGTAAACGAAAGATATTTATAAATGTGTGACAAGTATGGTTGGATTGATTAAAAGATACAATTACTTTCACCGGAACTCACCAAGGACATTGAACTATTTCAAAGGCAAATATAGAGCGTTGCCTTTGAACAGCTTTTCGTTTTCACTCCCTCTTTCAAATACCCATTCACTCGCAAAACTCGACTGAATCCTTATAATTTTGCTCTCAAAGCACCGTTTATTACCACTTGAGAGAAGGCACCAACAAAGAGATTTCCATTTTGGACAGAAATGACAGCGGTTTAATAGTTTCATCGTTTTTAACGCGGAAATGGAGAAAGGAATCACTATCCATTGTGGAGAAGAGGGTTAATGACTTTGCCTTCTAATAGTCACTTTGCTCCTATTGCCGTCTAAATCTAGTGAAGTCTCCTCTTTAATGTGCTCATAAATCTATCATTTTGTCCCAATCGCTTATTATATGAATACATTCAAAGAAGTTAATCTCACATTTTCGCTTGTTTCGCACACGTCTCTTGTGATGAGAAGTTAATTCGAATTGCTTTTGGGTAACGATGCTGTAATATTATAATTACTTTCAGTTAAACATTTAGGGCAAAAAATAAGTATGGTTGGAAAGAGTATTTTTGATGATAAAAATTAAAAAGAGGAACCTGATATTTATTTTGTCAATATTTCACCTTTAAGTTATGAACTTCAAAATTAATGTTCAGAATTTGAAAATAAGTTATAAAACAAAAAAAAATATTTCAATTTTCTAACCTTCGCTCTCAGATATCGCCAAAGTTTTCCATATGAAGAGAGATGACATTCCATGATGACCTCGAGATAGGACATGTTTTTTATAAAGAATTGAGATTCGCCGTTAGTTCTCAGAGAGAAGAGATTACATCAGGTCCAGAGTGGCTGTAAGGATGGGGTCATCTGTACAACGGAGATGCTAAAGGGATGAGCAGGTAATATGAAATAATTATATAACCATAAGGTGGAGGGAACAATAGCATTTAAGGGGCTTCCATCCGAAGCGGTTATCAGCTTGAAAAAGAGACCGCAATGCGAATCAGTAATGCGTAATGTATTTGCATAAAATCTTGCTGAACCCACCAAACAATAAGAGGATTTGAAAAGGCCGATGTCACTCAGAATCAAGGTAAAGAAGCTTTCACATTGCCCTCTGCGGAGCAGGATGTGATGTCTTCTTCCGGCAAAAAGTAAATACTTAAGAGTAAATAATTTTGATGGTTGAAATTTTCCGTCTAAAGTTAAAACTTACAAGAAGTAGGTTTCAAAAAGAGATCGAAATCAAACCCGACTGGTCTTTTCACTTCATATAGAAACCAAAAACTATCAGTAAATACAAAACTTGGCGAGACGAGACAATTACTTAGGGTTGGATGTATGACCAGGATTTACTCGGAATCCAAGAATTCCTAAAAAATGATACTATAATCATTGTCCAATATCAGATGTGCATCGACTCCATCCATATTTTGGTTTCTACAAGCACTTTATATGGAAATAACTTCCAAGTTGAACATAGGCAATTTTTATTAAAATACTACTAGCATTCATCTGGTATATTTGCTAAAACAAAACATTGATTCAGTTGAGAAAAGAAATTTTAAGGCAAACAAAATATCTCCGCAGAATAAGAGAAGTGCCTCTAATTGCATATAAATGTTATCTGTAAATAATAGACGTTTCAAATAACTGATTTTTCTATCTTATAATTAACTCTATATATATATATATATATATATATATATATATATATATATATATATATATATATATATATATATATATATATATATATATACTATAAGTCTCTTCTAAAATATACGTATATCGAAAAACATACATATTGATTTGATGTATATAATGATTGGAATTATTCATTAGTGAACCAACAGAGACAATTCTTTTCATTCGATTTAAAAAATTGAGATCTTCAAATATTTAGTTATTGAATTATTGTTTTAAAGGAATTTTATAAAAGAAGAAATCTTTTAATTAAAATTCAAGCTAGGAACTGATATTATTTAAAAGCATTCATCTTTAAACTTAAAAAATAAATAAATAAGTTCCTACTTAATTTGGATCTTATGAGAATGATTGATAATGTTATTTTTAAATTATAGATAAATTTAGTGAATAAAAAGTAAAAAATTCAGATATATAGAATGAAATGTGCACTTCCGCGTGACATATTCTAAGTAAAGCCGCCGAAGTGTATTTGACAAAACAAAAATAATCTTTGTAATATATATCCTGTGGAAAATACGAAGTACTCTTTTTCTTCAACTTAAAAATAATCTAATTATTCGTTATCATGAACTGGTATTTTGAATTTTTCTCCGTTTCACTTAATACAATGTTTCGAATGAGGATTTAAATTCTATTTCCTCGTGAAAGGGGAGTACTTAAATATTTGACATTATATGTAATGCTATTTCGTTTTCAAATGCAGTTATTCTTAAATTTCACAATTCTCTCTACTTTTCTGCAAAGTTATCTTTATAAACACAGATTCATTAGTATACTGTGTAGTGACTAAAGGGCCCTCTATCCTTTAGTCACTAAATTTTTGTGGAAAATTTACAAAGAAAAGGTCGTGGAAATGAGTTACGGATAGCCTTGGTAACTTGCTTTAAAAAAGTAAGCATATTTGTTTTTGGCTTTGCTCACGTATAATTAATTCTCACTGTTATTCAGTAACTGGCATGAATCAATAATAGCACCGTAGGTTTACAATCATTTCCATTAGGGAGCAAACACTTTAAAGCAATTCGAAAATTTCTTCCATTAATGTAGGATTCGCAAGTCACTCACTGTTTTCCACGAAATCTTTTATTTATATTTACCAACTCTTCGAAAAACTTACGTTTCGAATGACAATTTTAAAACTTTTTTACCAAAAAGAAGGAAATTTTTATAATTTTTATGTCGAATATCTAATGAGAAGAAGAAACTTTCTATCTTTTTCTTAAAGTGGCTATTTTTATACAAAGACGGATATATAAAGTAATCAAATGAAATTACTAACTATAATTTTAGGTTATTCAAGTAAATTGTATTTTAATTGAGCTAATAATAGATTCAATCATTTTAGAAGTGAGTCGCTGTTACTGGGAATACGGAATATTTTGAGACGAAAATGAAATTACATTGTGGTCAATATTCAATGAAGACTAATTAAGGATGAAACTCAACCCAGATGGATAGATAGGTCGTAGATAAGTTAGAATTCTTTTCAATAAATCAAACTACCTTGTTAAACTGAAGAAACAAAACCTGAGAATGCATCGTTTTTCATACGAAAACCTTTTTTAAAATTATTAAATTTAAAATAATGATGGATTTTTAATTTTAACGAGAGATAAAATTTCCCGTTAGCGTAATATCCTATCAATCCTAGTACTGAACGTAGAACGTAATATCCAAAATAGCCTACTATAAATCGAGATGAGCCAATGATTAATAAGAATAATTATCATGTTTAAAGATTAACCATGATTAATTAAATGTGCACAATTAATTAATTAATTTTTTTTTCAGAAAGAGATATACATTTAATATAAAACAAAAGATACAAAATCCATAGAGTAACGATTTGTAATAACATCGTATTGGGTCGATGGAAGTTGTGATTTGTTGCCAAAGCAGATATTCTCGAACCACTGTCGCATCGGATAGCATTTGAGGGCAACAAACAAAGGTGTAGAAGAGCGAAGAAAATAAACATCCTCAATTCATTGATTTAATACGAATTCAATGCTCAAGAGCTAGAGAACAATTAAAGAAATACAAACAAATGTGAAAAGGCGAGTCATCCGTGGGATGGGCAATTCATTCACCCGAAATACGTTTGTGCGGATTTCTAAAAAATTAACCGCTCAATTCCAAAACTTTGGTGGAAATCACTGGAAGAGAGCACCTTCAACAACGAATGCCACTTCTCATGCGAAAGAACACATTTTCGGGAATATTTTGTCGGCGAATGTCTGAGATGTTTATGAGGGCAACAATGAATGAATGGAGCCCTCTGTTTGCCTTAGATATATGTCTTTTCTCCAGCCATTGAAAGAGGGTCAATATTTGGACCGCGGACATCCGGGAGTAGCGGCCGCCCACTTCCAACAGATGAGATGGCGTAGCTCTCGAAGGAAAAAGGTTCGCTCATTTGCATGAAGAATAAAAGGGTCCAGCGAGGCTCCTGTGCGTGGGAGAAAGAAGCGGTGGAGGAGACAAGCTGTTCTCGGGGGAAAGGTGAAACAAACCATTTCTCGAAGATAAAATAGCACGTTCTTCAAAATTTAGCTTTATGAATCGGTTTCTGATTATTATATGTTCGAATTCTAATGAGAATATGAATAGAACTTTATTAAAAGTACCCACAAACTGAACTATGACACCAACATTTTACGGTTAATGACGTCTCATTTCCCAAGTATGATTAATCTATATACATAAATGAATGTTTGTCTGTCAGTACTGTATAGATTCAAAAACCATACACCCACCTTCAACAACGAATGAAAACGTCCTGAAAATTTGGGAAATTTATTAGGTATATCCCCGGAAAGGTTTTTGAATTTTTTTAAAATCGGAGTACTCAGTTCGACTCCAGAAGGGAAAAACTGTTTCCATAAGAAATACGTATACACTTCGATTTATCATTTGTATGATTTCTTTCTTTTGCAAAATTAAATTAGAAATAACCAACATATGAATTTGAAAGTAGCACCAAAAGAAGAGAAATTGGTTAAAGTTTCTTATTTTGGTCATGAAACATAGTTTACGATCAGAAATTACGACTTTGGATAAATTAGATGATAATTTTGATAAGTTTTAGGCTATAAACAAACTATTTCTGAGTTACGATGAATGCGATTGTTGAAATTTTTCATAAGAACGCATTGAGAATTCAAACGATGTTAATCAATAGCAACGTAAATTATGGTGGAGTAAACGATTTTTGATATTCAATGAAAATGATATTTTGATAAATTCAAAAGATTGCTCTGCGCAACTTGAGTTGATGACGTTACCGTCTTTCATTACAAATGCCATACATTATAACATTCAATTTATCTTATGTGTTCTACGAGACTTAATTTCATTTTTAGGTCTTCTTCAGTTGAATATGTGTTCTTTTTGAGATTTGCGTGATGCGAATTGTAGAGTAGTACATAATTTAGCATATCAAATGAAGTCTAGCTTTCGCAAAAATACTACGATTTTTTGTTTTCCTCAAAGTTGGATTAATATTGAAAGAAAGAAATAAATCACGTAGGTTTTCATGTTTATCATTTTATAAGGTATAGAAATGAGTATTTTTTAGACCATAATTTCGACAGTTAATAATTGATGTTTGAATCAATCGGGCATTTTTCTTCAACATTCCCATACCCTGGGGATGATATCCATTCCTCTATATTTGCATATGGCCTTTTGCAATACATCCGAAGGCCTTCCCACCTTGCTTCCCACGCATCCACATAAAAAAGTGGCCTATTGAAACCCGATTTTTTTCCTCGCGATATCTATTTTTTGAGTAGCCCTCTGTCGGCAGGGAAACGCCAACAAACCTCGTTCAATATCTTCATCCGCCATCTTCCCACTCTTGTGCTCTATTGTTGCTCGCCGAAGTGAAATATCGCATGCATATCGTTCGACTGTCATTTGTTAGGGATGTGCGCAACCCCTTGAAACGTGCAAGTCGTCTTGGATGTCCAGAATGATAATAATAATACGAAACTCCCAGGTCTTCCCCGCATTAATTCCATTCATCAAAAGGTGGGCGAAATACTCTTTGTAATCGTGGTTATATCATCTTTTATTCATCCGCTCCTTTCATTCGAATCGTTCTTTCCTGGACCGTGTCACGTTAATACTGCACATAGAGTTTCCTTTATGCGAACACTTACGTATGCTTGCGATCGATTTCGTATTACCATTTATATTTATGTCGATTTCCACATTTAACTTTAATCCTCGTTAGCAAATCAATTGCTAGCTGAGCCACGCATAAGTTGGAAAGGAATTTTGGATAATTTATTATCAAATTTCTGTTATAAGATAAATTACGTTCAAATCAGAAATACTGCGGCTGAAAATGATTTAATTTCGCGATGGTTTATAAAGAATGTGTCGACTACAATATTCCTCATTATGAAATCATCAAATTATTATAATCATCAATAATACAAATACGAAAGAATTTCATGAAATAAAGAGAGAAAAATTTGGGAATGTAATTTCATACGAAAGACTTATCGTCCCTTGTAAGTTTTATGTGTTTAGATGAGTTTGTTAAATAAATTACTTGCGTTTTCCATACAATGACGATTCAAAACATTTACAGAACGAAATTATTATTAAGAGTTTATTTCGTTTTTTTTGGAAAGATATTATGAATTTGCAAAAATAAACAACAATAGCAAGAAAGGACGATATTGGCCTTATTCCGGTATAAAATATTAAAATTTGAAATTATAAACCTCTTGAATTCTAATTTACCTCGCGAAACAAATTTTACATTTTTTTTAGTATATAGATTTTAATAACCATAATAGAATTAAATCATTAAAATGCTACAAAATTTTTACGTATTTTTAAAATTTAACAAGAATGATATATGGCTGCATTTGCTTTAGGGTGTCGTACATATCGAAAGACCGATACAGTGGTAACTCGGGTTCATAATTGATGTAAATTGTAGATGTAAAATGCTATTACACGATTACTGTAATGGTTCTTTGTAAAACAAAATCTGATCTTTGAAACTGCTATAATTAGTTGATAAAAGAACTGATGGAAAAAAAGAGAATTTTGAAGTGGCGTGCTCCAAAGGAGGATGTGGATTTAGTTTCAAATCGCTTACAAATTTATTCGCCATTTCTCAATCTGTAAAAATGTTTCATACAAGCTCTCAATATATTTTAATAATTCCTATTCTAATTCTAAGATATTAGAGATAAGAAAATAGTTAAATCAAAAGAAAATTACATGAGTAAGACTCATATCCCATGAATATCCATTCCTTCATACATATCATTGCATCGAGCGTATTGTCGATCACGGATTATCAATGGAGCTGACTTGTTGTATCTAATATATCTATATGAAATATAGGATGGATTTAATAATTTTTAGAGCAGTGTTTTGAAATATTCATACCTCTGAGTGTTCCTGTCCACGTAATTGGAAGAATAGGGGCCGGGTGCTAATTATGCAATTCAAGATAATCGATTGCGGAACAGTTACCAAGCAAACCGAATGCCTTCAACCTGCCCTTGTAAGTCTCATCACTACTTCATCAAGTTCCGAAGGCTTTCTCTTTCGTCAGACGAATAGAAATAGAAGGGAGCAACGAATTGCAAAAACTTCTTCGATTCTCAATCAATGGCTCATTACAGTTCTTATGGAAATTTCTTCAGGCGATGGTCGCTCAAAAGTTTCCCAACTCTTTTGAAATGATTTTTCCTTTCTGAATCTCCGAGTAGCAGTAAATCACGTCCTTCATAAAGGCATTTGGATTCTCTCATTACAATCTGAGACGACAAAAGGTTGAAATGGATTTCCTTTGAATGGAAGTAAATGAGATCGAAGATTTAATGAATGGGTTCCATTGAGAGAAAACGGGAATAATCTACAGATGCGGTGAAAATGACCTGTTATGGATATTGTCAAAAATCTTAAACTCACACTGATATATCATATACTCTCATATTTAAATATTCATTTTACAATAATTTCTAACTCATATTTTAATTTACCCAACTAATAAATAGAAATGAGTAATACTCGTATTAACATCATACCGCAATCAAGTCAGAAAGTTTATAATTTGATGACTTTACTGAAATCTAATGTTGTCTATTATTCCATTTCTGCAAAAATAGAACCGTTTAATTAGATGATAGAAAAGTAAAATTTTCCTTTAAGGGAAAAAGTAGCATCGTAGGATATCATAATAATTGTAGCTCATAATCTTTAATCGTAAGGGCTTAATCTTTAATTGATTTCCTTTTGTGATGTATTTGTGTTCCCCTTAGTAATATATTGATTTGAATGATTGATTGCTTGTTTTACAGTCTGCAACCTGGTTTTCACATATCTGCAGAATAATAATAATAATTAGTGATAGTGGTAGTTAATAGTAATTTTTTACAATGAATATGATGTATACGATGCTGTGGGAGGATCGGAAATGCTATTGAAATAATTGAAAGATAAATGGATAAAGGAAATGAAGATATATTGAAAGCTAATTTATTGTGCTTCCATGGAATGAAAAAAATATTGTAGGAAAATAGTGAATTAATACTATTTCGACTAAATAATTGATGATCAAAGGAGGGTTGTTGAAGTCGAAAAACAGAGATGACAAGGAAATAGAAATTTTCAATTAAAAGCATTCTAAAGATATGGGGAAGAAATTATAAATATTTTTACGCATGTCTGTTGTGTTTTTAAGATGTTATATGGATACTCTTTCGGTGTAACTGCTCCATGACTCAGTATACCTAAAAGATTACTTTCGCGTATCGTCCGTGGGAAAAACGGATTTTTAAATTTATTAATTTTCATATTTTTTCCTGTATCCGATTGTCCTTTATATCAGGGAGGGCGCACGAGGTGTACTACGCTCCCTTGAATGTTTTTATTAGAATGTACTTATCTTTGCTTTGATCTTCTCCGTTCCAACGATTCCCGCATCCTTAAGCATTTTAGATATGCCCATTGATTTAACAATTCTTCGTGCATCGCTTGCCGTTGGGCTTTTCTAATTCACTACTTTTATTCCATTATGGCCCATATCGGTCCCATACACTTCATGCATATTCAATGTGAGGTCTGATTAGCGCTGATTCCGATCTGAAATCATTACTTCAAAGAAGTTGACTATTTAGCATTTGTCTATATTTAGATTCCCAATCATCGCATTATTACATATAATTCTATCTGAATTATGACGAAGTATTAGTCTGTACTAACTATATTATATTTTCCTGTAGATAAAAGTTTTACTCGTTTTTTTATAGATAGATACATAATGACCTTATTTGATGAAATTGGGACAAATGGGAAATTCCATTTAACTAAGATAAAATATTGCAATAAAAAGAAATAAAAAGTTGAAGATAATTATAAATTTATCAGTTACTACATAAATTAAAATAAGAAAAAATTTAAAAATAAATTTAATAAAAGAAACATAGGGGTATAAAACCATTGAATAAGAAAATAAACAAACGGAGGTACCAAATTACATATGTACAATTAAAGGACACAATAAATTTTAAATAATGACAAATGAGTGATAAATATATAAAAGACAATTTAAATATGAGTACTCAGTTGATCCTGAAAAAGTAGTTAGTAGTATCGCTTTTTGAAATGTGAGAAAGAGAAAAGTGAAGGGGAGTTTGGAAATGTAGGGAATTGCATTCCATTACTTACATGAAGGCAACATGAAAAGATATATCACATCTTTTAGTTTTATGATATTTGCATTGAATCCCCTAATAAAACAGCGGATGAAATATGACGAGAGGTATCCATGATTGAAATGGATGGAGAAGAAAAAACCTTTCTTCGGTTTTCTAGCTTAAGCAATGAAAATCTTTTATAATAAGCTGATATGTGATAAAAATTCCAAATATTACAAATAAATCGGATACAAGAATTTAGACTTTTGTAAACATAAACATATAGAAGACAGTGTCAAGAGTACGGTGTGACTATTTATGGATGAAACTCTTATGTGTAGGAAAATTCAGGATAAGAAAGGTAAATCCATGTTAAAGCGCGACCTGGACTCCATTACCGAATGGTATAAAGATAGGTCGAAATTAACGTAGACAAATGTGTAGCAATATGGATGAACCGATCCCAGAATCTAACCTCTAGCCAAACTCCTTACCTCATCAGCGGAACATAACTAGAAATCGTTAGTCAACACAAACACTTGGATGTTACATTCTGTAAAGACTACATTCGGGATATAGTGTGGTCAGCTGATAGGACACTTAGAGATTGTAACCGCGTTCTCAAGGGAAATCAATCCAAAGTCAAGGAGGTTGCTTCTTTTTTGCTAGTTCTTAAGTAATTTTGCACAGTGTGGAGTCCATGCGAAAAGAGTTTGTAAGGATCGCTGAGTAAGGACTCGTACAGCAGCTCGATTCGTAAAAGGCGACTATGAATTTGACAGTAGTGTATCGAAGGTGATTGAATCCCTATGCTAGGAATCTCTTAGTGAGATCATTGCCTAATAAAATACGTTCTTCCCATGATCATAATACATAAAAAATGTTTTTCATAATTTTATAGTATTTTTCTTAAATTACATAGTATGGTTAAGCATTTAGTTTAGGATTCGGAATTCTACATGATGAGTAATTTTATTTCACAGTCTCACTGTTAGTTTTGTAATTAAGAATAGAGAAGCACGTAGATGTTTGTAAGGAGTTGAGTCTTCCATGCTCACTTTCACTATGATCTGATCGGTTTTTTCCCACGCATAGTTCGCGGGAAGAACGAATTTTTGTATCGATTAGCATTTAATTCCCTGATCTTTTCCTCGTTGTCATAGCAGCCTTTTTATAGAACGGATAATATCACTAACTACCTCCGAAAACTCTGAATTTATCTAATAGGTTAAGCCTTTCTTTAAATCTCCTATTTTCTAGGGATTCCCATTCTGCGCTTTTAATCATTTGCGTTACTCTCACCGATTTATCGTAGCAGTTCTTTACAAAACGAATCGCCTTCCGCTGAACCTTTTCTGAGTCGCTAATGTAATGTTTTCCGCAGGGGCCCATATACTACACGCACATTCTAGATGAGGTCTAACCATCGCATGGTAACTACGCGGACTTTTTATCGCTTCTAACGACTATCCTCTTAAATAATCCGAGTTTCGTGCGCATCCTCGTACGTTGAGGATGTGAGTGCCCCATGATAAGTTGTAAGTGAGGGTTACGCCAAGGTATCTAATAGATTCTACTTTTGCTACATTTTCCTCTCTTATGTCGTACGAAAAATTAGTAGAATTCAATAAAATTTCAAAAAATTTAACAACCGAATATTTTTTCACGTCAAGCCCAGTCTTCGCGCAATTTCATGATCTTATCTAAATTATTTGATAGAGGTACTTTGTCCTCACTAAAGGTAGCTATGAGAACGTACATTTCCCCTTAAGTGAATGTCTTTATCTATTCAGACTTTAATTTTTCTATTAGTTTTCAAATATCGATTCAGTAGAAAGTAACTTTCATTGAAATGGTAGTTGAAATGAATATGAAGAAAATAGTATTGTCAGCTCGTTTGAACACTACGTGCGGTAAGACAATTTACGAACATTTACACGGCTCTATTGATAGTAACTATGGAGACTTGGTTATTGTCGATATGATTAATGAATGAAGAAATTCAATTTAGAATCGTTGATTTAAAAGAAATGGAAATGTAGAGTTTCGACGAAATGAACGGAATTAAAGTTTTGTTCTAGACAAGAAGATACATAACTGAGCACCGATTATGTGAGCTGAAAGGAAAAAATGTTTCCGGTTACAAACATTATGTAGAGATGTCTTTGTTGTGAGTGGTCAGAAACATTTAAATAATTTTCTTGTTATTATTGGAGACAAACAAAATAGCCCCTTGACAAATGTCTAATGCCTGAAACTTCACATTTCCTCAGTTTATCGAATTCGTTTCAATTCACGGTTGCGATAAAAATATTTACTTTTCACAAATCACAGCAATTATACATAAAATACATTATAATTGATTTTATCTTATACTAATTAATATTTCAATTACGAACGAATATTATTGCTTTACTACCCTGATTTTCAAAATAACGAGAAACCGAAGAAAAAAATCAACGGAGACAGAGCAAATGCATTTGAAAGTCTGTACCGTATAACTGAAATTCAGACAATACGATTCCACATTTACTTTTGAAAATACTACTCTCGTAACTTCTTTTGAGCTTCAATTCTCCCATTTCATATGTCAGCTTGCTTTTATTTATGGGAGACTTTATATATATATATATATTGTTGTAAACAGACATCGTTTTCTTTAGGCAGTATCGCTGAGGAGTCGGTTGGTTCCATATTTTCGATAGATCGAAATTAGCTTCAGCGAAATGTCGCGATATTAAGATGAGCACGATTTCTCAAGGACGAGGGAACCATTAAATAATATAAAAGGAAGTGTGTGTGCGAAAGAAATAATAATCGAAAATGGAAATAAATTTAATCTTACTGTAATGTAAATAAATCTAAATGTAATAAATATTGCGCAATTGTAGATCACCAGATCATAGAAACTAGAAAAATTGCACAAAATGCGTTGACATGACGAAAGAAATGTTCAACGAATTCAAATTTGCACCTAACAAAATAAATGGGAATTTTAATGAAAATAATCGGGGATCCTCTAAGTGCAAACTCGAGCAGATGCGACGAGCCCAAGTTAAACAAAATATCTCAATCATGAGATGTTGGTAGAGAAGGGGAAGATTGCAAAGAAGAACAGCATAATTTCTTACGAAAGGGAACACGGGGAAATTTTGAATTGAAAAACTCAAAAGTTGAGTTCAAACGCTTTTTGTTCCGATACCTATTTTGTCCCCAAAATTAGCGTCAATTACTCTTTGTGGGTAATAGAAGTGTTTTTGGAATTAAAATAACAGTCTGATGGAGACGATAGACGAATAATAGTATCGTTGGATATTTAAAATATGGGGATGACACAAAGGAAGCTTGAAACCGCATAAACCATCGTATATGCCCCCATTCAGCTTTTCTCCCTCCTTGGGCCACGCTAAACAATTGACCGCCCAGACAAGACTGGCAATTGAATGGAATCCGAGCGAACGACTGTGAATAGGGAAGGAGTGTGTCCACGGGGGAGGTTATATGTCTGCAGCTCTTCCCATTTCTCACTCCCTCTCTCTTGGTGTGTATCTGTCAGTTCCACCGATTCCCGCAAAGCCGTCTTGTGGCGCTACCGTCGCCGTTGGCTTTTCATATCCATTCTATTATGCCCTTACGACCCGCCCACACCTCTTCGCTCCCATTCCCCTATTTGTTCCGCAGGAATTATCCTTTTACTTTGATATATTTGTCGAAGAGAACTCACGTGCTAATGGGAAGATAATGTCGGCAACACGTTCGGATGATTTAGAAATCCACAGCGTTTTCAGTGATAAACGACAATCATAAATTTAAGGATAAGCTAACTAACAAGAACGAGCTGAAAACTTCTTTACGTATAGAGATGCTGAAAATATAATCTTTTTCGAACATAATAGAGCTTTAGAACAATGAAACTCAGGCAAAGATGAAGATACCTTTTGTATTCCCTTTTTTGCGAAATATTTTGAGAACCCATTCTATATGATAGGTGGAGAAAATGATCAAAAAATAAATATGATATTATAGTTCCGATATACTTGAATAATTTCAATTAATTATTCCAATAGTTAATTGGTGGAATTTAAATGTCTATGTAATATATCTATTGTGAAATTATAAGCATAATTATTAGAAAGGAAACGTTAAATGTAAAAAGAGCTAAAATTGCAAGTAATAATCAATCGATAGTAACTGACTGCCCGGAAATTTCATAATCGATTTAAATAACGTCAGTTTCCATACAATCAGCAATATGGAATCTATTCTCCAAATCATCGAGCAAATCTGACACCGATAAGAATTTTCCAGAAGAGTTATAATGCTATGGAAACATAAGTATGTAGATTTACGTACGAGCTAATTAATTGACGGAAAAAACAATTCAGCAACAGTGCAACAAAAACAAAGCGACTTTTGCAACTACGCAGATGTTTTGGAGTTTAGAGAAGTAGAGAAGTTAAATTAGGGCTTAGAGAAGTTTAAATTAAAACTGGATGTAAAATTCAAATTTATTGAACATTTGTTCACAAAAGTTCCTTGGTCAATTAAAAATGACATTTCCATTTCCATTATTACCCCGAAAAACACCTTGTGGCATATGGAGTGTTAAGACACCGAAGTCCCAAACTACTCTTTCTGTTGGCGCTTCTAATACTATTAGGAAAATAGACCAGTAATAAATTTCCGTTCGAGCGATAATCTCACGACATTTTGGATTCTTAAATTATGTTCGATAAGCGCGGGAGTGTCACAGGGTCATCATTTAATTCGTTACTTAAGTATTTCTCTGATAATTTGAGCCTATACTCGTTTCCTCTAACGCTAAGAGTTTTCCAGCCGAGGGATTCAATCATCTTCGATACACAGCTGTCAAATTACGACTTGTAAAAGGGGGTATGTTGTTGTTTGTATTAAAAATTACACATCTGAGAAACTCTGAAAATATATATCGAAATCTATACGATATTACGATTAATTTATTTCCATGTTTCATGGGGTAATGAAGATTTCGAAAATGTTTTGAAAACAATTAAACAGTTCTTAAAGATTTCTTTCTTCATTAATATGAGTTATAGGTTTATTTAATCTCGATATATGACTCGTTTTTCTACTAATAACTTCTCCATATCTATCATTATGAGCATTTTTATATCCATAATTGTAAACAATGAATTCCGTCTCAACTTATGAAAATTCAGGAAATAAGTGACAATGAAACGTTGTAACATTGAAAGAAGAAAGAAACTGATATCGATTAAAACCACATTCCTCACATTCATATTCTTTCAAAGCCTAAGCTCCTTTTACACATCTCCTCCATTGATTCCTTCAAAACATTTTCCTCTTTTCCTTGCGCTCCCTCCTTCTGACACATCTCTTTTCTCCGACATTACTCTTCTGCATTTCCATACAGATCACCTTATAAGCATAACTTTAGAGATGTGGTTGATCGTTTATATTTCCCAACGACTCGTGTCTCACTTTCATTGCCTTCATCGACGCTTTATGACGTTTCAGACCCATATTTCATGCTTTCCCTTCGAGCACATTATTCTGCGTGGCTCTTATGGAATCGAAGTCATTTGAAAAATAAAGCAATGAGCGCTAGTATCGCTTTGCAAATGCCATTTAAAGTCAAATTTGAACATTTTCGAAGATTCCAAAGTATTTGAGATAGTTCGAAATAATTGTAGTTCGGCAAGATAATAAAACACTAAGACTGATTCAGATTATTAAAAATTAGAAGTGTTAAGAATGAAGAAAATACGAAACTTGAAAAATGAGGGAATAAGTTTTGACAGTATTGATATATAAATTGAGTGATAAACGATTTTTAAAATTAGGAAAATTTATGATGATTAATTTTATTAATCCTTATTAATTTTAAGCGTCATCTACCGTACTTCTTGAAAAGATATTCTAAACTTATACTGTGATACATCTACATATTTACCGTGCGAGCCGCCTTTCGGCGGGGGGTGCATGCACCATGACTCTATTTCCCTAGGCGATTATTTTCGCGAATAGTCCGCGGAAAAAATGAATTTTTAAAACGCTCCGTTCGCGCATCTATTTCTCTGATCTTTCTCGCATTATCAGATCGGCCTATATAACAAGGTGGACGCATTATACTTTCTACGTCTTCTATGAAGGAGCTCTCCCTGAATTTATCTAATAATTTAATTCTTTGCCTCGACCTTCTCTCTTCTAGTAATTCCCACCCGGCGTCCTTTCGCATTTGCGATACGCTCGCTGTTTTATCGTATGAATTTTTTACAAAACGTATCGCCTTACGCTGGACCTTTTCTAACTCCCGAATGCAGTCTTTATTTGCAGGGTCCCATATGCTGCACGCGTACTCGAGGTGAGGCCTAACTAACGTGAAGTAACAGATATATATAGATACGTGATATAAACAGAAACACATAATACCTACGGGAATATTTTGCCGCCTGGAAAGAGGACATCTTTTTAGAGACTTCTTCACCGAAAATGACGGAAAGTTGGGTAATAATATAAATCACGTGTACTAAATGGGTACGTATCTCACAACAACTGCCCTCTCTCAATGCTATTGTTTACTATTTAGTAATTCATCTAATGATGGCCTTTAGATGAACCTTTGAATGAAAAATACGTAAAACCATTTAATGCAGAAAGTGACTACATATATATACATGAGTGATTTAAAAGGTTTCCAAAAGTTTTGCCATTTCTCGAAATATTTTCTGAAAAATTCTGAATATCTTTTGAAGATTTTTGAAAACTCTGGGGTCAGAAACTTTTCAGGCCATCCTCGTAAACCTCTCTAGATCTAGCCTTTAAACTGTGTGGTACTTCGTAACTTTTTTGTTGAAAACCATTTTTATTTAATCGAGGAAAGAAGAGAGGAAGAATGCCATATAATTTAAGTCTCAGTGGAATAATCCAGAAGCAATTTCAGGCTTATACAGAACGTATTTCGCATAACGATTGTCAATTATACACTGGAAATGGAAAAAATGAACAGACGCCATTGCCTCTTGTCATTAATACAATGAAAACAGAAAATAATTACTTCAAAAGTTTATTAAACATATTACGATCATGCTATGCACATGGCTTTATTGATATTGATTAGAAGAATGTTTTAATAATTAAATTAAAATTTAAGAAAATTTTAATTTAATTATCAATAGCTATTAATTTTATTATTATATTCCTCAATTTACATTCACCGATAAAAAGCAATAGGCATAGAGAAAAAAATATTTCCCTTATATGTTAGATTTATATCTATATATATACATATAATCCGTTTGGTGTGTGTCCGGTGTTTATATGTAAACTTAGATTTTATCACTTGTATGCTTCCTTTCTTTTGCAAAATTAAATTAGAAATAACCAACGTATGGATTTGAAAGTAGCACCAAAAGAAGGGAAATTGAATAAAGTTTCTTATTTTTTGAAATATAGTTAATGATCAGAAATTACGAGAATTTGGCTATATTAGAAGATAATTTTGATGAATTTTTAGGCTGTAAACAAACTGTTTCTTAGTTCCTACGAATGTGATTGTTGAATTTTCTCTTAAGAACGCATTGAGAAATCAGTATTTAAATGATGTTTGTTTATAGCAACGTAAATTTTTAAGTATACTTTCGTAGAGTAAACGGTTTTTAATATTAATTGAAAATGATATCGGGATAAATTCAAGAGATTGAATGTACTGCACAACTTGGTGAGTTAATGACGTTACCTAATTTGGTAAAAAATTTCATAATAGTATACTTGATTAGTGTATATTTTATGTGTGTCTGTCTGTATGCACACTATAAACTCAAAAACCATACATCCGATCTTCCCGAGAATTTGAGAAATTATTACGTTAATCTCCTGAAAGGTTTTTGAAAAAAATTTCTTAATTTGGAGCACTCAGTTCGACTCCAGAAAGGAATAACTGTTAATAACAGGCACTAGTAAATAAATATATATATCTTATTGTAGGAACTTTATTTCCTTATTTTTAACTTTATTTCAATTAGAAATTATTAATGAAATATAGATAACAACATCGCTGATTTTTATAAATTAAAGGAAATAGAAAACGTCAGTATTTTGTTAAAACGTTACTATTTTATCCTACGCCATGCTTCAATAGCGGCTCGATTCGTTTAAGTGGACTATTTGACAGCAGTTCATCGAAAATGATTGAATCCCTCGGATGGGATACTCTAAGTAATATATTAGAAGAAACGTGTATAGGCTAAAGGTATTCGAAAAAATCTTAAGTAGCGACTTAAATGATGAGATAAGAGACGCTGTGATCCCCACGCGTAGCGAATATAATTGTAGAATCCAGGTATCCAAAAAATTTCGTGAGATAATCGCCCGAACGGAAAGTTATTATTGGTCTTCCTTTTCCGATTGTATAACATGCGCTAAAAAGAAAGAGTAGTTAGGGACTTGGTGTCTTGACACCCCCTGCCAAACGCCACTTGGCGGTTTGGGGGTTGTGATGTAAATGTAAATCTTTCATATAGAACACTATACGATTGTTATATTCCTTCGTGTAACCATACAATGCTATAGATGAAGTAGAGAATCATTCGAATATCCGAAAATCTCAATAATTTGAATGTTGGAACGGTTAAAGGTTTTCATAGAAATTATTTCCAACTGAGTCTCACCTTTTGAATAGCAGTAGGGAAATTTCCTTTCTTTCGGACCTTAATAGAGTAATTGCTCGGCGTATAATATTTTCGTTTGTATTGATTCACCTCCATGTCCATTATGTAAAGAAGCAGATGCCTCACAACAATCGAAATGCATCTCAATTCGAGTGAAAGATCTTTAGCACACGCCTTTGAGCCGTCGTGTGTCACAAAGCATAAAGTTTATACGAACCACATTAACCCCTTTCCTACTTCCTTTTTAATTCACTGTTTGGAATCGGTGGATTATGAGTGTGTACGCCTCAAAACAGAGGAGTGACAAATGCTTTTGTTTCGAATCGATAAAGCACACCTCAATGGATCACAATGGAGGTATTTTGCATTTCGTGGACAACTGTCCCCGTGACGTGGCACGCCAGAGAGGTCCCATTGGTGCCTTCGGCTCCCTCAGGGGCCCGCCGGCGTGGAACGCCGCGTTCCACAAGCATTATTCAAATCGGCTGAAATTATAAGGCGGTCACCTCCACAAAAGGGTTAACAAAAATCAAAAGAGAATCTAGAGTTCCATAGAAAGACTCAACAAAACAAAATTCATCTTTGAAATCAGGTTTTATGATTGTCACTAGATCTTTCAAGCTTACGAATATTACGTATACGTACATATAAATGTGCAGTATTAGCAGTGCATATTAGTGCAGCTTTTCTACGATTAATAAAGTATAAACGATAATTCCCCCTCTGCTGACGAATATGGGAATTAGAATATAGTAACCACGCTTTATAAAACAGATATATATGTTGTGTAATGGTCAGCATAGTTGCTTTCCAAGCAGTTGATCCGGGTTCAATTCCCGGCCGACGCACTTTTACACCCCCTACCAAACGCCCCATAATGTACATTTATATTAATACCCCGCAAACCGCCTTGTGGCGTATGGCAGGGGGTGTCAATACACCAATCTAACTATTTATCTATCCTATTAATTCTTCTAACACTATCTGGGAAAAAAGACCGACGATAACTTTCCGTACGCGCGATAATCTCACGTCATTCAAAGTATGTAAATGTTCATTCAAATGTTAATTCAAAATGTAAATGTTATATAGGAAAGAAAGAAATGATAGAAATGAAACTCTCCTCTAAATATAACAGTTTCATATGAGGTTTGATGCACATAAAGAATGTCTAATATATTAGGGAAGTATAGATTCTTTGTGAGGTTTTTATTTTTAACCATTGGCCGATTTTTAAATATTTATTTTACACGTCAGAGTCTAATAATAAACTTACGTACATTAAATTAATTTCACTATCTCAGATCCTGCAATTGTCTCACCTTTCAAATGAGTTAACTCAATTGTACTGAATGTAATTCAAATATTACTATCTCATGATCTGCGAGCAACTTCATTGTTTGACGCGACGTTAGAAAATTCTCGAATTTAGCAGATAAATTTGATTGAATTATAGAGTATTAATATATTCGGGGGCAATACTTAGTACTTAACTGCTACAATATTAATTTGGATCCATTCAATCTTCTCAACGAATTTGTCAGTAGATCGTTTTGATTTCGTTTTCTGAAAATCCTCCAAAATGAGTATATCTAATTCATAAGCATTTAACGAACAAAAGGCAAATAGAGAAAGGCCCCCCCGAGGCGCCTCCACCGGCGCCCCTTTTTACCCCTCGAACAAAGGGTCATGGAATGTCAATGAATACCATCCAGTGAATGTTTGGATAATGAAAGAGAATCATGGTTATTATCCCCTCACTCTGTCCAACCAATGGTTTCTCAACAGTCGTTAAATATGTTTATAACCGAAGGGAAAATGGGTGAAAAGGGTTTAGAATGGAGTGGAATTATTACGTATATCTTTACGATTTCGTATAACAAAGACGGCAAAGTGACTGGAACGGTTTGCCTAAGGCAATATATAAAGGAACGAATATGTATGTATATATTTGAATGTTTTCATCGATAAAATACTTTGAATATTGTTAATTTATATAGAATTAAAAAAAAACTTTTTCCTGCAAGTCGCGCACTAATAATTCCTCATTTCATCTCGCATCTATATGAATTGAGGAGCAAATTAATGATTTTACGAGATATACATGTATGTTTATGATTTAAATAGCTTCTTGAAAACAAAAATTGTGATCAATACTATGAAATCGCTCCAGTTTACTTCAGAAGATGAAGTAGATTTCACGTAATAATGTTAAATTGCTAATAAATACCCATACGCCTCATGGCGTATGGCAGGGGGTGTCAATACACCAATTCATCTAAATATTTATCCTATTTATTCTTCTAACACTATCCGAGAAAAAATGGATTTTTGGATAAAGATGAAGAATCCTAGGATTAAATCTTTCAAACAATTTCCTTTGTTGCGCATTATTCACAGGAAGATCCTTTTCAATTGTCAGTGCAACGATATCCACGATGCAAACAGTCACCTTCAGTATGCTAATCAAACCGAACGACGATTTTAACCTCTTGTTAAAACTCAATCGCAGGGCCCTACGGGATTACGTATAAATTGGACGACACGTGGCCGTCGCCAAATCCCCGTTCAATTCACTACCCCACGCGTCTGCTTTTGATATTTCAATCCGCGGACGGCGCTGAAGATAGCTAAGTCCGTCGGAGTGACTTTGAATGCCCTGTTTCTAGGGAAGGAATAGCTCTAAGGAAACTTATTTAATTATTCCTATGTAGGGTTCATAACTAGTAATAAACCAAGGATAAAGTACAGGGAAATGCATAATATGCATCATCTATTCTCACGAGGAGAGAAACACCATAGAAATTAATAAATGTTTCATTTTAACATTTATTAACTTACATAGGAAATTAAGAGATAGAGAAAAAGCCCTATATCTAATTCTTACACGGATCAAATTCAGGAGACGTTTGGATAATTATTCAGAATTTATAATAACTAGAATAAAGTATATAGAACTGCGGAAAGATCGTTAAAATACAATGGGTACCCGATCAACATAACGACTGTAAAAGATTTAGATGTGAGGAATAACTCTCGGTTGATAGAGCAAAGCCAAAATCAGGCGAATAAGTCAACTAAAAAAGAGACAAAGATATCAATACCTTCGATCACTGACAATATTGTATTAGCACACTTGCTCAGAAATTGGGGGATCTGGGTTCGAGGCCTGGTCATGTCGCCCTCTTTCACTTCTGATTAATTTAGTGAAAAGTCGCACAACTTCCCGAGCTTATACTCTCCTTATCCTATAAAATAATTCAACTAACATTAACTGTTATCGAATCGCTAATAAATATACATACATAACATATATACTCTTACTTTAACCACCGCTTTATCGAAACCAAATTACATTCTCTTTTGAAAGTATAGTACTGCCATTCTCAATGTTAATGTAAAAATATTGAAAAACCTTCACCGGAGGTGTCAAGTCAGATAAAAAAAATGCATAGATTGTCCTTAGTTCGACGTAGTATCCGCCCTTATTAATACATGAGAATTCGAACTTGATTAAATATAAGCTGAATTATTGACTTAAAATTTATTTTGAATAGCGTGTAACCATGATTTAATTCATGAAACATTTTTATTGCTTTATTATCAGACATATCAACCGATTGCTTGCTTTAAACAAGATTAATTTTAGCTGTATTCTATATATTCTGTATATATATATATAAGCATAAATCGCTCCCTTTCATTACTCATTACTCAAGGATCATTGAACAAATAATAAAGATATCTTCCTTCAATGAACCTGAGTTTGTGACTGCTGATTATAGCGAGTTGCATTTGATAAAAAAGTGTAAATCGAAAGCCGCATCCATGTCTACTCTCTGTGAAAAACTAACCATTTTGAATCGTAGATTTTTATCGTATCTTTATTTCCGTTTTCATCCCTCTGAATTCGACCCGTATAACTCCAATGAGACTGCGCATCTTGAAATAATTCTAACACAGAAAGATGAGATGACCCGCATCAACCTTAAATACCGTTCCCATCATCTGCTTCATAACCTATTCAATATGGTGGCCATATTCTCGACACATCTCTACCATGTCAATAGAATTCACTCACTCTTACAAAGAGCTAAGGAGCTGAATCGCTCCATTACACGAAAAGATAACAATATAAAAGATAACAATATAACATTTACATTTCTACCCCGCAAACCGCCTTGTGGCGTTTGGCAGGGGGTGCTAAGACACCAAGTCCCTAACTACTCTTTCTTGTTTGCGCATCTTATACAATCGGGAAAGAAAGACCAATAATAACTTTCCGTTCGTGCGATTATCTCACGAAATTTTTGGGATACCTGGATTCTACAATTATATTCGCTACGCGTGGGGATCACAGCGTCTCTTATCTCATCATTTAAGTCGCTACTTAAGATTTTTTCGAATAACTTTAGCCTATACACGTTTCTTCTAATATATTACTTAGAGTATCCCATCCGAGGGATTCAATCATTTTCGATACACAAATATAAATGCGAGTTACCAGTTCATATAAAATATTGTTATTTAAAGAATAAAATTTTATGAAGAAATATTAACTTAATGGAAATATCACGATCGTTCTTTTCAAGGAATGAAACAATTTTGGTTTTTCATTTCTGTTCTATTTAGTTAGTATGGACAGAGAATAAACTGTATTTTAATGAAGAAACATGGTAGATGTTTAATAAGAATACGTGATGTGAATTCTCGACATTCCCTACTATTGCATCATTGTATGATTTGCTTCGTGTGATCTTTTGATTTTTTTTCTACCCTCTCTTCACTCAGCGATTACAATCTGCTGATATAAACATCTCTTTGTTTTAAGTACTTCGGTAATGAAAGCGATATTCCTGATTATAGAAAATATATGTGTAAGAAATTGCTCGAGCTTAACAATCCGAACGATAAGTTTGTATCAATCATGTTCCGCAGATCGTTTAAGGTATGTATAATTTTGAAAGTAGATTAATGGCTCAATAAGGATGGAAGTGACTCTTTCTTAATATTTAATTATCATTGTTTTAGGATACTTTTCGAATAATATGAAAATAAATTGGGTGGTTATCCAATCTTATAATTTAACGTAATTATTTGCTGAAGAAAGCAAAATATTAGGAAAAGGAAGGAATTGAACAACTGAAGATAAAAAGCATAAATTTTTATAGTCCACGTTTAGAATTTTCTCTCACGTCATTCAGTCATCTTCAAATACGGACAAGAAATACGTTTGATATCTCAGGTTAAATTACCGTATATCAAAAAGGTCCGAATATACGCATCAAATATTACTTTCACTGAAAGTCAGTATCGCGATTTATATTGAAATAATATAGATGAAGATATACCAAAGAAAGATTCTCAAATATTAACAGACAAATAGTAATATATTCAGGAAGTCTTTCCGGGTTTCCAGTCGGGATTCACCGAGAAAACACACCAAATAGTTCCAGTAATATATTCAATTATAAAGTTATACTTAATAAGTACATATTAATCCTGTTTTTTCGTGGTTTATTTAAAGTTTAATAAATAAATAATAAATAATAAATAATAAATAATAAATAATAAATAATAAATAATAAATAATAAATAATAAATAATAAATAATAAATAATAAATAATAAATAATAAATAATAAATAATAAATAATAAATAATAAATAATAAATAATAAATAATAAATAATAAATAACAAATAATAAATAATAAATAATAAATAATAAATAATAAATAATAAATAATAAATAATAAATAATAAATAATAAATAATAAATAATAAATAATAAATAATAATTAATAAATAATAAATAATAAATAATAAATAATAAATAATAAATAATAAATAATAAATAATAAATAATAAATAATAAATAATAAATAATAAATAATAAATAATAAATAATAAATAATAAATAATAAATAATAAATAATAAATCACTGTAATGGATGAATATTAATTTATTCAAAGCATATAATCAATTTTTAGTGTTATATTTTTATGTACTTGTTATTTCCTCTAAGAATACTGCTTCGGCGAGAGTGGTTATGTTTATGAATCGCGATTAAAATAAGCTTCGTTCTCTAACCACTTGTTTCATTCAAAAGAATTTTTACCATCCATGAAATTGTTTGTAATGCCAATTGAAATTGTATCTTTTTTCAAGTATCAAGATTGAATATTTCATTTTTTACTTTCCTCTTCTTGGATTTAAATCTTCTTCACTTCATATTACCTGGTTTGCGATAGAATCAAATACATAGCCCATTTCTAATAAAATTGGAATCAAATCTATTAGCTGTTAGAGGAGTAGAACAAGAAGGTGAGAAATGGAATTAACTTCTTTAGGTTCGACCATTTTCCTGTTCATCATTTCAACGTAACAATTCCATGATACCACGTTATCCACTGTACTCACAATATAGTGCATATGATGGACATTCTGATCTAGAACATAAAATAGATGAAGATATCGAAATATATAATACATTTCCTCTCAAATCTTTCATTTATCGCCTATTTAAAAAAACTTATATTTTTGTTTGCCGAGAAATGTTCACGTGAAAGAGAAGAAAAAACTACAAGTTAGCATTATAAAGGGTAGGCGTGGAAACCCTCGAATGATGAGTTTGTATATCGGTTACTGGTGGGGATCTTCTCAACAGAGAAATATCCGATGGAGAGGCAAAAGGAGAGAGAATTTTGTGAAAAGGGGTATCGGCAGCGTGACAGTCAATTTCTCTGTCGACACGGAAACCATGGCGACCTCGGTATAGTGGAAGCGATGATGGCTTTTCTTGTGAAGGATCGGTCCAAGGGAAATCAGGGAATGTCAGCTGCAGATGGTCGCCTCTTCCAGAAAAATGGGATTGAACACCGGATAATCCGCGCGAGGAGCAAAAATCCCCCCTCTTTAGATTCCATTAATTTTGTTCTCTTGCGTAGAAATTCTTATCTAATATCTTACGTTCCTGCGTCTCTATCCGATCAAATCAACATACAAAAACGAGCAAGGATTGACGCCCGATCACCTCTGATGCAAGTGAATTCATCAACATATGTCTGTTTCAACTCTTTTCCTTGGCTAACTTTAAGAGTTTCAAAATTGCCCCATTCATTTTAATAAAGAAGTTTTGTGTGTGTGAGCTCTCAAAAATCAGATCATTTAATTATTTGAGTTGTGATTTTTATATTTTTATAATCTGTCGCGAAAATCGCAGTGTTTTTGCAAGAATATTTAAAAAATTATTTATCAATTATATTCTATGACCTCGAATTGCTTAGAAAGTCTAGCCTAGATGTAACACTTTTAGTTACGTAAAAGCGTTGCCACTCAAGTAGACCTCCCTAAGACGTACAAATGGCATTGAAGAAGCAATTTGGGAAATGTCATAGTGTACATATTAAACTTTAGTTGCACAGAACTTTTGAAAAGTTCTATATTTCTTATATTAAAGAAAATATTATTAAGAAATTTGACTTATTTTGACATTGTGATGAGGTTTTCTCAATCTAAATTATTCATTCCGTTCCGATACTTATTTGTCGAAAAAGTTTTGTTTTTTTTTTCATTTCCCATATTTACGTTCATTGGTTTCTCTCACAAGAGTAGATTTTTTCTAGATTTACAGCTAAGTCATATTAAATTAAAACAAAATTAATGTAGTGACAGGAAAGCGGAAGAACACAATTCTATGGCTAATATTTGAAAACAGAAAAGATCTGTGATATTAAGGAGCTAGTAAAAATACAAAGAAAAGCAGCTAAATACGTACGATGAAAAAAGATTCGTTAAAACAGGTAATATCGAAAATTCTAATGTCCTCTATTATCTTATACTTTCAGCTTAAAATGTGAACAAAATATTTCAAGCTGCGATTGTAACAAATGTATATAGAAATGTGTATCATTAAGTAAGATAATTACTCTTCGAAGCAGACTATGGTTCAGCTCGTAATTGATAGTTTAGGTAAGAACTGCACTCTTAAAGAAATGCGTTAGCTAAGCTTTTTTTATAAAATGCGTTACCGTTAGGATGTGCCTCACAATGAACGACAGGAAAAAATCGAGCGCCGTTAAAGTAATGATTGTGACCGTTTTAAACTGCTCAGGAAGCTTATTGTTTACGTAAATATGATTAGGAAGAGCATCGTATTACCGGAAAGGCCGACTGAAATTAAGATGCAGATAATGGGATGCTCCCAATTGAGGCATTGTTCATAACGAGAGAGTGTGGTCAGCTCCGTTTCCATCAACGAAGAAAAGAGAGAGCTGGAACAGAAGAACAGGAAACAGGCGAAACGGTCCTTTGAGGCTAGCAAAAATCCGGAATTTCTTCCTGTGCTTTCACGAGTTCCCGCCAAAACATACGCCGGACAATAGGCGTAAGGGAGTGAAAAGACCTCTGTTCAAGGCGTAAGCGGATACTCGCCCCCGCAGTCAAATGGGGCGTCGACCTATGGATTTGCCAAGACACCGGAACATGGCGAAACAAAAGTGCCCGGACATCTTATTGGGATATACCAAAATCTGCGCACCTGAGGATATTTCCTTACGTGATCTCCACCTTCTTAAGGTTTAACCCTTCTCGGTAAGAGAAAGGGTAATATGGTGACCCATTATTCCATCGGTCGAAGGATATAATCATTCGTCTTTGGAGGTATTTTATACTTTGAAAAGGGAAATAATTGGATTAGCCGAATGCTCTTTGGCGTGTCTTGGGACTGTCTACGTTGCAGAAGACCAAATGAAAAAGGATCGAAATGGTATTCGAATACGAATTGACTGCGGGTACTTCGGACACACACGAGGGAGGCAAATTCATGATGCACCGTTATTGGTTTTAATTTTAGTATTAATTATGATTTTTTGTCGTTGAGCTTAATTGTTGAGTTTAATGATACCATTACGATGAACTCCTAATTACTAATATTGGAAAAGTTTGGACTGTTATTTGAAAATGATAAAATAGAATGAATTGTATTCGAAAGTAGTACTTTATACAACGTATTTACATTTACATTAAATTTATATGAGGGTTTTTATCATCTTTGATACACTGCTATCGAACCTGTAGTCTTTCTTGACGAAACGAGCCGCTCTACGCTGTGCACGCTCTAGTTCCAAGGTTAAACCGTATGGGCCGACTCACAAATTTATTACATTATTTATAATTCACATTTGAGATTTATTCATAAAAATTTCTTCTGTGATGCGAAATAGTTGACTTTAATATTTTTTCTTAATATTAAAACTTATTTTCTGTAATGGACTAGATTCTGTATCGAAACTCTCAGAAGACATGTTAGAATAAAAAAAGTACTTTGGATAGGTAGCCAAAGGAATTTTTTAGAGTGAGTATTAGTATTATATGATAATTGAACTTTCTTAAGAAAAATTCATTTTTATTAAAGGATATTTGAAAATTATTTAGTATTTTATTGACCAATAACCATCGACTTCTATTAGAATCGTAAGTTGATTTTGCCAAATAAATATATTCCAATACTAAGTGATGTGGAAAATTAATATAATATTACTATGACAAGGAAAATGATTAAATAATTCATATTTATACAAGTGACTTTAAGTATATAGATTTCCTATCCTAACGAAATTTTCAAAATTTGTCGTTATGAAATTAAAATGGTACCTAATATAAATATGTGTATTTCATTACAAAATAGAAGCTACTAGAAGAACTTATTTCTACAGAATATAAGTAAGAAAACGGAAGATTTTTTAACAATCTAAACCATTTTTGTGCCTTCATATCTCTTAAATGTGACAAAATTTAATTCACAAGTGATACTACTTTCTTTAAACCTCACCATTGTTAACGGAATTATATATTAAGTTCACGACTTGAATATAATGTACATTAACACCTTAACAAAGTATGAATTACGCAAAATAATAGTACGAGGATTGAATTACTTTTGGCGTGTTCACAAAAAGTAGCGGAGTGTTTTAGTGATGAGAAGCGGTGTGAGACAAAGGAGTAATTGCTAAGAGTAATGCGAGACTTACGAGAAACGATGAAAAGAACAGGGTCGGACGAGTTTCTTGAATGAAAACGACATAATTAAGAACAATGAAAGAAGGAAATAACACAATAGACAGAGAAAATGAGACGTAAGGATTGGGGAATAATTTAGAGGAAAGAAGAGAAGAAAAAGTCGTGAATAAGAAGGATTAAATAAAAAAAATCATAGGAATAAAAGTAAGACAGCACTCAGGAAAGTGAATGGTTTGACAGTTATTGTATTATTCGTAGAAGAGGACGTTATTGTTTTGTGGAGCCATGCGGACACCATGTCGCTTTTGTTTTTGAAGCCATCTCACGCGATCAAACCCACGTCTGCTTTTGTTGATTTCTTCTTTATGATTCTGTGGGAAAGTGGCATGAATGGCTCCACTAATACAAAGGCACAGTAATTAGGATGTGACCAGGAAAATGGAGATCACGGATTCACGGAAAGAATTCCCAAAAAGGTACGAGATAAAAATATATTCGATCGCTTATAATCAATTAAGATAAATGCAAATGGTTAAATATTTTGCAGATACGGTTATTATCGCAATTCCCTAACATATATATTCGGTGTAAACAAAACTAAAAATCAATTCGAATACAAGAAGATGAACAGATTTCAATATCACGAAAAAAGTAGTCTTTTTGTAATGACGGCAATGAATTTTTAAAAAATCATCTTATTTCAGAAATGAGGAGGTTATCTTTACGATGTTTCGATGGCTTTATTGAGTATTAGAACAGGAGGTTTTCCTCGATGGATTAACGAAATAGCGCGGAAAATAAGGAATCGGGATAAGGAAACAATTAGGAGGAAGGGTGATGCTAACTAGATAAAGGGGAGAGATTTGAACGCGTGAATACAAATGTTTGACGCCGCCATGTTAAGAGGGTTGGAACAATAGGAGGATAAAGGGGTGATCGTAGGGGACCATTTAGAACACACTTTGTATGACATCATCGTGGCCATAGAAGACAATTGCGAAGGTCACTGAGCCCAAGTTTAGTTAGTCAAGCGGAGGGTGAAGATATATTAAAGAATAGTATTCGGTCTTTTGTTTTAAAAGCTGGTAGAGGATGACTTATAAATTAATAAATTTAAGCTCTTAATAGTCTTATTTGTTCATCTCGTTTAATTTATGACCTAGTTTAATATGATGGATTTGAATTATTGATCTTCAAGAAGCAATACTAGAGTGCAATTTTTATAGGGATTGTTCCTTTTAGGAAGCGTCTTGAAAATTTGTTTTAACCAATAATATCTGTTATAGTATAAATATTATGATTTAGAATATCATTCTTTCCCTGTAAGTACTATAGTTTTATATTTTTCGACTAGAAATTATCATCGTGGACCGAATAGTATTATACTATTGGTTCGCGTTTGTCTACGATCAATTTGAAATTTGTTAACGGAATCACAATTCTTCGTTCAGACAGCTTAGTTGTGATTTAGAAAGGGCAAAGGTGCTTCTATGGAGACAGATGCAGTGTATTTGGGATTCTCAACTGTCATGGCAACCTGAGAATGAAACGTTGGATTTCGAAATCTTTTCTCCCTATTTTAATCGTCCTTCATCAAACTCGGCCCCTTTGTCTTTTGCCTCCCCCGCTCTCGTGTCTCCAGTTTCCCAACACCTGCAACCGACCGAACGGTCCCTTTTTTACTTCATATCCTCCTCTTTTGTCTCTATTCCTTCAGATGTCCTATTTGCACCTGGTCAATCCGTGAAATAACATTGAGCTTTTGTTTTTGCGTGGTCAGCGTGGGAATGGACATCTTATCAATAATTAGAGATATATCCTCATTGAATTTGATGAAAAATACTTTTATTTGTTCTTAAAATCTCTCATTACGCCGAATTTCAAATAAAATACAATTTAATTACAATAAAGCCTTTTTGCAGTAAAATTGAATATTTTAAACGAAATTAATTTAATTCATTGACTATAATCGGCGAGGTTTGGTGCGTCTCTCTCACATCATATCGTGCTTTTAATGGATTATATTTGTTAGGCTTTTTATCATTGCAACTAATCGAATATAAATCTAGATTAAAACTAATTGAGCACCGAAATGAGTTGATTTGTTTGAATTTTAGTGATTTGGTTAGAGCTCCTACAAAGGAAAGTATATTGAGAAATGTTTATTCAAAATTCGATGTTCATTTTGGCTGTCAATTTCTTTACTCTTTCGCTTTCAATCGACTCCAAGAGCTCGAAATGCTTCGCAAAGGAATAAGAGTACCAGACAGTCTTACGCCATTATACAGTATGGTATTTTCTGGATTTCCATCACAGCAATACATTGCATTATATACGCTGAGAGTACATGTATATTTATCTCTTTCTCAATCGAGCTCATTCGCGTTGAGGCATCTTTCGCTCCAATACTCATAAAAATACGATGTTAATTACTTATTTAGGAATTATGGAACGCTCGAGATATGAGTTGATAATTTATGTGGTTTTTCAATATATTCATGATCAAGGCTAGAATACTTTAAAACTTGGAGAAACCTTGAGTCATCATCATTTATTTCTACGTAACTTTTTATTAACTGTAAAACTTAAATCTAGAAATAGAGATGAATTTTAAAGACTGCTCTTTAAATTATAATATTATTATGGACGTCCGCATCTGAAATGCTATCGAACTGAATCTTCATTTGCATTATATTTCACATATCTGAGACACCGCCTACTGCGTTCAGAGAAAAATTTAAAATAAATTCACTTCATCTATGAACAAAATTTCTTCCGAGAAACGATATTAATATTTTCGATCACTTGATTTAGCAATCTTTCCACCATAAAATGTTTAATTCAGTTGGATTCATTTCATAGTAATAGGATGCCCATGATATTCCATGATAAGTTGGTTTTCACCAAAAAAGAGAAAAAAATCAGTTTTTCGAGAACATGTAAATGTTACTATTTCAGTGTCTGTAGTAGAAGGAAAAGTGCTGTGAAATTAAGGCCCCAAAACATACTTTTGGAAGGGAAAGAAATTCAGTTCCTGTGCATTAAATGATAAGAAAAGCACACAACTAACGCTAACAAATTACGCGTCACTTGAATCGACGATTAACAAATTATCCGATATCAGCAAATGCTATTTGTAGAAGTCTCAGTTTTATTACTTATGAAAGACTTTGTTAAATTTTAGTATTTATTTATTATATATGTATACGTTTAGTAATTTATTTATTAAAAGAGATAAAATAGTAGTCAAATTAGTTACAGAGAAGTGGCTCAGAAAAGCTTCCAATGCAAAGGCATAAGGGAGTTGGGGTGGGAGCGAGCGTATTCTACAAAATGACAAGATACGAACAGAAAGTCCCATTTTGGCAGAAGAAGATGCCTAAAAGATACCAACCACTCGAGAAAATTCTCCCTTGAAACCCTCGGTTCTATGGAGGAAATAAAAAAGTTCTTTTGACATTCACGTCCCTGTTTGTCATCGTCGTTCTCCTCCATCTTGTATCGCCACTCGAATCGAAACCAACTCGATGTGAAAATACCCGAAAGACCTTCCGGAGAGCAATTGTCCCATGGCAACCGAGCGTGCAACCATACCTCGTGTCATGCAGGTTGGTGTCTCCTGCAAAAGAATTTCACCCTTCTTTTGTACTAAGACTTTTAGCAGCTACTGCAGACTACCTGTGGCACCTTCTGGGTATACTGGTCAGCTGGGAAAATTTTACTACCGTCCTATCCCATCCAAGAGTTCCTTTTTTCTAAGACCGAGTCTATTACAAGGATACACATTGTAGGTTAGGGTCCATGTCCCCATCCACAAATCCACAAAAACCAAAATTTCCAAATTGTTCCCAAAAAAGGTGATGTGAAAATATAAATATCGCCTTTTATTTAGGGTTTTGATAAAGTAAAAGAAACTGTGAATAAGAAATGAAGAATTTGTCGATGTGACGCAAATGGGTATAAAGAAACCTCATCTGAGGAAATCGAGAGCGATTACCTTTTTCTGAGAAGTTTTTCCCTGAAATTTTACCATAATATAATACCCTTTGATATGAAGAGCTTCTCAAGCAAGGGTTCCAATGGACAAAGAAGGAAGGGAGTTGGTTTAGATACTCGATTGGTTGATTACATAAGACATTGATAATTCGTGCGAGAATTTGCCCCATCATTATGTCTCATAAATTATCGAATTTTTTGAAATGCTGAAAATTTTTACTTCGAAGATTTTGAATTTGAGAGAATATATTCAAATTTTTACATTTCGTCGTGAATTTAATTTTTATATCTTTAGAGCTGTTATGATATTTTATCTATATTGTTATAGTACATGAATAGCGAAAAAGTTTCTGTTCGTTGTAGTATTTTCCTTTTGATGATATGCCGAATAAATTGCAGTATATATCCTATCCTATATCAAGTCTCTTGTTGGCAAGGCTTTCCTTTCCACACTACTAATATATTAACTAAATTTGTATGCCTGAGATCTTGTTTCCGATCATGTACGTAACTCGTGCCATCGTCCTTACCCGTATTTTCCTTCTCTGAAAATTCTCAACACATTCCTTGCTTTCTACGAAGACTTACTTTTTCATTTAGCATAAATATTTATGACATATTTTTGAATGGCAACACCATATCTATATATACATATATGAACATGCATGCAATAGCTCCAAATATTTGTTATTGACTATGACATATATTATATAATATTATTATATATTCACATATTATATAATATAAAAATTAACTATAACATATATTATATATATATATATATATATTTGTAATTAATTCATACACATGTAAAGATTTAAGAACTATATTTGATAATTTGTTGATATTATGCACCTTAATATATGTGTTGTTTATAGCTGTTTCAACGATCATTCATACTCGTTTTATGAAATATAAAAGAAAAATATACGCTATATCTTTCATTTCCACACAAGAAAAGCTAATTATTTACACCAGTTACAGTCATGAAAAACATTTAAGGGGGATCGACTGCTGAAGTTCCTGAAGTCCTCGGGTCGTCGACCCCTGTATCGTCTTTATGTGAGTTGAAAAGAGACGGACATCGTTATGTCACCGACTTCTTTATCTCCTTTTATACGGAAAAAAGCTGTGCCGCGTGTCATTTTCTAAGTTCTTCTTTGCTGTGGAAGACACTCGAGATTTGGTCAAAGTGCTCATCGTCTTTTGTACGAAATACACCTAAATTCCCCTCAACGATCCCAAGAATCGGTGGTGAACGACGGAATTCGTGGTTTTCCATTTCCCATGATCCCCAGACTGTGTCGGTTTTTTCGTACAAAAATAATGAGGGGAATCCGACTTAAATATGATTTGACTGGAAATCTTAAAAGGGGTCGAGAGTCGATATAATCTACATATCTTTAATATATAAAATATAATAAATTCGAAGCTCCAATAATTTAGTAATCTTTTTTATGTCGTTTATGTTATCCTGCATAATTTTACTTATATATATATATTTTCCGGCCACGTCGAATTTTTCTTTCTGTGGACGTGGAATTTCAATTGAGGAGAAGCAATGATTGCACATCCACATACTCTTAATAATCTAAAGGAGTAATTAAAAGAAGAGATTGTGCTCGAATCCAATGACCGATCGTTGAAATATCCATCAATTAGATTCTTTTATGCCAATTAATCTTGAAGAGGGCACTAAACCGGTCTGCTTACCAAATAGTTGATCACGGAGATTTTTTTCATATTTCAAAAAAATCAATCCGGCAGTCTTCATTGGCTATCAAAATGACAGAATTTTTGATATTATATGATTATCATAGAGAATCAATAAAAACTGTTTTAACAGAATAATTTATTTGCTAACTATTAGAGATAGTTTGGTATCGTTTTTCGCAGAAAAAATTCAAACAGGGTGATGAGGCATCTGGAATTGTCGAATACTCTACATTTACTGACTTTCGGTAAAGCAAAAATACCTCCAAAAGCTAACAAATTCGGAATTCATTACTTCTACCACTGGGATACGGTGCAAATTTTTTATCCCCAAAATGTCAATGGAGCTGCATTCTTTTTCTAACGATATCTCACGGTCAGAATAATGGCCAATCCAAGATCCCCTCTCAATAGTCGAACAGTTGAATTTGGTTAATATAAAAGAAAGTATTTATTCTTTTTCATTGATCTAGGCGAAATCGCAGTTTTTCTTGCGGAGGAAAGGTCTCTCATCCGATGCACATCTCTCTGCATACGCTTTCCTGAGATTTATAATGCCGTTTCAATTTTTCGGAAAAAATAATACGAAAGATGTGGGCCTGGAAAGGTCAAACGCTGTCCAGGCACTTTTTGATCATTTTTTTGCCTTTGCGGATACACAAACTACGATCCCCACAAATATTTTAAAGCAATGGTCAGCGGCTATTTGTCGCGTCCGAAGCAGATACGCTTTGGGAGAAATTGGAGGTTTTGATGGGCGAAAAATGAAGCGTAAAGAAAGGGAAAAGGATAAATCACAGATGGAGTCAAATGGGGGCGGAAATCAATGCGAGCATGATAAAGGAAAAGAAATTCTTTGGAATTCCTAGAAAACCGTATTTTAGACTGAGTCGGGGTAGTAATAATCAATAATTTACTCATTTATAATTCTTAAATTAATTTTAACATACACGATACCTTTCTATTTTCACTTAATTATGGTGATGAGATACAATGATAGAAAGGTATTATCCATTTTATTATAAAGCGGATTCATTCATCTATTTGCAGAGTACCTAAAGTATATTCTTTTTGCAGTTACGAAGAAGATCTGATTATTAGAATGATTAAAATTTATTCAAATTATGAACCTCATTAACTTATAAAAATCTTTTTTATAGTAACATTTAAAATTTTAAGTAAATATTCAAAATAGTGCGTATAAAATCATAAGTCTGCATTTTATTTAAGATTGCGTAAAGAAGGAATATCTTACTAATAATGTTTTATCATCAATTACACCAAATGAGTAAAATAAAATAAACTCTGGAAATAATTGGAACGTATAATAATATGGATAATTTAATTTTGATCGAGTGAGAGCATAACTTCGAGGATGAATTAGAGTACTAAATTTTTATTATAATTCTAACTATTCTTGAATTTTATGATAACATCCTTCATTCCATAAAAACAACATATACTCAAATACTCTAATTGCTCTAGTACTTGTATAAAGGATGATGTAATCCTGTCAGTGTCTAATTAGATACCTAATCTTTCTTTAATCTCTTTAGATACCTAATCAACTCAACTAATAAGTGTGGAAGAATCGATGCTTTTTATGCAACAATAAGGAATGAAAGATATAATTCGATAACACCGAACCAGCGACACAGATAAGCTGCAACTGCAAGGAAAATCAATTCCAAACAGGCTCTATGCTAAGATAAACAATTTGAAAGGCAAAGTTTAATCAGAAACTGATTTTAATTACAAACTGAAATTGGTTGGAGGAATGATCCAGTACATAAACGTCGAATATTTCCAAAATTAAACTTCCACTTATCGAAATATATTATACGTTTAACAAAACCACGCTTCGATGAGAATTCTCCGCTTTTATTATCTCGAGGGGAAAATAAACAAGATTGAGCGAACTCCCAAAAAAGTGCCGAAAACAACCCTTTTTTTATGCGCTATAAACTTATCCAATGGCGAAGCCTCGCAAATTCTCTCGATACGCCTTCGAATTAAAGCTGGAAAATTCGCCCCTTGGGTCAGTGTTATCGTGTGCTCCCCCACAAACAATAAAGGCAATAAAACGCAGACACGAATCAAAAAATCCAACGCCACGCCCACATTCCCCTTTCTCAGAATCGTCATTTTTTCTCGCGACTAGACTTTTACCATTCGCCTTATATAATAATATAAATATATCTTTGGGTTTTTCTTCCGGTTAAATGGAAGGAATATTTTGCGGCCTTCCTTGATGGTCGTTTAGAGCAGAAACGCCTCCCTTTTTTATCACCGCTCCGTTTGGAAATTCTTCCCGTAGAAAGATGTGACAGGGCCACACTTGCTGTCATCGTAATTGCCGATTTACTGCTTTTGTGTATCGGAATATCACTTCTATAGTACCGTTTCTATTGCTGTTTTTTTGACGCTCAAATGATATGACAATCGACTCATTTATTTTCGAGTGAAAAGTTTTAGAAAAATTGATTCGATTCAGAGAATTTGCAATTTGTTGAAGCAATTGTCAGAAATTTTGGTTTCTTTGTCCAAATTAATTCATAAGTAAAGATATGTGAAAGGGCTTTGCACCATCTGCTCGTGAGACACAAAGTTAATGAGAAGGGAAAAATTGCGTTACGATTAGGACTCGAACTTAGTTGCATAAACACATCCCAATATGTGTAATCCCAACATATGATAATATCCTGTAAATATTAATATAATATAACAATAAAACGATATAAATAATAAAATAATTTAATAATAGAACAACATAATAACATCCCTTCATAAAAATCATAAATAGCTTAATCGAATATTGGGTATGATTAACATCGTATCGAAATATCGCCATAAGTGCAGAGTACATTTACCTTTACACATTTACATTACTACCCCGCAAACAGTCTTGTGGCGTTTGGCAGGGGGTGCCAAGACACCAAGTCCCTAACTACTCTTTCTTGTTTGCGCATCTTATACAATCGGGAAAGAAAGACCAATAATAACTTTCCGTTCGTGCGATTATCTCACGAAATTTTTTGGATGCCTGGACTCTACAATTATATTCGCTACGCGTGGGGATCACAGTGTCTCTTATCTCATCCTTTACGTCGCTGCTTAAGAATTTCTCGAATAATTTGAGCCTATACTCGTTTCTTCTAATACTTAGAGTATCCCATCCGAGGGATTCAATCATTTTCGATACACTGGTGTCAAATTTATAATCCCCTTTTACGAATCGAGCCGCTCTGCGCTGTACGCGTCCTAACTCAGCGATCAAACCCTTTTCGTATGGATTCCACACTGCGCAACAAAAATTCAAGTAAAGGGCGAACTAACGAAAAATAAGCAACCTCTTTAACTTTGGGTTGACATCCCTTGAGAACGCGGTTACAGAGCCTGAGCGTCCTATCGGCCGACCCCACTGTATCCTGAATGTGAGCTTTAAACGATAAATTACTACTGAATGTAACACTTAAGTGTTTATGCTGACTAACGAATTCTAGTTTTGTACCGCTGATGAGGTAAGGAGTTTGGCTAGAAGTTGGATTCTAGGATCGGTTCATACTCATTGCTACACATTTGTCTACGTTTAGTTGGAGCTGCCAATTTTTACACCATTCGGTAATGGCGTCCAGGTCGCGCTGTAAAATTGACTTATCTTCCTCATTCTAAATTTTCCAATTAATAAGGGTAATGTAAGTGAAAGTAATTAATTTTTCAAATTTGCATCTTCGATAGCTTGTTACATATTTTTGGTTTGAAGATTTTATGTCGTTTCCTATTTTTTTATTATCAAAGACCGCACATACATCCACTTTCTGGACAATTAGAGTGTGGTCGTAAACTTAACAACGGACGTCACAAACATCAAGACCCTGAGAGGAATATTTCCTGTCGTGATTTGAGCCCGGGATTTGAGCCCGGGGCCTCAGCGTTAGAAGATAAGCATGCTAACCATTCCGCCAACGAGGATTATCTATCTTAATTCCAAATATACTATGAAATCTTATTAAATACAATCTTTAAGAATATTAATTAACACATCCCGTGTAAAAATAAATCTTTAAAAGTCAATTCTTATTACATCTTATCTCATTGTCATTGGCATAAATAATTTCCTGTTGGGATTTGAGCCTGAGGCCTCAGCGTTAGAAGATAAGCATGCTAACCATTCCGCCAACGAAGCCAGCAATATAAATCTATTCCGCAGAGTAAGTGCTTCTAACAAAGTTAATAGATATCAGTCCATTGATGTTTAAAAGGCGTAAAACGCGTAAATGATCCGTATTCATAGTGTAGGTGTGCACTTCCGCCCCAAATGAGGTTTTAGGAGGTCATTGATGTGCCAATTCCGCTCTCGGCGCGCGGATTCGATTTTCATGCTCTATCCGATTGCATCACACTTGCAGAGGTGAATAGGAAGAACAAAATTGAGGGAGATAAGGTATCCTTAGGGACAATGAGAGGGACAAAGGAGAAGCCACTTAGGGTTGCGGGATAAACACATTTTGAGAGCAGGTAGAAAAGTGCGCATGGCGCCTAACAGTCAATGGAAGACACTGTTGCCATTCTTCGAGAGTTGTTCCCACGCCTAGAAAGACATCTGCCCACCCTTACGGAAAATGCTGATAAAGGTTTAATTTTACTTTCTTAGTTTTGAAAAGTGGAAGAAGAGTACTGAATACCAATTTGCTTTAACTACCGTATTTTGCCTAAGAAAATCTAGATGAACGGATCATAATTATAGGGAATGGTACCAGATATCCTTAACGTACACATTTATCAAGTAAACTTGTCATAGTTTGTATTTAAAGTCATTGAGTTCTACAATTAATATTTTTCAATGTATCAGAATTTTAATACGCCCAATGCTGAAATATTTAACAATTCGTTTGGATAGCTCGTGAGGCTATAAAGTGAAAGATTTAATACATTGTATGCTCTCAAAAATCCGAACTAACGACGGACATCTCGGAATAAATTTCGAATCTCTTAGGAAAGAAACACAATTGAGGGCGGAGTCTATTAAAGAAGACACATTTGCGGAGGGCTGATTGTGGCAGGGATGACCTCAAATATATCCCGGTGTGGATTTCGCCTGCGGACGTACCCAATAGACAATGGAGCCTCTCTCTCAGTCGGTGGTGAGATGCTGTGGCTCTAAAAGGAAATCCAAGAAAATTCTTCTCTTTCAAATGTCTACATAAAATTCGATATTTTTCACTCGGAATTGAAATGACTAAGCCAAAATATCCGCTTAGTCCGTAACATCTGGGAAATATGACTTATCAGGACATTTTCAGGTAAATACCAATATATATAATACCAAATCATAAATCTAAAACATTTAATGAATCTTTTCATGTTACAGCATGGCAATGGAACGCACTTCCCTCCATAGTTAAAAATTCTCTTTCACTTTCCTCTTTTAAAAAGCACTATCATAAACTTCTTTTTCAGGAACAACAAATTAACAATAGTCAAATTCTGTCTTATATGCACTAGTCACTGATATTGTCATTATATAAATTTATTTTTCTGTTTGTTCTTTATATTGTACATATGATAATATTGAATCTTTATGTAATCATATGTATCATATACTTTTATACGTATCCTTTGTCTTGCAATATCTGTAACATTCTTTCTCTATTCTATTCTACTTATTTATTTTTCTTATTATTTTTCGTTTTCTTGTTTTTTCTATTTTACTATTACTTTATATACTCTATGATTTATTATATTAATGAATTTTTAGGTTAAATGGAAGATTGGACTTTTTAGTCCCAATTTCGCCTAATAAAGACCTATGCATGTATGTATATGTATTTACATTTACATAAATACCCCGCGAGGAGTCTTATGGCATATAGCAGGGGGTGTCAATACACCAATCTAACTATTTATCCTATTTATTCTTCTAATACTATCCGGGGGAAAAGACCGATGATAACCATCCGTACGCGCGATAATCTCACGGAATTCGTTTGTCGCCTGGTTCCGAAAATTACGATCGCTAATTACGGGAATTATGATGTCGCATATCTCGTCGCGTAAATCACCGCCTCGGAATTTTTCAAAAAGTTTTAATCTATATTCAATTCTTCTATCCTCGAGAGATGTCCAGCTGAGGGTTTTAATCATCTCCGATACACTGCTATCGAACCCATAGTCTCCCTTAACGAAACGAGCAGCTCTACGCTGTACACGCTCCAGCTCCAAGATCAATCCCTTCTCGTGTGGATTCCTCACCGCGTAGCAGTACTCCAGCAGCGGTCGAACTAACGAAAAGTAAGCCACTTCTTTGACATTCGACTGACTACCTCTAAGGATGCGGTTACATAGCCTCGTCATCCGATCAGCTAACCCCAGTAAGCTTTGTATGTGTGTCTTGAACGATAAATCACTACTGGAAACGACACCTAGGTATTTATACTGGTTCACGAAATCTAATTTAACGCCTTTAATCTGATAGGGAGATCCATTAAACGAATTTGTATGGGAACGCGTCATGGTCATTGATACGCATTTCTCTACGTTCAGCCCGAGCTGCCAGTCTTCACACCATTTGGAGATAACATCCAGGTCACGCTGTAGTATCGATTGATCTTCCGCGGTTTGTATTTTTCTATATATCAGAGTGTCGTCCGCAAAGAGCTTTTACGTTACTCTTTACATTGTCTACGATATCGTTAATATAAATTAGGAGCAATACTGGCCCAACGATACTGGCCTGGGGAACCCCTGAGAATGAAATGTATGTATGACGCAGAAGAATTATCTGAAAATCAAGAGAATTTTGAACATTCAGAGCATTATGACTTAAATTGATGGAAGCAAACAGAATTTCCGTAGATTTGCGCTCAAAATTTTCCAATTTCACATAAAATTTAACAGGAATAAGAACCACACTCTTTGAAAACTGACACTTTGTCATGTGAAAAGCGGCGTGATCATATCACCTGAATAAGTCTAACAAGAGGATGGAAACGTTTCGGCAGAGATGAATGCTATTTAGCAAAAAATGATGGATGATTGAGGAGAAAGTATGTTTTTTCGTGAAAAGGAGATCAGTGCCAGTGAAGAATTGGACCCAGAAGAGATGAGATGGTTATTGTGTTACTAATAAGAGAGCCTCTCTTCGTATTCAAAGGCAGTTGATTGAATTTCCCTTAATATCTCAGGATCGTAGCCTCAGTGGATAAGGAAAAGTAGATATTAAATGTTCACAAAGAATCATACTACTAGGTTACAATGGTGAAACAGAAGTGAATGCAGCGGTTTTGACTGGGACTGAAACCCAGCCAAGCAAGTGGGGGACCTCTTTAGCCTAAATTATTCTTTCACGCGACATATTAGTTCATAATTCAAGAAATATGAAAATGGATTTTAATGATTTTACAGAAGATGTCAATTCTTGTCGTCTTTCACTGTAAATGCGTATGAGATTAAATAGTACGAAATATATATAATAAATATATAAATATATAATAAACCTAACAAGAGCAAGAAAAGAACAAACTACCACAGAAGATTATTTGAGAAAAAACTATTGAATAACATTAGTTTAAGAAACAAGGATTTAGTCGGTATTGAATATTCAGAATCACTCATAATACGGATATCGAATAGGTTATTGGTTCTCTCCATCGAAGGAAAGAAGCATTCCTTCTTCGGCGAAATCTGATTCTACGAGAATGACACTCACAGGAGATGTTCTTTTTTCCTTCCCATCTACTCTATTTTCAATTTATTTTCGCTTTAATTCCTTTCTCTCTCTAACCAGCGACCTCTCGCTTGATTTGTGCTCCTCCGCCTTCTTTTGTCCTCCATCCAGATCGTCTTTCCTTTTCTCTTATTTCTTTTCGATTCTCAATTTCCTCTCAATAAGCTTTCTTTTTATACTAATGCCGCTCTTTGATTTACTATTCTCATTTATCTTTCCTCTTCACCGCTCTTTCAATCCATACGCCCTTTTCAGAGCAATACGTTTTCCCTGAATTATTAATGCAAGTGAAGAATATTCATAAACATCATTTGGTCAGACTCCGTAAGGAAAGAGACGAATTGCAAATACTGCACAGCTGATACTACATGTTACTGAACGAGAAATAATATTATTGGATTACTTGAAACCATAAAGATGGATTTCGAGCACGAATTTTGGAGCCAAGATATTTGCTTTTATACGTTTTTCTTTCTCTATAAAATAAATATTCACTGAAAAGTATTCACCAGAGTATAATTTAGATTAATTTTCTATTCTTAACTCAAGTAATTACATTATATACTTTTAACTATTTCTGTATGTTATAGTTTTAATTATATTCCAATTTTGAATATATTTATTTTTGAGAAGAAAGCTTAAAAATAGTAGGAACACTTCTAAGAATGACACAAAGAGCTTGTGGTAACAGATCAGATTTCAAAATCAAGAGAACGTCGATGTTAATTTCCAAATTCCAAACTGAGGAAAACTAAGATGAGTCTGGGAAATCGATTCCTCAACTTCGTCCTCAAGAATATAAAGTTTTGCCAATGATTTTTGCCGTCTCCATTCAGCACTCGCCTCTTTTTTTATTCCATCGGCTTCTATTCATTTGAAAATTTTCCTTTACCGCTATCAACCGATTCCAATCTGGACTCCTATCACCTTCCCTCGCAGATTCCCCCAATTTCATTTCTTCCCTCTTGTCTTTGTCCGGAAGAAATCATTTCTACTTCCACACCGTTGACACCTCATCTATTCCAATCATTCGAACGAAATCTCATTCTTCGGACAACTCCTTTGGAAAGAAAAAAAACATTCTGAACAAATAACTCGTCCAATTTCATCTCGGTTTCGTCTGCAATTCCATTCTGATTTGTAATCCATTTACGCTCCTCCTCAATATCCAATATATAATACCAATATGTCTTTGTTATACTTTATTACTTCAAGACGTTGAAGTGCGATTTTTGTTGTAGAGAATAACCAAACTCATCAATTCTAATTCGATAACTTCACAATCTGATAATTTCTTTGGTCTTGCGTGAGAAGTGTAAACAGCTTGCGTATTACCAAAAAAAATGTAGTCTATCTTTTGTAAATTGTTCCATATGTTACATTCATAAATTCTTCTTTCATTTTTAAATTTTATTCAGGATTCTTATTCTTTAATGTATACGTTTCTTGGAGCTATCCATTTGCATTAAAAGATCTCTTGTTTCACTTAAATAAAAAATAAGTCACCTGTAAATGCGCTTGGAATGATCTTTTCTTACAAAATTAAACCGCCATATTTCTTAAGGATATCACTCAATTCTTGTAAGATTCTCTTTGTGGAAGAAATCGAATTTCATTGCGACTCGGAATAAACTGCGAAGATCGATATCTTTAGCGCGTTTCTTTGGCTGAGAAGTTGATACAACTGAAAGGGGCGATATCCTATGAATGAACGAACGATCCTTTTAATTGAATCTAAAATTTAAGTAACGAATCTAAGTATTCTAGAGAGCGTGGTACTTCTCGATCTCGTCCGCTTCTAGAGGGCAATTTCGTTGAGGGGAAGGATACAGAAGAGCCGAAAAGTGACGTCACTCGAATGTCAGGGACACTCCCACTGGAGCAGAATGCTCACTTTAATTGGAACCTAGCGGAGCATTGCCAAGGGATATCGAAGGAGTTCTCCAAATTAGGAATATTTATGATGATTGGTAAAAATGGAGCAACTATTGAGGATGTTGAAGAAACATGGTGTGAAACACCAAGAGAAATTTTATCCCCAAAGGTTTGAAAATGTTATGTAGCAATTGTATGGAACTATTAGTAAAATTTTATCCGCAAGTATAGTTTTCATGGACTAAACAGTGTATATTTGTTACAACAAGAATACAATACGTTATATTTCCATATTTTCGGTACTATTTATAAGGAAAATAGGAATTAAAATAGTCGAAATTTTTATGGTAAAATTACTTTGAGGATATAGAACACTACAAAAACAAATAGAGTAGATATAGAACAGAAAGTAACAAAATATTTTAAGTCTAATTTTGGGTACTCAGTTATTGATTAAGAATTTCTAATACCAAAAGAAAATTACGCGAATTTATAAATCTTTTCGACTTTATCATATCAGGGAAATCAATTTATAATTATTATTTGCAAAACGTATTTCTAAAAGAGTGTCACACAAAATTGGGGGTCTTTAAACGATTCACCTTAATATTGACACTTAATGACGTGTGCGGGAGCCTAAACAGTATTTTTGATCAGAAAAAAACGTTGTTAGAGGCAAAACTATGACATTTAATTGAAGCCCCCCATTTTATTTGCAATTGAGCTCGTTCACTTCCTAAAGTAAAGCTCATTGAAATTCCGCTGAAATTTTGTGATGACATTTGAAACAAGGCTGCATATGTCTCATCTCTCTAAAATGTTTCTATGGCATCATCAATTGAATAGAAAGGCCTTGCTGAAACTTTATTTTTCAATCCTTTAACAGATCGGGTAAATATAAAGAATTCGGATCCTTGAGAGATTATTAGATACGGTTTAAACAACTTTAAGAGAATTATGACAATACCCAGCAAATATACACAAGAATTTATTGATTTAAGGAAGATAATTAATTCAGTTTATAATATACTGTATAAGACTAAATTATTGTTTGAATCAAGAAAAAAATTGCGACTTTAAAAAACTATGGTCGAAGCCAACAAAAAACATTCCTCGAAAAAAAGAATTTTCGAATAAAAGAAATTTCTTTACAGAAACCTTTTTATATATAATACTCCATAAGTAATTTTCTTGCATCTATTTATAGGAACTCTTAAATTCATCATCAATTAAGTGCAAATCTTGCAGCAACTTACACTTTGTTCGATTTATAATAATTGTATATGATTTTTAATCATCTCACAAATAAGAGTAGCCATATAATTAATAGTAAATTATTTTTATTGGTTATTAAAGATCTCCGTAAGGCCCTGATTTCTGAAATATATATTAATACTTCAAACTCACTAATATTTTCTCCTTAAATTATAAACAAACTCCCTCAGTCTGAGTATCTACACGAGAATCATATCTGATATTGGAATTAATTCAATATATGCTTAGTATTTATAATTTTTTATTAAGATCGCACGAATATCCACTTTCTGGACAATTACAGTGTGGTTCTCAAATTAGCAACGGTCGTTCACAAACTTGAAAATTCCCTCCTTAGCCGGGATTTGAACCCGGGACCTCGTTTGAAGATTTAACATGCTAACCATTCTGCCGACTAGGCAGGAAATGAACATGAAATAGTACATAAAGACTGCATACATCTACTAATCTGTCAGCTGAAGAAGTTCAGAGTCGGTAAAGTTTTGGACTGTACCCTTGATTAATTTATTCCTGTATGACAGCGTTCGCGGTTATTTTCCCAAACAATTCATTTAACAAAGAGCAAGAATTTCACATAAACTGGTACCCGAATCTTTCTAGAAAGTTCCATTGAGTTTTACATCATTGAATAGAAAGTAATCATCTGGGTAATAATTAGTAAATTTGAATAATATTTCATTATATAAATTTAGTAATAAGGTTTTTATTTAACTCTGCATAAATTGGGTGGTTAAAACATTTACTTCTTAAAATATGTTCATGTTTTCATTACAGTATTTCTGAATTAAATAACTAGACTCGATCATCTGATTTTGGTATCCAAGCGATTATGTAGAAGAGAAATCATATTTTTCCATCAATAATCCGTCTTATAAAAACAAAAACTGATCCCTTTGAGTTGCAAACAAATCCTTCATCTGCTTGAGGACGTCATACTCCGAGGTTTATGATTTTTGCAAGATTTCATTCAGCATCGTCAGCGTTACTAAAAATATTCGAAAATTGTCAAAAACCGAGAATGCAGTAAATCATGGAAAAATTATCGGCGAAAGATGATCATTATGATGTACTTATATGTTATTTTTACTACTTCCTGAATAATTTTTTTCTAGATTTAACAGCTCCTCTTAAAATTCTAAGAGTTATAAATTTATAATAACCTAAAAATTTTTAATCTTTTTTCCTGAACTATTCCAAAATATGAAATTTTGTGATATTTTAACAATTTCTCACCCCAAATACATCTTTAAAATATACATTTTTTATCGTTGCTCATTATTTGCTTAGAATTGTTTATATTAATAGTATTTTTCAACGATTTTCATCCAGTTTCTACGTATTTAATTCTGAAATAAATACTTTTCTTTTGTATATCAACAGGCTTCATCAAGTTGTAAGGCTAGTGCCGAGACAAAAAATTACTTCTTGCTCTTCGTTTGATGCCTTCATTTGGAATATTTTCAAAGAAAAGGAGATTATGATTCGAGGGATTATACTTGAGGAAACCCATTGTTTTATAGCGGATCAGCCTGAAAGGTCTTTGGTATTCCATAAATTCATATTCTGCAAGTTTAAACAATAATATTAGCTTTTTCTTTCAGTAAAATTTCCCACAACTGAATCCCCGAAGAGACACAAATGCGTGATGAACGAGAATGATGTAATTGCAGATGTGCAATTAAAGGATTGATCTTAAAAATGATTAATTTCATTATTTTAAAAAGAAATGTATGATGCTCGGGTACATTAACTAAATTTAGGATATAATTTTCAGTTTGAATAAAATGGAAAAATACTTTCTGCAAAAACATTCCCAAAACGTATACTTAAATTACTCCATTTTAAAGGGCAAAATTGATGAAAACAAAGCCGAAGAGATTTTGAGAGGGGTTCCGGAAAAGAAGTTAATCGCAGTTCTGAGTGGAATCAGTGTAGCCCCTTATCTACACTTTGAAAACTGCCGCACTGGGAGACGTTCAACTCCAGCGCACTTCCGCCAACTTCCCCTTTAGCCGCTTCAAAAGTCTTAGTTTCCCAACAAAAACCCAATTCGCTCCTTTAATGTAGAATATTCTTGCAACCGAAAAAGAGGAAGCGTCTTAATCTCTTTGGATCTTCAGTTTCCTTTCTTTTTTCCCCTAATTTCTCGTTTTCCGCCCGTTGTCAGTTCCACACTCTTTCACGAACTAACTAAGAATTACTTCCAAGCGTTTTGCCAGAAGTATAAAAACAGTCAAACCCCATTTCCTTTACGTTTTATTGCAGAACCAGAAGTCATTTCCTAAACTTCTTTCCAACCGTGGATAAGAAGATTCGATAACTTCCAAAGTATGTTTCTTGGAGATAACTAACAATATAATGATGCAAAAGAATCTAAGAATTTTTTTACAACTGAATTAAATTTGTTAGTCGTTATGCCGGGAGATTGAGAATTCTAGAACCATACAAGAATTTTTTCATAGACATTCTGAGAGTATTAGAAGAGATAACTGAAAAATATCCATTCATCTCCTAAAGAATAGAAATTTCCCACTCCATATATTTTTAAACCATTCAATAGGTCACGTAAAGTAAATCTGTGGTATGTCGAAGGAAAAGCTGTTAAACAGAAATTACTCATTTGATAATCCTTAATGTGTACGCTTTTTTCATGGTGTTTAAGATAATGCGAAATTAATTATTCAATTTGGAATTGAATAATTCGATAAAATTTATAATTTCAACTTAAGATAAAATATTTTGAAGAATAATCACTTATAAGCATACGATTCAAAGAGAAAGGCAGTTTTGATCGATAGTATTTTTCATTTTATTGATTCGAAAAAGCCAATCAATATTTCGAAGTGAAAAGTAATTACGTAAGTTGAGGCTAAAGTTGAAAATATCGATACGTCTGCCTTCGTTGGTTCCATTCAATTCCCTTCTCAGAGACCGGTAATTTGTAATTTATAAGCAGACAATTCAAGAGGGATTATTCAAACTGAGTTGGGAGGAACTTAGCGAAGTATAAGTGATAAACGCTTTTCACCGATGACAAAGTTCAAAAGAAAGCAAGTGAAAGGTTTTTCTCTCCCCTTCCAGATTTACTTCCATCGATCCGTGTGGCTTTGTAGAGCAGCAAATTGAACATAGTTCACCGAGCAGAAGAACGGTGTAGTAGCTGATTGAATTTGGGAAAGTTCCTCATTTGAATCCTTGGAAACGACGACTGCGTTACCAAATAATAATTTTTTACACTTACACATGTTCCAGTGCTTGTTGGTGAAATAAAATTGTAGCGATATGTAGATGAATCGGATGATATTTTATTCTTCAATCCTGAGAAATGATTCTAATGTTTTATTTGACCGTCATTCGGTCTACGATTTTATGGAAGTAGATGAAGATAATTTAATGAGTCACTTATTTGGATTTCGTAATTAACTCTTTTATTTAAAATTGACAGTTTTCATTTTAATGATTATTTTATACGTATAGACAATATTTGAATCGCACACTCGTTTGATTCCATCGTCGATTACACTCGAGTCAGTTAAAGAAGTTTAGATTAGACCTAGATTAATTGTAACTTGAATTGTGCATTCGATTGTGGCTTAATTATGGTGTGTACGCGAGAACCTCTTCCTTGGTCACTTGATTGATGATTGTGTAAGTCATTATAACCTAAGAGATTCAAAGATTTTAACTAAATATGAACTTTCAATAACATCTTTTTATGAGACAACGGGATGGCAAATTTGTATACACATGAGAATCTCATACTTATATTTTTGTAGGGAGAAAGAAGTTAAAGAGTTTTTGTAGGAAATATTAAAATATCAAACTTTCATGATTTTTATTTTTTCAAATAAAAGAAATTTGTAAGGGAGGTGAATTACTTCTTTCGAATTATCTACAAAGCTCGAAAAATGCCTAATGATGGCGCACATTAAATCAATCGTATTAATTCACAACAAAGAATATCTTGACAATCTATGTTTTAAACCTATTCTTTGCTCTTTAGGAAACATAAAGATTGTAACAGGAATGCCTCTTTTTTGCCTTCGTACTTTTCTTACTTAGAGAATAAAGAAATTAATTTCATCCCGAATGGACTGAGGGAGTTGGAGATCCTTAGCGGAAAAATAACTCCCACAGTTTTTAAAGAATAATTTCTAAGATACCCTCACGGTTTTTTCTTTTCCACCCAGTCTCGGACAAAAGTCCGGGGAAATGGAGTTTAAAAAGAGTTTTGAAATTGCACTCATAGTAATAAACTTCCTGGTTTCAACTCTTCTTCCAATTTCCCCGCCCTTGTTTCCGAGAAAATCAAAATAAAAACCTCCCTTCGCGACCCCAAAAACTTCAAACGCGACCCTCCTTCAAAACGTCCTCAACAGATGGCAGAGCAAACCAACCACTCTTGCACCAGTTTCCATGGAAACCTTGTCTGTTGACTGAAGCTTGAAACTTGGCCTCTTCCTTCGTGGCATTTCCTCTTCGCTACCTCCAGTGGGATGGTGCGAAGTTCTGAGCTCACAAATAAGGCAGATGAACAGTCAAACGGATTTCTTTGTGTTCGTTTCTGGAGACACTTCGAGTAACTCCGGCGAGTAATTAGTTCACAATTAAAAGATAGTGGAAGATATTAGCCGCTTTCCGATTGTCCTGTAAGAAAGAGGGATTGAGCTTTGAAGAGTGTTAAGGAATCAAAAGGAAGGGGAACCACGTCTAAGCTGTGCTTTGTCCCTTCTAAGATTTAATTAAAACTTCTCTTCAGTAAATCCGGAATAGCAAAAATTCATATCGGTATATTTTCTTCTCGCAAAAGGCAATTTAAAGATGAATTAGTGCGAACATTATAGACGGTCAAGTTGAAACAAATATGGGTTCAAAGTTTCTGGATTGAAAATAGATTTCAGATACATGGATAATACATCAGTTACCTACATTGTGGGTTTTATGTTAAAATGAAACAAAGATTGCAAACAACTTAAAATAAACGCTCGGAATTGCAAGATAGAAAGGAAAGAACGACGGTGAAAAAAGAAATGAAAACCGTTGGACGTGAGTAGTTTTTATTGCAAGATATGTGAAAAGGACCAAAGGATTGATGGAACATTATCATGTATTTAGCGGTAACTTGGCATAAGAAGGGTTCAGATTCGAAAAAGTCGTTGATCTTTGGAATGCAGGAATAAAAATGGCCAAAGATGACCATGATATTTTTAAATATTTTGCGTTTTTCGTGTTTAAAACATTTATATAATGTATTTTTATTCGACCTTGAGTTCTGTTTATTTTCCCATAACAAAAGAACTATTCTGATTAGCTTCACTCAAGCTTTTATTTTATAAACTACTCATTGTTTTCATTCACATTATTACAGTAAAATTTTTAACGGTATATGATATTTTGTCGGAACAAATGCTCAAGCGGGTCTAACCTAACTGATATTGAAAATAAAGAACACTGCACATCTCCTTTAAATGAAATTAATCTTACAGATTATAATTGATAACAGTGAAAGAAGACGAAAAAATTTCGGTATATATTTGATTAATCTATAATCTCGAGACATTATCGGTCACATCGTGGAACAGCGGATCAATTTTATGTCGAAGGTGGGTGAATGAAGTGGGTAAAGTGCTTTTATTCCTCCACAAATCTTCTTTTTTGAATAAATATTTTAATGATATACGAAACTCTCTTTTCTTACACTCGTTGCTCATTTTATCTCCTTAATGCGGATTCGGTACTTTGTTTTACTGAAGATAATCACAACACGACGTCGTCCTTTATTAATTGTAATAAATTGATATATTGGATGTGGTTTTCAAGAAGATGGTACATTTAGTAAAGAATATCTCTCGTAATGCGAAACGTAAATACCCTTAAAAAATTTTCACTTGATGATTTATGAAAATGATCTTATAATGTACTGATAAGTAAGCGATCGTATATAGTTTTTCAATCTATTATTTTTGTTATAGTATATACAGTAGTACAATATATAGTACAAAAAGTATATGAATTCGCTTAGATTCTATACTTATAAACATATTTCGAATAATTATTCTTATTTTTTATCAATGCAAATGAGGCAAAGAACAATAAAACAAATCTTCAATCTCTCACTCAGTTTAAAACTTAAAAAATTCAGTAATAGAAATAAATAAACTAAATATTGTAATAAATAAAATAAATCATTCCAAAAAATGACTCAAAATAAAGTGACAAAAGAATGGAAAAGAAGTTGAATTATACCATTATTAACTCTTATACCAACTCAAACTTTACCTATGTCTGCAGTTCACAAATGCGATTATCGCAATTAGATTTTTATTAGGTCTATCGTCTCTTGAACTCGGGTATGGATCTCACTGTGTTGATTTCTGCATTCAAGAAGAGATATAATCATTTTTCAGTGGATTGCATAGTTATATTTATAATAAAAGTTACAATTATAATAAGAAAGAATGATTTTGGAATGGAAAGTTACGCTGCTCAAAATAAATGAACGGATTAACGGACGTTAAATAAGTTTGGAGTGGGTTCGATCTTCACATACCAGATTGAGACGTCTTACTAACAATAAACGGTGCCCCTACTAAACAGTACAATGCAGTAGATACAAAAGGGGTTCCTTAGGTTTACTTTTTGCAGGTGTCGAGGAACAGTGTGTTGCGTTTCATATTCTCCTAACGCGTAATCTACGAGTACGTCAGCAATTAGATTTGATTAGAGTGATAAAGATAAAAAGATTGGAATGTTTAATGAGTAAAAAGGAACCTAAAAAACAAAAATTAACTCGGAAAAAATCGAGTCTGCTTCGAAAAAGATATGTATAATGCTACATTTTGAAAATTGCTCTTCTTATCTCGGCGAGTGACATTTTCCGGAGGTGAAGAAAAAATTCTCATTGAGAAAATACAAAGTGAACGTGGAAACATACAAAAGAGTGCTAAAGACCTCGTTATTCCTTGAATATTCCAAGAAGTTGCTGAGGAAAATCGGTGCAGTTTGTCTTAATTAAGATAACTGAAGACTTTTACGAGAACTCCCTCATCGCGGAAAACCACATAATTGAGGCTTCAGAATGAAATTTCTTGGAGAATTCTGGGAAGAAATTCATTTCTTATCTAAGCTGCTTTTTCATATTTTAAGAGCATAAAGGTTTACAAGTGTAACAAAAAATTGAAACGGTCGATAATTCCTCAACCTGGCAGGTCCAATTGAGAAGAACCTATTTTACATATTTATACACAAATTTTATATTCATGATGTACTACATTTAAATCAATTCGATCATAATGAAATTGGACAAGTGTATTGTATTAACACATTCTTCTATATGACTATATAAGAATTGACACCATATAATTTCTATAATTTTTCTAAATGATATTTTAAATACATCGTACATGGTGAATGGAACTTTAAAGTGGTTATCAAAATTTTATTTTACGGCAATTAAATTTTAAGCCAAATGGAGGAGAATACTTCGGTTTTTCCGTAGTCAATGATTCGTTGTGGAAAAGTAAGAAGTTTTCACTTCCATTTCCACAAACCTATCGACTTCTATAGAAGTCTTAGTATATATTAAATTTCGATCTCAAAGTCGGAATTCTGCTGAAAACTCTGATTTCATTGGTTTTTCTTCACTTTAGTTGTTATCTCAAGCAGACCATTATTTTTCCCGACAAATGGAATATGAATTAGGCCCATTCATGTGAGTGAACTGAAAGTGTATGGCGGGTAAGGTAAAAATACAGTAAGGGAGTTTTCCCTTTGATGCATACAGAGGGTGCTCGAGTGCAGGCAAAAGAGCCAAACGGGGGAAGCACTCGCAATTATGAAAAGAAAAACAATCGAAGGGAAAAGTCAGTGGCGAATAAACACTCTGCCGAAACAGAGTTAAGGGTTCTTGCTCGGAATTCATCAATTCCCGAAAGACTTCTCTCGACCCTAGACTGAATTAGATTGGAAAACATATTTATATAATCTAAAAAAGAAAATGAATGATTGTTTTCGAAATTAGCTTCATTTATGAGAAAGAAATCATCGAATTAGAAATATTGTAATGAATATAGGTCTTAAGATTGATTTTCAAATAAAGATTATTTCTCGAAATAATAATCAAAATTTTAGATAAAACTAAAATATAGTTATCGTCTTGAAAAACAATGACGACCATTCAGTAGAGAGGGATGAATTATAGACATCTTCTCTCAATAAAGCTTATGGTGAGCAAAGAATTACCGAGACGTGATGCATCTGATTAGCCTCCCCTAGAAATATTGAAATTAATACGAGGTATAGAGGCGATTTTCGAGATTATAAGGATTTAACACTGTTATAGCTAAAGTCAATTAACATTATCTGCAGGGCACGAATATTTACCAATTTGTTACCAAACCACTCCTATAGTATCGTACATTAGATGGTATTAAATTTTATTAATATTGACAGTTGATCAAAAAACGGAAATAATACAAAGGTCAACAAGAATTCCTTTACATCTGAACTATTTTCGTACAGAATAAATATCTGGTGTTGGCATTAATGCCCGATGTCCCAATTAAATTCTAATTTCATTACGATTCTACCTGAAGTTGTTATTTTTCTCACCGAACTGCTTAAAATAAATTTGATTTAATATAATTTAATGGAATTAAAAGTATGGAATAAATAGAACGGAGGAATTTTTGTTAACTTATAGGAAGTTCTCAATGCTTTCATCATTGTTTTTGTACATGAACAGACTAACGATGTCAAAAATTTGAAAATATTGCGGTAAACAATGATGGCAGAAATCTAAGGAATGAATAGAGACCAACACATATGATTAAAAAGTATACGAGAAAAAAATCTTATGATATAAAAGTTTGATAAATCTATAAATAATGTTGATATTATCAAGTAAACGAATGAGGGAAAAAAATTGAGGAAAGCTTGATTTTAAGATTGTTTAATAATTTCAAAGGGATTTAATCTTAATTATGATCAGTTTAAATTTTGTAAGATTGTTATATGACAAATATTCCCTGAACTTAAATCCATCGATAATGTCGCAATCACAATAAATCTGTGCCAACTTACCTATTTTAGAAATCAGAAGAGGGAATACTGAGAATAATAAAAAGTTCTCGGAATGCACAAAATGAGATGGAACAAAAGACGAAAATGTTCCTTGTTTTGAACCATACGTTCAAATCTTAATTTCCCTCTAAAAGAAGGACTCCTTCTGGAAGGGAGATCTCGGAAATAATTACTGACAAAGGAGTAGAATTGAAAACTGAAATTATTCTCATTATTACATGGTTTTCTCCTCAAAACTCGTTAGCAAATTCACTCTTCTTCTTCCCAATTTGCCATAAAAAAATCCGTATTTTAGAGAAAAAAGTGAGCGGTTACTGTAGGAAGGTGTTTAAGGGGAGCTTTTTAGTTGGGGGAGACAAAGAAGCGAGAACATAGCGTCTCGTTTAATACAAGTGTTCATTTTAATCTTCCGCGTCCTTAGAGATGTGCGTGTCGCCGCAAACAGTTGATTCAGAAGAAGCGCAACAAAAGAGAAATCTCAATAGAGCTTCGTTTCCTTTTCCGTTAAAGGGAAGTGGGTGTCGATTTTACTTTGGGCGGATTACCATCTTCTGCTTCCTTCAACTTCTAGTGACATTATAATAATCCTATAACTAAACCTTCTCTGCGTCGATACTATTTGAATTATTTGCTGGAAAAACCTTATATTTTGACTTTCTAGTATTCAGTAATAGTTTTACAGCAAATTCTTCCGATTATGACCCTTCTTAATGAGAGGGAACTAAGTGCATAGTTGCACGAATTAAAGCAAAATATGAAAAGACGATTTTTGTAATATTTCTTCTGTAAAATCTCATCATGTATTTTAGCGCATCTTATATGATAATCCAAAAAGGGACTAAACATTATTGTTCTCCTATGCAAATGATTTCAAGATAAGTGAAAATAATAGATTTGTAAATCGTATTTGAATGACAAGGTGTATCATCTCACTTAATGAAATAAAATGATTGATATAGTTTTTCCTTCGTCCATGACATTAGTGACATATACAAATTGAACATTCTTCATCATAAATCGTGTTATATGGTATTACATTCGAATTTTTAGAACTTTGTGAAAGAATAATCAATTATGGATTTGGTATATTGCATCATTCATTTTGATAATTTTTCTCTATTAATATGGAAAAAGGAGGAGAAAAAAGGTATCTTACCTTCCCTTCTTTCCTCTCAGTTGGCTTTTATTTAAGTGGATTATAGTTTCTTTGCACTTTGATGACGATCCTTAGTCGAAACCTTGTGTTTTTGTTAAGTGTAATTGTTATTTAAAGATATTTTGTTGTTAAAGAACAGAATTTTTTAAATGAATATTTCTATATTTTTCACGCATGAATGTCACTTGTATAATATCAAGTGTTTTATATTTACTTGAATATATTTATAATACACTATCTATACTACTATTGTGTGGGATAACATTGTTTCTTCTTTCAAAATTTTCCTAAAATATAATGTCGAACTAACTTTAGTCTCACATTATTTTAGATAAATAGCTAAAGTGTTAATTTCAATTACAAACAAAGTATCAAATACAAAGAAACACTGTGAATATATTAATTTTAATCTTCGCGGCCGCTTTAATTAAAATAAACCTGATTATGATACAGATGAATGTCTCTTTATTGTAAACCTCATTATGTGCTAGTTATAATTCTGTTTAAATGCATTAATTTTTTAATCAACGACATCATATTATACAATAGATTATAAAGATCTGGATTGAATGTGAAAACTTCCAAGTAATTGTATTGCTTAGAACTGCACTAATTAGAACGGTAAATTATCTGATCGTATTGTGTGAAATTTATGCTTTTATTTGAACCTTCTCTTCGAACGTTCAGATAATTTTCCTAAGTAATAGATAATTTTTTTAAAATTTCCTCTTTTAAATGGTCAAAAATGTATGGATTGATATTTTCCTGTATTTTTTTTCCTTTCATCTTCTTCTAGTAAATAAATTGATAAATTTACTATACAGCTGTATTCTTTCCCTTCATTTTATTGGAATAAACCGACGGATACTAAATATTACTCCATATTTTTAACAAATACTATTTATATAATTTTATACATTAAATCATAGAATTTGTTGGATAATCGAATTTTAAAGTTTACAGTAATCAATGAGTGTCCCAAAATTCTCGTTTATTCTGTTGCGGTGATTTACAATGGCTGAGCACCGTATGATATTCATTAATATTCGTTAAAATAAGATAAGAGAGATATTTAATGTACGAATATTCATAACTTATATATTTCAAATCTTAAATAAGGTTGTAATGTTTAAGTGATCTCATTTGAATGTTTTCTACTTTTATTCTATTAAATAAGTCTAAAATACTTTGATCACTATTTTGAGTTCATTTTCGCATAATAAATGATAATTGACCAAAATTTATCAACTTTGTAGGAATTATATAACGCATTACGTATATTTAATTGCTCATATACACAGTTCCATCATGAATTTTCTCTTTGAGAATTATGGATCAATTCCTAATTACATTTTCAATGAGGTTTAATGCTATAATTCAGCTCTGCATGGCCGTACTTCCTGGAAAGACATTCTGAAGTAAGAGGATAAGACTTGGTAATTTCCACAAAATCATAGGTCTACCGGAAAGTTCTGTCCGTTTTTAGTATGAAAGAAAAGAATACATTTTTTCATACTTTGAATAAAGTTTATTGAAATATTAAATGCCATCATTATTTATGACTTCTCTACAGCGTGATAGCATTTTGTATATCCCATTTTTAAAGAATATCTTATCTCTAGAGGCAAAAAATTTAACCAGTGTTTGTCTGATTTCTTCTTCCTCCTTGAATTGTTTGCCCTGCATGAAATTTAGCAAGGACAGAAACCATTGGTATGCGTACGCGTCTCACTTAATACTAACGAGAATGGTCTTCGTTTTATTCATATAAGACGAAAATGTGTACACATTGTAAGCGATCAAAAGAGAGAGCCAAATATGCGTTTAATGAATATGAGCTTAATTGTTGAAACATTGTAAAGGGAACGGATTTTTGGCCTTTAGAGATAAGACATTCTTTAAAAATGGGATATACAAAGTGCTAACACGCTGTAGAGAAGTCATAAATTAATGATGGCAATTAAATTATTCAATAAACTTGATTCAAAGTATGAAAAAAATTATCCTTTTGTTTGATTCTAAAAACGGACTGAACTTTCCGGTAGACCTAATATATTTTATGCACTGACGGTTTCGGAATACTGCGATCATCAAGCCATATTTCAGATCATTACTTTATCGTAATGCTTTCATCTATCTTTAGAAAGTACTCGTTTGTAAATAGGTGGAGACATTTATATTCTCACAGTCAATTTTCAAAACTGAAATGAGGAAAAATCAACTGGAGTGGGTAGTTTTTCCTAGTACGAATTAGTTTCTCACGGATTACGCACGGAAGGTTGAATTCCGCAATATTTAATTTTGAAGAAAATGAATTGTATTCACTCTTTAGACAATCCATTCTGATTTCCCTAATTGCTATCCAAAAAGGTATTCTCTTTTCTTTTTCATGCGACGTAAGAATAACTCGCGTGAATCCAGCCAGGTATAGAGTAATTCACAGTGGGGGCGGAGAACAGTACTACATTACCCATAAGGAAAATGGGATCTGTTCCTATTGGGCGACGAAAAAACGCAGAAAAAACCTCTGAAAGTGGCAGCGCAAAACACCAGCAATACTAATCTTTTAATTAGTGTGTTCGGCGGTTGACCATTGCAACCGTTTGATGTAGGTTCTCCGAATGTGTCGACGCATTGGGCTAATGACGTGGCGCCAACCGCTCTTTTGTTTTCCTTTCGCATTCGTTCCGTCAATTCGTTGCTTGGGGAGAGTCGAGTGGAAAGAGAGGGAATTCTGTTTCTCGTTTTTTTAGCGGCTGCTAGTCTCCACAAACGCCACACGGCAATTTGTTTGTTTCTTTAAATAAAAGCGGATTACAAACATCGAGAGAGAGAAACCGGTGGGGTATACCCTCCGCGGTTCCTGCTAATTCCTGCCGCCCTCTTGAGCCAGATTAGGTTGTGAAAGTTGGGGAAATGAAAAGGTCGATTGTTCCAGTCAGCCATGACAAACGGCGGGAACTTTAATTGGACGCTAATCCCAGAGACAGCCATGATACAATTGCAAGCTGAGGTACTTTAGGCCGATTTCTTCTCGAGATTTCGGAGATCGAAGTGATAATCGTTGTTCTTAGACAAAGATAAAACTCGAGAGAGGAAATATTGTACTTTTAGTTTTTACAATCGCTTCTATTGAATTCCTCGGCGTTGTCGATGAATTCCTTTGAATTACGAATATTGTCGCTTCAATGGAAGTTCGTCGCAGGAGTCGCCCTTAATTTCGAGCCTTTTTGTATGCGTGTGTGATGAAAGCACGGGCGTGTGAGAAGGAGACCTTTGTTGGCTTTCGCACGCACCGTGAGCTGAAACTCGATTGGAGAATTTGTGATTTACTTCCAGAATCTGATTCGGACGTAGTGCGATAACTTCGATTTAATCAACTCATTTAATTCTAACTTTTAATAATTTCAAATATTTAAGAAGGATTGCTGAAATAATCACTAGACATTGTTCATCGTATTGTCTGTTTCCTGAATCATTTTGGCTTTCGAATTCATTCAAAATATATTGAAGGAGGACGAATATGGAATAGTTCAAGCTTCTCTAGCCTCAGAACCATTAGGAAGTAACATTAGTGACTTCTTTTGAGATCGTTTTGAACAACACAATCATTACTTTGGCCCTTATAACAGACAGCGTAATTGAGTAGTGCTTAGCAGATAGAGAAAATGTATGTGATTTAAAATTTTAATGAGGCACTACAATTATGTTAATACGCTAATCACTTTACAATATTATAGCATATTAATATGTCATAATTATAGTTAAGGATAGATGGTAGTCGGGAGGCAGATCAATCCGTTTTATCTGTTGATACCATGACGTACAGTGGGCTAGAATCCAAAAAAGCTAGCCGAAACTATTGGGTTGTTCGGAAAGTTCCCCTAGATTTTCAGGGGAAATGAGAGTAAATATAAAGATTGGTATTGTCCAAGTTTAGTCTATAATGATACTACTATTTTGTGTAATAACAAGTTCCTTTCTTTTGCGAGATTTTATACTTCCATTTTATTTCCATAGAATATTCTAGGCATATTGCAAAAAACTAGTCCAGATGCTTTCTTGCAGTCTTCCAGAGAATTAAAATTCTTACCCTTACTGGAATTTTGGAGGAAAAACCGCAAGAAGGCTAAGTCTGGACTAAATGGAGGGTGAGAAAAAACTTCCGAACTTTGTCGTGTGGACAATGACGTGCGCGCTCTGGCGTTGTCGTGGTGAAAAACAAGAGCAACTCCGTTTTGCCAGCTCTGGTTGCTTCTGGTCAATTGTTTCCTTTAATCTGTCTTAATGGATATAGTATTTCTCAGAGTTTATTGTTTCATCGTAAAGCAGTATGGTCGTAGAGCATACCTTTCCAATCCACCAGAAATAGAGCATAATTTTTAGGCAATGTGTGTGACTTTGAAGTGGTTAGTGGTGGTTTACTGGAATGACACCACAATCGTTTCACTCAAAATTTTTGTTAATCCCTTCTTAACATTAAAAAAAGTATCAAAAATGAATCGTTTTCTTGGAATTGGAGCTATAAATCGCACATCGATATATGGTCCATTAACTTACTCGCACTGGGCTCATGCTGCACCCAAATAGGTGACTAACGAAGTCGCAACACATTTTCATGGACGTATATCATATACTTATAGCATATTTCCTATTTTCCGTGTGGTAATCTTCTGGTATTCAGAAGATTACGATTATATATAAATAAGCGATTTGATATGGCCAGCGATATCCGCAACTAGCGCTCACACCAAATCCACCTGAATTTCACTCATCCGTTCACTTACTGCATTGTCCCCATATATTGTGGCTTGAAATGCATTCTTGCATTTGTGTAAATAAGAAAGCGTAATCAAAAGGCGAAAATGATCTCTCTTGTTTTCCATTCATATCAGAGTACTAAAGGGAAAGACTTATTCCATCGTTAATATTGATAGGATTTGAACAGAAAAACCCTCTCTTTCTCAAAATAAGTGATGCAAAATTGAGATAACAATGACTAAGCCTTTCTGCTGAATGCAGTCTAGAAGAAATTCTGCGGAAATTTTCCGAACATCTCAATCGAAAATGCGTTTTTTTGAGTTTGGATTTTGAAATTTCGTATGGTCAATCTCTAAACAATTCTGCATTGACAGCCAAAGTCATTAAGCTTTTTTTCCTGCGCATTAAATTACACCCGAGGCCAAAAATGAACAAAATTGAACGTTAGTTGGAAATCATATCGATACGAATGAAACTCAGTTTTGATACATTATTTAATATATTCGATCAACTTGACGATGACATTAAAATAGACAATAGTTCTTCGAAGTAATTTTCGGTACGTTATTCTTATGTTCGATTCTCTGCTTATTATATTATAGTCAATATGAATATGAGTAAAGAATTCAGGAATGATTTATTCAAATTTTTAAAAAGTGCATAAATCATAAATTAAAAAAATAATAAATAGAAATTATATTCTACTGATTTGATTAGTCTAATTTTCTGACTCCAAAATACTGTTGGATCAACAAAAATGTAGACAATCTTAAGAACACTATTTCAAAGCATGTATCCTGGAATTATATGTACTTATTTAATCAATTTAAAACACAAACACACATATATACATATAAAATTTCAGGACTATATACATTTTGAGTTTAGTTGTATGTAAACATTTACACGCTTTACCTATCCTCCGTAAAAATAAGTGGGGAACCGAGTACTTTGGTTTAATATTATAATCCGAAATATCATTTAAATAATAAATTGTGTGCATAAAAATTACACTTTTACACATATTTGTTCTAAATTAAAGCGCAGAACGATACATTTGCAAGATGCTTAAGCCGATGAGATAGGAAACACTTTATTAACCTTTTTTGGAGCCTTTGATCATATTTTATAAGTAAGAATAAAGTATGAAACAATACATAATGGCAACGAAAAATTAGAATGGGATGAGCATTCAAAAGTTGCTTCCGCCACATTTCGTATTTTCGTCTGATCTTCTCTCTTCTTCAGTCGAGAAAATCCTTAATACGGATTTAAATGAGGCAGTGAATTGGGAAATGATATTTGGACGGAGAAGATATATTTTCCTCTATATAAAGTACTCCAGGGTTGGTAATTATCAGTAATAAATCAGAAACAATCTATTGCTCATTAATATTTGCTTTCGCAGTATAAGGTAAATTAGATATTGACAGAAATTATTAAGGGAAATCTTGATAAGCCAAAGTGCAAAATGGAGAAAGTGATAAACGATTGGAAGAGGCGAAAAAAGTGAACCTTTGCGAGGAAACGATTCAGAGGAAAATAAATCTTGACGAAATGGCTGATCGTGGATATGAAGAGAACACACGGGTGTAAAGGGGAATTGTTTTATGTAGAAAAATGGATTGCGCAAAAAGGCCTCATTGAAGTAGAGAAATTCGAAGGGGACAAACGAGGCGGCGGACAATGTGTCGCGCCCTTTCACTTAGCGCAAAGAAATTTCCAAACGGGTTAAAATGTGTGAGCGACTGAGGTGCAAAATGGTAGTGCAGCTGTTAATTTCCTGATTAGAGACGGCGAGCTCATTTTCCATTTCTCGGAAAGAGAAATCCATGGCTCGTTGTATACTTTCTCCCTTTGCTGCAGATGCGAAAGTAGCTCGGCTTTTGTGATAATTCGATTTACGCCGAGATTCTGTCACCGATGTGTTCGTTTTTTGCGAAAATCGCTCTTTCGAGGAATGAAAAAATTATGCGCCGCAATTACGATAAAAGTGCAAACTAAAGGCCGTTTATACTTTTCTTACTGACGGCAGGAAATTCACTTTGGAAATTAGTAATATAAGCAACTGGATCTCTATGTACATTTGAAGGTTTATCATAGGTAAATGGAACTAACAAAAAAGGAATGAATGTGTAAAACGAATAGAAGACATAGATTTAAAAGTTTTGAATTTTTTGTGAAATTTAAATGTATGTTCTAAAAAAATAAATAATTTATACATATATGATATAATTAAAAGTTTTTCTTTCTTATGCGATGTTCTCATATTAATGTTATATGGAAATATTTATATTGTGATATAATTTTTTGGGTGACATAGCATTGGAAATTCTAGGTTTAAATGTGATCTATAGCATTTTTAGATTTAAAATACATAAAACCTTTGCATAAAACCATAAAATGGCATATTTTAATTTTGTGATAAAAGTCAACTTATGCTTTTCCTTTTTGAAATACTAATATTTTATTATCATCTATCCCTAAAGCTGACTTGTCGTTAAAAAATCATCAAACAAAAAACAGCTTAAATTGCCTACTCTGCCACTAAATACCGTTGTTTATTCATTAAAACTAGTGATTTAAATATAATACTAAATACTTCCCTATTTACTTCATATTAAATCTTTAGGCTAAATCATTTTCATTTTGACACATATCAAAGAAATCGATGTATGTATCATATACTCGGCGTATATTTTACGACTATGGCTTATGTTATGTGACTGGTTCTCTATGACGTATTTTAAGCTTAAAAATTTTGTCTAAACTTTATTGTGGTTTGAGATGCAGTGAATAATAATGTGCAGATTATAATAAAGAACTTTAAATCCATAATTTGGTCCACTAATTATATCCACTTTTCTCAGACAGATATTTCTCGCTGAATTATAAAGAGGGAAAGGGTTAAAAGGGGAATGTAATATTAGCGAAAGATGCTAAGGAAGATCATCACTCTATGATTTATTTTCTCTCTTCCTTCCTATTAGATGTCGCGTGGAGAAGTTCAAAGAAATCCTAATTTATTAGAAAATGCATAAAATTATGTAACCTTTAATGGAAAGTCCCATATTTCATCTAAAATAGATAACTAAAATATAAAGAGGTTACTGTAAAAATATCGAGTTTTAGTATTTTTCTAAACGGAATTCCCTGAGATTGAGGTTGTAAAAATAATAATTATAAACCTAAAAATATATAATAAATCAATTATGAAAAAAATTAAAACAATTATTAAATGAAATATATACTTTACATTCACAGTAGTTCAAAGTAAATATTCTGCTATTAACGGTTGCTAATTTCCGTGTGTGGATTACTATAAAGAAATTTGATCTTGAAAAAGCCTATTTATTGTATTTTTTCAATATAAATATATATTTTAAAAAGTTTTAGGGGTTAAGATATTGATGCAATACTGCGCTACTACAAGCCGGTATGTGTTCAGCGCGACCTATCTATTTCCGGATTTTATTACGACCAGTGAAAGGCAAATTTGAAGATAACAAGAACGGTGTATTATAATTATCAAAATCTAGCAGTTGCCCTTTCTGCTGATATAAAAATGTATTCTGAGGCGATCTAACGAGAGTTACTGTTCTTTCAAAAATTGTTCTTTACTCAATCTTTTTGTTAGATCCATCCATCTCTTGTCCCTTTGTCTTTAAGAAGATCTTCTCAGAAGAACAAATTCTTGTGGAAAAATTACTTACTTTGGCTTCTTCATTGCACTTTGGTCCTTCAAATTCTGGAAAACTGGGTCTAAGATATTCGGTATCTATTGCAACGAGAACTCAAGTCACAGTTTACTAAAATGACCAATTCTATCGTTCCGCAGCTCCTCCATTTTGAACCCTTCTAAATAAAATCGGTGCATGACAGTCACTTCTCCATTCGTCTAGAATAATTGACTCTCCTGCTTTCCGGTAGAGGTTGCGCCTCTAGAGGCCTCTAGAGATTAGACATTCTTTAAAAATGGGATATACAAAGTGCTAACACGCTGTAGAGAAGTCATAAATTAATGATGGCAATTAAATTATTCAATAAACTTGATTCAAAGTATGAAAAAAATTATCCTTTTGTTTGATTCTAAAAACAGACAGAACTTTCCGGTAGACCTAATATATATTAATTTATATACGATATTGTGGAATGTGGAATTTAGAAGAACATGGGATGCAGATTGAATAATGCGTTCTCTTGGTTCGTCTTGTAAAGAATAAAAGTTTCAAACCCTGTCCAAAATGAAATCGAATAAGAGTGAGTTATGTGCTTGTTTTTTGTCAAAAATATTGACCGTAGCTTATATTGTATCCAATTATACATAATCAAAAAGGGCTTATAGCTAAACTAGAAAATATAAAGAGGCGAGTAGCAAGATTCGTTTTGGGCAAATATGGAAAAACGGATTGCGTCAATGAAATGATTGAGGGACTTGGATGGGAAAAGTTAGAAGTTAGGCGTAAAAACAAAAGATTAGGAAATATATTTAAAACTGTGATAGGAAAGCCTTCGTTGAAGGATTTAAGAAACAGACTTCGGAAACCTGACTATCTAGGAAGAAATGATCATATACATAAAATTGCCACTCTGAAACAGAAAACGGACGTCTGTAAATATTCTTTTCTAAATCGGGGAGTAGTTGAATGGAACAATTTGCCGGGAGAGTTATTGAAGCCTTTTCCTCATATTTATAATTTATTTATGAATAGGATTAAGAGGATTGCATAATTCTAGTTTTGTAGTTCGTGCATCTTCGCATTTTGTAACCGTTATTAGAGAGTTAAATGGTGGAACTGAAATTAGAGATTATTGATCAAATAGATGCATAGAATACTAATGCTGCTGTATATTGTGGAATCGAAAACAAGATGAGAGAGGACAAAAGAAATATACAGTCGTTTGGGTTACGCGACAACGCCAGACATACCGTCTAGACAAGGTAAAGATTGCCGTTTTTCATTTCCTATTATCTGTTATGATTTACTCGCTCTATTCCACCCTCAGATAAAAACTATAATTGCCCTACATTAACATAGTTATTGGGGTATTTATGATAAGGAGACTGCTGCTATTTGTAACTTTTTCTACACTATGATTATTGATATTCTAGTTTTCTGTTGGATCTCCGAAGAATAAATCTTACAATTCTTTTTATAGATAAATTCATACTATATTTATATATCAGGAGTTGTGAAATGAAATATGAATATAAGTTTTCACATGGATTATTGGAGTAAGGTATTATGAATTGCCTCTGAAAGCAAACGACCAGGGATTTTAGATTACTCCCAATTCTTTTTACTTACTTCTTAAAACCTTTTGTGATCTTCAAGCGAATAACATAATAAAATGTTGTCCATTTTTGAACGCAATATAAGGAGGCTTGTTGGTTAAATTTTTGTTCGAAGAGACATTAGGATAATGGAATTAATTTGAGAGAAAAATGGTCTTCCATTTCTTTTAGTTCAATAATATGGATTTTTCACTTTAAAATCGATCGTTAGGGAAACTATTTATTAACCTGTAATTTATAAATTATTTATGTTACCCTCACCTTTTTCTAAAAATTGGAACGAAAAATATCCATGAAAATATAGCACTGAGAGTCTAAAATATTTTCATCTCCATGAATATGGCAGTCTTCATTTCAACAATGGGAAACAAAAAATAAAACACTCATATCCGAAGATCTTTCATTCAGCAGCAGAAATGTACGAAAAAAAAATTAGAAGCAAATGTCCCTTTCTCAATTCCCATAATCCCATTCATCGGACGAATCTTTCGGTCGAATTTCCCTCGGTGAGGGAATCTGGGTTCGAATCTCAGTTATGTCCACATCATTTACTTTTATAACTTTTTGGTGTCAAAATCTTAGATGATTCATCCTTGTACGTATCGAAATTTTTAAGTTGAGTGAAACATGGAATTCAGATCGTTGATATTGACCAGATATCAGGAAATTCTTCAATTCTCGAAAGCAACAATCCTAAAACAAGGAGTTGAAGAAAATGACATCCATAGAAAAATTTTGGCCTAGAAAATCTTTTCATAAATGTATTTAATATATGAATTATCAAAACATAAACTGAGGTAACAAGGCAGTAATAATTGTGCTCTTAGCAGCTTTAAAGTTAAAATCTGGCAGTTGCCTAATAAGAAATCCAGGCATTGTTATATTAACAGAATCGCGTAAAAAGGAATTGATGGAGACTGTAAAAGGAAAGAGATAAGTGAGACTTGTATATTACCTCGGAGAAAGAAAAATGAAGTCGTAAGAGAATATTTAAGAGAGGAAATGAAGTGTGGGCGGAGCCTAAGAAGTTGCGGCCTAAGGGATGTAAATAAAGGTTATACCGAAGAGGTAAATATGAAAAACTATTCTTCAGACTCCTACACTTGACGGCAAAAGGAACGATGCGGAAGCCAACAATGGCAAAGAACGGGAAACTGCAGATATGAGAGAAATGAGGAAACAAAGGGAAAATGTTGAAGTGTGACGAAAGATGAAGAAGAAATAAAAGGATATCCGTGTCTGCGGAAAATTCAACGAAATTTTTAAAATGGGAAAATTTGTCCTTTAAAGGAACAAAAGACCGTTTACACCTCGTTTGACATTAATTCTTAAGGTAAATAGCAAATATCGTAATTAGTGGACTTTAAAAGAAATAACACAGCTTTCCGGAAACATGAGCAGCTAATCGAGGCCCTCAAGCCACTTAGTTATCAAATTCTTTCCTCCAAATATTCGGAAATTTCTGTATTCTATTTTACTTAATATTGTGTTGACATACTTACTATTTAATAATAATAAATTTCTTTAGCAGAAATCAGAAGTAGAAATTAGATCCTCAGCCTTAAAATGCCTCGAGACTCGTATGATATTTGAATTAAAAGATAAATTAGGATTATTGCAGAAGAGTGTTCCTAATTCACAAATTAAAGTTATTTCTTCATTGTGCACCTCCGTGAAATAATGGTAAATAAAAAGGTTTATAATTATTTACTTTATTATTGTTATTTATTTTTAATTATTTATTTTCAATTCACATATTGTAATTTTTTCGACTTCTATATCATAATTTAAAGTTATATGTGCGTAATCTTCCTTAAGAGTTTGGTCTCCACAAAAATTTAGACTGAAAGACTACGGAGTATGAAAAAAGGAAATACTTTTACGTGAGTGAATTTATAACCCTTTCCAGATTATGTCATTAGATAGCATAGATATTATTTATGTATATTTTGATATTTAGCACAGCATAGATACATTAACATACTAGGTAGAAGATATATCTCGTTGTAGATCTACCAATCTATGTTTATGATCAACGAGAATTTTTTTTTTTCAACCGAAAATTTGATGGAAAAAGGCTAATTTGTTTTTAATATGGAAATTTTATTCAAAATTGAACAACAATTTAAAATAAAATATCGAACTGCCGCTCTCAGGTCAAACTATATAACCGTAAAATCAAATGACAGCAGCTCATTTTTTCATGGAATATTATTGGTGAAATATTTGAATTAATAAAGTTTTTATGTAAGATTGCAGGTATTGTGTTCAATTTAAAATTCAGAATTGATGTAGTTAGTTGCAAAGCGAAAGACGCATAAGAGAATGATATTCTTTTTGGGAATTTTGAGTTGAACGAAATTGTGATATTATATGTTAATACTAAAAAATCTTTAAAATTTTATCAAATGATATATTTTATGAGCTAATATAGGACAAATATCTTTTGCAATTCAATCTTTTTATTTGTTATTTATTTATTAATAATACCGTCGCAGTTAGGCTGCTGACCAGGTAGCAACAGTTTATGCCTCAATAGTTTCACAACCAATATAAGTAATAATCCGTGAGAATGAAGTCATGGTCCATGCGGCAACGGAAAAATTAATTAATGTTGATTGGTATCGATTATTAAAGTTAGTTGAAAAAAATTATGCGAATATTTGTTTAGAAAAGGGCATTTTGTTCCAGAACAGGGAGCTTTTGGTTCCTTAAAAAAGAATCATTCACAAGTAGTTTCGACCCCAAGAATGGTTTTAATACAACACTCGAGGTTCGCGTATATTCGAAACTATTATTTAATGAAGATGTTTCACGAGTTTTACCTGGTGATCGCTACGGTAGCCGTGAACCCCGAAAAGCTCTAGAAACAAACAGATATAGTATTTTTAATTTATTTGGTGAATATTAAGCCTCTAAGGATATGCTGCTTTTATTGAAATTGTGTTTACATTTTTTATTGTTATACATGCATTGAAGTTGTCAGAAATTCTCTCAAGAAATTCAACTCACGAGGAACAAAATGTATCTATTTTTATTCCTTCGATCGTTCTGATTGAAGATTAATTACCCGTAATTTGAATGAAAAAAATGTTTGCCGTCTCGACACTTGGTGAGAACAACTAACAGATGCAGCCATCATTTTTGGCCATCGATTTCATTGAAATCAATGATTTAGAGATCACTGCTCTTCATTTAAGATAACCAATTTTATGAGTTTAACATAAGTAGAAACTCGATCATGTAGGAGGGATTCGAAAATACAAAGGTTCATTTACAAAGCGTCTACAAATCTACTTCCGGACAATGAGATTATCCTCTCATTTGACACAATAGTAGCCCCTAGCTGACACCTGAGCAGGCCATTGTACTTCATTCAACGGGAAAATGTTCAGTTTGCTATAGTGTTAACGTAAAAGGAACATCCAAACTGGGTGACGAATAGGAAGTACTATAGCAACCTATAATTTGAAAGGCAGTTGATCGCCTTAAGGATACCATTGCGTATGCTCACTTTCCATGAGACGCCTTTAAGTATTAGCGTGACACCTTTTTCAAGGACTGAAAATCACCTGACCAAGAGCGACAAAGAGCCAAAGAACGGATGCACAGGATCGAATAACCAGTCCTTCATCTGCAGAGGATTCCAAAATACCGACTCAAAAATAAGTAAACGCCTCATCTGAACGCTGAATCTGAAAATTTTCTATGTCAACTCACGATGTTTTAAATGTTAGAAGAATCCTCTTTTGGTTGTTGCTTCTCGAAATTCTCTTCTTCTTCGCTTCTCGAATGAATAAAACAGTTCCAAATATTTCTAAGACATTTTTTCGAAATGTGAATAAATTGAACAAATTATTAACGTAAAATTATACATTTCTATTATTGTGAGATTCTGAAGCGCTATTTGTCAGTGTACATTTTTACAATGATATTAATTATAAAATTAAAGATATTACTAATTATTGAAAAGCTAGTATTTGGGAACCGATGACATTGCTCGCAAGTAATGCAAATAAGAGGAGTTGTATTGGTAAGTAATCCATATTCTTAGACCCTCCTCACTTAAATTGCGTTATTACTCATGCATGTATGAATAAATAGCAAGAGCAGGTGAATGACAACACACGGGTATTGGCTTCGATAGTATCCTGAGTGCACGGTAATGATGAAAGGTTGATACTGCTTCTACCTATCGGAGAAAAAGCCAACCTTGTAACTAACAGCAGAGGAAATGGCGCTCTTTTTCAAATAAAGATTCCCATTTTTGTATTATCTCAAATGAGATATTGTAATAGTGTGAGATGCGAAGGAAGAATTGAACTGCAAATTTACGAGGCAAAAATAATACATGATAAGAAAGTGCATTGTTTGAGAAGACGGTATTTTATAATAGTATAATGTGGAAGAAGAATATGGCAATAACTTTTGAATATGCAAATTTTTAGTAAGAAAGCATTACATTTCGATAAAAAATCCTTAGATAATGAAGTAAAATACTATAAAATATTCATTAAAGTGGATTACTTTATAAAAAATTAACATTTACATTTTAATATTCAAGTGTTTTGCATCCTTTTTATACGGTGAAATATAAATATCAATAAAACCATCCGAATGTTGATCATCAAAGAATGAAAAATTATCTTAGAATTGATTTCCAAAGAAAATTAAGAAATTTATACTCAAACTATCTAACTAAACTAACTTGAATTTATACAAAACATTGAGAAGAGAAAACTCTTGATATACATCATACTCAGCAATAATACATTGATATAGAATAATCATACACGTTCTCCACATCGGTTAATAAACTTGGTTTGGAATTACGAATTAAAAGTAGAATTGTTGAAAATAGAAGAATACTTTAATTTAAATATTGCGGTGAAAAGCATCAAAGTAGTAAAAAAAATATTCAAATACGAAATAATACTCAAAGTTAACGAAGTGAAGATCTAGAAAATAAAAAATAACATATTTAGGATCAGAAGTCAGAGTCCTTTTGTTACTGATATGAGTTAATTGGATTTAACTTTAAATAGAATGGGAGTTTTATCAACTGTCAGACAGATCCATCCATTACTATGATTATTGTAAACGATGTATGAAATAAATGGAACGAAGAGTATGATTATAATTTCTTTTTTTCAGATAAAAGATAGTGAGCGATACTGGTCTATACCAAATTAATTATGTATTGCTATACATGGTTCATTGGCTTATAGCTTAGATCAAATTACCAGAGTAGAGGATCTTGGTGAACAAAAAAGACCTCACATGGCTGATTACTATGAACTGTGGAAAACATTATCGATAAATTCTGCGCAAATTTTACAAACTATTATTATAGCTATTATTTAAAAATGAAAAATCTTATTTGATGCTAACCGATTTATCCGATAAGTATATAATCTTCACTCATCTTAGATAACCAGTAAGTTTTCCCACGGAGGCTGTATGAAGATTAAAATGGACCAGTTTTTCTTTTAAAGTATCGTTGGATGGAAATATGCTTTACAAGTATTCATTTTCACTATCTACTTTGCCTTTTACACAATCAAAATTCCAGTGATTTCATGTGCATCACCTAACATAACACGCATGTATGGCCAAAATGCCATTTCTCGATTAAATAGTCTCATAAACTTTTCTAACTGCGAAGGACACACTTCCTTCCGTCTTACGTTTTTTTATATTTGGTCAAAATTTTATCTGTAACTATAAGATTTATAAGCATACTGATGAATTCAAATTTAGAATCTAAAATTTATTTAACTTAATGTCTTTAGTCTCTTGCTATTCCATCTAGGATCGATATATTATTTAATTTTTTTTAGATGGAACCAACTCATCAATGATTTGTGCTTCTCCATAAGGATAAGCGTTTTCGATTCTATAAGATGTTTAAGCTTTTAAAATCTCGGAAAATCGTGAACGAGTCAATTACGAAAACCTTCAGTGAACTATTGAGTGTATCAATACGTATAAATTACCCATGGCCTTGTGGTAAATAATGGCGATAGATAATTTACGAGTAAAGCGTTTAGAAACGCATTCTCACAATTTAGTTCGTTTCTTTCCGATAAGGCGGTTCGCGGGGTAACTCCTGATTGTTCTCTCTCTCCTACTAAAGCATGACCAATTTATCTAGACTAAGAAATACCAACCATCTTGTTCATTCTTAATAAGAACTTGATCTTGTACATTAGGACATGTTTACATTGTTTAAAGCAGATGCATAATTCCTCATTTTATCCTCTAATATTCTTCTTTTACTTTCAAAATCATTCTAATAATTTTATAACACGCTCTATTCATATAATTTACTAATCTATAATTAATGCATTCATTTTTTTGTACCAAAGTGAAACGAAAATTTAACAAGAATAAAAAATATAGAAAAAAATTAACAGTAGTTTTACTTTAAAAAAAACTCTGACATCTTGAAGTGAAGCGGCAGGGATTTAATAAAGAATTCGATCATGGGTAGAATTTTAAGTTATACTAGTTTTTAAGGAGATCAGGAACATTATATAGAGTATTGAAACTTAATTTTGTTATTTAAGATCACAAAATTAAGATCTGATATTTATCGCGTTGGGTTAAAATGTGATGACATTAATTTTCGGCATGAGTTCGAAAAAAGTACTAGAAAAATATGTATATATATCATGTAAGCATAAAGCAGTGATATACTCCTTATTATATAACAAACTTAAGGAAAATAACATGTTCTGATACAATGCAAAAATACTTGTCCGGCTCTAACTCTTGTCTAAACAAATTTATAGATGAAGTCGACTGAAACGAAATGAACAATTCCCTCTTTAGTTCAATTTGATGGAAAAATGATTATATCCATCACGATCATTTCGTGAGACTCCTTTGGAACGATCTCGTTTAAATCTTAAATTAATTGTTTTAAGTTTAATTCTGAACCAAGAGAATTCGGATTTTGAAGAGCAATGTTGATAGCTCTGTATGAATTGTTGACGAGAAATTCGAAGTCAGTATTTCATTGGTGTGCATCGCAGAATAAATCGCTTTCGAATGCGACGCACGTAATCCGAGTGGGAAAAAATGAGGGGAAGATGGTCGAGTAATTTGGAAGGCAACGAGTGTGGCTTAAGACGCTAGGAATTCTCAAGAGACTGAATAATGCGAGAGATATTTGGCGAAATTCAGTTATTTGCTCTACGGACGCGATGGAAGGAGGCTTTTCATCATGCATTTGTTTCCAATCATTTTCGGATATTATTAGATAAATATACAATATAAGACTTTTGTACTTCAGGTCTTTAAGTTTTGATGCGCTTTTTAACATTCTGAATTCCGCAAGATTTCATTTGATTCCATGGAGCTGAAAATGTCTATTTTGACAATTTATTTTGATATGTAAGGCATCTGTCTATATATATATATATATATATTGAATCTCACAAACATTTAATTTAGTTTCATTGGTAGGATTTGTGTTGTAATATTTGTGATTCAATCATCAATGATATCATTAAACTTTAGAGAAAAGGGAAATTCTTTTAGAGATAGAAAAGGTGAATTAGCAAAGTGAAATGCAAAGTGCAAAGAGAAGACAGGAGTAGCCTCTTGAAACATATATATATGTTTGTGTGTAATATATATATATAAGGAAAGAGGGCGTTTATATGCTATCACACTCTCTATCCATTCGGAGCGCATGAGATGGCACGATACGCGGAATGAAAGGAGGACTTCCATAAGTAAAATTTATCTAATTATGAAATTCTTTCGTTTTTAATTCTCTAGAGTAATATAAATAAATATTGTGATTCTTGTATACTAATCAAACTTATTACAATATATTACCTATAAATTCCGTTTTCGATTAATAGATTTCATTCTAATCAAATAATTTCAACTAATTTTTGAGTTAAAATTAAATTAATTTGGATTGGTTTTATTTTTGGTTTATATGTATGTGAAAATATATAGAAAAATACATAATAACATATGCGAAAAAATATATATCTTAAGAGATTCTTTAATTCATTATAGAGTAAAATTATAGATGATCATGTTAGACATGAGCTTAACATTTGAAAACACGCATATAGTATCTCTACATATGAGAAATTACGAGTGAGCATTAATAAAATTGTATGTCATTCTTATACAGCATTTAGCCTTGCCACTGTAATTTTTCACGTCATGGTTTAGATGCCAGCTGGTGGAATATTTTCTAATTATAAAAAATTTTTATTGCTTACATTATATATATATATATATATATATATATATATATATATATATACATTATAGATTAATGAAACTTCGTGCTCTTATAAACGTAAACCGTTAACTTTGAAAAAACTCCACAGACGTGTCATGGGTCCGATTCCTGAGAGCTCCATAATCCCGGTAACCATAGCCCATAACAATATATTTGCTAGATTTTCGAAAATTTTTTGGGCTCTTTTCGATTGCATGGAATATTTAAAATTCGAAATCTATAGATAAGCCTGTATCTTTATATTCAGTTACCGTAATAATGTTGAAAATGGTCGTTGGTTCGATTCTAGGTGTCCTTAACTATATATCCATAGGAAAATCATAGGAATATCAGAACTTTTTTGAGGCACTTCCTGAATGTATTTTTTACTGTGAAATTTGGAGAATTTTTAAAAACGACAATACTTAGGCGAATGATGAAGATGTTTTCGTCGAATGTTCTTATTTCGACTCCTGCCATAAGAAATGCATGGGAAATCCATTTTAATTTCGCAGAAAATTGTCTTTTAATTTTGTTTGGATGAAAGTGGCCATTATAGACATTCGAAAAATCTTTTATTAATTTATATTTGGATAAATTAACTGACTGCTTGTTACAGTAAGAATTCCAAGATTAAAAAATAGCACCTCCCCTTAAGGGCTCTCAAATGTATTCCATATGGAAGTAAAGAATCACATTACTCATAATCATCGGCAACTATTTTTATCGTGGAATTTCGCGTCACTATCCATTTAAGCTGTTATACTCACTTACGTGTCTCTCTGTAATTCAGATTCAAAGGCAAAAAGATGAAAAAGTATGATTTTACCGAGAAATGCAATAAATTTTCTGTAATTGCTTTAATGCGAATAATTGCACAAAATGAACTTCAATAGAGTATATTGATCATAAAGATCACACCTCTCATAGTGTGTGGCGTAATCCTTATATCGTGCTTCGAATAAATGGCCGCTTTTAAAAAACGACTTGAGCGTGTGAGAAGAAGGGAAAATGCTTAGACTATTGGAATGGGCTTTCTTCCCTTTTTTGAGGACGATATTGTGCATTCTTCAGAAGAATAGAAGTTGGGAAGGGGAGGAATAAAGTGACAAAGTTGGAGGGAATTCCGAGATGAGCAAGGAGGAAGGAAAGATGGCGCACTTTTCAGGATGGAAATGAGCTGTCAAAAATTAAATTGTTTGAATTTTTTCATAAATATTTGAAATGGGAATTTTTTATTGCTCTCGTGATAACGATAATTCATCAATATCACTATTATTATTTTAATCACGATGCCTTTTTTCTGCGCTATACGTAGGATAACCATCATATTTTAAATATCTTTTCGCAAATTCCACCTTCGGTATAGGTGAAGGAACTACAGATTCATGTATCGGTATTACCTCAAATATTATTGGATCGAGGAACAAACGAGAGTTTTTGAATCGTCATTCATATCCTTTTTAAGAAAATATCAATCTCCAAATATAATAAATATAGATTTTATTTATTCGAAACTGCAATTTATATAAGAAAGTTACGAGTTAAAAACAAAATTGTGAAATGATTATTATTTGCAATGGAATAACCAATTATACGAGACATCTTATCTTTATGATGGATTAATAGTGAAAATTAGTTCAATTACATCCCGATTCATAATTTTTAGTAATTATCGAGAGTAATTATGTTATTTACATTCGCCGTATTAGGTACAAATGCTGAACCTTAACTTAAAACTTATATTTAAATATATATAAATAAGGTATAAAACACGAGCTCTGACATATGATATCTGTCTTCGTCCCTAGAATTTACTTATTGTCGAATAACATCCTATATTCCGATCCTAAAATAAGAACGTAAGTTTAAATATATTTCCCACAAACTCTCAATCTCTGAAAAAGCATTCCCATGCAAAATAATGTAGTTAGCCTTTTTCCGGATTTTAAAATAATCTTCGGTCATTTGTCCATAAACTGTGCTCGAGAGAAAAATCGGGCGCCGTGTACGGCAACCTCTTGAGAAACAAAAAAATCGCCCCCTTAGCATCACTTGTCTAACTCTTTCACTCCTGGAAAACACTCCCCATCTCTAAACTGCCTTCGTTTGGAGGGTCGCTAATAGCGACGGGAGCAGCAGGTTTTCCCCTTTTTATTTAGGGAAAACGATGGGCTCTTTCTAATGGGTCCTCCAAAACGATGCCTCCGAAGGGTGTGCTTCTGGAATCCGGATAAATCACTCTTGGAGTAGATATTCATGTGGTGGAAATAAATTCGAGAGTTGAATGAGAGGAATATTCGATTTGAAAATAAATACACTTCCATAACGCCTCACCGACGCCCATTAAAAATCGAACGAAGACGTTGTTAATGAAAACAGCCGAAGGCAGTGGAAATATAAAACTCCGCACCTATAATGAAAAATTTAACTATCAAGATGGAATTGTGTTGCTGTATAAATTTACAATTTCCGTACGGTTTTAAAGTTGCCAAATAAGATACAAGTGAAAGGATCATATGAAAAATTTTCAGTAGCGGTTATAAATGTCTGTTAACTTTCAAAGAATATTACAATAAAATAATAAGGATAAGAAAGAGATACAGATAAAATCTCTATCGCAAAAGCATTTGAGTGAAATCACTTCTCATGATGAATGTAATTTACATAACATCGAATATAAATATTCACTTTAATGTTCATAATCGAATTGATCTGAAGTGAAAACTGATTGTATCGGCATTCTGAAGATAATTATCATTCACTTCCATACGTGTTTCCATCATAAGTGAACATTACAATACTTTTATTCATCGACAAATGGGTGACATTTTATTTAAATTTATTGTCTGGTATTTCTTAATAATTCTAGGACATATTTCAAGTTCGAAAGTGTAATTTATGAATATTTAATCCTTCGTATTGAAGTGAATGTATTCCATTGAGAAGAAAGGCATATCGATTTTAAATTTTAAATCAGTACGCTATTTTAAAATTCAAGTGAACATCATTAAACTGAATTTTAATTCGAAAAAAGGATTTTAATTTCATATGGTAATGTGATGATAAGTTTGGATTTCAAGAACGATTTCACCTATTTTTCAGTTCTTTCTTTTAAGAATGCAAAGCTTGGAATGCACGAAAAATCGCGGATATGAATGAGTAATGGAAAATAGAAGCCGTTCGATTGGAAGAAATATTTGCAAGAAATGGAAGGGAGTGGGATTTTGGAGAAGGTGAAGAAAACGAGAGACTTGATAATAGTGTGATAAAAGGAATGAAAAGGGAATCGATGTGTGCACGCCTCCATTGTGTGGATGCGATGGAATGCTTCCCATTTTGATGAGGCGATTGCAGATAAATCCAAACATATAGGAAAGAATCTCTTCAAGCAGAAACTCATGAGCTTAAAAACTGAATTCCATTAACGTACGTTAATCCACGATAAGAAATAAATAGTATCGACTGAACATCGTCATTTTTTATCTTAAATAAATTTTTGCTACTTTTAGAGATCCTTCCATTTATTTCCAAACTAAGTATCATTTCTGAATATTTTTTACTTTCATCAGCAAAGAAACAAATTGAATAGGCCATCTTAAGTGAAAAGCTCATTTTTTAGTAAGCATTTCTCAGAAATAAATATATCATATATAATAAAATACTTTATACGAATTCGGATCGGATCGGAATTACTACCTTTTATGTTTCAGCGTATAACTAACATTTGAACGAATTGTCCATTAAAATTTTCAATTGCTCATAGTATTTTATTTTCTCGTCTGTCTTGATGAAACGATCACAGAAATGGAAAATTAAAAATCATTCGCTTCTGGTGGTATTAGATACGTGTATATATGATTGGATATACATGTATGACGTAACAATTCATTTAGAATCATTCCGTAAAATAAACGTAAAATAAATTAGTCTAATTTTTGGGGCTAAAACTATAACCGACCGATGGAACAGTTTGAGGGTTTTCGTCGTTTAATTCTCTTTTAAAATAAATATGATATTTTAATTACAACGAAAACCGTTAATCGCACGATGAATGTAATCAGCGAATTACACAGCCATTATTAACTTTCTTTCAAATGCGAAAAAGATTCAAAAGTGAACTAAAATTAAAAATGAACTTAAATTCTCTAACGATTAACTGTTCTTTTCAGAATACCAGTTTCCAGTTTAACAGTTCCACAAAACGTAAATTTGATTATTATGATAGGGCATATATTAGTGCGAGATATTCCAATATTTTCTTATTATAATATATTTTGACGTGTTGCATATATTATATATTCAGAAGCCGTGGATTTCGATTGTTTTTTGATGAAGCCTCATAAACATCTGAGCCATTCCTTCTCTTCCATTGTTTCGCATACATCTTGCAGCTAAGGAGCTCCTTCGAACCAATTCAACCCTTCGAAAGAACCCCGAAATTCCTGTCGGGCAATTTCGAATTCCTCCTGCCGTTCAATTCGACCTCGTCTAAAGACGTCTCCGTTACCTCCTCCTTCTATTGCTTCGCACCAACACAATTCTTCGCGTGTGTCTGAGGAGGAGAGTCGAAGAGGGTATATTATAGCGAAAGAAGAAAGAGAATAGAGGAATGGGACAAAAAATACACTGCCGTGTAGTTCGCAAATTTGCCGCGGAGACGCATTCCGGTCGTGCCAGGCGTTTCGGTGGGGAGAAGTTGATGAAGCTCCTTATAGATGGCTGGCGTGTCTGTTCGATTGCTAGGAGAGGCTTGCTTTCAAAAAGAAAGGAGATACACATATCTAAGATATCTTTTCGCAACAAATGCGATCCCATTCTGTACGATTCTGTGTTTAACAAAAATCTTATCTATCCTCATCGATCGAGTGATCTTCCTAAAAGAAACACGGAATGAATGAATTTTATTGAATTAAATTATTTATTATTTGTTACATGTCGGTTTCATTTTAAAAGCCCTTATACAAATTCTATAATCCAGAAATTAAATTTTGAAGCATCTTCTGCAAAATATTTCTGATATTTTAAGACTTTAGAATGAAACAATTCTTCAGATATACATTAGAACTAAGCAGTTTCTGAGATCGATTATAATTAATAAATGTAGTCTTTTTATTCAATTACTTCTAACGTATCTAGCAGCTTAATAAAATAGCAATTCTCAGGATATTTAGCCTCTCTTTCTTGTTCGAGCGTGTTAGAATTTTCTATTGCATTCTTTACATATTAACTGAATAATTCAAATATTAAGATAACTCACCCATCACAATTTGGATTCCAATATACATATAGAATAATTTTTAGTATATGGCTTAGGAGTATATAAGGCAAAGATCAATGTCAATGCAATCAAAATATCTTGATTTTTGAAGTTCCAAACATTCTAATATAAAGATATTATAATGGAAAATTTTTCCTTCTAACTTAAGTCTGAAAAATCTCATTTAATCCCCTTTTCCAACAAATATTTCCCATTGATTCGCTTCAACGGAAAATAAAAATAAACTCGGGCGTGTCGCCCTCATTTGGAAATCGCCATTAAGTTCCGCAGAACGACCGTTTTTTTTGTTATTCTCTTCAAATTACTCCGTAGTGATCTAAATACCTCTGATAATGAACTGCCATCATTAATTCATGCACCGATGTCTCTCCAAATCATCGAATTTCCTTAAAAAATACACCTCCACAATTATCATGGCCTAAGAATACTTCGACCGCTAATTGTTCGAAAATAATGCTCGAAATATTAATGATGATAAAAATTAGGAAATTATATCTCGAATCTTAGATAAATTCCGTGAAATTTCAGTATCTTTTCCTGACGCGATATGAAAACGAAGAATTGGATACTTCTACAATATATCTAAAAAAATATCAAGTGTTCGATTGCAAATGAAATTCAGTTCTTATTTTACGTTTAAATGATTATCATTTTAACCGTATACATATCGCTAAAGCATACGATGAGAAACATGTGCTAATTACTCAAAAATTTATTTATTGAAACACACAGAAAAGAGCGATAAAGGAACCACGAAGAATGCTACCATGAAATATTGCGACGTTAACATCAATTGGTGAAATGATTATCATTAATCCTATATATTACTATATTACAAAACAATGTCCCGTATCGCATTTTTGTTTCAATCTCAGTCATATTTTGAGCATTTCTCAATGTCCTCATTTAGAGCAGAATATTTTCGGTGCTATTTGAAATAATTGGGAATGTATGAGTAATCATTCCAAAATGCTGTATTAGTATATTCCAAAACTACATATCTTGAGAAAGAACGATCCTCTCTTTACTGTTTCGGATATTTTCGTATTATCTTGAAAGTCAAATTTGAACTACGATCCTCCAGAATAAATGCTTGGATATTATAATTATCTCATATAACTTCAAAAACGGATAAATCTTGGAAACTCATCTGCTCGCGGAATATGTGTTTCGAAAGAACCCATTCCACTGTGACATAATTAATCATTATATTCGCATGAAGGTTTTTCCATCAATCGAAAGAGGTTATTTTTCTCCTCCTTGAATTTCAATTTATAATTTTATCAATACTGAGCTGTTAAAACAGTCCATATTGGCTAAAGAAACAGAATTTTGGCTTTAGTTTTGTTTACACTGTAGTAAAAAGCTCCTTCACTTTTTGGTTCATTGATAATTCTCTTTGATCCTACCGACACAATATTCATTAAAAAAGAATGAGATTCACGATTTATGTGGAAAACCATACATCAGTTCTATTAATATAAAATATATTTATTTATTTGTGGGTTACGTCGAAGTTGGAATAAGTACAGCATCACAATTTACAATTTTTAACTATATTAAAAATTACTGTAATGAATGATAAACATTGTCTCTATTATATATCATTAGATGTATTATGAAGATTTTTCGAGGTTCCTGGAAGTATTTCACGACTAACTTGGCAGTACCAGAGTACACGTGGTCCGTACATCACCAGGAATTCCCGTACTCTGCTCTCCCAATTAATTCAATTAACTTTTACTTACTTAAATTACTTTATACACTATTTTCACAAATACATATAACAATACAATCAATTTTATTAAATGTTGTAAGCAACAAATTACAATGTGTCGGCGCCTTCTTAAATGTTTTTGGATTCTTAGGAAAGTACTCAAAGAGTGATCCAGGTAATCAGTTCTACTCGGCTGTGTCTCTATTCAAAAAAGGGTATTTAACTGCATAAGTTCTTTACGGCCTTTGTTTTCTTTCTAGAAAATTTAATATATATATATAACGTCTGATCACTCTCAAAAATTTCCTTGTTTTTAGTCACAGTTATGAGGGAAGAGTATCCGAAGCCAAGGGCTTTAATGTTAAGTAAGTTTCGCTCTCATTGGCAAGATCTCTTCTTCATATTGGACGTCTTCCAATGAATTCGAACCGGCGACGGCTGATCATTTGTCAGGACTATCGTGATCGTGATGCAAATGAAGGCAAATGGGTTTGCATCGTATCTTATATCCTTTTGTATTTTAAAGCGTGACTTCTTAGCCACAAGATTCATCGTATTGTGTACCATGAATCAATTTGTTCAAAACTTAGAGAATATTTATATGACTTTCACTATGTTATTAAATCAATATAATTAGGGGTAACTTTAATTATAAAATAAGGAGGAATAATTTAATTTAAAAATAATTATAAATAATAATAAGTTGTAACATTATTATAATTTGCGATATTTAGAGAGAAAGTCAAAGATTAGTTTTCCACTGATCTTGAAATATCAGATCATATTCATAAATCACTACCTACACCTAGGTAATGTTCATCAAATCATTATAAAAAGTCATAAAGGTGGCAGAAAGTAATCAAAAAGTTAATTTATTTATAAGAAATTACTTGATCTACTTGAACAAGTATTTTTGGTTTAATGTTTCCAAGTATTTGATCAGCATACGTATGAAAGTGGGCGAATTATGTCTTCCAATTAATCAAAAAGCTTAATAAGAAGCTTTTCAATCAATAGATTTATATTAAAGTTGAATCAGTATTACATTCTCAACTGTTTATATATGTCAATCTATGCTTTTTGTAGGTTATCATTTATGAACAAGTTTGAAATGATATTTCCTAATTTTTTGGTTGGATGAGTGTCGGAATGTTTCCATACATCAAAGAGTTCAGAATACTTATCTTTTTTAATTTGCTTTATTGAAGAATTTTCTAGTACTCTCATATTTTTAGAGTAAAACGTATTAATTCTATGTTTAATTGCTTGAAAGAATACCTATAAGTTGTATCAATGGATATTTATTAGTTCATTTCTACCTAGAAATAAATCTTATTATTTTACCAATAATAGGTTTTCGCGTTCAACTTCGATCTTTGAGCCTTTATAAAATGAAACAAAAGTAATACTTCTTAGAGCAATAGCTACCGAATCGTACGATAACTTCCGCTTTAACATAATATTGCATACTTTCCTTTGCATACATCAATGGTAACTTATAAAACGATCCGAAACAGTTGTTGTGGGAGGAAAAACACAGAACATCATAAACGGCTAACCAATAATAAAATAAATAAAGCTTAAAAAATTATCGAAAAACTGCCATGCTATTTGAAAAACTGGAGATGTAAGAAAAAAAACCTCGAGTGGAAGGTTTGTATAGCTTTAATAATTGACCAAATCTCAAAATCCACGCTACAACTTTCATTGTACACCTTAAACCTAATTGAACGGATATTTAAGAGACATTTGACGAAGATATTACCCATAATTTTAACCCACACTGAGTCATAAAATGTAGAATCGAATCCTTCGAATGGTTAAGAATATTCAACTGTTGGGAAAACCGGTAAATATTTTTTCGGAATTTATTCTGGAAATTAAACGACGATTTAGAAGAAAAATATAGAAATGCCAACAACTGTACTTGAAATTGTGTTCAAATACCCTTTCACCTACGGATATACTAAGGGATCCTCTTTACTTACGTTCTCGAATTAAGTTTGATATAATTCGTTAGGTAACTCGTTCAAAATAATAAATCGGGCAAATATGATGAATTAACAGAATAAAGAGCGATTCTTCTCCGACAGAAGAATAGTCAGAAGTTGAAAATTCTCGACAAAAGTATAAACGACGTGTGCTTCGTTAGGAGAGGCGTGGAAATTTCTAGAAAAAGAAATTCACAAGAAGGGAAAAGAAAAACAGGCGTATGATTATAACCAGAGCTGCCCTCCAATTAATCACGTGGCAAATTTCTGCACAAATCGGGAGGCGGAAAATCAGAAGTGGATGACAAGTCGATCGTTAAATGAACGAGGCTTCAGTGGTTCAAGAGGAATTATATCTTGCGATGATGAACGAAGGCTTTCTTGAAAGGGGAGGATTATTTTTAGAAGTAAATCATACCTATTACGGGATCTCGCATTTGCATACATTCAATAGATATATGAGCGAAACAATGACATATCCATTCGTTAGAGTGAAACAGACAAATTATCCATTCTTTCATGAGCTAACAAAAGAATTGGTGATAAATTCACATTGTGACGTAAGTTTGCGTCCAAAATGGTGCGTATTTTTAAAAATTATATGCGTTATTCTACTTTCGTAGTTAGTTAATATACAGTTGAAACATCTTACATATAAATTTTAGATATTCACATTATCTTTTATGGCTGTAATTTTTTTAAATATGCGTTACAGGAAGGTGCTTCAGATTCTCCATTCATTGAACAGGCTAAGTAAAACATTTTACTTGTCATATCTATAAGAAATGCAGCATTATTTTGCAGAACCATGTTTGCTTTCCCGATTATTTTTATCAGATAGATTATTTATTTCCATCAAACATTTCGTTAAAATAAATTGTTTCAAAGAATAGATCGATTTTAATTTGAATCGAATGCCTACTGGTACGAAAAATTGAATTAAATCTACATGCAATCAACGAGAGCCGATTACTAGAGAAAAGCAATCATTCTCTATGACTTTACCGTACTTAAATGAGCTGGGACACAGCAAAGCGGGCCATAACATACATGTCTAAATATACTCTCTGACGTAACAGGTTTAAATGCCCGAATTCAATACATGAACATCGAGTACAGAGATTTAAATATTCGAAAGTTCAGATAGGAAAAGAGAATCTTATAAAATGTGAAGCCCAAATCTCTATTTTATAGCTAAGCATAGGTATCTTGATAATGAAATCTAATTAAGACAATTGAAATATTATCTTAAAAAATGGATCAATAAGAGCCTACACCTTCAACGACTTCTGCAAGAGCTTATTTAAATTTCTTCCAATTCGAATGTAGCTCAATCAATCATTCTTCCCTCTGCATTTAATTATCATAAGCTAATTAGTAGATTGAACATAATAGTATGCTCTAGCGAATACTTCGAGAGAGACGATCTTTTACTTGGTAACAAGAGTCGAAAAGAAAAAAAAGCATGAAAATGACGCAAAAATAAAGATGAGAAACGAAAAATAAGAAAGCAGAGAAAAGAGCAGGAATAATGGAATCGATAGAGAATTGAGCTGTGAAAGGGAAACCGTGCGCCGCCCTTTCATAGATAACATTGGAGCGAAAGACGCCTCTGACTAACTAGCCATGAAGCAGTTTTTCTCGATCAGACGATAATAAATTTTTGAGTTCTGATCACTTTCATGTATATCAGCAGATCTCTCGAATGACAAGCGCAATGAGATTTTGTGTTTATTTAGAAAAGAAGCAAACATTCGTTATTAAAATGAAACTTCGTGCAAGAAGCCAAATGAGGTATAGACTAACTATAGATGTTTGGAAGTCTTTCATTGAATTCTATAAATAATATAATTTTGAGATTTTTCATGGAAAGTGAAGGTAACGAGCACATTCGTACATTTTCAGAACTTTTATATCTCGAACGATTATATTCATGCTGTGCATGAAAATAACTAAGAGTAAGACCAAAGTTTTAAAATTCTTTTATTTATTCATTTTTAATATCATATTCTATCGGTAAATCTCAACCAAACTTTTTTAGATTTAAAAATAAGAAAAGGCAATGAAAACATTTGTAGTATTTGAAAAGTCTTAAAAAGTAAAATTTAACTTCAATTTTAATAATTCTATATAGACATTAAAGTGGATATTGGTTTTTATGAAAAGTAAGCAATATATCATTACAAATGATGACGAGTAAATATATAAGGCAGATGAATGTAGAAAAGGCAAATTCTGGAAGAAGAGATGCGATATTCGATAGCGCTTGAAGATGATCCTACGGCATTTGAAGGCCTTTTTTAAGATGAGGAGTTAAATAAATTGAAGGGAGATTGGCCATAATGGGATTTTCAATGTGTTTTGCGATCGAAGTTTTCTTCTTTTTTCCGAATATATACCGAGGGTAAGAAGAGGATGGAAAATTTAATCCAACTTCTCGGATGGAACTTTTCTTTTATTTCTTAATCTCATTCCTCCAATGAATGGATGGAATCTAAAGCACCATTGATCAAATTTTCTTTCATAGATATTCTTCCATCTCGTTAATTTAAGTCTATGGAATGCATCACGCGTTCCTAAAATAACTTTCGATATGAATTCACCTTCGTATAACATATTTGGGCAAATAAGAACTAAAAATGAGGGCCATTCGATATTCACAACGAAGGATGCGATATCGATTTATCGAAGGAAACAGCGGCTCCAGATCAGATAAACTTGAATCGGAGCGAAACAAAAAAATATTCATGGATATGCGATTTCATTCAGCTGTGATGACAGCATTTCGATGATCTAGAGAGCAGTATACAAAAAATTCGATTGTTTACGAATGCTCGAAACAGTTCTTGTAAAATGAATTTTTTGGGTTGCAAGAACTAATTCCATGAATTGACCATTACTCTTCATTAATATCATTTCAAGATACTGAGTTAAGTAGCTAAGGAACTTCCTTTAAAACATGCTGTGGTAGATATTTTATCATTGGCTGTAATTACTTTTAAGGAGTATTAGATTGACTGCATGCCATCAATATTGACAGACAATGTTCAATACAGAACTATTTTAAATTACAAATAAAAAAATCTAACTAAAACTAAAAAAATTATCTATGAGACCATAGATTTCAACTAAAGCTACTCCATTCCAGATATTATAAACTTTTTAAACATTAGCGGAATTTTCTCGGAATTCTTCACATAAACCCCGTTGCTTGATTCAGTTGACGGTTGTTCGATAGGATTTGCGTGGTAACCTTTATGGGGGCTGTTCCAGTTTGGCCTGATTTTATGAAAATCTTCAACTGGTATATTTTCATCGCTGAGTAAACTGGGTAGCTTAGCGAAATCCAAATGATCCTTGGTAGACGAAATGTTCTCTCCGTGGTTGCTTTGGCCTTTGAGTGCAATCATTAGATCGTTAAATACAATAAGAACTTATCGATACAAATCTAAAATATAATGCCAATTGATTAAATATTAAATAATTATATCAATAGAATTAAAATTATCTTAGACAGTTATATTAATGAGCGGCTCTATATTTAAAACTTCTGATAAAATAAAATTAATTACATAAAACCGAAAAACATTTCCTTGATAATGTAAAAATTTTTAATCAAACGGAATTTCAATATGAGAAAATAAAACAAATAGCTAAAAACTCTTACCTTCATGTCCAAGTGAAAACGTTGGAGATTCATTTGAGTTAGTCCCCGCATGATATGAATGGCTGTCGTTATGAGCATAGGGAAATATGAGTGACGAATTTAAGTTTATACTTCCAGGGAACGTTATTAGAAGATCATCCGTTACTAATTGGACCCCTGTAGACATGGGCCATTGTTGGACCTTTGCTGCCTCCAAAATATCGTGAGGGTTGGGACCAACTGGATTATATTCAAATAAGACCGGGGAAGAATTATCTGAGTTGCCTTTTATTTTAATTGGAAGGTCATCAGGTGATATCTGGAAATCTGATTCGGAGGATTCTGTGATATCATGTGGGTCTGGACTAACTGGTTTGTAGTCAAATATGTTTGGTGTCAAATTGAACTCATGGTTCCCTGCATTGTCGGCTGGAGTATTCTCTTGAATCTTCGTTATTTCCTCATTGGCGGGCCTCTCCATGTGGTGTGGATCGGCACCCACTGGTTTGTAGTCAAATATGTTTGGTCTTTCATCTATGTTCGCTGGTATATTTTGCGGTCGACTTCCTGACATAGAGACTGACGATTCTTTAACGCCATTTGCGTTTGTATAGTCTGATGTATTGTAGTATGTTGTATTACTGGCAATCGTTTCGTTACCACGTGGCTGGATATCTGAGTCCAATGTTGATGAAACAGTGGTGTAGTTTAGCGGAGTACGAACCGGACTACCGGATTTACGCCGGTGTAATTGTAAAAGGAGGTGCACATCACTAATTTCTTCGCTTTTCGACGTTTCATTTTTTTCTTCTATATTTGACAAAACTGTTTTATTGGCATGTATTTTTATTTTTGTTGGTCGATTAGTAGCGTTATCAAGGGGTCTTCGAACTAACTTTTTATCTTGAGATGCTACATTACCTATTATTTTCTCTGAAATATTGTTAGATCTAAGATGTGTACTCGAATTAGTATTTTTTGTAAAATTATTTAACTGAGAATTCGTTCCAGCATCAGGATGAACAGGTGCATTTTTTGATCTGTTTTTAAGTTTTGAGCCAAGTTTTATATGCAAGTTCTGATGATGGAGAGGGAAATCCGATGCTTTAGGTGGATTTAGAGAAGGTTCATGTTTTTCAGATAACTTAGACGTTTGCGCAACACGATAGTTTAACTTTTGTTGTGCTGAAGTTTTATCTATTCCTGGCCTATTAATATGTGCCGAATGTTGGTCATCGTGGCTTGAGGGTCTGTTGAGTTTGAACTTTGTCGGGTAACCATCTTCTTCGCTCTGAAACAAAAGGAATACTTATTTACGCCTCCTTAATTATATCCTAAGAAAGAATTTTGCCTTAAAATTCAAAGGTTTGTTTACTTATTATGTTCTAATATTTTGTTGAAATTGTTCTCATAATATACGTGCAACTAGCACTATTAGCATATAATATTTATTATATTTCTATCTAGTAGATGGTAGAAATTAGTTGAATTTTTACACACTGAATTTCAAATCGAGGATTACTAAAAAATTAAACGTCGAGGTGAAAGTGGAATAAGAACGTAAAGATGAATATAATGATTTTAGAGCGAGTAATCATAAAGACATCAATGTAAAATTATGGCCAAAAGATCATTCATTTCCATAAAACTGTGTACATGATATTGATTAAAACTGAAAAAAACAATAACTCTCTCACGAATTCTGTAAGTAGAACATTCTTTCAAATTCAAGCGCTTTTATTAAGAAAAAAGGAATAAAAGGTATTAAAGAAGAGCTCTCACATTTCCCATCGTATTGTCATAAATAGTCGCGAAGATCAGCTAATTGACTTTATTACGTGGAAAAGCTTCTATAATGTACGGATTATAAAGAATACGTCGATGAGAAATTTTTCAGTAATACTTATAATTTTTGATATATTTTAAGCATCTCAATATCTATATAATTTATTCTTTTGGTCATCTTGTTATAATTATTGATCCATGATATGCTATCCTAGTTGATTTTATGAATCAAATAAACCTATTAATTTTTACATGCTTTCATGGAACATTTATAAATAGGAGTTCATTAATATTAAGTGACACAATTTTAACCTCTACGCGCACACAATATACTGACTTTTAAACTGCAACATTATAATACAAAACTTACGACTAATTCTCTAGCCACACATTTTAGCTACCTAAATCATATCTCAAATGTCTATGAACTATATATGTCTCAAACGGAGGATGCATTTCTTTGTATGTACATCCATACATTTAAAGAAACCAGGATGAAGACCAATTTCATGTTGAAAAATAAATAACTAAAGAACTATGAAACTACCACGTCCATTTAGTCGATTTGAAAATGGAAAGTATACAATTCATGATTAAAAAAGAACAACAGCCTTAATTATGATCTATGAACATATCACTAATTAAGCTCTATATCCAATCTCGCATACCCCTACTTATAATACTTCACACGTTATTTTTGAATTATATATTTGAAAATATATTATTATTGAAGCGCATAACTTATTTTTCAAAACGGAGTGTTATCCATTACGTTTCCACAAATATATGTCTTTCGAATAAACAATCTTGATGACGTTTATTCCTCAGAAGATATTGCTATGGGGTTGACATATGGAAACGTTGAACTTTCTAGTTTAGAGAAAGTAAGCAAAACTTTCTTCCTTCATCCACTGAAAATTGTTTATTTATTGTAGACGTTTACTTTCCACTAACTTGATCCAGACGAAGTGGAAAATATTGCAAAACTTGTTTACCACCAGATTAAATTAGTTTTTACCTAAAATATTTAATGTGTACAATTATATTTCTCTCGTAGTTTAAAATAAAAATGAAATTGGTTGCTAGAATTGTGGAAACTGTTCGATTTTAAACGTATATCTTTGGATTTGAAATTGGAACGTAACATCCATGAAATCGCTTCCACTCTTCAAAGTTTTGTGAACTTAGATCATTAGATATAATTCTTACTTAAGGTATGAGGTATGAGTGAATGTGGTTTTTAATCTTTCATTAACATTTTATCATTTAAGTTTGCAAATAAATATTGTTTTTAAACAATAATATTTAAATTAATATTTAAATAATAAAATTGTATAAATAGTAATAATTATAAACGATGATTTTGATGCCTTTCTATAATAACAGCTCTTGCTTCTCCCGATTAATTTGTATAATTATAAAAGATGATTGGCAATAAAAGCCAAACAAAGAGTACTCACGCTGAGATCACTCGATATTTCTTCTTCGAGTTCTTCAAAAACAGACGATACCATTCCGATTAACTCCATCTTAATGACATTTGAAAGCGACGGCTCCCTAAAGAGAAAACGCGGGGGTATGCCATCTAAAACTTTGCATAACCCTGCACCATTACACAATGCGTAAACATCCTTCAAATCCCGGTGTTTGGATGAGGAAAACGCTACAGGTGAATGGGAGCTCTGAGGATATGAGCCACGACCTGCAAAACGCAGCTGTGGCGGTAAAGAATCCTGCGCTCTCATCACCGTACAGTAGCCAGCTCTGTTACAAACGGCATAAGGTCTGTCCTTCGAATCTTCGGCATTTGATGGGCGATAGGAACTGCTTGGATGAGGCAGAGCATAACAGGTGGCAAGAAAGCCCAGCAAAAGATATGCATGAGCTACCTACATTTGAGAAAGAACGAAAACCTCGCGTAGGAATCACCAAATTGATTATCAATGTAAAATTAAATCGCGTCGAAACATCGAGAATCTATTTTTATAGAATTTTCTATGTATAGAACTGACGATTAAGGAATAAAGTACGATTTCAATGATATATATATATATATATATAATTTGAATTTGTTGAATGGAATCCATCTCTACTCGAAGCAATTGATTCCTTAATTTTATTTTATGCTTCATTCAGTTCTCTTTATATCGTTTTTTACATATGCAATGCACATTGAAATTTTATTCAGATTGAATAATGTAAAGTGAATCAGCTTGTAAGACCTTACCAAGTAATATACTCAACATTTGCGAAAGATAAATGATAAGATCAAGAGGAAGAAAATTAAATTTTTTTTCACAGTCTAAAATTTATGTCTAGGACACAAATATAAACCTCATATACAAAAAATATTAAAGGGAATATACACATACCATTTCGATCGTTGGTTCGTACTTCTTTAGTGGCAGTTCAACCGATTACTGAGGGTAAGTCCTTCAAACGTTTAAATTTGAATACTTTCTATTAGCAGTGTTCTCTTCTTGGTGAAAGGGAATACCTTTTGACAGTTACAAGGAAGTAACTTCTTTGATTATTATCTTTATCCTAATAACAATTCTAATGGACTGCACTCAAAAGTTTACTGCTGCGGGCTTTGGACAACCCTACAAAGTAACGGTAAATGTCCCCAAAACGAATTGACTTCTTCGATCGAAGTTAGTCAGTCAGTTACAGTGACCACAGTATCGTTGAACATAAATTCCTTAATCAAAGATCCATGTATAAAATGGATACCCCTCGGTTTCCAATTTTATTCACATTCCCTGATAAAATTATATCTTGCGAAATTTGAGGCGACGAGGATAAAATATTCCATCTTTTAGGGCTTCCAAATTTTTTTCCAACTATTCGCTACGATGGAGGTGCAGAATTAAAATTCTCACGCATACAATATTAATACATACAGTAAGACCCCACTTGACGCTGCCCCGCTTAACGCTGTTTCAGTGTAACGCGAATTTTTTTGGGGTTCCTCTATATCGCACATTGTATTGATACTTGTTGTATATGTGTGCAAACGTAACGGCCATGCACCAACCAAAAGCAGTGCACTTTATAGCGACGGTGATACGAGGGGAGTTTGACAAGTCAGTGACTTTTTGAATTTCCCGCGCAGTTACTCCAAATGCAACAGTGTTGCCGTCAACTGTAATCAATCAGTGGCCAACTGTCCAATTTTGAGCAAGCTACGTCGTGCAGTTGGTGTTTGATAGCGATTTTAAGCAGACAACCACGTGGGTTTTAAGAAAATGGAAAAAATTGAATGTATTTATGTATTTTCGTATGTATTTTTTTCAACGCACTTTCGTTAGTCTGTCCAGAAAAAAGGTTCGAACTACATTTTCCTAAGTCACAATCCCAGTAAAAACGCAGCTTTCCTCCGTCACAATTGATTTATTTGTTTTCATCATGGTTATTAGGTTGCCTCGTTTAACGCTGTTTCGTTTAGCGCTCGAAGTTATTGGACCGTATCCCCCAAGTTAAGCGGGGTCTTACTGTAATTTTCATTATAGAGAGATAATGGACTCATTAAAATACCATCCGTGTAATGTCTTGATAACTTTTTTATATGTAGATAATTTTATTAATATAGTATTCGATAATTGTAATTAAGATTTAATTTGCATCTTTCAATCACACCAAAAATCCCCAAATGATTCTTGTCGCAATATCAAATTATTGAAACGACAATGATTTTTATTTCTGGTTATAATTCTATTTCTTATATTGCTTTTAAATTACTTATTCGTTTTCACAAAATTAAATCATCAAAATAAAATAATCAATAATCTACCCTAAATATCACATACCCAGGTAAGGTTGAAAGTCTCTTATTTTGCAAATTAACTAAAATGAAGCAGTTCAAAATTTATGTATGAGAGTAATCTTGATATCTTATCAATTTTCAATTATATTCGGAGATGAGTTGCCAAATTTATTATTGAAAAGAAAGTACTTAGTATTTATTTACATAATCGATTGCTTCCTAAAAACTACAACCACTTTTTATAACTTAGAAAACCTTCAAAGTCGTAAAATATTTAAAAAATTCAAAATTCACCAAAAAAATCGAGTTGTTCAAATGCAGATTTCTTTTTCCTCAGTTTTATTCGAAAAATATTCTATATGTTAACAATGGATATCTTTTTTCAATGATAATATATCAAATGATTCCCAAATGTAAAAGTGTGTTTGGTTCATTGTTCTATATGTTACTTTGCAACGATTTGATGATATTTTCTATACTTGGTAAAGGGATGAGGATGTCTTTACATAAACTTTCATGCAGAATGGAAATAAGCGAAATAATTCTATTCAATGAAACAAAATAATTGCAAGCCGGTTGCTCTAAATATTCAGCTAAAATTTGGAGATCTAGTCAAACCAAGAGTTATCCATATTTTGCATTCCCTTTAAAGAATGAAATTCTGCACAATGATTTGGGAACAAGAATTGCTTTGTTTAAGTTTTCAACTTTAAATTAAAACTTCTTAAGCATCATTTAGAGGATGAATGGTATCATGAAATAACAAGTAATGTAACGGTCTTACTTTTTGAGTTAAAAGTCAAAAATTTGACTCAAAAACTTATTTGTCAAAAATGTCCTTAAAATTAAATGTATAGAATAATAAATTATAATAAGGAAACTATGATCAATTTGGTTATCATTCATTTCATACTATTATAAAACCCACACGTCGTTTCAAGTCTGTAAGAAAGATAAGGAGGTGAAAGTTGCCTTTGAGCCGTTAATAGCAAACGTTAATCGATTTCTTATAGAGAAGAATCAAATTATCAATTCTTTCGTTAGTTTGCATGGGTACTTAATTCAGTTGGAGATTTTCCTAAAAAGAGAAACCCTACCATAAAATTAATACTTTAATTAAATAACTTTATTTCATCGTAATTTACAAGAATTTTCCCTTTGATTCCTAAAGGAATCTTTTAATAACCATTTTACATGAAACGTTCTTATGTAATACGTACGTACGTAACTTACTTAATAAAGTAAGAGAATCGAGAGTTCTGTTAAATAAAACGAAGGAATCCTCTGAACATCAAAATAAAATATTTAAAAGTAACTACCTTGCTTTGGAATTGTTTCGAGTTCCCAATATTTTACCAAATTAAATTCTAACCGTTTTTGAAATCATTCAGTTGCTTCGAATCAGTTGCTATCAATCACCACTAGATAATTTGGAAACACTATTTACTGGAAATATGCTGGAAATGGTGTAGTTTACCTCGTCCAAATAGATACAATTACATAAGTTATAAATAATATAAAGTAATCAATATTGCGTCCCCGTATCTTTCTTAGGAATAACTTTGTGGAGCTTTAAAGATCCACACACACTGTCATCCGAGGAACGGATTGTCTCCAAGCGGAATCTATTTCCGATCAGAAAAAAGAAACACCGAAAGAAGCTCGTTCTTGGCCCCAGTGGCGCTCAATCCGGATATTGGACAGGAAGGGGGGGTAGAGTCGGTCTTCCCCCACGCCTGCCTCCTTCCTGCGTCCTCGGCCGACACTCCGGTAGAGGCTGCGGGCAAGGACTCTCTGGAGGGGGAAGGAGGCAAAAGCGTGGTTCTTGGACACACTCTTGGTCCGCACATTCCATCATTGAACAGTTCCGGGCTACGTTTATGTCTGCACAAGGCGTCGCAGCGTCTGAAAACGTCAAGAGATGCCTAAGTGATGGAAATCTTCTCTTGAACGAATAAATAATAAAAGCGCATGCAAAAGATTACCGATGATATATTCGTTCTTTATATTTAGAGTTTTGCTTTAAACGATGAAAAATAACCAGAGATTTGCCACAGTAACGGTCAAATGAGTATTCTCAAAATTGATTTTCTTTTAGATTTGTGATGTAAAATATATCTTCTGAATGTCCTTATTATGGTATAAAGACGTATTAATTGAACAACTCTCTTGCAAGAGAAGTGCATAAAAAAAGAGTTATACTCCAAATCACATGTAATAAATGCGTAATAAGGAAAAGTATATGTATACGTAATAATGTCTATTTCTTTCATAAATTTTAATATTGATTATATTTATAGCTAATATTTTGAATTCCATTGTTATCGGAAGCCAAAGCTCCAATAAACCCTTCTATAATTACGAAGGAAATACGTTCATTTAATGTTGCTATATTAAAATACCTTACCTTCAACACACTGAGACTCGATGCAACATCCAAAACAGCAATCCATAGAATGATAGCACTGCGAATAGATTAATAAGTTAGCGATATTATTTAAGTGATATAGGACCAAAAATTTTTAAATAATATTTTAGCTTACAATCGATCTTATATATTTTGTTTGCTGCTGATGGAAAGTCTCAGTAATATCTTTTTTATACAAATTTATGCAACCTTATAAAGAAATATCTTAGTACACGATTTATTTTTCTCTATTCGTATCAAAGAAGTAGAGGTTTATCTTAAAAAGATTTTCCGAATGTGATAAGTTCAGTAGTCTCTGAATATTTTTCTCGCACTTTAGACCTTTAACTGCTTATTCCTGTAATTTCGATCATCATATTCCGGTAGAATATACATATAGGACACAATTTGTGGAATTTCCACTTTCAAGTCATATGCAATTTTCTTCAATTTTCGAATCGAATTTGAAATGATGTTGAAATTTTAAGGTTATTGTAGTAAATAAGTGAAGAGCGAAATTTGAAAGAAGCTGTTCAACAAAATGCGGCTTATAGTTTCATGGGACTTCAAATACATTATTTTAACCTTAAAAGTTTATCAATTTTGAAAATAATCTATGAATAAACAGTGTTCCATTTGGAATTAAAACATTTCCCCTTCAATATTCCCTTATTAATTCCTCTAATGTAAATTAGTAATAGAAGTACAAATGAATATTGTAAAATAGGAAACATATATCGTAAAAAATACTAGGAACTGACCTTAAGCATAATTTAATTCATTCTTCCGGATTCAAGATTCAATCTATTTCGCACAATCTTCTAAATTTCCCTCGAATGGCCATTCATAGATATTTGTTATCAAAAATTGTTTTGCGAACGATAATTATTAAGAAAGGCACTTAACAAGTTCTTTAGAAGTATTGAAGCGGTGTTTCATACATTAATTGCGGAGGTGAATGATTTACAGCTTCAATTGTACCATTACTTGTGTTTTTTGGAAAATCGCCAAAAGTGACTCACCAGACTTTGCCTCACACAATTGAACGTCGAGTTATCCACTTTCTCATCTGCTAACGACACTGTGATTATTACAACCATTATGATGACGCTTCTTATGAGGAGAATCATGTTCACCCTGAGAAAATAATAAATGCATTAGGAATTTTTCAATTAAAAACTCCCCACAACGAGTAGAATGTCGTGTATTTGAAACGAGGTAACAATCCAAAGATTTATTTATCATTAGCAAAGGAAAATATGTTATGAAACAAACTATTGGAATAGTCGAAAAATATTTGCATTAATTTTAAATGATTACTTAAAGTAAATTATTAAATTGAATTATTTCAATACGGATCGCTGAATTAAAAGAGTGCAGGCAGTGATGTTGAGTAAACTAAGTTTGATGAGTTGTCCCAGAAGTTGTTTTTAAAGGCGGAATAGAAATATGGTAAATGGTATTGGAGTTATTAATAGCGTAAATAATAATTAAATTTTTAGAATATTGCAGCTATTTTAAGGATGGGAAATAATCGTACTCCAAAAAGTGTAAAAGTACGAACGTTCTTAATTTCACTTGTCTTCGCTACGTCTCTAAAGTCTCGAATAATTCGACTCGAAAACGGGAATATGAGGAAAACCACAGCACTTTTCACGAAATTTAAAAAGACGATCCTTGAGAAAAACTAAAAAAAGGAAATAACAGGAAATAAAGTCGGAATAACGGATGTAGATTATAGAAAAGAAACGAGACCTATGAAAGAGAAGCAATGTGCAGCACTTACCAATATAGGAACACGAACGAAGACGGCGGTGAAGGCGTGCGAAGTGAAGGAACACGTAGCTATGACTGAAGTGGCGAATGGCCATGCTTTATACTTTTAGTCTCGGAAAACAAAATATGAAGCAGGGTACGGAGTAAAAAGACGGTGAAAAAAGATCGAACCCAATGGTTGGATAGGAATGATAAAAAAGCGGTGGAGGGGAGAGACGCACTCCTCTTCCCACCTACACTTCATTCACCTCTGTAGAATTCAGAAGGATATCCATTATTGAGGCAGCCGAATCTTGTTTTGAAGAATAAACGTTTGATCTTTCTTGCGGGAAGATTAGTTTCTTTTTCGGTACTTTATACTTAGAATGTACAATTTGTCAGCGATTTGTGTGTAAAGGAAATAACACCAAAATTTTAAGTCGCGGTAAAAAAATCATATTTCTTTATAGTGTGCGAAAGTGTACGTATTTCGATAAAATTATTTTCACATCTTTGCTTCTTTTCTTATACATGTTTTACTTTCTCTGTTTTTAGAACCTGACAATGAGGTAGGAGTGTATACATTCATTATACGATTTATTTCGATCCAAAAAAATCCATTCAGGCTCAAGAGGAGAAAATACAATAAAAATAAATTGTGAAAAATTCAGAATGACTTGAAAATACATACTCAGCGTTCATGGCGTTGAAATATAATAACTGGTCTTTCAAATATCACTTGTTTCAACACGATTGCATGATTACTTAAGATAACTAAGGGGATATTGACATAAATAAGACGTATGATGAAACAGTTTAAGTACGAAGAAAGACCTACACTTGTTTTTACTGTAAACGCTTTTGAAGACGAATCATAGAAAAACAAACACCTATTTTCAACACCTTTTGCATTTATATATCAATTTTCTAGTATAATTTTGAATTTTCAAAGGAACATTCAAGAGATTGACAGAGCAATCATATTTTCATGAATTCTATCGATTTCTAAGAAATGATAGATCTTTGTTTACTTATACTACATATAAATTACAAATGTTAATATGTAATTGCCCATTTCATAATGAGTATTCCTTTTGTCCAACATTTTATTGGTAATTTAAAAACAACGGAAGTTAATGTTTTAAAATACTATTCATATGCAATTGATATTAACCAAACCCTTTGGAAAACTAATCTTTGAATCGTAACTCTCAATTTTTTGTTATGCATTCCTTCGGTCGAAATTTTTTATGGAAATAGAACCCGCTAGGATTTGGAATTGTGATCTTATGTTATTTGATATAAGAGTAAAGTGTGTGGTCGTCATGACAAAATTGTCAAAAAATTCGGATCTCAGCTTCAGAAGATTCAAGCGGAAGAAAAAAATGTTCTACTGCTATAAGTAATTCAGAATAACCACAACGTATCAGATTTTCTGGCTATGCTCGTTAATTTTACCTCAGAAATAAGTTTAAGTCCTAGAATTATTTTCTTCCCTTGAAGGATACACCTAAAATTACGCAATATACTCTGAATATTTTGAAAACTTTTCCTATCCAAGATTATGCTCAAAATTAATTGAAATCAATGAAGAAAAGGATATGCATACGATAAAATTGAAAATGGATAATGATAAGAATTTTTTTAAATGTCCATTTGACGAAATTTATATTTATATATATATAAAAGTATTGTTTAATATTGGTTAAGATTACTACTATTAAGAGGTTAATTTTTATTCTGCTAATAAATGATTACAGCTTATCTATTAATCTCTTATCTTTTCATTTTCAATGAAATAAATACCAAAATTTAGAAGTTGATTAGAATTTCAGTTTTCGAAAGACAAAGAATAAAAAATATTACTACTGTTCAGACTGTAATTGAACTATTAATGTAAAGTGTACTTGATAGAGATCACATTACGTATTCCTACTCTAAAGACAACAGTTGAAAAATAAATTATCATCGATAATTTTCTTTAAGGCTACTTTCTTGATTACAGAAACCGTGGTCCTTATATAAGCCTAAAATTCGATTATGTATCTCATCGAATTTTTCCATAAGGTTAAAATTAAGACAGATATGAAGCGTATATGACCTTCCTTATGTAAAATATTCAATATGTCACAAGATTATAATGTCACTATAGCCATACTCAGATAACTGTGGAGAGTTTTATACCGTAATCAGCTTCTCGCTATTCTAATTCAAACGACGTCTTTGAAACTGCATGTTCTTTCACGGTCATCCACTCCAAGTGTTTCATTATCTCCAAGAGTGACCTTCACATTGCAGCTTCTCCCTTATCACTTTCATTTCCATAATACAAGCTTGCAGGCCGTCGCCTGAGTAATTCTTTTCGGTAATTCCAACTTGTTTAAGAGCCTTGAAATAGTGAGTCTGCAGATCAATTTACCAGAAAGTGTTTGAACGCAATTTCTTTCGCATAAATCTAAAATGTAAAATACTTAGCAAGGAAATGAGATTCCAAACTTTAAAAGAAGTTTCTCAGTAATTCATTTTTATCTGAGAAAATTATTTTTATAGTTATTCCAGCCTCGATAATAAATTATGTCCAATATTTACTAGTAGAATATTTATAGTTCTCTTAAAAGCAAAACCTTGAGCAAATTAATACAGATTCAGCATTATCAGTAACTTCTGCTAAAAATATCTTCATGAATATTATGAATACTTCTAAAAGAAACGATTTTGATCCAGAATTTTTAAAAGTAAAATTTAAAGTAACTCATAGATGAACTGCAATACAAGGTTCTGGATGAACCTGATTACGGGAAAGTGAATTTTATAACTTCCCATATCTATGGTAAATCTTTACCATACTTAATGGGAGCTTTAAAAACACTAACTATCTTAAAATTCAGGATAACTTTACCGTATGAGATAAAATCATCTAAAAGAGAGATACTGTCTAAATTTTACTAACATTTACGCTACAAGCTCTTTAATGTAATGCATGGCAAACAACTCTTTAAATTTCAGATAGATTTTATAAATTTATTCGATATCTATTTTCAGAGTGATACCACGAAGGAACGATATTTCTGACAAAGAATAAAAATCGTCGATGAGTAAAATTATACGTGCGGTTTTACGTGAGCCAGTTCCCAATCGATCTTACTGCCATCTTGGTTGGAATCGGTTGAAAGAAACAACGTAATGATCGGAGACAATGCTAAGAAATGGAGAAGATTGTTTAATTAAGCTTTGAAACTTCACGCGCTCGGGATGACAAGAAAGACATCGGCTCATTGTACGATTACTCATTCCCTATATCCTAAAATCTTCAACTCTTAATTTATACGAGGCCTTAATAAACGAAAAATACCCAATATAGAATCACAGGTCAAAGATGCGAGGCATGGACGTGGAAGAAAATTCCCCACAAAGAAGTCCGCGGCGCCTTCGTGAGAAAGAGTGGTTTGACCCCGTGAGACTCCCTGGGACGAAATCTGCAGACGCGAAATGCCCTCCGGAGAGGGCTGGCGCCACCCGCGATGGACTCCCTTAACGGGAGAGATGTGGGCGTCCAGAAAAAACCTGTTCGCAACAAGGACAGTGGTGGCGCCGGGAGGTTGTGCGATGCTCGAGGGCAAGAGGCGGTAATTACAAAACAATCGGAAGACGTTTGACAACTATGAGGAATTTCGGAGCGGAAATCCGTCGAAGCCTAAAAATACCGACAACAAATCGGCAGCACATGATCCGGAGATAAACAATATTAGAATACCTTCGAGCGTAATAATCGAAATGCGATCGTCAATCTCAGGAATTCCAAAATCCCGAAATATAAAACTTAAAAACAATTCACGTTTCGCAGTTTAAATGACCAAAAGGGTTGCAAAGAAGAGAGAACGCTACTAGCGGTGTAGTTTAACTTAAATTTGGTGATAATTATTAATTTCCCTCATCTTACATTTTTATTAAGATTTATCAAGAGATTTAATTGCCGACTATAAAATATACTCTTATTAGATTCAGACATTAAAGCGACAAAATAAAGTAAGAAAATTCGAGGTTTGAGATGTTTAGAAAAGGTGAGAAAAGACGGGCGATTGCAAGGAGAACGGTGAGTTGAGCACTTCCTCACTTCAGGGCTATTTTTAAACTGCGGTGAACAAAACGAGAGGTTGAAAAAGGAGCTATCGATTTGGGCGAGTGGGGGACAACTACAGTACAGAACTAAACGGTTTGCTTTTCCGAGCGATCCGTCGGAAAAAATGCGTGGCCGAAGTAGGATTTAAAATTCCATCCTCCGGTTCTTTTTCTTTTCTCATCTCTGTTACAGTTATTCGAAGACATCTGTGGCACATTCTGATGGAAACCGAGAAAAATACCTAAGAAGAAATAATTCGAGAGGCTAATATGCGATTGTTACTATACTTGGATATTTAAAATCAGCTGAATATTGCTATACTATGCACTTTCAGTCTTGTCCATTTAGTTTTGAAAAGGTTTATCGAGGTATAAATTATAGATTGCTCATTTAAAATCCGGAAAGATACGTAAAACCACATGTCGACATTAATAACATTACCGGGAGACGCATTTCTTTTGCATACGCAAGTAAATTTTGTGAATAGTATAAGTAAACTTTCAATACATATAAATACTCTGTTAATAATACTCTGTAAAATAATCTGTTATGAAATATTAAGGTGTGCAGACAATTTTTTAGTTAAAATAAATTCCTGTAAGTGATTCCTGTGTTGATTGAATGTGTTACGGGAAATACTAATCCATCATTTAAATTGTATGAGTCTAAAAAGAGATTGAAAAGGGAACTTAAAAGGTTAATACGTGGTACTTAAATTGTCATATGAATTTTAAATTATGCTAAGTTATGTGATTGTACGGTAGGGTACGTGTAGTAAAGAATGTAACATTCACAAGGTGTTCATGTATATAGTTGCATATTTTCTTTAAATCTATCATGTAATATTCATCGGAATTTAACCAGTAATTTCAATTCTCTTGACGGTGAATATTTCTACTTAATGTTTCGTGTAAAAATTTGTATTAAATTTACTATTGATATTGATAGGGTGTCACTATTTGATTCTGGGAAATAGGTACATAAAATTAAAACTATATTAGAATGTATATTACAAAAAACTTAATTTATTTTTAAGCTTCTCAAAGAAAAATTAAAAAAGCTATTCAGCTGATTTACTTTGAAATAAAGAACATAGCTTTTCCAAGCCAATCATAATGAATATTCATTAAAAAAATATAGTAATTTTATTAGGAAGAACTTCTTGAGCATATTTTCCTTTTATTCTACCTAAAATATATCTTTCTAATTAAATGATCCATTTTATTTTCTATGTAATTGTGTTTCCAACTTATAATATTTCGATATACTATAAATATATATATATATATATATATATATATATATATATATATTATATAAACTATATATATATATTTATATATACTATATAATTATATATATATATAAGCAATTTATTTTCATAAACGTTTGTGTCACTTAGTATCACTTCGTGGCCATCCATGGCATCGCGGCGTATAAGTTATCTTTTTTAATGAAATGTATCGCTTGCAAGAAGCATAACAACTTGAATTAAATAATCAGTGAAAATATTTCTAAAAAGGTATACATCAATTTAGAAAAAAAGTTATATTAAGCTTTGAAATAGTTACTTAACAGTTCATACATTTAGATTTGAAATGTTTACTTAAAACTTCATTGATTTTTGAACTCCCTATCTGTTATAATTTAAAAAATTACAATAGACTAGGATGTTACAAGATCTTAACGAACTAGAAAATTTGGAATGATCAGACATTATTTGAGCAAACCAAAATGTTGAAATGTCAATATAATTTGTGTAGGTGGAAGATATAATATTTATATTTCTCGAATTTCAATATTAGGTCCATCTTAACCTGTTTGTATACTTATCACACATTCATGACAAATTAATCTCTTTTATCTTTCTCTCTTCGTCCTCTGTTGTGGGGCATTTAACACGGTGATTTTAGATTAGAAAATTATATTTTTGCTTCTATAATTGTTTGGAGAAAATTATCCAATTCACCCGTGTTGATAATTAGCAAGTTATAAAGTGTGATTTTTCGATCTATTTAAAAAACGAGATGAAAATGATCCATTTGAATAATAGAAAACATCGGCATTACCTGGATTTGATGAATCTTGGAGAATGATGGTCTTCCATATAATTTTTCAGTATTTCTCTGATTATGATCTCAATCGTAAATATCTACAGTAATATTTTCCATCCTACATGGGCCTCATCACTCATGTGCACGGCAACCACATTATAAACAGTTTTTTATGCAAACAACTGTTATTTTTTATCGAAGAAATATATGAATTGTTCATCAGATAAGGTATGGCTGATGCAATAATCGCGCTTGTCATTCCATAGCTTCTTTAATAACTTTTCTACGAGATTCTTTACCTTATTAGAAAATTTATAATGCAGCTCGTTTTCCACGGTAGAAAGCAAATTTGCAATGGTAACGTCCTTCGACAGAAATCGAACAATATAAACAAGAATATAATCCATGCAAAAGTTATCCAATAAATCCATTATTGGAGGAACATATACCTCTTCACTCGAAAATATTTTATAACATCCCATTGGCATTTCGTCCATCATGACCATGCTATGTCTCCAACTCACCTTTAATGGTACGATGGTTATATATTTCTCTAATAGTTTCACTACCATATAAATTATAGCAGCCGTAACATTTTTTTCTATACAATCAATGATTTGATAATCTGCATAACTTAATTGCAATGTCTGTATGTTTTTTACCTATTTAATTTACCGATTTAATCTATCATATCCTTAAAACTCATTTTTTTCCAACTCTTGGTAACCCTATATTTTTATTTAAGCGTAAGTAAAAATGGAGATTAAAACTTTCCTAAGGAATACGTTCAAATTTTATGTAACAGAAAAATTAAATAATATGGCAAATTTGTTAAATAGTAATCAATAAAGAATTATTATTTAACCCATTTACATGAAGTTGATGGTACTAATTTAAATTATTCTTTCTCTCTTATTTATTTTAGTAATATTCTATGGTAATCATAATCGCCTAGAACAAACTTTCCAAAGTCATGTTTATTTCACTTAACTATTTTTTTTAGGAAATCAAATATAAGTGAAAAAAACTCTCCCTCGAAGTAGAATATTGCTATTTCTCTCATTTTTCTCTGCATTAACATCTCGATCTTACTAAAAATTAATACTTAGAGGCTTAACTTCATGGAACTCTATACCATCATTGAAGTAAAATTAAGCTTTGATAATATCACAGATTTTACTTCTGACTCCGACTAGAATGGGCCGTATTTCTAAAATTACGTAGGTAATATACCACAGCAGTATATAAAGAGAGGGGTTGAAGGTGGTGAATTTATGATTTTGCATGGGTGAGGTACGGGGTGGAGATTGTAATTGTGCATATATTTTTTAATTTTTATTGTTTAAAGATAATCCATTTTATTCATGTTATTCAATTCTAATTTACATCAAAAACATGATGCAGTTCAGACTATGCAGAAACCTGTCATAAAAATAAATAAGTAAAACTCCAAAAATATAATTTCCTTAAATAATTCATCTTTCTCACTAACCTTGTTTTATCAGCTTCCTTAGAAATTTTTTATTATAAGTAATATATAGCTTGCATTTATTTCTAGTAGGCAATAAGATGTGTGGTATACCTGTTCAAGCCGGTCAGCTATTTTTCTCATGAGGTCTGTAGGTGTTATTGGAAAAGACGAATTTCTCTAGAAGACTAGACTTACTCGAAGAAGTGGAAATTAGGGGTTTTCCCCAACAAAACCTTACAAATGAAACATTGTTTCAAAACCCTTCACCCCTTCTTTCCTTACCTTACAAAATATTCCCATGATGCACCCACACCTCCCTTCCCCTCTACCCTCCCTCCCTCTCCAACAAACCTATATAATCCCTAGCAAAACACCATTCCTTGCCTGAAGATGTAATTTCATATTACGAAACCGGTCGCGAAATACAATTTTCTGTGGAAATTTACAAAGTTGTTTTTATTACTATGGCATTCCACGAAGTCACGCCTTCTCACATTGATTTCATTCTCTAATCCAGATGATGATTCATAGACTATCTTGGGTAATTTCGCACTCCTGCTTTGTAACATATTTCTAATACATTAGAAAAATGACACCCCTTTTTTCCGATATCGGATTTTTGAGCAATAACTTGTCGGAGCTAAACTATATTGCGATACGAATGAAAGAAAGAGGCATTTGTAGCCATACACCGCTAAGCGAGAGATGGGTACCTCTTCAAGCTGGAAATGTTGTGCACCCTCATTGTCAGAAGCTAAATAACTTCGTGAGAGATTTCAATTACTGATATAATTTTGAAATTGGCAGATCTGCTCCTCCTTGTCTGACCCATGAAATTTACACTAGTAAATGTGAATTGAGCCCTCAAAAGACGCGTTCTGTACGTTACTAGAGGAAGATTTAAAAAGATCATTCTATTATGTCAATTTGAAAAGTTTAGCGGTCCATTTGCTGATAAAATGCTAGACCAACAGAACATTTTTGGATTATTATAATAATAATGACTCAGATAGAAACAAATAAATTGTACGTAGTCATAGTATTTTTAATATTAATCAATCTTTCGCTAAATTAGTAAATTCTTGATTTTGATGATTTAAGTATGACGCTAATAAGATTTTTATTTGTTTTAATAAAGAGCCTTGATTTTTGCAGTTGGTAATAAGAACCGAATCATTTTTGTTGGCAGTAACTAAGATTTCCCTGTAACTGGAATAACACATTATCAAGCTTATTGAAATCATCTCCAATGCATTACTATACAGAAGGTAGTAAGTCTATGAATCGTAATTAAATAAATACCTCGTTTATGATTCTGGTAGCTTCATACTAACTCATTATCTGTGTAAATAATTTTGGAAGTTTCTCAGATAATATTTGTGAGATTCAAAAATATCAAGATATGGTAACACATCAACTGATTTGAGATACACTTCTGAGTGATGCGTTACTGCAATTTCTATTATATTATATTTATCTTTTTCAGAATACGCAATCATTTTTACTGTATATTTGAGTTGTGGTGAAGTTTTTCAAAGTTTTCTGGTAACTAATAATAATTTTTCCATTAAATTCTACAAGGTAAATTTCATCATAGGTTCTCATAAATGCAACAGCTTTTTGTTATAGAGGTAGATAGTTTAACTCTTATAAGTCTTGCTTAGTCATTTTTAACAGATACATTTATAGGTAGATTTTTCTAGAGTTATGGTGAGGTTTAAGTAGAACGATATTACTAGATTCCCCTCTCTTTATATTGTACGCATAACAATTGGACAGGAATTTAAATTTAATAAAGATATTTTCTTAACTATTAGTATCTTTAACAATTGCGATCGACAGTATCTGTTCAACATAACATAGTTTACCTTTAAGAGATAAAATATCCTTTTCCAGTTGAGGCTCTTAACTCGCTTTAAGTCTGCTTCAAAGTGGATTTTCCAGCAATGAAAGAAAATTATTCAGAGCTGTCTCACGTAAAATAGCGAGCAGATAATTGTCAGTCTCCGTCAACTAGATTTGCGATTAATAAGCAGTGAGTTACGAACAAATCATTATAGCGTCTCCAGCAAAACAGATTTTGTTTAGTTTAGCGTCGATTGTACTATTTTCTAAGTATGGCGAACAAATTGATCATGTTAAAAGATTGAAAAGTGAAGAATATTTTTATTTTAAAACAAGTCATTGACAAAAATGGGAATTAATCATGCTCTAGAGACATTACTTTTTCGGTAAATTTCAATTAATGGTATAACAGTATGTAATTACATAAATTATATAATGAACTTTAAAACTATAGAAAGTCACGTACGAGTAAAAATGAAATATTTATGGATTAGAAGATTATACATTTTCAAATTATTGGCTCCTTGCTTTCATGAAATTCCGTAATCTATGTAGATTTGCACAATATATCAGAAATGCTGACGATTCGAGAAAAGTGATTTTCGGTACAGCAATTTAAAAATAAATTTATTTTTACTGTGGTTTACGAAAATCATCTTGGTTTGTAAAGGAATGGAAATTTTTATTGAAATATTAAAATTATTTAATTGTCCCAAATGAAATGCTTATAATTCCTTGAGTTAGAATTTACATAATCAAGAATTTACCATGAAATTCCGAAAGAAAAAATTAAAAGAATCTTTATTCCCTGAATATTCCCAAAAATAATTCTTAATTTAATATTTGACCACATTTTGTATTAAAATATTTAGTTAACAAAACAGGATTAAATTCTTAAGAAAGAAAGTAAATGGAATGAAAAATGGATTACAATACTAGTCTAAACTCATTTAAAATTTGCGGATGCATCCCATCTTTAATTCATACTTTTCATGTACAAATGATTTTTTTATGATTACTTATCCCAAATGGGAATCTGACAACGAAAATTCCTTAGCTCCTGAGCAACTGCAACCGACCATCGACCAACGAGAAGTTGGTTGCATATCTGAAGATTATCGTAGGCGCCATCTATTTCAAACTTGAATGAATTTCTTTGCTATCGATTGATTTTCAGCTCCATTAATGGTAATAGTTGCATATTAGTTCCTTCTATATTTATTTCTGAACTATTTAAAATTTAATCAAACATATTACAGGTAGTTGAAAGTAAATTAGAAATTAGTGCTCAGACAGCATTTTGTTTGATTGTATCTGGTTTACAAATGTATTAATTATGCATTTTAATGAATAATCAAGTTCTTTACTTTAAGGACAATGAGTAATATTTTTTGGGAAATCAACTTTAAGCAAATCATAAATATGAAAAAATCACGATGGAAATTATCTCTGTACTGTATTCTCGGAGTTCGCTTAAATCTTAGATTAGAATTGAAAATGAAATAGATCATGACTTTTTAAAGGTCAAAACCTTTATTCAAAAGAGAAAAAATTCGTTACATTACTTGTCTTTTATTTAAAAATAACTGTACAAAGTTTTTTGTCCCACTATGTCTCACAAGGAGTAATGAATATCTGACTTAAAATTTATGATAGATTGTTGTATATTCCTTGTAACCGGAAATGTTTTAAAAGAGATAAATGAAACTAAAATTACTAAAAAATTTTATCCGTCCTTCAAGGAATTGGAAAAACGCTTCCTTGGCAAAATTTCAACTATTTTTAGGAGAAAACCTGGCATTTTAGAAGCGGATGTATCTTTGAGCCTGCCGTGCGAACATTTTATCGAACAGAGAAATCGTAAAATGTGAGATGATATTGTCGCGAAATGACAAAAGGTACCGCCTTTGAATGAAACGTGCCAACGTTCACATATCGCTCTTCAGATTTTGGAGAAAATGCTTACAAATTTTTGACGTGTAAAGGTTAAGATATAGCAAGATAACTGACAAATTTTGGCTGTTATATAAATGAAGTGAAACTAAAAGCAAGAATATATTGTTATAAGAGGTAGTTGCTGAAAAAGAATAACGTAGGAATAATTTTCTTGTTAAAAATCAAAAGGAATGTGGAACTTCGAGAATTTTACTGTAGTAGTACCCGGGACGTGGGAAAAACCACAGAGATTGTGAACGCGAGAAAAGAATAGCTCAATATCAGATCGTACAGGCTTTTTTTATCTTGTTACAATATCAGTAAAAATTAAAGGAACATATCCTAGGTATCAATTATTTAATAAGCGTCGTACCTATTTGGCATGCATTGAACTAAACAAAAGCATTTTTTAGATAAACTGAATCATATTCATATATTAAAAACAGAATAGAAAAGATTTCCTTACTATTCTCATTTACAGAATATTTGATGATTATATTCCATAAAAAAGGATTATAATTTGATATTGTATTTGAGATTACAACAACGTTAGTATAATAAATATTTTTATCAAATGAAGAGGACTAATTATATTCTCTGTTCTCTTGCATAGTATGTTGCTAAGGGTTTTTTAAAATACCGTCTTCAATTGACTGTTATTCGCATAACCTTTTCTCTTATAAATTTTATTATGATTCAGTGATATAATTTTTTCGTCTGTGAATAAATAATTTTACGTTATTTAATTATTTATTTATCTAACTTATCAGTAAATACCATTTGATGTCTCGGTGGCTTTCTCGCTAATAAATACATGGAAAAAATTGGAATGAAATTATAACCTTGGGATCTTGCGATTTGAGCGTTTTCGTAACCAAATTTAGTGTATAGGAGTTGGCAGAAATAACATATCGAATATGATAAACACTCAAGACATGCGAACCAGTATTTGGCATTCTACTTTCCCTTCACGTATACATTTCCTAGCAGCTCTCTTTGGTTTGGATTTTCAATATTTTTAGGCCCATCTTTTTTTATTTTGGAACACAATTGAAATATTATTTCTTTATTTGCATTATTTTTTCTCTATTTTTTTATTTTTATAACTATATTAATAAGGTTTAATAAAGTTCACCCTTTTCATCCTGTAAACGACAAATATAATTATATATTCTTCTTAATCCTTGCAATTATGTATTCTTCTTGTACATTTTGTTTTTAAGACATAGAATGAAAGTAAAGTACTTCAAAAATCTCTCTTCCATCTATCCTTTAATCTTCTTTTTGGTCCATATTTCTTGATATTCAATTCAGAACTAATTACTTCCAAATGTTTTTTTTTTCTCTCCGTACGACCCATTTACATTCATTTCTGTGATCTTACCTTAGATATGATATCCGTAAATTTTGCGATCCCATTCCGTTTTTATTCTTCATCTGACGCATATATCTTGATTCTGAAGTTCCTATTTCTGTAGAAGAGATAATAACCGAGTCGAAGGTTTGAGTCCACAAAGCGCAGTATGAGCGGAAACACACTGTCTTTTGTTTAAAAACTCTTGTAGATTGTGGCTCCTCATATTGAACCCATCCGTGCAGAGGATAGCCTTAAATTCTCATGAGTTATAACACTATGGAAGTTGATGGCTCAGTGATTCTTCTTCTTTGTTTCCTTTTTTGAGAGAAATCCTCACGTGATACCAGTCCTTCGGTATTTATAAAAACGCTGAAATAATAACTACTTCCATTAATGTTAAATACAACACAACATCTCCGTTCTGGATATGCTTGATTTCTGATATAACTTCTTAACCTAGGTGGGAGTTATTACCTTCTTCCTTTTGCTCTTCGCCATGATTTTTGCCCCTTTTTATTTTTCTTAATTTCCTAATCTAAAACTTTCTTCATTGCTCTGAGATAGTTTTAAATACTTTTCCCTGTTTCTGGAGTTTGTTCCATCAATGTATGGCGAAAATCTGCTTTCCAAGCTGTTGTTTTGTCTCAATTTTTATATTTCATTTCCTGAACTACTTCCTCATTCAAATTTTTAATAATAATTTCCTTGATTCATCGTCCGATGGCCACTGCTTTTGAATTCTTTCTTTATTATAGCAGCATTATATCAACTTCTTGCGTTCCGTTCTAGAATTGATATCCATTCTGCTTATCACTATCCTGTTGCCCAGGAGTTAACATATTTAATACTTTGCAGTTAGTAATAGCTCGAATTTAATTACTAGCATTTTATCTATCTAATATTTTCCTTCAATAGGCGCTATTCTAGATGACCGCTTCCTATATAGGTTTCTCTAGAAAAATGTATTGCAGATATAATTATTTTTGTATTTTACAAATTCTATCTTTAGGTGACTACCTTGTTCAATTCTCCCTTATTAGTGCATGTTTTCTTGAGGAGTTATCATCTTCCTCTTGGTTGATTATCAAAAGCCTCAAAATCGCCTGATGAGTTTTGTATTGTATCGCTGCTTGCCAGCTAAGAAGCATATATCTGTTTAATCTGTTTATCAATCTATAATAATAATCTTGCATACCTTGTCAGATAAGCTTTTAGCTTTCTCCATATACTATTTCCACTTATTATTGATCATAAATCCTTCGCCCCCAAGTCCTTTGTCCTATGTTTCTGTACAATACATTAAATTCTCTTCTTTGAGAGCTATCAGTTCTTTTATTCTTATGATTTCACTTACAATCATTCCGATGGTGTTCTATTTAATTTCCTCTGTTCCAGTCACTAGTTCCAAGAGTTTTTTATTCGCTGACATTTTTATTGAGATGGTTTCCAACTCTTAGAAATATTAATAAATAGTAAAGTAAATTTAAATTACCAATATAACGGAAGAATAGGTTAACTTCTGCACGAGAAGGCGAACGCTTTTTATTAGGTAATATACCGAGTTAAACAAAAGTCCAAAATTGTGACATTACTGGGACGATCTACGAACAAAAAACAGAAATGAAATTGACGCGGCACGGTAGTGTAGTGGTCAGCATACCTTCCCGGCAAGTCGGAGCTCAGGTTCCCAGTCATGTCGAAATTTTTCACTTCCGTTTAAATCTGCGTTTTCCCTTAATTACTAATTTACTAAATTTAATGAAAAATATTTAGTAAATTTGATTGGTTCTGCACAGTGGTTTTTACATTTTTTGTACCCCATGTATAGCGATAGCTCCCATTCATAAAATTTTTCCCTAATAGACGGTGAACATAAAAGAGAATGCATTTTGAGCATTTATCGGTAATATATGCAAGAATTTTTAAAAACTAATCATAATTTTATATGCATTTGAAATACGTATATCCATAGATGTGGGTTTATATTAATTTCTCGTTGACAGTATACCTTTTAGTTTTTTTGTTTGTCACGAGATAGGTTTACTTTTTTAACGTGTTTTTATGACATTTCTTTTTTCTATTTTTTAGAATTGTATTTATCATAATACACAAAAATGTATAATCGTCGATCTATCCGAAAACAATGAGTTAGTGACGTAGGATAGAAGTTAAAATATACGAGTAAAGGTGCGCTTGATGACTGCAAGCAATCGGAAAATATATTTTTTTTAATAAAACGGAAGACTTTTCGAAAGATTATTCTGATAAGTCAAGCTAAACATAAACTAAAGGACATTTTCGGAGCGTAAATTGCATTGATTTCGATTTCCCATGCATTTTTTACTGCAGAAAATTTCCCGCACCGGCTAAGAACCGAGGACATCCTGATTAAAACGCTTTAAGTTTCATAATCTTCATAAACCCTCTAAATTTCAAAAGGAAATTCATTCATGAAGTGCCTCAAAAGGAATTCATATTTCCCTATGCATTTCTTAAGGAGATATAGTTAACGCCCCCTAGAAACGAACCAACGACCATTTAGGACATTCTTAATTAGGCTTTATGTAAAAATGTTGCCCTTTAATGCCTGTGTGAAATTTAAAACTTCTACGCGGTCGTGAAGTGCCATAAAAAGTTTTTGGAGGTTAAGCCCGTGTATTTCTTATGGGGAAAATCAAGATTACGGGTCGCTCTGGGATCGAACGAACGAATTGATTTTTTTCAATGTACATTATACACATATCTATAAGTACAGGAAGTTTGAATGATTTTTGTATCATAAGATAGATATGATTTTTTTAAATTTGAAAATATTTCACCTCCTGGCATCAAACCCATGACCAGGTCCAAGAAAAGTATAGCATTTTTCCGTAGAAATGTATATCAGGTACCACATGAAACTTAGTTGTTCTAAGTGCTCGAGAAGTATTTTTTAAAATTTCTATTGTTTTCGGAAATCCATCCCATGTATTTCTTATGGGGAAAATCGAGATTACGGGTCGCTATGGAATCGAACCCGTGACACACAGGCAAGTGTTGATTTTTTTTAAGGTACATACATGTATCTATAAGTATACTAAGTTTGAATGACCTATATGTTATATTAGCTACGTAATTTTTCAAATATTGAAAATATGCCGCCTCCTGGGATCGAACCCATGATCTTTTGTAGATAAATAATAGTATTTTTGTGTAGACATTGTGTAGGGCACTTAGAACAATAAAATTTCATAGAGCTATTGCTATTATACATTTCTACGGAAAAATGCTTTAGTTTACCTGCAACTGGTTATGAGTTCGATGCTAGGAGGTGAAATGTTTTTAAATTTTGAAAAATCGTAGCTCTCTTTATATTAGAGATAGATCATTCAAACTTTCTACACGTATAGATACGTATATAATGTGCATCAAAAAATTCCCGCCCCGTAATCTCGATTTTCCCCATAAGAAATACATTGGCCATATTTCCGAAAACTTTTTATGGTACTTCCTAACCGCGCAGAAGTTCAAAATTCCACAAAGCCATTAAATGCTAGGGAGCGTTTTCTATATCTTTATAAGAAATGCATAGTGAAACAAGAACTGCTTTGAGGCACTTCCTGAATGAATTTCCTTTTGAAATTTTGAGTGTTTATAAAGGCAATCATACTCAAGCGAATGATGACAGAACTTTTCGCAGGATGGCCTTGGTTTGACGCCAGGGCGGGAAAAATTCTGCCGTAAGAAATGTCAATTTATATATACGCTCCGATAATTTCGTTTAGTTTATCTTTAGCAATGTGTACGAAGATAAACCTTCCGAAAAATCTTACTTTTCATTAAAAAATATTTTATAGCATTGCTTGCTGTTAGCAAGAACATCTTTCCTCGTATAGTATAGTATTAATAAATAAATACCCCCCCGAAGCGTCTATATATAATAGATATCTCCTGAACCAGCAATATATATTACATATGAATGTATCCCCCCACGCGTCACTATAGTAATAGATAGTAAAATATATTTTTACTACAATGTTTGGTAAAATGTTTAATCAATAGCTGAGTAATAAACAAAGTTTGTCAAAAACATCGATATTAATAGGATAATCCGGCAAATATCGATACATGGAGGGCCTGGTACTTGTACTTCGTGAATGGTAATGTACTTCGTGAAATGATCGTGAAATTTTCTTCAACGTATCTTAATATTTTGTAAGAGGATATAGTTAACTAGAGAAGCGGTCGGAAATCGTAGTCAGCTTGCGAGCGTTAACACCCTCTAGTGGTACCTCGTCGATGTCCAAAAGGGAAGAGAGGACACGTAGAAGGGAAAAAAGAAAACTGTTACTTTAGATACATCGCTCGAAGGAATCGATTCGTATGCGGGACTGATGCCCGTTTAGATCGGACATTGATGGCACTTTACGGACTGCGGTCCGACGGAATATCTTACGTCCCTTGGGCCAAAGGGGTCTCAAGACGCAGTTTCTTACGCCCTGTGCTTCATCGTGCAAGGCGTGTCGCCATAGTCAGAGAGCGTGGGATGGTGCTCTGATGGATGCTTGGTGGATGGACAGATGGTCACCTTTATCTATGAACGCAATCTTCCCTTTTCGCGGGAGACATGATCAAAATGTTGATGAGAATCTCTTTCACAAGAGAGATATAATATTTGAAGCTAACAGGGTCCTATGGACTTGTCGCTGTGATGTTAAAATATTCTGTATAAATACACATTTGATTAGAGTATCCGAATACTTATTATAGAATCAATGACCTGTCTTAAATCAGAATGCGATTGAAAATGCAAGGTGACCTGATTTTGAACTTTTTCTCATGGAAAAAAGCAAAAGGGAATCGAGTTTGTATCTAGAATGTGTAAGTATAATTAATGGAGAGTAATTATTTCTCTGCAGTGAGAATTTCTTCATTTAATCTTGGCACTGATTAAATAGTTAATTAAATATCCCTTTTGATCGAATTTTAATTTTAGATTGTAAGAATATTATGTTTTCCCAACGCAACATGGCATAAACACAAATCATAAAGTTAAGTCACTAACAAAATTACGTACTGAGACTACGTGAAGAGATTCGTTTATCTTCATAAACGAATGTCTAGATGAAGACAATGTGACTTTTAATAAGATAAGATATATATATCTCTAACAAAATTCGAAAAATTTGCAACCTTTCATTTAATTATGAGATTTTGAAACATCTGCTATATATCATATGTATACGTGAGAAAGATAAAGAAAAATTGCCGGGAAAATGGGCGTCATTTAAGTTTAAAGTAACAAAATATAAAATATTAAGGGTAGGTGAGAAAATAAATATCTCTTTCTATAAGCAATGTATTATTTTCACTAATATCACCTGAAGTAGAATTTTAAAAATGTATTTAATAAAATAGTAGTTAAACAATTCAATCTCAATTAATGGTTACGGTACTATAATATTCTATTTGTTTTGGCTTTGATTTTGGGGTTAATTGTCCATATATATTTTTATTAAAATAGATAAGAGGAGGATTATCATCATAGATTTTTTAATTTTTGACAGGTCAGTAATTTGATGAAATCGAGCACTCCATCGTCGCCTCCATTATGCCTTGAGTTCCAGATGACAATTTTTATCTGAAGGCCGCTCATTACCTGATACCCTTTCCTACCTTCCAACTTTCCTGCAGTCACCCCTTTGATCACGCATTCTCTTCTCAAAATGTGCGAGTTAACTTCTCTCCTTCGATTTTTTTTGTTTGTCCCCTTTTTCTTCTGGCATTTGTTTGTTCAATCATCAAATGTTACTCACCGATTGCTAAAAACTTCCCTGATAATCTGTTTGGAAATTTATTCACATATACAGCATCAAAGCTTGTATCAAAGTTGTACAATACATCTGGTCATAAGCTTTTTCAGTTGACCAACTCGATGGCAAACTTTCGTTTTTCATATTTTTTTAAAAACGGTTTTTGATATTAAGAAATGCAAAATACCCCGAATTACCCAAATAAATTGCACTCAAATCCTGAATAGCTTCACATTTCCTCCTCATTTTCTGAAGCAACATTCATTAAGAAGCAAAATAAAAAATAAAACCCCTATACATATAGAAAGAAAAGCATGATATATATAATCCTGATAATATGTACCGAGAAACTGGTATCCTGAGAGTGGATAACTTATTTAGATATAATATCATGCTAGATTATTATTTTGTTGGTGAATTCAAAACCAAACGCCTTAATAATGATTAAAGAAACTTAACGCAAAAAAGACCTTTTGAAGTACCTATAGTTTGTACATCCTATGGTTCCTTTTCTTTTAATGTTATTTTTCAAATAATATGTAAGCATTAAAATATCAGATAATATACACAAAATTATTATAGTTGAGATTATTGTATCTTGTATTTTATATTGATATAGTATATCATTAGAGTTATTGTGTTATCCTTTTTAAGATTGTAAAGAAATTGTTGTTTATATATTATGTACTATGCAACAAAAAATTTAACTATCGTGGGACCTGCTGACAAGCATACTCTGCTTAGCAGAACTCTTACTGTATATATGATGATATGTAATGATACAAGAAAATCCTGAAAAAAGATATCAATGACTTTATTATAAAACTATAAATAAATTGACCCAATCCTTAAAAAGTTCATACGTCATGTTTTTGACCAATATATTCTTCTTGCTTATGCTGCTCGCTATTTCCCTAGTCCTTACCAAACTTCCCTTTTAGTTTTCTCATGATTCATCGTGACTTAGCGTAATGGTTATTTATGAGAAAGAAATAAGACAAGAAATAAACAAATAGAGAATTATTACTTTAAATGGTGGCGGCAGAACCTTTAATCTGGAAATAATAAAAAGTTAAGTATTCTTAATTCAAAAATTAAGTTCGAAATAGGATGATCCTGTTATGGTAGTAAAAATTTCGATATTTAGGAGAAGATAGAAAGGGAATATGGATGTTAATGGGAGTTTACATAATAGATAAGGGAGTCCAAGAGAATAACTACCTTGTTGTAATTAAGGCAGCTCGGATTTTACATGCGACAGACTGCTACTCATTTCCATAGCAATCGAAGTAAACAGACAACAAAAAGAAAATAAGTAATGCAGATTAAGAATCGAAATAAAATTAAAAGACCAAACGATTCAGGTCAGGAAAAATATTTGAAAATATTGATAGAGAGAAGAGTAAAGTTTCTCGAGATTATGCAACAGAACGAACATAATATACTTTCCGATATATTTGGTGCATTACAAAGATGGTGTTATATGGATCTTATAAAAGATGATAGAAATAACTAAGAAAATATAATAATGCTGTTCTTAATAGAATTATTTTGAGAGCTGTAAAAATATTTAAATAGGATTCCTAACACTCCATTACACTTTATTTTTTCGCGTGGGGTGTTCATTTAAAGGAAAGTTGCCCACTATGTATTCTTTGAGTTCATACGTAAAAATGATCTGCAATAAACGATTAAAAACTGTTACAATCTTACATAATTTAATGAGGTCGCTTCCGGAGGATATTTTTCTCTCTTTTATGGCAAAATTTTACACTAATTATATTCAGTTACTTGGTTTTTTACACCTCTTATTTTAATCTAGTGCGAAATACATAAGAAAATATTTAACTTTGGGTTAGTTTCAAAATGAATTAATTTTGAAAAATTTATTAGGTTATGATACTTTAATATGTATTATATTGATTAAGAATTTTATTTCAGGATAGCCTACTGACAGCGATATATGAGTTTACGAAAAGAGTTGGGCAAGAGACATTAAAAAATAAAATTGCGCCTAAATACTTTTTCTCGCTGAACAAATATAAATATTATTCGAGATTGGAGTCCACTTAACATCACTATTATATTTATTTAATGCGAGTAAAAGAAAGAACAAAAATCATCATGGCTTTCCAGACTTAAATTTCAATTAATCACTCCATCTCAAAATCTTTTTCTGCCCATCAACATTTCATCAATAAGAGAATAACACGTCTTATATGAAACAAAATTTGGAAGCGAAAACCTCTATTTCAAATCTCGATAAAAGCCAAGAATGGTCCTTGCTGACTGATTCCCACGCATTGGCCAAAGAGGCTGTAACAATATGAGTGCGGATCGAGAATGAATAAGCAGGCAGTGGGAACTAGAGAGGCGTGGGTTTTCGGTGAGGGCATACATGAGAAGCGGAAAATGTAAAAACACCAAGGCCGTCAAGGGAACAAAGTCAACTACGAAGGAATCCATGGTTCGAATAGATATAGGATCGTTCATTATTCCATATATTCGCTCAATATCTATATATATTTATTTATTTAACATCGAGAGATATGTTTATGAGCCATATGGTTTATGGAATTTTAAAGGCTTTAACTAAGTCGAGCAAATTATCTGTTTATAAATTAATATCAGAAAACATATTTACCTTTTCAGAGAAATATGTATAATTATCTATGGTGCGAAATTACTCACTCCTATCTTTTATTCGATACTGAAGTTTTGTGGAAATTTATTTTTCATTATATTTTGATTTTCTTGCCTAGGATACTTATCAAAAGAATAACAAATGAGTAAATAAATTTTCAGTGCTTCTCTGTTGTTCTGGAAAAAAGAAAATCACTCATACAAAATTTACTTTTGTTCTCTGTAATTCTTTTATTCCGACCAGGGATAAATATATTTATAATGAATGATGAATCGATTAGGGTATTAGTATTATTAATAAAATTTTCTCGAGGAAATGGACGATATTTATGACAAGAACGATAGTTTTATTACAAAGTTTTTACCCCAGTGTATAGAGTGATTGCATTACTTATATCCAGCGTTTTTCAAATTGCTAATATTTTTTAATTCTTCGAACACCTGGAAATATCAAGCGAAGAATATCCGTTCTAAGAAGCTGACTGATAATTAAACAGAAGTATAGTCAGTGAATGATTCTTACACCAATTTCAGTTTCTCTGGTTAAAACCATTTATTGACTGACGACCGCAATCAATTTTTGTAGCGATTTACTTGAGATATAATTTAGTCGTTAGCCATCCACTTGAATGTTTCTATATGGCTAACTCAAGCAGTATATATTTTATATAAGTTCAATTCATAAATTTTTCCTATCAAGTGCTATGAGTTAGCCGAATCCAACCAGCAAGCTCATTCAAAATAGTTTCGATCCAAGTGAAATTAGATTACAAAGCGCAATAGCTAACGCTGGATTGAGTGGTTTACACAAGCAAACTGCATTAGAACGGTAATTACGAAATTCTAGAAATATAATGAACCACGAATAAAAGTGCGAAAAGGAATCACTCATCAAATAAAAAAATCATCTTTCCAGAGTGAGATTGGAATAGATACGTTAATCCTTCATGAGTTCAATGATAGGAGTTTAGATTTCGTCCACAATTTTTTTAAGTTTCGAAAATAAGAGGGGGCCAAATATTTCTATGACCGGATAAATATTACCATACCTGCCTCGCGAGAACTGCTCCGCACTTGTGAACTTAAGTGAAGAGAAAAAAAATTCGCTTATCAGTAGTTTAGGGTACTAATAAACTCGGAGTCTTCTCCCCTTTCATCGGAGCTAAAATAAAAATAAAATACATCGTAATTCGGGAAAATAAAGAAATGTGTAATTTGAAGACGGAAATGCGTGATTTTATTTATAAATATCAAGATCATTCAATCTCTAGCGACAATAAATATTCGTGCCTACCATGCTTCTCTAAGTATTATGATAATTATCAATCGAAACTTACACTTGTAAAAGATAATAGAGGGGAACCTCATAAATAATCGCATGGTTTGAATCGCAAGTGAGGGGACCTTGGACATGGAGGGGGCAAGGCCACCTGAGGACACCTATAAAGCGAGCCAACTCCGCTTCAGATTCCCACGCCTCCCTCCTTATTCTTTCCCTCCGTGTCCGCCACTTAGCACGTTCAACAGAAAAATCTAAAGGGAGATCGTGCAGGTGTTAGGGCAGGGCCGGGTTTCTTGTAAGTACACTTACGAAAAGCTGCAACATTTACAAGTATCCAACGAACGAAGGAATGAGTACCATCTCTTTCGATTAGGCACTAATTCTACACGTCTTTAAGACCGAAAGGTGTCAAACTTAATCACAAAATTCAACTTGTTAAAAATTCCGTTCATAAAAGACCGATCACTCTTTGAATCTCGAAGAAATATTTGTGCATAAGTTAAAAAATAAATTAAAATTAAATCCATTTTTCAAATGACCAGTTTTAATGAAGCAAATAGAAAAACTGAGGATTTGGATATCATGATCCGTGTTTCGGAATTCTTGAACGCTAAGAAATCAGAAATATTTATTCAAATCTTATACAATCAATATAAAGTAAATAGTAGATAGCTCTCCTGATACTGAAGTTTATGGGTACTATTTTAACATATTGTATGAGTGTTTAGCTATATATTTAAACATGTAAAAATATGCCGCAAAGTCAAAGCTACAACTAGCATTTACTTTTCATATGCAACTCATTCAGGTTAGATTCGACTCAAGGGACAAAATGTCCCTATCACTAACAGATGCCACACTATCTCCTCTGCTCAAATTGACGAATGTGTTAGTTTTCCAAATACCTAAGTATACCGAATTAATAATTGCAAATTAAATTTACAAATAGGAAATAACCAGAAAAAAACTCATATATTCTTTCAGAGCAAACTTGAAGAGGAGATATGATGTAGAAGTAAAGATATAATGAAGACAAAAACATAAGATGTGATAAAGATGAAAACAGGATTAAAATTAAATACTTGTGAACTTAAAAAATACACAAATAGGTCCTTGAATAAATTAAACTCATGATGGTAATATTATAAAACAATCGTAATAACTGTAGTTTACAACAGTTTCAAGTGCTGTTGTTATTTAGTATTTGGATGAGATACTTCTCAAAATGTACAGAGTTTTTCATTGGAATTACGTGCCATCAATATATCACACAGAAAAGAAACTTAATTTTTACTCCTAAGAAGTCCCACACCAATATTGAAAAATCCTGTTTGTCATGAACAGGGAACAAAAAAGGAAACGAGGAATGATTGTAAGCTCTGGCAAATAACATATGATTAACAATATTTAACTTCAATTTCAAGACCACTCTTCTGTACGTCTTAATAACATTCCTTACAGCTATATGAAATAATGATGTATGAGAAACCTTTCAGAAGAAATAACTGGTCATAAACTTCTAAAAAAGGAGGAATTGAGATAATTATATTTATGAAAAAATTTAGAAATCTATTGTCTAAGTCACGGTTTAAATTCTAAATCATGTACCAATCTATTCATCACCTCAATAGATATTTTTCCAGTAACTTCAACGTGAGATTGATTTCTTCTCAAAAGAACTCAAAATAGGTGAATACTGGGCAGAATTTGGCCATAGTCACTCATGTGGAGAACAAATCCTCAATCTGAGAAAATACTGAATATAAGAGAGATCAGAAACACCCCACCAATTTATAGACTTAATACAGACATGAAAAGTTATTGATAAAAATCTCAGTTAAACATCCTCAAAGAACAAGTTTTCTACCCAAAAGTAATAAATGATGACACACACAACCTCAAAACTGATCAGAGAATGGGCTATAGCAGCTGGGATAAAGCTACTATACAATTCTGAAAAACTTTATTGAGGAGTGATAAAAAGAAGTCAAAACCCAGAACATCAGAAGCCAATATAGGACACATCCTGAAGACAATACAGAAATATCATGCTTTCTGACTCCACAGAAAACCTAGCCATACTCATGGACTTTTTTATCTATCCATTTAACATGATCATGCCAGTATTCAAACTTAAGACCTCCAAGCATGAGAAATCATGCTAAAAAGTTATGCCAAGACAATATGAATCAAACAATAGCTAACAGACAGAAGTCTTCACAGTATGATCAGGCATTGATAAGCAGTGTAGGCCTACATAGCTCCTTCTCAAAGCTATAGCTCTTCTCTTCAAAATCAGACATCCAAAGCAAAGAAACACAGTGAGGTACACTGTGTCACTCATTTCAAATATCTGTGCAAGGTCCTCAAACCTAAAGGATGAGAGAAGATTGCATAGAAGATAAGGGTACCAAAAATGAAGAATGCTTTCTGAATGGCACACAATTTCTACAACAAGAATTGCATATCTAAACATACAAAAACCCTTCACTGTAGCTAAGTAATCAAGAGGTACCATTAACAATTGAAACACAAAGAATAAAATGAAAAGCATTCACACTTCTGAGAAGAAAATCATGAGGAAAATTATTAGTTAAACATTTTGAGAAAAATATAGACAAGAGTCTAGGAGAACCACGGTGATGTCTTACATCAGGATCTAACAGGATTATTTTATTCTTATCACGAAAACCAAAATATCATATATAGTTGATTTAAAAATGGAATTTGGAAAAGGTACAACTTAATTTATCAGAAATTAAATAAAGTTACACATACAAATATGAGACAAGGAGAATTTTACAGGCACAGCAAACTCAGTAGGGTAATTACCTTATCTTTTGAAGTGAATTCTACAGTGCTTAGCATAAGAAAAAATTGATTTATAAAAGGTACAAAAATAAGTCAACAAATAAACTGATGAAGATAGGAATGCATACAGAAGCAAGAGACATGAATGGAATGAGAAGTCAGAGAGAAAGGTCTCAATGAAACAAGAGAAAAAGCTGATAGAAGAGATAAAACAATTCATGGGAAAAGAATAATAAGAAAATCAAATCATAGACACGAGTTACAATGTTGTGCATTATCCAATTAAGGTCTATATGCAAATATCATAATATTAGGGAGAAAATCAGAACACAAGTTATAGAACAAGAGTTATAATCATCATTGAAAAGGTGAAATCACTGAAATGGATGAGAACAGGTCATGAGGAAAGAAGAATGGACAACCATTAGACATATTACATAGACCTAATGAAGTACTTGAGAGAGCTTGGAGGGGTATAGAAGGTGCCAGATTGGTTGATGATTTATTTAAGTTCAAATAGAATAAACTGACATAAATAAGGGGAAAGGGATAAGGAAGCTGAATGTATGGGAGAGATATGAATCCAAAACTAAATTTCACAACTTTGAGACCTTAAAATGAGATTAGTTAAAGAAGAAAGAGAAAAAACCTTATATTACGACAGTATTGAGAACAAATTCTGTAAATCGCAAAGAGATGAGAACAGAATGTTATATATAAGTAATTATTATCAATAAGTATCAAAATCTGACTCCCCAAAAAATTGAAACACATTAAACCATATCTACATACTACAATTTTTAGAACCCCATTAGATCCTGAGTGAATTTGGAAAATTAATTCCATAAATTTCAATTATTCCAGAGTTTTTTGGACACATACATACTTCTAGTATGAAAGTGGAGATGAACTCAGAATTATTTTAAATGCAAACTGAAATTCTTTATAAAATCATCCATCTAAAGCTGAGACAAATATGTTTGAGAAGTAATATTATTTCAATAATAAACTCTTAAGAATTTACCTTTTTTCTTTGAACATTTGTAATAGCCTATACTTGAGAATTTTTACCTAAATAACAATATATCTTTATTTGATACACCTGCAAGATGTTTAAGAACAACTAGTTTAAATATGGTGATATCTATTTTGAGAATTCTCATATTTGTCATTCTATTTACATGCAAATGGCATGGGATATAATGAGGATAAGATTTCCAAAGAAATAGGATGGCACACAATTATTCTCATTCCATCTTTGAATAATAGATTATTAAAAATACCTTTTACTCCATTTTCTTGTAAATATGAATCCTGTAGAAACTGGGAATGGAATGATCTCACAGCCGCATGAATTAAATAGGCTTTCTTTTTCCATCATCAGACCTTTGGATTTCCAAGAAAACTACAGTATGTTGATATTAATAGTAATTAATAAAATATTTAAATGAGGAAATCTTAAATTATAGAAAATTGTTGTTTCAAATTTAAAAACTCATTTTTTGAGAGATCATTAGTATAAATGAGAAATTATGAGAATTTTCCCAACACCATTCATCATATTCTCACATAAAATATCAATCGCCCACCAAAAGGATTTTGACATTCAAAAAAAGGACAAAACAATAATAATAATAATGTAATAACTATCATTACAATTGTGCAATCACTTGTCTACATCAAAGTATCAAAATAACCTACTAGTCACAATGGTATATATAAACACTTGTGGAAGAAACCGAATCAGTCACAATCACAATATAGCATCCTTTTTTTCAATCTGAAAGTTCAAAATAGATTTTCATAAAAATTAAAAGTTAACGATCAGAGAAAATAAATTACAGGATTGTTTAAATGTGCCAGAGGAAATTAAAGCAAGAATTTTAAAAATACTAACGTTGATTTTTATATCTAATTGAAAAAAAGATGCTCTATTTAATTCTACAGATTGAAAATCTGGCAACATGCTTTGAACTAATTTATCCTTTTCCTTGATTACAAGTCAACAAGACTTCAGCTCTTTCATATTCAGGATTGTCTGTTATGTAAAAAGGTTCCGCACTTAAAAGTATGCTACATTTATAAATATCCTTTTCAATCACAAGAATATAAAAAGGATTTCATATACAACTGATTTCTACACAGGTAAAAATTGAATTCTTTATCTTTGAAAAGACAGGTTTTTCTTCTTTTATTCAAAGATGAAAATAAAAGAGTCTTTTCAAAGAGGTAGCAGAAAAAGGCAAAAATATATTTTTATAAAACTTATGGACTAAAACAGTGGCTCTCAATGCAGTATGACTGTGCATAGATGAAGGAAATCCAAGACATTTCAAGCTAACATGCAAAATTACAACACATATTTCACTATCCTTCAAAATATTACAAGTTGAGAGTGACAGAGAAAAAGAAGAAATAACATGTTTAACATGGTAATTCCAGGAAAATATTACGGAATTTATGATGTATACTTAGAATTTATATCAACAATACATCATTTTAGTATTAATCCACAATGAGAGCTGGCAGTGCAGTTTCACAAAATCATTAGGCCTAACAATCATAGCTTTTCAACACTTTATGGACGAAAATTGTTGTAAAGATGCATACAGAATATGTAAGATAAATGTAGGTCAATTGCAATAGAAATATTATAGGTGATATCAAAAATGTTTAAATGAAGAGTGGATCATTTACTATTTTTGATTCATTAAACGACGACTGATATCACTAATAACACATTTTCATTGTCTTAAAGCTTACTCATACATTCACAGAGAAATAGCTGGCAGTGCACATTGTTATCAAATTATTAGAACTGATTAACTCTTCATGATCATACCATGAAAAATTAAGTTTGTTGGCTGATTAACTCTTCATGATCATACAATGAAAAATTAAGTTTGTTGGCTGATTAACAACCGCAAGTAAAAACCACATAAATATACTAAATACTATCCAGGAAAGACAAAATAGTTGCATTTTGTGAATGCAATTTGAGTAATTTAGGTATTTATGATTTGTGGATGTTATTATTTCACAGTATAGGAAAGCACATCTTCTGAGTTCCTTCAGCAGAGACAAACATATTAAGATAGTACTTATCTAGGTCAGAGGCACTCATACTTATTATTCTGAGACAACTTAAATCACAGGGTTTTCTGAAATGGAAATAGCACACTGATAGGTTTGATCCAGTAAAGAAACTCTCCAATGCTACATTACTTATACATCAAAAGAACATCTATACAAACAACTTATACTTCACAAACCATAAATCCTTATCATGCACTTTCAAGTTCTAAAAATATTACTGCAGAGAGAGTCACAAGTTTCAGTGATGACTGGAAGAGATTCGTGTATTTTAGAGGGAGCTATGAAGGCTAACATCAATGGCCTGAGATGAAGAAGTTTTGAATGTCTATCATACCCCTTGACCGGGCAAATAAAGCAAATTATCAAGGTAATCTCAAATGATTCTTGAGCTGTAAATATAATAACTATGAAATTAAAACTTAAGAATATCAAGATCAACTGCAATAGTAAATGAAAAACAAATCAAAAATATTCTCTAATACTAAATGTCTCAGTGACCTTCAGTATTATAAAAAAGTTCAGTGCTTCAGAAAATAACCCAAATTCAGTAATTATTGAACCAATGAAACCTAAAACCAAGACGGAGTATGAAATAATAATCAAAACATTTCAGAGACATAGTGTTGAATCATGCCATTGACATCAAATACAATGTGTATATATTTTAATATGATAAGGTAGAAAAATTTGAAATGTTTACCAACATAATAAACAAATCAGCTCATTATTATGTTTTCACAAAATGTTTATGAAAGAGGATAATAAAAAAATTAAGAGACTAATAAAATGTCACTAAATGGCCAAAAGTGTAAAAATATCTTGTTATAGAGTTAACAGCAACTGATCTGTCTTCTTTTTAAGGCAAATTCCTTCTTAAACCTTTTTCCTGATTCAGGATATATTAGATTTTTAATTCTGGCAAATTACAGAGGTCAGAGTCAATATCCAGCAAAATTTCATTCCTATAAAGTTTATCTGTAGCAGTTCTTAGTATACATGTGCTACTTGAATTCATTACTGAAAAGTATGATTGCATTGGAACTTAAACCTTACTCACTAATCAATCCATTTAACTATTCAGTCATTTAAAGAAAAAAGTACTGGAAATTAATAAATCTAATAAATTCATCAAAGACAACCAAGTAAAAGATTCTGTAGATGATTTTCCAATGAATATTATAATGAATTACACTCAAGAGCCTCACAGCATATGGGTATACCACTTCAGGAAATTATGTTTTTATTACTATGGCATTCCACGAAATCACGCCTTCTCACATTGATTTCATATGTTTATCTTGGTTCTAGGTTTTCATGTTCACAACCTAAATGCAACATAAATTACAAAATCACATTGCCACTAACTTTGTCTACCTCTTTGTGGATTACTCCACTCCGTAAGGCTTTCATGATTAAGGAAAATTGATAAATTTCAGAACATTTTTTCAAGGCTGAAGGAAGACAATAGTAGAACATAGACTAATGAGCCAAAACATCAGGAAGAAAAATAATCTCGAAATTTAGCACCTACTCCTTGAAAGTAATATAATCAATAATTGCATTAAAAAATGGAGACATTGTAGAGCATTTTTTACATTCAAGACCTCATGATACGTGATTATATACTTTATCTTTTTTACACACCACCTTTAAAAACCTTATAATAGATGATTCCTTCGATTCTTATTTGTACAACTTTGAGGGTATGATACAAGGGTATGTACGACAACAACAATAACATTAACATTCGTCTCTTTCGTGAGATTAAGCTTTTTTAAAAGTTTGAATGATAGCATTATCAATTCCAAAAAAAATTTCTTAACAAATGGAAAAATTTTGTACAAACCATTAAGGTAAACCTTAAAATAAAGAATTCAGCATTTTATAAGTCTTCCTTTTATGACAATCTTTGTACTTACATGTCAATATTTGGGAATCAGATTATTTAATTACCTTTACAGCTAAAGAAAAATGCATAAGCATAAATTTAAAAATACTGATGTTTTCAACAATGTTACAAAGAACTCTTAAAGAAATTTGTACAAAATAAAAATTGATAAAATCAAGTGAAAGGCACAAAAAGCTGACTAAATGTGATAGAAACCTATAAGCAGTATCATTCACTAAATTTCCAAGCAATATGCATGATAGAAAGAACTAACATAAAGCACAAAACAAAACAGCAACTGCATATACTATTCAATGACAAGATGTACTTTTTAATAACTAGGAATGCTAAATCCATACTTTTAGTCAATATTATAGTTTTCAAAGCTTATTAATCAAATCAAAGCAATAGTTATCAAATGTCATATAACTAATCACTCATAAAATGAAAATAGACTAAGGTGACTTTCATAAAGCTTCAAACAATCATTTTGATAAGAATAAAGGTATGTAGTCTATTTGATTGGCAAGGTGATAAGGAATAAATAAATCATCTGTGCCATAACAGCATCAAGCCTAAATAATGCAAGATCCAAGTCGAATTAATTAAAATTTTCAAAAGAATGCAAATTGATTTCCAGAATGGTATCTTTTGATATCTTTATAATATCATCAAATTATATCATTAAACTTTGCTGAAACAATTAAAGAAATGAATAAAATTTCCCACATTAAAATGTAAAAAAAAATTTCTAATCAAACAGCTAAAATCAATCAACTTGGATCATGAGGATCATTTATTTCACAACTCAGAGCATATTACTCATAAAGGAAATGTTCAGAGTTTTATTGTCTAGTCATTTCAAGCTGTTCGAGGAAAATATTTTCCAATTGAGGAAAATTTGTCTTTTGATAAATACAAAAATAAATGATCCTCAGTTGCATGATAAGCATTTAAAAATTTTCCCCAAAGGCAGAGCAAGATATACCTGAGTTAAGGCCATCATTATAAAGGTCATGATTAGAGATGGAGTGTGAAACAAATTTAAGCTGTCACTTTAACCCTAATGACTAATCAATTTGCCTTATTTGAAAATTGAACTTACTTAATTTTTTATGACTAATCAACAAAAAAATCCGGCACAGGCAAAACACACTTTCTTAGTATATTGGTGCTTTATATAAAAATTGACCTTTTATAGTTGTACATTTATCAGATGAACTATGCAAATTTTGTTTAAATCATGAGAGAGTTGTTAACATGATTTACTTCCAAACTGAATTTTTTATTTTCAAAAGATTCAAGTTGTTCAAAATCACATTTCAGCATACCTATTAAGTAAAACATACCATTTAGATCCAATTTCCATCCCTACTCATGTTGAATTACAGTAACACCATGCATTTAGTACCCTCAAAGATTGGGTTATCAATAAACACCAGTGAGCAAATGGTAATCTCAATCCTATGAGATGGGCAGTAATAAAAGTTATCATTGCTAATGACAATAGAGATCAAAATGGCAGAATGGGATTCTGAGTTCATGCCAAACATGAAAAAATGATGTATGCACAAAAAGGAACAATACAAATAATACCACATGTAAAATATAAATTACCTTACACAATACATTTTATGATATATATGCATGTATATATATATATATGATATTTGAAATGGTTCTTTTTCAAATAAAGCAATTTTGTACAAAATATCTAGAATCACATAAGAAACACAGCAAAAATAACCTTACATTTCAAAAATAAATAATGCAAAGAGATCAATAAATAAACTTCTCCTGAGAAATATGAGCATTTTAAAATATTCGATACAAAGCCAGGCTCAACCTAATAGTAGTTTAACTTAGGCATCCATGGAAAAATAAATTTAAAAATCACAAATGACAATGACAAAAAATAATACTGATCAGTTGCTAATTATATATAATGGACTCTCAACTTGACAAATATAAGGAAAATCACATAAACAATGAGAAAGCACCCTTTCAACTGAGACATGGTTGCCAGCTATTTTACCACTGACTGAGCAACACACAGAGAACATAGCCATTAGTGTCCAAATTACATTACCAACATACGTTAACGACGTACATTTCCAACATAGTAAGCATTTGACTGAATTTTCAGCCAACCACAACACTACAATCTGAAAATACAATATTAATTTTGCCTCAAATTTCAAAACCAACACCACTGATATCAAATCACCACAAACAATATCTGACTGGCTTTTGTAGCCGAGTTTCTTAAACACAATCAGTGGCCCAAATAGCTCTCGACTACTACATAAGAGCTAAAGGGCAATGCATAGACCCAAGATGCCAAGATACAAAAGAGCCTCAGATAGAAATGAATTCCCCGAGTCTCATCTGATATTACACGTTAACTTGATTCACCCACAAGGCACCTCAACCTCACCGGTCTGTCATTCCTACCTCGTAGAGAGCAGCCTCATCCGATTGCTTGGATGACCCTGCTCTGGGTTCTCTTTCTGTCCATCGGGAGTGGGAGGGACCTGCCACTGGGGACTCTACAGAGACAGGAGTCTGAGAGGTCCTTCCTCCACCACCCATTTCTTCTTTCCGCCTCTTCCCTTTTCGCACCCCACCAACCTGCCCTCCAGTTCCTCTTGGGCTCTTATTCTGCTGCCCTCCTCCAATAATTCCCTCAACCTCTTTGTCTGCCACTTCCTCATCCTCAACTCCCACTGCCACTTCCATTTCCTCTTCTTCTTCCACCTCACGATTTATGCCACGCAGTGCAGTCCGCTCTTCCTCTACTGGAGCATATCTTGGCTGATCACAACGTGTGAGAACTGCCAATAATAGGGCCTCTACAGCACAGAGATAACCAAGAGCCTACAAGTAAATTATAATATGTTCATAAACAACAGCCATAGAAAAAAATAGGTATTACCTTCACATTCATTTAAAGATGACCAATTACAACTCCAAACAAATTTTAAATCTTCTTAGACTGAAAATTCAGGATCTGCTTCCTCAAGAAACAACCATAACATTATGGTAAAGGAGAAGTAAAAACCTTCATTAAAAATGGACATCCCACAAACTAAATGTTGAATGGAGTACCATTTTGGCAACAAAATCCTCTAATGATAACATACCTGATTACTAATAAAATATATATGCGGTTATACTGATCCCACCCAAAAGAGGGGTGAAGACGGTTATTTGAGAACGGTCCCTTTTATGGTTCTGTGAAATTTTGAACCTCTGCACGGTTGGGAAGTGTCATAAAAATCTTTCGGAAATATGGTCAATGCTTTCCTTATGGGAAAAATCAAGATTACGGGACGCACTGGAATCGAACCTATGACACATAGGCAAATGTTGATTTTTTTTAAAGTACACTATGTTTGTATCTATACATGTAGAAAGTTTCAATGATCTATGTATCATATTAAGAGAGCTACGATTTTTCAAAATTTGAAAATATTTCACCTCCTGGCATCGAAACCATGATCTTTTGTGGATAATTGATAACATTTTTTTTGGAAAGGTATATTATCTATAGCCACATGAAATTTGGTTGTTATAAGTACCTGGAAAGTATATTTTTAAAAATTTCAAAAATCGACTCCATGCATTCTTATAGAGAAAAATCTGACTTTGGGTCCTCCCTGAATCGAACCCATGATAGGTAGAGTGGATTTTATATTTTTTCCAGGGTTAGGTTTAGATGGCCATTACGCATAAAAATCAGTGAGCCGGTGGCCCCTGCGGTTTGGGCCAGACATTTGTACCCTCAAATTTTTTTTACCACCCAGTTATATATAATACATAGATATATATCCCCAAAGCGTCTATACATAATAGAATATATATATATATCTTATATCCCCCGAAGCATCTATATGAAATAGATAAATGCTAAAGCATATGAAAATTCATGATGTTAGCAAAAGGAAAATGAAATTGTGATAGCCAACTCCATTACCAAAAATATTCAGCATCACATTTCTCTGTGTGTATATATTTTGAAAGATTTACCATTAAGATTATTAGAATAGTAGTACACATATCCTAAACTGTATTAAAATTATGGGATTTTCACATTAAACAGATGTGATATCACACACAAAATATTATGGATAAGGATAATAATCAAAATCTATCTTGAGTCTCGCAGGGTATCTACATAGACATGATATATTCTATGGAAAGGTTTTTGTTACCAAATAATTACCCTAGACCATGAACACTTCCCCTTCAATCTTAAAAACCATAAGCAACTTGGAAATGTAAGATATTATACAAAAATCAAATGAAATACAGATCTACCGATCCCTTTCATTAGTTATGATTGTGTGAAGCACTGAAGGAGATTAAAACTGGATTAAAGTCTTATATAAGACAATCCGGCATTATGAGAGGCCTGCAATTAGACCCTCTTACTTCAACTCATAAGGAGGGTAATGAATAATATAGCATAGTAAAATTAACAGCAGCATGATATCATTAGGTAGCATATTATTTCTAAAAGGTCCTTTAACAGCAACACTTCTGCCACAAAGAAATACTAAAACGTAAACTTACAGAAAGTGTGAAATTATGTATAATATTATGAATGTTTCATAAGTAGAAAAGCAGTATAAAAATACATAATAGGTATGGTAATACAAACCCACAATATTCCTCTTTGGAATGATAGGAGGAAATGAATCTAAAAATAACTCACGATTTTTATGATAAAAAGTAGAAAGAAAATTTTATTACAACAAATTCCATTATCCCTGTTCACTTAAGTTTAACTTTTTATACCATTGTAACTAACAATTAATTTGCCTGAGGCCAACACACCACTACAACATATATAGTGTAACTTACTAAGTGAATTTTTCTACAAATAAGAATTATAAAAAATAATCCATTTCGTGAAATTAATATGAGAAGGCGTAAATTTGTGGAAGGCCATAGTAATAATAAAAACTAAAATATTTTCTGTGAAAATTTACAGTTTTTTTATTATTATTAATCTATTTAGAGTCAATAGTGTGAAAAACATATTTATATTTATAGTTTATGTAATTATGTGTTTATATGTTCCTTGGAAGTAAGCTCCTCATGAAATCAATATTAGAAGGCCATATTAGGCTTAATGGAAATCCATAGTAGATTACATTAAAAAGAAATTACAGTTTTTCATTATAATCCTTCTCTTTTCCTAGCTCCTAATCCTGCAACAAACTTGAACTCATTCATGACAGGCCTTCAAAATTATTACATAAATTAGTATGATAAGAACAAAACTATGAAAGCATACTTACCCCTGTAACTATCAGCTGATCATGTGTATGCTTGGAAACCCAGTTGAATGACACCAAGTATATATGTACAAGGTGAAGTATCAGTGATGAGCTGATTACATAAGCAACACTAACCACCACATAAAACCAGCCATTCTGAAAATATAACCATAAGAAATTTTGTGTGATAAGTTGGATCACTAACATAATGTTTGATTTACATAAAATATGACAGATTGAAATATAAATAAGACATGAAAGTTCAAGAAGACAGTAATTAATAAAAATGAAAAATAAAAGAATAAGCTGTTAGGAAATACATAATGGTATCTATTATTCAAGTAAAATTCAAAATGTATATTGAAGAGAGCACAAAAGGATCAAAAGAAAACAGAATGCAGGATATGAATAGAGATTAGATATTATTAATATATCCTTGTTCCTTTGACGCATTTTTATTGAATTAATATAGAATAATGATACAAAGCAGTTTTAATTCCTCAAACCACTTCTGGAGATCTACTTGGTCAAGGTTTAAAAAAAAAAAAAAAAAATACTTTCTTGCATGACTATCTTGATCTCCTCTAGATCAACAAATTTAGACAATCTTATAGGGATGAAATAATTAACATTTCCTTAAATGAGAATAGCAATATATATATATATATATATATATATATATATATATATATATATTTTACAAGAAAGAAGCCTATTTAACCCTCTAAATGATAGTTATCATAATATTTGGCTGAAATTAACTTTATTGTGCCTTTGGTTTAGGTTGCGAATAGAATATACACTACGGATAATATGACAAATAACTTAACAAGCCAAGCAATTGTCTTTCCTTTTTATCAAGAATAATTCTAAATATTTGACTTCTAACTAACTTAAGATTTAAATTCTAAAAAGTTAACTTAAAAGTATACCATCTACTTTTTATAAATAACACAGTATTACCGCTACAGGATTAATACATAATTCAATTTCATTCTTTTCCATTACAGGATGCTTTAAATAAAAAACTATGCAGCAGATGTTGATAAAATCATATTTCTTTTATTTAAGAAACTTTTCTATACAGAATTTGTTTCAGTAATTAGTAAGCAAAATATCAATAAAAGCCGAAATAATCAAAACATAACATTATGTTAATGGAATTAAGAGAAGAATACTAGTAGCAGTAGCAAAAATTAAACGTCCCATGTACCACATTCTTGCTCTACAAGATAATATTACAAAATGGGTTACATCCCTTTTATTGGTCAAATAATTATTTTATTTGGTCCCTAACTATAAACCTGCTTTTTTACAATGAACAATATTGGTTAAATATTCTACAATTGTAAAAACTAAGCAAGACATTTCTTTAAAATCTGGGGTATATAAATTAAACTCCAATATCTGTGAAGTGATTTACTTTCATCAAACTGACAGAAATTTAGGCATCAGGATAAAAGATCAAAAGCAATCTTTCATAAAGAGATTCATCTGATTTTTCTACACACTTGTCGAAGAAAATCAACTTTTGGAATTTCAAGTGAAGCTTTTGTACAATGTAACTAAGGGACCAGAATGAGACATTTTTGAACAGTTAGAAATTCTTATACACAAAAAGGAAGGCTGTAACCTGACTAACGTATACCTCTCCTCTCCGCTGTCCCTTGCCAACCTGTTTCCCCCTCCCCCTATTTACTTCTCTTATCCCTCCATTAAAGCATGGTGTTGTTCACGGGTTTATATATTTGTAACACTTTTTGTTTCTTAACCAGACGATGACTAGACCTCAATTGAAACCAGTCTTTTTCGTAATTACAAGATACTTACTGAAACTAATAAGAAGTTTTAATTTTCTTACTGTTATGCAGTTTCATAAAGTGACAGCTTCATTGCTTTATTATATCAATGCATGAAATTCTATCTAAGTAATACAATACTACTTCAATTCTTTTTCTACCCTGTGTTTACATTCCATAATGTACCAACCATACCATGGATAAAATAAATGCTGTGCCCAATATCTGCAAAAGCATAAGCAGTAGATCAATTGAATTTATCCTTTCAAATGATGGTTATGGAACTCTTAACATAATTATTACTGATAGACATACAACCACCCTTTGACATACCACAATACTCTTGTTTGTTTTTAGCTATCATCCTTTGATATCATTTTATCAGAAAAAGAGAGGGCTTAATAATATACTTACAAGTCTGGACCAGTTGAAAGGGAATAAGTAGACTAAATGAGATATATCAAGGAAGAGCAGGAGACAGGTAGCAAGTATGCTGAACACAGTGACAAACAACATGAGGCGTAATCTGCCTGGGAGGGGAAGCAGAAAAAGGCCTCCAGCTGCTCCTCCACGGCCACCAGCAGCTCCTCCACCACCACCAGCTCCAGCAGCTGCTGAGGCACCACTGCTGCTTCCACCACCACCCGAAGAGCACAAACATGCAAGGCATGCTACAGATGAAATCTATAATTGGGAAAACTTTTATAGCCAAACAATTGTACAAATGATAGTAGTAAGCAATGGGAATAATAATTCTTAAAACAGATTGTTATGAAAATTTGTCAAAAGTTCAAAAAGAAGAATTATTCACTAAAATCATAATAGAATTATTAGAAATATCATATACTAATAAAGCTGAAATGTCAATAGGGTACTTAGAGGTTAATTTTCTTGGTAATTAAGAAAAATCATGAATTCTTTAAGGTAAATGAGTAAAGGATAACAAAGCTCATGCGACTTGAACCTGACAGGATCAGTACTTCAGCTACTGTGGTAGTAATAGAAGTGGTAGTAGAAGTAATGTGGACGAAGATTAACCTTCCGTAAAATCTTATTTTCATTAAAAGATACATTATTACATTGCGCTTCCTGTTAGGAAGCAATACAACCATATGTTTTTAATGCACAAAAAGATTTTTTGGATCGTTAATCTTCGTACAATTGCTAAAGATAAACTAAACCAAATAATCAGAGTGCACATATACTTTGACATCGTCCTCCCATGCTTTTCTTAGGGCAGCATTATTACCAACTGGCATCAAACCAAGGCCATCCTGCAAAAATCACTGTCATCTTTCGATTGAGTATGATTATCTTTATGTACACTACAAATTTCAAAATGAAATATTTGTTGGAAGTACCTCAAACGATTTTCCGACTTCCCTATGTATTTCTTATGAAGATATAGTTAATGCCCCCTAGCATCGAACCAATCACCATTTATGACACTCTCACGGTTGCTTTTAAGTGAGAATGAGCCCTTTAATGACTTTGCAAAATTTTGAACCTCTGTGCAGTTGGGAAGTGCCATAAAAAGTATTTGGAAATATGGTCAATGCTTTTCTTATGGGAAAAATCAAGATTACGGGTTGCTCTAGAATCGAACCCATGGCACATAGGCAAGTGTAGATTTTTTCAAAGTACATTATATACATATCTATACATGTAGAAAGTTTGAAAGATCTAGGTATAAAGTTCCATAAAGTATTTCCATTTGAAATATGTAGTGTTTATAAAGATTATCATCCTCAAGCGAAAGATGATAATGATTTTCGCAGGATGGCCTTGGTTCAATGACAGGCGGTAATAATGCTGCCTTAACAAAGGCATGGGAAGACCATGTCAATGTATATATGTGCTACGATAATTTCGTTTGACTTATATTTAGTAATGTGGACGAAGATTAACCTTCCATAAAATCTTATTTTTCATTGAAAGATATATATCCCACAAGTGTCTATATGTAAGGGATACATTCAAAATATAATAACTTGAGAAATTTATTTTATAATAATCAACTTTTCATATTTATAATAAATTAAAGAAAATGTGAATTAGATTATCACTTTAGAAACAAAGGATTTCTTTTCAAAGGCCTTAATTGATTAACATATAAGCAAAGAAATTTTTAATCTCATTATTATACTTTAAGAAGAGTAGAAATTTTTATCCTTCTTTATAATTCACTGAAATTACCCTTTTCATATTTTTTCACAATTAACATAAGGTAGTTACAATACAAATTTAAAATTTACGATTCCAGTATTTACTTGTAAGTCTAAGATAACAAAGAAAGCACTCTGTAAGTGCACACTTCAGATTATTTTATAGGCAGTTTGTGAGCAAATGTGAATACTTAAAAATAACAAACAAAGTTCATGATATAAACACAGGACAAGATTTTCTCATTTAGGATTCATGCCTTTATAGCTATACCAAGAATATTAAAAAGGAATGAGTTTAATGCTCTTAGAAATGCATACAGCCATAATATCTTAAGATAAATAGTAAAATCACAAACTTGATAAACCTGAGAGAATACATAACCAGTTTAATCAGCTATTCCTAACTGTATACCTCATTTTGGAGATTGTGGATTTAGCTATTAAATAAAAGAATTTAACATTTGGAATAAATTATGAACACATACCACTAGCAAGACCCGTACAATTCCTGTTGGAGATTTGAGGTGGGATTCATCACAAAATAAAACAACTCCAGGAAAGGGAGCCCCACCACCATCAGAGCCATCTTCTAGACCATACATTTGCTGATAGTTTGTATGAGAATCCCAAGATCCAATGGTGCCCATCGATTCACACCTATCTCCATTATTTGCTCCAATATTACCATCTTCAACCCCTTGACTTACACCTGATATTCCTTGTCCAAGAGTTCCTGCCCTCTCAACACCTCCACTACGACTTCCATCAATTTCAAAATCCTAGAAAAGTAAAAACAAGACCAGTTTGTACGAATCTGAACAAAAATGTAGAATGACAACAATATATTATATCTCTACCATAACATACTAAATCTAAAAACAAGCTTCTTAAATTATCATTCGTCTATGAAAGAGCAGAGCACTAAAACCAAAAATAAGCAATTTAATATAAATTTTCAACTACAATGTTAAAAAAACTTTCTAGTATCATTACAGAACATTATAACTGCAATCTTTAGAATAATTTTCAGGGAGAATAAAAATTTCCATGTAACTCGGTAATACAGATGACTAAAAACTAATCATTATAAGAACATGACAATGCATACATTCATATTTCAAGCCACAGATTTAATAACAATCTCTTGAGTAAGGAGGAAAATTACGGTTTTTATCTTTCATTGGTTACTATAAATGCAAACAGCATTACAAAGAATGCATAAAGCTCCTCCGTTAAGGGTATATTACTTTATGGTTAGTTAGAGGTTAGTCTCAGCTTTGATATACAGCAAAGGCATAGAAAGGAAGGAAGAACATTGCCCGTTTTTCGTATGCATTTTCACCTGGAAGTCCTCAGCTGTGGAGGGGGGTTCCAGGTCTCGAATCTCTTCCAATAATACCTCTATTTCATCAGCGCCGTAGAGGTCTGATACTGAGTGGACGTATCTTCCAGCAGAAGTAGCCCTTGGTAAGGTGGCCCCACGCTCTCTGTTTCCCCCTCCTCCACCAGCGACCCCTCCACTTCCCTGCATGGTATAGCAATCACCAAACCTTCACCCACAACTCTCCAGATCTGTCGCCTTCTCTCAGCAAGACTTATTCCAAAAACAGAGGTGACGGAGGAAGATCCACAACAAAATAGTTGACCATGCTAAGGCAGTAGTATTGGCGGTTATGGTTAGAGATGGAATAGGATAGTTAGGAGAGGGATTAGCCATACTAAGGATTGCCTGACTGAACCGGTTCATTGTGATGTCCGCGTTCTGCTGATAGAAAAGGGAATGATTAAATAAATTTAAACGTTCATAAACAAATTTAGAAATTTCAATCTGAAACATAAACTATAATTTACAATCAATCAAAAGTCCTCTCCGAATACAGGGAGCTTAAACGGTTCGTATATTCAAAATTTATTTTGTTATGCATTTAAGGAGGCCTCACAATAAAAAATTGGAATTATAAGGATAAATGAGCGAATTATAATCACTTTCAAACGTATCAAAAAGCTTTCTGATATTATTTATATCGTAATTATCAAAAGGTTAAGTTGTTTGTACTTACGGTAAGCAAGGCGTTGTTACAGGTTACAGGAACAAACCATCTTTGAACACCTAGCCCATTTTTCTGAAGATATGAGCTGTGCCCATGAATTACACTGAAAATATCACTAAGACAATAGAAATTCATCTAAACATTTCTATTAAAAACCATTAAAAATATAGTTATACAAAAAATATAGCTATATTCCAGCCCTCCCGCCCCCACTTAGCTCGCAGTCAGCCTACACCGCGTTACACTGAGCGTACGAGCATGACCGTTCGCCATGTTTACCAAATAACTGACTGGATTGGGACGAGTAAAAATTTTCTTTTTTATTGGTAGTGTCAGATATATGTAATAAAGTGAACTTTTACATTTTCAATCTAACAGTTTTTTATGTTCAAAGAAAGCAAGCTTAAAAATTCAATTTATTGTAGACAATTATGGGATCTATTTTATTGAATTATTACTACTGTAGTAAAGTACACACGTGTGTAAGTTAGGTTGAAAGAGAGTGTACTTGGCTTCAGATATTTATTGTTATAATATTTCGTTCAACAAAATCCTGTACAAGCTCGAATGTTTTTCAACGTACGAACATAAGCATTTGCGAAGTATCGGTTTTTCAGAGGACAGGCGAAATGAGTTTTTCTGGTTATAAAGAATTCATCGAAGAGGGGGATACCGTAATCCTTTACCTTAATGTGCACAACATGTATGCGATTAAGGTTAGTAAGTTATTTAGACTCTTATCTGATATCCGAATCGTTATACATTTAGCTGATTAACTTAGAGTTAGGTGAACTAGGTCTGTAGTGGAAGTTGATATACCTTAGCTTTTTAAGGAATCAAAATCTGACAACATCTGTTTCTTTTTGATATTAGAAATCGAACCATTTCTGTACAAATGTTTCTTTTTGTTTTCTTGATTTCTCAGGTGATTTACTTTCTCCCTATTCACTTTTCAGGCGGTTCCACATATTCGTTCTCGCAAAGGGAAATTGGTGGAAAATGTAATGCAAACTACTTGTGGAGCCCTTAACGTCCGTTCATTAATCGGCCGTCGATATGGATTCCGAGCTCCGCTTTCGCGTGGTGGCTGGGCAATTCCGCTTCATCCAACTCCTGAACTTTGGACACGAACTCTTCCCCATCGAACGCAAATTATCTACACCCCAGATATTAGTTTAATTATATTTAAACTGGATTTGAATCCAGGAAGCACTGTGATAGAATCAGGTTTGTGGATAGAATTGGATTGAATAAAATTAAACCTCATCCTGTGTTTTTTCTGTCAACTATTTAATTCCAAGATTTCATTCCATTCTTATGATTTCCGCTATAAAGATATAGATAGCCCAAGTAATTTTCGTAGATTCCTTGGATTTGGAAACGTCATTTATGTGAATGAGTATAGTGGGGAACAAGAAGTTTAGTATTCATCATCCAACTATTAGTCATTTTTAAGTTTGACATAGAATAATATAATTGAAATACATAAAAATTTTTGGCTAACATCAGACAGTTACGTAGTGTTTCATCTAGTTAGAAAGTACCAACATTCATGATCTGATGACTTATGACACTTTCTTTTACTAATGTTGCTGTTGAAAAAGTATTTTGGAGAATCTAACATATATAACCAAATGTAATTGCTTGATATAAAATATTATTTTAACAGGTACAGGAAGTGGATCTCTTACACATGCATTGCATCGCTGTGTTTCTCCTGGTGGTTGTGTTTATTCCTTTGATTTTCATCCTTTGAGAGTTGAAACTGCTAAAGCAGAATTTTTAGACCATGGAATCCTCAATGATGAAAAGGATGGAAGTAAGGGAACTGTTAAAGTTGAAGTGAGAGATGTATGCAAAGATGGATTTGGAATGGAAGAGATTGCTAATGCTGTATTTTTGGATCTTCCATGTCCTTGGGATGCAATTAAACATTCAGCTCTAGCTATAACAAGTGATGGTAATTATCAGGTTTTTTACCTAAATTGTTTTCATAGTCAGGTTGTATTAGTTTTTAAAACTTTTTATCAGGGCTCACAAATATCTGTCTTTTTTGTACATAAGCTCATAAGTAGGCCTCCATTCCCATGCTTCATCACAGCCTTCCAAATTCCTAATCTTCTATCTCAATAAACTTTTCCAGTTAGTACATTCTATGGTATATAACTATCATTGAGCTATCTATTTGTTTACTACTATACATTATGATAAATTGTGATTTATAATAATATTGATAATATCAATATAAGTAATTATTAAGAAGAATTAAAAGTTGCAATAGTTTAGGTATTGTGATGTTATTTTTTTTTTAATAATGAATTTTTAATTTATATACACTTTTATCTGTTGGAACTAAACTTCAATTTTCTTTTGATATTACTTGTATTAATTTGTAATGCTTGTATTTAGGAGGAAAACTTTGCTCATTCTCTCCATGTATTGAGCAAGTGCAAAGAACAGTGGTTGCCATGAATGCTGAAGGATTTGTTGACATATCCACTGTGGAATGCATTCAAACAGATTTAAAAGTGGCATCTAGGATCATGCCTGATGTAGTTTTCTCTAAGGTTTGCTTTCTGATATAATGTATTACTTTTAATGCATCAAATTAATTATGGTGAAGAAATTATTTAATTATATTATTATCAGCTTTAATAGAACTAAGATATAAGTAACTTAATCAACAGTTACAAAATTATTTATTTATAATTATATAATTACGAGTGAAGGTGTGCTTGCTAACAGCAAGCAATGTTATAATATACCTTTAATGAAAAATAAAATTTTTCGTAAGAATGCTCTGCTCAAACATTGCTAAACATAGACTAAAGGACATTATCGCAGCAGGAAATGCATTGAATTCGATATCCTAAGCGTTGTTTAAGGCAAAAATATTCCTGTCCTAGCGTCGAACCAAAGACATCCTGCGGGAAGTGATTAAAAGAATTTGCTTTATTATCGTTGTCTTTATAACACTCCAAATTTCATGTGGAAATGCATTAAGGAAGTACCTCAAAATGAGTCCTAAAATCCCTATGCATTTCATATGGAGATATAGTTAACACCAGCTAGAATCGAACCAACAACCATTTACGACAATCTTGAAGGTGTGCTTGCTGACAGCAAGCAATCGGAAAATATATCTTTTAATAAAACTTAAGATTTTTTGAAAGAGTAATCGGATAAGTCGTGCTAAAATTTAATTAAAGTACGTTTTCGCAGCGTACATTGCATTGAGTTGCGATTTCATATGCTTTTCTCTTGATAGCATTATTCCCGCCCTGGCATCGAACCCGAGGCCATCCAACGAAAATCACTGTCATCTTTCGCTTATGTATGATGTTCTTTATAAACACTCTAAATTTCAAATGGAAATACCTTAAGGAAGTACCCCACAATGAGTACTTATTTCCCTATGCATTTCTTATGAAGTTATTGTTAACGCCCCCTAAAATCGAACCGACAACCATTTACAAATTCTTAGGGATGCTTTTATATGAGAATGGTCCCTTTTATGGCTGTGCAAAATATTGAACCTCCGCGTGGTTGGGAAGTGTCATAAAAAGCTTTCGGAAATATGGTCAATGTATTCCTTATGAGGAAAATCAAGATTACGGATCGCTCTGGAATCGAACCAATGGCACATAGGCAACTTTTGATTTTTTTTAAATACAATATATAGGTATCTATACCCTTTGAAAGTTTGAATGATCTATGTATCATAAAAAAAGAGCTACAATTTTTCAAAATCTGAAAATATTTCACCTCCTGGCATCGAACCCATGACCAGTTGCAGATAAATAATAGCATTTTATTAAGTGTTATGATAATAAAAATTACAATAGCAACATGTTTGATTCATGTCAGACAAGTTACATGAATCAATCCTTTGAATGGATTAGTTCCTATGTATTTACAGTACTTCCTATAATATTATTGAAGGTGAATTAAGTTTTAGTAATAAGTTATTAACCTATGACTTACAAAAGGTGTTGATAATATTTGATCAAGAGTTTGTGCTCCTTTAGTACTAGTTATGTTTGGTGTTTATAACTTTTAACTGGTGTTATGCTAGAACTCTTTTATGCTAGAAAACCAGGATTTTTTATTTGAATGAGTGGTTATTAAAAAATTTTAACAGTTAGCAACATGACTATGTGCACTTTAACATGCAAGCAAAAAAATAAACACCTATCTTTCCTTTTTTGAGCTGTTATCTATCGATAAGAATCATTGTTAGATGTAAAAAATTCCTGATTTCACCAATTTCTTCTTCATCAAATATTATAAAACTTCATTTTTTTCAGGATGCCATTAAAGGAAAAAAGAACATAGATGAAAATGAGATTCATTCTCAGAAGACTAAGTATGACCATAATTTAAGCTTCTTGACTGGCATATCGCCAAATGTTCAGCCAGGGCATACTGGCTATCTCACTTTTGCTACTCTGCCTCCTAAAAGGCAAATATATAAGGGTAAGAAAGTGCAGAGAATTTGAAGAGAAGCATCAGGAAAGGAAGTGAAATGAACATATTTGTATATTTTGTTGTATAAATTGACTCCTCAATTTTTATTGTGATGAATTAAATATTTTTTTAATAACAAGTTGTCAGCTATCTCAGAAATTGAATTACCTTGTAGATCCAAAATTTCTGTCTTTGAGGTTCCAATGAGTCTCAGTTGCAGTTTTTACTATGAGGAGGATAAACCTCTCAGTACAATGAAATCAATGTGAGAAGGAGTGACTTTGTGGAATGCTATAGTAATAAAAACAACTTTGTAAATTTCCACAGAAAATTGTTATATTCACGACCGGTTTCGTAATATGAAAATAATTCATTATAATAACTCAGACTGTTTCCTTTTACATTATATAATCCAAACAATTTTATTCTCATCAATTATTAAATTTATTTTAAGTAATACCTGTCCTGGAAGTACCTGTTCTTTTTCTCTATATCAGTGCAAAAATTCATTTCTCATGAATTATTTTGTATATAAAATACTATTTGAGAAAAACTCAACGTTGCATGAACTATGTAGCACTGGGAAAGTATATTTTTCATAATAAAGTTTGTATAATATATTTTAATGAAAAAACTTGTTTCAGATTTCTACAACCCTTGCGTAAAAAGCAATTTTTAAAAACATGTTTAATTAGAAATGCATAAAATAGCATTTCACTTGCTATCATGGGACATTATTGTAAACCTTTTATCTATTATATATAGCTGCTTCCGGGGAATATGCGTTATATATATATATTAGATACAAAATCAAAGCCTGCACTGCAGGGGACATGAGCCAGTTTTTTCACCTAATGGGCATTACCACCTGAATTAAGAAAGCAAATCTGACTGAACCAATCATGGGTTTTTATCCTATAGGGACCCAAAATTGGGCTTTTCCCAGAAGAATGCCTTGAACTGATTTTCAAAAATTTGTAAAGCACTTTCTCCATCTCCACAAATCATTCAAACCTTGCAGATCTATAGATAGACTATCACTGTGTAGAACAGTTCAATTTTACACAGTGATCAGTTTCTTATAAATGGTCTCAGGTTCAATCTAAATCCATATGTATGTGAACATTTACTAAACCACAGAAAAGTATATATATATATGACCATGGTTTCATATCAAGAATCATCATCATGTATCAAACAAAAAGACAACTCAGGTTATATAGCAAAAACAGGCTACCTATGAGTTTTACATGTTTGTGACAAAAGTAATGGAATTGACGCTCTAGGGATGTTAGAAATATTGCAAGGTTCTTCCTCAAACATTGTCAATAAATATTTATTCCCCAAACCGATTTGAAAACTATAATTTTCCTCCTAAACTGTACCCCATTCACCCTTACTATTTCTACTTAAATGATACCTTTTGACTCCATTTTACAATGTTCCTTGCTTGGTCTGTCCACCTAACTCCCCCTCCTTTTTTCCCATCCCTTCCCAACTTGCTGTTCCCTTATCTGCCAATTGGTGGCCTGTTATCGGAATATAACCTTAGCTTTGTTTTCCTATATCGGGCCCTACTGTAAAATCATAGTCATACATGTACTTTTCTGAGGTTTAGTAAAGTTTCTTTTAAGTATGGATTTTTATTGTTCATAGATGGCACAAGGTAAAACCCAAATCTGTGTTCTTTGGTGTTCGATTCAATGGCAGATGGATAAATTTCTAGAAAATTGAAAATGCAATTTTCTTGCCCTCCACTGAAGGTAGAAACATAACACTTTGTATTATTATAGATACACAGATAACAAATTCTGAGAGAAATCTATTGGTTCATCACTATCATGGGTTCAAGTTCAAAGAGCCAAGAAATTGCTATTTTTCCCATAAGAATACATGTGCTGGATTTTTGGACAATTTTTAGTATGAAACATAGCAACATGACTAGGATTCACATCCAGGTCTCCCAGTTTCCAGGCAGATACCTCCTCCCAGTTACAGGCAGAATCACTACTACACTGTGGTAATTCCTTTTCTGTTTTAAGGTGATGCTTTGTGACCAAAATGATTTTATTCCTTATCATGGCACCAACAGGAGAAAATATGCATTTTATCATAGAGTAAACAAAAGGGAAGAAATTATCACCTAATTTCACTAGCTAGACAAAATTTTCAAGAATTATTCTAGTTTTTAAAATCTCTCTCACCTATAAATAATACTTCTTTGGTCTAGTATTAGAATATTTTTCCATATTATGTCTCCTTTTTACTAAGCAATTGAGCCATACTTTTCCAGTATTTTAGACATCCGCCCATAATAAAGAATCATGAATCAAAGAATCTTCTCACCTTCTAGAATCTAGTCACCTTTCTTGAATAAGAGGACTGAAGGTTGTCGAGTACGCATTAAATAATAAACTAAAACTATTAGCAGTTTGGAAATATATGCTAATACCCATGCATTACAAAATCATGTGCTTTAAATTTCTGGACAGAGATTGAAACTTGAGTCAAAGCTGCTTAGTTGAGTAAGTGGGTAGAGTGTCAGAATGAGATGAGGTCATCTGTCAGGACACAATTAGCACCATGAACATGAAGAGGATGAAAAATATATTTCAAGGCATAAACAAATCATACATGAGATCTGCCACAGAATTTAAGTGAAATAGATTCTTGGCATTCAGATATTGTATTTCTTTATAACAACCAGCATAAAAACATTACAACTTTCCACAGCATTGTAATAAAAATGTAGTCCAGCAGATAATAAGAATATCAAAATAAAATGCATGTGAAATGCTTGAAATATTGAATTATATAATATAAATACTATTTAAAATTAATTCAATTAAGTTTATTCTCAACATTTCACCTTTAAAATTAAAACCACAGATGTGTCATCCATAATACTGATAGGTTAATGCACAAAAAAAAATTACATGAATTAATTTGAATTTCTTCCTGATTATCTGAGGTAAAGATCATAACTATTTTCAAATCTAATTGATACATCCAATAAGAGCATTGAATATTAAAGAGTAATATAACAATTGAGAACAAACTGTGAATCCCATAAAGAAATCTATGCACTCGATGTATTATTTAAAAATGTAATACATGAAGTTTGTAACCAAAGAAACATATACTAGCTCAAGCACAAATTCTTGTCTATACAAACCTTTAAAAGTTTTTATAGCACAACTTACAACAGAAAAATGAATTTTGAAGAAGATGATTTATAAAGTAATTCTAGTTTCTAATAGTCGCCCACTATAACAATTTAAAAGAGTTCTCCTACTGAAAAATAGGAATGTCAACAAATAACATGACTACAACCATTTGCCTGTGAAATTCATTATAAATACATTAATTTTTGAGATTTCTAGAAGAATCTGCATCTTCATTTTTCAGCTTTTGTATTTCTGGTAATACAAAAGTCCTGAGCTCTTCATATGCCTTATCTATAACATCATTGATCAAAACAAGATCAAAATTGCCAGGTTTTTCTCCTGAAAATATAACATTGCTGACATTCAAAACTAGAGTTTAAATAAAAAATAGCAAATTACTATACATATCATCAGAAATTATTATATATACATATCATCAGAATTCGCCACAATGTTTAAGATGCTGTAAAAATTAATAATGTTGATCCCTATTTAAATAAATATGAATAGAATGTACAAGCTAAGTTATGAACAAACATACCATATTCCAGTTCAACTCGCGCAGTTTCGAGACGACGAGCTAAACTTTCTTCTGTTTCTGTAGCCCGTGAACGAAGTCTTTCTTCCAAAACTTCTAGGGAAGGAGGTCGTATGAAGACAAGCAAAGGTGGAGGTTGTAAATTCTTTTGACGAACTTGCTGGACTCCTTGAACATCAATGTCAAGAACACATATCCTTCCCATATTACGAACAGCATCGACAGCAGACTTACTACATTTGAGTTAAAGATTTATGAAGGATTTATACTAAGCTTAAAAGCTAATAATTACGAAAAAGAGTTCATTAGCGAACACACACCTAGTTCCATACATGTTGCCAGAAAATACTGCCGACTCTAGGAACTCTCCTTTAGCAATTGCAGCCTTCATTTCTTCAGGATCTTTGACAAAGTGATAATCCTTTCCATCTATCTCTCCATCCCTAGGTTTTCGTGTAGTATGAGAGACAGAGAATCCAAAAGCAGAGTCAAACTCTGACAATAAACGACGAAGTAACGTGGATTTCCCGGATCCCGACGGGCCGCATAGTATTAGAGGCCTAGGTCCTTTACCAGGGTCGAATTGTGAAGCTTCGGAGCAGTCTCCAAATGATGACATGGTTCTTAAATTCCTTAACTGAAGTATAGAGTAACCAAAAGTTTTCTGACAAATAAATGTCAAAGGAATCGTGGTGAAAGCTACCGGTAACTTTAATACGAAAGCCTATCTTAATCCACAAAGTGTTTGTTTCAAGAATTCGACTGCGATATCGACAGGGTAAAACTATCAGACACTTCCCAATAGAATAAAAACTTTTCAAAATACAATCAATATTTCGGTATACAGCTTTAATTTTATTAAGAGGATAGAAGCTGAAGGCTCTATTCCCACGAGTAAGGTCGAGAATGTGACGCAAGGCCACTCAATTAAATTACCACAATCTCAACAAGAATAATGAATTAAGGTTTCGCAATACATAAAATGACTGACCAAAAACCGTAGTTGACATATTTAACAACTGATATTTTCATTTTTGATGACTACATTTCAGGATTAATGAACAAACTCAAAGTTGAGTTAATTCGCTACCGATGGAGTGTAAACCACACATCGATAAGCGCAACAACTTTCATTTCACATTACATATACTTACATAGATATTACAACTTTTCTGTAGACTTCATCGATTTTCCATACAATCACACAAGAAAGTAAATTCGTTAGCGAAAAATTAACAGTATCAGTAATCCTTATCTAACACATTCAACGTCTGTGATGTACATAGGCGCCAAGACGAAACAAATGCACTGCGCACCACACAAATGTCACTGAAGAAACTTCACGCCTTCATTACCATCAAACATAATAATTTCAGCCTTCTTTTTATGCTCCAAGGTCCTTAATGCCTTTAAAAGAAGATCCATGTCCAATCCGTAAAATTCTGCAAATGAGCATGAAATATCATTAAATAATTTATTATAATAATGACCACTACGTGGAAAAGGAATACTAAAACATACCTTCCCCCACCGTGTTATCTCCGCAGATCAATTCGTACAGGGTGCATACACTGTTCACCATGCCGTTGCTTTGTACCCACTCGTATATGATTGAACCCCATTCCTCTGGCGTGTGCCAATATATGTACCACCTGTTTTGGCAAAGTTAACACTTTAACCAGATGTACATTTTTCACGACCTATCTATTATCATTTATCATCGAATCTTATTCTCGCAGACCGACTCGTTTCCGGGAATAGCAGACACGGAAAAGTTGGTGATTTTGCGTACAAAATAGAAAAAGAACTATCCAAGAATACCTATCTTATCATATCTTGAACCTCTAAATGTATCAATGGATGCATCGTAAAAAGGACAAATTAGTAATAACAGAAAATATAGATTAAGTACATAAAATGTAACTATGAAGATTTATTAGATATTACATACTTGTTTGTATATATTGAACTAATAATTTATTATTTTCATCAATATTTTAAATCGGAATAAGCAACTTCAGTCAGTTTTTACAGGAAATTGAAACCAGTTTTAGAATGTTAACAATACGTTAATGACTTATATGTACTATTCGGTTAAACACCACGATCTCAATGATTTCTTCAAGTATTAAATACGCTGTTATTACTAAGTTAACGCTGCCTGTTCAGTATTCTAGAGAGGATTCCAGTATCAATCACATAGTTCGAATTGATTTCCCATGCATTGGATCGCAAATATTCTACTTCCTTCCTCAAGAGTAAACATCTTTCTACTATCCAAACAATCGTCGTATGAAAATTATCAACTTTTTCATACAACTTTCCCCGACAAAAATAGGTACTATGAATTCTACATCGATTCTTCTTAATTTAATGGAATAGATACTGGAAATTGAAATTAATTTTATACACTGAGGGTAGTATATTAGATAGTTTAGGTTACCCTATATTAATTTTTAATTCATAAAACTCTTAATATTTCTAAATAAATGCATATTGAGGGCTTGGACAGTGATAAAACTTTATATTAAAAAGCAAACAAAGTATCATTATGAATAATAATGTGGTTACTTACATAAACTAATCAACAGCTGATTTAAATTAAAATTTTATATATACCCGTAAAGTTGAAAAGGATAAGGTGGGTAATGGATGAAAATAGTGTGATCAAATTGCTCGAATCTTTATTTTATTAGAAATCATATACAGTGTTAAATTAATTGAAATAAAATTACAAGAATAATAGTAAATCCAAATATTGGGAATTAGATTACCGATAATCATTCGCGAAAACAATTATGTATACTCCTCTAGGAAGGAAGCAATACAAGAATCTCGGTTATCGGTGAATGAAAAAAGACTGTCTAAGCTTCACAGGGATACATGAGATTAGATATAGTATCATTATTTATATTAAATTTAAAACATCGTAATTCAACGTTAGTAGCATCTGTAAAACTCTTACCTATTCTTTGACTTGTCAACTGGTTCCGCAAGTCCGGCCAACGCCAAGCTATCAAGAATCTTCAAAATACCCTCATGAGAAAGCTTGCCTTAAAATTTTGTGAAGGAAACTTTTCTAAGAAAGTGATAAAATATTAGAAAAAATAAATTCATTTTACTTAAAAGTATCGATATTTCTATGAATGATAGACAATCCATTAAACATGATTAAAAGCTAATCAGTCTGGAATCCACAACGTACTAGTAGTTTTTTACATGCCTACTAACTTGGCTACAAGGATACGATTTATTTTAGTGTTGTTAAACAACGGGGAATTCTGTGATTCCCTCACATCAAGAATGTAACTTTTCGTATTCTTAAAATAATCTAAAATGAGGCTCTGCCATGCCTTTATCTGCTTATATTGGGTTTCCAGATGAGGCTGAATACTGAGAAAAAACATATGTTAATTAAATGATAATTCTCATTGGGACCAATTAAACGATTTTAATTATAAGTTAAATTCAAAGTTAATTTAAAATTTTGAATACGAAAATATTAAATTATTACTAAATGAAATTCAACCAACATTAAATTAAATCAGAACAAGGAAATATAAATGTTTTACTTTAACAGTCTCAAGATAATTGTTAGAATAGTAACCGATATAATTTTCAATTTTTATCACAAAACGAGTGGTTATTAGAACGTTATGAACTTAATTAATCTGCATCATTTCATGAATAATCAATTCTTAACTCACGTAAAAAAAGGTGGGAAGTCATACTGCCATGGCCAATCGATTTCAGCCATTCTTGATGAAAAGAATAACACCACTGATTTTATTAAAGTCAGCGACTTTAATGACTAGCCAACTTTCACACAAGTAAACAGACTAACGGTGAAAGAAAGACAGCCGTATTTCAATTCATTCTCAAGAAGATGGACAGTTGATGAAAAAAGTGCGCAATGGACATTCAATTTCATTTGTTATCATTCAACAAGAAAGTCTCTCTCCCAATCTTATCAAACAACTATGAGTTGTAAATATTATGAAACACTACCACTATAACTGTAATGAAGTTGTTTAATTCGATAGGTTATTCCTTCAAGCACGTCCACGACTTACCAAATACTATTTTAAAATTCCAGTTTAAGAACGAAAGATTATTAATTTGTGAATTATGGTCAACAAAAAAGTGATATCCAATGAAACATAAGATACTAATCGTACTACGTTTATGTGAAGTGAATTTTATTTTTAGTATGAGTTGGTAATTAATTGTTGATTGTTCACTATATCAATATCAATGTAATCGTTATTTACTTATTCCCAATTGCTTGAAAAACTTTACTCTGAATAGAAGCTGAAAATACAATGTTCAATAAAATTAATATTAATAAACGACTTGAAAGCGAAAAATACAACTATTCTAAAATTTCGTATTTAGCACTCAAGTACAGAAAACACTAATCAGATAGCGCAACACGCACTTAAATATTTTTGTCTATCTTTATTGTATAAATCCCCAAGGCTTGGCTAGAACAAACGAAGAATCGAAATGCGTTACTACCAGCGATGTGTAAGCGTTCGGTTCACGGGTGAGGCAGGAATGTACAGAAGTGGATAAACATTTAAAGTCATGCAAATTTTTTCCTGTGAAATTTGGTGGTGACGAAGTGGTATGAATAAATCGTATAAAATATTTCTTTTGCTTTTTCTACAGCCGTTAACCATTCTTTTATACTTACGTTTTTATACCATAGCTGTTTAAAATGATAACGTTGACCAGAAAGCTGAAAAAAGAAACTGATGAACAACGAAACACATCCAACCTTTCTGAGCCCGTGAAGAGGATATCTGTTCGCGACAAGCTTTTGATTAGAGAGGTATTATGTAGTAATAATAATAGCTGTTAGAATTATCATTTGTGATTCTTTGGTATTTGATAATTTTATCAAGTCTGAAGAGTTTTTCTTACTTTTGCTCTCACTCACAACTTCGCAAAAAACTCAAAAAATTTCGTCTGTTAATCCTCCAACAGTTGCGTTTTATACTATTCACTTTACCTCTTCCCTTGATCCACTAAACCGAGAATTTTTATTTAAAGAATAGTTTTCTTCTCAGTGGTATGATTCTCCCTTTTCTCTAATATCACTGTTATTAATGTGTTTTTCAATTTAGATAGTCTTTCGTGGAAATGCACTGATCGTCATTAGTATTATAAGCCAAGGTAATACTTATTGTTTTTCCTCTTCCAAAAGTTATTTAATTATATTTATAAAAATTTTCAATTGGTAATTATATAAGTTAAATAATATTTTTTGTATGAAGAATTGTTCTTTTAATTTTGATGGAATATGGATTCTTATGTTTCCTCATTAAATATTTGGTGAAGGAGAAGTTGTAAAGATTAATGAGATAATTGCGACAAATAAGCACAAAATACCCTTTACGTTTAGTTGTTATAAACTTAAAATGCATTATTATCACTTCTCAATGAAGGTGCAGGAAATGGAAACAAACCTACCTCCTACCTGTCAGACTAATTTCCCTGATCCTCATGCGTTGTACGACTTTCACTTGTGTGTGAGTCCAGATGAAGGATATTGGCGTGGTGGAAGGTTTCGTTTCCACATATTTGTGACAGAAGAGTATAATATGGCGGTATGTAATTAAGAAAATGTTTTAAATTTATATTTGTAAACGTATTGAATACACAAACTGATGTATAAAAATCAAGTTTAACTGTATTTTACTATTTTTCTCATACCCTTTGACATTTAATGTACCAATTCTGTCAATTTTATATTTTTGAATATAGAATATCATCTTCTGATTCTATTGATAGCTACTGGGTTTTTAACTGTCTTTATTTACTCTTGGAATGAGTATAAAAGTAGCCATCTTTTATTGATAAAATTATATAAAGCCTAATTTTGATTACTATTCATTTGTATTATTTTTGATAAATCTCATTCCTCTTTTAAGCCTCCTCAAGTTAGATGTTTAACTAAACTTTGGCATCCAAATATCAGTGAAGATGGAGATGTTTGTCTAAGTTTACTTCGTGCATCTTCAGTGGATGGAATGGGTTGGGCACCCACCCGTAGACTCAAAGATGTTGTTTGGGGTCTTAATTCTCTCTTCACTGTAAGTACCTTGGTGGCTTATTACTGTAAATATAATCTAATTGTCATTTGAAAGTGTGATAATTACTCTTGAACTGTGTGCATATTATGGAATTTATTATGTTTAATATTATTAATTTCTATGGAAATAAAATATTGTGCCAAGTGTTGAATTGTATATTTGATGCAACTTCTTTTTTAGCCTTCTTAATTCTGGTAAATGTATGTTTGTTTTACTTGTCAGTTTTATCAGCTGTTCTTAATTTTGTAATATAAAGCATGGAAAGTGAAGTTTAAACTTGGAAATTATTTCACTCTGCATCTAATTTGTTTTTCTACATTTAGCTTAAGGAATTTGAATTTTTTTCACATAATTCATTACGTTTTGTTTTACAATTCTTTTTTCATTAATACGATTGCTATTTAAACATTACAATTTCTTTTTCAGGATCTTTTGAATTTTGATGATCCTCTTAATATTGAAGCAGCAGAAATGTATTTGAGGGATCGAGAAGCCTTTCGCAATCGTGTGCGTGACTATGTCTCTATTTTCTGAGATTACTATTAGTGATTACTTTTGTGAAAGTGTTGCTTATGTGTTATAATTTAGGCCCGATGCTCAGCCAAAGTGTGGTGTAAAGTAAGGCTCTTGATTATTTATTAGGAATGAGAAATGAAGGTGGTTTTAAGCTTTAATTTAGTTTTGGAATTGTTTGGGTTCCCTATCATGGCTTTATCTGAAGATGGTTTCAACTCTACATTGTAAAAATGCTTGTTTCACATTGTGGTTCTAGAGGGAGCAATCCAGATTGCTGGATTCTTTCCTGGTAAAGAATGACTAGCATTTAAGCATGTCACTTTTAAAATAACATGTTCAAGATTCTCATTAGAAGATATCTTAAAGCAAAAATTTGCTATAAAACCTAATTTTTTGTGATATTATGAATTTATTAAAAAATTGTATCTTTATAAACTGTACTATAACCATCTCTTAGTAACCCTTGATAAATTTGGTTGCTATGTGATAAAATTTATTTCTTTCTTAACAATCTGTTTATAACCTCATAGTCAGAAACAACCACCTGAGTTGAACTTTGGAATGGAATGTTTAATCAAAAATTGGAAATCCCCATATCATTTTAATTATTAGATTCAAATTTAAGAAAGTTAAATGTAAGATTTTGAAACAGTTTGTTGGTTTATTAGGATATTTTTAAAGAATTTCTTTATCCTCAATATGATAGAAAGAGATGTCCCTTTTCAAATCATTTCATTTTGTTACAATAGCACAAAATTCATTTGCCACGTTCAGGGATAATTTTAGTGAATGATTTAAGTAAATATGACCAATTAAGCAAAGGGTTTTGTTGTTTGTGCCAATCAATAAATCAAGTGTATAGGAATTTAAAATGTCAGACATGTGAAGAAAAATAATACTATTCTGTATTTATGCCTTAAAGTTTGACCTGGAAATATGTAAGTAATAATATACCCTTGAACTGGATTTTGGTTGCAATAGTTTGTTTTCTAGTAATATTTTTCTAATTAATATTAAGTTTCAGAATCAAAAGTCTATTGTTATATTCTGAGGATATTTTAATTAATACATTGTAATTAAATTTCTGATCAATATCAACATCAAGTATCTTCTTATGGAATCTAACACAGCTAAAGATAACCAGGATGTATCGAATTGTTTTTTATGCTTAAATATAATTCTATGTATCTATTTGTTTAAAATGCTCTTATTATGTTTCTGGCAATTTTTAATTTGGGCCATGATGTGCAGCAATGATATTGAATTTTTCTGAAGTGGTGGTGCTTTAAACATCGATCCCTTTCTTCCTCCGGACACATCATTTAATTTTGTACAATTATTAGTCAATTTTCAGGTAAAATATAAAGACAAATATTCAACAAGTTTAGTCTATAATGTAATTACCATTTTCTTTAGTAACAAAAGTTGGGAAGTTTCATGATTCTATTTTCATAAAATGTTTTAAAATTATGGTGGAAAAACTTTTCCAGATGTTTTTCAGTGTTTTAGAGAATAAACTTTTTTACACTTTTAGAAATTTTGGAGAAAACAAAACAAATATAAGTCCAAGAAGGCTAAGTCTGGACTCTATGGAGGGTGAGGTAAAACTTCCAAGCCTTGGTGGAATATTATTTTCTGTGTTGCCAAATACTTGTGCAGTCTAGTTTTATTATGGTGGAAAACAACAGCCCTTTCATTTGCCAGATCTGGTTGCTTCTGGTCGTTTGCATCCCTAAATCTGTCTAACTGGTTACTGTATTGTCCAGAGTTTATTGTTTTGTTCTTGTGTCAAAGAACACTACAACCTATTAATCCTTTTGGACATGAGTATCAACCTTTAAAGTGGTCAGTGGTGGAGTGGATTCCTCACTGGAATGACCTGACAAGCATTTTCATTCCAACTATTGTAAGCAATCCATTTTCATCACGGGTTACCAAACTTTTTAGAAATTGATTGTTTTCCACTGAGTTAAAGCAACAGATTGCACATGTCCATTACATTCTCTTCCATACGTCCATCTCATTCTGCTCATGCTGCACCCAAACTGAAAGGTGACTAATGAAGTCAAGCGGCAATAAATGTTCATGGATGGTCAAATTTGATGCCTCTATCCTATTTCTCTGGTGGTTTTCAGAAATAAGAGACATTGATATCTGTAATTAGCTTGCCTGAGTGTTCACTTTATTTCACAACCAATTCACCATCCCTGAATTCCACAAACCACAGCATATATTTATTTTGCAGCTTGAGCTGCATTCTTGTCTTTGGGGAAATAAAAAAGCATTATTTACTTGAAATGAATACTCTTGTTCTCCCTAATCTATCAGGGTACAGAAGGAAATGACTTGGATCATAGTTGATAGTGATAGAATTTGAACACTGAGGAAAACCCTTCCCGAAACAAGGGATGTCAAATTGAGATAGCTGGGATTTAGCCTTTACAGCTGAGTAAGTACAGCCGAGAAGAAATTAGCAGAAACTTACTGGACAGCCTGATAAAAATCTGATTTCTATTTCATTGAAAGTTTTAGGTATATGTTTAAATCAGTTATAATACATCTAGAAAATTAATTTTTTATGGACTGCATAGTTCTTGAAATTCTTTTATTCTTAAAATTGGAACATTGGATGGATACACACCAAAAACATTGTTTATAAAAGATATATGTTTCCTTGATAAATCGGATGAATATTATCACAACTGACATTTATTAACTATAAAAGGTTAAGGACCTTAAGAGTTCATTAGAAAGTTTTGAGAGATAAATTATGTATATATAAATTTGTTTTATTCTGAAGACATTTTGTAAGTTTTAATTTGGCTTCTCATGTAACAAATCTGAAGGTTTGATAGATATATGAGTTTAAATTCAGATTTAGGTATAGTTTCATATTTAGAAAAGGTTCATTAGAATAAGATTCCCAAGGTATAATGATCTTGAAAAAAGTCTGACAGGACTAGGCATGGTCTCCCAATTGATGGTCGGGTGCTCTGTCTATTGAGCTATCCCATCAGAACATTCCCTCAAGCCATTCGGTAGAGACTTCCCAGTCCCATCAGACTTTTTTCAAGTTCATTCTACCTTGGGAATTATCCTTGATGCATAGCATATCTGGGGAACACCCTTTCCTTTCTCCTTAAGATTTGTTTGGCTTGATTGAATTGAATGATTTTTAAGATTTTTTTATTTTATGTTCAATTTTTAATAGTTTAAAAGTTGAAGAATGTAAGAGTTTTCTTAAATTGTGGTAAACTTAGAAAGGTATGAACTGCTCCCCTTGATGACCTAGACTTGTACTTCTTTACTTGTCTTCAACCACTATACAATTATAAAACCAAACTTTATTACATGATAAACCTGTACCTTTAAAACATATTATAAACATATACCTTTAAAGTATTATTTTAGAATTCAGGAAAGAAAATGTACATCCTTTACCCTCAAATGCCTATGGAGAATATAATTAAGTCAAACATTTATGATCATTCTGCATTGATATGGATGTATCAAATTTTGTAAAACTTCTTGATAAATACAAATCTTGGATTTCTTCTCTAACCTTTTACATTGTCAACTCAAAGGAGAAAAACTGGACTATCTTGATTAAATATAAGTTATAATTAAATATAATTACACACCTATATTCACCTTTTTTATAACCATCAACTCCTGCCTTCCATTTACAATCTACTTTCTCCTTTCCCTAAAATGCCTTCAATAAATATCAGGTAACTCATCCTCTTCTTTATTTGCTTCTTTGGCCCTTAGCACTCTTTGTATATGTCTTCTATGTATCATTCATTCCTCCCATGAAAGAAAGTGGGTGAAGATGGAGTAACATTCTAAAAGGATGTGATAAAACTATGTTAATGGTATTTCACTAAGTTATATCTTTACAATAACACCTTAAATATTTTATTTTACAAGGAAAATATAATAATTTACATTAATTATGTTATTTTACTTTATAGTATTCTTTTTATCGGAGAATTTTTATACTCGGTGAAGTTTCCTTGAGAAACCAGGGATTCTTTTGGATTTGTTATCTACAAACTAAAACCAATTTTTTTACTAAAAATGTATGTATGTTGTTTTCATGAGAAAGTGTCTTTTAAATCATTTTTCATAGCAACTGTAGATATTAGTACTATTTCATGTATTAATGAGTTTTTAAACTGCTTTGAATTTGTCACTTTCTGTGAACTCAATATGAATTTAATTCATTGATATTATCAAAATAAATGGAATGTTTTCGAAGTTCTACACAAATGCTATTTTTCAGGTTTCTTGAATCTTGTGAGCATTTTGATTGGTGAAAGAAAATTTCCTTTAAGGCATTGAAAGAAAAATAAGAACTGATTAAATTATCTATCAGAATTATTTGAAGTTTTTAGATAGTTAACCATTATATTTGAGTGTATGTAAAATTCAGTTACCATAAAATTATATGCTCAAATATTCACTCTATGGGGTACAATTGATTCATATCAGTTATATAATTTTATGATGGATCTTATTTTGCATTATTTGAAGGAATGAGAGATGAAAAAGTTTAAAAAATTTCTCAAACATCAGAAAATTTTATTTTAACGAACAGGTATACTTCAAACCATATTTAAAATAGTTATTTTTACATGTAATTTTGTAGCTTGTTTTGAATAGTGGTTTAAGCAGAAATTATAGCCAGTGCAGGTTGCATTGTCTCTAAAATAATATATTATCTGTGAGTTGCAATAGAAGAATATATCTTTGCTTAAGAACTAAAGTAATCATTTTACGAACATTATTCTATAAATTAAAAAAGGTGAAGATAAAAAACAGTCTTAAAGGTTTTATTTGTGTAATTTGTATCATAAAGGTTTTATTTATAGATTGCATTAATTGCCATACTGGCAGTTGTCATGGCATTTCCTAGAGAAGGGCAATTTTTGTGCTACTAATCTTTAATGGTACTGTTTCTTGCAATAGAAAGTTGATCCTTGTTTGGTGTAATTGAAATTTATCTATTTTCTCTGTGAAAAGCAATTTATAATCCCCTGAAGCATTAGGATCAATCAACTTCTCAATTAAAAACGTCTATTTAATCATCTTTGAGCCACCTCATCTTGTGTAGACTTTCTGTCTTCCATTGGCATATATATATCAACATCATTCATCATACATGCTGAAGAGTTTAATGATCCATTGACTGTATTAAATGATTCTTTGCATGAATTGTTGTCCATTTCAAATGATGCTGAGATTCCTTCCATTGAAATATATTCTTCTTCAGGCATGACATAATCACTATTCTGACCTATTGATGCTTCATTAGAGCTACAAAATAGTTCATCCACAACTTTTTTTAGTGGTCTCATTGGAATGTAATGAGAATCATTTTCCATGTTAATATTACAAACCTGTTCACAAATTAACTCTTGTTTGGCCAACCTTTCCAGATCCTCTAAAGTTTGTCCTATATCACAATCTGTTTTTTTTAATTGAGACCTATGATATAAGCATATTGCACTATCCTCTAGCAAGTTAATTGTGCTTTCAATGCCTAATTTCTCCTTAAATACTCCTTCAGTATAAGATGCTGGACTTAAATTTTTATCAGGAATTTGTTTTTCCATATTCTTCCACTCTTTGCAAACTTTACTTGTTCCCCTTCTTAAGGCATTTTGTCTTTCACTTTGAAAATCTACCCCTGTGCATGTTGCGCTACGATAGAAACTACTTCCACCTACCACAACATTACAACTGCTATCATCAAATTGATTTGTTGCCAAACCAAGCCATCCTAACGTTTCCAATGACTTGTTAATAACCTGCTTTGTTTTATCCTTTATACTTGAAAGGTCTTGCTGTTTAGTTTGCTCTTTTAGAATAAGTTTCATTAAATTTGGCTTCATCATTTGAATACGTTTTGCAATTGAGCGAGGGCTTTTAGGGGTGTGATCCCTTTTATCAGAGCTGTCAATTTCAAAAGATTGAAGAGAACATGAAAAAGAATGGCATCTCTCTATCTTCTCCTTGTCAAACTGATTGCATGGATATATCTTTTTTGAGATCATAGTGGGTAATATTCTCATTGAGTTTTCTTTTGATTCATCTTTTTCAAATTCATTTTCTTCATATTCTTTCTTTAGTATTGATTGTGAAAAAGTTGTATTTCTACCTTTCTTGGCACATCTAGTATCTGACACAATATTTTGTGATAATAAAGTTCCAGTACTACTACTTCTGAGAGAATCATGAAACCTCACATTGTCCAGTCTATTCCTTGAGATTTCTGTGAAAGTTCTCATCCTAATTTGCTTTTTTTTATCCAAGAACTCTTTTTCACTTGTACTTTCTAATTCTAAGGCTCCAAGTGATTTATTTAAGTCGTTATTATAATACTTGTTGAGCTCTTTTGAGCCAAACTCCATCACTCCTAAAAATGATTCCAAATTCTTCCTTCTTCTTCTGGAGCAACCAGTTTTTTCTGGTCTGTTCTGTACATGAACTGGAGTCATTCCTAAAGGCTCTGAAATTTTTCTTTGTCTAATTATGACTTCATTTTCTTTCTCTTTAACTGGACTGCTCTCCCTACTAGGCTCATTATCTTCCACATCAGACGTTGGACAACTATTACTGTTCCTATAAAAATTAAGAAAAATTTCTTTAAGTATTCATTTAAATTTTATGTAATCATTCTCTGGAAGAAAACTATTAGTGGAGCATTAGATCAGATAGTGGAAGCTTCAGACAAAAATCCTGCATTGTTAAGTTTTTTCCTTAATCTCTATGATTCAGGTCAATTTTTCTATAGTTTTTTTAGTATTATTTCTAAATTTTATATCTTATATAAATATTTTTTAAGATCTATAATTGCCGTTACATTACTTGCTGGTAAATCACACTACCCTGACAAATAACTTTGCATTGGAAATTAAGACTTTTAATAATATGATGTTACATTTCTAGCATTTCTGTTAATGCTGATTGGATTTTAATATTATTAGTGAAATTTAAAGAAAAGTTCAAAATAACTAAAAAGCAGTTTGAAAGCAAAATAAAAAATGATTTTACACTTCTTCAGACCTACTTACCTATGCACTCCAAGAAACCAAGCCAGTTCTTGCTGTCTTCCATTCATTGGATGAAAACATTGACAAGGACTTCGGGGAGGTAGAGGTGGTGGCGATGCCATTATATTACTTCCTTTTTGAGTGATATGTGTTAGAAGTAGATTCTTTGACTTCTCAAAAGAAAACTCATCTTCCTGTATCTCTTCATATATTCCAGATGCAATGGATTCACGCCTATCCATGTCTAACTCTCTATCTATGTTTTTCTCTGATAGGGTTCTAGATGACTCTCCCTCAATACATGTATTCTCTTCTTCGAAGTTAGAAATATGTAAGTCTGTAACTCCATCAGAATGAGTGGGTGTAGAGAGCATTATCCCTATACCAGCTGTCACTGGGCTGCCTGTGACCTGCACCATCACCATTAAAAAATCAAAAAATCAGATTTCCCCATCTAATGCAGTTCTTTAAAAATAAAAGATAATTAATAATTTATTATAATATCCTTTAATAAATATTTCAAAGTTAAAATAAATGAAATAATAATGAATAAAAAAATATGAATATGTAAATCTTTCTAATTTTCAATTCATTGATATTTTGAGAAACATAATCGAATAAACAATTCATGAATATTCAATGAAACCAAATGAATAATGCTCTTAACTATAATTTTCATCTATCTTAATAACATACAGCCCATTCAATTGGAATAAATTAAAGTTTTTTTTAAATGCTTCCTGGATTATTTGGACCTCTTTCATTAATAGATTAAGTTATTCATAAAATGAAACAGATATTATTAAGCTCTTTTTCATGCAAGGGAGACATATTATATTAAGAAAAGAAATCTATATTATTGAAATCAATATGGACTGGTTGCCTTGTTTAATATAAATTTATGTGGATATTAATAATTGTTCTTCATTTAATTATTTATCATGTTAATTAAAATGCTAGTATTTATTATAAATACTTGAGCCAATGTGAGGTATGAAAAATTGATCAGTTTATAGGAATTACAAGAAAATTAAAAAATAAATAAATTGAATAAACTATACATTTATGTGAAATTAAATGGTGTCCTTAGTACCTAAGTAGAATAAGTCATTCATCTAAAAATTCCCTGTAAATGCCTGTCTGTGTGCAGTTAATGGTGTAACCACAGTGTCGTTATTTCTGTATGTTATTTAGGCTCTAGTTGAAGAATAAATAAAATTTTGAAACGACTTAAAGAATCATTTTCCCTAATATTTTTTTCTCTGTAGGAACAGCCTTAGTTACTGGAAGTTAGTATTGTATTGCATACTCCTGTATGCTACTATTATCTATCTATGCTACTATTTTAAAATATTAAGAGATTTATTCATTATAACTTTAGTGTAGTTATTGACACGTACATTTCCTGTCATTAAGGAAGGAATATCTTGCTTCAATGCAACCTGTGTGCAAAACTCAGCAGGAACTTCTTCAAACTCATTGCCCTTTATGTATGATGTAAATCCACTTGAGGATGGTGTTGCATAAGCATACAGACCAGAAGAAGAAGAGCAAGAGGATGATGATGAAGAGGATAGGAAATTTCTTGAGACATTAGACATTGAAGAACATACTCCTGAATCACCAATACCAGCATAAATGTGATGGCCACAGTCTTCTATTAAATATTCATTTCTTTCTCTATCAGCTTCTATGTCTATGGAAAATTAAGGTAATGTAATAATATGAAGCTTATCAGTAATATAAAAGTATATTTGGGTAATTTTAATTTTATGTTTTAATTCAAACACTCAGTCTTATCATTCTTTTCAATGACCCAAAAATTTAATGATTGTGATTATTAACTGTATTAAGAAAATTTATATAAAATAGAAGAGGAGAAAACATTTACCATTTTCAAAAAATATCTATATTAAAAGATATTCATAGTATATTAACAATGAATATTTATTTATAATGGTTTCACAAGAAGCACAAGTTTCCAATTTATAGTGAAATCACAACAAAACGTATAGTAAAAAAGAAATATAAAAGTAATTAATGTATCAAAAAATGGGAATTATATAGGAAATTTAAAATACCATCTATCATGTTCCCATAATAATGAATATAAGTCAATAAAATCACTCTGAGATAATCACAGGTTACACTGACCTTTAGATAAAATATTCTGACATTTATGCCGGTGATGAGGCTTAGAAATGGTGTTATTAGGTAATTCACTATCACTTAAACTCCTCCTTCGATCCATCAGGAAGATAGGAGCAGTTAGAGATTCTAGAGATGAACGTCTCCGCAATCTACATTGTGATGGTAATGATGGAAGAGGAGGAAAGCATAGACGTTCTGATCTTTGCATATGTCTTCTTTGGTAGGTTTCTGGAGAAGAAGATAGAGATGAACAATGGAAAAATTACCCTATTGGTAATAAGATCTGAATAATTTAATTTGACTATTTTTTTAACAATGAACTAATTATAAACTGAAAATTAGAATAAATAAGAATTAATGAACCAAGAGATATGAGATTTGAGTTAAAATTTAGAAAATATTAACCCTTTAATACCTTCATAATGCATTTTGCATAAAAAGTATTTATCTTTTAAATTTTAAGAGATTTTCCAACATTATTCCAGTTTTTTATTGATAGCAGAATGAACTATATTCAAATTTTACACTTTCTAAACAAAATAATAGTTAAGTACTGGATAATTTTCTTTTCTATTCAGCATTCTTATGGGATTTTTTTACTTTGTTGTAACAATTATTTTATTGATATTTTTAATTTTCTATATTATTTTTTCCCTATATATTTTATTATTTTCTATAATTTTCTATATATATATATATATATATGTATACGAGTAAAGGTGCGCTTGCTTACAGCAAGCAATGTAATAATACATCTTTTAATAATTTAATAAGATTTTCCGTAATATATTCTGAAAGGCCATTCTAAACATAACGTAAATGACATTTTCGCAGCAAGCATTGCATTGATTTCGATTCCCCATGCGTATCTTACTGCAGCATTATTACCGCCCTGGCGTCGAACCAAGGCCATCCAACCAATTATACTGTCATTATTGGCTTGTGTATGATTGACTTTATAAATATTACGAATATCAAAAGGAAATTCATTCAGGAAGTACCTCAAAATGTGCCCTTAATTCCCTATGCATTTCAAATGGAGATATAGTTAACGCCCCCTAGCATCGAACCAACGACCTTTAAGGACATAATTACGGTCGCTTTAATGTAAGAATTGTCCTTTCTATGGCTGTGTGAAATTTTGAACCTCTGCGCGGTTGGGGAGTGTCATAAAAAGCTTTCGCAAATATGGCCAATGCATTCCTTATGACAAAATTCGAGTTTACGGGACGCTCTGGAATCGAACCCGTGACACATAGGCAACTGTTGATTTTTTTTATGTACACTATATAAGTATCTATACGTATAGAAAGTTTGAATGATCTAAATATCATATTAAGAGAGCTACGATTTTTCGAAATTTGAAACTTTTTCACCTCCTGGCATCGAACCCATGTCCGGTTGTACGTAAACAATAGAATTTTTCCGTAGAAACCAATAATAGCAATAGCTATATGAAATTTCATGGCCAACTAAATCTCACTTAGGAAAAATTGGGAAACCGACCATACCTATCATGGGTTCGATTCTAGGAGGCCCCAAAAATCGACTTTCCCCATTTAGAATGCATTGGGCCGTTTTTCAAATGATTTTAAAAATACTTCCCATTAACCTAGAAGGATAAGATTTCATATAGCTATTGCTACTATACATATCTACGGAAAAATGCTATTGTTTACGTCCAACCGGTCATGGGTTCGATGCCAGGAGGTGAAATACTTTCGGATTTTGAAAAATCGTAGCTTCCTTAATATGATACTTAGATCATTCAAATTTTTTACATTTACAGGTAAGTATATTATATACCTCAAAAAAAATCAACACTGGCCTATGTGTCACGGGTTCGATTCCAGAGCGTCCCGTAATCTCGATTTTCCCCGTTAGGAATGCATGGGGCGGTTTTTCAAATAATTTTAAAAATACTTCCCATTAAGGTAAAAGAATAATATTTCATGTAGCTATTGTTAATATATATGTCTACGGAAAAATGTAGTATTTTACGTACAATCGGTCCTGGGTTCGATGCCAGGAAGTGTAATATTTTCAGATTTTGAAAAATCATAGCTCCGTTAATATCGTACAAAGATCATTCAAACGTTTAACACGTATAGATACTTACAAAATGTACTTGGAAAAAAATCAGCATTTGCCTATGTGCCACGGGTTCGATTCCAGAGCGTCCCGTAATCTCGATTTTGGTCATAAGGAATGCATTAGCAATATTTGCAAGAGCTTTTATAACACTTCCCAACCGCGCAGAGGTTCAATATTTCACTCAGGCAAAAAAGGGACCTTTCCCGCATTAAGGCATCCCAAAGATTGTCGTAAATGGTCGTTGGTTCGATTCTAGGGGGCTAACCTTCGTAAGAAATGCATAGGGAATTAAGGACTCAGTTTAAGGTACTTCCTAAATGATTTTCCTTTTGAAATTCGAGATGTTTGTAAAGTCAATCATATTCAAGCGAAACATTATAGTAATTTTCGTAAGATGGCCTTGGTTCGACGCCGGGGCGGGAATAAAGCTGCCGTCAGAAATGCATGGGAAAGCGAATTCAGTGCATTGTCCGCTGCGAAAATGTCCTTTACTTAGCATGATTTATCCGAATAATCTTTGGTATATTGTTACGTTTTATTAAAAGATATATTTTCCGACTGCTTGCTGTCAGCAAGCACACCTTTACTCGTATAACATATATATCTTATCTATTATATATAGACGCTTCGGGGGGATATATATAACATATATATATATATATATATATAGGATATTAATGTCAGGCCCAAACCGGTTTGGCCACAGAGTCGCCGATTTTTTTCCGCAATGGCCAACTAAATCTCACCTAGGAAAAATTGGGAAACCGACCCTACCTATCATGGGTTCGATTCTAGGAGGCCCCAAAAATCGATTTTCCCCATTAAGAATGCATTGGGCCGTTTTTCAAATGATTTTAAAAATACTTTCCATTAACCAAGAAGGTTAAGATTTCATGTAGCTATTGCTACTTTATATATCTACGGAAAAATGCTATCGCTTACGAACAACTGGTCATGGGTTCGATGACAGGAGGTTAAATATTTTCCAATTTTAAAAAATCCTAGCTTCCTTAATATGATACTTAGATCATTCAAATTTTTTACATTTACAGGTAAGTATATTATATACCTCAAAAAAAATCAACACTGGCCTATGTGTCACGGGTTCGATTCCAGAGCGTCCCGTAATCTCGATTTTCCCCGTTAGGAATGCATGGGGCGGTTTTTCAAATAATTTTAAAAATACTTCCCATTAAGTTAAAAGAATAAGATTTCATGTAGCTATTGCTTATATATATGTCTACGGAAAAATGTAGTTTTTTACGTACAATCGGTCCTGGGTTCGATGCCAGGAGGTGAAATATTTTCAGATTTTGAAAAATCGTAGCTCCCTTAATATCGAACAAAGATCATTCAAACCTTCTGCAAATATAGATACATACAAAATGTAATTAGAAAAAAATCAGCACTTGCCTATGTATCACGGGTTCGATTCCAGAGCGACCCGTAATCTCGATTTTTCCCGTTTAAAATACATTGGCCATTAATATCCTATATATATATATAGGATATTAATGTCAGGCCCTAACCGCTTCGGCCACGGAGCCGCCGATTTTTTTACGTAATTGCCCACTAAATCTCACTCAGGAAAAATTCGGAAATCTACCCTACCTATCATGGGTTCGATTCTAGGAGGAAAAATCAGTACTTGCCTACCTATCACGAGTTCGATTCTAGAGCGTCCCGTAATCTCGATTTGTCCGTTAAGAATGCATGGGGCCGTTTCTCTAATAATTTTAAAAATACTTCCCATTAAGCTAAAAGAATAAAATTTCATATAGCTGTTGCTAATATATATGTCTTCGGAAAAATGCAATATTTTACGCACAATCGGTCCTGTGTTCGATGCCAGGAGGTGAAATATTTTCGAATTTTAATAAATCGTAGCTCTCTTAATAACGTACAAATTTGATTCAAACTTTCGAATTGTATAGATACATATATATTGTACTTTGAAAAAAATCAATACTTCCCTAGGTGTCACGGGTTCGATTCCTGAGCGTCCCGTAAACTCGATTTTTCCCGTTAAAAATGCATGGGGCCGTTTTTCAAATAATTTTAAAAATACTTCTCATTAAGCTAGAAGAATAAGATTACGTGCAGCTATTATTAATATAAATATCTCCGGGATGATGTAATATTTCACGCTCAGCTGGTCATGGGTTCGATGCCAGGAGGTTAAATATTCTCAAAATTTGAAAAATCGTATCTCTTCTAAGATGATACATAGATCGTTTAAACTTTCAATACAAATAGAGACGTATATATTGTACCTTGAAAAGATCAACTCGTGCCTAGGTGTCACGGGTTCGATTCCAGAGCGTCCCGTAAACTCGACTTTTCCCGTTTAAAAAACGCAAAGGGAATTAATGACTCATTTTAAGGTACTTCCTGAATGAAATTCCTTTTGAAATTCTGGGTTCTTATAAAGGTAATCGTACATAAGCGATAAATGACAGTGATATTCGTAAGATAGCCTTGGTTCGACGCCGGGGCGGGAATAATGTTGCCGTAAGAAATGCATGGGAAATCGAAGTCAATGCATTGTTTGCTGCGAAAATGTCCTTTACTTAGCATGACACTCCGAATAATCTTTCGTAAATTGTTACGTTTTATTAAAAGATATATTTTTTCGATTGCTTGCTGTAAGCAAGCGCACCTTTACTCGTATATATCTATACATATAGACGCTTCGGGGGGATATATATATATATAGGGGATATATATATATAGGATATTAATGTCAGGCCCAAACCGCTTTGGCCACGGAGCCGCCGATTTTTTTCCGTAATGGCCAACTAAATCTCACTTAGGAAAAATTGGGAAACCAACCCTACCTATCATGGGTTCGATTCTAGGAGGCCCCCAAAATCGACTTTCCCCATTTAGAATGCATTGGGCCGTTTTTCAAATGATTTTAAAAATACTTTCCATTAACCTAGAAGAATAAGATTTCATGTAGCTATTGCTACTATATATATCTACGGAAAAATGCTATCGCTTACGTGTAACTGGTCATGGGTTCGATGCCAGGAGGTGAAAAAGTTTCAAAATTCGAAAAATCGTAGCTCTCTTAATATGATATATAGATCATTCAAATCTACTACAAGTATAGATACGTACCTAATGTACTTTGAAAAAAATCAACACTTGCCTATGTGCCACGGGTTCGGTTCCAGAGCGTCCCGTAATCTCGATTTTCCCCGTTAAGAATGCATGGGGCCGTTTTTCAAATAATTTTAAAAAGACTTCCCATTAAGCTAAAAGAATAAGATTTCATGTACCTATTGCTAATATATATGTCTACGGAAAAATGTAGTATTTTATGCACAATCGGTCCTGGGTTCGATGCCAGGAGGTGAAATATTTTTGAATTTTAAAAAATCCTAGCTCTCTTAATATCGTACATAGACCATTCAAACATTTAACACGTATAGATACTTACAAAATGTGATTGGAAAAAAATCAGCATTTGCCTATCTGTCACGGGTTCGATTCCAGAGCGACCCGTAATCTCGATTCTTCCCGTTTAAAATACATTGGCCATATTTCCGAATGCTTTTTATAACACTTCCCAACCGCGCAGAGGTTCAAAATTTCACACAGCCATTAAGGGGACCATTCTTATATAAAAGGTATCCTAAGAATATCGTAAAAGGTGGTTGGTTCGATGCTAGGGGGCGTTAATTAATTCTCCATGTGAAATACATAGGGAATTAAGGGCTCATTTTAAGGTACTTCCTGAATGAATTTCCTTTTGCAATTCGGGGTGTTTATAAAGTCCATTATACTCAAGCGAAATATTACAGTAATTTTAGCAGGATGACCATGGTTCGACCCCGGGGCGGGATTTTAGCTGCCGAAATAAATGCATCGGAAATCGTATTCAGTGCATTTTCAGCTGCGTTAATGCCCTTTACTTAATGTTTAGCAACGTTTGAGCAGAGTAATCTTTCGAAAAATTTTATTATTCACTAAAGATAAATTATTGCATTGCTTGCTGTAAGCAAGCGCACCTTTACTCGTATATATATATATCTATACATATAGACGCTTCGGGGGGATATATATATATATATAACATATATATAGGATATTAATATCAGGCCCAAACCGCTTCGGCCACGGAGCCGCCGATTTTTTTACGTGATGGCCCACTAAATCTTACTTAGGAAAAATTCGAAAACCGACCCTACCTATCATGGGTTCGATTCTAGGAGGTCCCAAAAATCGACTTTCCCCATTTAGAATGCATTGGGCCGTTTTTCAAATGATTTTAAAAATACTTTCCATTAACCTAGAAGAATAAGATTTCATGTAGCTATTGCTACTATATATATCTACGGAAAAATGCTATCGCTTACGTGTAACTGGTCATGGGTTCGATGCCAGGAGGTGAAAAAGTTTCAAAATTCGAAAAATCGTAGCTCTCTTAATATGATATATAGATCATTCAAATCTACTACAAGTATAGATACGTACCTAATGTACTTTGAAAAAAATCAACACTTGCCTATGTGCCACGGGTTCGGTTCCAGAGCGTCCCGTAATCTCGATTTTCCCCGTTAAGAATGCATGGGGCCGTTTTTCAAATAATTTTAAAAAGACTTCCCATTAAGCTAAAAGAATAAGATTTCATGTACCTATTGCTAATATATATGTCTACGGAAAAATGTAGTATTTTATGCACAATCGGTCCTGGGTTCGATGCCAGGAGGTGAAATATTTTTGAATTTTAAAAAATCCTAGCTCTCTTAATATCGTACATAGACCATTCAAACATTTAACACGTATAGATACTTACAAAATGTGATTGGAAAAAAATCAGCATTTGCCTATCTGTCACGGGTTCGATTCCAGAGCGACCCGTAATCTCGATTCTTCCCGTTTAAAATACATTGGCCATATTTCCGAATGCTTTTTATAACACTTCCCAACCGCGCAGAGGTTCAAAATTTCACACAGCCATTAAGGGGACCATTCTTATATAAAAGGTATCCTAAGAATATCGTAAAAGGTGGTTGGTTCGATGCTAGGGGGCGTTAATTAATTCTCCATGTGAAATACATAAGGAATTAAGGGCTCATTTTAAGGTACTTCCTGAATGAATTTCCTTTTGCAATTCGGGGTGTTTATAAAGTCCATTATACTCAAGCGAAATATTACAGTAATTTTAGCAGGATGACCATGGTTCGACCCCGGGGCGGGATTTTAGCTGCCGAAATAAATGCATCGGAAATCGTATTCAGTGCATTTTCAGCTGCGTTAATGCCCTTTACTTAATGTTTAGCAACGTTTGAGCAGAGTAATCTTTCGAAAAATTTTATTATTCACTAAAGATAAATTATTGCATTGCTTGCTGTAAGCAAGCGCACCTTTACTCGTATATATATATATCTATACATATAGACGCTTCGGGGGGATATATATATATATATAACATATATATAGGATATTAATATCAGGCCCAAACCGCTTCGGCCACGGAGCCGCCGATTTTTTTACGTGATGGCCCACTAAATCTTACTTAGGAAAAATTCGAAAACCGACCCTACCTATCATGGGTTCGATTCTAGGAGGTCCCAAAAATCGACTTTCCCCCGTAAGAATGCATGGGGCCGTTTTTCAAATAATTTTTTAAAATACTTCCCATTGAGATAGAACAATGAAATTTCATATGGCTATTGCTATTATATATATCTACGGAAATATGCTATCGCTTACGCGCAACCGGTCATGGGTTCGATGCCAGTAGGTGAAATATTTTCAAATTTCGAAAAATCGTAGCTCTCCTAATATGATACATAGATGATTCATATTTTTTACACTTATAGGTAAGTATATTATATACCTAGAAAAAAATCAAAAGTTGCCTAAATGTCACGGGTTTGATTCCAGAGCGTCCCGTAATCTCGATTTTCCCCGTTAGGAATGCATGGGGCCGTTTTTCAAATAATTTTAAAAATACTTCCCATTAAGTTAAAAGAATAAGATTTCATGTAGCTATTACTAATATATATGTCTACGGAAAAATGTTGTATTTTACGTACAATCTGTCCTGGGTTCGATGCCAGGAGGTGAAATATTTTCAGATTTTGAAAAATCGTAGCTCTATTAATATGACTTATAGGTCATTGAAACTTTTTACACGTATATATACGTATATAGTGTATATAGAAAAAATCAACAGTTGCCTATGTGTCATCGGTTCGATTCCAGAGCGTCCCGTAATCTCGATCTTCCCCGTTAAGAATGGATGGGGCCGTTTTTCAAATGATTTTTAAAATACTTCCCATTAAGCTAGAATAATGAGATTTCATAGCGCTATTGTCATCATGCATTTCTACGAAAAAATGCTATTTCATACGTACAACTGGTCATGAGTTCGATGCCAGGAGGTGAAATATTTTCAAATTTCGAAAAATCGTACTACCCCTAATATCGTACATAGATCATTCAAACTTTCTACGTTTATAGATACGTATAAATTGTACCTTTATAAAAATTAACAGGTGCCTATGAGCCATGGGTTTGATTCCAGAGCGACCCGTAATCTCGAGTTTTCCCGTATAGAAAGCATTGACAACTTTCCTGAAAGCATTTAATGACATTTCCCGACCGCGCAGAGGTTCAAAATTTCACACAGCCATAAAAAGGACCATTCTTACATAAAGGCGACCGTAATAATGTCCTTTATGGTCCTTGGTTCGATTCTAGGGGGCGTTAACAAATATTTCAAATGAAATGCATAGGGAAATAAAGACTCATTTTTAGGTAATTCCTTAGGGTATTTCGGTTTGAAATTTCTGGTGTTTGTACGGGTTATCATACATAAGCGAAGGATGACAGTGATTTTCGTAGGATGGCCTTGGTTCGACGCCAGGGCGTGCATAATGCTGCCGTAAGAAATGCATGGGAAATTGAATTCAGTGCATTGTCAGGTGCGAAAACGTACTTTAGTAAAGCTTTGCATGATTTATCCGATTAATCTTTCGAATATCGTAATTTGAAGTGAAAGATACAATTTCCGATTGCTTGCTGTCAGCAAGCACACCTTTACTTGTATATATATATCTATACATATAGACGCTTCGGGGGGATATATATAACATATACGAGTAAAGGTGCGCTTGCTTACAGCAAGCAATGCAATAATTTAGCTTTAGTGAATAATAAATTTTTTCGAAAGATTATTTTGCTCAAACGTTGCTAAACATAAAGTAAAGGGCATTTACGCAGCTGAAAATGCACTGAATATAATTTCCGATGCATTTCTTTCGGCAGCTAAATTCCGCCCCGGCGTCAAACCAAGGTCATCCTGCTAAAATCACTGTAATCTCTCGCTTGAGTATGGTGGACTTTATAAACACCCCGAATTGCAAAAGGAAATTCATTCAGGAAGTACCTTAAAATGAGCCAAAAATTCCCTATGTATTTCACATGGAGAATTATTTAACGCCCCCTAGCATCGAACCAACGAGCTTTTACGACTATCTTAGGATAGCTTTTATATGAGAATGGTCCCCTTAATGGCTCTGTGAAATTTTGAACCTCTGCGCGGTTGGGAAGTGTTATAAAAAGCATTCGGAAATATTGCCAATGTATTTTAAACGGGAAGAATCGAGATTACGGGTCGCTCTGGAATCGAACCCGTGAAACATAGGCAAATGCTGATTTTTTTTCTAATTACATTTTGTATGTATCTTTATTTGTAGAAGGTTTGAATAATCTATATACGATATTAAGGGAGCTACGATTTTTCAAAATCTGAAAATATTTCACCTCCTGGCATCGAACCCAGGACCGATTGTACGTAAAGTACTACATTTTTCCGTAGACATATATATTAGCAATAGCTACATGAAATTTTATTCTTTTAAATTAAAGGGAAGTATTTTTAAAATTATTTGAAAAACGGCCCCATGCATTCCTAACGGGGAAAATCGAGATTACGGGACGCTCTGGAATCGAACCCGTGACACTTAGGCAACTTTTGATTTTTTTCGAGGTATATAATATACTTACCTATAAGTGTAAAAAGTTTGAATGATCTATGTATCATATTAAGAGAGCTAGGATTTTTCAAAATTTGAAACTATTTCAACTCCTGGCATCGAACCCATGACCGGTTGCGCGTAAAAAATAGCATTTCTGCGTAGATATATATAACTACAATAGCCATATGAAATTTTACTGTACTATCTCAATGGAAAGTATTTTTTTAATTTGTTTGAAAAACGGCCCCATGCATTCTTACGGGGGAAAGTCAATTTTTGGGGCCTCCAAGAATCGAACCCATGATAGGTAGGGTGGATTTCCCAATTTTTCCTGAGTGAGATTTAGTGGGCCATTACGTAAAAAAATCGGCGGCTTCGTGGCCGAAGCGGTTTGGGCCTGACATTAATATCCTATATATATATATGTTATACGAGTAAAGGTGCGCTTGCTTACAGCAAGCAATCGAAAAATATATCTATTAATAAAACGTAACAATTTACCAAAGATTATTCGGATAAATCATGCTAAGTAAAGGACATTTTCGCAGCGGACAATGCACTGAATTCGATTTCCCATGCATTTCTGACGGCAGCTTTATTCCCGCCCCGGCGTCGAACCAAGGCCCTCCTACGAAAATTACATTTATCTTCCGCTTGAATATCATTGACTTTATAACCACCCAAAATTTCAAAAGGAAATTCACTCAGGAAGTACCTCAAAATGTGTCCTAAATTCCCTATGCATTTCAATAGAGATATAGTTAACGCCCCCTAGCATCGAGCCAACGACCTTTTACGACTATCCTAGGATAGGTTTTAAATGAGAATGATCCCCTTAACGGCTGTGTGAAATTTTGAACCTCTGCGCGGTCGGGAAGTGTCATAAAAAGCTTTCGGAAATAACGCCAATGTATTTTAAACGGGAAAAATCGAGTTTACGGGTCGCTCTGGAATCGAACCCGTGATACATAGGCAAGTGCTGATTTTTTTCCAATTACATTTTGTATGTATCTATCCGTGTTGAACGTTTGAAAGGTCTATGTACGATATTAAGAGAGCTACAATTTTTTAAAATTCAAAAATATTTCACCTCCTGGCATCGAACCCAGGACCGTTTGTGCGTAAAATACTACATTTTTCCGTAGACATATATATTAGCAATAGCTACATGAAATCTTATTCTTTTAATTAAATGGGAAGTATTTTTAAAATTATTTGAAAAACGGCCCCATGCATTCCTAACGGGGAAAATCGAGATTACGGGACGCTCTGGAATCGAACCCGTGACTCTCAGGCAACTGTTGATTTTTTTCAAAGTATGTAATATACTTACCTATAAGCGTAAAAAATTTGAATGATCTATGTATCATATTATGAGAGCTACGATTTTTCGAAATTCGAAAATATTTCACCTCCTGGCATCGAACCCATGACCAATTGCGCGTAAAAAATAGCATTTTTGCGTAGATATATACAATAGCAATAGCCATATGAAATTTCATTGTTCTATCTTAATGGAAAGTATTTTTTTTAATTGTTTGAAAAACGGCCCCATGCATTCTTACGGGGGAAAGTCGATTTTTGGGTCCTCCTAGAATCGAACCCATGATAGGTAGGGTGGATTTCCCAATTTTTCCTGAGTGAGATTTAGTGGGCCACTACGTAAAAAAATCGGCGGCTCCGTGGCCGAAGCGGTTTGGGCCTGACATTAATATCCTATATATATATATATATATATGTTATATATATATATATCCCCCCGAAGCGTCTATATATAATAGATATATCCCCCCGAAGCGTCTATATGTATAGATATATATATATATTCATATATATAGGATATTAATGTCAGGCCCAAACCGCTCGGGCCACGGAGCCGCCGATTTTTTTACGTAATGGCCCACTAAATCTCACTCAGGAAAAATTCGGAAACCCACTCTACCTATCATGGGTTCGATTCTAGGAGGCCCCAAAAATCGACTTTCCCCCGTAAGAATGCATGGGGCCGTTTTTCAAACAATTTAAAAAAATACTTCCTATTGAGATAGAACAATGAAATTTCAAATGGCTATTGCAATTATATATATCTACGCAAAAATATATTTTTAACGCGCAACCGGTCATGGGTTCGATGCCAGGAGGTGAAATATTTTCAAATTTCGAAAAATCTTAGCTCTCTTAATATGATACATAGATCATTCAAACTTTTTATACGTATAGATACGTATAAAATGTACTTTGCAAAAAATCAACATTTGCGTATGTGTCACGGGTTCGATTCCAGAGCGTCCCGTAATCTCAATTTTCCCCGTTAAGAATGCATGGGGCCGTTTTTCAAATAATTTTAAAAATACTTCCCATTCAGTTAAAAGAATAAGATTTCATGTAGCTATTGATAATATATATGTCTACAGAAAAATGTAGTATTTTACGTACAATCGGTCCTGGGTTCGATGCCAGGAGGTGAAATATTTTCAGATTTTGAAAAATCATAGCCCCCCTAATATCGTACATAGATGATTCAAACTTTCTACATTTATAGATACGTAGATAATGTACTTTTATAAAAATTAATACGTGCCAATGAGCCATGGGTTCGATTCCAGAGCGACCCGTAATCTCGATTTTTCCGGTATGATAAGCATTGACCAAATTGGTGAAAATATTTAATGCCATTTCCCGACCGCGCAGAGGTTCAAAATTTCATAAAGCCATAAAAAGGACAATTCTTACATAAAAGCGACCGTTATAATGTCCTATATGGTCGTTGGTTCGATTCTAGTGGGCGTTAACAAATCTTTCAAATGAAATGCATAGGGAAATAATGACTCATTTTGAGGTACTTCCTTAGGGTATTTCGATTTGAAATTTCTGGTGTTTGTAAAGGTTATCGTACATAAGCGAAGGATGACCGTGATTTTCGTATGATGGCCTTGGTTCGACGCCGGGGCGGGATTTTAGCTACCGAAAGAAATGCATCGGAAATCGTATTCAGTGAATTTTCAGCTGCGTTAATGCCCTTTACTTGATGTTTAGCAACGTTTGAGCAGAGTAATCTTTCGAAAAATTTTATTATTCACTAAAGATAAATTATTGCATTGCTTGCTGTAAGCAAGCGCACCTTTACTCGTAATAGATATATCCCCCCGAAGCATCTATATATAATAGATATATATATATATAGGATATTAATGTCAGGCCCGAACCGCTTTGGCCACGGAGCCGCCGATTTTTTTCCGTAATGGCCAACTAAATCTCACTTAGGAAAAATTGGGAAACCGACCCTTCCTATCATGGGTTCGATTCTAGGAGGCCCCAAAAATCGATTTTCCCCGTTAAGAATGCATTGGGCCGTTTTTCAAATGATTTTAAAAATACTTCCCATAAACCTAGAAGAATAAGATTTCATGTAGCTTTTGCTACTATATATATCTACGGAAAACTGCTATTTCTTACGTCCAACCGGACATGGGTTCGATGCCAGGAGGTTAAAAAGTTTCAAATTTCGAAAAATCGTAGCTCCCTTAATATGATACATAGATGATTCAAATTTTTTACACTTATAGGTAAGTATACTATATAGTAAGTATATTATATACCGCAAAACAAATCAATACTTGCCTACGTGTCACGGGTTCGATTCCAGAGCGTCCCGTAATCTCGATTTTCCCCGTAAAGAATGCATGGGTCCGTTTTTCAAATAATTTTAAAAATACTTCCCATTAAGTTAAAAGAATAAGATTTCATGCAGCTATTGCTTATATATATGTCTACGGAAAAATATAGTATTTTACGGACAATCAGTCCTGGGTTCGATGCCAGGACGTGAAATATTTTCTGATTTTAAAAAATCGTAGCTCCCTTAATATCGTACAAAGATCATTCAAACCTTCCACAAATATAGATACATACAAAATGTAATTAGAAAAAAATCAGCACTTGCCTATGTATCACGGGTTCGATTCCAGAGCGACCCGTAATGTCGATTTTTCCCGTTTAAAATACATTGGCCATATTTCCGAAAGCTTTTTATGACACTTCCCGACCGCGCAGAGGTTCAAAATTTCACACAGCAATTAAGGGGACCATTCTCATTTAAAAGCTATCCTAGGATAGTCGTAAAAGGTCGTTGGTTCGATGCTAGGGGGCGTTAACTATATCTCCATGTGAAATGCATAGGGAATTTAGGACACATTTTGAGGTACTTCCTGAGTGAATTTCCTTTTGAAATTTGGAGTGCTTATAAAGTCAATGATGTTCAAGCGGAAGATAAATGTAATTTTCGTAGGAGAGCCTTGGTTCGACGCCGGGGCGGGAATAAAGCTGCCGTCAGAAATGCATGGGAAATCGAATTCAGTGCATTGTCCGCTGCGAAAATGTCCTTTGTATGGTGGACTTTATAAACACCCCGAATTGCAAAAGGAAATTCATTCAGGAAGTACCTTAAAATGAGTCCTAAATTCCCTATGTATTTCACATGGAGAATTAATTAACGCCCCCTAACATCGAACCAACGACCTTTTACGACTATCTTAGGATAGCTTTTATATGAGAATTGTCCCCTTAATGGCTGTGTGAAATTTTGAACCTCTGCGCTGTTGGGAAGTGTCATAAAAAGCTTTCGCAAATATGGCCAATGCATTTTAAACGGGAAAAATCCAGAATACGGGTCGCTCTGGAATCGAACCCGTGATACATAGGCAAGTGCAAATTTTTTTTCTAATTACATTTTGTACGTATCTATATTTGTAGAAGGTTTGAATGATCTTTGTACGATATTAACGGAGCTATGATTTTTCAAAATCTGAAAATATTACACTTCCTGGCATCGAACCCAGGACCGATTGTACGTAAAATACTACATTTTTCCGTAGACATATATATTAGCAATAGCTACATGAAATATTATTCTTTTACCTTAATGGGAAGTATTTTTAAAATCATTTGAAAAACGGCCCCATGCATTCTTAACAGGGAAAATCGAGATTACGGGACGCTCTGGAATCGAACCCGTGACACATAGGCAACTGTTGATTTTTTTTGATATACACAATATACGTATCTATACGTGTAGAAAGTTTTAATGATCGAAATATCATATTAAGAGAGTTACGATTTTTCGAAATTTGAAACTTTTTCACCTCCTGGCATCGAACCCATGACCGTTTGTACGTAAACAATAGCATTTTTCTCTAGATACTAATAATAGCAATAGCCATATGAAATTTCATTGTTCTATCTCAATGGAAAGTATTTTAAAAAATTATTTGAAAATCGACCCCATGCATCCTTACGGAGGAAAGTCGATTTTTGGGGCCTCCTAGAATCGAACCCATGATAGTTTTAGGGTCGGTTTCCCAATTTTTCCTAAGTGAGATTTAGTTGGCCATTACGTAAAAAAATCGGCGGCTCCGTGGCCGAAGCGGTTTGGGCCTGACATTAATATCCTATATATATGTTATATATATCCCCCCGAAGCGTCTATATATAATAGATATATATATACGAGTAAAGGTGTGCTTGCTGACAGCAAGCAATGCAATAATTTATCTTTAGTGAAAAATAAAATTTTTCGAACGATTAAGCTACTTAAACGTTGATGAACGTAAAGTAAAGGACATTAACGCAGCTGAAAATGCACTGAATTCGATTTCCGATGTTTTTCTTTCGGCAGCATAATTCCCGCCCCGGCGTTAAACCAAGGTCATCCTCCAAAAATGACTGTAATTTTTTGCTTGAGTATGGTTGACTTTATAAACACCCTGAATTTCAAAAGGAAATTCGTTCAGGAAGTACCTTAAAATGAGTCCTTTACTCCCTAAGCATTTCTTAGGAAGTTATTGTTAACGCCCCCTAGAATCGAACCTACGACCATTTACGGCAATCATTGGAATTCGTTTATTTGAAAATGGTCCCTTTTATGGCTGTGTGAAATTTTGACCCTCTGCGCGGTCGGGATGTGTCATAAAATGCTTTCGGAAATATGGTCAATGTATTTTAAACGGGAAAAATCGAGATTACGGGTCGCTCTGGAATCAAACCAATGGCACATAGGGAAGTGTTGATTTTTTCCAAAGTACAATATGTACGTATCTATAAGTATAGAAAGTTTGAATGATCTTAGTATCATAGTGAGAGAGCTACGATTTTTTAAAATTTCAAATTATTTCATCCCCTGGCATCGAACCCATGATCTTTTGTGAATAATTGATAACATTTTAGTGTAAAAATGTATATTATCTATAGCCACATGAAACTTCGTTGTACTACGTTCCCGGAAAGTATTTTTTTTTAATTGTCAAAAATCGACTCCATGCATTCTTATGGAGAAAAATCCGACTTTGGGGCCTCCCAGAATCGAACCCATGATAGGTAGAGGGGGTTTTAGAATTTTTCCTGGGTTAATTTCAGTTGGCCATTACACAAAAAAATCGGCGAGCCCGTGGCCTTAGCAGTTTGGGCCAGACATTTGTATCCTCAATTTTTTTTTAACCCCCTAGTTAATTATATATAATAGATATAGGATATTAATGTCAGGCCCAAACCGGTTTGGCCACAGAGTCGCCGATTTTTTTCCGCAATGGCCAACTAAATCTCACCTAGGAAAAGTTGGGAAACCGACCCTACCTATCATGGGTTCGATTCTAGGAGGCCCCAAAAATCGACTTTCCCCATTAAGAATGTATTGGGACGTTTTTCAAATGATTTTAAAAATACTTCCCATTAACCTAGAAGGATAAGATTTCATGTAGCTATTGCTACTATATATATCTACGTAAAAATGCTATTGCTTACGTCCAAACGGTCATGGGTTCGATGCCAGGAGGTGAAAAAGTTTCCAATTTTGAAAAATCGTAGCTCCCTTAATATCATAAGTAGATCATTCAATCTTTTTACACCTATAGATACGTATGCAATGTACTTTGAGAAAGATCAACAGTTGCCTATGTGTCACGGGTTCGATTCCAGAGTGTCCCGTAATCTCGATTTTCCCCATTAAGAATGCATTGGGCCGTTTTTCAAATAATTTTAAAAATACTTCCCATTAAGTAAGAAAAATAAGATTTCATGTAGCTATTGCTATTATATATATCTACGGAAAACTGCTATTGCTTACGTCCAACCGGACATGAATTCGATGCCAGGAGGTGAAAAAGTTTCAAATTTCGAAAAATCGTAGCTCTCTTAATATGATACATAGATCATTCAAATTTTTTACACTTATAGGTAAGTATATTATATATCTCGAAAAAAAATCAATACTTGCCTACGTGTCACGGGTTCGATTCCAGAGCGTCCCGTAATCTTCATTTTCCCCGTTAAGAATGCATGGGGCAGTGTTTCAAATAATTTTAAAAATACTACTCATTAGGCTAGAAGAATAAGATTTCATCAAGCTATTACTATTATTACTATCTACGAAAGAATGGTATATATTAGATGCAAATGGTCATGGGTTCGATCCCAGGAGGTGAAATATTCTCAAATATTGAAAAATCGTATCTCTCCTAATATGATACATAGATCATTCAAACTTACTACACGTATAGGTACTTACATAATGTGCTTCGTAAAAAATCAACAACTGCCTCCGTTTCACGGGTTCGATTTCAGAGCGTCCCGTAATCTCGATTTTTCCCTTAAAGAAAGCATTGACCATATATCCGAAAGCTTTTTATGACACTTCTCAACCATGCAGAGGTTAAAAATTTAACACAAATGTAAAAGAGACCATTCTCATACAAAAGCATTCCTAAGATTGTCCTAAAGTGTCGTTGGTTCGATTCTAGGTGGCGTTAACTGTAACTTCTTAAGAAATGGATAGGGAATTAAGGACTCATTTTCAGGTACTTCCTTAAGGTATTTACATTTGAAATTTGGAGTGTTTATAAAGACAATCATAGCCAAGCCAATAATAGGAGTATTCTTTGCAGGATGTACTTGGTTCGACGCCGGGGCGGGAATAATTCTGCCTTAAGAAATGCATGGATAGACGAACTCCATGTATATATGCGCTCCGATTATTTCCTTTATTTTTAGCAATTTGTACGATGATTAACCTTCTGAAAAATTTTATTTTTCAATAATAAAATATTATAGCATTGCTTGCTGTTAGCAAGCACACCTTTACTCGTAACATATCTAATTTTCGTTTTATTTTGCATATCATACTTTTTCGTATATAAAATAAATGTATCTCCTTAGTGAACCTCAAAAATCGAACGAATTTTGGAATTTATAGTTGAATATCTATCAAAAGGAGTAAGCAAAACTTTCTAAACTACTACTCTACTGTATATTGGTTTAAAGAAAACCTTTTGCAACTTAATACAAGTCGTTTAACAAAATACTCTCTATAAAATTTCTTACCCTCCCGTGCACTGCTACGGCGTTTCTATATCAACATCTCGGGGGCATAGTTTTTGGCATAGAATTGCATTCCCGCACGAATATCTAATTTTTCTATTAACATAACCAATATATGTAAGGCGTCCTTAAAATACCTACAGATGTGTAGCTAGCGAGTTTAATAATAATTCTTTTGAAAAGAAAGAGTCGTATTAGCCGTAAAACATGTGCTCCACAAGTACCCTCCGGGATAGGCGAGAGATGTCATCCCGTGTCCCATCTACTTCAGAAATGGGCTGTTGATTTCTTAAGATTACCAATCTGAATATTCGGGATTGCATTTTTGAAATGTTTTATAAATTTTTGGGAAGTGAAAAAATTCGATTTGTAGTTTTGAATGGAAGCCTACAGTAATTGTGTAGATTTAATTAAGTAGATTTTGGTTATTAAACAAGACTAAGGATATTGGAAAAAAAATGATTTACCATTTCCCTGAACTTGTAGAAGAATGAAAATTATCTCATAATCCAGGTACAGACTTAAGGGCAGAATATCTCTATTGTTTTTAGTTAAAATACCTCTATATTATTTTTATTTTACCTTAAGCGAGTGACATTATATTTAATCTATAGAATTTTCTTACCATCTTCATCTCCTCTATTGCAACTGGTAATTGAATGAAGTTGATTGCTACGTGGCCTGAAAGGGGGCACCAGTAAAGAACGGATGCTGGCCTGCCAGCGGCGGGATTCTTCAGCTGTACGCCCAGAAAGGAAGAGTACTGGATCACATCCCGGCTGTGGGAAAAGCCCGAATGCATATGGATGGGATCTGAAAAATAAAAATGTTTAATGTTAAAGAAATGAAAGATATTTAGAACAAAAATAATATCTAATACGATTATGACAACTTTTAGTTTTTTAGGATCACTTTTACAGCAGTTTTTGAAGAACTCAATATACTAATCATTGCGCCCTAAAAAGGATTGAATTCATCCTGTTTGTGACTGATGTTTCACGGCTAAAGATTCTTACGAGTATTAAATCAAGGCGATTTGTATATAATTCAAGATTAAACGGCTTGGGGTAGTATTACTTACTTTCGAGGTTATGGAAATACTACTCAATTATTGTAATAGTTAAACAGAAAACAGATGATGAGAAAGTTCAATATCTCTGGATCCACATATATATTTGAAATTCAACAAGAGATTTCAAGCAATCCAGTCATCATCAGGCAACTAAAAGGGGATCGTTAAAGAATATACTGTACGTAAGTAAATAGGTAAGGGTATAATTAAGGTTGAATGAAGGGAGGTATTCTGAGAGTAGGAATGGATAAAAATGGAGGAAAGAAGGGTGCATGGATCAAGGGAAGGTTAAGGAATATCATATAGAGCCCAAGTTCCTTGGTTTTGAGTCATTCTTAACACTTGTAATTGGCGAAGCGGTTGGCTCATTATTCTGAAGCAAGCTGTTCTTATGTTTGGCATGGATTCTTATTGAGAAATGCATCCAATAACATAATAACTCCTGAATTTACTTAATAATAAATAATCCACAAGGAACGAGACCATGCAACGATTTCCTTTTTGCCCAAGAAAGGAAATAAGGAATTTGTAAATAAAATCTCTCCTAACTCAAAATTTTTTACAGAATTTTGGAACAGACTTATATAGTCTATACCAAAATTCTTGGCAGCATTGTCTTACGAGGAATTCAAATAACCTCGTACGGAATTTTATCCGAAAGCGAGTTTCGGATAAATCTGAATTACGCTCTCTGGTCTATGAGTCTCGAGCATAAAACAATAATGGTCTACTCCTCTTTACCGACGATTTAGGCGTTGAATAAATTTTACTGCACGGTCAAATTTTTCGAAGGTTACGTTCCACTTAAATTATTTTTAAAAACATACGGAACTCGAGTTAAGTTACTCGAAAATTAGTTAAATATGACTTTTATGTATTCATAAGATACAAAGAGTGCGGTTAGGTAAAAATAGCATTAGTTATAAGATGAAAGCAATGGCAGTGTTAATAATGTTCTCAGGCCAATTTTACAGTTATTTGTTTAATTTCGTTGCATAATTTATTTCTTTTGTTATAAAGATTTAAAATCCTCATCAATTTTTAAAATCCTTTATTCACCAGAATTCAAAGAATTTTACCAGAATTTAAGAAAATATAGACCAAACTAATCTAAACATACAGTTGAAGAGAAATGAAAAATCGCACGCTTTAACGTGCTTTAAGTAAAATACCCAAAATCCTTCCTATTAAGCTAAACATCTTAATTTTATCCTTGGGCGTCGAAATTTTATGTGCATTTACATCCATAAGCTTCCCGTACTGTCAGAATATAAGCGCCTTCCTGTTAAGCTCAGCATTAGAAGAAATCACTGTTATTCGCTCATATTACAGAAAGAGCAGCCTTTAGGAAAGGATTTAGCACCATTAAAGCACATATACCCTATTACCAGTAAAGGAAACAAACATGAGATTCCACTCGTTTCACTGCTTAGTTGACGATGAAACTTGGTTGTAACCCTCCCTGCCCTGGATGCCATAGGAATTAAACGGGTAGATTCTAAATAACTCATAATTCCTTTACAGCTCAAGTTTTTTAGATTTAGAATAACACTTATGTTTGCGCAGGTAATTTCAAAGGTAAACAAACATCGAGGAAAATGAACTAGAAGATTGATGAAGAGAGAAAGTCGATGTGCAGTTGTATTTTTTCAGTACAAACATAAGGAAAAAACGTAGGTGTTAAACGGAGTACTGATGGATAGCTACGTAAGCATAGGAAATTTTACGCATAAAAGACGTAGATAATGAAATAGTAGAGATAAACATAAAAAATAACGAGAATAATGACAACCCTTGTAGACAAGCAGGTATCGACTTCACATCATGAGATGTGAATAAATAAAGGCGAAGAATGAAAGAAGGAAATCATTCAACCATATATATTACTTTATAAATACAGGTAACCCTCCTATAATACATAGGAAATGCCGTGCTAAACCGTATGGAACCCAGAGTCGGTACAAAAATGGGGCTTACGGTCCAGAATTTGTTAAAAAAATATATTTCCTGATTCTACATAACTTATTTTTTATTAAAATATAAATTTACGTATTTACTACAAAAATATCAATTTAACACAACTTTAATTGACAATATTTATTCTTCTTCACCGCTTAGTACATTTAGTCAACCGAGGGAGAACGAATATCCGTGGAATGTTATCACCTTCACTGTAGGAACTTTTTTCTTCATTTAAAGTTCTTGCATTTTCTTCTTTATTAAAAAAATCTTTAATTTTCCTTAGAAAGTTTGGCGGCCCCTTTTGACTTTCTATGTGCGAGAAGGTCTACATTCAAGAAAAAGGACTCGAGATTTTAAGGCCTTCTTGTAATTTTTTAATGTTAAATTATTTAAATTCACAATCTTCATTGATTCATTTCCTTCAAATTCGTCAACTTCTTCCTTTAATAAACCCTCAATAGTCATTTCCACAAAACCTTCACCTCCCATTGATTTACCAAGTTCCCACCAATTATATTTTGTGATTCACGCTCGATTTCGAAAGGACCTTCACGCATTTGACGTTGATGTTTTCAGTTCTTTATGGATATGATGCCGATAGTGTTTGGTTGAAAATATCTTCCGGCCTTATTTACAGCAATATATTTCAAATTGGTTATGTCTTAAATCCACTGCTCTTCTTATGTCACCGTTTTAAATGTATAAATACATCCAATATTGGAGTAACGAAGTAGCGTTAGGAAAAATATTTTGACATTGGGATTCTGATTTTTGGATTCTGTTTTGGGATGCATTATCTATTAGGCGTAATAGCTGAACCTCGAACTTTTAGTACCTTTTACTCACATACCGTTCGATGTTTGATTTGCTTTCCAAGATATCAATAAAGTGCTTTTTATATATTTTTATTTTAGCCTCTAAGTACACGAGGATTTAAAGATCTGTAAAATAGCAAACGTTTTGTCATGAAGTTCCCTTATGCATTACTGTACAAAAAGAGTGTTTATATGATCCATATAATTGCTCATCAAGGCATTTTCTTCAGCAAAGGCCAGTTTCGTCGGCATTTAGAAACCTAATATGCTGTGTATCCTTCCCCTTCTATAATAATGAATTATTTCTGGATAGGTCCTAGCTGCTTTTTGATCGGCACATTCCCCATAAATTCTTATCCTAGGAATGTCAAAACACTTCTTGAATTTTTCGAACCAACCTTTACTTTTCACAAAATATGGGTTGACAGATGATTCTCCATGTACTTAAAGATGTTTGTAATCCTTTAGTGCTTTTTGTTTAATGATATTACCATCCTATAGAACTCTTGTTGCCAGCAAACCTAATGCTGAGTGCTTTTTCTATCTTCTCAATTATTGACGAGCTATCGTACATTTTACAGATGTCAAAAATCCTGAAGCAACCGCACTTCTTATGTTGTCTTTCTTAATAGTCCGTCTTCATTCAAATTCAGGCTTTTTCCAATGTGAGATACTCAAAAGACGATCCAAGATTTGTATGTCGACTTCGAACGAAATAAATTCCCTTTCAGCGATGTTTTCTTATCTTTATCGGTCATGGCTGCCTTTTAGGCAAAAAAGTTATTCCTTAACACACCGTGGACCGACGCATAACACTTAGGGGGGACGCTTTCAGGGGAATAAATAGAGAGACACGGCAACCGTAAAGTAGATAGTGTTGTACAAAGGTTTTTGAAAGGAATCCGTGTCATGGAATGCCGCGTTGTAGGAGAGTTCCTACAATATATGAATCGTAATTTAGCGAAACCGTGTTATAAGAAGCCATGGTGTAGGAGGGCTACTGAATATTAAAGTAATTGAATGGGATTAACAGATGTTATCACTTACTCATTAAAGGCATAAATTAAATAATATTTCGGATCAAATACTCACCTTAATTCTTATTTATCTTCAAGAAATGGAAGTAAAGACTTTACGCAAAATAATTTATCACTTTCACATAAACCATCTTTTCATCATTAAATCACTTCATATAGTATTATTTAAGTTATTATATAATGTTAAGTTGATGTATATGGAAATAGAGATTATGATCAATTATCAGGTAATGTTCTCAATCAAGGTTTTTTTTAAATTCCATATCATGCTCACCGTGATTTTGTTGAACAGACCAATGCATCTTCTTGCCACTCTTCGACAACTAGCACTGGACAAGGAGCAGCAGAGTTGCTGCTGTCATCCCCAGTTAGTTTAAGCTCAATTCTTCGCCCTAGGACGGCCCCTTCATCAATAGGCGATGAGACCAAAAATCGTCGTATTACCAACCAACGTTTTCTCCATGCCTAAAATAATATTTTGCGTGAGGGATAGGAATATAATCAAGAATATTCATGGATTATTATCTTCCGTACCTTCCAATTGATCAAAAGACCTTTTTTCCTTGATATAGAAGGGACTTTGACATCTAAGTACCCTCGCAGTTCATCGCATTCTGATGTTCCAGACATATCTTGTACTTCTCACTGCGAAAAATTTTCTTCTATTAGAATATGACATAACTAGTAGTTAGTCAACATAATCTAAAACGATTCTGGATAACTGAGATAAGCAACAGGAAAATACCGAAATTTTGAGTAATTTCTATCCTTTCTGAAATAAGCTCAAGAAATTGAACATCAAATGTATTTCCGTCGAATATGAAAGTCAAATTGTGGGGCAGTGTTTCTCTATCTCTATTTCTTCACGAAATATACGAGTATTAAGCAAGTTTTGTATATGAATCATTAAGGTCGAAGAAAAGGAAAGTATGTGGTCAATTTTGGTAAATATTTGATTAAAAATTATCAAGTTTGATTTTATATAATACAATATATTGAGATAAAATATAAATTTATAACTAATGTATAAATACACATCAAATATATAAAATCGCACATAAAGAGATAGGCATCGGTATAGAAAGAAAGTTTTTCAAGGTTTAATGATGCATAACCATAATTCTTCTCTTTTGCTGAAAACCACCCCTCTCATTGATTGGAAATCTAATGAGAGATGAAACTCAATTTTTTTATTTACAAATTGTATGACTTGACCATTTTTTTCGGACTGCCGTAAAAACACTAGCAATTCATAAAACAGATTGAAATATATAATTCTGGATTAATGCTTTTTACATATTTATTTATATCTAATTCGGAATAATTTGCGAATTCGAGAAATCGAGAAATTTTCATGTGTAATTTACTGTACTTTAGAGGTGTCAAATTAAGGGTATATTCAAACCATAGTCTTAAGGTTTAAATTGTTAGAGTTTATGGAGCTCCTATAAACATTATTTCAGATGGAATGAAAAAAAGTTAAAATGTGATATTGGAGATCTTTCTTAATTGGACAATTTAGATTAACATTATCCAAGCTTTCAATGGCGAAAATCTTTACATGGCAATTAATTTTGATGCGAATATATTTGCGTTGATTTTCTTTAAATAATACCTTTAAAGTAAATGAGCTATATCTATTTGAAATCTATTTCTTAAATATGGCAGCAATATATTCGAGTTGGTTATATTCTTACTGCTCTATAGAACTGTTCAATTATATCATGAGAAACAACAATCAGTGTAGACACTCTTCTAATATTACAGAAGGCTCTATTTAATAAAAGTTCTTTTTAAATAATTTGCTCCTCTTTGTTATTCAATTCAAAGTGTAAATTAGATTAGCTGGTATGTGCGTTTCGTATTAACTGACTACCAATGCGCGCATGATATGCAACAGAAAGGTGTTTACTACAGCGAGAGCAATCTTTAGATGTGTCACCCTGGCGCCATCTGGAATCATCGCTTGAGAATCAATTGCATGACGTTCTCAAGAACCCACTCCGATAAGGATCTAAAACATTGCATATTAATTATCGAAGAGAAACTCATACTCTAATAATGACGGTAAAAAAATTTATCTGCAACAAATTTTGTGCATTCATCCGTCAATATTGTAAATAGAAACTTTCTCATTCGAAATCGTGGAAATTATTAGGAAATAAATGATTGAGCAAGCGCCAGTTACGCATTCGAGCAGCCCACAAGCAGTTTGAAAGCCGTACTCCCGTTTCGAGGTGAAGGTAGTCAACCCCCTCCCCCTCAATCCAGAAGCGCCCTCTTCAACCTACTTCTCTCTGCCTTTTTATCTCCTTAAACTGTACGCAAATGGTGCAGACCTTATGCAGGGTTTTCGTAGGGGAAAGAACGGATAGAAGCGAAGAATATCGGTATTACATTATATTCTGAGATAATAAGATTTTAGGAGAAATTTTTGGCGTGTGAATACATTAATCGACTCTGTGAAAGTATTTACTGAATTTATGAATCTGATATCTTTTTCTTTTACCAGATAATATTTCCATGGGAGAACCATTACTTTTCTTTTACTTTCTACAAAACAAAAGTGGAATAATAATACATCGATTTTGTGAGTTCCGAACACCTGTGAACGCATTTTATTTTCCCTTACTTTCCCCGGTGTACTTAAATTATGTGTTAACAATGACAGTAATTGATGATATTGGGCTAATACTAAGTTTTAATGGTAAAAAGAGAATTGACACAATAGACTGTGAGAATACGTCAAAAGATACAGAAAATGACAAAAGATATGACGAAGCTGCGATTGCATTCCAACTTCCTTGTGATTTCTATTAGAATTTTACAGAATTAAGTGTATATATAAGAAGTACTAGTACCAGTAATATATAAGAAAACGACAATAAAAGACAATAGCTGCGTACATTGCTTTGAATTCGATATCTCATGCGTTTCTTACGGCAAAAATATTCCTGACCCAGTGTCGAACCAAAGACATCCTGCGGAAAATGCTTAAAAAATATTCTTAAGCATCATCATCTTCATAAATCCTATACATTTCAAAAGGAAATTCGTTCAGGAAGGGACACAGAATGAGTTCCTATTTCCTTAAGCATTTCTTACGGAGATATAGTAAACGCCCCCTAGCATCTAACCAATGATCACTTCATTCACGACATTCTTACGGTCGCTCTTATGAGAGAATGGGCCCTTTTATGCCTGTGTGAAAGAAATACATTGACCATATTATCGAAAACTTTTTATGGCACTTCCCAACCGCGCAAAGGTTCAAAATTTCACACAGCCATAAAAGGGACCATTCTCACATAAAAACGTCCCTAAGATTGTCGTGAATGGTCATTAGTTCGATTCTAGGAAGTGTCCAAAAGAAATGCATAGGGAATTAAGGACTCATTTTGAGGTAATTCCTTAAGGTATTTCCACTTGAAATTTGGAGTGTTTGTAAAGATAATCATACTCAAGCGAATAATAAAAGTATTTTTCTCAGTATGCACTTGGCTCGAGCGGTAATAATGCTGCCTTAAGAAAAGCATGGGAAGACCATGTCGAAGTACACATGCGCCCCGATAATTTCGTTTAACTTATATTTAGTAGTGAGGACGAAGATTAACCTTTCGTTAAATCTTATTTTTCATTATGAGATATATTATTACATTGCTTGCTGTGTATGTATATATATATATCCCCGAGGCGTCAATATATGTAATAGATATACATGGTTGGTCTGAAAAGTTTCCTACCTAGCAAAGATAAAAGAAATTTTTTAAAAATGCTTTTTATAATTCACATTGGCTCCTTGTACTTCTCCCAATGAAGCTCCCTTCTTTGTAACCCAATTAAATAGTACTCAGAGTTTTTCTCTGGAAAATAATTGTTCACTAAGGTGATTGCCTCTTCATTTGACGAAAATCTGTCCCACGAGCGCCACGAGTTTTGAGATGAGGGGATGAAAAGAAGACGCTTGAGGCTAAATCTGGTGAGTAAGGCTGATGTTCAAGCAGTTCAAACCGTAATTCGTGGTTTTTCGCGATCGCAACCGCTGAGGTGCGAGACTGTGTTTTGTCTTGGAGAAAAGGAATTTCTTTTTCTGTGATTTCGGCAAGTTCTGCCTCCAGTTTGTAAAGTAATGATTTTAAGTGCCCTCCTGTAATGGATTAGAAGATAATCGATTTGAATAGATTCATCAATATCCCCAAAAAAAGTCATCGTCACTTTCCGAGCCGAATAAACAGCCTTTGCTACTTTTGGAGCGAATTCCCCCGCTGTTTTGACTGTATTTTTCTTTAAGGCGTATATTAGTGTGTCTAAGTTTCATCTACAGTAATTATCGACCCAATACTCAGATTAATTGCGCCTAAACTGCGCTTACAGAGCGTTGGAAATGTTCATTCGAAGACGCGTTCGGTCTAACATGAGCAAGCAGCAGCCAAAGCGCGGACAGCTTTCTCATGCCTAAATGTTGATTTAATATGTGGCAAACAAGTTTTTTTGAGAAGCTCATAACCTCCGCTATCTCTCACATTAATATGGTGATCGTCTAGTATCTTTTTCGTTAATATTGGCGATGTTTTCGTCGGTAGCTGCAGTTTTTGAACGTTCCGAACGTTCATCGTTTTCCAAGATCTTACGGCCACGATTTAATTCAACTGCCCAAAATTTAATTGTAACAAATGATGGTGCTGAGTCCCCATTCATAGAATCTAACCAATCTTTTACTTCTGTAGGTGCATTGCCCTTCAAAAAATAAATATTTGATGACAGCTCGATACTCGCTTTTGTCAATTTCAACAAAAACACTCGCATCAACTCACTCAAACAACTGCTAAATAAAAAATACTAGTCAAAAATAGCTGAAACTCCGGTGAATAACTGTCAAAAGATAACTAATGAAATGGAACAACTTACATTTAAAAGTTCTGAGATCTTTACGTTGAGGTCGGAAACTTTTCAGACCTCCCTTGTAGTTTACTAATAAGACATCATTAATTCCTAATATGCTACAGATGTTTAAAATTAATTTATTAATAATAATCTCATTATCCTCAAGATATATTTGAATATCTTGCCCAAGCACTTGAAAATTAACCAGTTGGGTGAGTACCAAGTATTGAAGTAGCCATTGTATTGTAAGGATTATGTGTAAGAATTGTATTTATAGGTACCCAGTGCATTTTTCATTTAAAATGCATATTCGAGAAATACTTAATACGATAACATTGGAGCCCTAAAATACTAACTAAACTAATTTCAGAAACATTTCAGTGCTTGTATAAACTAAGAATAAACTAATTTTACTTATAATAATTGATAGTACAATAAATATATGAGAGCTTATGCGAACTTCAGAAGGATATTAAACCACCGTTTAGTATATACAAGAAATATTACATGCTTAAATGCATTGTTGTTGGTTAATTTTGTAGGAAAACCTAAAGATGCGCATCCGGAGGAAATTTAAACAGATCCTTTTATTCCACATCTCTTTTCTGAAAGCAAAGATAACATTCGCTAAGTACTACAAATATCGGAAAAATATTATAGTATTTATTTAATTAATATTTATATGACTAATTCAATTGGTGAAGGCGGAAAAATTATTTACTACTACCTTTACAACTATATATATATATATATAAATTATCTAAATTATCTGTTTTAACTTCAAATTTAATCTCAGAACGTGACCGCCTTATTCTGCTAAATATAGATCTTAAAACAGATCCTTGTATTTTCCAAAAACTTATGCTGACTCTCAAATAAATCTCTATAAAGAATGATATTTATTCCCCGTTACACGGTGTCATCTTGTTCGCAATAGCCATTCAACAGAAACTGTCTTCTTCCTCGAAACCGTGTAGATACTTTCCAGAGAAACCGAGACCAGTAACCTTCGACCGGAAAACCTTATTCCATAAAAATCTAACAGACATCTCAAGGAAATCGGAATACAATCGCGGCTTCGTCATATCCTTCATCTGCATCTTTTTGGCGTGCCCTTTCGATTCCATGCTTTTATGTGCATTCTATGTAATTATATGGATTCTAAAAAGTCTTATTCCGAAGACGTTAATAACAAAAGAAGACTGTGGTAGCGAAAAGCCGAACCAATACGAATCAGGAAATATTTGAACCACTATTTCCGATAATAAAAATGAGAAAGCTCGAAATTGCGTCAGAACTACTTTATGAACATCGAAGCGATAAGGGCTCTGAGAATAGATGCGAAACTTGATAAGCGTTTTATCAGATTATTATATTAGCGATGAACTACTCCACCCTTCATCATATTGCAATTGAGAGTTTCGATCTGGAGATCGAAAATGTGATGCAGTAAAGAATAGTTACATGATTCAGATTGTTTACGGCACTTAACAAAAGGTAATATTGAATAAATATAGAAAATGATATGAGATCAATATGATCAGTAGCGTTCAATAGGTATATATATACACCTTCATATTCATATCACATTATCATATCACATATTTACATGAGGTTGATACCTGAACATTCATATCGTCATCAGCTACTTCAAACTAGGAGTGTAGTACTCCCCTAAATCTCTTCATATACATTTCTCACTTAATCACGTCCAACAGTTGCGGTTTTCCTTTAGATGTTAAGAGATATCACCTTTTTGATGTGTAACTCATCATTCTCAACAATTCGTTTATGACCCTTCTCGAGATTCATCACCCCTTTGTGCTATATGCATAATTTGTAAAATTATTATGTTTAATATCCCTATTCATAGGTAGGTGAAGGTATGATGCATACCTTGTAGGATCACGGAAGCTACTGCATCCTTTTATAAGTGACGCAAATATTTTGTTTATATTGGTGTAAAGTTTGTTAACCAATAGGTTATCTATCCTATTGATTCTATTCCCTCCATTTATTTTTCCTTTTCGGGTTCATCTAGGAAAACGTGTTGTAGATTTAAATATTCACTCATTCTATAACACCGACTAGCAAATTTCCTAGCTCATTTCTTTCTTGAAATATATTTTCCTGCGAATTTAATCTCCTTCGTTACCTACACGAGTGTTTAAATCGCCTAAGATGGTTCAGTATTGGTTTATCTACCCAGCCATCGTTACCTCGCCTCCGTGGTGCGCTTTCGAACTTCACCATAGTAGATAATAGAAGAACCTAACGCAAGTCTCCTTTTTTATGTAAAAGTAAGCAATACGTAGAGAAACCTGTTCTTTATTCTTTCGTATGGAAAAGACTTTCACAGTCTCCGCGCAACTTGCATCAGCTCTTACAAAATTACTCCATGGTCGTTAGTCCTTAATAGATTGAAGAAAGTTATAGTTGTTTACCAAGATTTACTCAAACTTCATTACTCGATGCAGCTTCTAATCATCCGTTCTTCATTGCTTAAATTTATACTTATAATAATAGTCTGTATTATTATTTTCCTCTGATATCATAATTGGTATATTTTAAGATGAAATAATCTGAAACCATACTTCCTTCCTACCGAATTGACGTCACTCGATTTTACAATGAGACTGTCCTCTTAATTGTTAATCATCCATTAACGCTGAAGAGAAGGAATTCGATATGATGAACACTAAAGTCCATTTATTTCTTCGTTCACCCTGTTCATTACCTTGTTTGTAATTAACATTATAAACTATAGATATACCATTGCGCTAATTCTGGTGCTAAATTTTATCTCGGTGAATGTTATAAAAACATGAAAATGACCATTTTCATTCGATAACTCCTATTAATCTCGTGATTTAAAATTTATCGTTTACTATGATTTGATTATTTATTTTAAATGAAAGTAAGATGTATACTTTCTTTGCTGCAGAGGATGCAGTCCACTAAACGAATACAGTAATGCTTTAAGCGTATCATTTTAAAGACAAACGGTACAGGAGACAAAATCTCATTGAAAGATATGTGTTAGAGTTGGAACAGATTTTAAATCCGATAAATTCCAATAACTCATAATTCATTTATTCTTATAATATTCGTCCTCTATTTAAATAGCTCCATATTTTTGAAAAAATATAATTTTACAATATTTTAAAAACGATTTAAGAATAAGTTCCTTGAGTCTTCATACTCATTTCAAATTTAATTTTCCCTTGGAAATGAATTCATTTCATAGTGAAAGCCTTTGGATTCAGTTTTACTCTAAGGACAAAAATCTTGATAGGTAATCATTAAATTAAGAAATCCACAATCAATATTATACTGTGTATGTCAAGTTAGCGCCTGAAGGTTTGTTGTAAATGAAAACAGCTTCTCTTAGTTTTACAACAGATGTCTTTATAACAATGAAACTATATCCTTGGAGTTTTATTCCTACAGCAATACATGATATCGGTCACGGTCACAGCAATCAAACGATATCCGAGGATTTCAATGGAAAAATAAAATGAGAAATATGCACTCATAGACGTTAATTTCGAATTTATAAAGTTTATGCACTAAAAACGCATCAGATTATTTAAAATAATTAAATTAAAAAACTTTATTTTAAATATGTACTTTTAATATAAAGATTTATTATAATTATTTACCCAAAAAAGAAAAAAATAAATTTCAAATATATATTTTAAATATAACTTTAAAGTTTATTGTAAAGAATTTGTGTCATTAATATGATCCCTTGATAAAAAAATGAATTATTTTTGAGATTTTGATATGTTGTATAAATATTGACTTATTGATTATAAATTATTATATTATTTTTATTATATTATATAAATAAGTCTTGGTAAACTCATACACTAGAGTCGGTTAAGTTGTGTTTTAGAGTTATCAAAGAATTTTAAAACTTTCATACCTCTCCTAAAAATCCACGACATTTAACAACCGAATAAAGAAATCACTGGCGAATTTTTGTTTTGAAAATAGTTGTAATCTATTACCTTTGAAAAGAAAGGTAGATTTTTAACTTTGCGTGAAAAGTCGTGCTACTTGCACACACAGATTAAACAGAAGTGACTCTGATATTGCCTTATTAACTAATTTCTTCCTAGTAGTTATTGTATATTACTATACCTATAATTTATTACTTACTGTCTACATTTAAATTTGACAAGTTTTATTATAAATATTGATTTATGTAAAAGTTTAGTGAGTATCAGCTATAATTATGAATAATAATTAATAATGCTTGCGTACGAATAATTTCTTCAATTTGTTATGATACTTTTTAAAGTTTTTTAGAAAAATAATGAAAGAGTTTAATAAAATACATACTTAATAATGCTATGACTGGAGAAGTAATTTAGAAGACAATATGCCCCATGTAACGACATTAGTAATGTTTCATCATGAAAACCTCTTTTACGAGGTTTGTTCAAAAAGTATCGCGAATTTTGAATTTTTGCGGGCTACGTAATGTTCGATTTTTGATCTTTTGGTGGCGTTATGTCTTACTTATGTCCCTTACTTATTCGGACAATGTCGGCCATTTGGAATGTTTAGTTAATTTTTGGCAGCTGTTTTGCTTGGATGTGTTTAGGTTTCGATTTTCGTCTATTCCAAAAAAAATGGATAAAAAAAGGAAAAGGCCGTATCTGAGGCGAAAGCTTATCTACGAAGGAAACTCTGGTATATCTTTACATAATTATCAAATTTTTGTTAGAAAAGTCTCTCAATATAGTCTCTCTCACAACTGAAAGATTAATCATTTTTATTTCCTTTATTACTTCAAACTGCTGTACATAATTCTTCGTTGCTGGACTTAAAGTATCAAAACCCTGTTTTCTTACGCTACTTTGTGAACTGAAAATACGATAAGACTCGTCTTTCGCCGAATCAACGTCTTCTTATCCTAAGAACACTGACGTTCGTGAAAACTTATTAAGTTTGGTTCACTTCTTTCTGGTGCACCACGTTAGTAGTTTTAAGTCCAAAAAAATCGATCATATGGTTTATTTCAGTCTTATAGGTAAAAGGGTATTACTGGTCTACCATAATTAATATCTACTTGTCCATTTCCTTTATTACTGATCCGGAAAAGTATAAACTGCTAGATTTTCTTCTTTCTTTACTCTATAGGAAGTTTTATCATAAGATAAAAGCAACTTATAAAACGGAATAGAGGAATTAATTTTAAAATTAAAGCTAAAGATGATGAAAAGGTTTTAATATGTTCTAAATATTTTTCCTTTTAACATACATTCTTTTGCCTTTCCCTCTTCTCGTAGATACGTTATTCTTGAATCAATAATGGTTACATCTTTGGCATAATGTAATGTGAGCTGAACAAATTTCCTCAAGAAAAAAGATGAAGTATGAAAAAGATCTTCGCAAGATTATTATCGAATATCTTTCTGCAAAAAGAGCAATCTCTTTGCCTCGACATATCCCTAATGCAAGTCTTGGCATTGACTGCTGCTTTTCTATACAACGTACCGAATATCTATTCTCAACGAGCAAAAGGTATTACTTCCTTCTATTTATGACGAGCATTCATAACTGGCACATGAGTACTGCGTTCTAAGCCATGTTATAATTTTACCTATTTTTCTTAAAGACCGATACGAAAGCAAAGGAACCAAATAGTTCAAACATCGTTCATGGAATTGAAGCAAATAATCAGAAATAGTTGTTTACTTAGAATCTATCAGATTGTTACATTTCCGATATCAATCAACCATTTTAACAAGTTTCAAACGTCAATTAGGGAAATCAGAGCTGAAATGAGACCTGATTACCACAACAATTGAGATACTAAGGACTCGTGTATGGAATGACGCAAGTGACGAGAAGGGAAAAACGAAACAATACTAAGCAAGTTCTCGGGCCTGAATTGAAGATTGGGCCAAGAGCCAAAAGGTTTTATTAGGTCCGTGCGGAGGAGTGCCTTAATTACATTCGTAGGAAAATTGAACAAAAACCACGAATGAATGTTTAATTTAAAATCTCCCTCCAAAAAAAATGGAATTGTTTGAATTCATTTTGTAAAATGGTATCATTTAAAATCGAAAAATTAGCAGCATAATGCCGATATTAAAAATTTTCAAAGAAGTTTAGAATCTATTGTAGAGGTGGAAATTATTTTAAGGACAATCAACTCGTGCGGATTATGCAAAGAGCAACGTAGAGCTTGATCTGTAATTGATATAGTTTCTAAGCGTAATGTTTGGCCTAAGTAACACAAAATTAAAGAGGAACTTAAAGAGTGTTCAGAGTATTATTTATCATTTCTAGGGATGGCATAGAACTTTTCTATAATTGCTGGAATCAATGAAATGGATATTTAATTAATCAAAGGGTTTGAGACTCTTCGATCGATGATGACGTATTGAAATTTACAAATGAGTGGGCCTGTTATTTAAGTACTCTTTCAAGGTGTAAAATTTATTCAGAATTTAAACGACTAGGTTGGAAAAGTCTTTTATGCAATAGCTGTTCTTTTTTAGAAGTGTTTCATGGGAAACTTGTAATAGGGAAATTCCGCTGTGGTTTTTCAAATCAGTTCTGTGTATGTGTTTACACCTTTCGTGTATAGCGGATGTATTAGAGCAAAATTTGCAGTCGTCTGCTAATTTCTACGTTATACAGATGATCACAATTACTTGTATCAACTCAACTTATATAAAATTTTGGTTTAAGGATTTTCAGTATTTCCGCAAAAATTCTACATTCATGTCCTGTTATTTTTAGTCTTTTAATACATCCTTGGATTCTTTCCTTGGTTGAATTTAGTAATTCTTGGTGTAATATTCTATAGGGAACGGTGTGCTTAGTTTGGGTGAATTAAGATGATCAGACAAGTATTTTACTAAGACCCGACATTTGTCTAGATTTTTAGGGCTGATTACCTTGATTTATTAAGAATAAGTTTAGCGGTTAGCATCCTAACATTCTTCCTGCGAAAGTACAGGAAATTTTTTAGCCTGCAAAGGTTGCGGAAAATATTTCCTACTCTCTGACTGTCCAGTAACGTGGCAGTAGTTGAGCACCTGTCTCACAGTATTTGGCTACTTATTGTGGCGTATAATCCTACTTATACAGGGTGAATAAGTAAGGCAGATATGACTATAAATTTTGGTAAGTAAACTCTATTTCATTAATCGTCATAGGTCATTTTCGATCCAATGCAGCCGTACCCATAACTGGATATATTTTTTCGATTCCGAGCCCCTAATGCATAACGATAGATGCCTCTATTGCATATATCCAAAAACTTTCTTCTCATTCTCTTCATCTTACTGGTATCTAGTTCTCACCTAATGACGTCCAACAGTTGCGGTTTTCCTTTAGATGTTAAGAGATATCACCTTTTTGATGTGTAACTCATCATTCTCAACAATTCGTTTATGACCCTTCTCGAGATTCATCATGGAGTTCCCCTTTGTGCTATATGCATAATTTGTAAAATTATTATGTTTATTTATTATATTTATTAGGTGAAGGTATGATGCATACCTACACCTACCGCTCGTAACCTTCTTCTTCGGTTAGTTAGTTTTCAGCCATATCTCTTGCCCTTTTAGTACTAGTTTAGTCTTGCCGTTACATCTCCCGTATATTTCCTAGTGAAGAGAAAATATCATTGGACAGGTGTATTCTCCTACTATCCGCAATCCAGTTCTCCCAGTCCAGGGACTTGACTGTTTCATCCAAGACTGCCGTGAATAAGATATATGTAAGCTAGTGACCTTGTTGAACTCCATTCTCAGTGCTCAATTCGTTGTTTCCTCTTGCAGAATCACGGAAGCTGCTGCATTATTCTATAAATGGCGCAAAAGTTGAATGTACTCATAACCTAGCTCTTCCAAGACATTTCAGGGTGATGGGGATGTTTTCTTTTCATATAATTATTCTAATATATTCTATGACCATTTTTAGGTAGTAAAAAATGCCATTTTTTAGCTTTTGTTCTTTAGTGTTTCAAGTGGCTGTTCCATCTCCTTTCTGTCGAGTCCACAACTGCTAAAATATCTTTGGCTGATTCTATTCTCAAATTGCTCGCCTTTCTTACACCTTCAATCTATATTGTTTTGAAGTCTATCAGATTTAGTCTTAGGAACCTATGATAAATGATACACGGATGAAAATCACACATGCTATATCATTCTTGTAGATATTGCGCAATAGCTGGATGTACTCAGCATCTACTTATGTACCCCTACATAATAATAATACTTTTTTATAGTTTTTGGAAAGCGATTCTTCTTACATGGTACATGAAAAATTCAATAATAGACTTCTTTACTTTCGAGAAGCTAAGCAGTCAAAATGTCTCGAGATCATCAGCGATGGCGAATTACGTCATCGGTCTATATTTAAGACTTTGCGCCTGCAATTGACGCACATGCCAACGTCATGATATGAATCACTTTCAATCTTTTCGTCAGCGAAAATGATGGTCCACTTGATGTTTTTATTTTTAATTATACCTAACATTATTCTTAAATTTATCCGACAATTAATTACAAATGAAGAGATTTTTCAAGAATTACAAGCGAAACTCGAAATAATGGCGCGATATCATAAAAATGTTTGATATTTATTTTTTCCTCGAGAATTCGCGCTCGCAAGCAAGAAATACGAGGGCAATTTGATAATTCAATGACTTTTTGAATAAAAAAAATTTTTTTCGGCATTTTAAACATTTTATTTTTCTACATAATCACCTTTTAGCTCGATACATTTAGTCCAGTGTTTTTCTAATTTTTTTATTCCCTCCAAATAATAGGTTTTCTCAAGGCTCTCAAAATACTCGTTTGTTTCGGTAATGACTTCTTCATTCGACTCAAACCTCTTACCGCTCAGCCATTTCTTTAGGTTTGGAAACAGATAATAGTCGCAGGGGGCTAAATCTGGAGAACATGCTGGATGGGGTAGCAGTTCGTATCTCAATTAGTGGATTTTGGCCATCGTGACTAGACAAGTGTGCACACGTGCATTGTCTTGATGGAACAGCACTTTCTTCTTCACCAAATGCGGTCGTTTTTGCTTCAAATCAACGTCGAATCTGTCCAAAAGTTTTGAACAATATTCGCCGGTGATCGTTTTACCTTTCTCGAGGTAATCGATGTGAATGACACCGCGTGAATCCCAAAAAACTGTGGCCATGACCTTGTTGGCTGACAGACTGTTTGGCCTTCTTTGGTCCACGTTCACCCCGAGCAACCCAATGTTTAGATTGTTCCTTGGTCTCTGGCGTGTTGTGATGGATCCATGTTTCGTCCACAGTAACAAAACGGCGCAAAAATTCGTTCGGATTACGGCTGAACATCGCTAAACACTCTTTTGAAGTCGTCGCACGATTGCACTTATGGTCGAGTGTGCACTCGCGGCACCCATCTTGCGGAGAGTTTCTCATGTCCAAATATTCGTGCAAAATATGATAAATAAATAGCTGGACTAAATGTATCGAGCTAAAAGGTGATTATGTAAAAAAATAAAATGTTTATTTGCCGAAAAAAAAATTTTTTTATTCAAAAAGTCACTGAATTATCAAACTGCCCTCGTCTCAATACAGGCGAATCGCATCTTTGAAGTACCATAGAATGTATGATCAAATCCTCTTTCCCCGTGGATTTTAACTCATTCGCGAAAGCGCCGAGAAGAATATTAGCGTATATCAGGTTAATTTATAGATAAATAGGGAAACCCTTTCAAATGATCTAGATAAAATTATGGAATGGTGTTCATAGTTGAAATTAGAGCCTACATAATGGTGTTCAGTTATTAGCTTATTTCATCGAAAAAAACAGTTGCAAATATGACTCTTCAGAATGTCGTTCTACGACGTCAGGCTGAATACGTTAAAACTGTTTACAGTCTCTGAGGGAAAAACCTATTACGGGGTTCGTAACAGTGATCTTGGAGTAACCCTTACGAATAACTTATAAAGGGGCATCACCCATCAGTGAGTATCTCGACAAACAGAATAGTGGTTAGAAGGTATGGAGCGGTATCTCGGCCACACCTCAAGTATACATGGAATGTGTTGCAAATAGAAAAGTTACAGCGAAAGACAATCCACTTCGTAGAAAATTTAAAGTGCTACTTCAAATGGATGAGAATATTCCAAACTCTTCAGGGCTAAGCATGGTAGAGATAAGACTGAAGCAAAGAATCCGTTTATTAAATACATTCAGAGGAGGCACTTTCATAGAAGATTTTTCTGGAAACGCATTATAACATTGGATCCAAGTATAAGGCGATTGAAATAAACGCAAAAACGAACCACTTTCAAAATTCGTTTTACACGCGGGTAATACATGAAAAATATCGATGATGCTGATTGAGTCAAAGGAAAAGATACTAATTCAGGAGAAACTTTGAAAAATGAATTCAATCGATGAGGCTATATATATATATATATATATATATATATATGTCAACTTGTATTGCACCACAAGTATTAACATAAAGTATGTTATCTATAAATATTAACTATATAAATTAAACAATAAAATATGAGTTTTTGTGTATGTTAACTTCTGTAATCTAATCAAAGTTTATTCCTTCATGAAGTGTGTTAAATTTTCAAATTGGCGACCTCTGTTTAAAGGCAGCCTCTTACTGTAGATGAATACCCGCAAATCCAGAATAAAAGAATACATCGAACCATTATAATTGGTATAATTTAATTTATTAGTTGTAAAATCTATACGCAATGGACGCAAACATTTATGAAATATTTTGAAGTTATTGCAGAAAATATAAGGTGAAAGATTTACAAAAAAATGTTAGATGCATTAATCAAAATACATTTAACCCGTAATATTTTCCATTATCACACAAAAATTTTCTTATACGAACGGTATTGGTTGATTAAATGTTGATTAAAAAGAAAGTATTCTAAATAATCTGTTTTGTATTAAAAAATGATTGTTTTCTATTTTCAAAAAACGTTCCTTCAACAACCACCAAGTTAATACCAAGGGATATGATATTATCAATGTATTTACCAACATTTAAATTTAATAAAAATGATCACTTTTAATAGAATATTCAGAATATCAACATTTGTATAGGATGCAAGAATATTAGAAGGAAGAGTATGCACCATAATATGAAGCGTTAATATTAATTAATTTATTACATTCCGATGATGACGCACCGCATAGAAAGATATAATACAATTCGATTTACTTCAGTTCATTTTCAAATCCCAATCTGACTGTGAATTTCCTTTAGCTATTCGCCTATTGTTGAATACTGCAACGCTTTTTGGATTCTCTATAAATGGATGTTCGTGGGGTCTACGTTAAATAAAGTGATTTATAAGATATAATTAAATTTTTCAATGAATAAAATGATCACATAAATTTTACGGGTCAAAAATTTAAAAAGGTGTTCTCACACCTTTTTAACGTATAGCATAATACTTTTTAATCAACCAAATTACTTCTTATATTGTTTACATTATATCATTTACATATTAATTTAATAATAAATCGAATAGTCTCCCATGTTTATTTGGATTTAAACAAACTACGAGATGCATAGCGGAAGAGCATAGGAATTCTATTACATGACAGAATTTTAGTGAACAGAAATGTCGCGCTATTTTTGGAATAGTTAGCTATTAGTCATTATCTACGCTCGAAAAACACCAGAAGTTTTGAATTTTAAGGAAATAGACAAAATTTCTTTTAGAATCACAGAAATTAGGTCCATTGATTAGTGATTTAACATTTTTTTGCTCTGAACGAGGCAAGTTCGTCACTTTAAGTTTATCGTCTACTCGATGGCAAACAAATTCGAATTCCATCAGGATCGAAGTTTTATGAGAAGCTGTTCATTCATAGGGCGAAAAGTTGACAATTATTTTCCAGCAAAACATAAATGTAATGACATTTAGATATTTAGAATTCATCGCTGTTTCTCTTTATCTACCGAAAGGGTAAAATATTCTGACATTATGAGTCTTTGCGAGATAGGGGGTCCTTCTAAGCATTGATATGCGTCATAAATCACATATATTTTTATTTAAGGAGTACGAACGAAAACAGAACAATAACATTTCATGTGTAAGAATAAATACAAATCAGAATAATTAGCACAGTTGCGTTGAGATTCGTCGTAAACAGCACCTTAGGATTAGGATAATTAGATGGATGTCATTTAGTTTAGCAAGATTAAAAATTTAAATGAACAGGAAAATATGAAGTCTATATAATATTTATAAGTAATTATGAAATTATATTAATCAAAGAGGAATGAATAAATGAATGTCTCTACTTTATAATTCTACCACGAGTAGAAAGAGTGCAATATCAAAGGTAACTTCCAAAAATTCTTATTTGTTTAAATAAAAACAGGACCAGATTCCGTTACTTGGCAGAATTTTTGAAGATACGCACTGAAAGATATTAAAGGAAGTATCCTCACATTCTGTTTTAGAATAATGCAAATGGATGATGACGTAGTTGATTTCGATTAACCCTGCATCTTAAATCCGCAGAAACAAAAGCGGTCATGACCTGCTCACGTCAGAGTGACACAAGTTTGCCTCATATTCAATGTATGACTGTATGTATTACCTTCCTTTGTATTCTTACAATCACGACGAGGCTGATGTTTTGTCCAAGCCAAAGACATAAATATTTTTTATCGGACTCAGATTAAGAGGAATGTGACGTGGACATTCATTGTTGATATACTTAAACATATGATTTATAAATTGCTGCGTGAATATGATGGTCATATAGTTATTTCTAAACTGGATACCAGTAGACGTGAAAAGACCAAAGAAAAGATTGACAGCATTTAATATTTAGTGGCAACGTTGTATAGGAGTACATCCTACAGATATTGTAAATTATTTTCTTTATTAATTATTATACGGACAAGCTCAATTTTATGGAATTGAGACATGACATCGAATGGAGACATCTTCGCAAATAATAACTTGAAATACAATTTACGTATCGTATGCTTTTTAGTTTAAGTTTCTTTAATTATGAAATTGATTATTATTAATTTTAGTGTGACCTCAGTTTACCGAATTGATGATTATTGATAAAAAATTTATCATATAAAAATATATCAGGTAATGATAACATTTAAAATTGTACAGATATTTCATTATATCCATCAATTGACATAGAGCAGTCAAAGGTAGAAAATAAATAATACCTATTAGTTGATAAAAATGTAACTGTATTATCTAGTTATTATGTACAGAAAATTCTTAACATATTGCTGAAGGGGCTTCAGTTAAATAGATTGAAAGGCGGAGAAATCAATTAGGTAGCTTGGAAAATAATGTACCTTGAGCAGGAAGGACGGAAAAATGGTAAAAAAGACCATAATTCATTCATGAATAAGAATAGAAGGATCAGAGTTCCCAAGAAATAAAATAGGCTTGCATCAATCACAATAGAAATGTAGGCAAATCAATGCTTCGCGTTACTTTCGGATAGAATGGGTCGGAAACAAGGTAACTTGAACTTTGTTTAACATCGTAAGTCAACCAGAACAAGACAATAATCGATGTACCGACTATTGCGACGTACCAGGAAGTTTTTAGTTTACACACTATGAATAATTGTGATAAAACTCTTTTACTATGGAATATTACGGCAAAACTACGAAATCGAGATGACTGTTTTCCTACATTTGATAGAACATACGCCTTTTTGTAAGCCGCATGATTACCCGACGAGTCTTTTATAGTAGTTAAAACATTCATTATTCATCCTCTGGGTTCATTCCTCTTAGAATGATGGGTAATAGAATACCCTCTATTTAGAAAGCGAAAGGTTCTGAGGAAAAGAAATTTCGGCTTTACAAAAGATTTGTTTGTTTTCAATATTCTTTTCATCTTAATCATATGACATCTTACGTTCTCCTGCGAGGACTGTCTGATAGCAAGAATGTAAATATTCAAGAAGAATCTGTAGAAGTAAATCCAAAATTTCATCTTATATGAAAAATATGAGATATTTTACTATCCTTTTCAAAGTAATAAATTCAGTACAACACTTGAAAGAACTTATACTATCTACTACAACGTCTATATTGTAATATATACCATATTTTTAAACTATTTCCTTTAAAATTCAATAATTTTTAAATTTTGGCAGTAAACAACCGAAAAATCATTTGTAAAGGTTTGAAAGTATTTGATTCTTTCGAAAACTTTATATCTAGATCCTTTTTAGAAGGTCACATATAATTTCGAGATAATACTTTCCATACTTTCCCTTTTCAAAAGTTACCTTCATTTGAGAGCATTATTACGAAATAAGAAAGAATGAACATAAGACATTCATTGGATAAATTCATTATCTTAACAAATATCTAAGAAATATGATGAAGAGCTTATTTTTTATTAAGGACAGGAAAAATTTCTTTCGCTAAGATCAGTTCCCTCTCTCTGTGGTTTCAAAAGTTACAGAATATCTTGAATGACAATATTAGGTTAGGAGTCACATTAATTACATGGAAGAGAGCAATTTAAACTCTTTGCGATGCATAAAATCTTTTCAATTTTTTTAATTCCTTAACATCAAACTGACCATTTCATTATTAAAAAATAAAAATTTATTCATTATTAATATTTAAAAAGCTTTTCACGTAATTTACAGAAAAATTCTGAACCATGAGCACAAGATATAAGCTCGATATGGTTCTATGGAAGACTTCATTTTCACATGTTACCGCTTTTCAAGCCACACCTTTATTCGCCGAAAATAGCATAGGATTGAATAAAATTTTAAAACTCACCACGTTTTACTTTGACCTTCGTTGCATAAGATCCATTCGACAGTAAAATCTCAGATATCAACACTATTCCGGATCAAAACGAACCGCGTAATCTTCAAGAACTTAACGCGCAAGCAAATTCGCGTAGACTGTTATTCTCAAACACTAAAACACTGAGAATTTCGAGCAACTGCCGCGTTTTCGGTGTCGCATTTAAAAAGCACTGCTTTAGGTGCCCTCTTCTGACTCAATTAATTACTAATTGAATGAACAGCAATCAAATACACTGAAGCTTTCAAATTTTCAAATTATCCAGATTCAGTATGAGCTTATTTTGAACAGGTGTATCGTTTCTACCCTCGTTACTTTAACATTATTATCTTAATAAAATCCTTCATTTCTCTTGGGAAGAGTCTAGATCATTGTATCATTCTAATGAAAGGGACAAGCTTCTTGTCGTTTCATTAAATGTATTCAATGAAATTTGGGGATTAAGGCATCCTTGTCCTAAAACGTATTTCAATTGCACCAGAATTTAATTTCGTGTTAAATTCTACCTATAAATATTAAATGTTGTGTTTTGACATTTAAGGAAACGAAAATAATTACCTTCATGATACATGATACAATCAAAGAAATGTTTGGTCGATAAATCATGTTATAATCAATAACTAAACAGTTGAAGAGGAGAAATTTTCAATCCACCTGATGATATTTACTCGGGTTTTCATTCCCCAAAACTAATTTTTAGAAACGATTTCTTGATTGTGTATTTTCATGTATTTGACTCGTTTCTGTTTGATGAGCTTTGAATTTTTTGGCTGAACACTAAAATGAAAAAATTGAGGAAGGCAAAGATTAGAGTACCAAAAGACAGAACTTCCGTCGAAGATGAGAAGAACATTCTCCTTTCAAGGTAAAAGGTATATTCATAGCTTTTAAACAGAAATTCTCGTATCAATAATAATTCGTTAACGTAAATTAAAAATATTTTTTCGCTAATTTTAATTCACTTGGCAATTTAACTAATACGTGAATATTTTGTTATGATTTTATGATATGACATTTGTTATGATGAAACGAAAGTTTAGTAGAGAATAATCAGCGTATTATTTATAAATAATTATTACAAATGATGCACTTTTATAACAGTATTATTTTGAAAATATTCTGTCATTGCAAATGAAACTCTTAATTATTTGTACTTTGTAGAGTGTACACTGTAATGTTTTGATGTTAGGGATTCCGTATGTGGGAGCCTATCCTTTGAATCCTCTTCTGACGATGAGGATCTAGAAGATTCACAAGATGAGAGTAAAAAAGAAGAATGCGAAAAAAAGTCAACTGGGAGAGGTGCAGAAGTATCATCCGAGTATTGGAATATTCAAAAATTAATTAAATACATTATGGTAGGAAATCTACTTTAGCTTTATCAAAATAAACATCACACTTTCTTGAAAAAAGATGTGAGTCTCAAAATTTGTCGGACTTGAAATGATATTAGCAGGAGGAAGCAAGAAAAACATATTGTCAGAGGAATAATATTTTTTATAAAACCCATTTTTTAAATATATATATAAGCAGTAAATAATATAAAAAGGAAAATAATATGAATTAGTAACATTATTTCGTTTACTGTATCATGGAATATTCAATTTTTATGGAAAAATTTTTTCATACTCGACTATTATTAATTTTGTATTCAATATTCAAAATAAAACTTAAAAACATCCAAGCAAGCAATTCATAGAATAAATTTTCATTCTTTAGAAACTGAAGAAAATGACCTTCCTACCAATCCAAATCTCAGGAATATATCATATTATAGGAAATATCATATTATATTGTTATTTATAACTAACCAAGAATAACATTTTAATATACACCCCCAAATGTTATGGAATTCTTTTATAGGCTGGAAACCAAACAGCAACTATCATAGCTCTTTGTTGTCTTAAAGAGCATAATTTGACAGAACGTGTTAATATAAATGCTATTATGGATATTGGGGGATTAGAGGTTTTGATAAATCTTCTTGAAACAAAGGATTTGAAATGTAAGGTAATATAAGATATACTAATTTATTGTTTAATTTATTATTTTAATGCTACTGAAATATTATTAAAGGCTCTAAATGAATTTATGTGAAAAAAATATTGGACTCAACTAAAAGCAATAAAATTTTTAATTGATCTATTTATTTTATTAATCTATTATAATATATAATCTTTTTTGTAATTCTACTTAACTCCTTACTAAAACTAAATTTTTCTGAGTTCATTTAGCTTCATCATTAATAATACCATAACTATTTACTAATATTCTCCCCACCCTGAACTCCCATTACTACATTACATTATTTTGTAAATCATCTTTAATAATATTATCTAGATTCGAAGATAGAAAAATTCTTGAAAATCATCATTAAATTTAATTCTTTTACTTATTATTATGCTAATTATATGGTTTAAAGTATCTTTTCTTACCCCTTATTTGAATTACAATTCTTCTACAGACAGCTGCTTTGAAAGTATTAAGTGTAATATCAGGTGATGCAGAAGTCAGGCGACACCTCACTGATTTAGGTATAGTACCACTTTTAGTGCTTACTTTAGCTCAACCTTACCAAGAATTGCAAATATTAGCAGCTGAAACCCTTGCAAATGTTGGACGAGTGAAGAAGGCTCGTAAATTAGTCCGGCAATACCATGGTATCCCTCGTTTGGTAAGATTATTGGAACTGATGCTGTAAAATTATCTGATCAAGTATGATGAATAGTATATTTTTCTAATCCATTACTCATATTTGAAGTTCAAAAGTATATATTCATAATTTAATTCTGTTGCTTTAAAATATAGATATTTGAATACTTTAAATCAGATTAATTTATTGAATTCATTGAATCATAAAGGTGATTGTTTGATGGAAGTTAAAACCTTACTTGTATTTATACAGGTTGATCTACTAGACTCCGCATCTCCAGCTATTCTTTCAAAAGATCCTAAATGTTTAACTCTCATGGAGATGGATGCTCTAGCAGTTTCTAGAGCAGGAGCTAGGGCTTTGTGGTCATTATCCCATACTTGGCGTAATCAAGAGGCTATGAGAAAGGCTGGTGTTGTGAAACTCTTAGCAAGATTGTTGAAAGCAAAATCACACCCTGATGTTGTAGTCCCAATAGTTGCCATTATCCAGCAATGTGCATCTCAGGTACTTTCAAACCTCTTTAAATATTTACTAACCTCAAAATTGACGCTATTTCAAAATATATTCATGAACTTCATAGAAAAATTACCAGTTGGCTATACAGACTGAGGGAATGATAGAGGGACTAGTAGAGTATCTTGCAGAGGGAACTACTGAGCTGAAAAAGCATTGTGCATCGGCAATATTTAAAGTGAGTTTTCTTGATCTTAATTTCAAATATATATATATATATATATGGGTAGTTTAATTGTTTTTGGATAAGTCTGAATTATTTACAGAGTGGAGTTCTATTTAAAAAAAATAATTTCAGCAATCAAATCATTCCCCTAACTGTCTTTAATGAGTATTTCATAATTAATATAATATTCATGTATGATGTATATGTATCTTATATTTCAAATAACTTGGAAAGGTATGATTTCCAAAATTCACAATAGATTATTTTTGATTAAAAAAATATCTTTGTCTTCTAATGGAGAGAAATACATTTGGTGTCTAAGCTAGTGTGCAGAAGATGAAACTACTCGAGATCTTGTCCGTCAACACGGAGGTCTTGAGCCTCTAGTTAAGATAGCAAATGACACATCTTTGAGGGGATTGAAATCACTACTGGCAGCTGTAACAGGAGCAATTTGGAAGTGCTCGATATCTTCACATAATGTCAATAAATTTGAAGAACTAAGGGTCATGGACACTTTGGTGGAATTATTGATGGTGGAAGAAAACGAAGAGGTAATACCTTAAAGTTAAATACCTTTAATTGAGATTGAAAAAATCTGAACCTTCACCCTAAATTTCTTGGATTGGCCTTAAGAAATGTCTGAATGAAAATTTGTCCTAGGTTAAATAATAACAGGAGATTGAATATAAAATTTCATAGGCAAATATGTTTTAGATATTCATCCGAATTTCATTAAGATATAAAAATTTTTTTCGTTCAACAAAAATCATAGGACTAGATCGATTTTAAACCTTTACGTCGATTAACAACAATATAATGGATATTTAAAAAATTTAAATACTTAGGACAAGGAGCTAATCAAGATGCTACTCTGTCTGAAATTGGATTGTTGTAATTTGTACCATTTCCTAGCAATTGACTTTTATATTTCATAAAAATGATGGAATGGAATGCTTTTTAAGTACCTTGATATATTTTTTCTTGAGGTAGATTAAGTATTCAATGTGAGGACGCAAAAAAATTTCTCTTAAAGTAAATAAAATTATTTAACTCTCTTGCTTTGAACATCTTCTAAGGTTCTTACAAATGTAGTTGGTGCAGTAGCAGAGTGTGCTCGTTTTCCAACAAACAAGGCTGCACTTAGAATTGCTGGTGGGATTCCACCCCTTGTTTGCCTACTTTCTGGGGGAACAAATGCATCACTTCTTGAGAATGCTGCAAGAGCATTAGGGGAAGCAGCTGAAGAGTTAGAGTCTATGGAAATCATAGAGCAGTTGGATGGTGTAAGAATGGTTTGGTCCATGCTCAAGAGACCGTATCCAACAGTACAAGCTGCTGCAGCTGCTGCTTTATGTCCTTGTATTAAAAATGCCAAGGTAATTATGCAGTGTGATTCTATTAATTCAAAGCTAGAGGCTTTTGCCCTATTTAAACTCAGTTTCAACTTATTTATGTACTGAATTTTTCATACTATAAAATATTATTTGATTGATATAGGACTCAGGAGAAATGGTTCGAAGTTTTGTTGGTGGTTTAGAACTTATTGTTGGATTGCTGAGATCAACTGACAAGAGGGTATTGGCATCTGTATGTGCAGCTTTATCCATCATTTCTATTGATAAGGAAAATCTAGCTGTTATAACGGATCATGGTGTCGTACCTCTCTTATCTGATCTTGTTTTGACTGTGAGTATTGAACTAACTATAACACTGAATAATAATACATTCAAATACTTATAATTTTTAGCTATTGGTATCATGAAATTACTTCAAGGGAACTTTGGCAAATTAATCATCAATAGGAAAATATTGTCAGGAAATGTTTGAATTGAGTTAAACTTTTTAGGTTATTACAAATCAATCATCTGCTCAAAATATTTGGCATTCTTAATTACCATGGTTGCCTGTCAAGCTTTTATTATTAATATTAATTGTTTATACTTTTAAGACATTACTTTTAATAAAAGCCTATGAAACCAGAAAATTAATATTAAATTATAACATAAAACTAATTTATATACAAAGAGAAGAGATCTTTTGGTTCATCTATCTTGAGTTAAGCTTAATTGCTCAAGACATATCAGTATAGGTAGTATATAATGAAGATGATATAATAATATACTATTACACTAAATGATACTACTATTTATTGTAATAATATAGTATAAATACACGTAATGGTAATAATTGGCCTTCTGTCACTTGAATGTTCTTCTTTGTGGTATAAGAAGTTATAATTAAAATATTATGAGTAACAGTATTTTTAATACCTTATTTCCATCAAGTTAATTAGAATATTTCAAAATCATTGTAATTAAACTTAAATTGGGATTGCTTACTTTCTTGTTCAACATTCTTAAGATTCATTTCCTTATTGTATTCTTGATTATATGCATCTATCAGTTTTAAATAATTCTTTTTCTTCTTTAATATTTTGGTTTTCAATACAGCATACAATTTATATCTTCGAGCTCCAGCTAAACTGAACTAATCCTGGACTCATGTTCAAAGATAAGAATGAATGGCGGTCAAAAAATGTTTTTTTAATAATTAATCAGATTTTTAGTAGAGAACTATTCAAAGGTCAACCATTGCATGAGTATTTTGAATAACGAATGATGACAGTATTTGTCACAGGATAGCCTTGGTCCTACGACAGGGCGGTAATAATGTTGCCATAAGAAAAGCTTGAGAAATTGAACTTAATGCAATGTATGCTGAGAAAATGTCCTTCATAGTTTATGTTTAGCAATTTTTGAGCAGAGTAATCTTCTGAAAATTCTTATTTTTCATTTAAAAAATATTATAGCATTGCTTGCTGTGAGCAAGCACACCTTTACTCATAATATTGAAGAGCCAAAAAAGTAACTCAGTAAAAGGTTTCAGTTATGCTGTAACTTAGACCAAGTAAAATTTATTTGATTTTTTCTTAGAATAAATCAGATTATGGCAGAAACAATCAGTTACTATTTAGAATGACCTAAGAGGTCTAAATTTTCAATCAATGTCCAAGCATTCACAATATTTCAAGCTTTAATGACACCATGGAAACTAGTGGTTTATTTTTTAATAATTTTTTATAAATATCTAAGTATCATTAAGTCATCCTTGGGTTACATGAAATACATACTAAGAACAAAATTTCTATGCCCATCCTTCTATCAAACCCTTTTATATATATCCTTCCTCTCCTAACTCCTGTAGTTTTTACTACATTTCTGTCTTGCTGTATGTTATGTAACCTAATGATGATCAGAAGTATTGTTAACATGGTTGTGGAATAGTTTTATTTGGTTTGATGAAAGTGCTTCCCTTGTTATTCTTGTAACATTTGCTACGATACTTTTCATGGAATTTTTCTGTGGGCTGAATTGATTTTTTTAAATATTAGTTACTTAAGCATCAGAATTTCAAAATAAATATCTTTTCAAAGTTGATTTTCCTTAAAATCTACAATGTGTGCTCTTTAAAGATTTATAGCAATTTAGAAAAAACTTTATCCTACTAAAATGAAAATGCCATTAGGATACTATCACTAAGATTTAATTAAAATACATTAAAGATTACCAATGTGGTCAATTTGCTCATTTAAAGAATTACAGTTACATCTTCAATAAGTGCAATTATCATTCAGTATTTACTTTAAATTAAATTCAGTATTTATATTTAAATCTAAGCTATTGATTATCTGAGATTGATTAGACCGATGTGATTAGATTTCCCAACCATGAGGCAAGGTATCTGATTAATATAGTAGTTGAAAGTAATACATATATTTTTAAATTGTGTGTTATTTTAGATTTTGACACAACTAGTGAAGTTTACAGTGAAATATTAAACATTTTTAGAGCATATGAAAACAGTCAATGAATCCAAGAGCCTTCTCAGAGGTTACTCAGGTGAATCTCTGAATCAGTCATAGTGATTTAGACATGAATAACAGGGTTAAAGAAAATTAGTCACCAGAAATTCAAGGAGCACCATCAGTTTGTTAATGTTTATTCTTTTATTTGGAATTGCTTGCATTGAACTGTTGAAATAATTATTAATATAGTTATTGCAGCTTGTATCAACAAAGAATGATATTTTATTATATGAATTTTGAACATGGAATTAACCTTAGATTGCTATTCTTAATAATTTAGTTATTTCCCTAAATTTTATGGAAAATTTGTCAGTTCTCTAACAATTCATTCTCTTCTCAAACATGAAATTTATCTTAAAATATTTCTGTTCATTCATTCTCCTTCCTTCAATTAAAAAAATGTGGCAAATACAAATGGACATTTTGAGATATATGGGACCTTAAACTGATAATGCTCTTTTACTATTTGCATTTGAGCATAATTTAAAAATTTTTCAATAACTGAAATTGATAGTTATGCTTCATTCATTTTACTTGAAATTTCACTATATATCATCATCCTCAGGTAGATAGGGTCATAAAGGAAATCCAAAATGATAAGAACTCATTTTCATAAACATGCTCTTGATTGGTATTATCAAATAACAAAAGCAAGCTGAAAACCCTTCGGGAGTTCTTAGCTATCTAGTAATACCAGACCTCTTCAATGGAAGTTACCTCCAAGCCCCTCAATAGTTCACTATATGATTATTTTCACCATTTATCCGACATTATACAATCTTGACATTCACAAATTGTTATTTTTCACTCCTAGCCAATAATTGAAATATTACTTTCAAAAATTTACCAAGCGAAATTAATGATCCATTATTTAAGTTCTACTGCCTGTGAGGCAATTTCAACAATTATAAAATATATTGATCAATTATTAATAATATCATACTACTTAATTTTGACAGAATGATGACAGTTTACGTCAACACTTGGCAGAAGCCATAGCAAATTGTTGCAAATGGGGAAATAACCGTCGTGAATTTGGACGCCTAGGTGCAATAACCCCACTGGTAGCATACATGGCTTCATCTGATCCTCTAGTTCATCGTTCAACAGCACATGCCCTTCATAGCCTTTCTAATGATGCATTTAACTGCATCACAATGCACCAAAGTGGAGTTGTTCCGGTAAGGCTACTTCTAATGTCACAGTTAAATATGGCTTATGTTCATCATTTCTGTATTTTCCATTAAAATTTCAGTATCTGCTGGAAACTATAGGATCAGATGATGAAAAACTGCAAGAGTCATCAGCTGGATGCCTAAGTAACATAAGGAAGCTGGCCTTATCTGCTTAAAAATATAGTTATATCCCATAAAATTGAAATTTTCTCGGTTGCACAATCAAAATTTAACCAGATAGTGAAAGCAGATTTAAATATAAAAATTAATTCAAAGTTAGTTAAGTAAAATAAAGCAAGATGACAAAATTTGTTCCATTGAAATGTTATCACAAGATGAGGTAAATAAAGAGAAATTATTCTCAGACTTTCAAATTTCCCCTTTTGATTGTCCATTCCTAAAATGGGAGATGGGCTTCATTTCAGATTTACTCTTCAATTGTTACTGAAGTTTTTTTTATACACCTAAAACATGATAATGTTATAAAGAATACCATCTCTGTGAAATATCAATAAAATATTAAAAGAAAGCGATACTGTTATCGATATCATTTTAAAAACAGATGAACCTGATTAGCTCTCACATTCACAAGTCATAAAGCAAGAAAAGAGATTTAAAAATGTTATAGAGAAAGGTACAATAAAGATATATTTGAAAACAAATATTTTGGACAGTTACTTCATGAAATGGAAGCATTAGAATTAAGATAAAAACTAAAAATTTTTATTTCAATTTATTGCATCAATGAATTGACATAGCAGGTTTCAAGTCAGATACAGTCATCATTCTCACACAAAAAATGTTTCAGTTCATTGGAATTATTATATTCAGTTCAAATCAAAAGTCAACCTTAGTTTATTGCATCAAAATAATCCAGATATGTTTTAGAAACTTTGACAGACATACACAAAGCAAAGACAACTGTTTCAATTATCTTTTACTCTTAGATAATTAAACTATGCATAAATTTAGAAGTATTAAAATGACCGAGATCTTAATGGTACATAAAATCACCAGAAATTTACTCCTTCATAGGATATTAATTGATAATACTTCTAAAATTACAGATACATAAAGATGACGTCAAACGTCTTCATATCCTGTTAAAAGCAGTAACCTTTACAGAAGTTCACCTACGGAAATATTGCCCAGAGTTATCAAATATTTATTAAATGGGAATGTTTGTGAAACAATTTCATTTTAACCATTTAAAAGATTCCTCATACATATCAAATCTATCCAAAATGATGTATTTATTTGAAACTTTTGATAAATTTCGATGTTGTTAAAAACATTAAAATTTCTGCCAAATAATGAAAAATGTTAATAAATCACTCACAAAAAATAAGGAAATCAGTTTTGACAACAACCTTTACAAAAAGTCAGAATCTTTGACCTGGTCCATATACATATTTTAAGAAAACCCCATATGCATACACATCAATCTGAAATAGTAATTGAGATGACGATATGGATATACATGATATTGATTACAACAGAAGAATTTAATTATTCTGAACAAGTAATTGTTCGGAAGATCATCAATGATTGAAATGAAATACACAGAAATTAATTTTCAACTTATTTCCATGGTTATTGATATGCCTTAATGGTGGCTTACTTGAACTACATTAAGTCAAAGTAAATAAAGAATTAAGAACAAATCTGTCCATTGTCTAAAACCAAAGTCACAGATATTCTCTCTAGATTATATCAAAAATACTAAAAAATAATACAAAAGTTTATAAACATTGAGCAGAGTTAGTCATTAAAAAATGACTTACTCGATTCAGTCTTATGGCTCATATATGGGTATGAAAAGAATCACACCTTTGATCCAGGGCTAACTAAATTAGCCATATAGATTCAAAAAATATCAAATGCCAAACAATAGCAGATCAGTCTTAAGAACAACCTTTACAGTTTATACCCGTATACTTATTTGTCAGAACTCATGTTTAGAGACATTATCAATGCTATGTGTAAAATGACATCCATAGTGAAAATAAGATACTTCTCACAACAGCACCTGATTTAACCAGGTCAAAATATAGTACAATAGAATTTATTGCCTGGCCTATACTAATAAATTTTAACCCTTTTACATAACTAAGAAACTAAAAAAATTGATCAGGCACAGGAACTTAAGATAATATCTTTTTATGTTGCACAAAAAGATAGGAACAAAATAGAGTTGCCTCATCATTGTGGTAACGACCTTGATAGTAATATCAATGAATATAAACTACTTACCATATAGCTAACAAAAATAAAAGTTATGCATACCTACAAAAATATTCACTCTCAAAAACTTATGACTGAGTTAAAATAAACAGCATATGATAAAGTTCATGATTATCGAGTCATTACAATGTTTCACAGGCAAAATACACCTTTGACATTGGACTTCAGAAATCAATACTAACATCAAACAAAAGACTTTAAAAAACATGAACTACAATAAAAATGTCAAGACATACAAGAAAATATAAATCAGAAGGTAAAAATTGATTTCTAAACAATTCACACCTAAATGAAACAGAAAAACCAATGATCAGAAACTTTTTTCATCTCATGCTACTCAATGGCCGACTCATAGATATCAAAATATTCCCTGAGTGAATCTATTCACTAATAGAGGTAGCAATTAATTGCATAAAGTGAACCTTTGGTTCTTAAACAATTATGCTCTCATTTAAATCTTCTTGTTTGTGACAATCTCATAAGGAACTTTTGAATTGTACATACAATCAAATTTATTGTCACCCACGCTTTGCAAAAAGGTACTACTTTCAAGTTTTATGCAGCACCTTCAAGTACATTTAATTTTAAACAATCACAGTATATTAAAAATCAATCATTTTAAATTAGAACAAACTGTCCATTTTTTATAAATATTATATCCATTTATGAAGATAGGTATGTAGTTATTTCCTGAGGTATTGATGAAAGATAACAAAAGATTTTAATTGTGGTATTGAGCATTGGAGCTAGAAACAAAAATGTCATCAGGAAAAAAATGGAAGACTTCCAATATTATCAATAGTGTTTCATGTATCTTTCTAGAAATAATGATTTATGCTAAAAATTTAGTCAGTCTTTGAATGTTAATTTTTTCACTAGAGCACCATAGATAAAGGGAGTAGCCCAAGATAAATTCATGATTTTCAGAACCAAGAAATTTAGGTTACAACATATTTCTCATTTTCTTTAGCATCTCCTTCTATGATAAACTTAACATCAAGGCATTTCAAATTTTAGGGGGAGGCCTTTGAAGTTCCAAGTACATAATCAATTTTTATAACAATTACAAACATCTAAACATATCAAACATACAATAAGCAACAAAAAACTTTAGGTAAACTATCTCCTCTTTTGATTAAAAAATAGGAACAGAAATAAGAAAAATAACTGAGAATGATACAATAAAAGACCTTAGGTTATGAGTATAAAAAGATGCTTATAATATATCAAATGACAGGCTAGTAAGAGTCACTCGGTATGAGTATTATATTAATAGTAATTTGAAATAAAAAATCAAAACAACTCAATACCTAGGATAAAAATGTAATGGAAGACAAATATTTCTACTTCATGTACCAACGAAAGGAAGAAGAAATCAGAGATCATTGATAATCTTCCACCAGAAAGGACAGTTGGCAACATTTTGAGGCCTCTACTATAAGAAATCCTTGCCAAAATATTAAATAAACACTTGGGAAATGTTAGAAAAAGTTGTATTATCAGTAATGAGCTTAAAAACTAAATCTTTCATTACTCAGGATTCTGTATCATTACTTTGGTCTTGAGGAAGTAGGTAATTTGGAGTATCTTTGGAATTGGGAGAAAAAAGGTTAAAAATCCAAAAAATATAACTTTACAAATTACCTCATTCACAATGAGATTTATATCACCAATTACTGAAAGTTTATAAACCTAAAAGAGTTTTTGAAAAGAATTGATAATGACAAAATTATAGTTCTTGTTACTTTGTATTCAGCATTTCAAAATTGAAAAAAAACTAAAGCAAGAATTCACAAAATAGCTGCTTTAGATTACCAAGCACAAACTAATTCAATAATTTCCATCAAACTCTCTTAGAAAACCTGTACCCGATTATTTCCAAAATCTACAACCACAATATGACCATTTGGTGTGACACAGATTCCTGATGGTCGGTCCATTTCTCCAGCCTTAGTACCAAAGGTTCCCCACTGACTTAAAAACGTCCCATTTGGCTCAAAAACTTGAATTCGGTTATTACGAGAATCGGCAACAATTATCCTTCCTTCTTCATCCACTGTAACACCCTGAAATTTTAAGGTAAATATTAACAATCTAAGCCTATCACACACACACAAATTATTATTGAATATAAAAATGAGGATAACTTAATCATCATAATTATCATATGTACACTAGGATTGTACGAGATATGAGAATGATTTTCAAGGCGGACTTAAAAAATTCTAAGAACTGTAGCATTCATAAAAAAATTTACAATCATTAACGTCACATTAAAACATTTAATTCTCACTTTTATTATCAATTCAATATATCGATATATTTTCAATACAATATATTGAATATATAATTATTATCAATAGTTTATTTCTATAGTCAAATAAAATGAAATGCTGAATAATAATGAATTCAAAATGATTCAAAAGGAATTCTGTTTAAGAAATTAAGACTTTGAAATGCAGAAAGGTTAATGTGCTATTAGTAATAAAATTATAAGCAGGCAATGAAAGAAGCTTAAGAAAATCATAGCTAATAAAATAAAGAAGCAATAAAACAACAAAAATGCATTTAAATTATTACACTTTAACAATTACACTTTCTTAGATTTGCTCACATTTACAAAACATATAGAGAATTTAGACATATTTGAATCCATCGACAATATTCGACAGATGATTTGTCCCAATAAATAAAGTACAACCATTTGGATGTATTCTTATTCATAAATGGAATTTTAAATTATCAAAGGGACAGTATGATTTTCTTTGAGAAAATCTCCACAAATACACAATCTGAGAGTTAAACAGATACGGCAGATGGTATAAAATTCAAATGATCTAATTACATTAAAAATTGACACATTATATAATAATGAAATTTAATTATGCTATCATTTATTGTAATAGTTTCCATTTCCTCACATGAATTACTATTTCTATACGTTATACTACACACACAATATCTTATTCATATACCAGTTTCAACATCAATACTAAACATCTACGTAAGCAATTGGAAAGAAGGGTTATTATTTCTCGTAATACAGTATGGCACTTAAGATACATGAAAAATATTGTGATTAATGACTTTTTTAATTATCAATACAGTGAAGCTAAGGAAATGATAAATAAATCACATCAACTTCAAATCTTTTCAAAATCATCAGAAAAACAAATACTATTACAATTTTCATTAATTGAATCATTGTTTCAATTCATTAATTTAGGGCATACCATAAGTGAGATCATAGCCATTTTCTAGGAAATTAAATATTTAACTCAGAATCCACAGTTTAAAAAATCCATGCAAAACTCAGCTCTGATTATTAAGCAAGTCAATACAATCTTAATTCAAAAATAAAGGTAAAAATTCACTTACTTGAGGTCTCATAAACTGTCCAGGTCCACTGCCTGATCCTCCAAGAGACCTTGCATTCTGGAAGTCGGGATCAATCACAACTAAGATATGATTATTGAAATCTGTTACAACCACATGATGAGTAGTCCAGACGCCACTTACTGCACCACTATCTCCATTTCCTGTGCTTCCATTTCCATCAGATGCCATGGAAGGTAAGGTATTGCTTACAGGTATATCTTCAGATGAAAGCAAACCTTTACCTTTGTTAGGCAATGAATTATGAATAGTTGCTATTTTCTCACCACCTTTTATCTTCCTGTTCTCAATATGGTGGAAAGATAAGAGAGTTGAATTTGCCTTTGAAGGATATCTGAAGAAGCAAACTCCTCGTGGAGAGTCAAAGTGTTTCCACATGCCAGGAGCATTGGATCCCTCAAAACCAAACTTCTGAAGAAATACACCAGCTGGGGTAAAGAGTTGTATTCTATGATTCCTTGTGTCAGACACAACAATAGCACCAGAATCTGGAGCACAATCTACATCCCAAGGATAATGAAATTGGCCCACTCTACTGCCTCGCTCACCAAACATAAGAAGAAAAGATGTGTCAGCAGCTGAAAATACCTGATTAGAGAAAGGGTAAATTTATAACAAATCATTCACGCATACATATAAATTTACACAAATGCATATAAATTACTCATTGTATATTAATTATTTCTATTATTTAAAGCTGCTTATGGGGGATATATCATTCTATTTATAGGATATGAATGTCCAAGCTGAATTATGAGGGTCATGGGCTTGTCAATTTTTTTATGTAATGGCCCACTCAACCTCATCTGGAAGTAAATCTGAAACTGACCACATCTATCATGGATTAGATTTAAGGAGTCTCCAAAGTGAGGCTTTCCCCTGTAAGAATGCATGGGGTCAATTTTCAATAATTTAAAAACAATACTCATAAAAATACCCCATTACCTAGAATATTCAAATTTCACAGATCTGTAGATATTCTGTACTTCTTTCCATTAGAGCCATTTATTTTCTGTTGTTGGTTATTGTTATATATTGTGAATATATTATACGAGTAAAGGTGTGCTTGCTGACAGCAAGCAATCGGAAAATATATCTTTTAATAAAACTTAAGATTTTTCGAAAGATTAATCAGATAAGTCGTGCTAAAATTTAATTGAAGTACGTTTTCGCAGCGTACATTGCATTGAGTTGCGATTTCATATGCTTTTCTCTTGATAGCATTATTCCCGCCCTGGCATCGAACCCGAGGCCATCCAACGAAAATCACTGTCATCTTTCGCTTATGTATGATGTTCTTTATAAACACTCTAAATTTCAAATGTAAATACCTTAAGGAAGTACCCCACAATGAGTACTTATTTCCCTATGCATTTCTTATGAAGTTATTGTTAACGCCCCCTAAAATCGAAGCAACGACCATTTACAAATTCTTAGGGATGCTTTTATATGAGAATGGTCCCTTTTATGGCTGTGCAAAATATTGAACCTCCGCGTGGTTGGGAAGTGTCATAAAAAGCTTTCGGAAATATGGTCGATGTATTCCTTATGAGGAAAATCAAGATTACGGATCGCTCTGGAATCGAACCAATGGCACATAGGCAACTGTTGATTTTTTTTTAATACAATATATACGTATCTAAACGTTTTGAAAGTTTGAATGATCTATGTATCATAAAAAAAGAGCTACGATTTTTCAAAATCTGAAAATATTTCACCTCCTGGCATCGAACCCGGTTGTACGTGAACAATAACATTTTTCCGTAGATATAAATAATATCAATAACTGTATGAAATCTCATTGTTCTAGCTCAATGGGAAGTATTTTTTAAAATTATATGAAAAACGGCTCCATGCATCCTTACGGGAGAAAGTCGATTTTTGGGGCCTCCTAGAATCGAACCCATGATAGGTAGAGTGGATTTCCGAATTTATCCTGAGTGAGATTTAGTGGGCCATTACGTAAAAAAATCGGCGGCTCCGTGTCCGAAGCGGTTTGGGCCTGACATTAATATCCTATATATATATACATATAGAAACAAGCCAAGAACCCCCAGTCTAGGCTGAACACACACCCATAATTTATAATATTATAATGTTACTTATCATGAAATAATAGGAAAGAATTGAGTAACAAGAAAATAACACATTCAAGTTGATTAGGATGAAATATTTCTGTTTATATTTGCATTAGGTAATTTTGGATAGTATAACTAGCAAAAATATTTTCCCCTTCTGAAAATTGTTATTCCAACCCAACCAATATTTAAACAGAACTAAAAGTAATGAAAAGAGTCGATGAAAGAGAAAATGACAATTATTTCGATGATAGAGATATTCTATGTTGGCATTCAACTAAAATAAATTTTAATTAACATAGAATAACAGAAAATAGCATCACCTGTATCCTGTGATTATCTTTGTCTGCAACAACTATACGACCTAAACAATCACAAGCTACCCCAGCTGGACGCTCAAATTCTCCACAACCTGATCCTTGAGTGCCAAATGTTCGAATAAATCTTCCATCTGATGAGAATATCTGCAATAGAATTATTATCATTCCAGTAAATCAATAAAATTGTGAGGATTTTGAAATAAGTTATACCTTATAAATATAGATTTTATCTTAAGTATGCAATTTTAAGCTAATTTTAAGTAACAAGACAGAAGAGTGAATTACTTTAAAACAAAAAGAAATTCAAATGAAAATAATTGTGTTGCCAAAGTTAATAATTCATGTTTATTAAATACATATCATTGACAGTATAACAAAGAACACCAGACATAAAAACCAGAAATATAACAAAGAGCATGAGAGATCCATGAATATCTTTCTTTCAGATTCATCAGGGTATCTTTCCTATTATCTTTCTTTAGTTTTTCTCTTAATAATATATCTTTCAAAACATTCCTTATTACTAATGAATGAAAAACAGTAATTAATTATATTTATCGACATTTAAATTTAATGATGATATAATTGTTCTAAGACTTAGAAATAAGTGAATCATAATATTGTCTTCAACCAATTTTTCTCTCTCAATCATTATTGCAAAAAATTATTAACCTAAATCAAATTAATTCAATTCTGATTAGTGATTAATGTAACTTTGAGAGTTTTATTTTAGTTTCAGACTTACAAAAATCTATTATCTGCTATTTTTTTATATTAATCAAATAAATCATGGTTACACTTAAGATGAACTAAGAATTTTTAGTTGAACTCCTTTTGGTATCAATTAGGATGATACAGTAAAAAATAAACAAATAGAATGCACAATTCTCTGAATCAAGCTAACTTAGCTAATTGAGGGTAAATTTTACAGTTGAAATATTTCTAGCAAAAAGTACAGTGACTTGTCATAATCCTCTGTTGGCTTAGATACAATGGTACCTTGAGATACAAATGTCCTAACATATGAATGTTTTGAGATACAACATGAAATATTCTAAAATTTATACCTCGACATACAACGAAAAATTTGAGATACGAATTGAGTGCAGATGTTAAGCCGGCTGAAAATTTCATTAAGGTTTTTGAAAAACTCATTAGTGAAGAAGGATACCTACCGCAACAAGTGTTCAATTGCGACGAAACGGTTATTTTGGAAAAAAATGCCTAGGCGCATGTTTATCACGGCTGAAGAAAAGAGTCTACCCGGCCACAAGGCTATGAAAGATAGGCTAACTCTTGCCCTTTGCGCTAACGCTATTGGGGACTTCAAAATGAAACCATTGCTAGTCTACCACTCGGAAAACCCAAGGGCCTTCAAAGCTTATAAAGCTATGAAAGAAAAATTACAAGTTCTGTGGCGTGCAAACAGTAAAGCATGGGTGACCCGTCAGTTTTTTTTGAGTGGATGAACATAGTTTTTGGGCCTTCAGTGAAAAAATACTTAATCGATAATGGTCTACCGCTTAAGTGTGTCCTTCTGTTAGATAATGCTCCTGCCCTTACCATACAATTGACGGTCGATGGCCGCTACATGTGTTATTAATGTATTAATAAATAAATTAATAAACATTGTGTGTTATTACTCGTTTATTTATATACAAATTGTGTATATTATATGTAATTTAACTGTGTTTTGGGTTAGTTTCATATCGCTAGAACGCATTAATATATATTATTTTAAATGGGAAAAATTGCTTTGAGATACGATTTTTTTTGACATACGACGATGATCACAGAACGAATTAAATTCGTATCTCAAGGTACCACTGTACCAATAAATCTAAATGAAATCCTGTATTTTAGAATAGAGTTGACCTGGATTCTCACAAATACACTTACTTGTATGCGATTATTACTTCTATCAGCAACAATAATATTTCCTCTCTTATCAACAGCAACACCCCAAGGTCGACAAAGACGTCCTTCTTCCTCACCCTCACCACCAAGGACCAGAACAGGATTTCTAATACTGGAATAATCACGAATTCGATAGACCTGTGCAACAAAAGGGCTTCCTCGGATGTGTTTTCCCCTCAGTAAAACATTGATTGTGTGGGTGCCTTCTTTAGAAGGTATCCAAGATGCTCTAACTGTACCTCTAACTTCTTGGCAGTACTTTTCTATAGTTCCATCTATCCAAGACCCTAAGCATATGATGGAAAAAATAAGTATATTACACAATATATAAAATTGGTATTATCATACTGGTAAATAAAATAATATAAAAAGTCTGAAAACCATAAGAAATTATCATAATAATAATATAAAATGTAAATCATCTAATAACATATTTAAATCAAGTAATCAAGCATTAAAAAAAGGAAATTAAACCATAATATGTTAAAATTAATTTCCTTATCATATGAAATATTGAATTTCAGCTAACCATCAGGGCCAAGAACTTTCACAGTTATAGAATCACTAGGAACTTCTGACAGCTGGCCAAGGTGATCACGCATGCGGACATCAAATGTAGCAGAATGCCCGACAAGTGCATGGTGGAGGCCCTTCCCTGAAGCAACAGTAAACATGGCAAAGGCAGAAGAAACCACTCTTCCAGCAGATGATAATGCATGTAGGATAATGGAACAATCTGTAGGAGACTGGAATGCCAAATAATCATCCTCGCAGGGCTTTAGGAACTCATCCACATCCACAACAGGTTTTGATTGTGTAGAAGAAGCATTTAATGCCCTAGATGGAGAGCCAATGGATGATGATGATGGGGAATTTAAAAGAAAATTAATAATTGAGTAAGCATCTGAAGATGCTAAGGGGGAACCAGGAGAGGAAGGTGGTGGGAGAGTAATAAGACGATTAACAGCTTGTTGCAGCTGGTTGGCCCTCTCTGTCAATGATGCCTCCTTCAATGCCCTTATTTTCTCTACTGATGCAAGAAGTTCTGCTTCTAGCCCAAGGACAGCTTCAGAAAGACTTCGAGCAAATGAGCGAATCTGGGAGAGAGAAGGTTATTATCAAATCATCAGCAGTATAAATAGATTATAACAATCACTTTCAATATTGCAATGCTATTGATAAATAAAAAAATGTTGAAACCTTTTTGATTTGAGTCAAATCTGAAGATTGTTAAGATAGTATTCAAAGTAAAGCATTAAAATTGTACCACATAATACTTAAAATTTTATCTGAGAACTATCATGAAATAGCCTCTTCATTACATCAATATCCAGAGAATAGATATGATTACCTGTACAGCTGCTAAGGCAGCTCTAGCAGATACTCTTTCTGATGTTGCTCTTGTAGCTGCTATTGCTTCTTCTATGGCTCCAATTGTAGCATTTTTTGATTCTGAAAATATTCCTCCTTGTTTACAGTGATAAGTTGCCATACTGTCAGAATGTGAGAAACCTCTATGGCTAGCATTTGAATGATTGACTGATGTTACATTTCTTGCATCTTTAACCAAGGTTGGTGATGGAGATAGAAGCAAATGTAACTTTGCACCTATTTCTGATACTGGGTCATAAAATAGTGAGCCAACGGATGTCACATCCATTGTAGGGTGTATATCTCCCAACTTTTTTCCAGATTCTATGAGTAAATAAGAAATAACCATAATAGTCATTAAAATTTGAGGATTTAATAAGCTAGTAATACCTTACTTAATACATAAAACATAAGCTACTTTTAGACAGAATTCTGGATAAGAGATAAAGACAGATTTAAATTATAAATTACATTTTGCTAGGAAAAGCAAGGTTTTAATACATGAGAATTTGGGAAGAATACGCAAAAGTTAAAAAGTTAGATGAATAAATTGGGTAGTTGATTTTCAAAAATGTGTGTTAATAGTTGTCAGTAATATCATATAGCAAAGCAGAATTAAAATTATGGAGGTTAAAAATTGATGAATGCTAACAAATAAAATCAGTAAATAACACATGGAATTATCAGGTATCATTAATAGAGAAGAACATATAGTTATACAGCACATAATGCATTCAAGATCTGATTTATATAACCTCAAATGATTAATTATTCCAACATATTGATTTATCCATATTCCAAAAACTGCAAACAAAGAAAACTAGAACAGAGAGAAGGTTTGAATTGCTCTATATTGGTTTTTATTTTAAAAAGAAAAACATTAACAGGATGATGGGGGAAGAGATATGACAACAACACATATCAATAAGTAAATATCTGATTCTTAAAATAAGGAAAACATGGTTTAGTGTAATTGAAGCCATATGGCCCTTATGCAGTAGTAATTCTTCTGTCTGGGTGATTCTATCAAGTTGGAAAGTAGAATGAATAGGAGATGAAAAATAAATGACTAAAATGAAATATTTGACCATTTTTCCTTTCCTAAGGATAAGTGAAATGATCATTGCATAATAAATAGCATCTAACTTAATACAAGCATTTATTATATTTCAAAATAATGCCAACAATCATGAGCAACATCACATGGCTTGCTATCTCAATACACAGGGCTGTTTGAGGGATTATTGGTGCACAGAGGAGAGCATAAATAAATGAATCATTAAAAAATGTGACTGAATTAGCTATGCAATAATACAAGATTGAATGCCTTCCTTGAATCAATCATAAAAATCTAAAATATGAAATAAGGATTAGGATATTGATTGTTTTAATTAAATATATATAGGAAGTGCCCTAAAAAGTTTACGGAAATATGGTCAATGTATTTCTTATGGGGAAAATCAAGATTACGGGTCACTCTGGATCAAAATCAAAGTATCAAACACATAGGCAAATGTTGATTTTTTATATGTACAATATATTCGTATCTATTATATGTGTAGAAAGTCTGAATGATCTATGTATCATATTAAGAGAGAGATCATTTTTCAAAATTTGAAAATATTTCACCTCCTGGCATCGAACCCATGTCCAGCTGCAGCTAAATTATACAATTTTTCCGTAGATATACATAATGGCATTAGCTATATGAAATCTTATCTTTCTAGCTTAAAGGGAAGTATTTTTTAAATTTGAAAAACGACCCCATGCATTCTTACACGGGAAAGTGGTAAAGTGGATTTCCGAATTTTTCCTAAGTGAGATTTATCGGGCCATCACGTAAAAAAATCAGCGACTCCATGGCCCCAGCGGTTTAGGCCTGACGTTCATATCCTATATATACATTTATCTCCCCCCGAAGCATCTATATGTAAGAGATAAATTTATGAAATTGTTTCAGCTCAAAAAGTATGAGATTGGGTACTATTGCTTACATTTTCAATTTTATTTACTATTCTTTCTGGTTACATAATTTAAAATATAGTACTTTTCTATATATCCCTATTAAGACCTACTGCATGAATATCAGAATCATTTTCACAAATTGTATAAGATATTCCCTATGAATTGAATATTTCTACTATGGTAACTAAATATGATACCCTAGAGAAATATCAAATAGTAGGTTTTTCTGCAAAGATATGAACCATGAATATTAATTACAAATTTATTTTTTAATTGAATAAATTAAGAGGTAATAATTCATGCATATTAAAAACTAATGCAATGAAATCATATATAATTACCAGAATTATGATGATTAGAGCTATGTCCTTTAGATAGGCAAACTCTCTGATGCATAATAAGGCAACTGTCACAGAAAGGGTCATCTCCACACTCTTGGCACTTTTCTAAAAACATCTTACTATCATTACAATTAGAACAGGAAGGCAGAGGTCCAATTAAAGGAGAGGATTTGCGATCTACTACTAAACTTGAAAATGAATTGAGTGTAGAATCTTGAAAATTTGGTGGTGACTGCCCATGAAATGAAGGTGTTGGCGTAATGGACCTTCCATTATCATGAATTTGATGACTAAGAGAAGAAACAGAGCTTGGAGGGGAGGCATTCTGAAGAAGACTGCTAAGATGCTGGTGAATTAGGTTGGAACCTCCACTTCCATAGGATGAAGATGCAGTTGAAGATGAGGAAGAAAGAGGAGGGTGAGGTGGAGATATTGGTGATGAAGAATGTAATGAAGAAGGAATCGAATCATATGGCAAGATAGAATAGCCTATACTATTGGATGTCTGTGTTAAAGATTTTGGATGCTCAGGATATGTTGTAGCCATCCTGTAAATTAAAACAAAATACAGGTTAAATATATGCATGAATGCTACAAGAGTATATAAGCATTCACTTTACAAAAAACTAAACAAGTAAATATAAGAAATAAGTTTATAATTTCAATTACCCTTTCAAATTAAAGCGCATTTTACTTTACTTCAAAAATTATTATTACTCCCCCTTCAAAATCAATCTTTTAATTAATAATGAACAGTAATTTCTACTCCAAAAGCATTTTATTTCTGGTTATTCAGATACTTCCTCACATACTAAAATATATCTTTATATAAACTGAAAATAACATAAATTGGATTAAGATGTATTAAAGTTTATTTGCAGTCTTCAAACAGAAAAGTGAAAGTTTTGTATGTGATACGTACTATTCACTGTGTTAAGGATGGAGTTTGATTAAGAGTATCATGAAAGAACCACCTTAAACTTCAGTAGCTTTAATTTTCATGAAAACAGTTCAGTTCATAAGACCAATCATAAAAGGAATGAGTACATTCATAAAATCGAACACATTTAATAAATACATTAAACATAAAAATTAACACTTATATATGCCTAATCTACAAAAATTTCAATAGTATATATGCCAGCCTTACAATTAAAATTTCCTTTAGAAAAAATAAGATAAGATAAATGCTTACAAAACTGCATTTCTTTTTTGAGGAAGATCTATTAAGAAAAATGGAGGAACTCTTGCACAAGAAGAAATAGGCATGGATAAGTATGACTTTTTTTCTTGATTTAAAAGATATTATTCATTGATATACGGTATATATCTGTGAAATATAATTATATGTCCAAACTGTATTTATAAAATTACAATTCTTTTCACCAAGCCAGCTAAACATTGGTAAATTGTTTTAAAATAAGTGTAAGTCAACCAAATTTTTAAAGACATAATCAGTTTACAAAGGTCACAATATAAATTTTAAGTTATCTACATAATAATCATTCCGATATGTCATAAAAATAATGAAATATAGGAATAAAAGTTGCCAAGTAGAAAAATTGATTGGATTCCTAATAGCAGTACAAAAGCTTGATTTAAAATACCTGAAACTACGAACAATATAGTGATCAGAAGTTTAAAGCTATATTTATCTCCATAAACTCACTTTGATATACAAAATTGACACTTATCATACACAATTTGGTGAAAGAATGATTACGGAAATGACAAACAATAAATATGAAGTATAACGCCTTTGAGGGAAAATTCACTCCTGGATATATACAGCTATGTTGACTATGATTATTTTGAGGTGGTAAGTTATCTTATTCACATTTACTAAGAGGTTTCATTCCGTTTCGCAGAGACTTAAAAAATAAGAGATAAAAAAATCTTAGCAAAAATACGTTCATTCAGAATTCAGTAATAACATGACTTTTAGTAAGAATAAAAACTTTAGGTGATTTTGTCCAAACATGCAAATATATATTGGCTTAAAATTTATGAAGAAACTATGACCTCAAAGACAAGTATTAAATTTCGCAGTTTTGAAATAACGCATTTCACACAAAACGATGTCACCCATTTGTTATAGATTGGTCTTTCAGTATTTTATTTCGCTAAAAATAAATCAGTGTACGTCCGAATTGCGGCATTTAATTATAATAACTCACGCAACAACAGTTATCGTCCTCGAGATTTTCTTGGTTTCCTTAAAAAACCAAGTAAGATTATTTCAAATGCCAGCTCGAGCTCGATTCATCATTACCATACATAAAAATTTAAGTTCTTTCCACCAGTCAAACATCTCAAAATAATGTTACATCTTCATTCGCATACGTTGTGAATTAAATAAAAGAAGCCTATTTAATAGTAGACGCTATAGCCAAATTCTATGGACATTTTACGACTAGCAAACTATAAAAGTTTTTCAATATTCTTTTCGAGACAACAAAAAATTGAGGTATGTATATTTCATTTAAAAACGAGAGGATTTGGGAAGAGCCGTTTCCTCATCAAGAGCAGTGAAGCAAACAATTGCCGCAAGCCTGTTAGCCTAAGAACCTATCAATCATGGCTACCCTCTGTCAATTGTCAATTACTCGACGCTGATAATGGAAGCGTATCGTGACCCAGGATAAGAACGGTAGGCGAAGACCAATAATAAATGTTACAGGACCTAAGTACTGCAATCTTTGAAAACTTATCGATAAGTTGATTAAAATATACATAATAAAACTGAAATTACATAGTTAAACAAAATCATTTTATCCATAAAAATAAACATTTTTCACTAAAATAAAATAATGTGGATATTGAAATCATTAACAATACTACTTCTACCGGTAAATAATGAAATATGCATGCTTTATCGTCGCTTCATCTTGAAAGTTGAGCAAGGTCAAGGACCGCAAGGCGTCGATACAAATGATGATCTAGACTATATCATTATATACATAACATACCGTCAGTGAGAAAGCTAACTTATGCCAAGACAGGAAAATGTAATCCATGCTCTCTTACCTATTTTATCCTGTAAGAAATGTCTTCATTTCAATAAGATTAGACTGTTCAATACTTTTTCTTGTACCGTTAACGGTTCCACGCATTACTTTTAAAACAAATTAAATATATCTTAATTCATGAACCAGCCAATATTTTTTAAATATTTTCACTGCGTTTCTTAGTTTAGCTGAGGATCCACCATGTCCTGGGTCAACAAGTTTACCATTACGCCAAATGCTTGCTTTTTTTCTATGACGTACAGGGAAAGGTGACCATGTGACAACCTTCGACCAATCAGTGATATTCTTTGTTGAAAACGTTTCACCCAATCAAAGGGTCTCCTTTAAAGGTCGACTTTCTTCTCCAAATTATAAGTATCGTTAAATATATATATATATATATATAAGATATATCCTTATCATGTTTTATCAGATTTAACTATCACTACATCGTGTTACTTTTAAAATATTGTACTGCTACTCAGTCATCTCAGTTGTGCATTCCGCTCGTTTGACGAATGCATCCCCACAGTCAAAAGTAAATGCTTTCCGTGCATTCTTTTAGCGATTATAATTCTTATATAAGAGAAGGCGCACATTAAGATATATCAATTTGCTCTTTAAAGATTTTAAACTTTAATATGAATAATCGGAAAGGTTGAATTTGGTGGGTAATTGACTAAGGAGAGGTGAATATAAATCGAATGAGATACCTGAATAATCAATCGTTGAGAAGTAATTTCCATTCAAAAATCATAGTGGAATTTATCAGCTTGATAATATACGTATCAGGTGTTCTAAATAATCTCCTTGAACTTCTTCACCTCTCTTAAATACCCTACGCCCGTCGAATGACATCTTCCAAGAGGGGACACCTTACAATAAAGAAAACGTGATAATTATAACACAAAGATGATAACATAATACTATCATAAAAAACGATTATTTCTTTATTAACACATTAGGTGGTATTAGTGTATAACACATTCGAAAGCAGATGATAAATTTCTCTCGAAGAGAACGCAAATATGACGAGTGAAAGAGATATCATCTACCATTCTTCGACATTTAAAGGAATTATACTTTCTTGTTTTTTAAATCAAACGTTTTCATTTTTACGGAACTTTATTATCTAATATCCAGAAAACTTGAAAATATTTGTACAATTCTACAAATAAACATTGTAGTTTAAACCGCAAAAACTGGATATCTTCAGCTTTATATTTATTTATGGAATTGATATGATTTCAACAGTTGTCTTTCTTTATTGTGCAATTAGATTCAAAACGTAGGTTATTCACTGAAGGAAAGAAGTCTAGAACAATTACATGCCCATGAGTCTCCTTACTGTTATCTACATAAATATCATGAGAGTTTTGATGGAACATCTATAAACCTTTTCATCATCCTATCCAACAGAAAAAGCCCTATTCAGGATGAGATCCAGAGCACTGCACCAAATCTATGCATTATAAACAAAACAAGAGGTTGGATTTTTTGCCAAAGCAATAAGGTTTTGTTGGCCAACTGAAGCATGGGATTATAGATGTTATTTTTACATTCCTACCTTGCAATTTTCCTTACTTCTATATCTAAATAAGTTTAAAGTCAGAGGAACCTTGATAAGTTATTTATTTTTAAAGAAATAAAATTCTAATCCCTTTTAGATAATCAAAATTCAACAATAATTTAATAGAAAATAGATAAAAAGCATAAGAAGATGAAAATAATTTTATTAATGAATGTATACCTTTAATATATTCACATAGTGATTTTTATGATTAGATTGCAAAAAGTAGGGTTATATAAAATTTGAGGAAAATATATTTCTTGGATATTTACACTTTGTTGACATGTCACCTCTGAATTTCAAATTAAAGTTATGAAGAAGAATCTTCCACTAACTTCAGACAACTTGGTATAATTTTCTTGACATGAGCTGTAGAAAAAAAGCATAAAACAGTTGGTAACACTGAATCTGGAGAATGTGGATTCTGTTTTTCAGCCAAATGATTCAGATGTCCATCTTGCAACAGCCTTTTCTGAAGCTGATAAAAATCGAAGGCATCATTTGTTTGATAGGCATTCACCAATTTCCTAGAAATATATAAAATCAGACTTCCATTCATCAATATACATACACCAAAGCTAACTAGTTATGCTGTTATCGGAAACAATATTGAATAGTCATATAGATGGTGCCATTCAACATCAGTTATTCTCATAAGGGGACCTTTAGGCTATAGTACGGGGTTCTCAATAACATAAACATGTTTATGTTCCTTGGACATTACTAATAAGAACCTGAAAATTATAGAGGCCAAAACTCTCTAGTTTCTTTGTTGTTTAACATTTAAAATCCTTAATGATTGAAAATCAACAATTGTAGCTCCTGATAAATTGACCTCCATCTCCTTTCTTTATCAAGCAAATGTTGGCAAAGTGGTAAACCTGTGCCGCAGTCCTAAAGTTCCCCTTCTCACATCAGTTAAATTAATCAATTATAATCTATACCTAAAGGATATGAAACAACCTTCAGTGAGAACCAATGACTATCATAGTCGCAGAATTCAATATCATCTATTTCTAGGAATCCTATTGCCATTTTAACTGGGACACTACATATTAATTGTACTGTAACTTAGCTAAGAGAGGCAATCTGTCACCCCAGAAGTAGCAAATCATCACCCATTTTATAGATAGCCTACCCTTCCACTACATTGTTTCTATGCTTCTAGCTTGGTGACTATATATTTCATAGATAATAGAATGTATATCTACACTTAAAATATATATTTTTCATCATTTCTCATATTTGATAGTTTATATAACATTACAAGTAAAGGTGTGCTTGCTCACAGCAAGCAATGCTATAATATATTGTTAATGAAAATTAAGGTTTTTCTGAAGATTAGTCTGCTCAAATATGGCAAAACATACACTTAAGGACATTTTTGCAGCATACATCACATTAGGTTTGATTTATCATGCTTTTCTTATGACAGCATTATTACCACCCTGGCATCAAACCAAGGCCATCCTGCAACAAATACTATCATCATTTGCTTGAGTATGATTGTCTTTATAAACACACCCAATTTCAAAAGCAAATTCATTTAGGAAAGGCATCAAAAAAGAGTTCTTTTTTCCCGATGCATTTCTTATGGAGATATAGTAAACTCCCCCAGGCATCAAACCAAAACCATTTACGACATTTTTGCAGAAGCTATATGTATTAAGAAGGCTTTTCGATGCATGTATGTAATTTAAATTTTCTACACTAACGGAAAGTGCCATAAAATCTATTTGGAAATCTAGCCCATGTATTTCTTAAGGGTAAATCCAAGATTACGGGTCGATCTGGAACCCATAGCACATAGACTGCTGTTGATTTTTTTTCAGAGTACATTATGAATGTATCTATTAGTGCAGAAAGTTTGAATGATCTATGTCTCATATTTAGCTAGATATGATTTTGCAAATTTTGAAAATATGTCACCTCCTGGCATCGAACCAGGCAAGTTGACCAGTTGCAGCTAAACTATGCCATTTTTCCAAAGAAATATATAATAGCAATAGTTGCAAGAAATTTTATTCTTCTGGCTTAATGGGAATTTTTTTTTATTAATATTTAAAAAACGACCCTATGCATTCTTACAGGGGACAGTCGATTTTGGGGCCTCCTATGTACAACCGAACCCATGATAGGTAGGGTTCGTTTCCAATTTTTTCCTAGGTGAGATTTAGAGGGCATTCCCATTAAAGGAAATCGGTTACCTTGTGGATTTATATATAGTATATATAAAAATCGGTGACCCCGTGGATAGATATGATTAGATATATCACCCCGAAGCAGCTATATATAATGGAGAAGCTAATTATATTTTAAGCTTATCACATATCAACATCCTCTTTTGAGACAATTACAGTGTGGTCGTAAACTTAACAACAGATGTCACAAACATCCAAACCATGAGAGGAAAATTTCCTCTTCAGTCAGGATTTGAACTGGGGACCTCAGCATTAGAACATTAGCACGCCAACCATTCTCCCAATTTGGCTGGCAAATATAGAATTAATTAACTATTATAAAACTCATTAACAAATTCATCACAAAAAGAAGATTGAAGTAATATTCCTTAACTTGAAAAATTCTCTCAAAATAATGAAAATACTCATAAAATAAATAGATGTATCATAATCTAAATCATAATACTTGTTATTTAGATTCTCACTATAAAGATACCAAGCAAACAAGTATAGTTTGACTCATTCCAGACTTTTTATCTAATTTAGAATATATAAATATTCTATTAAAAATGTTAATAAATAAATTATTATTATTATGAATATTTCATAAAGTAAAGAAAATAATGATTATTGATAATGAGAAATTTTAAAAATAATTACCCATCTTTCATCCAGTCTTCATACAATTTCCTCCATTTATCTTTTTGAAGTTCTTCGACAATTTTCACTGTTGCTCTGGAGCACTGTGAAATGTATATATGATAAATAGTTAGCCTCAGATACACAGCTTTCTACCAAAAATATTGTTATTTATTAACTGAAAGGTAAATGAGTGAAGTGATGAAAACTTACAAACAAACTAATCTAATAGTTTTTGCCAAAACATATCTCTGAAATAAGCATAATTTCATTAGAAGTTTCAGTGTAGTTGTTGCAGATGGATAAATGGAGTTTAAATCCATCACAAAAAATGTTTTTATCATATTACACAAAATTCAACCAAATATTTCCAAAATGATTTGTTATCATCAGTATCAATGCGATTCTAATTCAAATAATCTTAGATTATATGCATTGAAATATTATTCAGTATATATTTATAGCATTTTGTCACTAGTCACAGAAATAAATGACATACCTCAACAGCTAATGTAGTAACATCAAGGGCAATTTTAGCATTGATCACACAAAGCAATTCTACTTTTTCATTCTTTTTCATTTTTTTTCTTTGTTGAGGAAGTGATACTTCTTTTCCTAACAAATTAAACATTTATCAGTCATTAACACATATTCATAATCATAGCAAAGATGTTAAAAGATCTTTCAGTTGAATATTCAAATTCTGTTTATATGGTCTTACCCTAATATTTGATTTACAAGAACTAGGATGAGAATCTTATAATAACCTTATTTTAAGTGCTGTTCCTTCTTAGGTAAACAATTTTTCTGTTCATACTAATATTTGAACTTGTACTTTTGACTACTTTCCATAAAAATATGTAATTTATCTATATATGTAATAGGTATGTAGTGTGCATAATTTAAGATGTCTAAATTATATTTGTAACTAAATATTTAAAGCAGTGTTAACTGAAACTAAATTATGAGAAGTAAATATGAGAATCAATCAAAAAATAAGTTGTTTCAATATTTAGAATGCTAGAGGATTTTTGACAATTCTGATAACTTTCCACGAAATTAAGGAACCTTCTGAATATAAGGAGAGGTGCAAGACTTTCAAGTTATCCCTCTCACATTCCCTTTGGATTTAGGCAGTAGAGATGAAGCACATTCCCTGAAGCAGGGGTCTGCAACCTTTTGCCTACTGTGAGCCAAATTAAGGTTTCAAATTATGAAGAGAGCAATGTAACATCATTTTATACAATATTCTTATTTTACCATATATTCTATTTTTATATTTTTATTAATTATATAATATATAATGATATTCAATAATATGCAAAATTTAAACATTGTTATAAGAAATAGAGTTTCTTGAAAGATTTCTTTTAAAAAACTGGAAACGTGGAAGTCTGCGCGCCATTTAAAATTGCTTGGCTAGCCATAGGTTGCTGACCCGTGCCTTACAAAATCAAGGTCAAGCACCTCCCCAGGACCAAAAGTATTCAGTAGTTTAGTCCACCAGGAAGATAAAGGCCTCCATTTTCTGGGAGAAAAAAAGGAGTTTTCCTGGTAAGGAAAATAGAAACTTCATCTTAATTCCACAAAAAAATTTTAATAACTAACACTACTTTTCAACTATGGTCTAGTCATCTTCTGGTGAAGATACAAAAAGTGTTAAGTGTTGTTGATTGTTACAAAAAGTGCAATAAACCCATGAGCAATACAAAACTTTAATCCAAGGGAAAGAGGAATATGGAGTTAATAGTGAGAGGGGGAAGCATGTTGATGAGTGATAGCAGAGGAAAGGGAGCACTGAAAATATACAAATTATGATTATCAAATGAGTTTGAAGCCATTTTGTAAATTAGAATATCTAACTGTTCAATAATGTCTAATCTTGGGTCTTTAGTTACATTAAAAAGAGTGACTTGAAATTTCAAAAGATGATTTTCTTTCAGCAAGTGCAATGAAAAATGAGATAAATTAAAACCCTTAATGAAAGATTCTTTATGTTCTTTTATCCTAATTTTTTTCCTGATTGATATTTTGCTTAAAAGAGAAACAATTAACAGCTCCTGGTATTGTTAAACCACAAAGCAGCTATGTTGAGCCATCTAATCTAAGGTCTCATATAAATATTCCACCATCACATTAGGGGTGATGGGCCCTGAAGCTAAAACATATAAAAGAGGGCCAATTTTCATGGTTCAAGATTGATTTTATACAGGTTACAAGGAACAATTTTAGGAAACTCACAACATTTCCAACAGTACTTTAACTATTAAGGTAATTTTGCCTCAGAGTCTCGATTTAGAACACTTGTCCTACTTCACTGAATCCGAAAAACTAACATAATTGTCATAAACATAATCCTAATGTAAATGTCACTTCTACAAATACTTAAGGACAGATACTTAATTAGAAACCAAATTTCCAACATGATATTTTCACCTTCAGAATACTGTGTTTTTCCTTCTTGAAAATTTCTTAATTCAGTTCCCAACTGTGCATTTAGATCTATTGTAATTTCATTTCCACCACTGGCTTCATCTCCACTGTTACTTGGCTTTATTTCTCTCAAAAAGGCTTCTGCATCAGCCATTACTTCTTCCTTTGTTAATGGTGTTATATTAGGGTGCTCTTGAATATATTTTTCAGCAAGATCAACAGATTTGTTGTCAGTGTAGTATAAGGCCTGTAGAAGAAACATTTATTTATAGACATTACCTTAAATTTATTCGATGTAAGTCATCTTCATTCTTAAATAATTAAATCTGCTGTTTCATACTCAAAAGATATTTGAGGGTTAATTGAAAACATATAACATAGACTTACCATAATTTAGAACGAGAGAATTACTGAATAAAAATAAATGATGAATGTATAATACTTTCATCATTAATAGTCCATGCAAATATATGAACTATGAGTTAATAAATAGAATCAAATACAATGTAGTAGTAGTTTTTTTATTTATAACACCAATCAATTAATAATTATTCCTCAAATTGAAATGATTCCCCATCTATTACTTACATTAGGATTGATATTATATTTACTCTTAATACAAATTTGTAGCTTATAAAATACTTTTATACAGCATTTTTATAAAAAATACATATGGTAGCACATAACATTTTGAACTACTAATTGTCATTAACTAATTGGAGGGTATCAAATTTTATGCTTCGTTATATTTTCTATATAAGAACATCTCCATGAAAATGATAAGAAACATTTCCTAAATTACACACAATGTCTCTGTATCCCTCCTTCAAATTTTGTCTACAATACAGAAGACCCATAAACAATGATGAATTGATTTGATGTAAATGGAGTACTTTATAATTTTTAAAATTAGTTTCAAAAAGTCATACAATTAAACTATATAAAATATTATTGCTAATTTTCATTACAATAATTTTATTATAATTGCTTTTGAATACTAATACAGATTTCCCATTTTAAGTTTTTGTTGGAATTCAGTGAACGATTAAAGATTATTATAAATATAAATGCAAAATGAATAAAATAAAAGTACTAATTAAAAATGGATTTAAAATATCAATTAACATGAATTAAGTTGGAAAAATCAGGCATAAAATATCTTTAAAGAAATAATAAGATTCTATGCCAAACAAAATTTTCTTCATAGCATTGTTAAATAATTCTTACCTTTTCCACTGCTATTTTTGAATATCCCAGCTGTGTAAGATGCAAGTAAAATAAGGGATCTGGTTTCCAAAAGTATTGTAATGGTTGATGTTCTCTCCAATATTTAGCATCATCTTCTTGCTTTATTTGATTATTTAGTTTATTTGAATCAGATAATAATTCTTCCTTCAGAGTATTTTCATTTATCTCCAAAGAAGTATTTCCTTTCACTTCATTCTCCCTTATCTTGGAATGCTAATACAGTAAGTGAATATTTATTATTATTGTGAAGACTTAGACAGAAAATTTTAAACTAAAATGTATATAATATTTACAATTTCTTGGAAATATTACATTATAAATAGCAGTAAAGGAAATAAGATTTAGGGTAATGAGATAGTTCTAGAAAATAATTAATGACTTGTTATTATAATTTAAATATTTATAAACAATCAATTAACATGCAAAAGACGAATCCATTGCTATGTTACAAAATTCTTTTTTGAAATCAACCTTACTCTTAAATTTGAGCAACCATGGAATATTTAGTCAATCGAAAATAGTGATCAAGATCTTCTTTCTACAAGTTTCTTTCTTAACATAAATTCCATCACATTATCTGCAAACAGTAAACTCACTCCTTTTTTCATGGTTATCAGAGTTTTGGGAACCATTTCATTCTCGGTCAGCTTTCTTTGTCTTTCTACATATGGTATTTTAGCTGTCTTCCATGCCGTGATGCCTCTTTCATATGCTTCTTTACGAAGTTTATCTTCAGAATCCTCTATTACTTTCATTCTTGTCTCGATGCTAGTTTTCGTCATTCCTTCTTCAGTATCTTCTGATAAATAATGAGCCCATTTATGATCCTCATGGAGCTGATGATAAGTCTCAGAGCATTTACCACCAGAATTGGATTCATCGCAAGACGTATCATAAGATATACACTTCGAGGAAGTAGAATCCTCCGCCATGATTCAGGTATTTTAAATGAAGGACTAACTCAAAAAAAAACACTTAGAGCATCGACAGTTGGTACGAAATAAGTTAATTTATTACGAAAACTCTCAAACTTGGATAGAATAAATTCTAAATGCATTTAGAGGATCAGATTCCGAATTCAAACGCTGCGAAAAAAATTTGCAAGGATCCCGCCAACGGGATACGGATTTAACCATTTATTAAAGGATTTAACAAGATGTTTAAAAGTTTTCACGTTATGACGATTCTAGATACTCCAAAAATGGCCCTTGGAGAATTAATCTCTAATTAAAGGAACATAAAACACGGCATCAGTGAATAAGGGTTTTTGAAAACTATTACTCTTCTTTAGTCGGCTCACGCATCAATTGATTCCGATGTTCGAATGTCGAAATTTTGCGTGTGTATCTTTAATAGCCATTAATTCTCGTTGTACTCATTATGTTTTTCCATATTATTATATTAAGGTATACACACATATGTTTATGTAGATATATATTCCCATACATAGGTATTTATGCTCTTAAAATAGTTTGAATCAAAATGTCATACTCGGACGACTATAGCCGCAGAGCCCAATTTAAGAATGTTTGTTACACTTATTGAAGTAATTATCATGATAGCAAGGGTAAACTTGTTAGTCTTTTCATAAGAAAAAGTATCAGAATGCAAAATGTATTAGATTCTGAATTCCTTTAAATACTTCTAAAATTCATTATTAAATAAAAAATTATTATTGAAATCTGTGAGAAAAAGCTCACTACGCTCCGCATCAATGACCTTTATATGATAGGGAATTAGCGATGCTTCAGAATACAATACATCTATATAATCTTTTATAGATATACTAGCTGTGCCTGCGCCTAACAGGCGCGCTTAATCTAACTAACTAACGCGATGACATATATATATGTAAAGGAGTTAATGCGGCAGACAGACACACAATGCAATCGTAAACTATATTTCATGACCAAAATAAGAAACTTTATTCAATTTCCCTTTTTTGGTGCTACTTTCAAATCCATACGCGGGTTATTTATAATTTAATTTTGCAATAGAAAGGAAGCATGCAAGTGATAAAATCTAAGTTTACATGTATTTCTTACGAGAACACCGTAAACACCGGACACACACCAAACGGATTATATATATGATACATATATAGATATGTAATTCATGAGGCAAGTCTTTCCGTATAGAAAGTTCTACTACCCGCCGCACTAGCGCAGCGACGATGATTTTTGGAAATCAGGGAGGATTTCCTTTAGTTTAACATTCTATCGAAGTGTACTTTGACTTTGAAGTGTGAGTGGTTTTAGGATGAAGCACGTGTGTCAATTTTAAAATTATCAATGTTGTTTAGATATTAGTTGAGGATTTCGAATAAGGGTATTTTATTTCTATCGGAAATAATTAAATGGAGTCCGAAGTGCAGGAAAAGGCTTCAGTTACCGAACTGTCTATTACTGAGAGATGTCTTGAGACAGATATCTCCAAGGGTGAGGATCGTCGTCCTACCGTAAAAGTTTCGGAATGCTCTTCAAGTGATTGTCAATACAATTTGGGTACTACCTTTGAGACAAAGAAGCCTTGTAATAGTGAGGATTGCGATATTTTGAATGAAGCTCGAGAAAGTTATGATGATGATTGTGACAATGGTGGACGTTTGGATGGCAGGGCATCAGTTATCCTTTTCTCAGAATCTGTTGATAATAACACTGAATCTTTAAGCGGGAAGAACAAGTGTAGAACTGAACCGTTTGCCCCTTTATCGCCTAAAGGTTCAGTTCTTATTATGAATGAGGCAACCGAAAGAAATCGCACTAATTTTGGAAACAATACTGGCGCAGATGATATTTTAGTTTTGAAGAACCTTGATGAACTGAGAGGAAAAGAAACTTCAGATGATAATAACTCTGTTGATCTAACAGAAAAATTAATCGTTACAGTGAAGAATGTTGGTGAAATCGAAGTGAAAGCAAACTTCGAGGAAAGCTCTTGCATTCGTTCCTCGGAATCGAATAAATGCAAGGTTAAGGCGCATTTATGTTCAGATGAAGATGCCAGTATCTGTGACAGTTTCTCTGGCAGAAGTGCTTTTTCTGGGTCGATTGTGAGTAGTGCAGAAACAAGTCATGGAGAAGTGAGTGAGTTAGAAACTTATGACATTTCTGGGATTTCTAGTTACAAACGAATTGAGAATCCAGTATACAATGATTGTGACGTTAATGCAAGCAAATTCCAGGATTGCGGAACATTGAATAGTGCTACTGTAATTAATATATCGTCTGTTGTTAAAGAGGGTAGTAATTGTCAATTTCCTGATGCAAAAATACATAATTTTTCTAGTATTTCTGATTCAGCAGAACGAACTACTGTGGTTTCCAATGCAAGATCTAAAGGACCTCTTAATTATCGGGACAGCGCAAGCAGTAGTAGCGAGTCAGAATTATCAAGCAGTTCAGATGATGAGAGCATTTCCGAGCAGACGGATGTTGATGGGCAGATGCTTAAACATGGTCGAAGACCAGAGCCAGTTTGTCATGGAGAAATGCTTCTGAATGAATTGCCTCCCATTGAAGATCTCAATATTAGTGTTTCTGAAGAGGATTGCATCAAAATTGGCGAGATTTCGAGCATAGTTGGCGAACTAGCTGTAATTCAAGCTTTACCAAATACCCCAGCCTTGGATTTAGATAGTGTTCTTTTCCTTGATCATGGAAAAATAGCCCTGGGAAAAATATTCGATGTATTAGGACCTATTAAGGAACCATTTTATACAGTTCGGTTCAATTCAGAGAATCATGCTCGAGAACGGGGAGTGACTGTTGGAGCAGATGTATTTTGTGCCCCTAGAACTGATCACACAGCATATGTATTTCTAGCAGAGATGATGAAAATTAAAGGAAGTGATGCATCTTGGGAGCATAACAATGAGCCTCCACCTCTTTGTGTAGATTATTCTGATGATGAACAAGAAAGACTTGCTCGAAGGTCATTTGTGCATCAAAGGCATGTTGATAATCGGGATGGCGGCCCTCCTAGAAAGAGGAGAGGTATTCGTCATAGGATGGGGAATTCTTATCAATCAAATGGTACTGATCAAAGGAAGAATACATTAGAAGATGCAAGATCAGATTCTTCATCTGTGAGAGGGTACATTCCTCATTCTCTACCACAGACAACATCCTTTTCTTCTATCTTTCCTTCCCATCCAGTGTTTCCCTCTGCTCCTCAAAGGATTCCTGGAGGATTTACTGGACCATACAATCGTCCTTCCTTGATGATGGGAGGGCCCACTGGAAATTTTACAACGCCAATGAGGAGTGGCTTCAATAGTCCTTTCTTTGAAGCACCACCAAGAAACTTTCCACCATCATCATCACCTACTCTGCCCCCTAATTTACATCATTCAATGAACTCTCACCAACCTTACTTTATAAGACCCTTCCACATGCTGCCAAGTGTGCCTCTTGTACCTTTACCACCTCTTCCACCATATCTTTCATCACCTCATGTGAGGCCTTTTTTATGTCCCCCTCGTTTTAGACCCCCTATGGATGACCATAGAGGGCAGAGCAACTTTTAAATTGATGAGTGATACTGAGTTTTGTTTAAGGATTAATGTGTGCAAAAATAGATGATGGACATCCTAGCTTTAAAACTTTTTGTTTTAAAATAAATTGGAGATGATGTTCTGTTATAATTCAAATTCTTCATAATTTTTTCTCTCTGAAACCAATGTAAATTTATTCATACTGATGAGTTGAAGGCTATAATGAAATAAACTTAGTACTAATCATTGTCTTTTCTTTAAAGATCATGATATTTTTAATCATGTTAAAATATTGTATCTAAAAAGTTAATACTGAAATTATTGCAAGCATTTTCTCTAAACTTATACTACTTTTTTACTATTAGTTGTCTAAAATCTTAACCCTTCTTGTGTTCACTTATTGCTGGCTCTTACTCATCTATCTGAAAGAAGAAAAAAAATTATGCAGTTGAAAGGCTCAGATTTTTTTTTTGGAGTATGATAACTTTCAAATAAATGAAAATTTCTTTCTATACATGTATATATACTATCGATTTATGAGTCAAGGTGTGCCGGATTATAGCAAGCAGTCGGTTTATATAACTAATAATTATTAAATAGAGAATGTTTTAAATTCCTAAACTGCACATGCATAACTTATCATGAAATACAGGATATTTTAATGTATTTTATTGGGGTTCGATTTCCCATGCATTTCTTATGGCAGCATACTACCCGCTCGGACTTTGAACTAAGGACATGCTGCGCAAATACGTTCATCGTTAGGGTAATTATCAGCGCCTTCGCAAATCCTCCAACTTTCACCGCAAAATACATAAGGGAAGTGCCTTAAAAGGAGTTCCGATTTCCCCATGTATTTCTTGTGGAGAGATAGTTAATGACCATATAAAACGATACTACGGGAACTATACATAGAGATGTGGCCTTTCTATGCATGTGTGAAATTTAAATACTGTACTTCCCATGTAATCTTATGCAGAAAATAGAGATTACGTACGGATCTCTCTAGAATCGAACCCATCAGAGACAACTATGGATATTTTTCAAGGTTGATTATGTATGTACCTATATGTTAACGAAGTCTGATTAATGTATGTATATAATTAAGCTGGAAAACATTTTAACATAAAATTTTAAAATAATTCACCAGGTGGCATTGAACTAAACTATACTACTGTTCGCCTACTATTTGTAGGTAAACAGTAGTATTTTTGTGTAGAAACAAACAGTGAATATAGCCCAATGAAATTTTATTGTTCTATGTAATCGGGAAGTATTTATTATAATTGCTAATGCTAAACAAGGACTATCTAATTCTAAGAAATTTAAATTTGGATATTGTAGAAAATACTCATCACTATATTTTCATATTTTAAATCTTCGCAAATACAATTTTTCATAGCATAGAAATGGAGAGTGGCAATGATATAAAATGTTTAACTCTTAGGCAATGATTGAATTTTATTAAAAGAATAGCAATATTTTTACCTTCATTATCTAGTGCTTTATTTACACATGGATAAGTAAAGCTCTAAATGAGAAAAAAAGTACTTTTGTCCAGTTATCTTTAATTTTAGAGCTCCTTTATATTTTCTAGTATTTCTTTTAACTGCTGATTTATTCTTGGATTTTCTCTTAAACGACTAGGAAGTAATTCAAAATCCACAATTTCTATTTCATGTGGAGGATCAACGGAACGAGGTAATAATAGTTGTAATTTATTCCCCATTCTTTCTGCAGTATTATTAAGAAAAGTTGCCCCACCACCAATCAGTCTTTCACACAAAGCAGCTATTCCACAGAAATGTCTAAATTTAATATTTTTTTTATTGGTAGATGTAATAACCAGGCTATTGAAATCTACAATATCCTTTTTTGTGTCACAGAGATTCAAAAAATAAGCAGTTTGTGATGATGTAAGTTGAATGCCCATTATTTCAGATAGAGCTGTCTGTAGTTTCTGTGGAAAAATAAAAATTGTTAAAAATTAGATGCATTCAAAAGTTAAAGGTACACTGATACAGAACAGAAATTAAAATCTCTTTTCCCTGCTACCATGAACATAAATATGTTTTCATCACTGGTCTTGGCTACTGTAAGAATACTGTAAATTCTGATTTATATTGATTTACCCAATATCCAGATTGCACAAAAATATCACTTATGAAAAAAGAAATGTTGTAACTTCCACAGGTTTTTATTTTGGCTTCTAAGTGAAACTGGTCACCTAAATAACTTACTGAGTAAATATTACTATGTTTCTCTCTTGCATGAGTATTAAGTTTCATGTTTGTTCAATGTCTGATGAGTTAAATGAAAGAATTAACCTTCAAGTGAATGATGATAGATTGCAATAAAACTTATATTTGGAAATTCATTATTTCTGATATTAAGAAGCTCTATTTTTTAGAATGGTGCTATAGTTATAGAAGAAAACTTTAAGCTTCCCCAGAATACCTCTACATTTTCAGGCCTTGAGGTCTACAAAGCTAATCAAAATAAATTCAGCATAATCGATAAAGAATTTTAGTTGTCAGTCCATTATTAATTTTATAATAATAATTAATATTTTTAATCCACTATTCTGTTCTCAGAAGGGACAGAGGATAATTCATATATTGTGTAATACATGTTGCCTAAGGAGCCATTTTTACAAATTTATGTTTGTGTTTAGCTGTGATCTTATCCTACTTACTTTAATGATCAGTAATTATTTAGCCTTCTAGAAAGCTTTCCTCTTTTCTATTCCTCCAGTGAAAAATATTTTCAATTTTCCAGTGAAAAATATTTCCTTACATTTATCTCCATGAAAGAAATAATGTGTTCTTTTTATACTTTCCTCAAAGATACATAAAGATAAATGGCTATTCAATCTGAGTCATTTACATATTTTTGATTCCAGTATCTTCCAGTAGCTTGGTTTCCTTTCATAGACACTTAGGGACATGCTGTTGTTTGACTTACATCAAGTGCCATTGTTCTTTGCTCTGGAAAACCAATATCATCTTCCTTCAATTCTTCATCCTGTCTGTCCTTATTTCTGTTTTTGTTGAATACTCTGTTGTATAACAAACATCGTACACTAGATATTGATACATGTTCCTGAAGGTATTGAAGTGGAGTCATTCCTAGTAAAATATTTTAAGAAAATTCAGTATTAATCATATAAAATTTTCTATTCAATTATGTTTATTTCACTTATATTATTTATGTTGATAAAATCGTTTTTAATGAAGACTAGAATTTTCTTAGAAATATATTGTTATAAACATTTATTAGCAATAATCTCATTAAGAGAGTTATTGAACAGGGAAAGTATTTGTAATTTTTTATTATGGAAAATAATAAAATAATTGTGTCATAATTTTAACTACTTAAATACCTTTTTAAGAGAATTCATTGATTAGTATTAATTTTATAAAGAAATAATTTCACTGTGAAACAGAAACATTAATGATAGGATCTCCCCCTTTGTAATATTAAAAATATCAGAGAAGAGATATTGCTGAAAGTATTTCATCTGTAGCAAATGATAAAGAGATGCAGAGTGATCCAGTTTTATTGGGTCTTCTTGAAGATATTTAATGTTTTGGAAATTAGACTGAAACATTGATTGGAATACAAATCACTTGAAGTATATTTAAATATTAATTAAATGTTTCTGCAATCAGGCAATTTTTGGGAAGAATATTTAAGTAGAAGCATGTCATAAAAGTAAGAGGAAAGTATATCTCACTACTGAGTTTCTGACTGTCCATTGGCAGTTCGAATCGTGCTGACTGGCGAGAATAAGTCTTTGGAAGAGACAGCCACAGATTAGTTGACCCCTGACTCCAATGACGAGTATCTAAACCATAGTACTTGTAAGCATAACCCATGCTAACTAGTTTCTCCTTCTTCCTGCTATGGTGGTGCAGTTTGAGCCACTTAGAACGAAGTGCTTCTGAAAGAGCTCTCCTCCTCTGGTATACATAAATTTAAAATAACGTTCAAAATAGAATATAATAATATTATGATTTTCTTTTAAGAACCACTTAAATTGTATGCACAATTTTGTTTTGAAAGTGGAGTGTAATATAATTATGAACTAACTTTTACTAAACCCAATGTTTCTACTATATTAACAAAAAGAATATTTTAATTTTAGTTGATATTCTTAAGAGATTACAAAATATGAAGTTTTCCTATAGGAAAAACTTGAAAAAGTACTATACTATAAGTTTTTGGATGAATTCTTTATGAAAAATGGAAGGGACCAATTAAAAAAAAATTATTGAAAATACTGAATTAGATGTCAGATTTCATTATATATATTACAAAATGTTAATACAAATACATAGAAATGAAATTAAAACTTGTATAGAAAAGGCAAAAATTATTACTGCTAAATCATGTGTTTAGAGGTAATTGGAGAAGTCACAAGCTTTTCACAAAGAAATGCTTTCATGTTTGGGAAAGTAGGCAGTGAGAATTATTCTGGTTTCCTATAACCACATATTAAGAATACCGTATTTGACGGCATATAAGACGCACTTTTTTTCCTAAATTAATCTCAAAAAATTTACCCACGTCTTATATGTGAAGGTATTGGTATCGGTGCTTAAATCTATTTGTTTAATAAAATACAGTCGGAAAAATGATTAAAAGAAACAATAGAGTAAGCCAAACCATTCAGTATAAACTAGAAGTGTTAAAATATGTTAAAGTGCATGGAAACAGAGCAGTAGTAAGTCATTATGTTATTTTAATATCGCGCTGTCACACGGACTATTTTAACTTTTTTTCCTTATGTGTGGCCAACTAAATGAGGGTGTGTCTTATATGCCGTCAAATACGGTATGTGGTTATAAGAAATTGCCTCTATGTAGACATGCTATGGAAGTTTATCAATATAAAATAATACCAATAATTTATAATAATAATTAATAAACTGTTTAGAAATTTTTTAACCTATTTACTATATCTTGATTGCTGTAAAAAAATGTGCTCATTATTGTTTGAATCATCGTATTTATATAGAATAGACTGCTACCATAAAAATAGCAAATGAAAAAGATTTAAGATATCATTTCAAAGGAGGCATTGAAGCAGAAGCATTTACTCTTACAAAACATTAAAGTTTCTTGAGTCTTTCATCCAGAAATTCATAAGTGCATCCTAAGCAAGATTATGAAAACAGATATTTGAAAGATATATAATAATAATATTGGCTGGAAAGACTGATCGAGTAAAATATTTTCTATTGAAATGTATAGATCAATGGTACTCAAATTTCAGCTTGGTCAATAATGTTAGTTAAACAGTTTCAGATTTTCCCAAATGGCTTTGGCTCTTAAATTACATAAGCTGTATGCTTCGTGAGATTTATGAATGAATGAAGCACTCACACTCATTTGGCTCAATTACAAATATTCTGAATTAGGCATCTATGATTTCACGTCGATGAATTTCCAAAAGGTCAACAAACTTAATGATTCTCAAATTTAGTACAAAAGCATGATCAACTTAGCCTTATCCTTTAGTATTTAATTAATTTAACATACTATTCTGTTTCATTTTAAGTTTCTTAGGCAAATTTTTGAACATTTATTCAAAGTATGTGAATTATAAAGTAATGTTATTCCAAGAATTATGCTGTCTTTCAATAAATTGGAGATAAAAAGAGAAAATCAGGTACAATGAGCTCAGGAAAGGTTGAATATTTTCATTCTTCAGCTATGAGCTATTCTATCTTCTGTTCATCATATTTGGCTTTAAAAAATTTAATTCAGCCTCTTTAATTTTAAAAGAAGCTTAGAACTTTTTTGCTATTATATATTTGCTATTATATTATATTAAGGTTTACGTAGACTGAAATTATTTTATGATTATTTCAGCTTTGTTAGATTAATGAGAGAAGGAAGAAAAAATAGTTTCAAAACTTTCTTCATATTTAAGTTTACTTTTTTGAGAATTAGAGTTGGAGTTGAATGATATCTACCAGTCATGTGGCTAACTTCAGTGATGAATTAGTGTATAAAAAGAGTTACCAAGGTCTGAAATTCACATTCAATGGCCTCCCTATCAAGTTCTCGCTCTAAGTAGCAAAGCACTGAAGGATCTAGAAAGGTATCTTCATCCCAGTCATCTGCATAATTGTAGCCTGTATTAGACTCGAGAGCATAGTTATAAGTTGCTGATTCCCTTGTCTGAGATGTGGAAGGTCTTGTATGAGTTAGTGTAGAGAGCTTGCCATCTCGTAAATCGTAGGAAAAGACAGCATCATCTGGAGTTGCTCTAGATGGGCCTCTAACTCCGAATGAGGATGTTGTCTCACCAACCACTGTCATTGTTGAAACCTGGAATGAGGTATTGTCTTTTAATTATCTTGATTATAAGTTAAGGCATATTATAATTTAATATATTGTATTATAGTATGGCTTTAAGAATTATTTCCCCAATTTTGATGATGATATGACTGAACTGGATTCCTGAAAATTCGGAGAATTGCTAATAATTTTTCTTTGTACTGAATAAGTTTCTCATTTATACTCCTCCTTCATATTTTATTTCCAAATTATAATACCTCATTAAGAGATTAAAATCATTAAGATATTTTGATTAATTCATGAAAATTTGGATCATTAAAATTATATCATGAGTATTCACTTTAATAATGTGTTTTTATTTATATTCTTTCAATTATTCATCAAGGGTGAGTTATCTCTTTTACTTGAGTCTCCCTAGGCTCTGGCATCCCACGAAATTCCTTTTCTGGAGTTTCACCTCGAACTGATATTAATGCACCAGTTTCAAGGCTACCTATACTTTTCTTCTTCCTCTTGACTGCTCTTTTTCTTGCTCCTTTTCGTTCTAAGGGAGCAGTTGTCTTATTTTCCTCTTCTACATCCTTTTGGGATGGTAGTATAACCTTTAAAAGTAGAATGAATCCAAATTTGCTACTATTTCTATGATTATTTCCCCAGAGCTATTAAAAACTCCGATACTTGATTTTGGAAAAATATAATGATGATCCGAAGAGATTATTTATTTAAAGAATCAATTGTATGATTGATAATTTAGAAAATGGGTGTATGAAAGCACAATTTTATGGATATTAATTACTTGTATGTAGCCGCCTTCATGTCTTTGTTCTTGTCTTACACCATTCTCTGCATTTCCACTTGCTGCTTTTCCTCTCCTTTCAATTCCCTTTGGGCCTAATTTTTTCTTTCCTGTTGTTGCTGGGACAGTTGATTCTAAAAGTGTTTTTGAACCATGTTCATTTTTTTGTTTTCCCTTGTCAATCCTATCTGTTTTCGTAGTGTTTGGGATCATTTTTTCAATGCTTGATGTCTGCTTAGGGGAACCAGAAGAGGCTAAGGAAGGGCTTTGACCTCCTTTTGACAGCTGCCTTGATAGTCCTTCATCTTGACTTTGGCTTCTTCTCAAATCCAAAATAAGCATGGTTCTTTGGCGCTGTTGAGGATGTGTATGATTAAGTGGATCGGGAGTCTGAGATCTCTTTGTCAATGATCCACGACGATACCTGTTTGTAAATCAAAATTCCTTGACATTAATGCAATGGCGATACTTTAAATTCTAAGTAATTAAGTTGCTGTGGAACAATGAATAAATTCTTGAATATTATTTTGTTTGAAATTTAGGCCAGCAAGTTGATTGTTTATATTAACAATTATAAATATTTTTACAACGACGCCTATACTTTCAGCACATAAATAACTTTATTCAACTGAACTGTCAGTCAGTCGAGCGCTAGTCATATGAGCGTCGAACGGCGTAGACCCAAATGTATTTGCTCAGAAAGTTTTCAACTATATGGCCGATAAGGACGTGATTGGTAGATTTTGAATCAATAATACTTGAACGAGCATATCTATTATATTATTAAGATATTATTTGTATCGTTCATGGTAAGTAGTATCATTATTCAGATAACTTTCACATTTTCTAGATGCACTTTTAAGTCCATATACAAATAACTTAAAAATTAACCGTCATCAATTACCTTTTAATTGCAGTTGTGGTAGTTGATCTAGATGGTGGAGACGACACATAAAATAGTGAGTCTATTTGACCAGAACGACTGACAAACTGGGTATCAGATGCCGATGATGATATAACCGGGGTCAGAGGTCTTGAATCAGTTTCCGTATACTTACGGAAAAGTTCTTCAGGAACCATTGCTTCTCCGTCATCCTCATCTTCTTCACCGCTATGAGGATCAGACGTTGGAACTCTTCCCTTTAAATTAAACAATGCATGATTATAATTGGAAGATGCCAAAGAGCACGATCGTACATGAAGACAATAAATACGAAGCAAAAAAATTATAATCAGAGAGAAATAAAGTTCTGTTGCCGGGTCGCAAACTGGCGTCTATCACTATCTTTCTATAAAGCTCGTCATTTGCCAACAACAAACCAGCTAACAATAAGCTCAGAAGAGGTCTTATCTAAGATGAGTGGGTTTTGGGTTGTCCCGGCGTGAAATTTTAAAAATTGCAATCTTTGAACGTTAATATCTCCTAAACTTACGGCGAGAAGCAGCTAAAAAAATAAAGGTCCTCTTAATTTTGATCCTTTATCGTTTTAGTCTCATTGAAAAGTCGGGGGACATCTATGCTTACACTCTCTGTTGGTCAAACTACCAAGAAATAAGTTTTCATAAATAAAAGGAGACTAAAGTACTAAAATTTCTATTAGAAGAAGAACCAGCCACATAAAATCTCTCAAGAAAAGCAGAAAATGATGGAACACAAAAGAGCATAATATCTTCATTAATTTTTCGTTCGTTCATTAATTCATTCGTTGAAATAAAAAGAAACTGATGAGGATCCGTAGACAACAGAAAAGAGGGTAGGTATTTCTTTTAATATAATTTCTCTTGAACTCGTCCACTGATCGACCTCGTTCATTTAATTATCATAGTGGATATAATCCTGCAATATTATAATACATCTCTTTTTACACAAAATATGACTAATACAATCGCAAATTATGATTTTGTAATTATTTAAGGTTATCTATCAACATTGTAAGTTATTGGAGAAACCAAGATTTACTCGAGTAGTAATTTTTCATAAAAATTTTACCTTTGCTACTTGAAGGATTCCACGAACAGCGGAAGGTGGTGCTGGATGATTGCAAAGGATCGAGCAAGCTCCTCCAGTTCGCCCGTAGGGATTTGGAAGACCGGCGAGCGGTCGAGCAGCGAGTGGTGCGGGTACTGCAATGAGGGGCGATGGGTCTTCACAAGATCCATCTTCCGTTGTTATCACCTGCTATAGGTTGTAAAGGTGGATTGAAATCTTTTAATTCAATGCATATTTTAGATCACGTCATACAATTATGGAAAGTATCCGAGCTTTATCGATGAATGCGCTGCAAATGAGATACAAGTAATTTCCATTCGTTTTTATTCCCAAGTCTTTGAATATTGAACCCTCTGAATGGAATGAGATATTAAGGTCCGTAATAGTCCGTCGTAGTCCAAAAATCTTTTCAATCCAGGGATTCCTTTATTAAAGTATTCTATATTTTGGAAATTCAATGTTGACGACATAGTTATTGTCTGAAGGTGGCAGCCAGAGACATGTGTTTCTGAATTAATTAAAATCATTTTACCCTAAAAACTGCAAAACCTAGGTTTTGATAGCCATAGAAGACGGAAACCAGTGAATGAGATTTATAGAAATCCGTAATATGCGAACCAAATAATCCCTAAACTCTTCATTTCACCACTACTTCGAAAAACACAGTCTTCACTCTGTTACATCGACTACTAGCTATTCTCCGCTCCCCAGATATACTCAAGGAGAAATATGATACCATACATTTATTTTAATATCTAATGAATAAAAGGGAGCTACCGTGAATATAATTCTAAATATAATAATAATATAATTAATAGAAATATAGGAAACAAGTTTCTCGGAAGATAACCCCCCTTTCTCATCCCCATTTCTAGGCGAAGAATTCACTTCCTAGGAACATTTCCCCATAAAAGAAGTAATGTCATCTGAATAACATTAGACCTATGTTCAGATTCCCGACAAATATCCCGAGCTTGATAGGGAACTGGAAGGATAAAAGGACCATTGAACACCATTGGAGTGTATGAACTCTCTTGCGCTAATAGCTTGACAAAACACGTTGAGGAGACCGGGAGAAGCCGTTGCGTCAGAGCCGCAGAACACCATAGAGGCAACCACCTAAAGAAAAGACAACCATCACTGAATTTCACTCCTCACCATTTAGGTAACGGACATACTAGCGACCTCCGCCCTGGACGCTTTCATCGAAAGAATAATTCCGCCGCTTGTACCTCTCGGAAGAAGAGGTATTGAATTCCTTGGCATTTCTAAAGAACGGTATGCTATCGAAGAATAACTTGTTCCTATACCCTACAGCGTTTACCTTGCCAATCAAACTCTTTACCGGATGATGTCCCCACCATCACCTACCCTATGATTTCACGCATATATTATTGTGCCAGAAGATGGCTATCGCTAATATAGTCTTCTTCTGACTTATTCTTCCGGCTTATAATAAATTCATTTTGGAAAAGTACGAAGTCTTCACTTTAATATTTATACCTTTACACTAATTTTCGACGAGCTATATCAATTTTATTAAGAGGAATTAAATATTTAATGAATATGACAGTTCTTAAGTGCTGACGTTTTCACATAGCATTTGCACTAAAAAGATTTTTAGACCGATCAGAGGAAAAGTAATTGCTTAAGTAGCGCATCCTAATTCTAGTTTTGTGCTGTTAGTTTTATCGTTCACTAATTTGTGCAAAAAATAGGTTCAAAAGATTTCTAAAAGTGCTTAGTTTATGTGGTTCAATACATTCTAACTGCATTATTTTATGTTGGTGAGGATTATGATTGATGATCAGTCTTTAGTTTCAAAACCTTAAAATTTTACGTTGGTGTTTTCAAATCTATTTATGTGCACATAATAGTACGGGGCCCAAATAAATTTCGCATATTCAACGACTGTGTGAGTAACTAAGTGAGACACTTAATGTGCAGTTCATTACCTTGAATGTTTTTGGTTTCTTAAAATTAACTGTGAAGATAACGTACAAAATTTAAAGAGCTTTTAATTTTTGTATTTTTTACTACGTTAAATCTGAAAAATACATTTGTAATGAAATTTTCTATGATATTTATGGACTGATTTATTGAATATTATTTACATATTCTTACACCAAGACATAAGACATTTTTGTAGAGTAAAATAGCTCAAATATAAAAACTATATTTTCCACTAATTAATGTTTACTCTTGGCAATAGATAATTACGATATCCAAAAACCATGTCGAAGTACCCAAGAATGTTACTCAATCGCTTTTAAAACAGGCGACAAGTTATATACTAATTTAAAATAACTTACCTGGAAATTTAATTTCCGTAAATACCTTCTTTCGCTTTCTAGAAGTCCAGTTCTACTGATGAGTACCATGTTAAACACAGAGAAAGTGCGGTTAAGAAAGCTTGATTCTCGTTTTCTGACTGATTCTCTGCGATAGAGACGTCTCTGTTTGATCAATAATTTGTCTTCAGAAAATTGGATTCAGAATTCAAAATATCTACTTTTTGAGTATTCCATTATAACTATATAATTTTCAAATGTACTTTGCCCTTAAAAATAACTGAAAATATTTTTAAAATTCGTCATACTACACTCGGTACGAGTGAATTTATATTCAAAAATTCTTCTATAATCTTACAAGGAAGTTATAAGATAAGTGAAGGATATTTTAATTAATTGATAATATAGTTTTTTATAACAAATTTTTGAGAAAATCAGATTAACTGTTAAGCTAAATCTTTGAAAACTTATTTATATCCGTAATCAAATATAGTAGATCACCGTACTGTGTATAGTATAATAGGAAACTTGATGAACATTCTCAAAATATGTCGTTAAAAATATCGGCAGAAACAACAATGTCGAAGGGAATATTTTTGCCAATTATGGCTTATTTTTTGTTGTCAAGAATGTTTTGTTGTAACAAGAGAAGTATTTAAAGCTGATTTTTCGAAAGTAGACACAGGGAAAGTAAAAAGATTTACTTTATCCAAGGAAATTTCGTAACAAACTATAAAGAAACTGGCATTATTATTACCAGTTATATAAACCAACTTATAAATATATGTACATTATAATCCACTAAGAAAAAATTTCTATGAAACTCAGAGTATTATACATAATGTATACTCCATTTCATGTTTTTAATGGACAACGTAATTTATACGGGAGAATCTAACGCAGTGTTGAAGTATTTGTATAAATGAAGGAAATCGGAGGGATTTGGTTTCAAATCTTTCAGCATTAAGAAAAATAATATTAAATAATTGAATAAATATTTGTTATTAATAGTAATCGATTGAAAAATAAAAAAGTTATACTTTCTAGAAATCTGAGAATCGGTTGCGATTTTCTTCGAACCAAAGAATAAGGATAAGAATCAATAATATCTTTAAGGATATCTCATCTTCTTTAATATCATAATTTGCCTCATTTTATTCACTTTCCGCGGAAAATACCAGAAGAAATTTAAGGATGTATGATGAATTTTTTGATAAAATGAGAACATTGGAAGATCGACTGCCGCCCTGCGCGCCAAGTTCCGCGTTGCGTTCGTAAAATAATTTGTTATTGACAATGCCGTTGAAAGTAGATTGTTAGAATTAGAAAGTTAATTAACTCAGTCTTTTCAGAGAGACTTTCCCGCAGGAAATTTGTTTTTCTAAAATAGAAGGAAAAGAAGCGGACGACTACATTTTTAAACTTATTAATATACGAACGCTTAAAATTATTAATTTTTAAAAGAAATTAAATCGTGGGAAAATCTGGAGTGCAGTCTATACCCTTCTTATCCTTATTTAAAGAAGTTTCCTAAAGGCATGTGCTCATCTTTGCGTTTTCCTTATCACCTTTTAGAGCCTCGCACGAGCACAGTTCCTCCTCCTTGATTGCTGTGTTCTGTTGAGTCTTTGTGTAAGGACATACTTTTCTGTTGTAGATATTTTGTCTGTCCATATCAATATCTAAATACGGATATACTATTCTTCTATGTTTTTGAAACATGTTTTACTAGCTTTTTACTTTTAACGTATAGCTTTTTGCTCATTATCTTCTGTGAAAACTTTTAGAGCTTTCTTTGAAGTATTTAAATTTTATTTCCGAGGTTTATACTCTGCCATTCCTTTTCGGATCTTTCTGATTTTATTTCATAAAGGTTTTTTTGCTCTTTGTAGTAACATTAAAGACACTCAAGTAAATATGGATTATCTTCATGAATGGTCTAGGGATTAAAATAAATAATTTGGAAATAGTTAGTTTTGTGAAAATTTCTATTATTTTACTTGCATTTATCAATGCAATATACATACACACGATCCGTTCTTGATTGAAACTTTTTTCCATTATTAATAATATATATATATATATATATATATATATATATATATATATTGTCTTTTTAAAATTTTGAATAATGGGCAATTGCATGGGAAATTTTTCAATACACTGGAAGACGTGATTGAAATTATGCGACCACCCTGCTACCTAGGTCGATCCGATAATGCGCGTAAAATACGCGAAATGGTGCTAGCACGAATCAATTGAAGAATTCATTCTTCCCGCGCACGATACGCGATAGTATTATACTAAAATACGCTTAATTACGATAAAGTAAAATAGGTGTTTACACCCCTGCCACACGCCGAGGCCAGGCAACGAAAGGCGGCTTGCAGGATACTTAAGTAGATGTACAAGAAATTTGAAATTTAATAAACTCCAAATTTCCCAGAATAAAGTTGAATATAAAAGGTAATATTATTCTTAATTTACATGATACTAATAACAATCTGGAAATTGAATATTGAGTACTCATAAATATATTTATAAAAAGCTATAAATGTTTTTTGTACATTATGGTTTTTAAAAATGGTTAAAATACTCATAACTTTATGAATTTTATTCACTTAAGTATATGCTGAATATTAAAAGATTCTATTTCAGCACCATGTAAAACTATTTATAATAATAAACAAAATATTTCTAACAAATTTACTTCATAAGTTTGGCTTTTTTACAAGCAGATTCATTTACAATTTCTTATATATCCTTGATGAGAATATATAATATGTAATGAAAGTAATTTCCTTAATTTATTCTCATTTCTTTAGATTTTTCTCAGTAGTCTTTTAATATGGAAATACATTGCTAGGAACCCGTAACAAATACATTTATCACAAACTTAGTTGCATATAAAACATGTTGACTGTATCCATTGTAGGTGAGTGCAAGTATTGCTACCCTGAAAAGGAAAATGGGAGAGGGATATAGAATAAAATATCACAGTAACTATCTTACATAAAATATCTATAATATAGTTCTCTATAATAAGTCCTTACATAACTAATTATTAAATCAATATTGCATTGGAATGTGTTATCTATTTACCTATACACCCCTGGTATCTTATATTCTTTCATAGAATACAAAATACCTTCTGTTCCCTCAGAACGAACACGGAAAAGTTGTAAAAGATGTTTGCTTGAGGAACCTAAAAAAATGTATTAGATTTATTTACATGAAAAATCATTCTTGATCTTTCAAGATCTTTATGGTTGCATTAAATAGATATTAAATATACTGTAAAGTCCTCTTGTTAAATGTAACTATAACTAACCAAATTTAGTAAATTCCTATTTAAATGACATTTGAAAATTGTTTATTTTTTCTGAGTTTTAATTCAAATGATATCAACTCCATTCCCCATAGTGGTAAATTAGTAAAAATATTTAATATACAGTAATGGTATAATAAGTAGTATAAAGCAGGTAAAGAAAGTTTCGACTTTTTTATATTTCCTTTTTCTACCATAATGTCATTTTACTTTTATTAGTATATATCACTTTTAATGTTCAACTCATCTTTGCTGATTATGTGCTTAACAATTATTATTATTTAACAAATAGCCGAAAATGGTAATAGGCCTTGCAAGAATAGAAATATCTTAAGCTGCTACCCAATAACTTCCCATGAGTTACTGGGCATACCTGGTGCAGTCTACAGTTATATAAACCCAATTTTAATATTTACACTTATTGAAAACTTTATATTGAAGACCTAAAATATTCACTTTTCTAAAATATTAGTATCAAAATTTTAGTTACATTAAGTATATAAATAATTAACATAGATATTTATAATGTTATCATGTATTAAAACTAAATCTATTGAAATAACTGTCTATTACTTTTCTAGATTCTAAATACCATATTACCTGATTCGTCATCCAGTTTATGGAAAGTTGTTCTTGTTGTTGATGCAACTGTGTTAGTCTTATTCATTTCATTTTTTGCAGTAATCGGAACTGAAAATTGAGCTAAGGCTAGTCTTGGTTTCAGAGTTTCAATCATCACTATAGCATTTACAATTATCTCTGCAATTTCTGCTTTTTCTTGACATGGTAATCCTCCTCTGCCACAAAGTTGTAAACAATACCTTTTTAAAAAAAAGTATCATCAATATATTTTGGAAATTTACTGTAAATATGATCTCAAATAATATGAAAGTCAGATTGTACCTTAAGGATTCATTTTGATGGATGAATTCTACTTCTACCTCATCAAAACCAATGGCACATGACATTTCAACACAATGGAAAGATCCCTTGGTATTAATACATTGTTGCCCAGACAGTGGACATGGAGAAGCTTTGTGATATGGATGCCACATTATAGGGTTTGTGTGATAACTTAAACACTCATCGATATCTGTAATATCATGCAATCATAATTCTAAATCAGTGAAAATAAAAAAAATCACTAAGAATGATTTAATTATGCCTTTTTTAGAATGTTATGAAATACAAAGGACAATAAACTATACAAAAGAGATCGTGTTTTAATGAATTTAGATGAAGTAATTACAAAGTAAATCTCCTCTACAAAGAATTCCATCCTGTGTATGTGCATAATAGTCTTATCATCCAACTTCAACAATCCATTTTCAATCCAACATCAGATGTAGCCCTCAACAAAGCACTAACCAGTTTTCTCTATACTGAAACTTTTATTGCTATGTCATCTTTAAGTACTTTATTTCTATCACTGATCCATTCTATAGTCTTGGTTTGTTTCAAATCTCTTTGCGTCAAAATTACCCAAAGGAAAATCACCCAAAGAATTTTTTCTGTTTGTAACTTAACCTGCTAACATCTACTGTTATCTACATCTAGGTTATCTTATAATCTTCTGAGGGGTATTATTCATATAATTATTCCAATTCTGATTTTACACATTCTGTCTCCCTATTTGATGGTGAAAAGTAAGATGGTGATGGTAAGTTATTATGAATACAAGGTCATGAGGATCCACTTACCTTCACATTTTCCACCCCTTGAAATATATCCAGATGAGCATTTCTGATAATCTGAATGGTCAAACCAAACACTTGTAGATCTATTTCTTAATATTTCCCTTGACTCCAATGTTTTATGAATATCATCATCATCATGGCCTTTTATAAACCAAAATTGCACAGGAGGTTTTGTTTTCAATAAAGGAATAATATGATACTCTGGTAATAGGTCCAACTAATTATAAAGAAATACATCTAAATTTTAGATTCAGTGAAAAAATTCAAATCACAAATGAAAAACTAAGCATATAAAAATAATAATATGTTATTTGAAAATATATCAAGTTTTTTTATTATAGGATGATAGGAGTATAGAGAAGTTCAAATGTTTACCATCTTAGAAAAATATAAGAGAAAATATAATTACATATCCAAAGAACAACATAATTGCAATCTTTCACAGTTATTGGTGTCATGATTTTTCCAAATTATTTTTCTTAGCTTGTTTTCTAGTTATAAAAGTTGAAAGTCCATATAAAACCTTGCTATAAAAAGTCATTAACATTATTCCAGAAAAAGGATTATTAAGTGAGATTTTCTTGTTATTCCTTTTCATTTTTTCATTCCTATAATTTTTTAGAATAAACCATTTGGAACATATATGTATATATTGCATATAACTGTTATCAACATTTAAAAATACTAATGAATGATTGAAATTTACCATCCAACTATGACAACCATATTATAATACATGTAGAAGGAAGAGAGATCATACATTCATTTTTGATCACCGGAAATATAATTCATGGCCATAATATTTTGAGAGAGTATTTTCTACTTATTCTACTTCACTACTTTTGTAGTGTGTTCATTAAAAATCACCCTTATAAAGATAGTACTTACAATTGATACTCTGGGTTGTTGCAGAATTTTGTGTTTTTTTAGGGATATCTCTAGATTTTCTGTAAAAAAGAATTATTATATTAAAGAAATGCTCATCATCAAAGAATTGATTTTCTATATTCCAAAGATTGCTGCAAAACTTATGCATCAAGTGTAAATATGTAATCATTTACTCATGAGTACTAAAATTATTTGACAGGTTGCAGATAATAAAACTATGGGAGATGTATTAAAAATTAAACAATTCAATGATATTAATTGAAAATGTGCTTACCACACATAAGCCCATCTGATTTCAAAGTCATTTCTTTTGGACAAGAGCAATAAAAAGACCCATCTATGTTGTGACATTCATGAGAGCATGGATTTTTCTCTGCGATGCACTCATTAATATCTGAAAATTTTTAAAGAAACATGTTTTTGACAATATAATATGAATAAAAGAACATCTTATTCTTTAAATTTCATCAAAATATAAAAATTAATTTAATTATTTCCTTTTCATCTTTCTAATTTCACTGTTATTTTAAACATTTGATATGGAAGAACTTACCTATACACTTTTGTCCTGGCCTTTTGGATGTAAATCCTTTAGGGCATAGACATCTGTATGAACCCATTTCATTTTTACAGGATTGAGTTTCATGACATTGGTCAAGATTTTCTTTACATTCATCTACATCTGTTGGTATATAAAAGATTTACTTATAAATTAAAAATTCAAACGATCAGTAATTATACTTGAAGATATCAGATAATTACATACAGAATGATAGTGAGGTAATTCCTATCTTACCAATGCAGTGTAATTTATTTTCATCTGTGCTGAATCCATCAGGGCAGCGGTTGGTCTGATACTTTTTAGTTATCTTCGGAGTGGCAGTAAATGCTATTTTATGATTATCATAATCATTGTAAGTCTTTAAATTTTCTATTGATAACTGCTCAACTAAGTAGCTGTGTAAAAATATATATTCATTTATTTGAAACAATATTTAATTACAATATAATTCAAAGTATATTTTTAATCATCAATAATACCTCTGCTAAATATAGTGATAATGATTATACTGTTCTATTATCCTTAAATTAATTTGTTTATATGAACATGAAACAAACCTCATGGTTCCCATTTCAGCATCATAATAAAGGGAGCTGTTCCACTTGTATGGGTATTTTTCTCCATTTACATTCAAGTCATTTTCTGACCAAGCATAGACTGAGCTAGGACTTGTCTGAACATACATTTCTATACAAACAAGAATATAATAATAAAAATTCAAAAGAAATTTATGAATGAATATCTTTTAAATATTAAGAAAGAATTAAAATTCAATCAATATAATTGTTATTTCCTTGTGGTAACTGTAAAAGTCATATTAAATAACAGTAATAAATACATTGAACATTTAATGACATTGGAGGAATAAAGGGATATAAAAATTAAAATTATATCAGTAAAAGAATTCGTTACCGGAGAAAGGTTCAAGGTACAGCAGAGCATCAGATTGATACTGAGGAACTTCTCCCTCCACTTCAATGTGAACCCTCAGCTCCCCTGTATTCTTGTCTACACCATGTCCCTTATGAGCTAGATGTAAAGTTTCTCCTGAAAAAGAAACTGATAAGTAGTAAAAAACTTTTATGAAATAAAATGAACCCAACAAGTTACCAATTTTTTTTTCATGAGAATTCTTTATATGATTAAGATTGCTAAAAAATCTCTGATAATTCTGGCATATCCTCAAATATTCACCATTTTCAATTAATCTCCATAAATCATTCACAAACAAAATTTATTCATTAGGATTATACTTAATGGCAAAATGGAAGGAAAAGCACCAAAAGGAAGACCAAGATATGAATATTTAAACCAGAGGTTTCCAAACTTTTTTGTGGTGTAGACCCCTTGCCATGTTTATATGTTTTGGGTAGACCCCCTATTTACCTGAAGTTTTGTAAATATCTGTGTTGAAGTTAAGTGCTAAAAACTTAAAGAAAAAAACACATGTTAAGTTCTATATATTAGATAATTGAATTTATTAATTAAAACTACCCAAAATAAACATTGTAAAACTACTCAAAATATACATAAATAATCAATCCAAATTTTTTTTATGACGTAGATCCCTTGCAAGTTATCATAGACCCCTAGGGGTCAATATATGTATACCACCTTGGGAATCACTGATTTAAACCAAATGATGGAGATCAAAGAAATATCAGGATGTATTGGTATTAGTGTTAGATAAGAAGGATTGAGATCTGCAGTGCAAAAATTTGCATATTGAATGACTAATGGTGATAAAAGTTATTATAAAATGATAGGGTTCACCTTCATTTATCAAATGATTATTATTAGTTAATTTTATTTAAAAATTATAAAAATTCATTTTCCTTTAGTTTCATCATCATAACCAAAGTGTTAATTTAGCTTCTTTGAATAGTGATCTTCTTATCTTTAAAAATTTATTGAATCACTGAAATCTTGATGTATTGTTTTACTTCCGGAAATAATGATTAGTATGGAATATAAACTTATGATCGTTTAGAAAAAATCTTCACAAAGACAATGTTGATGTGAAATTAATATGTTCAAGGGTAACTTGAGGGAATAGACAATGAAATCTTCAAGAAGAAAATAATTGTTTAGTATCTTGCACAAACTTTTTTATTTTCATGACTGGTTTTGTCATCATGGTCCCTACGTTGTGAAATTAATAATTTGTGGAAGATACAAATTAATTTCCTTCTTGGAAAAAATTGTTTACATGATGTTACATTTACAAACCTGACATAAATTCAAGCTGGGAATGCTGCTCAAATAATCCATCAGTCAAGGAATATCCATTACTTGCTTCATCAATTTCACCAGCTGTATTCCATGTAACAGGTGAAAGAATAAATGGTAGATAGGGGTGTAAACTGCCCTACAGAGGTAAATGTAAGAGCAAGTAATTCATAAAATCCATATGAAAATACAATATTATACTAGTTATGGTATCGTATTAAGTATTTCTCGAATATGCATTTTAAATGAAAAATGCACTGGGTACCTATAAATACAATTCTTACACATAATCCTTACAATACAATGGCTACTTCAATACTTGGTACTCACCCAACTGGTTAATTTTCAAGTGCTTGGGCAAGATATTCAAATATATCTTGAGGATAATGAGATTATTATTAATAAATTAATTTTAAACATCTGTAGCATATTAGGAATTAATGATGTCTTATTAGTAAACTACAAGGGAGGTCTGAAAAGTTTCCGACCTCAACGTAAAGATCTCAGAACTTTTAAATGTAAGTTGTTCCATTTCATTAGTTATCTTTTGACAGTTATTCACCGGAGTTTCAGCTATTTTTGACTAGTATTTTTTATTTAGCAGTTGTTTGAGTGAGTTGATGCGAGTGTTTTTGTTGAAATTGACAAAAGCGAGTATCGAGCTGTCATCAAATATTTATTTTTTGAAGGGCAATGCACCTACAGAAGTAAAAGATTGGTTAGATTCTATGAATTGGGACTCAGCACCATCATTTGTTACAATTAAATTTTGGGCAGTTGAATTAAATCGTGGCCGTAAGATCTTGGAAAACGATGAACGTTCGGAACGTTCAAAAACTGCAGCTACCGACGAAAACATCGCCAATATTAACGAAAAAGATACTAGACGATCACCATATTAATGTGAGAGATAGCGGAGGTTATGAGCTTCTCAAAAAAACTTGTTTGCCACATATTAAATCAACATTTAGGCATGAGAAAGCTGTCCGCGCTTTGGCTGCTGCTTGCTCATGTTAGACCGAACGCGTCTTCGAATGAACATTTCCAACGCTCTGTAAGCGCAGTTTAGGCGCAATTAATCTGAGTATTGGGTCGATAATTACTGTAGATGAAACTTAGACACACTAATATACGCCTTAAAGAAAAATACAGTCAAAACAGCGGGGGAATTCGCTCCAAAAGTAGCAAAGGCTGTTTATTCGGCTCGGAAAGTGACGATGACTTTTTTTGGGGATATTGATGAATCTATTCAAATCGATTATCTTCTAATCCATTACAGGAGGGCACTTAAAATCATTACTTTACAAACTGGAGGCAGAACTTGCCGAAATCACAGAAAAAGAAATTCCTTTTCTCCAAGACAAAACACAGTCTCGCACCTCAGCGGTTGCGATCGCGAAAAACCACGAATTACGGTTTGAACTGCTTGAACATCAGCCTTACTCACCAGATTTAGCCTCAAGCGTCTTCTTTTCATCCCCTCATCTCAAAACTCGTGGCGCTCGTGGGACAGATTTTCGTCAAATGAAGAGGCAATCACCTTAGTGAACAATTATTTTCCAGAGAAAAACTCTGAGTACTATTTAATTGGGTTACAAAGAAGGGAGCTTCATTGGGAGAAGTACAAGGAGCCAATGTGAATTATAAAAAGCATTTTTAAAAAATTTCTTTTATCTTTGCTAGGTAGGAAACTTTTCAGACCAACCATGTATATCTATTACATATATTGACGCCTCGGGGATATATATATATACATACACAGCAAGCAATGTAATAATATATCTTATAATGAAAAATAAGATTTAACGAAAGGTTAATCTTCGTCCTCACTACTAAATATAAGTTAAACGAAATTATCGGGGCGCATGTGTACTTCGACATGGTCTTCCCATGCTTTTCTTAAGGCAGCATTATTACCGCTCGAGCCAAGTGCATACTGAGAAAAATACTTTTATTATTCGCTTGAGTATGATTATCTTTACAAACACTCCAAATTTCAAGTGGAAATACCTTAAGGAATTACCTCAAAATGAGTCCTTAATTCCCTATGCATTTCTTTTGGACACTTCCTAGAATCGAACTAATGACCATTCACGACAATCTTAGGGACGTTTTTATGTGAGAATGGTCCCTTTTATGGCTGTGTGAAATTTTGAACCTTTGCGCGGTTGGGAAGTGCCATAAAAAGTTTTCGATAATATGGTCAATGTATTTCTTTCACACAGGCATAAAAGGGCCCATTCTCTCATAAGAGCGACCGTAAGAATGTCGTGAATGAAGTGATCATTGGTTAGATGCTAGGGGGCGTTTACTATATCTCCGTAAGAAATGCTTAAGGAAAAAGGAACTCATTCTGTGTCCCTTCCTGAACGAATTTCCTTTTGAAATGTATAGGATTTATGAAGATGATGATGCTTAAGAATATTTTTTAAGCATTTTCCGCAGGATGTCTTTGGTTCGACACTGGGTCAGGAATATTTTTGCCGTAAGAAACGCATGAGATATCGAATTCAACGCAATGTACGCAGCGATAATGTCTTAGATTTTATGTTAAGCATTCACTTATCCAAAAAATCTTTTAAAAAAAATCATACGTTCAATAAAAGATATAATTTTCGATTGTTTGCTGCCAACAAGCGCACCTTTACTCGTGTATATACACGATATATGGATATGGCCCTGGATATATATATCTATTATATATAAGACGCTTCGGGGGGATATATATATATATATATATAGTCCGTTCCACAAAAGCTGGCAGTAAGGGAGGCTTATGGGGAAATAAATGCACGTAAATTCCCATAAGAGAGCAACCTAGCCTCCTCCAAGCCGTCAGTTACCGTATTTTTCGGACCATAAGACGCACCTGGTTTTTAGAGGAGAAAAATAGGAAAAAATATTCTGAACCAAATAGTGTAATAAAATATTTAATAGTCTTTATTTTGGAGGCGAGATTGAGACTAAAAAGTCTCTTCTTCCATCTAACCTCTTTAAAAAAAGTTTAAAGTACCAAAAGAATTAGAAAAAGAGAAAAATAATGATTATAAGAGAGATTTAAGTGGATATAAAAACCTAAGAAAATTCTTAGAAAAAAAATCCACTGCAGGAAAACACCCACAATGAAGGGGGTGTGAAAAACCTGCACAAACCTACTGATAGAATTATCTAAAAACAGAATACTAAAATTTCAATTTTACAAGATAATCAATGAGTCAGATCATGTTAAATTTGAAAACATGTCTTATAACTAAACAGGTAATTAAAAACATTCAATGGTATATTTAAGTTGATTGCCGAAAAGAGAGGCAAAGTGTAGATAATAAAATTAGAAGATTTTGGACTGAGCTGCAAAAAAAAGAATATTTCAGGACAGATGCATAGTTAAATGAATTGGAGGTTAAGAATGAAAGGAGCAGTAGAGAGAGCGTTGATCAGTGCTATAGAGATGTGATGACTGTTGATACAGGAGATAAATTGGATATATGATTAAGATAAGTGAGACATTTTCTTCTGAAAGATCGGGTGGAAATGGAAGATTTTATGTTGGAGGGAATGGTATTCCAGAGCGTGGTAGCAGTTATAATAAATGATTTGTGATATGTCTCCGTTCTGTGGTTCGGTATTAGTAAATTGAATCTCCCTCAAGTATTACAATTATGGACGGACTCAAATCTTACAAATTCGGAAAAGAGATATTCAGGAGATTGCGTTCGTAAAACAGTGCACGAGAAGGTTAGAATGTGTAGTTGTTTGCGAGTTTCGAGTTTTATCCAATCTAATTTTTTAAATGCACCGGAAATATGATCGAATTTTCTCAAATTAAATATAAATCGAACGGACACATTCTGGATGCGTTGGAGCTTATTGGCTAGATCTCTTGATAGATCTTGGTAAACAATGTCACCGTAATCAAAGTGGGGCATGATCAATGAATTTACTAGTCTACTGAGTCGAAGGCTTTACTAAAATAATGTATAACAGAATTTAATAATGTATAACAGAATAATATTTGATCCTGCGGGTCGGCTGCAGCGGGACCCGCTGCAGCTCTGATACGAATGCCCGGCATTAGTGTCAGCGTCTTAGTACAGCGTCAGTCTTCTATTCGGACCATAAGACGCAGGCACTTTTCTCCCCACTTTTTGGTGAAGAAAAAGTGCGTCTTATGGTCCGAAAAATACGGTAATTATTCCTGAGGTACTTGTACGGATGAAATTGATATTTTCAAAGTTTGGTGGATTTTTTTCCAATTTTTTGGTGAAATATGTTTAAGAAAGGATGGTTCTACATATTGACGAAGATTTCTCATCATTTTAATAAAAGAAATAAATTTTATAGCGGAATGAAAAAAACTGACCTACTTACCACCCGTGAACAATACTAAAACTGCCATTTCTCTCATCCTATCTAACATAAAGTGCTAGTTCTTTCTTAGATTACTCTTTATACCTTATGAATACATAAAAGTCAACTTAAATTAATTTTTGAGTTATTATATTTTAGTAAAAAATAATTTAAGTGGAACGCAACCTCCGAAAAATTGGATCGTCCAGTCAAATTTATACATCGCCTAAAAATTTTTTGTTTCTTACGAAAAACATGCCGCGAGAGAAATTGAGGTAAATGTTGTTATTTTAATTTACAGGTTATTCTGAGTCGATATCTTGAATAGAACTTTAGTTTTTGAATTTTATAACCGAGGGAGTAATTGATTTAGCGCTCCGATCGCTAATCATTGTTACTTTTTTGCTCGAGACTCATAGACCCCGTAAGCGTAATTCGGATTGATCCGGACCCGCTCTCAGGTATGTCTTAATGTCGTACGTAGAAAATTCAATCTTACAACACAAATAGATAAGTTTATATTGTACTTTGAAAAAAATCAACAGTTGCCTATGTGTCACGGGTTCGATTCCAGAGCGACCCGTAATCTCGATTTTTCCCGTTTAAAATGCATTGGCTATATTTCCGAAATCTTTTTATGACACTTCCTAACCGCGCAGAGGTTCAAAATTTCACACAGCCATTAAGGGGACCATTCTCATTTAAAAACTTCCCTAAGATAGTCGTAAAAGGACGTTGGTTCGATGCTAGAGGGCGTTAACTCTATCTCCATTTGAAATGCATAGGGAATATTGGACTCATTTTGAGGTACTTCCTAAACGAATTTCTTATTGAAATTTGGATTGTTTATAAAGTCAATCATATTCAAGCGGAAGAAAACAGTAATTTTCGTAGGATGGCCTTGGTTCGACGCCGGGGCGGGAATAATGTTGCCGTAAGAAATGCATGGGAAATCGAAATCAATGCAAAGCTCGCTGCGAAAATGTCCATTTACGTTATGTTTAGCATGACCTTTCAGAATAATATTCCGAAAAATCTTACATTTTATTAAAAGATATATTATCACATTGCTTGCTGTCAGCAAGCACACCTTTACTCGTGTATATATATATATATATATATATATATAGGCCGGCGCAAGATGGGTTCAGCGCGTTCCCCAGAACCGGGCCCCGCGGTCTACGAAAATGACCCACTGATAGGTAGAAAAAAATACGACCCCGTAAATATTAATTAGTTCGAAAGTGGAGAAAATTAGTATATCCACATTGTATCTATTTTTCAGTAGCTTCTGCAGAACGTAGTTTCTCGCGATTGAAATTAATAAAAAATTATTAGCGGTCTTCAATTACCCAAGAGAGATTTTCAGCGCTAGCAATTCTATCAATAGAAAATGAAGTAGCGAATTCAATCGATTTTGAAGACGTCATCCAAGATTTACTGGCGAAAAAAGCTAGAAAAATTATATAATATATATTATTTTACTATTGTTTAATGTACCTATTAGTTACAGTACTTAAAATAAATATTTATTTGAAGTAAAATCGGAGTGCATAATTTGAAGGAGAATTTATATAGGCCCCGCAAAATTTTTGAACCCGGCCCCGCAAAAGTTCGCGACGGCCCTGTATTTACCCCCGTAGCGTCTATATATAATAATTTAATGAGTCAAATGTAATTTATATAGATTTAACTCATGGATGTACTAACTTGTTCATAAGGATCAAGGTCAAGTTCTGCCATTAAGGTAGGACCATTATTCCACTGATCATAACTGGCTGAAGCAAAACTTGGGTTCAGATGTTTTCCATTTATCTTTCCCTGTAGATTTAAAGTAGCTTTTCTAGGCACTGAAGAATGTATTTTCTTCACTCTCTTTCTTTTTGGTTGATGTTCCTCTAATTCAAAATTCGTACATGGCCCCAAGAAGCATTTCTGACTTTGTTCATTATCACCTTCACACACAGTTTCTCTCTTTGGTTTGTTCTCAATCTCCTGTTCCTCATAATATGAAGAATAAATCTGTTTTTGATTTGGTAAAATCAATAGGCATTCTCGGTGACGCTTTCTTCTTCCGGGACCACAAGATGAGGAGCATGCTGACCAAGAGCTCCATGGGGACCATTCCATTTGATCCTCTGTCAAACAAACAGTCATTTTATATTCTTCTTTGAAATAAGTAAAGGATACTCAAATCAATTATTAAATTCATGAAGATCATTTCTAGATTTCTTTTATCATATTACATTAAAAATAACTCAATCAAATATGTGCACAGTATACTTTGTAATCGACATAATTATGAAAGTTTTGCAAAATAATAGAGAATTAATAAACAAACAAGGTGAGACTTACCAAACACTGATAATCTGTAATTTATTTTCCTTGTACCTGCATTATTAGTAGCAACACAGGTGTATTCCCCTGTATTTTCTAGCTCTGCTTGCATGATAATAAGTCTTTTCCTATCTTGGCTGATTTGAAACATACTAGAAAAATCTTCATCAATTTCTTCACTATCCTAAATGCAATTAAAGAATTTATGAAAGAGAGGAACAAAATATTATTGCTCTTAATCAGTTTTACAAGCTAGAATGAATTAGAATGAGTAAAAATAAGTTTGAAAATAGTTTTTCAAGAGTAAAACAGTAGACATAAAAATGGTAAAGGGTTGAAAGCCATGAAACTGAAAGTTGGCCTCTAAGAATTACTGCCTTTGCAATAAGATTTTTGGCAAAAAAGACAAAATACTCCAAGAAAAAAATTTTCCAATAAATCTAAGGATGATCAATTATACTGATTCCTTCATTGTGAATGGATCACTGATTCAGAAAAAATCTGACTATATTTTGTCAAAGTAACATTACCCTATAGAAAGATTAAGAATAACGGAAAAGATAGGTTAGGACAAACATCACAATGTACATATGTCAAATGTCACAAATAATTACTTTTCGTTTTTTAATTTAATCTGTTAATAAGCAGAGCTTTATAAAATTCACATCAATATTTAAATTATTTTCATGATTGAAGATGAATTAATCCTCTACCTTATACCACTTGATTTCAGGATCAGGCTTTCCTGTCACTGGGCAGGTTATTGCAATAAATGAGTGAACCTTGACAGAATGTTCTGTTTCAGTGACTACACCCTCTTCAACCATTGGAGGTACTAAAAATAACATTTAAAAAGTTATTAATTAAAGTAACCATCAATTTTTCCATATATTAACACTTTCCCTCATCTATTCACTTACCAAAAACTTCAACATCAAAATGCACTGCATTTGTTCCAGCTACGTTAGATGCTACACATTTGTATGATCCAGATTCCTCTTTTGTGATGTTTGAAATTACCTTTTAAAGTTTCGAGATAAGCAATTTATTTTAAAGTGTTATTAGTTGTAGCTAATTTACTTTAGATGATGTATACAGTGATATTATTAAAATGTATTTTGATTTTGGAATATTTGTTACAACTGCCTTTTGATTAATAATGTAATAAAATAAATTTAGAAATGATTATATATACATATTATGTATATACTCATACACTAAATCCTTCTCCACACATCAATAATTTACATTTCAAAAGCAGATAATCTCTAAATAAACTAGTGGATAAAATTGAGTTATAAAAGAAATGAATGGTAAAAATTTATTCAAGTGAAAAATGTTTCTTAAATAATTATATCTGTATCAGAAATGATGCTAAAACTTATAAACCCATTATCTTTGGATGCTTGCAGAAAATTTTTAAATGACTGATAGTTGAATACTATTATATCATACATGGATGTACCTTGACTAATTAAAGTATTTAATTAGAGCTACCCCAAGTATTTTAGTACTTACCACTGTTTCATCAGAATCTATTAAATATATACCATTTGTTTTGATAGAGCTATTATCATCATGGAAATATCTGTGAGGACTTTGTGACTGATGAATATTTTTTAGTATTCGCTTTCCATCTCTTAGCCATATTAGTCTTGGGCTAGGGCGACCAGATATAATTTTGCAACTTAATGTGAATGTTTGTCCTTCTACAACCTGAACAGTGAAAAATCCTGGTTGTTTCTTAATAACTCCAATTCTATTCAATTTCCCATTTTCATCTGCTATATGACCTTCCACTAATGGAGGTACTGTAAAATGAGGAGAGACAACAGCCTTTAAATATTAATGACATATATTTCTTGTAGAACTTCAGATTTTCATATTTTATACTACAGCCTTAAATCGTTGATATTTTCATTGATAAATATCTTGATTTAAATTAAAAGATGTTTAATGTTTATTGCTATTCAAACTCACTGTGAACATCTAGATGGAATGTCCTGATTGAGCTTCCTAATTTATTTTCTGCTCTGCAAACATAAACAGCTGAATTTTGTACATTAATACTATTAAATATTAGCTGAGAAGTTGTAGAAATTCCTTTCTTATAATCCACCGGTAGATTATTTTCAGGTAACAGAACTGTTTTTAGTTCGTCTTTTGGGGGTAGTCTGGTCCATTGAATTTTTGGTTTTGGCTTGCCTGTTGCTGAACAATCGAATTTTACCAAGGATCCATTTAAAACTTTTACCATATCGGGAATGTTCCAGTTATAAACTACTGGGGAAGCTGAAATCAATTAATTAAAATTCCATGTATGTATATAAATATATGTAAACTTACACTCAAAGTATGTATTTTCATCTAAGTAAATAATATTGTGAGATTATATTTCTCCTAAATACTTTATAGTTTAAATAGCTCAAATGATTTTATAAATTTGATTTAAAATATTAAACATAGCAAGAATAGGATTTCACAGCTCCTAGATTATAGCTTTCTTTCCATGTTAGATCATGGTTAATTTTATAAAACTTGATGAAATATAACTTTATTTGGATAATTCATTTACTTATATAAAGTCTGAGATTTCTTTTTGCCATAAAAAAATAAAATGACCTAAAAATATACATCTCAGGTTTACCAAACTGATATTTGTAAGTATGAGCAACAGTTGAAAGTAATAGAAGTATGCTGAAATACATAAAAAACATTTTTAGTACATTTTCCATGAAAATAAAAGCTTCCTGTAAATCCTCATCTAATGAAGAATAGTATATTTTTCAATAATTGATGTACTAACCTGATTTATTTATTTACCATTTACTTCCATAGTATGATTTTTAATTACTCACCCACTGTTTCAATACTGAATGTCCTTTCTGTACTTCCTACTTTATTAAAAGCTGTGCAAGAATAGAGGCCATCTGTATCTCCATCAACATCTTGAAGATAAAGATACTTTCCATCTTCTGAGATGAAATCTTTTTTCTTAAATTGAGAAAGCTGCTTATCACCAAAAGAGTTTCCAATTAAATAGCCATTTTTAAACCATACAATGGATGGTTTAGGAATTCCATCTGGATTGCATTCCATAGTAACATTTTCTCCAATTTTTATTTGGTCCAAAATTGGTGCATTATCTTTGAATTGTGGAGCCACTAAATATGATAATGATTTTTCAATTATTATATTTATTTGACATTATAAGACAAAATGCAACCCCAACAATCATTAAACTAAAATAGAAGAGCAAATAAAAGAGCACTTCTATTTAAATAATGTGTAATCTAAAATTTTTGATAAATAATAAATACCTTTAATAAATGATTCTGAGCATAGTACAATAATTTTTATAATTTCATATCCATTTCAAGTCTGCTTTTGCTTATCTATCTTAAGATAGAAATGTTTACTTCTATAAATAAAATACAACATTTCTATGTAGCAATTAAACTTGAACATTAAAATTTTAAACTCAAAAACTTTTAAATCATAGATAAAAGAGTACCCTCTTTAGTGATTCAGTGGAATTTAAGTTTATCGTGAGTTAAGTACTCATGGAATTTAAAAGAAATAGTTAAGCTGGAAATTGATTGAACATAATAATTGCATTACAGTAGTAACTATCGTTTAAGCCATTTTCATTTCTAATAGTTCAAAATAAATTACTGTACAAGTTCAGAGGCATGTATGATTAATTTATAGAAGTTATATAGAAGTTATCATCTTGTATAATTACACTACTATTATAGAAGAACAAGTTTCTAGCTATAAATGTTTTGACCAAAGAATATTCTTAGTTGTTACAACAAATACCAGATGAAGATGTTGTTAGCTTATGGTCATAACATGCATAACATAAAAAGAATGAAAGAAAATAATCATTTTTGTATATACCTAAGTGTTTTAATCCAGTCTGTTACATTAAATACATGTTGATTAGTAAGTGCAAATGAAATATAACGTCACTTGTTAGGAAAGTTCAGCATATAAGTAATTTAAATATTATTGCATTGTGAATTTGTAAAATTTTTCTGATGAGTTAATAATAATGATATGAAAAATAATAAGAGAAAATACAATTTAGTATATACCTACCCAACACACTCACATTGAAAGTCATTTCAGTTGACCCAACATCATTTGAACCTATACATTTATAAATTCCACTCTCATCAAGTTGGATGTTTTGAAGTTCTAATGTTGAAAAAGAAGTGGTATGTAATTTCCTGATGACGATAATAAGCAAGAGATTAAGTTTAAATCTAATTAAAATTAAATGTTTGTGTAATTCAATATATACTTCAAAATGTAATTTTCATTATGATAAATTAACCTTATATTTTTCTGAAATCCATTTTCTAATTTTTGCCAAGTAATTTCTGGGTTTGGATTGCCAGCAATTGAACAGTTCAAATAAATTGACTTTCCCTTAATGACCTCCACATTACTTTTATTCAACCCTTCCACTACTGGAGGAACTGAAAATTGATATTTGAGTCAGCTATCAGAACCTGATGATTTGACAAATTAATACATTTGATCTACAAATAGTATAGAGGATTATAAAATAACAGTAAAAAATTGCGTATCACATAAATTTTAAAATATTTCCTGCAACTGGAAGCATTATAAAATATTATGGTAATATAAGGTTAAGCAGAAGTGAAAAATTATTTTTATAATACTAATATAATTGTATCCCGCCCCTTCATTTGTAAACAGTCACTAATAACAAATGTACAAGAAAAAATTTCTTTTAACTTTCAGATTTTCAATGACTAGCCTTAGGTGATTAGTGCTTTGAATGAACCTTGGAAGTTATACTGTGAAATTAAATCCAAAAAATGTATTCCTGAAATTACTTTATTTGACATACTTATGTGCATTAATAAACATAATCACCAGTAAAATGCTATATTCTTATAAGATTAAAAGTTCACCAAATTGATTAGCACTTGGAGTAATCAATGATAGCTCCAAGTGCTAATATGAATTGGTGTGGCATAGTGGTGTGGTATTTTGCATGCCTGCCTGGCAATAGCATGACCTATGTTTGGGTTCCAGTCACTTAGAATGAATATGTCAGTCATTAATTTGGAAATGAATTATTATATTTGAGGTCTATGATATTCTATGTAATTGTTAAATTTACATCTAAAACTTGCACACAGAAAACCATAAACCAGAAAAGAATATACCTTTCCATCACCAAAGAGATAATAAAAGAGAAATACCAATTACCAATTTTAGTAATCGATGTAATAAGTAATTCATCCTTCCTGGTTGTGGGCATTTATAGCCATATCATACTCATTAGAGATAGAGATATTTACATTAGGATAAATAGAGAAGACTTAAGAAATTACCCCAATGGAAAATTTTACAGCATCAATAAGAATGCAACAGGGTCAGTGATATTGCAAAAAGTGAACAAAAATTCAGAATTGAGCACAAAGTTGGATGAGGTGGCTGCAATTCACCTTTACTAATACAACAGTTTTTGAAAAAAATTAACTCCTCTAGACTATGAACAAATTTGGATAATTATTTCAGTCACTTTCATTTTGATACTCACATATATCTCCCTTGAGATCACATAATCACATAGATAATCAGAAAGATATCTCTTACAGATGAAAAATCTTCATCAATATGTAGAACCATCCTTTCTTAAACATATTTCACCAAAACTTCAGAAAAAATCGACCTTAAATAAATAAAATCTTAATTTTATCCGTAAAATTACATCAGAAATAATTAACTGACCACTGGGGAGGGGCTAGGTAGCTCCCTTATGGGAATTTACATGCATGTATTTCCCCATAAGCTTCCCTTACTGCCAACTTTTGTGGAACAGACTATAGAGATATATAGAAAATGCAGTAAATTTAACATTAAGACATCAAGGGAAAACCTCTGGATAAATGTGCAGACCAACCTACTCTGCACAACTGGAAATAACAGAAGAATTAAGCTTGGCTGGAGGAAGGATTTGGAAAGAATTTATACATATTCAATCAAAAAAAGCTTGTCTGTGGAGCTGAAGATGAAGGTCTTTAACCTATGTGTACTACCTGCAGTATGTTTTATTCATTTCTTCTTGAATGTAAAATTGCAATATTGATGTCCAATGGTTGATACGATATATGTATAAGTAACTTGGTAAAGTGGGCCTTAGAATTGAGAAGTATGGAGTGCTTGTGGAGTTCTACATCCAATCTTTGATTGAAAATGCCTCAACATGTTTATCATCATGATTTGTCAAAAGTTCTAGATGAGTTCCTCAATAGGATAAGATTATTTATAAGGATTCAGTTACTGGAAGATCGTGATATCTATTATCCATACTATGAATAAAACATTCCTTTCTTGCAAGCAAACCAACCCTCCCAAAATATAATTGATTGAAAAATGTAGCCTTTTTAGAAAGGTTTGCTTGAATGAATTTGAAGTTATAACAGAAATAAGTTGGCTGACTCTCCAGAGGGTGAAACTCTAAAGTATTTTTGTATGCAAATGTAATTACTTGCATTGAACATGATAAATTATTATGCAAAAACCTTGACTCTAAAATTAACTGAAAATAATAAAGCCTTACAGAAGATTTTTCCATTTTGTGAACATAATTCCTTTAAGATTTTAAAAGATTTATTAAGTAAAATGGGTCTGAAAATCAACATCTAGTCACTATCCAAAATGATTATGATAATGTCTAAATTATATATATATTAGTTTTATTAGACTACCACTAGAAGCAAGCCAAGATATATTATGCTTAAAATATATATTATATGCCACTTATTATTGATATGTATGATAGAATAGCAATAGCATAGTGTAAAAACTTCATTGAAGATAAATGGTTAAATTGATATTAATTACATATTGATCAATAAAAATTGTTGAAATTGAGGGAAAATATTATACTGTACAATTAATCAATTCAAATATTACCTAATACATCTAGTTTAAATGATGAAGAGGCCTTTCCAATGTGGTTGTCTGACAGGCATTTATAAGTTCCACTGTGGTCCTTCTTCAAATTATCGATAATTAACTGTCCCAAAACTATGTTCTCTTCTTCATGTTTATGGTTAATTTCAATCTCTGGATGTCTCTCTGATATTTGAATTCCATCTTTCATCCAAATTATCTAAGAAAATGAGATTTAGAACCAGAATTTGTAAATTAATTGAATATATATATATATATATATATATATATATATATATATATATATATATATATATATATATATATATATATATATATATATATATATATATATATATATACAAGAGTAAAGGTGCGCTTGCCTACAGCAAGCGATCGGAGAATATATCTATTAATAATATAATAAGATTTTTCGAAATATTATTATGCTCAGACATTCTTATGTATGCTTTAAGTAACAACGCGGCTCTTTAATGCCTGTGTGAAATTCTAAGCATCTATACTATCGGAAAGTACACTAAAACGTTTTCGGAAATCTAGCCCATGTCTTTCTTATGGGGAAAATCGAGAATACGGGTCTCTCTGGAATCGAACCCATTATGCATAGGCAACTGCTGATTATTTTAAAGTACACTTTATACGTAACTATAAGTATCGGAAGTTTGAATGATCTATGTGTCATATTAAGAGAGATACGATTTTTCAAAATTTCAAAATATTTCACCTCCTGGCATCGAACCCATGATCTTTTGTGGATAAAAGATAAAATTTACTGGAGAAACGTATATTATCTATAGCCACAAAAATTTGGTTGTACTACGTGCCCGGAAAGTATTTTTTTTATTATCAAAAATCGACCCCATACATTTTTATGGGGGAAAATCCGACTTTGGGGACTCCTAGAATCAAACCCATGATAGATAGAGTAGGTTTCCGATGTTTTTGTTGAAATTGTTAAAAATCGACCCCATGCATTCTTACGGGAGAAAGTCGATTTTTGGGGCCTCGGTTTCCGATTTTTCCCAGGTGAGATTAATATGGCCATTAGGCAAAAAAATCAGCGCGCCCGTGGCCCCAGCGGTTTGTGCCTGACATTTGTATCCTCAGTAATACTATATCCCCTCAAGGTAGCTATATATTATACGAGTAAAGGTGTGCTAACAGCAAGCAATGTAATAATATATCTTATAATGAAAAATAAGATTTAACGAAAGGTTAATCTTCGTCCACACTACTAAATATAAGTTAAACGAAATTATCGAGGCGCATGTGTACTTCGACATGGTCTTCCCATGCTTTTCTTAAGGCAGCATTATTACCGCTCGAGCCAAGTGCATACTGAGAAAAATACTTTTATTATTCGCTTGAGTATGATTATCTTTACAAACACTCCAAATTTCAAGTGGAAATACCTTAAGGAATTACCTCAAAATGAGTCCTTAATTCCCTATGCATTTCTTTTGGACACTTCCTAGAATCGAACCAATGACCACTCACGACAATCTTAGGGACGTTTTTATGTGAGAATGGTCCCTTTTATGGTTGTGTGAAATTTTGAACCCCTGCGTAATTGGGAAGTGTGATAAAAAGCTTTCGGAAAAATAGTCCATGTATTTCTTATGGGGAAAATCAAGATTAGGGTCCACTCTGGAATCGAATCCATGACTCATAGGCAACTATTGATTTTTCTCAATGTACATTATATACATAACTATATGTATAGAAAGTTTGAACCATCTATGTATCATATTTAGCGAGATATGATTTTTCAAAATTTGAAAATATGTGACCTCCTGGCATCGAACACATGATCTTTTGTGGATAAAAAATAACATGTTTTTGTTAAAATGTATAGTCCCTATTACCACATGAAATTTTATTGTTCTAAGTGTCCGGGAAGTATTTTTTAAAAATTGTTAAAAATCGACCCCATGAATTCTTATGCGGGTAAGTCGATTTTTGGGACCTCCTAGAATCGAAACCATGATAGATAGAGTAGGTTTCCGATTTTTACATAGGTGAGATTTAGTGGGCCATCACGTGAAAAAATCAGCAACCCAGTATCTAAATGCGGTCCCAGTGGTTTAGGCCTGACATTCATATCATATATATATGATATAGATATATCCCCCCAAAGCGTCTATATGTAAGAGATATCACTTGATTGTCTGGGTAGGGGACAAAAGATGTTATAACAAACTAACTGAACTAAAACTAGAGAAACATTCAGAGCAGATGTGGAGAAATATTTTTCTGGAAAATATGGGATATCTTAGTTAGTTCATCTATATTTTGATAGTTGATTCTGTAACATACTCCTAGAAAAAATTGGCATCTGTATATTTAGGACCAATTTCATATTCTACATTCAATCAGAAAAGTGAAAGGGAAGGGAACTGCTACATATACTATACAAAGTACTTCTACTCTGAAGACAGCCAAAGAGAGGATAGTCAAAATATTGATTCTATTGAAGAATGTACCCAGTTGTCAACCCCAGAGTCTTCTTACAGCAAATACATATAATTAGATTCTTTCAGATATAAGTATACTCCATATATCTCTGAATGTATAACTATACCATTACCTATAATCTAAATATAATTTAAAGGTCTCATAAGTATCATCTTGCCTTATAAAATTAAATAAACCAAAAATTTTACCTTTGGCTTAGGAATACCCATAAATGAGCAGTTGAAGGTTACATTTTTGCCTTCAACAACTTCCTGATCCAAAATTTTCTCTTGCTTAGGATAATGTTTTGATGGAATATACACTTCAACATCTGCAGCATGTGCTGTAACACGCCCAGCTCTATTAAAGCCATAGCATGAATAATTTCCAGCATCTTTCAAAGTAACTTCATCAACAAATAAAGATCTTCCATCATCATCAATTCTTAAATTGCCAGTTCCTATTCCATTGTCAGAGGTAATTATGTGCTCTGTATGTAACATCTCACCATCCTGTTTAAAAACAATAGAAGAAATTAAGAAAGATCAATTGGTTTGAATATATAAATATATAGACAATAAATAACATATTTATATTAAGTATATTGGAATTTTATCATTGAGGAAAGCTGGAATATCAAAATAGACAATGGATCTATAGAACATAGAGTCACCTAATAGTTTTAAACTATGGGAAATTAAATATTGAATACATATCTATGGAATATGCTAACAAAGGATTTGAAAATAGGATGGAGACTAAAGATGCAAAAGTAAGCCTCCAAAGGAAAGTATAGACTCATTTAAAATGCAAAAACTATTTGGTTTATTCTATTTTTTTTCTGCTGTGAAAAGCATTTGCTCTTCTTATCAACATTTCAGTTGATGATGTGAGATAGGTATATAACAGCCTTCCAAGAGCTGACAATTACTGACACAACTACAATCTTTGCTTCATACATCAAAAATAATTTAATTCAATTTAAATTCATAATCTAAATACATCAAAATATTTAGGAAGTAAATCATAAAATTCCAAAGTCACTTATAGAGTTAAACATCCCTTAATGTAATACATGCTAAACGAGAAATGGATTGATTTACCTTAGACCAACCATAAACTGGGACTGGTACTGCTAATCCAGTTGCAATTGGGCATGTAATTTTAATTGAATCCCCTGCAATGACAGTCAAATCAACTGGGTTCTTCTGGATATGAAGGTTTGCATGTGCAGGTGGAACTATTAAAAACAGTAAATAAAAATGAACTACATGGTATATTTGAGAGATTTAGAATTCACCAAAATGTTTAAAAGTGTACAAAAACAAACTAAATTCTACAATTCTAACTCCTTAGTATGACTCAGCATTTCAAATTATAAGACCCCTATAATAACTACTGACTTGTATTTGAAATATTAAAATATGGTGATTTTATCTAATGACAGTGGAGTTCCTAATCATTTCAATAATAAAAATGCTGAAATAGACTCTATGAGATTTTATTTTATTCTTAAAGAGCACATCCAAAAAGAGTCAGAGATTTGTGCTATGATCAATATTTTGTGTTAATTTTTTAACACTATACTTAACAACATGCCTTTAGTCTCAAGTATTTTATACAATTTACACTCAAAACTTTCATAAAGTTATTGGTGTTTGATTTAGAAATAGTACTTTCCTCAGTACTTCAAAGATGTTGAAAATCATTTTCAAACATTAATAGATTTACATCTGTGATTAAACATACTCACTTGCATTAACTCAATTGCAGCGGTTTTAAAAGAGCTCATTTTTTAATAAATCAATTATCTCAGATTTAATATATTTAGGCATATGGCCTTTTATATGTATATATTCAACTGCCCTCTCAAACTCGCTATACTTCCTTTTCATATAGATACATAAGTTTTCTTTTACTTATATTTCCATTTAAAGATAATCAAAAATGGACACAAGAGAGACTCAAAGGTTTATATTAAGTGATTATGCTTATACTCGTAGAATAAAAAAAATTTGTAAGATATGACACACATTATTGTTGTTGAATTAATTGTACAATTCATACATCTCACTGAGTAAAATGTAAAAAAACTCTCTGTTTCTTAAATTAAGAAGTACTTTATGGTGGTAGTAATGAGAGATGTGTTATTGGAAAAATCAAAGATCAACAAATATTCAAGTATAAAATAATGTAATGTTAATACCCAAAACTTTAACTTTAAAGCTCTTCTCTACTTTTCCAGCTTCATTTTCTGCTATGCATGTATAGTAGCCATCAGTATTACCTCTATTTGCCAATATATTAAGCTTGAATCCACCTTCAGCAATCAAGTAACTACCTGAAAAAGTACAAAGTTCAAAAGTTATTCTGAATAAGCTGTTTTTCAGATTAAATTTTTATAGAAAGAGACAGAATTATACAATGCATTGAAAGGTAAATTTTAACTTGACTAAATATCTCTCTTGGCAATCAGTCTCTCTGCAAAGAAATAAAAAGCAAAGGAAGTAGTTTTCATGGAAAATTATTAATATTCAATTGCAGAGAGAGATATTTAAAAAGCATGTAATATTACTTAAAACTTTTAATAGCTATCATCTCTGATAAAGGTAACATACCATTAATATAATAATATTTATGCACTCAGTGTAACAATAAGACTGTAGCTTCATAATATATTCAAATTATGAAAACTTATAAAATAATTCTGAATATGATAAAGGATCAAGAGACAAACCTTCCATTCCATGATACTATTTTAATAAATATATAAAAAATATTTTCAGTTTAAGCTCTGTCTGCATATAGAAAAACTCTTACACAATGTATCTAATTGGAAAGTTATGAATCTTTGTCCTCTTAGAAAAGGAGCTACTTTCCCAACATTTAAAATTAAAATTTGGATGGTGTAAATAAAACTAAAAAATTTTTATACAAGAATTATATTTTTTACAAATGAAATGTTCTATTAAAGATATTTTCAAATATTTACGATATGATTTACTTGAACTCTCAATTCAATGCATGTGGAACGCAACCATGTGGAAGGTTATCACAGTAAACTGACCTTCGACAGAAAGTTTTAATAATGCGATATGTATCACCAGTGAACAGCATGATCAGGCAAAATTTTACTTTTAATTTTCCAGGTATGTAAAAGTAATGGAGAAGAGTGGGTGAGAAAGTTTTAAGATGGATAGGATTTTTAGTGAAAGGATTAGGACTTGTGAAAACCTGTTCATATGCATTGTTTCCATATGAAAAATATTTGCTCAGTTAAAGTCACAAAATAATGCATTATTGCTTCTTTATTTGGACTGAATGTTTGGGAAATAAACCTATTTTGGTTTTGTTTTCTCAATCTTTTATAACAGATAACACTAGGGTTAACTCTCAGAAAATTATTTAGCTTAACTCTATGACCTAGTTTTTTAAGAATTATCTTATTAAGAAGACGTTATATTTTGAATTCTTGCCTTTCATTATACATAATATATTTAGATAAATTCCATGTTTTTGAGCAGAAAACGAACAAATTTTCAAACATAAATTTCTATTCTGCATTCATTTTTAATAAACAGTATTTGAATATACGCTGTACATAATGTATAATATAATGTTTCAATTTACAGGCTGTAAGATTACTATTATACTATATACTATTTGATTTGATATTACCGCATAAGAAATAATAAAATAAAATATATTTTCATGTGATTTGCATGTTTTGTATTCAATGTCATTTCAAGCAATTTCAATGGTCAAATTTCATATGTAAACTATGGTATTCTGTAAATGACATTAGATGTTTTATTATGTATTTCCTAGTAAAAATTGCCTATTTTTCTTTAATAAATTGAATTATGAAAACATATTGCCTATCCTTTTTACTTACTATTAAAACTCTTCCATGGTAACTCAATCCCATCTTTCATCCATCTAATAGTTGGCTCAGGAAATCCTTTTGCATGACAATAGAGTGAATAACTTTCTGCTTCAATCAAAGAAATATCAACTGGTCCACCATTGTCAAGAAGAACTGGTGGAGCTATAAAGAGAATAAACTTAATAATCAACAACTACATAGGCTAAATAATTAAATATTTAATATTTAATGTATAATTTATTACATTAATTTATTATATTATTATGAAAGATTTAGTATGCATTGATATTTCATGTAAAATTGTTTTAAAAAACTGAAGTACTGAATGCATTTATATCAAATGGGTACATTTCTTAATTTAAGTTTAAACTTACCTTTCATATTTAAATAATAAATTTTTTCCACAAATCCTGCCTCATTTTCAGCTGTGCAACTGTAAAGCCCTTTACTATTGTAGTCTGCATTTAAAACTGTCAATTTTCCACCTGTAATACTAACATAATAAATCATATACTTCTAATGTCTATATTTTTCTTGGTATTTAACAGCGGAGTACAAATTAAAACTTTTACATTTCTTTCTATTCTATACAGGTTAACAGATAAGTAATACTTAACATACATTATAGTTTCCTTGTCATGGAATCCTTTCCCAAGTCTTTCCCAATGAGAAATTCCATGTTCTTTGAAGTACCAATTCACAAGTGGTTCAGGCAGACCACTAACATTGCACCAAAGGGTAATATTTTCATTGTATGAATAATTCACATCTTCATCACCTTCTGGGATTATTATAGGAGGTTCTTAAATGAAAGGGGTCATATTAGATGAAAATTGTTAAAAGGTAATTAAGTATTTCATGTATTTTATTTTAAAAATTAATCTAAAGAATAAAAAACAGAATTACCCAAACCAATTATTTCCAAGTCCATTTCTAAATCTAATTTTCCATAATCATTTTCCATTGTACATATATAAACTCCGTCATCAGAAGTAGTGGCATCTAAAGGTAAAAGTGATATTAGATGATAAAAATAAAAGTACTAAAATCCATCATTGCATTTTCACATCTAACTCATCACTTTTTTGTAGAGTAGATATTGTTGCATTTTTAAACCTCTGATACAAAAAAACTTATTTCATAATGCAAACATATCTTCTAGATAGCTTTACAAGATATAATACTTCTAAAATAAGATATAAGAAATAACAGAATTTTAGAATTATGTATTAATATTTAGTAATTTTAAATAGCTAGATGATCATTCCTAATAACTTTATTTGGATACTCACTCATTATGACCAATGTTCCAGTGGGGAGTACTTCATGACGTTCAGGGTCAATAAGTTTGCTCTTCCGTTTCCAAGATATTCTTGGCTTCATTCCTTGTGTATGTTTGGTTTTCTCATTCTCCTCAGCTCTACATGGAAATGATCCTTCCTCTCCTAATTTTAAACTTGCATCTTTTGAAATAAAAAAATTCACTTAAAGATGAAGAATACCTTATTTTTTAAATAATAATCAAATTGTTTTAAAAGTTATAAAAAAAAGAAATTATGCTGCCTCACCCTGTATAAATAAAAGGTTAATCAAAGAAAGATTAGAATGGAGGGGGTTTGAAGAACAAACTCTGTCATGAAAATCCTAATTTAAAATCATCTACTTGTATAAATAAGATGAGCAACCCTGAAGCAGATTAGAGCAATTAATATTCTAAAAGCAATTACACAGATAATTAAGAATAGCATTCTTACAATTTGAGGAAAATTATTTTCAAAAATCTAGAAGAATTTTCTGCCTATACTTAACAGACTCAATTAAAGTTTGGAATTATAGCTCTTCTTCTCAATGTAGTAATATTATTATATTATTATTGTATTTATTTCATAGAATTATTGATCAAACGAAAAATCAGTCATGTTGAGTTCTTTATGTGGGGCATTATAGAAAACAGAACTAGTTGAGATCTAAGGTCATCAATTGATATTTTTTATTTTTGTAACTAACTCTCGGTTTTTAAATTATGTTTTTAGTTATAAATGAATAGGTAAAGCTTTATTCACTCTTAAATTTTTAAGAAATAAGTAACTAAGGTTTTCTCTGCATAAACCGATGTTCAACCCATAAAATAAGGATTTGTTCTATATCGACAAAAAACTATAGCTAAGCTATCATGTGCATGAAATTTACTCAATCTGAAAAGTTTTACCAAGTGGAGAGCTATTACAGTAAAATAGCCTGTAGAAACTTTTATTGATGATGCCATTTTGCTAGCAAAACATGTTGCCTCAATGAAAGTTTCTATGGAGTTATACTGTGGAGAGATAATTTTATTAAAATTAAATTGATTTGAAAACATAACACTCTAATATAAAGTTAACTGTTATCATTACTTAACTTTATATTAGAGGAAATATTTTAACATAATATGATCTTATAGAGCTAGAGAAATTAAAAAATTATAAAATTGATGGAATATTAACATCTTTATTTTTTAAAGTTCTATTTAAAGATTAGCATAAATAAAATCATTTACTTATCCAATTAAGTTAGAGCTCACTTAATTATAGACAGTATAAGTAAATTAAGAGACTATAAAAACTTACATGGAAGTAGTTCTCTTGGTACAGGAGGCCTACCAAGAATAAGACCAATTGATTTGCTTGCATTTGTGCTTCTAGGACCAAAAGCTGTGCAAAGATATAATCCTTCATCATCAGGTTTAAGGTCAAATACTTTAAGAATAGAGCCATCTAGTGATATCTGAAAAAAATCAATTAGCTTATTGCTATATGCGCTGTATATACTTATAATGTTATTATGTAGCATTGTAAGCATATATGGCACTTATAGCATATAGTTCAGTTGCTAAAATATCAAAAGTATGTGTTAATATTAATCATACACACTAAAATACTATTTTCTCCTAATAGACAACAATACAACTTATTTCTATACATAATGTGAATAAAGTGCTTTTAAATGAATGTGAGACTGAGAAACATTTTCATATCCCTAAACCCTCTAAAATACCTCATATTTTTCAGTGTCCTTGAGGATTTGGTCCTTATAGTACCAGTGTACTTCAGGAGTCGGATATCCAGATGCTATACACTTCATTTCTGCCATTCCATTTTGATCTCCAACAACATAGTCATTCTCAGATTTTACTTCAGGTGGCTCAATATAAATTCCTTTAATTTCTTGATGTACTAAAGAAACAGAAAAGGTTAGAACATTACCAAAGCTTATAAAGAGGAATTTTAAATACAATAATTAAAGAAATTTCTAACTGCTAAGAACTATTTTATATTAACTCCTTTCTTCCTTGATATTAACATCAGGCAACCGCATCAATTTAAAATTTAATTGGAAAGCAAAAAGGTACAACACCATCTTAGTTAAAACAAATTCATCTCCTTTTTCTTTTAATCCATTGCAAATTTATAATCTTCAAACATTTAGAGCTCTCTGTAATACACTTTATTTGCATGAAGAAAAATTACCAGATTAAGATTTTATATGTAGTAAATAAGAATCTCCCCATTTTTGTCTACAATTATATTACTATTTGAAATTTTTTAATTACCTTTTCCTGCATCATTAATGGCTATGCACATGAAAACTCCTTCCCAATCCTTATTAGCTTCTGAAATGAAAACTTCTGACTTATTGTCTTCAGAATCTGAAACATGCTCTATTCTGGAACCATTCAACTCCCAAAATATAATTGCAGGCTCATCATTGTCTAACGTACAATTTATGTGTATACTATCACCATTCAGGAAGTAAAATATATCCTCTGCAAAAGCTGTTAAACTTGGAGGAGAAACTACTTTGATCTCAATTGCTTTATTTGTTGTGCCAGCTGAAAAAATATCATTATTATACACTTTTATCAAATATTATAAATCTTAATAATTATATATTTCAATGTATATGTATTTAAAAATGTATGCTTTTAAGGTAGATAATATTTGAAAAAAAATTTGTATTTAGAGAGCATAGAAACATAATGCAATACCTTACCAGAATTAAATTAAATATATCATAATACGCAGTATAAGTTCTTTTTGTGTACATGAAGCCATTGAACATTGTATTTTGAAGACTAAAAATACTAAGATTTTAGACATTTTAATTCTCTCTTTACCATAATATTTTATTATCACTTCATTCCCAAAATAAATTTATAATTTACATAATGAGCTTCTATGATTGAAAGATATCCAGGAACAAAACCACAAATAATTAGGATATCTTGGAGTTGGTTGAACTGAAGAGCTTTTCCATAGAGAAAAGAATTATTGCCCTATACTTCAACCGCTGTGATAACCAAAACTTGAGAAGAAAGTAATAGCTTCAAATTCTATCAAATAAAGAGTAGATGATTAAGAGAGAGGTAACTGAACACACAAAAATCAGAGAGAGATTATGAAATTTGAAAACTAACAGAGAGTAATTTTCTTATATATTATAATTATATTATATAAATCATATTATTATATTGATGAATACTTAGAATTAAAGAGACATAAATTATATACAAAGAATATACGTTATAATACATAAGCGCAAGGTAGAAATTACAAAAGGCAACAGATTTAGTTGTTTTTTAGATGGTAAATAATGTATGCATAATATGTATGCTTACTTTTGTTTTGAAAGGCATCACAATAGGGAGACTTTTTATATAAAATGTGTTTACAGTGAATAATCGACATTTGAATTCACTAGTAGAAGTTCGATTGACAGAAGTAGAAGTAGTGTCGATTGTTAGAATGATAGCCGAGGAACTTTCAATCCCCAAAACAATCGTCCACGAAATTCTGACCGAAGAACTTGAGATGAAAAACTTGTGCGCGAAAACCGTTCCGAAGCTAGAATCGTTGTGCGTGAGTTTTTGGCCAAAAGCTCAATCACCGTAACAGAGTATCCGCCTCATTCACCCGATTTAGCACCTTGCGACTTCTACCTGTTCCCGAAATACAAAATGGTGCTCTGGGGGCGGCACTTGGGGGATGTAGAAGGCTGAAGCGATACGGCAAATGAAGAGCCTCACAACTGAAGACTTTCAGCGATCGTATCAGGAGTGGAAACGGCGTTGGCAGATATGCATTTTGTCTCAGGGGGAATACTTTGAAGGAGACCATGTTGAAATACCTGGATATTTGTAAAATATAGTTATTATTCCACTTTTTCCCAAATTTTTTAAACGTATTTTCTGGAAAAACCGCGTATGACTGATGATAGATGCCTAATTAATATATATCCATTGTATTAATTATAATATTTCAGAAATCAGTTAGGTTCATTCAGTACAATCAGTAGGAGGATAAGTAGAATGCTCAAAATCTTGTCCAACAATGGAAGTGGACAGTATGCGAATAGGTAGTAATAGTAAAGTATGGAATTCCAATGCAGAATGCAAGACATAGCAACCAGAAGATGTATTGAAATTCAAAAAGATCTAATAGAGAATTGGAACTAGAGGAATAGTTGAAGCTTGATCAAATCTATAAACACTATAAATCCAACTATATTTCTACAATTGACCAATTTCTGTTTATAAAAAAGTTAGTTAAACAAGAGTTAGTTATAATGTATACGAATGTTATTTAGATATCACAAGACGTTCCAGGAGTGTCTTATAGGATAAGTCTTAGAAAAGTATTCAACCATATCTACATAGATTTAGAATCTGTTCACAAAATGAACAAATATAAGATACCACTTAATACTACGTATTGTTCATTTTAACATTTTCTTGCTATTTTATCTAGCTACAGTGCCTTCTTTGTATGGCTGCTCAAAGACCAACTTATTCATTAAATGCTGTTTTCTTAAATATTCCTTGTTTAAATTCTTATATCCTATTTACTTTACACAACCCAACAGGTTTTACTTTTTAAAAATTGATTTTAGAGTATTATAGATCAAATTAATAATCTAGTTAGTTCATCTTACCTCTGTTGGAAGCACTGCAAATATATTTTCCAGAATCTTTCTTTGAAATTGATGTGATCATCAAAGAGTTATTTTCTAGTAACTGCATTCTGCCTCTAATATCATCATATTGAGGGACTTCTTCTAAAATGTATATTATACAGAAAATAATATCCATACATATAAATTGCATATATTAAGAAAACATTTTAACATGCTCTCCACCATGCCATGCTCATTGCTAAGATACTTAAAGCAATACATACTATATAGCAGCAATATATAGTAGGCAATATTTAATTCAATTGCTATGTAACATCTAAATCAATAATTATTTTCCACATTCCTCAAGCAATAAATTATTATCATACCTTGCATCTCTTCCTGTTCATGTATCCATTGTACATCATAATTAAGTTCAGTAACCACAGTACAGTTCAGGATTACAGATTTATTCTCAGCAACCTCTAAATACGGATCTGGCATACCAATAATCATTGGAGGAGCTTGAAAGAAACATTTTCATCATTGGATATCTTAAATTCATTCATCGTTTATTAAGTTATTAAATAATCAGGATCAGAACCATGCTAAATTGTCCTCTTCATGATGCATGATAAAAATAATACCATGTCTCAAATATAAATAAAATTTCATATAATAAGATAATTTTACAATTTTTTACGTTGTATGCAATGTTATTTTCAGTACATACTACTAAGTGAAATTTATTAATGAAAGTATATCATAAGGACATTTCTATCAATGAATTTCAGTCTTGAAATAATTATATTTAAAAGAAATTCAAACTTACTAAAACCAGTCAACTCTAAATTCATTTCTATTTCAGTTTTCCCAAACGCATTTTCCATGCTGCATATATAAGTTCCCTCATCAGCAATATCAGCATCTAAAAATATGTGAAATATTACTTCAGAAGTTCAAAATATATTAAATTTCAATGTATACAAGAAAATATTTTCATGTACCAATTATTGGTTATATACATGGGTGGTCTGAAGTTTTTTTGAGACGCTCATAACCTCCGCTATCTCTCACATTAATTTGGTGATCGTCTAGAATCTTTTTCGTTAACTTTGGCAATTTTTTTGTCGGTAGCTGCAGTTTTTAAACGTTCCGAACGTTAATCGTTTCCCAAGATCTTTCGGCCACGATTAAATTCAACTGCCCAAAATTTAATTGTAACAAATGATGGTACTGAGTCCCCATACATAGAATCTAACCAATCTTTTATTTCCGCAGGTGTATTGCCCTTCAAAAAACAAAAATTTGATGACAGCTCGATACTCGATTTTGTCCATTTCAACAAAAACACTCGCATCAACTCACTTAAACAACTGCTAAATAAAAAATACAAGTAAAAATTAGCTGAAACTGTGGTGAGTAACTGTCAAAAGATAACCAACGAAATTCACTAGCTTTTATTTACAAGTGCTAAGATCTTCACGTTGAGGTCGAAAACCAGACCACCCTTTATAATATATATGTATAATATAAGTGCGGCAACATAATTTCCTTTTTTAAAACTTAATAAAAATTATTATATGAATCAGAAAACTTTAAATTGTTTTTATACTGTTAGCACTAATATAAAGTTTTGTTTTACCCAGTTTTAAATATCAAATCAGGTAGGTGAGAAGAATTAAGAAGACCCATCTTTTTTTATAACGTTCTTGACGTTTCTCGCCGTAAGTTTAGGAGATATTAATGTTCAAATATTGCAATTCTTTTCAAATTTCGCGCCGGGACAACCCAAACCCGCTTATCTTATTGTGAGATCAAAAAATCCCACAGAAAAAAATCACAAGGGGCCAAATCGGAAGACCGTAACGGCCTCTCCAAATCGCTCCTTATTGAGTTGTTGCTCGATCACAAAAAATGCACTCGAAAAATAGCAAACCGCAAACGTACCCTCTTCACTGAATCAACTCATATTGGCAATTAAACTTTATAGTTACACCTCTTAAACAAAACCACTGGCGGTCCATTTAAACGTCAAACAACTACATAAGGTGCATTTAAAGAAGGATAATATATTGCCGCACCCTGTACATATTTATATTACAATTAAATTTGAATTAATTATAATTAAATTAATCAGATGAAATACTGTTGGAATTTATTCTAAGAAATTTTTTTTTATAGATAAAGTTTATATTTTAGGAATATTTATTCTCAAGAACCATCATCAACCATTCTGTTGGAATACCCTGGATAAATTAGTGTACTAATTAAAACAGGAGAAATATTTATCTGGTTTTCATTTTAATAAAAGCTCCTATATTTATAAATTACTAAACCATTACTATAGTGTTTGTTAATAAATGATCATTGACTTTATATGAATGAAATGTTTATTATAGCATGTGAATTTCAATACTCACTGTTTATGTACAGCATTCCTGATTCAAGAACCTTTTGTCTTTTAGAATCCAAAGGTATCCCATTTGCTTTTCTCCATGAAATATGTGCTCTTAATTCTGGATAGAAAGTTACATTCTCAGGTTTAGCTGAACATGGAAACTTACCTTCTCCCCATAAGTTTATTTTGGAATCTGTAAGAACAGTTTAAAGATTAGTTAAGAGGAATAATAAATTTTGCTAGTTTTCAGTATTTTTGCACTGACACCACAAGAAATTATTGTGGAATTGCACAATAATTACACAATAATTGTTTGGAGACAGTAATAAAATTTCTATAAAATAAGTATTACTATCTTAGTTCAAAAAATATTTTTGAATAATTTAAAATTTGATATTGATGGGAGTCTATAATCATTATATCATCTCCATCCAATTATTCATGTTCTCTCTATCCTATTCATTTCTAAAATATAGTGTTCTGTGGAGCTTTGTATTATTTAAAGTCTTATTTCAGAATTTAAAAATAAAGATTTTTATTCACAAAATTCATATGGTAATGATAACAACTACTAGTAAAACCAAATAAGTACTTGGAGAAGTTGATTTAAAATCTTATCGTTTACTTGAGAATGCATTCACTCCATCTACTTAGAGCCAAGCATGATTCTTCATTTTACTCATTCTATTTTCCTAATAGGGTGTTATGTTCTAAGCATTCAACAAGAAATGTTACATTAATTATTGCATTAATTACTTTTGACTTTATTAGGCTAATCCATAGTCCTATCTCCTCTGATTTTGTGTTTAGGCCTGAAAATCTTCATGTTAGATGATTTGCATTTGTTAGTACAAGATCTATATCTTTTGCAAAATGCAAGTTTCTGAAGCATTATTAATTCATCCATATTCATGTTGATGTCTGTGCTCAATACTGAAATCATTGTTCTTTTGTGCAACATCATAGACTCTTGATTTTATGATACAGTGATCACCTCCTTTGTTGAAGCTCATTAATACTTCTCAGTTTTTAATGGAGCTTACAGCAAGCAAGCGATTCATATTTACCTATGTGTGTGTGTATATATTACACTTTACTTTGCCTTTATATATACATAAATATAACACTGGAGGAAAATATTATTAAAATCCTAAATTTGCTACGAAAATACAAAATGAACCATTTCCAATACTTAGTAAATGTTAAATTGGTTATAGAGACAGTATTCAAATTTTATAGCAACCCAGATGGTGAAAGATGAATGTTAAATCTGATAACTCAAACTTTCAATTTAAATATCTGAAAGGTCTAACTGTTCAGTAACTTTATGAGAAACTTTATTTAACATTTTGAATGTAAATTGCATTCATGAATATATTTATAATCATAGCAATCAATCCTAATGAAAAAAGAACTAATATTTCAAACAAGTTCAGGCTTAAGAAGTAAATAGTAAAATATGAAAAAGTATAATTTACCTGAGGGAACATGTTTTGGTTTAGGAGGAGTACCCACTATAATTTGAAATACACCCTTACTTTCTGTTTCTTTAGGACCTCTAGCTATACATTCATATGAGCCTTCGTCAGATGGGCTGAAATCAAATACCCTTAAAGACAAACCACCTTCAGAGGCCTAGAAGGATATCAATATAATGTTATTTGAACTTCAGTTCATTCATTTTAGATGAGATATAAATTCTTAACTTAGAATTGAAATATATGTAACATTGATCAAAATAAAAAATCATACTTCATATTTTTCATTATTTTCTAGAAGAATATTGTTATGGAACCAAGAAATAGTAGGCTTTGGTTTCCCTGACACCAAGCATTTTAAAACAGCTTCCTCTCCTTCTTTGATAGCCATATACATATCCAATGGCTCTGCTACGGGAAGTTCAAGATAAATTCCTATAACTTCTTTGTATGCTAAAAATAAAATCATTGAATATAGAATATAACATAGAATCGTTATCACAATTCAAATTATTTTGTATAATTAAGAGATACTACTGGAATGTTGAAATTTATGTTTCTAATACAACCAAATTTGAAATTAATGTTTGAATACTCAATAAAGGATACATAGCCGTTTGCAAAAATTTTTGTGTAAAATCGATATTTTTTCTATATTTAAAATTAAAATCATGAATATAAAGATGTAAATAAGTTTTGTACAAATGGCAAGCCATGCACACTTTTTTGATTGATTTAAAAACCTCTCTTTTCCATTGGATCCCATCATTTCTCTATATATTATTTCACCTTTTCCAGCCTCATTAATTGCGACACAAATGTAAGTCCCTTCCCATCTTTTATCAGCATTGGGAATAAAAAGACTTTTAGATTGGTTATTGCTGGTTTCATAAAGTTGTTCAGTTGTCATTCCATTGAATTCCCATGAGAGATTGACATGATTATTTCCAACTGATTTGCACTCAATTTTTATGTTTTCTCCCTCTTGAAAGTAAAATACTTCTTCAGGATCAGTAATAATTTCTGGAGGTGAAATAACTATTAGCTGGAATTTTTTATTGGCCTCTCCCACTGTAAAAATTGAATATCATTAAAAATTATTAAAAGTGATATTTTTAGACAAGTGAAAATAGATTTTCTTAATTAATATAAACACAGTTTAACATAGTTTACCTTCATTTGTTGCTTTGCATATGTATGATCCTGAATCTTGATTGCTTGCAGATAAAATCAAGAGGGAGTTATTGGTAAGGAGTTCAAATTTACCATTCTTATAAGATGAAACTAACGGATCTGTAAAAAATATAAATGTCTAATAAGGAAGAAGGACTGTAAATATTATCTAACCAAAATATTTGAAATGTGAACATCAAACATACCAATCTTTTCATCATATTCATGGAACCATTCCACTTTATAACTTGTTTCTGACTTTACAACACAATCCAAAACAATTTTATTATGCTCATGTACTGTTCTATTTTCCTCCTCCTTGTCATCAATTTTGGGAGGTTCTGAAGGAGAGAGGAGAAAGAGAGTTTTTTACTTAGAGCTTGAGCAAGAGAAGGAAATTTATCCTTAGGTTTAATTAAAAAAAATCAAAATAATTCTATTAAGTTTCCTTTTAAAATTTGATGAAAAGTTCTTTTCATCAATTAATGCTAAGAGATAATAACTAACCAAAGACAGTTACTACAGTTCCAATAGCTGCTAATGTTGAACCAACAGAATTTGATGCTTTACATGTATAATTTCCTTCATGTTCCTTCCTGAGATTCTCAATGCTCAAAATAGCTTCAGAGCTTTGTCTATTTTAAAAGAAATAAAACTCATGAATTAATAGCATCAATGAAATATAATGAAATTAACCTAAATATTAAATAAAGGATAAATATTCCTCCTTACTTCAATTAGTCAAGTGGGAAAGGAAGAACAAATTAATAAGTATTAAATATGAATAAAGAAAATAAGAATTATGCCACACTTTTAAAACAGCATTCTACTAGTGAATCCTAATTATGAATTATGAATTTTATAATTGTCTTTATGAAAATGATGATGTACAGTTTTTTTAAAGTATTTGCTTTAGTTTTACTTATTTCTGCCTTGTAAATGGAATACAAATCAACCTATTACCAATACTTACTTATACTCCCTATGTTCACCATATTGGTTTCCATTTTTATACCACACAAGAATAAATGGTAACAAACTCTCCACATAGCACTTCACAGATAGATTTTTTCCTCCAATTCCAACCTCATAAGGTATCATCTTCACTAGAGGAGCAGCTGAAATAAACCTCTATCATATAGCTCCAATTATTGTTCAGTGCAACATATAATGCTCATTTCACTGATTATATTAATAGTTCCATTTAGTATTTCCAAATATTCATTAAATAAATTATCATTATTAACTATTAACTTTATTATTCATATTCAAACCTGCAAATTGGGAACTGATAGCATTTGGAGATGATCTGCTAACTGGATTCCCTTCACCATCATATCCATGATACTAAAAGTAAATAGAGATTAGATATATTAGATATTGTAATGAATCATACTATCATTAACTCATTCACAAATCAACAGAATGTAATCATTATACTTGAGAATTATCTTCCAGCCTATGATCAGAAATATAAAATCATTTACTCTGCTATGGTAGGCCAATATGGACAAAGAATTTGACTGTATATTCTTCTTTATGAAGTTTAATGAATTATCATACAGGAATTATTATCCATTGTAAGAATAATAAAAATGTGTTAAAACTAAGTTTCATGTAAATTTTTTATATTAAGAAAACTATCTTAAAAAATGAAACAATTGTGATAATTTTTACTTATGCTAGGAAATGGTATTGATTTAAAGAAAATCTTCTTCGTGAAACAATTAAAATAATATCACTTTCCCCAATATAAAAATAACCAACCTTTAAAGACAGTCTATTTAATATGTATATTCCAAAAAAAATGTTTATGGAGTTACTAACATTTATAGCAGTAACTGTTTCTAAAAAGAACATTTCCTTATATACTCTTGGTTACATCATGACTTTTAGATTACTCAGTAAGAATTTTCTAATCTAAAAAGTTACTTAAATGCAATTTTGGAGATTATACTCAACTTATATGACACATTTGGTTTGAATTAAGTTATCCAAAGACTTACCATTAGGTAAAACAACTCATTATTGGGCATAAAAGGTCCTGCTGAAAATTTTAATTTTTTTTGTTCTTCCTCTTCATCTACACTGATGGACTTTAAAGCAAGTGTTTCTATGTTTTTACCATCTGTTGTAACAAGATCAACTGATTCCCAGTGGTATTTTTTCAATTCTTCAAAGTTTTCTGGGTCACTCCCTAATGGATCAACTTCAACAGTCAAGAAGTTATCCTTTCCTGTAAATATTCAGAGTAATAGGAAAATATAATTTGTATAATTATGGAATTTCTATAAATAAATAATTTCTCCTGAAATAATAATGACAGAAGGACAAATTTTATGAGTTGATATTCATATTCTTTAAAATAAATACTTTCTTAGCCATAAGATGACTGATGATAACTCTTCCATGAAAATTGATATATCCTATCCCATTTAAAACAAAGTTCAAATCCTCATCTACCTCACAATTAACAGGGAATTGTTTTGTTAGAAACCAAAATCAGATCATATTTACTGATTCAAAACTCAGGAAATGCCTCTCTGAACATTAATTTTCTTTTATGTTTGTCATATAAATGATTCTTCAGATTCTAAATAATGTTATCAGTTCTGAATTCCAAGATACTATATTATATGAAAGCAGCTTCCTATGAAGATATCATATGAACAACACCAATGAAAATCAAGGGAAAATAAGAGAACCATCGTACATGGTTCACTTGAAACGTTTCCCATTCTTTCTTAGTAATCACTCACTTATTTGTGAAACCAGATTTGTTTCCTATACATAGCCTGACATCAATATATTCTGTCAAATATTTCATTCAAATATCTGTGGCATCAGAAAGTTATTATTACAAAAAATTTCAAGAAATTTTTGAGCATTTGATCTATACTTTCCTTGTGCAAGTACTCCTTCGCTTTTTGGGGATCAAAAGTTTGTAGATAATGGGGTGCTTATACTTGATAAAATACTATAACTACCTTCATCAGTGTTAGCTGTCTCACTGCAATAAACTTTATTGACCATTGGCTTGACATTGAAAATTGCTCTCTGGAGGAAATAGATAGACCCGCGTTCCCTGAACCGAGATTAATTAGAAATACAGTGGTACCTCGAGTTACGAGCATATGGACATATGAGTTTTTCGAGATACGAGCTAGAGCTCGGGCCATATTTTCATTCGAGATACGAGCCCACATTCGTGTTTCCAGAGCGTCCAGCTAGTTGGTGCGCAGGGTCGAGCATCGTCCGAGAAAATCTCTCACTCACTCGCAAGTGTTACCCGCTTGAATCGAAGTGTATCTTGTGCGCTGTAATCATTTTTGCGTGATTACTGAACTTTTTTTTACTGTACAGAAAGTGCAGCCAAGAAGGCAGAAACAAGTGATAATTAAATTTACGCTAATGTTAAGGTTAGTTTAAGTTTAAAGTTAAGAGCATTGTTTTAAGTATTTTCTTTTATTTGAAATAAATAAAGTTTAGTTTTAGTGTAAAGTTACGAAAAAAGTTTTAAGTTTTAGAAAAGCACCGTTTACGTATGTGTCTATAGTCCGTTCCACAAAAGCTGGCAGTACGGGAAGCTTATGGGGAAATAAATGCACGTAAATTCCCATAAGGGAGCAACCTAGCCTCTACCAAGCCGTCAGTTAATTATTTCTGAGGTACTTGTATGGATAAAATTAATATTTTCATCATAGTTTGGTGGATTTTTTTTTCCAATTTTTTGGTGAAATTTGGATAAGGAAGGATGGTTCTACATATTGACGAAGGTTTCTCATCATTCTAACAAAAGAAATAAATTTTATAGCAGAATAAAAAAAATTGGTCGCATTACCAGCCGTGAACAATACTAAAACTGCCATTTCTCATCCTTTCTAACATAAAGTGCTAGTTTTTTCTTAGATTACACTTTATACCTTATGAATACATAAAAGTCGAATTATATTAATTTTTGACAGATGACATTTTAGTAAAAAATAATTTAAGTGGAACGCAACCTCCGAAAAATTGGATCGTGCAGTCAAATTTATACATCGCCTAAAAATTTTTTGTTTCTTACGTTACGAAAAACTTGTCGCGAGGGAAATTGAGATAAATGTTGTTATTTTCATTACAGGTTATTCCGAGACGATATCTTGAATAGAACTTTAGTTTTTGAATTTTAGAACCGAGAGAGTAATTGATTTAGCGCTCCGATTGCTAATCATTGTTACTTTTTCTCGAGACTAATAGACCCGTAAGCGTAATTCGGATTGATCCGGATCCGCTCTCAGGTATATGCGGAAAAATGCTTCGAGATACGAGCAATTTGACATACGAGCAAGGTTACGGAACGAATTAAACTCGTATCTCGAGGTACCACTGTAGTTATCTAGCTCTAATATAGACATCCGGTTATTGCATGTCAATCTGTCATTTGTAGAGAGAGTTTAAAAAATGAAGATATACATATACAGTAGACTCTCGATAATTCGAACCTCGGTAATTCGAAAACCTCTATAATTCGAAGAAAACCCTCGGTCCCCTGAGAGAACCTCTATAATTCGAAGAAAATCAATGTATTTTGGTCCCCTCGATAATTCGAAGTGAAGCTAGACCGGCCCACTCCACAATTCGGAAAATTAGTCATTTTATGGAAAGTGTTGAGGCAATTTTTCCAAGAATTTACCTTTATTGGCTAATTATGAAGCGAAAGATATCTTTAATTGTGATGAAACAGGGCTGTTTTATAAATAATTACCTGATCGTACCTTGGCATTTAAGGATGACACCAGTCATGGAGGCAAACACAGCAAGGAGAGGGTTACAATATTATTGGCAGCAAATATGGATGGATCACAGAAATTTCGACCTTTTATGATAGGAAAATTTGCTAAGCCTCGATGTTTAAAAATATGAAATCTCTTCCGCTAATCTACAGATCAAATAAGAAGGCGTGGATGACAGCAGTATTGTTTTCTAAATGGACAATGAGCATTGATGCTGAAGAGAAGAGAAAACTGAATGGGAAGAGAAAAACGAAAAATTTTGATGTTTATCGATAATTACTCAGCCCATAAAGTTGTCCCTTAACCTGAAAATATAGAGCTGAAATATTTACCCCGTAACACAACTTCAATTCTTCAACCCCTAGATCAGGGAATTGTTAAAAATTTTAAAACCTTGTATCGAAAAGAAGTGGTTAGAACTGTAATAGACACAATGGAAAATGGAAATAACCTGTGCAGCATTTCAATGCTTACTGCAATGGAAATGGCTCACAAATTATGGGAAGAGGTTAGCTTACAGACAATCGCAAATTGTTTTAAAGCCTGCGGATTCATTAAGGATTAGGAATGCAAGGACGGAAATTATATGGTTCAACAAGATCTGCAAGATGAGGGACCTTTTTGAATGCTTGGAACAGACTTCCAGAGGTTCCCATAACTTTCAACGATGTTAATATTGACAATAATGTTGCCACAGCGGGTACATTGTCTGATGAAGACATTATGAAACAGTCAATTGTGGTCAGTCAACAGATTTCTGACAGTGAAGATGAAGACGACGATGTTCCGAAGGTGTATTCTAAGGAAGCAACCTTTATTTAAGAGGGTTGCGTCGTTTCTTCGAACAATCCGAAATGGATAACATCCAACCTGGTTGTGTGTTTAAAGCAGTGATCACTTTGGAAAATGCTGTGGACCAGATTGCAGCCAACCAAGCGACCCAAACGAAAATAACCGATTTTTTTATGAAGAAATGATACAACTTTTTTATAATAAATAAATTGATCCACATGTATTATTATAATATGTATTTTTGTTTCTACCAGCATTCCAAATCTTATACATTGACAAATAGAATGTAACTTTCTTCAATTCGAATTTTACTTTCAGCCCCTCTTTAATTCGAACCCTCGCTATTTCGAAAAACTCGATAATTCGAATTTTTTGTTTGGTCCCTATAAATTCGAATTATCGAGAGTCTACTGTAATTATATTTATATAATTTTTAGTAATTTAAAAATTGTCGGGCAACAATATATTGCATACACCTGGTTTACCAGGTGGGTCATGAAATTAAGCTTAGGAACTTCAGTTTTGTAACTTTAATACAGTAATAAAAAAATAAGGATAAAAAAGTAAGTAAAGAATTAATAAAGAAGCTGATCACAATGTTCTGTTAAAAGTATATAAAAGAAAGAGAATATGATAAAATAATAGATCAGATGTTTACTTACCCTTTAGGGGACGAATGGCAGTTTCTTTAAGAGATTTAGCAGGGCTGATGGAAAATCCTTGATCTATTTTGTAACTGCTTCCTGTTGCTCTAGCACTTAAGGAAAAACCATCAGGAATAGTTTTAGAGCCACTGGAATTTTTTGGTTGAATAGTTACGTTCACAGTCCAAGTTCCTGCTGGCTTAGGGTCATCAACATTGACAACTACAACAGTTGGAAGATCAAGAACTGTTTTCAAGTCTTTTGGAGTTTCTCCTGATGGTGTTCGTACATCAACAGTAGGATTGTTCCCAGTAAGAGTAACAGTTAGTTTCTCTAAATTTTTGTCAACTGTGACATTAAAGTTTTCCATGTGAGGCATTTCAGTTAACGGTGCTGGACGATTAACAGATAAAACATTGACACCACGTGCTCGTAAGGTGTCACTTACAAATTTCATTACCTATGACAAAATGGCATGGATGAATATAGTCTGTAAATTTATGAAATTTTCATGAAATAATGTAATTTTATGTTCAGATAATGACATTGAATTTGTTCATTCACATTCAGAGAAGGACACCAAGGAGATTACTTTGATCATTTACTAATGAATTCTTGAATTTTTAGGAAAAGAGGATTCAATTTGATACCAGATGCTAGAAGAAAGAGAGGGGATTGCAGTCAACTATGTCATAATAATTTAAAAGACTTGTAAAGACTAGAATTTAGGAAATGTCAATAAAGGTCAAGGGCAAAGAAACATTAGTATTCTAAGAGTAGTTTATAAATTTTTAAATTTTGGTTTCTTTAAGTGAAGCAGTTTATTCCCTTGTACTCACATCATCAACATTGCTCTTCTCTAACTGGAAAACTTGCCCTGAACTTGCTGTTGCAATCTTGCTGTATATGTTATAGGGATTGTGATCTCGTGTACGGCACATTCCAGTGAGAATGAATACAACCTGTGTATAATTTAAGTTTGCAGGTTAAATATTTCCACTTAATAGGTAAATAAATTATAAAGGTGATTCATTGTTCGAATAAATCCAAAGGGAACACAAACTCTTACTGCACATAAAATATTCACAATTATTTTTTATGTAATATAATAGGAATGTATGTATATATATACATACACACACACAAATATACATATATATCAATTCAGTTAATAGTTAGTTATATATTTGTAATATAGTTGGTAAATTGTATCTAAGGATTAAAAAAGTATTCCTTTCTGTAATTTTTGAGTGACAACTGTATAATGCAATTTCACTGGAATTGTTTCACATAAAAATCATATAAAAGTTTCTTTAGCTGAATTATTGCAGTTCTTTGAAAAATTAGGAATAATTTATAATTAATAATGACTTATAATGTGAATTATTTCCCTGAATGTAGGAATAAAAAAGTAAATATCTTATAAAAGTTAGCTTTTTTGGTGTTTAAGAAATACTTATTAACTTATGAATTAAAATAAACTTATGGTTAAATTCATCATAGAGTTTTAATTTTAATTTTATTTTGATACCTGATTATACATATTATTTGATAAATTTTATGGCATTGTTACAAAAAATATTATTTCCCCTACAAACTTTTTTTGTGATTGAAATATTATTATCTTAATGGTTTGTTACCTTTTTTGTGGAAAATTTAAAAAGAATTGTAAAATGATAGGTAGTGAAATACATTAACATTAAACCCACTATATTTGAGATACCATCCAGATACTAGAAACTTTTTGCTTTGCCAGTAGATTATTTTCTAAGTAAAAGGAATATCACCTATTTTGGCTCCTACAATCTTTTATGGGCCAAAATGCTCTGTAATTTGGTTCAAATATAAATCATTCCCATTTCTTACATTATCTAATCATTGCAGTTTATTTTAATATCAAAAGACGCAAATCATTTAAAATGATAGAATTCACTTTGTAAAGTTGTTTTGAAAAAGTTTTTCATTTTCTTTTTCTGAATTTAATCTACATTATTTCTTTAAATGTTTATTAGAAAAAGAAAATTTAATGTGATTTTGTGGGTATAAGATTTCCAAAAATTTCAATATATATATATATATATATATATATATAAATATAATACTTTTAGGGAATAGAAGCTATTTTCCTTGCCTTTGAATCCAGAAAAAAAAATTTCAATAATGGAAGCATAAAAAAATGTTCCTTGTGTTATCAGGTATTAGGTTTATAATAAGTTATCAAATAATTTCTATGTATTTTGTTTATAAGAGTCTTATAGCCAACCATAACTTACTTGTGAATGCTTTCTTTGAATTAATTCCAGAATCTGATCATATTTATTAGGATCTTTAGCAGGGGCATCCGTGAAGACATATAAGTATGAATTAGGATGAGCAGCTTCAAGAGCTTGAAGTATTCCAGTAGCAGCCATCTCAGGACAATCTCCTCCCCCTCTAACTGTCAATTCATCTAATGCCTCTACAAACTTAACTGGTTCTTCTGTTATATTTACAGGCCCAACAACTGTCAGCAAACAGTAAAGTGCACTAATTTGATTAATCAAATACAAAAACCATACCAAGTCTAGAAATCAATAGTAAATATATGCATTTACTTTTTAAAAGTATTTATTTTCCATTTTTTTATCCCTTAAAACCATAATGACACATATATATGAAATTTTGGATTGGTAATCAAGGATGATGGTTAAATTTTTTTTGGGAATTAGGGGTTGTTGTATTCATAATTATGTTAGAAGCTGAAGTACAGATTATTGAAATTTCTTCTCCTGGTATTTGGAAAAATTATTCTTACTTACTGTTGGTTAAGGTTATAATAAAAAATAGCAATATTTATATAAAAAACTCAATAAACTTTGGCCTTTTTTACTGAAATATTATACAATTGAGAATGTATTGTAACTTGTAAACTTCAGAATGGACAATAAATAGTCATCAAGGATTTTCATGTTAATTTTTTCAAGAGCAAAGCACATATGATAAAAGCCAAGTTTCACTAAGTTCGCACATCAATACATCATTAAGGTTGGGGAGGAAAGGTAGTTATTCAAGTAGTTTTGACCTTATGAACTGATAAATATTTACTTATGAAAAATAATTAATCAAGATGAAAAGTTTTTGGAAGAATTTTGGCTGATCTAAATGTTTTCAAACCCTCTTCTACTCTATAAATCTGTACCCCTTTTTCATGTTTTTTGAATATACTCATGAAAAGTAGGGTCTATTGAAGACTTAATTGCATCCCAGCGTTCTACTCTTTACAGATCTACCATCAAGCTTACCTTTCTTTAACTCACAAGATATTCAATCATTGAAATTTGAAAAGTATTTACATGTACGTGTACATGTAAAGTATTTACTCGTACTTCCTCTTTGGAATTATTCTATCGCTTCATGGTGAATTTCCATATGTTTCATTTAAACTTTCTTCTTTAAAGATGCTCCGTCAAAACAGTGCTGTTTACAATGAAAGGGAAATACTGAGATGGTGCGATTTGATCGAATGACTGCGATTGAGACGGAATTTTATCTGCTATGATTGAAGGTAGGAAAATTATCTGAGCCGTGAATTATTTAACGCCCATAATTCACAGATGAGAATACTTATTAATATACCATTGTTCAATGCTTTACCTCGTGGAAATCTAATACGTAATCGAAGTCATAAAATTCACTAATATGTTTTTGCTCTATCGAGAGAAGTCGCGTTTTCAATATAAAACGGATAAATAAAAAAAGAATTTTATATTTTTCTATTACCGGAATCCTTAATATGGTCTTTCGTAAATGTTACGGTATTGAGTTTTTCGAATTAGGTTTTTTCAAAGTTATGAATACCATTATTGTATTATTATTATTATTGTCTTTCTTTGTATACCTGCAAATTTAGAAGTTATGCTCCTCTGTAGCAAGCGTTGAACATTACTGTGGAGTTAATTCACGAGTGATTCGTTTTCATCCTGATGTCCTTAGAGAAGAAAATAGGAATGGAATCCTTGAACGGTAAAGAATGCTAGTAAGTAAGTCAGCTATTCACATAGAATTAAGAATTTTAATCCCAGCCAAATTAAAAATTTTAACCTCTGATTTACGAACGATAACATAGCCTATGGTACATGTGAAATGTAGTCCAGCATTTATGTAGATCGCATGGGAAGTGAATTCAGAAGAAAACAAAAGTTCTCGAAAAAGGATATTTGTGCTATTGCAGGGGAACTAAGGACAAACTTTTGGCGGTATAGGATGCCTGATCAAGAAGAAGGGGTGCGAAAGTTTAAAGAAAATTGAAAATATGTCTAACAGAGTATGTAAGCTCATGCTAAGAATTAATAAGAATTGCTCCAAAAATACGCTTTTACAGTGGAAAGTGGTGAAGAATATAATGAAAATATATATCAAATCTTAGGCACACACTGAGAAATGTACACCGAAAAATATGGGCAATCTTTAATTTTCAATCTTTAAATTTTAAAATTCAAAATTGGATGAAATCAAGCAGGGATTAAAAATTCACATAACCTTACTAATGAATACCTCCAACTAAAACCTTTGCCCCTCATTTATAAATTTTCTGTCATCTTCCCGCGTCCGGTTTCTTCACATCTCCCGCACGCGACTACCCCTTCCTTCGTTCCGTGATTCTTTGTTCAGCATTTTCCCGGTGTGCCTAATGACGTCGAGTGGAAGTCACCAAGGGTTGTATTTCCTTTACTTACTTTAATAACTATCAATAACTATGGGGTATGAAATAGCTTTAGCAGTGGAAGAAACTACTATATGGTGTGAAGCAGAATGAACATCCACCAGCGAACGAGACATAAGATGTTGATGTAAAAAATGAAATTGTTACAAGAAATTTAAAAGAAATTTTCAGCTAGAATTGAAAAATTGATAAATTAGAATATTATTCTCGGAATAATAAATTGAAAGGAAAGTTAAGGAAGTTGTATAAGAAGTATTGGTAGAAGTGAAGAAGAAGAAGTATAACTTGATGGAAAGTCTTTACATAAGTGAACATAATATACTACTCGGTATAACTAGTAATTATAGGGAATAGCTTGATATTTACAAGTTTGATAACAATAGGTTAGAAGTTAGGAACATCATGGAAAAGGCAGGATCACTAAAATAGGTCATGTACGTAGATAGAGGACAGGGCAACAGTTCGCCGTCAATAGCTCCGGACGGAATACTGTGAGCGAAGAGACCGAGGATAAGACCCATGGATAGATGGAACGCAGAAACAATCGAATATTCAGAAGGAACTTGGCAAAGGGAAGTTCAGAATAGAGAAAATTGGGGAGAGACTGAGGAGGTATACATACCTGTATGGCTTAGGATTGAAAATGGCTTAAGATTCTGATGTATGACATTTCTATATAATTATTCCTTATTTAACAATGAACTAGTAAATCATACATAATTTTTCTAAATGTTTTCTAACGGAAAATAGGCATAAATAATATCATCTGCCAAAGGATTAGTTATTTTTTCAATCAATTACCAAGATCTGTATCACTTAAAGCTATTTCTTATTCTGCTTATTATAATCCCATTTGGAATATATTGTAATCACCTTTGGTTAGAGACAACAAACCTATAGATCAAGTCCTAGAGAAAATAATAAATGGAATTTTATTCCAAATTTTACTACTAAAGACAGCGAGAGTTGAGTCAACGCATTGTTGTATAGGGGATGTTGAGTTAACACAAGTCTACATCTCGTACAACCTGTTAGCTTCTGCAATGTCTTGCACGGAATAATAAAAGTATTATTACAATAAACTTCATGATTTGTACAATTTCTGTATAAGCTTTCTAAGCTATTTGGGTTAATCTCATTGTGACTTTGGTATTCACACTAATTTTATCCGAATACTATGTAACCAAAAAACAGGTTTAAAAAAGCTTCTACAGGAGCCCAATCTCACCTGAGGTGAATTCTTTAAGAAGAAATATTATAACTATATTACCGGAAATTAGAAATATTCCCTGTCATTATTCGCTACCACATTTTGGTTCATCTATAAACAAACGTCCGACTCTAATTAGTGCAAATCTTTAATAATGTTCGAAACAGTTTGAACAGAAAAATAATCCTCTTGATTTTACATTTTTAAATTCAGTTGAAATTTCATTTTCAAATTTTCATCATTTTTAGGGTAAAATATAGTTCAATTTTTGGAATTCATAGATATTTACACGCAATAAAGAAATATAAGTAATATTAGGTATTAATTTATGAACCTTGAATTATGTAAAGGTACTCACTAGGATCGTTGAAAGGTACAAGGATGTAATTGCTCACTGGGTTGATTTCTTGTTCGAGAAAAGCGCTCAAAATTGATTTAGCGCCAAAGCGTGCTTGCAAAAGATCATCATGCATAGATCCTGTTGTATCGAAAATGAACACTAGACTCGCTGTATCTTTCTCTCGAGGCTCTTCGTTTAATTTTGTCCCAACTAATTTCTCTCCTTCCATAAAACCTTCAGCAGTACCACCTCCCAAATTTACATCGCTGACATTGCTCTTTTGTGTTCCGTTTGCATGCTCTGCAATATCATCTTTTGAGATGCAAATGTTCCCTCCACAGGGAGCTATGCTATCCTCTTCAAATTTTATTCTCTGAATCTTAAAATCTTTAAAATGTTTTCCTTTATCTAAATTCGATACGTGTGAACTGAATTCTTCTTCGTCCTTAATGGCTGATTCCACGTTGCTCTCCATTTTTTCCGTGAATGGACTGTGCTTAACTTTCTCTTCATCAGAATTAAACTTGTTTGAGATATTTATTGACTGATCTTTTAATGAATTTTCTTTCAATTCATCATCAGTTCTTTTATATCCATCTCTCCTTGGATCATCTGATGACGATTCATCTCCAGCCATCATCCCTGAAAGTATCTTTCTTTCCTCCATTTGAGTATGGTTAAAATCAGGCTCAACCTCCATAAATTCGGCTTCTCCAACAGGTGCCATTGTATACCCTCTCGACGTCTCCTGCTCGTCTCCCGAGCCTATTTCCAAAGTCGGAAAATCCATCATTCCCTTATCTCCAACAATGTGAATCAGCTCCTTGGTTTCAGGCGTGAATTCTATATTTTCTGATGTATCGTGTTCCTCTCCACTGACTGCAGAGAAGGACGCATGTGACCCGATAATAATTTCTGCATCCGCTAGTAATAACGTGAGGTATAACAGGCCAAGCGATCTGTGAAGATAATCGAAATGGTGATGTACAAATATCTATACAAGTCACTCACAAACTGAAAAATATCTATATATGTCTCATAAAAATATTAATATATTAAATACAATGTTTAAAGATGGAAAACTTATCCTTTTTATAAACAAACTGAAAATCTCATTTTTGTTTTTCATACACTACGAATAACCGTTTTCATAATCATAAAAATATACGATTATATAGAAATATCCCTTGAAGCATTGTAAATGTACGATATTACAAGGGATATTCCTCAGGCACTTATCTATAAGAGTTTAATCTTTGATTGATGGGGAATAACTATCTTCACTATATACAATACCATACTTTTTAAAGTGAGTTTTTTGGAAAGCTTGCTGATAATTCAGTGAATATAATCAGGGTGAATTTTATTAACGGCAATGAACTTGTTTGTAATATCGGTCTTGATTAGGAACCGATGGCTCATAAACAACATACTCTGATAAATGTGTAACTCATGCCATATGTCGAATGAACCCATATGAAAACTGCAATAATTTATATGCTTCAATAGCAATAAATTACTGAGTCTGATATTAATTTTTCATCTTACCTGCTGAGTATGGAGAAATTTTAATCATTATATATACTTGCATTAAGATTCGAGATGTCATTGATATAGAATAAATATAGCTGAAACAAGGTTCGCTTGATTAGTGTTATTATATATTTGATATTATTACAACTATCACTATGGCATCGGTAGACTTTTTTCAATTTTCTTTCAGAAATATTGGAACTCATTCTTAGTTTTCGATTACAAACTTAAATGTATTTGAGACTATTAGAGAATGTGAATTCTTAAGACTAAGAATAATGTAACCGGAACTATTGAAATGATACAGTAGGTATCTATCTATTCACATTTTCTGTTTGATGAAAACGTTTTCAAAATATCTTTCTCATTTGCGTGTGTAGTATATTGAAATTCCGCATGTGAAGATGATATTGTCGGAAACATTTTACCGCTTCATGAAATAGAGTACTTAAGTTAGAATTCAGCCATTATCTGAGGGTGAAATAAAAACACAGCGTGTAGTAGATAAGAAAGATGCACGGATGTAAAGAAAGAGTGGTCTGAAAACCTACCTTCCGTTAAAGGACAGAGACGATGTCTCGCTGTTCCGCTGTATCATAGTGGATGGACGGTGGTAACTACGCCTTTACGCAAACATTCCGTGGCTTTTCCTTTGCCACTAGTCACAAGACTCGCACTTTCAAGGGATTGGATGCAACTGACGCCTTCCTCCGGCCTCATGCTAAAAGTCCCTCCCCTTTCCCCGCCTCATTTTTTTCTTACTGAACCACTCATCGTTTCCTCGTTTCGCTACTACAAATCCTACATGACAATATGTCAAATAACTCGAGTTATCCCGCATAGAAAATATCAAGTGGACAAGAATATCGTAGACCTTCATTTTGGCGCGAAAAGTGTTCTGTTTCTTTTTTTCAGTTATAGAAGAGACGTTCGAGAATCCCACTTTGTCAAGAGTTATTTTCTATTAATACTTTTCTGACATATTCGTAGTTTTTGAGTGGTATCACAAATACTGCAAATATTTCATTGAAAATCGGACAACAAAAGGTTGTTTATAGTTTTTAATTTTCCGCATTGCTTAGACCTGTCAAATTTTGCTGTCTTAATTCCTTTTAAAAAGTCTTACTTAAATTTCGTTTTTGCTAATCAAATTTTGAAATTCAAAGGTAATTTTTTTCGGTTTCTAAAAGGTTGTACTTATTATCACGAACTTCAATAATTATAGCCGATTACGAATATTTTTTTAATTATTGTAAACCCAGTGACTCTTTCTTTGCCACTCTCACCCTACAGGTGGTATGATCAAATTCGTTATAATTTCATTTTATTCCAAAATATCGTCTTCGCAGGTCTTTCAGAGATCTGAATCTCCCTTTGATCATCGTTGACCTAAAACGACCACAATCAGACCCCGCTTAACGCGGGGGATACGTTTCAATAACTTCGAGCGCTAAACGAAACAGCGTTAAACGAGGCAACGTAATACGTACATATGTACATATGTAATGGGGATCAGTGAAAAAGAACATGGAATAAGAAAATTTATCAGTTCTTGTCGAGTTTATCACAATAGAATAAAATATTATGTTTATATCTTTATACACCTAATAACCTTGAAAAGAACAAATAAATCAATCGTGACGCAGGAAAGCTGCGTTTGTACTGGGATTGAGACTTAGGAGAATACAGTTGGAACCTTTTTTCTGAACAGACCAACGAAAGATCGTTGAAAAAAATACATAGTATATCTACATATCACCGTCGCTATAAAGTGCACCGCTTTTGGTTGGTGCATGGCCATTTCATTTGCACACATATACAGCAAGTATCAATACAATGTGCGATATAGAGCAACCCCAAAAAAATTTGCGTTGTACTGAAACAGCGTTAAGCGGGATCTTACTATATTATTACTTATTGTTGGTATCTAAAAATTTTGTATAAATAAATTTTGTTAAATTTAACCTGAATTGTGAAATTTTATTATTTTATTTTACTTAAAATGGAGATTGAATTTGAACTCAATGGAAGGGAAAAGTGTGGGGAAGAGAGTTTCATCCACAAACAATTTTTGTTTATTAAGACTATATAACCCTGTGTGTGTACCCGTGTACTCGAACATTTGATACTGTAATATTACGTGACCTTTAAATAATATATCTTGTTCAGTTTTGTCCATTACTAGCTATCGTATTTACTGATCAGTTTGTTATATATGGACTCTGAATTGAGATTCTCTAATATGGCACTATATATTTTAAATATGATTGATATTTATACATATTTCCATAATTTGTTTTTAAATATACTTATAAGTATATTTGAATTATCAGCATATTAAATTCAATATTTTGAAAATAATCTTAATAATTTTTAAAAATTTAGCTCGTAAAACGGTTGGTTATTAAGTACTAATTAAGTACTGTAAACACCGATCATTACAATTAGCGAGCCCGAGATTTTTTTACTTCTTGAATGAAATTTATAAATCATCCTTAGCAATTAATAAGTTTATTTTTTCTAAATCTAATTAAATTTCTACTACTTCAACGTTGCTTTTGCCTTTATTTTTCAGTGCCGCAACATGTTGATACATTTGTAAAACAATAAAATTGTCGTTGCTTTTTCTATTTCAAATTTTAATTTACATCTGGTACTTCTTCCAGCGAATATTACTTTACGTACAATGTGCCTTGCCAACCAGAGGTTTTTCTAATTACTGTAGTTTTCGGAACATAGACTAAATATTATCATACAAAGCCATTATGCATACACTTTGTATATTTTTATCATATTTCCTTGCATCACACTCCTCATCTGTCTCCCATTCGCAATTATTCTCTAAGATTTTAGTTCATAGTTTGACGCTGAGCATCAAATTTCATCATTTCCGAGCGCCAAAAGAAAGTTTTTTGAGACTCTTAATCATTATTTGTTTGTCAAGGCCACTTCTGACGTCACAAGTTTGTTTACCTAAATCTATGAAACCTAAGGTTCGATTACCTTAGGATTTCCTCGTTTCCGATTCAATATGTTTGTTCCGAGAGATATCAAGGGCAGTATGTTTCCACTACTTCTCTCTTCGCACTTGGCTCAGTTCTTGTCAAAGATCCTTGTGCAGAATGAGATTAGCTCTATCTTCCTTCAACACGTCTATTTCTTATCTAGTTTTCGCATACGTTTTAATGCAATTATCACGGAAGAGAATCAAAGATGCAGAGCGTTCTCCTTGAGACTTGATTATGGAGTATTCGTTTCCGTGGATAGAGGAGGTCACACGTGCTCTCAGTTAACAAAGACTTACTCCTAGTTTGCATGGGTGATTAAGCAAGTAGCTTAGGCTACACTTAAAGGAGATTGTTTTGTTTTTTAATCCTTTGTTCAGTCTCTTTGTCTGTAATAAACATTCAACACTCTAAAGAACTGAATTTCATTGTAATTAATTTAACCTTCCTGTTAGATTAAGTTGACCATTAAGATCTTAACAAGAAAAGTAGTGCAATACTTTCGCATGGATTGGTACGTAACAATTTTAATATATTTTTGCGATCCATCTTCGGCTTAATCAACATCATTATCTCATATAAGAGAGGAAAGTAGCTATGAAAATATCTGTGGGATTAATTTCATTTATAATGTTACTGGTAAATAATGAAGTATAAAATAAAAATTGTCGTTAAACTCCAAAATGTCTTCAATAAAATAATATAAATGCTAACGAGTACACCGCTAGTTAAAATTATGGCTCTATAAACGTTAAAATGGTCAAGGAACAGAGACATAAGCGAATTATTAAGTAAATTCATTTCACTTGAGTAACTTTTCGAGATTTTTTGGTTTGATCGGTGAAAGAAAGTTGTCTTCTACTTCTCGTAGGCGCAAACGTTTAATATTGATAAAATTTAGGTAACTCTCGTAAACACTGTCATTTCGTATCCGAAATATTTCCCTAATTTTATTGAAGCGATAAATTGCGGCTTTTTTAGGGTAAACGCGTAGCCGATTTCTCGGGTATCGATATTACTGCTCTTTGAGCTTATCTCGAGGGACCTTGTGAGATCGCATATTACTGCTAACTAAAGATAGTGAATTTACAACGACATATGGCGTCACGTGGTAAAATTTGTAATACAATCAAACTTGTCAATTAAAGAAATACAATTCTTTATTGTGACCCAACTACTCGAATGTCATGGAAATTTAAAGCTTTCTTATATTAGATAAATAAAAGTTGAATAATATGTATAATATCAGCAATGTGCTTTATTGATGTCAGCATACTACAAATTTAAGATATAAAAACTCTATATGAAAATTGTAAAGCTTATATATATAATAAACTCTACTAATAATGATTCTTACATATAAAAATAAATTGAATCTTAGTATACTTTGATGTATTTGAGCAAAAAGACAATTCTTTAATTTTTTTATTTTTCGCTCTTTATCTAAATAAATTCAAAGTGATTCTGGAGAGATAATGAAGTACAGTACTAGATCAAATTTTTCTTCTCAAATTGGCTGGCAAAAGGATCATAGTAAAATATTCCAATTTTAGATCACAATCCTGAGATCCAGTGCGCAGAGATTTGCTAGCTATGTTATTTTCATTCCGCTGTGATAGTAAAAAAGAATTTACGCATCATGAACCTCTGGAAACTATATATGTTTTACTATTGCAGATCCGTTGTTACTGTTCACTACGTCTAGTAAATTTTTTTAAAAGACGATAAAACCAAGAAGTTGCTAATATCTTAAATTATCACCTGTATAAAAAGATATTCTCGAATTTAGTTTAAAAAATTCCCTGTTACACACATTTAAGAGTTTCATACTTTCATAGCAAGATGCAACATTGAAATAATAGTTCATTTTAGGATGACAGATATAAGAAAAATCATCTCACAAAGGGATGGAATCTAAACAAGTATTAAACAAATCCAACAGCGGACGAGACCACAAAGTAACTGGATCCTGAATTGATATTAAAGTAACGCAATGTAAGGCGTTTTGACGTAGAAAATGAAGCATTGTCATAAAACGTGATGTAAATATTTAATAACAGGAAGTAAACGAGAAGGTTTTAGTAAGAAATTGGGAATTGTATTCTCAATTTTAAAAAACAGTTCCGGAAGCCGAAGTCCTGGAAGTCGTCAAGCAAGCAGCAGAAATGTCAAGCCAATATTAAGTAATAAATTCAATCAGTTTAAATTTGAGGAAGGGAGCTGTACATGTATAAACTGTATCAATTTACACCTTATTTGTCCATATTAGAAGAAACAAAGTTAGAAAGAAAAGTAACCAGAGTTACCATAATTTGTTATGATATCAGTAATGAGATCTCAGACACACAAGACAGATAAGATTATACTGAATACGGAGAGTTATGAATTATTATCCGATGATGTTAGAATTTGGAACGAGTATAACGCTCATGTGATAAAGAAAAATAAATAGAGGATGAAGAAAGATTTACAAGCTATGGATGGAAATTTAACGTTACAGAAAGACGATAGGTCTAAAACCTACAACGGACAAATAAAACTGAGAGAGGTAATAGGTACCTAAACGACAATGCGATATTACAAATTTACAAAACTCATTTGATCTATCATGCACTCTGCCATTCATATCAGTAAGCTGAAGAAGGAAAGTAAAATTCGAGGATCCAGATAATTCTTACCACTCTCAACGTCTGTTTCTTTATGCCGTAGTGCAATCAAACGGAAAATAGCAGGGACCTAAAATTTTCTGAAAATGTCCGTCGATAATTATTAGAATGATCAATTGACAAAGAATGCAACTTAGTATTATTAGTCTCATAATACTCTCGCTGACATTTACTTGGTCAAGGGGAAAAAATTAGACGGACATCCAATTTTCGTAAAAGCTTCAGCTGCTGCAGATGTGCTAGTTTCTGCTTCGATTTTTCCTCTACCAAACAAGAATTTTTCTGTCCAACTGAACTTTTACTTCATTTTTTTATCCAAAGTGGCATCGGTAAAATTGCCGTTGCACCGTTGGGCGTCACATGGAGAAATCAAAGTGGTAGAGAGATATGCAATTTCGAATACAGAAAACCCAAATAGATATATATTTTAATAGACTATATTTTTTGCAATTAGAATTTGCCATCCTTATTATAAGTGAGTTAACTAAGTTAAATTTCTGCTCAGATACCTTTAAAGATAATTGAAAAACCCCCAGAAAAATTAGACTAACTGAATAGTTCCAACGCTGTCTAATATTTTCGCTACCTCCTCCGCTATTTTGAGTTTTTAAATGGATAATACTTGTGTATTGAATTTATGTTGAAATAAAAAAAATAATAGCTACGATTCGTTCACGTTCAAAAGCACGCTATTAATCTTGCGTGCTTAATTTTTGCCAAAGTTGGAAGAAAAACTTTAAACAGAGAAATATATTCTGCTAGCAGTAGCATCCATACTTTAAAGAGTATGTAATCAACCTTCAGCATAAATCGTTATTTACAATTACTATCTAAAATACAACTTACAAACATGATCCATTTCGAAAGACAACTCAAAATGTATGGACCCTTTGTATTATTTCACCGTAAATGAAATTAGATTATTAATTAAAGAATTTATTTAATATCAATTATTGACGCATTTTTGTCAATTAGATGAATACTTTGTCTGGAAATGCTTTAAGCATTAAAAATGGAAATCCAAAGTAGCATATTTGTCTAATGGATATCACTTTTATAATAATCAGTGAATTCGGGGCTAATTTGTGGTTATAGTTTTCATAAACAATGCATGTTTCTGCAGAGTAATATTTATTTCATTTTTAACTCTTGCTTATGCTTGCCTTAATGTATATTGTATAATGTAACTACAAATTGTCTGCGGGTGGTTTTTTTAGAGGGGTATTCCTCCCGTCTTCGGGCGAATGCCAGGCAATTCGTTGTAATATCGTATATCCCCCTACACCACCGCTGCTGCCTGGTCGAATGATCAAATTGCAGTGGTTATGATATTAAATTAAAAATTCATATATATATATATATAGATTTAATCTTAAATCTAGCCATTATTAAGCTTAGGGATTTAGATCTTTGATTCCCATAATTCGCAAGTGAGAAATTTAGCATGACTTAATCTAAATTTATATCTCTTAGTCTTTAGAATAGTTAAAACATTTTCAAGATTTTATAAATTTTAAAACTTAAGTTATTGTTGCCATCTTTGACTTAATTTCAGGCTATACCAGAATCAAATGTTCTGCTCCATTAATCATCATTATGTTTGTTTATTAAAATTTACTTTATTTTTGCATTTAAGTCTAATATACTTCCCCTTATCTGAATAAACAAGTTTATTCCATTAGTTATTAATTATTATTAATAATTCCATTTCCTTATCCTAGGTTATCTCATAAAATGGTTGAAAGTCCATGAATGTGAAGAATGGTTAAGAATATGGATTAATACGTAGCTATGAATTTATATATTTCTAGAAAGACTCATGACATTTTGCAGGTTTTGGAAAATATAAATAAAGAATCGACTAATGTTGTTAAAATTTATTATAAGATTAAATTTTTTAAAAACAAAATCATTTGATTAATTCAAGGGAATGTATTTAATTAATTCGTTGGTTTTTGGGATTGATTATTAAATTTTATATAATCAAATGTGTATAAACATAGAATACATGTACTTAATAGCAATAAAATAATTGAATAAACTAATATCTTATAAATAAAATCAATGGATATCACTTTGTGGTTAACCATATCGGTAAGGAAAATAAAAACTTTGACTTAGTTCCACTAAAAATTTTTTAATTACGAAGACGACCGTTTTTGACTATTGTCTAGTCATCGTCCGGTACAAAAGTGTTACAAATGTTTAAACCCATAAACAATACCAAGATTTTGATTTAATTTTAACACTTTCTGTATATTCACTAGAAGGTGACTACATAGAGTACATGTACTTAATAGCAATAAAATAATTGAATAAACTAATATCTTATAAATAAAATCAATGGATATCACTTTGTGGTTAACCATATCGGTAAGGAAAATAAAAATAAAATAAAATTCTAGTGAATATACAGAAAGTGTTAAAATTAAATCAAAATCTTGGTATTGTTCATGGGTTTGAACATTTGTAACACTTTTGTACCGGAAGATGTCTAGACCATAGTCAAAAACGGTCGTCTTCGTAATTAAAGAATTTTTAGTGGAACTAACTAAGACGAGTTTTTATTTTTTAAGTTTTCATTTTCTTTACCCTTACAAATAAAATTATTGAAAAAGAAAACATTTTTAAATATATTGATTTAATAAAGTGAGTAATTTTAAGAATGAACTGAAATTTAGTGCAACGCAGATTCTAAATTTACAGTACTCTTGGTCTTCTCTGTTACCTATTTCTAGAAGATAGATAAAGAGAGACATGTGGTCATTTAAATCATGACTACGCAATCAAATCGATGATGCCATCCATATTGCTTATATAGGGCAAGAAATAGGCTAAAAGGATTGGAGGTACAAGCAGGGTTGCTCGTGAAGAACGCGTCCGAACGAAGATAGCTGTGTCTGCATCCACAGGAGCTCGCTCATTGCAGAATTCGTGGTCACAGCATGATACACACGTCTGAAAAGAATTTAAATTTTATTAATAGGAGCTAAAAATTTCACCTTGATTCAGTTCAAAAAATGGAATATTGAAGATGGATGTTAACTAAGGTCAATTTTAAATAAATATAATGCTGTAAATGCTCGCTTCGAGGCGGGATTCGCTCAGGGAACAAAAAGGGAACAGAAATAAAACGAAGTCCTTGCTTCCATCACCGAACTTTTATTCGGCACTACTGCCCTCCTCGCGTTCCTCTTACCAACTGCCCACTGCCCTCTAAAATCCCCCAAAAAGAGAGAGAAGGGCATACATCACATTAAGATTGTTTATAGGCCAGAGACGCTGCAGAGGAAGAAGTTAGACGGATAGGGATGGGGTAAGGGTGAAGTGGTGAGTAAATGAAAGAGTGTGAGAAGAAGAGGGTCATCGCCTCTGACAGGGGTCCTAGGGAAATATGAGCGCCCTTGAATACTTACAATGCTCAAGTTTTTACTGTGTAAAGTGATTTATTCAGGTTCAGTTTTCCGTGATTAAATGCGAAAAAATCGTAATCTAAAAGAGAGATTCCGCTAGTATGATTAATTTACTCTATTCATTATCATGTTTTATCATTGAAAAGGTAAGAAACTTTTATCGAATACTTAATTTTTGTTACTTTTCTATCAATCATGTTCATTAATTTCTGTGTTTTTAATGTAATATTAGTTCGTCACAACAGATACGAAGCATTATAAAAATAAAAGGTGGCCGTGAAGAAAACTTAGAAGTACAAATTCATCGGAAAACAGTGTAGCACATCTACATGGTAGTTATGGATACAAATTTCCTTGGAAATAACTCCCAATTATCGAAAAATTGAAGATTTTTTTTCTCAGTCAGACTAAGCATCTACTCGTACAAATTAAAATCAATTCATCCCCATAATAATTCCGATTGGGCTGCCATGGGCTGATTTGCAACATTGCATGACTTACGTTTCGCAGAAATACGGCATTTTATTCCCAGCATATGGTTCCTTCATTGATACTTTCAATCTATTGATGATAAAATTGCTTCAAAATTATTCGCTAAAAAGGTACTTCATAAATAAGATTTGTTGAGTTAAAAGTGATAATGAAATTAATAACAAATCTGATTGATACTGAATGATTGAGTTTTCGCCAATTTAATTTTATTTGCTTTCAAAAAGAATTTTTATATAACACAAATTGAATAAGTGTTTTTTTGATTTAAATTTTATATTTAAATTTTCCTTTATAGTATATATCTAGTTAATAATATGGACATTAATAAAAAACAACTTGTTTTAAGAATTCATTGTATAATATCAAACTCTGAGTTTTTATCCATCTCCTATTTCTAATTCAAGAGCAATAACAAAAATTAATTATAATATAAAAGATAGGTTGGGAAACCGCAATACCATGGGAATGTTCGTCGAAATTCTGCGATGAGCATTGCGAAAAACTTTATGTATAACTTTCTTCTAATCTTTTGGAATCTTTATGGGGATATGAAAAGGATACATCAATTATATTTAATTTCAGTACTATCACATATATATTAATCTTTCTCTCGAAGCCACATTTTATTAGTTTTCATTTTTTCTATATCTATTCAGATTTTTAAAATTTGTATTGCTTATTTTATTGACATTTCTGGCTTAAGGATAGCAGGTATGAAAAATAAAATGGACCGGGGCTCGATCTTCCGGTCGGTAGCTCTTACAAATGTTTCATGCCGCCATATTGACTCGCCGCTAAATCATATTTAGGCCCTTACAGTTTCAGCCGCACAAGAGGTTTCATAAAAAGCACCGGCAATGTGGTGTCCAGAAGATACAATACTAGAAAATGTAAGGTTTAAGATTTGAGGATAATTTAGCGTGTAAAGTAATGCTTAATACTATATTAGAAGTCGTGCGGAGTAAAATCAACAGTTGCTCATTTATATATATCTATTATATATAGACGCTTCGGGGGGATATATATATATATATAGGATATTAATGTCAAGCCCAAACCGCTTTGGCCACGGAGTCGCCGATTTTTTTCCGTAATGGCCAACTAAATCTCACCTAGGAAAAATTGGGAAACCGACCCTACCTATCATGGGTTCGATTCTAGGAGGCCCCAAAAATCGATTTTCCCCATTAAGAATGCATTGGCTCGTTTTTCAAATGATTCTAAAAATACTTCCAATTAAGCTAGATTTCATAAAGTTATTGATATTATATATATCTACGGAAAAATGCTATTGCTTACGTCCAACCGGTCATGGGTTCGATGCCAGGAGGTGAAATATTTTCAGATTTTAAAAAATCCTAGCTCCCTTAATATGATATAAAGATCATTCAAACATTTTACACGTATATATACGTACATATTGTACTTAGAAAAAAATCAACTGTTGCCTATGTGTCACAGGTTCGATTCCAGAGCGTCCCGTAATCTCGATTTTCCCTATTAAGAATGCATGGGGCCGTATTTCAAATAAATTTAAAAATACTTTCAATTGAGATAGAGAGATAAGATTTCATGTAGCTATTGCTTCTATGCATATCTACGAAAATTTGCTATTTTTGACGTACAACTGGTCATGGGTTTGATGCCAGGGGGTGAAGTATTTTCAAATTTTAAAAAATCGTAGCTCCCATAATATCGTACATAGGTCATTCTCTTAATATGATATTTAGATCATTCAAACTTTCTAGACGTATAGATACGTATATAGTGTACTTCGAGATAAATCAACAATTACCCAAGTGTTACGGGTTCGATTCCAGAGCGTCCCGTAAACTCGATTTTTCCCGTTTAAAATACATTGGTCATATTTCCGAAGGCTTTTTATGACACTTCCCAACCGCGCAGAGGTTCAAAATTTCACACAGGCATAAAAGGGACCATTCCCGCATTAAGGCATCCCAAAGATTGTCGTAAATGGTCGTTGGTTCGATTCTAGGGGGCGAACCTTCGTAAGAAATGCATAGGGAATTAAGGACTTATTTTAAGGTACTTCCTAAATGATTTCCCTTTTGAAATTCGGGATGTTTGTAAAATCAATCATACTCAAGCGAAACATTACAGTAATTTTTGTAAGATTTTATATATATATATATATATATATATATATATATATATATATATATATATATATATATATATATATATATATATATATAAAATTTCAGTCATGCTTATATTATTTGTGGGTGTCTCCGCAGTTAGACTAAAGTCTGGTGGCAGCGTTTACACATACATTAACTACAACATTGCAACTTACAATAATTTAACAGTATTTAAACATTATATTAACTGAATATACATGATTATGATAATCACGATGATTTTTCAAGGTTCCTAGAAGGCCTTCACGGTTACCATGCCGGTGCCGTGGTCCCTGCCACACATTACCAGGAAATCCTTTACTCCTCTCCCAATTTATACACCTATATTCTAAATTTTTATATACTTCAATTACATGAAATACTAATTTTACGTCTATGCTAAAAATACAGAACAATTCAATCAATTTTACTAAATCGTACAAGCAACCAATTCCAATTATTACTCATACATTAACTTCAACATTACATCTTACAATAATTAAATTATCATATATATAATAAATTAAATGTTTTTGGATTCTTAGGAATGTACTGAAAGGGCGATCCAGGTAAACCGTTCCACCCAAAAAATAGTGTTTATTGTAGGGTATTAAAAGAAACGAGAAATATCTTACGATAGGGCATTTTAGTAATAATATTGCTCTTGAGCTCTCTTAGAGATGAGTATAGCATCTGTTGGGATTTTATCTCTGTAGAAGTAGAAATATAGCTTATTTCATGTTTTAGCATCAAAGGGTGACAAAGAAAAAAGGTATGGGGGGTTTTCTAATGAGTGACGCTCGAAAATATTATGTAAGGTAATCACATTAAGAATATAAATAATTTTAATTTATATTTTAGTGTACTCTGTTTATTTATGGTAGAATGATTGATAAACACAAAATACCTACGCTTATGGTGCTCCTACAACGGTTTTCTCTACCGTATATCAGGGTGAATGAAGAAATAACATGATTCGATAACATGGTAATGAAGGACATGGACATGGTTTCTTGAAGAGAATAAATTTGTCTCATGTACCGTTTGTCCTCTTTCTCGAAGGCATCCAACTGATTTTGGGTTGCATTCATCTTCTCCAACACACCTCTTGTTAACTAAAAGGCTGTCTCCAGAACTTCCGAAACCCTCCAGGACATGAAGGCTGTGACAGAATGTTTTGTCTAAATCAGAAAAAATCTAAGTTAAAATAGAGGAAATATTCTTCAGAAGATGCATTTTGATTCTTTCCTCATAACATTGAAATCTCTATTAGCATACATTTAGCGTAATAATTTTAGCTCGGAGCCACGAAAGAAATAAAAAATGGTGTCTTATCATGAATAGACTAAATTTTTAAATGCTGATTTTCTTACAAATTAGAAATTCAACAGAAGAATCACTAATTAGAAGCAGAATAAAGATAAAGAACTGCCCTAATATCCCCTGAATAGTATTTGAAAGAGAAGCACAGCTGATGTGATAACTGATAGGAATTCCCCTATCTCTCATCGAATTGCTCCTTACATATTCATGAGATAGTTTTAGTTACCTATTGAACATATATAATATAGTTATAGTATTGGGTCTGCATATTTATCTGTTAACATCAACTTCATTTTTTATCCTGCGACTAAGAGAAATTTATGGCAGTACCATTATAATGCCATTCTTAGATCTCAGTTGGAAACTTTTTATTTCATCGTCATGGAGATGTATGAAAGATCAACGAAGATACAATATCAGTATTAAAAAAGAAATTATGGCATCATCATTCCGCATATTTGTATCTAATTTAGTGTACTTCATCTATCAAAATAAAATAATAAACAAAAAGAATTCTTATTTTCTTGCATTAAGTCATGCTGGGAAGCTTTTATTTAAAGTTGCGATAAACTAAACCTCTCAGAACTCCTTTGTTTTCGTTAGATCATCATCAGAAAACTGTTGCACAAGTAAGATTTCCTGTATATATCAAACTAATCAAAAGTTTTTATATACGATAGTGAATGAACAATGAGATATAATAAAGTCAGTATTTTCATATAGTATTTCCATCTTTTCTTTCTCAATCTATATTATATTGATTATCACAATATATATAATATATATTATTTATTTTATGTATTGATTAATTCTATAATTGGGAAAAATCGTAGAATTATATCATCGTATTAATAAATAATTTTAGTATGCACAAAATAAGTCTAAGAAATAAGGAGAATGCTCAAATCGATACTAAGAAGAATGGTGAAAATTATTTAGAAAGACATAGAGTAAAAAATTGCAAACTTTGAACATATAAATTCAAGACACCCAGAAAATCAGCATTTTCAACCAAGAATTGAGAAAGATAGTGCAGTAAAATTGTGTTTAGATACGTGTATAAAGCTTAATTGTCAGGTAAATTTTATGTTGAGGTGAACGAGAATAAGTTAGAATATTTTAACTTTAAATGTATATTTAAATGAATTAAGGGTATAAATTTAAATTTGTTATTTGTTTTGTTTGCTATATTCCTTAGGAATATATTGTATGATTATTGTGTGCTTTAATATTTGGATTTCTGTTGGCACCGGACTAATGCCAAATTGCATCAATTCCATAAACAATAATAATATTTAATCTAGTATTTTCTACTCCTTTTGTGAGAATTAAAGATAGTTTGCATGAGCAAAATCTATGTGTGCGCGTAATATAATTAGTAGGATCAATTGCAATAACATAAATATATAACGTGTTAAATAAAAATTTGTTTTCTAATGTCTTAACGAGAAATCTAGTGATTCACCTTCTGGGCAAGGTCTTTCGATGGCGAATTTGTTGCACACGTCGTTGTCCGTGACATTCACGCACGTGAAGCAGGTGAGCTCTGCAAGGTAAAAGTTCTTGGCTGTTAATTGTTACCGAGTACCCTAATTTGGTATAAAGATTAGAAAAGTGTATAAATTAAGATTTTCTTTAATCGTTCTTAAATATCCTTCTTAATAATAATAGAAATATTAATACTAGATTACATAATTTAATAGTAAAGTGTTGGATTGCAAAATTGAATAGTAAATAAAAAGTCTATGACTGCTGTTTCAAGGAAATATTAACAATGATTAAGTGATTTTGAAAGAATTAAGAACTGTGAAAACTTCTGAAAGAGTCATTTACTTTTACTATTCTGATATCTATAATTCTATTTTAGCTACCAGGATATCTTTCCATAAATAACATTAAATGTATCGGCTATGAATTAGCAAAGGTCTTGTCATCTATACATCATTGAGATAAATTCATAATTTAAATCAAGCATTATCTAGGATTATGAAACGAATAAGTAAAAGCGGCCAATATTTTTCCGATAAAACTTTGTTTTGTAAATGATTTCAGCAATTTTTAATTAACCATCATCTATTACATGTAATTTACTGTTAAATGCCTGTTTATTTTTAGACTGACTGTAGACTTTTTTCTTCTTATACAGAAAGTTATTCTTAAACACCGTGAAAAGGTGAATCTGCTCAATAGATTACAAAGGAAATACCCTCTTTCAATGATCGATTGTCTGTTTTCGATTTATTCTTTAAAATAATTTCACCAAAAGATCATATATTTATTAAAATTCTGTTTAACAAGGAAATAGGAATTGGGAATGGTGACATTAAAATTATATAGCCAAAAAGATTTATATATATATATATATATATATATATATATATATATATATATATAGCAAAAAATAGTGCAAAAATCTTTGAAGTAAAACTATATTTAGAAATAAAAGATTTTTATTTGAACAACTATTCTTTTTAGACAAATACCACATTGAAAAGATTGAATTGATTGAATCGTTTTACCATGTAGAAGTTTACCACTTTAATTGAGAATATAAATACATTTTCATATTTTAACGAGAGGCAAATTTTAATTTAGGAGTGCATTCGAAATCATTGGATAGATAATTAAGGTATGTAGTTTTAATGGTAGTGAGGGAGACACAGCAGATGAGCATGTCAAGATAGTGGTTGAAAATGTGGGAAAATAGATATATTAGTAGTATTAAATGGATTTGGTACAGGGCACACGTAGATGTACAGCTAGGTATACTTATCTTTCATTGTTAATTTTGTTGCGTAAGGTTCGTATCCACAACAAACAATTCTTTTCAAAATTTGTTTCCGTTTAAATATATCCTCGAAAATATATTATAATTTTTTTTGTAAAGCGACATCGGCATCTTTTATTGAATTTCATTTGTTGAAACATTGAAATCAGTAATTCTAAATCTAATTATACTAAATTAGCGCGATGAAAGTTTTCAACGAAGAAAAAAGCATCCATCGTAACACAGATAACTTTTATTATATTTATTCTCTTTCGCATAATTGACACTTCAACGTTAGATAAAATAAGCCGTCCTAACGTATTTATTCACTCTCTAACATTAATGTTTTTTAGCAAAGAAGCATTTATACAAAAAGAAATTCTTAGGTATCGCTATTGAAAAACATTATACATAAGAAACATATTACGTTTATTTGATTTTTTTTGGCAATCTGTCTCAAGGTTTTAGTTTATTCACGTCAAATGAACGTCTTATGAACGAATGGAAAGAAGAAAGTAATTGCATTTTTGTATCTAATTTATTCTTGATTTCGATAAAATGCAAATATGTAATGTCATCATTTAAAATAAAAAAAGTGAATTATTTCCGTGATACAATTTTACCTCACGGCGGCATATTCCTCGAAAGATTTACTTTATCCTTGATAATAACTTTTCAAATTTAATTGCGATATTTCTATTCTGCGATCGAGGTCATGGCTTTTCGAAGGAAGATGCCGAGTTTGATCCTCCGCAACTCGAGAATGAGTCATCGATTTCTTTCTCACGAATTAAAGTATATTTGTATTGAGAGAAAAATCTTTCTTCGGTCGCATTGCAGATGAAAAAAGAGGCGCTAACTATGAATCCGCATCTGCGGCATCAAGTAAAAATTGAAAAGTTTTCGAAGCTATCCCACTTTTCTACTGACGTCCGATGGGATTCATAAATGAATCTAAAAATTAGCTTCGTGTACTTACGCTCACTGAGGTGGATGCGAGCTGCAAAAGTAGCCCAGAAGAGGATGCAGGAGGCCAGGAACCTTGAAGGCTGGAGGGCGGAAAGGAAAGGCAAAGGGTGAGGTCTGCAGTCCATCGACCCTTAGACAATCCCTGGAGATTTGAGGATCATTCACACTCCATTAGAGCCCCGAAAATGTTTTCTCGCTAGAATGTACTATGCACATTATCACTACTGAAATACAACTTATTATTAAAATCAATTCTCTATTAATACGTTGATATGGACTAAATTATATCGAATTATCGTTGATAGAGCAAAGGAAGAGTTGTAAGAGGGAATTCGAGAGAATATCATCATGATTACGCAACACTTCATTCTGTAGTTATAGTTCAGCTAAATCGTATTCTCTGCAACAATCTTTCGGGGAAATTCAAAGAACACCCTTTTTAAAATCGCAGCCCTAATTTCGATTTTTAATACTATTTCAAAATAAATTATCTTCTCACAAATCTAACTTCAATGTGTTTTTAACATTTCAAACGTATTTCAGGCTGAATTTTTCAGTCTCAAATATTTAATCAGCTTGCATATGCGTGTGACAAAGTCTCGAATGAGTTTTAAGTTGCCATTTCTTATTATAACAAAAATTGAATAAAAAATTACATTTTTGGCGAAGTCTTCGTTCGTAGTTAGTGAAATTGACAATTAATTTTTTATTTTATTTTGTGATGTTCCTCTAAACTAAAATGACATTCTTCGCTCCTTAGATTCTTCCTTCCATATCTCTTAAATCCTTTGTTGTATACTACTTTCGCACGCTGATGGTTTTTTCTGCACGTGCCTCATGACGTGTCCCGAGGAAAAAGCGCGTTAGAAAACAAGGCAAAAGAAACTGTCGTCTTGTGGGAATCTGGATACGTCCGTCGCCATACAGAGCGATCTTTGTTCCTCTTTTTCACTTCGAGCGCAACTATTTTTTTGCCTAACGTTGTTTCCCCAAGCGTCCATCCGTGGGAGTCAAGGCAAGTCCTTTTGGATGCGCATTTTTTGTTCTCAAACATTTTTCTTTCAGCTCCTCGCGTCGTCAACGTGTTAGCCAAAACGAGTTATTAATGATATGAGTATTTTTTTCAAACTAAATAATCCTGAAACTTTTTTCTTCCGTATTGTTTTCTGTCATGCGGTATATTTGTGGTAACAAATGTATATATATAGTATAACCAGTTAAACATTTACTAGGTATTGGAAATGGCTCATTCTTATACATATTTATATACATAAAGCCAAAGTAAAGTGGAGAGTTATGTCTCAAAGCTATACGATAGAAAAATTATAAACTTTCAAAAGGATTTAATATTAAAAGCCCGAGATTATTCTAGCTAAGCTTCTTTTTAAGCCGCTCGTGATTCAACGGATTAAATATCTACATTCTACATTATCCACAAAATGAACATACATAAGTGAGTATTAGCGTTTCGTGCTCTCTACAATCTGTTTTATATTTCTTTCCCTTGAGATTTCTTTTCCCGACAGCAAGCAATTTAAGAACATGCAAGAGGAAGATAACAAAACAAATGAACTTTAAAAAACAAACCATCTGTTACATATGATTGGCAAAGATCGGCTATAAAGATATTTTGAAAGATATAAACAGCTGTGTCGCTATGTATTTCTATGGTTTTCTATAATTCTATTTTATGGTTTAGTATAAGCTAATTTTTAAAAGTACACCAAAAATTCGTTGATCTTTATTCGAAATGCTCGCATAGTAGCTATAATAAGTTGCGATAAATATGGAAGTAGGGTTAGATCTTTTACACTCCAGAAGTAATGATTATTATTCATCGCTTTAACTGAATGACTTGATGAAGAGCAAATATAATTTTTAGGAGGAACGTATATAATTTAACTATAGTATGAGTAATTTTTTTGCCTATTTAACGTTATATTTTGATTCTAAGGAAATTTTTAATACTGTGAAAATAAATAAATAACATTTAAAGAGGATAGTGAAAACAAAAATTATTATAATATATATATTTGATCATATTATATAATCCAATTTCGTTTCGTTATATAATGAACGGGAATATCGAATAAAAAAGCTCTTTTTTTTTGATAGTTAACGAAAAATATGCTGTTTCTCTTGTCGCTACTAGCTGTCGCTAACAAATCTTGTAGGAACATAATAAAAGAAAGTTGATGATTGTTTTCAATATTTAAGATCACCGAGTGGCGTCTTGATATGCACGTGCACTATTCTAAAACCACTTCGTTGATATATAAATTTTCCATACTTCACTCTCCCTGTCATAGAAAGATTTGAAGCGTAATGGTGCATTTAAATGGAAGCACATTTTATAGGTTGATAGAAGGAATGTAAGGCAATCATCGTAATTAGATCGGAGTTCACGGAAATGCGCTACCCAATAAAAGATAATGAAAGTTAAATGAATTCGTCGCATGTCTAGTTAAGAATAACTAAAGGGAACAAGAAAAAGAGGGATATTGAATATGGGGTACTAATTTGAAAATGAAAAAATAAATAAATCTTCAACAAAAGATCTAGATTAGGGTATTACTCCATTCATCATGGACAAAGAGGTGGCAATTTCAAAGTCAAGTAATTTGATGATACATGTGACGTCCTACGAAAATCTTTTAATTTCTTCGTACCTTTCATCTTCGACAAATAGCGACAACGACGGAAACAAATGAAAATCAAGCATCGTAAAATGCGTGCTCGCTTATGAGGCCAAATTACCTTATGATGAGATGGCTGATGTCGGGAGTGGTCCGATATCACCTTGCTTCCACTTCCTGTGCTCCTCAGACGGTGAATGGGACGTTCAGCATCGCGACGCTACTTCCCCTCTCCTTGCCTCCGTCCTTCTCCGTCACCCTTTTAAAATTGGCGCGGATGGCGTATCCATTGCACCCATATTCACTTGGCACAATTTTTTGAAGAACCCTGATTGAATACCAGCCTTCATTGAATGTGAGAAAATACATACTCATTCCAAATGTTTTCACTAATTAACAGGCATACATTTATACCTTATATATAGACACTATCATCCCCTTAGAAGAAAGAAAATCTCTCGATTTGAAATATTTCATTATCATTTTTATACTTCATTATATTATTCTATATACGGAAAGTGGGGCTTAAAAGTATGATATGATATTAAAGCATTATGAAGATTAAGGTCATCAAGAAATTCGGAAAACTTATTTTTTCTATTCCGTTTCCATAGCAAAATCTAACTACTTACGAAGATGCAACTATCTAATGAATCTTTCCGACCGTTATGTAATCATTCGTTTGAATTATCGTGATATTTGACATTCATTATAATGGATTTCATGTTATGACGGTATGCTAAAATATACTAACATTACTATTACCATATTAGAATAAATTTTAAAAATTTCTTTTATTTAAACAGATGACGTAATATCCTGATAAATATAAGATAATTGTCGTCTATCTTTCTCTTAATTTCCTGCAAGTAAAATGATATTGCAGAATTGAACGAATGTGAGATTCTTGGTCTTTTTATTGAAGATTGCTTACCGAATGATAGAATTTAATGAATATATAATTCAGATGTTTCAAGTATATAAATATACAGTATAGTAATACAGTACAGTAAATATACAGTTTGATTAAGATTTTTAAATTGGACGGATTTATGGAAAAGCGTTGAAAGTTACTGAACAAGCTAGAACGCATTTGAAGCATTCTTATCTTGAATAATGTTCGGTAATAAATAATCTAACCTTAAACGATTAAGACATTAAATGTTACAATGAAATAATCAAAAAATCAAGATATTTTAATTTAGCAAATGATAGAATGGAAATGATAAAAGAACTTTATTAAAGCTTTTGCATAAGTGGATGTGATAAGAAAGGAATTAACGAATTACCTAAATGAAGCATATAAGGAAAATTAATAAAGGGTATCGATTCAGCTTTGCAACTGTATGGCATTACGATTTTCCTTTCTGAGCCTCAATTTTCCGCCTTTACCCTCTAAATCCCTGATTAAGTCTCTATCATTTCTCAATGTTCACGTGTCTTAATATTCAGTTCATAATATTTGAAGTTCAGTTATCCTTTTTGCTGGACAAATATCCTTTGTTTGGCTTTTCGATTATGTCTACAATTCTTTTGTTCGCTTTCGTCCTGGTTATTCTTAGTGTATATAGTTCCACACTTTTTGCAGTCTTTCATTTTATTTCTACATTTAACGACGTTTTCTCTTCCATAGTTCAGCAGAGGTAAATAAAATAAGTTACTCGGTAGCTAATTCATTTGATTAAGCATGCTTAGTTTAAGAATAAATTCACTCCGCCCTGAGTTAGTGCCAAGCTTAGTTCTTTGATTCTCTTCCTGTATCCTCTTACTTTCTCTTGTTGGTATCGGTTTTACTAAGTAGATGGTTTTTTACATTTACTCAAAGGTGTTCCATCGAATTTTAATGATTCTTGAGCAGGAAAAAGAAAAAAAAACTTTACTTCATCATGTTGTTAATTCTTATGTATTCAGATCGAAAGATAAATGAATTATTCGGTCATATTTTTGTTAAACTTCCTAAAGGAAAAGAAACACTGAAATAGGGTAACATATCAATATATTGCATTTCTATACTGTATCTATCAATAAATACTATTAAGAGTTACTAATTTCCAGCGGAAAGTCGTATTGCTATCACAATCTGGACTAAAGGAATGAAACTTAATCAGAGTAATCTAAAGATCTTTGACTCTAGTGAACTTTTCATGCTCTATTCATATCAAATGCAATATAATACATTAGAAATTAATATTTTAATAATAAAAATATCAATAGTTTATTTTAAATAGGTCTCCGAAGTTAATAAAGCCATATGACATCATTGAGGCTGATAGGGTTAATCCCTTTTTATACCAATGCCAAGAGTATATTTTTTCTTCGCTAGTTCGAGAATTTAAAAATAAATATTCCGTTTTGTTTATACTTAATGATCAAATATAACTCTTACTTGTGCAATTATGTCTTTTGCAAAATTTTGTTATTCGAATCCGTCCTGTGATCGTTTCTAATGCGGTATCTCTGCAAAGGGGTATAATTGAATAAAGACTTTCTGTGACCTATATACGAACTGATGTGAAGAAATCTTTGAACTTTAAAGAGGTTATCGATTCTATTACGTCAAACTTCAGCGGAAATGAATTTAAATAAAGAAAAACCGGTAATTTGGGTAAAGTAAATCGTTTAAAGATTTGATGATTCAATTCTATTTTAATTGTATGTATATTAAATCCCGTCAAATATTAAATTATACCATTCCAAGTCCCATTTATGATTGATAAGGAGCCCTCTCATAACTAAACGGTAATGTTATTTGCCTTTATCTATTCTATTAATAATTCAGTTCCATTCCGCAGTCATAAGTTTTATCCGGCACCAGATATAAGCCTCTCCAAACTCTAATATCCTCTATTCTAAGCATTCCTTTGCCACTTATTCACTTATGATCTCCGTTCCTATCAATTCTTTGGCCCACTTCTCGGTCTGTCCTCATCTGAACATCTCATCTTAATACACAGTTCAAAACTGTTGCCGTCCATTTTTTGTTCTTTCTTCCCTTCATATGATATTTTAGCTCCATTGCAGTGACCTCGCTTTTTTGATGGTGTCCGTTAATTAAAGAAACAATTTTCGGATATTTTTCAAGGAATGCTGTAAAAAGTGAATAAAAACTCAGTGGTTCTCTTATATTGCATTTCACTCCATAAATACTACTCGTCTTTTATCTTTTTACATTATCTATAGTTTTAATTGCTGACAATATAAAAGGAGCTTTTTTCCGATGATAGCTAAGAATATTGAGTGCACTATTTGCTATACTAATGTTGTGCCCAATGCTAGAAGTGTTGTCGGATGCGCATTGAGAGATTCAAAATCATTAAGATTTTGAGACTGCATAAGTAGTCTAGTTGATGTGTCATTGTTCTCCGGAAGCCATTTCGACTTATCCGCGTAACAGATTAATTGAGCGCACAGTTTCGTCGCGTGTGCCCTTCATCTCCTTTAAAAAAAGAGCTAACCTTGAGAATTTCTTTAGTAGTGCTCGTGGCATATGTGCAGTTTCATTATGAATTTTCTTTGGACAAAAAGAGCATTAGAAGCAAAACGCCTGGGGAATTCTCTTCCCACAACGACAAATTCCAAAGGTCCACGAAAGAAGGGGAGATGGCAATGATGGTTATAAAATAGGAAATTATTAAGGGAAGTATGACTTTGAATTTCTTGAGTATGCACCGCTATTCCATAAACTTCATAGAGGAATATTATGCTTCGTATTTGATAATAATTAATCCGAACGACAGCTCACAATGGAAATGAACATGAATTAAGAAAACGTTTCTAGCGAAAAACTTAAGAGTTTATCAGATTTTACCCTTATTTTTACTTTCACTCATAATTTACGTCTTGCGTTATACCCGTTGACATGATGTTCGTTGTCTGTTGTAAAGCCAATTTCATTTCCAATATTCGTGTGATTCTAAATTAACTTCTAGATCCATTATATAATTCACAAAAGCATCATAATTAATAAATCGTTGTCTCATAACCTAAAATAAATATGCAACGAAAGTTAGAGAAAGTTGAAATCGTTGTTATTGTATGTGGAACACTTTGGACATCTACTTTTTAATAAGATAATCTATAATTATTTTAGAAAGTATATTTTGTGCTGATACTAGTCAAAAACAAATATATTGTCTCCTGTTGAGGTATTTTGGATTTTTCTGCTGCAACCCATCGTGCTCATTAAAATCTTCTATCTTTAATGCGTAATTAAAAAAACCTTCCAAGATGATAAACTTAAATAAATACTAATACAACATTAGCTTTTTTATAAATTATTCGAATAGCCTTGCTTTTCACTTTTCATGCATATTTCCCTCATTCCAACGAGTAACAGTCAATTTTAAAGAATAAATGTCTATAAAAGTGACTAAAATCCTTACTTCCCAAGTTAGTGATCGTTTACCACTAAAATATTACTGTACATTCTCTTTAGTATGCAGCTTAATGGAATATACAGTTCAAAATTTTTCAGATTACATACAAGGATATGAAATTTAAGAAACTGTATTTAAAAAGGATTGTTTTTGAATCCCCTTCTTAACCCATGAATAGAATCGTATCGATGATGAATATTTTGATAAATGTGTTTCTTCGACTGGAATCTGAATCTTTTCTAAGAAATATTATCCTCTCATTGTGTCTGCAGCATATCACACCAATGGACCTCAAGAAAGTTGGAATACTTCCCTTTCACAATTTTAAATAGTCAACAAATAATTTTAAAAATAATAAAAATGATGATTGACTTATAATAATATTACCTAGCAATCTTCCGTCATTTACATTTACATGTGAATTCTCTTTCCCTTCAGTATTACAAATTACATTACATAGATTAGATCGATAGAGATACAAAATACATAGATAGATAGAGATTACAAATTGCTTTTCAAACGTATATAAAATTATATCAATTGTCGTTAATTCTGAGTATTTTCACTATGTGGCCAGATATTATCTTTTGATATGCTTTGTCAGAACTGAAAGAATGTCCTTGGTTTTTCATCTGCATCTATATAAATACATTGTTAAACGCTCTACGTAGTAGATATAGGAGAATGATCGATCTTGAGAATTGCAGGAGCATTGAGATTTTGATGAAGAACATTTCCTGAGCGCCACTTTCAGCAACGATGAAATTTGGCGAGCCCTTAGTATTAAAAAGTAATGAACTAAGTCAATAATATATCTTTACTTCTGTGTTCAATTTTCTTCATTTCTCTTTTTTCATTTTCATCAAGGAGAATCAAATGCTAAGCGACTTATCTCCTAGCGTGAATTTATTGCAACAATTTAGAGTCATGAAAAATTTAATGTGGTGACCTTCATTTATTGGATTTTTTTCATTTATTTATCCTTCCATTGAGCAATTTTGGTAATATATCCAATTGCATTTAATCATTTTTGTCTTGTGATTGTAACATATCTAAATTATACTATTTTCAACAGGATGAGAGAGAGAATTTTGATTTTTTTTCAGAAATTCGTAAGTAAAACGTTCTATTTTAACTAATCAAGTCTAAAATATTTCCAGAATTGCTGTTGTGTTGTTGAATCGATAATATTAGTGTGAAAAATATTTTCCTTTCACCAATATTGATATATTTAAAGACAACGAAAATTGGTTTGTACTTGAAAAAGAGAATCTTTTTCCTCTCGGAAATAGAGGAAAAAGAATTTTTAATGAAATAAAAAAAGAAATACAGGTTCATCCTCTCGTATTCTTTGCACTTTCTCCTCTGAATGCGTACATTTTATTTTCTTCCTTTGATTTCATCGTAAGAAGGGAGTCTTGCAATGCACTCCACGAAAAATTTTTTTGGGATATCTACTCTCTCAAAGTAGAGGCTGTGAAGAATGAATACTTAATAGAGAAAAAAAAACATTTTTGCGGTTATTCTCAATTATGGGTTGGCGAGGAACCAATGATGGAGTCATGGATGCCTTAGTTAGATTTTCTAATTTTATATGCTTTGAGAAATCAAATGGAATTGTAAAATTAGAAAAAAATGTAACACATATATATATATATATATATATATATATATATATATATATATATATATATATATATATATATATATTATATAGTCTATTTGTTGTTGTGAGCTGTATGTGACACATGTATAAATTTTTCTCGGGTTCTCTACAAGGTAGCTTATAGCCGACGTTTCGACAGCACACTCTGCCTTTGTCATCAGGGTTCTTAATGATGACGATGGCAGAGTGTGCTGTCGAAACGTCGGCTATAAGCTACCTTACCTGGTAGAGAACCCGAGAAAAATTTATACATAGTATACGCCAGGAAAGCACCCGTTCCTGTATGTGACACACTTCCCGGAAATCAAGACTGTTGCATATTAAGACGTTGTTCTTAATGAATACATCATTTTGTTAGTTTTAGAGGTTTCTTAGAACAAAGGACATTTGATAACATAATTTTCAGTTCATCTTACAGTTTTCATTTTTATTTCAAGATACTAGCGAAAACGTCTCAGTGTATAATATTGGATAGATAAAATACCACATATCTTCTTTCATGTGACTTTCTAGAATACTTGCAAGAGATTGAGGCCAAAATGGCAAGTTCTCCTCTAAAGATTTAATAAATAGATGTTCAAATTGTTTATTTGAATTTGATTCTGTAACTGTCCAAATTGCACTATCCAGTGTCCTCTCCATCATCTACTTTAGCGTAAATTAAATTCTCTTCCAGTTTGAACTCCAGAATTTACTTTTCATGTAGTAGGTTGAGTATAATTCCATATGATCATTTGAAAATTATTTTCTTAATTTTCTCTTCAGTATTCTCTTTTTTACTAAACAATTATGCCTTAAATAATAAAAAATATGCAAATGAAGATATCCCTCTTCATATAGATTAAAGTTGAAATTTGTATGTATTATAATTTTTAAAAAATCTAATTAAGCAAATAAAAGCTCCACAGAAAGTGTTTCTTCGAATCAATTCTTGCTCTTCATCCTTTTGATGACATGATCAGTTTTTGGTTCGTCTACAGATTGAAGTATATTTTCTGCGTGAATCCCTTTATCTTTTCAATGTACGCTCACCAATTACGCCGATGTTGCGAAAAAAGTGATTTGATTTAATAAACAACTGCAGGAATGTGGCTGTCGCATACCGCAATTATTCGTCATTTAAATATTCTCATTTCGACAGAAAATCTCTTTGCTCCTTACTTCCCTCCTCTCTTTGCGCGAATACTGCCTCAATTGTCTAAACGCCACATACACTCACACGGGATCTCATTCTTCATAGCGCACTCTTATTTTACCCTCCTTTCGTAGCTACGGGCTACCCCTTCTTCATCTCTCCCTTACGAGGCCATTTTTCCTTCACCTAAACTCCAGAACAAAACATTGATGGCCTCGACTTTCATTTCAGTTGGCAATTTTTTCTGTCCCGCTGACGTCTAAAAAAATCATCGCGTAGCGGAATGAGGATCGATATGTATCAAGATGGCATCGTCAAAGTTAGAAGGTGCCGTTGGAATGAGAGAAATAGAATGTACATGTAAACCAAAAAAGAAAACTGATAAATTCTTTGACTCCAAAGAAAACGTCTGATTCTTGGTCCAAGAAATGGTAGGGATAATATAAAAAATAAAAAACTAACAGATTTTTTTATTTATTCTTTGGAACGATAGTTATGAAACCTCTTTTCTTTTTGTTTTGCTGATTACATGCCTTGAAATTCACAGAACATGGCGAGATGCGGTAGAAATTCTTCATATGAAATAAAAAACAGAGTAGCACTTATTCCTTAATTACTAATTGCATACCTTGTTTTATTCTAATCTCACCTGCAGTTCTAGTTCATAGCATAGTGAGAATCTTCGAATTTATATAAAAGAGATTTCGATTAAATATTTGAATATCAGTTCCAAATGTTATCTTTCAATTTATATTTTTCTAGAAGTAGATGATTGAACTAGTACGAATTTACCAGGACTCCTTAGTCTAGACATCGGTATTTTTGGGATTTTTCTATTCAAAGAAAATTAAATTAAAGTTTACTTTTATTTATAAATTTATTTGGAGATAAATTAGTTTACTTTTTTAAGGGACAGAAATGGTTTTGCTCGGATATGTATGTATGTTAGAATGTTCAAAATATCTTCGAGAGGATCTAAAATTAGGGGCAAAAATGTTTATGATAAACGATAAAATGGTATGAAATTAGCTACAAGGAAAAATTTTAATTATGTGTCACAATACTTTCGTACCTTCTTACGTTTTAGCTCAAAATACCCTTCATTTGAGTATTCAATTATGATGTATTTAGCGTAAAATCATTGGAAGTAGATGAGAATTAAAAATTATAAATTTAAAAAATCAAAAGTACGATTCTGAAGTTAAAAGTTTCCTTGTTTATAATGTTTTAAATAATCTTGATGAAATGAAATACCTAATTATGATATCAGAATAATGGATAATTAAAAGTACGTATTTTATACGGGTAGTTTTTTCAATTTGGTCTTCTTATAGAATAAACGTGTAGGTTAAGCTTCATTTTCTCACTTGCTTTTAAATTCAATGAAATGAAAGAAGTAGCTTCTCAAAAATATTCCACTGCAATATTTATTTATTCTAAAATCAATGGCTGGTAAATAACAGTGGATTTACGAAATAGCTGACGATATGAGCACCGTAATCGAATGCATGAGATTGAAAATAAATTCTTTGAAAAAATATTATACTTTAGTTTCAATTTCATCTTATAAAAATATGAAAACCATGTTACGAAACTAGATTTCATTGCGGATTTCCCGCGTAACATCTTCTTCTACCAAAAAAATTCTATCTAAAAATATGGTAACAAAATTTTCCATTAACTTAAAATATATCGCGAATGATTTCGGCCACTTCCATCGCTCCTCGAAACGCATCATTGAAGTGCACCACAGTTGTTTTTTTCCGCATCGTTATGGTAACAGGTCGCGCCATTTGCTGTCTTCGATAAGAGGCTCTTCAAGCAGAGGTGCATGCGGAACACTTACTTTGTGGTCTCTAAAGTCTCATTAAACGAGTGACATTGAGCGCGGAATCGGGTCAAGGTGACGATCCAAGGCCTTCGGAAAGAGATCTCTTCCAGGAAGAGAGCGATGCGTGAGTGCACTGCTTCGTCCATCGCCTCCCTTTGTTCTGTTGTCATTATGGAAATGACCTGGATTTATACGACTCTTCAGCCATTCACTGTTAAGCAAACGACCCGTTTTAATTTTTGCTCGAGTAGCCTCAGGAAACCCGAAGGAATGAGAGTTTTGCGGTAGAGATCAACTGAAGGTCAACCGAGTTGCAGAGAATAATTAAATTCGCAATGTCATGCGCGAGTAAAATTGGTCTAGTCGAAATCATTAACTGCGGCAAATCAAGTTCTGAATCTGAAGTGTTCGAAAGCGTCTCTCCCATTGATTTGTTGAACAAACTTTTGTTGATCTCAAGCGTAGTTGACGTATATCAGAAATAGTTCGAAATATCTTTGGTTTGTTTGATAAAATAACAATATATTAATACAGAAAAACAATTCAGTTAATAAATCGAATAATTATGAGCTACTGACGATAAAAATTGAATTGATTGATTCTTTTTATAGTACTTAAAAACTTTTATTAATCTTTTAACTTTAACTTCTTTAAATAGACAGTAAGTTCCAGTACGATGTAGCAGAATTGAAAGCTTACGGAGAACTGAATACACGTACATGATATACACTGACGTTAGGAACAAATTGCACTGATTTTCCTCTAACGTATCTTATTGTTAGTAAGAAATTATTTAAGTGGAACATAATCTTCGATAAATTTGATCGTGCAGTCCAATTTATACATCGCCTAAAACATTTTTGTTTCTTACGTTAAGAAAAATTTGTCGCGAGAGAAATTGAGAGAAGTTGGTTTCTTCATTTATATGTTATTCTGAGTCAATATCTTCGATCTTGAATCGAAGTGAAGTTTTTGAATTTTATACCAGCGAGAATGATTGACTGAGCGCTTCGATTGTTAATAATGAATACCTTTATACTTATGACTCATGGACCCGAGAGCGTAATTCAGATTGATCCGAAATTCGCTCTCGTGTATAAAATCAAAAACCTTAGTTCTATTTAGGACATCGACTCAGAATAATCTGTGCAAGAAAATATACGCGCCTGTATGGTCTATACGCGCCAATGGCTCGATTCCAGAGAGCTCAGAAATCGGCATTTTTCTTATATGAAAGAAAAGGAGAACGAGACACGGCAGTTAGTAAATAGTTAACTAAATTTAAATAACTAAATTAAATAAATAAATTTACGGCTTTAGGGTTTATTTAAATTTAGTTAACTATTTTCTCATATGACGGATGTCCGAAAAAATTTTTAAAGCTCCAACCGAGTGTATTGCAGATATGAATTCCAATTATATAATTTGGAAAACTACTAAAAACTATGATATCAATGCGGTTAATGAACAAGTTTGGTGTGAAATTGATTGTCCTCAATCAACGAAAGGGCGAAAGGCAGTCTGTTACTTGGATTTTTTCCGTAAGATTGCATAGGGCCGATTTTCAAAAAATTATTAGATTGTTAATTGTAAGAGCATTATGTGACCATAATATAACTTTTGAAAATTCTTGCATTAAATAGCTATCGGGACTTACCACCCGGTTGCTTGCAGTATGTAAGCTAACTCCTACTCGTAAAATTACATAGACGTTAACATGAGTAATATTATCTCCCCAGATATTAAATCAGTTTAATATTTAATAATTTAAAATGGCTTCTGTTATGGACTGACGTTCCAAATAAATGCCAGTGACTGAGTTTCTTTTGACAGAAAACCAGGGCATGTTCTAATTTTGCTGTTCTAACACTGAGGTCCCGGGTTCAAATCCCGGCTGAAGAGGAAATTTTCCTCTCGGGGTCTGGATGTTTGTGACATCCTTTGTTAAGTTTGCGAAGAAAGTGGATGTTTGTGTGATCTTTGATAATAAATAAATAAAAAATCTCAAATATTCATAGAAATTAAATTGAAAAAGCGACTTCAGTGTGTTCGAAAAAATCAGAACTTTTCCCTTCTTCATGTCAACCTAAGCTCTCACGCTAGTCTTCGCACCCGAGAGGAGCTCGCTAAACTTCAATGGACTTCCTCAGCCTGATCTCGCACCGCCGAAAATTCCACTTTTCGCCCTATAAAGGACGCAACACGCGGATTGTGGAATTATTGATGCAGTACTACGCTGGCTCCGACAGCAACCAGTGGAATGATACCGTGCAGGCACTCATTTCAAGGTGGCGTAAAGCCGTTGAATTGATAGGAGATTACGTTGAAAACAGTGTTATGCAGCTATTTGAGGACATTCAAGACACTTTTGAGTATATTCAAAGGGAGTTGAAGAATATCGATTCTTTTCTCTTATTAGGAGACAGCGAGGTTTCCTATGTATGAGATTAAACTCAAACAGCTTGTTCCATTTCCAACATGTAAAAATAATTTTCTTGATTTAATATTCTGCATGTCTGGTAAGTTAGTCGATTTCTCCTACAATGTATCCAATGTTTGTGATTTTACTAGATAATGTCCCAATTTTACTTGAATAATAAGCTCGATGATCTTAAAAATATGGGTTCACCTCGAGTTCAGTTGAACTGGAAGAGACTTGATATTTTTCATTTTAAGAATATTCTACACCGCTGTCCGTGAGGTCTTCTTGATCTTACTTCCTCTGTTGATGAATGTTGTGACTTATTTTATTCTTTTTTGGAGAGTGCTATTTTAGATTGCGTTCCTTTAATTTGTGTAAATGTTTTCAAATACCCTACCTGGTTTGATGGTGAGCAAATTTCAGTTTTAAAGGCTATTGTCAGTGGAAATGTTATCACCTGCAGTCTGACTATGTTGAATTTTCACTTCTTCAAGCTAGATTTAAAATTCTCCAAGCGCAAAAGTATAAGTCTATTGAGTACAGAGTGGCTACAGTTTGGACAATATTATTAAAAATCAATAATATAAAAATTATGTAAATATATGATTGAACATAGTATCTATAATTTGGTCAATTTTCGGTTTACATGTCCATTAATGAATTAATAAAAGTGTTGATAGAACTTGTATTATGCTCGTACATTCCCCTCACTAAATAAAAGCCATTATGTCTGCGAATTTTGAATTAATTTTGATTTCCCATGTATTTCTTGTGGCAGTAATCTTTTCCCCCAGACGTCGAACCAAGAAAACCTTTGCTATATTTTCTTTATTTGCATCAATAATATAGTCTTAAAAATTTTTCAAATTCCAAAGTAAAAGACTGAGAAAGTGGCAATGCTATAGTTATATTGGCATATCATTTTCATCGTTTTTCTTTCTTTCAACAAGTATGTGATTTTATGTTAAACTGAGGTCTCAGTTACCATATATTTCTTCTATATATATAATTCTCTTTACTTTCCTTAAGGTCATCCAATTATTTATGCCTTTCCATCAATTAGTACTGCCTTCGGGAGGTATTAGGGGGTATCCCTCTCGACTAGGGCAAATGCCTGTCAGTATTACTAATCTTCCCCTGTAAATGTAGAGCTACCACCTGGCCTGGTGCCTATTTGTAGTTCTAAAATACAATAAATAAATTACCTATTTAATCATGCATTCTCTTCTTTGAACGTCCCCTTTCCAGTTTGCTATTCTTTTTCATCCTTATTATGTAGACATAAATATGTATACATATTATATGATTGCCATTCCAGCCTGAGGTGGTGTTAATGATGAGAGGATACAGTATATCAGCTTTGTTCTATATCCATTCTACAAGTACATGAATCAGAGGTTTCTAATATTTAATTGTAAAGTATATTTCTAAGAATTAACGGCTCTTTACAAGTTAAAATGATATCAGAGGACAATAATTTCTGCAGGAATTTAATACCCTTGGGATGGCACAATTTGTAACCCCTAAATCACAACTGTCTGCTTCATTAAAATTTTGGATTCGATTTGCATTCAAAATGTGATTAAACTAAGAAATTTTTATAATACATTACTCCCAAGTATTTAAGCTGCCATTTTTAACTCCTCTACCATAATGGTATATAAAGTAAAAATTTATGATTTGTATATTCATATGAGTTATAATTATATACTCTGTGCTGATAATCAGCTCTATGAATAAACATTGTCCATTTTATAAAGAAAGTACGTTAAGGCTGGTCTTTTTTATTTTATATTTTCATTTATCATGTTATATTCTATAAAAATACTGTTATGCATCAACTTTGAACAGCAGTAGAAAAGTTACGTTTCTATATATCTCAACCACTATTCTCATCTGAAAAGAATCAAACGACTAAGGGATTTAGAAAATATCAACTATTAGTTTTCCATTATTCTCAAATCTCAGACTTTGAGAACTTTCCTATATAACCATAATCATTTAATTTTCACAATATTTAATATTTTAGGGAATCATCACATTTCATAGCATTTACCATTAATAAACAACTGCAACCCTTAAAAGGAAGTTATTTCTGACTATCAAACCTCCACTCAGACATATTTAGGCTAATAGCCAACTGATTGAAGTATGATAGCAATTTCAATCTTTTGACTACCATAAGAATAAGTTCATAAAGATGGGAATGTAATTTTGCTCTAAATTATTTAATGCTATCTCCTTTGTTACAGATCAAGGATGGGATCATCATAGGTGATCATTTTTATTATTTAGCTTTATAATTAACAATTACTAGCATCAATATGTGAGTATACCAGATTCATTTACAAGATTGTAGGTATGTGAACTATTTTGTAGTTATCATTTTCATATTACTCAATTTACTCATTTTAGCATGAATATTTGCTTCTTTCTTCTAATATCACTGAAAATTAAAATTAGAAATGGAAAATGTTTCAATTTCAATTCAATCGCAAACATTTTATTTAAGTCAACAACATGGATTTTATTAATATCTTATGATAAAAGAATCAAAGTGAATAATTTGATGAACTTAAATTTGATTTTTCCTATTTGATCGATCCTGATGGTAATCAACCGTCTTACAGTTATGACTTTGAGGTTACACGCTAGTAAGAAATATATTTCAGACCAAATGATTATTAAAAAGCCAGTGAGTTGAAAATGATAGAATCCCACCTTCCTCAAACATGATTAAAGTCCTATAATTGTTGCTGAAAAAATAATATAAAAGTAAAGGTAAGAAAACAAAAATTAGATAACGCTAAGATTCTGGTCACAGAATAATATTAATACCATGTTTCTTTTCTATCACGCTGTACGGAGAAAAAATGAGTACAAAATGGTTAGCTATATAAATCAAAGAATATTATTTTTTAATCAAAGGAAATCTCGGGAACCGGTGATGTAACTTAGGATAGGTCGAGCTTTCCGTAATTTCCGTTTAAAGCGTTACTTAAAATACTCAAAACATATTGTGATTCCTTTTTATTCTTAGAAGCTACATCTTACTGCACTTCGTTTACTTAAAATTTAAGCCTAGGAATACAAATAGTCTGTGAAAATATTCAGTAATACAGTAAAGTAATACAGTCAAAAGACACAATATTAAAATCACGCGTTAAAATTTTAACACCAACAATACTTTAATACAGACTCTACGATGAAGAAGGTAATGATCTAGGATTACGATGATAACCGATCCTTTCCTGTATTATCTCCTGCTTTGTCTTGATAGCCTGCATTGGTTGAACAGAGTTTCCTTGTTTTTTGTTCTCTTGTTCTCTCCTCACAACCTCATAATCCTGCAAATCATCTAGCTTTAAAACAATCCTTGTTGGATTGCGTCGGATCATCGCTAAAATGGTAAGAAATTTCAAATATTTCTAGAGGACTATAGAGATAATTGTAATGAGTTTAATTTCTATCAAATAAAAACAAACTAATGAACACTTTCATTGACGTCGGACACCTACCTAAGGAAGTTCAGTAAACAACCTGTCTGTAGTGGCATCCAACGAACACTCGTTTCATAGCTCAGAACGAAGGTAGCGTCATCTGTACTAGCCGATATCAGTTCATTTACTTTCGATTATCACTTGTTTTATTTAAACGCCAGCAGTTTGGTGGTTGAAGTTGTCAAACATACTTGTCAACGTTTTGAAGAGAAATGTGAGGTTAATATCTCTTGAATTATCGGGAAATATTTTTGATTACTTGTGAGCTAAATACAGCTAAGATGATCGAATAAACCATCTTTTACCTCTTCAGTTGCTGACTGGATAGGAGAGTATCAATTGCTGATAGAACGAAGTTTAGCAGTGAAATTAAATGAGTGAATTACCCTTTACAATGGAAGCCCTTGACATATCGATGGATGAAGATGGTTTGATGAAATCAGAATTACAGAGTGCAGAATCGAACAAAGCCTCGTCTACTCTGAATTCGCCCAGAAGGATTCTACGTAATAGCACCGCTAATGCAAGTGTACCAATTCTAAAAAGAAGATGCCAACTCCCTCCTAAAAAGTTTCCTATCGGCGGCTGTGATGGTTCGGTTTCTCTCGAAGAGTTGGTCACACTTTACGAAAATAAAGGTGCTTGTGGGGTCAAAACTATCAAATGTCTCCTGGAAACAATCTATGAAGAGCCGAAAAGACTTAAGAATGGGAAAATAATCTCAGTTGGAATTACAAAGATTAGGCGCAGAATCGACTTTCATGATTTAAAACGGGTTCGTGTGAGTAAGCAACGCAAACGGAAAGCAAAGGCACGTTTACTTCCTAAATGGTCACCTAAGAAGACGGGAGGAAGTCGTGTGACCCTAGATAATTTACTTGCGAAGCTTGAGTTGGAGGAACACAGTGAACAGACAGTTAGCCTCAATGGTTAAATTTTTCTATTGACTTTTAAATTATCTTAAGTTCATCCAATCTGCACCGGTTAATACCAATATAGTGTAATCTCGTATGCAGTTTATGCCGAATTTTTCAGCTTATAGCTTCTACTGTATTTTCTGGAACCTCGTACTTCTCATAATTGTTAATTTTGTGTGAAAAATTTCTTTATATATCAAATTACGAATTTCTACTTTAGTTGGAGATGCTGGTAGGCAATCGATACGCTTTTAAGTAGATTTGATTTTCACTGTATAAGACTTATTTTCTTTACAGCTTCAGCCTCAATTATATGGTAAATTCAAATTTCCTTTTATCTCCGGATGTATTATCCCTAACGTTTTGTGGATTTGTGTGCCAGTTTTATAATTAAATAATTATAAGTAGTTGATAATGTGTAATGTTAGAAATGTAATTAAAATAAATTCTTTTGTACATAATTGGAAGCCAAATATTTCATTCTCAGATATCATTATATATCATCACTATTGCCCGTGGATTCCGTACGTTATGCTTCAATCAAACAACTGTGGGAGTCTTTAGGGCATCCTGGATATTCTTCGAGTTGTGGATCTTCTAATTTCGGCTCATACGATGTAGCTAATGATTCCTCTTTAGGATGCCTAACGCACACACATCTTGTCGAAGAGGAACCAGCAATAAACAGTTTTCTTGGCACACCGACCCAGCTCCTTTCGATTCCACCGCTAGAATGGAAGAATGCATTACCGTATATTTATGTTATGTTTGGTGAAAAATGTTAATTATATAAATGGTATAATGGTGGGATACCTTCTTTTTGAACACCATACTCGACTTCCCTTATTAATCTGCCATTCGCTGTTGCAGGAGGGGAATCTGAATTTCTCTTTTTGTCCTTCATCTTCCTCTATCACTGCTCTCCTTAGTAATTCCCTCATCTTCAACAAGTAAGGTGTTTCGTACCCTTGAGAGTCGTAATATCGACCGACCAGCTTTCCTAATGGTTTGAACTGGTAGATGAATGCTTAATTGAAATAATTAGTTTAGAATAAATAAACTCACCAATGTACTTGTACTCTTTGTGGTAGAATTCAGTCCACTTCTTTAAGCTGCGAAGTTGTTCGCGATCTAAGTCAGACACATCATCAGTTAGGCCCGAATCTGAAAAGTCTCCCGAAACGAATGCTCTAGAGGCATCTCTACCTATTAAATAAATAAACTTACAGGATTCGTAGCTATCGATAAACATAGGAAAAATACAACAATATAATAAAACCTGTAAAAAAGTGGTAATGACTTCCGGGACCGTAGAACTTCTTCCCTTTCGAAACGTCAAAAATTTGGCCCAAAATGCTTAAATATAATTTTTCACTCCCTTTCTTTCCATCAAATGCTTCCAAATCATGCGAATCCATCAGAATCTCTCCGAGGTCTTCACTGCATTGCAATTCAGAAGAATGAAGAGGAATAAGTTTTACAAAGAGAGCATCAAACGCATGCAATACTTTACGCCCAAATGGTATCATACTGAGGTAACTCGATACATAAGCGTGATGTCTCTGTTGTAAATAAATACCTAAAGCAAGTATCAGAAAAGATGTCCATACCATACATTTAGTCGATAACATAATCACAATTGAGACGGTTTCAACAGGAGCAAAGTAGTGAATTTATGATAAACAAATGCAGATGTAACGTTTCTGCGGGTGGGTGAACTATAAACGAGGTTTAAAATTGCCGAATTCTTTTCTATCTCTCATATTTCTAGCAAATGGCGGGACACTAACTTTTATCTTAGTAAAAATATAATCGTGCCTAATCCATATTCAATAGTTCTAAATTCTTCACGTCGGATTGTTTTAGTGTTATGTTTTCATCGTTTTCATTTGTTTTTTTCATTCATTTGTTCATTTCATTAGTTGGCGGGGTTTGAGGATGACTGCTTTGATAAGACTTCGCTTAACGCAAACGGTAGGTTCTAAGAAGTTCCAGCGGTAAATGACACATCGTTAAACGTGGCAACTTAAAATGTAATTTTGCCGGCCTCGTTGGCGGAATGGTTAGCATGCTAATCTTTTAATGCTGAGCAGGAAATTTTCCTCTCAGGGTCTGGATGTGTGACGTCCGTTGTTGAGTTTGAAACCTCTCTGTAATTGTCCCATAAGAGGATGTTTGTGTGGTCTTTGTTAATAAATAAAAAAATAAATGTAATGTGGATCAATGAAAAAGAACAGAGAATAAGAAAATTTATCAGTTCTTACGAATTAAATACAATGAAATATCTTTATACATGTACACCTAGTGTCGTTAATGATAATTGATAAATCTACTGTGAAGCAGGAAAGAGGCGTACTGTGGTTGCGACTTCGGGGAATATAGTTGGAACGGTTGGAACCTTTATTCTATAGACTAATAAAAGAACGTTGAAAAATATACATAGTATACACCAACGCTATATAGTGCACTACTTATGGTTGATGTATGGCCGTTTCATTTGCACATATATACAACAAGTATCAATACACTGTGCGATATAAAGAGGAATCCCAATAATACCGCGTACTACTGAAATTGCGTCTAGTGGGGTCTTGTACTGTACTTCTATACTTTGGTACTAATTTCTCACTGTGAACATATTCGAATGCTATATGTTCAGGTTCACCGTTACAAGGCATTAAAAATAATTAATGTTATAACTTCACTAGTAATATTATAAATATCTCAAGTTAACAATGACTCAAGTTCCTCTCAATTTTTTATTCTTTTTCCCTTTTATCGTTGAGAGCTTCAATAGCTATAAATAATTCCCGTTCCAATAAAAGCTATGCTTCGTAAAACAAAATAAGATATCCATTTTTATCCTCAAGATAAGACTTAATAACTTCATACGTAGAAGTGGGAGTATTCCAAATAAAATCCCTGTAAAGATGGAGATCATGAATATAGCATTCGTTCTCAGCATGATGTTTCATTTGAATAATAATAATCATGAAATTATTTACTTTGATTACTATTTTACTTACGAAAATTGGAAAATAATTTAAATGTTAACTGTTGAATTTTGCATATGAAACAATTATTAACCAGGAAGACACCAGGTTTTTGGTAAACTATTTATGTGGACTTAAGATGCATGTTATAGAGATAAAGCTACTATCAATGTTTTTCTAAAATTCGTTAATGTTTTCTGAAAATGTCTCTAAGGTATTTCCATTTTAAATTTCCTCGCAGTTATTTTTAAAGTATCCAAATTCCTATTTACAGTGGTAATAATTAATAGTATTACGTTGCCGAAATTTTTAGCTTCTATTTTCATAGTAATGATATGAATTTGTATCGTACAATGTATTTTATGGTATATAAAGGTTTGTTGATTTGCTTTTACTCCTCTTTCAAGAGAAGCTATACTTTGAAGATATGGGTAAATTTAACTGCCCCACCTTAAATTGATGCTAGAAGTCTAAATAAATAAACCAATCAAATTTATTATTTAATAATTCTGGTGAAATTAATATGAGGTGTGACTTCGTGGAATGCCATAGTAATAAAACCGGTCGGGAATATACCAATTTTTTCTGTACCAAGTTGTTTTTATTATTAATAATTCCTGTGTAATACTTCTTGTAAAATACTGAAATGCCACAAAAGATATAATTCTTCATTATTAGAATCAATAAAACAATATTTACTAATTCAGAATAAGACCAGGCTATTTATTGTTCTACATAAAACAATTTAAATATAAAACTAGGGAACAATTCTTCTCTAAAATTTCCAATTAATTTTGGATCTGAAAGTGACTTATAAAGTTTAATTTTCAGTTGTCTATAAATTAACTTACTTCAGAGGTAAACCCTACAGCATGATCCACGGGAGTTATTTTTCAAGTACTTTAGTATAAATTAACTTTATCTTTATAAAAATAGTAAATTTGTAACATCATTAAATTAAGAAATTAACGGTAAAAATAAATATTTCTCATCATTTCTAAAGTAACCTCATTTCCTTGCTTTTTCTTATTAACTCATAAAATATTCCCTCCATGAAAACTATATTCTCACACTCCTCCAAACATTCTTTCTTTAATTGTTAGCTATAATTAATACAATTCAAACAATATTAACATGGTGCACTATTTCATATCTTCTCAGCAACAGAAGGTAAAATAAGTGATTAGATAGAAAGTTAGAAAAAACGTGAATGTTCCCTTTGTTAGTTAATTCTAAGAAACATTTTTGTATCAATCTTGTATCACGCGATTTCATTTCCACTTGTGCAAAAGGTGCTATTAAAGAGGCACCAAAGAAAACTAACGAGTATTAAATGTTTGCCATCCAAGACTTGTCTTGCATTCTCACAAATATAATTTCTTTCATATTTCAGTCAAAATTGAAGTTCTAACTAATGGTAATGGAATCCTAATTAAGGAAGAATATCATCATCTAATACTTATATAAACTTTGCATTGAAAATTGCGAATTAGTCACAATGGTATGAAATAAAATAAAGATAAAGTTATAAAGTGAAAGACACAGTGTGCATCCACAATATCCAATCTAATTACATCTAGTTTTGGCATAAAGGTCTCAAAATGACACACTGGAAATAACTGAGATCACATCTAAAGAATATATTGCTAACAAATGAACTTACCCAAACCGTTCACCTCTTATTTTATTTATTTATTCATGTATCATGTAGGTCCTGCTTTATATGAGTGATAGAAAGAGATTCTAAGGAAAAAGTAGATAGGATTGTAAGAGGCTTGATGGAAGGAGGGAACTCTAGCTTTAACAATTTCAAGAAAAAAGTTAGTGAATCTGTCTAATTGGGAGAGAGGAGATGCAGAAGACATAGACCAGATGGGAGAGCAGAAGGATAGAGATGAAAGGATAAAAAGGGAGAGATAAAGAGAAAGAGCTAAAGGGTTGTTAATATCTGTGAATCTATAAAGGAGGCCCAGTAGAGACATGGAGTGATTTTTCATTTTCAATTAGCTCTGAATATCAGAGTTTGGTGTCAAAGATAACTCCAAGATCTTTCTGGTGTGCAAGTCTAGGGAGGACGACTTCATTAACTTCTTAAAGATATTCAATGTTTTTTTTAACCCAATTGATATGGTCTGACATTTACTTTAGTTTAAATAGTTTCCATTTAGCAACTTTGTTAACATTTTCTTAAACATTCTGGCAGTCAATTGTGCTGGTCACCCTGCACAAGAGTTTGCAGTTGTCGGCAAAGAATAATATGGCTTCTTCTGAAGGAAGTAGTGACATTACATCGTCGCAAAATGATTCAATAAATAGGGTCTTAAGGCGCTACCCTGAGGAACACCAAAAGTGACCGTACCCATTTTGATTTGCAGCCAGGGAGTAAGACACATTGTGAGCGGTTTGATAGAAAGCTGAACACTAATCGAAGGAAATTGCCATGAAAATTGTTGCTTTGGGCAAGTTTATGGATTAACAAGATGAGATCTAATGATTCAAAGGCTTAAGAGAAATCCAAGCAGACAGTATCCAGTTGGGTTTTATTCTAAATTGCATTTATGGTTTGATTTTGGGAGGTTGCTAAATTGATTAAATATGAGCAATCTGGAAGGAAACTCTGTTGGGTGGTAGACAGATGAGAAGATGTAAAATAATACAAACTGTTTAAGATAATTTTTTCACAGATAAATGGGTAAGATCAATATCGGACGATAATTGGTCACATCTTATTTGGGTCCAGACTTGGGTTGGAATAATGTTAGCCGACTTCCAATGTGAAGGAAAGATACCAGAGGCAAAGCATCAGTCGAAGATGATTCAGAGAGGAATGGGGAGTGAAGATGCACAGTTATGAATAAATGTTGAGGGAATGCCATCAGACCCAGGAGAGTGGTGTGAAGAGATCTTAGAAATAAACTGAGAGACTTCAAGAGGTGAGGTTTGAAGTTATGATAGCATATGACTACATATAGGAGAAATACTAATAAGGCAAGATCCTTTTCTGAGAGACTTGAAAGAATTGATAAGGCAATCTGAAAAGTAATTTAGGAATACCGAGTTATTTCTTTTAATTCAAAGACCCTATGACTCATTTTGCTGCTACCTACCTTAAGTATCCACAATATGATGACTTTTTCTTCAAAAGTGCTAGCAATTAAATTTCAATTTTCTGGAAGCATAATGTGATTTTCATTAATGAGCATAATATGATTTTCATTCATTGGAATGTTCTTCCGTGAAGTTTGACTGAATATGATAGGATTTTGAAAAGATTTTTTAAATTAAAGGAAGTCTAAACAAAGACAATTGCAACCAAATAGTAAATATTAGAGAATAGAAGAGATCTTGGCAGAACATTCTTTATTATAAATAATGATATAATTTGATGACCATAAAATTATATGTTCTTGCTCTAATATACAAAACTTTTAGCAAGAAGTGATACAATAAATTTGGAAAACAAGATTTCATAAAAATACCTTTATCTGCGATAATGACGTAAGACTAGATGTAAAAACTGAATCCATTCATAATCATAAAACTTTGGTTTGAGAATCAGTATATGCTTTAAAGATTAAACCTAAAATTTCTTATTTTAATAGATACACACTTCTTGCATATTATGACATACGCGTAACATTTCCATAAAAAATTTAATTTTTGATTGCATCACTTAGATAGCATAAAATTCCTCCTCCTTCACATCCTGGATTCCAGTGATTATATTTATCAAAAAGTCCTTAAATACATCTTTTATCTTCCGAAAATCATCTTCAGTATCAATACATGTTTGATTGATTTGTGAATATTTCTCAGCTAGGAAAAAAAATTATAACTTTTATGGACATTCATAGATCGTACAAGCCTAAATTCCACCTTATATCTACAAAACAAAAATTTTATAAAACATTCTGTTGATTATTCATCATTCTTCATAAAATATACCTCTGAAACCATTTGAAGATTCCATTGACGAGAAATAAGAGAGTACAATGAAAATAATTGCAAATGCAATGTAGTTTTCCTTTAATAAAATATAAAATTTTTTCCTTAAATATTATTCAGCAACCTTGTTTCTGTATAAGACACATCATTAATACATAAAATGTAAAAACCGCTTTTAATTTTTTTAAATGTTTAAAATTTAATTTTTTAAATATTTAATATCAATATACATTTTTCTAATGTACTTCTGCTTAATTTCAACATGTAATGTGAATTTTTATGGAGAAGTATTCAGTATTCAGAGTTATTTGATATAAGAATTGTGAACTATGTAAATCTAGAGTTCACAATTTCAACAATGGCATTTTTTTGCTAGAGATCATATTTAATAGATAATGTATAAAATACTACCCTAGCTGACAAGTAAAATATTTCTGCTTCATTCTAAGAAATGAATACATTTCGTATGCAAGTGGAAGAAAAAAATAATGATTGAGAAAATGGTTCATAAAAGTAAAACGTTTGTTTTTAATAAGAATGAAGTTTTAAAATATATGAGTTATGTTACCTTTGATTTTATATTAAACTTACCCTAAAAATGCCATGTTTAAAAAGCAGAAATTTATACCAATTGAGTAGAGGCATATAGACAAAATATATTGCATAAAAATTCCACAATCAATATTTACTTGCTCACCATTATGTTCTACCACAGTTGCTGTACTTGGAATTCTTTTATAATTTAATCTCATACTAACACTGACCAAGAAATTTGTATAAATACTTACAAAGAGCTTTTCCATTTTTCTTATTTTTTCCTTTCTTGTTATCAAATATTATGCAGTGCGTCAATTTAGTGTCTTGCTTGAAAACAAAATAATCTAAAAATAACTTTAATTCCTTTGTATCATTCACATTATCAGAGTCGTAAACAAATAGGAACCCATCAGTTTTATGCCAAAAAACTGGCCAAAATTGCTTGCACCTGTTCCAATAGCAATGGATCAATGGTTTAATTAAATTCATAAAAATATAGTGTAAATAACTTATAAATATTTAAACATTACTTATAATGTTAAATATGTTATTTAAGTGATAACCAAGCTTTGGATGAGAGAAAAGCGTACACAACTGACACAATATGTATTACACCGAATAAAAATTAATAAATACTGTATTATTAATATTATTATTCTCAACTAGATTATAATTAAAAACTTTTATTGGTGAAGAGTAAAACTTCCAGACAAATCTTGTATTTAATGATAATTCAATCGACAATTAACTGTCGTTTTTAAAGTATTCTCAATAACATAACGTAAAAATATATCACATATTTCAACATAAACTCAATAATGAATACCGTGTGTAAAATTGTATATTTTACGATACGGCAAACAATACATAGATAAAAGATCGTACTTCATACCACCGCTGCAATCCCACATTTCAATTTCGGAATGTATATTTTTCCCATCAATTTTTAAATTCTGCATTTCAAATTCCAGAATTCTGACGCCTTTCGTTTGCTGATATTCACTTCCGAATTGTACTACATCATTCGACAAGAAATTCGAAATGCAAGTTTTTCCGCTCTGAAAATAGGAACAGTAAACATTTAAAGAATTATTTATCCTACGAGCATTATGTTGCACAACTCACTTTACTGGGGCCTAATACAGATATCTTCATCCTCAACATCTTCAAACAAGACTTTGAAGAATTAATTTATAAACACCTAGACCTCAACTGAATACACTTCCGTCACAGTAGAATAAAGTTTATTACAGAGAATACCTGCTAAGGCAAACGCAATTGATTACCACGAATATTTTTTTCAAAGGGTTAAGATATATTGTTTAAGCCTGTTCCAAAGACTGAAACCGCACATTTCCATTCGCATCGTTTGTCTTCGCTTCGTTTCTTTCGAATGCTCATCAAATTATGGTTACCAACACCGAACCTTTTAGACACTCAGAAATTGATAGAATAGAACTCATTAATAATTTGATGTAATCGAAAAAAATTCCTGTGAACATTAAAGAAATATTTTCGAATTCAAAAGCCAAAATTTAGTACATATTTATAGTTTACCAACTATTTCTCAAGGAAAGTATTAAATCGAACATCAAGATATTAATGTCATTTATGGAAACTAAACAAACATTTGGAAATTAATCAAGGAAGACAACCACGATTATGATTGTTGAAATGAACAGATTTGAGAAGTACCTTTTTAAACTTTGGTTGGTATAGCTGATATCTCTGCTGACCGCCATGTGTAACTTTTTTCAGGGTCCTTAGGCATGCTGAAGGTATCACGGTCGAAATATCTTTTTAATCCCAAGGAAAATTGTTTTCAGAATAAGGGCTTATGACAAGACCGTAAATTATGTAATCGCATGAATACCGTGTAAGTGTTTTCCCGTAATCAAATTTGACGCAAGTGTAGGTTAGGTGTTTTTTCAATAAATTAAGCTCCGTAGATCAACTTGATTTTCCGTTGAGAAAATGACACGAGAATCCTTTAAGTACAGGTTTAATCTCTAGATAGCTTAAAGTAACGTTGTTTGAGAAGTATCAAAGAATCGTGGATGTTTAATTAAGAATGTTACTGTTGAAACAGGAGGCTTGGCCGCTCGGAACAAGATCACTTCTTCAGTATCAATTAACTATTTACATGTTGAAAGTTGACTTCATCTCTATCAGGATTCCAATACCAGATTTATTGGTCTTTTAAGTCTTCATCAACAACAACTTAGAAAATGGTTGCAGATACAGTTCCAAGGTTTTGTAATAGTTTTAACGTACCTCTGATGAAAGAAATTAAACTGGAACCTCAAGAATACACGGAATGGGTATGAATGCTTGTCTTAAAACCCTCTGAACATGTTCTGCTACTGAGAGTGTACATATATTGACAACAGCTTAATTAAACTTCCCTAATGAGGATAATTATTCTTACTGATACTTATTTTATGTATTTATTTATTATTATTTATTTGATCACATGTAATTGGATTCAGCCTGTTTGTGATGAATAAACTCTTATTATTATTTCTGTGTAAATAAATTATAAATTTTGGGGAAAATATAAATCTGTACGATAAGTAGGAGTAACAGTTAGAAATTTTTTAAAAAGAACTACAAATTTAAAATTACATTTATCACTCATTTTCTTCAGAGAAACACTTTCAACGTTAGACAGAACAACATAACGTCTCTGACTGGGACCCTTTGTATACCTGGTACTAATTCAAGTACATCTTGGCGTGGAAAATTTGGTCCGGAGCGAGGAATAAGCGGTCCAGTTAGTGCTACAAGATCTCTTGACCTAATTAGACAGAACCTTCAGAACATTATAAACAAAGAGATCGATCATGTTCTCTCTAGGTATCTTGAGGTTTGTAAACGTTTGAGAATTTTCTAGGTTATTTCCTCATACATGTATTTTAATGTACTGAGTAAACAAATTAAGCTAGTTATTGTAAACTAAGGGAACAATTAGGTAGATATTATTATTTATTATTATTATAATTAGGGAATTACACAAACTATAAACACTATAAATCTTCATTGATCAAAAAATTATCATCAGTAATATTATTTAGAGTAATATACTCAGAATTCAGGGTTAACTTGAGTTAAGTTAACAACTGTTATCGTAGTATATACATTCATCATTATTAGTTTTACTATTCGAGTTACATTCACTTAGTCCCTCTTGTTATCACAAGTCTCAGGAAATATTTTGGCAAAAATTAGTTTAGGCCATGATAATGACCATCGATCATTACCAATTTATTGCATTGGATCAATTTTATTGATTATCTTATTATATAAAGTAGTTAAATACATCCCCTGAATTTTAGAGTACGATTAATCAGTAGGGTAGGCTTTAGATTATTTAATGGATTTATTTTATTATTAAGATTACTTAATGGATGTAATTGATACAAACCTTTTCTTGCAGAAATATTTTCATCCAGCCATTGAAAATATTAAAGATAACTTAGGACCTGAATCAGTCTCTCAAGACATGTTGAGAAAAGTTTGTTCACAGTTTTTGGAGGATGCCAAAATGATGTACATTTCAAGTCCAAATTTTTATTGTACCCCAGAGTCTCAACAGTCTTGGAAATCAGCTCATATTAAATCTGAGAGAAATAGATCACTTAAAGCAAACAGCACCATAATTGTTAAAAGTGAAACTAAGGAGAAGAATGAAATAACCATCACTGAAAATTCTTCATTGAAAGTTAGTATTTTCTATTCTAAAGAATCCCATTATCTATTTTTCCTAGGTAGTTTATTAATTACTGCAGGTAGTAATAATTGAAATATCCTCTTATATTTTTGAAGATAACTATCATTTGTTTCATAATTCATTTATTTATAGTGAATGAGTATTAAAGTTTTTACTTGATTATTTTGAGTGAATAATTAAAATTAGAATGATTTTCACCATCATATGTTTATAATAACATAAAATTTGACATAATAGTGAATAAGTAAGTAATTATCACTAATTTTGAATATGTAGTGGTGTACTACTAAACAAAATTCAGTGTATTAAGTATTAAAAAATTAGATTAGGTATGCAGTTATTAGTATTCATTTTGTTAATTTGTATACATGGTTAAAGGAAGGCATGTAATTTTTATTTTATTAACAACTGATTATTGTGAATTTGTAGTGAATCTTAAATCCTACATTTGTTGTATTCCAAAACAACAAAATTTTGGATATTTTTATTTACTAGATCATTTTTAATGCTTTTAGATGATGATATCCATTTGGAAAATTCAGCTAGGCTTGATTGGAATGTAAATATACTATATTTTAGTAAAAGAGACAATGTTTTTTTCTTAAAATTATAATTATAAATGGCGACTAGCAAATTTGGCTTCAAATAAAGTTTCTTCAAAATGATCATAAGTTCATACCCAAAAATGTATTGGGTTTTCTTTATTGTAATATTAGATTTTTTCATAATATTCCCTGATTGACAATCAAGTGGTATGATACATCAGAAAACTTTTTTGTTAATAATGAAACAAAAAAGTTTTCATTGATTTCAACTTTACATACTTAAAAAAAGTTAGTAATTTTACACGAATGTACACTAATTTTCCTCACCTTTAATACATACAAGAAAATAATATTTCTATTTTATTTATTAAGTAATTATTGAATCCTCATAAATGAATATTAAATTTATTCTGTTTAAACATTATCTAAGTTTTGGAGTAACAAGTGTTGGTTGGAGTCCAGGAACATTTAATGCAAAAATGCTTTAGAAGTAAAATAATTTTGGGAGGAAAAATAATCAAATACATTTAATCAAACACATTTATAATGAAGTTAATTATCTTGAATGAATTAAACATAATTGTTGTGTAATATCTATTAAATAATTAATATCTGCCCATTTTAGGCCCCATATTATACCCATATATTTAGCTATTTGGGGGATATATATGTAGGATGATACAAATGTCAGGCTCAAACTGCTGGGGTCACAGGGTTGCTGATTTTTTGTGTAATGGCCATCTAAATTTTGCCCAGGAAAAAATCTGAAACCTACGCTCCCTATAATGGGTTCGATTCTAGGAGGCCCCAAAGTCGGACTTTCCCCTGGAAGAATGCACAGGGTCAATTTTCAATGATTTAAAAATAATACTTCCTGAGCACATACAACTATAAAATCACTATGCCACAGGTACTGTTTTCTTCCCTAGGTGTCCTTAACTATATCTCTATAAGAAATGCATTGGGAAATCAGAATTCATTTTGAGGCACTTCCGTAATGTATTTTACTTCAAAATTTGGAGAGTTTATGAAGATACATATTGTGATAATAAAAATATTTTATGTAGAATATCCTTAGTTTGAGGCGTGGGTGAGAAGATGCTGAAAAGAGCTGCCCCAAGAAATGCATGGGATATCAAATTCTATCTTATATACACTAAGCTATGGGTGAGCAACGTAATCATTCAGAACTTTTTTTTATTATTAGATATATTAACCAATTGCTTGCTGTAAGCAAGCACACCTCTACTTGTAGCATATATAGGAGCATACATGGCAAACAGCGAGGTCCTTTCTGAACAACATTGCAAGTGAACCCATTCAGTAAATCAAGTGAACATAATATCCAGAAAATAGTGACACAATTGCTGAAATAAATTTTAAGTGTAAAGTGACAGTTTTACACTTAAATAGTGTAAAACTGTCTTAGAAATTGAACAATTGAAAATTGAATTGAACTTAACACAAGGGAGTTTTCTATAGTTGTTAATTTTTGGAAGGTTTTTCAAGGTAAATACAAACCTATTTTTATTTTTTTCTTCAAATTTATTTTGTCAAGAAACTTATGTTGCAGTGAGAATAATTGTATATAATTTTCCATGCCATAAACTTCGATTTTGGGTTAAGGATGAGTATTTTTATAGATATAAATGTTGGTTGAATTGAATCAGTAAATTTAAATAAAGAACATACTTATATACTGTAGCAAATATTAATTTTTCATACATAGATTACTTACCCATAACTGTAAAAAAATTTCTTCCTTTCAGAATGTGAATTCCTCAAAAAGAAAATCCCAGATATCTAAGTGTAATAATATTGAGCTTGAAGGTAGTAAAAAGAGGCAGAAATTTGGAATAACTCCATCTCTCAAAGTGACTGCTGTGACCAGGAAAACATCTAGTACTTCATCAACAGATATTATTCACTATAGTAAGTGTAAACAAGGAAAAGACCAGCAGCAAGCTAGACCACTGTCATCTACCGATACCTTCCCTATTGCTCCATCCAATAATACTGCACCTGATTTTGGCGGTATAGGGAAAATGAAGAGCAAAGATATAGGATCAGGTCTTCCCAATCCAAAATGGGATAGTACAAAGTGGCAAGCATCAAGGATTGTGTCGCAAACTCTGTTTGTGATGGGAGCTAGGTAAAATTAACCCTTATTAATTTTTAAATATTATAATTCAGAAGATAACCAATAAGTAAAGAAACTGTTTAACTCTATTGTTGATTTCATTTAGCTTAGATTTTGTTAGCTTAGATCTGATTGTATTTCAAGACTCTCTTTATCGTAATCCTTTCAACCTCATGTGATTTTTTTATTATATTAGAAATCTGATTTTTATGTATATTAATAATGACTTTTGTTGTAAAATTCATTTATAGAGTTATGTATTCAACAATAATTTATTGAAAAATATTAATGAACCCATTCTGCATCATTGGAACTTGCAGCTATAAGCTCGACGCTGTATGCAAGCAGAATACAAGTATTTACTTTAACTTACACATAGTCATTCCTACTAATTTTAGTACTTTTGTTTAACTTTTTGGTATAATTTTTGTATAATTTTGATTATTTCACCATGTTATACCTCTTTTAATAGATTTTGAACATAATTTTCATAACTAAAATATAATATTAAGTAGAACTAGAATTATCTTTCCTAAATAAGTATATCGATTTTGAATACCAAAAGGTTGTGCATAGTAATATCAAATCATATCATAATTAATTACTTCTATAGCCATACATATAACATTTAAACAATAATCATAAGTTGTGTATTGAGTATTATTACCATATTTTTTTTGAAAGATATTTAACCACTTCCCTGACGAATGTTTTTCTAAGTTCCCTCAGAAAACATCATATTTTCTATTGGATATTCTTTTTGTTTCGGTCATTTTGAATAAACCTACCTGGTCCCTTTTTTCTGAAGCTTATATTTAATTCTTTATCCTTAGCTTTGTTGTTAACTATTTCTTGTAAGTTTCTCAATATTACTCATAATTTTATAAAAAGAACCAAAAATATTACATTTACTACATCATGTGATAGATAAAGTTATCAGTTTAAGATGAATTTCATCTTTGATTCAAGAAAATATGTATGTTATTATTTCTTGCTACCGATTATTATGAAATTTGCATCCCGGGTTGCCTATACTCATCCAAGAAAAAATAAATATCTGCTAGATACTCTAATTAAGCAAGGTGCTCTGCAATAATAAGGACAAAATTAATCTGTCACTTAAATCCGGGATCCATAAATTAGAATTTGGGTATTGCAATGGGGTATATATTGGCCAAACAAGAAGAAATTTTGGAATCAGAGCTAAGGAGCACCAGCGCTGTTTCATCAGAAAAAGTGAATCACCCCATTTTGCTAAACACTTAATTCAGTCCAGCCATGGGGCCGATTTCATCCCCAAAATTCTACATGTGCAAGACCAAAGGGATCAGCTCAACTTCTTAGAACAGTTCGAAATAGTTTCCCACAGTGCTTCACCAAAACACCACATTCTAAATAAACACCTTTTTTCCCTCCCACTCCCCACTGATCTATGCAACCCTTTCCCAAAAAAACCAATACCCTTACCCAACTTCACCAACACCCCACCTTCTCACTTAATACTAACAGAATAGTATTCTTTTTATTCTTCTATGACTAAAATGTAGGTATATTCTTTGTAAATGATCAAAAGAGAGAACCAAATTATGCCTTTAATATACATGAGTTAATTATTGAAACTTTGTAACCGGAACGGATTTAAATTAGTGTTTAATTAATATTAGCATAATTGTTGTAACTTGGAACCGTTAGACCTAATATTATAGCTTCAGTAACATGTACCTGATGATGTCGATCACTTGCTGAAACCGGTTGTATTGTAATAAAAGTTGTGGAAAAGTACGATCACTTCTTATTCTTGTGTATTATTAAAAAATTTTTCATTGAGTATTACAAAAACACCATAAAACTTGTATTTGAAAATGGAGTGGAGACCGTAGATGTTAGAAAAGAACAGTTTTGATAGCAAATATATAAATTATGAGATAGGGTTCAAAGTTTATAGTGACAATTCCAAAGGTGGAATGGACTTGGAAAAGGTCTGACAGGACCAGGAATCGAATCTTCCAATTGCCAGTTGGATGCTCTGGCCATTTACCTATCCCGGCATAACAATTTTCTAAGCCATTCAGGAGACTTAATGTGGCAAGGATGTTGTGATTTTATCCACCCATGGTGGCATCGTTCACTGCCATGGCTTCTTTCGAAGCACCAGCCACACAAAGTAATGTTAAGGTATCCCCCTTAAGGTAACAACATGAGGAACAGAGTTTGAGGTATAACACGGAAAAGCTGTGCGCCGTGAATGAAAATCCATTCCACCTTTGGAATTATTCACGATGCTCAGAATTTCTGTGCTATACCTCAAACCCTGTTCCTTATGTTAATGGTGACATATGGCACCATTGGAGTTGAAAGGGAAGGTGCTTTACTATTACTAAGATACTCCTACCAAGTAGTTAGGTATGTCAATATATCTATAATTTAAAAACTATATAATATTTTGTGTGTGTATTTATATGTACATTAAGCCTCATTATTAAATTTGAAGTATGGTGTCATAATCCCACTCTTGTATGCTTTATAAATTTTTTTGGTAAATGTTAAGAACACGGTATGTATTAAATTAATGGTTATTCATTGGATATATAAAAATTCAATGAAGAAAGTATGATAGAAATTCATTGAAATTTTTGTTGTGAAATCATTCAAATTTTTATGATTGCTTTCATAAAGTCTTGTGAGCCTAGGAAATTAGTAGAGAAAATTTCAGCTGAAATTGATTACTAGGTTCTCTGCACTGAAAGAAGACATTTTAGGGAAAGTTATGGAAGCTGTAAAGAAGCAGTAGAAACTTTGCAAGCACACCTAAAGCCAGAGATAGGAAAACCATCAGAGAAACACAGAGAATTAAAAGTATTTAATTCAGAAATACTAAAATTGGAGTTCAAAAAGGAAACTGTCCAAAAACATGTAAGATGTTAGAAAGTTCACCAAGAAAGTAGTTCAAGGATAGAATTATGAAGGTGGCTTAAGTAAAGGAAGGAAACATTTTTGGGGCCTGTAGAAAGAAGATTAAAGAACTAACAGAAAATGATAAATTATACTTAATATATTAAATTATGAAAAAAGTACTGTAGTAAATTTAAGAAGAATGATGGCAAGAAAGAAGATTGATGAAAATAAAATCCATCACCCAGTTCTCTTAGAAGAAGTCATGACACCAATCAAGCATATGAAGAAAGGCTGTAGGATAAGAATTTAGTGTTGCCCAAATGTTTAAAACATGTTGCTATGCTGCTCACTACCATTTGAAAGCTATACTCATATATTGCCTTAGACAAGTAGGAATCTAGGAGGATTTGAAAAATGCAAGAACTTCTTTCTTCTTATTTGTTTAGAAAGTTAGAAAGAAAGATTGAGTACAATAGATTACTTACAAGTATCTCCAGAGGTTAGGAATAGAACAAACTGGTCTTAGGCTTAGTGGAGTATGCCCACTCCTATCTCCTTTACACTGTAAGCTGTTGAAAGTCAAAGGGTAGATGCTTACTACTCCCAACTATTGCAAAATATCTACATTCAAATTCAAAAAAAAAAAGTTATTTAATATCTTTACAAAGTACAAAAATTTACTAACTGGGTTTTGGTGTAGAAAATGGAGCAGAGTTCTCCTTTTCTGTAAAATTTCTCAATCTATTTTTGGTGGAGATGCTATTTGGATTATACAGATAAGTAGCAGCACAGTATAGGTAAGATGATTGATTTATGATCAACTCAGAAGATAACTGAATGCCCTTATGATTTAAGTTTCTTTTTTAATAGTTAACTTTTGAAACATGATATTATGGATCCTAGAGAAAGGAAATGGGTTAATTTTGAAGAATTTCTCACTGCTACGGAATGATACCTGTATTTGTAGCTCTTGATGCAATGAGAATTAAAAGGTATGGTATAAAAGTAGAAAATGTGATGGTAAAGATTGAGATGGGCTTCATCAATGTAGGATATGGCTCAAGAGGAAATCAACTATAAAGAAATGTGTTAACTTCCGCAATGGTTGAGGAGATGGGTGATATTCTAGTAGGATGGTGAACCAATTCCAATGCTAGAACCTTCTTATTTTAAAGATATTTTTATGAATACCAAAATATGAGATTCATATTTTAAGTATCTCAGTGAAAATTAGATACATGTATGTAGAATAATATCAAACCAAGTAGCACATGAATGGCATATTAATCATGATTTTCATTGGGTTTCAATGAGAGTATATACTTTATTTTGAAATAACAAAGTCTTCTCAATCATACTATGGGAATTCTTTTTATGAAATAAGTAGAGGTTTTACATGTCAAAAAACTGGGATTTATTATATTTTATATTCAATTGTTGCTAATAAGCATTTTTTGTTAAGAATGACCTAATTTGAATAACTCAATGGAGAATTTATTTAAAATATATTTAGTTAGTACTCCTGTGCTCATTCTGTTTATGTAATTTGCAAATTTTTATCTTTATGTATCAAAGCCTGTTGATGAACATGCACATATATTATTAACATATATTGTCTTGATAAGAATATATGTTGATTGCTACCAAAATTTCCAGTATTCCTTACAGAAGAGGTAATAGAACCTCCTTACCATCTCAAAATCAACTCTGGCGATGAAATAACTTATAGCTCTAGTGTTTAGAGGTACATCATTTTATTAAATGAGCAGAATTTGGGATGGGTACTAAGTTCTGAAGAGGTAATAGTACCTCTTCCTCATCAAATAGGTTAAAATAGCTGCTGATAATTCTAAGGCTGTCGTTCAGCCTTGTACATCAAAGAGTTCTGTACAGTTTTAAGCCTATGTCTGATCTCAAAATTATATTAAACACTTTTTTAGAAAAATGAGAGAAAATTTGCTCATTGCAGCAGATTTTTGATATTATTAACTTTAACAAATGAATAGCCTTGAAAATTAAAAATTTAATTATATTCATTAAGATTTCATATTAATTTTATTTCAAAATTTATTATGTAACAAAAATTAGCTTCCTTTTGAAAATCCATGAGGGAATACCTAATGCAGCTTCTCATTTAACTGAATTACTATTAATAATAATATCTAATTATTCTAAAGTTTTTTAATGAATGATATGTTAATTATAGGGCAAATAAAGCTCTTGGATTTGGGCAAATGAGAGGTCGGCTTTATATGAAGCATCCTGAATTATTCAAGTACTCAGGTGACCAAGAAGACAAAGAGTGGCTCACACGCAACAATTTAATGGCACCTACTGGAGGGAAAGCCTATATAATGATAGTGGAAGACATTAGAGAGCTTGCAGAAACAGAGGAGTACAAGTGAGTTATTAGTCAAAAAATTTAACTAAGAAAATAGTTCCAAATTGCTTCCTGAAATACTGAAGTTTTAAGAAAGTAATGACCTACTAGCTTAAAGAAGTGGAGTCAAAATAAATTGAAATCCTGTGAGCATTTAAATTAAATTTTTATAAAGTATGCAATAAAGTATAAATTTTCAGATATTGTTTTGAACATTTTTTGATAATATATAATAATTTTATTGTTCAAGCCTACTGTATCAAGATCAATTTGAATTTCTACCCTACAAAGTATTTCCTAAGTTCTAGATCAGGAATCTAGGTGATTGCCAAATCAATTTGATCAAGGGCAAATTGGTAGAGTAGCCTTTCATTCTGTCTTTGTATAAATGTTGATCAGCTTACAGAATCATATTTTTCAGTCTGGCAAAGCTCATTTCAAAATTATTCTGTTCTCATATTAGGAATGTAATTTGTGTAAAAAGAAGTGTAGTATTGGCTGCTTCTTTGACTTTCATTGTAGGTTTATTTTGATATTTCTGATATAATTGTTTCTAAAGGGATAAATAGCATTTCATACAGAGAAATAATAATTTACAATAATTCAGTTCATATCCATCTTGTTTTAATAAGATTCAGATTTGGCATATACTCGATTATAAAGTTTTTAACTTCAAAATTTCATGAACTGTATTGGCCTATGCTGTATCTGGTGCATGCTCAATGGCTAATCTGGCTCATGGTTATGACCTAAGAGGAGGAGAAGGAGATGGGTTTAATTGAAGGACCTAATTATGTTTTAAAGGCTCTACAAAGGCAATGAATAAAAATGGCATGCATAAACATGAGCGTTGTAATTCTATTAAATTATTGGAAAGAGTAGAATAGGGAAAATTGAGAAACCAATCCTAATGATCATACGTTTGATCCTAGGGACCTTCAAATCAGGATATTCCCTGCATTTGCTCAATTTTTAGAAAAATTTTTAAAAGCACTTTCATAGTAACATGTATATGTATGTATTATTAATATTAATTAAATAATTGTTTGTTCATATATATGAATTAGAATTTATGAAGATTTTAAGAATTCTGAAAATAATCATATTATTGAGGAAAATAAGGTAATGAAAATGAGTTCATGTATCAGCCATTGGCAGTAATGCTTATACCTCTATCTTAATTGCTTGCTCACTGTTTAAGGCCTTTGAGAAATATTTTATTAGATTTCTATCAAATGTCACACTTAAGAAGCATATTCATGAAATGTAGATGTTACTAATGGTATAAATAGGTTAACATGTAATTCAAAACTGTTGCTGAGAAATGATTTGAGGTATTTAATTTCTCACATTTTTGTTCTATTGATTTTGTATTTTTTGCTGAGTTTCTTCAATGTGAAGTCATAATAATTTTTCCTTGGATTATGTGTTATTATTATTGTAATTTAAGTAATTATATTTCATTCTTGAGGAACAATCCAAATTTGCTCCTTGATGAGATTCATGGATTTGAAGTACCAGATTTCATGCTAAAGAAAATTCGCTGCTATGTTGACAATATGAGAACTGGAGGTTCTGATTTCTCTCTCTCGTCTAATCCTGGAAAAAAATATGAACTAATAAAAGCAAAAATTCATAATAAATTACTTCCATCACTACCAGTCCCTGGAATAATTAGTCAGTCTGAGAGTATTCAGCCTTCGAGCAATGTAAGTATCTTGGATTGTACTTAACTTTATTATATTAATTATATTATTAATTAATATTGATTATTTGTTCTGTTTTCAGAACATGTGTAATTCCTGATGTTTATATTTGAAAAATTTTCTTTACTCTCCTAAGACTTATATAGATATTATTATTTCGTTATGAGTGATTTATACCTTATTGGATTTTTAGGTATTTAATTCATATTCTACATCTCAGACAAATAATTATAGATATTCTTTTGGCTTCAGAATTTCTGCATTCAATACACCATTAAAATTTTTAGCTAATTCTGTAGATCATTAATTGGTACATTATTATTGGAACCATAAACCAACATAATGTTTATTGAGACTCAAACAGCTTACTGATGATGAATTATGTTAATGAGAAATGAACCATTTAAGATACTATGTTCCAATTGTTTTATCTGATAGGGAGTTACTGAATGATATAAGAATGGCATTATTTAATTAATTCAAATGAATTTTAATATAACTATTTTAAATTGATGTGATTTTTCAAGTCTTACTTATATCTATTTTTGTGTATTTGTATAGTTTTTAAATGTTTTTGCAGAATTGAAGTATTTAAATAACATTGGTAATTAATGTTCTCTACATTAGATAAAAGTAGTTATCATCATCATTGGCCATTCAGTTCACAAATTGATTTACTATAGCCCTTCTATCCCTCTCTATCTGATGCTAACTCTACTCTATTATTATTTATTTCACTTAATCTCATTTTCTTACATCCCTCTTTATATCAGATCAGAAATATATCAGAGGAATACAAAGATGAAATCATTGATTTTTCTAGTACTCTATTTTAGATGGAAAATTAGAATGAAGTTTCTATTACCTTAGCAGGTTTCATTGAGAAAAATATAAGTTATTTTTTGTTGAAAAAAATTGAGATTATCTTGCTATAATATATGATAATATCTTTTTGAATGCTTCATCTTTTACAGGAAAGAAAAATTTTGCTGACAAAGGAGAATGAGAATAAAATTAGAGGCATAAGTCATACTGTAAAAAGCATATTGGAGAAAAACTTGAGAGAAGATAAGTCTTCATTCATAGCTGAAGTATTTCCTCCATCCCCATGCAAGATATCTTCATCATCCTGTAAAAACCTTTCATTTTCTTCATCAGATAACAAAATAACTCTGAAATCATTACTAGAAAGTAAAACAAGCTATCATATCAGAGATAAGTGTTCAAAAAGTGAGTAATGAAATAACAATAGGATTAGATATTATATCCAGAACTATTAAGCTTAAAAAAAGTTAGATCCACCACATTAAGTTATTCAAAAGGGTTACCTTATTCTATATTTCAGTACAGATTTTAACTTCCAAGTTTTGTAAGTGAGTTTAAGATCTTATTTTTGTGATACTTTGATATATTTGTATGAAAGATTTTCTCAATATTATTTCTATTAATTTATTTATTATTCCTACACATGGAAAATAGTTTTATAGATTTCTTGATATGAAGCCTCAATGTAGTTTTGCTGAATATGTAGTTTATTTTCTTCTGATTGCCAATTTCACCAAATAACCTGAAATTTTATTCTTTTATTGGGGTCCAATTAACCACTCTCATTCATGCTCAATGGAGCTTGAATTGTTGGGAAAGCAATGAAGTTTGTGTGTCTGTAATTTTTGGTCCGATGTAATCTCTGTCATTTGAATTGTTTTTTTTCTTTTCTTACTCATGCCAAAAATATATTTTTCTAGATTTATAATTTTTGAATTTCCGTAAAAATGATGGTGAGGAAATATTTTAATTTTTTTATAGATAGCTCTTCACAGGCTTATAGTAATACATTTTTAATTTTGTGAAATTTCAAGTCTCATTTATATTCTCGGATAATGAGTATATTGGTACCAACACAGAACTTTAATTCGGCACTACTGCCTTCCTCGCGTTCCTCTTACCAACTAACATTTTTCGATTTTCACCCCAACAATGATATTCAAGTTCGAACTTGTCTAATTTTTTCAACTCATTAGTTACCTTAAAACCATTTTCCCATTACATTTCCTCAACTCATGACAAGGGATAGATTTAAACTGCAGAGGACCAGAAGCTGAAGATAAAAAAAAATTTCGTGTACAATCAATAGTGGCACACACCATTTGCATAATTTTAGATTCATATCCATAGCCACAATTTGGGCAATAGTAAACCCACTCTCCCGAAATGTTCTTCCACCTCATTACTGTCTTCGGCACTCTCAGGAAACCAAAACCACCGTCACTTCTGATAACGTTCAACGCATTACCAACGTCACCATCTACATAATCAATTGAAAAATCCCTCCATTTCAAGAAAATTTTTATTTTCTTATAAATTCCAATTGAAAAATGAACAGTAGATAAATGATCAGAAATGTCTTTATTACTAATTGGATCTGCATTCATTGCGTTACACTGCATAATCAATTTGCTGAAATAGTTGAACGCAACCTTCCATTCACTATCAACTGACAACAGGAACTCATAAACATTTGACATTATAAAATCATCACCGTGCTCAATTCCAATTTTCAACCCCATCTCAAACTCCACATTCTCACCAAATGGATTTTTTGCAATAGGAACAGCAACAATCGAGTTCGGATTAATTTTCTTCTCCAATCTCTTCAATAAATCAGAAACCCCATTAACATTCTGAGAACAAATTCCCCGCAACACAACTTCTCCGTTAGACAGATCATCAATAAATCCTTCTTGACCACCAACATACACATATCGAAATCCATCAAATGGTTTAATCAACTCGAACCTCGAGATAAACTCATAGTTGCAGTGCAAAAAATATCCCTTAGCATCTTTATATCTCTTCTCAATCAAAGCTGAAGTCAAACATTCATCATTCTGATCAATCATGATCAAACCAACTTGATACCCCCCAATTCTAGACGGAAACTTCCTCCTAAATGTGACGTCATTTGACATCTCACAATACAAAAAATGATCTCCTTCTATTTTCACGTCTAACCATGAGCATTCAACTCCGTTCAAGTAACACGGTTTCAAAATCTCCTTAGACGTTTGATTGCCAAGTCTGGAAACAAAACTCGAGTATTAATCTCATCAATCTCATGCATATCTTGCATTTCACTCCTGCTATATACATTAAAACCACACATTTCATTCTCTCCATCGAGACGATTTAAGATTGAATTAATTAAACGATCTAAACCATGCTGAGCATTTAACATTGAATTACCACCTTCAATTTCTCTGTCATCTTTGTGCGCAATTTTGACATTTATCTTTTCCAACATGTTTAAAATCTTTCCATTCTCATTTTTCAGATCACAAACTAACCCTTTAAGCTCATCAATTTCATACAAAACTCTATCTAGATAACCCTCAGTGTTTCGAATGGCATGGAGAACAGCATTCTTCTCACCTGCTTGTTCTACTGCATAGATAACCTGTCCAAATTGATTATACTTAAGTTGTGTTGAAACATAATCAGAAAAATCATCATAGGAGGTATCTGTCATCCCATCGTTATCTATCATCACTTCTACCTGATTTAGAATATCCTCACTCAAAATTTGTTTATCACATTGGACAACTACCGAACTACCGTCGTATAATGCCTTATAATTTACACCACTTGCTATGAACTTTACATTATCAACACATTTTAAACTTTTAATTTCGACAACGTCGTCATTCCGAACACCATCTAATATAATCATAGCCTTTCCCATGTCTTGTATACACCCCGTGCTCTTTGCTCAAGATCTTTGGAACTTTTATTCATGTCAATTTTTGCCCCATTTTTTTCCAAAAAATCTAAACCTAAAATGCCATCGAAGCCACCCGCGTCGTGCACTACCTGCATCTTAGCCCGATACATTTGTTTGCGTACGTGAAATAGAATTAATTTCTCCCCGTAATTTTTCACTAATCCTCCGGTTATTCCTTTAATTCTATACGATGACCGGCCTATGTCTCGCAACCCGCAAACCTCTCGCAAAATAAGGGACACTTGCGCACCAGTATCGATTAAAAATCTATATTCGCCTCCCTTAACTCGCACCATTGCCACCAAATCTCTCGTCGCCTTCGGATGCTCCACTCGGGGCAAGAAGGCGTCTATAAGGGGCCAGTTTCGGTGGCTACGCCAACCCCCCTCGTCGTTTAAATCCCTCTGCCGATGATGCATCGATGGTCGTGAGGCGCAGCTCCGGGCGAAGTGCTCCGTGCATCCGCAGGTGAAACAACGTCGCTCTTGGACACTGCCGTGCGAAGTGTCCCATCTGCCCGCAGGATAAACAAACTTGCTCTCTCGGAACACGGAAAACTCTCCTCAATGGGTTCCCGGTAACCACTCTTCTCTCGACTTCGTCTATTCGTACCGCCTATCGAACAGCTTCGTCCAGGGTCTCTGGCGCTGTTAGTCGGACTTGCCGGCTCAGTTCTCCCGGTAATCCATTGAGGAAGGCGTCAAGTGCCCGTTGATCTGCTTCATGCCGCACAGCGGCGACATAATCTGCGGTCCCCGCTGCTTCGTACGTGTGAGCGTTGATGGTGCGGATTCTATCGGCAAAACCCTCAACGTCGTCCGCAGATCCCATCCGGATCGACGCAAGCTTTTCTCGATAAAAACGGGCGCTTTTCTTTGTCTTAAACCTCTCTACTAGAAGGTGTTTCAGTACTTCATATGACGGCGCCTCCCTACACTCCTCCTTACTCCGATAATACTCGGCGGCCTCTCCTTCCAACCGAAGAGAAGCAACGTGCAGCTTCTCGGTGTCGCCCCATCCACTCAGTTCTGCAGTTTTCTCGATCTTCTCAAAGAAAGACGTGACTCCTTTCGGCTCTCCCGAAAAGACATCCACGAGAGATATCAGGGCGAAGTTCTTTCTGGGCGCAACCTCCGTCTCACCACTTCCGAGTGACCGCCTCAGACTCGCATTTTCCCGATTAAGCTCTCCAATCCTCGTGCTGAGCTCGTCAATCGCCTCCTGGAGATTCATTTCCCAGTCCCCAAAACTCACACGGGATGCCATGACTTGTCCTTCTCTGATATATTTGTTCCCTGAGAGCAGGCCTGTATCCCACTTCTGACACCAAATTTGTAAATGCCCAAATCGAGGCGGGATTCGCTCAGGGAACAAAAAGGGAACAGAAATAAAACGAAGTCCTTGCTTCCAACACAGAACTTTAATTCGGCACTACTAGCTTCCTCGCGTGCTCGCGAATATCTCTACTGAAGACGATAACATCGTCCAAATACACTAAACATTCCACTGGTTTCAGCCCTCGAAGAACGCCGTCCATCATTCTTTGGAATGTCGCGGGAGCGTTCTTTAATCCAAAAGGCATGCGGGCATATTCGTAGTGTCCTCCTTCCACGTTGAACGCAGTCTTGGGTTGCGAATCTGGATGCATCGGTATTTGGTGATAACCACTTGTCATATCCAATGTCGTGAAATATTTACACCCCCCTAAGTGGTCGAGAGTGTCAACGATGTTTGGGATTGGATAGACATCAGAGGTGGTAATTGCTTCATTTACCTCTAATAAAATAATTCTTTCTTAAAATTTTTAAGAAGTTTCATTTTGGCAAAAATTTTCAAAATTTATACAGTGAAAGATTCTACTTACAAAAATAAAACCTTTAACTTCAACCTAACCATCTGCTGGGTCAATTTTGTCTGTTTTTGTTCTCTCCCTCTGTCATTCCTGCATAAAATTAAATTGAGAATTTTCACTTTCTAATCACTAACTATTCCCTAGATATTCTTTATTTTAACTCAATTCTCTTCTCTATGTAGTATCAAACTTCTATCTTATTTTCATTATAAACTACCTAAGCTGTAAAATTAAAATCTCTTCCTTTATATCATTGAACGAGTCCCACTATCTAATAATACAATACTTTTGTCATTCATTGAGACCTTGATTTATAAAAAATGTTAACATCTATTTTAGTCTCAGTTTAGGTTCTTCTTGTTGCTTTCTGATTAGAAAATAAAACATGTTAGTGATGATAAATTCTAAGAATATATATCAAATTACTCTGAGTGTGTTATGAATATCATTTTCAAAGAATGAAATATAATTACCGTTTTTCCCCATGTATAAGCACTCCCTTTGTATAAGCCACCCCCCCATTTTTTGATTGTGAAATTTTGGAAAAAAATATTTTACTAGGGAAACTGGTTACAAAAAAACAACGGTTAACAAGAGGTATGCTTGTTGTTTTTGATTTTAATGTCGCTGGACATCATCGTCTTGTAATATTCAGGTGTGGGGTCAAGAATATCGTCTCGTAATATTACTATCACTTACAATTGTTTACAAAAAAGAACAACATACGGCTAAAAAAGCATTTTTCACGCATAAAATTTTTACCTGCATTGTATATGCTACCCCCTACTTTTTGGGCTTGCAAATTTTGGAAAAAAAGGGGTGGCTTATACATGGGGAAATACGGTATTTTAATTGATTTCCAGAATTTGTTCATTTTATATTACCATATTTCCCGGCCGATAAGACGCACTTTCTTTTCTCCAAATTTAGCTGTAAAATTAGCCTGCGTCTTATACGCCGATGGTATACGGATATCACGGTTATAACTTCGTCCTATATAAGCAACTGTTTTGACTGGATAAATAAATACCATTAAGTATTTTTTAGTGTTTCAGGTATTGAAAATAGTTCAATTCATTAAAAGTTTTGATAATTACACTTTTTTGAGCAGGTTGTTAGAAATAAAGTTTTAGTATGTCGATGTCTAACTTCCTTCAAAAAAATTCCCGGATAGATCAGAAATGCATACAATGTAGCATGTTTAGTTTAATCTTCCAATGGGTTCTGCTCTATCATAAAGTCTTTCGAAAAGTGCGGAAACAGCAATGCGCTGGATGGAAATGAAGATGACATGTTGTATGAGGAAAGTGACGACTCCCGAGAAAATATCTACGCGCATGATTTTAGCAGCAGTGATGAGGAATTTATGAGGTTCTATGATGAACAAACTCTAATATATTTGCTAATTTATTTTTTAATATTAAAGTTCCGTTTTTATGTAAAATGTTATCATTAAAATTCTTTTCTGCATTATCCAAGTATTTTAGTTTTTTTCGTAAATTCTAACCTGAAAAATCCAGGTGCGTCTTATAGGCCGGGAACTACGGTACATGGAAAGAAATGGACCTTTATTGTTATGAATTGCAGTATTCTGATTAATCTAATTTAACTATATTCAAGTATTATTCAAGATAGTAGATTTCACTTCATAGATTCAAGCTTTAGTGGGATTTTAATTTCATCTCAAATTGCTTTCCATACGATTTTTAACTTTTAGGTCTTATAGTCAGAAGTTGACTAGCAAGTTTACATCGTATGATATAAATATTTTTATTCATTATTTTCTTATGAAACATTTGTACTAATCTCATCTTTGTTTATCTTATTCTTATCATTGACTATTTATATATTTTCATTGGTAATGGTGTATTTGATAATCTTTGTACATCAAAATCGGTTCTGGTGAAAGGATCAGTAGAAATCAAAATTAATCTTTAGACTTGATTCATAAGCTTAGAGGTGAAAGAGATATGATGTCATAACTCTCATGTAATTGTTGATTCTTAAAATCTAATTTTGGTTTTGTTATTGGTCCTTGTCTACCTATGATTGTGTATCTCCTCTACTTCTAAGAGATAATTAAGGTTTAAAAAATGCCTTTTTGAAGGAATTACATTAATGTTAAGGGACCAATGCTCAAGACCTGTGATGTTCTGTATGTTATCAAAGTCGTCAAAATAAGTACAATTAGCTATCAATGAATTTATATTCTACAATATTAATGACCTCAGAGTAGAATTTGTAGCAGAAAGGCTATTTATGAAAGAGGTAGAGAGATTCCAAGTTTGATTAATTTTTTAAAACAATTTTCATTTAAATATTATTCATTTCAATTATCAAAGATGATAGTATATTACTGTAAATTTCAATGGTTTGTATTGGAGTACAAATATGAATAAAAACCTTTTATTAAATAATTCGTTGAACTAAGTACCGTAATTAGTTGAAAAAAATTTATTTTTTGTAATGAGGATATAGCTATATCATTAAACTGTTATTATAAATTAATATTCAAGAAGTTAGGAAAATTTGAATTGTGTCTGTACTCAATAACAAATTTTGTAATTCAATCCCTGTATATAAATAAATCAATTTACTGCAGTTTATGGTATGTTTTGTAAAATAATGTTTATTGCCAATTCCAAGAATTGTGTGATAACTTCCCTACCAGCATTATTTCTAGGTCTTTACCAATCAGGTGTGCTTTAGGCAGGTAGGTATCACTAAAACAGAAGCAGATATGACATGGCATGGTAGTGTAGTGGTCAGCATACCTTTCAGGCAATTGGGAAACCTGGGTTTGAGTCCCAGTTGCTATTTTCACTTCTGCTTCACTCTGCATTTCACCTCATGAGAAGCGCACACTTTCTTGTTCTTAAGTTAACCTATTCTTCCCTTATTAGGAATTATTGCACTTGATGAATAAAATTCTTTTCAATGATTGGGACCTTTAAATAAGCCCTTGCTCAAAATTGAGAGTGAGAGGCAATGGGTTGATGCACTTGGTGTTTTGACTGCTTACTGGAGATTAATGTTGCTAAATTAAAAAAATGGAGCTAAAATAGAAGTAAGAATAATCCATTAAATTCAACACTACAATTTTTTAAACACCAATAAACAGACCAACACTTTAAGGTCTCTCCAAAAAATTTACGCTCCGAATATGCATAAGTAAAAGGTTCAGAAAGAATGAAAGGGTGCTACTTCCAAAATACAGTCAGAAGTTAAGAATCTATGGAAATATTCACCAAAAATGTACCAGAAGCGTGTTTCATTGAAAAATTAAGTGAAGTAATTCCTTGTCACGTTAGACTAATCAGTAAGTAAGAACCGAGTGGACCGTTTTCCTATGCCTGCTACAAATGGGTACTGTTCAAGACTTCTAATTTCTCCTCCATTGTATAAGCAATCGCAAATAAAAAACCTTCTTGGAAGTTTTATAATTAATTACTAAGAAGTAAAAATAGATCCTGGGATGATAATCGGCAGTGCTATTTCTATCGAGTATCAAAAATTTGAAAACTTAACATGTACTCGATTATTTCTGTATGATTATTTTATCCAATTTCATTACTCCTTCACGATAACCCTATTCAGGAATTCATAGGCGAGGCAGAGGAATTTAGCTAGTCGGAAATCATAAATGCCTTTTTTTTCGATATAGATCCGATTCCTTAGCATTAGAACTTTATAATTATCAAATTTCATGCGCAGAATATAAGGAGGTTTCTCCTTTGAAACCTATAATTAAGTTGATGGCTGTCTTTTGGAGGATTTGGCATAATTCGAAAATTATTGATCAAACCATCCTATGCATGTATAACATAGCATACAAAAGTGTGCAAACGAATTAAAAGGCATATAAAAGGTTAACTTTCAAAGACAATAATATACGTATATTATATTTTTCTAAAGTTTATGTTGTTAGACATTAGATTTTGCTCACCGAATGAGAGCACTGCAACTGCGTGGAACGTGGATTTTCTTTTATTTTCCAAACTTGCTTGTTTCGGTATGGTGATCACTTGAAGTTGCCGTCATTCCTATGGTTCCGATGTATCGCAATCAGCTGACTAATGTTGACACAGCTCCTAACTTTTTGTATGACATTTGATGTCGTATGAGTTTATTGTGAGAATAATGAAGATAGTTGTTAAAAAAACAGTGATGTGAATAACGCAAGCTGATAAAAATATTTTGTCGAAATGGCAATGGCTGTGAAAGTATCTAAGAAGAAGGTGTGTGTTTGAAAACAGTTTTGATAGTAGTAACCTTTCCTCTCGTAGTACGAAAGGTGTAATATTGATATATTTTTCTAGGGCCTTTATTGATATTAAGTTTAATCTAATTACCTAATTATGATAACAGCATCTAAAACTAATCAAGCTGACAATCGCCAAGTCTTACTGTAATAGAAATTTGTAATATAATTAAATTGTAATTGCCTTGAATTTACCGAGTGAAATTTATTTTTTCTCGCTAATTACTCATTCCCAATTTACTATCTATTATCTTAACTTCTAGTTTTCTAAAATTTTTAGTTCTTTATTTATCCATAATATGCTGGAATTAAATTGAAATTTGGTTAAAGTTTAGTTGAAATTAAGTCATTAAGTTAAAAATTATGTTTAAATTTGAATATTTTCTCTTGAAAGGTTGCTGCTATTTCAATTTTAATGTTCATTTAAAATTGAAAATTTTCTCTTGTTTGCAAGAATTTAGTAACCGGTATTTGATATTTATATTTATCTGATCTTTTTTATTGCAGTCCAAAAAAACCAGGATTCCTCAAGATATTACTCTGGAGCCTTCTATTAGACCAGTAGGAAATTCTGATGTCATGACTGTGGATCAAAATTTTGAGACTAATACTCCAACTAGCTCAGAGTTGGATAACAATTCACGAGAAAATGCTGGAAGCAATGTAGTAAATATTTCACACGATACTAGCAACTCTCAAAAAGAGCCTCCTTTTATTTCTCCATCGATAGAAAAATGTGTGATACCCCAAGTCAATGACCAAAAATACGATACTACGCTCAATGAGACTTCGTCAATCATGTTAAGCGGGGAGAATGTTGATAAGGACTTTTGTAAACAGGATTTTGATTTTGAGGATCGTAAACCAATAACTAACTCGGAAGTGCGAAATATTAGTTCAAAAAGAATGGTATCCGACCTTCAGAAACAAGATGACCTGCTAAATAGAAGCGAATATCTGTTTGAACAGTCGAACTTTGACGTATCTTCTCCTGGGCAACACGAAGATCGGAATAGGTGCCTAGAATATTCAAAATTATCTGCGAGTGTGCTCTCTCTGCATGAAAATTTAAAAACTTTCAACGAACACGAATATCAACTTGAAGATAAATATAAATCTATGAATGTCATTTTAGTTGAACAAGAAGAAATAATGGCAGTGGCACCAACTGCTCCTCCTTTGATTAAATGCAAATCTATGTATAAGATTCGAAGTCTAGATGAAACATCTCTATGTTCTTTATATCCTCTGCAGACCCACTCATTCAATATTCCATCAGATCCTGTTATTCGTAACCACCAGCTCTTTGGTCTCCTTACTGATTACCTTTGTGCTTGCAATCACTTGGAAAGCTATTTGCTGAAACATGAGTCCCTAATATCCACAGCAGAGAATCACAGGAAATTAGTATGGACCCTCACTGAAGAGCAGGCAATTTTTCATGAATGATTTATTTACATTAATTTTCTAAATTTTATACATTAGCTAACATTAAAATTTTGTTTTATTCTGCAGGTAGTTCAGTTGGGAAAGTGTAAAGATCTAGTCCAAGTTGCAGCTACCTATTTAAAGACAACTGCTGTTATAGATGACATGCATTTACTCCAGCTTGGAAATTGCTTATCAGCTCTTAGGGAAAATTTACATTCAGAGTGTGCCTTTTACCTTTTTGATGCTGAAACACATTATTTGAGGGTTGAACTGTTTTTGCAGGTAAGACTGGTATAAGTAACATAAAGGTAAAAGCTAGAATATGTTAAGTGTAACAATTGGGTTGAAGAATTTCCCTATTTCCTTCCTTTGTCACTCTTGCTAAGTTTTATGATAAGGGAGCTTCAACATTATTATATTACTGATACTGAATTATAATATACTGGATTATAATACTGAAATCGTTATTTCTTCTTTAAGTGTTATAATGTCATGAGTAGGAAAGAGTTTCAGTTATTTAAAAAATCAATTTAAATATTGTATTCATTAGTTTTTATTGGTATATTTTTTCATTAAAAATTCTTTCTTATTCTTACCTAATAAAATTAACTATTCTATTATCTTGAGTAAAATAAACTGATAAACTGAATGAACAAAATACTGGATATAGTTTAATCACAGGGTATTAACTTCTACAGCCTTAATGCTGCGTGGTATTTCAATTTTATCATTATTTATGATATCCATTAAATACTTCCTATAATGAATTTCAACAGAAAAGTATTTTTTAGTACTTGAGGATATAGGTTTTATTATTGGGTTTGATTTTTTTTCAGGCATTAGAGGAAGCTCAAGCACTATCACCTTCTCGTGTTGAACTAGATACTTGTATCTGCATTCTATTTTCATTTGTCCGTCGTCAAGATCTAAATTCAGGCTTTATTTCAAAAGTGCAGGTCTGGCTTTTGAGGCTAGGGAAGGCTCTCCTCAGAGTTGCACTTCCAAATGACAGGTTATTACTGCTTTCACAAATCTTGCATTGTCCAAAAGGTATCAGCAATTGGGCCATGCCTCTTATTCAAGTATGTAAAGAACAGAAATAATATGCACACTTTATTTATGTTCATTGGCAAAAATGCTAAAAGACTATCTTAATTCCCTAGTTTGAGCCTCCTCCACAACTTTTTACTTTTGCAACTGCTGTATGCTGCCGCCCTGAGTTAGAGGTTGTAGTGGAAGCCCTCTCCTTAATAATGAATTCTCCAGCTCTGAAGCAAATTGAGAAAGAGTCAAGAAAGTGTATGATTGAAGAAGTATGGGTGATGTTGGATGTGGATGGAGAGGAAGAAGATCTATTTGTGCCAGGAGATGAAGATTTGTGCAAAATACTTGACTGTGTTCCACTTAAAGCAGCTGTTATTCATGTTTTAGGCCTAGTAGGAGAAGAATTCCCCTCATCAATTACTGCTGTTGATCTACTGAAGTTCTTCTCATTATCAACTTCACTCCTGAAAATCTTAGGAGTCGGCCTACTACAATCCAGGCTGCAAAGGTATTCACTTGTCTGTAGTTTCTCTTTCTATGGATATTATTGATATTGTATTAAAAATATTACAAACTTGTTGATTACAACTGAACAAAGGTAAGAATTTTAACTTTTATCATTTGAGAAGTCACATGCTGCAGTTAAAGAGGTGAGCACATTGAAAAGTGTCTTATGTAAAAAAAATCAGTGCTTGTACTATTCTTGAAGGCAATATTTGCATTAAATTCAGAGTGAGCTCTCCCAAAATTGGACCAGGAATCACTTTTACTGAAGTCAAATGTGTAGATGGGATATGAGCTGCTCAGAGATCCATTTTTAATATAATTTAGATAGAGGAATCAGAAATTTCAAGATAACTTTACTAAGAGAGTTTGTAAGATTTCATTATAAAGGTTTGGGAGGGCATTACGTTAAAAGGAAAAAATATCACAGCATGGTGTTTAGGTGGTAGTAAAATCTGCCCAGCAAGAGGGGGAACTCAGCTCTTTTTCTCCTCTGTTTTAACCTATCAAATAAAGGAACTATTCATGTTGTCTTATCTCTTACAAATTCTTGTTTATTTATGGCAATAAAAATTGTTTGTATTTACATTTTCATCAATATTTATAGTTCACCGAATAGAAAAAGTAATGTTCCATAAGTATGCATAAAAGAATTTCAATAGTTTTAACAGTTTTTGCGCAATCGTGCACACAAATTTCAAAAACACTGTTTTGAGAAAAACGCGTATAATTTTCAGCTACGAATGAACTCATTGCTATTATTCCACAAATTCTGGTGTGTATGAAAACTATTTGCCACTTACTAGAAGTCTTTAAACTGAATACTTCTATGAAATATTCGTCCCTCCCATTGCACTGATTCAGCTGCGGCGCTCCTACCTCGTCAACTTCTCGCGGTCATGGTTATAGTCATAAAAATAGTATACCCGCACGATCTATATCTCTTATTACTACGTTATCACAAGCAAAAAATATAAAGCAGCCTCAAAAATACCTGTATATGTGCAAGCAATGATATATTTTTTTAATTTAGGTGTTTCGGAGACACATGAGCCATACAGTTGAATTTAACATTTATATGCATTAGCCTATGTTTACAAGGTATTTTCCTAATTAATAATTCTTCGATAAATCGATATAAAGTGTAAGAAAATGTTTTCCTCGTCGAAACAAAGCGCTTTATGATGATTAAAATCCGTGCATTTACAACTGCACCTAACTAATCGGCCCCGATGAACAGAAATCAAGCACAAAGTGCTCATCATTTACTTCTTCGATAAATAATTGCACGTTTTTATGAGTTAAATGAGTATTTGCAACTGGTAGCTCCAAAATTATATATCAAGAATCAAAGAATCTTTGCATTCAACGGATTTCTCCATCATCATCTGTCCTGTTAAACTATTAAGTTGTATGTCATGTCGGCTTAGGAAAGTGGAAGTTGTTTTCTTAATATTTTGAATAACGATCTGAAACTTCGGGATTATATCGTTTGAATTTTATACTGTTTTTTGAAAATAAAAAAAATTTCTTTACCGGCTAAACCAGGTTCTCCCTTAATGTATTATTCATTTATGTAAATGTTTCTTATTTTTTCGACAATATTTACTAAGTATTGAGCTATTAAAAGTGTAAAAAACTTGAAAATTTTTGGTGTATTACAATGCTTCTATTCAGTCAATACAGAATGACTGATTTTTCACAGTTATCTTTGTGTTGGTTATCATAGACAAGAATAATAAATTATTAAATCGAGAAAAATGTGCAAAAAACATTTGTAAATTGGTAAATTTATTTAATGAGGTAATTAAATCTCAAAAATTTACCTTTGTCTTCTCTTTTGTCTCAATCAGGTTTCCAAGTTTTTGTAAGAGAGTGACTTCAATGGTGCAGCACATGATTCATTTAATTTCAGACACCTGGGAACTGTCTACTTCCCTTAATTGTATTGATCATGATCTAGCTATGCAGGCTCGTTTAGGAGTTGAGTTTGATTCTTTGTTCATGAAGGTGACAGGATATTTTTTTCACTGTGTAATTCGCTCTCATGGTTGGAAAAATTTGACAGAATTGCCCTTCAGACTTCTCTCACTTGAAGCACGATGGAATATTTTAAAATTTTTCCTGAATTTTGAAGATAAAAGGTGGTTTGATGGGATAGAGAATCCTTCTCAGGATACTAAAGGTTGGTTTTTGGAAGTAAATTTTGCTTTCATAGTTGCTATCTATCAATTTGATTTTTTACAGATTTTTACTTCATATTTAATCAGTATTTGAAAGTGATTATTTTTTAGTATTCCATTCATGCCGACTGACTGACCATTGCTTAAAGCTATATTTTATTTTAGAATGGCTGCTGGAAATAAAAGGTAGTGCAGATTCTTTCGGAAATTTGATAAACAAAATGGCTGATGAAGAGGCATCCTTGATTCTTATCACTCTAAAAAATTTAGCAATCACCTGTGAAGATAGTGCTTTTGCTGAAGCTGTTGCATATGATATATTTATGGTAAGCTGCATAATAAATTAATGTGATTTCTTTCTTACAGTCCAAATTTTACTTTGATCCATAATCAGACTGCCATAAAAAAACTTTGTTTAATTCTATGGACAGATCTTTCACCTATTGTACATAGTTTTACATCTAATCTCAAAAATATTCTCCTATATAAATTTTATCTTAGGGAAACTTTGCATGAAATGTTACTTTTATCCCTTAAAAATGCCCATGTTAGACTCAGATTTATTTTTCTAATTCTCCTATAGAATGATGGTATCCTTGAATGAAAAGAAATTTTAAATTAGGTCTATAGTGTTTTTGTGATTGTATGTGATGTAGTGCGTCTTCATACTTTCTGGATGAAGTTATTTTTACAGTATACATGTTTGACTTTAGATAAATTTCATTAATCAACCATTAAGATGAAAAAATCATCAAATCAATCAATCGGTCTTCACTGAAACAATTTTTTGTTGATTGAAAGGTAACAGATTTATATTTCTATTGTAGAGGGACCAAAGTCTGATAAATACATGAAATAAATATTGACCTCTGAAGAAAGAGAATATCTTAGACTAGGGACTATGTGACTATATAGAAAATGACTTGTGTTTTTTCTTAAATGAATAATAATAATGTTCTATTACTAAAAAATATCCTCTTACATTTCACAGCAAATAATATAGTTGTCTTTTAAAAGTTTCGATTGTACATTAAACTTATCATTTTAATCTAAACAGAAGGTAATAGTGAAGTTTTCAAATTATACATAATGTAACAAATGATCATGTGAGGAATATAGCAATTAAAGGGTTATAAACATTACAATGGAAAAAATAATAACCAATGTTAAAAATTTTAATAATAAGACAATGGAAATTATTTATTAATTATTTCAATTTTTGAAGGTTGGTAATCTTACTCCTCTTGCTGAAGAAAGAGACTTTTCTGTGGCAGCATATGCTCATTTAGCATCTATTCTTACAAAACATCCATGTTTATTTTCAAATTTGATTGATTGGTTGAAGGAGATTCCTCATGAAGTGGAAAAGGTAATTCTTATACTTTTAAGAATTAATAACTCAGTATTGTATTATTTTGTTAATAAGCTTTTTTTAATTTAGCTTACAATCAATATTAAACATTTTACATGAACATCTTTTAATTCTCACAGAGTATTCCAAAGCTATTTTTAACCCTCCCACTGCAAAAGTGGGAACCTTCAGCCCATGATTTAAGTACCTTATCAGCTTGGATTCTACAAAATGACCCCCAAACTGTAAAAAACTCTCTTGCCCGAAACATTTTGCTCAGAATATCATGGAGAGAAAATTGTATAGGAGACCCACTTCCTTTGGATGTATGCTATGCAGCTGCTACCCTTGCTCTTAATGCTTGTCTCACTTGGGATTCCAGGAGTAAGATGTCACAATTGGCTACATCTGTTGTAAGTTTACTATATTTTTGGTTATTTTATTATTTTGCATTCAATGTTAATTTTTCTTTTTAATTTTGATGAAATATAAAATTTTGAAACTTCACACATGAAATTATCAATGTGAATAATTATGTAGATTTGTCATCCAATATTATATATATTATTTCTTCAAATCAAATGCTCTTAAGGAATTCCTTCAGAATGTTATTCTGTATTATTTAAAGGAGATATGGGTTATTGTATTATGGATATGTTACATTGTAATTGATTTTAGAAGAAATATTTAAGCAGATTTTTTTGTGTTATATTGTTTGTCAAAAAGTATTAGTTGCTTTTACAATACTCAAAGTTAACGTAATTTTTCAGTAGGCTATTTTAATAGGTCTACCGGAAAGTTCTGTCCATTTTTAGAATGAAACAAAAGAATAGATTTTTCCAAAAATCCGTTCTGGTTGCAATGTTTCAACAATTAAGCTCATATTCATTAAACACATATTTGGCTCTCTACTTTTGATCGCTTAAAATGTGTAGACATTTTCATCTTACAATTAGATGAATAAAGCAAAGACCTTTCTTGTTAGTATTAAGTGAGACATGTTTGCATACCAATGGTTTCTGTCCTTACAAAATTTCTTGCAGGGCAAACAATTCAAGAAAGAAGAAGAAATCAGACAAACACTGTTTAAGTTTTTGGCCTCTAGAGATAAGATATTCTTTAAAAATGGGATATACGAAATGCTATCACGCTGTAGAGAAGTCATAAATAATGATGGCAATTAAATTATTCAATAAACTTTATTCTAAGTACAAAAAAATCTATTCTTTTGTTTCATTCTAAAAACGGACAGAACTTTCCGGTAGACCTAATAGCATATCTTTTCAAAGTAATTTCTTATAAATTAATCATTAAGATCGGAGAACATTGATCTTTCATTTATTAATCTGGTTTTGAGGATGGTTGTACCAACATATTTTTTCTGTTTATTCATGATGGAAACCTTAGTTAAACTTTAATAATCAATGATTATTTTAGCTAATAACTAAAAAATTATAACTTCATAAAGTGAGTTATTCTTGTTGAAATTTTGGATAGTTAATTAAGTATTAATAAATATATATTGTTTTCTTTTTAAATTGTAATAGATTTTGTAATTTATTGCTATAAAAGGTGGAGCTTTAATTTTTATTTTTCTTACATTCATTAGATTTGGCCAAAGAGTACAATATCATCGTGGGCTTGGTCTTTGGTTGGGTTGCTTCCAATACACCCATATGATAGAAGGAAAGATGCATCTACTTTTTATCAACACCATGCTAACTTGAAAAGTGCTTTACTTGCAGCTTTGAACTTAGGATTTCAGGAAAACTATCCTTTATCATTCTTATTAGCTGTGTTAGGAACAGAGATAGGCCACAATAGTATAAATGCTGAAAAAGATGCATTTTCTCACCTATCAGTAGTTGCTGCTCATGGAAAATACACTGAAGTTATATCAGCTCTCTATCTCATCTTGCCTCTATTTATTGATAACGTTGATAAGTTGATTTCTTGTAAAAGGTAAGCATGATACATGATTTATTTATGTAATATGACACTCACAAGAATCCATTCATAGACAATTACAGTAAAATACTCAACGGTGGATGAATACAAACATCAAAGTCCTGAAAAAAAATTCCATCAAATGGGATTCAAACCTGGGAATTCTCATTGGGAAGGTAGCATGCAAACTATTCTATTATTTTAACCAAGGTGAAAGATAGCATTGATCCTAAGGAATTATGTATTTAGGCCTCTGTAAATAGTTACTCAAAGCAATGAATGGTATATCATATTATGATAAATTTAAAATCTAATCAAGCAGATCATTATTCTAATAAAAAGAAAAGTATATATCAGAATCAATATGTTCTTCTCTGATAATTAGGATTAACAAGAAACTTTAAAAACGCATGAAGTAATGTATTCAGTAGAACCTTTAAATCAACGTCAAGAAAATTAATCAGTAATTTGGTAAAAAATTAATTTTGCATTTTTGTGAACATTTTTATTGCAAATGATGTGGAAAAATGTTGTTTCTTTAATTATATATTGAAATGTATTATGGCAAATTTTTATAGGAATTGTAGATAAATAAAAAGTTGAGATCAACTTAATATCTTGATGAAATTTAATTTTTATAATAGATAAGGGATTATTAGATTTACTGCAGCACAAGGCAATCCTTAATTTAAATAATCATGTGTTATCAAGCAATTTTGAGTATTGGCCTTAAAATAATAGTGTGTTGAATCAGAAAATATAGATAAACCTACCAAATGCTTGGGAGCCATAAGATTAAACTAGTATTTGTGTGGGTATTTCTTGTATCATTTTATAGATTACTTATTGGTTCTATTACTTGTTCTTTATGTTTGATCATCAAGTTACATATTGCTTTATAGCTACTACCATCTAGTATTGCTCACTTCATTTAAGCTTTAAAAAAGTCTATTTTGGAAAATATTTTACAGCATTGGTATATATTATTTGTTGAACTTAAATATCACTTATTGCAGAATTTTGTCCTTTGATAACATATTTATAAAATTTGCTCTCAAATGTATAATTCATCACCATTTGGATGAAAAACAGAGTTTATCAGAAGAAAAAATAGCAACATGACAGGGACTTGAACCTAGGTGTCCCACTTGCCAGGCAGGTATACTGACCACCTGACAACACCAATTCATCAATTCCACCTCTGTTTTAATGTAATGCCTACCTATCTGAAAGATACCTGCCCAGCAAGAGGGAGACCTTGGTTTGAAAACCAGTCATGTCGCTATGTTTTACATTGGTTTAATTCTGAGTTTCACCCAGAGAAAAGCACATGCTTTCTTGTGCTTAATTGAAATACCAATTCTTCCCTAATTATAAGTCATCATCATTTATTAACATGAACCAACAATAAAGGAAAATTATTCCTTTGAAAAAATTGTTAATTTTTATAATTTAATCTGAAGTAAAGTTATGTTTAATTCCTTCTAAATACCCTCCCTTTAGATTTCTGTCATTGAGGTATGAAGATAGATTAATATATATGTTGACAGAAGGAAAAACAAAACTTTTTTACCGGATTTAATTTAAAAAATTGTAATTATAAATAGATTGGAAGTTTTATTTGTTATTGATGTTATGATTTCATCTGCTTATTGCAGTTTTGAGAAGTTATTTCAAACTCTTCTTTTTGCCGATTACACCTACATTCAGATGGCCACAAATTTGATAGCATCTAATTTTCCAGGAGTAATATTAACTGAATTAGGAAATATGATGGTTTCACATTTGGAAGAATCTCACAAGTGAGTATGGGTTGCATTATAATGCCTTTCTTTTAGGTTGATTTTTCATTAATATGTTGCTAATTATTTTAGGTTTGGATCAACACTTACCTCTTTTGTCTTTCTATGGCTGAATTGTATCTTTCTGACCCCAATTTGGATGCATAAGAAAGAAGCTATATATCTTGTTGATTTAATTATTAGATCTGCTTTGTTAGATGAAAATGACAAGGCATGGGATGAAGCTATCTGCCTGCTGAAAAAACATAAAGAGGTTAGTCTGTGGATACCAGCTAAAGTATTATTTTTAATCGTAAGTAAGAGAGTTTCAGCTTAATAGAAAACAAGAAATCACCTTATTGTATGCATTAACACATCACGATGTGCACACGTGTCTTTTATATTCATCATTGGATTTTGGTATTTCTACAGGTATGTGATTTGCTGTTAAATTGAGATCTCCATTTTTGTCCATGTACTGCTTTAGCCTTGTGTTTCTGATACCTCTATGGTTTTTCCTAAAGTCTTCCATTAGTTATACATCTTCTGACCTTTCTTATCTGTTTGATAATGCAATTTCTTCTCATAATTAGGTATTTATATTCAAAACATTAACACACTCCATGAGTGTATAAACTTTTACTAGACTTGCAACTGACCTAAAGAGATGACTTTGCCACAAAACTTTGGTCTTATGTATTAGATTCTGTGGTCTAGTAAATGTTTATACCCTCATTGAGTGTGTGAATGTTTTTCTCTTATTCTGTCTTTGTTTTCTTTTTAACCTCTCTTCGTTCCTTTTGGAAGAGATTGTAATTGTATATATATAAACAATATTTTGTAAACAAAGGTATAAAAGCAAAGGACATTATCCATCCATATGACCATCAAAGGACATAGGTTTCTAGTATAGCTAAAGGGGGCACAGCTCCATCATGCATAACTATTATCAAGTAAAAAACTATAGCTTTTTTATAGACGCTTCGGGGAGATACATGTATATATACAGGTAAAGGTGTGCTTGCTAACAGCAAGCAATGCTATAATACACTTTTAATGAAAAGTAAGATTTTTCGGAAGATTCATCTGCTTAGTCATTGCTAGGCATGAACTAATAAGGGCATTTTCGGAGGGTACATTGCTTTGAATTCGACTTCCCATGAATTTCTTACGGCAGAATTATTCCCGCTCAGGGGTCGAACCATGCACATTCTGCGAGAAATACTTTAAAAATTCGCTTGAGTATGGTTGTCTTCATAAACACTACAAATTTGGAATTTACAAAAGGTAATTCATTCAGCAAGTACCTTAAACGATATTCCGATTTCCCTATGCATTTCTTACGGAGATATAGTTAACGCCTCCTAGAATCGAACCAACGACCATTTAAGACGTTTTTACGGACGCATTATATTGAAATGCTACATTGCAATGCTTGTGTGAAATTAAAAATTTCTACGCGGTCGGGAAGTGCTCAAATATGTCCGATATATCGCTCATGTATTTTAAATTCTAGAATACGGGTCGCTCTGGAATCAAACCACAGTTGACACATAGGCACCTGTTGATTTTTCTGAAGTACATTTTATCCGTACCTATAGGTGTAGAAAGTTCAAATGATCTTCGTGTCATATTAAGAGAGAGGCTCGATTCCAGAGCGACCCGTAATCTCGATTTTCCCTTCAAGAAATACATGGGCCATATTTCCGAATAGTTTTTACGTCACTTTCCAACCGCGCAGAGGTTCAAAATTTCACACAGCCATTAAAGGGACCATTCTCACATAAAAGCGTCCCTTAGATTGTTGTAAATGATCGTTGGAACCTCTGCGCGGTTGGAAAGTGTCGCAAAAAGTTTTTGGAAATATGGCCCATCTGGAATCGAACCCGTCAAACATAGGCAAATATTAATTTTTTTCTGAGTACAATATATACGTATCTATAGTTGTAGAAGGTTTGAATGATCTATGTATCATTTTAAGAGAGATGCAATTTTTCAAAATTTGAAAATATTTCACCTCGAAACGAAAGGCATCGAACATCGAACTGCCATCGAATCCATGACCAGTTGCTGCTAAGCTATTGCATTTTTCCGTAGATATGTATTATAGCAATAGCTACATGAAAAATTATCTATCTAGCTTCATGGGAAGTATTTTTTAAAAATCTTTGAAAAACGACCCCATGCATTCTTACGTGGGAAAGTCGATTTTTGGGGCCTCCTAGATTCGAACCCATGATAAGTAGAGTCGGTTTCCGATTTTTTTCTGGTGAGATGGTGAGATTTAGTGAGCCATCACTTAAAAAAATCGATGACCCCGTGGCCCTATCGGTTTGGGCCTGACATTCATATCCTATATTATATATGATATATACATGTATATCCCCCCGAAGCTTCTATATGTAACATATGTATAACATACTTTCTTTACACCCTGTGCATTAGGTGTAATGGATTGATCATGGTTATGAAAGAAATGATTTTTCTGAAAATTATTTATAACATGTTGATGAATAACTTCAGCCTTGAGTAAGTTTAAGAGATTTAAATATGAGAATGAATTATTACATGAATTCATGAAATACTATAATCCATTTTCAATTATCAACGATATCAAATCTTTCCAAATTAATGCCTCAGTCCTCAGGAATCCACCAAGAAATAATTAGATAAAATATGGAAAAGAAACATGCATTTTTTAAATACCAATCCTATGAAGGGATATTTTACATATTCACTCATTGCAAGCTTGTTCTAATGCCTTCACTTAGCTGCATACATTAAATTCAATAATACACTAAAATGTAATTACTTTATTTCCCCATGTATAAGCACCCCCTTTGTATAAGCCACCCCCCATTTTTTGACTGTGAAATTTTGGAAAAAATATTTTACTAGAGAAACAGGTTACAAAAAAACAACGGTTACAAAGAAATAAAATTTAAGATTTATAATAATCGCATGTACACTCATAAGATACAAAGAAAAAAATTTAAGACTTGTAATAATCGTCTTCTTCAATATCAATGGCAGCTAACAGCTCTTCCTCCTCTGTATCATCTTCATCGCAATCTTCATTTATATAGTGGTCTTCTGAACCATAAATAGAATTAGAGATTCCACATTTTTTAAAAGCTTTGACAATGATCTTGGTCTTCACACTGTTCTAAGCATTCTTTACCCACCCAGAAACTTCTCCAATTGATGGCTTCTTCACTCACACAACTTTTTGCTGTTTTTGATTTTAATGTTGCTGGACATCATCGTCTTGTAATATTCAGGTGTGGGGTCAAGAATATAGTCTCGTAATAATACTACCCCTTACATTTGTTTACAAAAAAGAACAATATACAGCTGAAAAAGCATTTTTCACGCATAAAATTTTTACCTGCATTGTATATGCCACCCCCTACTTTTTGGGCTTGCAAATTTTGGAAAAAAAGGGGTGGCTTATACATGGGGAAGTACGGTAGTTCCAGGAATCAGATTATTGTATATCTATTATATACAAGTAAAGGTGTACTTGCTAATAGCAAGCAAATTATATTAAATTTTTAATAAAAATGCTACATTGCAATGCTTGTATGAAATTAAAAACTTCTATGGGTCGGGAACTGCCCGAAAGATATGTCAGAAATATGTTGAACCTGTGACACATAGGCAAGTGTTGATTTTTTTCTAAGTACAATATATAGGTATCTATACGTGTAGAAGGTTTGAATTATCTATGTCTCATCATTATCTATGTTATCATCTGGTGATGATGACAACATTGGTTGTGTTTTTAACTATGTATATTTGTTAATTGCGAATTAAAGACATTTGTGTGGTCTTCCATTGTGAATTACCATAACACCTTTACTGTTTCAGTGAAGTTAAAATTACTTTTTATTTATAAATTGAATTTATGATATAATACTGAATCGTATTTTAATCAAGAAATTTGATTTCTTTTTTCATTATATCTATATTTTTGCATTATAACTTATTTAATGTTTACTTTAAAACTGACAATCATTATTTTATTCTACTTATATACTATACTTCTACTAACTATTTTTCACTTTATAATCTGTTTGATTAAAGTCTGTTTTGTAATTATATTGCAGCTCTATACTCCTGTAGGTGAAACTGCTCTAAGCAGTTCCATATCCACCCTCTTCACTATGCTGTCAATGGAGCCATCCCTAGGATCTCCTCATCCTCAATCTCTAGCTGTGAGAAGTTCATTGCCTGAATTTCCATGGTTTTTCCTAGCTGCACTTGAGGTTGAAGAAGAAGGTGAAAGCATTCTATGGAATCGCATTCAAATGGATTTAGGCTCACTCCCATGTAAAATCGGTGTCAACAGCATAACTTTAAATAATGCTCTTAAGGTGAATTATTAAAATTGTTTTAATTGCTGGCTAAAAATCTTCTCTCCTTAAATGATACTTTCAGAGTTGATCTGTGCAAATAGCGTAATTATTTTTAAGAAGAGCTGAAGAGGTAAAATCTGTAGTATTTCTCCTTTTAAATTTTCAAGTTATTTCCCTATTTTTTCATAATTTTTGTAATACCTAGTAATTTCTACCCACTTCATTTTCTGAAATTCTCCATTTTTGAAGTCCACATCTTAGTGATTTTCAGATGTACCTTTTCTGCAATGTACATGTATTTACTACATTCACAACTTCAATCTAGACAAAGCATTCCAGCAGTTTCTTTCTTAGGTTTTCATTTACCTAACATATTATTGTGATCCTCTTTCTATCAAAGGGCACTTGGGCATTTTGTTTGTTTTTGTTTTTGCTTTGATTTGTTTTTGACCATTTACGACATTCTTTCTTACGCTTTTATGTGAGAATGGGCAATTTAAGGGCTGTGCAAAATTTTAAACAGTACATTTTCACGGTACATTTTATACATATCTATATGTGTAGAGAGTATGAATGATCTATGTATCATATTAGGATAGATATTATTTTTCAAAATTTGAAAATATTTAATCTCTGGCGTCGAACCCATGACCAGTTGCAGCTAAACTATACCTTTTTTTCAGTAGAAATATATAATAGCAATAGCTACATGAAATCTTATCTTTATATATTAGCACATCAAAAATAATTTAATTAAATCTAAAGAATATAAAATTTATTATTTTATTACATTCCTTAAAATCATTAATTTGTTATTTTTCAGAATGCCTGCCAAAAGTCAGATATTCAACCATTCCCTGCTACCTGCTTGAGCATTTTCAGGTGGGCTCGGCAAGCTACTGACACTTCTATTGAGCATCCTGTATTTCCGCTGTTATGGGCACATTTTTTTTCTCTTTACAAGGAGATTTTCAGGTGAAAATAAATATTTACAGGATTACAATTTATTTAAATTTTTAAACTTCATCATACTCTGGTTAAATAATGAAGTTAAAATATATTATTTTAGTTCAATGTCTATTATATTTTGCAATTGCAGCTCTTGTACTGCAGGGATATCTTCTATTTTTACTGGTCATTCTTCTTGGACTAATTTTTTCATATTAATGAAAAAGAAGTTAAATGAATCTTATAAGTGGTATTACAAGGAGGCTGTTTCTGATGTAGATGATCATGAGCTTATGTTATGGCTGAAGCACTGTGCCAGGTATTGTAATAATCATTTTATGTTTCAGATTTGGAAATATAATAAAGAAAAATTGACATGCTGCTCTCATACTTACAAAAAATTAATATTCTTTCATAGGCTTTTTGGTGCCTTTGTTAATTGGTTGGAAGAAAAACAGCAGTCTGTTCCTCCATCAAATGCATCTGGGCATTATGACCCAGATAGACTATATAGAAGCCTTCTGTATTCAGGAAGGGTATAATTCTTTGTATATTCTTTTGAAGAGTACTATTGAACATTTTTCGAAAAATTTTGATATCCTCATACCCTATATTTTTGTAAAATGTATATTCTGAACACCTCATTATGTTATATCATCATTGATTGAGGTATAATCTTAGTCTCCTCATAGTGTGGATGCACATCACAACTAAAGAAATGAATTGTTTAGCTAATCAAAATTTTTATTACTTAAAAGTAAGAATGAGAATGTTTGGAATGTAATTATAGAGGAATTTACTGGTGGATGTGAATATGTATTATGCTACAAGTTGTCTCTGCAAATACTCCAAAAAAGTACAAATCTTTTCCTTTTTAAATTGTCATCCTCTTAGTATTAGTAAATTTCCTTTTTATAAACCATTGATCCTAAAAAAGCAACATTGGTGGAGTAGTGGTAAGCATTCCTATCTTCCAAGCAGGAGATAAGTGATTGATTTCCACCAATGTTATCATTTTTTTCTTTTTGGTCTACTATTGATAAGTGTAATAAATCTTAACAATAAGATTATGCCAGAAATGAAATCTCTGGTCTTACTATTTAGTAAGTTATATCCAGGCTTAACTTTAATTTATTAATACTAGAATTAATATGAATAACTGACTTTACTAGAATATTTGCATAAAAATTCTACCACCAGACGTATCTTATTAGCTTAGTTATGATTTTTGTTTAGAAGTTTTGTAATCATCTTATATCTATGAATCGTAAATATGCATGTAAATCACCTAAATGTATTGATAACTTATAAAAAGTTACACTCTTTGTTTTCAAAATTTGTAATTTTAGTGATTTAGGCAAGGTATATTTATTTTAAAATATTTTAGAGAACCTGGAGGAAGGATTACATATATACTGTTGGTGTCAGAAGAAACATTTCAAGTAATTTAAATGCATGGGAGACTCTTAGAAGATCTTGCAGTCAAACAGTTATTGAAGAGAATTTCCTTCACTCTTCTACTCTTTCTCATCCCCTGCAGAGAATTTATGACAGGCAAGAAATTAGTTTGAATTTCATATTTAATTGGTGTATTATTAGTAGTATTTTCCTTATTATAGTTAATAACCTTTCTATTAAACTTAAGGTAACCTTATGCTTGAATAAGATATGTTATATATGCTGTAAAATAATAATATTCAATAAATATTTTACTTTTTAATTGAATTTTTTATAGGATACGCTTGTGTTCAGATACTCCTTCAATACATTTTCCACCACTAATTGATATTCCTGTTAGATTTGAACATACGAACCCAGCAAGTAGTAAACAAGTATCATCAAAGACAATAAGAGCTTGTATACTACCTTTACTGCAAAGTGCTAGGTAAGTGTACCCTAACATATCATTATTTCATTATTTTTTTGATAAATGTTATTCTGTTTTTTCAACTTAAAAAATCAAGTATGATGCATGGACCGCAGAGCCTTCTAGTGTCTTTAGTTTCTGTTTAAATTTTCAAACAAAATTTTTTAAGTTTATGGATATAACCTCTCTTGAGAGTGAAATTTCTGATTTCTACAAAAAACATTTTATTCATTTACTTATGAATTGCCAAAGACCACACAAACATACTGCTGGATAGTTACAGTGTGGTTGTAAACTTAATAACGGACACAGAGAAATATCCACATATGAGAAGTAAATTTCCTCCTCGACCAGGATTTAAAACCCATTCTGGAGTCATTCTATTTTCCCATTCGCACTAAATAATGTAATATTCAAAAGAAATACAATTCTTAATATTCAAAATATTTTTTGAGTTATTCTCCACACTAATTATAAAAATATAAACATTGAAAGAAAGGCATATAAAGTTTTAGAGGTAAAAATCTATCAAAAGCTAAAAACTTACTATTTTTTACTGGTACTCCGCTACACCTGGTGGGTATAGCAAACGTTCTGCTTCTTAATGGAAGTCGTTAAGCTGCATATTTTCCTCTCCGGAATTAATAAACCCTCATGTGTAGTGCTTGTTGAGGTACTTTGTCTCTTCAACCCCTTTTGGTTATAGTGAAGATCATTTTCTCAAACCCTAAACTTCAACCAAAAATAAAAAATATACCTCTTCCTTAAGAAATGCAAGAGGTTTTTAAAATCTTTTTCAGTAGTCAACGGTGAATATTCTGATATTTATTATATTCTGAAAACTATTTTTGGAATCATTTGTTACAATTTCGAATGGCAATTACTTTTTGTTCATCTTTCATATGGATTAATTAAAGACATGTACAATGCCTATCTCATCTTTTTACCTTTTTTATTGTTGGAAAATATTTGTTTTCCATTTCCATTTTAACATTTGATCATGAATTTTTTTTGGCAATTGGTTTTTGGTAAATTTTCCGAATATAAGAATTTATTTATTATTTTTTTTTCATTTTAAGATTATTGCAGCAGCTATATAATACATTGAGTGAATATATCTACTTAAAACTAAACAAGTGGTAAAAAGAAGTAACACCATATGAATTTAAGTTCAACCAAATTGTGCCATCTCATATTGAAAAACTTTAAAATAAATCTAGTTCTTCAACCTTTAAAAGCATCTAAGATTTTGTAGAGTCGACGTTTGAAGACTTTCATAACATCTTTGAATTATTTCTCAATATTTTATTTATATTTTATTGATCCTCAGAAAATTTCAGTTGCCTATAATTTGTGCTTAAATGACGATCCATTTAGTTGATTCATTATTTTCTTTATTAGGGTTTACTCTCTCTACAACTCAGAACACACTGCACTTGACTGCTCTCTTCTTGAGCTACTCCCTCAACTCTATGAAGACTGTAATGTTAAGTTCACCCAAGTGGTTCATTGTAAGCCATTACTATCTCATGTGGATGGTATCACATCTTCTGTTTGTAACTCTCCAGCAATGATAACTTTCAAGGTTAGTTTGATAGCCTTTATATAAATTATGAAATTTTGTGGACAAATTCTGAATAAATAAATAAATAAATAAATAAATTGACATGTTATTCTTACCATCCTTGGAAAATCATTTTATATGCCATCAACTTTACTTTACTATCAGATATGTCATGTGACTGTTAACAGTGTGGACACTATCATAGAATTCATAGTTGGATGAATTTATGGATTGTAATCTTCATATTTAATAAATATAAGATTTATATGGGGGTGTTTAGTGAATAATTTATGAGAAACTACATTTACTGTTCAGAAATTCAGAATTTATTTTTCAATTTTACCTTTTCCGTAAAAAATGATATTCTTAAGTATGAATTGAAAGTATGTTCAAAGACATCATCAGACATCAATATTTATAAAAGTCGTTGGCAGGATCTAAGGATTTATATAGGATATATATAGGATAAGGAAGCAAGAGTTACAGGGTAATATACTATTGGTTATATAATTGTAATGTTATTTTAAGTTTTTACTTTAGTCTGCATGTATTAAATATTATGAAGTTTTGTAATACATGTATTTTATGACATCAGCTTACTTAATACTAAAATTATAGCTATTTTTATTCTTCATCTTTAATAGGTGAAAGATTCTCAAGTCTGTGAGAGAGTTAAGACCCAAATTGATGGAAATCTTGTTGAACGTAACCGATTAATTAATTCTGTGTTGCATGAAGCTCCTCACGAAGCTTGCACTGCAGGTATTGCATTAGAGAGTATTATCAAGTAAGCTAACTTTAATATTCATTTCCAAATATTTATACAATTATCTGAATTGATGAATTCTTATACTATAAATAAATTTTTCCAGATCACTCATTTTAGATAAGAAGAGCATAAGTCAAATACCTAAATTACAAGAAACAGCTTTAGTATTACTGAATGCTCTGATAGATATGTTTAGTGAGGATTCTATTTCACAGTACCCTCCAACCAAGAAACTTGTAAACTCTTGTGTTGAAATTCTAGGCCAGGTAGGTGACGTACCTATTATATATACCTATTATTTATCTCTCTGTTCTGCCTTATCAATCATGAACAACTTTTTTTTGAGATCTTCTTAAGTTTATGTGAAAATATAAATGAGCTTGAAAGAAGATTATGTAATTTAATTTTACATGCTTTATTTTGCATTATATTTTTACTATTATTATTCATAACATATAAAATTTCCTTTATCTCAAATTTTTGGGTTTCATTGGTGTAGAATTGTAGAAAATATTTAACCTTTAAGTATAGAACAAATTAAATCGTGTTAACATTCAATATGGGACTCAAAATTATCACACTCACCAGCATGTTTATGAACAAAATTTATTGGTCTATATATAATTTCTATGTAATTTTTACAATGATATGCAATTGATATCCTTAAGTGATTTGGAGGAGAAAACATATCCAGTTATTTTAACTCAATTATTTTTAATGGAGATTTATACGATATTGCTTGACTAAGTTCAAGATTAAACAGGCAATTTATAAATTGCAACAGTACTGTCAAATGAGGTAGAGGAAGTTATTATATTGTTACAGTGTTATTGGGTTCTGAGTATACTTTACTCTGTTTCTAAAGGAAATACTGACCTTTTTAATATGTCAATAAATAAGCAGTTAAGCATTATTTGATCCAGAGGTAACAGTTTATCAATAAGTAATTAATTTAAGTAATATTCATTCTATTTACATTCCTTTAAAGGAATTTGTATTTGGAGAAGAGAGTCAATTATTGCCCCTTCTTCTAAAAATGATAGAGCGTCCACAACTTGTTGGAATATTAGCTCCACTCCTCTCACCCTCCAGTGTGTCAAATGGAGCATTTCTTCAAGCATATGATGTTTTGATTCGACATTTAAATAACATGGATGAAAATGTTGCATTTGTATTACTATCAAAGGTAAACCACTATATATTTTTAAACCATTATATATTTTGTCATTCTTTGCACAAACCGTTGTCATTTTCAACTTTTTTATAGTATCTTCTGCATCTAAATTAAAATTAGATTTAATTTTATATTATATGCAATTAAATTTTTCATCTCTTTTTATGAATATTTTGAATTAAGTTTGAATTATCTTTTTGGTGGTTAATTTTTTTTGTTTAAATGATTTTTGGTTAATATTTAGACAAAAAGTCTAAATGCTAACCAAAAACCATTTTAACCAAAAACTATAACAATAGTGTGGAAAAAGAAAAACATATGATGAAGGATTATTTCTATATCATTTATAACAATGTTTATTTGTCAAGTATTTGATAAATATTATTATTATTTTGCAAAAAAATCCTCATTTTTTAATTATTTTTTCTATTTTACTTTATACACACTATCGTTATATTTTATGGTTGAATAATATGAATACATATTGGATTATCTTACTGTAACCTTATACTTAATGAATGAAGTTGATTTTTGGAAGTAATAAAGGAAAAGTAAGTATTTCTCTGTAAGGAATGAGAAATTTTTGATTCAATAAAAAATACGAATAAAATAATTAAGAGAATAGGAAAAGGTTGAATCGTATTTGTACTAACTAGAGAATTATTTATTATGCTTGTTAAATTTTTATACATTAAGAAAAAATTTGTAATTTTGCACATTCTGTCCTGACTTATTTTCCTGCTATTATATTATCTAGCCTAATGGATAATTCAACATTTAATTCTTTCGAATTTCTCTGGACAGTTTGATATTGGTCATTGGCTAACCAAAGATGATCACACTAATATGGAGCAAATTGATCTTCTACATTTGATCATCAGCGGCTTGTCATCCTCTAGCATACTGAAGGATAATGAACCTACTGTAATTACAGGGGTATGATGTTTTTATTTTAAAATAATCATTTAACCCTCTTTTATGAAGCATGCTAATTGATTAATATATTATCAATAGATTTATCTGAAATCTAATTATTGTACAATGTAATACATTTTTATTCATTTTAACTTATAAGGTAGGAAATAATTGTGCTAGGTTTGGTTACCTTATAATCCTTTAAACACTTGCAGTTAGGTTTTATGTCTCTTTTTACCAGTCTATAGAGTACCACATGTTCTACTTTACAGAATTTTATACTGACTGATTTAAAGCTTTATCTGAGAACAGAATCCTAATCGGCAATCATGCATTTCTTTCCTAGTAACTATATTTTTTAACCTTCCTTTAAGTCTTTTCAGCTGATAACTGTCTATATAATTTAAAAGTAAAAAAGTAAAAGTTATAAATAGAAAAATATATATATATATATATATGAAACTAATAATAACTTATGTGTTATGTACTTTATGGATTTTGGGGCAAAAGTTTTTAAGTTATGAAAAAATGAACATGTGACTGTCTCTTTCTATTTTAGCTTCTTCAAGGACATCTGAGGAAATTATTAATCAACAATGCTCCGGAATTGCTTCTTAAAGTAATAGAATTCCTTCTGAAAGCAAGTGGTGATCATTGCCTGCAAACATTTGTTTGGTTTGATGTATTTGATGCTATCATTTCTTTGGAGAATGGTAATCTCAGATCTCTTAAACCAGTTTTGAGAGCTGATATTTCACCTGAGCAAATCACTATTATTTTGAAGGAATTTGCCACTCGACAGAGGATTATTTCATTTGATCAGGTATTTATAATATTTAATCCTATCTTAAAATGTTATCCCACTCTTTCACCTAACATTTAAAGTAGAAAATGATACATTCAAAGTTTAATAGGCTATATAAAATTACTAGAAGATAAAAGTCAAGTGTGTGTCAAGAGTACTTTACTTGCACATTAGAATAACATCTTTTGAATATAGATCATTAGGTATATCTTAACCTTTTCAATGCAAACAGGCTGATCTACTGGCCTAATTATTTTCGTTAAGATATGTGTTTAAATGATCATTCTTGGCTTCTGCTGATGATGCAAACATTGTCTTCAGTGATTTCTTAATTTACCGCTTAGTCTGCAATGTATAATCTGTAACTGTTTACTTTGTTTTGCTGTCAGTTACTATCATATCTTAGAGTTGCTTATGACCCTGTAGACTTTTTCTCATTTTGCACACACCAGTTCATGCAAGCTGGTTTTTGCACTGTTGGACTGATTTTACAGTGGAATTTACAGCTCCTTGACTTATTATTGGATTATATCAAGATTGGCTGTGATTCAGGTTAATATGCTAAGGTGATTTTTATCTATTATAAATATCCAAATATTTACATAAATTCTCCATAAAATACTTGTTTTTTGAACTTTCCTTTACCTTTATTAGATTTTTTGTTTTATAATAATTTATAAAACAAATAGTGCATCATTTTACTATGTTGCTTTACTTAAGTATTACAGAATTGAAAGAATATGATCTTGCACAATGTATCCTAAATTTAGTAAAGATCTTAATGAATAATGTTAATCCCTCCATGTATGTATCAGTGAATTTTCATTTTTATGTTTTGTATATTGATTAATACTTCACCACCAACAACCTGTCTGCAGCTTAGTTTCATAAAAATAATAAAATGCAGTTGTCATCTTCAAGATCATCATGTCAACATTTTTCCTTTTCATAAATTTCTTGTACAATTATGAGGATTTCTTGAATCTTAATAAGCGATAATAATTATAAAAAGTGTCATTTGCATTCAGGATATGATTATGCATCATAGCTACATTTTGTGTATAATTGAATGTGTGTGTGTTTACTACAATATTTGAATCTTCTTTATCTTCAATTTTTAATATATATATTCTGAAATCATGTAAAACTGTGATTGCATGGCACTAATAATCGCTAATGGAAGATGATGGAAATTTTCAGGAAGTCAATGGTTGAAAAAAATTGTCTTAACAGCTCAACAGATTGACCTTTCTGACCTCTTCTTTAAAACAGTGAATCTGCTTACATTATACATGTAGGTGGAACAAGTCTGAAGAGTAACTCTTTCATAATTATATACCAAATCTTTTCATCTTGCTTCTTCCTATCACTATTATAGGTGAAATGGAAGATGAGACTTTTCCCAATTTTGCCTAATTAAGTCCTATGCATGTATATCTTATAGCTTGGTTAATTGAGCCAAGTAGAATTGAGGATTTGTTGCAATTGTTTATAAAATATATGTTTTATAGATTTTAGCTTAAATGAAGTGATTTTTTTTGTTCCAGGTGAAGAACATAGTGAATTTTCTTGGAGATTATTTTCATGATGAACGATTGCATTTTGGACTTCATGGTCTTTATCCAAAATATCGCTCGCACATACAAGCGATTCAAGTCCTGATTGAACTTTTGGGCCATCTACTAATTGCTGGAAGAAATGTTGAAGAGATAGGGCTAGTCACTTCATTCAACTGTAAGTTGTATTGTAACTTTCACTAGATTCTCATCACATTTGAATAGTTAATTATTTTTAGAAGTTGGGAGAGGAATTGTATTATATTATTGAATGTTAAGAGTTAAATAAGAAATATTGAAATATGAGACTATGTTCAACGATGTTTGAAAATTATTTATTGACTTCAGTAGCATGAACAGGAATGCAATTCCTGAAGATATCCTAAATATTTTGACTAATTGACAATTTGATTTTTCAAGGCAAACATTCTAGTTTTACCTACAAATCTGTTCAGAATATAGTTTATCTATTATGTAAATGATTTATTTATTTACATAATCGATACATTAATTATGTAAATGATTTATTTATATCAAAAATTTATGTTTATTCAAAATCATAGCTAGAATATTCAGAGTATTATATCAAGATATTTGTTCTGTGTTTTTCTATATTGAGATTTATACTATCTAAATGATCTACAATTTTTGCAACATGTTTGTAAATGATTTCTGTTGTAAATGGGCATGATAATGTTAAGTACGTGGTTTCTATAAATTTCTGTCATTTATATAAAACTTGGTAGAATAGTGATTTATTTGACGATTATTTCTTTCTGCCTACTTTTTTTGTAACCTTAATTTTTATTAGTTGCGTTTATAAGAGTAATGGCAAATTAAAGATATTTTAAATCACTAGCATTAGCATGAACATTAATTAACTTTTACCCATCTTGCAAAATTATCAGTAAGTCTTAAAATTGAATTATTATAAGTAAGAATTATTAGAAAAATATTTTTATTTAAATTGCATTCAGTATAATAAATGATTTATAAAATTATAGAGAATGATGATTTTGTTCTATGTTACTTTCTATGATATCACATTCTTTCAATTTTTATAGTATACGAGTAAAGGTGCGCTTGCTTACAGCAAGCAATCGAAAAATATATCTTTTAATAAAAAGTAAAAATTTACGAAAGATTATTCGGAAAAGTCATGCTAAGTAAAGGACATTTTCGGAGTGGACAATGCATTAAATTCGATTTCCCATGCATTTCTTTCGGCAGCATTATTCCCGCCCCGGCGTCGAACCAAGGCCATCTTACGAATATCACTGTCATTTATCGCTAATGTACGATTACCTTTATAAGAATCCTGAATTTCAAAAGGAAATTCATTCAGGAAGTGCCTTAAAATGAGTCCTTAATTCCCTTTGCATTTTTTAAGAAGTTATAGTTTACGCCCCCTAGAATCGAACCAACGACCATTTACGATACTATTACGGTCGCTTTAATGTGAGAATGGTCACTTTTATGGCTGTGTGAAATTTTGACCCTCAGCGCGGTCGGGAAGTGTCATAAAAAGCTTTCGGAAATATGGTCAGTGTATTTTAAACGGGAAAAATCGAGTTTACGGGACGCTCTGGAATCGAACCCGTGACACTCAGGCAAATGTTGATTTTTTTCAAGGTACAATATATACGTCTCTATTTGTATTGAAAGTTTAAACGATCTATGTATCATATTAGAAGAGATACGATTTTTCAAATTTTGAGAATATTTAACCTCCTGGAATCGAACCCATGACCAGCTGAGCGTGAAATATTACATTATCCCGGATATATTTATATTAATAATAGCTGCACGAAATCTTATTCTTCTAGCTTAATGGGAAGTATTTTTAAAATTATTTGAAAAACGGCCCAATGTATTCTTAATGAGGAAAATAGAGATTACGGGACGCTCTGGAATCGAACCCGTGACACATAGGCAACTGTTGATTTTTTGCAAAGTGCATTTTATACGTATCTATACGTGTAAAAAGTTTGAATGATCTATATCTCATATTTATAGAGCTACGATTTTTCAAAATCCGAAAGTATTTCACCTCCTGGCATCGACCAACAGTTGCCTACGTGTCACGGGTTCGATTCCAGAGCGTCCCGTAATCTCGATTTTCCCCGTTAGGAATGCATGGGGCCGTTTTTCAAATAATTTCAAAAATACTTCCCATTAAGTTAAAAGAATAAGATTTCATGTAGCTATTGCTAATATATATGTCTACGGATAAATGTAGTATTTTACGTACAATCGGTCCTGGGTTCGATGCCAGGAGGTGAAATATTTTCAGATTTTGAAAAATCGTTGCTCCCTTAATATCGTACATAGATTATTCAAACCTTCTACAAATATAGATACATGCAAAATGTAATTAGAAAAAATCAGCACTTGCCTATGTATCACGGGTTCGATTCCAGAGCGACCCGTAAACTCGATTTTTCCCGTTTAAATTACATTGGCCATATTTCCGAATGCTTTTTATAACACTTCCCAACCGCGCAGAGGTTCAAAATGTCACACAGCCATTAAGGGGACAAGTCTCATATGAAAGCTATCCTAAGATTATCGTAAAAGGTCGTTGGTTCGATGCTAGGGGGCGTTAATCAATTCTCCATGTGAAATACATAGGGAATTTAGGACTCATTTTAAGGTACTTGATGAATGAATTTCCTTTTGCAATTCGGGGTGTTTATAAAGTCCACCATACTCAAGCGAAAGATTACAGTAATTTTAGCATGATGACCTTGGTTCGACGCCGGGGCGGGATTTTAGCTGCCGAAAGAAATGCATCGGAAATCGTATTCAGTGCGTTTTCAGCTGCGTTAATGCCCTTTACTTAATGTTTAGCAACGTTTGAGCAGAGTAATCTTTCGAAACATTTTATTATTCACTAAAGATAAATTATTGCATTGCTTGCTGTAAGCAAGCGCACCTTTACTCGTATATATATATATATATATATATATATATATATCCCCCCGAAGCGTCTATATGTATAGATATCCCCCGAAGCGTCTATATATATATATATTCTGCAGTCAATACATGTATGAGGGTAGAGAGGAAGTGTCTGTGGTGTCTGATCTCTTTACACATAAATCAGGCATTTACTGTCTGAGGAGTGTCATTTAAAGCTTTAGAAGGCAAACTTACCTAGAAGTGAGGCATTAGAACTCACCGCATAAATATCAGAGTGCATAAGCTAATGAGCAAGATCTGATAGAGACGTCATAGACAACTCTGGTCTATTCTTCTATTTTTGTGAATGATTTTCAAATATTTAGAAAATATCCAGTAATAGATTGCTCAAAAAAAAAACAAAATTATAATGAAAAATTTTTAGTGCATGTTAACATACCTTTATTTGAATAAAGAGGGTTATTGAATATTCCATAAAATAAACTGTTGAGCATATTGATAATTTTTGTTTTGATGATTAACATTGTAGAAAAGAGGTGTAAATAAAGTTCTGAGGTATAAAGTATAATCCACGTTTAGTTTAGGAGATAGACCAAGATGTGAACTAGACAAGTAATTTTAAACTACCAAAGAAAGATAAAGCATTTACCATCTAGTAGAAAGCTAAAGTGGATTTATCATCTCAATTCATCAAAAAGTTTCACTGTATAAATTTATCTATCAATAAAGATTCAAAATTTGTCTAAAAGGCTGATTATATTGAAATGTTAAGAGTAATCATACATAAAGTATAAAAAATTACTTATTAGTGTAAATTAATAATAAAATTTTCAATAAAATCATAACAGAGGAATAGTGAAGGTGAGAGAGAGAAGAGTAAGTAATGAATTTATGCAAGAAAGCAGAGATTTGATGGAAGGAAAAAGTTTAAGAGGAGAATATAAGAATAAAAGGGAGTTAAGCATCTAAGGAATACAATGAAAACAGGGTCTTTGAGAGATAGACAGTCAAAAGAAGTTTAAGTATGTGAAGGAAGTGATGATTACGGGTAAGATGGAAAGGTACAAGATAGGGAAAGAAATACAGACTATACAAAAGCAGCACGTAATGATGGGCAGAATAAAACCAGCAAAAATTACTTTAAGGCAAAAGGGTCCCTTATTATACTAATTGCTTGTCAGTGCAATGGACCTGGAAGTGACCTAGGTCACATGATACCAAAAGGTTAATTTAGGATCAAAAATCACATGATCCTTATAGTTAGTAAATTTACTGATGGCTGCATTATTAACTTATAATTCAAGAGATATAAATCTCTCTGAAGAGAAAAATGTCATCATTAATGACTTAGTGGGGTTAACGTTAAGATCCTGCTTGATCCTAGTGTACCAATCATCAACAGCATTGATGGAAAGTTAAAGTCCTCTGTATGGATCTTTCTTCAATACTTGCTTTCTTATAATAATAATTTTGAACGGGACATATCAGATTTTTGTAGACTTTTGTAAGTTTGCTTTTAATCTACTGGATTCTATTCTCTCGCTTCATGTTTCAAAATGAGGTATAAGATAAAAGAATATCTATCTTCGACCTTTTCCTAGCTGCTGCTCAGCTTTATAAAGCAAAATGCTTAAATTACTCCTTCACATTTTATGAATTCAAGGCTTCACTTTAGGTATTACATTTCCAAGATATACCTCTGGTTTATAATATAAATACCAATGTATTTAAAATAATTTTATTTAAAACATAAAAATATTTTATTACATTTTTTCAAAACAGTTGTTGCATATCTGTGGCCATCTCTTTGCAATTTGTTTGGCCCATGGCTTCTACCATATTGGGAAGATCAACTTAAGGAAGAAGGAGCTCATTGGATCTTAGAGTTAATGGATGGCCATCCACCCCTCACCCCTTGGATTCCATCTGACTCTGCTTATGCTTTCACTATTGCCCTTTCATTCTGTCGCTGTATTTCCTTTTGTTTGGATGTATTACCAGGTGATGTTATCTCAAGATGAAATCTTTTTTTATTTCCTCCTAAAATCTGTTTTAAATTTTTATAATCTGGGCAAAATATTTTATGCTCTAGATTTAGATGTTTTATTAGGATTATTTTTAAGATTTAAAATTAAATATAAGTATAATTTTTACTAGATAGAAGATAGAAAACTTACCAGATTATTAAATGGATGGAAGAAAAAGTTATTTGCCATAAAAAAATTTAATTTTGCCATAAATATATTTAATATACATTCATTGACTTCCAGATGGTAAAATATATTGATATTTGATAAAATTAATATTTACAGCCCTAACTTTGTCAAGAGATATTTTATGTTGGGAAAAATTTGTTTATTTCCTCAATTGCTTCTATTTATGAATAGTGGTACAATGCTCTACATTTACACATATGAATAATAAGCTATCTCTTAAGTACAGCAGAGGGTGCACTGTACAGCATTTTTATGTTTAATATTCATGTATTTATAAAAAAATGTTTTCAAGCAGCTTATTCTCAGGTAGGGCTCATAATATTGGGTATAAATTCCAAGGAGGAAAGGGCAACTGAGAAAAAAATTGAGGCTTATAGTATTTTAAAATCAGATAATGCACACTGAATTATTTTGACTTAATCAATAAGTGAACCATCAAAGGAAAACTAATTTTAGTTTAATCAGATTGAATTAATTCATGTTTTTAATATTGTTTGAATAAGTACATCAATCATGGAAATTGTTTGTGCTCTTGAAACTGAAATGCTGTCAAAATATAAGTATCTTGTATTTTCATTATACCATGTTACTTGGTAAACTGTTAGTTTGATTCCATTTTGAAATTTACTTATAGTGTATCTGCTTTCTTTCTATTTTAAAATATCTATGTAATTAAATGGAAGGGTAATGGTGAACTAAGCTCTGCTCAAAATAATGTCTTCACAATGTAACTGTAGTTGGATACAAATTTGCATATTGAAAAGATGACTATGAGAAAAGTGTCAATGGAACTATTTCAAAATCAAGCAGTGAAGAATTTTATCTCAGTTAAATTTTTTGCTATATATATATATATGTTAGCTATTTCAATTTTACAGGTCATAGCAACATACTTAGTCTTGTTTGGGAGATATACTACTCATCAATAGCCCAAATTGGAGTAGGGTGTCATATCTTAGACATTATACATGATGCTTTTACAAAATTACCATGGAAACAGTTTTGGCCCTCTCTTCAGAATCTTAGGGGTATGATTGATGTAAGTGTATTTATATTAATTTATATTTATAAATTATATTTTATATTCATTCATGTAAATAGTTACATTAGCATTGTAGTAAGTCTTAGATGGGATTTTCTCTATACTAATGTTATTATTTTCAGAATAAAATTAATAAAGAGAATCCCATATTAATTATTTTTTACAATCAACAATCAATTTTTTTATTAAATAAAAACTATTATTAAATAGTAATAATTAAAAAATTTGTTGTGATCACTTTCCATTTTATTGGAATAATTCAGAAAATTATACGTCTGAAAGTTATAATGCTTGTAATACCAATGAAAAATTTAATTAATGCATAAAATTATAATCTTAGTGATATTCTAATGTATTCCCATATAGAAAATTCTGAAATATATAGTTGGAACTTAATTCAATTCCTTGAATGCTAAATGAGATTTATGTTAAACTTCAACATATATCTTTCGATGATCAGATTGTCCTATGCTAGCAAAAACTGTATTTAACCAGTTATCTGGGTATTTTAATTTTAAATGCGTATCTGCAATGGGTAGTTAATTTTTATAAAGGCCATTTTATGGGCTTTTGCAATTTCAAAATATAGTGCTGTAAAGTAAGGTATTCTTTCTTTATTAAAAAATGTATTTTGAAATTTTTGAATAAAATTAATGACTTAAAATTTTGATAAAACAAGTTGAAAACTGCATGAAGTTTATTGACATCATACCCAAATAATTGGTTAAAGAAATGCAGAGGAATGGAGGAAATGGAGAATATAGGCAGAAATAACAAATATTATGCTAAGGGAGAGAAATTAGATAGCAAAAAGATTGATAACATCAAAGGCATTGGGAATAAGGAGAGAAGAATTGTTATCTTTTTAAACTTTTATTAACTCAAAGAAGTAAAGAAGAGAGGACATAAAAGAACTGTAAAGCTAATCATCTGGAGAATGAGAATCCACTAGGAAAAGTCAACAAAGACAACTCAGGATCAAAGTATATTAGTCTATATTGGCTGGTAGAAATTGTTCAATAGAGGAAACTCTAGTAAATTGTGGACATACTAAAGAAAATAGATTTAATGACAGGGAGACTATTAGATTAGAGATATCAAAGGCAATGAAGGTATGGTTGGAGCAGTATTATACCAGAGATCAACAAATCAAAATCAAATAATAGACTATATATATATATATATATATATATTTTTTAAATGTATAATTTGTGTGTGTGTGTGAGGCACACTCCACCACCTGAGTGAAACCAACCGTACCTGTCATGGGTTCAATTGGACTTATACATGAGATTGCATGGAAGAATGATAAAATTTCATTACTCTATAGCTTCTGAATATCTCTACATAAAATATTACTTTTTATCTACTAATGGTCAAGGGTATTGGATTTGATTCTAGGGGGTATTTACCATTTCCCTTTAAAAATAAATGGGAAAATCAGAACACCTTTTGAGGGACTTTCTAAAAGTTTGCTATATATTTTCTTTGAAATGTGAAGGAATTATAAGGACAATGATAAGTATGCGAATGATGAAATAATTTGCTAAGAAATATTCTTAGTTTGATGTTTGGGCGGGAAGAATAAGTAATGCATCTCAAAATATTTTACATTGAGTTCAATTTCCCAAACAAATTTCATCTTGAAAATGGTGAGATTGTTTGATGGATAAGGATGGTGATTTATCAAGTTATCTCACAATCAGTGGGTGAATTATAGTCTAATTATTGTTGTAGATATTTCTCAAGCCATTTTAGCAGAACCTCCCTATATATGGTCTCCTACCTCCATTCTTTGGACTCAATTTGCTTAAGCTGTTTGATATTTTGCATAAATATACTTTCAGTCATTTTCAGAATACTCTCAGAAGATGATAGCATGTCCAGTTTGGAATGAAAATTTCACCTAAAAGATATTATATAGCATGGCCAAGGAATAAAAAATACTTTAAGTAACATATTTAAATGATAATTTTTTGAGAAAATTAATTTTTCAGAAATTCTATGAGAAATCTTCTCTCAATGTTTTTTCTTATATAATTATTATATATTATATTATTTTCTATTTATATTCACTGCAAAAATTACTTCATTTGTTTATATATCATCTTTGATATTATAATATTAATTTAATTTTTGCTGACTAATTTTCAGGTAATGCAAAGAGTTCCTGAATGCCATGTATTTATATTTTACATTACAACTCATATACGTTGGAAGGAATGGATTGGATCACTTGCTCCTTCAAATTCATTGTGTTCTGAAGCTCTCAATTCTCTTTTAAATTTGATTTTATCCCTTTCTTGTGATCTGAATCTCAAAAAGGTAAGAATCAAAAAATTATAAGAGATGACATTTTAGCTTTTCTCTAATAGATGTGACAAAGTGATATTGTAATATTTCATTATTTCACCGTTCAAAACTTTGTACTGTAATTCAGGCTTCTTTAATTAGTTCAATATTATACAAAAATATTTTTATGTAGGATAATCTTTTAACTCTATATACTTTTTTCTTTGACATTTTGAGTGGTACAAAAAGTGGAATGCTCTCAGTCAATGTGATATGTTGTCCAAATGTAAGATTTTCATGTTTATAATTATAAATATAATAATAATGTTGATTATTTTGGATGTTGACCTTGTTGAATGTTGTTGGAATCATAATTCTGAAATTTCAACATTAAGCTGTGTATTTTTTTAAGGAATCATTTATGATATATAAAATTTTATTTTATTTCCTGTATAAGCATCATGAAAATTCAAAGACTTTAAATAACTTACCTTTTACTACCATTGTGATTAATAATATATGAGTAAAGGTGTGCTTGCAAACAGCAAGCAATGCTATTATATATTTCTAATGCAAAATAAGATTTGTCGGAAGATGTCTATGCTCAAACATTGCTAAACATAAAGTAATATTAATAATATAATTAAGTAATATAAGGACATTATCGCAGCGTACAATACACTGAATTTGAATTTCCCGTGTATTTCTTATGGCAGCATTATTTCCACCATGGCGTCAAACCAAGGACTATCTGCAAGTGCAAATTAATTGGTTTCTATCATTTGTAGAATTAATTACCGTATTTTTTGGACCATAAGATGCACATGACCATAAGACACACCTGGTTTTTAGAGGAGAAAAATAGGACAAAAAATATTCTGAACCAAATAGTGTAATAAAATATTTAATAATGTGTAACAGAATAATATTTGAACCATATAAACTGAACAGCAGTCAACAGTGGCATTAAGAACCATCATCACACATAAAGACAAAGGTTTGAGTACTCTAGTCCAGGGGTCTCCAAACTTTGCAGCCTTAGGGCCATACTGATTACTCCAGCAAGTTCCGAGAGCCAAAACCATATTATACCAATTACATAAATCTCATTAGTATTTCATATGTCATTATGCTTGTTATAAGTTATGTTTTTATTTCAAATGTATAAAATGTTAGTTGGATTCATTTCAATAATTTGTTAGTTATTATATACTGAAGTTAAATTTTCTGCATATTATACATGTCTTTACTCATTACAGTTCTGTGTTCCTATATTCAACTTATCACAAAAACAATAAGCCTACAACAATGTTATGAGTAGTTAGCCCATGACCATATCAATGTAGATGTCATATTAATAATTATTCAACATAAAATTAGAATTCTTCAGTAAACTAAATTTAATTTCCTATAAAAAATATGTTCTCTAAAAGGAGTTTTCAAGTATTCTCTCCAAGGGCCAGACAAAATCTGTCCGCGGGCCAGATGTGGCCCTCGGACCATAGTTTGGAGACCCCTGCTCTAGTCTCCTGAAAACCCCGCGCACTGTGCACTGCTGTGTAGTGTAACACCGCCTACTACATGCTATCCTCCATTAGCATACGGCGGTGACACAGCACAGAGCAGCATTGCGCCTCCTGCAAATGCCTGGCATTAGTGTCAGCGGGTCCCGCTGCAGCTCTGATACAAATGCCCGGCATTAGTGTCAACGGGTACCGCTGCCACTCTGCAAGTGCCTGGACAGGGGACCCGTTGCCGCTCTGCTTCTATTCGGACCATAAGACGCAGGCACTTTTCTCCCCACTTTTTGGTGAAAAAAAAGTGCGTTTTATGGTCCGAAAAATACCGCAATCATTAATTTAATTATTTTCATGTCACTCCTCTTGATATATTCTGCAAATTATCCATCCATCGTATGTAAACAATATTCTTGGATCTTTCTCCTAAAAAGAAACTTTCTGTTACCTTGTTGAACAAGTTAATACTTAATAAAACCTTAAATTAGTAAACCAAATAATAATCCTTTGTTAGTAATGACTGGCAATTTGGAATGGTTAGCATGTTAATTTTCTTAAGGTCCCAGGGTCAAATCCCGGCTGAGAAGGAAATTTTCCTCTCAGGGTCTAGATGTTTGTGTATGTCCCTTGTTAAGTTTACAACCGCATTGTAATTGTCCTGAAAGTGGATGTTTGTGTGGCCTTTGATAATAAATAAATATTTTTTGCATACCAGAGTGGCCTATTTGTGAAGGATTCAAATGTATATTTTGGGCTGGATCCTTCAAAGTCAAATCCTTCTAATTTTTTGAATATGTGATCTTCTTTGGATTCCCAATTTATTTTCTAGATTCTCCATGATATTTTTAGAATAATTATAGAATGAATTGATTAGCATTCTCTAGATTCTAACAATGAAAATTCTATATTTTCATTTCATCTGATGCTCATTAATTACCAGCATATTTATTATAACATTTATTTTTTCTACTTCAGGTTAATTATACAGACCTTCACCCCTTACTAATAGATGCAAAAGACTTCCCATGGCACAACTTAAGAGCTTCTGACTATGTATTATTGCTTGATTTATTCAGAAAGTACACAAAACCTGAAATTGTTTTTGGATGGAGTGATTCAAAAAAAACTGAAGATGTTTCTCTGTTACTGTAAGTAACAAAACAGTTTTCACAGATAAAAATATTTGCATTAATATAAAAAGAGATGTAGACTTATTCATTAACAGAATTTTACTAGAAAAGTACATATAGCAAGATTAGTGACTGAAAGATGATCTATTGATACTTACATTGGGCAAACAATTAGGTCTCCAACTAACACATTTTGACTAACTTCTGTTAGCAGAAATGTGTTAGTTAGAGTGAATTTTTTGTATTATTATTTTGCATATGTAAATAACAAAATTCTGGTGTTGTAATTTTTATTTATTTGATTTATTAATTTGAGGCCCTATCTTAAGAAATCTAGATTTATGTTTCTTTGAACAGTTTTCAAGTATTTAAGATATTAAAAACCAAGTGATTTGTAAGTTGATTTTAGTAATAACTTTAGTTGGTAATTTTACCATCATTAAATAAAACTTACTAATTAATAATTATAATTTAAAAATTTTTATCAATTATAAATTATAGTAAATTTGGTGGGAGCTTTCAAAAATCTTTGTGGTCTTCAAGAAAACATCTGCAACATTTTTAAATCTTTTGATATTAGTATAGATTGTATAGCTAAAAAAATTAGAAATCATTGATCTTTTGTGAGGTTTATAACCTTGCATTAATTTGTGAACTATACACATTTCATTTGTTCTTATATACACTTACTAGTTATAATATAATATTTAGGTTACTTCAATGCATAGCTGGCATATGTGATCCTCAACAGGAAGAAGGATTGCCCCCACGGGCCATACCATTCTACTGTGCCATAAGTAAATTACTTTTTGATGCCATAGAAGGTGTGGAACAGGATGAAATTGTTGTGGATGTTTTAGTAAAAATCATTAAAGAATTGGAAGCTGCTGTTAGGAAAGGTAAATATTTCTGTAATTGAAAAAACTTCATTATGTGATACTTAAATTGTGTGTATAAAATTAAATTAATTCTTGAGTAGTTACAATTTCAGTTGTTTAATTAAGTCTCATATCATTAGTATTTTTTATTAATAAGGGCTACATTGTAACTCCTACCTCTGTATCAATTTCTGCCACAATCTATTTTGAGAGTACAAACACACTGAGTATAGAATTCTATAGATAGGTTTTTGAAAATTGGGTTAAAATATTCTTTTATTATGTGGTAATTTTTTTAATTTTATTTTAATTTTCAGGATTTTCACATAGGGGAAATGGTAAACAAATGTTGGAAATGGCTGATGCAATAAAGCTTGTATTTATTCCACACCTATCTGCAAACTCTCTCAAGTTTACAGAAGCTTTCTGTAAAGCTCTTTCTACAAAGTCTTTCTCATCCTATGTTCAATCAAATACTCTTTGTTCTAAAGGACTTCTGTATGCCCTAAACTCATCAAACTTGACACAATCTCAGCTTCACTTGCTTGTGGAGTGTGCTTTGGAAGTATTATTGATAGATGAGCAAGATGTTTTCCCTTTATTAGATTTTATACCAACACTACTCAACTTTCAAGGTTAGTTAATTATTAAGTATATTTATAGGTGAGCAATGGTTTAGAAAAAAAATTTTAGGAAAGAAAAATTATCCTTGTCATGTTAGTTGTGTTATTATCTACATAATTCCATATCCTTATTTCGGATCTAAGAATCTTCTGTTTCTAATTTTATGATGAGTAGAGAGAGGAATATTTACGTTTAATATTTTGTATTGCTCTCATAATAGTCTTTTGGATAATAGAAATCTTTATAATAACTTTGTAGTTTGTATAGAATTTTTGTCTCTGGCAATTCTGGTGAGTTTAAATATTAAATAACAGTAATACTTACATCTCTATTATAAATCATTCCCTCTTATATTGAGTGTTAAATTTCTTTCAGGTGATAATATGGTGATAGTAGCAGATGCACTTTCTTCATCTGGTCATCTCCTAACCCTTTCTGCATGCTTACGTAAGGCATCTTTTTTATTGCCATCGGATCCTTCAACTTCCCAAAGCATTGAAAACCCATTAAATTTGTTAGTTAATCGATGGCTTCCTGCTCTCACTCTTACGTGAGTATTTTTTAATACTCAGTGTGTTTTCTATGAAAATTCTCGAAGAAGTATGGTATGGTAGTATGGGAAGTATAAATGCTTATACATATGGGTAATATGCTAGATTAGATGACAGTAATTGTTACTTTATCTCGATTTTGTTCTATTAATCAATGTAGTTAAAACCTCTGTTTTTCTTTGCCCCTAATAACCAAAATATACTTTTTCTGGAAAATTTGCGTAAACTTAAAAATTATTGAAAAAATGAATGTGTTCATTCCAAAGTAATTGAATGTTTCTTAAATAATTATGAATGCAGTGGTGAGTAGATTATTGCAATTATATAGATATGATTATTATTAAACATTAAAATTAATATATTTTACACAATAATCAGAACATATTACTGTTTTATTAAGGTATATTTAAGGAAAAATTTTAAATCCTCTACTGTCAAGAGCCAATAAGATCTAATTGAATTATGAAGTTAGCATTTAAATTTTTTCTGTAAATTTCATTCAATATCTTTATTTAAAATCCTAGGATATTGCAGAGAAAAATAAATGGGTAAGAATATAAATTAAATTTGCATCTTCACTTCCAAATACTGTAATTTAATCATAATTTTTAAAATTATGCATCTGGAATTCCAGTACTGGCATTTGTTTTTGCGTTTGAATTATTAATTTACCACTGATACCAAATGAAGTCGGTGACTACTAATCATTCAAAATGTAAAGAAATGTGATGAAGAAAAAAGTGTTGTGAACATCTCATTATCCCCATCAAATGGTTTCCTATTTTCATACAATGCTTCATTCCTAACTTTTGAATGATTTCCAGGGAGAATATTGAATCTAAGATCCCCTTGCTCTGGGCACATGCTCTCTTGTTTGCTCAGAGTTCTCAAAGTAGAGAAATGGCTGGTGCCTTAGAGGAAGGCTTGCAAATTCTAGCTACCAGTCTCATTAACATAGGCAGTAGCCAGGAGGGATTTGTCAATAGCTTTCTTGGATCCATAGGACTTAAGAAAAGATTATCACCTTCAATCAGGTAAAGTATATAAAATACTTGGTATTTATGCCTGAAAAATGTTTGATATGAAGGAGTTCATTTTTCTCTCTACAGATTCAAGATTTTCTGCACTACTGTAGCTGCGTTCCTGTTTGCTTATCTTGAAGGAAAAGAAGTACATGGATCAAGGCTAGTAGTGTTTTCGCCCTTCTCATCAAATTATCACATGTTTACCCTCATGATTATAAAGATATACTAATGTATATAGACTTTCTATTCTCTTTATTAATCATAATTCAGAAATTTAAAATTTCATTCGAACAGTTTTACTTTCACAGCCATGCTCTCTTATTATACTAATTATACTAATATTTCTTTTTAATCTATACATTAACCTTATTTTTGCTGAATCCTCTCCAGGGTACTAGCAAGACATGGAGTGGTAATTTGAAAAGTGCTGCAACTTACATACTTACTATACATAGACATGTTCTTCCCATACTTTTCTTAAGGCAGCATTATTACCGCCCCTGGGTCAAGCCAAGTACATACTGCGAAAAATACTTTTATTATTCGCTTGAGTATGATTAACTTTATAAACACTAAATTTTCAAATGGAAATACCTTGAGGAAGTACCTCAAAATGAGTCCTTAATTCCATATGCATTTCTTTTGGACATAGAGTTAACACTTCCTAGAATCGAACTTATGACCATTCACGACAATCTTAGGAGCGTTTTTATGTGAGAATGGTCCCTTTTATGGCTATGTAAAACACCCGTCTATGTGTCACAGGTTCGATTCCAGAGCGACCCGTAATCTCAATTTTCCTCATAAGAAATACATTGGCCACATTTCCGAAAGCTTTTTATGGCACTTCCCAACCGTGCAGAGGTTCAAAATTTCACACAGCCATTAAAGGGAACATTCTCACAAAAAAGCGTCCCTAAGAATGTTGTAAGTGTTCATTGGTTAGATGCTTGAGGCCGTTTACTATATCTCCATAAGAAATGCTTAGGGAAATAGGAACTCCTTTTGAGGCTCTTACTGAATGAATTTCCCTTTGAAATTTAATGTGTTAATAAAGTCAGTTATACTCAAGCTAATGATGACAGAGTTTTTTGCAGGATGCCTTTGGTCGACACCAGGGCGGTAATAATGCTGCCGTAAGAAAAGCATGGGAAGACCATGTCAATGTATGTATGCGCTCTGATATTTTCGTTTAACTTTTCCTTAGTAATGTGGACGAAGATTAACCCTTCGTAAAATCTTATTTTTCATTAAAAGACGTATTATTACATTGCTTGCTGTTAGCAAGCACACCTTAAATATATATATATATAGATATTAAGTTTAATGATATTTTTGTTACCATATCTATTATTTATTCTGATTATTGGTTCTGAAATTACAGGTTAAAAGATGCCCAATCTTCAGTGGAGAAAATTTGCAAACAAAATAGAGAATTTGGTGAAGTAGCCACAATTTTCAATTCTACAGTAATGAAGCCTAATTTGTCACTAAAGCATGGAAATGAATTGATTGAAAAGCTTCTTGGCAGACTTTACTTTGAGACACGCTGCTATATACAATGTGTTTATTGAAAATAGCTATCTGTGATATATAATTGTTTACATGAAGAATTTAATTTATTTTGTTGCCAATCATTGAAATATTTTCCCCTACATTCATGGTAAGAGCTTTTTTTTTATTTCAACATATTTATAGAGAGCTCTGCAATCATTAGTAAGTCAACAAGCAATCCAATGGAATTTTCCTTTCCTGAGAGCTGAGCCACTGTACATATGTCTGTATATTGTCTTTAGGTTTAAAATTTTTGCCTGATACTGTCAGTTTTCCTATTTAAAATTGCATTAACATACTTTTGGGTTTCAACTCTATCAAAAGAATTCTAAACCTTATCAAAAGAACAAGGTATAGGCCCTTACTTTAATTAGGAGGCTTTTATATTGGTAGAATTATCATTGACTGTTCACAAAAATAGAGAGAAAATCATTTTTCCTTTTCTAGTGTTTAAACTTTGTTTTAAATCTAATTTTTAGTCATTGTATTTCAAACATATATTAATTTTATATTAATTGTTGGAAGAACTAATTTTATTAGTTCTTCCAACAATTATTTCCAATTTAAGTATAAATCTTCTAAGATATTCACATCTTTTATTGTATGTCCTTATATCTCACATATGAAACTAGCTACATTTTGACAATTAAAATGCTAAGTATTTTCTTTATGGTTTGATCATGGTATCTTAATTTTCTTATGGGAAATAAGAAATAATATTAAAACGATTTGGAATTTGATTTTTTTCTTTTATTATTTTTATAAATGAAATTTGAAAATTCTTACCAGGGAATTTCTAAAGCAATTTTAATATTTTACTAAAACTTTGCTATCAACATTAAACATTTTTAAAAGAATTAGTAGAGTTTATGTTGAAGAACGTTTTTTTCATTTACCTCATACCTATATTAAAATTTATTGATGCAATTACTTCAAATTGAGGATAAATTTTGATACGTTATTTTTCCTTCGACATATTTACCACAAATTGCAAAGGATGTTTAGCTTCAGGTAAAGGCTGCATGCAATACCACTTAATTGAAAGTAAGTGGTATTGAAAAGAAGCATATGCTAAAAAAATATTTTCTGTATTGGAATCTTAGATCATATTTCCATTATATACTTGTGTAATAAATAAATGTGATACCGGTTCGGAAACAGAATAGAGACTAATGGCCAAAGATGGTCTGGTGGCAGTAGAGGTTCCTCTTCATTGGAAAACCACATTTTCCAATAAAGCATGAACCACAACATTGTATTAAGCAAGAAGTCAACTGACAAAAATAAAGCATTACATTCTTCTCCCTCTTCAAAAACAAAAGGTTGTGCACAAAAAAGGAACATCAAATTGTATAAAAATAGATTCAACAAAACAAGTAGTGATCAAAGATTTAAGCTCTCCCTCATTCTCCTCTCTCTCAGAAGGTACCTTCTAACATCTGCAGTCCTTGGACAATTACCATTGTTTTCTGTCACTTTGCTCCAATCACTTTCATTCTCCATTTCACTTGGGATTGAGGTAAGAGGTCTTTTACTAGATTCATTTTAACTGTGATCAACTTGTTTACAAGTATCTGTAACTGTTATTAATGGTGATGTTGAAATCAAAAGATCACCTGATGGTCTTCTATTGCATGGATCAATGTTGAAATCTCATACACTTGACTCTGCACTATTTTCTTTACTTGGGTGGTTTTTGATAGCCCTGATTTGATCTCAATGTCTGTGCTATATGAGACCCTCTTCAGTTTCAATCACAAAATTTTTGGAGCTTATCACTGGCACAAAAGACCCCAATACCCACCTTTTTTTCCTGTATACTGTCTGGCAGCTACTCTATTAAACTGCCTGACTATATCCATCTTCTATGTTGTCCCCTGGGCTTTGCTTAACTAAAATCAACGGGAATCTCAGTATTCTCCCTAACAGTAGTTTACTGGGGGCTTCTATTATGGTATTATTTGACTGTAAAAGAGAAAGACATGTAAAGCATTATTTAGAGGAACATTTGAGTATAACATGGACTTAACTTTTGCTTTGAAGTCTTTGACAAGATTCTCCACAGACCCATTAGATGCTGGGTGATAAGGTGAAGGGAGGACATGCTCAATTCCATTTCTTTTATAGAATAAACTGTACTCTTTGGTGGTAAACTGTGAACCATTATCTGTTACTATAACTTCTGGAAAACCAAAAGTAGCAAAAATAAGCAAGTGAGAAATAATCGCCTCAGCTCCACTGTCTCAATATTCCTTGACCTTAGGCCATTTGTAATAGTTATCAACTAACACTAAGAACATTCTATTGATAAATGGACCAGCCAGGTTTAAATGTAACCTCTGCCATGGTCTCCCAGTAGGTTCCCAAAACTTAGCTAGCCTATATATAAGACCTGGCTAAGGATTTCATTTTATTTATACATAAGTGACTAACCTGTAACTCCTCTTTTACTTTAGGAGTAGCTTAACTGGAATAATTATCCTGTTGCCCCACAATACACACCCTAGTTAGGTTAGCCCATATCTTCTAAATCAATATGGTTTATGCTCCTCTATTACTTAAGTTGGCCACCCAAATTTTGCAATAGTCTAGTATTTTACTGAACAAGGTATCCCTACTGGATTCCCTACTTATTACTTCAGCAGTGATTGGCAGAAATTCTCCCTCATGGGTGTTTGTAATATATAGGTATCTTTAACTTCTGAATTGTCATGTAACTGAGGCTTTCTAAACAACTCATCTGCCACTTTGCTAGCTTCTGCTCCCATGTGCTCATCTCATATATTTAATCTTGCAAAATTACTACCCACCTTTGTATTCTGTTGGCTGCCATTCAGGAAATTCCTTTGTTCTCACCAAAAATGAAAATTGGGGGCTAATGGTCAGTTCTCAAGCTGAATTTCTAGCTATATAGATACTGATGGAATTTTTTACTACAAAATGGCAATGTCTCTTCGTCAATCTGAGAGTAGTTTCATTCAGCATTTTAGAGGGACCTTGAAGAAAATGCAATTGTTCTTACTTCACCATTGATAAGCTTATGCAAAATTACTGCTCTTAACCCATAAGGAGACGCATCACTCACTAGAAAAATTTGCAAAGACTGATTCTAATGCACCATAACCCTATCTGGCACAATAGACTTCTTTATTGTCTCCGTAGCTAAGTTGCATTCTTGACTCCAATCTCATCTATGTTCTTTTTTAAATAGTTGATGGATCCAATGTATTTGCTAAATTTGGCAGGAAATGAGAGTAATATTCTACTAGCCTAGGGGCTGAAAAATACTAGCCCAATAAATTTAACAAAATATTTCTTGAAAGTACACATCTTTTTGTTATCATTGAATACCACTTAGTCTTTGTAAGAGTCCCTTAAAATTTTTTAAGCACTCATTATCATTTTTTCCAGTAATAATATCGTGAGCCTGTGAGAGATCCAATGTTAAATGATTTTCCCCCTTGCAGTTTACAAAAAAATTCTTCTACCATATGCAGTGGATAACGTTCTACTTCAAGTTGAGGGTTGACTGTGACTTTGAAATCTGTACATATCCTAAGGTTCCAGTTAATATTTAATAGGAATTATTTGGGTTGTCCACTCACTGAATCCTACCAGGTAAATTATGACCAATTTTAGTTGTTCTTTTTCAACTTTATCTTTCAAAGTAAAAGCAAGGGCTCAAGAATGACAATAAAACTGGTTTTCCTCCTGATTTCAAGTGGAGTTAAAATTTTTCTTTGTTGAAGGTTCTATACCATCCAATATCTTCAAATTCATTAGATAGAGTTAGATTTACTGATTTAGGAAGGTTATTTAAAGGTAGAGAAAATTTTAGTGAACTGTACCAATTCCTGCCTAACAAGGAAACCTCTCATTGGGAACTATATAGACTCAATGAATGGAATGAAATCACTAATCCTGTAGTGGATGAAGATCAATAGAATGTGCTCAGCAGTTGTTTCTTCAATCAAAAGATCCAATAGTTTGTTAATAAAATACAGCAAAAATGATCCTGTGGAGTCTAGAGGCAGTTTCCTTTAATTTTAGAAATAATTCATAGATATAATTTGTAATTATCATTCATATTATAATATTAGTAATTGATAGGCAAGTACAATACTATTACGAATAAAATGGATAATGATTAAGAAATAAATCTTTGGAAGTTAGTCAAAATTGGCATTTTTGGATATTTTGGAATATCTGAACTGCCATAAAGTGAGCTCATGATTTGCAAACTATTTACCTGTACTTCTATTTCGATCTCAAAATTGAGGAAAATTGATACAGGAATGAGCAAAATTAATTTGGAAAAAATTTAGAAGTCATTTTGAAATTCAATATATCTATATAATGTATATTAACTTTATGCCATTACACATTTTGTACACTTTGTAAAGAAATTTTCTTGTAAATCATGAATAAGTTAATATCATCACGGATTATTTGGGATAAGGCTAAATAAAGAGGTTTCAATAAAGAAGTTAGTTTTTATATTTAGTCTAGTGAGATTTTCTTCATTGAATGCTGAACATTAGGAAAGATCATAGAAGTCAAATGACTATGATCGCCACTCAAAATTAGTTGACAAGGATGGTCAATCTCATGTAGAGGTTCATCACGTCTGAGGACAATTGGGAGTCGCACAAAGACATACTAAACGGCTTTTCATTGTTAAGGGGTTAGGCTTGGAAGCTGCAGACAAGGCAATGAAAAAGGCGATTTTGTTTCCCTCTCATACCTTTAAAATACTGACCAGGATTCTGCTCAGAAGATTGGAAATAAAGTAGATGAAAGCAACAGTGAAGAACAGTTTGGGTTCAGAAAAGAAAAAGGAACAAGAGATGCAATACGAGTAATGAGAATCATAACAGGAAAGATTATGGAATGCTTTGTATGTTTTTTGACTGGCAGAAAGTATAGAGACTACTCAATAGTTTACTTAATAGAGTAAACTGAAGTTAACTATTAGATATGCTTAATGACATACAGATTGATTGACAGGGAGACTGATGAGAAATCTCAATGTAAATCATGCAGTGAAGGTAAGGTTGTTGCAAGATAATATCTGTTCTTTTGGGATAATTTCCTATTTGTTTTCCACGTCAAAGTACTACAACCTTATGGTATTCTAATCATACAGAGAGTCATTGGTTATAGACCCATCAAACATTATTTATTTTTGGCTTTAAGATACTACTGCTGATTGTTAGATCTTTGACTATGGTATACTTTATAATTTGGCTTGAAAGCTTTGTATATTATTTCTCATTTCAGACTCTCTCCATTTATGATACCAATGGAGAATTTTTGATAAAAAAATAACATTCTTCAGCAGGCAGGATGCAAGATTTTTTCATTATAAAAATCCTAAATTTTCCTTGTTCTTTAATAAAAGAAAAATAGTGTCACTCTCTCCAAATTTCGATCTTGATAATCTTTGTAATGTGTTACATTTTGGAGACTTCTATCAAGGGAATACCTGATAAAACACAATATAGATAAACAGATATCATAGATAACCTTTCTTGTCTGCCAGGAGAGGCCTCCAACAATGACAGATCCTTCATTGAAAAGAGACAGCATCAGGTGTCTTTAAAATGACATCAGGCTATCCTTAGCAGCAGTTCTTTCCTTTAGCATGTGCTGAATATTTCATTAATTATTATTGTTTCTTGTTTGACCAGTATATTCAAGTGGTAGTTACAAGCATTGTGAAGCTTCTACCAATTGTATAGAGTGGAAGTTTCTGATTAAGTTTAAATACCTTTTTAGCAAAATGAACTGAATTTAGACAATAAGTATTTTGCTTCAGGATCTCCCATAAAATTATATAACCATTTATCAATACTGGGTAGCTGAATCTGGAAGTCTAAGAAAATAATATGTAAGTTATATATACAGGGTTCATTATAAAAGTAATGCGCATGATTTCATTGTGACGCAACTATCTATTGCTGCATACTCGGATTGGTCGGAAAATGAGGTGTGAAGTCTGTTCTTTCAAACGCACCCAATTTTAGCTGAAGTGTGTTTTTTGTCTTTGTAACACACACTTCACGCAAAGACACGTTACTCAGCTCTCACTGCTCGGATCGAGCTAAAATTGGGTGCGTTTGAAAGAACAGACTTCACACCTCATTTTCCGACCAATCCAAGTATGCAGCAATAGATAGTTGCGTCACAATGAAATCATGCGCATTACTTTTATAATGAACCCTGTATTATCATAACTTACTAAATATATAGTACCTAACAACTTTCAGACAATCCTACAGTCCAAATCTGATATGTTCTAGTCTGTTATTGTAATTTAGTTGTTACATAAGATTTGGGGTCAAACATAAGAGATCCATGTAATTATTGAGAGAATAGCATAATGCTGTTCTTGAAAAGAAAAGGAGATGGATTACTCTTAAATTGTGCATTTCTGAGCAACTCATTTGGGATTGATACCATAGGAAATTGCATTTGAGATGTTGTGATCACATTCTTAGTGTGTTTTTGTGCATTTAGATTAGGGTATTAAAAATAAATTATATAAAACTTTTAACAGCACATTTATTTGATGAATAAAGCAAAAATTCAATCTATTAGAGTGGTAAAATGAAATGGCAGAAAGCCTATACATACATGTTAAAATAACTTGAAAATTTCAGTATGTTGATTGATCATTAGTTAGCAAAACATTTTCAAAAATATCTTATCATGGAAATATACTAATTTATATAATATTTATTATATTAATACTTTGTTCAACAAATGAAGTTCTATGCTGAAGTATCAGAAATGGCACTGGAGACAAATTAAGGAATTAGCTATGCAGTAGCATTTTGAGGGGGTATTAGATGGGTTTTCATTGGGACATGTTAAGAATTTCTGAGAGCTGTATAACTTCACAAATACCTGCATATGTTAAATATATATTCATAGCTATATAAAAAATTTTGATACAACCAACATCATTCAGAGAAAAGTACGAAATATGTCAACACATATCTTTTAGGAATGTCTTATGTATTAGTCCTTATAAGCAAGATTTTCATTTCCTATTCATAAAATAAAAATCTAAAGACACTTGGCAATACTCGTTTCATAAAAATCATATTATTTAATCAAATCACAATTTTTTCAATTTTCATTAATTTCACAGAAATTTCTTAAGAATTCAGGAAAATATTCTTAATGTATTAATTTCATCATTTTCAATACGAAGGAATTGATTAATGTAGAATCAATCATATTATTTATGCAGAATATACCTATTAAAATGTAAGAATATAGCAAACAGTTTGTTTCACTATGAAGAAATTGCACTCATTCTAGGTCCAGCCCTATTGTATGTATCAAATAACACTATTATCTCCTCATGGTATAGGAAGCTGTATCTAATAAAGATATCATTCCTCAGCTTAAGATTATTATAACCAACAAATATTATATTTTTGTAAATGAGATAATTTGATATGAACTGATTTTAATAAGTAATTGACAAGTTACATGTGATTCTTACAGATTTAAGTCCTCTCTTCTACTTTAAGTCACAGTTTAACCTCTAAGAAAGGATAAGGATTTTCTGTTCCTTGAAATGCAACTTTTCGTATAAAATTAAAATGAATTTTAAATATTTCTGAAAAATACATCAGAGTAATGCCTAAAAGTCTTTCAACTGGTATGTGACAGTAATTTTCAGTAAGTGACTAAAATTCAATTCTAATCAATCTTAGTTTATAATAAGTAAATAGAAAGTACACCAAACATGTATGCAAAGTCTCCACTAATAAGTGAAGAATAAAATTCAGATAAGGTGATAATAAAATATCCAGAATCTTTAAAGACAATTTGACGGAAGTGTCTTGCATATGATGACTTTAAGAATGATATACAATACCAGGATATACTCTGCAAAATAATTCTAAATAATCTAAATTTCATTATGAAAATTTGAGGTTGAATGATGAATTGATGAACATCATAAATGAATGTGTTTGTTACTTGGTTTTTCATGAAATAAGAAAATTGTAGTTTATTTCTTAGTAGCCAGAAAATTTTTTTAAGAATACAAACATTCTTTTATTATTTTTCTACTAAATCATCAATCAGGAAGGTTAATTATTCAACTCTCTCTCTCTCTCTCAACCTTTGGCTGGTTATCTTCTCAAATGCACTGCTAATTTAAATCAGATGCCAATGAATAACAAAATGCATCCATCACAAAATGCTATCTAAATACTCTTAAAATATAAATTTGTATTTTCAATTGTCATTATACTATTTTGACATGAAGTTCTGTCTGATAACACTTAATTCCCATTATTCTATTTTAGACACACAAAGAGGAGTAAAAAAAATAGTAGATACCATATATATTTGTACCCTATGTACTTCTTCAATTAATACAATTTTAACACAACCACAGTGGAACAGGATTTATTTTGAAGTTTTAAAGTTCTTGTATAAGAATTAACCATTTACAATCAGTAAATAAATAACGTGTAACTATAACAAGTGTTAAAAAGTATAATTATAATATGCAAATAAAACCTTTTCCATAATTCAGTTTTCAAACATTCAAACTCCTACAAATATACATGAACTTAAATCACACAGTCTACTAATACAGTCAATTTTGTTGCAATATATTTTAAAATTAATTTCCCTAAACTGTAACTATAATCTGCATATTAAGCTCAACTTCAATGAAGAACAATGATGGTATAACATTCATTAAGAAGTATAGTTACATCTGCATTATGCTTTTCTGTCACCTTTAGCCCAATAATTTCGAAGAAACTTGTCATGAATATATTTCATGAAGATGAGAAGAAATACTTTTATAACTGACTTTAAAAATGAATCGATGTAATGATTCAATAAAAAATTAATGTTAATAATAAGTATCAAAAAAGTTTCAAAAGTAAGATTTTCCTGATAGCCAACTTCCTCATAAGAAATGTAGATGATACAAAATGTAACACAACTACTTAGAAAAGAAAAGGATGGTTCCATCACCTCATAGATATGCTCACTAAAGAATGTAACCTTAGATTCATAGTATCCTTTTAACTTTCTTGATTTCAAACATTGAATTTAAATTGGTAGCTTATGTTGTTCGATGACTACGATTTATCATAAACTCCAGTTTTGAAGCATTTCCTGGTCAAACAACCCATTCCAATCAAGCTAAACTTTCAATAGATTTTTTTTTTAATATGAAATACCGAAGTCAGGTTTTGAATTACCAATAAATCTTCCTTCAAGACTCAGTACTAATACTCTTAAATTTGAGTGACATCAGGAGAGTAAAATTTCAAAAGCCATTTCCATGAGACTTAAGAGAAATAAATGATAACTTTATATAGATCTTGAGTGAATGTAGGTAGTCTTTCAATCAACAGCATAGTGTGTCTGCATAATGCAATAACCTCAATCTCGAGAATCACCCCGCCTTCCAGCACCTCCATTAAGACTCTCTCGTAAATGGTGATGATGAAAATCTCCACCTCCTTCATCCTCTTCCTCATCTTCTTTCCCATCTCCAACCACTCTCTGTGAGCTTCTCTTTCTACTTTCTCCTCCACCTAATCGATGCCTTTGACCCAGTCTGTACCTACCACCTTCTCCAGGATCATCATCATCCACTTCACTACCTATATCATCTCCTTCAAATTTACCAATGTCATCTTCATCATCCTCATCAGGAAGCAAAGGTTCTGCATTGAGGAGAAGGTTATCTCTTGAAGGAGCTGGACCCTGGCTAAGGATGTGTTTTGCTCCACTACTTCCACTGCCACTCCGCTTCTTCCTACCCGTGAACACTCGTGCCAACTGGGCAAATTTCTTTCTTGAGACTGAGTTGAAATAAATAATTTGTCAATGTGACTTAAATACTACAACTGTGACTTCTGCATAACAATGAAGATGTCAAATTCCATACAGGAAAATTTAACAAGAAGGATTGTTTCATCAATCACACCAGATCCATTACTGAATAAATTATCAAAACATTTTTGTAATACATAGTATTAAGAACATGAAATTTACTACGATCCACTTTATTGATTATTCCTTTCGAATATTAGTACGAAGAGAGCATTTTTAGAAATATAAACTTAAAATAAAAACTTAGAATAGAGAAGAAACAATGAAGCACATAAATATAGAATAAATTTCAGATCTCACCTTTACCCATATTCCGCAGTCGTTCCTTGAAGAGAGCATCTTCATCATGGCCAGAAGAAGTAAGTGTTTTTCCAAGTGGAAATGAGCCCATATGATCCTCAGGAGGACTATCACAATCACCTCTTTGCAACTGATCTACAATGTTAAATAAATGGAATTATATATAAAGTAATTTTAAATTTCAATCATTTTATTGTAATGTCTCAGATTCAACATCAAAACCTTAATCACTGCATTATTGACATTAATCAGTTGAAATATATACAAATACTGTAAGTTAATTATGGTCTAAGAAGGAAAAACATTAGTATGGTAATTTTTTTGTACAACCACATAGGAATAATTCATAGTGTATCATAAAAGTCTAAAATTTTCCAAATTTCTGGGTGATAGACATAAAAACGTTCCACAAGAATACACCGATTTTCCCATCTGTTCCTTATGGAGATAAAGTTAACATAAAAGTAAGTTAAAGGCAGTTCCACACAGTGAAATACCTTCCTATAGACATATGAAGTTTGCATCTTCTATATACTCAGAAAGTGATTTATGTATATAAATACATGTATATATATAGGCGCGCGTAATCTAATTACGGACGACAAACAACATATATACATAAAGGAGTTAATGCGGCAGACAGACACACAATGCAATCGTAAACTATATTTCATGAACGAAACTTTATTCAATTCCCCTTCTTTTGGTGCTACTTTCAAATCCATACGTGGGTATGGATTTGAAACGAAAGAATTTGAATCAAATTTTGTGTGAAGAACAACTTAAAGTGCGCGGACGCATTCAGAATGTTGACTGTTGCATACGGCGAAGCTACTTTGGACAAAAGCAACGTTTATCGGGGGAACAAAATGTTCTCAGAGGGCCGAGAAGATGTGAGCGACGAGGAGCGTTCCGTACGCCTTAGCACGTCAACAACAGACGAAAACATTGATGAAGTAAAGAAATTAGTCTTGGCATATCGTAGAATCACCGTCAGAGAAGTTGCTGAGGACCTAAATATATCGATTGGCTCGTGCCATTCGATTATTACCAATAGTTTGGGCATGAGACGGGTCGCCGCGAAATTCGTACCAAAATTGCTCAATTTCGACCAAAAACAGAGTCCAGAGTCATAACTGGTGACGAATCATGGGTTTTTGGTTATGACGTAGAAACCAAAGCTCAATCATCCCAATGGAAGCTGCCGCACGAGCCAAGACCGAAAAAAGCACGCCAAGTTTGGTCGAATGTGAAGGTTTTGCTGACAGTTTTCTTCGATTGCAGGGGCGTGATGCATTATGAGTTCTTGCCGCAGGATAGAACGGTCAATAAGGAATATTACCTTCAAGTAATGCGCAATTTGCGAGAAGCAATCCGCCAGAAACGCCCGGATTTGTGGAAGAACAAAAATTGGCTTTTGCACCATGATAATGCCCCTGCTCACACATCGTTACTTGTGCGCGAATTTTTGGCCAAAAACAACACTCTAATATTGCTGCAGCCACCGTATTCCCCAGACCTGGCTCCTTGTGACTTTTATTTTTGTTTTGATACAAATTCTTTGATCCATTTCTTGGAATAGACGAAAATCGAAGACAAGCCTAAACACATCCAAGCAAAACAGCTGCCAAAAATTAACAAAACATTCCAAATGGCCGACATTTTCCGAATAAGTAAGGGACATAAGTAACAACATAACGCCACCAAAAGATCAAATATCGAACTTACGTAGCCAGCGAAAATTCAAAATTCGCGATACTTTTTGAACAACCTACTCGTATAGGTGCACTTGCTGACAGGAAGCAATCGGAAATTATATCTTTTAATAAAGATTTTTAAAAGATAATTCTGATAAGTCATGCAGGATATATTGCATTGATTTCGTTTTCCCATGCATTTCTTAGAGCATAATTTTTACCGACCCGGAATCAAACCAAGGACATTCTGCTTAGAATAATTTAATAATTTGGTATGTAGTATGATTGTCTTTATAAACACTCAAAATTACATAAGGAAATTCACTATAAGGGAAAGAAGGTTCAATGTGAAAATGCGGCCCTTTCTTAGCTGTGTGAAATTTTAAACCTCTGCACGGTTGGGAAGTGCCCTAAAAGTTTTTGGAAAAATAGCCCATGTATTTCTTATGGGGAAAATCGAGAATATGGGTTGCTCTGGAATCAAACCCATTACACATGGGCAACTGCACAAGGAGGTGAAAATATTCCACCTCCTGGCATTAAACCCATGATCTTTGGTGGACAAAGAATAAAATTTTTGTGCATTATTATACTATTTCTATAGCAGTATGAAATTTTGTTGCTCTAAGTGCCCAGGAAGTATTTTTTTTATTTTTAAAAACAACCCCATGCATTCTTGAGGGGGAAAGTTGATTTTTGGGGCCTCCCAGAATCGAACCCATGACAGGTAGCATTGGTTTTCAATTTTTTCCTAGGTGAGAATTAGTTAGCCATCACATAAAAAAATCGGGAACCCCTTGGTTTAGGCTGGACATTCATATCATATACGAGTTAAGGCGTGCTTGCTGACAGCAAGCAATGCTATAATATATCTTTGGTGGAAAATAAAATTTTTCGAAAGATTACTCAGCTCAAACGTTGCTAAACATAAACTAAAGGACATTATCGCAGCTCAAAATGCACTGAATTCGATTTCCCATGCATTTCGTTCGGCATCATTATTCCCGCCCCGGCATCGAACCAAGGCAATCCTACGAAAATCACTGTAATCTTTGTAGTATGATTATCTTTATAATGACTACAAATTTCAAATGGAAATACCTTAAGGAAGTACCTCAAAATGAGTCCTTAATTCCCTATGCATATCTTATGAAGATATAGTTAACGCCCCCTGGAATCGAACCAACGATCATTTACGACCATCTTAGGGACGCTTTCATATGAGAATGGTTCCTTTTATGGCTGTGTGAAATTCTGAACCTCTGCACGGTTGGGAAGTGTCATAAAAGGCTTTCGAAAAAATTATCAATGTATTTTAAACGGGAAAAATCGAGTTTACGGGACACTCTGGAATCGAACCTGTGACACCTAGGCAAGTGTTGATTTTTTCAAGGTAAAAGATTTTTAAAAAATATTTCCTATTAAGCCAGAAGAATAAGATTTCATATAGCTAATGATATTATATATTTTTAGGGAATAATGGTATATTTTGGCTGCAACTGGTCATGGGATCGATGCCAAAGGGTGAAATATTTACAAATTTTGAAAAATCGTAGCTCTCTTAATATGATACTTAGATCATTCAAACTTTTCACATGTATAGATACGTATATAATGTACTCGGAAAAAAATCAACACTTGCCTATTTACCATGGGTTCGATTGCAGAGCAACCCGTAATCTCAATTTTTCCCATAAGAAAAGCATTGGCCTTGTTTCAAATTAAAACTATGTGAAAGAGAACGGATAAAGTGAAGTATTTGTTTTTTGTTGTTGCCACAGCATGATTAGTCGAACCGCAACATATTAATGATAAAAATAATTATATAGCTCTTATAAAGCTCAAAGAAAAATGAAAATTATTAAAATATAGTATGAAATGAATATTTGTACATCTTACCCTTTTCAAGTGTTGATAAGAAATCTTTATTCCATCTTAACTCTGCCATGAACTCCTCATTTTGAAGAAAGAGGGCAATCCGCTCATCTTCCAGAAATCTGTCAAGTTCAGGATCTCCTCCCACTCCCCCAGCTCCAAGAAGGGCACCACGACGTTCTTGATTTTCTGCATAGCGTTGTTGAAGTAGCTGCTGACTGAGCATCAAAGCCTAAGGAATAAAGTTTTCCACCATAAAAAAATAAAAACCATGGTGTGTGCAAATTATCAAGAAATAAACAATACACATTTGACTTGCTTATTCTTTGTGCAACAAGTAAACTTGACACCCTTGCTGTTTGCCAAAGCTTACCAAATAATTTCTTGAAATTCAAGAATTATGTAAAATTTCAAAATTATATTTAAATTTACAGTAATGACTGATTTTTTACCCAAATCTAGATTCCAATTTTACCACTAACTAAATTATATTCCTCACATAAAAGTGAGTTCCAAAGAAATATACAATAAATTAAAAGTAAGTATTATTATTTCACTGAATCCACACAGAAAATTGCCTTCTTGCTTCAAAGTATATTCAATTCAACAAAAAATGAAGTATCCTATCATCAGAAACAAATTACCACTTTTAATATAGCCTTCTTAGTAAAGATCTGTACAATATATTATATATCACATATTATTGTTTTTTATTATTAACTTTTGAGTTGAAAGGTTCACATTCGTTTTCTTTCCATGAGAACTTAAAACTGTAATTTAGGTCCTTTATGAAATAAATGACAAGAACAAGTATTCCAGTATGACATAAATTATTTCCCTATAATAGCTAAAGTCGCTTCATTCCGGGTAATTTGATAGTTGATGCTTGAGATTAAAAATTCTCATTGACCTATTCTTTAGAAATTCCTTCCGCAACAATGCTATTCACTGATAAAGGTTTAATATACAAAACAGCTGAGTATGAAGTAAAAGGGCGAATATATAATTGGTCTCTCTTGCTAACAGCAACCAATTCCCAACATCCACCTGCATATGACTGCACGAGTGTAATTTTGAAACAAATATAAATGCAGCTTTCAATAATAAATTGTATGTATGACGCGACTTAAAATCCGCATTTTTATGATAGACATATTAAGCGCAAACAAATTTGCAAGACGATATGGTTCTTTCAACGCTCATCCTACACATCTCCCAGTGGAATCCACAACAATCTTTTCAATTAGATTTTCGATTAGATAAGCCTCTCAAGTAAAGTTCTGGTAAACACAATCAAATGCGTGAATATCAACCGATAAAGGTGATTTTACTCGCAGGTCATCCTGATAAGTAAAATGGTTTCCAATCTCTCCGATACAATTAAAGGTCATACAAATCATTATCGTCATTTGAAAAATAAATTTTATTTTAAAAATATCACTAATGATAAACGTATTTTTGAACAAGTAAACAGTTAAAATTAATAAAATTAACATTACTTTTAGTAAGCAAAGTTATTTACAACGTAAATTTAGTTACTTGGTAGAACTTGATGATTTCATAATCAGGAAAGGATTCAAAATTTGTACAATGCACAAATTTTGTACAGTTCTCCGCTAATTAAAAACATTAACGCCGGTATAATGAACTAAAACGACCTTCATCGCCAAAGTTCGATTCGAAGATTCGACAAAATCGAGCGAAGATTTTTCTTCTAGTGAAAAGAAATTTAAAATATTTCTTATCGAAATTTTGAAGTGAAGGAATTGAATCAATTGGAACATTATTTCCCAGGTGGCAGCTTAAAATTCGTTCAATATGAAATACTAACCACAAAAAAATTGAGAAAATATATTTCTAAACTGTAGTACCAAACCAACTATCGTTTTGTATGATTATTCGATAATAATAAAGATACAACTCACTCTCTCCTCCTGGATATATTTCCGCTGTCTCCGAATCCATCTGGCTTTGACGCGATTATTATGCCAATTTAAAATCTTGTCCTCTAACCAACATTCAATATATTCAACAGCATCAGAAGAAAAAAGTCTTGCATTACGCGCAAAACTGAAAAAATCAAACCTACTGTCGAAATTATGGTTGCGGCCACCTTTACCCATGTCGTTAAGAGTACCACGATGACCATACAGTCAGTGACGCATTCAACAATCGGTCCGTTTACCAAGATTGCTTAAAGATAAGGAAGTTTCCAAACGGAAGTCAACACAAACGCCTTGTTTGATTCAAAGAACTAAGATGTTTGAAATTCACGATACAAATGCAAATGAACACATAGCCGTTTGAAAGGCCTCGGAAGAAGACTGCTAATTGCCTTCGTCAGACTCAAAACATGAATACACACACTCCGATTTACTTCCAGAGTAAACAGGATTCACAGGAGTCAAAAAGGGAATAGGCGTGTTACTTCGTTTTTCCATCACGGTTCACCGCTCATGTGAATGTATAACAGAATGAAAAGAGACAAGTTTTTTATTTTAATTGTTATTATTTCATTTAATTATATGAGGAAGGAATAACTAAGAGGTTTTTGAACCATCAAAAAGTGGAAATTTTTACAGATTTTCCTCTATATACATAACCATAGAATGAGGAGTTATATGAAATCCAAAATACTGTTTCTCTAGAATAACCTCAAAGTGTTTTTTGTAGCAACAGTTTGCACCCTCTATTCTAATCTGGGCTATTTGATGAGTTGTTTTATTGAAATGTTATTATTCAAAATATTCTGGAAGCATCCTTAATTCACTACATAATTTGGGCTGGAATCAATCACAAATAATTAGTTTCTATTTAGCTTAATCATTCTTGTTCTGCTCTTTTTAATATGGTGAATTTACTTACATTAAAATTATTTTTAAAGAAAGGTACAAAAACATGATTGGATTTTTACATTGGAGTTCATGGTGTTGCTAAAACACCACAAAATACCATTCTTTTAAAATAATTCTAACTAACTCTAATTCTAATACACTAACTAAAGAAATAAATACTCATAAATGTAATTAATCTCAGAAAGAATACATGAATGGTTTGGAGGGCAACTTTTACTTATTAGACAGAATTATTAACATTCTAACATAAAGAGATGTTTTCCTATTTTATCAACATTTAAATTAAGTAGATTCTTTCTTTTTCCTTTTAATTAAAGACATCCCAAAGCTCTTCTCTTTCATTTTCCTGCCCAATACCATCTAATGCATCTTCAACAAGATTTTATGAAAGTGAATTTTTCCCAATCACCTGTTTAGTTAGTATTTGAAGAGATGGCATAAAACATCCTGATGACCTAGACCATAAGTAATATCCCAAAAATATATACCGTATTTTTCGGACCATAAGATGCACCTGACCATAAGACGCACCTGGTTTTTAGAGGAGAAAAATAGGACAAAAAATATTCTGAACCAAATAGTGTAATAAAATATTTAATAGTCTTTATTTTGGAGGCAAGATTGAGACTAAAAAGTCTCTTCTTCCATCTAACCTCTTTAAAAAAAGTTTAAAGTACCAAAAGAATTAGAAAGAGAAAAATAATGATTATAAGAGCGATTTAAGTGGATATAAAAACCTAAGAAAATTCTTAGAAAAAAAAATCCACTGCAGGAAAACACCCACAATGAAGGGGGGTGTGAAAAACCTGCACAAACCTACTGATAGAATTATCTAAAAACAGAACACTAAAATTTCAATTTTACAAGATAATCAATGAGTCAGATCATGTTAAATTTGAAAACGCATCTTATAACTAAACAGGTAATTAAAAACATTCAATGGTATATTTAAGTTGATTGCCGAAAAGAGAGGCAAAGTGTAGATAATAAAATTAGAAGATATTGAACTGAGCTGCAAAAAAAAGAATATTTCAGGACAGATGCATAGTTAAATGAATTGGAGGTGAAAAAGTGAAAGGAGCAGTAGAGAGAGCGTTGATCAGTGCTGTAGAGATGTGATGACTGTTGATACAGGAGATAAATTGGATATATGATTAAGATAAGTAAGACATTTTCTTCTGAAAGATCGGGTGGAAATGGAAGATTTTATGTGGGAGGGAATGGTATTCCAGAGCGTGGTAGCAGTTATAATAAATGATTTGTGATATGTCTCCGTTCTGTGGTTCGGTATTAGTAAATTTAATCTCCCTCTAGTATTACAATTATGGACGGACTCAAATCTTACAAATTCGGAAAAGAGATATTCAGGAGATTGCGTTCGCAAAACAGTGCATGAGAACGTTAGAATGTGTAGTTGTTTGCGAGTTTCGAGTTTTATCCAATCTAATTTTTTAAATGCACCGGAAATATGGTCGAATTTTCTCAAATTAAATATAAATCGAACGGACACATTCTGGATGCGTTGGAGCTTATTGGCTAGATCTCTTGATAGATCTTGGTTAACAATGTCACCGTAATCAAAGTGGGGCATGATCAATGAATTTACTAGTCTACTGAGTCGAAGGCTTTACTAAAATAATGTATAACAGAATTTAATAATGTGTAACAGAATAATATTTGATCCTGCGGGTCGGCTGCAGCGGGTCCCGCTGCAGCTCTGATACAAATGCCCGGCATTAGTGTCAGCGTCTTAGTACAGCGTCAGTGTCAGTCTTCTATTCGTACCATAAGACGCAGGCACTTTTCTCCCCACTTTTTGGTGAAGAAAAAGTGCGTCTTATGGTCCGAAAAATACGGTAAATGTTTGACTAATATTATAAAATCATACTAATATATTGAACAGAGAAATATTACTCTCAGATTTCAAAATAAAAATACAGATAGAGCTAGATATGGAATTGAAATTAAAAATATATACTACCCAACCTAAATACTACCCAAGTGTAGATATAAAAAAATTAAGCAAATTTTTTCTCAAAATTTTAAGAGAATCTACTTATGACTCTTAACGTATGTATTTATTTAATGATGCATTAAAATTATGAATGAATATTATGAAAACTGTGTCAAAGAACAAATAACAGTTTTAAAACACAGACATGCATGAAAGTAACTATAGTTGATAGAAAGAGAAATTTTACAAAAAATCAAGGAAAACATGAAATGGTTATGATAAATACCTAATGAAGTGGGGAACCTGGTGTAGCAAAATATTATTAAACTCGCTCCTTACACATCTGTGAGCATTTTTGATGCTGCTTTATATTTTTTGGCTGTGATAACAGAAAAATTAGAGATATAGATCATGATCGCGCCTCAGCATATGCAGAGAACAGGAGGGTCAAAAAATTCATAGAGATTGAAGTATTCAGTTGGGTGAGTTCCAGTAAGCAGCAAAAAGTTTGCTATTCAGACTAGGTTTAGGAGAGTAGCAGATAGTAACAGTTAAAGTATTTTGATAGATATTCGTAATTGAAACTTTAAATGTGTTTTTCTCAAAGCAGTATTTTTGAAATGTGTGCACGATTGGGCAAAGACTATTGTAACTATTGAAATTCTTTTTTGCATACTTTGAGAAAATTACTTTAACTATTCTGTGAACCTCAAATATCGATAAAAATATAAACCAATTGTCATAAATAAAGAGAATTTTTCCATCAAAATCAAAATTTAAAATTTCAAAAGCTGTCATTTGCACAAATTTTAAAAATAGTTCAGTTTTTGAGGTAAAGGTAAAATACGGTAATCTAGATTTGTCCTTTTCCTGCATAGATACTTTCTATATAGTTAGTTGTATAATATGTTGGATTCTTCAACATTTAGAAGATGCTTTTTCTTTTCCAAGCTGTTTTCTTAATACTTCTAGGGTAATTTATCAATAACTCAAATTATGATGAGATATAAGAATCTAAGATGTAGAGATTGGCGAATAATTATGACAATCATTAAAACTCTGGCTAATTAACAGAAATTATACAGCAATGAAAGTAATTAAAAGATCAAATTATCAGCTGCATTGCCACACCTGTATAATTTACATTTATTTATTATCTAAGGCCACACAAACATCCTCTTTCAGGACAATTACAGAGTGGTTGTAAACTTCACAATGGACATCACAAACATCCAGAACCTGAGAGGAAAATTTCCTCCCCAGCCAGGATTTGAACGAGGAACCTCAGCATTAGAATTAGCATGCTAACCATTCCACCAATGAGGCCGACATGTCTTAATATGTGATATGATATTAATATAACTCATTAGTTGATTTAAAAATCCCAACCATATAAATAAGCTTTCATACTAAACCTGAGGCTTCTTGCTATTATGAGTCCAATGCGTAGCTGAAGAAAGAACAGTTATTCGCAAGAAATCATCAGGAAGTTGTCCTAGCAATGGAGGCTCCCATCCATGAATAATTCTTAGTGGAATTTTTTCTACAGCATCTTTTCTCTGAATATTGGAATCAAGCTCAATAATTTGTGCTAAATCCTCTCTATCAACAGAGGTATCTATTTGGGTCCTTAATCTAGGATGAGCATCTTTTTCATCGGACATTCTAGGCAATGATGTCACTGAAGTAGTAGGAGAAGGATTGAGCTGCTGATTTTCCACATCTCTGAAATAAAAATAAGGGAAATAAAAATTATTTTCTTCTGAAATATTTTTGAATTTAAATACAAGACAGAAATAGAAAATCGACCAGAAGTGTAGATCAAAATGCCATTGTTTCCTGTTAACTGGAAATGAATTACTTTTTCAATTAATGTCTTTAAAAGGGGATAACTAGTTTTATTTTATTTGTTCAATAAGAGATGGCCCTATAGCTTCATTAAATCCTTGTTGAAAGATTGTTACTTAAAGGGGGGAACCTGGTTTAGAGGCCCAAAATTTATATATAGATTTTTTTGAGAAACGGGAATATACACGCCATTGAAAGTTCGTACGTATGTTTACTGTACATGTTTTAATGTATAAAAAACAGTTTTTTGGAAAGTATTGATCAAAGGTTTGCTCTAGATTGTTAAATGTAATCTAAATTAAGAATTAGATGGTTTCTATTAGGAAATATGTAAAAGGTATTCACGCATAACACGGAAAACAGTGTGCATCCTAGCGTCTTCAATTTTCGCTCGATTTCGGTCATCAAATTTTTTCCTCATAGAAAATACATGTATTTCGTCGGTGAACCTCAAAAACTGAACAGTTTTGATTTGGTAGAGAGTTAAATGGATCATTTTCTGGAATTAAGATGTTTCTGAGAGAGGTGCCATAAGATCGACTTGCAGTTTTTTACGGATAAGCCTATGGTCTACAAGATATCTTCCTGATGAATAGTACTTCAGTAAGTCGTGAGAAAGAGTTATAAAATGTTTGACTCGTCAAAACGAAGCGGTTTATGATGTTTAAAATCTGTGTCAGAAATCTCACTCAACAAAAACTCTTCGGTCCCGATAGAAAAAAAAACATTCATCTGTAGCTAATCTGCGCTAATTTATGGATAAAGAATCACACTTTTTTAATAAATCCACGAGCATGCGCGAGTGAAATTTCCTTACCTCACTCTAAAACTGGCACATCTAAAATAGAATCTTTGCATTCGACGGATTATACTGCGCTTTCTTGCACACCTTTACATATATTTCTAATACAGATTTCGCTATCATCTGACCTTAGGATTAAGCTGAGTGTTTGAAATACCCAAGGCCTTCTTAAAAGATGAAGGATCCGAGTAGTACTTGTAAGCCATAAAAATGTGTTCCTCAAGACCCTCCGAGATAGCTGGGTGAGAGATGTAGTCCACACTCGGTGTTCAGCTGCATTGGTTTAAGAAATGCGCTGTAGATTTCTTTACATTTTGCATAACGATCTGAAACTTCGGGATTATCTTTTTGACCAGCTAAACCAGGTTCCCCCCTAGAGATAATTACCTTCCTACTTATTAGCTTTTTACCTTCAAATGTCATTATTTTTTGCCTATGTCTTAAATTTGCAGTATACCAAAAAGAGTTCATAATGAGATCCCAAATTAAGCCAAAGCAGGCAAAATAAGGTCAAATTTTGAAGGTAAAGAGCACATCTTATAATCAAGTACATACTGTACTTCATAATCAAGTATAGGGTATAGTACGTTTAAGTGTATAGTACCAATTAGACGAGTCAACTCATTTATGTACATACAGATCTTAAAATTTTATATGTATTGATTTTTTTACAATGGATAAATAGGAATACCACGCATTACACATTAACGTCAATTTGTAACACTAAAAATAATTAATGAAATAATTTAAATTAGAACAGGAAAAAAATGGGTAGCTGAGTTTGAAGTAGTCTTACAACTCTTGAAAATAATCCACTCAAATAATTGCCAAAGAGTAAATCAGTACTAAAAATCTAACCAAAAAATACACCAAGTGGTTTTCAGTCTATTCACACATATAAAAATCTATGCATTTAAAAAAAATTTAACAAATGATTATGAAATAGAAGCTGAGAAGAATAAACAGGCAGTCAATTGGATCATTGCTTTACAAATATAATTCATTAATTGAAAAATTGCTAGAAAAAATTAGCATAAGTTCCTGGCCATTTTATTGAATGATGCAATTAAGTTCTATACAACATGTTTTTATAACCAAACAAGAAAACTTATTAAAAAATAGGTAAAATACAAAATGCTAAAATGATTCAGAAAGAAAAGAATAATTATCAATTTTTATTAAGAGAATTCACATAGCTTTAGTTAATAATCCCAAAAACAACTGTTTAGTTAAATTAAACCTCCACAGTAGATGAGGGATAGTTTCACAGAAAATAGCTATTGATTTGATCATCAAGGTCATCAAGTATAAATGAAGGAAGATTTTAAGGTGATACTTTGATGGGAATATTTAATTCGATATAAGAAATTTTGAAAATAGAAATATGGATGCACATTTAAACAGTTACTCATTGCCAAAACAACTCAATGCTCACAGAAATAAAATACATATTCTATTAATATCAACAATTTTCCTATCATTTAATAAATTAGGCAATAAGGTACTATTCAAGGCTTTAACAAAGGATATTCAACAAGAATTTTTTAAATCTATAAACTTTTCCTATAGTTAGTGAACTTCCACTATGCATCAAAATTTACTTGGTATGGTTATTATATTTACTTTTAATCATTTTATGATTCAGTTCACCATGCTTAATATAGTACGTGAAACCTTGATAGGGAAGCTAGTGTATAGCATGAGCTAAAAATTAAAGCTACACTATTAACAATGTTAAACAAAAAACCAAATAATTCCAACCAAATTCCTAGACCAAATATTCATGATGATGAACTAATGAACTAATTTTTTTAATCATACTCACTTATTCTTAGATGGTGATATCAAATTTCCACTGGAAGAAGCAGAAGCTATGGAATCTGAAATAGAAACGCCTGGAGAATTTACAGATGATATCTGGGGGATAGGAACAGGTGCAGCTGAAGTTATACTATGTTGCTGAGACACAAGTGGAGGAGTCTGTCGTATTTGACTGTGGTGAGATGTCTGTGCTGGAGCAGTTTTGATTGAGGTTAGTAAAGATGCAGAGGACATTGATGCACCAGCAGATGATGACTGGGGAGAGTTCCTCAGCTGCTTCTCCTTCTTTTCCATTTCATTACGCAAGCGCTCATTTTCATTATCGGTACTCATTGCAAGAAGTTGATCAATAGTTGCATCAACTGCTCCTTGGTTGGCTCGAAGTACTGCCTAAATAAACAGAAAAGTAAAAGCAATTATTAGTCTCTAAATTTAGAACAATCTAAATGCAATAAGCCTGAAGCATCTTACTTAAAAATTAGTAATTTAAAATAATAAATCTTTCTAAAGAAAATATACTAAAAATAAAACCTGAATAGAGGACGAAATGCAACAAATTTTAAACTGCAATTGTCAAAGCTGAGTTGAGGTATACAGCCTGAATCTGCCCTTTCCTTTATTTTCCTTAGATGATATTTCATGGTAACCACCACCATCATGTTCCTGGTTGTTTGCTGACCCATGAACTAAATTATGTTAAATAAATAAAATAAAAAATGAGGAATATTTCACAGAAACATAATAAACAAATTAAAAATTAAATTGAAAATTTTCATTGATAAGGAAGCTGAATTCATAATAGGTCAATTTTACAATAAATAAATTTGCAAAAGAATTTCAATTCAAAAAAGAAAAAATTTGACAAAAGGTATGCGCAATAAAAATACTTTTTCAACCAAATTATTCAGTATAAAAAACATATCATGCAAATTGAAGGAAAGGTCTTCAACCATCTTTGTCAAATATGAGGCAAAATATACAATATGTATGTGTATATATATATACATATATAAGTAATCTATATCATAGTGAGTAACTGATAAAGAATGGAGAAAATCAGGTCAGGTTTTTTTAAATTTATAATAGAGAAGATGATCACTGGTATATAAATAAATATTCATGGATATGTAAGTATTAGAAAAATATTCACAGTTATAATAAAAGTTATTTATTTAAATCATTGTCTAAGATATAGTTTAGGAAGATTTAAATTAATAATTGATATTAGATTCTCATAATAAACCTGATTGACATTAATAATTTTCATAAACTCTCAACTATGTTTGAAGTAGAATAATTTACATAAAACAAATTTAAATAACAGTCACTTTTAAGCAACTCTAATACATTATACATTAATTCCATGGTACAAAAATTAGCAGTAAAAAAAACTAGGACAAAAGAAGACAAAAACCACACCGATTTCTTGGGTACACGAGAATGAACATAATGTGTACTAGAATGTTTTTTATGATTTACAGAAGATCATTCAACATTAGCAAAAACAATGTATTTCTTGGCATGATTTTTTTCAATATTGTAATGCCTATACCAATACTGTTCTTAATATCAATTTTATATTACATAGTCTTTCATAGCCAATATTCTGTTCTCCATCAAGTATTCTAATTCGCCAAAAAATATCCTGAAATAACCACATATCCTTATTGTCTTTAGAAAAGGTATACTCCTAAATGAAACATAGAGTAAAAAGTGCATATAAGAGCATTAATAAAAAAACTCCTTAGAAAGACATATCTAGGAGATATTAGTTTCATATATATATGTATATGTTACAAGTGTTAGACTATCACATACAAGGACCAATAATCAATCAAGTCATCTCAGTATATAAAGAATAAATTTCAAAATGTTTAAATTCATAAATAGTGAATGAATATATATTTCATAGCAATAAGATATGACAAACTTAAAGTTATAACTCTTAATTTTTGGAACTCGTTTGGTTGGCTTGAAAAATACTTGAATTATCACCTAAAATTATTACTAAATATAGTCTTGAAGAGAAATAAAGGCAAAAGATCAATAAATTTTATGAAAAATTCTGTCTTATATATATAATTAATAGGGTAATGTCATGCAAAATGAATACCTCAAGGATAAACGCAATACGTGAAGAGAACAGATACCTCAATGACATCATGGTCCATTTCGGGAAACATGACTTTAAAATCTGCCATAGCTTGGTGAAATTCCAATTGAGTAGTTTGTTGCTGAACAGCTGCCATGGTTTCGCGTTAACGTTGTTTTGACGATTCTTGTTTTCAATGTGGAATATAATGAAAAAATCTTTTACTGAAATTTTAGTAAAACTCAACTGAACTTGGATCTTTATTAAGCAATCACTTACTAGCACAATTTAGGTCATTATATAAAATAAACATCAGAATGGAAACTAGCCCAATAAAGAAAACGTTTCCTCACTGAATACCACATCCGTGTCTATTTTGCAAATTCCACTCTTCACTTCTGAGAGAATAAATTCATACTTTGAGTTGAAGTGATAGTTGCCAATAATATTCGAGAGTTTCAAAATATTGCTATTTTCTTGGATCTCCATGACAAACAGGACCAGCTACTGGACTTTCCGCGCTCAATGATAGGCTAAATTTTAGCATGACATCCAGTCTGGAGGGGGAAAACAACTTTGAAAATCAAATTTTTATTCAATGAGATAATGTATCTTCATTATCTAACATTCAATCACCTCAGCTAAAAACAGGGAGCAATTTTGCGTAAACAATTGCTATTCAACACTTTGGAATTAAAAGAAATCGACAGCCGACTATTTCAAAAGCCTATTTTTAGAACTAAGGTAAATAATTTCATGTTCCGATACTGATAAAAAGTACATAACCAAAAGAGACGAACTGTACATCTGCCGTCTAATAATCACTCTACTCACATCATTTGTGGGCAGAAAACTTCACTTTTAACCAATTGAGTACATAAAAAATCGTCAGTAGCAGAAAAGAGCTTTTAAAATCAATACCTACAATTAACTGTAATGAAAGGGATTATTAAAACGGATAAAATGATTCCTCTCCTTGTAATGAAAAAATTTAGGATTGAGAGCAGAAAACGGATATCATCATTGATTGGATAATCAGAATTGCCAATGTTGAAAATTAATGTGTATACCCATAACCGCGGTTTTATAAGCGCTCTTTGAATAGATCGTTTCCCATTACCTATAAAATAAAATATACATTTATTAATAGTTTCAAGTTCTTTTTAGAAGATCAGTTTTGAACTATTACAATACTTATTCAGAATTTTATTAAATTTCTCAAATTATCGCGGACATTATTTGTAAATATATTGCAAGAAAAATTCTCAACAAATCAGTTTGATTCGAAGAATATCATGAAAAATAAACTCTTTCTATATGTTATGTAATTATATCTTACTGATTCGAGATAGTAAGTAATTTAATGTCAAAGAACATTTTCAAAATAAAAAATACAATTTAAAGAACCAATTGAATTGAAAGAATCACCCTTTAGATTCGAAATAAATTATGCGAAGGCAGATTAACGACTTTTGCATTTACTAATATTTAATGAAATGAGGTTTTTTAAAATTTAAAATGACTTAAACAATTTATTATTTCGAATATTCGACAGTAATGTCACTGATAACGCTAAAATATTGTCTAATAAATAATTAGTCTAATCGCTAGCATATGGAGAAAAAAACATCAAAAATTATCAGTCATTATATTGATGCAGCTAGTTTTAAAATATTCTTCGATATTAATTATATATGAAAATTTTATGCGAGTTTGCATTATTCAACTGCACTTTTGCCTTTGAGCACCGTATTTATTTGCGAACGTTTTCAGTCAAATAAATTGCGCTAAAGCATTCCTTTCATGCTAGAGTTGATTTCACTTTCACCAAAAAAGAAATTTTAGAGACTTGTCAACTTTTCCAAATCCTTCATTTAATAACGTTGAATATTATTTAAAAATTTGGTCTTGCGTTTTAAATCAAATCTAGCATAAGTAAATAGGCATTACAAGTAACGAGGGTGAGAACTGTAAGAGTGGATACTATTTGATATAGAAATATCAGCATTATACGGATTTTAGGTTTAAAAGAACTTATCTTTCCATCCAATTCAGCATTCCAATGAATATCTCAATTTTTTCACTTCCTTGCTACACATTATCATGAATACTTAAATTAAACTTCACATCCTTCCTTTTATAATAATCTGTGAACCAAATGTATAAGGATGATTTTTCCTTTTATCAAAAGAGATAGATACTAGGGATAGTACTGCGCAGTAAAATTGTAGTCCTTATTCGGTACAATGGTTATTCTGTTATTCATCAAACCTTCATCCTTTCAGTTCTTTCACATTTAGTTGTCAGTACTGTACTTAGGGAAAACGCTGTTGCCACACTTACTAATCGTCAGAACACCTCGCCATACGTCACCCCATCGCACTTAATTTCAATTTGCGTGCCTAAACGTTTATATTCAACATATCTGAATCTCAATTTTTGTGCAAAGTAGAGGTTACTAGATTTTAAAATTTTGTTGACATTAGAATTCTCAGTTAAATGCGAATTCCTGAACTTAATTATTCCCTTGGTTTCCAAGAACTTTTGAAGTTTCTATGCATATTATGGAAATACCGGACTTTTCGAATTGGGTAAAAATGCTAAATCACATTTTCCGTTCACACACTCAGTTTACTTCTTATTTGCCCTATATTAACACAAATTACTGATGAATAAACTACCAACCACTTTTCGAAATTGAAAAGAAAAACTAAGCACTAATCGTGGTTAGCTCCCCAACCATCAATTGTCGAGATGTTTCATGAAAGCAGCTGTACTCTAAATGGAACTACTTTGTTGACTGTAATTGGGGGTGCATGTGCTACATCAATTCATGAAATTTTCTGCTAGAAATGACGAAATTCTAATGTTTGCCGTTCTAAGTACAGTAAGACCCCGCTTAATGCGGGGGATACGTTCCAATAACTTCGAGCGCTAAACAAATCAGCGTCAAACGAGGCAACGTAACACGTACACATGTAAATATGTGATGGGGATCAGTGAAAAGGACAAAGAATAAGAAAATTTATCAGCTCTTGCCAAATAAATCACAATGAAATAAATTATTATTTTTATATCTTTATAAACCTAATAACCTTGATGAGAACAAATAAATCAATTGTGACGCAGGAAAGCCGCGTTTGTACTGAGATTGCTACTGATGAGAATACAGTTGGAATCTTTCTTCTGGACAGACTAACGAAAGAGCGTTGAAAAAAATACATAGTATATCTACATATCACCGTCGCTGTAAAGTGCACCGCTTTTGGTTAGTGCATGGCTGTTTCATTTGCACACATATACAAGTATCAATACAATGTGCGATTTAGGGGAACCCCAAAAAAACCGTGTTATACCGAAACAGCGTTAAGCGGGGTCTTACTGTATTTTATTTTTAATAAAAGCCATTTTTAAACTTTTGCTAATACGTAATTTCTTACATTTAAAGTTAATATTTCTTGTTAATTTAAAAATTACTCTTAATGATTTACTCTTGGAAAATATTCAATCTCAGAAGCAGATCTCTAATTTTGTAGAAATTGTCAGGATTTAGGAAAAAGTTTCTTCTGGCTATAGAGTCTGGCAAAATCCAACTTCAACTCATGTAGTTATTTTTAATAGATCTAGGTTGGAGAAAGAATTTCAAATTTGTAATTACGGTCGAAGTAAATAAAATTATGCTGAGTTTGATGTAAAATCAATTCCTCTAGGTTGTGTCCTAAGCTAGAAATAAAGTCACCAAGTCCAAGGGCACATAATCAACACTTTGACTATAGTATTCAATAATTTAATGTTATATTTAGGAATCCAAAAAACTAAATGGAATGTTGGAAAGTAACAGCATTCTGTATCAGTCTTTGAATATGAGAAATACCAATTGAGATAATGAACGTTGGTTTGCAGAACCTGAAAATGAAAGATTATGGAGAAAAAACTGATAGGGGTTAAATGACGCTGAAAAGATTGTATGAGGAATAAAAAACAGAATGATTAACAAAATGAGTTATTGGAAGAGAAAAGAATAGTTGCCCATTGATTATTCCAAACTTTAAATAAAATGACTATTAAAATAGAAGGTTTAATATACCATTGGAGCCAAATTTATAGCTGAGAAAACAAAATCAAAGACAAGTATGTAGAATAATAAGAAACAAAAATATCTAGATGTATGAAGAGCATTGATGAATTGTTTGAGTGAAATGAGTTGCTCCACTATCAATTAATGAAATACAAGAAGAAGAATGAATAGGAAGTGAAATGAAAGTGCTTTGAGGATCAACTCATACCTGATATGATCAGAGCTGCAGGAAAAGATAGTAAAGAAGAGCTTGCAGGGCCTAATTTGTGACATCCAGTAGTTAGAGGGAATGACCCAATAGCAGAAAATTGGTTTTAGCCCAAATCTTTTCCATTGAAATATAATTGGGAATGCAATGGCTGTGGAGTAATCAAAAGTTTATTATAACATAATGCATAGTATAATAGAATGTATATTTAGCATAGAAGAAATCTTTGGAATATCAATTTGGCTTTAACAGATGAAGAGGAATAATGGAAAAACCTTTGAAATGAGAAAAAGCAGATACATCACATGAAAACAAAAATGATCTACATATTCTCTTTACTAATTTCAAGCATGCTTGTAATAGGAATAAGAAATGTAGAATGATGAAATTGTTTTAGAGGAGTGTGTGCACATGCAAATATAGATCATAAAATGCCCTCAAGATTGTCCTTTGGGAACCTCATGTTTATTTTCTTACTACTACTACCTTTGTTTTGAGTAGCTTAACCCTTACCTTAGTACTTACCATTGAGTATTCTATTAAATTTTACTCCTTAGAATTGTGGTATCTTACATCTTAAAATTTCTCTTTCTTAGATACATTGCAGTGCTTAAAAATGTTATTCACAAAGAAAAACTAAGATTAGAATCATAGTAAATTTGTGGTTCTTCAAAAATCATAAATTTTCCTCTCTTTATAATTCAATTGAAAGCTGTTAATAGTAGCAGAAAGTGGAAGGTATTATCTATCTATACCATCTATTATAAAAGAATTATACCCATTCTGTATCCATAATTTTCACCTAAGTTATGCTCTTGTGCTAAATATATTTGGGGAATATGGTAAATTTAATTATACAATTAGTTTATGAATACAAGATGCATTATTTGACAGAAGATGGCTACTTATTTATATTCTACTCCAAAATTAAGTGAGTTATGAAGCTATTATTGGTTTCATTAATTAACAGTCCAGCATATTTAGCCTAAGTGGGTATAATGATCACAAATTATTAGTTCTGAAGCTTTGAATTTTGTTTTCTCATGCAAGAAAATGAAAAATATATCACAATGTAGGTTCAAGTTTCATTTGAAGAAGTAGGCAAGTAATACATCTATTAAAATGCATAATATTATATCTGGGCCACATAGTAATTACATCTTTATTGAAATATCACTTAACCAAAATTTCCTAGTTACTTTATTGTAGTCTCTATGAATTACTTTCTACAAAGAAATCAGTTACCAAATTTTCAGAATTTTTCAATCTGAATCAAAAAAGATATCCTATAGAATATACTTTCTGATATAAACATTAAAAATGCTTTTATTATCTACCGATTTCCAGGATATTACACTTGTTTAATAAGCTTGCTACAATGTTGATATATTTCATCTTCCTATGAATACTTTTTCAATGGCCATTTGATCAAAACTGCCAAATCATCCCTTTCTATACATATACCTCTCTAATATGTATTAACTTTAATGTTTAATTCTCAGGATCCAACTATGACTCATACCTGAAGCTCCCAATTTGGTCAGTTGCTCTAAGAACTTGGAGATTGAGGGCTCTAGCCCTCACATTGCCCAACCTATTTCATGACTGTTTATAAATATACTTATATATTGGATCTATATTCTTTAAATAAACTATTATCATCATTATTAGCCCATGTTCTTTCTTTTGACATTATAAGAATCAACAAATTTTTAATTCTCATGTATTCATATTTTAAAAGAATGCTTTTATTTTTAACTAATATAGAACCTCTATATAGAAAACTTTAAGTAAAGGGAGTACTGAACTTTTATTTCTCATCAAATCAGTAAAAGGGTGATATAAATATAGTTATCAGAAAATACTAAATATATTTTGAATCTATAAATTAAAATTAAATCTCATAGCATTTCACAATTTATATTTATAGAAAATTTTAGTAATTTTTAAATCTTAAAGATATTTCTGATTTGATCAAATCATTAAAAATGAAACACATGTTCATGATTGTGAAGAAAATTAATTTTAAAACCAATTTGGATATTGCTAAAGATGAAATTCTTATCTTTCATGATTCTAGGCAATAAAGGATTACACTATGGCAATAACATTAAGAATGCAGTGATGATTTACTCATTAATTATTATTGTAATAGAATACTATTAAACTACTGTTATAAATACATTCAGATATAAAATCAATAAATCAGATTATTTGATAGTTAACTGTATTTTACTCCCACTCTCAAATTTACAGCGAAATACTTAAAAAGAACTCCCTAACTTGAATAGAGCCCAAACCACATGATGACACCAGCAAAAAGTACATAATAATAAAATAAACAACATCAGAAATAAACAGTCATTCATACATTATTGTCTAACTTTTGACTCATTTTCTAAGGAAACAGAGTGTCAATATTTACAAGTAAATCCACACTTGCATTCTAACTATTATATATGAAGGCATAGTACAAGTGTCATCTTGTGGTAGGCAAATATACATTCTACTTAGGAGACACAGACTATAATAAGTACACACTATATGATCACAACACACGAGTGAGACCAGGCACTCGTCTGATGCCTACAACCCTTATTGGCCTGGTGATTTGGCTCAGTCTCAGACTTCTTCGTCTTTGGGTATTCAATATATACTGTAGCTCACTTTAACTCGAGATTTATTCACAGAATTAATTACACATCATATTCAGTCTCTCTTCAGCCAGGTTGGAGGTTGGTTACAGAGACAACAAATCTCAACCACTCTTGACAGGCCATTAGATAATTGTGTGAACAGGATTTTCCCACATCAACATTATCACTCATACCATAATTACTTTATGTACCAACTATATTCATAATTGACAAAGATGACAACTAACCTGATTACACTGTACAAGATTACATTTCAAAAATTTGTACCAATCACAATGCAAAATCTTGACAATAATTTAAATTGCATAATTGCTTACGTAGGTTGATGTATTTTTATACTTAATCAAATGAGAATAACATCAATTTTTTATGTAAACCTGTATTAAGATGGTTGAGAATTCCTGCTCTATTAGCTATATGCTGATTCCATTACACCATAAACAACTTTTCTAAATGCCCCAAGACCATGGGAAAAGGTTGTGAGAAAGGGCATACATGTATATATGCATGTAAAAATTAGTGTGTCCTAATTATCTGAATATACTAATGGCCAGAACAAGGCTTTTGTGCACAATTCCAAGACATGCACAACTTCTGATTGGCACAATAATAAAATGAAATGTGCTGAGAAGTAAATGCTGAATAACAAAAATGTTGCTTTTTAAACAATTTTGATAGATTTGATTTCAATTGATTAATGTTTATTGGGTACATTTGTATATTATAAGTGAAATTGAGAGCTACTCTACCAAGAAATCAAGATTCAATTTACTATTATAAATGGATGTTTTACTTTTACATAGGAGCACCAACTCTGTCTTATCATGAAAAATCAATATTCTATAAAAGGTTGTTTGTGCTGGTTAATTTGAAAGGACACATTATGTTGATCACAATTTAACTCCCACAATCATCACAATGGATAATTAAGAGAAAATATCCCTTATTTCTATAGTAAGGCTTTGAATATTTTAGATTTCTAACAACAATGAAGGAACACACTTGCTAATGAACTCCATGTCTGTAAACACACTTCTGGCACATTTAAGTACCCAAGACACAATTATCAACATCCTAGGACACAGTTTTATATGCTTAGTAATGATTATGGGAGAGGTAAATATTGCCTTATTTGTACATTTTAAGTACACATTAAAATATCTGAACAAATAAATACAACAGGAGACATTATTTCAATTTACAGCCAAAATACACCAAAATTATACTATCCCTAAATTGTAAGAAATATTAGGAAAATGAACTTTTATTTTATTATTTATTTCATACAACTGGGAAACAACAAGTAATAAAGCAAAAAACTAGCTATTAATATAATATTTCATTTATAATTTACATAATATCTTTTCATAACTCACAAATTTTGTGAATTATAAAATATAATGGTTGTTTAGTCAAACAACAAACTCTTTTCAAACTAATTCCTTCCAGAAAAATACTCGCTACAAAATGTTTCCTCACATATAAAAATCTTTTAATCATAATTACTCCACAACAAACACATTATAGTAGTGCAATTTCACTCTATAAATCCAATTTTTAGGATTACAGAAAACTTTACAAAAAAAGTTTCTATTCATCAATTGACATTAAATAATAGGCGATTTTCAATGATATACAAGAAAATGACAATCTTATACTTGAAAGCACCACACATTCTTAGTGACCTGACAGCCTGACAATACACCACTAGCTAACTAACTAATGAATATAGCTGACCAATTACATGAATAGTGACATATATTATTTAGTAACACAATCATACCTCATACCAAGGGTGAAGTTTTAAAGATGACTTGATGTACTCTCAAACTACAATGTCAAGTAGATTATTCACTTGGTGTTTAACAATTTAAAAGAAAATGTGGCGGAATATTTTTAATTTGTCACAATGAACCAGTATTTAACATTTAATTATCCATCTAATAGCAGCATTTAGTCAGCAAATTGCACAGTATTATATAAGATTGTTGAAATTCCATGCTATTACATTATAGGAAAGAACATATCTGATTTATTATGAGTATCAATTTCCATGTGATATATTCACACTTTTCATTTATAATATTCAATTTGATGTAAATGCTGCCTTCAACTACTAATGTGACCTTCAGAGGGGACTTTCATACGCTGTTGCTGACACACTCACACTTTCAGTTCAGTTTTCAGTTTGAGAAGGCAATAGCATATGCCAATGTGAGATTTAATTCATAGCTGACAGCACCAAGCATATGCATACACAAATGACATTGATGAGAAAATTCACTCACATGAATGCCAACTAAATCATGCACACCTCATGCACCCAAAAAAAACTAATCTTAAAATAAAAGAAAAATAAGGAATAAGAATTTCTGAAAATCATTCTCGAATTGTAATTTGATAATTCATCACCATATATATGTATGTATATGCAAACAAAATTTTCAAGTCTATTTAAAATAAAAAGTATATATTAGGCCTACATCTCAACAGACGTTGATTGTGCACCTTAAATTGTGATCAGTATGAATAGAAAAGTACCTTAACTATTCAAGCTTTTAGTCTACTAGACAAAATCTATCCATTTCGAAAATAATTTAAATAGTTTGATGGTTAAAGCTTTCCTTATGTAAATAAATTCATTTAATAATCTTTGATACTTTTAATTGCTCAAAAGTACTTGGCAATGTAAAATATAAAATCAATACAGATTATTAATACTAGACTGTACATAAAAAGCTAAGATGATTTCTTTGCAATAAATTAAAATTCATTTGAAACAGAAAATATTCAATACTATCAATAGATGTAGTTGATGTTTTTTTCTTGAATGCAAAGAATAAAAATGCCATCATAATAAACTTTCTCAGCATCACATTTTCCAAAGTAGTATATAAGTTAAATATTTGAAAGAATTTACATTTACTACATTTTAATTCTGTACACCTTGTGTAGTCTATATAATATACACAAATGTAATAATCTATACAGTAACAGAACAACCTGCAGCTAGATATCACATGAAAAGAATCACTTACCATTTTTATTGCTACAGCAAAACAGTTCACTCATTCAAATAAAGGATTTTAAAAAGTTGTTTCAATAACTAATTCCAATATTTTCTCCAACCAAGCAGGAAACACACAGTTTATAGCAAAGTAAAACGTGAGAGACAAGCAAATATATGAAATTTATATCCATCATTTCATTAACTTTTATAACACAATTTATACTTGAAATTATGTATGGAAGAAAAATAGCAATATTATAAAAAATATAAGTAAAAATATAGAAAATAAAATTGAATAATTTATTTTTAAGTATAATATTAGAACTCATAAGGGTAACACAAATGAAAAAGAAATGTTGCTCATTCATGATAAATAATATATGGTTCATAAATAGTACATGAATTATTTACATAAATTGATAATGGAATTAACATCAATTTTGTATAGGCAGAATTATGAAGTGATAGACTATAATTTCTTATGAGGTATCAATAAATATTTACATACAAAGTTGTTCTATCACTGGCAGTTCTAAGATTGACATCAGTTCGCTTCTATATCAGAAAAGAGACAAAAAATCATTTTTGAAAATTGTAAAAAGACTAACTGCAGGCTCATAAATTTGATGACTAGCACATAAAATGTTTGATAAACTGAGACCTTCATGCAAAGCACAAAATAATGATAGAGAGAGAAAAATTGAATGATCCGCAAGGTTGATAACATTGGCATACTTGACCGTAAGCAAAATTTTCATTTTGAATGATGAGCAGTATGAACATATACACCTTTCTTGGTAGTTGAAACAATGTAGTCTAACAAGAGGAAAGGTAATAGCTCCATAACACATTGAATAATGAAAAGATACACATTTCTTTTAGATGTTGATGGAGAAAATATACCCAAACAAAGATACCTTCTGTCAGTGAGTTTTTAACTCAGCACAGGAGAAGTATTACACAAGAAAGTAAACAAGATATTTGGCAGCAATAAATCCTAGTACTTTTTACAAAACACATCTATGAAGTCTTTTGAACAGAAGTATTTAGTTTTGTTTCAATGTTATTTTTGTTAATACTTTGAAGTTATAATATTCTCTCCAGCGATGATTTCTATCCATCCAGCATTCGGCAACAAAACAGCTGAAATATGAAACAAAAAGGTAATAGTGTTATTTTAGTTAATTTAACATGGTTCAAAATTCTATTCCTAACCATTACTATAATAAATTTTATAAAATTATTAGGAATTAAGGCAGTAGATTTCTTGATAATTATTGTCTCTCGAAAGAGTGGAAAGAAATAAATCATGACTTAAACTTTACATCAAAGTTTTTACTCTGATATTTATTAATCAGTTAACTATTACTCACAGTTTAATTAATCATTTAGAGAGTTGATTAATAAGTATTAAATAATAGTCTTACCATCAGTGTTAGTGGGCTGCTGCCAATTATGTTGCCACACCAACATATTTGTATCTCCTTCTCACAGGCCAAAATATCCTCCAATGGTGGAGGCTAGCACCACTCCCAAAACAGCCAAGCAAATCATGATCATTATCTTCTTCTGCAGGGATGATAACAAGATGCAGAGAGGAAGAATTGAATGACAGGAAATCTCAACTGCATAAAATTCACTTTTAATGTGAATTATGTTTATGATAAAATATATAAGTCAGTATTTATTACAATATTTAATATAATTTTGGGATTTCAGTCAATCACAACAATATGTTCCAGATTGAAATCCATTAAATTGAAGCACCAAGAAGTGAATAGACATAATTTCAAATTGAATCAATTTTTATCTTTATCAATCTAATTAAATTAAAACCTTCATTAGGAACACAAAGAAAAAGTAGAAAAAATATTTAAATAATATAAAAATTGATGCTTTCTGGCAGTTTTCACATTTTTCTTCTGTAATTCAAGTCCCAGAGATGTTCTTCAGATATTCATATAATATATTCTGCTAATTAAGAACCATTAATTCATATAAAGAGTACTATTAGTAGTAAATATATTTAATTGACATAACATAGTTATATTATAAGGGCATATTGTTGGTGTTAACAATTTTAACACCCAGTAAAAAACATTACACAAAAAATCCATATCAATCTGTTTTGATCCTTAAAAAAATCAAACCAATTTTTAAAATGCATATCCACATTTCAAAATATCAATAAATATAAAAATATGGTAAATATATTTAAAACAAGGATATCCTAAAGCTAAAAACCAGTATCATGACGATTCTCACATTTTAAACAAATTAGCAAATCTCTTAAACATAGGACCAATCTCCTTTGTCTCTTAATTTTTGCAAAAAAATACCAAACAACAATTGACATTATATAAAATGTAATTTATGATTTAAAATATGGCTCAATAGAGTAATGACACACAAAAATAAAGGAACTACACTGAAATCCCTCATAATAAAAACAATGATAGAAAATAGTTTTGCTTAAAATTTAACCAAAATATAACTATAATTTAATGTGTATTCAACTCATGTTACAATTTAATTGTTTTCTTTAATTAGAAGGAATACATGAATTATTAGAATTAATCAATTATTGAGCAAATTTTACTTTAATAAGTTTTATAAAATGTAAAAAGAAATCTAAGTAGTTTAACTTAACTACCAGATTATTATGTATTACATTATTATTGATTATACCAGATTATGTGTTTGAGTGACCAGCCTTGCATTAAAACCAACAAAACATTAAAAAATACATAAATTGTTATACATGTTGGATAGCAATTATAATTGCATTTACACTTTAAAGATTGGCCTTTATTCACCACCTTATTTTATATCACCAGTCTTATTCTACAGAGCAATTACCTATAATTCAGGATAAAGCAATTACAAGGCCATTGGTAGCAAAAGCTATAAAATTAAAGGATTATAAAATAGTCTAACGAACAAGATTATGAGACTTGAAATAAATGTTAGAATTAAATTAAGGAAAACTAAACAGGAATTCAAATTTTAAAAATCACAAATCAATGACTGTAAACAATTACTTATCTCAAAAATCTGGTGTTTTATTTAAACTGTAACAGAAGTATGATAATCTTTAGAAAATTTATTATACCATCCATAAGAGGCAGAGAAGAATTCTAGTATTTTAAATAGTATTAGTCTATTAATTTAAAATACATTTATTTTGTAATAACAAATTATTGAAGACAGCCATTCAGAACAACTTGATATAGCCTTAACCCATAGGTTAACCTTTAACCTCTAGGATGCAGTAAGCACCAATAATAAGATGAAGGTTAAATGAGTTCATGAATATTAACTGTCTCATTTAGAATCATTATCACAAACTTCAAATAGTATTTGATGTATGAAAAAGATCTACCCTGGTAAACCAAACTTTTATTATTTACTACAATAGATAGCATTATTAAAACAGCACTGAATGAAATTAGACCAATGGAAATTGATTCTTAGCACCTCTCTATTTTACCAACTGATACATTAAATTAGTTAGTTGGCTCCTGCATTGAACATTGTTTTGTTGGCTTTGAAGCTACACCATGAATATTCAACAAATGTTTATGAAATGTTTTTGAACTAGTAATCATCCCAACATTTGTTAAATTAATATATCTTATGGTGTATCTAAAATATTTAAAGGAGTATATCAAGATAATTCACAAAAAACAATCAGGGGCATGAAAACAGTAAGATAAAGCTAAATTTCTATTTCAGATAAACGTGAATTATTTAAACTGACAGTAAAGTTTTCGTTAAATACTTGTCTCCTCTATCCATATACTTATATAGAGCTGATATAAACGTAGACTCATGGACATATATGTATGTCATTTCTATTAATAAGCTGAAATAAGTAAAAAAAAATATGAGAAAGAATTTACTTTTTTTAAAATAAGGTTCCTCTTTATTAAATTGTGGAACTCTATAAGAAATTAATGTTAAAAAAACTTAATAAAATAATAATAATCAAAACTCATATAAAATAAATTTATTTGCATTGTTTACAAAACAAGCTAAACAATTCTTTTAAAATAAAATAGGAAAATTATTAGATGAGAATAAACAACTTTCAAAACAATAAGGAAAGAGATTCAAGGCTCAAATATTATCCATAATATGATTATGAATGAGATCCTTTCAAAGTATACATAAAAGTAATACAAGTACATTTTACATGCAGCCAACAAATTAATTTTCTGTAAAAGCTTAATATATTTAAATATAAGACACATTATGCCAATTAACAATAACAGATATATTCATTTAAGATGTATACAGATTCAAGTCGCAGAAGGCTGACATTATGGAAGTTGGAGCCAAAACTTAATCTTCCATTACTGACACACCATTAATTACAATATATGTTATGCTCATATTGGGAAAAATTAAAATTAATAACAAGCTATTACATCTTAAATGTAGCTTAGTTTTAGTGATAAAATAATCATACCAAGAAAAGACAAACTAATATCATGATCAATGTATTTTTCCAATACCAAACTGGGCAACACTTAACTCTTTAAAAGATGCAACAGCATTCCACATATGTACATGATCCTAGTAGACATTCATACTCCATCAGAGCAGATTAATTAACAAAAAACACATTCAATTATTCTTGTATCATAAAATTATACATGCAATCAGAAACACGCAATGCATAACAACAAAAAAGGAACCTTATCTTGATTTAAACTTTCATACGAGTGGAATGTTGCAAAATTGTACACATTACTTACAAAACTTACACATTTTCACAGTAAAAATAGTTTCTTCTAAAAACTGATAAGTATGACAACTAATTATCATAAAAAATGAAGAATTTGAAGATAAGAGATTTTCTTATTTAAAAAATTTTCTGAATATAATAAATCATAATTCATCAGCATACTCTTTACAAACTATGTTTAATTTTTATTGGGAATTTATTTACATTCATTTATTGGTATAAATATGAATTAGGCATTTATATTCTACCCTACAATCAAAAATTATCTATTTATTTTATTATTTTTAATATACAATTATTGCTTTAGTTATACTAAAGTCACTCTTCACAGAGATGTAGTTGAATAAATTATCTAATTAAGGAAGACATAGCAGACAGGATTACATGAATATTTAAACAAATACTTTTCATGAAAACAAAGGAGATACAATTTGTTTTTTCCTTTGATATTCAATGCCTGACTAGCAAAAGCTGTTCCAATAAATATAGAAATAATTAAGAAGCTCCTTGAATTTTAGAAGATATCAACATACTAATGAATCTAAAAACCATATTTGAACTTACAAAAAACATTTGCAATGCAACTCAAGACCAAACAAATAAATTACATGAAAAATTAAATCTACATTAGAAAATTTTGTTATTATAGCTTTTGTTATCGTAAATGTTTGGACCTTTAGATTCAATAGTTTTTAAAGATTACTAGGCAGAGATTATTTGATATATTTTTAAATATTATATTTATTGAAATAAATACAGAAATATAGAATTGGAACACTCACTCTCTACTTTTTCCACCAAGTCAAAAATTAATAATGACAGCACAAACTTTTTAAATAAATAGATACAAATAAATGGAACATATGAAATAGTAAAACTGATAGATGAGTTCATATCCACAAGTAAAATAAAACCTGATGCTATTAACCTTCAAGTCTCACAAAATTCTTCCCTTCATCTTTCTTCTATTCAGTTCTATCCTCAATAGATATCATAAGGTAAATTAATAATTAAGTATATACAGCAACTGGGATTTCATTTACAAATTAAATATCACTATTCATCTTATAATAGAACTTGGGCTCAAAAAGCCTCATTATTCAAAGATAATCCTGTGTATCTTTAAAAGCATTTTCATTCTTTCTCAATGCATACAATTCAGCCAATAAACAACAATATACATGTAGGATAATCATGAACTGTAAATCTTTGACATCCCGATAGAAAACTTGTCTAAGCATACTATCCTGCTCTATACAAAAAAGTTGTATTCAGGAACAAATTTCAATCTCTGAAGCTAAACCAAAATCGTAGTATTGTAAGATATATAGAATTGAAGAACCAATTATATTTCAAAAGTTAGTATTATTAATTGAATTTGATAAAAAAACTCTCTTTAGGCCTAATGTATTTTAATAAATAAATTAAGAAGATTTACTGAAGTTTAAGCAATTTTAAAACAATACTAAAAAGATGGAATTCATGAAAAGTAATGAAGGGGTATTAGATATTGAATTTTACAATTAAAGCAAAACTTTGACATTCAATTAAAATTATGAGCTATTACATCTATTCATAAAATCATAGGAAGGGTAAAAAATCAAAGAGATGTTTCATTTTGTAATATCTTATCAAATGAGTCTCTTGTAATTAATATTTAAAGCCAAATGAATTAGTATGCAATCTACAGTTTTGATTTACACTTTCTAAATTGTAAATTGTTGAAATAAGATATTATGGAGGGCCAAAATTCTGAGGTAGGAGTTAAACTTCGGCAGTATGAAAATTAATATAAAACCAGTCGATGTACAGAGATTCTTTGATATTCATTGCAAAATAATGTTATTCACATAGATTACAATTAGATTGATTTCGTAAGTTCAAAACAACACAATGTAGCCTCCCTTACATTTTAACATTAGATCAATACCTTAAATATACTTTAAGCAATAACATAGAGTACAATAAATAACAAGTCTGATAAGAAATTTGAATTTTGATTAGTCCTGGATTGACATTTAATTACTCATCCTACATCAGTAAATGAGAAAAGTGATGTATTTTTCTACATAGTATGGATAGGAACATAGGATAAGTACAGGGGAAATTTAGGTAACTTAAAGAACACCCATTATCATGGCAGCATCTCAAAATTTGAGTTGTCAGCTAGGATCAGCAGGTGTGTATTGCATCAGCATTGGTGATATTAGCAGCATTTGTAGCAGAATCAGCATCATGATCACCTGCTGCCTCAAGGTCCCAACCAGACTGCCAGGGTGATAATTAAAATGGCTACTACTATTACCAGGCACACTATGATGAGTATCTTTTTCTGTGGAAAAAAAATGGGAGGATATACAGGGAAGGTGTAAGGCAAAACAGAGGTGAAGGAGGAATTTTCAAAGGAGTAGGAATTGGGAGAGGGGGAAATGAATATAAAATTAAAAACAAAGCACTGGAGACCCGAAAAATTGCATTTTATTTCCCTTAAGTTTATGAACTGCACAATCAAGGAAAGAGAAAAGACTGAATGGAATCCATATGTTTTATCATAATTTTCCAGAAAATCAATTTGAAACTCTTTCATTGAGATCTGCAATCATAAACACAAGATTTAGAACAATGCATGTGATGGTGCTCTAGCAAAATAGTGCATAACTGCAAGTGCGCAAAGGATGAGGTTTGATGCAGGAGAAATGGGCATTCATTAGAAGTAATAATACACCACCAAGGTAGAGGCATGAAAATTTTGCACAACAACATTTTTGATTTTTAAATTATTGACAATGCTCAAATAGCCGTGCATGAATATTGAAATACTTATCTTGCTGAGTTATAATCATATTTTTTTATGTTATGGCAATTAAAATATTTAATTATCTTAAATAATTTCATATTAGTGAGTGATATTACTACTCTCACATGAATAAGAAAAATCTATATTCATATGGAGATGATAAAAAAGATTTTTATCAAATTGATTGAAAATTATTTCTACTTATAAAATTACTTTTTAATATCAAAATTACATTTAATTGCCATAGCCAAGGATTCATAAGACTAAGAATGAATACAGTAGTTTCATCTTCACTCAAATGTAAGAGAATAAAATATAAACTGAAAAACGATCTTCAGAGACAAAAGAGACTTATTATTTAATGTATCTGGCCAACCATTACAATTCAGAAGCATGCTCATATACCAACCTTTTAAGACGAAGACAGTAAAATTGAAATGATCTCATAACTCATCAACTGAGTTCACATGAAAATAATTGCAATTAATATCAAAATATTTAAACATTTCTGAAATAAATTATGCAATATTAGTCTTACCTTCATAAATAGGATGGAGCACCACATATGGGTGCTGATAGGAGAGTATCTTTATGGCTGAGAGCAGATATAATTTGAATTGAGTAATCTGCACATATAAACTACAAAATGAATAGTAAAAAGTGAGCCTAATTTATAGCAAGGAAGAAAATGAAGATTTATACTACATGCAGAAAGGTATAAATTGGCACCTTGGAGAAAACACACAATATATATATGCCGACTATTATTTCCCGTATCTATAAAAAACACATAAATTTTTTGCTTATAAATAGGGAATGAATGAAATTGAAAAATTAGAGCACAATCTTCTCATAAAGTGCTCAGTTCAAGATAATAACTCTTTTGCTGATTAGCCTCTTCCTAGGTAACTAGTGAGAAATTTTAGACTTAAACTTGAAGTAAAATTCTGTACATGAAAAAAAAAAACTGAGTTTCACTCCTGGATAGTGGTGTACTCACATTATTGAAAAAGGTAATAATTTTATTTGATTGGTGGATTGCATAAAGACTGTATGAATGAATGGACTTCAATTGCAGGAAGTAAAATCTATTGTTACTCTAATATATATGAACTATAAACAAATTTGGAGTTGAGAAATCAGCAGAGATAATATACTGTTTTAAACTTAATTATTTGCATAGTTTTAAGTTAACAATTAATCAATGCGAATAATGTATAGGTGTCAACATATTTCCATTACTATAAATAAGCATGCACCTTTATGAAAAAATGCTTACAATACCTCAGAATAAACAAAACTTTCATGAAGAACAAACATTTAAGCAAGAACTTAAGAATAAACATAATACAGAGACTAACTGAATTATATTTCAACTGATAAAATTAAAAAGAGGGAGATATATAAAATCACAAACTAGAATACATAGAAGAAAATTTTGGATTTTGATTAAATATTGAATTATAATCAATGAATGTAAACACTTCATTACTGAAAGTGAGGTAAAATAAATACCCATAAAGTTGCTTTTGGATTGTTTTATGTAATTAAATTCAATAAACAAAATAATTATGGGAAATTTAGAAAACCTTTCACTTACCTTCCTTGCTTTTATTTGATATCCTTCTGCAACTTTGAGTTCAACCCGTGCAGTCTCTACATGGTTCTGTGACTGAGCAACATGGTACTCAATGCGGTCCACCAATTCTCCCTGCCCTCACACATACAACACATACGAGCCCACACAAAACACAGACACAAACACATGCCCCACACATATAGTTTGCACAGAGTGTGCATTAGCAGTTTTCCATACATTATGATATACAACAATGAAAGAAGTAAAGACAGCAGAGAAAAGATTCACATAAGTTTTAGAAGATGTTTTAAAATGAGAGAATTATATTTATTAGTGAAGAAAGAGATAAATGAGAGGCACAAATCAAAATAAATGTTTTATGATAAAATTTTCATGAGATAACCCATAAAAACCATAAGTTTGAAAATGGGAGATTGAGTTATTTCATTAGAGTTATGGTTAATATAGTTAAAATAATAGTTACCACCAAAATATTTGACATTATAATAGAGGTAAATTTGTCAAAGATTAATGAATGATGTAGCCAACAAGGGAGAAACACCATATTAAGCATACACAAATGACAACACATTTTAACATAAGCACACCAATTAATACAAATTATCATTTTTGACAGAATAAAGAAAAACAGACCAAGAATGAGTTTCATTGACAAGATGAATCCCATTCAATCACATTCAAAAGTAAACCAAAATTATTGCAAGCACAATTCATAGTAGCATACAAATTATGCCAGCATAGCAAGTGCCACAATAACAACACAGAGTTGGCCATTTAGTTTTATTACAAGAGAAAGGAACAGAGATTGGTCCAGAGAAATATGATAATTAGGTTTAATATTTTCATGTGTGTTAATTAATGAGTGAGAATGTCATTTTTGTAAAAATGAGATAAAGAAACAAAAAATCACATTTTACAACCATTTTGATTAAAACAAGAGGATTAGACTTATACACAGAGAAAATATTAAGTACACCAAATTACATAGATTTAAGCCCATTCACACATTTCAAAAATATGATAGTAAAAGAAAATATGCCAAAATGAAGGAAAACAAAATTTCACCACAAATTTACAATAAAGAATGAAGTATACCCCAATTAGTAAGTAGCACCCATGTTATCATATAAATCAATGTTAGTAAAAAAATTATGTTTATATATTAAGGTGTTTGTGGTACATAAAAGCAAGGGGTGTAAAGGATCAAATATACAAACAAGGAAATAAGAGAGAAATGGGAGAGAGAAAGAAAAAGATGAAAACATTCATTAGTCTCACTTTATATACCAATAAATTCCTTAACTTAAACCCAAAATGGAGTGGGTGCTTCGAAGATGGATGGGAGGTCCTGTAGAAAACATAGTTAAAGTTAAGTCAATTTACTTACCCGCCTTGCTTTACTTTGATACTTCAATGCTTTCTTGGTGTCCTGTGTTGCAGTCTGTACATAATCCACAGCATGTTCTACATGATATTCAATGCGATCGATCATTTCTCCCTGATCAGAGGCAGCACAGGAGACATCCGAGGTGAGTTATGTTAAGGTATTCATAAGGATAACAAATAAAAGCAGGAGAGAGAAAGACATAAGGAAAGACAGTGTTAGTGAAAGCAGCTGAGAATTAAATCCAAAATTCTAATAAGTAACCACTAATACCCACATCTCAAGCATATTTTTTTCAAATATATTGTTATAATAGAATGACAGATTATGGCCACACTTATATTAGTAAAAATGCTGAATTACCCTCTGATATTACATTAGCCCAAGGTTTAATGTTATGGATAACAAATCTTGACATCAATTAGTATAAAGTACATTATGTTCCTAAATATCTTGTCACTACAAGTGATAAAGTAAGTCACTTCAAAATATTTGCACTAATATTGTTACAGATTTTGTCAGAGAAAAGCAGGCAAAGAGAACTTAAGTGCTCAATCTGATTAGCTTCATAATTACCATATTTCCCGGCCTATAAGACGCACCTGGATTTTTCAGGTTAGAATTTACGAAAAAAACTAAAATACTTGGATAATGCAGAAAAGAATTTTAATGATAACATTTTACATAAAAACGGAACTTTAATATTAAAAAATTAATTAGCAAATATATTAGAGTTTGTTCATCATAGAACCTCATAAATTCCTCATCACTGCTGCTAAAATCATGCGCGTAGATATTTTCTAGGGAGTCGTCACTTTCCTCATACAACATGTCATCTTCATTTCCATCCAGCGCATTGCTGTTTCCGCACTTTTCGAAAGACTTTATGATAGAGCAGAACCCATTGGAAGATTAAACTAAACATGCTACATTGTATGCATTTCTGATCTATCCGGGAATATTTTTGAAGGAAGTTAGACATCAACATACTAAAACTTTATTTCTAACAACCTGCTCAAAAAAGTGTAATTATCAAAACTTTTAATGAATTGAACTATTTTCAATACCTGAAACACTAAAAAATACTTAATGGTATTTATTTATCCAGTCAAAACAGTTGCTTATATAGGACAAAGTTATAACCGTGATATCCATATACCATCGGCGCATAAGACGCAGGCTAATTTTACAGCACATTTGGAGAAAAAAAAGTGCGTCTTATCGGCCGGGAAATATGGTAAATGAAGCATATAATCCCAGCACTAACATAGCAATAGGGGTTGTTTCATCTATACTTTGGATAACAATAAATCAGAATTTCTAGGCTTCTGAAATTAACTACAGTATGGCTTATGCTAATGGATTATATTAGAGATATAGCACTGACTGAAAAATTTTAAAATGATAGGCTTATAGTGATATCAATTGGCAGAGACTAAGAACTTATTTTTTTATGGAAGAAAAATCATTGTAGTGCTACTTCGATCATATACACAATTAAATGATTGACTGAAAAATGGCGATATAACCCAAAAATTAGGGATCAATTTATTTTAAGAGCTCAGCAAAGATGAAGATATGGAGAGTAGTAAACTTAATAATCTAAGTATAATGAACACACAAATTTTCTGATACTCACACAGTGCAAGTAAATATTCACAATTTAGTATTTTTTTTATAAAATGATGAAAAAAACAGCAACTTGAAAACTGCACAATTAGTTTTTAAAATCAACATTGTAAATAAGAATGGATCTTCTACTTTCAAAGTACAATGGGTTAAAGCTTATGTTAGCCATGACCTAATGAAAAAAGTCATTATTTCTATGTAAAACCTCACAAAAACGATAAGTAGTAATTAGTTAGAAAAACAAGAGTTTTCAGAAATTTTCAAAAAATAAAAGTTGAGATTGTTGCAGTAATTATATACTAAAAAAATTCAACCACAGTTGAAACAATCTATATTTAAATATATAGGTAATATCCAATTTTAAGTACCGTATTTTTCGGACCATAAGATGCACCTGACCATAAGACGCACCTGGTTTTTAGAGGAGAAAAATAGGACAAAAAATATTCTGAACCAAATAGTGTAATAAAATATTTAATAGTCTTTATTTTGGAGGCAAGATTGAGACTAAAAAGTCTCTTCTTCCATCTAACCTCTTTAAAAAAAGTTTAAAGTACCAAAAGAATTAGAAAGAGAAAAATAATGATTATAAGAGCGATTTAAGTGGATATAAAAACCTAAGAAAATTCTTAGAAAAAAAAATCCACTGCAGGAAAACACCCACAATGAAGGGGGGTGTGAAAAACCTGCACAAACCTACTGATAGAATTATCTAAAAACAGAACACTAAAATTTCAATTTTACAAGATAATCAATGAGTCAGATCATGTTAAATTTGAAAACGCATCTTATAACTAAACAGGTAATTAAAAACATTCAATGGTATATTTAAGTTGATTGCCGAAAAGAGAGGCAAAGTGTAGATAATAAAATTAGAAGATATTGAACTGAGCTGCAAAAAAAAGAATATTTCAGGACAGATGCATAGTTAAATGAATTGGAGGTGAAAAAGTGAAAGGAGCAGTAGAGAGAGCGTTGATCAGTGCTGTAGAGATGTGATGACTGTTGATACAGGAGATAAATTGGATATATGATTAAGATAAGTAAGACATTTTCTTCTGAAAGATCGGGTGGAAATGGAAGATTTTATGTGGGAGGGAATGGTATTCCAGAGCGTGGTAGCAGTTATAATAAATGATTTGTGATATGTCTCCGTTCTGTGGTTCGGTATTAGTAAATTTAATCTCCCTCTAGTATTACAATTATGGACGGACTCAAATCTTACAAATTCGGAAAAGAGATATTCAGGAGATTGCGTTCGCAAAACAGTGCATGAGAACGTTAGAATGTGTAGTTGTTTGCGAGTTTCGAGTTTTATCCAATCTAATTTTTTAAATGCACCGGAAATATGGTCGAATTTTCTCAAATTAAATATAAATCGAACGGACACATTCTGGATGCGTTGGAGCTTATTGGCTAGATCTCTTGATAGATCTTGGTTAACAATGTCACCGTAATCAAAGTGGGGCATGATCAATGAATTTACTAGTCTACTGAGTCGAAGGCTTTACTAAAATAATGTATAACAGAATTTAATAATGTGTAACAGAATAATATTTGATCCTGCGGGTCGGCTGCAGCGGGTCCCGCTGCAGCTCTGATACAAATGCCCGGCATTAGTGTCAGCGTCTTAGTACAGCGTCAGTGTCAGTCTTCTATTCGTACCATAAGACGCAGGCACTTTTCTCCCCACTTTTTGGTGAAGAAAAAGTGCGTCTTATGGTCCGAAAAATACGGTAAATGTTTGACTAATATTATAAAATCATACTGATATATTGAACAGAGAAATATTACTCTCAGATTTCAAAATAAAAATACAGATAGAGCTAGATATGGAATTGAAATTAAAAATATATACTACCCAACCCAAATACTACCCAAGTGTAGATATAAAAAAATTAAGCAAATTTTTTCTCAAAATTTTAAGAGAATCTACTTATGACTCTTAACGTATGTATTTATTTAATGATGCATTAAAATTATGAATGAATATTATGAAAACTGTGTCAAAGAACAAATAACAGTTTTAAAACACAGACATGCATGAAAGTAACTATAGTTGATAGAAAGAGAAATTTTACAAAAAATCAAGGAAAACATGAAATGGTTATGATAAATACCTAATGAAGTGGGGAACCTGGTGTAGCAAAATATTATTAAACTCGCTCCTTACACATCTGTGAGCATTTTTGATGCTGCTTTATATTTTTTGGCTGTGATAACAGAAAAATTAGAGATATAGATCATGATCGCGCCTCAGCATATGCAGAGAACAGGAGGGTCAAAAAATTCATAGAGATTGAAGTATTCAGTTGGGTGAGTTCCAGTAAGCAGCAAAAAGTTTGCTATTCAGACTAGGTTTAGGAGAGTAGCAGATAGTAACAGTTAAAGTATTTTGATAGATATTCGTAATTGAAACTTTAAATGTGTTTTTCTCAAAGCAGTATTTTTGAAATGTGTGCACGATTGGGCAAAGACTATTGTAACTATTGAAATTCTTTTTTGCATACTTTGAGAAAATTACTTTAACTATTCTGTGAACCTCAAATATCGATAAAAATATAAACCAATTGTCATAAATAAAGAGAATTTTTCCATCAAAATCAAAATTTAAAATTTCAAAAGCTGTCATTTGCACAAATTTTAAAAATAGTTCAGTTTTTGAGGTTCATCGACAAGATACATCTATTTTCTATAAGGAACAATTAAGTTCCAATATCAAATAACAATTAATGACACTAGGATGCACACCGTTCTTTGTGTCATGCATGAAGACCCTATACGTTTGCCCTAATAGAAACTATATCTTTGGTTGACACTTGCTAAAAACTGTTTTTCATACAATTAAAGATATATTGTACAAACTTAGAAACTTCAAATGCACTCTTTTAAAATATTTCTTCTTGCATTCCAATGTATTTCTTTAAAAATATTTCTAAAAATTCCTTAAATTTTGGGCAACTAAACCAGGTTCCCCCAGCTTATGACGCTTAAAATTCTGGTCAATTTTCATGAATAGAAAGAAATTACAGCTGTATAATTAAAGCTAATTGTAGGAAGCCCAGTTAAACCAAAGAAAGACCAAAATTTTCCTAAAAAAACACCAAAACATACATATTTTTCATGCAAATTGAAAAAGAAAATATTATTATGAAAAATGTAAGAAGGTTATTCAAATCTATTGTCTCCCTTGCTTTTTGCCTCTCAGAAGAAAAAAAATGTTATTTTCCACTAAAATCCTCCCAACCATAAAAAATCAAATCACCCAAACCATTGTAATCACTATTATATAATCATCATTACAATCATAAGAGAATGAACATAATTATATATATATATATATATATATATATATATATATATATATATATATATATATATATATATATATATATATATATATATATATATATATATATATATATATATATAAAGCAATAATTATGCATTCAAAAATACTTTAGATAAGAAAGTAGATAAAATATTTTTTAAAATAAAGACCCATAAAACTTAATTAATTGTTCTAGTAATGCAGTCTAATAATGCTTATTTAAAACTGCACACATCCATGAAGTCATATTTAAGTATGAATAGATGTATCTTTCATAATGTATATAATTAAGCTTCATCTAGGCATTGAACAAAATAGATAAATAAAAGAAAAAGATGGGGAATGGGATCATGGATATTTATTTAACTTTTTTACAAATTGCTTTATAGATTATTATATTAAGCAGATGGACATTTCTGATAAATTTACATTTCACTGGTGGATATCCTTTTTCAATTACGAATTTTAACCCTTTTACTGCGGACCCAATTTTCGAGGTGTATGCCAAAATTGCGGAGGTATTTCCCCCAAAAATACAGGTTTTTGTTTAATTAATTGTAATAATTATAAATACTGCTATTCATCCTTATATTTTTTACCATTTTTGTATATTATCATCAGGTTCAAAAAGAAAAAATTGCGCGTTTACCACTTTTATTTAAAATTATAAAAATGTATATATCTGGAAACTAATAAATAATAATACAAAATATGCATTTTAACAATAGTTTAGCCATAGAAAATCAAAAAAAATGTTTGTTATTTCACATTCAATGAATAGCTTGGTCTTTTTACTATTGAAGTATAAAATTTTGATGAAAAAATCGCAATAGCTTATTCAAAAATTGCATTTTAAGAATTATCTACCCTCTTGCACTTGTGTTGCGGGAAGCATACGCCATTAAGTCATTTCTTACATTTTGCACAAATGTTGCGTGCTCGTCTCCTCTTTCCTCTTTTACTATCAACTAGCATACTATACATGTCATTCTCTTTTCTTTGGAGTACATTTTTAAAGCTTTACTTCCCAAATAAGGGATTCTTTTGATGTTCCACGGGTGACTTTTTTTATCTGAAGCGACTCCTAAGAAAGGTCTTATATAATACTAATTACAAACGATAAGAGTGTCATTGGTTTCATTCCTGCAGGTAGATTATCTTTATATTTAAAGAACAAAACTACTCAAAAACCGCAGGAGAAAATGTTAAATCACCTTATTTTCCAGTATTTGAGTGCACGTCGCTCATCGAGATACATATATACCATCATATCAGATGACAAATAAAATTAAAGATGCCTAATTAAGCACAACTATCGGTTTGTTTCTCATGTATAAGCACCAGAGATAACAAAGAAGAAAGCAGAAGTAACAGATACACTCTAATGGAGGAGTTCTGCTGAGTTCCCTCAGCTAAATGGGAAATAGGGTCAATTACAACACTGATGCTTTACTTTAAGAATGGCCCTCCTTTTAAAAAGAATTGGAAAGTTATAGTAACCATGATAAGTATATAATTTGCAGATGATTGAATACTTGAAATATGGGAAAGAGAAATAAAATCTTCTATGGATTTCAAAACAATTTAAATCATCGATATATGGGCAACAATTATATAGTACAATTAACGCTGTATTTTTCTTAAGACAGCTTTCCTTATCATTCCCATAAGCCAATGAATGGATTTAACCACTAATATGGGTATGACCTCTATAAATGTTATGCAAACTAAATTTTTCAAACTATATAATTTTTAAATTAACAAGAAATATTACCTTTAAAGGAAAGAAATTACATATTAGCAAAAGTTTAGATATGGCTTTTATTTAAAATTAAATACAGTAAGACCCTGCTTAATGCTGTTTCAGTATTACACGGTATTATTGGGATTCCCCTGAATCGTACATTGTATTGATACTTGTTGTATAAGTGTGCAAATGAAACAGCCATGCACCAACCAAAAATGGTGCACTTTACAGCGACGGTGATATGTATGATATACTATGTATCTATTTCAACACTCTTTCGTTAGTCTATCCAGAAAAAAAGTTCCAACAGTATTCTCTTAAGTCGCAAGCCCAGTACAAACTCAGTGTTCCTACTGGCAGTTGATTTATTTGTTTTCATCAAGGGTGTATAAAGATATAAACTTAATATTTTATTTTATTGTGATAAATTCAGCAAGAACTAATACATTTTCATATTCCCTGTTCTCCACTGATCCCCATTACATATTTAGAATTTTTGTTTAAAATTATGAAAATTAACAAAAAATTCTGTGGTTCTCTTACTACAAATATATTGTAATCCTTACGCAGATTTGTCACTCCCTCTCTCCTTTACAAAATGTAACTGACAAGGAAAGGCTTTCACGTCCTCATGGATGGATATCCACGAAAAACATCTCTGATATAAAAATTATTTTAATGCAAGAGGTCAAGTATAAGTACTATTTAGTTAGTGATAATAAATATAGCACTAATATATAAGTACTATTTCTTTAGAACTAATTATTTTAATTCTTTTCATTAATTTTTTTGGCTCCTTTACTCAAGGCTTAACCCTAGTGTTGAAATGACTAGTCTAGCTCTTCATGTGCTTTTGATGCCAGATAATTTAAATCTGATGACCAGTCACTCTCATCTAATTTAAACTAAATTTAATTATTTTTCATGTAATATGATGAAATAGAATGAATGAAATTTAATTTTTACTAAGTGGTCACTAAAAGAGATGGTTCTTTACTCAACTATTTTAAAAAATATTTTAAAGCATACTCATAAAAACTATATATAATGCTTTGTTTGATAGAATATGAACATATACAGTAGAATGGACAAATGATTTCACAAAAGGCTGTTAGCTAATTACATACATTTTGGTACAAAATGAATTAATTTCTAAACCATTTTAAATATCTCATTATATCTTATATAATATTCAATTGCCTGCTCTGGTATATGAGTTTGATACTTAACATATATGGTTCCAGGAGGATTTTTGGAATTTATCATTTTAAGGACTATTTCAGTACAATAAGAGTATTACTGTGTCTAAGGCATCTCAGATAACTAAAAAATCTCATTTCTCTAAACTATTAAATTTAGAATTGCTAAATTAATAAATAGGGAAGATAAGACAGATGTTATTAGCATTACCTGACTTTCAACAAGCATTGCCATGTCCATGAACATATCATGAAGTTCCCGAATGGAATTTTCCAACTTAATTATATCAGCATGACGGGCTTCAATATCAGCTAAAGTTTGCTTTGCTTGTTGAGTTTCCATGATGATCTGGAGATTAAGATATCAAAAGAGGAATTAAGCAACTATATTTTCCCTTATTTATAAAAGTAGCCCTGCATAATATTTCCTTATTAATCAATTCAAACTTTTCAAAATTTCAGATGACATTATTTTCAGTTATACAAGTAAAATTGATTGGATAGTTTATCATCTTCCTTTGGAATTTAAAGTAAAAATAACATAACCACAGCTTACTCCTTGGGTGAACACAGCAGGGTTTCCTTGCTCAAGCATCTCTTCAAGTTCTTCATTAGTAGTTGTTCTTCCAGCTATCAGTAAAATAAGTATGATAATCAAAGACTTAATACACAACAGTTTGACAAAAACCATTGAAAAAGGAATTAAAATTATCATTTCAGAAGATGAGTGATTTTCAATTAATTTTAAAGAATTGCAATAATAAAGAAATAAAATAATTTTTAACTTACTTATTTCTAACTGCCTCTGTATTCGGCCTTTACATCGCTCTCTGTAATCTGTTTGTGTTCTATTGTACTCTGTCATCACCTCTACAAACTTTCGAGAAAGGGTTGAATGCTGAGTTTTCCTAATTCTCAGATCTGCTGAAGATTTATTAGTATGTTCTTCTTGTTCAATATTTTGCTCTATCACTGAAAAAGAAGGAATTCTGTAACTCAATGTATCTGTACTATTTTTTCAAGTACAGAATTTTCATATAACTGATTATAATTTGACATAGTTTTAACACCTAAAAAAACTCCATCACATGATCCCATATATTTTTTATCATAATTTTTTCTTTACTTATTAGCTCATAATTTCTATATAAATTTATAACAATATCTCCATAGAATGGTGTTCAATTTTCAATAATAATTCAGAAAAGTCGTGAAGATTCTACAACTAAACTTACCAACCATTTTGCAAAAACTAACAAGAAATTATTTAATAGCAAAAAAGCATGACTATTAGGAAGTTCTTAAAAATTGAAGGATGTAAATAAATAACTCATTCTCTTAAGAACCAATAGCTTATAAAATAAGATAAACAGTGAAATTGGATTTATTGGTAAGAATGGATAGATTAGGGTAGGTATTTGTCAACTTTCCAAAAAGTAGTGCTAAAAATTTTTTTATGATTTGTACTCAACCTCAATGGACTGAAAACCTGGCAATAAATATTATTCTAACACTATATTGGTTGGTCTAACGTGAATGAGTTAAGTAAAAGATATGCATAATTTATTGTTTCCTCAACTTGCATTAAAAACTAATAAAACCTTAGTGAAAAAGATTAATAGCAATTGCTTACTATTAATAGTCTTATAATTCGTAGCTAACTCTAAAAATTCTTAGAAGCATCAGATTAAATACTGATTAATGCAATTTTGATAGGAAAGATGATATAACTTCTGATAAGAATGATAGTTAGAATTAGTAGGGACAGCATGAGAACACTCCCTCAATTATTTCAATGAATTAAGACTGAGAATACATCAAAAGTTTATCCTTTACATCAGTTTTAACATCAATCACTAAAACATACAAATAAAAACTAAACCCTAAAAAATATATCCCAAGAATTTAAAGAATAACTTTACCTTTTAATTTGGCACGGACTTTATTGGCAGTTTTCTTGATGTCAGCCATAAGGTCTTCCAACTCCTGTTTAACCTCTGAAAATATAAAAGTTCCCTAATAAAAATGAGGAAATTCTATCAAATTTGAAAACAAACATTTATTTCATGCTTCAACCTGCCCAACAAAATAAACATAATAGCAATTAGTATTGGTATTAGTAATTAGTATTTAAGTAAAGTCAAATTTTAATTATATAATGTAATCAAAATGGATATTATGAAGGATGGAGTAAGTAGTTCTACATTGAATTAAATACTTTCTACCTCTTAAGTTTAGTTTAATGATAATTTATCTTGATAAGTTAATCTTGTAAATCTTTTTGGCCTAACTTCTTCGATTTTACATATCAAGCTCACTAATAAACCTGTAGGATGATATCAAAAACTCAATCCAGAAATTGAAAAACAGGTGTACTATCCTTCCAAAGAAAACCCTTAGAAGCTGATTAGCATCTTCAGGAAGAATTTAGCTCAAATTCAGTTAATAATATTAAGATTATGAAAGATGAAATAAACAATCAAACTTATTTTAATTCTGAAAGAATTAAAATAAATAGAAAAGATAAATCCCTGAAATAGGAAACTAAAAATAATTATCCAAATACACCTCCCATGTTATTTTGAATAGGGGAATCTTAAATGAGCCTGGAATTAAACCCATGACTAAAAGCAGGAAATAAGTAGCAGGAGTAGATAGAATTGTGGCATAATGATCTATAGATCAGTGAATTTTGAAACTTCTATGTAATATATCTATTATATTAAGCTGTTTTGGGGGGATATAGCCCCATAATCTCTATTTTCCTATAAGAATATATGGAATACGACTTTTCATGGAATGGAATTTAAATTTGATTCTACATGGCGTTTACTATATCATCTTAAGCAATTCATAGGGAAATCAGAACACATTTTGAGGCATCTCTTGAAAGTATTTTGTCTTGAAATTTGCAGAATTTTTTAATATACTTATGCAAATGATGAAAATATTTGGCATGTAATGTCCTTAGTTCCAAGCCCAGGTAGGAATATGCAAGAAAACTTTTACTGGCATATAACATCATTATCATTAGCCACTTTCAATCGGACATTAGATGTAGACCACCCCAAATCCTAACTAATTTTCTCTATTTTGAGCTTCACGCTGCCACTAGGTATTCCATAATATCCTAGTTCAATTGATCTTTTGGTTTTCTTCTTGTCTCTTTTCATTTCTTTGGAACCAGCTGGGTATTGCTGCTGTCCAACAGTTGTCATTACTTCCTGCCACATCCCCTGCCGCCTCTATTTTAGAAACTATTTTTTCTGTAATGTCTGTAACTCCTGTGATCTTCCTCACCCATGTGTTACACCTCCTGTCTCTTCTTGTGATCCCTAGCATGCAGTGCTCCATACTTCTTTGCATGGCCTAGAGATGCTCAGTTATAGTTGCATTTGGAACCAATGTCTCACTTCTGTATGTTAGGACAGGTAAAATGATTTGATTGAATTGATCCTTTTCAGTTCAATTAGTATTTTCACTTCAGTATGAGAGAGAAAGGCACTTTAACCCACTTGGATTCTTTGGTCAACTTTGTAAATTCTATTCTTCTCCCATGGTGTCACAAGTTGTAAGCACACTTCCAGAGGGATTACAGCAAGCAATCGGTCAAGATATCTAATAATGTAAAAATAGAGTATGATTGGAATTTTTACTTTAATCACACATAGCTTATCATATATTGAAGGATATTTTTTTCTTCTGAAACTTTGTATACCGATAAATACAAATATAGTCAACTTTGAAAAATTTCCAAAGGTGAATACATGTCATAGGTTGAATTCTTGAGAGCCCCTTCCCATCAGAATACATGGTCTAATTTTTCAAAATCTTTTAAAAGACACTTTCCAATTGCAAAGAAGATTCACACATGCATAGAAAGGTAGTATCTTTATATTTAGCAGCAGTAATATTTTTGTGAATGGTTATTGGTTCGATCCTATGTGGTGATAACCGTAACTTTCAATTAAATCTTTCATTAGGGTCAACGTCAGGCCTAATTTACTGGGGCACGGGCTGGCCAATTTTTTGTAAGCAATGGGACCTGGGAAAAAATCAGAAAACTGCCTCACCCTTTTATGGGTTTGATTCTAGGAGGCCCCAAAGTCGATTTTAAATGATTTTTTAAAATACTACCCGTGCAGGCAGAAGAAACGAATTACATATGGCTATAGCTACTATATATTTCTACAAAAAAATACTATTGTTTAGCTACTAATGTTAATTGTTTCGATGACAGGTGGCGAAATATTTTCAAATTAAAAAAAAATCATATCTAACATAATATGATATACAGATCAATCAAACTTTGTATACTTTTAGATACGTACATGGTCTGTCTAAAAAGTATCGGGAAAAGTTTCAGAAAAATAGATTTATTTGAGATATCTTTACAAAACCTTAATATTCTTCAAAGTACATTCCTTGGGCCTCGACACACTTTTTCCAGCGGCTTTCCCTACACTCGAAGGCTCCCTGGAAGGCAGATTCCGGAAGGTCCTCAAGGGTACGCGTGCAAGCGTCTTTCACAGCACTTAGGGTCCCATGGTTTTGTCCTTTCTGGGAGGATATCTTTTTCTAGCAAGAAACAATCTCCCGTGAATACGTTCTACAGAAAACTGAAACTTTCATTGCGTTGCAGAAGGTCTTCGCTGAAAGACAATCGCCTTTGCTGTTGGTCGTCCGTGAGGACCTTCGGAATGAGTTTGGAGCAGATCTTCCGCATCGCCAAATTTTCAGTGATAATGGTGTACACTGTCATTTTATGAATGCTCATTTGATCTGCGATCATGCGTACACTTAACCGATGGTCTGATTTCAGCACTTCATGCACACGTTGCCCGTTATCGTCAGTTCTTGAGGTCGACGGCAGTCCAGCGCGGGGCTCGTCCTCCACACACTTCCGGCCATCTTTGAAGAACTTGTGCCTCTCAAAAACAACATTTGGTGACATGCTTTCATGCTTGAAGAATTGGCGAATCATATCCAACGTTTCCGTACCCAATTTCCTTAATGCAGAACAATATTTCATCGCGTACCGCTGTCAAAACGTTCGCTGCAATTTAAGGTTGCACCGAGCCACCTGACAGGGGTCAACTAAATACTCGATATTGCCTGAACAAAGACTCTCAGACAACTGATCCTTATCTCGTTTTGAAGGTCTAACCCTGCACTACTAAGATTGCTTAGCGCATTTGCAGTGCGACGTACAGTCTCGCCGGGAAAAAATTGTTCCCGATACTTTTTAGACAGACCATGTTTATATTTAAATTAGAAAAAAAATCAACAGTTGTCTGGGAGTCATGGGTTCGATTCCAGAGAGCCCCGTATTATCAATTTTCCCAATAAGAATACATGATTTTAGAATTAGATTGGTATCGATATGGATTTGATTAGATAGATCCTAGATTTTCGAAATTTTTAAACACTTTTTTACACCAATCATGTAGAAGATTTAAATTTCAAACATCTAAAGAAAAGCCGCATCCTTATGTTTAGCTGCTATAATTATGTTGTAAATGATCATTGGAACGATTCTAGACGTCGTCAACTATATCTTCATGAGGAATGTATAGGGAAATCTCCTCCTCTCCTCTTTTCCCTCCTCGATTCCTTTTAAGGTATTTCTTTAATGCACTTTGCTCTGAAATTAGCTGAAGCCGCTGATACTTATCCTAAAGATGAAAGTATTTTGCGTAGAATATTCTTAGTTCGACGCCCGAGCGGGTAGAATGCTGCCACAAGAAATGCAAGGGAAATCAAACTCAAAGTAAAATACGATGCGTAAATGTCCTTTATTTTATGATAAGCAATGAGTTTTTTAAGATTTTTAGCATTTTAAACATTCGGAACATCTCGGTATACGAACATACGATACGAATCTCAGGCCCAAACCGCTGGGGCCATGGAGAATAATTCTGTCGTATGAAATGCATGGGAGATCGAAATCAATCCAATTTACGCAGCGAACATGTCCGTTATGGTTTATGTTTAGCAATGAGTAAGAAGAATAATCTTTTGAAAAATCTTATTACCTCATTTTGTCCTGTAAAGTATCCAACTATTCAAGTATGATGATTCAAATTAAGTACTACAAAGCAGAAAGAATATATCAAAAACATAAGACCATTTTTTATTCGAAGATGCTCTTCTTTTAGGTTCAGCATTTTTGTGAAGTTGAAGAATTTTTCGAGACATTGAAGATTTTTCTCAGTTCTATCAACTTTGATTTCATGTATAGTTTTAAAGTAGGGAAACTAACTTGAATGACTTTAACAGTCGATGCTTGATTTATTTGAGATTAACCATGAGAGGTATCAGAGTCCGCGATCAAAAAACTGTTCTTATTTTTGGCGAGCTTTTTTTTCGTTTCTTGCCTTTATGCTTCCTATTCCTTGTATCTTTTGTTTCTTCGTCTGTTCGGAACTCTCAGTCCCCCAGAATACGACTAATATCAGTATTATAGTGAATCATTAATTCTAACGGAAAGGGAAAGGAAACTGTATATTTCTCTCATGCTTTTTTTAAATTTAGATTTTTAATCCGTTATTTTACAAAAATAAATTAAAATACTTTACTTAGCGACTTAGCTTGCTTTTCTTTTAAATTTTTATGATTAAATAGTAAATGTAGACAACTCGAGAGCTTCCTGGATGCATTGATAATATAAGGATCCCCAAATCCCTACTCCACTGAATAACTATCAATCGCATTCGGTTTTTCTTTTGTTCGCAATAACTCATTCGATTTGTTCTTTCTATAAAATATTTATTTAAAATTTCAGATTATATATTCATCATATCATATTGTTTAATACCCACCCTACGCATATTGTTGTAGTCATTTCATCGATTCCGAGAACAAATAATCCCATTCAATCCCTTTCGTCTTAACTTCCGCTCCTAATCTAATCGATTATGTCATTTTGTGGAATTTACTGCTTACTATTTCTGTAGTTATATACAGTTAATCAGGTAATGGTAGGGGTCGTTGAAATTTTATCTAATGCCCTCACTTCATTAAAAATATTTAGACGCCTAAATAGTAGATGATCGATACCTTCAATTTCAAGAATAAGTGTATCCAAATTCTGCTATTAATTTGTTGAGCGTTCGATATTGAAAAAGACCCTTCGCACTGGTTTACTTGTCTTCCTTTACATCTCATTTTCATATATCAAATTGAATTATCGAGTTTTTAATGGGATGTTACGCTAAAGTTCAAATACTCTATTTTTTAGAATGAAATTTGGAAAGATAATTAGATGAGGTCACTAGCAAAAACACTCTTGTTCTTTTTTAGTATTGAAATCTATCATTTCAGAATATGGTTCAAATTTTACTGAAAGATTGCATTTTTGTGCGCGTTTCTCAATGTGGCCAATTTTTTATTATTCGCAAGTGTCTCCTACGATTTTCTCGAGGTTTAATAAATAGTACAGAGAGAAAAGGGCCTCTGCCGTAGTCGTCGTTTCTTTCCTACGGAGATGATGTTGGAGAAGATGCAATTGGAGTTGCGATAATTGGTGTTTGTAGCAATGAAGTGAGAATTCAAATCTTTATTATATATTCCCTTCTAGTAATCAACGTATCTATTTCGTTTGTCTTTCAAAAGTCTCATTTCTTTCTCTGTGCGTAACATATACCCGCTCTTCTTCAGGTTGTGACCCTAGACGACGTCACAATCTCTTCGCCACAATCGATACGCGGCACACACAGATGAACGTCGTGTGTTTGCAATGACGTCATCACCAGCCGAGACGGTTCTCTTCCTCCATTTTCCATTGAGGAACATCTTCTTTCACTAACCTTCATTCTTTCGCTGGTCTTCCTTCACAATTTTCGCATGCCAATGTTTTCTTTTCTTTCTTGCTTTCTCGTAATTTCACCACATTTTCTCTGTATTTTCTTCTTCTTAATGTCTTACTTTCCTATTCTTGGAGTGTTCGTTTTATTCATACTTTACTTAAACCTGAATGTATCTTTTTCTATCTTTCATTTCTGTCTAGAATTCCATATCCATCATTCGGAGGCTTACCTTGATTCCACCTTACGAAAAATGACGAGTGATCCCTTAGGAGTGAATATGAATCTTTATTATCATAATCTCTGTTAGCCTTACTGCTTCTTCACTATGGCATTCCATCCATTTACATGCCTTCTTGAAGATCCGTTTCTCAAGCAAATACTGCTGCAGAATATGAATGAAGCTCCTCTCCTCTCAAGGATTCTGTCATTCACCTCTCCTTATTGGTATTGATCTATAGGTCAATATATTATCGTCCAGCTCAGATTTCAATGATCGTGAATTTAACAAAGTATGCATGTTATTGTGGGAATGTGAGAAAATCAAAATTTGTCGTTGCACATCTCGCTTATTATATTAAAACTAATACTACAGACATGTTTTCTTGTTGTTCCTGAGTCCTTGATAATATTTAAGGATCAAATTGCGGTAGTCACCGCTCATAATGGCTATATCTTATTATTAAAAAGAGTAACAATACTACATAGATTTCAAATTTAGTCGTATTTTCAGCAAATGGCAGCAGTGATAAAAGTGAAAATGGTTCCATGAAAATGAACCATGACTAAAATGGTCTTTAAAAATTTTCCAAATTTCAAAATAAAAGACTCGGGAAGTATCTACAAAGACGTTCTCGTACGAGATTTCGGGTCTCTCTGGAATCACGTAGACAACTGTTGATTTTTATCAGAATTTTGGTATACGGATTAATAATGCTAAGACGTTTCATTTATCTATCTTTCATATGAAACAGAAAAAAGTTCTTAAAATTTGAAAACATTTCTTTAATTTTGAAAATATTATTTCGTATATACGAGTAAAGGTGAGCTTGCTTACAGCAAGCAATCGAAAAAAATATCTTACAATGATAAAAAGGATTATTATTCTTACTCATTGCCAAACATAAATCATAACGGAAATTTTCGCTGCATAAATTAGATTGATTCCGATCACCCATGTATTTCATACGGCAGAATAATTCCCACCCCGGCGTCGAACCAAAGACATCCAGCGGAAAATGATTAAAAGAATTTGCTTGATTATCGTTGTCTTTATAAACACTGCAAATTCCAAAAGGAAATTCGTTCAGGAAGGGACACGGTAGGAGTTCCTTTTTCCTTATGCATTTCTTACGGAGATATAGTAAACGCCCCCTAGCATCGAACCAACGACCACTTCTTCCATTCTCGACATTATTACGGTTACGGGTAATGTGAGAATGCTCCCTTTTATGGCTGTGTGAAATTTTGAACCTCTGCGCGGTTGGGAAGTGTCATAAAAAGCTTTCGGAAATATGGTCAATGTATTTTAAACGGGAAAAATCGAGATTACGGGACGCTCTGGAATCGAACCCGTGATACCTAAGCAAGTGTTGATTTTTTTCAAAGTACAATACATACGTATCTATTTGTGTTGAAAGTTTGAACGATCTATGTGAAATATTAAGAGAGATACGATTTTTCAAAATCTGAAAATATTTCACCTCCGGGCATCGAACCCATGACCAGTTGTAGGTAAATAATAGAATTTTTGCGTAGATACTAATAATAGCAATAGCCTTAAGAAATCTCATTCTTCTAGCTCATTGGAAAGTATTTTTAAAAATTAATTTACAACTTAAATACGGTCGCTTTTAAGTGAGAATGGTCTCTTTTATGGATGTGTGAAATTCTGAACCTCTTCGCGGTTGGGAAGTGTCATAAAAAGCTTTCGGAAATATGGTCAATGTATTTTAAACGGGAAAAATCCCATGACTATTTGCAGCTAAATTATACCATTCATCCGTAGATATGTATAATAGCAATAGCTTTATGAAATTTCATTGCTCTAGCTCAACGGGAAGTATTTTAAAAAATTATTTGAAAAACGGCCCCATGCATCCTTACGGGGGTAAGTCGATTTTTGGGGCCTCCTAAAATCGAACCCATGATAGGTTTTCGACTTTTTCCTTAGTGACAGACTTTTTACTTAAAAACCCGCCGAAAGGACGTCACTACGGGTCGTTGAAACCGTGGTGACGTACCGTGACGAGTTCACTTGACAGAGGTGGGAGAAAACTACTATGCACAGATCGCAAGAGCTGGGAATCGACTTCCAATTGTTGTCAGCGCTTCGTTACAGTCCCCCCCTCTATTTGCAATCCAAAAAATTCCCGTCCGACCGTCCGTGCGTGCAGGAAAAAATCAGTCCTACTACTTTCAGGACAGACCATGTATATAAAATGTATCGTTGAAATTTGGCAAAAAGAAATCATATCCTTCAATTAAAGGGTGTTAATATCACTATTTATTTATAAAATCGCTTCTTAAGAGAAGGAAAAGATTTCTTAGTTGGCTTGGATAATCTTAAAGGTTGTAGTTTAACTCTTAGGAATTCTCGGAATGAAAAGAATGCCGTTTAGTTGTTCAAAAATTTTTGTCGAACTAACTTAAAGGCTCCAAATATAATTACTTGAACTGCTTTAATGAGAGCTTCTTCGAGACAATGTACAGACCCTTCAATAAAAGAGATTGGGATTTGAGCAGCAAAAAAACGGGGAGTCTAAATGCGAGCTGATTATTTTTCAATTTGTGAGCAGCGCCGAAGGGGAAATATGTCGCAGTAATCCAAAAATACATTTACTCAAATGTTCACGATCATAAACCACTCTCACCCTTGCAGAATAAAAGTAGTCCATCATGTTCCAGACTAACCACTGAATCAAGATATTTCTATAGAAATATGGACCAAAACAATAAGGGGAAAAAGCGTGCTGTTACAGATGACTAATAATAATTTCACTTTGAATGATATGATAGGATACAGAAAAATTGAATTAATCGTGTCCCGAAACTAAATTAGGAAAATTAATTCTGAATAAAAGGGAGTGCAATGCCACTTTCCCGAAATAGGAAATGACTAGTGACTACTAAGAACGACATCTTTACAGCCGATTTGGCTAATATTGATCAATTAAGAATCCTCACCCACTCGGCAAGACGCCAGCAGGACAAATGAAAGGTAATGGAAGAAAGAGGACAAATGAGAATCGAATTGTTTTCTATCTTAGATCCGAAGCTGAAGCAACAAACAATAAGCCGAAGGACGCATAATGTGGTTATTCTAATAGATTTTGCTTCTTTTATAAATATCGCATGAGGGTCGACCTTCATTGAAAGTGGGGATTAGTTTTCTTAAGTAACAGGATATTTCCAATTATAAAATTATCTTTCGAAATTAAGTCGATAGAAATAATTTTGAGCCTCACAGGGATTGTTATTTTATCGATTGACGATAATCATTTATTTGAATACTAAAACTCGAGATTCATAAACATCTTGATCAAAAAGAGATACCCTAATTCTTGGCTTTAACTGTCGAAGCAGAGAAATGTATCTCCCTCATAAAATAGGCATGATAAATAATGAATTAGGTTCATTGTATTAGAAGCGAACCATCTGTGAAAAAATGACATTATATTTATATACGACAAGGTAAATAAATTAGAGTGAAACCTGAAAGTTAACAGTATGTTAAAACAATATCATGAAAATTCTAACATACCTTTACAAAAATTCTTATTACGAGAATATATGCATGAAAAATGAGAATTTTCATTTAAATCGTTCGGTTAAAATGAAATGAAGAGATAAAATAGCCATACAGATGTTATTTATTTGCTACTGCCAGGTGAAGGTTAGAATACTACTCAGTCTGTAATCGAGTAATAATAATAAAAATATGTCCAAAAACGTCTTAATTTTAGTACCAAAAGAAAATAAAACTTTCTCATTATACAATTAAACAATTATATTTTTTACATTTTCCTTTGCTAAATTAAACTGTAATAAATCAAAAATTATAATTATCATATTGATTATATTTGAATCGACATTTTATCTTTAATATCAAATTCAATTAAAATCAAAAGTTAATAACAATTTCTGAATCATATCGATTTATCCATCTCGCAATCTACTAAGCCATTTGTCCTTTACATAACTCATCCAAGTACGCAAGAAAGAATAATACAATTATTTCAAATCGCAATTACGAACGAAATCACTGTCAATCAACATTCTACCACAGTCGATTAAGTAAATAAATAATAAAGCGAGATAAAGAAAACAGTAATAGTCAAATGAGATAGCTTTCTTGAAAGTCATACTACTTGCAGTCCTCACGAGCAACGCCTTTTGCCAGCATCTTGGGGGACTATCGTTCAAATTTTTCGGTATTCGGCCGAAAGAAATGAAGGCGAGAGATGCGAGCAATCGAATAAGGTAACAGAAGTAAGATATAAAGGATAGCTTCTAAAAGAGATGAGAGAAAGATACCTAAGAACTTTGCTCGGTATTTACTAAGCTACAATGGAAACATTTAATCCGAAGGACTTTAATTGCAGCTATTAAAATTAAATTGAATTCGTCGATATCATTTTCAAAGGATACCGATAAGAGCAAGTCTTAAGAAAGAGAGAGGATGCATAAAAGACCTGATGTCTTAATGTAAGTTAATTAAAAAGATTATGAAATTGGTTTCAAGTAGAGAATACTATTGCAGGTAAAAAAGAGATGTCATAGAGAAAATAATTTTCGTCTATGTCTGTTCATCGCTAGAGACGTTTGCAAAAACTGACAACGGCTGATGAGGAAAAGGAATATAATGAGAGGTGTAAGACCGAAATAGCTCTAAATAAACGATAATCTAGCAAGCGGTATGATTTTTAGTGATAAACTAGAAAGACTCATGAAGTTCACAATCGGCTTCTCAAGTTTTTGCATGAGCGTGATCTGCTTTCAATTCACATTCATAATGGTTCTCAATGATCTTCTCGACACCGATGAACAAGCCATCAATTTCAACCGATTTTAAACCGCGTACAAAGAAACAGAATCGATCCTCGTTCAATAATGAAATAGGAATGCAACTATGAGATTTCAACAGTGATTGATAGATACTGCGGCCCTTCTTCATTCATCCTTACATTAAGAAATTTTCCCTATTTTGTACACCGTATCCAGACTGGGCAAAAACCCTAGGGAGCTACGAACCAAAACGGAAACAGGAGGATCTTCGTAGAAACAGCTGCAACAAGAATTATGGTTTAAGTGAATGAGCGTTAATTTGCTAGAGGGCATATCTGATACGTAATTAAAAATTCCGTTATTTTGGCATTTTATGATTTGGCAGCAGTCCAAGATTCCAAAGTTGTGCACGTTTTAAATAAAGGAATGACTCTTCTTCTTTCTTCCATAAAACGATTATAATTTGAATTAAATGGATATTATCAGATTCTGAAAAATATTCATAAAGGACCCATGTTCGAAACGAAAGATCCCAGCGCACCTCACATCGATTTTCCTAATCTCGCAAATCGGGTCTTTGCCGTCTGACCGACGCTTTCCCGACTCGACCGACACTAAACCGACAGCTCACATTAATAGAAATACTTTTCTGTCGAATGAATAGGCGTCGCTGCAAAAAAATATTTAAAAATCGTTAGTTTAACATTAGAACAGCGGAGGGTGTCCTCAGAACACTTCGTCCATTAAAAAAACGCGCCATTTTTGTAATTTTTATTACAGAAAAAACTCGTTTCGTGACTATTATTTATTTAACATTCTGCACATTTTCATACAGTTTTATATCAATTAGAACATTTTCATTGGAGATGCTACCACATACCCCCTAGAACAGCGGAGGTGTCTTCAGGACACCTACTTAATATTTCCACTTATTTCTTATGATATAAATCCGCTGTGAATTCCGATGTTGTCGGAAAATGAAGAAATATCCCAGTGTATAAAATTAAACCGAGTAAACACGTTCTTCTCCCGATTTAGATGCTTTTTAGTGTCGTAGTGGACCAAATGGCGCGTAGGCATACGGTGAGATCCGACTCACGACGTTAGCAAATCCATTCTTTTTACATAAAATTTTATGTAGCAGAAGTCAATGTATAGATTATTTGCAAGCAGAAAAGAGGGCGCCGAATAATCAACTAGATTCTTGCAACGAATAGCAGATAAACAAGGTAAAACCTAAGCTGTCCAAAGAGATCTCAAAAAGGACCTAAGTAATCACTGGATGCACGAGACAACATCCAATGAAGGCACCGATATCTGCTCAAAAGAAAATCAAAGTGTAATAAAGCAACAGACAAGCGTAAGAGGTGCAAGGAATGGGTTTAGAGAAACTGTAACATCAAGAAGATTTATCTATGAGCTTCGTGGAAGGAGTCTGTAGAGTAATTATTTTGTGACAGCATCATTGTGCTAAAAAAATATAAATGCGTATACAAATTATTATTTTTTCTTGTGCCCCATGTAAATTGTAATTCTCTAATTACGTTGAAAAAGCGAGAACAAAATTCAGTTTCGATGTTCAATATATAAATCCTTCCTTTTCAAGAATACTCATTGAATTAAAATTAACCGAAAATATACAGTAAGACCCCGCTTAACGCTGTTTCAGTATAACGCGGTTTTTTTAGGGTTCCCCTAAATCGCATACTGTATTGATACTTGTTATATACGTGTGCAAATGAAACGGCCATGCACCAACCAAAAGTGGTGAACTTTACAGCGACGGTGATATGTAGATACCATGTATTTTTCTTCAACGCTCTTTCGTTAGTCTGTCCACAAAAAAGGTTCCAAGTGTATTCTCCTGTCGCAATCTCAGTACAAACGCAGCTTTCCTACGTCACAACTAATTTATTCGTTCTCATCAAGGTTATTAGTTGTATAAAGATATTAACATAATATTTTATTTTATTGTGATGAATTCGGCAAGAACTGATAAATTTTCTTATTCTTTTTTCTTTTCACGGATCCCCATTACATATTTACATAAGTACGTGCCACGTTGCCTCGTTTAGCGCTCGAAGTTATTGGAACGTATCCCCTGCGTTAAGCGGGGTCTTACTGTACAAATGTTGTGGTAAGTTATAAATGTTCGAGGATTTCATCGCTAATCTACATTAATTAAGAAGAATTTATAAACTCAAGATCAGTAATTAGCCCTTCTCACGACTGCTTCACGCTCAAAATTATCAATACGTAACATTAATTTACACATTACAACAATGCAAGTGTATTATATAGACTTCGATTTAATCCACTTCTGAGGGAGAAACTAATATCACTGAACGATTTTCAAAATAAATACTCCTTATTTTATCCAATCAAATGGTATATCCACATTTCAATCACTTCACACCACCATACATGGAGAAGTCATTGGAAATCCCGGGGAGGCCAGGGTGTTCTTCGCTCTCTTCTTCCATAACCACTTCACCTAGCGATCCTCTTTCTTCAGATGCTTTAACGACTTTTCCCACAAACCCCATCTACACTCTGCATTCTTGTCGCGCTCTTCACTTAGCTCCCAGAAGCCGTGCTGTACTCAAGAAAGAGTGTTCCAAAAAAATGTGCTCCAGTCTGACATCATTCCCGTCCCTACTTTGGACATCCTCTAAAAGAGAAAGCGGCGGAGAAGTGAAAGAGAAGCTCTTCGTCGTTGCGATGTGTGATGCAATGGTCAACCTGATCGATCCCAAGGTTATTAGGAAGTTGTTCGGCAAATGAGCGAAGAGATCGGGTAAGACGAACCAAAGACAATCGACTCGAAGATTTCTGTAGACAGTTTCTATGAGAGGAAAAGAATCGTCCACATATCTGTATGAGAAATTATTACCATTTCGTTAACATAAGTATAAACTTTTTCGAATAATTTTCAGAAATACCAAGGAAGAAAAGTCTTTAAAAAGTCTGACTCCATTGGACTCCATTCCTCCTAGGCATTTATCCTCGGCGTTCTATTGCAACACCTTCACCTAGTTCCTTCTAACTCAAAAACAATGCCATAAACAATGAATGAAAATTTTAGAAATTAAATTCAATTCTGAATTACTTCTGGAATGAAAATAAAACATTATTTGAAAACAATAGAAATAACGATAAACAATTGGAGGCGGATAACACCATTCTCACTAATCGCGAGTAGAAATTTAAATGTGGATCGATCGATTTCATCATAATTGAATTGGAAATCTTCTAATGAATTTAACACGATGTCAAAGATGTAATCGTTTCAGAGAGAATTTCTACAGTTGAAAAGAATGAAACTCTCCAAGAATGTTGCGGCAGATTTATTGAGATTTAGTTCTCCTGATTGTCAGGTCTCCAATGAAATTATAACATTTCCAAAAACGCTCAAATGACCCACGTTTCAAGCATCGAACCAGCATTATTAAAATTTGAAGGGTCATCAACATAAATAGAGACTCTACTGGACGATGATTATTCAGTGAATTAAAAAAAAACAAGGTCTTACTGCGAATAGCCGAACTAACGGGAGTCTATTTTTTAAAAATCTAAATATAAAATTTAACAAACGTTTACTGTCCCAAGTGGTATGTTTGAAAGCAATAAATCCTAGTTTGCAAGATATGATTAATTATAACTACGCGAGCAAATACTTGAAATGAGAAGCATTCTTTCAAAAGAAAATCCTTACTTCCTTCTGGGAAGCCATAATAATAAAGAGGAAAGCAAATTTTGAGATAATCATAGAGAGGTGGCAATTCTTAACTACGGAAACACCTATTTTAATTTATATCAATGATATGTATTTGAACAAAATGATCATAAATAATGGATATAGATGTAGGATTAAATGTCAGTCAGTTAAAGTTTGAACTGGTAAGCAAAATTAGAATGCACACACTAAATATTTGATACATTAGCTTCCCAGGCAAATGAAAGAAACTTCTCCGTAAAATCATATAAGGGAAGCTTCATTTAGCTTTTGGATGACTTTTGAAGGCATTTGCCTCAGTTTGGAGATCGCTTTTCCGGTGTGCTTTGTCGAGAAGGATATTTGAAGGCTTTTATTATTCGATCAATAACCGAGATTTAATTCTTTCAGGGTCGTTGGAATATTGGCCTTTCCACTGATCCGCTAAGAGATGGTCGTACGCTTCTGACATGGGACTTAGAATCGTGTTGCCTCATGATAAATGAAAGGATTTAAAAGGCAAAGAATAAGGGGAACCTTAAGTTAGATTACATAAATTCTCTGCATGAGGGAATTTATTAGAAAACCTTAGCTGCAAATTATAACTGGACTATATTTGGAAAAATCTTTGCTTCTATGTACAGAAGCCCCTACGGTGTACGAATGAGCTAATTAACAATAGAGTAGAATCTTTGTTGCAACTCCCGGTAATCACTCGTGTCATTTTGATGAGATTTTCTTTAATTCACCTAAATAACTATCAATGAAGCAAATTTTGAAAAATATTTCAGTAAATGTCAACTTGTAAATAAAAGCGTAGCAGTGATTCATGCCATGAATTAAGCCAACGTTCAATTTTTTCTACTAATATGAAAGCTATCAAATTCTACCATAAACATTTAATGACGATTACAATTAATTCCTTGTTCATTCATACCTATATATTAGAGCACATAGTAATTACCTGCATTATTGGTTTGTCCAAAGTAATTTTAATATAATAATTAGTTAGCATTATTGATTTAATTTTTAACCATTATATTAAAATAAAATTCGATAAGTACGTAGAATGAATAAATATTATGAATTATGCCAAGTATTAAGCTAACCGAGATAATAAAAAAGAATGGAAATTGAAGAATTATTGAACACAATTTCGACTGTATTTCAAAGGAGGCATCAAATTAATCGCAAAGACCTGTCTGGAATTCCATTGAAAAAGCCCCAATGCGAAAACAATTTGCTCAATGGTTTCAATTCGAATAAAACGGCCAAAGTACGTAAGAGATAGGCATTGTAAAAGCGGCGCTTTACTGGAAGCGAACGCTTTTTCGGAGGGGTGGTCAGGTGGGCCGGATCGATACAACAGCGATTCAAGGGCACCACTCTTACACTGATAAGTTGTCATAGAGTTCATTTCTCCATCCGATATACTGCAATTTTTCAAGATAGATAAGGAACAGTTTCATAGGAATTTATAACATTGAGATAATAATCTCTCCCACTAAAAGTCTAAGACAAAATTTTTGGGAAAGCACTATTAATTATCCTCCTTTTGTACCTCTGTGTCTTTTACATTTAGACTCTTCGGGGGAATATAACATATCTATTATATATAGACGCTTCGGGGGGGGGTATTTATAACATATATATGTATATACGAGTAAAGGTGCGCTTGCTGACAGCAAGCAATGTAATAATATATCTTTTAATAAAATGTAAGATTTTTCGAAATATTATTCTGTAAGGCCATGCTAAACATAAACTAAAGAACATTATCGCAGCTGAAAATGCACTGAATTCGAATTCCCATGCATTTCTTTCGGCGGTATTATTCCTGCCCCGGCGTCGAACCAAGGACATCCTGCTAAAATCACTATAAAGGTTTCGCTTGAGTATGATTATCTTTATAAAAACTCCAAATTCCAAATGGAAATACCTTAAGGAAGTAACTCAAAATGAGTCCTTAATTCCCTATGCATTTCTTACGAAGGTATAGTTAACGCCCCCTAGAATCGAACCAACGACCATTTACGACAATCTTAGGGATGCCTTTATGTGGAAATGGTCCCTTTTATGGCTGTGTGAGATTTTTTTACGTAATGTCCCACTAAATCTCACCTAGGAAAAAAACGAATACCGACTCTACCTATCATGGGTTCGATGCCAGGAGGTGAAATATTCTCAAATTTTGAAAAATCGTATCTCTCCTAATATGATACATAGATCATTCAAACTTACTACATGTGTAGGTACTTAGATAATGTGCTTCGTGAAAAATCAACAACTGCCTCCGTTTCACGGGTTCGATTCCAGAGCGTCCCGTAATCTCGATTTTTGTCATAAGGAATGCATTGGCCATATTCCCGAAAGCTTATTATGACACTTCCCATCCGCTCTGAGCTTCAAAATTTCACAGATGCATAAAAGGGACCATTCTCACATAAAACCGACCGTAAAAGTATCGTAAATGGTCGTTGGTTCGATTCTAGGGGGCGCTAACTATAAATTCATAAGAAATGCATAGGGAATTTAGGACTTATTTTCAGGTACTTCCTTAATGTATTTCCATTTGAAATTTGGAGTGTTTTTAGAGATAATCATACTAAGGCGAAAGATGACAGCGTTTTTCGCAGAAAATCCTTGGTTCGACGCCAGACGGTAACAATGCTGCCTTACGGAAAGCATGGGAAGAACATGTCAGAGAGTACATGCGCTCTGATAATTTCGTTGAATATATTAATGAAGATTAAGGTTGGTTTTCCATTACATCTGTTTTTTCATTAAAAGATTTATTATTACATTGCTTGCTGTAAGCAATGTAATAATATATATTTTAATAAAATGTAAGATTTTTCGAAATAAATTCTGAAAGGCCATTCTAAAAATAACGTTTATGATATTTTCGCAGCGAGCATTGCATTGATTTCGATTTCCCATGCAAATTTTACTGCAGCATTATTACCGCCCTTGCGTCGAATCAAGGCCATCCAACGAATTATACTGTGATTATTGGCTTGAGTATGATTGACTTTTTTAATATTCCGAATATCAAGAGGAAGTTCATTCAGGAAGTACCTCAAAATGTTTCCTAAATTCCCTATGCATTTCGAATGGATATATAGTTAACCTCCCCTAGCATCGAACCAAAGATCTATAAGGACATATTTACGGTCGCTTTAATGTTAGAATGGTCCCTTCTATGGCTGTGTGAAATTTTGAACCTCTGCGCGGTAAGGAAGTGTCATAAAACGCATTCGGAAATACGGCCAATGTATTTTAAACGGGAAAAATCCAGATTACGGGTCGCTCTGGAATCGAACCCGTGATACATAGGTGAGTGCTGATTTTTTTTCTAATTACATTTTGTATGTATCTATATTTGTAGAAGGTTTGAATAATCTATGTACGATATTAAGGGAGCTACGATTTTTCAAAATCTGAAAATATTTCACCTCCTGGCATCGAACCCAGGACCGATTGTACGTAAAATACTACATTTTTCCGTAGACATATATATTAGCAATAGCTACATGAAATCTTATTCTTTTAACTAAGTGGGAAGTATTTTTAAAATTATTTGAAATACGGCCCCATGTATTCCTAACGGGGAAAATCGAGAAAACGGGACGCTCTGGAATCGAACCCGTGACACGTAGGCAAGTGTTGATTTATTTCAAAGTACAATATCTACGTATCTATACGTGTAAACAGTTTTAATGATCTATATATCATATTAGGAGAGCTACGATTTTTCGAAATTTGAAAATATTTCACCTACTGGCATCGAACCCATGACCGGTTGCGCGTAAGCAATAGCATATTTCCGTAGATATATATAATAGCAATAGCCATATGAAATTTCATTGTTCTATCTCAATGGGAAGTATTTTAAAAAATTATTTGAAAAACGGCCCCATGCATTCTTACGGGGGAACGTCGATTTTTGGGACCTCCTAGAATCGAACCCATGATAGGTAGGGTCGGTTTTCGAATTTTTCCTAAGTAAGATTTAGTGGGCCATCACGTAAAAAAATCGGCGGCTCCGTGGCCGAAGCGGTTTGGGCCTGACATTAATATCCTATATATATGCTATATATATATATCCCCCCGAAGCGTCTATATATAATAGACAAGTGTTGATTTATTTCAAAGTACAATATCTACGTATCTATACGTGTAAACAGTTTTAATGATCTATATATCATATTAGGAGAGCTACGATTTTTCGAAATTTGAAAATATTTCACCTACTGGCATCGAACCCATGACCGGTTGCGCGTAAGCAATAGCATATTTCCGTAGATATATATAATAGCAATAGCCATATGAAATTTCATTGTTCTATCTCAATGGGAAGTATTTTAAAAAATTATTTGAAAAACGGCCCCATGCATTCTTACGGGGGAAAGTCGATTTTTGGGACCTCCTAGAATCGAACCCATGATAGGTAGGGTCGGTTTTCGAATTTTTCCTAAGTAAGATTTAGTGGGCCATCACGTAAAAAAATCGGCGGCTCCGTGGCCGAAGCGGTTTGGGCCTGACATTAATATCCTATATATATGTTATATATATATATCCCCCCGAAGCGTCTATATATAATAGATATCCCCCCGAAGCGTCTATATATAATAGATACGAGTAAAGGTGCGCTTGCTTACAGCAAGCAATGCAATAATTTATCTTTAGTGAATAATAAAATTTTTCGAAAGATTACTCTGCTCAAACGTTGCTAAACATTGAGTAAAGGGCATTAAAGCAGCTGAAAATGCACTGAATACGATTTCCGATGCATTTCTTTCGGCAGCTAAAATCCCGCCCCGGCGTCGAACCAAGGTCATCCTGCTAAAATTACTGTAATCTTTCGCTTGAGTATGGTGGACTTCATAAACACCCCGAATTGCAAAAGGAAATTCATTCGGGAAGTACCTTAAAATGAGTCCTAAATTCCCTATGTATTTCACCTGGAGAATTAATTAACGACCCCTAGCATCGAACCAACGACCTTTTACGACTATCTTAGGATAGCTTTTATATAAGAATTGTCCCCTTAATGGCTGTGTGAAATTTTGAACGCCTGCGCGGTTGGGAAGTGTTACAAAAAGCATTCGGAAATATGGCTAATGTATTTTAAACGGGAAAAATCGAGATTACGGGTCGCTCTGGAATCGAACCCGTGATACATAGGCAAGTGCTGATTTTTTTCTAATTACATTTTGTATGTATCTATATTTGTTGAAGGTTTGAATGATGTACGTACGATATTAAGGGAGCTACGATTTTTGAAAATCTGAAAATATTTCACCTCCTGGCATCGAACCCAAGACCGATTGTACGTAAAATACTACAATTTTCCGTAGAAATATATATTAGCAATAGCTACATGAAATCTTATTCCTTTAGCTTAATGGGAAGTATTTTTAAAATTATTCGAAATACGGCCCCATGCATTCCTAACGGGGAATATCGAGATTACGGGACGCTCTGGAATCGAACCCGTGACACATAGGCAAGTATTGATTTTTTTCGAAGTATATAATATACTATCCTATAAGTGTAAAAAATTTGAATGATCTATGTATCATATTAAGAGAGCTACGATTTTTCGAAATTTGAAAATATTTCACCTACTGGCATCGAACCCATGACCGGTTGTGCGTAAAAAATAGTATTTTTGCGTAGATATATATAATTGCAATAGCCATATGAAATTTCATTGTTCTATCTCAATGCAAAGTATTTTTTTAAATTGTTTGAAAAACGGCCCCATGCATTCTTACGGGGGCAAGTCGATTTTTGGGGCCTCCTAGAATCGAACCCATGATAGGTAGGGTGGATTTCCCAATTTTTCCTGAGTGAGATTTAGTGGGCCATTACGGAAAAAAATCGGCGCCTCCGTGGCCGAAGCGGTATGGGCCTGACATTAATATCCTATATATATGTTATATATATATATATCCCCCCGAAGCGTCTATATATAATAGATATATATATATCCCCCCGAAGCGTCTATATATAATAGATATATATATATATATCTATATATAATAGATATATATCCCCCCGAAGCGTCTATATGTATAGATATATATATCCCCGAAGCGTCTATATATAATAGATATAGATATCCCCCGGTACGTCTATATGTAATAGATACGAGTAAAGGTGTGATTGCTAACAGAAACAATGCTATGATATATTTTTAATGAAAAATAAAATTTTCCGGAATTTTACTCTGCTTAAACATTGCTAAAAATAAACTAAAGGACATTGTCGGAGCGCATATACACATTGACATCGTGTTCCCATGCATATCTTACGACAGAATTATTGCCGAACTCAGGAAGAAATCTAAAACCCAATATACCTATCATGGGTTCGATTCTGGGAGGCCCCAAAGTCGGATTTTTCCCCATTAGATTGCATGGAGTCGATTTTAGACATTTTAAAAATATACCTCCCGGAAACGTAGCACAATCAAATTTCATGCGGCTATAGATAATATACGTTTCTACACAAAAATGTTATCAATTATCCACAAAATATCATGGGTTTATATGTAAGAGAGAGATATTTATATTTATATATATATATATATATATATATACACACACACACACACAAACACACACACACACACACATACAAACATATCAATTGAGACATCTGTTCTAAGAAAGATTTTGTACACAAATGGGAAATAAGAGAATACACCTTTAACCTTTAGAGTCTTTAAAACATATATGTCTGATAGATAAGTATATTAAAACCAATTGATACACTATTTATTCAACGATTTACTTTGGAGGGCGGAATTCATATATATTTGTTTTTGAATGCCATGGAGTTTCGCTAGATATGCGTACAATACTAGATCCGGGAAACTGTTTTGATATCTCCATCCGACAGCCTAAAGCACTTCACAGAGCCACCCACTCATTTCACTGTCTCCAACGAGCGATAAAGAGTAGGAAAGCAGAGTGAATATTACATTATATCGTGCGCAAGAAAAAGAGAAACGGTGCGTAATACTGGGCGATTCACAGAAACACGTGACTGCGGTGTGTGAGCGGGTTTATCGATTGATGTGGCAAACGAAATGGTGGTAAGATGTGCCCTCCGTCATCGACAGCACGCACAATAACTCAAAAAGGGCTCACTTTTCTGAAAACGAGGCAAGACGGCTGAATTCATTCAGGAACCTGCTACCGTGTAAAATTCGATGTTATCAAATTTCTAATACACTTCCATACACACAGAAATGCTCGATATTCTAATTTAACTTTCTTAAGAGCTGTAAGAAATAAAAGTCCAGCGATTCTAAGACGTCTTCTCTTGATAGTAAGAAGAACTTTAAGTGCCCGTGTATTAGAATAAACAGTTCCCATATATCTTAGAATATACATAATATCGTTTTTACCTTAACTTTTACTTAACTAAATAAATTTAGCATGAATTACAGAAAAGTAAGAAAGGGCAAGTTGATTTGTTCCTAGCTATTTACTTGGGTGGTCTGAAAGGATTCCCAATAAACATAAAAGACATTTCTAACTCCTGTAAAGTCCAATGTTTGGACTGTATTTTTGTTCCGGGCTTATAACGGTGTATGCAAGTTTCCTCTAAATAATTAATCGTTACCAAAACACGGATTTATTGCGCCTAAATTGAGCTAACAGAGCGTTGGAAATCATCTTCAAAGACGTGTGCTGGTCTGACGTGAGCAAACGCGGAACCCAACGCGTGTACCACTATCTCATGGCTAAATGTTTTATTTAAAAGGTGACAAACAGGTTCTTTTGACATGTTCATAACCTCTGCTACCTCTCACTTTATTCAGCGGTTGTCTAGCAACTGTTGGTGAATTTTGGCAAAATGTTCGTTTGTAGCTGCAGTTTTTGGACGTCGACGAATTAAATTCATCGTCTCTTACATCCAACATGGCTGAAACTTGATGAATAACTGTTAATAGATGAACAGCGAAATTCACAAGATATTTTAACAAGAACTGAGATCTCACTTTGAGGTGGTAAACTTTTCAGACCACCCTCGTTTGTCTGGTTTGAGTTTAAAATTTAAAACAAAATAATAGGTAATAAAATAAACACTTAAAGCTAACAGAATTCCCAAAACTTCAATATGATGAATGCCGTGTCAAATCGCATAAACCTTAGCAACCGCTAGTTGTTGATCCGACGAAACATCGACTCAGAAAAACCTGTAAATGATAATAGCATTTATCTCAAATTCTCTCGCGACATGTTTTTCGTATCGTAAGAAACAAAAAATTTTTAGGCTATGTATAAAATTGACTGCATGATCCAATTTTTTATTGTTACGTTCCACTTCAATTATTTTTTACTAAGATATGGTTACTCAAACGTTAGTATAATTCGACATTTATGTATTCATAAGGTGTAAAGAGTAATCTAAGAAAAAACTAGCATTTTATGTTAGATAGGATGAAAGAAATGGTAGTTTTAATAAATTCTCGGCCGCTAAGACAACCATGTTTTTCATTCTGTTATAAAATGTATTTCTTTTGTTTTAGATCTTCTACAATGTTTAGAGTCATCCTTCCCTATCCAAATTTCACCAGCTTTTCTGGGCTGATCAGGTTCATAAAACACGAATACGTTAATATGTATGATTGCCCAATGATGCCGACCCATAATTATGAAATTAAAATCATGAGTAAAGATAAGCCCCTGACAATGAAAAGCAATTGCGGATCCCTCGAGCCTAAGTTTTCTACGAAATTCCTGCTTCAGCTCAATTTTCCGATGCTAAACTTTTCTTAATTACAAATGACGGTAATGAAATATATAAATAGGTATCATCAAAATTTAGTTCTCCGTTGAATGGCTCCAACCGTATTCGTCGTTACGTATTTCTATAAATTCGTTTACAATTGCACAATCTTTCGCCGTGGTCTTGAGTAGGCCTTGTTTAGTTCCAACCAATCTACGCTTTTTATCTTTACATTCATGACGTCCTTCTTCCGCCATATTAATGTATCCAATGATATTTATGGATTATATACTCTATATATATAGACGCTTCGGGGGGATATATATATATATATAGGATACGAGTAAAGGAGCGCTTGCTTACAGCAAGCAATGCAGTAATTTATCTTTTGTGAATAATAAAATTTATTTCACATGATGCATTTCTTTCGGCAGCTAAAATCCCGCCCCGGCGTCGAACCAAGGTCATCCTGCTAAAATCACTGTAATCTTTCACTTGAGTATGATGGACTTTATAAACACCCCGAATTGCAAAAGGAAATTCATTCAGCAAGTACCTTAAAATGAGCCCTAAATTCCCTATGTATTTCACATGGAGAATTAATTAACGCCCCCTAGCATCGAACCAACGACCTTTATGATAATCTTAGGATAGCTTTTATATGAGAACTGTCCCCTAATGCCTGTGTGAAATTTTGAACCTCTGCGCGGTTTGGAAGTGTTGTAAAAAGCATTCGGAAATATGGCCAATGTATTTTAAACGGGAAAAATCGAGATTACGGGTCGCTCTGGAATCGAACCCGTGATACATAGGCAAGTGCTGATTTTTTTCTAATTACATTTTGTATGTATCTATATTTGTAGAAGGTTTGAATGATCTATGTATCATATTAAGAGAGCTACGATTTTTCGAAATTCGAAACTTTTTCACCTCCTGGCATCGAACCCATGTCCGGTTGGACGTAAGCAATAGCAGTTTTCCGTAGATATATATAATAGCAATAGCTACATGAAATGTTATCCTTCTAGGTTAATGGGAAGTATTTTTAAAATCATTTGAAAAACGGCCCAATGCATTCTTAATGGGGAAAATCGATTTTTGGGGCCTCCTAGAATCGAACCCATGATAGGTAGGGTCGGTTTCCCAATTTTTCCTAGGTGAGATTTAGTTGGCCATTACGGAAAAAAATCGGCGGCTTCGTGGCCAAAGCGGTTTGGGCCTCACATTAATATCCTATATATATCTATACATATAGACGCTTCGGGGGGATATATATATATATATACGAGTAAAGGTGTGCTTGCTGACAGCAAGCAATGCAATAATTTATCTTTAGTAAAAAATAAAATTTTAAACATAAAGTAAAGGACCTTAACGCAGGTGAAAATGCACCGAATTAGATTTCCCATGCATTTCTTTCGGCAGCATTATTCCCGTCCCGGCGTCGAACCAAGGTCATTCTGCTAAAATCACTGTTATGTTTCCCTTAAGTATGATTGACTTTATAAACACCCCGAATTTCAAATGGAAAATCATTCAGGAAGTACCTTTAAATGAGTCCTTAATTCCCTATGCATTTCTTACGAAGTTATTGTTAACGCCCCCTAGCATCGAACCAACGACCATTTATGACATAATTACGATCGCTTTTAAGTGAGAATGGTCCCTTTTATGGCTGTGTGAAATTCTGAACCTCTGGGCGGTTGGGAAGTGTCATAAAAAGCTTTCGGAAAAATGGTCAATGTATTTTAACCGGGAAAAATCGAGTTTACGGGACGCTCTGGAATCGAACCCGTGATACCTAAGCAAGTGTTGATTTTTTTCAAAGTACAATACATACGTATCTATTTGTGTTGAAAGTTTGAACGATCTATGTGAAATATTAAGAGAGATACGATTTTTCAAAATAAAGATCCCTGCTTTAAACTACAGTCGAAGTATTAATTATAAGTCAAAATATTAATAATGTGCGTCATAAAAAATTTCTATGTTCCGAAAGTTTAAAAATCAGCCTTATTTTAGATTTTCATCTAAATCATACGACCTTGACAAGCGTTCTTCGCCTGCATTTGCCGCTATCTTTCGTCTCTCCAATTTTTCCCGTTGGTTTACGGCAACTCAGCTTGCCTTAAAGGGGGAACCTGGTTTAGCCGGTCAAAAGATCGAAACTTTTTTTATTTGAAAAGCACAACGTTATTATAATATAATTCTGAAGTTTCAGATCGTTATGCGAAATATTAAGAAATCTATAGCCCAATTCTTAAGCCGATGCAGCTATATGTTTTTTGGTTTTGGGTAGACCCCCTACTAACCTTAAATTAATTTTTTGTAAATTTCTAACTGTAGTGAAGTTTAGAGTTGAAAACTTTAAGTAAAAACACATTACGTTTAATTACGTATGCATATATTTCTTTAGTAAATGTATGCAAATATTTACGAACATGTAATTACTGAAAATCATTAGAATGCACTATTACTTTATAGTGGACTCTATCCGTGTTTCAACGATAAGGGCAGCCAGTGGAGCAGAGGGACATACGTTTGCAATCCCACTAAATGCTACAATTAAGACGTCGACTTTAATTACAAACATTTAACAGGGGTGACTGTAACCATGAAGCAGAAGACTGAAACTTCGGATTGTTACGTACACATAAATATCGCGTTTCACACAAATCCTGTTAGGGATAACATTTCACGTGGCCAAAATTTCATGACTGTACAACACATATAATAAAATACAATAATGTAAGTAATAAGGTACAATCAGTTTATGTTGAGATCCACAATGATCCCTTACAGATTGTCATAGACCCCTGGGGGTCGATATAGACCAATTTGGGAATCACTGTTGTAGACCATTTGCTCATCCGAAAGGCGACGGTCAAACTGCAATTTGACCGTCGCCTGTCTCAGTAATATCTAAATTCCAGAATAAACATTAAACTCTTTGCCTAGACACGCCTGTAAGTATTTAGAAGGATGCTCCGTGGTTCTAATAATGAAAGAATAGGAGATATAAATCATGTAGGCATTTAATTTTTATAACAACAACTATGACCCCTATAGGTTGACGAGGTAGGAGCGTCGCAGGTATAGCAGTGCAGCGGGAGGGACGAAATTTCATCAATCAAGTATTCAGTTTAACGACTTCTAGTAAGTAACAAAAAGTTTACTATGTGCACTAGGTTTAGAAGAGTAGCAGGTAGTAACCGGAAGTTAATGTATTTTGATAGATATTCGCAACTGAAACTTTAAACGTGTTTTTCTCAAAACAGTGTTTTTGAAATTTGTGTGCACGATTACGCAACTATTGAAATTCTTTTTTGCATACTTCTAGAAAATCTATATATATACACTATATATATCGATAAATATAAACTATAAATACTGATAAAATTTTAAATACAAAAAATTTTTATTGTAATAAATAAACGGAATTTTTTCGCAGAAATCAAAAGTTTCACTTTCAAAGGCTGTCATTTGCAAGAATTTCAAAAATAGTCCAGTTTTTGAGGTTCACCGACGAGATATATGTATTTTCTATAAAAAAAATTAGATTACCGAAATCGAACGAAAATTAAAGACGCTAGGATGCACACAGCTTTCCGTGTCATGCATGAATACCCTCTACATATGCTCTAATAGAAACAATATCTTTTATTGACACTCACTGAAAAAATGTTTTTCACTACGAACTTTCAATGCCGTATACATATCGTTTCTCTAAAAGAAATTTCTTAAAATTCCTTAAAATTTGAGGCTCAAAATCAAGTTCCCCCCTTACGAAATATCCTTAGTTTCTCTAAAAAAAATTACGCCAAATAATCAAGAAATTGCACGTGAAAGATAAAGACCGGTGTATTTATGTCCAGTGCTATATTATTATTACAACACATTGCAAGAAGAGAAATAACAGATGGCAAGGTACTACATAAAAATGAAAAAACTACATAACTAAATACAAAAATTTAATATCACATATACTTATACAATATAATCACATCTACATTACAAATAATGTAAAATTACAACTAACTTGTATATACTTTAAAATTATTCCTTATTACCCCGTACAAATTATTTATTTCTAAAGACTCCTTTTTCCTCGTACAGATTATTACAGGGTTCCTAGCAGGCCTTCACGGCTACCGTATCGGTCCCGGGGACCCACCGTACATCACCAGGCAATCCCCCAACCGTACTCGTCAATGCTCACTCGTCCTTGACAGCTTCTTTACTTAGCCTTTTATTAAATCCCAATTATTTTTTGGGCCTCAAGACACTTGCAGGCAAAATGTTTCAATCCTTAACTTTTTAGGTTTTTTTAAGATTTAAAAAAGAGTATTTACTAATATTAGTTCTCTATTTAATTAAATTAACTGTATGACTATGGTCTTCCCTGCTATTTTGCCTCTTAGATTTTGTTTGATAATTCCTCTCACAATTTAACTCCTGCTTAAAAACAAAGCTAACCTTCTTTTCTTCTTTACCATTCTGTGTTACGCTATCAAGCGTTACAAACCAACCGAAATGAATCCAGCTGCTCTTCGCTACACCTTTCCTATTTTTCATTTAAGTTCTACCCTTATACATTCTAAGGTTGTCCTAACTAATTCGTATGCCGCCTTTTTAACTTTCTTATTTGATTTTCCTGAGTGTACGTACTAAGATATATATGGCTCTGTTGGCCATCAAGATTAATCGCTCTATATTATCATTTCATTTTAAGTCCCTACTGAATTTTAAACCTAAGTACTTTACCCTATGCGCAAAATGCCTCTCTCCCAGGTGATATTTATGGTTATATATATTAAATCTAATTTATTTATATTCGTTTGTATTATTTTCCAATTTATTAAAAAAAAACTCAACAATTAAAGGAGGTCCTCTTCCTTGCAGTCGTAGGAAGTTCTCTTAAAGACATCTTTACTACTTGTTTTGAGGGAAATTCTCTTGTATAATTTACATTTCTACCCCGCAAACCGCCTTGTGGCGTTTGGCAGGGGGTGTCAAGCCATCAGACTTTCGTCCCGAACTTCTTTTTTGGATGCCTGGATTCTATAATTATATTCGCTACGCGGGTGTCTCTTATCTCATCATTTAAGTCGCTACTTAAGAATTTCTGGAACAATTTGAGCCTATACACGTTTCTTCTAACCCTTACAGTATCCCAGCCGAAGGATTCAATCATTTTCGATACACTGTCAAATTTATAGTCCCCTTTTACGAATCGAGCCGCTCTGCGCCGTCCTAACTCAGCGATCAAACCCTTTTCGTATGGATTCCACACTGCGCAACAATATTCAAGTAACGGGCGAACTAACGAAAAATAAGCAACCTCTTTGACTTTGGGTTGACATCCCTTGAGAACGCGGTTTCATAATCTGAGCATCCTATAGGATGACCCCACTATATCCTGAATGTGAGCTTTAAACGATATACGTATTACTACTGAATGTTACACCGAAGTGTTTGTGCTGACTAACGAACTCTAGTTTTGTTCCGCTGATGAGGTAAGAAGTCTGGCTAGAGGTTGGATTCTGGGATCGGTTCATCCTCATTGCTACACATTTGTCTACGTTAAGTTCGAGCTGCCAATCTTAACACCATTCGTTAATGGCGTCCAGGTCGCGCGGTGATATTGATTTATCTTCTTTATTCGTCATTTTCCTATAAATAAGGGTACCATCCGCGAATAGTTGCACCTTACTCTGGATACTGTATGCAATATCGTTTATGTAAATCAGAAACAAAATTGGTCCAATTACACTGTCCTGTGGGACCCCTGACGTTACCTCTTTAACTTCCGAAAACGCGCCATCTAAAACCACCCGTTGGCTTCTGCCACTCAGGGAGGATTTAATCTAACGAATAATATGCACGTGTACACCGTAGGCTTTAAGTTTATGAAGTAACTTCGCGTGCGGGACATTATCGATTGCTTTCCTAAAATCCAAGAATATCGCGTCCGTCCCAAAACCTTCGTCGGCTGATCTCATTAATGCGTGATGGAGGAGTGCTAACTGACTTTCACAGGAGCGCCCTTTTCGGAAGCCATGCTGACTCTGCGTAATAGCAGTATTGTCGCTGAGGAGCAAGCATCTGTCGCATTATGTAACTACATATTATGTGCTCTAAATTTTTACTAAATATCGAAGTCAGGGATATCGGTCGGAAGTCGACCGGCTTTGTCTTACAGCCTTTCTTCAGCACTGGGGTGATATGCGCCTCCTTCCATGACGATGGAATAATTCCTTCGCTTAAAGATTTATTATATAGTACGACGAGAAGGGGAGCAAATTCATGCGCGAAGGTAAATATTACGCGAGCAGGTATTCCTTCTGGCCCGGGACTTTTTGCTGTGCATTTGAAGTAAAAAATTTCTGATTCCTACCTCACTTACCTCTAGTTTCACGAACGTACGAACAAAATTCCTTCGGATTATTTTCTAGCGATTCGCATAATGTGTCAAGTCTATACGAGTCACGTATATGTCAAATTCGTTACAAGCCTCAATCTTCGCAGCGCTCTTAAAATGTAAATATTTGGATCGAAATTCTTCGTACTCTCTACTATCACTTGGGAAGGACTTGATTAGGGAATGAAACTCTCTTTGTTTCCTTTGGAGGGAACGTAATTTAGGTTTGACTCACCGCGGGACTCGAAGATCTCTAACCATTTTCGTCGGAACAAACCGCGAGGTGCCTTCGCGAAGGATACGGAGAAACTCACTCCAACTATCATCTACTGTGTTGCGTTGAAAGAAGCGAATAAGGGCATCATTTTCTCCCATAACACACTCTTTGAACGCAGGGATATTGGCCTTCTGAAATAATTATATCTTACAAGGGGGTTTCAGCAATCGGTTTGCATCTATCTTTAGCACGGCGGTCATTATTTTGTGGTCCGATATACCTTCTTCTACAATGATGATCTACAAGATGGGGCTCACTAGTTGCAAGAAGGTCTGAAATATTACTTTTACCGAGAGAAGTCATACGGGTCGTTTCTAAATTAACCTGTTCAAGGGCGAAAACCGAGAATAAATCGACCACTTTCTGCGATATACATTTTCACGACTGTTGCTAACGACAATCATGTTTGTCCAATTTACGTTTGGAATATCAAAGTCACCTCCTATAAATATCGAGGCATTCGGTTTGCATTTCCTGAGTTTACTAAGCGCGAGATGTAGATCATCTATTGGGTCGTTATCACTATCGGGAGAGCGGTAAAAGGAGCAGAAATATGTTTTTTTGCCGCATCTATTGGACACTGAGCACCAAATCATCTCACTGCCTGACTGGCCTTGTATGTCTTCCGACTGACTTACAAGATTATTTCTCACTGCGATAAATACTCCTCCCCCTAATCTCTCGCCTCTATCCTTACGATAAACTTTGTATTCCGGAGGAAATATTTCACTAGACGCTATTTCATCATAACCGAGGGAGTAATTGATTTAGCGCTCTGATTGCTAATCATTGTTACTCTTTGCTCGAGACTAATAGACCCGTAAGCGTAATTCGGATTGATCCGGACCCGCTCTCGGTTATAAAATTCAAAACCTAAAGTTCTATTCAAGATATCGACTCAGAATAACCTGTAAATGAAAATAACAACATTTATCTCAATTTCTCTCGGGACAAGTTTTTCGTAATGTAAGAAACAAAAAAATTTTAGGCGATGTATAAATTTGACTGCACGATCCAAGTTTTTGGAGGTTGCGTTCCACTTAAATTATTTTTTACTAAAATTTTATCAGTCAAAAATTAATATAAGTTGACTTTTTTGTATTCATAAGGTATAAAGAGTAATCTAAGAAAAAACTAGCTCTTTACGTTAGATAGGATGAGAGAAATGGCAGTTTTAGTATTGTTCACGGCTGGTGAGGTGACCATTTTTTTCTCATTCCGCTATAAAATTTATTTCTTTTGTTTAAATGTTGAAGAAACTTCGTCAATATATAGAACCATCCTTCCTTTTCCAAATTTCACCAAAAAATTGGAAAAAAATCCACCAAACTAAGTTGAAAATATTAATTTTATCCGTAGAAGTAACTCAGAAATAATTAACTGACCCCTTTGGAGAGGCTAGGTTGCTCCCTTATGGGAATTTACGTGCATTTATTTCTCCATTAGCCTCCCGTACTGCCAGCTTTTGTGGAACGGACTATAGTACTTTTCATCGTGATCGCTAATCTCTCAATTTCTAACGGAATGAGGTGGCGTAACTTCCCTAATGTTTAACCTAAAAAACTCTGTTTCCCTCAAATATCCTTTTTGCCATCAGCTCCGCAGCACTGGCAGTATAATAGACTACAGAACGATCAAGAGGGGACCTACACGAACCGATGACCGGCCTCAGATCCACGAAATCGACTACGTTGTCCCTCCATTGTCCTCCAGTACCTAAGTCCCACACACATCCTATCACGTGCTCGGCCGACTTCGCTAACTTCACATCATTTGTTCCCAAATTCATGATAGCCACTTCTTCCACTCTTGCTTCTCCCTACTCGATCTTTCTTTCCAGTTCAACCCTGATTCCTAGCAATATTCCATTATATATATCGCTATTCTAGCAATAATTAACACTATACTTAATCATTGAGTACCCCATAATCCTCACATTCTCTCTCTTTTATCCTCACCTCCTTCTGGTTCATTTCATTATATCATTCCTTTTCTCTCTCCTCAATTTGCCTCTTGATTTTCTTCATCCATATGTCTCTCAATCTCGCGATCCTTTTCCTCAAGAAGCCTCCGTAGCTTTTCACTGTTGTTTACGTTTCCAATTATCAACTGCGCAGTCTTCTAACTTTTCTTTCGTACAACTCAAGTAAAATCCATTGTTGCACACGCTAGTTAGTTAGTAGTTAACCAGTTTCTGCAGATCTTGTAACACTCAGCACAACTTACCAATATTCCATTCCTTACGCTACCCTTTTCCAGCACCTTTCACTTCTCACAACCTCCTCCTTGACTAAAGAAGACAGACTCCAGCTATATATTAAAGCTAAAATCAGGTCTTTCTAAAAATCCTTCCAAAGTCTTAAGTTCATATAAACGTCTGTAACAGCCAAATGGTATAAGTCAAAAAAGGAAGCGATGGTTCTGTTAGAGGGTGTCACAAAGGAAATGCATTGGAGACTGCAGAGATAGCGATATTAAGAACGAGAGAGAAAATGTAGACGCCATTTCCAAACCTTAGGATTGGGAGCAAGGAAATGGAAACATTCTTTTCGTGGTTCATATTATTTAGCCTTAGCTAAAGAAGAAACATTACGAATTCATAAAAGACAAGGTAAGACTCGAAAAAGAGGAAAAATGCTGGAAAAGTAAATTCTGCTACATTGCTACACAGACGAACCTTTCGCCATACGTTTCTAGAATAGATGCGCAGACATTTTCAAAGATGCTATCCAAAGAATAGCAACGAGCCTACTGCTGCCTAATTAAATCTCCGAAGACAGTTCCCATCGTATTTACCGAAGAAAAATTACCATACTATGACCGATTAGCGAGAATAAGGCAAATAGCACTTCATATAATACGAAATTTGTTAACAAATGAATAAAAACTTTACAGCCGCAACATGTTTTCAAAAAAGAGTATTAATTTGCTCAAGTTTATACTCATCCTCTGTATCATAGAAACATTTCAAATGTCAATTAAAAGTAAACGATGGGATAGAATTTAACTTAACACGTTAAAGCGTGCGCTTTTTCATTAACAAGGAACGTAAACAGAGGTGTGTCCTGACTTTTGAATGAGACTAGCAAAGGTCGATGAAGGATCAAAATTAAGAAGACCCGTTTTTTTTCAGCCGTTTATCGCCGTAAGTTTAGGAGATATTAACGTTGAAAGATAGCAACTTTTTTTCAAATATCGCGCCGTGACAACCCAAACCAAATCTCAGATAAGGGCTTTTCCGAGCTCCGCCATTACCAGCAGGTTCGGTGGTTGAGTGGTTATAAGCCATGGCTAAACTTGTTCAATCCGACATTTTTGCGGGGTGGACGCTGGTTCGCGACCCGGCAAGTGAACTCTTTATTCTCCGATTATCATTTTTTGCCTCGTATTTAGCATTACTATATACTGCGTACCTATTTGGAGCTATTACGCGATTGGAAACTCATCACTAAACATTTTTTGCCTCGTATTTAGCATTACTATATACTGCGTACCTATTTGGAGCTATTACGCGATTGGAAACTCATCACTAAACATAATCTAAAGGAGATTTTCGCAGCGTACATTACATTGCTTTCGATTTATCATGCATTTCTTACGGCAGAATTGTTCCCGCCCCGGAGATAAACCAAGAATATCCTGTGAAAAATATTTAAATAATTCGCTTGAGTATGATTTTCTTTCTAAACATTACAAATTTCAAAAGGAAATTCGTTCAGGAAGTGCCTCAAAAGGAGTTCTTATTTCCCAATGCATTCACTATGAAGATATGGTAAACGGTCCCTAGAATCGAACCAAAGACCAATTACGATATTCTTATGGAGTATTTATGTGGAAATGCGGCTATTAAATGCATGTGTGAAATTTAAAACTTCTACACTATCGGAAAGTGCCCTAAAAAATAAAAATAGCTCATGTATATTTTATGGGAAAATTCGAGATTACGGGTCTCTTGACCCATACGAAGCCATGGCAACTGTCGATTTTTTTGATCAGTGGCTAGAATGCGTTCCGAGTGACCTAGGAGTAACTAACTGAAAAGCATTTATTTCCTGAACCTAAGAAAAACGTTTGATTATAATTTTCAGGTTTTAGAAAATAATAATAGCATAATGTAATTTTGTCAACTTTGGCAAGAAGAAGTCGAAATATTATATTTTAAATCAAATTATCAGCAAAATAATAACAATTTAAAATAAAGAATTTTTAATTTATAGAAAATGAAAAAATATTAATTCAGAATAAAACGTAAATGAAAACAAAAATATTCGATTTGATAAGAAATCAACATTATTTCACACACAAACTCTAGGCCGACTAAATCATTCCCACTAAAAGACAAATCTATGAGATTAGGAATAGCAAAATAATTCTGATCCGCATTAATTGACGATTCGAGGCAAAATTGTAAGCATTTTAAATACCCGCCGAAACTATATGTACAGTTTCTTCTCCAGAAAATCTAAAAAATGCAAGGTTATTAATGTTAAATGATAGATAATAAATTGCATTTACGAATAATCATCTATAAAAGATGTATTCGAGACTCCTTCGGATTAATTTCACAAGGACGCACTACTAAATATTCACATATTGAGCTCACATATTTGGAATCGTTGGAAAATCGACATCTATAGCTAGAGAATAGGTCCAATCCCACTTGAGTAATTTACACATAAGAAGCTTTCTAAGAAATTCTCTATCATTCCACTATGAATACTGCAAAAAAAGGAAATATGGGATGTTTATAAAAGATAAAGAATGAGGTTTCATATTGGTTTCTTTTTCACACGGGATCACATGGGTTGGGCTAACTCAAGATCCCTAGGCCATCCCTTGGATGGCTGTTTAACAAAGTTCATGATTTCAATTCCTTGAATTAACAAAGTTTTATGTTTAACAGACTATTTCTCGCGTATGCATACTGGTATACGACATCCGCTGCCATGATCATCACATGTTTTCTTCTAAGACGCTCTTATTAAAAGGGTTAATAAGCCTACAAATCTTAATTTTGCGACATTTTTCTTCCTTCAAACCCAACTATTGGCAGGGGAAAAAATTTTCCATCGTCTCCGGTTTTCTCAATGACATAAAATAAACTGCTCTTTCTCTATCAATCATTTTCAAATCCTTTTTCATCTTAATACATTTTTAAGAAGATTAAGTAAATAATTTTTGTCCTATTTTATGTCCTTTTAGTTCTCAGTAGCAAGGAGTCTCGAGAGCATCTGTGCAATGACAAGTATTGCTTTGAGTGTAACTAAAGTAGATGAACAAGAATAGTGGCGTCGACGGAAAAGACGAATGTATAGGCGACTGCATGAATCTTCCATTTGAAAATATACTCGTATTTTGTGTATAAACTTTCTCCTCACTTTATTCACAACACCACGGATGCGCCTCTCAGAACTCCAACAGAGCGATAATTCGCGTGTATATTCAATTCAATAATAAAAGTCCAATACAAGGTGTGAGAACAAATGAAAATCAATTCGATAAGGTTTTTAGATAATTCCATAATAAAAAGCACAGTGGAAATTCCATAAACCTATCAGTTGAAGAGAATGAACTAATTGTCGTTTTAAGGTGGTATTCACCAATAGGAGGTGCGGAGTTCTAAAATGTAAGAACTGGAAGTTTGTATTAGGATGAAAGTAGAAGAATATGCCATAATGGAAATTTTTTATAGATCTACAATTATATACAAATAATAACGTAATAAAAATATATAATAACACGTTGTTGTATATTTATTTTTTTTTAAGTAGACACGAAAGACTAATTAGTTCCAGAACTTACAAATTAAAAAATAATTTATAAAAAAATATATATTCTTCTGTTCATATTTATTCGTCCAATCACAATAACGTTTCTCTAATTAAATCTATTTCGAAGGCTCTGCTAAAACGGTGCATTGTAAGCGACCTCACTTTCTCTCCCAATGCAGAGAATCGATTGGACTGAGTTGGTCCACAGCAGATACGACACGCTTCCGAAAATCAATTCTAATACTTCAAAATATTAATTGGCGAAGTAATAGCTAACGATCGACAAGAGTTAATAAAGTAGAACGGGAAAAAGTTTACTTGCAGTAAGAAGGCAATCGATTTATGTATCTCATGATGAATTTTATAAGGTGTTCCCGAAAGTTCCATAACGCTCACACACTTTTCAAAAATAATTTGAAGTCGTTATGTCAGCGTATTTAGAATTAAGTTGGATTTCCCATACATTTCTTATAACCGCATTTTTCTCGTCCGGGCATAGAATTAATATCTAACGATCTATGCCAAATACTTTCATGATTCATACAAGTATCATAATCTTCAAAAACTCTTCAAATTTCTAAGTAAATTACTGCCAAAAAAGTTCCTCGAAAGGTGTTTTTATTTTCCCATGCTTTCCAATCGGAAATATATTGAACGCCCCCCATAAAATAGAACCCCTGCCAAGTTATAGCAAACTAATAGCAATTATATATAGAGAAACTGCTTTTTTATAGTTGCGCGAAATATAAATCTTCTACGTTCTCGGATAGAGTTTAATAAATTCTCCAAAATCCGATCCATTTATTCTAATGGAAAAAATCGCGAATTCGGCTCTAATGTTTAATTGACATAGACTTTAGCAATCAGCTCAGATTCCTTTAAAATTTGCAACACGAATGGCAGAAAATACTGAAGGAACTTAAGAAACATAATCGCTAAAAGAGTTAAAAGCAGTGCTTTTCTTCTTTCTGGTTCGAATGGCATCTCAATCGTTCCATCCGACCATAAAATTAGTTGCGTCAAAAAATAATTGATTTATACTTGAAAACCAAAGGTGAACGATATCTCAAAAAATAAGAGCTTATAAAATTATTAGAAAATTTGACTATTAACATTAAAAACATACGAATCATATTCTTATGAGTATTTTGACCGAAATTCTGATGGGGTGTTCGATTCAGATACCCTGTAGAAGAATCTAAACGAGAACCCAATCGAAACTAAAGATTATAATATAGAAAGCAGTTCATCGACACGTCGTAAAAATAGTTCGAAAAAATTTCCCAGACATTTCTCGAGCGAGTGTTTAAAACTGAAGTGGACGTAACTATTAAAAATATAACCTTTAATTTTATTTAAAGGTAAGATAATTGATAAAATATATCATAAATGAAAAAGTTTGATGGAATCGAGAATAGTATGCAATCTGAAGCTGGGCAGGCATCACTTCATTCTAAACACTATTCTAGATCTCTGATGATTTACTGAACCGAAGTAATTGAAAATTTGAGCCTTAATTTTTAAACGTTTAATACTTGCAAGCAAGAGAATGTTGATCAAACAATTGCTCTTTGCTTATAATTTACTACATTACTAACATCAGTTTGACACTGTTTCGGCAGTTGTGAGGGGGAAAATGAGGGGAGATTTACGAAATAGGAAACAAAAAGTGGAAAGGGTAATTCGGATCTCAAAACTACAATGAATCTAATTTTGTAGATTGTAACGGACGATGCAGAGATGAGGAAGCTCCCACCAATACGTTTAAGTTATACCACACAATAATATGCAGATAATATTTCTACTATATACCATGCGATACTCCTATGTAACCACCTAAGTGAACACTAGACAATATGAAATAGGTTGCTCATGCCAAACCACTTTATACGTAATATTTCACAATACGCTACGAAGGTAAATTACGTGAAAATTTGAATTGCAAAAGAATTCGTGACAAGAGGAACATTGGAAAGATTGAGCCATCAGCTACTGTATTATCTATTGCTGAATTTCAATGTTAGTTTAGGACTGAATTTGTGGTGTGCGTTGAGCACGATAGAACTAATATTTTAAAGTGAATTTTCTATTCAAAGATTATATTATGATGAACAAGATTCTAGAGGGAATAAGTTATGGGAATAATAGTAGTTTTACCCTTTGATACATCATTTTAACTCTTGAAGATATTTTCAATGCTCTTGTTTCTATGACTGCAATGTTGCATCTTTGGTAGTGAAGTCAGAAGGATGTTTATTATCTGCCTCCTGTTTTTCCTAACTGCAGATATCATATAATGTATACTACGCGATATCAAATTTGGAAAATAAAATTTTAAGGAATTAATTGCGCTTCGGCATTGCAGAAAGGTTAATTGTTCCAGTCTAACTTTGAGCAGCAATTGCTGATTTCACACTGATTCGCAGAAACTAAAATTAACCTGGAACCAAACAAGCAGAGAAGATTAATAACTTATCTGAAACTTAAATTGTCTAGTTTCTTGCTTAATTCAACGTCACTGAAGTAGAAATAACCAAGGGACGAATTGAAAGATGAAAATGATGAAATAGGGAAGAGTCAAATGAGAGGCCAAAATGAAGGTCAATGATGCCCTTTAAGTCTGACCCACCAAGAGACCGCTGCTTTCTCGACCTTAATAAATTGATCCTACTCATTGACTCGTCCATCACTTGTACTTATCAGCGGGAAAGTAGGAGATGGAAGATAAATAAGGCACAAACTAAGTTAAATATGCTGAGGAATATTGACTGTGGGTGGAAAGGAATGCAATTATAGAAAAACCATTCCATAGCCGATAAAAATAAATACATCTGAATGAGGCTTGCTTGAAAGTATTATACTCCAAAGTAGTAGAGGACACCTTTTTTAAAGAATAGTATGTAGATATTAGCAACGAAATCTTTCAAGTAAAACATTAAAATAGTTAGAAAACAAAAATGACATCACTATCAATACGCTTATCACCTTTCAAACCAATTTATAATTTAATGCGTTATAATATAGAAGAATGCATTCATTAATAATTAATTAATAATCTTCCAATGAAAAAACTTTAAACCACCTAATAAGGATATTTATTACATTTAGCAACAGAAAGCAAGAATGAAGAAACTTTTTCGTTATAGGAAATTATTTTTTCAAAAGAAAAAAGTCCTGAGAAATATGCACGAATCAATTGGCTTTAAAAAGTAATTGTAACAATGAAATCTTACACGGGAAAGATGAGCAAAATTAAGAATAATATTGCAAAAATCTACTTTTCTGTACATTTAAATCCTTCTCTAACAGGTTTAAATCCCTGCGTTATACATATCTAAACATAAAATGTTTGAGTGGCAAAGATTATCATCCTCTTACTAAAGTCGAAATTTTTTTATTCTTCTTTATGTAAACATGTGTACCGTATATTCTTATCACAATATTTATAATCAAGTTAATTTAAAAGGTTTTACAATTATGCTAATAAGAATATCATAAATAGAATGTAATTGTTACACTAACTTATTATTATTTTACTATTTTATTGTCATGTAAGATTATAACTATTATACGAAAGAAATTGGGGAAATATGTTAGCGATCCGCCATCCTTTGACTATATCGATTATGAGAGTGAATCGACTCTAGAATTCCAAGCGAAGGGAATAGTAGTGAAACCGTTTTCCCCGGTTCTGCAACGATACTACTAAGACTCAGCCTCCTCTATTAAAATGGGAAAAAATAAAAGGTACATGCCCTATCAAAGTTGTCCCTTAAATGGTAAACCATAGTTAATAATTCCTTGACTACTATTTGGTGGAGGTATAGGAATAATTTCAACACGAAAAAGAAAATCGAAACATTCGTAGTAGAATCCCAAGATATTTTTTGTTATTCTTCAACTGTATTTGGCTTCGAGCTATTTCAGTAACTTATACCTTTACCACAGTTTTTTGTATACCAAAATTGTGGAAAAGGTGAACGTTTCTGACAGTTCCTTCTTTTTATTATGGAAAACTGCCACGAACTCAAAGACGAGTTTGTAGAATGTATTCGAGCTATTTGTTGATGTTTTCTGATAAATACATTTACAGACAATTAAAATCCATGTTGGTTTTCATACGAGAAAATCGATCATGGAATAGATGGAAGAAGAAAGGTTACTGACAAGTACATGATGGGCGATCACTGTTAAAACCGGTGATACGCTTGAAGTATATTTGTAGAAAATGGTATAGTTTCTCACCATTATTCCAATGGAAAAGATGAGCATAATGCGTTAACTTAATTCTCTCGGTAAACACTAAGCACGACTAGAATCGGATAACCCTTTCGAAACGAGAACCTATTTCAGTACCTCGCATATGAAGGAGTTTTGTGAAACAGTTGTGGATGAGTAATGAAGTGGGGTAATTCTACTTCTATACAGTGCAACCAAGAAGGATACGGAGGAATTAAAGTAATTTTAAGAATGCCTGTAATCTGCTTCATATCATTAATTATGGGCAAATTTCACAGGTCCGAAAGAAGAAGAATTTTTCCTTGCGTAGTCGAGCACAGTGCAGATTTACGACAAAGAAGTCGAAGAGCGAGTTATGGCACAGCAAAGGGGTGGAGGAGAAAAACCAGTCGGCAGCGGTGGCACCAGCAGCAAGTGGCCATCTCCCGCCAGATCAATAACGCACGGGCGAAACCCTCTGTTCCTCACCCACAACCAGCCATACCTTGACCCCGCTAAGAAACCTATCTATTTTTCACTGGTTCATAACCCAGCTTGCTGATCCTAAATTCTCTGAGGAGCTTTTCTCGGATGCAAAAATTCTCGCACTTTCAACGACCACTTCAATTAAAATTGTCTCTAAGAGCTCCTCGTTTCGAGTACAATGCGAACTAGGATAATTTTATTAGTACAATGAAGAATACAAATTTGCCATATACTTGATGATAACGAATAAAAGCCGACATCCAAGCATTCGATATTTGTCAGAGCTAAGAAAACGTAAGGCAATGCAGAGAGATCGTTCATATCATGTTTGTAAGAAGAACAGCAATACTGAGACGAGCAACTATAGAAACTACAAAGAAAAGGAGGCCTTCACCTACCAATGGAAAAATGAATGTGCGAACAAATGAAGTACATGAAGCATCGCAACAGTTTTACAAGGAATAGGATGCTCCCTTTCCTGAATCACCGCGAGATGACGAAAGATGCTTTTAACCATATTTAGGAGACAAAACTAAATTTATCATGCAGAGAATATTGACTGAATAGTAAAACCATCGGATTAACTCGATACTTCTTGAACAAGCCATCTCAACTTCAAGTGTACTTCGAGAAAAAAAAGGTCGAAGAAGAACGAAGAATGAAAAATTATTTAAAATAAAGGTGTTATAATAAATCTAGCAGAGTACTAGTTCAAGGCGGACTTATGAGAAAATATTACGATAAATGATCTCTAAGGAGTACTACAAGGAAAATTCATAATAGCTATTCCCGTTAAAGGAAATATTATCTCTACTACCGTAAAAATATTTTCTTGGAATTGGAGAAGAAGAAGGTACTTAATAATTTTATTTAAACTCGACCAGTTGCCATTGACGCATTCATCATGTCCTCATGGCGTTAGCCGAACGGTCGTTTTTAAATAAAATACTTATACTGGCCTTCTTATAATTCTTATCATGGTTTTTCAAGAAGTATGATTTAAAACTATAGAATTGGGAAAAACAGACAATTCAATAAAATGGATTCTGGTATTACAGGAATGTTTCATAAGAAAGTAAAAAACGCGTAAAAAAAGTTTGAATTTTATTTTAAGTCATTCATCGGAAGCAGTATTGATTCACTTTCAGGAAAACATTAATATTAATTACATTCAGTAAGGAAACAAAACTTATCTCTTCGTAACACCTGAACTGTGACGAGTAAAACGAACAAACTTTTACGTAAAACAACTAAAACTAACAAACGAACTAACATCTAAGTTTAGCGTAATTAGTAATCCCGTACACACATTTGTTAAAAAGATATTATCCTGACCCTGATAATGTTCAATTAAATATGGTTGAAAAATAATAATTTCCCGGGATTTTGTTAAATCATTTAAAAGTGTAATACACAAGACCATAGTAGACTCCCAACATAAGTACTGTTTGTTGGAACATATGTATTAACTTGTTCAGACATAATGCTATTATATTAATTATACATAATTGTATAAATACTTTTTCAGAGCCATGAGATTTCTACAATAATTATGGAAAATACTCCTATATTTCGCATTTTCGCAACGTTTTAAATAGCGAAGGTTGAAGGTAGGGTAGAAATCTCATCCACATAACTACCCTGCCAGCTGTCTTACGGTATTTGACAGGGTAGAGTCATGGTGGTTTAGGGAAGTACTTGAACGGTTATTTCCGCCATGCACCATCAATTATTCACAGGATAATTGAAAAAAATGAGGACTTCAGAATAAGTTCTAAGAGATTATTAAAAATTTAAATTTATCGACTTTGTAAGAAATGGTTTATTTTTGTATAAAATCTTTGATTTAAAATTATTCCTCCCTCGCACATTATTAATTAACTATCACTTAAATATGAAGACAGTTGTATTGCACTGCTCCAATAGTTTAATGAGTTAGTTCCACTCTTAATGGAGAGCAAATTCTAAAATTACCTATTTCGCCAAAAGAACCCAAAAAGAATCAAAACAACACAACAGTTATCAAAACCAAAAGTTTCCTTAACCAAAGTGGAACACCATTGCTTAATTCTAACAGTTATTTATTCTTACAAATCACCATGATGAGGGACACATTGGATTTAGGAAGACTATTTACAGAAGAATGGACATGTATCAACATTAAACCCAATCCTCCTCAGGGTTGAATCCTCTGAAGCTGACTCCACCATTGCATTTATTTAATGAATTTATTTTTTATTTATTTTCATATAGATAAGACCTCATCCGAAACAATATGAAAGAACTGAAAATAATAGTCTTCATTGTCAAGAATATTAATTTCAATTTTAATTACAATCAATCAATCAAATATTTTAAATAAATTACAGGTTAATATTACAATATTAATACAAAGAAAGAATTTACGAATAAATTAAATCAAAATCTGAAATTTTTTATGAAAACCTAATAAACTAGGAATTATTCAAAGTAGTAATTATTGATGATATATACTCACAATGGATGAATATAAAATCACAGTAACTCAAGGATAATTATCTAAACCCACTATACATAAAAAAATGAATGTAAGAGAGCTTCAATTTCTCCTAAACTATTAACTATATTTGTTCTAATATTTACTTATTCTTAATATTCACTGCCTTGAATTTTATTTTCATCATTTACATCTTTGCAGATATAATTTACTTCTTCCTTTTTACATAACCATCATGGAACATTTAGTTGCGAGGCATCATTTTTACCAGGAGGAATCATCACATGGGGAAACACTGGCAAAGACTATCCCATCTCCTTCTGATGACTGTTAATTTACAGTCTCTAAAGGCACTTTCAACAAACAGCAAGACATTTGATCATGAAGTACTTAATTTCCTATATTTCATTGTACAAATGATACTCGATTATTATTATTATTAGTGATTTAATAAGATAAATAATAATAAATTTTTTTTACCAATGATGTTCATTTATTTCACTTCATATAGTTTCACTGAAGGCAATGTAAATTTTGTTTTCCAATCCAATAGTCTCCATTACTTTTCATTTGAATATCTATATCCAAACAAGTATGTTTAATGAATTAAACCTAGTACATCATCATAAATTCCTACGAATAACTTTATCTTCACCATTGTTTGTTATCACGATTCAGACATATTTCTATCATCAGAGAGTAACACAAGGCACATGACGATGGGTAAGATTTATTACTTATTTGCTTGAAAGATTCCCAGCACAAAGTTATAAGCCAAGATAAGTTATAAATTAAGAACTTACTTTCATCTGTTTGCGGAGCTGAGAGAATGGCACTATGTTTCTTCTTCACTTCTTCCACATTTGCTTGAATCTTATCTATCATCTCTCGTATCTCTTCAACCTAAAAAAGGTTAGTTTGTCAATAAGGAATCATTGATTTGTTCATAAAATAAAGAAAACATATCACTTACACTAATGTAATGATAATGAACAAAAAATAATATATTCACAATAAAAAAATTATTATAACCATTATGAAAGAATAACCTGTACATGTAATTAATAGACAAAAATTACTTATGAATATATTCATAGTTTTTTTATTTTTCAAAGCCTTGTGAATATTCCATGATAACTAATGAAAACACTGAACTTCGGTAAGTAATGTTAGTTACCCCAAGATGCCTCAAGTTTATCATGAAGAATTAATTTTTAAGGAATACATTGATATAAACACCTGCAAAAACAACATATTATGTATCAATTAAATAACTTTCAATTCATAGAAAATGATACTCTAGTGGCATTTTCAGTCCTGAAAACTGTTCTGTCAATTAATTTTTATCACTTTATATCAATTTTCACAAAATTCACACTTTTTATCAATTTTATACACTACTATAATCTTGAACAATCCATCAAAATAACAAATTTAAATTAATATACCAAGAACTATTACATCATTTAAGAATTTGTTAATTATAAAATCTGAAGTACTATTACGTAAACATAAATAAATAAAATGTAATAATATTCACACATATTTGTATTTAAACAAAGAGAATATTTTATAATATCATTATAACAAAAATCAGTGTTCTCTCAACAACTACAATTCTTTTTGCATATAGAACGACTGCATTCCATAAAAATAAGCATCAAATTAAATTTTTTATGCATGTATTAATATGTGAAAGATAGAATTGCAGATTAATAGAAAATCAAGCTAAAATTTACTTTAATTAGATTCATTGGCCAGGAGAAACACTGATGACACATCTTTAACAAAGCAAAAATTGATATCACTGAGATACAAATTTTCTTTTTAAGACATGAACTTCTAAATATTAATGATCAAATTTTTTTATTTAACTTTTTATGGGAAATTTTAAAATAAGTAAATATTTATTTATTTTTGTAACTCTATGAAATCAATGTGAGAAGGCGTGACTTCGTGGAATGCCATAGTAATAAAAACAACTTTGTAACTCTATTTTTTAATTTTATCTTTAAATACAATTTCAAATTTATCATTCAGTTATTTATTTATTCATCATAGATCACACAAACATCCATTTCTGGACAATTACAGTATGGAACTTAACAATGAACCTATACAAACATCCACAGCCTGAGGTGTAAAATGTGATGTGGAACATTTAGAGTGATATCCTCTTATGTGAATAAATTCTTTGCGGGTTCTCCACCCGGTCAGGTAGCTTACAGCTAACGTTTCGATGCCAAACTCTGCCATCTTCTTCAGGGTCTCAGAAGTCCTTGAAGATGATGGCAGAGTTTGGCATCGAAACATCGGCTGCAAGCTACCTGACCTGGTGGAGAACCGCAAAGAATTTATTCACACAATATGCAGGCAAGGCACCACCACCATTCTTCACCCTCTTAGTTATTTGAAAACTAATGTACGTAATGGCCCAAATAAAATAATTCTGAATGCTAGAGAAGTATACGAATCAGATTTATATTCCTTTAGACCCCCTGTCACATATTGAAAGGGTATTCATAAAGATGTAGACAAGAAGTGTAGATATGAAAATGGTTCTCATAAAACAAAATAAGAGTAAGTAAACCTTAAGAACAATATTTGAAATATTACAAATGGATGTAAACAAGTATTGAATGAGTAAAATATAGATTTGAAAAAATTCTAAATGTTTTCAAATATAATGATATTCAATTTATAAAATTTCTATTTTTAATGGAGAATTATTCAAATGTAATACTTTAGTGTACCAAAAACAAGACTCAGGGTTGCTTGAAATAGATGAAAAGGTGTCTTAATAATTATAATGAAATCAACCAATTAACTAGGTATATGATTTAAAAGTAGAATAGGACTAGAGGATTCTTAAAATCAACTGAACAGGTTTGTATAATTTTATATGAATCATTCTTTCATTACGGCATAAAATATATATGTATAAAAAGTTTATCAATTACTTTACCTACTTTAAAATATTATCAACTTTTTCTTATATATAATTTGTATATACTCTAATTTTACACACTATAATTTTAAACACTTCTGAATATAGTGCTTACAATGAAAATATTCATTTATAAACATTGTAATTAATTAAATGAATAAAATGTATATATATTATCCTTACAAAAATTAATAAAAGTATTTTTTAAAGTTGTATAATGTTCAAAAACTCAAATTAAATTTACAGTCATTACATCAGCATATTTTGAATTCAGTCTGATTTCCCATGTATTTCTAAAGGGAGCATTTTACCCAACCAGGGTATAGTTGTTCATTGTATGCAATAATATGACAGTCTGAATATTTTCCAAATTTCAAAAAAATAACAAAAGATGTACTGATATTCCCATTTATTCCTTATAGAGATAAAGTAAAGGCCCCTAGAATCAAATGCCCATTTATGCAATACTATCAGCAAGTACCATGTTTTAAATAAGATTTCCTAACAATTTAAGTAAAGGAAAATAAATGTGTAATTATTTTGATTCGATAGTTTTTCCCTTTAAATTGTCTTTGTAAAAATGTTATACTAAAGTTCAAATTACAAAGTATTTTCTATGTATGTATTATGTTCTATTCCTTATAGCTGCTTTTGGATATATATATATATATATATCCAAAATATATATATATATATATATATATATATATATATATATATATATATATATATATTCCTTTACTTAAATTGTTAGGAAATCTTACTTAAAACATGGTACTTGCTGATTTAACATAATGTAAAATGATTCCATTTAATACATAAATGACAATGATTGTTGGCACAAACCATGAGTTTGTTTTAGGGCTCACCAGTCCCTTCTAGAATGGTCTCTTAGATACTCGAGATATGCTTTATGCATTCAAAATATATCTTAATTGCAGTTAAGTAGAGAAAGTGGTTATCATAAATTATATTTTTAGATTGTACAGTAAATTTGCAAGAAGGACAAGGCGATAAATTAAGCAGTGTCTCTTCAGTTTCCTTATGTGTTTGAAAAGACTAAATTAATGAGAGAAAGCTATAATATAAGTCAAAACATTTCATAACATAATCATAACCTTATTCTTGCATATTACAACAAGTTTTTATCAAGATCCAGAAAAAATGTGTAAGGTGGTCAAGTTGAGGAGGATTACAATCATCCTCCATATTTCCACTTTGAAGTGCAGGAGAGTACTTAGTCAAACTAAAAGATAATTCTTACATTCTCCTTCATAATTACTTAGGTGGTCATCCTTAAATGTCCTTAAGAGCTTCCATCCAACCATAAAAACTTTGATCCCTAAACACTTAAATATCAGCATAAACTGTATTGCAATATAAGTATATTTAGTTTTTATTTCATCCTACACAAAGTGAATAAAAGAAAGCTATGATTTATTTAGGATAGATGGCCCTCACAATCATAAATTGGACAATTTAAGTGATGTATTCAACAATAATAGAACACCAACATCCATAGCTTGTGAGAAAAAATTCTCATCAGCTGGGATTTGAACCCAAGAATGTTGAAAAGTTGTTATATTAATTATTCCACCACACATTCTAGACATGTGATAGATAATGAATACTCAGACACCCAAAAAATACTCAGATTTAAATAGAGAGATTCAAAGAGAGAATGCTCAAATAAATATAGAAGTCACACCAATTTGATCAATTTCAAAAAGATTCATTACAAGTAAGTCTCGTACATGTCCTACAAATTGTAAAAAAGCCCAAAAAATATGGTTAAATGTAATAAAATTTACCATTATTAACAAAATTAATAATAAATTCCCCAAGAATCTTAGTTTTCACTTCAGATTATATATTATGTTTGTGATCCACAAATGCCTTGGCCTTATTGTAGAACCTGTACTGTAGAGTATCACATCTCAATGATTATGAAAGATTTCTAAAGTTCGCAAATTAATATTAAACCACGGTTAAAACATCAAATGATTGCATTGTATTTTCCTCATTCAAATAGCATCATTTATATCATTTATCATTTACAGTAAATAAACAGTTCAATTGAGCTACTATTTGCTACATTCAAGTCAATGAGTTCAAAAGAAAAGTTTTGGAATTAAAACTCCCTTATAATTAAATTTATTTAAATCATACCCCACAGGGAATTTATTTTATAATATTGCAGAACCATGTAAATATTTTCTATATAATATCATAACACACAAATGTATCACAAACAAGTTCTCAGCACATTAACTGTCAAAGATTAATTATATTTACATTAATGATGAAATGAACAAGGATTAAATAAATGAATGACATACTTATGATATATACAAAAATAATCGGTTCATAATAAAATATGATGCTGTCTCCTCAATGGACCTTGTAGTTAGTGTTGAAGAATATTACAAAAATAATAGCACTATCCGGCCAGCCCTGGTTTTGATATTAATTTTTGACATGTTAAAATATAAAATCTACAAAATATAATGATGGTCATCAATTGTTGAAAATTAATAAAGAAAAAATGTGTGTCATTGTGATCTTAACTGATACATTTAGAATTGAAAGCATTGCTAGCAATAAAATAAGGTACTAGTTTAATTAGAAACTTGAATTACGTTTTTACGGAGGAGAAGAAGCAATAAATGAACCGAATTTAATTATAAACAATTTTCAAGGCCATGACCATCCAATTGCAGGAGGAAAACATATTGAGGTAACCAACAAGGCAGACACACATTTATTTCCAAATTTCTAGGAAATTCAGATTGTGTATTCATCTTTTTCAGTCAGGATGCACTTACAACACACAGATAAGGCACCCCTAAAATTATAAAAATATATTCAGTCAAATTAATTAGAGTAATAATAATTAATTTTAAAATAAAATACATCAAATAACATCCTTCAAGAGTCAGGCATACAAAGTCAAAGTAAATTATTTAGGGAAAATTTCATAATAATGAGGTTCTAGATACCATTCCCTTTAATATGAATTTAAACAAGTAAGTTGAACTTATTTGAAAAAACTTATTTACATGAAACTTTGGAAATCAATATAAAAGACATTGCAGTATCTATCCTGAAATTTAAAATTTAAGATTAAGCAAAAATGGAGATAAATTTCCTTAAAATTTTTAATACTTTATCTCTGTTTTGTACTCTTAACCATTTAATATTCATCCATTTCCTTAATTTTCTCACATGCATGTCAATTACAATCCTCTTGTAAGTGAGGTTAGTGACTATATGATTTATGCTTGTACCATAATTTGATATTACTTCCTCTTCCTCCAGTTTCATGAAGGATATATAAATAATCAAACATTCTCTGTCTACCCTTTCAAAAAATTTCATAGAAAATCCACAATAATCCTACTGTAATGAAGTAGATTGTCATCACCAAAACTAACTATACTTAACTCGGTGTTCTTATATTCGAACAAGAAAGGTGCTGCATTATCTGCATATAACTGCAAGATGAGGCATTGCAATGCTGGTTCATCATATCAATCATATAAACTGGAATATCCAAAAGACAGTCCCCATACTGTTCAAACTAGATCTGAATGACTATTTAGATTAAACTAAACATTAGCTTACCTCTGCAAAAAATTCATCCATAAATCCCTCCCGCCCATCGACATTGACAGCCACATCATCTGGACCAACATCATCATCGTCGCTTTGCGCCTGAAAATATTCAATATATAAATTTAAAATTCCAATGAAATTTTATCAAGTATTTGATGTATATATATATATATATATGTGTGTGTGTGTGTGTGTGTGTGATGACACTTCATAGGAAATCATTATAAAGATCATTTATTAGTGAATAGGCATAGGGAGAAATTGGCAAACGGGGATTCTTGAAAAGATTCTTAAAATATTGTAAGAGGAAAATCTTAAAATGCTGATCAATAAATTATTCAAAGATTCTATGATCATTAATGAAAATTAACATCTAAAATCATCATACGATCGCTTGGTAGAAAAGTTAATGTTCTACAGAATATAACTGTTCTATTAAAAAGAAGTATACTCGGTCGTACTTATGCTTCTAATGCTCGAATACATCTTTTCCTGGGCATAACACTAAAAATGATTCAATAGCCTATAGCTTTAGTAATGATTTTTTATATGAAATTTAGGTTTATACTCATAAATATAAGAAGAGAATATTCACTACAAAATTACTTTGACATAACATCTCGTATCATTTTTCTCGCTCAATAAATAAAATAGCTGGAAATATAAGACACAAAAAGGAAAATATTTCGTAGATGCCTTGTTTTAAAGAATAATATGTTAAATGTAGAATGAGGTGTACAAAACTAAGGGGTTAGACCGTGACAGCATAGCGATCTACATGACGATAATGTACTCACCGCTTTCAAAGCTGCTAATCTATCCTTCGTCATCTTTTAGTTTTCCAGTTTACAAAACGGCAAATCGTTTTGGCTTACATAAAAATCCCATTCACTAATTTGTCATAGACGACACGAAAACTAATGAAACAGACTACGATCGTAAAAATCGATACGTACACGATATCGCTGCTCCTGCAGTACTGAGTCGGTCTTAGAGCATGACGTCACAGTGTCGTAAAATTTTCTTTATTGTTTTCAAAATTGCAAAATTGTTAATCAACATTTAAAATTATTTTACAAAATAATTATAATTTTAATTGAATTTTTCGTTCTTTATACGAGTTCAATGAGTTTTTATTATAATATTCGAAGTGAAGTCTGTGTCTTGGAATTCGTTACTTCCGTCTCTTCAAGTTTGAACGCCATTCCTTAGCTATACCACACACCGGTAAGGAAGATTAAAATCTGCTTAAACCCGTGTCATCCGTCATAGTTTGTCAATTTTCATCTTACTATTTGCTGTTTAACATACGTATTAAACTAACTGGCATTTTAAATTGATATATCGTTTGTATTAAGGTTCAATTAAATCTAAATGCCGGTATTTTGCTTCAAATTTTCTTTGTAACATGAAAAGGCGCCATTTCTGTGTGTTCTAGAAAATTCTTTAAAACCTCCTTAGGGTCCAGATAACTGCTTTTTTGAATATATGTGATTGATATATTGTATTTAAGTTCGATTTCCTGGGAAAGTATTGTAAATTTTCTCATATCAGAGTTCATGTAAAGATTTGTCCTGCTTGATGTAGGTCATAGTTTACTCGGCTAAATATTTTCTAAATTAATATAAGTCCTATGAAGTTAGTGAGTTAAGATTGAGAAATTCTGTAAGGTTAACGCTGTATTCATTGCAATTTTTTTAGGTACAAAACATGGCTGCGGAACAAGATATACCAACTTTTAAGTGTGTTCTCGTAGGAGATGGTGGTACAGGAAAAACGACCTTTGTGAAAAGACACAAGACAGGAGAATTCGAAAAAAAGTATGTTGCTACATTAGGTGTGGAAGTCCATCCTTTAGTATTCCATACGAACAGAGGAGCGATTAGATTCAATGTCTGGGATACAGCCGGTCAAGAAAAATTTGGAGGCCTTCGAGATGGATATTATATCCAGGTATGATGTCTCTCTTAGAATCTAAGTAAAAACTTTGTGCTTTAAGTCCTGTCCTTTGGTTCGTAATTATTATTACATTACAGGGTCAATGTGCCATCATCATGTTTGATGTAACGTCAAGGGTGACGTATAAGAATGTCCCAAATTGGCATCGGGATCTTGTTCGTGTGTGTGAAAACATACCGATCGTTTTGTGTGGAAATAAAGTTGATATAAAGGATAGAAAAGTCAAAGCCAAAACTATCGTATTCCACCGGAAGAAGAATTTGCAGGTACGGCATCGAATCCATGTCACTTTCATTTAGTTCAATGATGAACGATTTTTTCAGAACTCCGTTGAAGATAATTGTCCCTCTAATCTGAACAAATGGTGAATCGTATTAGTGTAATTCCTCTAAATCGGCATTAAATTTCAAATTCTTTTACAGTACTACGATATTAGTGCCAAGAGTAACTACAACTTTGAAAAGCCCTTCCTGTGGCTCGCAAGGAAACTGATTGGTGATCCGAACTTAGAGTTCGTGGCTATGCCAGCCCTTCTTCCACCCGAGGTCCAGATGGATCCTCAATGGCAGCAACAAATTGAGAAAGACCTCCGGGTAAGTATGCCTGTGAATGGAGATACATATCTAAGTATCGATGGCATATCATGATGTGTACTAAAACTTACTTATTACGTAGGAGGCCCAAGAGACTGCACTGCCAGAGGACGACGAAGACTTGTAGGATACACACGAAATCAACCAGATGTGTTTCCTCTGCGACTTTGTTACCTTATAAGCAAAATTATTGTTGATTGCCGAGTGTTATGCATTACTTTCTATTTGAATTAATAGCTTGCATTGGATAACATGGTCACTCTAGGGAATGATATTTATTGGAAGAGAATATGAGAATGGGAATAGCATGAGTGCGTTTTGATTCACCTGTTGTGTGCAGTGTATGAATGGTTTGATCTAATACATGTGTGCATGACTGAAGAAGCCATTTCCTATTTTTATATGCGGTGAATCGAGTTTCTTTTCAAAACCTGGTAACTTCTTTACTGAAAATACTGAGGCAGATCACAAATACAGCAAAGACTAATTTGGTGTAGAAAACATGTTTGGTAATTTCACTTGCTCACCCAGTAAGATAGCATACCCTGAAAGGCTCATATAATGAGAAATGATACTTCATAAATGGATGAGGGATTATGGGATTTGAAAGCCTTCTTTTCCCTTACACTTCATTTCATCTTTCTAATCGTTTATGCTATGCAGGAAGCTTATTGTTATAACATTTTGGAGTACTGAAATACCTAGTGTTCCACAAATTGAGTTGTGTAATGAGAAACGCTAAGTTTTGCTTGTATGTCATTTTTTCATTATTATACCTTTTCACAAAGCTATTACTGAATTTAGACTTGCCCATAAACCAATCTGTAAGAGTTTATGAGTATGTATACATTAATGATTGAATTTGGGAATAAACTCTGAATTACTTTTTAAATTTTGTATTTATTTATATCACAAATAATATTGTGAACATCATAAAAAATGTAGATAAATGCATTTCACTTCTTTCTAATTCAAATGTCATTGATGGAATTAGAAAGAGATACATTTTATGAAGACAAGTGTGGAGCAGCTGAATGTTAAGTACTATCATCATATCAGTTTAGTGTAAACCCAATTAATAGCATTAATTGTAATTTTATACTTGCTTACATGTTTTCTCAGAGGTGAACTTATTTAGCGGAATTGTCTTGAAGAATACCTTGCAGTTAATTTAATTTTACTTCGAAATTTTTTGCTCCTGATCTTAAATAAAATTAAATCAGCATTTTTAATTCTAGCTTTATAGGGAAAGAGTAGGATTACCTGTGAGTAGGTGTCAAAGTTATAGGTATTTGCAAAGAATATAGACGTTTCATCTGAAGCCATAGCAATTTTCAAACTTGCAACTACTATAAATACGATGTTAGCAGGGTCACATTAGATTGTCTGAGTCATTTTTCTGTAAACTCTTAAACTTTAAGGGTGCTAGAAGAAACTTTAGTCTATCTCAACTTATGAAAAACAGGAATGGAGCTATTAGGAGCATCTAATCTTGCAGATACAGTGTTAACATGAAAAGTGAAATGCCACTTTGGGTGTCCTGTTTGAGGATAAAAACTTTGAAGGCTGCATCTGAAATGCTGGAGATTATCCTCCACATGACCCAACTCTTATTTCAAAAGAGCTTTCTTTTCAAATGAATTAGATCACTAGGGTTGAAAAGGAGAAGCTGGGATTTAGGATCTTTAATTGGAAGAATTGAGTATCATACTTATAATTCCATCAGCTTTCAAAATATCTCTTAATTTGTTAACTTATTTCATACTGTTGAACATAATAAATCATAACACACTAAAGATTTGCTTTTCATTACCTGTAGGACAAGGTTGTTTATTTTTTCTGAGTTTGGGGATTTTCTATTACATGGTAATAAATTTCCTTATATTGATTCTCTGCTTCTTTGAGATTTGTTTTCCAAGTAAGATTATATTACCATTGTGATAATTAAATACATTATAGAAAAATTGATGTCCATTGGAATATTAGAGAACTAGTTACATATTACTTCATACAATAATAAAACAAGTTGTTAAGAGTGAAACTTCTTAAATAATGATCTGGAAGAATTAAATTATTATCTCATCCAAAAAGCAACTCATTTCAAGTAATTATCTATAAAATTACTTTTCCCAAAGCAAGGAAAATTTCAAAAAATTGTAAGATAATTAAAGGAATGTCCAAAGTAGATTAGATACAAAATATATATCTTTTTTAAATAAAATGCACTGATAGATTATGAAAAATACCTTCATAGAGAGAATTATTCAATTTCAAGTAAGACAATATACTTCATATTAAAAGATGGAGAGGCATTCAAGAGTAAGTATACAACAACTAACTCTACATCTCATCAATCTAAAAGGTTTTTGCTTGGGATAGTTAAGTAGAAGGAAAGGATTTAGTTGTACTTCTTTGCATGTTAAAGCATGAGCTTTTTCACAATGTTAAACAAGTAAAAAAATAACTCACAAGGTATCACCCAAAACAAAGTGGAATTGACACGTCATGGTGGTGTAGTAGCCAGCATACCTGCCCAGAAAGTGGGAGACCTGGGTTTGAGTCCCAGTCATGTCGCTCTTTTTCACTTCTGTTTAACATCTGGTTAGGTAGAGTATGTGGGTAAGTAAGCAATCATGTAGTAGATTGATAATGATGAATCTTATAGAATGAAATAAATATTGACAAACATGAACAAAAAATATACAAAATAACTTGCCTTCATTTCTCTATCGCCTTTGATTTAATAGTATGATCACATTACATTGCTGTTAAATTCTCTAAAAATTATTTTCGGAATATTAAATACAATCCAACCTTTCTAGTTTAAAAGACAGCTATTTTAGCACAGTGCACATTATTTAGCACATGTATCATCATCAGCCATTTTCAATTACAATCGAATGTAGGTCTCCATAGGATTATTTTGCAATACTTTCTACTTTGTTACTCCAACATACTTGATGATGTCTCCATTCAATTCTTGGAGATTTGTCTCTTCTACAGCTCTTACAGTTAATCCTAAAAATAGTATTAGTTAACCACACCATTCTTAGTATTATTGTTTTTTTAGAAATTGCTGTAACATAAAATCTATGATAAAGAAATCAAGTACCGCTCATCTGTTAAGAACTTTGGTGTAAATATAAACTAACTCTCCCTATTGTCTATAACCTATGGTCACTTAAAAAGTATGGAAATTACCTATACTTAGATACCAATGCAATTACAGAGGACCCCTGTACTAAAATTAGTCCTCTGATCTTTGAATACTAAGATATTTTTCAAGAACTGACTTTTTTTGCTATTAAGTTTAAATGAGCCCTCAACAACCCTCAAAATGCATTTTACTCTATATTTTTATCACATTTACCCTCTTTAAAGTACAGATCTAGCTGCAAATCTAGTCATATAAGCTCATGGTTGCTGCTTGAAGAAATGAAATGCTAAATAAACAAAAATGTCATAGTAATTCCAAATGTACATAACTCTGAAAAATAAACTAATAACTACAACACATTAATAATTTTAATTTGGTACAGTAATAAGTTGTTAGAACTAATATGTTGACAATCAACAGCTGTTTTATAACTTACTACATCAAGATATGAATTTTCAAGTTTATTATTCCTGAGAACTTTCACTGTTAAAGTTTTCAATTCTGGAATATTTCTACAAAATCGACTATTTCATATATATTCATATTACTTTATTTATCACATTGAATGTACATTTTACTTCAGAATTAATAGAATTACACTTGATATTGGAGAATAGTTACACAAGTAAGTTAGGTCATGGTGAGCTTACCTTCTTCTTAATTTATGAGTCTAAAAGTAATAATTGAGTTTTATAGTTCAAGTACTATTACATCGAGGTCATATAATTTTCATTTCATTTCAGTCATGGTGCTTAATTTCTTTTTTGTAAGTATTCATTTATCATACTCATAAGCAGTTCATTCGCATTAATTTTAAAAGTTGTAAATGATATATAATGATTGGAATATGTGAATAAAAAGTGCAACAATCATAAGCTAATAATTTATTTTTTACGAATTTTAGTCTTCTTGTTTTAATGAGTGTCGAGTTTGAAATGACTTTCCACATCACTAAACCAACAGTTATAGATCTTCTATCCACGTTATGTGGCTGAAAAATTATTTCATAAGTAGTAACTTCTATTTACCTTATTCTAAATACTACCAAGCTTAATGGATTCTATATATTGTTAAACTTAACATCATGTTGCTCTAAATTTTAACCTATGTACAACTGATTACAAGAAGAGATATTATATATTTAACATAGACCATATTAATATACAGTTTTTGTGTGAAGTATCAATCACTGTGAAGTACTGATCTAAGCAATGGAGGTACACAAGCATCCGCACCCTGAGAAGAAAATTTTCTCCTTGAACTCAGGACCATGATGTTCGAAATTTAGCAAACTTCTTTGCCACCAAGGCTTGAATTTTGTTTTAATATTAGAATTGAAAAGGTTAGAATTATAAATATCAATCCAGACTTGATTTTAATGTTATCATTCAAAAACTTAGTAACAATTTGTATTTGAGTATATATGATTTCTTTTGAAGACCAATAAAAAGTTTAAACAAACAACAGAGAGGAAGATTTTAATAGATATATATTTCAGTAATACTCCTAGTAGAGTAGATAACTCCTCAGGTTAAAAGAAAAGTTGAAAGGTACCCAAATGACATGATAGTATTTGCTCAATATTTCAGTAAACCAGCAAAATTCATGGAATAATAGTGACAAAATTCCAAACCTAAATTGTCTATTATTTATGTATTTCTTTCACTATTAGCTTATGATACAAAATCTTCATGAATAGTACCAAAGGATATTCCAAGGCAAGGACATTTTCAATAATAGGTACTCAATTATCTCAAGTTAATGCATTGGAAGACTCACTTTGGGTTTAAAAAGATATGGAAAATTATCACATTTTTCTATATATATATATTTAAAGAAATGCTTAGTACATTTTAATGAAAGTGTACCACATTCATATTGGCCGAACTTGAAACAAGATTAAATTACCACAATTTTACCATACAATTCTTTAATCATACTTCAGTAAAGGATAAGATTAGGGTTAACCAATTTCTTCACTCGTTTCAGCATAAAATTTTTACTAAACTGAAAAATCTTCAGTAAAAAACGGGTTCATCAAAATGGACTTCAATTTATTGGGTAATTGGCTAATCCCACCAGTATTTCTTTGAACCACTAATATCTAAAATATAATTTCTAATATTGAATTGAAATCTTAAATAAACATTATTCAATAATTCACGAAGTAAAATGAACTAGTAGGTGATAAGATTATAATAAAACTTCACATCAAATTATAGGAATAAAAATGTTTATTTGTAGCTTTTACAATGGAGAAATTTACTGTTCCTTGCTCTCACGCAACCTCCTCACAGCAGATCTCACAGATGCAGCAGCTGTAGTAGTGTACACCCATGCACCACCAGCGACAACACGTTTACACCGTTTGCAGGACCAGATACCGACGCACGATCTTTTCATAGCATCCTTAAGAAACGATAAATTTATAAATACATAAATGCTCTTGCTATTCAGCGAACTTCACCACGGTTGAAAGAAGAATACCACCGGAAAGCCAAACAGCATAAACAAAAATTCACAATGAAAACGACTTAATTTCCCAAGACCTCTACAAGATCATCAAAAATAACGAGCTCTATAGAACAATTTGAATTTTCCAGTAAAATGTACGTGGGAAAATTAATTAAGTAATGCTAAGTACTTGTACCCCTTACAACGCAGCATTCACAGGGGTGTGATAATAAAGATGAGAAAAAAGTGAAAAAATTAAGGACATTATATTTTTCAGGGAATTGTATTTGAGAACTGAAACCTAGGAAGTTAAAATTTTCCACTAGGAATCATACTCTCGAAGTTATAAAGGCAAAACAACCTACCTTCCCACAGAATGTACACGTGTATTTGGCGTGTTGGGTAATTTCCATCTTCTTTACCGTTTTACGGAGTGAGGCACCATATCTGGTTCCATACTTTCCTACAATCCCAACCTTTTTCGTACGCTTTGCCTACAAAAAAAGTAACTCTCAAAATATAAGTGTGTAAACTTAACAACAGCTAACTTACGAAACGTACAGTAACTTCATAAATTAAATTGGGAGCGTGGGCAAATTAACGAAATAAACGCTAAACAATTAAATAAAGATCAAATTTTAACCACTAAGACTTACCATTGCAACTGAAAAGGCTAACTTTCGAAGCTAACAGACCCTTCACTCCGTTGGAAGAACGTGCTACACCGGAAAGGACTTGACATAGGATGTTGAGTAATAGTCAATATAAATCCTAAATCGACAATATCACCGTAAAATTTTCAGAACAAAACAATTGAATCTTTCAAGAGTTATTTTTAGTTTTAATTCTTTTAACATTTAAAAATCGTCAACTTTGTCTAATTTTATGAATTAAATTTCAGATACCGGAAGTCGGGTTATGCTGCAGAGAATGCTATCAAGAATGGTTTATGCCTCTATTCCGTCAGATACTTATCATCCGTTTGTCGAATAACTTTATAATTCATCGCATTATAGCTAGTAAGTTTTAAATATACGAGATTCGAATATTTCTTTCCATCACTTGGCTTCAAGTAAATTGTAACATTAACTTCCAGTAATGATTATAGGACCTCATGGGGTTACTGTTGATATTGTAAGGAACTCTTTCAGAAGAGCATACAAAAGTATGTTGTAGTTGAGTACCATTCATCTCATATAAATTATCATTAATCGATGCGCTTTATATATGGTAGTAATTTGAAAATAGTTAAATTCTGTTTTGGTAGTCGTTAAAAGTTATCCAAAAATTGACGGACGAATTTTGATCATCCTTAGTCAGTGAAGAGAAAACACTGTTCCTTTATTCTTTCTACAACTATAACGGCTTTAATAGATTTCTTGTAAAGAATTAAATATGCTTTCCGGAGATGTAAGAACAGAAGCCAAACTGATCTCGTTAAGGTTTCAGTCGCTTTTTAAATATAAAAATTATTAGCTATGAGAAACTAATAATGTTTCATGGTATATGGAGACTTTTTTTCGTGCTGAATTATTTAAATAAAACGATTTGGTTCTTACTACCATAATGCAGGGGTTGCTTGACGGTATTAAGTTCTCAAGAGGGTATATTTTAAAAGTTGTAAACTTATGGAAAAAAAGAAGCAACGAATCCATCTCAGCGAAATCTTTCGAGATTCACTGTGAACATAGTGATTCTGGGTCCTTGCGAAAATTAATCGACTTCTAAATAATTGGTTCTTGTGACGTAGATTCGGAAAGTAACAGCATTACTTAACCGAATGAAATTTTTTCATACGTATCCTGAATTTCATACCTTGTGACAGTAGTTCTGGAAAGTTTTGGCATGTAGAGCATGTATTAACTTCGTTTTAAACAGAACATTTAAATTAAAATTTGCTGTTTTCGGAGAAATTATTATTTATGATGTCGGAAAAAGTGTCATTAGCATTGCGCTTTATTATTGGAAAGCAATTGTACTTGCTGCGCAGTGCAAAACATTCGCTGTTAAATTCAAGCGATTCGAAGTGCAGAATTCTCATATCACATTTAGCAGGGTTTAGTTCCAAAGGTAACGAACTTGGGCAAACGACAATTTTAATTCAGGATGGTCTCAATATTCAAGAACTACCTTTGATAGTGAGAAAAGTGCAAGATGATTTTTTTGTGTGCAGCAACAATGGAGAAGCTGAAAATCAAGTGACAATTAAGGGTGAAAAAGCTAACCATATAAATTCTAGCTCCTCGTGTGGTTCAAGTCCTTCCGATGGAAACAAACCTAAGGATCAGGAGATAACGGAAATAATTAAAGGATTTCAGCGTTGTTTAACGATAAAAAGTTTATTAGCACTTCTAGAAACAGTTCCTGCTTATGAAGTTATCCCAGAAGTTGCTCTATGTGCTTTAGAGAAATTAATTCAGCTTGAAAATAACAAATGTTTCAGAAATTCAATCACACCAGAGACTATAGATATTTCACATACAGTCGTTGAAGAAGAGAATTTCACCCGTGCTGCTGTTTTCAATAAACTGGTTGATGTCATCATTGAAGGTAATGAATCCTGTCACATTATCGAGTGTCTGAAAATTTTAGGAAAAGAAACGCTTAGAACGAATGTGACTTCCTATAGGCATAGGCTTTGTAGGGAAATATTAGTTCGAGCTACCGATGGACTACTCACCATAGAGCACCTATGTCAAGCGGTGAAGATGTTCTCATTGTTTGGCCAGATTGACCGTAAGTTTGATGATGGTGGGGTTGAAGCTGATAAACTATGGGTTGGAATATCAGGACGTCAAGCCGATATAAATGCGTCAAACGTTGTTGAATTGTTTTCAATTCTTCCATATCTGAAAAAGAGCCGGAAAGCAGTTCTCTCAATACTTGAAAGGAGAATGTCCGCCATTTGGTGGGAGTTGAGAGCCTCTAGTCCACCCAAAATCCTTTCTTATTTGGTTGAGGCCAGGGTAACGTCCAAAACAATAGAATCCATTGTAACGAGATGGGTTCATGTAAACGCACATTCGCTACAAGATGAGCTTTTGCAAGAAATTGTTGAGAACCTTCTTAAACTGGAGCATGCCGACAGTCAAATAATTGGTGCATTAGAAATGCATTGCGCCAAAAGTGGATGGTCTCGCTTTCCACCGATGGCAGCTACTGCTGCACGTTATTGCTCACATTTCAGAATTCGTACGCCAAGGATCCTATCTTCTATATCCGACACCCTTTTGAAACATGGTAAAGAAATACCTCCTGGAATGGTTAGGGATTTAATCTGGTCGATTGCATTCTTAAATTATACTCCTCCTGAAGCTATTTGGAAAATTTTAGATGAAATTTTAGAGGAAAGATTTGCTCAATTTTCCTCTGTTGATATTTTGGACGTTCTACTGGCTTGTATAATTTTAGGTAGACCTCCCCTTAATGCCTCAAGAAAGATATTTACTTTATCTTACATTGATAGAGCTCTAACATCTGCACATATAGATAGAAAAGAGACAATCAAAGCGAAGTTGAGGTTAGTAGATGCTGCTCTTTCAGTTGAATGGCCTCAGAAGTGGCAGCAAGGTATGCCAATATTAGCACGCCAAGAGATAAGTGTATGGCAAGATGGCAGGGTAAAAAGGGCTTCAAGGCGTGTAGCTGAAGTTCTTGGTGCTGAGCAAGGTTCAAAATCTGGGGTAGATGTACAAGTCAGACCTGGAAGGCCTTTGCCCATCGGTGAACTTCACATGGTTGATGTGATAATTCATACTGGCAAAAGAGTATGGCCTTTAAATAAAAGTGAACGAACAATAGCATTGTTAATCCATCTTCCAGAGCATTATTGTCGAGAGAGCACAATGTTAATAGGGCCTCAGATATTGAGAATTCGGCATCTTCGTCTTGTTGGTTTCCATGTTGCCACGATAGACTACTCTAAACTGTCAAGACTATGGGTTCACCCTTCAGCATTTTTGGAGTATGTGAATGGAAGAGTCAAATCAGCCCTTGATCCATTGACGACAGCTTCAACTTAATAACCAAGGAGATCATAATATAGTTCTGACTTTTTAGAATACTAAAAATATTTATGATATTCAGAAGAAATTGTGCTGAGTAGGAATAGGTAGATAAAATTTTTTAAATCCTCCTCTAAAGATGAATAATTAAATAATTTTATTTCTTTTTATGGTATTTATTTTTAATGTGAGTGATCTAGTGAGGAAGTTGCTGAATTATTTTGAAGTTTTAAAAAACAAATGATTTATGTCATTCATAAAAGTAAAACATGATTTCAATGTCCATGAATTATGCTTCAGTATGCCAATAATTTACCATTTTCATTTAATAGGTGTCAATATAGTAAAGTGCTGATTGCTAGAAAAAATAAAAGTTCCTCGTGTGAAATTGTTAATAGTTTTTTGATGTAACTAATATGTTAAATTTAATTTTGAAAGGCTTAGAATAGTTTAACAGTGTATTCTAAATATTCAGTTATTATTACTCCAAGTTTAATAGAATATTTTTATTTTGTTTAGTTATTAAATCTTTCCTTAACCAGCCGATTGCAGTAAGAAAATAAAATTCTTATTTGTGAATTTAATTTTTATCAGTTTGTAGGTTCCCTTATTCTCTTGTGGGTAGTTCATTTGGTCATGGCTTTAAAGTCTTTTAGTAATTTTAGTCTCTTATTTAAAATAATTTTAGATATCAAGGCAGTTATCAATTTATAACCAAATCAATTTGTAATATAACCTTATCCTATTCTTCAATGTACAAGGTCTAGTCGTTGAACGCTTGGTTCTTTAAATATTTTGGTCTTGGAAATTGCCTTATATATATTTACAAACCAATTCTAATTATTATTTTATATTGTTGAATATGATACCTCTGATTTTAAAGTTCTTCTTAATGTCTAACTATCTAGTAGAAAGGTTAATGTTAATTATTATCATTATGTATATTTTTTTTCTGTTAAGAAAGGAAATGGAATCAAGCTTTAGTTCAGAAGATGTGTCTATCAAAATCAGATTTACTCTTAGAGATATTGTGAGGAAGAGTCTAAATAATGATAGAAAAAAGCAGAGAGAGGCTGCACTTTTTAGTAGGAGACAAATTCAAGATTATGGATTTGATGGTGAGAGGTTTAGACCATCTGATATTGAGGCACTTGCAGTAAGGTTGAAGAAAAAGAAAGGTGGAAGAGAGGGCTGTTATAAGGACCTCTGTTCCCTTCAGTCTGCTCTAAGTCATTCTGGAAAAATTAATGGAACTGCTTTTGTCAAATTTGATGGTGCAATTGCAGCATTAGTGAGAGATGTGTCAGGTATGAATATCAATTAATTATCTTAATCAGTTTCTTTAATTTATTTCAGTAGTTCATTTTGATTGAACTTCAGCATTGTTAATGTTTTAGGAAGGGACTACTCTCTGCAACTCAGATCTACATACTGTTGTGCAAACTTAGCAATGGCTGGTCCAGATGTTGGTTACAAAGTCTCTAAAGCTGTTGTTCCTTATTTAATGAATCATCTACAGAGCATGAACCAAATTCTGCTGGTGAGTACCTCTTAATTGAATTGGTTTCTACTTTTCCTTAGAATTATTATTGATTTTGTTTGTTTCACTATTCAACTTTGGCTTTTTTAGGAAGCATCCCTTAGAGCAATTGGCAGTTTAGCTGCTAGTGGCATTCAGGCTTATGAAGTAATGAAAGTGCAAGGGGTATTTCCTCGCTTAATTAGTATCATGCAACAGTTTTCTATAGCATGTGATGTGAGCCTTGATCCTGGTGAAAGAAATAAAGTTGAACTGCAAGAACATCAAGTTATGGAAGCAACTCTTTATGCTGCATCCCAATGCGCCAAGGCTTGTTTACAGGATAATCCCTTGTAAGAATATGAATCTTTTAGGGTTTATCTGAAGACATTTTGTTTAGCCATCCTTCATGATACAAAATCATGAATTAATTAAGAGACAAAAACTTCTTAGTATTAAAACTTTCAGTTCTAATTTTTTAAAAACCAAGTATCAAGTTTGAAGAGGGTAAAGAAATATAATAAGTTCATAGAATAAAATGTATAATGGAGGATATACATATATTAGGGATAATATTCCTGAGCTTTACTTTTTATGTCAATGTAACATGATATCATATCATGAGAATGATGCAATTTTAAATGACTTGGCTCTTTCTATTGTATAGATTGCAGTAAAGTCTTGGTTTAGATTAGTTGTAAATTACTTTTGAAAAATTTTTAATCTGTAAAATGCCCACTCTTATGCTTCATTTATTGACATAATTTTATCATTTCCTTCTTGGAATATTAGTAACATTAGATTTATTAGATTAAATGTTGAATGAATGATATATCATGTCTTATAAGCTTAAGCTAAAGTAATTTTGGAATCTCCTTGTTTTGGACCATCCTTGTATTTAAAATTTGATGTTTTCTAAAATATCTTTGCTTATTGTTTTTAAATATTTTATTTTCCATGGTAAATTCAAATAATTATTGGCATGCATATTACTATACATACCTTTTACAGATCTCCTGAGATAAGAGAACTAGCTGTTGTGTCCATTCCAATGCTGAGGAAAGTAGACTCTCTTTCCCTACCAAGATTGGTGTATTTATTTTTTTTGATTTCTTGTTCAGAAGTCTCTGATGTTGTACTCCTTAATGAAGATTTTCTCTTGAACATTGTTGTACTGCTAGATGAAACACTGGAAATAGAAAATGGAGCACAAAGTGAATTAAAAACCCAAGGTCTCACTGCTGAAGTTATCACCTTTTTGGTAAGAGTTCTTGGAAATTTAAGTTGCTCAGATATAGGAAGGTCATTGATGGAAAATTTAGTGGAAATTGAATCTCAGGTCATCAAAAATTTGATGAAAAATTTAGAAAAATTACCTAAGCATGTTAAAAAAGAAACATTATGGTTTGTAATGAAACTTGTAAGTCCTTACTCAGAATGGTTAAATGGAACTTTTTATTTAAGAGATTGCCCTTGGTCGCTTATTAATGAGTCATTAACATTGTGTCTTGAAAAAACAATAATGGTTTATACATTATAACAGTAGAAATAGATGAAATGTTGGTAGTAATATATTTATATTTTTATTATGTAATTGTATTCATTAATTTACTTCCTTGGCAATAGCACTTTAAATTGATAAAAGCACTACCAAATGTAGACTTCTTTTGTTTATTATCACTATTTTATTTTTGTTTGTTCTAAATCTTATGAACTTTGCACTGAATATATAATTGAATTCATTAGTGTATCAGTTTCAACCTCTGCGTATCATTTATATTATTTACCTTGTATATGTATAATCTTGATCATCAACTTTTACCAATTGACTACAAATAAAATATTTTTAATAAAAGAAATGGGCACCTCCAAAATGGATTTCCTTTTGAAATTTTCAGTGTTTATGAAGACAATCATACTCAAGCGAATTATTCAAGTTTTTTATGCAGGATGTCTAAGGTTTGACACTTTGCAGGGATAATTCTGCCATAAGAAATGCATGGGAAATTGAAATCAATTCAATGTGCGCTGCAAAATGTCTTTTAGTTTATGTTTAGCAATTAGTTAGCAGAATAATATTTCAAAAAATCTTATTTTTATGAAAAGATATTATTTTGATTGCTTGCTGTAAGCAAGTGCACCTTTACTCATATATAATATATTTACACAATTATACATTGCATGCCTCATTCTAACATAAATTAAAATTTATTCATCTTTTGATCGAATATATACATAGATTAAATTTATTAATAGAAATAATAATTATCATTTTGTGAGATTATTTTCATCCATGCTACCAATTAGTGTAATAAATTATTTTTCACCAAGAGAATAATGAAGATAAATTTTTTAATCTTAGTTTTATCAGAAAATGAGATCTTATGGTTATATAAGTTTATTGCTTACTTCATTTTTCATTAAAACGTTAGCTTTTGCTCAACCTTATTCCCTAGGGATTGCCTTTAGTCAGTCAGTCATCTTATCTTGCTTCTTGCTTTCTTAAGAATTATCTATTGGTTTAGTTTTCACTTTTCTTAGTAATTTATTCCTTTTCCTGCAACATATTTCAAAAAAACTATTTTTCTACCCAATAGTTTAGAAAAAGTTCCTCATGCAAATCACATCATCAATCCTGATGTTTCTGCCTGGTAGTGTTTTTCTTATACAAATAACTCACATGACCATAAACCTGGTGAATACTGGGGGTTGAAGTAAAATTTGATTTCTCAAAAATACAGCATAGGATATGCATCATGAGCATCATCATAAAGCTAAAACACCTTAACTCTGAAACAACATTGAGTAGAACTTCCTTTGGAGAGCTTTCTATCAACTCAAAAGATTTTAACAGGCTGATCTCGTAAAGCCTCAATGAATTTCTGTACCAACTCGTACTCAACTGGCAAAATATTTTTTACTGAAAAGTGCTAAATATTTCTGTAACTATTAATAACTTATAAATGTAGATTAAATCATACAATTGTTCATTGTTAGTAAAAGAATTGCTATAAAAATAGAATTTGAATTTAACTGAACAAAGCAGTTGCAGTTCTTAATTAAAAAAAGGAAAGTTACTGTGAATTACTTAGCAAAAGGTCTTGACATTTAGCTTACAAAATCCCTGTGTATTAGAATATAAATATCAATCAGTTCTGGTTTTTTATTGATCATGGACTCCATTTGTTTATTAAATATTTTATTCTTTAAAAAATAATCAGACAAATTGATATTCATGTGTTTCTATCTTATGTTATGGCTATAGCTATACAGTAATCTAATTTCAAATTTTACAGAGGAAGGCGTTGTTTTGTGGAACTCCATCTCAAAAACACAAGAATTAGACAGAATTTTACTTTTTCCACAATTTTATTTTTACACGGTTTCAGCGAGTGATCACCATCATCAGGTGTGTATACATATGTATATACATGTATAAACATATGTTTAAATACTTGATGATGGCGATCACTTTTAGAAACTGGTCGTGTAAAAATAAAAATGTGGAAAAAGTACAATTCTGTCTAACTCTTGTGTGTTGTTTTTAATGTAATTTCATAATTTACACATAGATTAGAAAGCATAAATAAAATATTGTACTTGATTTGCATTTTACTCATAAATGTTATCAAAGTTTAAAACTATTTTCTGATTAAACTTTGGATTCATCAAAAATATTTGTAAAGAACTTCTTTTGATTATTCATACTTAGTAGCAGGTGAATCTATTTTACAAAATGAATAGTTTGTTCATCCCAAAATAAATATAACAATAATAATTTTTATTAAGACAAAAATTTCCTTCTACTACAAGGAGAATTATGAATTTATATCTGATTTCATATTTTAAGTGGTATAAGAGTTGTATACATGCAAGGTTTCTCCCTAAAATGTTAGCTTATTTCTAATGAATTGCATATCAATTGATGCTGGAGTCGATTGCTTCTCATGTACTTGTTTATCTATACATGGAACTCGCAGTAAATTGAAGTAGAAGTTTCCAATCATGAAAGCATTTGAATGAGAAATCCTCTTCAGACAATTGTAAAACATCTCATCACATTCACAGTGAGATCTAGAAAATAAATCAAAAGTAATAATAAAATAAATGATTTATATTATGGAATAAAACATTTTAATAGGATATTTTATGTTGTGAGACAGCATAAATATGGTATTATCAAAATAACTAAAAATAATAATAATGTACATAGTAGTTTTTTATAACATTTTTTTCAACTACTATGATATTCAAGAGTATAATGCACCAAAACTATGAAGAAGAACTCATAATTTTTGTCTGTAAATTACCTTATCTCAATGTTACATATATTTTAATATTAGATCATCGATCTACAAAAAAATACTTACATATATATTACTGCACCATCAAGGAGCCACACCTTAATTGTTCTATGATTAAATTATGCACTATAATTTTTAAAAATCTTTTTAGAATATCACTAGTATATAAGGCCACATGACTGATTCTTCTAAAGAAGTTTTCTGTTAACCAAGGCTGTTCTGCATGAACTTGAATGAATTTATTTTTCTATGCTTAGAACTTGATAGGTTTTCTATTTCTCTGTAAGAACACCTTATCCTTTTTATAATTTGCAGTTTTTAGACATTGCCTTTTTCTGTTACACTGGTTTAAATTCAGGAAAATATTACTTAGTAGAATTTCCAAGTTATTCAAATGTTCTGAAATAATGGCTAAACTTGTATACTCAAACTTGCTGTTTAGCTCTATTAGTTAGAAAGAGAATCTTGCACTCTGAAAAGTTATATACAAGAATTTCAATCATGGTCATTACTCTTCATAATATATCCATGACTAGATTATTATTATTAGGAAAAGGTGGATTTAAATTCCATGCAATGAGTTGTGTGACTTAATCACAAAGATTAAATAAAAGTGAAAAATAGCAACTGACCCAGGTCCCCCACTTGTAGCTATGGAAGAAGAGTATCTTTAGTTTCCTTATTGCTTTATAAGAATCAAACCTTTCACTATAGTACTGTCATTACGTATTTCTCTCTGAAGAAATTAAACTAAATATAATATCATGTTGGGCCTGATAATATATTGGCAGAAAATGATAAGTTAGGAAAGCAAATACTAATTAAGTAAATTCCTGATTAATGAGTAAGGTAAGCAAATATTAAAACTCAAGTTATGTTGTTTATATTTTCTAATAGAATTAAATCCATAGAACATTAATAATTTCAAGTGTAATTTATGTAAAACATATAAATTCTATGAAATGATTTATAAAATGTCTTTAGTGAACAATAAGATTAGTTGTAAATGAAGTTCATATGTTTAATTATCTGATTTGAAAATGAAAGTTGGTTTCAAACCTACTTACTCATATTGATAATTAATACAACAGTTGATTCAAAAATAATATTTATTTTTTAAGGAAAATCTAACTTTACACCATAATTCCATGGAAAGAATCTATTTCTTAGATGTCATATTTCAGCTAAAAATTTTTATTTAATTTTCATAATGAAAAAAATAATTTAACCAAAATTTCTAGATCATTAAAAATTCCTCAAAAATACCTACTTAGAATATATTGAGTAATTGGTAAGGTTGAAGCGGGAGGTGAATGCTCGTACTTTCACTGGACAGAGGTCATGAGAACGGCAACACAAGTCAAGTTCTATGTCTGCTCCCAGATCATAATAGGTTGATGCCAAGTCCCCCGTTCCACACCATTTAGTTCCTGAAAATGGAATTTTAGCTCAAATTATAGCGGTAAGAATGCATAGTATATTGTAAAATATAAGTAAATATTCCAATTACAAAACGAAATATAGGATTTTTGATGAGAGATATAAGTGAGAGCTCTGAGCAATTATGACACCAAAATAATTGGTAAACTCTTCTGTATGAGGAAGCAAAAGATTAAGAAAAGTATTCCTTTCATCATTCTATGTTTGTAATACACCCTTCATGAAATACATATCATACATTGCGACGAGATTCCAATTTTACTCAAGCTGAGGGCACTTCCATTCACCAATTAGGTTAATGATCAGGAGAAATTTTTCTTTTTAAATATGAACATAATTCTTGTCATAAACACGATCTTATTTCTCAAATAATCAAGATTTATTTTCACATTTAAAAAATTAAACACCTATATTTTGAATTTGTGAATAAAACTCATTATTACTATTATTGTTGATTACTATTACTATATTGTTAATTCATTCATTCATTGGTTTTTAAGGATTACTGTACAAGTAAATTTTTGATTAGTTATCACTTTGATATTTAATCTCCTTTATACTCTTTTGTATGTAATTTCATATTATATACTTATTAATTTGCTTTCTAACTCTATTAGATTCTAAATTCTAACTAAAATTAAAGATTTCTTTGTTTTGGTACTGTGACATAAATATTCTTGAAAGGTAATATATCTGTAAGGTAATTGTGAATTTGAAGGACCAACCTGGCATTATCCCTTGAAACAAAGTCAATGCTCCAACTGCATCTAAATTTATAGCTCGAAGCTGCTCCATTGAGTCCACGTTGGAATTAGCTAGTGTGCGAGGACCTCTAGAAGCTGAATTAAATTGTCTCTCTTTCCATGACAACTCCTGACATTTGCCAATTAGTTCCATCATTTGTTCAAATGTCACTGGTAGTGGTCTCAATCCAGATAAATTCTTCAGAATATCTACCTTTTCTTCTGGATTACTAAAGATTATATTTTACTTTAAATATTAATTACCATACATAATTCAATAGTGACTTTACATAAAGCATACATACACAATAATGAATTTCTTATTTGGTTGAATAAGTCGATTCCACAGTTTCCTTTGTACAAATTTAATATTATAAAATATCATTATATTCAGGAATTACAACTAATATGAAAATAAATATGCTACAAAATTCACAAATGAACTTGCATTTTAAAAAGCAAACATTATCTTGAAAAACATAATTTAGATGATTCATTAATAAGTAATATTGATTTTTATAAAATTTTCCTTTAAACTTTATTTTAAATAATCATGAGCTGTATGGGATTTTCTTTAATATAGTCCTTAAAAATCAGTTCTGATTTATAGAATATGACTTATTGCAGATTTTTACAGACTAATGATATTGAATTAATTATACTTGCATTGATGATAGCAGAAAATTGAAATTAGAGACAAGCAGTAAGTTCAAACTTATTCCATATATTGATTAAATCTATGAAAATTAAATAATATTCATAATACTATAATTTCTTGAAGGACTTTATGAGGATAAAATATTATTCAGAAATTTTCATTACTTTTATTAAAGACAATAATAGCCTTGGATCACTTGGAGTTGGAGAGATCAAAGGGTGACTGAAAACAAAATATCAACCTGGATTTGAAATTCCCTCACTCTATATGTTGCTCAAAATTAAAATATATCTTCAATAAACTCATTGTTGTGATTGTTAGAAAATTTGTAGTGAATTATTAATAGTTTTAACCTAGGAAACTACTAGGAAATTAAATGGTCAGAATATTAGTTGTATATTGAATCTCAGTGAAAATCCATAATATATTTGCTCAAATCAACAAGTTATTGTCTTCAATAAGAAAAATAGTAGGTGAGATGAGTAGACTGGAAATTTAGGATATAGGGGAATTATCTTCATGGTAATATGGTTCTAGTTATGTCTGATTGGATTTCAAAGTCCTTTCTTCCCAAATTCACAAATCCAATTGCAATAAGGAATCACTTCTCTTTTGGCTTTTGTTTAAATTTTTAGTAGGTAAATATTTATGTATAATGAAATCCAATCTTCTGCATTTACATGCTACAGAAGTTATAATAATGGATCACAAAGGTATTCATCCATAACCCTCAATGAATAAGCGTAAATACATTTCAAATTCAGATGTGAAATGATTTGAAAATTGTATCTTACCCAGAAGTCTATGATAATAACAAAGTCTCAGTCAAATTCTGCACAGAATTTTATCTAATTATTTTCTTAATTCAGTAGTAGCGGTTTTACTTAACATGTGCAAATTAAGAAATATTTAAATAAATTGAGAAAATTTTAGTTTATTCATTATTTTCATGTAATGATAAATAACTTTTCCTGTCATATAAATTATTATTATTATATTTGAGCTACTTAGTTTTCATCAACTAATTCATTCATTGTTGTTGTTGAGTATTGGCAAGATTCTTATCCATAAACACCTATTACTTTAAAAACCTAAATCCTTGTGGTATGTTTTCTGTATTTTTTCTTATTTATGAGACCTTGAGGCTTTGAGCTGAATTTGTGAGACGTGAGTTGCTTTTAACTTCTGGCGAGTACAGTTCCCTCTTGCCGGATTGAGTATCAGTAGAGGAACCATAATAGGTTGTTGCGCTAGTTAAAAAGCATAACATTTGGGTAGAATCACGCATTTAGTTACAGAATAGCTGACTTATTTCATCGTTGAAGTTGAACATTCAAAAATGTAAATTTTATGCATGTAATAGATAATGAATCTAACTATATGCTCACATGATTTTATTTATAGTAGATAATGCAAAATCGATTAACTCATTTAAATTTTGATACATCAGGTGCGAGCTTATAAACATAGCATTTTTTTAAAGTCACTCTCTGATGATGGTGAATTAGATATTTTTACCGACACTGGCGTAAAATAACCAAGCTTTAACTAATTTGATAAATATAAAGGACTGTCTTTTGAGAAACTTACTAAGCTTCAATGAGCTCACAATCTAGAAGGGTCTTCCTAGGACCAAGAGCTACCACTGCAACAGTCTGCTCGTTGTGATAGACCATCGGGGAGCGTCCGATGGATCTTGCAGTTTCTTGTGGTCTTCCACTTAGCCTTTTTAGGGTTTCTCTGGCAAAAAAAGACGTCGGTTGTGATTGAAACACTGACTGTCCATCGGAAAGTCCCACCATTGCAAGAAGGAAGAACAAAATGAGAAATGTTCCTCCACCGAACATAAGGCCTGCAGAGACTGCACTCCTTGCTTCGATTGATGAATCCCCTGCTCCGGTGGCGTCAAGACTTTCAGCAAAGGTAGTGCTTCTCACTGCGGGAAATGGTATGAAGTGCGTCATCCTTATGGATATCCTCATTTCCATCTTAAGAGAAAGAGAGGAATTGGGCAATCACAGGAAGCGAGGAAAGCCTACGAAATAAAAAACTTTCTCCAATCGTAGATAAATCTACTATGGACGGCAAACTTTTTCGGAAGCTAGCGCGCATCACTTCACAGCTGGTTGACAGAAAATAGTGAAAAGTATTAAGGAAGTTGTTCCGATTGCTCTATCAGTTAGATAGCATAAGTTCAGTAACATAAAAGTATTTTCGCCTATTATCCAGTAGAAGCACGGAAAACTTCGGATACCAAGTCATCAAATGCGTGATCCTCATATCAGATTAGAAGTAACGTTTCGGAGGACAGAAGGGGATATTCCCGTTTCCCTTTAAAATCATCTGGACCATGATGATGACATCGATCCACTGATCGTGGAGTAACGCTCGTTGAAATTTCTGTGAGACTTCTCGAGTATCTCGTAGCACGTATATACGCTTGCCGACGAAATAATTCGTCAAAGGTACCGTTATCTCAAAAGAGTTCACGCCCTTGGATTAAGTGTTTGCAGTAAGTAAATTTTGAAAAATGGTTCACGAATCCTTTCAAGTGAGAACGGTTGCAAAATTCTTTGAGTGAGACCACTATAATTGAAGTTGACTAATTTGTCTCTTGAACTGAACGTGATAGCAAGCCGATTCTAGATCGCGAGTCGTCACATTCGAGGCATGCGTCGCCGACCGAATACTGTCCGCTAGACTTTCGAGGGCAGGAGATCAGTAGGTCGACCCCTTCGAGCGGCTACCTCAACTGCAATCCTCAAACTAATTGAGAAAAGACTAATCTTTTTTCTCTTTCCTAGTTCACGGATGTTCACTGCACTTTCGTTTTATGTCGAGCTAATAAAATGAATATTTAAATCTCAAGATAAACACGTGATATTACAAATCTCACTTTCACATTGTGCGATAACTACTATGAAACTTTCTTTCTCTTACATCAGGTACATTTCGATGACTGTTGTCTTATTTTTAGGACGAGGATGATGATACACTCGATTAGGATCGAGTCCTATGCTTTGCAGTAATTAGTTTGAATACTACTTGGTAATCAAATTAAAGCAACTACTTTATTTTTATTCAATGAAGCAATAATAACTCAATGATATTTGCCAATATCTCATATTATACGTATCAACAAATCACCCAATTTTCATTAAATGACATAAATGAAAGAGGTCTCAGCAAGTTTCCATGTTCGCTTTATTCCACATTCTGATATCTCAATTTACACATTTAAACAGTTCTTGAAGAAGGTATACTTGTTTAAATTCTTTTCAAAGAACACCCAAAGACAGTATAAAAAATAATTCATAACAGATCTGAGTCCATCTCAAATCTAATGATAATGCTGTTCTTAAAAAATGAATTAGATAGCTTCAATAAGGTTGTTAAAAAGAGAATTTTTAAAATGCTTGAGTAATTTTCATAATGTAAATAAGTACCAATGGAGTGCAAATTATATATAAGACCATACACAGCTTAACTTTTTAATTAGAAATAAATGTATATTAACTTGATAGGACTACAATTTTAATTTTGAATAAGAAAAAATTTTCATAGACTAGGAAATAGTCAAACATGCATGTATGAATGAGTTTCAAGCATATTACAGGGTGCTGAGAAAAAATTCTTAATAAGAGCATATTTTTAATTGCAGCTGGGAAAATATAAAATATTTAAAATTCAATATAAAAATACAAAAAATATAAACAGAAAAATACACAAGTTAAATATAGACAAATATACAATTTCTCAATTAAAGCATGATTCTTGCAGTAATTATAAGATAACATAGCAATTGAATACCAATGAGGAATGACTATGTCTGTGAACAAAATACTGAAATATGTACTCAGATCAGGATTATATTTCTATTTTTCAAGTTCATATAATTATAACAGAAATTATTTTATCAATGAGGAGAATAATAGAAACTGCTGGAATGGATAAACATGGTTAGGTAAATTATTACTAGCTAAGTATTTGCTTTGAAATTTCCATGACACTATTAGTAAATATTTGCCATTAACTACTAATGAGAAATTCATCACAAATTTACCATAGAAAAGCTCTCAACTTCATAAATATCTCAAACTGCAATTATAAATGGTAAAATAATTCAGACAATAAAAATATATTCTGTACAGAGGAAGGATAATTTAAATGCAATTGATAGTTTCAACACATCCCAAGTCTCAGTATTACATACAGATAATAGATTAACTTCATCTAGATTTCAGAAATATTTGTTGGAACAACTGTGAGCGGTGGTACTTAACAAATCCACATTTCTGTAAATATTCATATTTCCGTTTGAGTTTATCACATATGTGGACTACAAAATAGTCATTACAGTAAATAAGATTATGGTAGAACTAAAAGGGATACAGTTATAGTCAAATCTTATTGATCAGAACAGATAAAATAATTCTAAAAGTAAATGGCAGTCAACATAAAAATGCAACATTTGAGGCATCTTCTGAAATTTACAGATACTCAACAATCACTCACTCAAACTTTTTACACAAAATCATAATAAAGAATAACACAGTACAAAGAAAACTGAATTTACAAAATCTTGTGCATGAAATAAAAATATTGGGCAAAGAATGAGAAAGAAACTAAATACATGATAAAGAAGCATTACAATCGTCAGATTTTTATGAGCATTGTAAATTCAAGCAAGGAAAATATTATACATTTACAAATTTTATACAGGATAATATTAACAGTGAACTAAAATTACATTTTAAGACACCCAATTGCTGGTAATTTGCCATAATTTCTCAATAAACTTCTTAAAATTCTTTCCTTTGGTTTAAACTAGGGTAAATGAAGCTTTCTAACTTCTTCTACTCTATTTCAAGGTGGAGGGAAGAATACAAAATATTATAGTTTAATTTTAAAATCTTAGTCCTTTCATTGAGAAGGAAGTCCATTAGACATGTTTATCCAGCAAATGTACTTCACTATTACTTCACTAAGTCCCTATCTTCAGAAGTCTGCTCTAGGGCTGGTAGTGATGATGCACATGACTCAACATTTTCTTCAAAAAACTTAGCAACTACTTCTGAGAGAGGTCTTGGTTGTTCTGCAGGATCAAGAGGTGGTACATCCTTACGTGCGTTTAAATCTCGTAGCATTTTCCAGTGGTTCAAAACAAATGTATATTGTGACACCTTTTCTACCTCTCCTAATTCTGTATAGGCATGCAACAATCCACGATAGTCATACTCCAAACCTGAGTAGCTTTGGCCAAAAAGTTTATGGCCTGCAAAGGAGTAAAGAAATTTATTGACACATTTACAAATCCAGAAAATAATACAAAAGGATATTATTCAAAAAAGGATGATTTACACATCTATGTAATAGGAGTGCCTTATGGGAAAATCTCTTACTGTTTTGAAATTTACAAGGGGCTTATATAGGGATGTAATTTATTGGGATACTTACAGTAAAACAAAGACAAATCATATATTATTCTGCCAATAACCTTATGTCTTATAATATTAATAACAATGTTATGTAGTATTAGAGTTCTAACATTCTATTAACATCTAACTAAATCAAGTGGAAAGGAAGATTTTCCATTAGGAATAGTTAACCTATATCTGTTAATAATTCATATATGTTGAGATTATAAGAACTTCTAGTGACATACTATTGTTAATGAAAAATTATAGCTGAGTTTTACAAGAATAAATATTATACTAAAGCTCTTGAGGGATTTTTCGAAACCCCTGAATTTACATGACTTTCAACTTAATTTTTGCTCTCAAGTTTATGTATAACAATCAGTCATTTACTACTAAAAATCTCTGAAAAGCTAATAATTGTTCATTGTAAGAATTATACATCATTATAATTTAAACTTTTTCTGTAACTATCAATTTTAATCCTGAAAATATGACTTACCTTAAATACTGAAGAAATATAAACATTAATTATTTTTAAATCTCTAACCCTGTTAAAATATATCAACTGTTTAGATATTAACTATTTATCAAGGATAAAAAACATCCAACATGATTTTTAAAATTCTTTTCTTATCATTTATAAAGAATAATTTTAAAATAAGAAAATATGGTTTGAGTTGCGCAATGGATTAATTTCCAATACTTTGAGGTGATTAATAAGATCTTATTTAATACAGATAATTTCCAGAAACCTATTTCATGTAAAATGCGATAAAAATTGTGATTAAGGAGGTATAGTTGTATCAAGTGCAGAATAACAGTTTGAGAGGAGAAAATAGAGTGTAATATAGAATCATCAATCTTTCTAGAGGAAATAATATTTACAGAATTCTTTCATGATTCATAAAGCTGTGAATAAATTTATCGCAACGAACTCTTCATGATTTACATTTAATCTATTTTTCAAATACAGTACATTTTGTTTCTATATTTCTCAAAAGCTTGATTTAAAAAATATATAATTTCCTAACCTTTATGAATATTAAATATATTGATAGATTAAAAAGGTAAAAATGAATCTTACCAATATGAATAGATCTATAATAAAGCTCTTCTGCTTTCCTATATTCCAGCATATGATAGTTATATAGACTTGCTAAATGCCCAACTGAGAGGGCAACTTCATAATCTTCAGGGCCAAGTAGCTGCTCCTTGATATCAATTGCTTTTAAATGCATTTTTTCTGCTTCCTAAAACATTCATATAGCATAAAATTTAAATTAGATTAAGAGAAATTTTTAAAAAATGAATAAATGAGATAATACATACATACTTAAATAAAAGGTAGCACAAAGAATTATTATTAATAATTCTTTGAAAAATCTTTTAGTTAGCAAATAAGGGCACAAAACACAAACTAACCTCAAATTTCTTCATACTTTGATAAAGCCTTCCCAAGTTTCCATAATGTTTTGCAGTTTGCACATTCATCTCCCCAAATGCTAATTTAACTAATTTTAGGGCTGACAAGTGAAGTTCTTCAGCAGATTCTAGTAAATCCTTCTCTATATTTTTAAAACAAAAAGAAATATTTCTATGACATGGAGAGTTATTAAAAAATACATCTGCATACACTATAACAAAAACTTAAATGAGTTTAACATCAATGGTTTAGTTTGGGAATATTTGGGATATTTCATGAAATAATTGTTTTAACAAATTAAGATGAATAAGAAACTTCGTACCTCTACTGGGGAATGAAAATTCCTCGGTAGAGGGTCCTGTATGATCAACAGGAAAAGAATAAACAAAAATACTTGGAGAAAAATACGAATATTTGATTTATTCAACCATAAAAATTGAACCAAAAATATTGTATATAAAATTAGAGCTAAGATAAAAAACTAAATTAGATTACATATATTAAATATGGTAAACAAAAAGTGGCTTATTTTCAATGATGTTAAAAATAAGTAGCATTCATAAACACAATACTAGCAAGCCTATAAACATTCTCCAACATTATGCACTTATTTTAGGAACAATAATAGAAATGAAATCTTTGCCCATTCAAAAAATTAAAGCCTCTTCTTTGCAGCACAATAAATCTCCAGAAACTAACAACTTAAACTTCTTACAATCAGAAAATTTGCAACAGAAAAGTAGACCATAAGAAGTTATGAATTTTTTAATAAATCTGTGTTCCGCAGTGACTAAACATCAGACACAAATAAATTAGATCCAAAAAGACTTAGTAGAGAGACCAAGGAAAAGAATGATTCAACATTGAAACTATAGATACAGTTACTTAATCAGTTTCAGTCACATTCCCATCAGTTTATTTAAATATTTCTAGGTTTGGTAGAAGACTAATAAAAATGGGAGAGGTTTTGCAAATCATCATAATCACTTTCCTGAGAAAAACATCAGCAACTCATAGGAAAAGAAGTGTATATCATGATAAAAGCATAAGTCCCTTGATCATTTTGGCGTTCAGGTAATATTTTACTTTGAATAATAAAAAAATTACATTTTATTAAATATTTTTAAAATTTTTGAATCCACAGTCAATGAGAGTGAATTCAGGAACCCTTCTCTCCACAGGTATCTATAGTTATTACTTAATAATTACCAAGACCCATGCATGAATTTTTGTATTATATTATAGAAAAGGTAAAAGACCAAACTTAACCAAACAGCCCTTCTATTTAGAAATCAGTCCTCACAAATATAATCTCAAAAAAGCAAGAACCTAAGTAGTTAGATGTCCAGAATTGTCTTCAGCATATTCTTGCTTTGCTTAAAGGGGAGCATCGTTCAGTCGGTCAAAAAAATCGAAATTTTTATAATTAAAAGAGAACATTTTAAGAATGTACTCCCGAAATTCATAGGTGTTTAGAAAGAAAGCTCTAAATTGATTAAAATAAAATTTAAGATTTCAAAATGCTTTAGACCATGGGAGCGCAACCTGTGGCCGTACGGCCGTGGACATGTGGAAAATTGCAGTAAAACGTTTTTTAAACCATATGACGTTACGCATACATTTTTAACATATGTAGACCAGTAAATTGAATATGTCAAACATATCATAATCCGTTTCAATGTGATATTATTAAATTTTTACATAAATCATAAAACATTATAAAGTTTACTTGGACTTACTGAGGCCGTTCTTAAAGTAAGAAGACTGTAGTGCGGCCGTCGACAGCGGAAAGGTTGCGCATGCCTGCTTTGGACTATATTCGAAGTATTAATTATACGTCGAAATATTAATAGTGTGAATCATAAAAAAATTTCTATGCCCCGAAAATTCAAAAATCAGCCTTATTTTAGATTTTCATCAAAATCATACGACCTTGACAAGCGTTCTTCGCCTGCATTTGCCGCTATCTTTCTTCTCTCCAATGTTTCCCGTTGGTTAACGGCAACTCAGCTTGCCTTAAAGGGGGAACCTGGTTTAGCCGGTCAAAAGATCGAAACTTTTTTATTTAAAAAAGCACAACGTTATAATAATATAATTCTGAAGTTTCAGATCGTTATAAGAAATATTAAGAAATCTATAGCCCAATTCTTAAGCCGATGCAGCTAAATACGGAGTGTGGACGACATCTCTCGCCCAGCTATCTCGGAGGGTACTTGAGGAACGCATATTTTATGGCTTATACTACTCATATCCTTCATTTTTAAGAAAGCTTTGGATGTCCTGAACAGACATCTTAATTATTGAGAGCAGACGATGAAGAATTCCGTATTGAAAAGATATGTAGAGGTACAGAAGAGAGCGTAGTGTCTGACGAATGCAAAGGTTCTATTTTAGTTACCTTAAGATTTAATACACAAACTTACGAGCTTAAAATGTCGTATAAATAACCGTTTCTCTAAAATAATTTTCTAAAAATTCCTTAAATTTTGATGCTCTAAACCAGGTTTTCACATTAAGGGCAATATCCTTAGTTTTTTTTAGAGGAGGTTAGTAAACTATAGTCATGAGATTGATGCCAGAGAATAAGGAAAGGTACAAGAGGAGTCAGAGAAAAGCAAACAAAGAACTTGAAGCAACTACAAATATTTTCCTCTGATTCAGAGTCTATAGGAAATATATGACAGAAATTCAGTAGGAGTTCTGCTCACAAGTTTTGAAGAACTAATTTAGTAAAGATAATTGCCAAAATACTATGTGGGTATGCTCATGCCTTGGCAACAGATGATGCATTCTTTTGGATTAAAATGAAATACCTGTACCAAAAAATTATCCCTAAATGATATGTCTTAATGTTCTAAGATAGCTCAATTGCCAGTGCAATAAATAAATTTGGGCTAGTGTCATATCCTGTCAGCATTATTTCACATCTCTGAAAATCCTGGTTGTATAGTAAAAATAAGTTTCTTGGGTTTTCAGGCAGAGAAAAAAAATATTTATTATAATTATTTATATGCCCCATTTGAATGCATTGAGTCTATTTATTACAATTTTTGCAAATTGAATGATAAAATTTCATAGGTCTATAGATACACTTCTTCATAAAATTGCTATTGATTATCCACAAATGGACATGGGTCCAATGCCAGGTGGTGAAATATTTTAGAAACTGTTTTCTAGAACTATATGGAAGATAGATCAATAGGATTTTGCAAAAATGTAAAGAGGTATATAAGCATAAAAAATAAGCATATAAAAAATTCGTGTCTGTGTATTTAAGCTTTTCATGCTGTCAGGTCGAACTGGAATGCACTATAGGTGTGTGATTGAATAGATGGACCATATTCCATAATAAATGACAACTAAGGTCTCATCAAGATTTAGTAAGCTGTCTGTTTGTGAGTGTATATGTATTTTTGTGTATGTATACATATAAAAATATTTTCAAATAAAAGATGAAAATTTTAATTAACCAAAGCAGGTAAGAAATTCTACTTACAGCACCCTATCTCTAATCATGCAAAATACCTGTATCATTACCCAAGTTGTCGATTGCTATTTCCTCCAGTATAAGAGCCTTAACCCTCTTGGATGATGCAAGAAGAAGATGTTCTTTTGGAAGAAGTTCTTTCATTATAGTGATCGCCTTCTCAGCATGATCTCTGAAATTTTGATAAAATTGTGAATAATCCATTTCCACAGTCATTTAAATTGATTTAAAATATTTTATAGGATATTTAAAGGCATGATATGACACAATAAACAATAGTTAACAAGAGTATGTGTAACTTTATAATCCTAAATAAAAATTTTACAAAATAAAATACTAAAACAACAGAATTTTGAAAAAAAAAATTTATTTTTATGGATCAAAAAATTATATGACCAAGTATATAAGCTCCAGTGAATAGAATACAAATAACTCTAAATTTTTTCTAAAAAAAGGAAGGTTTTTTACAAATAACTCTAAATTTTTCCCAAACATTATGCAGAATCAATAAGACTTTTTTACAAATTAACATACTTATTTTAATATAATACAACTTTGATAACTTAATGTAGCATTATTCAAATTTTGATTCTAAATTTTCTTTGAGAGGAAACTAAAACAAAATAAAAAGTTTCAAAATAACTTTTACATCTCACCGATGAAACCTATTAAAAATCATACTATATCCAAGTTATATGAGTTGTATAATGCTCATATACTCCTCAAACTAAATTTTAAGTCATTACATCAGCATGTTTTGAATGAGGTTTGATTTTTCGTGTATTTCTTATAGCAACATTCTTCTTGCCCAGGCATTGAACTATGGAAAATAAATGCCATATTTGATTAATGTTGTTATTTATATTTTAGTTTTTAAAATTTTTTCAAATCTTTAATTGGAAAACTTTCAGGAAGTGCTTATGTTTTGATATTTTCACATATTCCTTTTGGAGATGAAGTGAATGTTTCTAGTTTCAAACTCATGACATACTACAAAAGGGCCTGCTTATCATATAAAAAGTTACTATAATTTCCTTCTTAATTTTACAAGAGTGATGTCTCAGGTATGTTCTTCTAAATAAATATTTAATGTAACTTTACATGTATTTCCAAGTAGACCATTTCTTAAGATATCTAGGAAGTTACTAATGGGGATGTAACCCTATAACATGGCCACATATTTTCAATAGTTAGCTTTTCTAGAAAGGGCTGTGTAAATAATCTGCAAATCCAGCTCACATTCTTATGGGGCTTACTGATTTGAACTATTGATTGGTAAAGATTCAGAGTTGTTTTCCTTAGTGTACCTAAAATGCTACTAAGTTTTATCTTTCTACCAGCAATAGGAGGAAGAAAAAATTTTTAATTTCAAGAAAAATATTCAACAGACATTAAACTCATGACCATTCAATAACAGTTATACATAGTAACAATCTATCATAGCCAATCTATTTATATGTAAAATTGAAATCTTCTATATTATCAGATAGTATACTTTAAAATACACAAAAATCGGGTCAAATCATTCTTGTGCTATAGTCTAATTTTTGGGTCCTCCAGGGATTGCACACATAATACGTAGACACTTAAGGATTTTTTCATTATTATTTATATACATGCTTATAATACTATAAAATGTCCTTGATATTTCTTTCATATAAAGCTAGAAATCCTGACTGTATAGATTTAAATTTCCCACATGCATAGATATGTCGCACCTATATATTTACCCTCTGTAGTTATGCTATAAATGGTTGTTGGTTTGATTATAAGGGGGATTTACTGTATCTCTATAAGGAATACATAGGGAAATCAGAACTCCTTTTGAAGCACTTCCTGAATATCATTTTCTTAGAAATTTGGAGGCTTTATAAAGACGATGATACTTACGCTAATGATGAAAATATTTGAAACAGGATGTCTTCAGTTTGATTCATGGGCAGGGAGATTGCTGCCATAAGAAATGCATGTGAAATCAAACTCTTTAAAATATGCAGAAAAATGGTTAGATTGGGAATTTTGTGAACCTTAGGGACATTCAAAAGTCTTTCAAATTAATATATGCATGATAAGTTTATATATAAGTGTGTATATGTATATAAAATACAAAACTTATTAATCTTCCACAGATATTTAGACCGGTAATATTCCATGCAACAATACAAAGTGAACTATCATATCATTCTCTGAAAGTGTGATTACATTTGAAAATTTGAAACTATGTTTTAAATAAGATTTACCTGGCTTCTACAAATCTGCCTGAGCTATATTCATGAACATATAGGGCATAAGCTAAATCTTCATGAGCACTGGCAACATGGAGATTCCACTTCCCAAACACTGATAGCCTTATATCTAAAGCAGTCTGCAATAAAAATAGATTAAATTGAATTACAATACTTGACCCACAAATAAAATTAAACAGTTATGAATATATATCAGATTTATAAACTTGCTACAGCTATCTTTGATAAAACCCAAACACTGATGTTTAAAAAATCTTTTTCTTAATTATATTTTAAACTTAATAATTTCAGTAAAATTTTCAGAGAATATTCCTTATATGAGGCTTTCTTAACTAAGTAGCTTTTTAATAAACCAATCCAATAATTTCAAAAATTTTTGAACCATTGCCAGTTTGGAAAATTTCTTCTTTTGAGAGGTTCATACATAATGCCTTTACATATTATGAATAAACTGTTTACCGTTTTTCAATGTATCAATTACATTTTTTTAAATTCACTGTCATTTAGACCCACTATTTTAATGATAACATTTTCTTAACATAATAATTTCCACATGTATGTAATATTTTGCTTTCTCCCTATTAGTAAAAAAACCGCTAAAATTTCAAACCATTACCTCAGTTATTTTTCTAACTATAAATTCATTAAATTAACATTATTTACATGAGTTTTCCTCCTAACATTTTAATAAGCAAACATCAACTAAGCAGATCAGTGGTCAATATCTCACCTTATAAACTGGGACACTGTGGGCAATGGAATCAAAGTTTAATAAGTAGAATCCATAATCAAGCAAGCAGTCTGAATATTTGGGATGATCACTTCCAAAAACTTCTCTGGATACATATACTGCTTCCTTTATTAATAATTCAGCTCTTGCAAACTCTCTTTTAACAACACAAGCTTTGGCAGCTTGCCTTAAAACATCAACAGTTACACTTGTTGGCAAATGAGAATGTTGGCAGCGGCATGGAGATGATTGGCATGTAGCTCTGGCAACTTCCTTTAGTGCCATGACAATCCATCGATAAGCCTAAAAAAAGAAAAATCTAAAGGTGTTATTTATCAATACTCGTAACCAAATTTTATTGACGGCTAATAAACATAAAATAATAATTTAAATAGCTTGGGGAGGAAGAGTACATTAACCCTTTTACTGCCAGCCCATTTCGGGTGGGGTGTGCGAAGACTGCCAAGGCTATTTTCCGGAATATGCAGGATTTCAGATTCTAAATTATTTTAGCTACTTAACTTTATTTAATTCATCTAGATTTTTTCCCAATGCTAAAGATATATTTATAGTTTAGAACCATAGATGGATTATGGGGGTTTACTTAATTTTCATAAAGAAAAATAATAACAAAGTAATTATAATATATGTAAAATCCCAAAATTCTCCGTTTTTTTCACTTTGTGATGTATAAAATATTATATACGTGGAATAAAATTATAATAGTTTTTGATACTATTTAGTTTTCTCACCCGTGGTTAAGTTTTATAGTGATAGAACTATTTTTGCCAGAGATATAAAATATTTTATCTGACTCTACACTCACGGTCCCATCAGCTAGCGCACTTATGCTTATGGAAGCATTCACCAAGAAGTCCTTTTTTGCATTTTCCACACACAGTTCTGCATCTTATTCTTTATTTTATTCCTTTTTTCCTCTTACACAACACACACAATAGTTCTTTTCTTTTTCATTTGGCAATTTTATAAGTTTTATGAGGTATGTCTCTGAAGATCCGGGTTGCATATCTCAGTTTTGCTTATATAAAAATAGGCGGGCCAAAAAAGAATATTTACTTATCTAGCTGGTAACTGATACTCTAAAACAAATACTTAGAGCCACAAGAAAACAGTTCAGCACGACTTTCGACAAACACGAAAGATAATACTGTGCAGGATGACGCTGGCCCGAAGTAACGAAAATATCCGGACGAATTAACGAGGAAAGATCACTGTAAAATATCAAAATGTATCACAAGGTAAGGTGAAACCATATAAGTTAGATAAAGTAAGCAGTAGAGATACAGCACATGTGTATTAAATGAGACGGCAGCCGTTGAAATGGTCAAAATCACGAAATAAATTATGTCAAATAAGTCGGGCCGATATATCGGCCCGCTGGCAGTAAGAGGGTTAAGCACTATGTGTACGGAAAGTTCTCTCACTTCTTCACCCTCTTCCAGACACTTAAGTTTTTAACTTTCCCTTATTGTCATAACGTACTTCCTTTTCTATTTCAAGAAACTTTTTTTGTAACTCTTCTGCAAGCTTGATAACTTAACTTATCTTTCTGCTTTCTGGATTTGATATTTCCTCACTTGATACTTGCAGAACAATGTAAAAACTTCATGTTCATGTCATATTAAAAATAAATCTGAGGAAAATTGAAGTTAAAAATTTTACCATCCATTCAAATGCATTTAGAACAATTGATCATAGCAATATTTATTATTTGGAATTCATTAAGAAGATAGGAATACCTCATCATACTGGCTTCTGATGAAGTAAAGCGCAGAAAATTCAGCATAGAGACCAGCAAGATTAGCTTCCTCTCCAGCATCTTGTAACCTCTGTAATATACGTAGAGCATAATGATGTGTTTCATCAGCTTCAACAAAGTGGCAGAATGCTGTTTGAACATGAAGAAGCCTGGAAATAAATCATCATCATATCTTTATTGGAATTGAACAAAATGCATAAATCTTTGATTACATAAAAGTTTACTTTGGCACTATAAACATAAATTAACAACTGATTTATAAATTTAAAATTGAAATAAACTCAAAATTTTTAGTATTTGTTGAATTTTGAAAATGATATTAAGACAGACCCTCTATACACTTAGTTGGAATTGAAATTCTGATAATTTAAAAGAAATTAGATCACTGATAAATTCAGATTTCATTAATTCATTAAACCGTGTATCCTTAGAAGAACATGCAGGACTACGACAGTGAAAATAGGAAATATTTTATTGCTACCTAATTACACGTATAAAATGACAAACTGTCATATTCATCTATATATACTATATAGATTTAAGATAAAACAAATGCCTTTCAACATGAAAAAATTGCTAATCAAGAATAGAAATGTGTTCTAGTAATTTATCAAAACAAAGTTATCATTTTTGTCATTGAATACATAACAGAATTTTAAAAAATAAATTATACAACTACATTATACAATTTGTATAATATTCAGTTTAAAATTTTGCATTGTTTTAAATTCGTTATTGAACAACAAATTGGATGTTAATTATTTGATATTGTAAAATTATGCAAGCCAATTGCTATTCTATTAGTTAAGCCTCTCTCACCAAAAACAGTAGATAATTTCTACTCTCATTTCTAACTAACACAATTAAAATTTTTTAATGCATCTGATAGAATATATTCCTATCCTAGGATAGAAATTACTATAATAGAATAATATACAGCTTTTAAATACATTTCCTACACTAAAAATGTTGGGATTAATTTACAGTAGAATCTAAGTTTTAGCTGGTATTAGATAAAATATCAATTGTCATACTTATGACAGCACTCTAATGATTTTCTCCAATATTTTGGTCCATCTCCTGCTTGACAAAGTTGTTGACAGTTCAAGAGAACCTTTTCACTTTCAGAAAACCAACCAGCATCACCAAGAAATCCTCCTGCATTAATTAAAAACAGAAAAATCATGATATTATTTAGTTAAATAGGAGAATGAAACTAGAGGTTTAGCCTTTACCTAATGAATATTATTTAGTGACAGTGAAGTTATTTAATAATTGATAGAAATAATTTTGTAATATAATCAAAAGGATAAGAAAAATTCTAGTACCTAAGCGAAGTCCCAAGTCAATCAACCTTTCACGTAGTCCACCAGATGCTGGAGCTGAGGAAGCCAAAATAGGTGCACATCTGCGGCTGTATGCTAATGTTAATTCTCTAGCAACTTTTGTTCCATGCTCTATAACAGTCTATTAAAAATATAAATATACAGTTTTAAAAATCACTTATTGCATCATGTGATGATAGTAAATAAACCAAAATTTGATGAAAATGAATTGAATTAGAAACATAAATTTCTAAGAATTATATAATGTTAAACCTGAAAAAATTTAAAAAATTTGACAATAAAAGATTTTATTCACAATAACTTGCAATTTCCAACAATGTTAATGTGAATACCTGGTAACAACTAACAGGTATTTCTAACGTAATATCTTTTCAGAAATTTTGAAATGATAATTACACAACATCAAAAGAATGTTCTTAGTTAGAATAATAAAAAATCTTTTTAAATCAACTACATTAATGAAATAAATCACTATATACTATATAACAAAATGATGACAAAAAACGCGAATGGTTTCATTTCCTGAAGAAGAAGAAAAAGTAAAATGACATTATTTGAAATCAAATATACAATACACAAAAAGTAATTTTAGAACTGTTAACTACCTGAAAGCTATGAAGCAGTAACAACCGCTTGCTCCTTACTTTAAGCACATGTGCAAAAACATCTAAATCGCTAAACTCCAGGCCCAGCTGACAGAGTCTATCTTCTTCGTACAGCTAAGAAAAATGACACGTTATCATCAATTACCGTTTAAATCCAAAAATTCTTGGGAGAAGATATGTATAACCAAATTAACATGGATACATAATAATGATAGCGGTTTAAGGAGATCTGAACGTAAAACAGACGATTTAAATTTAATTTCTCTAGTTTGATAGAATCGTTTGTCATATCATTAGAACGAGGGCTTAGATGTAAGTATTTATTTGGTAGGTAACTTGATAATTTCAAGAGTATAAATTATAAATATACATGCAAATCGTCATTGTACCCGAAGTAACGGCATACCTTATAATAAATATCAAACTGAACATTTTCTGGAAGAGTCCTCAATTCCTTGCGTACGCACATATAATTTTCTACTACAGCTGATATCGAAGCTTTGTAGAGAGAGTTCGGTACTTTCAATGACATAGAAGCCATTTTGCTAGCTCTCTTTTGTCATTACCAGCTGATTGGATATTGTGAGTATACTTTAGCATCTTGGCTCATGTGGTAACCCTGGCAAACAAAAGCAGTGCCAACTACATCAAAGAGGATTCGTTGATTAAGAGGGCTTTGTAGGTTTTTGGAAAATATTATTATATATGATAATGATTATGAAAAATCATTATTTTTTCACTGTAAGTGCATGGAAATAGGGATTTTAACAGAGAAAATTTTAGAATGAAATGTAAAGTATGTTCTTTGTTTGCTCCATATACTTTATATAGAAAGCTTCTTATACCACAATTACTCATTTTTATATATACTACGATAAATTCCATATCCCATTTACAAGATCCAAAATATTATAGGAGAGAAATAAGGTATTTGAAAAGAGGAATCAGAAAAACTTATTAAACAAGAGATCTCAATGAATATAACCAGGAGGAATACAAAAGTTATTTAAAATTCCTAAACGAATAGAAAAAGGAAGTGAAACATAAATACCTGATAAATATCTTGGGAAAAGAATGAAATTGAAATAACTTCAGAAAAAAAGGCCACAATAAAGATTATAGTGATAGAAAATGTGAAATGGAAGGAATTCAATGACGACAAAGAAAAAATAAATAATTCAAATAATTGTAATTCAAATTGTTATCAATTCATTTAAAACATTCCATTAACTACCAGTCGATCCATATGGAATGAGTATAGAAGATGGTACCAAGAACGTGAACAAAAAACGAATCTTTGGGTTTAGATACTACCTGGCAGGTAAGCTATTTTCTGTAGCAAACAAGATGGAAACTAGAAAGGTTAAAGAGAAATAGACCTTGTCTATGCCGTTCCACAAAAGCTGGCAGTACGGGAAGCTTATTGGGAAATAAGTGCACGTAAAATGCCATTGAGGAACCAACCTAATAGGCTCTCCTAAGGGGTCAGTTAATCCGTCCGACGGAGATAAAATTAAGATTTTCCGCTTACTTTGGTCGATTTTTCTAAGATTTCGATGAAATATGGATAAGAAAGGATTATTCTACATGTTGATGAAAATTTTTCACTTTTATATCACAAGAAATATATTTTATTGCGGGATGAAAAAAATGGTTGCCTTAGCAGTCGAGAACATTACTAGGACTGCCGTTGCTTTCTTCCTATACGACAAAATATTGCTAGTTTTTTCGTATATTAATCTTCATATACGAGTATCTTATCCTTATATATTAATTCCGTTTGGTGTGTGTCCGGTGTTTACGCTATTTAATGAATGCGTGTTTGTCTGTCTGTCTGTTTTTACACTATAGACTCAAAAACCATACATCCAATCGTCCTGAGAATTTGAGAAATTATTACGTAAATCTCCGGAAAGATTTTTGAAAAAAAAATTTCTTAATTTGGAATTCTCAGTTCGACTCCAGAAGGGAATAACTGTTCTCATAAGATATACATGTAAACTTCAATTTGTCACTTGCACTCTTCCTTTCTATTGCAAAATCAAATGAAAGGGAAATTTAATAAAGTTTCTTATTTTAGTCATAAAATATAGTTTTCGATTACATTGTGTGTCTGTCTGCCGCATTAACTCCTTTATGTATATATGTTGTTTGTCGTCTTTAATGAGATTACGCGCGCCTGTTAGGCGCAGGCACAGCTACTGAATATATAAAAGTCAAATCATACTAATTTTTGAGTGACTATATCCAAGTAAAAAATAATTTAAGTGAAACGTAACCTTCGAAAAATTGGATCGTGTAGTCAGATTCATACATCGCTTAAAACTTTCTTGTTTCTTAGGTTTCGAAAAAATTTGTCGAGAGAGAATTTGAGATAATTGTTATTATTTTCGTTTTCAGGTTATTGTGAGTCGATCTCTCTGTATATAATTTTTTTGCCTCGTATTTATCGTCTTTCATACACCGCGTACCCATTTAGGAGTTAATATGCGATTTAATCGCATCTCTTTTCTTTCTCTCCAAGATTACTTGTTCATACTGAAGTAAACTATCCTTTGTAGCCTATTTGTTTTATCAGAGCACGCCAGGCGATCGGTGAGATTGCAATTAGATAGTGATACCCTATTTATTACGCGTCATTATCCCTTGCACTCCTAACCTAACTATCCAGAGAAATGAAATAGAGTTAAAGAGACCCTCGAAATTGTCCAAGAAAACTGACATATGAAATGATACTACACAGTAAGAAAACCTAAAAATGGCTAATAAAAAATCTATAGAATGTAGATATTAGTTTTCCGGATGATATTTATCACAAAGTAATCATGGTATGGTTGGTTTTCTCACCCCAAGAATCGACCAGGTATAAAATTTCGACGCAGCGAAATAAATAAAAAGCGAAAAATTTCAGTCGTTAGTTTTCTAATATCTGATAGCCTTAATGAAAATATTTCCAAATTCATATATTTAGCGATCTTTTTTCACCAATAATTCAAATTTTCTATTTGGCTCTTGAAGGCATATGAAGACCTAAGGTTTTGCGCACATTGAGAGGCCATAATCTGCGGTATGAGAACAGGTTAATTTACTAATGTTGTCAACAGAAACCTCCGTTTTTATGTGTGAGAATGTTCTATCTTGGGGAGAAATCCTAAGAAAAGAGATACGATTAAATCGCTTAATAACTCCTAAATGGGTACGCGATGTATAAAAGGCGATAAATACGAGGAAAAAAATTATAGTCAGAGAGAAAAATAGTTCCGCTGCCGGAATGCGAACCGGCGTCCACCATGCAAAAATGACGAGTCGTAAACCTCATGAACTGTTCTATCAAATTATTCCATCTTAACTACTGATTATAATGATGCTCAGAAGAGTTCTTATAAGTGATAAGTGGGTTTGGGTTGTTCCGGCGCGAAATTAAAAAAATTGCAATCTTTAAACATTAATATTTCCTAAACTTACTGCGAGAAGCCGCTAAAAAAAGAGGGGTCTTCTTAATTTGATCCTTTATAGCTCAAGCTATTCATATTGAAAAGTCGCGGGAAACCTATGTTTACACTCCTTGTAAGATATATTTACTCTAATTTGACTCCTATGCATTAATAAGATCCAAAGAGTAGTCTAAGAAAAAGCTAACGTTTTATGTTGAATAGCTATGGCAATTATGGGCCGCTTACGCAACCGTTTGTTTCATTTTGCTTTAAAATTTATTTTTGACTGTTAAACCGGGAGAGTAATTCCTAATATTTAATTTTCATTCCTAATGAGTGAGGTTAAATGATAGTAAAATATACTCTGATATTAATTTTAAAACAAATTTTATTTGTTGATAAAATATTTATTATGGCTTGTCATAAATATTATGAAGCCAAAATTTTACATATATAAAAATCTAAAATTAGATGAATGTGAAATGAATTGATGTTTTAATGGAGTTACACAAGTGACAAATCTTTCCTTTCATATCATTTTTAAAAAATTCTTGGACTTGATAATGTACTAAGATTTCTTTAAAAATAATGTAAAAGAAAAAATATAAATATTTTATGTAATATATTTTGTTAATGTCTAAATTTATAATAAGATTTTAAATATCATTGTACTTAATGCAAGGTATTATATTTGTTTCAATGAGTGCTTAAATTATAATATTTAGCATATTTTTAGTGGTAAACTACTACAAAAATATATCTGGAGAAATGTAGAGGTGAATATATAAAACAGAAAGTGAGTATCAATTGATTATTGGTGATCTACCAATAATCATTACATACATTTCATAAAAATTATTATAACTAGTTCTTTACATTAAACAGCAGCCATGAAGAAAAATATAAGACATATATTTAAATCCATTTTAAATCAATGTAATCCTTAATTTCAATATGACTGATTTTTACCAAAGATAATCTAAATTTTATTTGTATCACACCATTCTGCAGTATTAACTACACTAATAATGGTTTCTCTTCTTCCTAAGACATGACTAATATTTTTACTGATTATTAGCATCAGGATGATTAGGATTACTCTGTCTTGATGTCATTTGTGGTTAACTATTTATAACTATTATTATCAGTGTTGAAAATAAAATTTTTCAAAATAAATTCCAAAAAAGCAGTATTAGCATCTATATTTTGCTAAACATTTGTAGTTTATCCCACTTAGATATTTCTTCTGAGGTTTTTTTGGCAATTACCTTACCATTTTATTTCAGAATAGATATTTTCTTTTTCTATCCTAAAATTGACCTTAGTATCTATCTTCATCAATGGAGGAATTATCACTAACTGTTTCTTGATTTTCTGAACTCAGATTAGCATTCTTCTTCTCCACATTATCCTCATCAAGGATAATAACGTATTGGTAGTTCCAAGACATCCATAGGAATACTAGCATTACTGCTAACATAATTGCAGCAAATAAAAAATACTCATATGCCTATATAAAAAGAATAAAAAGATGTTCATATTAAGATTCAATGTATAATAGATAAGATAGAACACATTAAATAATCGAGTGAATAAGATAAAAAAACTAAAAGATTCATACTTTTGTGCTGTATAATTTGTTATCAATGGTTTTGTTTTGATCAATTCAAAGGAATAGAAAAAGAAAGATCAAGACTTTATAAACATTTTCTATATAAGCAGTGCTCCGATGCAATATATTTGTCAAGCATATTCTTTTTTATTGTAAGATTAAAGGTATGTCCCAAAACATAGTTATGGTAATATGGTTTGGGTTAGGGAAAAACTCTCTTGGCTCTTTAACTTCTCCTATTTATCTGAGGTTTACTTCTCCTACATTTTGTATTTGTAATTGTGATATCCTCCTCTAAACCAAGATCAAACTATGTTCTTTTTTATGTTTCTTTAATAAATGGGTAAAATACTTATTTACATTACTAAATATTCACAGTTAAATAAGCTAACCTCTGGGACACACCTTGTACACAGGTAATGGATATTATGTGTCAACTTTTCTTTAATGAAATTAAGAAAATGTTTCAATAATTATCTTGCACTTGCTTACCTGCTTGTCAAAAATTCTTGCTTCTGCAATTATGATAACAATTGCATTTCCAAATGAATCTGTTAGAAGCCAACATGCTGAGACTAAGGATTTCATACTTGCTGGAGCCTGAAAACAAAATATAAGCTGTCAATTTGAGGATGTAAGAATAAAGGTTTCCATTTATGTACAAAAAAGGATTCAGAATTAAAAAAAAAATTCAATTCAAGGATTTTTTTTCAGGATAAAATTAGATATTTTTGTTTCTTTAGAACACACAGTGAAGGTCCACTAGTGTTGCTGCTGAATACTTTTCCTTGCTATTCAGAATTTATAAAATTGATAATACGTAAAAATAATTTTACATGAATTATTAGAAAATAGAGGTTTCCAAGAGATGCAGATATGAATACTTTGAATGCTCATAATATGATGTATTGGTAGTATAGCATCCATAAATGAATATATAATTAAATTTTTTAATAATTATATTTTATGTATTTCTCAATATTGCATTTTTAATCAATCACACATATACGTAGTATAGTTTTGTCAAATGTCAACATGAAGCCTTTTAACATGCATTAAGATAAAAATCTGAAATAATTATATTCAAGTTTAATGAAAATGAACAATGAACATAAAAATCAACTGAAAACCAATAATAGTTTAAGAACTTCAATGAATGAACATAAAAATCAACTGAAAACCAATAATAGTTTAAGTACTTCAAGCAGAGATCAAGTAGAAAGTAAACCATAATTTGAATAAGTTGAATCCGAATGAAATATATGAATATAAATTACCTGAGTGAAAGCAAACTCCAAACCAGTTATAGAAAACATGATTTCTCCTGCTGTAATTATGATATACTGGGGAAGTAACCACATCATGTGCACATCATTATAAGGAGTTACAGTTTGGAGCTTAAAATCCTAGAAAAAAATTAATTGATATTATATTTTTAAAATATAATGATCATAAGTTTCCAGTATTATTGAATAGAATGTATTTAAAGATACTTACGAGATCAGTTGAAACAACTAATGAATAAACTCCTCCTTGTCTCAATGTGATACTTTTTGGAGGCTTAGAATTAATGGAGAGATTATAACTGTAAAGAGAAATTTGAAATTCAACTCAACCATCAATTTATTTTCAGTGATAGTATGCGGAATAACAATTGATTAAAAATAAATTCCAATCCTAGGGTTAAGAGATGGCTATGGTTACTTCAGAAATATTACACAAAATTGAATTCTAAAATATAATATAATAAATATTCAGTTAAAATTCAATTACTAAGCAGAGGTGTATGTAATACTTAATACTTCTACTAGACCTTGAATGCTTAATACCTCTACAAAACTATAAAGCTCCAAAGATATAAGAATTATGTAATTGAAGTTTAACTGTAAAAGATTTTGTATCTTAATTTGAACAATGTAATAAGAAAGGAAAAAGAGTCAGTTCACAGTTACACCATTCCAATAGGTTAGCTTGGATGGAGATTGGATATTCTTAACAATGTTCATTCATTAGACATCTAATCAAAAGAATTGAAAATGAACCTTTACTATATAAATATCTTACATTGAAATTTTGATATATCTAAAATATAAATTTATAAATACATTTTAAAATTTATTTATTGGAATTAACAGTATAAAATATTTGGTTATATAAGTATTAGGAGGCATGAAATTGATTTAAAAGTGTGTGTTTATCATAGATATTATTGCTTTATTTGAAATTCAATAATAAATTAATTTAAAGTTATTATATTTTGGATGATGAATTTTATTTTTTTTGGTTCACAAGTATAATATCAGAATGAGGTATATTCCCAAAAAAGTAACATTGAAGCACAAATAACTAAATTTCACACTTTCAGCTCTGTCAAAAATGTCAACTGTAAAATCAAGTTGAAATGGGAGCAATTCTCAAATTTTATAATTTGTGATAATAAGTGCTTACCTTATTATTTCTTTCTCTTTAATATTGTTTTTGTGAAATTGTAAAGTTGAAATTTTACTTACACTCCTTGCTCAAAAAGAGAACTTCCCTTGACCTTTGAAATATCTTTTGCTTTTCCATCCTCATCAATAACCTTTATACTATCTATATTTTCATTTTGGAATATTGCTCTGTAAATTTGAAATTTTTTTAGAAAAGATACTTTTTTAGGCATTCTTTTTAAGGACTTCTTATTGCAATTTATTTTACCTTAATTTGGCCAAACCATCAGGATTCTTTTCTACTTCATCAGGTTCAAATGATTTAATAGAATCATTCACAATTAAATAAGACAAGGCCTGAATAAAAAGAATGTTAAGAACCATAATTAGATGTACATCTTAACAATCTAAAGTTTCCATTTCCGTAGAAGAACACCTTATAGCATACATTTCCAAAACTAAAGGGAAAAGTTAGAAATTTTATGTTTAACACATTATTATTGAGTCAGTGAAGTCAGGCTAAGGAGATAATTTACCCATTTATTATTTTTTATCTTTACAAAACAACATTACCAAACAAGATTACTTTGTATTAAATTATTGCTAGTTAACTTTCTAACACTGGTTGTTAAGATTACCTACAAAAATATAGGTCCATAAATTTTAATTTTTAAGAGTTATAATTAGTTTGGATTTAAATTAAATATTTTAATAGTTTTTACATTAGTAAAATTAGAAGTAAAGTATGAATAACTATGGACTTTATAAAAATTAAAAAAGAATTTTATAATTAGAACTATAAATATTGAATGAGAACCATAAAGACATCAGTAAAATAAAAGGGATATGATAATTTGATTATCTATGAAGTTTTTAAAGTACTCTTTTAAGGGCTTTTTCCACATATTGAACCATAATATATATTAGAACCTCTGGATGTAGATGGCAGTGGAATGGAAAATGAGATTAAATCTTTAGATGTTTAGTTTAGTAACCATAGAATGAAGGAACTTCTATGAATGTGAAAAAAATACAATACTATAAGATTAAATAAGCCATTTAATTAAAGGATTAAAATTTATACATTGTCCTAATTTGATGATTATGCTCTATTATTATATTAAAAGAAGTCAAAAATCCATAATTTCCTTGCATTATTTAAGTTAAAGTTGTCACTGTTTTCTTTTTCTTATAATTCTACAGTAATCCTAAATTAATTACCTTGAAAGACAGTTTTACATAATCAGTTACCTTGTAAAAAAAGCTTTAAATGTTTCATTAAGAATTAAATAATATACTATACAACTGAGTTAATTTTTTACCTTTCCCTCCTCCACTACTATTGTGTGGTTTCCACAGATTGGTGATGTTAGGTAGGCTGTTGAATTGCCATGAACCTCTAAGTCCAGTATTGCTTCCATACCAAGTGAGGGTAGTTCATAATTTTTAAAATCATCCCCTACAGTAATATTAATACTGCATTCATTATTCAAACCATTGAATATCCGTAATTGACCTTGTCCTGAAGAGGGTATTACAGCCAGAGAAGACTACAAATATAAGATGGTACTCTTAAACTTCAGAAAAATAGAAATATTCTCTAAAATTAAAGGCAATATATAATATATGTGTATATAAGTCACATTTCATGTCTCTTGATGAAAAATCTTATTCATATAAAATTTCAAATCAGAAATTTATATTTGTCAAATAAATTCTGTAGTATTAGGCCAGACTTAGTGGCAAACCATAATCAGAATTGAAAAAAGGACTTCATAATTTATACAATGCTTTTGTGGAATTTCCAAAAAGTTACAAAGTGCTTTAATTCTTTGTTTAACAAAAGATATCATGCTAATACATAAGTATATTTAACAATAATACCAAAGAATAATATTATTACCTCCAATTTTAGATCCACAAATCCAGAAACCAAGAAGGCAAGAGCAGCAAGGCATCCTCCAACAAATATTCTTTGAATAGCTTTTGTTAGTAAATTGCATCTAGAAAATAGTGGGTAAATGACTGATTCAAAGAGTGGAATAAAGAGGAGAATCAAAAGAGGATTGACAACCTGCATTTGATCTGGTTTTAAAATGTACGATCCTAATGCACCATTCATTTGCTGGGCTTGGAATGTCCAGCGAGATCCCTGCAATGGAATCATTTTGAAATTATTTCCAAAACAGTTACCAAGCCTTAAAAATAAAAAACTACGTTTTTTATTTTTAATTGATGTCAAAAAAATATCAGACCTCTTTACCTGCTGGTCATAAAGTGCCCAAAATATAGGTAATGGAACAAATAAAGCTAACACTTTAAAAGCCAATTTCACATCATTGATAAAAGATTGTTCATATTGATCTGAACCATAATCTAGCCAGTGATCTTTCTTAATTCCTCTGCTTTTTATCTTCTGAACAACGGAATGCTGAAATTATACATGAAAAGATGATAATAAATTTTAAATTTCATGATTAAATCATTAAAGAAATCTTTAATAAAAAAACTTACATTCATGAGTTTAAAGAGACGAAGCATTAAGTTTCCTTCGGGTTTTTTCATTGTATACATGGACTTCCCAATGAGGAAAAGCACTAAAATTAGAAGAAAAATATCATGGATTCCTAGTAACTAATTAAAAATTCATAGAGTTATTACAATAAAGGCCATATTCTAAATTTCATTTTAAATTTTAGACTTATATGTTTTATTTTAAAGACTGCTCTTTCAAATCATAAAAGAAAGAATAGTGTGTTTTATTCTCCTAAGATTTTTCAAGTATAGTATAAATAATTAGGATCCCTCATAGGAGTGAATGCTAGTAGTTTAAATATATATGATAATTATATCTATTTTCAGTTTACTCATCACATAAAAGTGAAGCTAATATTACGTTGTGGCTTTATTTGACTATTTTAAACAAAAAAGGTCTAATAAGTTGAAATATATTTCTCAGGTTACTTTCTTTTGAGCTACAAAGACCATTTTTAATTTTCAGATTTCATTTTAGAACAGTGAGATCGCCACGGAGGGTGGAGCTCCGCCGCGCGGATTTGGCCGTTGCATCGTTGTATAAACACGCATCTATTTTTCTCGCCTTCTGCAAAAATCGCCTCTCAAATAAGTGTCAGCCATTTTATCCTGTTAAGTCCTCAAATTCTCATATATGATTTATCAAATCGAGTACTGTGAAGCATGAAGAATAATAGGTTTATAAGATGAAACAATTTTTTGTCCGAAACTTTTCATTTGAGTTCAGCGTTAAATTTGAAATTTGGTCAACTTGTATAATTGTAATTGTATAAGTTATATGCGGGGGAATTATATACGTATTTTGCATTTATGGCCTGCTATTTCGATTCTAGCCCACTTTGCTCCCTCTAGAATTGAACCCATGATAATTTATAGGAAACTTGTAGCTTTATGCATAGAGATACAGCTTTTTATGGATGCCAATCAAAATCATCTACACGTTCGAAAAGTGCTTTAAAAATTTTCGAAAATCCGTTACATATGTTATATCTATTATTTTTATTCGCTTCATACGTTATATAATCTTATGACAAAATACCGAATTCGGGGCTGTCCGGAATTGAACCTACAATTTTAATTTTTACAGTTACATCAATCTCCTGGCATCAATCCCATGACCATTTGTATAACATAAATAGCAGATATGTACATGTACCACGTATAGTGGTACGGCTTATCTGTAGATTAATTCTATTTTCATTACTTACCGAGGGAGACTAGCATAAATATGGCTGGAACTCCAAAGGCGATGAAATAGCACGTCATTTCCCCAAAGCATTTCATATCTTGTCGTAATACAGGGGTAAGAAACGTCGAAATGAGGCTACCGGAATTTATAGCGAAATAAAAGACGGAGAAAAATCGCTTTTGCTCCTTTTCCTGCTCTGGCAATACAAACTGATCTCCTCCAAAAGAAGAGACGCAGGGTTTAATACCTCCTGTCCCAAGAGCAATTAGAAGAAGGCCAACTATTGTAGCTGCGCTGGAAGCATTAAGTAGAAAATAAAATTATAGCGAAAATAATGGATAGTTTTAATAGAGAATGTAGATTAAATTTACTTCTGAGTTTTACATAGTAAACATGGATTTGAATGTAGGAAATTTTGAGTTAAGTAACTGCAAGCTAGCAAGAATCCTAATGGAATGCACTATTTGATATCCATAAATTCTTTTAATTTATAAATGTAAAATAATGTATAATGTAATAATATTTTAATTACCCCTCTGAAAATATTTTAATCTTGCGAATGATGATAAGGTGGAGGGTGTTTTTCTTAAGCTTAAACTGCTCCTATTTTCCAAATGATGCTTCCTTATCTATATAGATTCTTTCACATTAATTAAGTAGTATTTTTTATTAAAAATAAGGCATTTATTTAGATTTAGTGATATAAATAATGTTAAAATAAATATATAGTTTAATAATAATTAAATACAGTACAGTAAATCTACACAAATGTGGACCTGCACCTTTTAACGGAAATTTTAAATATATTTTAATTCATACGCAGCTTGGTTACAATTGACTTTATTTCTAATAAGCTAACAAAGATATTTAAGCAATTTCGACATTAGACTTTGAAAATTCTATTTCTTGTCTATAAGTGCATACTTATTATTATTATTTATATATATTATGCATATTTATTATATTATTTTATCGCTAAAACTTAAAACTTGTATTTTTTATAAATAAGTGCAAATGTGCTCCTGAGATTCCCTCAACTTTCTTATAACAAGAGATTAAGTTCAGAGGAGTTTACATTCTTACTCGAGCTGACCAGTTTAATCGATCAAAATATCTTGATTCGATTATAAGATAATACTCTACAATCTATTAGCATATCTTTCTTTCTATATATCATTTCTTTTACTTCAACAATCGTTTCTCAGTTATATTTCAGCGATTTACTTGTAACATCAACTGATAATACAAATTATCCTTTGAATTTAAACTTGTCTTTATTACATACAATTGATAACTAGTATCTACCACATTTTGCTGAAATATGATAATATTTGGAAACACTCTTTGAATAATGAGTATTTAAAATTAAGCATTGGTTTTCATGATTCGAAAATGTAACCAAAAATTCCTTTAAAATTTTGAAAAAAATGTTACACTCACACTGCTCCATCGCGAAGGTCAGGGATTGCTCCAATGGCCAACACTATGTTGCCAACCGCATACACCAGAGATACATAAAATATTGTCCTATAAAAAGATATTGAGTGATATTCAATAAAATCGTCTATATTAGGAGCCCTTTCTTATGAGTGTCACGAATGCACCTATTTACTAAGCATATGCGTTTCTAAAACTACTAAACGGAAAATAACACATATTTACACTTTTTTACTTTAATTGGCAAGATTTTTCTTTTGATAGATTCCGAGCATCTTCCGAGAAAGCAGCCTTCTTTTGCAGACTAGTTCGAGAAAGTTCGCTCCAATAAAGCATTAGAATATATTTATTATTAATAATTACCATAAAATTGCCCCCGATTCTGTAAAGTTTATTTTAAGAAACTTATTCTGTGAGAATTATTTAAATTAATTTGTTTCGACGTTTAATGAATAAAACATACTTAAACCCGAGAATTTATTTTAATAATTTAAATTATCGTAATATACATTTTATAGAAAAGAGAATCATTATCCAATTTTCTTTTACTTTTCGATTAATATGCATTATCCTAAAATTCTTCTGTCAGTAAAATAGATTTCGATTCATTGACATGATTTAAGTATTACATTATAAATTTCGCCACGTGATTAACTAACGAAAAGCGTTATGATCAAGGACATAAATAAACGTGATTGAGCAATATTTCTTTTATGAACTGAAATAATTTAAATAGATAAAAGTCAGTTTATGCCTATATTTATGTGCATCTTTTACCTCTAGTTCGCACACTAGTTAACTTGGAGGTTTTTGGATTCTACTTAATGCGTTTTTTTAGAAAAATCTTTTTGGGGTGAATGATAAGGAAGGTACAAGAATGAAATCAATATGAGAAGGCGTGAATTTGTGGAATGCCATAGTAATAAAAAAACTTTGTAAATTTCCACAGAAAATATGCTCGTAATCGATAATATAATCGTAATATAACATTACATCTCCAGGCATGGAATTTTAATTCCAATTGGTCGCAAATATAGCACATTTACTGTGGAAATTTTCAAAGATTTTTATTACTTAGATACAAGAAATTTGTAGCGATGGATTACCTTTCCTTCTGGTTGTTTGAGTAAGACACTGAAGATAATTTATCTCAGATCTAAATTATTGGGTTTATATTATTTAGCGGTGGAGGATGTGAAATTTTGCAAAATTAAAGTTTATTAATGAAGCAATAACGTCGAAAACTGTTACGTTTATATTTAAACGTGAATTCACGTCTTTTAAAAAGTAGCCATACCTGAATCTTCCCAAAAAGGTATCTGCTAACATAGCTCCAAAAATTGGAGTGAAGTAGCATAAGAGGACGAATGTATGGTAAATTACAGTTGCATCTGTTTTGGTGTAGCCCAACATAGAACTGGCGTAAATGGACAATATAGCTACATATAGAAATGAAAACATTTAAAAACATAAAATTTATTTCTCTGGTATACTAGAATATTTTAAAATTTTATTCAATAGCCTATTTAATACTAAACTAACGAATAATCGTTAGATACATCACAAAAAACGATATTTAACCTTCATTTTGCGTCTTTATCAACCAATTCATATAAATCATGTAATAATAACCCTCAAGTCTTTCAGACAAGTTCATGAAGAAAGAATGTATATTATTAATTTGTGGAAACGTAATAGAGCATTACCCTCAATTTTTTAGTGAGTGATTATGATTTTTTCATAATAATCTCATAAATTAATTTTATTTCATAATAAACTTTTCATAATCATCTCTTAGTTAACGTATATGTAGCTAATTGAGTATTGTTTAACTTTCAGATATTTTCATCGTGTTAGTCACTTTGTAGCAATTAAAGTGTAGATAATAATAATATCAGTGTAGATTGGTGAGGTAAATTTATAAAGACCGATGTTAGGAGAAGTTCTACATACTTCTAATTCCATAGTAGGTGAATCTTTCACAAAATTCATTTCCAATGATGAAGAAAACATGTTTTGGGTACTTCACTTTCTGGAAGAAACATTTTTATTATTAACATATTATTTTAGACAGCATAGAAAATTTTTTCGATTATGCTTTTCAAATTGACGGAAATTTTAAATGTACTTTAATTCATACGCAGCTTGGTTACGATTTACTTTATTTTCAGTAAGCTCAAAAGGATATTTAAACAATTTCGATATTAAACTTAGAAGATTCTATTTCTTGCCTATAAGTGCATACTTATAAGTGAAAATAATATTATTGTCACATAATTATTATTTTTATTATATTATCGCTAAAAATTAAAACTTGTGTGATGTATTTACGTTATGTAAGCAGATTACGTATGAATCATTATCTACGAAATTCGAACTGGCGAGTTATTGCTCATATAAATATTATATTATATATAAATATTTAATGTAAATATTAAATAGCCATCTGTTTACTTAATGTATTTTTCTAATTTTATTTAAGGGAACTGATGAAATACGAACCTTCTTTTGTTTCTCTGCATCTTTCTGATCCTCAAATTTTTCAATAACTGAAAAAAAACATATTTGTTAATATTTTTAGCCTACGATTATGACGAATATTAGCTAAATCATATCTAAACACATCTGAATTATACTTTATACAAACTCTTTTGGTTTTATGTATCTTTTTGTAAATAATTCTACAAAAAATATCTAAGGTTTAAGAACGTGCAATACAAACATGGTAATTATTACTTTAACTACAAAGGAAGATATATTCCGAAATTCAGGTTATATTCAGGTATTTGTTATAGAATCGAAAGATTCTATAGTTGATAACTATGATACTAATTAGTTTTTGTAAAATTTTTAAATTGCTCACTGGAGAAACCGGTCCCTAAGAGAAATTATCAAGGACTTTGGCGATATGATTACAAAAAAACTTTCATTGATATCTGGTGACTAAAGATCATATGATATTATTCTTTTGTACATATATTTTTAATATTTACTACAATTTAGATTGCCAGATGTGACTGATGAAAAGTGATAGCTAAATACCTCATTCTGCTAAGATTATCTTCCTCTCTCAGGTATTTCCAAAGGAAAATATTTCATTATTTAATTTAAATCTCTAAAGGGATTTTCAATTCCCTTAGAGGGATTTCAATTTGAGTTCTTTAGAGATAGACATTGAAGCTCTGTGAATAGATCTCTAATTTGCCTTTTAAAGGTTCCTTGGGCAGATGTTATTTTATGCGATGATCGCATTCATACCAAGCAAAAAAATATTACAATTTTAAGCGAGTTGAAAATATATTCGAATTTCGAATATATTTCGATCGAAATCGAATATTTTAATTCGAATATATACTCTCTCTCTCTCAGTTTTATACGATCATATAACTAATTTTTGAGATCCTCCATTTCCTTAGATTTCAACTTAAACAAGTAATCGAGAATCTTTTCATTAATGAGGTTTTATCTATCTCTCAAAATTCCCAAGGTGATTAAAGATATGACTCCCTTAATCATTACCGGGAAAATCGCTTTTGTACTAAGGTCAGTAGTAGAGCGCTTGATAAACTTTATCTATCAGTAAACAAATGCTTCCTCTTTATTTACAAGAGATAGTTCAGATAAAAAGATATTGCGTAAATCCCGTCGCATGAAGCGTACCAGCATGATATTGACAAACTGCAAATAAACATAACCCTTCCTGAAGTCGTGGAATCCGAAAAATTAGTTTCATGAAACATATTCAGTATAATGTTATCTTTTACAGCTTATGCTATGACTTTCTTTATTGGTGTTTACTCAATGATCGGAAATGTAAGAAGAATCCTTGGAATATGCAAAATTTATTCGGAAAACATACTCTTATCATTTAATAGTTTTATTTTCCGAGTGAACCATTTATCTTCGCATTCTCTAGAAAACATCAAAAATTTCCAAAAATAAAAGCATTTGCATTGAAAATAATCAATGCCCTCTTTCTCCATTTTTAGATAAATAATTGCGTCTTTTTTTGTAATCGAGTCTAATTATAAATTCGATCATTCTTCTAATATTCTAATACTTTGACATCGGAACTATATATGCGAAATATCATAAAGTAAATTGTGCACATTCAAGTCAAAATAAATGCATGAGCTCTGCTTAAATATTCGTATCTTGTTCATATATCCATAGCAAAAGCTGTCTAGCTTATATTCAACCGGAGAAAAACAGAAATGAATATTAAAAGCATTATATACCCAAACAAATAACTCCAAAAGCTTATTCTAAATGTTCATTTTAAAAATTCTACTTCTTTTAATATGAAAATTGGACAATTGAAGATACTGGAGATTGAAAAGTAATTAAATACTTTATGGTTCATATTCCGCTATCGAGGAATGGTTCTGTTTATCTTAATTTTAAATATTAAAGCTTTAAGTGAGACTTAATCTGTACGTGTATTATTTACTAGTGAAAATTAAATTTAATCAACAAAACCTCAAACTTTTCTTCATTATGCTTTATCACAAAATTTTTACCTGAAAGATTACAGTTACAAAATTTTGAAATTTCGAGGTCATACATTTTCTCTTAAGAATATTTTTATGTCTTTACCCATCCAACTAAAGGTAATAGTATTAAGATTGAGTCGTACGAAGAAGACATTAGCTGTTGTATGTACGAACGATTTTCTGTGTAATAAGATGGATGAATGTAAGATCTTCATTCAAATTCCTATATCAAACTACCCTTCTAATCGATTAGTTTCATGTACCATGTTTTTTAGGCGAGTGAGATCTGATTTCCTCCGCATTTTTCAGAGTTGCCATCAATATTACTCGCTTTTGTGAGAGTAATCATATTGTTAATGAATCCATAGATTTCATTAATTATTAACGGATTACGAGGCAAAAGTGTAATGGACAATTTCTCCTTCGGATTAGAAAGTAATGACATTGGAAAATATACGATATTCGTTTACAATCCCAGAACTATAATATATATGCTTTTCAATAAATATGAACTTCAATATTGACACAAACTGCTCCGAGTTAAGAAATATCTCATGATGTAAGGGGACCATTTTGTAATATAAGAGGACTTCAAGCGCTTCTTTAACAAATCATTCGCAGCCTTTCTTTCTATTCAATCATTTTCATCAGACAACTATCAAATAAAAATTTTCATAAATATGAACAGCTAACAAAATACGAATTAAAATCAAAATAAATGTTCAAAGAAATAACAGAAGGAAATATTTGTGATAATTTTGTCGTTAATTTTGGGTTTCATATTATGAGAGCTTTGATAATAACTTGGGTTGTCAGAGAAAATTTCTGAAATGTCGAGGATAAATTAATCAACAGTATATAGAATCTAGCGTTTGATTTCTAAATTTGTAAGAAATTCGATATTTTTCTAATATGACTCCAAAAAAACTGACCGACAACTCGCTTGAATAAAAATATTTATGCGCCGAATGAGTGGATTTTGTATATGCCTTTATATTTTGAGAAAGAGCATAGATTTAACAGGCGTCGAAGAACAAAAAATAAGTATTGAAACATATTTTATTAACTTTTGTTAATTTAATATTTAAATAAATTCTTTAGAAGTGTATGTAAAGATATTTACTGCAATTTTCACTAAGATTATTTCATTTTTGAAATTAGTTTATAATTATTAAAAAAATTTAATTTAATTTTCCCTTCTAACTTAAATTTTTATATTGACGCATAAAACTTATACTTTCATTGAAATAATGAATAGATATCACTGTATAGAATTATTTTCTCCAATAAATGTGCATTATTTTGAAATTTATTAATTTAGTTTACTTTTTACTTTGGCAATATTTTCTACTGGTTATTGAAAAAGTAAAAGAATTAATTATAAGAATTTAATTAATAAAACGTAAGTCATCGCATACATTAATAGTTGTTACATTCATGAAAGTTATTAAATTATTATATATATTAAATATAAAAAGAAAATAAATACTTAAATACTAATTTAAGTTGAATTCAAGCTTCAAAAAAGTTAGCAAAAGAAGTTTTAATGTTTCAATTTATGTTAAAAAAAAATATATAATTGTACAAAATATAGATTTTTGTACAATTGAGAAAACACTTTTTTCCGTACAGATAATTCATGAAACATAGAATTTCGTGAATAAATAAATTTAATTTATATTTGTTAATCTCAAAAAATTAATGTCAACTACCGATTTATAATTTCACGGGAAGACTGCCAACCGATTCTTCTAACTAATATAATAATAATAATCTTTTGATCGGACGCCTATTCATTCAATTCATAAATAATTTTAATCAAGCGAGTTGTCGGTCAGTTTTTTTGTCGGTAAAGTGAGCTGTCGGGCGAGCGGTCGGTCGGTCAGTCGAGCGGTGGGGAACCGAGCGTCGGACAAATGATCGTCGGTCAATAGGAGTAGACCCGAGTAAAATACCTAAACTGTACCGGAAACTAAATTATTGTTCCGTCTCCGCAAAAAGAGATGTTACAATACATTTAGAAATCGCTAAAAATCAGGAACGATACATTATTCGGAAAAAAGCAAACCTACATCCGTCATATTCAAACATTTTTTTCGGAGTCCTTATGTTCCCACGATAAATATTGACAGTAAAACCGGATTTTCCTGGGTAGTGTTAAAAAACGATATCATTTTGACAAGCTTTGACACTATACAGGGCATTAGATAAGCGTTTAACACGACAAAGATACTTTGCTAATGTTTGAAGACGGAATATGCTTAATTCCTATGAGATATCATATGTCCAATTTAAACAGTAAAAATTCATTAAAATTTACATCCGCTTTCATGCTCGCACAGTTGATGAGTCCAGAATAATTTCTAACTTTATTCTGAATAAAATTCTTAAACTTAAAAAATATTGCTACTGTGTGTTAATCACACATAAATAATAATACTCATTATTTATTTATCATTATTCCAATACTGATATGCGTTCTTGTCTTCGTGTATTACTCGTATAATACATACTTATAAGAACAATAATAGAACTTTGGAGTATTTTTTGAATTTATCTAGTTTATTTGATTGGAAAGTATAAAAACTTACACTTATTCTTTGCTAACAATGAATTTCTGCAACAGCAATCAGTTGCGATCAACAAAGATGCTGCTTTTTTCTTTTCCAATAAAAAGTAAAAAATAAATTAAAAAAATACTCCAAAGTTTTATTATAGCTCTTATGAGTATGTATTATACGAGTTATGCACATATCCTTTGAATAAGACAAGGACGCATATCACTATTGGTAAGATATCAATGTTTTATCTTCTTCTAGATTTCAGGTTAGATTGTGAAGTTATTTTTTGTTTATGTCCTTTGGTATTCAATAAAAGAAGGGCAAAAATTTTCCGATACCTATTCTCTCCTAAGAGATATCTTCGTTTGCGTAACAAAGACGCAATCCACCGCAAAGTAGGTTGATTTTTTAAAATTCTATTATATATAGAGAAAATGATGGCCTCGCTCCAGTAGAAAGAGCTAATAAAGCTTATATTATTAAGACAATTGTGATCGTCTATACGTATTCGTTTTTTAACATTATCAACCTAAATTATAATCATCACCGACCTCATTATCTATTCTATTTTTTTTTCTCGAATTTGAAACAAGGTATCGATGGCTTTAGAGCAGAGGTTTCCAAACGTTTTCGTGTCGTAGACCCCTTGCCACGTCAATCCGTTTTGGGTAGACCCCCTACTTACCTGAATTTTTGTAAATATCTAACTGTAGTGACGTTTAGTTTAAAAAACATATGTTAAGTTTTATATATTTACTAGCTGTGCCTGCGCCTAACAGGCGCGCGTAATCTCATTAAAGACGACAAACAACATATATACATAAAGGAGTTAATGCGGCAGACAGACACACAATGTAATCGAAAACTATATTTTATGACTAAAATAAGAAACTTTATTAAATTTTCCTTTCATTTGATTTTGCAATAGAAAGGAAGAGTGCAAGTGACAAATTGAAGTTTACATGTATATCTTATGAGAACAGTTATTCCCTTCTGGAGTCGAACTGAGAATTCCAAATTAAGAAATTTTTTTTCAAAAATCTTTCCGGAGATTTACGTAATAATTTCTCAAATTCTCAGGACGATTGGATGTATGGTTTTTGAGTCTATAGTGTACAAACAGACAGACGGACAGATACAAAACACACTAATAAAGTATACAATTATGAAATTTGTTACCAAATTAGGTAACGTCATTAACTCACCAAGTTGTGCAGTACATTCAATCTCTTGAATTTATCCCGATATCATTTTCATTTCATATCAAAAACCGTTTACTCTACGAAAGTATACGTAAATATTAACGTTGCTATAAACAAACATCATTTAAATACTGATTTCTCAATGCGTTCTTAAGAGAAAATTCAACAATCACATTCGTGGTAACTAAGAAACAGTTTGTTTACAGCCTCAAAATTTATCAAAATTATCATCTAATGTCTCCAAATTCTCAAAACTTCTGATCGTAAACTATATTTCATGACCAAAATAAGAAACTTTATTCAATTTCCCTTCTTTTGGTGGTACTTTCAAGTCCAAACGTGGGTTATTTCTACTTTAATTTTGCAAAAGAAAGGAAGCATGCAAGTGATAAAATCTAAGTTTACATTTAAACACCGGACACGCACCAAACGGATTTTATATATATAGATTAATTGAATTTGAATTAAAACTACTCAAAATGAACATTGAAAAAATACTCAAAATAAACAATCCGAATTTTATTCCTTGCTGACGTGGACCCCATACAGGCTGTCATAGAGCCCTAGGGGTCGATTTAGACCACTTTGGGAATCTCTGCTTTAGAGGTTACTCCTATGTCCACGATCTTCTACGTTTGGTTCAAAACTGTTGAGAAGTTATTGATATCCATTAATTTTTTTTCTGTTGATTAGATTATAGAGATAAAGACTTTGTTAGGCGAAATTGGGACTGAAAAGTTCCAATTTCGCCAAATACCCTACCATCTTCCATTGTAATAAAGTGTATTAACTCCTCGAATATGTTATAGAATTAAATTAAACCTCTTTAAATATCAAAAAAATTAAAAATTGTATCATTGTTTCAAAAATAACTAAGAATTATTTTCACGGTGCCCTAGAATGTATCCATGTAAGCTGACGTTGTTAACTGTGTATTTCGATTAAATAATTCTCTATAAATTCGATGTTAAGAATATTTGGTACTTCGGATACAACATTAATAGTAAATGGACTCTCTATGACTTCTATTAAATTCTGTAAATGTAATAAATGAACTTTATTGGGTACCTATCTATAGTATGAATGTATTGTTGTTGATATAATATTTTAATTAGCCTTCAGAATTTTACAACCGAATGTATATCGTTTTTTAATTTTTGATTCGTTTGAAAAGTTATAAAATTTGGAAATTTTTTATGAAATGATAAATTGATTAATCCATCACATACCAAAAGATTTTATGATTTTATTTCAATAATTAAAGGACCTCAAAATGTGTAATATATGGTAAGTGAGTGAGTGTTTTTCAGGGAGTCTCTTCGGATTTAAAAAATTAATATTTTAAATATTTATTTTTAAATCTCGATTGATAATTTAAAATAACTAATATTTTCATATAATTTTTTATATAACAAGGATTGCTGAAATAACTTTGCTTTAATACAATAATATCTTTAATATTTGCTATTAAGCAGATATACGTATGATGCAATTTTACAAAAAACATTGAATGATTTTGCTTTGTACATTCATAAAAACATACATTCACAGTTTTCATGCGTTTAATACGGAATAAATAGTCATTTAAAGTTATTAAATAAGTTTTCTCTAAAGGGTATTCATTATAGATGAAATTATTCAAATGAGGAGAAATGTAAATTAGAAATAGAGACCACGACCTGATTAGCAATTAATTACTAGTATTTTTCATATGTTAGAGCAATGATAGTTAATGATTTAAGATTTTAAAATTTTATAGTGATTGCCAGCGAGAATATAGGACTGAATTACTTCCATCAGTTTCATATTCGATTCCTTTTTATCGGTCACATCTTACAAATCAATCACGATATGAAAACATCCATTGTGGTTAGATGATGATATAGAACTTATCGATAATAATCGTTAGCTCGTCCATCACCATGAAAGATGATAACCAACAATGATGTATTTCTTTAAAAGAAGCAATGTTAAATTAGCAAAACAGTTAACTTTTGGATATTTGCTATGCCAGGACTTGGGAACTTGGGAAATAACTTTTATTTTATAAAAATAGCTCCCATTGTATCCCATATCTAATATTTTCTAATTATATATAACACGTATTAGTTAAAATTTGGAAAAAGATCCTGATAAACAAGATATTGCTAGCGGAGATAGATTCGGCCTTGACTGTGGTAGTTCATGACGAATGAATCAATTAACTCTATCATTTGATGAATAAAAATACTTCAAAATTATAAACCACCAGTTAATATCAAAATAGCACACGATCGATTTTGGTGCATTGTATTATGTTTAGGTAATAATCTTTAAAAACAATTTATATTTAACATATAGTTAATATAGGATGAAGAAGATATTTTTCAAAATGATTTCTTTTGGTGACACAGACTTCCCCTATTTTTAATTACAAATATCATTTTTTTCTAGGCTCATATTACGTCAGGGTATCAAAACTGTTTAAATATTTTTAAATATAGATATGTGAGATAATGAGATATGGGGAAATTAATCATGTAGAATGAAAGAAGCAGAATGGTATTTTCCACAGATCATGAAATAACGATAAATATTTGAAAATGTGTAAATAAAATCATGTGGAAAAAGTATCATTCTATTGCCTTCATATTACATTGAAATATTCTTGTGATAATATTGAATTTTTTGAATAGATTGATTTTCTTGAAGATAAAATATATCATTGTGTATTTGAAACAAATATAAATGAATATATACATTCCTCCTGAAAGAATGAACTCACATTATCCCTCCTGGTGGATAGAACTAAATGCAGTTTTTATTATCTATTCGAAATGATTGTTACTTTAAGTGTAAATATTTTATAAATATTTTAATTTTGGCAAATTTTTAAATTTGCAATTTTCTTTCTAAAAGAAGTAAATTTTCCGAGATGAAAAATGACTTTCACAAAATCCAAAGGATAAACTTGTTTTACGGAAATGTTTTCCGACTTCGATTAACTACACATTTTTTCATCAATATCTTTTATGCTTTTTCTAGATTCGTTTATTATATTTTTATTCTCAAAAGTAATAGAAAAAGAATGGATTTACTTCATACTCAAATTTTATCGATGTCAACACTTACTTCCATTAGCCTCCTTTTCCTTTGAGCCTCCAATAGGATCTTCTGAATCTTGCTGTGTAATCATCACCCTAACAGAGCAGTTCTAGGCAATAAGTGGAGATGAAACGAGTCGTGCAGGGAGGAAAGAGAAAGAATGAAACACCTTCCTGACTCTAGGTTGAGTGAGTCCTTAATGAAGTCCACAGCGTCATGCTTTATCGAATTGCAATCTTAAGAGATAATGTTTGGAATCTATCGCTTTATCATTGGCTGTGATGGGAAAGACTGACACAATTGTGAGATATGGCCATCCTAATGAGCAAATTTAAATCTTAGAATGAATATTTCGTGATTTTGCTTTAATAATTTCCAAAAGGTTCACCTTAAAGGATGAGTTTATTCAATTAATTTCACAATTCCAATTCTACTAAAAACACGACACATTCCTGTCTTTTGTGGAATGACAAGAAACTTTTCTAATCTATGGGTCGCTGGTTAGAATAGAAATATGTTGAAACAGTAACTGCATAAAAGCATTTTCGACGTATAGAATTTCGAGTCTAAATTAAAACTACATAAATAATCATCATTATTTCATAATACATCTATAACGTAATACATATATAGAGCATAATCAGTAAAATCAGAGACTGAAACTCTGTCCAACAAAACCTTAGAAACTAAAAATTTGCGACCTTCGTAAGTAAGTGAATACTTGAAAGTATGGGGTGTCTAGTAAATGTATTGACTGTAAAGTGACGTCCAGAGTTTATTACTGGTTTCATGTTCATGCTTCAATCTATTATTATGGCTCGCTCCTCTATTTTCCGTTGATAAGGATGAGGAAACCAGCATCCGGCGAGCTAGCGTTGGTTAAATATGTCATTAATATCGACGTAAATCAATAATCGACAGAAGTTTTCAGGAAACACTATACAATGGTAACAAAACTAAAGGATATTACAGTGGTGAATACAGTTCAGAACAATTTTAAGAATGGTTCTTAGATAACTGTTTGAGAGAAGTCGTTAGTGAAAGTTTTCATAATGTATATCACTTGTTTCCTTCGTCAATAAAATGTTTTTGCTTCTTCAATACTGTTTTCTTTTCGGAAATTTTATGCTAATATTCTCACTATTGAAGGATGAAATTTATCGTTTTTTATAAACTATATTTTTCTCTCTCTTTGCAAATTCAATATTTAAGCTATCTTGTCCAGAAAAAATATCCTTTCCTATATTGGATCAGATTCTTTAATTCATTCAAAGATCTTCAAATAAAATATTGTTTTATTAAAATATGGTTAAATCTTTTTTACCTTATTGAAATACGTAAATGATGATTACTTTTGTAGATTTTATTTTTTCACATCTCCTTAAAACACCTTCGTTCTGACATCAATTGACTATCAAACAGTTGACTCTCCAGCATATATAATTAATTGTAACCAGACTAATTTAAAATAAGGAAGTATGCATATACTTCAAATTTATGCCTTACAGCTTTCGAAAGGATAAATATATTACTTAAGATTTTATATTAAAAGTCTTTCCGACAAGCCAAAATTTAGGATAATTAAACGAAATACCTGCAGATTCTCTGAAAGAATGATATTTTAATTTTACGTTTGGAAGGTTAGTGAAGAAAAAAGTTACTTATTACTTTAAATAGCTATTTTAATATTAAAGGATAAGATTTACTGAAGGGTTTAGATCTCTCCTATACGCTCAGAAATATTTATTCTTGTCGGAAAAGAGACGTTACTTGCTTTTATTCTTTGGGCCGTGGTAGAAACGTCTCAACGCAAGTCTGTACAGTATATCTTATTACGTACAAAACATATTGTCCTTCAACCTACGAAATTCCATTATTATTACTAACTCAATAGTATTCCCTTTTCTAAATTATCTTTGCCTCTTCTTAAGAATAGGCTAAAAACTCACGAATCGGCTTCAAGAAATTCTTCAGAGTAAACGTCAGATTCTTTGTATCGACTTCACATAAACTTTTTTAATCTTCATGAGAGGAAATTTGAGCTACATATAACGTAAGCTAGTACCGTTAAAGGGGAATCAGAGATGAATATTGGTTATCCGAAGTTGAGCTAAGTCTTTAATTCGAAAATGAGCACAATAGAAATGAAGCTAAAAGATGGCGGATGTTTTTAAAAGTTAATTTTCAAAAGGAATGCACGAGATCAGTCTCCATATCTTGCTTGGAAGATAGAAACTGAGCAAAAATCTTTCATTTCTAAACATTTGAAATTATTAAAGAATTCTTAGATAAAATAATATATATAAGAAACTTATAAAAATATATCTGTAAAAAATCAATTTTTGTTGTTAATTTTTCTTAAAATTCTATTTTCCAGCACAAAATTTCATTTCATATATAAATATTTTATGTTCGTTTCAAACGAACGTGAATGATTAAAACTGGCATGATTCGCTGGTTCGTTGCAAAAATATCAAAGATTGTGAGAAAATGAAAGATTAAAAAAACTAAATAAAATCCTATCATCATGATTATGATATTGAACGTAATAAGAATACTTTTCCAAAGAAGATTTTGAATACAAAACATTAACACGTTTTAAATATTTTGAATACAAAACCTTTAAAAGGTATAACATTCTTTAAATTAAAATAACCTATTCGTCGCAATATTTTCCAAATACAGATACACATCTTCCATTAGACAAGTGAAATTTAGATGATGATATAAAAATCTAATAACGTGGTCCAAAGTGATATCTTCTTAAGAAAGCGGAAATTTACAGAGATCTCTATCAGATGATATGATTAACTTTATCTCAAAAATTTTGTTGACGTCCAGTCTTTCACAACAGAAACAATAAACCCATGATTCGATTGAAAATCAGTTATTGGCGTAATAATTATTTCAAGAGACCAGAATGATTAGTTAATTTAATTTAGCATCTTGTCTGTATGATGATAATATTGAGGCTTAGAGCTAATTATTATTGTTGAAAGTAGCTGAGATCTTAATATTCAAGCTTATTCAACCACATAACTCTTATTAGCATAGATTTGATCTAGTGGTAAACCTTGATTTCGTGAGCTTAATGTTCATCGGAAACGATTGCTGAATCGTTTCAACAATCGTTTATCAAAAGATTCTTTCGTTTAGATATTATATTCTAAGAAAACGGGGAAAACTACAAATACTAACTAAATTAAGTATTCGAGGAAAAAAATGAAGATAAAATTATGATGAATGATAACATACCCATGATTTAATCTCCAAAAAGATCGATTATTATTACATCGATATATTAGAAGAAATTTATATTGTTCGTTATTCTACTATCTTACTACGTAAGTAGAGTACAATAGAATAAATGAAAAATCGAATGTTAATTCAAGTGTAATATTAGAAGATTGGATTTAACTAAGGCATCGATGGATGGCTTAAGGTGAACAAATCAGGACTATATGGAATGTCAAATCTAAGCTATCAAGAATTCTCGGTGAATAATCATCTTTTTTTAAAAAAATTTTTTCATTCAATTCAAAACTGAAAAAATTTCAGTTACCTTTAAAATACTTTAACAAGAAATATTGAGAAAAAACTAATGTGAATGTATGAAACGAAAGGGAACTATTATTAAAATCCATGAAATTAACACCTGTGCGTCTCTTTGTAAGGAAATAAAACTAAGTCTTTGTAAAATTATACTTATAAATATACGATGAAGTACTACGCAAACCTCCCAATTAAATCAATTCCATTTTTAAAGCATAGGCGATTTAGTAATTCACGACTTGGTTGTCCATGCTATATCTATATATAGCTACAAACTAAATATATATACTATATTAGAAATTTATTACTATGTTATTGCATATTTCCTTTACATTTTTATTTTGGAGTATTATATCCACTCAACATAATGGTTATATATGTATATTAATTTTCTTAGAAGAATTTACCTCTTGCAAATCAATTCTATCATTCTACACATAGCCTACTGCTGCTGTATCTCTTGCAGAAAATTTCTTCTATAATATTTAACAGATCAAGTCCTCCATGTCTATACAATTGAAATATATTGTTTCAATTACATTGAAATAAATATAACATTTGATTTAAAAAATAATTTAATGTTTAAATTTGATCATTTACATGTATGGAGTGTCTTTATTTCAAAATCTTTCATTCCATGATTGTAAAAAAGTTTGAAATTTCATTCAATCTCATAGTACTTTGAATTGTCTTCATTTGTTCCCTCAATCTCTCACAGCTTTATCTCATCAATCTGTAGATTGTATCTTTTGATATCTTAATCTCTGGTTAGGTTAAGCAATAGGATTTCGAGGCTTAACAATATCAAATTCTCTTGATGATATTCTTCTTCTACTTTTTATAAAACTCCTGGTTATTTATTACAAATGACAAGCCCAAAACACTTTAAAGAATTATAGTTAAGAATGAGATTTTATGATAAAAATATTAGGATCATTAATAAGATTCTATTTTTATTATTACGATTCCTGTAAAACAGAATCAGCATGAAAGGATCTTGTTGTTTCCCGGTGTATCTGCTGTAGAAAGGTTTCTCGGGTTGACAACCGGGTACATTCTGCGGACAGGTCCAACATTTCGGCCACTCTCTCTGTGGCCATCTTCAGTCAAAGTACCCAGTTGTCAACCCAAGAAACCTTTCTACAGAATCAGCATGGTTAACTCAAAGTAAACTATACTGATAAAGTTATATGGATACCTATACTATATATATATATACTATGGATAGTTTTCTAACATAGATAAGTAATTTACCAGAGAGAGGAATCAGCAAATTAAGCTAGATTGCTACTCTGTTAAATTAAAAAATATTTAGCAACTGAATCAAAGTGATACAGATGAAATACATGGTAAATCCTTTTATCAAATTTTTGAGTTTACATATTCTTACATTTATTCTCTTTTAATCACAGAATGGAAAAGTAATTATGGGACCATTTTATACTAATCTTTTATTAGTTCTCATATGCCTGTATAAAATCAGACTATTGATTTTAAAATATGAGCCAGCAGTGCATAAATGCTCCTCAAGAATAAAACCAGGGGTAATGACATAAAACAGAAGGGCACAATTATTACATGCTTCACTTGACAACCAATAGAAACATCACTACCATCACAATGAGCCTACATGGAATGTATCTTCAATGGCTTCTAAGTACATAGGAATAAAATTAAGTACAGTTACACAACTTCTGAAAAAAAAATTTGCAAGCTTATTTCTTGAGTAATGACACAGTAAAGCACACCTTGAAAAGTTGGTTTCTATCAGAGAACACGAATATTTAAAAATAATAAAACATTACATTTTAATTCAACAAATATTCTATAATTTGATGCTTTTTTGACCAGAAATGAAGTCATAATACATTAGTCAATTAGTTCTCTACACTGAAGCTGCCAGCACTTCCAACTGCGTCAAACTAAGAACAATCAATATTTCTCATACTAAATAATGGAAGAAGTTACAGCCAGTTTACAAATATTATGTAACTGCAATTAAAATAAAAATGACTTGCATAATATTAAATAATAGCAGCACATGTAATAGAGGTGCTAAGTGATTTGGGAGGGAATAGCTTTGAGCAGACATCAGCCTAATGGCCAAAAACATACATAAAAATTGTCAATAAATAACAATAAACAAGTAAATAATTTCATTGTATATGTATAAAAGGTATTTACTTCAGAAGAAGAAGATTAAAACTATTAGGTAATTATAATACCTTTGGATATACATTCTACATCCTGGAATATACTTTAATAAATATATTTAAAAAATTAACAATGCACCATAGAATTCTATTCACATTATTGTTCCAGGAGTGGAAAGTAAAACCAACTGGAAAACTAATTGACACTTCAATTATTAAAAGAAAAAATATGGAATAAGCAGTACCTGAAGCAGTAATAAAGGTATGCAATCATACCATAATAAATAGAAAGGCTGATTAGGAAGATAATCATCATCTCCATATGAATATGATCCGTTAAACACAAATTGCTTATAAAAGTCCTGCAATCTCTTCCATTATATTTGCTTCCATATCTTTAAACTCAAGGCATGATATGGATAAAGTTAACATCACTTGTGAATGGATAGATGTCACCTCACTTTGGACCCTAAAATCTCAAGAGGAAAGATAAAGTCTTTTGATCCTTTTCTCTTGAAAATATCCAAGGCTTCAATTGTTAGAAAAGATCAACAATCCATCCCAATGAATAATACAGTCAGGAATTTACGCAAGTGAGATAGGAAGAATTAAGACTGAGATTGGAGTTTCATCTCCACATTTCCTTGTTTTCACTCATACTATGACATGATCACATTAACCGTATCTGTAAATGCTATCAACAGAAATGCAAGATGTTTCACACATCTGGGCTTGTTCCTCCACTCCCTTCTCTGCTTCCCCTTCCACTCCCCTCATCAGTGGAGTCTCCAGTGCTTAGTTGCAGGTGAAGTGTCTCTGATGGCTCATCATGCTCACTTTCAGTGTCAACAGATGCTGTATGGTGTAAGGATGATCTTAAAATTTTGTCACTATTTTTGAACCTATCCTCGCCCTCACATTTAGCACCTTCTCCACTACTCCAGCGTTGTTTCCAGGTTTCCAACCTCATGATCTGAAAAAGAGATAGCAGTAAAAATATCAGTATAAATGTTTTATTGGCTGCAAATTGAATGTTCCATGCTCAAATCAACTTTTGGTGTATGGTAACCTCAGAAATGCAAGAAGGGCCTTACTTGCAGGAGTTTTAAAAATAGCAAGCTGTAAGAATGGGGAAAAAGATGATAAGGCATAATTATAGTTCACAGAAGATGGATTTCCTCCAACAATTTTGCATTTAAAAGAAACTAATCAAGTATACTCTGATATGATACTTCTTAAGCAATAAATATTTTTACAAAAAAAGTTAAGTTTACTTCTCAAGCATCTTGGAGGAAAAAATTGCAAAAGGGTAGGATTACATGATTTGTATATGAATTTCTACCATGATATTTTCCAACTTTTGAGGCTAGTATGCCATAGAAGTTAGCTATGTGTCAAAATAAAAGAAGCTAGAGATGGAAATGGTTAACAAATAGTAAAAAATGGTTACTACATTATAACAGGCAACTTGAACTAAGAGAGAAAACAATATTATATAACAACAACTGGTACTAAAATAATATGAGCTGAAAGTTCAACTTCTTAATGTAATACTTGAGCAAAACCTAATCTTTGAAGAAAAAATTAACATAACGCAAAAATCTTACAGATGACAATTTTTAACAACTTAAAAGAAATCAAATCATACAATGCTACCATAAGCTAGAGTGAAAAAAAATTAACAACACAATGATGCCTCTCTCAAACTAAAGCCATTCAAGTATATTGCTAACAACATACTACACAAAAAATTCAATTCTTTAAACTATAATATATACATTGTCTGCAACTTAAACTCTAGTGAAATACTAATACAAAACTCTACAGAGGAGAAAACATGCATAAAACTTTGCGAGCTGTAAAAATGTTGACAAACTGGCAGGGGTAGCAAAGCTTTCCACTTACTCAAGCCATTTCCAGGGCTCAGTCTCCGGACTTGTTGGCGTGGGGAACTGAAGAAAGGTTTCCGTTAGTTGGTGGAATGTATGAAAAAATGTCAGATAAACTCACAGCATGCTCGCAATCATAATAACAAAGGTTTAGGAACCAGGATGGAAGCAATGGCAGGTAAAATAAAAAAGAAACAGCACACCAATATGGATATAAATATTTAACTATCTGAATGAAACGGTGAATCAGTGTTTCCCTCCAGAGATTATAATACTTCCATCCTTAAAATACATTAAACAAGTGTGTGCAACACTATGCCAATGGATCTAATTATCATGTTCCAATACCTTATTTCCCTTGGATTTCAAAAGCATATGTATGAATAATTTTGAGGTTAGTGGGAATGTAATACATCTTCTGTGATAGAAAACTTTCCTGATCAATGAAGTGCTCACTTAATCCACAATACTATTCATAAAAAGTCATCTGCGCCCTTGAACATGAGGTGAGTTTTTAATAAGCAGTGATGTATTTACATAAAATGGGAAACCCATAAATTTGTCCAATAAAGCTGAAAAGTGCATCTTAACACAATTTTTAGTGCACAAACACTCCCCATTGCAGGTGTGATCAGCTTCAAATCACTCACAATTAAGTAACACTTTTTATAAAAATTATGATTGATAGATTGGACATACTTACCTCAGCTTTCAGATCAGCTACCTTGTCTTGAAGTTCTCGAACACGTTCACTGTCATCAAGGTTACTTCTCAATTCTCCTTCGGCAACCATCTCTTCATTCTTCACCAACAAAATACAACCAAAGGCAAAAGTATATTATTTGCATTCCAATTCTCCTTAATATCAAATTTACTTTTACTTTACTTTAAAAAAACCAAGTGCATTTAAAAATCAAAAGATACTCCAGTCAGATCAGTACTGCAGGACTTGTTATCATTTATAAAATCATACAGGCTATTCTTCATCTCTGATTGACATAATCTTTGAATACTAAGGTTTAGCTAACTATATTTTATTTTACCATATAAGATAAAAATGTAATATCTAAACTGTTAATTTCATTTCAAGTAAAATAATAAATAAGAGACAAAAAAACATCACATACCTTTAATTCTAAAATTGAGATTTTATGGGTAAGCTCTGCCACACACTGAGTGTTCTCTGCTTCACGTATTCTGGCCATCATCAGCTCATCCTTCATCTTTTACAAAACATAAATAACAAAGCTTTATTTATCAACCTTGGATAATTTATAGTTCATAAATTTTTTTTAGAAAATTAATCATGCAAAAGCATGAAGTACCTACAAATTTTAAAAATTTTACTAACATTCTAAAATGAAAGTATTCATAACCAAGAAATTTTCTGTAAGAGTACTTGAGAAGTATATTTAAACGATAATAATTTATGTAATGATATAATTAAGAAATATGCCTTTCAGATCAGCACTGCAGGACTTAATATCACAGAGAAAGCTCAAACAAGTCATTCATCACAACTGAAGGCATACCATTATTATATAACATAACCTTATTATTAAAAGATGATAAATGTAAGCTCCAAAACTTCCTTCAGGATTATATTTAGAAACTTAATTTCATAAATTGTATTTCTCAACATGATATTCATAAAATTCCCATTGAAATTCATAAATAAGATGTAATCCAAAGTTAGCTTTTCAGCATAAACTTTAATTTATCGAAGTAAAATTGTTTCTCTTACAATTCTAGATATGTTTTCATAATATCCTTAACTACAATGTTTGATAACAAAATAAAACAATGACAGGGAAAATGGCTTGCCTTAGATTCAAGATCTGCATATCGATGCTGTGCCTCTCTAAGACGAGTGAGATGCTCTCTCTCCTGGGCAGCAGCCTGCTCAAGGTCTTCTCTTAGTTTCTTAGTTTCTTCATCTTGTCTTCTCAATTGATTAGTACTTACTTGAACCTTATGAAAATTGGTCATAAAAAATGTTTATATAAAGTATGTTTGTGAAGGTAAAAAGTTATAATATAAATTCTAATTGATAGACACCACTGAAAACAATGCATCATGCAAAGGTCAAGTATTTCAACCCCAGTAAGATGAAAATGTAATATGTAATAAGATTTCAAACAAGGAATACAACAAAAAACATCTAACAAATTAATTCTAATTCTCTTAATTTACATAAATATATATTTGAAGTTCTATAGTTTTTATAGTTAAGAGTTTTATATATATATATACATACTATAAACTCTATAGTGCAGTTTCAGCCTTAAAATGGACCCTGTACGTTTTAAGTCTTTTTTTGCTCTCCGAAAAGAAACAAGTCATCGCGGCTGTTGAAGAAGGAGGAAAAAAGAAAGATATAGCTCTTCGATTTTATATTCTGGCATCTACCTTATCAACTATCCTGAAGCAAAAAGATCGTCTTGCCGAGATAACTCCTCATGGCTCAAGAAAGAGAGAAAGTGAAGGTGAGTTTCCTCAAATTGAAGAATGCCTCATAATGTGGTTTAGTCAGTGCAGGCAAGAAAATATCCCTATAGGAGGACCCATTTTAAAAGATAAGGCTAGTCTTTTGCAGCAAGTTTTGGTGTCACCAACTTTCAAGCCAGTGAGGGATGGTTAAAAAAATTCAAAAAAGGGCACAATCTAAAATTTAAGAGTGTGTGAGTGTAGATCCGGGCATTTCTATCGAATGGAAAACTGGACTAATCAGTTTATTGGCTAATTATGAAGTGAAAGATATCTTTAACAGTGATGAAACAGGGCTGTTTAATAAATGCTTACCCGATCGTACCTTAGCATTTAAGGATGACACCTGTCATAGAGGCAAACTCAGCAAGGAGAGGGTTACAATCTTATTGACAGCCAATATGGATGGATCACAGAAATTTCAACCTTTTATGATAGGAAAATTTGCTAAGCCTCGATGTTTCAAAAATATGAAATCTCTTCCGCTAATCTACAGATCAGATAAGAAGGCTTGGATGACAGCAGATTTGTTTTCTAAATGGTTAATGAGCATTGATGCTGAAGAGACGAGAAAACAGAATGAGAAGAGAAAAATGGAAATAACCTGTGCAGCATTTCAGTGCTTACTGCAATGGAAATGGCTCACAAAGCATGGGAAGAGATTAGCTCACAGACAATTGCAAATTGTTTTAAAGCCAGTGGATTCATCAAGGATTAAGAACGCAAGGACGGAAATAATATGGTTCAATAAGATCTGCAAGATGAAGGACCTTTTGCTTGGAACAGACTTCCAGAGGTTCCCATAACTTTCAACGATGTTAATATTGACAATCATGTTGCCACAGCGGGTACATTGTCTGATGAAGACATTATGAAACAGTCAATTGTGGTCAACCAACAGATTTCTGACAATGAAGATGAAGACAACGATGTTCCCATGGTGTCTTCTAAGGAAGCAACCATTTTTTCCAGAGGCTTGCGTCGTTTTCTCAAAAAGTCGGAAATGGATAACATCCAATCTGGTTGTGTGTTTAAAGCAGTGAGCACTTTGGAAAATGCTATGGACCAGATTAGAGCCAACCAGGCGACCCAAACGAAAATAACCTATTTTTTATGAAGAAATTATATAACTTTTTTATAATACATAAATTGATCCACATGTATTATTATAATATGTATTTTTGTTTCTACCAGCATTCACAATCTTATACAAATACAAGAAATCCGCGTACATGGATTTCTTTAATAAAATATAACTTTCTTCAATTTGAAAGAAGAATTGAGATTTAAAAGAAAGAAGATTGAATTTGAATTTTTACTTTCAGCCCCTCTTTAATTCGAACTCTCACTATTTCGATAACTTGATAATTCAAATTTTTTGTTTGGTCCCTATAAATTCGAATTATCGAGAGTCTACTGTATATATATACGAGTAAAGGTGTGCTTGCTGACAGCAAGCAATGCTATAATATATTTGTAATGTAAAATAAGATTTTTCGATTTTTAAGAATAAGATTTGTCCGCTGCGATAATGTCTTTTAGTTTATGTTAAGCAATATTCAAGCGGTGTAATGTTCTGGAAAAATTTATTTTTCATTAAAGATATATTATACCAATGCTTGCTGTTAGCAAGCCATGCTATATTTTTAAATGAAAAATAAGATTTTTCGGAAGGTTAATCTTCGTACATATTGCAATGAAATTATTAGAGTGCATATATACATTGACATTGTCTTCCCATTCATTTCTTATGGCAGAATTATTCCCACTGCGGGGTCAAACCAAGGACATTCTGTTAGAAATACTTAAATAACTCGCTTGAGTTATTTAAGTATTTCTTTTTCTCTTCATAAACACTCAAAATTTTAAAAGGAAATTCATTTAGGAAAAGCCACACAAGCACACCTTTACTCATATACATATAAAATTATAGGATATAGCACATACAGCTTTTCCATCACCCCTAAATTATCACAGGGCATCATGTAATCTGGTATAACCTCAAGTGTCTTTCCTTTCTTATACCTAATTTCCACAGAGAATTTTTTACTTGCAATCTACAATCTAAGAATCACTTTCTTATTCATTTCTACTGTATATGCATACATCCCTCTTTGGTTTACCTATACCTACTGAAATTGTGATATCTGCTCTAAGACTATTGTAGTAAATGATAATATGCTAAATTGGTAGAATGAAAAAATTATGATATGATATATGATAACTTTCTTATTAGAAGTATCACTGATCATGATCGATACAATTGCATTAATTTTACATTATCAGCTGACTTTCAAAACATGCTTTTGAGTGATTATTCATATATAGATTAATCCCATTTTCAGAAAAGAGGAATTCTTGAGAATATTTCCTCCAACCTCCAACTACACAAATAGATCTGCATAAAGAATCTTAAGAATCAATGTTACCTGTGTTTCAAGTTCCATTACTTTCAGTCGTAACTCCTTCAGCTCTGTTAGGACTTCCATTTCTCTCAATCTTACAGTCATTAGTTCCTCTTCTAACCTTTGAGTTTCTCCTCCACGACTCTCCCAAAATAAAAGTTTCTTGGGAGTGCTATCTGCTGGAGGTTCTGCTGACATACGATGTTCCTTCATACCAAAATATACTTAATTAAACATTTTTTTCTTGAGGTCATGAGAAAAAATCTTCAAGGGAAAGTAGTAAGAGCCCAAATTTCTTACAAAAAACCACTTATCAAACAAATCATGATTGAGGATTTTATTACTTGTTGACTCTCACAAAGTTTATGTGATATTATTTTCAGTAAGAAGATTGTAAATAATGTAATGAATGCCAATCAACTATGATAAGGTTGAAAAGAAAATTTTACTTAAAACATGCAGAAATTAATCTATAGAATCATTAGATGATGACTTTTAGAAAGAAAATTTGGAAAATTAAAATGTATTTTATATAAAACTGCATCTAGAAATCTCTTATCTTACCCTCAAACATATGAAACAAGGGTAAATAGTAACCAATCAAGGCTCTTTATGGTTAAGATAAGATTCTTACCTGAAGATGTCTCTGCCACTGAGCATTTAGATCAGCAACTCTCTGTCTAAGATCTTTGAGAGATAGATTAGCTTCAGCTTCTCTAAGCTTCACAGCAATCAATTCTTCTTGAAGATGAGCCACAGAATTGTCTGGAGTAGACTCACGGAGTGTCTTCTTGTCCTAGGTTATATTGGATAATAAATTAAAATAATAATAATTCTAGGATAATACAATAGAACTTGTAGTTAATTTAAACTATAATGTTGTAAATAGAATTCATTGAGTTTAAAAGATAATTTTTTAAAGAAAAATGAAAGCAAAAGATTCAAGAAATTTAAAATCGATCAAATCAATTAAGCACTGAAGTATAAGAAAAATATTTTTATATTGGTTAATGAATTTACTAAACCAAGTAGCAAAAATAATCCTATAACAAACCTGCTCAAGTTCTTGAATACGTGCCCGCAAATCTCTCACTAAAGCATCGCTCTCAGCTTCTCTTAAGCGAACCTTGACCAGTTCTTGTTGAAGACATTCAGCCACCTCATCCTTCTGACGAAGTTGATCTCTTAACATAAGAACTTCTTCCAGGGAAGACTGTCTAGTGCTTCGCTGTATTGATAGAAGGATAAAATAATTTAAAATATCTGATTAAAGTAGTAAGAATTTAATTGGCATTAAAAGTTATCCATGTTATCCAAGTTATTCGTTCTAAACCACATTTTTTCATGCTCAGCTTTGTAATACCAATTCGTCTATAGGATGTCTTAATAACCTTCTCTTCAAATATTTTCTGCAAATGAAATTGTTATTGAATTGATACGAGGGAAGAAAATATTTTTTTACTTTGCATGAAAAAGCATGCATCCTTTCAAAGAGTAAAACTAGATAGTTGCTGAAAGGAAGGGTTGTGAAGGTTGTTAGGATTATATAGATTAAACAGAAGTGAAAAATGAACATGACTGGGACTCAAACCCTGGTCCCCTGCTTGCTGGGCATGTGTGCTGACCACTATGCCTAGTAAATTTCACTTTTGTTTTTAATGTGACGCTCATTAAAGAGAGTCCCCCTTCCTTTCAGGATAACTTCAATATGAGGGAAGAATAGATATCTTACTTAGCAGAAGAAAGTGTGCGTCTTTTTACAGAGTGAAACTCAGAGTTAAACAAATCATGTCACTATTTTTCACTTCTGTTTAACTTCTAGTTTCATTCCATTGGTTTGATATGAATGAACCCTAATACAAAATAACTCTAATATGAATACTAAACTAATACAATAAATTGTACTCATCTTAAAAAGATACCCACAGATCAAAGAAATCGATTGCTTATAAGCACCTACAAACACTCTCTTTTATAAAATTTTTATAAACTGAAATAAAGATTATGCTTAGTAACATGAATGAAGGTTATCATTCAATTGAGCTAATTATAATGGATACTGTTTTTCATGATATAATTATTACTGTATTTGACGGCATATAATATGCACTGGCGTATAAGACGCACCCTCATTATGTAGGCCTTATACAAGGAAAAAACATTTTAATAGTTCGTGCGACAGCTTGTTACGACAATAACATAACCACCTACTACTGTTCTGTTTCCATGCACTTCAACGTAATTTAACACTGCTAGTTTATACTGAATGGTGTGTTTTAATTCCTTGCTTCCTTTAGTCATATTTCCAAGGGTATTTTTTAAAACGAATGTTTTTAAGCACCGATACCAGTACCTTCGGATATAAGACTCGGGTAAATTTTTTGAGACCTAATTTAGGAAAAAAAGTGTGTCTTATATGCCGTCAAATACGGTAATAATTATATACAAAAAATTAGCTAGAGCTAAAAGGAACTTGCATATCTAAATCAATACAATTATAACTCTAGGTATGTAAAAGCAATTATTTATGAACTAAATTCACAATACTCAATTAGCTTATTAACTCAAGAGAACTTTTCTCTGGGTTAGCAATAAATAAAGAATATAATAACTGAAAATTAAATAATGCTATGGACGGAGTTTTAGGAATGAAAGAACAATATGTCAGTATCCACAAATTACTAATATATATTGAGGTCCCACCAGATATTGGCAGGAATAATTCACTACAATATGTACAGAGATTCAAAATAATTAAGATCTGAAAAGGTCATATGAATAACACTGAGAATCAACCAATTAGATCTTAACCCATTTGTGCCGGAGGTTAAAATTTTTGAATTATCTTATGATATTCATATATATTAGGTTAAGAATATTAAAAAACAAGAATTTGAAAGAAAATATAATTACAGTTACATGGTTACAGAGTTCAAAAAGTGGGTAATTCATAAAATTTACTCCTTGGTATGATAGTCCTATGAGTACCTTATATGAAGGGCAACATTGCATTTTTAACAGCAAAAAGTGGTATTTTTGTGGCATTCCGCCCAAAGAGTTTGCTTTAATTGTTTTGCGATTATATGATTCAGGCCATCATAACGGGAGTCAATATTGCGTTTCTGAGGTCTCCCCTTCTTCCCAGTTTGGGCCGGATAACCATGGGTCTCCAGATAATGGCATGCTACACAGCTTCCAGATCCAAAAGATCTTTGGATAGTAAGTTTTATACCGCTGCCAAGCATTTTGTAGAGCTAATTCGAAACAGAACTACAAAGGGCTTGAGTACCACTTCTTCCAACGAATTGATGCTCTATATTTGTAAATATTTTCATCCGTTCTGTCTACAACTCCCATATATTTGTTATATACTTTTATCATATTTGGCTGCAGCACTTGGATCTTCTTTTTATGTTTTTGAGAATAGAGATTGAAAAGGCACAGTGGATTGACGCCAGCCCCAGATGATGCAACTGTGACAATACTTATCATTCCATCTGCATACAATATTGCCTTTGCCATCAGTTCTGTAATCAAACGCACCCCTTTCTGTATTCTTTAGAGCATCTTTTGATTCCAATGGGGGTTTGTCGATTCCATTTCTTCTCACTGTGATGGTTGCTTGATGACCAATTGAACCGAGTTTATCAAGAAGTGAAAAAGTTATCAAAGACAAAATGATATTGTCCAGGGTGCTCAGTAAATTATAGGACGACGGATGCACTGTCTCCATATTCCTCATAATTAGTGTTTGGGTTTTTACCTTGATATGGTTGAAACCAACAAATGTGACCTAGGCATTTGGCGCCACACCAAAACTTGTACCCAAACCGAATAGGTTTTCCACGAATAAACTGTTTCCATTCATGATGACCAAAGTAAGGAATCATGGACTTGTCAAAACTAAAGCATCTCTCATCTGGATCAGAATCATCTTGAACAAGGTACACAGGGGCACACAGCAAAGAACCAGGCAGATTATTTATTGTTCCACCTTCTTCATCACCAGAGTCCTCATCAGAAACAGGAGTTGTTGTATTTTCAGGAGGTTCTATGATAATTGCACGTGCTTTATGTCATCATTTGTCTCCAACAGATCATTTTGTGTATGGTTAATTTTTTATGCATCTTGAGACTTACAAAGTGGTGAAAACTAAAAATCAAAGATAAAGGCCACATATATATGTAAATGAAGAAATATACGGCCAAGTCTCAGTAGTGGAATGATGAAACAGTGAATGATCAAGTATTAGCAGAAAAAAAATAAAAAATGTAGAATGTAAATCACTTAAGCTGTAATTACTGTTTACCAAGTGAGTGTAAAAAAATCGACTCAAAAAAATAAAGCTAAGTTTCACAACGTCCGCCTAGCTTTGTGTTCGCTCAGTGACTAATTCCGTGAATTCGGTGATGCTATATGTACCCTTACAAAGAAGGCAGGAAGTTTTCACCCACTTGCCAGAATTCTCGTATGCGATAGGACATAAAATAACTTCGTGTAACTGCTGTTCCAATAATGGAACGCCAGGCATAAATGGGTTAAATAAAAATAGCAAATTTACAATATTTTTATTTCTTTTTGAATATTAAATATATAATTTAAAGAATTGCTAGAATAGAGAATGGTGTTCTTAGATATATAGAAATAGAACTCACAGAATCTTCCACAAGGAGGGACAATCTTTGATTTTCTTCTTGAGCTATTTCCAGCTGGTGGGTAACATCTAAATGTGTATGACGTAATGCAGCAAGTTCACGTTGTACCACAAATGCAGTCTCTTCTTCCTCAGCACGAGATACTTGTCCTCTTACAAGTCTGTCAGCCAGTTCACTAGATTCAGCTTCAAGGAGTTCTACCCTTTGTCTGAGCAATCTGTTCTCTGTCCTCAGACGCTAAATCATAAAAAACAAACTAAATAAACAACTAAAAAAATAGGTGCAAAAATAACTACACAAATTTTAAATGTGATAATTTCAAACAATCAAGGGATAACTATTTAGATAACTTAATAATAAAACCACAAATCAGAACTGCAGGACATGCAATCATGTATTTCATAGCAGTCATTCATCACATCTTGCAGATTGGTTCAATATATTATTATCCATTGAAAAATTCGACTCACTCTTAACTCAACCATTTCTTCTTGCTCCTTAGTTTTCATCACAGTATAGTCTTTCTCTAATTTTTTCATCCGTTTCTGATTAATTTTCATACTATATGCTAAGTTCATAAGGTTATCAGGATCTGATTCAGCACGTGGAGGCAGGTCTTTCTGAAAAAACTGAAAGAATGATGTTTTTTTAAATACATAACAAGAATGTGGTAAGGGTAAGAAACAATATAGTGCAACACATCTAGATGAAAATAAAATTTACATAAAGTCAAGTGATAAGGGTATTCAATTGAAGCTTGAAGAAATTTGTATCTTGTACTTATATTTATTCAACCTAAGTACCAAGTTTACAGTTATGAGTAAAGTTTTCTTACGCTGAAACGTTCAACCATCTTAATGTACTTACGTAAAATGATATAAAGACAAACCTCTACTCTGTAATGTTTTCCAAATTTTCTTTCTTACTATGCTCTCCCCTTTTACACTCTATCTATTCTCTCACTATAACCCATAATTAAATTCTTTCTAATGTGAATATGAATTTAAAAGCCACTCAGCTTAAATAGAATTTCTATACGCAATTCAAAACCCAACTTCCCTGCAGACTGAAAAATAACAGCTGCAGGGGCTAATATTTTTAATTTAATCACAGAAATCAAGTTTTATTCAGTAACTATGAACTATTATATAAAATATTGACTTTTGTCTCTTCAGATGTATCAGGTTTCTATATCCTAAACATTCACATTATTTTGAAGTAAAAAGTAATGCATCATCATCAGATTGCTGACCCAGCCCCTCAGATAAATCTGATATATCTGGGCTCTTTCTCTGCTGATATTAGTTTTTCTTATTTCTGCAATAAGTCATTTTTATTGTTGTTTCTTATTCCTTATTTAAATGCACATAGTGATGCCTCTAACTTATTTGTGCATACATTTTTCACGTTATTGCACTTTGAATATTAATAAACAATCACAAAAATCTTGCTTATTTTCCATATAATACTGACAGTAAGTTAATACTAGGTAAAGGAATGAAAAGACAACTTTCATGAGTCATTTTTTGCACACACTAAAAATCAAAATTTAATTAAGCATTTATATTCCTGTACTACACTTGCAAACTAGGAATAACACAACTCTGTATGTTACAATTTCTATAGAAGTAACTAACCTACCTAGGCTATTCTAATTGGCTTTCCTTGAGTGTATTAATTTTGAAAACACAAACCAAATATTTATTATGAGTTTTCTTCTACTCTGTGGATGGCAAGAGGTCTAGAAAGTTATTCCTTGAGAGGGATGAAGTGTGGAAGAATCTAACTGTGGGAGGGTTGCACTTGACTAGCATTAACCTTTAAAGGACAGGCCTCAATCTCAGATGTATCTCTAATATGATATGGCTGGGCAGTTTTAATGCCGAAATTACGGCTCTTTAGTTAAATAACTAACTAGAAAACTATTTAAGATAGTGTAATCAAACAAAAAGTATATGCATGACAACACAACTGTGCTACTGTCTGCTTTTTTATTTGCAATAAATAATTTTTTTCTATGGAATATGCACAGTAAGAATCCGAGCAGAGAACCAAGGAATGAAAAGCATTGAGAGATTTTCATTTTTCTCTTATTTTGGAGATAAGGAAAAGGATGAATTACTTGCTTGTTCAGAAGATTAGAGAGATACCAAAGAGTGTTTGCAAAAACACCAAAAATAAGTAGGATGAAGTGTAAGAGAATATCGGGACTGTTTACATTCCAGAGGCAGAGAAGGTAGTGCCATGATGAGAAAAGCCTAGTTTCGAAAGCGATTACAGATATAAACCTTGTATCAAGTAAGATGAGTTGCTATGAGCTTAAACAGAGGACCACTCCAAGAGCCTAAGAGAAAAAAATCAGGCATATCCGAGCTAAGAAAGTGATAATAAGCAGATCTGAAACGAAGCTTGTCCCAGTGGTCCCTTTAGGGACCACTCGTACGTTAAAAGTTAATAGTAAATATCAAATAGGAGTAATAAAGGATGTTTGGCTTGGGAGGTTAATATATATATATATATATATATATATATATATATCTACGGAAAAATGCTGTAGTTTACGTACAACTGGTCATGGGTTTGATGAAAGGAGGTGAAACATTTTCAAATTTTGAAAAATCGTATCTCTTAATATGACACACAGATCATTCAAACTTCCTACACAAATATAGATATGTATATAATGTACTTTTAAAAAATCAACAGTTGCCTATGTGCCATGGGTTCGATTCCAGAGGGTCCCATCTCGATTTTCCCCACAAGAAATACAAGGGCTTTATTTCCAAAAACTTTTTAGGGCACTTCCCAACCACACAGGGGATTTTAATGTTCACACAGCCATTAAAAGGCCCATTCTCACATAAAAGCATCCATTAGAATATCATAAATGGTCACTGGTTAGATGCTAGGGTGCATTTACAATATCTCCATAGAGAATGCAAAGGGAAATAAGAACTCCTTTTGAAGCACTTCCTGAATGAATTTACTTTTGAAATTTGGAGTGTTTATAAAGTCAATCATACTCAAGCCAATTATGACAGAATTTGTTGAAGGATGGCCTTGGTTTGATGCCAAGGCAGTAATAATGCTGCCATAAAAAAAGCATGAGAAATCGAACCCTATGCAATGTACGCTGCAAAAATGTAATTTAGTTTATGCTTAGCATGACTTATCTTAATCTTTTGAAAAATCTTATGTTTTATTAAAAGATATACTTCTGATTGCCTGCTGTCAGCAAGTGCACTTTTACTCATATATATTATAACTACTACCTGGCCAGGAACCTACTTGTAGTCTAGACAAAAATTAACCAATACTTTTTGCTTTACATGTATAATTTTGCATTGATAGAAGAATATATACATTAACCTACTAGTTGCTAAAAAAGAAAATGATTGTTTCTTTCAAAGAACTACAGCACATGTTATTCATACGTTTTTCTAATATTATTAATTCATTTTAACAACCCTAAACTTCATCTTTCTTTCTTAGATATTTTCCTCCTAAGATAATTGTTATCTCTAATCCATTCAAATGATTTTAAATTATAGTCATATATTCTCAATTGGTTTTTCATGCTACAAGAGAAACCATCAGATCAGTACTGCAGGAACTTAAATCACCAAAACAATCATATTGTTCATTCATCATTTCTGAAGGTACTAATGGCATGAATTGAGAGAAAACCACAAAGCTTACTCAAAATTTAGAGAATATTAAACAGATATAAAAAAATAGTAACTTATCTGGCACTCCACCTAGAACTTTCCAGATAATTATGCTGAACATAATACCATCATATCATACATACATATCATCTCTTGCTTCACCTATCTTCAAGTCATGGTCACACAGCTTTTTTCACTTCTTTTAGCATTGCATTAAAGCTACACGACTTAACACTCTTAATATAATACATAGTAAGATTATTATCACTTACCTTAAGCATTCCTTCCATGTCCAAACATAATAAGTCCTCTTTTCCAATTGTTAACAATGCTAAAGCAGTCTTGAATATTATTTCCATTCCTTCGGATAGGAAAACATCCATTATCCTGAAATTAAATTTAAGTATATTCAGCAGACATTTGTCATATTTTGTACACATGGAAGGACGTGTACCAAAATCATACAGATATAAAATAAAATTATCATCATGAATGACAATTTACAAAGAGAATCAACTTAAAAATATTTAAAGGAGTGAAAACATATCCTTACCTCCAAGCAACAGGAAGTGGAAGAGCAGTTGTAAAAAGGGTCAAAAACCAACTACTAGCATACATGCTGGTGTGAAAGCTCTGAGATTGGAAGTGGACATGAAGGTCTGGAAGGGACTCCTGTAATTAGCATACATTGCATATGTAACAAAATTTATTTCCTGGTTTATTTTTGTTGATAAAAACCTAAACACAGAACTCTAACTAGTGCAGCATGAAACTAGACCAAATAGAAATTTGTCCCAACTCTTTCACAGTCACAGCTATCAAACTGTAGAATGCACTTCCCCTTTAAATTATGTACTGTGTTTCTATTATAAACAAGAAATTATTTTACAAATTTCATGGCCAACATACCTTATCTTTAAGCCAGTTACGTATAAATCACCAAGATTTAAAAGATATTCTTTGGAAATCCTGAATAAATTTTTGTTGTCTCTTTCACATTCCTCATATGTTTCTCTATAAAACTTCATTTTACTCATCATTTTCATATAATCATCTTTAACTACCAGCAGCATTGAATCACAAATTGTATCAAACATTTGTTTCCCCATACTAAATGATTTTTTAAAACTGTTAGCCCTTTATTTTAATTGAGTTTATGATTTATAATAATCATTGATTAATATAATAAACATTTCTTTCATCAGTCTCTAAGTATGTTTCATACATTTGGATGTGGAATTTTTCTTAAGATTAGACAACTAAGTCTCATTCTCAAATAAAATAAATAATATATTAACTTCATTGCAATAAATAAAATATCAATGACAAACACATTGATTGATATTAAAATATCTTGAAATTGCATGGATACCTATTAGATCAGTACTGCAGGAACTGGAATCATTCAGTTAATCATAACATATATTCATCACTTCTATAGGTATCCATCCTAAGAATTATTTATAATTAAGACTGACAATAGCAATAACTCTACAAAATAAGATACCTTTTGAAAACGTTGAAAAAATATTCTAAGTATATCTAAGAAATAAAAAGAGTCTTACTTGAACAAGATTTTCCAGTTGATACATACATAATCCTAATTCAGCCATAGTTGGCTTAAACATATCCCTCATTCTGTACTCCTGCATTAACTTCACAAATACTGCAAATGCCTCTTCCTCAGGCATCTGCAATTTTCCAAAATTGAAAAGTAAAAATATTAATTTCTCATATATGCAAATGGGATGTAGTGACTCAGAATATTTCGAAGAGACTATACATATTTAAATAGTACCTCCATTAACAGCAGTCCAACAATAAAGCCAGATCCTTGACAGTAACCCACTTCCCTATCATGAAGAGAATATGCTTTCATCACATTAAATAAACTCTCTTGTCCTAATCCATCTTTTTCCTTGAAAAAATCATGTTCTGGATATGTTCTAGCAATATCCCTTCGTATCACCTAAAAAAGAAGTTAAGAAGGCATAAAAATAGATGACACATCACAATTAAAAACTTTAGGTTCATATGACAAGCAATACATAGTTAAATTAAAATAAACAATAAAAATAAGTAATATTTACATAGTATAGTTATCAGTGAAAAGGATTTATCTAACATAATGTAAATATAATGAATTTTATCCATTTAAAATAGTCCCACTGTACAAACTTGCTATTATTTCATTTGTTAATTGCAAGTTGAATGAAAACTGGTTAAAATCAGCATGTGAAAACATTAAGGATGCGAAAACTACCATAATATTTAATTTCAAAACTCTTAGCAAAATAACAAACCCATTACAGTCATATTAAAAGTCATTTAACATTCATTTGGTGCAATATAAATAATCACCTTTTCACATGCAGATGTTGCTTTAATATATTCAGCATACTGTTTCTTGACAGGAGAATCATGGGCACCACATAATAGTTGCCAAACCATTCCACGAAAAGGTTTTGGGATTCCTTTCCGAACCAAATCCTGTACATGATACATTTGTGATAAAAGGTTAAGATATTTTACAGATAGTAGTCACTTATTTATATTAAATATATGTTTTCAATATTAAATTTTATTTGCTACCCTTCCATTAACCTTAACAAACTGATTCCTCTTCTTCCAGAAATTGTCCCAGTCATTGACCACACGGCCCCACAATGACCAAAGATCTTCCTCCCCGCCTCCATCTTCAGCTGTTCTTTCTTGACTTGAACTAGCACCTACCAATGCCATTTTCGAAATGAAATTTTTGAAGATTTATCGCAGAAATAAAAATTTAATGAACGATTTTAAGTTTATAAGGTGATATTAAAAATTTTTAATAAAATTTGATAAACTGTATCAATATCATACGTTAAAACAATTAATTTCTACTAATGACCGATGGAATCAACTTGAATTATAGCTCACCTGACGTAACAGATATTTGTGAAGTGTCTGAACTTTTCCGGGAATGACCACTATTCCCTGACAAGGAGTTCAGGGATTTAGCATCGGACTCGATGAGCCTGAAATGGTTAAAACAGAAAGGAAGCTTGAGTAATATTGAAAATCTTCACATCTTGCGCGAAAATAAAAAACTGGTATGTTGGTAGCAAATTTTGATATCGATCTTCTTTGAGATATCAACTGGATTACTTATGAGGAGAACTAACAAGATTTCAGCTTCTCCGCACAAGAGAATATTTTTCGTTTTAGTCAAAACAGAAATCAATTATTGTTAAAAGCACCAACTGAGTCCAAAATATTGTTTAAATAATTATTGATTAAAAAACTGCGAAATTAATTTTAATTCCGTAAATTATAAAAATCTAAATGAAACGCTTATGAAGATTATACTCACATTTTGTTAAAGCTTTTAATTTGGTGCATTTGATCACTCTAAATTTTCTCAGCGGGCACATATAGTAGTAGCTAAGGGGTGAGTAGAGAAGAAAGTAGAAAATCTTCTAAATTGAGCCCACCGCAGATTGGCGTGGCAGAATAACTAAATCAAATTGGATGAACACTGGGAGAGTATGTTTTTCAATGGCCTCTGACACATTTCTTTTGGTGATTAAGTTAATAAATAAGAGTTACCTGTTGGCCTCCTCCAATTTCGCGAGCAGCGCCAGGTCTTCGGCTGACGGAGGAACGATATTGTTGTTACAACTCGAAGGGGTATTATTGTTATCGTGTTTCTCTTCGCCGCAAGAATCGTCGGCAATAATTCCTTTGTCGCTCTCAGGACCGATGGAGTTGTCTATAATAGCTTCGCCACTCCCCTTATCACTTCTTTTACACCCACCGTTCGCTGAGAACCGATCCAACTCGACAACAGCTGTCACGGCGACTTTGGCTATCGGACGAACAGTCTCACAGGCAGAATGCGCCACCATCGCCGAGCTCATGATGGCGGCGGGATCCCGCAGCGCAGCGCTCGTGTCAAAAGCGGGGACCGGATGAACTGAAGTTGCCGAAGCGCGTCCATCAGTGCGAGCTGCGTGATTCCTGTCGAGTTGGATAAATTATACGTTTGAAATACCTACCCCGAAATTAAGAAATTTGCTTTCCGTTTGTTCCACGGGAATATTTTGCTATGCTAACTTTAACTAAGCAACAAGCTAGACAAAAATCAACTCGGCCTGAATTACCGCTATAAAATAGAATTAATTTTATTCACTACTAAAATAAGCATTATTTCGATTATATATAATATTATTCTTCCCAATGAAAACTAAATTCAAATAAAGGGAAATTCAATACTGAGCGTAATTTTATAAAACTTAATTAATTAATTAATGTATTGAATAGGTAAAATTAAATGGAGACCATTCACTTTCATAGTCATTTCTATTGAATAATTGGTTTAAATGTTGTCGAAGGAAATAAAGAATAATATTTAAATTGCATGATATTAGGCACAAAACACAACTCAGGTACTATTAGTTTTCAGATAATATTTCATCTTATCGAGATTTGTCTAAATAGAGCATATACGACAAAGATAAAAAGCTTCGTCTCCCTGAAGAATTCAAGTGAAACCTGCAACGGAGGTTAACAGTAATAAGTAGCATTCACACTTGTTAACTCAGTGCCAGATATTTCGCCCTCGTTTCCCTAACAAGTAGGTCACTTAAGGTTAAGGAAAATAACGTTAGCGATTTGGGAATGGTAGACTAAATGAACGACTACATAGTTCATTACCAATTACTGACTAGTTTAGACTAGAGCGTTTTATAGACTCTCGAAAGTTGACTTGTTGATGCAACGTTATTACTTCTACTATCTTATTATTATATCGTTATTATTCTACTATCAAGTCTATCAAGATCCTTCTGGAATAGCCGCGTTGAAGAATACATTAGCAATATCACTCAAATTACCATTCTGCGTTTAAATATATAATTTATTCTCCGTAAAAATTAGACCATTCCCGAGAAAAAGAGGGATTGTTTTCGTTCTCACGAGTTTCGTAAAAATATTTATTTTCTAAATTCTTGGGTAAATTATATATTTTTTATTATGAGATCACTTCATATATATTACACTACTATTGAAACTAACCTCAATCTAAAGTTCGCATAGACACTTAGAAAAGAATATTAAATACTGTTCAATGAAGTTTCTACGAGTTTTTATATCAACTGATTGATCTTCCGTTCTTAACTTAATTGAAATTTGTCTTGCAAGATGAAGAAGGCTTTATCACTGTCCTGAAAATTTCTCCCCAAGTTTTAACAGAACTTTCTTGTGGAAGAACAGATGTCGAGAGCTACCGAACAAAGATAAGAATTATTTGAAAATTATAAGAATAAGTAAATTTTGATTTATTTATATACTGAAAACAGAATTAGACTTCAATATACATTGAGGTTGAAAAGCGAATATTACGCATTGATATGAATCATTCCCAAGACGAAGAGATTCTTCCTAATTATCTTATGAAACTGTCATACTGAAAAATGAATAATCTTGCCAAGTAATTGATAGCGGTTTTCTAGAGGATGGGCCTAATTATGGCGTGTTTTTTAAGTTTATATCATTCATAAGAAAAACGAAAATTAATTTAATTTGATATTTTTGACTTTCTTCTTTGGCCCAGAGAGGTCAGTATGGTTCTAGGACTCCCGGTTTAACGCAATAAAATCTCTTAATCGTGCTCTTCAATATAGAGTTAGGTTTGATCAACCACAAATATTATATTTTTTACATTTCAGCTTGCTGATATTTTTATTTTTAATAGACTAAACCTCTATAATATTCCGTCCAAAGTATTCCGTTCTATGCCCGATTTCTGTATGGATTTAATGCGTAACTACGTTTTCAGTAATATATGCTAGAGCTTTATTAAAGTAATGCTGCAAGAATCATTTTTGGAAAAGAGGATTCAAAAAACCATTCATCAAATTCTTGGATATTTCTTGGGTTAAGATACTTATAACAAAATGGTGAAATTATAGATTCGTAGAAATAAGTACAGGTAGTGAGCAAATGATTCCATTTTACGGTATTGTTCAATCCCTTCTTATTTAGTCGTATATTTCTGGTCAATTCCCAGTACTTATGAAGAGCTAAATATTGCATCTACTTCGATCCGTATTACTAAAAGTGTACAAAATAATTATTTAACGGACCCTGATTCGGTCTTGAGCTCGAGACTGGTTCCGTCTGTCTAATGTCTAACGAGTATTGCCCATATTAGATACGTCATTTCTAAAAACCGTTACGGAACGCGATTCTCATTGGTAGGGCAGAAAAATACGGAAACAGAAATTAAAGATTAGAATTCATTAACCAGTTATTTTATCCGCTGTATTGCGAAAGAAATATTATAATTATGTAAAAGGTTCGAAAAGCTATGGGCATGATTTATCATTTCTACTAAAACTCGTCACTTTCCATCATGTAAAATCAGCTTATTGTAATTATAAATAACCAAAACTTCTCTTTCTTAGTTTTCCGTAATTTTAATACATCTATGGAAAAAAATTATCATTTTGTCTTTTTCATCATCATGTTTATGAATTGATCAATGTTTTACCTTTATGGAATGTAACAGAAACAATACTATCTTAAATTGATGTGGAAGAAAGCAATGTTATCGATATGAAAAATACATAGAATCACAACTTGAATGCCTTTCAAATATTGAAAGTCGCACATCAGGAATAATAAAGAAACAATTGACTCACCGATGACTAATAACCCGTTATGAAGGTTCGCTAGCTGTACGAGTTCTCTCACAGGCGAACAACGGCTAATCCTTTCTTTATTTTAATAACTCTTTCCATCGACTGAGGATTTATCTAGATAATTAACAATAGTAGCTTACATTTCATCATGAAGATTTATCATCAATCGGCTTCTTGTAACGAAAAGCCATGAACAATGAAGAGTTGCCCACCTTCGAGGCACCATATGCCCTCAATCGGTGATTCACTTGTGCCTCCACATTCCTCGGCCATTACGTTACCCATCGGCAGTAGGAAACAAAAAAAATCCAAGATAAAGTCTAGGCCAGTGTTTAAGCAAGTAAATATAGCGATACTTCAAATAAATTGGAACTATCGGATCATATATCATATTTTACACCTGAAATAATGTTATATATATATATATATATATATATATATATATATATATATATATATATATATATATTTGATGGGAAAATATTTGTTTGATTGCTTCTTTAATTACGGAATACGGAAATAGTTCCTATCAGATTATTCTGGCTATTGTAAAATGAGCAATGATTTGAAGATATAAAATGGACCTTGCTTTGATGTTGGATGAATTTTGGGTTTGTGCGTCTAGAGACTGAAGACTTGGAGCCAATTTGCAAATAAAATTTTATAGGTAGGAAAACCAAATACTAATCTCTAAAATCTTTATTAGAATTAAATTAGTTTCATTATTACTCATTGAATAATTTGCTCTCGGAAACGAAGGAATTTCATGCCTTTAATTCCTTATGGTCATTTAACGTCTTCGATTCTTCGGTCAATTCACAGTATTTTGAGTTTGAAACTATGAACTATGATATTATAAATATTGCAGTCAATTGCCCTTGGATTCTATTGTACGACATCACAGCACCACCCATCAGTGGTCCTGATGAAGGCGCAAAGAAAAGTGAAGAACGATAGAAATGAGAGATTTCAAAGAGTTCATCATGGCTGCTTCAAAACTAGTCATAATGAGGGTTTCGTCCTTTTACTGATTTGATGACGTCAAACAGCGATATTCATCAATTCGTAAGTTCCGTTCAATTCACGGAAAAATAAGAGCTAGATTGCCGTTATGGTTATAGTTAAGGAGAACGGTGTAATTTCCAATGAGATTTCATTTCAGATATTTCGAAGAGTTTATTATCATGAAATAACAAGCTCACAGTAGCGTTCACAGGCGAACATATAGAATGGAGAAATCAGTGAATGTAACGACCTTTAATACATTTCCAACATTAAATTGATGAAATTTTCGTCCTAACGGTAGTTACGAGAAATTAACATTTCCTGTAACTTGCTAGTTTTTTCATTATAATTGACAAAATTAGATCGATAGATAAAAAACACAAAAATTTTCTGAATATAATTCAGAAAATTTGTGTGTTTTCAGTTAGATACTTACATATGATTCATTGTAAACTTATGATATGATTTAAAATTATTGTGATCAAGCGTCACTTTGTGGAATGACAAGAAGAAAAAAGTTCCGTTTTCTTCAAGAAGAAAACGGAACTTTGTAACTTCCACATGCATTGTTCAGTTTCGTCATCGTGATGACATCTTCTGTAAGTTTGGGTATAAATAGGGGAATGAGGCGAACGTTTTCATCAACTTCCAATAATTTTAAACAATATAATCTAAAAGAAATATATCTATTGTTTTTCGTAGTTGTGATATACTTATATGTATTTAACCTTTCAGCCTCAATGATGCTATATATATCAGTAACTTTGGACACATTTATTTAAAATAAACTATTGATTTTTTTGCTATCAAAACTATTTTTATCTAATGTATTATATTTTTCAATAAATAATTGATGAATACATAATTTTATAAATGATCAAGAATGAATAATAGAAATGAAGAAGTCATTATTAATTGTATACATAGAGTTCAGAATTCTATTGTTTTAAATGAATATGAGGGATTAAAAGGGCTTTATTAAAATTAATGTGTTTTGTTACAATAATTAAGTTGATCTTCAAGGATAAATTTATCCTCCGGTGCAACATTGTAATTCAGGTAGAAAATTTTATAAAGAACAATAAAAAATTACTCAAAAAAATAATCACTGCTTTTAAAGTTGAAATAAGACAATAAAAAAAGATGTAAAATAATAAATAGGAATTTTTGTAGATGACTGACAAATCTACGAGATATCTGCATATCTTGTATATCGCTTTATTTTCACGAAAGCGTGAAATTATTTCATCAATATGAGATATGAATTAAGATTTCAAGCCCTAAAAAATTTATGGATCCTTACAATACACATTTTTATATAAAATATAACTCTAAATATAATATTAATGCGCAAACATGAGTCAAAAGATGTAATTGTTATTTCTATGGGCTTTAGAAAATTTTGACTATACACTATCTGGAATACAGAGATGAGGAGTTTGAATCATAACACTAATCTCTATATTCCTTCTTAAGGTATATTTAATGTGAAAAATGTAGGAAACTAACAAAGGTAGCGGAAAATGAATATTTCAAAGCACACGAAAAGTATTCAAGATCATATGAATAGGAAAATAGCGGAGAAATACACAGAAGTTAATCATTGTGTAGGTATAAAGAAAGGATCATAGAGAGTGGGTAATTTATACTCAAACTTAAGATATCTGCATCTGACCTGCAGAAATATAATTTTATAAAAATATTATTTCCACAATCATAACTCATTGAAAATTTGTAATTGCTTTTTAAACAGCTTTAAACATACCTGTATTACACATACGCGCAAAATCTGAATTGAGAAAGAGAAACTGCATCTCTAACCATTGCCCGAATAATGAGATGCGGCAGAAGAGGAATTGGTCCATTCTTTTGCTGGGAGACAGTGATAGATGCAAAAGCATTTCCTTGCATCCTAATTAGCAACCGCCATTGTTTATTAGATGAACATGAACGAGAAATTATAAGGCCATTAAGATCATCATCAATAATATCGTTATTTTCATAATCATTATTTTAATATATCCGCTATTTACGATAATGGTAACAATATGCCGGAAATATATGGCACATTTAAAAATAACCTAAAACAAAAAAGAAGAAAAATTTCAAAATAAAAAGAAGATACATTCAAAAACAAAATTAATTTGTAATATTAAATTATGTTTCAATAATTAAAGATGAATCTATCACGAATGAACAGAACCATTTATAATAAGTTCCTAAATTTATGAATATAAATCGATGTATTTAATTTTATGATGTTTTAAATGTTTCAGTTAAACTACTCTGAAAGAAGAATTGTTGTCAATAATGATTAACAGATTTCAAATTTTAAGACGAATCGTTTACCGAGGCAGGTTATTTAACATGATTATTTTAATATGTCCATATAAATAGCGATTTTAATATGGAATTAAAAGGATTATAAAATTAAACTTATAGCAGGTGATGATGATTCAGGGTCTATTTTCGTACTATATTTTTGGAAAATATTCACTCTCAATTTTCCAAAAATAATTTATTTAGCTACGGAAATCTTTTACTCATATTCGACATTCAATATTGTAAGATTATTTTTCTGTAATTTTACCTTTCAAGTCATCCTTCATGCTATTTTGCTAGTTTCCAATTTAAATCATCGAAAAAGAAATTTGGATTAATTTAAATTCCTCTTCACTCAAATTTGTTCTTTTACATCTCAATATAGATGCTACAAGTCAATAATACATTGATAGAATTAATCGCTGGGACTAGGTGGTGAGGCTCGATCAGTAGCTTATACAAACTACTACTTTTAAATAAATAAAAAATAAATGAATAGGATTTTACTGTTCATAATAATAATACATTGTTTTCAAAATAAGATGTACGAGTAAATTAAAATTAAATAAAGGGAAATTTAAAAATTTTGAGCGTTTGGAGTGTCCGATACTCCAAACATTTAAAAAAATATTTTGGTACATATGTCCTTAGTTTATGGTAAACTTTTCAATTTTGTTTGCAGTTTACTTTAATTGTAGCGGCCACTAAGGTTAGACGTGTTCCTATGAGCTCCTTTGATCAAACGACGTATAATTGAGTTCCGAAGGCGAAGAATTCTACATATTTACATTACATGATTTTGTTCGTTTAGGCAAATGAAATGTTTGGAAATTATTTCCATGAACTTACGTAAGAAATATCTGCAACTGAGATCAACATTAAAGTTCAATAACTTTTAGAAACCAACTTATCCCCATAAAGCAATTAATCCATTTTTTTTAATTACAAGTAAAGAATAAAACATGGTAAATATAAGAAAGATAGCTCGATATTAACAGAAGATTAAATATATTAACTACATTATTTAAAATTTTCCAATTTGGAGAGAGAGACATTTCATTTTACACCTGTAAAATATAATTGAGGTTGGTATTCGATCTGCAATTCCATGTGATATAATAGTGCATACATATAACACGACATAACGCTTATTGGTAACTGAATTCAGTATTGGAAAGTTGGAAAATATAAAACTCAAGTTCCCTTAACAGCAGAAGGGCGCACGTGAACACAGTTCTGACGCCAAATTCTCCGATCAATCTTATTTGAGCCAACTAGCATGGACCGACATCATAGGAAGTCCTTCGGAAGTGTACGTCTATTTGATTTTCGGCGTCATCGTGTATTAATTTCCGGAATGGAAAAGCAGAACGTACATCCAAAAGCCGCTTAAAAACGAGGGTAAGGGGATAGGAAGGAACGTTAAGCATAAGTTATATTATAATCAAGCCATCCACCGTGCGAACAGAAAAGGTGTGTGAATTGTGGTTCTGCGAGGTAAATTTCGCCTTTTCGTCTTCATCCCAGAAGCTAACTTCAGATATCTTCTGTCCCCTTATTTTTCTATCGGACTCGACATTCGCGTTCAAATAGAAAGTGACCAGAACTACTCGGACCGTCTTGAGGAATACCAGGAGCTTCATCGATAAAACGGAAGTAGAACTGTGGTCTCCCACGTAAAGTGGGCCACTCAAGGTCAATCGTGCAGCTAGCGAGGGTGCAGAATTGTGGGGAGCCACTCCCAGATCGATGAAATGGGGAGAGCACCTGGATGGGCGTGGTTCCAGCCTGGGAGAGGGGAGTGACATATGGGGGCGCAAGAAGACTCACCTCTTCCTCCGGTGAGCCCGCTCCCATCGGGAGAACACCAGCTCCCGAAGAACCATCCGAAGGCGCGAATCTGTGGAGGGCGCAGTGATAGATAGAAGAAGTGAGCGTCTGAAAGGTCAAGACGACTAAAAGCAGAAGCAATGGAGAGAATAGGACGAGGAGTATGCGATCGAAAGGCGTGGAGGGGACGGCTGGAGAGTCGTGAGATGCGCTTTTGGGGGGTATTTCAGAATTCGTTTCCGGGTGGGAAGAGGCGCCCGGTGGAGGATGGAGGATGGAAGGCGAAGAAGATTTAAGAAAAGAGGAAGAAATAATTGGAGGGGTGAGGGATGATGAGAGAGAAAGAAGAGATTGGGTGTTGGGAGGTAGGACGGAAGAAGGACTCGAAACGTGAGGCAATTTAGAATATAAAGAAGGAGATCTGGAATTAGCAGTGGTTTGGGGAGGAAATTTAGAGTGTTGAGATTTAGACAGTGGAGGATTTGAATTGAGAGAGGTATTGCTGAGAGGAGAAGAAGTTGTACGAAATGATGGTGAATTGGAAGATCTTGAAAGAATAGTCGCAGGGGTTGAATGAGCAGGGACAGAAGATATGTTGGAATGAGGAGAATGGAGTGAGGGAGACTTAGATATTCTTGAATGACCTGATGAGACGGAGGATTGAGAATCAGTTAAAATGGGAGGATGAATCTCAGGAGAGGATAGTTTCGGTGATTTATAGTAAACACTAATGACCTCAGAAGACGATTGAGGAGATGTAGTAGGTGATGAGGAGCTCAGCGTAAAATACTGAGATTTTGGAGATATTCCTCGAAGAATGTTTGATGTATGAGGAGTTGAGGTGCGAGGGGATTTGGGAGAACGCACAGAAGATAGAAAAGAACGGGATACGGAGCTAGGTGGAAATAGAGTTGAGCGATACGGAGGTGGAGGAGTGGACGGAGGAGTCAATGGAGGAGGGGACGAGGAAGGAATGGGAGGTGGAGGAGTGGACGGAGGAGTCAATGGAGGAGGGGACGAGGAAGGAATGGGAGGTGGAGGACGAGGAGGCGGTGTACCACGAGAGGGAATAGGTGAGGGCTGCGAAGGGAGATTTTGTTTGATTGGAGGTGGAGGAGGAGGTCTGGATTTTGGAGAAGGCTTCTTACGGGTTACCTGACCCTCGGAACTCCCGCTAGAGGAAACTCTCCTTCCAAGAAATCTTTTAGGTTTGGCGGGGGCTGACTTTTTTAGCCCTGAATTTATGGAAAGTCTTGACGATTTAGATCTTGAGCGACAGTTTTCAGGTTCAAAATCAGTGGGCCTTAAGTGAAGGGGGAGACGGTCGATGGGTGGTGGTGGGGGACGAGGAGGGCGGGAGGTGGTTCGGGGGGGTGGAGGACGCGGTGGAGGAGTCAGACGAGGAGATGTGAGACAGTCGGGATTTGCTTCGGGAGAGATGCTGGGGGAATGGGGAGGATTAGTTGAGGTGAAAAGTGTTTGGGGAGAAAGAATTATGGAAGGAGATTGAAGGTCGGTGTCAGCGAATGAAGGTGGACCCTCTCCTTCTTCGGGAATGGACGATGGTCCTAGTGGGACATCGATGGAGCTTCTGGGGGTTGTGCCTCGATAATTGAATACGAGAGGTCTCGTAGGAGGATGATCTTTACGGACGTATGGTGGAGGACTTACACAAGATGAATAATAGGACGAGGCGTAGAAACTCAAACGAGTAGAGGTGTTAGGGGAAGTAAGAGATGAGCCAGTGGAGGTGGAAAATGTAGAACTAGTAATGAATGTAGACGTAGTATGGCCTGAAGAGGGGGAGTTAGAGTCTGGTGGTGTGTAGGAAGTTAAGGAGGGTGAGGAGGCAGATGGGAAGGGGGTCTCGTTTTGGGGGATAAAGGGAACGAGCCCTTGCGAGGACGAATTCAGCTCCAGCGCTCCTCGCGATTAATAAACTCGACTAATTGGATCACGGCTGACTGCCATCGTGAAAATTGGGGGCCAAAATCGATAATTTCGCAATCGGAAGAAAAAAGAACCCAGCTGGCTTAGCTATTCTACCAACAGCAGCTATTCCTTTTTGGCAGAATTGAAATGATTGAATGGACGATAAAATCAGCGTACCTTAAATTCACGAAGCTAAAAAATGTCCGAATATATCGCGATCTGCGATTTCATAGAGAAAACATACGAAATTTAACGGGGCGGATGGTCAAAATGTTTATTTTAGTATGAAAAATACCGCTCTGGCGGTGAAAGTGATATCGGATTCTCCACTTCGCGAATAACAGGTCCTGAAACGACCACGACAGGAATTATTCATGCAAAGCAAGTAAGATAATCACCGTTACGCAAAATAATTTCTCATGAGGATAACTGGAGGCGAACTCTCCGAGACAACGGGATGGCACGTAACAGCACAGGAGTCGCTTTCATAATAAGTACTTCCTGGATCAACAATCGTGAAGCCGGACTATCAAACGAGGATCGCAGAATGGAGGGGAAAAATCCCGAGCGGACGGCATGCGATCTGCGGACACCGGAACACCTTTATGAGCGACGCACGCGCTTCTTTCCTGCCTCCACGCGACAAGGCGACACTTCCCACGGGGCCACACTCATCCTCCACTTTTTGAGGATCTCCCTCCACCCGTCCACTACCCCTCCACACCCCCTTCCGGTCAAGGACCTCGACGTTCAAACAGCACACTCATCGTATAATGCTCTCCAGCGCGACTCCTCTACCCCCGAGGGCGGAGTCTCTGGAAGGTAATGTCGGGTTGAAAAGGGAAAAATGGATTGCGCCTCCTGCTGATGGACGGAATTGGCGAGGTTATTCGGGAGCTCCTCCGGTTCCACTGAATGAGACGCGGTTGCCTCGAAACTGCCGCCGCTATCGTCGGTGCCACCGGATTCCGGACCAGATCAATACGGACAGAGGAGAGAGGGCGGCACTAACAGACGAAACGGTGGGCAGAGAGAAAAAAGGGGAAGTCACTGAAGGAATGAACAAAGATGTGCACGGAGGATTATGGAAAGCACAAGGATCCTCTAGAGAGAACAGAGAAACGAGATAGAATCGAGACGGTTGGATTTCAACAAAGAGGAAATGAAATTAAAAGTTAGGGAAGTATAGATAGGTGAACTCCCCCATTAGGTCTTGGCCTAACCCTTGCTCTCATAGTCGATCGAATGTAAGGGGAAAGAATAAAAATGGGATAATAATTCGTCGGAGAGGGAAATCAAGAGGTTGGAGAGTTTGTATGATTCGTCGCCGTGATATTATTTTGCGAGGGTGAGCGGATTCCATCAAGGAACAATTAAAATTATGTACTTAGAGAAGTAGATGGGATCCACGCTTTCAAGAAGATTCAAGAGATTGTAAATATACCTTGTTCATGTTTGCTTTTGCCCTTGAAGGAATGCCTCTTCCTACGCTGTTTGATAAGAGTGACTACAACCGAATTACTTGTTTAGCATCACCTGAATGCAGCATCATTTCGATTATAATCGACGTCGCGTTCACTGTTTACGTTCTGTTAATTTTCAAGTAAGATAAAAACAAATTCTTAATGCCTGTCTCGAAAGATAGTTGGATTGATGTTGGAAAGTAAAACTGAAAGGAAGCTTCAAATGTTTCTCTCTTTTGAGTATCAAAGAGATGAATCAAAGAGAAATTGAAATACTAGTATCAAGATAGTTAAGGCAAAATAAAGAACTGAACAGGTTTCGCGGATGAGTAGGTATATTTTATGAGTAATAAGTTTGGTCTAAAACCCACTCGTTTACGAAAAGATCACAAAAAAGTGATGTTCCCGGAACTGAATTCGTCCTTTTGAATTTTTGTCGTTCTTTAAATCAGCATTCTCTATTTCCCGTCGAGATAAATCTTTCGTGAATTTCACTGCAGCTTTGAGCAAACCGAATATAATTCCATGTATTAATGTAAAGAAAACTTCAAATACACCACATGAATCGTCAAAGAAACGTGCAATGAATGGACATGGCGTTGTGACTGGGAGATTAGTGGCATTGGATGGTGTGGATTTGAAGGAAAAAGAAGCGCAAATCCAGTTATTGGGATTCGTATTCGATTAGAAAATATGATAATGTAAGTCTTCCAATTCCGAATGAATTCGACTACGAACCTATTATTCCAAACGATTATATTCATGCAATCGCATTGTGCTGGATTAAAAGTTTGTCACGTTTTTGTTATAGTTTTATTATTTATTTCTAAGTAAGATCAGTCATGTGTTTTCAATTATTAGTATAGATGTTAAAATATTTAAACAATCTTGTTTGATGAAAAAAGACATGGGCCCATAATATCCATAAATGTGTGTTTACAGTCCAAGAGGGAAATAATGATGACTCTATTCTCTATTTCCTATTTCGAATTTAAGATTTTTTTAAAGACAGAATATCGGTCTAATTCATACTGGCATATTTAATTCACCGAAAATCATACTCCGCCCATTAATACATAGCTGCGGTCATTTTAATTGCCCATAAAGTTCTCTGAAATATTGAACTACTTCATTTGCTGCGAAAGCGATCTTTTACGGCGAATCCGTGACCAAGAACCAAATCCATCAGAGGTGAACAAAAATCAGTTATCACCTATGGAACTCTCTTTTTTCGCTCTTTCAAGGTCACATTCACGCAAGAGATGATTGACGGTAATTAGTCACGGCAAGTAGAGATTGAGGCTTCCTCATAAGGTGTACGGAACACTACACAAAAGACATACTTCTTCTAACCCTTCTTTCTTCTTATCCACTTTCTGCCATACACTGAACACAATACCATAAACACCCACAGAGCCAATCCCACATTTCTACTAAATGCCTTCTCACTCTCCGCTGCCATCTCACAACAATCTGTCCAACTATCACAAGTCCGTTATCAAGTCGCTAGTAATTGCTGCATAGTTATGAACAAAGAAAAATTTTCTTATTGCGAAGGGTAATAGGCAAAAATGAACTGAAATTAAGTGATAAGGAATGATATAAATAGCTGAATTAGGATTGGTGGTCAAGAGAATTTTAAGATTATTGAATGAGGTATACATAAATTAATAGACTACCTCTTGCCGGTTGCAGCAAAATTAATCAGCATAATATTTTTTATTTGCGTATATTAAATTCTTTCTACTTTAAATTTCACATGAGCTCCATGGCGCGTCATATTTGTATAGATAAACAAAACCTTCAGAACGGGGAATTTATTCTAAGGGATTCTAGTCTACTACGCACGATTTTAAACTTTCGCTTTCTACACCAAGGAATTATTAAAAAGTTTCTTTTTATGTAATACATACCACCAAATCTCTCCTGAAGATTGAATCCATGGAGGGCAATCGGCAAGATATTTTTTCCTCGGAGACATTCTTCGCGCTTTTCTTTTTTCCCGATTGACTCTAGCCCACGGCCATTCGGAATTCACCACACTGCTCATCGACTTGGTTGCACATCTGACTTGAACGGTTTCCCTCCAAGAAGATAGACGTTTGGGGGAATCCTCTAAGGCGCAGTACGCCTCGCGATGGAGTTCGGCGAGAATAGGTAATTCTCCTCTGAGGAGAATTTGTCCTGACCGCGCGCTACACATGATGTTCCTTGTGTGCACCCAACTCGTTTCCCACAGAACTTTTTATTCCGTGTCAACTGACCTCTTCATTTGGAGAACTCTCTTAATTGCGAAGTAGAGATCCACACCGATTTATACCGAGCGCTGCAGCGTTTAATTAGGTCACTTGATTGCACAAAAATATGAAAGAACAATGGAAAGAGAACGAAACCATTTTTACTGTTCGTCGTATATCTTTCTTCGTCTCAAATCCCCTTGCGGACTAATCTGTCGTAGACAGCACTTGAAACGCCCTAATTGAGACGACTGTCCTTAAAAATGGGTCAACTTTCAGAATCCACCGACACCATTGGCAACCACTTAAAATTAATTAGAGTATGTATTGCGTTAATACGATTTCAAACGGAGTAAAGGAACTCAAACACTCTTATAATTCTGTTCAAGCGGCTATTCACAAGGGCCTCTATCATTAAATGCTCGTACTCATTAATTAATTCGCACAATCAAAAGCAATCTCCTGGAAGGCGATATGGATAATTAAAGTGCTCATAAATGCAATGTTTCATTTTTACTGGCGGATGTGCTGGAAAAAGTGTTGAATGCAACTTAAATCTCGTGGAATGTGCTCTGATAATTGCGAGAAATGCGACTCTAAAGAGTTTTCCACCAAATCGTACTTAACATAATCGGGGAATGGATAATGCATGTTAAAACATAAAATAATTTTTCAGCTTTACATCTCTTCCATTAAAACTTTTCCTCCCTAATCCACGATATAAGTGACATTTTAAGAATATACTAGTAGGAAACAGAGAAGCTATGACCAATTTCAAATGGAGCTTAGAAATCATGATGCATAGGGTCTCGATGGAATTTCCGGCAATGGAACATAGTTCTTTTTAGCTTTCATTCCTGTATCTCGTAGCTTTTGCTTTGAAATGCAACCGTTATTCCTTATTCTTTTATACCTTACTTTAATTTGGATGGAGAATTTGGACAGGAAATTCGAGATTCAAACCAAGCATATTGGAGAGCATATTAAAATGCGAATGAAGTTCAGAAAATAGAACGAGATGGACCTGCGATAGAAAATCCAACTATATATTTTCTGCTGTCGAATAATGACTACTTAAAAAAGGGTTTCTAACATAGGGTCTTCAGTGCTAAAACTTTGTGTGTCATCCCTCTAATGTAAAACTTTACCCGCTTTTTGTAGGGGTAATATCATCGGTACTCTGTATAAAGTACTGTTGGCGGGAAAGGATAAGTTGTAGAATATGCGACGAGCGTTTGGGATCCGCATGAGACGGGCATATGTAAGAAGCTAGAAAGCATTCAGGGGAAGGCAGCCAGGTACGTGGTCGGTAACAATAGAAACAACGAGAGCGTTAGCAAAATGATAGATTAGTTGGGATGGGAATCACTACAGTACAGATGGAAAACTTTTTCTCAGACTGACGGGTATATATATCACGTGGAACCGTAAAGGTGGATGGGACGAACTGCACCATAGGTTCCAAACTCCAACGCATATCGGACGCGGTGACCACCATCTTAAAATTGAAGAGCGACAACACAAGACTGATTTGGCAAACTTTTCTTTTATAAATAGAGGGATAAGGAAATGGAATGCATTACCTGGAGAAGTTCTCATTCCAATTCCAGAGAATTCAAGAAAATTTAAATCTAAGTTAAATAAGTAATGTAATGTTGTAAATATGGGTTTATTATGTTTTTAGTTTTTGTAAATTTTTATCTTTTGTTCTGATTTTGAATGTGTGAATGCAATGTATTCAATATATTTTGTTTGACGTACTGCCTTCGGGAGGTTTTGCGGGGTTTCCCTCTCGACTAGGGCAAATGCCAGGCAGAGTATTGCATTTGTTCCCCCGAGAGCTACCACCTGGCCTGGTGCCTATTTGTGGCTCTATAGCAACAATAAATAAATTAAATATTTATTAAAGTAACTGATATCGATAATTTTACATTAAATGTTTTGCATGACCTTGTTTCCTTACTGAGAAGTAAAGCATCTCAACGATAAAAATGGAGAAATGGAAAATAGGAAATGATAATGTGCGGTAATCAATATTTTTTAAATGGCGAATATTACAGCAGATATCACCATTTCAATGGAAAAGGTAAATTAAACTATGATATTCAGCAGACGAATCATTCAAACTCCTTGTAAGCCAAAGATGCATGAAATATCTATGGGAATGTTTTGTTTCAAATCCAACTTGAAATTCAGTACTTAAAACACTTTTGTTATTGTGATTGTTTTGAAGTAAAATATTGGACAGAAAGTTCGGCCAACCATCTAAACCAGCTCTTTTAGCTATCCTTCTTAAAGTATCAAAGGAAATACTATAAATCTACTTAGCGTTATACGAGCAAAAAATTCTTGGTTTATTACCTTTGATGGACTCAAAATTTCTCAGGAAACATGCAACAGTGGTAAAGCAATATTCGCTATGAAAGCAAAATGGCTCTCATGGTTTGAAGAGTAAGTGGAAACGAGAATTAGAAAAGATTAGAGCCTTAAGAATGGTGTTCATCAAAATAGATGCTCTCTGTCAGAGAAGAACGGTCTGACCGAGATTCTGACTCTGAACGGAAAACGAACCAAACATCATTAATAAATTCAACTGCACGAAGATCGATTTTTATTTTTTCGCATGGATTTATCACTTCATCTGCAATTATTCAAACACATAGCTCTTCATAATCCGGTAATGATAGATGAGACATTAATCCCAAAGATTCTCATAAGCGGTTCTCCCGAATGATACCGAGAATTCATAAAATCAATCCATTATTCACTTTTGACGGCCGAAGCTTAAGATTTTTAGTAACTGTGGGCACGTAAAATAATATTTATGCTCCCCTATTCCATTTAATTTGAATAGAGCCTAAAATTAATAATGATGCTCAATAGTGAAATCGATGAATTTTAAAGTCAACTTATAAAGCTCAAAAAATCATAGTTTTACTATGTTAGACTTAGACTTCTTGGTAGTTCTCCATAATGAAAAGGGGGATCAATCAGTACCTTATACCTTTACATTTATATATACCTATTTACTTATACGACAAAAAATGTGATAAAGGTATAAGAAGTTACGGATTTTCCCCTTTCTTAAGTTTATAAATCCATTTATATCTGTTTTACATGATTCCAAAAATTTTAAAGTTTAATAAGCCATATCTTGAGACAGTGAAAATGTGAGCTTCAAGAAAAGCACTCACGACAATCTTATTAATCCTTCTTTAACGGAATATGACGTTCAAAGAGAGAATATTTGAAAAAAAACTAGAGTTACAACATCATCTCTTAAAGAAAGGATGTGTTCATCATTAAAATTATCTACGATTCAACGTAAAAATAAAACCAGAATGAAAAAATAACAAGATTCTCTGAAATAAAATACCTAAGAATACAATGATGAAAACAATTGACAAGGAATTAGAAAGGAATATTTTTCATGTCATTATTTTGGAATTTTGTTTATGTTTTACATGTTTCTATACGCATAGCCTATGAGTGAAGAATTTCTTGAGAAACGGAAAGACTACAAGATTCCTCTATCTTATCACTACTCAAGATAAATGACGAAGCTTGTTCACGGAAGATATTGTACTACTAGAACGTTCATTGTGCATTGTTTTTCGTTACTAGGTTTCGAATCATTTACTGCGCTGTACGTTTATGACCAATGATCTCTCCAAACCACCCAAAATATTGAGACAAAATCTTTATATAAATCAACCTTTCATGACTTTCTACCATTTCCGTAGAGAGTAATAATTATTAAACCAACCACTGTACCGTTATAGAATGGATAACAAGTTTCATTCACTTTCGTGGAAAGAATGATACGGGAAGATCCGCACCTTCTTCAAACCCTCTTCGCTCGAAAATGAAAAAAGGGCGAATACATCGCTTTCTTCCATAGTTCGGAGACATTGAATCAAGTAAAATCTTCATCAAAAGCTATTAAATAAGAAAAAAGAGAGAACTTTTGAAAAACATTTTCAAAAGTGCCGTATTTCCCAGCCTATAAGACGCACCTAGATTTTTCAGGTTAGAATTTACGAAAAAAACTAAAATACTAAAAATGCAGAAAAGAATTTTAATGATTTTACATAAAAAATTTTACATAAAAACGGAACTTTAATATTAAAAAATTAATTAGGAAATATATGAGAGTTTATTCATCATAGAACCCCAGAAATTCCTCATCACTGCTGCTAAAATCATGCGCGTAGATATTTTCTCGGGAGTCGTCACTTTCCTCATACAAAATGTCATCTTCAGTTCCATCCAGCGCATTGCTGATTGCACAAGTTTTGAAAGACTTAATGAAAGAGCAGCATCCATTGCAAGAGTAAACTAAACATGCTACATTGTATGCATTTCTAATTTATCCGGGAACTTTTTTGAAGGAAGTTATACATCGACATATTAAAACTTTATTTCTAACAACCTGCTCAAAAAAGTGTTATTATCAAAATTATTAATGAATTGAACTATTTTTATGCCTGATACACTAAAAATACTTAATGGTATTAATTTATCCTGTCAAAACGGTTGCTTATTATAGGACGAAGTTATAACCTTGATATCCGTATACCATCGGCGCATAAGACGAAGGCTAATTTTAAAGCACATTTTGGAGAAGAAAAAGTGCGTCTTATCGGCCGGGAGATACGGTAATTTTCATGTACAGGTTACTCTGAGTCAATAACTTGAAGAGAACTTTAGTTTTTGAATTTTATATCGGCGGGTTTGGATGAATCCGAATTAGGCTCTCGGGTCTATGTGTCTCGAGCAAAAAAGTAATAATGATTAACAATCGGAGCGCTAAGTCAATTACTCTCTCGGGTTACTCGGGTTATATAAACATTTGCTTGCTTACAGCAAGTACGTAGTTTATATTTTTCTTGAATGGATAATTGAAAGATAAAAACAATTCCCGCCCTAAATAACTTAATTTTTTGTCTATGTATTTTGAAAAAAGTTCGATTCCCAAGCATTTCTTACGGCAGCTATGATTCCGTCCGGGCGTCGAACTAAAGATATACCACACAAAATATTTCATCATTATTATAAGTATCGGCATCTACATAAATTCTGCAAATTTCACAGCAAAATACGTTAATATAGTGCCTTATAAGGAGTCCGTATTATGCATCCATCCGTATGCATTCTTTATGGAGATTAGTATATAGAGTATAGTATAGAGTATACGACACCTAGAATGGAACAGCGACCATTTGCAAAATTATTACGTCCGCGAAATTTAAAGATGAGGCCCATATATGTATGATTGATATTTAAATTTTCTACACGATCGGAAAGTGTCTTGAAAATCTAGCCCATGTATTCTTATGGGGAAAATTGAGATTACGTGGGCTCTCTGGCATACTTTGAAGATGAAGGAAATGAAAATTTAAGATTTAATAGAAATAATTTTTGTAGTTTTAATCGATCCATTATATATAATATCTTTGTTTTAGTCAATGCGTGATTTTTGGTCGATCTATTTCGATAACTCTTAAAAGAGCATTATTAAAGAACACCACATATGAGCAGCGGATTAGGCGATATCAAAAACTTTATTCAGTCTTCGTATCAACTAAAACTATAAAATATAGTATATATAATATCGGTGCGAGTAAGTAATAGATAACCAATTGATAGTTGTAACTAAATTCATTATAAAGTTTAGCTTAAACTTTTAGTTAATTCATCGTGAACTATTGAAAACATACCACAGGTTGAAGGAATTTTCAAGTTCGACAACTAATTAATATAAAATGAAGGAATGGCTAATCATTTTTCCTAAACAATTAGTTTTGTTTGAATCTATTGTTTTTAGATAATGTTCCTCAACGAACTTTTTATTCTTTAACCATTCAAAACACAGATTTACTGGTTGTACGACTAACCTATTATATTAATCATAGAAAAATTGCCAAAAAGAAAATTTCGCTAATGAGTTCACAGTGACGAAGGAATGAAAGGAAAAACAAAAATAGAAGGATAAAATCATATTTCCATAACCAGACACAGCATTCCCAGAGGCCTTACTTAATGATGAAGTAAGCTCAGCGATTGTAAGGAGAGCCCAAGGGAATGTTCAGAGATGAAACAAAAACGTGTTTCCATTGGATGGCGCTAAGGGTACGAAATCCTTACTTGTTTCAGAGGAAATAAAAAAAGAGCAGCGAAGATAAACGATTAACATGCTCCCCAAAGCGTTGGTGAGACCTTTAACGAGACTCAAGGCACATTGAATGAGTGCAGACTAAAATCCCCACCGCCTTACACAAATGTCATATCACGAACGAACATTTCACAGACACTCTTACGCGCGACGAAATTCGTTCCCGAGGGATATCAATCGTAATATCAAAGTTAATAACTCCAGTTTATATACTGAATTGATTTAACTAAGCATCGAATTTTGCATTGTCACCACGGCAGCTGTCACCAAAGATGGCTTCTCGCGGCCAGATTCCCATATTAAGCCAGACTCCCATTCAAAGACATCCGCCTATGAAAAGGGGGAGAGTGGACGACTGACTCACCATTCATACGCACGTTTTTGTGAGATTTTTTCGATTCTTCGTCCTTCACAATATCCTTCGTCCTTTCCACAGGGAGGAGTTTGCAAGTGTTGATACTATGGAATTTTATTCCTCTTAAAATGCATCTTTGAGAAAGAATCCATTCCCTCCGCTATGGCCACTCATTCTACTTTCTTTCTCGATTGAGATGCGTGAATAAGTTGGTAAAATTTTCCATTCTGAATAGGCCTTAAAATGCAATTGATGCTTCATCAAATCCCGTTGTGGACACACAAAGTTGTAATTATATCGAAACGGAATACTGGGTCACTCAAAGGCTGCGTGACAATATGCAAACTAACTACGAATCGTTCAGTAAACTTCTTCTCACAGGAAGCGTTATCAGATATTATGTTCATCTACGATAAAATACGAGATAACGATGGTAACAATATAGCTCACCTCTTTCCACGGTGAACTTATAAGATATATTTCAGACTTTAGTTCTAATTCCTCATCCTTAACCCTTAGTTCTTCCTTTAAGAAATTCAATCACTTTTATTGAAGTCTCAGCTTAACATATCGAAATTATGCGATTATACAAATTAAGCACCATTGTCGTTGACAGTTCCATTATATGAGAACGAAAAAACACTCAAAGGAAACAAATTTACGTAACTTACAAGCATCGTTACGTGTCGGCTATTAACTGGTTAGAGTTTACTACAGCTGGTTCGAGTGAAGGAGGCAAAATGGGAAGGATTTCTCCCTCGCATCTAATGAGTACTTCAAATGATAGAGATAACGAAGCTTATCTGCGAGTTTAGAAATAAAACATTCTCGTGAAATCAAAGCGATAAGACATCGTGAGAGGCAGTGTACAAATACGTAGGCAAGAATTGAGAGTCTGTTTCATAGTTGACTACTACTGTATGGATTAATTATTACTATTCGTACGTAAGCTGTACATGAAAATAACAACATTCGTCTCAAATTATCTCGCGACAAATTTTTCGTAACGTAAGAACCAAAAAAGTTTGAGGCGATGTATTTAGATTGCACAATCCAATTTTTTGGAGGATACATTCCACTTAAATTATATTTTACGCATTTTATATGATTACGCAAAAATTAGTATAATTTGAATTTTATTTATTCATAAAGTATTAAAAGTTCTCTAACTAGTATTTTATGTCGTATAGCAGGGATGCGCAACCTTTCCGCTGATGACGGCCGGACTACAGACTTTTTACTTTAGGAACGGCCGTCAGTAAGTCCAAGTAAACTTAATAATGCTGTATGATTTATGTAAAAATATACAAATTTTACATTAAAATGGAGTATGATATATGTGACATCCAATTTATTGGTCAACATACGTAAAAAATGTCTGCGTTACTTAATATGGTATAAAATAAAAGTTTTACAGCAATTGTCCACACATCCATGGCCGCCTAAGTCCTTGCCCGCAGCCGCAGGTTGCGCACCCATGCCGTATCTCTTACATGTAGACGCTTCGGGTTTGTTCGGGAGTCGCCGATTTTTTTACGTAGTGGCCCACTAAATCTCACCCATAAAAAAATCGAAAACCGACCCTACCTATCATGGGTTCGATTCGAGGAGGCCCAATAATCGACTTTCCCTCATAAGAATGCATGGGGTCGTTTTTCAAATAATTTTAACATATACTTCCCATTAACCTAGAAGGATAAGATTTCATGTAGCTATTGCTATTATATATATCGACGGAAAAATGCTATAGTTAACGTACAACTGGTTATAGGTTCGATGCCAGGAGGTGAAACATTTTCAAATTTTGAAAAATAGTATCTCTCTTAATATGACACATAGATCATTCAAACTTCCTACACGTATATAGATACCTATATAATGTACTTAGAAAAAAATCAACAGTTGCCTATGTGCCATGGGTTCGAATCCAGAGCGACCCGTAATCTCGATTTTCCCCGTAAGAAATACATTGACCATATTTCCGAAAACTTTTTAGGGCACTCCACAACCGCGCAGAGGTTCAAAATTTCACACAGCCATAAAAGGGACTCCTTCCCACATAAAAGCCTCCGTAAGAATGTCATATATCATAAGTGGTCGTTGGTATGCATGACTTATCCGAATAATCTTTCGAAAAATCTTAAAAATCTTCGTTTTCTTAAAAGATATATTTTCCGATTGCTTGCTGTTAGCAAGCGTACCTTTACTCGTAATTTATGTACTCATAAGAGCATAATGCTCTAAATAATGCTTGCATAATATTTTATTATACCACATCCAAAGTATCATATTAAACAACTCTTTCATGGTTAAATTTTTCAACATAAGAAAATTCAGATATGTATGCTCTGCATTTCGCATGGAATTCAATTTTCCAAAAAGCGCAAATGCTTACTACCGCTGGAGGATTACTGTCGGTGTTGCAATTCATAATGGATTCTTCATCCCTTCCGAATCTTTCAACGGGGTATCCCTGCTCTGATATTATTAGGAAGACCTTTTCCAAATAACATTAGAGCAGATAGGAGTACATGAAAGAAAATGATTAAATCACTGAACATAGTAACATAATCGAATATTTTATTTCATATTTATTACATCACGGAATAAATTTTCGAATTCGCTATTTTAAAAGAAAACGCTGATTTTATTTCACCCAGTTTTATCGCGGCTTATACATGTATATACGTAGATAAATTCGGTTTTTTAAAGGAATTTTACCGGATAACAATAAGTGGAATTAATGAAAGCATTCCAAAGCGTCACACATAAGTAAGCCATGATCTCTCGTTCGAGCACAAAAATAAAGAGAATATATGTAGCTAAGTAAAATGACCTAACAAGAGTCGTCACGGTAGTATTAATAAGTCATTTGAAGGGGGCGAGGTCAGCCGTGGGATAGGTGGGCGGAGGCCGTCTCCTAGCGTTCGTTTAAAGCCATTGGTGAACATGGAAACATGAGTCTGCAACTCCCAGGTGAGGATTTCTTTTTTTGGCCAAAGAAGATGCGCTCCAAAGGTTTTCGCTTCGGAGACGAAACATTCAAAATTGGAAAATAACGTTAACAGATGAATACAGTCGCCTCTTGTCTGTGATACATAGCCGGTTGCTAAAGAGATGAAGCAGTTGTGTAACAGATACAGACATCTTTAAACAATAAAATTAAACAGATTCACTGATGTGTATACATATAAACATACCGATTTATTTCTCGATTTGTGCCTGTAGTTGTATGAAGCTCTTGAGGGCAATTTTCCCTAGCACTTACGGAAATGCGGAGATTTTTTGCGATGAAGGTACATGAGCTTAGCCAAAGCTTTACATTTTCCGAAACTGAGCGATCAAATTACGAAGGATACGTTTATATGCACATTGAAAAAAATTTGCAAAAATCGATATAAGGGATCAAAAGTTATAGGTTACGTGCCTACATGTATTTTGAGGTAGGGTTTCAAGTGCCCCCTTAAAAGCACACGAAATCGTGAATCCGCAATAAGCGAACCAGGATAACTGTAGGAAAACCAACAATTAGTAATATTTACTCGCTCTTCGTTTATTGGACAGGTGTTTTCTACGAAAACGTTCGGTAGAGGAGATAAACCAAAAATCAATACTTTCGTGGACCATTGACATTCTAAGAACATGATAAACAACATTGTGATTGAATTTATTACATTTCTAAACAGTAAACGTACACACATATAGAGTAGGATAGAATAATTTACCACTACACGTAAATAAGGATATTTTAAGCGACTTATAAATTTAAGATAGTAATACAAATAATAATAGAAGCAACGAAAACATCGAAACTTAGGCAAATCGTTTCCTCTTCTCATTCTGCGCGGTAAAACATTCAAACAATGAAAATTTGAGTAAAAAAGAGAAAACTCTACACAATTGCCATTGTGGGAGTCCGACGGCCGTGACACAAGATTACGTCACGACTATTCTGAGGTTAACAAGTTTAAATGAGGTTCACAGCAAACGCCACGTCCTCATCTCGTTGAATATTTACCCGAATAGCTATAAAGATATATTCTAAAGGTGAATTTCAGAAAAGCGGAAAATCTTTTTCTCTTAACATCAAACGTATCCGATGTTACGACTAGAAAAGTGAGTTTATTTCATTTCATCGTAATGATACATAATTGAACGCGCACTTGTGTTCACATAGCTCAAAAAACTCTTGTATAAAAGAAACGAAAATTATCTTATAACGCTAATGATTGCCCGTTACAAAAGATAAATAAAAATATAACTAATTTCCCGGAGTCGTAAAAATCTGAAAGACCATATTAAGGATAATATTAATATGTACTCCATATTTATGTGATAAAACTTGAAGGATGTTAACCTATCAAATTGAACAACGAAACAATGGCTAAAATAGATGGAAGCAGCTGGTAAACATGAAAATTCTCGATAAGACATTTTTAATAATAAGCATATATTACATATACGTACATAAACGAAGACTAATAAGTTTATTGGATGGAGACGCTAATTTTTCTACGACTGAAGTTTATATTGCGTAAGAATAAAGCCCGTTAATTGATCAACCACTTCCGCCGATGAGTATGGCGTTCTTTGCACAACAGAAACCCATTTCCGATCTTAGGTTCTGAATCATTGGCACAGCAGAGGTAATTGTAACATCTCCGTTAGTTTCGACAACATGGAAACCTCATTTCGCGACCCAATTTTGGATGATCGCTAATAGATCAGAATCCGCATCGAATGAATATAACGTTTGAAGACTATATCGCGTCCGTTATCTTTTCTCACTTTTCCAAAGACGTCTCTATATACTATGATTTGAGATCTCTTCAGAATCTCACGCACGTGGTAAACTAGAACGCGTTAAAACGGTATCCCGCAGAGGGTAACGACACCTGACTACTCTGTAGGATGAAACAGACTTCGATATCAGATGAACATTCACTGACCCTCTAGGAAATCGCTTAGGACAACTAGCGTCGATAGTTGAAAGCTGTATTTTGCAAGGGTCAACGCCACAGAACAGCTATGATGTCGACATGCTATTAGCTGGCCAAAGACCTTCCACTGCCTACTACTGATTTCCCTTTCTCAAACACTTTCGAACTAGAAGGGAGTGGGAAGCAGCCCTCGCAAAATCCTTTTGGAGAAAAGGGCGTTGAAATGTTGAGGTAAAAGTGACCGCTCGCTAATGGAGGTGAAAGTCACGGTGATTATCAAAGGTCTTCAGTCGTATCGGAGCACTGTATTGATTGTGAAGTGCATGAAAGAATAGTTTTAGGTATTTCCGCGGAATGCGTTGACAAAGCAAAATATAAAAGAACACAATCATGATTGTGAACCATTCGGTGATGGAATTTTTACGGGACTCAATCTCACAGGACTTCATCTTGCGCCACATTTCCCCTAAAAGATGTCTATTCAATTATTAGATAACTTTAATCTATTCCGTTCAAACGTTCCATGTTTTATCGTTAGGAATTTTAGGAAATTAATTATTAATATCTAAATATATAATATAGGAAATTAATTAGGAAATATCTTAGGAATTTTTTTCAAGTAAGAGTTGTATTAGTGGATTCGCTCGAAGTGTAACATTGATGGAGACAGATGCATAGTAATCCTTTTAAGATTTTTTATGTATGATCTATAATGAGGGCATAGAAAAAGGTAAGAAACCATCAATAGGGAAAATTGAACAAGTAGATATAATAAATTGAAATATATACCCTTCATTCAGCTAGAACATATTAGTTAAACAAAATGAGGAGATTGAATACACCAAACGATTCAGTGAACTGTCATGATTTAGGAAAGACCATTAAAGGATAGAGATGTAATATAAATCGGAGAAGTAAAGGATTGGAAAAACTCATTTTGTTGTTGGGAACATTTAATACAGTTTCATCCTCTTTACTAGGTAAATGAATGACATCAAGAAAAGGCGAAAGGAAATTTTTCATGGAAAAAAGTATTAATGGAGAAAAACTTGGTATATTTTTTAATACGTACAGGGGATATTAATCAGGAAAATATTATATAGGACTCCTTGTTTTGTAATTGGCGGATCATCGATACTAAGCTAATAATCATTCTTACGAAACCTATTCGTATGTCCTGACACAACTCTTCCATTAAAATGAATATATTTAAGTAGAAGGACTATCGGGGATTCGAAATAAGATCTTTGGTTCAGGAGAAGTCAAAAAATGAATGTGATGCTAGTTAAAATGAATGAATGTTTAAACACTTTAGTAGATTTAGGTAGTAAATTCCCTCGATTAATTATGCGTCAGCGAGAGTTCAATTCCGATAACGAAATATAAGGAAAGCGATGTTTTGATGTTTTAATCGCAAAATAATTGGGGGTTTTCTTAGTTTTAAATATTCTTATTTTCATGATAGATGTAATTAGAAAACGTAATGTTTAATGCACTGTAAGATAATGAATGTATTATGTAAGAATAGGTTTAAATAGCTATCATACTCATCACAATGAGAGATAATCAATGGGACCATGAAGATATAAGTTTGGATTTTTAGCATTAGTTGAAAATTTACTCGCAAAAGTGATCACACTTAGTGATCAAATCAAAAATTATTTACTGATTGTTAGATATATATTACGTCTTTATCTTCAATTCCATAATGTGTAATTATAAACAGATAGTAAGAGCATATGAGCTAATGACCATTTAACTAGAATACATATAAGAGTGGCATTATTCCGTAGCTGATTTTGCCTTAAGTTTCAGTTTGATAAGAACGTTTAATCGAGAACGCTCTTCATTCAAGTTGGTTGAAGAAATATAAATTCGGAAATCCTAAAACATCATTCGAAAAAAAATCTCGTAAAATGTGATGACGAATAGAAGTTTTCTATTAAAATATAACGTTTCCCGAAATATTATCAATACGCTGCTATACGATAGGATTAACGATTGTATTGGAATATGATTCAACCTCTTTCAGGTAAGGTTTGGCAAAACTCACGAAGAAATCAACGAAGAGATGTCAACGATAGATGTAAAAACTGAGCACAATCGTCTGGTGGGAACCAACAATACATTACTTCAAAAAGACATGAAAATATATTAATCTTCGAGAAGATACATAAAATCTTATTTTTTCTATACTGATAAAAGATCAAAGTTTAACTTTATAAGAAAGTTAAAATGAAATTTAACAAAGTAAGATCTTACTGATAACCTCATTTGATATTAATACGATCCATATGAATTAAAAGGATGTAAATTATGAGCAAACTTATGCACTAACGCTTTCTAAAGCAATTTATTGCGAATGATGTAATATTTTTTGTTTAATTGAACTTAAAATCGATGCCTAAAAAATAGAAAGCACAACGTAAATAATTTCTTTAAAACTATTTTCATTTTCTTGCATGAGATTGGTTTTCCTTAAAATAGTTTAAAGAGCATATTACTTCCTAGAAGCCGAATGAATTTTTATTATATCCTTTAGCTAATAATAGTCCAACTATTCAAGAAAAATTCAATCCAAGAGAAAGTTGCTCAGTAAAGCTACAGGATATAGATTTTACAGTTCTTGACAGCTCAAAAATGTACCATTTCGAATTAAACTTTTCTCATGAGACAGTTGGCCACATTTATTGATTGAAGATTCGTATAATAATGGTTATATGAGCAATTTTTATCGCATGTCTACCCGACCTTGGCAAGACCAATTCAAAAAATACCGCGCCTTTAATTGCCGAGATGACTTTCCACCTGATCGTTAGATTCAATTGCTTGAGAATCCTAATCGAATGAGGCAGTTCCTTCCAATTTGGTAAATACGATAATTTACACTTCACGTGAATATAGCATGATTGAGGCAACTATAACTCTTACATTTTTTTGACAATTCTTATGAGTTTACCAATTGAAAATTCATCCTTAATTTAAACCTTTTAAAAATATGATTCGGCTTCAGATTTTTACCTGTAATGGATTATACACACCCTCTTAACTGGTTTCAATCTCGAGTTAAGAGATCCGTTAAAACAAATTCAACCTTTGTAAAGGAGATATCATCTCAATTTTAAATTATAATAGCTATAGTTCAAAAGTAATAAAACTCAAAACAACATCATGAGAGTACCTATGAATTCAAGATCAGTGAAGATAATGTAGCTTGTTCGAAGGAAGTATTTGAATTAGACTATCTAATAAAACGCAGACAATCAATGATGTACTTAAGTATATCTTTTAGTTTTTATTCAAATGTATCATTTAAATACGTTGTGCTATTAAAAATAGACTTCGATTTAGTGGTTTTGGTTTGATATCCTTTTGGATTGATATAATATCGTTTCTTCAAGAGGCAAACACGCTCAGGGACATTCACTCAGAGATGTTCTACAATCGTTAACTTGCGGTGAACGACCCACTACGCGAATAAGAGAACGAGTAGACCCTTGGGAATTCAGTAGCTTGTGGTTCACTCTTCTGAGTTCCTCATAGAAGGTGAGGGTATTGAATTCTGTCGTCCGAAATGAAATGATAGTCTCATAGTGTACAATATAAATAGGGATATCAAGGAAGTTTTCACGACAATTAAAGTTTAACAGTCTGTGAATACCTTTTTTTAAATTTAAATTTAAAAATTTAAATTCAATTTAATTTAAAAATTCCACACATTCAAATTCCTCGAAACTTAAGATTCTAGCATGAACAGTATATTTTCTAGCTGTAATCAATAGAATCCTAATTTTGTGATTGTATCGATTAATAAATAAGCCTGTATCAAGAACGTTAAAGGGGTGTATGTAATACAGCAAATTCAGGGCTCTCTTTAGAAAATTCTGAAATTAAGATTTTCTACGGAAACTGAACAGTTCATAAAATACTTAATTTGATGAATGAACGGAAAAAGGTCATTGAAAAAATTTAACAAAAATATGTTTAGCCATTCACTTTATTGTATATTTGGTGTGGGGTATATTTGCTAATAAATCTCACGATGCGTCTAACATTCCGGTCCTATTCTATGAATCCTTGCGCTCTGCTGACTTTTTTGGGGCGGCGAACTAGGTCCAGGAATCAATTGATTATTATTTATTTGATACCAGATTATCTGGTGTAGATGAGCCTTCCGGAGCCAACCATTCGACAGCAATGTAACTATGTTTATGTTTTTATGGCTTCAGCTCTCTGGTAGTGCAAAAAGCTGTAGAATCGACCAACTGGTGTGTGAAGGGAAAAGAGTGGTCATAACGGTATTGTAGCGTGAGGATCGTATATGTGGGAGAGGAGAGGCGAATGCTAATAACGCGCCTCCTCAACTTCCGTAAGAGCCAAACAATATTTGAAAGCCCTTCCCACGCAACTGCTTCCGATTTAGGAGAGCGAGAAGTGAAAACAGCAAAGGTTACTTTTAAATTTTACTCGGCCAACGGTCTCTTAAACCGCACTCAAGGAGAAAGGAGGAGCAAAAATTTCTCTGCAGATTTTCGAAGGATCCGAAATACATAAGAAATAAACGTTTTGAACGGCTCCCTTGCACAAAGTTGAGCTTGAACGTATCGCATTCATCGCAGATATCTATGCATGGAGCAAAGCGAACGCTCTCAGAGAAAGCGATTAAACAATTTCCTAAATCACGCGATGTGAAGATATGCTTCTCTATAGGAATATCTATACGAAACTAATTCCATGCGTAAAAATAGCCGTTTTAAAGTAAGAAAAGGATTGAATCTGTAATGTGGTTGCATGGGAATACACGATTACACTTTTTGTTGTAATTTGTTATAATCGAAACAGGAGTAAATCACAGAAATAAAACAACAATGTAACTGGAAAATTAAATCGATGAGAGAAATTGTAGATGGGGGATACTCATCCTATACGATAATTTAAAATTAAAATCTATACAATAAGATTGAAGAAGTAATTGTAGTTATAAGTACTTTATTTAGTTCTACTATTAATACACGGTTTTCATTCATTAATGAAGAGGTAATGGAAACTGAGAAGAAAAATTTGTAAATCATGTACGAGAACATGAAGAATACGGTGGTTGGCGCAAATTTTATTTCCTCGAAATACATTCGGACGTAAAAATATATTGTTTACACTATCAGCAGAAAAAAGAGACAGGACTATTGCTTTTCAGATGATCAATTATAGACAGCGTTAGATACCTACAAGATTCTAAATAGCGTTAAAGACGAGTTTCCATAGTTTCCCATTAGTTTTCATGAAATTTCTTTACAATGGAAATTTTTGAGAAAATAAGTAATACTGCGTTGATTGACTCTAGAAATTTTTTCGTACATATAATTTCATTGGAAATGGTATACCTCCAAAATGCGGTAAGATTAATTTTGTGTAAATTAGTTAAACGAAACTATGGATTGATGGTTAGTAGCTCAATGAAGATTTAGAGTTCAGTGAGTAGAATGTACCCTATAGATATTAATTAATTGTTGTTTTTTTCTAGTTAATGGATACTCTTATATTTACATCAATTAATATATAAATTCTGAAAAATTCAAAAAATTAGGAAGGAACTTTTAATTTTTAATACATCTCAAAACAAAATTTACTCATATTCGTCGTTATCTGCAAGTAACCCTTTATTTCCTCTGAAAACAATTTTTACATAGAATAAATGAAATACAAATGAAAGAGTTACCTTTTGCATCCGGTCGCAGTATATTTTGAAATCCAGATTCAAAGTGTGAGTCCTGAAACACGAAGCAAATTATACGCACGATTCAAACACCTGTGCCGTGCCTAACCCAGCTGAAAGTACTTATAATATGAGAGATACACACGTAGTTAAACCAATCCTGGTCCTTCGTTCTGGTATCTCAGCGCCCTCACCGGGACATTCTCGATCAGCGAACTACCTTCACCCACCTCAAGACTGAACAGATGTGGAATTAGAAACGAAATTCTATTGGCTTTCCGCTTGCTTTTCAAGCGTACCTCTTGGAAATACCCCAATGAAAAAGTTTGTAAAATACGGGAATAGGAAATACCGGATCGAAATTCGTTTCGTTCGCAGGATTTCGGGATGTAGAGATTATAACAATTGAGGAACGAATCCGAAAGTGTAGAAATGGCCGACGAGGAACTTCCTCCGGGTTGGGAAAAGAGATTAAGCAGGTCCACTGGTCGGTTTCTTCTTATTCATATTGTGATTCAAATTGGCAGAATGCTTGACGCAGTATTTGTATCATTATGTTTGTAGAGTATTGAATTTTTTGATTGTGCTTTCTTGGTAACACACTGGAATCCAGCGTCATGTATTAAGTATGCTGTATGATCGGTACCGCGTTTGTTATTTTTGTAACTTTATTTAGTTTCATTATATTTAGATTTGTAGACATCACCAAACATACGTCTAAAATCTTTAATTGAGGTAATCATGACATTCTTGTGGGCGTCGTCGAACAATGCAGTGATTTCTTATTATTCAATGAAAGCGGGAAAAGTATGCACAAATGCTCCACTAACCGTTGAGCCTGTCAACAAACAAATGTTATTTGCATTTGTATGATACTGTACATAATTGATATTTAACATGAAATTTATTAAATTCCAAGTCTAATTTGTGAATTGGATATTTGTTTTATTAGAATGCTGTTTTCATTCGAGAAATTATAAGGAGAAAGCGGAATATTTATAGAAATTTTATCGACCAAATTTTATTGCTTAATTTCGATTTAGGTCGTAGCATTGAATACTTCACGATAAATTAAGAAACGTTCCAGGATGTGTTGAAGCAATGATTTTATGTATGGAAGAGGGTGGGAAATATTCTCAACGTTATTTTAACATTAATCGTATACTTTCCTCAATAACTACTGTCTACATTTCCGAAATAATCTGTGATTCCTATTTCTTTGTTAAGTACATTGGAGATACTTACTTTTAAGGTTTGAAAGAAATGTTTTTATTTCAGGTCAAAATTATTATCTGAACATATACACAAAAGAAAGTCAGTGGGATCGACCGGAGAAGGAGGCCGAACCGGCATCATGGGGTGGACCTAGTGCTGTACAGTGCAGACACCTGTTGGTTAAACATCGTAACTCAAGAAGACCATCATCATGGCGCGAGGAGAATATATCTCGAACACAGGATGAAGCCCTAGATTTAGTCAAATGTAAATAAATCGTCAAACTTACTTTCGCAATATTTTTTCGTTATTTGCGTGTTGGATATTTTTTAATTTTTAGTTAAGTTTTAGTATTTAAAGTTTTTGTTTTGTTTTTTCGAGATGGGGAATAAGAATAATTTTTACTTGACCAAATTTGTCGATTTGCCGAGCAGAAAAAGTTACAGAATATTATTTTGTTAGTGTTATTTATTTCGAATCAAGTTAGGATATCTCATTCGAAGAATGATTCGCACACTTAAATATTTTTTCCTATCTTCTTAATTTTTTTAGATCACTCTGGTTTTCTGCCTCTTGAACATATGGTTTGTAAAATTTGTATAACTGTTTCCTTCCTTTATGACCCATGTGGCATGGAAATTTCTGCTTAAGTCCTACATTGAAGTTTTGAACATTCTTATTTCATCAATGGAAATTAGTTTATAAATTAGTCTTTCTAAGATATTATTTATAGACTATCAAACAGGTAATATAATTTAAAATCTCTAACCCAAATTTCAACCTACCTAATGTTTATCACTTAAATTTTTTGTAGCATATCGTGAGCAAATTGTGTCTGGAAGAGCCTCTTTTGCTGAACTTGCTCGAAAGTATTCAGACTGTAGTTCAGCTAGGAAAGGTGGTGATCTTGGTCCATTTGAGCGAGGTGTAATGCAGAGGCCCTTTGAAGAAGCTGCATTTGCTCTGAAAGTTGGAGAACTCAGTGAACCTGTTTTCACTGATTCTGGAGTGCATATAATTTTGCGCACAGCATAGGTGTACTTTCTTTATACTGAACATAGGATTACATTTCAATGCCTAGATTGTGTGTAATTAATACAAATTACTTTGTTGAAGAGTTGGAAAGAAAAAATCTCAACTTCTATTAATTCGCTTAATCTCACTCTGATTTTTCTAAAATATATTTAAAAATTTCTTTGGAATGTAATGAACAGTTGATGAACGGTTGCTTTTGTGAAATGATTTCCTCACAACCATGATTAGCTGTAAGGTTTCTCTATGAGAAACAAATTGTTAATATTTAATAATTTTGTTTCTTTGGCAAGCTATGTTATTGTGCTACTCTGTATAGAGCTTTCTAAGAGTCTTTGATCAGTCTTGATAAATGGTGAAAAGCAATTTGAATGCTTACTTGAAATGAGAAACTCTGTAGGCTGTGTCAAAAGATGCTTATTTATCATTCCGGATAGTAATTATTCAGTTCTGTGATTTGAAAAGTACTGTTCATTATTTCTCTCATTCCCTGGTCTCTCAAGAAATACATTTCTTTTATAAGTTAGTTGTTATTTTGATCCTTGTTGACACTAATATTTGATTCTATTCATTCTTTTATTTGGAATGCTAAATTATATTTTATAATTTGAATTCCTCAGCTCCTTTACATTACATCAAGATGGTTGATTAAACCTAAATACCATTATAAGATCCATTTTTAATCAATATGTAATAATATCAATAACAGCTATTAGAAGAAAGTTGCCTGACAAAGTTTAATTATCTCTAGAATGAATCCTCTTTCTCATTAACACGTAAGCGGTTTTACTTTATCACTAATGGCTGTGAATCATTTTGTCGTTCTAATGCTGTTCAAAATACTTCAATTTCACTTTCAGTCAAAGTGATTACTTGCTCTTGTAAAAGTTCATTATCATTAATAAGTGTAAAAAATACTGTTTTTGTCAGTACCTATAAAGGGAAGAATATAACCTCTTCTGAAGGTTATATTTTGCTTTTATTAAAGTGAAGGTGGTGTCAGAGCTTTGGGGGGTACTCCCAAAGCATTGAATTTTACCGAAGATTATTTGTGTTTATTTCCTTTGTATTCAATATTTTTTCAGTAATTAAAAAATCTCTTTATAGTTACTTTTTTCCTGTTCCAAAGTATCAGTTAGAAAGAATTAAGAGAGTTATACCAGTAGATATTTAATTGTTAAAGGCCAGGGACTGTGATGGTTACTATAATCAGTGATGATCAGAAATGATCGAATTCTCATCTGATAGGATGAGAATAGTTATTACTAACATGGCTGATTTAATTAATGGTGAGATAGTGATATTTCCACAATTTAAGAGGCACAAAACAAATCAGACAGGATAAGGACTCGAACCCAAGTCTTACATTTGCATATTGGTTACTCTAGCTATTATTATTATGTAAATCATCAAGTTGCTTGAATTTTTTACTAAGATAGCTCAATGGCTGGATCTACAATCAAGTTCTGTTAGATATTTAACATTTCTGTTCAATCCTGGCCATATTCAAGCCATGCAAACTATGCAGTCTTCTTGTATCTCTTAACATCACAGTAATGATGAATTGGAATGATTGGTCTTTTTGTTTAAAAGCAATGTAAATAAGTAGATGTGGTGTAATGTGGCTTATGGCCATCTAAGGAAAAAATATAAAATCATGAAGAGCATTGGAAATTTTAAAACATGGAGAATGAATGAAGTTTATCCATTGAGAAATACGAAGTACTTATTTTTCAATTACTATTGAATAGTAAATGTATAATTTATGATCAAAATCATATTGAATTGCCTAGTGTATTTTGCACATCTTAATATATACAGAGTTATAATTTTCTGTCATTCAATTGTTGAGCCAATTCTTCCAAACTAATTTATGCTCAAATCTATTGATTCAAACTTAACTTAAAAATTTAAACTTTGAATAAATTTGAATTGCATGACTTCATTTAAAAGTTATTATTTACTTTTCCTTGTCCATGTGAAGTAACTAACTCTTACTGTTGTTTTTTACAAGTCCATGTTTTTTGAAAATTCTAGAACTATTATTTTCGATGCACAAATTGAGATATTCTAATATAGCAGAAAGATAATGCTCTCTAGGTTTAACTATCAATATATATTACTTAAAAAATGAATCACTATGAGAATTCAATTGAGATGTTTTAAAATTTCCAAGGAATTGAGGTTACAAATTCATTGACCAGTAGAAGACAAACAACCTACAGGGTGTTAAATTTTCAATGGGCAAAGCAAGAGGGTATTATCTGAAATTACATAAAAATACTTCAGTATGTTATGAAGATTATATGGTAGGAATTTCAGAGGGAGATACTAAAATATTAATCATGATGAATGAAGGGATTTTGTAGCATTTTCTGATGTAAGATATCAGTATGAATTTTCTTTAAATACAGTGAGGTAGAGTATTTTTATGGATTCAGCAGCAGAGTTCCAGCATTTAAAGCCAAGTTATTGGAAAAAATTATTAAAGAAATTTGCTGAAGGAGTAGGGTAGAATTATTTGGTTGGGTTCAATTATGAGTTATCTTACAATTAGTAGAGAGTAACCTTCAGAGGTAAAAAGGTAATAAATGAAAGCTTTATCTTATCTTTGATTTTTTTATGAAAAGACACCTCATAGAATTTTTGTCAAATTGCCCAACCAAAAGCTAAGTAAGATAAGATCATTACGTTATGCACTTTGTATTACGGTTGCATCCCTTTCTGAAATGTTGATAGGAATGCCAATGTGAAATAGGAAAGAGATTTCATAAAAAATATTTTACCAATATATTTTTAAGGTATAATGTTGTTAGTATGAATAGAACTTTTCTTTTAGTGAAAAAGTATAATGAATATGTAATAACAGCATTTGATTTTAGTAGTCTATGAATGAAAAGTACAAAAATGCAATAGATTAATGTTTGCCATAAATATATCTTGTAGATCAACTGAGTTTTATATTAATCCATCAGTTCATCTATGTTTCTCTCAAGTTAAAATACTTCAGCAATTTTCAATCATATCCACTCTTTCATCATAGATGGTTCAAATATTTACAAAAATTCAGGGACTCAAAATCCTTGGTTCAAATCCTGTGGAAAAATTGGAACAAACATTTAATCAATTTAAATACTGTCTTGATATCATATTTTCTTGGCTCATATAATTTTAATGGAAAATATAGAAAATATTTAATTTTTCTATAATATATGATCATAGAAAGGGTTTAACAATATGTAAAATAAAGATAATTCCACTGAAATACACCCCAATGTGTCAACTGCCGCATAAATATTTTGTTAGGATAAATTAAAAATGTAATCAAAAGAATACAAAATTCTCAAGAGGTGATTTCATCAGCAACTAAGGTGAATACTCAAGCGCATGCTAGTTGAATTCACTCTATTGCGCATCACCAACTTTCTGCATGAATAATATATGATATGATTTGATATGCTTGGTTTGCCAGAATATTGATGTCAGCATTTTTAAACTTCAACCACATCTTCTTCTTCGATGTTGCAAAAAACAAATTTTAATCGCGAATCAACATAATTTTTCGTATATATATAATAATTATACATTGAAGTATATATATCTGAACATTAAAGATTTTATGAAAGAAAATTTTAAGCTTTTTTCAAAAGTATCAATGTTAAATATATTTACAGTATAATTTCGAATAAACCATGAATTTCCTGCTATCCAAAAATTAGCATCATGTAATTATATTTGATTTAATCACAGTTCGGGTTGGGATTATACTTAGCATTAATATTCCTTGTGATTTGGTATCTCCCACGACCCATTTTATTATGCACCCTAATTAAAACGTTGACATCCGTCAACTATGGTCCTTAAAAATTTTCTGTATTTTCAGTGAAAATATATGAACCAAGAAAATAGAACAATAAGACAGCATTTAAATTGATTAAATGTTTCCCAAAAATAAAGTGATAGAAGAAAAAAGAACGAAAAGCATAAACCGGATACGAACCATGTGAATTTATATAAGCAATCTATCACGCGAGCACCACCACCATTTACTTGTAGTCAAGTGGTTACTGCGGGGTTTATATTGAAAGCGGCTTGGATTGACGATTTTTAAACATTAATTACAAAGAAACGAGGTAGAGTTGGCCCCTAGTATTTTCAGGTTGTTATAAGTAATATCTAAGCTACACATCCATACCGGTCTTATTTAATATCCCGTGTAGCAGTCCCAAAGGTCCCCTTGTAAGCTACGCATCCATACATAAGGCGGGTTGAGCGCGTTCTCCAGAACCCGGCCCCGCGGTCTAATGACCCAGTGGAAAAAATTACCATATCTACATTGTATCTATTTTTCGGTAGCTTCTGCAGAACGTAGTTTCTCGCGATTGAAATTAATAAAAAATTATTAGCGGTCTTCAACTACCCAAGAGAGATTTTCAGCGCTAGCAATTCTATCAATAGAAAATGAAGTAGCGAATTCAATCGATTTTGAAGACGTCATCCAAGATTTAGTGGCGAAAAAAGCTAGAAAAATTATTTAATATTTATTATTGTACTATTGTTTAATGTACCTATTAGTTACAGTATTTAAAATAAATATTTATTTGAAGTAAAATCGGAGTGCATAATTTGAAGGAGAATTTATTTAGGTCCCGCAAAATTTTTTAACCCGACCCCGCAAAAGTTCGCGCCGGCCGCCGGCCCTTTCTAACAAAAGAGTGAGAAAAATAACTAGCATTTTCTGTTGTATAGGGAGAACGCAATGGGAGTCTTAATGATATTCTCAGATGCTAAGTCAACGGTTTTTTTCATCCCGCTGTAAAATAAATTTTTTTGTTATAAAGGTGAAAAATCTTCATCAACATGTAGAATCATCCTACCTTATCCAAATTTCATCGAAATTTCAGAAAAGTTCGACCAAACTAAGCTGAAAATCTTAATTTTATCCGTAAGTATTCACCGGACGGATTAATTGACCCCTTAGGAGAGCCTAGGTTGGATCCTCAATGGCAATTTACGTGCATTCATTTCTCCATAAGATTCCCGTACTGCCAGTTTTTGTGGAAGGGATTATAGTAAAGCCTCAAGACAAAGATTCCTTACATAACCATGACTATTTATATATAAATAGACATAAATGACTATTTGTTACTGTACACCCCTAGAACATGTTGATAATTGTAACTATTGGGAGTAATTGTAGATAATTATTTGAAATTCGATGCTCATACCAGGAGAATAATCTTTAATTCAAGAAAAATGACTTATCAGTTCCATCGTAATATAGAAATTATTCAAAATAAGACAATGATGATGGTGTACCATGCTCTGGTAGAATTCCGATACATTAACTCAGTTAAAGGAAGATGAAAATCCCATAACTGATTGTCCAACCCCAGGAGCCACTTAACCTAAATGACTTTGGTGGACCTAACTGATCAGCGAAATAATAATATGCTAGTTTTATAAACATATATGTTATGTTTTATTGAAAATATCAAAGAATGAACAAGTAATCATGTTTTAACTCAGTTAAAGGAAGATGAAAATCCCATAACTGATTGTCCAACCCCAGGAGCCACTTAACCTAAATGACTTTGGTGGACCTAACTGATCAGCGAAATAATAATATGCTAGTTTTATAAACATATATGTTATGTTTTATTGAAAATATCAAAGAATGAACAAGTAATCATGCAGAGTAATGCTAAGGATAGAGATACAATTAAAATCACGCTAAAACGAAGCAAATGAATATTTTCCTAAATTTTATTCTTTATCGCACTAGCGAGTATTCTCGAAAAGTCACGGGATACCCATGTTTACAATCCTTGTGTTATATCTATCTATTAATTCTCTGGACGAATGCTTTTCAGAATTAGTTATGACGTATAAATAATATATAATATCCTAATAATATAAATATATTTTCTTATCTTTTGTTTTAAGTCTCGATTCATATTTTTTCCAAGCTAAGCGCCTCAAACAAAGCAATATCGCTGTCCGTCTTCCTACATTTATCCAATTGTGTATCTTGAAAAGCTGTGTTAAGTGATTGATATGAGAGTTTAATGAAACTCGTTCTTTTCAATATTTTAAGAACAGATTACTTTAAACAATGATGGTTATATTGCATCAATACAATGCTGGAGTTTATTTTACAGGTTTTTTTTCAGCTTACTATTTCTGAAATTGAGATTAATCGTACTGAAGCAGCATTTCCAATTTGCAGCAGTATTATTGTAAATAAGGAAAAATTAAGTTTCTTTTTCACTTTCATGAATTCAGCAATGTTTTAGATTCAAATTTTAAATTCATCTTATATTTTTCATTTGAATGTTATTACTGTTCAAGTAAATTTTAAATGACAACTTGAAGTGCTTGAATTACGCTGAAACTCAAAGGGTTAAAGGGCTCTCCGTAACGTAGGAATGCATTGAAACAAAGTTAATGGGATTTGTGAATTTAAGAAAGTAGAGTTTTACGGGTGTGTATGTGTTTGTGAATTAGTTTTACATGTCAAAGAATTGCCTTTAAGTTTTGATAAGAAGGCGAATTGAGAAAAATGATTCCCCATATCTTATGTTATACTAATTGAACCATTTATATACTATTCATAATCTAAAATCAGTTTTATAGTTGAATGTATACAAGTTATTCGAATGAAGTAATACTTTAAGTATAAAACATATTATTGTTACCATGAAATCAGAGGCAACAATATGACTCGTCTGTTTAGATTCTCAGATAAATTTCAGTAGAGTGTTTTCTTTTCTATTGATGATTTCAAGGGAGAGGTAAGATAGCAATGCGTTTGGACATATTGGTAGAAAAAGTTTTACATATTAGAAATTTTTCAAGGAGTGCAGTAAAATGGAAAGATTTCTACGGTTTCTACACGAAAGAACTGTCGATAATGGTAAAGTAGAAGCCGATAGAGAAATAAAAGACAATAAAGCTGAGGAAGATTTGCTTATACTCAAAACCTTGAGGCGCACAAATGAGGAAAGAATTGAGTTACCAGAAGCAAAAGAGGTGAAATATAAGGACGCTGATTTTCATCGGATTCCAGCATCTGGAGACAGTGTGAGTACGTGTGCTATGTCATCATGTTCAGCATATAAGGAAAAAAATGGGATTTGCAGAGTGAGAGACCGGCGCAGAAAAAGAATCAGGAGAAGAAGACCCTCCTCACGATCGAAAATTAATACTCGGACTAATGTAAATAAAAAAAGTAAAATGTCAACATTTAGGGCTAGCAAAAGAAGCATAAGTTTAAATAACCCTTGTAGAAAGAGGAAGAAAATGAAGTGCTGGAAAGAAGGCAATAATGAAGGAGCATTGGAAGGACAAATTTGTAGAATATTAGAGAAGAGTGAAAAGGAAGTGCAAACTGAAAATATATTGCAGAGAGAAAAACAAGAAAAAGAAGTACAGACCGAAAAGGAAGTTAATTTCACGAAAACAGATAAATTAAATAACATACCAGAAGAGAAACCATATAGAAGTACCAACCATTGTTGTCGTAAAAGCTATGTTACTTCTAGTTTCATGTGGGAATTACAGAAATCCTCTTGGCCGAGGAAGAGGAGGCAATTAAAATGTAATGATTTTTGCTCTGATAAATGTTCAAAAAAAAAAGGATTATTGAGAAAGAAAAGATGCTGTAGAGCTAATGGCCAAAGCAGGAATGTTGATTGTGAGAGAAGCACAGATGAAGGTATAAGAAGTCAATTTGTTGATGATGAAGAGCACTTAATGAATTGTATTTGTGACCCTGACTTTGACCTAACAGAACCAACATTTAGCAATCATCCAGAGCATCAAATTAGTGGTAATTGCTGTGTCAAAAGATGGCATGGTCCATCTAATTTTAAATGCCAGAAGAAAAGAAAAATAAGTAGAGTGAGTGATGGGAAGACAAGTAAAATAAGAGGCAAATCCATTAGAAGAAATAAAAGAGGGAAATAAAACGGAAAAAGGTATAGAAGTTGAAGTAGGTATAGAGGTAGAACTAGGAATGGAAGTAGATATAGGAGCATAACTGTAACATGAGCGGAAATAAGATATGGTGACTGTTTTGATGAAACAATAAATATCTCCCACTATGAAAAAGGACTATTTTATTGTAAGAAATGCAGTGAGTCTTGATGCTACATGACTTTAGTTCATTGTAGCTATTCATTAATAGCTAAATTTAATTAATAATTTAAAAAATATGATATACTGATCAGAGTAAAAAAGTTAAGGGATTTCTTACTTCAAAGAAAACAATCAAATAGCAAGAAATGATAAATTAGTTAAAATCACACTCCTGTCACCCATTACATGCTTTGTGAAGAAAAATTCAGTCTATCATACGATAATATTTTGGATGATAAGGTATTGTGCTTTCTGCCTAAAAAAAGTGCTGTACAGAAATTCAAGTGAGACAAAACTAAATTTATATGAGAACTTACCAAATTATTTTATCTTATACAGTAAGACCCCGCTTAACGCTGTTTCAGTATAACGCGTTTTTTTGGGGTCCCCCTAAATCCCAAACTATTGTTGAATGTTTGCAAAGAAAACGCCCATGCACCAACCAAAAGTGGTGAACTTAATAGCGAAGGTGATATGTAGATATACAAGTATTTTTTTCAACGCTCTTTCGTTAGTCTGTCCACAAAAAAGGTTCCAAGTGTATTCTCCTGTCGCAATCCCAGTACAAACGCAGCTTTCCTACGTCACAACTAATTTATTCGTTCTCATCAAGGTTATTAGTTGTATAAAGATATAAACATAATATTTTATTTTATTGTGATAAATTCGGCAAGAACTGATAAATTTTCTCATTCTTTGTTCTTTTCACGGATCCCCATTACATATTTACATAAGTACGTGTCACGTTGCCTCGTTTAACGCTGTTTTGTTTAGCGCTCGAAGTTATTGGAACTTATCCCCCGCGTTAAGCGGGGTCTTACTGTAACGAACTTAAGCAAAAGTTAGATGTGTAGGAGTTAATTTTTTTTCAATATTTTTTGTGTGTTTTAAAGATTTTAATGTCTCGTACATAGAATTGTCTATCAAAAGTTATTGTTTGACTCATTAAAAAATTTAAAATAAAAAAAATCATTATAAAATTAAATTTAGAATTATATTTTACATTCCAGAATTATATTTCATAATCCGTTTCTTCTAATATGTTTGAAATGAAAGCTTTGAATATAATATAGTACTTTTGAATATATAAATAGGATTCTTCTAACATTTTATATATTTCAATAGTGATTGAATCATTATCTAAAACATTTTCCCTTACTTAAATTTTGATTCAGAAATTAATTAAATTAAATAATTGATATAATTATTACTTGCTATTCATTTCCTGATTAAAAAATCAAATGTCAGTACATGGATTTCAAATTCTGGAGGTGGGTTGCATAGACTGATTAAGTACTTGATTGAAAAATGGTCCTTTTATTTCAGTCATATAGTTCACACAAAGAGAACATGTTTTCAGTTAATTTTGTAAAATTATGCAATGATTCTCTACAATAAATAAACATTTTTTACAGGTTGTATGGTAATACTAGCTACATCAGAGCACAAATCAATTTTCAAACTTATTATTGCTTGATCATGCATTACCAATTTATGCATAATGTTGAGACTCCCATTATTCCAAGAATTATTGTATAATGTCTCCAAAGAGTTTCATCTCTTTTCATTGATTATCATTATATCCAAGTTATCATTATACTTGTGAATTGATAAGATTTATCCTTTCTATTAATTGAAAGTTGAATTTTTCAAAATCTCTTTCATCTACTTTTACTCAAACCATATCTCAAAAAATTCATATTTTAGAAAATTTTTACAAATAAATGAAGAATTCTAGTCCTAAATAAAACTAGAAAAGAAATTTCACAGTTTAGAAAGCATGAAGGTACTATCACTTTAGTTGCATTTACATATCCTGTAGATGTTTTGCATATCAGAAAGAGCCTTCTTTCACCAATACATCATAAGTGGGATATTCTCATAAATTTTGCAGTGTTCGTTTGCTCCAAAATATTTTTAAAATTTATTTTCCAAGATCTCCTTATCGTAATTTTGAATCATTTTATTGAACAATTTGGAAGTGAAAGATCGTAATTGAGTCTTTATACCTAGCTGAGAATATACATAATGGATATATCATTTTAGATTGCAGAGGAATTACATGGATGACTTGGTAGCATTGTCAAAAGAGGATAATGGAGATAATTTAAAATATAAAATATTCGAAAGCATAATATGATTTACTTTGAGAATGAGCTATTTTACCACTTACTATTAATTTGCATTATGGAAAAATTGTGAAAGAAATTCTTGAATAAAAATTGTTTGTATAAACTGATAAATATATGCCAATGACTTATTGATATACATGATATATAAATAAGATATACTTATTACATTTATGAAATACAATTAACAAACTGAAGAGTGTTTGACTGGAGATGAAAGTTTATCATAATGTCAAAATCATATTGTTTCAAAAAGGCTTATGTAAGTAAAATTTAAGAACTTTTTTTATAATGAAGTGTACATCTTAAATTATTTTCTGTGAAGTGGTTGTTGTTTTGCTACTAAATGGTTTTTAAGTAACCAGTGTTAATCAGTTTTTTAGGGCCATTTCCTTTACTTGTAGGTATTTCTCCATGTGTTTCCTTTAATTTTGAACATACCAATCATCTAAGAAGGTAGCAAGGATATGATTCTCTTTATTTCACTCTCCACTTTTAGCATATGCAATCTTGATCATTTATAGTAACTGCTATTATTTCAAGCGTTACTGTAATCACTATAGCCATCTTTTAATCAGATTAATTCTTCTAATATCATAGTACTGATATTTTAAATGATATTTATAAGTTTTTCATTTGTGTTCCAAATTTTTATAATTTCTCTGGCATATTATAACTTGTTTGCATGGAGGAATTCTTGGTCACAAATAATAAACTAATCACATGATGAGCATTCAATCTTGGTTTGACTCTACATGAAAACTTTAAAACATGTATTTAATATTTAAATAAAAACATGTATTCCTTGTGCTCTAATTTTTTTTATGATTTAATGTCTTCAAAAGATATTATAATTAAAGAGATTTAATTTTGCTATAAAAGTCTTCGATTTTTAGTATTTACTAGTTTAATCATACTGAATTATAAATTAAGCCTTAATAAAGCACCATTATCTCAAGTACTTTTCTAGAGAAATTCTTTACATAGTTTTTCTACTTATTTACAAATTTTACAATTGTATTTTTAGTAAAATACTTCACTATTCAAGGTAGAGTCTTTGAATTTATTTGGTCCAGTGCTGAAAAAGAAGAGCATCTTAAGTTTATATTGTATTTGATTATAAGCCTCTTTTGTGCAACCTTTTTTCAAATAAAATATTTAGTTGATTTATGTTCCAACTTGGTAACCAATATTCTTTCTCTTCAGAAACATGTGTATCTCCTTAAATGATGGTCGTAAGTCTTCATCTCTCTTCCAGCATTCTGTCATCAGATCATATACTTCTTTTGGACATAAAGAAGGTTTAGGAAGCATAACCTGTGACAGAATTGAGAATTCATATTTTAATTTAATCTTATAAAATTTAACTCTTAACCAGTTTGATTTCCATTGAATCATTAGATTACTATTAAAAGCATCAAGGATGTAAATATAACCAAATGATTAAGGTCCAAAACAGAATATATTATCTACTTATTATGCATTTTTATTTAAAGCATATTAGTCCATTAAAGGATATTAAATTAAAGGCTATTAGTTTTTAAATTTATAATAATGAAATCATTAAGAAAGCTAACCTGTCAACAAGATGTCCTTCTTAAAATTAAAATTGTATTATTAATCATATAAGAACATTTCTTAGGTGTGTTAAAAAAATATGTAAATAAAGTCAAGAAACATTATCTTTTGTAAATCTCTTATGTAAATTTTGATATGGATTCAAATGATAATTGCATATTCAATTCTGGCCTTATTTGAATGGAGAATCAAAAAATGAATTCAATCAAAAAATGGATACTCACCTGCAGCTCTCCTCCGTAATACATGTGCTCTGCGTTTTGAATCACAAGTTCATTTGAGAGGTTGCTGAAAGGTTTTTCACTGGCCAACATTAAGACCTCCCAGAGAGTCACTGCAAATGACCAAGCACTACTTCGGCATGTATAACGATCCTAAATTTCATAGAAAATGTTAATTAAAGGAAAGTATTAACAAGGATGGAAGATGTTGAAGGAGAGCAATCTTTGGTATGGACTGCATATTAAAAATACTGACTGATGAAGGGTAGACTAACAGTATTATTTCATTTTCCCTTACCAATAATATACTCTCCCATGGGAGCCATCTAATAGGAGCTGGAGGTCTTCCTCCAATTTCACTATAGTCATCTTGGTAAGCACCATTGCACATAGCAACATCACCAATCTTAACTGAGTATCCTCGGCCAACCAAACAATTCCTGAGATTAAATATCATATTTATGTTATTAAAAAGTATATTATTAAAATTGAAATAAAGCAATTATAATTTAAATACCTTGCAGCTAAGTCTTTGTGGGCAATATTTTTGGATTCTAAGTATTTCATTCCTGATGCAATTTGAGTTGCCATATATATAAGGCATCCATAGCTAGAAAGAGATGATCATATCAACCAAATAATCAAAGTTTTAAAATTAAGTTACAAGTAACTTCCTATTCCCTTATTAATTATAAATTATAATAATTTTAAGTAAAAATATACCTTAATGAATTTAGATTTGAAGGCTTTACACTGGATGGCTGAGACGTTCTGAATTTTAAAAAATGAGTCAAATCTCCAAATTCTGGATACTCTGAAATGGTCCACAATGAGCAATTCGTCTCCTGGTCAAAACATCTATCTTCATCTTCATTTTCTATATCATCCTTCTTTTTTTCATTGTCTTCTAATTCATTGTCTTCATTTGCCTTGAATATTCCATCTTTTGTCAAATTTGCTGAACAGATTCCAAGTACACGCACAATATTTGGGTCAGTTAGGGAAGCCAGGAAGCGTATTTCACGCAATGTGATGTTGCCATCAGGAAGTGGTACTCCTGGAGCTGAAACTGGAGTCTTTACTGATTTTGGAGTGGTTGAACGTACAGCAACCAGGCGCCCACCAATTGGAATACTTCCATTGGATCCTAGTGTTGTACTCACTGCTCTCATACCATCCACTGGAGATGCATCACTTAGGTTATTAGTGGAGCAAATTATAACCTATTGAAATTATTAGAGAAGCATATAAAGATTCGGCAATGAAAATTGAAATAGGAAAAGGTACAAAAGGTTTATTCATGATCTACCTCCCCAGCATGGCAACTTCCCATCTTCTCCATTACCCTTAGAGAGTAACATGGAATTTGTTTCACTTCAATCTCTCTGCATTTGTATGATTGTCCCATACTTGGAGCAATATTCCATGTGACCACAGGAGGTGGTACCTATAAGGGTCGAATATAAATACACTTTCATGAGAGAGAATAATGCTAATTTGCCTGATTGGATCTTGATTTGTAATCACTGAATTTGACCATCAATATATAAAGCCATCCTTAATAAAACTAATTCAAATTTATAGAACTATTTTTATTAAAGAAAAATAGTTCTGAACAATTGCTATTTTAAAAATTTGACATTCCTAAGTGTAAGGTATATATATTAAAATATGTAAAATATTTTCTCATAAATGAATCTTGATTGAAAGTGAAACTATATAATAATAGTAATAATAATAATGATGATGATGATGATGATAATAATAATAAAAAATATTATTATTTTATTTCCCACGGATCATGCATAGATATAAGCTTCATAAGTATACCTGAGTCATGATACAATTTAAAATGCAGATATAAAATCAATAACTGGACAAAAAGCATCAACAGAATAAAACATTTTGATGATAAAAAACTCTTAATCCTTGATTTTGAACAAGATACTGAGCTTAGATTTTCTATTTCTTCTGGAATTGTATTGTAGAAAACAATGGAAAGATTAAATGGACTGTTTAGGGAGCGAGTGGTGCGTATGTAGGAAATATGGAGATTGCTTCTGTTGCCAGTGTTAGAGGTATTAATTTTGGCATTTGTTTTGAATTAGCTTATTTGGCTTGATTTGTCATATATAACTGAAAATAAAATAAAAATGCAAGGAAGAGATAAAATCCAAAACTTTTGAAAGAGAGGAAAGCTGGGTGCATCAAGGTTTGAGTTAGATATTAGTCTTAAAATTCTTTTTTGAATTTTGAGTAAATGAATGAAATAGTAGGAGAATTAGGCAATAAGTCTGTATGATTTGAAGTAATTAGGATTACTTTTTCTCTTGTATAAAGGAAAAACTTTGGAAGTTTTACTGGCAGAAGGGAAGGTGTGAGGTAGGAAGTATTAGTAAGGTGAAGTAGAGGATCCTTAATTAGGTTGAAAGATAGTTGGATGAGAAGGTTTTGAACAGCATAAATGCCAACACTAAATTTCGTGCCACAATGTTCATGTAAAGAAAAGGATTAATAGGCTGTCTAAGAAAAGGAGTTGAGGTAAAATGTTGGTTAAAATCGGAAAACAGTATGTGTATTTGGTGAGTCAATAATGTGATGTGTTCTTGATATTTTTGACTCATTGATAATTAATTAATTAAGTGTATTAATATTCAACCAGGTTTCCTTTCTTGTAAGATTATTGAAACGGGCAATGTTAATGTTAGAAAAAATTCTCAACTAACAATAAATTGGCAAATATTTATGTTTGATACGAAAACGAGATGGGAGAATGGTCAGATATATCAGAGGGAATGACTATTGATTTAACATATGTTGTATCAATGTTTGAGATAATAAGATAATAATAAGAAGAAGAGAGCTGCTGAAGGAGAAATACGGATTGGAGTGAAGATTAAGCTGATAGGAATTAAGAAAATTATTCTGTTTGGAGCCATATAAACGCAAATTGCAATTGAAATGCCAGAAAGTATTACTAATAATTTGTAAAAGTAAATTTGGTTTCCAATTGAAAACAAAACCATGCAAGATATCAAGGTTTTCTTGAAAAAAAGTTCGATCACCTTGTGGAGAGCGATATATAAATTAAAACACAATCCATAATAAGATAATAGAATACGAGGTTTGTTCAAAAGGTATCGCGAATTTTGAATTTTCGCGGGCTACGTATGTTCGATTTTTTATCTTTTGGTGGCGTTATGTTGTTACTTATGTCCCTTACTTATTCTGACAATGTCGGCCATTTGGAATGTTTAGTTAATTTTTGGCAGCTGATGTGCTTGGATGTGTTTAGGCTTGTCTTCGATTTTCGTCTATTCCAAACAATGGATCAAAGAATTTGTATCAAAACAAAAATAAAAGTCACAGGGAGCCAGGTCTGGGGAATACGGTAGATGAGGTATTATTAGAGTGTTGTTTTTGGCCAAAAATTCGCGAACAAGTAACGATGTGTGAGCAGGGGCATTATCATGGTTCAAAAGCCAATTTTTGTTCTTCCACAAATCCGGGCGTTTCTGGCGGATTGCTTCTCGCAAATTGCGCATTACTGGAAGGTAATATTCCTTATTGACCGTTCTATCCTGCAGCAAGAACTCATAATGCATCACGCCCCTGCAATCGAAGAAAACTGTCAGCAAAACCTTCACATCCTTCACAAACCTTCGACCAAACTTGGCGTGCTTTTTTCGGTCTTGGCTCGTGCGGCAGCTTCCATTGGGATGATTGAGCTTTGGTTTCTACGTCATAACCAAAAACCCATGATTCTTCACCAGTTATGACTCTGGACTCGAAATTGAGCAATTTTGGTACGAATTTCGGTACCCGTCTCATGCCCAAACTATTGGTAATAATCGAATGGCACGAGCCAATCGATATATTTAGGTCCTCAGCAACTTCTCTGACGGTGATTCGACGATATGCCAAGTCTAATTTCTTTACTTCATCAATGTTTTCGTCTGTTGTTGACGTGCTCTGGCGTCCGGAACGCTCCTCGTCGCTCACATCTTCTCGGCCCTCTGAGAACATTTTGTACCCCCGATAAACGTCGCTTTTGTCCAAAGTAGCTTCTCCGTATGCAACAGTCAACATTCTGAATGCGTCCGCGCACTTTAAGTTGTTCTTCACAAAATATTTAATACAAATTCTTTGGTCCATTTTTTGGAATAGGCAAAAATCGAAGACGAGCCAAAACACATCCGAGCAAAACAGTTGTCAAAAATTAACTAAACATTCAAAATGGCCAACCTTGTCAGCATAAATAAGGGACATAAGTAACAACATAACGCTACAAAAAAATCAAATATACGTAGCCCGCGGAAATTAAAAATTCGCTATAGCTTTGAACAGACCACGTAGATAACGAATTCGAAGTTCTTGTCAGAGAGAAGGTTATCAGAAATACATGGTATAGGCGAGGAAACTGAATCATTTCTCAAAAAATTGCTGCTTCACCATTTTTGAATAGTCCTGCAAAATAAAACACCGACGAAGTAATCATAGAAATTTAAATTGTTCACTTCAGCTTTACTGAGCCAGTGTTCGCACAAAAAAATGATGTCAGGATTTGTTCCATTTAATAATACTTCAATATCGAGCAGTATAATACATACAGAATTATAAAACACTTATTCTCCATTTTAATTTACAAGTTATATGAAGTGGATTAAATCACTTTGAAGCTTAATTTAGGTTTGGATTACATAAAGATACTACTTTCATTTCTATTTTAAACATTTCTTCCTAAATAAAAAGGGAAAGAAAGAAATAAACAACGTATTTGATGAATAATTCACAAAGGTGTCCTTAATTGTAGAAATTAATTATATTCATGATTTACTGACTACTATTTTCAGTTAGCATAAATATAAAATTATGGTTAAGAAAGGTGATTTATGATTTTTATTTGTAGATAGTGGTTAATTTGTATATATACTACATACATATTTATCCTAAGGAGTTCCGCAAGGGAATAGCAGCCAAAAACTTACCCTATTATGACGCTCTCTAGGAGCTGTATGGTAACGCTTACGACTCGGTGGATCAGATGCAACCCGAGGAAAATAGTTGCTGAGGTTTATTGCTTGGGATCGGGGAGCAGATAAAGGAGTACTTTGGAGGCTTCGAAAATGCATTGGTGAGAATCCTCCGGCTATTGAAGCTTCAACCGACGCTGTCACAGAGGCAGTAGTTGTATCTTCATATTCTGGTGCGGAGGGCTCTTCTACAATAGATTTAGCGTATAATACATAAAAGTAATATTATATATAAACATAATATCAGCTATGAATATTAACAATTTTCGATTATGGCACGAAATCCGTGAAATTTCTTGACAATGATTGTAGATTTTATTCTCATGAAACTTCCAATATTAGATCTTGAGCAGTTAAATTCGCAAGTTAATTATCTAATATAAAAATCCCTTGAGTTTTTCAATTGATGATGAATATGCGCATGTTTTAGGACAAAATGATTCATTTTATTATAGGAATAGTTTGTAGGATCATAAAAATTGTAAGATTAATTTCAGTGAACTGTTCGCTTATCATCTTTACGTAGCTAATCCATCATTATTTTAGCGAAGGAATTTTAAACTACGTTCTGTTAGAGCTATAAAATATTTATTGCCATTAATAATTTAATCATAAATTGCTCTGTTGTATAATTTAACATCGACTTCGTTCTATTTTATATGAAATTTTATGTTCATGAAAATCATGTTTGATAAGATATTAATTATTAATAGCTTAACGATTATTTACTTATCATTTTCTCAATCTTCTAAAATTAAAAGTTGTCGAAATTCATGAAATAGTTCACCTTCGCAAGCACTCCTAGCACCACTGAGCGTGTTATGACCCGTGGTGCCATAGCAAGTCCGAAGAGTGAGATCCCCGCCGCGCAGACTAGCGTAGGTAGTCATTCCGGAATTTAATGCCGAAATAGGTCCAATAGTTCCACTTCCGCTGTAACAGGATACTGTAGCTGCTGTTGCTGCTGTAGGAAGAGGTGATGATCTGAGGTCATTTGGGGGTTCATAAAAGAAGGCAGGGGCGGCAGTGGATCCAGTAAGTGAGGGACTTTGCCGCCCCATAGCACCGTCATCTTCCTCGTCTGCAGATGATGCGTGTTCTCTAACTGGATAGGATCTTCCACTAATGCTTCCTCGGGCACTCCCCCCTCCTCCACCTCCCTCCGAGGAACCTCCCATGTGCATCATCCCGCTGTTCATTGGTGCAAGGTTCATTAGCAGATCCTGGAAGGGCATTAGAAAAAATCTGGTATTCAGAATATAGGCAGGAATACATACGAAAGAAAACTATGGCGATAAAGATGAAACTTTTAGATTGAGTTATATCTACAGTGACAATTGGTATGAAAACTGAGTTTAATGATTCACAATTTAAAAACTATATTGGAATTGAAGTGGATATTTCCAACGAATAATATATTTATTTTTAGGAATTAATTCATTAATATTGAAAATGATACAGAAAGGATTTTTTATATTTGTATTGTTGCTAGAGGCCAAAAATTGTGCCTTTTCTCGCTTAAATTACATGATAAATATCTACCTCTTCTCATCTAATTAGTAAATATTGCTGTTTTATTAATGCTAATACGCATTTCTAAAGCTTGAATGTTTAACTAATACATTATGAATAGCAATTACCTACCAATTACACCTAAGTTTTTAGTTAAATATACCTTCATGTTAATTGTGACTCCGAAAGGATTCCTTAAAATTGTAGGTGATCCATGTAGAAGTTTCTGTCTTCGGCTTAGAACCAATATTATAACGAAAACCACAAGAAGCAAAAGTGTGATAGCTGTAAGTACGCCAATAACCACTTCCACGTATCCATGTCCTTCCTTTCTTGCTGCAACTAATAAAAAGAAAAATAGCGTAGATAAATTACTATAAAAACGAATCTTATTTAAAAAGGAAAATAGTTAATTAAGAAAAAGATTTTATTTTTATAGTTATTAAACGTTTTGACTAGTTATATTTTTTAACTTCGGCAATTTAAGAATACATTTTTATTTTTATAATTATAGCATATTCATTGATATAAATTTATCGAAAGCATAATTTTATCCTAGACGTTATAACATTTTCGCTACATTTTTGAGTTGCAAATATCTAAGAACAGTAATCTTCATTAAATTAATTAATTCAATTATTATTTTTTGTACGACGTATATATATATGTATTTACATCGTGCAAGAAGTAATAATACTAATGAATAATGGTATAATTAATGTTAGTAGTTCATCAAGACTGAGAAGTTGAAGTGAACTTATTACTGTAAGACTCACTTGTCTCATAAGGATCCCAAGAAGAATCAGCATTGACAGAGTTGACAACTATTTCCTCTGAACTCGAATTCGGCTCCATTTCTGTAGTAAAGTTGCCAATAGCGGGCTCTGAATTACACAAATAAATTCATGTATTAATTGATTAACATTATGCACTGTAATTGTATAATTATATAATATAATATTTCATACGACAATAGGAATCATACATATTAAAATACTATTTCTTAACATACAAATTGTAGTGGGTTCGATGCTAGGTGATAAAATATTTTAAACTTTAAAAATGTTTTCTAGTTTAATATGTCCGATATATCAATGAAATTCGTTGAACTATAAATACGAATACATTCAATTCAGATAAAATCAACAGTTGCGTTAGTGTCATGGGTTCAATTCCAGAGAGATCCGTAATCTCCATTTTCCCGTAAGAATGCACGGGTTATATTTAAAAACAATTTTTAGGGCACTTTCCGATCGTGTAGAAGATTTATATTTCACTCATCTATAGTTAGGCCATATCTTTATTTTGAGTTAGCGTAATAATATTCAAAATATCGTTGGTTCGATTCCAGAGGGTGTTTAATATATAAGGAATGCTTAGGACTCATTGTAAGGAACTTCCTTAATGAGCTTTCCTCTCAAATTTGCAGAATTTGAATGATGATTCTTATGCGATTCTTATTAACATTTTCCATAACACAAACACCTAACACATTTCAAAAGTTTTTTTTTTGAATAATCTGTCGTTTACAGGAAAGGGAATGAAAAATTCATCAGGTCTCGGGTTCCAATCAAATATGGTTCTGTTCAGAAATGAAAATTTACCGATGTTTTTTCCTTTAGTACACGTAAGATCGAACTTTGTATGAGTGATCGTATCTTTCTAAACATGCAAGATCTTTGAGTTTTGAAGCTTAATTTTTCCCTGCTGTTTCATTCGTATAAGCATAATAAAACACCCTAACCTTCCTTCCCTTTTCTAAAATGTTCCAATAAACTCTCTAAACATATATTTTATGATTATGTCAGGTATGTATTACATTCTTTATTTATCTACCCAATATGGTTTGAATTCAATTTTGAATTAAGATAAATAAGGGATTCGAAGAATTTTTCTCCACTGCTCATTGGTATATAATAGAGAAGTCAATGCAACAAAGTATCGATTAAGATAATCAAAATGATGAGAGAAATCAGATGATATTTTTGTCTTCTTGATTAGCTTTCGAGCCACCTTCTAGTGTGTTGCAGTTTTTGGTGCTTGCACCAACTGCTAACACCAACACCATGGCTCTATTTGCTTAAGCTATTACTCTCGCGTATTTTCGAGGATAACTATCCTCTTATCGAATCAAAGTTTCTTTAAAGCTATTTCATATGTACTACGGAAGTGGACATTCCATGATGAGTTGTTCGTCAGAGTTATTCCAAGATATTTAACAGATTCTACGATTGAAATATTTTCCCCGCTGAGCCTGTAAGAGAATTCTTTATTTATAGCTTTCCAGTCAAATAAGTTGGCAACTGAAGACTTTTCTATATTTAGATCTAATTCCCAATCATCCCAATGGTGCATTTCATAATTATAATCAGATCATTACATAGTACTAGCCTATCCTCACTGCTAGCTTTTTCCTTGTAGTTACATTATCATCCTCAATTATACTAGCCTAACTATCGATTACTTTGCCGAGGAAGTTTATTTATATTAAAAATAACAGTTGCCCGATTACGCATCCCTTCGCTAAGTCCGAGGTTATGTTTGAACGAATTTCGTAAAGCACTTCTCGTTGTTCCGTTCAGAATTTTTATCCAATCTGATACTTCAACATGGACAATCGGGACCTTGTCGAATGCTATACCGAAAGTTTTTAGGAAGAAATTAAACGCATTAAGATAAGGAACTGGTAATAATATGCTCCGTTAGGTCGAGAAATAGTCATTGATTCTTCTTCAACCATCTTTTAAATACTGAATTTATATTTACTATTTACTAATATTTTGAGTTATTACCTACGTTTTAAGATTTATCGAACATTTATTTAAGATAAGGAACTGCGCTTTTTGTAACTTTGTTGAGTTCCCGAGGTGGTGTATCTTCTGGCCCATCTCTATTCAGATCTGTTGTGATAGATTACGATTCCCTCTTCTCTTACCGTGATGCACGGCATTAATTAAGGTATTTCAACGCTCGATACGTTATGAAATATACTTTAATTCCCCAAAATGCTTTAAAATAAATCATTCAAAAGCCTTGCCCTCATCAGCATCATTATTATTAAATTAAATCTCTTTTTAGAGCCTTCTGTCTTTTTTCACTTCGCGAGCAAAAGATCTGAAATCTTTAGGGTCATCGTCTTGTTCATATAATAACATCTTTTTGAATTAACCGAGAGCTTCACGCAAAGTTCATTTTGTAGATTGAAATCAGGCATGAAAATTCTTATGATGATAAATCTCCTCTGTTGAGTAAGGTGTGAAGTATTGTTCACTTTAGTTCGTTCTTGTAATAATAATGATAACTCAACGTTTTCCATTTTCACTCGGTCGCCATTATAAGAAGGAAGTAAAACATCGAACAGTTAAGCTTTACGTAATAATAAGGGACGAACTCGAAGAAGAATCGAAGGTACTGTACAAATTGTTCAATAAAATATCCCATTTACGCATACGTACTCTCCGTCGGCGACGAATTTTTAGCTCAGCTGTGAAGAGCACCTAATGCTTTTTAATTGAAGAGATTAATCAAAATCATCCCTTCTCCTTTTACTTTCTACGCTACGTCTTTGATAATTCTCAGATCACTTTCCCCTTTTGTATTCGCGCTATAAATTCACCCCCCCTTTTCTGTTGGTTCCGAAGGAAGTCACTAGAGGGCAGACCTCCCGTTCTACCAATCTCATCTGCTCATCTCTGCCTCAGCACCCACCCTTTCGAATATTAAATCAGATAAAAAGCTTGTTGCTTGACGGGACAGCACTAACGAAAATTAAAATGGTTCGCAATATTCACTTCGCGTTCTGTATTTTTCTTCTTTTTCTTCCCGCTCAATTTTCTTTTCAAGGAAATCCATTTTTGAGGGGTAAAAGTTAATAATGGCGTCCCCTGGGATACGTTTTCGGTGCGAAATCTATCATTTTCACTCGGTTGTTTCTGCATTCATGAATGAAATTCAATCGTATAATTAATTTAAAAATTATCTTATAAAAAGAAGTAAATAAGAAAACATTATATTTATGTATTTACCCCATAAGCCGCCATTCGGTTTGTGTTAGAGTATGACTATATTTTCTCGAGCGATTACTCTTACATTAGAAAAGAATTTTTCTTATAATCATCTTTTATATATATATATATATATATATATATATATATATATATATATATAAATATATATACAGAGCAATAAAAATTATCAAAAATCGACCCCATGCATTCCTATGGTAGAAAGTCCGATTTTGGGGCCACCTAGAATTGAATCCGTCGGTTTCCGATTTTTCCCAGGTAAGATTCAGTAGGCCATTACGTAAAAAAAAATAAACGAGCTCGTGGCCCCCATAGTTTAGGCTCCATATTCGTACTGAACGTATAATTATTTTTCTTCGTGAAATTGATTTAAACAAAATTACCGTATTTGCCGGCCTATAAGACGCACCTGGATTTTTCAGGTTAGAATTGACGAAAAATACTTAGATAATGCAGAAAAGAATTTTAATGATAACATTTTACATAAAAACAGAACTTTAATATTAAAAAATTAATTAGCAAATATATGAGAGTTTATTCATCATAGAACCTCAGATATTCCTCATCGCTGCTGCTAAAATCATGCGCGTAGATATTTTCTCGGAAGTCGTCACTTTCCTCATACAAAATGTCATCTTCACTTCCATCCACTGTATTGCTGATTCCACACTTTTTGAGAGACTTTATGATAGAGCAGAACCCATTGGAAGATTAAACTAAACATGCTACATTGTATGCATTTCTAATTTATCCGGGAACTTTTTTGAAGGAAGTTATACATCGACATATTAAAACTTTCTTTCTAACAACCTGCTCAAAAAAGTGTTTTTATCAAAATTTTAATGAATTGAGCTATTTTCAATGCCTGATATACTAAGAAATACTTAATGGTGTTTATTTATCCTGTTAAAACGGTTGCTTATTATAGGACGAAGTTATAACCGTGATATCTGTATACCATCGGCGCATATGACGCAGGCTAATTTTGGAGAAAAAAGTGCGTCTTATCCGCCGGGAAATACGGTAATTCTACATTAGAGAGTTTTCTTTTAATTTGGCTTACGTAAAGAAGGCAATGAATAGAATAAGATGGCGGAGAAGGAAAATAGTACACGATTGGGGGAATCGAAAGGAGGGTGATAATAGGGGAATGGTAGGAGCTGAGGTTTGTAACTTCAGTAAATTAAAGAGGGGTTTTCCTTCAACATCCATTTTCCACTCTCTTGGGAGTAAAATGGTTCCAATGAGAATTGAAGAGAAAAATTCTACTTGAGGAAAGATTTACAACTTTTTAGATTTGGTAGGATTTCAGTGAAGGAAGTTTAATATGAAGAAAGTAGAGAGACATCTCTGAGTTTAAGTTGAGAAAAATATTCCATAAAGAATGATTTGATATCAAAAGGGGTTGAAAATAAAGCAAAGGATTTTCTGCTAACGAGAATTGAAAATTAAAAAAACAAGGAAAGAGGATAACTTACTTAAATAGAATTACAGAGACGCAAAAATGGAGGGAATTAAATTAGAATAGATCACAAAAATAGCTAAATTCAACCAATACAGAAGCACAATTTATTTCATTCTAAAATTTATTTTTTCTTTAGGAAAGAGTATTTCCGTCTGAAAAACTAGAATGACGCTTAATTTCACTGAAATTCGATATGAGGAACGACTCAAATATATTGAAAGTGAGTTGTCTGTGAGTAGTTTGAGAATTCTTCACCTGTTAATTTTAAAATTTATTTATCTATAAGATGAAATCCAGTCACATTTGGAGAGTTGGTTTACGGAACAATATGAATAGATAAGCCATGTTGTTTAGAATAAATAGGGATGAAAAATCTACCGTTGCTAAAGAGCAAGATTTATGCTAACTCGTTCCTTTGAGATGTTCTTCTGGAACTCTTTAGAATTCTGGCCGAAATGTCTGCGATACCCTGCGAGCCACCTTTCGGTATGTGGCAGGGGGAAATAAAGACATTTGATATTATTATGAATTGATCTTTGCAGAAAGAGCCAATATTTACATAAAAATAATATCTACTGTTTGATTTACTGTTAACGAGAATTGAAACAAGGAACTAGCAGTTTAAGCCTCACACACACATATATATATATATATCCAATGTTTCCCGAATTTTTAGTTTCCTTGCGTTGAAGTGATTAACGCGTTGAATGGATATCGTTGTTTGCTTGCAGCGATGAAAGCTAAAAATGGAGTTTCTGCAGAGATTCGGCTGTTTGAAATTAATCAAATTTATATTCATCAAATGGATACAAATAAAGAATAGTTGATGGGGATTGTGGGAGATGTATATGAGGCTAACGGTGCAAACTTTATGGAAAACGTAGATGAAAAATTTTATTACACTCTATGACTCCAACAGTTAATTGCCCATTACGGGTAATTATTGAGCCTCCTATTAATATGTCTTTTGAAATTCAGAAGCGCTTTGTGACAAAAAGCGAGAGAGCCGAGCAGTAAGATTTCACTGCCACTCTTGTAAGACATTGATCGTGTGGTTTTTACAATCAATCTATCCATTTTAGAGTTAGTATAGTTAAGAAATAACAGAAGATGCAACATTATAAAATATAAGTAAGTTAGTAATATTTATGCATAAATTTTACTATTTATATTCAATTATCTCCTTTAATAATGCGTTAAACTTTAAGTTATATACGTTGCACAGAACTTCTCAATATTTTGATGTATAAAAAATTATCGTTTCGTCATAAGAAGTGAATATTTTATTCAAGTGGGCTGGAATATCAATATCCTAACTAACATTAATGATTTTAATGTAATTGCGCAATTTTATACAAAAATTCAATTTCAAGAATGATTAAATAAAAGTTTCAGAGGAAAATAAACTGTAGAAAATTCTATAAAAGATTTATATAATTTAATTTCAACTTCAATGTAATTATGCCAAACTCAAATATGTTGCAACTTACCCGAATCGAAGTAAACTTCGCTGATCATTATCCAACGAGCGGCAAAGTGAAGCTGCAGTTTTACAAAACGTCCGGTGCGATGACGTAGGTTGATGGACACGTTTCTAGCATTTTCAAGGACTGTGTCTGGCATATACGAGAAGGACAGGGGACGGCCGTTGAAGAATTTCCCTCCGACGCTGAAGAATACTTTGGCTTTTGAGAAAACCTAAGATCGGAAAATATTTATTAAAGAAATCATTTATTATTGGTTCTTTATACCAAGCAATTTATTTAAATATGATTTATTTTTAAAATAAATGCAATTAAAAAAAGATATACAAACTAATTAAAGACGGTGGTTCCTCTCTTGAAAGAAAAATTTCGTTCAGTTAGAGCCAATCTATAAGTTTAATTAATCTTAAAAATAAATTGATTTCATATTTCATCCAGTCATTTAAAGAAATTATTTTTAGAGATTTTCATTCGTATGAGAAAAATGTATATTAGTTTTGTATATTATGTTTACGTATTCTGCTGATGGATTTTTAAGAAATGTTAGCTTCCAAAAATTATTTGGAATTGAATACATTCAATGAATTTTGCTTCATCAATTAATTTATTATAAAAAGGCTTGAATAAGGTAATAATTAAGCAGTTAAAAGGGATTGTAACAGACTCGGGTCTCTGAATTGCTGATAATTTGGGACGATCTAGCTTTAACCATACGATACTTATGAAGCATTAGTAATAGATTCCACTAAAATGCCTTTTTCTCCCAGCGGAGCACTTACTATGATAAAATTACAATTTAAAGATTTCGAGAGGTATGAACTTATGGATGATATATACTTCAATTACAACTGTAGAGCATATAAATTAGTATCAGTTGTTTCGACTGGTGTGGCTATTTTTGGTAAGCTTCGAACTATTGTGTGCAGATTTATATTTCAGTTATACAAGTATTTCCTTCGTCAGCATAAAAATGTATTTTTCTAGTAGTCTAATGTGTTTAACCTAAGATTACTTTCAATCTATATGAGTCAATAGGGAAATTTAGCTAGGACAAAGAGGAAAAGAATAAAACTAACAATAAATAATTTTTATATTCGCAGACTGAAAATGATTATCGAGTTGTAAAATGTCGACCATAACATTTTTTCCCTTGCGGTTTTTAATTTATGCTTATTTTCACAAAAAGAAGAGAAATCACACCACGTGATATCGGAGAGGATACTACGCGATTTCATTATCCGATAGGACCATTCTCTTTTTGACGATCACGAAAATGAAAAAAATGATCTTGAGTCTCGTTGCTCACACGGAAGAATTCAGCCATATCTAGCATAAGAAAGGAACAAACATATAAGCTTAAAAATGATTGAACACAATCATTTTTAAGCTCAATAGGTAACATTAAAGTGAAATAAATTGCAATATATTTTATTAAGTTATTTCAAGACATCGGTGAAAGATGAGAAATTAAAGGATTGAATTAGGAATTAGCAACTTTATAAAATCTAAATAGAATAAGGTGTCCTTTAATAATCGTGCTATTTCTTATTTATAAAATTTCCCGAAAAAAATTTCAATATCTTCTAAAATTTAAATAATAAATTCTTTATTTGATAAGATCGCAAAAAATACGCTTAGATACAGCGTATTTTCATTTTCTGGTATTCTTTGCCTGCAAGGTTCAATTTCTATCACAAGGAATTGTAGTGATTTTAAACCCTAAACCGCTTTTTTCGACATTGGTTTTCAGATTTGTTAATTGTTTCAATTCCTATAAATTAGTATGTATGTGCACGATGGATTTCTCAAATTATTCCACAATCCTAACTAAATAACTTAACTCGGTTTGAAGAACAGGATGGTAATTTTTAAATCTACGTCTTTAATTAGCAGTTCATCTTTCTCTGACTTCCATTATTCAAAATTGGGTGCAGAAACGTGTATTGATGCAGTTCGCTTGCGATGAAGATCGGATACTTCTCCCTTCGTTGAATTAGGGAATGAAAACATCCTCTCATGCAATTTCGCGCTTCATTTACCCAGAGCGTGAATTACGACATTTCCATGGGAATTGAACACGCATTCATCAGCTCCGACCTATGAAAGTATGTTGACATCGGCGCTAAACCCATTTCCCAAAAGAATGGGGATGGAAAACCTGTAGAAGCTGGAGTTTTAGGGGATGCCAGAGTTTGGCCTTTTAAGGGATTCTTTTGAGGGATTAAATCGTGATGATTTATCGTGCGTCTGCTCATAATTTTCCAGAAAAGAGGAGGAGAGATGGAATGGGAGGACCAGCTTTAGGTTATAAATTCTTGGAGAAGAATATTCGTAAGAGATGGAAGGGAAATTCAGGGGAAAGAAGTGGACATCCTTTTAGAAAATGAGGGAGGAGTGAATGAAAGTCTTACAGTTAACAACACGCCTCAAAACTCCTTCAGCTTGTTACAGCTAAAAATTTCTCTTTTACATTTCTCAAAAAGTCCTTGTTTAGAATGTAAATATTAGCTGGATATTAGAATATCTTTGCAACTAATGTCATTCAATGTGCCCTATATTCTATTCGAATAAAAATAATCGTATGAATTACAATACCTTATCTACCGCAAGGCAGATTTGAAGTAAATACTTGCGATTTGGGTATGAAATTATAGTCTTATCCAGATATTGGTACGGTGATATTATGGAAATTATTAATATAATACAAATGTGTCCTCTGAACTTAAGCATGACTGTTTAGGGGAATAATAATAGTTTATTCATCATAAACAGGTTGAACCCAATTACATGTGATCCAATTAAAAAATAAAATAAATACATAAAATAAATACATAAAATAAATACCAATAAGATATGAGAAAGAAATAGTAATTACAATATACTTTACTACTTCCATAAAGCTGAATCAATCTTACTCTTTATGGAGTAGATCGAATCAGCGAAAAGATCGATATCGGCCGAATTCAACATTTCATTTGCCGTCCTCATTATCCTCGTCATGGGCTCAAAACGACCCACATCAACCCCAGCAAACGAGTCATAAAAGAGCTCGGTGTGCCTTGAACGCCTCAAAGGAACACTAAAATTCACGAGTGATAAAAGATCACTTGAGTCTATCAATTCCAGACAAATATTTCGCAATACAACAACAACCGAGCGTCTTAACTGGAGGGTAGCTATATTTTACTTTTTTCTTAGAGTTTTGCCGTCGATTTCACAAAGTGAGGCACCAGTTTCAAGAAAATACAGCCTTTAAGAAAACGACGTGGAACTTTTTCATTAGCCTGAATAAGGGAAGTGTGATGGGGATTCCAAATGACACTGTTAAATTCAATAATAGGTCGCAAAATAGAGCAATACGATCTGTCAACGGTTTTAATAGAAAAATTTTCAAAGGCGCTTTAAGAATCCAAAAAGCCGGAAAGCCTTTGAGCTATCGGAGCCGTATCGGACGTGGGATATAAAACTGAGTTTGGAATTAAAGATGACTCCGAGATCAGTCCAAGTTTCGACTCGCTCCAACGAGGTACCTGAGATATAACAGGTGAACTTAATGGGATTAGTTTTTAAAGTAAAATTAAAGAAAATTAACTATTGTTTAAGCCTTTAAGTACAGTAACAATTTCAGCTTTACTAAAGCACACATAATAGAGACCATCCGTAGTGTATCCTGACTGGTTTTTATAATCTATGGGAGAGGAAGATAAAGGGATGGGATGATTAAAAACGGAAGCAAAGTAATCGGAAAATAAATTAGAGACATCCTGGCAGTTATTGGCAATTGAAGGAAACTATTGAGGGGATTCTCCGAGTGCCTCTTATCCGTCTTACGTATCTCCAAAAGAATTTGGGATCATCTTTTAAGGACGAATCTATATCTTTCAGGTACGACTTATGCTTTTGCGCTTGGAGAATTTTAAATTTAGCTCGAAGAAGGGAAAATTCAACATGGACTGCAGGTGAGAACGTTCCCACTGACGATAGTATCTTGATTTAGCCTTCAAAGCTGAAGCTCACCATCAAACCAGGCAGGATATTTGAAAACATTTACACGAATTAAAGGAACACAATCTAAAATAACACCCTCCAAAAAAGAATAAAGTAAGTCGCAACATTCATCAACAGAGGAAGTAAAACCGAAACTACATTGTCTTCAAAGAAAACAGAGTTTTACATCCCCGCATGAATGCATTCTATACGAATAGTGATGAATACGAATATCATCGGTTTATATACTGAGAAACCAAAACTAAAGCCAAGAACGAAGCCCGCAGCGAATTCGAAGCGTACAGATCCGTAACATTGCGCGAATCATTGGAGAGAAATCCAAAAGATTTCTGGTCATACGTTCGTGAGAGCAGAGGCAAACAGTCAACCATTTTCCACCTCATTGCCGATGATGGAGGCACAGTAACAGTTACCCGGGATAAGGCGAACATTCTTAATAGGCACTTTAAAAAATGTTTCACATTAGATGACGGTCGCGTTAAAGATTTTCCAACCCGCGTCACTACCAAAATGAGTAAGTTGGAATTAAGTGTTACTGGAATTAGAAACCTATTATCGCAGGTCGACAGTAAGAAATCTCCTGGTTCCTGCATATGTAATAACTATAGTCGTAATTGAGCTAGCTCCCCTCCTTATCGCGTTTTTTAATAAAGCGTTAGATGAATAGTATAGTTCCGGCATTATGGAAGAAAGCGCTCATTACTCCAGTGCCTAAGAAAGGACGTAAAACTAAACCAGGCAATTTCAGACCTATACCATTAACTTCGACGTTTTGTTAAGTTCTCGAACATATTGTCTGAAGTTTTAAGGCGTTTCCTCAGTGTAAATGTTGCGATTACTCAAAGTCAACATGGCTTCCGTAAAGGCCGCTCCTGTGAGAGTCAGTTAGCGCTCCTTAATCATGACATTTTGCAGGCTGCCGATGAAGGGTTTAGGACCGATGCAATATTCTTGGACTTTAGAAATGAATTCGATACAGTTCCACACAAAAAGTTACCGCAGAAAGTCGAATCGTATGGGCACGATCATGTCATTCGGTGGATTGAGTCATTCCTAAGAAGTAGATGCCAACGCGTTGTCCTGGAAGAAGTTTTTTCCAACAAAGTTAAGATTATTTCAGGGGTTTCCCAGGGCAGTGTCATTGGGCCAGTATTGCTCCTAATTTATATTAACGATAAGAAGTAGATGCCAACGCGTTGTCCTGGAAGAAGTTTTTTCCAACAAAGTTAAGGTTATTTCAGGGGTTTCCCAGGGCAGTGTCATTGGGCCAGTATTGCTCCTAATTTATATTAACGATATCGTAGACAATGTAAAGAGTAGCGTAAAAGCTCTTTGCGGACGACACTCTAATACATAGAAAAATACAAACCGCGGAAGATCAATCGATACTACAACGTGACCTGGATGTTATCTCCAAATGGTGTGAAGACTGGCAGCTCAGGCTGTACGTAGAGAAATGCGTAGCAATGACCATGACGCGTTCCCCTACAAATTCGTTAAATAGATCTCCCTATCAAATTAACGGAGTTAAATTAGATTTCGTGAACCAGTATAAATATCTAGGTGTCGTTTTCAGTAGTAATTTATCGTTCAAGACACACATACAAAGCTTACTGGGGTTAGCTGATCGGATGACGAGGCTATGTAACCGCATCCTTAGAGGTAGTCAGTCGAATGTCAAAGAAGTGGCTTACTTTGCGTTAGTTCCACCGCTGCTGGAGTACTGCTACGCGGTGAGGAATCCACACGAGAAGGGTTTGATCTTGGAGCTAGAGCGTGTACAGCGTAGAGCTGCTCGTTTCGTTAAGGGAGACTATGGGTTCGATAGCAGTGTATCGGAGATGATTAAAACCCTCAGCTGGACATCTCTCGAGGATAGAAGAATTGAATATAGATTAAAACTTTTTGAAAAATTCCAAGGCGGTGATTTACACAGCGGGATATGCGACATCATAATTCCCGTAATTAGCGATCGTAATTTTCGGAAACAGACGTCAAAGAAATAACGTTATCATCGGTCTTTTCCCCCGGATAGTATTAGAAGAATAAATAGGATAAATAGTTAGATTGATTGGTGTATTGACACCATACGCCATAAGGCGATTCGCGGAGTATTTATGTAAATATAAATAAATATAAGTAAGATCAAGAAGACCCCACAGGCAGAGGTGAAGAATATTCTGAAAATGAAAAATATCAAGTCTCTTCCAGTTCAACTGGACTCGAGGTGATTTCCTCACATTTTTAGGAACATCGAGCTTTATCTCAAGTAAAATTGGGAAATGATTTGAATTAGTTAAATCACAAACGTTGGATATATTGTAGGAGAAATCAACTAACTTACCAGTCATACAGAATATTAAATCAAGGAAATTATTTTTACAGGTTGGAAATGGAACAAGCTGTTTGAGTTTAATCTCATACATCCAATCAAGAATATAATTTATTTGACGTAAATTAGCTTTCTCAGAAGGACGAAGGACATTATTCTCATCAACAAACCAGGAAACCTCGCTAAGATTGAAGTCTCCTGATAAGAAAAATCAGTCGAAATCGTTCAACTCCCATTGAATATGCTGAAATGTATCCTTAATGGCCTCATGGTCACTGGCGGAAATAGAAAGGGGTGCATATGCACAGGCAATTAGTAAACGATTCGCCTGAAGCCTGAGCTCAACAACCACAATTTCACAATTACCCTCAAGGTCACTCCTACGCCTACAAGGAATAGACTCCGCTACAGCTATGAGCACCACCTCCTCGCTTTTTTACACAGCCTTTTACACTATGCCTATCTCTGCAAAAAATGTAAAACTTCTCAGAATATTTCACTGTCAGAGATATGATCCCGCAACTACGTTTCTGATACACAACCACGTTACTGACAGAGAAGAAAAAGATTGAAATCACTCATTTTACACCCAGCAATTGACATTTTGGTGAAATATATTTACAGTGTTCGGTCCAGGATTCAATCGCCGTAACCAGAAGTACAAGGACTCAAAGTAACAATTGCAAAGGAATATGAAATACGCTGAAACTGCTACAATGTCTCGAAGATTTAGAGGACGAAGTTGTTGCACAGCAACACGTTGAAAATGGAAATTCGACAAGAGACAACCATGGAATTTTCCAGCACTGAAATATCATTTACAAAGTACACTGCACACTTAGATGTCCTATCTACAGTAATAATGGAGTATAAGGAAAGTTTTATCTCAGAAAAGTAAAGGATAAGCCGGAGCACAACCGGTCCACGTGGGAAGGCGCTATCTTTGCTCACTGAATCAAGTAGTTCTTGAAAAATTGGGCGTAAGGTAATTATTTTAACATAGAATGAAAGATGTTTCATCATAAGTATGTAAAAATGAGTACGGCATATGAATTAAAATGTAGATTTGATATTATCTGACTATTACTTACACTTTTCTCCAAGTGATACCAGGCAATAAAGATAAAGAAAGACATTCCCTTTACCCTTCAGAAATGTATGTAGATGTAATGGAAAATATACTAATTAACTATTCATAATTTATTACTTGATTTTCTATATACTCATAAAATAGTTATAATTTATCATTTGTTTGCAATCATACAATATATTCTTTGCTAGTCTAACAGATTTTAACATATTTATATAACTACCTCTGATATAATACAAAATAAACTCTTATTATATTCAAGTTTTGGGGATGAGGATTCTACTGCAAACTTCTACCTCTTTTTTAAATTACTATAAGTAAAAAATTAAGCGAATAAGTATTATGAAATCAATAAATATTAAATATAATTTAAAAAGAAATAGATTTGGGTATAATTTCAGATATAGGGTTTGAAACAACATACTTATCGTAGGAAATCAAATTCCTCGAAACCACTATTTAAGGACCGTACCTGAACATCTCTACTGAAATAATTATTAGTGTAAAGGTGAACAGCCGAGAAGTTCCTTACGGTGTCAAACTCGAATACCATCTCTATGTGACGCTCGGAAGAGTCATTTTTCCAAGCCACCCAACCATTCCCTGCAAGAAAAGGCAAATTAAATAGTGATATATATGTACTCATAAACCTAAAATTAGGATAATACAATGTCAATTAGTGTATGAATATGTATTAATTAGGATCTTGGTGAGTGTGGAGTTCCACAATGGCTTCTAATTTAAATTTTAAATAGTAGCTCGGGAAGAAAGAAACATTACATCGATTCCTTCAAAATATTTATTTAGATATTTATGATATTCAGTTTTAAATTTATTTCTTAAATAGACTAATTTCTGTTTTTTTTTGAAATTATTGTGTACAGAAAGTATGTGATTGGAAATAACGCACAAAAAATTCCTTCAAAAGAAAATAGTATCGAAACGTGAAATTTCCTCCAAATTAAAAATATGTTTTAATTTAGAAAGATATTTTAAACGCTTTTACAATTTAAAAGAATGAGAAAAAAACCTACGTCAGGTAGAGTAGCATCGATGTGTAATAATCTGAAGATGACACAACGAATCGAGAAGTGGGTGAAAATGTCAAACATTCTATCACTTTATAATTGCAGTTGATTCAAATTGATGAAGTGAAAATATTCTCTCGGATTTCATTATTGTTATGGTTAAATTCTAAAAATGACCGACCGTTTTAAAAATTCATTTACTTGGAGCGAAAAAAAGTTATTTCTAATACCCATTCTCATTTTCCAAAACTTGGCTTTAGCGGCAAATATAACCCCTCATCGACAGCCATATTAAAAGCGATCTAGCTGAAAATTAATTACTGAAGCGTTCACATGTTTATCAAACTCGTGTGCGTTCTCTTTTATCGTAAACGGACCTCAAGCGCCGCTAAAGCAAACAGTTCTTTTTCTTTCCCGACAATGTTTAACGCACGAAAATAAAACCAGCGCCAGAAATATTTTTTCCTTTCTCTGGAAGCATCGGTCACCTGACATTTCCCCGTCTCGCGCTGACCGTCGCAAAATGCCACGACCTTAACAACAGAAGTCTCAGAAAGTCGGAAAATTAAGAGCGGAAAAAAGAAGAATTTGTGATTGCGACCGAAATCCAAAGCTTTCCCGGATGTTGTTAGAGCCCTTATGTCTCAAAAGGTTTGTAGAGGTAGAGGCTGGGGTAGCAGACATTTATGAATATCCCTTTTTAATTCCATCGCTAAACTAAATGAACGAATAAAACGTCGAGGTATTTCCATGTAACTGATCAGTACAAATTCAAATTATGAGAGGTTCAGAGGTTATAAAGAACGGGAATAATTCCGTAGCGATGCAGTCTGCCTAATTAGCAGACATTCGTAATGGAATTATATGATGAACAGTGATTTATGAAACTTTCCGCTAATAATTTTGTAGATTTAATGTTTTTATAAATTTTAGTTTCGAACTTTAAATAACATTAAATTAAAAAATTATTAAAAACTACTACAACTTGAAACTTCAGCATTTCATTTTTTCGTTTCTTTTCACGCAACGACGGAATGATTCTAGCAATATATTAAGAAAGACTGCTAATGAGATATCAAATTTTATTATAAGCACTTATTATGAACGCATTATGTTATTAAAACTATTATATTATCACGTGCATACTAAGAGTTGAAAAGGCATTGGACTGAAAATGTCGATTCTTTGATCATTTGAATTAACTCAATACCGGAGAGCTAATTTTGGGTGTAATGTAAACAAATAAGAAGTTCCTTGAACTGATAACTAACAAGAACACTACATCTGTAACATATGTATATAAATACAGAATTTAAAGAAACTATCAAAATCCACTTTCCATCCAGGTAATTATATTGTTTCAGTGAGGTAATGTGCACGGGATCAAGAGTAGGATATGAAAAATCTTCTATCAGTTTCACTATTTTTATTGTGAAGTAATTTTAATTCATTAGCCATATTTAATACAGAATAATAACGCCAAAACCATGCAAGAAAGTCTTATATAACAATTTGAGGTCTTTAATTACGCACAGTATTGATAAATAATTTGGTAAATTGTGCCAAGTGATTTTTATCTGCCAAGATTAATGGCAGCATATTATGTCAAACGATTAAGGATATCCTGTTTTACAAATCATTTCGTTAGGTAATAGTTGAGTTTGTTTTTTCGTATTAGCACAACTAGATTGGCTAATTTAACAGTCAAAAAGTTTACACAATTGAGTTCATTCAATAGGAATTTCAGTCTGGGTGTCTTGCTATCACACATAATATATTATATTGTGAAAGTAAACCCTGTATTTGAGCTTTGTAGGGATGAATAATAATTTCACTTGAATACTTCACGCTAAATGAAATCATTAGAGTTGCATTCGAACTGTACTGGTGTTACGAATTAATATCTAATTTTTGAAGAAGGCTATGAACTGAAAATAAAGAAATTTTACCCAAAAATAGATATTAATTACGGTTAGAGCCTCAATTATAAAAAATGTCGAATTCCATCTCAGATTTAAATAGGTAAAGTGAAGATCTTTTTGAGAAAATTTGAATTTAAATTAAGGAGTTTTAAATTTTAAAACTCAACTTATGATTTACGACAAAATAAATTTTTCTAACATCGTCCTAGCACTTCATTGCGATTTGCTGATCCAAATATATTTGAATGCAAGAATTGACTCGAGGGTTTTTAAAAAGTTATTTTTAAAAATTATTATTGTAAGAGCTACAAATAGGCACCAGGCCTACAAGGCGGTAGCTCTCTTTTCAGGGGAAAAATACAATACCCTGCCTGGTATTCACCCTAGTCTAGCGGGAAACTCCCCAAGACCTCCCGAAGCCAGTGCGTCAAACAAAATTTAACAAACTACTTTAAAAAACATAAAAAATACATAATAATTACAAAATAAAATGATTTACAATATACTAACTAGAATTACTCAATCCTTTTAACTCTATTTACAAATACCCTGAAGTATGAGGAAAAGGCTGCAATAACTCTCCAGGTAAATTGTTCCGTTCAACTTCTCCCCGATTTAGAAATGAATATTTTCAGATGTCGGTTTTCCGTTTCAAAGTGGCAATTTTATAAATGTGATCGTTTCTTCCTTGATAGTCCGGTTTTCGAAGTCTGTTTTTTTTACTCTTTTACTGTAGGCTTCCCTAACACTGTTTTAAATATGTTTCCTAATCTTTTGGTTTTACACCTAACTTCTAACTTTTCCCATCCAAGTTTCTTTATCATTTTATGGATGCTATCCATATCTACCCGAAACGAATCTTGCTGCTCGCCTCTATATATTTTCCAGTTTAACTATATGTCCTTTTTTCAGACTTACTTACTTTTTAACTACTTAATAAACCCTATACATACAAGTTCATCGCGTTTTTGCTTCTCGTTCATGCATGCAATGTTCTCACGAAGGATCACTTTTTGATGATTTACATCGTAGTATAAAACATATACTTTTTGCTTGAATAATATAATTTACTATACCCAATAGAGTCCTATAAATAATCGATTTTGGGCTATTGTAGTGCAGGGAAAGGATCAAGTACACATTACTAATATAAATTTAGTGTAAAAAATTAACGTATTAAAGAATGGACAATTATACCTTTGTATGCGATCACTGGTTTAAGATTTTCATTTCGTTTTATATGCATAGATAAATCTTTATTTTGCATAACGAATCATCATCTTTACTTTTTTGACAATATTTTTCTTCATTAAATTTATTTAAACAGATTATATAACTTTATAGTAATTGTTGTAGAGAATAACTTCAATAAAATTTCCTCATTATTTAATCGATTTTTACTGTCAATTTTCATTATTATGATTGTTAATTGTCACATTTTTCTCATTGGAAAAACAACTTATTCAAACCTTTGCCATAAATGCGTTCAATTTCATGAGCTACTGGACAGAATGCGCTAACTGTTCTATCCCAAAACAGATTCTTTCTTTAGAGGGGCAAGTTTTTCTACCTCTGTATCAGTTTCTTCTTACTACTGTAGTCTCAGACGAGTCGGAAACAACTAGAAGAGTAACTCGCTTGCTTGTTCGTCCTTTTGATAGGACGAGAAAAGTTGGTCTCCTGAGAATGGCCGACCGATGACTATTAGTCAACTCACGTCTTTCCCGACTTTGGGATCCTCTTCGATGTTTTCTATTCTACCAATTTCTTCGTTACCCTTTCTCATTTTCCGCTTCATTTGTTTTTTTGAGTTCTCAGTTAAACGGTTGAACGAGACTTGTTAAAGAAAATTAACGGGGAACGAGACTGGAAAAAGATTCAATCAAATTATACGGGAAGAGAATATTCAAAATTTGGTTTATCATTTTAGTACGTTTCAACCTTCTTAACTCCATATAACTACTGCAACTTATGGGATTCTATATGAACTATACATTGAACTACTTCGGGTTGCTGAGTGTAACGATACGAATTTTCTTTATCACGTATTTTAGCGACTTCCATTTTAAAGACTTTTATTTGCACTTCAAATTTATCCTGATAATTTGAAATTTCCATAATTAAAGATTATATATATATTCACTCCTTACAACAAGTTATGATCGAAATTTCATTAAAATAAATTGCCTAAGCTTAAAAAATTTTTCATTTTTAGTTGAACAGTATTTTCTATTAAAATTTAAGAATTAAGATCTAAAATTTTATTTTATTATTAAATTATACAGCATTATATTATGATCCAAAATTATGATTGATTGATTAATGAATCATGGTAGAGCGTTTTCAGAACTGCAGTATGTACAATCTTACATTTTATTTTACAATTTCCAATGAAATTTTTTAATTCGAGTTGTTTGTAAATTTGTTGTTTGTTTGGGAGTGAAAGCCATAATAAGTGTTTAGGAACATACTATTATTTTCTAAAATAAAATATCAGAGATAAATTGTAGAAGATTTCACCTCACCAACACAGAAATATATCATCATTAACTCTGCAGTAAAAGAATTAATATGGTCTCAAATAAAATTTTATTCAAATTGAACATTCACTAAACAAGGTTTTTGAACCTATGAAAGCTTCTTTGATACGATTATGAGTCTCTTTTGCATTTCTGTAAAACTACAGTTTTATGTATGTTTATCCGTATCTAGCGCAACCAACCAAGGGAATGAGAAAAATTGGTCGCATTTGAGAGGAGGATGAAGTAAGATGCCCAAATGCGTATATTTATGAGAAATAGATGAGCATAGTAGGAAAATAGCGGTGGACTTGGTAGAAAGGGAAGCGTAATGCCTCAACATAAGAAAGGGCGTCATGATGGTTCGTGGGGAAAAAAGGGACAACCTGCTTTCTCTATGACGTCCCACATGTTGAGGAAATTGCGGCAAAGTCAACACGTTTTGCGGACCCATTCCTTTGTTTTCGAGTAACTTTGGCGAAGGCGTTCGAGGACAAGTTTAGAGAATTCGATTCAGGTGACGCTTTCGAGTTCATCTTCAAAGGAACGGTTTGTGATATTGAGAAGAAATGGGAATAGAGACACCACTGAATGTCGGTGCAAAAAATAGAAAATACAAACATTTACAATTAATAAAACAGGTGAATTCCAGCTTCCTTCATAGAATCTTTAAATTTTCGCTCTAATTTGTAGGTAGTTCTTATATTTTATTTCAAACTTCTTGACTTTATTATGGGAAAGATTAAGATGCGATTTAATGAGAAGAATTTTGATTTATTTGGAAAAATTAAATGTTTTTAAAGAATTATCCTGATGAAATACTTGTCATAACAGTAGAAAGGGGATAGTCTATCGCTTTCAGAAAAAATGGTTCTAAGAATATGATAGTTATGAATCAACTTAATTTTTTTTCCATAATTTCTAGTGATTAAGTAAACTTACATTAATATAAATATTGCTTAGAAGCAAATAAAATAAATAGTAAGGTTTTAGAATTGACGAAATGGAGTAATTTACCATTCGTTCTGCTTTTCTTATATTTATGCATACATTTTTTATTTATATTGATAATTATACTGATAATTTGTCCATTTGTTTATAAAATACAATACTTCAAGGTAAGTTATTAAATATGTAAGTATTTATAGAAATTCCTCTCAATGAAAGTAAAAACGTGTATTTGAACAATATCCCATGAAATTTAGAGATAAGGTAATAATTGTAGTAATGTTTTGAAGTTAGTGTTAAACTTATATATGAAATTATTTAGCTGGCACTTAATTATATATTCCTCTAAAAGCTATTTAATTTTCATATGCTTTCCGCTCTTCTGCCCATTTTCGAGTGCAATTGCATTTATAACCTCTCCCGAACAGCAAAAATACTTTTTTGTCCATAAACGTTGACCCGAAATTATCATTCCCTTTGTATAAGGATATCATTCGCAGATTTAAGGACACATTTGTGGAACGAAGCGCATGAGTATCCCATTCGTTTTTCTGAATCTAGCATTCGAAATTCCTCCCTTCGCTTTCCTTACTTCAGACCGTTTTTGCTTCCGCTTTACGCATAAACTCCCCTTTAAATATCTCTCGAATTTACTTTTTGTTTCTTTTGTTCTTTTCCTCTTCTCCTTCCTCAGCCTACTCATACAGAAACCCATTCTGTAACCTTCAATCAAAAGTGGAACGGAAACGATTGGCAGTCGAGGAAAATATGAGGATACGAAGAAAGTAAGATTTCGATCAAAGTAAGATTTGGAGATTGACAGTAAAAGTAAATTCCAAGAAGTCCAATTAGTCAAATACCTTCGGATACCATAACAAGCAACTCAGGATATATGAGAAACGTTTTCGGCGAGGATCGTCGGTAAGTGAAGATCCACGAACGTTTATATTTATATGTCAGACCTAATGTTGAGTATGCATTACATAAAATTGCTGGAGAGGGATCTATTCCGGAATTCAAAAAGGTTTAGCGTATGATTTTGTTCACAATTGTTGTGATAAATTGGTGAGCATAACACAAATATTTTCGGAAGCAAGTTGAGAATATTTGGAAGGCACACAGTTATATAGTTTTCCAATCATTATATTATTTCATAATTATATCTAAAGCCATTTCTAACGCTAATCAATCTTTCTTATGATTTATTTTCCCATTGATTATGTTATCATCTACGAATATGCAGACTTTATATCTTTTCATGGAGGTCGTTATCGAAGTTATTCTAAAATTAGGAAAAAATCATTCTTTCAAAAGTCATCTAAGCCCGAGTTTGGCACCAATTTAGTGATTACGCTATAAATTCACAGAATCCTGATTAAATACAATTATACGTTACTTGTTCAAACTGCAATTTAGTTAGAATTTCTTAAATTTTACATTTCGTAGTTTAGTGCATTAACTTTATCATCAGTATGAATATTCCTGTAACGCTAATTATTTTAAACATTAGCAAGGCTTCAATAGTTAGCTGCAGTACGTTCAATATCTTGCATATTCATAATGATTTTCAGATTTTCCCAATATACAACCACGAAACCAACGAAATTGTAAGGACATTTTCCTTTCTTTTAAATGAAGAAAATACCGAAGTTTTGCACATTCAGAGAGTTTTAAGTCAAGTATATCTAAACATATGGAATGGTGAGATCTTTTGAGGAGTTTTTGAATTTAAAGATACGATGCAATTAGAGGATCAAAGATTAAGCAAAAGTAACAAGTATAGACATAATTTAAAATGGATTATCTTTGTCTTATATATTATCTTTCAGGAACTAAGTCACTACCTATTCACTAGTCTGGTGCATTCTGATTGAAATACAGCTAGTTAGATTAGATTTTGGAATAAGTATTATTAGTATTATTAGTAATAACCAAGCAAGTAATAATGAAGCATTTTCTTCAATTTCTTGGAATTATATATTTACATTTTCTTTTCTCTGTCAATGCATATCCATTTTCATTCATATTTATAGGATTATTTTAATCTAAAGATTTTCTGTAGCTGAAATTATCCATAATCCTCTGAGAGATAAAAAATAGAGGCCACTGAACCGTTTTGCTGACTTAATACTGAAAAAGTATAGAAATATCCGAAATATTTATAGGAAAATCGAAGGAACATACCCATATACGTGATACGTAAAACTGAAGTAGTATGCAAAGCCATTGAATTTCCTGAAACAAATTGTATGAATGACGGAGTAAAATGATAACTTTCTTTGGTTAAATTATTTTAGAAGTGGTTCAGCTGATCAAATAATGTTAGGGTATGTTTTTTTAACATTTGAGTAACGTTTTTCGTTAGTGCTTCATTTGTTGTAACACACTTCTCTCGTTTAAGTGCCGCGACTTCAGAAGACGCATACTTGTATTCCGTTGTTTACCGTCCATCTCTGAATTAGACGGTAAAAAATCTTTCTAAAATCGAAGATATGGAATTCTTTAGGGGAATACTCCCTTCCTTTAATACCATTTTAGAAGAACGATGTTACTTCCATTTCCAAAGGTTTAACGCTTGCCTGCACCTGTCCTTGTCTCAGAGCGCTACAGATCCTGTCAACAGCGAGTCATTCCGATGGAAAAAGGCGCGCAAACGGTAGGATTAGTTGGAGGGGAGCGTCGGCAGAGAATGAAGGATGGATTAAATGATGGGCTACGAGTGGATATTTGTACGATGATTCAACTACATAATACTTCAAAGGGGGAATCATTCAGGGAAGATGAATCTTTCTTTGAGGCGAAGAAGTGGCATATAACAAATTTATTTCCCTTAAAATAAGCGTTGCAATCTGGTTTACGCCAAGTGACGTCGGAAAATATAAACATGCTGAAATTTTCCTTCAAAAATTTATTTCCTAATATGTATCTCTTTATGTACGTATTATTATGTAAATTTAAAGAATTTGTAACCGGAAACAGATATAGCATGATAGAATTTAAAGAATCAATTAAATTTTATGCTTTTGTAGCATCTCAATGGAACTTTTCCATCAAAAAGAAAAAAATAGTGACTAGCATTATATTCCGAGGAATGTTCAAAAGACGTGAATACTAAACAGGTAATTAATTGATTATTTTTGAAAAATACCAAATGAGCCCAAATTTTATATACATAAGAAAATCACGATAAAAGAGAAAAAATGGCACATATTTTAAATTAAATAATATTAAATCGATATTAAAATGGTGATACAAACAGAATAGGGATAAAATATTAAATTTGTAATATCCAATTAACAGGTATTTATTATATATCGTTTAAATCAATATAATTTTGATTTTGGTTGCTTTTAATCACAATTTCCTGTATTGTACGAAAATTCTCTGCTATAATTTATTATTCCTAAAAATTCTTTAAATGTTATTGTAATTCCCAGATTTGATATGATAAACTTTATTTGAATTAATAAACTCAAACCATTTGAGATAAGAGCAACGTTTTAATTTTTCCTTATACTTTAAATATTTATCTGAGTAGATAGAGTCGCAATTATTGTAAACAAAATTTTATTTTTTGAAGATTCATAGAAAACTCTTCATTCCTTTAAGAGGTTGGGATTCGGGTGCACACGTTCTTAAGAAGAATAAAATGAAGGAATCGAAGTCGAGAAAACACTGTGACATCTATTAATCCCACAAAATCTGCGAAAACTTTTCACGCAAACTTTCAAGCCTATTTCTTTTGGAAAAATCTCGAGGAGTTGGTCCTAAATTGTAACGTGAGTCAGAATTTTAAAACCTTTCCATCAACTCATTGTTTTTTTCAGTTTGATCGAAATTATAAAGAGCGGTTTCCAGAATTTATTTCTTCTCATTCGGAGTTTAACAAAGTAGGATTATTTAGTACAATAATAATTAGTTCCTTGAACAGGTGAGTCCATATCTTTGAAAATTAGCGTAGGTAAAATAGAATTTGTAGAAAACATCAGATGGATCAAACGGTTGCAATATAAAAATGCGTTCTCCACTATTATACAATACTTCACAATAGAATTTAGGGAAACATTTCTTCAAAATACAGAAACTCACCGGTCATCGATAGGCTGTGAGTTGTATCATTTCGGTCAAATGTAACCACTTGATCTGCTCACGGATTAGAAAATCCGTGAGGTAGAATTTGAGTCGAATGCTGCACACAATCAGATGCTTCGAAGATAAATTGACGTGTTAAGATAACACACAATAGATTAACGATTTGAAGGAGTAATTACGCGTGTGACTGCAATCATTAACCGAAGAGTAAAATACCCAACTTTCCTTTATAGGCTATGGTGCTTTTGATATTTAATTTTCGTTATTAACTAAAAGGACAAAAATTTGTTTTGATGTCGTCTAAAAACTAATGGTATAATTTTTATATAACAGATTTAAATATCTTGGATTTTTCTTTCAATGAAGTCAAGAATCAAAAAAAATTTCATAATCATGATTCATCATATCTCTATCTATTTTATAATATAAGTTTATGTAAAATTCAGCTTTAAATATGTGAATTTTAAGTAGTAATGACTACTGTATCCTAATGAGAGTTACAATAAATATTGAAGCTCTCGGAATATTTTCTTCGTGCTAATTTCGTCCATTGTTGCATCGAGATAGCCATTCAGTCTTAAAGTTGGTAGAGACTACCAATCTATCAAATCCATGTATTCCTTAATATAGTTTTAGACAGAGCCTACCTTTTCCGTAACCAATGTCAAGTCGAAAATTGTCAGCTCCCACTTCTCCATCGACAAGTCTGCCTAATCCTCCAAATAGCTCTGCACCTCTTCGCTCTCCGTCATAGGAGGCGTCGTTAAGGGCGGCATCCTCTCCTGGTCCAGAAGATGAGTCCAATGCTGGAATGCGATAGCTCACAATACCACCTAAAATTGAAAAGAGACATCCAAATCTTGGTAAAGTTAAATTGAAATCTTCAGATTATGGAAGATTATGAATCTAGCCTGTTAAATATAAAATTAACAAATATTTTGTTAAATATTATAAAAAAGAATGTAAGTAGTAATTTTCAAAATTGAATAGCAATAAAAATCTACTGAATTCGAAAATATGATGATTTCCTTGTGGAAACCCCTTGTGGACAAATGCATAGAATTTGAAATGCGTGTCAGATCATAGAAATTGACTGCTCAAAATCATTGCACTTGAATACAAGCGGTTGATTATAGCTGAATGACTATATATGTACATAAATATTTATATATATAATCAATTACTTGTTGATAGAAACGGTCAGGAGAAGAATGTTATTCAAAATAATATACCAGTTTTAATAAGATCTCAAATCATAAGTAATTTTAATGATATTTAGTATTGCAATTTTTATGTTTCATATCCAATTCATAAATGTTTTTAATCCGGACTGTAATTATAGTCATAAAAAATGCTGTTTCTTTAGGCGAATATTTTTATATTTTAAAAAGAATTTGCGAATATCAAAAAATTATCAAAAAAATTTAAAAATATATTATATATGCGGTTGATTAAAAAATCTTAGACGGAAAGATAAATATCGATTAAAATGTATCGATATAAAATTATTTGTATTAATTTTATATATTAAGATTATTATTATTATTTGTATGGAAATTAAGTGAAAATAGTAGGTTTTCTAGCACATTTAATTTTAAATCTAATTCTTACATTCATTATTGTTCGATGCTCATCTTCGTTGGAACCTGTTAACTATTTCGTTGGCTTTTGGGGACGATTTTCGACGATTCATGAATATTTGTGCGAGCACTTGCAGGATCGATGTCCGGTTAGGGAACGTGAGCTGGATGCTTGAGTGAATAATACACTGGGATTAAGGAATGATTCGACTAAGCCTACTAAACGCAGGTTGGGCGCATCGTAATCAAACGCTCAGCTGAAGGCCTTTGACCCTAAATCGCATTGATTCCAAAATTAAATCTCAGTATCGTGAGATTACGATCTATCATCGGAATAAATAACTATGCGAGAATAAAATATGATATATGTGAACTAGTATGGATGTATTATATGTGGTATAATAGTATAAATTAAGTGTATGAGCTCTTAATAGGGATTTTAAAATAATAGCAAATGAAAATTGAATGTCATGATGGTGAGTTTTATTAAATTTCATTTATCGAAATTAATGAAACGGTGAACGGTGTTGATTTTCAAAATCTCATATCAGAAAGTTGACGTCATATTAATTTAAAATCTTGGCGACTTTCATCTATGATCTACAGCAAGAATGTTCAAAATTTTAAAATGTAAAAATTTTATCATATTTCAGTCATTAATTAAAGAAGAAAATCGTTATATAAAAAGATATTTGATAACAAAACTCTATAATTCCTCAATTTCCTCAATGGTCATGGTTAGCATTTATTTTACTTAGAGTATTGAAGATTGAATTTGATGAGTCGATGGAGAATGTCGATTTCGAATCTACTCTTTCTAAAAAGGAAATGAAGTACATACAGTATTAGTGTTAATGCCGAAATAAATATTATACTCAAAAAGTGTAAAAGAAGGAATTTTAAAGGAATTAGAAGTTGAGAGAAATTCTCATGAGAAGCAGACATTCGTAGTCAAATAAAAAAAGTCTTAACCTTCCTTTTCTTTGTTTTTATCGGGAATGCCTCTTTCGTGAGTAGATATTTCATAATAGTAAGCAGTTAGTATTTAGTAATTAATTCATAATATATATGTCAAAATGCCATCATTATGAATGATTTTTAATCGGAGTTTCAACAGCCATAGCTCAGAGATATTTACTGGTGATAGGTAATATACTTTTTCTCTTTGTCTTGTCATCTGAAGAAATATAATCTGGAAACATCTAAAAATGAGTGAACGCTGCTAACATACGTACAAAGCGTAACATTTTAGAATGATAATAGGATTTATAAATTCTAATTGGACAGGTTCACTAAGTATTTTGGATCTTTATCATCAAATTTCTCCAGATTAATTGGAATCCATCAGAGCTTACTTTCTTTAAAATAAGGGGGTAAATCTAAATGAGCTACGTGAGAGGGGACGTTTTGAAAGCTCTTAATTTAGGCATAAATTATATCTAATTGAACAACAATTATTTTGAGGTATAAAAATATCAGAAAGTTAAATAATAATGAACTTTCTAAGATAAAAGTTTAGGAGCAAAAGATAAAATTTAAAGAACTGAAATGTTTAACTGAACCGCTGTCGTTAAACGGAACCACAAACAAGACCGGAACTACTGCTTGGGTATTCCTTATGATCACTATTGGTTTTATAAAGAAAAACTTTGTAAATTTTATAATGTTATGTACATTTTATTATACCATGGTTTTCCACGAATTCTCGCCTTTCGATGTTTGTTTGGTTTAGAACGACACGCCTTCCAATACTGACGAATGGATTTTTTAGAGATACTCTTTCGGTTGTATTCAGTGCCGCAGTATTCTGCGGTTTTACGACCTTTTATATTTATAAGTGATTCTCTCTTTTTCAATCCAATGTGACGAAACACAAAGCAAATGCATTATTACTGCTCTCATGTCAAACCTTTCAAATGCAACTCATCCCCATTTTAAATGTAATTAATATCAAATTTGTAATCTAATATTTTTGATACCTAGTTTTCCATATCTAAGGAGTGGAGCCTCAAAAAAGTATCTGGAAAATATTAAAGAAATTATTAACGGAATTAATTCGCAAATTCAGTTTAGAGGAGTTTGGTAAGTTTTCTGTCTCTACATTAAGCATGCTCGAACCCGAAAACATTTTATGACCGAATAAAAAGTTGGAGCCAGGAGAAATAATTATGCCTTACCAAAGAAGATTTCTAGGAACAGGATGCCAAGGAAAAAAAGGTCTGAAAGGCGAACACGATCTTCATCGTATCTTCACCCGCTTAATTCCAAACAATGGGGCGCCAAACAATTGAGATTAATCAGCCTCAATGGGGAAGTGGAAGAAGGGATTAGAGAAGATGGAAACAGTGACTGAGGAAAGAGAATCTGAGGAAATTATGCTCTCGAGATTTCCGGGACAAAGGGACATAAATATAAGGATTTTGGAGGAAGTCTTCTAAAACAGAAGTAGCCGAGTTTACTCGATCTGATTTGAAAGCGAAGATTCTGAATCTTATGTGACTTCGACGATTTTGCAGAATAAAAATTCATTGACCTCTTCTTGGTTTTTATTGCTCCGTATATAATCTCTTTAATTAATGAAAAATTCTACTTCTTCTGTTGGTCTAAAGAGAATGGAGGTATTGTTCATCAAATGAAATTATATGTGTAGCTGAAAACGGAAAAATAAAAGATAAACCAAATTATTTAACTGTTAATGTTTATAATAGAAAAGAGTTTCTGGGGATTTAAAGAAAAGAAAAATGTTACGGCAGGAGCACAGAAATAGTTATGTTTACGAATTAACGATAAAAATCCTGAATTTTATTGGAATGCGATATTAAAGTCCATGTTATATATTCTATACTATATATTAAAATTTCCTTGTAACCTTTACTTCGTATGATTCATAGTCATCTATATTTATAAGTTCATTAATGAGTAATTAAAAAAGCAATAGGAGCCTAGTCAAATATAAGGCTTTTTATTTTTGAAATTAACTTACATAGATTATTATTATTTATACATTATTATTATTTAAGCTCGATTTAGACACTGCATATCAATTACAGTAATTGAATTACGAGTGGACCGACCTTCCTTTGGACTTCCCTACTTAATTCCTCCAAATCTTATGGTTTCCAACTTTTGAGTTTCTCATTACTGAAAAATATACCGATCGAACTGTAGGTCTGTATTTCTTGTTCACAAAATTATTTAAAAGACTATCAATATTGATATTTTATAATTTTCTACTTTTTCTAATGGACTGAATTTTTATTACGTGAACTGATAGCAGTAATATACTTTTTTTGATGTTCAGTTTATTGGCGTAGCATAATTTAGTCACTTATACACTTAGGATAATGTACAAGATACATACATCATTATTTACTTTAGAAGTTTTACTCTTTGTTATCGAAACGAAATATGTATCTCATACTATATTTCTGCATCAATAAACATCTTGGAATCGTATTGACACCTACGCTCTTTCACTGATTCGCGTCACGTATTTCAAAATTAAAAACAGAGCTCCCTTTCCTCATCTCTCAGTCCACCGGTTAAAAGATACGAGGGATAGGCGTGAGGAATGCAATAGAGGCCTAATTATCTTAATTTTACTGAGAATCTGAAGCCGTGCTCCGAAAACGAAATCCATGGGACGAGGTTTCCCCACCGAAAAATACACGGGACCGGCGTGCTAAGTAGGTTGGAGAGGAAGGCTTATCCTTTTATTTTCCTACATCAATTCTCTATATGCACATCACTCATTTCCACAGTACTCCATAATTTTCTTCCAGATTTCAGATTTTTTTGAAAGTTTACTTAATTATAGTTTCCTTATATTAAATGTACATTAATACTCTCTCAGTTCAGCTCTCTCATATTCTCAACATTGTCAACCTGGACTTCTCATGGTTTTAACATTACTTTGGGTAATATTTATCTGTAACTCGTTTTACTTCTCTTCTTATAATTTCGTTTACCTCAAAACAAGGATAAGTTGGAAAAAGGATCTTAGCCCGGTTTTTAATCATTCATGAGCAATATATTCTTCTCTTTATTTACAGTATAATTATGGATAGTTTCATTCTAATTAAAACCAAGAACTTTGTTTAAGATTTATTTCAGAGACCTAATAATTGTATATTTATTTTCTTTCCAATATCACTTTTAATTTTCTTGCCTCTTTTTTCCCTTCTCGATATTACCTTTTCACATCACTCAATAGGTTCGTAATTTATCCTTTCTTGAACTCATTTGTCTCTTTTCCATTTTCCTTGTCTATCTTTATTTCGTTTTTTACTTTTCACCTTTTTATTTTTTCATACCTTTCTTTTCTGTAGCCCTTTGTTCCATTTTTCTTTCCATTTCCTCTATTCATCAATTCCTTGCTTCAATGCAAGTTCTTTTTCCCATTCATTCAATCTCAAAATGCCCCTCAGAACCAACAACCATTTAGGTAACGACAATTTTGAGAGATATTTCTAAATTCGTTTGAAAGAAATATTACAAGCACACACAAAATATTGATCGTAGGGAGCGGTACTCAATGGGAATATTTTGATTTTTCATCCACTGAAATGAATTATCAAATATAATTAGGTATTTGATAAAAAATCTTGAAATTTGATACTGCCTGAGGAAGAAGGAAATAATGATTTCTCTCATTCAATCGATATTAAATTAATAGTTATTAAGCGAAATTGTTAGTGCGGCATCTAGACTAAAAAGTCTTTTCTTACATTCCATGTTAGTGTTAATCCTGAAAAAAGAGTAGCAAGATAAAGGTGTAGGGTAAGAGGAAAATACTGAGCGAGTGACTTTTGAAAACCCAAGTTAACCCTTCGGAAGAGAGCAACGAGTAAGGTAAAGTGCATATCCACTTCAGAGGTAAAACTAAAGATAATTACATGGAATGTGGGAAATGCATAAAATTTTCATAGCAGAAATAGTGAAACTTAATTTGAGTATCTTTAGTTGCTGACAGTATTTTACATGTATATAGTAATCTGTTAAAAACATATCAGCACTTCGATAGTATATCTATTTCTTCGGGCAGTAAATAGTTTACTTTTATGTGGAAATTTGAGAGATTTTTATTCTCTGTCCTGTTCGATTACTTTCACATCTTTTATTAAATTTTTACCTTTTGAATGATAATTAATGGACACATTTGATGTAAAGACCTTGAGATTATCTTAATAATCTTCGGTTCACATGAATCAAGATATTTGTAGTCCTCCGAAAAATTTTGAAAAGAAATGGTAGGGAAAAATATAATCATCAGAGATATTAAATACAGAAACGTTTCTTCTAACGAGCAATCGCATCTCCCTTAATTAAGTTTTAATTATAACCGAACTCAATTCTGCCAGGAGCCATTTAGATTTGTAGCGTTGAATTTGCTTTATAGGCATCGATCCTTTTAGAGAGGTGTTATAAGGATTTATGCATTGTCTTCGGGAGATTCTTTAATTGGTGGAAGTGCGACATTTTCCCGTGTTAATTACGCGGAGGGGAAGCAGATGGCGGTCCATAAACAAAAATACTCATTTTGGGCGGTAACTCATTTTGTCGGAATTTATGACGAAGAAAAGTTTATTGCCTGAGAGAAATAAAGGGAATCTAATATTTAAGTTGAGCTTATATTGGAATAGATACTACGAATGAATTATGACTTATAATATTGTTTCATTCTATTAAAAACTAGAAAAGCCTGAACATCATAAGCTTTGGTACCATCGGAGATATAATTTGGCGTAAAACGTTTATTGCTTCAGTAGGTAGTCATTGAGTAATAGAAATACATTTTTTTCATTATTATAGGAAATAGATCTTTTCATAAATGAAAGCATCTTGATATGAAGTTATTAAAAGAAGGAGTTTTAATTCATATACCTTGAGTTATATTTTCATGTTATATAATATGGGAATTTTATATTTTACGATATTTTATAATTCCATATTTTAATACCATATAATACTAATATGATCACATAAAATATTTCATCCTTCGTCTGGTTTATACTCGCGATTAATGTTTTTTACAAAAATTAATTAAAAAATGGATAAACTAACTTTACCAGCCATATTGTCAAAAATATTTTCTTTTTCTTTTACAGATTACTCAATATTGAAGGTTTTTTCCTAAATCAGGAAAACCTTTAATTTTACTCCAAATAATTCAATTATAAATAAATTTGTACAATAAACATAACTAAGATAAAGTTTAACTGAATGAAACGTTCCTAAATGAGTTATTTGTCGATAGAAAATATTTTAGGATAGAATTCTCCTCAGCCGGCAACAACATGAAACGAACAGTCGGCAGAAGAGAAAAAATGGCCACAGAAAGAAGTAACAGTAGAGGCTCTTTTTTTCTCTTTTCGATACCATTCCCGCGCTTTTCAATCCTCTTTCGAATCTGCAATACACGAGAACTCTTTGCGTTGCTTTCTCTATATCTCACTCTAAGGTTCAAGGAAATCTTTCTCTCGTGTAGTTTATCACAGATAACTCCTTCCACACCATTGAGAAACTTTCTCTCCATGGATTTCTTTTGCTTCTGATTTCTTAGCCTGCGATTGACGTTTCCCTGCAGCTTTTCCAATAACACTAGTTGTAGCAAATAGTCTCCACATTCTTTGTGATTTGCATAAAGATATCAAATTTTGAAACTTACGATAAATTAATGTTTATAACTTTGTCACTCCGATATAAAATAATAAATGGATTTTCATGTCCACTAGATTGCCCTAAGTGGATAGGAGTTCAAATAAAAATAAAATTATTGGAAACTAATAACGACACGAACAAACTTTTAAACTTGAAAACTATCGGAAATATTTAGCGAAAATCTTTTTTCCACGTTTGCTTATTTTCATTCCAAATAAGTTATTGTTGAATCTCTCATTCATCATGTACTAAATCAGACCTGATTGTGCATGCACCTCCTGCCGCACACCGAGGGCTCTCAGGGTATCTACATAGATATACCTTATTAATAAATTCATCATTTATTATCATAAGACTATATAGTATCGTATAGACTTAGCTTTGTTTGATATTTGGATTGTTTAATAATGAAATTGGATTATGTGTGTATTTCAAATGCTCCAGTCGGGCTTATGGAAATTCGCAGCCAGTCAAGCTTTTTAGAAACACCCAGAATTGAAATTGCGATGAAAATACCTCTTTCTAGCGGGTTTTGAGATATAAATGAAAATTAATTACTTACCAACGTAAAGTGAAAGCAAGAAAACATTCCAATCGGAGATAAATACAAAGCGCTTTGAGCTTAAAAATTTCTCTCTGTTAATATCATTCCGAATATTAATGGCGGCAATAAATTTTATGGAAAAGGATTCAGGAGATCTGAAAAAAATCTACGAAATAATCCAAATGATTTATCACATGGCTCATCAGGTTTTATGAATAGGAGAAAGTAGCAACGAAGATATGAAGGGTAGAACAGATTATCACTTCATGGGATGGCTTGTTCTTTCATTTTACAATGATCACTGATTTAATTTGATCTGTGGAATGAAAGGCAGTCATGGATGTTTAAAGTAATATGCGTTTGAAAGACCTTTATCGTTCTTTTGCATATACATTCTCTTTAATTAAAATTGGTGGTTCAGAATTCGACATCGGTCATTTCATAATATTCAATCTCAATCAAGAAAAGTATTTTTGAAAATGATTGAAAACATGGAATGTATACCATTTATTCAATATAAAGTTCCAAACTTCCTTAAATACTCTTTTGGCTGACGAAATTCCAAGTTGACAAATATTCTAAATATAGGATAAAAAGAGAAAATTTTTCCCTCTAGAATATGTTTATTTTCTTTATCTTAAGTATTTTATTATGAATTATATTTATCATAGTTTTTTTATCTAACATCACCTTCAATTTTGTATTAAACTTTTATTACACAGCTCAAGGTATGTAAGAAAACTTGGATAAACCAAGAAAATCGTTTTGAATAGATATATAAATGCCTAAAAAATGTTGAAGTCTGTAAGGATCATTCATCAATCAATCTATGTCAATTTACAGCACATAAGTACCATCAAATACGTACATTTGCTTACGAATCCACTAACCTAAAAAGATAAATTACGTTGCTTCTTTCTCATGGCCTCTTTTTGCTTTGGCATAAGAGAACTTTGCTGTACCTTCTATAGATTTTTGTCATTCAGGAGAAAACCTTTATTCATCTCATTAATTCGAGTTTTGTGCTCTTATTGGAATATATTTGTCCATTATTCTTTTCTTCTTAACCCAGATGATCAGAGTATTAAAACCGTGTTTTATTATTCGAAAAATACCGTTATGAATGGAGAATCTAAGATGATTTCCTATCAATTAATGTCATTTCAAAAATCGTATTTGACTTCACGTGTTCCAATTCGCTGTTTCTAGTTCATGATGTTGGAAGGAAATACAGTAAATATTACCAAATCGTCTAGATTATTCGGCCGATAATTCCGTTGAAATTTGTCATTAGAGTGTTTATAAAATAGAAATCAATACTCAGAAGAGGATGGAATGAGCTCCTATGAAATTTGAACCTAAAGATGACAAATATATTTCATTCACTGGAAATCCTTTTGATACAGCAGAATCATTTTATAGTGTTGAATATTTCTAGCACAAAATCAGTGAATTTTCATAAATTTGATTTATAATAAATTGTTCTTTATTTGTTAATTTATTTTTTTTAAAGTAAAGGATTTTATGATCTATAACCAAGTAAAAAATTCAGATTATCTAGCAAAGCTCAGATTATGTAAATAGCTCAATGGTCGGACGTGAAAGGTTGTGTATGAAATAAATAATGCATAGAATTGCTAAAATTGTTTTTTTTGGAAACAGAACTTTGAAAATTGTGTATTGAAATAATTTTTGGTATATAGGTTTAGATTTAATAAAATATAGACAAGAGATTAGATGTAGGTGAGTTTTTGCGTGAGTTAATCAGATATTAATGTTTACATAAAATTAACAAATTATGACGGAAATATTACACGACCTTTAAAACTTGGAAAGATTCTCAAGGAAATTTGTAATTTTTCCAATGCCGTGGACGGCTTACGTAAATACAAAGCATTTAGCAAATTTTATTCACCTTACGGCAATGGATCGATCTTCAACAAGAGAAAGGATAAATGTTAACCCGATGCAGCAACTCAATTCTTTCTACCTTTACACCCTTAGGCGCATGTTTTTTTTCTAACAAAAGAAAATAAACGCTAATTTTTTTGCGGATGAGGGTTGAGAAAAGCTAAACAAACGAACGGTCTCACACTGAAAGCGTTTGATGGAAAATTTCTCCGATATATAATTCCAGAGCGAGTTAATTGAAAACGTTTAAAAGCTTTCTAATTTTCATAACTACGTAAGATAAATTGAATCTTTTTTCTGTTTCAGATGGTAAATCTGGATTAATCGGAGGATGTTGAGAGAGCGCTGATCCGTGAAACTGGTCTTTGCACCTTTTACTCTCCAATTCCGTTTTCTGTACATCGATTCCTTCGCTAAGCAAGTTATGTACGCTCTGTTTGTCATGGAAACGAAACATTCCTGAGTAGTTAAGCGATGCGTAAGCGATGTATAAGGCACTACAGCTAAAATTTTCATTTAATTTTTAATATGCAGCCCACCGATCCGCATATTTCCCTTTTGATTTCTATTCATTTATATTTTAAAGCCGTAATCTTGTTTTTTTTTTATAACGAGAGAATGATTTAGTTTAATAATCAGTATTTATTGTTGATATGGAAATTAGTTGAACCTTTCAATAGAAAAAACACAGGAATATACGTGTATTCTGCGACTATAAAAGCTAATGACCGTCAAATTAAAATAATTTCCAAATATCTTTATGTGAGAATCATGACTTCAAGTTTTTCCTCGTTAAATATATTTGAGCTAAAATTATCGATCTTAATTTATTTTACCGAGAAAATTATCGTATATCATATTGTGGGAGATTCCTAACTATTTAGTGATTACATTGATGTAATTGAGTGGTCTATATTATATTGAGTGGTATAAAGGTAAAAATTAAAACAGACCGATATGTATGAAGTTTAGAAATGGTCGATCCAGCTTTTCAAAAAAGTAGAACAAAGGGTATGTACGAGGTTCCATCGAACAATTAACCGCTTTGAAGTCCAGAAGTATATTTTCGAAGGCGTAGAGCACGTCGAATAAATAAATTCGAAATAAAAATGAAAATTAGTTTGTAATAACGCGGAATTGCTATCTTAATTCTGAGTAATAGTGCTGCATGAAATATCTAGGTCATACAGCAGCAGGCGCTGTAGAATTTCCAGAATGTATTCTTTTGGATCCAATAGACTAATTGAAGGCAGCATGGTATGATTACTTTAGTTAATTAGCTATAATTTCAGCTTTTAACTTTTGATTGTTAATTTATGCTATCCTACGAGAGACATTAAAGATAAGATTTTGTGATAAATATGAGATTTTAAAAATTTTCCAATCATAAATCATTGTTAGGTTCTGTTTTTAAGAAATAATTTCTAATATATTTGTAAAAAAATTGATCAAATATAAGAATTACCTGCATGTTATAAAAGGTCAAAAATATACAAATTTTATTATTTCATAATTTTGATTATTGTATGAAGTGCGATAGAGATTGAATTAATCTTTTGTTTCCTTAATGATACCATATTAGGGAATGCTTCTTCGAATGCCATCAGAAGAGGAATCAAATTATTGATTATCAAAACAACAGCCGCGTCAACGGACATTTCCCTATGGCCCTCAAGTGAAGAAGTTTCGTACACTTTTAACCTTAGGTCAATAAACCTATTCTCGTGCGATGTAACGATCAATGAGGCTAAAAAATAATATCAAGGATCAAATAGAGGACATGTGCTCATATCACATCCATTTTTAATCCAGATTCGTTCAATATTGGAACTGCGATCTGCGAAAGTCACCGTTCCTTTTCATCAGCGAACCATCCTTATGAGACAATTCTCTCTCTTCAAAAGGATGAGAGATTATTTTTATCTTTAATGTCGCTCAGCACTTTCCTTTGAAATATATTTGTTTTTTCTTTCGATAAGCGCGTTTATGGAAAAGAGTTTCACGAACCTAGTAAAAATGCTTAGGGACTTAAACATATATCTTGCCACCAGGCTTACAGCAGTTTCCTTATTATAATAATAATTATATGTCTAAATGTGTAATCTTCAATTTACATAACTTTATTAAATTAAACTATTAGCTTCCAGTGTCAAATCAAAAGAAGTCCCAGGTATATGTATGTTGGGAAAGTACGTAAAGTACTGATTCTAAATTTTTCACTGCAAAATGCGAGAGGAAATAATTTTATCTCTCTCCAGCCGATTATTTTTCCTCTATACGCGTCATCGTTCCTATCGGACCACCTTCGAACGATTTTTACTTTTTTAAAGTATCTTTCAACCACGAAATTTTTATTATGGGGAATGGAGATAAAAAAGGCAATAGAATATAAATATGAAAGGGTACAATAGAATAAGACATAAACTTTCTATTGATTGTAAGTTTCGTAGATTCCTGAATGTTTCATTACATTTATATTTTAGAATTCAAATAGGTCAAATTTATGATGATTTTGTTTGTTCTTTTGTTGCGATGCACGTTCACGAAAAACATCTTCCTGGGGTATTGTGGGAATCATCTTAGTTCATAATTAAGACCAGATTACCACTTCGAAAGGAACTCTATATTGGAGCAATGCTACGGATGGCATCCCGATACGAATAAAGCTCTAAGCCCTCGCACAAATAGCCTCCCCTTGGAGGAATTAGCAAAAGGGCAATCCGTGCTCTCGTGGTTTTGACTAATGCGCTTCGATTCTTTTCCTGGAGATATGAAAGCGAAATCTACAGCTTCTTCTTCACATTGAATTATAAAGATACATCCTAGTGGAAGCATTTACATCGAAATTTGCTTGAAGTACATTTCTATCAAAAATTTAAATTAATATTTTTTGAAAATGTGAAAAAATAAAATAATGTAGTTTAAGACAAAATTCCTGTTTTCGGGAAGAATGAATTTTTGATCGCTGTTAACTATTTAAAAGTATTGTGAATGTTATGTTTCTAAAAACTTAAGAAACTTTCATTTCTATAGTATATGAAGAATATAATAGTAAATAGTATATATAGTAGAGGTGGGCTTTCTCACAGCAAGTAAGTCTAATATATTTTTTAATGAAAAATAAGATTTTTCAGAAGGTTTATCTCTGTACACATTGCTAAAGATAAACTAAAGGGAATCATCGGAGCGCATATATACAATGAGTTCGTCTTCCCATGCACTTCCTGAGAGTATTTTCAGCGCAGGGGTCTAACCGAGGACATACTACTGAATGAACATCTTTCATTCTCTTAACCATCCTCATATTTATGAATTTCCCAAATTTCAGTGTAAAACACCGTAAGGATGTGCCTCAAAATGAGTCCTCAATTCTCAAGGCATTTCTTATGGCGATACAGTAAACGCTCCCTAGAATCGAATCAACGAAGGTAAATACGTAGCTTGTGTTTACTGTTCTCGAGGTAAAGACAGGTGTTTAAATTGCTAATTTTTTTGATCGTTGATTTTCGCGTTTCGTATGCCGATCAAATAAAGAAGGTGAGCCATATCCCGAATTTAGCATTTAATATTTATTCTTTTACATTGCTGTACTAGTTGATGAGTCTAAATCCAGATTACAAACGCAAAATCTAATTTAAAGTTAAAATTTATTTTCTACATTGAGTAACGACGCCATATCCAATAGTTAATTCTAAAATCTTTTTGAATGAATTTCCACGCTGTTCTTAGTTCTAGTTCTTCCCCTTTAATACAATAGTATTCTCGGTCCATTGATAAAGTCGTTTCATTTCCGTCAAGTGCCTCTATAAACTTTTAGTATCCGAATCCTTTTTTCTACCTTTGAATTCATTTTCATGGGTAAATTTTATACTAAACAACGTAACTTAAGTCATAAAAAGTCCTTGAACTCAAAGAACATCACCAATCTTCACTATACGGGGATTAAACTTGAATTTTCCTCTGTTTGGAAGTGACTGAGTTTTAAATTCATTCGCAGAAAATTATCAGTCTTAAGTAATGAATGACAAAAATAACGCATCTTCTATTATTCCTTAATAAAATATATTCGTAAAAGTTCGAAGAAAATCTATTTCGTCATTCTTCTGGAACAAAAACCGTTAATTTTTCTGAGGATTTATCTTTTTTCTTCAGAATATTGGGGAAATATGTTTCTGTGCACAAAGATTTTAAAGTAGATAAGAAGAAAACGGTTATAGTAAATGTATATCGGAAGAAAAGAGAATGTTCCTGATAGTTCATAACTCGGCTTATCTCCGACGGTGACAATTTTTTAAAATGATAAATATAATGAGAATATTTTTAATTATTTTTAATTTATAATCATATTTACTTTCCGTCTGTGTAAGGGGTCCAAAAAGATCTAGAACATAATACAGTACCGCAATAATGAAAGTGGGTTTTATTTTTATATTTTGTATATTGAATAAGTATATGTTTTTAATTACCCCAATTATTGAATTTTGTTTAGTCAATATTCTCTTTAACTTTTTACTTCTATCGAAAATTCATTGGTCTTTCGTGAAAAATAAATATATATATAAATATATATAAATAAAAATATTAATTCACGTCATGAAAATATACTTCCCTTGAGACATTCCTCTATGAATTGGAGTTCACCTTTGCCGTGAATCTGCTAATGAATTTCCGATAGTACAGATATTGGGAAAAATTATGACGGTTGAACGTTTTCGGGTGTATTTCCAGTCTAAATATTCTAGATTAACAACGATGAATTCCTTTGCGAAAATAATCAGTAAAACTTTTTATATAAGTTACTTTTGTTGTAACGTGAAGGAGTTGAATTATCTATTCTTAAATAATCACGAAAATTGAAATACTCGATTCTTTCCTTGTTTGTACTTCTCGAATGGAAAGAGATCAAAAGCAGAAGGAATCTTGAGGGAAAGTTATTGAGCGATCACTTGAGAAAAAGAACAATAGAGATGGCTGATAATTAAAACTTATGTGGCTTCGAATTTCCAATTAGAAGAAATCCCGAAAAACTTTTTTCATACCCTCGTCGAAGAAAAAGAACAACGAAATAAATAAAGTTTTGACCCCTCTCACATCGCTACTGTTAATGAATTTAAAGGTGAGAATTTTGGATGAGAAGAGGTTCCTTTCCCACAATCTTGCTCACACTATTGAAAGAATGATTCCTTGGAGAAGATTTTTATAGATCTGGACTTTCAGAAAAGTTGAGAACTTTGTCAAAGTCTTGATAAATCCTTCTTATGATAAAAACCTCTTACCATTTATTCATTGCAAATTTAAGAAAATGTTTGGCAATGAGATCTACACACGTATATCTATTTAAAAATAAGGATCACTTGGAAATAGCATTAGAACGTTAGAAAACAAAGAAAATTATAAATAATTGAATAATTTTCCGCTTAAGGCATATTTTATATCACTTTTTATATTTTGATCGGATCATTTCAGATTTCAAGAGTAAATTATGTTTTTCAAAAATGATATGAAAATGCTTTGATAAAGGTTGTAAATGAATAAAGATAGGCAAAAAAGTTTTTGCTGTTTGAAACAAACAGCCATCTTAGACTTATTTTTATATTATTTATGCTTAGGAGTATTGCACACTTTCGTTATTTATTTTATATTTTTGTTTTATAAATTAAAATTCTCTGAAATTTAAGGATGCCCTCTCTACTCTTGCCGGTTCGACAAAATCTAATTTTCTTGTGAGAATTTAGATTTAATCTAAATTGATTTTTTAAATCCTCAAGGATTAATTTTTGGAATATTCTTTCAGTGCAATCACATACAGAAAACATGCAATTAGGGATCGACCAACAATAAATGTCTCCTGATCGAAATGTTTCTTTGAAATGTTGGTGGTGTTAAATGTCGATAAAGGTAGCGCAAAAATATGGAATGATTGGGAGCAAGGTAAAAAATATTCGCGAAATTGATTCTCTTTGGGAATATGCTTTACTATGATTAGATTTGGTAAAGAGGACATGAATTCGATCGTTTTTGAATATATTGTAGATGGATGGAACTAGGCCAAATAGAGTTCAGGTCATCGAGCCAAAAGTCAATGTAATTCTGTTCCCTACTCGTGCCTTTTGAGGTATACTTTCAAAATAACATCATCTGAACGCATTATTTTAGAGTTCCTGTTGCTAGAGGTAACTCAAGTGAAATAGTCTGTTTCTTTGGCTGTTAATTCTGTTGCTTCATGAACGATCTTTCATGTTTGATTCTCATAGAAGAACGTTCTCCGAACCAATTAAAAGAGCGTTCATCCAACACAGAATGTACCATCAAGATGGTCGTAAATTTTTGATAAAACTCTATTATTTTTGATTTTTTCTAGTTTCGCCTCAGATGGAAAATTAACTTTCCTTTTACATTGTACTTTGAAGTGGTTAAGAAACTCATGGATATGGAATATTGGTTTTATATTTGTATTATCCTTAAAAGGGTGTAATACAGGAAGAAAAGAATTTACTTCAAGTGAAAATGATTAAAATAAGGCCATTGCAATAAATATTGCGAGAAAAAAATATTCATATCCTTTCTTTTTAATAATTTCGAATGAATAATATGGTTACAGAATCTAATTTTAGAATTTCCTGAAAAATAAATGCATTGAAACGGCTTCGGAATGAATCTAGGATTTTATCAAAATGATGTATGAAATATTGATCATTAGGAAAATGAAGTTAATTATAAAAATAAGATTATATGATTTCATTGCGAAGGTAACATAAATGAGACGGATATTTAGAATAATCAAGAGTTCAAATCAAAATAAATAAATATAATTTACGATATAGTCAGCTGGGATTTCACTCCAAATTGCTAAATATCTCATTGAAAATAAATTTAAAAAATAGTGAAATTCACCTGTTTAATCTAACCCAACTAAAATACAAAACAGTACAATATACAGTACAATACAAACAGTAACAGTACAATAAAATACAAAATAGGCGCTCAATCGCAGACAGAATAACCACCGTCTTTTCGAATTTTTCATAATTCACATTTCTATAATCTGAAATCGATCAACGCCAAGTTATGAAAATGCGTCCGAAAAACATTTCAGCTTGAACATCACGAGACTCAAAAGATGTGCTTTACAAAAAACGTCAAATCTGTAGGATGAAAAGAATGGAATACTAATCTTTTTCAATCACTTTGGCTCCATCTCTCTCCCTTTTCTGCAATTTCCTTCTCTTTATTCGAACGGGATACAGTGCATAGAAACCCTTCATAAGGAATCTTTAGTGTCGCCATCTTACTTTTTGTGAAGCAAAAGAAGCAATTGTGCATGTATGAATGTCCTATCGCATTTCGATATCCATACATTTGGTGCTATATTCGCGAATCATGTACCAGAATCTTTTCAAACAACAAGAATAACAACAGATTTAGCGAAATATTATTATTTATCTTTATTTGACTCTGTCTGTTGTAAAGAGTTTAATTTATATAATAATAATTTCATGACTACTTCTTTTCTCGAAATTATTTCTATTAATTTACTTAATTACTGTTATTTCCAGTTTATTTGAAAATAATACGATTTTCATGTAAAGGCATTTTATAACCAATGAATATCTCTTTCAATTATTGTATTGGTAGTGTTTTGATAGAGTTAATTATACGGAATAACTTATCAATAACTAACTTTCATATTACCTTAACGTTGTAAACGTTACATATTGATTACCGTGTCCCATACATATCATGATACGTGAAATGAATATGAAATATTTATCCCTCAAACTATAAATTTGGAATCTCTCTTTTGTTTGTGGGAATCTGCGGAGAACTTCCATTGTGAATCACAGATGCTGTCTCACTCCTCCATGTCAATCATTTTTATCCTTCGAAATTGTGAATACCAATCTCAAAGTATTACATCGCTGACAATTCTAACATAATTGGGTGAATTAGGAAAGAGAAAAACGTATAAAGAAGTTTAAAGTATCAAATGTCTGAAGTTAATTCACAATTTCATTGTGTGAAAGGGAGGTAATAATGCTAGGAACCCTGAAAAAACCTGTACGAAAAAGAGTGTTCATGGTAATCTTAATAATTCTCTATGTCCATTATACATGTATTTTATAGAATATGGAAGCTATCGTTGTATCTTTTAGGATAATTTTTTATATTTGGCATGTTGGTTACAGTAGTTAAATTTAAATCTTAGGTGAATATGAAATATACATTTTTGTAATCTGTTTATATCCTTGCCACCAGAGCATTGCTCTACCTGTAAGGTTTTCTGTAATAATAATAATAATAATATTTTGATTATGATCCCGAATTTAGTAAAAACGAGTAAATTTATGAATTATGTATAATTTGAAAGTAATGGGTTAAAATATTAATTTGCTATTTATATAATATATTTATATAATATATAATATTTATATAATATTAATAATATCTACACCTCAAAGCGATTCTCGGGTTTCTAATCGTTGGCCGCCGTTTGCACATCTACTGAAGTTCTGGATTGATTTCACTTCGGAGTGCATCCTTTTTCCCTCATTTCTATTGCTGTCGACGGAGTTTGCATGTGTTTGCTTCAAAGGTTGGGTCGTTCGTATTAAAGGGGTCCCTTTTGGTTCCCGAAAACCGGAATTTCCTTACGATTGGGAGATTCCCTCTTCAAGTCGAGAAGTGTTGGACCCTCTCTTTGCGAAAAGTTCAATCTACAGGTTCAGATATTTGTTTTTCGTTGCAAGTTCGATTAGTTGGTCTTTATTTAATAAAAACTATCTTTTTAGGATGAAAGTTGCATCAAATTTCCAAATTCGCGTGGTTCTTTAAATCTCTCTAGCATAAACTATTCTATTTTCTTCACTATATAAACTAGGAATGTTGTGGAACGATTCAAATACAATATCATTCATATCTTTGTCTATGTAGATACTCTGCGAGGCAACTTTCGGTGTGTGGCAGGGGGTGAAAGGGCCATGGATTTACTAACCGATTATTCTCGCGTATTGTTCGAGGGAAAATCAAATTATCGAATCTGTTAGTTTTTGCATCTATTTCCCTTATTGGTTGTATCGACCTGTACAATAGGGAGGGCTCATGATCTGTACTACGTCTTCTCTGAATGTTCCTTCTCGCAATTTATTCAGTAAATGTAATCAGTTGATCTTCTCTGTTCTAACGATCCTCGAGTATTTTAGTTACGCTTATTGATTTATCATAAGAATTCCTCGCGAAACACTTTGCTTTACGTTGGACCTTTTCTAGTTCACTTATATTAATTCACTATTTCTACCGATAGAGTACCATGCACTACATCATACTACTATTATAAAGCAAGATCGCTCGTGCACTTATTATACGCTCTTACCGACTATCCTCTTAATGAACTCAACTACTGATTTATTATTTCACGAGGAGCCTGCCAACCGATTCGTTAATCTAACGAATGCGAAACGAAATAAATCGAAACGAAAATAATCTAATGTTAAATATTTTTTTGCAACGACGACTATTCATTCAATTCATAAATAATTTTATGCGATAATGGATATAGTTATAATAAAGCTTTGAGGTTGGTTTGGCCACCCTCTTTTCCAGCCTCCACTGACTCCCAGAATTCCATCTCCTTTTCGCCCAAACTAACCTTTAAATTTTACTCTTTTTAAACGATTCCACGGCTAAAGACAGAATCGACTTCGGTGAGAGCATTCGAAAAGACATCTTGATATCACACTGTAACTATATCACCTCGCCTAAATTGTGAATTGTTATGAAAGGATCGTAAGTTGGATCTTATGGAATTCTTATAGAAATGTTTACATGATACATTTATAACATACGCGCTTGGTTTGGAAATTTGATATCAATTCATTAGCCAAAGAGTTAACAAATTTCAAAATTTGTTTAAATAAAAGGATTATAAATACTTATTTTGGCGCAAGAAAAAATTCAAGCCTACTTTAAGAGCTTTAAAAATATTAGAAAGCCTTTCAATCGAAAAAGTTGAGTGAATGATCTTTGTATCATAATTTGAAGGAAAATTATGCTAATGCTCGATATTTATCTATCTATTTTATAGAATTTGACAATGATACTAGAAATTTTAACATTTCCTGTATATTTGTTCCTTCAAGCATGATTTGCAGCCATAAATATGTTTAGGCAATATATTCTGTAGAAAACTCAGTTTTTTTGAAAAAATATCTTTTTACTAAGCTACCTGTATTTCTGAGAAGTTGTAAAATATATAATTTTGTGAAATATATTCATTATATTTGTTTTGGATCAAAATTCCTTCCGAAAAACTGAAAATATTTTTGATAATTTACCGAACGTACGTTCGATTACTAATGCTCTTAGCAATAACTACTTAAAAGTAATCTTTCTATAACCCCTAAACATGCGGAGAATTCCAATAATCATTCCTTCAACCGAACATTAATTTTCGAACGATACCTTCGGTCCAAAGTTACCTTCTGGAATTGATTAATGCAAAATCAACCGCATGGCGTCTTTCTAAGCCGAAGTAGCAAAAACAGTCCTCGAGATTCCTTAGGTAAGGTGAACCTAATTGGGTTCGCAATGGGAAAAAGAGACCACTCTTAATTTCTCTAAGTCCCTTCGTCTCTAAAGCACTTCTTCTTGCCCTCTTTCAGTCGACCTCAAGCTGCCACAACGTAGATCGTAGGTTCAATCTTAGAGGGTCCATGTTAAATCCTCAGATGCCTCTTGCGGGAATCCATTCGTTTCAACATCCCCTGAGGCCCCCTATTGTCTCCTCTGGCGTTGGTGGTTTTGAGGTGCCTCAAGTATGTACCTCTTTCAAATACCGTATATCTCTTTTCCCTTCTTTACTCCGCCATTCTTCAATTCATCTTAGATATCCTTTATTCCAAATATTCTATTCTACTGAATTTTGGCATATCTGAAAGTCCTTGACTGCTTTCTTATGCGTGGTAGAGGTGGGAATGTAATTGGATAGGACTTGATTTATTAATTAGATTTCGAAAACAGCCAATAAGACCAATTAAATCGAATCATTCACAACGACTTAATAGCATTGAATTTAAATTATAACGAGGGAGAAACGAAAGAAAAAGTAATTAATAGAAAAAGAAAATATTTGATGGAAATATAGTTCAAGGATTGAAAGATAATAGTTAAACTGCTTAAGGAGGGATACGGTATCTAAGAGTAAAAAGTGAGGTATGTAATGGAGGTTATGATTTCTAGTAGGACAGGAAGAGAAAATAAAAACTATCTTTGATCTGCATTGGCTATAGAAGATTATACGAAGAAATTTTAAAGGTAATTTAAGAATTTTTGGTGATGAAATTGCGGGGGAAGAAAATCGTGGAAGGGTTTGGTTTCTATAATCATAATTATAGAAGAAGTATGGTAAATTTGATAATTATAGAAAAAACATGCATAACTTCTGCTAAATTTCTTCCTTGATTTTTATAAATCATTAAGTAAATATTACTTTTACAAACGGAGAATGTTTGTTTACTATAGGTGTGAAAACTGAAATTATATTCTTCCGAAACAGTTGAAATAATTTGCTGCAAGACCACAATTTAAACTATAAAAAATTTTTACGTTGATTTTTATAAAAAGGTACTCAAAATTAGTAGTATATTCCAATATATAGAAAGACTAGAAGATTTTTATTATTAATAAAGCAATTTATTATTTAAAGCAATAATACGACGAATATCCATTTTAGCTAAATATTTATGCAGACATGAATTACAATTTATTTCATTTTAATGAAACGCTTAAATTATTTTTCTTTCATCACGAATTTTCTGTCTTTTCTATTGGTTTTCTCTGACTGTTTCAAATATATGAGATATATAAAAGATTGGTCGCCTTGGTGAGTTTCATTTCGTTTTCAATTAATATTATTCCAAAATTATCTGAATATTTTAGAAAGAAGTGATCGAATAATAAATTTTAATCGAGAAATTTTAGACAAAAAATCTTTCGAATAAAAAATAACTACTGAAATACTGAATTCGAGTAATTTTTGTGTAGTTAAAGAGTTCGATTAGTTTTAAATTACTAAATATTAATTTTATAACATTAATATATATTTTACTAAATAAAGTTTAAATTTAGCACAAACGAGGTGGTAACTGATATATTTTTAACTTGGAAAAAAACTAATAAATAATGCAAGGCATGAAAACAATTGCTAAAGAGAAAATTAGAAAGTAGAGATACAAATTTTAATCAAGGTTGACCGAGAATGGTTGAAGGACATTTGACATGTTTGAAGTATCATCGAAATATATTCACATTTATGAATCCTCAGTGAAAGTAATATGAATTTTTACATTTATAGGACTGATTAAAAGAGGAGAAGAAATTATTCGTAAGATTAATCAATAACTAATGACATCTTGTATAACATCCTCTAGATGTTATCTTCTCATGTGTTTTTTAAATTTTAGTCATTGAAAGTGAAAAAGTAATTGTGGTCATTGAAAATTGAACTTATAATACCGCCTTTTATATAACACTAATACTTTCTCATTTAAAACTAAAACTCTTAAAAATTAATATAAAATCTTTTCAACTATTAGAATTAATAATTTCTTGGAAGAGCTTTCAATTTTTATAATTGGCCTTGATTTAATGACGGAGATCTCATTCCTTTTTTACTTCTCCAGAGAGTGCGATATCATACTTTTTCTTTCCGAAGGAAGATAAATTTGTAGTTTGAGTGCAAAAAGTTCCGGAAACTCTGTTGCATAGAATGGAGGGCACCATCATGAGAAAAGGGCGTATCTGTCGAACGATGGGAATGCGTGAATTAGGGTAAAGAACTCAATGGATGAACAGTCCTTTAAGAAGTTTTGTACTTCAGAAGGAAATTTTTGAGGTAATGCCTACCACTGTATTTGCAGGTTGGATGAAAGCCATCATCTTTCCGAGACTAATTAGCCTCCGTAAAGTAAACAACTAGAACAGTTATTTGAGAATTTTGGTCAAAGTAACTGTTTTCACTCGCAGAACTTGTATGAGAAATTGAACTTCTCATTTTATACAAATATTTCTTTGAAACTCACAAAAGATAATTACTAGCTTATGATACAATGAAAATATGAGTATTCTCAAGTTATATATTTATTGTGATTTTCAATTTAAGTTTCCACCAAATCCCTGTTAAGGATTCCTTAATTCTGATAAAAGTATTCGAAGAGAAGAATAGCGGCTTACGGAGAATATTTTATGGAGGTTTCTCATCCATACATAGAATTGATCAAACGATTATATTTCCATAAGTCATTCTATGCAACGATTATGATTTCTAAATTATTTTTTATCGACTATTAATTTCTCTTAACTGTAAATATAAATAATTAAACAAGGAAGATGGTAGTTGGAGTTATTCAAACGTGTATTTCTCTCATCATCTATACCTTATCTCAGTTTTATAGGTTAAATAGATTACTATAGGTTCCAGAAACAACTTGTTTCTGAACTTTAGATAGAGTTACTATGTCAAGGAATTATAATAGTATGAGAACGTCTGAGGGCGTTCATAGAAATTCAGCAATTTGAATGTGATAACGGAGCGTTCTTCCAATGCGATATTGAAACAGGATATGAAGGGAGCACATGATCGGAATGGGAAAAGCCAGAATAGGGGGAATATAAGAATAGCACCAAAGGAGATATCAAGGCAGATCACCTCATCACTTACGGAGTAGACAACTATATTGGACTCTTGTGCTTATGTTTGCCGCTTCTTCTATTGCATTTCCAAGGAAACATGGGATGAAAGGTGGAAAATGCTTGAAGGGAGATATGTATACACGCATATATAGGCTTTTCTTGAATGCATCTATATCTAAATGTAAAGTCCTCCATGTTCTCATATGACCCACAGGGAAATTCAATAGAATGAAATAAGGAATAAGATAACTTGCACATGGTATTCTAACCTACCGGATGCTGATCCTTTTCATCGCATCAGGTCATCTTTTACTACGCCTTAATAATACTACTAATCAATTCTTTAATAGATGATTTTCATAGATACAGATCTTCGCCATTTCTTATTGCTTAAATAGTAAGTACATTTGATGACAAGGTAAAAATATAACCTTATTAATGAAGGGCTTGGTGGAGAAACATTAAGGTAAACAGAAATTCAGGCTTTTTGTAAGACACTTTACACAGACGTAGTCCTGAGAATGTTGGGAAAGAATTTATTCATTTCATATAAAACGGTCAATGGTAGGCAATAGAGTAGCCATTTGTGGGGAGAACAATATTAAACTAAATTACCTGTTATTCACCAGAGACGAGAGGAAAACCCACTAAACCTCCCAAAGGCGTAACACTTATTTATAATAAAAATATTAGTCTACAACAAAATATTCAATATCAAAATATGAAATACCGCAATATAAAATTTCAAAATCATAGTATCACAATATACCTCATACGGTATAGAATACAGTTTTTAAGATTCCTTTTACAAATTTCACTATTATATATTACATTATATTATAACATTTAAAATTATTAGTGACCCAGAAATTGCGTTTGAAGGAGAGAAAGATGTCGTGTGTATACATACGATTTTGCGCACTTGAAATATGACATAAAAAAGGTAATAAATATGTTATTATACCTATTGGATCGAGCAATACTGACAGAAATTGATACTCGAAGTTTTGCTCATATCTTTTTCATTTCATTTTGCTTTGAAGTTTCTCATCAAGATGTTCCGATTGCTTCCATCTTTTCAGAGTGCTCCCTTTAGGGATGAGTTGCGGGTTTAATAAATTTGTGTCGCAGATTTTTATGGCCGAATAGTATTATTTTCGAGTCACTTATATTTGCATATTCCCTATTTCGCAACTTCTACCCTAAAAAGGATTTAATAAATTTGTTTTATATTATTTATTTTCACTCCACAAATATATATATATATTTTTTTTTCTCTTCGACAATAATTAATATATTTTTCTTCGAAACCCGCCAATAATCCTCAAAACTATTATCAGCCTCCAAATATACGAAGTTATTCCTCTGCACACGATTAAAATTCTCTTTCTTTTTTATAGAAATTTCTTCATTTTTCAAAATGTTTTCGTTGCACTTACTGTGAAGTTTAAATGATCCATTTTTCATGTTACCATGCAGTGAGATGTATTATAAAATGATACTTCCATATAAATGCCGGACTATCAAATTGACTCACATGGAAAAATTCTACACAACTAAGCCTTCTCAATAAAATCTTTTTAAAACTAAAAGTAAAATACAATCAAATGACTATTTATATAAAATTACTTTCGTTTTATTGAAGTCGAGCAAGTCCGTGTGCTTTCTAATGCTTCACATATTCCTTTGTATACTATAATAAGATTATAATTTTTGCTTCAAACATATTCGATCATTCCTGTAGAAAGAAATGAACCACATCCCTCAATGTGATAGCTCAGTTCTATATAGTATTATTTAGCTACAAGATTATATATTCTTAATTTTTTTAATGCGTTGGATACTGTCCGTATTATGAAAATTTCGTGGAAATTCCTGAGATTTTCAATTCGATTCAAGTTCAAGACATAAAGTCCCTCTTTCTACATTGTGAGGATCGTTCATCAGCTTTTCGTAATGCTAAACAAATAGGACTGCCATTGTATTAGGTAATGTTAAGATTGTAATTACCTCATGGTGACTTAATATCAGCCAAATATTCCTTTGATGCAAAACAGATAAAAGGATTAATATCAATCCTCGAAAAATTAATGCCATTTAGGATTATTTATTTGTTTACTTTACGAATAATCCGTCAAAATTCTACTCCTTTGAGATTCACTAATCTCTCTGAGACTTAATCTTCTTTCACTCTCCCCTTGCATCCCCCCGAACGACCCCCTCGGGGCATCTCTTTACTTACTGCTGTACTCTTTCAACCGAAACTTGTCCCGACTTGTACGCCGCTTCCAGAAGGTTTCCTTCGAAGCGTTTACTTATAAGGCCTGTTATTTAACACTTAACGACCTTCACGATTTTCTTTTATTTCATCTTAATATTGGACGTATTTGAACATTAAATTTGTGTTTAAATGATGAGCATTTTGCATGAATACAGATATAATCAGCGAACTCCTGAGCCACGTGAAAGTCTGAATATTTATTTTGATATGATTTTGTGTAGTGTGAAAGGGGAATGGTACCTTAAGCTCTTCCTTGAGATTCGGATGTACACTTTACCTAAAATCGATATGGCTCATATTTACCTATGTTATGACAAGTCTTGGTAGTTTCACGCAATTAGTTGATCAGTATAAATACATTACGCCACGAAATGAAAGTGTTTATCGTCCTGATTACAGAGTATCGGTGTACGATGAGTTGCTTCTCTTGTATATGAGCAATAACAAAATAGGGTCACTAAATTGTCTATGTTAAAAGTTAAATCATAAATATTTATAACTGTTACAGTCTAATGCGTCAATTCCAAATCATAATGAGAAAGCTCTATTGAGATTTATAAGTTTAATCCTACGCATGTTTCTCTTCATTTGCCTTGGAAGATAGCTTCAGTTTAGATGCAGAATTCCATTTCATATATAATACTACCCATTTTAATATATAGTAGTTAAAAAATTGAATAATCGGATTAACGTCTTTGGAGAACGCCTCTCACATGAACGGTATCTTGGTATAATTGATTCTATCGATATATTCATGCGTAATGGTGGTAGTTAGGATTCTTGCTTTATGTAAGATTCCGATAAAACTGTCCAAACGTTTTTTGTGATTTCATATTTTACTCGGGAAGCTTAATTAAAACACGTTTGTCGTGACGTGCTTCTAGTAAAGTATAGAACTATTTCTTTTACTATATTCAGTCGTTCTCTAAAAGGCACTTTGTTAATAAATGCTTCTTAGAATCTTCATTTTCTCTCTAGGTTAAGAATTAAATTTGATAATATATCAAAGTTAACCCTTCAGACAGTATTATAAAGTACCTATTAATTTCTGTCTGAGAAAAATTTTTAGGAATAGTTGATATAAGTATGTTTTTGATGGATTCAGTTATTCCATCAGACTAACTTTAATTACGGGATAAACTCACTGTAGTATACTATTCTGTAATCAAAAATATAAATTAAATAATTATTTATTAGTAGAAGAAGTTATTTAAAGAGAAATTAAAGATAAGTTAAAAGATAAATTAAGTAAAATATTCATTCAATTCTTCCAATCCTGACAGTTTGAGTGATTGAAATTAGTACCTTGCATGAGCTTTGAGCATACGCTTATCATTTTAGCTTAGATTGTGTCTAAAATTCGATTTATACCAGTTTCATTCAATATTATCCCAAACTACAAAGCTTTCTCATTTTCACAATTAATTTCAATTTAATGGAATGTTCCTCATTTTTGATGCTGCGGTAGATATAATTTTCCTTTTACGTATTGAGGCCTTAATGTAATTGAGCTTTGTGAAATCGCATTCTCTTGTGTAGGAGTAAAATAAAGTGATGAATACTAAAACATACACAGGAAAAAGTAATTGATTTTATGTTTTCCTACTATTTTCACAATTCATCGGTTTCATTCAAAAAATCGTTCTTTTGTCTCAAAAATATTTATCAATATGTAAATAAAAAGGGGTTAAAAATATCTGTGATAGATTGAAAGACATAATTTTGTATTTACCATTGATATCTCATAGTAACTCAAGTGATCCGTCTTTTCATCAATCAATCAACTATTTACAATAAGTTTTAAAGAGTAACTTACAAGTGAATTTTAAATGTGATATTCAGAAATATTTAACCAGAATAATTCAGTCATTTATTTCTTTTAGTTTCTTGAAATGAGGACGCAACCGAAGTTTGAGTATATATTGTATTTGCTTTGAAGAATTGAAATATTTTACTCGTAAATAAATATCGTACTCTCAGGTTTTCAAGGTATATAATGCAATCTGAACGCGCAGATCATGTAGTCTATGTTACTCAAATAAATAAAGTCTGACATCCTAAAACATGTTTTTTTAAAACGATTTATTAAACGGCATTCCCCAAAAAATAACTGTTCTTAAAGCTGAAAATATCGCTCCCTTTGGGGCTGTTACGGAGAAAAGCCAATGAATCCATTTGAGAGAAGAAGGAGCAGAAGTAGTAATGCGGAGACAAATTCAAGAGATAGTGGAATACCAAAAAAACTATATGTAGAGGGAATAATGAACAAGAAAGAATGATATCTGCAAATAGTTTTTCACCAGAAAGTTGAAATTGTGTCGAAATAAATGAAAATCTACTTAATAACATATTTTGGCACATTTATTCTCGGATGAATGTCTTTAAGAAACATGTTGATGAAGAGTAACAATTGGGTTGTATAATATACAAAAATTTATAATGTGTTGATTTTATATACATTTTATAATAAAATCTTCTTTTTTCTTTTCTTGTTGGGAATACAAATAAATATATCTCCTAATAACTTTGTCAATTAAAATTAAATTTTATTAACCGATCTTTAATTAAACTCCTGTTATTTTGGAAAAAAGATTCCTAAACAACATAATTCATTCGGAATTAAACTTCGCTTCTCGGATAATCGGAGAATAAGGAAATCAAAGAATGGATTTTGCTAAGAACAAAGGGTCGCAGGAGTGCAATTGGCAGCGTTGGAAGGTGTTAGAGGGATGGTATTGAAGGGGAGGGTTCGAGGGAGAGAAATGAAGCTTTAATGAAGGAAAATTTGCTGGGCTTGGGGATGGTGTAATGGGAATATCCAAAAGACTAACGAATGCCATTAGGCTACTCTGCTTTCCGTTGGGTTATCAATATCGGCAGACTGAATTAATTCCCCACCTCATAAGTCTAATGACCCTGAGTGCCAAAGCTGAGAAATATTATTAATTACGACATAATATACACTGAATAACAGGATACTGTTGCCGTCATTTGGCGATAGTATAAGAAGGTGAGATTCTTGAAGTTGGAAAGGGCTTAAGTAACCTTACAGTTATTTCAAAATGTATGTTATTTCAATCCCTATCATCCCTGATTCAAGTACATAATTTGTTAAAGGGAATGCGATGAAGAAGTAATTATTCCGTATCTTTTGATTGAGTATCGTTAGGACCAGAGTTCGAATCCCGGTTGAGTGATTCATTTGACAAATGGTGAACAACGTTACAAAAGTAATTGTCTTATTAATGGATATTTGAGAGGGCAATTAAATCATGGTTACTATGATTTAATCATATAGATCACTAGGGAACTATAAGACATTTGGAAAAACAGTTACAATAAGATTTTATTCTGTCATTTTGTGAGCATTTGTCAATTATACTCTAATATGTTCCATAAAATTTAAAAAATTACAAAGAAGATAATTATTCATATACTGTTTACAAGATTGAGGTTAAGAATTTATACATTTTGCATATATAAACATTTTGCCGCCAAATTGTTAGGTAAAGATTTGAAAGAGAGTTTGAATAGTTTTGTATCACTGATTTTATATCTAGAATATCAATTCCTCATCTTGGATGCACGAAAGAAATCAATTTCTGTGGATAGTTTGTGTCAATTAATAGATTTCTGTGCAGTTCTTTTCTCTGAAGTTATATCAATTTGAGAAAATTTTGTACTTATACAACCTGCTTATGATTGTCGATGAACATGTACATAACTTTCAGAATAGAAAGAGCGGAAAAAATACTTGAACGAACTGAAAAAACGAAGTAATACTAAATTTTGCCTCCGTTTCGTTTATGCTTAAAAATTGAAATAATAATATTTATTCGTGTTGATCTTAATATCGTTATGATGCTAATTTTTAATCCCATCTTCCTTATAGGCAACATAGCCAATATTTTGGCTGTTAAAATAACAACAATATATCATCTCATATAGATGGTTTCACCTTAAAATATATCAAATGGAATTTTTGAAAGGAGCGCAGTGATCGTTCTTAGGCGGCATTTTGGAGAACCGTTGAGGAAGTTGTGGTTTGGATGAGAGAAGCGATTTGAAGAGTTAAAGAGTAAGATAATACGAATGGATGGAAATACACGAGATAAGGAGTTGGTGGTGATGAAAAATACTGATGAAGAATTCAGAGCAAAAGAGTTGGAAATAAATGGAAGTGGTGAGAGGATGGCACATGGAATGAAAACCACTGGAAATTTTGGCGCGAATAATTCCCGAGAGAGAATATTTTTTTTCTGAAGTGAAATTCACCGAAGATTAAATTGCAGAGATTCACGTGGAAAGAGGACGCGTTTTGGCTACTAAATCAAGAATTTCCAGTGAATTAAAAAGCTGTTATTTTGAAAATGGCTCGCAACTACTTCGGAATACAGGGAATCTAAAAAAAACATTCTTATTTATCGCACCGGTTAATATTTCTATACTTCTGCATACGACAGGAAGTGGATTTTTTCGTTGAGGATATATCGAAATCCTTTTTTATGAAAGAATATGTCGAAAGCTGGAAAACATTGATTCTCGTTTGCTTTATTGCAATCGAAGAATGCAGGCTAACAGTATTTATTTTAAAATCAGAATTAACGAATTCATAAGATTCTCAGAATAATAATCTAAAGACAAATAAAGAACAATCATAATCTGTATAAAGATATGTAAATTTCATGAATACTTTTTTAAAAATAAATCAAAAGATCGGAGTACAAGGCAACTTTTAAATATATGTTTGTTTGTGCATTTACTAAGGTCTAAATTTTATTTTTTATGATATTAAACTTTTTAATATATTTTGAGAAACGCAGAGGTTAATGAAAGTTGGTTAATTTTACTTCAGCTATAGTGTTATGATAAGACCATGTATAGCTTATTGAATTTCCATGTTTTCGGCTGAGAGTTTCACCCAAAGACCCAAAATTCTATATTTTACTCTTAAAGGATTAAAATATTTCACGTTATCTAACTAACCATGGCATATGAAAAGTAATGATAATGACTATTTGCATCGAATTTATGAATTTCTTTTATATATAAAAACATACAACTATCCCGTTCATCGCCAAACGCTATTAAATTTCATTTCGTGAAGAAATTTGACTTATCTACTCTTCATTCATAATTTCAACTAATGGTATCATAGTAGAAAGAATTTAATATAATATTAAAAACGTCTTGTTTTAGCAATAAAGTATTTTTTGACACTGCTTCGATTAATTTTGAGAGCGATTCCGTTTTTAGAGAATAAGTTGTGACATCGTCCGCGTCTCATTATCAGAAACTCATTCCGAATCATAATATCAGACACTTCATTACAATAGTGTATCTTGCAATTGTTTCACCGCTTTCAAAAACAAATATGTATTACTTCTGAATTTCTTTTGTATAAAAAAAGACGTAAATACATTTTCCTAAATTGTATTAAATTTATTTAATACAATTTAGGAAAATACTAAATACATTATTGTGAGTCATTAATTATGGGAAAAACAATTTAAATGTTTCAAAATAACTTGTAATGTTATTACTAAAGTTTGAATAGTAAATATACATTATTTAATAGTTCATAATTCAATCTTCATATAATTAAAATCAAAACATTGAAAGTGAAAATATATTGAAGGCCTTCTTGATGAATTGAGGAGATCAATAATGTGGTACAAAAAGCGTTTAATTTACTAGTAAAGTGAAATATATAATGAACATAAACCTCGGTTTTTTCTAAAGATTTCTCAAAATATTTTTAACAGCTGATTACTTTGAAAATTACTTTCAGCCTGAAATAATTACAACAAAATATATTTGACTTTTAGTTGACGGAGTAATTGGATTGGTTGATTGATTGGAACAATAATTTACTAAATTTGGGAATAATATTTCCAATTCCTAATATACTCTGAATATGAAGATTCAGATGGTCTGATGAAAACACTGATTATAAACTAACTCAATCAATAATCTTAACTTACTGAAGCTATCCCAAGTAATAAGATGAATGAAAGATGTAGGTTCGATTTTAAATAATTTAGTGTTTTTAAGAGGAATATTAAGTTTAAAGCTCAGTTTTCATTAGTTAAGAATTACTATTATCATAATATTTTATATTTCGAAATATTTATTTTCGAGTACCAATAGTTTATGCAACAAAAATAACATTATATTACAGAAGTGTTGTTTTTTAAAAGCCTCTTACAAATTAAGATTTCACATACACATTAGTATAGTTTATGTACATTTATCCGTAAAATATTCAAACATATGGACAGGAGGAGTCGCTTAGGAACGACCACTGATTCAGTGTGAAGATTGCACAGAAGCAGTCTCCTTTAGGAAAGGTGGTGTGAGTGGCTTCTACAGAAAGGGTTCAGGGACGAAATATATATAGAGGGCGCATAAGAACAAAGGAGTGACTGCTTTGGACGGGAAAGAGGAAATGAAGAGGGAGCAAATCTTTAGCCGGGTAAAGAGACGGAAAGCTGATGGGCGAAGGGGACGTTTAGGAGAGCATTTTGGCTTTTGCAAAACCGAGCGTCTTTGTTCCCTAAGGTTCGCCTATTTTGAAATGGGAAACTCTCACCACACTCACCGTTATTTGCTTTTTTTGCGGCAGGGAATGATTAATGGGATTTTAATAAGCTTGAATGGTTTCGTGAGTTTCGACACGGAACGATGTCTGGTATATTGTATGGTACTTTTAATTTATTTATTCTTATATTCCCAGAAATTCTATTATATCAATAACCTTTGCTAGAATCCGACAATTAATTTCTTGGAAAATATTGTTTGTTGATGTTTGTTTGAAATGTAATGAATCTTCTGATTATAAAATGTCATCAGAAAGAAATAATAATTTAAGTATACCAATATCAATTTTCATTGAGTGGTGTAAATGAAAAATTTTAAATGAAATTTTAACTTATTCAATAAATTCTTAACAATTTCACCATAAAAACGAAAATAGAGTTGCTACTTCCTCTGATAAGGAACATAAACCAATCCTGGGCTGTCATTTATAGTAATTGGAAGCTATTAAACATTCTTCATAAATGAATTTATTAAATATATGGACTTATTGATGTAATTTTTAAAAATACTCTATTTGAGGGCATATATTAGTAAGAAGTTGACAGGAAAAAGTCTATATTATAATGAACTACACTCTTCGGTTTATGAGAAGCTCTATTGAATTTTCTTTTAGTTCCAATGAGCCTAACAAAATAAATGTAAGTAAAATCATGACTTTTATTAAGAATGAACGAATTTGATCAAACTCATATTTTTTGATGGACCATAAATTGAGGTAATTTATTCTAACATCATCGCTCTTCTTATTCATCCACAGATAATTAGATGATTAGAATAATTCCGTCTTCTTCGTATCAATTTCCTCTTCTTTTTTATTTTTGGTCTGATTCATATTGTTTGAATAAGGCGAGAAATTTCTTCACTTGGAGTATCTTGACAGCAGTTAAAGCTTTTAAGTAGTTGAAGGTAAACGTTACGCCCACTTGGCTGGAATAATAGTAGAATTTCAAAAGACGCAATAAACTTTTTTATTCTGTTGCGCTAAATAAATAAATAATATATCCATATTTTTATATAGTTAATAAATATTAAAAATTACAATAATCACCAATTTTAACTTAAATTAATCGAATCTTCATAAATACCTTTATTAACTTCATTGTACATTTATCGATACTGAAAAAGACAAATAAACAGAACCAAGGAAAACTATTTAGTTCTTTAAAAAATAAAAAAATTGATTATAGTTCCTATTAATTGAAATGTTTCATTATTTACACATCTCAATGTTTAATTAATTTTCTCATATTTAAAAGGGCGAAAAGATGGATATTGAATAATGTCGGAACAGTAGCGCTCACATCTCTTCCAAATTCGGTCAATAGATACATATAAATTCCTAACGAAAGAATCAACTTAGAGATGTGTTTCATAGCGAAAGATACATTGAGTTACCCTCGTCAAAGCAGATTTCGCTCCATGTCAATAATAAATTCATTGAGAAAAGAAACTTCTGAAATACTTAACATCGACGTTTCCTCTCGAGTTTTACTTCTCTCAAACTCATTCATAAATTATTTTTTCAAAACTCTGAAAAATACTTGTGATAAATTGCGTAGGACGGATTAGCAATTGAGGGCAAATAAGCCCTCGAAGAAATGCACCGAAAAAGTGATGTCGCATTATGTTGACTCTCAGAGATATGCACAATCCGCCTTTTTTGCATGAATTTGTTGTTTACGCGTTGGTGCGGTTGATAGATGAGGCACACCGAGAGGGATAAACTTGGAAAAGTCACCTGAGTAACGCATCAACTGGAGGTGATTACAGGAAAATTCCATTACGGGAGGTGTTCTGGGGAATAATGAAGCTGAGGTGAGTTCAGGTCTATTGCCGCTCTTTTGGTAGTTACTGTTGTTCGAAGATTTTGGTGAATAGGAAAGAGGAGCGGTATTAGAGCGTTGGACACATTGGAAAATAAATACGAGAATTATAAAATTATATATATATATATATATATATTCTTTCATTTACAGATTTAATGAGCTATTTTCAATCGAAAGAATTTTTCTTACATTTTAATTTCGTTTTTCGAAGATTGGTATATGAATTATATACAAGAGATTGAAATTGAATCGAAAGTATATGTCAACGGACTTGATATTCCGTCTTTGGATGTTTCAATGCATTGGACACGATTTGAAGAAATAAAAAAATGCCGTTGTGCGCAAAGGCACCTATATTTGGAATATTGAAGGGACATACGAGGTGAATGGAGGGAAGAATACTGAATCTAGCGTGGTTCGCTAGAGACTTTCCAGAGTATTGCATAGGCGGTTGGTTGGTCTCTTTGGAAGTCGACGAATTAAGTGGTACATTGTCTCATTCGAAGGCTGTGCGAATGAAAAATTGACCTCATTGAACAAGGAGCCGCAAAAAGTAACCGCTTGAGAGATCGTGGAGAGCAAATATTTTTATCGCCAATTTTTCTCAAAAGAGAGCTCAAAATTAAAATAAAACATAAGAGGTGGCTCATTTGAAAGTCACTTATAACTACGATAAATTATCTGTTGTTCTCTTATTGATATTAAATAGCTATCAAAGCGAATTACCAATGGATAGAGGGAAGAAACCCGATAAAGATATTTGGAGGTAATTGAAATTTCGATGCAGCGAAGAAAATAGGATACGGAAATGGATGAAGCGATAAAATAATAGATGACGAGAGTGATGGACCAAGGAGAGGAGGCAAAAGGAGCAGACATGTAAACCTTCGGCGGAACCAGTCCATTGACGGGAGAGAAGTGTGAGGAAGAATAGTCCAACATTTAGAGAGAATGGAAAGAAAAGGAAAGAAGATGGTAACTATAATAGTTTTTATAAAGTATTCGAAAGTGTGATATATGAAGCAAAAAATGAAGGATAAATAAATAAAGTATAAGTAAAAGAGTAAGCAAAATGATGATATGTGACTGCATTTATTGAGAGTCTATTTAGTAAAAAAGTATATAAGAGAGAAGGACTAAGAATTTGAAACTTATGAATTATTAAATGTATGAGAATGATGAAGGAAGAATATAGAATTTAAAATAGAAATGATGGAAAATAAGGATTAAATAAACTGAAGGAAAAAATATAAACAGAGAGTGAAAAAATCGTGGATGCAAATGCCATAGGAACAAAATCAAATATAGTGTAAATAAGTATATAGTTCAGTAAATACATAGAAAATAAGATTGAATGATGTGGAGAAGTTTTTCCGAACAAAATTAGAAGAGTTGAATACTAATTTTTGAAAATAATGTAACAGAAGTTGAGCATATGATAGTAAATGAAATAAGAGACTTTCATAATGGGATGATAGAAATTGTGGGGCGAAATCGTGTGGGAAATCTGTTGAATTGGTTGGGGAGTGGTAATGAGATGTGGCCTGCGTTGGATGTGTAATTGAAGAAGTGGATAAGGGATTCTGGTGCTATTTATCTGACCTTGGGAACGCAGGAGGGAAACGTTAATAAATGAACACCAGTTCAAGGAGTATTGAAATTGGGAAAATGAACTGCAAATGATAATATTATATTCTCAAAGTAAATAAATTCACATTTAAGGGGATTACATTTACTGTAACGTAAACAAATATTGATTCATCAATTAAATTTGTCAAAAATTCTGTAAGAACCTTAAGAAATGACGAAGAACTATTCTTTGAATTATCGATGGACCATTTACAACATTTTCAAATTAATGCTTATTCAAAACTTTAATTATGATGAATAATACGTTTTCAAATTATGGTGTAATCAAAACTGTTTTGAAAGATAAACCTCAACACTTTAACACTAGAACAGCGGAGGGTGTCCTCAGGACACCTCGCCCATGAAAAAAACGCACCATTTTTGTAATTTGTATCATAGAAAAAAATCGTTTCGTGACTTTTAATTATTTAATATTCTTCGTATTTCTACCAAGTTTTATAATTATTGGAACATTTTCATAGGAGATCCTACCACATACCCCCTAGAACAGCGGAGGTGTCCTCAGAACACCTACGTAATATTTAATATTATTTCCTATAATAAAACCTTCATTGTTTTATATTAGAAGCTCTTACGAATGTACTTTGAGATAATATTGCTTTTTACTATTATTTTGTCCCCGTTCTCTAAAATTAATTAATTATATTGTTATGTATAAAAATTTGAGGTAGCAATTCTAATGATGATTTGAGTTGGAAACATTTTGCCTTATATTTTCTAATATTTCCATTTATAAGATACGTTTCCCATTTCTATTTTCGCAATTGACTAATTTGTTTTATATCTTTTTGTGACACTCACTCATTGAATATTGCCAAGCTTGCTACAAACCCGTTACAAAAGTGACGGTGAATGATCAGCTTTCTCCCAGAAAGTGTAGATGTCTATTCACACAATTTATTCTTGATAAACCTGATAAATATGTACTTAATTTTCGGTTACTAATGGATTTTAATTCCAAATATGCATAGAATAGATTTCCATAAGTTGTCGAGTTGGAGGATAGGCCATCTTCCTGAACCATTGACCTTAATGGGACCTTTTCTATATAAAAGGAATTAACCTAATGACCGATAATTATTTTAAATTAAAGAAACTATTTAAAAGGCTGAAGAAAGCAGGTATTTTTTATCTGGAACATAGAACAAATTGTGATGAGAGTCGCTGGAGTTGAAAACCAGCAAAAATCTGCAGTGAATTCCGATGTTGTCGAAAAATGAAGAATAATCCTTGTTTATAAAATTAAACCGAATAAACATGTTCTTCTCGCGATTTAGATGCTTTCTAATGTCGTATTTGACAGTATTAGTAAAAGAAAATCAGACGCGGTGCCGTACCATAATTGTACAAAAAGCGGCGTAGTGGACCAAATGGCGCGTAGGCACACGGTGAGACAGACTCACGATGTGGCCTAATGTATCTTTTTACATAAAAATTTATCTAGCAGAAGTCAATGTATAGGTTATTTGCAAGCAGAAAAGAGGTCGCCAAATAACCAGATATAGATTCTTGCAACGAATCGCAGATAAACAAAGTAAAACCTAAGCTGTCTAAAGAGATCTCAAAAAGGACCTAAGTAAACACTAGATGCACGAGACATCATCCAATGAAGCCACCGATATATGTTCAAAAGAAAATACAAGTGAAATATAGCATCAGATAAGTGTAAGAAGTGCAAGGAATAGGTTAATAGAAACTGTAACATCAAGAAGATTTATGTATTAGCTTCGTGGAAGGATTCTGTGGAGTAATTATTTCGTGACAGCATCATTGTGCTAAAAAAGAAAAATTAATATAATTGCGTATGCAAATAACATTTAAGGTCCAGTTTGCGTCTTAAACCTTATTTCTAGTCTTTTTGTTGTGAAATAAAATCAAAGGAAGGTACGTGAAGCGGTAAAGTTTTATTACGCGAGTTTATTTTTTCTTGTACCCCATGTAAATTGTTGATAAAATCGGGTAATTTTCAAAAGTTTATTCAAGCAAATAATTATTTTATCTCGAAAAGGCTTTATATTAATTTATTCATATAATTTATTTCTGGCTTTACTGTTCTGTATATTTTTATATCGGAATATGAGTCTCATGAAATTGATTGAACTCAACAACAATTTCTATATTAAATATGTAGCAACTATTTACCTCATGATCTGCCGATAAATAAGTACCCATACTTAGTTATTAATTTTTAAGCTTATAAGGAAAGACTAGAAATTTAAATACGACTGCCTCATTCAACTTAAAAGAAGCGCAAGTGTAGGTGTCCTGAGGACACCTTCCGCTGTTCTAGGGGGGTGTCCGTTTCCCGCTGTTCTAGTGTTAAGCCCTATTAAGTCAGCATTTTAAATATAAGGCAAACAATTCTTCCGAATAAACTACAGAATTCTATTCGGAGAATAAGGTTATGAATCGTAAAGAAAGTTGTTTAAATACTCACGAATAGTTCAGTGAAGTAATATATTTACGGGTATTAAGGAAGAATGACGAATTAAATGGAGATTTGGAGAAAATGAGGGAAGTTGAATGCCTAAGTGGTTCAGAAAAAAATGTTAAAGAAGTGGAAAAAATTTCCAAAAACCCTCCTCCGTTGAATTTAAGACAAAAAAGTGGAAGAAAGTTAAGAAGAGCAAAGAGTTTGACTAGATGAGGAAGGAAAGTCTTCGAAGTTGAAAATGTATGACTAATGCTTTCGGTAGAAAAAGGAAATTAGATATGCAATTACTAATCAAATATGGGCCTCAAGAAGTCAGCATTTTTGCTTTGGAAAGTTTCCAAAATTGGCTGGAAATATAAGAATTTCGTTGGAGCTTGCAAAAGTGCTGATGGCAAAATATTCGGAACTAATTGGCCGGAAAAAGTAGAATAAAGTTGATTTGGTAGGAGAAGATGAAAAACAGACAAAAGAAAATAAACAATTCTGGTTCCTCATAACAAAATTAGCTATTGCATAACGGAATAATCAAAGTAATTTTATTTAAAAATAATCATATCGGATTTAATGTCATGATAAAATTAAATTACTTGAAGTTATTGAAATATTTGGCAATTTATCTAAATATCATGTTAAAATAAAAAAATAATGGATGATTTCGTCTTTCTTTCAATAATTATTCCCTGTTATCTGCTAAAAGATTTCAATTGGAATTGCTCCACGCAAAAGTACTTAATTTTATGTAAAATATTTATAATTTTGAACAGAGTTTTAAATCATATTTGATTTGAGATTTGCTTTGTAACGATATCCATAAATTTGAACAGATAATAAAGCACTTGTTAAATTTACAACTGCGGTTTTACCACAAGATATACTCCGATATCATAAATAATAGAATTTAGTAGTTGCACAGCTTATAAAATCAGCACTAAGATCTTATGAATATTAGCTCTACTAAAAATCTATATAATAGATATAATACACAATAAGAATGTGAAGGAGTAGATGCTATAGAAGAAACTATGTAGGATGAATACCTCAGAACTCCCATTGCATAATGGAGGAATATGATGGCATTAATCGAAGATTCAGGGAATATGGGGAAGGAAAGTTGCTGAAAAACAGGAAGATTATTAGGCGGTAAAACGTTAAAGGAAAGAGGAGTGAGAAAAAATGAAGCTAGTTGATAGATAGTCTACAGAAAAGCAACAAAAAGGAAACGTGATTTCAAGTAAAATAAGGGTTTCTAACAAGTTATAACCTATTACAGTCTATTTGGAGATATGAATGCCCAAATGGAAAAAATGCGGTTTGTAATGGGAAACTAAAGAAAAGATGAAGAAAAGAACTTGAAATGAAACTTCTTGGAATTTATTTCGCGATAATACAATTAAAATGTTTACCTCGCTCGTTTGCGACGCGTAGGCATGTGAAAGAATTTTCAATGATAATTTTGAATTCAGGACAGGTGTTTGATTATTTAAACTCCCATTTTATTCTCTTAATTAAGGCTTAGGAATAGAAAGAACTCTATGAAAATTTGGGAATAGAAAGAAAACATACTTTAATTTTCTTCGGAATACGAATTAGGGTTCTACGATAAAATATTTAATGGAAAAGATAGCCTTGTCATAATATCATCTATTTACCTTTCTTTCAAAACCGAGGAGTTTGATTCAAATAATGCAGAAAACCCTGAAACTTTAATTATTTCCGAATGAAAGAAAATAAATAGTATATTACATGTCTTGAAGAAATGGTGCTTCAAAGTACTTTATATTTTCAATTATTAATCCTCATTATAAATTTCCGTTATGATAATAGTTTATATGCATGAGATAGTTGTTAACGATTAATAAATAAAATGAAAAGAGACAAATCGAACGAACCAAAACATTTTTAATGCCGATTTGTCACAAAAGTTAAGCACTACATAATTGAAAATAAGGATGCACAATCCAATTCTATTAAAAGTAAGCAGTTTTATTATTTGACTGGGGACAAAGATTAATAGTATCCCTATAATATGCCAATATTGGGAATAGAATTTTCTTCTTCGTTATAATGAAGCAATTAGAACAGATATAAAAATTGTCCGATTTATTTATCTTTACATATATCAATATAAATTTAGTTAGAATAATAGAAATAATTTAAGGAAGGCTAAGAATAATTTAGGCCGTATATTTGTAAGACTGAACTATGAGTACTGCATTTCCAAAGTTTCATATCCTGTTTGTTATATACAATATTTCAAATAGGGAATTGAGTTGGGAATAGAAAAAAATCTCCAAAAGAAACATTTGAGAAAATCAAAGATCTACAATAACGAATGATACATTCATGATTTCCTCGTATTCTCAAAAGGAATAGATGATTGACTTTTATGATACAATTTTCAATTTTGTATATAACAGAATTCCTCAAATTTGATTTTTTGACGGAAATTAATTATTACTACGTGATAATAATACGTGATTTATCGAAAACTATTGCAAAATAATAACCTTTGAAAGTTGGCCACAAAATCTTTATTAGACGATCGGTTACTGGTATTGTGAAAAACCTTGCTGAAGATGTAAGTCCAAATATCTTCTAATTCACCAAAAAATAATCACGGTAAACAGCTTTTCGGACTCTATTTTGTGTGGTCTCTTTGAACCGTGTATCTCGAGGGGAAATCCCGAAAACAGATGACGAACAGCGGAGTAACAAAAGAAATAATACATTTCTCAATTGGCACGTATTCGCTTAAGGAAATGGGACTGGCGTCTTACCATCTCGCCCATTAATGTACACCCACGAATGGGAAAATAACTAAAAAAAGTAATCGCGCTAGAGACTGCATTTCCCGAGGTTTTTCAAGACTCTGCAAAAAGAACTTCCTTAAATGCACAGCGGATATCGATTGGGCAAAAGAGGGATTCCAGCGGCGAGAGAAAAATGAATACCCCCGAATAAATAGAAAAGAGGCAGATTGCTGAATGCATATACGTGATCGAAAGGACAATGGAGCATATGTGTGCAGAAACGGGATAAACTGAAATTAAAATATGAAATGGAGATGATTAAAATGAAGGGAGCAATCTGGACGAGCGGAGGTCTATCAAAAAGGAAAGCAGAGAACGTGAGAGAAGTCTCAAAAATCGGAACCTTTTTATGAATAAATTGATATGCAATTCAGGTAACGCGTTAATTTTACGTATCATCTTCCTAAAAAAAAACGTAAATAAAAGTCATTATCAACCAATAATATTTTTGTCTCAAAAATTGATGAAAAATTGCATTGCATGAACAAATATATCATCTAAGTATTAAATTTATTTCATTTATATAGGCAATATGAGTATTTCCATAGTATTTTCTTTTCATTTCGTCACAAATGAAAATCATGCGAATTAAATAGACAGTGAATCCGCAGGTGTAGGAACATTTAGGAGTACACGGAAAGAAATATACATGGGAGATATAAGGGAATATAGGTCGAGTGGGAAAGTAACCTGTGTGGAATAGTAAAAAAAGAATTATGCAGCCCGATCATTGGCGCCCACGTGTCGCTTGGAGACATCTGCCATCATCTCGATGCATACTTCATGCGCGATGAATGGGGACGACCCAGGGACGGAATAAAACATGACCCCTTCTCGCAATGGACTACGCTTTCTTCCCCTGCTATATATTTCGAGATTGATAAAACTTTTCCCCGCATTGTTCCTCCAAGATTGGCTTTTTTGAACACTCGTCCGCATTTAATTTTTTGATATTCTTCGCGTTTAACGTTAATGCGTTGCGGGGATTTGTTTTTTTTAAGCCACAAATGGTCTCCATGGAAATGGAAAGTTAAACGTAAGTTTTGACCAGACTTTTCTGAAACTGAACCTTTTCTTGAAATAAATAAATTATCATATCGGTCTGCTACACTGTTAAATCTTTTAAAAGTGAAAAGGATGTTTTAAAACAATTTTAGAATTTCGTCAAAATCTTCTCATTGATACGTGATTCCTTTAAAAATAAATTCTTCAACTTTGTACGATTTTATCTCAGTTAAAATCTAACCGAATATTTATATTGATTAGATTTTTCATTGAAAAGCGAGTAAATTTTTAAAAATGATGTTAGAGTTTATGCAGGTGTAGTTCGGAAACATTAAATTGACGCTTTTAAGATCCAATGCTGCCATATTATGCGCATGGTTCTTATACCTTACGACCAAGATTCATTATGCTTCTGCTATGATGACAATTTTTACGTATTTGTAACTATTTTATATCTTTTCTATCTAAGTATCTTTTTTATATATTTTGAAAATACTTATCCATTGTAGTTGTACTCTCTTAAATCTTAATCCGAGAATCTTCTACCTTCTTATGGGAGAGCTATAAATAAAGCAGACTCCGTTATTTATTTCGATCACTTTGAAGGCGTACGGATCATCCGTTCACAGGCGTATTCGGCAGACGAAATTCCTTAAACCTGATCTATTATTCAAACTGCGATTCCATGTCGTGGGGTCTATTTCCACACGTTTATTTTGCTCGCAAAATTGACGTCTTCCTCATCCGCATAAATCGCAGAGAATAAAATAATGCCATTATCTTGATTTATATTGAACTTCAGAGTAAAACATCCACTCTCGAAAATGATTTGAAACAAGTTGTCGAGTTAGTTTGAAGAATGGCTCCAAGGCGCACCTGGCAACCATCCCGGGATGGGGTGAAGTGAAAGGAAGATCTCTAAGGGATGAAAGTGAAAGCAATAAAACACTCGGAAGGCAATGCATCGGAAGACTCGAGAGTGCGAAGATTTAAAAGGAGAGCATATTTGGGGAGGATCCGTTTTATAAAGCAACCAGCAATATTATTTGATGCATCTTGAGAGGACTGAGATGGACTTTTTGATGACCGGCAAAGTCCTCCAATGTATTAATTATCCTAAAATATGTTAAACATACCTATCATAATCGAATAATTCCTGAGGGATATTCCTACTTTGAATAAAAAATATACAATTAGTTTAACAAGTTAAACTTATTGTAAGATTGGTATTAATGAGGAATGAATTGGAGATATCGAGAAAAATTAAAATCCGTTGTGAATTACGGTTCGATTAGTAGACGCAGGCATGCATAAAACGCAGCATAAATATCCAGCAAATATGAAGAATAAAGGACAGTTCAAGTATAAGATGCACCTCAAACTTTTCACCCGTGAAGATTTTGCGCGATCCATTCACGCGTCCAATGCCTCGTTTGGTTCAATTGTTAGTCACTTGATACGAGTACCTTAATTTACTAATATGATAATACAGTATTCTGTACGATGGATACAAGGAATTTTGAAATTCTATTTTAAGAAAGATATATATTTATTCAAAGTAAGATATATTTCTTGCTGATCCAAATTTAATTAAAATACCTTTAACAACTTAAAAATGAACTTATATATCCAAAAATTTTGTTTTTTCTCGTTCTTATTTTAAAAATTATTATATTATTTAATTTTAAAGTATTGTAAGTAAATCTCTACAACTGAAATTTCTGTGCCTTAAGAAATATTATGTATATATACATGTAAAAGATTAAAGTGCAAAGTGAAGATTAAAATTTTTGATCTAATATGTTTTCAATAATCTAATTCTTGATAATGTGCTATAATGTCTATTAATCGTTATATATTTTGCGATATTCAACTCTTGTATACACTAAAAAAACAAAAATTTTTATTAAAGAGAATTAAAGGCAATTGGTTATTATCATTATCATTTAAAAATGAAATATTTTGCTTACAGATGTAATAACCGATAGACAAACATAAAACAAAAATAATCTTTTCGCCTCTATTTTCTAAAGATCCGATATTGTTTCATTCTATTTTTATCCTCGATGAGAAAGAGATGGAATATTTTTCTCTTTTATAAGGAGTGTGGAATCGTATATTTGTTGACAATTATTTCATATCGAAAAAAGCATTTATTTAATTTGTTCTGTACTTAGTATTATCTTTTAAAAGCTATCGAGTTAGTTTCATAAATTTGAAGGCTTAAAATTTTCCACGATTTTCTATTACACTCTTTTTCTTAGAAATGTATTACCGAAATTAATTAGGAGTTATTTACATACGAACAAGCGTTTAGCACAATCACATTCACGAACGCCCGAGAAGTACATATACTTGTCATTTGAACTCGGTGTTAACCGCGGTCGGCATATTCGATACTAAAGTTCCTCGTTGCGTACATTGAAATCTTGTGTTATTTACAATATTATGATTAATTATGATTAACAGAACCATTGGTATCATATGCAAGATACCAATGGTTCTGGCGTTTGATGAATATTTCCTATATTGTTCTTTTCCACAGTTTTTAACTATTTCGTATTTTGAAAATTTATTTACAAGGAAAATATAAAAACTTCTAAAATACTTTTATTATCTAAGTCATGGAAGTGTGGTGAGGATTCCGGGGAATCCTGAGTCAGCTTTCGTGTGAGGGGCGTTTTTCCGAGCGCTTCGGAGGACTATAAATTATACATAGGTCTCGCGTACGACGGCAAAAATCCGCATTTACGAGATGTCCTTTTACAACCCTCAAAGGAACGCGATTCTTTTGCCGAATTGGAAAATATGAATAATATTATAGGCCCGTTCTTTGAATTTATCTTCGCTTTATATTCGTAGACGTAATACCGATCACAACAACAGAAGAAGTTTGTCTAAAACTTTTCTGAACCACTTATCCTCGTGATTTTTTGAAGGTTTCGATAGAAAGACTTAAGAATCTCATCAGAGAGAATAATGTTATGTAGCTCTCCTTTGAAGTTGAATGGTTAGTAAAATAATTAGTTTTTTATATTTATTCATTCTTAATTTTATATTCATTATTTATTTTACTTATATTTTTATCATTTAAATATATTTTAGTTATTGCCTATAAATTAATTTCTTTTCATTCCTTAAATACGATAATAAAGTTGTAATTTGCGAATAAAAATCACCGCCCTGTATTAAACGTACTTCATACTTGTATGTTTAAGAAAGTGGAACTATAGGATTTTATAATAACAGGTGTGAACTATATAGCTTTGGGAGATCATTTCCTGATTTCCCGATAGAAAAGAAACAGTCTGAAATTGATTTAATTAATATAGAATAGTAGTAATAGAAAAGAAATAATATGGAATTAATATTAAAGGATATGACGTATGAAGTAGTCCCGTAATATATTTCTTCCCATTACGAAATTGTGATTGTTTTTTGTCCGATTTATTGTCAGCAATCTTTCTAGAGAAATTTTGGGAATTCAAAATATTATTGCAATGAAAATAAATCTAAACATATAACGCCATATTTTGAAGTATTTTCAGTAGCGAAGCACGATGAGATATAAGAACGGAGCGTTACCTTTATAGAGAAATATGGACTCGAAAAGTCTCCATTTAGCTCTGCATGAGTTTAAGAATCCTTGTAGTAATGATGATAGCATCTCATGCTGCCATGAAAATTGAAATTTATTATTTATATGATGGTTTTATTTTCACCCTCTCTTACGGTTTCATGTTATCGTCGAAAGCAATCGGTGTCTACATATGCCGCCCACGAGATAAAATACATTCATATATTTGGCAACGGCACGTTTCTAAAAAATTGCATCTTTTTGTGGATGGAATCCAAATATGGGGATATATGACGGATGCATATTTTGGACTCACTTTCTGCCATGCAACCACGTAGCTCCACACGTAGGCACACCGTGCGGCGGTGCACTGAGTAAGGCAGGATGCGCAGCTGGCTAGCAAACACAGGAGGCATCAGCCGGTGGCTCACCACTGTTGCCGTGTCGCTGTTCCCGCTCAGGATCTGCTGGAAAAAGTCATTCGAGTACATAAAGTCTCGATCAATATGTGAGTCCCTATTCGAATAATAGGGAAATAATCAAATGTCCACGATCCGAGTATTTCTTTTTTAACTATTCGATTTAATGAATTCGCTAAAATTAAATTTTATAAAGTAAAAAATACGTAAATAATATTTCATGTATAAGTGTATAAGATTTAAAGTACATTCAGGAGTCTGAGTCACTAGTAATTAAGATTGAAGTTATTATATTTTTCCTTTGTTTATAAAATATAATCTGCATAAGCTGTAAAAGCTAACGCTCTTTAAACTTTTATGTTAACTTTTAAATGTTATCATAGCATCAATAATTCCGAAATATCGATGTAAAAATCTCCAAAAAGTTTTATTATCTAGGTAATTGGAAATAAGTGCGGATTATATCCGTATGTTATAGCCATTGAAAGATCAATCGAATGAGAGGTGATTGTTCTAAGTTCCACGTCCTCTTCCAAAGAGATTAGCAAATTATTGCCTTACCGAAACGAAGTAATGAGTGGGAGTTATCAATGTGAACTCATCGGTATTAAAATAATCTTAATTATCAACGCTTATTATGATTCTCGAAGGAGTATCGAGTACTAGTGTATAATTTACTGCTTATTTCGGTCCTACTTACAGTTTTACCCAAACCATAAGAGAAAGAAATGACGCATTTCATTGCGCAATGATTCCTTCCGAAGGAGTCCACTTTGTGAGTGAAATTTCAAAAATCCGCCATCAAAGAAAATCCCTTTGAGCGAGTTCGCAGTTTGAAGCGCCGAAGGCATAAAAATGGTAAAGTGCAGAGGAATGGAGAAGCGGGCGTTAACTCGCTACAGGAATTTCACGTTAAAGTTGGGGCAGCTCTTTTCGCAGAGGTCACACGGCCTCGAGAGGGTCACACACTGAGTGCTAGACTCGAAAGTAGTAAATGAAAAGACGATCGTGTCATACGCGTTAGTTCCAAAAGCACCCAGGAGGAACGTCTGGGCAAAAGGAGACAAAAGAAGGAAGAAAATGAATCACGAAGTTAATCAACATTGTACTAGATATGCATGGAAACATTATTTTGCAATCACAGATGAAAAGAGTCCATTACACAGAATTCATTTTCCCATTATCATAAAATGTTTTGCCTCGATTCAACGTTTGGTTAAACATATTTTGTATTTTGTGAATTAATCGGTTAGAATAATATCTAATAAAGTAAATATATTCGAAATAAAGGCAGAATCATCTTTTACATTATTGATGTATCTCTGTTTAGTTTTGAGATAAGAGAAATCACAAGATATAAAAAACATATTTTGAAAATAATCAATTGCAGATTAATCCAGAGGCTCACTGTTTTAACCGAGTTATCGTCATACGTAATTTCTAAGGTGATTGAATCAAATATTCGGATAATCTATTAGATGATTGTTATCACTTATTGGAAGTCTATACAAGCATTAGTCATTAGAAGTGTTAAAAAACATAAATATTTTCTTAAAATTTGGTCAATTTTTCCTGTTTTCATACACTCATTGTGAGCGTATGTAGAAAATAACGAGATAAATTACTTAGTAAATTCACTTATGAATAGAAGAGGGAATTAAATTCATCGCATTCTTCTTAGGCGATGCAGCTTTTATTGACCTGTATTTAAAACACTGTTCCAACATGCAAGTATTTGACCTTTTAAAAGAACCGATGGATGTTGAATTTCGTCTACATACAAAATTCCAGTCGACAGAAAGGAATTTTCTTCGTAAGAATGAAAAAGCAATGGTTTATTTTCTCTCGCAAAGGGACGAGTGAATTCATAGAGATAACACGGCTCACGTAATCGACGATAAGGTGTCGTATTTGATTCACGTAGTTGTAATAGAAACGGGGCACATTGAATGCAGGTGTTATTAGGATGAAAGCGTTGGAAATAACTCGGAATGGAAGCGTTCGAAGGAGAGAAATATTATTAAAGGAGCTGTGTAAGGATGAAAGGAAATGCTCTTCGGATTTTTATTGAAAATGTTAAGAAATTCCAAATGAAATGCAATTTCGGAAAGGCGATGGAGTGAAAGTGCTTATACGATGGGAACGATTGGTTATATGAAATTGCGACCTGACAAAGGTAGGATATTCTATTTATCAAAAAAGACATTGTGCCATAGAAAGATAATTTCAATGTTTTTAAAAATTGCAATAAAATCTGATCATAAGCCAAGTTTATGAACTGACTATAACCTTCCTTTATTTGGTAATATGCGTATATTAATTATTTAATATTTTTTATGTTTAAAAATAGATATTTGAGTTCAAAACATTATGAAAGTTTTCGTACTTATTTATAGCTGAGAATAAAATAAGATTCTATGTACATGTATTTAGCCTTTACTCTTGTAGATATATTTTGTTTTTATGTATGTTTTTTTATATTTACTACATTAATTAAAAATTAATTTTTTGAAAATATTTCAAAGTAATATCCAACTTACAGGGCCATTCTAATTTTAAAACAAAAACTTTTCAATTTAAAAATTTACTCTATATTGTTTCATATAAAAAATTGACGATATAACAATTTGAACATGTTTTTCGAAGATCTATGGAATGTTATAGACAAGGGAATTCTATGATTCATTATTGGATGCTGAAAGAATAGCAGATCGCATAAAGGATGCAAAAGGACGTAAAAGGAGTGCAAGGGATGAGGGTTTTTGGAGGGATGGGGGTTTATGGGGAGAGACACAGGAATGGAAGACCACATAAATTCATTACCTTCCTCCCTTGCGAGTTTCTATCCATTACTACTACGCGCGCGCCACCTACTAATGGACTCTGCGGTTTTTTCTTTTACCCTCCTTCTAGCATTCCCATCTTCATTCCTCTTTTATCTCTAACAGAACTTATTCATCAGCGACCCTCTTGCACGACAAAACTAACATCTCAACTGGATCTCCAACGGGAAATTCGTAGTCTCATCTTCACTGACCGCAAATTCAAAAGAGGCTGATTCCTGCCTTCCTTGCTATTTGAGCCATTCAAATACCTAATTTCTTTTAACTATTTCATATATCATTGCAAGATTCCACCATCGGCAGGCACTCTTGTTTTTTTTTGAAGAGGGATACTATAAAAGGAGGCCTCTTCTAGGATTGGAGATTGGAAAATACTTGACATACCTTCGTACCTAGTTTAACAGCAAAATTAATTTGATTTAGATTTTCACTATTTGGTTAATATAGTACAATAATTAGCCAGAAGCCAAACTAATAAAAGCCAGAAGAATAATTGTATTAGCTTGTAAATCGATTTCGTAAATTGCATAAAAGAAGCAAACCTTCTGAAGATGTAATGTTATGATGTTAACGTAAAATTACGAAACCGGTATCGAGTAAATTTTCTGTAGAAATCACAAAGCTTTTTCATCATACAAGGGGTTTCCACGAAGTCACTTCCAATATAGAGAAATTATACGTTTAAATTTCCACTATTGGCTCAAAATATATATATATATATATGTTTATATTACCATTACATAATCATCATCATGTTTGTAAGCCTGCTCAAACATTTTTACCTCTATTCTTAGCTTCTCGTTTTTCCTATCCCTTTGTACTTAATAATGTCTCTGTTCCATCCTATTATATACTATTAATAAATGGTATTTAATCTGAAGTTACAAAACTTGGGAATTATTTCCGAAAGAAGTATCCCAAATTTAGACATTAAAATATATCGGTTATTCGTACAAAATTAATTGACTGCTGATAAAAATTGTTTATAAATATTAAGTAGACTTATAAAGAACTATCTTAGAAAACGATACTTCAATTCATTTTCTTTATGCGTATAGAGTTTTCATTATCAATCTTATAACTTTATAAGAGCTTCTCCGATTCCCAAACGGCAAACTTACTTAGGAAGCAACGAATTCCCATTGAAGGCGAGTGGATCCTTAAAGACCATGTTAAGATACGCCCGATGATATTCGGATTCACTTTCCACATTCTTCTAAGTGTCGCTATCGAATTCCATAACACGCTCTCCCCTTTTGTTTTCTATCTCTTTTGTACATTCCATCTTGGGAATTGAATCACTTATGGAAATTCCTTCGCATCTTCTGAAGCGTCCACTTCCTTGCATTTGCATACGCGTTTCTGCTCAAAAGGAGCGAGCTTTCGGATTTAACATCAAATAAAAGGAATTTTATAATACCAGCGAATAAAAATCGATGATTGGAAAACTAGAATAATGAGTCCAAATTCAGGACTATCGGCTAGTACTAGGACTTTGTAGTTGGTTATAACCGCAAGAAAATTTCTTTTATAGAACAGATGTATGACCGTGAGAATTTTTAATCACATTTAATAGTATAAAAGGTAACACACATACACACATATATATATATAGACAACGATTTAAAATAAATCTAATAAGAAAATGTTTTTATTGTGTTTATATATCAGAAATATAAGGAGGAAAAAATAATTTTAAAGATTACTTTGCCTTATATTTTTGCTTGATATCAGCCAAATCGTCTCTGCAGGAAATTTGCTTAATTTGTCAACGTTTTGTAGTATCTATGAGCACAAAATGATATCCCTGTCACATTAGCTTGCATTTGAGTATAACAAATATTTGGAACAATTTTCATCTCACTATTACTCGAATTGAATATTTGAATTAAATTTTAAGCAAAAGTAAGAGCTATATTTTCAGCGTCTTTTTTATCATATCAAACGTATTTGTATGTCGCCTTATCATTAGAATATTGATCAGAATATACAAATACACGGTTAGGGCATCGATTAGATAGATTTTCAGAGATTTCTTCAATGTTTCGAAAGTTACTCCAATTAAATCTTTATTGTAAATTTAGCTCTTATCCATTTTACATTCCGTTCAAAGAAATATTTTCTCGTTCTTATAATGAATCTTAAAGGAGTAGAAGAATATACAGCAAATGATTCTCACCCATCTCTACGCATACAAGCAGTGAGAATAACAAAATGTATAGAATTGAAACCAGCAAATTATAAACACTTCAAAGCCCACGATATTTACTTACCCTCTATTCCATCTTCGAACGAAAGAAGCATCTGAGAGAGTTGAGCATATTTCTCCCCTCTCGGTGCATTTTTTATTTTCCATTTGGATGTTTCCGACATCCCTTATCGTTACACAGTGTCCTCAGGAGACGGAAGAGGGGGAAATGCCGAGGGTCAATAAGGATTAAGAGGTTGCAGTGAAGGAGGGGAAGAGTAAAAAAGAAGAAATACATAACCCATTATTGGTTATCCGAGCTGATGTGGGATTGGTGGAAAGTAAACAACGGAGAGGGGAAAAGTATAGCGCTGGGAATAAGAGAGGGATTAAGGGGTGATTAGGGAACGCAAGGAGGTGAAACGGATGAAGAAAAGAATATGAATGGATTAGAGGGAAGGATGGGAAAAATGGGCTTATTATGAAGGAAAATAAAAGAAAACTTGCTCCGCCTAAGACGGCAGATGTGGGAATCCCTTTCTCGTGGAGGAAGAAAGTTATTTCATTCTCCGGAAATAAAGTTCTTAAACCATATAAATGAAACCGTGAAAAGTTATTCCTTCGAGTAAATGTTATTATTTTGGACATAAAGTTTTTCTTTAAATGCGGCATTTGAGATGTTGGTGCATTACGATCAATATTTATTTGTCGAGAGTTACTCCATTAAGTGGTAGTAACATCTTCATTGAAAATATAATAGGTATTATAAGAAATTTAGATAAAACATTAACTGGATATACGATCATGAAAACGCATCTTCCTGAAAATTGCTGTTGGTATCGACGGGAAAAGGATTCAATTGGAATTCAATGAGTATGCAATCGATGTATTCTTGTTTCATTAAACATCCCGAAAATCACGAAAACGTTGCAGGAAGTGAAACTTTACGGATCATATTTCCTACTTATATATTGTAGAAGGTGCAAAAAATACTAATGAAATTTGTTTGTTCGAAAAAGAGTAAAAAATTCAGCTTTAGGGACATTTAATTTTGTTTAATAATAACTACTTTGTAAAGTTCCACAGAAAATTGGTATATTCGCGAAATATACCAATTATCTGTGGAAATTTACAAAGTTGTTTTTATTACTATGGAATTCCACGAAGTCACGCCTTCTCACATTGATTTCATAATTTTGTTTATGTTTAATAAAAAATTGACTTTTCTGTGCATTGAATAGTTGAGACGAAGAACCAATAAAATTATGTGAATTTTCGTAACGGCGCGCCGTTATGTATGATATTATAGCAGGTAAAATATTTATGATTAGATATTTATATTTCAGAGTTTCAATTACTTTTATTTCTACTAATTGTGACTATGTACACTTGTATGTGAACAAGTTTAGGTGTAGAAAAAGATCTTTGGCTCTTGTTTCTCAATAACAAAATATTTGAATGGCGTTCTCCTTTTTTTGGAGCAAGATTACCTGTCCTCCAGAAAATAAATAAAAAAATAAGAATGCGATAAAAGACATAAAAAAGGAACGCTTCTAACGTACAAACGGGAGTGATAACGCTGCACCCATCTTCTTTCTCTTATACGTTTCTCTATTCATGGAAATAGGTTCCTTACGAATTGATGAGGCATTTCCTCAAAGAAACTTCCATTCTACGCTTAAAAACATGATCGTCCTTTGTGAATAAGGGCTCGAATGGTGGGCACTACCCAAGATGATGTTCTGGATAACAACTTGTGAGTTTAGAAGATGTAGTTTTTTCAGAAATAAGAGGTTTCATAAAAAGAACGGAAGGGCGAAAGAAGACGAACGTTCGAATAAAGATATGAGCTAAAGATTCTACTTAGTGTTTGCCCTCTTGAGGTGTGGACGATTAGATAAGTTCCAAAACGCATAATGATACATTATTTATAAATATCGAGAAGATAACATTCCAATTAACTTATGAGAGACGAAATGAAAGAATACTTCATGATGGATAACTATACGAATATTTTAATGGTTTTGGGTATCATAAAATGAAAAAATGACCGTTTCTAAAACAGCATTTCCTAGCCTTTTATTTTCAGATATCAGACGTAAGTACATCCTCTAAATTCGATTCCACGAAATCTTTTCTTTTTCTTACTTATTCGGAATTTTATTGAACTAGTGAGTATTGAAAATACGAGTCTGATGTGAATGCCTTCAAAATTAAATATGAAAGTAAATGTACCTTAATTTTGGAAAAGTGACAAATCTCACAAGCATTATCAGCATGCGTACAAAGTCTAGTTTTTCCAGTAATGCCACTCAAAAATAATATTTGAAATTATTTGAAGAGATTCCATCGTTTATCCATATTATGTACATTGTAATATTCTTTTCTCGATAATATTTTAAAATAAGGCGGAAGTAGCAAAATATATTAAGCTGTATTAGATGTGGTAGACGAAAACCGAAGTGTGTCATTATTTTTCTGTATAAATCAGAGCACTCACTGTTACATTTTCCAAGCATCGAACCGATCAGAGCTTCAAATAGCTGTTTACAAAATGACGTTGTAATGGATGGGATTGAGAAGTCGGAAATTAAGGCATCGCAATTGGATATTTAGATGCAGGAAAGGCAACCGGTTGGAATGTACGGAAGAATTTGATGAAAAAAAGGTGAGTAGGATAGGCGAGAAAGGACGAAAATGTGAGAGATGGTGAGATTTAGATGCAGTGTTTGGGAGAAACGCAATGGTGACTGATGGTGGCGCGAGAACTGAATGTTAGGGGAGCCAAGGAGAGACGCGTTCCCCTGGATTGAATTCTTTATGGGTCCCTAAATTTTTTCCCTCCGCTAATAAAACAATCTCCATACCAAACAGCCGCGGGGAGTGACGCGGGTTGGAGAATGGAATGCCACGGTGTTGTTTCGGTGAAAGGGAATGAGGAAACAGGGGACTAAAGGTTGGCGGGGATGAAATTGTCTGGAGAGAAAATAATTACAAGAGTTAAAAATAAGCTGAAGGTCTGAGCTGGAGCTGAAAAGTCCATTGGATTCAGTGAGACTTATATGTATGGATGATAAGAGATTTGAATCATTCAAAATTCAAAGATCGATCTATTAATTGATATATTCCATATTTTTATTAATTAATCAAGTTAATAAACATAAATTCCATATTATAAAAAGGGATATTCATTGTCTGCTAATATCTAAATTCAATCTCGATATCTTTTGTACAACACAGTCTATTTGTAGATCTCTGATTATATGAGAAACACATCGATAATGTTATTTTTCGGGATATATACGTAGAAAGTAAAAGTATGCGAGGAAAAAGAATCCAGAACGCAGGAGTGGCGGAGTGGTTAAAGCTTTTCTTACTCTGGGTTCAAATCCTTCTCAGGTATGTTCAGGTACGTCCATTATAGAGTTGATTACCACACTGTAATAGTTCAACTTTGGATGTTTGTGTGGTCTATGTGAAATGGATAAAAAAGTCATCATATCAACAAAAAACATCAGTGATCAAAATCGTTCATGCTATTTGCTGTTATTTAATTTTATTTACTTGTATTATCTAAGATAGATGAATAAAGGTTCTAAGATAGATGAATAAAGAAAAAAGAAATCATATGTTTAAAAATATACACTCATTCCCTGAAGAGGAAGTGACCTATATTCATGTGCACGGACTAGAATATTTTTCCTTCTCTTGAAATAAGCAGATTACGAAACGATTTCGCTTACAAGTGTTCGAGGGAGACAAACCAAATGTGGTTTTAATTTCGAACATAAAAAACGAATGGTCTTCTTACAATTTTTGCAGACAAAAAGCGCTGAGAGAAAAAAAGGAGGGGAGAGTACAGGGGAATGAGTGAAAGAAGACCTCAGACACCAATGGAATTTAACGCTTATGTTAATTCCGTTTGAATGAATAAAAAATGAAGGTAATCATACTTGAATTCTGAATCCTCCGATGGTAACTGGTGAGGGCTAATAGATCACATCATCATTCTTTTGTTAAAATAGTAATAAAAATGACTAAATCGACTCATTTTCATCTGAAAAAGATTTTCTTTTTACTAAATATTTGACAAAGGAAGCGAGAAATTAGATTTTTGCAATTATTTTGACTTATCTCCTGTACGAAAGTTGCAAAAGAAGAACATTTTATTTTAACTTATATATTGAGTAAAACATGGAGATTAGCTATCAAAAACCTTTTATAAATCATCACCTACAAGCTTTGTTTAATGGAATTAAGAGATTTCCACTGTGAATATTGGAGATAATGCCAACGAAAGCATTCCAATTTCATTGATAAATTATTTAGAATTTGCTGAATATGTATGAAAATTCTGCTATTGATTAACTTACTATTAATTGTAAACTAATTTTAGAATCTCACTTTGTAATTCTAAAATAACTAATCTTAATTCATTAGTTTACTTTATTAGAAAAATTAGATTGCAGATGTTGGGAAATCGAAAATATTAAGTTCCATCAATTTTTGCTATTTTTGATTGAAATAAGGGAAATAAGATATAAAAATGTTGCGAAGATGAATTGAATAAGATAATTGTAATATAACCTTTAACTTTTTGAAGATCAGAAATTGAAGCTCCAAATCCTGAATAATGGGAAACTTTTTGCGGTAAAATTCTTCAAAAGAGCAAAATGCAGCTGAAAGCATAATAAAAATCAAATTTATGGACTTAATGTGGAGGATGTTGTAAGTTCCAGATTACATAGTTACTCCCAAAAAAGCAGAAGTTTTCCATTTTCCTAACGTTCATGCTTCACATATAAAAACAATCTGCGAAACACTCGTATTTGCTTATTCCTACATTTTTCTGCCCCTTCAGAGGAATCGAAACTGCATTTCTCGTGCCCACACATCCACCGGCGCGTGACACGCTCGCCAATAAAGCACGGCCAACTTCATTTATTCAGAGGAAGTGAAAGGAGATTTCTTTAGACGCGGAAACACTATAAAGTATAGAAACTCGAAGAACAATCGTTAGCGGGAATCAATGTTGTAGTATAAGAGTGGATAAAACACTTCCTAAACGATAGAAAACAATGAGTAGTGCTTAACGGTATTTGCTCAAACGTAGTAGAGGTAATCTCGGGCGTTCCACACGGTAGCGTAATTGGACTACTCCTATTTTTATTATATAACAAAGACCTCAGCAAAGAAATTGATAGTAAGGTTATGATATTTGCGGACGATACAGTTATCTAGAGGGAAATAGCTAGCAGTGAGGATAGATTAGTACTTAGGAATGATTTAGATAAAATAATGACCTGGTGCAAAAATTGGGAATAACATTTAAATATTAACAAATGCTCAGTTGTCAACTTCTTTGACCGGAAAACTATGAATAATGATTTTATCTACAGCCGCGGAGAAAAATTCCAATAGTAGAATCTGTTAAGTATCTTGGAATAACCCTGATGAATAACCTATTATGGGATACTCAAAAAAGCTTTAAAGAAAATCAGATTCGTTTAGAAGATAGTCGGTAAGAGCGTATAAAAAGTTCGCGAGCGATGTTACTTTGCGCTAGTCAGACCACACCTCGAATATGCTTGTAGTATGGGACCATGCCGATAAAAGTAATGTAAGTGAATTAGAAAAGGTAACGTAAGGTGATATGTTCTGTGAAAAATTGCCACGATAAATATAAGATAAGATTATTAAAAGGCCATTTATAAAAAAAATTCATTCTATTTTTTTAATTAATACAAAGCTTACCTGGGAAATGAAACGATGGTCAACCCAAAGATGTGTAAGCTTCACTTAAATTATCGTAGCAATTGTTTTGAGATTAAATTTTACGGATTGATCAATAAATCAGATGATTCATACTGCATTGAACATAATCTTAACTTAAGCTATCAGGTTTTATGCAAGCAATTCTGCGAAATCGAATGATTAGTCGATCGTTTTATATTATTCATGAAATTTAGTGCAAAATGAGTAAGCACTGGTTCATCCCGTGGCAATCCCGTGATAACTTAATCTTTGATCATATATTGAACGTACAAATTCTTATAATGAATATTCAAATCAGATATAGAATTTGACACTCTATAACAGCGAAACAGGGTTATTTTGAATTGAAAATATAACTCTTAAAAATGAACATAATATTCCAAGAGAGAGATTATGTCTGAGGGAAGATAAATTGGAATAAGTCATTGCCTTAATTCAATAAAACTACTGCTATCTGCAACACGTAGGTGTATTCTTCCTCATTAAATATTCAAATCCTCGAGCTTTCATAACCATGTAATGCGTTTGAATAAAAATATTAAAAACGCTTAAATTGGGATTTTTGGGTGAACATTAAGGCGTATAAATTACTGGGTATGGTCTGTGCGTTAAGGGATTCAAAAGGACTTTTTTTACAAGGATTCATATCTGAGAACTATTTGGGGAAAATACATTTGCAACTCGTTAGCAATATCCTCGACCTACATCATCCACTTTCCCATCCATTCACTGCTCTTACAGGCGATCCCATGAGGATTCCATCCAATGATCTGCTATTCTGACGAATTTTTGATGCCTTTTACTGGCAACCAGTTCGAGTAGCCACATTGAGGCCTCTGCCAAACTGTGCGATATTCTCCGATAAAAGAAAATTTGGAATCGGTTGGGAAGATAATGGATGGAAGAGTGGATAGAATTCGGGATTGTGTAAATGACGGTCTTTGAAACCGGATTTTGGATTGAGAATCTGGAGAATAGATTGAAATTTTCATTGAAAAGATTGAAAGAGAGGACCTATAAAACGAAGGTGATAAATTTATTTGATGGGAAGAGAAAAAGCGACATGTTCAAGCTGGAAAGTAAAGAAAAGATAACAAAATGTAAAAATTCAGTGTTATTTTGAAGTGATATAATTAATTTGAGTTTTCTAACAACGTAGTGAAAGGAAACATCAGAATTTTCAAAAGTTAATTAATAACATAGATGAATTATAATGAAGTAAAAATGGGTTTTACAGAAAGGTTAATAAATAGAAATATATGGGTTAAAAAATTGACATAGAGTAAATAAATAGTAATAAAATTTTATTTATTTTAATTTTTCTATTGTAAATTTTATTTTAGCAGCATTCCATTTCAAAATTATACACACGTATATTTATTATTCGCAAATTTGGGATACTACAAGCAACCTATTATCATCATCTTACGTTGAAAGCATCGTCCATTGATACATTAAAATGTTTTTTGAATAAATTTATCATACGGCATATATTAAAAAACTTTTAAACATTTTAGTAACATTTATAAGGTGTTCCATAATTCATCTCAAAACCGAAATATAGTTAAAGTTGTTGCTCTATTATTATTATTTACTTTTGATTTTGTTCACTACTATTACCTTTGCTTTGAAAAAAGTTTCTGCATAATGTTGGACCCCTAATAGTCAACTATTACAGTAAAATAGGACCAAGAATTATTTCAACTTTCTCTCTTTCGGTTCAGAATTGCTTTGAATATTCATTACATATCTAGGAGGGTATTATACAAAAAAATTTAAAAGTAGGCTCTTTAATTAAATGTTATGCATAAAAGCAAATGTAAATTATTGAAAACCTTTTTTTTTGATAAATTATGCAATTATGCTCTGGAAATATAGTTGTAAGGTTGTGTATATCATTTTAACTACCCTCTAATTATCTTCATGTGAAATAAAATAATTGCGCCGTCATGAATTCTACATTTATAAATATATATACTAAAGTTCCATCGAAAAGAAAGAGGAAAGGTATAAATCTTGGTTTCACCAGTTAATACTGGTTTTAATCTTAAATTTTTGCATTGCAAATTAAGAGAAATGCAGAGAAAAATAAAAGAAAGACTAGCTCAAAGTAAACGTGACAAAACTTAAAGATGAATCAAATCGCGGAGTATAATTATCGGACCATAGAAGTGGAAAGGTTTTCAAGTCCACTTGTTACATTTTTTTGCTGAGTATAATGTGCAAGGATATGCGGATATCCCTTATTAATGTATCTCGAGTCAATTATGCATACCTTTCATACATCTTAAAGAGGCAATTACCTACTTAAATGACAAAATTTAAAATTTAAGAGAAAACTTCCACTTACCGTTGTCCTTGTTAGCGGAGCACATATATTTTTCCGTCAAAAAATTGCCTAATTAAGGTGTGGATGCTCGACATAAAGGTGTGTGCTAACAATTTTGTCCCTTGAAGGGCCCTTTCTTCTCACAAAAGAAACACCGTGACCATGATTTTATAACGAGTACGAAAAAATGGGGTTCATTAGTGAAAAGAAGGACCTCGCTCAAGAGGCGGTATTGAGATAAATAGGAGGGAATTGCTATTATTTTTGGCTTCAAATATGAATGAACGGAAGGATTAACTGATTATTTTTAAATGAGAGAAAATGCCCGTTTCTGTTGAAAGGGTCGCTGTTATATTCAACGTTGAACGATTCTCTGAAGCGGAAGAGATATTTTTCGTTCTGCGTTTCTGCACATCGCGGGTGGAATTGGATGGATTTCTTAAGAGAGATATTGAAAAATCATATTTACGAATAATAGCAAGATGCATGCTGAATAATTGTTAAAAAAAGACCTTTCGTTAATGTAGCTTAGATTTGAAGAAAGTTTACCATCCTAAAAGGGAAATTCCTGCATTCATTTGATTGCATTCATGCAATAATTTAACACGAATAACGGAGATAATTTAAATTTATTTCACAGATAATATGAATTTAGACGTAATATAAAAGGAGGAATATTATAAAAATCATGTATATCAATCGTAATCAAATTTAAGGATGAAAATCAAACGATTCTATAGCAATCAACAATATTTAAGTGCAGTATGATTCTTAGAACAGTTAATTCATTTTAGGTATTGGAAATGATTATATATATATATATATCTATTATATATAGACGCTTCGGGGGGATATATATATATATATATAACATATATATAGGATATTAATGTCAGGCCCGAACCGCTTCGGCCACGGAGCCGCCGATTTTTTTACGTAATGCCCCACTAAATCTCACTCAGGAAAAATTGGGAAATCCACCCTACCTATCATGGGTTCGATTCTAGGAGGCCCCAAAAATCGACTTTCCCCCGTAAGAATGCATTGGGCCGTTTTTCAAACAATTAAAAAAAATGCTTCCCATTGAGATAGAACAATGAAATTTCATACGGCTATTGCAATTATAAATATCTACGGAAAAATGCTATTGTTTACGCGCAACCGGTCATGGGTTCGATGCCAGGAGGTGAAATATTTTCAAATTTCGAAAAATCGTAGCTGTCTTAATATGATACATAGAGCATTCAAATTTTTTGCACTTATAGGTACGTATATTATATACTTTGAAAAAAATCAACAGTTGCCTACGTGTCACGGGTTCGATTCCAGAGCGTCCCGTAATCTCGATTTTCCCCGTTAAGAATGCATGGGGCCATTTTTCAAATAGTTTTAAAAATACTTCCCATTAAGTTAAAAAATAAGATTTCATGTAGCTATTGCTAATATATATGTCTACGGAAAAATGTAGTATTTTACGTATATTCGGTCCTGGGTTCGATGCCAGGAGGTGAAATATTTTCAGATTTTGAAAAATTGTAGCTCCATTAATATCGTACATAGATCATTCAAACCTTCTACAAATATAGGTACATACAAAATGTAATTAAAAAAAATCAGCATATGCCTATGTATCACGGGTTCGATTCCAGAGCAACCCGTAATCTCGATTTTTCCCGTTTAAAATACATTGGCCATATTTCCTAATGCTTTTTATGACACTTCCAAACAGCGCAGATTTTTAGAATTTCACACAGCCATTAAGGGGACCATTCTCATTTAAAAGCTATCCAAAGATAGTCGTAAAAGGTCGTTGGTTCGATGCTAGGGGGCGTTAACTATATCTCCATTTGAAATGCATAGGGAACTTAGGACACATTTAGAGGTACTTCCTTAATGTTTCCTTTTGAAATTTGGAGTGTTTATAAAGTCAATCATACCCAAGCCAATAATGACAGTATAATTCGTTGGATGGACTTGGTTCGACGCCGGGGCGGGAACGATGCTGTAGTAAGAAATGCATGGGAAATCGAAGTCACTGCATTGCTGCTAGGAAAATATCCTTTACTTAGCATGACACTCCGAATAATCTTTCGTAAATTGTTACGTTTTATTAAAAGATATATTTTTCGATTGCTTGCTGTAAGCAAGCGCACCTTTACTCGTATATATATATATATAAATCATATTGAATCATTTAGTTAAAAAATGAGAAGCATCACTCTTCCAAGACAATACGGATTCTTAGATCGAATTAAAAATTACCTCCTTCCATTAGTTAACGCGATTCCGTCAATCTTCTGAGAATCTGCCTTAATTAAATTTCAGAAGGCTGTCTAATGGCAGAATACGACCAAACTAGGAAGATTCGTGTCACACTATGCGAACGGACTAAGTTTGGTAACATGACTGTGAGGCAGAGATTAATTGACGGCGATGTGTAATACGTTTTGGAATGTTCGAAATACTCCAAAATTACTCAATCACAAAATTCTTTTATATACATTTCCTTTTTACGTTGTTGGTTAAATCATATTCAATTGTAAGTCAAATGATCCATTTCAAGACGCAAAAATTAATGATAAAAATTTCCTTAACAGACGCGTAAACGAGCGCATAGTAAACAAACATCAAATCACTTATTTTTTGTATTGGATAATAATTTTAAGTATAAATATTATGGAAAGTCCCAAAATTAATGTAAATGAGATGACATAGTCTCATCAATCGAGTCATTGCATCGTTGTACCAAAGTCGAATTATTTTCCAATGGCGCAAATAGGCGCAGGATTTTATTTCAGATCCTGTTGCAGGAAGCTTCCACGAGTACTGTGGTATAAGTAACTCCGTGTACATCGATGTCCCTCACAACTATTTTCCTCGCTTTATACAAAAATCATATCCAAAATAAGGGTCCGCCATTTTGTACTGTAAAGTAGGCAAATTTTCAAGTATGATCATCCGAATTGAGTACTATTAAGCATAAAGAATATGTTTATAACATGAAATAGTTTTTTGTCCGAGCCTTTTATTCGTTTTGGTTCAGCGTTGGTTTGAAATTGAAGATTTCTGCGAAAAATCGAAAACGGCCGTTTTTCCCGAAATTTGGTCAACTTTGACCCCTTGTAAAACTTAATTGCGCGGGAACTAAGTCAAATGACTTTAACAGTCGATGCAGAATTTATTTGAGATTTACCATGCGAAATTTCAGAGTCCGCACTCAAAAAAACGCATTTTGTATTTTTGGCCAGCTTTTTTCGATTCTAGCCCACTGTGCGCCGTTCTGTAAATTCAAGACGTCTGTTCGCGGACATGTGTGTTTCCATCAAAAACGTTTATTAATTCGCCCTAATATATTCAGTTAGGAGAGGCGAATAGGAGACATAAGAAAATAAGTAAAACGGGAAGGTTCCCCTTTTAATAGCCTTCAGGTGTGTGTGGTGATGAGGGCTTGATAGTTATTCGTTAGTGACGCATGTGCAAAGGGGTAAAATATGTTGTACGTTCTGGAGAGGGGGAGATTAAAAGATGGAAACGCGATGGGATAAACGAATGGAAAAGATTAAATCGGGACTGTGAACGGAATGAACCTTATCAAGCCCTTTTTTCAACTTAAAATATTCATGAAATCAATGTGAGAAGGCGTGACTTCGTGGAATGCCATAGTAATAAAAACAACTTTGTAAATTTCCACAGAAAATTGTTATATTTGCAACCGGTTTCGTAATATGAAATTAGGATTGAGGATGAGGATGTAATTTCATATTACGAAACCGGTTGCAAATATAACAATTTTCTGTGGAAATTTACAAAGTTGTTTTTATTATTAAAATATTCATTTTTGATTTGGTCTAACTTAGGCAAAAACTCATTTATATCTCTATTTATATTTGAATTATATTTTAATGTTTAAATTTCAGTTAAGTTTTATCGAGGTAGAGTGCATTACTTGTATCAGGAGCTAAGAGATAGCAATTAAAGAGGAAACAAGGAAAATATTAGCATGCATTTTCCCACAATTCCACACAGAATTAAACAAGGTAATTTCTCACTTATTATTATTCGCATTTTTAATATTTTTTCCTTAAATAGTCGAGTAGAGATTTTTTCGCACATCACCTTGATAAACCTTGGAAAGTCGTAAAATAGTATATCAATTAATCTGACACCTTTATATCAGAACGTCTTTCCACGAAGCTAACTTTATTTTGAATAAGTTAATTTTGGCTTTATACACTTTTATATCTTATTAGAGAACAACTGAATACAAAATCTTTTCGTTGTGTAAAGGATAAAAAAGTAGAGAGACGGAAATGAACAGTGGACCGCCGTGACTTATCATGGTTCACCTATTCCTCATTAATATCTTCAGAGAAGATCTTCAACTCATTGTACTCGCTAACGAGGGTGTCCTACGATTTCTGCTTCAGGAAAGCGCGATTGGATGCGCCGCTGAGGATCGGCAGCCAATGGGAATTCGGATACGCTCGAGTAAAGGTACCAAGTTAATTCGCTCGGAAAATACCACTCGGTTTTCATTTTATATGCTACGTTCCCGCAAATTTCTATATCGAAGATCGAATTTTGGAGGATATATTTGGAGATAATAATAATGATTTCAATTTGATTCAGTGGCTCGTAAAATATTCATAGTGAAGGGATTAATCGAAGTGTTAATTATTAGCTGATAATTCAGTAACCGTTGAATTACGTTGTAATTTCGAAAACTGTTAGAATATGATACTTCCGAATCGACTTCAAAGACAATACTTCTAATACTATCAGAGATATGTGACTCAGGAGAGTGCGTGAACAAGGTTAATCTTTCTAAAAAAACTTTTACTTTGATATTCAATAATTTTGAATAGGATATTTCAGAGAGCAATTTTAAAAAGACTTTAGAGAAAAGATTAAAACCACTACGAAGCAGTTTGATTTACAGAATTTAGAGTAAATTTTTACTCTCAGATTCCCTTTCTCACGTTACCATTAAACCATTTCCATAAACAATATTTATGACCATATACGTTTTACGATCGACTCTTTTATAACGGATTTAAAACTGAACGTAAATCTGATATTAATCAGTGAGCAACATCTGCCTACCAAAATGGCGACAAATCAAACGCTGGTATTAAACTGCTGTCCGGAAGCTAAACAAATTAAGATAGCGTTAGAAGGGTCCATAAAAGAAACTTCTAAAGGATTCAATCAATCGCCTCTCCCGAACGAAGAGAGCTCATCTTTTAACACGGGGGTCTGAAAAACCAAATGATATAAACGCCCTCTCCAATATGTACAAAAATCGGAGAATATGAAATCCGCAACTCCCTCATGGATTGAGCTGTTGAAGGAAGTTGAGACACGAAATCATGAGGGGAATGAAACAATGAGGGGAATCTCATTAGTGATTGTAAAATAAGAATTTCGAGATGGTTTCACATTCAGATACCTGATATTTTCTGTAATTTTTCAATCATCGAATCTTCTATTTACTTCGTCGCTTCATTAGAAATTTGATCTTACATCTTTTTTCTGAAGATCTTAAAAAAATTGAAATTCATTAATTAAAATTTGAATATTTGAAACATAGATTTCAAAATGACATGCGTGCGTTGCATACAATTTTTAAATAGCTGTAGAAAATATATATATAAAAGACAGTCTACATTTTTGAATGCTAGAGTGGCTTTCATTATTACTGGTCTCCCATAAAACTTTCAAAACGTGCAATAGTCAAGTACATACATGGATGAGGACAATCAAAAAATAGAACTATCTTTCTGGATTGGTTAAGAGATTTAAGTTAATTAAGAATGACGTAAATTCGAAGAAAAATTGATTCAAATTAATCTAAATTTATTTTTAGAGAATTCTTGATGACTCTTTGAACAGATTTCGTGAAATTAGGAATTGTTGCGGAAATGCGTTTTGGAGAAATCCGTTAAAGCAAATTTGAAAGGGAATCGTTAGGGGAAAATGCAGAGGGGCGAATTCTGCGGAAAATTAAAAAAGGGTTTTATTTCTTTGTAGTAACGATGTTCATGAAAAGAAAGATCGCTGATGAGGGGCGAATGATTTTAGGCGGATTCGACTATAGAGAATAGAGTATGCATTCATTTGTTTTTAGTTAGTAGTGCTCTGCTCGGAATAGCATTTTGTGAGAATTCGCTGAAAATTCAAGTGGTTGTCTCATACTTACTGAATACCTAGTGAGGGATGTATTTGATGAAACTGGATGGAAAAGGTTTCAAGTGGAATGTGACAGAAACGTGCGAGTGTGGAGAATGTACGTCCAATGAGGAGCAATTTTTTATTCCAAGTCTAATAATGAACTCCCATGAAAGCATGACTTTTTTTGCCGAATACGCTTGTGATCGGAACCAACGATTGTATGCGACTCGTGATTTTGCTTCCATTTATTGAACTCTCTTATCCGTCGTTTTTTGCGCACGATAACCAAATTCCAGAGCACTTTGAGCACGTCTCTTTAATACGGATGCAAAAACGCATTCCCGGAATCATTTATTCTTCTTTTGCTGGTGAAATAAATACGAAAGAAAAGTAAACTTTTGCCGCCACCCAAATTTGTGTGAGCGTTAAATTCATTGAACTATCCTTTCGAGAAGCGAAAAATCTGCCAAATATCCATACGTGCACTCCAGAGGTACAACAGTTCAACGGCTTCACCGTTTAAACGGTATCCTAAAAAAGCTTGTACAGAGCAATGGTTAAAAAAGAATCTGTGTTCAATGTGGACGCGTCAGGAAAGGGAATGCAACATATCGGCGGGAAGCATAAATCACATGATTAAAGTGGGCCCTAGCGCCGTGGAACAGGAAGCGGTGGGCGGGTGGGGGGACGACTTCCCGTGGCACAGAGAGGATGGAGTGAGACGGAAGATGAATAACCTCTTGTCTGTCATAGGCTTCCCATGGGCTGAGGGAGCATCGGATAGGAAGATTCCTCCTTGGAAGACGGTGAGAGTTTTACAGAAGCGGAGAAAGCAACCAAGATAAGGGTGCTTTCTCCTTAACTGAGGGGGATGTGCTTTTAAAGCAACACCCTCTATCGTATTTTTTTTCGGCCAGTCTTCTGCGCCCGTTGACCGCGTTTTCCTATCTCAACCGTGATTCATTTCGGGGATATCTGGGGAATATATCTATCGCGCCAGAGCGCTTATCGGCACTCTTTTTTATATTTATTCGTGGGAAGTGACGGCAGTAAAGGAAATGCGCATTTTTTTGGTCACTCTTTAGGGATGAGATACAGAATATGGGAGAGTTATCCATTTACGCTTTTTCGCTCTATTTTTATTTGACGCGAGGCGAATTTGATTGACATAAAATAAAACCAAGTAGATTTTCAAACCATGCGTTCATTTACGTTCGGTTAAAAAATACATGTAGCATTAGAATTTATGAGGTGTGTATTTTATTTGGTAACTCGTTTCCGAAATCTTTAAAGGGTCTTATAGAGAAACAGCCTTGTATTCCAAGCAAAATGCAAGTAATAAGGAATTATTCCGGTTTCAAATTTATAGACTTAAATACAAAAATGTATTTAATGAAAAGACGCAGGATTACGTTGATAAAAAATGAAATCGGAATTATTAAATGTCTGCATGGAAACAATAAGAAAAGTTTAATTCAAAATAGTCAAGGATAATAAATATTATTATTAACATACATTCCGGTTGGACTAATGAATCGATAGCAACATAAAATACAGAATTGTATAAACAATGCAATTATATAAGCATAATTAAAAAACGTTGCACAACTTAAAATCCTACTTTATATTGGTAAAAGTGTCGACGTACATTACTTTTTGAATGATTCCGTGTTATCTGGTTAGCGTTCAAAGTATCATCCAGGTAGCTTATTCCATGAAATATTACTTGTATTAAGAAACGAGTAATTCACTATATCTGTTCCCTTTCACTTAATCTTAATTTTTTAAATAATGGCTAACTTTCCAATTATTTTCGGTGTGTCGATTGTTTTTTGAAGCCTACCTATCGTTTAATGTATGCAATATTAATAATATACACCCTAATCTATTTTCCATTATATAGCGTTTCCAAAAATAGCATCTTTAACGTATCAATAACACTTTCTGTTTTACGGAACATACGTTCTGCGTTTTTTATCTCAAAAATTTTTCAATTTTCGTAATTTTTCTATCCACAATAGTCGCGTATTTAAAGTCGGCCTTTTTATAAACATGAGTTACCCCTTCTCTTTCTGCTAAACGCTATAAATTTCTCATTGCAAAAAGAATCATCCTTTATGATTTACTTACAATTAAATTCGTTTATGATTCCAATCAAGGTTTCTATGAAATATCATCTCTAAGTATCTGCAGTGGTCGGATTCGATTTTATTGATTGATTTTTACTACCTACTACCTTCATTGATAACTACGGGAAAGAAAAGATAGTATCCTATTTATGAAGGTTACACATCTACTTTTGTGCTGATGTTCATTAAGTTAGTTTTTACTCATTCTTCCAATGGAATTCAATCTCTCAGCAGAATCTTAAGCACTTCTAATCTTTCTGAATAATATGAAATCATCCCCACATTTTTATATAAACGAATATATGATTCCAAACCTAAAGGATGATTATATATATATACACACATACATACGTAGACCATGAAATCCTAATGCAAAAAGTAAACACATTGAACTTGGATCCTAGAGTAATTGAATGGGTGGAATCTATTATTAAAGGTAGAAAACAAAGAATAAAAATAGAAGGTAAGCTTTCCGACGAAATTAGTGATACATCAGGCGTAGCACAAGGTAGCGTTTTCAGGGCATTATTGTAGACTTTTACAATATAAATCGAACAAAGGGACTTTGTATTGATATTACGCCGAAAAGCTATTTGGAGGAAATCATAGTTTCACACTCCACGAATACCGCGCATCCTTGTGTCAATCCATCCTTTATCGAAGAGACCCTGGGTTAATACGTCGATGGCAAAAATTAGATGAAGCGCGAACAGCTCCTATCGGTTGACTATCGGAGGCGGATAAGCCCGTATGTTTGGCCAGTTCACATAAAGAAGAATGGCTAATCAGAGCATCGCATTTTGAAATCTTCTCAGTCGATCTCTCTTTTGTGATTTATGTAATCATTGCGGTCAAGTTTTCCATGGAAGTTAAGAAAACATAGGATCCGGTAGGGATAAATAGTATATATTAGAATGCATCGAGATGAATTTAAAGATGGAATTGCTTTGTTTGCAGTAGGTGCTGGAAGAAGTGTGCCTCATATCTATTTCTATTTAATTTCTTTCCTGAAGTGCTATGATAAAAATCAATATAACTTACAGTATAAAAATAATATTTATGTTGACGTTACTTTTAAAGATATTTTCTAGAAGTAAAGGCTTCTAAAATCTTGATTTATGTAGTTCTTTGCCGTATGATTATTTAGTTGTAGGGTATTCATTTGAGGGTATTTATTTCCTACATTTTTATCATTCAAATATGAATTTGACGTTTAATTTCTTAAAGTTATTTATTACAATAATATCATCAACAAAAATCATCGACAAAAGAAAATTTATTCATTGCTTTAGTTAATTGAATTTCAATTCATGGTGAAGCTCAGTAATTCTATCCATTATCATCCACGAATTAAATTACTGTATAAATTAGATCATTAATCATATATAATTGGATATTTTTTATTCAATATTTAAAATAAATTTTGACATAAGAGTGGAATTAAACCACAATAAATACAATATTCCTATTTTGTAACTTAATAACTTTTCATCTGTAATTGGAAAACGATCATCTTAAAAGTACTGCAATGAAATCCGGGAAACTAAAATTAAATATCTTCATTTTCATTCCACTTAATTCATTTTTTAAATACTGTTAAGGAGCTTAAGACTTTAAGCTTTTTACGAGAAGGAAAAATCCTCTTGGGAGGCTCGTAACAAAAATAAAATCTACCGTTCACACTTTTTTAACCATATTTTCATAATTCTAAATAAGACGTTCTCATGGTAAGACTTCTTGGAGTGTAATAGACATCGCCTACAGGGATAAATAGAGGCATGTTAATGTTGAATATGGCGAGAATGATTCCCTTCCTCTGTGGTTATGGAGAGCAATTTTACATAACTCTTCGAAAAAGTACTAATTAAATGCTTTGAAATGCTGAAGAATTAAGATAGAGAAATGGAAGTTTATCATTTAGCTTACGTAGTACTTCATTCACGAAGGATGGGTTGAAAGCAGAACGACAGCGATACAATAATTTTAGGAAAATTAATTATACATAGAGCGTATTAAAGAAAGAATAAACTTCCTTTCACTTCCACGTTATAAATACTGTGAATGTAAAAAATGATATCTTGTTGAAAAAATGTTGATCTTGTGACAACATTTTTCACTTACGTTACTCTCGTGTATTAGTATTGAAGTAATCAACAACAAGTTGGCTGATAAATGAATACTAAAAAAATATGCTTAAATTAAATATTTCATATAGTAAATGGTGTATTATTTACTATATATTTTTTTTACTTTTATAAACTAAATTGATATTTGTCTTATTATAAAATAATTCCCATCATAAAATTTTCCTCCATTTAATTTTTATAATTTTCTCTCGGCGTCTAGAATTTGTATTTTTTTTACAGCTGTGGCTAGATTTTGATAATTTTGAACGTTCATTTCTAGTAGTATAAAAGAATGATAAATAAAAGTTAAATTTTTAAATTTAAGATTTTAAAGTTGATATTATATAAATCTTGTAGTATAGCAGGGGTATTAATGATTCAAGTGAAAAAGATCAATCAAGTGAAACCAACTTACAACACAGCCATAAATTTTCGATTTCAAAGGGTATTAAACGAATGAAACATGAAAAAAAATAAATTGTTTATAAATTTAATGAAAGATTTCTTTTGTTTTTTCCTGCATAACCTTTGTAATAAAGAAGAATTACGAAGTATAATCGAGCGACGATTTATAATCGAGGAAAATAATTTAGCAATTAAGAAATATGTTATTTATCGACAATTTTTTCTTCATCTCGACTTTTCATCTCCTAAAAAATGCCAATAAATCGAAAAGCTATTTGAATACGCATTCTATTTTGCCTTCAATCATCTTGACCCATAGGGCCATTTCCGGTACAATTTAGGAAAAGTATTATCCGTCAAAAATCCTACAGTTTCTATCCTATTATTCAGTTTAAACATTCTCAGATATCTTCAGAAAATTACAGGGAAAATTGAGTCATTTCTGTGATGTCGACCGAATTCATTCACAATGAAGGAAAACAGTTCGGAATAAATTTAACTTCACGCTACGTCTCCGAGTGAATTTGACATTTCTTTTGTTAGAATGAAAAACAGCGGCAGTTTCATTATTCGAAAGACAGCTCCAAGCGCATTTCCCACGGAATTTGCGACACTGAAAACAGGAAGAACATGCGACGTTTGATTTTTTTCTCAAGACGTCTTAATCATTTTGATACTTCTGCATCTTCGGAAATCATTTGAGATGTAGAGAAAATTAGAGAAAAACGGAATTAATGGGAATTCTTACCTCGAATAAAACTGCATTATCATTCAGTTTTTTGTTTGACGCATCTAAGATTATCAGATTCGACACATTTTCAGTCGTGGGAATGTAATCTGTGAGGAAAATGAAGACAGAAATGCATCGTCCATGAAATTATTACCTAAAGATTAGCTTACAGCCATGAAATTTAAGAACGTGGGGTTAGATTTTAGGAATAAATATCTAGATATATTAAAGATGCATTAAATTAGTGTAACTCTCTGCTGCTACCATTTTTTAAGACCGTATAGAATTATTTTTATCTTCGTGGAGGTGACAATAAAGCGAAGCATTATAGTCTTCACTTGACCTAACGAAAGAAGGGAGACGAAGAAATGAAGAAGTGGTGAAATTAAGAGAATCATGAAATTAAATGCTATTGATATTGCCTTCTCTTTTAAGTAATTATTTGGTCGGTTGGTTTACCAAAGTGAATATATTTCTTTATCGATCATCATAAAATGAAATGATCATGTTTCATTGTATACGGTATAAGCGATTCCAGTCATCTTCCAGTAAATTATTATTATTATAAGAATTAAACTGCTAGTAGGCTGTAAGCCTGGTGGCAGTTATTTCTACATATACGTATATATATATACAATTATCATACAATATTCGAAAAAATAAATACTCTAATACATAAATTGAAAACATAATCTGAAGGAAAATTCTTTAAATTCCTTCATACAACTAAATAAATTTAAATACTACACCTAACAGTCTTTACTGGAGTTTTTCGGGGTTCATGAGAGGCCTTCACGGCTACCGTAGCGGTCTCGGGGTGAAACCCCACCGTACATCGCCCTGTCAAGCAATCCCTTGCTTCGTCCAGAAGTCCCCATTACATTGCAACATCCCCAATACCCTTATAGTATACAAACATTAATTCTACAAAATTTTGGAGCATTTCTTTTTCAAGAATATTACATTTTTAGGCAAGGGTCTTAAGAGTGATACAGGTAACTTGTTCCATTCTGAAATTCCCCTATTGAGAAAAGAATACTTCTTTATATCCGTTCTTTGCCGCCGGGGCTTAATTTTAAATTCATGGCTATCTTTACTGCAAAAATCAGGTTTCACAATCGAATTTCTAAAGGGTACCCAACCATCTTTACTTGTAATTATGTTATATATACATCCCAGTCGACTTATTTTTCTCTAAATGAAGTGAATGCTTTGAAAATGAATATATATTTCTCTGTTCTAATTTAATTTATAAAGTATTCATGCCGAAAGCAAGATAGTAATATCACCTATGACTTAAAATTTAACTTTCGGGATATTTTTAGAAAGATAAAATTCTATGCCCAAGTTTAAATCGAAAATATCTCTTGGGTCTGAAAAGGAGATGTATGGAGGGCCTATACAGAGTTTCTCTCGAAGGGAGAGAACGCGTCTGAGGCATCGCTTGGATGATTGCATAAGGGGAGACTCTCTAATTAATTTCAGCAATTATTCCTCCACTGCTTTGGTCAGCGTCAGAATGTCACGGGGAATGCGTTTTTTTCTTTCAAGTTGGAACGGGTGAAAAAAGAGCTCGAGCAGAGCGGAGTGGGGTGAAGCAAAGACGAGAGTTTACTGAAGTGTAGCTGGAGTTAGCGATATTGTAGAAGAAAGAAATTTAGCCAAGTTTATAAATATATTTCTTTCCAGCCTGAGATTGCTTAATAGATCGTTATTGAAACTGATTAAGGGGAAAATCTCTCAACATCGCTATCAGAATGAATCTTTTTATATTCACATAATAATACTTTCGAAAGAAATCAGTACTAAGACAAAGTTTGACTTTATTATTTTAATTCTATTGTTAATGTCTGAAGAATTGTACGTTTTGGTAATTAATAAAAAGCTTTGTGAATGAAGTAATAGGACGAATAATTAAGGGAATGTAAATGAATTATGTCCAAAGAGTGTGTGGTTATCGTGCGTGTCATAGAAAAATGGATTAACATAGTAATAAAAAAAATTTAAAAATTTTATTACTATGGCATTCCACGAAGTCACACCTTCTCATATTGATTTTATGGATTGACATAATTCTTCACAAATGCTCTTCCCACATTTTAGGATATCAATATTTCTAGATAAACGTGCTAATTTGTGGAAAACAATGAAGACGAAATTTCACGAGGTCTTTTAGTAAATCCAAGTGTAATTTATGAGAAAGTAATCCCCTGCATCTTGTTCATATTATTTTGAGTCTTAGATCAATCTCTTAATCCAAGAGAGAAATTCAATGTCAGGGTTAAACTCAGAGGAGAATGTTATTCAAAAGAAAAGGAGTTACGGTCTGAAAGTAGTTTTCCGGAGTTTCCTAATGAAGAGAATCTTTAAGGAAAACATGTTGAGAGCGAAAAGGAGAATTGGGTTGTAGAAAAAAAGAGGTGATGTTTTGTTTGAGGAAAAAGGATACTTAAGAGAAAATGTACTTCTGGAGGTACTTCTGAGGGAGATGGAGCATAGCAATAAAAAAGAAGAAATCTTTTTTGGAAATATTAAACGTTTTTCGATCTAAGAAATAAAATTTTCCTTTGAATATATCAAAAATATAAATTTTCTTTGGAAATATTATATCCCATTCATATTAGGTATAAACAGCTACATTTAAAAGCGAAACAGCTGATAATTAGCTCAACATATAGTTTGATGAATGAATTAAAATAATACTCAGGAGAAAATGGTAATGTATCATAATAAAACTGCGAATCTCGAAATTAATCTCTTTATTTCTAATATAATTATATTTCGATAATTATTACTATTACAAATATTTACTAAGAAAGTATTCAATAAAGAACTTATAATTTAAACTTGGTCAGTTGGAACAAGAGAGAAATCTCAAAAAATATAGTTTACATTTCATCTTCAGCCGCTGCTTCCTCAGAATTAAATGTTTCTTAAAATTAGTCGAAAATTTTGTGACAATAAATCCAAAATCAAATATTTCATTCGAATAAATGAGAGAAGGAGAAAATTCTTCTGAGAATGTGAAGAGGCGACTAATTTCACTCCTTCATAAGAGAAAATAGTTGGCGAGAGGTAAGTGTATGAGCCTTGAGACAAGTGATGCACTGTGGGGGGAATAAGAAATGTCATTGAGAGATGAAAACTACTTCATCGGTATCGTCTGAGGGTATTGAGTGGATGGATTTCATGTGAGTATGAAAAAGTCGTTGGAAGGGATTCTCTTGGTGAACTTATTCGTGGATGTCGGTGTCTTTTGATGTTGATGTTGCAATTCCTGTAATCTGCCTTTCAAATACACACTTATAGTGACTGATAGTGGTGTTTTTACCTCTCTAAAATCAAGAAATCTGCAAATGGATCTGCTTCACGAGTCAAAATTACGCAGGATTACGGTAAAAATAACTCACCGGAGAAGGCAACGATTTCATTAGCGCGCTTTTCGAATACTGAGCAGTTGCTAGACTTCAGGTCTCATGTCATGCTTTTCTTGTAACTTGCCAAAGCAAGAATAGGAGTCTATATCCAAGTGGTATTATGGGCATTTTCTTAAAATAATATAATTTTCCTTTTATTGTTAATTACAGTAAGACCCCTCTTAACGCTGTTTCAGTATAACGCGGTTTTTTGGGGTTCCCCTATTGATACTTGTTGCATATGTGTGCAAAGGAAACGGCCATGCACCAACCAAAAGCGGTGCACTTTATAGCGACGGTGACAGGTAGATATACTGTGTATTTTTTTCAACGCTCTTTCGTAAGTCTGTCCAGAGAAAAGATTCTCCTAAGTCGCAATCCCAGTACAAACGCAGCTTGCCTGCATCAAAATTGATGTATTTGTTCTCATCAAGGTCATTAGGTGTATAAAGATATAAGCATAATATTTTATTTAATTGTGATAAATTCGGCACGATCTAATAAATTTTCTTATTCTTTGTTCTTTTCACTGATCCCCGTTGCATATTTACATATATACGTATTACGTTGCCTCGTTTAAGGCTGTTTCGTTTAGCGCTCGAAGTTATTGGAACCTATCCCCCGCGTTAAGCGGGGTCTAACCGTATTTACATTGCGACTCCATTACAACATTCATTTTTATGGAGAACTACATTCAAAATTTTAAGATTAAAAATATGTACCATTTTGGCAACAAAATCAAACTTCTACTTCATATTTCAGGTTTGGGTTTGGAATTTTTTTAAATTACCGAAGAAAAAATAAATACATAGGTATAGATACAATTTTTTGTCATAATTTAATATAAAAAATGAACAGTTTGTAGAGCTTGGGATAAAATTAAAATATTGGTTTATAAGTTTTCGGTCGTAAATTTGCAATGCATAAACAATAGCAAATTGCACCCATTGCAAGTTATAAATATTTTGGCTATCCATTTGAATTTGCATTTGTTCATTCAATAGCAACAAAATAATTTTAATCAATTATCTGACGGAGAATATCTTTGGAAATTTATTTACTTTAAAAAATGTGTCACTGGTATTTGACAAAATATATATTTTTATCTCGCACTAGAATATTATACTGGCGTTGTTAAAAACTTTCAGAGTAATCAGTATTTCCCAGGTGCGTGTTCTGCATCTTTAATGAAGTTGTGAAGGAAATAACTCCAAACGAAATTGCGAAAATAAACATGATCGTAGTAATATTTTAGGACTAAATGATTCCACCTCTGTAACCGCGTATAAAGGATTACTAAAACAGAATTTTAGCAAAGTAATTTTGACGCAGAAAACAAATTAAGTGTTCTTCGTCAGAATTGCACCGATCGGAATTTAATCTTGTTATAAGATGCAATTAAAATCCTCATCGTAGCAGATTAAAAATTGCAAAAAGATTGCGTTGGTTGAAAATGCATATCAAGAGGTATTGATGAAGGGATAAAATGGTTTTCCTCAAAGCAATGTCATTACCCAACTGTCATTTCTCACTTCGTTTTATCGGGCAAAATTATGGACTGATTCGTGGACGAGGAATAAAAAATACTACTTTTACGAGTGTATATGTATTTTGGCATAAATTTGACGACAGGCAGACAGAGAACTGTCCAAAAAAAGGTAAAATCGATGCTATGGATATGGGAATGTCGTATTTCAAAATACGCATTTTACTCATAATAAATCTTCTTAACCTCAAGTCATCTAGAATATTCTAATTCAGATACCTAAAATATTCAAAACTGAAAATGATGAGTAATTTTGATGTTCACGTAAGTTTAACATAAAACTACTCATATCTATTTTCTGAAACATGAAAGTCTTATATTTTCAATCAATGTGTCGTTCATATCGAGGACAATACCAGATTCGCGACTCAAAGAGGGCTCTTTTACGACTGAGGAGTCATCCATTGACGGCTTAAACGACGATGCTCGTTTTCATTCCCTTTTTACGAGACGTGTGAAACACGTGTGATATTCCTGATAAAAGAGCAGCGTAAAGAGCATTTTTTCAAGAAGGCGTGTTTTGCTTTATCCCTAGGATAAGAGGCCGTGACACAATTGAAGAGGTGCTGAAGGGATAGAAGGTTGAAAGGCCGACAATGCGAAATATAGGCGCTTCTATCATTCGTACTCAGAAAAACTTCTATACCTTTACTTATGATGCTATATATATAACTATTATTTTACGTGTTAAATAAGAACCAAAACAGTTCATCTAAACAGTTCCAATTTTAATATAGTGTAAATTTGAAAGAATGTAAACTTAGTTCTACAAAATAGTGATGAAGGAACATTTTTTTATTTCCTGTCATCGCGAAAAAGAAGAAATGTTAGTTTTTGTCAATTATTTTTCACCAGATTTGGCGAAATATTTCATCGGAGTTTATATATTTGAATAATTCTGTTGAAATATAAATCCATGACTTTTTTTGACTTTTACTTATTGACTGCATAAGTTCGCTAACACAATTCGGCGTCATTTTCGGCTGTACTCTTTGAATCGCAAGAGGCATTCAAGGGAGTATAATGGAAATCGAGGAATAACGCAAGTTTGACGATAATTAAAAAGGAGTTCTTTTCTCGCAAGGGGAGGAATGAATCACAAAGAGAAAAAGGGATCGGTTGTACATTTCCCCTTTTTTGCTTAATGGTGGTTATTTGTTGGGTGAGCTCTAACGAAGAGGGAGGTTTTATTTGGGATCGTGCATTTTTAGGGGTTCTGCAGATGCTAAGGAGGTGTGGCAATGATGTTTCAAATGCTGAGGTGTAAAGGAAAATACAACACGGTAATGGGTGACTCGTAAAACGTAAATGGAAAATCGGGAACGTAAATTAAACTCATTATTAGAAGGGTGTCGCTGGTAGATTGAGGAAAGCAAACATTGCAAGCGATGGAAATTTTAAATAGTTCGCCTTTTCTCCGCATTTTCGCACCCTTTTAGTCATTGCCCACGTCTCCTCAGCGGACGTGATGGCCTCCACTTTAATCCCGAATTTCTATTCTCTCATTTTTTCCATGAATCGGTGTGTTGCTTCCAAAATGAAAATTATCAAAGGAGAAGGATTAACACGAAGGTTCCGTTATTCAAAACGAATGACTCGCGATTCTCTCAAATAAAAACACCGTATCCAAAGAATTGGAAAGCTTTTAGGTTGATAAAATCCTTTAAAAAAATCGGATAAAAGGTCTCCGAGATAAATCGGTGGATTAAAACCGTTTCGAGGGGAGAAGCGGATTCCTATTATTTTGAATTAAAAATAAAATGGAGACCTTTTCTCCGCCTCATTGAACGGAATTTCGCTCTTCGACTGTTTCATCTCCCAAATATAGAAAAAACCGATAAAAATTTCTCGCGCCTGGTTACATTTATCCACATTTTATCCCAAAAATCCTTTCTCGAGAGAGATAACCAATAATGACCTTTTTAACCGCATTGCCATCATCCAGCAAAGCACACAACCGAGGGTTTGATATATAACCAATGCCATTAAAATACCATAGAGCGTTTTATGAGGCGACGGAAGCTTCCTTTTATAGGAAAGAATCGCAGCTTTCTTCTAACGAATGGAATTCACTCCGGCGGAATAAAAGAAGGGGGAAGCATATTCTGCTCTCCATTAAAAAGGCACCTCGACCATTAGTTAAGTTCGGTCGACCCCTCAGAACAAACCTCCGTTTCCTCTGGCAACCTTCTTCTGCAGAACCAACTCTATACGTCCCTTCGATTTCATTCCCGATGGGTGAGTTTACTTTGGGTCGCAAACTTATCTAAAAGGTGCGTAATTGCAAAACTTATTCTTTCGAATCAGTACTTTAAGAATGTACGTTTTACATTTCTTATCCTCATTCTTTTCATTTCATTAAGCAATGATTGATAAAAAAGGACGAAATTTGTTGATAGTAATGGAAGTTTTTAAACGTTGTATATGGATTGGAAATCTATTATACGGAATCTGTTAATCCGTTTAAATACGAAATCAATATTTTATTATTTTAGTAGGATTAGCTCCTCATAACGATAACGATATTTTTATTAATAATTCTTTATTTACTGAATGTATCCAAAGTCATCTATACCTTGTGATAAGAACAATCAATCAATCAATTGTTCTTTCTAAAAAGGTTACGGAACGCGATTATTTTTATGATTATTATTTAATGCGTAGAAAAGGATTGAACATTTATTTTTCCTTTCACTTAGCAGGTCCTTCAATTAAGAACCAAAAGTTATCAACGCATTCTCCTCTTCACTGCTCTTGGAATCGAGTTTCTCTTATGTACCCTTTCATCGTTCTTTATATTCCATTTTACCACCATTCCTTCCTTTCGTTTTCGCTCAGAATCGATTTCTTCTCCAAGAGAACCCTCCGAGAAATCAGAAGGTATTTCAAGGAAAATAAAAACGCGGAGACACGTAGGATCGTTTTCGATCTTTCGAACGAAATAAAAGGGCATCACTCCTCCTTTGATTTCTATTTGTTAGTCCTTCTGCTCATTTTCACCCTTTTCCTTCATTATTTACATCCTATTTCTCCCAAAAGTGCCGTCTATTATCGTCAAATAGCATCAATTTAAGCAAGGAAACAGTGCGGGGAAAAGAAATCTTTTACGGGTTATGGTGGACGTTTCGAGTGCTGCTTTGTCTTCGACGTTTCTTATTTTACTCTAAAAATCTAATTCATTGCCTTCTCATGGACATCTTGTGATCCTTGTTTTCCACAGATCTCTCTGTTATAGTAGTCGAAAAAGAGATGACAAACGAAAGAAGATATAATATTTAAATTAATGTTATTACAAAGAATTTAGATAATTATATAAGAATATGTTGAACAAATAATTCCTGTTCAAAAATGAGTATATATATATATATAAAATGATCTGAAATTGCTATCCTTTATAATGCTTATCTGCTAAGAATTTTTACAAAACTGAAACCTTTAGTGAAATTTATAATTCTAACGTATTTTAATATACATTGCTATATCATATGTGATGTGGATTATGAGTCATTTTCAGTTAAATTTGAAATTAGTTGTGAAAAGTATCATTTACACTTTCTAACTTTTAGCGTAGACTGTCTTAACATGATACAAATAGACTGAGTCTTTGAAACAAAGAATTTTAGAAATGCAGATTCCATGAATTCATAAGTCGAACTTAAATTTTGAGTTAGCCTTATAATCAGTTCAGTAAGACATACATTGTTTACAAATATTTCGAAGGAGATTAATAAAATCCATAGTAGGATTTTTTTGATTTTCAGAGTCGTAGTCTCATATTTCTCGACGTGAAGGAACGTTTTTCATGATTTATCGTTGTTTGCGATAATATAAATTTTCAAGTACAAAAAGAAACCGTAAAATTAACAATGAATAAACAATATATATCTATGAAATATTTTTTGCGTCCGTATATTGAATACTTAATCTACCGCAAGAAAAAATATAAACGAAGATAACAAAAAATGGCACTTTTTCCGATTTACTTCACTTTTGCTAAACATTAAACTCGATTGCAAGAAAATGGCACAACTTACAACAGTGCAATTTCAAGCAGAGTAACATCTTGACTAACTTCTAGTGCAAAGCATTTTGAATTTTTGAAATATCCATTATATTGTTGTTAATCGACATAAAAGTTTAAATTCGATCTAGTCCTAGGATTTTTGTTCAACCGAACAAATTTTTATATCATTCATATCATCCTATACATTTCTATAGGCTTAATGCAAGTATCATAAGAGAGTTGATAAGCTACCATGATCGGGAAATGTGTACAATTTTTCGTGAGAGTAAGGAATGTCTTTATAAATGCGTACCATTAATAGTTGTGTTTGATGTGATTAAATTAAATTAAAAAAGTAATGCTAATGTCGATGTTAGATGGCCTATTCATATGAAATGAAAACTTAATCGACTTTCGTTGTATGCCCTAATATAGATTTCGTACACCATTTTCTTTTAAAATCAAATAAAGAGGGAAGTCTTGGCTATATTCATACACAACACATTTCGTTGCTCATACAGTCCGCGTCATTATCAAGAAAATACCCGTATACTTATGAGATAGCAACAGTTATTAGCATCCTTTCCCGTACTCGTACACTAACAAATCGCATAAAATGCAACATAAAAAAGAAAACTTCGGAAAGGAAAAACGTATGAACGTATGATGCGTTAAATTTACTCGCGTCTTTTATAACTTTTCGTGTCGAGGTATTGATCCAGTTACAGAAAGGTCTAAAATGTAATGAAGCTAATTACGCGGAAATACGTTTTATTCGCGTGCGCCGAAAAGAGCGTGTTTACATCCCTCCACTCCTCGTCATGTACTGCGATCCTCCGCGAACTTTGAACTCCGCGACTATCCCAAGCCTTCCATCAAAACCGAGACCCTTTTCACATATGCGGATTCCGTTCCCCCTTATCATCCTGCCACCACTAATTAGAACAGAGGAATGGCAGAGAGTGCTCACAAGGACACCAAATGGAAGCGACGGATGAAGGAGGAGCTCCAAAGACGAGTGCAGAAGAAGGATTAGATAGAAGTGAAAGGAGGGACAAATTCAAATTGGTTTAATTTGAACGAGAAACTGCATGAAAAGTTGTAAGACAAAGTATAAATATATTTATTAGAATATTCATAAAATACTAAAGGAAGCAGGAATATTATCAAACGTCCATTTAAATTATGTCGACCATGCTTGAAAAGATCTAAAGTTAAAGGAAAAGAGATAGTATATTACGAATGCTTATATCCAAAGACTGATACTTCAAGGGTGAATTTATCACTGATGGGAGCATCTCATAATCCTATTGGCAAAGGCCTTATTCATAGAATCACTCTGAGACTGTGATAATCTCTTTTATACGTGGCGATAGTTAATGATTAATTTTCTCTTCCGTCAAAGGATAGGCTGGAGATTGTATTGTCCTGATTCGGATTTGATTTATGCCTTTATTAAGCATTATTAACTCTGAAATGCATTGATAAAATCAAACCTAATATACGTTTAAAATGTCTTTTCAGTTGAAAGTTAAAGTTAGGCTATTATAGATATGAAATATTCAGCTAAATATATTTTCAGCATTTTAGCTCTATTAATCAATTTAACTAGATATAAAAGTAAAACAAAACCAAATTTATCATAGAAATTAATAAATCATAAATAGTTAAGGAAATTACATTATAGAGATTTCTTTGTTTTTGATTGTAGCTTTTAATGAGATTGACTTTTCCATGCAAACATGCATTCAAGTGATGTCATGGGTAAATCTTGCAATGAGATGTCATTTAAAGATGTAGAAGAATTGAAGTCAGAGTCACTTGAAAAACTCACCTAAAGGGAGCGGAAATTCCCGTTGATAGAATTTTCAGATAGCCTAAGAACGAGTCGTGTGCATAAGGAGTCTTTTACGAGTAAATGGGCAGCTCATCACACGGGGGTTGAGCAAAGATAACACGTAAGGGATGTTGACGACGGGAGCCATTTGAACGCCATCATTGTCAGACGATAGGGGTTGTACAGAGGGTGAATTCAATGCTCCTGATGCCTTACACTGTATCGATGCATTGGATCCAACTTGGTCCCCTTCCAATGATACATTCTCCTCGAGTTTTATACGTCCGTATTTTACCCCCTCTGGAATGATCCGACTTCTTTGGAATAAGTTGGATTTTTTGAAAGAGAAGTTTGGGGTTAAACTTTGCTCCATCATCCACTTTTTCAAGTATATGGCTTCAAAAAATAAAAAAGACGCTGAGTAATTTCCGATGTCGTGAGAGGCCCTTGTTCCTTATGGCCGAGAGATAAAGCGCTCTTTAAAGAGTGGTGTCAACGTGGGGAGAAAAAAATAGATTAGATAGCTCTTTAAATCGCCAAAGTGGTCTGCCGAAATGTTTTCCGTCGTCATTACATTTTTATCGTTCGCTCAACTCCAATTTTTGCTTTGAGTCATTTTCCAAGGCGTTGCTATAGATAAACTCGGAGAGTTACTTTTTCACTGGAATATTTATGATAAACTCTTTCGAACAAATTCGCAAGAAGCTCAGAAATTATAGAGACGTATACAATATTGCTTATGCCAATGGTTCAAAATAACATTAGAGTTATTTCACAAATTATAATAAAATTATTCATGTGTAATTATATTATTTACTTATAAAAAAATTTAGAATATCGTTAAAATAATTCTGAAAAGGGTTAAAATTCCGTTATGGCGAGCCTTATTATCTAAAATTGGCAATTATATAATTCCTCGTTTTGCGTCACATACTAACTCCGAAATCATTGGAAGAGAAAATCAATAAATACGTATTCACCAAATTTAATTTTTATTAAAAATGAATCCTAAGTTGGAAAAAGATATTAGTTTATTATTAGTTTAAATTATTATAATTTATCACCATTTTTGTTTTTTTTTGAGCTTTACTTAAACTCCCTAATCGATCTGAGATAAATGTAATGATAAATCAGATGAATGGCTTAAGTGATTAATTAGTTTTATGAAAATAAACATTATAAATTAATATATTTTCTAATTTTGCACAATTTTAATAATGAATAATCTAAAAATATATTGAAGTATAAATTGCTAATGATCCTAATTTATGTTGTCTCAAAAGAACTAAAGTTCTCCCGCTTGGAATATCAAACAGAAAAAAATGAATGAAAACTAATTTTCTTTATTTCTGAGTTATCATTTAATATTCTAGAGATCGAAAATAACGCTCGTTTCTATGGAAATTGTCCATGAATTAACAATTTGCATGGAGGGAAAGAATCATAATTTCTTTTTTAAGCGTTAACCTACTTTATAGGAATTAGTTTGCAAAACTAAAATGTTAATAGAATAGTCAGCAACTTCCTATTTCGATCTTCGAAGAAATATTTTAATGCTTTACAATTATTATAGTTGAGCACATAAAGCAGAAATTCATTTGTATAAATGCGTGATCAATTGTAACTTATGTTCCGTTTTCGTAATTTATTTAAAATATCGATTGAGCATTGGGTTCTTTTAATTTACACAACACATTTCATAGAAGCAACGTTTTTTATAAGCTTCCTCAATGCTAAAAGTAACCAATGAAGCTGACTAAAACCTGAAAGACATCGTTCTGTGACTTGCATTGAAAATATTGAGTGCAGGAGAAAGTTGTGTTTCTTTTAGAATTAAAATTGCTCTAATAAAGTTTATCAGAGATTTGACGATATTTGCTGAAAACCAAGGGATAATGATAATAAACAGATTAAAGTCCTTAGCAGTACTATGCTTCTTCTTAAAGTATGGATGGATCCCATTCAAAGTAAAGTGGCATTATATCTGCGGCTTAATGTTTGGAGCGGTCGTATCATGCAATCATACGTTTTAAATTTCACGAAAAGGAAATGATTCGAATTTATTTTCATTACTATCCTCCCATTTAAAAGGCTACATACCCACCTCCCACTGATAACATCTATGGCCTCTGTTTCCATTGGTTCAAAGGAATCTTCATTTCCTGCCAGAATTTGTTCTTTTGCCTCCCTTGGATCCTCTCTGACCCAAAAATGGTTATCAAAAAGGGAGTGCCTTCTGTATCACGCAATTCGATAGGGCGCACACCTGAACGCTGTCCCATTTATCACAATACATCCTAAGCTATCGTGCGCTATGGTTTTAAAGATTATAAGTTCTATGGACAAAAATTGTTTTCGGATGGAAAAGTATTGATATGGGTAGTCGATACGTTCATTCAAACGTTTATCGACACTTGCTGTAAGTATACATTCAGTTAAAGATTGTATGTTAGATTACGACCTTAGAATACTAATTTTTCCGTAATTCTACAAAAATCTGTGATGATTATTCTAAAGCATAAATTTAAAGTAAACTTCAAATTGTAAATATTAGTTCATTTTAACTTAAGGTGAAGATTTAGATATTTTCAAGTAAAAGTTGTTTTAATCTCCACTTATACTCTTATCAAACCAAAAGATCCATAACTATAAATAAAAAAGATTCTATCTCGACTCATTAAAAGTATATAGTTAAACAATTATAAAGAAATAATAATGTATTTTGAGAGAAAAATTTCTTTAAAAGTTGAAATTTCGAATCTCCGATCTAAAAAGAGTTCAAGTATAACATTTATTACTTTAAACTAAAGTTCAATAGATATTTTTAAATATTCAATTATGAGGAATTCCAGCATAAATTCATGTCTTATGTATTTTTCAAAATAGAAAATAATTCGAAGATGCATCGAAGATTATGAAGCATACATTTTCGATTTTATTTACAGAGGTATTTATGTAAAAGTAAAATTTCAAGCGTTCAATTTTCAGTTGTGCTGTGCAACATAATATCTTGTACATTTCTTCACTTGGAATTTACATTTTCCTATTTATGAATATCAAGTCGACGTAACCTCAAACAGAACGTCTAAATAATTTCGAATGTATTGCAAATGAGAGCAATTAAGAGATTTTATTTTTCCGCCCGAACACGCATTCTTTCCTGAAGCAATATCCACAGAATTAAATGTATTAATTTTATTCGTCAATAATTGATTCGCATTCAGGTGACGTCATTTTCGTTTTTAAAAATTTTCTTTCGGACGTCCGTTTTAATTAAAAGAATGCCAGTCCAATTGCACTCTCGTCGTGTAACGCTCGAAGCGATAAAAAATAATAATTCCCTTTTTTAATTTGGCGATGAATAGAGGGGACAATAATTCGTCAGGATTTCCAATTAATTGAGAAACTCGCCTGTTTTCCGTCCCAACGGCTGTACTGTTTCCATTCGGGTAGACCCGGTCGCCAGTACTCGATTGTATACTCTTCGGCGTACTCCTGCCCTCGTCCTCGGTCAAAGCGCCCTTGAGTTTGCACACCCGTTATGACCCGCGTCTCTCCCAGGTCGACCTCTAGGTATTCTCTGACTCCCCTCTCCACCTGCTGACGAGGGCACCATGCACCGCCGTTCCGTTCCACTCTGAGCCTGGAGGAATTGAATGGAGGTTGGTTTAGCCCTTTTCCATAGCATAACGTTAATGCATGGGCTCACTTGACTATGCTCCGATAATGAGAAATTTAGAGGCAGTGTTATATTGGAAGCAAAGGTGGCCTTAGACGAATGCCGTGGGGCAGAGCAATATGTGGGTTCTCTTGAACTCAGGGTTATGGTGTGAGCACCTCTCAACTACGACAGGGTGTATGAACGGTGACATCAGATGAGTTTTTGTCCGTGTAAAATAAGGATATCAAGTTATTCAATAATATGAAAAATATATTAGAACACATGAAAAGTATTTTCTGTTTGATACTACGAGAAAATTACTGTACAGAAGTTAATATTTATGTTATTTGATTATAATCAATCCTTTAATCTAAAGTAGAAAATAGGGTATAATAATTTACATCCAAAGATATGAAAACACTTGAGGGTTTGAATAGAGCCATAGCCTCCATTCTTTCCTTTGCGATGAGTAACATTTTTAAGTCTTAAAGAAATAGTTTATTTTTTACGGTCAAAAGAATGTTTCTGTTTATCATTATTTGCAATTTAACGTACGTGAACAAGTTAACTTTAAGAGATTCTTAACTATAAATAAATAAATGTATATATATATATATATACATATGTGATTTAATATTAATGTAAATTTAATAGTGTAAAATATAAGTCCTAAATATACCTTCCATTATGAGGACCCACATTGGGCACGTAAGATGAGCTTGCAGTAATTGCTGAGTCTGGAATCGCCCCAGATTCCATCCCCAGAGGATCATCACAATCACCTGTAAAGGAAAAAGATTAGCTTCAATATTTTCTTGAGTTAGTCAATTATACGTTAAAAACATAATGCAATTCAGATGTTTTCGTACTCTAGCATCTTGACTCGAATTTCTTTTAGCATCATAGCGTGATGACCGTATACATGCATATGGAAGCGTAATATACATCAAATCCCATGAAGTTATAATACTAATACGTGCCATCTAAGTCTATAATAATTACACCAATAATATGGATGAAGCATTTTATTGTAAATTTTCACTTGATGGCAGTCATAAAAGAAAATGATGGCCCTAATAGAATTTAAAGTTCGCAAAACATTCATTATCGTGTTATTGCGGACGATATCTCGTGGGATTCGATGGCATATTTTAACCAACGAATGAAAGAATTGATGGTCATGTTAACCACATAGCTGCGATCAACCGCGGAAACATTTATAAAATTGGAAGCGATACCACAGCAATAGACTAGTTAATAAACTTGTTCAAGACTCATTTTAAAGCTCAAATTTATGAATATTGAAAGTGTCGTCATTGTATATTTTTACGTTCAGTATCCGCAACGTAAATAACATTATATATATATATAAGACGTGCTTGAAATTATGCGACCATCCTATTACCAGATCCGATATTGCGTAAAATACGAGAAATAGATAGAAGGAGGAATCGATTTAAGAATTCCTTTCCCGCTAACGATGTGCTATAATAAGAGGGTAAAAACACGATAATTTAAATAGGAGTTTACACCCCCTGTCACACGCCGAAAGGCGATTTGCAAGGTACTTATGCAGATGTATTATAAGTAACATTATAAGGAAAAACAATTAATTTATGATAAATAGAACCGATTTATCAACAGCTATAATTTACGACCCTTATTTGCACTTCTACGGTAACGGTTCTCAATTTCTCTTAATCAATTTGCCTTAAACGGCAAACATCTTTCGAAACTCATCTTTTTCCCGAAAACTCTCAGCCAATCCAAAGGCTCATTTCCGCTGTACGAAGATTGTACGGGCGATATGGAGTAATTTAATAGCACAAATGTGTGTAACGCGGGAATTTATGGAAGTTTATCTTTTTCTCGGCTTATCTTGAATTTCATTTATATGAACGGAGAAGAAATCAGTTTGAACATTTTTAGCGATCATAAACTGAATTTCCATCTGTAACTGATCATCATTTGAAATCTACCATTACACAAACCCAAGGTAAAATGACTTTTATAGCCTCCTATGTAAAATAAAGAAGAAGTAAAAGCATGAAACAAGAAATATCAGACTCAAAGGAGAAAAGGTTCCTATGCCATATAGTTGCAAATTAGCATACATCATTTATTAATATTCGGAATAATGCATGATTTTATTCTATTTGTGAGAGTAATTATTCATTTTCACAAATCCTACAAATTTCATATTTGACAATATTGAAGTTTTTAATGCTAAGTTACAACATTTATAACATACCGATGCAATAGAAGAATGTATATTTATCGCAGTATAAGTATATTATATTGGCTAAAGGTAATATTTTCCAGCCTTCGGATAGTTCGAATTTGAGAAAATGTGCAAAAAAGTTCAGTTTACTATTAAAGAACGGCATAATCATCTTTAAAAGGTTATAACCATTTGAGTCGCTAAAGAAACATACCCGAAAGAATAACAGAAGGATATACGAAAGAAACCTTTAAATTCGATTATAATTTCGAAAAGAAGCAGGAAAACGGGAAATAAAGTTGAAAATCGCGGTCATCCTTCTTCCACCACAGAAACTTCAAAGAAAAAAAGTTTCGTTATTTTTTCTCGCACATGTGGCAAAAAAAGAAGAAAAAGACGTCGGTCGAGGATCAAGATATCATTCTTAGAGAGCCTGAAATAGCTTCCCTTTTCCATCATCCTTTGGACCATCATTTATGAAGATTAATTCGCTCTCGTGTGGACACAGCAGAGGATTCTTTCGGCCAACACTTCGTGCATTTCATTACAAGGGGTTGTTCCGATAAGGCAGATTTTCGTTTGTGCGGTGAAGTAATTATCTCCGACGGCCAAACACACAAGTGCCCCCGTGGGCAACTGACCAACACTTTGCCCTTCAGCGGCCATGCAAAATTCAAGATTACGTGATAAGGATCGCGGTCAAAAGAGTGACCAGTTTTCTTTTAGTTTCTTTTCGGTCCCCGGCGGATGTTTACAAGACATTTTTATGGAGAAAGGGTCGACGTTTTTTTCTTCCTAAGACGTGTCAGAAAAAAGCGGGGATTTGTCGGAGAAATGACCACGAGTTCGAGGGAAGATAACTGAAGAGGGCAGCGAAATATCTCACGATGGAACGATGAATGACCGAAGTGAATCATCTATTCAAAGAACTGTGGGCTTTTTTGGCTCTTAAATGGAATAATAAAAGAATCAAATTTTCACTCGGAAAAGCATGAACGTAAATATTAATATGAAAGGTTGAAATTATAGAGGTTTTATTTTGATGGAAATCTTTAACTATAATATACAATGAATTATCATGTTTAATTAAAACAACTTTGTAAATTTCCACAGAAAATTGTATTTCGCGACCGGTATCGTAATATGAAATTACATCTTCAGGCTTTAATTTACAAAGTTGTTTTTATTACTATGGCATTCCACGAAGTCACGCCTTCTCACATTGATTTCATTATTATCATGTTTTATGATGACTTACAAATACAGAAATAATATCCGAATAGATTTTAGCTATTTACGAGGAAAGAATAAGTGAAAGTATATACTAAAATATCAATTACCGGAAAATTAGCATAGTATCCATCTAAGTTTATACTTTCAATTATATAAATAGATCTGTTTTTTGTAACACATTTTTCACTTTATTTCTAAACTATAATTTCAAGTTAACGAAAGCGATTTGAATGAAAAGTATCTCCTCAAAAGATTGTGTCCAATACATATCATAGGATTTATAAACATTTTATATGGTGTGGGAAATTCATTTTAAAAACAGACAAAAGAATTTATATTGTAAATTAAAGCTAGTAGTTTTAAAAATATTTTATGACATTTCGTTCACATTCATTTAAAGCGGGGTTAAGTTGAATAATAAATTCTCATATAGAATTTTGATTCTTATTTATGGTTTATATGAAAATAAAAATCATTCGACTACCAAATTCGCTTGCAAGTTAACGGAATTTCATAGCAATTGTGATTCCATAATCGTTGAATCAACACAGAATACACAGAAAGCATTATGCCTCTAAGAGACACCTTGAATTTATGTAATAAAGAGCCGGAATAAAAAATAAGAGGAAAAACTTGTTAACGCTGAAAAGGGCGCTCTTAAATGTCGATAATTATATCCTAATGAGACGCTCCTTATTTTATTTCCCAAAGTTGCTGTTAATTGGGTAAAGTGAAGAGATAAAGAGGTAACCAAGGAGATGGAAGTTCACGTGGCTTAGGGAAGCAACATAAATGAGTGTGAAAGGAAGAGGAGTTTAAAGAAGATGTAGCTTATATAGGGTATTTATTATAAAGGGTAAGGAACTTATGGATTTGTAAGAACAACGGTTGATAAGAGTGGAAACTAATAGGGAGAAGAAAAATAATCTCATAATCTGATAGAACATATCTCAAATAGTTTGAACGTGTAAGAAATGTTTTTAAGATCAATGAGCAAAGTAGGATTCGAGAGAGTTTTCTTCTCTTATGCATATAATGTATCGTTGACATCAATATAGACTTTGAGTGACGAAACTCGTTGATTCGCGATAAGAATAAGAATTTAAAATGTAAAAAATTTTTTGTGAGAATATTTTCTTCTCTAAAGCTGTTATGAAACGACTTTTAATTTACTTTATCAAATCGTTTTTTGAGCTTATTATTACTTATTATATCAGCTTTTCTTGTAGTAATACATGTCTGTCTTCGTGGATCACTCCTAAGCTATATCATAGAACAGCTATCTTGATATAAATAATAATATAAATAATACATTATCAACAATGTGCTTCTTAAATAAAAAATTGAGATTATAAATTTTAATTTTTGCCGAATTAAAAGTAATTTATTTTTATAAGTATTTTAGTAGTTCGGCAGAATCCACTTCCACCTTAATCGAAATTTCTGATCTCGGAATAGCAATCTTTCATTAAAAATAACAAAATTAATAATATATATGTATAAATATAAAATTATTAATATAATATTCAACAGTTAACTGATTGGTTTAATAATTATAACTATTATTCCTCGGAAATATTTATCATTTAACTAACCCACATATAAAGTACCTTATATGAATGTGTTCAAAATGTAACAAAATACACGTTTTATGGAAGAACAAGTAAATAATGGGAGAAGAGAGGGGTGTAATTAGTAATGGAAATGAGGAAAAAACGAGAAGAGCATGAAACAGTGGAAAAGTGGGTTACAACATTGAGGAAGATGGGTAATTAGAAGGAACGGTGATTTGAGAAATCGGTGAGGGTAAATAGTCGATCCAAGCAGACGAAGGCTCGTTTTCCATATCTACATTTCTATCTCTTCCGCTCCTTACGTATTGGCGACTGCAACGCAAACCATAGTGCTCTTAGGAATCTAATTATTCGATCGATTAAAGAGGTTTCCATTTAAGAGCCTCTGATATGCAATTCTGCAGAATAGTCTTTCATGGTCAACCGTTGCTTCTGTGTGTTGCGGTAGTGCTCTCATTTTGGCTGTTTGTGGAGAGCCCTTCTCGAAGACCATCTTTCCTTGGTTAACCGAAATATCGTGGGAGTGCGATTTGACGACGATTCTGTGGATCGAATCGCCCTTGGAAATCGTTGCGGTGGCTGTGAGAATGCTTTTCGAGAGAGCATTCCACGTAAATTATATAATTCAAGGATTGAAAATTATATTTTTTTGTGAAAATTATGGCTAAAATTATCGGTCACTTAAATGTTACCCCACTTATCTAAATGAAAGGTTTAGAACCGAAAGAGAAGTCACAATTAATCACAATTTTTCTAAATCATTTTCAGCCAATGCAGTTTTGTAAAGTCTCATGAAACCTTAGCAAAAAAATTAATAATGAATGTTTTTTTCACATTTTCTCTCAAATCTTAGAGTGAACCGAAGATGATCGCCTTTAAGGTAACTAATTTTCATCTTCTACTACATTGAATCCCCAGACTTCCGTGTAGTTCTAACATTGCTACGAGACCGTCGTTCTATTCTCCATTTCCTTCTAACACAGAAATTTACGTATTCACAATGATTTTTTTATCTCTGAATATTCTCAAAACCTTACATTTATCTACTTTATATACACAGCTCAACAACGAATATATTACTGATCATTTACTGAAACAGTGGTGTATCCTTTCTTTACACCTAATTTCGAAGAAAAAATTTGCAAAGTATTTTGGGAATGATTAATTTAAAATTTAAGCTGTTTTCATATTTCATTTGATATATTCAGCATTAGTACTTCTCTCTAACGGATAGAAATATAACATCAGAAAGTTCATTATGTTCATTCGCTGCATTAACATCAATTTATATTTCAATATTCATTTTAAATACATAACATACCTTTGGAGATTTTTCAACTAAGATATTAACTATGCATTTAGTATATGGCCTTACTAAAACATTTTAAAGAATAAAGATTACTATTGAAAGTTGAAAACCATTCTCAGTCAAATTCAGTGATCATTAAGAAAATAGCGCAAATAACGAATTTAGACCAATTCATTTGCGTAATTTTCTTCATAGATTTATTCCTACAGAAGAATGAAAAAGTCAGTTTTGAAGCCTGGATAATAGACAATGTTAAAATTGATTATATTTAAATCAGAAGTGATATCCAATACAAAGCTAACCATAATGAAGGATTTTCCCGTTCATCTGTCTCAGATTCCCTTTTTCTTTAATCGCTTAAAAATTTCGCAATTTGTCTCTTTATTTCCTTCTTCCCTATTTTCTTCGGAGCGAATTCTTTTCCAATCTCGCGCCTCGAGATTTACCTCTTGAGCTCTTTCGGTGCTTCGGAGGAAGTGCTTTCGGAGGTTCAACTCACGTTTCGACGTCGAAGCAAAGAATGATGGGCCGAGGAAAGTGGATGTAGAATACAACCTAAAATCCTGTGTTCGCTTCCATTTGCCCATTTCATTTCTGCAGAGGAGTTCTCTTACCTAAAAAACCTCGACTCTTTCATATTAACCTCCGGTCTTTTTCAAGATGAAACGGATAAGCGCATTCCTCATCTTCCATCCGAGGAGGTTTAAAAGATGTTTAAAGAACCCATCGCAGGAGAGGAAAGTTACCTCGGTTTAAAAACTTTCACTTTCTCATCGGCTCTGCCGCATCTTTGCCCGATAACCATGTCAGTCGGCTAAATTACGATGAACGCTTCTCAGAAAGGATGAGGTGTTTTCGATGGCCTTTGCTCGCTAACATAGTTTCTGGAACTTAATGATTTATGGATTAAATTATCTATTTATTAAGATGTAAAAGATTTCATGCCTATTATGTCTTATGGTTTTGTGAGCGAATGTTTCGTAAATTAGAGAACAATCATCTTAATCGATTTCCCTTTATAAATAAATCGATGGTGTCAAAATTCCACAAAAAAGAAATGAAAAATTCTTAATATTATTTGGATATTGATTATGTCGTTCATAGGATTTGATTATTTACTCCTAAATTTAACGAAGAGAAATGGGATAGAGAATAGAACGGATTAGAGTACTTTTCGTTTGTTTAACGATTTCTGGGAGTCGATTATAATTTATACTCTTCGTGCAACACTTCTCTGATTCTATCAATAAATGGAATAAACACATACGGCGATTAAATCTGAAGGCCAACAGAGCCTTTCATGATACGTAAGCCGGAAATCAAATGAGAAAGTTAAAGAGGCGGAATGCAAATCATTAGTTAGGCCAATATTAGAATATGGGAAATGTATATGGGATTGGCATGAGGTAGGTCTTAAACGAAAAATAGGAAAGGTGCATTGAAGAGCAGCAAGAATTGTTTTAGGTATGTTAGACTAGATAGCGTAACACACATGCTCAAGGAATTGCTTTTAGAGGAGCGAAGTAAAGTTAAGATTTTTTTAAGCTATAAGCAGGGGTTAAATTGTTAGAGGAATTATCGAAAAATATCTAAGAGGCAAAATGGCAGGGAAGACCATAGTCATACAGCTAATTAAACAGAGAACTAATATTAGTAAATATTCTTATTTAAATTGTTCAGTTAAGGATTGAAAAATTTTGTCTACAAGTGTCTTGAGGCCCAAAAAGTAATTGGGATTTCATAAAAGGCTAAGTAAAGAAGCTGTTAAGGACGAGTGAGCATTGACGAGTACGGTTGGGGGATTGCCTGGTGATGTACGGTGGGTCCCCGGGACCGATACGGTAGCCGTGAAGGCCTGCTAGGAACCCTGTAATAATCTGTACGAGGAAAAAGGAGTCTTTAGAAATAAATAATTTGTGCGGGGTAATAAGGAATTATTTTAAGGCATATACAAGTTAGTTGTAATTTTACATTATTTGTAATGTAGATGTATCATATGTGATATTAAATTTTTATATTTAGTTTGTATCCTTGGCATACCTCTACCTGCAAGGTGATGATGTAATAATAATAATGATCATAGAAAAATTTTTGTTTTTCTTGTTCGAAAACATTCAAATTTGTTATTTTTCGCAAACGTAAAAAAAGTCCGAAATTTTTTTAGTGATAATTATCTAAATTCAGGAATAGGATTGTAAGTGGTCTAATTAGAGAATCTCTTTTTTAGCGAATATTCTTCAGTATCAAATAAAAGAGGACGTAGATTAAGGTCGATCGGGTCGATATTGGGTGTGAAACACGTCAAACCACAGGGATTCCAATAAGACGGCGAACTGCATAAAGCAAAGAGTGGCTTGAGGATCAGCTGACTGGAAACCACGAGGGAAGCGCGGATGAAGACAAAAAAGAGAAATTGCTTCTGTTGAGAGGATAAGTTCGGCAGAATCAAAGGGAAACCTTTATATTGGCATAGGGGGGCTTCTCTAACTTTGCAAAAGGGGTGCTTGAAAGTGGTGAAGGGACATGAAAGAGAAAATTGCTGCTAGTTTCCTTCATCTTCACTACCCATTTTAGGGCCAACTTCCGATCTGCACTCGTGGCATTTTTTTCAAACTAGAAGACGTAAAACACCACCTACGTAGGATGGGATTTTAATGGAGGAAAGCAAAAAAAGTCTTAATGTTTTCTTTCCGGGATGGAAGGCGAGAGAAGGATGTTTTGAGCCCTTGGATTAAGGGCAGAGGGGATTGGATGGGTGACGCTTGGTAAGACCACTTTGATTTTCGAAGAAAGGACGGTGCGAGAGGGCGTGCAAAGAGAACGATGGACCTCTGCTGCTTCTTCCCTCCATCTACTCTTAATCTTCAATATCTCAAAGGTTTTTGGTGTGTCACAGTCGCTTCGGTTTCTTATGTCTCCGGAGATTTTCTGGTCTTCTGATCTCCCCTTCCTGTTACACCCATCCCTTCCGGTGAACACCCGAAAGTCCATGAAAGCAAATATGGTAATGTTTCCGTAAGGCATTCACAGTTCATGGCGAGCTAAATAATAATATATGCATATTGCTACTATTTTGAACGGAAAAGGAACGTTCTAATAGGATGTATTATTAATTTAATAATTTGACCATTTCTCTTTAATATACTTTATAGCTTTCTACAATATACAATAATTTATCATTGCACTTGAATCGAAACCATTTCGAATATTCTTTGAATTATAAGAATTACAAAATAATCGCCATATTCGCGGATGGAATTATTGCCTCTCCTTAGTTATCGTACGAAAAAACGATCTCTTTTTGCACACACATCTGCGATAGAATCGAAAACAGATATTCGGCAGCTTGGAGATAAATTTTCAATAACTCTGTCTTTTGAACTCCTCTAAATGTATCGTGAATCGCCTACATATGAGCCTTAAAAGAAAAGACCCATCCAAAAGGATCTTCACGTAAATCGCTGGATAATGGAATTTTTTGAAGATTACCTTCATTTAAGCCTCGCATTATTTCAAGTCCTCCAATTTCGGGGAAAATAAACGTCACTTTAAGCCTCCATTTTGTACAATCGTTCCTAAGGAACCTTTCTGCCGTATCGTTTCTTCTGATCATTCTTTTATTATCGGGAAGCATAAAATACCCCTCTGAACGCCATTTACACGGCAATAATACCTGTCAGTCACCATATAATTTCCTCTTTCCTTTTGACATCTTATTACCTTCCCATTGCCCTATTAGCACTCCCTGTTTCCCACGCCTATACCATGGAAGCGTTCCTCCGGTTTTGATTGCCCCGAGACACGGAAAGTGTCATTTTCCAAGACGTTCTCTCATCCGATAGATAAGAGTTTCCAGTTGCAAATACTACAAAAACAATCGGAATTGTCTAAGTTTTCTTTGCACGGTTCAGAAAAATCTGCGTATAGCTTTACTTACAGTAATACTATTTGAAATACCATCAACTTTAAAGCCTTGGCCTTTCTCAGCGAGTGCTAAGTGAAGTAACTTAATTTTGATATACTCATATTAAAAAAAACTCTATGAAACAAATTTAGATTTTAAAGATTGGTTTATCTTTCCATTATTCTGATATTATTTTGTCCCTTCAATTAACTAAAACCGACACTTAATGAAAAGAATCGATCAGATTTATTCTTCTCTAATTGCTGCCGATTAATGCTGATTTTCTTATGAGAAGCTTCTCTCAAATGACAACCAACAATCGGTTTGAGGGAATGTTTGATATCCATGAAAGCCGCAACACACCAAATATCTGAATGACTCAGACCAATTTTGGCTGCATCTTCGTAAGGCCTAATAAAACGATGTATACTTAACGATTGTCCGATTTGGATAACCGTCCTAGAGAGAGTACTGTCCGAGTTGTATTCCAAGTATCCTGATTTAATGAATCTAGAAACTACTCTTTGAGGCGGTTTGGAATCTAAATTTCATACGTAAGTATTTCAGCTATTCTTTCAACGAGAAAATATGTATTCAATTTCATATATTTTTTCCGAAAGTCTCTTTAAATTGATTATTATTAATTCGATGAATATTGGTCGAAATGGGATTAAAAACCAGAAGATGGCTCAATATTTAAAAAATAATTGTACTTTTATTAATATCTTTTGTATATTAGTATATAATATTATCATCAGTATCTATATTCGAGTAATTGTAGTGCATCTTATGATTAAGTTGAAGAACACATAATAAAATGTACTATAATACAAAAATGGCGAAATGACCTGATTTCATCTAATTTATTATGCATAATATAACACATCAAACATGTTCCTCCATATTTTCACAATGAAAATGTTGAGGAAGTCTAAATATTTCACTTCCGTACTGGGTGGCAAAGCAATGAAAAATGAAAGTGAATGTGAAAGCAATGAAAATGAAAACCATGCTTGTAAAGAGAATGTGTTGGAATTCCCACGGCTGCGTAGGAGCGTTTCTCACGGCATCTTGGCAGTCTCCAGTGAAGAGATTCTTTATTAGACCTATTTCATTTGGGTCGAATTATAGCAACGACTTCGCAATAAACTTTCATTACTTCCCGAATATGATTCTGTATTTAATGGCGGCTTTTTTCATGTTCCATTGAAAAGGGTTTCAACGAAGCAATTTGAGATGGGAATTGGTGAACATCTTGAGGGGGATCCTTAAAGGACTCATATTGGTGGAGAAGGCACACCTGCGAACGAGAAGAAATGTACTATAGAGGACTTTTGAATGACATTTATATGGTAGTAAAGAGATACTATGTCTGTCATTAAAAATTGTCAAAAGGGGGGAAAAATTAGAGTAAACCTATTAAAAAACTTCATATTGAAGATTGAAATGTTTTCTTTGGGGTTTTAAGATGACTTCTTCTATAAATAAATAAAATAATGGGATCATGATGAGTTTATTTGCAAATACACCTGATGTCATGTTTACCTTTCCATAAGAAGCATCCGACGATGGCCCAATCAAAAGTCAAATCAGTTATACCTTGAGATGTTACTATTCTCCAGAATTCTTTTATTTATCTTTACATGAAAGTATATTATACTCTATTAATGCTGAGATACAGGTAACTAAAAATATAGAAAAATGATCGAAATTTGAATCAAATATATTTAACGGTTTAATGATGGAATTCTTATTGCGTTTATGATTCACTTAAACTTAGAACACATACTTAATTGGGAGTTAATATTATTTTTGAGAACTTTTTACTTTGCGAGTCTTTATGAACGATGTTCAGACAATATGTATACGAGATGTATAAGCATAAAATGTATCAAATTCCGTATTTAAAATGCATTGTGGATATCTTCTACGCCCTATGAGTGAAAAAAGAAGAGAAACGTTTCACGATATCTTAAAAAAGAAACTTCAGATGCTTATTTTTATTTCATTTTGAGGGAGTTTGGAAAGGGTTTAGAACTGCTTCCACACTCGAGAGAATTTTTCTTTTCATTCCAAAGAGAAAGGATTCATTGCTCTAGTATTTCTGCAAACCCTGCCTCCTTTCTTTGTGTATATATTTTGTTTCCATCTTTGAGAAGTATGAAAGTTCCTATTTGATGTTATAAATGATTGTTGTTTTCATACATTACTATTCTCCTCTTATCTTGTCCTCAATAGACACGAGATTCAAATATATTTCCCTTAAAGCCTTTGTCTGGCAGTTCTTTGAAATAGTATTTGAAGACATCCTTCAAATTAAGTCCTTTATTCTCTTTGATAGTAGCACAGCATACTTTTTCATTTTTTTTGTTAGTTTTATTTATGCTTATTCAATTTTAAGTAAGAATTATTACAATGTAAAAGAATATTCAATGTGAGCGATTAAAATATTTATTTCAAATATGACAACACTTTTTTCCAAAGTCTATCAAGGAAAGAAAAATTCTAATTAATAACTTCTTATTTCCAAAATCATCGATTTGGAAGATAGAAAAAATAACTAATCTCAATAGATCAAATTTTATGCATTTACCGATTATTTTTTTAAAAGATTTTAATTTAACTCCATCCTATAAAAATTGAAGTATTAATTGGAATAAATCCTAATTGAAACTTAGCATTCCTATTATTTGAAAATTTAATAATTAAAATTAAAGATGTAATTATAATATTATTTACCTTACAACAGCCTTAATGTAATCATTTGCAAATCGCACGAGCATCCAGCCAAACGGCCATAGTGAGTATAGATTTGTATAGGACTGCTTTACCGTTGGAATCTCTCGAAGCAGTGAGAGAAATTGGACTAAAATTATATAATTAGATTATAAGAAATTTCAGGATTTTAGTGTACAGTATGTTTAGCGTGTCGTGCCCTTACAAGGGGAAAAATTCGCGGTATATCACGTCCGAAGAATGACACTCTGACTTATTTTAAAATGATAATTTAATATACATTAACGTATTTAGGAGAGGAATTCTTACTATGATTGCCATTATATAATTTTGTGTATCATTTTACAAATGTGTCGTATTTACCACTTACGATAAATTGGACTTGGTGCATGATTAAGTTGTAATGGGATTCGTGCTCGATGTTGGTGTATTATTTTCGCAGATATACATTTATGCATTTCAATTGAGAGAACAAATAATGAAACATGAAGAGATATTATACAAAAGATTTCAGTAATATGAAAAAGCTCCATTGTTTTAAATCTTATTCCTTATTAAGAAAGATATTTAGCAGATTTCGAATGAGGGATGCTCTGCTACTCCAACATTGCATGAAGGATTGGATTCGATTAAAGAAGGAAAAAACAACTTGATGAGGTACGAATCTCTTTAAGAGGTTTTACTATATACAGCACGGGAGGTTACTTCGATATGCGGAATGGAAAATGTATACAGAGTGAATATCCGCTCTTATTCGAACCTAAATAAGAGTAGGCTCATAAATAGAGTGACTATATACGCTAAATTATGGTGTATATATATATATATATATATATATATATATATATATATACTTAAAAAGATACAGATAATGAAGAATAATTATTTTTATTCCTCCAAAATCATTCAAGCAGATATGCGTTCTCAACCTGTAATTAATCGCTAGACTTTGTATAAAAATTGACTGAATTGTTTCAAAATCGCTAAAATTTTTGTTAAAATAGTATGTAAATTTAAGTATTTAAAGAATTGATGTATGAATTAAGAGAGGAGTAGGGTATTTCCTGGTAGGGTGATGTACGGCGGGGACGGTGTGCCCTGGTACCGCCACGTTAGCCGTGAAGGCCAGGATCTCTGAAAAATCTTAATGATTATTTAATGATATATTATAGAATTATGTTAAAATGGTTAATATTCCCTTTTTTAATATAAATTTTGTTGTTGTTATGTATGTGTAAACGCTGCTACCAGGCTTAAGTCTTATTGCAGTGAAACTCATAAATAAATAAATAAAATAATGAATATTTCTATGAATTTGCTTTCAATTATTACTTAATGCTATTCTTGTTATTTCATGACCTCATGATTATATTCGGAAACTTACGCAACTATATCATCGATAGGTTTAACTACTGAAATGAATCGGTAAGTATTGCTTAGCTGTAAAAATATTATTGATTTCTTCATTAGATTAATCTAGTTTTATTTCCGCTCTGTTTAGTTCCATTCTTTTCCATGAGAAATTTTTGTAGAGATATTTTAGAAAAGCAGCTAATCTTTAGGGTGGTTACGCTTATGGTTACTTCTTCTATTAGCACTTGATTTAATCTACGATGAACCGCAATAAGAAAAGTCAATTCCGTACGGTTCTTTAACCAATTATACATTATCCGCTGAGCAAACGAGATAAACTGCTGACCTTCATAAACTGAGGCTGAAAAATAAAAGCGAAAACAAACCTTTGGAAGTGGATTAGGAAAATGCTCGCCTCTAGAGTAAATACCGTGAAACAATAAAATGTTCCCTCAATAAAGGATTCCCTTTCCTGCTTCTTTGGCACTTTTCTCTCTTCATTTTCTTCCTTTTTGCCAATTTCCTCTTGTTCCCCTCGGAGTTTGCTCTTTCACTAGATTATCCCTAGTTTTAAGCGCTCAACCACCTGAAATACTGTTCGAATCGTTTCTCCGAAGATCGTACCAACAGCTCCTCAGGAGAGACTAATCTCCGGAAATAAGGGAGGATTACGTGGAGGCGTGGGAAAATCTCGGAGATAAGAAAGCGCGGCTTTTGTGTTGAGACAAGAAAAATTACAGAAAACTACTAATAACTTCATCAAAAAAAGAGAAGATGCTTCTCAATTTTTTCCAAGAAGCGTTCAAACGTTTTCGTTGATTCATGGATAACCAAAAAATAATAAACGATTTAATTTATATTCAATAAATTCGATTCCATCCATTATATTTATTTAAAACTTGTTGTCATACTTTTAATTAAAAAAATACTCATTAAATTCGGATTTTAAGATGGAAGAGGAAGTAAATCACTAGATTTTACATTTGAACTTTTTGTTTTATTGCACCAACGAGAGATAAAATTTCACTTACAGAAAAGTCCAAGAATCATTTTGGACTAAGAATTACTGAAAATCATCGATTTTCATTCCTCTTTTAAAACTTAATTTCGTGGTGAAAAGAGTGTGTGGGACAATGATTCAAAGAAATAAATGAAATGTATGAATTGAATCCTTTGAGAATATCAAAATATTCAACTTACAGAAAAAAATCATTTTGCGGTTCCTACCGATATAGCAGCATGTAAATCAGCATAGTAAATATTTACTAATTTGATGGCTCGAGTTTCGGGTTATTAATAAAAAAATTGTCGATTTAATAAAGTTGAGTGCATAAGAAACCCGAAAGAAAAACAAATATCTCAGAATTAGAATAAATTATACCTAAGGAAGTTTGACAAATTTAATTCTTTCGGGAGATAAGTTAACATGTTAAATAATTTCATAGAAATGAATATTTAAGTATATTATCTGCTTATTATTATTTATTATTATTTAAGTATATTATCTGCTTTAAATTATATATAATAAACATAAAAAATAATAATAAATAATTTATAATAATATAGATTAATGTTACTGTATCGAACGACTATTTTGAAAAGGAAACTCGAATTTGATGACAATGAGATCATATCGTGGCTCCTGTTAAGTATGGGTTCACTGAAATTTTTGTTGATGAACTCATATTATGTTAACTTTCACACAAATCTATTTTATTTTGATTCTAGATAGTTCCTGAAAATACGATACAAACATTAAAAACTTCGAAAAAAAATGAAATTCTTCTTTTACGCCGAGAGGATGAAAAGGGTATCTTTTCGGCAGATATGTGTGTAATTAGGAGCCGAGGGGAGGGGATAGACTTTGGAGGCAAAACAATTAAAAAGGGGCGAATTTTCTTGCGAGCGAAGGGCAGGAAAAGTGGTTTTTAAAAGGGGAACAGAGAGTATAGAAGAGAGTTGATAATCTTGAAAAATGGAGGCAAAATGATAATCGCGCCGCCACACGGCGTAATGCGACACTGGCTCGAATAAGAGAGATAATGACGCGAACGTAAAAAACCTTGGGGCATTTCTCCTATGGTACGCTGCTAATTAAGAATAGAGATTCAAGAGACCATAACTTCTCTCTTTAAAAGGTAAACATTCTGCTTTTCGCGATTGCAAAGGCATTTTAACGTATATCACATTGCGGGGGCCTTTAAAAGGGGAAACAATGAGCTCGGATGAAACGAGCCCGTAATCTCTGTTCGTGCAAAGTTTTATTGCGGGTTGATAAATCGCGAGGATGCATTGTGGGAAGCTGCTAAGGAATTTCGGGAGATTTCCTCGGAAATTGAGGATATCGGCACACTGAAAAACTCATCGATGGCGAAAAATAACTCTTCGGAAGTTAATACTTAGGTTTCCATTAATAGTGGAGTCTTTGAGCTAAAATGAGGCTCAATCACAAATAGGATAAAACGGCGTTTTGTGAAATGTTTTTAGAGTTGTTATATTGATCTTAAATGCTAATATAATGTAAATATTATACATTAATCATACAGTTTAAAGCCCTTTCACAAACCATAAAGTAATATGAATCTTATAAAAAGTAGAATTTGAATATTTAAATCCCCATACCTCAGAAATAGATCTAGGAATATTTAAATTAATAGATCGATCTATCGTAAGTATTTAAAATCGATGGTCTGAGACCTAACTTGGTGGCATGCCATACCACAAAAGGCATGCCGATAGGGAATATTTAATTAATATCCTAATAAATATGCTATGCCTCGAAACCTTGATCATCAGTTCATTATTTTTTGGTGTTAAGTATAAATAAATTACACGATTTCTCGCAATTTAAATCGAGTGCGAATTAGCGAACTCGTTAATAGAGAGTATTCAAAATAGTCTATTATTATATATGGTATGATACACACTTATCTTCCTAAAATAAAAAAATGTTATTAATCTTTAAGAATGCTTAGAATTACATAATATTCAAGGAATATTTTAAAAGTATGCACTAGCTTCCTAAAGAGAGTTACTCTACTGAAGAACTCCCAGAAGGATCATTAAAAATTTCGCTATCGGACATATCTCTGATCTTTCAGTTAGCAAATCGTTAAACTGATTAGATAAGAATTAACCCGAATTACCTCGTATCGAATAAAAGAGTAGCTAATTTCGAGGGTAAAGGTGGACGTGCGCTATCTCGGGATGAAAATGCCAATGGAGGGATTTTGAGGTCACCCGATAGTGCTTTTGATGAAGGAAGTGATGCGGAGGATTCGAGACCCCAATACACTTCGGAGGATGATTCGGGAGAAGAAATGCTGGCGATGGTAAATCATGCGAGATTCGTCTTCGAGTGAAGAAGTGGATTAAGAGATAAGTGTAATGTTACTGGAGGGGTACTCTAATCTCTTCGAACCTTTTATTACTCCTTCTATTGTTTGTATATAGAGGCTCAATGGATTTCCTTGAATTGCTGCATTATTATATGATGCATTATTATATGATGCATTATTATATGATGCATTATTATATGATGCATTATTATATGATGCATTGTTATATGATGGTGCTTTGTCATTCACAACTTATCTTCATCCTTTGGTAAAGGAAAGGAAGGCGGATATTTCATCTAGCACTTGATTCGATCGATCCATCTTTAGCATATGATGCGATCTGTATTTTCCTTTTTAACCTTTTTGGAGATTATTTGACATGAAAATTATTTTCCAACATAAATGACTCACTTATCAAGGTCTGTTCAAGAATAAAATATCCATATTATAATTGTATATACTTTAATAGGATTTACGGATTGAAACCTTTCTTTAGAAAATTTTATAGATTTTTCATATTGAATTTACGTGACATCCTTCGATTCTGCCGATAGACATATTCCAAAGTTAACCAGAATTATTTCTCCCATAAAATTTATGTGAATTTTCCGCCTGGAAACAAAATTTTTAAAATATATAAGCCTTATTTACAAAGGAATAAGAAATTATCTTACAAATAGATGTTTAAGATTTGTTGAGATTTCTTTCCATTTCATTACAGTGTAAATAAAATTTATATTTTCAAATTATAAGCTTTGGAAACGAATTGAGAAACTTAAACAAAAAAATTATTAATTGTGGAAATCTGTTGATCTGGCTATTTGGTAGAAAGCATTTGAAAACGGCAAATGAAAACTACACTTCTACTTGTAACGCAATATTAATGAGGCAGTGTATAAATTGTAATACGAGTAGGTATAACTTTTTCTTATTAAAATGTCTTTCCACAAAGTGACGCTTGATCACATTAATTTTATTCGTATATTTGTAGTTTCTTTTATATCTACTAAACGATGAAACACGTAAGTCCATGATGATGTATTTTCGGCTGAATCGTTTGTCGGAGGAGAAAAGGAAAACTAGAACCTTGTTCATATGGTTATTTATCGGAAAACCCCTTTAGTTATCTTAAGAAAATTGTTAATTTCACTCTAGTAAATAGTTGACGGGATTTTTGATGATAGAAATATTTTGATACGACCCTTCAAACGGCATCAAATATAAGTTATTTAAAAAACATGTTTTCCATTTTTACCGATTGCTATCTCGAAGATTCCACAGTAACTTCACATCCATTTGTAGGCATTTACAGCGATACTCTGAAGATCCTTCGAATTGATTCGGCAAAACCACAAATCCCACAGAAAAACAAGGAAAAGAAATCCATGTACAGAAAACAAACATCCTGAACCGCCATGAAATTCCCGATTCAAACACGGGGTGAAAGAAAAGGGAAAACGAACAACCCGCAACGTACGAAGGGAGAAAACGTTTCTTGATAAAAAACGTGAAACCATTAGCAAAGAGGAAGGCATTGAGGTCGGAAAGAGGGAGGGATCTTACGTTGGGATGGACAAATCGCGAGGTCCGAATATCGGATCCAATGGAAGTTCTTTAAAGGGAACTATTTTACATCTAATATAGAGATAAAACGATATGGAGTGAGGAAAAGAAAACAAGAAATGGCACTCGAAACATCTTCGGTCTGAAAGAACGAGAAGGCTCCTAATATCTTTTTGAAGCGAAGGCCATTTAAATATTCGATTCCCGTTGATAATTTTTTATGTGAGGGTCTAAATTAAAGAACAATTTATTTCAAAACACAAAATTTTTACTAAATCACGGAAAAACGATCTCTTAAGTATGGATTTTGATTTTGTTTACGAATAACACAAAGTTACTTCTGAATCCGTGTCGTTTAAATTTAATCCTTCTAAAGTTTTGTGTTTATGTGTAGATCAGATGTAAGATTCCAAAAACTTCTTATAGTTAATTTACATTTAAGATTTCACGAAACATTCATATGCATATGTATCATATCCATCCTTTTTGTATAACAATGTAATTTTTTTCTACTTTTAGCTCCAAAAATTATATTTCTTCAGTTAACGGCTAGTCCTAACCTCCTATAATATTTCAACAAAAAGTGATAGGTATTTGAAAATTCTTAAGATCTATTGATAAATATTAATTACAAAATATTAATGTTAGGTTATAAGAAAATAATCGGTTATTATTAGTTTCACGCACTTAAAAAAATTTGCAAATGAATGTTATTTTTAGTATTATGTAAATTTTAGCGATAGTCCTTTTTCTGATACTGCGTATCACTAAGGGAGAATTGATTATTTGAAATGAATGTTACATTATTTCATTTTTCTGTGAAGAAAATAGTTTTTTTTTCATTTCTGTAGTTTTTATCTTTAAATTTTATTGCATCACCAATCTTTTTTAAGAAAATTAACTGAAGCATATCCGTGGAATAGCTGCATATTGTTTTAGAATATCTTTAGACCGTCTTTCTTATGTACTATCTATCTTCTTTCTTACTTCTTTGCATTTCTTGGAAAAAATTTCCAAGGAATGCTCCATAATTCTTTATTATTATTATTAAATCAAATGCATGTGCATATGTTCCTTGGTATTTACATTCTAAATCATGATGCTTACAAGAAAAGAATGATATCACTCAAAAGATTTTCATTTTTAAGGGAAAAGATCATTGACATTGATACTTAAAATATTATTTAGGTTATACATATGAACTTAGAATAAAATAGCCTCATTATCTTTAGGCATATCGCTATAAATGTTTAAAATTAAAATATCAAGCAATGTAAAAAGATTTGAAGTTAAAATGGGTAGAGTTGTAATATCATTATTGTATTACTATTTAAAACTGCAACATTAAAAAATAAATGTTTTATTCTGAAAATGTTAAGTACTACTACACATTTAAAAAACGTAATTTGAATTTACTTGTATCCTCGGGAGCTAACTTTCGGTGTGTGGCGGAGGGTGTAAGCACAATGATTCTATTTCACTAAGAGACTACTTTCTCGTATCGTCCGAAGGAAAAACGGATATTTGAAACAGGAATTTTTCCATCTGTTTCTTTTATTCGCCGAAAGGCCTTTATGGAAGGGAGAAGGTCGTCTAATAGGTATTAATTAATTTAGGAGTTGTTATGCCTTCAAAGGAATTTCATCATTATAAATATTTCTTTATTAGCCTAAATTTATATTGTTTAATTAAAATTTTGGTATATTCGAGGCAAATGAAAAGAACTTTACTACACTTCCATTTCCAAAGGCTATATCGTTGTAAGGTATGAGGTAACGTCTTCACAAAATTACTTTATTGAATCCAAAGTGATAAAACAGCTTACGAAGCTATGGATTATGATATATACTGAGTGAATGAAAACTCTTTAAATTTAGCTTTCAGATGAATACCAAAGCAGGGCATCTCCGTTTACCGAGGCATGCGTAGCTGCAAGAAAAACGAGCTGAATGTGGAAGAGAAGGACAGAAAAGAGATCCATGACAACAGGCAAAAGACTGCCTCCGCGTTTACTCTTCCCTTTTGAAGACCGTAATTCACACGAATGGAGGTCCTGGCAATTACTGTCTTTGAAACAATGATCATAAGATTTGTTTCTATATTTCTGGGGAATGATCGGAAAAGTACCTTAATTCATTGGAATCTTAGTCATCTTAGAGAATGCGTTTACAGGTCAAGCCCCAGAAAGTTTTTGCCCTTTAAGAGTAAAGATATGGTTTAGACTTCAGACAAGTCGTGAAAGTTGACGTTTTCAATGAACTATGACTCAAATGGTTGTGTAAATAGTAATTTTTACAGCATCAAAATAGTACTGGCATGAGTAAACAAAACAAATTAAATAGTAATAAAAATAACTTAGTAAATTTCCACAGAAAAAATTGTTATATTTGCAACCGGTTTCGTAATATAAAATTACATCCTCAGGCAATAATTTTATATAATATTGCCTAATTTTATATTACGAAACCGGTTGCAAATATAACAATTTTTTCTGTGGAAATTTACTAAGTTATTTTTATTACTATGGCATTCCACGAAGTCACGCCTTCTCACATTGATTTCAAATTAAATAGTAATTAAACATTAATTTATAAATTAAAAACTATAAAAATTAAAATTTTTAATAAAATTAAACGTCATTGAAATTAAAGCAGTGGGCAATTTCTTCAAGGAAAATGATACGATTCCGAATAATCGTAAATCTTAATATTAATTATTAATAATATTCCTTAAGTTATTTATTCATAAATGTATTCTTTACGCTTTGATCTAAAGATAATCTAAAGATTCAAACAAAAAATTGAATACACCGTATCATAATATGAAATATCTGAATATACAATACATGATTTCAAATAAAGCGTTCCTTTTAAATATTTTAACATTTTTAGGTAGTGAGTGAGAATTTTTTCAGGTAAATTATTCCATTTCTTTAAATCTCGGTTTAAAAATAATATTTCCTAATACTATAGGTTCTCTGTTCTCGTTCCTTTATTTTTAGTTCGTGGTCACCATGTCCTGTGTAATTAGAAACCTTGTATGTAGTTCGTCCCAGCTTTTATCACCTTTCCATGCATTATATATATATATATTGGTCTGACCAATGTGTTGTATACTTTTTCCCTAGTCTTTTCCCGCGAAGTTTTAAGTACTTTATTAAAAAATGAAGATTTCTGTGTGCTTTTGAAATAATACCCTCAATATAGCTACCCCATTTAAGATGATCTGAATGCTCGATACCTATATATTTGCAGTTGAATACGGTGTTTGTTTGTGTCAGCAAATTATTATTAGATGCAGGATAGGAATCAATTGTAGAAGATTTAGAAATAGTCTGCGATTGCTGGGTTATTAGTTTATGGAAAGTACGTTTGTGTGATTGATATCAAGCGATCACTCTTTACTTGGGCTGATCTTATAAGGAGCGTAAAATACGAGATGCGACGACAAATCGTTTTAAGAATTTAGGAAATATTTTATTTATTTATTTTTGATTTTACGAATAAGATCATTAGAAACTATTAATGTTTAAGATTTATTTTCATGTTTTGAATTCCTAAAACTTTCTTATATAATACCATTTTTGGGAATCAACAGTTTATTTTTTAATCTCGAATCTCAAATAGAGAATAACTCGATATTTTAGCCTAGATTGTGAATAATTAAAAGAGCTGCTCCGCAATACATCTTGGGTTCAATGAAAGGTGTTCCCTAAACCACCTCTCTCTAACATTAAATCACAATATCCTCCGTGGCAGTTTTTCGGGGACCTCTTTGGAAGGGAGAAACTTACGAATCGCGATTGGAGCTTATAATAGTTCCTCGTAAATTTGCGATGTTTGGAGGGTGCCCCTGAGACAATGCGAGGGATCTTCCATTGGGCAGCAATTCTATGCAAGGTTTTTTCTCACTCAAGCATCCCAGTGATAATGAACGATAATTTACCGGAAAGAGGTCGAAGAAGGGAAGTCGTGGTATTCCTCATGTACCGTAATTGGACAGGATTCGATGCTTCTTTAGAGAATGACGTCAGAGAAGGGACCGATAGGGACCGTCTTTATTAGAGTGCAATGAACCGGTATATTATGGCCATACGTTAAAAGGAGCATGGTTTAGCAGAATTGATGCGGATAGCTGTAAATTCGGAACTCCTCTTTATTTCATGGAGATAAGATCAATTTCAAGAAATCTTTCTCCTCTATTACCAGGTCCTTACTGATATTCCCTTTTTTTAAATCAGGAATCGGAGTACTTTTTTAGTTTTATATCTATTCTTTTATCTTTCTCGTTTCTTAATCAAAGCAATGTTACAACGTTTCGATGTCAATAAACCATGATAAACATTTTCAGAATAGTCTGTTATTAATAACTTAATGTATGAGGAAACTTATTACCGATAAAATAATTGTTCTAGATGAAAAATATTCCAGTCACTTAATTGTTATTCATTATATACATTTTAATATTATTGGTCATTAAATGGATTTCCATATTTCCGGTCAATTTGTAGATACTTTTTAAAGTAGCTTCTGTAAGAATCTGTTGTTTTGTCATTATCTTTATTTCACAGGTCGGAACTGCGAGATGTTTGAAAAACGGAATTATTTGGATATTAAAATAAAATAGTAAATATATATTTTAACTGGAAAATGTCAATTCCTTATGAAAAAATATTAAATTATCCATTTATCAATGTAAACTACAGTAATGATGATTAAAGTAATCCTTTTATTTGAATTCAAAATTCATACTATTCGAAATCGCTTCCATGAAAAAAGAATCCTTATTACTATTTCAGAAAAAAACATTCTATGATCATTCTGGATGTTTTCCGATGATGTGTCTAGAATGGATTCTGTTATGAGAAGATCTCTATTTACAAAATCCTTTTAGCTAAGAACTAGAAGAATGGATATAGGTGCTATATTTAGATAAAATAAGTCCTAAGATAGAAATTTATTTCATGCAAAATAAGGCAACTTATTTCCAATTTCACCCTTTGAATGTAAAAATACTAGGAAAATTAATAGTTGTAAGTAGTAGAGTGCATTTTAAAATGTTGAATAAAAACGGAAGATGAATCAAAAATATGAAAAAGGAGAACATCAGAGCAGAGAAATAATGTACGAAGTATAAGTTTTTACGTTTAATATACTTATTCAATGTTTATATTACAACTATATTGAAAATTCATCAAGAAAAACAATCATTTTACTTAAACTGTGTAAGATTAATTTCATTTAAAAAATTTATTTACAAAAATTTATATTAATAATGTATAAATCTCATTTACGAAAGTAATTACCAACATTATTACAGTGGAGTTAAATGGAATACGAAAGTAACACCTCAAAAATTATAATTAAGACATAATATAGTAAGAATTATTTCATGATGGTTTTCATAAGTAATGTATTTCTAAAATATTGGAATATATTTTTAGGTATAATGAAGAGGGCGGAGTTAAATAAATATAAGAGTTAGAGTATTAAACGAGATCAATTTCTAATTCAACACTTTAGCGTCGGCATAGTATTCTTTGCCAAAAATGAATTGCTCATTGCAAAAAATGTGCGAATTAGTTGTTCCTTAATCCGTTAAAGCATCTTTATGCAGGTGTGCAAAATTCTCGTAAAATTTTTTCAAAAATACACGAATAAAGTATTTTTAATAACATTCGATTCTTAGCGTTGAATAAATTCTTAGTCAAAAGATATATGTTTAATGGACTTACAGAAGTTTATATGTTTTAATTTTTTATTAATCTGTCATCGAAGGGCGACCTAGCCCAAATATTTATAAAGAACTAGAGAAAATGATGAGGGAGTTATGCACCTAAGATTCATTGTGAAAGATAACAATTCGGTGTAATAATGAGTGCAATGATGAGATAATAAAGGAACGTACCTTAGACGCGAAAACCCTTTATCATTCGTTTTTCGTAAAAAAGGTGAATCGTGCGCTAGAGTGCGCCAACGAGATGCTAAGTAATCGAATGAAGCGTGCCGAACTCAGAAAACATCATCTAGAGATGTAAGCCAGTTTAAACCAGCCCACACCTTATTAGAAGAAACTCGTTTGCGATAACAGCTGTCATTTGCATTAAGTCTGAAATAACAGGGCTCTTGTTTGCGAAGGAGAAAAAAGAAGAAATCGTATTAATTACCAGGGAAAGAGAAATTAGGGATATATCCCAAGACTCCAAAATGAGAGTTGGAATATCCTATTCTTTCGTTTTTTTATATTTTTGCTTCTTATACGTCACTTTTTTCGGATAATTTCCCCCGTTTTTTACACTATTTAATCATCGACGAAACGAACAAAATTAGGATATTCATTTTGCATTACTTTCCTGTAAAAAGGCAAACTCATATGAATCGAGTTTTCGTAGAATCCCTTCGCTGAATTAATTGATCTCAATTATCTTTGGGAAGGAATGGGATTAGTCGGATGTCTGTTATTAGGTCGAATGGGGAGTACGAGTTGCCTCTCAAAAGAGTGAGGAGATGGTTAATCGACCAACAAAGGTGGAAGAACCGAGGGCTATCTCAGACGAGGAATCGGCAGGTCGAGTACAACGAAATGCGTGCGAAAAATCAGATGATTTAAATTCTCTGGAGCTGTAGAAATAGAGCTGAAAGTGGAATTATTCATTTAATTATTACGTCAATAATAATTATTATTACTATTAATACTATTATTATTATAGACTTTGAAGGTATAAAATAAATAAAGTTTTAATCGATAGAACTGTGATTTAGGACATCAATTGCTTAATTTGGGAATACTATATAATTTAATTCATTGATTTTTTTAATGACCGAAATAGTTTAAAATCATGTTCATTTACAGAGATAAATTTGATAATTTCATCGATTTACAATTTAAGTTCGCCTTTAAACACCAATCGGTTGAAGGGCGCGAAATAGAATTTCATAACTATATAAATATATTTAAATCGAGACAAATACGTGATTCGAGGGTTTAAAGTGAACAAAAAAAAGAAGTAAAATAGAATACTAAAATTCCGAACAAATATAGTAGTGGCTATTTATATTCATAGAAACACACTCAATTTCCTAATTTAAGAATTCAAAAAGTTCTAAAAAAGTAAAAATGCCCAACCACAGTCGTCTATCTGTATTTTTATTTCCCACAGTTCAAACAGCATTGTTTGAAATAGAGGACACGCGTTAAGATTAATCTCGTATGCTCTTCACAACGCCCACCACCCTTATGGCAATTAAAACAGCCGGGCACTCATATACCAACGGACCACGAAAAGCATCGCAACAACATCATTTTCAATTACCATTCGGGGAGGAGAAAGTGAATTAATCGTCGAGCAGAGGAATGGAAATCGTAACAGGCAGTACACACTTTTCATTCATTTGTTCTGAACTTAATGTGTTTGTATTTCAATTTGCTTTAATCTTCGTAAGACAACCCTGACAAAAATGTTCGTCCTACATTCAAAATTTGTCCTAGAAATCAGAGAGGTCAGCCGCTAAACTATAGAAACAATGAAATTCTTCACATGAGCTCTATGTATACGATAGTTTGTCACTTTCTAGATTAAATTTGATCAGGGAGCGATAATAATCTCAACAAAACGAAACTTATTCGAAATATTTTCTAGATTAGCGTTAACGGCATCTTCCGATTGCCGGTAGGTTGCTCGGCAATTGGGAGATCCGGGTTCGAGTACCAGTTCTGTCAGACCTTATTTCACTTCTGTTGTAACCCTGGATTTATTCCAGCCGCGTTGCTTTTCCTCGTACCCTTTTCACTTCTCCACCTAGATTCGTTTTGCTGAGTATTTTAACCTCTCAGAGAATGACTTCCGATAAGATTGTTATAAATCCGCGAGGGATGACGTATTGCCTGCTTTCGACGCATAGTTTTCACCCTTCTTTTGTTTCTATGTTGCCTGTTTCCTGAAGCTATCATTTTCGAGAGGTGCGCTACCTTGTGGACAGCATCGAACGTTACGTAATCGCTCCAGTTTATCGCCGCGGACTGAAGGAGACCGCAGATACTACGTCTTTTAGACATCAGCTGAGACTTGCCTGGCAGAAGAAGATAAAGTTGGTGATTTGGAAGTCTTTGCGGTGTTTCTAGTATACATTTATTATTCGCTTATCGTGAATCCTTCTTCCATTCAGTGTTTTAAGTTCTCATTTTTCTCAGCGATTATTGGGTTGAATATTGCCTTAGTGCCTAATAGATATACATGTAATTCCTCATCCGAATTTATTACTTTTATATTGCGCTTGACAACAGTGTTTGTGAATATGGGTGATTTCAGAGATTTATTTCGATATTAATATCTTTCTTTGCATCTAATTTCTTCTAAGAGAATTCGTTTCTACGTGAAAATTAAGATACACGTTCCTTTTATATGGAATTAAGATCCCATGATCGTTGCTAGAAATGGATTATCTTGAATTTTATGTTTGAAATTCATCTTAGAATTGCTTGCTTGCGCTATATTCTTACGCAGCTTAGTTGCCACGCGGTCGTTTTACACCCTAGTTAAATTTATATTGACGGAATACTTGTCTCAATCTAATAATTGCGTTTCCACAAATATACAAATGTTTTTAGTATAAGCATTTCTAAAGGAAACTAATATGATTTATTTCGTAAAATTAAGTGAAGTACGTTTACATTTTTCGGAGAAATGAATTTGTGATATCCAATTAAACTATTGTTTGTTGGTTTGGCCCACTCATTCGTTTTCATACGTTCATCAACATTCTTCAAAAGAGTGCATTACCCCTAACAGTTTCCTAATGCAATAAAAAGTGTAATTTCTTAGTGTACATATTGAATTGTTTCGCAAGGTGAAGTTAATTTCATTTTCATGGATATTGCTTTTGACGGCTGAAGGCTGCTGGTGTTTAGGGTCAATTTGGCGAACTTTAAAGTCACACTCGAGGACGACCACGAGTATTTAGAAAGATAACAGAAAAATTTGCGAAAAGTAACTTTGTGTAGTCGTACCATTCAATCCAATTCAATGGCGGAGAGAGCAACAAAACCGATAGTGACTGATGGGTGTGATTTGCAATTTGTGTTATGTCGGTGGAAAATACTCTCCGATTTAATGTGGAACAACGTATGGAAGTACCAATTTTCTCTTCTTCTTTCACTCTTTTTGTAGCGAAGAGCATTCGGAGACTAGAGGCAAATAATATTTGATCCTCATCACAAGGCGATATTATATAACTTTCAGCCCATTCCTCATAATTGCACCTACGACTCCACTTTCGAAAGACCGTCAGCGATAAGTATTTATCAAATGGAAGATGTCACTTTTTGCCTTTTGTCCACATTTTGAGATTCTTTCCAAAATACTTTCCATTTAAATTAGAGTTCTTCCCTCTGTTTTATCGATATAAAATCTTTAAATTTTCATTAATCTGTATTTTTTGAAATACAATTTCGTTTTCATTGATTCCATTTGATTCTCGTCAGTAAGATCGAGTACTTTTACAATTTTAGGCTATCTTTTGAAGTTCTTTCATCCATAAAAGGACTTAAAATTTCCTATGTTCTTTCTATCTATATGTCTATGTACCCTGTGAGCCACCTTTCGGTGTGTGTGGCAGGGGGTGCAAGTACCGTGACTTTACTTCCCTAACCGATTATTCTCGCGTATTGCTCGAGGGAAAATCAAATTTTTGAATCTATTCTAATCTAGTTTTTGCATCTATTTCCCTTATTGGTTGTATCGACCTGTACAACAGGAAGGGCTCATGATCTCTACTACGTCTTCATTGAACGTTTCTTCTCTGAATCTATTTAGTAAATCTAATCTACGCTTTGATCTTCTCTCTTCTAACGATCCTTGAACATTTTGGTGACGCTTATTGATTTATCATAAGAATTCCTCACGAAACGCTTCGCTTCACGTTGGACCTTTTCTAGTTCACTTATATTAATTTACTATTTCTACCGACAGAGTAACATGCACTACATCATACTACTAATATAAAGCAAGATCGCTCGCGATATACGCTCTTACCGACTATCCTCTTAATGAACTCAACTACTGATTTATTATTTCACGAGGAGCCTGCCAACCGATTCGTTAATCTAACGAGTATACCTTTTCTAATTCACTTATACTACTTTTATCGGTCCCATACACTACACGTATATTTATTTTTCCCTTCAAAATTTAACTGTATTTTGTGTATACTCGCAAAATAACAAAAAGGGGTCAAAATCAGATCAGCCATAGAGCATGTAAGGCCGTTTTTGAAATTTTGAAGGTAAATAACTGCGTCTTATAATCGAGTCTAAATGGTATTTATTGTAGAAATTCTGCACGAATCGCTTTATGTTCACTAATTGTAAGATGAGGCATAACTGAGAGTGGCATCACGAGCTTTTCTTCTGAGTATCCTCTTAACAAATCAGGGATTCTTTAAAGATTTTCCACTTATATTGCATACGTTCATATCGTCTATCTTACGGATGTGGACATTTCCAAGTTATTCGTTATTTCAAGATTCAACTATTGAATTTCTTTTTATATATTTATAATATTTTATCTCATTTTACGCAATTAATGGATAGTGAACCGATTTCCGCGAATAAAATAGATTTCTCTCTGGTCTCATTATTAGAATAGCAAATTAAATCAACAACTATAATCTCTTAAGCGTACTTAGTTCTGTTCGATTGCAAAACATCTACTTGAGTATGCATCAGGCGTTTTTTATAAGATGAGCAATATACGCCATCTCTGATTTAGAATTAATGAGTCATAATGCCTAAGTAAAGAACGATTATCAACAGTTAATAATTTTTGGAATACTCTTCCTCTAAATAATCCTTTCTCATGAAAGAGCATTTCGATTGATAACACTCCATTTTCAAAAATCAAATTCGCTCAATTAACGCAAATAAGCTCCAAATGAACTCTAAATAGAACGCTCTTCATTGCAATTGTCCTTTCCTAATTAACTCTTTTCCCTTGTTTCTAATTCAAACGTTACTTTTAAAATTCGTGCCGTTTTAATTGATTTTCACGTAAAGGACGTATGTATTTTGTAATTTTATGTTGATTTTAACCAATAGTTCCTAGAATAATAATCAATTCCTCTTAAGATTTCTTAAGTACTCTTAAGTTATATTCTCAAGTCTGTAAATAAATATTTTTCCTATTATCAATCTTTAATCATCACTCCTGAAAAAATATATAAAATTCTTCATAATTGCTATAATAGTTTTCTTTTTTCCTAATTAATCTAAGGCAAACAAATATAAAAAAGTACAATGCCAGGTCTCAATTGTCACCGTTAAAAGAGATATGCAAATATTTCTATTGTGGTTGAAGGAAGCCATTTAATGTACTTTCTGTCATCTTTGAACTCACATAGTTGCAAAAATATTCCACCTTCCTCTCACTCAATGTGTATACGAGGTTAACTGAATATTCTTTAGTATATTAAAAGATTAAAATTAAATAAACCATCGAAACTTAGAGATTGAGAATAATAGCTAACAATTTAAGACTAGATATTCAAATATTTTTAAGAAAGCTTGCTCGCTCATGATTTTATAATTCTATCCATTTCTAGAGAGAGAAAAATTTGAACAACTCGCTACATAGGCAATCCATGAAAGGGAAGGGGGAAATGTTTTTTGAAAAATTGATTTAAGTTTATACTATGTGGTATCATTATTAATTAGGACAAGAAGTAATGAACTTTTTTTCATGAAATTGTTTTCATAAAACGTGTTTTCATATTTTCACAAGAAAAATTTTTGTAAATTAATTTCAATACTTTTCGATTAAAGAGGCTAGTAAATCGAATTCTTTAGAATGCTGTGTACGAATAACAAGTGATTGGCCTTTCATTGGCCTTCAGAGTACGTATTCTTTTGGTGAATCGAGTGAAGAAGGGAAAAGTGAGAGCACTGCGTTTTCTCATATATCTGATATTTCTCACCTAATTGTCCATTGTATTAGTAAATTATTTACTTCATGTCGTGGCCATCAGAAGGGCAGAAGAAATTTACAAACTTTTCGGCATTCTCACAAAAACGAAAGGAAAAACCTCTTTGTACTATTTCCATCAATAAAATAAACTTTTAGTACACATGCAGATAAAGCTTATTAAGTCAAGGTAGTTTTAAATTTCAATACATAACACACATGAACTACGTACAACTAAAAATCATTAAACCTTTCCTTTGAAAAGATTTAGAGATTAGATTGTCTTATAACACAGTTCATAACTTTGTATTTCGCATCATCACTTTTCTTTTCCGTTACCGTAATTTTAAAAACGATCGTTAAAACCTCATCCGCAAATCGCCCATCTTCACAGTTCCGATCGTGAGGCAAAAGAATCTATTTGGTCTTTATTGATCCTTACTATCTTAATGTAATATGGTCTGATATGTACCCGTTAATCTTATGATGCTTTCTATCCTCTTTCCTATCGCCTCGATTACGTATCTTCGTTTTCTATCTTCATAAGACCCAAAGACCCCACGCACACGTCAAATATTCAACAATCCAAATAGTGAATTTGTTATTCTATTTTAAAGTTATACACGATGAACAATATTTTGAGAACAAATTTGCTTTATTCATTTTTGGAATTATTTCGATTTTATAATCTCTGCGTAGAATTGTTTTGATTCTTTATGGTTCCTTACTTTTTTAATTTTATCAATCCAACTTTAGTAAAAATGCTTTTTCCAGGATTTTCACCGTCAAGCGATTTGTGACAGATCATATTTCCTTTTACTGTCTACTTCATTTTAACTTTATATTTAAAAAGTTTTCGTTAATCTTTCATCTTTAAAAACACTTTTATAAACTTCGCTTATCTTCTCTTTCACCTCCTGTTTCTCATAATGAAGCACTTCCCATTGACACTTTTCCATCTCTTTTTCTTCCTTTAGTGTCATTTCCTAATATCATTCACCTTTAGATCTTCTCGACTTCCAATTCTCAGAAGCAGTTTTCATTGAGACTTTCGAGATAATGGTCTCTCTATTTCAACTTTTTCTTTATATGACCTCTTTTATTTATCTTTTCCTCTCCTTCGTCGAAAGGAGACTTTCGGGACAATGACTTGTTTCTCTTAACATTGCCTTGCGTAGAATCCGTTTTCCGCATTCAAGTTTTTCAATTACGAGTCTATCGTCGCTGAGAGTTTCCTTTTATTCTTTTGAAGTTTGTTATGTTTAATTTTCTGAAACTTTTTTCGTCTTGTTATTTATTTAATAGCCATATTATTTCCTTTAATTTTCGCTGTCAAAGGAAAAATGTAGTCTCGCAATGCCGCAGAAATTCCGTTATCTGGAAACGGTTGACTTAGAACTTGATTCCAAAGGAAACAAAACAGCTGAGCGCAGTCTGTTAGAGTGTAAAATAAAAAATTTCTCCTTATATTACTATAGTATTATGGTATGTATAGCTATGTGGTTTTTTGGGAATTTGGAAGCGTTCTTTGAATATTTCTTTTGATTCTTCTTCGTTCTTCGAATATTTAGAATTTAACGAACAAGGTAAAGGTGTAGCACAGTAACGCAGTGGATTATTCTATTCTATAAAGTCTATTTTATTTAGAAATTAATATTCATTTAGGAATTTAGTTATAAAAAATACAAATAAATAATAGCATATCCCAGCAATGAGTGAAGGAGAGAATTATACACATACAGGGTGCGTAAAAAAATGTAAACACGCTTTGAATTGTCCATTTGACTGAACTTTGAATTTTTCCAATTGGACTTTAAGCTTCTCATGTCCAGAAATTCCTGTTCATCCAGTTCAAAGAGCGTATACATTTTTTGACGCACCCTGGATATCTTAGAAATGTTACTTTGACCGCGTATTTTATTAATATATTTACGATCATGCATTAAATTACTTTTACCTTTAGAGCTTACTAAGGCTTAAAGGCGCAATGGATATTGGGTTGTACAATGATATTTATGAATAGTATGAATAATAATTGTCCCAATTGGACTTATTGAAGACAAAATGACTCGTCTGTTATTTCGCTGCGTTCGCTAAGGAGATATAAATACTGTCTCTAAATAGTTATCTTATTGAAAAAGTAAGTAAATAGTTAGTAAAGTAGATATATAGTAGTAGTATAGTAGTAAATATAAGTAAACTTAGTTTCTATGGTTAGTCAATATTCAATTTTACGGTGTTTGAAGAGTGTTTTTTATAAGACACAAGCTTCTGTATAAACGAAAAATGTCCACCTCTTTATTAGAATCTAGTTCCTTTTGAGTGTTTTCTCCACGTCATTTACATTCCCCTCGTTTATGTTAAGGAAAAGCCCGGAATGCCAGGGCAGGTGTGAGGCGCATACCTTACGGGGGTCAAATCATTGTCTTTGCGGGGGAATAGCGAAGAATTGCGTGAAGGAACGAAGAAGATAAGAAAGGGAAGATAAGGAAGCAATCGATAGGAACCGAAATCTCAGCTGTAATGAAAATGGATGGCGGTTATCGACATGGAGGGGCGAATTCGAGGCGAAAATGTGAATAGGAAGGTAAAATATCTACAAGGTCGATTCAACCTTGTGTCCATTGTCTAGTGTATTTTTTTCCACATTAATGTCGAGCAAGCGTCACTTTAACTTTAAAATATACAGAACAATATTAAGAATTTAAAAAGAGATAATTCTATCATTATAATTTGAATCGATGTAGGTGGTTGAGTCCACTAAAAATCACAAAATATTGAACAGTTTTAATTTTCTTGAAAACATTTCAATTCGGTCCAATGTAATTTCAAGAGTTATATGTCAACTGGAGGATTGTGGAAGGTGTTTAGATGTGAATTAGATCAAATTCAAAGAAATTGAAGTGATTCAAATTCAAGGTGCTAGTAAGTTTTTCCATATGAATATCACGAATCAGTAGAGGTGAATGTCACATACGGAAACGAGAAGATTAAAATTAGCAAGAAGAGTAGAATGTAATTAAAAATGTTTGCTCTTCTAGAAAAAATTATTAAGTCCAGAAAACTATTTATCGCACCTCATTTCGTAATTCTTCGATAAAGAAAGAAATTATCAAACCTGTCCTAAGTAGCTTTTCTTTTATTATGTTCATTTAATTTTTATACTCAAAAATATCTATACATATAGACGCTTCGGGGGGATATATATAACATATATATATATAGGATATTAATGTCAGGCCCAAACCGCTTCGGCCACGGAGCCGCCGATTTTTTTACGTAATGGCCCACTAAATCTCACTCAGGAAAAATTGGGAAATCCACCCTACCTATCATGGGTTCGATTCTAGGAGGCCCCAAAAATCGACTTTCCCCATTTAGAATGCATTGGGCCGTTTTTCAAATGATTTTAAAAATACTTCCCATTAACCTAGAAAAGTGAGATTTCATACAGCTATTGCTATTATTAGTATCTATGAAAGAATGCTATCGTTTACGTGTAACTGGTCATGGGTTCGATGCCAGGAGGTGAAAAAGTTTCAAAATTCGAAATATCGTAGCTCTCTTATTATGATATATAGATCATTGAAACTTTTTACACGTATAGATACGTACCTAATGTACTTTGAAAAAAATCAACACTTGCCTATGTGTCACGGGTTCGGTTCCAGAGCGTCCCGTAATCTCGATTTTCCCCGTTAAGAATGCATGGGGCCGTTTTTCAAATAATTTTAAAAAGACTTCCCATTAAGCTAAAAGAATAAGATTTCATGTACCTATTGCTAATATATATGTCTACGGAAAAATGTAGTATTTTATGCACAATCGGTCCTGGGTTCGATGCCAGGAGGTGAAATATTTTCAGATTTTGAAAAATCGTAGCTCCATTAATATCGTACATAGATCATTCAAACCTTCTACAAATACAGGTACATGCAAAATGTAAGTAGAAGAAAATCAGCACTTGCCTATGTATCACGGGTTCGATTCCAGAGCGACCCGTAATCTCGATTTTTCCCGTTTAAAATACATTGGCCATTTTTCCGAATGCTTTTTATAACACTTCCCAACCGCGCAGAGGTTCAAAATTTCACACAGCCATTAAGGGGACAGTTTTCATATAAAAGCTATCCTAAGATTATCGTAAAAGGTCGTTGGTTCGATGCTAGGGGGCGTTAATTAATTCTTCATGTGAAATACATAGGGAATTTAGGACTCATTTTAAGGTACTTCCTGAATGAATTTCCTTTTGCTATTCGGGGTGTTTATAAAGTCCACCATACTCAAGCGAAAGATTACAGTAATTTTACCAGGATGACCTTGGTTCGACGCCGGGGCGGGATTTTAGCTGCCAAAAGAAATGCATCGGAAATCGTATTCAGTGCATTTTCAGCTGCGTTAATGCCCTTTACTTAATGTTTAGCAACTTTTGAGCAGAGTAATCTTTCGAAAAATTTTATTATTCACTAAATATAAATTATTGCATTGCTTGCTGTAAGCAAGCGCACCTTTACTCGTATATTATATACGAACATCATTTGGAACATGATATAAAAGCTTCTTATATTTTCCAAAAATTTTCCAATCCTTTCAGGTAATATTCAAATTCTTTTCTTCTAAATGAAAGACTTTATGCAAACATCCGATAATTAATAATATAATGATGAAGATGATGAAAATATTTTTTAAATTTATACGACTCTATTTAAAGCTCTTGACTCCAAAAAGTAAATTTTTATTCTTGGCGTTTTAATGAATTAAGAAGTTTTTCAGAAAGACACGGAAAATAACAGCAAATATAAATCATTCGTATAATTTACACCAACTTTAATTGCTCTACAAATTATTTGCATTTTTTAGAAATTGTCAAATATTATAATGATTGGTTCATGTTTACACGCAATTATTCTTTTCTCATAATGGAAATAGTTCTGTACAGAATTTAGAAAAAAATCAAATAAGAATTGTATGATATGAAGTAGTAAATAAAATTCACATGTTCGCGAACAGAGGAGGTCAGTATAGAAAAGGGAATGGAAGTGAAACAACCTCGAAACGTGAGCTCTCAACAATGGAATGCGTAAAATTCCAGTGTGCGTTGCCATTTCAGGGGTCACATAACTCATCGAATGAAGGGAAAAAATTCTTTTAGGATGGAATGGGAAAGTTCTGAGAAAAGAATAGAAATGGCAAGAAGAGAAAAATGTAGGAGATGAATAAAGGAAATGAATAGAAAATATAGGTTTGAATATGATTCAAAAGAGGGTTCATGTAAAGGAAAGTAAATGATGTTTTCTTGGATGGAAACTGTGGAGTAAAATATCAGTTTTGTAGGATAAAATATATCGTACCTTTATAATATAGTTTATAAGTGATTTAATGTTTTATGCAAATGAATCTTAAGTTAATATTTGTTAAGATTCGAAAACATTTTTAGCTATCACGAAATTAACGTCATATTTGTAACCTAATTGACTAATTTTAAATGTGCTATTCATTCTATATTGTTAATACGTATAAACTTGTAATATAAAGCACACGTTAGTAGAAGTATCTCCTTATAGTACAATTATGAAGAAATAAAACGAAATGCTATCGAAAATGAATGGAGGAAGGATGCTGTTGAACTGAGTGGAAAACTTAATTGTTGGAATTATAAAAAAAAGATATTGTTTGCTTTCAAGAAGGATAATATTATATTTTATTTTATATTAAGATATATTCTTCGAAAAAAAATCTTTGCAATGAAAGGTTCGTTCTTTTATAAAAAAAGATAAGGAAATAAATTACGATCCGAGGATGCATTGCACTTGCGGAAAATGAAGGAAATAGTCTTATACACAGAAATAGAGAATTATAATTTTGAAGACATAAGTGTTAGTGAATATGAAATCTACTGTATAAAATTAAAGGAAGAACTGAGAGATACGACCTTCCACTAATAATTAGGTTTGATCTTAAAGAGTGACTTAAAACTTTTACTTAACAAACTATCCTCTTTCAAAAGAAATTTCCGTTTTATACTTAATTTTATTTATTTCAACTTGGTGCATTTAAAGATCTGGTGGAAATTAAAATGTTTCATCGGAATTCACTTGAAACTATTTATCATATTATAAAATATGTAGGTAAATAAAGGTAATTCTGAAATAGATATAGCATAAATTATCGACTCAATTTTTGTGCTTTTCTTACATTTTCCTTTTTTATTTAAATTCTTTGAATCATAACTTTGTATCTAATTTTTTAGCCGATTGAGGATAGATCTGATATAAAATTAATTTTTATTTGAATTTCCATTATTGTTTAAAAATAAGTGTCGAAGGATGAGTTCAATTTAAACTTTCATAAACGATAATTTACTCTGAAAATAGATAATATCAATCATCTATTGTTTCGAATCAAAATATTACAAGTGAAATTCTTGGCTACAATTATGTACTTGTAAGCATATTCCTTACCATTCACCCAAAATTTTCGGGTTTCATGAAAGCACACATTCCCACTTTGCGTCGACAGACCATTAGTCGCGAGATTGTGTTGCGGACCAACGAAATATGTTTCCTTTCGTAAGATGAATGAAATAGCGAGATCAACAAAAGCCGGCGAGTGCCCGGAAAAAGATCCAGTGGGACAAATGGCGGAACGTATAATCTGGTGTCGGAAACAGAGTCTGGGGAAAAAGTAGAGGACGAAAACATGACACATGAGTGTCCACCCTTGAAGATTCTTCGTCTCCTTTTGTTTAGAGTTCTTTTCATTCTCTACATTTAATTTGTATGACGCAACTGAACAAAATACCGGTTATTTTACAAACAAAAATCAACGGGAAAACATAATCTAGTTTTATACATAAATTTTATTTACATTAAATATTTTAACCTGTTCAAAAAATGTTGATTATTTCCAAAAACTCAGCTACCGGATTCCTTTCTCCTTGCTATCTAATTTAATTTCTTTTCCGAACAATTTATTTTATTTTTGGGAGTTTGAACTGATCTCTGATTTCTTTATTTAGATCTGTGAACAGATGAAGCTATGCGATTGAATATACGCCAAAGAATCTTGTTTTCGATCCGTGGTAGTCATGTTGAAATGTGACCTCCGTTTATCTAATAACATGTAGGAGATGCTGAAAATGAAAACGAAGAGAGATTTATTTTTAACCCTAGTTAATTTCTCTTAATCTTTTTCAGATACACGGATTTGCAGAAAATGATCGCTTTTATGATCGAGTGTTTCACAGAAAATCGACCTCGAAAGGGTCGCTGAAATCAGCACGTGAAAAAATGTGTTCAAAAAAATAGGAAGCCGCAAATACGTGCGAGAGCACGCAAACAAACCGCTCACGCACGAGAGAAAGGGATGATCCTCACGTATAATAAAAAGAAAAGATAATCCGGGGAAAGGCTTGCTCGTAAAAACTGATGAATTGATATTATCGCATTTCACGTCTGGGATTTGTAAGCGGAAGGAGATGATATATAATGGTGGTGGTGGATGTCGCTTGCTTGGTTTCACTTGTTTTTTACCTCCGTACCATCGCCGAGAAAGTATTTCTCTCCGAAGATTGAATTTTTATTTACAATATTGCGCCATTCGATTCGGAGAATTTATTTGCAATACCTTGGATTGCTTTAGTTTTATTTGCGAAACAGAAACTCGCAGCTGATAAAAACAAAGGATTAAAAATGAATGCTGATTGCTTTCAACATGTTACTAGTGTTATCGACAGTTCAATCAGCCTTTGAATAAACATGACATTACCAGATGCGACGAGACGTGTTTAATCAAATAAAACGATTCGCTCGGCCATTCCAATTTCCGAAGTTTTTCTTCGTTAATATGCATCCTAAGGGCATAAAGCTGTTCCAAGTCCTCATAATGATTATTTCTGTGAAACCGATTTGATTAATTCAAAATTACCATCTCATCGCTATCCAAATCGTTTCCAATAACATGTATGATGTCATTTATAATGTCAGGAGACGAATCCGTTGTAAATATTGGTATTATGGAATTTTATGTTACCAAATGATTGTCTATATCATGAAGAGCAACTTTTAAATATTTCTCACAGATTTTAGTTTCAATAAAATAAACGAACTCCAAAAATTAAAGAGATACGTATCTCCTGACATATTTAGAACGATCTAGTAATTCTTGAGAGATATTATCACAATGATGAACCATATTAATGCATTCATATAAATGGGTTACTATGTCGCATTTTCCAGTTACTAAAAATAAATTCTTGAGTATGAGTTCAAAGGTAATAAATCAATTACCTAAGTTCATGTTATTTCCATATCAATTTCAGGAATTGAGATATATTTGTATTTTCAAAAGATATTATAAAGCAAAATTTCATGAATAATGCTTTTTAAAATAAGATTACTAATGAAAAACAGTATGAGCCTGAAATTTTTGAAGGAAAATTTACGTCCGGCATTGTCCGTTGGACTACTTAGTTACTGAACCCACTCTGCAATGGCTAAAACAATAATGGGAAATCCTATTTCTAATAGGATTAGATAAAGTTCAGCTTAATCCTTTCGACTACATTCACGCTAAAATTTTTAATTAGTTTAATGTTAAATATTTAGCTAGTCACTATTTTGTTGCTTAAAATTAAGATGGTTCTTTGCTTTCTAATTCCTTTATTGATATTTACATAAATAATTATGTAAGTATATTCTCACAGATAATAATTATAAATTTGCACTTCTGCATGTTAAAGGGAAATATATTTACTTTGTTATGTATTTTATTAATAAATAGATAAAGATATAAAATACTTAGAGACTGATATATCTTTTGGATTCGGATTCTATGGAACAGTGCTTATAATGACCAAACGCAGCTGTCATAGCATCAGAGTTTACAAATCGATTGCTTAATTTTCGCTAAGTAAATGAGCCAATCCCTTTCGTTGTCCTTTCGGATTAAGCTAATACCTTTAGAGTTGCGATTTAAAGTTAATATTTTCATTCTATTGACCAACGATCGCAAACAGGAGGATTATTTTTTTAGTACAAAAAGTGGCTTTACCTCTTTTTAAGGGCAACTTTTCAGCAAAGTACTTTTTGCGACCGAAACGCTATTTTAAATAGACTATCGGAACGAATAAAGGAAGTTTGTAATATAGATACGTTGGCAGTACAGTTGCGGAGAGCCATAATCAAGCCATATAAGGTAATAGTGGGCATTACAGTTTTTAAATAAGCTGTATACTTTATGATTTATTTATTATGGATTTGAATAAAAATACATTAATTCTCAATTTTAATGAAAATTATCGATCAATCAATGATATTGATTGATTACTAAATCGATAATTATCTTCTTCATTAGGACCCAAATGATTATATAGTTATAACTATTCATGTAAAGTTATTCTATATCTTTAAAAAAAATCATAAAGAGTTGATCTATGTACGGAAGGAAATATATCGGTTAGTTTTTTTCACACCAAAGCAATCGGCGTTATAGGGAAGAAGTTCAGATATTTTAAAAAATTGAACACTCTTTTAAGACACAACGTATTGCTCCTAATACTCAGAAAGAAATGAACATTTGATTATGGAAATGCGTAAATAAAGTATCCCAACGTTTATTGAATCCAAAGGGTATAACAATATTTAAGTAAATTTATAGTAATAAGCATCTCTGAGAAAGTGCATAATTGTATAACAAGATTTCCGTTAATCAATACAATTAACGGATATGAATTCGAATTCTAATCAACATCTCATAGAATTAAAAAAGTCAAAACTATGTTACTCTCCGTTGAATAAATGGTATTTAATGTACAAAATCAGCTTATTAAACATAATGGTTATCTAAGAGCTAGTATTATCTCTCATGTAATTCTGACGAACAACTTCATTCTCTGCAATTCAAATGTTTTCAAATTCTTACTTCATTATTCAGATCTTCTTTTAGTGGAAAATATCTTTTCAGAGCTCTTCCTTGTTAACACTCCTTCGCGACCTTTCGTATCTTGGCTCCTTCATTTTCTTCACCATCCTCTGTTTACATTCCTCTCTGACTCACCTTTAACCCTCTTATGTAGTACGGATACAAGCTTACACCTTGCATTCCCAAGTCTCTGGAGAGCCCATAAAAACATCGGGCCTTCCCCTCGTTATGCTTTTCGATTTTCTTGCTTTTTCAAGAGAGCGTAAGAAGGCGCCCTTCGCTATCCCCTGCACCGGAGAACTAAATGACGTATACTTCGAGGGGAGGAAAGTAATTTTGTCGCTTGATACTCTCTTATTAGTGCCATGCGCAGATATAAGGTTGGGATGTATCAGTCGTATACCTCTGGATCATTACTACGCAACGAATCGATTCACATCAAAGATAACACTCTTTAATTAAAGGAGAAACAGAATACACTCCGAAAGTAAAAGAGGGTTATGAGAATGAATGTTTGCAAGTTGTAGCCGTTTGGTGGGATGCCATTGACAAGCAACTTTTCCATCGTAATAATATTTTAAAATTCGATTACTATTTGCTGGAAGCACGGCTTAGGTTTAGGTAGTCTTTTAGTTTTTGATCAAAAGCTTCTCTCCGGAAAGTTAATAGCATTCAAAATCAATCTTCGATAGATATCGAAATACTTCAAAAAAGATGTAATGATCCATGGAAGATCTCATTAAGTCCCAGAGATTGGTGAAATTTCTATTTAATGTGATCTACAAATGCATGAAAAGGGCAACCGATTAATACATCCGAACTTTGCTTGGTCTTCTTCAATATGAAGACTTTCTTACATTTGAGATTTCGAACATTTACAGGTGTACAATTTTAATGAACTGCTGATCAAAGGAAACTAACCAGTACTTCCGAAAACAAATTTTAATGCCATGAAAATAAATTAATCGCAGATTATTTTTACATTTTTAGAATAATTCTACCAGAAGGTATATAGGGATTACAAAGATAATCTTTGCACAATTTTAACAGTTCGCACGGGAGATGGTCGTTTTTTATAGTCACTAATATAATTTTTGCAAACTGTCTAAGAGATAGAAACATGCATTTGATAATACTTTTGATAGTTTTTCCTAAGGCAAAGTAGTATTTCCCTGTAGAATATTCACTTATACTTTCTTAATATATTTATCATGTATATTCGATCGAAGAGTTCGATGAAAAGGATTAAAAAGGAAGACACGCAATAATAAGACTCGGCGTTGAAAAGAAAAATTGATAGTGGCTTATGCAGACATAGCAATGGTCACGAAATAGTTCAAAAGAGCTGAGAGATGATGATCACGGTTTTGATAAGATTCGCAATATAAGATATGTATTATTTATTTTTGGCGTTCATTTTTCATTTCATTTAGAAATTATGTATCCGTCGTATCATATTCCTTCACAAATTCGACTTGAGGAAGAATAAGGTTAGCTTTCTCCTGAAAATTCCTTTATCTGCCTTTTTGGCCAGTTTTAATTCATTATTAGTAATGGAATATAAAAAAAATCATTTAACACTTTGAAATGGTTAAAAGTATTATACTTTAAGTAATAACCTTTCTATCAACACATTAACAGCTTTTAGCATGAAATGTAAAATATCTATACTTAGGTGACTGCCATTTATATTATTAGTACTTATCATTAGAAAAATAATAACTTTATCTATATAAGAGTAGAATTGCTTTGTCAAGATTTCCGTTATTAACTTTATATTCTCAATTTATTTGAGAGAGAATCTGTTAAAAACGTACAATCTTACTCTTACTTTTTCCACAATTATGGAATTGTACAATTAATTATGGAAAAAGTACGATTACGTCTTATTCTTGTGTGTTTTTGACATGGAATTCCACAAAACAACGCCTTACTCTGTGAAAAAAAAGAATCTGTTAAATTTATATTTTAAAACCATATTTGATTCTCTACCTAGTATATTCTATTTATATATGGTAATAAATGGCCATGGTAATATTCATAAAGAAAATACTACTTATACTTATTTATTAAACTGAAAATGAATAAAAAAGCATCGAATGAAATATCAATCAGGTACCCAGCATATATGGATTAATGGAGAAACATTAATGAAGTTTAATAATTAAAATAATTTTTTTCGCTTAATTATAAGATGAAACATAATATCATAGAATAATACGAGAAAATATGATTCATATGTTTGAACCACTAGTGAAAAAAAGGCCAAATGGAAATTTTTCAGAATATCTTCAAAACAATGAACGATTGCGGAAGTGTAACTCATTTTCTGAATCAAGATGTTGAAAAACCTAAGTAGAGATTGTACAGTTTGAGGAAGTTTGCCGTAGAGGATTATGCCATAGTCTCGGCTATTAGACCAGCTCAAGATTACTTGGAAAGTTCCGATTATTATCTCTGAACACGCTGAAGATACAACTTGAGGATATCTTGCATGGTCAGCCCTCCTCCCACATGTGATTATAATGGAGGGCTTTCAGGTGTGGATCGCTTCTGCAATTCCATTGTAATATATTTAAAGATTAGAAGATGTAATAAATGTTGGCAGTTTAGAGAAAATGTGGATTCTCAGAGGAAAAAAACGAGCGTAGTATTTTTGGTGACTCGCGTGATTTAGCATGTAAATAAATAAAACGGTGGAGATTCCGTGACAAACGGCGACAACGTGTTTAAGGGGAGCTACCGCCCAGAGGCGCCCGGACGCGTTAAAAGCACGTATCGCTACGTACAAGACCACCGCCTGATGTTCTTACCGCAGACGCTAATGGCTTCAAGAAAAATCGAGTGGTCTTGAGGGAGGTTTTTTGGCCTCCGAAATAAGGAAACGGAACCCGACGCCACCGTCCACTACCTATTGCACTAACTCCCTTTTATGTTCCCATTAGTTGATAATTCGGTCCCACGTGCGTATCCCCATGGAAACTTTCCCCGCAGCACTCTCCTCAGCTAATACCTCATCACTTATTCCACTCTTTTGTCTCTCGTTTTTTCTTCCTTCTCTCTTGTGTCCTCGCAACTTTATTCTCATCTCCTTTTTGCACCCTCCGTCTTCATTTTTAAACTAATGTTCGAATGTCCTCTTTTATATTATTTGAGATCGTTCTCAACTTTCATATTTCATTCTTACGCGATACTTGATAGTTGTAATCTGCGCTCAATTAAGTTATTTATATGTGTTTCTGATTTTCAAAATTTCTAATTGTTTGGCGTCGATCTTTTACATGAAAATAGTTTATTTTTAAAATTTACTCTATTACTTCAATATCTAAATTTAAATTGAAAATATTTACAACATGGCAGTTGATTTAAGTTCTGCAATAATGATAATAATCGAATGATGATGCTCAATTTTTAAAGTTTTTTGATCCAAGTATTTCGTGATCAACAATTTCCAATATATTGTCTTAAACCCAATATCTTTTCCGGTCTATTTAATGTTTATTTATTTACTATATATTCTGAATAAACTTCATTGCTGTTCATTTATATACTAACAGTCGTATTTTTATAGTGATTATACATTCTTCAAGCATTCATCATTATTTTCTCATGTTTTTAACGGACCCCCATAATCTATTTCCATTTATATCTTTAAATTCATCTCAACTTTTAGAGATAGTAACACGAGAAAACGAAATGGCGTCCCCACCTAAAAACGAGGAGGACATTTTCATTATTTTTTTGAGAGCCCGTGCGTAGATGTGGCTATACGGACACGCATGGAAGGTGACTCTGTGCGTCCGCACGCAACGTGTGCGGGAGGCATTTGATGCATGGGAGAATAGCATGACGAGTTATGTTGGCCGTTAATGGTGATCTCTTTTCAGCCATATACGCTACAATTATGTCCCGCTTTGTGCCCTCGTTGTTTATTTTGTGGGCGCAAATCGAGTATGGATTGGGCCAATTACACGCGAAGAACTAATGGGATTGTTCCTTACTCGACCAATTTTATTTTTGAAGATGCGATTACGGTCTTTATACCCGTGCTGCTGTTTGCTTTTACGCAGGTTTTTAGGTCGAAACCGTTGGATCGATACGTAAGCGATGTTTTGTTTTTCCTCTCTTAAGTGAACAGAAGCTTTTTTATCTCCATCGCCCAATCCACTTGTAGCAGTGATATCATCTGCTTCTAAATACTTTTCCATCGGCGGTAACGATGAGAATTTTTCCGAACAAAAACTGGGAACGAGTAAAGAAATTCGTTGCAATTTGAATTGCAGATACCCCAATGTCTCACATTTGACGAACAGAATGTATTCTATGTGAATCTTTCTCACTCACAAGAACAATTCTTTTTATTAAATTTCTATCAAATTAAATTTTTATTAAATATTCGAATTTAGAATGATTCCTTGGAATACTTGGGTTTTACCAGTGATTGATATTATACTTGCACTAAAATATGCAAATGCTATGCAAGTGGCCCAACTCCTTGTTATATGTAATAAAAATGGATTGTATAAGATCGAGATTTTTATAATATTTAAAATATAGCTAATATTTAGTTTCGGTTTAGTTTAGAAACTGAACTTGGCAAACTATAGACGAAAAATATGATGCAATGATTCTGAAATGTTTAAGGAAAAATAATCAACCAATACTCTGATATATCATATAAATCTCTAAACGATCTCTTGAAAAGTGAGCTGTATACTTTCAATTCAGTATTTCTTAATTACAGGGAAGGTAAGTTAAGTGATGCACTTTATGTGCATCACGCTTGGAATTTATCATAAACATTTTTTTCTATATCTAAGTTAGTCTATGTTAAATAAAAATCAGGTCGCTGCACAAATAAGGTTTTCAAATTTTTATCGTTGAGAGATTAAATTTTTATTTTTGTAAATTACGAGTCATTTTAATGAATATTTTTCAAAAACTGGTAATCACCCATCATGATCTTTTATCTTTGCACCGACGAATAGTGAATTTGCGATTAGTCTTCTATATTTCATAAAATATTTTCATTCATTTATATATTAGCTAGTATTTATATTCATATTGTTTATATGTTGTTAAAGTTCCAACTTTAAACCTCAAGTTTATTCATGGCTATGAATCTATCTGTAAATCATTAAGGCTTGGTAATGCAGTAACTATGATTCTGGATATATTGCTGTGATGGACCCGAATCTCGAGAAGCGAAAACATCGTAGTGTTTGTGCAAACATTACAGTATCAGATTGTATTTAAAGGTCAAGTATGTGGGCTAAAGAGGCCCACTGGGAACAGGAAGAATAAGTTAGAAATAAATTAACAAGAATAAAGAATGTCGTTCAATTTAGAGGATGGAGAAAAACTGAAAGTGCTGTGTAAGAATTCGATTTTAGCGGTATTGGAATATCTCTGTATACGAAATTGGTAGTTAAAATTATTTCCTTGCAAAAGATGGTAAGAATGGGGATATTTCCCAATGTTTTGAGGTAAATCCTTTATAATTTTATATATATAAAGGTAATAAAACATAATAGTTGATGAATTCGATATTAACCGTTCTAATAGTCGTCATTATGAATATCGTAAATATTTTTTATAAAATTTCACTTAAATGTACTCACATGTACTAAAAAATTTATGAATAAGGTCGTTTTATTTGTACAGTTACCCCATGAAGTGCTTCGACGAAGAATGCAATGTGATTTAATTATGCTCCATCACAATTATTTATGTTTGTTTATATTTATATAATGAAAATTTTATTTTCGGTAGTTACATGGTGGCCGAGTTTAGGATGAATGATTCTTTCTTCTTTATTTTTTTCATTCTACATTGAAATTTTTTCAATCGGATCCCGTGGAGAATCATATTCTTATCCATGTTTGTCATGAAATCATTGATAAAAGATATACACATCAGTTATTAAAAGTACAGGCACATAATTAGTACTTTATGAGTATATCTCTTCACAATTGCAAATTCATTCCCATTTTTAAATTTTAAAAATCATAACTTAGGTTTTATCGTTTACATTTATCGTCAATAGAGTTGATCATTGTAAAGTAAAATTGAAAAATAATGATTAAGACTCACAAGACACAAATTATTATTTTTAGAATATGACAAGATCTACTATCATCGAAATATCAATGGATCATTAATTAATCCAATTTCTGGAATAAACACCCACACATTTCAGGAAATATTGAGGCAAGTAAAGTGTTTTCATAATTAGATAAAGATAGTATGTTATGTACTGTTCTATAAATGTTTTTCTTTCGATAAATGATTACAAATATTTTTTCGATTGAAAGAAAACGGTTTTATATAAAATAGATGAAATTAGTAGTTGAACGGAGGGCATACTAATAGACAAACGAGAAACATAAAACATCAGAGGCGCGGAAGTGAGAAATAAGATTGAAAAGTGAAACTTCCTTCATAGCAATAGAGAGCATCGATACAATCCCTAAGGTAGCCAACCACGCAATCTACACAAACTCATACTTGTCAGTAGCTCTTCAATTGTCTGTTGAAAATGGCTTCATTCTCGAACATCTTCCTCATCATTTTAATCATTGGCTCTTGTTACGCAGCCGCTTGGAATGGTAGCGCACGTCATCTGCCAGTTCGCGAGGAAAAAGGAGAGAGTGAATGCGTTGTCATGGAAGCGAGAGGTCAAGCTCTTTTGTTGTACGATTCCGATGGGAGATGTTTAAACGAGCGAGGCGCGCGTTTCGGTATTTGTCAACGGAATTCGCTCAGGTATCGCTCGTATGGAGGAATTCCGCGATGATTATGGATGCCGCTGTAATATCTGCGTGTGTATCCAACAGTACAGGTTCTCTACTAATATGGCGTACCAATTCAACTGCTTTGGTCCGATGAAAACATATGACGCGAGTGCCATCGAGTTACTTTTTAGAATCTTATGAAAAAGCTCTTCTTTTCTCAGGAAAATAATTAGCTAACGTGATGGTCTTCTTTTAGGATTTTCACAAATTGAAATCGAGCAGAGGGTAACTTAGAGACTGTTGTAATGTCATTTCGCACACATAGCTTATAATAATTGGTGGCAATAATAATAATGTACACCACAATACATTATGTGGTGTATATTATGCACCACATAATGTATTATTAATATAATGTATGAATATAAAATGATGACACGAATTGAACGAACACAGTGAATTTACTCAATAGAAAATTCAAAACATTTTGACTTATAAAATCAAAATTCACTTCTGATATAAATGCCCGTTCTCATAGAATTTAAAAATTAAAAACATCGAACTAAAATTTTTATTAATTTTACATGATTGATCGGTGGTACCTTGATAAATTGAAATCATTATTACTGAATGCATACTTTTCAAAAGCTTCAAATTTTTATTTAGATAGAAAATGTATAATAAATGAGTCAGTGGATGAGATTTAGAAGCTGAAATTAATTCGAAGGTTATTTCATTGTGTTCGCTAAGGATTCTCTAAAACATTAATCAATAAGTGCGCAGAACAAGAGAAAATGTTTTGCGGTGATGTTCTTAGTTTACTTCTTTGGATAACAATGATTTTCAATCGAGCCAAAATAACGGGAAACCAAAGTCGATCATTCGTCTCCGTAATAATTGGGTTGGCCACGTGTCGCGTGTTCAACGCACTTCTCCATCACTCCCTCATCCATACCATCGCATGCTCGACAGAATTTAGACCTCCGATTTTTCAAAGCTGATATTGACGCCTTACAGCAGTTTGTCATGGCGGTCCCATTATCGAGTCACAAGGTTATTGGATCAAAAGAGCATTTAAGGAGAATTGCTAAGGTTTTTCGGGAAATTTGAATTTAATCTGTATCGGAGAAATGGTCGGAGACTGAAATATCGAAAAGCACCCAATCGTTCGATTTGAATTTGAAAGTTCAGCCTTTTGTAGAAAATTCATAACGTTTTCTCCCATTTATACATTTAAACGTAGTGGTGCTGAAAGATTCCACACCAAATGAATAGCTCTTAGAAATAGTACTCCAGTTTTTTATATGTAGGGCTTTTCTTCAACTGAGCATTTTTCTTTTACCAACTTTATCCCATTTATTTTCTGAATTTTATAAGAAAAATAAATCAAAACAGAAAAATTTAGATGACAGAAAACGTATAAATACTTTTCCAGAGGAAAATCATCAGCATAATCTCTCGGGTAATCTGAATTCTTAGATGAAATGTTTCCACAAGGATAGTGACTGGTAAACCATCGTACATATTCGAAGAAAAAAGAATGGAAAAAAATTTTGTGTAGGTAAACAAAACAAAATCCGATAAATTTTGCATCTTTATCTAGAAAAATATTCGGAGTTATGAAAAAAATGCTGTATCATAAAGTGATGCATTGGACAAGAAGTTATCACACGGTTTGCGTAACCTCACACCGACAAATTCAATGTTTCAACTTACGACCTTAGGTTTGAGCCATCACTCGTTTCCTTGGGGCAAAATAGCTTCCATCGATATGGAGTTACGATGGCTTCTAAAAAATACATCGGAGATAAGGGGAATCACAGATGGAATTTCGAGGGGACTAAAAACGTTTGGTTAAAGAACGATCGCTTGATCGTTTTATCGTGAGTTGAACGACGGAGAACGGGATTTCTCTGGGAGGAAGTTGATTTGCGTGGAATTCGATTTTGATAGATGCTCTGACATGAAAGAATTCAACTCGGCTATATTTGTGTTTACTTACTATTTGGTGGGAAATCTAGACTAAAAACCGCAGCCTTTGATGGGTTTTATAATCTCCTGCAAACTCTAATCGTTGGTTAGTTCAGTTTCCAAATTTGATCGATAACTCATTTGCTCTTGTATATATGACTGTCTTCATCACTAATTCACTCTTTAATCGCTTCTCTTAATTTCGGTCAGTCAATTCTTCTGCAATTTATATATATATATCTTGATCGCTAATGTTTTAGTTATAATATTTCGCATTAAATAACATTATCCGAACAGTGAAATTTCTGTTACGACTTATTACAATACAACAATGTTTACAATGTGGAATAATGTCATTGTTATTTTAAGTTTACCCTTTGACAATATTTCTTTAAACTAACATTTACTTTTGTTAAATCTTTCAATCCGAAGCTGAATAGATAGAGATAAAGATAGTTAAAATTAGTTAAATAGGATTTTAATCATATTTTATCCTGGTGATATAACCATACAATCATGGAAACACATTAGATTTGAAATTGTATGGATAAATGTAAATACTTTAATGATGGTATCAAATAGATATTTTACAAGACATTTTATTCATTGTTATCCGTTTTAATTGATAAATCAAGGAAATTCAAAATAACGAACCAAGAATACAAAATATCTATAACTGAAGAAAAATTAAGTCCATGTTGCGGAACGCATTTCCTAACATGAGAGCATAATCAACTAACAAAGAAGCGGCATTGAAAAAGTAACTTCTCATGGTTTTTATGCATATTAAAATGACTTTGAGGATGGGATAAAATAGATATGGGAAGAAACATAGAGAAAGAAGTTTAAAAAAGTCGAAAATTAGTGATATCGATGCAGTAATTGGCTCTAGATTGGAATAGATGATCGTGCGGATGCGCAAATAATGAGGCATCCATCTCCCGAGAGACAGCCAATTTCCCTCCACTAACTGCACCGCTGTTTAATGGAATCCTCGTGGATATTCCCCTAAGATGTCTACGAAATTATAGGTTCAAATGATTTCTATCCAATTACGAGAACCATAGGTAAGTAAGGATCCGAAACCTGTATTTTTTTACCCCGGGGAAAATTGGATTAGCTTAAATTGCGGGAGTCGCTGTAGTCTTTCATATCCCTTAGAAAATAAAAACTATTTTTTTGTTTATCTTATATTTTGGCAAAGAATTGCATTCGATTTTAAGGGAAGATTCAGAATTTAGTTGTAATTACACCACAAGAACAATGCTTTAATTAGTTAAAGTTGGTTTAACAAGATAAACTTCAATATGATCTTTATGAAAAGGAATATGAAAAATAACTTATTCATTTTCATTTTAATTCATCATATATATATCAGGCACATCTCTGTCCATAATTGATGATAATATAGATCGCAAATAATTCGACTAAAATGAAAACGCTATTAGCTAATTTATATATAGCAATGAGTCACATACTTTTGAAAAATTACAAGTATAAACCGAATTAGACGAGGTATTGCGGCAATCCATTATTTCGATTACAAATATACATGATAGGTTTCTTCTTTTATATCCTCATACTTTCTGTATGTCTAACTCCATTTACTCGAATGATTAGTTTCGCGTATTCTACGCGTGAGAAAGAATATTTTTCACAGCGGCTAGTATTTCCATTCATTTCCTTAATCTCCTGCACGAAAACCCGTTACCAAAAGGTAATGATACCTCTTTCATCTTTAGTGTCATATTTCTAAACTTAAGATTTAAATTAAGACTCTTTTAAAACTTCTATCTTTTACAGTTTCCCAATCTGGGTCTTGAAGTCTTAATATGACTTATTTATCATAACAGCTCTTTAATATACTAGTCGTTAAACCTTTTCTATTTCACTTTTCAAACTAATTCTATACTCAAATTACTTAATGCTTACGGATGAAGATTAACTTTTCCCATGTGTAATTAATAATTGGCCAAAGCTTTAGCAAATGTAGTACATTCTGTATCTAAGGTATTATTTGAAAAACTCAAGGGAAATAATACTAAGGATTATGTTTTTATTATGTATAAATAAAACTTCATGCCTATCTGAATTAAAATGCGCTTTTTCTATTTAAATTTTATTAATTTCAATAGAAATTTCAAACAAACATTTCTTGGAACAGATTAAAACATGCTGATTTCCAAGATTTTGGCTCTAATGAGAATCCTCATGGGTTCTGAGAATCTTTAAGGTAAGAACGATTCAGTCTTCTTTTAGAAGGATTTGTCTCATTTAAGATCTATATGCCATGCGTATATATATATATGATAAATGCAAAGTAAGGAAGAAAATTCGAAAGTAGCCATCTTGTGATACGTTAGGAAGCATTTAATTTCTTCTTTTATTAACGTCTCCGGTATTGCTACTACCTGCCTGATGACTATTTGTAGCTAAAACGCAGTAAATAAATAAATATTTGAGTTATCGATAAGGAAAATTCTTTTACAATCATATTTATTTTTCTTAAAAGATGCTAGAATAGGATATCAATCTCATTTCGAATTCAGTTATTTTACTTGAGCACGAAGTGATCATTCCAGGTATTCGATTGCAAACTTTATAAATATCTAAAATACCGAAACTTACCTACTCGAATAGCATTCGAATACAACCATTTTATGGCACATATTGTATATGACGAGAGCTTAATCCTAATATTACTCGATACCTTGAACCATAAATTCCTTCCAATTCCTCGTTTAATACTCCGACGCGAGCCATACGTACCGCCAATCGTTCGATCGAGCCACGCATCGCTGCACGGAAATCAAAGCCGTCGCTTACGAATCGGAATTCGGCCGTAATGCGAATTAGCAGTGGATGACTTCGGAAGATTTCTGTCTCGTTTGAATCTCCAATCGCTCGTTTAGTATGTTATCGATCGAAACTGCCGATTTACGAGGCAATGAGTACCTGTTTAGAACACTGTCGCTGAATATGTCAGAAAGTGAGATCCACAACTGTAAATTAAAGAACAAGTAGAGATTATTTGTGAAGATAGCATGCATAGATATTCAAGGTAAATGTATTTGATGTTGTTTAAAATTATCTCTGATTAATTTTTGAGATGATACAATTTTTATTTATTTTGCGTTATTCATATGGCTCGTTTATAAACTTATTCTATAATATTTTAGAGTTTGAATAGTAAAAGCACCGAAAAAAAGTGTTCTAAACGGTTTAGAGAGGTCAGTTATATTATAATATTCCATTATAATATTAATTCCTTATTAGATTTTAATTTCATTTATATAAAATTACAGCAAAATTTTCTCCAATGTCGTAACAAATTAGGATATTTTCCGTGTTTATAAGGGTTAAATAGAAGCACATTTCTTTAATTTATATTTCAAGGAAATCGGCATTGTTCGCGAATATTTGGAAATTTCTCGTTCTTCGTTCCTTCCTTTCGTTCACCTTTCGTGTTCTAAAGACGAACTCGTCGCTATTTACAAAGAAAACACGAGCGCATTTTTGGAAGAAATGTGAGTGAAGCCAGTGTTCATTCAAAGGCGTTTAATATATTTCCTTATCATAGTTCCAGTAAAAGCAGGGCGATGGAAAGAAATTTGAAGAAAGATTTAAGCTAAAGGATATTGACGCATACTCAATTGTGCTACCAAAGGAGAATAAACGCTTCTACTAAGGAATGGTATTACAAAAATGCAATTTGGAAATGAATTGCATCTAAAAAGTGTGTAAGCGAAAGGAAAGTCTCCTTACGATCGAGAATGCAGGAGGGAATAAATAAGGAACGCATCTCAAGGAAACCTTATGGAAAAGGTTGTTGAAAGGGAATGAGAGATGAAGACGGAGTGCTATGTCAAGAAATGGGAATTATTCAGAAGAGGGTAAAAGGAATGAGCGCATCCAAAGGAAAGAAACAATTTATTATCCGAATTTCGAGAAACGACTTCAGGTATTTTCATATCAAAGATAGAGAAAAGGAGGATGTTTTCATGTGAAACGGATATCATTTGGCTCAAGAGAGACTTTCTAGGAATGAACTTTAATTTACTTTTCTTTAACAATGTAAAGGTTTATTATGCATAGGTATCATGCTTTTCATATTATTTTCTTAGATTGGGTTTTTTCAGAAATAGTTAATGGTCGAATATTGAAGATTATTCTCATTAGAATATGCGTCTTGAAAGAATGTTCTTATTACAGGAATAATTAATATGAAGAAACACGTGTAAGGGGTGCTTTCGAAAGGAGTATATTTTTTATGAATGATGAATTTTAGGAATGAAATCAAAACAGGGACTTGAACGAAATAAAGGTACAGTTTGGCACCTAATCTAGAGTTAAAAAAAGAAGAAGAAGTACCAAGCTATACTGAATATCATGAGGAAAATTATCGATTTACGAGGGAATTTTCGAAAAAGATTGCCTATGTCTTGTTCCATTCTGTTGTTTCATGGACGTATTACCATTATAGAAAGAAATACTATTGATAAATATCTAAGATCATCATCCTTACATTCCTCAAATATTATCATAAATTATTTAACATTATTAACACATTTTTAACATTTTATTAGCATATGTATTAAATTATTTTAGGAATGGAACATACTGTGATTAATTTAATCATATCCGCATATTTAATTATTTCCGTTTCAGAAAGAGTGCACGGCCAAATATTCTTGGACAAAAAACTCTTCTCATACAATATTGTGAGATAGGTCGGTTCTCTCTACAGAAGCATGCCTTCATCCTCAAACACGCACCAACATTGGACCAAATACGCGGATTATTTGTCGACCGATTCTCTTGACGAATGACTATTTCTTCGTTTGACCTTTTCATCAGTAAAATATGCACGTAGTCCGTCCACAACGCTTTCACTTCCGCTCCCAAATCCTTATTCCCTTTTCAGTATCCATCACTTTCTCTTTGGTTTACATTCGCTGATCAGTTTGAAGAGGAAAATCAAAACAAATGCCGCTTTATAAATCGATGTTCGATGGAGTCTCTTTCGAACAGATTGATTCGACCAGAGAAAGATCACAATTTATTCATCTATCATCATATATGTCCTCTTTAAAGCACCCAAAGAAGATTCCAGAAACGTAACATTTAGCATGAAATTTTATATCTAAATTGGACGATTTAATAAATGAGAATTAAATATCTGAGCTATGCTTTCTCAGAGCATTGTTGGTAAAGTTGCTTAACATCATTCATTGTATAAAGATATTAATAACAGTACTATTTAAAATTTTAACGGTTAAGGATAAAATTATCTCCAATTATTCTGATAAAGTATCGTTCAACTAACGCACAAATATTGGTGCGTTTCTTAAACCCTTCAAGCAAATATGATTGCCTCAATCAGCCTAAACGGCCATTTTCCGATGACAATGGCTCCTTCATTTACTGATTATGATTTCAGTTCATTTTAACATGATTGATATCTTTTGGAGTTCATTTTTTCAAGTTAAGAATTACCCATCAAAAATAAAAACTTTTGAAATTGAATATATTTCGTAATGCGATGTCTCGTCTCATATTACTACAGTATTTCAAAAATGGGTGAGTCTGTAAAATATCAGCGTTCAGAAAACATAAGGGTTCGCAAAAATTCTTTTCCAGTCATCCACTTCTTATATCTCCCTCATCCATATAACTTTGGTGAACATCCTTTGCCCTTTCGAGGGATTAATAGTGTCGTCCGAGATATCCCAAATCTCTCTGTCACAACTTCGGATGCCCTAACGCACTCCCCACTCACAAATCCTGAGTCAAACAGTCGGTGTGCCCTTAATACTTAACGCGGCAACATGAAATAAACTTTCGGATCAAGGAATAAAAAATTTACGATGAGAAGATTTTTTTATCGAACCTGGAACGCGTGTGCTCTGTCGTCATGTGAGAGCGATTTCATATTTTGTACAAAACCGATATTTATTTATTCTCCCTGTTGAGGCCGGGGATATATAGAGGGCTATCAATTTTGCGATGAAAAAACTGAAAGCCACGGAAATATTTGTGACCTACCGAAAGAGTTTGAATACATTTAAACGTCCGGTATTTAATCTCTGAAATCGTGAGTAGTAGCTCTGGCTGAAGACTTTTATTTGACGACATCAATTTACATATCGATGAGTAAAACGTTATTAATGAGAAAAACTTACTACGACCAATAATATCATAGAAAACTATGTGACAACCCTCAAGATAGTGGATTATTATTATATTTATTCTTTTTTGAAATATTACAAATTATATTACCTATATAATTAATATTAACTAATAATGATAAAATACCCTGCATTTAGTAAAATTATTAGTGTTAAAGTTGAAAAGTAATTATTAGTAATCAATGATTAGAACTTCTTTGAAGAGATAGGCAGGTAGGAGTTCTGTAACTTGCCAAAAATATGAATTGGTCGGATAATTACTTGTACCAAAAAGGAAATAAACAAATTAGAACAATTTTAATGTTCGAATTGAAAGAGACAATGAACGGTCTAATGAATTGATGTTTCGCGGGCAGAAAGTACATATTTTCTGACAAGGAATTGCAACAAACGCTTCTTATTCATATTGTAAAGATATATATTTTTAATTTTTTCTCCCTATTTTCTTAGTAAATTTGTTTCACTTCAGAAAATTGAGGCTGATACTTGCATTGCATTTCCAATTTCATTAAATATCTTCGTTGCTTAGCTGTTTCTGTAATGTATTACTTATGATGACGTACCTGGTTTGCGATATAAGTAAAATTATGGAGTCTTTGAATTAGATTAACTCATTATGACAAAGGAAATGCACGTATCATGAAGTTTCATGTAAAACTTTTTATTAGGTCAATGGTGAGCTTGACAAAAACGAGAATCATCCTGTTAAAACTTGATCTGTTTCATTCCCCTATCTTTGAACAGCAGTCAAAAATCTACTTAATGTATCCTAGCTACTCTTTCTTAAGGAAAATATATTTTAATCTCTCTATAAACTTCACCATTGGAGAACCAATTACATGCAGGTATATTAGATTGTGTTCCCTTATGACGTATTGAAATACAATTCATTGGCCATTATGTTTTTCCCTTTAAAGATGTCAATTCCGACTGAAACCGGAGGAATGCAATGATCGATTGGTGGGAGCAAGGTCTCCACAAAGTCAATAGAGTTCATGTTCAAGACCCTCGAAACCAGGGCTCGGAAATAATGAAACCCGAAAGGTAAGAATTTTCTTTCAATTAAATGCTATACTACAGCCTTTTATCACTGAAATAACTTGAGTAGATTTTGAGCCAAAGAAAGTATTGTTTTAATTGAATTGCGCTGGAAAATTAAATTTGTTGCTTGACGCACATAAAAGCTCAATAGTCTGGGAGGAACTATATGAAACGCAAACCGTTTTTCTTGGCATTCCCTCTAAAATTATTTCCAAATATTTGTGTAACCTTTGCTAGTTGTATTATGTTTTGAGAAGATTTTGGATCTGCTATCGGATTAAAGTTACGCAAATTTATTTTGCAATGGTATTGCAGAATTCTTTGCCGGCCTCAGTGATTAACCTTCTAACCCCGGGATAAAATACCAGAAGGATATGTTTCCTCTCAGGGTTTGGATGTTTGTGAACATCCATTTTTGAGTACCGTACAGTAATGATGCAGTAGATGTTTGGTCTTCCAATTCTCTAATTTCTAGATCATAACGTATCGTTTAACATGCAAAATTAATTTTGAGCCTTTAGTTTTATTCAATGGAATGAAAGAACACAGAGCATTTCAATCTATAAATTCAGTTCACATTAGGCATTAAAAACTAAAAGAGTTGATCGATGTATTTGGAGATTAAATTTTTTGTAAGAGACCCATTTTATTTAAAGCGGAGAAGTAGATCTTTTTGTGATCCACCTGATTATTGATAATAAATTCCGATTAAGTAATTATCTATTATAATAGTTTTATATACTGTTTAATCATGAAGTTTCAAGTTTCTCAATAGGGAATTTGGATGTAAATAGCAAATATAACACCTGATTGGTTAAACATATATGACTTCCTTTCACGGTATTACATCCGTGATTGAGAGAGATGTAAAATTTTTGGATTGCCATTATCATTATTTGTTATGCTACATTTTTCTTTAGTCACTACAATTAACTGACTAATTTAATAATAAATATTGTCAATGAAAAAATGTATAAAAACTATTCAAAATTACTTATCTACAGTCGGTACTTATTATGCGATGTCAATTCATTTCGAAATCATATGAAGAGAACTGATGTGACAAAATTCTCTATCAAAGGAACTTAATTTTCTCGATTTTACACATTCATCCTTTATTAGCAGGCGAAATTGCGCAGTCTTTCATTTAAACCTAGATTAGATAATAAAAAATGGTGAAATAACATGATGATTAAAGTGAGAGGCTAAAAATATACAGAAAATACAAATACATATTTCATTTGTATATAGATAATAACGATCAGATTGGGGTCACCCATTTTAAAAATGATTACGGCAAAACGGAGTGGAATACTAACAATGTATTCTATCCTTAAACATGTATGGATGTAAAATAAAGGAAACGATACGTGTTGAGGTATTCCTGTCATTCTTTACTTGACGAATGACAGGAAACTTATTTTGCAGAACTGCCCGTAGAATACACAGGTATGGGGATCGATGCATATTCAACATTTGTGATAAAGGAGCCCCCATCCTTTAATCCCTGAAAACACAAATCCACCTTTGGAAAGAAAAGACTTTTGGAGAAAAATAATACAAGAAGAACTCGGTTTGGGAATTTGGGTCAGGATGACAGTAACAATGGAGACTGAGATAGTTTAGGAAAATAAAGAGGAGCTTTGGATGCGAAACGGTTGAAAGAACAGGGACGGACACCGGTCGAGAGTTTCTGGTGAAGTCCGGATGAACGATAGAATCCCCACCTCGCATTCCTGCATTCCGAAATTAATTCCCTCCTCTGCTGTTGCTGAGGTTCATTCAATTAATGGGAGTAGGTTTTTAGGGAAAGAATGCTTGGTATTGACAGAGAGCAGATTCTAACGACCATTAGTTAGTATCTCTATTTATGCCGTCTTAGAACTTGCTTGGGATATCCTCTTTAATTTTTATAGTGCTCTTCCTAGGAAATATTAGTCGTCATTTTCTGTCATCAGATTAGTATTTCATTTCAATTCATGCCACCAAAAATTACGATTTACTTATCTTGGTATTCTCAATTTTTGGCGACTGAAAGTTTTGCAAAATTTTTCTCAATTTATATTGTACCAAAATTGTCAATTAATCTTTATAATCCTTCTTTCGAACAATTTGCACATTCTCAAAATTACGCAATAGTTAGTAATGAATGGAAACGATGCTTCATTTTCAATAAATTTATAGAAATTCGATTATTTCTTAATAACTGTCATGTATTTCAAAGTTAACGGAACTGTTAGATTATAATTCGCCATTCGCTTCCTGGGGGGAATGATTATTTTACCGTGTGAGATTGAGGCAATGGATTTGTGACAAAGTTAATGTTTTTCTGCAAAAGCGGTTTCTATGAAGCAGATTGCATGTCTTGGGCTAGATGTTGTTTGCGAAGGAATGCACGCGATGTCATAAACACTCCCTTATTCTATAAATCTCATTGGGATGAAAAGAATAAAAAGTATGAAGTGCCACCAGAATATCTTATTCATTCATAGGAAATGTAAATTTGTAATTTATCTATTTTTTAACGAGTTAAATAACTAATTCCTTATTTTAAAAAATTTTATCGACATCAGATGCCGAGAATGAATAACCTCCTCTGTTATACATATTGATTGTTATATAGAGAGCTAGAAACCGTTATCACAATATGCATCATCTTTTGTCTTTTCATAAATCAGTGGAGTCGATTTTTTGATAATTGAAATAAAGGAATAATGATTTAAAATTTACAACTATTTCAATTACCTTAGTATATCTATTAATAATTATCAGTACATTTTTAAAGAATTTCATAAAATTCAAAGAAATTATTTAATTATGTATAAATCAATATTTAACATCAAGTTCTTAGAAAATTTGATAACCGAAAATGGAAATGATTGTTTTTATAAATACGTGAACCATTTAAGAAAAGGTGATATTAGATAAAGTCGAAAACATGAAAGGCGAAATTATAACGGATCCTTCAAAAATAACAAACGAATTCGGACATTACTTCTCAATTATATACAAAAAGACGGTTATGAACAATTAAATACTTAAGAATAGTATAAATGATAATTTTCTGGTTTTCAAAGTTACGCGTAGAGGTATCCTAAAGAGAATTTCCAAATTAAAAAACAACAAATCACAAGGACCAGACGGAATACGCGGCGAAGTTATTAAATTAGGCGGACAAGAATTTGTGCCTTACTTAAAGAGAATTTTTAACATTAGTATAAATAACTGTCAAATACCGGAAGATACAGTGGTTCCGATACATAAAAAGGGGAGTAAAAAATTGATTAAAAATTATAGAATAGTAAGCTTAACGAGCGTAATCAGCAAAATGTTTGAAAAAATAGTTGCCGACTATTTAAAAGGTTATTGGGAGGAAGAGGGATGGATTAACGTGTATCAACATGGTTTTAGAAAAGGCTATTCCTGCGAATCGCAGATGTTAGGATTACAACTCGACTTAGTCAATTCTCAGGAAATGGGTGAACAGGTAGATGCAGTAGTAATAGATTTAGCAATAGCGTTTGACCTTGTAGAACATGAAATCCTAATACAAAAAGTAAAAACATTGACCTTGGATCCTAGAGTAATTAAATGGGTGGAATCTATTATTAAAGGTAGAAAACAAAGAATAAAAATAGAAGGTAAGCTTTCCGACGAAATTAGTGATACATCAGGCGTAGCACAAGGTAGCGTATTAGGGCCTTTACTCTTTTTAATATTTATTAATGACTTACTGACGAGAATAAATTAAAAACTCGTTTATTCGCATACGATTGTATTATCTATAGGAATGTGAGGAACGAGAATGACTGTATGGGACTTCAAGATGATTTAACTACCTTAAATAGCTGGGTTTTATCCAATAAATTGGAAGTAAATACAAATATACACATAGATATCATATTGGGGAGGAAATTTTGCCAAGTGAGAACACAGTGAAGTACCTAGGTTTAACATTCATTTGGGACTTAAAATGGAACGAACATATAGAGCGAATAATACTGAAGGCTAAAAAAGCCTTAAATTTCATAGCGCTTAGGAAATCAAACAATAAAGTTAAAGAGGCGGCGTATAAATCTTAAGTTAGGCCAATCTTAGAATACGGGGATGTATATGGGATCCACATGAGGCAGGACTTAAACGAGAAATAGAAAAGGTACAGCAGAGAGCAGCAAGATTCGTGTTAGGTAGGTACGCATGGCTCGATAGTGTAACTCAGATGAATTAGACTGGGAAAGTTTAGAGGAGCGAAGGAAAAAGAAGAGGTTAGCATTCTATAGCATATACAGGGGTTAAATCGTTCGAAGAATTATCGAAGAAAATCAATGAGGCAAAATTTCATGTCAGAAAGTACCATAAGCATAAAGTTAGATTAATAAAGCAGAGAACGAATATTAGTAAGTACTCTTTTCTAAATCGTACAATTAAAGTTTAGAACGATTTGCCTGCAGGTGTTTTGGAGCCCTTCCCAAAAAATCACAGGAAATTGATAAGAAGAATTAATAAAAATTAAGGACGAGAGAGCATTAACGAGTACAGGTGGAGTAAGGGATTGCCTGGTAGGGTGATGTTCGGTAGGGATTAGTCCACGGGATTACCGCTACGGTAGCCGTGAAGGCCTGCTAGGAACCCTTGAAAATCCTGTACGAAAAAGAGTGTTGAGGGTAATCATAATAATTCTTTATGTATATTATGCATGTACTTTATAGAATATGTAAGCTATCGTTGTATCTTTTAGGATAATTGTTCACATATGGCATGTTGGTTACAGTAGTTAAATTTAAATCTTATGTGAATGTTACTATGAAATATAAATTTTTGCAATCTGCTTTTATCCTTGCCACCAGAGCATTCCTCTGCCTGTAAGGTTTTCGGTAAGAATAATAACAATAAAATAATAATAGTTTCAAATCATCTCTTATGTCACATAAAATGTTTCAATTAAACACAGCAATAAATAATTTATGTAAAGTTTTCCACATAGAAGATATAATAATAATAATAAATTTTTATTCATTTTTTCATTTCAAATTCTTTATTTACGAATCAATTTTTTTTACTTTGAGGCACTTTGACAAAGCTGCATAAGCTTAGTTACAAATGCATGAATTTTAAAAACTTTGATGGAACAGCTGGACACTATATCACGCTATGCATGTTAAAAACCCAAAATAAAAAAATCTAAATCTTACTTTGTACAATTTAACCGAATTATAAGGTAACTAAGGAGATAAAGTGGAACTATAATAAACACATTTTATTTTCAACTCGAATAAATTAGATTAAATTAGCCTTATAAGATTGAGTTCATTAAGGATTTAAATTGTTATGTATCCTAGGAGTTTGAGTTACACATTCATTTAACTTTTTAATTCATTCTAGAAATAAGCTCGATTTGTTCTGGCCGCACTTGGTGAAAGGACATATTAAATGAGAAAAAGCACTTGGTGTACCAAGGAAACAATAGGATCGATAGAACAAATCATAAAATGATAGAATACTAATAAAATATTCAAAGTGAACGGCAGTCATATTTAATATATATTACGCTTTTTAAAAAATTTCATAACGATTTAATCGAGGAAAATCTCAGCTCAAGAGATAATAAAATTCATTTCTAAGTTATATGAGTGAATATTTGAATCGAGTAAACATGAATAAGTTAAACAAAAGATGTCATCATATTCAATCAGGTATAAATTCAATTTAAATCATTAACATTAAAATGACGATTCAATTAAACAGGCCACTTAAAAATCATAACCGAAATGCGCTTAAATATCTATTTATTATGCCCTTATTTTAATCAAATTAAATCTTTAAATTAATTTAATTTTCAATTACGTTTATTTACGTAATGAAATATTTTAACTGAAGGATTTATCATAGGTGACCTTTTAAGCAGAACATAAGCGTTATATTTTAAAGTCATTTTCATTTGGTGAACTGCGATAAAGGAGTTAAAGAGATCTGCTGTCAATCCCTAATATTTATATATTTAAATTATAATTTATATTATAAATCCCTAATTACTGGCATTATCGTAAGTGCTTCCCATCTAAACTCAGATGAAGGAAAATCAAATTTTTACATGTATCTTGAGATTAAGGGAGTTAAAACGCAGTTGCAGGGAATAAAGAAAAAAGGTTTTGATGAGATTAAGGGCATAAGGTTGATCGGCAAAATTTGCCCAAACTCATTAGTTGCTCATTTTAGAGTTTTTGCTTTATCAGCTGAGAGTGAAAATTCTTTTTTTATAGTTTGCCTTAATTTAGGCAAAATTATTAAGATCACATGGAGATGAAAGGCATGATGCAAATGAAGAGATCAACCTACGAAAGAGAAAAAAAACTTGAAAGCTTTCCGTAGGAATTCGTTAGATAACCTAATTATACTGAATAGGCGGAAGCTTATTGGGTAATCATGAGGATTTCATGTATTGGATCATCACTTCCCTAATGATCATTTATCAGCTCTAACAGTGGCTAAAGTGTAAATGTTTACTTAATTTTTATTCATTAAAAAATAGGGGGCGGCATGGTGGTCTAGTGGTCACCATCTTTGCCCGGCAAGCGGGAGACTTGGATTAGAGTCCCAGTTATGTATATTTTTCACTGTTGTTTAACTTAATAAACATTATTAATAAATAAAGTGATTAAGCATAGAAGTAATGTATATGAAGTCAAATTAGTAATTAAGAATTGAGGGAGCCAAGGAAAGCTACTGTATCAGAAAGAAATGGTGTTATCGAATAGCTTTGATTAATGGCTCAAACATATGAATGGGCAATCGGTTGTATCGGAGAGGTTCTTTAACAGAGGAAATCCTCAAATATACGAATCCTTTGTATTTAAAGTGATTTAAGATTAAAATTTAGTATGCAGTATATTAACCTTTAAATTGGCTGATTTTTTAGAAGAAATAATAATTATGACATTTTATTGAATGATTGATATTTACGTACTTGGATGTAAATCATAGCCTCTCCTATAATGAATCATTCATTATTGATACAGTATTATTAGTATATTTCATAAAAAAGGTGTAAGTTACCTTATGGTTTTGCATTATGTTTAAATAATTATCTTTATGTATCAGATATAACAAATGTATACGCATGTAAAGATAAATGTGTACTCAGCTTTCCCAAGTGGCATCCATTCCCCCGAATGTAAATCTTTATCGATCCTCATACTAAAAAAGAAAAACAGTATTTCCAAGGATAGGATACCTTTCTCATATTTGTATAATTTTTTATTGCTTAACTGAAAAAATATTAAACACGTATTTTGTAATCAAAGCAATTTAGTGAATTTTAAATTCTGATTTTAGTTCGTATTTATAATACTATAAGGATTAAGTTGAAGGAAAACAAAAGTACTTCGTATTTTCCACAGGATATTTTTATTGAACCACCGCTATCGGCTCATATGCCATCATCAGGTTTTTCTTCAACTTAGAATGTGAAGTGCGGCCATCCACGACAGAATTTACTATAAGGACTCGCATTATTTTAGCTTTAAATTTTGACTGTATGAAGTTATTCTCTTTGTAATAAATGCTCCAAGATGTTCCACAACATGTAGTTTTACCTTTATTTTACGAAGCTATCGTTCTCAAAGGTTTACAAGAAGAGGGAAACTGTGCGCAATCACATAAGCGAGCATCGAATCGAGACGCAGAACTGGGGCAAGTAATGAAAACATTTGTTGACAATGCTAAAAATAACACCTTCTTTGCTGCGACAGTGTCGACACAGACAACGGGTAAACACGACATTCCTTGAGCAAACATTTTCATGAGAAAGGAGTCTTGCTTGGATTTTATATATATCCGGCTTGAAAATGCCTCTTGTATAGAGTTGGATCATACTGAGCTAAGAGAGTATTACATCGTTTAAAAAGTCATAAATGGCATCAAAAGATCCCATTGCAGATGTTTCTAAGGGAACGGAAATTCATGTCAAGGCCAGCTCTCAGGAGATAGGTCGAAAGGGAATTTTAAAATTTGAACAGAATTTATTAAAAGAATTTGATATGATCCATTTATGGATTGGTAGATCGTTTAACTATAATTAATCTAGTACTCGATGTTTTCAAAATTTCCCCTAATCAAGCATTACGTATTGTGTTTATTTTTGTAATATACGTTATATAGTTAAAATTCTTAACGGATTTTAAAAATTAGGAGAATGATGATGAATGATGAAACGTTATAGTTACCTTATAGTAAAATGGAATCTAACTATAAATATCTTACGATAAAATCTCTCGGTAATCATTCAATGAACACTTATGCGATTATATTACTTCATCAAGGACATAGGTACATATATAGCTTATAACAATCAAGAATGGAATCAGTAATGCAAACGATGACTGAAAATCAAATCCACGTACTAAACTCTAAAACTCACAATATTTATTTCTTTTTCCAAATATATTAAGCACCGAATTAAGTAAAAGATAAAAGAATAAATCCTTCCTTTATTTATAGAATCAGGTGAAATCACAGCTCTACTACTATATAACAGAGATAATAGATGGTATTAAGGAACTGTCATCTTTCTTATTAACCTTAGTAAGGCTTTTCACTCTTTTATAATCGGTATAATTCTGGGTAAACCGATTTTATATAACAGGGCCTCATGATATTATCTAAATACATCCTATCATTGGCGCAAGTTCCGAATCATCAAAGCATTCCTTGATATTTACACGCAATCGTATTTTAGTATAGATTGAAGTTCTTGAATAACTTACTTTCAACTACAACCAATTTTAAATTTGCTTAAGGAAAACCGTAAATTTGACTTAATCTTACAGTAAGAATAAATAAAAATAAGAGAGTAAAAACGTTTTACTTCACTTTCAACATTCATGGGCTTATAACCTATTTCTGATGATAATAATAATAATGCAGAAGTGACTGTTCTAGTTTCATCCTTTACAATTTTCAAAATGATAGTAAATAGCGAAACTCTATAAAATACAACCGGATTTGGACTGAAAAGAATCATTCTTAAACTAAAAATTTCAAGTTGCAGGTGCACTTTGTATTCGCTTTTATGAAAATCACTAAAAAAATTTTAGCTATGAGTCAACACCTGATTTCAGTTAAGACTGAAGTGATTTTACTATCAAAATTAATGAAGGATAATTCATATAAAAGTATTTATTATTATAAAAGCGTATCCTTGAAAAATGAACACAATTCTACCCTAATTTTGCTCAATTTCAAAATTGCTTAAAATACGATATAGTCCGTAAATTCGATCGGTTTAGCATGACTCTAATAACATTAAGTCTTAAACGTATGAATATATCACCTTCAGGAAAAGACTGATGATTATGTTTCACCAAGTACAATATAAAATTAATCAAGCAATTCATTTAAGATCTTCTGTCTTTTTCCACATGTCTATTCTTCCTCTACATTTTCATTTTAAAAATATACTTTAACTTTCGTTGAAGAAACAAGTATGGCATTATATAAAGTGCTTAGATGATCCAGACATATATGAGATATTCTTTTTATTATTGGAAATGGAGCGTATTTCCACTACTTTTTGTCCCTTTCTTCACCTTTTTGCGTATTAATGACGAGATTATGTATCCTACACAAACAAAATTTACATATTTTGCTCTCTCTTCTTTTCAATTCGGTTTCATAAGGATTATCGCATTATCCGTTTACTTGTAAAAATAAAACATTTGTGCAAATGGGATCTTCCTTTTCTATATTTTACGAGTGTAAGCTAATTAGGTGGATAAAGCTACACATTTTCATTTATTTATTCTGTATATTATTTTAGTATTTATTTCATTCATCTTTTTGAAGATTTTAGGGTAAATATCTGGAATGATATTTGGGCGAAATAAGAAAAATTCGGCAGTATCATGAGTTTGAAAAAATTTTTAATTTATACTTGCTTGAATTATAATTTATCATTCCATAAACATAAAATAAATCTCATAAATTCTTTTACTTTTAAATGTGATATAGTTATTTTAAACTGGAATAATCATTTACTTTCCAATGACTTAGAACAGCAAAATTATTGTATATAGCTATGCTAACTTTATATAATATATATGAGGTCAAATTGAAAATATTATATATATATATATATATATATATATATATATATATATATATATATATATAAATTTTAAGTTTAAATTGTTGATGTTCTCCACTTTGTATGACCTTACTTCCACTTGTGTATTTGCACTGAAAGGCCTAATACTCTTGACAAGATAGCATTCAAAATTATTATAACATGGAAGTATCAAATTAAAATTTCTCTGTATTTTTCTTCCATAGTATATTTATGTAAAATATAAACTTACCGTAGAATCTTAATTTTCGGAGATAACATCTAGAACCGGAGAATAAGGAATCTTGAAATCGGAGTAATTTTCATTAATTAATTTATAATTTGACTCTTTATGGATTATTCCCTTTTATAATAAGGCTCAGTATTCCCATATTTTTTGCCTAATTTCCAAAATCATGTTAAGTTTGAATAAACGTATTATATTCTATAATAAAATAAGGAGCTCATTATTTTCTATATACTTCATGACAAAAGTACCTTTATTTGTAAGATCATGGAAGGCCTCATCTTAAAAATCAGTATCAGTGAGTTACTGCTCTTATTCTAGCTGTTTAAATGGGAGTAGTATAGTGAAATCAATGTGAGAAGGCGTGACTTCGTGGAATGCCATAGTAATAAAAACAACTTTGTAAATTTCCACAGAAAAATAGTTTTTCTGTGGAAAAATTTTTTCTGTGGAAATTTACAAAGTTGTTTTTATTAATAGGGAGTAATATATTTACGTTTCACGCAGGAGATATATCAATAGAGAGTAGTTTAGTCGTATCATATGAGTGGGAAAGATAGCATCAACTAGTGAGGAACATTTTTGATGAATTCTTTTTAAGGGACGATGATTATAAGTATATAAAGACATTGTTTTCTTAAAATGTTTCGCAACTGTAACATTCGATGGCTAACTTATGAAGAGAAGCCTAAGTGATTGTCTTCGAATAGACACCTACCTACCACATCTAGGAGGCGATAACTTTTTTAAGTTTGGAATTTTAATGTAAAATATTCTTCAAATGGTAGTGATCTATTAAAATAAATTCAAAAATTTTTATTGAGAATGTATCGAACCTATTTTATGATAGAATACGTAATTTATTCTAATAGCTTAATCTATTCAAGTTCGATTTACCTCAATACTTCATCGTAAATGTAAATTTCACTGGAAAAATAATAAAAAATGAAATTCAAAACCAAATAAATCCTTAAAATAAATTGAATCAATTGTTATATAATATTTTTTAAATTTACCCATTAAATAAATCAAAAATTACATTTTTTAGATCCATTAAGATAAAATATTAAATCGAAAATATCTAGATTCATAAGAAACAAAATATGAAAAGCGACATTGAATAAGAGGAAGGAGTGGACACCTCCGATTCCCATGAATAATTTATTTGTTAATTCACAGCTCCTATCTTGAGAGGCATAACAAGGACAGAGAGATAGTGATGCATTGTGTTCCTCGGAAGTCCGTCGTGCAGAAGGCGACAGGAAGAACGGCTGCATAAGGAAAAGGAGTGCGAAGATGGGAGGTAGAGTTGGGGATGATAAAGATTGGAGCTATTTATGGAAACCCGAGGATTGCAGTGGAAGTAAAAGTGATGGGAAAATATGCAGACGGGAGAAAGGAATTCACACTCACGCTTCTAAAGGCGATGTGTCCAGAGGAAAAGGCGCCCCTTTTCAAAGTGGAAAAGTTCAATTCCTACCCAAAGACTATGTCACGGAAGACCTTAAACGAGTCCCTTTTTTAAGGGAGCGCTGTTTCGGGTAGTTCTTTCACGTTCCACATGAAAACGGGCTACTTTAATATTAAAAAGATTCCGTCAACGTGCACATGGAAACTAATAAATGACGGCAGCGATAAGTTATACGGCGAATGGCAGGCGGGTATTCATTTTCTTTTCTCGCCTTGCATATGATTTCTTTCACGCTTATGCTCGAAGAATGACAAGCATTCGATCGATATATCTGCTCATTTTTCAATGGCATAACATTTATGTCCTTTGATAAACAAATGATTTTATAATAGAAAGTAACAATTGTATTGCTTACGCGAGATATAGGAAAATAGATTCACTTTAAAACCAGATTCTTATATCAAACATCGATTGCATAAGTAATCTATCGGAATAACTCGCAGAAATTAACTTGAGAAAATGGATTGACAATTTTAATATTGATTTACAAATAAGGTTCTTTAAAAATTAAATTTTCAAGCATAAATAAAAGTATGAAATTTTTGCATCCATGATATTTCAATGTTATTATAAGGTCCTTATCAAAAAACAAAAAGATTTCCCAAGCAATTTAGTCTATAAGATGAAGTGATTCCTCTTATAATTCATGATAATCAGAGATAAGGTGGTAAAAGCTGTTCCAAAATTTGCTTGGTGTTAATGCTGTACTGTTCAGGTATGGAAGATTCATGTATTACACTTTGAAATATGACATTTTAGTTATAACGAAAGCCTTAATATTGATTTATGAATTTTGCAATATATTCCTCCCATAAAATTCCGGATGATATTGAAATATTATTTACGCACGATAAAGTTATAGTGCTGAATTATTCCATAAATTTCTGTTCGTCGAGATATTGATGTGGCGATTTGAATGCACGCGCTCGTAGGCGATCGATTCGCAGCGGAAATCAAAGAATGAATAAGTGATACCTATCAAACACGGCTCCCCTTTATGAACTCCCCCCGTCTACGATGCATTCTTTTACAGAATACGCCTGTGGGAATCACTGTAGGCAACCCAAAGAGAAATGCATAGTGCCTATCGCGCAGGCGGACACATTTCACCTGGAAGTCGGGCGTACTAACGTTTTGACGATGTAATCCAATACCATTATATATATTTCGCAAAATTATTTCTAGTTCATTTTTGATTTGTATGCATTAAGGTGTTGATTGTTGTGAAAAGCATTCTATTTCTTTGCTATAGCAACAATCGATTTTCGGTTATATTTGCCCTCAGAAACTATCGAAAGGAATTGTGTATTATTATCGATTTTTCTACGTATATACATAGAAACGAGGTGGGAAGGAATTCAATAGATAAATTATAAATATAAATACAAAAATTATATTTCTTTCATTCGGTCGTCAAAATAAGGGATTATTATTATTACTTCGGGTTTTTCCTAATTCATTCTATTGAAATATAAGAGATAAAAGAATATATAATAGAAGAGAATTTAAAACTTCCTAGCATCTAATTCAGTAAGTATTTCTTATTCCCTCATTTTCTGATCTATCGACTAAATTTGATAGTTATTCTTGTATATCACAATTAAAAATTTAAATTTCATGAGAATTAATATTAGCAGTTGTAAAATATGTATTTCTTCGCGTCTCTTCAATCAATCTTCTACCTCAAATCACCAAGTAATTCGTTCTTGAAACCCCTAAATCTCAAACCAAAGGAAACCAAACATTTGATTCCTCTATTTGGGAAAATGGCACATAACGTTAATCCACGCCACTCATGCGAAAGAGCTCGTCGTTCCTCAAACGCAGCAACATCTATCACGTTTGTCTCTTTGCTTGCGACTCTGTAATCCAGTGTTGATTCAATTTATATTATCCCTTCTAAGTCATTCCATCGATGAATCATTTGAAAGCCCATTTGAATATCCACTAATAGGTAGATGATAGCTGTTGGTTTTTAATTATCATCGAAGTTTGTCGTCGTAAAACATTGTTGTGGATCCTTAGATCATGAACGAAAATTCAATGTACACAATGAGTTGATATGCGATTGAGGAGCAAGGCGTGGAATAATTAATTCAAATGAATGCAATATATAAGGTTAAATGAATTATCTTTTAAATGAATCGATTAATATCCTCTCAAATACTCTATTACTTAAATATATACTATTGGAAACTTTTTATTCAACAATTGATATTATTATACAAATACATCCACCAACATGAAAGATCTTAAAGGGCAAAAAGGCAAAGGATAAGTAATTAAAAACGTTCATTCATTATACATTTCCATATTTATTTCGCAAAAAATTAACATTTTTTGAAATTTTTCTTTCTGAATAATTAGAATCTTCTTTTATTGAATATGCAAGAATGTTGGTCGAACTACGACGTAAATGAAATATCTATAATTATTTTCTTTGCCTAATCGATTTTTATTTTGTTTAAAATTGAATTTCCTTAGACCACAGAAAAAATATTATTCTTCCTAGAAGCTCTCTAAAAGATATTATATCAAATTTGGAGTCTTAATTGATAGATAATTCATCTAATATCCTTGTCAATTGCCTCAATATTGTTAATGTACAAGATTTATTCAATTAAAAATGATTTTTACCCTAAAAATATGGCTTAAATCTGTCAGATGGACAAAAGGTTATATCAGTTTATTCGCATCAATTTATTCATTATTGTTAATCAAATTTTAATTAGAATTTTGCGTACACACTTTCCTTAAAGACATTTATTTATAATAAAATCATATTTATTTTGGTGAGAGATACGATGTTTGCAATTACTTTGTCTAAAAATAAATTGTTTTAGTTGTCTTTTTATTTTCTTCCTTGTTCTCGCCGTAACTGATGGCTCTGAATTGTTTTCCTCCACTTCCACATCTCCTCTTAATCCCATCTCATATCTTAGTTCCTCTCGTTTCTTCCTCTTTACCAAACCCTTCCGAGATGAGATCATTAGCTCTGTCACAAGGGAATGGATCGTTTTGGATGGTTGCGTGTAAAAGGGTTTGCCTTGAGTGCGGTGGTATCTCGAGCGGGTTGCTCGAGGAGAAGGCTGCATTTGATATGGTTCACATAAAATAGATGCTTGATAGATGTCGGTAGTGAGAATGGTATCACTTTTAAATGAGCATTTATCTAGAGAAGCCTTAATTGATGAGAAGTTAGGTTTAGAGAAGTGACGTCAAGATAAAATATTGTATTTGATTCTTCTTCCAACGTTACGAAAGAGAGAATATATTTTAAAGAGAAGTTTAAATAAGAAAAAGAGTAAATAGAACTTCAAAACTGATTTGAAGCAACATACTTAGCTATTTTTAAATTATGCTACTTTATTTTCCGAATGGACACAGAAAAAGCAGTTTACGTGACATGGGTTGGCATATGGTCATTATATCTACCCTAAATTAATATTACTATTCAAAAATAGTGGAAATCGTGTTTCAATGTTTTTAGGTTTGTGCATATTTTCAGTTATATATTTCATGAATTTTATAATCGGATTACTATAAGCCTCTTTGACGACATATGTTCTTTAAATGATTAAAGAAATAAATACAAAAATGAGGGATGATATCGTATGAGAGATTGTAAGTAATAGAAGCATTTTTTTTCCTGAGAACACTAAAATCTTCCGTTTCCTTTCATTACTCGCTTAAGTTGACATAGGAAAAAGAGCAGAGTGTATTCGCTTCTCTATTAAACGATCTGAATTTTTGGACCAGTTGAGTTCAAAGAAATATTTCCAAACAAAAGAGAGAACCACTTGACAACGCCGAAGAGGAAGACGGCAACCGGAAATGATGAAAAACATTCGGAGGGGAAGCGAAGTGGGTAAACAGCAGATAAAATACACAAAACTATCGCATTTTTGTGAATCAAAGCGGCTCGCTATTAAGAGCAGAAAATAGACAGAGAAAAAACTTGGCTGAAGGAGGACCGCAATTTCTGACATTTTACTTCTTTTTCGCTCAAAATACCGTGGACGAGTGCATTAAAAAGAAATACTATGAGGATTAGGAAGGGAAAATTCGCCTAAAATATGCGATAGAAGGATACACAAAGGTTTATAATAGTGGAACTCGCGAAAATTTGGCGAAAATGTATCAGTCTGAGGGGAGCAGAAGAAAAAATCTTGCGCCGATTTTCACCAAGTAGGCCATGAGAACTGTGAAGGGATATGGTGAAGGAAAATTTTAATTTGCGCTATGTGTTCATCCTACTTTCGCATTCATGTTTTTTTCGCATTCTTTCATTCTATCAAGGAATTCCTTGATCTATTTTGTTTGCGCTTTCAAACTTTCTCATCCTCATTCCTTAACTGCTTCTCAATTAGTCTCCCATTCGTAGTAAACGATTTTTGTCAAGAATAATTACGTACTAGATTCAGATGTGACATAACGACATGAAGATCAACCAAATTTCTTTTTATATTTGGTATTTTAAATATTAATTTAATCTCACTCTATAAAAATTGAAGTTCAACATTCATTCAAACAATTAAGATATAGTTATGTATGGTTCTTTCATAATAAATTTAAAGTATTTAATCAATATTCAGAATATTTACATGGGTGTAAATATAAAGATTTTCTTTCTTTAAGGAGCAAATTTTAATTTATTTTTTACGACTAAATACTTTTTAGAATAATTTAAAAAAATTACATGTATCTAGTAGAATTAATGAATTCAGTTATGTAGAGAACTTCTTTTCTTTTTTAAATTACTTAAAATTAAATCATAAATAAAATAACATATGAATTTATTGTTGATAATGCTTAGTTAAATTTCGAAGACTGCAATTTACCATCATCAGGTTAAAAAAATTAATTTATTGTTCAATTCAATATTAGAGACGGATGATTGACTAAATTTTATGAATGTGATTACTATCAGTTGCATGAGTCGTTTAAATATTCTCTGCAATTTATTCTACATTCTTTAAACAAGAATTCGTTTTTGTAAAATATGAAAATGAATTACCATTAATGCAATAAAAACATATTATATATAATTTGACCTTTCGGTATATGCTAATAAAAGTTCAACTTAAATGTAACTGATTAATATAATTGATAAATAAAGTGATCAGGATTCAGTAATGCAGAGTACTTTGCCGCTCTTTTACGTCAAATGCGGATTTGATTAATTTTTTTTGCTCGTCATTAAATATTTGATGTAAATCGACGAATATTGGGAAAAGAATATGTTGAAAGGCATCATTTGATATTTATATGTCTCTTATATGCAAATAGTTTTCCATTTGATTCTATTTTCAAGTTTTAACGGCCATATTATTGACCTAATTCTCGGTGAGAAGTGCATCCAATGAATGACATGCATAGGTTGATATTTTATGTTTAAATATGTTTAAATGTAATGTTGAATTTAACGTTTAAAATAGGGATCCATAAGTTTCGAGGTATAACATTAACCTCAAAACCAAATGTCAAACAAGAAAATGCTAAGTTATGATTCAATAAACAGTATGAATAAAGTATAACAACGGATCATTTCAAATGATCCAATATTGAAGGGAGGCAATGGCGTTATCACAACCATATTCCCAAGAGAAAAATGATGTCTCGTTTCTAAAAAAGTCGTATTTTTTACAACTTCACTCATTTTATCTCAGATGCTCGTCAAGCGAAGAATATTCGATAAAAGAGTAGTTTTATATTTTTTCCATTGTACTCGACTTATACTAATAAAGGAATCACGGAGTCGATAAAAGGAGTCTAATCAACCATTGTGTAAAACACAGTAATAAAATTTTTCGTTTTGACCAACGCATGTATTTATACATTTATATTCAAATATTATTCTCTTATTTTTTAATTTTATTTACTAAACACATTAAATACTAAGTTCGTACATATGTATGCAGGTTGTTTTAATTCAACTTTACAAAAAATAATTTACAAAGGCATTAAAGCAGTGTTTTTATTTAATGAATATGTTATTTATATTTACCGACAGAATCTTGAAAACGCTATAAGTTTTCCGTCTAATCAACAATTTTTCAGTTTTTTGATGAGCACAAATACTCTCCAAAAATAAACTTACTTCATCCACGAATGTAACGTTTGTCCTATCCGGAGATGTTCCTCAAGTTCTTCATCATAGTATCTTTAAAACTTATAAAATTGATTCCTTTAATAATCATTAAGTGAGACAATGCAAAAAAGCAACCTTTAATTTTTTGTCAGAGGATGATTTACCGGACGATTTACCTCAAGCATAACAACATATACTTATTCATAATGGCATCCTTCAGTTAATCATCTAACCTAATTCAAATCTGCTCACTTCAAACACCTTAACAACCAATCCATATCCTACAAATTCTCTCTTTAGCTTTTTGTAGCCCAATCTCAAAACGTCTCTGCAAATATTTCGTGGAACATCTTTTCATTTGAACTCGGGAGGCTGCTTTTTCAATAGATCTGGTTGCTATTTCTACTTAAATCATGGGTAATGTATATCGTGTCACATATTTACGGAATCGAAAATGGATGAGTAAAATATCCACAGTGCACCTCACTCATTATTTCATACCTATTTAACACGTGAATCCTTATTTTATGTTCACACTTTTATGATGAATAAGATACGTTATTAAACGCCGAATAAGACGAATAAAGAGACGAATAAGACGAATATTTTTAATGAAATTGTTTTGAATTACTTATGAGTTGTATCATTTCATCAAATGCATACCGAAAAGTGACTTAGCAACAGATCATTCTTTCTTTTAGAAGTACAAAAAATGCGAGCATACGTAAGTTGTTTGAATTACTAGAATATTCACTCCCAAAGCGCTATCAATGGAATGCGTGTGTTTGTGTCACCGGAAAAAGAAAGAAATGAAACTTTGAATTATTCATCCTAAAAATACGCTTCCGACTCTCGTCCAATCAATTAAAAAAGGGTCAAATGGTCAATTCTTTTACCAATTCATACCCGATCCTCTCGACAGAGCAAACGGCATTTAAATATTCCTTCAGAAATTACTCTCCCCTTGTCTTTTGCAAGTTTTGCCTGTTTGTTTTTCGGTCCCATTTCGACTCCTCACAATGGCTAAGGTCGAGCGGAATGAGTGGTGCTGTTGATCAATGAAGTCCTTCTCAGGAAAGAATCGAATCCGCTCTTTCGAATCCGTTAAAAGAGATCTTTTTGACACTCATACCTCAAAAAGGCTTCACATCTGATTGGAAAACTTCCCATAATACAGAAAAGAACGTTTAGAAATATTGTTACCTATAGACTTACTACTATACATACTAATTTAACTTATAGATGTACTTAAATATTTATTCTGATATTTTATACTTAAATATACATACTTATTTTCTTATACATCAATCCAACTCATAGATTTACTACAATATATATTTTGATTTAATTCATTCCTGATTATGTTTAAATTGGAGTAAAGACTGAAAGGATTATAATAATGAACTTTATTTTTGTCAATTTTCCTATCTAATTTCCTTGACTGCTAATTTTATTATATTTAACTATGTTTAACTATCTCTAATGTTTTATTTAATGTATTAATAGGATAAGAATTGAGGGACATTGCCACTTTTATATATTTACATTGTTCTTGCAAACGTTGATTTCTTATGTTTGAGGATAGAAAAGCTGCTTCGATTCATCGGCTATGGAAGAGGAAAATATATTATTCTACATAAATGGTTCAGTACTTTCCTAATTATTATGTATAATCGCCATAAATTTTGAGCAGGAAAACTGAATCATAAATAGTGAAAGAAAAGTATTTTTACTTCAATTCGAATAATTCACAGAAATATACGTATTAGTGGCAAAAGTAAGTAAATGAAAATGTGATTTTGATAAGATAATGAATGCTCAAATTTATTAATACGAGTGGATTAAGATTGAAGAAAAGTATAAAATTTAGATTCAAGATGTATAGGGGCAAAACTTCAGAAACTGTTAGGGGAAGAGTTTAGATTTGAGGAGGCCATGCCAGAATATGGAAGTTAGGCCAAATGTATGGAGAGTTGTACGAGTGTAGAAGCTTAAGATAGAGTCGGGCATGAGTTCCTCAAGAAAGAATAGAACGTTGGAGAGCTCTTATTATCTCCCCAAACAGTTCCGAGTAAAAAACGCGTATTACAATTGCGCTATTCTCTTCAGTTAAACATATGGGACACTTTCAGTGAATATTTATTTATACTTTTAGTGAATCATTCAGATAACAATGCTTTTATCGATGTGAGATTCCTTAAGGATTTACTCGTTGTTGTCCTTAACTACGAAAGTTGTATTGAACTTCAAATGATAATCTAATAAGGTAATTTATTTAAATCCACTAAACTTAATTGCATGTAAAACAGATATTCGTTATTCTTAATGTGAATATAAATGGAATGTTCTCGATATCTTTTTTCGCCTTATAAATAAGTTCGACTCGAATCCGTGCACACCAACTCAATTTCGATTCGAACAGCGTTATGATTATTGATTTTCATAATAATAATTTTCATTTTTATTCGTCGTTATTGTATTATATATCATATTCTGGCCATTTACCTAATATTATTAATGATCTTTTACGTTGCTACAGAGAACCAAATCATGGAAATAAAATTTTCTCTCATGAATCCCTCATTGTGTGAGATAAGCTAGAATATTTTTATTCAACATTGATGATGGTTGAATTGAAGGGTTGTATTGTCATTGTTTTCTTCTTGATTAAGATATAAAAATAAACTTCTACTAATTATTCGATAATGATATCCATACCGTTAATCGAAGAATATTCCGTTCATAAAACAAGAATTCAATTTCCGTACAGAGTTGTGGACTTTCTCTGGACCAAACTTGAGGAAGATACTAAAGATCTCTCGATTTCCATACGGAGATGAAAACTTTTCAACTGAGCAAAATGGTACCCTTTTCATGTCGAAGCAGAACTCTTTTCCGCTTTTACAAAATATTTTACGTCGCCTTTATGCACATTTTTGAGTTTTAAGGAACGTGCGAAAGGCCGTGGAATTCTTCGAGCTGTCGGTCGCGAGGAATATTTAGGTCAAGATGCAGATTCAGAAATTGGGGAGTGACCGTCAAGTATTTCCTAAAAGTCATCTAAACTAAAGTGAAGAGCGATTGCTTCGGAAGATAAATCATCCTTCTTTTTATAGTACGTACTATATTTGATTAAGCGCTCAATGTTGACAGCAATCCAAGAGGATAAAGGAAAACTAGGAATATGTTCTGAATAGCGTAGAGTTGAAGGATCGGTAGATGTCGTTTCCGATGAGTGGCAATGCCTCTACAGTTTGACTGAAATTCTTTCAATTAATATCTATGTTCACTCTGAAAAATTTGAATGAATAATAACAATAAGAAACATAAATGAAAGATTAATGACGAAATGAGATCTTTTTATCCACATGCTCATTTGACATTTCGCTCTTTTACTCATTACGTTGTACGAAAACACCAAATATAGATAGCATAATAAAAATCATCGACAAAAAAATTGATCGGTGGTGCTTACTGTTAATGATTTTGAAAGGATTTTCTAGTGCAAGCGAACGAACCTTTTCTCATTACTTTCCAATTTCACCTTCACTCAACTTGCATAATTTATTTCCACTAATCCACTCTTATATTATAAAATCGATCTCAGGAAAAATAAGGGATCAGAAAAATAATATATATGTTTATTTATTAATCTCTTTTTATGTTATAAATATATCAGAGAATGATTATTAAAGTATAAAGAATTAAACCTAGTAAGTAGTAAAAGTAAAATACTGAAAATTTACTCTGGAAAGTTACTTAAAGAGAAATAAATAAACACAAGGAAAAACGCCAGAAATAAATCCCACCGTTGTGCACTTTCAGAGGTAAAAGACTCAACGTGGTCAAAAAATACAAGCATCATATCTCATTTTTAAAATCCTCGAAAAGGGCGGCGGATGAAATGTTTCTTTCGTAGTATTTCTTGCTGACGGTGGCCAAAACAACACTCTAGAACATGTTCTTTGCCTTTGTTTCGCTAGTTAGGGATGTCATCCGAAGTGACGTCACTCTGCCTCACGAAACTGAGTAATTGCACCGCACGTTCTCTCTTTCCGCATCTCATTCATTAACAGACTTAACGAATCTTCGTGTGAAAGTCTTACGAACGTTTCAAATCAAATTTGTTCACACATTTAAACTCACTTGAGAACACCCACTATCACTTGCAAAACTTAAAGTTGGATAAAATGCACTAAAATCTTTTAGCTTTATCAACTCCAAAGCTGTTTTAAAAGTGCAGATAGGAATTCAATGAATGAAAAAAGCTATGAGTTGAATTCTTTGTATGACTGAGTACTCAGCATCCGGATTTGAACGCTTTTCTTCATTAATAAAAGATAATTTACCCGAATATTAGGTCAAGAACAATGGCCAAATAAAGCATACAATCTCAGACTTGCTATTCAAGGATATTTGTAAAGAATGTTACCGTTGCTGGTTTGCAACATGTGGAATAAATAAGTTAAAGAGAGGATTGTCCTCAATCACTCATAATGGGCAGCCAATGCATTTAATAATATTTAATAACATTTAATAATAATTCACAAGAATTTTACTTAAATTTTCGAGTCTTGCTTTACTTGATTTAATGAATTGTTTAAAAGCGTAAAAATATTTTAAATGAACGATTCTTTCGAAAATATTTCTTTTTGACGTTCGTTTTGAAACAAAAATAACTTTTTCCAAACTAAAGTTGTTGTTGTGAGCGACTATTGAATACTGAAAATTAATGATATTGCAAATGCATCATTTTGATGAATGAATGAGCTCCGATTCACGTTCCTGAATCATTCATGTTGATTTTCACGAAGCTATTATTCTTACAAAATAGCGAATGAAAATAGTGAAAATTTAAGTTTCAGAGTTGATTATTAACTATTTCGTTCAATTCGATGGTTTTCAGAGGAACTAAAGGAATGAAGCGATTAAATTTAAATACCATAAATACATCAATTACCGACCATTGGAGGGATTACCTTTATGTCACAGAAAATCAATATAGTGGCCATAAATTTCGCACAACACGTTCACCGGTCAAAGCTGTTTTAAATTTATAGCGCCTTCCGTATCGCCTCCCCTCCATCAGACTTTAAGGGGACAACTGGGTTGCCTGAACCAATGCCCCCAACATCTTGTTCCGTAAACGTGCGTTAGGAGATGGACATGTGAGCTTAAAACATTCTGGTCCATGCATTCAAGGGGATGGATGAGAGTTTTAGAGTGGGAAATGGAAAATGGAGTATTGCGTGAGAAGGATTCGAGAAAATTTAAATAAAGTTTCTATGAAATATCAGGGAAAAATAACAATCGGCGATAAAGAACATAAAATAAAAAAATATGATGGAATTAAGGAGAAATAAAATAAAAATTAGGATACGATTCAAACCAGTATAATTTTATGATGCGAAATTAGATAAAAATTCTATTTTTGCATACTTATAGTAGGAAAATACACAGGTGATTCGACAGGTAAAAAATGTATCTTCAACCATCTAGGGAGCTCAAATATCTTATTAAGAGGAAATGAGATCTATCTAAGCTAGTTTGAGTGGATTTTGGATTATTTCAATTTTCAATCAATTCAAGATTAAGACTGAAATAGTTGTGGAATTAAAGTGATTTATCTCAACAGAAAAATTATCAAATCTTAAGTTATAAATGAAGAAAAACCTTCCGAAAAATAATGTTCGTCATTGATCTATATCAAGAGGAACCCATTATTTGTGGATTCATATTTATGTAAGATAATACGGAAACCAAAGAGCTAGTAGAAAGATAAGGAAACGCCGTGGGAAAAAGATAGTGAAATGGATCTATAAACGGAGGAGAGAGATGTCCAGAGGAGAAACAAGATGGGAGAGAGGGATTACACTTGGTACACCTGTACCACTTCTTTTGGTGGAGAGGGTTTACCAGATGTGATGCATTCTCTGGGAATTTTGAGTCTATATAAAGATGAAAAGTTGTAAATAGAAATGTTATTAGGAAGCTAAAATGGATTTAAGGTAAAAAGAATTCCATTCCTCTGTTTACCAATCTTTGCACGACTAAAACGTCTATAGCAGTGTTTCGTATTTGAATTGATGGAACTGTTGTGTATATGTACTTGTGATTACCGTGGTCTTTATTCATTTGTATATTCTACTCAGTTATTTAGAAAATAATTGTCAATTTTCAAATATCAATGATATTTAAGAGTTTTTGAATAGAAGAATACTCTAATGTTATAAGTTAAATATTTAAAAGTTTTTATAGGATATTATTGGTTCTTTCATAACGCATTTTGAAAATAATTTGAAAAAGATTTCCATTCGCTGTCACATCTCAAATGAAATTCAGTTGAATTATTCTTCATGTGCTTTAAAAGATATAGCTTCCCAATGAGTAAGAGGAATACAAAAGAAGGATTTTGGAATGGAGTTACTAAAAGCATCTTTGGATAATATTTAAAATTCCAAAAATCTTATTGCCACTTAATGATTTAATGGTTTTGCCTCTACTATTTCTTCCGCATCGTAAGTTTAATAAACGATAATTGCGTGTTTTTGAAAAGGAAAAATTGAAAATTAGAAATAAATTCATCGTATCGCTTATAAATCATTCAATCCACACAGGTTATGAAGAGAAAATTAACTTTGAAATGGATGGCTGAAGAGAATTAGCTGATTTAAAGGATTGAAACGATCTTTGAGACATACAATATATTATAATTATTAGAATGTACAATATATTATAATAATATAATACATAAGTCAGTTACATAATATCTCTCGAAAATCAATATCAAGTATTATTTTGGGGACTTCTTTTCCAGGGAAAATAAATTCCTGATTTTCAATTTCTCTCAGAGACTTCTGAAGCTACTCATTTGCACTGGAAAAGGTTTTCTCGTTAAAGTTAATTCAGACATGTTCACTAGCATTAGCTCCCCTTTCACGTATCTAGAGCTAAAAATGTGACCTCAATGGTTATTTCTTCTTATCAAAAATGATGTATCCATATTCTTATCCTAAGGAATACAACTATTGCTGATTCAAAAATCATCCACAACATGTTTATCCTTTTTATAATAAAAATATTTAAATTTTAAGCCATTGTTACGATTTTATATTCGGAAGATGATATTTACTTTAGAGTTAACTTAAGTTTTAATTTCAGTCTGTTAATAAGGATACTGATACATGTTCTATTTATCTTTTATTAAAGATTTCATTCATTGTTTCTATCTGAGTGCTTTAAAATTCGAGAGAAGATCTTGTATTAACGAGCGAGAATAGTAAAACAATGGAGGAGAATGAAGTTATACAGTCCCCTTGAATATAAGGGAAACTCGTACGAGTGTTTCGAAATTGGATTTCAAACATGCATAGAGTTATTGTAGAGGGTTGATATGAAATCGCAGGGAACAAAAGTAGGAAATGTTTGGAAAAATGAGGGAAAGGGAGCAGAAAAGACTGTATAAATGTGAATAGAGGGAAAACAAGGAATGAGAGGAATTTCTGGAGGAGGAGGGCATCTCTCCCACCATTTTCTTATCTCTGGATTGCAGACGAGAACTTTTTTGCATTCGAAGCGGCGATGGATGAATAAAAGGTCCTCTTTCGTCATAAAGGCGTGATTTACAATGAAGATTGATGTGTTAACGTTCCGCCTTTTTTGCGATAATCAGAAACCGAATATTTTTTCTTAAGAGAAATGGCAAATGGTTTTCATTCCGAAGAATCATTTTAGATAGCTTGTATCCGCAATTTCAAATTTCAAGTTTTTGTACTTTAGATGAGGAGCCAATGCTGGTGATTACAGGAAAAGAATTTAATTTTAAGTCAGAATTTTCTTCCAAAAAACAGAATGAATCGAATCTAAGTGGGTAAGTTTCACAATTCATTATATAGCAAGGTGTCAAAATTGAATGCATCAAAAACTCATTCTTTATCATACATTTTTAGTTCCTGACATCTATTATAATATACATACATCGTGCAGTCATAAGATCATTATTCTTCTTAGTCGAAAATCATATCTAAAAAATCCCAGAATTTATTTTGCGAAATAAGACATTAACCTTCATTCTTTGAAAAATTAAAGAATATCTAATTGCGAGGTTATTTTTCCGATTTAGCCTCCACTCAATCATCGTTACAGCTTTCTCATTCTCCTAAAAGAATGGAAGGCGATGCCTAAAATAAATTCCCCTAGACGAAAACAAAATATGCTTTCGCAACCACCCGAGGAAGGAAACCTCATTTTAGAATTGCGGAATAATGCATTCCATTTAGTATCTCGGCTGCTGAAGGGATGCTCTGATTACACGCTGGTTACTCGTTTTCTCACGCCAAGTTAATTTCCATACATAATCTCATTCCAGAATGCACCGGAGTTTATTTTAATCTTCATCAGTCATGCGCAATACATTATCCAACGTTTAACTTTCAATAATTTATAAAATGAAGTTAACTAATTTCAACAAAATATTTTCGAAGTATATATTTTTGTACTAAAACTAATATATATAATTAGCCTAATGAAAAAATTTTACTTCTACTTTTAAGTAATGTGACCTTTTTAAAAAGAAGCTTCTGGTTCATACTCCTTTTTGAATTAAAAATGGATTTTTTTATTTTCACGAATTCGCTTTAAGTAAATAAAATGTTGAAATTTTTAATAACCGAGATTCTTGGTTAAGGAAGATGTCTAAAAGAGAAATTTACTCACGTATATCAAGTGGAGAGGCTGTTTTAATGGAAGCAAATGCGAAGAAGAAGATGGCAGCGGTGCATGAGATGACGCCCTTGGAGCCGTGCATTCTTTCCTTCAGCGGTTATGTGCCATCGGTCGCTGAAACAAAGAAAACTAGAGTTAGAGAGATTTTTGGAATGAGTTTAATGATTAATATGGTGGCTTTAATTGCTTTACGTAGTTGATAAATTAACTAATGAAATGAATTTTTTAATATGAGTCATCCAATGTGATGATCAATTAACGAATATGGAAAATATTTATTACTATAATTAAGGGCAAAGTTTAGTATTATTATAATAAGGATCTTTGAAATTTTCGGCATAATTTGAATGAAATTATCTATGAATCACATCATTAGAGGGAAATTAACGATAAATTCACATAAAAATTATAATTAAAAGAAAAAGTTAGGAAAGTTATTAAAAATCAGGAAAAGAATTTGGACAAAAACAGATTAAAATGAAAAGAATATAATATTTATTACCATGGAATTGTAGAATTTTTCTTATCAACTCCTATCGGTATAAATCACTGAAAAGAGCAACAAATAAGGTACCTAAAATTAACTTTATCGAAAGGCTATAAAACTGTTCCCATATTTTTAAGGAAGATTACGGAGATGCCATATAAGTTCCTCATCCTGCTTAAATTTCCCAGAAGCAGATATTTCCTTAAGGCGCATTAATATGGAGTTCGTGAAGCGGACACACATGAATTTAGATTAAAACTCTGCGTTCACCTTCGACCTCATTTTTCCCAGATGCGCAATAGCAAGAAGTCCAAGCCAATATCGAAGAGGAACACCTGGTGACGAATGACATTTTCCTATGAAATAACGACTTCCGAGAGAGGAAAAATAACTCTCTGCAAGTCGGAGGTTGCCTTAGTGGCCCTAGATGACACTGCCACCTATCTTCGGGAACGGGATTGAGATCGATGCTTTGGATCAGGACTCGTGTTTTGGGCCGAGATTGGCCACTCACTCTTTGTGGGACGCGATTAATTTCAAGACGGTCCATCTATAAATCATGCCTTTCTGGGGAAGAAAATAATACGGCTGCTTTTCGCCAAACATAAGGTCAACTTCGTACTATCGAGTGACCGTCTTTCCATGAAAAAGAAACTATTTAATCCATTAACACTTAGTTAAATTTAAAAAGATTTAAAAGCATAAAATTTTGATGATACAATTATAAATGATGAGTCATGCGTATAGTGTTCGTATTTTATGAATGGATGTTTTGCTTAAACTTTTCAAACCATCATCCCTTCTGTGACGAATGTGATCCATTGGTTAGTTAACTATTGCACACTTTCAGAGAAATATCTGAAAATGGTAAAATTTTAAATTGAAGTAAAAGATAAATAAACAGATTATAAGTAAAAATAAAAATTATTGTTCTTCATTTATTATAATAAAAATTAATTCTCTAGCTGAAATGTCGTCTATCGGTGAGATATACAATAACCCTGCAATAAGTGGATAGAAAATAAAAAGATTCTCAAATGTTGAAACAATGCCGTTTCTGTGCACAAAAATGTTCAAAACAATAAGTTATTGGATTTGAAATAACTCATTCGTTAGAGGAACGAAGGCTTGGAATCCAATCTATTCTTTGCTAACTGATGATATGCAGTCACTTGGCTTCTGAAAATAGTAGAGAATCGGTGATAAATGATGCGAATGTTATCTAAAGAGTGACGAAGTTTTCGGACTTCCAGAGGAGCGTTTAGTTCTCCGAGGCTATTACCTGTACGGTCAGCATCTCTGCTCTAAAAATACTTTTTCTCATTGAAGGATACAAACTCTTGTATTTCCCGTCGAACATCATCTATTTCCATTGCCATGACAAACGATCCAAAAGAACACAATAAATCTGTCCTCAATCTTCTTTCCCCTCAATGCACCCTCCCTTCCACTGCACCTCTTTATCCTTCAGCATCTCCACCTCATCCCGTTGACCACCCGTCAGCTGAAGGGATACACTGTGTATCTTGGAGATCCTCTATACGTCACCGGCTTTCGAGAGGTTAAAAGAGGGGCTTCAAGTGTAGAATTCTGGGATTGGTTATAAGGGAGTGACGAGGGATGGACGGAAGATGTTAAGGAAGAATTATAGCATTAGGATCCAAAAAAATCGACCTTCTTGGAGAAACAATATCGTTTCTGTTATAAGGTTCACATTATATTTATTTCTGGCTCTTCCTCAATTAACAAGGTTTATTAGAAAATAATAAAACATTTTACCCACGTCTTTTGAGTAATATGTTTGGAAAATATATTATGCCAGATAATTTCTATATGATAATTTATATTATAGGTTGTGTAAGCTTAGACCAACTGATCTTAGAATGATTTTTAAAGATATTTTCGTCGCGTCAATTTTTTCAGCTAAACTTGAATTAAAAATTGAATCATGAGAGAGCAAAATTAACAAAAAATATCTGAATTCGTTAATCAGCTCAAAGAAATCTCAACAGGCGTTCAAAAAAGAAACTATTGATGGGGGCATCTAAGAAGAGAGAAAATAATACAACGACTGAATTATTCATCAAAGGCATCGGCCCAGACGCTTCCTGTAATGGAAGATGCTTTGATATTCGTATACATACAGAAGGGCCTTCTGGATTAGATTTCAAGTTGGAAGTAGCTGGAGGAATATAATCCAAACAAAATAAACGTAAAGTTTCGATGGTCATTCTTTGCTCTGAGGTTTCGTGACAAACAAAGATCGCGTGACTGTTTCGATTGGTTTGAGAAAATTCCCTTTCCATTCTTCATCATCGTCGATTTTCTGCTTAGCGCTCATGCATTCACCGAATTCCTTGCTCATTCTTTACAGAGCGAGAAATCTCCGGACGAATAGAATTAAAATAGAATGAGAAAATATCAAAAAACCTTATTTCTCGTTATTTTAGGATTTTACTTTTGCGCTTCCTTCGATTGTTTTTGGTATTTTTCGTTCATAATCAGAATCTCGTTTTTCAGATCTAACTTTCTTATTTTCTATTTCTTCTGAGAATCAAGGGAGATGGTATGTGGTATTAATTATTGAACCGAGTGCCCTTCAGTCCATTTCCTTTTCATACCGAAAGGTGTCATGCATTCTAATTGAGGATATTTCAAACAGTTGTTTTCCATTTATAGAAAGAATATTATATTGGATGCCAGACATTTTATTGTGATGAACGTTGCATTTCTATTCAACGATATCGTATGACAGTTGACGGATGACATTGTATTAACTTTCGTGGAATTTACTGAAAAGAAAATAAATTTTTTTCTATGTCACAGTAAATATTGATGGAGTTTTATTTCCATGAAATTCTAGCCGTTGTTCTGCTAAAATGACGCATCGAACAATTCATTAATCTTAAATATGATACTTACAGCTCTTTTATCAAAATATTTTAATTTTAGATAAAATTTGTTTTGCTTGGCCGTTTTTTAATTCGCAAATGCAAGATAGAATTCCTGTTTCTTTCTTAAAATATGTTAAAGTTTTTATAGATGAAATATGATGTACAGTTATTAAATGCTGAAATTGATTTCATTAATGCATCAAACAGCAGTTCTCAAGGAATAAATCTTTAAATAAAAAACATTTTTTCGAGTTATGGAGAAACAAATTATTCTTGAACGGCCAATTCGCTTTTCTAAAGAATTTCTCGTGATTTTTATCAATAAAGATAATCGAAAATTTAAAAGTTAGTTGCAGCTCGTAAATTTAGCAAAATCTGTAACTATTTCCTTCCTTGAAACCCTGAGAAAACAAGCGTATATTTAAAATCGAATCCACTATTGATAATATTGATAATCATTCAATACTGTGGTACCTCGAGATACGAGTTTAATTATTTCTGTGACCTTGCTCGTATGTCAAATTGCTCGTATCTGGAATCATTTTTCCCCATTGAAAGTAATGCAAATGCCATTAATCCGTTCCGCACCTATGAAAAATCCCCAAAACATTTTAAATTATGAATAAAGATATATTTTCAATTAACAAATAAACGTGTATAATTAACAAATATATTAAAATATTATGAAACAAAGAAACAAAAGAGTTATTTAGATTAGTCTTACTTTGGTGACGGACAAGTTCGGCTAATGAAGGTGAACGGCGAGGAGGAGGGAAGGAGTGTAGGCACTCTAGACACATACGTAAACGGTGCTTTTCTAAAACTTCAAACTATTTTCGTAACTTTAAACTAAAACAACACTTTATTTATTTCAAATAAAAGAAAATACTTAAAACAATGCTCTTAACTTTAAACTTAAATTAACCTTAACATGAACGTAAATTTAATTATCACTTCTTGGCTGCACTTTCTACACTCTAAAAAAATGCAGTAATTATGTATGTATTAGTTAGTAAAAATGATTAAAGCGCACAAGATGCACTTCAAGCGGGTAACACGTGCGAATGAGTGAGAGATTTTCTCGGATGATGCTCGACCCTGCGCACCAACTAGCTGGACGCTCCGGAAGCACGAATTTGGGCTCGTATCTCGAACGAAAATATGGTCCGAGCTCCAGCTCGTATCTCAAAAAACTCGTATGTCGGGCTGCTCGTGACTCGAGGTACCACTGTATTGATCAATACTTCTTCATAACGGTGTATTAAAAAACAGATAACTGATAAGGTTAAAAAGGAGAGATATTTTTAGAATTACTAAATTTCAATAAATGAAATAGAGATATATAAATGGATGCATGAGTTAACTTCTCTCACCATTTAATCGATTTCTTGAATTAACGTTGAGTCTCGCAAAAACATTTAATGATTGATTTGTTTTCAAGAAATGTGAAAGATGAGGAACGAAACAATATGCTATGCATTTTATGGTTACTTGTTATAATATTTTGAGGCTTTCGTAGAGCGGTAAATAATCATTTCTAGGTTTGTTTTACTCAAATCTATGAAAGCCGAACATCTTCTTTCGACAAATGAAGAAGTGCAGTAACACGGTCTGAGATGGAAGAAAAGTGTGACATATGCACGCATTAGCTACTCTAATTCCGGAAGTAAATAAACATCGTACAAGGGAGCGAAAATGAAATAAAACCGAGAAAAGTGAGATAAACCGATGAGAAAATTGAATTGCGGAAAAAGGATAAAGAAGTTTCCGTAAACCGAGGAAGAAGCGGTAAAAAAATAGGGAGCCGAAAAATGGATAGCATTGTGGTTGAAGAGGAAAATCCGGTGGTGGATGGAGAGTTATGGCAGAGGATGGAAAACAGGAGAAAGGATTGAGAATTCCGGATCCATGGCAACGTGGAAAATGCTGAAAGTAACCGCACAGACATCGTCGGTCAGGAAACTCGCCCGTTGACCTCTCATGTGCGGCATACGTTCCAAGCCACACTGGGGACCATGACAACACTATCTCCGGAGCAACCCTTTTTCAACGCACCCTTGGCATCCATCACAGGGATCTTTCTAAAACCTCCTTCGACCTCTTGGCACACGCACTCTGCTATCACCCGAAGAATTCCTTTTGCCCGAATTCTGTTTCTGATACACGAGAGATAGTTTGTTGATTGTGAATTGGGGATATACATTGGGAAACATTCTTGAAGAGTAAAGGAGTCGATAGAGATGGTTTGCATGATTCATTAACTTCTTCTGACTTAGTAATCCATTCGATTGAGCTATGTAAAGGACTCTTATATTATTTAAATAAAATTTCCGGAAATAACACTACATCGCATTATTAAGTAGTAAATGACATCAATTCCAAATAAAGTGTTTTATTGCTATACCTTCGGAGTGAAATGACATCAATTCATGGTTTCAGGAATATTTTTTCTGATAAACTAGATCTAGAGAATTCATACAGAAAAATTTGCATTGGTGAACCGATAATATTTCTCACACTTTCGTTATGTAACCAATATAATTCATAACAAATTTAACGCGAAATATTATAAATAACATGCAATATAATTTAACGCGGCTAAGATAAAATGTTCTAAGGTAAGTCTGAGCAGTAATGATGCATTAAACCATTGGTAAACTCGTATATAATCTATTTAATAATTTTTTTATATATCCAAGTGATCCTCAAAACGGTGAAAGTTACGTTTGAGAGATGTTGGCCAAAAAATCGCGTATTCATAGATAAAGTCAAAGAATTAGTGTTTCATCAGTCTACAAAGCATGTTTATATTTTTTGGGTAAATTAAATATTTGGTAATCCAGAAATATGGTTGATCTTCTGTGATTTTCAGATAAACAGACATAAATTAACCGATAATATGCGCTTGAAATAAATTATGCGAGAGCATACGTTTCCTTTTAAAATCGAATGTTTAAGTACACTCGATTAAAATCATCTCTTATTTGCTCACTTTATTTCACTCTGCATTTTGATGAACGGCTTCGTTAAAACATCGGTGGAAATTATACGCTAAAGCTACTCAGTAAATCAAATAATGATATTTAAACCGGGCAAACAAAAGAGTTCGTCGAATACCCATTCGCTGAAATAGCCTAATCAAACATAGGTTTTATCGTGTGCACGATATAATTCATGAAACTCTTCATTTCTTTCTGTGGTGCGGCTTATGTGCACGGAATCAAACCCTTAAGCTCAAATGTCCTACATGGAGGAATAAATCACAGATATTCTAGCTTTAATGGCGAATTATTACTGAAAATTAGATGAGAATGGCATAAACAAAAGTTTAATGAATGTAAGGGAAAAATAGGTATTTTTACACGAGAAAGCGTACGCTTTTCAAACAGAGATGAAAGGGAGAGAAAAATAGGTTCGATGAATGTATTCGAGGATAAACGATAAAAACTAAATTTTATTGCAATTCCATAGCGAAGAGAAAATATCCATTCCTTATGTATAAATAAAAGATTGATTGAAAAAGGTATCCTTTAAGACGAGACTACGTAGAAAATATTTTCCTATGTTTTCTTGAGAGATATTCGCTCAAAAAAGCAAAATTGAGTTTCCTCCACGCCTTGTAGTGTTTGGGGAAATTGTTTGGAGTGGCTCGGGAAATTGACGAATAAGAGAGTTGGTAGACCAAGGAGTTTTAGAACTCCTTCATAACTTATTCATCCTCTCGATGAACTTTTCATGCAACCTCTGACCCCCCAATTTTCTCCGAAACCACAAGGTTGCTGACCACACACCGTTTAGCCCCATTCATGATACTTTCCACTTCCTTTACCATTAACGATCTCCTGCTTCTTTTACAGTTCCCAAAGGAATTGTTCCGACATAACCGCATCGTGAAGTCTCTAAATTATTCCAGCAGAGGCCATTTAAAAAATACGCAATAGTCCTGAGACTTCGTTTAGGGGTCTGAACACTGTTTGTTTTATTAAATACTAATTCTCTCGTAAGAAGACTCCAACATACATAAGAAAATTTTCTGGTGTAATTATTTCCTCCCGCTTGTTCGCTCCAAAACGCGAATATTTGTGGGAAATATGAACCATTATTTTTCTTTAATACAAAAATATCACAATTTGTATTAGATGCAAGGCCAAAATTACGAGAAGAAGTTTCGTTTGATAGGAGAGGGCAAATGTGTATTAAGCTCTATTGGAAAGGATGAATGTTCTATTGAGATTATGTACGTTGAAATCTGATAAAACTGTTTTTATTATTTAAAAATTAAGGAAAATTTAGGACGAAAATCGACCAAATGGAGGTGAATCATAAGTATATAGTATTATAGTAAGTTAGTATTATAGTAAGTTAGTGGTACAATAAAAATTGCTGCCTCTTCCGTATTTTAGAAGTCCTAATCAATCCGAAGTACTTTCTGAATCATGATTACTGTAACTTGTAAAGATAATGAAAGCATCATTTATATTGTAAAACATTATTCCTCTTAGATGACAGAATTTCTCGAAAGATGTTTGATCTTAGGATTTTCGTCGACTTCGTTATTGATTGCCGACGAGATTTGGTTTAGATACTTTTCTTATTCCAGCACGTCAAAGCTTGATTGACAAGGTTATTTATCGAAATTAAATTATTTCATAGCATATATAAGTAGTTTGCATAAACTATTCATAAATATATTCATATTTGAAATATTTCTTTCCACTATCATTCCTATTGTCCAAAGAAGATTTTATTGCAGAGAGCATTAAGAACAAGAGCAAACATTTTCACTTAGAATTATATACACTAAAAACATAACTAGGCCATGAATGCATTAATTGGTGTTATTCACTCGTAAGAGGATTTATATGGTATCATTAGCCTCAGACGCCTGCATATTTCGATTCCTTGGGATAGAAACAAAAATCCAAGCAAATAAAATTGGAAAAAGAAGAAAGTTATTCTTGAATGAGAAACCGAACGATACAAAACTAAATTGGCGGGAGTATGAATGAGATATTAGAGGAAAAGAACCAATGATTTAAATAAGGATGAGGAATGAGGAAGACCTTCGACGGGCAAAAAGGTAGACTTTTGCATTGACCAATAGTTTTTTATGGAAAAAGGTGGAAAGGATTTGTTTTAAGAAGTGGTTGTATCACTCGAAGAATCAAAGAAAGTCTGAGGGATTTCAATGAGAAGCGGGAAAAAGGGAAGAATTGGAAAAAAATAATGGGAATTCGCGCCTTAATTGCGCCTCTTCAAACATTCAAGCTCTTTTCTATTATTAAGGAGCCACTAATAATTCAAGAGGATCCGTTTGAACGTAATTGAGAGGTGAGAATTCAGTTTCTTCTTACGCTTCCTTAGCAACCAATTCGATAATAATTATCGCCGAGGAAAATTTTATAAGAAGGGAAAGAGTATAAGATGGGTCAATGGTTGAAAAATCGATATTTTGAGGGATTTTGATCACTATTATAAAATATCACATTAGCCCCACGTATAGGGCTGAAAATTAATACATTATAGGAAATCGAGAGAAACATTGGCATACAAATCATTGATAATCTAATGATCTATCAAAAAAGGTCCATTCTTTATCAAGGACGCTTCATCATTTGGTAAATTTGATTATATTTTATGGCTTTAAAGTTATTTGCGAGTTATATAGTGAATATTTGTAAATGGAAGCATAAATTTGACTCGGATTTATACCGTTTCAATAATTTATTTCCCTCGTATATTTACTGTACCTTTCATGTATAAGCTTCTGTAATTTTTCTCAAAAGATACAGTCATAATTTATGGTTTATTAATCATAGAAAATTGATTCCTTAATTTTTTCTATAAAAAGTTCACAAACGTCGAGAAAATACATAAATATTCTTTAAATAAGCTTATACTTCTGTTAAGATTGTACTCTATTGCATTTTGGACCATCTACTCGCGTTGATTAAAAAGATTTCTCTGTCTTTCTTAGCTCAGTATACCTTAGTGATACACACTCGTTCTTAACACTTTGAGAAAGCAAATCTCTAAGAGGGATTTTCCACACTTTCAATTTATACACTCTTAAGACTATTACGTTACCTGATTCCTCACCCAAATCCACTCAACTATTTAATCATTTCCTCGCTTGTTTTTAGAATATTTCTCTTTCGTAATACTTCCTGAATCACTTTCAGAATTCAAAGGGAATAATTCTAATGAATAAGATGGGAATGTGTGAGATATTCGATTCTAACGCAAATAATTTTGGTGTTAACAAAGTAATTTGCGAGTGAAAGGTCGAATCATTTAATCAGGCAATTTGCTCATTTGAAGGAACCAAAATAAAATTCCTCATTTCTCCCAAAACGGAATTGTAAATAACCAAGAAATGCTAAAAGAAGACGACATTATTCATTAATAATGTAAATATTACACGAACTTTGTGTGAGTGTACTTAATCTGCGGTAAAAGAAAGGTATTTTTTCATCGGAGTACAAATAGCTGCACAGATTAAAATAAATGAAGATCGAAATTAAAAAGGGAGATATCTGATTCTTTCAGTAAAATCATCTAATTAAGTGAGGAATACTGTCTTTACCCCCTATCCTTTGTGTTTTTAGCTATATTAAGTAATTTAAAGCTTATTTACGAGTTGAAATATTAATATGTACTTAAAAGAGGTCTAGAAAGACCGATTTTCGGTAGCTAATCTTAATTATTCTTTAATATATCTTTTGTTAGTATTTCTTACATCTAATTGAGAAGAAACTGAAAGTAATTAAAAGAAAATGGTATAAAATTAATAATCAAGCCTCCTTCATTTGCAGATCAATAGCTACTTTCGTGTTGTCATACGAACAGATTATTATTTCACCCAACAATGGAATTCGTCATTAAAAACTGGCGCAAGAGACGATATACATGAAATTGAATTATTTTTTCATAAAATACGTTTTCATATAATTACAAGCCATTAAAAATAGAAATAAACACACATGAATGTTGATATGTTCAAATTACTCAAACTGAATTAATAGCAACATGACTAGTATTCGAACCGAGATCCTCCACTTGCCGGGCAGGTATGCTTGTATTATATTAATATTAGGAATCATCGATCAGTTTTAGCCAAAGAAACATTGAAATACAACACTACATTGCCCAAAAACACTCCCTTAACAGAATTGGCATTTGGGTGCAAATGATGGAAGAGATGGGAAAGGAGGCAGGGGGAGTATACTAAAAGTTTTAGGAAATGGGGAAGGCGGCATGTGATGGAGAGTGGAAAGGAGAGAATCTTGAAAATTTAAACGGGGTGAATGCATGTGAGGAAGGGATAGAGGTTGTGACCCCTAACTGGACATTGAAAATTCTCTATTCTCCGGCCATTCGTAGAGAGGGATGAATGGATGCGGTTTTGAGATTTAGGCTCTTTTATTGAACGGAGTTTTCTTATTCCACTCCTTATACCACTGCTCTCTATGAGTTAGGATTAGACGTATTCGTGCTGGTAGAAATGATAATCATTAACGAGGAATAACATTGCAATCTATGCTGAAAATCTCATAAATAATTATGAACATCGAAGCATTGAAATAATAGGAAGGTTTTCATATATTCCCAGATTACTACTACGTCTTCCTCAAACGTTCCTTCTCTGAATCTGTATAATAGCATATCTAATCTACTCTTCGATCTTCCCAAAGTAACTACTTAGCTTATATTATATATAATATATGGTAATAACTTAATAATTAAGACGCTCTCTTCTGATTTGTGTCCTTTTTTATTCAGTGAATAGATAAATCTTTAGCAGATATTAAATTATTATATCACGTATTATTTTCGAACGCCGAGAACCTATACTTCTGTCGAATGTATACATCTTCACCTGTAAAATTCTTTAAGATTGCTTACACTTTTATTTAAAAATATTCTTCCTATAAATCATAATATGTCTCTCATTATAATATATGTATGAATAATTTTAAAAATTCTGTAATTATGGAAATGCAACGAGTGCTTCGTTGAAATAGTAGGAATTCTTTCGATAAATTTGACCTGCTCAGGAATGAAAGTATATCTCATTCAAGATATTAATATCCATATTTCCGTGAAACGTGAATATTCCCCAAAAGAGTACTAAAAAGGCGCATGGAATACCGGCTCAAATCGAATTCATTTAAATATATATACAAAAATTCAGATTAGGGTCTGGCAGTGGAACGACTTTGTCACTTTTAAACGGATCGTAACAAGAATTCTAAAGGGAGCTCTAACAGACTCGAACTATTCTCAAAGAGTAGGAATAGAAGGAGACCCTGGGAAATCTAAAATGCCATTCCATTGGTCTGAAAAGGTAACTCGTTATTTCTGGAAAAAGAGGATATGATGAAAGAATTTTGGAAGGACAACGAATCTACGAAGCTGTCCGTTTGGTCTCATCCCCCGTCGAAAAAATCAATAGCACCATAAAGGTAAACTTCACTACATTTTACGAGCTTAAAATTTTGCTTTGGAGAATGGCCGATTTGACACTCATTATCACTGTGCCGATATTTGTACTAAGAATAATGAAGCAGAAATGACAGAAGGAGTATTTTGCGCAAAAAATTAAAATTTACTACGTCCATGAAAATTAATATTTTAAATTTTTTAAGCTGATCATAATAACTGATAATCTTTTATTCACTTTTTAATACGAAAGAAATATTATAGGGATATTAGTGTTCGAACTTTTTCTCCTTCTTCGCCATTAATTATAAATCTTCTATTTATTTCCTAAATCATTCCCTATTACAGATTCTAATTCTTAGAAAAAGTACTCTGAGGGAAACATTAAACGCCTTATGTTTTCTCCAATGACTTCTTGTTTGAATGATCTTCGTAAACAATGGTCAATAGGCGTTTTTTTCATTTCTCGTCGTCAGTTTCCTTGGCTCTTTTTCCGCTCTTTTGGATGTGAAGATTTCACCCTTGGGATCGCACGACCTTCGCCACTTATCTTAATTCGCCCATCTTCTTTCGCTGCGAAGACCCATATGCAAATTATTTCATAATTTATTCATCACCATCGCCTTGTTATCGTAGAATAGGCAAATGTGGGACTCCGTTCCTCGGAAAGAGCCATAGCATTTTAACGACTTGTTGGCACCTTCCCACAAACCCTTCCCAAAACATTTTCTGTGTAAAACTGGCTCTGTTCATAACTATAAACCATTTGTTAAGGAAATTTCTATCGAATGATGTTATTACTTTAAAGCATACATAAAATATGATAAATGGACAACAATGTATACTCATTAACGCGTGTGATTCTCGTGCATGTTCAATTCTTTCACTAAATTTCTTTATATTCAAGATGCAGAATTTAACTTAGTCTCCTACTTCCTTCTCATACATGTATTTTTTTAAAACATTTCGCTAACATCAGAAGGTATTGGAGAAATATCAATATAAAAATATTTTTAGAAATAATGATCTTTAAGCAATTATGGTGGCAACCAGCTGTTTCATCAATTTCTTTTTCGAAGATGGCATTTTAAGAGGAATATTGTGAATAGCTTGCGGTAGATGGAAACCTATCCCGTTATTTTTGACTATCGGGCTCAATTTAATTTTAAATGACTATTTTTAGAGTAAAATGTTTAGAAAAATCTTCAAAACTATTGATAAAAATAAAACACTATCAGAACGTGAAGAGTTGATCACTTCACTACGCCATTGTTAAGATGCTATTTAAAAGCTAATCTTCCATTTATTCTACAGTTATGGTTACCGTATGTACTCCCAAAAAACAGATGTATCGGAGTAAGGCTTCCTCGAGGCAGTTAACCGCGAGATTAAATCGGCGGCTTCCGAGGAGACAAAGGAAAGACCCATTGAAACCCTTAATTTCTCCATTCATCCTTCGATGTCAAAATAGGAGCAGATGAAGGCGTCGAGAGGTGTTCTGGTTGGCAAAAAATCCCAACTTTTCCTAAATTATCTCGTTGACCTAGATTCCAAAGGAGAACGAAGGAGACGCCGAAAAGGTAAATACTTCCCCATTGACCGATCTTTTCTTCCTTTGCCTTTCCTTAGTGAGATCCTCATCTATTCGATCCAGTTGACACCTAATTCCATGTAAAATTACCTCTCTATTTCTTCCTAATATTACAGTCTTCTCACGGTGTTCGGCCATTTTGTGTCAACGCCAAGACTCCTGATGAGCTTATTCTGATGCAAATGCAGCGGATAAAACGGGCGATGATACATTTGAGGGGAAAAACGAAGGCACGAGGGATGGAACGGATTGCCAAGTTATCCGACAAGATTGTTCTGTAAAGTTTGAGATGAAGAACGTAATGAATATTCCTCGATTTTAATTTTTTGGGCAAAGAATGAAATTAATTAGAAAATAAAATAAATGAAAATCGCATTCAAATTTGTGATATGATAATGAAATACTCATAGGAAACGTAGATTTAGACTCAAAGTATAATTGAAGATTAATGAATGAAAATGTTCAGAGATATAGAATACTCTCTCAAATAATCTCAATTCAAAACCAAAAGTTTTCTTTTCTTTCTCTTCACTCGCTTATGATCTTTCTGAAGACTTCGTGGTACCTTTAAAAACATAGAATGAATTTGAATAGGAAGTAATAAAAAAAACTTTGTAAATTTCCACAGAAAATTGCTATATTTGCAACCGGTTTCGTAATATGAAATTACATCCTCAGGCTCATCCTCAATTTCATATTACGAAACCGGTTGCAAATATAACAATTTTCTGTGGAAATTTACAAAGTTGTTTTTATTACTATGGCATTCCACGAAGTCACGCCTTCTCACATTGATTTCATTGAATAGAAAGGGCAAAGGATAATATACCACGCAATATAATCTGTGCTTCATTAACGAATTAATATTTTCAATAATAGCAAAGTTGATGAGATATGTCAAATTTTTAGGGCCCTTTAATTACATGTAAAATCACTAACAACTCAATGAGAGAACGTATATTTATATAGAAGTAAAATATTCATTGAAGTAGAGAAACTTTATCTAACGAAACAATACGGCATTTTTCTCATTCGATTAGCCAAAAACTACAAAGTTTCATTATTTCTTCGATCACTGAAGGGATTAGTGTATGATAAATCATTCGTTTATACCGAAGAAATTAAGATTCTGCTTTTAATTCAGAAATATAGCTTAGATTGTCGTAAGTGAAAAATTAAAAAAAAATAAATAAATAATGAAGTGCAATGGTAGAGAAAAAAATAATATGAGAAGAACATGAGGAATATCGGAAGAGCAGAAGGTTGTGGGACAGTGGGGTCAAGGATTCAGCTCGAAGCTGTGGATTGCCATCCGAAAGGAGTAAAAAGGTCGAAGTTGAACGCAGTAAAGGATGAATTACTGGGAACCGAAAGGATAAATGAAAAGTCTTCTTTTGTCTGCACATGGGCAGTGAGTGAATACAAGAGATACAGAAAGAGATCCGTAGGAAATATGGAAAAAGATAATAATAGACAACGAAAATAAATGAGAGAGTAAATACATAACTTCAATGTATATAAACATCGAAATGTCTTCATACAAGTCGTGAAAAAGAAAGCGTAGAAGAAGAGAGATTAGTTAAAGCATAAATGAAGGATGAAACGGATAAAATCACCTATGGCTGAACGTAAGTAAATAAAACTATGATTTCTTCAATTTTTTGAAAAAATGAAGAAATCAATAGCTTTAATTAACAGATAATTTAATTTCACAAAAGGGCTTTGTGATACGTGAATATATAATTTAAACAGAAAAGATGAAATTACTACCGTATCCTTTCACTGCAATATATTTCTTATAATTTACAAATATAGATACCCAAATACCGCCATCTCACTAGGATAATGCAAGCTAATTATTCCTTTTATATAACTGCTAAATCAACTTTTTAAAAAATTCAATAATTTTTAGGATGGAAATTAATCCGAAAATACTTATTTTTATTTTTTAGAATCGGAACTAACTTCTATATTTCATGATATCGACTTACATATTTTTGTATTATAAAAATTATATACGAAACTTAGTAGAAAGCATAATAATTAATCTTTATTTCTGGCAAAATGCAGACGAAAAAGACCACTCTCATATTTAACCCTCCAAATAACGAAGACCATTAAATCCCAGAATAATCCGATATGAAGAGACGGAAAGTACATAAAGTAAATAAAATTTTCCGCGGTCATCTTCGAGATCTTTGGGTTAATCTCTGCATTAGCAGCTCTTTTATAGTATTTCTTTATTTAAGTTTAAACACTATTTGATTTTCCTTTTGAGAATAGGATAATTATTGAACTATTATTTTTTCCTCATGGTGAGCCATTTTCTGGAAACTTTAATGATGCTTAATTTCCAAAATCCTTTTAACTTGGAGTGTATCAATCTTGGATAAAATTCATTCTACTATAAATTAAAACTTATATAGTATCTTGGTAGCACAAGATTGATTTATTCATTATTGAAATGAATAGTTTTATCTAAGGATGTTACTCATATTTCTTCTATTAATGAAAACATGCTTAATGTATACATTCTTCCAGGAAATTATATTTTACAGAAACAACGAACGCCTGCAAAAATCGTTTGGGTAATTATCAAGAAAATAAGAAATATTTCTTAATAAACGACTGTAAATTGTTCAAAAACGTATGATTTCAATATATGATTAATTTTTATTGGATTCTTACTGAAACTGGATATTGCAAGGAGAGAAAAAAAATTTCTCGTACGAAATGTCAAAAAAATTGCACTCATTAAAAATAACAAAGGAATCGCCGTTTCAGCAAAGACAAATTTCTCTTTAGAATCTACCACATTCAAGTAAACTTCTCTTTTAAAAAAGCCCATTCTATATGCCGTAGTAATGAGATGAAAGGAGAGAGGTCATTTGAGTGCAGATAGATGTTGTGTGGATGAAGGCACGGAGAGTGCAGCTGTTACAGTGTGCAGCTGAAAAGAAGTAGAAAATCCCTTCGAGCAACCATCCGCAGTACAAGAATTCCGAGCACGAATAGAGTGCTCGGAGAAACGGCCGTCGGTCTGTTAAGGGAGAGAAGTGGCGAATGGAGTTCTAAGCAGTTCTATGACGTTCCCTCGTCTCTATCGTTATCAAATAATACGAGATTTGCTTTTATAGATCTCTGGAGGAGATTGACTTTTAGTTTCTTTAACTTTAATTAATTAAAAGAGAACAATTTAAATTTTACTTTTATATTGATTGAAAATCTCCAATATACACATACTGTTTGAGATATGGTACTCGTAAATTAAGAGCTCTATTATTTTTCTATGATATATGAAATTTATAACTTATATTCGATTGTTAATGAGCAAGTAAATTATTTAACTTACAAATTGAGATGGAATTCGTCTCATAGTCCCAACGTCAATAGATTCCATATTTTTCTCTTTTACGTGTTCGTATTAGGGATTTAACCATAAACGAATTTTAGCAGTTTAAAAATGTGCTAAGTTATTTTGTTTAATTTAATATCATTAATTGATGCTCATTTCGTAATATATACTCCTTTATATGCAGATAATGATTTTATATTTATCTTAGTAATCCTTGAAATCTCTTAATTAAGTTTTTTTCGGAGAAACGTTCAATTTACGTACATCTAAATCTTATTACTCTTCTTATTCGAAGTATTTCTCTATGGTCCTACTCTCGCTCTGTAAAAAGTCCCTTTTTCGAGTGATTCCATACGTATGTGTAGACCGATAGTCCATTTGGAAATTACGTTGAATATCTCGGCAACTTCTCCACTTCTCGCTCCAACTCTCCCATCAAAAGCCACTTAAATATATGTCCTTTCCCAGAACTTTAATTATATCTTTCGTGTGAGAGATTCTCCCAGGATCGGCCCCTTCTTCATGAACAAACTCCTTCATGAATTACTTTAAAAACTAATTCTCTGATATTTGCATTTTACTTTTGAATGCATAACACAAGGTAGGTATCATTTAGAGATAAAAGATATTGATTTCTGAAGAATATTACAGTTTATCGATAAAGTACATTGCATGATTTAATTGCATTCTGTAATGTCAGTCAACTAGTTTACAATTTATAAACTAAGGAGTTTGTTTAGTTAAATACTATCACTATTGATTTATATTGGTTTCATTTAGTTGTACCTTGAATCTTTTGATATGTATGTGATAAGTTCCTGAATCGTAAGGAAGAAACACGAGAATAAAATATAAATACAGAGAAGGTAATCAGGAAATACATTATACCATTATTATTATTATATAATAGTACCTATTTTAGGAGAAGAATTATATCTATCAAATGCTAATAATATAAAATGTGTTAATAATAATCCATTCCTATACCTGAAAAATATCCGTAGCCTAAGACGCACCTTTTATTCATTCAATTTTCAAGATTTATCAAATAGTATTTTGACACAACTGTGTGCTTTTGAAAATTACAATTTTTTTACAAAAATAGAAATGTATATGAGAATCTCGAAATGTCTGGTATAAGTCGATAATCTTCTAAGACTCATCTTAAAAGCTAAAATCAGTGCACATTATAAAAAGCAATCATTTCATTTCCAATATTTAGCACTATCTGTTGTTGAAGATAAATATTATCACTCTATTTATTGCTCCAAATGTGTATTCCTTAGAAAGGAATCATCGATAAGATGAAACATTTCATACTATTCAACTGAATTAAAGAACTCTATCAAATACTAGAGTCTATAGAATTGCTGTATCTCACATCAAAAGACCGTACAACGTGTGCCACTTTGATGTGCAGTCGCCTCCTCATTGTGCACTTTCTTTCAAAAGATAGGAACCAGTGACCGGATCTCTTTTTCCGCAAACTTTCCCATGCGAACAATATCTCCGACCTCTCCTTCATCTATTTACCCTTGGATTTTGCCTTCCCTCTCTTTCTTTCTATACAAGACCACTTCGATGCATTACACCTGTCTTACGATGATGTTATAACTTATATCGCTGTTTGCTACTTAAAATCTTTTACCAGTTACTCCAATTTTATTACAGTTAATTCTTTTACGTTCCAAATACTTTTTGATAATGAAATACCCAAATGTAATGTTTTGAGATATAATAGTCCGGCATATACGAAGATTTGGTTTTAAGGTTATAAATATTTACGGAATTAGAAATAAGTTCAATATATATATTACACCTATATATATATATATATATATATATATGTATGTATGCAAAAATCAAGTAGTATACCAAAAGCTGAAATTGTGAACATTTTATCCGATTTGAAATATTAATACTTTAATTTATTTGAATTAATTGAAACTTAATAACACAAAATTTAGTATTATTACTAACAGGCAAGATGAAATTGAATTGAATTCTTTAAGTCACTCAAATCTCGCTGAATTTTTCTTCTCATTGCCTCACTTTTAGCCCCATTTTTACTTCGCTGTTTCCTAAAACACTCTTTGTATCCAACCTTCTTCAACTCCTTAAATGCCCTCCTTCGCACCCTTAAATCTTCAGTGGAACTCGAGTACTTTTTCCTTTTCATAACTCTTCCCATTATTTAATGAGGAGATGGAGGAATGAAGAGGATGTGAAAGTGGCCAATGAAAGCCAAAGAGGGGAGCTTGTTTACCGGACAACATTGGATGACCGTGATTGAATGAAACGGCTTCTCTGTATGTTGTCATATCGACCTCGTCCCAATTGGGATAACATTCAGACAATTACATAAACAACCAATGGAAAGAATTGAAAGCCCCTGTTACAGTCTCGGATACTCGTTTAATTAAAACGTAGACGTAAACGATTGGTTTTTGTTCCCATTTCAATGAGCCAATTTTATATCTTTGATTATCATTTACAGTATCGAGTTAATCAGAATATCTTTAAACGATTTTATGACTCGTTGCTTTCGAATAGTTTCCACTGATTGAATTTTAGAACGAGGTTTGCTGGAATTTAATGTCCAATCGTTTTAAAGGTTGAATGAGACGAAATTTAAATTGCAAACAAATTGCGAATGCTTTTGATGAAAAAATTAAAATACACAATTTTTCTCGGATTTTCAATCCTGCTCTCACAAAAGCTTTTGCTTTATCTACATTTATTCCAAACAAAAGATAACTATGAATTCTAGAATTTGAAACAAAAGCAATGGTATTTAGAATAACTATTGACAAATATATCCTTACCAGAAAAACCCAACTAAATCTCTTGATATTATTTTATGATATACTATTTATAAAGGGTTAAAGTTCGTCATACGAAAAGATAATATAAACACGAAATTTGAAATTTCGTATCCGAACTCAAATGGAAGGATATTTAGCTTTTCGCTTCTTAACTGTAGACATCCGCATGAGCGGTTGATTAGATCTTCCGTAAATTGGCTGAGAGACTCTAAAGTAACCGTGGATTTATTTCAATTTTCAAATTATGTCGAACCAAAATTTCATTGGATGTATGACGTATCTACAGTATTGTAATACCACAACGCCGCGTTAATGTAGCATACCAGCCCTTCAAGTGGGAGACCTGGGTTCGAGTCCCTGTCATATCGCAAATTTTCTCTTCTGTTTAACTCTGATTTTCACCTCGTAATAAGCGCACGCTTTTTCGTACTTAATTTAATTTATTCTTCCCTTGTTTAAAAATAAAATTAAAAAGTAAACTATCTAATAAGAAGGAAAGTATTTTAAGATAGTGTAATGTTTTTAAGTTTTATTTCTAAACTATATTTAACCGTCTGCCACTTAAACATATAAGAATCGTAAATAAAAAAATCTGTATCTATGTTCCGTATTAGGCTCTCTAAAGCCGTTGTCATCCCAATTCAAGAATCACTAATCCTACTTCTGTTTTAAATATCTCTTAGTTACTTTATCTCATCAGAAGCAATTTCGATTGAAGCGGAAATATTGAGTAGATGGGTGTTTTTCATGTATAATAATATTATTTGCGTTGAAAACGCTATACATCTAATATACAATTGAACTTCATTGAATGGAACAGTATAGCATTGAATATTAAAAAACATGTTGATTGAAATATTAGATAAAGATTTTATTTTATACGATTTATTTCGTTTTTTTATGACATATTTAATGTCATTAAAAATTACACACGATTACAGAGTTGACCGTCACCAAATTTTTCGTCCATTTTCTTTCTTCATGTATCAGTATATATATATATATATATATATATATATATATATATGTATATATATTACATTTCAAACGAACCAGCCAAAAATTCCACTTTTGCAGTCACTTACCTAATTTCTTCCATTCTACTTACAAAGCAATTGAATTTCTTATACTCTTTTACCATGTTTAAATTCTACTCTGATAAATCTCTCAATTTTTCCTTATTCCAGTTTCTTCCTCTGTTCCGAGCTTATCGTTTTCTCCTAAAGCAAAATCACCTCAGCATGTATTTTCGCCTTCCATCATTTTCCTCTAATTTTACACGCTCTCTGAGGATTCCATCGTTTTCAATCCGCTCTTCAATTTTTAATTCCGTTTCTTTCATAACTCCTTACTCGTCAACGCACTCGATTCCGCTCTAAAACCGAATCCTCTTTTAAAAGTAGACAAATTTATATGTATGTATTTATATATTCGTACGCATGTAAACTTGTATTTCATTTTCGCTTTGTTTACGTAAGCATTTTCTCTCGGTGAACAACTCTTCAAAACGTCAGTCCATTTAGTAAATTTGTCTTCCAAAAGAGCGAAAAAAGAAACGGTCGCATAAAGCTCAAATAAAAGAGTGATGGACAATGGATCTCCTTTGTCTCCCTTTTTCTTTTTTTTAAATCTTCGATCTGTTTCTTCATTTCCCCATGGCTTTCGTCTGCGCCACTTCGATTTAAGGGTTTCTTTCTTTGGCGCCGTTAATTCGTTGAAAATTCAAATCGATCTGTAAGCTGAGGAACGAATCCCATCCAACCGAAGAGAGTGGAGAAGGATCTTTTCTTTCTGACCAGTGCTAATTAAAGTAATGTAATTTTATTACCTCAACTTCTAAATGTAATTAAATAAAACTAGGTCTTCCAATGGGAGTTGGGAGATAAAGTTGCTCAGCTACTTCAAAATCGGTGACATTTTTCTAAATCCGAAAATCATTATCTGTATGTTAATGTAGTTTATGAACTAATTAATTTCGTAAATCATCCTAGACAGGAATTTTTCATCTATGTTTATTTTGGAAACTTCATCTGGTAGAGTGGGTACGAATATGTAAGTAAATTCTCAAAAAAATAAAACATTAAGTTATAGCAATCTTTAAGAATGTATCATGCTCTTTTAGATACAGGCGATCAAAATTTCTTGAAGGACTTTATGTTTTATATGAGTTTGCTTGCTATCTCTAAGACGTTATGATATGAGAACAACCATAATCCACATATAACTAAATGAAGACGGTGGAATATAATGCAATGAACTACAAACATCGGTAATACCTGCAACACGTTTTTAAAAATATTTCTTCTTGGACAAAAGTTCAATTTTTCGTGAATTGAATGAGGGATTACTTAAACTCTTACGTTTAAAACAACTCTGAGGAAGCACTTGACACAAAGCGTTCCAATTTTCCTGAAAGCGCTTGTTGCGTCAGAAGGACGTTCCGACCCAGTTGTCCGGATACTCTGCAATCCATGCGAACGAATTCAAGTACTTAAAAAAACATATCGCACTTCATCGTTCCGCCGGATGGAATCTGTGAGATTTACGTAAACTATGTACTTGAGCCATTCTAATTATCAGAGTGGTGAGAATTCCTATTCACGCAAGAGTCTGGCGATCTAAATAATTTCACTGGATTGAATGTGAAGAGGCGTTATGGAAAACTTACGGACGAGCTCAATCGATTACTGCTTTCGTAAAGCGAATTAGGTTTCGCCATCAAAAGAGAGCCTTTCCATTTAAAGAAAGCACCGTTTTTGCAATCTTTTTCTGCTTCAAGGAAAATGGACTCGTTCATTATGGAAGACCAATGCTATAATTTGAGAATCCCCTTCATTCGCTATAGCTCTACGATTTTCGGAGAAGAGGATGATGATAAATAATAATGAGGACTTTATTCGATTATTAACTCTATTCCACCTTTTTTCATTCCGATTTTCGTAATGGTTTTCTCAGTGTTGTGATAATTAACGATGCTTGAACCTATTTAGCATTGAAACGTGTTCGCCCTTCAAGAATTATCTTCATTTGGTGGAAATGTAATTCGAAATTGATATCTTTCAGGATCTTTAAAAATCCTTGAATTTCGTTTCGGCTGTGTGATTATGGACTGAAACTACATATAAACTTTTGTCACTCAAATGAATAATGAATAATTATATTGTTCGGAAATGTACGAAAATGTAAACCTCTAAAACTTGTTGAATATCTTTGAAATTGAACATGTATAGTTCTTAGACATTTCATTACTTCCCGTTATATTTACTTCAATTATTCCTAAGCTAATTTATAATAAATATTAGTCAGTTCTACGTTTCTTGAACGCTCAAACGTCTATCAGATCGTAGTGAATTGAAGGTTTTACTACTAATGAGTAACATGTGAATTTCTCCTTTATATTTCAACTGTTCAACTTTTTCCATTGAAAATTTCAAATATGGAAACAGTGATTGCATATTTCTGTTTTTTGCAAAGATTTAAATAGTAACTTGTTACAACACTTAATGCATTGGAAATAAAATTTATATGCTTTCTTTCAATATATTATATCGCATATTTATCTGCTAAATGATGCAAGATAAATTAGCCACACATCGGATTTGTCCAAATCTGCTTCGTTAGCTTTTACTATCGAAATCTTTAAAATTGCAATTCTGATAAACGGTAAATTACACCTTAATTGAAGAAATTTTTATTTACAAATCATGTAGAAATATTATTTCTCTGTCGTAGGGCTTCAAGCTATCTTTTGAAGTACTTTAACCTCTGCTTCATTACTCAAACGTATCTCCTCTTCCCAACTTCTTTTTTGTCGTCTCCTTTCCATTCATTTTCCACTTAAGTCTTCTTTCGAATGGAAGTCGATGTGGAAAAATCAGACTCATGAAAGACTTCCGAATTATCGAAAGGGCGAAATATTTGTATCGAGAGAAATGCGAGAAGAGTGAACGAGATCCTAAGATAAATGGGATCTCATATAATGAAGGAAAATGAAGAGCGAAATCCAGAAATGAAAGGAGAGATTGAAAGAGGCAAATTAAAAAGTCAGAAAAACGGAGGAAAATGTGGCAGAGATATTTACTCACATAGAAAAATAGAAAAGAAATAGTTGAGACTAAAGAGAGGCAAATGTTTGGAACATTTTACGGGAGGTAATTGGAATCAGGTGAGTTATAATGTAGAAACATAAAATAAATTAGCGAATTGGTGTAGAGCAGGTTGTTTTGAGTGTCTATTGGGATGAAGAATAAGAATTGAAGAGGAATGAAGAGTAAAAAACGAAAGAGAGTTAACTCTTTCGTAATAGAATTAAATATTATTAATAAAACGACTTTATTTTATGACATAACATGCGTCGAGTATATTGATGAAATATTTCATGGATTGGACTTTATATTAAAGCCAAATCTTCAAATCATACGATTAATTACATGACATTGAAATGTGAGCTAAATAACTGTATTTTCAACTTTTGGAGGAATTAGAAAAAAATATTTGTGTATAGGGGAATAATGTTTGGAGGCAAAATACACCTAAGTAATGAGAGCTATAGATGTAATAAATTATAATACTTACAGTTATGAAGGTAATGTAACATGTTTAAACCATTCATGATATACGCTTGATTAACTTTTAAAATATTTTGGAACAATCAGGGAATAAAGAGATTGTTTTTAAATTAAGTCAGAAAAGGAGAGAATGAAAGATAATAGAACATAGAAATTGTAAAGTGGCTCAGAAGGAAACGAAACGTTTAAGGATAAACAGAGTAGAGAGGTTATTATATCGGAAGTTTTTTCTTCCTTTTTTCAGTTAGACCTTCAAAATAAAACAATTTGTACTGCGTCATATAACCTACCGTCCTTTTTTAAAAGTAAAATATATTATATTCTGTTTTATTTTATATTTCAATTCTTCCTATCTTATGATTCACAGAATTTCCGACTTAGTGAAGTGTATTATCCAACATATAAGGACTCTGTATGTTTTCTTATACTCTTTTGATATATATTCCGATCCAAATTAAGTGGATGATTCGCTGGTGGAGACACAAAGTATGCGAATAACTTGTTAACAATGCTGTCACTAAAAATATTTCACCTGATAATAAAGACGAAATCACAAACTATTTAACGTTCTCCTTAAACTTCGCTATCTCAGTAATGTACAATTAAAATATCGAAACAATGGGACGTTAATGAAAAAGAGAATAAATTAAATGTGAAACAATAACGATTTGCTACAAAACGCTTATTCTAAGAATCTCGTTTTTGATTCGGAAGTAGGTCAATAAATCGATCAACGGGAAAAACGTCGTTCTCATTCTGCTTCCGATCTCATTTTGTCAACTCCTCATCTTTCATTAATTACTCTATTCTTTACTCTCCTCCTCATCTGCTCTTTCATTAGCTAACTGCTCTTATTTCCATCGTCTTCATGGGCCCATTTCACGTAAAATCCATTTAATTTATTTTCTGCGAGGGACGCGGACTAAGGGCCGGTTTTACGTCTTTGCAACTGAAAGCTTATTGATTATATTGAGCAAAATTTAAAAGTATGACTCAATGGAGACGAATGTAATAATTTTTGTATTCATATTTTTAATTAATCAAATATACACAATATCTAAGAATGCAGTGTATTATTTTTCTTAATGTGAATATATCATATAACAAATAGAGATTTTTGTTTAATTTATTCATTATAAACTACTATTATTTGTGAAAAAATTCGAGAGTTCTATATCTATAGCACGAATTGGATTACTATAATAGCTTCCAATAAATATTTGCCTTGATTTATTATAATTTACACACTTGCACGCAGTTTTATAAAATATCGATTGAACATCATGAGTTTATGTCATATTATCGGACTGACTTTTTTTGAGCGTATATTTGCAATCTTTAAATGAAAAGTAACTTGGAAATTGCCATTGTAAAAACTTACTTTAACTTAAAACTTTACTGAGTGCGGCCTTTTTCCATATCTCAAAAGACAAAATATATATATATATATATATTTTGTCTTTTGAGATATGGAAAAAGGCCGCACTCAGTAAAAGAGAAGGAGCAAGGGAAAATACGGCTCGATTTGATAGTTCTACACAAACATATTATGCTTCGATTGGAAACGAAGTCCCATAAAAGGGAAGAGACGATAAAATTGAAGAGAATTGAGAGAGGGAAGAATTTGGGAAGTTAGTAGTTCCGAACGATTTCTTTTTTTAACGGAAATGAAAGTGAAGGCAGAAAAATCACATGGGTCGAGCGATATAGAGGCTATGTGGAGGGAGAAATGTCTTCCATCAAGAGGTCGATTTGCCCCGGATTGGGTAAAGATGTGGAATCATTTACTTCGGACCACCTTTGTCCCTTTCCTCTCTCTTAGTTATTTCTCTTTCAACTCCAATTCTCTTCTTATTTCGAACGTATGCTCCATTTTTAACATCAGTGCTATCTCATGCGGACATTTTGCTTATCAAGGGAAACGCTGATGTTTCCTTGCATTTCAATTCATCCATATATTTCGCATTGTTCTGTTCTATTTTCAATAAAAGTTACATATCCTATCTTCATTTCGTGGAGTTTTGGTCAAACTATCTTGGATATAACACTTGGCATTACTAACAATCAAATATTTAATAGAAATAGGATTGTGGATGAAATGATGGAGTATTTTCGTTCTATATGCGCTCGGAAAAGTTAATTATTGATGTAAAATTTTCTAATTTTGTAAACGAAATTAATCACAAATTTATTTCCTGAACTAAAACTATGCTTTTGTTTTAAGAACTTAGTGGTAGTAAATCTATTAAAATAACTATAATTCGCAGGTCATGGAATATTAATAGAAGTACCAAAATAATTTTTGACTTAATTATTAAATACGTATAAAATTAACTATCATAAAGCAAACCCAGTCGCTGATTCATTTCTGTGAATCGAGGGCTATTTAGTAGATATTCGAAAAATATGAAACGGAAGCATTAAATATTCGCGTGGGTAAATATGGGAGAAGAAATATCTGAGCGCGAACCTCAGGAATCCATTACAAACTGTAAATGAAAGAAAACACTTACCAGATTTATTTGTGATCTAGATTTCGACACTTCATCGGCATCATAAATCATTATAGTGGTTCGGGTATAAGTGTTTTCTTTCATTTACCGTTTTGAATTTGTTTTTAAATAGAAGTCTCTTTATGTATTGCTATAATGCAGTTCATTTCAAAGAGGCAATAAAAAAGGTGAATTAAAACTTAAGAGAACGAAACGCCAGCAACAGAACTTGAGATAGAAATTGCAGATATTTATCTGATTGCCTTAAAATGCCTCTCCTAAATTGTATTTCGGATTTGTTCCTCTCCCTTTGAGTTGAGAGAGATCATGTTTATTCAAAGACATACCATCCCATTCATGGCCTATATATCTCTTCACAAGCATTAATTCTATTTTTCTGTACGAATTTCGAAGGAAATCATTCTGAAACAGTATTCAGTTTTAAGATAAGGTAGGACTGGGTATAGTCCTCAGCTAAAACTTGCTCCTGATAAGGAGGCTGCGTATCTACCCTAGACCTAAATCTTAAGATTTCCTTTTTGCAAACCCCACCACTTCCCATGTTCACAGTTTTTCATTTTAGTAGGTATTATTTCCCCTCTCGATGAAAGTGAAAAAATCGTGTCCGGAATGATATGGCTTCAAAAAATCGATTTGATGAGAGGTATTTGACATTCAGAGGAATGAGAAAATATTCCGCTGGTATGAGCTGGGTAAAAACTCATTTTTCTCTAAGCACGTCTTCAGGGGAAGATATTCCGAATGAAAGCCAGTGAAATGTAAAACCGTATTTTTTTAGCAGAAATCTTAATTCCCTTTTGAGTAGACGACCTTGGATGAAAACTTTTCAATCCTCTGGAACTTAGAAATTTCTTATTTTCATTTAAAACCTTTCATTTTTTAGATGAGCCGATGACGTATTATTTTCCAAAGTAGTAGACTCACTCACATTTTTTTACGTGATAAACTTGTTCAGATCAAAATGAGTTTTATATTTATTTTTTTAACGTAAAAAAGACACGATTGGTAAACTTATAAGTTGAGAAGACTAAAGACTAAAACAACCGACCCGGAATAAAGAGATTTAGGTTCGAGTCCCAGTTCTGTCGGCTATATTTCGTTAAATCCTTGGTTTATTTCGTACTGCGTGACTATCAATTCTCAGTCGAATGTATCCTTTACCTTGGTTAGTATTCCAAATTAAAGACTGTTTCTTATTGCATATTATCCTACATCAGGCTATAAAAGACAACTTTTTATGCATGATCGTTAACGCATACAACATTTTATAGTATGGTATCAAGTTTCTCCTTTGGTTGAAATGAAAAAGAGCTGAGCATTTGATAAAAATAAAAGCGTAAACGTTGTGAAAGGGTAGTTATCTGAGGTTATCGAAAAAGGAATTAGTCAAACATTTGCTTTTCAATCTGTATTTCACATTTCGAAAGAAGGAGATGCGTTGATTTGTTAGAAAAATACGAAGTGTATTAATTATGGAAAGTTTTAAATGATTAAGCATTCCTATGATTTCTATGATGCTGTTAATATTGAGATGTAAATCTTAGAGAAGAATCATACGGATTCTGTTATAGAAATGTTCCATTAATTGCAGAATGCATATATCAAATAAAAAAAACTTCAAAGAGAAAACAAACTATTGCATCGTAAATAGAGCGATTTTGCGTGCATAAACAAGCTATTCAAATTCCCTATGTTCTACCTCAGTTTCAATCAAATGTCAAAACAAAGTAGCTGAAACTAGATTACCTGAAGATTAAATTATTCGAAATTAGCTCGTTTAGCCAATTTGTACACATGTGCGAGTCACAAAGAGGAGATCTAAAGACAGATATAGAGAGGATATAAAGCAATGACTACTGCTAAATAGCTCACAAAATTACGTGTAACAGTCACCAAATACACGACGAGGGTAACAAGACGAGACCTTAATTACAACGATGTTCCATTTTAGGGCAGCGTTTCTATATACTACCGGTGCTTATTCCACGTAGTGTTGGTCGGAGATATTCGCAATGCTAATTGGACGCTTTTTGCCTTTTACACCAATCTCCGTATATATTCAACGAAGATCATGTTTCCAGTTTAGAAGTCTAAAAGTATATACTTATAATGATAGGTGTATAAATTTTATCAATAATCTTAATAATAATAGATGAGTACAGCGACTATGAGAAAGTTCTTTAAATTTACTTGACAATTCATGATCATCAATAATGGTTTATTACCCGTCGTTGTATCATTTTTCAGCGATGAAAACTCATCTTTTCAGAATCTTTTCTCGAATTTAGTTGAACTCTTAGTAAACTTTAGAGGACTAATAGATACTAAACTTGATCGCTTGATAATATTGAATATAAATACTCAATGTACTTGCAACTTAATTTATGAGTAATTATTGAAAGTTAATTCTGGAATTCGTCTTAGTTTTCATTGAAGTTATCAATTATTTATACTACGTACATTCAGAGATTGCATATTTATTAAAAATTTCATATCCAGAGCTTAAAGTATTAATCGATTCATTTTTATATTTAAAAATGCTACAATAAATGACATTTATGATTTCTGTGTATATTTCCAATGATAGGAAAAAAAGTATGGGCGAAGATGAAGGCAACCAAATTTTTTCGTAATTCTATTCAAAATATTTGATAATACTGATATTTTAATTAAGCATACAACTTACAATTAATAATAAAATTTCTCTCTTCGTCACCATTTTCATTAGTCAGTATAAATTTAACACCAAATAATCTGAGGAGCTTTGTTACTAATAAATTTATTAGATTTTTAAATATCATTTAATAATATATGAAACCATCAATCGGTTCAAACAAAAACTTTCTTCAAAATAATTATTCTTCAGTTTGTGCCAACCATTATTTGGTTAATAGAGAAAATAAAGGTAGAATTAAAAAAAATAACTTACTCGACCATGCGATGAATTTCACCTGTATATAAATTTATATTTTACGGAAATCAAAGAAAACTCGTGTGATTTAAATAACGCAATCTTTAGATTTATTCTTTACTCGGTAGAGAAGAATCCGAATCCCAAAACAATTGAAGGTATGGAGCCGCTTTGAATCTGGTCGTAATTGATACCCTCCAGATAAGGATGCATTCGCACGCGACCAATTACACCGGCGTAAACTAGCAGAATCCGAATGGCTTCCTTTGAGAATCCTCTTCTGACCACTCCCAGTGTGCATTTTCGCAAGAGGAAATATCCCTTTGACCTCATAACTCCATTTGCCTACTCCTTTTGAGTTATGGTTGGGAAAATCGATTTTGCAGTGCCAGGAGGCGCTGCTGTGTACGGCTTAGGAGGCAAGTCCTAACAACTCTCTCTTTCCAAACCAAAAGGGCCTTCGAAATATTTCTCTAATCGACGATGAACATTCCATTCCATGCCATATAAGAAAACATTTAATGCCTTTTTACAATTTTTAATAATTTAGCAATTATTCTATTTAAAAAATAATACACTTACATTTAAAGCACTAAAGTAATTTGAATTTAACGATGTTCAGGTGAAATTTTTACGAAGATATTCTTTTTAGTTGTCTTACTTCGTCATGCAGCACGGGTGGCCAAACTGTAGCTCTTTGAAGGATCATTTGAGGCTCTTTATAAATGTACCAGAGTTTCCATTTTCGTGTTGTTATGCTACAAAAGTCATTATCGTTCGTATGTGTTTTAAATTGTCTTTTGAGTTACTGACAAAAACATGAAAGAATAAATGCAAAAAATTTCATTTACATCCAAATTTAGAATGTTATGACTTATCGAAAATATTCGGAATAACTTACTCGTGTGAATATTTTATTCAAATTTAAAATTCGTGAAATCCAAAGACCGATCTGCATCAACTAGAATATAAGAAAGAATAACTGAGAAGTGCTGTCACCAATTTTCAACAATTTTAAAGAATAATCGAAGTAACTAAATTTATTAAGTTTTTAAGCATTTAATTTTAAAATTTAAATTCATTGCGTATATTTCCTACTTTTATATGTATGTTTGTAATAAAAAATTAGGAGAAAATTAACACCTTTGGATACCTTTTTTATTGCAGCTTGCGAAGTATTTCAAAATTTTGAAAAATGGCTCGGAATATCAAGGATCCACCCTCGTAATATAGGGTGAATTCAAAGTGAGGCATCATTTTGAAAATATTATCTTCTTATCATTAGATATATTAATATATTGAAGATGAATCCTATTTTTTAAAATCTATGCTTTAAATTGTAGCTGAACATGATTTAGTTTTGTGTTAAGTACAGCAAAAACAAGAAAAACTGAAACAGATCTGATGTTTTCTAGGAGAACTTGGGCTCTCTTAGAACTTATCTCGGGCAGCACGGAGGGAAGTTCCAACAAAACCTGTTTTTTTTCCTTACTCGTGGAGTAGAAATAAAAAATGAATTTAATATTATTTTCTAAAGTGTTTCAATTTGAAATATTTTTTTCTATTATAGGAATTCTAAGTAGAGAGTGAAATACTCTGGAACATAAATAAGAGAGTATACATAAATAGAAGTAGCAATCTAATGCTTTCCGATCCAGGAATTTCTAAAATATGATAACCGATGGTGTGGTATTCAGCTTTGCCATTTGAGAAACAACGATATGAGATATCCTCTCAAAATATATAGACCCAAATTGGATTGGTTCTGAGCCACTTACTGAGCTATACTTTACTCCTTTTGTTCGTTATGGTGATCTAAAGTGAATGTTATGAGTGAATGCCCAAGAATAGAAAACGTTGAGATCGTAAGAAATAAAGAATTCAAACCCTTCAATCAATATCAGGGCTTTTATTTTATTTGTAATCAAAAAGTACATTCATATTCTTGTTTATGTAAAATTTGAAGGTTCATCGTAACAAGCAAAAGCCTCAAAATCCTAGCTACATTATCACTTCCGATGAATATTTCTTTTTACCGCAAAATATAATGGCCGTTCTTTAAAAACAGGAGGAGAAAGATTTCAAGGATCCGAGATTTTAGTAAATTATATTTCAACAAAGTGAGGAATTAAGATCTTTCTGAAAGTTAAAAAGAAGCAATATTATATAGATCAATTTCGCCTGATAGGGTGAAGTACGGCGGGGACTTTGTGCGCCCCGGGACCGCTACGGTAGCCGTGAAGGCCTATCAGGAACCCTGAAAAACCTTACTTGAAAACTTATTCAGTTTATTTATTGATTGATATTAATGTTAATTGTATTATTGTATTATTGACGAGGGTATTCCTCACATTTATGTTTAAATTTTGGATATTTTTCTTTTCAATTACATTTATATTATTGTAGTGATTTAAATTGGTATATATTATGTTTATGTGTATATACTGATGAATTGACTACCTGTAGTGTATAAAGTTGTACTGTAAAAACGTCGCCACCTGACTTAACGTCTGACTGCGACGGTTTTGTATAATAATAATAATAATTTGCATCTTTTTCCTTTATTTAACATAATTATTCGTCATCTTGACGGTGTTTCATAGTTCTTTTATAATCTAACAATTTTATTTTCCGATCATTTAGCGAATAAAATGCATTAAATCAATGGGAACTTTTTCAAACTCAGATATAATAATCTACGATAAAATTAAATAATAATTCGAATATTCATTGAAAGTTACTCGGAAAACCTCCGTTTCGAAACAGAGATATTAATTTGTCGTTTTATTAGAAAATACTATTCGCCGTCAAATATAAAAATTATTTCGAAGAATTGAATTATTCATCAAAATTGAATATTTTTAGGAAAATTACGCTATTAACGCTTATCTAAGACCAAATATCGAAAAACAAAAAATTCTCAACTATTTATTATAAATTGTATTATAATTATCATATTTATATAATATAATTATTGTATTTATATTTATAATTATTGTATTTATCCCCATCTTATTTCGAAAAGATGGATTTTAAAGAGTTTGAGCTGCAGATGGAATTAAGTTCATATAACAGCGGCGTACGTTTTCTTACGAATGTTACAAAAGAACAATTGTGCTCTGGAATATGATAAATAAAAGCGAAGAAGAGAGGCAGGAGCGGAAGAACAAATTTTGAAGGATAGCTGAAGAATGCAAAAGTGCAGCCGATTAATTAAATGTTCAAACGGTGAAAGGGAAGATTAGAGAAGAATTGTAATGAAGGTTTTCTGCATATATGGTTCTTAACTTCTTTCCGACATCGAAAAATTATTGGAAAGATGAATAATCGTAAAAATTAAAATTATTACAACCGACTTTCGACTTTTGAGTCCTTAATAAAGAAAATCTAAAATTTAGCGTGAAATTGAACTAGATTGACATGAAATTTCTCGAAAATTCAAAATATGTTAAATGTGATGCAGTAACATGAATATCCAGAAAATTTGGAAAAGGGATCAATAACATAAATAGATAATTAGATAACATTTTAGAGTTGAAATCCTGAAAATTTTGATATTCACAAAAGAGGAAGTAAAATACCGGTAATGTGAGAATTTATGTGATTTTGTTCTAGGAATATTCATTAGTCATGGAACCCATTCAGCGAATGGGTTCCAAAGACCGATACTCAATTCAAAGGATAGTACTCGAATTTACATCATTCAGCAATCCATAAAAAGAATGACCCTTAGACTCGAACTCGATGCCTCGACTTTCTCCGATAACTGTTCAAAACGATGTTCAATTAGAACGTAATTACAGTCTAATTCGGTTTCGTTCGCAATTTGCCTCGAATTAAACAAAAAATTTACTGCTCAATATATCGCCAAGTGATTTTGTCTTGAGTTTCAGCTCTGAATAAAGACGATGAAGCTGTTGAAACGTATGGAAAGAAACAGGTGGGGCAACGGGTGGAGATAAAGAAGGCAGACTACGTGAAATACATCGATCACACACCCATGTCGTAGGCCCTCAGGAATTGGAGGGTTTTGTGGAAATAGCTTTGCGGCGTAGAGTATCCAGGAAGCCATCGAGGATACCACCTCGCACCAACACCATTCCGTGTCACCACTTCTCTCGGTGATAACGGCCTCCGTCAGTGGTGCCCTACAGCGGTGCCCCCCGGAATTATTCTACGACCGCGAAGCCACTTCAAGGATGTCTGCCAACATGCGTGGGGAAAATATATCTTAAAAAAAGGTGGGAAATGATCGTCGTAATTGAGGTGTGCCTTCCGAGGGTTGTTTATTTCTCGTTTCGTAAATTCTTCGGATCATTAGTGTTTCGTGTTGATGCTGGAATGCTTAGATGAGATGGTGTCCCTCAAAAGTTGATGGAATCAACCTTTACTCACCAATTTTGATGACGAAAGATACGTCATTTTATGGTGTTTTTCCGTGTACTCATTACGAAGTAAATGTAACGTGGAAAAATTTTCCTCCGTATTTATGTATGAAAAGAAGAAACTGCAGTACATCAGCCTTAATATGAGGTTAAATTTAAGAAATTTTGAATTTCATTTGATTAATACTGTGGAGAATTTTTTGATATATCTATATAATTTAAATAAAATAATGCGTATGAATAAAATAAGATCAGGTCGAAACTAAGAAGTTTTCCACGATGCAGTTATATCTTTGTTTTTATTATTTTAATATCAAAATAGTATCAGAAGACTTTTGCTAATTGCGAAAGCAGTTAATTACCAAAGTTAGATGATATGGGGAAAACAATGCCCCAGCAAAGGAATCGTTGTTACATAATCCAATCGCGGAGTGCAAGTTCATAAAACAGTTTAGAGCTCCATGAATGGAGCAGATGTTACGTTGAAGAAGCGAACTAACGCGACGTATTTACCGGTTCTGTTTGGAATAATGGCTGCCTAATAGACGCGTTTCGAGCGACGTTATCACGGTAAAAGGTCACGCTTGGATGGTTTTGCTCCTAAAGGAATCTATGCCAATAGTTGGATACGTGAGAGACGTGCACACGCTCAATTAGGGTAGAGAGCTGCGTGTTACTGAGATGTATCGCTAACAGAGTATCGGATTAAATATTAATCTGAACATTGGAGGGTTACTGCTTTTACGCTACCAACGAGATAAGTTAAATCTATGCAATTTACATACACCAAGTATAGTTATATTGATAGTAGTCATTTCTGATGGAAAAAAGTAAAGACAAGTACATAATGAAGAAATCCCCGTGGCTTACGTCTATTAGCCGAAAATCGATAATTTCCATTCCTAAAACAAACGTGCCATACAAAAGTGAACTAAAATTGATCATATGTCTTTATAAGTTGCTAATCTTATTTTCCTTGGTTATGCATATAAAAAATTATTTCACATTAGGTGTTGGATTTCAATATTGATAAAAGTCGTTAGTGGTGAAGGAAGAATGATATTTTATAATCTTTAAGTATTCACTTTGGAATATTCCAGTTTCAGTTTAATTTTTTTACAGATTAAGGAGGTTTTAATGAAAAGGATTGCGGGAATAAAGAAGCACTGGAGAATTAGAAAGTCCAAAGCTGTTTTGAAAACTGATCTTGTAGCTCTTATTCAGCCAATTAATTTTTATTGATAATTAAGCATCATGTCGTTATAAATTCCATAAACAGTAGTCGTTTAAAGTAATTTATAAGTTCATCGACGTTAGAATTTAATACATTCAATTAACTATGAATCGCACCCAGGGCTATCAAATTTCAGTTTTCTTCTCAGTGAGATAAACTCGTTCATTTTTCTCAAATAAATTATTGAGTAACACTATGCGTCTGGGAAATCTTTGCTCATAATCCTTGTAAAATATTCAGTGATCTCAAGGTCTTAATAAAATCAAATTATTGCCTTTTACTTATGTTCTAGATGTTTTATTACTTTTCCAATACTTTGTATATTAAAATTATAAGCACATCATTGATTTCATCTATCTGTTTACTGGAAGTATGTCAATATATTATTAAAGATAAAAATTTAAAGTTTTACGACGTTAGCAGATATTGGGTTTTAAACGGACATTTGCGTACTAGAAAACCTGAGGAAAAAAATGCTGAAAATAGTGGAAAGACTTCATTTACCCATGAGGTGGCAATTAATTGAGAGTAATATTGCTCACTTACTTGAAAAAATTACTTTGAAAGTATTTTAAACTATTAGACATTAATAACAATTTCTTTCTCTTTACAGTATCACCAACGAAACAAATTAATGACTCAGAAATGGTATAAACTGAATCAAAATTATTCTAAAAATCTTCTCTGCAATTCAATATCGCAGATATGCTTTCTCAAAAATAGTAATGAAGATCACTTATCACCCCCAAAATGTATTTTTGGGTAGATAAATACCATAACTCCGAGAGAATAATGATGCTTAAATCAGAGACTTTGAAGATGTTTAGAGCTACCTTCGTCTTTATGTGGTGAACCACCTTCTGCGAGAGGCGAAGTTATGAAGTTGGCTTAGGTGTGACCGTTGGAGGAATCAGGTTAATCGTATCTTTTTCTCGAAGCTCCAGCAGAATGCTCTCGAATAGTTTCTCTAACTCGTGCCGTTATGCACTCCAATCCTTAATGTTGTTACGATAAGTTAGACGATATCACCCAAATTACTGAACGCGAAGTACCATGTACATATTAACTACTAATGAAAAGTTAATTCATTTTATTGAATATTCTACACATTTCTTACGATTACACTGTCAGACTTTTCCTACTCTAAAAAAATTAATCACGGAAAAGTATACAATGTATCATTTTTATGAGATTATGAGAGAATTTATATACACACAAATTTACAATATATATATATTTATTTATTTATGTAGTATATATAGCTGCTTTGGGGTATATATAGGATACGAATATCCAGCCCAAACTACGGGGTCCACCGACTCGCCGATGTTTTTACGTAATGGTCCACTGATTCTCACTTAGGAAAAAATCGGAAACCGACCCTGACTATAGTATGTTTGATTCTAGGAGGCCCCAAAATCGGACTTTCCCAGTAAGAATACTTTGGGTCGATTTTTGTTAATTTTTAAAAATACTTGCCGTTTGTATATAAGTTTTAAATTTCATAGATCCATAGATAAGCATCATTTCTATCTATTTCTGCTATCTAGTGTATGCTGTTAGTCATTGGTTCGAGGCTCATTTGAGATTCTCCCACTTCAAATAAACGGGAGGAGCATTTGAATATTTCTTTTAGTAATTTATTTCACATATGGACAGCTGTAACTTTGCGTGATTATAGAAATTACAATTACCTTTTTAAATAAAAAGATCGTACCGCAAGAAGGCATGAGTTCGATTCTAGGGGGAATTTAGATATTCTCCACGAGGAATAATATAATAATAATCATTAATAATGAAAAGATTAATCGATTTATGCAAAATTACGAATAGTGCGTTCAGTATTATGAAAGGAACCTTTTGAAAGTTAAAAGTAATTCAAATAAAATGTATTGGAAAGTGACGGTGTATAAAGTATGAAATTATGAAAATAAATACCTCAAAAAGTGAGCTTAAATACTAAATTAAACAGGTTAGCATTACTCCAATCGAATTCTTAAGGATTACAATCATAGTGAAATTGAGGTGATTGTGTACTGGAAGTTAATGCATTCCATTATATGATTAATATACTTCATTTACATTGACATAAATGCAGATAAAATTTTCATGTTTCCAATTAGGGATAAAGTGAAGGTCTTAATTTGAAAACAGAGTTGAGTATTGAGCAATAAATTAACCGATCATCATTGCGACTCAAATATTTCACTTCTGCTCATTTTCATTTTTGTGAGGTACAAAAAATAAGGTCAGCGTTATCACCTTTCAGCAAAATGATATTGTTATGAATAATATTAAACTATCACTATGATTTTTTCAATTTAATTTTTTATTTAAAAAGCTGAAGTGCGTATGTATATTGAGGAATGATCGTGGAAAATAAAATACGCTTTTCAAATAAATTAAGAAATCTGTTTATGATGAAGAAACATCTTTCCTGTTAAAAACAATAATTTCCGTAATGGTTTGGTTCCCATTTCTCGAAAAAAAGGTAATTTGCTTTTTTCTGAAAATGTCGGTGTTCCAAGTGCTTTATTTATTGGTGAAATCTTCACTATTTTATCTTAACTATTGAGAAACTCTTCACTTGATATTTAGTAACAAAATTAGTCAATTGATATCTCATATTTATTTTTCCAGTTATTTACAAATTATTTATATTTGTTTTTCGAATTTGAATTAACTTCTGATTTTTATGAACTTACACAATATACAAAAGTACAAAAGACTCTTTACATGAACACCCAGTTTTAGCCCTCGAATCAATTCTTTGGGACGGAAAACAATTGCCCTTAAATCATTTGATTAAACGAAGCAGAAATGAAAGTCTCGTTTAGATATTATTTTTCCACAAACTATTGCCGTTGAATGGAATTCATCAAATTAAATATTTTTTCTCTATAACTGAAGGAAGCATTTGTATTGCGGAAAAATAATCGAAGACTGCATTTTAATAGTCTTTGATTAAATTTTAATAAGTAATTATTTTAGTCCAAAATAACAAAAATTTCAAAAAAAACTAAAGTAATGATTCAATATTGCAATAGGAAGTTAAAAAAAGACCTTCTGAAAGAACGCGATGAGCAGTTGGACGTCATTTGTGATGGAATCAGACTGTTTTCCAAAGTTATTTTCATATCACCGAAAAAAGACCTGAGGATACGTTAACTCTTTTTGGATTAACATGAAAGATTTGCACACTGTAACCTATTGAAAAGCACTAGTTGCAAATAACACCACAATTTCAAGGTTAAAAAGTCCTCGCATGGCATAAGCAGGCATCCCCAGGACAATAATGTAGACTCCGTGCTGATTCTCAGCCTTACAAAGAAAAAAGACGAATAATACAATGTATAACACGAACCTAATTACTGTATTTCATGAACAACCTTCTTTTCTAATTAAAAAATTTCCCTTTCGTTGAAAAGTGAAAGACAACAAAGGGAAAAAGCGAATCTGGAGATCCACAAGTGAGATGCTATCTTCCGTAAGAGAGTCGAATATTTTCAAGATATCAAGATGGAAGGTTATAACAAAAATATGTTCCTGAGAGGAAAAAGGCAAAACGTATTATAAAAATGCTCTTTGTTTTGAGTAACTCACCTACGCTCTTCTGCAATACCATGCACCAAGCGGGTACCTCAAAGGCTGTATTGGAAACGCTGCAAGATAGTTCTTAGATACCTTCTTCTGAGGAAACTGGATGATATGGTGGAATATTTTGCTTTTCAATGGTTTATAGTTCCTTTTTAACGGCTAATTAAAGTTGATGCACGTGTTCCGAACAAGTAAACGGGCGCTCCAGTTTAATTCTGTTATTCCTTTTAACTAGACGTTTCTCGAACGACGAAACAAAATGTAATTGAATCGTAAAATAATCCTAATTCACTCTTCATTAAGACTCCGGTCCTTTTCATCAATCGGCAACAGTTCTCCGGATTTTTTGATGTTACGAAAACTTCACCCGAGTTCTCGTAATTAACGTAACACAGAAGTCCAACCTTAGTCGATCCAATTTACGTGTATTTTCTTAGAGCAGCGTCAGAACGAATGTGTCGAGCGAACGCGCACCGACTGAGGGACGAAGTTCTCGGCGGCGCTGGAGGGGAAGTAGGGGAGGATTTGTTAGTGCGAGGGGAACCGAATGCTGCCGACTAATGGACGAAACTGAGCATCGATTTTGAAGCGGAGGAAATGAAGGGATAGCAAAGGGAGATACATTTTTATAGGGAAGTTGCGATTCCGAGACGGTATCGCAAGGATTTTTTAGACGGCGTTAATCAGTGAAAATACACGATTTTCCGCCGGGATAAAGATTCGCGTGATTTATTCTAATTTGAGAAATTGTGAAGGAATTCATCCTTTTGTGTAAGTTTGAGCCTAATTTATTTCATCATTTCACAAGTCAATTATCGCTTGGACTAAGCTCGGATTATGTTAACCAATACTAATTTTTCTCCACTCACCACCACTCCATCACTTCTAAGAAGTGACAAAATAAAATTTTAAATATTCCTTTATCAGAAATGAATATTTAAAAAAATTTTAATTTCTTTCGGAAGAAATAATGGTCGATTTTACGGATGAAAATGAGAAAATCGATATAGTTTTGAGAAATATATACGAGAATCCAAACTGCTTATTTGATAAATCTTAAAATAAAATATTTTTACGCAAAAATACACGCCTACTTAGAAGTAAATTATAACCTTTACTGCGATTTGAGAAGTAAATTATGAATTTATGATAAAAATTGGCTGTAGTTTAAATTATATAAAAAGGAAAGATTTCTAGCGTCGCATTTTTTATTATTTCCGACTATTAATACTGAACTAGGTTCTCTTTCTGCTGCTACATCAAATCAGGCTTATTATTATTACTTATTCTTCATTATTTTATCTATATTTTACCTTTCCGTCTTTAAATTGCTAAATAACAAGCAGCGGAATAATATTTGCGTTTTCTTCAGGATCAACGCTTTTATCTCATTGGAAAAGTATATCTGAAAACTACTTTCTAGGAGCAAGGGAATACACAAGAAAAGAAAGTGATTTTAAATTGGAAAGAAAATCATTGAAAAATAACTTATATTCCTTATTTTTTGTCAGAAAATATTCAATCTAAAATAGCCTTATATATGAATTATATTACACAATTAAAAATATATTACAATTCTTCTAGGAACTATACATTTGCGAATAATCTTTGTATCAATACACAAAAATTAGCAGGGATAGTACAGATATTGTTATTAAAATAAAAAATTATAAATAGGCCTTGAAACAAAACAAAATTCATCCAAACAATCCACTGGCAAGGAGGCAGAAAATTACTCAAAGGTGAATGAGAAGGTATGAGTTAAATTTCAATTGTTAGATGGTTGCAGAAGGTGAGAAAAAGACGGTGCCATTGGTGAATCATTGTGATTCTTTGATTGGTTAAAATTTGAGGCAGAAAAGTTTTTCTTTGCCCATTTACGACGCCATTCCTCGAAGTTAGCTACTCTTAGCTAGTGGTCATAATGGTCATATAATGGGTCCGAAAGCAAAGGGTTAGAGTCACAGTATTTGGGATTTATTGTAAATTCATTGTCTTAATCATGTACATGAAAAAGTCGATTAATTTTCATGAAAAATAGTATATGTGAATAATTTGATCATTGATCCCTTTCCATGGAAAATTATTTTGTAGTGAAACGACGTATACTTTTCCTCTTGAATTGATTTTCTAGACTCTCATTTTTATTTATTTATTGTACATCAGAACTACAAATAGGCACCAGGTGGTAGCTCTACATTTAATATTTCCAATTAATATTGATAAATGAATTACAACTGTATAATTATTATCCACGACATATTTCAATCATATCTTTTGCTTTTCTGATTTGAATTTGTGATGAAAATCATTCTTAATTAGCAGAAGGGTAAAAGTAATTTTTTAGAATGAGAATTTTATCTTTCACGTGAAAATTATGCAAAGAGGTATTATTAAGTTAAATAATGCCCGACGCACATTTTGATATATTTTTGTTTTCTTTCTTTTTTCTTTTCTTTATTTCTTATACATTATTTTTGTTTTTTTTTTTCATAACCGCATTCCTAATTATTAACTCTTATTCGTAATATCCATTTCCACCAAGGACGCATAAACTTCACTGGAGTTATTAAAAATACCTGTGAAATATAATTTGCTGTTTAGCATCAAAAATAGTTAATAACGAACTTTAAAAAAAATTTTATAAAAATTCATACACGTTCTCATTCAATCATGGCAGGAAGAATATTTTGATATCTTCTCATAGCAATTGAATCCCATCGCTGATTGATCCTTACAGGGATGATTGATACGATAGAGATATTTATGCAACCAAAATAATCGTGGCTAATGATAAGATTCGTAATTATGTATTCGTAACATCAAAATCTCACATCGCTTACAAAAAGTGACTCTAGAGCATGATGACAATTAAAAGAATGCTTATAGATTTGATGTGAATAGTAATTTGGATGAAAATTTTCATATAGTTTATAAAGGATATTAATTATGAAAAATTATGAATTCTGACGAGTAACACACTCATATATACGGGGAATAGATTCATTGAAAATAGAGGGAAAATATGAGAATTAATAGTGCCTACATGGACATGCTATTCGATTTAATGAAGTGCTATGCAAATTAGATTCGCTGGATTAAAAATGTATCGAAAGTTCCGTGGAATCGGAGTCAACTATTCAGTAAACGGCAAATGAAATTCTGCGTCTAAGGAAGCGATTGCCGTGAGGGATACGAAAAACGCGAAGCTAACGAATGTGTAAAATCGAGGAGTAAGAAAGAACGAATGATAATGGTAAAAACACAAGAAACAAGTGAAGACTCAGAGGCGAACGAAGTCCGCCGGAAAAGCTAATTGAGGTATGAAAGAAGAGAGGTGTGCGTATTTGTGCAAGTTCAAGTGGATGTCGCGCTGAAAAAATAAAGACGGGGAAAGTTGAACAAAAGTGATAAAGCGCTTTGATTTCGAGAGATGTCTGAAAAGGGTGAGCGGCAGTTTGAATGGAGAGATGTTTGTTTTGAGAGAATGTATTTTGGGTTCAAAAGGTCGCAGAAAAGGAGTTGAATGTCATAAGAAGTGCAGGGATCGAATATCGTTCGAAAAGAGAAGGTTTGGGGAACGAACAATAAAAAGGAAGAATATGCGCGATATTGCAACGATAGGTCGTAAATATTACGGATTTATCCGGAAACACGGACAGTATTAAGATAGGGAATGCTCTTCACGATTTATTGAGTCTGAATCCGGATGTGACGTTCGATAGAAAGAGTCGAAAAACGGATAATTGAAAATGAATATCTTTTTATCTCTTTACATGCGATTGAAGAGAATGTTTTGCGTAAAAAGTATATGAAAATACACAGTACTAACTGTAAGAACTGTTGAATATGCAGTACCATCATATAATTCTACTTAAAAAGAAGGGAAAACGAACTTAGAAAGGGAAAGAAAAACGCTAAGATAATCTGTGAAAAAATCTAGGAAAGGAATTGAAAATAATTTATTTTACTGCAAAAACACGAATGGAAATATCAAATGAATTTTTCTCTGTACTTAGATAGTTCCTTGTTCGATTGTTCAAATTGTAATTAATAAAATTTGAGCAAATATTAGATTTTTCTACACCCTTCTGCAAATATGACAATGTCTTCCAATTTATTTCCAATCTTAAATATTTATATGGCAATATTCCTTTACTTTAAATTTTTGTTGCTAAATTTCGGAGGACTTTGATTTAAAAAGAGATGCGTTTTTAGAAAAACTTGAAGCTATTTTCTATTTTTATTTAGCGTTTATGCCCAAGATATTTGAAATTAATTGCGACAACAAATTTCTATGGGGTCTGAGCCGTCTGACCGACAACAAATTAAAAAAATTATTAATGTGCCGAATGAATAGGCATCGCTGCAAAAATATTTAACATAGTTATTTAAAAAAAACAGTTGGTAGGCTTGTAAGGCCCATGAAATTATTAATCGGTAGTTGACATTTAATTTTTGCTTAAAAAAAATTAGATCTTTCTTTATTGTGTTTACACTTTGATAAGATGATATTTTTAAAACTAGAGATCTTTTAATTTCGTAGATAAACTTTTATTACAAATAATAATTGCATTAATAATCTTTTAATAACATTACATTCATTTCGATTGAATCATCAAGGAATCAGTCTCTTTGAATTTAAAGAAATTAGTCGTACAGGTTTGAAAAAATAATTTAACTAGAAGAATATGCAATATTACTGTAATATTAATATTTATGTACACATATTCCCATAATAAAGCATAAAAGTCTGTGAGAAGCAATTATTCCAGCGTGGGTTCTACACAAAGTTACTTTTCAACATCTTACATCGCAAAATTTAAATTTTGGCTTTTTCGAATCCACCAGTTTTATTAATTTATTACGTCTAAATAATATCACACATCCAAATTGGGAGAAAAAATACTATCTTTTAAACTTACGTATATTGAGTAGAATTTTTTATGATATAATGAATGAATGTATATTGTATGCTGGAGAACTTAAATTAATTTTTTTACTCAAATCTAGACAAATTGGTATCAATGAATACTATTTTATTGTAGTAATAATACTCTAGAAGAAATTCTATTTATGAATAACAATTTCGATATTAAGAGCTATTAATATGCAACGAAAGCTCGGCTGGATTAATGAATCGTTGAGACAGATTTTCGCAAATGTAGGACAGCTAAAAGAGAAAATGTCAAGGATTGAAATGTCAATTACTCGAACATATCTCAATGGAACATCCTACGTCACGTTGTAATAGCTATATGAAGGCTAAATAAGAAGATAATTAAAGCAGCTCGCTCATAGCCAAATTGAACTGCTCCAACAGCCCCTTAACTGTTAATGCTCCAGAGATTCCCCTAGCGACAAATACCCCATTACATTGAAAAATTCACCCGCTTAAAAAACCATTCATTCAATGAGTCCCCTTAATGAAAACGGCTGCTCTTCATTCTGTCAAATGGTCTGCCTCACACAGAATTTCTCTCCACGTCTTAAATTGGAAAAGGAAGAGAAAAAAGACAATAGTCCCTTATTCGGCCACCAGAGCGCGCATGTTGCACCGCAAGCGAAGGCAAATCCTCCACTGAAAATTTGGTGGCTTTTACACACCTAATGGTGGAATCTATGCTTCCGACCCTCTGCCGTCCTTTTCTCTCAGCCCTTCTCTCTGGTGCCTAATTGCATCGGGAAAAAGCCTACGAATACTTCTACTCGGAGATGAGGTCAACGGTACGATGAATAATTACAATGGCGAGAGTAAAGTTTTGCGTATCGGAGTTCCGCTCAGAATATCCGCTATGAATTTAGATTGCCTTCATTGGTTCTAAAGAATTAGTGAGGGAATTGCTTTTCCTTACAGCATTCGATTGGACCAACTCTCCCGATGGGAAAACTTATGGAGTCTGCACTTGTATGGAGACTCGAGTTCTCTTTTCGAGACTTAACAATGGGAAATAATTCCTAAAGTTCAAAATCTGGTTTATTCGGGGAATAAACTCAGTCTTTCTCACAATTTTAAATTTTCGCGCACAATGGCAACTGAAAACACGGCGCTTCGTGCATTTACTTCTCCGAAGTAATGAGATGCTATTTTCATGTACTGCGGAATTTTTGCACAAATTAAATTTCTCATTTAATAATGCCTTTTATTATTCAAAAAACGCATCGTAAATTTTATTCCATATGGAAATGTTCTTTTGCTATTTATTGATATAAAAACGAATGAATATAAATTTGTCATATTTATTTGTTTTGAATATCAAAAGCTATCTTGGATAAGGCATGGTGTGTTACTTCGTTGAACTGTAATTTTTTCAGATTTACACATTTGTGGTCGAGAGTTGCTGTTCATTCTGAGAATTCTGATTATATCATCAGACTCGCGATTCTATGAACTGTTTCTTCCGGTTTGTTTACAGCCTCAAAATTATCATCTTATTTATCCAAAGTCTCGATCGCAAACTATATTTCATGACCAAAATAAGAAACTTTATTCAATTTCCCTTCTTTTGGTTCTACTTTCAAATCCAACGCTGTTTATTTCTAATTTCATTTTGCAAAAGAAAGGAAGCATGCAAGTGAGAAATCGAAGTTTACATGAATTTCTTAAGGGAACAGTTTTTCCCTTCTGGAGTCGAACTGAGTACTCTGACTTAAAATTTTTTTTCAAAAACCTTTCCGGGAATATACCTAATATTTAACAAATTTTTACGACGATTGGGTGGGTGGTTTTTGAATCTATAGAGTACAGATAGACACGCATTCATTTTTATATATATATTGATTTACGAACCGTCATAGAGAACATCGTCTCAGCAATAATACAAGGGCAACGAATCATTTCCACCGAAACCGATCCACTGCGTCATCAAATGACGAAACAATGTCCGAGACAATGAATAATCTAGAAATGGAACGATATGGTGCCAAAACAGCCTTCCCAAATTATGCATCGGCTTGAATGGATACCTGCAGCAGCGAGCCACTCCAATAATTAAAGCCAACGAACCTTCGCACAAATTCGTATTAAACGTAGCATTTCATCGTCGATCAGTTCCACTGCTCCAAAGAGTAAAAGGGATTGAGTTTCATGTGTTGAGTGAAATGGAGATGAGAATAGATTCGATCAAAGTATGGGGAATGAATCCAAATGAAATCATAAACAGTATAATCATAGGTACAGATAAATAGTAGATAAATAATAGATTTATTTGAAAGTTATCAAGGACGGTTTAAGGGATTTCTATCTGTTATAAATCTATATCTATTCCAGTCTGTGTCTATTATAATATCGAAAAGCTAAAATGAATGAATAAAAATAGCAATTAAACAAATTTCAATTAATATGAATTTTTAATGATTCAGAAATAAACTTGTGCTAATAAATTACGAAGAATATATGCTCGAATTTTCTTAAATGCGATATTATGGAAGAATCGATTGAGAATGGGTGACTTAAAATTGATGAATGCCATCGATTGGAATATAAAAAGAAGCCTAAATTGATGTGGTAGAGGAAATGTTAAGAGGGAAACAACAAATCCATATATCAGATAATACAAAAGTATTTTGGGACTGTAAAAGAAAAATGTAGAATGGAAAAATTGTGAAAATATAAAAATAGAAACAGCAAAGACGCAGCTGTACGTGTCTTAAAAATGCAGAAAGAAGATTGAATTTCCGAATCATGAAAAATGTGGAAGTGTTGAAAAGAGCTCAGGAGTGCTATAGAGGAAAAGAGCTAATTTTCCTGTTTTAAATTAAAAAAAGGCCGATTTCACAAGCGACGATGGAGTGATGATGGGAAAAGGCGATAAACGTGACTTATTTAACTTGATCGTGCACCGGAAGCCCAATAGGTCGATCATTGGTGTATCGACCAAACGTTTTAAACATATCGACCGATTATGCGCGTTGTCGATATTGGTTTTGCACTGAATGGCAAATATTCACCCTTAGTTTTTGAGTTTTATTTTAAAATTCTAACCTTTGCAATCATTATCGTCATTCGATTCGAACCTTGCTGAATCACTACTTTTATCAAAAAGAAAAGAGGCATATTGCTGTTGGAGATAGCCAATTGTACACTATTGATTCAGTATAAACAGGAGACTATAAATTACATTTCCTTATCCTACCTTCGGAAGAATATGCAAAACCAGAGCAAAAAGCGATGGACAGAAAAAGAGTTTCATAATTAAATTGTTATAAAAAGTATACAAATTTTAAGCTTATTTTCGTTTCATTCCTTACAGAAAAAGAAATTATTTTCGTCGTTGGTTAGCGTATTTTGCCAGAGTAATGACTTGTTAGAACTTCAAATTACTCATTATTACAGCGAAGAACTAAAATTTGAGAAACATAGCTTTTTTAAAAACTTTATAGATTATCATTGAAAATAATAATTGTTGTTCCTATTTGAAAAAAGAGTGGTGATGGGGAATTTTTCATGACGAATACATCTCGATCATCCATGACATTGATAGAATATTTGAAAATGATTTGGAGATTTGGATTGGTGCGAACACGTACTGTGGTAACTTCGATATTTATTTGGACATGTTCTTTGTTATGTATCATTCACGCAGTATCGCATATTTATACGGAAAATTTCATTTCAATTTCAAAAATGAAATAATACTATATCCATTACTTACAGTTTTATGTAAGAGATGCTGTTTGTAATTTTATTACGAAAAGTAAATACGAAGTGCTATAAAATAAATATTCACTAGAAAATTCTCGAATTTCTGCTTTTGAGTTTTTACTTCCGTCGAATTCGAGCATTCGAATAAAAGAACGATAATACTGAAATCCGAAGTTTATCAGTTCCCCATGTTTTAACAACCTCTCTCTTTGGAAAATGAATACCTCATAGTTTTCACTTTCTTCTCACTGAAGACGTCGAACTCCCTCACATTCCTAGCAGCGACCGTTATCAGAAAACGAACGGGATAATGGCATTTGGGGTCGTGAGTAGGTTCCGGACTCACAAGGCCTCCGTACGGAGTCGTTTGTCGCCCGCAGCGGGGGAAATAGAGAAGTGGCAAGATCGGAGGGTTTGAACAAAGTGGTTACGGAATGGGAACTTCGGTGGTACGTCTTAAAGGAGATGGTCACACGAAATAATGACGAATTTCTTATTTATTATCATATTTTCTTTGAATTTCGGTGGAGAATTTAAGGCCAAAATATGGGCGCGAAGAAGATGAGAACTGATAGAGAAAAAAGAAATGGAATTTAGAGGGAAAAGTGATGGAAATGATTCGAAGAAATTCTTTGGTTTTTGATTTTGTGAAAGCTTCCTCAGGAATACCCTAAAAATTGCTAAGAATAACATTGACAGAGAGATAAATATAATGAATGGATAATCACTAAACACAAGATTGCCCTTAAACATCGATACATTCGCAGCTACTTTTACCACTATAAACAGTCATCGTCCTTTAATATATATTCAAAGCACAAAAAAGGAAGCGATATATTCTGATTAGGCCCGTATAATGGACCATAATCCTTAATTTTTAACTAATTGTATTGAATGACCGAGGAAATAACTTTATGAAAACCAATAAAAGTTTAATTCCTTTTATTTACTTTCAATCAGGTTCTAAATAATATTTCGTGCATTGTTGGAATATGCGCGCCACATATTCATACAGTAGATCGATTTTCATAATACCACCAAGCTAAATATATGGCCCGAAAAACTATCTGTTTTCGAACCAAATACAACGTCACGAGGGTTAATATTTTCTTTATGACACTTCCTTCACGACATGCCGAAGGAGGGAATTGTAAGATATCTAAGGATCTAATTATTTCTTGGCGCAAATCGTTTCAATTAAGGAAATGTGTGAGCTAATTATTCTTTGAAATCTTGAATTTTGGAGGAATTAGAGTTGGGAATGAGTTAATTCGATATGAATGAATACAGAGATGAAGAAAGATTGTTCTGAGATTCAGAAAAGAGTGTTGATGAAGGGAGAAGCTTGCTTGGTCCAATGGTGAGGAAATGAGAAAGGGCTCAGTCGTAAATTACTTTGCCTAAAACAGGGCATTTCTTAAACAAAGAGGGAGGCAGTTGCTTACGCGTGAACGAAGCCAATAAATTTTCATCTAATTTATGCGTGATACGTAAGACACGAGAGTGGTTCTTACTTAATTTATAATTGCCAGATTTGTAAGAAATTTTTTTATCCATCCTCGAAACTTAAGAGGTAAGTTTTTCAAGTTGTTAGAATGAAGTTTATATAAAGTTTGGGAAAAAAGATATTAAATGAATTTAGAAATTGATGGGATATTATGAATGTTTATATTTAAATGACATTATCGGGTAAAAAAATATGAACCGTATTTTATGCTTAAGGCACTGCATCTATTGGAACATTTAAAATGATCCCTTCATGAATTTCATTTGAAAAAAATTAAACTTGAGTCAGAAATTTAGGTCTCTTTAGGTCTATATTTATGGAGGCGAGATTGAGACTAAAAGGTCTTTAAGTTGGAAGTTTCATATATTCATATTACCCGCAATTCGAATCGCACTTAAGACTCTTACGGAGACACTTTCGTGTGTACCATAGAGGTTTCTATTGCTTAACGTCTTCATACATTGGGATCGGAGAATGTCCCCGAATATTGGCGTATTCCGCTCTCGGAAGCTCTAGTCTACAACTGTTTTAAAGTTGTGCAGTCGAAAATCTTGCACTAATCAGCTTGAAAGCTTCACCAAAGATAGCAGTCGTGCGAATTAGGTAGAAGGTAACTATTATTTTGTTCTGTCCATCTCTGATTTGGTTAATTCTATGTCCAGCCTAGTGCCATAGGCCAATCAAACTCGTCTGCTCTCACAGAAATGTCGATTGCCAACAATAGACCAGTATTTTTAGAAATGGCAGTCATTTCGGGGATCTTTTTGCGAATGTTGTTCATATTCGAAATGTGAAAAAGTGACATTGAAGAAGTTAGTTTTTTAAAAACGGCTCTTACAGGATATACTCTGCTGCTAATGAAGGCAGTGCCTTTCGGGGAGGCTCATGACACGACCGTGTTCAAAGAGCTCTGCGATCATACATGGTCTGTCCTGAAAGTAGTAGGACTGATTTTTTCCTGAACGCGCGGACGGTCGGACGGGAATTTTTTGGATTGCAAATAGAGGAGAGGACTGTAACGAAGCGCTGACAACAATTGGAAGTCGATTCCCAGCTCTTGCGTTCTGTGTATTTTAGTTTCCTCGGACCTCTGTCAAGTGACCTCGTCACGGTACGCAATGGACCGTTTGCTGGAGCAGCGCTGCGCAGTGAAATTCTGCGTTAAAAACTCGTATAAAACGGCAAGGAGACACATAAACTCATCAAGGCAGCTTACAGGAACAGTGCAACGAGCAGATCAACCGCATTTGAGCGGCACAAGCTTTTTCGAGAGGGGAGAGAAGACGCCGAGCGCTCCGGACGCCCTTCGACCTCGAAAACGGACGACAATGTGGCGCGAGTGAAAAAATTATTGAACACTGTGAGTGTGAGAATGTTATCGGACGAACTTTACACGTTCAAGTACTCGAAAGACAGCGAAAACGCATCGTCCGTGTCCGACCAGCTATCGCAGCCTCGTGGGTCCTGCATCACGACAATGCGCGGGCCCACACCGCGCTCATTGTTTCCAACTTCCTGGTAAAAAACGGTGTTACAACCCTGCCTCACCCACCCTACAGCCCAGATATTTCTCCCCCGGACTTCTTTCTTTTTCCGAAACTTAAAAATCCGCCGAAAGGACGGGTTGGTGAAACCGTAGTGACGTACCATGACGAGGTCACTTGACAGAGGTCCGAGAAAACTACTATTCACAGATCGCAAGAGCTGGGAATCGACTTCCAATTGTTGTCAGCGCTTCGTTACAGGCCTCCCCTCTATTTGCAATCCAAAAAATTCCCGTCCGACCGTCCGCGCGTTCAGTAAAAAATCAGTCCTACTACTTTTAGGACAGACCATGTAATTACAAGTCAAGGGTTTTCGGGTTCAGTTATTTGGACAAGCTGTTGCAAATTCAGTCAAATTTTACCGATTCTCATCCAAATATAGTGGAATTCGTTAGTACCTTTGTAGTTAGTACCCAGTTACCTACTGAAATCCACGCGGCATAAAAAACTCTCAGCATTCCCGACTTGGGGAATTCATTCTATTTATATTGGCGGCTCATGAGCAGAGATTCAATGTCGCTATTTGAGGGATCTTTGGCCGAGGTGGTGTTTCCTACTGTTGGGAGTCTCATGGTTTTTCTCAAAGGGCATATTAAGATGTTACAATCTTCCGAAGCCAACGCTCCTAGAATTAAATCGTCACGAAGCGTCAAGTATAATCGGTTTCCATTCGTAAATTGACAGCGAAGGAACATGGCACTAACTACGCTAGTAATATTCGCTGTCCTCATTGTGCCCTTTTTCATCTCCTCCATAAATGTCCTAAATATCTTGAGTTGGAAGTTGTGCAGCGAAATAGTTTTGCCAAGTCTAAATCGCTGTGCCTCAGTTGTCTAAAAACAGGGCTTCGAAATGCCGGCCAAAAAATTCTTGTTGTGAGATCTGTAAGCGTTACCATCGTACGACATTACACACGCCCGTAGTTGCGGAACGGAGAGATGACTCGCCCGTCGAATGCGTCGCCGGGTGAAAGCTCTTCATCGCTAAGCACAGCGACCGCGTCCGAGCGGCTTCCTACCACATCCGGCTCCATTCACTTTTACCCGATGCATGGAGTGCGACTCATAGCGGTTGGTTTTGCCATCGACTGCACTGGTTCACATTCACAATAGCCGTCGGTACACCCTTCGTTTGATGGTCGATACAGGTTCCGTGGTATCAGCTATATCTAAGGTGGCGATTAACTTTATCGCTTTCACAGTATCATGGCTCGTTGTCAAGGACACCCCTGAAGCGCCTGAAAGGTTGCGAGATATGCATTCTGACGCCCACGCACAGTTTGTTCCCAACGCTGTCTACTCAAGCGGTTCGTCGTTCGTGAGAGCCTTGTTGATTTGATTCTTGCAGATCCTCGATGGCTCTGTAGATTTTCCTCTAGGTGTCGATCGCTTTCCTCGAGTGCTTCTTCGCGGAGAACATTTGCGGAGATTTGGCGGCACTACAGTCCGTTTTTCGTTGGCTGGTGATGATGATAGTATCAAACATTCCGATTTCTGGAAATTTACCCATATCATCTTGCAATATTCTGGGGAAATACCTGTCGAGACACGCATCAAACATTATTGTGAGCTAGAGGAAACCTCGATCCCTATTAATCAGACTCCCGAAGATTGAGACTGCGAAAAATTGTTTGTGGAAACATTCGTATGGAAAGAAATCAGAAAAGAGGAAAGACGACGACAAGAAATAGCCGGCAAAAGTACGGAGAAAGAATACTACCAAGGAAGTTCCATAAATAGACCGAAAGGATACGCCGTTCGTTGCGGGTGTCACAGAAAGGATAGCCTCAAAAAACATGAGATCGTCACCCGTTTCGGATGCGTCCAAAAAGTGGGCGAAGTACTCCCAAATATAGACTTCATCCGGACACACAAGAGGGGATATATTGCTTGCTCGTGTGGGAAATCCTACATTGGAGAAACTTGTAGGCCACTTAAAATCCGCATGAATGAACAAAGAAGAGCGACCGATAATAAGAAATTTAACCTCTCTACCATTGCGAGACATGCATGGAGTGAACCTGGACATCGGATACTATTTGAAAAAGCAAAAATAATATCCAAAAGAAGAAGATATTATCCACGAGTTATAAGGGAGGCAATAGAAACACTCAACAAGAGGACGGATACTTTCTCCGCAGCTCATGGAAAAGTGACGTCATGAAAATTCGCACAAAAAACAATCACTTAAGGAACTTCAAGAGAACCGTGATATTGTGATCTTACCAGCGGACAAACGCAACCGTTTTGATGAAAAAAGACTCATACACCAAGAAAATTGAAATGATCCTCGAAGATGGAAGCTAACAGCTCATACCACGGGACCCAACTGACGCCCTAACGAAGAAAACATCCACCCCCTTCAAAAAAAAACATTTCCCCCCAAAATCATTTAAGGCCTGCTTCCATAAGCACCTCCACGACTGCATGGGCTACCAAAAATACACAAAGCAGAGATACTCCTAAGACATATGGTGAGCGCTATAAATTCACCGACTTATTTCTTAGCTGAATTCCTCGCCAAACTATTGGCACCTATTGTAGACCATAACAAACACAATGTACTGAACTCAGTACAATTTGTCACAATCCTTAACAACTTAAAACTGCACCCGAATGACATCCGAGTCAGCTTCGACGTGGAGCCCTTCTATTGCTGAATACTAAAAGAACACTTTGAAGACAATGAAAATTTTGCATCATGCTCTTACTTCAACCTACTTTTCATACAATGGAAGATTCTACAGAAAAAACGAAGGCATACCAATAGGATCTCCCACTATTGCCGATATGAAGAAATTAGAGGTATTACGGACAGCACCAGTATCACCAGAGAATGTAGATGATACGTTCGTGGTCTGTCCGCATGGATACTCTACCGGAATTTCTCGACAACAGGCATCCAAAAATAAAATTCACTATGGTTATCGAAGGCAATTACCATTACCTTTACATTAATTACAATTACCGTTATTATTATTGCCTACCATTTCTCGACATCCTGGTAAACGAAATCAAACGGCACAATAGGACACAGTGTGTATCGAAAGGAAACACACACAGACCTATATCTGAATAGAAAAAGTAGAAGGTAAAAGGTACCAATAATATGGATGGAGAGATTCTCTTCTTTGGTTCGATTGGTCGAAACGACTGCTTATATACTTAGATCTCTGCGTTCCTGCAACAGGATGTATTTTCCACCCATCTTCTCATTTACCTCTTGTCTACTTGCTGCGATTGATGCATGAACTTTAATGATCTGAACAGAATACAACTTATTAATCTTAAGCCTACATATTCTATCAAGCATACTTGTATTTTTTGTGTGTCTGTTATATTTTTTGATGATCAAAAATGCAAGGTTACTGAGACTTTCATTCTTCCTACCATTGTAATAAAATAAAAGACTCTTTTTAAGTATTTTCAATTTCTTTAAAACTTCGCTGAGTCCTATGACATGACGTATATTTTCTGCTTCATCCAATAAGAACAGGAGTTAATCTTTGTTTTTTCAGACATCACGTAATCCATTTTAACTCTCAAAGTGACAATTGGAGAACTTAACAATTTCCTGAGGTTATATCTTATTTAAGTCCTACTCGAAATGATATGAACGTAACTTCCAACATAGATCAAAGCCAAGATTTGAGAGGGTGTTTGAACGAAGAGCAAATATAAGAAAGGATAGAGGGCATGAAAGGAGACCAAAGTCCAAATTCACAAATAGGAATCGACAAAAGAATCCCGTACGTAGAGACTTGCGTGTGGGAGCTAACGGTTTTAAATGAAGGTTGTGTTGTCTGAGGATCGCGGAATTCTGAGGGAGAGTGGGAAAGCATAAATAATAGATGATGAAGGCCTTGATACATCTCTTCCCCCTTACATCCATCCCTCTCTCCCTTCCCGCTCTCCCAGAATCTACCTCGCAGACTCCTTTGCAAAATACATAGAACTATGGCATCGGCTGCTTTCACTTAACCAATCTCTCTTAGTGTAGGAAAGCCGAAGAGAAAACAAAATGGTGGAAAGACAGAGAAAAGTATGATCAAAAATTCAACAATTACAGCTAAATCGAAAAGATTAACTGAAATAAGCTCAAAAAGGGAAAAGAGAGAAGAAAATAGAGGCAAATAAGTTAAAAGCGAAAATTAAGATGTTATGTAAAAGTCAATAATAAAAAAACTAAGACAAGGAAATTCGTCATACATTTCTATTAAAATATATTTCAAGGAATGAATGAGTAAGGGAAGTTTAGAAGCAATATTTTTGAGCATAAGTAAAGTACGGAAGGATTGGGAGAGGCGAATTTCAATATAAGAACACAAGAAACAGGGTGAGCTTAACATCTGAAGGCAGGTGAATCGTGATGCTTTTAGGATACATATCGAGAGAGACTTCGAAGTTCCTTGAGTAAGGAATCCTGGAGATTTAGGGAAGTGGACGAATGAACGTGGTATTTCGACTACTACGACGATTTAAGGGTTAACTAATTAGTTTTTATAATTGATAAGTTATAGTTAAGGCTTCGGACTATTTTTTTTGGTTGTGTGTACTGTAAGAAAAGATAGTGACCATATAATGGTGTTCTGATTACTCTATACTATGTTATAACTTAACACACACTCATCCCCTGTAAAAGTTTATGCAGTCTACAGGCGACATGAGCAATAACAGATAACTTTAAAAATCCTACGAAATTCACACCTGAATACAGTAGTTATTTATGGTATTTATTATTGTCATTAGCTGTGGTTAAATTCACCAATTCTTTTACTTCGATCTATTAACTTACTCTTAACCTAATTACTGGTATTTAATGCTTCATAAAGTAATTTAACTTCTTAAATTGTAAAACATCTGGAATTATTTTGCATATCATCTCGATGAGCAGAAACTTAATATATTTTATACAAATTGTAGGAATGACAAATGCATAACGAATGTGATAATATCTGAAGCATTATTTGTAACCTAATCTTTAGAGATATTTGAGGGATTTTTTGTCAAAATATTTTATCTATTAAAAATTTGTACGACAATATTTAATTAATAGTTGAAAAAAAATTATTTTTTCTAAGAATTTTGAAAATTAGCAAATATTTTTCTCTCCACACAAACATTATTATATTTGTAAAATAAAATGAAATCAACAACTATGAATTTGCAACAATATATATGCGATTCGGAAAAAACTCTGAGTCTGTAAATGCGGTGTAAACTCCATCTATCCTTAACGCATAACTTCTTGAATATTCTTAGAAATATTTGATAATCTAATGTTTTTATATACAGCGTCTAAAGATTTAGCTTGAAAGCATTGACCGTCCAAGAGTTGGTCACAACCAGTTAATATTAATTCGAAGCCTTAATAAAGAAAAAGCAGAGGTGGAGAATAAAAGCTCGCGAAAGAAAAAGGCTTCAGTTGTGGATAGCGTTTTAGGAGATGGAAAGCGAGATAACGAGGGAACGGCGCTCGGGGTCAACACCTTCCACAGGAAAATGGGAAAACCTTTGAAAATTAGAAGCGTGTCGGGATGACGGATGTCAACAGAAAGGGCCTTCTCCAAATCTCATTCTTCCTCCATTGTCCTTCTTAAGTCCTTCTCTTTCAGCACCTATTCAATTAACTCTCTATTATCCAAATGTTCCCGATGTTTTATGTCTATTGTGTACACGTAGATGAACCTAATTGATAACTCAAAAATGGCGGCAATGGATACTCGTGAAATTTTCAGGGCTTCCATCGTTTTCGATTCAAATCTCATGAATTAACCAGAAAGCTCAATTTATACAGGGTTTTATTTTTAGCTAAAATAAAAATCTCTTCCAACTGGGTTACTAGAAGGTCATATGAAATTGTCATAGAATTCGTTTTAACGAGTTTAACTCGCAAATTGGTATTTTAAACCAAAGAACAATCATTCACAATTAGCGATTTTGACCTTTGTTTAATCTAAACTGCTCTATATCTTATAAATTTCTTGATTAGAAATACTATAAATTGAAATAAGCCACCGGAAAATTATTGCAGTAAATGGTATTCCTTAAAACGACAATACCAGCATTGGACTAAGATTGAACCGAAAGAGGGAATGAAATGTTAAACATAATATTTAAAACAAGGATTCTCAACCAATATTTCTCTTTTTGACTGGATCAGTATATGGAATGGAAATATCCATACTCAGTCTTTTAAACAAGTATTTGGAAAGAATATGAGTACTTAGTGCTTTAAGCAAACGCATCTCTTATTTACATTTACCTTTACTTCTTTCATTATTTGAAGATATTTCTTCCAATTGGTGAATTCTCCCTACATACATATTGTCTGAAATTTCTTACTGACTAAGCAATTTATAACTGGTTGTGTGAACAATAATTTAGCCAGAGATTTATACAGACGTATAAGTCTGTATAAATCTAAGATGTTGTTGTCCATTTGTTGATCACAGTTATAAGAGATGGATTATATTGAAATAAACCTTACAACATTGGAAAAGCGTTTTCCAATTAGAGATTTTCTTTACATTATTCTCATCAGAAAGAAGGAAAAAAGTGTTAGGAAAGATACGATTTGTATCCACAATCACAAAAAACTTATCGAATCTTTAAAATTTTTATCACAATTACTTACATATTTTGTCTTACCGTAGAAAATCGAGTCTAAAAGTTATTACGATGATTATTGATAAATATAAATTATATTTTTTTACTTTAAGAAATTGAAATTTCACATTTATAGTTAGAAGTTAGAGACCTTTTTTCTGACCATTTCTAATGACCAAAATGTGGCGACAGAAATAGGATTTAGTAAAAGTATAGGCATTTAGTAAAAGTGAAAAAGAGAAGTACAATGTTAATATTTTAAAATTTATTTTTATAAAACAATTTTATAAATCCAGTTTCTTGTCTATTTAGAAACCTAATTTATTTAATTTATATCGTGGATGGCCGTACTTCGTGGAACGACATTCTAAATAGGAAAAATGAGTACTTCATATTTTCCACCATTTTTTTTAATTACGCGACCGGTTTCGGCTAATATGCCATCTCCAGGTGACAAGGTATTGGATAAATCATTTGTTATATTTTTACTCAATACTGCCATTTTCTTTATATAAAACCTTTATAGTATAACAGATTTTAAAGCAATTTATTTTAATTCAGTTAAAATGAGTCAATTTGCATATACCTCTTCCATGAGTTGATTGGAAATTATCAATACTAATTTTCAAATTCTAGTGTATTCTACGAGCGTCAATTGGGAACTTCTATTTGAAAAATCTCCTATATTATGATAGAACTATTGGAGGTAAATCCTATTAACCATTCAGTATTGAAATTTCAGTTGGAGTAAACATGGGTTCAAAGGATGTTTTCAACTGCTTATCAAAAGGGACAGCGAATTCAATGACCGAGAATATTAATGAACGAACAAGGTGAGGAAATTTTGCATATCCTAGAGAAAACTGACTAGCAGTATATGTGAATAGCTACGCTAAATTATATTCAGAGATACTTTTATTTATAATAAAGTTTACCTGTATACTTTCCTGGTATTATCACTCTAATTGTTTCTTAAAATACAGAACTTTTTTTCATGCCATTTAAATTGTCAGAAGGCCTTTTAATGGTTCCGTAATTATTATATGCTTCCACTTAATCTCCCTAAATAATATTCAATCGAAGGAAAAAAAATCGATGATCTATTAAATTCAATAATTCAAGATATTGTGTTGCATAGGTACTCCCATTTCAAATTGAAGTTAATTTATCGTTTCCAAAGATGGAATGAAGTTAAACATTTTCAATGGTTAATTGAATTATTTTTATATTTTTTGATGTTATCAATTGTATACATTTTTTAAGTATACATCAATTATTCGAATGAGAAAGTAATAAAAATTTCCTTGTCTCTTTCGCCATCTGTATATTGATCGATTGTCATTAAACCGACGGTACAATATTACGACTCATTATAAATGATGTGTAACAATGAACAATATACATGTATTTGCTGATATCTGGTATATATATATATATATATACCAGATATATGCTGGTATATATATATATATATATATATATATATATATATATATATATATATATATATATATATATATATATATATATATATATATACGAGTAAAGGTGCGCTTGCTTACAGCAAGCAATGTAATAATAAATCTTTTAATAAAATGTAAGATTTCCCGAAATATATTCTGAAAGGCCATTCTAAACATAACGTAAATGACATTTTCGGAGCGAGCATCGCATTGTTTTCGATTTCCCAAGCATATGGTACTGCAGCATTATTACCGCCCTGGCGTCGAACCAAGGCCATCCAACGAAATATACTCTCATTCTTGGCTCGAGTATGATTGACTTTATAAATATTCCAAATTTCAAAAGGAAATTCATTCAGGAAGTACCTCAAAATGTGTCCTAAATTCCCTATGCATTTCAAATGGAAATATAGTTAACGCCCCCTAGCATCGAACGAACGACCTTTAAGGACATAGTTACGGTCGCTTTAATGTAAGAATGGTCCCCTTAATGACTGTGTGAAATTTTGAACCTCTGCGCGGTTGGGGAGTGTCATAAAAAGCTTTCGTAAATATGGCCAATGCATTCCTTATGACAAAAATCGAGATTACGGGACGCTCTGGAATCGAACCCGTGACACATAGGCAACTGTTGATTTTTTTCGATATACACTATATACGTATCTATAAGTGTAGAAAGTTTGAATGATCTATGTATCATATTAAGAGAGCTACAATTTTTCGAAATTTGAAACTTTTTCACCTCCTGGCATCGAACCCATGACCGATTGTACGTAAAAAATAGCATTTTTTAATAGATACTAATAATAGCAATAGCTGTATGAAATCTCATTTTTCTAGCGTAATGGGAAGTATTTTTAAAAATTATTTGAAAAACGGCCCCATGCATTCTTACGGGGGAAAGTCGATTTTTGGGACCTCCTAGAATCGAACCCATGATAGGTAGGGTCGGTTTTCGAATTTTTCCTAAGTGAGATTTAGTAGGCCATGACGTAAAAAAATCGGCGGCTCCGTGGCCCGAGCGGTTTGGGCCTGACATTAATATCCTATATATATGAATATATATATATATATATATGTGTTATATATATCCCCCCGAAGCGTCTATATATAATAGATATATATATATACGAGTAAAGGTGCGCTTGCTTACAGCAAGCAATCGAAAAATATATCTTTTAATAAAAAGTAAAAATTTACGAAAGATTATTCGGATAAGTCATGCTAAGTAAAGGATATTTTCGCAGTGGACAATTCAGTAAATTCGATTTCCCATGCATTTCTTTCGGCAGCATTATTCCCGCCCCGGCGTCGAACCAAGGTCATCCTACGAAAATTACTGTTATCTTCCGCTTGAATATGATTGACTTTATAAACACTCCAAATTTCAAATGGAAATTCATTCAGGAAGTACCTCAAAATGCGTCCTAAATTCCCTATGCATTTCAAATGAACATAAAGTAACACCCCCTAGCATCGATCCAACGACCTTTTACGACTATCTTAGGATAGCTTTTATATGAGAACTGTCCCCTTAATGGCTGTGTGAAATTTTGAACCTCTGCGCGGTTGGGAAGTGTTATAAAAAGCATTCGGAAATATGGCCAATGTATTTTAAACGGGAAGAATCGAGATTATGGGTCGCTCTGGAATCGAACCCGTGATACATAGGCTAATGCTGATTTTTTACAAAGTACAATATAAACTTATCTATTTGTGTTGTAAGTTTGAATTTTCTACGTTCGCTATTAAGAGAGCAACGATTTTTTAAAATTCAAAAATATTTCACCTCCTGGCATCGAACCCAGGACCGATTGTGCGTAAAATACTACATTTTTCCGTAGACATATATATTAGCAATAGGTACATGAAATCTTATCGCTCTTACTCAATTGGAAGTATTTTTAAATTATTTGAAAAACGGCCGCATGCATTCTTAACGGGGAAAATCAAGATTACGGGTCGCTCTGGAATCGAACCCGTGATACATAGGCTAGTGCTGATTTTTTTCTAATTACATTTTGTATGTATCTATCTTTGTAGAAGGTTTGAATAATCCTTGTACGATATTAAGGGAGCTACGATTTTTCAAAATCTGAAAACATTTCACCTCCTGGCATCGAACCCAGGACCGATTATACGTAAAATACTACATTTTTCCGTAGACATCGATATTAGCAATAGCTTCATGAAATCTTATCTTTCTAGGTTAATGGGAAGTATTTTTAAAATTATTTGAAAAACGGCCCCATGCATTCCTAACGGGGAAAATCGAGATTACGGGACGCTCTGGAATCGAACCCGTGACATGTAGGCAACTGTTGATTTTTTTCGAGGTATATAATATACTTACCTATAAGTGTAAAAAATTTGATTGATCTATGTATCATATTAAGAGAGCTACGATTTTTCGAAATTTGAAAATATTTCACCTCCTGGCATCGAACCCATGACCGGTTGCGCGTAAAATATAGCATTTTTGCGTAGATATATATAATTGCAATAGCCATATGAAATTTCATTGTTCTATCTCAATGGATAGTATTTTTTTTAATTGTTTGAAAAACGGCCCCATGCATTCTTACGGGGGAAAGTCGATTTTTGGGGCCTCCTAGAATCGAACCCATGATAGGTAGGGTGGATTTCCTAATTTTTCCTGAGTGAGATTTAGTGGGCCATTACATAAAAAAATCGGCGGCTCCGTGGCCGAAGCGGTTTGGGCCTGACATTAATATCCTATATATATGTTATATATATATATATACGAGTAAAGGTGCGCTTGCTTACAGCAAGCAATGTAATAATACATCTTTTAATAAGTGAAAAATTTTTCGGTATATTATTCTGAAAGGCCATGCTAAACATAACGTAAATGGACATTTCGTAGCGAGCTTTGCATAAATTTCGATTTCCCATGCATTTCTTACAATATTCCCGCCCCGGCGTCGAACCAAAGCCATCCTACGAAAATTACTGTTATCTTCCGCTTGAATATGATTGACTTTATAAACACTCCAAATTTCAAAAGGAAATACATTAAGGAAGTACCTCAAAATGTGTCCTAAGTTCCCTATGCATTTCAAATAGAGATATAGTTAACGCCTCCTAGCATCGAACCACCGACCTTTTACGACTATCTTTGGATAGCTTTTAAATGAGAATGGTCCCCTTAATGGCTGTGTGAAATTCTAAAAATCTGCGCTGTTTGGAAGTGTCATAAAAAGCTTTAGGAAATATGGCCAATATATTTTAAACGGGAAAAATCGAGATTACGGGTCGCTCTGGAATCGAACCCGTGATACATAGGCAAGTACTGATTTTTTTCTAATTACATTTTGTATGTATCTATATTTGTAGAAGGTTTGAATGATCTATGTACGATATTTAGGGAGCTATGATTTTTCAAAATCTGAAAATATTTCACCTCCTGGCATCGAACCCAGGACTGACTGTACGTAAAATACTACATTTTTCCGTAGACATATTAGTCTTATTAGTTCATTATTAGCAATAGGTACATGAAATCTTATCGCTCTTACTCAATTGGAAGTATTTTTAAAATCATTTGAAAAACGGCCGCATGCATTCTTAACGGGGAGAATCGAGATTACGGGACGCTCTGGAATCGAACCCGTGACACATAGGCAACTGTTGATTTTTTTCGATGTACACTATATACGTATCTATACGTGTAGAATGTTTGAATGATCTAAATATCATATTAAGAGAGCTACGATTTTTCGAAATTTGAAACTTTTTCACCTCCTGGCATCGAACCCATGACCGATTGTACGTAAAAAATAGCATTTTTCCATAGATACCAATAATAGCAATAGCTGTATGAAATCTCATTTTTCTAGCGTAATGGGAAGTATTTTAAAAAATTATTTGAAAAACGGCCCCATGCATCCTTACGGGGGAAAGTCGATTTTTTGGGCCTCCTAGAATCGAACCCGTGATAGGTAGAGTGGATTTCCGAATTTTTCCTAAGTGAGATTTAGTGGGCCATTACGTAAAAAAATCGCCGAGCCGGTGGCCCAAGCGGTTTGGGCCTGACATTAATATCCTATATATATATATATATATATGTTATACGAGTAAAGGTGTGCTTGCTGACAGCAAGCAATGCAATAATTTATCTTTAGTAAAAAATAAAATTTTAAACATAAAGTAAAGGACCTTAACGCAGCTTAAAATGCACCGAATTCGATTTCCCATGCATTACTTTCGGCAGCATTATTCCCGCCCCGGCGTCGAACCAAGGTCATCCTGCTAAAATCACTGTTATGTTTCCCTTAAGTATGATTGACTTTATAAACACCCCGAAATTCAAATGGAAAATCATTCAGGAAGTACCTTTAAATGAGTCCTTAATTTCCTATGCATTTCTTACGAAGTTATTGTTAACGCCCCCTAGAATCGAACCAACGACCATTTGCGACATAAATACGGTCGCTTTTAAGTGAGAATGGTCCCTTTTATGGCTGTGTGAAATTCTGAACCTCTGCGCGGTTGGGAAGTGTCATAAAATGTTTTCGGAAATATGGTCAATGTATTTTAAACGGGAAAAATCGAGCTTATGGGACGCTCTGGAATCGAACCCGTGCCACATAGGCTAATGCTGATTTTTTTCTAAGTACAATATAAACTTATCTATTTGCGTTGTAAGTTTGAAGTTTCTACGTACGACATTAAGAGCGCTACGATTTTTTAAAATTCGAAAATACTTCACCTCCTGGCATCGAACCCAGGACCGATTGAACGTAAAATACTAAATTTTTCCGTAGACATATATATTAGCAATAGGTACATGAAATCTTATCGCTCTTACTCAATTGGAAGTATTTTTAAAATTATTTGAAAAACGGCCCCATACATTCTTAATGGGGAAAATCGAGATTACGGGACACTCTGGAATTGAACCCGTGACACATAGGCAACTGTTGATTTTTTTCAAAGTACATTTTATATGTATCTATTTGTTTAAAAAGTGTGAATGATCTAAGTGTCATATTAAGGAAGCTAGGATTTTTTAAAATTCGAAAATATTTCACCTCCTGGCATCGAACCCATGACCAGTTGTGCGTAAAATATAGCAATTTTCCGTATATATATATAGTAGCAATAGCTACATGAAATCTTATCTTTCTAGGTTAATGGGAAGTATTTTTAAAATCATTTGAAAAACGGCCCAATGCGTTCTTAATGGGGAAAATCGATTTTTGGGGCCTCCTAGAATCGAACCCATGATAGTTAGGGTCGGTTTCCCAATTTTTCCTAGGTGAGATTTAGTTGCCCATTACGGAAAAAAATCGGCGGCTCCGTGGCCAAAGCGGTTTGGGCCTGACATTAATATCCTATATATATATATATATATATGTTATATATATCCCCCCGAAGCGTCTATATATAATAGATATATATATCCCCCCGAAGCGTCTATATGTAATAGATATCCCCCCGAAGCGTCTATATATAATAGATATATATAAAATCCGTTTGGTGTGTGTCCGGTGTTTACATGAAAACTTAGATTTTATCACTTGCATGCTTCCTTTCTTTTGCGAAATTAAATTAGAAATAACCTACGTATGGATTTGAAAGTAGCACCAAAATAAGCGAATTGAATAAAGTTTCTTATTTTGGTCCTGAAATATAGTTTACGATTGTATTGTGTGTCTGTCTGCCGCATTAACTCCTTTATATATATACATATTGTCTGTCGTCTTTAAGTAGATTAAGCGCGCCTGTTAGGCGCAGACACAGCTAGTGTACATATAATTACTGATCAAATTGCCATCTTCTTTGATTAAATTAACACCATATATGAACATAATTTACTTAAATTAAATGCTATTTAAAGCTTGTTACATTTATTCAGATGCCGTGCGTTATAATATTTCTTCATTCTTCATTACTCCTAACGAGGAAAAATTTAATTGAAATCATAAAAGTTGATTAAATTAATACTTAAATTCTTGTGTTGAAAGTAATGTATTGTTCAACATTTGTTAAATGAAAAAGCATTTACAAGGAAAGGCAGATTAAATTCTGAGTGGAAATCGCTGAACGCATCGTTAATCGATTAATTATTGAATTGAAGTGATTGATATAATGAATATTATGAATAATATTTGAAGTGGTAAAAAAATTATATACTTCGCAGATAATTAATTAGTGTGATTGAGATAATCGGCATGCTTTTTAATGGGTTATTTAGGAATGAATGAGAAATTAAAAAACTATTTGAATATTTCCCCAAAATCTCATCTTACTTATGCAAAAAGAGAGTTATTAATGGAAAAAATATGATTGTTCACAGAATTATATATATGTTATTATTATTATAAATTATATATATTCACTTCAACATTTTTGAGTCATGAATGTAGAGCCCGAATAGAATTTGCTCTTAGGCAATTAGTACGCAACATGTGTGTTTTAAGTTGCCGTCATTTAAGGGGCTATATTCAATTGGCTGACGGACGATATTTAAGTAGGAGCAAAGAATATGTAATCTAAATTAAAATAAACCATGCAAAATATAAAAAGGCGCATTAGTAATATAGATTTATCAATAGCGTAATAAATTATAAAATGGAATTAAATGCTCAATTAATTGGACGAATAATGAATTATTGATTAAATGCCACAAGTAATGATTGAACTTAGTTTTAATAGAAGTATGAAAATTATATAACAGGTAAACATTATTATATTTGTAAAATAAAATGAAATCAACAACTATGAATTTGCAACAATATATATGCGATTCGGAAAAAACTCTCAGTCTGTAAATGCGGTGTAAACTCATGCCATACTTACGTTGGAACAGTCTCAGAGGAAGAAAATGATTGTCTGTTAAAACTTTCTTAACTTGCTTTTCCGACCGCTCTCTTCACTTTCCTCAAACCCTTTACTCATAATTATTTCCCTTTAAACGTTGTCTCGCTCACTCCGAGTCTTCTCAGAGGATCTCGTTAAGGGGTGACTTTTATAATTGCTCCCTCTCTTTCGTTCAATCTTTCTCTTTTTCAAAATCGACGTATTCTACATGTCAACCTACTCCTTCCCATCTACTCTACCCATTTCTCGCATAATTTTCCTTCTACTTTCGTCTGTTCCCTCGCTTTACTTTTCCCTTTTTAAGTCTTTGGCTGAAAATATTTCCAGTATTTTCACCTTGCGGCCCTTTGATGTTCAACCATGAAAACTTCCTATCTTTTATGCACCTTTTCCAGCTCTCAATGTTAATTGTGAAAGGTTTAGATTCATTTGAGTACGACGGCTTTAAAGATAGGAATAGCACAAAAGAGACCTCGATGAAGATCATGGACGACGAATGAGGGAATTTTTCTTCCTCTGCAATAAATTACGCGATTGGCTTCAAGGATTTATGTACACACTTCTCAAAACTGAACAACAACTGTCTATTTAAGCTGAACGGTGCTTATTTTTGAGGAACAACTTCTCCAACGTTAAATTCTCGCGTCTCGCTTTTCAAATGTTTTGTTAATCTTTTTTCGATTCGCAAATCTTTTCCGTCATTCAAATATTTTAATGGTCTCTGGTCCCTATTTTCCCATATTCATTTCCTCTGATTTGTGAATTGGAGAAACGAATTTTCCAAGCCAACTAGAACGGAAATTTAAACTATAGAAGTGAATTTTTAAAATATAGATTTTACTCAAAGTCCTCATGAATGTTAATTTGTAGGTTTAAGCTATAATTTAACAAATTAGAAGGTTGTAGATGATTTTATATATTCGATATGCGATCTTGAATTACTCGGCTGTAAACGCGAATCAGGATGTATAAACGGACTTCAACATTTATGACTCAAGGTAAAAAAAATTATATATATTAAACAGAAGCATCGATGCATACGTAATTATCTATACATGCGAAATTGCAATAAAAAGAAGAAATTTCATCTTATTGTTATATTTCTAACTTAAACTAGTTCTATGTCTATGATTTATTATTCTATGAGAATAATAAATCGTTAGGTGAAGAAACCTCTTCTTTCATTTTATGTGAGATAAATTTAATAATAGTTTTATAAAAAATTATTACAGTAAAATTCAACTATTGATTGAAGATCATTACATTGAATATTGTGTCATACAAATACTTAGTGAAGTCTATAGATGCTTTTCTCAGAATGCTTTATTTCTGGCTTCTCTATGCATATTCCTGCAATTCCTCTCTTCTGTGCTACTTTATTCTCCTGAACCCTTCTTGATTCCATTCCCCTCAATTGCCACCACCTCTTTAGACTTCAAAAACATAACTGCAGAAAAAAAGTTCCGCCGCTATATCTTCAAAGCTTGACCGACAATTTTATTTTTTCATCATTTAACCACGACTCTGAAATTCGTTTTCTCCTCAAATTTTCTTTCTCCGTCTACTCTAATTCTCTTGCACTACATTCACGGGTTAAGAGTACACCTCCGTAATTACAGCGCAAATTGTTCCGAGTTACTTGTTCTTTCTCTTTAAGAATATATCCTCTTCTTAGGAATTGATCTTCATTTATTACATCTATATTCCCTCCTGATTATAAAACTATCGTTTCGATACAATAGATAGATTATTTAATGGCATATTTACTTGCATATCTAAAAAATGATGATACTTAATCCTTATCTGGATATGATGTTACCTTCAAGGGGTTGAATATGGGCACATGATATTTATTTTCAGATATAATTTTCATCAATATAACCCAAAGATACTGAACTGAAGATTTAGTTTCAATTCACGTTTTATCCTATTTTACATAACATACTAGAAAATTGTATTAACTTTATTCTTTTTCACCTATTTTCATGAGAACAATTTAATAATTCTGGTAGGTAATTTCTTTTAAGGAGTATGCAATAATGATTCTACAAGACTTGATATGTAATCAAATCTGTTATTATCTACCAATAAATTTTCTGGTTGCAATGATCGTGATGTTTTTAAACATCTAAATTTATTTTCTAAAGAGCAAAATTTCCTCCATTCCTTTATTAAAATTATAATTTGTTTTAATTCAATTAATCATTCATGAATATAGAGCAAATCTTAGGAAAAAGTACTTTTTTCCTTCAACTTGTCGTTCCACGAAGTGCGGCCATCTACGATAGAATTTCAAGAGAAAATCTTACTTAAGGTCTTCAAATAAAACTATTAGAGTCTCCGAGTGTTAATAAAGATTATAAAATAACTTTATTCAAATATAAAGTGTTAAATTACCCTATTCAGCTGTTAATATACATAATATTCTCTCTTATCATGATGATTTTTTATAGACATCAGCATGTTTTAATTGACGGTAAATAGTTACCTTACTCAAGAGAGTTACATCATATTCCAAAAGGTTAGCAGGAAATAATTCGATCTTATTATTCGATATTCGATATTCTCTAACGCGACTGTTGCTTTACATTTTAATCATCAATAACTTCAATTACTTATTATACTAAACATAATTTATTAATTGAAATGAAAACATATAAGAGTGTCATTATTGAAATCATACTCTCTTTTTTCATATTAAAGGATAATGAAAAATTGGAAACTTTCCTCATCATGATCGCTCTAATTCACATAATAATTTGGAATTAGATTTTTTGACGAACATAGAATATATCCGAGAGTTAAAATACAAATTCTTTTAGAATCGAGAAGCAATGAATAAGCAAGTATTCCAAAACTGACCAGAAACAAGAAAACACCTCTTATGGAAAAGTTTTATCGGAGGCCAAATAAATTGCGAAGTTTCTTCCATTTGGGAACTCCATATATTTCATATTTTTGGAAGAGTCCTACATGGAAGGAAATGAAATTTCACACTTGGAAATGGAAGAAAAATAAGGACTCGGAGAGAAGCCTTTAGAAAAGGGAAGAAACAGAACTGGAAGATAAAAAATATATTGGTTATCTATAAAAGAAGTGGATGGTCGCCTTATTAGCATTCCAACCGATATGCGTGGAAATGGCTTCAAGAAAAGAAAAAGAGGGAAATCCTTAAAAAGTTCGAGAAAAATATTTTTTCAATTAATATATTTCAAGGAATTAATATGGCAGAGCGTTTGAGATATAAAAAAGAGATATCTCTTCGCTTTCAAGATAATTGCTTAAATAAATGTATTCTTAACTTCTTTCATTTGTTTTTTGTTCTTGACTTTCTCATATTAATTCCCTTTATTAATTTCCTATCATAAAAAATTATTATTTTTCCTTTTGAGCCTCGAAATGGTTAAAATGCCAAAAATTAGTTTCCTCATTCCTAACTAACTTAACTAACTATGTTACAAGAAAAAGCGAAAATTAATTAAAATTAGAGATCATTTTTACCTATAAAGATATGCCTTAATACACATATTTACATATATTCCCATTCGATATTAAATGTCTTTCTACTTCTCTGTGTCTAAGTCCAAGTCTATGCAACGTGATATTAGCTGTTGTTCATTCAACAATGTATTTTTATAATAATAAGATCGTTTAACTATTAATTTATTATTAAAATCTACATCCACCCAATATATTTCCTTACAGGGGCAAATCATTTATGTAATCTTCTCTTGCCTTAGCCTCAAAATTTACCTCTTGACAATGTAGCACTTGACATTGAAACGAATTAGTTTATATGAAGACCGAAGAATATGTGGCCCAAATTCTGGGAAACGTACTTCTCAACGTCAAGGATATCATATGATGTCTTTCTGAAAAGATTCGATGAAGCCCATATCAAAAATTCCTTAATCGCAATTAAAGAGAACAAACATCTTCAAAAGATATCTGCTAAAACAAATTTTTCTCACCGAATGTATCTTTTATCGTCAATTTTCTTCGTAATTCAACGAAGGACCGATGCTATTTCAATCAAAGCAAATGGTACTATTAATAGCCTAAGATACTATTATGGATGACAACAATTAGGTCGCATGGAGACCACAGGTGTTGCTTCACAAACATCCCTCTAAATGCTGTTACAATCAAGAGAGAGAAGATTCTTAATGCTAACATATGCGCATAAATCATGGTTCCTTGCACCTCAAACGGAGTTCTCGCTTCATGATCTCTCTCGACAAAAAGGATGCTTCACTCGTGGACATTCCCTGCGAAGGAACGCACTCGACCTTATTCGTGACAAGAGTTCGCTACTGTGGTTTACGTACAGCGGTTGCTTGACAAGCACTCGAGTCCTAAAGTGGTGAACTTCATCTTTTAAAGGGGGCAGAGTAATTAATTTCTTGTTCCCTTGAGATGAAAGAATTAAAATCACGAAAAGTTTGAATTAAAACTTCAGAATATGATGAAGATTCTAACTCGGTAAAAGACTTTGCCAGAGGAGATACATGTTGCTCCTCTCAAGTATTCTCTGCAGAATATCTTTCTTTCCCTCATTTCAGGTGATAACCTCTTAAGATTCTCGTGATTTTAAACGAAAGCACAACTCAATATGTATATATGTGTGTGTGTATTGTATATACAGGTATATATCATGCTGATAGAATTTAAGTAAATATTTAGAAAGTATGTTAATATAAAGGAAGATTAGGTTAATAGTAGTACGTGAAAGCTTTCGCTTGTACAAGATGAAACAGACTGAAACAGAAGTGAAATTAGCGACATGATAGAGACACGAACCCAGGTCTCCTACTCACCGGGCAGGTACGCTTACAAGTCCTCATGCGTTTTAATGTTATGTGAGCCATTTTTCACTCCTGTTTAACTCTGTTTCACCATTTAGAACGTATTTGAATTTCAGTTATTAGGATAAAAATGACGGAGCAGTTAAAGTCATGTAAATGATAATTTCTATGAAAATGATTTTTAAACTACGTTATCCTTTTTTTAAAATGATATTTAAATGGGTAATAACGATTAATTTAGTCTCTTGTCCTTATACACAATATGTATGTGTGGTCTAATATGTTTGTTGAATTCTTTGTGTTTTAATTAAATATTTCCACTGTATATTCGAGTTCATCCAACCGATATCTTATAATAAATCTTATAATCTGGTCTTTAAGAATAAACTAACTTTACTTGCACAACTAAGGTCAACTCATCAACACATTGAAACATGAAAACTCAATCATTACTTCAACTTAAAATTTACGTTTATCTCAATTTTAACTCATTATTTGTTCTCTTATATACCATCTCAATGAGTAACGGTGCGAATGTGCAATTATGGCAAATGTGATGAATTCTCTATTGTAGTCTAAAAAATATTATTCACGAAGAGAACAAACATATCAATCGGTGATCCAAAGTAAAAATGAGCTTAGCCAACATCGCAATTTGAACAGGCAGCGTGTTTTGCGGTCGATGGAACACAGCGGACCGTTGTATGGCTGACCGAAGTGTTCTCCTGCTAACGCCATAACTCTGTAAATGCAAAAATACGATAATGCATTGAATTAAAAAATAAGTGGAGAACAGGAACCGTAACCGAAAAAGAAAAAAGAGTTATTTTTACTGCGTCGAACAGGATGTAAAAGTGAGTGCTAGCGAACAAACACGTTTGAGAGCGAAATAGGCACGCTCTGATGAGTCCAACGCACGGGAAGAATTTCAGGAAAATCACGCACGCCATGCACAAACCATGATAGCCATCCATTAAATGGAGCAGTCATATCCAAACAGTAAGTAATCAATATGCTAAAATTGAATTGGAACGGGGATTATTTTAATTCTATTTTGGTGCATATCCAATGGTTCCGTTTCAGGAATAAGCAAAAATATCCTCAGTTTCCTCTTACAAAACAAATACCAACTTTATCAATATCTTTCAAAAACGGTTGCGCAACAATCTATTCCATCCAAAATTTTATTGCATAACTCAATATTGTTAAACATGATTTAAGCCCTTCACAACTACTTTCCAAATCTTTATTACATATATTTGTTGATCATTTTATGCCTCAGTCATCATCCATTAAGCCACTAATTTCTTGTCTTTTAGTTAATTCCCTCCTCATTTGTTATCTCCCCGTCTCTTCATTTTTCATCATTCATTCTCTCCATGTTACGGGGATTGAATTTCCAAATTAAATGAATAGGAAATAAAAGCACTTTTACTCAAAACATGTTTTTTCCTATAAAAAGATATTATTCATTCTCTTCAACATAATGTTCATCATATTCGGCTTCAGTAAATTCATAAACCATACGATTTTTTCCGTTCGTAATGAGTAAATTTATGTTTTCATACGACAATCACGCCTTTTATCTCAGTTATAAAAGCTTATTGAGTTCATTTTAAAATTTAGCTGAATGTATCTTCTTAGATAAATGATAATATAGAGATAGTGTTTCAACATTCTGTATGCAAGCCAAAATATTTGCTAGAATGTGTTTATTATTCACTTTTATTTAATTTAATTCACAATTTAATGGATTTTGCATAAAATCACTTGCAAACTTCGTTAAATGTACTTAAGTTAATTTATAAAATAAAAAAATTGTAACAGAATTACTCATTTCCAAGGAATTTTGGGGAAGCATTTTTGGTTTCGTAGTAATCTGTATGAAGTAAATATCATCTTCTGTATGATTTGCACTTATGTTGTGTGAAGTTCTAACCTAATAACATACAATAAGGAACGGTATTTAAATTTAAGATAAAATATTACTCTATGATCATTTACTTCAGGGATGCGCAACCTTTCGGCTATTGACGGCCGCACTTAAGACTTTTTAGTTTAGGATCGGCCGCCAGTAAGTCTAAGTAAACTTAATTATGTTTTATGTAGAAATTTACAAATTTCACATTAAAACGGAGTATAATGCATCTGACATATTCAATTTACTGGTCTACCTATGTAAAAAATGTCTACGTAACGTCATATGGCACAAAAAAAACGTTTCACAGCAATTCTCCACGCGTCCACTGCCGCCAAAGTACAAAGTACCCAAGGCCGCAGATTGCGCACCCATGATTTACTTTAACGCCTTGTTATGTGTGATAAAACTGTATTTACGATCCATATTTATAGATTTATTCAGACGTTAGCAGTGACGCAGTATAGTAAATGGGTAATCCTGTTCCGGCATTATAAATATTCCTGTTCTAAATTGCAAATCTTTTTGATTTCTCTTCAAATATTTCTCTTATTTCTAGCTCTCGTTCCATTGGAAGCCCTCCATAGCGCTTTTTACGAGTTACGATCTCTAACGCGTATGGCCCTTTCCCATAAACGACCAGCGTTGAAAAATTAAGGGATTTCACGGCGGTAAAAAAAATGCGAAAGAGAGAAAGGGAGTGGATTGGTGGGGATGGCAATTCTCATTAAATGTTACATTTGCAAGTCCCTCACCGCCAAACGCCGCAATGAAAAAATCGAACTGATTCTCGTAGTGTCCGGCCGTTTATTACCATTCTCGCATTCCGTTGCTATGTTGACTAAAGGTCTGACGACACAATTCAGAACATGATTCGTAGCGGTGCTAAAAATTTTCAATTCAATAAAGTGCTATAATAACATTAAATTGCAATAATATACTTAAAATTTGTTATTTTTATAAGCTTCTTACGTGTTATATTCTGTGTAAGAAATTATAGTTAAAATGTAGAAGAAATCGAATTTTAATAACTTTTGTTTCAATTTTTCTCTATTTAAGAGAATTTTCTCTTAACAAATTTAAATACATGTGCACTTATTTATATTTGAAAAAATAATATATATATTATGAAATAATATTACTAAACTTCTCATTATTATCCAAATTTGAATTCCATCCCAATTCCATCATCTAAATTTATTGCATTGAATCTCAAAGAAAGTATAGTTGTATTTTTTTTTTTAATTTAGAAAACCAAAGTGATTTAAAAAGGAAAAGATGATAAAACATTTGAGTTTTTCATATGAGAAGCGAGGGTGAGATCTACTTTTATAATTTGAGGATTAAAAACTGTTCAAATGGTACCAGGACACGTTATTGTATAAGCTTATATCCCTGCAAAACGAATTCATTTGCTTTAGAAATTATCTTTACCTGAGAAACAGTTTTCAATGATCTTACTTACTTATCTTCAATTTCAATCTTAGGTGATTATATCATAAGAAAATAAACTACTTCAAAGAAGAGCTATGCAAACAAATCAAGTAAATAAGTGTAACTAGAAAAAAATCGTAAGAGATGAATTCTAAAATGTATTTCGGTAATTCAGTCCTAAAGATTTTTCGAATTTATTTCCTCATTTATTTTTTAAAATACCTACTGATATCAACTATTCTGAAAAGAATACCGAATTATATTCCGAAATACGAACCTTGGGGTCAAAAGTAGTAGTCACGATAGCTATATTGATATTTTTATAATTTTCCTTTCTTATATTATATATTTTTATAATTTTCCTTTCTTATAATATTACATTTTCTAAATAAGCAATCATGATATTCATCGAAACCCATTGTATCTTATGTGATGACCCCCTTTGGCCAAGTGAGTGGTTCAATCAGTTAATGGAAACCTCGGGATTGCTACGAATTGGGATCCGGCATATGTGTCGCACTATTTATGCAGTGTGACCATAACTCGCACACACAAAAGGGAAAGCTTAGAGGATTGTTTTAGTTATCTTCGAACGCTTTTCATGATGATTAAAATCTAGTTTAAAATAGTTTTCTACTTTTCGGTTGTTTTTGACAAACGTGAAATTTCCAACGAAGGCTACCTGTTTTGAAATTAGAAAAATGTAAATAAATCTCTATAGAATTAGTAGCCTAGATAAATGAGTTCTATAAAAGGTATAAAGGCAAAGTTTCTTCCGGATGCAATTTAAAAATCTAAACTAATTGAATAGCAGAATTTTTTTAGGGAAATTCCATTTTGATTTCTAATTACTCAGTTATCATAAATTTGTGTGCAACAAGTTTTTGATTAAAAATTCGTATTATCCGATCATTTTCGTTAATTAGTATCTGAAAGTTGCGATATTCGGTGCTTATCGTAGTATGGGGCTTTAAAAATGTCTCACCACATGGAGTTGAACAGAGATACATTTTAGCGATTGATTAGGATAAATTTGAAAGTATCGTTTTATATAAGAGTTGGTTCTGAGAAAGCTCAAATCTAAAGCATTTGCAGTAACGAACTGATTCACATCATGGGAATTCACAGAAAGGTGCAGAAATAGGAGAAGTCTCGGGGAAAATAGAGAATATTTTATAGCCCTTCAATTAAAAAAAATGAAATAAGAAAAGTAATTATATTTCTCAGAAATTGGTGTGAATTAATTTTCATCTTTCAGAAAAAATACGATGTTTTGAAGTGAGAGTTGTAAAACTTGAAGATATGAAAAAATAATAAGTAAAAAGAGATGAAGAGAAAGTTCAAGGTAATGAGTTGAATTTGGAAATTATATTGATACCACTCAGTCTCATAGCTTTTCCATCAGGAAGTAGGAATTCAGCAACTATTTTGTCATGAGTTTGGTTAACTCGCCGACCTCTTTCAAAGAAATTAAAAAAAGGATATACCTTTCCCGTTATGCCAAATCAATTGTTAATTACATGAAAATGTCCTTCTTTATGCATCCCATCGCTCAATTTATTCTGCATGTATTTCATCTGTGCTGAAGAAGTCCCGTTACAGTTGAAGGAATTGCACCAAATAAAAGCGGATATTTTCCAAATGAATGACCGAATTGGGCGAATATAAAGAGGAAAAAGTGGAAAAAACGTTCCTCTGTTTCGGGAAAAATGATTTGATATGTTTTTTGAAGAGCACTGTGCGTATGAGGAATGTTATTTTGCGGCCGTACGCGGGAAATTACGGTCATTAGCGAGATTGCTTCGATTATCGAGAGTGAATGTTTGCCGTATGATCAGCGCAGTATACTCGTATCATTTCGTACATTTCTACTTGATCTGAGCTTTCAGTTAAATATTTCCTACTCTCCAATGGACGCTCATACAAAATGTTCAGTTCAATAGTACTTCTACTATTTGTATTAGTAGTTGTACCATGTATTCATACATCTAATCACATCTGATATTACATGGAATGAACTAACTAATTTCTGTATCCATTGGCTGATTTATTATGAATATTTTTTTATTCGTTTATCTCATACATTATATGAATGAAAATTAATAGTTACAGTTCATATAGTATATGTAAAAATAACTAATATAATTAAATAAAAAACAAAAATAATATCAATTTGTTGTCGAGAGAATTAAGTGACAATTACAGGGAACTCGTTTGGGTTACGCCTAATTTTCGGTGATTATCACATTACTATCTTAATAAAAGAAAATCATATTGATCCATCAGCAAGAATTCTAAATGAAATTAAATTCATATTATGTATTGATTTTTAAATTGGCTAGTAGTGAGAATATACAATATTCTGATTCTGATATTTTAAGGTACTTTATTTAAAGTAATTATTATTTAAATATATTATCATGTTTATTTACTTCATTATAATTTTTTATTTAAGTATTCGCTGATAAATATAAGTTTCCAATTAAATTAAAAAAATATGCAGTTAATTGATTGGTTGTACAAATAATGTAAATGATTAAAGCGGTCATATTAAATATAATTAAATTTTTAAAATCCAGAACTTTAATGATATCAATTTAAAATAATTTTGGAATATTTTAATGATTTGTTATTCAAACGGAAGGAAAAGTTAAATTTGTTTTATCCATTTCAGATTTTCTTAGAATATTAGAAATAAAAAGCATCCAGTTTGTATGTACTACTCAGATAAAAATATGCTCATTAAAATACATTTTTCCTTTAGTATTTGTTTTTTAAGTCATAAAATCTTTACAATATTTAGACAAATCAAATTCTTAACATAGTCTGTTTTACGTCAAAAAAGAGAAGGTATTTAAAATTTTTTATGGAATTACCTTTTTCCATTATGCATTATTTGCCATAACTTGAGTATTTACTAATATTCGAAGTTATCTATTATTATGTACTCGAATGAGAATAGACAAAAATATTGTATTTAAAATATTAGGTCTTTATTTGAATGGCTCATAATTCATGATATTTTCCTGACAACTTCAATAGTAAGATATTTTGAAATAATTTGGGGGACTTGCATTTATTAATTTCAGAGACCTTTCTGGAGTTATTATAATAGAAATAAATTTTGGTAGAACAGACTGTGGATTGGATTCACTATCTGGTCATTTCTTAATTCTCATGCATATATTTGCTTCCCAAAAACAGAATGACGGTTAATAATTCTAAAAATAATCGCTTGGGAATTTCCTAAATTCCCTATAAATATTTTATTCATCCATGCGCAAAACAACATATTGAGAGACATCTTATTTTCTATTAATTTTCTTCCTGACGATGTACTCATCATTTTCTATTTTTATCAACTGTTATCAAAGGAATAAGGAGGCACTAAGTCATGTATTATTCAGTGCACTATATCATCTTAATCTATTCAAGTTTTGCTGAAATCAATCTTAAAAAACCATCAGTATACCACCACTATCACCCTGGTAATAGTATCAAACCAGATAGTTTTCTCTACGAATGTGAGCGCTCTTGTCGCAACAATTTGGGGGAAATGAAGTGAGTTATTAGGATGGTCCTAATTCGAACAACTGAGCGTAGGACCCAGCACCCTATACTTGTGCGATTATCTGCGGCCTTAAACTAATCTCGCAGAATGTGCTCCGAAGCGAGACATACAAATGTGTCAGCAGTGCCTCTTATAGGCCTTATACGCTAGAATTGGGGTCCAAGAGATATCCCTTGGGTACGAGGCTCTTTAACCGTTGGCGGGTTAGGATTTTTCACAGAATCGTATTCATGACCATTAAATTGTGGTGAGCACCTCATTCGAGGATTAATCCTCTCTTGCGAGGGCAATTTCGCAGTCTTCTGCAGATCGCTATATATATATATGAAGTTTGCTCTTTCCTTTCATATCGATCTCTTTGCGAATATTGCAACATTATTTCACTTAAGACTAAATAAAGGTATTTTAAGGGCCTAAGAATTTAACTTATCCTTCATTAAGTACACCTTCGATATATTATTGGCTCAGGCCTCTTTGGTCAAGTGTAAGAAAGCCTTATGGAATGGGCCCTTTGGCCTCTTGGAAGATAGTCGATCTGGAATTGTTGAATTGGAACTAGAAAATTTAACGTTGAATCAAATATTTAGATAATGTGTTTTTTATGATTTCGCGTCAAGATCTGACGAGACTTTTACCGGCAAAGATGTTTTATAATGAATAAATGAATAAAAAGCAAAATGCAATAGCTCAAAAAATTGGCACTATGATATCTTATTAGGCTATGGAATATTCAAGTGAATGAGACCACAATTTACAATCGAAAATCAAGCAAAAAGATATTAGGATTTTATCAGAAAGATATTAATCACTACTTGTATCTATATTTAAGGAAATTGAAATGAAAATAAGGTTAGATTTAATGAAAGGTAATAAAGCATTTTTTAGCAACTTAAGAAAACACAAAGACCTTTAGATATATGGATATAATAAAAGAATTTAGTATTAAAAGGTCTTCAATTAGTGTATCCTATGTAAACTGATATGTTTTACTAGGCTTAAATTTCACAGAAGTAGATAAATACTATTAGGATTCAGCGAAAAAATAATCCTTCAGCATAATTTTAAACTCTTCCTTAAACATCAGAAAAATATTTACATGTGAAGGGTAATCACTATTTATTACCTTTTTATGATATCGTTTAGCAATTTAATGGATATAACGAAGGGAACGAGACAACTCTGAATGAAACATAAGATTCTATATAAATTTGCTATTATTGTGATAGAAACTAAAAGTGAAACCAATAATGGTAATGGTAACCAATAATGGTAAGCTGTAATGGGTGAAATAAAATGTGATTTTTAGTTTATTTCAGAATATTTGTAGAGAGTTAACGAAAAGTACCTCGTCAAATGCCTGAACTTTTAAAATATGAATATTTAACCTTTTCTTTTTGATATTATTTAGTACATCCTTGAAAATATGTTCGTTAAAGAGTAAATAAAGAATAATAAATAAAGAAATATATATTTTATTTAATTATACAAATAAAACATATACATAATAATAATAATTTTAAAGTGACTATATTGAATTAAAATATTTTCAGCGATGAAAATAGAACGTAGTTTCGTGGCAAAGGAACTTATTATAAATATACTTTCCTGATTCAATGATAAAAGTAATGAAAAGGGAAGGTAAATTAACCTTTATTAATTCAGGTTAAATTATTAATTACATTAATGAGGGCTAAGTCTTAAGATAGGAATCTAAAGATGGACTGTATCGTGATAAAGGAGACAGAATATCCTTTGTGCGAGAGGAATCTTAATTTTTAAAGTTTTTGTCTCTTGAAATTAGTTTAACGAGAAGTTACGAGAAGAAGACCGGGTATAAAGAATCTATACCAATAAGTTTCGGACTCGAGAATAATTTTGTTGGTAAGTAAAATCTCCCACTCACAAAGAGTTAATAGGAAAATGTAGTTGTAAAGAAGGAATGGAGATGAAAGAGAGAGCTCTAAAATGAGGTCGGATTTAATTGGAGAGACTTGTCATCGAAGGAAGATCCAAAGCGACGAGAGAAACTTCTTATGAGAGAACGTAAGAGACGCTAGAAAAGAACGGAAGAATAAGACCTTTTGAAAATCGCAGTTTTTTATCATTGATTCGACATGATGATGACTGTGAAAAGAGGAATTCCTTTTCATTGAAATGAGAGCTCAATAGAATGGGAGGAGAATATCTGAAAACAGTGAGGGATACCACGGTAACCAACAGGTGAGCAAACGGTTGACGATAGAAAAAATCATATTTGGATTCAGTACAAGTCATACTCAGTGAGTAATTCAGAATAGTAAGTTAAAAAAAGATTGATTGTAAGGAAGAATTATCAAGCGTCGAATATTGCTTGAATAATGATTTGGTTTTAAATAGAGGGCGTTTAATGCTAAGTGAAAGATCTTTATGAATTTATTCAAATTATAGAAATATCTATAAATATGATAGACCGAAATTTTTGAGTGAAAATTTGAAATGTGAAAAAATCATGTCCCAAAATACGATTATAAGACAAAGTGCGGCACGTGGAACAGTTACTACTACGAGAAGTTTTAGGGATAGAATCCCTCTGAAAAATAACAAGAAAGTTTTAATTTGATTGAGTTCAATTAAATATTCCATTCCGATTATATTTTCTTTCGTTAGCCTTTTGTTAGTTTTTGTTATAAGAGAGGTTTTAGCAGAATTTCGCACCGAATCAATAAAGGCGTATTATTATTATTAATTTACTTTTTGCACATCGAAATTGCCTCAAACGGTACGGACTCACAATTAATCTCAGAAATATTTAGGTTAGCATCATTATATGCCACAACAGCTCATATATATTACTGGTTCATCAATTTGTGAAGTGAATATTGCAGACAAGTTTGCAACTCCCACAGACCATTCAAATAAAAAATCGAGGTGCAGGAGAAAAAATGAATGGAACATGGGAAATCCAAATACTTTATATGGAAGATAGACTGAGAGTAAATGGAACGAAGAGAATTCTATGTGCACGACGGCACCGTGTCGCCTTATGTTTGACGTTCAGAATCCTGAGAGGATATCTCGGACACAAAGAAACTAATGGTTTTGTTCCTTTCAATGGACTTTATTCGCAGCGATCACTAATGTAGAAGCCTTCCAAGTTGAAGCGTATAGGTTATCTACAGAATAGGGTTCTACTATTAGATTATCACATTAGTAAAATGCACAAACAAATGTATGTATTTTTCAGGAGTGGATCTAGGAATGGAGAGTGAAAGGATAATAAAAGTATCAACAAAGTGTCTAGAGCGTGTTACGTAAGCATTAAAGGAAAATGGCGCTTGAAAGGGAAATGCCAGGGTTAGACTCTAAATACGTATGAAATATTCTTTTTATCCACCGAAGAATGGGTTAAGCAATTTGTTTTTCCTTTGGGCGCTGTAAGCCTTCATGTATTCTCTTTTTGTCTCTTGTGTAAAATCTACCTTTGTGTGAATCCGTCCCTTCAGGTCAGAGGACGTTGTCCTCTCCCTATGTTCAGGGTTCTTGTATCTTATTAATTTGAATTTTCTGATTCAGGCTGTCTCTTTTTTGAAAATTCTGCATTGTGCCGTTTATTTTTCTTCTTTTTTCATTGCATTACTGATATGCTTTTCTTATTATATTAAGGGCAATAATGGTCAGAACAAAGAGAGAAAATGATATTAGAACCATTATCAATATATTCCCTTTGACTTCAATGAACTGACATATAAATCAATTAAGTGAATGGATATTGGAAACATAAATTCCAATGTAAAGACACAGAATGTAATGCTAATGAAAGTTATATTCTCATTTATAATTACATTCACTTATTCTAATGGTGGTCACATTAGAAACGAATCTGGAATCAGTAGCGTCATAACGATTTTTATTATTTATCTTATTTTATTATTTCTTATTTCATTTATTTTCAGAAAATTTCAAGTAGTAGTTCAATAATTAATCCAGAGAGTAGCATGTTTATTTTTTATCATTTTTAGACTAAGATATTTATAATTAATATAATTTATCTAAGATATTACAGCGTTCCCAATAGACCCACTGAATCCTTACTACACATCTCTTCACCAGGTGATCCCCAACTCATGTATACTTCTCACTAAATATAACTTAAATCTACTTGGAAAAGGCGTTGGAGAAGGAAAAATATAAATATGTTTGGATCTTTTTATGCTAAAGAATTGTTACAGAACATTTTATTTGAAATGAATTAACGCAAAACTGATCAAATTATATATCCTCGCAGATTAAAACAACGGATATCTGTAAATTATTATTTTATTTCTTGTAAAATGTTATTCCAGGTGCAAAATTCATTAAATCAAGGTTTTACTCGCCTACTTAGAATGAGAACTTTATAAGGAAAAGTTCATCTTTTTGCATAAAACCAAGGCATAATGCAACATGAATGCAATGAATAGTAACGTCTAATAATTTACATCTACAGAAGAACCCCGAGAACCGCCCCATGGTGTACGGCATGGGGTGTCAATACACCAATTCATTTAACTATTTATCCGTCTAATAGCATTTGAGAAAAACAGTGATAACCATTATAATCTCACGAAATTCTTTTGACGTCTGGTTTCGGAAATCACGATCGCTAAGTACAGGAATAACGGTATCGCGTACCTCGCTATGTAAGTCACCGCTTCGGAATTTGTTAAACAGTTTAAGTCTATATTCGGTTCGAGAGATGCCCTGCCAAGGGTTTTAATCATTTCTGATACACTGCTGTCGAATCTGTAGTCTCCCTTAACTTATTCTTCCAGATTAAATCGTATAATCCATTAGGGAATGTATGGAAAGTAAAGCTGTATGAACAATGGAGCAGTTAGGGTTTGCTGGGAAACTCAGGGCATAAATGAAATTCCTTGAATGAAGAGAATAAATTATGAAGCTACCCTATATTTTGACCTCGGGTAAGTGGGCCGTGGTATGCGTTGGCACTCCTAAGTTTTTCAGTTGTAAACCTGAGGCGTTTGCAACGCACACGTATTTGTAGGTTAGATATAAACCTAAAATTTATTCAACTAAAATTCTGGCTATAAAATCTTCTAGAGAAATACTGTTGCATAACAGTTGACAGCATTTGATCCGTTTTCTTAGGTTTAATAAGAAGATTGGATACATTCTTTCTCGTTCTCGAATTTTCTTTCCTTTAAAGATTGGGTTGATGTGGCTGATACATGATATATATATATATCACTTTCATGCTATAAAAACCATTATAATTGTTTTTCTTTTTATTGTTAACTATTGATTATTAAGTTACAATTTAGGTGTATATATCATAGTTTAGGTGATATACAGAAATTCAATAAGGAAAAATGACGTGATTCTGCTCTGAAATTCACTAGAATTAAACGGCAGAGAGAATGAAAAACAAAATCCCGCTCGCTGGATTTTCATACAAAGAAAAGGCGCAATATTTCTCGTGCTAACAATAAGTAAAATCTTTATTCTTACTTTACATTAAGGAACTTAAAAACGGTTTTTGGAATCGATTTTCGATTTTTGTGTAATCAGAGCATAAATAAATAGAATTAAGAAAGAGTTAAACTTGAATATTCCATTCATAACGTAAATTTGCATCACAATATACGTAATTTTCAATCTTTAAGCTCTGAGTAATATGGTGAGCCCTTCAAACTGAATTTTTCTAGATGTGTTGGAAATCTCAATTCCTGAGGGACAACATCAAAGTAATCCTCTCACGTTCATAGGAAGTTGTGAGAAGATAAATAAATGACTCAGAAAAATCTATATCCTTCTTCTTCTTGGTTACGGAGTACCAAAAATATAAACTGCTCTTAGATCCATTCACTTCTGTTAGGGGGGAAAGCATTCCTTCTTGCTCGTCACTCTTGGATCCATGAATAATTCACAAGACCGCACGCGTCCACGCTACCCTCCAGTGCTTTGGCCATTGGTGTGGGTCGTCATCGCGGTGTTTTGGAATGAGGAACAGATGGCGAGCTGAAAAAGCTTTTAAAGAGGAAGTGGACAAGAAATTATAAGGTTTCCTTATCGACGAAAGAAAAATGGCATTCTCATGGGACGATTTTAAAATAGGTAAACAATGAAAGAAAAGATTCAGAAAATAAATCTTTTGAGTAAGAGTATGGGTAAGTTTAATATATTATATGCATACAAATATTGAAATAAAGAAAAAGAAAATAAAATTTTCAATCATAAAAAATTAAATTTACATTAATATTAAACTAAAAACGCTTTTTTGAAATTGGATACTTGTATTTCGAAAAAATATAGAAGTGTTCTTTACTTGATCCCTATTTTGAGATACACTAGCAATTTTCCTTACCAATGATCGATTTAAACATAAAATTGATTCCATGAGTAAGTTGTGCATAGAAATCCCCTATATCTTAAAATATCGCACACTGCTTCCATAGTTTTTCTCTTTCATTTTTCTTTATGACATTTCTTAAAGAATAAGGGCTTTTACAATATTATTTATTCACTTAAATTCCCTCTAACCCTTCTCTTCGTGACAAGTATTCTTTTCTCTTGACGGATTTTTTACAGTTAAAAATTATTGTAAGATTCTCAGTGAAGGCATATTTATGGTAAGGATAACTTAATATTCAGGATTTTAGAATCAGTATGCCTTTTTTTTCATTTCGATCCGAAATGAAAAACGAAATTAATGTACGAAAAACCTGTCATCATATAGAATTCTAGATGTTTTCAGCGTTCTACTTCAAACACAAACTCAGGAAGAGCCGTTATCACTACTACACCAACCCCTTGCATATTCGAGTACGTAGAATACATACTTTGTCTCCATTTCAAGGATAAGATCCTAACTTCCTTGTTTGCATAAATCATCCAAATGCTCTTAACACTTCATACGAAGAATATTGCAGTTGAATGTAAAAAAGAATTCAAAATGTATAAAATTCTCGAAAACTACTTTGAAAAATATAAATAAATTTTATGAAAACATATAAAACATGATTAACATCAGAAAAGTATTTGTGATCATTATATATGATACAGAGATTTTGGAAAAAAATATCTCCATTTTGTAATACAAAAGTCTCAATAATCAAACAGTTTTGCCACGGATTTTTACTTCATATGACCGATCAATTATAGAAATGAGCTCGAGAATTAAAATTTTATTTTGTTAAATAGATGAAAAATAATTAAATGATCATTAAAGGGCTGCAATTCATTATTTTTTACCCTTCGTAATACTTCATTAAAGAAATAGAAAGACTTCATAAAATCGTTCAACTGCCTAAAAATAGATTTTTCAAAGTTATCCATCAATTTTATCAAATATATATTTGATTTGAGATAATTCTCTTAGTTGTGGCTATCCAAAAAGGATTGCCAATTTCATGTCGTTGATTTTTTTACAACACCTCCTTAGTGTTGTCGGTCTCTGAATATTATTGTATATCCATTAATCACGAAATGAAGATGTGGCAATTTTCCACAAACCATTTAATCGCCAATCGAATTTTAATTTTTCACCGCTAAGCAAAGATTCGATCGACCCAGAAGGAAAAATTGTTTTTCATTCTCTCAGGTGATACTGCTAATTCTGAATAATCAATACTCTATTGAGCATCGACCTAAAAAATGTCCCATATTCATTAAGAAGTCAAAGCTTTCAAAATCCCTAAGGCGTCAAAACACTTCATTCCTCCATAATCGTAATTATTCGCAATTTGAGAGTTGTGGTCGAATGAAAAAACGCTGGATGTCATTTGAAATTTAAATTGAATCAATTTACTTCACCTCCAGCAGGAAAATTTGATAAACTTCCTTCCCTTAAGCGCTCACCATTCCTACCCATCATGGGAACTTCTTGTTGACTTTTGATCTTTGTTCATTTAATTCTAGCTCCAAATGCGCCAAGGAACGTACAAACACGAGAGTAAAAATGAAAACAAAAAGTAATGTATGCACCCTAGGACCCAATCCGCATACTTGATCAGAAGCGGAAAATTCTTTTCAACAAGTTGTCCCTAGCTATGGCGATACGTGTGAATCCCAAACGTGTCGTTTTTTGCTCTCTTTTCGTTGTGTACAATGATTACGCCCTTCGAATGCGTTTCTGGAGAAGAGCGTAGAGGCAAAAAAGGAGTGAAAATGATACGGAGGAGTTAAGGTATTTTTTAGCCTAATCTTCCTACTGGAACGTGCTCTAGTGTATAGCCATTAAAGAACAAGATTAATATTTTCGTTCACATTATTAGAAAAATCCATCTACTTGGCTTATTCTTTTAAAAATACCTAGAAAATACATTTAGTATAGGGATGAAACTTTGAATATTGCGAATATAATCTTAAGTTAACCGAAGTATATACCTATTGAATTTATTGCACATGCATTTATTTATGTCACAATGCAGTATTTTACACGATGATCGTTATGCGACGCTCTTTCAAGACCATGCGAATCTAAGGTAGAAATTATAGAGATAAAAATTATAAGGAATTTTAACCATTCAGATTCCTGAAAAGGTATTCATTGTGGAATCTAAGATTTTTTATCCATTCTTCTAATAACTCTTCAGATTCTCTTGCTACCATACTAATATTTCAAAGGCGGATGATTCATAAATAACATCAATCAAAATTTCAATTTTATTTCAACCGAAATAGTTATTGTTAAATTCAAATTAATTTTTAATTTTGCTATCGATGGTTCACTTTTATTTTCTTATTAGAACAATCAATGTCAGAAAAGACTTTGAATGATTACAATTACTAAGAATCATATTCGCAAAAATTTGACCACTGGAATTATTGAATGATCAGGAAGAATTAGTTTAATTATTCATTTACTTTATTTTCAGAAAGTGGATGTTTTTCATTTCATGCAATGAAAATTGAAGCAAAATTCCCAGAGGTGTTGAAAGATAATTAATACCATACAGCCCCAATTAAAATGTTTATCTTTTCTCATATTAATGGAAACAGCACCTATCAAAATTAATTACATCAAATTTTCCTTAAATTTAAATTGCTTTTGGTATTCATGGCTAATTATAACAGCGATAATTACGTTTCAGCTTTTACTTAATTTATACTTTCCTGTAACACAGATCATGAAAACAAAGATATGAATATAATATAAAATAATGAAATTACATTGTTTGTATGCTGTATTATTCTCTAAACTTAACACTACTGATAGAACATGTAAATAATATTTGCTGAAATTCCTTCAAGGAATATATATTCTTGCCATTGTTGTTTGTTCAAATCTGCAGTCCAAGAATTCCTGACTCTAGAAAAGTAAAAAAGAAATTAAATTGATTATTCAAAATTCCTTCTAAATGTAATACAGGAGTGAACTTATAGTTACCTTTGAATTAGATTTGAAAATATTTCCTGATTTGAGGAATTCCAGAACTGAATTTGACTTTCAGCACAAAGCTAACAAGCCAGCAAAGGCATCTGGACGGATTCCGAGGACAACAAAAACAGCGAATGTACAATATAACCTGTGAAATGGCAATTCAAATAATCATCTCAATGGTTTTTTCACACAATCCACGAACCTTTGTTGGGTTGAATAAGCAGAAAATGAAGCTTTAAGTGAAAGATATAGGTGAGATGGACTAGATTTTCAAATCTTCCATCATGCATCCCGTAAGTTTATTCCTCTCATTGCTGATGCCCTCAAAGGCTGGATCTCCATAACAGAGGAATACTACGAATGAGTGAATTCCGAATGTACCATCACATTGCGAGTTTGAGGGGCGAAGATTACGTTTTCAGAGGAATAAACTAATCTTCCTTTTATTTGTGAACATTGAAGTAGAAATGCTTTCTATAAAATAATTAAATAATAAAAAAATATAGTTAAATATGTTTCAGTTATTGCAAATTCTTCTTTCTATCTTTTCGCCTAAAGTCCATCTTTGCACAAAAATACTATTAATATATGTTTTCGGGTATTTTTACAAGAATTTTCAGTTCGGCCCTTTATCGTCTCATTAAATGGTTACTTTTATTTCAAACCAAAAGATTCCGAAACAAAATTTTAAGATACTGTTATCCCAACACCTTGCGAAGTCAAAACCAATTAAAGCTGGAAGTATAATGTGATATCAAAATATATTTTTCACTCCTTCCGATTGAATATTATAGAATTAGTCAATAGAATTGTCCATTTAATAATAAAAACTCCAACCTCATGAGAAAGGCGGCTTTTGTGAATCAAATATTCATTCCTGTATTTAAACATCAGGAAGATATGCTTTGTTTGTTTCAAAGCAAAGAAAAAGAGTGGAGGAGATTGTCTTTCCCCGCCTATAGCAATAATAACTCAGCACTAGATGGGAATTTAGTGAATCAAAGCTGCTATTTCCAAGCATTCATTTTGAGTAAGCTTCCTCTTCATGCGTCCTGTAGAAAAAGGTGGGATGTTTTAGGAGAGAGAGGGCCTGTGACACTCTCCAATGCCTTCACTTGTTTCTTTTGCAACCCTTTACCCGTCCTTATCCCACAGAAATATATTCCTTTTGTTCATTTGTCTCGGTTGCCTCTCTCACGGTCAAAGCTCTTTTACGTCATATACATGTCAACCATTCGAGATATAATGATCAGTTATGGAGGAAACTATTTTTCCACTGCTTTTTGGAAGTTATCAAGTTCTAAATACTTAATTCTCGAATTGAATTATATTCCAATTCTTACATTTGAAATAACAAAGATAATCAGAAGTTTTCCTAATATTAAATAAAATTTCTTATACGGCATTTAATTTTAATTCAACGTATTCTTCAGGTAGTTGAGGTATGAATCTACAATTATATCAATAAGTTAAATATAATATATAAAATATTTTTCCGCTATCTACTATTAGGTTTCCCAAAAAATATTTTTAACTTACTTTATATTAATTTTAAATTATTTTCCGATAGTTTGAACGCTATTAATAATATAAATAACTTCGTAAATTTCCACAGAAAATATTGGTATATTCGCGACTGGTTTCGTAATATAAAATTACATCTTGAGGCTTATATTAAGAAACCGGTCGCGAATATATCAATATTTTCTGTGGAAATTTACTAAGTTGTTTTTAATACTAAGGCATTCCAGGAAGTCACGCCTTCTCACATTGATTGCATTTGAACGCTATCCCTACATTTCCGTTATACATATATTGTAAAGAGTATTTGAATGACCAAAAGAAAAGGCTTACGTTTTCGATTAATATTCATAAGAATTGGCACTTTCTTTGCGGGAAAAGAAATAAGAATTTTATTGAACTCCCACGAAAGATTCGCCACAAAGAATGAAACCATTTACAGCTACTTATCAGAGCTCGAAATGGGATATTTAAGTGTTTTCGAGTTAATCAGCGACAATTCTTCTGCTAGTCAACATGTCCTCTGAATGCACGCCTTCCCTCGTTAGCCTACGTTTTTCCCTTTTCCAGAAATGCACTCCTGTAATTGAGACCATGGATGCGTTGGGCGTTTGAGGCACGCCGTTAAATGGGGCGGGTCCATAACTGTTCATTCGAAACGTGATAGGGGGGTCCCAATAACTCGGGAGTTCCCTATCTCGCAGTGAATTCCGGTTGGGAACCGAATTCCTAAAGCGCTGCAGGGAACGCTGGGATTCCAGAGATCGCGAATGGCGTTTGATAACATCGATCGAAGAAAAAGTAGTTCCAAGGAATACTTGCGTAAAAATATGGGCGTTTGATTTTCGCGGTTTCCAATTACGGGAAAAAAGAATACTGTGAAGGAAGTGGCTTTGAATGACAGCTGGATGTATGAGGTGAATATATCTTATCTGCGTCACAACGAAACCATTTTAAACAGAGGGAACACCGACTACTGATTGGATGCGGCTCTCGTTGGAAATTCAAAGACCGTAAAAATCTAAAGTGTGAAGAGAATAATGTATTCTAATCCCAATCTTGATCTACTTCTGCATTCACCATTTCTATTCATCATTAGCTTGTAGAAAAATATTGCATTGCGTTGCAAATTATGTCTTTATTTAAAGAAAGAATTATTGATTTTATTGTTATATACAAATACGGATTCTACTTATAATGATGCAAGATGTATGGATAAGATTATATAATTATATATTATTTAAATTATTATGTACTTTTAAAATATTATGTATTATTATAATATATTTAATGTATTTATATATTATTATGTATTAATTTATTGTAATGTATTTCAAAGTAAAAAATATGTAATTCTGCAAATAATAAAATAAAAATAGCCCCCATAAAATTCGAACTATAATCAGCTGATTTCAGTTTTTTAATTAACAAAATCTTACTTTAGAAATATATCAAAAACAGAACTTATTATTCAAGTAAATAATCGAAATATTTAATGCTTACATAATTTATTTAAAATGATCGAAGATTTTATAATTTTCAGATAAGAATATTAAAAAAAGAAACGAATTTATCTTACAACATATAATAATGGTATAAAACCATATTCGTCTGATTATATGATCTTCTCTCCAAGGTTTTGCGGTCATATATTAGACATTTGAAACCCAAGAAATATATTGATAATCTCAAACCTGCTTACAATTTACTTTTTTATTCATAATTTGTAAGTTAAAAAGTTATGTTTTATTCTTGACGGTGAATTATATGAACAATATAAAAATGACAGTTAAAACTAATGCTTAATCCAGGTTTTGATCATAAATAGTCTTTTATACTGTAGTTGATGAATTGCATCTCATCTAAGGTTGTCAAACATTATAAATTGATTGAAAGCAATGTATTTATTAAAATATATTAATTTAAAAGACATTACTTGAAGTTCTCGAGAGTTATTAGAGTCACTATAGTGAATTGAAATGAAAATAGTAACAATCTTTGTTATATTTCGATAGAAAATTCTGTCGTTACCCATAAAAGATTGAGATATATTTTTCTTCTTTCTTAAGGAACCAAAGTTCACATATTGAATCCTTTTTCAAGGGTAAGTATTGAATTCTAAGAAAGATAATTAGACAACACTTTATGAGGGATTTCAATAAGGATGCCTTTATCTTGGAGTCATAATTATGTCTTTGAGAAGGATCAAAAACATTGGAAAAAATATTAAGAAGAGGAGAAATAAAATTGAGACTTATTTTCCTTACCTTCTATATTCCTTGGAAGTTGCTTGTTATCAAGATAATATATTACGATGCTGGATCACTGAATTCCTTGTTTTAAAGAAATGCTTAATTATTTCTGGCAGTAGAAAAGATGAAAATTTGTCATTCACAAAAATTCTCATGAAATCTCTAAAATTATTCAAAAAGTGAAATAATTTCAATAGTAGATGAGGATTTAAGGGGTGACTCCGTAAGAGATATTTGATTATTGAAAAATATTATTTAAGCTTCTTACCTTTTCAATCTCCAAAGAATCTCAGTAGGTTCAGATGAGGAAAGTTTACATACTCATTATCCCTCTAGAAATTAATACTACTTCATTGAAGTCACATGATTTATAAAAGCACAATCATCGATGAGGACTCCACTCTAATTGGTATCCACTTAATCAGGTAGCTAATTAAAATTGAAGGATTGCAAACTTATTGCGGACGACGGTAATATTTTTTCGATTGCTCCACCCTCTTATGAGGATAATTTGCAGACGTAATTTCCGGCCGAAATGAATACCTTTTTTCCGAATTCGGAGCACTTGAAAAGCTCTTCATATTTCAACGACCCTTTTCGAAACGACGGACCAAAAATAAAGTTAATTTCTGAAATTAATCGCCCCTCGATATGCGGGATAATCCCTGTTTAAATCCGTAGTTAACGGGAATTGAAACAAACGGGCGCAAAACCGCGATTTTTCATCCTTCTTCCCTCGCGATGACGTAACAGATTTTAAACACCGAATCGATCCGCCCTCCCACAAAGGACTATCGATCGGTTTGCAAACCCTTTCATGCTTCCGAATCGGTCTTACTCAACGCCAATCATTTGGCAATTAGCGATCTCACACTTAAGGGGAACCTTTTTTCCAATCTTTGTCCCTACTTCTTCAGATCTCGACTGTTGGCTCCATTCCCCTTCTGGACAAAGACCGCGTTGACCACAGAATCCTTTGAGGTGCAGATTTCGTTGCCTTATCCAATTCTAAGAGGACGGGATAAGGGTTTACGATAAACTTAAATTTAGATATTTCTTGTTTAAACATCAAAGACAAAATGAGATATTCAAGGTGATTTTATAGTCGAAAATTATTTATTCTTTAAATAAATTTTACAAATGTTAATGAATATTCATATACTCATTCTAAAAATGTAAACTTTGATATAAATTTATATTTATCGTAATTCAAAGAATAATGATAGGTAGAATGTAATCCATAAATCTCATCACTGTAGTAGCATAGCTTTGAAGTCAAGATTGATATCAAATTCTGTTATGCGGCATTCTAAAGGACCGAAGTACAAATGAAGAATTTGGATGAAACCACTATCGCAAGTAGAGCGCGAACTGCATTCGCTGTCTCTCAACCATTTGTATTTGGTACCATATGCTATGAAATTTCTCTCATATTGAAAAGTTTCCTTTTTAATTACAAGAAATGACAATCACTTAATTGGAAGAAACAAAAAAGAAATCGAATGGAGTCATCGAAGATTTTAAATCTTTATTCAAATTGAAAATTATCGAAAGAAGGCATTCGTGTTCAAGTATGCCACTGAAATTCTGTTCATATGATAAACTTAAATTTATTCCTTCGTTCTGCTCGGAGCGTTGAAAAGGGATGCCCATGTACCGATAAGAGCATCAGGAAAGGGAAGTTACGCTTTGTTATGTTTTTTTATAATCTCCCACGGTAAACAAGGGCGTCTCCATGCATGGGAAGGATTTCCGTCGTACGATGCTACACATGGTTCGGAGGAGTGGGAAAGGGTTTCATATCCGAAGGGTTTTTGTTTACTTTGAACACCGGTTTGTCGCCTGATCAGCATTCAGGCTTCCGTTAGCGTCGATGAGGTGTCCTTTTTCGGGAAAGTTGGCTGGAAAAATTGGATAAAGTGGATCTTCACTTACCCATTGCCATTTCCTTCGAAGCCTGTGAAATTAGCTTTTCATCGATTTAATCCGGAACTCCCAAAGTTAATTATTTTCTCACCCTCTATGCCTTGTCTAGATTGAGTGCGTCGGATAACTAGGAGCGCTGGTCTACTGTTTGCGTTGCAAATAGGCTTTTATTTGATCCACCCAATGGTTCTGCTTTTCTTTCTTCTACTTAAGATAAGTTTGTACAAAACAAAGGTGTTCCAGGTGCAGAAAAAGTAAGAAAAGTCGGCATTTGAATTCTAATGGGTTGTTCTATTAAATATATATCTCTTGATTAAGTATAAGGTAAATATTTTGATAATATACGATAAGGTATACGGTTATAAGGTTCAATGTAGCAATAAGGTAATACGATTGCTATTATCAGGATAAAATTTCAGACAAGGATAGATAAATGATAATTTACTTATCGCGAACAGGTTGCCCCAATTATATAGGTTACAGTAAATGATATAAAAGAAGTGATTATGAAGAGAACATAAAAAAGTGATAATACAATGATTACGAAACTATTTTTATTAATGGCCAAAATGTGTGATCAATTTTCAAAATTAAATACGTTCCATTCAAAACTCTCAGTTTTTATTTTCTTACGTAGAATAAATTCCTTATAAAGTGCATTTACTTTCCGTTCTACGTGTAAAAATGTAGAACCAACGCTGTCAATTTATTTTGGAGAGAGGCAGATGAAATTGATCAACCTTTATACAAAGTAACATATCTAATTACGGAGGTGACCTTAATTAAATCTAGCAAGAATATTCCATCACCGTATTTTGAACAGCTGCATATCGTAACAAGGGGAAAATATAATGCACTCCATTTTCATAGCCTTTTCACGCAAACGGCTGAGGAACTGCTGAGCGTTCTATTCTCACGGAAGATATATTGGAGAGCGTTCTTTTCATGCATCGAGTGCTTATATAATGTAACGATCTTTAGTTAGAATGTATTTGAAGATATAAAAATTAATATTGAATAAGATTAGAGACGAAAAACATAAATACAAGAAATCGATGAAGTGTACATGCTTCTTTTTTCTACTCATATCATTGTAAGAGACTTTATTCAACTAATATATATATATATATATATATATATATATATATATATATATATACATACATATAATATATAGACGCTTCGGGGGGATATATATATATATATAACATATATATATATATATAGGATATTAATGTCAGGCCCAAACCGCTTCGGCCACGGAGCCGCCGATTTTTTTCCATTATGGCCAACTAAATCTCACTCAGGAAAAATTGGGAAACCGACTCTACCTTTCATGGGTTCGATTCTAGGAGGCCCCAAAAATCGACTTTCCCCCGTAAGAATGCATGGGGCAGTTTTTCAAACAATTTAAAAAAATACTTTCCATTGAGATAGAACAATGAAATTTCATATGGCTATTGCTAATATTTATATCTACGCAAAAATGCTTTTGTTTACGCGCAACCGGTCATGGGTTCGATGCCAGGAGGTGAAATATTTTCAAATTTCGAAAAATCCTAGCTCTCTTAATATGATACATAGATCATTCAAATTTTTTACACTTATAGGTAAGTATATTATATAAATCAAAAAAAATCAGTACTTGCCTACCTATCACGGGTTCGATTCCAGAGCGTCCCGTAATCTCGATTTTCCCCGTTAGGAATGCATGGGGCCGTTTTTCAAATAATTTTTAAAATACTTCCCATTAAGCTAGAACAATGAGATTTCATAGCGCTATTGCCATCATGCATTTCTACGAAAAAATGCTATTTGATACGTACAACTGGTCATGGGTTCGATGCCAGGAGGTGAAATATTTTCAAATTTCGAAAAATCGTAGCACTCCTAATATCGTACATAGATCATTCAAACTTTCTACCTTTATAGATACCTATAAATTGTACCTTTATAAAAATTAACAGGTGCCAATAAGCCATGGGTTCGATTCCAGAGCGACCCGTAATCTCGAGTTTTCCCGTATGGAAAGCATTGATAACATTCCTGAAAACATTTAATGACATTTCCCGACCGCGCAGAGGTTCAAAATTTCACACAACCATAAAAAGGACCATTCTTACATAAAAGCGACCGTAATAATGTCCTATATGGTCCTTGGTTCGATTCTAGGGGGCGTTAACAAATATTTCAAATGAAATGCATAGGGAAATAAAGACTCATTTTTAGGTACTTCCTTAGGGTATTTCGATTTGAAATTTCTGGTGTTTGTACGGGTTATCATACATAAGCGAAGGATGACAGTGATTTTCGTAGGATGGCCTTGGTTCGACGCCAGGGCGTGCATAATGCTGCCGTAAGAAATGCATGGGAAATCGAATTCAGTGCATTGTCAGCTGCGAAAACGTACTTTAGTAAAGCTTTGCATGATTTATCCGATTAATCTTTCGAATATCGTAATTTGAAGTGAATGATACAATTTCCGATTGCTTGCTGTCAGCAAGCACACCTTTACTTGTATATACATATAGACGCTTCGGGGGGATATATATAACATATATATATATATATAGGATATTAATGTCAGGCCCGAACCGCTGGGGCCACGGAGCCGCCGATTTTTTTCCGTAATGGCCAACTAAATCTCACCTAGGAAAAATTGGGAAACCAATCCTACCTATCTTGGGTTCGATTCTAGGAGGCCCCAAAAATCGATTTTCCCCATTAAGAATGCATTGGGCCGTTTTTCAAATGATTTTAAAAATACTTCCCATTAACCTAGAAGGATAAGATTTCATATAGCTATTGCTACTATATATATCTATAGAAAAATGTTATTGCTTACGTCCAACCGGTCATGGGTTCGATGCCAGGAGGTGAAATACTTTCGGATTTTGAAAAATCCTAGCTCTATAAATATGAAATATAGATCTTTCAAACTTTTTACACGTAAAGATACATATAAAATGTACTTTGGAAAAAATCAACAGTTGCCTATGTGTCACGGGTTCGATTCCAGAGCGTCCCGTAATCTCGATTTTCCCCGTTAAGAATGCATGTGGCCGTTTTTCAAATAATTTTTAAAATACTTCCCATTCAGCTAGAACAATAAGATTTCATAGCGCTATTGTCATCATGAATTTCTACGAAAAAATACTATTTTATACGTACAACTGGTCATGGGTTCGATGCCAGGAGGTGAAATATTTTCAAATTTCGAAAAATCGTAGCACCCCTAATATCGTTCATAGATCATTCAAACTTTCTACGTTTATAGATACGTATAAAATGTACGATTTTAAAAATTAACAGGTGCCTATGAGCCATGGGTTCGATTCCAGAGCGACCCGTAATCTCGATTTTTCCCGTATGGAAAGCATTGACAATATTCCTGAAAGCATTTCATGACATTTCCCGACCGCGCAGAGGTTCAAAATTTCACACAGCCATAGAAAGGACCATTCTTAAATAAAAGCGACCGTAATAATGTCCTATATGGTCCTTGGTTCAATTCGAGGGGGCGTTAACAAATATTTCAAATGAAATGCATAGGGAAATAAGGACTCATTTTGAGATACTTCCTTAGGTTATTTCGATTTGAAATTTCTGATGTTAATACGGGTTATCATACATAAGCGAAGGATGACAGTGATTTTCGTAGGATGGCCTTGGTTCGACGCCAGGGCGGGCATAACGCTGCCGTACAAAATGCATGGGAAATCGAATTCAGTATATTGTCAGCTGCGAAACTGTCCTTTAGTTAGCTTGACTCATCCGAATAAAGTCTTTCGGAAGATCATACATTCTTTTAAAAGATATATTTTTCGATTGCTTGCTGTAAGCAAGCACACCTTTACTCGTATATATATATATATATATGAAAACTTGTTCATTCGTTACTATTTCACAGATAGTTCACAATTGACGAAGATAAGTAAATATGAATGAATGAATAGAAAAACGTATATTTACCTCTAATTCCCTCTTCCATTAAAAATATCCCTCATAATTGACTATATGCGATGATTATTCGAATGTGACAATTTTATTTATTTATTACTATTCTTATTATTATAAGGCACATTAATTTTTTCTTTCTAATAGCGCTTGTTATGAAAGAATAAACAAAATACTCATCCTTGACCACCGATGTTTACTTATAATCATTCCTAATATTAAGAGTAATATTTTTTTATCCCTTTAATTTTTATATTAATGAATTTACAGCCTATGTGCAGATAATGAGTTTGAAGCTATATACATATTTGTTTAAGTTTAATTTCATTTTATTTTTATCCTTCGAATATTTTGTTTACTTCCTTTACATTTTTATTTCCAAAGATAAATAAATTTCTGACCTTTCTTTTAATGAATACGTATTTTTAGTTTCCCGGAGTACTTTAAAGTACCAAATAAACTGTACTCATTTAATAGAGGGAAAATTTATTTTCTATATTTATTAGGACAATTTGAAGATAATACATGGTTATTATTAAAGTTCACTTGCCCTTTTTCAATATAAGATTCCCCTGAATTAATGAAAGAGCGAAGCCTTCTTAAGAATAATAAAGATACTTACTCAGACGGTTTAACTTTATTGTCTCCCAAGGATTGTTATCCATCTATTAATGAGGTAATAGAATTTTAAAGTACTCCTAAGGAACTCACAATTGTTCTTCAATTTACTTCGTTTGCAAGATTCCTTAAAAGTTCTTTTACATCACGGAAACCGTTTATGCGCGGTGTTAAAATCAATCGATTTGTCCTCACGTGCAGATACCGGAAGCGTATAGGAAATGGGAGATCGGAAAAGAGGATACCCGCGGCAGGAAATGAGACCATGGAGATATTGGAAGAAAATAGAGGCTTTAAGGGATGTGACGCACAATGGCTTTGTGAAATGTCCCATGGCTTTTCGAAGGTGTGTGTACAAGAGGTCTCCAAAAACAAGGAGATGGCTTAAGAGTGATGTCATTGCAGCTACATAAAAGCCGAGAGAAGTCACAAACTTGTATTAGGAGAGCGGTGATAAAGTTATGAATGTGAAAGTGGTAATGAAAAGCGAAAAGGGAAGCGAAAAGTTTTCGGTGGCATTAAATGCGTCATCGTAGTACTTCACGGAAGACAAAGAGACATTTAAAAAAATCATCTTTAAGTTACTTAACGTTTTTAGTAAATTTAGGAGCCTTATTTCTGTTGAAATTTAAAAATCATGAAAATACATTCTTGCAAAATGTTTATACATGTCCTAAATTTATACTATTATTTTATTAAGAATGGCGATTCTCTGTTTACAAACATATAAATAGTAATTCTCAGAAGAAGAACCTTATCGAATATCACAAAAAATTTCAATGCATTAAAAGGATATGAATTAACGCTTTGCAATTTTTTAAGTATTGGAAGCAATATAATTGTAAACATTTCCCGATTTCTCTTGGAATCATTGAAGTATTCCCAGTATTGGAAACTCATTAATAATTATATATATATATATCAAGTAAAAATATATGCATTAAGTTATAATGAATGTAGAAAATTAATTTCAATGACCTTGTAAATGTATAGGTATTTATATAAACGTATATATATTCTGAACTAAAGGACTGGAAACGTTACGGAAAGTATTTTAAAAGTGTGAAGGACAACACCGTTATTTAGTAAATAATGCATTACTTCTCTTGCACACACATTGAGTGAATTTTCAAAACTAATTTCGCAGGAAGAAAAGATGTTTTCGTATAAATGGAGGGGAACATTATTTTGGGGATTCATTTTAACGCATCGAAATTAAAAGAGTGATGGCCCCAGAAAGATATGTCACAAGAAATGATGATAAATATGAATTTAGAAGAGTAAAATGAGAAGGAGGCAGTGTGATAAAGAAAGTGAGACGGATGAGCTAAGAAAAGACGTAAAAATAAGAGGGGCATATAAAAGAGGTGGGATGAGACGTCGTAGGTGGTTTCGCAGCAGATCCCGGGGATTGGGTGAACAGGGGAGAGAAAATAAAACAGCGTGAGACGACTTTATCCGCATCACTCTTTCTTTATAAGCCTTCTTTTTTCTTCCCTTCTCTATTTAACTGTTATTCTCGAACTACTGTTGTGTAAACCTAAAGAACGAAATTTACGGAAGATTATATCCGGAAAGGGAACGGAAAACGTACGAAATAGCGGTGTCGAATCAAAATTGGGCCCAGTAAATTATTTAAAACAGTTTTAAAAATTCAGTTAATGAATGATAATTCCTCTTCGTTTCAAAATAGTAATTCATGTATGGCCATAAAGAACTATGGACATGAATGATTTTAAATATATCATTTTTATTTAATACATGATATTTTTGTACATAGGCTTTTGAACTTAGGTGATGTTTATTTACAGAACATTAAAGTTCTATTTTATAAAAAACTTAGACTGTTTAATTTTGTAGACTATTTTCATAATATGTAATATACTCAATAATTTTAACTCAGATATAATCATCATTAATGTATCCCAAATTACTCAAGTAACTTGAAAATAACTTGCTTCCTATTTCTATAACGACTGAAAATAATAACACTATACTATAAGCTATAATCGCACTGATATTTTTCATTGAAAACTCTTAGTAAATACTGAAAACTTGGTTAGAAAAAAAATGCAACTCACATGCAAATTTACATTTCACTGATGGTGGATGATTTCGAAGTATATAAATTCCGTTTTTAAACCCAATATAACCAAGCTTATTTTATTCTATGAATTTCTAGAGTTTATTTAGTTTTTATAAACCTCTATAAATTTAAATCTAATTATTATTAGGATATAAAAATTAAAAACAATAAAGTAAACTCGATTATTAGATGATCACTAATTTACTGCAAAAAAGCCAAGGTATGAAAAATAAAATATATTATTTGGATTAAGAAGAAAAGAATAAAAAATGAAAGAGTAATTCAGAGGACTTGGGGGGATATGGGTTTAGAGGTGAACAAGCATTTTTTCTTGAATGACGCTTAAGTTGGATACGGCATTGGATTGGACAATAGGCTTTACTTGGAAAATGTCGCGGTAGAAAAAAATTTTGGGTGAAATTCTTAGCCCCGCGAAGGCAATCATCGGTGGAGAAAAGCCAAACACGTTTATTTATTTTTAGAGTGCCACAAACTTAATAAGTATCGAGGAATCGACAGAAATCGATAAGATTGCAATGGGTTGTCATAAAAGTTACCCTTTAGTACAAAAACAGTTGCTAATACCCAATACGAAAAAGTTTGGATGAAATATAATACTGTGTTGATGTAATGTTCGTTGGTAACGGCAGTGAAAAGCTCTGTAACATTAGATTATAGGTATTTAACTAAATTTCATTAGTCATCGAAGAATTCAATCCTGAATTGTGCTGAACATGGCTTCAAAATTTGATGAGTCAAAAAAACAGAATAATATAGAGAGAGAAGAGAAAAGATAATAAGAGCTGAAATGCTGAGCAAAAATATTCTTCAGTGATGTGTATCGAATTATTTTTCATTTCGTTTCAAATAATATAATTTATTTACGTATTTACGCACTTTTATTATTCAAGAGATGTAAGACTAATAACAATAAGGTATTAATCACTAAAGGTAGTATAGTCCTTGTTTAGCCATAACGTCTTCATGCACGAACAAAGCTTTTTTGTCTTATTTTGTAACAAATACTAGTAAGGTTCATTTTTATATGAGTTAAATCTCAAATTAACAAAATTATAAATTCGCTGGAATTTATTTGTCCAGAATAATTTAAACTACTAAAGTTTTATTTCTCCAACAAACTTTATGATAAACTAAAGTCATGATTTTACTAAAATTGAATACTTATTTATGATACAATTTTAAGAGAAATGAAGTGAGAATACCTGTTCTTTCAAATTTAATATAAAAAGTTTCCTCATCAAATTTTAGCTAAATAGCCAAAATGAAATTATTTTCTTCTTGAAAAAGAATAGATAAGGAAATAAATGAAAATACTTGTCCTTCGTATTCACAAGGCGAATGATGCAACTTTTACGCTATTCGGGAAAAAGACTTTATGTAAGAGGCCTATCACCACTCCTCATCAGCCACACAGAGCTCCCACACAATCCCCACTTCAATCTTTTGCCAAATCCTTCTGCCATTTTTCCTTTCCCTTGTTTCCTCACCACATCTCACAAATCCCATTCTAATTTCATTCCCTGTTCTTCCAGCCGCAGACTATTTCACGATCCTTCGCCTACACAAATCTCACCAACTGCATGGAAAGAGTGCAGAGCAAAATACTTTTTAAACATATTCATTAAGATAATCACCTTCTCCCTTAATAATATGATTGATTGCAGAAGTTTATATATTACTAAATGCATATGGTAAGAAAAAGTATTGAGAAATATTCAGAGGCAAATTTTGAAGGGAATTAATTAAAACTATACCGTCAAATATTTGTTCACTTTCGGTTGCCTCTCTTCGAATTCGATACCTTCGAAGGTATCATTTAAACTACAACTGCAGCATTCTTCTGAGTCATTAAATTAAACATGTAAATTTGAAATATAATTCTGCTGTGATGGATGAAAAAATAAAACAATGTGTACTGAATTACTTTCGACAGAGCAAGTGCAGGTGTGTGGTACCTCTGGTCACTATTCTTCCGTTTGTAGAATTGGAAATCGATCGATATCTCTGGGTATGATTTAAATCAGTCTTGTTGAAGGTTCCAACCAGTTCTAAAAGCATTCATTTTCCTCAGAAGATCTGTTCTATCAGCATCTGACTCATCCCGTTCTACACATCTATCCTTTAATTCCATCTAAACACCCACATCCACTCCTTTTCCCCATATCCGGCTATGTGAGACAGTTCTTTCACGAGACTAAATGCATAAATAACAGGCATAAACATGATCCTCTTCAAGAATGAATAAGGGGAGAAACAAAGTTTTTCAGAGGGAATATCGCAATTTGCCTCAATTTCTCAAGAGAATAGATGTAACAGATTTTTTCCTATTTTACTCAGAAAAAATCATTTGCGTGACTCGTACCGTTCTTGGGCCCAACTTTGATAGTTATCGAATACTGTTGCGTTTGCCATAAAAAAATTAAGAAGTTACACTATTTGAAATTGAAAGTGGGATTTTTGAAGAAATTGATCTGAACTGATTAAGATAAAAACATTGGAGTTGGATTAAGTTAAGTCTACATACCATACTATGGGTATAGAAACTAATAAAGGTTTTCAGTAACTATATCGGTAAACCATTCAAAACGGTTAATAAAACCATTCATTTACTGCTTTGAATTGTGCTATATATGAATATGGCCATGTATATTACCAAGAAGAACTTTATTGAAATTAAAAATGAGATATACAAGCGTAATTCATCATACTTAACGTGATGAAATTATATTGAAAAATATTTCGTAATTTATTCATTTTCTCCCATACACATTTCTATCCCTAATATCCTCATCAAAACCATTTTTAAGGGAATTTTTTACATAATTGGTGAATTAACAATGTTAAGACAGTTTCAGTCATTTAGAAGGTTAACCTTAAGAAATTTTAAGTTATAGTGAAGTTTTACATGTCGTGTCGTGTATCTTGTAGGAAGATTCTGTAGTATTTTTAGCTGACATCTTTGGAATAAATTACCCGTTTTGTCTATAAAGGTGATAATTTTTTCAATACCTGTCATGGAATACTACAAAGTGAATCGCCGCTCAGTCGAATTGATAGTTAATTTTAATATTCCAATATAATTACAGTTAATTGATAGAAATTGAAATACTGTTTTTAGTAACAAATTACATTCTCTACTCCCTTCTTATTATTGATCATTTTTAAATTACTATAAATTTTAAAAGAGGTGTTAAGTGGATTAATCTTTAGATGTACCTCAAAGAATTGGAGAAAGTCTTAGAATTCACAATAAAAACCTTAAAGTGACTCGTAGTAAGGAGATATTTCGACTTTTTCAAATACGATGTCACTAAATTCCATGTTTTTGCCGCATTTACTTCATTACATTAGCATTCGAATCGAACAGAAGGTTCATCGACACCTTCCACAACGACTAAGGACTATTTAGTCGACAAAAAGCCGTACTTACCTTGATGAAGTAATCTGACGTTGGCCCAAATAGCTCTCTCAAAAAGCGAAATGTGATCAGTCCTTTCATTTCGGCATAAAGGTAAAAGCACGAGCAAAAAGAGAATAGATTTTAGAGATACGTGAGAGTAAAGCTTCGAAATATTTGTAACTGGATCCCTTTCAAAGAGAAGAAAAAAGGAATCTTCGGAAGTGAATCATTTCTATGGATTATTTAGGCTCAAGATATCAAAAACGGAAGTATAAAAGGATAATCGCGTTATGTTTCTCCCGTTCACAAATCCCATTCTAAAACATGTTCCTATGACGTTTCATTGCGAAGTGCGAGATTAAATCTACGAAGAACTAGTCGTAGATAATGAACGCTTGACATAATAAAATATTAATTTACTTCCTTAGGTTTGAATTTTATTATATATATTATAGTCCTGAACGTCCTTTAAGTATTTTCTCCTTAGAAATTAATTTTTTTATTTATTTGCGGAAATAATATTCTGATTTTATTCTGTAAGGCTGATTATCAGCACCAGTTCAGTTAGCTCATCACCATCATTGTATAATAAGATAAGGATACAGTTCCAAGGAAATGTATCATGAATAAAGTACTTCACTCTCTGTGTCTGTGGACATTGTGTGTGCGGATGAACTCGTCATAGTCTCACGAAATTTAAAATCCACTATTTTCACATTTGTACGAAATACACATTAACATGTGATTATATTCTTTCCTGATATAATGGAGAGATGAACGAATCCATCTTACTCTCACCCAAGGTTTCCCTAGAATTAGTATAGTTTTTTAAACTTAAACATGAAATCATCATCTTAAATAATGGATAATGTATTTATTACTATATTTAATAACGTTTCTCGACTGTTTACTAGCCTGTACTGCAATATTCTCTCCCCCTTATCTATCTTCTGACGAGAAAACGAATTTATTTCATTGCATTCTAAAACTTACGATATCAAAATGATCAACAATCAATATTTTTAATTGAAAATCTTGTGCTAAAAAGCCAATTTTAATGCCGTTTACGAGTTAACATATATTGAGCCAGATTTTTCAAAGTAAATGGGAATGTCTGAATGCGTAAGAGATAGAAGATCGAAAGAGATCCAGTAAAGTAATGAAGCGAGGAATGATATGCAAGGTGAAAAATGTGAAGGAGGAGATAGAGTGGATGTGAATTGCAAATGATGCTAAAGAATGAGGCGATTGAGTACGTGGGTGAGCTAATAAAGGTACTTTGGAAAAAATATGGACTTAAGGGAGTTGAAAGGGAGTTACGGGATGAGAATGAATAACGATACGGATGACCTCAGAAAGTGGAGGAAAGGGTGAGGGGATGTGAAAGTAGTCCTATATTGATGAAGTCAACTACTAAACTAGAAAAGCATACTGGAATTTTATCAATTAATAATATCAAAAATTATTATTATTAAGTTAAGGTTATACATAGCAATAATTGTCGGACCAATTCAATCCATATCGATGTCACTATAAAAAAAATTGATTTTATAATTGCTGATGAGGTTTAATCTCCGCTGCCTTAATCTTTTCAACTATTCGTCAGAAACATAAAGGGAGTCACAAATTTGGATAGCATGTCTAACGATTTGATGGAGTAGATTTCAATTTGAAACTTATGAGTTTGACTATTTATAGACTTAAATAAAATAAATCTCTTGGACTAGCCAGTAGATTGTGAGATAATTGAAAAGATGTATAAATATCGAGTTCCTCTTTGGGGGCATTTGCATAATTTGCACACGGAGAGCGAAGATCCATTCCCAAATGCCCGCCGATATCTTCCCAATCGCATACTCTCCAAAAATACCCGCAATCCCAGAGATTCTTTTTTCCAAAAGAATCGGAAATCTCTCTCACCACCTTTCCTCCATTCTTCGTCAATCTTTGTTAATGCTCTAATATTTAAACCACAAGGGCTCTGAATAAAATTTTTCAGGATAAGTTCTGGTGCTTGATGAGACAGAAAAAAGTACTTCATCAGTAATAACATTTGTCGTTTTAAGAATTAATTTTCCATCAAAAAATTAAAGCTTATAAATCAAAAGCTTATAATTTTATGAATTATTTCTACTTTGGGACAGCTTTGATCCAGCGACCAAAACAAAAGGATTCTTTTGAACAGAAAATCTGATTTCATTAGTAATAGTGAAATGACTTTCCAACATCGACCACTTATATTTTTTACGAAAGAAATAGTTTTCATGGCTTATGCGGACAGTAGAAATATTTTTTAACTTAAATATTTTGATCATACGTTGCATGGAAGAGAAATCTACTCTCAATTATTATTATATCCGATTAAGCGGTTCTTCAGGAGAAAAGTAATTATTCAATTCGAAGAATATGGGCCCTTCTAATTAAATGCAAAAATGTTGGAATCCAAAACATGAAAGCATTAATAAATCCTCAGTTCATCATGTAATTAAATATCTTCAGGTTATATTTAATCTACAGGCTATTTCATTGTATATCCTCACAAAAGAGAAGATTCAAGAAACAATATTTATTAGATGATTGCACCTCATTCCCATCGTTCTCATCCAAGGCATCTTTAAAATACTCCTCCATCATATCATCCAAAATGAATTTTCACACTTTGCCTAATATCCACATCTTTCTATCCAAACCCTATTCGATCCTTAAGGAGATATCACATTGAGATAACATACTCTGAGGTCTCCTCTACTTTCCTTTCTTCTCCTCTATTATAAAAATGTCCGTCGATAATTTGCTTTTCAAGAGTAAATAAGGAGAATAATTTATTATCTAAAGAGACCGATTTAAATAAAAATAATCGCTATTCATTCCCTATATATATATATATTCAAGAGTTGGAGGTGAACTTTATTTCTTGGATATTCGAAGAGGTTGTTTATGAGAGAATCGATGGCAATGAAATGTATGTATAATAGAGTTGGTGTAATTAAAAATTTACACTTTCTATCTAAAATGCTTTTAGTAATGAAATCAATATGAGAAGGCGTGACTTCCTGGAATGCCATAGTATTAAAAACAACTTAGTAAATTTTCACAGAAAAATTGGTATATTACGAAACCGGTCGCGAATATACCATTTTTTCTGTGGAAATTTACCAAGTTGTTTTTATCAAAATGATTTTAATTACTATGTGCTGGATATAACCACTCACCTCTCTAACATAAAAGTTATTGCAATATATTCTATCGGATTTTAAATTTGAAAGGTGAAAAAACAAGTCAATCATAAAATTAGCAAAAACTCAAAGATTATTAGATTTTAAAAGCTAACAAAACTATTCTTTTGCGATGAAAAAAACCTTCCTTTTTCGCATGTTCTCAGCAAAACTTTTATTAAGTAGAAAAAACTTCTAGGATAATGATGGTATAGCCATCATGTATTTATCTAAATGCAATTACAGCCTATTTCGTATGATCCAATTTTCCTCCCAGGAATTCATAAATAATAATAAAAATAAATAATAATAAATATAATAATAAATAATAAATAATAATTATAAATAATAAGAATAAATAATAATAATAAATAATAATAATAAATATAATAAATAATAATATATATAATAATAAATATAATAATATATAATAATAATATATAATAATAATAAATAAATAAAAACTTTTTAAATTTCCAGTTTATATTAAGAGACAAGAAAATTTAATTTAACATGAAATTTGAAAAAGATGATTCATGTTTTAACAATGTTCCAAAGAGAGAAAATTTCCAGTGTGACATTTTAGATTGAGTAACATGATGTTGCAATAATCCTCTGAAACGAGGTCATATCTTAATTCGAGACTTCTTTAAAATTATTACAACTCTTTTATCCCATTGAATAGATTACTCGTTGATTCGAAGGAGTACATTCTAATGGCACTGTAATTTAACCAAGCAGTAGAAGTATTACAATAGACTTATGATGTTTGATTGTGAAATGAGAGATGAATACAGATGAATCACTAATAACGCATGACATATATATTTCGCAGGAAGGGGCATCACAGAAAATTTTTAAATCAATAAAATCGGTAATGAATATTTATTTAAGTTTAGACTACGAAATGTGTGTATTTTATATCATAATGGATCGTGATGTACTAATGACGGTGTTACTCCTCCTGAATTCCACGTAGGCGTTGAATGTACACACGTGCGAAAAAGTCGACCGTGAGACTTCTGTACTAATTAGTTGGATAAAAAACCAACAAAATCGATGGAGTTATATCGGAGTAATTGGACGCAACTGGGGGATGTCGGAATCAGGGATATGCAATCACATTGAATGAAGAGAGATTCCGAGCAAAAAATGCACCAGTCTAGTCGAACGGACGAAGGAAAGGGAAGATAAAAATTCGACATGAAGTGTATGGAGGAATAGATAGGGTAGTAGAGGGAAAGATTGGTGTCTGCTCCAGTACTTGACAATGCCCTCATACGGCTCCGTTTTTGGGTACGATTAATGTAAATGAAAATCAAGGTTTCTGCATTGGTGCAGAGAGACTACCGAATTCCAATTCTCAAACAGGAGAAGGAGTGCATGTCTGAATAAATCAGAGGATTTCCTCAGGCGATTTCTTTGGTGCAAATTAAAGCTAGGTCTTTGCTAATCAGAAATCAATACCAAATCAGATTTCCCATTCCATATACTTTTTGTGAGTTTTATATATTCATATATTCGGTAAATAATTATATATACATATAATTATATATATATTATATAATATTACATATTATGTATAAAAGAGGGTAACCCTCTTATATGGATTTACAGTCTATTGCCTAAGTCTCGACCACCTTATTTAAAATATATTAAGGGTCAAATATAATATTAAAGTTATTGCGACGATGGTTATTTTCTACAAATCATAAGGACATTATATATATTCTACACCATTGGAAATTGCCCTTTTTTTGAAAATCTAGCCCATGTATTCTTATGGGGAAGATCGAGAATATAGGTCTCTCTGGAACCGAACCCATGACACACAACTGTTGATTTTTTTAAAGTAAATTATATACGTATCTATGACTGTACGAAGTTTGATTGTTCTACATATTATATTAAGCTACATATGCTTTTTATGAGTAGAAATATATAATAACTATAGCCATATGAAAATGGATTGCTCAATTAGCCCGAGAAGTATTTTTTTAAAATCCTTGAATATCGCCCCCATGCATTCTTACGGGGGAAAGTCGATTTTTGTGGCCTCCTAGAATCGAACCCATGATAGGTAGCGTCGGTTTCCGATTTATTTCCGGGTAAGATTCAGTTGGCCATAAAGCAAAATCAGCAATTCCGTAAGTCCAGTAGTTTGGATTGGACATTCGTATACTCCCGTATATAGCCCCCCGACGCAGTTATACATAGTAGAGATAACAAATTTATATTCGGTTACTTATTTTGTTTGTTTTTTTGTTATTGTTTGTTTATTGTTGTGTTTATTGCCAATGGCAATATACTTGATCGGAAAAAATATTTTACATCCTAAGTGTATTTGTGCGATTTAAATCCTATTTTTGGACAAATTTTAAAAATTCTATTTGCATATTCCATGTAGCAATTACTAGTCACGTAATAATGTAATATTTACGCAAAGTAGGAGTAGTTCATTTGAGCTGAGTTTGTCTTTGCAATCAGGAGATCAAAATCATGAAAGCATCAACATTGTACCCTCTTGTGTTTGTTCAAACCTTCCGTAATGGTTCAGCAATAAATTAATCTGATAATTAAGGTAATTGCCTCGTTGGGGAGCAGATAAGAAATGAACAGAAAATGAGCGGAAATCTGGCATTAAATCATTTTCGTATGTAGGCCGAAAATTTCTACTCTTGACTTTCAAAATATAATGCATTGGGAAGGAGTCCAATTTTAATTCAATGTGGCCGAGTGTAATCGTCTCTTTTATTACCCCATCAAAAACAAGCTATTTTTTACTGCCAGATTAACCGTACAAACAAGCAACTCACATTGTCCCACCGGGACCTCTCGGGATACTATAATTTTTAGCGTGTTCAAAATTAGATAGGAGGAAACCTATGTCCTTATTCATGCCATGTTCACTTATCATCTCATCTTCAATTAGAAATGTTACATGATATATATATATATATATATATATATATATATATATATATATATATATATATATATATATATATATATCTGCTTAAAAGATACTATATTACATATTATTAAAGATACAATCATTTTACATCATGATTTAAATATATACACTCATATTATAAAGTCATCACTATTACTCATAAAGTCGGTAATTAATTGATATCATTATTAGTCAAGAGATAATGCAATTATCCCATTTGGGTCCTGTCAAACCGAGTATGGTATTTTGTAAGTATCCATATTAACTTGTATGCAAACATGTAAGTTTATAAATACTTAAGTACCCTTACAAAGTAAATTAAAATTATGAGAGAAAATACTGTTTTAATTTATACTTAAATTTTTTATGTGAGTAAAATTGCTTAAGATATCTAGCAAAATTATTTTATAGCATTCATACCATGGCTATAAAATCAATATTTTTTCATAAATATAGTGATTGTTTGGAGCAGACTTTTCCGACATCTTTTTAATTTTAATAGGATTTTTTATTTATTTTTTTTAAAATTTATGCATGCTATGAAAATTATTCATCACAATTACTTATAATCACAATTTATCACAACACCTAACTCTCCTGTATTTGATGTTCCCAAAACGTTTTTGAGCTTTGAGCTTCTCAATTTTTATACTATTCCATCATAATGTTGTGAAAGATTATAAACTATATAATTCATTTAATTCAATTTAACTATAATTTATTTAAATATTGCATTTAGGATGGTTTCTGCTATATTCACACCAAGTGAGGATTGAAATTATTATTTTCATAATATTTCCTGTTTATTCCATCTACAATAATCTTGTTATCATAAATATATGTATGATTGATTTATTATTATTATTATTTTTCTTATATCATCATCTACTTATTTCATCTTTCCCTTAAAATGCTCATATTTTTTTCAATTTCATCAATATTTATTCATTTAATTATCAAATAGTTTAAACTCAATAGTTATTCCGTCTTACTATCAGGTTTAAAAGTGACAATCATAAATTAAGAAAGAATGATATCTGCGAAGTGAATCAATAACTTACGTGTTAGATTCATTATTCAGAAAAAAATAAAATTTATTTAATTTATTTCTAACAGCTCTGTATATAAACTACAATAAAATCTTAGATGCTGTAATTAATGTAATGTGATGTTGAATAATATTAAGTATCATGCTGAACATAGGAATATTTTACTCCGATTGAAAAATTTGCTGATTCATCGATAAATAAATAAAATTTGTTGTTGTCAAATAAGGACTCAAGTGTAGAGGCAGTGTTATTATTCTCTTCAGAATGCATCCCAGGTCAACTTCATAAGTGCTCCTATTACTCCATAATAGATTGCGAAATACACTCCTGACCCTCAATATTCATGAACATACTACTAGTGAATGTTTATAAACTATGAAGCATCACTTTCTTCATACGATAGCATTCTCCGCTAAGCGTTTGTAGAATAAGAGGATAGGAGAATTGTTGGGTTGAACCTTGAAAAACGCTTAAGATCCATTTCCCACAATTGCCTCTATCCGGGGAGGTGAAAATCCTTCTTCCATCGATGGACATTTTTCTCTGAATTCCGGAAGGGTCTCGAAGATAGATATGGATAGATAAAAGGAGGACATATGAGAGAAGTCATGAAAGCTGCCTTTTGGAATCGCGAAGACCTGAGGGCGAATACCCTTCCCTTTTCTGCACCTTTCAGTTGCCGTTGACACCCATCTCTGGATGGCCGCTTATTTGAAACGTGATCAAATTTCCAAAGAGAGTCACCGTTTTGGGTGTGGCGATGAATGGATTGGATCTTCCACATATTGAACATGGGACATGACCAAAGAAGAGACTAAGTTATGGAGAAGTGAGACTTTTAGACTTGATTCATAGAATTCGGAACTTTTATTGATTATATTGTTTCAGGAAAGGTTTAACTTTAACTGAGTTAAAAGGATTAGAGTACTCAAAAAGTTAAAATTGCAAATTGCTTCATTTTACGAAATGAAAGCATTTTAACATAGAGTTAAAATAATGTAAATGAAGTAATCATTACATCATCAAAGTACATATTTACAAATGGAAGTCCATCTAAAACGATGCTTTATTACTTAACCAAATATAAATGCTATCAAAATAGAGTCGAAAATAACTGTTTTCAAATGATGATTCTATATTAATTTTTAAGAATCAAATATCCTTTATATCTTCACAAATTCCCTAAACTGACTTCTTCTGTAGCATCGGATAATTCGCTTCAATTTTACTTCAAGTCAATTCTTCTGTCAAATATATACACATCAAAGTGAAATCACTAACCCACAAAAGTATATTGTAACATTTATAGCTATAATACTTCGATTTTGCATTAAAATATTATTTTATCTTTATAATATGTTCATTTTTACGAACCAATAACTATTAAACTCTCATCAAACTGAAGTTTTAAGAAATTTGGTGGAATAAAGTGAAATAATGACGTAAGTAAGAGACTTTTTATCATCATTTGAGAAATATTTTAAAATTTTTGGTGAGATATATTTATTTTTCTTAAAACGATGTAACTTGTTTCTGTTTACAAATTTATTTTGTCATCTTCTTCAATAGCTAATGTGTACGCACAGATTATGAAAGGAGGCAATCGTGAACTTAAAGCTTATAATTATTTTTCCTTCAAATTTAATTTAAGCAATCGTAACAATTGCTGTAAATTGTCATTTTAAGACTTTCAGTTAACATTTTTATTGTAAAAGACGATGAGTAATCAATGAAAACTTCGTGAAAGGTTGCTGCATTAATTAAATGATGAATATGAATGAACCCAAATGAAGAACAATTTTACTGTAATTTATTTCGGAACGACATGTTACGACTCACCAAGTTATTATAAAGAACTGCTTTTTATATTCTAGGAAATTAAAAAACAGGATATAAAATTATGTTTGCAGATAGGAGGAATGGATGTATTAGTAATTTGAATACTTTTAAATAAAATTACAGAATTATTACAGCTATGCAAATAATTACCGACAACTCTATTCGAGTATATTTCCGTAATCACAGTGCAGCAAATTATTTCTCACTCTTTATAAAATCAATGTCTTGTACAGGATCACAACTTACGAGTTATAATCACGAGAAGGCAATCGATTAAGTTTATTTCTCAATAGAGGGATTATGAGAGGATAAGTAGAGATTTTCTCTTTCTTAGGAACCTTTTCTTAGAGACAATTCTCCAAGTGAAAGTGAAAAAAGAAAGAGAAAAGTCAAGAGCAGTCTCGTCTACTGTCCTACTTCTCCCTTTCCACTACACGCCCTAAAATTCTCACTGTTTTCAGGAGAAAGAGATCGGCAAATAAAACGACCTATCGGAATTTTTGCGGTCCCAATCTGTTCACAAAGTTGTCCATGTAGAAGGCTCTCCCCGTATGTCCCTGACTGACATTCCACATCCTAAGTCTCTTCCGTATTTCCCTTTCTCCTCTTGAAAGCGTCCTCCACTTGAAGCGCGCGGCCATCCAAGTGATTCCTTCTTATTCTCACCTTCGCTCAGAGAAAGTGAACGGATGAGCTCCCGAGAGCAGCAAAGACACTTGTGTGAGTATATATTCCATTAATAGTATGGTAAATTAAGAAAGAGGCTGATAACGCCGAGGAAAAGCTAAAGAAGAAATAAGGGTTTTTGAAAATGAAATTTCATTTAGTTTTTCTTCTGAATTTGACCAAAGATATTTCGATGAGTGGGATTTTCAATCAGAATATTCGTGAGGAAATCCGGGGTTGATTTAAGAGGGTGTGATTAAATACGTGATCAGTTGTTTATATTATAAAAAGGAGATCTCGAATCCAGCATTTTTATCTTTAAGCGTGCATTATAATCGATGAGTATATTTCAAATCGATGTTGAAAAAATTACGGATTTTCATATTAACAAAGTCGTTGAGGAAGTAAAAATTGAGAAAAAAAAGATCTTTCTTGTTCAGAGTATGTAACGCAAAGATACAAAAGAATGATCAATGGAGTAATTGAACATTATTGATGCAAAATTTTACATAAGAATTTTTAAGGCAAAAGAAATTAATTTTATGTTTTATAAAACATCCTTATACTGGTAAAAGTAACTATTATTAAATTGCTTTGAGAAACAGAAAATAATTATCTCAAACGAGATTATACCAAGCAATAGAGAACTAGACTTTAGCGCTAATTGCGTTTTGAATATCACAGTTTGGAATTATCATTTGTAATTTTTCCCTTTATCTCAAATAATGTAGACAACACATAATACATATCATAACATATCATGTACAATCTAAATGTCCAGTGATTGTATTCGGAGAGCTTTAGATATGTGGATGCTCAAAGTTTGTGATGAAATGAGATTTGCTCTCATTTTTAAGGCAGAACAGGTCGATTGGAAATTGGATCCAGCAAATGACTAGTAAAGTATGCGAGTGCGTTGGAACGATCGAAAATAATGGTCTGCCACCTTTAATGCAGTGCCAAGAATCCGATTGAACAAATCCCACAATTCCCTGAACACCTCGTTCGTTCTTTGGCGTCTTAGCTCTTACGCTTGGTTCGTTTTCCCCTTAACGCATGGTCCACACTCTCCCACTCCATTGGAATTTCATTGTTTATGGGTCCAAACGGATTGGCTACACCAGCAGAGGTGCAATGGATTAGATTGAAAGGAGGTTATTGGAAAAATGGTGAATAGGATATGCGCAAACAAAGATGAGTTCACTTGCTAATGATAAAATACGGACTGCTACAAGATAATAAACATGAAGATAAAAACTTGTACTATAAGAAAAGATAAACTTATGATTTAATAATGTATTCCAAATTTATTTTTCATCATTTATACATGTATCATATATATTATCATTTATATACATTATATATATTATAATTTACATATATATTGTATGTATACTATAATTTAGTATATATTATATATAAATTTATTAATCTAAATTAATTTATTAATCTCGTATCATCGCATATTCAAGTCTTAAGCTATTATCTAATAAAATACTTTAAAATGAAACAATTGATTTTTAAATATTTTCACTTGATATATATATTAATAGTATTAAATTTCAAATAAACAATAATATCTAACATATTATATAATACATTACATACCATTAAAAAAATTCTGATTTGACCAAACCCAACTTTGTTGAATATTTAAAATACTTATATTATAATGAAGTTATAAATATATGAAATTTTAACCGTTTCTTAACCCGTTTTCGAAGAAAAATCTCCAAGAAATATACCATATTGTAAAGAAAGTATAAGGAAAACTACGTGCTAGGAATGCTTAAAATTGCTCTATAATCGCTCGTAGTATTTGCAGTGCAAATAAAAATAAAGTCATAATAGTGATAAATAGCGCGATAGAATCCATCAAAAATGCCAATTGGTATGGAATAAAGCCAGCAAAATTGAAGAATTATGTATTACAAAGCTCAAAGTTTCTTATCTTCTAAACTTATCTTCAAAGCTTCCTCCTCTACCCCATTACTTACTGTTCCTTTCATATAATTTTACGTCTCTTTATCCTCTGATGTAAGAGTAGTGAGGGAAGTCCGCCCTGAATTTAATGGGATGAAAGAAGATTGGTAAAGACATTGTAATGACAGCAGTGAACGCCCTCTTAATGGATTATCTTTGAGAAATGGCTGGATTTAAAGGAATAGGAGGGGAGTTGTTTTTGTCAGATACATATTTCATCTTAATGCTTTTCAAATCGTTTACGAGGCATTAAAGAATGCCAGTTAGTGAGCGATAATAGTGGTAATAACTTACTTTAAACTTCGGTGTATTATTTCTGTAGAGACAAACAGCCATATATATATATATATATATATATATATATATATATATATATATATATATATATAATAATTTATCAAAAACGGTACTTTCTCTCATCGAAGCTACTCTATCCTTCTTAACGTAAGTGTATTCGAATGAATATATACCTCTCTTTTTTAGATACAAACTGAGTTATTACATTTAAGAATCTGTATAATAAAGAAAATGCGACGAAATTGCTCTCTATATTTCCTTACCCAACCATTAAAATCTCAAGAGTTCATAACTTTTTCAAAATTATAACTTATAGATGTCTGTGAAGGAGTCGGTCTGTCTTTTAGGAGATTATGGCACCTCCATTCTCCTCCTCTTGATTGGTTAAAGCAGCTGCGTCATGAAGGACCCGAGTTCGGTCTCATATCTCGATACTGCGATCTCTAGAGACAGTAAGAATTCAACTGACATTTCACCCGCATTATCCAAGTTATTATGAGGTTCCTTTCATGAGCTTGCCTTCAAATCGAGGATGGCATTTAAATAGTGAAGTCCTTTGATAGCGGGAATGTACGTAAGAAAGTAGCACTTCGACCTTCTCTTAGGATAGGCTATTTTTGAATAGCAATATTATATATATATATATATTTATATGATTTTAGTATATGTGATGTTAGTTAAAACATCGCTTTCGAGTAAGTGCGAATTGTTGAAAACTTTCACTTTAAATAAACGTAAGCAAAAAGAATCATCAAACCAATTGGTGTTTAGAAGAAGGCCTTTTGATGGCAGACAAATCCATAAAACCGTCGTAAAACAAGTCACTCTCTCCTTTTTATCGTATTTTGTTCGGAAGGCATAAATCACCAAAAAAAGACAATTTTCAGCCTAAAATGAAAGGTCTCGAAAAAACATTTCTTCCATTGATTTTATTATTGAACGATATACGTCGTTATTTGTGAAAACCTCTCGGTTTGACTCAGAAGTATGGAATCTTTCCTTCATCAGCCGTAAAGGAGGTGAATGCAGATAAGTGCCACGTTGCTACATTCCGAGGTCAGAAGTGGGCTTCCTCTCTGCGGAGTGGAAGATTAAAAATGAGTTATGGCTGGTAATAGATGGAGTGAATAGGAATAGCGTATACGTACGAGTACTTATCCGAAGATTCATTACGAAATGCATCCTATTTCTATGGGAGAACCGAATAGATCAGCTGTAATTGAATGGAATTTGAAATAGTATCCTTTATCAATGCCATTAATGAAACGGTAAACCTTAAACAATAATTTGCAAACTAAGTAAACAAGATGAACCTGTATCGTGACGTGTCTGATATAACACAATGTAATTTAACATGGAATATTTAATTTAGTAGCTAAATATTTCTTGTTTTATGTTTTTTCGAGGAAATACGAGTAGTTTGATAATTCTATTATATTTTCCATGTAATTGGAATTTATAGAGGAAAATATAATATGGAACTTAATAATACTCTTCCGATTATTTATAATGGATACTGGGAAACTCAATACCATACCCTTAGTCTGATAGGATACTTAGATTTTTATTTCAGAAATTTCTTGCATATATACAAAGTCATATTTCCTAAATGCTACCATTTAAATTTTTAAAACATTTAACTTGTTGAGTGTATAAAATATTGAGTTTTACGTACTACCATCTTAACAATATGGTTAATCTGACACTTTTCAATAAATTCTAAAGATGCAAAATAAAAAGTTACTTTTAAATGAATATTTTGTTATTTCCATTTGAAATGATTACGATAGAATATAAAGCACTGAAGAAGTAGTTCTTCACTGCAGTTAAAGCTGTTCTTGCTTTCATCTTAATGTTATGGTTCGATAAGTATCCAAAATTTTACTTTACTCTTACGGAAAAAAGTTTTAAAAAATTATTCTGGGTGTTTTTAATACCTTAATGTTTATACAAAAATCAATTATTTTCTCTTAAAGAAATTATGTTCAGTATGAAATATTATCTTCAAAAAAGAGCTAAATTAATCGCTGAAGTCCCTTACAGTTAATTAATCAATAAAATTAATGTTCTGAATTACTTAGTTCATTTTGATTTTCATGAAAGATATCCTGCTGTTTTAAAATTATTGAGAGTTAAGCTTTTTCTAACTTTTATAACAAATGATGAATTTATCAAATTGATGAGGAATTAAACAGATTCAGATTTACTTATACTATCATGAGCTAAGTGACGGTCACAACATTTTCTTTCGATCCCATTTCATCAGATTTTTGACAGGTCATGATAATTATTCGGTTGGTGAGAATACTGATAAGCTCCGTCACTCTGACGAGCTTAAAAAGCTTTATTTTCCAAGCGGATGAGTGTCTTTCAGGGCTTTTTCCAAATAGTTGATAGAGAATAAGAGAATAAATTTTTGGAGTTAATGAAGTTGGCTCTATTAATAAACGATTTAAGCGAGATATTGATCATATTTTCGAAAAGTCTTAATATCAATTTATTTTTGTTTATAACGAAATTTCCAAAAAAGCGAAATCAGGGAATCATTTCATAAAACCTTTTTTTTTATATGAACTTCCCACAAATACCCAATTTAAAAAGGACTTTGCGTACTAATTCTTAAGGATTGATTTGAAAGGGTTTATTTAATTCATCTTATCGATTATTAACACAAAGTCACACAAAAATGTAACAAATCCTCTAAATGTTTGTTCTACTAAAGCAAATTTAAACGTGAATCATTCAGCCATTACCTATCTTTTAATGCTGAAACACCAGAAATCTCCGGATAAGTACCCACGAAGAAGAGGGTGAACCCGGATCGCAACGTTTGCCTTTAATTTAATTTTCCCTTCGCCTGCACTTCCGGAAAATCCCGTAGAAGTTCGATGTTCTAGAGATTTTTCCCAGTGGAATGTAACATCTTTAATGGACCAATAAAATGAACCCCTCTAAGACATAGAGCCTTCGTCATGGGATATATATGTCCTCCGTTGCCCACTTGCTGTAGTAGCGGAGTTTGTTTGCTATGCAGATGGCAATATAAGGGCTTCGGAAGTTTGCGCATGGCCGATAGCCCGCTCTTCGTGTCAGGGAATAACAATGAGCCGTGAGAAAGAAGAACCTTCCCCACGAAAAGCTGATATTCTGGTGAATCATACCGGCACAAAATTGCCATTCTAGTTAACATAAAGAGTTACTGCACCGGATAATATTTCGTTATGCGGAGAAGAATATTATGCAACCCTTTCAGGAACCATGGAAGAAGCTCTGAAGTTGTGAACTTATGGGCTTCATTTATATTCTCAGAAAATATAACTACAAGTTGTGACTTAGATATAAGTTAAAAATGCAGCTTGTAGACACTTGTTGGACATACAGTATTTGTTGACCGATTATCATTGTGGAAAGGGAAGAGGTCCAAATATATTCTCTTGCCTAAAAAACAAGAGCTTGTACGCAGAATACTTAAATACAGGGTAGAATTTGGGATAACCAAAATATAACTAAAATCAAAGGAAATGTTAAATTTTTGTCACTTTATTTTAAATATTGCGATGTTAAATATGTCACAAAAGTAATTTTACAAAAAGTTCAGTTCAGTAATTTGTCTTATTTATCAAATCTCATCTCAGAATTTCTCCCTTGTGGTATCTTTATTCTTAAATGAATAAGAATTGAATTTCATCAATAGTAATCTTGATGTTTACTCAAATAACACGCCTTTCCTACGGCTTTTGAAAATATCGCTACCCGCTAATAGATCATAATCCTCTCAATGTCCCTTTCATGTAAATTCAGTTCACAAAGAAAATAGGGCCACAAAGCTCTCCTAGTGTTTTGATAAGTTTGTGGTAAAATGCACTCTTGCAAGAGAATATCTTGAGTGTTGGATAGCATGAAAAAATTCGGAGTGAAAGTATTTGTGAAAGGATAAATGTACTGATAAGATCAGATGTAATTGATAAATGAAATCATCGCATTCCAAGATTTTATCGTTTCAGTCCCAAGTTGACAGATCAAAAGAAGATACTGTCTATTTTATTTATATGAAAGTTCGCATCATAAACGGCTTAGTGCACAGAGTTCAATATTGTCTTTGTCAATGTAGATGCCCTGCGAGCCGCCTTTCGGTGTGCGGCAAGGGTTGAATGCACCGTGAGTTTGCTTCCCAAGACGATTATTCCCGCATATTGTTTGAGGGAAAAACGAATTTTTGAATCTGTTAGTTTTCGCTTCTATTTCCCTTATTTTTTTGCTGTATCTGATCGACCTATATAGCAGGGAGGGCGCATGATCTGTACTAAGTCTTCCTTGAACGTTGCTTCTCTGAATCTATTCAGTAAATCTAATCTACGCTTTGATCTTCTCTGTTCTAAAGATTCCCATCCCGCATCCTTGAGCATTTTAGTTATGCTTATCGATTTATCGTAGTAATTTTTCACGAAACGTGTCGCCTTACTTTGGACCTTTTCTAATTCACATTACTTTTATCGGCAGGGTTCCAGACAGTACTCGCATATTCAAGATGTAGTCTGACTACAGCAAAGTAACATCGCTCGCAAACTTTTTCTACGCTCTTGCCGACTATCCTTTTAATGAATACGAGTTTCTTTAAAGCTTTTCCACATGTATTACGGATGTGGGTATTCCATAATAGGTTACTATTGGAATTATTCTCCGCGGAGGCAGTAAGTGAAATCATTATTATAGTTTTCCGGTCAAAGAAGTTGACAACTGAACATTTGTTAATATTTAAATCTTATTCCCAATTTTCGCACCAGGTCATTATTTAATCTAAATTATTACTAAATACCAATCTATTCTCACTGCTAGCTATTTCCCTGTAGATTACTTTATCGTCCGCAAATATCCTAACCTTACTACCAATTTCTTTGCTGAGGTCGTTGATATATATTAAAAATAGGTGTGGCCCGATTCCGCTACCCTGTTGAACGCCTGAGCTTACCTCCACTACGTTTGAGCAAATACCGTCAAGCACTACTCGTTGTTTTCTATCGTTTAGGAAGTGTTTTATCCACTCTAATACTTTAGCATTGATTCCCGCGATTTTTATTTATGCAATAATTTATGGTGAGGAACCGTATCGAAGGCTTTATGGAATTCTAGGAATATAGCGTCGACCTGTCTTTTGTTTCCCGCAGATTTCAGAATATCGTCGATTAGTAAGGCGAGCTGCGTCTCGCAAGATCGCGTTTTTCTAAAACCATGTTGATTTTTGGCAAAGACTTTAGACGCTTCAAGATAGCCCATTAAGGAGCTAGTAATAATATGCTCCAATAATTTACCGCTTAGAGAAGCAAATATTTGAGACCAGTTTCCGGTGAAGATCCGTGTATTTTTTTTAACCATCGCTAAAGTATTTAAATCATTACCTTTTATATGCATCTTCATTTTTTATATACTTCTTTGTTAATATTTCTTTATTTTATATATTAATTTAAATTTAAGAGTTAAGATAAAAAGTACTATTACATAAAAATATGTATCATTTATGTTTCTTGTATCCTTTTATCAGTGATAATTATTATTTTTCTTTGTTACTTGTATAATTTTGAAGCCTTCAATTGACAGTTATTTCGCTCTCTGATAATTGTAAAATATAATATGAATGCATTTTTTCAATAAGAAATATGTTAACATTTTAATTGTGAAGAAAAAGTCCAATTATTGAAAACTAAGAATGAATAATTTTATCTCTTCCATCTGTTGGCAATTCTCTCGTCTCCAAGGATATCCGGTAGCATTCATTACCGCCGAGATTATACTTTTTGCATTCCACAGTCGTTTTCTTACTTCGAATTCTCAAGGATTGAAGTAGTGCAGAGAGATGAATGAAATAGCGAATTAAGTTTGAACTCCGCAATGCCAGTCCCACGGCAAAAGGACACGCAAAAAGTTAATCCGATAATTAAACATGTATAGCGTTAAACTTCTCGATCAATTTATGGGAATCATTATAGTATGGAGTATTTTATTAAAGTCGCATCAAATTCAAGTTTCAAAAACTTCATTTCAATTGTCACTTGTTTTATTACTTTTGTAGCTTATTATTGTGTGAGTTATCACAGTGGATATGCTTTGTCAGTTCAATGCCAATTTTATAAAACCGTAAATTTATAGACTTTTAATAATAATAATGATTACCCATAAGATATCTAAATAGGTTGTTTACATTTATAGTGACGTCTGAATAATTTTAAAATATTTAGACTTGTATATTTTGTTGGCGAATATATTTTGATTAATTGCTGTATCATTTTATACCCATCTCTGAGTCATCCCTCGTGGTGTGCAAACTTTTAAGGCAAAGTTGAAAGAAATACTATAATGAAAGTGTGTTTAAGATTCGAGTATGAAGTTTGGGTCCCGATCACCTGACCGACGATCATTCGCCCGATAGCTCCATTGACCGACAAAGAAACTGACCGACAACTCACTCGCATAAAATTATTTATGATTTGAATAAATAGGCGTCGTTGCAAAAAAATATTTAAAATCGTTAGTTTAAAGAATCGGTAGGCAGACTTCCCGTGAAATTATAAATCGGTAGTTGACATTAACTTTTGGCGATTTACAAATACTAATTAAAGTTATTTATTCACGAAATTCTGAGTTGTAAAAAATATATATTTTGTACAATCACATAAAAATCTATATTTTGTACAATCACATAAAAATTTATATTTTTAGAATATACAAAATTAAATATTGAAACTTCTTATACTAACTTCTTAAGGCTTGAATTCAACTTAAATTAATATTTAAGTATTTATTTTCTTTTTACGTATTCAATTTATATAAAACTGTAATAACTTTCATGTATGTATAATAACTCGATGTAGAAATGTGAAATTTATTCATTATCTCAATAAATGCCAGTTTGATGCTTCAATATAAAAATTTAAACTAGAAGAGAAAATAAAATTGCCTTCTTTAATAATTATAAATTATTTCCAAATAGAAAATAATCTTTGTGAAAAAAGCAGTAAATATCTTTACATACACCTCTAATGAATTTTGTTAATTTAATATTTCAATAAAGTAAATAAAAGATGTTTTAAAACTTAATTTTTTGTTCTTCGAAACTTACATCTTTGCTATTTTTCAAAATATAAAGGCAGATACAAAATCCACTCATTCGGCACATAAATAATTTTATTCCAGGGAGTTGTCGGTCAGTATTTTGTCGGTAAAGTGAGGTGTCGGGCGAGCGGTCTGTCGGTTAAGTGAGCTGTCGGGGAACCGAGCCTCGTGGAAATGATCGTCGGTCATATGGACGGATCCCAAAGTGTTATAGAGAGGTAATAAGTGAATTTTCGTTTTAAACTTAAAATTTATTTAGGCGAAGTAAGGGCATTGGTTTAATTCATTAGGCGTATTGTTAGTTGTATTTATTGTATGATTATTTATTTTTTTTATTTGCTGTATTTAATTTCCACACAACTGAAGTCCAATCGTAAAAATTGCACTAATAATAATAAAGAAACTTGAATTGATTGAAACCATTCTTATAAATATCTTAACTTTAACTTGACACATAATCATAATGAATTTGCTCAGAATAATAATAAAAGTTAGCTCATACAACTCATATTTCTGTTGATATTATTTGTAAAAATATATATCATTCTTCTCTCGATTATAATATTCCTAATCTAAACTTAGAATATGAGAAAACGATAGAAAACAAACAGAGGTTAATAAGATCCTAAGAAATATCTTACGCTGAGCATCTTGTTTCAAAGAGGATGAGCATATGTTAGTTAATATGCATATATATTTAGGACTATGCTTTCCGGATGCTTATTAGTATGCAGATGCCATTTCGGATGCGGCGAGTTCAGTTAAGTGGAAGGGAGAGTTTGAGAGGGGATATAAGTGAGATTGCTGTAGGAGTGTTTTGCGTCCCTCTCGGAATATTCTAAACAGTCATCGCTTCCATTCGTCTCCTCGAGGACATTCGATTTTTCTTCACGCCTTCTGATTAGCAGGGACTTCATTTTCTCACCGAAGGGGATGTTTGGGAACCCGAATGATCTTTACCCGCTCTCCCTCGGCGGGAGAGACAAATGAAGCGCGTGGGCGCGAAAGCTAATTTCCAACAGGCTGAAACCCACCAGAATGTTTTTCTCTCTTAATGTCTTGCAATACATCATGCGTTCTCAGAGCACTCCGTGTCTCAGACCAACCAATTCTATGATGAGAACAAGGACTCGGCCACCGCCTCCGTTATAATTTTCCTTTCTTGGAATAAACTCTCTCCAGTCCTGATCATCTTTTTATTTTGAATCAATAGAAAAATTAAGTGTAATGTTTATTTATTTAGTATTATTTGAAAGTATCTCCTGTTGATCTTTTAATAGGTTTTTAGGTTTTAGCTTATATGTTAAAGGTTATAGTTTATAGTTTACTATAAAATTGGCAAAAAGAGGAAAGTAATTTCTAATACTATTTATTTCACGAAATTTTCTAATTATATGATTTATCTAGATAAGTACCCTGAAATCCGTCTTTCGGCCTGTGGCAGGATTCTTATTGGTCATTGTAGTTATTTAAAGAATCTGCATATTTCGGTAAATCCTTGCATTCCTCCTTCAGGAAATAAACTGGATAAGATGAAGATATTTTATTACAAAATAACCCAAAATGGGTGCTTTGCAGTAATAGTTAGATTTGTAGTATCCTCCAGGTTTAAAATTGCTCCTTTTCGTTCTTAAAGGATGACTATTCTTCCAAATAGACAAACTCTGATTGAAATTCGCATCAAGAATAAAAGCAGCAATCGAGGAAGCTTTTCTCTTTCTGCAATAGTTCAGTTGGGGGGTTTTTGTGCGATCCTTTTGCTATTGAATATGCGAATGCCACATTTGAGTAAAAGGTTTCAAGTTTAACGAGTCAAAAATACTATCTAAACCTCTAATAAGTCATCATTTTCTCGTCTATCTGTACAGAGCCAAAGTGCGCCTATCGCTCTTTTATACATCGTGATGAGCGTGATGTTTTTATAATTCACCTGAATATTTTCTAGCACAGATTCTTCTATTCCTTTATCCTCGACGCAAAGCCTTAAAAACTCTTCGATTTTAATTTCAGAAAACCAATAATGTTTTTATTTTCATCCGCACTAAATTGCCAGTTTTCCGGTCGTTTTAATTAGTTTTTTAATTTAGAGGGCTTCTGGAAATATGCCTCTTGAGAGCACAAAGAACACCCCTTAGCGATAAAGAATATCAAAAGCACACGACCAATATTTCAATCAGATGCATTCATTTAAACCTCCGGAAGATAATATCCGCATGAATTTTATTTAATTCATATTATATGTTTATTTTCATGACAATACAATTTCTCTGAAAAGTCACGGTTTATTTATATCAAACAATAATAATTTCTTCTTCCGTTAGCTTTAAATATAGGAATTGAAATTAATACTCTTGAATAAGAACAGGTTATGCTGAGGTTACCAAAAACTTTCGAGAATATTTTATAGTAAACAGAATATGGCTTAGACGCTGTGAATTGTGGTCAGATTGAGATCATTCCATTTCGGAAATGATTGTCACATTCAATTAATATGTATGTTAGGTGAAGGAAAAATTGATGGAACTTCCCTATAAAGAGTTAGAGTTATTTATCCGTTCAACCATTCTGTATCCTTTGAATCGTTCAACAAATGACTGCCAAAATTTTTCAATTGTACTCTCTTCAATTTGCAGAAAAGAATCTCTTACACTATGTTCGCAAGTAAACGAATTGAATAAAAAAATGAAATATATATACTCCTTAAAATACATTATCTAAATGTATTACGTAAGAAGAGTTATTACCCCGCCCATTGACAAAATGTATCGATCCGAGTTAAATACATATAAAATAACTACGGAGCCTTAATCTAAGAATGATAAGATATTATAAATAATTATGATGCGCATTTAGTATACTCTAACTATGAATTACTCATTGCTTTCTTTGCATGAATTTCGCTTTTTTGTATCATATTACTCTAAAAATAATGATTTTTAGTAACGTAGATTGTAATGTAGATTCTTTTTTCGCATAGGACTTATTTTACCGGTAAGAGCCTTTATAACAAAAATATAAAATTGTGTACATTTTCTTGTTGTAGATTTTTCAACAAAATACAGCGTTTTGTATTTCATAATAATAGTGACGAACAAGTTTAAAATTCCATCGACCTATTAAGAATCAAATACTGTTATTTGTATTAATTTAATCTTTCAAAATTTTTAGTGAAATTTGAAAGGGTTAATTTTCATAATACCTTTTAAGCTCCCTTACTGCTTTTACGCTTTTCGTCATTTAAAACAATCTTCATGAGTTTTAGGTGCGTTAACTAGTACTAAATGGAAATTATTTTAGTCTAGCAAGAAGGCTAAATTTATGGCGTACAAGTCTTTATAAAATAAGTTTTACAATGCACAGAAATCATCATTCTTTCTCTCAAGTTATTATTGCTTAGAAAATCGTAATATTATATGCATATCATGGCTTGTAGATTCTGCTACGCATTTGAAATATTCATCAGTTGGTAATGGTAATTTCCTTTTATATCTGTACTAAGCATTATTCATGAAATTACTAAAAATTTCTGTATTAACATGGAAAAAAGTAGTATAGACTATGGAAATATTTGTTTTTATGTAGATTGTCGACTAGAAAACGAACTCGACCAACCGACATTTCCAGCAGAAGCGTTTATTTTTATTTAGTATTTCAATTATTGTTAAAACATTATGAGCAATATAATGAATATCACTGAAATAAGTAGAGAAGTTTAACATTTTGTATTAAATTATTTCTTTTAAATGTGAAAGTAAACTAAGAAACCTAAATAATACGCCAGACCATTCATAAAGGTTATTGAACCAAAGTAAAGAGTTGCGACATGAGGAGCTTCAAAAGTCTGAAACTTTAAATACATTTCAAAGTCCTCTGAATCGCCACCTATGGTTCATTGAAACCGTTGCCATGGAAACGCGAGGCAGAAGACGACAGAGTATTGAAAGAGTGACCGCTAAAAATAGACCCTGATTATTATTGGGAAATGGTGAAAAGAGACGGAAGACCGACAATATTGTATTGCGCACTTTTTATATACGTCGACGTTTGCACTGTGGAATGTCTGATGTGGCTGCAGATAATGAAAGGACCTTTGTGAAACTCGGAATGTTTCTGCGAAATTTCATCATTATTATTTTGCGAGGGTTTCAGCGAAATGCCGCCTTTGATGCGATTGGCGTCTCCAGCTTCAATATGACGATAAAATGTCGAAAAGGAAAGACGCCTTTGAATACAACGACCTCCTCTATGAAATACAAATGAAAAGTTATGTTCAAACTGAGCATACATTTTTGAAAAATAAAGTTTCAAATCCGAGAACTTTTAATCTTCCAAACGTAAATTTTGCAAAAGATACTACACGAATTGCGAATTGAGCTATTTCAGCATTGTTCGTGATGTCTACTGTCCCAATAGGAGCGATATTTGATTGATGTACTTGAAATTATTATATAGCAATCATTTATTCAAATTGAAAATAAAAGTTTTTGTGAAATTATATTTATTAAAAGAACGTATCGTCGTGTAACACGCTTGAGTCAAAATTCTTCCTTTTCTAAACTATGAGTTTGCAGTATTGAGAGATGGATAGTTATGATGGTATTATGAATATTTTCATCTAATATTTATTAAATAAATAAAACAAAAATTGCTGAGATGTAAAAGTGAAGCCTTATTAATGGTTATACTTAGGGTAAAACAGGTAAAACTTTGAATGGGATAAATTATCTTTCCAACTGATTTAATTATCATTTACTTTTAACCGCTAAATATCTTCTTCCTTTTCTCTTCATATCCATCAAAAGTACTTAATATAAACATAATATCTTGTTTGTATACAAAATCATCCATAACTATGATTATATTATTTAAGATATATTTGTATAAACACTGGAACATGAGATATTAGATTAAATACAAGTGGCTAAGGATAATGACACTTTAAAATTGGCAAATATTAAATTTTGACAAAGTTCAAGCCGAAAGAAATAAATTTATAAATTAAATACATTAATTCTTTAGTCAATCTTCTTGTGAATGAATAATATGCTGTTTAATAACTACGATATAAAATGAAAATCATTTAAAAATAGCCTCATATGGTAACCTAAATTCATAAAAGTAATTAGTTAAAAAATACTATCTAATTTCACTCTAATTGAAAGGAATATGTTCAGCTCAACGTAATGAACCATTTTAAATATTAGTATCAATTAAAACCAACATACAGCTATGCATAAATATGAATCTATGAATAAATATAGATATGTAAATAGTTTCTCTTCTGGCAGCGTTCATTGTTGCTTATTTTCATAGAGTTACCAAGGGATGTCTAAGGAATTATTGAACGAATATGAAGATTGGGTAATTTGACAACAAAAATACGGCAGTCTCTCTTTTTATCTCCCTATAAGGCTTTGCTTTCTCTTCCCTTCTTCGTTTTCTCTTATTTCCCCATTATTTCCTCTCACGATTTCTGCCTTCTCCACGCATTAACTTGGACCCAAAAAGCGATTTCGCTTTGAAGGTACACCTGACGTCTCGTTGTGAGCGAAAACCCCTCTTAACGTTTTAAGTCGCGCCAGTGTAAGTGGAAATAGGGCTCAAGGAATTATGAGCACGAATTTTGGGAATATAGGAGCTTATCTTCTTTATTCGAAGGGTGCGATAAATCGATAAACTTTTGCGTCAAAAATATAGTTTAAATCTCTTCCTTAAGATGAATTATAGCGATGTATTAACATTAAAAAGAAATGTGGTGAAATGTTTAAATAATTATAATTTTCATTTTATCTAACGATTATTATTAATCGATTTATATAATAGTAAAATTTTAAAAATTGTCGATTTTTTTCTAAGATAAAATTATCGGATAAAATGCTTCAGTATTGGGTGTGTATTAGATTGAAATACGAGCTTCTTTTTTAGATAAATGTCAAAATTTCATCTAAATAGAATTATTCATTAGTTTATGATAATTATGAATTCCATTCTTAAGGAAATAATGCACTATAAGTTCAAATGATGCATAATATTCAATAGAACTTGACATTTCGATGAACAATAATTTTTTAAAAATCTAGGAAGGTACAGTCTTAGGGAAATCAAATACCTATAAAGAGGCGGTATGATTCGTCTGGATTGTTTTTATGCTTACTTTATCAATTATTGGTGTCTTTATTTTCGTTACTGTTAGGTTGAAACTGTGTTTCGTTTGTATAAGGTTTTTACTTTTAATGAGACATCTTCGACTTCGAACACGGAAAAATAATATTATTTATTTTCCGACCTCGGTGCTGGAAAGGCTTACCACGGTTTCCCCGGTTTGAAATCTTATCTGATGAGTAGCTAAGTTTCCTTCCCATGTATTGTACGTCCAGTGTCTGTTGGGTACCGCGCTTTACGAAAGTGAATGTTCGATAAAAGCTATGTCAAATAGATATCAGACATTAATACATTTTCATTTATGAATTGCCTGAAATTTATAATTGAAGCCTTCATGAGGCTACTCGTAACATACGCGGTACCTCTTCTTATGAATGAGTTCCTGAATTGAGAAAGTCGTGATAAGAACTATTAAATAGCACCACAAGGATTCTGAGAGGAATTCTGAGGTAATGCTTCTTGAGGCGTCGCAGAAAACGCCAATTCCTTTGGTCGTTTATCGATTTATACTTTGCATTTGGTCAAAGAACTCGACTCTGAATTAATTATTCACAATTAACTTATATTTTATAAACTTAAAAGGCATTTAAGGGAGGCAAACATTAACTGTTTTCATATTTCAAAACCAATGGTTGGATTGGACGAGAGACATTCGATCTTTATCAAGGACCTTAATGCATTGTATAAAAGCATATATATAAGTAAGCTATATTTATTTTCTTAGAATCTAAAGGAGCAATATTACTCATGTATGCATGGCAGCACAATGGATTTATTTCATGCTATGTTATATTTCAATGGTATAAAATTATAACTGACGGTACTCATTCTCAATTTCATCAAATTGCGTAAATTACCAAGAGCCGTTTCCCGTAAAATAAACAAAAAACTCGGCTAACAAAATGTTTTTATTGAGTAAGAAATGTTTAAAAGAATCTTAAATGGAATAATCTCACCAAGTGCTGACATTGTCTTTTTATTAAGAACAACTTGTCTTCACAAGTGCTTTGATCTTTTCCCAAGTCGCCATTACATTAAAGAGTGCACTCAAAAGAAAAGAAGGGATTCATAGGAATAAACTCGCTAAGAAAGTCGAACGTGAAAAGAATAGTAAAAATCGATTTTCAGTCTTTTTTTTATCTTTATGTTTGAAGTCGAATTAATAATGTTAATTTAGTAGAAGAATTGGAAGTTTTTATTTTCCGCTGAATTTCTCTGAATTCTAAGGTAGTTCAAAGAATAGATTTTGATCTTTACGTTGTTGCTTCTGGAAGAAGTTTGAAGAATTTAAATTTTTATTTCGTATTCCAGTGGACTAAAAATTGAAGTATTTCTTATGACCTTTGTAATCAAATTTTACCTGGTTATTTATCTTAGATATAAAGGTGATATTCTGGTCAGGTGAATTTATTATATTATATATTATTTATTCTTTAGTGAATATAAATAAATAAATCAATCATCCTTCAATTTGAATCATAGAATTTTTTTCCGAGTCTATGATTTACTCATAAGTATATTTATCACCTAAATATAACCAAGAGAACCTCATTTTAGTGACGTAAAAAGTAATGAAATTGAATAATATAATATTAATGATATTCTAATGCTGTAGGAATTTTATAATATACATGAATCTTGAACGATTGGAATGCTTGCAGAGATAAGGGATTTAGTTGGGAAGAAAATCCGTCGTCATGAATTTTTTGAATGACCAAGAAAAAGTCTGTATGGAATAAGCAATACAGTAAGATTTCACTTTACAAACAAAATACTCATTAATCCATCAAGTCGTTCAGGATAAAGCGTTTGATATTATGACGCATTTTTACCCGTAGAATTAAAGTTATCATTTGAATCAATTATAATATTCTTTTTCATAACGTAAACAATCCATATATTTATTTTATTTGACAAGTTCATAAAGCTCCATATAGAGTAAGAATATTAGATATTTTCAGAGATTTAACTCGATAAGTTAGAACTCAAACGAATTCCCCACATCTTCTTATGAATCAACAGCCGCGGGGATATCCAATCTCTAATCAGCTGGAAACCAATTCCCAAATCACTTTCAGAATTGCAATTATACACTACAAACCTCAAGGTTTAATATTTCTTCCTCCCGACGAACCTTCCCTTTTCACTTCAAAGTGAGTCCCCCTTGTTTTCGACGCAGATTCTCTCAGACGGTCACATTAATTGTTAACCTCCTCTTTTCCCCAACCCACGTGCTCTCCTGAGCTTCGCAGCTCGTTAAGCGCCATTGTGGGCCGAGAGCGCGTGTCTGAATAATACGAGGTGCAGGGGACATATGAGGCGGTGAGGGGTGGGAAAACGAGTATATGAGGGGGAAACCTTGGGGATAGGAAAATGTGCTGGTGGTGCCGAAGGTGAAAAGCTCCGGAGATGGGAAGGTTTGCGGCCCAAGTAGTTAGGGAAAATAAAGGAAATGGGGTGGAGGCTGGTGAGGAAGGTAGTCAATGTTCCAAAGATGGAATCGATACAGCGTCAGCTAAGGATTGATGGTCATAACCGCATCGTCATTTTTCATTCCATTTATTTCCTGTGAGTTCCTTTTTATATTTACTTTAGGGTGATAGGGGTCGGAAGAGTGTTCTGAGCTATTTTCCGATAAAGTGCAACATGTAGGATGCATGTATCCGATGTTCGCACGATTCACTTCTGCATAAAAATGAGTTTCATTATTTCGTCATTTAAATATCCTCTCGTAGCTTCCCCTGGAATATCTATTTCTTTTATTTCCAGAAAAGAGATATTTGGTAGTGAAATAATTGAATTTACGAGTGTTACTCGTTCTCTCTTTAATATCGTGGTCGATGTAAGAACCCTATTCCTATGTATATGTATTTTCTCATGATCTGTTTAAGGGCTTTTATAGTGAACTTACGGTGTAATTCCAAGAAAATTGTATGTTCAGATAATCATTTCTTATTTATCACTCTTGTACAATTAAAATAAATCTATTAAGTTGAAAATTTCTAACGTCCAATTCAATGTTAACGGAATTACTGTTACATATAAAGATCTGAGAAATAGGCGATGTCTTATCATAGGACAGAAAAAGATAATAAAAATAAATATTAAAGTAAAATCTTGTCCAAAATGAGAAATATTTACGTTAATCGTTATTTTTCTCCATATGTTTGACAATATCCTTGCTTCAGCGATTGTTAGTGGAAAAAGGAGTTCGAATTGATCTTCGGTTTTCGGAAGCCATCTTAAAAAGCTCTGGACATGCCGATTTACCTAATTTCACATTTCTTACATAAAACGTATAACCGAGTTTTGTTTTCAGGAGAAGAAGATGATTTTTTTCCAAGTGGAACTTTACAACAACCTCACTGTACTTCAACCTTCACTGTTAATTGACTTTCAATAATCAAAGGAAACGATCAACCTTTAGACGTATTCACTACGTATATCACTTTCAATTATAAACTGAAGAATTTATTTCGTTGTTTTTTTTTCCAATTGATTCGTTTTAGCCTTTGAAAAGTCTCTGAAATTTCTGGAATTTCTCTAATCTTTTCGAAGTAAAGAAACCAGCATGGAAATAAATTGAAATATCTCTCGTAAGATAATATCGAGTTAAATTCATCATTTCAAAAGTGAATTTTTGCTTCTTATATAAAAACCTGCTGCTTATATCTTACATTAGGTCGCTCAATATATTCAAGTAGACCAATTATTAATACGGAAAATACGACCGTGGATCATCATAAATCGTCCTAAAAGTGTAATGAATGAGCAAATCATTGGGGAGCGAGAAAAGAAAAAACGAGAATGTTTTGTCAATTCCTCTAAAACACAAGAATTCTCTGCGAATATTGTCATGGATATGAAACAACAGAGAAGTCCCTTAGCGGAAAAATTATCATATTTACACAATCTTCTATGCATCTGAAAGGAAAGGAATCAGCCAAAATTGGAAGTATCTATTGGTTGCGCTCTACGGAGAATCTATAATTTTATCTATAAGTAGAATCTCAGCTAAGAATTCGTACTCCACTACCCTTTAATTCCCTTGCAAGGTATCTTAAAGAAATAATAAAGCAATGCATTTTGGTTTTTGAACTTTTAATTTTCCTTAACGTTTAAAAATGTTTATTTACTTTTTATTTCTTTAATGAAAAAGATATTTCACATTTGATGAGCCAAAGAATAACTCTGAATAAGTAAACTAAATAAATAAAAACTCTTATTTTTTTAACCTCAATGTTCATTTGAATGCGATCCTACTTTTCATAAAAGTAAAACGAGAGAAAAAGTAAATATAATTTCCTGCTTAATTCCTCGGAATTTGAACCTTTTGTTTGAAGATAGTCGAATGGCGACCGCTTTGAACGCATGACGAGGACTCGCTCTCTTCAACAGCGCCATTTAACTGCAGAAGGGAGGATATAAAGGTTACTGGGAAGATGAATAATTAAAGAAGAGTCCGACTGTCTCACCCTTGTGCTCGTTCTTTCACTCGAGTGACGTCATTTGACTTTTCTTTTGAATGATTTTCTCTCCCCTTTCTGTCCTTTTACCAATGTTTGTGCTCCTCAAATATATATATATATATTTACTATTTGAAAAGGAATGGTCTATAACTGATTTTATTCATGAATAAGTTTTGCCATTTAAAAATATATCTTTTCGTTATACATATGATATTAATTCGCAGTCATAATCATGAATGCTTTCAATCTTCTCTCCACATCATGATTGCACAGCATATGGACTAAATATGAAAGAGCGAATGCCTAGAAAAATGAGAATTTTTGGAAAGTAAGGCACATGAAGTTCTAATTTAATTAAGAAATTCACTGTAGTTTGGAATAAAACTGTCGAATATAAAGTGTAATTATTTTAAATTCTGTAAGTAAGTTTTTAAATTCAATAGCTTTCAAAGAAACTTTTGATTTGTATTACTAAAATTAATGAATATATATATAATATGACTATGAATCGTATTAAATATAAATTTGATAAATCGACAGTGAGGGAAACTATTGTAAAAATCGTAATGGGGTACAATCGTAGCAATGGAGTACAATCGTAGAGGGAACGATTGTGATTGAGGTTCGATTCTCGGCTCGATAAGGTTTTCTTCAGATAAAATGCCCTGAATAATTTTGAGGCTACTGATCATTATTAGTGTGTATAGGCAGTACACAAGCGGCATTCGAACGGGTATGCACAACGTTCCGATGATTCTTTCCTATACTGATTTCGTCTGCCAGATACTTCTCCTAATTCTTTTCCAACTTCTTTCCTCACAAATAACACACATCTTCCTCTTATCCTTCTTCGTTCTCGAAAAATACTATGAAACTCGTTCTTCACATATTTGATGTTCCAAAAAAGTCTAAACTACCAAGATGTCCTCTCACAGCCTGAGATATGGAAAAAGAGAAAGAAATAAATAAATGGAAACCTCCATTGCCTTTTCCTACCCACCTTTCCCCTTCAAAAATCTTATGAGACTCACCTTCCCATAATTCATCTCGTTTCCCTTTCTCTCCCGCGGCATGTCATTCTCGGTACACGAATGCCGATCTTCCTTCCAAATGGGACGAATAAGCTCGCTGAGTGGCACGCTATTACTCTTCCAACAGTCGCTTCTTTAACATTTCTCTCTCCCGTTTACCATTTGGGAAGTCTATGATTCCTATGGCTGAATGAATCCTTTCTTCCGATATTTGTCTATCTTCTCATTAAACGAAGATGATATATGTTTCTATTACAGACCCGTCGCCTATAATATTCCCTCTGAAACAAATCTAGCAACTCTGATATATCGAAAAACATTTAGTCCGGAAAACTTTATGTGCGAAGGAAATATTCAAATACTGCGATCGTATTTTACTTTCATCTCTTTTCGATTCAATATTCCACCAATTACTAATCTAGAGCAATCGGTTGCTTTTATACATCAATAGGTTGTTTAAAATATTGAAAAATTATTATTAAAAGACATAGTTATATTATATATCGAGAAAGCATTTTAGAATTTTTATCCTATCACTTACTCAGTAAATAAATCAATATATTAGAAAAAATAATTAGAATATTGTCCAGATTAACGTCAAATAAGCGAAGTTGCCATCAACGATCATAATTACTCCTCCCTTTTCAGTCATCAATTTATGTCATCATAACGGAATTTGATTTCAACATAACATGTTTGCATTTGAAAAGCATCGATTCATACGTTTATTAAAAAGACTACTTTCAGATATGGAATCCGTCCATATGACCGACGATCATTTCCACGACGCTCTGTTCCCCGACGCCCAACTGACCGACGGACCGCTCGCCCGACACCTCACTTTACCGACAAAAAACTGACCGACAACTCGCTGGAATAATATTATTTATGTGCTGAATGAGTGGATTTTGTATCTGCCTTTATTATAGTATCTATTTAGGCATTCATGCCTAAATAGATACTATAATAAAGTATATTGACTATATAAAGCCTATAATTCAGGCAATAATAATGCTTTAGCGACAGATGAAAAACTCTCCTTCCAAGTACTTTAATGTATACAATGCGGCCTTGTCAAATACTGAGGAGAAACTTTTGAAATTACTTTCATTCCATTTCTGAATGTTTGAAGAAAGTAATGATGTAAACAAATAATCGGAAGGGAAATACTGAAGAAAATTTTAATTTTATTAAAAAACAAAATATATAAAATATTCTGTAAATATGGAGCAATAAAATGATACTATATTTTTAAATGAAATAATGATAATCGAGGTTATTGTAAGGTTATGAAAAAATAAGGCTAAATAACAATTTAAGAGCAAATACACTTTATCTTGCCATACTTTCCAGAAAAAGTGAGAACTTTTATTGATTTGTTCCTAAAAATTATTTCCTTATATATCTGAACACGCAATATAGAGAAAAGTGGAATGAATGATTGATGGAAACGTTTTCGTATTTATCTGTGCATCGAAATGATAGGTTTTAAGAAATTGAAATCCTTCCTTTTTCTCTGTCGGGTTAATTCTACATGTTTATGTAAATATTATGGTTGGATATTTTCTCTCAATCTTTATCGTATGAGGTTATTTGAGGTTTTTGTATTCGTAAAAATTTAATAACCGCTTTCCCGTCAATTCCTATTATTTTCGATTAACGGTTAATAACATCTTATGTTTATTACGCTATTGTAAAAGACTGGAAATGGTCATCTTCAAGAAATTTTTACATAAAACATAACGTTACCTAATTTTGGAAATGGAAAAAGTGTCAAACACATTGTTTTAGATTTAACTCCTATACAATACAAGCACTATAAATCATTTAAATCCTTGAGCATAAAAAATGACGGATCTAGAAATTATTTTACATTTCATTTCATTCAACATTTCTGGAAGTAGTAAAAGGAAATATATAAAGATGGAATGAATTTCGAGAAATTTTCACGTTATTTAAAAGATCAAAATATCACGCCTGAAATTTCCGGGTCCTGGGAAAACAATTAATGAGATATGAGCATATTTGCCTCAGATTACCTCAAATTATGAAATATCAACCAAACTTGTTCTCTTCGCTTATACAAAACAGGAAAAGAGCGATAAGATAGGAAGAACATTTCTCAGCTTCACAACTACTCTAAAATGATTTAAGGGGAGAAAATTCAAATTCCCAAAATAATCGAACCAACAAAACGAGCGAACATAAAATCTCAAAATAAGAAATTCATATTCACAAGGGAATAACAACAACAGAAGAAATTAACTGAGCTATCAGAAAAATAAAATTGCGCAGTTTTCTATCCCGTTTTTGTGAAAGAAAAAGATAAACGTGGCCGTTTATGATAAAGAGAGGGCCAATATAAACCGACCCTTTCCGTGCCGTCGCCCGATGGGAATCTGCCACTTCTGAGCCGTACATTTTCGGCAGTTGTGTGATTACAATCGCGAGACGAAAAAGTATCGAAGTATAGAGTCACGAAGAATTTAGACGAAACTCGTTCCGGTGACGATTCTGCTTTTCATACCTAAAAATATTTATATTTTACAGTTGTATTGAATATATGAATAAAATCAAATGTTTAAACTCTATTATTCGCTGTTTTCTCGCGAAATCATTTGCATTCAATGCACACATTATACACATAATAGTCCGAAAGAAATTCGATCATTTTTATAGAGAAAGTTTACTTACCTGAACTTTTTTCAACACTTACGAATATTCCATTTCCATTATTTGTAAGATCAGCAGTACTGAAATCGGAGTTGTAGAAGAATTTAAAATTAAGTCGAATTGTAAATCTCTTATCGATTATTACATAATGATAAACTACAATCTTCGGGAGTTGATACCATTCTGGTTTATTTCCCTTATCACTTCTCTGATAGACCAACTCTATGATAATATGGATTAATATTTTTGATGCAATTAATTTACATTATATTATATAATAAAATTCTGTTTTTAAATTCATTCTAGAATAAATTAGAAAGGAAATAATTCAATAAAACATTGAAGGAAAATTTGCTAAGAAAATTAAAGAGACGATGGATAGGTATTACATTAAAGATCATCAAATCTCTTTTCTATAATCAAAGTCTCTTTAGCAAAAAATTAAAGCTAATATTCAGAAATTGAGCATATATAAGTTATGGTTATTGTTATATATTATATATAAGGTTATTTAATTTATAACCATACAAGAAAGATCCTATTTCTAATCATGTTTGGCCTCTCCCTCAATTTATGTATCTAAGGTTACAATAATAATATTATACACTGAATGAAATACATCATAATAAGTTATATAAATTGGGAATATTAAATATATATATATATAACTTTTTATTTTACAACAAATAATTTTTTTGTATAACAAAATAACGATGTTTTGTTTCCACGTGATGCAAGAAAAGAGTAAAATTTCTGCGATTTTAAGAAGAAATATGCACTATCCCTAATATAGTGTATAAATAACAAAGGGCGTTATTATTAAGGATGCATAACTAATTTCTTAACACAGAATCAATTGCAAAACTTTCTTTTCGAAAATTGTTATTTCTATTCCCATTGAAAGATATTATGAGATACGAGTTTTCTAAGTTTTCAGTTTAAAAGACGGATTGCAAAATAAAAGTAAATGAAGAGAAATTCTTGCTAAGTTACATCCGTGTGCTAGCACCTGTTCTTGAGGGCACCTCTGTTCTGTTAGTTATATGTTTAGCGTTAGGTGAAGACATGCATTGTCTCCAAGCAACCTTTACGACCCGTCTCTTTCTGCTATGACGACCAGATGGAATCGCGTGTCTCTCCGACGGGAATCTCCCCCCGCATATCAATCTCCCATTCTCAAACCCACACAACGAATCCCCCCTATAGTGTGGGCGAATGCCCAGCCAAGACCCGCCCAATAACCATTTATCCTCCGAAAGATATCCTGCTTTTCAAACATTCCCTCACCCCCTCCGAATTTCGTGAGCATAGGCAAACAGAACTATTTTATTATTCATGAGTTACATGGATAGAAGTCTCTTTTCTTCTTCTCAGCGGTTGATTGATAGGCTCGAGGATTGTTATCTATTGCACCTATGCGAAACCAATTTACTTTTTTAGCCTTATTTCCTTTAAGTGGTGCTTGAGTAACTAACTCGTGCATCCAGATAATATTCCACCCTTTCCGTTTTGTTGATCAAGAGGATCTTTATATATGGCACCATTAACGAAGTAAACTTATTAAAAGATTTTAAGATAAGTAATTGCAGCGTTATAGACGAATTAACTTTCTCGACCAACAATTTAATTTTTATGCAAAAAATGTGCGGTAGGTGCGAAACGCAACAAAAACTGAACTCATGTATTATCTTTTATTAATGCAATGAACCAAATTAGTGAAGCTACTAATGGCAGATATCTGGCAATCGTTCACGGAATCGGGACAAAATTTCATTCGCATTAATTAAAAACCTTCCTTTCTAGCTGCAATACGAACCAAGATAATAATTTTCATCTCTTTAGCTGTTTGTAGCTTCAATATGTAATCACAACACATGTACATGTTTTTTATTCAAGGAAATCGGAGCGTGATTACTTTTTGTGTCCACAAAGTTGATTGCATCCTTATTATTTTAAAGCTATAAATGCATAGCTAGGAAAATATTCACCTAAGTTTTGTTGAATTAAAACAATAGATTATTTTAAAGATATTTAGTAGTTGTTTGAACTTATACCGCTATAAAGCAGTCTAAGAACATGGGCATAACGTATTAAACGTAGGATTGCTTGATTATCACTCAAGCGCCGATGGTAAATCGTTTAAACTCTCCATTCCACATGTTACTCCTACATAACTAACTATACTATAACTACTCATAAAAGTGTACATTTCTGAAAAGAAACGTATGCTGACATTAACTGAATCCCATAAATTAAATTTCGATACGATATAATTCCTTTTTAAAGAGAAAATGGCAAAAAACAGTTTCCTGTTATGTTAAATCAGATTTTCTTATTCAAATAATTATCTTAAGTTTATAAATTAAAATCTAGTAGTAATCATCTACAAATCTAGACTCAATGAAGACCAGAAATTCAAAACAGTATAAATGCTGTTAGAGTGTATATACTTATCCAAGAAAGATTATGAACCGTCTAAAGTTAACCGTCCGGAATTCACAGCGCAAAGAGTTGATCTCGCTATTCTTCCATCTTTCTATTAATAAGTCTCTAACTCTGCTAAAATAATCCTCGAATTTCCCAATGAATGAAATAACGAACCTTGCTAATTGGCCCCTTAAAAAGTAAGCTAAACACTTAATGAACGATAATATGTTTGGAATATATGTCTGTGATATTTTCATGTTCAAATGGACGAATAAAAGGTGAAAAATTTAGATGAGTCGCGTTGAAATCATACCATTCACTCCCTTTGAACCAAACTAAATATTAGTTTGCTGGCGAATCCCGCAGCACGAGCAGAATACTAAGAAGTTTCGGTGGAGATATTCTGAAGACGTATTTCTCACGAAAAAATAGGATCTACTCCAACCCATGGATAGCGACTTAGAGATTAGATATTATCAGCCTTTCTTTCCTTCATCTAATTCATCGCAATTCTGATCCCCATAAAATATTTTCTCACTCTGTACGTACTGACTAAAAACTTTTGGGTAATTTAAAAATAAACTGTTATATTATGAAACAATTTGTTTTTTTTTTTTAATTTGTAAGAACAGAAGATAAAAAATATACACTCTTGTCTCGGATCGTATAAAGCTCTTCCATAATTTAGATTTTCATTAAACTCGATAGAGATATTATTAATTGATTTAATTAAAGTTTCTTAAGATTTACCTATCTGATCTTATTTACTGTATCAAATTATGCAAAGTATTTCATTTCAATCAGATATCTCTATATTAATGCATTAATTATCTTAGGTTTTACTTTATAAGACTTTTTGTTTTACTTATTATCTGAGTAACCATCACTTCTTTATACGCTCATTTTCATTACCTCTCCTTTCTCATCTTAGAACCCAATCTCGTTCCTTTTCCTTGGAAACTTCCTTGCGAACCTCCTAGGAGACGAAACCAAATGGTCTGTGAGCAAAAAGTCCGAGGATGCACCTTCGTTCTCTGTCGCCTCCTAAAGCACGTTCAGAGAAGAAAGCACGTACGCACAAATTGTTGGAATACACGGGAGAGATGACTGGCATAAGGTAGAGGGATTTTTTTTGGGAGGTTCATTAATGCTAGAGCTCGAGGAAGCAGAAAGGAGGGGACAATGCATCGACACAGGTGAGCTGCGGGAAAAATTATCCGCACCCTCCGTGTTAATACGTAAACTTCGTCTTCATATTTTTCCCCTCGATCCCTCGGATTTCCTTTGCTTATTGTGCTTTCATCCATCCCTTCTGCCATCGTTCACCCTCGATGGAATTCTTGGTCACCTATTAATTAATATCAATTTCCCCTCTCGCTTGATAGGGCTCATTTGAATATTGGATAGGCTCCCATTACTTTTTCACTCGGGGTCCAAATAAAAATGACTCTGCGTTTTTGGCGAGTTAGATTTCTATCTTGGCGGAACCTTTTGTTTCCCTCTTCATATAAAGAGCTATGGAGGATCAATCGCTCACAGATGTCAGATGTATCTGTTGAATTTTCGTAAAATCTAATTCTGTAGATTGTAACAAGTTATTTTTGTTAAGTTCCTGCAGAAAAAGCTTACAAACTTGTTATAAGGATTCCATGTTAGACACAGAATGGAGTATACACCTACAAATATTTCTATAGAAACACTTTCCACTTGGATAAACTTTATTTTATGAATAAAGGCAAAGAATATGGAGATGGTGGAAAATCATTTAGCTAAAGTAATCCGTAGAACGTTTTAACATATTGATCACGAAAGTTTTTAATTTTTAGTTAGTAATTAAACAAATTATTAGTAAAGGAGGTTTTGATAACTGATGAATGATAGATATTTATAAAAAAAGAAAATCTCTTAATTTATTGCCTATGAAAATGAATATTCAAAGTATGCTTTAATAACGCATTAGAATTTTCTGGTAAAAAAGCAAGAGAAACAAACTGAAAATCAGGAGATCCGAGTATGAGTCCCGGACTTCTTTCTCGTGTTCTCTTATCAGAAAAAATGTCTTATCTTTTAACATTAATTTCAAGTGAGACCAAATTATACCTGCAATGTATGGAACTTCAGGTAATTTGTATCGATACCTGATATCGATAATATTGTATCGATAAAAATATTCTGCTGGAGAATGAAATTCATATACTTTTTCTGACGTTAAATGATTTTTTTGAACACATTTTTTCCTCGTTATCGTTTCCTCATTATTACATTCCTTTTATTACTGTTGTTATTACTTTTTTACTATTTATGCATTTAATCAAATCAAATCATCAAATGTCTGAACGATTTTTCAAATTGTCCATGGATATCTAAAGGGATTCAGGATTATACAAATTTGTTCTTACATTATAATCAATTTTAGACGACCACAACTACAACCAAACGCCCTCTGCAAACATTATGGGGAAACGACTTGAGTTCCTTCAAAAAGTGATTCTCTCCCCCCTTACTATCTCAAGATGAAACTTGGAGTGACGTCAAGAAGGGGTTGCCAGGTGCACGCAGCTATGGTCCTTTCACCGCAGAATGTTTTGTAGGAATGATTGAAGCAATCTCTCTGAACATTATAAGGTTAACAAACAGCCGTATCCACAAAGAGGATAAGATAGGTAAAGGAAATGACGGCGTGAAGCAAAGCTGTTTCGAGAGAAGGGAATCATAACTTCCATAAGAAGATGACAGCTGAGTTTATGCTCCGAGCGTTGAAATCACCGCTCAAGACCATAAATGGTAAGATCACGCTAACAGCAGAGATACATGGTCAAATGCATGGCAAGAAAATTAATTTCAACTGATTACGTGCGGAGTCGTTTCATTCTACTCAAAGTGATATGAAGGAGAATAAATTAGATACAAAACTCGTGAAAGGATAACCTTTATTTCCCATCTGTTTTAGCTTAATTCATATAATTTAGCATAATTAATTATAATAATTATGTTACAATCAACTCAAAAATGTCTTACTCTTAATCCATAACTCAAGTATTCAGATATTCAAATATAGGAAATTATTCATTAAAACAAAAAGAATATCAAAGATATAAAATTACAGCAAAGAGATAAGATAACGTGATTTCCATTTGATATTCACACCTCATAATACAGAAATTTTTAAATTTTGTATGGTCAATTTATAATATTATATTTTTTCTCAAATCTTTCTTTAACTCTATCTATACTCTAATGTCAGTATAGAACTCACTTAGTACTCAAAGTGCGACTGAGAACCATTTAATATCATATTATCGATTAATCGTTCAAAAATATCAAAATATATTACGACAGCATTATATATAACGAAATGTAAAACAATGCATATTCTATTCCATAATATTTAAAAATCTATTAACCACATTATATGTAAAATAATAACATTGGAGCAACTGGAGAAAAATGAGCAATAGATTTAAAGAAGAGATGATGGGAGAGTTCGGAGGGACATAACGATGGAGTTCAGGAATACAAGAATCATTGAGAAATGAACAGTCGAAAATTAGGTACATAAAAGAGGTGATGATTGCGGACGGGAAGGGAAAGGAAGGGAAAATTCGGTTAATAAAATTCGCACAATATGTTCCTCTATTCCAATATTACAATACATAATAAAATAAAAACATTAATCGAGTTCCTAGTTAACTATTTCAATTATATATTTATAAATAACTAAGATATCAAATTAAATAGTTGCATAAGAACTATCAATACTACTAAGGTAAAGAATTTTGAGCTATTGAGTTTAAATCACTTAATATTTCAACTACACATAACTATGGAAATTTGAAATAATAAATACTTTTAGCTATGGTTTTTAATATATGGATACTTTTTAAAGTGCATTTATAATTTTCTCTATAATACTAACAGAAATCTTTCTGTTTTAGTAAAAGTAAAAGTGATAAGGAGGGAAAAAAAGTTGAGAAGAAACAGTTCCCACGTCCCAAACTTTGCATATTTATTACTGCTCAAAAAGGGATGATTCAGTTTTCTGGAAATGTTACGAGTGCAGTGCAAACGCTGCGGAAGTCAAATGCCTCTCCGAAGCAAGGTTTCCACGGAACAAAGATATTTCCTTCTGATCTGAAAGTTCCTCGATGGCCAAGTCTTTCAAATTTTACATTTTGATAATGGCCCCTTTTACGGCCATAATTAAATTCAAACCTTCAAAAAACGTTACTGAAAATGTTGAAAAGCAAAACGTATATTAAATGGAGCAAATATAGAGATAATGGATTTCGATGGATCTGTTTTATCTCCTCTAAGCTGAAACTTATACTATTTATTCCTATATGTAAAGAAAAAATTGCAAAGAAGAACGAATTGCTCAACGATTCATTGACGATAATTTTCTATTTTCCTATACACTAATTCATGATCCAGAAAATATCATCAAACTTGAGAGCGTTTTCTGAAAAATGAAGTGATGATGTTATTGACAGAATTATATCATAATTTATTTAAACTTTTAAATTACTTAAATTGAAACTAGTTAAATTTTAATCAATTCTTCATCGCTATGAATGATGAGCCAGGATAAGCTACTCTTTGAATGTTATTCACTTAGCTATTCACTATTACTGTTAAAAATAGAACAACGCTTTCGATAATTGAGAGATTTATTACGTAAAGAAAATTTTAGAAGCAAGCTTTAAGTTTTAAGATCGTGTACTTTCAATGTTGCATTTACTATGGATCCATTTTTTAAATTTACAAAAATAGTCTTTACATATTCATAATTATCTAAACGTCTGTCACATTTGTAGACATTCCTGAAAATTGAACTTTGAAATAGCTCGTAATAGTTGGACGTTACAGCAGTAATAATTAAAAAATATCGATAATATTTTACGTAAGGCCAAACTTTCGCGAGGGAAGATGCATTTTTTATCCGTTACTTAATCAAGTCAGCAACGTTAAGTAATCCCGTAAATGACTTTCGACCGCTAGATTTAATCCTTGTAAACGTGCGCTTGCTGGGAACTCTCCAGCCGTTTAATCCTTCAAGAAAATAAGTTATTATCCAATATAAGAAAATGTCTGTACGGAACCAAAGGTATGGGAAAGGCAAATGAGGAAGGTGCTTAGCGAGTGAAGAGCATTTGTTGAGTGCGAGAGGTGCGTCCATCCTCAAGAGGAACAAATTGCCGCTCTTCGAAGGAGATAAACTTTTCTTCTTAATCTCACTTCTTTACTGCGCTTGTAGGAATTAAAGAAGGTGCCGATGGATGCAAGATGCACAAGCATCACGTTGCTCTGTCGACGAATCCTATAACAAAAGATTATCTTACGTGTTATAACGCAAATCAATGCGTCCCACTCTCTCTTCCAAAAGAGAAAATCAACATTTTCGGCACGTATAGTTGACGTTTTTGGATTGCCTCCATCGAGCGGAGATAGATAATGAGGAGGGGGAAACCGAGAGGGCGTGGAAATTCAATCTACACGCGTTCCAAAGACATCGAGAGAAACTGCATTCGACGAATCAGATACGACGACACTTCTTTCGAAGATTTCTTCCATTTCATGTACTCTTTTTTTTTGAAACGCTCCTGCGGGAGAAAAACCGACGGATTATTTCTGCTGAATTACTTCATCGCTTCTACGAGGACGTGTTTTCCGCTTAAATCTTATCTACTGCGGTGGCGTCTTTTCCTCTTTTTTGACTCGTGTTTCGATTGTAAATTTAGCTCCACAATTTACAATGCATATCAAATCTGAATAAAGTATATGATGATATGGCTCATTATATTTACGTTTATTTTTAAATTTTGAGCAAAAATTTTCTTCAAACATGCCTCATCAAAAGAAAAAGATTTTATTATGTTTGTATTTATAATTTTCTGTATATTATGTTTTAATAAACTATATGAAATGTTTAAATAATAAAAACTATACTTTCTTTTGCGATATTTTTTGTACGATTAAGCATTATACAAGTATGAATGAAATAATTTACCTAGTTTTATCTATAATAATGCTATTCCATTAATATTCGAGTAAGATATTTCATAATACGTCACAAGGTTCGACTTGAGTAGACGGTAATGCAAGCTCTTATTCCGCATTCCTTGTTCATCAAAATCCATAATTACTCTTTAATGTGAGTTCGCCGAGGAAATTATATTTTTACTTCTTCTCCATTTCTACATTTCACCATTGAAACAATATCGTTTGTATATGGGAATTAATTCCCAAATTTAAGTTTACCTGTTCTCTCTTATGAAGCATTCTAGGAGATTTTCCATTCTTCCCGATTCCCCGGTTTTAAACCTCCATTTCTTAAGCACTTTACTTCTATACGAATACTTCTTTCCTTTGACACTCTCATACTCAATTTAGAATCTTTTTTAAAATTTATATTGAACTATTTATATCTGTTCAAAATTTTTATAGGGAAAAAGCATTAAGGAATACTGCAATGTCAATGATACCGAGAGACATTTAGAGAGTTTTATAAGCATACCTTTGCTTTTCCCTTTAAGAGTGAATATTTTGTTGAGGATAAGTATAGCGTATTTTTTACACATTTATTCTAATTTTTACGGTGTGCGAAATTATCTAAAACACTCCAAACCATTTATTTAAAGTTCCTTTTATAAGAACCTTTTCCTGTTTATTTCCACACGTCGTAATTCTTTATTCTGCAGCATTCTCTGTTAACATTCCCTTTCCCTCGTCTTTCTTCACGTTACTCGTTCTTTGTTAATCTTTTTATGTCACGAATAGGAGATACTCTCCAAATAAGAAGATATCGAGGGAACTTTATTGTTTCGATTTCGAAAAGTTTTATTACCATTTCGTAATTTTTTACATAATTTGAAAATTTTTAATACTTACTTGAAAACCGATTATATAATGAATGAAATGGGCGAATGATGGATTTGGGTGTTTTCATAAACCCGTGACCGCGTACGATTCCGTCATGCGAACCAAATTGCAGGATATGCCCACAAAGTCTTTCGAATGCCTTGATCTGGCGAAATAGCTAAATGAACTGAACACCTGGGAGACCTGGGTTCCATTCCCAGTCCTTTTCAACTTCCTTTTTTCAAGTCTATTCTTCTTTGAGGATATTCCCGGCACACACCGTGCAAAACTTTTACTCAATTTCTTATGTTTATCAAAATCTTTTACTGATGTATTTTGTTGAAAATATGACAAAAAAACATTACTTTTATGAAAGCGATTATTCAGGAAAAGAAGGACTATTGGAATTTTAGAATTTAATATTTTTTGTTTATTGTGACTCAAATACTCCCTTTTTGAAAATCTTATTTCAACAAGAAAATTATTGTTGCGTTTAATTGGCTGAATCTCACAAAAATACATCAATAAATTTGTGAATATAAAATTTTAATTTTTTTATGAAAAGATTCCAGCATATTTGAATGTTTCCCGGTTATAAAATTTTAAATTTAAATAAATTGTAGAAAAATTAAATATAAAGGAAAGAATTGTATGTAATTTACATCACGAACTCTATCTGTGAAATAAAAAGAAGCTATGTGATTATATAGCGTTGAAGAATTAAAGCAAATAGAAGGACCACTGTAGGATAAACGAGTTTGGATATACATCTGAGATATGGAACAAGAAAAATCCGCTACAGAAAAGATTTTTATCTGATAAATTATGGCGCAGAATGCCGCTCTTATCCAATGATTCATTGCTCCCGTAGTTTAAAAATGTTTCGTGATAAAGTGCAATTGCTGTCTAAAATGAATGTGCTAGTATTATCTAAAACTCTGTCTGCCAAACTATTTTAGCCCATGGCACTGAGTGAAATGAAACTTCGTATTAAAAACGCGATCGAATTCGTAATAATGTTTGCAGATGGAAATAAAGCGATTTCGTTAGATGAAACAACAAAGAACCAATGTTCAGAATTTTAAAAGATTTTTCAATGTAGTGATTATCTGTAATACACGTCAATTATCAGTTTTATCTAAAAGAAACACTTAATTAAAAGTAATAATAATATAATCCTCAAAGAGATCAATGTGAATGAACTATCTTTTGTCCGATTACCGAATATCGATATATATATATATATATATTATTTGTAACAATTCTGTAATAAAATTTTGGAATCTTTTACTATTTCACATCGTATGGTTTCTCCAAATGAAAAGGTTTCCAATATTTAGGAAGAGGTGAAACAAAGTGAAAAGCGCAATCACTATTTAAATTTCCAAAGGAGATAAATGAAATTTCTTTTACTTATAATAGATGGACAAAATTCTTTCAAAACGAGATGGAAGTGCATGTAAAGCTCCTCAAAAGAGATTTGAACAATGCCTATCCGACCATTTTCACGATCTTACATTATCAGCTAACACGTCTCTTAAATGACATCGTTCTTTTACGGAGAACTGAATGATTCTCCTGTGAGCGCCCCTTTAAGTGAGTTTGAAGAAGTCCTCCTTTTGTGAGGACGCAGAGAGGTAAGCGAGGGATCGTAATGGTTATGGCATACGGTTGAGATAAGCGCCGTACGCCATGAAAAACTGAAGAGTTCAAAGGAAAGATATCAACGTAGAGAAGGAAAATACATGGCCTCCAAACGCTGATGACGGAAAAAAGATATTTTTTGATGGTTGGAATGGAGATTAGTGTAACAAAATGACATCTGAGACGTAGACTTGGGGACTTGACATAATATTTGGGAAGAAAAAATAGGTCATAGTGTATTAAAAATGTACAATTTATCTTTTTTAGCTAAAAATGGAGTGTTTACATTTGAAAAGCTAAATAAAAGTTGTTTATTTTCGTCTCATATCGAGAGTAAAATTTATTTTTAAGAACTTTCATTGTGTTTGAAACTTATCGTGTTTATAAATGGTAAATTGAAAATCTCTTTTGTTACTGTAGGCTTGTTTATCCTTCAGCCCTTATCTGACGTCGAATGACATAAAAAATACATTATTCTTGTGCATTGATTTTACTCTGGAGTGATACTCATCATTTCTATTCGATAACATTTCTGAGTTACAATACTTCCTAATAAACATCATAATTAACTAAATTATATTTTTTCGGTGTATAATGCTGAGAAGAACCTAAAGTGAATTCATATTCAGATATTTTCAGGTTTTTTACGGCTGTAATCTGATACGCATGCTCCAAAATTCAAAAAAATCATCGTACGTTGAGAAAAATATTCATTTATAACACAAGCCGTGCCGAAGAAGATTCTTTAATCCTTGATGAATTCGAGCTTTACTTTCTGAATTTAATTTAATGATCATACAGTGAAAAACTTTTCGTTAGTTCAAATTTCAACTCAAAGCGCTGGTCATACATCGAAAGATGGAACAAAAACCAACTTAAGGAATTCATACAATCGATGAGGTTTTTCTGTTTCCAAGAGATAGAGTGATTCTTCCATTTGAATTAATACTGCAGTAGATAAATAGTGGTCAAAAAATGAGACGAATGGAAGAAATCGGAAATAAACTTCGTTTGCAAAAGGGAAAGAAAAATGAATTCCGATAAAGTTAGTGTATTATAGAATAACTTTAGCATCAATTTATAATTTATTCCTTTTTGTATATTTCGGGTTTTGTGTAAATATATGCTCATTCGATTACAAAATATTTCGAGCGTTTAATTAGGTCATTTTTCTCGATCTACGGGATCAAAAGAAGTATATGTGATTATAAAATTGATCCATGGGCACAAATGTCGCACAGAGTATCGATATGTGGAATAATTTCAATACAAATCAAGTGCTTTGTCCTCCAAAGAAATTAACCAGTATGGTTACCTTAATTACAGTTGTTCCGTTTAACTCATTCAAGAAAAGAAAATTATACTGGCCATTTTAACCTCAAAAATAGATCTAAGGTTAAGGGGAATTCGATTTCATTAAAATTCATCCATGTTTATTTTCGATTCATTAAAGCTCTATTTTTCCATATTCGTCATTTATTTAGTTTTTCCTCCATTTTAATTGTACCATCTAGTTTAATTATAGATAAAACAGTTCGTTATATTATGAAGTACATATAAGTCAATCGTAATACAACTTTTCCATCAGTTCCCAAAAACAGCCGTTTTAAAATTCTGTCGAGTACGGCATCCCTGACCTTGTCAGACAGATTCACCGTTGTCCACCCGTTCCTTTTTTCTTTAGCATACGTAGTTGACTCACCGATTTCTACCCATCATTTCCGATTCTCTTGGATTTTGTCTGTTTCATAGGTTTTCGACCTTCTGAGAACTATTTTTCTTCCAATAGGATGAATCATGCTCCAGAACACGGGAAAATCGAACCAAAAAACAATTTATACACGTTACAATTATATTGCCACCTTCGGAAAGCTTTTTCATCCCATTTCTGGCCGTTATCACTCTTCCCACCTCTGCCCTTTTAAAGCCAGAGGGTCCAAGGGGGCGCTCCCATATTCCCAGACACGATAAATTATGTCCGCTAGCGCACATCGTTCCACTCCCACAAATCACCCTTCGCAGCCCTCCACAATTCCAAACACAACAGCTCCAAAAGGGCCTTTTATCCCAAACGATCCGTGTAAAACACTTTAAATCCTCGCGGAAATCTTGACGAATCCCAAAAAACACTTTCACTTTGGGTCCGCGATTCGAAGAGATAGTACAACGTAAATTCTGTGCGCCACTTTATCTTTGGAGAGATTAAAACGCCCCGAGTAGAGATTTAATATAAATTAGATTTTCGTTGTGCGGGAGTTGGAGTTGCTTTTACTTTCTTCGTGGAGCAAACATTTCAAAAAACTTAACCGGCGAGTTATAGCTTGAGAATAAGCTTCTTCCTGCAGTAACAACAGTTTCTAATTAAAGAAGGGATGGAGAAGATTAACTCTCATAAACGTTGGATGTAGAAACTAATCATTACTATTTGCTATATAAGATACGGTTTGCTAAAAGAATCGTTATTTCATGTATACCTTTTTGATAGAAAAAATAGTACGATTTAACACGAATAATTCATATACAGTATCACTGAAAAGAACTGAATTATAGGATACGAAATTGTATCTAACGAACAAAACAGAATCGTATCTTTACAATACGCACAAAATGCATAAACAAGCATATTTGCCGTATTTATTTACTTTAATCATAATATATATTTATTATCTTTACATGCATCAGCTATAATATATAATTCATCAAATAGAGAATGACCTTAAAAACTAAACATTTAAAAACTACCATAAGTATATTCTCTGCGAGTCTTAGAATTAGTTTATGAAAGGCTTCCAATAGAAAGGTTTAAAGTTTGAAGCAAAAGCTTGCTTGCTTTACCTTCATCTTATTTATTAAGATATGCGTTCAAGTGTTTATGAGGTAATAATATTACTTTGATGCATTCTGGTAACTTTAAATTTTTCACGAGAATTGATCATTCAGTAATTAGGAATTCTGTATTGTTACTGTATTCCTCCCAGAAAAATGTAATAAAAGTTAATCTACAGAGTATTTATAAAATTATAACAAAGTGTATTAATTTTATTTCTAGAATCTAGAGCCAAAAAATCCAAAAATTCAATATATTAATAATTTTAGGCATTGATGGTGATTAAAAAACGTCTTTATATAAAACCTCATTAAAACGTAATTTAATAGAATCGCTAGGGACTTCTTCCGAGCCTTTCGATTTCTTATTTTTCAATTTTTGGGCTTAAAGTAGGATGTCTGAGATTTGAAAAAAATTGGAACTAATGCCTTCCAGTTCTTATGTTTCAGTCCCATTTTTCGTTTTTTCTGCTTAAATACTAAAAAACTTGAGAAAACCAGTCGTTAAATATATCGGTTACCACTTTCTCTCGAGTTAGAATTTCTCCATTGTCTGTATTAATTGTTTATTATATTATTCCCATCTCCTCCATTATGGCATAGGTATTATAAGTTTCCCTCCCTTCGAGTGAAAATTTTAGGCAGACTCTATTGCTCCCCACTGCCACCAAGAGATGAAACCAACTTGTAGCGGTCATAACGATTCCGTTTCTTGTATACTTCCTTTAACTACTCTGCAATTTTCAATAACATCTAATCTGATTTACTTTCATTATTTACTCTGAAAGAAAATTTCCCTTGATTATTTATTATAGCATATCTGGATATCTACGTATCTCTAAGCGGATAACTCGTTTCATTTTTGTTGAATCTGAAATTTTAGAATAGTTCCTCAGTCGTTTTCCTTTTCTCTGTTCATTTTGCTGTCTCTTCACCACTACGACATTTGAAAAAGATAAACGAAAATTTTTCGGAATTCTCTCCACACTCAAGCTAAGATCAAAAGAGAAGAAATCCTTTTATCGAGAAAAGGGAAAAAATTCATTATTGAGAGAAAATACGAAGTGCTTTCGGAAGTATTACCTTGTCAGGAGGCAACTGGAACTTGGACGGCGATGGGCTGTATCGTACCCATTTCTAGTCCTTGAGACTTCTTATTCGTTCCTTCAGTCATAATAGTGTATCTAATAAGTTGCCACCGGACAATTGTCCTCTTGTTACTTAAATTGTGTAAATAAATAATTCCATCAGTACCATCTTATTCTCGGTCAATGGATTCTTCAGACTCCGAAGGGCTCTTTATTTTGAAATCGGTTACCTATGATTGATTTTATATTTTATAACAAATACACTAAAGATAGTATTGTGTAAACTTAAAGCGTTGAATGGTGATGATGGTAATCGTTAGATTATACACAGATGTAAAGCTTTTGCACTCATGTATGCATATATTGCTCACAAAGAAAATAATAAGCCTGAATTAGATAAACTCTAACGCTTATACTTCTTCTTAGCCTATGTAACGAAGTCGCACGACCATTCGTGCAAAAGCTAATACCTACCTCTCCTGATCCTGTATAAGAAACGTCAATTCATTTTTATAATAACTTAAAAAGCATCTAATTTATTTTATTAATGGTAAAAATGCAATTCTTGACATCACGTTAATTAGAAGTGGGGATTTCCATCGATCGTTCCAGATATGCGATAAGTTTTTCAAATAAAATTTGTATATCTGAAATATGCTGGATATTTTATGTTCCATGTCTGTATATGGATTCAGAAAAGGTAGCCACTAGTATTATCAATCTAAGAACGCCATAAAAATTCACGCCGCGATTTTTGGTTTAATGGCATCAACCAGATAGGTTAGACAATTAAATAGTGTAAATGATGGTTCTGGTAATGGATGGTTTCTGCAAGATATTTGGAACACCACCGAGTCCACCAACCTACATCTCAGGACAATAAAGTATTAATAAAAGAAAATAGAACGTTATTGCTTAAACTTCTTTACCACAGCTCCTTCCCCATCGCAAAGTGGCAGTTGCTTTTATAAATGGTCTTTTTGAACGCTGTCTCTTGACCTTTCTTTCGTGGACCCCTTTCATAATTTTCTTCTGTCGCAACTGTTTTTAGGGAATTAAACCATCTTCTGTTGGGTTTTTAGTGTTATTTCTTGGTATGATTCTATTGTATTTCAGGGAAACCATATTTTTATATCTCCATATACCATTTATTTTTTTATGTATATAATTTTCTTACGAAAACTTACTCATTCCAGTTTTTTACAGTTTTACGTAGATTAAAGAAAATAAATAAACTAAATACCCAGGATTTCAACGTTTATAGCGGCTGATATGAATCAAAATTTGCAAAAAAGTTTCAGTTTTGTTATTCTTTTAATATAAAATTGTATAATTATGAGAATACCTTCAAAGATAAATAATTTTCCTGAAAAAATCTCTTAATATCGAAATTTCCGCCTATTCGATATTTCTAGTTTTTTTATATGTTTCCGAATGTTGATGTATTTCCTGTTTTCGATTTATCGAAATTACCAATTATTTATATGTATTTTAGTTTTTTCGATATTTTTCATTTTCTTCGATATATAGCAATGAAGATAATTCGACATTATTTTTTTCCTTCTTTATACCTATTTCGAACTATAATCTTAAAATCCAAACTCCTTACTTTTTCTATTACAATGTACGTTTTACATTTACACGCCAATACCCTCTTTCATCGTTTATTGTTATCTTAAAATAAACTTTTGCGTGTTTAAAGGAGCCAGATCATATATTCCTTATGATGGCGAAATGTACGCCAGAGCTGTCAAAGGTTTCCATGTATGAGTGCTTGAAGGTCCACGGCGCCATATTTCATACCACTGATTCTCTAACGGAATAGGGTCAGTCAGCAGTTATTTACTATTTAGACGTAAGTTCATTAAATCCTATTTAAAATTTTGACCTGGATTTTTGAAAATTAGATATAACTGTTTAGGATATGCATGAAATCTGTGACTAAAACGTTTTTCTCTTCTATCTGTAGCGTTTTGGTCATTAAATTATTAATTGTGTGCATATAAAGTACTTAATAAAACTACCAAACAGCAATATATGATAAACTTAAGATTAAGAAAATGGTTCAATTATTATTCCCTCATATCAAAAAAAGATAAATTATTAGAATTGATAGGCTTTATCATCTATATATCTTTACGAGTATATGAATTATACATACATACCTAAAATTTAAACGAGTCTTTTGATTTAAATTTCTCTTATTTATTCCTATACTATAATGAAATAAACAAGTTAAAAAATTGATATTATATTCTGATGATACAGCATAAGAGTATTTTAACTTAATGTATATACCGAATTTCTAAAAAAATTATAAATTTCCATAATTGAGAAGTAATGAGTCTTATAGCACTATGAATCGTAAGTTCGTTAAATTTATATATTAATAAGCCCCAACTAAGCTCAAAGTAAAGAATCAATGGTTATAAATCTATTGTAAAAGTATCAGAACTTTCATTTCATAAACCTTATCAATAAAAAATTTGAAGAATATGAAAACACAAAGTAAAAAATATTTATTTATCTGAACCGTAGGCTTTTGAGAAATTATGCAATGTATGTAAAATGCGGAAAAAAGACTGCGTAAGAACACGGTCTAAGGGTTTCTAGCACTTGGATGACTTATCTCTTGAATGACCACATTCTTCGGAGTAAGGGAGATTTTCAGAAAAAGTCAGAAGTACTTAATAACATACACATATTTGAAATAAGACTAATCATTTGAAATTGACATAAGTTATTAGTCTGATATGTCTCCTCTCCCCTAAGTTCTGCCATGTTTGTCATAAGTGAAAATCCTCTCTAGATCGCAAATTTGTTTTTAATATATTTTCATACTGAAGAGACAAAACTTTTTTATTGACGGTGTTCTATATTTTAAGATTCCATGATATTAAATAATAATTTATAAGGGAAGCTTTCGAACTGATTGCGATAGCGTGTACGTAATATTCCACGAAAAAGTTTTTCTAGAGAATTACGGAATTGGTTAGGTACATTCAAGATACATAGCCTTCACTTTTTGGAGCTCCATCTGGAAAACGTGGAATATAAAGGAAATTTTGCCTCCAAATTCCACGGAGTATGAAATTAGCTGAAAAAAGGCATTAGTAATGCATTAAAAGTAATCATTTTGTATAACACTCTGAGAATGGATGAAGGAAATTTTTAAAATCTAGAGTGTGCCAATACCATATTTCAGAAGATAGCGTCCCTTTTCATTGGAAAAACTGTTGATAAGTTAAGAATAACAACCGAAGAAGAAAGGTGGTTAAAAGATGATATTAAGGGTCGTCACGATTGGGGATGAATCTATAGGAGACTAAATTTATTCAGAGAAGGACAATGATCCTCTCTTCTTTCCTCAATCTCTTCATTCTCTCCTCATTTTCAATTCGTAGGATAAAGGAGCATTTGTTTCAGCCAATGTTTAAGTTGAGGATCGTTGTCATCATCACAAAAGAGTAATGATGTCTTCCCGTGTGAAACTGATTTACCAGATGAGGATTTATAGATATCAAATGACATCTTCTTGAATTTGATTTCTTGATTGTGGAATTCTTCTTGAAAGGAGATTTTTTGGGAGAGTGAAAAATAAATCTTAGAGATCTCGAGCAGGAGTCCAGTGTCAAAAATGGCAAAGGATATGTTTCGTTAATATATAAAAGATCTAGAAATTTTAATCTATCGATTAATTTCATATCGGGGTACCATTGTCTGCAATTAAGAATTAAAATCTCACGTTAATTACTTTACTAAGTATGAAAATAAAAGAACCCTTAAGAATACTTTTGAGCTCAAAGTAGCACATTATTAGTTTCTCCGACTCTCCTGCTATTCTTGTTCAAGATCCTTCTAAAATTATTGAGATCATAAGGATATGCTAGTAGTATAGCGCCTAATGAGAACTATTGAAGGCCTTTGTTTCATTCAATTGTCGATTCATATTTCCCCTCTATATATTCCAACTTCATTATATTCATAGTATAAGAGTATAATTTTATGGAGTTGATGGACCGATAAAAGTTTCCTGTAGCTTATATTATAGAACCATCTCGTTTCACCATTGATCTCAGCTAAACTAGCGCTGTAGCTCTTCATTAATCTACACGTGCAATCACAATTGTTTGCTCTTAATGTTTCTCATGAATAACTCTGTGAATATTACATTATCAAAGTGTTACTGATAAATAAAAATTGTAATGTAAACGTTTCCGTGATGTCAAAAGAATGAGATCGAGTCATTCACAATTTCCGAAACAAACAATTTCGCTACTTTGCGACTCATCCAGATGTTGAAAGAAGATCGTTTCATAGGGTTATCTATATCTTATAGATTCCCGTAGGAATATCTTATTTTCACACCATTATTACCGACAAATCTTCACCAATTACACATTTTTCGACGTATTAAGAACATACGTAAATTACTTTTAAATTTCCTGCTAATATTGCTCACTCCAATCGATCCATAGATCTTTCTCAATAATTACAAGGAAATTTAGAGGAGGAAAACTTTTCTCAGCTGTATCGAGCATTTTTTAAAATGTATATTTAAAACTTCCAAAAATTTCGCTCCAGTTGTGTTTTTTAGCGAAGTATAATTTTAATTTCCAAAAATTCCGATGCTACTTTTTTTTCTCCAATAAAATATTTCTAGAGATACACAAATATTCTGCTATATTTTATTTCTATTTATTTCAATATTTTGATAAGTTTCCCAACGCCTTTGGCCCTTTCTTTCTAAATAAAAAACTACTCCTCAAATAAGTTCTTCCAAAAAATATTTTTATATATCCAAATAATTTGCTACTTCTAAAAAATTCTAAAAATTAAAAAATATTTTTCCTAATTCTTTCTTAAGGAATGGTATTGAAATTTTCGTAAATATCCGTTTTTTGAAAATTTTATGTTAATATGTCGAAAAATTGTTGTCCTTTTTAATTTTATCAAATAATATTTTGAAAAATTTTCAAAACATTTTGCTCCTTCTCGTTATTCCAAAGTATGTATTTTTCATGCCTTTGAAACCTTTTCCTTTTCTTGAATATTAAAAATATAACTAAAATTTTCAAACTATTTTCCTCTTTTTTATTTTTATCTGGAAATAATGCAATTATTTTCAAAACTGCCACTCCATTATTATTTCTTAAAAAATATTTACGAAGTTGTTATATAATCTAATATTCCAGTCCCTTGCTTTTTCCAAAACAAATATCTTTAATAATTTACGTAATATGTATACGTTACATGATCTATACCTATGAAGTAAGAAATGATCCTTTATGTCAATAATATAAAATAGAATTTTCTTAAAATTAGGTATGTGAGAAAATCCCTTGTATCGGAAAAATAATTTTAAAACATAAATTTTAGCAATTATTAAGACATATTATCCAAGAAGCTCAAATAAGAATGTGCTTATTTTGTTTTATCATCGTTTTGCATGAAAAATTGATACGGGCTAAAACATGTGAGACCCAACACTCACTTCTGACGCTGAACATGAAACCTCAATAAAGCTGTCGTTTCTAAATCGCTTCGTCCAATGTTATGAATCTGGTTTTGATTTCGTTCCTGCACACACCGCTCTTAATGAAAGTTGATGTTCAATTATTTGTGCAAGCCTTCTTTCAAAGCACACCTCGTGCCCTGAATTAAATTATTAAAGAAATCCTATCCTAAAGAGGAGATGAATAAAGATGAATAGAATATTTTATATTAAAATTATCGGCAATAAACATTATAGATTGCCGTATAAGAATTAGAAATTTTAGAGATTAATATTCAGAAATTCTAATATTATATTACAATCAAGTTAGATTGATAAAATATCGATCTAAATACATTATTATTAGACGGATTGGTTGAAAATATCTATCATACATTGAGAAGTTTCTGTGCCTCACGAATGTATTTTCGTTGGGTGGAAACTGGTTTTAAGACCCGAAATTTATGGAACTCTTAGAAATTTCTTTAGAGTATTTATAATACAAAGCATTTTTAGTTCACACATTCATGCATTACATTTAAAGAGCAGTAAAAATATTTCTTAAGAAATTAATAATCAAAGTTATTCTTTCTATAAGGGCTTATGTACAGGACATTCACACGTAACAAAGATATTGTTGTGCATCCTATGCGTCTTTAATTTTAGTTTAATTTTTGAGAAATACAATGTTGAAAATAAGAGACATAAAAAATTATAAAATGTAAAAATTAACCTTAAGGTAGTCATTAATCTTAAGATGCCGGCTTGTTGGCGGAATGGTTAGCATGCTAATCTTCTAATGCTGAGTTCAAATCCCGGCTGAGGAGGTAATTTTCCTCTCAGGGAATGTCTGTGACGTCCGTTGTTGAGTTTGAAACCTCACTGTAATTGTCCCGTAAGAGGATGTTTGTGTGGTCTTTGTTAATAAAAAAATCAGCAATTTTCTATGAGGGAAAACTTTTAAAGCAATATGTTTAGAGATTCTTGAAATACTGAAAAATTCTTCCGATAATGTTTTCAACGAACTGGTTATAGCTCTGTTTAACGAAACAACATCGTGAACGAAACACCTCATTCGTGTAAAGGCAAATCATAGCTTTCGCATTGTGATTTTGCACCTGTTCATAATTCGTTGCTTGCTCGTAGTTTTCAGTCAGAGACAATACTGTAATATCTCAGTTTCGATATTCGTCAGCTTCGGGTGACGTTTCCTATTTCAATGATTAAAAATAACTTTATTATTATGTCGTTTTAGACGACATTAGAAGCGAATCGCCGAAAGAGACTATCCGAAAGATCGAGTTATAGAAGTAATCGGAAGAATAGTAGTAACACACGAAATATATCTAATGGGGACTATTCTGACTGCAATAACATTAAGTTAAACAAATACATAAATAATTTTTCAAAAACAAAAATTTCCCTTATTTTTTGATCAAACCACGTAAAGTATTTTCACTCACTCGTCTTATGCTATCTAAAATAACCTGTAATAATTCTGTTTGCACATCTTACGAAATTCGACGTTCGGTCTCGAAATTTTTGACCGTAGACAAAACTTCCCTTCAATCTGAAGGAGATAAATGAAAACAATATTTGAGATGGCTCTTTTGCAATTGATTGTTTATATCATGTAATTGATGATATAACATATGAAATTGATTGTATATTTGGTGAAATTTGATTTGTGTGAGACCTAAAACATAGCTGTGTATTTCCTTTATTTAATGATGCATATTGTTTGATTGGTAAATATTAAATCTTTATTCACATTATTTTTGTTCAATTCTTAACCCAATAAAATGTATTTTTCTCTCTTTATTATCTTCTGGCATTCTGCTCTTTTTCCTACAAAGTAGCTTTGAAGGAAGATACGAGGTTCAAGATAATTTTAAAGAAAAATCGTAGTCCCAATGGAAGCATTTTCGCGAGCTCTTTCCCTGTGTTGAGGAGAAATTGCCTCGCGAATCTTACCTACCGATTCTTACAAAGTGACGTACAATGTAAACAGTTGAAATATTTCGACATTCATCGTTCGACTGACTATGGGAAGTTATTCCAAACCGCATTCCAATAGGGAGCGCAGTAATACTCCATGTGTAGCCGTTCCCGCCTCAGTCTTCTTGTAAGCTATGTCGGTTCTTGTTGCTAGGGGAATGGATCCTCCGATGTGTTCCGTCATTACTCATCAAACCTTCGGCTATGGATTCTTGAAGATTTCTCCCGGATTAAGTGATTGTGACCTTAACAGATTTCAGTGTTTTACCTCGCACATATAATACTCGATGGAAATGGAATTTTCGTCGAGGCTTAATATTCGCATGATGAGGGAGAGCTTTGAGGGTCTACGGAATTTTAAGGTAAGAAACGTAGTCCCATTGGAAAAATTCTCCACGAGCTCTTTGCCCGTGTTGACAAGAAATTGCTTCGCGAATCTTACCTACCGATTCTTACGAAGTGACGAGATTCGAATACCTATATTCCAGTTCTTCGCCGCGACGGATATATCGTGCGATGTGAACAGGAGTACAAAATAATGATATAGAACTAAAGATAAGTTTTCCCAGGTGTATCGTGAGTGTGTTTATCCCTACAATGCGCTCTTTATTAAGAATCCGAAGCCGTTTCTGTAGGCTGAGTACTCCGTCGTGCTATTATGGTTCCAAAGAGAATGCTTGTGAATTGTATAATTTCAATTTGAAGAAAGGGAAATTAATTGGCCGGCACGATGTGAGCACGGTGAGATGCATTGTGAAAGTGCAAAATGCGTAACGGTGTTTGGAGGTGCGACAGGGGTAATCTTAAATTGCAATTAGATCTTTTTAAATGAGGATTAGGTCTATCGTGACCGATAAAAATTATATGAACACTAGTATTTACAATGATATTTTCCTACCACGTAAGTCTTACTGCGCCAAAAGACTAGCTTCATGCAGTATCGTCGACTAATGTCCAATGATTTCGAGGAAACCGCTATTACTCGCCGTCGACGTAAAAGAGGAGAGGAATTTCTAACATATTCATTGGGTGATTGGAAAAAGAAATTTTTGCCTTAAATTACATCAATACAACATCAGCATCGACACCGGTTGTATTTACCTCGGCAAATCAGAATCATGATAAACATTTAGAAGAGAGATTAAACTTCGTGAATCCTTAAGTCTCCCAAATCAAAATTTAAAGGGAGTGGTTCTTCTTCATTATTCGCGACCCAAGCAAGACAAATATATCCGATAAAGTTCCCGATAAAATATATTTTTGCATTATTACCATTAAAACCATTTTCACGACTTACCTATATGACAACAGCTGCGGTAGTTAGCATCTGAATTTAAACAAGTTACGAAATACGTCTACTGCGATACTTAGTAATCAAAATTAATAAAGTAACGCTGATATTATTTGAGTAGGAGATGTGAGCATCTAATTTTTAGTATTATCATTTTTTGATTTTTGATTGGTATAGTATTTTTAATGAATTACCTTCTAATTTGAGGATGCCACGAGTATCAAGAACCTTCAACTTCTTGAAGATGTCATGAGAGATTCACCCAAAGGATGGCAACGCCTTCTTCCTTTTTCTTGGTATCGGAAGATATTAATTAAACCTACGGATGTGTAAGTAAGTTTATCTTTAAATAATTTGAAACTTTGGGTGACGAGTTTCTGAATATCATTTCAATAAGAAAGAATAATTTGGAACATTCAACTCCCATTAATTCATCCGTTTTTGCATGTAAAGACAAACGATTGATGTGGTTGATGAACAACCACGATAGGAGGTTCTTTATATAAGAGAAATAAAAAATATAACCTTAAGGGAAAATGAAATAAAAGAGATGGGTGTTCTTAGTTATTCTCATAAGTCTCCATTCTAAATTATTTTTGGTCATCCCAGGTTCGATTTTTACATATAATGAAAACACTTTGGCAGTTAATTCTTCAATATACTCAAGATTACAATTCTAGAAAATTTATTTAACATTAGTAGGCACTTAGTAGGCTGTGTATATATTATCGTATAATATTTATCTTTTGTTTTTAATACGTTCTAAATGCTTTATAGTGTTTAATTTTAACTATTACAATAGAATATTTGCATACTTGATAGGACAAAATGCCTTTTTTAAGAGTGAGTACAACGAGGAAAATAGTTGCGATGTATCAAGATGTACTTATAGTTACTCACATCACATTGTTCTTTGAAACTTCTTGAAAGGGATACGAAATAAAATCTTGTTGTGGCTTCGAAGAATAACATTGGATGAGGCACAAAGTACTCGTTTTTTAACCACTCACAAGTGTTTCTTTGAGAGACTTTTACAGTATTTTCTTGTGTCCTTATTACATTGTATTATTTTATTAACTTAGATATATATAGTATGACAGTGAATGATTGCAGTTTCACTGAAAATTATGATTTTAATCTAGGGCTTCAAAGTATGAATTCTTTAAACGAAACCTTTATATACACGGCTTGAGAAAATGAACATTAACATAAATCATCGATACCAATTACCTCATAGGAATATTTAATTTAAAGATAGAAAAGCACATAATAAAATTAGTAATAATATCAACCAACTCAGAAAGAGAACTCTGGAGGATCCTTAATTGTTCCGATTTTCGACCATCTTTGCGCGATATTTATCATTTTTGCTCTTTTCATTTTCGACAGTTTGCGTAAAGGAAGACTTTTTAGGAGTGTGAACCCTCAATAAGCCGAGGATAGGTAACTTTGATGGGCTATAATAATCCTTATATAGTCGTGAAAAAAGTGTAACCGGACGGGCGGTTAGGTAAGTAGGAGGTTACATTTTGGAATAAAGATAATGAAAATCCAGTTAAAAGTTATAAATACAAAAAAGTAGTGTTTAAGTGGTATAAGTAGAGTTCTGTCCAACATACAATAAATTAAGGGATATAAGTGGTATAAATGCAAAAAATTCAGAAAAAATAATGGAAACGTTCGAGAAAAGGGAAGTCGACGTTGCAACAATGACTTGTTCTAGTTAAGGAGAGGGAAATCTTTTAATTTTGTTCGTCCTTAAATCGATATTAAAAATTATATGCACCTAAAATGCTTCTAAAGTGTATTCTATTCTTTTATTCTGTAATGGGATTTTTAATTACTTTTGTAACAATTGTGTTATTTGATTTTGATATTTTGTATTTCTTTATAATGATCTATTCTATTTCCTCATTCATTTTAGTTAATTATATCAGTATATTTGTGTTTTTCTCACTCCCCTTCATTGTGGGTGTTATCCTAAGATATTACTTAGGTTTTTATATCCTCTCAAATCTTTCTCATAATTATTATTTTAATCATCCCTTTCAAATTCTCTTTGTACTTTTCTTTAAGAGGTTAAATGGAAGACTAAAGTATCGATCTCGCTTACACTAATAAAGATCTAAAGACCTAAAATGTTTGCATTTCGATCACTTTCATACGATTATTACAGTCTTTGAAACTAAATTATTTTTGATTTTTACCTCCTTGAAAGGTTTTTACCGTTTTCCCCTAAAAGTTTTGCATTTCTAACCAATTTACTAAATATTGCCATTTTCCTCCAAAATCTTTGTTGCAATCTCAATTAAATAAAATTGCATTTTAAGCCAATAAACTCGATTATTTGAAGAAAAACCTGATTAGGGAATATTTTTCTGATAATCGGTGAATTATGTAATTTTCTTTAGCCGTTTATTTATTTATTGTACATTAGAACTACAAATAAGCACCAGGCCAGGTGGTAGCTTAAAGGTCTGGTTTAAGGAACTCATCTGTAAAAAAAGTCCTTTTGCATTATTGTATTAAAAATGTAAGCTTTTATGAGAATGATTTCAAAACGTCTACATGTATCGATGATCTGTTGAGATTTCACTTTTCACACATTCCTTTATAATTCTACTTAAATCCTCATAGAGAATACTTAAGTAGGCGTTTCTAGTGAATATAATGAAATGAAAGTTAACGAAGGACAAGAAATGCAGAAATTTCAATCCGATTATCTTAAGACAACGTTCCTTTTAATCTTGTAACCATTATTTCAATGTTTCATCCACTTGATTATTTGATTTGGAAGCCCAAAGCAATTGAAATGACCAATTGCTCATTAATTGTCATCTTGCTATTAAGAAGCAATGGATATGATATAATAGTATATAGCATTTTTTACTTCGAACCGTTCTATTTAATTATTCTTTAAAGCAGAGCTATTTTTAGCTATCCAGCTAAAGATGTAAAAATGTTTTCTTTGTACGTATTTTCAAATATTAATTAGTACAATATAATATTTTATTGTAATAAGTTAGTCTATTAATAAAAGAAAAAGGCAGTTTAATTGTTTTGCAACTAATATTAATGTAAATTATACCGAGGAGAGCTAATTTTGATTTTATTGTACATAGAAATTGCCAAAATAAATTAATATTTATTGTAGTTTGGAATTAATACATATTTCTCTCAATTTCTCAACTCCTTTCCACTCGTAGAAAGATATTTGGTACAGATAGTATTGATCTGAACAAAAATAAAGACGATTTTGAAAGTCGACGATTTCAAATCAGGCATTTATTGTTTTAATTAGCTGAGAAAGCCCCGATTTCAATTCCCGAAAGAGGTCGTTTGTAGCTTAGACTTAGTATTTCCCAGTATATATAAGTAATCGATCAAAGCCTCAATAATGCATAAATTAGGGCCGTTTATTGAGTAATAGAGTAAACCACTGCAATGCATTCCGATTCAAATTGTTCCACAGATATCGAATAATTAGCGACTACAGAATAGAGATGTTTTGTGCTAAGTTTCTGTAACGGATTCGTTGATCTATCTTCCAACATTACCAAGAAGGCCTCTTCACCTCACCCTCTTCCCATACTTCCATAATAGGGTTATCAGTATTGCTGGGCCTAATTTATTTATTTCCCTCCGCCGTCTGCAGCCCGCGGAACATCCTCTTTATCTGTGACGTCCTCCTTAGCGCTGTCCCTTCATAAGCCATCCCTAATCACCTTCCAGCCCTAATCTCCTTGTTTCCAACTACTCCTTCATTACCAACTCCTCCATTTCCCCTCTTCCGTTAAAACAATTCCCAAACCTTTATGGCGTTACCTAAACCGTTTCTGCTCGTCTCCTGGCTTCATCTCCGGCAATTAAATAGGTATTTTCAAAGTCGCCCGAAGGAGGGTGAGATTGAGCAATGAAAATTGGTGGGTGGCAAGTTGGAGGACAACCAGGCTTAAGTATCTCACCAAGATAAGGGAGAAGCCCCCTTTTTTTAAAGTGGGTCCCGGATTTCTGTCGAGAGGATTTTGGGTTTTCGGGAGAAGTTTGGGAAGAGCCGCCCTCTCTCAGCGGCTCCTCAAAATTCTACGTTTTTAACAGATATGTTTCGAGGTTTGAGCGGCGATAAAATTCCCATTTCAAAGAGGATTATTCATACGGCTTCGAAAAACGGTCAATACGTAGTTGGTGTCTTAATAGTAAGTCTTGATATAATTTTGAGAGCAATACCAAGAGAAAAGTCATACCTCTAGTCATATTTCTTCTCTCAGTTCAACAGAAGATTAAGTAAAATGTACTGTATGATAATTTGTTAGACATATTATATTATATACTTATCGTTGAACATAAGGATTCATAATCCCCCTCGTATGAAATTCTTTGAAAGGAAAATATGCTAACGGCATTATTTTTGGCTAAATATTCATTCCTTTTCACTGTTAACTTTATTTCAGAGGAAAGAATTGGCTAATAACACGATTCCAACTCACCTTTTTACACATCGAAATAACGACCCCTCAAATCTCGTGATAAAAAGAGTGTGTTTTCTGGAGAAGAGACGGTTTGATTGTTTCTGCTGTCATTGAGCGGCAAAAGTAAATCGCGGGAAAGGAATGCATTATGGGAAGATGATGAAAACAGTTCATTTTGTTGAAATTGAAATACGAATCCTTGCACTCGTAATCTTTAACGAAGTCAGGAATGTCTAAATGATTAATTGAACATAATTATCAATATACATTAATGTTCTGTCATTTGTTAAAATAATATCGAAAAATATTAGAAAAAAAGCTGATGCAAAGTTATTATACTTGATTTAAAGCAAAATAATCGTAATGAAAATCGTGATTTTAGAAGTGATAAGCTTGTGTAGCGGAATAATTAATTCTATTACGTGGCTTATATCGAAATGACATAAAATAGCTTAAACTTAAGAAACGAACATGAAAAGCGTTCCAAAAATCCAAGCGTTCGAATAACAAATTCTTTTGATGGCATCTCCTTTATACACATGGAAAAGTTGCGAAAACAAAAGGGAAACTAAATTTCTGATAAAAGAATGACGTGGAGAGAGGCATGAAATGCAAGGGACTAAAGAGGGGCTCGAACGATAATTTGGTTGACTGTCAGCGAAGTGACGGTTGATAATTACGGAAATCTGTTGTGCAAATACAGTGGAGAAAACGTTCCAAAGGCAACTTTCGTAAATAGCTATGAAATTTTCGGAAAGTTATCGAATCTCGGCGCCTCAAGATATGCTCCCTTGAATATTTTGCTAATCACATAGGGTCGCCTTAAGGAGTATTGTAAATCAAAATCTAGGAACTCTAACAAGAAAGCTATATTATTTTCATTTACTAGAGACGTTCGTATTTCGCCGTAGTGTCTGATCAGGACAACCGTGGAAGAATATGTAAGACGAAATGTTGTACAATTGTCGTAATTATATATTTTTCAGTCATACTATAAGCTTTGTCTATGGATTTTGAAAATAAAACCTCCAGCTAATAACTAATAAGATTCACAAGAGGTTTTTTGTTACACATTAAAGTGAATAATATTCTACTGAGAATTAAAGAGGATGTCCTTAAGGGAAATCAGTAAATAGTAATGAATGATATTCATTGAATATTGAACATTCGATACAAGTATTATCAGTTTTGCTCCATGGTTTAAGGGCTTAATTCACCTATTCAATCACTCCTTGCTCGTATTGACCTGAAATTGATACATAAATTAATATATATATATTTTTTAATAAAAGAGTTGAACAATAAAATATCTAAAATTTTATTTGAACAGGTGAAATATTAACAAAAGATAAAACTATCTTCTGTAGGTACCGCGACGGATGTGAATGATAAAATGCACGATATGATTTTAGAGCGATGAATAATTTTGTGGCATCAAAACATTCCAAGTCTGACGAAATACTAATTTATACTGAAATATAGATACACTGGATAGAGAAAGTAATAATTTTACATTTAATAAATATATTTTACGTGATAGAAGATTAAATCGTATTCCCAACCCAAATTCAAGTGAATTCTTAGTTTTTTGAATCTTGAAAAAATTATTTTGCGGATAAGTTGAACAGCTTAAATCGAAGAGAAATTTTACTTTGACGACAGGAATCATACTTTAGAATGCGTTCAACAGGTGTAAAAATGCTTGAAAAGTTTCAGGTTTGAGTGATGATTATTTAACATTAACGTAAATAAAAATAATTTATTTTTCTATTTTTCATAATTACCCTACTGAACTCCTTTTTTATTTACTTTAAAGAATTTAGTCAAAGATTGCTTAAAATGCACATCCTACGCAACGTACCCATTAGAAGAAAGTTATATTTAGAACAATTATATTAAATATATTTTAATATTGTGTAACACTAGTTTGTAAATTAGAAAGCTCTAGAAATGAATGGCATACTAACCTAATAGAATTAAAAATATTTACAAGATATTTAAGTATACCGAAAAAAGGACATAGCAAACGAAAAAAACAGTGCAATTAAGATAAAAGGCATGGAAATAATGAATTAACATTGGTTAAAGAGTCATCCGCATTCCTTTTCAATGCAGATGTTTATCTACTTTTTCCCTGTCATTCACATCCGCATGTATTTTTGTCGCATACGTCATAGACTACGTTTTAATTGTTGTTTTTAAATTAATCACCCAATTTTTCTCTAAAGGAAAATTATTCACCACGTGATTCAACGATGCAATTGGCAGTAAAAATATTGGGTATAATACTCAACAAAAATTCACAATAGTATCTCCTAACTTCCTTGTTAAACAGGGGTCCTTAAAAATCTCCAATTTTTTTGGAGCAAAATATATAATCAGCTGGAATATATAAATTAGGGGGCATCTTTATTGCCCTGAACCATATTAATCCTTCTAAAAAACCAGGATAATTCCGGATTGCTCTCTCGAAATTATCGTTAGCAATATATACAAAGCAGTATTTATAGCTTCCCGCAATTAGGAGTCACCTTCTAGCGTTGACATAATCTCACAATGATTTTTATTCTTAGTGACGGCATTTTTCCGTTTCATAATCTCTTAGGGATTGGCAACGGATCATCACTAAACGCTTGAACAATAGCAGGCGTTTCGTTTGCTAATGGCACTCGCATCGTATAGCAAGTAAAGGGATCAGACAATTTCTCCTTTACAAAATGCACCCTCCGAGGGGAGTAGCAGAAATCGGTCCAATGGGATTTCTATTTCGCAGTTAATCTTCATTCACAACGCCTGTAATCAGAGAAAACTATAATTATACATTTAATACCTTTAAGGCCTTTACGACGGTATTGATATTTGCAAATATTGGTATATTGGTAAATATTCGTGAACAGGCATTATTCAAAGAATTTTGTCCCTTTCTCGGGAAAATGTCTTCTTACAAAAAATGAGTGACAGTTATTTTTCCGGAATTTACAGCGGAAACTTGACTGCATATCTTTCGAATTCACTTTCCCTCGAATGAATTGACCTTTCTACATCTACATCTACATATTTACCCTGCGAGCCGCCTTTCGGCGTTTGGCAGGGGGTGCATGCACCATGACTCTATTTCACTATGCGATTATTTTCGCGAATAGTCCGCGGAAAAAATGAATTTTTAAAACGCTCCGTTCGCGCATCTATTTCTCTGATCTTTCTCGCATTATCCGATCGGCCTATATAACAAGGTGGACGCATTATACTTTCCACGTCTTCTATAAAGGAGCTCTCCCTGAATTTCTCTAATAATTTAATTCTTTGGCTCGACCTTCTCTCTTCTAGTAATTCCCACCCGGCGTCCTTTAGCATTTGTGTTACGCTCGCTGTTTTATCATATGAATTTTTTACAAAGCGTATCGCCTTACGCTGGACCTTTTCTAATTCCCGAATGCAGTCTTTATTTGCAGGGTCCCATATGCTGCACGCGTACTCGAGGTGAGGCCTAACTAACGTGAAGTAACATCGTTCGCGAACCTTTTCATCGCTCCTTCCGACTATTCTTTTGACGAAACCGAGTTTTCTTAGTGCTCGACCACATATGTTACGGATGTGGGCACTCCAATTTAAGTTATTCGTCAGCGTAACTCCCAGATATTTTACAGATTCCCCTATTGCTATATTTTTCCCTTGAATGCTATATAGATATACCTTTCATATAGATATACCTTTCATATTATTTTCCCTTTTAATGTTAAAAATCAAAAGTTTTACCCCTATTCATTCCTCTCCCCTTCAGGCTGAAATGAAACATCCCACCGTTTTTTAACTCCGTGCGTATTCCCCTCCAAAATATCTTCCCCTCCATCCTTCATAGTAATTACTGCACATGTCAATTGCAAAAGACCCCTTAAAATCTCTTATTTCCGCTAAGTCAACCACTTTTGCGCTTCTCTCATTTTCTTTACGCAAATATCACTTACTTACTATCATTCTCTATATTTAACGTCCTTTACTTTCTTATGGAAAACATTTCTATCTATCATATCTCATAAGCTATCTATACTCGCTACTCACTTATATTATTCCCTTTTCTCAGTTTTATTCCTTTTCGTAATTATCATTACTTAATAATTAACAGAATATATCTGCATGATATTCACCTTTTCTTCTTAGATCTGAGATGATAAGATCTGAATACGTTATTGATATTTAAATTCGCTATGATTACATGATGTATATTTAGGTTTAGTTATCACAATGCACTATTTTCAGTGATGGCATTAGTATGTCGGGATGGAAGTATACCCAATCAGGCATAAGTGTTAAAATTATTGGCCTAAAATTGTTTCGATTTGGAAAATAACTTTCGTAAAGGATTACCATAAAGAGAATTAGAAAACTTTTACACTACGATAATATTATTTTCTTCATAAAACATACTTAATCAAAAAAAAATGGAACTGTGTTGACCATCATTCATGAAGGCCAATGTCATTCCCATTAGGAGTTGGTCTCGAGACAAGCAAAAGTCCGCCACACTCAAAATTACTCGAATTCCTTTCAGTTTTGATTATCCTTCATACACCTGGATTATAACGTAGAAAGGATAATATTGATAATCTAATTCAGATTTTTCATTACTTCCTTGAGCTCAAATAGTTGCAAAAATTCGTCCACGAAGCTTATAAAGTTGAAGAACGAATATAAAATTACATGCAATCTAATTAAATTATAATTACATGCTATCTAAAATATTTAAATTATACATATGTATAATTTTTTCAATGGTTTAATTCACTCTTCGAAACAATTTATTTGTTATTGATAGCAAGTGGTCTAAATAAATGTATTTTTATGAAGAATCATCATTTAAATATAATAATTAAAGATTGTTTCCTAGTATGAAATACTTAAAGCTTTTCAAAAATTATATTACGTATATGTAAAACTAAAAAGGTCTCATATTCTTGAGAAGTACCGAAAGAAAAACAAAAAATCAAACTTCTTATACACTGCATTATTCGTTTATTACTCTTAAAGTAGTAATAATTTCCAACAATAGTAGTATAAATTATAGTAAATAATGAACAAAAGTATTTATAATTTATTAAGATAGATTTTGAACCCCTTAATAAACTCAAATTTAAAAAAAAATTCATGTTGGAAATTCTAGATTAGATTTTTTAAGGATCGTGAAAGTTAAATATGTAAAACATCAATAAAAATTGAATTCCTCCAAAAAGTGCGAATGACTGCAGCAACCAAACATTTGGATACAATCGAAAGAAATGGAATTTTAAGTGAACCCTCAGAATATAGTGGGCACTTGCAACTGAGCATTAGAGGAGAACTTTCCATGAATTTTCCCGTACTTCACGTAATCGGAGAGATGTGAATTAATAAAATAGCGCTATCGTAAGATTAATCACAAGATAGAATTATGAAGGATCATATGAATCATTTTCGATGCAGCACTTATAAAAGTAAAGGTATTCTTCAGAAAAATAATGAAGCACCTGATCATCATCAAGTCGTAGGATCCACTCAACCGTTCACAATATGACCCTCTATTTACCGTCACCCCATCCCGCTCCGAGTGCTTATATAGATTTTGCGTATTCTTCCCCTCTTGTGTATGTGCTCCCTCGTGTCTTTTTAATAAAGTTTGCGTCCCATGGAAGGGGAGCACAAGATACACCTCCAAACCTCATCTCTCCCCATCGGGAGGCACCCTACCGTAAACCTAATATTAGTAGGTCTGTGCGAACCAAAGAGGGAACAGCTGAACTTAAAATATCCTCATGACTTTTGGCCAAAAAAACCATCGGAGAACCCCTTCCGCGAGATATCATCCGATTCGACATAGAATTTTTTTTTTCAATCTCCCTGCCATCTTCGTCATTGAACGAACGCCCTCCCCAATTGCTCCCGAGGGGACGAAGAAGGATAAATGGGGTGAGGAATAGGTGAGATCGTAGAAGAGCACGAAAAAAGTAAAACCAAAAACTGCAAAGTAAAACAAAAAAATCGAGATAGAGGATGCAAAAATTCGCTTCGTTTATGTGCAAATTTTTTTTTCTCGATTGGGATGTGATATTTGATTTAATATGCAGTGAAACCAAATGAGGTATTGGACTGATAACGAAGGCTCTTAAGATAAAGAGACATTCCATAAATTAGTTTCAAAGGATTTTGTTATTTTACTCTCATTTCCTGAAATTTCATCATTTGCCGTTTCAGAGTGATTACAAAGTAAGTTATTATTAGAAACATCGTGTCTGTCATGAACATGGAACCTATTTCATACTAAAAGAATACTTTATAGTACGCGAATCGTTCAAATTTCTACCTTTTTATTGGTCTAAATGTAAAGGCAGTTTTCATGGCTCTTATTCGCAATAGCAGTTTCGGATTCGCCAAAAAGTCTGAAACCAAAAATATGAGCAAATAATCAGAGACTGGCTCTGAATATGGCCTCACGTAAATTATCGTAACACTCTCCACCATTTAATTGCCGATTGGCAGAGATCAAAAGAGACCTCGTCGCTGCGATAATTATGTTTCTTCTCTCAAAATGAAATAGTAGATCTTCCAAATGAATATTATGGTCTCCGGCTATATCGGATTTTTTATAGAGAACATCTGCAATTCAAATCTTATCTAAATGCGCATGAAGGTCTTCCTCAATAGAGAAAATGTTATCATATTCTATACTGTTTGAATGCCATGTTTACGGGAGAAAAATGGTGTTCAGCGATGTTAACTCCGTTCCTTACCTTAACTAAGTTCTAAAATGCTAATGCAAGTTATAATTTATTCAATAACTCTTAATCCATATCTTACCACTCCTTTGCTTTTATTCAAATTGAATCTCTTTCCCTGACGTTAGCGAAACCTACGTCGCGAATAAATCGTTGTAGTAGTAAAAACAAACTGTCGATAACAACATCCAGTCTTAAAGAATCATTCAAACTTTAGATTTATATATTCTTGTGATGGTACTAATAGTCTAATATGGTCCCTTTTATAATGTCCGAAATAAAAATATCGACAAAAATCAAGAACAATATACAAGAATTAAATGTAACGAATAATATGCGAAAAAAATTAATCTATGAAATTTTCTTTCCCTTATTATATTTACTGAATCTCTAGATCTTTCACTAGTGAAAACTCTTTCCTTAAAAAAATCCCTGATTAAAAGGCCTTTTGTTTCAAGGGATACTTATTTTAGTTTGTTGCGATATTATTCATTGTTGCTGCAGCCCTCGGAAATTAGCTTAAAATTCAACGCAGCAACATCAATATCTTTCTGTTCCATTAGTTTTCAATTAAAAAGTTGGAAGAGACAGATGATCAAATGATGTTTATAGAACGGTCAGTTTAATGATGTAAACACAAAAATATTATACATAAAATTGGATAGCAAAGAGAAGAGAGTTTGGGCAGATGAATGAGAACCACATATCAATTTGTATATAATTGGATAACTCGTTGGCGAGTGCGGTTTTTGCAATACTGAAAGCGTACGACGCGTTTTATTTAAAAATACCTTCGGGGGATTATCAAAGGCTTGTAAAGGTAGACGTCCAATGTGAATTAAAACTATAATTGGATGTGAGTATTTCAACATAGAGAGGAACGCAGAATCCACTGCGTCGAGTGGCAATGTTTATTATGCATTATCGTTTACTTTTCTCGATAATACAGATAGATCGTCAATTCGCCTTCATAACTTATCATCTTACGTAAATAATGACATTAACTTTACATTTCATTTGGATTATTTAAAATATCTTCAAAGAGTGACATTTTTATTTAAGGAGAAGATAATTCATTTTACTCTACTATTTCTCATTATATTTGCGTTCTTAAATTTATACATAATATAATCTAGTAAATTAGCCTAAGAAAGCCTACAGCTAGGATAATGCATAAAACAATATGACTTATATTCGGCTCCGTGGATGAATTTCAGATATCTCATTCATGAATTCTTTTATGTAACAATGAAAAAGCATAACACTGAGTAAATTATGTCGTATATCATTAAACTGAACTTTCAATCATAAACATTTAATCGTTCCTCATCCTTCTTCCAAATTTTTCATTGAAAAATAATAACAAAAGAGATATTAGTTATAATCAGCGTTTATATTCACTGCAATGGCAATGAATAATATCGTTCGTTGAAAACAGAAATGAGTATCTCTTTGAAGCGAATGAAAGAGTATTTGGCGTAAGGAGAAAGAAGATATCACCGATTCAAAGGGAAATATTGTAAATGAAAGCAATACTATTTATATTTATCGAATTACTTTTGCTTCTCTCTTTATGTTTTGATAAAATTATTTCCCTTATAGTAAATATAATACTAAAGCAAAGGCCTAAACCTAAAAAGAAGGGAAAATAAAAAAATAACTAATGAATCAGAAGTATATTCAGGAATTGATTGATCTGGTTCTTTCCAATATATATCCTAGGAAAATATTTTTCTATATTGAGGAAATGAATCGTTCATCAGGAAACAGCATTTTGGAAGCAGAAATAGCCATTTATCCTATCATTAGCACTATATTTATGTAAGTATTAATATATTTATATTACAGTATTTATAATTACGTTGATTTGAGCGCCGATTGCCATTAATCACAATTTCCGAAAGTTTTCTCAAACAATCTGTTTACTTGAAGAAAAAGAGAAAAACGCCATCTTCTCACTTCATGAGTCATTAATCAATATTCATCAGTAATAAATGTTCCGATAGTTAATTCAAGCTAAAAACTGCTTTTAAGTTGCTTGGGTTGCCTATCTGCATTCACAATTATCATTACAAATCGAATAGGGTCCAAACGTATATATTCGTCCCATATTATTTGCTGAGTAGAATTTAAATTCTCGCATCATTTGATGGGGTTTCAATCTAAAGCCTAAAAAAGAGATGCACGTTCTCGGCATTATTATGGATGGTTTTCATTTCCTCGTCTTTAGACATTCTGGAATTCTATTGAAATTCTCATCGAATCCATTGTCTAACACCTCCTTTACTCACCTCTTTGACCCTTTTTATTGCCCTCATAATCTCCTCAAGCTGAATAATTCACTAGGTTACCCTTGAATACACTTTCCGAATCCACGCCATTAAAACGTCCTTCCTCTTTTATTTTCTGAACCGGACTCCACCCAATCTGAAGATAAAGCGGATGAATTTGGGATGAGCAAGAAAACAGTGAAAGAAATTAGCAGCGTTGAAATTCATTTCAGTTTTAAGGATCCCTGAGAGTCGAAGGAATTGGCGAATGCTCATTTATTTCCATTAGATGGAAGTTGTTTTTTTTTGAGGAAGACCGTAAGGTAATTCAAACGGATAGATGTCTCTCTTGATAGCAGGGATTCTATAATGAGGATTTCCTTCGCACTGTGAGAAGAAATTTGAGCTAAGAATAAAAGTGAAATGAATTTTAAAGATTGGAGCTATCAATTGATGTGTTTCTACGATACATCCATAGAAGTAGTAAAAAAGCAAAAAATTCTGTTCATACTAGTCGATTGATAGAATATGAAAAAATTTTAATACTGAAAAAAGAGAGAGCCCGAATGAACCTTATTGCTATTTGTTGTGATTAATTTCCCTCCTAAGTTCGAAGAATCTTAAAGAGATGACTAAAAACTATTTTGAAATAACCAATCACAGATTGAATGATAGGCTTGAAATAAATTATTATCGAAGGTAAAAAAATCTTATTTTTAAACCTTCTGGAAACTAAACTAGTGGAAAACACTTAACTGAACTGAAGTCGTTTACTTTTAATGTAATTACTTAAAATGCTTTAATCCTATTTAATCTATTGCTATAATATTACGTTGGATATATGAAAATATTTAATGGCAACTGCATTATTTTTTACACAAAATTTCATCTCATTAAAAGCACATCTCATGTTTATGTTTCAAATATGAAAATCTAATGCACATTAATATCCTTTAGAAGGTTTTAGCAGCTCAAACGAACTTATATCCTTAAAATTAAAATAATACTTTATTCAACGCAAACAGGTTACCCCAATTGCATGCGTTACAATAAATGGTTCTAAACTTAACAACGGACGTCACAAACAAACACACCTAAACAGGAAAAATTCCTCCTCAACCGAAATTGAAATATTCACATTATTTTTATATACAACAGCAGTACTTGTTCTCACATTGAGAAAGTATTTCCAATTATTTTCTTGAAAATTAAGAATATTTTTTTTATTTGATAATAATAATATATTCTCGTAATAACAATCGCAAAAGTTTTTTTACTGCATTTTTGTATTTATTAGAATTTGCTAGCGAAAAATAGAACGTCAAGTGCCTTAATGTTCATTTTTGTAATTTAAATCAATTTGCTGAAATCTTAAAAGTAACAATTAAAATAATCTTATTACATATGTCGCACAAAATGAAAAATCTATGTATATATAATTAATACGTGTCTGTCTGTACTCTATAGACTCAAAAACCATACGTCCCATCGTCAAAATTTAGGAAATTATTAGGTATATTCCCAGAAAGGTTTATGAAAAAAAAATTAATTCGGAGAACTCAGTTCGGTAGTGTGATAGTGTATTTTCTTATAAACCGAAGAAAGTAATGTATATAGTATATATGATTTCATTATAATAGTCTTGCAATGCGGATAGCTGCCTGCCATTCAAATTGCGAATGGATTTTCTACGGGCAAAACAGAAATGCGTAACATAAATTGATCCCATTTGTGCAGAATTTGTATTTTTTCAATCATTGCTTAAATATTACACATTATATCAAAATTTAAAACTTATAAAATTCATAAAATGTATTTCTTTTAAGATGATAACATATTAATATAAATTACAAAAAAGAACATTAAAGCATTTGGCGTTCGATTTTTTGTGAGCAAGTTCTAGCAAATACAAAAATGCAGTCAAAAAACTTTTGCAATGATTAATACGAGAATAAATTATTAATATTTTAAGGAAAAAATTATTAATTTCCAGCTAAAGAAAGTAATTGGTGCAAATTCTTTTTCACAACAACGTGTGAACAGGTACAGCAATTAATACGTACATAAATTAATATTCTGTAATCCTTGAGTATTTGCTCCTTAGTAATAATAATTCTGGTAAAAATACGGAAACAAATGTTGTGCTTATGTCATGATTATTAACATATGAGTATTTTAATTAATAGTTCTGAATATTTTCCTTTTTTCTCTTACCAAGAATTATATTTCCGAGTAAACTTATATCTCGTGACCTCTTAAATTTGAAAGGCATTCACCGCACTCGTGTTTACGTACACGGAGGGATAACTTGGAACTCTTACTGCAGAAGAGTTTATGAGAAAAGTTTGAAATCTCCAGTAACAGTTTCATGATGCGATGCACAGAAAGCTCAACCCATTAAATGTTGACTAGACCGAAGAGCAAAATAAGCATTTGAGATTGTTTTCGTTCCGTAGGTATCTAGGATGAGGTCACATCATGATACGAAGTTTCAAATTTAAAAAATCATGTTATCTCATGGTATGTAAAATAAAATTAAAAGCGAAATTCTGAGTCAGGAGAATTGAATGTTTTAATGAATGACGTATCATCTTCTAAAATCATTTGCATCCGGAATACATGTGGACGACTACTTGAGAAACTCACGTCAAAAGGAAGGGAAGGAAAAGTACGCATTGTTATTTGACGTAACCATTCACTTTGAATATGCATGAACGCTCCCTTTCTATGTTTAATAATGTTCAAGTTCTCGCGTCAGATTGAACGTTTCTTTCATGTATAATAAAGGCAATGCTTTGTAGGTGGTTTGGATAATTTCTTATTAATTTCATCGTTTAAGAAAACGATTGAAATTCCTACACATAGTCATTTTTAACGAATAATTTTCGATGAAATATCCTATAGTTATGATACAGATTATTTATTTATGAAATATCCTAAAGTTATGATACAGATCATTTATTCATGAAATATCCTATAATTATGATAGATGCTTATTTATGAATATCTTATTATTGATAGTTCCACTTCTTTGGAGATTAGATGACGCTCCTGACTATGGAATTCTAATTTAAATACAACCTGAATCACTCGAATGGGTTTTTCACAGTGTACCCATTGAGTGGTCACATCATTGGAGAGCTTTCTTCACGCATCTCCAATAGCGTTCACTCTCCCAATATTTTTGTCAATTCTGCGTCGATACACAATCCTTCCCTTCATGTCCTTAATACAGCACTACGTCCTCTGAATTCACTTATCCAGCATCTTTAGCAGTTCCTCTTTTAATACTTCCGTTTCGCTCCAACGCCAACAACAGATCCCTTACCAAGAGAGCCCCTGCTGGTTCCTTCTCATCCAACCAACATGTCCTTATCAAAGTATCTTTAATTTCCTTTTTGCCTATCGTTAGAGAGCAATTCTCCGAGAATCCATCATTCAGATAAGGATGGCCAAATCTTCTGCAACTCCTTAAAGTCTCCCCCCTAACATCTTTTCCCCTTCTCATCATACGACTTCATCTCTGGCCTCCTGGGCTCCGTCGCCTACGAAAGAACCTTGCTTATGTGTGCCCATTCGAAGGAATCCTTTTAAAGCACCCTTCTGTAGAAACAGGAAAAGGGTGCAAAATGACCGAAGAACTAATAAAATCAGAGGAAGGACATGAAGTAGAACTGAAACGATTTGACTTTATTTTTCACAATCTTGTTCTCCAATTATCATGAAGATCGAGTTTTGATGTAATGGAGAAGGAAATCTGTTTCCTACGACAGCGTAAGTTTATTTTGATTCGATCACGGCCTTTTGTTAGCAACGCAGAGCGGAATATTGATTTCGCTAACATTGGCATTGATAAAATCTATCTAATTACAAGGATTATTTTAATGTAATTTGCTCTTATGATAAATCTTACGACGACCAATTTAACTAATCTAACTACCTCAAACAATTTTAATTGTTTATGTGAGGTATGTGTATGAGTATATAAAGTCAGCTGATTGTAATAGTTCAATGTGGTTATATCGTGACAATTTTGTTAAGGAGTTGTATTTTATATACTTATATAAGTAAATACACTCTTGAAAAAATCATAAGTTTTAAGTAAATACTCCGGAAGTCCTGAGTCAGAAAAATCTCAAAGAAATAAATTTCACTTTAAAGTCTCCTATAATAGCTTGTAGTCAATTCAATCGGACAAAATTTCGGATCTTTAGATTAAGAATCTATAGCGGGGTTGTTGAGGTAGGATGGAAATGATGCACAAGAATGTCGAAAATTAATCACTACTTACGACGACTGTAAAAGCAACAGTCAAAGAGAAAATAAGCAGGAAAAACGTAAAATACCTGAATAGTTCATTGGAAATACATATGAAATTGCAGGAGAGAAATGAATATTTCGGGTGGAGAAGGCGCTTTATAGACGTATTTATCGCAGAGAACATTTTGAAGGACAAATGGGAAAGAGAGCGTTAGTTTTCAGAGAGGGGATCACCAGTGAGGACTCCATTTGACAACTTTAGAAAGGCAATCAAGTACACGAAATAAAAAATCATAGCAGATCCAAGTTATAGTAACGGAATTAACGATCTACGAGACCCAATTTCTACCATTAAAAACTGTTTACGACAAAATATGAAGCTGATTTAACTCAGGGAAATGTCTTGTTGTTTTCTTTACAAGATTTTTTAAAATTTTCCACGGAAAGCTTTCATGAAAATAGATAATGACGATCATTCGCCGAAACTGGTCGTATCTTTGTTAAGTGTAATTGATAATTAAAGATATCTAATTTTTGTGTTTATAGTTAAAAATTTTTATATCAGTCTTCCTTTTATGACAGTTTAAATAAATAAAATGAAGTTAGAACCTTAATTTTTATCATTCAGTCGATATTTCTTAATTTTAAAATTGGATTCTCTAAGTGTCACATTAGAATAATCGCACATATGAATCAGCAGAATTAGCAAAAGCTTTGGAGGATTTAATAATATATAATGTTCCTAATTTTCTGAACCACAGATATAAAAATATGGTATTAACTAACGTGGAAAGTATCTAAAATTACAAAATCTAAAAAGGGTAGATATGCAAATATACGAACCTGTGAAATACGTTGGATCTATGTGAAGGGAAAAACGCTGAATATCGAAAATCGTACAAAATTGGAATAAGCGGGTATAAATCCTACTCTTATTTCCAGTCCAAGAAAAAAGCGAAGTATATGGAACGTATATGATCGTCAAAGACACAAATGATATTCGGAAATCTCTAGCTACCTAAAAACGGTTCTTGTCAATTGATTTTTCATCTGATAGCTTTTTAAGTTGAACGAAGAGAGAATTGGACTGCTCCAGTGATGAGGAAGAAAAAATATCGAAATCTTCTTTTCTCTCAATTCCTGGCAAATTGCTTGGAAATCAGTTGGAATGGACGACTAAATCAAATTGCGGCTGAGGTCGTGAAGTTTGAGATATACGAGAGAAATGGGATGGGTTAACTGGTTAACTAAATCCACCAATGAAAATATGAATCAAAGAATGAAATTCTAGAAAAATCCTAACCCAAACCAGACATTTGTATCCTCAAATTTTTTTTACCCCCTTATATATATATACGAGTTAAGGCGTGCTTAATAATTTATTACGAACTGCTTTGTGAATGATGAGATTGTATGCGTTCATTCAGGAAATACATGAAAACCATTAAGTGGCCAGATTCGTTAAAATGTAGAGCATCGATTCTTTCTTCGCTTATTAACAATATTTGTATTTTCTTGCAGGTGGGCATTTAGAAGCCATACAGGGTGACTCTGTGGTCAGTGCATCTTCATCTGCGTCCAACGTTTGGAACTCCTATACGTCTCTTTTCATATTAATTATTATTCTCGTCCTGTTTCATTCCAATCGTTAAGGTGACCAAATTGCAGGGTATTTTGTTGATTTGTAATTGATTTGTAGAATTAAAGTTATTTCTCTTTTTTACCTTTATAGGAGGAGAACCTTCGAAAGAAATATGTTTATTCTACTTCATGTTCGAAAAATACCTGTATTTACTGATAAAATAAAAACTTTTCAAAAGTAATCACAGAGTTTGATTTTTTAAATCCAAGTATTTTTTATTATATTCAATTCTAATGAAAATGCCTAGAAATATTTCATTGTCAAAATTTTATGGATGTAGGTTCTGAATAAAGAATGAAATACGATTCACGTATTTAAAATATTTTAAATTTCAATATAATTTGTAATATTTAAACAAGACTAGAAAGAATATAATCTATATATCGGGGAGCCAATAGCTCCTGTAGTTTAGGCTGAGAACTATCCTTTACTTTAGATAATGCATTCCCAAGAGAATCTATGTATAATAAATACGTAAAGTAAAAGTGAATTTTAGCTTGCAAACTGCAAGCAATCGGTTGATATGAATTTTAGAATTATATTAATCTCCCATACAAATACCCAACAGAAATATTTCTCTGAGAAGTGAACTGGGTACTACCATATAAACTGAAGTTTTATGAGACACCTATTTTCTCCTCAGACACAGTTACCATGCTGAGTTCCAATTCTTACAAAGCTTGCGTGGCGGAGTGGTAAGAATTCTGTTTCAAATTCGATGATTCCAGGTTCAAATCCTGGTCGTGGGTAAAATTTTCCTCTCGGGTTTAGATATTTACTGTCGACCGCTGCTGAGTTATGGACTGCAACGGCCAAAAAAAAAAAAAAAAAAAAAAAAAAAAAACGCCTTTTGCATGAGGTTGTGGTTAAGTTTGGACAAGGTGTAGAGTAAGAGAATGTACGAGAAACAGAAAAGACTTATGGGAATCAATTGCGCGCAAGGCATCCCGGCCTCAGAATGGTATGAATACGTCATAAGGAGGGAATATTTAAAATTATTAGTATGTTTTGAGAAGTTACACAGATGTCTCTACACTAATCACCAGTAGTCATCGCATGTTACATAAGTGAAGGAAAATTAAATTTATTTCTAGCTTCGGAGGCTCGTAGAGGGGTTTGAGGGTGGGGCGTTTACATTAGAAAACGCGTTTTCTTAAGAAAAAAATTTCCCCTTCTTGCGTTTCTTAAAATTATTACGAAATAGGTGATTCCTTGGGTGTCTTAAATTTTTCCCTAAAACCAACTTTTTTAAAATTCTTTCCTCGGGTGTCTTAATTTTATGGTTTTTCCGGACTTAGGTTTTATTCCCGACTCCGGGAAAGGAAGTCATGTTGGAAATGTAAACCAATCTGAATTGGTCTAGCATTTCCTCCATGACCCCCCGAAAATTTGGTCTTCCTCTTAACCTATATATACATCAACCATATCTACCGTAAATGTGAGAAATCAAGGAAGGCTGAGGCGAGGTCCCAACAGTACGAAGGTAACAAGTGTTGCTTTTAGAGATAAAATGAATGCGGAACTATAATTTGAAATTATTGAAATCTGAATTGATAAAGTTTATCGAGCTCATCCAAATGGAGGTGATGTTTGAAGGAATGTTTCTAAAAAATCGTAATAAAATGTAATAAAAACTCAATGTTCTAAAAATGAAGGTTGAGTGACATCTCGCGATCACTTTTACGTTACTATACCGAAACCATAATGAAGAGGGAAAATTCAAAATCTTAATATTCACGTAAGAACTGTTATGTAGATGGCTCTTAAGTCCTCGTTCAATCCTACAATTAGCATTTCTAATAATAAAACAGAAATAATTATACGTCCTACTAATATTGGAGACCTAAGAACATATATAGTTATAGTGAATATAGTTCGTAAGCTAAGCTTACGGCCAAATGATATGTCTAATAAAAATTACATTAAGTTTTATATTTCTGAAAAAGTCACTCAACGTTGATTCGATAAATTTACCTAACTTTATTTTATAATAGCCATACCCGCTTACACGTAGTTGTGAAAAGTATTACGTATGTACGTATAAGCGGCAAAACTCAAATTTAAAAAGGTTTTAATTGGAAGTCGTACAGAGGACTCTGTACATCAAGCAGTACATAAACACGTTATTTTAAAAATATAATTAAACAAAGTGCAGTTTTTATATTTATTATGAACCTAGTCGGGCTACAAGTACAAACCTACACAGTAATTAGAGTGAAATACGTAATTTTCATATGAAAGGTCTCTGAAATATGATTGATATATTGTATCAACGCTTTGATCACTAACATTGTGCATAAGGACATCCACCTGTGACATTTTCTTAGACTAACCATTGGGGTACATCTGTCGGGATTTGCTTGGCAGACTGAAATTCCCGGATAGTCGGTATAGGATGATGTGGCATGGTCTGCACCGATCTGGAGTCCTTAGCGAAACTGGGTGGCCTACCCTCTTAGAAGGGAATGAGCCGATAACTGAGCGGTAACTTCGGATTCCACAAACTGGTGCTTAGTACCATGGGCATGACGTACCCGACACACATCTGGATGAAATTTTTGGATGGTCGTACCCCGTAATATATATTCATAGAACAGAGTGATAAGTTTAGGGCGGGAGAATTACGCTCTTATATTGTATTATGGTAACAATACTTCGTTTAGAGTTTATTGTACTTTAATTACATAAACAAGGATCTAATGAAGCGTTCAACAAAGAGAATCTATAATGTTTATGATGAACCGTAGTTACGCTCCAAGTATAAACCTGCCTAAGAATTACAGTAAAATACGTACTTTAATACTTACGTAAAATAACGAACGTCTCAAGAGTATGATAGATATCTTTGCCAGTACCGAGATCCAGTAACCTTACTGGTGTAAACGCTTTCATCCATGACGTGGGAATAACAACTGGTCCTTGTGAAATTTATCGCACATCCATAGCTTACGGTACGGGGTACGGCCATCAATCGGATTTTATTCGCAGACTGGATAACCGGATGTTCGGGTTAGGATGATGTAGATGGGTCGCACCAGTTGGGAATCCTTTGGGAAAATGCGTGGTCTACCCTATTAAGAGGGAATGAGCCGATAACTGAGCGGTACCTTAGGATTTCACAAACAGGTGCTTAGTACCATGGGCATGACGTACCCGGCACACATCCGGGTGAAATTTTTGTGATGGTTGTACCCCGTAATATATTCAATTAAATATGGTTTTCTGCAAGTAGGTCTTAAGTTCCCTTTCTCACAGTAGGGTGAGAAAATTACGCTCTTAAATGTCTCTAAGGAATTAATGCTACATTCAGAGTTCTCTGTACGACAATCAGTACATGAACAATGATCTAATGAATTATTCAACGAAAAGAAACGATAATGTTTATAATGAACCGTAGTTTCGCTCCAAGTATAAAACTGCCTAAGAACGTACATACTTTTAAATACAAACGTCTCTGAACTATGATAAGATATATAGATATCTTGACCGAGATCCAGTAACCTTGTTGATATCTCTCGTCCATGACAGTGGGTATGACAACTGGCCCTCGTGAAATTTGTCTCACATCCATGGCTACGGGGTACGGCCGTCAATCGGATTTTATTGGCAGACTGGATAACCGGGGAGGCATACATTTGGGAAAATGCATGCCTTACCCTAGTAAGATGGATAGTGGGAACGTATCGGTATTTTTGGATACTGGATAAACTCTAAACCCACTCTCGGAATGTTGTTCAATTTAGGTTGAACAGTGTATGTTTCATAATACTTTTGGAAATATTTATTTACTCGATATTGGACGTATCAACCATGTCAACCGTATCAACCTTGCTGTTTGCAAGCTAAATTTGAATAGTATTTTTCTACGGTTAGAAATAAATACGAACATTCTTTGGTTGGCAGCCGTGTCTGCCACGGCTGTTTGCAGCCCACATGATTAATATCTCCAATTCTTCCATTATCACAACAGCGAAATATAAAAAATCCTTATAAATACCTACAGATGTGTAAGGCACCAGGTCGATGTTTCTGCGATCGAGTTGCAGTTTTATTTCGCATAAGTCTATGATCTACAAGGTATCTTCCTGATGAATATTCCTTCAATAAGTTGTCAAAAAGTATAAGAAAACGTTTGCCTCGTCGAAAAGAAGTGGTCTATGATGTTTTCAATCCGTGTCAAAAATCTCATCGATGGATCGATCTTCGTTCCCGGTGGACAAAAATCATGCACCAGTTGCTCATCTGTACTGATTTCTGGATAAAGAATCACACTTGTTTAATAAATCCAGGAGTATTCGCGACTGGAAGTTCGCTCTCTCTAAGACTGACTATACCAAAAAGAATCTTCGAATTCAACGGATACTACGCCTTTTCCTCAAGATATATTTGTAATACAGATTTCACCATCATCTGTTCTTAAGTATTAAGTTGTAGAATACCCAAAGCTTTTTTGAAAGATGAGTAGTATAAGCTATAAAACATTTGTTCCGAGATAGCTGGGCGAGAGATGTCCACACTCCTACATCAACTGCATCGGCTAAACAAATGGGCTGTAGTTTTCTTAATATTTCGTAAAATGATCTAAAACTTCGTGATTATATTCCTAAAATATTGTGCTGTTTTGATGAAAAATAAAATTCGATTCTTCTGACCGACTGAACCAGGTTCCCTCCCTAATATCTTTTGCTCTCTATAGCTTATAAGTAGATATTTGTGCAAAAATACCCTTCTTTTGTAAAACTATACTATATATATTGTTTTAATTTTGCGTAACACGCCCTAAGTAAATATTAATTCTATTAAGCCTCCAATAAGATATGAATTAGCATGAGCAATGAGAAGACGGTTGCTGTCATCCGATTTTCCCTTAAGTCCTGAAATAAGCTAATAGTATCCAAGCGTGTTTTTTTAACAAAATGGTTGTAATTCTCGATCAGAAATATTAAAACGGTATCTCAGATATAAAAATATCAAAGTAAATGAGAAATTATATTATGCCGAAAGTTAGCGAATCGATCTGGTTCTGAACTTTATCTGGTAATACACAAAAATGTAGAATTCGGGGTACGAGAATATTACGTATGCTTATGATTTTAGTTATAATTTACCCAGCTGTGACTCAGCATTTACTTTAAATTTCTATATTTTTTGTCAAATTGTGTAATTCGAAGAAAACTCTCTATAGTTGAACTTTAAATAAAAAATAATTCTCCAGCATTTATACAGGACTACCAATAACTTACGCTTCTTAAAAAATGTTGCGAAAATTTTTTCTGATTTTTGCATTGTTCAAGTAATTCTCTGTCTTCGTAAGAATTCTAATGATTCAGTCTCATTCCTTCCTCAAAATTCTATAGGCTTATACACGTAATGAATTAATTATGAAGAAAACATTTTGTTGATGGAATGGCCCTAGATGGAAAACGGTTGAATAGAAATGGTTTCGGAATTACACTCAACTGTGGATAAACAAAATCTCTCGCGATGCCTGCCCTTGCAATATATTGGTGATCCGAAAGTGAATTGTTTCATACACAAAGAACATTCTAGAGTGATTTCAAAACAACTTTATTCACAATCTATCACATTTTCAATCCATTGACAAAAGTGGATCAATAAGGTGAGCAACGGAATCATGGTTTGCTCCTTATCTGGAGGGAGAGAAGTCCATCAAACATATAAGATTTGTACAAAAAAATGAGATCTTTGAAATATAACACAAGCCATATATACCTTGTTTATGCACTGCATCGGGTTGCCAAACATCGAAGAGACTTACTAGGAAACCCAAATATTCACTTCCTTTCGTGATATAGGGTTCAAAAAATGTTTCAAATTCAAAAAAATTGCTTTCCTCCAGTTAAAAATAGCTGATAAATTTAAACAGACACTACAGAAATTACCCCGAAAAATGTAATTTTTATCAGTTCAAATACATATTCTCATTAAAATTTCACTCAAAATCGCACATTTTCAAGTTTTAAAAGCGAGATGCTAAAAATAAACCAAAAATTCACATTTCTCCCGTTTAAGAAGCGTATTTTTCTAAAATTTAACCCAAAAATGCAATTTTTTACTTTCAATAATAAATTTATAGTAAATGATTCCTCCAATAACCGGCCTTTTTCTTGTTTTAAAAGCGAATTTTTCTGAAATTTACATCCGAAATTGCAATTTTTTTCATTTCAATTATAAATTTCCAGTAAAATTCCCAACAAATATCAGTCTTTTTCCAGTTTAAAGGCAAATTTCTCTTAAATTTACACTCAAAATTGATATTTACTTCAATTCAAATGCTAATGTTCAGTAAAATCTTCAAAAAAACCCCTTATATATAATAATCCCTATATCTATATCTAATATATATAGATAACTAGGGGGAAAAAATATTTGAGGATACAAATGTGTGGCCCAAATCTCACGGGCCACCGGCTCGCTGATTTTTCTGTGCAATGGCCATCTAAACTTAACCCAGGAAAAAATCTAAAACCCACTACATATCATGGGTTCGATTCTGGGAGGCCCCAAAGTCGGATATTTCCACATAAGAATGCATGGAGTCGATTTTTGACAATTTTTAAAACAACCAAATTTCATGTGACTTTAGATGATATACGTTTCTACACAAAAATGTTATCAATTATCCTCTAAAGATCATGGGTTTGATCCTAGGAGGTGAAATATTTTCAAATTTTGAAAAACCGTAGCTCTCTTAAAGTGAGACATAAGACATAGATCATTCAAACTTTCTACACTTATAGATACGTATAAAAGATACATCGAAAAAAATCAACACTTACCTATGTGCCATGGGTTCAATTCCGATCCGTAATCTCAATTTTTCTCATAAGAAATACATTGACCATATTTCCGAAAACGTTGTATGGCACTTCCCAACCGCTCATAGGTTCAAAATTTCACAAAGCCATAAAAGGGACCATTCTTACAGAAAAGCGTCCCTAAGATTGTCGTAAATGATCGTTGGTTCTATTCTAAGGAGTATTAACTCGATGTCCAAAAGAAATGCATAGGGAATTAAGAACTGATCTTGAGGTACTGCCTTAAAGTATTTCCACTTGAAATTTGGAGTGTTTATAAAGACTCTCATACTCAAGCGTAAGTAGATAGTGATTTTCGCATGATGGTCTTGGTTCGATGCCAGGGGGTAATAATGCTGCCATAAGAAAATCATGGGAAGACCATGTCAAATTATACATGCGCTCCAATAATTTCGTTTAACTTATATTTAGTACTTATATATATATATATATATATATATATATATATATATATATATATATATATATATATATATATATATATATATATATATATATATCTATTATATATAGACGCTTCGGGGGGATATATATATACGAGTAAAGGTGTGCTTGCTGACAGCAAGCAATCGGAAAATTTCTCTTTTAATAAAACTTACGATTTTTACTGTACTAACTAAAGAACATTTACGCAGCGTACCTTGCATTGACTTTGATTTCGTATGCTTTTCTCTTGACAATATTATTACCACCAAGGCGTCGAACCAGGGCCATCCTACGGAAATCACTGTCATCTTTCGCTTATGTATGACAATCTTTATAAACATGCCAAATTTCAAATGGAAATACATTAAGGAAGTACCTTAAAATGAGTCCTAAATTCCCTATGTATTTCACATGGAGAATTAATTAACGCCCCCTAGCATCGAACCAACGACCTTTTACGATAATCTTATGTTAGCTTTTATATGAGAATGGTCCCCTTAATGGCTGTGTGAAATTTTGAACCTCTGCGCGGTTGGGAAGTGTCATACAATGCATTCGGAAATATGGCCAATGTATTTTAAACGGGAAAAATCGAGATTACGGGTCGCTCTGGAATCGAACCCGTGATACATAGGCAAATGCTGATTTTTTTCCAATTACACTTTGTAAGTATCTATACGTGTTGAACGTTTGAATGGTCTATGTACGACATTTAGAGAGCTACGATTTTTTAAAATTCAAAAATATTTCACCTCCTGGCATCGAACCCAGGACCGATTGTACGTAAAATACTGCATTTTTCCGTAGACATATATATTAGCAATAGCTATATGAAATCTTATCCTTCTAGGTTAATGGGAAGTATTTTTAAAATCATTTGAAAAACGGCCCAATGCATTCTAAATGGGGAAAGTCGATTTTTGGGGCCTCCTAGAATCGAACCCATGATAGGTAGGGTCGGTTTCCCAATTTTTCCTAGGTGAGATTTAGTTGGCCATTACGTAAAAAAATCGGCGGCTCCGTGGCCCCAGCGGTTTGGGCCTGACTTTAATATCCTATATATATATATCTGTATCTATACATATAGACGCTTCGGGGGGATATATATATATAGGATACGAGTAAAGGTGCGCTTGCTTACAGCAAGCAATGCAATAATTTATCGTTAGTGAATAATAGAATTTTTCGAAGGATTACTTTGCTCAAACGTTGCTAAACATAAAGTAAAGGGCATTAACGCAGCTGAAAATGCACTGAATACGAATTCTTTCGGCAGCTAAAATCCCGCCCCGGCGTCGAACCAAGGTCATCCTGCTAAAATTACTGTAATCTTTCGCTTGAGTATGGTGGACTTTATAAACATATATATATATATATATATATATATATATATATATATATATATATATATATATATATATATGAGCATCGAACCAACGACCTTTTACGATAATCTTAGGATAGCTTTTATATGAGAACTGTCCCTTTAATGGCTTTGTGAAATTTTGAACCTCTGCGCGGTTGGGAAGTGTTGTAAAAAGCATTCGGAAATATGGCCAATGTATTTTAAACGGGAAAAATCGAGATTACGGGTCGCTCTGGAATCCAACCCGTGATACATAGGCAAGTGCTGATTTTTTTCTAATTACATTTTGTATGTATCTATATTTGCAGAAGGTTTGAATGATCTTTGTTCGATATTAAGGGAGCTACGATTTTTCAAAATCTGAAAATATTTCACCTCCTGGCATCGAACCCAGGACCGATTGTACGTAAAAAACTACATTTTTCCGTAGACATATATATAAGCAATAGCTACATGAAATCTTATTCTTTTAACTTAATGGGAAGTATTTTTAAAATTATTTGAAAAACCGCCCCATGCATTCCTAACGGGGAAAATCGAGATTACGGGACGCTCTGGAATCGAACTCGTGACACATAGGCCAGTGTTAATTTTTTTCGATGTACACTATATACGTATCTATAAGTGTAGAAAGTTTGAATGATCTATGTATCATATTAAGAGAGCTACGATTTTTCGAAATTTGAAACTTTTTCACCTCCTGGCATCGAACCCATGACCGATTGTACGTAAAAATTAGCATTTTTCCATAGAAACTAATAATAGCAATAGCTGTATGAAATCTCATTTTTCTAGCGTAATGGGAAGTATTTTTAAAAATTATTTGAAAAACGGCCCAATGCATTCTAAATGGGGAAAGTCGATTTTTGGGACCTCCTAGAATCGAACCCATGATAGGTAGGGTCGGTTTTCGAATTTTTCCTAAGTGAGATTTAGTAGGCCATGACGTAAAAAAATCGGCGGCTCCGTGGCCCGAGCGGTTTGGGCCTGACATTAATATCCTATATATATGAATATATCTATACATATAGACGCTTCGGGGGGATATATATAACATATATATATATAGGATATTAATGTCAGGCCCAAACCGCTTTGGCCACGGAGCCGCCGATTTTTTTCCGTAATGGCCAACTAAATCTCACTTAGGAAAAATTGGGAAACCGACCCTACCTATCATGGGTTCGATTCTAGGAGGCCCCAAAAATCGACTTTCCCCATTTAGAATGCATTGGGCCGTTTTTCAAATGATTTTAAAAATACTTTCCATTAACCTAGAAGGATAAGATTTCATGTAGCTATAACTACTATATATATCTACGCAAAAATGCTATTTTTTACGCGCAACCGATCATGGGTTCGATGCCAGGAGGTGAAAAAGTTTCGAATTTTAAAAAATTCTAGCATCCTTAATATGATACTTAGATCATTCAAACTTTTTAAACAAATAGATACGTATAAAGTGTACTTTGAAAAAAATCAGCAGTTGCCTATGTGTCACGGGTTCGAATCCAGAGTGTCCCGAAATCTCGATTTTCCCCGTTAGGAATGCATGGGGCCGTTTTTCAAATTATTTTTAAAATACTTCCCATTAAGCTAGAACAATGAGATTTCATAGCGCTATTGCCATCATGCATTTCTACGAAAAAATGCTATTGGATACGTACAACTGGTCATGGGTTCGATGCCAGGAGGTGAAATATTTTCAAATTTCGAAAAATCCTAGCTCTCTTAATATGATACATAGATCATTCAAACTTTCTACCTTTATAGATACTTATAAATTGTACCTTTATAAAAATTAACAGGTGCCTATGAGCCATGGGTTCGATTCCAGAGCGACCCGTAATCTCGAGTTTTCCCGTATGGAAAGCATTGACAACATTCCTGAAAACATTTAATGACATTTCCCGACCGCGCAGAGGTTCAAAATTTCACACAACCATAAAAAGGACCATTCTTACATAAAAGCGACCGTAATAATGTCCTATATGGTCCTTGGTTCGATTCTAGGGGGCGTTAACAAATATTTCAAATGAAATGTATTGGGAAATAAAGACTCATTTTTAGGTACTTCCTTAGGGTATTTCGATTTGAAATTTCTGGTGTTTGTACGGGTTATCATACATAAGCGAAGGATGACAGTAATTTTCGTAGGATGGCCTTGGTTCGACGCCAGGGCGTGCATAATGCTGCCGTAAGAAATGCATGGGAAATCGAATTCAGTGCATTGTCAGCTGCGAAAACGTACTTTAGTAAAGCTTTGCATGATTTATCCGATTAATCTTTCGAATATCGTAATTTGAAGTGAAAGATACAATTTCCGATTGCTTGCTGTCAGCAAGCACACCTTTACTTGTATATATATCTATTATATATAGACGCTTCGGGGGGATATATATATATAACATATATATAGGATATTAATGTCAGGCCCAAACCGCTTCGGCCACGGAGGCGCCGATTTTTTTCCGTAATGGCCCACTAAATCTCACTCAGGAAAAATTGGGAAATCCACCCTACCTATCATAAGTTCGATTCTAGGAGGCCCCAAAAATCGACTTTCCCCCGTAAGAATGCATGGGGCCGTTTTTCAAACAATTTAAAAAAATACTTTCCATTGAGATAGAACAATGAAATTTCATATGGCTATTGCAATTATATATAACTACGCAAAGATGCTACTTTTTACGCGCAAGCGGTCATGGGTTCGATGCCAGGAGGTGAAATTTTTTCAAATTTTGAAAAATCGTAGCTCTCATAATATGATACATAGAGCATTCAAATTTTTTTACACTTATAGGTAAGTATACTATATACCTCCAAAAAAATCAACAGTTGCCTACAGGTCACGGGTTCGATTCCAGAGCGTCCCGTAATCTCGATTTTCCCCGTTAGGAATGCATGGGGCCGTTTTTCAAATAACTTTAAAAATACTTCCCATTAAGTTAAAAGAATAAGATTTCATGTAGCTATTGCTAATATATATGTCTACGGAAAAATGCTATTTTTTACGTCCAACTGGTCATGGGTTCGATGCCAGGAGGTGAAATATTTTCAGATTTTGAAAAATCGTAGCTCCATTAATATCGTACATAGATCATTCAAACCATCTACAAATATAGGTACATACAAAATGTAAGTAGCAAAAAATCAGCATATGCCTATGTATCACGGGTTCGATTCCAGAGCAATCCGTAATCTCGACTTTTTCCGTTAAAAATACATTGGCTATAGTTCTGAATGCTTTTTATATCACTTCCCAACCGCGCAGAGGTTCAAAATTTCACACAGCCATTAAGGGGACAATTCTCATGTAAAAGCTATCCTAAGATAGTAGTAAAAGGTCGTTGGTTCGATGCTAGGGGGCGTTAACTATATCTCCATTTGAAATGTATAGGGAATTTAGGACACATTTTGAGGTACTTTCTGAGTGAATTTCCTTTTGAAATTTGGAGTGTTTATAAAGTCAATCATACCCAAGCCAATAGTGACGGTATAATTCGTTGGATGGCCTTGGTTCGACGCCGGGGCGGGAATAATGTTGCCGTAAGAAATGCATGGGAAATCGAAGTCAATGCATTGTTTGCTGCGAAAATGTCCTTTACTTAGCATGACACTCCGAATAATCTTTCGTAAATTGTTACGTTTTATTAAAAGATATATTTTCCGACTGCTTGCTGTCAGCAAGCACACCTTTACTCGTATATGTTATATATATCCCCCCGAAGCGTCTATATATAATAGATATATATATATAGGATATTAATGTCAGGCCCAAACCGCTTCGGCCACGGAGCCGCCGATTTTTTTACGTAATGGCCAACTAAATTTCACTTAGGAAAAATTCAGAAATCCACCCTACCTATCATGGGTTCGATTCTAGGAGGCCCCAAAAATCGACTTTCCCCATTTAGAATGCATTGGGCCGTTTTTCAAATGATTTTAAGAATACTTCCCATTAACCTAGAAGGATAAGATTTCATGTAGCTATTGCTACTATATATGTCTACGGAAAAATGCTATCGCTTACGTCCAAGCGGACATGGGTTCGATGCCAGGAGGTGAAAAAGTTTCAAATTTCGAAAAATCGTAGCTCTCTTAATATGATACATAGATCATTCAAATTTTTTACACTTATAGGTAAGTATATTATATACCTCGAAAAAAATCAACACTTGCCTACGTGTCACGGGTTCGATTCCAGAGCGTCCCGTAATCTCGATTTTCCCCGTTAAGAATGCATGGGGCCGTTTTTCAAATAATTTTAAAAATACTTCCCATTAAGTTAAAAGAATAAGATTTCATGTAGCTATTGCTTATATATATGTCTACGGAAAACTGCTATTGCTTACGTCCAACCGGACATGGGTTCGATGCCAGGACGTGAAATATTTTCTGATTTTGAAAAATCGTAGCTCCCTTAATATCGTGCAAAGATCATTCAAACCTTCTACAAATATAGATACATACAAAATGTAATTCGGAAAAAATCAGCACTTGCCTATGTATCACGGGTTCGATTCCAGAGCAATCCGTAATCTCGACTTTTTCCGTTAAAAATACATTGGCTATAGTTCTGAATGCTTTTTATATCACTTCCCAACCGCGCAGAGGTTCAAAATTTCACACAGCCATTAAGGGGACCATTCTCATATAAAAGCTTCCTAAGATTATCGTAAAAGGTCGTTGGTTCGATGCTAGGGGGCGTTAACTATATCTCCATTTGAAATGCATAGGGAATTTAGGGCACATTTTGAGGTACTTACTGAGTGAATTTTCTTTGAAATTTGGTGTGTTTATAAAGTCAATCATATTCAAGCGGAAGATAACAGTAATTTTCGTAGGATGGACTTGGTTCGACGCCGGGGCGGGAATAATGTTGCCGTAAGAAATGCATGGGAAATCGAAATCAATGAAAAGATCGCTGCGAAAATGTCCTTAAGTTAGCATGCCTTATCCGAATAAAGTCTTTCGGAAAATGTTAAGTTTTATTAAAAGATATATTTTTTGATTGCTTGCTATCAGCAAGCACACCTTTACTCGTATATATATATATATATATATCATGCATGACTGTTTATGTAATAGCTAATTCATGTATTTTAGTGTCCATAGAATATACAAAAATAACCTGTATTTGTGTTTAACGTATAATGTTGATACAACTAAATGGTTATAGATCACAATGCAGTAATAATCTGAGCAAATTGTCTTTGAGAGCAATAATCAATAAATTCTTATAATATTAATATAATAACAATTCAGTCTCTTTTAAGTTAGAGATATTCTTACTTCAAGGATTTTGGATAAATCAAGCTGGATTGGATTTAATATTACCCAATCAAATTTTTTCAATGTCCTTTCCAAATAGCTAATATTAAAGGAATTCTTAATTCATCTGAACAGCAACATCCACTAGAAAATCATTATGCATATATTATTTTTAAATTTCCATATTTTAAGATTAAAATTTTTTATTCTTGTAGGTGTATCTTCATTCTAAAATAAGAATTTCTAGTCCGTTAGATTACTCCTTAGCTTGCAAATTTAGCCACTAAAAAGGTTAGATTGGTCTAGAACTTATATTTGCTGAAATCATTATCAATTAAGAAGATCAAATTTAAAAAATTATACATTTACAAAATAACGATTTCTATTAAGTTAAAATTTTGGAATGAAGATTTATGACTGAGAAAGATAATATATACCATAACTTATTTAATTTCCAATTTCATTTAAAAATTGTATAATTAAGTGCAATACATAGAATAATATTTTCTGTATATATGCCATAATAATAGCCATAAAATAATAATCATTCTGTAAAAAGTTAAGAACAAAAACTATGATCGGACATCACAAAATATTCTTTTGTTAGCAGAAGTTTAAAAGAACTGAATGCTTAATTTTTAGAATTCATTTTCCAGATGCCAGAAAATGTAAAACACTTGAAACTAAGCTTTGTAAATTTAAACTTTTTGTATTTATTTATTATAGTATCATTATTACTATTTTAACTATAGGATTTGTTAACATTTTAAAACGTGGAACTCTACCCTGATGAATTAAAATCATTAAAAAACTGGTGTAATTAATGATAAGAAGTCATAAAATCCATGCATTGTTGTTATAACTGTCCTTTGAAGGCTTTTGATGGGTTTTCCTCCTATCTCTGCATGGGTGATGGATTGGAATTAATGAATACATTTCCTTATTAAAATTGTTAATTAACAGGTTCATATTAGATAAAAAAATAAAGAACTTTTATAGAAATAATGGAATTAACTTATACATTATAATTTTAGAGTAATACCAATCATAAAAATTGCTACAAGATAAAGTGATTACTTCAATATAAGATCTAAACATCAATGCTGAATTTCTTAGAATTGCAAGATTTACTTCTTGCATCAAGGGTACAATAATTTAATAAACACAGCCATAGTCGAGTATATATTTTATTTAAAGATATTGCGTAGCCAACTTAACAATCCTATGTACAAAGAACACCTTGGTCCTCAAAGTTTACAATTTCCATTGTAATCAAGAAGCAAATTAATAATATAACCAAAGTACACCTTTTCAGTACTTTACCTCATTCATTCAATTTTTATGCTCTCCAAGAGTCTCAAAATTTCCTTAACTCCTTCTCTTCTTCAATAGAAAATTACAGATATTTCTACAGAAAAAAATTCCATTTTAGTCTGAGGATATAAATCTAGTAATCATGGGTAAAAAAACATTATTTTACCTCACTACATATTAAATTAAATACTTAAAATGATTCATCAATACTTTTATATAAAACATATTTTTATCAAAATTAATGCAATTTAGAATTCATTACAGTTGATGTAGTTTCACTGTAAGGTATTGTCTAATACTTTCAAGAAAACCCTTAGGTTTTATCTCTCTGAATATATGTATATATATAGTGAAGGAATAAATGCATTTGTTGAAACAATATTCCTTAAAGCAAGCAACTGAATCATAAATATTGATTTAGTTCGAAGTATCACAATCAACATTTAATAGACTAACATTTACACCAGTCAATATTTACAATAAATATTTATGTTTTATAAACTGATATGACCTTCTTTATCTCACACTGTGAAATATGGTAAGAAATCTGTTTTCAGATAATTAATTCCTTCTCACTGAAATCTTTCATTTAGGCACCGATCATAACAATCCTAAAACAATTCTGCCTGAAAAACTTTATCCTCCCTTCATTTTAGTCTATACACTTTCAGACACTATGGTAGTAGGCTATGTAAAGCAACACAACTTGCCTACACTGTGAGCCAATATTACAGTACAGGAATATCATCACTTCTGATTAAGGCTAATGATAAGAAGACAATGTGTATTAATAAAATTAAAAGCAGGTAATGCATATATTGGGAGATAGTTTTTAAAGCAAATTAGATATGCATTTAGGATGGCAAAATATTCTTTCCATTACATGCATCCCAGAAGAAATTTGGCAGTTCAAATGGCAGAATTTAAGATATTAAAATGTATGTTATAAAAATGATACTTATCAGTGATGAATAGTGAAATGAAAAGATTTCTGCTGAAGATAATATTCCATCAAAATTATGTAATTGTTTCTAAAGACAAATTTCTATGGTGGATTAAAAAAAACATGAAAGAAGTGAATGATAGAAGGCACAGCGACTGTTTTCTTAATGCACAAGTTGAGAAGGTTACCTCTTTTAACCTATGCAAAAAAGTTTAAATAGATATTTCATTCCTCCTTACTCATTTCAATATTCAAAGAGATATACTATTTATTTAGATATAAAATCTTTTGTGCAAAAGTTGGAAGCACAGTGTGCAGATTTACCCATGCTCCCCACATTCCCTTCATATTACTCATATTTAGAGTTCACTTTTATCTTTCATACAACTTGCATTATTCCATTAAAACTGGAATGCTCACTATACAAAATAAAAACATAGCTATGATTGGCTTATAACTTCATAAGGATGTGGCAAAGGGAATATCAACACTGCCACTAATTTATGCACCAATTTGCTGTTTTAAAATCCATTTTAAAACATGGCCTAACTTTCCAACAGCTCACAAAGCAGAAGTATGGCTCTGAAAAAATTAACAAGTCGATTTTTTCAAAAAATTATTTCACACTATTCATTCTGATACATCAAAATTTTTGATAACTCAGTCCATTTCTGGTTTGTAACCCAAGTTTTTTCTCTGCAGGAAAAGATGAATTTCTCGGAAGTTTGGTCTGTCCCGCTCATTTCTTTGCCAGCATTCACACATTAAATCATATATTTCTTTGGGACAGTTGATTGGCTGAGGAAGAAGTAACTGTTGGAAGAAGAAAAATAAAATAAAAACATGCATAAATAAACCCTTCTGCTTTCCTCGGAGGTCTTCAGGACTTTATGTCACCAGCAAGGTTATATTAAAATCTCCCTTGTTACTAATATTTAAGATACATTACTTCTACTTCCTTTTTCAAAATCAAACATGCATTAATTCTGATAAACTTCAAATAAACCATCCTTAACAATGAATCCCATGCACTTTCCTTTAACTCATTCATCTTCACTCTCCCATTTGTTCTTCCTTCACTTGCTCCTATAATTCATACTTAATAGTATATTACTACTTTCTGCTTATTTTGTATTTTTTCAACTTTTTATTTGTATTATTATGTGTATATTTACCTCCACTTTTAATAATCCCACTATCTTATTTAACCTTTTTTCTTGAAGTTTAATTTTGTCTTGTATGAAAGATGGCCAAAACTCAATTTTTCTACTGTAGACAATATGTATGTATGTATGAATTGGAGCAGGTCTGATTGGGGGTCTAATCCAGAAATGATACAGTTGGTTTACTTTCAGACTATTTTTATTGTGTGGTTAGACTCTGAAATGTCCTTCCACAAAGTTACGCCTCAACATAATAGCTTTCAGGAGGTCCGATATTTCAGCTGTTATCTCTGCAGCTATGTACAGGTAACAAAATGCTCAGCAATAGAATGAATAAGATAAATTCAATATCTCAGATAAGGTAGTAGTGGAAATGTCAGAGGCACTACACTTTACAACCTTGCAGTTAACTTGAGAAGAGTTTCTAGTTTCTACATAAAGATGGCATATTAGTCTTCACCCCACCTCAGCAGTCTCTTCTTAGTTATCTACAATACATTGATAAAAATAATAGGCGAACATTTGAAGGCAACACTTTCAGCTATGCAGCTGAGAGAACAAGCCAGATTCTGAAGAGGTTTCATTACGATGGACCACATCCATGCACTACTGAAAATTATGAACATGATAAATGAATAAGAGATTCCATTAGAACTGTGCTTTGTGGACTATTGACCAGCTTTTGATTTGGTAAGTACCTTCTCTATACCACAAGTCCTAAAGAAACAAGGGTAGAAGAAAAATATACTCATCTCCTCCATAACATTTATAATAGGGCCACTGCTTCAGTATTGTTACATGAACAAACTGAAGTATTTATGATCAGAAAAGAAGTTGGACAGGGTTGGACTTTTCACCCATTCTTTTCACAGCTGTTCTTGAATAAATCTTAAAAACATTAGCGTGAGAGAGAAAAGGTATATAGGTTAAAGGAGAATATATAATTCATCTGTTTTGAAGATGATATCATACTTTAAGCCACCAATGGAGAGGAATTAGCTTCAAGGCTTCAAGAGGTAAATATGGCAGGACAGAGGACAAGACTCATGGAACTAAAAAATCAAGTCTTCAATCTTCAATTAAATCATTCTATCTGTTTTTAGATACAGAAATGAAAAATGGGTTCAGAATGCAGCAATAAGTCAGCGACTCCAAACCACACTAAAAAGTATGGAATGCTGTATGCTTGGGATCACAAAAAGAGACAGGAAGTGTAGTATATAGGTGAGAATTATGATAGGAGTTACGGAAATAATAGAGAAAATAAAGCTCTTAAAATGGATTGGGGAAGGCCATCTGATGAGAAAAAATGACAACATTTGAACGTCAGCAGTACTTAACTGGATACCAAGTGATGTGAAGAAATCGAGAAGGAGGCTCAAAATTAAGAGAATTGGAAAACACTTAAGGAGGCCTACATCCACTGTTGGATTGGAAACGGATAGTAGAAATCTAAATGGATATTGCACAATGAATACTGCTCCATAAGACTAAAAAATTAGTTTGTGTTTCCATGTGCGTGTAGTGTTAATGGCCAAAAAACTATAATGCATTGAAACCATAAGCTATCAACAAAAAATTTCAGATTAAACTATATTAAATTAATTATAACAGAATATCATCTGCTGTCACAGCTTTATAGAGACAGAGGTCAAACAAAGTGGTGTTTAGGAATCCTCTTTAGTTTTGCAAAGTAGGTAGGTGTAGGTAACTTCGATCTTGAATATACCCTAATGAATCCCAGAATTTTAATTGACATGAAATAATTGCCATAAATTTATATTACAAATACAAACCATATGTACTACATGTGATATTATAATTTCCTGTAATAATATCTAGTAATAATATTTATTAATATAATATTTAATTAATTTAATATTAAATCTCCTTCAATATTTCCTTCTTCATTCCATTAAAATTTCAACACTCTCAAAGGCTCTAAAATTAAATTGGCAGATTAAAATCTTTCATTGTATTGCATATGATGAATTAAAAAAAGATTAGAATGAATTTAAAAAAGATTTATCGAAACTTAAACGAATTTTAAATTTAAGCTGTGGTATCCTTGGAAGCTACACCATATCACCAAAACAATAGTTCTGAATCATTCTCCTCTTTCAAAATAATATGGCTTTTCATGTAAGGTCTTCTTGAGAAATATTTTCAAGATATTCTGAATTTAATCACTCTCAAGATAAATTTTATTTATGCATAAAAATAACATAGGATTTTCTTGAATGAATGTTGTATTTACCACACATTAGAGATACATTAATTTCAATCAGTAAATATCAGAAAAATATCAATATCGTATCAATAACATAAATAAGAGTTATTCTAATATTAATACCCTTTTCTATGGCTGAAATCCTTATAATTTGTTTTTCTGGGTTCAAATCACTATATTCATAAAAACTGACTAATATATCAGTTTTAATTCTTGCAAAGATGCTAGTAAAACAAATATAGTATGGAAATTCAAAATTTAATGAACTAAATCTAGTTTTTCAGCTAAGGAGATATTATGTAAATATTATATTCATTAATAATTATTGAGAGTAAACAAACATTCCTTGTTACTATTAAATTTATTCAATAAAGCTGGGTATATATTGTTTCTTAATCATCATTGAAATTTGAAAATTAGAGGAATTTTATTTTTTACCTCTCTAAAGTTACTATGGTTTTCTAACTTTTAGAATGAAGATTTTCTTTTAAAAATAAACAAAATAGATCTAAAAATGGAGGCTTCTGAAATCTATGATAATTTATGCATTAATGTAGGAATGTCTTTTTTGAAATGTATGTAAATGTTATTTTCAAAATAAGAAACAATCTATTTTTCAGACAAGTAAATTATTATGTGGCAACAATTCTCACAGGGAGACTCATACCTGTTCATTGTCTTCCTTAATGTAATGAGTTGCATTTTCAAGGACTTTTTCATCTGTTAGATCCTCAAAAGGCTGCTCTCTTGCAAATGTCAAAATTTCCCAAAGTGTAACAGCAAATGACCAAACATCACTTTTTGTAGTGAATTTGCCCTAAAATGAGTTGTATGAATTTATTAATAGAATATATATACATATATGAGTAATTGATTAACGTCTGCATGATAAGAGAGGTATTAGGATATATCCTGTTTTGTGAGTTAGATTTTCAAATATTTCCAGTGATAAATTTTTATGTCCCTCAAGGATTCCATAGAAATAAGCAATTATAATATATAATAAATTCTACATGCAATATTAGAGTAGAGCAAGGAAGATGCATGCCAAATTAGACCAGTCAAGTTTATTCTTAATTTTGCTAAACAAAAATAGGGAAATTGTTAAAAATTTATAAGTATAATAATGCAAATATTACTCACCAATATTAAGCTCTCCCATGCCATCCATCTAATAGGAACGGCATTCCTACCATCAAATTGGTAATAATCAGCAGCATAAGTACTTCTACTCATTCCAAAATCTGATATTTTTATGGAGTAAGACTTTCCAACAAGACAATTCCTTGGGGAGAGAAAGAAATATGTTTAAATTACATTATTTTGTACTATAGCGGCTATCATTATATATTTCCTTGAAATATAAAAAATAGAAGTATCAACTTTATATAAAAATATTTAGTTGGTAGAGTTTTCCAACATATGAATCACAATTAAGGAAAATTAAAGAAAGCTTTTCATAGTTATCATCATCGTATATTTCAAATACGACCGATTTTGGGTGAGTCATCATCAGGTAGGTGACCTGACAGTAGTGTTCACCGAAACTTAGTCGTATTTGAAATATATCATTGTGGAAACTACGAAATGCCTTCTTCATTTCTCAAAATTACTTTCTGCAAAGTCCGGAGTAATACTATAGAATTTTTATGCAACTGAGGAATCTGTATTTCAAGTATCAGACCGAGTCAACCACAGAATGGAATCATAATTATTTAGTGTAACACCACTCATACATTCGTTCGTTCATTTAACATTAGAATTTCACCGATATCGCTCTTTTCCTTACCTTTTCCTTCAGTTCGACTGAAAAAGTAAAATATACTTCACGATGGAGATGGAAGTAGAAAGAGATTTTTATATGAGAACTTTAAATTTTGAGTATGAATGATATAAAAATATAGCTGGAGGAGAAAACAAAGGGGAAGCCGACGATTAGCATGACAATGGCATAATTCCATCCATCCAAATAGTTGAATCCAATAAGCAAATATTTCAACTCATTCGACGAAATCGATTAATACACATATCTACTTTTCATTTAAGCATGGCGATTCAAATATACACTTAATGCGAAAATAATGATCGAACGAATATTCTGAGATAAAATTTGCAGAAAAGGTATGTGAAATGAACAATTTTCGATGAAAAGAGATGTGCATCTAATGAATAATTATAAATGCAGTCGCTGTAGAAGCCTTTTAATAGGTTGACATGCGTTCGATGTAATTGGCGAGGGAGTCGATCCGCTGTCGTTATGGAAGTAGGTTGAATCAACGTCGGGATATACAAGCCAGCCATCGATCCTATAGCTTTTCGAGGGATCGATTAAAACAGAAGTCTGCAACATCCGTTTATAGTCGGTCAATTAGATTCTGGGTCAGGGATTGAGAATCAATTGAAAAGATGAATCGACCAATGAATACTAGAAAGTTTTTAACAACAGAACAGAAAAGAATGAAACGAACATGAATGAAATGAAACGAAAATTTTCATATAAGAAAACTTTCTATAATTTTTTTAGTTTAATTGTTAATTTCACCAAATTTTCTACCGCTTCGAAAAAGTATTCTCAAATTGTATTAAAGTTATATATAGATTTTATTGTTATATAGTATATTATTAGTAGTGTATCATTAATCGATTAAAAATGAGAATTTAACTTACATATCATGAGATAAGAAATTATTAGAGATAAACAGTAAGTAGGATCAAGAGTCTATTAAATTAGATAACGTATCTGGAGAGGGTATAAGAAATGTATAATTATGTTTCCGTATTCTCAACTCTGAGAGGAGAGCTACATAAATTATGGAATCTTATTTAGTCAACTGGGTTCTCTTTTCGAGAGTCATGTTTTTATAAATTACGATGACATTGAGAGGAATATTTCAATGAGAAAAAGGAGAAAGAGTTCGTGCAGAAGAGAACAACACAAATAGAAAATAATAGTAACTTACATTTCAAAGAGCTAAAACGTTTAAAAGAAAACATAAGTTGAAATTCGTAATGAACTCAAACAATGGACTTTCAGTTGTGTTCTGAGTGAGATGGTAAATTTATGTCTTTATAAATACCCAGCTGGCCACCTCGCGTGGAAAGGGGAAATTTTGGGAATAAAAGAAATAATAATAAAAAATTTGGAAGGTTAAATAATAATACTTTAAACGCCTATGGTATGACATCAAAAGCGATTCAATATTTTAATTTTGAAAATGTTCAAAATGGTCGTTTTGATGAATGAAAATGATTCATTTAGTATTTTAAAATCAACTTACTAATGCATCCCCGCTTTTAACATGTTGCCGGTTATAATACACCGATTCGTTGAATAACTACAAATTTAAGGCAAGAGTTTAAAATTCAACTCATCCTTTTCTGCGTTTTAACATAAATAAGCTGTTAATGTTTGTGAAATAAAATACATGGTTATGAAGAAAAAAGATGAATGAAATTTTAACATTTAATACGGTCCTTCTAGGGAAATTCTTTACCTCTGCATATCATTAATGAAACGTTAACCTTCTTATTTCAAGTAACGGAGTTATTCTTTGTAATAATTTAGAATTAAGAAGCACTTTCTGTATATTGCTTCTTCAACGGACTTAAAACTCATATATTTCCCACATCCACAAGGCATAAAGAAGCAGAGAAAAGAAGAACGTTCGATCTTAAGAAAGATGGAGAAAGGTCGAAATATGAATAGAGGGATATACACTGGCGATATTAAAGACGGGTAAGAAAATGGAGGGGGATGAAGACAGGAGCTTATTTACGATGTCGAGAAAATCTTTTACTCCAACATCACGCCCATGGCAACAAGAATGAAAGGGTACGGAATTAGTCATGATTCACAGGGGGGATGAAAATTTTCTTGCCCTCTCGTTTCCTACATCCGATACAAGTGCAAGAGTTCGCGAATGTAAAAAGGACCAATATAGTTGAAAAAGATTTTAATGGGAATAAGGGAGTTAATTAGAGAACAATATTATATTTTGGAACATTTTTGTAAACTTTTAATAAATTAACGGTTTCCTATCATAAAAATGATTACTGAAATCAGGGAATTTAGTTCAAGTAGGTAAGACACTTGACTTAAATGAGATAGATGAATAAGGAAATAATTACTATTCGTATTAAATATAAAGAAGATATAGGTTGGTAAATTTAGAGTAACAGGTATCAATTTTAGCAATTTGGATTCTATAATTTTCTTAAACTGTAAATATCAAAATATGACGTATTGAATATTTGTATAGTTTTATTGATGTGCATCTATGTATCGTAATAAACAAATGTAAATACGTGCAAGACCTAAAGTTTTTTGGGGTATTTTCCTTGTGTGATTAGGTCAAACAGATATCAATATTTCTTATGATCCCATTCTCCGTTGCCTCGTGATAACTAAAAATTACAACGTTCCATTTAATTAAGAAATATTTCCGTATGTGTTTCAATTTAAGTTATAATCATGGAATTCGATTGCATAGAATTTTTAGTTTTAATTTAAATATAAATATAAGGTTAATTAATTAAAAAATAACTTTAAAACGTCCTAAGCCGTAAATTCAATTTAATTCAATTTACAATCAAATTTTCATAATTTACGGCTTAGAAGGCTTTAAATTAATTTTTTAATTGTTTACAAACGGCTTTGTCTCGTTTTTCTCTCTATAAAGTTAATAATTAACAAAAATGTTAATATTTTCAACGCAAACTCATGCCGAAATTCTCGAAGTGTCTAACAAATAGCATACGTAGCATTTTATTTGTAAAAAGAAATGAATTATGTACAATTAACGTAAGATTTCTCGATAAGATTGAGATCAAATTGTGGAATAGATTTGCTAAATATATTCAAAGAAGAAACGTTCAAGGAAGACGTAGTACAGATAATGTGACCTCCCTGCTATATAGGTCGATCGGATACAGCAAATAAAATAAAGTAAATAAATGCAAAAACTAACAGATTCAATAATTCGTTTTTCCCTCAAACAATAAGCAAGAATAACCTTCTAGGGAAGTAAATTCACGGTGCATGCAACCCTGCCACACACCGACAGGTGGCTCGAACGGTATCTACATAGATATAGATAAGGGTTCACAAAGCTTAAACGAATAGGATAGACTATTTAATTACATTTTTCCTTTCTTCGTGATTTTAAAAATATCAGACTTACCTTGTTGCCAAATCCCTGTGTACAAAATTCAACGACTCCAAATACTTCATTCCAGAGGCGATCTGAGTGGCCATATAAATAAGGCATCCGTAACTGAAAATGCATGAAGGGCAATTAAATATTTCGTTTTTTCACCGAATATATATACTTAGTAAACTTGAGAAATCAAATATTTCAATCTCTTTGATTTTAAAAGTGAAAATAGATTCCGATAATGAAAATGATTTAAATTTGAGGCATACTTTAAAATTGATAGTTAAAGATATCGAGACAGTTTCAATTGACGTTCTTCAGCAGCTATGGTAACGATAAGAACACGTAGATTCTGTTTCCTTTCGCAATCAAAAGAATGGACTTGATCAGAGAAAGCCATGTTGATGAAATTCAATTTGATGAAAAAATTTCTGGAGCTGTCTCATAAGACAGAAAAAATGTCCGCACGATTGCCAACCTTAGCGTGTTTGCACTCAGAGGCAGTGGAGATGAAGCAGTTTCGGCCAAATGCTCCTGCAGGAACTGGTTTAGGTCTCCGAATTCGGTGTACTCTATGACCACACAAGGTGTCGGTGGAAGGCATAATTTCCGTTCCTCCGAAGGACATTCCTTCCCAGGTGTTCTTCCTCCTTCATCTTGCACCCTAAGACACGCTCCGAGGACTCTCGCGATATTCGGATCCCTCAGTCGCCAAAGCAGTTCCACCTCCCTCTCGAATTCCGCCCTAGAAAAGGCGATCATCAGTCCGAGCAGCGGTAAACGTGGAAATAAAATGGTAAGAGATTTTTCGATTGGACGCTCTTCCGTTCATCTGAAAGCTAAATATTGGATTTCAAATCAACGGAAAAGCAGCATCGACCGTCTGCGATTTTTTTGTTTCCAAATTGGCCCTGAATTTTTCAATATGTGGGATAAATTTTCATCTCCCGAAACGCGGACCATTTTGAGAATTAAAAAATTGAAGTTGAATCCGTTCTCAGAGTTTTATTTCGTTACCAAGTTTTCCAAATTCCTGCGGAAGATTTATTTTGATTTTCGATATGCGTCAATCAGGTTAACGAAGTAGAAGATATATAGAACTAACCAAATCCTTTAATGAAAAATAACGTGTAATGATGATCGTAGAAAAAACTTCATTTTCACGTTTTATGGTTGTTTTGTCGCTGCTTTGACTGTAATACAATAATTAATTTTATTTGAAGCCGTGAATGCTTCGTACATAAAAGTTAGTATTCAGACCAACTTGGAATAATTACAGTTATTTTCCCGAACTTTGAACACTCGAAAAAATAAGAATAAACAAAAAATACAGAATAAAAATATACAGAAAGTATAATAGAAAACTACTCAACGGATTTCAAAAACTTTTTTAATATTTGGTATGAAAATAATCAGACCAGAGCTTTGAAATTCAATAAAAAATTAAAATTCTTTTGTAAGAAAGGTCTGCATTCACCTAAAAAGATTTATGGTTATGGTACTGTTTCTAAGATTTCGTTTCAAAGAGGACGTAAGTGAACCTAAGGAATCTAATGTCAGATTGGACAAAGTGAAACATTTATCTGGAATATACCTCGTGGCTTCCGAAGATCCTCTGAGCAGCGACTTGACGGCGACTACTCTCCCCTCCTCCCCTTCGCAGAGGTGCACCTGCAGACGCCATATGAGAAACAGCTATGAAACCGAATCGTATAATAAATGTGACGGCGCATAAGGAAAAAACCGATAGCTTACCTCTCCGAATTCCCCCAAACCCAGTTGCTGGATGATACGCAGCCCTTCCCTAGGGAATTCGCTTAAGGGAGAGGTGACCCCTTTGGCACCCTCGTCCTCCGATGAGCCTGTGGTGGCGTAGCTCGGAGACGCTCGTCCCATGTCTTCCAGTGGTGGTAGTGGGGGTGGGGGAGGAGGGGAGGGGGACCGCGTGCCGGAGGTGGGAGGGGGAGGGTGGGGAGGGGGAGACGGCTGGAAAAAGTGAATGGGTGATAGATAAAACCGTTAAAGGGGGGGAAGATCGATTCTTGACCGCTTTCACTTGTTTTCCAGCGAAATCAGGCTCAAAGATCGAGAATAATGCTGATAAAAGACAGCGAAACGGAAGTGGATATTCTTACAGTTTAAAAGTTAGATATGAAGGCACCACGTTTTCGAAGTAATGCAATATAAATTTGGTATATCAAATACGTTTTATGGTACATAGTTTGGAAAAGGAACGATGTAAACTGCTTTCTCTGGCAGAAGGAGGGATGCCGTCAGCTCCTCCGCACAGATAAAAATTCTGTTCTAATACCAAGACAAATATTAAAGGGATAACTTAAGTGAATTCATTTTGCATTGCCTTCAAGTAATGTATCATTTACAATATTGTCACATGAATTAATGACAGTATTAATTCCAATTTTTTATTTCACATACCTAATGTAAACGAGCAAAACGAAAATAAATAAATTAAGAGCACTTGGTAATTAGTACGGATCCACATAGTTGGGCTTGAACATACCAGATATCTGAGCAAAGTAACTTATAAAGAGTGAACGAAATGATGAGTATTTCAAGAGAACTGGATGAACAAGTGAGAATTAATTAATAGGCGAAGTTGTTAAATTTTTTACCTCTGATTCGGAACCACGCTGTTTAAGGATAAAGTGTTTACCTTGCAGATTTCCGTGGCGGCGTAGTACTTCTCGGGAGGCGGGGGCACGGGCGGAGGTCCGGGAAAGAAGTTGAGTAGAGAGATGTTGTTGGGACGAGGGGGGTTTGTGGAAGGAAAAGGCACCACGCAATCCCCGGGAACGGCATACTCTTGAGAAGGCAGATCTGAAACGAATATATTCCGTATTATATACCGAATATACAATTTATTCTACAAAGGCAATACTGACACTTTATAGAAAGACATTTACACTCCTAAGAATCATCATCATTAACAGCGTGAACATCTAGATTCCAATCGCAGGTAAGCATACTAGTAATAATCTCATGATCTCATATTATTGGGATGATAATTACGCATATTCAATAACGCCGTAGAGCACGCGCTGAAAAGTTTACAAGATTACGTATAAAAGAAAGATCCTAAATGTGAGCAGAGGAGAACTTTCTTTTCGACTAAAATTCTGAAGAATTATAAATAATAAAATGTTTACTTTTCACCATTTATCATAACCCATGTTAAATTGAGTTACAATTTCTATACTTTTTCAAAATATCTAAGTTACTTATTTAAGTACGATTATAATATCTATTCTTATTTCTCGTATTCGCTCGGGGATATTCGATTCCATTACAACGTTTTTTCGTTAAGCAATGACGTAAATTAAGGATTTAAATATTCAAAATTCGAATGTTTTCGAACGAATAAATACAGCTAATGAACTTTAAACCGATACGTAGTCGGCCAACAGAAATGACTCGGTTCAAACCACATGAACGAGCAGAACAAATAAATCTCTTTATACGATATCATTGAGCGGGACCATATTTGGTTGAATAGCTTTCAAGAGGCAGCCATTTCATCCTTTTAACATACCCTTTCGGACATGAAAAGGGTTTCGTCAGAAAAAAAGATGGAACATCCTTATGGGAGCACCTCCTTATAATGGTCTCGTTGTACGATCGTGCAGCGAAGGCACTCGATAGTGGTTCCATATTGGTTGGGTCCTTTCTCCACTAAAAACCTATTTCAGAAAGATCGAGCCTTAAATGTTCAAAACCTTACTCTCTGTCTCATCGCTACTTCTGCTGCCGTTTTCAGGGATCTTCACAGAGAAGCATGTTACGGGTCAAAAGCACCCTCGATGAACATTACAGGACTCCTTTTAACGGCATACATCTCTGACGTCACAGGGAGAAATGGGATCGGTGGAGCCATTGGAAATGCTTCCCAAATGAGATTGTAATGGATGGTTTTAACTTCTTTGGATTCATCCGAGTTACAAAACCATGTTATTACATTCGATACGGACATTTTCGGAGGATAGTAGAAAATGCTCTCAAATATATCTCTTGGAAATATAATGCCTATTCTTAGGAATAATATGAACTCCTAATCGATTCTGTTTAAGACTATGGTAAAATAAATAATTTTACTCGCATTTTACAATAAATTTGCAAATAATAACTACAACGAATACGTTCGCTCTTGCATAACAACCCTTTTAAATTGAAATTTCCAACTGAAGCCGGTGATCGGTCCAAGTTTATTCTTTTTCAATCGTTACCTAATCCTCTATTATTTTTATACATTTAAGTACTTCTAAAGGAGTAGTGACTGTGTATCTGTAAACTTTATTTTCTTAATTTTAGAAATTAAATTTACATTCAAACTCCAATTTCATTTTTCGTCTAGCTATTATTTTTTTATGGCGTCAATCCTGAAACAAAATTATGGAGAGTTACAAGCGATTATAAATTACTAAAATATTGATATTTTAAATAATTAGAATGAGCATGGATCTGAAAATACATACTATGATTATGGATGGCAAAATGATGATAACACAATAGAAAATTATATTAGAAGCCTTTAGGCTGGGTAAAATGGCTAAAGGTGGATTACAAATCCATGTAATTAGAAACCACGGCGTTTTTTTTTTTTAATTTATAAAAGATAACTTGGAGCGGAAATAGCGTTAAAATCTTAACATTCAATCGATATAAATTAATCATTAACTGCTGTTCCAAAAATGGAACGCTAGGCATAAATGGGTTAAAGTCTTATAATCGTTCTGATAAATTTTCCATTCTTACGAATTCTTTGAACACTTCAATTAAGGAAGTAAATAAATCATTGCTTACAAAGGATTTATTTTGTTTGATTCTCTGATTTCAGCCTTGAAACGTTGGTACATCGATGCGTTTGTATTTATTCCATACTATTCCCTCAGCTGACCTCCTTAACTACACTTGCGATTGCTTAAACGTCAATCTCGATAATTCTTTTTGCAACTTTCTACGTATGCATACATTACCCAAAATTATCCCAATCGACCGACAGCTATTTTGACCGAAAGAGCGCTTGATACTTAATTATTAAAAAAATATTAACGAAAGTTATTCACAAATTTATGATTTTTATGAAATTAGCTGCACATCAACGGTCGAGCGAGCAACCGTCTTCGGCGGAAGTCATTCGGAGATTAGACCCAATACACAATTATGAAATTAGCGCATCATTACATTTATATAAACTTTTATATTCGGAAACGTAATTTTTAATATTAAAGCTGTAAACAGTGTAAAAGTCATAATAATCACGAGTTTAGATGAAATGAAGGAAGAATTATTAATAAATATCATAGTCCTGGAATATAAGGCAACGAATCTCACAATATAGTCTTAGCTCTAACTTAAGAATTTCGACGCGATTATAAACGAATGAGAAATTTCCCAATTATTTTCGAACACAATATTTTATTAATTTACAATTAAATAAGAAAATACTATAAACAGTTGGTTTTCAGAAGAACAACTTCACCTCTCTAAGTAAATAGAATACTTGGAGAATAGATATCATACACTTCAGACTATGTTATATCACTGTAAGGAATACAATTTGGGATCCTCATCATGGATTAAAATTAAGTCTCCCTTTGAATTCAACGTAGCTACTATAAGCGTAGCTTTGCACGAGATTTCTACCTACAGTCGAACATCACAGGAACGCATCTACATCTTTATTCTCTCGTTCCATCTTAAATTGTTTCATTCTCTTCTTTTTCCCGTGTTAATGTTATTTGTTGCAAGAACATAATCATTCGGATGTTCGAGATTAATCCAAGAGAAAAGCAAATAAAGAGAGTATTTCTTACGCTTTTAAAACCTGCTAAAACCGACGCAAAATGATTCTCTGAGGCCCATGAGGCTTTACTTATTAATTAAACTCGCACGCAGCATGATACCGTTGGGGAATTTAAATTCTACGTTGGAGAGAATTCGCAAGTCAAACAGAATGAAAGGCATTGGATTTAAATTACCTTGGGGATGGAATTTCTCGAAAGTAAGATCCTCCACTAGATTTATGTGAAGATTGGAGACGGGCAGAAATTAATAAATCGGGCGTATCACAAATTAAAGGGAGATCGAGCATTACTCCGTTAAAAGATAGTTAAATTAACCGACATCATCGAAGGAAATGAAACAGAAGTCTTTCAAAGGGAAAAGAGGTAAAATAATGCTTTCGGACATAACTGTAATGAATTAGACAAAGTCATTACTGTTATGTCCGAGTCTCTAAAAGGAAAACGAGGTCTTATAACTCATTCGGATATAAATGTAATGAATTAGATATATTAATCACAAAATCACGTAATTTTATCCTGATTCCTTAATTCATTCACTGATCAAAAGAATCATTTATGGCTTCCTTAAATTTCTTATCATTCTCAATGTAATGAAACCATCTACAGTTACATCAAACTTTTTTCCGAGTACTGAGATAGTAAAACGCATTATTTGATTTGCAAAGTTCAAATTACGGAAGCAGTGTCTAAAAATATGTCTTTTTAATCACAGCTGAAACTTAAATTCAAACTTCAATTTTTCTGAAATGTCATATTAAACTATGACAAAACTTAGGCAAGACTGTATTTTAATTCAAAAGAGCTCCAGTAAGCCATTTATGATAACATCTACTACCGTAATTTTTGTTCGATGGATTACCGAAAACTGCATTCCCTTTGATAAGTAGAATGTACGGAAAAAGGAGTCAAACAATTGTACTATGATTTTCTAATATAGAGTATATAGAATATTTAAACATTTAAATGAGATTTTATATAAATCCTTCAATTTTTTTGGGGGGATTTTCATTTATTAAAATAAATTTCTTATTTTTTCAGGAAGATTTAGTTGGTCATAATAGTCACCAACAGATAATCTTCATTTGTCAACGTTTTTCGATTTTATCTTATAAGTCAATGTTAGCATTTTCCTAATTTTTTCGGCATATCACTTACTTATTGCTTCAAAAATCAGGTTCCTCCTAATTTACTTCTTTAAATTATTTAATAAATGGAATATTATTAATCTCACTATCGATGACAGTGGAGTCAAAAATTTTAAGCTTGGAATTTATCACCAATAGTGGGAATACATATACAAAAGAATTTGGAGAAGATTTTGAAGTTCGCTAAAATGAGTACATAATTATGTACGGGTCGAAATGAAGTGATCTCACAGCTATTCTGTGAGTATATTTTACCAATTCAAAGCCTCGATTCTATGAGATTATATAAATGCCACAGGAAACTAAGGAATATGCAGCAAGAGAAAGTTTCGTAAAGATCCCCATAAGAAAGTTAATGGCCGAAGATGAGTCTGAAGTCGTAAAAAAATCGCCAGAGGAAGTTCAGAGGAACAGCTAACGAGGGAATCAGCTGATTGGTGGAAGGAATCCATTAATGTGTGCATTCAAGGTATCCTTGGGGTTGGAAAGACTTTCGTTGGATAAGAGTCAATAATTTAGAAATGATATTGAAATTCCAAGAATTTTTGTCAAAAAACGACTGAATCAATTGTTATAAACTATATCTTCTTCATTTAAGATTTGAAATATAAGTGGATCACGTCATATGAAATTTAAATGGTAGTATACTCGAGAACTTGATCGTTTTGAACTTCATTCCTTTTATCGCACAAAAATAAAACTTATGCTTTAATTAGTCCGGTTAATGTTCAAATAAATAATTTAGAATAATTTACATGATATTTATGTTATCAATTTATATTATTTTTACATGAAGATTGAATCGAGGTTGGAATTGATATAATTTGGACAAAGGAAAATTTTTTGTAACTATAGTAGCTTTTTGTACGATATGTACGACAGATATATAAAAACACTACTTCAAAACCTGCTCAATGCTAAAACAGAAAAATGCTAATTTGATCCATTTTCTAATCACCATTGTTATTTTTCACAAATAATCGTAGATTATCTCAAATGCGATTAAGTTAAAAAGTTTAGCCTTAATTGGATTTAGAGCGAAAAGTGTGATAACATAATAACAAGTGTGATGATCGATAAAAGAAGGGCAAAGATAAGTGGAAACTGCAAGACTGTCGAAGTACACGTACAGAAAGAGAATTGGGTCGGAAAACTAGCATATGGGAGGGGATGCAGTGGAAAAAGGAAGAAGTGATCCTAGGGCTTAAGACCCCTGGCGTCTTCCCAAATATTAGGCAGCAAAGGCGGAGCAGGTGTCGAGGAAAAAACATCTATAGTTGAACGACATCTCCATTTTGGATGGACTCTCGAGCTTCAAGAAGATATTAGAAATCAAAGAAAACACTCCTCCAATTACGTGATCGAACGATACTCATAAAACAGATCTCAATAGAAAGAATTATTAGATATATGTTTAATTTAATCATCTACAAAAGTTCTAAATATATCAGCATATAATAAATTCAACTCACTAAAAAGTGATAAACTCCGTATGTTTATTTCGTGTTAAAACTTACTGAAATTCTCCGTGGGTAAGAAAATATTAATAATGCGAGTGAAACGAGCGAGATTGAACCTATAAAGTCCCCTTTTACTTCTAACCCGCGAAAAGATAAGAGTAAACGTATATTTTGTGTGCTTTAATTGAAGGAACCAGAATGAATTAATCTTAATGCAAAGATACGAGGTGAGAGCATATAAGTACAAGTACATATAAGTATAAGTAAGGAAGAAATTAGAGAATGATCCTTGGTCAACCAAGTATTCACTACGGAACATGAGGTGTCTTCAATTTGGTGCCTCGTGAACCGTATGTAGGTAAAGAACGGAGAATTTGTCGGTGGTAGAACAGATTCCACCAATTTTCCTAACAGGGATTCTTTGTCAGAGGTTTCAGTATTTATGGGTGAAAAGACAACCAGCTCCTTTAATCTAATGAAGCCATATTTTCTTGAGGAGTACTTCAGTTGCCAAGTAAGGCTTCCATGTTTATTCACAAATATTTAAGATGAGAAATAATACCAGGATTTTTACTCTAAGGGATTCTTGTACAAATTTTTCAATGATCAATCTCTAACACATTGATTGTATAGGCTTCAACATATTTTCGCTGACTTTTCATAAACATATGAGATAATTTATGAGAATGGGTTATCAAAACGGCAATGAAAATTTTGTACGAGTAAATTAATATTTAAAATATCAAAATTAAATATTTTCATAATTTAAGATTTTCTTAGTATTTGGAAATTTTTTTTTTTAGAAACAGCAATGCACAAAATAGTACAATTGAATTTGATTCATTCACCTACTATTTCGTTCGTTTTTCACGAAATAGTTCTTAAAAGATTGGAAGATACATTAATCATAGAGCTTATTTGTTTTCTTAAGAAAGTGATATTATTTCGTAGAGTCAAATAAATAGTTATATTTGATAATTCTGTTTACTCCTTAAATGATATGCACTTAATTAAAAGAATATTCGATTGATTCGTAACGATTTTTAAGCGTATTCATCCTACGAACGGATAAAATATCACGGCCAACGTCTCTGTTCATGTGGGTTATCTCATTCAGATAAGGGTGAGTAAAACTAAAAACAAATGTTATATACATTCATCGTTGAATAAAAAATTTTTTTTCGTGATCTAATTTCAAAGTAGCATAGTGATTAATTTTACAACAACAAAGGAGAAGATTTTTTGTCAAAGCTCCAATGATGGATTGCATATCTGTGAGGTAAATATCTCGAATAAAAAATTTAAGGGATGGATGATACAAATGCATCCAAATGGTAATGAATTACGATCATCCTTTCATTGGTCATCGGTATTGAATCCCACACAATTGCTCTGTTATCATTTTAAATGAGTTTCCTCGATACGCACTCCAAAACCGGATGACTGTCGCTCAAGTGCCCGACTACTGAGTAGACCGACAAATCGACTATATATTATATAATCGACAGCTCCACCCGACGCTAGACTGACCGACAGCTTGCTTGAAGAAAATTGTTAGAAAGTGCAGAACTGAAAGTGAAGAATGAAGTACGAAAAGAGTATAAATATTTGAATAAAGGATAAACTAAATAAAACTTTTTACAAGCATAATTGTTGAATATTAAACGAATCAAAAAAATCTAACGACAAGGAGAAAAGAAAAAACTTTGAGAATTCTTCTACTCAAAGCTTAATTCAAATGTCATGAAGCCAAAAATTATAGCATCGAATTAAAAACAGAATTCAAAAGCCCAAAATTTAAGCCATTGTCCATCTTCAGTTATAATCATTCTTTTATTCTTTGAAAAGTTTTTCTTTTCCTCCTTCAACAGAATTCATTCGAATTCGAAGCAAATAATTTGCTAAAAAAGGAAAAAAACTCTCGAATATTACAAGGACGTGGAATAAGGATACTACTAAGGGACAGTTCTTGCATGAAAATCTCATTTGAGCATCAAAGTTGAATAAATAGGATTTTCAGTGTAAATGCACATAAGGTATAAAGGGATGATAAAGGTTCTATGAAGTTCTTACTTTAAAATGTATAGATAGCATATGATTTTCAGTCCTTATTTTTTGCAATCTGTTTATGTCTAGTACTATTATTTTAAAAATTATTTTTTGAAAAATTAGGTCGAATGGAATATATTTAGGATATGGATGAATTTTCAAATGTTACTGTTATCATTAGATATGCAATTTACTCATTTATTGTATTCAACCGCAGAGTTGAAATGGCTTAGATACAGGTCTCAAAGCAATGGTCACGAAGTAGCTGGAAAAAGTTTTTAAAAGTTCTTTTCGTAAGCCTTTACCGAACCTGTTGAATAATATCAGGTATTCTGGGCACGTTTCCGAAACCTTTTCCCACTTCTCAAGCTCTCTATTTGAAACTTTTAGGCGGAATATCAAAGAAAAGGAATGGTATATATTTGTAGAAAGTCTAACTATGGCTTTTAGAGAAACGCATTTCTTAATTTGTCACTATAATTGAGATTTCTTCAAAGCATGAAAGGAATACTTTAAAATTAAAGAAAACTCAAATTGGAACAAGATAATTAGTCTCTCATTAGTTTAGAATATATTATCATTAATTTTGTTGGCATCTAAAAGTTTATGGAAAGTAATTTGCACAATTCTAGTGAGAGGAACCGCTACAAAAAATGTTGGTTTATTTAATGTACTAATCTGATTTTGATGCTTAAATTACATTAACAAAGGCCGAAGTGCAAGTCTGCGTGTCAACAGAAGACCCTTTTCGGTGTAAACATAATGAAGTTTAAATACGCTTGAATAAGCAGAAATATTAGCTCTTCCAGTTGGCAGTGCAGCGTAAGATCTTTCGGTTCTTTCAGGAACATAATGAGCCATGATTGTAGATACATTTTTTCAATTACTGGCATAATCATAATGGAATTTTATCTCAATAAAATTCCATAAACTAATTAATTTTATAAGGGTAAAGTATTATTTCATTATAAGAGTCATATAAGTTACGCATAACATCGCGCTATCGATAAATTTTTCAAGTTAAAATGATATTAACACTTAAGATATAAGCACACGAAGTCCATTTGTTGATGAAAAAGTGGACAAGTAATTTCAAACTCACCCGTGTACTCGCCACTCCTCGAGTGAAGAAGCATGTCTTTCCCTCCCACATAACCTCCATAAGGCACCTCTCCACCAAACGGCTGATGGTACATTCCAGCGACGCCCACCAGCTTTTCCACATCCGCGTCCTCCCCAGAAACCTGTCCATAGACGTCACCATTGTTGTTGGCCTGTTGCTGTGGATGGAATGGTTGCGGGTGGAGGAGTATAGGGGGTTGGCCCCCGACGGAGGAGCCATTCAGAGCGAAAAATTCCTGATGCATACGTTTACCAATCGAGGGAAAATGGATGATTGGGCAATAGTGATTTGAGGATTAGAATATGCGGTACAGTGATATATCGTGACCATTTAGTTTTAGTCATTCGTTTTGAAGCACGAATTAGTGTGAACAGCAAAAATTGTGGGATTTCAGCGAGAAAAGAGATCAGTGGTTGTGGTGATATATTCGGGTTACCGAAATAAATTCCAAGTGATTGAGGTGATCAATAAATGAAGTGAAGGTGTTTGAGGGGGAAGAGGAAAAAAAGAGTGCAAAAACGGATGTTACTGAAGCAGTGCCAACAAGCTCTAGCAAATTATTACATTTAATACAATAGACGAGGAAATAGATAGCATATACTTGTATTACATTTAAAGCAGGGTCTGTTGTTTTTAAGGAAAAAATTACTTAAATCTTCATAGGAAACCACAAGAGTTAGTGTAAGGTATAAACATCAAAGACATACATAATATCAATGGCTACAGACCACAAGCATACGTTATAGTAATCTATATTAATGGACTAAGTAATTGTGAAATATATACAATGACTGGAAAGAAAGATAATTTATTGCATTCCAATAGTTGAATTAAAAAAATCATCACAATATCAATAAACTTCACATAAATGTAAAAAGTAAACCTCATGTGAAAATAAAGCACAATCATGTTTAATTAATAACAACGAAATAAAAATTATAATTTTAGGACGAGATAGAGAATAGTAAGTCTCCACACCCAATATATCTAAATATATTCAACAATATTTGTGCACTGTTATGCGTAGTTATTGTTTTAAGTGTAAAGTCTTTTAATTTCGATATTCTTTTCTCAATTCGAATGACCTTCCGCATTTTAATATGGCGCTTTTCTGATACCCTTTTCAGTTTTTCATTTTTCTAGTTCAGTGCAAATTTGAGTTCAATGAGGAATTTTACTCTTCTTTCATCATCAAATTATATTCCGATGCGAAAAATTACTGAGACTTGTTGATACTGTAATTTTTTTGTTAATGTAAAATGAATGACTCGAAAGGCATTCTAGAAATTGTACGGAGATGCGCATTAATAGGAGTATGAGACACTCGCGAATCCTAGATGGTTTTAGGATCCGTTAAGCTGTTGCAAATAGAGAGGCTTTAGTTCGGTCGATGATTTTCATCAGCTGTCTGACCGGAAATTGAAGGGAGTGATTTGAATACGTAACAAATTGCGGTGAAAAAGAGAAGGGAAATATTGAAGGTGAATCGAGAGAAATAGAGGAAAGTTCAACACGTATACTTCGGACTACATAAAAGGAATTTGGAATTCCTGATGTCTGAAATAAAGTGTTTTTATGTAAATCCATCTAACTTCTTCAAGTAAAAATTATACTTGAAAATTTTTTATACGGATTATAAATAAGAGTTATTTTATAATTGCCTATTTTTATATTTTTAAAAAATCTATCCTGCAAATATTAAACAAAATATTTTTAATAACCAAGTTTGAATTATAATCACTGGACCTGCAAATGATGATAATTTAAATCAATAAAATTAATTAAAATTTTCAAAATAATTATATTCAAAAGATGAGTCAGTTTGTTAAAATACTAACATTTAAATTTGTTAATGCGAAGAAAATCGAATGCGGAAAGCTCAGTTCAGTAGTTCTATCTCTCAGGCGGTGCCAATCGAAAATATCGATGTTACAAACACAACCATAGAAATTATATAAGTAAAATTAAAAGGGACATCATGTTTAATTATGAGTATTTACAGGATGAAAATGCAAAATTATCTCTAAATGGAATGAATAAAATTAATTCAGCGAATAAAATAGCATTATTGTATGCATGATGTTAATGCTTCTGATTTTCGCTTATAATATAAATAATAATAACGAAATTTCATTCAACGAGAAACCATTAAAAGGTATATGATATATGAAGTCTTATTATGCTACAGGATTTAGGATTGATCTATTTAAACTGGATAATAAAGCCAAAAACTGTCCTCCAAACTATCGATGTCCCTTATATGCAAAGAATATTTCTTTTTTCTTACACCTTGTAATCCTTTATATTGTTTTCGATTGGAGAAATTGGGATGAGTGCGTAATATATTTTAAATACTTTCATAGAGAGTTTATTTGATTATTTTACGCTGGTTAAGTGAAAAATTACAACGTAAACCGTTTTTGTGAAGCAAAATGTGGCTCTGGCCTGTATCGAAGTATATATTTCATTATACTTATTTACTTAATTTAATGATTTTGAACTCTAATTGATTGAAAAAATGAATGCTTCAAAATTTGATTCCTTGAATATAGTAACTTTACTTTTAAAAAATATATTTTTTTCAAGACATTAAAACGATCACAGTTTTCTGCAACATATATGCAGAAAAAAGTCAAAGTTCAAGGAAAGAATTACTTTGTTTCATTAGAATTAGCTAAATTTTGGGCTCATTTCGGATGAAACAAAATAAAAATTTTATATCATTATATATTTTAATGATGTTAGAGCGATATTTAACTAAAAAAAATATTTAACAATTCACTAACAAAATTAAAGCGAAACACTGGATTTTCAAATTGTGAATTAGAGAAATTTAAAGAACAGATTCTGCATTAATTAACTTCAATTAATAATTTACTGGCGATAGATATATTTGATTGCATAAATTCATCCATAATCTTAATTTACTGCACATATTCAATCATTGGCATATTTATTGGTGCAGTAAAGATAAAATCAATAAGATATTTATTAAATCAAGAATATCTTTAAAAATTCTACATTATAGACAATTGAATCTGTAAACCTGAAAATATCATAACTGTAAAAAATATATGTATCCTATGGAAATAAAATATGAATTGAATGAACGAGTTTTTCTCTAATACAAACGATGACTATCGTAAAGTGCAACGTGTAAGCCTTCCTTACGTTTATTCTTCTTCTGAAACGCAATAGTGATGAAGTAAAAAAATACATAAAAAAGAGAGAAATAGAGACAAAAAATAGATTTTAATGTGGGAGTGAAATTGCCAGATAATCTGAGGAGTCCCATACGCCGAAAAAGTAAATCGTAGGGTATTTTTGTAGCAGGTGAAATTATGTGAAACATGATGAGACCTTTGGCAGAGAGTGTATGAAGGACGAGAGGGGGCAACTGAGAGGAAAGTGTGTTAATTTCCGTTCATGGAAGAGAGGTGCATTTGTGAGGAAGATGGCATCGCAGAATAACAAGATAGGAGAGATAGAGAACAAGAGAAACGAAAAATACGAAGAAGGGGAAATGAGAGGAGCCTCTATTTTTTACGTCAAAAAAGGAAATTCGGTCGCTATTAAGATAAGCGCCGAGAGCTGATGTGCCAGAGATTTCAGCACATTTCCAAACCTTTTTCTTCCCCAAAAACCCTCATCTTTAAAGCGTGGTTGGATTTTTTACACAGTGATGATGGGTCTTCTTTCCACCGCCTTTTCGTAAACCCTATTCGTTAGGCTCCTTTGAATCCAAGTGGCAATTTCGTTAGCGGAGGACGTAAAGGGCTAAGAATTGGTTACACAAACCGCGGGATCTCGATTTCCTCAGCAAACGTCGTTTGAATCAATTATAAATTAACTCCTGTGATTACTTCTGCTTGTTTTCTTTTTCTAGCAAAATCGACAAATATATATATATATATATATATATATATATATATATATATATATATATATATATATATATATATATATATATATATATAATTGAAATTCTTCCAGGTAATTTTTTCATTGAACTATGCAGACACAAATGTAATAATCTATGTATGAATTAACTGCTTTCAAATATTATAGATAGATAATAGACTTAATTTGGCGAAATTGCGACTGTTGAGTCCCTTCTTCCATTTAACCAAATATTAGAGAATTTTACAAAATTGAAGCGATCCTTTCATGTAATTGTGAAAATCGGAACGATGTCCCAATCTGAGTTCGAGCATACGAAGTAAGCGGAGAAAAAATAATGGTCACTTGGTTCAGACATACATCAAACTCGGATCTCATTTTCAAACATTTCCTCAACTACTTTCACCATATTAACATAATTCCAGCCTTTAAGGGAAATCCCAAATACTAATCCTTTTTCCTTTGATTTGCGATCGATTCATACTGGGAAATCGAAGGGCTCTTTGATATTTTATCAAATCTCTTCCTGATTCTTCAAACGGCGTGACAGAATTTCCTATTCCCTCACAACCATTAGCGTTCCCTTGCTCCCTTAACCTTACTACTACCTCTCACGTCTTTCCGCGTCAACGTCAGGGATAAAATCAATTTCACCCGTTGGAGCGCTGTGGGTTTGGAAACCAATGGTTGCTAAGGGAAACGAATAAATCACCTTATGGAACGCCTCCGCCAATCATTAGATAAACCGGCGACGAAGGAATCGGCTTATCCTTTAGAGCAAGTGTTTACAGAAGAAATCAGAAAGAGGTTTGCAGAGAAGAACTCTGGTTAGAGTCATTAGTAGCATTTATGAGAGCAGCTATTCGACATATTCAATTGATATGATGTGACATCATTTTCTAATTCGGTGATTAACTAGATGTATACCCTTAATTTTACTTCCTCGATTATGCAAATGTAAAAAGTGCGAAAAGGAAACTAATTATCTAAACATCGAACCGATTGGATGCGTTATAGTGGTAATAGTATATCGTATTTATTAAGGATCAGCTATTAACTAAGTCATAATAACGATCTTCATTATTTTGCTTCAATTTTATGGGTGAATTGGTGGCGAAAACTGTAAAAAATGTTTTACACTGTAGAGCTTGGAGAATGGACTTGGATGGAAACGAGTGAGTAATTTTGAGGAAAATGAATGATTGAAAATCCTCGGACGAAATGCTATTGAAGGTGCCTGATGAATGTGAAAAAGTAGTCCTACACATAATATCCCCTCTACAGTTCTTATCATTCTGTATTTTCATGAAATATCTTAGTGAAATGCAAATCAAATACTTATCTTTAATTTATAATAGTGTTCGTTGAAATATAAATACTTATTCATAGATTAAAAAATGCGAATAAATAAATATCGTAACGATACAAGGAATTCCATATTCCAAATTATAGAGCAATCCTGGTTTCCATTTCCCTTCAGGTTGTGATTGACTAAAGAGATATTATCGAATAAATATTAGTGGATTTTAGAATGTTCGTATTCTTTGATCTTAATTTCGTACATTTCCTAGCAGCTTTGATCTGGAGACAGACATTCCACGAAGAGCACAAATCTACGTAAAGCGAGTTGGATTATTTAAAATCTATTCTAATCTATATCTAAATAAAAAGTATAATTTAAAATCTATCCATTAGATATCTACCTCCTTTCAACCCGTTGAAATAAGGTCGTTTACAGAAGCATAGCGGAAATTTCACACTTAGTAATGTATTTCCATTTTTCTTTTTTTTCCAAGTTTCTAAGTTATACTCAAACTCATGAAACAGACACATTTGACAGATGTAAAAGTTATTTCCTTTAGAACTTTTCTTACTGCTAAATTCTACAATAGGTAGTTGCGAAGAAGATTAATTTTGAAAGTAATGCATTGAAATTCAAAACTTAAGCAATCAATCAAACACTTCTAAAGCTCAGAATGATCTATTGCTACATGCTTGGATCAACAACTTGGAATGAGAACAAAAAAAATAGGGCGATTACTTCAATTCTTAAATTGAAAAGTTTCGAATTGTAATCATACGAAAAAATATTTTTCGCTGAAATTATTACAGTTCCTTTGGCTTAAGCTTTTTTAATATATTGTTCTTGCAACCGAGTAGGACTTACCGGTTGTTAATTGGGCAATAAGGATATATTATCATTATCGCTTTTCAAATGTTTGATGTATTTTCAAGCGATTTATGACGTAAGTTAGTTTGAATGATATCTGGAGCTCGCAGTAAAGGCGGTATTTGATATCCATTTAAATTGTAAATCGAAAGAAGAAGACCATAAATATGTGTATTCAGGGTTCTTGATAACTTAAATACGGCGATATGCATCAGAAAGTACGGAAATTAGGTACCATTATATATTTACCTCTGCCGGAAAGGAAAATATATAAATTTGGTGGAAATTTGGGCTATTATAAGTTAAGGTGATGGATGCAGGAAGTCGACGAGAGACGAAAAAACAAAAACCACGCGAAAATTGCGGCGAGACACCGACGCAGCGAAGAGTAAAAAAAGAAATGATAGAGAGACAGGCGTTAGCAGAGAAGAGTTACGAGCCAATAAATCACAGCGCCATAGACACTACGTCACACGAAAAAAAACGTCTTCTGTTTGTACACTTCCGCTCTTTTCCCTTCTTGTCCCCTCAAAAGTCTTCCCCCGAAAACTGTGTCGTCTTATCACCGCAGACACCTTTTGGTGCCCTGCTTCGGGAGGCGTTCAAAAAGGATGGAAAATTAGTGGGAAAAATAGAGAAAAGTAAGTTCTCCAAATATTAGTCATTAGATGACCTAAAGGAGAGAGATAAGTCCGAGAAAACTGTTTGTCTCTCCATTATGTAATTATTTTGGAGAAAAGAAAATAAGTAAATGAATGGAAGAGAACGTAGTTTGTGATGTATAACTAAAAGCAACCAAAATCGCCGAAAGAAATGCAAGGACACGCTTGAAAATTACATCAGAGTATTCGCTGCCTTCCAAAAATTAGCTTTCCACAACTTAAAATTACCATAAATATATATTAAGAGACGAATTTTGACGACCTCATCGAGGAATTTTCATTAATTAAAAAATGAAATTTCTACTTCAGTAAAATTGAAAATTGAAGTTCCTATCGGCGCCATGTAACTCATTATAATAGATGAAAGTATTATTATATAACTGTAACAAATTGTTCCCTACGACTTTTTCGCAGAATAAATGAATTTAGTTTTATCAGAGAATTGTATAAAATATAGATAATGTAATATAATATTTGGTCAGATATCTGATTAATAACATTATACTAAAATATATTTACATCTCAAGAGCAAGTTCCCCAGAATAGAACATTGTGCGCACCGAAAGAATTAAAGTATGAAAGAATTCATCACTCGCAAGAGGAATGTAGGCCACCCGAAAATGTGCCGCTGTCCATTTTAGCACGTAAAGAAAGATATTGATGGAACAAATATTTAGGTATATACGGTTGAGCCGAATGAAAGCAGAGAAAATTTCATCAGAAACTAGAAAGCATTCCTGTAAAGCAACAAATGCACCCGAAGAGATATTACGAGCAGCCTTTGATCATGGAATTTCATCTGTCCGATTTGAAATTGAAGATCGAAGATACCTAAAACTATTTTCCTGCATATTTTCAGTTAAGGAATACGTGGATTTTTAAATTTTATTGCGAACAGTAATTGCTATCTATCTATTCTAATATCTCATTCACATTTCAAAGTGTTTTAAATCGTGATAAAAAAAAATAATTTGGAAACTCGAATATTTCTTTAGTTAAAACTAAAAACTATTTTGATATGACGTTCCACGATGTAAACTAGGACTTCTTAATGCGAATTTATTGGAAAGTTCATTATTTAAAAATGAAAAGCACAAATTCGTTAAATAGAACAATTTTTCAATTTATCGATGATTAAGTTTAAATTTTCTATAGCAATGGCTAGTTCAATATTGTAAAGGAGAAAGGGTATAAACACTTACACAAATGGACCGATCGACGCGTATCTGAACAGTTTTCCACATTTCAGTCATTTGATCCTAAATAATCTGTTTTACTTATACATCGAATCGTAACCCAGAATCGAAAAATATTAAGAGGTATTAATGAGAGAGATTAATTTGAGACGTAACCGAATCTGATAGTGAAGAGATCATCTGTTGGAATCCTTAATTTCTCTGGAACTCCTTTCGTCTCCAATAAAGGTGAGGGTTAAAAAGTGAGCAACTTGAGAGAGGACAGGAGCCTTGAGGCCATTATAAAAATAAAAGCCCTTTGAAAAACAGAGACTTTGATAGAGAGGAAAAGGAAAGCGCTCTTTAAAAAAGTGAAGTTTTTCTCCTCGCTTTTTCCCTATACTTTTTATTCCCGAGAGTTAATCTTTCGCTTCTTCGATAAACAGAGCAACATCTCGATAAGTGGTGCGGCAATTGCCTTGCCTTATGACGTCCGTTATGGATAGTCGGACACGTGTGATGCGGGAAGAAGATAAAGAGATTGAAGAGACAAGAAACAAAGAAGCGATGGGTAAATATCACTCTCAGGAAAGCTGTTTTCCTAGGCGCCGTATTTGTCTAGAGAAGAATACCGTATTTTCGAGCCAAATACAACTGTTTCGCAGATAAAATATTTCAAGAATAAGGGAGTTTCGAAATAAAGAATTTCTGGTTAACAAAACTCAAACTGCATCAAAATAACTCGAAAAATGGAGAGCTTGAAAATGAAGCATTGTTAATTAGAGGATGTTCACTCCAAAGATAATTATTTAGATATATTTATTATTAGATCAGTGATAATTACACCATAACCTACGGAGAAGATCATTAGGTTATTTTTTCAACTAAGGAAGCAAGAATTTAGCCGCTTATTTTAGTCCATGTATCCTTTAACTCTCAAATATATCTATGTAGGATATTAAATACAATTCATTAATTACTTTCCTTAACTTATTTTCAGCAACATGGTCATTTTATTGTGAATATTAGAAACATCGTATATAGAAAAGTATATAGGTAATATTAAGTAGTATATAAGAAATTATAAGTATTTTTATCCACATATACAATATATATATATATATATATATATATATATATATATATATATATATATATATATATATATATATATATTCAATTGTTCTGTGACAACATCCAAAACATAATTGAATACTAATGAGAAACAACAAAAAGTTAGTGATTTCCACAGTATATTTTAAATTGAGTTTATAATTGAATAATATCAAATAATTATACACTGAATATCGTATTGAATCTAAATCAAGATTTAGCACATTAACTAAAGTAAATGTTAGTAATATATAGTGATGAGAGGGTAATAATTTCGATGATTAGGAATAATTTCAATCCTTCGAAATAAGATGCTTTTGTTTTTATATTCCATATATATATATATATTCCATATTTTTCACTATTCTAATATGCAGTTACACTGCATTATTGTTGTTTTGTGGTTTAAAAGAAAACTTTCTCGTTCCAGAAATATGACATTTGCCTTAGAAAGGCATTACGAAAGATCATTCTTAGGTTAAAAAAACATCAAATTGTTATTTGACTGTAGAAGAAAATGTAAAGACATTTTCCAATTAAATTTTCTATTTGATTTATACACTAACCTTCATATTTATGGATACCCTTTTATCTCCAAAAGGAAGTGCTCCAAGTGCTGCAGGTGCTTGCCTTTGTCTCCTATTCCTGTATACAATGAACAAAATGGCCGAAGTAAGCAAAACGATGACCACCGTCAACACTCCGATAACCAGTCCTATGTACTGGCTCGACTGGGTCTCCTTCCCCTGTCCTGATGGAGCCGCGGCTAGAGAAAATTTAAATCGTAGCGAGAATTAATTTCCAATTACAGGGACTATTAAATGCTTAATTCGATTAAAACTATATTATTTATCATAGTTTATTATATCACTTTCCACTTCCCTTTTATATTGCATACTTAGTTACTAAAGGACCCGATCGACTGACCGACACTCGCTCTACCGACGGATCGATCGATGAAGTTTTCGTTCAGTCGATACGTCGGTAAGGTGAGCTGTCGGTCAGACGGCATAGACCCAATCACGAACAATCTCAACAACAGTCATTTCCAGGTTAATATATTAAGATCCAAGAAAACTTGTACAAGAGATCCAAGTGCGTGATGGCAACGAATGCCAGTGGCAGATAGTGTCAGAAGAAAATTAATAAAGGAATAAATATCTAATGAGCGATGTATTTTGATTGCCATAAAGGTACATTACATCCGACATTAAAAAAAATAAATCTATCTGATATAGTAAATCAAAAAATAAAGAAGATAGTAACAGAAATAGAGTTCAGACTTACCTATCTATGCGAAGTTACCTATTACGAAAATTAATTCAGCATATGAATAAGTTTATATAATATATTTAAGAAGATCCACAAAGATAGAAAATTTGGTTGAGTAGTAGAACCGTACCTTGTGAAGAACCAGTATTTCGATCATCTCTGGTGGGTGATGTTTGGACCTCGTCTCTTTGTAACGGATACTCCTTTTCCCTTTCCTCCGGAACGAACCCGGAGTCTCCGGCACTGCTTGCTCCGGAAACACCATCGATCGGGCCCAAGAATGTTTCCTCTTCCGTAAAGTTACCCGATACGACGACTATATTAAGATGACAAAAAGAAAGAGCCTTAGATGAAACCATGGTAAGGTAGGCGCATAAGGTAATTGAAAAAGTACAAAGGAAAATTTCTAGTAAACGCTATTAAAATGCTTGATGAGTGAATGCTTAAAATGGCTTTTGCATATATATAATATTATATTTAAATTTTGTAAGATGTACGTGTCTCAAACACGTATTTTTACGTGTTTGAGAAAATCAGAGTACAAAATAGAATTTTTCGTTTGAAATCAAAAAACTTACAGCGAGTGAAAATATCAAATAATACAATTTAGAGTCAATAAGGATATAGACATCATTATGACGCTCTACTCATGAATACATGGATAATACAACAAATTGTAATCAAACATTACGCTGTTAAAGCATAACATTGAAATAATGTGTGTTTTGTAATTCATTAATAGAATTCCAAGGAAGTACAGATTGTATAGGATGAGATTTACGGATTAAAATGTAAGGCATATAAAAGAGGCGAGTGTTTGCCAGATCTAAGGGAGTATCAAATTCAGCCATAAACATTTTCAATTAATGTGATATGAAACTTCATACTTAAATAAGATGAATATTGAAAATACTATGACTTATAATGTTGAGAAATTAGTTAAACGTTTATTTAAAATTTCTTTAATCACAACTTAACCTTCAAAAATAGGGAAAAAAATTAAAGAGTTCGAAGAAAAACCTATGCTTTGAATGATTGTCATGCTATGAAAAGGCGAGTCAAATAGTAAAAGATAATGCGAAGAAGGTATCTCAGAAACATTTTCTTAATTTCAAACATCAATTACGTCTTTCCTTTACAAAATGAGTTTTCCAACATTTTTGCTAAACTGAAAATCATTTTCTGATGGCGTTTTTTCATTTCTTCCTAGATTTTATGATGCGTTAAATCGATACGAATTTCTGTTCTTATGCCACAAATCGATGTTGGCCAAATATATTCTCCGATGAATTTTTAGATGAGACAATAGTTTATTTAATTTTTACAGGCATGGAATTTGGATTCCTTAGAAAATTTAAAAGATGATTGAAACATATACGTAAACTTGATGGGTATAAAGTGACTACATTACTTAATCTCTCATAAGAATCAATGATAAATATGCTTATTTTTCAATTCCTTTGTAAACTTCTCGGTTTTTCCACAATATTACTATGAACATCAGGACGTAGTTTTTTTAAATAAATTCATAAAAAGGCGAGCAGTTTGATTCTTCGAATAGTTTTGTTCAATCAAACAGAATCTTGTGAATTGATTGGTGGAGTGTTCGACGTTTGCGATTATCTCGAGAATATTGAAAATGAAATCTTATTTACCAGACGTTTTCAGATTGTAGACTCAAATGCTAATAAAATGTCTTTAATTTGAAAAATGAAAGGTCTCCAACCGTTCTTCTTCCTTGAGTAACTTAATTTAAGTTAAACTTTTCTCGGAAGAGCTCTTACAGAGTTCCGTGTTCTTCCCACTGCCAAAATGCACTTGTTACTGCCGCGAGAATCGTCCTATTTACGCAAGCAACCGCAGGCCACGCCCCATGACACAAATTCCCTTGGTATCTTTTTGGACCCCTTGACCCTCCGGCGGACGGCGTCTGCGGAAGGCCGCAAACGAGGGCAATAGCCATTGGGTCGAAGGGCAAATAGAGAGGACGAAAGATAAACCTGATTGGAAGGAGTTCCCTAACATTCAGAAGGCGAATGCTTGCGTTTTTCTGAGATTTTCTTTTTTTCAAAGGAGAATCCCACATTTTGTCTCTTACGGTGTTAAATCTGATGAAAGGAGAATCTGAATACGGCAATGGAATGCGATCAAAAACATTTGGTTTTACAGTCCTCGATGATAAGCTAGTTAAAAAACAAATACATCCAACTTAAGTGCATTCGATATTTAAACGTAATAAAATGTTTTGAGACTTTTTCGATCTTAGATTTGATTGAACTATATACACCTATATATTTATAATTATATTGGTACCTATTGATAATTCGACATATACAATTTTCGTCGTCATGTGCTGAGTCAAAACATATAATAATCTTATAATCTGCCATAGAACTTGAAATTCTTTCCCTTAATTAAGTTGGACTGTGTGAGAAAAAAATTGCACTTGCAACTAAAGTTGTAAAGTATAATACACTATTAATTCGTATTAAATTAAAATAAATATCTAATGTACTAGTATGATGGTCATATCTTTCATCTTTCAGAAGCAAAATTACTTATTGTTCTAAAATGATGTGCAAAGGATAAGAATAAATATTCAAAGAAAGATGTATTCGTAGAATAAGTATTTGACTGATTGAGGACACTGAATCTTATTTCTTCTTCTGCCTGTTATATTTGAGAGGAATTTTAAGCCAGATTTTTCGCAGAATTTATTATTCGAACATTATCTTCTCTCGAAACTAAGAAAATAAGTTTTCATTAAGCCTTGCCTGATAATTCAAGTGGACGGCTAACGAGGTAATTACCATGGAAACATACCCTAATTAATGAGGATCGACAAAAAGAAATCAGATAATAATTGTTGCCCTATTACTTGAAGACGATTAGCGTCCAATTTGATACATTTCATTACGAAAGATAATCACGGAACTCAGATACGAAATGTCTGCCCCCTCTCTTGTATTTCCATTCTCAATACGACCTGCAAGTAATATTTTCATCGAATTTTCTTTTGGAATTTAGATGAAGATCGATATTAAACTTTAATTGGCTTCAAAGTCCATTACTTCAGCAATTGTATTAGGATGAATAAACATTTGTTTTTAGCGTTCAAGTCTATTTCAACTCACGAAAATTTCGGATTTCCTTCTGAAGAGATATCAACGGTCGTTCTCAGAAATCTTAAGAGGGATGAGAATAATAAGGATGGAACTTAGAAATGGAAAATGAAGAAATAAGGGTTTCTCCAGAAGCGACTGTTTAAAATCCCAGAAAAGAGAGAGTACTTGAGGCGAGACTTCTGAAGGAAATATTTCCGGTAAATAGAGAATAAAAATAGAATTCGGCATTAAAAAAGCGATCGATAGATTTGAGAAGAAAATAAAAGAGATATATTCGCGTTGAAAGCAGTTATAAAAGGAATGAAAAGTATATTACAGAGAACTCTTCTTACCAAAAAGAGAAACAGATTGCAACTTGCGATCTCAGTAAGATTTATTTCATGATATTGGAATAAGTAAAATCTGAAACGGAAATTTCATCAGAAAAATAATATTTGTTACGTACAGCAAATTAGAATGTTATAGTAAAAAAGATGTATTTATAAATGAAGATTTGATAAACAAAGAATAAAATGATAACATTAGAAGGAGCAGGTAGTTTGTAGTATTAGATATCTAGCTGTAGGATTTTAGGTTTGTAAGTGTATAAAAAATATAACAAACTATTTTGTCCTATTAGATATCAATAATGACTAAAGCAGTCTAAAACATGAAAGAATCTATATTTGAGCCTTCGAAAGCTATTCGGGTGGGAAAGTTTGATAATTCAGTTAAAAACGAAAAAATTCCTAAAATTTGAAGATAAATATGGTTGGAGGAGAGTGTGAGAGAAAGTACATTCTCATCTCCGTCTAATCCAGTTGACAGCGATGCATCTATTTACTCCACGCACGGGATGTATCGGAAACTGGTGACGGAAGCTATAAGAATTTAAGATTCTTTCTTCAAGGGTTTTCTGTAGCGAAGAATAACTTTAATACGGGTGAGATATATTGGCCGACTTGAATCACTGTCGCGGATATAAATGCATTCGGAAACATAAACTAAAAGTTTGACGGCAAATATTTCCTTATATCCTCCGAGGAACCGAAGGAGGAAACTTAAAACGTAACCCAAAAGGGTTTTTGCATGGTAAGTATTTTTAGTGTCAAAGTATCTAAAATAGGAAGCTAATTTACTTTTCGTAATGAAAATGAAAAATGTTTGAATTTTAAAATAAGAGTCTATGTTTCATTTAAATTATCGTAAAACTAAAGACAAATAGTATTCAAAATTATAAAAGGAGAGAGTGTTTTAAATTGTTAAATAAGAGTGTTTTTATTTCCAGCAATGTGTGAAAATTATAATTCGGGATAAATGATAACAAGTCGAAACTGCGAGGGAAAGGGATAATTCAGAGCAGGGTCATTCCACTTGAATGGTATAAAGAGCTAACCAATGGGCACAGTGGATTCAACAAGGCGATCCTTGAAACTATTTCCATGATCTATCACAGAGCTACGGTTCCGAGAAATGCCAATTAATTTGTTTCGGGCCAAGCGGTTCTAATTAGGAAGTGTGGGAATTAATGTGAGCTCACCAATACACGTTTCAAAAATGACGATAACTCAAACAGAAAGAGGATATTAGGACGCTTTGCTAATTATTCATAAGGAACCACAAACGGATTTCTACGCTTTGTGATTTTCAAATATCCTATTTTACCTTTCCATAAAGCATTTTTTTAAAAGGTACGAGAGATTCGTGAAATAACTCTTGCGATAGAAGGGAAATGGTTAAATTACACGTTAGTCCAAACTATTCTTATTATTAGAGTACTATTAATTTTGAGAAATGTTGATTTTTGGAGGAAATCAGCAACAACTGGAAGAGTGCCGTCATAAGAGGGCAATAAAGCCATGTAACAAACTTTAAGTAATTATCAAATACAAATTGTCATTTTCAGCTTTTGCTAGTATCACTTCAATTTTTATATTAGGATTTATTTTCTGTTCAGTAAAAAGTAAATCGATTTCCGTATACACTGCATTGCAGTTATAATCTCATCAAGTTGTAAAGAGATTGAATCTAAGCTCGGTTTCATCGCGAATCGTTTGTAAAACGTTTGCAATTTCGAGAAGAATATTAAAGTAAATTTAACTAAAAAATCGTACAAAATATTACACCGCTCAAGAATTTACTGGAAATTTATGAAAGAAACATGCGAATGCATATTTAATGCGATGAATTAGACATATAATAAATAAATTTCATCGAACAAGCATTACTGATATTTCGACTGAAAATAATAATAAATGAAATTATATCATTCACGATACGTAAAAACGTCACTTAAATTATATAGTTCATTAAAGAAAAGGGAATGGTAAACGGTGCATTTTGGTTATTGGAAACCTAAGATACATTTATTCTTACGTGCATTTTACATACATACATTTCGATTTCTCTTCGAACTCCTAAAAAAATCCAATCGACAACGTTAGCTTTATCAATCAATTTTAATTTTTAAATGTCCAATCATAAATGAAAGAGAAAATGATAGGAGGAAAAAAAAGAAGTAGGTAGAAATTACTGCAGTGATGAGAGAAATCCACTGGACTTGATCTAATGGGATGAATTGAAAGGGATTCTCTCCAGCAGCTCTAGGAAAGAAGCATTATCAAAAACCTTTCACAGCGAAGACAGAGATATCGGCGAGAAAATGGTGAGCGCATCAAATGAGGATCGTTAATTCCCGCAGATAACCATTCGAGGCATATCTCAGTGGTTGGCACTGTGGTCGGAAGTAAAATCAAATTTGCATTTAAACCAATTTGGCGGATAAAACACACAGTTGACCGCGATTAATTTGCTTGAGATCGACAGAATCGGATGAAAAGGTGGTTTGCAAGAGAGTGAACCGGACCAAGAAGTCATGCAGTGTTATAAAGACCAAGAACGTTAGAGAAGAATATCCTGTTAAGCATCAGAAGACAAAAAGTATCAGAAATTCGAAATCAAGAATATAAGTATGTCTAAGTAAATAACCTGCTACCTTTAGGCACGTGGCAGCGGGTGCATGAACCATGACTATTAATCAATCAATTACTTCCACGTATCTTTCTCGGAAAAATAGAATCTATGCGTCAACTTTATACGTCAATTAAGACATAAATAATTATATTACTATTATTAGTATTTCAAGACTTTGACAAGTACCTACGAAAGTGATATTTACCAATTAATCAGGAACAAGAGGATTAATTAGGAACAATATCTCTCTTTACAATAGCATACGAATACCGAAATAGCCGGATGAGAATACATTATTTCTTTACAAAATAGCAACTGGAAACATCAGCAGAAATATCATAAAATGTATATATCATCAAAGTAAACATCATACAGTTGAGTTGAGGCACTAACTAAGGCTAACCTATGTATACTTATGAGGGATGGTTCAGTGCATATGGCGACCTGATGCTTAGATGCATCGAGTTCTTAATCCTTTGGGGATTCAGATGAAACTCAAAAAGTGACCTAAATTAGAGCAACAAGTCCGTAGGATGAATTCCAAATGTGGGTTTTCGGGGAATCACTCGTTTTTCTCATGAATTGGATTATTTTTATTTCGAAGGCGATTTTAACGAATCATCGAATCGAATGAGAAATAACTTTTCACCGAAAGAATCGAAAAAAAATTATCCGCGATTTTTAACTTCAGTTGGAAATTTAGTTTCGCCTTTCGATGCAAATTGCGCGAATAAATGTTCTGAAGAGATCTTTTTCAATCGGATTAAAATGAAAATAATGGTAATCCCATTTCGTAGATTTCAATTAAGATTCATTCTGTGTTTTCATGGGTCTTCGATTCTCTCCTCAAACCGCTGACCGGTGAAATCTGATCATTTTATCGAGAGATGCAGATTTTCGAAAATACTGATTGAATGAAAAAATGGATTACGACAGCTGTGGAAAAACGGACATCAAAATTTCGATTCATATTAAAGAAATTTATGAAATGTATCCCAAAAGATCGGTTTCTTCATTATTTCCATAATGGATTGACAACTGAAATGAATTATTCCATTAGTATACATAGTATAGAGAATACATCAAGTAATTCTATACTCAATTCTCATTATTTGCAAATCTAACAAACCCAACGAAATGGTTATAAACCATTGATATGTCTATTGACAAGACACAAATATACTTTGTCAGATATTTTCATCTTATTTATTTTCCAGAACTTGAAAGATTAAACCAAATTTATCATCTATTCGTCTTTCAAACATTCATATGCAGTGCTTTCCTTGAAATCATTATTTAAAATAATTCATATCCTTTATGTTGAAAAAAATTTGTAACACTTCAAAATAGACAGTCATACACTTACTTTACTGAACATTATTATTACAAAATAAAATATTAACCGGCATAAATACATGTCATTACTCTGAAATTTATTACAGTACTTATTAATGTGAGTAATTCACTCCCTTACCTATCTATGATCACTGCAAGAGATTCATCTTCCTAACTACAATCAAGAAACGAAAAATACTGCTCTTCCTAATATAACTTTTGAAAACATTTTAAACATATGAATAAATTTAAACGCCAATATTATTTTTTAATGGATTCTTAAACTTCTATTATTTTACTAAACTCATTACCTATTCTTATTTAAAGGTATTATCCTATCATTATTAGATATCTTTATATGGGAAGAATAGGTTTTTAAAACTTTGTACTTAAGAGCAGTGAAGTGGGCAGCATACTTGCCTGACAAGTGGGAGACCTCGGTTCGAGTCCCGGTCATGTCGCTATTTTTCATTCCTGTTTAACTTAATCATCTTTAATCTCTTCAAAATCCATTAATACGATTTTTATGTTTAACTGAAAGCAAACAGTGATGTGTATTACCTTAACGACCAAATCGGTGACATAAGCCATATTAATGAATCTATATCCCGATAACATGGTTTCCTGTATTCCTTTCCACACCTTACTGTGTGGAAAATGACCTTGTTGTAAGCACATAATCTGCGAAATGATTTCTTCAGAGCAACATCGGGTGACAGTTCAGGGAATTTTCCACATTACAAAAAGATTTTAGAGAAATGATATTTCATGGAAACTGTTCTAGAGTAAAATATGAGTGATACGCAAATTGGCAATAACCTTCTATTTTTCTTTATGAAAAATATTTCATTGTACTGCGATGGTATCCATTTACCCATGATACGAATTCAACTGAAAACGTCTCTCTTGATGCATAAATTCGAAAAATAAATTTCAAGGATTAGAAGTTAATGTTTTTAATTCATATTTTTGAAAATGAATGGTCAAGTATAGAAACTGGAGTTTCACGATATTCCAAAAGAGCAAGTGGAATAATCGAATTCAGCGTTCAAATTTCACAAACATTCTTCTTTCATTCACTTCATCTGATACGTATGATGGCACTCACAGCGAAATGAAGGCGAATTCTAAAAACTCTTATTTGTGAAGAAGAAAAGGTCTAAATTCGTAGCATTATTAAATTACATCGTTCAACTCAGATGATTTATCTGCGGAGTAAAAAGGACTCACCCGAATCGAATGAGACTTCGCTGATCATTATCCATCGCGAGGCGAAGTACAGCTGCAGCTTGACGAAGCGCCCAACTCTGTTGTGCATCTTGATGGTGACGTTGCGAGCCGCTTCCATGATGAGATCGGGCATATACGAGAAGAATACGGGCTCGCCATTAAATTGGCGTCCTCCTATGCTGAAGTACACTTTAGCATGGGAGAAAACCTGTTTAGAAGAAGGGAAACATAAATCCTTGGACTTGAAGAGAAAAAGAAAAATACCGTATTTGACGGCATATAAGACGCACTTTATTTCCTAAATTAGATCTCAAGAAATTTTCCCACGTCTTATATGTGAAGGTATTAGTATCGGTGCTTAAAACTGTTTGTTTAAAAAGAATACCGTCGGAAATATGATTAAAGGAAACAAAAGATTAAGCTACACCATTCAGTATAAACTAAAAGTGTTAAATTGCATGGAAATAAAGGAGTAGTAAGACATTATGTTATTGTGATTCCGCGCTGTCGCACGGACTATAATAACTTTTTTTCCTTGTGTGTGGCCTACTCAATGTGGGTGCACTTTATGTGCCGTCAAATACGGTACTCAGAATTATTAAAATAAGGATATTTTTACATACCATACATAGACCATACATACATACATAATTGGTAACATATTATAAATGACGAATTGTTAGAACTGGATTTCAATTAGAATTGGGTCAAGTGTAGATGTTCACGGGAAGCTAATACATTTTTCATATGCAATGTACACACAATATAAAATATTATGTTTATCAAATAAGACTTTTTCTTCATAGTATGAATATAAATTAAACTAAAGTTGTAAATGAAATATACAAAGAGTGCAGTGAAGATGTGTATCTAAATAGGAAAATCATTTCCGAAATCATAGGTAGCCTGTGCTAACCCATAGCTGTGCCTGCGCCTAACAGGCGCGCGTAATCTAATTAAAGACGACAAACAACACACATATATATATATATATATATATATATAGAAACTATTCAATTTCCCTTTTTTTGGTGCTACTTTCAAATCCATACGTAGGCGCTATTTCTAATTTTGCAAACGAAAGGAAGCATGCAAGTGAAAAATCGAAGTCTACATGTATATCTTATGGGAACAGTTATTCCCTCCTGGAGTCGAACTGAGTACTCCAAATTAAATTTTTTTTTTCAAAAACCTTTCCGGAGATTTACGTAATAATTTCTCAAATTCTCAGGACGATTGGATGTATGGTTTTTGAGTCTTTAGTGTACAGACACACAAACAGACAGACACATAAACAACACAACCTAATCAATTATACAATTATGAAATTTTTTACCAAATTAGGTAACGTCATTAACTCACCAAGTTGATTTAGGAGTTGATGACCAAAATAAGAAACTTTATTCGATTTCCCTTCTTTTGGTGCTACTTTCAAATCCATACGTGGGTTATTTCTAATTTAATATTGCAAAAAAAGGAAGCATGCAAGTGATAAAATCTAAGTTTACATGTAAACACCGGACACACACCAAACGGATTTTATATATATATATATATATATATATATATATATATATATATAGATTCTAGGTGCATCATTAATGGGCAACGTGCTTTTCTTCCAATCTTCGTATATATTCCATATATTTCTATTTTGTTTTCCTGTATTACACTTTATTCAATTTTTTCATCAATCATTATTTAAATTCAGATATTCTCCCATAATTTGAATGATTGAACAAGTGCAATATTTTAAGCTCTCTTTTGCTTTGACTCTAAACCAACGAATAAATACCATACTTATTGACCATTAGACCATTTTTATAAGACTGTCCATTTTCATCAGGCAATTCCACATCTTAAGTTTAACAATTACTTGAGCACTTAATATACCGTATTTCCCGGCCTATAAGACGCACCGGCGCATAAGACGCACCTGGATTTTTCAGGTTAGAATTTACGAAAAAAACTAAAATACTTGGATAATGCAGAAAAGATTTTTAATAATAAAATTTTACATATAAAGGGAACTTTAATATCAAAAAATTAATTAGCAAATATATCAGAGTTTATTCATCATAGAACCCCAGAAATTCCTCATCACTGATGCTAAAATTATGCGTGTAGATATTTTTTCGGGAGTCGTCACTTTCCTCAATCAAAATGTCATCTTTCACTTCCATCCAGCGCATTGCTGATTCCACACTTTTTGAAAGACTTTATGATAGAGCATCACCCATTGCAAGATTAAACTAAACATGCTACATTGAATGCATTTATATTTTATACGGGAATTTTTTTGAAGGAAGTTAGACATCGACATATTAAAACTTAATTTCTAGCAACTTGCTCAAAAAAGTGTTATTATCAAAATTTTTAGTGAATTGAACTGTTTTCAATGCCTGATACATTAAAAAGTAGTTAATGGTATTTATTTATCTTGTCAAAACGGTTGCTTATTATAACCGTGATATCCGTACACCATGCGCGTAAGACGCAGGCTAATTTTACAGCACATTTTGGAGAAAAAAAGTGCGTCTGATCGGCCGGGAAATACGGTAATTACTTTACATTTTGATACATTTTCTTTATTTTCTGCGGAACGCACAATAAAGAGTATACTGAAAAGTTTAAATGAGGATATTGATGTTATAATAAATGTACTCTTTGCTTACCTGAACATCTTTGGTATGGAGATTGTTCGTATGAAGATACATAGACGAAAAGTTCCGTACTCGATCGAACTCGAAAATCAACTCCACTGGCCTTCCCGGAAACCCTCCCGTATCGTTCCGCCATCCAACCCATTCATAACCTGCAAGATGCACAATTGTTAAAATTAGACGTTTGATAATCGAAGGGAATAGAACTTAGAGGTTCAACATGAGTAATTTTTTTTACAGATATGACGCTGTCATTTTCGCAAGAAAAAAGTTCTTCATTCAAAGAACGTATTTTACATAATTTTCGGGCATGAATGAATTTTGATGCTAACTCCCAGCGATGATAATGGGAATGTTCAATTCGAATCAGAATATTCAAGGCAACGACGCTAGAATTAAGTGAAATCCCATCCAGGCTCCTTCCTGATGAACGATTACATTGTATGGGATGATAAATTTGCATACATTTGCCGTGTTTGCTACCGGAGCTTTGGAACACCAGGCTAAAAGTTTAGAAACATGAAAACTTCTTCTGTAAAATAATTTGACAGAGAAATTATTCCCTATCTTTTAGCGTTATTAAACAATCATTTACTGAATATTATTATCAATTCTATTCATAGCTAATAAAATTCACTAGAATTCACACATTTTAAATTTGATATCTGCTGAAAAATGCTCGTTTGCATGATCGTAGAAGGGTAAATTCTTATCGATCATCCAATCTTCACCAATATCTTCTATTTGAGGCGGGACTGATGAATCTTATAATTGATTTTAAATTCTCGCAATTGGAAATGGTTCTAAAAATTACCTTAGACATTTAAATTTTAAATTGACAAAAACCTCTATTCGCAGAATATTTCTTTTCTTGGATGCCATTCATAATAAAATCGTTATTTTTAAATTATAAGAACAGTTTTTAAATTCAATTCAATTTAAACGTCGGATTAACTATTGTGCCCATTTTTCACCTTTCATCATGGAACAATGATAGATTATGAGGTTCTCAGGTTCTTACATACATACATATACATAATAAAACACTATAGGACTACATCCCTTGTTTCAAAGACTTTGAGATATATTTATTAAAATGGGGAACAGCAAATGCTATCCTAGTATAATTTCACGACATTCTAAGGTTATGGTTTAAATTAGGGTATTTATATTTTTTTACGAAACAACGATCGTTGTTCAATAGAGAGAAAATCTCGAAGAGGAAATTATTAAATATTTCAGAAGAAAGAGAAACCATTACTTGATGCAGGCGGTTTCATTATTTCAAAGGAAGATTTAAATGTAGTTTTTGGTCAAATTTTATCTTCTTTGGCCGAAAAATTAATCGGAAAATCCTCAGTGAGCGCTTTACTCTATGAACAGTCTCTTTTTCTCTTCAATGGACCTGAGAGTCAGCTTTGAAGAAGATCTCGCATTACGATATGAAGCCAAAGGAATTTTTAGAATTTAAAAGCCTTTACTTTTCGAAGTTGAGTTGAAGCATATTTTTTCAAAGCACTTAACTATAAAACTGAAACCTCTTCTTCAATAGGGATTAAACCTTTTCCATTTATAATTAGAGAAAATAATTCCCTTTGGTTAATGACGATACACAACTATCACGAACGTTTATAATGGCTGGGTTTTCCGTAGGGAATTCCATAAGAATAGATGTTAAAAAAGAAAAATTTCTAAACATTGATTATATTATTTATAAATAAATAATTATATTACTTATAAATAAATAATATAATTATTTTCTCCTGTATATGTTCTTTAATGAAAATTTTCTTGCGTAATCGTTCCCTTTATATCCATTGCATTAGGAAAATTCGATGTATTTTAGTTTAGGCAAATACAAATACATTTAGATAGCACATGACACATTGTTGTATTATATTCACTTTAAATATGCACTTATGAGGTATTTATGGTTACCCTTTATTAAGTCATCCAAGAATCTCTCTCTGATTTAATCGCTATTGAATGAAAATCGTGGGGGAAAAAGTATAATATATTTTTATTGCGAAGTAGATTATTCAAATATTAGAAAAATTTGTATGGGGTTATAATTCCTCCATCCTTATTAAAATTATTTGATCTTATTATTCAAGAACTGTTGTGAAAAAAACAATAATATAAAATAAATTTTAAATGAAATAAATACCGATACAGTAAAATAGAGCATAGCTTGAAAATTATGCAACTGACATATTATTTTATTTAAAATTCTATTTTTCTTATAATAGCTGTGAAATTTTCTGAAATTTTATAGTAACGACTCGACTTTTACTCTGTGTATACTCAATACAATCAAAATAAGCTCAAGATAAGCTAAGAAACAAAAAAAACTCCTAACAGCTGTACAATAATTACTCTCATAGACAACAATGTTTTTTGGAATAAATTTGATCATTTAATGAGGCTAAATCAGGATTGGAAAGATAGATGGCTACGTACTTCTCTAACCACAAGTCTTTATCGGAGATGTACCATCCCGTCTTCCATGTTTCGCAAAGTAATGAATACTGAATCACTCGCCTCAGAGAAACTAGACTGGAGATATTCGTGTGGAAAAAAATCTATGTGCTGTGCTGGATCCCACGACAATTTCCAGTCGTCTCTCTATCTCGTGGGCGAAATGAAATTATGTCCAGCCGGTATTTCCCAGAGGCATTTCCGAAGTCGGAGAGCGAACTGCAATGGGTTTAAAGGAGATGAAGGGAAGTACGGAGATGGTAGAAACAAACATCAAAAGGAATATTTCCTGCTAAGAAGAGCTTCATAAGGCAAGTAAAAAAGTGGCTATTTTTGATAGTCTGAACTGAGGGATGGAAGAATAATTCAAAGGGAAAGTTTGATTGAGTTTGGCAGGAGGATTGGTTAAAGGTGCAGGAAAAAATGAAAAAGTTGAGTGGGATTTGGGTGAGATGCATTGTTCTCTCCGAAGAAGGACATTAGACAATAAACGGAAGTGCATCGGGAGATCTTTTCCAAGAAAATACTTCGTAAATGAAGACAATACAATTGTTCCACGCAACAGTGATTGCTTCTAATATTATATATACTTAATTAACCAAAATTTACCAAAAAGATATTAAAATGTATATATTGAATTGTTTCAATTGTAAATACATTGTTTTTCTTTAGAGTTTGTATAAATTCTTGCATAAACATTTAAGTTTAAAGCGCCATTCGTATAAAACAAACATTAGATTAGAAATTGATAAATATGTCGAAAATGAGAAATACAAAACTCTTGCTAATATTCTACTCATCTGTGGAACTTTAAAATCGCATGATAAATCAAAATGGGAAAATTTTAATTACCGTTCTTTTCGGAATATAAGGATCACATAAAATCACAATGTATACTAAAAAATTGGTATTACGTCTACGTATGAATTTTTGTTTGCTTTCTATTCTCTTTAGTCAGACTTGTTTTGGCAAACTCAGTGCAGGAACTGATTCGTGCTTAGTTCGCGACGACAAACCATTCAAAGCCAAATAGCGATGTTATTATTCGGCGATTGTTCTTCCAAACTCTTTCCCCGATTCGCAGCTGTTTCGCTCAATGCGCATTATGTCTTTCTCATGGAAATAGATGCATTCACTGATCCTTATGATCTTATGGTAATCTATGAAAAAAGTGATTGCACTATTTTGAAAGTTTCTCTTGTACAAAAATATTCCTCTTTTCCATTTATATAGAGGAAATCCTAATCCAATTGATAACTTATTTATTTTTAATTTCTATGAATCATTTTTAAAAGACATTTCCTGGGAATAATAATTTACTACGAATCGTACTAATGATCTTTCATTTTAATTAAGACTTATTTCTTTCATTAAGATTTATTCAATTCAAAGTTTTATATCCCGTTTAAAATTTTCTATCTATGCGATATCTCCCAAGGACATTACAAAAACGGTTATTCTGTCACTAAAACTCTCAATTCTCCATCTTCAAGTACAGCTATGAAGTAGCTGTAAATTAATATGTCAATTCTAAATAACACTGAAAAAACAGTTAACCAGATATTGTTTGTCATTCATTCCTAATAAAAGATCAGTACTTGAACTGGGAGCTAAAATGGATTGATTTGATAACACAAAGTATTTGTTTATTCTTATTTCGTTTGATTCTTAATTGATGGTATATTGAAGATGAAAAGTTCAATTCCTTTCATCGGAGAAATAAGTGACTGTGAAGTGCAATGGTTCGATGCATTAACTTGCACCTCATTTCCACAACGGATCGATCCTCGACATACTTCCGTTAAGCAAACTTAGTCTAGCAGTTATGAACTTTCTCCTTTGATCCCGCGGTGGAATCTCTTGAACAGAAAATGCACTTACCTTTGCCGTAGCCTCGGATATCGAGTCTAAAGTTGTCGGCGCCTTTCTGTCCGTCGACCAACTGTCCGAGTCCCCCAAAAAGGCGCCCCCCCTCTTCCCGTCCGTCGTACGTGCGGTCCGTCAGGTCGATGCCAGACCCCCGCTGGACCCCCTGAGGCATAGCGTAGCTCAGTAAGCCCTCTGGAATGATATTTCAATGGAATTATGCCAAAGTGAAGGAAAAATTCCAAGAGAAACGTATTTTTTTAAGCGTGCCCTACATGGTTAAATGACATACCTCGGTTTGGAAATGTTAGAAACGCAAAAAAAATCAAGACCTGAGGATATGAGCAAATATTCCAACGCTGTGGATATAACTTGAAATTACTGTTTTCTTTATAAGTATCATATACAACATAATCAAATAAATGATAAATTTTAAAATAAAATATTAAATAGTGTCTAAAATTGCACCCTTTGGAAAATTGAGAATGAGAGCAAAAAATACATTAATTATAATCAAAATACTAAACAGATTTGGGTGTTTTGTTAAAGATAAATATTTAAAACATAGGAAACACGAGAACAAATTAAAATAATTTCATCCATCGAAAATGAGACTTATGCTGGTCATTTAAGATGTTCACTAAAATGTCCACTTCTGAAAAATGAAACATTAATATGTCCGCGCTTATACACTAGTAGAATTCGAAATTGAACCTTATATATTATACAACCAAAATAATATATTTGCAATGTTAACTTTAACTTGCAGAATCATGGTTTTCACTGAAAATATTCGCTTGAATATTAATAAATTACTTTAAATTGTTATCTCATACAATATGCGACACGGTTAATATAAAAAATACCAATGAATTGAATTGCCTTTCATTGGAAGTTGTCATTAGCCGAATTGAATATTTTATTTATATCATTAAAAGTATGTTACCTTAATGAAATATAACAAATATATACTCACCCTGCCACCGGCACCCAATCAGTTCTGCTCGGAGGCATACAGTACGCAGGTGTAAGCTAAACGGCACGAAGCGAATCCTAGTTGCTAGGATTGGAGGATCCAGTACTTGCTCTACTACAGAATATGTGTCGGTGTTTCCGGGCAACAGCTGTAAAAAATAGAAGTCTTTTAAAACGTAGGATCGACCTAAGAGATCTGAATTCGCAGTTAACTATTCTAATTCTCTATTGGCGTTAGTCAATACACAAACATACCGTCAACTTAAAGAAAAGTTATTGAGTGAAAATTGGATGATCATTTTGTGGATCCGATACAGCTCAACGAAATTATGAAGATAAGTAAATAATTTTGCTTAAATTTAAATTTTCAATCAAACTTTTCAGCATTCTCGATACTTAGAAACTATGGGGAGTTGTTGTTCCTTGAAACAGTTGTAATCCTTAGATTAATTTTAAGTTTCTGAAGTTTTAGTTGATTTTTGTATAAAATAATATAAGATTTCATCCAATTTTCAAGTTAAAACCCTTTAATGATATATGTTATATGTGCAGCACTTTATTTATTTATATATATATGTATATAGTCCCTTTCGATAGAACAAACACTAAGCAACTATGATCGTAGTAAGAAATGTATAAGGATTAATCTTAATATTATAAACATTTGAAAATCATGTGCACAAGAATTTTGTGAGATGATAAACCAGATTTACTATTTATTTTCCCGTAATTATTAATCTTGGAATTTTCGAGCGGTGTGAAGCTTGTGAATAATTCTTACAAGTTGAGAAATTTTCCCATAAAAATCACACTGTTCGATCACAAAATGCCACGAAAGTTTCCGTAAGTAACAGCATTTACGAAAGGAAACCTCAACAGGATAGCCTCCGTGAATTTGAATATGCGGTCCATACATCAAATCACATTTTAAAATGTCTCCATTGGAAATCCGAAAAAGGACGATAAATGACACATTCAAGCTATTCACTCCAGGGAAGATAACATTTCGCCGAAAACAATCCGTTCGTTCAAAGAATCGTACAACCGATTAGCCGACTATTAATCTTAGGCTGTCCTGTTGAGATGGACCGTTCGTCATAACGGTCAGCCATTACTCACAGTTTCACGGTTGGGAAATTCGCACACGTCTCATTGAAGTGACGGCAACAACATTTCCATTATCTGTGAGTGCCGCCGAGACATCCTTAAAGATACCTTTAAGCATCGTTCGGATTAAGTAAAATATCGAGAGTTAAATCAAAATTATTTGAAACGATAACACGTCAATGGTCAACGTTATCGGTCGAATAAAAATAATCGCATATGATCGCTAGCGGAATGTATTCCTGAAGGATATCATTAAGGAAAAGCTGATATTCGTGAGGATAAACCAACAGAATATTAGCAGATGAGAGAAGAAATGTTTGAAATATAATAGATTAATAACTTATATAACCCGTGTTTATTCCAAAATGCCGCATTAACTAAAGACCGCTCCAGAGATTAGATTTTCACAGTTCCTAAATTGTTAATGATTCGAAAATTCTTCACTATGCTGAAATTTTCTAAATATGAGATAAGGATTTTCTAGAATACTATTATAGAGTATCATACAGATATTTAAACATCTTCCTACATTAAGGAAAATATTTCTTTGTAATCTGAAGCTGTATTAAATACACTCCAAATGATTTTATTCCTCGCATTTAACGTAAATTGAAAAATTCATCTAACTGTTACAATTTTGGATTCAATTTACATAAATATAGCGATTACATGTATCATTAGGGTACGAATGGATGAAGGAAAGAATTGGAGAACAAGGTTAAGTAGAATTAAAGCATAACACTCTCTGCTGGATAAAAAAATCATCGGATTAATTTTAATTATATAAAAATATAATCTTTCGTTGATAATTAAGAATTATCAGAAGAACGAGATATTTTTGCGATATGCTACAAACTCATTCAACTGAAGAATTTTTTCAGTTAAATGACTTATATATTCTGAAATTGAATTTTCAGTAGGTATATTTTCCGTCAAAATAAATGTAAAGATAGCATAGCATAAAGATAATTATCGAGGGTAATTTAACTAAATAAAAATTTAAACCTAATTGACGTTAACTTCGTGATATTGGTTGTTTTAAAATTGTATTCTTGTCTCACGACTATAAATTGTAAAATTAAAGTAAAAAAGTGTAATCTCGCGTCGCACCTATTTTTGAGAAAATTCCTGACGTTCCCTTTCATCTAATGCTTAAAAAGTAAGAAAAGGTTTTCTCCCCTTGTTCTGTGAAGGGCCCCATGGGCGTCAACTTCACAGGTGGAATGCAGAAAAAGGGTTCAGAGAATAGCTCTCAAACCCTTCGGCTAAGGGATGAGGCAAATTTTTGGTTTCCTTCGGGATCACTCCCCATTCCTTAAAAATGAGGAAGAGAAGATAGGAAAATGAGAGTATTTTCCTTAAGAACAATCAAAACATTCTTTAGCTAAGAATGACTGCTTACGAGAATATTGGTTCAGAAGGTAGGCCAATTGCAAAATATAATTTCATAATCATGGTATTTATAAATGAATTACTATACTTTCATGAAAGATCAGCATTTGATGCCTCTTTCTCATTTAAAAATATATTACCCGAAAAAATATATAAATAAATATATAACATTCTACTGATTGCTTGCTGGAATATTTGTTTGCACAAATTTTCTTCCTTATGAATTCATCAGATGGGATACTTAAGAGTTGATTTTTGCTGCAATACAGTTATCCTTTTGGTTATCCTCAGTTGGTTCTTCTTTTTCAAACAGCCTCTATTCGGATGACCGTATTCAGATGTATTTTAGGACTTATTCCAGATAATACAAATATAAGAGGTTAGAAAAAATAAAATATCAATCTTCTATTAACATAAGCAACCTGTATCTATAATAAAATATTCATTTATAAACCGTCCACAGAAATGTTTGCATATTACAAAGTCGTTACATGAAATTTTAAATTTCTTAAATATAACTATACGCTAATTCAATACAATATATATTTCATATGATACTATTCGCTCAACCAAAACATTGAGTTTCACATTCAAAAACATCATTTAAGTTATTTAAGATTTTCTATCGTTTTTTAATATAATTCCAAATGATCTTTAAATTGAAAAAAGAAAAATTTAAATTTTCGTTCGATAGGATCAATAATTGTTGCGATGTGTTTAAATAGACTCCATTATCGAAAAGAGTTGTTATATTACATATTCAGCAGTTTAACAATACCTAAACTACACCTGATCTTTATCATTTTGTTTGAGGCCAATAAAAGCACAGTTGGACTTTGATTCATAGATTTAGCAAGTAGAAAGTGAATTAACAGTTCTCTATTTGGAGAATCCAAACGGAGTAATGCAGCATATTCGTAAAAGTCGAAGCCAATTTGCTTCACAGTTTGTTGAGAAAACACTAGAGCGGAGGCAATAGAATTTGATTTTCTCCAAATAAGAGAAGGTCCTAAAAGCAGTTGAACTGAGAAAACTGAAAAGGTATCGAATAAAAAGGCGAATAAAGGTCAATTCTATTTGCATATCAAAAAGAGATGAAATCTGCAACTAGATCAGTAAAATGAGAAAGAAATGGCCGCAGATTCGAATAATGTGAAATTCCTTTCAAAACAGAGACTATCCTGCAATCGAGCAGGATAGTGCTCTTCTTTCATACGATAAAATGTTTCCATGATACCAATCATTCCTCTTCAAACATACTTCATGAGAAATGCAGTCGAATCCAGTTAATTGGACCACCGGAGCAGCCGCTTATAAGGACTGAATCTTAAAGAATCGAAAATCATACGTACATAAGCCTAATATTATTCGCTTATTTGAACCAAAATTCCGTTTAAACGGACCAAAGAACGTGGCAGGGAAGATGAAAATGAAGCCACATGTCGCCTGAGTATAGTAGGAAGATGTAATTTCCATCCACCGACAATGAGCTTCAATGCTACGATGAAAATGAAGATTACGACGCTTAAAATTGTTGCTCGAGTTACAGAAAAACACACTACAGCATGGAAGAGGGAAATGAAGGCAGTGCCATTGCTAATTTAGATGTTTGAAATGATTTTGTTGAAGTGAGGTCCGTCAACAGAATGCGTCAGATCACACTGGTTAAGTTCTTCAAACGTTGACTGGAATTTGATAAGAACTTTTTTAATTGCGGTTCGCATGCTAAGTATCGTGTAGATCGTTTCGAAGAATTTGTTAGTAATTTATTTTTCAATGAATAAAGCTCATAAGCAACATATGAGTAGTTCTTGTTTGTATGTTTGCCATTCGCGTGTTCCACACAATATAGGTCATTATGACATTTTAATATGTTACGTATAGCACGTCTCGTCTTCTAACATAGCGCATGTTCGTGTAATCGGACCGGCTGGTTATCAGGACGAAAATGATCGCGTCCCGATGTGATCTGGTGAACGGCATCGACTGTATATAATTAGATTTTATTGCATGCTAATTAGATTTATATTGATATGATATCAAGTTGATCCCACCAATTTACAGGATTTTTATCAAACTTTAATCCCGTTTAGTCACTTTGTATAGAAAAGAAGGTAATAAAGAAGAAGTATCCATAAAAAAGGAGCAATTAAGAAAGTGAAAGATAGGGTGTTCACTAGAAAAAGTTATAAGCTGGACGAAGGGAAAGGAGAAATTGGAGAAAGTGGAGAGATTATTGAGAGAATGAACAAGATAGCAAATACAATAGGGATAGAAAAAGACACATACAAGATAGAATACTAGTAGATAGAATAAAAGAATAGAAGATATAGGTGATTAGTATGGATAGAGAAAAACGGTGTATTTACTGATGTGGAAATAGTGGTTTAGAGAATATGGAGGAAGAAACGTTAGATATAAACTGCAAGTATTTTTTTTAATTCGAAGTAAAAGAAATTGGGAAACGAGAAAACAATCTGATAGAAAATGAAATCGTCAAGAGACGGTACAATGGTCTATCAACGGATGAGATTAAAATTATATCCACTGCAATGTTAGGATCGATTCAAACGTAACTAAACCCAATTAAAAAACTGGTCTACTCCTCTTTACCGACGATTATTTCCACGACGCTCGGTTCCCCGACGCTCTACTGTCCGACGGACCGCTCGCCCGACAGCTCACTTTACCGAAGGATCGATTGAACGACAGTTCCATTGACCGCCGCTTAACTGACCGACAACTAGCTCGCAAAAATTGTTTATGAACTAAATGAATAGGCATCGTTGCAAAAAATATTTAACATCCTTAGATTAAAGAATCAGTTGTAAGGCTCCCCGTAAAATTATAAATCGGTAGTTGACATTAACTTTTGGTGATTTACAAATACTAATTAAAGTTATTTATTCACGAAATTCTGAGTTTCATGAATTATCTGTACAAACAATTGTGGTTTCTTAATTGTAAAAATCTATATTTTGTACAATCACATAAAAATTTATATTTTCAAAATACACAAAATTAAATATTGAAACTTCTTGTACTAACTTCTTAAGGCTTGAATTCAACTTAAATTAATATTTAAGTATTTATTTTCTTATATTCAATTTATATAAAACTGTAATAACTTTCATGTATGTATAATAACTCGATGTAAAAATGTGAAATTTATTATCATTATCTCAATAATTGCAAGTTTGATGCTTCACTATAAAAATTTAAACTAGAAGAGAAAATAAAATTACCTTTTTTAATAATTATAAATTATTTCCAAATAGAAAATAATCTTTGTGAAAAAAGCAGTAAATATCTTTACATACACCACTAATGAATTTCGTTAATTTAATATTTCAATAGTCTTTCAGTTTATTAACTTTATTTGATTTAATATTTCGATAAAGTAAATAAAAGATGTTTTAATACTTAATTTTTTGTTCTTCGAAACTTACGTCTTTGCTATTTCTCAAAATATGAAGGCAGATACATAATCCACTCATTCGGCACATAAATAATTTTATTCCAGCGAGTTGTCGGTCAGTTTTTTGCCGGTAAAGTGAGGTGTCGGGCGAGCGGTCTGTCGGTAAAGTGAGGTGTCGGGCGAGCGGTCAGTCGGTAAAGTGAGGTGTCAGGCGATCGGTCTGTCGGTAAAGTGAGTTGTCGGTAGAGGGTGCTGTCGGTAAAGTGAGCCGTCGGGGGACCAAGCGTCGTGGAAATGATCGTCGGTCATGTGGATGGGTCCCCTAAAAAACAAACCCATTCATGAAAATGGATACATTGCTTTCTTTCCTTTTTTGTTCTTTCGCAACAAATTCCTTCGCTGAATAATTTCACGTATTCTGAGTCTTATAATTTTAAAGAAATTTTCATCTTATTTTATGAAGAAATTTAATTCTTTATACAATACTATTTATTTACAGGTTTTATGCTTATTTAATTGGAAATAAACTTATATATATATTTATTTATATATTTCTGTCGAGATTAAAAGTAGGCTTCTGGCAAGGTGGTAGTCTTTACTTATAAATGTGTATGTAAATGATCCATTTCATACACGATTTATATCTTAAAAATAATCATCAATAGAAATGACTGTAGTTATTCACTGAAAATTTTATAAAATCCCCTTCATTGCCTTCCTATTCCTCTATAATAATACCGTAGGTGTTTGCAGAGTTTAAATGGGAGATGGGAATTCCAAGCCTCGATAATCAGATTATATCCTTGATTTGTCTCCACCCATGGTTCGATGATGCGAGTGAAAGAGAGGAAATGAAGGACGTGATGGAGTGGGTTTGAAGAGAGCGTGTGTTTTCGAATAGAGATTGATAGAAGGGCTTCCATGAGAAAGATTTGGTGGGACCACAGCTGCGGGGGCGACGGTGCTCGAGGGTGGCTCTGGGAGTGGTCAACATATTGGTAGATTCAGCTGAGGTTGAGCTGATTAAAAGACTGAAGGGCGGGATTGAATCTTATGTTTGAGAGGATTGTGCTCGTGTATCAAAAGAGGGAGGAGTGAAATCAATTCTCTGGAAGACGGGCGCTTGAATTGAACATATGAAGAGTGAAATTTCGAATAAATTCTTCGTTCCATAAGAAAATATTGTATTTTAAAAATATATGAGCTGAAAAATGATATACTCGAATGATGATGTGATGATCCAGCTCAATTACATTTATATAAGTCGTTATAAAGTTTTATTTAAAAAATTAAATTAAGAGTGAGGATGTAATCAATACGAGAAGGTGTGATTTCATGGAATACCACAGTAATAAAAAACTTTGTAATTTTCCACACAAAATGTGCTGTATTCGGTCGCGAATATAGCATATGATCATCACGTCATCCTTAGAGTATATTATTTTTCAGATCATATATCTTAATATATTTTCTATGGAAATTTACCAAGTTTTTTATTTATAAAAGTGGGGAGATTCGCATATGAAGAACTGTCAATGTTTTATACGCCTCGGTACTGTCGAATCTCACTCGATTGAAAACTCGTTCAGAAATATGCTCTTCAACTTTCGAAAGTGCGGAATTAGATAGAAATCGATCGCAAAAAATGATGATATTGAATTTATAAACTCTTCGCAACATATTCCTTTGATTTTACATTTAATGATGCTTAAGGAAACAGACGTCTCATTTTAATAATATATAAAAATAGTATTTTGTAGGTTTCTGGAAAGTTAATATAGGATAAAATGATAATATATGATAATTTGCTCATCTTTTCTACAAGCAGTAAGACAAATGTGCAATCAATATGAATTAATTCACAAGGAACGTTTCGATTAGTTCTATTCCTTATAAGAAAAATCATGATAACGCATAAATTTATCACGTAAGTGACAAAACTTCCATTTTCGTATTTACTTAAAAATATGTATTCATGCTAACGGTACAATATATTGCATTTGATTTCTTCATAGCTTCGTGTTTACGATAAATCTCGATTGATGAGCTCAAAAAGATGATCATTTTAAGTATGGAGAGAGCTCTCGAGTAGCTTTCAACAGGAGGCAATCTTAGCGTAAAAAAAGGAACGATAAAGAGCTCACTATGTCAACGACCTTCGTTTTGAGTCCCACGTGCGATTACTAGTGGAGTGTCTTATCTGTCTGTCTCTTTTCTACCCGCTTCACCAAGGACGTTTTCGCATGGATTGCACGGTTTGCAATTTTTTCGCGGAATCGACATTCTCTCAATCCTCATAACGATTTTGAATGGCATTGGAGTCGAAGGATTCTCCCGCCGAGTCGACGACCTCAGTAAAGTGAGAAATAAAATATAAGCACAACAGAAATAAGTCTACGATTTTGAGGAAATATGTAAAAATCAGCGAAATTTGCTAGTATGCAAGTAAACTCACATTCCGAAATATGTTTCCGTAATTAATACACGCGTATCAATTATAAGGGTCAAAGTAAATATTCAACAAAATCATGGCTCAACGTCTCTAGTAATTATAATTTATATTTATAAAATAAAATCTTTCGTCTTAAATTTGTCTCTTAAATAATTTTTTTTTATTTTTATATAATCCTTAGCTATTATTTAATGCAGTTATAGTGAACTCATAAAATTGCTTAATTATTTTACAAGAAGTTACTTCACCTATTTTTATATCCGACTTTTATGTTCAATTTGATTACACACATTTACTATGTGCAAGTATAGGTATTCATTCTTAATTTAGACTATTAAATAAGAAGTATGCATGTGCATAAGATCTTTACTAGTTTTTTTTTCGGAATACTACATGAAGTGAGAGTACGCATTATTGAGGTGTTTATAAAATCACCAATATATTTAATAATGTTCATCTCAAGAATATATCCTTAAGAGTGAACGCAGTAATGAAATGATAAATCTCTCCTTAATTGTAAAAACCATTGAAAATAGAGGTGATCTTACCCAACACGTTGGTTTGATTATTTGGCAATATCATAACTGCTAAACTAGCATTAATCACTTTATCAAATGTGTACCTATTTCAAATGTTAGGATCTCAGCCAAATGAATAGACTGTGAGACAGAATGCTAAACCATTAAAAGTAATTCTCTTGCAACTATTCGGAGTAGCATTTACGCTTAGAAAGCGTATTAAGCTGCTAGCAATTTCGTTCCGTTTCAGATAGCCCTTAAACCTCTTAAACAGAGATATGCTAGAACCGTATCACACTCAATACAAGCCTCGTATTGCGCTATGGATGAATATAGATTCAGTGGTCCGTTTTCGGAGCATAAACACTTTGGCTCTAATCACTACATTCCTGTTTGCCTCGCCTATAAACTTGTGCAGAGTGCATAAATAGGAAAAACAGATACAGGAAATGTTAAAAAGCTCTCAATTCATTGTTTTATTTGAGAAAGCACCTAAGTGAATGCTGATGAGAAAATTTTAATAAATTCAACCACCGGTATGAACGATATATTTTTTCAATTTTCACATAAATGTTTACATTCAGGATGAGTCTATAAATGATATTCTTTGTGCATTGATATCAAGTCAACGACGAATATTACGTTCACATAATTTATCGATTATGCATCAAAATCCTACAGGTACACAGGTGGTTTCCTAACAAGCCTTAACCTGTGACTGAATAAAAAATCTTATGGGGCTTAATAGATTAATATTTTCATATTATTATTCTGCCCCTAAAAATGTGATCTATTAAAATCTATATACTCAGACGTTACTTCTTGGAAGAACTTTTCAGAGCAGATTGGAGAAATAACAAGTTTGTTTAATTCCTCACTATTTAATAGTATGTAGTTTCTCCAATACGCTCTCAAATGTAATCTGCTAAGGAAATGTAATCTCTAATTTATGGTCTAAATCATTCCAATATTTTAATTATTGAACAAACTTATTCATTATTATAGCAAAATTTTTAAATTTAGAGCATCATATTATCCGAAAAATACATGACCTTTATATTGGCAAATATGGGAAAGGTGCAATTTGAGCAAATTTCAACATTTGCATTTCTTTTCCCTTATCGTCGATCACTTGCTGAAGTTATTCGCAAACGCATAACACATTGAGCGCAAAATGAAAACGACTTAACCCCAAGACTCTCGCCCCGAACCCTCATTTTCATCTTTCACGCTTTAAAGAGCGGGGGACTTTCCCCCTCGTGTTGCAACGAGGTTTTTATTCGTACCACGAGTCTTCTAACCACATCTCCACCCGTATCATCCCATAAACATCCCATTTTCCCCTCATCCACCGTTATTCACTTACCTCTAAATCGCTATCTCCATGTTGGTTCCTTTCTGTTTCTCCTGAACCTAAAATCTCCGTTCGACATCGACACGTCCTCTGGAATATCGCGATTCCCAATTCCCAAATTCGCAATTATGATTTGAGAGGAACTGTGCTTGGGTTTACAATGATCTACGGCTGGGGTTCAAAACTTTCGTTGACATCCCGCTCTGGATGGAGCGAATAAGAACTACCGAATGGGAATTCTAAATTCTATTATCCACGGAACAGCTACTACAAAATCTACGAGCTTGTAAAAGTAGCAAAAATGCTATCGAGCAAGCTGTATAAATAATTTATTTTTGTCTTATTTGCAAGTAGTGCGAATGAACATTTACATATTTGACCATGGCCTTTGGGCCAAGTTTAAATTCGTATGCACGGAGTATAATTTTTATGAAAAAATGCGAGTGGAAAAGCAACGACACAAACTTCTTAATAAATATCGTACCATTGTTTTGAGTATCTAAGGATTTAAACGAGACTGTGAATGGTTTAGTTACTTTGTTGATTTGGCATTTAAAAGATTGGTTAATTTTAAGGAAAAGTACTTTTCGAGATAAAAGTGATTCAATTTGCATTCCTGAGCTGTTATTTATTAGCAGCCGAAGAAAGATTTACGATAAACTCTAGCTAGTAATGAATAGAGATGAAAAATAATTAAGAAAGGGGAATTGAATATAGAGATGAGTTAGAAAAAAGAGTTGGATATAGGAGAACACGCACGTTTAAGTGGAAGAAGGTTTAAAGAGAAGAAGGGGATGGAACAGAGACAAGAATAAAGGTGGGAAATGGGTCGTTCTAATGATGGAGAAAATAGCACAGAAAGTGGAAGACAAAAAAAGAGATGCTGTGGTGAATATCAAGTGACAAATAAAATTCTGGAAATACATTTCAAAATACAAAAAATCTGCAGACGGTTGTTTTTAAATATGTATAACGCCAATTTTTTCATCTAATCAAAGAAGTGGACCGAATTATAACCACGATGGGTAACTGAACCCTCTCATGACATGAAAGAGAAATTAGAAAAGATAATATTATTTTGAACTCTCTGAATAATAATTTATAAAAGCGACTCACAAGCGATCCAATTTAATCCACCGGACGGTGCAAAGAGGAAGAAAAATCTGAAGTAGCAGTCTCGACAGAGATGGAAATACACTAAAGATGAACACTTTTAAGAGGATTTTAAGACAATCGCATAGGAGGATCGCTAACACAGGTTTCAAATAATAATTTACCATAGAGAAATTTAGCAGCGGGCGTTTGCAAAATTTATTCTTATTTCCACTTCTTTGTCGAAGGAAAATCTCCCACAAAAGACAAGATAGACAATACGATAAATGAGCGTTTCAGAAGAAGATAGTGAAAAGAAGACAGAATAAGAAGGATCGGAGAGGTACAGTTGAATTGACTATTTCATTAATAGATATAATTTCATAAATAGTAGACGAATCATTAAAAATGCTTTTATAGCAATTCTTGGCGACAGCATAATAAAACTTGAATTAAAAAACGATCGCTATTTATAAAAATCGATATTAGATGTAAACCTTTCGGAAATTCGAAAAAAAGTCGTCGACAAAAACGACCACAAAAATACCTACTTCATAAGTGCTTCGAAAAATGGCGACCGCTGATCAAATCGATCTGAGGAAGGATCGAAAGCAAATTAGCCGTAGCTTCAGGCGTTCGCGAAATTGTAATCATCTATCGAATAACTTCAAAACCGATCATTAAAAAATTATTTGTAAAAGTTCGACCAAATTAAAAGGTTGGTGGACATTTTGGTAAAGGAAACAGTATTCAGAGAAACGCGAAAGGGAGCTGTGAAATTGTTGGTAATTGTGATTCACAGGAGAGGTGTGATTATTTATCCGAATACATAGACTGTGAAATAACGAGAGTCCAATGGGAATAGCTCGCAGAGCAAATGGCGTCAAAGTGGGATTTATTATTGGGCCAATAGAGGACGGAATAATGGACTTTCATCGAACTGCTAAACCGCACGGTGACAGCAGAGAATCATCGCCTGGTTTGTGCGTTGAGATTTTTCTCTCTTCAATCCACAATAATTCCATTTAATTCAAAAAGAGGAGGAATATCTTGTCTTAATCGAATGTTTCTTCTGTATGTTTAGGATGCTCTATTTAGGATATCACACAGTTTTAAAAGTTGAGGATCAGATTCTCGAAATTTAATGCTAAATACAGACATATGATTCGGAAAGATTGAACTACATTATAATTTTATTGGAGCGATCAACGAGTCAATAATAATATTCAATATGTTTTGCACTCACTTGGCATGTTTACTAAGCGAAGATAAATTGAATGTAAATCGTACTAACAATGCGACGAATGAAACGAATTTTTCAGTCATAAATTATTGATAATTATAATACAAGAATATAAATTAGCGTTCGAAACGAAATTTTAATACATACTACCACATCCTCCCTTAGAATTGATTAATATAACATTCATTTCCATAAATTAGATTACGATTAAAATATAAGACGAAACACTAAGAATTTAAAAGGCAATTTAATCCTTTATTTGTGAAAATATTTACGTAAAAATATTAAGGTAACCGAGAGAATAACCTAGAATAAGGGGATCATAGATGATGCGAACAACATTTAATAATTATGTGAATAATGTCATAATAATTTTACAGATTTTCCACTCATCATCAATTCGATTACAATTTTTTATAACTGTACCTTTACTTGAAGTAATCTTTCCCAGACAGATTCAGATTTCTTTCACGACCCCGACATCTATAACACTATAAAATAGATTAAGATTCGAAGATTTGCAGATAGAATATTATCAATTACGGCTCAAGTTACAGATTATGCATACTTTCAGTGAAGTATGAGTCATTTTATATAAGTTATTTAGAAATTGCCAATTACATGTTTTTCCTTTCTGGTACTTAGAGTAGCAATTCAATCAATTTGATTTTGGAAAATTTCTCGAATAATTCGCGAGTATATTTTTTCGTATGAAATTTTATTTCAAATTTTTATTGCGTTGATTTTAAAATGTATAAGGGAAATTGTGATTGAAAGATAATCATCAAATAAATTTAGGGTGTTAGTCCTTGATAAAGCGATCCGCTAATTCAAGCAATATCTAATGTTATATCGAAATTTATTGTAACTCTGAGCAAATTTTAATGCTAATGATTTTCACATAAAACTTTTTAACGGAATGATATTATAGTTATCAAATTTTGGTAAATTTATTAAGTCCATTGCAACAATATTAATTAATAAGAAAAGGACTTACAGAAAAATTTTTGAGAGATGAAAAGTGATATTAAAAGGAACTCATCAAACCCTAAATTTTCCCTTCCCGTAATAAAAATAGGATTGTATTAAATAACTATTTAAGTTAGCTAATATGATCTTGATCATCTACATATCATTCTGAATACTACTTTCAATATGATTATAATTTCATACATGACGAAAAGATTTCGTAAATTGCAACTTTTTAAAGAAACGCAAATTGTCCATGCGAGTAAATACAAATGCTGATTGAAGAAAATCTAGGAAAAAGAACGAACACAAGAGATGAAATTCAATCTCTGGTATAACTACGGAATAAAAGAAATGTACGCGTATCCTTAAGTGAAAATGAGTGGAACCGCGCAGTGCTTGGCTTTCTCCGCCTTTGAGATATGCAAACACGTACTTTTAAACGCACGAACGGAGAGCGGTGTGTTAAAGTCGACTGTAAAAATGTTTTGCGTCGCTACCGGAAACGAGGAAAACGTGAGAAACTAAAGAGGGAAAAACAAGGTGGCGGAGGCAAATAAAAAACAAAATGGTCAGCGAACGGTCATCTGCGGGTTTACCCAGCCAACTCTCAGTGGACTTTTCCTATTCTTCTTAGAGGGAACGTTCGTAGTATTCTTTGCGCACGAGATCAAGTTTCCCGAACCCAAGAACTCTTTCCATGCAAAAGCTAAGTCGTGAAGAAAGACATTTTCTTCGGAGAAAAAAAAAAGAATCGGTAATAATGGGGTTTGAGCGAACGGAGGAGATAAATGAAGAACGATATATAAAATAGCGGGATGTGAAAGGAAATAGGCGAAGAGGGAAGTACATCACAAAGGAACGAAATTGTTTTAGAAAGGTAAAAATTAAAAGAATTGGTGGTGCGTTAATGGAAAGAGAGAGGGCTCCAGAAGCGTGAGTAAATAAAGGGATATAATATAATCGGAAATTCCTGCAAGGTAGAGAAAATAAATTGAAAGATGGAGGTGAATTAAAAGTCAAGGTTCAGAGACGAGGTAAAGGAGAGTTAAAGGGATAAGCAAACAGAAGGAAATGAAGTTTGAGGAGAATTACTTGGAGAATTGAGAGAAAAAACAACTCGGGAACGTAAAAATTTAAATGAAAGAGAAAACAAATAATAGACGCTGACAGTAAAGTTAATATGTTGCGATAGAATTAATGAAAGCTTATGAATGAACGCGCGTATTATATATATTATCCGAGGGCTGTCGTAAATCAAATTATTAAATTAAACCATTAATCCATAGCTACAATTGCGGTGTTAAGTTCTGAAGTTAATTTGCAACTCGGCAAAAACAACTCAAATGTTCTTGTAACAACATCAGTAGAGTAGTAGTAACATATCTTGCATGAGCATTATCCTGGCTGGGTTAGCCGAAATAAACGCTTGGTGTGAAGAGCACCAACGAGGCACCTTAAAAATAATTTGTAAATAATATGACAATATTCTTTCTCAATCGATAACTATCTATTAAAAAGATACAAGTAAAAAATCAAATTAAACTATAACTACCTCTAAAATACCAATAGGTAGAACACCATGAAGAAGGTTGAAGGAGGGAGGGTACAAACTAAAGAAAAGGAATGGGTTTGGAATACTGAAAGCGTGGCGAAGGAGCAGGGTTTTCGAGGGCTTTGAAGAATAAGAAGGGAAGAGACAGAGCAAACTAGAATCCGGTTCCAACCCTACTCATAATTGAATCTGGAAAACCTTCCCATCTTCCGAGAAGACCACTCGTCAGACAACTTCTCCCCTTCAAACTCTCCCGTTCTATATTCCCGAACCCTTTTCCCCGCAAACTTCATGGATCGCCTTCTAAGTGTTATTCCAATCACACCATGCGTTCATCGACCGATGCGCGGAAACGAGATGTTTTCAAATCTTTGTTTCACCAAATTTGGTATACCACTTTTCGTATGCTCCTTGGAGTAGCCAAAACCATTCTTAGATTCAAAAATTATTCTCACGATCATAATATAGTGATCAGATAATTAGATCATATAACAAAAGGTTATGAATAGATTTTCTTTTTATTTTGAGAAATGAGATATAGAGAGGTAGACATCTTTACAACCGAAAATTAAACGAGAAATTTCTACTTCTCGATAACTTTGCCTCTTCTTCGGGTGCCTTATTACTTCTCTGCCAAAAATACTCACTTATTATCTTTTATAGTTAATTTTGAAATAGTGGCTTAAGTATGAATAGCAAAATGCCTCTATTTAGAGAGACGATCACCCAAAGTTAGGAAGATCATGGATTAAAATCCTTTTCAGCGTCTTTCATATTCTCATTAGTTGTAAGCATATTTAGTCTCATTCATCACAAGTTAACAAATTTCTATTATATATAAATATATATATATATATATATATATATATATATATAGATTTTTTTTCTGGAAAAAATTATCGTCACTTACGTTTATTTCTCATAAATTGATTATAGGCTCTTTAGACGCCAAATTCGAACAAAAAGTTGCCAATTCATATATATCAGTTATCAGAAAACTGCTATAAGTTTATTTCAAAGAGTGTGTATTCTTTAATTGGTGCCAACAAAACTTCAAGATCTAATTCATGGGGAAGAAGAAAGCCCATTAGGATATTGGAAAAATGTTAGATTCATATACAGAAAGAACATCAATGGAACGGCGTCTCCTTAATATGGAGCAAAAGAGGATGAGATAGCAAAAGGAGCTCCCGAATCCCGACGGGTATTCAGTTATTCAAACAAAAGCGATATTTTTTCTTTCATCTAATTCAATCACGAATCAAAGAATATCGATGGGAGTTCGTTTCTGAAGGAAGGGTACAACTAGATACGAAAGGAAACATAAAGAAATCTCGCTGGATGAAAAGGAATGGAAAGACAGAAAACAAGGAAATGAAACTTTAAGGACGAAAACAAACCCGTTCACTTGGTAGCATGGATCACAACTTTCTTCCTGCAATAAACTTTCCTTCATTTTCAAATAAAAGACAAACTTTCTGCGACTCTTCTCCGGTTTGTATAATGAAACACTCATTGCTACCACTGAGACATCGAAGATGATGAAGAAAGTGGAAGTGCACGAAATGTATTTCAATCACGGAGAATAAATAATAATTCCATAATTAAAATAAAGGAAGGGAAATATGAGAAAGCATGAGAGAAAAGAAGCAGGAAATGATGAAGAAGGGGGACATAATTAGATGAATGGGATCGAGGGCCTTAAGAGACGGGTGCCCTCCAGGGATTTCAGCAAAGCGCTGAAGATGAAAAAGTATAAGGGTAGTTAGGGAGGGGTCATTGAGCAAATAAAGGAGGTCTGAAATGAACGAAGCTCGTGAGGAATAGACGCGAATGGTTTTCACCACAATACGCTCAAACTAAAAGAAAGTTGTAAGAGAAACACATCTTAGAAACAGTCTGATGAAAATCTAATAATATCTTGTCTTATTGTAAACGACTGATTTATAATCTTATTTTGAATTAATGATTTTGAGTCCCGTAATTTCAATTTTCTTCGAGTAACATTAATGAAACAGAAATAATTAAATTAATACCACCCATTGCTTCTTTAGGTTTATAAATTCAAACTAATCAAAAATAAGGAATGAACTAGAAAAGTATGTATTACACCCTTAGATCGATTTCAATCGAAATAAATTTATAATTAGGTCATTCATTATTTGAATACTATTGATGGAATTGGGAAAGATAATTCCATTAATTATCACTGACATACGTTTCTTAATGAACAAAATGTTGGTTAAATTTAAAAATAAAATGAGATAGGTTTAAAAAGATCATTCATCAACGATAATTGTAAATATTTAAAATTATGAAAAGCAATAACCTTGAATGTTGATGCATTAAATAGAAAGGTTCGATTGTGAAATGCAGACTTATGAAGATAGAGAATGCAATTATATTTAAATTGTTTACGTGAAATAAGATACAAAACAAACATATTTATTCGTGGGTTGGGAATAAGATGCCATGGAGGGGATGAAAATGTTATCTATCGTTAATGAACTTTTATATAAGTATTGCTTCACATATTCATACGATTTCTTAATATGTACGTAAGGAGATGTATTGGTATAAGACGATACACACTCAAAAATACGGAAATAAATTCATGGGTTCTAACAGGGCATGAATCTATAACTACAAGAAATCTATAATAAAATGGAAATACGGACAATATCTAGTAATACGAGAGGGGCACGGACATAGAAGTACTGTAAATTATTTATAAAATCTCATCTTTTTTGCAAAATAATTTAATTATATTTTTTCCAGATTTACCAGAAAATACTTTCATGACAGCATGTATCCATATCCGTTTATATTTTACGAACGAAAGAAATAGAAAAGATGGCGTTTGATATCGTGGTGAAATCAAACGTAGGGATTCCACAGCCAAATATAATTGACTAATGAGAATAGGAAGTAAAAATGAGATAATCCATTGATCCGAGTCAAATAAAATGATTCACTTTCTGGAAAAGCTAACCATGATATTTGTGAAAATTAAAAGAATTTCACAAAATTTAATCTGGCAAGTTATCTCACAAAACACTCAATCCATGAAAATTTTCATAGATTGGATAGAACATAAACGGATTTGCTTAATCTACAATAATTACTTACGTTAAAAAGAGACTGACTGAAAAAAAGTGAATTGTGCAATTGAAAATTAAATTTCAAAAACGATTTTGATATTTACTTGTATGGAACTCGTATTCTCATATTTGCACAGTCGAATCCTATATTTCGATTCTCAAGGACTAATCAATGAATAGACCAATTATGATTGAGTAAACAACTATTTTCTTTCCACCATCCTGACATTCCCGCATTCTTTGGCATTCTGTCACTCGATTATTAGTCCACGCATATTGTGTAAAGAACTAAGTTTCAATACTTTCATGACAAACTGTTCTATGCCTATCTTAGATTTCCTTCAATAAGAATTAAATCCCAGAGTATTCAAAAACTTTATAGCATAATGGAGCGTTAAGAGATATTTCTGAAATATTTCAAAAATCGATAAATAATATGTAAATAAATAACTTTATAATTATAATAATAATAACTCTGGTAAGGAACTAAGGCTTTATCAGGATAAGCTTTAAATTCTTTCTAGGGTAATTAATATTCTTATGTATGGATCAAATTGGTGTACGCAAACATCTAAAAAATAGGCCATAAAATCGTTAAAGGAAATTTAAATTGCTTATACAACTGGGAATAAGTAAAGAAACTCCAATTTTTCAGAAAACTTATCCTTATCAACATGATTTACTCTTTCCTGAGCTGAAGTAAACTACTCCGTTAGCACAACCACGCTTCCTTCGGATGCAATTGGAAATCATAACGCGTTGTATCATTTTCTGTCCAATCTCGAGGTCTGTCTAATTTAAAGAAAAGAACTCAGAAGGATAAAATAAACAAGGATGGAAAGAGATTTGGGAAGCAACTCATCCAAGGATGCTGAAGAAAATCTCGTGTCGACGATAGCGGAAGTGAATGAGACAAAAGAGAGGATTAAAAAGAGCATCCTAAGATGTGCTCTTGAGAGGGGAAACATTTTATATAAAATGTTTGAGTGGTGAATGAACGGAGTGGGTGGAAATGTTCCACCAAATATTATGCGAAAGCGCACCTCTGATAATTTGCAAAAATCCCTTTCACACTTCATTTCAAATAAAATCCAAAAAGGTTACAGAAAGTTGAATGACCTCATGAGAAGCGGAGGAATTTTTCCGCAAATGACGATAATAATGCAAAATCTGGGAATGTGAATATATTTTAGAAACTAATCAACCGCTTGGGATCGATTTAAAGAAATATTTGAAGTGAAAATAAATTTAATCGAATTGATGAATGTAAACCGTCGAACTCATAAAATTTCAAGAATTGGACGCAAGCGACTCCCGGGAGTCGAAAGAGGTACTATCAGTTGGAAATACATGATGGCGAATCACCACTTCACATCTATACCTTTGCGATGTTTATCACGAAAGGTTGGATTTATCTTAATTGTTCTTCTTGATTGTGATTATACACAAAGAGATCATTCATTTACTTATTTGAAATAGAAAGTGTGCGCTAAACTCCAGTTTCAACATTTATTGCAACTATTCTAGGACAAATGACTTAATGCTTTTTAATTAAAAATACTTTAATGACGGCTAATTTGAAAGTTTTAAGAATTATTTTTGGTTGCTTCTTTATTAAAAAAAGAGAGACATAAATCACATTCTGGTCAAATTTCAGGAGAATGTGACCAATTAACAAAATTGGACTATATTTCCAATTTTTCTTTTAATTAAAATTCTGCTATGTTTATATGATAATCTTTTTTGTCGTAACGATAACATAATGATAAAATAAAAGAATAAATAAAGTAAAAATTATAAAAACGAGTACATTTTTTATGAGAGGAAATGTTGTTAATATTTGGAAATCACATTCCTTAATCTTATTCTTTTCTCGAATTTGTGTTTTTATTTAGTGTGGCAACATCCAAAGTACATAATTATAAACTAAAACAATACATTTAATGAGCTCGTTTTATGTATAAAGTATGAATCCTTTTTCGCTCAAACATTCTGTTGCAACGCGCTCAGATTGCGATACTCAAATGACGCACGTGACGCTCTCCTGCGACGGATTGCGCAATTAAAAGGAATATATGCCGACAAAATGTTGCTGAAACACGTTTCCGAGGATTGAGTGGCGCAGTTGTCGCGGTAGAACAACGCTTCATAGCGTATTTGATCGGTCTACAATAAGCAATCTATGTTCATTTTTCAATTCCTATTCACTTCAATGATTCTTACAATTGCTTTGACACTTAGTCAATGATTCATGAACAATCGACTTTTAATTAAATTTTGCTACCGAAAATAATAATATTAAAAAAATTAGCTAACTAACAAACGACACAAAAGTCGACGACAATCGAAGTAAATTTTTAACTTTCCTCACTTAATATAGCTACAGAAGCTAGTACTTTAATCAAGTTCGCATAATCTCAACTTATTTGAATTCGTATTTGAGCTGAATACGTTACATATTTTTAAAGATTCTATGCATTCAAACCAGATCATTCGTTAAAGTTATGAAAGGACAATAGAAACTGTATGATAAGTTAGATAAAAAATTCTTACATTCCTTATATTTACATTTAAAATAGACTCATTTACGATAGGAGGGATGGAAGATGTCCAAAATCCCAGACGAAAAAGTGTATGAATAGAAAAGGTGTTTTAAACAATTACAGTGTAGTAAGGTTGATTTCTCATCGGTTAGTTTATTCCAATCCTTTGAGGATAATATGAAGATGATGGTGTGACTTTATTTCTATTTATATTTTTTTAAACGATAAGTGATTAAATAATTGCAATAGATTAAATAATTATTAAAAATTAGTTTAAATAATTTGCTCGGGCGTCCGGAACGCTCTTCGTCGCTCACATCTTCTCGGCCCTCTGAGAACATTTTGTACCACCGATAAACGTTGCTTTTGTCCAAAGTAGCTTCGCCGTATGCAACAGTCAACATTCTGAATGCGTCCTCGCACTTTAAGTTGTTCTTCACACAAAATTTGATACAAATTCTTTGATGCATTTTTTGGAATAGGCAAAAATCGAAGACGAGCCAAAACACATCCGAGCCAAACAGTTATCAAAAATTTACTATACATTCAAAATGGCCAATCTTGCCAGCATATGTAAGGGACATAAAAACGCTACGAAAAAATCAAACACACGTAGCCCGCGGAAATTAAAAAAATCGCTATAGCTTTTGAACAGACCATATAATATATATATATTATACGGTTCTCATTGGTTTAAAATACACCTCTACATATTCATTTATAAGGACACAAAATTGATGTGAAAATGGATACGAGATTGGAAAATACGGAGAGAAAGGGTTTGTGAAGGATAGCAGATGAAAGGTATTTTGGTATTGTGTGGCATGCCTTGGCAAACACAATCTGAGAGAGACGTCAGGGCTATATTTACGGGACAGAGTGAATCACGGCTACGTTTATTAAAGGCCTTATTCCATCCCAATCACACCCCTTCCAATCGTCTAAACATTTTCGTCTGAGTTTCGAATCCAATAGCGAACCATTCGTTCACATTTCAAACTGTCTGTTTCTCTCGACACACCAATCCAACTACTGGTAAACTATCCAAGTAATTTAAATGAAATTTACTTTGAAGATCGCGTACCTATCTTTTCCTCATACGAAGCGAAACTAATAATTAAATCCAAGCCCTGATGACTTGAATCGCATAGGAATTAAAAAGAATTCAATTCTATTTTGCCATATTTCGTGGAAAGAAATTTTGAAGTGAGAGAATAAGACTTCGTGAATTCCTAAAATATTTTAATGGAAATCATCAAGTCTTATTCTCTTACTTCTACTTATATTTTGCGTTATACATCATGTTATGTCACATTTTATAACATATGAAACTTTTAAGTTTTGGATAAAGTATATCACTTTAGAGGATCGAAAGATTAGAATTTCAATGACGCTGCGAAGAAGCGGTAACATATATTTTGTAAAACCTTTTTAATAATTTCTTTCGCAAAAGAGAGGCATTCAATTGTATTCCACGTCTATTTATTCCAACTTTTTATACTCACCACTTGCAACCATTTCTCTCGTCTTACTGAAAACGGCAAATACCCCTTTCGTTTAATTGCCCTCAGTATCAACTTACCCTTTTCATTCCCACGGATCTCCTTTGTGCGTCTCAAAGCACTTCCAAAATAAAAACATTCACGCGCAAACGATTTACTTTCAGCTTAATACTTCAAAGAAAATGAAGGCTCTCAACTCATGATCTTTCCATCCATAGTTGTTTAATTTCTCGCTTCTTGGTTGTGTTATGGACCAATAATTTCTTATAGCTATTATTTTAGTACGTACATATATAGATAGTATATAATAGATTTTTTAATAAATGTATGCTTTAACGATATGTATGGGAACAATTATCGAATTTCTGTACATTTAAACTGCCAAGCGTTTGCGAATTTTAGCTACAGTCGGAACAAGTTACAGTTTTGCAAATAAACTTTTCTTTTTGAAATAGGGTGAATACGTATATTATCTAATCTTCATTATATTTCATATGTAGTAAATTGAATTATATGCGATGTTTAATAGACACTGATTATTATTTTTCCTCAAATAGCATGACAAGTATGATGATAGTTATATCAGCCTACCCCTCCTTGAAAAGCACATATAAAAACTATAAAATAGGCATCCTTACTTGTAGTTACAATAAATATATTTAAATGGAATCGGATTGTTCTAATTAGGAATGAAGAGTTTCGATGAAAAGGAGAAATTTCAAAGTAAACGCTGGAAAACCGGAAAAGAACCTATTTAAATCGATTGTTTTGTTTTTCAGTGTATTATTAATCCTTATCAATTAATGATTTTAACTAAATTTAATTTCATCTTGTTAAATAAATTACAGCATTTATGAATAAAATAGGGATTTATCTAGGAGCAGCAATCGAGAAGTTAGGTCCTTAAAAGATGATTATAATTTACACTTACACACTTTCAAACTGTCGCCTATAAAGACAATTAGATATATAAGAAATATAATATATATATATATATATATATATATATATAAGAAATGAAAAAAGGTCATTCGCTAATGATATCTTAATTCTAGAAACGCAATCTCGTGTAACATTCTCCGAGGGGAATAGATATTATTATGAAATATATTATTCATAAATACATACCTTTCTTCTTTGTTCCTTGAAAATATGTAAAGATAGAAAAGGAAAAAGTAATTGAATATGAATTTCAAGGAACAGAAGAAAGTATTGAAAGTTTTTCTGATAAAGTTGAAAGTTAGAAAGAACTTTTCGCAAACGGCATTAAAGGAAGGACAAAGATCACCTAAATTTTCCAAGAAAATAACGCATAACTACTGTATTCAACAAGAATGTTTTTACTTCAAGAAAAGAAAAGAAAGCTTCAAGTTAATTTCTTAATTCATAAACGAGTAATTACTAATGAAGAAGAAAAACTGTGAAACTAAATCAAACTACGGAGCAAATAAGAGAAACTTCTTCCTTAATCAATTCATAAAAATTGAGGAAATGAAATATTTCCCTAACTTGATTAACTAATTTCTGGAGTATTTAAGATTGTTTAAAGCATTAAGAATAGGTTATTTATCCACAAATCTGATTCGCTGTAATTGCCATTTCTGAATATTTGAATAGACCTTTGAAATATGAAATATTGTACACTTACAAGCCTTCACTAGATTGAATGCTGAAAACCAACTTGCAATTAGTCTCGAACTGCTAAAGAGAGCAACTTTGATTCATATTTCTGATCGTGCATTAAGAGAATTCATAAACATATTACTGTATTCATCAATATAAAAGTGTAAATAAAACATTAACCCTATCAAGTCATTAAACAATCCATAGTATATTTAATATGAGGAAAATATTATTTTAGTGTAGAAAACTGAACTTCCTTGAGCCTATTTCTGCATGAAATCATAAAATTTATCCATAACTATAGTTCAAATTGAATTTCTTTGACTCAATCAAAATACGTGTATTTAAATCGTATATTTCATTCTAGATGATTTTCAAGATAATAAATATGTCAGAAACATACGAATATCATCTCAAAATACAAGGTAAAACGGTTTAGGGAATGTGAGAGAATAGGAAGCTGAAGACAGGTTTTGAAAAGGTTATGCGTGCAAAAAATGTTCAATGGTAAGCATAAATATGATAAAAGGCGAGGAGATAGAAGAGGAACTGAGGTCTCTGCAAAGCACAATACGACGCATTAAAACCTACTTCATTTTATCTCTTCTCGTTTATTTCGCAAAGAGATTTGCTGACGGTTCCTACTTTCTCTCCAAAGGGAGTTGAAAAGCACTCTAGAAAAGACGTTTTTGAGAAGGATTAATGTTGGCGGAGAGGAAAACGCTAGATGATATTCTGCGAAGCGGATAATTATGTACGTTGAAAATAAAATTTAAGTTCATTTTTGCTCCCTTTTAATCCCTGTGGGATATAATATCTAATCCTAGGATGTGCGCCATAGCAACCTATATCTTGTCTACTCGTATCTCCCCCCGAGGGTGAAAATGTTTGCCCTCAAGGTCGAACGCTACAAAGATGACTGTTCATTAAGTCCAAAAGGTTTTTTTCTTTTGAATATCAAGGATAGGAGTGTATGAAATAACAACCAGAATTCATAGGAAACTACAACAACATTTACTCTCGTTGATACCTCCTTTTGTTTAGTGGAATATTTTAAAAGCGCTGATATTTGCACACCATATTACTATAAAAAATTGGGTTTATGAAATCGGAAAATTAGCATATTTATGAAGAAAAGGCTTCAAAAGAGCGATAAATATACTGCAAGATTATGGAATAAAAACAATCGTGTTTAAGTAACTCAATCTAATTAGAACCTTCATTCGTCAATAAAGAAATAAATCGAATGATCAAAAGAGAGAGGGAAGAAGATGGAACGAATTCTTAATCTCTTAGGATCAATTGAAAGTGTCTCATTGTTTCCATCAAAGGCGGAGATCTTTATATGAAATTTATTGCAAAAGTCACAAAGTACTATCTTAATTACGATATTAATGAAGGATGTACTTCCCGAAAAAGAAATACATTGTGAAAACTCCGCGTAAGAGAAAAGAGTCAAAGACAAACATTCGCTGTATTTGTTTTCGTTGCTTCATCGGAATTCTTTCCCCAGTTTTCTCGGAGCGAGAGAGTGATTTTGAGAGGAAACTAAATCCTTATTCTGTGGCATCAAAAAGAGCATCCCAATTCGAGTTGACCAAGTCTTTGAAGACACATCTCTAGAGGAGCGAATTTCCAATCGATATCTACTCACCCCTACGTCTGTCCTGTTGCGACCTTTCCATCGAACCCACTTCGGAAGGCCCGGACGCCAGTATTCGATGGAATACTCTTCCGCATACTCTTGACCCTGTCCGTTGCCGAAGCGACCTTGGGTCTGCGCTCCCGTTATCACATGCAACGAGTGCAGCTCCACTTGGAGGTACTCCTCTTGGGCTTCCTTGGATATTTGACGGCGAGGGCACCACGCACCTCCGTTCTTGTCGTGGCGCAACCTTTTTTCGGAAAAAAGAACGACTCGTTAACTCAGCGGCAGTGATTACGGAAGACCTCAACCAGAATGGTGATTAAAATGTCAGTTGGAGTGCTGATCGTTTTGTTTTACAATTTTACACTGCCTTATTCTCCAATAAATTTACGTTTTGAGAAACGGAGTGATCATTCAATGAAACGACAATGGGATTAAATTCAAAGTCGAGCAGTCGGGAAAATAACTGACATAATTCATTTTCATATTGATGTGAATATTTCATTTAGATATTGATGTGAAGAAAAAATTCATTTAAAGATGATTATTACTGTAATCAGAATTAAAAAGATATACAAGATTTTATAATCGTTTAATTTATAATTTAAGTGAAAATGTAAATACTAAATATTTAAAACATTTATATCCAAAAAGATATTTTTGGAAAAGAAATAATTGATAAAGTTAAATATCCCTTGCTTTACATCATGTATAAATAATAATATGTATTTATTGCAAAATAGTGAATCAATTTAAATTTGATATTCGTGTAGATCGTAGAAATATAAATTTGACTATACCAAAGGGAAACAGATAATACCTTCAGAGGAAAATTTATGTCAAGAAAAATAATTTCAAAGTTGCATATCTTTTTGCTATAACCTTGATATATTAAGGAGCTAGAGGGAGAAAATTATAATGAGTGATTTTAAATTAAATCAATAATTGGTAACCTCTTAAAGATGAATTTATCATCTGCGGTACATTTTGGGCACATTCTGATAAGCTAGAATTATTACACCTAGAACTCTTTAAAAGAGATACACAGATGCACCATATTTCGAACTCTGTCCTTGACGAATCTTACGAGCCTGAGTTAATGTAAAAAATTAAGCATTTTAAAATTTTAGCTCATTTGGTATCTGCGTAAGTTTATTCACTGAGTTTTTAAATTCGATTCCAAATCTCTCACCGCAAAATACATTTCCTTTCGAACTTCTCCGAGCGCTCATTTCGTTAAATCTCCGTTTCTGAAAAACTTCCTCCTGTATCTCTTATCCCTCAAAATTTATTTCCTCCGCACCAAACCGGCATTCCCAATCGCACTCCCCTTACAACTCCACTTCGAGGAACCACTCATCTTTTTCGCACTAAATAAAGAGGAGGGTCGTTACGATTTCCAATCACGTCCGGATCTGTTGGGTGCGTTGGGAGCGCGTAAATAGAAAGCGATGCAAACGTGTGGGCCATGTATAGTTGTAAAAATGCATTTCGGGATTAGCTTACAGAATAGCGGTTTATTCGGGAAAGAGAGAAATTCATACTCCAAGAAAGCTCTTCGATAAAAAGTAAAGAAATCTTGAAAATATCGAACCATGGGAATAACTAAATAAAAATGTTAACGAAAAATTGATAAATCTAGAAATAGTAATCTTTGAAGAAGAAAAACAAAAAATATAGTAAAATCTTACGTATTGAAGTATCTAAAATATATCTCACATCTAAATTATAATGTGAAATTATAAATACATCGAAATTAAGAAAAAACATCCAAAATACATCGATCAATCTGGATATCAATAGATGGAAATTATATCGATCTGATAAAATCTGATATACTGAAAAGATCTAAATATCCTCAATTTGGCGAATTTTCAAAAAATCACTAGCACGTAGAAAATTCTCCAATAAGCGAATTACGTTTAAAATTTGATTCCTTGGACCAATCTTCATGTATTTGAGGAGAAAGATGAATGCAATAGAATCTCTCAGAAACTATTAAATAAAACCTTCGAAAGCAGGAATTTTAATTCACAAAATTCCTACTTTTATCTCTCAAAAAATAAGTTGTTAAAGCACTACAAAATATGCATTTGTCACATTTATCCATTAAATAATTACACTTATTCATCAACCTTAACTTATTTAAATGTGGATAATTTTGTAAAGTATCCTAAAAAACAACATATGAATTTTTAGACATTTATTAGAATATTTTAACTCATCTCTAAATACTTATGGTTCATGTGAATTATTATATTAATTTTTTTTCTAAGTTTATTTCCAAACTAGTTGTAAAACCTTTTTCGCTAAAATTAAAAATATATTTTTATGTTTAGCATCTCATTCCAGTTATTTAACATAATTTTATAATAAGTGAAATAAGTGTGTTTAGGTGATTGCATTTCCATCATAAAAAAGTTTCCGAATAGGAACAATGCATAAACGGTAAATGCGCTAGGTCATTTATGCAGTGAATTAAGCGAGGAAATGACGAGAGGTTTTCGGCGACGGTATAAACCACACGCATATTTATGAACGTCAGGGCTTTCTCATAAAGATATGCACCCAATTTTAGAAAACTGGGATGGCAATTTCGACAGGAATAAACCGCAGAATCCTCTAAAATGGCGATTAATATAAAATTTCCCGAAGCGATACATATTCTCAAACTTCAAAACAATTGGCGATTAAAATTAATTTATGGCTCTTTCAGGTGGAGCGTTTTAAACTGGCCCATAAACTTGAACCTATCACACGTATATTGCCAGACATTTAGGGTATAAAGGGACGGTGAATAAGGGAACGGCGCAGCCTACAAATGCCTATGCGAGGCAAACGAGCAACAGATAGGAGATGAAAACGGGGGTACCGATCGGCGCATCGACCGGTAAACACACGGAACCACACTTGCAATTGCTACAGCGCTCTTCATATGTCTCTTATCTTTGCCTCCCGCAGCGCCAACCGCGAATGGTGTACGAGTAGTCTGGTTCCGCTCGCAGCGACATTCGTGCTCCGGGTTATCGATTTATCAGCGCTTTCAGATTGATATGAACGAGTGGGCGAAAAACGGGGGCGAAGGATTGTTTGGTTCTAACAAATAACGGATTCCATCACCAAAGCTGAAGGAACGATCGCTTTCCATTCGCATTTTCCATAAGTTGCATGTTTTATTTCCAATAAGCTCACTTTTTCTTTTAGAAACGTGTACAGCTCGAATTGTGCCTCTAAACTTCATAGAGAATAGAAAGCTTTTCGTATTTATATATTTTCCCATTATTATTACAACTTCTTTGTTTGATTAATTTAATGAGACGATTAAGTTCTCTCGGGGTAATTAACATATGACATATTAGCTTAAATTATGACTCCTATTTACGCGATGCAAATATTTCATTTCCGAATAATTGCTTCTTAATAAACTAAATTATTTTTAGGATCATTTTTCTTTTTTGAAAGGTTAGAGGAATTTAGCATTGTTGCAATTTTTATTATTGGAATTTTTGAGTAAGCAAACATGAGCGATTGACAATTAATTTTTAAAAAATACAACCGTTAACTTTATCCTTTTTTTCGCAATATTACTTCCTGCACTTTTAAAAATCATTATTAGTGTGACAGTTGTACATACTTTTTAAGGCTGAATCTTTTCTTAGCAATAAGTATGTTAAATAACTAGGAAGCCGAAGCTAAAAAAGGTTAAATTAAATTGTATTCGATTCTAAATCAGTGGTATTGACCATTACAATTGAAACTGAAATTTTCTGCACTAATTAAATTTTTTAATTCAATCTTTAAAACGTGCAGAATATGTATAATTAAGTACTCCAATAAATGTTTTTGTAGATATTACATCAATGAAAACGATAAAAACACTTAAAAAGCGTATCAAAATGCATAAAATGTTCTCATTTTCCTGAGTGTACTGTTTTAAATGGTTAACGAGGTCGTTAATTTCAATCAGAGAGCATTTTTTAAAACTCCAGCGTCAACCATGTTCAATGAATTGTGCTGAGCAATGGCCACAATTTTGACAGAGGAATATTTAATATCGGTTCTATACAAAGAGCTCACAAAGGTAGGCAACGCTCAGACTTAGGCGTGAAATATATTCTTGCGCTTGGGTGGAATATTTATCTCGGGATGAGGCAAATAAAATTACCTCCTCGCCCCATCACGTTCTTCCCTCTTTATTTTTCCAATTCTTTTTCTACACTTTCTTGCAAAAGGTTCCCAACTTCGCCACAAAGCCAACTTCTCCTTCAGTCGCACGTCATATAGTTTTGGAAGAATTGGAGATGTGACGGACGCGGTCTTTCTCATAGAAGCCTCTAAAGATTCCACCCCTTTTCAATAGAAACGCCCCTTGAGGTCGATATTACAATAAAAGTGAATGGAAAAATGGATTCAGAAAGGGAAAGGAGATATATACGGGGACAAAACCACTACATCAACGATTCTGTTTTCCATTGCTCTTTTTAGAATAATAAAGAAGTTTGAAAAGGAAGAAATGTGGCTGGAAAGAAATCTCAAAAAATTCGTTTATTTTAATGAATCGGTAATTTGAAGTTCTCACGTTCACTTAGAAATTATTAGTCGAAACTGTGCAGGTCAATTTAGAAATATTTTAAAAAAATATTTTTATTAACTACAAACGGTCATGGGTCCAATGCCAGATGGTGAAATACTTCAAGCTTTAAAAAACGTTTTCTATATATATTATTATATAAATAATCTGTAATTCTAGAAAATTAGTAGTACGCCATAAATAATCGACACATATGTTCAAAAGAATCTATAATTGAATTGAAACATATGAATAGGCAAGTGATGAAGAGTATTGAAGGATTGACTTTTTGAGTACGTAGGTACAGAAATCATGTTGTTATAGAGGAGACATTGATATTACACCTACTTTTATGGAATTGGTTGGAAATGTTATTAGCATATGAGAATAATGATAAATAAGTAATAGTCTCCAAAATGGGTATCCATATTAATAAATATAAAATATTATTATAATCGCCTTTTCTTTGATTTAACTAATATCCATCCCCTCAATAGAGCAATGTTCCAAATGAATGTTGTGAATTACGACAGAACTGGATACAATTTCTTTCAACGTTGCATCAGTAAACGGTTATGTAAAATTCAAATGATAAGACCACTTTGTCGGTTTTGATCCTTAAAATAGAAATCAGGAACAGGTGAGTCAAATTCCATTAATCACATCCAATTCATTCGTTGAAAAGATGGCTCCTCTCTTTGAACTATATCAATCGAAAGAAATTCGATCCTGTTCTACGTCTTGTGCCTTAAACGATGTTCTTTTGATGAAAATGAATTAAACGCACATGAACAGAAGTAGTTTGAAAAGATATTTATACTTTAAGCGAAAACAATCGATGGTGGATAAAAGGTCACATGCCCTGCCACACGCCGAAAAGCGGATTGCTGCCTACGAAGATTTGGAATCTAAGAATGAAACACCTCTCTGAGGATGCGGAGGTTTAAATAATTACTGCTTCGATTAAATTATCTTTAATTGTTCTGTGGAAAGCAAATTTATTATCAGAAATATTTTTGATTATAATATTATATTTTTTAACATTAGATTTGACATGACGAAAATTAAAAAAGTGAAGAAAATGCTCAGAGGATATGAAAGGTTTAATTAAAATGAGGCAACGTTAATTGTTTCAAAAGGTCTTCTTAGTTGGAATCACTTACCTCGGCCTTTTTTGCTCTTTCGATTCTTTTGGATCCGATTTCAGGATTATTCGATTCTCTAATCCAACTTGGAACTTTCCAATCGATGAAATTCATTTCCCACCGCTGGCCCATTAAACAGATTGCGGAAAAAAGCGTGTTTAAGATTTTTGCGACGGATATGGTTTGAGCAGATTCAGCAGTTTCCCGCAAGATTCCTCTCAAATTAATCTGATTTGAACTCTACAATTGTGGAGAAATGCGGATTTCTGTACTCAAATGGACCTCCTTTTCGGAGACCAAAGGGTTTCAAACTGCGCATCCGAAATATTTCGTTTCGGCATTTGTCCAAAATAACTCGCAGAATGCCTGTTAAATTAACATTTCGCGAAGCTATGAGAGTGATTTCATCACTCTCATAGCTTCTTTAGTTTACACAACCTTTTCATCTACATTAATTTCTATTAATATTTGATATTCGTTACTTTCCCAATAATATGGTATTTATAACTAATCCGAGGAAGTTAATTTCAGTTTTTGAAAATTTTATCTAAAATTCAGAGAACCAAGATATACACTAAATATGGAGAAGTATAGAGAAAAAGTGGAAAAGCGCACGCTTTAAGGTGCTTAGCTATAATACCTCTCCTACTAAACGAGGATCAGTATTTGTTTGCAAACTAAATACGTAAAAATTTTACTTTATTTGTATATTTAATATTCACTGATTCAGTTTTCCTCTACTTCAATAAAAATTTTAAGGTTAAAAACACCAATTTATCTTGTGTGAATTTATTAATTTTTGGATATATATTTTTCATTGTACGTTTATTTTATTACTACACTACTATTTTCATCAATTTTACATTTTTTTCTTGCTCTATATTCACATACATTCATCACCTCATAAAAATTTAATTTCATCTGTCCTAGAATTCTGTCCATGCTTTAATTTTAGCGAAGAGAGGAGTCTGAATGGACCCAATTACTTTTTACTAAATTCAATAATACTCATTTCGTCTAAATATTCCTTATATCATTCACTGATTCTCACGCATCTAAAATAACGGTACTCCAAATCTTTAACAATTCCATGTGGAAATTGACTCACCTAACTGTATTGCCACATAGAAGAAAATCAATTTGAGATATCTGGAAAACTTTGATGTAAAATCGGAAAGACGTAGTCTTTTTTAGTTCCACGGATCTTTTATGTGCCCTTTTATAAAACATTCCGGCATTCAATCCTCCATTCCGATAGTCTGGTAATGGGAAACTTTCCTGAAGAATTTCCTTTCAAGGAATGAGATTCGTCTTTCGAGCAGAAATCTTGGGCATTAGTTTTCTATCCTTCGTTGTGCTAATCTATTCTTGAAATATTTCCGATCAAAATAAAGCTTTTAACATTATCACTGAAATTAAAGAGTGAAATGGGTTGTTTGTATTTAATGCAACATTTTAGTAAATATTATGATTTAAAAAGGTGCAAATGAATTATCCAAAAGTCTTTTAATTATTATCTTTCAGAGATTGAACGTACGATTAAGAAAATAACAATCCATAAATATTGTAAGTAGTGTGGAACTAGTTTTTCAATTTTGCAGAGCATAAGAAAAGCTTATGCAATAGATAATTGGTTTTCCGAATATTCGAAATTTGGAGGAAGAGAAACGAAAAGTTAAAATCAAAATAGATTAAAATCTTTGAATAGGAATAATTTGTAAATCTAAACATATAATTTAATATTTTAAATATAGTGTATATAAAATTTACATGGAAATGTCTAGAAACTACCTGCATTAATTAACTATTCTTTACATTAATAGACAAGATTTTAGAGCTAGATCTTTCCTATTTTTGTGATTTCTTTTTAAAACTGAATCTCACGAAATCGTGGAAGAGTTACTTTATGTTTTTCATTCAAACGTTGAAATTAAATCCCATCCATTTTAACTCTGAAATGATCTCAATCTCTAGAACGACTCATATATGCTAATATAACAATATTGATTGTAGATTCATTTCCTAAATAAGTGAGGAAAATATTCGCAGTATAGAAATTCAACATTTTTAGAGATTTTTAGCAAATAGATAAATAAAATATAATTATTATAATAAAAGAAGGGATTTGCATTTTTGCAACAGAAAAAAGAAATTGAATTATGGCACATGGAGAAGGTTAAAAATATATTTCCATCGGTCTTCCTGTATCTGAGGGTCTGATTTGAAGTATTATACGACCAATCATTAATGAGGTACTCCAAAGCATTTGCTGAGTGATGGCGATAGAATGCTATCGATGCGAAAAATAAGATAAAGTAATAGAAGAGGGAAAGGGTATGAGGAAAAAAATATTGGAATGAAGCGGATAAATTTTCATAGTTAAAAAACAGGTTAATCATAGTAATTTTTTATAATCCATACATCGATAATTTGAATGCGAAGAGAGATGAATAGCTTTCGGATGATGTATTAAGTCTTTATCTGCTGAATAAAACGTCGTGTTTATAAGAATTTAAGACATAATTAATAAAAAACCTTTTCTGATTTTCGTTCAGAATGAACTGTTTGGAAAAGTTTTGAGGAGATGTGGAAAACGATTTTATAATAAAACGTAGGTAAAAGAAATATTTTTGATGAAAAACAGTACGAGAACTAGGACTAGTAAAATCGTTGGAAGTAATGCTGTTGGTAAGAGATTCTGGAAAAGTGGTGCGAGTCGCAGTTGAGGAGACAATGATTAATCCAGCGTCTCTTTCATTTTTGTATCTGGAATAAAAGTTCGCGTGAAATAAATGGAAATACTTTGTTTTTTTTTTTTTGCGTACAAGCAGTGATTTTAGAGTTTTTTCATGTATGACGGATGGATTTTCTCAAGCGCCGAGGTACGCCGAGTAATTATGGCATCGCAAAACAAATGAAGTTAACGTTGCGGGAAAAGTGGGCTTAAAATAATATGAATGGTGAGCATGCTCTAACAAAATACTGATGAAAACTGGATCTCAAATTATTCTTTCCTTAATTATGCTGTGTCTGTGAAAGATGGAACTCGATGAGTTTCTATTAGTAGGGACATAGTTTGTTGAAAGAGATTCTGTTCCCTACAATACATACGACCGTTCGCAAGAAAAATATAATTTCGAATCATATTTCGCAATGAATACATCTCGAGAAGAAATATGGATTTGCCTTATTGATAAAATCACAGTTTTATTTGATTACATAATTGCCTCGAGATCAGATATAATAATGTACGTAAACGTATTGCCCCATGTTATGGAAAGTCAAAAGTTTATTATTTAATATAATTTATATTCAATATTTTGATCATCAGGCAGTGGAACGTAATTCCAGATTTTGATAGGGATGAACTTACGAAATTTTGCGCTAATTAATATAATAACAAAGTAGATCTAGAAGTGAGAAAAGATTTCAAAAACAATCATCAAAACTTAATAAAACAGTATTAAAATTAGATGGTTTTTCTAAAACAGTAACTTTGAAATGATTCGCAAGATTGAAACCATTTTATTTCTTTCATTTTAATATTCCATGACATAGCAGAAAATTCCAATATTTATGTTTTCCTGTTTGTCTTAAATAGAATCAAATTTTATTACCAATGGAATCGACTATGAGATAGTTCTCCTGAGCGATGTCAGTGATTAATCCCGGTGGGATCGATAAGAATCATCTGAGAATATCTGAAACGTTTTAAAAGCGGGACAAGTGATTGTGACAGGTGCTGAGAAAAGATTAGAAACTGTCCTTTACTGTTTAAAAGTCTCAAAATACCTTCAATCGCGTAATTTACTCATAAATTCGTACATGCCATTTAAATCTTTATTGAATCCAAATTTTCTCACAAGTTAATATATATTTCAAATAATTTCCGATTTCATTGGCTGCACAATTAAGAGTTAGTGATTAAAAGGAATTTGTATAATACGAGCGGAAAAAGTATCAGTCTTAAGATGAGAAAGGAAACAAGAGATTGTAATATTCATTTTCACAAAGTATAGTAATTTATATTAGTATTCGTTTTGTATCACGATAGAACAAAATTTATTGCCGTACATAGGCGAGAGCAATACTTAGAATAGTTATTCAATACAGAAAAATTGCAGAAACACGTCAGAGATTGAAATTTCAGTTTATGCTCACATTTAGAGAAACAAAAGCCGAGAAAAGTTGAAATAGGTGGATAAAACTCGTGGAAAGAGATATATTAGGAGTGAAAACAAAAAAAGGTGCGTTTTTAAAAGGCCGTCCATCTTGTATAATAAAAAACATCGGGAGCGCACCCGTGAAAAGGCGAACCGCTGCTCGTATTCATCAAGGGCAGCGCTGTTTTGGGCGGTGAAGTTGAAGGAATGGATTTATCGCCTTAACGAAGAGACAAGAGGGAAATGGAGAATACAGAAAATAAGAGAATTTACCGAGAGAAGAAACTACGCTAAAGACGAATACAAATATAGATTTAATATATTTTTGCAACCGTTTGTTTAATCCTAGAACTAACTGTTGGCTACGGAAAATGCAAAATATGGTAATTAGGAACGAAATCACAGTTGCTTCAGTATCCTTCCGTTACGACACTTTCATTGTCATTAAAAATGAAAATTGTTACCATACATAATACGAACTTAAGAGTTAAATTGTTTCATATATACGAATACAATAATACTACAAAATTGTTTAGTAATTACCATAAATAAAATGAAAGAAAATGATTAATAATGTGGGGAGTAAAGAAATAAAATGGAAAAGAACCGATAAAAATCAAAATAAAAGTTTAAAATGAAAATAAGAAAAAAATCTTAGCTTTAAATTAGAACAGCTAATTAACCTCTAGGTATCCCAATGTAACATAATATAAACAGACCACCATAAAACTCAGTATCTCGAATAAATATAATTTCTCTTGACTTCAATAATGATGCTCGATGGACCATTTATCCTTGCAGACGATATGTTCAAGATAAAACATAAAATTTGTAAAGAAGCCCTGAGGGGGAATATTGAAGATCCAGGAATTCTAATACGTACGTGTACATTAAGTAAATTATAAATTTCAAAGGAATTCATTCCACTCATTCCATAATTGTTCTTTCAATACGATCTATTACTTAATCTACCAAATGTCCCATTATCCGATCACATTTACCAATATCAATCTTCGTTACCTTCAAAAAAGCAAGTTTTCCTGCTGATGATCATCTATTGATATAAAACTCTCGCTTTCGAAAGTAAATTGAACGACTCGTTCTCAGCTTCTCTGCTTTCCTTTCTGAGAGAGAAATTAATTTGAAAGGATATACCTCTAATGAAACTCACCTCCTACTTTATGTTACGTTAATTTGCAAAGTTGCATGAAAGGAACATTTTTAACCTGAAGTTTCGAATTAACGACCATTATCAATGAGGAGTTGGCGTACGCTAGTTTCAGAATTGAAGTCTGAAAAGACGATTCGGAAGATTTCCTAGCGACGAACTTTGTTTATAAATTTCAAACACTTCCACTTGAGATATAGAGAAACAAAATCATAATCTAATTAACTGATGGAAATAAATCATAATAACGTGAGGATCGTGAAATTTATTCAACATTTTTCAACTTTAACTATTTAAAAAAGGCCCATTAAATTTGAAATTAATAGACGATGAAAAGTTTTAAATTTATTGTCGATCTATAATATTATATTCAGTTGGAATAGCATTGGAGGGGATAACATTTTTAAGACAAGTAAACTTTATCGATTAAGGCGATAACAGCTCTTTAAGTAATACCATTCTGTGACAGACAAATGAAAACCTTTCAATTCTGCAAACTTCAATAGCAAACTCGACGAATCTTACTTTCCTGATTTTTTAGTATTAATGTTAGTAAGTGACACTAAGATTAAAAGGGACTTATAGAATGTTATGTTTACGAATAACAGTCACTCGTAAAAATATGATTCAGTACAGAATAATAAACCAATCAGTATTGATCAATACATAAAAGGCATAAAATGGATGGTTAATAAATAATAAGATGCAAATACTGTTTTTTGATAACTTAATTTTATCGTTAATCCTAATATGATTTTTTATGTTTATGATTACATATTCTAATGACTATTATATATACATATGAAGAAAGTCTGCATTTTATCTGTCTGCAAAGTGATCTTTCATTGATTAATAATTGCTACACAAATAAGTGGAAAGTTTCAGCCTTCAATATTTCAGGAGGAATCGTCAAAATTCCTCGCCTCCTTCTAAAAAGTCCGTATAGAAAACTTCAAAGGAAATATATTTTCTCTAAGAAGACCAACTTCAATTTCAGCCTTCGAAGATGCAAAATTTAGCTTGTTATCCTTAAGTTTTTCAATCTGATGTTTATTCTTCATTTTTGTCTTCATTTTTTTCCTTACGAAGGTAAGCCTTTTCGAGGCACTTCCTTCATTTCCCATCTTTCCCAACACGTTTCCCAGTTCGCATCCTTAAGATATTCACGATCTCCAGTAACAACTTCTCCCCCTTCTCAAACATTTCTACCCGCTTCTCGTTAAGTGCAACATTTAAGTATTCAAGAAAGCAACCGAAAATTAATATTTTCGTAAATATTTTTTTACGAGAAGAAGATCCCAAGAAATTAAATTTTACGATATGAATTTTTACTTGAGTAAAATTTTTTTCAATTCGGACTGCATTCGAAGCATTGTAGGTCATGTTTGAATTTCCTGAATATTTCCTTTTCCATACATATTGAAGTAACAGGCTGAGTTTCAGGATGTATTTTAAGCGATTCGTTAATCATTATTTCGTCTATTTACAATCTGCTTCTGAATTGAAGTATACGATACAAGTTTCTATCTACTCAATTGTGTATGTAAAGAAACTCTATCAGAATAACACATTCGGTTGATTTCTGATTTGCAAGTAAACGCTTCATAAAGAGAAGGTGGAAGGATATGTTTCTTGACTAAAATCGAAAAAGTTATCACGTTTCTGATGAAATAAAGTACAAAATATAATCCAATCTAATTTAAAACTGTTAATTGAATAAATGTTGATTATTGTCTGTATAAGTGGCTATTTTGTTGCATATTAATAAATGCTTAAGCGTGTAAGGAAAAGGTATGATTTATTCTTCTATTTCAAATGACAGATATAGAGGTACATGTTAAAGATTAAATTTTCATTAAAAAAAAAAATAGCTTCAATAGAAGAATTATAGATTTTGTTATCTGGCAGCATCGCGTGTAACAGTTATAACTTTATTGTAAGAAGCAACAAAATCTTTCATCTTAGTTTTAAAGATTAATTTATCTAACTTTAGACAAAGTAGTTCAAGTTTTAAGGTCAATTTAAAATGATTTTTTGTAAATTTAATATTATTTATCACCGAATGTATAATGATAATAGTATATAATAAAAATAATGGTTATCATGCAAATCTTCTTACGCTGAGGTCCAGGTTCAAATCCCGGCTGAGGAGGAAATTTTCTTCTCAGGGTGTGTACGTTTGTGATGTCCGTTGTTAAGTTTACATTCATTGTAACGCATGTAATTGGGGTACCCTGATTGGGTTGAATAAAGTATTATTATTATGAAAAGAATTCAAAATTATGTTTGAGAAATAATAATATGGATCATCCGACTGAACGATATAAGTGCTTAGTGACACATACTGACGCATTTTTTAAACTTATCAGGGTGTTTCTTACTTTGTTGTTTTCAAAGCACATCTTCTGAGAAAATTTTTAGAATGAAATAATACTCTAAATAGCAAAAAGTGAAAACAGATGGCCCTCTTTTTAATAGGTCACAGCTTTCAAATTCAAATACCGACGAAATACACCAAAAAATTAACGCTTTTTGACAGCGCATACTTTGGTTAAAAACTGCTTTATTGTCAATGAAAATAGAATGGAGCGTGAAATGGTCGTGTGAGGAGATTAAGTGGGAAATAAAGGGAAGAGAAAAGAGAATGCAAAAAAGCAGACCCACTCATACTTCCCGAGTCCCAGCATGTGAAACCGCTAATATTCAGACGATAACCGTATACAGCGTTCCCGGAGATCAAGCAAGCTCGCGTACACATAACTGCGGGAAAGCATAGCCATGAAGGGATTAGAGGGAAATTGAAATTAACTCGTGTTTCTTGAGAAGGCTGCTGAGAAGAAAGATTGAGAAGATCCAATATATCGAGTTAATAGTTCAATTGAGAGGGAATTGTGTTACATTATGTACTAAAATGTTAGTTTTATGAGTTCGAAGTATATATTTATATACATATATTATTTTCATAAGTTTCGATCGTCGAAAAGGTGAAAAGATGGGGGAAAGTCATATGAAGGAAAAGCGGAAGTAAATAGTTCTGTAAAAGTAATACTACGTGATCAAGAAGATAAAAGAGAGAAATAATTTAGAGGAACTTAGCAAAGAAGGGTTTTGAATTGAGATCTGGGAGAGACTTACATACGGTGTTGTACGGATACGCATATTTTGTGCTGATCTAAAATATTTGCCGTGATTTTAATAATGATGCTTTGCTAGCTTACCGTTAAATGTTTAAAAGCTCGATTTTTCGTTACTAATTTCATTAGGTTCGGAAACGTTAGTGTGATACGTTATTAGAATATATAACGGTTAAAGGAAATGTTTCTTACGACTCGGTGACGGCTGGCAGAGTATATGTATATAAATAGACTAATCAGTTGCGCACGCATATCTTACTAGTTGTTCACAAAGAACGAAAAGAAAAACAAGTGGAATACACGGACCCTACGAAAGAAGAGAATCACATAAGCCTCGTACAAAATGTGCACATAAATTCGGCGATCACTTTCATCTTCGGCCTATCTTCTTTTCTATACGTCAGCCATAATTTCCGGTGAAAGCAAATGGAATAAGAGATAGCAAGTTTCTCATTTTTTCGCCCCTTTTCAACTCGAGCCTTATCGGACTTGTAACGGCTTTCGAGTGACGTATATTCAAGCCGTAAATATTTTTTCTTCGAAAGGGCTCATTGTTTTTTTTTCGCAAATTGAAATCTGGCGGAAATGAAATGGACCGGTGACGTTTGTTGGAACGGTCAGTGTGGAAATGAAAGATGGAAGGAAACAGAGTGAATTTGGAATGTCTTGAAATGTATAGATGTAATGCCTTGAGCTAATAATTCACTGAGATGAGTTGTAAAATAAACGGTGGTCAATAATATCATATAAGAATCCCCTTTTAGAAAAAAAAATCTTTATGTATAACAAACGTTGCAATTTTGGCCTACGCGCCAGATAGCAATTGATGAATGTAAGAAAAATTAAAATATCCGTTCGGCTAGTATTTTTGATAAAATGGATATTTAGATAATAATAATCTTCCTTTATTGAATCAGGGCGAAATTTAGTCTATGTAGAGCACTCTTACATTTAACCCCTACGGACGAACACAAATACATCCCATCCCAAATCAGGTAATTTTCCGATCCGCCAGGACTCGAACCTGGGACCTCGAGAGTTAGAGCACTACGCACTCGTCCCCGAGGCCGACTCATAATGAGTATTTTCACATAATCCATATTTCTGTAATATCCGGCTGAATATTAAACGCAGATGTTTTGGAGGGTTGTTGTTGTTAATGATATAAAATTTTACCAATAGAGACTAGTCCAGAAATGAAGTACATTTTTTTCTTCCACACAATTTTATTTATAACAAAGTACTTCATTTCTGGACTATTCTGAGATGTCCTTCCACAAAGTAACGCCTGAACACACAGCTTTTATTTTACCAATAATCTCCAATATTGCTAACGTATCTTTACTTGTTAAACATTCTATTTGATTATTTCATACTAGTTTTGATGTCTTTTAGCATAATAATAATTTAACGTATTTTGCGAAAATAAGTTTTTGATACATATGAATCGTAGAATAGAAATTCCATTTATTATCGATTAATCTGAAAAGGGAATTTATGTCTGCATTATCGCTTCGAGCCAATTCGAGAATGAATTATTTCTTAGCTTCCAAAAGCTGGAACAAAAGTGTTACACACGGCCATAAGATCGTGAAATACGTGAATGCAGCCACAAAAAACGAAATTTTTGACCTAAATCTACTCATTATCGACTCCTGCACACATTTCTGTATGAATAATTCAAGAGGAAGCGAATTATGCAAATCCGATCCATATTGTAAAAGGCGATAATATACGCCCTTGACCTACGTAATTCCATAAAACAATGATGACGCTTCCAAACGAATCACTTTCCGAAGTGTCTGCAGCATGTTTCATTATCAACGGCATCGCACTGAGAATCTCTCAATCCCAATGAATAATTTCGTTCGAATGATTTACTCTCGAATTTTAAACTTTTAACTATATAGAATGATACAAGTCATTTGGCAATGAAGCTATCGTGGGATAAGAATTTACTTTAAATACTTGGACAGTTGATTACTTGAAATGAAAGAAAAGAAGCAAAACTATTATTTTAATACGAGTGCTCATACTCACTGAGAAAATACATATTCTCTGGTTTGTAATGTATATGTATTTATTGGACATTATTTAATACGTTTTTAAGTTAAAAATATCTGAAAAATTCAGGAAACCCTGCTAATTTAATGAAGATAGAATGAAAATGTAGAATTTAAAAATAGAGCATGGATCGTCTTAGATCGAGCAATTAGAGTAGAACTTGTGGATAATTTTTAGTAAAGTTATATTACATATATCATAACTCTTGTATGGATCTCAAATTCGAGAGATTGAGAAGTGATGTTATGCAAAACTGTAATAGCATGTTTTTCCTATTTTGTATGATTTTTAACAATAACGTATAGTTAATTGAAATTTATCTAAATTTCGAATGAATATCTAAAAAAAATTCAAATTGAAAGGAGGAAAAGTGAATAAGTTAAGTTCGCCGTTTTGTCTTAAATTAGTAATTTAAAACATGAAATAAATGAATTAAAATAAATTATAAATCATTTAAAATTGGTTGATTGGCTCTACTTTAGCTGAAGTATAAAGAAAAATAGGTCCTCGACTAAAAGGGTAATATTTATATATTGTAAATTATTTTCAAAATATATCTTAAAAAAGTTAATTTCATCTTAAGATTACAATACATCATCAAGTTTACAATACTCATCTTTCATTTTCGGGAATCATTTTCGAGAATAACTCCAGCCTTTCAATTCTTTTTGATTTTTGATTGTTGAGAATTATGACATTTTTGTTTCGGTATGTGAAAGAATTCCGAGCGTATTCGACGACGGACATAGTTTTGAGTCCAATTTCATTGATGCGGATGAAAGTATGTGATTTTATAATTAAAGGAGTAGATAAATATTTTAAAGTATTTTTAATGATAAATCTAAGATAAAATTAATTAAATAGTCCTTTAAAACGATCCATAGATTCCTATCAATCTATTGTGAAACCGAAAGGAATAACAATGATCTTCAAAAAATATAATTCATAGACTTAAATCATGGAACTCTGTAACTTCATAATAAATCTAAACTAAAATAGACTCCTTGGAGAGACAAACGAAGTAGGGATGTGGGAAATTTTAAATAACCATTTCTTCGCTGGAAAGTTGCCTCCAAAATCCGCCAAAATGAAAGGCAACCCAATAGGAGTAAACACACACTCCGAAGAGATGGTAAAATTACCTGCCTTGAATAAAAGCCTATGGGATGGAAACCCGCGCTTGGTTACGTAGGGGCCAAGAGAGAGAAATAAACAAAATTCCGCAGACCCTTTCGGTTCCCCTTCTGCCATTCCTCTACATTGTTCATTGCGGATCTCGGGAGACCATAAAGCATTTAAACCACTAGTACCGTAAAACCTCATTTAATGCTCGCGTTACAGCCTTAACGACTCGTTTAGGACTAGAGAGACTAAATTTCAGGAGAAATAGTTAATGGTTATTGAAAAAAATATTCAACTCTACGAAGGAATACGTTGCTTCAAAAAATTTTTTTCTGTTTCTAATTGAAATGAGCTTTATTTTCATATCGGCCATTGATGGCTAAAATAGAAGATGATATATATATATATATATATATATATATAAAAGTACCGTAGATACATAGACACTTATTATAAAGAGATTTTATTAATGAGATAGATCTAAATACTTTTTTCGAATGTCATTTGTATATAAATGAAGAAATAATATATGCACCAAATATTTTAAAATCAGAGTAAATATATTTAAGTTAAGAATCATATATAAATAATTTAGTAGTATTTTCCATTGGAATAATCCATGGATTATTGATCTAAGAAAAGAAAGTGGTACATTATATTAATTTTTGTCAATCGCATCTGCATATTCCCTTCAGCCAATAACTTTTATATTCGAAGCCAAAAAAGGTATATTTTAAGATGAATTGGATCCAGATATGTTTCCGAATATCATTACCTTTAAAATTGGCAATAAAAACAATTATCCTGAGTTATAATTCAAATTTGAATTATAAAGAAAATAAACTGTGTTAATTACAGGAAAAAAATCCTATAACACCCGTTGCGAATAAAAATTTATTGATTAAGAGAGTATATAAAACAAATAAATTACGTTCATATGAAACTTTCTGCTTATAGTTGGAACAAAAGTACATAAATTTTATTGGAATGTCATTCGGATAAACTCCCCAGTACATAATTTCATATATATTCAACTGAGGATATATATTTATAGCGCAAAGGAGAATATTGATTTTAATTTCAAATAAATAAAAGACTAACCATACAAACCAAAAGAAAGGGAATTCTCGTTTGAGCGCACCTCACATTTTAAAGTTAACGACTTAAGTAAAAAAGTCATTTACGATAAAAATTGGAGATTGGGAAATAAAATGATTTAATAATCAAGGAGATAAAGATTCCATTTAACAGAAATATGGCAATTAGGAAAGAGAATGAAAGAAAAGACGAAAAAATGTTGCACTAAAAATAATAAGCTGAAAGTTATGAGGAGTAAGATTGACTACTGGACGTTGTGTTACCTTTTCCGAGATAATCAAAACTTAACGAAATTTCGCGTATGAGTTCAATTACAAGGAAGTACATTTTTCTTGAACTATAAATCTATAATTGAATTCTAATTTTTAATTTCAACAATCTTTTTTCAATGTGTGTTTCATCACGCGCTATTGCGAAAAAAGTATTTTTAATACTTTTTATCCTGTTAATATACAATGTTTGAAATTAAAACTGTGGCTTTCTTAAAGGATAACCGATTGGGATAATATTGGGTTAAATTTAACTTATCGATAAGAATTAAAGGGGTGCAAAGTATATCATTAAACATTAACATTTAAATTTACCTTCCATGTTGAGGACCCACACTGGCAGAGTCATAAGCTGAGCTTGCACTGATATCAGCATCTGGGATTTTTCCATTCTCCATTCCCAGCGGATCGTGACAACCACCTGAAACAGAACAAATTAATCATTATTGCCTGATCCACTTGAGGTAAGATTTTTAGTTAATTGAACATTCAAACTTAACTGCAATTCAAAGAGGTTAAGATCAAAAAATTTTAATTAAATCGATAGTTTGCTATTTGATCAAAAGTTTTTATGTGACCCAAAAAGTTAATGGAATAGATGAATGTTTCATACACCTTATACTTATACTTATTATCTTATATACCTATTATACTTATACTTATAATCTTTGGTTCATCAAATTATTTAACTATCTTTTAATACACATATTTTATCCCAAATAATTATATTGAAAGGTGTAAAAACGCTTCTCGTACACAAGAGCAGGAAGAGAAGCAACAAATATTGTTATCATCATTATCACAAACATGCAACAGCTGACTTGGCAACATAAACTATATAATGGTATTACATTATACAACATGAAAACATATTACATATACATACATACATTTTAGAGATACAGTATTTAAAATTACACAAACCAATGACAACTACTACCCTCGTAATACAAGTAAATCGATAAGGAATAGAATTTTAAAAACATATAGATAAAGAATCTCTACTATATTTTTTTATAAAATAAAAAAAAATCTTAAATATTTCATTTAGTAAAATAAGGGTAATGGAGAGAAGAAAATCCTCGGAAAATACAATGCTGACAATGTATCTAACATCATGTTAAACACAATCAGATGATTCAAAAATACAAAAATGTATATAAGTATATTATTCTTGGCAAGTGAGGAGAAAATATTAATAAAACTTATGGATTCCTTTCTGAGTGAAACCTGTCCTCTGTATCCACCAATGTCCAACATAGTCGTACTGATTCCCCGCACAATATTGAAATTTTTGGTTTAAAAATAGATGAAATTATGCTTTCAGTTTTCAAAATAAAATGATAACATCCATTTATACATATACTAAGTATAATAATAATAATAAGTTCAAGTCAACGCTATCTAAATGTTTAAAATATACGTAAATCATACATAAGGAAACAAAGACTGCAAACTGCATAAATAAAGGATTAAAATTAGCCATTATCAATATATTAATAATTATTACTTATTTAGTCATAATAATATCAGTATAAAATAAAATGCATCAATACCATTTTAATTTGTTATTTATTCATTGTATTGCTATTCTACTAAGTAACGCTTAATCATATTAACTTAACAAAGTAAGGTCTTATATTTAAATCGAGTACAGGTTTCTAAATCTTTAACAGAATCAGATGATAGCTAACTTATTTGATAAATAATAGGAAGAATTTGATATGTATGGAACACCTATTATTCAATAACTAGATTCCCTTCAAATGCCGATCCTCGACTGCATACCGGATCAAGGGAAAAATACACAGCTGATACAATCAGAGACGTATGAATGTTACAATGGGAAGCTCCCAGTGGGTATGGTAATGAAGACATCCTGAGAAGAGGCGTGAAGCGAATCTGTTCGTCTGGGATTGATGTTAGAGAGATGGGCTGAAAGCCTTAGAGGTGAAAGATGGCAGGGGGTGGAGACCATTTGAGGTGTCCTTAGAGACTGGATTCCGTCATGCGACAGTCGTGACTCTTCCATGAGACATCCTCAGCTTCTCCTAATCCTTTGAGGTTTCTCTGTCAACGGAAAGAATGAAGCCAGACTTTTTTGCTCTGTACTGAATGTATAAAGAGGTTCGCCCACCAAAGTAAAAATATCCTTTCGGAAGAAACTGGAGCCCGTTAAGGGAAAGAAAAAACTAACGAGTTTTAAAAGAGTAGAAAGCTGAGAGGGTCTTAGGATGAAATTAGCTTTTTTGTCTCTCTTTAAATAGATAATCCAACTTTATTGCGGATAAAAAGGTGCATTCATGTAGAATATAATTTTTATAATCATCTGATGATTCTCTGCTAAAGAGCGTTCGTTCGAATTAACCTCTCTGTAGACAATCAAATATGAATTACCGAATAGAACAATTTCGGTAAATCATACGTGGAATGATTCTGGACTCAATTTCTTGATTTGAAAGTTTCGATTCATTTACGCCAAGTTCACTGCACTTGAGCATACTTGAGTAAGAAAGGAAAATTCAAGTATACTTTTAGAATTTTGGTTTTCGTATAAAAAAGAAAAATTTCAGAAAAGCTATACATTATTATAAAACTCTCCATACTTTTTAATGCAGAGTCTAGTATAATTTTCTGGTGCTCAATATAAAATTTCTAATATCATTTTTCATTTAGTAAAGTAGTAAAGAGGTATTTTGTCTAATTAACCAAAATAAGTTGAAAATTTCTACCTCATAAATGAAAATTTATCTTCTTTTGGGTTACAAAAACAGTGAATAAAGATTGAGATAGCGATGGAAATATACAATTTTTTTATTAGAATCAATCGAAAAACACCTCTCCGCATTTGGAATGCCGGTGAAAATATTCTTGAAATGTTGGATAAAGCGTTTGAACAATAAATGTCCTAAATCGGAAGGAAAACCATTCCTTTCAACGCGCAACCTTGAATAGGTACCTTTGGATTTTTGGATTACTCTTTTTCTCTTGGATTGTAAGACGCCATTGATTCAGATGGAATTAGATCGAAAGCAGAATCTGCGCAGCAAATTTTCCCTAAGAGTAAAACTCCCGAAGGAAAAGGAATAATAAAATATTGAAATAGAGAGTATCGCCTAAGAAAAAGGACCCTCGAGTACCAGAGAAGACGGACTTCAAGCAGAAGAAGAGTACGTGGAGAATCGGATTAAAATGAGTTTCTAATAGACAAAAGATGAGTAATAAAATTAAAGCCCTCATGACAAAATTGTTCTCCGTGTAAAATGAAACACAGCATCCGATAAATATATTGAAAAGCCTCATTTTCGTCTCGTGTCATTTACCGATCAATACACTAATCGGGACCTTTCAATGCTTAAGCAGTAAAAAACGAAAACGTGGAATATCACATACGATTTCGAGGAAATAGTAGAGGACATGGCATACGCTTTATACGACTATTAAAATAAATAATTTGCTAGTTTTTGTATTGTAGGGATTTCTCCGATAGAAAATACAAACAGCAGTACTGTTGAGGCAATACGGTTGAAGTTTAAAAATATATTTGGGCTGTACATTTTTCTAATCTAATGAGTAATTTATCTCGTTTAGTAAAACGAAGATATTAATGAAATAAACTTAAAGAGAATTTAAAAACGAAATCCCTCTAAATATTAAATCTTGATCAAAGTCCAAACATTTATGTTTGACAAACATACATTAAAGTAAATTTCTAAAGATTACGATTAGATTTTCATGAGTTTGAATCATTTAATTCACGATCATTTTTAATAATTGAAAGTCAACATTTAATAAAATCCATCTAGATTGATATATATATATATATACACACATTGAGTAAATAAATTAATGTGAATCGTGAATCATTCTGATAAGCTTTAATTATAATTTTATTCTAAAGTATTTTATTTCAACAGATTATATCCGTTGTTGATAACAGTAAAAATATCACTTGCATTATAATAAGATAGCAATGTAATCATTGAAAGTAAATCCAAAAGAAGAGTAAAAGATAAAATGAGTCGAATAAAAAGAAATTAAGGAAATGGGAAATAAATGATAAATCAAAAACACTTTAAATGACATATGAGTTTATCACAAATACTGTTAAATATTACGTTCATGTAAAATTAAATGGAGAAAAAGGATAATGGAAAAATAATATTAGTACATTTGTTGTGAATATTATTGCTTCGCTTAATAATTAATCAAATGAATCAGGTTTGAGATCGAGACATTGAAATATTGGTTTCAGATGAGATGTTTAGGTAATTTGTTAAAACTTATAAAATATTATCAAGGATTTATCTTTCAATAAAAGTGGCACAACTGCTGATTGCATCGGCCAAAACTTATTTACAAAGTAACTCCCTCATTAAAATGCGTTTATCAAGATTTCTGAAGCAGTTTTGAAAATAGCTTTAGCTGAAAACTCTGTTTTTATTTCACTTTAAAAAGATAGGAAGACAAGTTTAAAAGAGTCAATTTATAAACTTGACGATAGCAATGAAATAGAAAATAATGCTTCTCACGTAGAAAAGGGCTTTGAGATGAGCAGTGGAACAAAATTTAGGAAGAAATGCCGAGGAAAAATATCAAAGGTGATACTTATTAAAGAGGAGCCTCGTTGATCATTGTATTCTCTTAAATGCCCTTATCCGTTCTCCTTTTCGAACGTCATTCCCTAACTAAATATGTCTGAATTACCAGAAGAGATAATGAACGGTTTTATATCTCAAACATTTATCACATTTTTAAATTCCAACGCATTCATCGAAATTCCATCTAGGAGTATCAAAATTTAGTTTCTTTCGAGTATAACATACCTTAAGCGTTATCTCATCTTCTGATTTCTACATTTAATAGTTTCCTTTTTAATTTATTTTTCGGTATCCCATCCCCGTTAACTACTTCAAAAGTTATCCATCTCTCTTCTATTAGCCAACTTCCTTCAAGGTTCTTCTAACACTTTCTAACATCTTCCCTCTTCGTGCACCTTTTTGCTCCTCACCTCATCTTTCATCGCGTTCTCTTCCGTCATTCTCCGCTAATCTCTTTGACGCAATTCTCTTGATGCTCATTCTGCAACCTTTCCTCATTTTCATGTTTTCTTCTAGATCACCATCTTAGGCGCATTAGAGGAAACAAATCTCCGCTAATGAGGAGAAACGCATTCCTCTTTCGGTTATGGAACCTTTGGCAATCGATACGCAAAGAACTGTTTGGAAGAATGGCTACTACATATACGTCACAATGCAGTTACTCGTCCCTCTCTAACGGGCTAACCCGGAGCTGTGTTTTTTCAATACTCATGATATGATCTAAGCTATTCAAGATCTTTCTATTTTTGAAGGTAAATATTGTTCCATTGAATTTCGCTCCGCTTATACATAAGAATTCCTCCGAATCTCACTTTTATGCAAAGACACGCAACATTTTATGTTTTTCTTGTGGGATAGAATATTTGAGATCAAGTTTATAAGAAAAATAATCTCAATACTAAGAGGGAAATATACCGAAACGCAATAAGGAAATTGAATTTGATAAGTTATACAGATATTTAATATAGTTGATACATACGAATGATTACTTTTTATAAAAAAAATTCTGATTTACGATGAATCTGCACTTAAGTATTGCTGTTCAATTCAATTCAGCTTTTGAGTCAATTACGGAAAATAAATGATCAAATAAATTCTTTAAAGACTCATTCCTCTCGGAAAAAAAGGTTTCGATTTTACATTTACAATTATCAAGTCAACACATTGAACGTTGGGAATATGAATTTTAATTCAATTCCTTTAAAACTCGAATATTGCGATTTTTATTATTATTTTTCTCCAAATTTACATTTTCTATAAAATAATCAGCTAATCAATTAATTTACTGCAAATTAAATGGTCTAAAAGGAACTGAATTTTTGACGAGGAAGGTTATCCTGATTGGCTTCGAAGTCATTCGGATCTCTTTAAAGCCGACCTCATCCACTAACCGTTTCCATGGCTAATAATATCAGCAATGACAACGAGGTGCTTCTGTAAAATATTTCCGGTAACCAAATTACGCGGTCGTTAGGGATTCAAATCGTTATCGAAACCGCAAAACAGATTTTGTCGTCCAACCAGCATGTTATCGTCATTCGAATAAAATGACTCAGCTCTAATGGATGCGTGTATTAAGCCGCATTTGACCGCTTATCTAATTGCCGTAGATTTCCCTTTCGCCCCTTCAGTTTCACTGCTCTCTTAGGGTTAAAGATAAATAATGCACGATTGTTAAAGCAGTTTGAAGTTTTATGACCAAAACAGATTCGCAAAATGGTTAAAGTTAAATATTATCGTCTAGTCCATGAAAACTCGAGCTTTTCAAAAAACAATTTCCTTTACATTTAATATGAATTGTAATAAACTACAATTTTCTCGCGGAAAACAGACCTTGGTCGTGCTTTATACGAATTGGGCGAAAACCAAATAATTTATTATTTTTTGATGCATCTTTTTTGCTTATGATATCTTATACAAAACACCTGTGACCACAAGAGAAAAAGTTATGACAAACTTTTACCTTGAGTTGCATTAAGTATTCCTAAAAAAGTAAAGAAATATTTTTTGCAAAATTCCTTAAATAATATAATTCATTTGGATGGAAAAATGCATAGCTAATATAATCTAAGAAATAGAAAGGCAGAGTGAAATCAATCTAGAACGAAAATCATCGTGATATATAATAATAACATGAAAGTAATGGAAATAGTTTAGAAAGGCTAACTTCATGACAAAATCAGGTTAAAAAAAATAAAATATCTTACATCGAAATACATTTCATGTCAAAAATTTGGAAGTCTTCATAGTATTTCTGTTGATGTACGAAAGAGAAATAAAACCGCTGTAGTAGCGGAATTTCGCCATTCAAAGATGATGCCTATAAATGCTATTTTTTATTCTCGGCTAAGAGGAAATCAAAATCCTTGGATCGAACAATCCTTCCAAATACGTGCCTCCACACGAAGGTCCTCCAAAATAAACTCCTTAAAGCATTTTGGGATCGCACTATCTCAAACGAACGGAGCGTGGGGATGTGTTGCCGGAGTCCATTAGTAAGGATTACTGGGGAGCACCGGTCAGAGGACGGAAAATAAGCTGAAGTAGGCGAAACAAGGATGTAGAAAGATTAGAGGAAAAGGAAGAGAAGGTTAGATATAATTCGTCATTAAATCAAATAAAATGAGTCCCTCGTAAATAAAGGAATAGAAAAAAAGAATGGAGGGGGAGATTCATAAAAGTTTAGACAAATGAAGAAAGAGATAATAGGATAAAAGGCAAAAAAGGCAGGAATTATAAAGAATAAATACCAGAGATATAATCTAAGATGATCTTGAATATAATGTGGAGGCAACGCAAACTCGAAGAGAGAAAATGACCAATAGAGATGGAAAGATTCGAAATCTGGGGCATGAAATTTAAGAATGGGTGTTTCAAAAAAATTTAAATGAGAATTTACTCTCCCTTGATCATACGTATACATACAAATACGCGGTTAAAAAAACTCTTATTTAAGAGAATATATACTTCAACCAGAGTCTGATCTAAATTTGTAATATTCTAGGAAAATAACTAACGTTTTTGAAACATGCACACAAGATGCTTACGACAACGAATATAAGCAGTAATAGTAGAATGAAACAAATTATGACATAACATATATCACGGCGTTTGAATTGAATATGATGTCTCATAAAGGCAAAAATATATGTAATGTAAGCGCTGATTTAGATATTAAAATATATATTATATAATATAATCCTAAAGTTAGTAAAATTATTAGTGATATATTTGTTGAAAATTCTACACAGTTCTAATATTTTTGGATTTATGAATATCTTTTGGAAGAGAACTTCATTCATATTTTCCTGATGGAAAAAACAATTACTATATTGGAAATTTCTAATTGAAACAAGACCAGGAACCAGATGCCGGTCGGTTGCTCTCGTTGCTACCAAAAAGTTCAAAAAATATTCATTTTAGCATTTTGCAAAGCTTAGACTAATTCCATAAAAATCATTCTAATTATTTCCTTTTCGAAACTTAAGAAAATGGCAAAAATGTGCGAATTCTATTATCAGATTATACAGGTAAAAGTGACGATATGGAAAAAATGCGATAAACGCATTTACATAATAGTTTGAAGAGATTATAAAAAATTTTTAAGAAATGTTTATATGAACTTTTTAAATGCAGAATATATTAATATTTCCACTATTAAGGGAATTGGGACTAATGGGTCCATTGTGAAATGAAATGAAGTTTTGTAAGATAGAGCAGATGTGTATACCTTAAACAGAGAATGGTTAACTTAGTAGGATAGAAGTGGTTACTTAATAGCATTAAATAAAAAAGACAGTTCAAAACCAAAACATTTGGAATTATTGTTTTGTGTATTAAAACACGTTTCTATATATATTATGTATATTTGTATATAATGTATATTTCTACTATAACAAGTTTAGGTATGTTTTCAATGCTTATTATTATATTAAAAAGCTTAAACTTTATTTAATCAAAATCTCGAGTTTACGTATGCCAGAAGGATAACTTTACAATGAAATTCATGCATCTGTTTAAAAAAATAGGTTTCCGTGAACAGTTTCTTAATAGAGCCTTTTGGACTTATTACGGACTTCAACCGATAAAATGAAATAGCATTCTTTTTTCCCAGAAAGAGAAACATCAGATGCCTCCCCACGCAAACCATGACAACAAGGGGCCACTCACTTCCATTGTTTTTCAATTCATCGCAATAAAAGGACAGACACACAAAGAGTGACCGGACATGAGGTGTATCAGTTTCCCTGATTTACACACAAGGAATGCTTTCATGAATGGAATACCTCTTTAACAGTGATATATTACACATGCATGACTTTTACAGATTTTTCCACTGAAATCCCATCATGTTCTTTAATCTTTTGTAATGCAATTAGGTGAATCCCAAACCACATTCCAATCATTTGAGATTCCGAAACTTGGAATAAAGTATTTGAACTGCTCAAAGAATGTCAAAGAGTTGATTACAATTACTTCGAATATAATTTGTCGTGTTACGTATTACATTTAATTCTTAAAATTAAGATATTACAGTGCATAATTATTTAGCAGTCATTTATTTACTAATTATAAGAAGATAATTTCTCTAAACTAAAATTCCTTCTTCCAAAATTTTAGCGTCGATTAAATAATGATGAAGAATCGTCAAAAATGTAATTTAAGATTTACATATAAAACAGCTCCCCTATAATTTTTAGCTTGATAGAGTTGGAGAAACTAAAATCGACCGGTGTATAATTACTCCAACGAAAGTAGATCCCCTTCTTTGGATCGTTTTATTTGGAGATCTTTTTCCTAAAGTTTTTGTTCTCTTTAAGCATTCGTTTTATCTCAAAAGAGCGTCTTCTAACTGTAGTTTAATATTTGTAGAAAAAAGCGCTGCTTAAGACGAACGTTTCAATGGATTCTATTTATTTTTTACGTTACCTAGGAAACATCCACATTAAAATCACTCGCTCCCGATATTAGTGTTATTCTGAATAATTTTGTTCCATTTCTTAATGGAATTCCGAATTAAAATGATCTTTTATGGTAGTATCGTTGCAATCGGTAAAAAATATAAAACTATGTTACTTCAGCGAAGTACTTTTATTGTGGACTTATTCTAGGCCATAAAAATAATATAAAATAAATTATTAAATATGGTATTTTGTTGTTGTATTTTGTAACAAAATACCATTCCATGCCTGAAGATGTAATTTTATACTACGAAACTGGTCGCGAATATAGCATATTTTCTGTGGAAATTTACAAAGCTTTTGTGTTGTTCTTACTATGGCATTCCACGAAGTCCCGCCTTCTCATATTGATTTATATAATTTTGGTCCTTTAAGGATTCGGAAGAAGATATTGGAGATGCATCAATCCTAATCTTCTCCAAATGCTTAAATACTACATTAATCACGTTGATGATTGAATATTTGGAGGAAGGCTCGATGGAAGAAAATTCAACATACCAATTTTAACAAATGAATCATTTACAACAACATAACATTATAAGATTAACAATAAGAAATTAGCATTAAATTAAAGAGAAGTTTAACTAAACTATTTCATGTAACATTTATGAAACTGAATTTAACATTCGAAAGTGGATTTTCTGCTTTTCAATTCTATCCTACAATACGCAGAACTTAAAAAGGAGGTTTATGAAAGTTATTTTACCAAATATCCAAAACAAATAGACGGATATATATAAAATTTAACTAAGTTTAATAATGTCGACATAATAATTGTTTAGTTTCCTTAATATCAATTTTAGGTTATAAGGATGATGAACAGGATCGGTTTCTTGAAAAATGATACGCTGTGCACTACTTATGCTATCTTCACAACGACTTGCATCACCTTCCCTAATACGGAGGTGTGTTACATTATTATTTTTACGAATTATTTACGTATGAATATTTACATAATACGGTTGAAATGATTATCAAGGTCGAAATAGCGTTCATAAAATGCAAAGTTGAAGTTATTAACCGAGGCAGAAAAAAGTAACAAGAATACAAGGAGATATTCCGCACCTGAGTTTCCTCTTTAAACTTCATTACGTGAGCAGAAACGGAAAGTGAAGAGGAGAAATTCGTCTCAGGGGCCATCTGTACGTGGAATTCATTAATTTGGGTGTCGGACAATGTAATCCAAAGGACCGCTTTTGGGATAACGCCACTTTTCATCGGAGCGAAAATAAACGATGAATGCAAAAATGGTTGTTCTACAATACATTCTCTTTGGAGTTCTTTTTCAGGTTTCATTGGAGGTCATTTTAACTGATATACTATTAATTAAAAATAATTAATAGTGTCAAAGGAAAATGAGAAAGAAAGGAGGGGGTATGAACAACTTATGCTTCTTGCTTCACTGCAAGGTCTAAATAGTTTAGCTTAGTCAAGGAATATTTCAAAGATTAATATTTTTTAACGTAAATATATTCATTCTCCTAAGATATTCTAAGTTTTAGGAGCATCAATTTTTAATAAAACGAAATTAAACCATCATATTATGATTATCACAATCATAATAATAACATCACTTTCTCAGAATTACGAGTATATTCTCAAAACCAACTGAGATAGAAAAAATTCCAAAGCGCCGTGAATGTATGCATTTCCTTGTGAACGTACTTGTATCGCTGGTGGCATAAGTTTGCCATTGACGATTGCTGCCACCTTCCGATCGAACTTCATACTTATTGAAGATGGAGGAATAGAATTGACTTAGAATTGTTTTTATCGCATCAATTGTTGACAAATATACTAATATATACGAGTAAGTAGAAGGTGTATCTACCTTTGGTCCAGCATTTAACCAGCAAAAGCATTCAAAAACGCCGATAGAGGAACGGAAAACTACTCATCTTTAAGCTATTCCTCAACATAATAGTATTCTATAATGATCCTCCATTGATTTGAACAACCGATCGAATATTAAGAGATCGGGGTTCGAGTCTTTTCTTTCCTATCTGTGCAATGGGAGTATATAAATATAAATTAAGAATCAGTTGATTACTGAAAATGTGTTCGACCTTTTATGGTAAACAGAAAATTTCACATCTTTAAGTCTCGTCATTTTTTTTCGCTAAAAGATAAATCGATCAATATTATACATTAATTATTTTGATAAATAAAAGATCAAAAGTCAAAGAAAAAATATATCCTTAAATATGCATCTGTTGCTATATAAATACATAATTCCGTCATTCCTGAGGTCCATAGAGCATATCCGGTGAAAGTGCATGAACGCGGCACAGAGAATTTGTTAACGGAAATTGTTAGGATCAAAGTAGAAGTCAAAGCGGAAAATGGAGAGCCAAAGAAAATGACTTTTGATGACGAAACTAGGCTGTGAAGGGACAGTGCACAAAGGGTTAATCATTGATTAAAGGATACACAGGAGCTCTAGTTAACTATAGAGTTATCGAAGAATCAAAGATTTTGTCATCCATTCATTACCAAGGCACTTCGAATCGTCGTAGTGCACTATGAATTTCTTTCATTCACGATAATATCATGTTCTGACAAAAGATTTGACATGTATGCCTTTTTAAAATGTATAACTTGACTTGAAATTAAAAAAATACATCTATAAATATTAACTGTAATATAAATTGATTAAATATTTCGTTTTTCACTGGATATTTTGTGAAAGTAATACTTGTAAAATTCATCAAATACTCAAAGTTTGATAGAAGAGGGGCAGTGAAGGCTGTATGATAAAGAAGATGAGATATTAAGAAATAGATATTTATAAGTTAAATAATACGACTAATAATTGTTTAAAATAGAAACATTATCCTAACGGATCTATTATGGAATTTTAGGAATGTTTTTTGGATAAAGTATTTAAATGTTCAACGATTATCTTTTCCATGATATGATTCGAGGAATCACGCGATTTGTTCTAAAACTCATTTCGTCAAACCAAATCGTCTACTTTTCCAAATACTTTGCGTTAAAATAATTGCTCAGTGATATTTTGATTCCAAGAATTAAAGAAAAAACTTATTTAACTTCGCCATTTCGTAAGAAAGAATTCGGAATCAAGTGTTAATAAAGTGTAGGCTTTTCGCAGTTCGAATACTATTTGAAACTTCATAGATGAAAGAATCGATGGAATATAAACAAGGATTACAATTTATTGAGCTAAATTTGTGATATAATATCAATAGCAAAAAAGAAGTAATGACATATTGAGTCCTTTCCGCTCTAGTTTCATTGAGTTCTTAATGTTAGCATTTGTTTTTAAGGATAATTAAAAAATTATTAATTTCACAAGTATTATTTTTTTGAGGTAACATTTATCCTTAACTAAAGAAAGATTTTCCGAACCTTAAGAATTTAAACAACAGGAAGCGGAGAGTACTTTTTCTTTTTTATTCCTCAGTTCAGGATTGTTTTTACTCCGGTAAAACTGAAAGTCGCCATTTAGAACTGAGAGAGCATAAATCTCAACCTTTGCGTAGTTTGCAACGTGGAGCATTTAGAATGTACGAAGTTCGTGCTGGAGATTTCTCGAGAGAATTTTTTAAGGTCACCGTACCATTTCTCCGTTTCTCGAGAATTGTATTTCTTTGTTTTGATCCAATTAAACTTCAGTTTTAAAGGTGCTCTTGAATAAGAATGCATGTTTCAGATTAATTGTCCAGTTATGCTTTTGTTTTATTTGATTTTAGCGGAAGCTGTTCTGTCTTAAAGTGTCTGTCAACAAAATAATTTAGCTGACAACCAGGAAAGAAATAAAACTAACCAAACGAATATCGAAATAATTTTATTAGATATAAGTAACGAAGTCGAATTAAAATATATAATATTTTATTATTTGATTATTTTAATATGGAGGCTATTCATTACAGAAGTAGGGCAGGGAAAATCATGGTTTGATACTAAAATAATCATCGTGATTTTTTTAAATATTTTAAATTCACTATATGATACCTTAGTACTATTTGTCTCTGTTTTGCAAGTAATAAATCTAAATTACTAAAAACTTATATAAATATGAATTGATGACAACCGATCAATTCTATACGCTTTTTATTTGATTCCTGACTTAATTTTATGTAATAAATAATAATATACGAAAGTAAGATTTGAATTCAGTTCTAAAAGCATTCATCATTGTAAATAGGTTAAATAGGCGCTGAGCATAAATATATTTTGTGATGATCCACAAAATACCCAATTTCCTGGGAATTCATTATTGTAGAGCTGAAGATTGAATTTGCAAATTGTGAACAAAATCCCATTAAAATTTCGCCATAATCTTATTAACGTAACGCGATTAATGTCGGATATGCGGAATCCATTTGATGAAATTTCTCGCTTCTGCATGAAAGCAAAAAAAGAACGCACAAACAGCATGTATTAGTACTAGAAGCCACTCAATTCCAAATTACGTGGTCTTAGTCCTAATAAGAGGCCATAGTAGTTCCTCCGTCCGTTAAAATCGTTTAAAGAGACCGGAAGTAAGTGAGTTGGGTCCATATAAAAGGATACGAGGGAGAAAGGGGTGACGACTACGGTGGAAAACCATGATTTCCCAAAGGACAATTATCTAATTGGATGGGTGATGTCCAATCTAATAAAACCCATTCCCTTCAGCGGTTTCGCCTTCCCGTAGCTATCATCTGTCCAAAGACATCCATTTCTCACATTTATTGACCTAATCGAGTCATTCTAATCCACTGATGACAAGTTTATTCTTTAGCAATACGATTCAATTATTGATTAACATGGAACTTCCTTTAATTCTCCTAGAAATTCGTAAGGCCTAAGATAAAAAATTAATATTAAATCGCAGTTGAGTGGCTTCTGTTTTATATTACGGTTATAGAATCGTTAGATAGATTCTCTTTCGACTTGATGAATAGCAAATGCGATTCTCTTGTAATTGAACTTGAATTTACTTTTCCATAATACAAACTCTTTATTTTATCGAATATTAATTAGTATGAACTAAAAATAGCTCAAAGAGACACAGGATCACTTACTCATACTTCCATTAACCTTCTAATAAATGCTCTAACTCACTTTTCCTTCTCTTCGTTCATTGGATATCCTCTCTAATCTATATAATCCAATTTCGTAATTCAATTCCCTGAGTCAAGAATACTTAATCAGAACCTTAACTAGATTGCAATTTGATTCGCAACGTTTACAGCTTATAATAGAATAACATGACTGATCACGCATTTCGTAAATTATATCTGTATTATTTCAAGGGGTGCATAGTTCATTTTCTGAGGATCACTACAATTGATTCTGAAATCAATATTGGAAGGCGTGACTTCGTGGAAAGCCACAGTATAATGAAAGCAAATTTTTTTCATTATACCAATTGCTTCTGTAATTTTGAAATCTCCGGTACAAATTATCGGCATTTCGTATTTGATAGACTTTATTGATTTGAGGATAAATGTTTATCGATAACAATGGATTGAGATATATTTATCCACTATTTGTTACTCATTTGATTCATAGTTACATATGGTAATTCACTTGAATTCTACGTACTATCGATGCTAACATAATGATGCTGAATAATCGTTTTCGAAAAACAAAATTTCAATAGCTAATGTTGTATAGTATCATCAATGGATAGAGCCTCTTAGATTTAAATATCGAAAGAGAAATCTCGTGATATTCCTAATATTCGATTATATATTACATTCGCTGGATTCTAAAATAATAAACTATTGAGTTACTGCATAACTTTTTCTCCAATTCCATCCAAATATTCTTTATCCCGCTCATATATTTGTTTCTGGTATTTCATTCCATCCATTTCCACCTCTAGAGTCCAATCAACAGAATGTTCACCATAACCACGCCCACCTTCATTTCTCGAAACACCCCTTTGGACCTCCAATTTCATGGAAAAGGTGCGACAGAAGAGAAACCAATTCCCGATGAGGAAAGATGCCATTTCTAACACAACTCCATTTATCATTACACGTGAGGTATTAATCGCATTCGAGGAGGCGTTTTTAAATAGAAATGCTAATTTATACACCAGCGAGAGAAAGATAAATATGTTGGTCATAAGAATTTTCTATTCGAATGGGTGACATTTTAGTCACTTTCAACTTTCCCACTCTTTCGTTTTCTTTTTTTTTGCGCACTTTCGAGGGAAGAGTTATTGGAAGTTACGTAAAATGATACTCAGATTTTATCGACTTTTTCGGAGGTACGTACGTATATACACGTACAATTGATTTATTAGATGTTTCATATTTTTTTGCTGTACACCATTTATTCTGACACTACAAGTATGGAGATAAGGTTGTTAATTTCAAATCCTTAAAATATTTCTAAATCTACTCTTAATATTCGGTGCCAATTACTTTTGTAAATTACTAAATATTCAGTGAAATATGTATAGGTTAACTACATCTTAGAGTCAAAGAAGTGATATATTTTCCCTATAGATAAGATCCTCTTAGTTTGTTTCAAAATTCTCATATATAAATCCACAAATCGTCGTTGAAATATATACAAATTGTATATGATTTTGGATGACTATGATGAAAATGAAATTAAGTTATATGCAGTTATAGTTAGCCAAACCGTTTTGAGTCACAGTCACTAACGGGCTTTTATCTTAAGTAATATTCTATCAGCATTTAATCGTGAAGGGGATGCATTAATAACTCATGATTTCATGATCAATATTTTTCAAAACACTAGGAACACACTATTAGATTCTCCACCACTACAAATAAATCGCATTCCTTAAGAAAGAATGTAATTTAGATTAAAGAATTAATAATTTAGCGAGCATGTATTCCCTTTGTAATCAAGTTTCTTCCTAATTAGATAAAAAATGTTTGTATTTTGCCAATTTTCTTGGTCCGGGTATCTCTTGCCACCTCCAAAGGCATTTGCTGACATCAACTGGGGCAAACAATATATGTGTGTGTACAGTATTTGATGGTGGAAATAAATTTCGATATTCGGACAAACCGAGGCGAGTTAATTATAAAAATTCCTCGCAACGTTACCATGTTTACACTGCGAGCCACCCTTTGGTGTGTGGCAGGAGGTGCAAGCACCTTCCTTATTATCTCGAGGAAAAGGTGAACACTTACACGCAGTCTTAGGCAGCAGAGATCATTTAAAAAGTAGAAATTATTAAAAATACCGCTCCTGTTTCGCGAGTTTGAGTGCGACAAAAATCGAATAATTTTGATTTCTGAAATATTTCAAAAAGTATCATTCGTTAAATATTCCAATGGTTTATCTTGTTCCTTTAAAACTATGCAAAGTGAGAGATTAAACTATAATATGTGCGAGGAGGGAAGTAAACAAAGATTTATGTTCTGAAAACGTTGGAGGCAAAAAGGAGAAGCATAGAGGCGAGAAGGAAATAAATGAATACCCTTTAAGGGCGATCTGTCACGCGGATAGCCCGTTTTCTTACGCACTTCCTTTCACTAACTCCGCCCCCTTTCATTCGACACTATAAGTGCCAAAAGACTTAATTTTTCAAAGGGCGTTCGTCGGAAATATCAAATTGCCAAATAGAAAGATGCCTATGCAAATGGTAAGTTGGAAGGGTACCCAAAGCAGACGGAGTTTTATTCTGTTAGATCCTTAAATGATTCTTATCCTTTGAAGTTTTATTTATGCTCCATATCACTTCATTTGCTTAATCTATATTTTCACTTCTAATAATTTATTCTTTTGTTGCATTCAATATTAAATTGCAACAGATTTCTTATAATAATGATCAGAGGCTAAAGCAGAAGAGAGTATCAATTAAGAGATATTAATGCATAAATTTCAGAACTATTTAAGAAAAGCTTGTTTAGAAAAATTAGCTTAAAGATTTTTCTGCCTTACTTATAAAATAATTTTCCGACCTCAATTGGAAAAACAGGATGTTCCGAAACAAGGTAATTAGTGCTTTAATGCTGTAAACAAATGGGTAATTCCAAAATCGAGAAACGATAAGTTAACTTAGAAACATGTCCGTTAGAGGATCGCAACTATCAATAACCCCAAGCCTAGCTAACAAAAAACTAATGGGAAAATTCCAATTAATTACGTTATATAAAGGCCTCCTTTCCTGTCCCAACGTTCCCCAATCTGGGTTTATCGGTTCATTTCCGAAGTAGCAAATGATTTCCTTTCAGTGACACAAACCAATCTTTCACGATATCAAATAACAGCCCGAATTGTGCGATTTGAAGCTATTTTTGAAAATGATCTTAAAATATCATGTGCGAACTGAAAATAAATGATAAAATTCCAACAAAAACTCAAATGTATACGACATCTGAATCAGCATACAAGATTACAAGAATTCATATTAAAAGCAGAACAGTCTCATATTGATAATAATTTCTCTTCTTTTATTTGCTCAAACAAATCTTGACAAAAATACTGAAGAATTTTAATTGATTGATACACTTTCATAGAAAATTGCATAATATACGCTTGCGAAAGTGAAGATTTGATAGATTAAATGTTCATCATAAATGATATTCGTTGAGAAAGTATTTAATGCATGGTGCTCCGAAAATATATTTTGGGAAAAATTTAATAGTGGGTAACATGTTTACTACAAGAATGTGTAATTCTTCATCTTATTCGGAATTAAGCAACCATAAAGAACGGACAAGGATACAAAGCCAAAGCTTTCAACATTATATCAATGCGATATCATTCAGTTTTACTTTATAAATTCTATCTTTTTGGAGACAAAAATTTGCGTTGTATTAATCGCTTAAAAACTCTCTCATCTTAAGCTTTTAATTTTGAGTGGCAACAGAAGAATATTTCGGGTGTTCCGAAAACCGCGCATCGTATTCCCCGAATAACCTGATCTTTCCTTTTATTGGAAATGCAAAACTTTCCTTTGTAAAAGGAAATAAAAACTCAGAATAATTCCTCAACCCCTCCGAGGACACCCATTCCAATCGCTCATAAAGCCGCCGTAAATCTGCCTCCAAAGGGATTCCCTCACTAATGGCACCCACCGCTTGGAGTCCTCTTGTTCCTTCACTCGTTTGGAACGCGGTTTATGAACCCGTGGACATCGCACTAGTGCAGAATCCTGTTCGAATCCATGGTTTTTCATTAATGAAAGGCCCATTCGCATGTCGATAAGATTGCGATTAAATTCTTATGTTATTCTGAAAAAGACGGAAGCGAGATTGAAATATCCGAATATTCTTCCCCTTCAAAAATCGTTACGAACATTTTCATTGGTAACTTTTTCATTAAATATTTAAAGGACTACTAGTTTTCGAAATATGAGTATCATTACCGAGTGAACGTTACTTAAAATGACATACGTTTTTCTCACCAATTGGGAGTCGATGGCATCAACATAAGTCATTTCCTATTCTTTTACTATATCAATAGACATTCTATATATAGAATATGTGGAAGCGGCCGATATATGTTTTGGTAATTAAACGTCATAAAAGACATGTCATCTTAAGGCCCCTCTGATTATCAGGACATATTATTATACGAACGAACATACGAACTATTACTACTCAGATAATTGCTCGAAGTAAATTCTTAATTTAAATTGTGAGAAACGTAAAAACATTATGTACATACCTTACGTAATTTGTAATTACAAATTTTTAGGAAAATTTTATACTGGAAACGAATATTTGTCATTTCCAAAAGTTTAAGTCGATATTTTAATTGTAGGTTATTATTTCAAATATTGATAATCAGTTAAATTTATAAAAACTATACGTTAGCATTAGCATCCTTAATATATTGTTTACATTATAAATTAGCAAAGAATTTACTCGTAAATTGCTATCATATAATTTTATAAAAACCACAGAAATCTCTTTATCATGAAATTTAAAGAGCAAAAATTTTTACGTCTGAGGCGTCCTAATATCGATTTTGTCGTTGGGTTAACCTTCTCCCGCAGCGAGACATTTTCTGTGATTCGGGTTGCCGACCTGCTGAAAGGATAAAATACACGAGAGGCAATATATTTTGGATATCTAAGTCTTTTTCAGTTTCTACCTCAGATGCTAGAATTTCCTCCAACGCACGTACACATTGGTTCCACCGATAGTGCTCTTACAGATAATTTCCGCAGCTTCTGCCGTTGCTCTGAGACAGGAATGTGGCAAAGAAATGTGTAATGGAAACAGTAAGGTCAGGGAAGGAGTTCTTTCGAACGCCATCTATTCTCACAGCGTCGCTACGTAAAAGAATGTCGCGAAGAGGGGCATAAAGTGGGAGAAGAAGAGATTTTTCCTTGAGAGGAAGTTATAAAAGTGATACTGTGTGCGAACTCTTTCTTGTGAGTGTGTCTCTCTCTATATATATATATTTATTTCGTGAAAAAACAATCGACTTGGTTTGGAGTACGGAAAGAATTAAAGATCTTTTAAGAAATCCATATTTAGGAGGTGTGGCTGATACTTCCGAATATAACATAATCGCTTGCTCCAATTCAGACTCTTCAATGATAACATAAAAATGTGTTTATTGATAAGGAACCAAATCATGTCAAAAACATGGCAAATCATGTCAAAATGCAATGTACTGGTATTGGATTGATTAATAATAATTGAATAAGAGATTGAAAATGAACATAGATACATAGTTCCTGATGTAAGATGTAAAAACTTATATCTGAAGCGATGAAAATAGTCAAATCATACGGTTTTAAATATTAAAGAAAGAATAGATGTCCAGTCAAAAACTTATTAGATGCTTTGCAGCATAACATTTATATGTACTCCTCTCACTACTGAAAATGAAGCAATGGCGGACAACTTAAAAATAAGATACTGAAATGAAGTGTAAAACAGGGTCAATGAAATATTGAAAATGAACGATGAGCTGCAATCATGCCTGTGTATATGTACGTGAATATATGTTACATTATTTTAGATTAGGGTAAGGGAATGTAAAGATAATCCAATGAAAAAGAGGGCAATTTACTTGTTCTATAGCTTCAACTGTAAAAGTAACAGAAAAGGCATAGAAGACCGAAAAATAATTCAAAGAAAGAAGATAATCGACAAGAAACGGTTCGTCCTTTTGAGCGATTGAAAGAGAAGAAATTGTTATTCTACAAGGTTAAGCCTCCGTTGCTTGAAATATATCTCCTCACTGTTACAAACTTCCTACTTTTTAAATTTACCTTTTAGTGTTCTCATGTAATTAGTACAATATTAAACATGATCTATTTATTACTACGGCAAAATGTACACAATAACATAATTTGGATCTTAAGATAAGAAACAGAATATACCATTGCCATACAAAAACGCTAATTTATCACGAAAATATTAATAAGTATCAATAATGATGTAATGTAAGTTGTATTAAGTTCTTAGGTGGTTATGGAAAATTATCTTTTGACACATCGGATGATTCCAAAAATAATAAATAATGACCAAAATCATAACCGAATATATTTACACAAAAAATGATGAATAATGTCTTGAAAATTGTAGCGTTATTCAAATTTTCATATATGCTCTTGCCTACCCGTAAATCTATGTCATATTGGGTCGCGGAAAGAAATAAACTAAAATGAATTGGTTGTATTCAGTTAGAAAAAGACTCTACAATTAAAGCTTCTTTTTCTACTTTTAAAATACACATTGAATAAATAGAGAGCCTAATTGAAGGGCTAATTTAATGCTGCTTAAATGCATTGGGGCTTAAAGTAATCATTGTCAATTGAACCTAAGTACCGTTAAGCTTGTGCTATCAAAACTTAGTTAAATATTTAAATACGCTAGTTTTAAAATTACTACAAGGCCGATCATCAATTAATTCGCAAACATTAATCAAACTTTGGTGTACGCTGTACTCGGCAAACATCAATTAAGCCTGTAGCAACATAATGCGACTGAACGAAGCAGTGACCCAAATTTTGAGAGGAAATAATAGAAAATGCACAGAGAAGATACGAAAGAAAAATCTCTTTAAAATGCGAGAAACTTCTCTTCATGTACTAAGAAACTTTGGATGGACTTGTTTTCTTTCGCATTAAGTACCCCATAAAATATATTTAATTTTATATTATTAGTCTCATTTTTCAATGATATTTTTCTTTCTAATTTTTCAAACAATTAAAAAAATATGCATATTAATTTGCAGTATACCTCTCAAAAATTAAATCTAAAATATCGATCTCGTTTGCCAGAGAAACTAATAATTGTAAATAACGCTAAACAGACTCCAAAATATCACATGAAAATGAAATTATAACTTACTAATAATGAGATGAAAGTAATTAGTTTACACCCGAGTAATGGGAAAGGTGATTCTCTAACAGAACATCTAGCCATTTCAAAAGCGCCCTTTTTGATAAGGACCCTTTTGGAAAAAGTGCATGGAAGATGAATGGAGATAAAGAAAGCAGGTGGCTCCTTGAAGAATGACCGCTTTTATAAAAAGACGAGCCATATTTTTTATTAGGGAGTTTGAATGGATGCCGTCAAATTAATAAATTTAATGCTTTTTGAAACTGCGGAACGAGATTTTTTTTCCCTCCGAGGAATGAATTAAGGGGAGATTTTTTTGGGGGCCTCTACTAAATGAACGCCAAAACGTTAAGAAGAGATTTATCTCGTTGTAAAGCAAAAGAACGGGAAAATCTGCTCAAAGTGCGAATATAACGGACTAACCACGGTCACTTGAGCATAATTGGTTAGAAGAAGGTTGATTTCATCAATCTTCAAATTCCCTTCTTCCAAAATTCAAGCGGTGATTAAAAGCGATGAGAGTGATTAACCTTTTTAATTAGGGAAAAGAAAGTGATTTAAGATTTTGAAATGAGATTTGGCGTAAGAGGACGTGATGGTGAAACCAAATGCTAGGTTGGTATAAGAGTTCTTAAATATATAAAGAGAAATGATGAGCATTGGTTTTTTTCTTTCTTTATCAGAACTGCTATCTCAGTTTTTTATTTCGGCGATGTTAGTCGATTTATTATTTAGAGTCGATTAGCACGGATGGAAAAGTCAACACGAAGAGGAGATGGTCAACTCTAAAGGTAATTGAACGCTCTTATGCAAATCGCGGATCTGCGGCAGAAAGGTAATCAGTAAGGGCAAATGAATGCCTTTCTTAACGTTGCGAAATGGTAAGCTGTAAATTCTATAAATAATTAAATACGTTGAGTAGCTCAATCGCTATTTTATAACTGGGAAAATGATTATATATATATATATATATATATATATATATATATATATATATATATATATATATATATATATATATATAAAATCGATTATGTTGCCATAAAGAATGAGCACTAAAAGTACACATTTACGATCTAAATTGAGAATTTTAGGTGCGAATTAATTTCAATGTAATTAGATTTCGTTAAATTTTAAGCTGCATTATAAGAAATTGTCCATATAATTTAAAGAGTATATTCATCTTTTATTTACAGTTACTTAAATTTTTACTGAATAAAACATTTTCGTAAGAAAACATTCCTTTGGTATTTTTCACCATCGGAGGGCCATTCAATATTATCATAGAACCGTTATGTGATGGAAAACTACAACCTATTGGATAAATTAAAAAAATATCACTTGACATTGTTTCGTTTAATAATCTTCAAAAGAAAGTCTTCAAAAATTTAAGGTGTATATTAAACACGACAATTTTTAAAAATCAATATTTTGATGGAATGTATATTTACATCTGAAATTTCTTTAGAAATGTTTCCCAAACGCTTTCGAATGGCTGACATATCATTTACGAGCAAATGTAGCAAATAACTTATGGAGTCTATAAGTAATATAGGTAAAGACAAACCATAAAATTAAGCAGTATGTCCAAATAATCGAATCAAAATTAATTTTGAGCTATTTATTTCGTTCGAATTTCCCCATAAGGTAATTTAACGATACCTTATTTATTTCCATGCTAATGAAGCTTGAAAACTATAATTTTCAATTCAGATCCTTTCTTTTTGGATCGTATATCATACGAATTATAAATATAGATGATAACTATCATCTATTGCATTCCACATATCATCAATTATAGTAATCATAAGTATTGAGAAGAAGATAAAATGAGAAATGATCAAATCTTGATTATCACTTTGAGGAGATATATTAAAAATCATTCGAATGAAATTAGTTTTGAATTAGAGAGAGAAAGAGCTTACACTGATAAAGATACCTAATAAGTGAGTTATTGATCATTGAAGTCAAAATACTTAAGTTTGTCAAAACTAAATTCAACCAGAATCTTCAACTAAATCATGGTGTTGCAAATAAGAAATTAATCAGTACTATAGATACACTTTAGTCACAAATTGAATATGGAAACAGAGAAAGCTAACTAAGCTAGAAGAAGATGTAGACCGAGGTACGGAGGCGATATAACACACAGAAAAGTAGACGGAGAATCAAAGTAAACCTGTGTTGAATTGTTTACGGTGCACATTAAAATTTAGGAATCTGGATGCGTGTTACAAAGAAAGGGGAAGAAGATGCACTAGAACGATGGGGTCTTTGTTTATGTCTGCAGTTAGTCATTGGGAGCCTTTAGAAGCTCGGGTTGGAAGACATGGGAACGTATAAATAGAAAAGGAAATTGAAAAAAGGAGAACTTTGACGAAGGAGTTATATTCCAAAAGAAAGTTTGATGTAAAGGACAATGTCTTGATGGATAAAGATTCACTTTCTTTGAGAGTCATTATCTAATTTTTTGTCACACAGTTTTTTTAACTAATTAATAAAGGAAGTCAGTCCGAAGAATATTGTAGTCTAAATTGAAAATTTCAATCTTAATTAATAAGTTGGTCGCCAAAGAACGGCTGTTCAGCCGTTCTTTCGTCGAATGAAGAAAGACGGCTGTTCAGCCGTCTTTCTTCATTCGACGAATAGTAAAATAATCCTGCAAAAATATATACAACTTATAAAATTATACCATTTGTGAAAAATAAATTAATTGTGCAGAAAATAGATATTTAGATTATATGAATAAATCACAGAAGTGAGCAAGATCATTGGCATGAATGGAAGGGAAGATTAAGAGGAATTTATCTCAGTCCCGTTTTCCCGGAGGAAACGAAAGTGAGATGAATAGATGCTCTCTCACAGATGGATACAAATTCCTTTCGAAACGTAAAGAAAAGTCGAAGGGACGATATATTGGTTCGGAGTGTGGGATTTATGTGGAGCGGAAGGAAATGGATCATCGTAAACAAGAGAAAATCAAGACTTGTGCATTGGAGAACGGGTGCAGAGTCATGCTTCCAGATGAAAAGGATCCGTGCAGGATGCAATTTTTATGCACATATTTGCTTGCAATTTAGAAGCCTCAGAAATAAGAAAAAAATTATCAGATTATATATTTTTCCAGGAAACATGCATTCGAATGTTAGGGAATTTAAGGATAAATATTTAATAACTATATATAAACTATAATTATTTCAGTTCATGGATGATATCTTCTCATTGGTTTCATCACGTAATACCAAAATACTAAACGATATTGATATCCTACTTAATTATCACCGCAGGCAATACTCTATGTATGGAATAAGTCAAGTTAGACTCTCGGGTATCTCTTTGATTTTTGGCCACCTGACTATTCTCGGAAGAACGTTTCACGCATAAAACAATAGCTTCGATAACACGCTTTCGAGATCAATTCTATCGCATTTACCCCGATCATCGACAAGTGAATCTTCCCGATGTTCTCTTTGGCGTCATAACTCTCGTGTTTTGTTTCTAAATTACGAGCGCTTTAATCTCTAACGCGTTTCCTTGACTTCAAAAACGTCGCAATTAGAAAGAGGTCCTCTTTTGCTCTCCTTTGATATCGGCAACCGATAAAGGCACTTTCCATAAAATAATCCTTTTAACGAAACTATGGCGCTCAAATTATTTCGTTAGGAGCCGGCTTTTTTGGGGTCATGCAGCACGTTCAGTAAACCCAATATCCTTTGTTCGATATCGATCGCGTTGTTGTTTGAAATAAAGTGTTCCTTCGCAACCGTTGTTAGGCATATGGAAAGCCGCGAAAGAGTAGAAGCGTTGAATAGACGAAGCCATAGTGAAAGTAGAATTGATACGTCTAGTAGATCGGAAGGAAGAAAGAAGATACGAGGAGGCAAAATTATGAAAATATATTATGCACTGAAAGGGATTGTATTACATACGTTATACTATGGTAATTTTACCTAGATTATGATAGAATTGGACTCGAACATAACAAGAGATGCACAATCGGAGAAAAGTAAAATAATAACTGGATTGGAGATGAGAGAAATAACAGAAAGAAGTAATTATATAATATAAAACAATTCAAGGAAGACAGAAGAATGAGTGAAAAATCATTAAAATGATTACATTAAAAGAGGGGAAAACAGGAGTAATAGGTAGGCTACTAACCACTATTTACATACTACTTAAACAGAAAGAAGGCAGAATATATGACTATCGATACTAATTATTGAAATTTATCTAGTGGTATATACTTCCATTAAAAAATTCGTTGGCAATCTTAGAATTAGAATGCTATACATAAATACTAAAACAGTTAAAGGACTGTGAAGAGCAATAGTGAAGAACAGAGGGAATAGTGGGTTGGTATTTGTCGGGATATAGATTATGGGTTTTGCGGGAAAGTGCCCGCCGCATGCTGAAATGGAGAGGAGGTACTTTAAGGACCAAATGGAGAAAGAATTCTGGAAGAATTGCACTAAAGTATTTCGACGACCAACGGTCGTCTGATAGGAAATAAGGTTTATGGTCTGGATTACGTTTGAGAAAGAATTGGAAAGGAAGTCTTCTGCAGACATAAGAGGGAATTTCATAGATGCGAAAGAGATAAAATCATTCTACAGTAGCTTTTAAAGATGAAATCGTGCTTCTTTTTCAGGAAGCTGAGTTACTTTTGGCAATCTATTTTAGGATATTAAGTTTAACAATTAATTGTTATTAAATAACGGCTAACTTCATAACTCTGCGGTGAACTAAAATAATATATTGCAATAGCATAAGGAACCTTTCATAAGTAATTGAATGAGTTCGATATCCATATGAACTTTGCAACCATATTGAGAGAGGTGCGCGCTCTGGTTTCGAATAACGAATTTGCGATTGAAAAAGGTAATTCAGTTGTCCACACTAAACAGATATATTGTTTTTCTTCAAAAAGTAATCGCCTTCTCTATAATATTTAACAATGGTCAATCAGAATATTAGCAATATATATAAGTAAAATGTTTGAGCAAATATGCAATATATCAGTAAGCGAAATAAACTTAATTCATCGAGAATTTCAAATAAAATGAAAGCAGCTTTAAAAAGAAATACCTTGAAAAATTTGGATATCTTGTTCCTCATCTCCCTGAAAAACTATTTACAACAAGCAATTCTTAATACGCACATTTTTTGGGGTTATGTTTGCTGTTCAATATTAGAATGCTTTAATTAATGGTTCAATAAGTCATGATATGGTGTTTAACTCTTTTTCTAGTTTCATCTGTAATGATCTGTGGTTTAATCAAATTTTAGAGTTACATAACTTAAAAGTAATGCCATATCAATATTGCAAGTAATTTACTGAACAGGCTCTCTGAAACTTAACTTAAAAAACATTTCTATCACAAAATATATGTAACAATATGGAGGAATCCCGCAATAATAAGGTGTTGTGTTTCAAAGTTTATAAAAAAAAGCAAATTATACGTTCCCGCTACAACATGTAATTTCCCAATTACTTCACTTTTATTTTATAAGATGTCGATGTAAACAATATTATTAGTATTTATTATTTTATTATAAACAATGTAATTCAGGGGCGTAAAATATCGATGGGTTGAACAGGATAAGCAATGTTTAATACTCAAACAAAATAAGGAGGGCAAAATGAACGAATTATTTTCTTATAAATAATATTTATGGATCGAAAAGGATAGAAAGCGTTACAAAAACGAAGAGGAGAGAAAATTCCAGAAGAAGTGGGTCAAAAGTAAAAAAACACAATATCATGTTCGGAAGCCAATATCCTGTGAATATTGAAACCCGTACGAAATCTGAAGGGCAAATAAAATGATGAATCTTTCATATAAAAGATATTGGAATGGCTTCAGATAGCTGGAAAGAGATTCGGCTGAATTAATGTCTTTTACAAAGCAAAGCAATAAATTTCATTGTGGGATTAATAAGATTTTAACAACTCTCGCAAAAATATTGTTTGAAAAATCTGTAAATATAAAAATTGAGAGAAAAAAGGGGCTTCCACAATGCCCGATATTAGATTCTTTTAGTATAGATATCTTTTTAACTAAAAGCTAATACGGTTTGAAATGTGCGTTTAAGTTCTATTACGTGCTAAAGACGAAAAAATATGTTCTCCCTTCAGTTCCATTTCAAATATCTGAAGCATAAATGAAGGCACAGAATCATTCTAATCATAAATTTACATAAAATATTTATCGATCTAAATAAAATTTTTGCAGATAGTAATACTTGCATTGAAACTAATCAATATGATAAATATTTTAAATTATCAAAATGATAGAATGAAAACTTATTATATTAGAATCAATCAATCGATGGTTCATGAACTGAAATGATGTCATAATTTAAGGAAAATATGAATAAACAAGTGATAGGATGCTGAAAATATTGTGTAATTAAGATTAAGTCACATAGAACTGATTATGAACCCAAATTAAATAGATATATGATTCTTGATATCTATACGCCTCTGAAAATTGGTAATACAATGATTTCATGAGTGAGAACTAGAAGGATATTTCGGTTTGATATTGTGAAAAGCCATCTAAAATAAAGCAATAAAACTCTCCGTATTCTATACCTTTTACTTTCTTAACTATTGTTTTTAATCCCGTGATCTTACAGATATATAACGCGAAGTTTTATCTAAATTTTTTCTTAACAAGTAAAAATTCGACACTCATCGCTATAGTATATTCCCATCAAAGATTCTTAAGTTGCACATCCATAACTTCGGATGCCAATTTAGTGCAAAAGCTATAGGGAATATTCTGAAATGCCGTTTCTACAATCGAAGGAAGTGATAACAATCATGACTCACCTTCGGGAGTCATTGCATGAGCTACGTCAACCGATTAGCTTCGGAAAAAAAACACATTAGAAGCGTAAGATAAGCAGGAAGGACGTTTTTCGATGCCGAACAAATGGCTCGGAGTGCTCTCTTCCCAATGAATAAACTGTTTACGGCCGACAGTTTACTGCGTCTCTGCGGAGGAACAAATGGCCATTCACGCCCATTCGATACGGCTTATGTTTATCGTCTGCAAATCTCATCGTGTGAGACTTGTTGCCGGTAACACGACCGTGGATTCCTTCTCAGGCGAGCAAAATAAATTCGCTTTCATAGATATAAGGCTAAGGGTTGTTCGTAAATGTGTTCCAAGCAGATTCTTCCCGATGAGCTTCCGTTACTAAAGAACCACATGATGTGCTAAAATATTACTTTGTCTCTCTCCCGAAGAAAGAAGTAGCTTAGGACTTATTATTTTTTGTAAGAGAAAGTATGAAAAGTCACCAGTTCCTTTTTCTACTCCTGTGCCCACCTTTAATACGCTTGTTATTTTTAGCAAAGATTTTTACTCCCGATACTATGAGCTATCATTAAAGATTTTAAACAAGTGATTATAGAATATAACAAAAAATTAGATTCTCTGTCATGGAAATATTTTCGAACAAAGATCAAATAGTTTGATCAAGTTTAAGTTAATTGTAAAAAGTAATATGGGGAGGAATATTTTAGGGAGGAATTAAGGAGAGAGAAATGGGAATATCTTAATAAAATTCTTAGTTTAATATACAAGGAATAAATATCGAAAGCAGAAACAGCTAATATCATCAACTCTAATTTTACTAAATCTGTTTTAACTTCTTACCCAAAAACCATTGATCAAAATCAAATCAGAGATAGATAAAGTTACTTCGTATACTCGCTTCTGTACAACAGAATGTTTGAAAGAAACCTAGGGATGAAGTAAAATTAATAAAACTTTTTCGTTGCAAGTATTTGTTTCCGAAATAGATAGGGAGTGGAGGTTAAAGAATCAAAAAAATCTAAGCTTGCAGTACAAATCTCGTTTGCACACCATAAATAGCCTGAGTAGAAACTTCGAAACGAAAGACCGTTAGCTTGACTCAATTCACCGACTTCAAATTTCCCTCATTATTCATCATTTTCCTTCCTATTCATTCTCTTTCTTCTCTCTATACCTCTCTTCTATCTTCAGGGCCTCTGATACATACAGCAAATTGAAAGAGCTCTGCACCCAGTCTCTGCCTCGAATACACTAGCGTCTGTACCACTCATAACAGGCACTACCAGTTCTTTTCCCTCACCCCAAGGGCCACAAATACACACATCCCTGTGAAGCATAAAACAACGCTGCAATGGAGAACTCTCCCCTTTTCTGTGTATTTTTTCTTCGAAGGCCAAAGGGGAAGGAAAGGATCGGCAGAAGAAATAAATAAAAGGAGACTTTTTTCTCAAAAATGGTGTTACTAAAAGTGGTGGTGGGAAAACTATCGGCGATACAGGATGTATTAAGGCAAATTGTGCAAAGAAACATATAAACTGTTAGATTTTAAAGTATGAATTCGTAACAGCGAGTTAGACTTTCGAATCTAAGATGGCGTATTGTCCATAACAATTGAAAGATGTTGCAAAAACAGGTAAAAATTGTACGTAGTAATGAGGAAAGCTCAAGAAACTTAGAGAGTGGAACAGGAATAAATAGAATTCATATATGGCTACGTTTTTGTATTTCCCAGATGTGACTCAGAAGTAAAAGATCGAAAATTTCTTTTCCCATTTTGGAAGATCAGCAAGCAGACTCACAAACGAGACATTAATCACGGAAATCGTCAATTGGGTGCCCTAACGAGTGGGACTTCTCGGCTACTAATGGAATGTACAAGGAGAGATAGGAGGTGTAGAGGAGTGGTAGAGCAGGTGCCCACGAACAGCCGATAAGTTTGAGGAATAAAAGGATAGAACAGATGAATAGCGTTTTGCGACGTGTGGGCGTCGCACGTGGGCAAGTCAAGAACTAAAATAAAAGGAGTCAGACGACGGCGGTGGAAACACTCGTGCGAGTGCTGAAAGGCGGTTGTTTTTTCATTCGAGTTCATTTATAAAAAAAAGAGGACCGCTGTCTCAAGCAGATGTCCATTGTTTATATATGAACGTCCTCACGAGTTGAAAGCATTGAAATAAACTATACGAATCACATGTTTCCATAAAATATTATTTAAATCATTCGCTAATTGAGTTTGCCCGTACGATTCCTTCCGAAAATTATTATCGTCACCGAAGTCGAGTTTATAAACATCATCCCGAATTTTTCAGGTATTGCATTACGACCTCTGAGACATCAGATTCTGCAACCTTTCTATTAACCACAAATATGCGCTATATAAATAAATAAAAGGTCGATAATTTTGATCCTTAAAATCAATAATACTTAGTAATTTATAACTGAAGCTTTCTTAAAGAACATTCGAACGAGAATAAAAAAACTAAACTTTAGTATATAAACAATATTTTAGTGGAAACATTATTAATGAGTAAATACTCGATACAGGATCTCAGGTTAAATAATACATAACTTTGAAAATTTATTTGCAATATCAAATCATGTTGGGCATCTTTTCACACTTTCAAAGTTATGTATTATTTAACCTGAGATCCTGTATCGAGTATTTACTCATTAATAATGTTTCCACCAAAATATAGTTTAGTGAATTTGAATAATTCATTTTCGATAATATAATTCGAAATTCGATAATAATTCAAATACTGAATAAGGAATAGATTAACGCAGGCATCTTGAAAATATTAATAAACATCTAATTTTCTTAATGAATAAATGATTAAATATTTGAAGCTTTCAAAATAAAAGTTGATCGACAAAAGAATATGAAAATTTGATTAGGAGGTGCTAAATAAGGAGAAAAAACTCGTTTGAATAATGAAAACGAAGTAACATAATTATTGGTTATCCTCCAGAGCCCACGTATCAGAAAATTGGGTCCCTTACGCTTGACCATAAATTTTAATTTATCAAATTCCAAACATCAAATTCGAAATGAAATTAAGTTTTCAAAGGTCTTAGTGATGCTATTTGAGGGGAAATAGAATATTTTATACACAATGAGTTTATGAAGTATTAAATATAGGTGATGAAAAATAATTTAACGATTATGGTTTAGTACCAGGGTTCACCATCATTTTAGTAGCTTACAATTTTTGATTTAGTGTTAAATCAATTTAATTTTTATCTATGAGTTATTTTTTTAGGAGATATAGTAACTACATACTCTTATAAACAAATACTATGAATATCAATTACCGTTTTTTATGAACACCGATATGTTGATAATACAAAAGAGATATAAGGTTAAGAGATATCTAGATTTCGCTTAAGTTTTCTGGTACAAATAGTGCTCAATTCCGTCTATTGCTTATAAATACAGAAATTAAAAAATAGATGACTAAATCAATCACCAAGCGAACAGATAAAAATGTAAATAACTATCGTCATTCCGTCCCTTCTCAACACGTCGCAATCAGTGTACATTCGACCTTCCAAATCCTCATTTGCTTCCTACGCACATATCCATTGGATGCCCTCGGAAGACGCCTTCGAATTAGAGTCCGTGTGAATGGATTAGAAGGGGAGTTTGGATCTGTATAGGATAAGAGGAATAGACTAAAAAATGTGCGAGACAGGGATGATCCATTCGCTTGTGACATCGACAAAAGGATGACCTTGATCGCTTTAATCGCTCTTACAGACGATTTAGGAATATGGTCGTCTCAAATTCATGCAGTTCTTATTACCGAATACCATATATTACACTCATGCTATGCATGCAGCACAAGGAATACTACAAGCTCCTTGACCGTATTATCTCTCCATTCGACTCATTAATGAATTCATGGTTCTTATTAGAAAACCAATTGCGAGGAAGTGGGTTAGATAACATAATGCAGGGTACTTACGTAGATGTAGATAACTTGGAAGTGTGCTTCTGGATTGACGGGGTCAAGAGTTTCAAATTTATTCCTCTTAGTTTATGTAAATATATTTTGAGGATATATTCGCTCATAATTTTGCCAATGTAAACTCCAAATAAGACATCAACTAGTTGGCGAGTCATAAGTCTAACATTATCACAATAGGAACATATGAAACTAAAACCTAAGAGATAATTAATGGAACAGATATTTTGCCTACACTTACAATCAATACAAAGTTTTAGATTGTATAATCAAATATGTAAATATATACACACAATATATAAATAAGAGAAATACGAATGTTGCCAATTACCTCAATACAAAATCAATATGAGAAGGCGTGACTTCGTGGAAAGCCATAGTATAATGAAAAAACTTTGTAATTTTCACAGAAAATTTGCTTTACTTGCGACCGGTTTCATAATGTAAATGCCTGAAGATGTAATTTTACATTATGAAACCGGATGCAATTAAAGTAAATTTTCTGCGGAAATTAAAAAGTCTTTTCATTATACCTCAATACGAACTTCGAATGTTATCCTAGAAAATGTCTATCATTATGGCATTCAATTATATTCTTGTGATTAGGGATATTAGTCGATCGAGGAAATATCTCGAGACCAATCTTCAATAGCAAGGTAAGGGTTACATATGCAGTAGAACCTATTTCTAATTTGAACAGGCGAAATCAAAAGAGCATCAAAGGCAGCTTTCGAAACCACGATTTCACCTTTCATGCGTACTGCATAATATCTCTACAACTTTGGCTCCGCAAATGCTCTTAAAAGCTGACCTAATCCGTATCCCGTCCTTAATCTATCTTCCTTCTATTTATTCATCTCCATCAACATCCTTTGCCGCAAAAGCTCTCCCAATCCACTTGAACGCACATCTCCTACTATCAGGGTAAACTGGCTCGAATCCAATTTGGCAAGGATTGAGGGGCTGACCCACCTGACGTAGCAAACCCATCCTCAAGACACGGGCCAATATGGGGGAATTCCGAGACGAAAGTGTTCGAAACCACTCGCCGACATCACCCTTTCATACAAAGTATCCCTTTCATCGCATACACGAGGTGCTCCGTTTATCCAATATCTCTCCCACCTTTGGTCAACGGAGGAGTCTACTGCTTTCGTGTCGAAGCACGTGGCCGTATATTTGGGCGGAAAAGTTATGTTGATGACCGGAGAAGCGACCTGAATGTTACAGTACACGGTTGACCCATCCACTTTATTATCTCCAGTACGCGATAAGAAAGTGAAGTCATTCAGAACCACTAAAAGAAGCCTAAAAGTATTACACTCGGGGTATTTATGGCTCACCATATTTAAATCTCCATTTAATTTTCATCTCTATAAAAGCATTAAAACCAGTTCGTTTCACAATTTAATTATTGTCATTATTTTATATTTAGTTTAAACATCGATTTCTTAATTTTTCATTAATTTAATTTAATTTTTAATAAATTTTCCGCTCTTCTTCCAATAGGTTTTTGGGGGTTTCCCTCTCGAATTGGGTAGTTATTATATAACTATTATAACAGGAAGAATAGTTATTCATGTTTTCCCCTTAACTTACCATCCGGCATGGTGCCTACTTGTAGTCTTTACAGAAATAAAAAATATTAAAATGTCCAAATTTAAACAGACATCGAGACTTCTCCCTTAATATAATTTTGTTGAGATAAATATTTTTTAAATAGTTACGTGAAGGAAACACAAAAACCCTCCGATTAACTCATTAACAGTAAAATCCAAGTTTGGCGATAAAATTATCATTAATTTTTAAAAAATATCCACAAGAAAAGGATCGAAAAATACTGCGAAACCTTCTGTGGCATTTAAAACTTAAGTTGAATTAGATTAACTAAAATCAAATATACCGAAAAATGTGAACACATATATTCAAGCAAGTTTAAGGAATAACCTGGTCCAAATATTAACATCAGTTTTGGATAGCCATAAATTACACATATATGTATATGTATACATAAAAATATATTTTCTATCTACACTTTTGTTGAAGTGGAACATAAGAGAACAATATTTCGACAAATGAGGAGCAATAGGCCTCAGAAGCATTCCTCAGATTCCCTTTGAAAATTCTTTTGAAATCCTTTTCAATGCTTTGAAAAGGGCATTATTGTAAATTACAATTAAATTTGTCCTTAAAAGATAAATATAAATATTCATTAAAGAAGTTCAAATTTGAAATAAAGGCATTCTTACCCCTATTAAAATAGTTTTAGCTTAAAGTTTTTAAAATAAACCTAATTTTTAAAGCAGTCTTTCAATATAAATTTACGTTGCTCATACATTGATGGGATAATTGACAATAAATGAAAATTAATAACAGGATACCTCAAATTATTTACGAATTGTTTGGGAGATAAATAAAGATAGACTATCTTCTGACTCGAGAGAACCCCAGTATAAGAAATCTATGGACCAAATCTCTCTTTAAGAAGCTAAAAGCTGAATGTTTTATACATTCAAGTGTGCAACGATGCCAATCACAAGAAAAGAATGACTCTCTTTACATTGGAAAATGAAAATTTCATCCCTAAAGTACTATGTAAAGGGAAAGAATTTGGAAAAGCTAGAGGCGAGAGAAATAGCAATTGCAATAAAAATGATATTCGAAAAAGAACCGATGCCTAAATACATCATCTAGTAAATCCCCTTTTAGAAAGCGATAGGACGTCGAGGAAAAAATAAACAAAACAAGAGAATTACCTTAAAGGAAAATGTAAGAGATGAATGACGAATTCTACCATCGAGAAATTCGTTTCAAGGGCAATCATAAGCCGTAAGTATTTTATGGATAAAATTGTACTAATAAGCAAACAAGACCCCTTATATTAGCTATTGCGAAACTTGAAAAAAAATACAGAGACTTTGAAAGGCGTATTATCCATTGCATTCTTATTTCTTATGTAAAGGAATTATTCTCATATATTATTACTAGCCAAAACAGAAGATTATCTTCTCCTTAAAAGGTAAACTCTAATGGATGAAATTGAAATGAGATCTTTTTTCTGATATAAATTTTAGTAAAAATGTGAATAAGTGCATGTATCTTATTTTCATTTTGGGCACCTACGAAATGAAGGCTCTAATTCTCCTTTAGTGCACATTTTTAGAATCCATCTCCATAAGAAAGTTCAGTGATTTGATTTTCTACAAATTCAGCATGAACCGAACCCTTCCCAAAAAAATCTCACGGAATTCATAAAAAGAATAAATAAAAATTAAGGACGAGTACAGGTGGAGCTGAGGATTGCCTGGTAGGGAGATTTACGGCGGGGAAAAGTCCCCTGGACCGCTACGGTAACCGTGAAGTCCTGCTAGGAACCCTGAAAAAACCATTACGAAAGTGTTGAATGCTAATCTTAATAATTCTCTATGTAGCATTTATTAATTTATATTTAAATATTTTCTGCAAAATATCTGTATGTACACTGAAGATTTGTATTCTGTCAACGGAGGGTTTTTTGGAGGTTTAGGACGAATGCCAGACATCTGTAATTTCATTCACCCCCTCAACCGTGGCCAACTCCATTAAATAAATACGTAAAGCATAAAAAAATTACCCCATCGAATAATGTAGCAAGATTCATTTGTCCCTCAGTTCATGTGACGTGAAAATGTAACGCATATGTTTATTTCACTAGTTTCATTAGGATTTTTAGCTTTATCCGCATTCATAATCTCTTCAAGTTCCCTGAATATTCGAAAAGAAAATGCGTATTTAAGCGCTTTTTAAGGCGAACTTAAAGGTGTAGAGACATAAAATAGTCAAGGAAGTAATTTGACGCAAGAAAAATACATCTTACTTTTAGTCGTAACACTTCAATCTCAGGATTCTTTATTTCATTTCTTGAAAAAGTATCCATGATAAGGAGAAATATGTATTGCATACAACAAAAGGCAGAGACCATTTAAACTCTCAGAGAAGCATCGACCACTTTCTGCTCCGAAATGGCATTTACGGAGAAGAGCTCGAATTCTCCGAGAAAGGCAAGAAAATCCAGATAATGGAGTGAAAAGACTAACCTTAGCGTCCTTGCGATTCACGGATGGCGTGAAATACGACGGAGAGAAATGTTCCCGGTAACAAAAGAGCATCATCAAGAGTTACACTTTGATAGCCCTTTTAAGATGACTCCTTCCTCAAAACAGGAATTCGAAGATCGTTGCGAAAGGCATCCCGAGGCATTATTTTGCTATCCGACCTTGTAAAATAAAAGTTGATCTGAGAATGGCTTCCTCTAGTGTTTCGTAACTTGGCAACGAGCGCTGGGAAGAATCGCTCCATTCATATGAATTTGAAAACGAGGATTGCACGAAAATGGACTTTTTAATTTTCGTAAATGAAACGGATACTATTCGGGAGCAAATTTTCCATATTACGCAGCAGCCTTTTCCATATCGCTGGAAAACAAAGCATTCACGCGACTTCTTGGAATTGCCTTTTAATCCTTCGCTGTTTGTGAATAACGACCTGAGTTTCCTCAGAGGTGCATAAACAGAATGCAACTGTTTCAATCCATTGAATTCTGTCTCTTCTTGGAAACTCATAGTTTTTTCACTGGCATTTAAGATATGGAAATATGACGAAATGCAAAAATACAATTTATCTCGAGAATAAGCTGTGAGCATTCCTATTCTAATTATGAGACAGAGATACAGCATTTTTACTCAAAGCAAAATCCCATTTTCCCATTATATATAAAACTTAAATCACCTTTGAGGTTCAAACGTTGAGCCTGAAAGTATTCTCTGCTAATATTTAACATTCGCTGATAGCCTTTATTTGGTCTCGCAAAATGCCGCAAGGTTTCGGTTAATTATTATAAAACCTTGAAACCGATTTTTTGCATCGAAGTTATATTCTAATGATTCGAAGTAGTTGTAAACGTTGTAATATTGAAACTTCCAAAGAACGCTTTAAGAAATTAAATGATTTAGCTAGCGATAACTTTTGCCATACACTAACAAGATTATCATCATGATGAATACGTAAGATAATGTTGAACGTAATAATTAATTCAAAACATCAGTGAATCAAAATGCATGAATATTTAATGCGCAACACGCTTCTTCTAAACTACGCTGAGCTGAAGTGTAATACGCTACTTCACCTCAACGGGTTATAAAGGAAGACTTAAGAAGTTTGTACCGATGAAACAAATTCAAGGCAAATTCTGTGGCAACTCACTCATATCTCTGAACATAACTTTGGGAGTATCTAAGAAGGGCGAATACAAATTTTGATCTTCTGAAACAACCGTAGTAAACACAATATTCGCCTGAAACATTTATAGAAATTAAAATACTTTATTGTGGTTTAGAGGAATTGAGGGAAGTATAACGAGTCGACAGTTAGATAGGGATAAAAGGATTACGAATTTTTATTAATAAATTATTAATAAATTATTTTTACGCTCCTTAATTAACGACAGTAACAGAGCGAACTAGTACATGATTCGAGATCAAGTTTTATCAGAAAATTAAATAACGAATGTATCATTTAAAAATTCACTGTTATCACTACAAGTTATTAAACTGATGATCTCATCCTCCCTAACATACATTCGTCTCGTTATATTATTATTTATATTAAAGCTCGAATTTATGAATATAATTAGAGATATCAAGATTTTTCCAAACATTTTTTGTAGATTTGAGTCCAAGAATGATGTATAGATGGAGTCTGCATTATAAAGAGTATTTCATTAACGGATAGAAAGCTAAAGTACGTAACATGACGTTCAGGAAATCATTATTTAATCAATTACTTTTAGTTGGTAACATAGGTTTAATAATCTTAATAATTCTAATAATGATAGAAATTATAGATGAATAAATTAAAAATCTTTTAAAGAATACAAAGCTATAAGAATAAATGTACTCTTTTTAGATATAATGGTCAGAAAAAAAATTCAACGAAAACAAATCAAGCCTAAAAATTTTCGACTCAGACAGAAGGGGATTTTTCCATTCCCTTCCTTTGAGCGATTATTATTATTTTATTGATTATATTACATAATTTTAGTTTGCGCATAAAATATGATTAGCAGTCTCTGAATTTTATCTTTACTGAAGTACTAAGTTTACCAGAAAAGAGATCAAATTATACTTTCAATATTAATCTCTCAGACATTTCAATTATTATAGCACTGAAACAATTGGAAATGTTAATCTAAGATGACTGACTAAACAAATTACATATAAAACATAAATAATTTTAAATCCACCACATTTTAAAAATATGAAATAAATGTTCCCTCAAGAGTAAAAATGAATACTAACGATAGTAATTGTAAAATAACTATTATAATGCATCGAATTGACAGATTTTTGCAATTCACATATAACGAATTATTTTTATTTAACTTAAATACGGGAAAAGAATCATCAATTCATTTAATTTGAAAATTAAGTTATTAGAAAATAAAATCATTAGTATATTGTTGAAATATTTAAATCTTATAACTAATTTATTATGGAATTGATACAGGAGATCTATTAAACTGCCTAGATCTAACTTCTCTAAAAGTCATCATATGTGGAATGCACAGCACCAAATCTCTCTCAAAATCCCTCTCAATTAAAGAGAACTCAGCTTTGGATCAACGGAGAGTTCCATCGATGTGCTCTTCCCCTGCCATACACCGAAGCAGCATCTTATCCGCTTCGAAGAGCATCTCGAGAAGAGAGCGATGTATTGCGCAAGAAGTGACAGCCGCGAGGAAATCAAGAATCCTTCGGTCACTCGATTACAGCAACGCCTTTGTGTTCATTAAAAGGTATCATTGGTTTGTTTTGTGCTCACCCATCGAAACCTTTCTCCCAAATTCCTACGCGGAAATTAAATTCGTGCTTCCTCATCCACTCACCCGCGAGATTTGCTGCAAAAAATAGGATTTGGCCTTTGTAACGCCCTGAGAACAATAAGCTCCTTACAACTGGAGCCTTCTTTTTTACTTCGTCCGAAAACTTTTTTTTAATCTCTGGGAAGAATCTGGAGTGTAAAGCAGCGAGGGCCTTCTTTCATTGTTTAAGATGTACGATAGTACATTCGAGTCAGCATCTCGAGGAATTTGATATTTTTCACTATGATTCCGTTTCTTAAAAGGAGCTTGAACGGAATCACTAAAGAGATAGCCGGGTGTGAGTTCTCCCACAGCTGAATAATTCTCTTCATTCGGAATTTATGGCATACCTTGAATTGAAATAATTTCTCTGTTTCCCATCTCATCATCTCTATGGAGATAATTGTGAATTATTTGGCCACTTAATCTGAATTCAAACATTAATCTCTTTATTTCCCTACCAAGGGAGAAAGATTGAAGCATAATGGGATCATTCTTACTTGCAGTTGGAATTAGTGTTTTAATTACGAAATCCTGTTGTAATTAGAGAGACGCGTTCCGTTTTGATTTGGGAAAAAAGGTTTGACGCGTGGGAAACTTGTAAAGTGAAACATTCCTTTCATAAACATCCACCTAAATTTCAAATGAGTCGTTTTCAAGCTCGAAAGAAAAAGAAGAGCGACAAAATTCATCCAGCTGGGAAGCCATTAGATGGATTGATCGTTCGTCTGAATCTAACTATGAATGAGCGACGATTATATCGCACATTAGCTCATAAAACATTCAGTAGGTTGAACGAACACTCAACATTCTTGAACAATTTTCATTTACACAATATGTGTTCAAAATGTTTTTGAAATATACATGTATAACGAATAGTAAAAAAAAAATATTTAAGTTTCCAAATATCAATCTCTTTAAAATAGCTTCGAGTGGCGTCGATTCATCCGTAGCAATTTAAAGAACGACTTTTGTCGAGTGATACACAATGACTAGGTTCGACGACCGCTCTTAAAGTCATGGAATGGATTCCGGAAGAAATGACGTCAACCGAGACACGGACCACCACCTGAGGGGGATAATAGCTGGAGACAAATCGTTCCGGAAATGATTAATTATGTCTTCTCTATACCACTTACAATACTTCTCTTTAAAACCACACCATAGAAGAGAAATGAAAATTGCGCTCTTCAATTCCATGCTTGTCGACCCAACATATTTTTAATTCTTATTATATCCACAATATACGAATACCTCGTGCTAACCAAGTTTCATATATTTACCCAAGAAGTGCTCAACAAGGACATCAAAATCTATTTAAAGAAGTAAGAAAAACATCCTAATATGATATACGAATCAAACTTCACAGAAAAAGGAAAACAAATTGATTGGGGAAAATAATATGCTGAACCAACCCGCTTGAAACCCGCTTTTAGTTGAACAAACAGGTTGCATTATTAAAAATATCGTTACATCGAGAAAAAAAACAAACCACTTTCCTCACGAATTCAACAGTTTTACATTGTTTTCAATAGACATCGTTAATTCCGTCTTGTAAATATCTTGTATTGAATGATGAGTCAGACAATTGTGTCGATGCTCAAATACGGGATGATGGCAGTGAAAACCGAGCCCCAATTTTTTATTCTTATTAATTATTAATTTCAACCACTTATTCTCCCTTTGTGTCTCCACTCCTTGACGTACGTTAAGAAGAAGGCGAAGAATTGAGTGGATGCATCATTTGGTGAGGGACATCGAGCGGAAGTGTAGGGGAAAAAACAAAAGAAGATGGAGCAGGAAGAATGGAAATGTGTTTCTCATTTAAGCGATGTTTATATATGCTTCAACTTGAACTGTTTCTCTCCGTTCATACGAAGGGGGGTCTGGATATTTGAGATGGAATGACCATTGCCGTGTCCGAATGCCAATACTTGAATCGAATTTATTGAATCGATTGTTACGCCACAGCTCACAATTGTTGTCCTCCGAAAAATACGAGAAGAAAATTTCAAGGTACAGTAACAAATCTAGAAAATTTGAAGAGAAATACGTAAGTAGATAATGTCATATTTTGAGCATGATATAAGACTCCAGTCACTTCCCCCCAAAATAAGATACTGGAACTATAAATATTTGTTAAGAGCCTTTAGCTTAAGATCAACAGTTATTGACTATGAAATTATTTCATTGGATATTTTTCAATAGATGGATATTTCCCACACCAAACAGATGATAGTATTTTGTTTTCAGTGAAATGGTTTACATAGCTTCAGAGATTGAACTCAACTTGTGGATGGAGGCCCTCAGTAACTTACGGAAATCTTTGCTCAAATAAAATATTTCCATTTCCAGAACCAATGGTTATTAAGAAAACGCTTTTACCCAAATGCTCAATCCCTAACGATAACTGATGAAAAAAGATAAATCTAGGCTCATTCGAAATCCATTAACGTCTTAAACATTATCAAGGACTAATTAATGACTGGAAGTTAGGTAAGTTTTCTAAATTAAGAATTGCAGAAAAAGTGCTCGATACTTTCTCACCAATAAGAGAAATTAAATTGCTGATTCAACATAAAATTGTGCCAAGTAAGATTTCTATTCATGAGTATTTATTCTTGATCCTATCTTTCTCACTCCAAAAAGATTAAAAATAAGTAATCCTTAAGGTATTAACTCGAAAAGCAATACCAGGCGATTCGTTTCCGTGTAAGACTCGGAATTTTCAGGAGTAAAAACTTATGACACTTCGCTCTCAACAGCTGATTGAAAAGTTCTAGGAAATCCTCATCAATCAATCTCTCTTGCGCACAACTTCTCTCTGAAAAAAGATAGCAAAACAGAAAAATGAAAATATCTACTTCGAGGAGCGGACGCAACTAACCGATGAGTCACCGACAACATCCGTCATCCGAGGGGTCGATATTTTTTCCCTTTTCGCCACGAAAGTTATCTATTAACCTCGACACTCTCTTAGAAGAGGAATTAGTGAACTCCCCGAAGACCAGTTTAACAAGAGAAATATTCGAAGATGAAACAGGTAACTTCTGACAATGGCGAGTAGCCCGCCTCAAGCGTTCAGGCAATTCCCTTTGGAAAGGCAAATATTGGCGCCTTAGTGTCTGGGGCGGGGCGCAAAGGGTTTGTAGAGGGGAAAGGGAGCAACAACACACGACTGGCACGCACGTGTATCGATCAGATCGCTGTGGGTGAAGAAGGGAGAGGTTGATTTTTACGAAGTCGGAAATAATGCCAAAGGAGGTAAAAGGGTGAAAACAAAGAAAGGTGAAGAATTCAAGGAAATATAGGGACTATGAAGACAAATATGAAAGAGAAAGGAAAATTTCGTTTTCGGAGTGATTCTAATAAAGAAATTCGAATGGATGAGAAGAAGAGTCTCTTTAAATGTGGAGTGAGAAAGTTTATAAAGAGAGTAAAAAGGAGACATATCATAACAGAAAGAATTTTAAAAGGTAAATCGAACGAAGAGTGAAAGAAAACATCGTGGAGTCTGTTGGAGCGTTGGATCAATAAAAGTGCAATAAATACAAAGCATTTGAGTCATAACTAATCGATGAAATTTATTTTACACGCTGATGTTTTACTATGTAAATTAATAAATTTTATGAATTATTTTCCGAAACGTTTTTAAGTCATTACATTATAGTACACTCTTTAGCACATTCCACATGAAGTAATAATTAAACCTGAACTGATATATTATTCCAGAATAATTTCACGTATCTGAATTAAAGATTTCTTTCCATAATTAAATACAGAAAACGACAAATGGATTATTAAAAATTAATTTTAAGAATTATGGAGAGCTAAAGAGTAAGAGAAAAAATAATTGATGGATAGAGTTATGAGTTCTAAAGATTGTAGTATCAGAAGTCCAATAAGAAGTTTTTATAAATAGTAGTATTAGTATTCTTAAGAACTATACACATTATGGTAATGATAATTTTAGGCACAAGTCAAACGTTTACCTCATCTAGTTAAACGAGGAAGATTGCTAGGAAGTTGATTAGAATGCAATAGTCGTGATAGTCGAATGATAATTCATTCTATAATCAAAATGAGACATTACTTAATAATTTTCAATATAAGAAATATATTCCTGCATTTATTTGACCATAATCATTATAAAAAAATTAGTTTTGGTTTTATAGGTCTATTATCAGAAAAGAAGTGCTGATTTACAAGAGAGAACTAACTTTAAAATTTAATTCATTAAAACAATTATTATTTTAAAAACATAGGAGGCCGTAACTGAGCATTATTTAATATATATTACTGCATAAAATATTTATTGATAGCATTTTGAAATTCGATGAAACGTTAGCATTTCAAAATGTTCCAGCTGTCGAGAATGCTGCCCCTTTCCCATATATCACTCCAAGCACTTTTAATTACCAGTTGAGCGAGTATCACAAAATTATTTTAAAATTTCTACCCAATATGCGTCGAGGCATTTAACCGCTGATAAATATTGACTTTAAGGTAATGAATTTTGTTGTTTTTCCCCATGGAATCAGATGTAATTTCCAAAATCTATTTTTATTAAAAATGAGAGGATAACATCCATTATAACGTAACTAGTTGCTGTAAAAGCCTGCATTTGATTACACACCTTGTTTACTCTCATTTCCAGCTTCTTATTTCCTTTTCCACCGCATTACACCCATGTTTATTTTGTCGGGTGGAAATTCTCGCTATTTAGGAAATGGTCAAATAAATGTTCTCACTTAGAATAAGCCAAATATGAAGTCGTACGAAGTAAGTTTTTTAAGTTCAATAGTTTTTGTATGATTTTAAGTCGAATATTTAATCTGAGAAAATGGTTATTCGAGTCCAAAGCTATTTCGATTGCTTCTGCATAAGCTTCCAAATAGAACAAATTGATATAAATGTATTGATTTTTTTCAGTGCATTTTTTTCTTAGAAGTTAAACATAGTTGTTATAAATAAAACTGAATTGATTTCTAACTATAATAAGTATGATCTAATTAATATAAACGAACTTCGAAATTTGTTACAAATATGTTCGAACCGTAAGAATTTAAAAAGTAAAGAGGAACATAAATGGAGAAGTACTTTTTCTTTCTTTCATCATTAATTAACACAGTAAGAACGAGCTAATAAACTTAAGTAAAATATATTTAAAATCCGCCTAAGCTTATTATCTAGAAAAAAGTCATGTCTTAAACATTATTCAACTTTTTACCAAATTGATGTCAAAACTTTAATACGTAATAACGTAATATAATATTCGAATAATTTTAAATATTTTTCATAAATTCGCAAATGTAGCAAGGTAATATTTCAATACAATATAAAAAGTAAAAGAACAACTAAATGTTTTCCATAGAATGAAGGGGATGACGCAAAACCAGTAGTGATCGAATTAATAAAAGGTCACAATTAAATCGACTCTTGGGAACAAAGCATTCCCGTCATCACATATCGACCGCTTGAGAGAGAGCAACAAAAGAAAGACGCATTTAAGACTTTTTTTGTCTGTTTCATTCCACGAAGTTCAAGCGGCTTTAGCACGGATTCTATACAAAACAAGCGAACCGATTCGGTCAGCTCAGGAACTCACAAAAACATGAGCTGAAGGTGTCGAACACAGGAATTGCCACTGAGAAGGGTTACTTTTATTGCCAAAGGATGGAACAAATTCGCGGCAAAGGGATTCGAAATACCAAAACGATGCGGAAATTGCATTCAACTAGGATCGAGGTCAAAAGATACGCCTACGAATTCGGCGGGCATCATTCGATGAAAAGTGAACAGACTTTCTAAAGTAAAATATTTCCGTTAAATAAGTATATATGTGTTATCGGAATTTTTTTATGCACAACAAAATGTTAACAAGGAAGACCATGTCAACGGATGCGATGAGATTAAAGATAATTTATAATAAAACAGGTAAGCAAAGTATGTTATCTACAAGGTAACAGAGTTTGCAATAATTTAAATCACATGGAGATTTCATTTATTTTGTACAAAACAGATTTATGTTGACTTATGTTTGTACGATCTGTAGCAAATGTAAAAATATTTCTATTTATTATAATACTTTCATAATGTTGAAAAATAAATGAAAAATTCCTTTTATATAAACTCTGAAATGATAAAACATGTTTAGTTAGAAGAAGCATGGGAAATAATATCACGAGAGGTGTAAGTAAACAAATTAATTAAAAGACTTTATTTGTTAACGTTAAATTAAATGGTTAATCATTATTTCAAGGTTATAATCGTACCATTTTTATGTATGTCCATACTCAGTGCCTTTGCTAAATAGTTATTCAGCTTTAAATTTGACATCATGAGTTACGAGTAAAACATTGAAAACTTCTAGGTCTCGTCCACAAAAAAACGAGTTCAGTAAAATTGACCATTTTCGCCAACGATTTGAATATCTATGAAAAACTTTCTGGAAAACAATTGATTTTTCAATGAAAGGTTTATTCTAAACTCTACTATTTTTTATATAGCGGGTAAATTTTAGCTGTAGTATAATGTACATGAAATATATATTTGTATATCGGAACCAAATCTATTTAAATTGATAATTATTCACTATAGGTTGATTTTGATTAATATTTCCCGGATTCTTTATATCATTAAGGAGCACTTAATAATATACTATCAGAAATTAAATTGGGCATAAGCTCTTATGTATAAAAGAAATTAATAAGGAATCAGATTTTTAAAATCCAAACGATTTAATTAAGAATCACTTCAGAATGTCGAAGGAGCAATCAATTAATTGAATACTCTCTCGGAATATTATGAAGTGGATAAAATCAACAGCCACGGGTACTTTTCTGGTAGTTGTCCTCAGTATCCTTATTGGGAATATATATTTATAGGAAACTCTTCAAGATAAAATAAAGAGTTAATCTTACAATAAGGAAGAAAATACGTTTAAAAATAATGAGAGTAAGCAGATAGAAGATGAGAAAGATGCAAGTTCATAAAGGAATTTCGGAATAACGGAGAAAGGAGGCGAATTTTTGGGGTCAAATGAGGACAGAAGGCATAGTGTCTCGCAGTGAAATGGGGTTTCAACGAAACTGCGGAAGACGTGATATTTGTGAAATGGTGGGCACTATTCCGCAATGCGCACTCAGCCTAGATTGACCCTTGGCGCTATAATGGGTAATGTCCTTTTAACTCATTTTCGTGTGATTACAACGAGGCAGTTAGAAGCCCCTAAGCATTTTTAAAACCACTTTATCAACGGTCCTTTGTCATCGGTTCATTAGCAACCAAGTACATGGCTCATGCACTCCAAGGTTAATGAAGTAGTCCATCAAGAAACTACCGGTTATTTGGAAAGTATTTCCAAAATCAGAACCAGAAGTAATAACTTTCCAGTCTTATTACATATAAGAAATGGATATCTTTTGCACAATATCAATAAAAGTAGGGCCGAATCACTATAATCATCATCACTGTACTATTGATACTGAACTCTCTAGCTCTTATCGAAGTAGCCTGCTTGGGAAAAAAAATTACTATTTGATAACTTTTACTTGAACATTATTCCTGATATAAAACATCCAACAGAATTTCTCCTGCAAATTGCACTATTCAAGCAAGTAGAAACAGAAAGATTTAATTGATTATAAGAAAGACTTATAATGATTTTTCCATTTTTGATTATTCCTTTGACTACTCTCGCTCATTTAGGCTATTATCAAAAATCGTGGAGTAGAAAAAGAAGATTAGCTATCTGATATAAAAAGGCGAAAACCAGAAAACCTCCACTATTCGCTAATACATACACACATATATATATATATATATATATATATATATATATATATATATATATATATATATATATATATATATATATATATATATATATATATATATATTCTTATCTTATATCCTATATATCTTTAATAATTTTATATACATATAAAGATTAAAGAGATTAAGATGTTGATGAAGGGTTGAGGAAAATATTATCTACAGGAAAAACACATAAAATTCATGGAAAGACGAGGATGGATGTTTCGAGCATTCCTGTCCATATTCCGAAATAAATTACGCACCAATCAATAATGACGGATATAGACGTAAACATCTCAATTCTCAAAAAGGTGTTAAAGGAATATTATGGGTATTCAAAAAACATCGTTAACATTCAAAATCAAATATAATAAAAAAGTTGCGAGCGCTACGTACAACCGGATGATGTTTAAAAAGGAGACCAAATTCACACGTGGTCACGCAAACAGTGGTCAAAGAGAAGAATGCTGCAATTGTAATCAATAATGGAATGAAAATTCAAAAATAAGTGATTATACTTTCATAGGAGTAAATAATTAAAAAATTATTTTCGATTTTTTAAAAGTATCGGAAGCTATGACACTAATATGATGATCCGTATTCCGCATTTTCCAGTTGTAGTCGTTAAAGCAGTCGATTCATGAATTACTCTTACGTAATGTATTCAATCATTCTTGTATAAGAGAAAAAATATATATCAAACGTTCGGAAAGTGATTAATTCGATCTTCTTCTTCATTAATCATGATCACGACAAATATAATATTTAATTACAATAGTCATCAATCATCAATTGGTAATTAAAATAGTTGGAAAAATTTAACTCTTCTTGGTACTTGCGGAATGCAATTTTACATCGATCCTTCTGAGATTTTAAATTAAATCTTTAAATAAAAGAGCGAATAGCATTTTTTAAAATCGCAAATCGTGTAAAATGAAATCAAGTAAATAATGTAACTAAATTTTGGATTAAATGGAAATGATATCCAAAGATCATGTTTTAGTAATAAATTGCGAAAAATGCATAAAATTAGCCTTAAAATGAAAATTAAACTATTGCATTCGAAACGATTGGAATTCCGAATTCCATCGTACATACTTGGACTAATTTCATAATCTCCTTTAGTATAGTGTATTAATGAATGTATTTAATTTTTATTGACTTTTAAATCTCAAACTTGTCAATGGGAAAATTCATAAATATTTATTACGTATATGCTTAATATAAATGAGTTTATAGGAAGGATTTGGGTATTTTACTTAAAGCACGTTAAAGCGTGCGCTTTTCCACAAAGTTGAACAGAAGTGAAAAATTGCGACATGACTGGGACTCGAACCCGGGCAGGTATGCTGACCACTTCACCACCACTCCACCTTGCCTTGTCTATTTTTCACTTCTGTTCAACTTTTATGAGTTTATTATTATTATACTTGTTATTAGATTTTGCATTTAATTTGAAATAACTTTAGTAAATATTAATGAATGATGGAGCGTTAGTGAGATCGAGCGAGTTAAGTAATCAGATTTTACACAAATGAGCCGAATTACCTATTTGCTCTGCTATTACATGCCATTTCTCCAAAGTGAGGAGCAATCAGCAAATTGGGTACATAAAAATGGAACATTGTTCTAATTCGCTCGGAATACTCATGCGACAATACGGGATATGGGATTTAATTCAATAAAAATTGATGCCGTTTAAAACTAAATATGTTGGAGCATAGAATGGCAGCAATGGGACGTTTATAATTTTGAAGGAATAAAATGAACTTACCCAACTCGAGGGCGTCTGCAGGCAGCGCCAGAAGCAAGGCGAACGGCAGCAGGAGAGGCGGCCATACATTTATTGGCGCCATCGCTTACCTTCAAAAAGATCTTTTATCTACCAATGGAGAGCATGGCCTCCACTCGCACACACACTAAACACACAAAATTCACTCGAGTTTTACAGACTAAACCTTTGAGACTCCGCGATTTTTGAACAACTCTTACGAACACAATTATCCTTCAAGAAGCGATATGGAGGAAACGGTTTCTCTCGAAGCACTTCACATTCCACCGAAGCACATCAGCTAAGTCATTCTCTTTACATTGAACACTCAACAATATGACCAATAAGCTTCTTCTTGTGCTCTAGAAGACGTCCGGTTGAATGGCCATTTCTGATGGTATCTAACCCTCTCCATCTCTGCCCTCAGAATTTGAAGTCTCTGTCATCTCTTTTCTCGTTTAGTTAACACTTCGTTTGAGGAAATTTTCCCTTAATCGAGCAAGCGAATTGAAAATAAACTGCAACTCAAAAGATGGAAGAAAATGCTGAAATAAAGATCTGTTTTTTTTTGAGTCTGAAGATACCTATGACAATTCTAAGTAAAAAGTATTTTTCTCCCAATATTTCGGAGAAAAAGTTTATTTAGGGGTAGCGAAGCACACGGGAATCAGAAACATGGCATTCGCGCTTTTGGACTTCGGCTGGAGATGACCACATTACGAGGACGCCACTCACGCACCACTGCAAAGTGCACACCGTTGCAAGGATCCCAGTTGCGTGCACCACGACATGATGGACTTCAGCTGATTCGCTTTTACAGATGACGGCAGCAATCGAAGAATATTCAATCTACGGAAAGATAAATGCATTTAGTGGGTAAATATAGAATATAGTACAATCAGAAGGATGTGAACCACAAAAGGAGTAATGGGAAAAACGAATTTACAGAGATTGGCGATAATAACGACTTTTATTTAACAAGCGTTTCTCAATATATCTTAAAGATTTATTATTTTTAATTATTTAAATTAATATCTCGTTAGAATAGCGCTATTTCACCATAATATTGCAATGGATATTTTAAAAAGATATATTGACAAGATTACTAATAAAATCCTGTGTGTAATACTTTTAGTGTAATGTGTATATATATATAGATATAGCGAATTACGGGATGACGAACTAACATGGTTTTGCAATTAATAATTTTTAATCGTAGTATATAGGAAATAAACTCTGAATTCTATATGTAATCGATTTAAATATGTCTGTAACAATCGGAGAAAGCTTCAAACTTCAAAATGAAATCTTCTCTTAATGAAGCCTTGAAACTAAGATTCTTCGCTTCAAACGATCTTTCTATAGAACACTGGGAATGATCAGAGTGAATGTGATATTGCAGTGAAAGTGTGCTGAAGTCATCTCTCCAGTGTGATAGAGAAAGGGAATCCGACTTCCAAAAAAGAGGGGAAACCACGTGCTTGGTATATAAAAGAATATGAAATGCGACCATGCAAAAAAATATGAAGCAACAGCACCAGCAGATGGAGAGGGAACGCAGGGAAAAAGAAGTGTAAAAAAAGAAACATTTATAGGTCCCATCGTTGAGTTTTTGAGACGCTACGCACATGCAAGGGCCTCATTCAAGATAGACTCAATTATTCCAGAAGAACAGATAAAATTCAGAGAGAAGACACTTACAGAAGACAGCAGACAATGCATGTGGAGTAATGTTAAGAGGAATATGCTGCAATCGATATTGAAAAATAGGAGATAAAGTTATTCGATTTCAATTTACATAACGACTAAGAAGCCCATATAACTTTAGCTCAGCTCAGCTTGAGTAAGAAATAGTTTTAAAAGGAAATAAAGTTTCATTAATGTCGCCTGAATGGCTAATCGTATTGACTCGTGAGTATAATTAACATTCTATAGTGCCATAGAAACTGTATTGACTGCTGTGTCGTGTGGTTTAATAGACAACAAAAAGCCTTGATTAACACTTTCATAGCACATAAAAGTCTAAAAGTAAACTTGATATCACGGAAATTAAAGCCCCTTTTAAGGATAGAATTTCGGACATGTAAAAGTTAAGTTTTTAAATTAACGATGTTTGTTGAGGATATTAATTATAACTAAAATCCAAATAAAAGAAAATATTAATCACACATATACTTTTATATAAAAAATTTGAACATAATTATAGATGAATGAATTGAATTTTATGATCTTCAGGAGTTGACAATGGTAGATTTATTTATTTTTTATTTATATTTATTATTCTCCAAATAAAAATCTTTTTTACTTTGACCGAGATCGTTAAAAAAATCAAGTATTCTTAATTGGTGATTACGGAATGGTGAATTCAGGAGTTCGATTAAAGCTATAAGAGAAGCTGTAGTTAAGAGAAATAATTCCACGCAGACGGAATTCTCCTATGAAACTTATTTATTTCATTGTAATTTTCTTAACAAAGCTTCATCATTTTCATCTCATATATGTTAATCTAACACAAATTTTGATCATAAAGCTTATGTTTACGGAATCCTTATCAATCCGATCAAAATAAAAAAAAAATACGAACAAGTCAGAAAATTCTTACGATAGTTTTCTTCTAAACCTTGTTTTACATTGTCATATCATGTATCCATAATTTTTCTGATGGGATGATTATTTCTCGTAAAGAGTTACACCCATTTCAAAATATATGTTCACCTAAAAATATTTCCTAATTTAGAAATGAACGATCCATAAAGGAATCATCTCGTAGGTGCAAACTGTCACGGAATTTTTAATAAACTCCCGAGAGGTATTAAAAAACCACTCCTCCTTTTCTCTCTTCAGACAGAGGTCAACCGAGCTCGACCAATATGTGACCACAATATGGCGGCGCAAGAATCTGATAATTCGCCACTCCATTAAAAGAGACCGCAGAAGGACAAAATTTGGAGTAAGTGGCGCCATTGTGCGATCGGGCCGTCGACAGTGCACACGCTATACGAGTTTCCTTTTTCCGAACCGAATATACGATGAGATCGAGCCTCGTAAATCATTCGCCGCATTTCGGAGTCTCGAAATCGAGTCGTTACTGCTATTCATGCGCCTTTTTGTTCGTTTGTTTTTTCTATCGCCTCATAATGGGCGACTCACGTAATACAGTCATTAGTCTGCCGTTTTGCCCCTTGCGCGTGTCCTCATCGTGTCTCCTTGGCGATGTTCCTGATGAATGAACACTAAAGGAACCACAAATCATCCAAAGCATCCTTTTCTTACATTTCTAGTTATATTTTCTGATGTATGATCCACAATGGGTTGTCAACATAATTGCCGTTGAGTAAAAATACCTAGTTGAACAAAGAGAAGGTAATCTCATTATAAGTCGTAAGCTATCTTTACGTATCTTTTCACTTAATTGCTCCGAGAAATTTTATAAAGAGCTGATGAAGCTCCTAAAGAATTCAATTTCATTAAATTCTTTTCTTTATCTTTTTATATTATATACATAAAAACCTCATTTTGTGGAGAAGAACTATAAAAAATAAGAAGTACGTCAACCACATATGTCTTGAAATGTTTCATAATTTTAAACAACAGAGATATCGACCGCAGAAACTGATCTTTGCAGATCTCCAGAGAGAATTGCAACGGTGAGTTTTAGCAAAAAAGGGGCTTTATTTTGGAATACTGCCAAAGTAAAAAGGAGGGAGTTGATAAACGAGCATAGGTCAGCGTAATAAACCGAAATCGTAACGGAGGCGACAAAGGGAAAGTGGAAGCCAATTTGGTAAAAGAAGAAGAGGAGATGCTCTGGAAGAGGGCGAGAGGTAAAAAATTTACGGTCCAACGAAGAAAAGGAATCGAAGGCTCTCTCCAAACCTCCCTCTAACAACCTTCCTGTCCATCGATGCCTCCCTCTGTTTCAAGATTCGTTCTCATTATATCGTAATAATAATGGGTCCATCTTCGTAATTGCGGGATCAATATACTTGATTTCGACAGAAATTGTCACACTTGTATATTACCGGATAAACAAGACGTAACATTATTGTAGCTAGAATTTGAAAGTATATCTTTTTATAAATACACATTAAACACAATAAAATATGAATTTGATTTTTTAACAGCTTTGTTTTATGCTAGATAGTAGCTAATACATATGATATTTCAGAGATGAACGAGTACAAAATACTTCCTTCTATCGACGTATGAAATTGATCTTTTGAAAGAGCTTTGCTCAGGGATCGATGAATTTCGTTCCATAGAAAGAACTGCAGATAAGGCTTCGAATGTCAAATGATAGAGGATAGTAAATTGTTAAGTGTTTTTTGAAATTTGAGACTTCATTCTAATTAGGTACAGTAAGTACGATTTTCTATCGAAATATTGGCAGAAAAAAAAATGCCAGCGCGATGAATATATACCCAAGGACAGGGGTCGGAAAACTGAGGCTTGCGAGCCTCATGCGGCTCCTTGGATATGAAACTGCGAATCTTTAATTCCATAGGCATATATAACTTATTAAAATAAAAAAAGTTTCGAATCAACTAACGAGGATTGGGCATCATTTCTCTCTATCTTTTAGCCCATTGTATTTGCTTTTCACTCCACCTCTCCTTCTCTCCCCCGTAAAAGGCATTGTTACTGACGACAGTATGGTCGAAGCAAGTTACCGAATTATATCGCCGCTGTGCTGCGACTGTGCGAAACAAGTGGGGGCCACAATTCTTTTAGAAATTTATCCATAAATTACTTCAGAGATAGCCAAGATGTAAAATCCAGTGGTCAAAACTTTGATATAATAAATTTTAAGTAAATACTTGAAAAAAAATGTTTAATTTTGCGAAAAATCCGGAAAAGACTATTACTCGCACTTGATATATTATAAAGATTGTTGTAAAAAAACCAACTTATATAACAATAAATAGATATCTTTCTTGAGAATAAATAGATTCGTTTATATTTATCAAAAAATATTTATGCGAGACCAAACATTTTATATTAGCGAATTTTTAATTTTCGCGGACTACGTATATTTGAGTTCAGATTAATTATAAACAAGCTCCTTTACTATTCCATCCTCAGCGACCTTGCCCACTCTCTTCTTCACATAATTGTATTCTTTTCCCGTCGAGTGTAAGGTAACTTCTCAGGTGTTTTAATTCAAAATAAACCTTCTGCAGCCTTCCCTCTTCGTCGGTCTACATGCAGCAGTTTTCTTCTACCCACAGTGAACGATTTCCAATCTTCCTCTTTCCTTTCAAATACTTCATTTTTGAGCCTCAGCAAGTACATTCTGGGGTGTTTGCAAAGTGCCGTCATCACAGGTACATGTTTCTCTTTTATAAGAAAAACCAGCAGAGGACCTAAACTTCAGCACACCCACTTTCACCCTTCCACCTTTATAACTGGAGAAATTAGGCTCAACATTCAACGTCACAGACATTCTCTGCAGGTCTATGCATTGCACGCCTTGCTATTTGCCTTCGCTCCTGAGTATATGCAAGGTATTCACGGATCCTCATCCTCAAGGGACATTTGGTTCTCAACCTCAACTCTGCATATCTCCATCCTCTATCCAAAGCAGCTTCTACATCTTCAACAGGGACATGTCAATCAGTCTTCCTACGAGCCATAGCTATCCCACGAGCGTTTTCCATTGATCCATGTCAACGTTTTCATGCCATGCTTTTATCCACAAACGATTTTCCAGAAGGGAAGCTTCGTTCTCTCATTGCTTTATTGTCATTTATGCAGTGCATCAATTTATAATATGCATTTCACCTTCTCATCAGGTACTTCGCATTCCTGTTCAGGAGAGGATTCCAGTCAAGAGACGATGGATTAGGAGGCGGATCATGATGTGGATAGAACTTGGTCGCATGCAGACAGACAAGCTGGAAGGAGTACCTTAGCTTTAATAATGCACCAACATGAGTGATTTGAAGTGCTTGTGATGTATTATATTATGGCAGTTTGAATAAACTTCAACCATGAAAAACTTTATACTCTTGTTTCATTACCCACCATTTTCATAGAACAACGTTTAATAAACGAGCTGGGAGCCCTGAACGGATCATTAAAGGTCTATTTCTCGAGCACAAACGGTTAGTACGGCTTTGAATATGAAAGAGTTAACTTGATCGTTCCGATCGAACTGCATCCTTCAATTAAAAAGGTTATTTCGACAGCCATCCCCGAAACTTTCATTATTTTCAGTGGGAAAGGAAAAATTTCGAATGTCTCCCACAAGGTGCCAACAAATTGCCACAGAAGTCAATCGTTTTTAAGCATTCCCTTCTCGACCCGCTCAATGCGGATGCTACCTCCAGTTGTTATCAACCCATTCAAGTCATCTCCGTTTTACTTCAAACTTTTCGCAAGTAACGAGCAACGCCCAACCTTAGTCAGTTAGCGATTCGAGAGACCCGATCCTTTTTCTCCCTTACGCTCACTTAAATAATGCGATTGTAAAAAGAATTTGGAATTTATTTATGGTCTGCGCATTCGTTATTACACACGCCTCGCAGTCTTTTGACGACGCGAAGCGAAAATAGGTCGACATTCATCTTTCGCTTGCCATGAGTAACGTTTGCTAAATTGAATTCCAGTAGATGGCGAGGTGAAGCTTCCACGCGGCTTAAGTGGGCCTGTCTTAGCTGCGAACGGAGGTCCCTCGTGATTCGAGTGGCCTTTCCGGGGGTGTGTTACGCCTTTTGTTACCAAGCCTTTGGCTATGAAATCTCTGCGATTCCTCTTGGATTAAGTGACAGTTACCAAATCTTTGTGCCAAGTGTTGTTACCGGAGAATATGCAAGATTCGATGGATACGGTTGTTGCGCAGACGTAAGCCTTCGCCTTTTGAGTGCATGTGAAGCTGAAGAGGGAGGTTCGAAGGAAAAATTCAGGTAAGAAACCTAGTCCCATTAGAAAACGCCCTTTCCTTCTGTGTTTACCAATATTGTCTTCTCGAACTTTTACCTGCTCATCGTTTGGAAGTGACGACGAACGATTCCATTTAGTCGTCGCCACAGATATCTTAAGAGACGAGCTTAGCGATCAACGATACGGAGAGAATGCATTCTTTCCTCGAACGTGTCGTGCATATGGAACGTAGAATAATATCGAAATGTGCTATAAAATTAAGAATCCAAAGCTGTTTCCCTCAAGGGGGCCCTCCGCGATGGCATTATGGTTGTTATGGGTATGCTTTTAGGATCTATTAAACGCTATAAATTGGAAATATGTGGAAATTAAACAACTGGCGATTGGACGATGTGATCGCGGTGAGATGCAAGAGGAAAGTGATATGTGAATTTCGGTGTTGGGAGTTGTGACTGTTACCGGCGGGGGTCTAAAATTGAAATTAGATTTTTCAAAATGAACGTGAGGTGTATCGTAAACGATAAAAATTACATGAAGACTAGTATTTATTATGATTTTTTCCTACTACGTGAGTCTTACTGCACACGTTTACTATTTTCATAAGTATCGGCAACGGATTTCTGATGAACACAAGAAAACCAACATTAGTCGCGGTCGGCATAAAAGGAGAGAGAAATTTTAACGATGTGCTATCGCTCATTCGCTAAAGGAATATGTGGCTTAAAATTTAACAATACAGCGCTTGCACTGACAGCGGTGGTATATTCCTCAGCCAATCAGAAGCGAGATAATTATTTAGCGGGACCTCAAATGGTATTAATTAATAATTTTTAAGAATTATAATTTTAGGAGAAGATTAAATGACTCTCCGTACTTCCAAGCAATGCTAGAGTAACGCAATAATTTCTAGACACCCGAATGATATTATTTTCTTCATTATTGCCCTCGTGAGTAAGTTTACGATATACATTTCCCAACGCTGGCCCTTATGCATATTGGACTCGAGCTACTTTTAAAGAGAGTGACGCTTAAATCCATGGCGATTCATCGTTTTCACATCAGCAAGGTGTCTCTGCGTCTGGTAGGGGAAAGGCTCGCTTTGGATCCTTGCTTCTTTTCTAATTAACAATTATTTTTTCCCTTTCAGGATGCCATGCTTTTGGAGAATGCAAACCTAGGTCGGGACGAGAACAGTGATGACTGTACCCAATGGATCGCAACTCCAAAATGATTAGCTTCGAGAGTGGAAGATATGAATAAAGTATAGGAACGTGTGAGTATGAAAATCATATCAAGTCACCAGCCCTTTCAACCATTGTGTTGTCACTGACCAATTCCTAGGACCAAGCTCTAATTTGTGATTATACTCAAATGAAATTTTTATATAATTGCATAATTTATAGATATATATGGTTGTGGTGTTAGGATGAATTGATGAACACAGGTCTAGCTTACTAAATACATAATGGTATACTTATTATTATATGATTATAAATATGCTTAAGACATCTATTAGATAATATGGCACATTGATCGTGAATGGAGAATACTCTTTAATGGATGAATGATATTGAGGAGAATAAAAATTTAAGAATCCCTCCCACTGTCATCCTTTACCATGCTATCATCAGGTGGATTTTCTGTTAACTCTTTCAATGCTTCTGGCATGTTTTTCATTCGCTCTGTCTTTGAGTGGATTCCTTGCAAATTAAGTGCAGCCTAATCGCTCCTCTAGTAAACTTCCTTTCGGATCGATAGTTGCTCTCTCATCGTTCTTCCACGTTGCTGCCACCCTCTTCTCATTTCCATCTCCAATAATCCTCATAATACCACCATGTCCACAAGGACCGAGTTGATCCATGGAATAGATATTAACTCTCCTCTGCCACGCTCTGCAGCTTTCCACAGAACGAACAGAAAGCTTCACAGCCTGCATTAAATGGTTCACCCCTCAATTTTCTTCCAGCATTCATTATTGGATCATAAACAAGCTCCTTTACTATTCCATCCTCAGCGACCTTGCCCACTCTCTTCTTCACATAATTGTATTCTTTTCCCGTCGAGTGTAAGGTAACTTCTCAGGTGTTTTAATTCAAAATAAACCTTCTGCAGCCTTCCCTCTTCGTCGGTCTACATGCAGCAGTTTTCTTTTACCCACAGTGAACGATTTCCAATCTTCCTCTTTCCTTTCAAATACTTCATTTTTGAGCCTCAGCAAGTACATTCTGGGGTGTTTGCAAAGTGCCATCATCACAGGTACATGTTTCTCTTTTATAAGAAAAACCAGCAGAGGACCTAAACTTCAGCACACCCACTTTCACCCTTCCACCTTTATAACTGGAGAAATTAGGCTCAACATTCAACGTCACAGACATTCTCTGCAGGTCTATGCATTGCACGCCTTGCTATTTGCCTTCGCTCCTGAGTATATGCAAGGTATTCACGGATCCTCATCCTCAAGGGACATTTGGTTCTCAACCTCAACTCTGCATATCTCCATCCTCTATCCAAAGCAGCTTCTACATCTTCAACAGGGACATGTCAATCAGTCTTCCTACGAGCCATAGCTATCCCACGAGCGTTTTCCATTGATCCATGTCAACGTTTTCATGCCTTGCTTTTATCCACAAACGATTTTCCAGAAGGGAAGCTTCGTTCTCTCATTGCTTTATTGTCATTTATGCAGTGCATCAATTTATAATATGCATTTCACCTTCATCTCAGGTACTTCGCATTCCTGTTCAGGAGAGGATTCCAGTCAAGAGACGATGGATTAGGAGGCGGATCATGATGTGGATAGAACTTGGTCGCATGCAGACAGACAAGCTGGAAGGAGTACCTTAGCCTTAATAATGCACCAACATGAGTGATTTGAATTGCTTGTGAATATTATATTATGGCAGTTTGAATAAACTTCAACCATGAAAAACTTTATACTCTTGTTTCATTACCCACCATTTTCATAGAACAACGTTTAATAAACGAGCTGGGAGCCCTGAACGGATCATTAAAGGTCTATTTCTCGAGCACAAACGGTTAGTACGGCTTTGAATATGAAAGAGTTAACTTGATCGTTCCGATCGAACTGCATCCTTCAATTAAAAAGGTTATTTCGACAGCCATCCCCGAAACTTTCATTATTTTCAGTGGGAAAGGAAAAATTTCGAATGTCTCCCACAAGGTGCCAACAAATTGCCACAGAAGTCAATCGTTTATAAGCATTCCCTTCTCGACCCGCTCAATGCGGATGCGACCTCCAGTTGTTATCAACCCCTTCAAGTCATCTCCGTTTTACTTCAAACTTTTCGCAAGTAACGAGCAACGCCCAACCTTAGTCAGTTAGCGATTCGAGAGACCCGATCCTTTTTCTCCCTTACGCTCACTTAAATAATGCGATTGTAAAAAGAATTTGGAATTTATTTATGGTCTGCGCATTCGTTATTACACACGCCTCGCAGTCTTTTGACGACGCGAAGCGAAAATAGGTCGACATTCATCTTTCGCTTGCCATGAGTAACGTTTGCTAAACTGAATTCCAGTAGATGGCGAGGTGAAGCTTCCACGCGGCTTAAGTGGGCCTGTCTTAGCTGCGAACGGAGGTCCCTCGTGATTCGAGTGGCCTTTCCGGGGGTGTGTTACGCCTTTTGTTACCAAGCCTTTGGCTATGAAATCTCTGCGATTCCTCTTGGATTAAGTGACAGTTACCAAATCTTTGTGCCAAGTGTTGTTACCGGAGAATATGCAAGATTCGATGGATACGGTTGTTGCGCAGACGTAAGCCTTCGCCTTTTGAGTGCATGTGAAGCTGAAGAGGGAGGTTCGAAGGAAAAATTCAGGTAAGAAACCTAGTCCCATTAGAAAACGCCCTTTCCTTCTGTGTTTACCAATATTGTCTTCTCGAACTTTTACCTGCTCATCGTTTGGAAGTGACGACGAACGATTCCATTTAGTCGTCGCCACAGATATCTTAAGAGACGAGCTTAGCGATCAACGATACGGAGAGAATGCATTCTTTCCTCGAACGTGTCGTGCATATGGAACGTAGAATAATATCGAAATGTGCTATAAAATTAAGAATCCAAAGCTGTTTCCCTCAAGGGGGCCCTCCGCGATGGCATTATGGTTGTTATGGGTATGCTTTTAGGATCTATTAAACGCTATAAATTGGAAATATGTGGAAATTAAACAACTGGCGATTGGACGATGTGATCGCGGTGAGATGCAAGAGGAAAGTGATATGTGAATTTCGGTGTTGGGAGTTGTGACTGTTACCGGCGGGGGTCTAAAATTGAAATAAGATTTTTCAAAATGAACGTGAGGTGTATCGTAAACGATAAAAATTACATGAAGACTAGTATTTATTATGATTTTTTCCTACTACGTGAGTCTTACTGCACACGTTTACTATTTTCATAAGTATCGGCAACGGATTTCTGATGAACACAAGAAAACCAACATTAGTCGCGGTCGGCATAAAAGGAGAGAGAAATTTTAACGATGTGCTATCGCTCATTCGCTAAAGGAATATGTGGCTTAAAATTTAACAATACAGCGCTTGCACTGACAGCGGTGGTATATTCCTCAGCCAATCAGAAGCGAGATAATTATTTAGCGGGACCTCAAATGGTATTAATTAATAATTTTTAAGAATTATAATTTTAGGAGAAGATTAAATGACTCTCCGTACTTCCAAGCAATGCTAGAGTAACGCAATAATTTCTAGACACCCGAATGATATTATTTTCTTCATTATTGCCCTCGTGAGTAAGTTTACGATATACATTTCCCAACGCTGGCCCTTATGCATATTGGACTCGAGCTACTTTTAAAGAGAGTGACGCTTAAATCCATGGCGATTCATCGTTTTCACATCAGCAAGGTGTCTCTGCGTCTGGTAGGGGAAAGGCTCGCTTTGGATCCTTGCTCCTTTTCTAATTAACAATTATTTTTTCCCTTTCAGGATGCCATGCTTTTGGAGAATGCAAACCTAGGTCGGGACGAGAACAGTGATGACTGTACCCAATGGATCGCAACTCCAAAATGATTAGCTTCGAGAGTGGAAGATATGAATAAAGTATAGGTACGTGTGAGTATGAAAATCATATCAAGTCACCAGCCCTTTCAACCATTGTGTTGTCACAGACCAATTCCTAGGACCAAGCTCTAATTTGTGATTATACTCAAATGAAATTGTTATATAATTGCATAATTTATAGATATATATGGTTGTGGTGTTAGGATGAATTGATGAACACAGGTCTAGCTTACTAAATACATAATGGTATACTTATTATTATATGATTATAAATATGCTTAAGACATCTATTAGGTAATATGGCACATTGATCGTGAATGGAGAATACTCTTTAATGGATGAATGATATTGAGGAGAATAAAAATTTAAGAATCCCTCCCACTGTCATCCTTTACCATGCTATCATCAGGTGGATTTTCTGTTAACTCTTTCAATGCTTCTGGCATGTTTTTCATTCGCTCTGTCTTTGAGTGGATTCCTTGCAAATTAAGTGCAGCCTAATCGCTCCTCTAGTAAACTTCCTTTCGGATCGATAGTTGCTCTCTCATCGTTCTTCCACGTTGCTGCCACCCTCTTCTCATTTCCATCTCCAATAATCCTCATAATACCACCATGTCCACAAGGACCGAGTTGATCCATGGAATAGATATTAACTCTCCTCTGCCACGCTCTGCAGCTTTCCACAGAACGAACAGAAAGCTTCACAGCCTGCATTAAATGGTTCACCCCTCAATTTTCTTCCAGCATTCATTATTGGATCATAAACAAGCTCCTTTACTATTCCATCCTCAGCGACCTTGCCCACTCTCTTCTTCACATAATTGTATTCTTTTCCCGTCGAGTGTAAGGTAACTTCTCAGGTGTTTTAATTCAAAATAAACCTTCTGCAGCCTTCCCTCTTCGTCGGTCTACATGCAGCAGTTTTCTTCTACCCACAGTGAACGATTTCCAATCTTCCTCTTTCCTTTCAAATACTTCATTTTTGAGCCTCAGCAAGTACATTCTGGGGTGTTTGCAAAGTGCCGTCATCACAGGTACATGTTTCTCTTTTATAAGAAAAACCAGCAGAGGACCTAAACTTCAGCACACCCACTTTCACCCTTCGACCTTTATAACTGGAGAAATTAGGCTCAACATTCAACGTCACAGACATTCTCTGCAGGTCTATGCTTGCACGCCTTGCTATTTGCCTTCGCTCCTGAGTATATGCAAGGTATTCACGGATCCTCATCCTCAAGGGACATTTGGTTCTCTACCACAACTCTGCATATCTCCATCCTCTATCCAAAGCAGCTTCTACATCTTCAACAGGGACATGTCAATCAGTCTTCCTACGAGCCATAGCTATCCCACGAGCGTTTTCCATTGATCTATGTCAACGTTTTCATGCCATGCTTTTATCCACAATCGATTTTCCAGAAGGGAAGCTTCGTTCTCTCATTGCCTTATTGTCATTTATGCAGTGCATCAATTTATAATATGCATTTCACCTTCATCTCAGGTACTTCGCATTCCTGTTCAGGAGAGGATTCCAGTCAAGAGACGATGGATTAGGAGGCGGATCATGATGTGGATAGAACTTGGTCGCATGCAGACAGACAAGCTGGAAGGAGTACCTTAGCCTTAATAATGCACCAACATGAGTGATTTGAATTGCTTGTGAATATTATATTATGGCAGTTTGAATAAACTTCAACCATGAAAAACTTTATACTCTTGTTTCATTACCCACCATTTTCATAGAACAACGTTTAATAAACGAGCTGGGAGCCCTGAACGGATCATTAAAGGTCTATTTCTCGAGCACAAACGGTTAGTACGGCTTTGAATATGAAAGAGTTAACTTGATCGTTCCGATCGAACTGCATCCTTCAATTAAAAAGGTTATTTCGACAGCCATCCCCGAAACTTTCATTATTTTCAGTGGGAAAGGAAAAATTTCGAATGTCTCCCACAAGGTGCCAACAAATTGCCACAGAAGTCAATCGTTTTTAAGCATTCCCTTCTCGACCCGCTCAATGCGGATGCTACCTCCAGTTGTTATCAACCCATTCAAGTCATCTCCGTTTTACTTCAAACTTTTCGCAAGTAACGAGCAACGCCCAACCTTAGTCAGTTAGCGATTCGAGAGACCCGATCCTTTTTCTCCCTTACGCTCACTTAAATAATGCGATTGTAAAAAGAATTTGGAATTTATTTATGGTCTGCGCATTCGTTATTACACACGCCTCGCAGTCTTTTGACGACGCGAAGCGAAAATAGGTCGACATTCATCTTTCGCTTGCCATGAGTAACGTTTGCTAAACTGAATTCCAGTAGATGGCGAGGTGAAGCTTCCACGCGGCTTAAGTGGGCCTGTCTTAGCTGCGAACGGAGGTCCCTCGTGATTCGAGTGGCCTTTCCGGGGGTGTGTTACGCCTTTTGTTACCAAGCCTTTGGCTATGAAATCTCTGCGATTCCTCTTGGATTAAGTGACAGTTACCAAATCTTTGTGCCAAGTGTTGTTACCGGAGAATATGCAAGATTCGATGGATACGGTTGTTGCGCAGACGTAAGCCTTCGCCTTTTGAGTGCATGTGAAGCTGAAGAGGGAGGTTCGAAGGAAAAATTCAGGTAAGAAACCTAGTCCCATTAGAAAACGCCCTTTCCTTCTGTGTTTACCAATATTGTCTTCTCGAACTTTTACCTGCTCATCGTTTGGAAGTGACGACGAACGATTCCATTTAGTCGTCGCCACAGATATCTTAAGAGACGAGCTTAGCGAACAACGATACGGAGAGAATGCATTCTTTCCTCGAACGTGTCGTGCATATGGAACGTAGAATAATATCGAAATGTGCTATAAAATTAAGAATCCAAAGCTGTTTCCCTCAAGGGGGCCCTCCGCGATGGCATTATGGTTGTTATGGGTATGCTTTTAGGATCTATTAAACGCTATAAAATGGAAATATGTGGAAATTAAACAACTGGCGATTGGACGATGTGATCGCGGTGAGATGCAAGAGGAAAGTGATATGTGAATTTCGGTGTTGGGAGTTGTGACTGTTACCGGCGGGGGTCTAAAATTGAAATTAGATTTTTCAAAATGAACGTGAGGTGTATCGTAAACGATAAAAATTACATGAAGACTAGTATTTATTATGATTTTTTCCTACTACGTGAGTCTTACTGCACACGTTTACTATTTTCATAAGTATCGGCAACGGATTTCTGATGAACACAAGAAAACCAACATTAGTCGCGGTCGGCATAAAAGGAGAGAGAAATTTTAACGATGTGCTATCGCTCATTCGCTAAAGGAATATGTGGCTTAAAATTTAACAATACAGCGCTTGCACTGACAGCGGTGGTATATTCCTCAGCCAATCAGAAGCGAGATATTTATTTAGCGGGACCTCAAATGGTATTAATTAATAATTTTTAAGAATTATAATTTTAGGAGAAGATTAAATGACTCTCCGTACTTCCAAGCAATGCTAGAGTAACGCAATAATTTCTAGACACCCGAATGATATTATTTTCTTCATTATTGCCCTCGTGAGTAAGTTTACGATATACATTTCCCAACGCTGGCCCTTATGCATATTGGACTCGAGCTACTTTTAAAGAGAGTGACGCTTAAATCCATGGCGATTCATCGTTTTCACATCAGCAAGGTGTCTCTGCGTCTGGTAGGGGAAAGGCTCGCTTTGGATCCTTGCTCCTTTTCTAATTAACAATTATTTTTTCCCTTTCAGGATGCCATGCTTTTGGAGAATGCAAACCTAGGTCGGGACGAGAACAGTGATGACTGTACCCAATGGATCGCAACTCCAAAATGATTAGCTTCGAGAGTGGAAGATATGAATAAAGTATAGGAACGTGTGAGTATGAAAATCATATCAAGTCACCAGCCCTTTCAACCATTGTGTTGTCACAGACCAATTCCTAGGACCAAGCTCTAATTTGTGATTATACTCAAATGAAATTGTTATATAATTGCATAATTTATAGATATATATGGTTGTGGTGTTAGGATGAATTGATGAACACAGGTCTAGCTTACTAAATACATAATGGTATACTTATTATTATATGATTATAAATATGCTTAAGACATCTATTAGATAATATGGCACATTGATCGTGAATGGAGAATACTCTTTAATGGATGAATGATATTGAGGAGAATAAAAATTTAAGAATCCCTCCCACTGTCATCCTTTACCATGCTATCATCAGGTGGATTTTCTGTTAACTCTTTCAATGCTTCTGGCATGTTTTTCATTCGCTCTGTCTTTGTGTGGATTCCTTGCAAATTAAGTGCAGCCCAATCGCTCCTCTAGTAAACTTCCTTTCGGATGGATAGTTGCTCTCTCAACGTTCTTCCACGTTGCTGCCACCCTCTTCTCATTTCCATCTCCAATTAATCCTCATAATACCACCATGTCCACAAGGACCGAGTTGATCCATGGAATAGATATTAACTCTCCTCTGCCACGCTCTGCAGCTTTCCACAGAACGAACAGAAAGCTTCACAGCCTGCATTAAATGGTTCACCCCTCAATTTTCTTCCAGCATTCATTATTGGATCATAAACAAGCTCCTTTACTATTCCATCCTCAGCGACCTTGCCCACTCTCTTCTTCACATAATTGTATTCTTTTCCCGTCGAGTGTAAGGTAACTTCTCAGGTGTTTTAATTCAAAATAAACCTTCTGCAGCCTTCCCTCTTCGTCGGTCTACATGCAGCAGTTTTCTTCTATCCACAGTGAACGATTTCCAATCTTCCTCTTTCCTTTCAAATACTTCATTTTTGAGCCTCAGCAAGTACATTCTGGGGTGTTTGCAAAGTGCCGTCATCACAGGTACATGTTTCTCTTTTATAAGAAAAACCAGCAGAGGACCTAAACTTCAGCACACCCACTTTCACCCTTCGACCTTTATAACTGGAGAAATTAGGCTCAACATTCAACGTCACAGACATTCTCTGCAGGTCTATGCATTGCACGCCTTGCTATTTGCCTTCGCTCCTGAGTATATGCAAGGTATTCACGGATCCTCATCCTCAAGGGACATTTGGTTCTCAACCTCAACTCTGCATATCTCCATCCTCTATCCAAAGCAGCTTCTACATCTTCAACAGGGACATGTCAATCAGTCTTCCTACGAGCCATAGCTATCCCACGAGCGTTTTCCATTGATCTATGTCAACGTTTTCATGCCATGCTTTTATCCACAATCGATTTTCCAGAAGGGAAGCTTCGTTCTCTCATTGCCTTATTGTCATTTATGCAGTGCATCAATTTATAATATGCATTTCACCTTCTCATCAGGTACTTCGCATTCCTGTTCAGGAGAGGATTCCAGTCAAGAGACGATGGATTAGGAGGCGGATCATGATGTGGATAGAACTTGGTCGCATGCAGACAGACAAGCTGGAAGGAGTACCTTAGCTTTAATAATGCACCAACATGAGTGATTTGAATTGCTTGTGAATATTATATTATGGCAGTTTGAATAAACTTCAACCATGAAAAACTTTATACTCTTGTTTCATTACCCACCATTTTCATAGAACAACGTTTAATAAACGAGCTGGGAGCCCTGAACGGATCATTAAAGGTCTATTTCTCGAGCACAAACGGTTAGTACGGCTTTGAATATGAAAGAGTTAACTTGATCGTTCCGATCGAACTGCATCCTTCAATTAAAAAGGTTATTTCGACAGCCATCCCCGAAACTTTCATTATTTTCAGTGGGAAAGGAAAAATTTCGAATGTCTCCCACAAGGTGCCAACAAATTGCCACAGAAGTCAATCGTTTATAAGCATTCCCTTCTCGACCCGCTCAATGCGGATGCTACCTCCAGTTGTTATCAACCCCTTCAAGTCATCTCCGTTTTACTTCAAACTTTTCGCAAGTAACGAGCAACGCCCAACCTTAGTCAGTTAGCGATTCGAGAGACCCGATCCTTTTTCTCCCTTACGCTCACTTAAATAATGCGATTGTAAAAAGAATTTGGAATTTATTTATGGTCTGCGCATTCGTTATTACACACGCCTCGCAGTCTTTTGACGACGCGAAGCGAAAATAGGTCGACATTCATCTTTCGCTTGCCATGAGTAACGTTTGCTAAACTGAATTCCAGTAGATGGCGAGGTGAAGCTTCCACGCGGCTTAAGTGGGCCTGTCTTAGCTGCGAACGGAGGTCCCTCGTGATTCGAGTGGCCTTTCCGGGGGTGTGTTACGCCTTTTGTTACCAAGCCTTTGGCTATGAAATCTCTGCGATTCCTCTTGGATTAAGTGACAGTTACCAAATCTTTGTGCCAAGTGTTGTTACCGGAGAATATGCAAGATTCGATGGATACGGTTGTTGCGCAGACGTAAGCCTTCGCCTTTTGAGTGCATGTGAAGCTGAAGAGGGAGGTTCGAAGGAAAAATTCAGGTAAGAAACCTAGTCCCATTAGAAAACGCCCTTTCCTTCTGTGTTTACCAATATTGTCTTCTCGAACTTTTACCTGCTCATCGTTTGGAAGTGACGACGAACGATTCCATTTAGTCGTCGCCACAGATATCTTAAGAGACGAGCTTAGCGATCAACGATACGGAGAGAATGCATTCTTTCCTCGAACGTGTCGTGCATATGGAACGTAGAATAATATCGAAATGTGCTATAAAATTAAGAATCCAAAGCTGTTTCCCTCAAGGGGGCCCTCCGCGATGGCATTATGGTTGTTATGGGTATGCTTTTAGGATCTATTAAACGCTATAAATTGGAAATATGTGGAAATTAAACAACTGGCGATTGGACGATGTGATCGCGGTGAGATGCAAGAGGAAAGTGATATGTGAATTTCGGTGTTGGGAGTTGTGACTGTTACCGGCGGGGGTCTAAAATTGAAATAAGATTTTTCAAAATGAACGTGAGGTGTATCGTAAACGATAAAAATTACATGAAGACTAGTATTTATTATGATTTTTTCCTACTACGTGAGTCTTACTGCACACGTTTACTATTTTCATAAGTATCGGCAACGGATTTCTGATGAACACAAGAAAACCAACATTAGTCGCGGTCGGCATAAAAGGAGAGAGAAATTTTAACGATGTGCTATCGCTCATTCGCTAAAGGAATATGTGGCTTAAAATTTAACAATACAGCGCTTGCACTGACAGCGGTGGTATATTCCTCAGCCAATCAGAAGCGAGATAATTATTTAGCGGGACCTCAAATGGTATTAATTAATAATTTTTAAGAATTATAATTTTAGGAGAAGATTAAATGACTCTCCGTACTTCCAAGCAATGCTAGAGTAACGCAATAATTTCTAGACACCCGAATGATATTATTTTCTTCATTATTGCCCTCGTGAGTAAGTTTACGATATACATTTCCCAACGCTGGCCCTTATGCATATTGGACTCGAGCTACTTTTAAAGAGAGTGACGCTTAAATCCATGGCGATTCATCGTTTTCACATCAGCAAGGTGTCTCTGCGTCTGGTAGGGGAAAGGCTCGCTTTGGATCCTTGCTCCTTTTCTAATTAACAATTATTTTTTCCCTTTCAGGATGCCATGCTTTTGGAGAATGCAAACCTAGGTCGGGACGAGAACAGTGATGACTGTACCCAATGGATCGCAACTCCAAAATGATTAGCTTCGAGAGTGGAAGATATGAATAAAGTATAGGTACGTGTGAGTATGAAAATCATATCAAGTCACCAGCCCTTTCAACCATTGTGTTGTCACAGACCAATTCCTAGGACCAAGCTCTAATTTGTGATTATACTCAAATGAAATTGTTATATAATTGCATAATTTATAGATATATATGGTTGTGGTGTTAGGATGAATTGATGAACACAGGTCTAGCTTACTAAATACATAATGGTATACTTATTATTATATGATTATAAATATGCTTAAGACATCTATTAGGTAATATGGCACATTGATCGTGAATGGAGAATACTCTTTAATGGATGAATGATATTGAGGAGAATAAAAATTTAAGAATCCCTCCCACTGTCATCCTTTACCATGCTATCATCAGGTGGATTTTCTGTTAACTCTTTCAATGCTTCTGGCATGTTTTTCATTCGCTCTGTCTTTGAGTGGATTCCTTGCAAATTAAGTGCAGCCTAATCGCTCCTCTAGTAAACTTCCTTTCGGATCGATAGTTGCTCTCTCATCGTTCTTCCACGTTGCTGCCACCCTCTTCTCATTTCCATCTCCAATAATCCTCATAATACCACCATGTCCACAAGGACCGAGTTGATCCATGGAATAGATATTAACTCTCCTCTGCCACGCTCTGCAGCTTTCCACAGAACGAACAGAAAGCTTCACAGCCTGCATTAAATGGTTCACCCCTCAATTTTCTTCCAGCATTCATTATTGGATCATAAACAAGCTCCTTTACTATTCCATCCTCAGCGACCTTGCCCACTCTCTTCTTCACATAATTGTATTCTTTTCCCGTCGAGTGTAAGGTAACTTCTCAGGTGTTTTAATTCAAAATAAACCTTCTGCAGCCTTCCCTCTTCGTCGGTCTACATGCAGCAGTTTTCTTCTACCCACAGTGAACGATTTCCAATCTTCCTCTTTCCTTTCAAATACTTCATTTTTGAGCCTCAGCAAGTACATTCTGGGGTGTTTGCAAAGTGCCGTCATCACAGGTACATGTTTCTCTTTTATAAGAAAAACCAGCAGAGGACCTAAACTTCAGCACACCCACTTTCACCCTTCGACCTTTATAACTGGAGAAATTAGGCTCAACATTCAACGTCACAGACATTCTCTGCAGGTCTATGCTTGCACGCCTTGCTATTTGCCTTCGCTCCTGAGTATATGCAAGGTATTCACGGATCCTCATCCTCAAGGGACATTTGGTTCTCTACCACAACTCTGCATATCTCCATCCTCTATCCAAAGCAGCTTCTACATCTTCAACAGGGACATGTCAATCAGTCTTCCTACGAGCCATAGCTATCCCACGAGCGTTTTCCATTGATCTATGTCAACGTTTTCATGCCATGCTTTTATCCACAATCGATTTTCCAGAAGGGAAGCTTCGTTCTCTCATTGCCTTATTGTCATTTATGCAGTGCATCAATTTATAATATGCATTTCACCTTCATCTCAGGTACTTCGCATTCCTGTTCAGGAGAGGATTCCAGTCAAGAGACGATGGATTAGGAGGCGGATCATGATGTGGATAGAACTTGGTCGCATGCAGACAGACAAGCTGGAAGGAGTACCTTAGCCTTAATAATGCACCAACATGAGTGATTTGAATTGCTTGTGAATATTATATTATGGCAGTTTGAATAAACTTCAACCATGAAAAACTTTATACTCTTGTTTCATTACCCACCATTTTCATAGAACAACGTTTAATAAACGAGCTGGGAGCCCTGAACGGATCATTAAAGGTCTATTTCTCGAGCACAAACGGTTAGTACGGCTTTGAATATGAAAGAGTTAACTTGATCGTTCCGATCGAACTGCATCCTTCAATTAAAAAGGTTATTTCGACAGCCATCCCCGAAACTTTCATTATTTTCAGTGGGAAAGGAAAAATTTCGAATGTCTCCCACAAGGTGCCAACAAATTGCCACAGAAGTCAATCGTTTATAAGCATTCCCTTCTCGACCCGCTCAATGCGGATGCTACCTCCAGTTGTTATCAACCCCTTCAAGTCATCTCCGTTTTACTTCAAACTTTTCGCAAGTAACGAGCAACGCCCAACCTTAGTCAGTTAGCGATTCGAGAGACCCGATCCTTTTTCTCCCTTACGCTCACTTAAATAATGCGATTGTAAAAAGAATTTGGAATTTATTTATGGTCTGCGCATTCGTTATTACACACGCCTCGCAGTCTTTTGACGACGCGAAGCGAAAATAGGTCGACATTCATCTTTCGCTTGCCATGAGTAACGTTTGCTAAACTGAATTCCAGTAGATGGCGAGGTGAAGCTTCCACGCGGCTTAAGTGGGCCTGTCTTAGCTGCGAACGGAGGTCCCTCGTGATTCGAGTGGCCTTTCCGGGGGTGTGTTACGCCTTTTGTTACCAAGCCTTTGGCTATGAAATCTCTGCGATTCCTCTTGGATTAAGTGACAGTTACCAAATCTTTGTGCCAAGTGTTGTTACCGGAGAATATGCAAGATTCGATGGATACGGTTGTTGCGCAGACGTAAGCCTTCGCCTTTTGAGTGCATGTGAAGCTGAAGAGGGAGGTTCGAAGGAAAAATTCAGGTAAGAAACCTAGTCCCATTAGAAAACGCCCTTTCCTTCTGTGTTTACCAATATTGTCTTCTCGAACTTTTACCTGCTCATCGTTTGGAAGTGACGACGAACGATTCCATTTAGTCGTCGCCACAGATATCTTAAGAGACGAGCTTAGCGAACAACGATACGGAGAGAATGCATTCTTTCCTCGAACGTGTCGTGCATATGGAACGTAGAATAATATCGAAATGTGCTATAAAATTAAGAATCCAAAGCTGTTTCCCTCAAGGGGGCCCTCCGCGATGGCATTATGGTTGTTATGGGTATGCTTTTAGGATCTATTAAACGCTATAAAATGGAAATATGTGGAAATTAAACAACTGGCGATTGGACGATGTGATCGCGGTGAGATGCAAGAGGAAAGTGATATGTGAATTTCGGTGTTGGGAGTTGTGACTGTTACCGGCGGGGGTCTAAAATTGAAATTAGATTTTTCAAAATGAACGTGAGGTGTATCGTAAACGATAAAAATTACATGAAGACTAGTATTTATTATGATTTTTTCCTACTACGTGAGTCTTACTGCACACGTTTACTATTTTCATAAGTATCGGCAACGGATTTCTGATGAACACAAGAAAACCAACATTAGTCGCGGTCGGCATAAAAGGAGAGAGAAATTTTAACGATGTGCTATCGCTCATTCGCTAAAGGAATATGTGGCTTAAAATTTAACAATACAGCGCTTGCACTGACAGCGGTGGTATATTCCTCAGCCAATCAGAAGCGAGATATTTATTTAGCGGGACCTCAAATGGTATTAATTAATAATTTTTAAGAATTATAATTTTAGGAGAAGATTAAATGACTCTCCGTACTTCCAAGCAATGCTAGAGTAACGCAATAATTTCTAGACACCCGAATGATATTATTTTCTTCATTATTGCCCTCGTGAGTAAGTTTACGATATACATTTCCCAACGCTGGCCCTTATGCATATTGGACTCGAGCTACTTTTAAAGAGAGTGACGCTTAAATCCATGGCGATTCATCGTTTTCACATCAGCAAGGTGTCTCTGCGTCTGGTAGGGGAAAGGCTCGCTTTGGATCCTTGCTCCTTTTCTAATTAACAATTATTTTTTCCCTTTCAGGATGCCATGCTTTTGGAGAATGCAAACCTAGGTCGGGACGAGAACAGTGATGACTGTACCCAATGGATCGCAACTCCAAAATGATTAGCTTCGAGAGTGGAAGATATGAATAAAGTATAGGAACGTGTGAGTATGAAAATCATATCAAGTCACCAGCCCTTTCAACCATTGTGTTGTCACAGACCAATTCCTAGGACCAAGCTCTAATTTGTGATTATACTCAAATGAAATTGTTATATAATTGCATAATTTATAGATATATATGGTTGTGGTGTTAGGATGAATTGATGAACACAGGTCTAGCTTACTAAATACATAATGGTATACTTATTATTATATGATTATAAATATGCTTAAGACATCTATTAGATAATATGGCACATTGATCGTGAATGGAGAATACTCTTTAATGGATGAATGATATTGAGGAGAATAAAAATTTAAGAATCCCTCCCACTGTCATCCTTTACCATGCTATCATCAGGTGGATTTTCTGTTAACTCTTTCAATGCTTCTGGCATGTTTTTCATTCGCTCTGTCTTTGTGTGGATTCCTTGCAAATTAAGTGCAGCCCAATCGCTCCTCTAGTAAACTTCCTTTCGGATGGATAGTTGCTCTCTCAACGTTCTTCCACGTTGCTGCCACCCTCTTCTCATTTCCATCTCCAATTAATCCTCATAATACCACCATGTCCACAAGGACCGAGTTGATCCATGGAATAGATATTAACTCTCCTCTGCCACGCTCTGCAGCTTTCCACAGAACGAACAGAAAGCTTCACAGCCTGCATTAAATGGTTCACCCCTCAATTTTCTTCCAGCATTCATTATTGGATCATAAACAAGCTCCTTTACTATTCCATCCTCAGCGACCTTGCCCACTCTCTTCTTCACATAATTGTATTCTTTTCCCGTCGAGTGTAAGGTAACTTCTCAGGTGTTTTAATTCAAAATAAACCTTCTGCAGCCTTCCCTCTTCGTCGGTCTACATGCAGCAGTTTTCTTCTATCCACAGTGAACGATTTCCAATCTTCCTCTTTCCTTTCAAATACTTCATTTTTGAGCCTCAGCAAGTACATTCTGGGGTGTTTGCAAAGTGCCGTCATCACAGGTACATGTTTCTCTTTTATAAGAAAAACCAGCAGAGGACCTAAACTTCAGCACACCCACTTTCACCCTTCGACCTTTATAACTGGAGAAATTAGGCTCAACATTCAACGTCACAGACATTCTCTGCAGGTCTATGCATTGCACGCCTTGCTATTTGCCTTCGCTCCTGAGTATATGCAAGGTATTCACGGATCCTCATCCTCAAGGGACATTTGGTTCTCAACCTCAACTCTGCATATCTCCATCCTCTATCCAAAGCAGCTTCTACATCTTCAACAGGGACATGTCAATCAGTCTTCCTACGAGCCATAGCTATCCCACGAGCGTTTTCCATTGATCTATGTCAACGTTTTCATGCCATGCTTTTATCCACAATCGATTTTCCAGAAGGGAAGCTTCGTTCTCTCATTGCCTTATTGTCATTTATGCAGTGCATCAATTTATAATATGCATTTCACCTTCTCATCAGGTACTTCGCATTCCTGTTCAGGAGAGGATTCCAGTCAAGAGACGATGGATTAGGAGGCGGATCATGATGTGGATAGAACTTGGTCGCATGCAGACAGACAAGCTGGAAGGAGTACCTTAGCTTTAATAATGCACCAACATGAGTGATTTGAATTGCTTGTGAATATTATATTATGGCAGTTTGAATAAACTTCAACCATGAAAAACTTTATACTCTTGTTTCATTACCCACCATTTTCATAGAACAACGTTTAATAAACGAGCTGGGAGCCCTGAACGGATCATTAAAGGTCTATTTCTCGAGCACAAACGGTTAGTACGGCTTTGAATATGAAAGAGTTAACTTGATCGTTCCGATCGAACTGCATCCTTCAATTAAAAAGGTTATTTCGACAGCCATCCCCGAAACTTTCATTATTTTCAGTGGGAAAGGAAAAATTTCGAATGTCTCCCACAAGGTGCCAACAAATTGCCACAGAAGTCAATCGTTTATAAGCATTCCCTTCTCGACCCGCTCAATGCGGATGCTACCTCCAGTTGTTATCAACCCCTTCAAGTCATCTCCGTTTTACTTCAAACTTTTCGCAAGTAACGAGCAACGCCCAACCTTAGTCAGTTAGCGATTCGAGAGACCCGATCCTTTTTCTCCCTTACGCTCACTTAAATAATGCGATTGTAAAAAGAATTTGGAATTTATTTATGGTCTGCGCATTCGTTATTACACACGCCTCGCAGTCTTTTGACGACGCGAAGCGAAAATAGGTCGACATTCATCTTTCGCTTGCCATGAGTAACGTTTGCTAAACTGAATTCCAGTAGATGGCGAGGTGAAGCTTCCACGCGGCTTAAGTGGGCCTGTCTTAGCTGCGAACGGAGGTCCCTCGTGATTCGAGTGGCCTTTCCGGGGGTGTGTTACGCCTTTTGTTACCAAGCCTTTGGCTATGAAATCTCTGCGATTCCTCTTGGATTAAGTGACAGTTACCAAATCTTTGTGCCAAGTGTTGTTACCGGAGAATATGCAAGATTCGATGGATACGGTTGTTGCGCAGACGTAAGCCTTCGCCTTTTGAGTGCATGTGAAGCTGAAGAGGGAGGTTCGAAGGAAAAATTCAGGTAAGAAACCTAGTCCCATTAGAAAACGCCCTTTCCTTCTGTGTTTACCAATATTGTCTTCTCGAACTTTTACCTGCTCATCGTTTGGAAGTGACGACGAACGATTCCATTTAGTCGTCGCCACAGATATCTTAAGAGACGAGCTTAGCGATCAACGATACGGAGAGAATGCATTCTTTCCTCGAACGTGTCGTGCATATGGAACGTAGAATAATATCGAAATGTGCTATAAAATTAAGAATCCAAAGCTGTTTCCCTCAAGGGGGCCCTCCGCGATGGCATTATGGTTGTTATGGGTATGCTTTTAGGATCTATTAAACGCTATAAATTGGAAATATGTGGAAATTAAACAACTGGCGATTGGACGATGTGATCGCGGTGAGATGCAAGAGGAAAGTGATATGTGAATTTCGGTGTTGGGAGTTGTGACTGTTACCGGCGGGGGTCTAAAATTGAAATTAGATTTTTCAAAATGAACGTGAGGTGTATCGTAAACGATAAAAATTACATGAAGACTAGTATTTATTATGATTTTTTCCTACTACGTGAGTCTTACTGCACACGTTTACTATTTTCATAAGTATCGGCAACGGATTTCTGATGAACACAAGAAAACCAACATTAGTCGCGGTCGGCATAAAAGGAGAGAGAAATTTTAACGATGTGCTATCGCTCATTCGCTAAAGGAATATGTGGCTTAAAATTTAACAATACAGCGCTTGCACTGACAGCGGTGGTATATTCCTCAGCCAATCAGAAGCGAGATAATTATTTAGCGGGACCTCAAATGGTATTAATTAATAATTTTTAAGAATTATAATTTTAGGAGAAGATTAAATGACTCTCCGTACTTCCAAGCAATGCTAGAGTAACGCAATAATTTCTAGACACCCGAATGATATTATTTTCTTCATTATTGCCCTCGTGAGTAAGTTTACGATATACATTTCCCAACGCTGGCCCTTATGCATATTGGACTCGAGCTACTTTTAAAGAGAGTGACGCTTAAATCCATGGCGATTCATCGTTTTCACATCAGCAAGGTGTCTCTGCGTCTGGTAGGGGAAAGGCTCGCTTTGGATCCTTGCTTCTTTTCTAATTAACAATTATTTTTTCCCTTTCAGGATGCCATGCTTTTGGAGAATGCAAACCTAGGTCGGGACGAGAACAGTGATGACTGTACCCAATGGATCGCAACTCCAAAATGATTAGCTTCGAGAGTGGAAGATATGAATAAAGTATAGGAACGTGTGAGTATGAAAATCATATCAAGTCACCAGCCCTTTCAACCATTGTGTTGTCACAGACCAATTCCTAGGACCAAGCTCTAATTTGTGATTATACTCAAATGAAATTGTTATATAATTGCATAATTTATAGATATATATGGTTGTGGTGTTAGGATGAATTGATGAACACAGGTCTAGCTTACTAAATACATAATGGTATACTTATTATTATATGATTATAAATATGCTTAAGACATCTATTAGATAATATGGCACATTGATCGTGAATGGAGAATACTCTTTAATGGATGAATGATATTGAGGAGAATAAAAATTTAAGAATCCCTCCCACTGTCATCCTTTACCATGCTATCATCAGGTGGATTTTCTGTTAACTCTTTCAATGCTTCTGGCATGTTTTTCATTCGCTCTGTCTTTGAGTGGATTCCTTGCAAATTAAGTGCAGCCCAATCGCTCCTCTAGTAAACTTCCTTTCGGATGGATAGTTGCTCTCTCATCGTTCTTCCACGTTGCTGCCACCCTCTTCTCATTTCCATCTCCAATAATCCTCATAATACCACCATGTCCACAAGGACCGAGTTGATCCATGGAATAGATATTAACTCTCCTCTGCCACGCTCTGCAGCTTTCCACAGAACGAACAGAAAGCTTCACAGCCTGCATTAAATGGTTCACCCCTCAATTTTCTTCCAGCATTCATTATTGGATCATAAACAAGCTCCTTTACTATTCCATCCTCAGCGACCTTGCCCACTCTCTTCTTCACATAATTGTATTCTTTTCCCGTCGAGTGTAAGGTAACTTCTCAGGTGTTTTAATTCAAAATAAACCTTCTGCAGCCTTCCCTCTTCGTCGGTCTACATGCAGCAGTTTTCTTCTACCCACAGTGAACGATTTCCAATCTTCCTCTTTCCTTTCAAATACTTCATTTTTGAGCCTCAGCAAGTACATTCTGGGGTGTTTGCAAAGTGCCGTCATCACAGGTACATGTTTCTCTTTTATAAGAAAAACCAGCAGAGGACCTAAACTTCAGCACACCCACTTTCACCCTTCGACCTTTATAACTGGAGAAATTAGGCTCAACATTCAACGTCACAGACATTCTCTGCAGGTCTATGCTTGCACGCCTTGCTATTTGCCTTCGCTCCTGAGTATATGCAAGGTATTCACGGATCCTCATCCTCAAGGGACATTTGGTTCTCTACCACAACTCTGCATATCTCCATCCTCTATCCAAAGCAGCTTTTACATCTTCAACAGGGACATGTCAATCAGTCTTCCTACGAGCCATAGCTATCCCACGAGCGTTTTCCATTGATCTATGTCAACGTTTTCATGCCATGCTTTTATCCACAATCGATTTTCCAGAAGGGAAGCTTCGTTCTCTCATTGCCTTATTGTCATTTATGCAGTGCATCAATTTATAATATGCATTTCACCTTCATCTCAGGTACTTCGCATTCCTGTTCAGGAGAGGATTCCAGTCAAGAGACGATGGATTAGGAGGCGGATCATGATGTGGATAGAACTTGGTCGCATGCAGACAGACAAGCTGGAAGGAGTACCTTAGCCTTAATAATGCACCAACATGAGTGATTTGAATTGCTTGTGAATATTATATTATGGCAGTTTGAATAAACTTCAACCATGAAAAACTTTATACTCTTGTTTCATTACCCACCATTTTCATAGAACAACGTTTAATAAACGAGCTGGGAGCCCTGAACGGATCATTAAAGGTCTATTTCTCGAGCACAAACGGTTAGTACGGCTTTGAATATGAAAGAGTTAACTTGATCGTTCCGATCGAACTGCATCCTTCAATTAAAAAGGTTATTTCGACAGCCATCCCCGAAACTTTCATTATTTTCAGTGGGAAAGGAAAAATTTCGAATGTCTCCCACAAGGTGCCAACAAATTGCCACAGAAGTCAATCGTTTATAAGCATTCCCTTCTCGACCCGCTCAATGCGGATGCTACCTCCAGTTGTTATCAACCCCTTCAAGTCATCTCCGTTTTACTTCAAACTTTTCGCAAGTAACGAGCAACGCCCAACCTTAGTCAGTTAGCGATTCGAGAGACCCGATCCTTTTTCTCCCTTACGCTCACTTAAATAATGCGATTGTAAAAAGAATTTGGAATTTATTTATGGTCTGCGCATTCGTTATTACACACGCCTCGCAGTCTTTTGACGACGCGAAGCGAAAATAGGTCGACATTCATCTTTCGCTTGCCATGAGTAACGTTTGCTAAACTGAATTCCAGTAGATGGCGAGGTGAAGCTTCCACGCGGCTTAAGTGGGCCTGTCTTAGCTGCGAACGGAGGTCCCTCGTGATTCGAGTGGCCTTTCCGGGGGTGTGTTACGCCTTTTGTTACCAAGCCTTTGGCTATGAAATCTCTGCGATTCCTCTTGGATTAAGTGACAGTTACCAAATCTTTGTGCCAAGTGTTGTTACCGGAGAATATGCAAGATTCGATGGATACGGTTGTTGCGCAGACGTAAGCCTTCGCCTTTTGAGTGCATGTGAAGCTGAAGAGGGAGGTTCGAAGGAAAAATTCAGGTAAGAAACCTAGTCCCATTAGAAAACGCCCTTTCCTTCTGTGTTTACCAATATTGTCTTCTCGAACTTTTACCTGCTCATCGTTTGGAAGTGACGACGAACGATTCCATTTAGTCGTCGCCACAGATATCTTAAGAGACGAGCTTAGCGATCAACGATACGGAGAGAATGCATTCTTTCCTCGAACGTGTCGTGCATATGGAACGTAGAATAATATCGAAATGTGCTATAAAATTAAGAATCCAAAGCTGTTTCCCTCAAGGGGGCCCTCCGCGATGGCATTATGGTTGTTATGGGTATGCTTTTAGGATCTATTAAACGCTATAAATTGGAAATATGTGGAAATTAAACAACTGGCGATTGGACGATGTGATCACGGTGAGATGCAAGAGGAAAGTGATATGTGAATTTCGGTGTTGGGAGTTGTGACTGTTACCGGCGGGGGTCTAAAATTGAAATTAGATTTTTCAAAATGAACGTGAGGTGTATCGTAAACGATAAAAATTACATGAAGACTAGTATTTATTATGATTTTTTCCTACTACGTGAGTCTTACTGCACACGTTTACTATTTTCATAAGTATCGGCAACGGATTTCTGATGAACACAAGAAAACCAACATTAGTCGCGGTCGGCATAAAAGGAGAGAGAAATTTTAACGATGTGCTATCGCTCATTCGCTAAAGGAATATGTGGCTTAAAATTTAACAATACAGCGCTTGCACTGACAGCGGTGGTATATTCCTCAGCCAATCAGAAGCGAGATAATTATTTAGCGGGACCTCAAATGGTATTAATTAATAATTTTTAAGAATTATAATTTTAGGAGAAGATTAAATGACTCTCCGTACTTCCAAGCAATGCTAGAGTAACGCAATAATTTCTAGACACCCGAATGATATTATTTTCTTCATTATTGCCCTCGTGAGTAAGTTTACGATATACATTTCCCAACGCTGGCCCTTATGCATATTGGACTCGAGCTACTTTTAAAGAGAGTGACGCTTAAATCCATGGCGATTCATCGTTTTCACATCAGCAAGGTGTCTCTGCGTCTGGTAGGGGAAAGGCTCGCTTTGGATCCTTGCTCCTTTTCTAATTAACAATTATTTTTTCCCTTTCAGGATGCCATGCTTTTGGAGAATGCAAACCTAGGTCGGGACGAGAACAGTGATGACTGTACCCAATGGATCGCAACTCCAAAATGATTAGCTTCGAGAGTGGAAGATATGAATAAAGTATAGGTACGTGTGAGTATGAAAATCATATCAAGTCACCAGCCCTTTCAACCATTGTGTTGTCACAGACCAATTCCTAGGACCAAGCTCTAATTTGTGATTATACTCAAATGAAATTGTTATATAATTGCATAATTTATAGATATATATGGTTGTGGTGTTAGGATGAATTGATGAACACAGGTCTAGCTTACTAAATACATAATGGTATACTTATTATTATATGATTATAAATATGCTTAAGACATCTATTAGATAATATGGCACATTGATCGTGAATGGAGAATACTCTTTAATGGATGAATGATATTGAGGAGAATAAAAATTTAAGAATCCCTCCCACTGTCATCCTTTACCATGCTATCATCAGGTGGATTTTCTGTTAACTCTTTCAATGCTTCTGGCATGTTTTTCATTCGCTCTGTCTTTGTGTGGATTCCTTGCAAATTAAGTGCAGCCCAATCGCTCCTCTAGTAAACTTCCTTTCGGATGGATAGTTGCTCTCTCATCGTTCTTCCACGTTGCTGCCACCCTCTTCTCATTTCCATCTCCAATAATCCTCATAATACCACCATGTCCACAAGGACCGAGTTGATCCATGGAATAGATATTAACTCTCCTCTGCCACGCTCTGCAGCTTTCCACAGAACGAACAGAAAGCTTCAAAGCCTGCATTAAATGGTTCACCCCTCAATTTTCTTCCAGCATTCATTATTGGATCATAAACAAGCTCCTTTACTATTCCATCCTCAGCGACCTTGCCCACTCTCTTCTTCACATAATTGTATTCTTTTCCCGTCGAGTGTAAGGTAACTTCTCAGGTGTTTTAATTCAAAATAAACCTTCTGCAGCCTTCCCTCTTCGTCGGTCTACATGCAGCAGTTTTCTTCTACCCACAGTGAACGATTTCCAATCTTCCTCTTTCCTTTCAAATACTTCATTTTTGAGCCTCAGCAAGTACATTCTGGGGTGTTTGCAAAGTGCCGTCATCACAGGTACATGTTTCTCTTTTATAAGAAAAACCAGCAGAGGACCTAAACTTCAGCACACCCACTTTCACCCTTCGACCTTTATAACTGGAGAAATTAGGCTCAACATTCAACGTCACAGACATTCTCTGCAGGTCTATGCATTGCACGCCTTGCTATTTGCCTTCGCTCCTGAGTATATGCAAGGTATTCACGGATCCTCATCCTCAAGGGACATTTGGTTCTCAACCTCAACTCTGCATATCTCCATCCTCTATCCAAAGCAGCTTCTACATCTTCAACAGGGACATGTCAATCAGTCTTCCTACGAGCCATAGCTATCCCACGAGCGTTTTCCATTGATCTATGTCAACGTTTTCATGCCATGCTTTTATCCACAATCGATTTTCCAGAAGGGAAGCTTCGTTCTCTCATTGCCTTATTGTCATTTATGCAGTGCATCAATTTATAATATGCATTTCACCTTCTCATCAGGTACTTCGCATTCCTGTTCAGGAGAGGATTCCAGTCAAGAGACGATGGATTAGGAGGCGGATCATGATGTGGATAGAACTTGGTCGCATGCAGACAGACAAGCTGGAAGGAGTACCTTAGCTTTAATAATGCACCAACATGAGTGATTTGAATTGCTTGTGAATATTATATTATGGCAGTTTGAATAAACTTCAACCATGAAAAACTTTATACTCTTGTTTCATTACCCACCATTTTCATAGAACAACGTTTAATAAACGAGCTGGGAGCCCTGAACGGATCATTAAAGGTCTATTTCTCGAGCACAAACGGTTAGTACGGCTTTGAATATGAAAGAGTTAACTTGATCGTTCCGATCGAACTGCATCCTTCAATTAAAAAGGTTATTTCGACAGCCATCCCCGAAACTTTCATTATTTTCAGTGGGAAAGGAAAAATTTCGAATGTCTCCCACAAGGTGCCAACAAATTGCCACAGAAGTCAATCGTTTATAAGCATTCCCTTCTCGACCCGCTCAATGCGGATGCTACCTCCAGTTGTTATCAACCCCTTCAAGTCATCTCCGTTTTACTTCAAACTTTTCGCAAGTAACGAGCAACGCCCAACCTTAGTCAGTTAGCGATTCGAGAGACCCGATCCTTTTTCTCCCTTACGCTCACTTAAATAATGCGATTGTAAAAAGAATTTGGAATTTATTTATGGTCTGCGCATTCGTTATTACACACGCCTCGCAGTCTTTTGACGACGCGAAGCGAAAATAGGTCGACATTCATCTTTCGCTTGCCATGAGTAACGTTTGCTAAACTGAATTCCAGTAGATGGCGAGGTGAAGCTTCCACGCGGCTTAAGTGGGCCTGTCTTAGCTGCGAACGGAGGTCCCTCGTGATTCGAGTGGCCTTTCCGGGGGTGTGTTACGCCTTTTGTTACCAAGCCTTTGGCTATGAAATCTCTGCGATTCCTCTTGGATTAAGTGACAGTTACCAAATCTTTGTGCCAAGTGTTGTTACCGGAGAATATGCAAGATTCGATGGATACGGTTGTTGCGCAGACGTAAGCCTTCGCCTTTTGAGTGCATGTGAAGCTGAAGAGGGAGGTTCGAAGGAAAAATTCAGGTAAGAAACCTAGTCCCATTAGAAAACGCCCTTTCCTTCTGTGTTTACCAATATTGTCTTCTCGAACTTTTACCTGCTCATCGTTTGGAAGTGACGACGAACGATTCCATTTAGTCGTCGCCACAGATATCTTAAGAGACGAGCTTAGCGATCAACGATACGGAGAGAATGCATTCTTTCCTCGAACGTGTCGTGCATATGGAACGTAGAATAATATCGAAATGTGCTATAAAATTAAGAATCCAAAGCTGTTTCCCTCAAGGGGGCCCTCCGCGATGGCATTATGGTTGTTATGGGTATGCTTTTAGGATCTATTAAACGCTATAAATTGGAAATATGTGGAAATTAAACAACTGGCGATTGGACGATGTGATCGCGGTGAGATGCAAGAGGAAAGTGATATGTGAATTTCGGTGTTGGGAGTTGTGACTGTTACCGGCGGGGGTCTAAAATTGAAATAAGATTTTTCAAAATGAACGTGAGGTGTATCGTAAACGATAAAAATTACATGAAGACTAGTATTTATTATGATTTTTTCCTACTACGTGAGTCTTACTGCACACGTTTACTATTTTCATAAGTATCGGCAACGGATTTCTGATGAACACAAGAAAACCAACATTAGTCGCGGTCGGCATAAAAGGAGAGAGAAATTTTAACGATGTGCTATCGCTCATTCGCTAAAGGAATATGTGGCTTAAAATTTAACAATACAGCGCTTGCACTGACAGCGGTGGTATATTCCTCAGCCAATCAGAAGCGAGATAATTATTTAGCGGGACCTCAAATGGTATTAATTAATAATTTTTAAGAATTATAATTTTAGGAGAAGATTAAATGACTCTCCGTACTTCCAAGCAATGCTAGAGTAACGCAATAATTTCTAGACACCCGAATGATATTATTTTCTTCATTATTGCCCTCGTGAGTAAGTTTACGATATACATTTCCCAACGCTGGCCCTTATGCATATTGGACTCGAGCTACTTTTAAAGAGAGTGACGCTTAAATCCATGGCGATTCATCGTTTTCACATCAGCAAGGTGTCTCTGCGTCTGGTAGGGGAAAGGCTCGCTTTGGATCCTTGCTCCTTTTCTAATTAACAATTATTTTTTCCCTTTCAGGATGCCATGCTTTTGGAGAATGCAAACCTAGGTCGGGACGAGAACAGTGATGACTGTACCCAATGGATCGCAACTCCAAAATGATTAGCTTCGAGAGTGGAAGATATGAATAAAGTATAGGAACGTGTGAGTATGAAAATCATATCAAGTCACCAGCCCTTTCAACCATTGTGTTGTCACAGACCAATTCCTAGGACCAAGCTCTAATTTGTGATTATACTCAAATGAAATTGTTATATAATTGCATAATTTATAGATATATATGGTTGTGGTGTTAGGATGAATTGATGAACACAGGTCTAGCTTACTAAATACATAATGGTATACTTATTATTATATGATTATAAATATGCTTAAGACATCTATTAGATAATATGGCACATTGATCGTGAATGGAGAATACTCTTTAATGGATGAATGATATTGAGGAGAATAAAAATTTAAGAATCCCTCCCACTGTCATCCTTTACCATGCTATCATCAGGTGGATTTTCTGTTAACTCTTTCAATGCTTCTGGCATGTTTTTCATTCGCTCTGTCTTTGAGTGGATTCCTTGCAAATTAAGTGCAGCCCAATCGCTCCTCTAGTAAACTTCCTTTCGGATGGATAGTTGCTCTCTCATCGTTCTTCCACGTTGCTGCCACCCTCTTCTCATTTCCATCTCCAATAATCCTCATAATACCACCATGTCCACAAGGACCGAGTTGATCCATGGAATAGATATTAACTCTCCTCTGCCACGCTCTGCAGCTTTCCACAGAACGAACAGAAAGCTTCACAGCCTGCATTAAATGGTTCACCCCTCAATTTTCTTCCAGCATTCATTATTGGATCATAAACAAGCTCCTTTACTATTCCATCCTCAGCGACCTTGCCCACTCTCTTCTTCACATAATTGTATTCTTTTCCCGTCGAGTGTAAGGTAACTTCTCAGGTGTTTTAATTCAAAATAAACCTTCTGCAGCCTTCCCTCTTCGTCGGTCTACATGCAGCAGTTTTCTTCTACCCACAGTGAACGATTTCCAATCTTCCTCTTTCCTTTCAAATACTTCATTTTTGAGCCTCAGCAAGTACATTCTGGGGTGTTTGCAAAGTGCCGTCATCACAGGTACATGTTTCTCTTTTATAAGAAAAACCAGCAGAGGACCTAAACTTCAGCACACCCACTTTCACCCTTCGACCTTTATAACTGGAGAAATTAGGCTCAACATTCAACGTCACAGACATTCTCTGCAGGTCTATGCTTGCACGCCTTGCTATTTGCCTTCGCTCCTGAGTATATGCAAGGTATTCACGGATCCTCATCCTCAAGGGACATTTGGTTCTCTACCACAACTCTGCATATCTCCATCCTCTATCCAAAGCAGCTTCTACATCTTCAACAGGGACATGTCAATCAGTCTTCCTACGAGCCATAGCTATCCCACGAGCGTTTTCCATTGATCTATGTCAACGTTTTCATGCCATGCTTTTATCCACAATCGATTTTCCAGAAGGGAAGCTTCGTTCTCTCATTGCCTTATTGTCATTTATGCAGTGCATCAATTTATAATATGCATTTCACCTTCATCTCAGGTACTTCGCATTCCTGTTCAGGAGAGGATTCCAGTCAAGAGACGATGGATTAGGAGGCGGATCATGATGTGGATAGAACTTGGTCGCATGCAGACAGACAAGCTGGAAGGAGTACCTTAGCCTTAATAATGCACCAACATGAGTGATTTGAATTGCTTGTGAATATTATATTATGGCAGTTTGAATAAACTTCAACCATGAAAAACTTTATACTCTTGTTTCATTACCCACCATTTTCATAGAACAACGTTTAATAAACGAGCTGGGAGCCCTGAACGGATCATTAAAGGTCTATTTCTCGAGCACAAACGGTTAGTACGGCTTTGAATATGAAAGAGTTAACTTGATCGTTCCGATCGAACTGCATCCTTCAATTAAAAAGGTTATTTCGACAGCCATCCCCGAAACTTTCATTATTTTCAGTGGGAAAGGAAAAATTTCGAATGTCTCCCACAAGGTGCCAACAAATTGCCACAGAAGTCAATCGTTTATAAGCATTCCCTTCTCGACCCGCTCAATGCGGATGCTACCTCCAGTTGTTATCAACCCCTTCAAGTCATCTCCGTTTTACTTCAAACTTTTCGCAAGTAACGAGCAACGCCCAACCTTAGTCAGTTAGCGATTCGAGAGACCCGATCCTTTTTCTCCCTTACGCTCACTTAAATAATGCGATTGTAAAAAGAATTTGGAATTTATTTATGGTCTGCGCATTCGTTATTACACACGCCTCGCAGTCTTTTGACGACGCGAAGCGAAAATAGGTCGACATTCATCTTTCGCTTGCCATGAGTAACGTTTGCTAAACTGAATTCCAGTAGATGGCGAGGTGAAGCTTCCACGCGGCTTAAGTGGGCCTGTCTTAGCTGCGAACGGAGGTCCCTCGTGATTCGAGTGGCCTTTCCGGGGGTGTGTTACGCCTTTTGTTACCAAGCCTTTGGCTATGAAATCTCTGCGATTCCTCTTGGATTAAGTGACAGTTACCAAATCTTTGTGCCAAGTGTTGTTACCGGAGAATATGCAAGATTCGATGGATACGGTTGTTGCGCAGACGTAAGCCTTCGCCTTTTGAGTGCATGTGAAGCTGAAGAGGGAGGTTCGAAGGAAAAATTCAGGTAAGAAACCTAGTCCCATTAGAAAACGCCCTTTCCTTCTGTGTTTACCAATATTGTCTTCTCGAACTTTTACCTGCTCATCGTTTGGAAGTGACGACGAACGATTCCATTTAGTCGTCGCCACAGATATCTTAAGAGACGAGCTTAGCGATCAACGATACGGAGAGAATGCATTCTTTCCTCGAACGTGTCGTGCATATGGAACGTAGAATAATATCGAAATGTGCTATAAAATTAAGAATCCAAAGCTGTTTCCCTCAAGGGGGCCCTCCGCGATGGCATTATGGTTGTTATGGGTATGCTTTTAGGATCTATTAAACGCTATAAATTGGAAATATGTGGAAATTAAACAACTGGCGATTGGACGATGTGATCGCGGTGAGATGCAAGAGGAAAGTGATATGTGAATTTCGGTGTTGGGAGTTGTGACTGTTACCGGCGGGGGTCTAAAATTGAAATTATATTTTTCAAAATGAACGTGAGGTGTATCGTAAACGATAAAAATTACATGAAGACTAGTATTTATTATGATTTTTTCCTACTACGTGAGTCTTACTGCACACGTTTACTATTTTCATAAGTATCGGCAACGGACTTCTGATGAACACAAGAAAACCAACATTAGTCGCGGTCGGCATAAAAGGAGAGAGAAATTTTAACGATGTGCTATCGCTCATTCGCTAAAGGAATATGTGGCTTAAAATTTAACAATACAGCGCTTGCACTGACAGCGGTGGTATATTCCTCAGCCAATCAGAAGCGAGATAATTATTTAGCGGGACCTCAAATGGTATTAATTAATAATTTTTAAGAATTATAATTTTAGGAGAAGATTAAATGACTCTCCGTACTTCCAAGCAATGCTAGAGTAACGCAATAATTTCTAGACACCCGAATGATATTATTTTCTTCATTATTGCCCTCGTGAGTAAGTTTACGATATACATTTCCCAACGCTGGCCCTTATGCATATTGGACTCGAGCTACTTTTAAAGAGAGTGACGCTTAAATCCATGGCGATTCATCGTTTTCACATCAGCAAGGTGTCTCTGCGTCTGGTAGGGGAAAGGCTCGCTTTGGATCCTTGCTTCTTTTCTAATTAACAATTATTTTTTCCCTTTCAGGATGCCATGCTTTTGGAGAATGCAAACCTAGGTCGGGACGAGAACAGTGATGACTGTACCCAATGGATCGCAACTCCAAAATGATTAGCTTCGAGAGTGGAAGATATGAATAAAGTATAGGAACGTGTGAGTATGAAAATCATATCAAGTCACCAGCCCTTTCAACCATTGTGTTGTCACAGACCAATTCCTAGGACCAAGCTCTAATTTGTGATTATACTCAAATGAAATTGTTATATAATTGCATAATTTATAGATATATATGGTTGTGGTGTTAGGATGAATTGATGAACACAGGTCTAGCTTACTAAATACATAATGGTATACTTATTATTATATGATTATAAATATGCTTAAGACATCTATTAGATAATATGGCACATTGATCGTGAATGGAGAATACTCTTTAATGGATGAATGATATTGAGGAGAATAAAAATTTAAGAATCCCTCCCACTGTCATCCTTTACCAGGCTATCATCAGGTGGATTTTCTGTTAACTCTTTCAATGCTTCTGGCATGTTTTTCATTCGCTCTGTCTTTGAGTGGATTCCTTGCAAATTAAGTGCAGCCCAATCGCTCCTCTAGTAAACTTCCTTTCGGATGGATAGTTGCTCTCTCATCGTTCTTCCACGTTGCTGCCACCCTCTTCTCATTTCCATCTCCAATAATCCTCATAATACCACCATGTCCACAAGGACCGAGTTGATCCATGGAATAGATATTAACTCTCCTCTGCCACGCTCTGCAGCTTTCCACAGAACGAACAGAAAGCTTCACAGCCTGCATTAAATGGTTCACCCCTCAATTTTCTTCCAGCATTCATTATTGGATCATAAACAAGCTCCTTTACTATTCCATCCTCAGCGACCTTGCCCACTCTCTTCTTCACATAATTGTATTCTTTTCCCGTCGAGTGTAAGGTAACTTCTCAGGTGTTTTAATTCAAAATAAACCTTCTGCAGCCTTCCCTCTTCGTCGGTCTACATGCAGCAGTTTTCTTCTACCCACAGTGAACGATTTCCAATCTTCCTCTTTCCTTTCAAATACTTCATTTTTGAGCCTCAGCAAGTACATTCTGGGGTGTTTGCAAAGTGCCGTCATCACAGGTACATGTTTCTCTTTTATAAGAAAAACCAGCAGAGGACCTAAACTTCAGCACACCCACTTTCACCCTTCGACCTTTATAACTGGAGAAATTAGGCTCAACATTCAACGTCACAGACATTCTCTGCAGGTCTATGCTTGCACGCCTTGCTATTTGCCTTCGCTCCTGAGTATATGCAAGGTATTCACGGATCCTCATCCTCAAGGGACATTTGGTTCTCTACCACAACTCTGCATATCTCCATCCTCTATCCAAAGCAGCTTCTACATCTTCAACAGGGACATGTCAATCAGTCTTCCTACGAGCCATAGCTATCCCACGAGCGTTTTCCATTGATCTATGTCAACGTTTTCATGCCATGCTTTTATCCACAATCGATTTTCCAGAAGGGAAGCTTCGTTCTCTCATTGCCTTATTGTCATTTATGCAGTGCATCAATTTATAATATGCATTTCACCTTCATCTCAGGTACTTCGCATTCCTGTTCAGGAGAGGATTCCAGTCAAGAGACGATGGATTAGGAGGCGGATCATGATGTGGATAGAACTTGGTCGCATGCAGACAGACAAGCTGGAAGGAGTACCTTAGCCTTAATAATGCACCAACATGAGTGATTTGAATTGCTTGTGAATATTATATTATGGCAGTTTGAATAAACTTCAACCATGAAAAACTTTATACTCTTGTTTCATTACCCACCATTTTCATAGAACAACGTTTAATAAACGAGCTGGGAGCCCTGAACGGATCATTAAAGGTCTATTTCTCGAGCACAAACGGTTAGTACGGCTTTGAATATGAAAGAGTTAACTTGATCGTTCCGATCGAACTGCATCCTTCAATTAAAAAGGTTATTTCGACAGCCATCCCCGAAACTTTCATTATTTTCAGTGGGAAAGGAAAAATTTCGAATGTCTCCCACAAGGTGCCAACAAATTGCCACAGAAGTCAATCGTTTATAAGCATTCCCTTCTCGACCCGCTCAATGCGGATGCTACCTCCAGTTGTTATCAACCCCTTCAAGTCATCTCCGTTTTACTTCAAACTTTTCGCAAGTAACGAGCAACGCCCAACCTTAGTCAGTTAGCGATTCGAGAGACCCGATCCTTTTTCTCCCTTACGCTCACTTAAATAATGCGATTGTAAAAAGAATTTGGAATTTATTTATGGTCTGCGCATTCGTTATTACACACGCCTCGCAGTCTTTTGACGACGCGAAGCGAAAATAGGTCGACATTCATCTTTCGCTTGCCATGAGTAACGTTTGCTAAACTGAATTCCAGTAGATGGCGAGGTGAAGCTTCCACGCGGCTTAAGTGGGCCTGTCTTAGCTGCGAACGGAGGTCCCTCGTGATTCGAGTGGCCTTTCCGGGGGTGTGTTACGCCTTTTGTTACCAAGCCTTTGGCTATGAAATCTCTGCGATTCCTCTTGGATTAAGTGACAGTTACCAAATCTTTGTGCCAAGTGTTGTTACCGGAGAATATGCAAGATTCGATGGATACGGTTGTTGCGCAGACGTAAGCCTTCGCCTTTTGAGTGCATGTGAAGCTGAAGAGGGAGGTTCGAAGGAAAAATTCAGGTAAGAAACCTAGTCCCATTAGAAAACGCCCTTTCCTTCTGTGTTTACCAATATTGTCTTCTCGAACTTTTACCTGCTCATCGTTTGGAAGTGACGACGAACGATTCCATTTAGTCGTCGCCACAGATATCTTAAGAGACGAGCTTAGCGATCAACGATACGGAGAGAATGCATTCTTTCCTCGAACGTGTCGTGCATATGGAACGTAGAATAATATCGAAATGTGCTATAAAATTAAGAATCCAAAGCTGTTTCCCTCAAGGGGGCCCTCCGCGATGGCATTATGGTTGTTATGGGTATGCTTTTAGGATCTATTAAACGCTATAAATTGGAAATATGTGGAAATTAAACAACTGGCGATTGGACGATGTGATCGCGGTGAGATGCAAGAGGAAAGTGATATGTGAATTTCGGTGTTGGGAGTTGTGACTGTTACCGGCGGGGGTCTAAAATTGAAATTAGATTTTTCAAAATGAACGTGAGGTGTATCGTAAACGATAAAAATTACATGAAGACTAGTATTTATTATGATTTTTTCCTACTACGTGAGTCTTACTGCACACGTTTACTATTTTCATAAGTATCGGCAACGGATTTCTGATGAACACAAGAAAACCAACATTAGTCGCGGTCGGCATAAAAGGAGAGAGAAATTTTAACGATGTGCTATCGCTCATTCGCTAAAGGAATATGTGGCTTAAAATTTAACAATACAGCGCTTGCACTGACAGCGGTGGTATATTCCTCAGCCAATCAGAAGCGAGATAATTATTTAGCGGGACCTCAAATGGTATTAATTAATAATTTTTAAGAATTATAATTTTAGGAGAAGATTAAATGACTCTCCGTACTTCCAAGCAATGCTAGAGTAACGCAATAATTTCTAGACACCCGAATGATATTATTTTCTTCATTATTGCCCTCGTGAGTAAGTTTACGATATACATTTCCCAACGCTGGCCCTTATGCATATTGGACTCGAGCTACTTTTAAAGAGAGTGACGCTTAAATCCATGGCGATTCATCGTTTTCACATCAGCAAGGTGTCTCTGCGTCTGGTAGGGGAAAGGCTCGCTTTGGATCCTTGCTTCTTTTCTAATTAACAATTATTTTTTCCCTTTCAGGATGCCATGCTTTTGGAGAATGCAAACCTAGGTCGGGACGAGAACAGTGATGACTGTACCCAATGGATCGCAACTCCAAAATGATTAGCTTCGAGAGTGGAAGATATGAATAAAGTATAGGAACGTGTGAGTATGAAAATCATATCAAGTCACCAGCCCTTTCAACCATTGTGTTGTCACAGACCAATTCCTAGGACCAAGCTCTAATTTGTGATTATACTCAAATGAAATTGTTATATAATTGCATAATTTATAGATATATATGGTTGTGGTGTTAGGATGAATTGATGAACACAGGTCTAGCTTACTAAATACATAATGGTATACTTATTATTATATGATTATAAATATGCTTAAGACATCTATTAGATAATATGGCACATTGATCGTGAATGGAGAATACTCTTTAATGGATGAATGATATTGAGGAGAATAAAAATTTAAGAATCCCTCCCACTGTCATCCTTTACCATGCTATCATCAGGTGGATTTTCTGTTAACTCTTTCAATGCTTCTGGCATGTTTTTCATTCGCTCTGTCTTTGAGTGGATTCCTTGCAAATTAAGTGCAGCCCAATCGCTCCTCTAGTAAACTTCCTTTCGGATGGATAGTTGCTCTCTCATCGTTCTTCCACGTTGCTGCCACCCTCTTCTCATTTCCATCTCCAATAATCCTCATAATACCACCATGTCCACAAGGACCGAGTTGATCCATGGAATAGATATTAACTCTCCTCTGCCACGCTCTGCAGCTTTCCACAGAACGAACAGAAAGCTTCACAGCCTGCATTAAATGGTTCACCCCTCAATTTTCTTCCAGCATTCATTATTGGATCATAAACAAGCTCCTTTACTATTCCATCCTCAGCGACCTTGCCCACTCTCTTCTTCACATAATTGTATTCTTTTCCCGTCGAGTGTAAGGTAACTTCTCAGGTGTTTTAATTCAAAATAAACCTTCTGCAGCCTTCCCTCTTCGTCGGTCTACATGCAGCAGTTTTCTTCTACCCACAGTGAACGATTTCCAATCTTCCTCTTTCCTTTCAAATACTTCATTTTTGAGCCTCAGCAAGTACATTCTGGGGTGTTTGCAAAGTGCCGTCATCACAGGTACATGTTTCTCTTTTATAAGAAAAACCAGCAGAGGACCTAAACTTCAGCACACCCACTTTCACCCTTCGACCTTTATAACTGGAGAAATTAGGCTCAACATTCAACGTCACAGACATTCTCTGCAGGTCTATGCTTGCACGCCTTGCTATTTGCCTTCGCTCCTGAGTATATGCAAGGTATTCACGGATCCTCATCCTCAAGGGACATTTGGTTCTCTACCACAACTCTGCATATCTCCATCCTCTATCCAAAGCAGCTTCTACATCTTCAACAGGGACATGTCAATCAGTCTTCCTACGAGCCATAGCTATCCCACGAGCGTTTTCCATTGATCTATGTCAACGTTTTCATGCCATGCTTTTATCCACAATCGATTTTCCAGAAGGGAAGCTTCGTTCTCTCATTGCCTTATTGTCATTTATGCAGTGCATCAATTTATAATATGCATTTCACCTTCATCTCAGGTACTTCGCATTCCTGTTCAGGAGAGGATTCCAGTCAAGAGACGATGGATTAGGAGGCGGATCATGATGTGGATAGAACTTGGTCGCATGCAGACAGACAAGCTGGAAGGAGTACCTTAGCCTTAATAATGCACCAACATGAGTGATTTGAATTGCTTGTGAATATTATATTATGGCAGTTTGAATAAACTTCAACCATGAAAAACTTTATACTCTTGTTTCATTACCCACCATTTTCATAGAACAACGTTTAATAAACGAGCTGGGAGCCCTGAACGGATCATTAAAGGTCTATTTCTCGAGCACAAACGGTTAGTACGGCTTTGAATATGAAAGAGTTAACTTGATCGTTCCGATCGAACTGCATCCTTCAATTAAAAAGGTTATTTCGACAGCCATCCCCGAAACTTTCATTATTTTCAGTGGGAAAGGAAAAATTTCGAATGTCTCCCACAAGGTGCCAACAAATTGCCACAGAAGTCAATCGTTTATAAGCATTCCCTTCTCGACCCGCTCAATGCGGATGCTACCTCCAGTTGTTATCAACCCCTTCAAGTCATCTCCGTTTTACTTCAAACTTTTCGCAAGTAACGAGCAACGCCCAACCTTAGTCAGTTAGCGATTCGAGAGACCCGATCCTTTTTCTCCCTTACGCTCACTTAAATAATGCGATTGTAAAAAGAATTTGGAATTTATTTATGGTCTGCGCATTCGTTATTACACACGCCTCGCAGTCTTTTGACGACGCGAAGCGAAAATAGGTCGACATTCATCTTTCGCTTGCCATGAGTAACGTTTGCTAAACTGAATTCCAGTAGATGGCGAGGTGAAGCTTCCACGCGGCTTAAGTGGGCCTGTCTTAGCTGCGAACGGAGGTCCCTCGTGATTCGAGTGGCCTTTCCGGGGGTGTGTTACGCCTTTTGTTACCAAGCCTTTGGCTATGAAATCTCTGCGATTCCTCTTGGATTAAGTGACAGTTACCAAATCTTTGTGCCAAGTGTTGTTACCGGAGAATATGCAAGATTCGATGGATACGGTTGTTGCGCAGACGTAAGCCTTCGCCTTTTGAGTGCATGTGAAGCTGAAGAGGGAGGTTCGAAGGAAAAATTCAGGTAAGAAACCTAGTCCCATTAGAAAACGCCCTTTCCTTCTGTGTTTACCAATATTGTCTTCTCGAACTTTTACCTGCTCATCGTTTGGAAGTGACGACGAACGATTCCATTTAGTCGTCGCCACAGATATCTTAAGAGACGAGCTTAGCGATCAACGATACGGAGAGAATGCATTCTTTCCTCGAACGTGTCGTGCATATGGAACGTAGAATAATATCGAAATGTGCTATAAAATTAAGAATCCAAAGCTGTTTCCCTCAAGGGGGCCCTCCGCGATGGCATTATGGTTGTTATGGGTATGCTTTTAGGATCTATTAAACGCTATAAATTGGAAATATGTGGAAATTAAACAACTGGCGATTGGACGATGTGATCGCGGTGAGATGCAAGAGGAAAGTGATATGTGAATTTCGGTGTTGGGAGTTGTGACTGTTACCGGCGGGGGTCTAAAATTGAAATTAGATTTTTCAAAATGAACGTGAGGTGTATCGTAAACGATAAAAATTACATGAAGACTAGTATTTATTATGATTTTTTCCTACTACGTGAGTCTTACTGCACACGTTTACTATTTTCATAAGTATCGGCAACGGATTTCTGATGAACACAAGAAAACCAACATTAGTCGCGGTCGGCATAAAAGGAGAGAGAAATTTTAACGATGTGCTATCGCTCATTCGCTAAAGGAATATGTGGCTTAAAATTTAACAATACAGCGCTTGCACTGACAGCGGTGGTATATTCCTCAGCCAATCAGAAGCGAGATAATTATTTAGCGGGACCTCAAATGGTATTAATTAATAATTTTTAAGAATTATAATTTTAGGAGAAGATTAAATGACTCTCCGTACTTCCAAGCAATGCTAGAGTAACGCAATAATTTCTAGACACCCGAATGATATTATTTTCTTCATTATTGCCCTCGTGAATAAGTTTACGATATACATTTCCCAACGCTGGCCCTTATGCATATTGGACTCGAGCTACTTTTAAAGAGAGTGACGCTTAAATCCATGGCGATTCATCGTTTTCACATCAGCAAGGTGTCTCTGCGTCTGGTAGGGGAAAGGCTCGCTTTGGATCCTTGCTTCTTTTCTAATTAACAATTATTTTTTCCCTTTCAGGATGCCATGCTTTTGGAGAATGCAAACCTAGGTCGGGACGAGAACAGTGATGACTGTACCCAATGGATCGCAACTCCAAAATGATTAGCTTCGAGAGTGGAAGATATGAATAAAGTATAGGAACGTGTGAGTATGAAAATCATATCAAGTCACCAGCCCTTTCAACCATTGTGTTGTCACAGACCAATTCCTAGGACCAAGCTCTAATTTGTGATTATACTCAAATGAAATTGTTATATAATTGCATAATTTATAGATATATATGGTTGTGGTGTTAGGATGAATTGATGAACACAGGTCTAGCTTACTAAATACATAATGGTATACTTATTATTATATGATTATAAATATGCTTAAGACATCTATTAGATAATATGGCACATTGATCGTGAATGGAGAATACTCTTTAATGGATGAATGATATTGAGGAGAATAAAAATTTAAGAATCCCTCCCACTGTCATCCTTTACCATGCTATCATCAGGTGGATTTTCTGTTAACTCTTTCAATGCTTCTGGCATGTTTTTCATTCGCTCTGTCTTTGAGTGGATTCCTTGCAAATTAAGTGCAGCCCAATCGCTCCTCTAGTAAACTTCCTTTCGGATGGATAGTTGCTCTCTCATCGTTCTTCCACGTTGCTGCCACCCTCTTCTCATTTCCATCTCCAATAATCCTCATAATACCACCATGTCCACAAGGACCGAGTTGATCCATGGAATAGATATTAACTCTCCTCTGCCACGCTCTGCAGCTTTCCACAGAACGAACAGAAAGCTTCACAGCCTGCATTAAATGGTTCACCCCTCAATTTTCTTCCAGCATTCATTATTGGATCATAAACAAGCTCCTTTACTATTCCATCCTCAGCGACCTTGCCCACTCTCTTCTTCACATAATTGTATTCTTTTCCCGTCGAGTGTAAGGTAACTTCTCAGGTGTTTTAATTCAAAATAAACCTTCTGCAGCCTTCCCTCTTCGTCGGTCTACATGCAGCAGTTTTCTTCTACCCACAGTGAACGATTTCCAATCTTCCTCTTTCCTTTCAAATACTTCATTTTTGAGCCTCAGCAAGTACATTCTGGGGTGTTTGCAAAGTGCCGTCATCACAGGTACATGTTTCTCTTTTATAAGAAAAACCAGCAGAGGACCTAAACTTCAGCACACCCACTTTCACCCTTCGACCTTTATAACTGGAGAAATTAGGCTCAACATTCAACGTCACAGACATTCTCTGCAGGTCTATGCTTGCACGCCTTGCTATTTGCCTTCGCTCCTGAGTATATGCAAGGTATTCACGGATCCTCATCCTCAAGGGACATTTGGTTCTCTACCAAAACTCTGCATATCTCCATCTTCTATCCAAAGCAGCTTCTACATCTTCAACAGGGACATGTCAATCAGTCTTCCTACGAGCCATAGCTATCCCACGAGCGTTTTCCATTGATCTATGTCAACGTTTTCATGCCATGCTTTTATCCACAATCGATTTTCCAGAAGGGAAGCTTCGTTCTCTCATTGCCTTATTGTCATTTATGCAGTGCATCAATTTATAATATGCATTTCACCTTCATCTCAGGTACTTCGCATTCCTGTTCAGGAGAGGATTCCAGTCAAGAGACGATGGATTAGGAGGCGGATCATGATGTGGATAGAACTTGGTCGCATGCAGACAGACAAGCTGGAAGGAGTACCTTAGCTTTAATAATGCACCAACATGAGTGATTTGAATTGCTTGTGAATATTATATTATGGCAGTTTGAATAAACTTCAACCATGAAAAACTTTATACTCTTGTTTCATTACCCACCATTTTCATAGAACAACGTTTAATAAACGAGCTGGGAGCCCTGAACGGATCATTAAAGGTCTATTTCTCGAGCACAAACGGTTAGTACGGCTTTGAATATGAAAGAGTTAACTTGATCGTTCCGATCGAACTGCATCCTTCAATTAAAAAGGTTATTTCGACAGCCATCCCCGAAACTTTCATTATTTTCAGTGGGAAAGGAAAAATTTCGAATGTCTCCCACAAGGTGCCAACAAATTGCCACAGAAGTCAATCGTTTATAAGCATTCCCTTCTCGACCCGCTCAATGCGGATGCTACCTCCAGTTGTTATCAACCCCTTCAAGTCATCTCCGTTTTACTTCAAACTTTTCGCAAGTAACGAGCAACGCCCAACCTTAGTCAGTTAGCGATTCGAGAGACCCGATCCTTTTTCTCCCTTACGCTCACTTAAATAATGCGATTGTAAAAAGAATTTGGAATTTATTTATGGTCTGCGCATTCGTTATTACACACGCCTCGCAGTCTTTTGACGACGCGAAGCGAAAATAGGTCGACATTCATCTTTCGCTTGCCATGAGTAACGTTTGCTAAACTGAATTCCAGTAGATGGCGAGGTGAAGCTTCCACGCGGCTTAAGTGGGCCTGTCTTAGCTGCGAACGGAGGTCCCTCGTGATTCGAGTGGCCTTTCCGGGGGTGTGTTACGCCTTTTGTTACCAAGCCTTTGGCTATGAAATCTCTGCGATTCCTCTTGGATTAAGTGACAGTTACCAAATCTTTGTGCCAAGTGTTGTTACCGGAGAATATGCAAGATTCGATGGATACGGTTGTTGCGCAGACGTAAGCCTTCGCCTTTTGAGTGCATGTGAAGCTGAAGAGGGAGGTTCGAAGGAAAAATTCAGGTAAGAAACCTAGTCCCATTAGAAAACGCCCTTTCCTTCTGTGTTTACCAATATTGTCTTCTCGAACTTTTACCTGCTCATCGTTTGGAAGTGACGACGAACGATTCCATTTAGTCGTCGCCACAGATATCTTAAGAGACGAGCTTAGCGATCAACGATACGGAGAGAATGCATTCTTTCCTCGAACGTGTCGTGCATATGGAACGTAGAATAATATCGAAATGTGCTATAAAATTAAGAATCCAAAGCTGTTTCCCTCAAGGGGGCCCTCCGCGATGGCATTATGGTTGTTATGGGTATGCTTTTAGGATCTATTAAACGCTATAAATTGGAAATATGTGGAAATTAAACAACTGGCGATTGGACGATGTGATCGCGGTGAGATGCAAGAGGAAAGTGATATGTGAATTTCGGTGTTGGGAGTTGTGACTGTTACCGGCGGGGGTCTAAAATTGAAATTAGATTTTTCAAAATGAACGTGAGGTGTATCGTAAACGATAAAAATTACATGAAGACTAGTATTTATTATGATTTTTTCCTACTACGTGAGTCTTACTGCACACGTTTACTATTTTCATAAGTATCGGCAACGGATTTCTGATGAACACAAGAAAACCAACATTAGTCGCGGTCGGCATAAAAGGAGAGAGAAATTTTAACGATGTGCTATCGCTCATTCGCTAAAGGAATATGTGGCTTAAAATTTAACAATACAGCGCTTGCACTGACAGCGGTGGTATATTCCTCAGCCAATCAGAAGCGAGATATTTATTTAGCGGGACCTCAAATGGTATTAATTAATAATTTTTAAGAATTATAATTTTAGGAGAAGATTAAATGACTCTCCGTACTTCCAAGCAATGCTAGAGTAACGCAATAATTTCTAGACACCCGAATGATATTATTTTCTTCATTATTGCCCTCGTGAGTAAGTTTACGATATACATTTCCCAACGCTGGCCCTTATGCATATTGGACTCGAGCTACTTTTAAAGAGAGTGACGCTTAAATCCATGGCGATTCATCGTTTTCACATCAGCAAGGTGTCTCTGCGTCTGGTAGGGGAAAGGCTCGCTTTGGATCCTTGCTCCTTTTCTAATTAACAATTATTTTTTCCCTTTCAGGATGCCATGCTTTTGGAGAATGCAAACCTAGGTCGGGACGAGAACAGTGATGACTGTACCCAATGGATCGCAACTCCAAAATGATTAGCTTCGAGAGTGGAAGATATGAATAAAGTATAGGAACGTGTGAGTATGAAAATCATATCAAGTCACCAGCCCTTTCAACCATTGTGTTGTCACAGACCAATTCCTAGGACCAAGCTCTAATTTGTGATTATACTCAAATGAAATTGTTATATAATTGCATAATTTATAGATATATATGGTTGTGGTGTTAGGATGAATTGATGAACACAGGTCTAGCTTACTAAATACATAATGGTATACTTATTATTATATGATTATAAATATGCTTAAGACATCTATTAGATAATATGGCACATTGATCGTGAATGGAGAATACTCTTTAATGGATGAATGATATTGAGGAGAATAAAAATTTAAGAATCCCTCCCACTGTCATCCTTTACCATGCTATCATCAGGTGGATTTTCTGTTAACTCTTTCAATGCTTCTGGCATGTTTTTCATTCGCTCTGTCTTTGAGTGGATTCCTTGCAAATTAAGTGCAGCCCAATCGCTCCTCTAGTAAACTTCCTTTCGGATGGATAGTTGCTCTCTCATCGTTCTTCCACGTTGCTGCCACCCTCTTCTCATTTCCATCTCCAATAATCCTCATAATACCACCATGTCCACAAGGACCGAGTTGATCCATGGAATAGATATTAACTCTCCTCTGCCACGCTCTGCAGCTTTCCACAGAACGAACAGAAAGCTTCACAGCCTGCATTAAATGGTTCACCCCTCAATTTTCTTCCAGCATTCATTATTGGATCATAAACAAGCTCCTTTACTATTCCATCCTCAGCGACCTTGCCCACTCTCTTCTTCACATAATTGTATTCTTTTCCCGTCGAGTGTAAGGTAACTTCTCAGGTGTTTTAATTCAAAATAAACCTTCTGCAGCCTTCCCTCTTCGTCGGTCTACATGCAGCAGTTTTCTTCTACCCACAGTGAACGATTTCCAATCTTCCTCTTTCCTTTCAAATACTTCATTTTTGAGCCTCAGCAAGTACATTCTGGGGTGTTTGCAAAGTGCCGTCATCACAGGTACATGTTTCTCTTTTATAAGAAAAACCAGCAGAGGACCTAAACTTCAGCACACCCACTTTCACCCTTCGACCTTTATAACTGGAGAAATTAGGCTCAACATTCAACGTCACAGACATTCTCTGCAGGTCTATGCTTGCACGCCTTGCTATTTGCCTTCGCTCCTGAGTATATGCAAGGTATTCACGGATCCTCATCCTCAAGGGACATTTGGTTCTCAACCTCAACTCTGCATATCTCCATCCTCTATCCAAAGCAGCTTCTACATCTTCAACAGGGACATGTCAATCAGTCTTCCTACGAGCCATAGCTATCCCACGAGCGTTTTCCATTGATCTATGTCAACGTTTTCATGCCATGCTTTTATCCACAATCGATTTTCCAGAAGGGAAGCTTCGTTCTCTCATTGCTTTATTGTCATTTATGCAGTGCATCAATTTATAATATGCATTTCACCTTAATCTCAGGTACTTCGCATTCCTGTTCAGGAGAGGATTCCAGTCAAGAGACGATGGATTAGGAGGCGGATCATGATGTGGATAGAACTTGGTCGCATGCAGACAGACAAGCTGGAAGGAGTACCTTAGCTTTAATAATGCACCAACATGAGTGATTTGAATTGCTTGTGAATATTATATTATGGCAGTTTGAATAAACTTCAACCATGAAAAACTTTATACTCTTGTTTCATTACCCACCATTTTCATAGAACAACGTTTAATAAACGAGCTGGGAGCCCTGAACGGATCATTAAAGGTCTATTTCTCGAGCACAAACGGTTAGTACGGCTTTGAATATGAAAGAGTTAACTTGATCGTTCCGATCGAACTGCATCCTTCAATTAAAAAGGTTATTTCGACAGCCATCCCCGAAACTTTCATTATTTTCAGTGGGAAAGGAAAAATTTCGAATGTCTCCCACAAGGTGCCAACAAATTGCCACAGAAGTCAATCGTTTATAAGCATTCCCTTCTCGACCCGCTCAATGCGGATGCTACCTCCAGTTGTTATCAACCCCTTCAAGTCATCTCCGTTTTACTTCAAACTTTTCGCAAGTAACGAGCAACGCCCAACCTTAGTCAGTTAGCGATTCGAGAGACCCGATCCTTTTTCTCCCTTACGCTCACTTAAATAATGCGATTGTAAAAAGAATTTGGAATTTATTTATGGTCTGCGCATTCGTTATTACACACGCCTCGCAGTCTTTTGACGACGCGAAGCGAAAATAGGTCGACATTCATCTTTCGCTTGCCATGAGTAACGTTTGCTAAACTGAATTCCAGTAGATGGCGAGGTGAAGCTTCCACGCGGCTTAAGTGGGCCTGTCTTAGCTGCGAACGGAGGTCCCTCGTGATTCGAGTGGCCTTTCCGGGGGTGTGTTACGCCTTTTGTTACCAAGCCTTTGGCTATGAAATCTCTGCGATTCCTCTTGGATTAAGTGACAGTTACCAAATCTTTGTGCCAAGTGTTGTTACCGGAGAATATGCAAGATTCGATGGATACGGTTGTTGCGCAGACGTAAGCCTTCGCCTTTTGAGTGCATGTGAAGCTGAAGAGGGAGGTTCGAAGGAAAAATTCAGGTAAGAAACCTAGTCCCATTAGAAAACGCCCTTTCCTTCTGTGTTTACCAATATTGTCTTCTCGAACTTTTACCTGCTCATCGTTTGGAAGTGACGACGAACGATTCCATTTAGTCGTCGCCACAGATATCTTAAGAGACGAGCTTAGCGATCAACGATACGGAGAGAATGCATTCTTTCCTCGAACGTGTCGTGCATATGGAACGTAGAATAATATCGAAATGTGCTATAAAATTAAGAATCCAAAGCTGTTTCCCTCAAGGGGGCCCTCCGCGATATCATTATGGTTGTTATGGGTATGCTTTTAGGATCTATTAAACGCTATAAATTGGAAATATGTGGAAATTAAACAACTGGCGATTGGACGATGTGATCGCGGTGAGATGCAAGAGGAAAGTGATATGTGAATTTCGGTGTTGGGAGTTGTGACTGTTACCGGCGGGGGTCTAAAATTGAAATTAGATTTTTCAAAATGAACGTGAGGTGTATCGTAAACGATAAAAATTACATGAAGACTAGTATTTATTATGATTTTTTCCTACTACGTGAGTCTTACTGCACACGTTTACTATTTTCATAAGTATCGGCAACGGACTTCTGATGAACACAAGAAAACCAACATTAGTCGCGGTCGGCATAAAAGGAGAGAGAAATTTTAACGATGTGCTATCGCTCATTCGCTAAAGGAATATGTGGCTTAAAATTTAACAATACAGCGCTTGCACTGACAGCGGTGGTATATTCCTCAGCCAATCAGAAGCGAGATAATTATTTAGCGGGACCTCAAATGGTATTAATTAATAATTTTTAAGAATTATAATTTTAGGAGAAGATTAAATGACTCTCCGTACTTCCAAGCAATGCTAGAGTAACGCAATAATTTCTAGACACCCGAATGATATTATTTTCTTCATTATTGCCCTCGTGAATAAGTTTACGATATACATTTCCCAACGCTGGCCCTTATGCATATTGGACTCGAGCTACTTTTAAAGAGAGTGACGCTTAAATCCATGGCGATTCATCGTTTTCACATCAGCAAGGTGTCTCTGCGTCTGGTAGGGGAAAGGCTCGCTTTGGATCCTTGCTTCTTTTCTAATTAACAATTATTTTTTCCCTTTCAGGATGCCATGCTTTTGGAGAATGCAAACCTAGGTCGGGACGAGAACAGTGATGACTGTACCCAATGGATCGCAACTCCAAAATGATTAGCTTCGAGAGTGGAAGATATGAATAAAGTATAGGTACGTGTGAGTATGAAAATCATATCAAGTCACCAGCCCTTTCAACCATTGTGTTGTCACAGACCAATTCCTAGGACCAAGCTCTAATTTGTGATTATACTCAAATGAAATTGTTATATAATTGCATAATTTATAGATATATATGGTTGTGGTGTTAGGATGAATTGATGAACACAGGTCTAGCTTACTAAATACATAATGGTATACTTATTATTATATGATTATAAATATGCTTAAGACATCTATTAGATAATATGGCACATTGATCGTGAATGGAGAATACTCTTTAATGGATGAATGATATTGAGGAGAATAAAAATTTAAGAATCCCTCCCACTGTCATCCTTTACCATGCTATCATCAGGTGGATTTTCTGTTAACTCTTTCAATGCTTCTGGCATGTTTTTCATTCGCTCTGTCTTTGAGTGGATTCCTTGCAAATTAAGTGCAGCCCAATCGCTCCTCTAGTAAACTTCCTTTCGGATGGATAGTTGCTCTCTCATCGTTCTTCCACGTTGCTGCCACCCTCTTCTCATTTCCATCTCCAATAATCCTCATAATACCACCATGTCCACAAGGACCGAGTTGATCCATGGAATAGATATTAACTCTCCTCTGCCACGCTCTGCAGCTTTCCACAGAACGAACAGAAAGCTTCACAGCCTGCATTAAATGGTTCACCCCTCAATTTTCTTCCAGCATTCATTATTGGATCATAAACAAGCTCCTTTACTATTCCATCCTCAGCGACCTTGCCCACTCTCTTCTTCACATAATTGTATTCTTTTCCCGTCGAGTGTAAGGTAACTTCTCAGGTGTTTTAATTCAAAATAAACCTTCTGCAGCCTTCCCTCTTCGTCGGTCTACATGCAGCAGTTTTCTTCTACCCACAGTGAACGATTTCCAATCTTCCTCTTTCCTTTCAAATACTTCATTTTTGAGCCTCAGCAAGTACATTCTGGGGTGTTTGCAAAGTGCCGTCATCACAGGTACATGTTTCTCTTTTATAAGAAAAACCAGCAGAGGACCTAAACTTCAGCACACCCACTTTCACCCTTCGACCTTTATAACTGGAGAAATTAGGCTCAACATTCAACGTCACAGACATTCTCTGCAGGTCTATGCTTGCACGCCTTGCTATTTGCCTTCGCTCCTGAGTATATGCAAGGTATTCACGGATCCTCATCCTCAAGGGACATTTGGTTCTCTACCACAACTCTGCATATCTCCATCCTCTATCCAAAGCAGCTTCTACATCTTCAACAGGGACATGTCAATCAGTCTTCCTACGAGCCATAGCTATCCCACGAGCGTTTTCCATTGATCTATGTCAACGTTTTCATGCCATGCTTTTATCCACAATCGATTTTCCAGAAGGGAAGCTTCGTTCTCTCATTGCCTTATTGTCATTTATGCAGTGCATCAATTTATAATATGCATTTCACCTTCATCTCAGGTACTTCGCATTCCTGTTCAGGAGAGGATTCCAGTCAAGAGACGATGGATTAGGAGGCGGATCATGATGTGGATAGAACTTGGTCGCATGCAGACAGACAAGCTGGAAGGAGTACCTTAGCCTTAATAATGCACCAACATGAGTGATTTGAATTGCTTGTGAATATTATATTATGGCAGTTTGAATAAACTTCAACCATGAAAAACTTTATACTCTTGTTTCATTACCCACCATTTTCATAGAACAACGTTTAATAAACGAGCTGGGAGCCCTGAACGGATCATTAAAGGTCTATTTCTCGAGCACAAACGGTTAGTACGGCTTTGAATATGAAAGAGTTAACTTGATCGTTCCGATCGAACTGCATCCTTCAATTAAAAAGGTTATTTCGACAGCCATCCCCGAAACTTTCATTATTTTCAGTGGGAAAGGAAAAATTTCGAATGTCTCCCACAAGGTGCCAACAAATTGCCACAGAAGTCAATCGTTTATAAGCATTCCCTTCTCGACCCGCTCAATGCGGATGCTACCTCCAGTTGTTATCAACCCCTTCAAGTCATCTCCGTTTTACTTCAAACTTTTCGCAAGTAACGAGCAACGCCCAACCTTAGTCAGTTAGCGATTCGAGAGACCCGATCCTTTTTCTCCCTTACGCTCACTTAAATAATGCGATTGTAAAAAGAATTTGGAATTTATTTATGGTCTGCGCATTCGTTATTACACACGCCTCGCAGTCTTTTGACGACGCGAAGCGAAAATAGGTCGACATTCATCTTTCGCTTGCCATGAGTAACGTTTGCTAAACTGAATTCCAGTAGATGGCGAGGTGAAGCTTCCACGCGGCTTAAGTGGGCCTGTCTTAGCTGCGAACGGAGGTCCCTCGTGATTCGAGTGGCCTTTCCGGGGGTGTGTTACGCCTTTTGTTACCAAGCCTTTGGCTATGAAATCTCTGCGATTCCTCTTGGATTAAGTGACAGTTACCAAATCTTTGTGCCAAGTGTTGTTACCGGAGAATATGCAAGATTCGATGGATACGGTTGTTGCGCAGACGTAAGCCTTCGCCTTTTGAGTGCATGTGAAGCTGAAGAGGGAGGTTCGAAGGAAAAATTCAGGTAAGAAACCTAGTCCCATTAGAAAACGCCCTTTCCTTCTGTGTTTACCAATATTGTCTTCTCGAACTTTTACCTGCTCATCGTTTGGAAGTGACGACGAACGATTCCATTTAGTCGTCGCCACAGATATCTTAAGAGACGAGCTTAGCGATCAACGATACGGAGAGAATGCATTCTTTCCTCGAACGTGTCGTGCATATGGAACGTAGAATAATATCGAAATGTGCTATAAAATTAAGAATCCAAAGCTGTTTCCCTCAAGGGGGCCCTCCGCGATGGCATTATGGTTGTTATGGGTATGCTTTTAGGATCTATTAAACGCTATAAATTGGAAATATGTGGAAATTAAACAACTGGCGATTGGACGATGTGATCGCGGTGAGATGCAAGAGGAAAGTGATATGTGAATTTCGGTGTTGGGAGTTGTGACTGTTACCGGCGGGGGTCTAAAATTGAAATTAGATTTTTCAAAATGAACGTGAGGTGTATCGTAAACGATAAAAATTACATGAAGACTAGTATTTATTATGATTTTTTCCTACTACGTGAGTCTTACTGCACACGTTTACTATTTTCATAAGTATCGGCAACGGATTTCTGATGAACACAAGAAAACCAACATTAGTCGCGGTCGGCATAAAAGGAGAGAGAAATTTTAACGATGTGCTATCGCTCATTCGCTAAAGGAATATGTGGCTTAAAATTTAACAATACAGCGCTTGCACTGACAGCGGTGGTATATTCCTCAGCCAATCAGAAGCGAGATAATTATTTAGCGGGACCTCAAATGGTATTAATTAATAATTTTTAAGAATTATAATTTTAGGAGAAGATTAAATGACTCTCCGTACTTCCAAGCAATGCTAGAGTAACGCAATAATTTCTAGACACCCGAATGATATTATTTTCTTCATTATTGCCCTCGTGAGTAAGTTTACGATATACATTTCCCAACGCTGGCCCTTATGCATATTGGACTCGAGCTACTTTTAAAGAGAGTGACGCTTAAATCCATGGCGATTCATCGTTTTCACATCAGCAAGGTGTCTCTGCGTCTGGTAGGGGAAAGGCTCGCTTTGGATCCTTGCTCCTTTTCTAATTAACAATTATTTTTTCCCTTTCAGGATGCCATGCTTTTGGAGAATGCAAACCTAGGTCGGGACGAGAACAGTGATGACTGTACCCAATGGATCGCAACTCCAAAATGATTAGCTTCGAGAGTGGAAGATATGAATAAAGTATAGGAACGTGTGAGTATGAAAATCATATCAAGTCACCAGCCCTTTCAACCATTGTGTTGTCACAGACCAATTCCTAGGACCAAGCTCTAATTTGTGATTATACTCAAATGAAATTGTTATATAATTGCATAATTTAGAGATATATATGGTTGTGGTGTTAGGATGAATTGATGAACACAGGTCTAGCTTACTAAATACATAATGGTATACTTATTATTATATGATTATAAATATGCTTAAGACATCTATTAGATAATATGGCACATTGATCGTGAATGGAGAATACTCTTTAATGGATGAATGATATTGAGGAGAATAAAAATTTAAGAATCCCTCCCACTGTCATCCTTTACCATGCTATCATCAGGTGGATTTTCTGTTAACTCTTTCAATGCTTCTGGCATGTTTTTCATTCGCTCTGTCTTTGAGTGGATTCCTTGCAAATTAAGTGCAGCCCAATCGCTCCTCTAGTAAACTTCCTTTCGGATGGATAGTTGCTCTCTCATCGTTCTTCCACGTTGCTGCCACCCTCTTCTCATTTCCATCTCCAATAATCCTCATAATACCACCATGTCCACAAGGACCGAGTTGATCCATGGAATAGATATTAACTCTCCTCTGCCACGCTCTGCAGCTTTCCACAGAACGAACAGAAAGCTTCACAGCCTGCATTAAATGGTTCACCCCTCAATTTTCTTCCAGCATTCATTATTGGATCATAAACAAGCTCCTTTACTATTCCATCCTCAGCGACCTTGCCCACTCTCTTCTTCACATAATTGTATTCTTTTCCCGTCGAGTGTAAGGTAACTTCTCAGGTGTTTTAATTCAAAATAAACCTTCTGCAGCCTTCCCTCTTCGTCGGTCTACATGCAGCAGTTTTCTTCTACCCACAGTGAACGATTTCCAATCTTCCTCTTTCCTTTCAAATACTTCATTTTTGAGCCTCAGCAAGTACATTCTGGGGTGTTTGCAAAGTGCCGTCATCACAGGTACATGTTTCTCTTTTATAAGAAAAACCAGCAGAGGACCTAAACTTCAGCACACCCACTTTCACCCTTCGACCTTTAAAACAGGAGAAATTAGGCTCAACATTCAACGTCACAGACATTCTCTGCAGGTCTATGCATTGCACGCCTTGCTATTTGCCTTCGCTCCTGAGTATATGCAAGGTATTCACGGATCCTCATCCTCAAGGGACATTTGGTTCTCTACCACAACTCTGCATATCTCCATCCTCTATCCAAAGCAGCTTCTACATCTTCAACAGGGACATGTCAATCAGTCTTCCTACGAGCCATAGCTATCCCACGAGCGTTTTCCATTGATCTATGTCAACGTTTTCATGCCTTGCTTTTATCCACAATCGATTTTCCAGAAGGGAAGCTTCGTTCTCTCATTGCCTTATTGTCATTTATGCAGTGCATCAATTTATAATATGCATTTCACCTTCATCTCAGGTACTTCGCATTCGTGTTCAGGAGAGGATTCCAGTCAAGAGACGATGGATTAGGAGGCGGATCATGATGTGGATAGAACTTGGTCGCATGCAGACAGACAAGCTGGAAGGAGTACCTTAGCCTTAATAATGCACCAACATGAGTGATTTGAATTGCTTGTGAATATTATATTATGGCAGTTTGAATAAACTTCAACCATGAAAAACTTTATACTCTTGTTTCATTACCCACCATTTTCATAGAACAACGTTTAATAAACGAGCTGGGAGCCCTGAACGGATCATTAAAGGTCTATTTCTCGAGCACAAACGGTTAGTACGGCTTTGAATATGAAAGAGTTAACTTGATCGTTCCGATCGAACTGCATCCTTCAATTAAAAAGGTTATTTCGACAGCCATCCCCGAAACTTTCATTATTTTCAGTGGGAAAGGAAAAATTTCGAATGTCTCCCACAAGGTGCCAACAAATTGCCACAGAAGTCAATCGTTTATAAGCATTCCCTTCTCGACCCGCTCAATGCGGATGCTACCTCCAGTTGTTATCAACCCCTTCAAGTCATCTCCGTTTTACTTCAAACTTTTCGCAAGTAACGAGCAACGCCCAACCTTAGTCAGTTAGCGATTCGAGAGACCCGATCCTTTTTCTCCCTTACGCTCACTTAAATAATGCGATTGTAAAAAGAATTTGGAATTTATTTATGGTCTGCGCATTCGTTATTACACACGCCTCGCAGTCTTTTGACGACGCGAAGCGAAAATAGGTCGACATTCATCTTTCGCTTGCCATGAGTAACGTTTGCTAAACTGAATTCCAGTAGATGGCGAGGTGAAGCTTCCACGCGGCTTAAGTGGGCCTGTCTTAGCTGCGAACGGAGGTCCCTCGTGATTCGAGTGGCCTTTCCGGGGGTGTGTTACGCCTTTTGTTACCAAGCCTTTGGCTATGAAATCTCTGCGATTCCTCTTGGATTAAGTGACAGTTACCAAATCTTTGTGCCAAGTGTTGTTACCGGAGAATATGCAAGATTCGATGGATACGGTTGTTGCGCAGACGTAAGCCTTCGCCTTTTGAGTGCATGTGAAGCTGAAGAGGGAGGTTCGAAGGAAAAATTCAGGTAAGAAACCTAGTCCCATTAGAAAACGCCCTTTCCTTCTGTGTTTACCAATATTGTCTTCTCGAACTTTTACCTGCTCATCGTTTGGAAGTGACGACGAACGATTCCATTTAGTCGTCGCCACAGATATCTTAAGAGACGAGCTTAGCGATCAACGATACGGAGAGAATGCATTCTTTCCTCGAACGTGTCGTGCATATGGAACGTAGAATAATATCGAAATGTGCTATAAAATTAAGAATCCAAAGCTGTTTCCCTCAAGGGGGCCCTCCGCGATGGCATTATGGTTGTTATGGGTATGCTTTTAGGATCTATTAAACGCTATAAATTGGAAATATGTGGAAATTAAACAACTGGCGATTGGACGATGTGATCGCGGTGAGATGCAAGAGGAAAGTGATATGTGAATTTCGGTGTTGGGAGTTGTGACTGTTACCGGCGGGGGTCTAAAATTGAAATTAGATTTTTCAAAATGAACGTGAGGTGTATCGTAAACGATAAAAATTACATGAAGACTAGTATTTATTATGATTTTTTCCTACTACGTGAGTCTTACTGCACACGTTTACTATTTTCATAAGTATCGGCAACGGATTTCTGATGAACACAAGAAAACCAACATTAGTCGCGGTCGGCATAAAAGGAGAGAGAAATTTTAACGATGTGCTATCGCTCATTCGCTAAAGGAATATGTGGCTTAAAATTTAACAATACAGCGCTTGCACTGACAGCGGTGGTATATTCCTCAGCCAATCAGAAGCGAGATAATTATTTAGCGGGACCTCAAATGGTATTAATTAATAATTTTTAAGAATTATAATTTTAGGAGAAGATTAAATGACTCTCCGTACTTCCAAGCAATGCTAGAGTAACGCAATAATTTCTAGACACCCGAATGATATTATTTTCTTCATTATTGCCCTCGTGAGTAAGTTTACGATATACATTTCCCAACGCTGGCCCTTATGCATATTGGACTCGAGCTACTTTTAAAGAGAGTGACGCTTAAATCCATGGCGATTCATCGTTTTCACATCAGCAAGGTGTCTCTGCGTCTGGTAGGGGAAAGGCTCGCTTTGGATCCTTGCTCCTTTTCTAATTAACAATTATTTTTTCCCTTTCAGGATGCCATGCTTTTGGAGAATGCAAACCTAGGTCGGGACGAGAACAGTGATGACTGTACCCAATGGATCGCAACTCCAAAATGATTAGCTTCGAGAGTGGAAGATATGAATAAAGTATAGGAACGTGTGAGTATGAAAATCATATCAAGTCACCAGCCCTTTCAACCATTGTGTTGTCACAGACCAATTCCTAGGACCAAGCTCTAATTTGTGATTATACTCAAATGAAATTGTTATATAATTGCATAATTTAGAGATATATATGGTTGTGGTGTTAGGATGAATTGATGAACACAGGTCTAGCTTACTAAATACATAATGGTATACTTATTATTATATGATTATAAATATGCTTAAGACATCTATTAGATAATATGGCACATTGATCGTGAATGGAGAATACTCTTTAATGGATGAATGATATTGAGGAGAATAAAAATTTAAGAATCCCTCCCACTGTCATCCTTTACCATGCTATCATCAGGTGGATTTTCTGTTAACTCTTTCAATGCTTCTGGCATGTTTTTCATTCGCTCTGTCTTTGAGTGGATTCCTTGCAAATTAAGTGCAGCCCAATCGCTCCTCTAGTAAACTTCCTTTCGGATGGATAGTTGCTCTCTCATCGTTCTTCCACGTTGCTGCCACCCTCTTCTCATTTCCATCTCCAATAATCCTCATAATACCACCATGTCCACAAGGACCGAGTTGATCCATGGAATAGATATTAACTCTCCTCTGCCACGCTCTGCAGCTTTCCACAGAACGAACAGAAAGCTTCACAGCCTGCATTAAATGGTTCACCCCTCAATTTTCTTCCAGCATTCATTATTGGATCATAAACAAGCTCCTTTACTATTCCATCCTCAGCGACCTTGCCCACTCTCTTCTTCACATAATTGTATTCTTTTCCCGTCGAGTGTAAGGTAACTTCTCAGGTGTTTTAATTCAAAATAAACCTTCTGCAGCCTTCCCTCTTCGTCGGTCTACATGCAGCAGTTTTCTTCTACCCACAGTGAACGATTTCCAATCTTCCTCTTTCCTTTCAAATACTTCATTTTTGAGCCTCAGCAAGTACATTCTGGGGTGTTTGCAAAGTGCCGTCATCACAGGTACATGTTTCTCTTTTATAAGAAAAACCAGCAGAGGACCTAAACTTCAGCACACCCACTTTCACCCTTCGACCTTTATAACTGGAGAAATTAGGCTCAACATTCAACGTCACAGACATTCTCTGCAGGTCTATGCTTGCACGCCTTGCTATTTGCCTTCGCTCCTGAGTATATGCAAGGTATTCACGGATCCTCATCCTCAAGGGACATTTGGTTCTCTACCACAACTCTGCATATCTCCATCCTCTATCCAAAGCAGCTTCTACATCTTCAACAGGGACATGTCAATCAGTCTTCCTACGAGCCATAGCTATCCCACGAGCGTTTTCCATTGATCTATGTCAACGTTTTCATGCCATGCTTTTATCCACAATCGATTTTCCAGAAGGGAAGCTTCGTTCTCTCATTGCCTTATTGTCATTTATGCAGTGCATCAATTTATAATATGCATTTCACCTTCATCTCAGGTACTTCGCATTCCTGTTCAGGAGAGGATTCCAGTCAAGAGACGATGGATTAGGAGGCGGATCATGATGTGGATAGAACTTGGTCGCATGCAGACAGACAAGCTGGAAGGAGTACCTTAGCCTTAATAATGCACCAACATGAGTGATTTGAATTGCTTGTGAATATTATATTATGGCAGTTTGAATAAACTTCAACCATGAAAAACTTTATACTCTTGTTTCATTACCCACCATTTTCATAGAACAACGTTTAATAAACGAGCTGGGAGCCCTGAACGGATCATTAAAGGTCTATTTCTCGAGCACAAACGGTTAGTACGGCTTTGAATATGAAAGAGTTAACTTGATCGTTCCGATCGAACTGCATCCTTCAATTAAAAAGGTTATTTCGACAGCCATCCCCGAAACTTTCATTATTTTCAGTGGGAAAGGAAAAATTTCGAATGTCTCCCACAAGGTGCCAACAAATTGCCACAGAAGTCAATCGTTTATAAGCATTCCCTTCTCGACCCGCTCAATGCGGATGCTACCTCCAGTTGTTATCAACCCCTTCAAGTCATCTCCGTTTTACTTCAAACTTTTCGCAAGTAACGAGCAACGCCCAACCTTAGTCAGTTAGCGATTCGAGAGACCCGATCCTTTTTCTCCCTTACGCTCACTTAAATAATGCGATTGTAAAAAGAATTTGGAATTTATTTATGGTCTGCGCATTCGTTATTACACACGCCTCGCAGTCTTTTGACGACGCGAAGCGAAAATAGGTCGACATTCATCTTTCGCTTGCCATGAGTAACGTTTGCTAAACTGAATTCCAGTAGATGGCGAGGTGAAGCTTCCACGCGGCTTAAGTGGGCCTGTCTTAGCTGCGAACGGAGGTCCCTCGTGATTCGAGTGGCCTTTCCGGGGGTGTGTTACGCCTTTTGTTACCAAGCCTTTGGCTATGAAATCTCTGCGATTCCTCTTGGATTAAGTGACAGTTACCAAATCTTTGTGCCAAGTGTTGTTACCGGAGAATATGCAAGATTCGATGGATACGGTTGTTGCGCAGACGTAAGCCTTCGCCTTTTGAGTGCATGTGAAGCTGAAGAGGGAGGTTCGAAGGAAAAATTCAGGTAAGAAACCTAGTCCCATTAGAAAACGCCCTTTCCTTCTGTGTTTACCAATATTGTCTTCTCGAACTTTTACCTGCTCATCGTTTGGAAGTGACGACGAACGATTCCATTTAGTCGTCGCCACAGATATCTTAAGAGACGAGCTTAGCGATCAACGATACGGAGAGAATGCATTCTTTCCTCGAACGTGTCGTGCATATGGAACGTAGAATAATATCGAAATGTGCTATAAAATTAAGAATCCAAAGCTGTTTCCCTCAAGGGGGCCCTCCGCGATGGCATTATGGTTGTTATGGGTATGCTTTTAGGATCTATTAAACGCTATAAATTGGAAATATGTGGAAATTAAACAACTGGCGATTGGACGATGTGATCGCGGTGAGATGCAAGAGGAAAGTGATATGTGAATTTCGGTGTTGGGAGTTGTGACTGTTACCGGCGGGGGTCTAAAATTGAAATTAGATTTTTCAAAATGAACGTGAGGTGTATCGTAAACGATAAAAATTACATGAAGACTAGTATTTATTATGATTTTTTCCTACTACGTGAGTCTTACTGCACACGTTTACTATTTTCATAAGTATCGGCAACGGACTTCTGATGAACACAAGAAAACCAACATTAGTCGCGGTCGGCATAAAAGGAGAGAGAAATTTTAACGATGTGCTATCGCTCATTCGCTAAAGGAATATGTGGCTTAAAATTTAACAATACAGCGCTTGCACTGACAGCGGTGGTATATTCCTCAGCCAATCAGAAGCGAGATAATTATTTAGCGGGACCTCAAATGGTATTAATTAATAATTTTTAAGAATTATAATTTTAGGAGAAGATTAAATGACTCTCCGTACTTCCAAGCAATGCTAGAGTAACGCAATAATTTCTAGACACCCGAATGATATTATTTTCTTCATTATTGCCCTCGTGAATAAGTTTACGATATACATTTCCCAACGCTGGCCCTTATGCATATTGGACTCGAGCTACTTTTAAAGAGAGTGACGCTTAAATCCATGGCGATTCATCGTTTTCACATCAGCAAGGTGTCTCTGCGTCTGGTAGGGGAAAGGCTCGCTTTGGATCCTTGCTCCTTTTCTAATTAACAATTATTTTTTCCCTTTCAGGATGCCATGCTTTTGGAGAATGCAAACCTAGGTCGGGACGAGAACAGTGATGACTGTACCCAATGGATCGCAACTCCAAAATGATTAGCTTCGAGAGTGGAAGATATGAATAAAGTATAGGAACGTGTGAGTATGAAAATCATATCAAGTCACCAGCCCTTTCAACCATTGTGTTGTCACAGACCAATTCCTAGGACCAAGCTCTAATTTGTGATTATACTCAAATGAAATTGTTATATAATTGCATAATTTAGAGATATATATGGTTGTGGTGTTAGGATGAATTGATGAACACAGGTCTAGCTTACTAAATACATAATGGTATACTTATTATTATATGATTATAAATATGCTTAAGACATCTATTAGATAATATGGCACATTGATCGTGAATGGAGAATACTCTTTAATGGATGAATGATATTGAGGAGAATAAAAATTTAAGAATCCCTCCCACTGTCATCCTTTACCATGCTATCATCAGGTGGATTTTCTGTTAACTCTTTCAATGCTTCTGGCATGTTTTTCATTCGCTCTGTCTTTGAGTGGATTCCTTGCAAATTAAGTGCAGCCCAATCGCTCCTCTAGTAAACTTCCTTTCGGATGGATAGTTGCTCTCTCATCGTTCTTCCACGTTGCTGCCACCCTCTTCTCATTTCCATCTCCAATAATCCTCATAATACCACCATGTCCACAAGGACCGAGTTGATCCATGGAAAGGATATTAACTCTCCTCTGCCACGCTCTGCAGCTTTCCACAGAACGAACAGAAAGCTTCACAGCCTGCATTAAATGGTTCACCCCTCAATTTTCTTCCAGCATTCATTATTGGATCATAAACAAGCTCCTTTACTATTCCATCCTCAGCGACCTTGCCCACTCTCTTCTTCACATAATTGTAATCTTTTCCCGTCGAGTGTAAGGTAACTTCTCAGGTGTTTTAATTCAAAATAAACCTTCTGCAGCCTTCCCTCTTCGTCGGTCTACATGCAGCAGTTTTCTTCTACCCACAGTGAACGATTTCCAATCTTCCTCTTTCCTTTCAAATACTTCATTTTTGAGCCTCAGCAAGTACATTCTGGGGTGTTTGCAAAGTGCCGTCATCACAGGTACATGTTTCTCTTTTATAAGAAAAACCAGCAGAGGACCTAAACTTCAGCACACCCACTTTCACCCTTCGACCTTTATAACTGGAGAAATTAGGCTCAACATTCAACGTCACAGACATTCTCTGCAGGTCTATGCTTGCACGCCTTGCTATTTGCCTTCGCTCCTGAGTATATGCAAGGTATTCACGGATCCTCATCCTCAAGGGACATTTGGTTCTCTACCACAACTCTGCATATCTCCATCCTCTATCCAAAGCAGCTTCTACATCTTCAACAGGGACATGTCAATCAGTCTTCCTACGAGCCATAGCTATCCCACGAGCGTTTTCCATTGATCTATGTCAACGTTTTCATGCCATGCTTTTATCCACAATCGATTTTCCAGAAGGGAAGCTTCGTTCTCTCATTGCCTTATTGTCATTTATGCAGTGCATCAATTTATAATATGCATTTCACCTTCATCTCAGGTACTTCGCATTCCTGTTCAGGAGAGGATTCCAGTCAAGAGACGATGGATTAGGAGGCGGATCATGATGTGGATAGAACTTGGTCGCATGCAGACAGACAAGCTGGAAGGAGTACCTTAGCCTTAATAATGCACCAACATGAGTGATTTGAATTGCTTGTGAATATTATATTATGGCAGTTTGAATAAACTTCAACCATGAAAAACTTTATACTCTTGTTTCATTACCCACCATTTTCATAGAACAACGTTTAATAAACGAGCTGGGAGCCCTGAACGGATCATTAAAGGTCTATTTCTCGAGCACAAACGGTTAGTACGGCTTTGAATATGAAAGAGTTAACTTGATCGTTCCGATCGAACTGCATCCTTCAATTAAAAAGGTTATTTCGACAGCCATCCCCGAAACTTTCATTATTTTCAGTGGGAAAGGAAAAATTTCGAATGTCTCCCACAAGGTGCCAACAAATTGCCACAGAAGTCAATCGTTTATAAGCATTCCCTTCTCGACCCGCTCAATGCGGATGCTACCTCCAGTTGTTATCAACCCCTTCAAGTCATCTCCGTTTTACTTCAAACTTTTCGCAAGTAACGAGCAACGCCCAACCTTAGTCAGTTAGCGATTCGAGAGACCCGATCCTTTTTCTCCCTTACGCTCACTTAAATAATGCGATTGTAAAAAGAATTTGGAATTTATTTATGGTCTGCGCATTCGTTATTACACACGCCTCGCAGTCTTTTGACGACGCGAAGCGAAAATAGGTCGACATTCATCTTTCGCTTGCCATGAGTAACGTTTGCTAAACTGAATTCCAGTAGATGGCGAGGTGAAGCTTCCACGCGGCTTAAGTGGGCCTGTCTTAGCTGCGAACGGAGGTCCCTCGTGATTCGAGTGGCCTTTCCGGGGGTGTGTTACGCCTTTTGTTACCAAGCCTTTGGCTATGAAATCTCTGCGATTCCTCTTGGATTAAGTGACAGTTACCAAATCTTTGTGCCAAGTGTTGTTACCGGAGAATATGCAAGATTCGATGGATACGGTTGTTGCGCAGACGTAAGCCTTCGCCTTTTGAGTGCATGTGAAGCTGAAGAGGGAGGTTCGAAGGAAAAATTCAGGTAAGAAACCTAGTCCCATTAGAAAACGCCCTTTCCTTCTGTGTTTACCAATATTGTCTTCTCGAACTTTTACCTGCTCATCGTTTGGAAGTGACGACGAACGATTCCATTTAGTCGTCGCCACAGATATCTTAAGAGACGAGCTTAGCGATCAACGATACGGAGAGAATGCATTCTTTCCTCGAACGTGTCGTGCATATGGAACGTAGAATAATATCGAAATGTGCTATAAAATTAAGAATCCAAAGCTGTTTCCCTCAAGGGGGCCCTCCGCGATGGCATTATGGTTGTTATGGGTATGCTTTTAGGATCTATTAAACGCTATAAATTGGAAATATGTGGAAATTAAACAACTGGCGATTGGACGATGTGATCGCGGTGAGATGCAAGAGGAAAGTGATATGTGAATTTCGGTGTTGGGAGTTGTGACTGTTACCGGCGGGGGTCTAAAATTGAAATTAGATTTTTCAAAATGAACGTGAGGTGTATCGTAAACGATAAAAATTACATGAAGACTAGTATTTATTATGATTTTTTCCTACTACGTGAGTCTTACTGCACACGTTTACTATTTTCATAAGTATCGGCAACGGACTTCTGATGAACACAAGAAAACCAACATTAGTCGCGGTCGGCATAAAAGGAGAGAGAAATTTTAACGATGTGCTATCGCTCATTCGCTAAAGGAATATGTGGCTTAAAATTTAACAATACAGCGCTTGCACTGACAGCGGTGGTATATTCCTCAGCCAATCAGAAGCGAGATAATTATTTAGCGGGACCTCAAATGGTATTAATTAATAATTTTTAAGAATTATAATTTTAGGAGAAGATTAAATGACTCTCCGTACTTCCAAGCAATGCTAGAGTAACGCAATAATTTCTAGACACCCGAATGATATTATTTTCTTCATTATTGCCCTCGTGAGTAAGTTTACGATATACATTTCCCAACGCTGGCCCTTATGCATATTGGACTCGAGCTACTTTTAAAGAGAGTGACGCTTAAATCCATGGCGATTCATCGTTTTCACATCAGCAAGGTGTCTCTGCGTCTGGTAGGGGAAAGGCTCGCTTTGGATCCTTGCTCCTTTTCTAATTAACAATTATTTTTTCCCTTTCAGGATGCCATGCTTTTGGAGAATGCAAACCTAGGTCGGGACGAGAACAGTGATGACTGTACCCAATGGATCGCAACTCCAAAATGATTAGCTTCGAGAGTGGAAGATATGAATAAAGTATAGGAACGTGTGAGTATGAAAATCATATCAAGTCACCAGCCCTTTCAACCATTGTGTTGTCACAGACCAATTCCTAGGACCAAGCTCTAATTTGTGATTATACTCAAATGAAATTGTTATATAATTGCATAATTTATAGATATATATGGTTGTGGTGTTAGGATGAATTGATGAACACAGGTCTAGCTTACTAAATACATAATGGTATACTTATTATTATATGATTATAAATATGCTTAAGACATCTATTAGATAATATGGCACATTGATCGTGAATGGAGAATACTCTTTAATGGATGAATGATATTGAGGAGAATAAAAATTTAAGAATCCCTCCCACTGTCATCCTTTACCATGCTATCATCAGGTGGATTTTCTGTTAACTCTTTCAATGCTTCTGGCATGTTTTTCATTCGCTCTGTCTTTGAGTGGATTCCTTGCAAATTAAGTGCAGCCCAATCGCTCCTCTAGTAAACTTCCTTTCGGATGGATAGTTGCTCTCTCATCGTTCTTCCACGTTGCTGCCACCCTCTTCTCATTTCCATCTCCAATAATCCTCATAATACCACCATGTCCACAAGGACCGAGTTGATCCATGGAATAGATATTAACTCTCCTCTGCCACGCTCTGCAGCTTTCCACAGAACGAACAGAAAGCTTCACAGCCTGCATTAAATGGTTCACCCCTCAATTTTCTTCCAGCATTCATTATTGGATCATAAACAAGCTCCTTTACTATTCCATCCTCAGCGACCTTGCCCACTCTCTTCTTCACATAATTGTATTCTTTTCCCGTCGAGTGTAAGGTAACTTCTCAGGTGTTTTAATTCAAAATAAACCTTCTGCAGCCTTCCCTCTTCGTCGGTCTACATGCAGCAGTTTTCTTCTACCCACAGTGAACGATTTCCAATCTTCCTCTTTCCTTTCAAATACTTCATTTTTGAGCCTCAGCAAGTACATTCTGGGGTGTTTGCAAAGTGCCGTCATCACAGGTACATGTTTCTCTTTTATAAGAAAAACCAGCAGAGGACCTAAACTTCAGCACACCCACTTTCACCCTTCGACCTTTAAAACAGGAGAAATTAGGCTCAACATTCAACGTCACAGACATTCTCTGCAGGTCTATGCATTGCACGCCTTGCTATTTGCCTTCGCTCCTGAGTATATGCAAGGTATTCACGGATCCTCATCCTCAAGGGACATTTGGTTCTCTACCACAACTCTGCATATCTCCATCCTCTATCCAAAGCAGCTTCTACATCTTCAACAGGGACATGTCAATCAGTCTTCCTACGAGCCATAGCTATCCCACGAGCGTTTTCCATTGATCCATGTCAACGTTTTCATGCCTTGCTTTTATCCACAATCGATTTTCCAGAAGGGAAGCTTCGTTCTCTCATTGCCTTATTGTCATTTATGCAGTGCATCAATTTATAATATGCATTTCACCTTCATCTCAGGTACTTCGCATTCGTGTTCAGGAGAGGATTCCAGTCAAGAGACGATGGATTAGGAGGCGGATCATGATGTGGATAGAACTTGGTCGCATGCAGACAGACAAGCTGGAAGGAGTACCTTAGCCTTAATAATGCACCAACATGAGTGATTTGAATTGCTTGTGAATATTATATTATGGCAGTTTGAATAAACTTCAACCATGAAAAACTTTATACTCTTGTTTCATTACCCACCATTTTCATAGAACAACGTTTAATAAACGAGCTGGGAGCCCTGAACGGATCATTAAAGGTCTATTTCTCGAGCACAAACGGTTAGTACGGCTTTGAATATGAAAGAGTTAACTTGATCGTTCCGATCGAACTGCATCCTTCAATTAAAAAGGTTATTTCGACAGCCATCCCCGAAACTTTCATTATTTTCAGTGGGAAAGGAAAAATTTCGAATGTCTCCCACAAGGTGCCAACAAATTGCCACAGAAGTCAATCGTTTATAAGCATTCCCTTCTCGACCCGCTCAATGCGGATGCTACCTCCAGTTGTTATCAACCCCTTCAAGTCATCTCCGTTTTACTTCAAACTTTTCGCAAGTAACGAGCAACGCCCAACCTTAGTCAGTTAGCGATTCGAGAGACCCGATCCTTTTTCTCCCTTACGCTCACTTAAATAATGCGATTGTAAAAAGAATTTGGAATTTATTTATGGTCTGCGCATTCGTTATTACACACGCCTCGCAGTCTTTTGACGACGCGAAGCGAAAATAGGTCGACATTCATCTTTCGCTTGCCATGAGTAACGTTTGCTAAACTGAATTCCAGTAGATGGCGAGGTGAAGCTTCCACGCGGCTTAAGTGGGCCTGTCTTAGCTGCGAACGGAGGTCCCTCGTGATTCGAGTGGCCTTTCCGGGGGTGTGTTACGCCTTTTGTTACCAAGCCTTTGGCTATGAAATCTCTGCGATTCCTCTTGGATTAAGTGACAGTTACCAAATCTTTGTGCCAAGTGTTGTTACCGGAGAATATGCAAGATTCGATGGATACGGTTGTTGCGCAGACGTAAGCCTTCGCCTTTTGAGTGCATGTGAAGCTGAAGAGGGAGGTTCGAAGGAAAAATTCAGGTAAGAAACCTAGTCCCATTAGAAAACGCCCTTTCCTTCTGTGTTTACCAATATTGTCTTCTCGAACTTTTACCTGCTCATCGTTTGGAAGTGACGACGAACGATTCCATTTAGTCGTCGCCACAGATATCTTAAGAGACGAGCTTAGCGATCAACGATACGGAGAGAATGCATTCTTTCCTCGAACGTGTCGTGCATATGGAACGTAGAATAATATCGAAATGTGCTATAAAATTAAGAATCCAAAGCTGTTTCCCTCAAGGGGGCCCTCCGCGATGGCATTATGGTTGTTATGGGTATGCTTTTAGGATCTATTAAACGCTATAAATTGGAAATATGTGGAAATTAAACAACTGGCGATTGGACGATGTGATCGCGGTGAGATGCAAGAGGAAAGTGATATGTGAATTTCGGTGTTGGGAGTTGTGACTGTTACCGGCGGGGGTCTAAAATTGAAATAAGATTTTTCAAAATGAACGTGAGGTGTATCGTAAACGATAAAAATTACATGAAGACTAGTATTTATTATGATTTTTTCCTACTACGTGAGTCTTACTGCACACGTTTACTATTTTCATAAGTATCGGCAACGGACTTCTGATGAACACAAGAAAACCAACATTAGTCGCGGTCGGCATAAAAGGAGAGAGAAATTTTAACGATGTGCTATCGCTCATTCGCTAAAGGAATATGTGGCTTAAAATTTAACAATACAGCGCTTGCACTGACAGCGGTGGTATATTCCTCAGCCAATCAGAAGCGAGATAATTATTTAGCGGGACCTCAAATGGTATTAATTAATAATTTTTAAGAATTATAATTTTAGGAGAAGATTAAATGACTCTCCGTACTTCCAAGCAATGCTAGAGTAACGCAATAATTTCTAGACACCCGAATGATATTATTTTCTTCATTATTGCCCTCGTGAATAAGTTTACGATATACATTTCCCAACGCTGGCCCTTATGCATATTGGACTCGAGCTACTTTTAAAGAGAGTGACGCTTAAATCCATGGCGATTCATCGTTTTCACATCAGCAAGGTGTCTCTGCGTCTGGTAGGGGAAAGGCTCGCTTTGGATCCTTGCTTCTTTTCTAATTAACAATTATTTTTTCCCTTTCAGGATGCCATGCTTTTGGAGAATGCAAACCTAGGTCGGGACGAGAACAGTGATGACTGTACCCAATGGATCGCAACTCCAAAATGATTAGCTTCGAGAGTGGAAGATATGAATAAAGTATAGGAACGTGTGAGTATGAAAATCATATCAAGTCACCAGCCCTTTCAACCATTGTGTTGTCACAGACCAATTCCTAGGACCAAGCTCTAATTTGTGATTATACTCAAATGAAATTGTTATATAATTGCATAATTTAGAGATATATATGGTTGTGGTGTTAGGATGAATTGATGAACACAGGTCTAGCTTACTAAATACATAATGGTATACTTATTATTATATGATTATAAATATGCTTAAGACATCTATTAGATAATATGGCACATTGATCGTGAATGGAGAATACTCTTTAATGGATGAATGATATTGAGGAGAATAAAAATTTAAGAATCCCTCCCACTGTCATCCTTTACCATGCTATCATCAGGTGGATTTTCTGTTAACTCTTTCAATGCTTCTGGCATGTTTTTCATTCGCTCTGTCTTTGAGTGGATTCCTTGCAAATTAAGTGCAGCCCAATCGCTCCTCTAGTAAACTTCCTTTCGGATGGATAGTTGCTCTCTCATCGTTCTTCCACGTTGCTGCCACCCTCTTCTCATTTCCATCTCCAATAATCCTCATAATACCACCATGTCCACAAGGACCGAGTTGATCCATGGAATAGATATTAACTCTCCTCTGCCACGCTCTGCAGCTTTCCACAGAACGAACAGAAAGCTTCACAGCCTGCATTAAATGGTTCACCCCTCAATTTTCTTCCAGCATTCATTATTGGATCATAAACAAGCTCCTTTACTATTCCATCCTCAGCGACCTTGCCCACTCTCTTCTTCACATAATTGTATTCTTTTCCCGTCGAGTGTAAGGTAACTTCTCAGGTGTTTTAATTCAAAATAAACCTTCTGCAGCCTTCCCTCTTCGTCGGTCTACATGCAGCAGTTTTCTTCTACCCACAGTGAACGATTTCCAATCTTCCTCTTTCCTTTCAAATACTTCATTTTTGAGCCTCAGCAAGTACATTCTGGGGTGTTTGCAAAGTGCCGTCATCACAGGTACATGTTTCTCTTTTATAAGAAAAACCAGCAGAGGACCTAAACTTCAGCACACCCACTTTCACCCTTCGACCTTTAAAACAGGAGAAATTAGGCTCAACATTCAACGTCACAGACATTCTCTGCAGGTCTATGCATTGCACGCCTTGCTATTTGCCTTCGCTCCTGAGTATATGCAAGGTATTCACGGATCCTCATCCTCAAGGGACATTTGGTTCTCTACCACAACTCTGCATATCTCCATCCTCTATCCAAAGCAGCTTCTACATCTTCAACAGGGACATGTCAATCAGTCTTCCTACGAGCCATAGCTATCCCACGAGCGTTTTCCATTGATCTATGTCAACGTTTTCATGCCTTGCTTTTATCCACAATCGATTTTCCAGAAGGGAAGCTTCGTTCTCTCATTGCCTTATTGTCATTTATGCAGTGCATCAATTTATAATATGCATTTCACCTTCATCTCAGGTACTTCGCATTCCTGTTCAGGAGAGGATTCCAGTCAAGAGACGATGGATTAGGAGGCGGATCATGATGTGGATAGAACTTGGTCGCATGCAGACAGACAAGCTGGAAGGAGTACCTTAGCCTTAATAATGCACCAACATGAGTGATTTGAATTGCTTGTGAATATTATATTATGGCAGTTTGAATAAACTTCAACCATGAAAAACTTTATACTCTTGTTTCATTACCCACCATTTTCATAGAACAACGTTTAATAAACGAGCTGGAAGCCCTGAACGGATCATTAAAGGTCTATTTCTCGAGCACAAACGGTTAGTACGGCTTTGAATATGAAAGAGTTAACTTGATCGTTCCGATCGAACTGCATCCTTCAATTAAAAAGGTTATTTCGACAGCCATCCCCGAAAGTTTCATTATTTCATTATTTCTCCCTTACGCTCACTTAAATAATGCGATTGTAAAACTAAATTGGAATTTACGTTTTTTGGTTTTATTATTTATGGTTAGGACGTAGAAACCAAAGCTGTATCATCGTAATGGAAGCTGCTGCATGAGCCAAGACTGAAAAAAGCACGCCAAGTTTGATAAAATGCGAAGGTTTTACTGACAGTTTTCTTCGATTGCTAGGGAATGTTGCTTTATGTTCTCTCCGCTTGGTAGATATGGATCAGGATGAATAAGGAATATTACCTTCGAATAATTCACAATTTGCGAGAAGTAATCCGCTAGAAACGGCCGAATTTGTGGAAGAACAGAAATTGCCTTTTGGACCATGATAATTCCCCTGCTCACACATCGTTATTTTCGCGAATTTTTGGCCAAAAACAACACTCTTATAATGCCGCTGCCACCGTATTTTTCAGACCTGGCCCTTTGTTAATTTTTTTTTTATACAAATTCTCTCATCCATTTTTTGAAATAAACGAAAATCGAAACAAGCCTAAACACATCCAAGCAAAACAGCTGCCAAGAATTAACTAAACATTCCAAATGGCCGACATTTTCAGAATAAATTAGGGACATAAGTAACAACATAAGGCCACCAAAAGATCAGAAATCGAGCATTACGTAGCCCGGAAAATTCAAAATTCGTGATACTTTTTGAACAAACCTGGTATTGTTCGCAAGAAAAATTTTAGTGGCTCTTTAAAATTTTGAAATTTTGGAAACTTTTAATGTTTGGCTCTTCCGACTCAAATGATTGCCGACCCCTGCCCTAGGACATACCGTACCTTGCATAAATATTTGGTGTTTACATTTCCCTCCATTTTTGCGAATTTCTATTCCTTTCGATATCACCACCCACTCCGTCTTCATAACAAACGCCTTCTGCACAAACCGCTCAATACCCATGACATTTGGCGCATGGGGTTTTTTTTGGACACGCGTGACTTTTAACCGTAAAACTTGACGTCTATAATTCTCCAAATATGTATTAAGAACAGCATGCTGGATAATTTGGTGATAACGTTATTCAATCGATATTTATCTTTAATCAGTTACATCTAAAATAACTTCTCAGATCTTAAAAAATATTTTCTAGGGAGTTAAATAGTCGATATAAGACACTGCAATTTTTTTCTGTATAACTTCCATAATAAAAACTCTAAAATTATAAAAGTCCTAATCAACTATACGTCCATTATTAATATTCATTGCAAATCAAATAAAGAAGAAAGATTCCAATTAATGAAAACTTAATGCATATCTAATTATAATGAAAATGTTATAGTTTTCCTAGAAATCCTATATCTAACACATGTTACTAAGCATTTCAATACCATGGTAAAGTAAAAACAAAAGAAATTTACTGAATGAATATTACAACTGTAATTCCTTTTGAGGTTTTAGGGCCATCGAATTTTTGTCAACCTGCTTGTTTATAAAAAAGGATTAAGATAAGCGAAAATGAAGTCAAAATTTACGTTTCCAATAGATCAGAAGAACCTATCCTTTAAATCCAAGATGTAGCATTTCACGTAATAAATACTATAAATTTAAAAAACCAAAAGTAAAATTTCAGATTTAAATCTGATGAGATTTAACATCCTAACACTAATTATATCCTACCTCACAAATACCATAAGCTTTTTTACGGATTAGTCTGAATATCCAAAACCTTTTTTTTGCTAGAAGAGCATTTATAAAATGTCATGTTTAAAGTGACACATTATTCGGAAACTTTCAATTTCCTGATCAGTAGATACTCTAGACGCATACATCTCATAATTCAAACTATCTTACTCAATCATTCTTCCACTTCCCGATATGCAAATATATATTTCTCCCGCATACCTCCATAAAGTGACACCGCTTGGAAATATATTCCTCTCTGAACGTTGAGAATTATGCTCACGTCTCTAACGTTTTTAAAATTGTGTTCGAAGATATTGGGACCGCGTACGTGAGAAGTTGTATTTAAAAAGGGGAGCATACATTAGTCATCGTAAAATCGGTGTTTTTCCTCTGCTCCGTGAATTCTTAAAACTGCCATAGGACATTCACTCTCGGACGCAATCGGCTGTTGATTATTAAAAAGTTTAGAAAATTTGCTTCCAATCATAATAGATATTTTATTTTCATCCTAGGTAAATATTATAAGTTCTAGTAGCATCCTTAAGACCAAGCGATTGCTGATGATGCCATAAAACATTTAATACGACAATTAGAAGAGTATCTAACGATTTCTGGCGTAGATTTCACTGTCTATGAGGTTATTACATGATTAATATGGTTCCTGACTTTATGGAAAACAATTTGATGCATATAAAACATTTAAATACGTAAAGTGATTTCCGGGGAAAGATTGTACAATAATTATTCCAATTCGTTATTTAAATGTATATGAGTTGGGAATCAAATAGTATTTGAGAAATGAATAATTCATAATTTTTTCATCTGAGTAAAATTGGGAAGAAAAATATGGAAATATGACATGGAAAAACAGAATCGTAATTTTCGAAAAGAACCAATATAAGTCTAATAAAATATTATGATATAAGGCTCAAAATTAATTATACAAGTATAGTTCATTAAATCCTTTGTATCTTCTATTGGATTTAAACTCTATATACAGACAAGTTGTCTATATCAATTAAGTTCGATGGGTCGTTGACATGGATATAACAGCCGAAAGAGAGATAGCTTCTACTTGTCGTCATGACTCACAACTCCAATTTATCCTTCGAATACTCTAAATTGACTCTTTAGCTGTAAAATGAATGATTTGATTGGCACTTAAAAGTATTAAATATTAATTACATATGTGGCTATTCAATTAAATAAGGTAGCTATTAAAGAGGTAAATTTCATTACTGCTCATTGAGCTTACGATAGAAGATAGATGGAGAAAAGCTTACGAAATACGACATCTAGTTTCTAATTCTCATTCTTATCTGTTAAGGTTAACGCAATGAATTCTCACTCTTGAAATCTTATTTTTAATGGACCAATATTGATACCACTCATTTCAAACATCATTCAGTCTCATTCCATATAAACAACCACTCAAACAAGGAAATTAAAAGACACTGTATGAATTCAGACTATTTTTCTTCTCCGAATCTTCGATGTTTGATAAATTGCTTCGCATCACTTTAAATTATCACATTTGGGACCGCCGACAATGACTAATTCTACCAAACACAATTTCTTCTCCTTTGCAATGAAATATGGCTTTGCAAACAAAGTTCTCGATTTAAGCTACTTTTCTAAACTTAGTCATTAATCTCCTCCAATCCTATGATGCTTAGAAAATGCTTTAAATGAAGTTTTCCGATATTTTTAGGTAATGAATGAAGAACTTTTTCCTTATAAAAGAGCAACGTTATAAAACATTTCTCGAAATAAATATTACCCAATTTTGAAAGGTATTCGAGGATTATTTACCTCGATCAAGAGATGCGTTTTCTATGTAATATAAATCTTTAATGGTATTTTTCATTTATATGTAACACCGAATATGCATTAAAACTGAGCCTTTGAAATTTATCCCCTCTACTGTTCAGCTTAAGTAACTAAAGAACTGATATAAATGCACCTTAAATGAAGATAAATTACATTCAAATGATTAAAGAAATATTTCAGGTTTTAGTGAGAGATAATGTGGGATAAATGGCCATAACAAATGAATTACTTTCAGCAGAATTAGGATTTAGATTGAAAAATTAACGATATAGGATTGTTAAAATATCAGAACATCATAAATATTCTTCAATAGATAGTTAGCTAAGTAATCGTAAATTCAGGAATTCTTTATGTTAACTTAAATTGAAATTTATATTTGCATTTATAAAAATTATTAATATTATTTCCGAACAATATCAAAAGCTATGCCCTTACAATCTTGAATTCCTTAAGAAAATGTGGTTCAAAATGTAAAATAATTAATAAGAAATGAACATAGGACATAAATACTGCTGTAATATCAATAATATATCAAACTATGCAAATCCTTTTATTTAAATACTCAAATTTAATTTATACGAAAAAATATCTTGATGATTCGCGTAGACTTTTCATTGAATATATAGCTTTGAACAGATCTCCTTTAGATTTCAACACAAGGAATAAGAGAGAGTTTCTGAAATACAACTTCAATACACGGAAGGAATTGACCAGTAAATTGATTCTGACTGACAATTCAAAGATTTTGCATTTTTATCTTCTTATTGAAATTCTGAAGCAATTTTATACTCGATGGTAAAAACTAATTTAGTCAGTCAAATGATGTATAAAAATTAATATCGTTTAAGAATCGAATCATAAAAGTTTCCCTAATTATAACTATAGACTTGCGGTTTATTGGAAAAACTGGAATTTGGAAGTAGCAGAGTTTATTTTGCGAAGATCGTCTACGGGCAATCGTAAATGGTGGTTTCAGATAAAAAAGCGGTCTTTATATCCAAAATAGGTAAGAAAATCAGTAAATATCGCTCCGAATAATGTTGAATATCTTCCTTCATATCATTTGCGATTTATAATTATGCCGGGAATGTTTTTTCAATCTTCGCTTTCTTTATTGAAGTATTACTTCTCTTTTTTCAGTTGTATAATGCAAGCTCGTATTCAGTTTCTCAGGCAATGAAACAAGCAAAATATTCCATCAATTTTTCGCAAACGGTGTAAACGGGAATAAACACTTCCAAAGCAGAGTCTCGAATAAAGGCAAAATTACTGCTGAAAGAGGTGGAAAGAGGCGGGATAAAGAGAGGTTATATAGAGTGGGAGTACGAAGTTCCATCCACGGAAGGCAGTGGGCGTTTTAATAGGCGGTGGCGAGGTGTAAAAAGAGAATGCATCAATCAACTTTCTTTCCTTTTAAGAAAAATAATATACCTCCACCCACTTCAAAACCTGGCACCGGTCGAAAACGAGCAGCTCGCTGTTATGGACACACCCTTTTGCGAAGAAACGGAAGAGTTCACAATTCACCTGATCTCATTGAGTGACACAGTTTTCTTTCGACGCAGCTCTGTGATGGTGGAAGGACAAATTTCGACCGTATTAACAGCAAATAATTGGGAGGTGTATTCAGGTGGGCAGATGGCAGAAGTTCCACTTCTTGTCCATTCAATAAACGGGGAATTCTTTTCCGAGTTCAATCCATCTGGATAAGCGTCAACTCGGGCGGAGTGATGAAAGTTATCCGTGAAAATACGAACTGCCGCAAAAGTTATTATTTACGTATATTACCGATGCGAATCAGGTTTAAAAACACGGCAATCATCTCGTATCTCAACGATCATGAGACGCGAAAGTTAAATGAGTACTTCTTACGTTATCAGAAGTTTTAAACACGATTCTTATTTTTATGACACCAAATTAAATTCTATTTAACGAACCGCCTGAATAATAACAGCCCAATAAATTTTGGTAATTCAACATTTTCCATGTTTGTAAGGAGAGCGTTTTAATCTTCCATATTTCTCTTCGTAGCTTTGTCGCACCTGACACTGTCTCCCATGGAATGAATTATTCCGGCGATATTCACCAATTTCAAATCATTGAATGAAAACTGATTTTGAAATATTAACAAGCAAATAAATAGCGCTTCATTAGGGAACATTAATCATCATATTTCTATGCTATATTACCGTGTGATGGGATAATAGATTCAAGAGATAATGGATTCGTCATCAAAATAATCGAGCTATAAATAGGAATTAGGTCAAAATCCAAAAGAGAATTCCTTCTTTTCCTCATTATCTCGAGATACGATTTATACATTAAACTTCGTGAAAACGTATGCAATCGAAATTTTTGCCGAATATTTATGGAATTCCTAGACTAAAAGTTTAATAAGGGTTTAATTAACTTGAATGTTGTTGAACTTAAATTGAATGAATTTGTAAGCAACGTTATTTTTTAGTAGAAAAAAATGTCCAACGAATTCTTTAAAATATCATTGTACATATTGTACCACCTTGTTAACATACACGAAAACTACCTCTCTTTCGACCACCATCGAAAAAGTAAAAAAACAATTTACCTTTACCTGAGAACCCATGAGGTCGTAAAAATGAAAAGAAGATAAATGCCGTTTTCTCCTTCCAACGCAATGTCCTCTCATGCCGAGGATTTTTAGATTGCGAAAGGAAAACTACAAAATGGGCAACATCAAATTACAAACGGAAGACAGTGTAACAGAACGATGTTATATATTTCCACAGAACTATATGAGCGATGAGTTCCTGAAGAAGGCCATTTGAGAAACTCTCGGCTTGACAGTTGGGCGGTCATTTTCCTGGCGGGCCGTTTAAACACAATGCTCATATTTTTTCTGATCGTGCGGTCCACAGAGAGAACGAAAACAGTTAAAGGGAAAAGAGAAAATATGTTATACATCGTGAACTTCCTTATATAAAGGTATGAAAAATGATAGACGCGTGGTCAGAAAAGGAGAAGCGAGGTATTTCAAGTGGAAATATGAGGAGGCTATTGAGAATGCGTGGGTGTGGCAGAGTGGGTGGACCAAATCGCCACGGAACCGGAGAGTACACAAGTGAATGAAGGCACAGTTTCTCAAGTAGTCAGCGGGAGGTGGACTTGAATCCTTGAGAAAAAAACTGTTGCCAATTCTCTTTATCCATCTGATGTCAACCCTCGGAGAGGATGATGGGTGGAATGGTTTAAAGGTAATCAAACTGGGATGGGAGAAGCATAATGTTGGTCCGGGAAATGTTATTAAAGTCTGCCTCATTTGTCCCAGGGAAATAATGAGTTTCTACGCATTTGATTATTTGACGTTTGAGAAACAAGAACAGGGAAAAATCGGAGCAGTTAATTTCGTCCTGTAAATTCGTCATCACAGGTTAAGAAGTAGAATAGATGTGTCCGCAGCGTTTTCATAAAAGGAAAACGTATTAGATCTAAGATATCAAGGATAAAGTTCATTTTGTAAAACAGCCATGCAGTCCCATACGTTTATTTGGAACTATTTCCAATATTCTAAAATCTTTTTTGAACACGACCTTTGGGTTTAATTGAATTAAATCATTAATCTTTAGGTTCAATTTAATGTCATTTCAATATCTTACGCTTATATTTGGTTAATTATGTAATTTAAAACTAAGATATCGATCTAACAAAACATTAACAAGAAAAAACACTGCTGAATAAACATAGTAAGGGCCAAGTCGACTATATATCACACAACGTATTTCATCCTAAAAAGCTTAAATTAGAATCAAAACGTTCTTGGTTTCCCTCCGATCACAAGTACGCTTAAAAGTATCTTTTCAATGAATCAGCAGATCGATACGTGCAATTTCATCATCGACTTCTTGCATAAACAATATTACTACAGGACATGTGAATAATTCAAACCGAAACATCGCTCCATGGAGTATCCATGATTTTCAAGCACCCATCTCCAAGACCACGATAACATTTTATGTCTCTCACTTCTTCCATCGCATTTCTCAATCCAACGCCTTCAGAAGCAGAGGACTAAACTGTTTATCAGTACTTTTATTAAAAATGAAAATTTCAAAGACCTTCTCTCTGTATTGCATAATATTTTTTTCGAATGTGGGTCATCAAAGAGTTAAAAACATGAATCGAGCGATTAAGTGTAGCTATAGAAACAGCGCTACGCAAGTGCACGACGGAGGGAGTGGTAAACAAGGTTTTTATCTAAGATTGGGGAAAAGGTGAGTCCACTGCGAGGAAACGGGATTCCCTGGTTTTCAGTCGATTTCGAACTCGGAATGCCACATACTGAGGACAAATTAAAGAGGGAACTCGTTCTTTATGACCATTTTAGAAGATATTTACTCAAAACAGGTGGACGCTTATTTCTACAGATTAAAAGAGCAGACATTCGTCTAAAAGCCTTCTTTCCGCGGAACTATTAACAATTATCGTTTAAGCTATCATTTTATACTAAAATTCATATATGAGTATATATGAATCTAATACAATAAGTAAATGGGCATTTTGGAAGACGTAAACCGTAAACGATACATTACAAATGGTAATGAAGAATATTTTTGCTGGAACACGCCCTAAAATCCTATGGAATCACTTTCCTTGTTAAATTTCTTTTGGGCAAGTGATAAGGATCTCAAAAGGTTAGGAAAAGTGTTGAATAAGAGAGGGCAAAACGAAACAAGAGATAAAACAGAAAGATAGGACATTTGCTATTCCTCTTTGCGGCAAAATTGCGAGGAAGATACTGATATATGGTTGAACATCTTCATTTGGAACAGATTGGGACAAATATCTCTCTGTATACACACAGCATGAAATAGGTACAGTTTTCAAGAAGAAAAATAATCTTATGAATAATCGTGGAAATATATATAACGAGATTTATACGAGATACATCGATAATTCCGATTATACGACATATATTGATAATTTCTATCCGAGAGATAGTGTGGATAAGAAGAAGTAAATACTTACTCGGAAGTATATTTATATACACATAAAAGGTACAGAACAATAGCTACATTTCATTTACTATGAACTTCATCTTATTTCAAATGACTGATGTTAAATTCGATACCATTAGAGTTAGCAAATAAGCGATCGCGATTATTTTTACTAAATAAAGGTTAAAAAGGGTATTTTCCAAATTATGGAAATAACAATTCTTGTAATAAAACAAAATTATGGAGAATATTTTAAAAATCTTCGACGTATATTGTGGAATGTCTAATAGTAGGAAACAAAGTTTTGAGAGAATGATGTGCTGAGAGAAGAATAGGTTTTTTATTCCCCGATGAGATTCCTAGGTTCGGAAAAAAGAGGAAACTCACACGAAAGCAACATACAGCGAACAACAGAGGCGACATCTGTGGGGCAGAAATATTCATCAAGAGTCTGCGACACTAATGAGGGAACGCGGCTGTATACACGCCTACCCGACGTAGCATGTTGGCGGGGCGTTGCTCAGTTCGAACACATGGGGAGCGGAACGGGCTTAAGGAGAGAGAACATAAAAGGGGTTGATGAGTGATACAAGAGGTTGCCCAAAGAGAGATTTAAACGTTTTGACGCGTGTCGTTTAACTCGAATATGTATGGGTAGAATTGGTGGTGTCAGGTATAGCGGTTGCAGCGCCAATGGTTTGGCCAGACACACGTTGAGAACGAGTAAATGGCCTTCGGTCGAGTTTGTGGCTGAGTTAGACGATTATTTGAGTTTTAAAATCTACAAATGCTTTTCATGAAGGTACGTCGAAATTGATGAATAAATGTTTTCCAATTGTGCTAATTGATATAAATGGTTCTTCAGGATTTGATTCATCATTTAAAACCAATGAATTAAATAAACATGAAAATAAATTATTAAAAACGCCTAAATTAAATAATAATTAATAATATAAAAATTTATAAACTTGAAGCCATAGATTTCTTATTTCGGCATTTGTACATTTGGTAAAGTAGAAAAGTAATATTTCGCACCATAGAATTTGTGATTAATAATCAATCTAGTTCAATTGTTCAAAACATGAAATGAATGCAGTATTTGTTGAACGGTCGTTTTGAATGAGCAACATAATAGACGTCGAAATACCTGTCGACCATTCCAAAGTGGCTTCTTCGTTTTAATTTGACCGACTCTCGCTTCATTGGCTGGAAGGAGTGGGCGAAAAAATAAAAAAAAGGTTTATTTAAGGAGTGAGATCAATAAATAAGGATTGTTCGTTGATTCGGTCCCAATATGCATGAATCGTTCCCACAGTGAGGAAATCCGCCTCAAAATTTATTATATCATTTCCATGGTGACCGTCCTTCGAACGAAGCCGCTTCGGATATTTAATGATGGAATTCGCATACAAATGACTGTTTTATAGATATGTAAATGGCTACACAAATCGAAAGTGGGCCACAATTAATGTGGAATTGGAGTCGATTACAATTAATGCCTTAACTGCTCCTAATTTTCCTGCGTAATTAACGTTAAGAAATTGTTATTGCTCGGCCTTACCAAAAGAATCTTAGAGCTGACCTAGAAAAGTATAAAATATTAACAAAAGTGTGTTAGGAGATTTCATACTAAGCTGACCTACATAAGCAAAAGATACGAATCTTCGGAGATTAATTTATTCAATAAATTACAATTAAATAATAAACTTGTTAAAGATAGTTTTCTTTTTCAATTCAAGCTCTCAAAAGATAATTACAATTTAAGTATCTTTGTAAACAAATCGGAGGTGAAACTAAGAAAAACTTACGAACTGATTATATTGAATTCTGAATGAGAGTATTTTTAAAAGGAATTGATGATTAGTAGATGGATATAAATAACTAACGATAAATGGCAAACTAAATACTAAAACACATGATTAATAAAAGGGTATTTATTGTATAGTAAATGATAAATAAAAAAGGTAATTCCTGCTTTGAAGAAAATTACATAGGTGTGGGGATATTGACTGAAAAAATGATGATGCATGTTGATAAAAACATGATAAGTTGATATTCCTTTTTATAAACTTTTTAAACATGTTAATTATCCAAATTAAACAATCTGATGCTATGTAGGGAGAGATAGAGGCTGATTAAATTCGTAGAAACTATACTTTCTATCTAAATATTGCGCCATATTAAATAGTAATACTTATTGAAGATCTAAAGACAGAATGAACATTTTTAGTTATTTAACGATGAAATCTTAGCCTAATCTAAGCTCCAACAGGAAAAACTAATCTTAACGAGATGTAAATAAAAGAAAGTGAGATTTAATAATTCTTTCGACGCAATGTGTATTCATCAAGAATGATATATGAAAAACGGAAACCTTTTTCCGAGAAATCATCTTTTAAAAAGGTTGAAAAATGGAGAGGAAAAATAAATACAAAAATGAAACTACATCATTTTTCAGCATTGACTTCATGATCCCAAAAATATAAATTTAAGTGAACCCATAAGACGAGAGAAAATGCAAGAGACATTTGGTTCGGAAAGGGTATTCTCCTAAAATCTTTCGACGATTTCTAAAAACCAATCAAAGAGAAATTGCTTTAAATGACGAATCGGGAAAATGGGTCCAAACATTTTTATTACTCTTAATTTCTGTTGAATATATATATTCTTCAAGAAAATTTAGAGGAGGTAAAGAAGTAAAACACAAATTCCGGAATCCTTCACATTTCGGAGAATCAAAAGAGAAAAGTGTTTCGAAAAGGTCACAAGGAAATAAAGGTCAACTCTCTCCACCTGCACGTGGAAAATTCCAAATAATTCAGCGAACGAATGATAATCTTCGAAGCAAACACTAAAAAGCGATCTAATTACAAGTTTCCTGCATCTAGTTTACTTTCCTATATCAATTTCTTATCATCAAATCAAAGATTATCAAAAAGCTTCTCTATTTTATCTACTACTAAAAACGTTTGTGGTTGGAGTCAGGAAAAAATCTATCAATCCAATGTGAAAATTTATTGTATTTAATAATGCATAGTAGTATGTGGTAGTAAACAAAGAAAAGAGCCATTATGAGATTTGATAGGATAATCAAAGGACGATTGCAGCTCAAGTAATGTTATTTTACTCTCAGCTAACTCGGCTTTAACTTCGTGGTAGTTTTCGATAACGAAGGGGGAATAATTAGTTACTTTTACCTTTACGACAATATTGCGGTAAATGTAGAAGTAACTAATTAGTTTTTTTTCTTAGCTTTAGAATTTGAAATCATGTAAGATGATTATTCCTATTCATATCGGAGAAAATATTTTCTATAATCTTTTTGGATCGAATCGTTTAACAGATTAGGAACTGTAGGAATCTGCACTTTTCACAGTATCACCATTCGAGAGGTGTTTGAGGAATCAATACGTCTAAAACCTTCGAAACAAGTTGGAGAAGGCGGCAACCGAGTTAAAAGGGGGCAGCACCGGGTTGAGTTACACTAACGGGAACGCAAACAAATGAATAAAAGGCAAAACTAAATAACAAGTGAGAGAAACAAAGCAGGGAGCATGAGCAGGTGCAGAGACGAAGGAAAAAATCTTGTATTTTAAATAGAGGAAACATAACACACGTGTCAAAGGACGTAAAATCACATGGAAAGCCAATGATTATGCGTAGCGCTCTTGTGTATAAAAAGAATTCTCGGAAATTGGATCGGAAAAAGGGAAAGGTAGGTTAAAGAGTTTTTGGTTGGAAATTAATGCAGCACACGAATAACGAGAAGAGGAGGAAAACAAAGGCAAAAGGGAATATTGAACAGGAAAAGAGGGACATGAACTCAAAGGGAAATACGTTAAATTAAAACAGTAAAATGTGCTAAAAATAATGATAGGGGTAGTGACGTTGCTTCTCCTAATAAGACGTAATTAGCATTTCGGCAGAAGTCGATGATAAAATGTTATGAATTTCTTTAAATTTAAATGAATGATTTTTGAAAAAGAGTGCGACATGTAAAACTGGATTATCGCTTAAAGGTTATTGATTTCAAATGAGAATTGAAACAGACTATATCTTCATTATAAAATAGCTGCTAATTAAAATGTAAACAACATTATTTCCGTAAATTTGAGTATAATATTTCCCAAGAATTAAATATAATGAAATTTATCAATTTATGGAAGGCTTATGACGAGTTGTATTACTTAAAAAAAAGACAAGTATTATACTACAGATAAAATATTTCATATTGGCATTCTCTCCCAAAGTAAAATTGAAAACTCCTTTATTTAGCGTTAAAAAATGCAAAAAGGACGCTTTATGAAAATGATGTTAAAATATAATAATAGGTTTTGGAAAAATTTCGATTAATCTTTAAATGAATCATTGAGCGATAAAATATATCGGTTTACTTGATATGAAATAAAGAAAACATTTTAAAGAAAGAACAAATATATTTAAAGAGGCAAAAATTGGCGATGAATTTCCATTGGGAAACTAAAAGCAGAAAAAGAGTAATATACGGAGATCAAAGAATAACGGTGAAAGGGAGATGCGAACGAAAAATGGTTTAAAAGAAACGGAGCACAATTAAAATGATATCTTTCCAACCCTTCGACCCAGATAATGATGGCATTTGGATATCCTGTAAAAAACGGAAATATAAAAGTGATGGAGAAGGAAAACATTGTTTCAGGTAGACATATCCCGATAAAGAGAATATCGTTGTCCGATAAAGAACTTTCTTCGATTCAATTTAAAAATTGAGATATTCATATTTGATTCCTAAAGAAATTCAATGAAATGTAAATGTTTTTGGTGTATGAAGTATAAGAGAATCCAAAATTTCAGATAAATTCTGAAGAAGAATGGTAGGGATAAAATGTTGTAAATGAGTCATACATTAAAAGTATTCCTCGATATTGCATGAAAATTAGTTATATGAAGGGAAATGAGAGAATAATGAAAAACTGTCCTTTTAAAAAAAGAATAAGAATACGTTACATTACTTTGTAAAGGAAGAAAATTCATGAATATACAATGAAATATTTAGCTGTATTAAAAAACGATACATAATATATAAGATTAGAATAATATTAATTTTATTCTAAATAGGAAAAATAAGTACTTCATCTTTTCCAATATGCCATCATCAGGTCCTGATGTGGCATATGAGCCGAAACCGTTCGTCCAATAAAAAATATATTGTGGAAAATACGAAGTGCTTATTTTTCCTATTTTAAATTGATAAATTAAAATTAACTAATTAAAATATATGATGAGCTATACATTATAACTATTACGGTTTAATCATTATAATAATTAATACTATTTTAAATAGGAAGGAGCGAAATGAATAACAATTATGAATAATGAATATGAAAAATTTTTACGGACGGACAAGAAGAATAATTAACCTTGTATATGATACCAACAAATTCATTGGAGTGATATCATAAATATGCGAATATTTTTTATTAATACAGAATTATCACAGAAATAATAATTACACAAGCATTATAATATCATGTTTAATTACGGGTTAATAAATCTAATTGAAGAATTGGAAAAGAAGCTCTTCATGATAAGAACAGGAATGGTGAAAAGATATTTAAGAATGCATACTTTTGCCAAGACTATATTTTGTAATAAGCTAATAAGACTAACCGATAGAAGACTATAATCATTGATTGGAGATGATCAGTCATGGAGTACTAAAAAGGATGACACAAGTAATTGTGAACTTCATCATGGAGTCGGACTACGTACTACCCGTTCTAAAATCAGGTAATTGAAAACAGTATCATGATTATATGATTATAACTACATAAATATTATACGTGTGATTAAGGAGTGGGATAGTTAACTTAGTTAAAAGTTAACTTACAATCTATGCTACTAACGTTCTTATGCCGGCAATTTATTAGAGACTTATAAAGTAAGTTCCTAATCGTTAGATTTAGATACATATATTCCTTAAATGGTAATGTAAACAGTGAAGCATTATTTTAATTCAAATGCAATATAAATAGAAGTCTAAAACGTTCACGTGCTTAACAGTCTAATAGAGGTAAATTAAAACATTTGAAAAGTAGGAAATATTTAAATATCTCCACAATTCTTTCTTTTCTAAAAGATCACCGCCCATTCCACAATGCAGCGTGTGCCTGCTTTAATCATTGACTCTCTTTTTTCGATAGGTTGAGGACGAAAATAAATCCGCCAAAGCCCCACAACCTCCCGCTATGATATTTGACAGCAAAACATAAACACGCGTCTCCTGGAGGGACGTCAGCACAACCACTCGATTTTCTCAACGCAATTCGTAGCCACTCCCGAAACATTGTGGAGAAAACATTGGCGTTTTCTACTTCAGATTAACATTTTCAGTCCGAAAGAAGAAAATAACAGTTTGAGAATGATTGAAGGATGGAGTGGAATGGGCGGTGCATTAATTCTATTTGATACAATTCTTAGATAAGTAACGAGGGTTACGAAGATCTTTACGATCAGATTTCAAGAGATATGATTTATTACCGAAATGGATTCCTGCAGAACAGCGATACCGATCTTGATTTAGCAAAAAAATTTTGGATTGGCAATAATCTTGAGCAAGTAATACAAACGATCAAAATATTTACGGTTCGCGAAATATTGCCCAATTCCATAACTATGCATTTTCCTCCCATCGCATGTAATCGCGGTGTCTAATATATGAAGATAATAAAACAATTATTACATTACTCACGTTTGTATTACTATAAACTTGTGATATGAGGAAATTATAATTTTACTGTTAATAACTTTTATAATAATAATAATAATGTGTCTTCATCGCGGGCGAAATTGAGACTAAAGAGTCTCCTCTTCCATTTAACCCGTTATATAAACTTAAATACTACTATTTACAATTTATGTTTGTTTATGTTCATTAAACTACATCGAAAATTGAAACATGTGGACTAAAAAACCGAAGTGAAGCTTAGGAAAATAATTATCCACAGCAGGAAAACACCAACACGGAATGGGGGTGTGAAAACTTGCTCGAAGCTAGTCATTAAATATGGTACACTAATGTGAATTGCCCTAACCTGAAAATGAAGATCGTACAGATATAATAGAGATCATAAAATAGTATATAAACACAAGGAATTCTAGATAATAATAACGTTCACTCTATAGTCTTTTCACTAAATCCATGCACTTAGTCACTTACTGTTCCCTTAGGTAAGAAAAAAGAAATCAATACAATAATGATAACAGAGAAAAATCTTCAAAAATACCATTAAGATTTTCAATAAATGCATACCCTAAAATAAATGGAAATAAAACAAAACATGATTAATAATACAGGAAAAGGATGGAAGGAAGTGGGAGATGGAAGTGTGTGAATGTGCATATGAAGCTTATAAAGTGGGGATGAATCATTATAAGAGCAGAGGCAAATAAATCATCATCAAGCTGCCAAAAACTAAACTATTATATCAATTTGACGTAAAAAAGGATGAAATAGATATTTAAATCTATTAACATATCGTAAAATGCTTCTAACATAGGAAAAGATGCATGAACTCGTAACTCGAGAGCTATTTACATCGGCTATTCTGGGATATTGCTTTTGCCGTGTCCACCCCGCGAAGGGGCTAATGAGAGTGGTCCTTCGGGATGAGCACATGAATGTCAGCATCTGTTGTTGCTGTGGGGCTGAACATCGGCCAGGGGGAAAAATTAAAAAAAATCCTTAATGGTGTGAATGTTAACCAGACGACTGGCGGCATAAAAGGGTGACGTATATTCATCTGCAACCGAACCAAAAACGTCTGGTTCATCCATTGATAGTCTAAACTTTTCAAAGTTACTCGACGTCATTTATTGCCTCATTCGAGGCATGTGAATAGTACTGAACGGAAAGAATGAGTTAGAAATGCGTTTTTTGCTGTATAAAAATCTTAAACAGATATATATCTAAATTATAAGTTTTATATTACGCTTTAGGAAATATACTTCATACTTGAGAGGAAAATATGATATTGAAACGAGAGACTTCTTAGTGACAATCCGAGACATCGCAGGAGGTCAAGGAGGGGCGAGCGTCCTCCACAGCTGTCTATTTTGGGCCACAAAATGGCTGTCGAGCTGTAATAAAGCGCGCGTTAATGATATCCCACATCGTGAATCATCTGTTGTGATGTCGGTGGGAGGCTGACTCCCGCAGGGCGTCTCAGGCCGCCGATAACGGAATTTTATCCACAATAATTAAAAAAAAAAAACTATGAAGGAAAATGGATCAAACAGTATCTCCCGCTAGGATTACATAAGTTTATTCACATGTGAAGTGTAGACAACTAGATTATCCGCTGTGATAATGAAGAAAAATCGTTTCATGCCGTATTTTGTGAAACATTTCATTTAAAAATTTTTAATTTTTCTCCCTTATTCTGCGTAGGATCCTTTTATCATGCAGATATATAAATTAGTAGCTTTAATTATTCGCCCAAATGATGAAGGATTGTTGTCAGATATCTTAATAAAAGCTCCAACTTCAAATATAAGCTCAATTCAATTGGATTTCGAACAAAGACAATGATGAATTTGAATTCAATAAATAATTATATTAATAAGCCTATATATTTCGATATAAGTCACCAATCGTCATATCCTCTCAAGCCGAATAAAAAGGACAACCTTTGTTTTGGACAATTAAGGTTGTAAGCTATGAATGCTAGCACGAAAGACTTCCTTATATTGAGTTCTAAATTAGCTATTATTTCATTATCTTTTACTAGTCACGAAAATCGTGGACTTAGCATAAAAATACACATTACAAAAGCTACACGCGTTCAAATGCCATTCCAAACCGCGGAGATATTCTTTTATTACAGAAACGGATCAAAAATTATTCCATGTTTGAAACACTTATTGAATTAGATCGAGGTCTCCACATTATACCGAAATTGCAGCAATATTTTGTGTCGAAGGATGAATAATTTCGATGAATGAATACAACGTTATGCGATCGATACTCTTCTTGGATTGAAATCAATAGAAGCTCAGTTTAAGAAGAAACATTCCACATGCAATTTCAATGATCATTATAGTCGTAAGCCTCCTTTGGACATTTTCAAATGTGAGGCAACTATGAATACTTGATCGGCAATGAGAATCAAACAAAGTTCGACGCATGATGGTGACTATGATGATGGCACAAAAGATTCTTTTTTGAACACAATCGTATACATCAAGCGTACGCTTAAAAGTCATCGATAAAGATTGCCCGCAATTCCATTCATAACAAAAAATCTTTACAGCCCATTCTAAGAGCGGTAACTGCATGAGGAGTCCTTATAGATATCGGTAGAAAAGAAACTTTACAAATAAGATACAATTATATTACAGGAAAATTTCAGATTTGGACTAAATAACTCGTTCAAGAAAAACTAAGGTACACTGGATCAGAATTATGAGAGTTTGAGAGTCATCGATTTCATTTTGGCGAATTATTTTGAATTTTTCGCTTTATATTTCCTTTTGGAATTTAATTGTCATACCAATTTTTCAGAGAAACATTTTTCACCCCTGAAAAATATTAAGCCTTTTTTTGATTGTTTTTAAGAAACTATAAATTTAAGGAGATAAAATTTTATTAAATGGTTCAGATGCTTAAATTTCTCTGCTAATGCCAATAATTAAGTATAAAGGCATATTGTGACGAAAGCCGTGCACGCATGACTCAGGCTGAGGCTGGGATTCTGAATAGCATAAAAAAATAGCTCATATAAATTCGACGGGTTTCTAAAAGCCAATTGAAGCTAAAATAAAAGGATATCAAATTAAAATTATAATCCAATAGGTTCAAAATACCTGCACTGCAATTGGTTAATAACAACGTTCGGAGTGGACAAGTAAATAGTTCAGAGGCATATATATATAGGAAAGAGTTCATGTTTGTCTCATTATTGAGTACTTTTCATATATATCTCTGATATCGATTCATTTTTATCGTCCCCCAGAGAATATTTCATTTAGCAGAATTGGAAATACATTTCGCAGATATAACCGCGCGTTCAAAGGGTCAATTGGTAATAAAGTTATCCATTTCCTAATCCAGAATGTTGAAATATATAATTCTAACGCTCCGGGAATGGAAAAATCCTCGACATGCAAATGATTTAGAGGTATATTTTATGACATGAATTTATAGAGCTGATCCATGTTGAAAGCGGGATGGGGAGGGAATGAACGATTTGTAAAATTGAAGAGCAAAATGTTTGCCGCTTTTCAGCTAAAATGAACGGAACTTACTAAAGAGTTTCTTTCATAGGAATAGCGAGTGAAATTGTGTGAAAATTCATACAATTTCAGTGGTGACTGTTTAAAAACGTTTTGAAATTTTGTTTAGAATCATCTTCATTCATAAAACAACCTTTCAGTACGGTTCGTGATCGAAAAATTCGTTTTAAAAATACCTTCATTTGAACAAAGGGCCAATCTATTCTGCAAACACCTTTTTAAAAACCTTTTAATTGAAACATTTATAGAGAATTTTTCTATTAGAGTTTAAATGGGCATGGGAATCTTGCGATAGCAACAGATAATTTGATGTTTAAATTTCGTAAACAAGATTACGATATATCTAAGTCTTGTAACATAAATTTGCCATAGGTCGGTCATTTGCCATCAGAGAATATTAAAAATTTTAAAATTTCGGGTGATTGTGGGAAAGATTACATCGTAATAGCCAGTTGAGATTAGTAAGAAGAATAAGACTGGTTCAAAAAATAATTTTATCTAATGTTTCATAATATCTAGTAATTAGAGCTCTGATTTCCTTAGGGTATTGATAAATCATTTTAGGATAAACTTAAGTGATCATAACCGAGATGTTTATTCTACTACTTATGCGCGCTGAATATGCGGTATTATTTTTACCTTTAGGTAAATGAGATTAATTTTCGTTCAAAGAAGTTCTTTATACAGACAAAGTGCTAAAACAATTTGCAAAATATCGTTCGAAAGAGGTACTCATACGGAGTATATAAATTTTTCTTAGAATCCCAACTAAAGCAGCACTCGGAAGTATTTTCAGTGTCTCATAATGTAAAATCATCTCCTCGGCTCTGCGCTCCAGCGTTAAAAAGGGAAATGAGCCGTGTTGTAAAAAGGAAAAAATGGCAGACATTTTTCCTCGCAACTGATAGGCGGAAGGACACGCGCCGTAGAGTGCATTGGTAGTCCTTGACACAGAATGACACGAGCGAAGCGTACTCTTGTTTTTAGCAAAAGAACATTTGGTGATGATCGAGAAGACGCGAAGGTCACGAGGGATGTGCGTAAAGGGGGCGCTCTTTCAGCGGCAATCTCGTAGTGAAAATCAACAGGAAAAAGAAAATACAATTTCTAAAAGCGAATTTTAAGAAATAAGAAAATTATGAGGAGCCAAAACAACACTATGTTCCAATTCAATTTCATATGCAACGTACAATTATTATACGCGTCTCTACTCGAATTTGCTAAATGAATGAGAACAATTTCCGATCAAAAATGTATTAAATATGCAGATATATATGTAACATATGCTCGTGAATTCCTGGAAATACTACATAGCTATACACAGAATAGTATTTTTTCAGAGGGACAGAGTTTGTTTAAAAATTTTTAAACAAACTCTTATAAAATTATAAAGAGAAATTTATTATTTTATAACTTAATTATTATTTTTGTTTGTGAAATTTTCTAATAAGTTCCAAGATAAAAATGAGATTTATTTTAAAAAATAATAATTTTAAAGAGTGCAATTCACTAAGGAGAAAAATTCTTCGCAACGGAATTTCATTACAAAGTACGAGCAATTTAATTTCTGGTTTTACTTCATCTAAACTGAAGACCACTCAAGGGTTCAGACTAAATTAGTAAAAGGGAAATGAGCGAAAAATTTGATTCGAGTAACAATGTTTTTCATTTGTAATTGATATACTAGCGTATATTTCGTCGACATTGACCAATTTTGCATCGATAATTACATTTAATACTTCAGTCAATTATCACCAATCAAAAAGTATACAGTACAGCAAACGAAATTCATGATATTTTATTTGAGGTGATTGTTTAAGAATCTTAATTAATCAGACAAAAGCAGATGGAATAGGAAAACTGAAATAGACCTAAAAATTTCCACGTGCGAAATAAATTAAGTGATCAAAAGATTCTTTTAAGGAAGATACTACGATAAGTACGTAACCTTATAATTCTGTTGCTGAGAATGGAAGGAACAGGAGAGAGAACACCCAGTGGCGCCACATGAAATATTCACAGATCATTGAAGTAAGTGTGCTCTCCCCTCATCTGCTTAGCACAAGAGGTTCGAAGGAAATTTCGAAGAGATGCTCAGAGTTTACGCTGCGAGAAAAAATGCTTTCTTGTATTATTGTATCTTGTATATTAGCAATCCGAAAGATTTGCTTCACTTATTCGGCCTCTAATTGGCCAATTCGATTTGATATAAAATTCACCGAGACATTTCCAAACGACAGAGTTTCCCATTCCTTCTATCTCATATCTTCCATCTTTATTCTTTTGTATGTACTATTCATGATTACAGTAACGAATACCATAAACACCATTTAAGTGAGATTCTTTTGGGATTCTCTAAAAAAAACTCCAAAACGAGGATACAAAATAACCAGAGTAAATTCAAAATTACATGAAGGCGTTAAAATTAAATGATCATCACTATATCTAATAAAACTAAAAACCGGAGTATAAGTATGATAAAAAAATCATTTACGCTGGTAAATTATGCACGGTTTTTTAATCACCCAACCATAAACCATAAACGCCTGAGCAGTCACTCAGGCGTGAACTGAGTTGATTAACAACATCTAGAAATTACCTTAAAATTATGTTTTTCAAAATTATTTTAAACCTTGATTTTACCTTATTTCTGAAACATCCACGGTCGAAATACTAATGCAAAAACATTTTAATAGCATTTAATATGAAAATGAGTTTACTGCTTGCCATTGTCCATTGAACAGATGTATTATACAAACGACTAGAGCTGCCATCGTAATATTAAATATTTATTATCGTAAAATATTATGATAAATGAAACGCAAGAACCCACAGTTATGATCGTTAATTTCTTGGAAATAAACAGATTCTCATTTCACGCAAAACTATTAAACACATGTGTTGAGAAAATGCTGCTTGTAAGATTCCATAGAGATCAACGTACCATTCTTCATTTTCGTTTTATTTTTAACAGTATACTAAGTAAATAAAGTAATTGTACGACATTCATAGAAATTCAGGGAAAGATTCCCTTCAGAAAAGGGATATGAGCGTAAAAATAAAATAAAAATAGAATCATGTAAACCATAGATCTATTTTAATTTACTTTGCCATTTAATAATCCCTTCGTTTTTATCTCGGACAAATAGATAACGTAGTTTAGATAAAAATAGATCAAATCAAAAAGAGAAACTGTTTATTCGAGTAATTCTCAATTCATGCGATGAAAGGAATCCATAAATTACTCAAATGGAATCGAAAGAAGAGAAGAAATGGAAAAATCGTGAACTCATCGGAGAGATAATTTCCGAAAAATGAGAAACGCAATCGAGAAGAAAATGTTTAAAAACAGAATTTTATAGAACATTTGTAACTATATCTTAGTTATACATTTAAAGTAAACAATCTTCAGATTTATTTAATAGTTATTTAACAGGAATCATTTCAGATTTAATTTATTAAGATCGAGATTAAGAAGGATTAAGATGCGGTTAAATTTAACTAAACATAATTTAGAAAATATATTCTCGGATATAATAAATATAAAATTGAAAATATAAGTTAACGAAATAAAATATTATCAGTTAACATATAAATCGTTTTGGTTTATATTAATTTTAATTAACTATAAGGAATGCTGCAATCATTATAATGAATGATCATAAAATCGTTATAAGATTTTACAGCTTTAATTTGGTCCCTTATGCATTTCCAGAGCAATTTGTTTTAAGAATGAAATATAATCGCCTTAAGACAGAAACTTCTAATCTTTTGCAGAGGATATTTATTGAATTCAGCACTGTCTCCTAAAATATTGCAAAGTAATCACTATTCTGCCAAATTTATAAATCGAATACATTACAAATACGCAAGTCTTCGAAAATATGGAGTCGTTGAACATTTTTGAATGCGCAGAAACGAAGAAAATGCCTCGTATTGAACTCATTGGATTGCTCTAGCAGTACTCTTTGTAATATTTCAGGAAAAAAGGATAGCATTTATCCTAAAGAGGGAGAAAGATGTGGCCCTTCCACAACATCTTAATGGAATCTGAGGATACTTCCGCATTAGAAAAAATCAAAGTAAGCGGGCGTAGGTAAAAAGGAGCGGATGCGAATTCGTAGTAAGGATTGCGATATTCCATTTTTACCGCTAAAGGGTTCCGAATGCTATGCAATCATTACATTTCAGTTCGACTTTCTCAAAAACACCCCCTTTGCATTCCATTTACATAACGGCACAAAGAATAACCAGCGATTTCAGCTTAGTCCATGCTCGTGCAGCCAAACAAGTTCCTTTGGTCATTTTCAAATAGCTTTTGGGTTCGCAGTTCCTAAATATCGGCTGATGCTACGAATGTTTTGCAGAAGAGTTTAATGCGAGATTTGGTACAGCGCGAAAACTAATTAACGTGGCGTTCTACATACACTAAATGAGGCAGTAAACTCGTTACACAAATAGCAAACCACTTAATTCTTCCGGAAAACGTACGATCTCTGTTTCAAAAGATAACTTGTTACTACGATGAAATAACAACTACTTTTAATCCCATGGTCAAAACAAGGCAAAGTAGTATTTTTTGCAAAATAAATATCCTCTGAAACTAATTACACTTTAATTCAATGAACAAAATGAAAGAAGGAGAGCTAAGTGCGTCAAACATCATCTTGGAAGTTGACTCTTTGAAGTATATTCGATATATATAGAACATTATAACTAGATTTTAACTGCATATATAATAGAAAATTATACCAGCAAAAAATAGAAATAATAGTTCAAAGTACGGCGTCTAGTTATATTTTTAAGTAAAAACAAACATAAATTCTGAATGAACCGAATATGATGATCGAAAGTAAAAGAAAATTTACTGATTACGTTTACTTTCAAATTGCTTTTCTGAATTGAGAAAACAAGAGATATACAAGAAGAAAACGCATTGAAGAAAATTAATAGGAAATATTCTGCACTATTTGAAGAGATTATAAAATCAGACACTGAAAATCAAAACTATTACTACAAAACGTTGTTTAAAATATAATATCTCTGTTAAGATGCTAAAAATCCACGATTAGTAACATATAAATATCTAAGTAATGATGAACATGAAAAAAGTCAGACGAGATCTTACTTCCTCTAAATTCCTGTTGGTCTTTATTCTCCTTTTTCATGTACATTGTTCGTTATCACACCTACTTTCAAGGCACTGCAATTTAAACTTCAGAGTTCATTAATATTGTATTGCATAACGTTCGCGAACCTTAATGAAATGTGGGTTACTAAAAGGAAAAGTTAAGATGCCTTCAGCTCAAATCCTTTGAAGGATGTTGAAGGGAAAAGTCGTGGTGATAAGTTGCCAATGGCAAAGGGTCGATGCGGAATGGTGTTGAAAGAACGAATGATAGTAAATGGGAAGATGAAGTAGAAAATGAATTTCATGAGTGAGCATAAGTAGCAAAGTATTTATAATAGAACTAAACTTACCGAGATTAAAAGATTGTCCCGCAAAAAATTAAACCGTATTCAAATTTGTAATGGGTAAAAGTATGAAAGAAGGCAGAAAATGCATTTAATAAGTACTAGGCACTCATAGATAAGACAAATTTAATAATTTTATTGCATATAAAGTGGATTCTCTTCAACAATGCGTATAAAAATAGGAAACATACCTTGACTAATTTGTAAGTTGTTTATCAATGAATGGATCTATTTTTAGGAAAAGATATATAGAAAATTTCAGCCAAATTATTCACAGAATTACTATTTTAGATAATTTGCATTATTAAAAGAAGAGAATACATGACTGTTATTTATGAATTCTTTCCGATAAATGTGAAATTTCTGACTGATATATTTTGTCATTAAATCGATTTCACGTATAATACTTATGAGAAGCATAGTGACATGTATATCTCCTCAATATCTTTTGGGATGAAATGTAAAGATCTTTATATATATATATATATATATATATATATATATATATATATATATATAAGTTATATTATACATAGATATTCGCGTAATATATATATATATGTTATAACAAAATATAGGAAAGGACATATATCGATAATCTCCTGGAAAAATTTAAGAAATTTTAGGAAAAGAATAAGAAGACTGCGAGTACACCAAAATTACATCTGTTAAATAACATTCAGTTACAATGCGGTCATAGTTAACGATGAACTACCTAAATTTCCAGAGTCATTTTCATCGTGTGAAAGATGAGATAAATTTCCAATGTAAGTTATTAACTAGTTATAATCTATATTCAGTTTGTTATTGCGAAAAAATTATGATTCCGGAGAAATGACTAAAATCAAGAAAAAACAGACATTTTCTGCAGACTCCTTTGCAAACGGTTATTATTCCCTTTTCTTCATTTGGGAGTTCGGCAACAAAATCCCATAGACTTTACGGCGGAGAAATGCTAACAAACGAAAGTTGGGCCAATTGACGGAGAAGATAATTAGCAGTGGTTTATGTGGACGAGTGGGAGACATAAAACGGTGAGCAAATGAGAGACAGAAAAATAGGGAAGAGCTGTCTAACGAAGTGAAAAGATTCGTTACGAGAGTGGACATTGAGTTAGAAAAGTTTTAAGTTAGATTAGGTTAAATTAGGCAATCTTTTTATCTAACTCTCTTATTTTATATAAAATAAAGGCGTTATCACTTATACTGCTTCATATCCCTAATAAAATAATTTCATATAATTTACGGAACCTAGATTTACATCAGCTCCGAATTAAATGATAGAAGATGAATGAATATACTTCTTGTTTTAATTTAACAAAAAAACAACCTTTTTTTCTGTAACCGGAATTTAAATCAGAATTATAAATCGATTGAAGTTAAAAAAAAGATCGAAGTTGAATTAAAAGAACTATGTGAAATATCAAAAAATTAAAAATGGTCAATTGATATTACCAGCAGCGATGTAACATGGTGAGTAACTCAACATAAAGCATCTTATTCATTTTACCTTAATACAAATTTTCCTTTTTTCAACACTCTCCTAAACAACGAAAAGGAATTGGATTTAAATCTTCCATCAGATGTTACATTCGCTTTTCGCACGATTTTTAATTCGCTTATTAACTATATATTTAAACATTAAACTAAGCAATAATTTATCTACAAAATTATTATTTTAAAAAACAGAAAAATATTATATTCCGTCTATTTCACCGAAATTGGCATTAGAAATAACATAAAACTTCATCGTAATTACATCGAACTACACAATCATGAATACCATAATTCCACGTGTCAGAAAAACAGTTTCATAAAGTGAAATAGGTAAATGAACAATCGTAACTATGAAAACCATTGAAAAACACCCATTAATAGAGCACCCCGTAAATAGAAATGGAGGAGGTGAATGGAAAGGTCACATTATGAGATAAAGGGTGTTAAATATGAGGATTGGGCCCCCGAGGAATCTGCATGGACAGCAAAAATAGAGTATTGTCCGTAAAGAGCCTGAGAAGAGACATAAATCCTACCGATATAAGGGTGGGTTATGAGAGGTGAAATTAGAATATCGTATGAGTTAGGGAAAGGGGGTTAATAATAGGAGATGAGTTCAAAAGACACAAAAACATAGAGATGTTTCTGTATAACGGCTGGATGTGATAGCTTCGGATGCTCACATGATGAGAGTGTTTAGCAAATGGAACCAAACCACCCTTCCCATGGCTGAAACCGGTCCAGAACTTAACCCACCTCGTGGGAAAACCGCAGGCCCAAATTCAATGTTACCAGCTCTCACGACAAGAGAGAGCGCAACCAGATAGATCGATCGCCTTGTTTCTACGACTAGATATATAAAAAAGTTTAAACATTGAAAGTGCTAATATAAAGATCCACCACTCTTTCTTTCTATATCATTGAAATCCTCTAGAAAAACGCTTTGGATATTTCTGAGCAATGAATTTATGCGGACGACAAACGGGATCATCTTCGATTGTACGTCTTTTGGAAGGAAAATGAGAAGCTCGTGGGACAATGCATGTCTATGGGGAGCTTTCTCATTGATGAGAATTTGGAGGGATTGAGTTCGTTTTCCGTGGCGAGAATGGAATCAGGAAAGCGTATCGGATGCCACTGGGATCGAGGATTTTAAGAACAATGGGTCCCCTTAATTATCGGAAAGGTCATCGCCCGTAATATGCAGGGGAAGACCACCTTAGAATTCGAGAATTTTTGGAATTTAAATTATTAGTTCCTTTCAGTCATAAGTAAATTTATTTGCGTAGTGGAATAAAATAGAAGAACTTTATTGTTCTAGAGTTAAAAATGTAAAGTGGAGAATTCATTGAGTGTCCTTTCTTTTCAATCGTGTGAACAATTTTAAGTTCGAATTAAAAAAGACAATTGAATTCACAATGAAAAATTTAAGTTTAAAGTAAAACTCATAAAATGATCCATAAAAGTATTCTCGCATTAAAAGAGGACTCTAGAGATGAGCAAGGATTGAAACGGACGCGTTTTATAAGCAATCAAAAATGTATAAACGAAAAACGAGATACGAACGAATAAAATCTACTCCATTACAGAGTTGTCAAAAGAGAAGGACTTAAACGCAAATAAAGGTCGGTGAAGGGAATAAAAACGGGAAAATAAAGGAACAAAAGAAGGTTTTCTTGAAATTTGAAAAGAGGTGCAAGAGAAGGAAGGAGGTGGGAGATGTGCCAATCCGAAAGGGGAAATCAATGCAAGATACGGCGGCAGTTCCATTGTTGCGTGTACATAAGAACAGCTATATATCGCCCTCTCTCGAGACCAGTTTCACTCCTTCGACCTCTTGAGGAGCTGAATTAATTACGCGCTTGCATATTTAAGGTTATCTGTGAATATTGCACCTCCAACACAGCGGAATTGGCCGCTGAAGAAGATGAACCTTATTCTCTCTTTCGAAGCAACTCTCCTTGCTTCGTTTGAATTAAGACTTTTATGCTTTTTCCATTTATTAATCATCGTGATATTCATGTTCTCCTCTAGATCGACACGCATTTTCCTCGAGAGATTCTACATTCATCGTCCGTTGTCTCATATTGGAGACAATAACGATTCATAGATTCCTTAACATTTGGGTGAACGTCTGTGGAATAGCGGAAAATTCTTCCTTTTCATTGGATCCGAGTATTATCTGAGGGTATAGAGCAACAAATACGATAGAAATCTCGTAAAGGAGTATTAAAGGGCTACGGACTTGAAATTCCAATTTACATCTGCTTAAGACTTTAAACATTCTATATTTCAGAATAAAATCATTATATTTTAATATTTTCATGAAGTATTCTCTTTAGTTTTTATATTTTTTGTCTGTATAAGGACAATATTTTATACTAATATTATATTCAACTGATAATTTCGTCAGAAAATTAAAAGTACGATTTTAAATATGATATGAAGCATCACAATAACCGTCTATAAAATGTTTCAAAAATGAAGAACATTTAAATGTTAGCATAGTATTTTTAATGGAATTCGGTTGCTAGGATCCGCATTCACTGAGAATAGGCCGCATTGTATCTCATTGCTCAACAATGAGGCAAATTATAAGAGCCGCTCTGTTAAAGAGCGTCGGTCATAAAACAAATTTAATAGTTTGGCCATAATTTTTCATTTCATTTAGTATGCCATGGATGTTTAATATTTATGATATAAAGCATTACGAATACATAAATTTTAATTCGGTGCTCATTTGGCAAGGGTTTTCGCACCATTCCAGATTTGATAGATTTAATAGGAATTGAATGTTTACCCTGAGAAACATTAAAATATTTAAAATTCCATAGGCAAATCATACACATTTTCAAGTAATAAATCCTTAAGTGAATACTAAGAATTATTTTTACATATATAATAGTAAAGAAAATGGAATAAAGAAGCGAATTGTTCTCAATTAGTGAGAAGCTGCCCTCCTTAGATGAAGAAATTGTTTCGTTTTCGATGGAATGGGTAACTTTTTATATAACGGCCTTATAATAAAAGATCCCCTTTGTCTTTGGGCCTCAATTCGCCGTGTCCTCATCCACACTTTGGATCGCTTTTTTATCGAGTACATTACCTCTCAGATTCATCTCTTTTTGCCTTTGTGAACAGGGAAAGAGCAAATGCCTCGAGGGCTTCCGAGTATTTGGTAAGAGAGACCAACAAGCGAATGTCGTCTTCATTGCCTCCAACCGCTGACCCATTCCCCTCGAAACGCCCCTTTTTGCACTCGCTTCCCCTATATTAAAAGTTGAGCGGGTTTGAGATTGCCAACTGCTAGGAAATTACTTTTATCTCAAAGAGATAGAAAAAGTTGCTTCGCAACGGTTTTTGAAACTCGATTGCAATTCTACAATGAGCAAGATGTAAGCACAGCGATCCCAAAAGCCTCCAACATGTGAAATGGGTCCTTTGTACTCATATAATGGCCGATCATTTAAATTGTTATTCGCCAATGGATATTTAAAATTATGCAAATTTTTCCCTCACCTATCGAACTCAAACGCATGATAATATAATATATAATACGAAGTAATCGATGCATGGTATCTGCAATATAAATAAAAATGCAACAATAGGGACATTCGTTATACTTTATATATAATATAATACGCTTCCTTCTGCAGAAACTTGCATTTAAGAAAGAGTCATATCTTCAATCGACATATGACTCTATCTTAAATATAAATTCCAGAAGATATGACAATAGTTATTCTTCCACAATAGCGAAAGTAATTGGTTTCAATGAGTTCTGTGATGTTGGATAAATTATTCAAGTGAGTCTCTGGTTATGAATAAGATGATATTTGATTGAGAAAACTAGAAAATAACAAGTCAAACTTGTCATGATAAACTAACGAGTTCATAAACTAACTTATAATATTACGATTCAAATGATTTCTTCGTGTCATACTTATACTATATTATAGTTTGAAATAACTTGAATAATATGAACACCTTCTAGGTATAGAAGAATCAGCAGGTTGCAATATTGCTGAGATGCCAAGATCTTGTAAATACTTTATACATTATTTCAAACTGTAAGTTAGTGAAAGTTTGCAATATTGTTTCTCTGCTAGATCGTTTTAATTGTTATTCTTTTGCTATAGGTATACCTAGAGTATGTATATAAGTCCAACATTTTGAGGCAAGTCAAGAAAAAAGTTTAAAAGGCTATATTTGTTGTACATTGCATTTCAGACTATTAAGATAAGGAGACATAGTCGAGAAAGAAAATATGTCGATGTTTTGATTTTTTATTATAAACGTACGATACTTCGTGCCGCTCGATGGATATTGAATAGAGATGTAAATTCAGATATGAAAGAGATGGTGTATTCTTGCAACTCTTACGAACTATATCGTTTTATACTGGCTAAGCGTAAGCACTTCAGCTAGGTCGCATATATTTACCAGTGTCTTCATCGTAAATAGAGAATATTTAAATATGAAGGTAAATTATTCTGCATTAAAGGTTAATTCCCTTGATTTTTATAAATTTCAGTTGATCCACCGGTTGGTCCCTTCTAAGGTAAAATTTTCAAAATTAGGACGTTGGAGTTTAGGATGTTTCTTGAGATCGTTAAACCCCTTGATGAAGGCCTTCCTCCGTACGGTTGGCAATTCCGTCTGAGGGTATGTCGAGAGAGATACTCATATCGAGCGGTTTGTGGATCCTCAAAATCCGCCAAAAAACGATTTATAAGTGTCTGCTACTCAAGAGAATATTGGAACGCTCATGGCTATTTATTCTTTGAGGAATCCGATAAAGGTTTTTGCTTCCCTTTTTTCCCTCTTCATCTGATGCGCGAATTCCATACGATTCTTGGAGAAATTGTATCGCAACATACAGAAGAGGTGATAACCAGAGCTGTAACGGTGAAGATTCGAAATAAAAAATTCTGGACAATTATTTGCCAAGCTTTTCGTTAAAAATAAACTTTTTTATTTAAACGTAATCTTTTATTTGAATGTAGACTCACCTGGAAATGATTTAATTAGTTTAAACTACTCATATTATCAAATGTGTCGATTTAAATTCTAAATAATTAACTTCTATTTATCATATTAATGTATTTAGTAGGGATTAATTATTTTTTAGAGACAAAGAAGTTGATTTTGAGAATTAATAAGTATTATCTTTCATATTAATATGCTTGAAACATTGATGTTTACGATGTCGTTTATACTAAATTTAATTGGTGAGATTTATCAGACTCCGATCATTAACATCTTTATATTCACATTTTACGAATTAGAATAATTAATAAATAAATACGAAGTTATTCACACGAGGTCTACCTCGCTAATGTACCAAAATACTTTTTAACTTAAAATAAATTGGCTTAAAATTCTTTTAAATAAAAATTTAACACTGAGAATATTTTTCCTCTTTTAGAGCAATTTATAACAACTATAATAAAGCGAAATATCCTCTTGATTTTCCATATTTCCTAAGAGAAAAAGAGCAGAAACCCCCTTCCCTAGATCGTTATCATGGAAGCCTATAACGTACTTCTAAAACTTTCGTAATTACGTCCCACACTGTCAGCCTAAGAGTTTACTGTCTGAATTTTTCACTGGTGAATCTCCAGAGGGCTTTCAAAGCATCTAGAGAGTTCTCACCTATTCGCATTAATTAATAAAAAGTTTCCTCTTAAATTGCTACCACCGAAGAGAATAGTTCTCGAACATTTCAAGATATAAAAACGACCTACCACACAAATATATTATAGCTATGGAATTTTTCATAGGAGAAATTTAATAATAAGAATACACAAGAATAAGAAGTGATCGTACTTTTCCACAATTTTTATTACAATACTACCGGTTTCAGCGAGTGATCGCCATCAGGTACATGTTGTTACAGTAACATGTACCTGATGATGGCAATCACTTGCTGAAACCGGTAGTATTGTAATAAAATTGTGGAAAAGAACGATCACTTCTTATTCTTCTGTATTCTTAAGATGGAATTCCGCAAAACGACGCCTTCCTCTGTGAAATTTAATAATATCTAAAATTCATACGATAAAATGAGATTCATCAGATTTATCATTTGTATATATTAAACGAATATTTATTCATAACTATGAACTTGAAACTAAGCCTCATGCGTTCATTTCTTTGTTAGGAGAGGAAGGTGATTCTTGACATCATTGCCTTGATAACCCGAACTTGACTTACATGAATCTCGTTCATGAAAGTATATTTATCATTGACTTGCATTGTCAGCTAAATTTGTGTAGAATAAATTTTTTCCAAAAAATATGAAACATTTATTCATTTCTTCAAGACTGTAATTTCTTCAATATTAGAGATAATATAACTAAAAAGGTAAATTATGACTCTCTACCTTCATTTAAATTAATGGAGGAAAGGGATAGCTAACTCGCCTTTGGTATTTATATATTTGTAATCGGATTAAAAACGAATATTTTTGGATTCCTTAAACCGGTAAACTTATTGAAATTAAGTTTTCCCACGAAAAAATATTTTTCAGCCATTTAGTAGTTACGCAGCTTATTTACTTTATAATCTTCAAATTTTTTGACTTCACGTCTATGATTGTCCCTCTTTGAATAATAACTGAACACCACTTCCCCAAATAAAATAACTCGATTTCAAAAAATGTGCAATTTTATAGCAGAATTGGAGAGATAGTATTGGATTGAGTTGTGGAGATGAAGGAGAGAAATTGATGGAAGAGACACCGTATTTCGTCCCCAGTTCATTTGCTCACATCTGGCTTCACTGCATTTCCCGAACATTCGCGCTCCTCAGAATCTATTCCTTACAAATCAACTTCCAACACACGTATCTCTCCTTCATGGTTTCTTTATTTTCCATCACAACAAGATGTAGAATATATATGCATATACATCTGATATGTTTTACTGTTATCTATCATTCATAACAATGAAACTCATCTATATAATTTCTAATCTACCTTGTTGTTAAAACATCTTAGCGATTTATTTTACCAAAAGGTAGATCCCTATTTAATTATTTACGAGCAAATAATTTATTCCAGCTATCGGTAGAACCCTAGGTATAGAAAATTAAATTAAATTATGCCTTAAAGTATAAAGAAAAATTATGAATAATAGTTAAATGTGCACATTTACTTAAATTCTTTGCTTCATATATTATGTTTTTTCACAGTACTTACATATTCAACTACATAATTTAGCCAAAATAAAACTCTCCGACGATGAGATATATTTTTTTCGGTAAATTGATTTGAATTTTTCAATATTACTATTTTGAGTCAGATGTTTGATTTGACTTTTATCCTACCTCCAATAATTCCCATTAACCCGTAAAGCATACGCAAAATATGAATAAAAGCATACTGAAGAATTATCTGTAATCTTATCAATATAACGGTTTAAAATGGTAAAAATATTTTACGCTATTTTTCCGGCCTCGTTGTCGGAATGGTCATCATGTTGAGGTCCCGGGTTCAAATCCCGGATGAGGGGGAAATTTTCCTCTCAGGGAGTGGATGTTAGTGATAGTCCGTTGTGAATTTTAGAACCACACTGTAATTGTCCAGAAAGTGGATATTTGTGCGGTCCATGGTAGCAAATTTTCACCATCCTCTGTTCGTTGAAAAAATGAATTTTACGTTTAGAGATGTCCCGTGGCATTCTATTTCTAATAATAAATATTAAGAATATGAAAATGTCAGTTATAACTGGTTACTACATTTCAAGGACAGAACTGAATAAGGTGAACAGTATACCCTAATAGTGAGTACTATGCAAAAGCTCAATAAACGGAGTTTATCTCCAAATATCATCAGGTTGTCGTACGCAATAATCTTTCATTTATCATTACCCATGTATTCACAATTCCGAGGACCAATTAATCTCAAATGAAGGTTCTTCATGTAAAATCCTTAGGAATATAATTCCGCCTCGAAACTCAATTCTGGCACAGAAAAGACATCTCAGGCCCCGAAAAAAAAACTTACAAATCGTAACAAGAGATACAGCGGAGGTTATATGCTATTACCTAGGTACAAACTGGGGCAAGAGACTTGCTCAGTGGCGTAAGATTCCTCGGTGGCACTTCCTTTTCAGTACGGGAGCTGATAAAAAGGAGAATCCGTCGATCCGACACATAAAAGAACGAATTCACGTCGTTAACTAAATTGTTACCGTCGCCTGGGGTCAACGAAAGACTTCCTTTTACGTAACGACAGATTTAACGTGCGATAGCCCTGACCTCGCTTTGGTGAAGTGCATTCCTTCCCCCAAAATACCATTCCAAAGCAACCGTTTCCCGAAATCCTTTCATACGCCGCACTCATTTAGGGAAAAAAGAAGAGAGCCCCGTTTTTAATTAACACAGTTGGTTTCTATGGGAACGCTTGGGAAATTGGAATAGTTTCGTATGAAGTAAAAGAGTTAATAAGAAATAGGTACTCATGGATGAGTGAAAATGTAAGGGAGCGGGGAAATGAGAGGCAGTTCAAAGGATACGATGCAAAAAGGACGAAAGAGAAAATAACTTGGAAAGACGGATATAGAAATAGAAGAACAGAGAAAATATTAGACGAATTCTAGAACCCAAAATATGAGCCCCAACGCCTTAAATTGTATTATTCGATCAAAATATCAACAAATTATTTTCTGGTAAAATATATTCTTTTTATTTCGACCTTAAATCACAAAATTGGAATTAGGTAATGCTGTTCAAAAGAGGAAGACGTATGGCGATAATAAAATTTCAATGCACTTAAGAAAATTGTTCACATAATATTTCGATAGTTTTGCATTAAAAATGTATCTTTATACAGCAAGTGAAATTTAACAAGCAAAAGATTATTAAAATTATTTGATAATAAGAAAATTTCTTGATTAAAATATATGAGTGATAAATAAATGAAATGAAATAATTGCTTACTTTAAATGTGATAATTGCTTACCTTAAATAATCATAGATCTATACCAATGAAAGGTATAAAACATTTTGAAAGCTCTCATTCAAAAAAAACCTCGAATTCGATGCGGAGGACAGATTATTATAAAACAATCAGACATTAGTTTCTGTTAAACTGAAAACTTATCCTGATCGGAAATTCGTCGGAAAAATAGAGAGCACGAGAACGGACAAATAAAAATACATTCCATCAGCAAAAAACATAATTACGAAGATAATCTTCGGCTTTTCCCGAGAGGTGAAATTCTCACCACTTTTTACTTCTTAATTGAGATCGAAAAATATAGACGAACCCACGCCTCCACTGACAAGCGAACGTTGCCATCTTTGGTGCACATTAAAAAAACTGTTTGGATTTACGGAGAAATATATTCCGACCTCTGACATGCATGAGATTCATGAGAAACAAATTAGGTACACATTCATTGTTATATCCGTCAAACAGCTATTCATAAGATCGGAGACAGCGCCACAGTGTGTCCGAACAGCACACTTCAATCCTAAGCCTGTAATTTTCGTTCACGAGGATCGATGGTATACCCAAACACGTTAAGCAAAAACCTCATAAGCGAAACAAACGCAAGCCGTTTTGGTGACCATAAGCGAGAAGTATACCCGCGAGTTCTGACACGAAATCGTAAATCCCCTCATCCCTTTACGATCGTCGACACCACTAAACCTATTACGTCTTATCTCGCTCGTCCCTCGCGTTTAAGACCCCAAGGCTTCGGCTACCGACTGCTCACCAACGACCACACCCTTTTTTTCTTCGAAACGCTTCCGATTTGTCTTACGTTTGTGGATGAGGTCGTAAAAATGTCCTCCGCTGAAAAATGTCCAGTGTTTTCAATTGATTGGGCCGAGCTTCTGGAGTATAATCCACTGCGTTGTTTATTGTTTTTTATTCCTGAGTGATGATGGCGATAAATGGAGCAAGGCTATCGGGAAGTGGGAATGTATTACTGGCACTTGTTAGATGGGTTGTTGAGATAGCTGCCCACTTTTGTTCTTAGGAAACCTCCTATGGAAATTACGAGCCAAATGTTGATAAAGGGGCGAGAAAAACTTTTTCGGATTAAATTTTTAGTCTGAAAAAACAGCATTTTTAAAATGGGCAAAAAATATCTTCTCTAATGGCACTTTACTTTCAAATTGTTTCACTTTCGAGCCATAAAGAGGGATCCAAATCTGTTATCAACCAACACTAAGAATAAATAATGATAAACTATTAGCAAATTCTTAAGACTCAGTTGTAACAATATTTTTAACAATAAACAATAAAATGCAAGTAATAATGATTGAAACGATAAACTGAACTTTAAAAATAAAACGATGCTAGAAATAAATACCTAAATCTATAATTCGTAAAGACTATCAAATATTATTTTATTTAAATTTAATTCATAATATATGAAAGATGAAATAAACACGTCTTAGGTCCTTGAGAGCGTTGCATTAATAATACGGACTCTTGAAATAGTCGGTACGATGCGGTTAAGAAATCCCTTCAATGGACTCCCCTTTTTCCCATAATTGCCTTCGTCATCCCTCCCTTGTGCCATCTCCCTTTTTCAGCGTGATCTTTTGATGTTTTCGTGCAAAATACGTTCTTTTTTCTTTTGCTCTGGCAAATCTTGTTTACACCCATTTTTATCACTTATAATTTCATATGTCTTCCTTTTGAGAGTTAATACAGTGTAAATATAAGTGGTGTAAAAGCAAATATGACATAAATTGACTGTAAAAAACTTGTTTAAATGTAACGATTTGCAAATTATAAACTTCTATTTATCAACCACAAAAGTGAAAGCGAAAAAAGAATATCTTGCATCTATGGATTTAACGAACTATTTTGATGAAAAATTGTTATTAATCAGTCAAAGCAATTCATAATTATTGATTGCACCTGCATTGTATCTAGAAACTTGATCGGATTTTCGCATAAGGGTCTTTTATAATGTTTATTTTCACGTGATTTCTTCCTGAAACAACATTCCTTCACGTCCTCCGACTAGAATTCTCCTTTCACTATCTCTTGGTTTCGCTATTTCCTTGTATTTCCCTTATTCTTTTTCTATCCAAGTTTATTTCGTTCAACCATCTCTTACTTCATTTCCATTTCTTTTACCTGTCGAACTCTTTTCAAATTATGATAATCAAAATATTATGATTCCGTACTATTCGTGAACGATTAAATGAAATTAAATTCTACATAGAGTTAATATGGTTAGGCGTTAATAGGTGAAATGGTAACATAATAAAATAAATAGCTTAGTATTTTCCACAGAAGTTGTAATAAAACGAATGGTTACGTTAGCGGGCTAACATCCTCAGGTAAAGATTATTTATTCGTTATATTCTAAATGGTTTTAGAGCTAAGGTATTACAAGCAAATATTTATTATTGTAAAACATTCGCCATAATAAATGAGGAAATAATAATAAAATAAATAAGGAAAAATTAGAAAGCTTTGGTGATTAAATATAATATGATGCCTTTCCAATGGCAAATGTAACCATTAGTTCAAAGGATTTGTTGATGTATAAAAAGAAAGCTTACTTTCCTCTGGAATCAGCTGTCAGCACAAAATTTTTCCAAACAAAATTAAATAATATTTAAATTATGTTAATACTGTAAAATTATTTTCAAAGGTAAATGATTAAGGATAAAATATTCCAACGGGGAATACATGTAAGACAATAGGAATAAACCTGGGATATAAAGTATAATAGTGTTCTGAGGAGAAAGTAGGAGAGATACAAGCAAAAGTTGCCTAAATTAATAACTAAGAAGAGTTTACGACAGTCGTAAGATGACGTCATAAAACTCTTGTTACGAGGTCAGCTTGTCCTTGCTCCAGAAGTTGCACTGCGAGCACGAATTTGGAATGAGGAAAAATTCTTGAGTATCTATTTCGCCTTACGACAGGTGAACAGGATTCCACGAAAGTATTGTTTCAACCGTTACACCAATCCGGGTAAAATTTTTCTATATGTTTGCTGTTTGAAAAATATTTCGCGAAATTAAGTTTTGTATCAAACCGGCAGGAAATTTGAGCAATTCAATAAATCACAGCTGTAGTTGTAATAAAGTTCGGGTATACAGTCTATTAATGCAAAGAAATATGTAAAAGTGTTTTCTGTTACATTCGAGTAAAGCAGTTCCAATGAGTGAAAGTGTAGATATAAATGAAAATAAGTACGGAATATCTTAATTTTTTTTCCAGACCTGAATAATGAAATATTTAACTTTTAAATGGAAAGATCATGAAGAAAAGGGAGGAAAATGAAGGATAATTATTTCATCATGATAGATGTCTCACTCTATGTGATTGATTTTCGGCATTAATTACGTAATCAAACGTAACGTAGATTTTGTTTTTCTAATCTGAAAGAAATTATATCGATTTTTATTTAACGAACTAGATAAGGAATATTTCCTGGCTCTCGTTTCTTTATATGTATCTCTCCACTCCCTTTTGAGGGGTAAAGTTAGGAATAATTCTAGAGCAGCTAATTGTTTCTTCCAGCAAAGGGTGCACCCTTTAGTTTGGAGTCATTCACAACGCATTGCAGAAAGAAACCGGCAACTGAAAAAAGCATGGGTTCGCTTTTCTTCATACGATTTCGGATGCAAACAATTCAGTTATTAAAGCTGGATATAACTTATTGGCATGAAAAGCTACGCCTACGAAATATGTCCACAATTTTATGAGCTCATGAGGCCAATGATATGCGGAGCTTATACAATCGTTAAAGGACAAGGGAAGGGATATTTCTCCGAAAATATGATATTTACGGTAAAGAGGTAAAAAGTTGAATCCGAGCCCAAGTCAAGAAATGTTAAAGCCCCAGTCCAAATAAGCAACAGAGATATAGGTCATTTTAAACAATAACCAAAATAAAATCATGATAAAGGTACATGAAGGTTTAAAAAAATACAGGGAATGAAAAATAAATCGGCGTTCTTTTTTAACCGCTTAAACAATGTAAGAACATAAACTCACAGATAAAAACTATAACGAGTATCAATATCCAATTGATTTAGTAAAGGAATTTAACTTAGCACTTTAAAGCGTGCGCTTTTTCACTTCTGTTTAACTTTATTAACTAATTGATTTACAGAAAATATATTTTAATAGTGGAATTGGATATTGTTAAAGAAAAACTGCGTATTACACCTTCAATAGGGTTTATTCTCTGCAAAGATTACTAGGAAGATATGATTCATTCAACGGACATGATGTTTCAGTTTCCAGGGAACTATTTCTGATAAACCGTATTAATAAGTATATAATTAGGTTTATGGTTATTATTCATCTAGTAACAGAATATTTATCTTATTGCACCAATATTGTGCTATTCATTACTTACTTTGAAGAACAATACGAACTGCCACAATGCTAGTAATTATCCATTTTTATAGCTGAAATAGTGCTTACCCTGAAAGAAAGATAGAGACAATATTGATTAGAATCAAAGTAATTGGTTAAGGTTACACTTAATGATCATACAGGCTAAATATGTATATGATAAATCATAGCGTCATATTAAACTAATAAACGATCCACTCTGATTTTTGCTGGTTAAAGTAGAAAATTTAATCCTGTTTTAGTTTAGAATACTAATTAAAAGCCAAGTTGACTTTAGGGAAAAATTTCTTTAAAAATTCAACACGTCATAAAAAAAATATTCATCAGGGGATAAATATTCAATTAGTTTTAAAAATAATCCTCCTAAAAGATAATATAATATGTGCATTAAAATAACGCGGATGCTAATGAAATAATTAAAAAAACGAAATAGATTAAATTAAGTATTGAATGAAACAACAAATAAAGGATAGAAAGAATTTTATAAAGCTACATTTTTCCAAAGAAGAATAAATAACAGAAAATGTAAGGGAATGTGAATAAAATGACCGTCAGCTTATCAGATTAAACGGAAATGAAGTGAGCATTCCAGGAAATTCGTTACACGTGTACATTTTTCGAAAATCCCTAACAAAAAACTTCAAAATGGTCTCCATCTCTGCTTTCAAGTAACGCATTGAAAGAGGAGACTGAAAAATAAAAGTGTAGTAAAATTCCATGTAAAAAAGCTTCCAGATTAGAGGGGTGGAGAAAAAGCGTATAAGAAACGATCTTACACGTGTTCCCGAATGCAACGGGATCTAATGGGAGGGAAAAAGGTTTAAAGGAGAAGTAAACATCGAGCGGATTTAGTTAGGCGTGGGTGGACAGATAGGAAGTTGCATACACTCCAAATGAAGTGAATGAATTCAAAAGACGTGAATTAGAGGAGAAGGATAAAATGGTAGGATGAACAATAATACTATTATTGCATTAATATTCTAGAATATTGAAATGAATTATTCCATTCGGCAACAATTTTCAACTTACTTATAAACTAATTTCGAATGATACCATAGATCCATATTTATTTCAAAGCTTCTCTCATTCAAATGATGCAAGGTTAAAATATTGGAATCTTGCAATGAGTATACAAAAAAGTGATAATTTAACTATAAGTGCGAATATGTGTGCATATTTTTAATCATTCTGTCTTACGAACAAGTATTACTAAACAAGTTCTTAACATGATCTTAACGAGTGTCTTTGAGATATTTGAATCAGAGAGATGACACTGAATTCATTTAAAATGCTTTTGTACTTCATTTATATATTGACTTAAACGAATCGAATGTAAATTTATTGCACAATTAAAAAAATTGAATATCTTAGGAAAAAAATGGCAGAACATATGTTATAGGGATAAGAAATGTAACAAAGTTTAGAAACTGAAAGTATTTTTGGATGTCAATACATTTCGATATTTACCATTAATTTTATGGATGAACAATCTTAGCAACTTCTAATAATACATAGCATTTTTCTAGGTGAGATATTTAACAAAAATTAAATTAAATGGTTTCTCAGTTGTGCATGAAATTATATCGAGCGTATTCATTCAAGTTTCAAAGTTCGCAGTTTCGGTGTTAACTTTGAAGTTATTCAAACACATAAAAACAATTTAAGATTTATTGGAGAGTAAACTGTGTCAAAAATTCAGTATTCGACTCGTAAAATACCCGTTCCTCTTAATTTGATCTATAAAACTCTCGCTTACTCCTACGATTCCATTGGTAAATTTAAACTCTAACTTTTAAGGAATCATTGAAACCAAAACTTATTTGTGCGGAAAAGTTTCTCCACTTTAATCTAAAACAGATTAATAACGATGAAATATCAGAAAAAAACATCTCCTTACTCATATTTTATTAAAGACATAAATTATTTTCGCTATTACCATTCAAACTGTAAAGTGCCGCATTCATTGTGATAATTGACAAACCTCACGTCTTCGATATGCCGTAGATGCCCCTCATATTCACGTCATGAGAGTAATATTTATATAAAAATCCTTATATAGGATGTCTCCATATTTATCATTGACCTTGACGATAAAGTATATTATTCATGAATTTTTAAAAGTGGTCATTAATCTTATGAATGAAATTGCTGCATTATGGTTTAATTATGGAAGAGGGACGATTGGCATCATTCGATATCGAAAACTAATGTTGTGTCTGTAATCTGTTGCGACGTTAATATGAAAGACTAACATACAAATGTGCTCATACTATAGATTTTGAGGTATAACCAATCGATATGATGGTTAAGTCAAGACTTCATAAGGAATATAAATACCCGTGACACAATGATTAATTAGAAGATTAAAACCAAGCATAGTGTAAGCAGAATAAGAGTCAAAATACTGGAGAGAAATTGTGAAAAAAATTAAATGGAAGACATATATGGATTATATCTGCATAGGTAAGCGATGAAGGAAGAAAAAGTTCTTGGTAATCTATTAAGTAAGAAAAATTTATAATGGTAAATACATTTAACTACATTCCTAAAAAATAGTTTCAAAGAAATAGGTTAAGATATCTTCCGTTCAAACCAATACTGCGAAAATCCTCTGCAATTTGACACACAAGATAAAAGGAAGCGTGAAGGAGAAATAAAAACGAGACGGAATACGAGAACGGATAAAGCACCTTGCTGGCACAAGATCAATGAGCTTAATTCAACCGTATACTTCAAAGATCCTCCGAACGTGTCGTGGCATCAACGGCCACTCGCAATCCACGGCATGTAATGAGATCGGGAGAATTTGAATTCTCATCACGTCCACCATTTTACTCCGAGAAAAAAAACGCACTTCCTCTTCTTTATAATCCTGTTTTCGTCCGAATGTCGCCTCTTCCGAAAGAGATCGCCGTTATAATTGCGGTGAAAATATCGAAGAGGACACAACGCCGATAAAAAGAACGCTATAAGAAAATGAAATTATCAATATATCGAAGACGAAAAAAGTGAGCTTTCTACTTCAACCGTTGATTACTTCATTGTAACTGCCAAGAAATCGTGAGCCGAGGTTTAACTGGTAAAAATAACGTTATTTCAAATCCTTTAAACTTAGTTTCTCATTCGTTATAATAAAAATGAATTTCTATAAACTTTAGGTGAAACAATCCAAAGGGGATACAAGAAAGATAAATTTCGATTGAATGAAAAATAAAAAAGAACTTTTATTCCAACAGAAGTTTTTTCTTCTAAATTATAAATGAACATTAATGACCTTGTTCGGAACGGCGACACGTTATACATACACATCCGAAAAAATTTTGCTCAGCTTTCTGGCAAACATATGTTTTGATCTATACATATCTTGATGAATCGATTCTAAAAATGAATAGTAATGTCAGAAAATTCAACTGGAGTAAAACTAAATCCCGTAAACGATATTCTCGATAAACAGAACATAAATTACAAGCGCATCGTTTTCGATGGTACATAGTTACCGGTTGAAATTTTTTGGGATAAATATCATAGTAATTACATAAACACATTAACTTTGAGTGTATAACTAATTCTTGCTGCCCAAAAACTAAAATCAGAGAGCTGTTTGAAGGAACTCAATTACGAGTTCGTCTGGTTTAGCTTCCGCAGCTTATTTATAGCTGTCGATTTTCATTGACCTTGGAGTCGTCTGACCCCTCGAAAGAGGTCCAACGATGAAGATAAATCACGGAGGGTATAATAAGTGTATTCCAAAGGAATAATGATTAAATAAATAGGAGAACAAAATTCGTGCACGAGATAGATCTAAAGGGTGCGAAAATAGAGTTACACAAAATAATGAGAAGTAAGATTCAATAAAGTAAGGAAGAGCAGAGGGGCTAAATTTAGGATGGATGTAGAGATGAGCAAAGTGGATGCGAGTCTCAGAGGATTTGAAGGAGGGTTCCAGAATAGGCGAGAAACGCATAGGTTCTGCAAAAGTGGATGACTGTATCTTACGCATGAATATATATGCAGGTGGAGTGCGGAGTAAATGGGATTTGCTCTGATTGCTTCGTAAACGGATTAACTCTTTTTGCAGTTCTTTATCTGCTACAGAGATACTCTTGGGATTCTATGAGGCACTATGCCGGCTCTTATATCGATGATATTTAAGGCACTTATATCCGCTTTTAAACCATAATTGGTAATTATAATGAAATCGTTAATGCGAAGGAACGTGTGATCTTCATATTCCACCAACGACAAAAAATAGGATAATTTATTGTACTCACTGAATTTATGCGCTGAAAGCAAGTTTATTGCGCATTTATAAGATATGGTACATCTTGCAATTATTATGGATTTTATGTGTAAGATTCTATGGCCATGTGAAGTTAAGCCAGCAGTTGCTGATACTATAGAATAACTGCGAAAATATTTTATTAAAGACGCACACGAATAGTAGTAGTAGGAGGCATTTAAAGAAGTTTAACGTTTAATTTCCCTTAAATAAAAAAATAAAATGTAGATAATTATAATTCTGAAATTGTGAGATTATTTCCTACGAAAATTATTTACCGTAACTTAAATTCTCCATCTAGTCCATTAAAACGTCTCAGACATTATTCACCACACAATTATCTTACTTCCAGTCGAATAGTATCTTTTATTTCACTGGTAGCATATCATAATTATCGATAATCAAGACGGAGCTCCCGCTGAATACCTGCAGAGGTAATCCAAACCACGTTCTCTACAATGCCCGCATATCCACTCAGCCGCACAAGATTCCAAAATGTATTTCCTCTCGAGATCCATTCAATGAGCGCTACCAATATTCACGCTGAGAACCCGTGGTGAATCCAAGAAGCAACTTAGTAAGTCACTCCGTCATATAGAAATCCCTGCCTCCTCAAGGCGTCAGACGATACTCTCAGCATACATTCCAACTTCCTCGTTACCATCATTCTGTCTATACATCATGTTCAGGTCACTCACACCTTTGCCAAACTAGTCATTCTAAAAGAAGTAGTTTTAAGAATCGCCAAAAAAAATATTTCATAAAAATAATGTGTGCATAAAGCTTCTTCGAAACCTAAAAAAAATAAAGATGTCCTTCATATAAAAGTGTTATACGAAATCTGTAGGCACACCTGAAAATGGTTTTCGTACAATAAGTATATGGTTTCATTCGATTACTACAATATCAACTACAGCAATATCTTTGGTGATGCAGCATAAACATCATCGTAAGGATTTGATATTTCATCTTATATAGTATATACACATTTAGCATAATAATGAAGAAAAAACTTAATATTTAGTGATAAGTTGTTAATGATCAGTAATTATTTACTGATTGTACACTAAATACAGTACACTGATAGTGCACAAAAATTCACTGGCATTTGTTGCTAATTTAGCGTTTGGGTTGATTAACAGTGCAGATTATAAATTCTCCGTTACTCTAATTGTTAGATAACAATTTTGAATTTTAATATCCAAGATAATCTGATACTCATTTGTTTTACGCTAACAAGTAACAATAGAAAGCAACACCCTGTACTAGAGTGAATATGTATAGTTAAAAATCCCTAGAAATAGACTCGTGAAAAAAAGACAGCAATGTGTTACCATTTTCGTCTTTGGTTATCGCGTGCCTTTCATGTACTTCTCATGAACGAAAGGTTGATGCGTGTGTTCTTGGAAAATGAATGCAGAGAAGATTGATGTGAGAAGCGAATGTCGTGGAAGATGTATTTTTGCCCGAGGAAAGAGCTTCAGTGAACGAAAAATATCGGTTGTCCGGATGTCGCGTTATGTTCATCGTGACACTGATATTTATGACGGCGGATGAGAGAGATTTAATGATTCGGTAGACATGAAAAAAGAATAATGAACTACCTAAAAGCTATAGAAGTATGTGACATTGGAGGTTGAATTTAACTATTTATTCTAAAAATATTAACGCAGGTAATGGATGAACCGGTAAGAATTCTTGGAGACGCTAAAATGTATTACTTCGAACTAAAAGAAGCAAAAACTCTAACCGAAAGAATAAAATTTATTGAAGGGCAAGAAAATAAAAATATCGAAAACAAAGGATAATATCTGATGTTTCAGAAGGTTGAAGTTTTTTTTAACAGGGCAAAGTTTTCTTGAATACTAGAATAAATAATTATGAATTATTATGGTTTGGAATTTCTATATCTATAAATAAGAGAAGGCGTGATTTAGTTGAAAGCCATAGTAAAATGAAAATACTTTGTAATTTCCACAGAAAATTTGCTTTACTTGCGACCGGTTTCTTAAAGTAAATGCCTGAAGATGTAATTTTACATTACGAAACCGGTCGCGAGTAAAGTAAATTTTCTGTGGAAATTACAAAGTTTTTCGTGTGAATTTCATGAATTTTTCAAACGCACATCTATACATCATACGCAAAAATATCCTCGTAGAATGTCTTACCATACTCAGGTGAAATAATCTTGCAGTATAGCAAATGCATTAGATCACATCAACAAATCCGAGAAATCGGAATGCTCGATACATCGAGGTGACGTCAACAATTTCCAGTGCTTCGCCATAAGTATCGAGAGGTGAAGATACATTTATATGCGAGGAAAATTCCATTCCTCTCTCTGAATAGTGCGTGGGAAATGGACAAGCTGACTCGAAGTGTAGGAAAGAACGTAATCTAGATCGGAATTTCCAGCGAAAACTGAAAATTGATCGAAACAAGAGCCGTTTTAAGTAAGACTTATTTAATGAAATGTATAGAAAAACAGGTTATATTTGGCTTTATTATCTATCCGTAAGAATAAGTGACCGATGGGATCATACTGATCATATTGATTAAATAAAATCAAGTTCACGAAGAGTTGCAATCGATCAGGGGAACAGAAAGGATGGGGAAAGATAAAAATTGATTTTACGTAACCAAGCGATTGGAAATGAATTGAGAAGATTACAATGACGATTGCTAAGGACATAAATATAGAGAAATCCTTTGGTTCCTGGTGCTTTCTAAAGCAGAGAAACGAAAAAAGCGGTAGATGTATCAGGGATTGGCTTTAATTAATAATAATAATAATAAATGTCTTTATTGCAGGCGAAATTGAGACTAAAGAGTCTCTTCTTCCATTTAACCCATTATAAAAAACTTAAATATGCTACTATTTACAATTTATGTTTGTTAATGTTCTTATAACTAAATCGAAAATTGAAACATGTGGACTAAAAAACCGAAGTGAAGCTTAGGAAAATAATTATCCACAGCAGGAAAACACCCACACAGAATGGGGTGTGGAAAACCTGCTCGAAGCTAGTCATTAAAAATGGCACACCTAATGTGAATTGCCCTAACCTGATAATGAAGATGGTACAGTTATAATAGAGATCATAAAATAGTATATAAACACAGGGAATTCTAGATAATAATAATGTTCACTCTATAGTCTTTTCACTAAATCCATGCACTTAGTCACTTACTGTTCCCTTAGGTAAGAAAAAAGAAATCAATACAATAATGATAACAGAGAAAAATCTTCAAAAATACCATTAAGAAATACATAATAAAGGAGTGGAAAAGGGATATTCAATGTCATCGTATGTTGAGATTGAGCAGAGATGAAAGATCCTTGACGAAGGAATTAAAAGGGGACAAAATATGTATCTTCGGAGAGGAAAATTTCCTTGAATTATTCCCACGGTTTAAAAATATTAGATTTTAACATTTAACAATGGTGAATATACGCTGAATAAACTAAGGGATAACTTTTATGCCGCTATTCATAGCAAAATTTGAAAAAGAATTCTCTCTGCCATAGCAAACTTTCTGGAGTATTTATTTTCTTTTAAAAGTATAAAACTAAGTATTTTTAAGTACTTCATGATTTATCAAAGCATACCAATAAATATCACTCCTAGAATTAGGGATAGTAGTGCGTCTTTCACAAAATAAATTAAATATTGTTAAGCGTTACTTGGTGCTACTACGCTAACGAATTCCGTCACATCATTAAAAATATATGCGGAAAGTACCGCATATAAGAAAGTTATTCATCCATTAATATATCAGAAAATAAGCATCATTTGGGCTTTACATTGGTTCTCGATATCCTGTGATCCTCATTTTATCTTTCACTTCTTTTCTATTGTCCCCTTTTTGCTACATTGTTGCCAGATTTGGCTAAAAAGGGAAAAGTGAGATACAGCCCAAGACTCTTTTTAAACTTCCTTCAAAGTTACTATGTATTTGAAAAATGGAGTATTGAGCTCTCCATAAAAACCAATATTCCATATTAAGCTTATAAATAAAAAATAGGCTTCTATGATTAAGATAGCATACCTAACTTTATGACAAATATGCCAAGAGTACGTATTTACTTTCAGATTCCTGAAGACTCTATGTTTACGCATAATATTAAAACCTTTATGACCTCAATGATTTCTGTTCATGGAAAATTTAATGCCTTAATTGTATCACAATCTTTACTATAGGATTCAGTTGGCTAAGTAACTATAATGATGAAATCAATGTGAGAAGGCGTGACTTCGTGGAATGCCATATTAATAAATGATAAATAAATAAAAAAAATAAAACAAAAAATAAAAAATAAATAAATAAACTATAATGATCTTATAATAGCATACACTAGATTATGAAATTTTACGGTCTCTTATTGCATGCTGAACTCCATCGTGGACTAGGATCGACAATTTTGAATGGTACAGTATAATTTTACAAGTCTTATAATTCAAATTTCGAACTCTACTAATCTATATTATTTATAGATACGTTGATTTTATTCATAAGCTCTAAAACAGCTTGATTTAAAATAGTTTAGACTGTAAGAGGAACAGAAAGCACACATCTATCATTAACACATTTGTGGACGGTTACTCCTGTTCTGAGATATATATAACTACACATAGGTTATACTCAGGGGTATCAATTATAACGCAAATGTGGGAAAGATAATGAGTTAAGAGGCAATTAAACTTGGGGGATTCCGCTGATCGGATAATCGGGAAAAGAGACATTTAAAGACTCAATCTTAGACGGAATAGGGAGGTAATTTGATTCAACCTGGATTCAGTGGCACGGAATACCAAGTGGAGGAATGGGAGTTAAATGGGAAGATGGCGAAAGGGAGCATGTGGAGAATGCGGGAAGGGACCGAAAGTTTGAAGCGGGCGAGAGAGAACTCGGCTACAGCGCAAAAACATTACATCTCAAGTGAAGAAAAAACTCAATCCCTTCATATTTCTCTACATTTAAAAGCAAGAAATGGAACAGATGACGAGACTTTGCCCTGAGGATCGATTCAATCTCTCGCTTTCCTAAAATCGAATTCCCGAGCATCTCTTAGCACATTAACTGGTTTCCGTGACTGCGTAAACAACGCACGAAGTGATCATGATGTCAATTTCGAGATTTTCAATCAGAATTCGAATCTCATTGCGTTATTCTTCTCTCGTAAGAAATTGGCTTTGTCGTTTTTTCACTCGGAATTAGGCTCAAATGAAGTGAGGTCCTTCTTAGAGCTACGACTTTTAAAAATTTGAAGGTTAACAATATTGAATTCAATCGGAAGTAATATAGCTGATAACATACATCATAATTCTATCGGAAGAACGGATGAAATAATCTTAAAGCAAATCGAGAATTGAAGTTCATTACGAGAGTAAGCGAGGGAACATATCCCTATTCCAGAACCTAGAAAAAAGAAAAACAATGTTCTCACGAGGAATAATTGAGAAACGGATAAAATTGTTTTTAATGAAAAATTGCAAAACTGCGGATAAACGGAAGAGTTGGGAATTACCTACAAAGCTCCATCTATGGGAATCAATATGCGTAATTGCAAAAATTTCCCTTTTACGCCTCTCTCAAAGGACTGATACAGTTAATCGAACACCGAATCAAAAATTCAAGCTCCATAATTGCAAAAAAATTTCATCTCCGTTGATTATCTGAGCATCACTTGCGACAATGGCGAAAGGTTTGCTTTCAGGTCAAACGTAGATGCATTAATCTAGCAGCGTCCATAACCCTTAAACCCCATCAAAATGTTTTGCCATTCCTCGCCAAAGGGAATCCAATAACCCAGCATGACGTCACTTTTTAAACAGGAATCCATATGCGACAGGCATACGCTCAATCCTTCATGTCCTAAATCAATCCCATCAACCCTTTGCTTATTTATAATCCTACGGTCAATCCGAAAATGCGGACGTGGAAAAATAACAAGGAGATCGGCAGAATAAAAAATCTCACGGAATATAAAAATATAGGTCTCTTTACATATGGCGGACAAGCTTTCAGAAAATTTAATTATGCGTTTCCCGTGAGTAACGGAGCGAGTTTTTCGTTGATTAAGCCCGCTTCATTCCAAAATAACGCGGATTGGGAAAAAAGTCACGTTTCTGCAGAAAGTAGTTCGAGTCACGCAATTTCGCTGTATCCACGGAAATTATGGTGAATGTTTAATAGAGCTGAGGAAAATCCAATCTGAGAGATGCTGACAGTTTAAATCTCTAAAGTAGAACATATAAAATTACCGAGGAAAAAGTTGCCTCTTTAAAATAGAATATGATCCATTGAGATAAGTCTAAGTAAAATGAAATTTAACCAAAAAGTAGATCCGTTTCCTTATTATTTGGAGTAACAAGAAGAAGAAAAAAAGAACAGTTTTGAATATTTCTTGTAAGTTATAATTTTTATGTATACCGAATACGGAATTATTTACCCATTGATAAGAATTAACCCAAAGAAAAAGTTCCAGGAGACAATGGTTTTTTTCATTCTAAAACAATATGAATGTCGTTATCCTCTGATAAAATTCGAAACATATAATATAATTTGTAAAATGTACAATGAAGCTAAATCCTTTCAACTATTGGAATCCGCGGCTAATTACTTTGGCAAGCTATGGAAAGCATAATGCTTCACATAAACAATAGTATAAATGTTTAAGAACTTTTTCACTATTTTCTTTTTTTTCACTATTCTTTATGCCTAATCGAATTCACCATATCACACGCCAAGTTCGGACTATTTCCTTCTAAAACATCGATCCTGGTTTTCATACATTCCCCTGACGATTGTATTAAGCGCAAATTGGAACAAATGAATTGTCATTCAAATCATATCATACGTTTCATTCAATTCTAATAAAGAAAAACGAAAGGTATTTGGATGAAATTAAAGAAAACCGACTGAATATTGGATAATTTTCGATAAAGGGATGAAAATTCATGCCAAAACATAAAAGTTGTAATAAGTCAGATTTGGCAAGCTATAGAAAATTGAATTGAAGAAGAATACAGGTAGAGCGATGCAAAATCGTTATTTCTATTGAAGGATAAAAATCGAAGGTCGAAATATAAGAGAATCCTTTATTTCTTAAACCTCATGGGTGGAAAATATGTACGAATACAGTCGCTTGAATATTAGAACCAAAAAAATAACAACTATATTACGCTGTTGTAACATTAAAGATGACAGTATTCCAGCGGATTCCAAATCCCTGAATAAGGGATGTGGTTTTCCTGCTAATTTTTATGTTATAGGGTATATATTAATGTCTTTAGAATAGTGCATAATAGAGTATCAAATATTTACTATATCAGAAACTCGAAACGGACATGGAATCTCCTTTCAGTGTATTAGTGAATGTAGTAACACTATAGTTCCATTTCAAGCCTCTGAAACCAAAGGTTAACTGATGTCCATTCGCATCACATCTTGATTTTCTCCGTTAAATTGACCACTAGGGACTCAATTCAACTAAACTCGAAGCGATGAAGATTTCATTGGAAAACCGGTGAATAAATCTTTCGACCGTCACATTTGTAGTCAAATCGAGAACACAAAAGATCCCTATTCCTAATGCTGCCATACAATGCTGAAATCGCTCGAATTTGAAGCTTCCCATTGCCACTTACTTGACCGCACTGGATGGTCTATTTGGGAGCAGCGTATTCTCCCTCGTTCATCGTCACATTCCGATCAGTTGCCTTGAACCGAAAGGGCCTCTGCACGGGGTCATTGAGGCCTCTGACAAAGGATTTGTCACTGCGACAATTTAGGGTGCTTCTGGAGATGGCCTCTTTCACCTCCTTCGGTGGATATATTCTGTTGCGAAAGTTTTGTAAGGAATCGAATGGGATTCAGTTCGATAAATTTGAAGGGAAGAGTCGGATAATAGTCTACAAATTTGAAGAGACGAGAGTCAAAAGGACAAGAGATGATCTCTTGATGTTTGGATTGGATGAGAAAGATTCGAAGCAAAACTTTAAATTAGAGTTACGAAGAAACCAGATAACCGATGGCATTATCAAATATCTTGGAGTAACGTGGCAACCAGAATCTCAATGTTGAGAAAACTGGAAATTGCTTGAGGAGGCCTATATCCGATGTTGGATTGAAACTGGCTGATGATGATCACTATTTGGATATAAAAACTAACATAACCTTTAAATTTGTAATTTAGCAGTGTTTATAAATGTGAAATAAAACATATCAGGAAATTAAATCAAAAGAAACAAAAAGTATGGGTATTTATAAACTTTCATAATTTTTGGAAAACATAGCACACATGAAATTTAAGCTTACGTACGTACGCTATGGCATATAATGTCCCTAATCATAAGTAAAAACACCGGCAGTAACTGCGTATTTATGGATTGTCATATGATTAAGTTAAAACGAACATCAGAAAAGAACGAAAAACGTAAGGGGCTCATTCAAGAAAGAAAAATTGCATGGGATTTCGGATGAGTTATTGGACAGAGGAAAACCTGAATGAAATGCAAGAAGACAGATTACTAAACGTAACTGGATGGTATCGGAGAAAAAAATGGCATAAGATGAGAAAGAAATTGGATGACGTAAAGGAGAAACTGCACGACATAAGAATGGGATATTGGATGGATGAGACGAGTGAGAAATGGAATGGCTCGAAATGAAGGAAGAGATGAATCGGTTGTAATGGAGGTGCGCTTGGATGTAAGCATTGGATGCCATGGATACGGGGAAATTAGCTGTACTACAATCATTCTTATTCAGTCATCTCGAGACTGCACATCTGATTCTCTTTTTGCTCCTTATACTGACAGATGTTATGCAAGCAAACGTACGTTCTACCAGTTATCGTTGATCGCTCTTTTTATGTTGGTCACATGAGTACAATCTTTACCTGTTGTTTTTAACATTTTCGGGAATGTCTTTACAAATCTTCTTTTGAAATAAAACGGAAACCTGCAACCTGTCCTAATTTCCAACGTTATTAAGTCTTCGAACATACCTCTTCTACATAACGCGTATATTTCATCTACATATTCGTGAGAAATACGTTTGGAAAATAATAAGTAACTACATCCATCACTCTCTCTTCTACACCATCGACAAAGGAACCCTAATCAAAATCAGGTCTCTAGGATGCATTGAAGCGATCAACCTCGACCCATGGAGTTTTGCGGCAGAGGTTGGTTAATGCGTGAAAGAGGGAAAGCGGCCATTATTGATGGCACTGCTATCCTCCTAGGTCAAAGGTGGTGGTCAGTAGAAGTAATACATTTTCGCAAAGCAGCAGGGTGTCTCTGCAGAGGACAGGGAAGAAATTCATTCGCACATAGTGTATGTGATGCTATTTATTTAAGAAAAGCTATTCCGAGACCAAATATCGATACTGGAAGCAAGATAAAGTATGAAAACTAATCTTAGTTAGGAGTGGAGATAACTTATTTTGTTGAATAGCCTTCGTTATTTCAACAATAGATTTATTCCCTTAATTACTCTTAGAAATCATCAGAAAAGGTCCAAACTAATTACAAAACAAAATGGAACGAATAAAACAACGCGTGGATTTTTTCCCTAACATAATTTATCAATGACCACCGAAGAAGATGTATTGGTGGAAATATTTTAAAGATAAATAAGATATTATAAAGATATGAGATTATCCCTAATTGATAAGATTAGTTAGTTGAATAGTGTGAACAATCCAAAACAAACAAAACTAAAACTTTTCATTCATAGATTTCAATTCATACTGAATTATTAAATAAATATTTAACGGTCACAATAAATTACCAAAAAGCAATATCGATGCAGAGCGTTAATCATTCCACGAACGCTTAACGATTTGTAACGCCATCGATCGCATTATTACATATCTTAAAAAAATAGTCAAAATTCCGAATGAAATACGAGTGAGTGAATAGCCGAAGAAGTATATTTAAAATAAACACAAATTTCGGTTAAGTCGAACAGTATTGTTGTTATCTAGAGTCTAAATCTGCAATAGAACTACTATGATTATGCACATAAGTATCGAAACCTCATCTGATATTCAGTCTAATCAAAAGAAACCGTTGACGTTGTAAAATTATGCACATACATTGTATTTGAATTGAGGATAACATTGCTCTTCATTAAGGAGAACAAATGTTTTCGTGAGTGTGAAAGTGATGGATCATCTAAGGGTATGCTGCATTACTCTGAATGATAATGAATTTTTTATTATCTATTTTTAAAATATATGTAATATGCAAAAACATGGAAACGCGTTCATCGCTGAAACAAATGTTTAGGATACATAATTTGAAGGTAGTGTACATAAAGAATATCAAGCCTTGATCTATTTCTTGATAATAATTTCCAAATGCTAGTTTTGCTCGGATTTCAGCTGAGTATTTATTTATATTCAAACATCCACTTTCTGGACAGTGTGGTTCTAAACTTAGCAACGGAAGCTCACAAAAATCCATACCCTGAGCGGAAAATTTCCACCTCAGTCGGGATTTGAAGTCGGGACCTTAGCGTTAGAAGATGAGCATGCTCATCACTCGCACCACACCAACGAGGCCGACTAAAGTATTAGAAATATTCAATTTTCGCACATTCGGTTGTCGGGATCATCATTTTCCGAATGTTAATCAAACTACTGCGCTGTTCCACTTCGCAAACAATCGCATTAAAGTAATTTATATGGAAACTTCTCACATCGCTTCTCCGTTGACAAGGTCAATAGCTAGAGGCGTTACTAGCGACAGAAAAAATTAAAATGCATAAATGTTTTGTTTTCCATATTTTTATTAAAACTTTAACAAAAGTGTTGATTATAGAATACGGGAGTACGATTCGCAAAAGAATTAGCTAAAGGATATTTCAATGATGGCTCTTTATTTAATTCCTCACTTTATTCATCAACCAACGAATCGTCCTCGAATATAAAGAGAAGAAGTGAAATGTAGAGGAAAAATTATAACAGAAAATGGATAAGGCACTGGAGGAAAGAAACATGAACTAAGAGGGGTGCACTCACACGAATTCTTTCGCTGCCCTCATTTTATTTTCAATTCACTCGGTGGCATAGCTGCGTTGCTCCATAAACAGTTTCCGTCGCTAAAAATTTAAAATAACGGAAACCGGTCTCGTGTTTATCGCTGTGAACTAAAAACTGCTGTTTGCGGAAATAATAAAACTGCAATATGACTCCACTTCTTCATCTAGATAGCGATTCCGTCAACCGATTGGAAAAGTATCATTACCGAGTTTTAATTGAACATTTACGAAAAGGAGTAGAGACGTATAATTTTTCACGAAGGTCAGCCGTCTTCATTAATGATAATCAATAAAGCAGATACGTTGCTTAAAAAGTAAATTCATTTATTCATCTTCTTTTTAAAGAGGGTATACCATTAAAACAAACGAGCGAATAACAATTAATAATACAATATTCTACAATATAATTTTTCTATAAATACAAAATTTGTACGAAAAATATGGGCCCATTTAAGATATATTTTATGTATAAATATTGTTCATTCTAGTTAGATGAGGAGTTAGTGTGGACTTGAAATTTAGGGTTACAGCAAAATATTATCCAGCCAAATATGAAAAAAAATATAGGCAATTTGCTCTTTAAAATTTTATTCGTCACACTAAGTTTTCTATACTATCGAATTTTCTATATATCGAATGAAAGATATGCCATCTTTAATATCGATACAATAATGGCACTTAAATATTAAAAGGTGGGATTACTCGAATAAAATTAATTTTAAGTAAATTAAGAATTCAAAACATCACTTCCGAGTAGCAGAAGTATAGCACAGAAAATAGCACCAAGTGAGAAAGCTTTTGAACCCATCATAAATAGACGCGATTTTTATTTCTAATATTTTCAGATGTTTTATTATTTAACGACATAAGCTTTTAGTAGATAAGTCAAGTATTTCTTAAAAGATCTTCCGAAACTTTTAGCGCATAATATAACAAGTTACAGGAGAGGAAAATTTAACTAGTTATGTATGTTCAAAAGAGAAATGTTTAACGGTCTTCTAATTACAGCCAAAACAATCAAGTTCCAGTTAAAAAAAATGATTGCTTTTCCTTTGCCGGACGCTGTTTAAAAATAGCATAAAAAAGTCTAGAACATACTTCCAGAAGTATTTTTCTTTTCTACTTTCCAACAAAAAAACTTTGTGAATTCCATTCTATTACTCGCGCAATTAAAATGCTTCAATATTTTTTGATACCACGAACTCCCTTAAAACGTCTGCATTTATAAAAGAATGATAAATAAATTTCTGCACCGAATAGAACAAGCCGATGCCGTGGAATTTCTGAAAGAGAAAGAAATTTACGCGCTAAATGCCTTAATGAGAGAAATTTTTCATTTCTGCTTTCATGACTATTCATACCTTAACATTATAGAAAAGGATTTTCAGAATATGCGTTTTCTAATTATTCCCAATTTCTGAACAATAATATTCGACTGAGGAGAAGTCAATGAATATCATTTACAGAATGAGTACGAAAATATACATGCCTACCAGTGATGAATAATATGTAAATTTTAATCATAAATCTTATTGAATATATTTTCAAAAATGAGGGATGCAGCGAAGACTATCCGATAACAATTTATGTTTTAAAGCATACTTTTCTAGCATTCTCAATTCATCCTAAATGCAATAAATATGCAAATACTCACAGTAGAATCTGAGTGACACTGAAATAAGTCATAAACTTCAACGGCCATACTTTTAAACTAAGAACTAGCACAGAACAAGTACAGTTATTTTGAAGTATGATGATTACCATAAAGATGCTCTTTATTCAATTTTATTTCAGAATAGTTTGTTCGCTAAAAAAGAAAATTCTAAATGTAAAATATCAAGCAAGATTTCTTTCCATCCTTTTTTGATTCTTGTTATGTATCTTTAATTTTCACCATCAATTAGATAAGTAGTATAAGCTTTACAAGTACCGAGGTTATGAATCGATAAATTACTTTTATAATATATAGCTCAGATGTTCGTAAACATAAATGTTACTTTTCAAAACTAGAATGTCATCATACATAATTTGAAAATGGCCGAATTTAGAAAAAAATTGAGAATTCATAAAGAATAGAAGCGTACCTAGAGAGGTCTGTTTATTATTAATTGGATAACTTTTCAGGAAATCATAGATTATAGAGCTTTCGAAGAAAAAGTAAAAAATTTTCTTTCCGTGCAGCTGTTGACAACAGATGAAAATAGAATCTCCTGTAAGAGAGATATTCCTAAAAATCCGATGATTTTTGTTGAAAGATCGCACTGAATCGCACTGAAGAAATGCATCTCTTTATCGCATTCACCCATCAATAGATAAAAGTTTTCTTAGGTCACTCAAATTCCTAAAGATTGTCTGAAAAAATGAAGACGAACAAATTCTAAATATAACAATCATAAACTTCCGTAATCTGAATACAACTGGAATCCAACAGATTATTGAGTATTTTTGAATTCTGCAGAAATTGTTCGTAATAGAAACTTATCAGAAGGTTAAACTTTATCCTTTTTCGTAGCATAAAACCCTTTATGGAGAAATGCTCTGATTCTGGAGAAATAGCGAAGCGTATAGCTGCCGATAAATGCGTGCTATAAACTAGTAAGGTACGAATTGTTTGTTGAGAAATCTTTCGCATTACGCTGTACCTACGTATCTCATAACATTGTGTCACGCACTCAGTCATGGAGCGTGAGAGATCGTGATTCAATAGTCTGAGAGAAGTATTCGGAGAAAAGTATGTCAAGAATCCAATAATTGAGATGGTGAAATAGAATCCGCAGTCTCCATTTAAAGAATTGCTGCAACGAGTGGTTATAAAATGAATTCACATGGAGTGTAAAAACTATTTAGCTTAGATAAGAATATAATCAAAATTATCACATATAGTATTCTTTGAATTAATCATTATAATATTATATTCATACACGTTACAATTTATCAAAAATTATAACTTTACGAGCCGTTATATCATATTTCATTACTCAATTGAATGAGTCTTTGTTGGAATTTGATTTAACGGAAAATAAGAAATGTTTTCAATGCTAAACAGTTGATGATTAGGTGCAAGCGTTAACTTCTTAATTAAATTTTTAAAACCAGTAATTAATACAAACTTCACGCATCTATTGATTTCTATGAGATCATGAAATTATCTTTTGGAGAAAGCTGCTCATGTCAGCAGAATCAAATTCTCTGAAAATTAGTGTCTTTGTCTATCCAGGGCTCTTTTGTCAGCATCCATACAATCTCAAGAATACATCCTCTGTCACCGCGAATTTAGAGCCTTTGAAAAATGGGGCTTCCTTTGAAGAAGTTTCGGGGAGCAAAGTCAAAGGCTTTCCAAGTAAAATTGGAGGAGAAACAAGTTCACGCGATTTGGTGAGTAAAAGGGTAACCGCGAATGGAAGATGGAAAGTTTTACGACACCTTATTTCAAAGCCCTCTCACTCAGTAATATATTAAAATATATTCATCTTCCACTAAATGTGAGAATATCGTCTCTTTATTTTTAGAGGGGTTAAGTCCGAAATTTATTCGAGAAAACTTGAATGCTTCTGTCTTGGAAAATTATTGATCCACAAATATTTCATCTTCCAGGAGTACATTTACACAGACTTTGAATCGAATTTTAGAACATTTTAAAATTTCTATAGCATCATAATTCTACCATTTTAATAATATCCGACCAATTTCCGTTGCTATGTAATTCTTTTTTTTCCCTATAATATATCTAACAAATCCGTACCTCTCCACTACCGACTCTTTAATACAAAGTGCCACGAATATAGTCAGAATAAAAAACATCACCATACATTAAATCATCATCGTTGCAAATCTCTCCGCAAAATCAGACTTTGTTGCTCAATGTATACTAATCTCAACGAAATCAATGCGAAAACTTTCCTTTTCCCGTATATTAAATGTATTTCATTATTTTACTATAGATATGTTAATTTTATATATATTATAAAGGTAGACGACTAATTTCATTCGTAGATTTCTATTCAAATGTCTATATTCACTTAAAAAGAGAATCATTTTACATTTTCCTGTGTTCAAAAACAGAAAATGCGGTTTCGGATATGAATTACAGGTAAACGGAAGTTCGTACGCTCAAAAACACTCCTCTGAAACTGGAATTACACTTCAAAAGAGAAGATCATTCTTTTTCAAAAGAGAAGATCATTTCTCTTAAATTTCAATCAATACTTCTGAACCAAAAATAAAGGTACTCTGACTACTGAATGATATAGAACAATGAATTTGTAAATTATAAGTTGCTTGAACTTCAAGGATGAAAGAGTGTCTAAAAACCATCTTCAAATGAGAACAGCGATAGATCTTATTTCACACGTCCACGCAATAGTGTACGTGCATTACGTCAACAACCATTTCTTTTCAATAGAGATCAATCCGAATGGAAAATAACTAAGGTGATAATGAAGACGAGGCTTACGCGAACATGTTGAAGGATTGAAAACCGGGATTAAGAAAACGTTCTGGAGAAGAGACTAGTTCGGACGACGTCATTACCGAGAGATTTGGATGGAAAATAGCAGTTAAATCCGAATGTCAAAAAATCAGTTGTTGAGGAGGTTCAATTGTTATTTTGAGCTTTTTTCGAAGTAAGATCCTTGATATTATTCCCATTTTTGTTTTCTAACTGAGATAATGAGATTATAAACTGGGGAAATCTCCACCAGTTTCCCCGGTAACTTTTTAAATTAGAGAAAACGTACAAAATTGAGTTCTATAATCAAAAGTTTGATGAAAACAGATTGATTTCGATGAAAATAAGCATTAAATGAGTGAACGTTGATAACTGATTAAGTAGAATATCGCGAACATCTTATGAAGCCAATAAACATTTATTAAATTAAAGAAATCTTAGTAGATTAGTAAAAGGGTCCCGTTAATAATTTCTGGTGCAGAATCTTTGATGATTATATGGTGTCAAGATGATCATTTTTGATAACTAAAAAACAATCTTAAAACTTTAAACAAGTTTAACAGTTCGTTATTAATACGATATTTCATGAATAAAAGCGAATCAATAAAGAGATTCTTTGATCCAACTCCGATAATTTCTATGACCCTGTTAATATTATTGACTAATAAAACATAATTTTGAATTCTAAAATTATTTTTATAGAATATCCACACACTTTATTTTCTTGTTATTCCTAAAATAATTCCTTAAGGTCAATGGCACTTCTATTGTTGTAGTGAGTAGCAACAAAATCGAAAAATATGGCTTCATCATTTTGATTGTTAATTAAATTAGTTAATCATAAATTAACGAAATGAATTCTATATTATCATATTAAGGCAAAACTATTTTATCTTGAACAGAAAGTTTGAAAATTATTAAGGAATGCGGAATTGAAATTTAGCATCAAATTTATGGAAATGATCTCGATGGAAATGATTCTCCAACAGAAGGAGAAATCGTTTAATTTGAATAAGCTCAGAAAGAGTAGCTAACCACACGAGGTATTTAAATGAACTCAATTTTAGCCAACGAGCAGATTTGGAAGAAAGAGAAAACCGACGATTCGAAGGAGATGATATATTTCAGGGGAACGGATAAATTGGGGATCGAAAAAAACAAAAGAGTGGGTGAAATCCCGAGATGTGCGGCAGAGGGAAAAATACTAGTTATTTAAATACTTTCTCCTATGGCTCACATAAACTACCACCAATGTATTTCATTTGGCTAAAAGGAATTCGGTCTCATGTAAAAAATGGTGGGAGCCATGCTCTTCTTTTAAGAGGAGCAAAACTGCTTTTCAAAAAGCTGAAGAACGTTGCCCTTTCTCATTAAAGATCTCAATGACGGGATTGCCCTTTCATTGGTGTTATGGTACAAAAGAAGTCCTTAGATTAGACAATTGAAAAAAGTCACATCGATAACTGCGTATTAGGAATATAAATTTACAGTTAGTTTACTTTATATTTTTAATAATATTTATATTAAAAACTATTAAAATAATCAGTTATAGGAATACTTGCCTTAAAACACAAAATTCAATGTATGATTAAAGTAATTTAAATTTACATATAGATTTATAGTGATGACGGATTTTAAAGAATAATAATACAATACAATAAATATAATAATAAGATTATAAATTCATTGGAAATCAAGGAAAATCTATAAAAATTGTATTGATAAGAAAAGTAAAAATATTTATGACATAATTTTGCATTAACTAGTAAATAAATTTTACAGCAAAAATTTGCAAGATAATAACCAGATATTGACGAATACACAATTAAATTAATTTTTAATCCATCCTAGCAGAAAATAAGTAGTGTGATTTTCTGATTTTCCTATTCCTTAAATTGCTTGAATAATAATATTCGTTCCGTGAATTTTAAAAATTAATTTCGAAGTTTTGATGACCAAATTCTTATTTTCCTCATCAATTTTGGTCTGAAAAAGGTTTATTTGTAAATAATACTTAAACACGCGCTTCGAATTTCGAATTAAATAAATTAATGAAAATTTCGGGAAAGTCGTTGTTTCTTCGCAAACCAGAAACGACCTCATCAAGGTAAAATCCGTGGAACTACGTGCGAAGGACTCTTAAAACGACACGCGCAGATGTTAACAAGAGCAGTACGAGGCATTTCCGGAGAGCGGCGCCACCTGAAGTACTTTAGAACAGAAGGATAAAAATTGTAGGAAGAGGTAAATACAAACGCCGTAAATAAATATAAATGTGCGGGTCCCTTTTACGGATCCTATTCCAGAGAAAGCGTGTTACGCGCACTTTTTGTGTGTAAGGCTTGAAACATTGTTTTCGCGGCGGAGACAAGAGGCAGATGAGAGAAGAAAAAATGACAAACTCAAGATGGAGAAGCTAAATAAAAAGGGAAAATCTTTTTATCCACGGCGCCTTCTTCTGGTAAATTCCTCTCACGTCTAAGGCACGCCACTTTCTAGGGACCTCCCGGCTGGTTCATTCCCAACACGCACAAGAACACATCCCCTACCGACATCCTGCCCCATTGGACGCACCTTTACACCATTAGCCCCTAGTTCAACCCCCGATCCACCTTACCCTTTATTTTTTCCTCCAACCCTTTTCCCCTACCATTCTTCCTTCGCATAACCCTTCCTTACCACTCGTGAACCTCTTCCGTAAAGCCCTCTCCTTATCCATGCTTTACACCCTCCTTTTTTACTATCTACCGCATTTCCATCCCTTACGAGCTTTTTCTCTCTCCCTTTTCCACCTCAAGCAGCTCCTTGTCCTCCCAAATCCCACGTTCGATGGACCGAATGCCAATTGCTTCCTGCGATCGATTTCTCCAGCATCCACAAGAGGAAACGCGAATTGACAAAGCATTTTAATTGTAATCTGATTTATTGAGTCCACATTTGCGAAGTGAATTCAGTCGTTCCATTGGCCAAGAGAATAGTTCTTAGAGGAAGGCTCCATTACAGCCCCGATAGAAGACTATTTTATGAAGACTGATTTTCCTAAATGGGTATTGTGCATTACAATTGGATCTATCTGTAATATCAAAAATAATACAATCAATCGTTACTTTGTGGAATTGCAGCATAATGACTAAATAGCTTAGTAATTTTCACATGTATTAATTTATTCATTATCAAAAAATGATTAGCTGCATCCAGAGAAGAAAATAAATCTCATACATTGATATTGAATAAGATTTTCGTAAAATAGTATTTGAGAACTAAATGAATCGATGGAAAGTTCAGGGCTTAAACTATGGTGAACTTGAATAATGACAGTCGCAATAGAGTTAAAATCACTCGCGTGAGCAACATAGTGAATCTCATGAGAAATTTGCCTTTATTCTATTCCAATCGCGGAGTTTCGTATTACATTTAAAAGAAAATCTTTTGAGTGAATTATGAATAAACTTTGACCTTTTCTCGACTTAAAATGTTTAATTTTTGCTTTTATGACCAAAGTTCAGCATTACCATCTCCATAAATAAATCCGATTGCAATTATCCCTTCATATGTTGTGTTCTTTCTCAGTTTATTTAATTTCTCGGTAACTTTGATAACCTGATATGCCCTTAGAATAATTACAGTCATATCGCTATTAAAATCAAAATAAGGAAAATCTGCAGAGTAAAAAAAGTATTTTTTCACATTGGAATAATTGCATAACACTTATTCAAGTTTACTTCTTTTTTATGTCGAAGAAAACTGATCGATTCCTCGTTAAATAAAGCTGCAGCGTCTAAAAAACCGCGAAATTCATAACACCGATATTGTGGAAATAATTTGTATGCAATCCGAAGGGATTTTTGAGAGGAATTTAATTATATATGGAATAATTTTTATGCTGAAATTTTTAAGAGCGGACGCATTCTCTCTTCGTCATAACACTCAGCTGATGGATCGCAGCCATAATTTGTTCCTCATAAAAAGAGGATGGTTAAAATTCCAATATATTTCGAGGCCATATGAAAAGGGAATTTGAGATTTACTTCTAACTCAGCCAAATAGCCAATAAACCGTTTGTATCACAACGAAAATTATGTAAACTTTTTTTGGTAATGAGTTAAGAAAACCACAACAGTTTATGTTTAAACATTTTATATCTAAAGCTTATAGTCTAAGCTTCTAGTTAAAGAAAATCTATTTATTATTAAGAGATCTGTACTCATAAGAATAAATAAATTGCGAGATTAATTTGATCTTTATTACCGCAAGAGCAGATATTCTTTCATTGGTAAAATATTTATATAAAAAGTTCAAATATAATAGTATTTATTAATCAGGAATTGAATTTAGCAAGATATTAGCCGTGGCTATAAATATTAGGAAATAGCTAACTTACTGTCGCGAAGTTTTTGACAGACTTAAGTATAATATTTCTAAATATAATTATCACTGGTGTAGGCTGAACGAAGAGCAAATCATATTGTTTAATAAAAATCTTGAAATGGCCCACTTCGGAATGTTCTAAGTATTATCCCATAAAACAGTGGGCGATGACATTATCTCACTCCAAAGAAGCGCGTTCCCATTCTGAAGAATCTGTATGGTCACGCACTCAGAGGAGCGGCTCAAATAAGGGCAACCTCAGGAACGTTTGAGTTTTTATTATACTCATTTCTCTCCATTTTGGATGAGGCAAAAACTCGGACTTCCGTATCTCAAAAACATTCTCCCAAAGCAACCGGAAGTAAAAAAAAATCCGCATAACACACAAAAAATACACCCAAGTATAAGTTTCGAGGGCAACAAAGAACGATGTGCAAGGAACGGATGTTCGGTTTCTAAACTTATCTTTTATGAAAAGGAAGGTTAATTCTACATTTTAAGGATGTCTTCCGAAAAAGTCAAGATGATGTTCATTTATCAACTCCAAGTGTTCTTTTCAGTGAATTATTTTGTAAATTCTCTATATTTATAGATTGAATAATCAAACAATTCCTACTGCTTATAGCTGTGAATATACGAGCACAGATTATTACGTGAGATTCGTTAGAAAGAATGATTAGTATTCAGCGAGGTAATTTACTCTTCATATTACTGGAGCACGGGTAATTGTTTCTACACAATGGCCTTTTGCGATATTTATGTCCTAAATCGAACGTTCCACTGTAATACGTAAATGAAGGTTAAATTAACTTCTTCAACATAATACGATGGGAAATAATTAATGTTCTCTACCTTTATACATTGAGTATAAACACCATAAACGCAGCATCTAAATAATACACGAATTTAAATTGAATCTAAATCCTGTAAAATAAGTTGAAGAGGTGATTCAAAAATTAGTGCTGATTGAAGCTGTTATTTATTGAAGTATCATAAGGAAATAATACTAATTTATTTAACAGCTTACCCCAATCACATGTTGAAATAAATTAATATTCTAACATCCTCATGTCACAAACATCCACAAACCGAGAAAAAAATTTTCTCCTCATCCGGGATTAGAACCCGGGGCCTCAGGGGATTGTACGCTAAGATTCTGCCAATGAGGCCAACAAACAGTAATAAAGTAACATGGAAAATTTGACTTTGGAGCTACGTCTTATTTCAACAAGGCAACTTACGTTAGAAAGATTTTGATCACTAGTAACTCGTTAGTTTAAATTTCAAAGAAATTAAAATTTAAACTCGCTTTATCTGATGGAAATTCCTTTTTCTTCAATGACATGAAGTTCAGCTTCCTCCGAATTAAAAGATATTGCACGATGAACAAAATTAAAATGGCTTCATTTAGTATTTGGAAGGAATTAGGTAAAGGAACGGCAGTTTGAAGAGAGATTACAAAAATGAGAAAATGCACTTCCAAAAGCACCGGCATCTACTTCATTCTATGGAAACTTTATGCACTTCCGCTACTTACTATTCAAGTATAACCTCTCCCTGAATCGCACCTCTTCCACTCAAGTTTTCCTCCACAGCCATTTGCATTCCCCTCATGTGATTCATATTTCCGAACCTAATCTCTTCCTTCGTTCCTCTAAAACAACCCACCTGTGCTAAATAACTTCATCGAGAACACTCCCATAACTCACTAAGGGTCCGTTTATTTGTTATCGATGTCACACCTCTTTTTTTCTAGGCCAAGTACTAAAGTAGACTGAAAGTGTATATGGAGTGAATGAGCAGGGGTCCTAAAAGAATCACATCCCAATATTTATAAGCTAATTACCGAACAGAATGCGGTACTTAATTTCTACATGGATTATAATAGAACTCAAGTTAACCGTTGTAAGGTTAGTTTGTCAATATATTATTTTCCAGTCAAGTGTCGATATTGATCGATTCAGCAATTTCATTGGAAAATTCAATGATAATAATTAGGGTTAATGGTATACAATATAATGCAAAGAAGCTTGATGTGGCAACGAGAAGCTCAGAGAAGAAGAGAAGATTAGAAAAAGATAGGTGAAGCCTACAAACAGTGTCAGATCGGAAATAATAATATCATTATCAGCCTTTTTAATATATTATCATATTACATTTTGCATTAAAAATATTAAAAGTACAAGTATATTTCTTGATATGCATGCAACGCATCTTTAGTTAACAAGAATTCATCAAAAATGCATATATTTTTCAGAAAATAAGTGAAGGTAATACCTGCAAGTATACATACCTTACTATCATTCCGAGCAATTTACAGAAATTCTTCGGCTCACAAACTGTTCAATTTATCAGTATAGAATAACAATTTCCCTCCATTACCAATGAGCGTGTACTATATTAAAAATTTTAATTGAATCTCAGGAATAAAAACTTAAAAATAAAGTCATACGATCGATGGAAATTTTCTCAAAATGATGTCAAGGGATATAACTTGTAATCGTTTCAAATGATTTAATTTACGAAGAAGCTCATTCAATAAATTCATCAGCTGGAATTTTCCCAAACTCGTGCACAGATGACCCCTTTTGTGTTGATGGTACCGTCCGGACATCGAGAGAGGATTTCGACACATGTGACTCGAAAACTCGTTTCCATTGGGAGACAGATGTGGAGGGATTCTTCTATTTTCTTTACCTATTTACTTTTTAAAGGAGTTCTGGGAAATGGAGGTGCGGAATAAAATCGCTATGGACTACGAAATAGTGTAGAGATGGAGGATCGGATAGGGAAACAAAGTGGCATTTAATTAAAAGATAAACAAAGGAAGTACGAATTTGAGTTTCAAACGCGAGAGCTATGGCTATTAGAGAACGATAAATAATTTTTGAAAAGTTGTATGAATGTCCGATGAGAAGTTAACTGTAAGAAAAGATGGAAAGTGAACTTCTTAAGCTCTCTAATAAATTTCTTAAAACATATTAAATAATATTGAAAATTATGATTTAATATCTAGCTATCTGACCTTGCACTGATGTAAATGCATTTTAGAGGAAAAGTAAAAAAATTATAATATTGTCTAAAGATCCTCAGATATCCACTTCAAAGATGTTCTTATAAATAATTCAAATTATATTCTCAAAAAACTTATTGAACGAAAGTAATTTTCAATACATTCTTTCAAAAATAATTAACAAACAATTATTATGTTGAAATTTATAATAAGCTAAGCAGTCTATGGAAAATACTCTATTATACTGTCTCTGAAGTAATTAAAGTAAGGTACCTAAATTTAAAATATTTAATTTAACAATACTCGTAACATTTGAGTTTTCATTAATTCTGTAGCTGATTATCAATTTCTATTCATATATGTAAAGAATATAAAGAAAGTTCAAGATCATGCCAAAGAGTCATTTATATTAAAACAAATCCAGATCAATATGAATTGCTTATCATTCACGAATGAAAAATCAAGTCTTCCTATGATGCTAGGGAAAAGATACTAAAACAAATTACGGTCTTAGTAAATATTGGCGATTAAAGAATTATGCTTCTTTCGTTTAATTTCCTCCTACATTATTGGAAAAACCACATTAATCGGGAAATTTAGTAATAAAAGATGTTTTATTTACATTCCATTCTATGATTCATGTTTCTAATTAATGAATAATTCAAGGAAATCTATTGCACACAATTTCTTATCTCTATTCAACTTCTGTCATATTCAGAATAATATTCGTAACAGATCTTAGCTTAACATCCTTTTCTTATCGTATACTCCCGTAAAGAAAATAAGACAAGAAGAAAGGAACTTAGAATTTTATTCTCTACGTCATCATTGCCAGTACTTTAAAAAAAGAGGGAAGGTTAGAAATAAATGCTTTCCGAGTTTATTTGCACTAAGTATCCTCTATCTGAGAACAAAAGAATAACGATAGTTTTTGCGTCCATCGAAAATAACATAGGAAAGAGAAAATTAAAGGGAGCGAAGGTTTCAAATTCGCTAATAACCCCATTTACGGTCATTATCGACGCTTTGAGGATTTTGGTTTCACGGGCTGCTTTTACTCTTTCGTCCACTGGGAATGATTTTGAAATTAGGGAACCAGACCTTTTTTTCTAAGGGCGCATCGTTTTTTACTCTCGGAATTCTCAGTTTTAAATATTCTACATTCCCACGTCTCCTTTTCTAAAAGAAATCTCGTGTCATATTTAATTTTATTTTATTCTTTAAATGTAAATTGATATATTATAAATGGCGAGTGAACGACAGACGAAAATAATTAATGCAGTAGGTGAAGCACTGAAACAAAGGAAGAACGCAAAATTAAGAATTCATGTTATTAATAAACTAATTCAAAAGCTGATTATTTCAACGTCGTTTGAACAAATAAATTACAAAAATGGAAAGAGATAAAACTTCTTTTGCGCAAGTCAATCGTCATGCTTTAATATTAAACTGTAATTCGACATTTTCTAAGTTACTTTTCATGCAAATCCCGCCATATCCCTTTCCCAGATCATCAGCACCCGGTAAAGAGCCGTGAATAAGGTACTGCTTGAATTTGGTTCAGTCAAATAATTTCGTTATCAATGTCTTCCATGTTTGAGAAAACCTATATTTATAAAAATATAAATACTTCTAAAGAAGATCTAAAGTTTCTCTTTTTCTTCTCCTTTCAATCATTCTTCCCATTTCTGAATTGATTATATTTTGAATTGGGCATGTTAAACACCGATCAAACGTTATTGATAAAAATTACTAGCTAAAATAAATCAATATGAAAACAAAGTCAAACAGTTCTCTGGTACTTTTAGAACCTTCGCTCATGTACTCTTATTCTACTTATTCTTCGAAAATTAATAGTAATTAAAATATCGCGATACCCTTCACTCAAGAGTAAAATAAATCAAAAGTTCGCATTGACATCGTTAAATCACTTGTTTTCGCGGCTTGAAGTTTGATACAGGTATTACACGAGTTTACTTAAGCAATTCTCGCGCCGTTAATTCCTCCAACTGTATATTAGCGCGATTCTACGAACAACTACCTAAACCATAAACAATCTCGTTGCGAAAATAAACGACCGCGCAAAACATAGTAACGAACGATTCTTCAAGACAAACTATTCTCTGAGCGACTTCATTATACCTGGTAAAGGCATTTAACTGACGTAGGTTGTGATACTGAATCATTGTGAATGAAGCCCTTTGTTCATGTACTACGAAAGATAATATTCCGTAAGCCGATTAGAGTTTAACAAGAGATACAACTGGTGAGGCAGCTCCCCTCCAAAGCACGCCGGAATGAATACCGAGTCCAATTTAAAACAAAGTTCCCTTTTAATCTTTAGACGCACCCCTTCCACCTAAACCTCACCGCTGCTGTTCTTACGGCATATAACTGGAGTCAAAAAAAAGTAACTTTCAGAGGTTCAACCAAGAGAGCTTATCAAACCACCGAAATTCCCTAGGAGAAGGGAAATAAAAGTAAAACAAAACTTGGGTTCTCAAGCTGTGCCATCCTCTCTTTCATTAGCTCTCCACCTTAATTTCTTAACCACTTTCTAATTCTTTTCTACAAATTCCGCAATATCTTCTTCCTTTTTCTCGTTCACTTCCTCTGTACCTTCGGTAATTTCTTTTTTTCCCAAATGAATCATGGCAGTAATAAGGAGAAACTCCAGTGATTAAATGAGAGAAATCACCAAAATACTTACAAAAAATTCATCCTTTCATTACCATGCTTAAGTATATGAAAATCATCAATTTTGCTGTCATAGATTTACAAACGATGTTAATGCAAGTATCTCCTCCATAACATCCTATTCGAAATATTTATTATCCTTCTTCCGGTAGTAATGATGATCATCATAATATGCATACAATGATTTTTAACTTCTCATCAAATAGATAGCCAATTATATCTAAAGTAACTCCAATTTTACAAGCAATATACATGCACTAGCAGTAGAATATGATTTTCATACCATTCCAAATACTTTAGAAACTTGTAGATGTGTTTCAATCGAATACAAGATATTTGCTCCCTTACGCTTCATTTCGCTAATAGTAGCTGACGATGAAGATAATGGCTCTAAGTAGTTAATTTATTTCTTTATGTTGCAATTCCTAGTTTTATCAGCCGTTGTGGAGATTGTTCAATAATTTTCAAATAACGAAAAATTATCACACGATTTACAAGAATATAAATTCCTTCGCAGTCCTCTCGTTCGCTCCTTTGGATTTGAATCGCTTTACATTTACAACGATTCCAAAGGATGTAATTAGCCTATTTGAGTCTATAAACAATTAAAGCTATAATTGCTCAAATAAATAATAAATATATTATGATAACTTCAAGGCTTTATTAACTTATATTAAAGGACTTTGCACTTTCATGTAACGATTTATTATTTTTCATTAATATCTTTCTGTATTTCCTTTTGAATCATTTAAATTATTGCTATGAAAATATAAGTAGAACCGTTATCATAAATAATGAAATGACGAATTCAAATATTGAAAATATATTTAAGGGCGAAGACAACATACGTATATGTACTCCCGAAGTACTTTCTGAAATCGCATTTTAGCGAGGATTAATCCCATTTCCATCTGATCATTATTTTAAATTCGACCACTTGGTGAATCATTATTCCGATGATAAATCGGAATATTTGGTCAAATGAGAACAGCAAAACCATAAACAAAAACACGGAATATGAGCAGATTTACATTGAGGTCAAAGTGATAAGTATTGTGATAGCAGACACATGAAACACCACAATCATGCGGTTAAAATTTCATAAAAAGCAGGATGGAAAACAGTCCATTTATCTTAGAAGGTAAATTATGGGAAAGATAAGAGATAATCGCATATTGCGATAGAAGAAACGAAAACTAGAAGCATTTTGGGGAAAATTACTCTCTAGGGTCACAAATAATACAGTAGCATCGAATGAGCCTTAGAGCACCAACTAGGCTAATAAAATATGAACGTCACACATCCTTGATTTAATGACTCTCATTAAAGTAAGTACTCGTCCGTAATACGCTAAACGAAAGAATGCACGCAACATTTTATATATCTCTTTCTGCACGAATTACCCAAAAACACAACCGTAACCGTGTCTCCATTTGCTCTAACCCGTTACTGAGTTGGGACTTTGAAATATACGCACAAGGGCAGACACTTGTAAATGGATCGTCACGCAGAAGCAGGTTTCGAGGGGAAAATAAATAAGGAATTCTCTTTTCCAATTTCAATCGATAAAGCAACCGATGTGCACGCGACCTACTGAGGGAAGAGTGAAGTAAAAATATTAGACAAAAGAAAATACGGAAAACGAATAATATAAGGAAAATGCGGGGAAGAAACTTGGCCGTTTAATTACATATTTATTTGTTGATTAATTCCAAGAGTTAATTATGATTTGGAGAGATTCCAAGTTTAGTTTGAATTTTAGCCTTGCTCTTAGTTATATTTTCTTCGGGCGGAGAAAATGAAAAAATAAAAGAAAGTAAATTTTAGATAATATTTTATTACGATAATGATATTTCTTCGGAAGCAAAGAAGGAAGTTAATTTTCACCATTTGATAAGAATTTCTGTCATGTAAGATCTTTAGAATACCTCAGGAGGGAGTGAAAAATCCGTATTTTAATTTTTAAAATATCTGCGAATATTGTGATTATAGTACGATTATGATATTCATAGAATTTTTTGCCGGCCTCGTTGGCGTAATGGTTAGCATGCTAATCTACTAATGCTGAGGTCCCGGGTTCAAATCCCGGCTGAGGAGGTAATTTTCTTCTCAGCGTCTGGATGTCTGTGACGTCCGTTGTTGAGTTTGATACCTCACTGTAATTTTCCCGTAAGAGGATGTTTGTGTGGTCTTTGTAAATAAATAAATAAAGAATGGGGTCTACGCCTATTGACCGACGATCATTTGCCCGACGGACCTCTCGCCCGATAGCTCACTTGACCGACCGCTCACTCTACCGACATCTCACTTTGCCGACAAAAAACTGACCGACAACTCCCTTGAATAAAATTATTTATGTGCCAAAGGAGTGGATTTTGTATCCGTCTTTATATTTTGAGAAAGAGATTTAACAAGTTTCGAAGAACCAAAAATTAAATATTATAACATCTTTTGTTAACTTTATTGAAATATTAAACTAACAATAGTTAATAAATTGAAAGACTTTATTGGAATATTAAATTAACAAAATTCATTAGAGGTGTATGTAAAGATATTTACTGCACTTTTCACGAAGATTATTTTCTATTTGGAATTGATTTATAATTATTAAAAAAGGTAATTTTATTTTCCTTCTAATTTAAATTTTTATATTGAAGCATCAAACTTGCATTTATTGAGATAATGAATAAATTTCACTGTATTAAATTATTAACTTCCTTCTTTAAATGTGCATTATTTTGAAATTTATTGTATTTAATTTACGTTTTCAATTTTGGCAGTATTTTTTACTGGTTATTGAACAAGTATAAGAATTAATTATAAGAATTATACTTGTTAAATAGGTCATAAAAATGATAAAATTATTCTGCTTCTTATAAAAAGTTCGTTTCTCCAATACGTAATTGTTCATTATTTTTAAATTTTATCTTGAGCAAAAAATTGGAATTTCCCAACTCGTCTAGACGATCCGGAGAAGAGAAAGAGGGATTCTCTACAATTTGCCGGCCTCGTTGGCGGAATGGTTGCATGTTACTCGTCTAACGCTGAGGTCCCGGGTTCAAATTCCGGCTGAGGAGGAAATTTTCCTCTCAGGGTCTGGATGTCTGTGACGTCCGTTGTTGAGTCCCGAAAGAAGATGTTTGCGCGGTCTTTGTTAATAAATAAATAAACTGAATAGCAACTTTTTCTCCCTTACCTTTGTTCGTTTTTTCCGGTTTGTGTCTAATTTTAAGTGTAAAAAATTCGCTTCACTGTGATCATAAATCGAAAAACGTAAGTCATCGAACATATTTCTTATTTCTACATCGAGTTGTTACATAGAGGAAAGTTATTACAGTTGTATATGAATTGAATATAAAAAGAAAATAAATACTTAAATACTAATTTAAGTTGAATTCAAGCCTAAGGAAGTTAGTACAAGGTTTCAATATTTTATTTTTTGTATTTTAAAAATATAAATTTTTATGTGATTATACAAAATATAGATTTTTTACAATTAAGAAACCACAATCTTTTGTACAGATAATTCATGAAACTCAGAATTTCCTGAATAAATAACTTTAATTAGTATTCGTTAATCGCCAAAAGTTAATGTCAATTACTGACTTATAATTGCACGGGGAGCCTTCCAACTGATTCTTTAATCTAACGATGTTAAATATTTTTTGCAACGACGCCTATTCATTCGGCACATAAATAATATTTTGCAAGCGAGTTGTCGGTCAGTTGAGCGTCGTGGAACCGAGCGTGGGACAAATGATCGTCGGTCAGTTGGACGGGACCCCGTAGAATGGCATTATATTAGCAATCCGCTATTTTTGTGTTCTTTTTTGCATTTGAAACCCATTTACTGCAAATCGGAGGTCAAAATTGGAACGAACTATTGAAATCTTAAGTCACGAATAATAGACTTTGATTCTAAAGTTCGCAATAATTATGGAGGACATAAAGTGTAACTACTATTTCATAGCAAATAATATAATCTTCACCTCCTATACGTACACATATACTGCGGTAACAAAGAATGTAGAATATTTTTCAGTTAATATTCTCTCAAAAGGAAATAAATTTTAATTTTATCGACGAATTCGTCCTATTTCAATTATAAGACCATGATAAATTAATAAGATAATATTGTAAAGATATTGCACAGTTCTTATTAACTTTCATTTAAACTGATAAAGGGTTTTAGAATCACTACGTTCATAGTTCAATTCACTTATAGCTCCCTATTTTCCACTTTCACCGTGATTCATCTCTATGCTCCATTATTCAGACTAATCACTCACTTTCCCTATTGGTCCGCTCTATGTTTTATTCCTTAATATCTTTCTTTCAAATATCCAGAGCGACATTCATTCTTACAGAAAGTGGTCAAAATATTAGATAAATTATCGTAATTTTCTTTCTGATTAATAATTTCTCTCTATTTCAAAGTTTACATCCTTTTGAAACTTGAGACTCACAGAGTGTTTGCAAGTATATTAATTATGGATTCTCGTGTGATTATCGAAACAGGCGCAGTTGATGGCCACTTATCCACCCAAAATATAATATTTAGTTCATATTTGAGATAGTAAAGTGCTTTAATCTATGAAATAATTATAAACATTTAGGATGTAGGAACGTAGCATTTTCCTTGCAAGAATAAATAGTTTGGCTTCCACAGTGCCTACATTTTCTCATGGAGCCGCCCTTAAAAATAAAATGGGATAATCTATACCTTTTTCATTCATCAGGCAACCAAAATTGAGAAGATGTGCTTTTCTGAGAGCTTTTTAAACATGATCGCTCTTGATTTTAGTTTTCGTAAGAAGCCACCTCACCTTTTAGGTTACTGCGATGACCTAAACTCTAACACTGAAATCTGACTTTCACATTACTGTTCGAAATCCACCTTTGGAACAGTAATGAATTGGTGCATACTCTGTCTATAGATATTGATGCATACAGACCACCATTCCATCTTTTCTCTAATTCTAACTCTATGATTCGCATTGGCATTGTCGTGAAGATCAACTCCGCCCATAAACTTTTGTACTCTCGGACGACATGAGGTTGTGGGATACACTTAATATACTTTCTTTCATGCTGGCTAAATCTCTTAGCCGTCCCTAAATGGAGAAGCGGTGGAAAATTGCCACAGGAATAACTGATATATTGTTCTATTTCATTATTGATAGGTCAATGAATTTATCAAAATCATTAATAACTTATCTTCTTGACCTTTTAGTGAATTTCTTCGTATCTTCTATTGTACACTTTCCAGTTCTATTTACCGTACAGTGAAGTAGTGTTTTTCTTTAAAATACAAAACTATGCGGACGACGAAAAGAAATTTTCGAAAAACAAATTATGTTGGGATAGCTCAGAAATGACTTTTAATAATTCAATAACTACATTGCTTTGCTTTTTTTCATAAGAGATTTCTCTGGCTCCAGTGTACGGCTAAAACTGAAAAAAGGATCAATCTGATGAACAAAGACACCAGAATTTGAAGACAAATCTTACAGGTTTATTTTATATAAACATCTTCGCGGAATGACGTTCAAAGGTACCATTACCATACCATAGGTACCATCTGCTTATCTACGGAAAAAATAAGCGAAAATATTCCAAATAGCCGATTTTCTTCATTTAATATGTTGAACAATATTTTCAGTTTTGCAATCTCGTCCCTTTTGTCCAAGCATGAATTATAATATGAACATAAAATAAATATTTTCATTAATTGCTCGTAAATTGTTCCTTTCGAAAGAGCTACGGACCAAACCTTTATCAAGACCCTTTGACCAATGCATATGTTGCTCGGGAAACATAAAGCATTCTGTGAGAAGCAATAATTCAATGTATTTCCTTAAATCCTATTTATTTATAAGTCATTTCTAATCTTGTTTTGCGGCCTTTTTGTTCAAAAAGAACTATTTTCTCTGAGGCTAGGTCGACAAAAAATATTCGGAAAATTCATAAATGCATTTTACGCAAAATAGATGTGGTTTCTCTGTAATAGACTTCATATTCATACCTAATGGATCTCCTATGTTCTAAATAGGAAATTAAGCGTATAGAGAACATGCTAAAGCTAAATATGTCGAGACATTGGGATTGTATAGGGAGAGCGGGCAACGCCATCCCGCTAAAGTTGCGAAAACGAAGCATTAAGTTCAGCCTTCAAAATGGTCCAGAAAAAAGTTTCTTTTTCATGAAAAAAATCAAACGATATTACTTCTATCACGGATAACTACTTTATATCCAAAATAAAAATGTTTGATTGGAAGTAGAAATGTTTGATTCGGGCAGACTCATACGATCGAAAATGTGACATTTTTTAAAAATTCTAAAAAAAGGATAATCATTAAAACAGCTCCATTTTTGCATTAATAATTATTTAATTACTTCATCTACATAAGAAAATTATCGAAATTCGAAAAACAACATAAAAAGTATGAGTAAAACATTAATTTTCGCAACTTCGGCCGGATATGGGTTAATTATGGGTTCACGTGAGTGTGATTATCGATACGGCCGTTATTGATAGCCACTTAACCACCCAAAAGCATACATAATATTTATTTCATATTTACAGCATTTCAGTCAAAAATGCCAGTTTCCTTTGTTTATTTAAAAACGCATTCGACACATAATGAATAAGCCGTCAGCGCCATCAGTCTCTTTACTTTCCCACTTTGATGCATGATTGGTAATGAGGGGGAAAATGTGTAGCAGAGGGAAAATGGAGGGCAATAGAGATGAGGAAGAAGGAAAGCACACGAAGCAAAATTAAAGTAATATTTTCAATTTTTATTAATCGGGACTATTTTCCCGTTTCATTCTTATAATTTTAAAAGATGAAAGAAATATGAGAACTCAAAATTAAATTACGCAATTTACAGATACAAACGATATTGGTTTTTTATTATAGAAGATTGACCAAATCTATTAATAATATCTATCATATCATAATCTATTAATATATAATTTGGTTAATTTTACGGCTTTAAAAGCATTTGCTAATCTTCTTTACGCTTCTTATAAAATATTATGGAAATTATCCATATTAAGGGCGTAAATAAAATTATTCCAATCAAAGGCTTTGCCTTGTTCAACAGCACATGCAGAAGAGAAAATACAGCATTTGGCGAATAAACTAACAGTATGCAAATGCTAGAAATTAGGCTACTTATGTTACCAATATACGTATATACTTGACCAATAAACATGCGTACTAAGGTAAGGAAAGAGTAAATGATTGGTAATAGCTCTCCAAAAATCTCCAAACTATACTTTATACTTTTTTCGCTATTTCGTGTTAGTCTTCGAAGTTAACTGCATAAATAAGACCGAATTAAAAATATTCCTTAACATGTCTTTCGAGAGAAGAGAAAAACCGATGGCGTATAAAGAAAACGCCCAAAATTCGTTATGAGTACATTTATTTTAAACGTTAATCTCTAACTTAATTCGTATTTGCGATAGATATCTTCTAAATATTTTATATAATTCTCTCTCTTCCTTCTACCAACCTTTTTGATTATAAACGATACAAATTAACGTATCTTGATCGCTACTAAACGGAAATTAAATATATAAATAAATTGCTCATGAAAAGTGTCCCTATTCTATCAATTACATATAATTTCATTTGGTAGCATTATGGAAATGAAGAAATAAATCGGACGAAAGGTAAAGTGAAGACATGAAAAACAATGCCAGAGTTACGCACAAATTAGAGCGCACCCAATACTTCGGTGTACAAACACGGAGAACTCAGAAAATATCACACCATAGACAAACATAAACCAAGCAGTGAAGGAAAAAGTAAATATGGAACAATATAAGTTGAATGAAATAGTCTCTCATATCCACGATACGGATTTCTGCCGAATCCTCCGAACTTCCAAACATTTGCGACGAAATTTCAGAGGAGAACTCTTTATGATCTACACATCTGTTTCTTCGTTTCGTCGCAACGCACGAAAAACACTACCTTCGCATACATTTTCCCTTTGGAGCATCGCACCGCCGATAGAGGAATCAAAGGGTATCGAGAGATTGAATTACTGCCGTCTTTACTTTGAAATTTCTCCTACATTGGGCCATTGTTAAACACGATAAGCGGCTCTCTCCAAATGTACTCCACAAGAGCCCTCGATCCTTCGCACATCCATCGGCCGCTTTAATTAATGAGCAAATGAGCAGCGGGAGTAATTGAATTCTGAAGTCTCGGCCACGCGGTTCTGTTTTTGACGTTTCTCTTGGAGTGGCCTTGTTGGGCGGGAGATGATGAAGGATACGAGAGGAGCATTTTAAACATTATAAGGATGAGTCAAAGCGGAATCCAAATAGGTATTTCGTCTCCTAGACCCAAACATTATAATGTTTTATAATCACAAAGCAAATATAATTACCACAAAGAATAAACGAGATACGACTAGAAATATTCAGAGACGTGGAGGATGCCAAATGAAGGAAAGTGAGAGAAATGTAAGTGTAAAGGATGCTACGGGGAATTGTAAGAGCAAAGAGATGAGAAACGAGAGGAAGTGAAGAATGGATCGAAGAGTTGGAGAAGCTTCGAGAAAGATTTCGGGTGGAGTTAACGCCTATGTCCACATTCACTGTTCCTCTCTTTTGGCGAGTACTGAGAAAACCGCACTTCTGCGGACCCCATCAGCCTCTTATTTAGCAAGTTTTTTCAGCCACGACTTCAGCGTGTGTATATAAAGCCACGCTAAAACCTCCTTCACTGCATCCGCCGCTCTTATGCACTTCCCGCTCGTTTTTATGAGACTTATTCATAAAACCGCCGGGTGGTTAAGAAAACCAGTCGATTCCCTTTTGGGTAAAGGCGTAAAAAGGTTTTCTTTCCTCCTTTTGCACTCTACGAGGGATTAACGAACTTTGCGGAAAGGGTTATGAAGCGGTTTTTTTGAGGAGTGAATTATTCCGGAGGTTTCGCTTTAAAACGCTGTTTTCACAGTCTGTTTTGATCTGCCTCTCACAAATTGTTCCCGGAACACCTGGACTCGTTTTGCAAGCCGGGTAGATAACGTTTGGAAACGTAATTAGAGCCATAAACGTCACAATGGGATTTGTCGAATTATCTTGAATTATGAGAGGGATATGAAAGCGTGGGAAAAACGCAAAACTTGACGATTATGGATTAGGCGATTTATGAACTAGTTTCTGACGAATCAAGTGTAAGCAAAGGGAGACTACCGTCGATTAGATTTATTGTTTAGGTCCTTTTTTGGAAGTCTGACTTTTTAAGATTTTCAGGTATTATGATTGAAAGAAAGTTTCCGGGCTTTCAAAGGTGTCATCATTGGCTCTGAAATCCCTCATTGTGAGAGCCATATCAGTGTTGGAGAGCCGATTAAGCTCATCATTTCTGAATGTGTTTCAAAAGATTTTCCAAACTCATTATATTATTCTATAATATTACTTGCTTTCGAAAACAAAGTATCGCAAATTACTAGATATTCCCTTTTCGAGAATACGGTTTGACGAATGACGAATAGTTCGTAATCTCAGATTTTATTATCAACTTGATTAACTATTACAACTACCATAAATTCAAGGCAGTCCGAATTTTGACTACATATTGAAACGGAATCTTATTAATTATCATTGAAAATACAGCAGAAACTTTATGATATCTCCCAGATCTGTTAGAATTTTACCAATCATAGATATTCTGTCACGGAAACGAAGAAAATATTTGGAGAAAGGCAGTAGAAAAACAAAGTAAAAGAAACATTTGATAAACTACTTCATTAGATTACGTGACACTTTTATGCTAACATTCATGGTAATTAACAATAAGTTTTATATAAAGCACACATATATTGTATTGAAACTTTTTTCTACCAGAAGGAATTTTTTTACTTTCCAATCTTTTGAATCATACAATTAAAAATTATCAAAATTTCATTAAGTTGAGAGCTTTAATGATTCTACGTCATCAGTTGAAATAGTGTCTATTCGTTTACATTAAAAAAAACGATTCTTCCTTCATATTAAAACTCAACAAAGCTATTCAAAATCCGATGGTTGGTAGAAAATATACTGAATGATCGATAAATAACTCAAATTTTTGAAATCCTTTGTGTTCACAAAACAAAGAAATGGAAGAACAGCGGCCCGGAAACATCCGAAATAATCATGTCATTGTCTGAGGAATGTTTAATTCGACTGAGGTTCCCACGGTGAAAGGGTAAAAATGCCGATGGAAACTTCTGCCGAAGCATTTTCCGATCGCAAAGCTCGATTTCTCCCATCGCGACCCTTTCATACCCTTTTAAAATGCTTCCACAAATTCCCTTATTCTTTGATCCGTCAACTTCCTTTCTTCCCTGTTCTCTCCATTTCACGGTGGCTGCGCAATGGACCAGAGGAGGGTTTGATGGGTCCGAAGTTTTAAAGCTGCGCTATAAGAAAGAATCTCAAAACGGAATGGCTCAAACGATTCTATGGATTGAGAGAGATTCGGCAGTTGCTTTCAATTCGGTAATGAATGCATATTATGATTTAATCTTAATGAGTACTGTAATTTAAATCCTTCAGAAGTAAAATTCTGGTTCATATTTAATTTCATATCGGAATCATGGGCTTTGAAATGAGAGTGATGGATGAATGTTTAAAGGAAGAAGTCCTACATTAGTTTTCTAATTCTAGTAGTCAAAGCTGACATTTATACTGCTTACTATTGAACATTCTTTAATGTTTTTACGTTAAATATCTTCGTTTCGTTTTACGAAAAAGTTTAGAATTTCAGTATATTCAAGTATATTTACGCAAGGAATGATTATACTAAAAACAATCCAAAATAAAAAGGTTTTCCTTTAGCTGGAACCCTATCGAACTTGCTTTTGCTTGAAAATGGTATCAAATTCCCTTTATCCATTATATCCGTTACTATAAACGATAACAATAAATGTACGAAATCGTTTGCATAAGATATCGATAGATAAATAACAGTGAAATGGAATTTGATAACAAATACAATAAAATAAGGAGTCATGCCCAACGTATGGATATCTTATCATCATCGAAATTTCTTACTCATCTGATTTCCTAATATAGATAAAAGAAGGTCTGTTTGAAAGACATAAATACCTTGCATAGCAAGAAATGGACCTATTCAAATCTGAAATCTGAATGGACTGTATTAAAATTAAAATGTTTACTAAATATAAAACAGAAAACAGGATGTGGTTCCCTTTTGATATACATACCAATAAAAGTTTGTTTGCTGACAGCAAGCAAGCGGTTTTTATTACTAATTTTGCCTTAACTATAGTTAACCTAAAGTTTTTATGAAGCTCCTTCAACTATATTTTAAGTCTTTACGTCAGAGTATTTTGAATCGAGTTAAATACCCCATGCATTACTTAGGGCAGCATTTTTCCCGTTCGGGAGTCGAACAAAGGACAATCTATGCAATGACTGTACATCATTCACTTAATATTCATGTTTTTTTAAGCACTGTCCATGTTTCATGATTAAATACTACCTTGAAGTGACTCAAAAATGTGTTCTAAATTCCTTATGGAGAATATATATTGAACTCATGACCTGCGGTACCGTCTTTTTTCTTAAAAAGATAATTATGTTATATATATATATATATATATATATATATATATATGCTTTGGCAATCAAGGGTAGTTGCTTCTTCGCCTATCGAAGTCGTCATAACATATTTACACAGATTCTCCAGTACAGTGGAAAACATATAAATTGGTTCGACAAGGATTCATACATAAGGCGTACTAGAATATAAGGTGCGTTGCAATGTTTTACCAACATTATTTTATGTGTATTATACATACACATATAATCTATTTTCATCGGAAAAAAACTGCACATTCCCAAAATTTGTTCCGTCGAGGATTTTTATATTATACAATTAAAATTTATCTTTACGTCTTAAGTAAATTATATGATTGTAGGTTAGAAAACAACATACACCAACTTATATTCTTCAATATCAAGATAAGATACAGAGGTATTTCTCAGAAGAAATAACGGTTCATATTTTTAATCATGCAGATTTTAGGAGACTTATTACGGTAATTTTAAATTCAATGAGATTCGGCACTAAAAACACCGTTGATTCGAATGCAAATTAATGCCGTTATAGAATACGCTTTGAACTGTTCCGTTAGAAATGTCCGAATATTAACTTTTGGTTGACTGCACTAACATCTGATCTCAAATATTTTTAACTTATTATATACGGCAGTTAAAATTGCTAAGGCAGTTCTTTTTTCGTTTCGTAATGGCGTAAAATACATTTACTGCTATCAACTTCAATGCTTTACACAATATAGTCGAGAGTAACTAAATCAACTAATGGGCACCGACTTGTGAAGGAACCTATACTTATGAGTAGATTTTTAAAAGATGAATGGATTCATTGCTTGTTTAGCATAGTACTTATTGTGAAGTTTTCATCATAGGAATGATTAGCTTTGAGAGTACTGCTCTAAACATAAAAAGGCCAGGTTAATTCATTCCTTCTTGTTTTTAATACTATTAATAGGACTGATAGAATCAAGTGAATAAAAAATAGGAATAAGCCATAATTGCAAATGCATTTTTAACGTATGAACGAATTTCCCTCGTCAATACTATTTTACATAAAAAATGAACAAGATGACAATATCCGACTCTACTGAAATGAACTGAAGAACGATAGTATCTATGGAACACCGAAAGCGTGGGCAAAGGTTGAAAGAGACGCTCCGATAAATTTGTCGAGGAATGTATTCATCTTGTAGAAATGGGGCGGCAAGACAAAGGAGGGCAAAAACTGAATTTGGCAGCCAACAACAAAGTTTGAGGGATAAAGTTAACCTTATATGGAGGCTCGTGAAAGCCTCTTTTCAGAGATAAGTGTTCTTAGAATAACGGATATTCCAATGCCTGCGATATGAGGGTTTTCAAAGAGTTTACGGTATCGGAGATGAAGCGAAGTGTGGGTCAAAAGGTCGAGAAACAAGGAGGGCCTCTTGAGAATCCCTTACGATCAACATGATTTGGGGTATAGAAAAAGGGAGATAGGTTTTTAGCAGAGGGCTAGAAGGTGTTGGGAATGGAAAGAAGAGATTGGATTCTAGAGAAAATGGGGTTGGATTTAAGCTCTGATTTGGGACCTTTATAAAATCAAGAGAATGTGATTTAGGCAGAATTCACATTGGATGAAAAATACAGCTTAAGATTTTAACTGGTAGAGAAGAACTTCTCCAGAATAGACGCCGAATACAGGAGTGACTGAGAAAAATTTAGAAAAGGAAATAAAAATAGTTACACTACGGACCCTGATAAAAACATTGAATACCAAATAGTAATTTTAAAAATACCACTTCATTAGTGACTAGAATCAGCTCTTCAAGTGCGTGTGTTTTTAATAGAGGGCAAAAATAAAGGAGGGCTAATTTATCCTTTTAATTTATATTTTTAAAGAAAGTAATAATAATTTGAGGGATTTAGTAATTATCCACTGATTTTTATTTTAACAGACCGGTTTCATAAGCAGTTCTTATAACTTCAGGTACCTGTATCTCATTTTGTTATTAAGATTTATTTTGCAAGTGATCATGATATCTATACATCTACAATAAATATGGTATGATATACTTTCAAGTGTTGCAAGTATTAAGTAAAAACAATTACCGCTTTGACAGGTTCATCCGCTTGTATCACTGTACAAACTTACCTGAAAATGAAAAAGAAATTGGTTAAATTATCTGAATACTTAGTGTTGAAATTTTTATTTGATAAAGAGCGACTAACAAACTTCATTCATAAATTTATGTTATATGTAGAGGATATCCCCCTTTTTAAAATCGGTCAAATGATATAGTGCATATATTTGACTCTTTACCATTGAATATTCATGAAAGATTAAGCGATTGGAGACCTTTAAATGAAAGCTCTTCGGTGTTGATCTTTCCAGTTACACTTCCACTAAACCCAATTCACACATACATTCATAGAAAGAACTTTCGCAATTCAAATAGCAGCCCTAAATTCCTTACAAAATATAACACATACAACAAGAACATTTAAGAGACCCTAATTCAGGCGGGAGCTTAAACTCTTCGATGAATATGGAAATTGATTTGATAACCTCGTTATTTCAAAGAAGTAATGCATACTAACATCTTCTTTTGCGACAAAATTTTTGGGCAAATTGGGTTAAAAAGAGCTGAATCCCTCACTCGCCATTCCCTCTCATCAGAGGGCAAAACTTGCCAATGCCCGGCAATTGTGAACTCCATGGAAGACGATTCAAACCATAAGAGTGTAAATAAAACTATACATATAAAGACAGAAAAACAAAGATGTGATATTGAGACTATATTTAGAGCTTCGTTCCAAGATCGTCGTACTAACGAAGACAGATGAAACAGGTTTATCTTCTAAGTAAATTAGCAAGTACATCGCCGTATTTCGATTATATTTTTAAATTCTCGTTATAAGAACATCAGATAATATTAAGATAACATAAGATGTTAGTACGATGGAAATATACATGTATTCCTAAACACACCAGAATGGTATAAGTACAAGCTTTACCTTAAAAAATTGAGCAAACGTAAGAATCCAAAAACTCACAAAAACATAAATAAATAAATAATAATATTAGGAGATTGCTGTATTCATTTATCATTTTGTACAAATTTACACGCTGTTATTTCAATAATAATACATAGTTTCAGAAATTGTATTCACGATAGATAATAAACCTTTAGTACCAGATGATGATTGTCCTTTTCCCATATATTTTTATTAATATATTTTATTTTATAATAAATAAAAACGAACAAAAATATGCAGAAAATTTGTTCAGAAATATTTTCAACCAGAATATCTTCAACTTCTTGAATTTTTTTCTTTCGCGAGAAATATATTTTCAATTATCTTGAGACGGAGATTGGGTTTCATCAAGAGAAAGCTACATATTTTTCCTCGCCGGTTAACCTTCATATTTTAATGTAAATAAAGTAATGAAAGCGCTTATTCTGAGAAAAGTTGTGAATCTGAATCATTTGCCACATTCGTATTAGAAAAGCTAATTAGAGATTCACAAAAATTTCCAACTAAACTTATGGAGAAAATGATAAAATTTTAAACAGCCGTTTCAATCAGAAGACGAAAAGAAGCGCTACGCGAATTATACTTTTTTACGGAAAGCGTGAGACATTTTTTGGACACATTAAAGACGGGGAAGGAGATTATAAGCGGAAGTGGAACGCACGCGACGCATATCGATCGAAGCGGCGAAAAGGATTTTCTGCTGCGGAATATGGCTCGTTTGGGAGAACGGTCACTATTGAAAAAAACTTCAAGAGGAATGTGCTTTTTTAAGCAGAGGAGTACTTCACGCAAAGAGTATTATGGAGTGTCTGCTGTCCATTGAGGTGCATTGGAGGGAAACCATCGGTGCAATCCGGATTTGCAACGAGACCGTGTTAGAGATTATAAGCGTGTGCCAGAAACAACGGCAAGAGACGATTAAGGAGTTTCTAAAATGGTTGCGGAGAGAGATGCACGCGTGGCTTAATGCACGACCTTCGAAAGACGCGTGCCGACTGAAAACGGGGAAACGTCCGTTTCACCCCTTTCTCGTGGGCAGCATTGAAATTCTGAGGCAATGGCACCTCTAATCGTAAAAGGCGTCCGAAAATTTGATCCTTGGAATCGACTCGCCTTGCGTCATTCCACTCCTGCCGATGACTAGAATATATTTCCGTCCTGTTATTCCATCGGCACGATACGAATTTATTTATCGTTTATCCAAACCCTCCAATCCTAATTAGTTGCGATCATTGAATCTCTTTATTTCACAGTTTTAACGCAGATGCAGAACACTTGTGCACCATGAAAAGACCTTCGACTTTCCGTTAAATACCTTAGATTTATTGTTTCCTAATCATAAATTCTTTAATATGAGCAAATATTATATAAAATTTTAAAAAACTACGTAAGCCATCGTTTTACCATTAAACGATACCATGAAATAATTGACCACATAATGTAACATTTGTTATGATAAAATAATACGCGCAACAATTTAATATGTCACATTAGTTCTATTGTTCCTGATAGAAGATGCAAAAAAATATTGATGTGCGAGTACCAAATACACTTATATATCGTAAGAACGCTTTCTTTGTCCTTTAGATTAACGAGAAATTGCACGAAAAAAGCGAAATTGATTGAGTAGAATATCGTACTCAAATTCTAACAGGAATGAAAATAATGATTTATACAGTCCCTAAGCAAGATTTATAAAGAAATACTCCTAATTCTAAAGGAAACATAAGAGAATAACTGCTGTCACATTATTAGAAATGGAATAGACGGAATCTGAGGACATACCAGATAAATATTTTAATTCGATCATATCTTTTGAAGCGATATGAAAAACAAAAGTTTTTACCTATAAACTTGCTTATTATTTCAATTTATGGCATGTTTATCAGCAGATTAAATTATTCTTAACGTAAAATTCGATTGGATGGAAGGCAAGTCTAATTTCGAACGACCTTCCCTTTCATCTCCTGGATTATCTGCTTCTATTCCTTCATTCAAACTCTACAATAATTCTTAAACGCACCATGACTTACATTTCCTCTAGACTATCCTCTCCCTTACTATTCCTCTTGCTTTTTATCGATTCCTTCTTTTCAACATTGCATCTCCAATTATCTTTTTCTTTCCACAAATAAGACTATTCCCTTTAATATTTTCTTTTCCTGTTCCATACTTGTTCTCCAAATACCTCGCTTTCCCCAACTCACATTCCTATTCAGACGATACATTTTATTTTACATATCTCCATCCCCATTTCCCTGACGAGGAATAAAAACTCAATAGATCTCATCGTGTGGAGTAATAGTCGTGCAAAATTGCAATACTTCCATCTACTGCATCTTCTACTCTTGCGATGAATTTCGCGAACAGATGATTCCGCTCATCCTAATAAATTATTGATTCATTAAAGACTTCCGTTTTAACTTTAGGAGGATCTTTACAGATATGAATTGAGTATAATAAGTGAATGTAAATAATGAATCGAAAAAGGTATTCCTCATTCATCAACAAACATTCAATCGGATTAAAATTTTTAGTGAGCCAAGTAAATCTAATATTTCTAAAAAATCATAAGAAAGTGATAAATTGTTATCCTATACATTGTTTCGAAGGAGTAAAATATGATTTCAGATAATTTTCTTTATTAATGGGCGTTCACGGTGAAATTCTCTTTTAAAATTGAAAAACCGGATTCCTAATTAGAGAAAGTACATGGATATACTCTGGAATCGGCACCGTCTCTTCCAATAGGGTTGTACAAAAAGGCAAATATAGCAGCATTAAAGATTACTTGGCAGAGAGATGAATGGGCAAAGATAGAGCAGTGGATGAAGTTTGGAACAATTGAAAGCCTAACTTCTTCTCTTAATTGTGTGTACCCGTAAAACGCATAAAAGATAATAGTGAGAAGGAATGTAACAATAATAAAATTAGACGAATTACAGATAATATTAATAAAATAATAGTTATAAATTAATCATTAAAGCGCGTAATCTGTACAAGATGTAATTATTTTGTAAAGGATACCATTCCAAATATAAAGAGGTCCATACAATTCTAAACTACGAGAGACGGAAAGCTCAATATCATAATAGAAGAAATAATAGTTATTTTTACAGCTATATGCGAAAGCAAAACCTATAAAGGAAATTCGAACTCTAATTGGAAGTAATGGAACATCATAATGATGGCGATAATGCTTAGGAATTCGCAAAGCGCCTTGTGAAATGCACCGAAGGAAACCATGGGTGGTCATAGGCACTCGAAAGATGACGAGAAGCAATACTTGTGGTTCAAAATATGCTTTAAGACTCAATAGAATCAAATGACTTAGTAATAAAATATGTGTCGGAGCGAACACCGGCATAGGCCCTAAAATTAGAGGACGATCCGTACATGGCATATTGCGTTGAACAATGGCGAAATAAAGACTAGAACTATTAGACTAGACTGACTAGAAATCCGCAACGGCCATACCGATATAAAAGAGAGGGGAATAAAAAAGACGTTAACTACGGACCAATAAGTCTTACGAGTACGGTTAATAAAATTTTCGAAAAAATGTTGGAAATTATATACGTACGATTTTGAAGAGTGAAAATTGGATCTCTAAATGAATGGGTTTAGGAAACGATACTCTTGCAAATCGAATTTGTGCTTAAATCGAGACCTGGCGGAAGACAAAGAAACAAGTGGATGCCGTATTGATTGATTTATCAAAAGCATTTGACATAGTAAATCATATTATTATTATGGAAAAAGTTTTGCGCATAAATGTAGAGCGAGGAATAATTTAATGGATAAATTCATTCATTAGTGAAATAAATATAAAGGTTAGGATCGGTGAGCAATTATCACAAACTACCAAAGTAACCTCAGGCGTAACTCAGGGAGGAGTGGTGGGGCCCTTATTGTTTTTAATCTATATCAATGGCCTGATTTTCTTAAATTTAATGCGCGCTTATTCGCGCACGGCTGTATTATTTATCGCAAAATAAGAAACCTTAGAGATTACACAATATTACAGGAGGACCTTACAGAACTGAACGCTTGGATGAATAAACTAAAATGTAACGCCACCAAGAGCAAACTACTTAAATTCAAACTTTTTAATTTTAAATTCAATTGTTTCATAGGAGATTCATGGAAATTCCTGGTATTCATTTATCTGAAGAAATTTTGGCACCCTTTCCTGTAATGTATTTATTGATCGAATTAAATAAGGATGTTCGAAATAAAACAAAAATTTAATGAATGATGCATACATTTAAATATTATACCTCTTTGCGACTTGATTTTTTTAATTTTAAAATGGTATTTTAATTTTTGTTTTCTCTTATTTTTTAATGAAATGTAAAATATTTTATTGTATTATTTGCGACGCTCTACCTTCGAGAGGGTTTTCTTCTCGGGTGAATACCAGGAAAGGTTGCTATATCCTGTATTTCCCTCCCCCTATGTTATGACTACAATCTTGCTAGGTGCCTACTTGTAGTCTTTAAGAAAATAAATAAATACGGAGGAAAACACAAAAACCTAAAATTTTAACTCGTGATTCAGTAAGTATTTGTTACATTATACATTGTGATTCAAATGTGATGCAAATTTCATCTGAATTCTATTTCCAAAATGGAGAAGTAAACTCAAGAAAAATACACAATATCGTAAAAAATATACAAATAAAACATTCCGACTTAACATAGTAATAGTCTCATGAAAATAAGCATATGTGTAATATTAATTGAGATTATTTCATTTGATCATTTGCAGTTTATGAGTTTTCAGGAAAATATTACATAGGCTAGTAAAAAATATAGACACGATTTCCTCGATTGCTTTAGAGAGTAGTTTTATCTTTGGAAAAAATCGAAACGGGATGCTGATTTTACTGATTCTTACGTGTACCACAGGACAGTTCTTGATATTTTCAAATTCTGCCAATATTTGTACCCATCGAAATAGATGAAGAGAGTGAATTAACAGCGCCTCACGCGATCGACGGACCCTCTCTTCAAGTTATTAGCTCTCGACTTTCACCTGCGTCAGGACGAAATAATCCGCAACAAAGGACCTGAGATTTATCAAAACCGCCCTTCGCGTAACAGGTCTTAAATCACGCACTTTGAGTTCCTTTCTCCCAGCCTTTCCTTCATTTTTTGCTGCGGCTGGATTGTTTTTTCAATCCAAAAGGAAACGAAAATAACTTAAAGGGTATTTCTACCTTCGGAATACATTCCCACTCGTTCGGACGACAACCCTTTACATCACTGCAGAATATGACGAAGAAGTCGTAAATTTCAATCGACTGCACCGTAAGCGAAGGAGGGCGTCGAGGACCAATCGAAGGCTACAAACAGGTGGAGGGAGATTATGTGAATTAGACTTGTTTCGTTGAGAGAAATAAGCGTTTTTCCTCACATTATGTAACGTAAATCATTTTCATGAGAATCATTAATGAGGGTGATCCGTCATGTTCACCATTTGCTCATCTCACCGTTCCCGATAAAATACGTGATAAAACATTAAGAAGCAATGAAAATTCAAGATAATTAATAATCTACCGCGGCGAGTTAAAATTACATGTTGAAGCATTGATCGTACAATTTGCCTGTCGTTTATACAAGTACTATGAAAATGTGTGAAAATGAGTTAAATAGCTTTGAGTCAGATGGTCATTATAATATAAAAATAAAAAACGGTTAGTCAATAGTAAATATTTCTACCTCAATTTCAATTAAAAATCATCAATAGCAAATTTCACAAAAAATAGAATTATTTATATTTTACAACATTTAACAACTTCAGCTATTTCTTTTCGTTTTCAGTTCAAGTTATTCTGAATTATATAATTCAGTACGTATTTATAATAATTTGAATTCTACAAATATAACTTACGCGTTATCACTTTACATGATATTATTTGACGGTTACTGCTTTGATTACTTTAATGATTCATAAAAATTGAAAAAAATCGTTTCAAATATTACAGTAATCATAAAAGGCGACGTACTTTATACTCTATATATTCCAAATGTGCTTAATACCAATTAAGATCGATGAAATACGGTATTAAATAGGATTTTCGTATTTTAATTTATCTAAAATTCAATCGGAAAACATTTGAACGATCCAATTTTAATTAAATACTTAAATAAAATGCAGTTATAATATAAATCAATTTGATAATAACATGATAAATATATTTTATAAAACAGTAAAATGTTGCAAATAAAACAGGGACAGATAAGTAAAATATCATCTCGATTAATAAGCATAAAATGTAATTTATTTAAGTTCTCAAATTCATTTTGTATCTGTATTTTTGATAAACTTCAAATAAACAGTGCATCACTCTGAATCCTAGCACTTTAAACTCCCATTCGTTCTCACTTTTCTTGATTTTCTATTTCATACGAATAAAATTATTTCTTTATTTTGTATTTCTATGTATCGTTTTATTGCAGCCTAATTTATGGATAAATAGAAGACGAGACTGTCTGATTCCAAGACAAAATGTATGTATATATGTAAAATGCATTGAATGAAAAATAAGTAATAAATGATATTTAAATATTATTTACACATAATACATTTAAATAAATTGTAATGTAATAATTTAGATATTTAAAATACTGAGGATATAGATATATAAGTATAAATATATTATCAACTTCAGGTGGAGTGATATGATTAGAAATGAGTGATGAGTATAGAAAAACTTTGATTCAAAGAGAATTCACTTTATGAGGCATATTTGTAGTTTTCTAAATTATTATGTAAATACGTGTTTATAATCAGGCAGATAATTTTTTCATTTTAAAACATAAATTCAATAATATTCATTTTAATGGTTTCAAAATACAATATTCTTAATAGCGTGATAGCAATCATGATTCTTCACCTCCACATTAAAAGATTAGGTTTGAAGATTAATCGTTTTTTAAAAAGTTCTTTTCACATAAATCTCAAGATTCATGTTCATCGAGTACCTTAGTCGATATTAATAAGAAATTATACATCAGAATGTTCCGATCTAAAGATCGGGGCTAAGAATCCATTTCCTTTAAAGCTTTCCTCTCCCGTACCACTTCCCTGCATCGTCCATTTTTTTACAAAAGGAACTTCTTTCTACGGAAAAAAGCATTTAGCAACCGACTTTTTTCGAAAAAAAGGTGACGCCCAAAAAAAGGAAAAAATAATAAGAAAAAACTGAGTTTTTTTTGGGTAGAAAACAATGCAGCGCTTTCCTTCCGTCTGACGAAGAAGAGTGTTTTGCGATCGCTGAGGAGAAATCTTGCATTCTTCAGGGAATCATACATTTGGTGATTATTTTTTATTGATCATTTTGGGGGAGATGTTGAGCGAGGATAATTTCTACGAAATAAATTTATGCGATAAATGAAGAGAATATAATCAATTGAGGCATAATGTGGATGGTATTACCCAGTTCGTCATATTGATTTTATGGATCGTAAGTACCAAATACCTAAGCTTCTAAAGTTCAATTTTTATAATACATTTCATAAAAAATAATAATCAAATCTTTTATACAGTCAGTATGAAAGACTATCACTTTTATTAACTGGAAAATGAATTTGACACAATTCCATCGTTTTAACTGCTTTTCACATGAAAAAATTCCTAAGCTAAGAGATTCGAAATTAACAGTAATAAATTTCATAAAAAAGTTCATCTCCATACACTTTATTAGCCTTCGCGCATTACTAAAATCCCAAAATCGCAATAGATACATCATAGTATGGTTTTAAAAAAGTTCTTTTCACGTAAATTTCAAGATTCATGTTTATCGATTTCGCTATAAAATATAATACACTCAAGTTGTAATTAACTCAACGAGGTTTTTAATTTCATTATTTCTCAAAAGAATTACAGATATAGGCTCATTTTTTTGGTGGTTCCCCATTAATTCCGTTGAAATAAAATTTCGAATAAAGAATTACATGTGTGTGTGTCAGAATTCAAGGCAAGCTTTTTCATTAAATTTTTCAAGGTTTTTTACTTTTTACCTCAGTATAGACAAATTTAAATAAGGTTTGAGAAGTTAGGGAGTCCCTAAGATTGTTATTTCTCTTCACCGTTAATACAGGACAAAATAATTTTTGGTAGACATCTGGTATAAATTGATATTCAAGTTAAGATTTTGTTTATTATTTAAGATTATTTGCTTATTTTGATTCAATATAGATAATACGCGTGCATATCTAATAAATTTAAAGAAACCCTCAGATTTTTTGTAAATATTTAATGAGTTTCTGAATTAACATAAAAAAGATATTTATAAATATCGGCCATCAATGCTTTATAATTGCAAAGAAATATCCATCATAAACATTACTCCGGATTTTTGAAAATGCTTTAAGAGGACTAAAATTTACACTGCTGAATCTCATATGGAGTTAAATATATTTACTCGAGGTGCATATGCATTATACAAAGTCACTCTTTCGTGAGATGTCTTATGATCTCCACTAAGCTTAACCAAAATTTGCCTTTTCCGCAAGAACCACATAAATTGTTCTTCTTTGGCTCCTAAATGCGCTTTACGACTTTTTAAATAAACTAGACGCCCTTGAACTACTTCCTTTTTGGAAAATACAGCGAATGCAATTCCTCCAAAAGACGGCGATAGAATTACATAAAAGGTGGCTTGTTTCCGAAAGTTTGGAAGTTGAGAAAAGCGAGTTTTTCTCAAAAGGGAGCCGAAATTCCAATTTATTTTCTCACCTCAAGACATTACGAGAAAAGAAGTCGTTTTTCATCCATGGATTCCAGAAATGCGGCGGAGAAAGTTTTCTTCTTTTTCTCCCGGAAGATGGGGTAAGACTCCGTCTGGGAGGAAAAATAAAAGTAGCAGCACTTTTAAGATTTTACGGTTAAGATGAAAACGAGACGCAAGTGAAAGCTCCGCTTCAATGGAAACGATAAGTTCTCCGAATTCAGTTACGGATCTATAAATATCTAATATTAGTAGTCCGTTAGTACAATATCCAAATTGAGAGAGTAGAAAACTTTTTTCCCAAAACGGAATAATCATCTGCTTTAATAAAGTGAATTCTGTCCCTTCAAAAATTATTTTGGATAACTGTGAGATTGTATGAACAGTAAATACTAAAAAATAACGAACATTTTAAAATTTTAAAAGATAATTTAACTTTACCATCCATGTTTACTCGATCAGTAAAAACACCAGTGATGGTTTATCAACAAATAATGAAAACCGACAGTCGATGTAAAACGGCGGCAGGAGTTGAAAAACGGCCGAAGTAGTCTTCGACCGAGATTCCCAGCGATACCTTGGAAAGAACGGATATACACAAATATAGAAATTGATGACGAAAAGTTCCATCAAACCTCGCGCTGTAAACGAAGTGAAGAGAAAAATTCAACAAAAAACCTTTGAGAGGGCGACATTCGGTAGCAGACGCTCCGTCGCGGAGATAATGGGCTATCCCCCCACTCAATCTTCTCCAAGAAAAAAAAGAACTTTCTCTTTTCCGGACCGTTTTAGAGACTGGAACTCATTTAGGGAAGTTTCATTGCGTTCCATTACAAGCATCCGCACATATACATCATCTGTCATTTTTACCTTAGCGAAGGTTCCCATAAGGGGGTCATTCCAAACAAACTCCCTTTCTTATTTTTCCGATATCTTCTAAAACACTTCCCCATACGCACTTTAAGGCAGCCAATGTAAAAAAAGGTTTTTGTGTTCATCTCCAGGGCTTTCAAAGATGATCATAATTCTTTGAGTTTCGGAGGAATTCGATTTCCCAGGAGAATGTGAGAAAACAGTTATGAAAGGGATATCGAAAGCATAAGACCACAAGTTCCATAAGAAAATTATTCTGGATTTACACAGTACCATGATATTAACACGAATTTCCATAAGAAATCTCTTGAAAAAGAAGAAGAACGATTTTACAAGGGGCAAGTCTTAACGATACATTAACTCGTCCATCTTTAAAATTATATAGAATATCCGATATCCAGTATTTCAACGTGCAAATTTGAAATTAGGAATCAACTTTCAAACAATTGATTTTAAAAATTTCAATTCATTTTTAGCAATGTTTGCCTCTCTCAAGATAAAAATTTCTGAATATTACTTCCTGAATCACTTCCTTTGTGTTATTTAAGAGTACATAAGTATTTACACCAAAGAAACATCCATGCAATTTCGATCTTCCAACCATTCTATCACATTAAAATGCGGTTTTGATTCTTAAAGACAATAGAAGTTCATTTCCATATTATAAAGTGCATATTATGCAATAGATTCTTCAATTAATGTAGAAGGGATTTTTCGAGAAGGATACTGTGCCTATTTTTAAACTTCTTAACTATCTTTTACGTCAGTCAATAGTTTTATTGATCGGTGTTAGTATATAACGAAATTTAATATGTCTTTCTATATATCAAAAATATTTATATGAGTACTAACAATTTATTTCGACTAAATCGATAAGTTAACGAAGTTTCTAAACCCTATTGATTCTCTAGGGAAGAATTTGTATACTAGGGCCTTCGTAAGCTTGCACTTTAACGTCCGAGATGAAACTTTAAAGAGGATGTCTCCGAATATCCCTGCGTTTCGTCTTTTATTTGTTCCAATGTTAGGGAATAAGGACAGTGTGAAATTCATTTAAAGCGCCAATAATCATGATGTACAATTAATTATGGCTTATCTTTAAAATCATAAAAGATCTCGAATTTATATTTATTTCTCTATAAGAAGAAATATAAAAGCGGCTATTTAACTTTCAGTTTTACCTTTCAATACTAACATTGCTATTAAACTTTAAAGATTTTAAAGAGGGATTTTATTATAATATAATACAATGATATCGGAGATGGCACATTCAATCCTCTTCATCATGAGTGAAATTTCCAAAGGAGTACGTCTACCCGAAGAGAGAACAACGAAAGCCCATTCTAAACTATGGGAACGATGAATAAATTCCTCGTAAATACTTGAAGAGGAAAGATCGTTTTAAATTCTACTCAGAAGATTTTTTTTAGATAAGGACAGAACAAGAGAAATTTTGGATATGCGATCATACTGTATTTGGTATTTGTTTACCAACGATGGTGTTATGTGATCAATCAGCGTAAATAATACTTAAAGATGTGCATCGTTAGAAGGTCAGGGGGAAGATGAGATTACCAAGTAGATTCAGAGAAGGAACGTTCAAGGAAGATGTGGTACAGATCTTGTGCCTTCCGCGCTATGTAGGCCGATATAATACTTAAAAATAGGTCAGATAGAATAAGGGAAATAGATAATAAACGAACAGGTTCAAAAATTCGCTTTTTCCTCGAGCAATACATGAAAGTAATCGTTTAGGCAAACAGAGTCATGTTGCTTGTACCCCCTGCCACGCACCGAAGGTGGCTTCTAGGGTATCCGCAGAGACATACATACCTTTCGAGTGATAAGAAAGTCAGAAACAAAGTAAATCCATTTACTCGATATAATTCTCCCTCGTTTAATATTTTAAGACCCTTCTTTCCGTAGAAATCTAATGGTATAATTAGAAATCAAATATATTGTAATCGTTCCATTGTATTACAAAGAGGAAACTTATGAATATCTAAGAAGGAGGGAAGAATCATTTTAAAACTATAGCTTTCTTTTACCTGATGATTTTAGAATTTCGACCCCGTGCTCTATTTTGTTTGGGAATTCGTTTCCTCCTATAAATTACCATTGTTTTCACTTCAATCAGTATCTCAATAACTCCAGAGAGTCATTACTGCGATAGAAAGGCAACGAAAGCAACTCGACGAAAATTGGAAATGTTGCATCTTCGATCATCACAAAAAAGTGCTTTTTGGAGCGAAAGAGGGAATCTAGAAACGCGATAAATGACGTAGCATTAGAATCGGTACTTTAATACCCAAGGATCATTTGCATCCGATAAAAAAAAGGAAACAATAAAAACCAATTGATCGGAAGAAAAACGAAGGAATCTGATTCCCTCTAAACTGGGTTATTCGTGTATCTCCTTTCATTTCTTTCTTCAACAATGATCTTTTAGAGAGGTAATCTTTTTCCAATTTTTCCTTTCATTTGAGATTTGCCATTCCAGTTTTTTTATGCGTCCATTCTAAACTCCAAACTCTAAACTAATTTCTATATGTATATATACCTTAGTATAGATATATATAGAAATAGATTTACTAAAATTCAACTGCTTACTCTGTTAATTTAACTTCGATGGAAATATGTAATTTCCGAATTGCGTTTTGTAAGATGTTGAATGTAAAACATTTCAGACGAAACAGGGAGTGCATAAAAGAGAGTTGAATTTTTCAATTTTGTTAAAGTCTATTTAAAATATCAAATCAAAGTATCACTCAAGAAAGATAAAAATGTATTTGCTAAAAAAATACGTCTACATGAATGAGAGCATAAACACATAAAGCTAAGTTTTATTTGTCATATGGATTATTATTTTAACACTGATGCATTGAGTTCCTAATATAGAAAATACCTTTAATCTAGGTAAAAATGAAATAAATATTGCAATGTATATTGGTTACATAGGCTTAAATAAGATTGATAATCTAATTATGTAACATTATAAATTTAAAAAAATAAATTTATTCTTACAATTTACAAAATTATTTCTCATATCGATCATTTGAAGCAAACAAAATTTACTTATGTCCTTTAATTGACAGTATTTATAAAAATTATTGTAATTAATGTGTTGAAAATAAATTAAAATCATCATTAAATTTAACCTACAATCGATATAGACTTTTAGAGTTTAAACATCTATGAAAAGCCTTAAGAATATGAATTTAGCCAATGCAATATTATACAAGTGTTTTTTATTGGTAACAATATGTATATATATATATATATATATATATATATATATATATATATATATATATATATATATATATATATATATATATATATATATATATATATATATATATATATATATAAATTCCGTTTGATGTGTGTCCGGTGTTCACGCTATTTAATGAATGCGTGTCTGTCTGTCTGTCTGTACACTATAGACTCAAAAACCATACATACAACGGTCCTGAGAATTTGAGATATTATTACGTAAATCTCCGGAAAGGTTTTTGAAAAAAATTCATAATTTGGAGAACTCAGTTCGACTCCAGAAGGGAAAAACTATTCCCATAAGATATACATGTAAATTTCGAATTCTCACTTGCATGCTTCCTTTCCTTTGCAAAATTAAATTAGAAATTACCCACGTATGGATTTGAAAGTAGCACCAAAAAAAGGGAAATTGAATAAAGTTTCTTATTTTGGTCATGAAATATAGTTTACGATTGCATTGTGTGTCTGTCTGCCGCATTAACTCCTTATATATATATATACGTCTGTTAGGCGTAGGCACAGCTAGTGGACTATAATTTCCTAAAGGAATATTTGAATCCAGTTTAACCTCAGCGTTCAACAGAAGTGATAAATAGTTGACAGCCGATAGTTTTACAGATATTTCTACCTCTTTTGTCAATTATCTACCAGTTGCATGAACATGCTATATCAATTCAATTTAAGTAATTAATTTTTCGTTATTAATTGCAATAAATACCTCCAATGAATAGGAATCGTTAGTATGTCGGTGAGACTACGCTTCGTCTTACCGTTCAAATAAAACAGCAGACAGCTCTTCTCGAAACCAATTAATGGCGTCTTAATAACACACAGTTTCTTACTTCTCATGCAACGAAATCTTTTCTAACGGAAATTTATTTCGATTGCTCCAGATGCCGATTGCTTCTTCTTTGAGGAGCGAAACACGAAAACACACTTCGAAAACATTTGGGAAAAAGTGCAAGATTTCCAGATGCCCTCTCTCACGACCACGAGGACAACAAATATCGTACATCACCGCTGTCTATCCTTCTCAACCTCCACCAGAGAAAAATACCACTAATCCCGCAAAAGACACAACCTTGCTCCTTAAGGGAAACCCTTTCGAAAATCACGAAACCCTCCTTATTCTATCACGCGTGTCTTTTTCCTTCTCAGAAGCAAACTAAATCCGAAGACATTTTTTTCCTCACACCCTTTCTATCGCGTCAAATCTGAGGGTGAAAACCAAAAGAAACCCTTTGGAAATCCGTTTCCCATGTCATCCTAAACCTTCCTTTCTTGGCTCCCTTTTTACGTTCCCTTACTTATCCCCTCTTCTTCTTTTTTCCTCCCGCAGTTTCTATTTCAAATTTCCGTAAAACGCAAAAACCCGTTCTATAGACATTGATGCATTATATCATTTTCCGGAGAAACTGCGATGTCTTATTTATAGGATATCTAAGTTATTATAAGGAATCTGATTTCGAATCATTTTTCCGAATAAAGTTCCGCTCTATTATATTATCTTCCCAATTAATCTTATTTGACGAATTTACTCGAAAAAATTAAACGACAAATGCATCAGTATTAATAGCCTACAAATGATCTAAACGAAAACAAGCTTTTAATATTCTTCAAAAATAACTGATAAAATTTTGGATGGACTGTCATTATATTCAGTAAATAATATGGCGAGTAAAATTTGTGAATTCATAATTATTTGAATTGATAATCTGCAAATTTAAAAACTCAAATATTTGGGTCGAAAATGTTTTAATATAATTAGATACTAAAATAGTGTCAAATTTTGATCGACTGGAGACATTTTCGTTTAAAGATTGGACTTTGTTTGGAGAAATCGAGACCATCCGAATCTTTACAAGAGTTGAAAAATACACGTTCAGAAGTGATTAGAGATTTTCAAGTTGATATAAATTATTGATAGAAGTGGATGAAGGGCACAACAAACACTTGACTGCAAGGATTTATGAATTTATTTCCTTCATCCACTTTCATAATGGAAGAGTACCCCAAAGTAAAGCCAGGATAATTGAATTATATAAATTATATCAATTTTGAATATTTTAATTATTCCTTTGATTGACTGTCCTCACCTCTTGATCTCTCTATAACAGATTCCATCAATTCCCTCGAATTCACTTAAATGTACCGCTTAGTATTTGATTTTCCTTTTCTTCTTTCGCCATTAACCCTCCGCGTGTAGTTGAAGAATCGATTGGGGTGATATTTTACGCAGTGGGTTGAGAGAAGTTGAAGAGAGCAGTCCGAATGACTAATTCTCTGATATTGTGATTTCTTCAGTTAGTATTCAGAGGAGATAAAGTTGTGTCCGTTTAAAACCATTCTAACGACTATAAGGACAAGACTTATCAACCGTTCCTAAGGTTACTGTGGAAAGCATTATAATTTTAACTTAAGAAGATAAATTTACGAATTTCTTACAAATACCCTTTGAGTTTAAAATAGTAAGAGAAAAATATAGAAAGAAAGTAGATTCAAACATCTATTATCTCACAGATATTAAATTAATAAATTTATTTTTATAACAAATGTAAAAATCGGCAGTGACCGCTACATAATAGAAACAATTATTACTTATCATTCTTATTGCGCAGTATTTTCGCAATGACAAAAGGTTTTATGGAAACGAGCATTATCATATTCAGGTAATAAAAATGTGTAGATTTTCTCATCTCTATCCATAAAGTGATGAATGAGGTATAAAAAATTTTATTTTTGAGGCAGCGTTCAGAAATGTTCATTCGTAAATTACTGCTGCATATAGATTACACTGCTTTTTAATCTAAGCCAACAACAACATAGTTCTTCGTATTTCAATAGAATTTTTTAAAGATAATAAACGCAATATTCCACGGCGTTGATTGAATTCATAACAAAATAACGCATACACAAGATCCACTTATGATTCCTACGTGTAACTTACAATATGAAAAGAAATACGAGGATTCTATTGGGATTTATTTAACTCATTCCATCTCCGTCTGCGTTTTCATAATATTAAACGAAATTAAAGTCTATAGTAAGACTATGAGTTTCTGAAACAATTAATTTCGATAGCTATGGTCGTAAAAGTGTTGCGTGGAGAGAAAACAAAGGCAGATGTTGGGCGTGTTACCATGGTATCAAAAGGCTGAAACATCCCGCAATGAAAAAGCAATAAGGGGACAGAGAAATTATTTGTCTTCATCGTAAACCTGTATCAGCAGAGCCCAATCGAAGAGGATTCGTGGCGCCATCGACTCACTTTCCCTGAAACAGACTAAGAGCTTTACGAGAAGGAAAAATGAGACAATGCGAGGATTAGCGCCTGGAAACAAGGCTGCGAGTGCCATGATTAGGAGTAGCGAAATCAGCAGAACGGCGGAATGTCGAAGCCTTAGGGATTATTAGGGAAATCCATTCCCCGAAAGAAAGCAACCGACAGAAGGGGGAATCCGTCTCAAACATGAGCGACTATTGCAGCTGTTGTGGTATTCTTAAGATGCGCGGGGAAGAGAGAATGGTTTTCGAATAGAGCTTTAAATCGGTTATGATGTAATCGATGCGAGGAAACGCAATAATTTGGAGGAATGATGTAAGACAGATCGCTAAACAAGAATTTGCCATCAAACATTTGGATGTTCTTCTGTGGATTAATTAAAATTCAGTACGGTTATAGGCTATTCCGTGAGAATACTTGATTATGAGAGTTAAAGGGGTCTTAACTAGATTTTCAAAGAAATGTTACAGGAATATAATCGATTCTAACAAAGTGAGATTTAACAGAATAAAGTTTCGGTAAGGTGATCAAGATATAAAAATAAGAAATCTATTTATTTTCGTTTTATCTGAGCGTTGCTCATAAATTTTTTCATTAGAGACCCATTTAGAAAAAGATAAGGTAAAAATTACACATTAATCTATTACTGAAACTTTTCAAAAAAAGAAATTATAATGGAATATCGCTTCTTATCATTTGATGATTCTACATCTACATCTACATCTACATAAGTACCCTGCAAGCCGCCTTTCGGCGTGTGGCAGGGGGTGTAAACACCTATTCTATTTTACCGCGTATTTTAATCTATTATTGTCGCATATCGTGCGCGGGAAAAAGGAATTCTTAAAACGATTCGTCCTAGCATCTATTTCTCGTATTTTACGCGCATTATCGAATCGGCCTAGATAGCAGGGGGGTCGCATAATTTCAATTACGTCTTCCGAAAACGTACTTTCTCTAAACTTATCTAATAAACGCAATCTGGCTGCTAATCTTCTATCTGCTAACGTTTCCCAACCTGCGTCTGATAATAGTTTCGTTACGCTTGCCTTTTTATCGTAGCAATTCTTTACAAATCTTATTGCTTTTTGTTGAACCTTTTCTAGTTCGCGGGTACTAATTTCGTCCGCGGGATCCCAAATACTAGATGCGTATTCTAGTTGTGGTCTTACTAACGCGAAGTAACAACGCTCTCTCACTCTTTCGTCGCTTTTACCTACGATACGCCTAATGAAGCCGAGTTTTCTTTTTGCTTTACCGCAAATATTCCGTATGTGTGTGCTCCAATTTAAGTTATTTGCGAGAGTAATTCCGAGATATTTAACCGAGTCTACTACATTAACATCTAGTTCGTTAATTTGATACGCTTTATTCATACGCATTTGTTTTCTTTCGAAGAAATTTACTACGGAGCATTTACTAACGTTAAGGTCAAGTTGCCATTTTTCGCACCAACGTTGGATACGAATTAAATCTCTTGACAAAGACACACGATCCTCCTCGGTGGATATTTCTCTATAAATCACTGTATCATCCGCAAATATTCGCACTTTACTTTCGATTTCGAAGCTCAAGTCGTTTATATATATCAAGAATAGAAGTGGCCCAATTACGCTGCCAAATTGATAGAAAGATGATTGATAGAAAGTACAAAATAACATAAGAAACTATTTGATTTGAAATCAAAAGGAGAAATGTTTTTCAGACAAAATTTTCCTCGGAAAGGAAACCGAATACAAATAATATAATCATAATTTTACAACACAATTAGCAACAGAACGTATGCGTTGTTCATTCGTAATTTCCATCAATGTTTCGTTGATATGCACAAATAATGCACCTTAAAAACAGCGATCGCAATGACGGTGGTTTCTTCAAATTGGCGGTTCCAAGAGAAAGTTGTTATTCCATGAGAAGTATAAACGCTGAAAAACATACTACCCTTGGATAAATATTAGCCGAGCCAGGAACAATCACAGAAAAGCTCGCCACCAGAGAGAAAACAAAATTTTCCGAGCTCCAATTACCCAAAATGGAACACCCTAACGTACGAAAAGAAAACAAGGGATGGACCATTTAGAGAGCTACAAAACAAAGAAGATATAAATATAAATTGTTTTATTTTTCTCCCTCAAAGATGTTGAAAGCTCACTAAAAAGAAATAAAACAGCCGTGTTCCATCGGAGAAGCAGTCGTTTTAGGATGCCATCATGATGAACGGAGTGATTCACAATAGAATCTCTTCTGGTGGTGAGGATATACCTTTGTTCTCGCAAATTAGAAATGATGACGGAGCATTATGCAAGCGACAGATTAAGACGTCCTTGCTTCGAAACACACCGAGTAACGCACGATCACTTGTGAAAGCGATGGAGTTTCACGTGTTCCTATTCCAAGGTATTCGAGAAGTACATGAGAGGTTATGATAGCAATTTTGAGCGAAAGATTTTTCGAGGATCTGAGAAGCTAGTTATGAGTGGTGGAAGGAATATCATAGAGTTGCTTTGAGGTTTAAACACTGCGTTACTCTACCAATTAAGTGTCGGTGATTGATATTAACATGCTAATACAGCTTTTTCCGGGCACTTCAATTGTAAGACGTATTCACATTGACTGCCAAGGAACTTTGCATAAACAACGTATATTATAACGGCATTGATTCACGTTTACTTTAAATTACTCTCATTAAATGCAATTGCTTTACTGAATAATTGGCAGCTGATAATTAGCTCTAGCAGCTAATTCATTCCGCTGTTTAAAGTATCTATAGTCATTGAGGAAAAGCTGAACTTTGAATGCTATAAAAAATAGTAGATTGAAAAATACATTATGCAATTAAATTATCGCAGACATTATAATTTATGAAAGTAATCTAAAAATGTATCTATAAATTAAGAATAAAAGTAACGACTGTTGAAAATAACGAGTGATTGAGTCTCTTTCGGTTCTACATTTTGCCTCATCGATGAGGCATATTACTTTCAATCGAGGGTTATGTTATAGACTAAGTGAAACATATTTAGGAAGTTTTATAACTTTATATAAATTCATGGTTATAAATAATCTATTATATAATAATTCTTTGCAAAATAAAACCAGAAAGGAAAGCGATACCACATTATCAAACCAAACACTATCAAAATAATCATATCAAAAGAATAGAGATGTATTGACTTATTCTGACAATATTTTACGTATATGATAGACAATTGTAATTATATAAACTATTCAGAGAGAAAAGTATGCACATTTATACTCCTACTTTTTTTTAGAAGATCCTTCATAATTTTAACCCACGAGAGATTTGAAGGAGCGTAGATAATTATAGAAGAAGTTTAATTGAAGAAGATCCTGAGTATTCGTCTGTGGACTCACTTATACACTCCCGGAAAAAAGAGCTCATGTCCTTAGATTTAATTAAGAACGCAGGAGAGAGGGATCTCAAATTGGGGGAGAGAGATTGCTCATTGAATCGCCCTTCTCAACGAACAAATTGCCTTAAAAAGAAGGAATTTGGTGTGAGAAACTCAGCCCATTTATTATTTCCACAGTTTCCATGACGAGATATTAGTTCAAATGATAATGATTATAATATTTTGGCATATCAATATATAAGAAATCCCATGGTTAACAATATTAGCAAATATGTGAAATTGAAGAAACCAGCAAAGGTTTCATGGAAATTGTTATCGTTTCATTATGATTAATCTTTACATAATTGAGGAATACTATGTAAATGGAGAATACGAGATTTAGCTCAACTTTTCTTCGATTCTTTCGTTAAAAAGTAAAATTATGTCTAGATTTGAAAAAGCAACTCATCATTTAAAATGAAGGAGAAAAGGAAACCTCTCCTTCCTCTATATTTCTATCAAAAAGAGGTTCATCCAATGCATTTGTAATATTATTGAGTTTCTCCAATACTACTTGACACCGAACGTTCTCTTTACGGATTAACACACAAAACGATTAATGACTAATTTTCTCGCGAATACATCCGTGGTAGGAATGCGATACCGCAAACAAAAGGAGTTGTGCAAAAAGCAAACACGATGTCATGACGACGGCCTACAAAGCGGAGCTGTAACCACAGATTTTGGGGCGTATTTACCTTCAATATTCTGTGGCATAAGCGGATGCTAACGATGGATGGTTTGATAATTAGAACGTCGTTTCCCATGAAAGATTTTTATCCTGAATTAAGAGCGATAAGCAATCTTGATGTGGCAGGAATAAAATATTTTGAACGCTATTTGCAGATACACTTAAAATGCTTTACAATTTCTCATCCAATCCTCCTACCCTACCGTGGAATAGTATACTGATAGTCTTGAATAAAAGGAACTTTTTAGCACTAATGAATCATCTGGAGAAATAATACCCAACATTCATCTTTACTTTGCATATTTTTGGACCAAAAAGTTAAAATTAATGCACGTCATTTCCACAAAATTTATACTGCACACATTGTATCCAAATTAAATTTTTTTGGGTTCACATAATTAATAAACAGAAAATAAGAAAAATTAATTCGTCATATAAATATTATTTTGGAAAATTTCAGAATATGTCAAAATTTACGAATGCATATGAAAACTTATTTTCTCTTTTAAAATTCCCGTCTCAGAACATATTTGCTTGTAACATTCGTTGCCTCAAATTCTGTTGATCATGTAAATTGGGAATTAAAGCTTAATTGTATCCTTGGGGAAATTTCTCGAGAGTCATAACTTGAAATTTAACCCTTTGGGGAGTTTCTTCTAAATCTTATAATTACCATCCGAATAATCTCTTAAATAATCTCCTGGATCACATTCGTTACTTAATATCCTTCTCGGTCCAAACTGCGATTCACGCTCTCATGAGATTCTCAGTATCTTACAGCTACAAAGATCCAAAAATTTTAATTAAGCTTTTGCTAGTGTTTCCAATAAACCAAAATCTCGATGTTGTAGGAAATAAATTTCGCCCTCGAGGATCTTGGTAATCAACAGCTTCGTTTTCTTCCTCTTACAATCGATTTGAAGCTTTCTCCTCAATACAGATCTTTTCACCTTAATTTTTCTTCTTTCCATGTCTTCTTTCGCTCTTTCTTACGGAGCCAATCTTTCTCCCCCTCATTTTATTTCTCACGCCGACCACTAGATGACAGTCTTAAAAAGGGGAAAAAAGCCTCTTCCCTTTCCACTCGCCCTATTCCATAGAACGCAAACCCCAACCACTGCCCATATCTCCCCGATCCTTGGCTACGTTACGAGAGACCCTAATGATGACGCGTAAAGATCCCCTTCTTCCCCATATAAACCCACGAAAGAGGGTTGACACAGTGTTGCCAGAGCATTCGTCATCCTCCGTCTTATGAAGGTTATTGTCAGCTTCTCCCGCCGCCAATAATTTTAACAAGTGAAGGCTGCAAAGGTATGCGATATGAAATCTTCCGAATGTTCCGTACAAAGAGATTCAAACGAAATGAATAAAGATAATGAAAAATTCACTTACTCCATCTACTTTACGATGAAGAATAGCTGATACTTATTAAGGGGATTTCTCCGAAAGGAAAGAGACAAAATAATATTAACGTTCATGTAATTTGTTCTCGTTTCCTATGAAATGCTTTATAAATATTTTGGTTTCAAAACTCATCCACGTAGCGTCTTTATGAAGGACAAAGAGACTTTTCACATTTACGAGCGTATCTTTTTCAATTTCATTTGTTGTTTTTGTTTGGGATTTGATCTTTTAATTTGGAACATAGAAGTATCGTTTCTTACAATTATCGCCAGAGGTGAAACTTCTATTATCAACTTTTTAACGATCGATATTTCTCCTAGAAGAGAAATGTCGATCATTATATTCAGGGAAGGATTGATTTCGAACTTTAAAATTTTTAGCATTCAATTTAATAATATTTACATTTATTCATCTTATTAAATTATAAATAATGCAAAATTATGATGTATGAAAATATATGATATTAATATATGCTTATATATATTTTCAATTTGCGTTTTCTGCATCGATTCTTGATCGTAGAATGGCTAAAATTACGTTTGGTTAACATACATAAGGTTAATTAAGTTAAAAGAACTTCAATGAGCAAACAGTACGATTTACTTCTGTATAAAACAAAATTGCTACCGTGTATAACTCCGTCGATCTCGAGAGGTGAAAATCCTTCACGTGGCGTGACTGCTATATAGTGCTCCCAGTCACGCACCGTTGAAATATAATTTCACTTCTGCACAATGTCGCTATCGATAAGTTCTGTGGAGAAAATGTTAGGCGATAGCATCCGTAGTAATTCGATGTTCCGTTAAAACCTTTCGGATAAGAAGAAATCTTTTTGACTTGTTTCGACAGAATCTTTTGAAAGGCTTAATGTCGTCGATATAAGGTGATATTAAGTTCAGAGGTACGGAAAGTTGCAATATATTATGTTCTTATAATATGATCAAATTATAGTTATGGATCCGTTCTTTCCACCCGAAGGAGAAAGAAGATTTCCAAGAGATATGTAAACGTTCGAATAGACTTATAGTATAAGGATATAAATTAAATTCTTCTGATGTTTACCAATGAGTCATATCCTCAGTTTATTTTATCAATTCGATACTTTAAAACGTGACAGCAAAAATACACGCTATTGTACTTTCATTCATACCATCATGGAATAGTTCAACCGGAAAGATTACGTCAGATTATGATTATTTATGTAACGAAAGTTATTTTCTGAAAACAACTTTAAGATGAAGACAATCAAATGCCACAACAAAAAGTTAAAGATAAGGGAATTTCTATTATTCCTGCCGCAATATAGTTTGCAAAATTGTCCACTGAATTGGGAACATGCTTACATACTTCTCGAGAGAATAATATGAAAACACTAGAGAATCGATAGCCGTAAACAGAGCGACGTCTTCAGCTCGTGAAAATAAGCGACGGCACAACAACACGATTGTAATCGCTTTTTTTACGAAAGCACAAAAAAGCCTTTAAAATGCTAGACGGGAACTCTTTCTTCTTTCCTCGACGCACCTTACCCGCCGCAGAAACCCCTCCCATTCCATTATTCACCTCCGTCCTGTCTCCCAAACGCGGTTCTTTCGCGGTCCACCGTTCTCAGCGGAGGCGCTGCGAACGCAGCTCTCTTCTTCCGTGTTCCCTCGAGACGAAATGCAGAAAAGGGAATACAGAGCCACTTCGGCTAAGAATGGGATCCCAACGCTGCGGCACTTTATTTGGGGCGTTCAATATCGTTCGGTGTATTTGCTCCGACGCGCGTATTCATATTTCGAACGAAATAAATGTGTGTGGAGGGATCGTTTGCGGTCCGAAAAAAGGTGAGTCACAGAGTGACTCCAAGAAAGGTATCAGAGAAAGAATGCACAAGATACAAAAATAAAAGGACATTCGAATCGATAGAAATTACGGAGAGAAGAATCAAAAACATTGTTTTGACAGTATTTGAAATCGTTTTTGAAGGAAAAATACATTAGTCGGTAAATCACTAATGTTTAGGATATTGTAACAAAATGAAATCGAAACAAAACTAACTAAAAACTTAAGCTATTTCCTCATACTCGTATTGTACATATTAAATTGAATTATTATTGTAAAATTTTCAGCAGCATTAAAATATAAAAATGTGGCTTTTAAACAAATAGAATATTTGTAATTATTCTAAAGTCATTAAAAGAGGTATTAAGGGCAACTTCTTTCTGATTTAAATATTGTCGGGAAAAACATATTACATCTAATTCGAAAAAAAAAACAGAAAAATCCATTTTATCAAAATAACAGGTGATGCGGCAATGACCGTTAAGGGTGGAGATAAATGAAACTCCCTTTATAAAAACAAAATTTATCTCGAGAAGGTGAAAGGAAAGGCCGTTACAGAGATAAGACCATAATACGAAGCGGCAGAGGAAAAAAGTGAAATGTAAACAAAATCTTCATTTATAGATAAGGAGAAGAAATACACTATAGAAAACGAGAGCCCAAATTCTTGCAAAACTGCCATTTTAGGTTACTCAAGTCCTACGCTTACCTTCCCAGCACGCCAAGTTTTATTCTATACGAAACCTAAATCACCATTTTGAAGAAAATCAAAACATCTCCTTAAAGTCATCTCTACCCCATGCTTTAGAATAAAGACCTAAAATGCTAATACAGATTAACAGAAGGCGGAGGAGATCGTGGTAATTCAATTATATACTTCAGAATACGAAATTTAGACGTTCGGTTCTTTTGAAACACCGAAAATGAAGGGAAAGACGAAACAATGGGATGAAGAATTAACGTCGAAAAAGTTTCAGAAGAATATATGATGGATCGAATATCATAAACACATCTCAATCCGTTGAAACTAAGTTGCCTATATATAGAAACAGTTTATCAATAAAAAACGGACAGATCCGATAGAAAATTAACATAGACTTTTCTCGACGGGTCTTTGAACCGTGAAAACACACATTCGGGCTCATAATCTTTGCCAAACCTTCTGAGAAGCCATGAATGAGCGAGTATTGCCAGGAATACTTTGAAGGCTCCTATCGTTACTCCAATCAATTAAAAATTGCAGCCGTGTACGCAATTCGATATTCATTCGCTGTTGTATTGTGCGCACATTGAATATGTTAGAAAGAAACAATCAGTCGGCCAGAAAAGTATTTAAATGCAAAGGGTATAATTTCCTTCACGAACGATACTGAATTTCGTTCTCTCTATCGATCTTTTTCAACTCTTTCTTGACAAACACGTTTCGCTGCTATTAGTTCCACACTTCTTCATTCTGCCGTTGAAGTCACCCGAGATATAAGACAAAGTATAAGAGGCAGCAGTCAAACAGGGTTGAACCCTTCGTAAAAATACCATGCCTCACCCAGATAAGAAGCTTTATCCTACTCCTTCTCCAAGGCAAATGAGGTCACGTACAAATACGCAGATGGACTTACAAAGAAACCGATAATTCCCTTTTTATTTCGATAAGTGTCCATAGAGGCGCCGCCTCTGTCCTGCCGCGTGCCACACCCTTACAAAATAACTGCGATAAACACAGGAACTGCTCTTCATTGTTCCTATTTTATTAAGACGCACATCGCAGAGTACTCCACGATGCATATCCAAACGCCCGCAACAAGTAGAGAGGTGGTTTCTGATATGAAAGCGATGATGATGTCCTATAGAATAGAACGTTTTAACTTATCAACCGGTATTATTTTCTATCGTGATTCCTGATCGATATGGTGTGATACTAAATATATTTTATATGCTGTAAAAGTTTCAAGCAAAAACCTTTCATGAAACTTGTGTTTTTCAAGAAAGACTTAATAAATAACGATGTTGTGGTTAGAAAAAGAAATTTTTGTTCAAATATCTTAATTATAAATCTTTTGTAATAAATTTTAACATTCTTTCCTTAATCGAGAGCAAGTTATCGATAATACATGTCATTTCTGATAGTACAACATATTGGGTGTAAATTATTTGCAAATTACTCAGTACTATTTCAGAGAAATCTTTAGACAAGTATTTACAGAGAGAAATTGATGACTGATATAAATATAGATTATGAGACTCCAAGTTTCCTCGTATTTCATAATACTTCTCATCTTACATATTCCTCCATCCCACAGTAGAAAGATTGCAATTTACGGTTATACTATGAGATCCATAATGATTTGATGAACGCTCTGTGAATTTCTAACGGAAAACTGCTCCTCTATACATCAATCATCCAGTCACTGAAAAGTCAACTGTCCAACTGAACTTATGGTTGTTACAGTCCGTTCCACTAAACTTCTCGCAGATTAAACTCGACAAAAGCCAATATTAACACTTGAAATAACCCTTAATTCCATACTCTTCAAATGGATAATATTCATCCCTTACAGTTGAAATTTATTCTTCATCATTCAATACACAAAAGATTTTATATTCGTTGGAATATTATCGTTCGTTAGACTTTCGTCCTTACCGTAATAAAATAATCGTTCGAATAATACGTTGGGATTTATGGATATGCTCAAATTTATGTAATATTCAACCATTCAATGAAGCAACGTGCAATCTTTCTCTTCATTTTAATGCTCTCATCACATTAAAATGGTAGAAATACCCGCTCAGAAGTCTCCTCATCCGCGGGCACAGCCTCGTTAGCGATATCTTTTTTCGCCCTTCTTCAACGCCTCCTCCGGCAAAACTTGAAAGCGATTAAAATATTTGAAATATGAAATCATGTATTGCTTCATATATGAGTTCCTCCTCTCTTCTGGTGATTTACTATTCTATTTCGTGGATTTCATCACTTGTTAATCTAACCTTTGGTAATTTTAAAAATTTTACATGGATCTGAATCCACAGTCGAAAATTTGAGCCAAAATTAAGTAGCTTTTACTAAAAAAAGGTATGTTAATAATTGATATTATCATACTAAAAATATTTTATACGGTATAAATCGAATGAATGCTATTATGAAGCAAAATATTCTTGCATGTCATTTTTCTTATCATAGAACTTCGAATATGAATGGACATACGTTAAATGATCAACAAACAAGCAGGAAATAATAATATTGAGCGAGGTATACAATTGATACACACTTTGAGCGGTTGAACAGTAACATACTTGAGCTTAAGGAACTATGCGAAGGCGTTGCACAAGAACGTTGGACGCCGATGAAAATGGAGAATGGAAAAAGTCTGACGGGAATCGATTAGAGCTACTTATGGGAAAGGACACAGCCTAGGGATAGTTTATTTGAATTCCCAAGAAGAAGAGATGAGAAATATGACCGGGCAAGTACTTTACGTTAACTGTGGAGTATACTTAACGTAGCACCTGTAGCACTAATATTTATTGGAACACGAAGATAGTACAAATAAAACTCAATTGTCAAAAACTCCCTCGGTATTGAATTACAATAGCGTGTATATATATACACAATCAGAACCCATTGAATAGATGTGAAGAGCAATATCGCCGTCCTTCCCATGACCTCAAACAAAGAAGGCATGGGACTGAATAGACAGTGCTGAGAAGGAATTGTGATGCAAGGGGAACGGAAGTATTGGCAAGAAAGAGATCTGGATATGGACCAACGCCTTTTCCTGCTCAGAGTAAACTTAATATACTTCATCATGCTGAGCATATAAATAGTTAAAATGCAATTATTATTAGCCATGGAAGCCCTTTAATTGAACCCTGAGGAAATTTACATTTCAGCTTTACTATAAAAATTAAGTGCAAAAATTAATCGATTCAAATAATTTCATGATTTTAGAAATATTTTAGCAATATTTTAAGCAATATTCCGTTAAAAATGGAATATTGCTTAAATCTTTTTCGTGGCATAACATTTGAAATTTTAACGTGGACGAAAAATATCAAATGACTACCATTATTTTATTTATCTCTTAATTTTGAAACGTCGGTTAAAGGTGTCGGATTCTTCTCAGAAGTCAAAAACGTGAGACTCCAAATTAAACTATAACTTCTATCATTTATTTTTCTATCGATCCACTGCCATCATTTTATCAAATGCCGTAGTAAACGCCCTTTCATTTCATTTGGAATCTTAGAACGTCCTCATTCGTGCATCGCTTCCTTAGACTCGAATTTCCTCTCTAAGATCCTTTATTTAACGCTCCACCAAATAAGAGTTCTTTGGGTTCCCTCTTCCACTCTGATTATTTTCCCTTCTTCTAATCCTGACTCCTCCTTATGTCCAGCTACTTACATTCCAAAGCCTTATTGGCTTCTTTCCGTCGATTACTTACTGCTGTCCTTACGGAAATTTCTATTTTCAAGTTTAAACGAAACTTCCAAGCAATAAAATCCATTTCAGCCATACTCATCTTTTGACATTCAGTTTTAAGTTTCCGGATTCAGTCACTTTTTTTTCGTTTTCAGGATTTTCAGCCATATTCAAATATACAGCACTAGGTTTGAAAAGGGATGATTAAAAATCAGTTACATTCACATATAATTCAATATAAATATATATATATAATTCAATAAATATATATTCATAATTATGAAAGCGTTATTCAGATGAACTATATTTATATACATTACAATTACATTAAATCTTCTCGGTAAAAGATTGGAATCTCTTTTGAAAGTTATCGATATAAATCGATATGAAAGAAAAAATAGATCACATTAGTGCTAATAATGAAGAAAGACAGCGCAAGACTTTGGGGTGACCAGAATACTTCATCCGGAAACTCTGACAAAACATTATATCCCAAGATAAGGGGCTGTGTGTTTATACACTTAGGAAACAGATATTCTCTTTCATTTCAAGAGAGGATAAGCGAGAAAAATAGCTGGTCATATCTCCAAATGACTGTTTACATTTAAGGCGACATCTGCCTTCAGTGGTTCCTTATCGAACCTTGAGGTCTGAAAACTCCACCCGAATATTACTCTGATTCACACAACAAATTAAACGTTTGATATTGAGATAAAACTACTAAAACTATAGAAGGCAATAAACGAAAAATATTCACAATAGAAAAATATACAAACGGGAAAATGTGTCTTAGTTTTTGAAGATATAAAATAAATTCGCGAATCAGGAGAATTCCCATAAGGTTATAAAAACGTTACTGATGAGGAAGTAAGCATGATTTAAGCAGGAAAAGGGATACGAAAGCTGTAACCGGTCAAAGATTACTATCCCAAACAATTCCATCATAATGGAGATAGTGGAGCAAAATGATACAATGAGTACATGCGCTAAATATACATGTGGAAGAGGTCTGCAAACACATTGCCTCGTGAGTACATATAAAGATATCTGTAGATATTGACATATATTCCGAGGGAGAAATTGATTTAGCGCTTCCATTGCTAATCATTGTTACTTTTTGTTCGAGACTAATAGACCCGTAAGCGTAATTCGGATTGATCCGGAACCGCTCTCGGTTATAAATTTCAAAAACTAAAGTTCTATTCAAGATATCGACTCAGAATAACCTGTAAATGAAAATAACAACATTTATCTCAATTTCCCTCGCGACAAGTTTTTCGTAACGTAAGAAACAAAAAATTTTTAGGCGATGTATAAATTTGACTGCACGATCCAATTTTTTGGAGGTTGCGTTCCACTTAAATTATTTTTTACTAAAATTTTATCAGTCAAAAATTAATATAAGTTGACTTTTTTGTATTCATAAGGTATAAAGAGCAATCTAAGAAAAAAATAGCTCTTTAAGTTAGATAGGATGAGAGAAATGGCAGTTTTAGTATTGTTCACGACTGGTTAGGAGACCAATTTTTTTTCATTCCGCTATAAAATTTATTTCTTTTGTTAAAATGATGAGAAACCTTCGTCAATATGTAGAACCATCCTTCCTTATCCAAATTTCACCAAAAAATTGGAAAAAATCCACCAAACTAAGTTGAAAATCTTAATTTCATCCGTTGCGAAGGCAAATTTTGTGGATATCGCGGATATTCCGGAAAAATGACCCGGCGTACGAGGCTATTCGATTTCTCCATAAGCCCATACTGCCTAGAAAAGTGGAACAGACTATAGTAAGGAGCGAAAGGTTTTCGTCACACACCAGGTTTAGTAAAGTAGCAGGTAATGACAGTAAGTTATTTTGATAGATATTGTAACTAAAACTTTAAACGTTTTTTTTCTCAAAACCGTGTTTGTGAAATTTCTGTGCACGATTACGCAAAAACTGTTAATACTATCGATATTGTTTTTCGCAAACTTTTGTTAGAAGTAGAAAAGATTTAGTCACTCCTCTTTGAATTTTGAAATTTAAGATTTATACGAAATACACAGCTGAAGCTCTTCTATTACGAAGGAATGATTAATAGAAGGAATAAGCGCCATAACTGAGGATTACTTTGATAATCGTTAGAAAGCAAATTGGTTACCACAAGTTGCCTCCTTTCTTAGATATAAGAAAAGCTCTCTTGATTAAGCAAACCTATATCCATTAAGGATATTAACGAACGGGCATGAATTAGGAGTCGATTTATCTTCTTTCAAGAAGGATAATATTTGGCGGAGCAAGTAATTAGAAAAATTCCCAATTAGCATTTTTTGCCAGATTACGAATGTATCATGCCAAATATTTGGGCTTTGGGCCACATTGAATTATATGGCAATAACAGAACCGTTATGGTTCTTCAATAACAAAAGAGCGTAAGCTTCTCTAAACCATTACCTTAATTGCACCTTCGGAACTCAAAGAAAACACGCATTTTCCTGCCAAAAACGTTCCATCTCGTTATTAAAGCACCAGAAAAAGAAATGATGGGCTGATCATCTCTTTCTAATACCGTCCAATTTCTTATCCACGCGAGGAGGATCTATTTGCAACTGCTGCGAATTAATCGTTACGAACCCATTCCATTAAAACGTTAATCCTTCCCACAAAGAGAAAATATATAAAAGACACGCGGAAATGACTCGAGTGAAAGCCACCTCGAAAAGAAGAAAAAATAAATTGAAAAAATAAACGTTAGCACTGTGGATAAACGTCATGGAAAAAAATACGGTCTCGCTGACACGTAAGGGAAAGGTTGGTGTTTATTTAAATTGGGAGGTAAACGGGAAACTCTCTCACTCCACGGATAAAAAAGAGCAACACAAGGGACTAAAATAAGGGAGACTGATTAATTGGTGGGTGCCGACATTTCCCAGCCGATGCCACTTCTCACGGAAAAGGGGAGCGAATGCTCGCGTAGAGCCTCACACCCTTTATGCTTATTACCTCCCGAACACCCCGACCTAACTGGGTTTTCCTCCAGAGGTCATCGGTCAACTGAGTGCGACCCGAGCAATGAATCGGCAAATGTAATTGGACGAGGGCATTGGACGCCATTGAAGGCATTCCGTAAGTGAAGATAGCTTCAAGGTATAAGGCGGGATTTAAATCTCCGCTAACAAATCCTCCTGAGTGGCCTCTCTTATTGCGGAGTAGCGATTAACGCCACGTGACGTCTAAACTAGAGGAGTGTTTGTGATACTCTTCGCCAGAGGGCCGAGGACAAGTGAGAATCGAGCTTCGATATTTCTCGCGGCGTTTGTGGGTGCAATCTCCTTCCGTTAATGAATCTCGTTAAACGATTAGGAAATGAGTAAATTATGGGAGAGCTGAAAATACGCCGCCTGAGTTGATTATTATAAACTGAAGGGACGCGAGGACCGTGTTTTATGCTCCAGGGATTTTTGAAGCAATTTGGAGGTTGAAATTTATCGTGAAATCTTAAGCCTTGAGCCTAATTAATTCAGTTAATAGTAATCCCAAGTAGTGGTCTTGTAGAGCTTTATTTAATGAACTATTTCCTCCAGATAATAGAATTAAATACCATCTGATATTCAAAGAAAAGTGAAATGAAGATATTTGACTGTAAATGACACATCGCATGTAGCAAAGTTATTATTTTCGTATGAGGTATTTCTATTGTCATTTTAGTTGTACGAGTGAAATGTATTCAAATAACCAAAGAAAAGCACTAAAGATGAACAGCTATCGAACATTACAACAGTAATCAAGTTCTATCTTCGATAAAGGGGCATCATGAAATTTTTAAATTCTACTTCCATAAACATATATAAATAATAACAAATTAGTTGATGCATTATATATCCGTTCCACTAAGATCAGTTATGCTTCTTTAAATTATACTTCGACCTTTGGTAAGAGGAGTTATTAGCTTATTCAGATAGAGAAAGGCTATACCATATTGTCAGTTCAGAGTTCTCGGATATTTCTCTCCTCCTTAGAACAACCCAGTGAATAGTTAAGTCTGAATCACCAGCATATGCAAGTGACTTGTACATACACGCTGCAATTCTTAAGTAATATATTTACGGATTGCGATCTTAAAGACTTGGGCTATATGTCAATTGGCAAAATTACAAGTTAGAGATGAGATAGATACATAAGGAAGAAAAATTTTGAACACGAAAAGCATATACTTATCTTTAATATATAATAGATCGCAAACTTAAATTCACTTAGGGTAAGAAACATAATTAAGGCAAAGTAGCTAAAATGTAATCATACAACAGGCAGCTTTATATACTTCCACTGCTCAGAGTTCATACCTAATTAAATAATTGATTATATCTATTCCAAACTTAGAACCTAAGACTGATATGCATCCTTAAAAACAAGAGTGAATACTTATAAAATTCTCCTCATTAATGCAATCAACTCGAAGAATTTCAGAAATGTATTCTTGGATCAAATAAATCGACATCTACATATTTACCCTGCGAGCCGCCTTTCGGTGCTTGGCAGGGGGTGCATGCACCAAGTCTTTATTTCCCTGGGCGATTAAATTAAATTTAATTATAAATACTTAAATAATAAATACGCAGAGACGAAAGAAACAGTCTCGCGAGTATAGATGAGACAATTGAGTCAGAAAAGTGGTTGCCTTTTTTGAGTACATGCTCAGGATCTAACGAAAACCTTTTTAATGTGCAAGATGAATTGGCCAATTAGTAGGTCGTACTCTCAGACCTTCCGCTTTCACAGTCAAGTAAATCTTTTATACGCTTTTTTAACATGAAAATTAAAGATTGCATTATCTCGCCACCTCCTCTCATCAAAGACGCTATTCTCTCTTTGATTAAGGCCCTTAGCTCCAGACGAACCCATTAGCAACGACTGCCCACAGAAACGTCCTTTATATCGCCTTCGTGGAGTTGGTACCTTCATACACTCCCATTTCTTTCGCAAGGGAGGTTAGATAAGATAGGTGCCCGCTGAAGAAACCCAGGATAGCGTGACTCAGGATACAAGTAAATAACACAATCACATCTGGATAAAATTCGAGGATTTATTGAGTATTTGAAAGAAAGGAATCCATATTTTTCAATTGGATTTCTTCTTAAGAGTGAAAGTTTGCTTGCTTTTAGCAAGCATAAGTTTTTGTTACTAATTATGCTTAAAATATGATTTGCGAAAGATGTCAATGCTCACATGCCCCTTCAACTGTGTTCCACGTAATTTGGTCAGTAATTCATAAAGAAAGTTCGATTTCTCATGGAGGTATTTTGCCCGCCCGGGGACCGAACTAAGGACAATCTGCACAAGGGCTTCCCTATCTTATTCGCTTGATATTCATGTTTTTTTAAATGCCTCCCAAGTGTCAAGATTAAATAACGAGTAGAAGTACCTCAAAATGCGTTGAATTTTCCCATGTATTCCTTACGGAGAATATTATAAGATCCACTAGAATGAAACTCATGTGTAAGGATCGTTTTTCTAACCAAAGGTTATTTTATTGCTATTATCCTGCCAAGAAACAGCAGTTCAACTACGGAAGAGATAACGAAAAAAAAATATTCAAATCTGCCTCCCATGTATTTTAAATAGGAAAAATTTCAATCAAGTCCGGCAACTAACCAATGACCAACAGCGTACAGTGGATGTCATAAATACATAGATATGACAGATATCTATAGACCTGTGAATTTTTTGGCTTCTATATCATCGGCATATATTTTTTAAATTTGTCAAAAAACGACCCCAAGCATTCTATATCTATAAGTGTACGAAGTTTGATTGATCTGTATACTATATTCAGTAAGGTATGATTTTTTAAATTTGAAAGTATTTCGTCTCCTGGAATCGAACCCATGACCATTAGTAAATAAACAATGAAATATTTATGTGAAAATGTTTGTTTGCTATAGCTACATGAAATTTTATTGGTCTGGCAGCAGTATTTTTTTAAATCCTTGAAAATCGACCCCATGCATTCTTACGGGGAAAATTCCAACTTTGGGGCCTCCTAGAATCGAACCTATGATAAGAAGCGTCGGTTTCCGATTTTTTTTGGGTAAGATGCAGTTGGCTACGTAAAAAAATCTGCGAGCCCGTGGCCCCAGTGGTTTAGGTCGGACATTCGTATCCCCCAATATATATTCCTCCGAAGCAGCTATACATAATAGACATTACACCAGTGAATATTTTTATACTTATCAAAATGTATTCTACTCTTCAAATATGAATTTGAATTGAAAAATATCTTACCTAATATTTCTAGATACATTGTGAGTATTTGCGTTTCCTGGTGACAAGAAATAATTCTGATTCTATTTTCTAATGGTCTGAAAGTGATGTAAAAAACAGCCTATTTCAGAGTGTTTATTTACTGTCTTTATTATACCATTACTTATTCTTCTTCAGATACAGATAGTGGTATAAAGAACGAGATAATTCCACCTCTGGAAGAACCAACTTACAATCGACGAAAGAACTTTCTTCAAAGTGAACTTGTTATTTTCATATTTATTGGTCAAACTCATACTTGTTTTCATATGCGAATAAAATGAATCAATTCCTCTGTATCCGGATCGATACAAATATTCTTTCTAAAATAATAGTTGGAAAATCATTTTCGGTCAACCGTCATTCATCATGTAAGATTTCTTACTCGTGTGATCTCAAATACATTATTTACGCAGATTTACTTCAGTTTTTTGATGAAAACTATTGCAGATTAAACAAAAAAAAACGATTAGCAGAATAAAAAGTATTTATTATTGACAAATAATTTCAGCCAATAATAATCGTCAGGTAAGTAATTGCGAAGGCACTATATATATTTGTGCGCGTATAATAAATTTCATAATTATAAATAGAAGATCCTTCATTCGGACCGTTTAGATAATTGGCTAATTATTATTTAGAACCATGTTACGCATTCTCTTTGGCTCCCATGCATCCATCCGGACTGTCCAAAACTTACTCCAGTGGAGTTATCATAACCGTGTAGAGAGTGAGTCCCAAAGGATGCTTCCAACCCTATCTTCTCTAGAATACAGGAGAGACTTCGTATGTTCGCCCTTTTGTGCAGGCACGAGTCCCAACTATCTTTGGACATTTGGAACTTTGTACGGGAAACACCGGTAAAAAGGTGAGTAAGACCCTTAACCTCTTGCGTCAGAGCCCCAAAAGTGCAAATATTTTATAAGTTCGCACGCTGGGTGAGATGAAGTGGTTTTGCCTGCGAAGGATTAACCATTACAGCCAGCTGAACTCTATATAAAATGGAAAATATGAGAAAACGGAAAACAAACTTCAATCAAAGTCCCAAATGTCCTTCTGAAGGATAATTATTGGAACTCTTTAACGCTGTATTACTACGGACTTTAAGATGCTGTTTCTAGAATTGCTAATTGAGTCTATGAATGGAAATTTGAAAATACGAATCGATTCAAGCTATTTTCAATCAAACGTTAGATATCAGTTTGACCAAGCATTTTCCAATTCTCTCTACTTTGGGCTTTCCTATTTCGGAGAGCACCTCGGATCAACTTTAGAAAGACAATTCCCTTAAAATACTGAAATGATTTAAAAAAACAAGAACCAAATTCACAGAGGAAGGGATTTTGAAATGGGCGTCGAAATGAATGGAATGTAAGGAGATGTCAAAGAAAAAGGAAGCACGTAAAGGAAGGAATGCTAGAGGGGCAGAAAGACGTGCATTGGAAGGGGGAGTTAATAAGGAAATGGAAAAAGGGACACCTACAATAAGGAAATAGAGGGAGGAAGTGGTGGGGATGTGCACTTTCGAATGCCGTAAAGAGACAGGAATGCAACGGTGGAATGAATGGCATTCTAAAGGTAACCCAGAAAGGATTGCGTCCTTGTGTAAGACACTAATAGGTATAGTGATGAGGCATTGTTTCCTAATCGATAGCTAGGAAGCAGGATAAAGATCACAGCCCTTAAAAGCGAGGAAGATAGTTATCAAGAAGTAAATATCAAAATTCAGACCAAGAATAATAAAAGGGAGCTGCGAAGAATTTATAGAAGCAAGAGATTAAAATAGAAATAATCTTACGAAAATAAATGAGCCCGGAAATTAAGTTTCGATGAGTAATAGGATATGTGATTTAAGATAATTTAAATATTTTAATATTTAGGGTTTTTTATGTCGAACATTTTAAAACTGGGGATATCGAGGATCCAAACAAGTTTCATAGCGTTAATAGCTAAATTTAATAAGTATTCCAATCGTTTAACTAATAAATTCCAAATAAAATGTAAAAAATATTACTTCTGACGTATTTTCAGAAGTTTTTATAATAAACTCAATAATTAAATGGAGATAATGACAACTTAAAAAGTCGAAGAAGAGAATCCTACGGCAGTGATAGGAGAAAACATGAAATCACAAAACCATCCTCTTGATATATTCTATGAAGAGGCTTTCACTGAGGTTCCGAATACGAAACACGTTATATTAAACATATTGTTAATATGGAAGTTTATAATATAAAACTTCTCTCTTCACTAAAACTTCTCCATTCGTATATTTCTCCGAAAAGCGCCTTTAATCAACGGTAACTAATATGAATGAAATTCTAAAAGATCTTATTAGAGCGAATGGAATTAAAATTGGTTCCCGAGTGCCCATTCCTTTGATAAGAGAAATGGACGAAGCTTTTTATCTCCGTAACACGCTCATGATAGCTATTTAGTAAACCTCTTTGCTTTGTGCAGCTTTGAATGAAAGCGGTAGAGAAAACTGTGAATAGCCACCGAAGCTAAATGTATACTAAAATGTCCACTTAATTTTCCAAGAGTGAACCTTTTCCTTTCATTACTTCCGCTCTCTCACCAAATGAAGAACATCAATTATAGGAATGTTTCGAAAATAATCTTTTATTTATGTCAAAGCAAGTGACACAGTTCTAGATCGTAATTAAATTTTTTCTTCCCGTGAGACGCTTTTCCAATAGAAAAGTATTTATATGATTTTATATCAAAATAAATATTATCTTTTGTATTAGGAATACTTGAAGAATCCGTTAAAACTCATTCTTACAAAAGGAAAGGATGAATACGAGTAGAGTTTTCTAAAGAAAATATTTACAATACAAATTATTGTTTATGAAATAATTTCAACCAAGGTTACTTAAAGAAAATTTACTCATTACTCGTTCAAAAGTTTAATGTACCAATGTATATGTAGTGTATCTCCACTGCCAGAGCATCAATGAGTAAAGAAAATTATTTTAATGACACATAAATGTTATATCAATAGGATGATACTAATAAATACTGGAAGCCGAAAATCTTTAAAATGTTAATTAAAGAAATAAACAATCAGGATGAAAGCAAATAGAAATATTAGGTTAATATTCATCTGATATTCATGTAAAAAAAGTCTTCACTCTTCTTCAATTCTTTTTATTTCTTCACTTACCAAAGTACAAGAAATAGAATTTTGAGAGAAGGGAGTCGAAATATTATTTCACTTGCTTCGCACAATCTCTATCTATCAACGGCTTTCATAAATTACAAAAAAGCTTGCTAAATAATTCAAAATATGAAGTAGAGAAGCATCTCTTGTTTTAATCAGGCTTTAGAATATACACATCCGAATTGCCTTCGTATACTTCGCAAAATGCGGTTCAACCGAAGGAGCAAATCAGGCGACCACTCGAGATGAGGCGACCTCAGGAACGCAATCTCGAAAATAAAACATCGCCCGAGGTCTTCACTATGATTCTCTCGGATCCAAAACATCTTTTGCCTGAATCGCCTGAGTACAGCTCTTTCCATTTGGAAGGTTTCGAGAGTTAAAAACTAAAGATGGTTATTGTAGCTAAGCATATTTCTTCGAATTGAGAGACGTTTTAGAAATATTATACAGGGATACATTCACTCAAATTGTGTATGTTTTAAAGCCTGAAACAGTGTAACATGAAAATCGAATACTTTTCGTGATACTTCTGTTAAATAGTTTTAAGCAGGGGAAGATTTCGAAGGATCTGGGCACTCAAACTTCGCCAGCAAGCTGATGATTACATAAAATTTTAATTAACCAGGAGCGCTACGATTGCTAAATAATTAAATAACAGTTTATGACTTCAGCTAATTGGAGTTTACCCCATCATCCTATTTTTTCCACTTCCGCGAAAGCAATTGACTTTTTCACGCATGACTGGGCACCCTAAGGCTGCTCCGTGTTTCTCGTCGATATTATCCTCTCATTATTTTCAAGAATACTTCCGTAAAAACACGCTAGGAAACTTTCATTTCATCGTTCACTCGACTATTATATACGCAATCAGAAAATCGATATAACTTTTGAATAACCCACTTAGGCTCCATCTTGATCATTGCAAGAATTGAAATAATGAATTACAAATAGTAAAGAGAGAGAAAAACCAATTAAGATTTTTAAAATTCCAGTAAAACGCTAATTTCGATCGATAAGAATTTTCCATTATGAACCGAAAAATAGAATGATCACTTCATGAACGAAAATAGTTCGTCTTCTGAAGTAACAATAATCTATTTTAAACTAGTGATGGAAATTAAAGATTTTCATCGATTTTTATCTTCTTTATCCGCTTTCACTACCTTTTATTTACGAAAAAGAAAGAATAAATTAACGAGTGAGACTTTCATTATCCAATTAGAAATTGATATTGTTTTGTTAAAAACTATATTAATAATATTGCGTTAAGAAAATAAAAAATCCGGATAGTGATGATCTAAGGAGAAGGATGAAAAATGTTGAAAACAGGCGGAAATACGAGTCAATATCGTAAAATATAAAAGGAGATAAGCTTTGAGGGCCAAATGAGAGGAAGATTTTGCTAAAAAGAAGAGAAATGTTGACATTTAATGCGTTCTAATACTTTCACTGCTTCAATCTAGAAGACTTTCTAAAAGTGTCCACGAAAGACCTCAATTTTTACGTAATACTGAAATGGGAACATGAATAAAAGAAACCATAAGAATGGAATACGATAAATCAATGAATCATGAAAGGAAGGCCAAAAGTGGAGTAGCCGAGCATGTTTTTTAATTCAATGTTCATGAAGATCACGATCGATTGAGGTTGGAACTAATTGCAGCTAAACAATTGTTGATACGTAATTGATTTTATTAATTTTTGCCTCAATCATTACCACTATTTCCCTTGGATAACGAGTACATAGAATGCAGAGCAGCTCTTTTTCAATTCATTGGAAAAATAGCTTTAATTGGTCAAAAATGATAAAAATTTTGTTAGCATCTAAAATTTCTATTCTAACTCCAATTCAATCAAAAAGAAAAACAATAAGAACTGCTTTTTTCAAGAAAATATAATTTTCGCATCATTCAAAATATTTTTCACGGAGAATAGGATATTCAAAATCTCTACTGCAAAATATCTCTGCAACTGAGCGTTTAATAGCATCTGGCCCTGCAACGATGGAGGAGAAAAGAGCAGAAGATTATAGGAAGTGATAAGAGGAAATGCGGTACATGCATACGGGGATATATAAAGAGTGGGAATAGAAAGTTGGGAAAGCCGCGGTGCAGAAGCACGATCCAGCTCCCTGACCCCTTGTTTACGGAGTGTTGATAAGGGTTGACACGGGGTTGATCGAGTGCATGCAGGACGTGACCAAGGAGGTTACTGGAAGGATTTCTGGATGATAGGGGAGGAGAATGATAAAACCGTAAGAAAAAGGTTAAATCCTGTGCATATTTTCTATTCCCACTCAGCGAAGTTCGGAAAAAGTTGGGTTCTTTATTTAAAAACGAAAAATGTCTTATCCAGCGATGCTGCACTATTGGGGAATACGCCAGAAAAATTTCTGTTTACAGGAAACAAATGCACGGCACCTGAAAAGCGCACGAGAATGCCGATAGAGCGCCTCCCCTGAGCGGGGGAAAGAATCCAACGAATGCTTATAATAATGCCCCGTTATTCTGGATTTCGATTTGAAATATTTTTATTTCGAAGTGATTGGAGTAGGACTAAATTTCGAAGTCTAAAAATTAGATATAGGAATTAGGTCAACATCTCTATAAACGATTCTACGTTGAAAATAGAATGTCTTAAATTTAGATAGAGAAATGTATTATTCAGAGCATTGTAAGTGGATATCTAAATCATCCTTTTAGGCAATAATAAGGAAAAAGACATTTCCAAGAAAACAGCAAGAAGTGGATTGAAAATAAACAAAAGAAATAAAACAGAAGAATGCGTTTCAGCTTTTCATATATTAATAACATGAAAGTCATGTGATATAGAACACTATACATAGTTAAAAGCATATAACAACTAAAATGTTATATTGAAGGAACTGTTCTCATTAGTATTGCATTCATTTTTTTTTCAACGAAAATTTGGGAATATTTGGTATATTAAGATTTATTTAAATCAGGGATGCGCAACCTTTCCGCTATTGACGGCCGCACTACAGACTTTTTACTTTAATAACGGCCGCCAATAAGTCCAAGTACACTTAATAATTTTTTATGATTTATGTAAAAATTTATAGATTATACACTAAAACGAGTATGATGCATATGACAATATTCTATTTACTGGTCTACATATGTAAAATATATCTACGTAACGTCATATAGGACAAAAAAACCGTTATAGCAATTGTTTCAGGAAGTCTTGGTCTTCGTTCGCGTTCAAGCCGAGCTAGCCGCTAGTAACGTGACTTCAAATCTACTCCTGGGTTTGAAAACACCCAGAGTAAGAGATAAGATAGATAGAGACAAGATTCCGCAGCGTTGAGACCCCGTACTCGCTGGGGTCCAGAGACCCTACACCGGCACGGCCGCCACTACGTACACTTTAATATAGACGTCCACGGCCGCCTAAGTCCTTGCCCACGGCCGCATGCGGCCGTACGGCCGCAGGTTGCGCACGGCTGATTTAAATAATACTCAAGAATTATGAACCGATTTTCATATTATTTTCAAGAGATCAAGGATCCTAATTGTAACAGTAAAAAAATAATCGATGAAATATTATCAATATCAGTAAAAAACAATAATATTCTACGTAAATAGCTCAAAAACGATTGAAATTAGAAATTTTTACGAATCTTCAAACGTCAAATCACAATTACTGAGTTTTTCATCAAATTTCTATCCCATAGAGAATATCTGAAATAATGTATTTCTATTGAGCGACTCTCATTTCTTGAGAGAACATTCGTTTATATTCAATTGCTAAGCAACAACAACCAGTAAATCACCCTCAGACAGAATGAGAAAAATGCTTAAAGTAACTGTTAATGCATGCTATTGCTATCACTTAAAATGCATCATAATGCGCCTAGCAAAACACCTATAACTTTATAATGTATATCTTCGAAGAGCAAGAATAATTTGAGTGCTTTTTAAACTTCTCGACTAGTTTTCCCTTAGCAACTCGTTAGAGTGAAGCTTTCCTCATAACTTCTCTTTCCTACGCTTCTTTGACATCGCATCTCTCGAAGTCTCACACAGAAAAAGAAATAAAGGCATCCCTTTTTCTTTTATTTCACTCGCAATATTTCACGTTCGATTGCCCAATCTACCAAACGGGGATGCGATATAACTCTTTCTTTTCAACGTATTCTTCTGAACCCTATCCGTTTTCGTAACTCGCGCACAACGCATTCTCTCAACAGGAGACGAAAGACTTTTTCAAGTACCTCTTTTAACCTCTCAATTGCGAGCGCATTCTATTCTTCCTTTGTTTTCATTCCCTCCAAGATCGATATTCTCTCTTCACTTGGGAAGTGGCAGGAAGCGCCAAAAGAATCAGAGAGAGAAATTTGTGTAAAGTGAGAGAAGATGGCGTGGAAATATACAGAGGAGACAAAATATGAAAAGGAGGAGATTTCAACGCAAGATGTTGGTTGGATAGGTTTAAGAAGAGGTAACCGGAGATAGTGACATGCAATATGCAAGTGGAAAGGGTATTCGGCACGCGTGTGAGGCGACACTACCAGACGAAGGAGAACGTTTCGGGAGAAAGAGGAAATATAAGAAGAGAAAAACGGAACTTAATAGATTGTCTTTTATGTTTCCTTCGAAAGGAAAATGAGAGAACGCTACGATCTTCTCTAAAAGAGAATGAAACTCACATATTAATATTCCCCTCCCTTTATGGTGACGTTTGGTAATGTAATGCACATTAATAACCTTTAATTAAGGTTAAATTATGGACTTTTAAGAGATCTAAAAGGTATCTAAGATACGTTCCGTAATGAAAGTATGAGTAGCTATTAGTGAATTAATAACTTTTGACAGAAAAGAGCTTTCGAGGATTTTATGGAATTCTCCCTCCGTTATTAACTTGGAGAATTTGAAAAGAGCAATAAGGTATTCTTTGTTCCTGTTTTCAAACAATTAAGGTTCATTTCAGGGACATAATTTGCAACAGTGTTCCAAGTCAAAGGACTTGAAAATGTTATATAATTATTCTAGGCTAAAAATCGTAACAGATGAGGTAAATTGTAAATCATTAATTTTAAAAATGACATTTTCTGTGATCACATATTAAATTTGCCCTAAAATATAGAGGGATTTAATGAGTTCGAGAACTCAGTCGCCAACTTATCTGTTATAACATATGTACTACAGTGGGCTTACTTATACCACTATGTATGGTTTATGTTAAAATGTTATGTTTTAAATCTTTAAAGTAGGAGAAAATTTTGAAAGAGGTTAAAATTTAGACTAGTTTAAAATTATAAAATTTACCTGGTGAAATGAGAGCTAAAGGTGAGCTGAAGGACGTCTTCTGATATCATTACAACTGCGAATTATATAACCGTCAAGTTGAAGGCGTGGCCTCGAGCACGAAAGAAATAGACCACAAAAAATATAGCTATTTATCAGCATTAAATCATATTACTTGCATTACCATAAAGCTGAAGATTGACGTTGTGGTTTCTCGAGCACTTATACATTAGCTCGTAATAAATTGATAAATGGTCTCAGGAATTTTAATAAGATAATTCTCTCCGGAATCCCGGTTATACTGAAAGAAACTAATTGCATTAGTGTTATTTTGAATCAAAGTTATACTATTTGGAGCAATTTCGTCACTGCTAAGTCACACTTTTGACAGAAACTGGCCTTAACACCTCTTTGAAAGGCGAGAGGTAGTGGGAGAGGTTTTTGGGGGATAAAAAGGCTTTTTAACGAGACTGCTAATTAATACAGAGCTTTCAAGATGCGAAATTTAATACTTAAACGAGCCAAAATTGCTCTAAAATAAAATTCATTTGAGATCCTTCTGAGGTGACACTCCCCGACAGAAAAGAATGGGCTTTTTAATGATAAAGAGATTAGAAAACGATGGTGCGGCTCATAAGGAATCTATTGATATTGAATCTAACTAATAGTATTTTATTATTACTATTAGCAGCAACTATTGATACTTAATTGAATTTAGGAAACATTTCCATTTTGACAAAATCCCGTACAACAAAGTCGAAGCATATTCTATTAATAATAGCAAAAATAATTCATCAATTCAGGACGAAATTAAGGCTAAACGGACCATTATTATTCAGATATATTCTAATCTGCAGTATCTTTAAACATTCGGTTTAAAATCCTCCTGAAGATTCTAAAAACTAATATCTAAAATAAAAAGTAATATAAACGTAATAGGCCATATACGTGTACATTTTAGTATAAATTTGGGGATCTTAGTATTGCTTAATGATAATTTACATATTAATTATAACTTTTTTTATTACAGTGACTTATACAGTCACTTTTAAGTATACTTTTCATGTTGGTTGGATGGTTTTGAGCATAGTACTATTATATAATGAGCATAATATAATACTTTCCAAATGGTTTTGAGAATAATACTAAATGAATTGTTCTTATACTTCGGTCAATGACTCTGATTGATTCGTTGACCACGATTGCTGTTTTTTCAAACATTATTAGTAAAGCAAGTAGAGAAAGATGTGATTTCCTTTACAATATAGACCTGTGAGTAGAGTAATTGCCATGGAGCTAATTAGGAAAATTCCATTATCGAGAGCATAACGATGTTAAAGGAGCATTTAGAAACAATCCTGGGCTATTCGCAGACATATCGAAGTTTGAGCGCGGTTAGATGTCACTAGCCAGCCGTTCTCCAGCAACTTCGATTCGAAGCGCATTAACTACGGAGATGTTTCACTTGATTAACGCCAAACTTCTGCCTTCAGAGCAAACAACTGTTTCGTGAAATACGACAGCTTGGCCCAAATTCACGGTTATCATTAAAGATAAAGTGATCAATTCAATAATTTATTGAATTTTCCAGAGTAGATTAACGATTTTAGTTAATTTGAATTACAAATACGAAGCAAAATAATTCATTGAACAGTAAAATATGTTTTAGTTAATTTGAAAAGCATTTTGCTAACAATCTCTTGGTAAGTAATACCTTTTCATTGGTATATTAAAACGGTATGAGAAGTAAAAAGTTGCGTAAGGGAGTCGTTAAAAAACGCTAAAAGAGATAGTTTTTGAACTGCTGATTGCATAATTAACGAAATAAAAGCTTGAAGGAGTATATTTATTAAAATCCTAAAAAATATAAAATTTACTCGTCAAATCATTGTCAGAGTATTCTCAAATTACAAAAGCATCAGGTAAATAATCGCCAGCGTTCGATCTATACGTATTTATTGATATCTTCACATTAAATTTCAAAGAAAGAATCATCCATAATATCCCAAACGGCAATAAAAAGCAGGAGCGGTTATATGCTAAGGAAGAGGTTCAGCAGTGATTGCGACTTACAAATGAAAGATTTTCATGTATTTGAAGTGAATTTGACTGAGGTTAAAAAACATTGTAAATTTCCTCATGATTTGATACAAATCGAGAAATGAAATAATTTATATAGCGGAAAATCTGAATTGCTAATTTTAACTACAAAAGAATTCTCTCAGCCTTCGTCAAAAGTTATCGAATAGCAAAGGAAACCGATTAAATCTGTATTACATTAGAAATGTATATCTGAGCACGATAACTCCGACAGGAAGACGAAAATATTAGAAAGGGAGAAAATGAATAGCCTTTTTATTAGCATTTTTTAGTCATCGAATAAAGATCGAAAGGAATTCTAGAGAAGGTATTAATGAAAAATCCTCTCAAGCATCGATATCCCAACCTAATTTATCAAGAGCAGAAAACTGTTACAGCGCAAAACCGCGCTGTTACCGACAATCGGATATTGCACTTTCGAATTCCGATACTTTCATCCTTTGCATCAAACGCCAGCGGCGCTAAAGAGAAAAAGGGGGATGAAGGTGGGATAGAGGTACTAAGGAGAGTGGATCGAGAGAAGACAAAACGTTCGGCATTTGTCTTCCACCTCCGTAAGCGCGATATTGGAATAGTTGGAGTTCCTACACCACACCCTCAAACGGTCTTCTTACACGTGAACGACATTTGGGGGATGCTGGGAAATATGGAGGGTTGGGCGGAAGATGAGCAGTGGTTTCCGAGGTGCGAAGGGGATGGTTGCCTCAATGGGTGCATTTAAGGCGTACGTAGGTGTGGTTGGTATGTAAGGGTTATGCGAAGGTTAGCAAATGATTTATTGAAGGTATAAAAGGGCAAGATCGGAAAGGCCTTTTTAGCAGAAGGCCATTCGTTACATCGAGAGTGGATCAAAGCCTAATTTGCGAGAATAGTTTGGCTCTTTATGGCTTCAGCATATTACCTCCCGAGTTTACGGGGGCATCCGTAACAAGAATAGCTCTCAGAATTAAATAAAAGAAGAGCAAGAGGAATTTTCCGATACTTTCGCATTTCTAATCAATTCCATCGCTTTGCTATTTCCGTAGAGAACCAGTAAAATATAGAGAACGGCAAAGTTTTCGTCGCTCCTAAAATGCTGGAGCAGAGAAGATATTTACACCCGATCTCTTAATTCCTTTCTCTATCGATGATCTATTTTCACCCGAATGTAATTTTGGGACTCAGTCACTACTTTTTATCATTAGTCTTCGCGATTCCGTTCGATTAATGCATTCAAGTAGGACTCGTATATGAAAGGATTAGAATGAAAATAATATCATTAATGAGTGATGTGTGGAGCAGCCGTCGAAATGATTTTCTTTTGAAAGGGTATTATCTCAAAATAATTCATATTGAGTAATATCTATTCTCATGCTTTAATTTTTATTAGCCTACAAAATGTAATACTCACGTCCTCCTTTCTCTATGAACATTCGGATAAAATATTTTCCATAGTAAATATCAGTTTATTTAATTATTAAAGTATCATCGAGAATCAAATACTATTCGTTCATTAGAGCACTCCTACGAAACACACTGCTATTATGTTGTAGAATACGTATATGACGTGGGATGTTTTTGCAATTTATTAATGGAAAAATTAGAATGATAAACCAAAAGATCTCTTTTGTTAGTATGCATGATATACATATAACGAGCAATAAAGCCATTAAACTCTTTCAACTATAGTCTGTTCCACTTTTCTAGGCAGTATGGGGCTTATGGAGAAATCGAATAGCCTCGTACGCCAGGTCATTTTTCCGGAATATCCGCGATATCCACAAAATTTGCCTTCGCAACGGATGAAATTAATATTTTCAACTAATTTTGGTGGATTTTTTTCCAATTTTTTGGTGAAATTTGGATAAGGAAGGATGGTTCTATATATTGACGGAGTTTTTTCAACATTTAAACAAAAGAAATAAATTTTACAGCGGAATTAAAAAAAAATGGTCACCTTACCAGCCGTGAACAATACTAAAACTGCCATTTCTCTCATCCTATCTAACGTAAAGTGCTAGTTTTTTCATAGATTACTCTTTATACCTTATGAATACATAAAAGTTAACTTATATTACATTTTGACTAATGAAATTTTAGTAAAAAATAATTTAAGTGGAACGCAACCTCCGAAAAATTGGATCGTGCAGTCAAATTTATACATCGCCTAAAAATTTTTTGTTTCTTACGTTACGAAAAACTTGTCGCGAGAGAAATTGAGATAAATGTTGTTATTTTCATTTACAGGTTATTCTGAGTCGATATCTTGAATAGAACTTTAGTTTTTGAATTTTATAATCGAGGGAGTAATTGATTTAGCGCTCCGATTGCTAATCATTGTTACTTTTTGTTCGAGACTAATAGACCCGTAAGCGTAATTCGGATTGATCCGGACCCGCTCTCAGGTATAAAATTCAAAAACTAAAGTTCTATTCAAGATATCGACTCAGAATAACCTGTAAATGAAAATAACAACATTTATCTCAATTTCTCTCGCGACAAGTTTTTCGTAACGTAAGAAACAAAAAATTTTTAGGCGATGTATAAATTTGACTGCACGATCCAATTTTTCGGAGGTTGCGTTCCACTTAAATTATTTTTTACTAAAATTTCATTAGTCAAAATGTAATATAAGTTAACTTTTATGTATTCATAAGGTATAAAGAGTAATCTATGAAAAAACTAGCACTTTACGTTAGATAGGATGAGAGAAATGGCAGTTTTAGTATTGTTCACGGCTGGTAAGGTGACCATTTTTTTTAATTCCGCTGTAAAATTTATTTCTTTTGTTTAAATGTTGAAAAAACTCCGTCAATATATAGAACCATCCTTCCTTATCCAAATTTCACCAAAAAATTGGAAAAAAATCCACCAAACTTAGTTGAAAATAATAATTTTATCCGTAGAAGTAACTCAAAAATAATTAACTGACTCCTTTTGGGAGGCTAGGTTGCTCCCTTATGGGAATTTACGTGCATTTATTTCCCCGTAAGCCTCCGTACTGCCAGCTTTTGTGGAACGGACTATAGAAGGAAAGATATAATGAAACTCTGGGGAAATATCTCCTTGAGCTAACATATAAAAAATTTTCCAAAAATATTTTGAGGGTGTTTTCCTGAATATTTACAGAATTACTTAATATTAAACGGTAAATTCCAAAAACTACTCATATTTCATCTGTTTCAGACAGCATATAGAAACAGAGTAAAGGCTCTTCACCATATTTGGGGTGAAGTCGAGTCATCTTTCATTTAGGTAGGCAGATAGGCATTGGCAAGAGACATCATTAAAGCGATCTTTTTAAATGAAAAAGTTTGCCCTGTCTGTAAGCTTAACACGACAGAATATTCTCTGGAGGCTCCGAACATCAGGTGGCTAATGAATGTGAGACTGATAAGCCGCACTTAAGTAAGATTTGCTCACACAAAGTCCCTTCCGCTGTTCGAAAGAAGAAATTCGTCCTTTCAAGCATTTCCCCACGAAAATTCGAGTGAAATTCTCTCTTACCGATATTGGCTTTCAATAGATGTACGATGCTTGATAAAGAATGTTTATATTGTCGGCGTGAATATTTAGTGTTTTCAAACCTACGCTGTGGATCGCATTTGTCGGAGAATAATATTCGAACACATATGCGCGTCATATTTACGAAGTTTACCTCTCATGCACCCAATAGTTGAAATATTGGCAGCAAACTATATCCACTTCACCACAACAATATTCATTCTTCGATCAAATAAAACGCGTATAGAGAAGAATCTTCTTCATTAAATCCACCAATAGGGATATGAAGTGGAATATGTAGTGGCAAATGGTGAAGGATCTAAATAAAAATTTAATTTCATGGCACTTAATTTTACTTAAAATCGCAGTTAATACACGAGCAAATGGCACTAATTGTGGAATTTATTGGAAAATCTTTGGAATCCTAAAAACTAAAACTACACATGATTCATATTTATGCATGTAAAGTTTTTAACTCTAGCCTTTCACACAAAGGTAAAATTGAAGAAAAGATGCGTAGTATTACTAAAAATGTTGATATAGCGAAATTTAACTGTAACTAAAATAATTTACTAAAAATTTCTTTCCCTGATAAATATTTAAAATCAAACTTCTGAGGGTATTATTTCAACGACTCGAAGTCCAATGGAATTTAAAATGATTGAAAACAGAAGAGTGAAAATGTGTTCATTGAACGAAGTTTCAATGGTATGGACAAGGACGTGGAATGATTTTGATAGTTTGAATTAACTGATAAACATCCAAGGGTACCACTATGCAACAAAATTAAATTTACCAATTTCATGTATACAAGTAAATTTTTTCCATTGTATGTATTTTATAATTTTGCATAAAAGTAATTAATTTTAGATAATTATACATTGTGCAATATTATTAATTCATCTTAGCCCTCAACAAAGCTGACTTTAAACTTATAACTGTATTATTTGATAAATTCTTTCGTGGAGGGCCTCACTTCGTGGAACGACATTCTAAGTTGTAGGAAAAAAGTACTTCGGATGTACTTCGGAAAAGTACAGGATGTGGAAAATACTTTTTTCCTGTGTTCCTATATTTCTGCCTTTAGATACCAATGAAAAGAAAATTGTATTGTTTAGAAATTATCAGGATTTTTGTAAATATCTTCTTTTACCATAAGAATAATTGAATATTATAATATAACAATGGGAGAATCTAAATTATATTCCAAACTGTGTATATATCATAATTTTCTATTGAGAGACGCTGACCAATGAATTTATAAGTATGCAAATAACACCATATGCATTCCCATAACCCAAATTCAAAACCATTCCATGCTAAGAGTGATGTAAGGACAACTATAATATTCTTTATCAATATATGTTAGGTTTAGCTGTCTATGCGGTGAATGTTCAATTATTTTTTATTATTTCAATAGTTAACGGACAGAAATTCAATCACTTCCAACTTAATTAAAAAAGAAAATTTCTCTTTTTCTCTTCATAGAAGTCCCATAGCGAACGTCCTACAGGCAGAGCATGCGACGAGTGGAAATCACAGGTGCGGAGAAATCAGCGATGAAGACATCAACTGGCATCGCATTGAACTAGAAAAGCCGCAAAACCGAACGACGCCATCAGTTTTGAGAGAATGTATAAAACGAGAAGCTCGTCAGTATCTCCCGAGACAACGCTTTGAAGCAAAAATAAAAGAGAAAACTGTTCTCGAAAGCACTTTGGGAAGATGCATTCGCCTGTGAACTGATCGATTTTAGGGATTTTCGGAGCGGGAAAGACAGCCGCGTTCACCTGAGTGGAATCTCTTTATTTCTCACTTTCGAGAATTCCTCGTAAACCAACGAAGGTATTGTTCGTCAGAAAAGGCGTATCTGAAATGTTATCTCCAAGATTCAATCAGAAGGAAGCGAATTGTAGAATTCGATTCAAAATTTCGTGAACATATGACATAAATATTCATTCAGTCAACCATTGTACGCAAAAAGGGGAACATAAACTTACTCACTGGATCTCAATGACAAATCATCTTAAAAAGAACCGGGATTCCGATGATGGACAATTACAATATTATTGAATACAAAGAATTACTGTGCTTTTGCTGTTCTTTGGCTGTTAGCTATTTTGGAATTATCTTTTCATATTTTTAAAAGTTTGCAAATCAAAAAGATGAAAAAATTCATTTTTTTAATTTTGAAAAGGACGTATTTTATGATGGAAGAACGAAGTAAAATTTATATTATTAATTGTAAGTGTAAACTTTATATATTTGATAAATTTTTTGAATAAGCCTTCAGTGATGCTGACCTGATTATTAACTGAGGTAGGGGAATTAGAAATTAGGAATTTTATTGCTATAAGAACGGAATATATGTTAACATCTTTAGTCAACATAAAATTGCTCTAATTACTTTCCAAACAACGCAAAGACATTAGCGTTCGCAATTTTTTCAGCTTAAAGATAAAAAATTAGTCTATCCTTTTATAAGACATTCAGATCGAAACCAAATCAATTAATCAATTTCCAAATGCGGTTGATATGTTCCTTTTTCTTGGAAAAAGAAGGAATAAGAATATATTTTAATAGAGAATCTTTTTTTCTTCCCAACGTTGTTAATAGATCTAGTTCAATCTTTACATCCAACACGAAAATTTTCAAAGCAGAATAGTGAAAAACTTAAAACTTATTAAATTACACATATTATTGGCTAATAGAGTGATTTACCGCATAATACGTTCATTACGCATGAAATAATGAGAAATAAGTTATAGATTAGGAATATGTTCATTAAAGTTACTGTTTTCCAACAACTAATTACTGTTTTGAGAACGAATTTCCTTCGCTTTCCGAAAAACAAGCGTTCTCAAACGCTAAAAATTATATTGCTGCTACCTCTCCTTGAATTGGAACTCTTTCGACAGGATAAATGAAGCGTCAGATAAGTTGAAAAAAAGAGAGTTGGCAAATAAAGTCTCCTAATTGCGATCTTAAATTAGAATCAAAGGCCTTTGCGAGATTTCCATAAGTAACCGATAAAATTTGGCGTTTCGAATACCGAATTTCCATCTAATTCCCTCTTTTTGTGATTCTTATGAATTCATTACGAAAAGGGAATTGGTTTTGGAAGGTGACAAAGATAAAGAGAGGTCTGAATATATTTGGGAATATTATCCCAGAGAACATGGAGAACGCCTAAATGATCTCTAGATTTTCGCCAATAAACAATTTATTTCGGAAAGTGGGAAAAGATGCGATCAGCAGCTCGATGGTGATTAAGTTCTATTTTGGATTGCAGCAAAAAATCCGAAATTTATTAATGCATAAGAGATAGGAGATTGAAGCTCTTTCTATTTAAATGGTTATAAACCCTTGAAATTTTCGATATATATTCTATAACACACGCACCACTGGATATCGTCTTCCAGTCAATTGAAAAAATTTCATAAATTAACCAAGATTCGTATTATTGACAAATTCTGAACAAAACCGTTGGTTCGCTGAAAAATATTTAAATTATGAACTACGTATATGGTGCATAAATTACTGAAAATTCATAGCGTCATACATATTTATAAATACTATATCATTTGGATACTTAAGATCTAATAAGTAATTCCTCTAAAACACTAAACCTAGCAGAGATATTCTTAAACAACTCCGCTGTGAAATTCGTTAAAACTTTCATGGCTCTCTGTCTTAATCCCCCAAACTAAGAGAACATCCTTAGCATCAGATCAATTCACAAGCTTAGCTGAAACTCCGTTACTTCGTATACTTAAATTCCTTTGTCATAAATAAAAGTCAGAACTCCATTCCACAACGAATGTGAAAAAATTCGGGAAGAGTGATGCTCGTTAAAATTCAATCAGTCAAAGGAATAAAATCGAAACCGATCTTTTGACTCAACTTCTTCTTCCTTGTTATCGACCAAATCCGCTCAAAGAGAAGAAATTTGAATAAAAGCGGAATAACATAGGACAAAATACTTCGAAGAAATTTCCGAGGTCATTCGTCGGGAGGCGGAAAATACGAGATGAAAAGGGTTAAAGTATCAACTGATCCGAGAGCACTACCTCAAGGACTTGTCACACCCGAGCATCAATGTCGATGAGAACAAAACTACTCCTTCTGATGAAGGAAAAAATTATTACGTACAAAAAATTGGACAAGATGCAACTGGAACAGAGAAATGCAGAAGGAAAGTGGGGAAGAGAAGGGGGTGAAAGAGGGCAAAAAGGAGAAAAGGGAAGTATTGGAAAAAGAGTTAAATTGAGGAGATGTGTGCCACGGAGGACATTTTCTCGATGAGCGAAATTGAGATTGTGTAGCTCCAACTTTCATTGCATAAAAAAGAGAGAAAGGACGTATTTAACTGGTTGTCTAGGTCAAGGTCCCTCAGAATTACCATTCGTAATCAATTAACAAGGAAAGTTTCACGCAAATTACGGTAAATGAAGATTTTAAAGAGAAAGAAAACTGCTTTTGAATGCCTAGACTATATATTGCTATTAATCGTACTAAAACAATAGTTCTTTTTTCATCGGAGCACAATCAAAGAGCATAATAAGTTCAATTGGTAAAACAATTAGTTCCTGTTTTTTTTCTCAAAGGCCGGTTGTATATATTAACAATCTTCAATTATCAAACTTATTAAGTTTCCAGGAAAAATTAATAATAAAGATTCAAAAGGTAAATTACGATTTATTCTCCTCAATTAGGATATACAATAAGAAATTTAAGGTCATATAAATATATATCTTAAAACAAAAGTACAAGATAAGGCGCTTACGAGAGAGTAAGAGGAAAAAGCAGTACTAGAACAGCGTAACTATTACATGTGCTTTATACCGAAATCAAATTTTTAATTAAAAATAATCTAATTTCTTAGATTCAATTTTCGTATTTATGGTCGTTATTTTCTTTAATCATTTTAGTTATGTCTACATATTACCTGCAAAAATTGGTTGCGATAGCGGAAATATCTCACTGCAAGGATAAGTTAATAATCTCGTGCGTGACACAATTGCAAAGAAGTGTTGTCCTTAATGTGATTTAAGGAAAAGTTTCTTTATAGAATTAATCTTTTTGGTCATTAGATTTGAATAATAGGCTATCCAGGGAATGTCGAAAAGTTTTTACCTCTTTCAACCTCTCTTATAACAAATTTTGAGGTTATACATTATAAGAGATTAAATTATGTTCGAATTAAATTCTTTCAATCAAGGGTTAGCTAGTTACATTAGTTAAAGTTTATATCCAATTTTGTATGCTGAGACTAAAAAAAATTAGCTATTTGCATGATTACAGATTCATAAAATTTGCGAGTTTCTGTAAGAAAAAAGAGTGATTTTGGGATATTATAAGCGAAGATGGAAAACGAAAAGTAGAGGAAAACCGAGTTTTGAGAAGGAGAGAAACTTTCCTGCTGCCGTCACGAGTAATTATCGATTAGCTGGTCAGCTCAACCCACATTCCAAAAAAGCCACGCAGGTTGAATATTCGTTGTCGCCTACATCACGTCTTCTTGATTCCATCCCCTGTTTTAGCATGCGCCTGACGCGTTATAAGTAGACGCTGCAAACATGCTTCTTTACTGTCATCTCCAACCTCTCGCGTTACGTGACCTATTCGGGAGAAAATTGAGACACAAGCTGAGGTAGTAACGGGAAAAAAGGAAGTTTGTGAAAGAGGGTACACTCAGACAGAAGGAAGATCTCGTAAGGGTTTGAAATAGGAATGGCCAGAGGCTAAGGAAGGATTATTTATAGAGATTGTGGGGGAAGGTAGAGTAGGGAATCACACCGATGCAAAAGGGCTGAAGTGTCATTAAAGCCAAAGTAGGGGTAGGTAATGGTCTAACCGATTATCAAATAAATGTAGGTGTTCTTTGGAAAGATTGTTCTCTTAGAGAAAACGAATGAATCGGTGATTTCGAAATGGACTTGAAGCGATTTGTCTCCAGTTGTAATCGATTTGCTGAATTCGAAGAATTATTAAAGGAGAAGGGCAAGGCTTGATATATTTCATAGCCCTTTAAAATAGTTACTCATCACTTGTGGCTCATAACAGGTCTAACCAATTCTTTGATATTTATAAAGATTAAGAGATGATTAACTGATACTGCGGCTTTATCCCCTTGGATTTCAAATCATGATTTTATTGTCACATATTGTTAATAATACTTATTTTAAAATATGCCTCCATTTGGCATAATTTAAAAAGAAAAACATTACAGAGGTATTAAAACGAATACCTCTAAAGGAAAGGAAAACGAATTATTTTTCCACCATCCTATTAAAAGTATTTATGATTATGAATTTTTTATTTTCCAAGTTGGAGTAAAACATACAAGCACGTTTTGGATTATAAAATTATAAAACATTTGAAAACTCGCGAAAATAAGCTGTCTGAAAATTATGCACATCATAATTATGCGCGCCTTTTCTTCTATTATTAAAAAGGTAGAAGAAAAAAATAATAAACTTACTTCCTCTTACGTCTCCGATAACTTGCGTAATATGGAGTGACTTTTTTAATTAGAGAACGGACTGAATGAACGCCTGACACCTATGGAACTTTTTCCAGTTAGCACACTGAAGAGAATAAAAAAATTCCTCTCATCTCATGAAAAAAGTTGCAATAAAACCCAAGAGTAATCCGACTAGGCTAATTATTTACGAAGACCTGTGGGGAATGTGACGTGAACCGAAGATTCCTTGCGAATTATATTTTTAAAGAAGGTTATGAATGCGTGTTGGCACAATCCCAAATGTAATAAGGTTATATTGACGTACTTCCAAAATATTACAGAAGTTGAGAGGGTCAACGAATATTAGATGAAGAGTAAACCAAAATTTTCTAGATAAATAAAAAGGTTAATTTCGTCTTTGATGATAATTTCATACTTTAATTATTTTATATTCTTCAATACACAATGATGTACAGGTTTAAATAATTATCAAAATATAAACATATATCATAAAAAGAGAAAACGACTACAGCTGGATTTAAACCTTATCCTCTAACGAAGTAAATTCATTGCCGAGTCCACTCTTCATATTATAAAAGTTTATAGCATAAGGCTACATGAAATAATTATATTGTTTTGCTAGATTAATGCACAAAAATAACCGCAAAATACTGTACAAATTTCTTTTTACATGATTGTCTTGTTTCACACACATCTAGTTCTCACAATTTAAGAAAAAAATATTATTCAATAAAACTGAAAAACTATCGAAGAAGCAAAAAGTTAAAAACTTAAATTTTATTGCAGCAAAATAAGTGTCGCATGCATCATAAGAATAAATTCTGAAAATCAATGCAATTAAATGTAATACTTTATTCTCAAACATCCCTTTAACCGGTTTAAGAAATTTAAAATCATCTGACCAAACGACAGCAAGACAATAATTCGTGCGAGTAACTCTTGTTCCTCTCTCGCGTACTTGAGATATTTGCTTTTAACAAATGGAAATCACTTCCTAATTAATTTCATTGTCGAAATTAATCGAAAGAGTAACAAAATGAACATGAAAAGTATTTCATATATCTCAATTTAGAAATCTTCCCACGTACTTTCTATCAGTGAAAGTCTCTTATTACCAAAAAAAAACTCTTTTATCCAAAACTATTATTTGATGGAATCGACAAGAATCCCCGTAAGGCGCAATGAGGTTATCGCTCTCTTAAGCTCATTTGACGAGTCCGTACAAGGTGAAATAAGTCTGTGGAAACAGTAGATTCCATTGGTCGGTCACACTGCTCTCGAATTTATGGGATATCGCCCCTTAATGAATATGCACACGATTTCAGCTCGTTAGAAAAAAACGAAGAGCAATGATGACTAATAAACTCCAAGAAGTGGATATGAGCTGTCACTTAAACCTTCTCAGCTCCTGATGAATTTCAAATAACCACTGATATTTAAAAGGTTTGTAAAAATAACATGGTACCTTTGTATTCTAAAAACTTCTGCCGCATTATTTGATCTGAAATTCAGATGGGCAACTTACGAAAAATGTTTGTGAAGCATAATATCCTCATGAAATAAAGTTATGTTCAATTTTCGTTAAATTTGCTAAACCCAACCACGGTAATGTTAAGCAATAATAGAATCGCTTTAACAATTTAACTATCATGAGATAGAGATGGTGATAGATAAAATTCATATTGATAAAATGAAAGTAAATTGTTCGTGATGATAGTAGCGGAAAATAAAGATAAGGATGCAAAGGAAAGATTATAACCAAGTATTTTTTGAAAAAGCGTTGCTTAAGGTTGGGATTAGGTTAACGTAGAATTTCTTAAATTCCTATGGTAATTTCCGTAAGGAGATTGGTCGAATTTCTTAAGGGGCATTATATTAATCAATACCAAAAAATTCGCCTTTCGGCACAAGGAAGGAGCTCTCAACACTTACTAATGACTAAATATTGGTGGGTAGAAAGTATTTTTATATGTAAAATTTGAAATTTCTCGAAGGTGTAGAAATATTTACTCCGGAACTATTTATGCGAATAAAGGTTTTTGGGAAGGATCTTAATGCTGAGGTACCCGGTTCAAAACCCGGCTGAGGAGGAAATTTTACTCTCTAGGTGGGTATGTTTGTGTACGTCCGTTTCTAAGTTTGGAATCACATTGAAATTGTCCATAAATTGGATGTGTGTTTGGTCTATGACAATAAATTTAAAAAAAGGAATTTTGAAGAGTTTATGGCAACAGAAGGCATTGCTTGATACAACATATGAAGTAAGCAGTATGAAAATTAGCCATTCGTCTATTTAAATGGACTTTGAGTTCTGGAAGATCAATGACTCGAATTAATCTGGAAAGAGGTGATACGGATTAAATAAAACTAGCGTGCAGTCCAAACACCTTTACTTGGGGTATAACATTTTTGGTCTGGTTATTACTAATTTTGAGCCCCTTCCCTTAGGCAATATTGCCATTGAGTAGATTTTGTATTTAGAGTCGAAGGCTTGTTCTCCATGAACTCCAGATAGAAGAGCAATATTTCGTGGGCTATGGAAATGCGCCTTAGGATATGAAAGGCCCCCAAAGACTGGCACTGAAGAGGATCAAACGGAAAAAAGGGCTCTTTCGTGACAACCCGTGGTGAGCACGCCTAAGGTCGCCGTGGGAATCGACCGATGAAACAGAAGGCACTTAAAAAAGGACATCCTCTTCAACTAATAGAGCAGCTGTCAAATCGAAAAGGGCTGTTTCGAATTGTAAAATCTGCAGTTGGATCGAATACTTAATGCAGCATTGCTTAAAATCTGTTAGGAAGTTTTTAAGATGGTAAATAATCATTTGTTGGGAATCGGTTTTACAAGGAGATGACACGCGTCCTAATTCTATAACAATTCGTATCACAGCATGAAAATAGTAAATGAATAATATATTATACATATTGCGTACAACGCCTTGACTTTTCGACTCATCATCAATTACTCTAAAATGTATACAATATACATTACATGATAAAAAATTTAATTTAAGACTAAACAACGATATTGTTTTGATATGAAATGTTATGAATGCCTCCGTAAGTAGAATGTTAATGGATATGAAGAAGTTCAATAACGTGTTTCTATTTTATAATGACCCGTAGAAAATGATAGAGTAGAAGAGCATTTTTAATAAGAAAAGGATCACTTTTGTATTCAAATAAGAAAGACAGTATTATTTCATTCTGCGCTTTCAATGGGTTAAAGAAGTTTGCACGTTCCTGTCAAACTATAAGTGTCGTTGGGTAAACTTGTTTAGTTTTCAAATCACTTGTTACTATTTATACAACAGAAATTCGATTATACATCGATATATAAATTTAAAATTCAAAATTACGCTACTACTAAATAGAAAAGTAACAATTTTTGAAAATTTCAATTAGTTTCAATTGACTTTATAATATCTCAACCATCAATTCGATACTCATCACCGAACTAAATTACGGAAATTAACAAAATCGAAAGTATTAACACGAATCGATCACTTATTACGTATATAAATAATGATCGGCGAAGAACATTATGAACAAAAGACTTTCAATTTGACTGTCGAGAAAATGATTGTTTTCCAATTCCAATTGCATCATTTAGATTAAGCGGGTGGGAAAGTATTTTGAATAAATATATGTGCGTTATCATCGAATATTGATCGAAAATATTCTTTTTACGAAAAAATATGTAAAGTGAAGGTAGTACATATCCTCATAGAAGGTAAAACATGCAGATAAGAGATGTGCACTTTGAGGTCCTGCACATAAGAACTCAAAAATAGCAAATATGGTCTCGACCTGTATCACGTTCTATTTCCATACTGAAGATGTGAGATTGAAAGTAAAGAACGAAACAGTGCGATGAAAACGCTCCGTAACCATGACAAGGGGATCGGATTACGTTGGTGAGAGAATTCCGTAAGAGTTGGGTCATTGAAGCGGCACTACATTTCCAGCGGTTTATTCTTTGTAGACATTCACAATACAATAATGCCTCATAACATATTGCTTGGCAAGAGGCAGATATATCGGTAGTTTAATTTATGAATTCCAAGATTACGCAACGATATTTATTTTTTCTATTTAGCGACTCTCATCGTAAGTGGATTATTATACATTATAATTAGATTTTCAAAGATTGAATTTGTAAAGGGGATTCGAATCTCGAATTCAAGCCGCCATCATTTCTGAGAAATTGAGGTATTGCGCAAGTTTTTTAAAATAGAAATTGAAAAACTATCGTGTATACAGAGAAACTAAGGAAAATCTATTTATTAAAACCGTAGTAAATTTGGGTCAAGAGAGGGATAATGATTTATGTTTTGCGATAATTTTATGCGAATGTAATCAGGCGTTGCACTGATCGCCTTAGAGACATTCTCACGATTAAAAATCGCGATTGCGCTCAATTTGATGAGAATTCAGACGGAAAAGTTTATATTGTTTGAAGTATTTACACAATTATGACATATTTAGTAGGAAACAAGAATATATTTTATTTTTTCACTGAATTAAAACAACGGCAGCTGTAAGTTTAAATTGCTCGAAGAAATTAAATATCCAATAAGGTCTAAATAAGTTTTGATGCCACAATTAAAGAACAGCATGAGACAATTTACAGTCTGATGATAATTTAAATCGTCATCGGAAAATATTTTCAATTCTTTTGAAAATAAACACAATTATTCCCACTGCCGTACAACGAAAGGCGGCTTGTAGTTTTGACATATGATGAACGAAAAAGAGGAAGGCTAAAAGGAAATTAATGAGAAATAGAGATCTTTAATAAACTACTGAACAGTATTAACTCCTTTCGGATCGCATTTGGTTCGATCAGTAATCTCATAATAATTATTTTTTTCCTTGGCGCTTGGTATATTTCTAAAAATTGTATCTTTCCGTATTACACCTTTCACTCGAAAAATATTGACATCATAAACAAGCGAACGGAAAAGATGTATTTCTCTATTCATATAAACGATACCACCAGACTTGGGTCATCCTCACCTTACCATCAGCTTTAACTTGTCCTATTCTGTGAACTTGCAACCTTTCAACACGACAATGCTTATCATCATTGGATGGGTTCACAAACAATCCGCCAAGTCACTGGCTCGTGCCCCTCATCGGTATCTGAGGGAGGCATAGAGTCAAGGTCGAACCAGTATAGCTATAGCTCAATCAACGAGGTTATATCAATGTCATACCTTTTAAGTCACAACTGGAATGATGCATCGTTCTTCGTATCTTAGACATTGTCTCTATCATAGAAATGAAATTCCTATCTTTGAGCAAAATAAAAAAACCGTTCCCACACTAATAAAAGCTCTTTATCGGAAGCAGAACATTCTCAAATCTGTGAAAGTATGAAATATAACCTAAATTATTTGGGAAAAGTGATATATTGGCTACAGAAACGCCATAATGAGGTGAAAATAATTTGAAATTAGATAAAACTTGGAATTCCTTAGCTTACTTATGTTGGGACAAAAATTCCCTTAATTATGAAATCTAGAATGCAATAAAATACATTCACAAATTTTCATAACTGTAATAGATTAATAATAGTAATATTTCGTAATGATAATGGAATCTCCAAACCGATTAAATTGAAAGTTTATAAGTATTTTTCATTTACACTATATGTAATCCTAATTAAGACCGTTAAAATGTCTGATAGACTGGGACATAATAAATACACGAACACTTATTCTAACAGCTTCCAAAAATGTATTTTTTATTGAAGAGTAAAGAATATTTCTAAAATATTTTTGCTCAAAGTTTCTTTTATCCAACAAGATTTGCGAGGGAAAAGTATACCTATACATAGAATGAATATATACCCTCCAAACATTCCATGGCTTATGATCGTTAGCATAATAAGTCGTTACTATAAAGACAAGTTGAGGCGAGGTATAAACCGCTAGGTTATGAATGAAATTAATTAGCTGTAGATTATGAAAAAAAATTTTTAATATTTAAGAGCAGAATATAAAATGAATAAATATTATAGTCTGAGAGATATCCATCGACGTATGAGAAACTTTGGATAATGATGAGTCGATAAAAACAAATAGATTTGAGAAAGAGATCTTTAATGAAGATGGTAGATTGGTTTTAAAGCTAAAAATACAAATTAGGTAGATATAAATCATTAAATCCTTAATGTCCTCACACTTCGCATGTTTGTAAGTTCTGGTTAATCAATAACTTCTTTATATGAGTGATTCGATAGTTTCAGCCAATTTATCGCTTACTTGCGCAGTTGTTTCGATATATTGTAATAAATCAGTATGCACAGAGGCTACAGCATAAACCTCAAACGTCAACTTTCTCAATTAACCGGTTTCGAAATTCAAATCTTCGAAAGTTTATTAATTAAATCTTCCCTCGGGAGTCCATATAACTTCGTATAACTCATCAGTCGAAGCATGGGTGCCAAATTTTCATTACGTGTTCAAATAAGCCTCGAAATTTGATAATCCCGCATCACCTACACTTAGCGATCTTCTCCAGCGACTTTTTAAATTACTCCAAGACGAATCAGTTGAGTGGAGGCCTTAAAAGCGACGTTAAATCCCTCGCGATTCTGTGGATATATCTTGTTAATCCGGCGGAAATAGAAACGGTTTCAGTGTCTGTGGTTGATAGGTTCAGCATTCTCTTTGTTGACGAAGTGGAAATTTTGGTAATTACTTGGAATGTTCGTATTTTAAATTAAGGTGAACATTCTGCGTGTAATCTGCAGCTACCAGATCGCAGATGTTTCCTTTGAGCAACTCATTTTGATAATTACATAGGCAAGAAGATTAAGAATTAAGTGTATCGTGAATTCGTTGAGATATTTTCGTTTAAGAGCCCAAATTTTGGCAGAATTATTTTCACAGGAAATGAAAAGATGAAAGTAGTGTTCACATTACATACGCACTGAATTGCTTCTCTAAAAACCCACCGAGGTCCGTAATCAGGTCTTCGCACATACATTCAGTTGAATCATTACAACTATTCACTACTACTTCAAAAATAATTTGCTTAGGTGTATTCATATCAAGAATTAGTATCCTTCATTACTCAGAGCTCGAAGAAAACTATCGCTGATAATAAAATTGGAAATTCATCAATAAAACTATGAATAAATTTGATTTTCAAAATCTTTAGAGAAGATGATTCTATTCTAACGATGCAGGTATATTGCCACTGAAACGCCATCATAAATAATAATGTAATAACATGTTCAAGCGAAGGTTTCGTAAGACTTGTCTTTATCATGTTTAAGAAAACTGCAATAAGTTATTATATTTTTCCTTAAACATTACATTTATAGTGGAGAAAGCAGAAGTATTTCCTCAAAACAACTAAAATTTGCCAAAGGCGCGTGCTTCAAATTCCCGTACTAAGGAGACGATTATTAAGCACAGTTCCTCGTTACGAAGAATTCTTCATAATGAAGAGTCCCTTCGAAAAGGATTACGAATTTTAAAAAATCCACACGAGAGAAATGCTAAGTTCCACGTAAATATTCTCGGGATCGTTAAAAGGAACTTTTTTGAATTCCTCGAGAAAACAACCTCCTAAACGAGAGCAATAGCTTCCTTTCGCTAATGCGTCCTTTGACAGAAGGCCTCACAACGCTCTTCACGTCCTCGATGAAACGAATTCAATATAATCCCACAGCTATCATACTCAGGAAGCCGACTATTTGCTCGGGTCATTAGGCCAAGCAAAGACCTTTACAATCTCGACAGATTCTGGTGCTTTTTTACTGCTGCAAATAAAATACGCACAGAAAGCGAAGATACTTAAATAGGAGAACAGAAGAGGTTCCCGAAATGAGTTCGAATTGCTTCTTATTCAATCGGAGAGCTTTACGTTCAGAGCTACAATTAATTCTTAGTTTTTTATTTTTCGTCGGTTGATTGAACGATTGACGTTTAAAAAATTCTTAAAATGAATTTTTTACGCAATGGGTAAAAATGAATAGGCTTTCTTCACATATTAAGTACGAAATTTCAATCGAGAATTTCACTGAGAAATATTTCCTAATGTGAAATGAACGATTCGTGAGAGTCAATTTCTTCGGAATGGGATTTAAACTAATTTCTTGCAATTTATGTATTAAAGAACAATAGATTACAATAGGTAACTGATAGAAGTAGGCATACGTAATGGAAGAAAATAATCATCATATTTTCTTCTTTGAAAAATTTTAACCGACAATTCCGAAAACATAATAAAACTTATGCCTCTTGTTATCTTCGCATCTCTTACACTCATTTTTCGGAGAAAAAAGTCTACCGAAAATCATAAAGGCATCTCTGAAGCTTCATCAACTAATGCATAAAATAATTCTTTCAGCTAAAGTGTCGTCAGGTAAGAGAGTTTCTAGGTCTTCGACATGCGGATCATGCGGTTGAGAAAGCTCATGCAAAAATTTTTCTAAAAGACCGCATCTCAAATAAGTGAGGAGGTCCAATTCTTCCCACGTTCGAATATGCGTGATCATTGGTATTAGGAAAATTATTTACCCAAACTGTCCTGGGCTCAAGGTAAACAGCGCTAACAAGATGTCAATCTGGCAAGAAATTTTTTCGTTTGCCAATTATGAGAAAAATGTTCCTTAGAGAGTCTGCTAAGGTGAGAAACAATTTTTACGAAACGAGAATTCGTTAAAAGTTGACGATAAACTGGAAATTCAATTTTCATTCAAAGCGAGTTGCGAATTGGCTGATTTTGGTAACTCTGCTGGTTATCAACACTGATTAAATATTTACGCTTTCATGGCTCAGACTTCCAATCCATTCTACCAATAATGCATTATCCACTATATATATATAGAGGTACCAATCAAGCCTCAATAGATAAAATTTAGCCACGAAAACCTATTAATAGTAAGTAATTATCGTCTTAAGTGAGAATGCGGCTACAATATTATGTTATCACCGTTTACATTTTTGTGAAAGTTAAACTGATCTTTTCTAAGTTCGCTACCTATCACTATATAAGAGGGAATAATGCGAATTACCTTTCAGGAAGTGCTTCCACGACGATCCTTGCAGATGCAACACGTTACGAGGGGAACGAATTCAAGGTGCAGAACGGGGCAATTCCAGTCGTTACGACTGCTACGGGTGAGTATCCTCAGGTCTTAAAACGCGAGACACATTTAGTACCGTAAAAAGTCACTTACGAACGAATTATGAAGCTTTCCGATCACAAAACAATCATGGAAGGAAGTTTCCTCTCGCATATTCCACTGACGGTGTCAAACTGCGTATTCACGGTCCTTTCGACTATTCGAACACTCAGAGCGTCACACACACGAGTGCACAAGTTGCAGCAAACATTTTCTGTAGTTCGGTTCCCAGCACGTCCGCAAGAGGGAAGATAATAAACGCTTTTACTACTGCAGAATAAAACGTTTCTCTCTTCCTCACATCCGAATCGAAAAATGAAGTCGTTATACTTCCGGAAACAATCACCGGAATGCCCGAAACGCAGCTGTCAACTCCTGAGCGAAGTGACGCCGAAGGCCTCGTGGAGCACAGACGACCGCCGCTTACGACGGCGGCGCGAGAACAGCTGAGATCGCACTCTCCCGCCAGCCAAACGACTGAAGTAGTTCCACTGTCTGACTACCTACCTCGGAGGAGCGCTGCGATCAGTGGGGCTCTCCCCCTTCCCATCCAGCCTCACGTGTTGCCGTAGAGCACATGGGTGTCCCCACTCCTCTTTCGTATTATCGGAGAAAGAGCGTGCTCGTGTGAATACGGCGTGCGGTTCGAATGCGTGCTTTCCTCTCGCACCCTCTCGTCTCCTCACACCCCTCATATCTCGATCGTTAGGAATGACGTCCACTCTAAAAAATCGGGGTGAAAATGGCTGAAGAATTAGTTCATTTGCAGAACGATGGAAAATAGACCTCGCGGAAGGAGGAATGTAGTTGTAAGAAAACAACCGAGACTGCTATGAATGATGAGGGAACTTATTTAGGGCACGGAAGTATGAAGAAGGTGTTTTTGTGTCTCTTCCAGAGGTGAAATTTTGTTTCCAAGCAAAGTTACGTTAGACACTGCTTATTGCATTCTCTTAACGTGCCAAAACGCCAGCTGCATCTATAGTTTTTGCGGAACCAAAACTTGGCATGCACCGCTTTTATATCTCATAAGTTTAGAATAGCTTTCAAACGGATATTATTCATTTCCAAGTAATTCAACATTGATACAAATGGACTTGGTATCGTGTGTCACGATTCAGAACGCGTTGCACAAATTTACTCAAGACGTTTTTGGAATATCCCCTAAAACATCAAATTATGTCCCAAAGTATTTATTCATGAAATGTTTTCAATTTTGAGGAAAAATCCAGCCAGGTAACTATGCGGTGCAACTCAGTGCATATGCATATTTCACTCCAATGTTACAATCAGTAATTTCTGCCCATATTTCATAGAATGGCATGGTGAAAATAAATGATTATAGTCAATATGTGTAATAAGAAAGAGCACATCTTAAAATATAATTCTGATGCATTTTCATCCTCTAAGAACGCAAAAAGAACTAAGCTTGGAACTTTTTTTCTGGGATAGATAGAAAATGCAACAAATGGTTGGGAATTATGAATTACAGCCGTCATTAAAAGGTAAGAATTGCAATAATATTTATAATCGATTAGCTGATGAAACTCTTTTCACTAGAGCTGGGGGGACTATTAAACGTGGAAAATAGCATCAGAATTTGTGGTGCAGATACCTTTGAAAGATATCTCACAAGCCATTATTCCTCCTTGGTTACATAGCGTAATTCAATGTGAGACTGAAAGAGACGCGGCGATTTGCTCCCTCTTCCAGCGAAGACGGAACTATTTTTATTTTCACCTCAGAAGCGCCCAAAGAAGAGAAATCGATTCATGTTTACGGTGTGGATTCCTTTCTGATGACTTCCGCGAAGAACAAAAAAACGAGAGGAACACAGAGATCGTTGGGGACTTCCTCTATACAAGCCGCCATCTTAAATAGGATAGCAAAGAAAGACAGAGGTTAAATCTTTCGCGTCTCACGAACAGCCGTTCCTCATTAAGACAGTCTCAGGATGTAAATACGATACAAAAGAAGGGGTGACGAGGCAGAGATCTATTTTCCTTTAGGAACACTCGGTGCAAGTCATACAAGTGTAAATAAGATGGATTTCCCAACTAGTTCAAACTTAAAAACGATACAGATTAGAGTTTCTTCGGTGGTCAACCTCATATAGATTATTTTAGCTAATTAGATGACTCATGGTGACTCAGAATTTATTGAGTAACAACCCATGACTGCATTCTTTAATGTATGAACGAGTGATTATTACTATAGTGCTAATAAAACACCATATCTTGCTGCAGTGCATGCTGCATTACATTTTTAATAATTAAACTCCTAATATGAGTTTAAAAACAAGCATGAGTAATGGAAAAATGGAATTTTCATTCTCGATTAGGTGCTAAAAACATTATTTATCACATTCATTTCGAATATTTTAATGGGTGAATCTTAATTAAGCATTCAAGGAATTCACATATAAAAATAAAAGTTCCGACGAGAAACATTTGAATCACCTTCGTTTGTCATACTATCGATGTATTCGCGTAAAATGTAAATGATACCCGCCCATTATGGATGATCTTATGTACAATACAGGTGCACTCCCTTTCTTTAGAATTTTCATTTCACATTCAGTAGTCTGAAAGTCAAACAGATGGAAATAAAAAAGATTGTTCCCTGTACTGGGTTCAAGTCCCAGTTGTACCGTTAGTTTTTACTTCTGTTGAACGTTTGAAAAAGTTGCACGACTCCATTGTTTGAGTAGAATCTTCATCTTTCCCTAATTAAACTGTATTATGCTTGATGAACTTTATTTTATATAGATCATTCAGTTAATATCCACTGAATAAGTTCGTCCGTATCAATTTCATTACAGGATATATCAACATTTATTGGGAATCTATGGTAAGGTATTTATAATTTCAATTCTTTCTGAATACTACGGAATATCATAAAATGATTTCTTTAAAAATGAATTTATTCAATCCAATCATTTCCTACTTTTAGTATGTAGGGAATGATTGGATTCAAGGGGTCTCATGTACTTTCATAAGCGAAGCATATAAATGGACAATAGAGTACTATAAATATTCCATATCTGTAATGATATCTTAGGCTTGAAATCATATAAAAGTTAAAGGTTACTTTAAGTTGCATCTATTTCTCTTAAACACGAATGATCCTTGTTAATTATTATTAAACTGAAAGAAACTCACGCAATTTGTACCAATGGTGCTTTGATTGTAAAGGGCCCCCTCGGACACGTAAAATTTTATTTTAATTATAAATAGATTTAAAGCGGTGTGTTTCCTCTCTCCCATTCATTATCCTCCTCCGATATCCGAATTTCATACGGATTCTTCTTTGTACGAAAGAAAGTGGCCCATTGATTGATGTTATTGTGTTGTGCATAAAGAATTCGGTAACAAATCCATCAATGAAAAGAGGTTAATTTTAGAGATAAAAATGATTTCCACACAAAGTGTAGGAGGTGAAAGTATCTTTGTGAAAGATGGCTTCTCCGCTTCACATCTAGTCTAATTAGTACAATAACAATGCATTCATTTGAATATACCTAGTTTCGCAGGTCCAAAGAGGTCTTTAGCCTGAGCGTGTTTAAAATCTGATGAATGATTCACCGGAATGTATCATGATTTGATTTATAGTCCAAGAAGACGGTCGTTATAGTACGCATACTGACATAAGTTTTGGGGCTATATCTCGAGTCGTTTGTTCTACTCGTTTTTGACTTTTCGTCCTCATTTTCAATTTTCGCCTCTTTTAGTAGATTACAGTAAGAACCCGCTTAACGCGGGGGTTACGTTCCAGTAACTTCGAGCGCTAAACGAAACAGCGTTAAACGGGGCAGCTTAACACGTGCATACATATGTATATAATGGGGATCGGTGAAAAATAACAGAAAATAAGATAATGTATCAGTTATTTGTTTGTTTTAAATGTTTTTTAACATTTGCTTAATTATTTTTAGTACATTAAGTATAGACTTATTAATTGTTAATATCGATTTCTTTTCATAAAGCATTCATGAAGATAATATAAAAGGTTGGAATAAGGTTCTCATGTTTATGACGAGGAAGGTTCTTCTGAATTGGATATTCTTTGTTTTTTTACGACCAAGTCATCTAAAGTCGTCTGTTCATTTAGCAAGCAGTTGTCGATAACAAGACCGCATCAATGACACTTTGTCTTGCCTTTGAACTTCTATCAAAATTTAAATCATTTTGTACAAATTGATCCATAATTTCCGTTATAGAAGCTAAACTTTTTTTAGAAAATCCATTGAGAGTTCCGTTTGTTCCTAAAATTCAGAAACGCCAACTTCGTCTTCGTACACTTGTTGTTCCGCGAGTTCTTTAAGATCGTCGCTGGAAAGACCTTCACCAGTTGTAGCTTGCAGTAATTCTTCAATATCCATTTATATTACCCAACCCTGTTTCATCAGCTAGCTTGACAAATTCGTCGACATCAACAGTGGATTCTCTTGAGTCAACATCTTTGCTTAGCTCCGGCCATACATTCTTCCATACTCCTTGCAAACATTTCTCTATCACCTCATTCCAGGAGAGATTGATGTTGTCTACAGCATCCATGATAGTGTAGTTTTTCCAAAACTCTCACATAGATTATCTTTTCCATTGGTTTTATTAACCAGTTGTCGAAATTTCCGCCGGAGATAATAAGCTTTAAAATTTGATATTACGCCTGGATCCATTGGTTGGATCAACGAAGTTGTATTTGGCGGCAGAAAAACCACTTCTACGGTACGTTTTGGCATTCTCTTCCAAAAAAGACCCGTTTCTTCAAAATTGAAAACTAATTCAGGAGGATAATTCCCACGTTCAATAATTGCTTTTAATTCCGCAGGAAATGCAGCAGCTGCTTTTGTACCTCCACTTGCCGCTTCTCCAGTAGTCTGTATGTTATGAAGATTGTTTCTATTTTTCAATCGATGGAACCACCTTCGACTACCGACAAAATTTTCACTGGTGTCGACTTTTTCATTCTGAATATAGCAAAATATTTTTCTCGCTTTTTCATTATAATTGCTTGATTTAATGGCACATTGAATTCATCGTCAATACAGATGAAAAGTCGTTTTTCCATTTCCTCAATCACATGGCTTGTGAAGGGTGTATGCTCCGACTTCGGAGAATACAGATGAAACCTTTATTCTGGATAAACTATCAAAAGATCGTTGAAAAAGATGCACAGTATACACCGTCGCTATACATTGAACCGCTTTTGGTTGGTACATGGCCGTTTCCTTTGCACACATATACAACAAGTATCAATATAGTGTGCATTTCAGGGAACCCAAAAAAACCGCGTTATACTGAAACAGCGTTAAGCGGGGGGTTCTTACTGTATTTAAATTCATTGACTATTATCAAGTTTTATATGAATATGATCATTTTCTTACAAGTATTTCGAACAGAACTATGTTTTTTTTTCATTATCAGCTGAATTCCAAAAATTCTGAACCAATATAAATAACTTGATATAAATTCGTATTTTTCTTTCTCTCTCACATTGATAGCTTTATATATAAGAAAATACTGATTTAAATTGACAAATATCTCGTCCATGTACGTATACTCTATTTAAGTTAATACACTTAATACGAAAGGAAATGAAAAGTGTTTTAAATCGATTTTTTTCATTAATGGAATTATTATTGGTGCTGTTGCCCCTCTTATTTACTTCATTTAAAATCCAATACTGAAAAGGGAAAAATAAGGATCGAAAAACTTGATCCTGCTTCAAAAATGTGTACACTGAACACGAATGAGAAAAATTTCGTTATAATATTTTTTATATTTTATTTTAAAAGAATTCTAACAGAGATCGGATAAATCAAGTGTACGAATGTAGATAATTTATTATGACTCCTTTTGCCCGATTTCGTTCCGCATTTAAGGAACCTATTAGTGACTGCCTACACAATGATGCTTATTCAAATTAACTCAAGAGCCGCAGAAGAAAGTTTTCTAAGGAATTCCGCACCTCTTTTCATATCACGGAAATAATAAATATTATTTTGTCTACATTAAGTTTCAACTAATCGCGGAGTATGTTCTCTAGCCATTTATAAACGGATAAGAATGCATCTTTGCCTTAGAAGTTTCTACTCGATTTCAGAAGTAACTTCAAGTCATCTCGATATGGGATAGTTCATTATCTTTATTATTATTATGCAATACATACAAGATTTATCCCCTTAGATGTGTTATAATAAAAATGCAACACAATAAACAATAAATGAATAGGATAGAAGTCAAGAGCTAAAATTAAATATATATATATATATATATATATATATATATATATATATATATATATATATATATATATATATATATATATATTTATTTATTTATTTATTTATTTATTTATATGTTCGGGAAACGAACTTAACCTCAGCGCACGAGGGATCGGCGAGAATTGGGTTAACTCTTCATCGTAGTTTATGAAATAGAGGTATGTTCAACCTGCGAAGTGACATAGCAACACCATTGAGGTTCGTTAACCTTGGACAGTCAATCTTATTGTATAAAAGTTTCTTTAGGAAAAGTACATCCGCTACTTTCCTCCTTGATTCAAGGAGAAGGTTTAATTTCTCACATTGCTGAGAATATTTGTCTTCAGAGTACTTTAAACAATATTCTTCTAAATTCGTTATAGCTATAGATTCTGACATAAGATTAGCTCATTATTTGCCAATATATCCTAGAAACCTGGAAATGTGATGGCATATGATATTCGACTACAGTGGAATAATTGACAGCATCCTGTTCATCTAAAACCTATATCTCGGGTTCGAGTCCCGGAAAATCATGATTTTCTCTGTAAGAATGGTTGTCCAAGTTCATTCAATTCTGTTCTTCAACTAAAAAATTTCCCTCTGTTATAAGCTGATGTTTTCATAAAATTATAACGAATAAATATAATCAGATTATTTATTCTGACAACCGTTTTTGATTATTCAATAAACGAGGCAGATAATAGTTTGTTGAATTATGTTCTTCTTTTTCGTAGTAAGTTTAAATATTGAATGAGTAACATGAATGAAGGAATATATCGAAGTATTTTATAAGGAATTTAAAGCACTCCTATACGGAGAGATAAAAAGGTTCCATGGATGTAGGGTCGATAAGAACATGATATTTTTCTTATACTTTGTAGCACCATGCTAGTACATTCAAACATTATGTTACATCCTTTAAAAGATTTTAATTCAGATATTTCTCAATATATATTTGCGATATCCTGTGTTAACAGTGCAGCGGATATTCCTCCGTATGTAAGTTATCTGCTTGGCACGCGACCTCTAATGGGTATTTATGAAGATGCCGCATCACTCGTGGACAAGTCATCCTCCGTTAGCAGAGGACGCGTCACTTAACGCTAACAGTGGCATTTGAGGTAGCGAAGAGACACAGAGGTGCTTCAGAGGGACCTGGAATTAGTGTTACCAAGTGGATGCAGACCACCCAGCGACACAAATCTGTTTTCCACGCATTTAGCCATATGAGGTATCAAGGACAGATTTGGATACGTTAAAGAAATTAGGAATGCAAGAGGAGAAAGAGATGAATAAAAGGAAGCAGAGAATTGAATTGTAAAGACGAAAGATGTGGAGATGAAACCCAGAGTAGTCTTAACATTAGAATAACAAATGAGAAGCATAAAGTTGGAATAGAAGATGGAAAAGGCGAAGAAAAATTCGAGTATTGGGAATGTCGGGAAAGAGAAATAGAAAAATGTCCTATTTCAGAGATAAATATCTTACATGTCTATTTAGATACCGTGCGATCCACTTTTCGGTGTTTGGCAGGGGGAATGTGCGAAACAATATGAATCGTATCATGATAATTCTGCCAATAGCATCAGTTAAAATTTCAACTCGGAATGAGAACTCCAGTTGCAATCCAACATTATCTTCAAAATTATACAAACCTCATGTTCAGAGATATAAATCAAGAGAATATAATGCGTATGAGATAGATAGAGAGAACTTATATAGAATTTCACTGACGTTCTGCCGATTTAATATATATATATATATATAAATTACGGTACGTTATAACATATAAAATAAGCTTTCAGATTTTTGATAAAAGACTTGAAGAAAACTGCACATAATGTATTTAAATTTTAAGAGGTGCATTATTTATATTTATAAATTCAAACACTTTGTTGCAAATTGAATGATTTTAGATATCAATTTTTAACATTGGATCATAACATTCTTCCCAATCCAAAATGTTGTACTTCTATGTTTAGCAAGTTATTGCATTGTATTTCCTTCGGACGAAATTAAGCAACGAGCACAAACTCAATTTTACTGAAATGTTTCATTCAAGGATCTCTGGAGGAGTAATATGTTGAGAAGAGAGTAAAGCGAAATTCGAAAGCCCTCCGCTCCTGAGCGCAGTTCAGGAGTCACTTAAACTTTTACTCTCGTGTTGAGTACATCTTATTCACAAATACTTCTTGCAAAACAATGTCTCGATAGTTGCCTAATTGAAGCTTTCTCATGAACCAAATTAGACTAATAATAGAAGAGACTGCAGCCATGGATTGAATGGCTTTCTCGCCTCGAAAATTTGTCGAAGAGATAATGGAGACAAATAAAAAATAACGACCTCGGAATACAATGAAATAAATTCTGAGAGCTCTTGGACACATAAAGGAGGAGAGCGAGATTCCCGAACGAAGTGATAATGAAACCTGAAATTCAAACTGGTGATGGAGACTTCGAACTGGCTCACCTGCTGTAAAAAGAGCAATTTAATTGCTAAAAGCTCAAATTACCTTTCGGGAGTCACTAAAAATCTAGATGGTGCTGATCACGTAACACGTAGTTGCAAATCTTGAAAAATCCAAGTTAGCAATTAGATTGTCAGGGATATCAAAGAAGAGTGGATGGAAAAGAAGAAGTGAGATATAACCAAAATTGATAAACAACAGAAAAGAAAGGATATTTCTAATCGAGTGAAAAAGGTTAGGAATCAGTTCTGTCTCCTATTGAAGTATTAAATAATTACTGCCGGAAAATAATAGTATTTAATAATAGCCTTTGCTGAAATGAAAAAAATGGCACACTAGAAATTATAAACATCTTCTCAGACTTAAAAGAGTAACCCATCTTCTAAATTTATTTATTTCTTCTAATACTTTTACCCCTGAATTACAAGATTTTAATTTTTGATTTCGATTTTTAAAATTAAAATTATAGTATAGTAAATAGCACAGTTTGTGCTACTTTTATTATATATAGCTATATTTATTTATTGCTATATTTATTATATTAGCTAAATCTATTGGCGTGTTCAGTATTTTGGATTAGTTATAGTATTATTTTATGTTTATACGACAGTTTCTTCATATATATAATTATATTTCGATACATATATTACATTACATTATACTTCCAAAATAGAAATTCGAAGAATCGCAGTTTTTTCTAAATATTAAGATGAAGAAGCAATTTTTAGATATTCCCTCCTTTTCATTAATATTTACGTTGTTTGAATTAGCCGATCAATTATCTAAATCCACATGAAAATACTGAATGTTATTTAAATTATTAAGCTGCCGACAGCGCTTGTTCATTCATCGAAGATTTCATCGGTACTACTAATGCTTTCATAATTTTCTATAAGATGTCTCATTTAGCGAATGAAGGCAGTTTCGAGAAGACTCATATTTGTCGACTGAATTGCGTTTAAACGGAGTCGGAAATATGGTAGTTACCTTCCGTAGCAGCCATAAAAACCTGTTTCCACCATTATATAGTCACAACGAGAGGAAATCCATATCATTCGTTGAAAGGAATTCGATGATGTGTTTCATTATCGTTTCTTCCTTATGCGCTTGTTCGTGGACACCGTTGCTTGGGTGGTCCGAATTAATTCGCCCTCGATGCCAATTTGCATGTTTGCTTACATCCCGCCTCTTCTGGAACACGGAGCGCTATTAAATTTTCTAGGTTTTAATTTTTTATGTCCGCGTGGCTATAAAAGTTTTATGAGAAAAAGGATTAATGAAAAGCCGAAAAAACTGCAAATATTTTTAAATATAGGGCGATCAAAAATCCACGAGGAAACCGCCCGAGCGACCTGCTCAATCGTGTGCCTATAATGCGGAAAATTCCGGACCAACTGCTGGTTGAACACTCCTTCCCTCCGACAGACTTATTCTAATTTTATTTCGAAGCATTAATCAGACCGCTAACGAGGGCGCATTATTCATATTTTATTCGTCCTTTGTGCTTAAATTAAGTTCCCGCACCACATATACAACGCAATATTTACCAAAAGTGAGGGGATTTTCTTCCTTGATAGCTCATGCGTGTCATGGCAATGCATATCTCCTCGAATTTAAATCGCATTAAGTCCGTTCGGAGGTTATAAAATACTTTTAGTCTAAAAGTAATAAAAGAGAAAGCTTTTAAAACTTACGGCACACACTATCGAGCTTTAGTTTAAGAGCGATGACCAAAAAAGAGGTCAAATGATCCAACTGATCGTCACAACTGTGGTGACGAGGTGTGATGAACGAAAATGGATGGATCGACACAAACCAGGATCTTTCTGAATATCATTAAATAAACCTCGTCTTCGGCAGACATCCGAGAATTCGATGAGTGACTGTAAAAATACGAAGAAAAACCGGTAGTGGACACTAGCTTAAGAAGATCACGCGAAATGCGGATGTATCCTACAAGGTCAAGAGTGCGTGGGAACCATTGGAAACCGATTCATGATAAATATGTTATAAGAAATGTGTTAAGTTTATCAGTGATTTTGACGAAAACAATTTTCTCCTTGTTAACATATCGTACAATCCAATTTTATTTTAGAAAGTTCTTCTTTTCGACTATTCACTCTGATCTGAGATGTTTGAAAACCATCTCAGTCTCTGTTCTAATGGTGAAACAACAGTTGGCATATCTTAGAAGGTTCATTTAAGTCGGCATTTATCTCTCAGACGTTATTTTGATATTTCTTACCTTTTGATTACCTTTAAAATCCCTATAATTTCAAAATTCAATATTTTTCTTTCAAAGGATATAGTGAGAAATCAAAGCCTTGTACCTTCAGAAACGCGAGTATACACAAGCAGGATAGTTACAAGTTTCGAATAACGTGTACTCTTAGAAATCAGATGTTAACAAACCACTGGCAGAAAATTTAAAGATGAGAGTTGGAAGTGGGCATGTTTCCAGAGAGTAATAGGCCAATGCTATTCCACGGGACATTTTAACAAGCGCACTTAAAATTTTCTTTTTTATCACATTCCTCCTCGTGTTGCCACCTTCCACTCGCCCCATTGCGAAATAACTTGGTAACACGATATCCTCCTCCAAATGGTCTGAACCACGCCTGCTCTCAATCATCTCGAGTCATTTAAATGATCTACAAATTACTCGTAGTACTCGATTTTACCGCCGAAACTGCACCATTCGATACGTTTCATTACGTTTGACGCACCTCATATTTTTTGCGGGCTCAACCTCTAATGAGTACATTTTTTTAATCGTTGGACTATCAATATTTTCTTTCGTTGATGTCTCTCGCCCATTCGCTTGCCAAACCGCACCTTTTAACTGCCTTTCACTCCCGCATTTCCCGTCTTTTTGCCATCACTTATCTTACCTTCGAATTCTCTGGCGTCCGCACATTTCCACGTTTGGTTTCCTTCATTGACATCCATCACCTTGTTAGCCCCATAACATTCCCTATCGCCTCTTCCTTTTCGTATTTTTTTCTTCATGAACTTTATTTCTTCTCTCTAAGTTTATAGACACTCCCCGTTATATTTCCAAACTTTCTTTGGGTGTCCCTTTATTTATCCGACGCCCTTCGATGCTCGTAAGGAACGTGTTTGATATGCTCGACGTTTGAGGAAGGATTTTTAGGAGTTAATCTCTTGTTGGACCCTTCCCCGAAGCTGAAATAAAAAGGTTTGCGAATCAGGTTCAATGATGCAAAGCTGTTTTATGTCTCAAAGATTTATTTGTCTATGTAGATACCCTTCAAGCCACCTTTGTGGTGGCAGGGGTGCGTTCACAATGAATTCTCTTCCCTAGACGGTTATTTTCGCGTGTTGTGCGAGGGAAAACGAATTTTCGAATCGGTTACTTTACGCATCTATTCCCCTTATTTTGTTTGTAGTATCTAATCGACCTATATAGCAGGGAGGGCGCATGATCTGTACTACAAAATTACAAAAAAGGTGGAAGATGATTTCCTTTTTGAGTCATCATACGAGAGAAAGAACATTTATTCTCTTCATTTAACATGTTAATTTAAATTTACATTTTATTCTTAAACTCTATATATCAATAAAGATATTAAACTAGAATTTATACATAACTTTTAGGATCCAGTATTCGTAAAATAATATTTCTTCTGTATGTTAAACTGCTATTGTGTTTATGTCCTTAATATTTTTTTAATCGTCTCTTATTCGTAAAATGTACAGTGTGAATAATTCTTGGAAGTAAATAAACTACAATATTATTTTGCTGACGAATAAAAGAAGCTGAACTTGAAACTGACATTTTCTTTTCTGTTAGATGAAGAAGAGCTGTTTCTAAAGGGGTTTTAGTGCTGTTCAAACGATACTTAATAATATATAAGCCTAATTTTTAAGCGGCCATATTTTTCGAGAAAATTAACACCTTAAAATGTTTGAAGAAATGGCACATTTCGTGCCAATTGAAGAGAAGAATCCATTAGGAAGGAGTGGAACTCATTTGATGTGAGAACGAGTTCCGAAATATATATCGGCCTATTATTAACTCGTGGATGAAAATTTTCCGTCGCAGACTTTCTTCGACCAGTAAATTAAAGAAAAATGCCGCTCGATGCGTGCATTCAAAGGTAACTTAATGAGCACGTATAAATGTGTGAAATATTTGAAACCTATTTCGCATTCCAAGTGCAAACGCGATAAAATATTTTATTTTTCTTCCGTTAATTGTATTTCATAAATTACGGTCAATTTTTCAGTTCGATTAGATTTGAACACCTTTTTTCATAGGACGCAGTATTAGAAAATGGAGTACCTAAAGTGACGTATATCATAAACAGTAATAGTAGTGACTTGGTAGCTCATGGAAATTGTATTTCAAGCGTCATTTTCATTCAGATTTCCCAGTTACTTTCCACTCCTTTTTCCTAATTTTCCAACGTTTTTTATCCTTCTTCAGTTCTTCCTACGCATTTCACAGCAACACCTCTTGCGTTTCTACTCAATATTTCGAACTCTTTTGAGAGGTGCCTTGACCTCTCGTGTCTGGTCCATAAACAACGTGTCCATCTCATTCACTCCTTATATCCCACGATGGTTTCCTTTTCCATATTTTTTATTTCGGACAGGAGAAAGCTTTTTTTTACACTTTAGTCCCGTTTGGGCTCTTCAATTCGAAGCGTTTTTCTTTTAGTGTTCAAAGATCACCTGATACATTTTTTTACTAACGTCAACTAATGTTGTTATAATCTTCTCTTGATTTATCATCCATTTAAGCTATTTATATTGAATATCGTTCATGTCAAAAATACATATGCTGGACAAAAAATTTCATTGAATTATTGATTGAATACTTAAACCACTTATAGAATACCGCTTAATTCGTGTTAAGATGTTCGTTTTCGCATCTATATCCCTTATATTATTCGATTGGTCGATAAGGGTAAATTTTAATCGCTTCGAAAAATAATTCTAATTGAATGAATTCGTTCTGATTATATCTTAAAATTTATAATCGTACGAACAATCTCTTAGTTTACTTTCGAAGTTTATTACGTGGCATAAACGATAATCCAAAAATATACTGGTACGAATTTCTAATTTATGAACCTTGAGAAAACACGCACAAGTGAAATTCATTAAAATTTAGGAAACGAACATAATTTTTAAGTGCTGATTGTTTTATGTCCATAGAGATGACGTGTTAATAAAGAAAGGATAGCACTGTCACCAGGCGTTTCCTGAATTTAATGTAAATCTGAGTCAATGGAAGCCGAAATGTCACGAACTCTTGTTCTTAGTTAGAATTTACGATCTTGTTACGCGTCGCTGATGCGCCCTCACTACTTTCTGCTGAATCCTATTTCAGAAGAAGGTTATCTATTAACATCTTTGTATGCATGAGATGCGAGCTTTCCTGTTTGTCGTGAAGGAGTTATTCCATTCAAAATACGTATAGAAGTCATCGAAAATATCTCCTTCTTCCCTGAAAACCTTAAAGTCATTTACCATTAACAATATGCAAATATGTGCTTGTTAATAAAAAGAAGCTGTTACCAGTTTTCCTGAAATGTAGTAGACGAATAAGATTTTATCGATTCCCATTTCCCATGCGCTTTCATGACTCTATCTTGGCTACATGTTCTGATGTCAAATTTAAGATATATGAATATACGAGAATTGAATATCCTCTTTGAAATTGAATATGTCCTATGAGTACGAGATTTCGTGCATTTACAGAAAAAAGAATTTATGAAAATTCGCTAATTTTCATTGGCTCTCCCTTAATTTTCGCAAGAAGATGTAAATTTTCTCGGAAAATTCAATGGCAACAGAATAAGGAATGGCCCTTTTCAAGTCCTTCCTATTCACCAATAGCACCGTGCGTCGCAAACCTCTCACGCCCTTCGGCATTCATTTGTCTCTCGAGTCACAAAAGACCAATACATCCTAACTCACCTGCGAAAGTAGTGGGCGCGACCCTCGAGAGAGAGTTCGGATGAGACTTTTAATTTACTGCCACCTCTCGGTATCCAAGTCAACTCAAGGATCTTTTGAGGAAAAAAGTCCCCAATGAGCCACTTCTCTCATCTGCACGCCCACGAAGTGTTAGATTGAGCTACCGCCGACTCAACACACCTGAATAAGGAGGGTAAAAGCCATCAAAGTTGCGGTGTATTTTATGTATATGTACGCAGGTTTGTTTGGTCCTCGTTAAGTGTGTTGGGAGGCGTAGGTAGTTTCATGGATTTGAAATAATTTGCAGACTTCAATAACAAAGTAGATTCTGAAATGTAAAGCTATGTTCTTTTAGTATCTTACACACATATATATTCCTTCTTTTTCGGCGGACCAAAAAAGGAAAAGGAAGTATCAAAAATTGCATAAATCAACGTCAGTTTTCCGTTATTTAAGATTTCTTTTATTCTTGACTTGCGAGTTTATGAAAGAGTAGACATGATCTCGGTCGTGAACTCGTTGGTCCATCGGTAATAAACATCTTGGAAGCAAAATCCTGTTTTTCCGTAATTGAATTTATTGGCACGATCGTGTTTTTTCGGCTCCCAGATAGTATCACTGCCTCATCGGTAGCAACAGAATATATTATTTCTACGACTCGCAAGATATTTGATGGTTAGCAAGATTTTGTGAAGAGTCGTCGAAGAGTATCAGCTGATATCATAAAGCGAGGTGATAAGTTGATCAAGATTGAGAAACAACGGTTCGAATGCGAAAAACATTCTAGTTTAAGAGATATAATGCTATCTTTTGGGAAAATATTTGCAATACGAGTACACAAGTAGCATGAGACCGAGTAAAATGGAATGGCAATTTCGATGGCGTACGGAATGTACGAGCCAATGTATGGATGTGGATAAGGCCTCAACTTGATTTTAGTTTCTTCGTATTTATTTTGACAAATTTTCGAACGAATTCAATGGATGTGTCGGAGAGAAACTCAGTGAAAGAGTTTCTTTTTCAAGACGATAATATGTTTATCTTCTTTCTTCTACAGACTCAATGTTCGGTGGTCGACAATTAGTAAACACGTGATTCTTCTTTCCTTTCAAAACATTAGCAAACAAATTCACTCTCTTTTTCGACCTAAAGGGGTAAAAAGGATGGAAGGAGCCAATTAACGGGAAGGTGTTTGGGTCGTAAAAGTGACCAAGAAATTCGGAGACTTCCATGACGAGGTGTGGGTGGAAGATGGGAAGTTTATTCTGGGGCTTCGATGGATCGGCGAAGGCCATGCTGCGGCATGAAGGAATTCCTTATCCTGCCTATTGTTTTCTTTTCCTCACGATGTCCAAGCATGATTCATTATCAGTAAAAATAATATGCGATCTTTCTTAGGCTGGTCGTTAATTAAAAGGAGTTCCTCGAACTAAACATGTTCTTTTTCTCTCTTCGCACGAATACTCTAACATTAGAAAACAATCAATTCACTGTTAATCAAAATTTAGGGATTATTAGGGTTAAAATTCAGATATATTTTTGAAAAAAATCATCAATATTTTCTCTAAACTCTGTCATCTAACTCCATCCATTAAACGTAATCGGAAGTATTTTTCTTCGTAAGTTGCAGCTGTTGTTGCTTCTAATTCTCGTTCGTCTCATTCCTCCCCATATTCATCTCCTCTTTGTATTCCTTCCCACGCAAGTGGAGGAGTGTTCACAAGGAAAAACGGTTTCTATGCACACACGCCCATAGATTACCCCTTAGGTACGTATCCTAATTAAAAGCACCCTTTGGATATCGAGGTTAATGGTTTACGGGAGTGCGTAGGAGCCGATGTTGGAGTGAGACGTTTTTATTCAGACGATCCCACCTTTTTGCTTATTTAACTTTTCAATTTCATCGATAGGCTGATTTCTGTGAATAATTTTCCATGGATTCACTAAATCCTCAGGAACCGTTGTCCGGAACTGGGCATCGATGGGCGAGGTTCGAATAAAATATATTTTTTATCAAGAACACTCTCAACTGATAATAGTTGGCAATCCCGGGTGTAAGCATATCTACCCTTAAAGTTTAGATCTTTGGATTTAATCTTGAAATTCATTGCTACCCAATTTGGAGAAGTGTAACATGTGCGTAAGACCATTTATGACGATTAGCAAATTTGAAATTTGGACTGAGTTTTTAAATCTTATATTAAGTAGCATATTTTTGTGAACGAGATACATTATACATCCCTCGCAAATACAGCTGTATATTATATATCACGCTTTTAAACCAGCTATAACATATTTTAATCTTATATAAACATATGTGGAATATTCAACGAAAATATTCGTTGCATCCATTGGTTTGTGCTTCTTTTAAACTGTTATATTCAGTTATATTCAGTTTTTTTCGACCTCCTGAACATTAAATAATCGATGCTAGATATCCTAAGAATGTTGCCTTACGATATCACAAACGATCTTGAGAGCATTCATTTCGAATGCCTTCGCATCCAAAGACACGATCAAAGTCTTTCTAAACCTTCCTTTTGATGGAGGCAATGGAAGCGCAGATGGCTTGGTGATTTATGCATCGCGTAGGCTTCTGTGGTGCGTGAGGGACGCGATGACGTACTCCGGAAATGAAAGCCGTCACCTGCCCGGTAAATGTGGGGGGGTAAATACGGCGTTGTTCGCGGCAGAATAACCAGTGGTTTTGTGCGAAAAGGAGCTGCGTTATGTAATGACGAGTGAAAGGCGTTGGGATGCGAAGAGGAGATGATGTATGCCTGTGATATAATGCTGATAACGGAAGGGACACGAATTATTAGATACACGTGTTTATCGAATTGATGATTAGACGTTGGTTACAGAAGACGTGGCCTCAAATTGGTCGGTAGCATAAATAATTACAACATTCCTTGTAATGTAGTATGTAGAGCGAACATTCCTCAGAAAACAAGATCCACCACATTAAAGTTACAATGATTTCTGATTATTTAGATCTGCAATTTCTCGTCTTTGGATTTAAAATCGAAATATTGAAAATCATTTGCAATTATTCGAATTCAACTCTATTCAACCTTTTGTTACGTATCAAACCAAGTTTCATTGTCTGATCGAATTGCAGCGCTGTCAAGAATGTTATATTTTGATGTAAATTATCTAAAAGATCTAATTGATATCAACGAGATGACCCGACTGAAGTTTAGACTACGAGAAAAATATAGAGAAATAAAAGTGATGATCAATCTCTAGATGCAATTTAAATCAATTTAAAAATGAAAAATGAAAATTTCACCTTCATAGGGAATAAAGCAACATCCATACAAATTTTTCAAAAATAGCAATTTTGTTTCGTAGAAACAAATTTGGAAGATGAAGAACATAGAAATAGATTAACAATGAGCCAAAGAAAAAATTAATTTAAACCTATATTTGATTTATCAAAAAATTATTTTACTTATTAGTGTTTCCGATAATATATAAGTATATTAGAAATCACGTTTTTGTTTATGGTAGATATTTACCTGCTCCTTTCAAGTCCATCCAATCAATTTAATACGGCCCGTAATTTACTATATGAAGGCAAATAAAGCTCCCTTGTTAGCCATCGAATCTTGTGAAAGGTTCCAAACACGAGTCATCTTTCGATTGAAACGACTGCTTTCACTTTCAGCAGCGATGCATTACCAATCGTTTGTTCTGAACTTTTTCACCCTTTGACATCCACACTCGTACCAATCTATCGCACCTCCGATTTAAACCCTTCTTCCCTCGCAGAGGGCTTTTACATCGGTCAACAATCCACGCCCAGACGAGTGTGCAAACAACACTGAGATCATGAGGGTAGGAGTGAAAGAAGAGGCATAAAAGGAAATCTGGGAGAAGCCTTCCTTCATTCTCCGTCATTATTCTACCGTGAAATCGCACTTTTTATGTGCCTCGTAATCCGCATGTTTTGTACGTTTCATTTGCCTCTCAGCCGCCCACTCGTTATGCACACCCGTCTTTGTTCTTCTTTTCCATCCCACGAGAGGCGCATTCAAACGTTTACTTTGATTTTGGGTAATTTTCTCAATGACAAATGAGCGTATTCTTGTGGAAAGTGGAATTCTGCAGTTTTTTGAGATTATATAAAGGACTGGAAATGTAATTGAGTTATATACCTATTGAGAACCCTCGCCTGCGGTGAATCACTCGAAAAATTATGTATTAAATTATAACCCACATAAATACGTTACTCGAAAGAAATTCATTTAATTTGTAAAATAGGATTTGAGTGACTAAGAAATTTATTTAAATCTCAACCTTTTAAAAATACATGGACTTTTCAGAAGATGTTCCAATACTGAAAAGAATACCAATTACTGATATCTATCCAATTAAAAAAAGAACAATATGTGTAGAAATTGATCGGGATTGTAATAGCAGTAAACAATAATGTGCTTAGGAAATATAGTGCTTAAAAGATACACATTATTTTAGAATTATTTTAGATATATTTTGTGTAGCTCAATGGTTTCTCTTAACTTCATACAGGAGCGAGATGTGTTCGCTTTCATTCATTTTCTTTTCCGTTTGTCCGATAAAATTCTTCAAATTCCTCAAATCTCTTTTCGACTGTTAAATGATAAATTCCTCCTGTTTATTGTCACAACCTTGTTATATTTTAATGGATTTGTGAAATATTTCCGGTAGAAGAAAGGTGAAGGCAAATTCCTTTTGTAGAATTTACATTTTTTCTCACTGTTGTCTATATTAGGTATTCAGTAGTAACAAATGTTAAATAAATTCTAAATATTTAATTAATTTATTGCGAAATATTTGGTTACCAATCCACTGATGGTGATCCACATAAAAATCTCAGAGAACAGTTATAGGAAAAAGAAAAATCATTTTAAAATCTTTTCAAAATTAAGAGGAATATTAAGGTTATTCTATAAAAAATAGTTGCAGTAACAGATACACAAAATATTTTCATAATTTTTTATTCGTGATTCGTCTTATGATTGGCTCTTTCCTTCAATATTTGTATTAAAAAGGGATCTACTTAACTATTTTCTATACAGTAATTCTATGCTATACTTTCGAAAATATGCAATAAAAAGTAGAAAATTTGAATTTTTTTTAGCACAAAAAACAATTTTTATTATCATATTTATCTTTTTTAATATTAGTATACAGGCAACGGTTTTTTTATAAGGAGGAAGGATCTTTACGCAAAATTAATATCAAAATGAAGGTAACGGTGCATTTGATCCAATAGTCGAGATTCTATGCTAAATATCTTTACCCTTTAATGCAATCCTCGCTACTTCTTGGAAGGTCGCCACCTCCGTAAAACAGGTCGCTGGCAACGGAATACTAATTCAAGATTTACGGAAGCACAATTTCGAAGATTTCAGAATGGATTAAATTCTTAGAAGCACGCTCGACCAATAAATTTGCCCTTGCGATAATTCTTGCAACAATCAAATGCACAAGGAAGCGGTTGCAGCAAGAAATTCGTATCCCTTTATACGGCAAAAGACACTCTTCGCCGATTCACATCACGGATGCTTCAGGAAGTGGACAGCGCGGAAAAGTGGTTGAGGCAGAAAAGCGAGGGAAGCCTAAGAGTTAAAAAAATATATAAATCCATTTCGGAAAAAGGCTTTTCTTGATGGAGCCACCTGTTTTTGACCCTTCTAAAGGTAATTCTTGCTTCCTTTTATCAATCCAGCAATTCCTTGAATTGCCATTGTCCATTATTAACCTTTTCTTCCGACGAGGGACTTCGGAGGGACTACTGAAAGTTAAATTATCTCGAAGTTGTTTTTCATAATGGAATTTCAGTTTTATGGGAAAAGCACTTTCATCCGAAGCATCTTTCCGATTGAGAATGGGAAACTTCGATTCCTCTTGGAATTTATGCTTCTGAATCGACTCTATTTATACGCGTTGATTTCGTGTCGTTAAATTATTAAGATAAAGAATTAATAAGGAGGAGGATCCATGCCTACACGCGACGTCGTATATTTCCGTCTAGAGCGTGCCTTGCATTCGCTTCATTGTTCTTAATAGCAATTTCTCTTGGAGACCAGCCAAAGTGCTTAGTTACGCATAGCTATTCCTTGGAAGTCCACGGAAAGTGCGCAATTAACCGTATGGCCAATAATATGGCTATTAAGGATGCCCGCATTTCGAGCCTTACTAACGCAATTTGAGTATACAATGTATCATTTGTTCGCTTTTAGGAGGTATTACAGTTCTACGTTGATATAGTTTTATGAATGGACACATTTAATTGCAAATACGGTGCTAAATTAGCGTCAAATTCATCAAATTCTTAGCCTTTCATGTAATTAGATTCATGATTTACTCTGAGTCATGATTAAAATAGTTTGATAAGAAGTCAGAAAAGCATTCATCATATTGAACTTAAATTGCAGGATTGTTGTGATTTCAAAGCTTACCTTTGAAAAAAGGCAATTTTCCAAGCAGACGTTCATTAATTGAATTAAAATTACAAATAGAGGAACATTAAATATGCCATCGGTTTCACATACACTTACAAATATTTTTTAACTGAAATCATTATCAATAGTAATATTTCAGCCTGTTAACTTTAAAAAATTCCCAATTTGAAATACCTTTTCGATTACAAAAACAGCCCATGCGGTAGGAGTGTTTCCTTCTTTTGTTTAAAAAATAAATAAAGGAATTTAGCCGATAAAAGCCGAGAATCATAAAGGAAACTGAGAGAATACGTTTGGGATTGTATTTCCCCACCAAAAATATCCCTATTGACACACGGAATCCATACTTTTTATCCGGCTTCTAAGAGATAAACAAATCCCATTTTACATCGTCCTTCCTCCAATTAGTCCGACCTTTTTTATACTTTCAAAGGCCTTTCATTCTATAAATGCCGCATTTGTTGAAAGCAGAATCCTCCATCCGACAGGATAATCCAGGGGCAGATACGGGCATCAATGCGTCCTGAAATCCGTGCTAAATGACGTAAGCGCTAGGGACAGTGTTTTTACGAAGGGGATTGCACAATGGAAATGGCTTCGTGAAGGGCCTCAATCGTGCCGCATGGCGCACCACGAACTTGAGACACCTACGGCTGATCTTTTTTCCTCGAACGTATTTGACGGAATGAAAGAAGACGGTGTTGAAATAGTCCAATGCATCGTCAGCAGAAATGTCTTTCTTCAAATCGGAACTATTGGTGACAAAGTAGCTTACGCTTTTTGATCGAAAATATTGAGAAAAGTGGCAGTTAGCCGAAGAATAGAAAAAGTTTAAATTAACATATGTGAAGATTTTTGAGAGAAACTGGGGACGAACAAGTTAGCATACTTTTGTTGGTCAATACGATTCATATTTCGAAATAAATGCAGATAGCCACTTTCAGTCCGTAAAACCTACTGTTATTAAATTCATTCGCAAATAGTCATTTCTTTGAAAAGAATAAAGAACTAACTGAAGACTCAACTCAATCGATTATATCACAGTTCACAGAAAATAAAGCTCTTTGCAGTATGATGGATCACAAGACATTGGAAAAAAATTCGGCCGATAAAAATAATCCCTTTCCTTTTAGCTTTTCCGGACTCAATCACAAAGAGGATTTCGTCACAATAGGAGAACTCGAAAAAGAACCAAGAGCCAGAGAAACAGGGATTAACGCAGGATATATGGTTAACTCCCGTTTTCACTCTCTTCTATAGCAACAGAGATCTTTGAATGCGAGATAGAGATGTATGGAACCTGAAAGGGGAGGATTGACATAATAGGCTTGCTTTATTATGCGGGAAGCGAGTGTTGGAAACGCTACTTCGAATTAAAGGGAACCGGGAAAGGAGTTCAGGTAGGCTAAGCAATATGAACCTCAAATAATTCTAATCGTTCAAATCGTCCACAGTTGACTCCAATTACATCTTTCATTTACGTGTAAATTTTTTAGTTTTGATTTACTCCCCTTGATTGATTAATTTCCAACATTATCTTTATTACGTATCTATACTTCCCTTATATGATCTATCGTTATTAAAAACCACTGATCATCGATGTTTTTGTCAGCATTAATTTATAAGTATCTGATTGAAAATAAAATTCCACATTGGCTACGAAAGAGTAAAGGAAACAAATAATAGTTTTATTATAATTTTGATGAAAGAAAATTCCTTTCTTTAGACAAAGAAGTGTTTTTTCTAGAACTAAACGGAACGTTGTTGCGATAAAGAAAATGGATCAAATTGTATATATATTTTCCTCATTACACGGTAGCATAAATATTTTTAATATTATTATAAGATCATACGAGACCAACAAGGAGTGGTCTTCAGATCGATGTTTGGGAATATGGTGAAACCTAATTAATGCTGAAGTAGACAAAACAAAATTGACATTAAATTTGATGTACCTGCTTCCTTGTACAGCAGAAGATTGTACAGTTTAGGGCTGTAATTGCAATGTAATGCAGACATCAAATTTAATTTCAATTTTCTTCAATACAAAGACGTGAAAAAGGGGTACGTGAAAAAAATCTTCCGCACTTTTTACCTTTAATATATCTAATTCAACTTGAAACAGATTTTATTTCAGTTTTAGTATATATATTTATTTGTATATAAATTAAATTAGTGTAAATGCTTCCATCGTTTTACACACGCAAAATTTACTGAAGTTTTTCAGATTCGAAATCTATTTTATTCAACTCACTGATATCCAGAGCGAATGTTGAACTTAATCATATAATTAATGAATAATTCCGGATTTTAAATCGCATCAATAAATGATGATACAGAAACGGTGATTCCCAAACATCGAATTTACTTCCTAAGGTTAGCACAATCTTAGTCTCACAATGGCAAATAAGTAATGAATCGTATCAATCACTTGGGATAAATTCGCCCTCATATAATTTTATAACTGAGACGCACTCAATCTAATTTCGTATCGACAAGCATTTCCTGGTTCGATAAAGTAACGGATGAGTTTTTCTGGATCGTCTTGGTGATTCCAATCGGAAGCTGCATTTTCTCGTCGAGAAAGGATTCAAAGGCACAATCTCGCCTCTGTCATCGATTCAAGGTGTTCGAATAAAAAGAGCACCTCCAAGACAAAATGAGGAAGTGCTATTCGGCACCATTTCAATCACCACGCCCTTATGAGGATCATTTTCAAACGGCGTTCTCTTTTCTCTTGCGCAGAGGTAAACAGGGTCCATGAAGAAGATCCGCAAAATTATTATCGTAGTGGATAAAGAAAAGCGAAAAAATAAAATCCGTTTTATTATGTGAGTGCTTCAGATAAAGTTAGGTTCACACCGACTTATTTCACATAATTTTCAGATAGAAAAGATAGAGTATCTGAGTGGAATAGATAATAATACTGTGTACAAGGAAATTTAGAATTTGCTTGCTTGCCTTCGAATTAAAATATTTTGGAACTCGAATCTCATTCAGCTCAATTTCTTTCGTTTCCATATAATTAAATCCATAACATTTTAATTTCGATGTTGCAAAATAAGCAATCTGTGGTTTCTTTATGTCCACTTAAGTTTAAGTAAGAATGTTTTTGTATTAACATACGGTGTACATATTATACACTTTCAGAGCAGCTAATGTAATGACGTGAATTAATGTATGATAAATGAATGGTCTTAATTGATCCTCCATCTGACTTATCCTTGCGTAATCTCATTAATAATAGTCACTTACTTTAGATATTGAATTATTCTGGATTTGGAAGCAAGAACTCTTGAATTTCTTTTTTTTCTCTTTGTATTGTAATCTAATGTTATCTATACTCTCCCTTGACTATGACCACACGAATTTAACTGTAATTTCTTTCTGTATCACCGCATTATTATTGTTTATTTATGAATTATGATGAAAATTTATTAATATTGTTTCGAGGTTCTCGCTTCTATATATAATTTATCGCCGGAAAATGGAAAAATACTGCCAAAACTCTGCAATTCTAATTACTCTACTTCAAACACTAATTAATGTTATTTAAGCATCATTATAATATATAAGCTTCATTAGCAAGATATGCATTTTATATAAATAACTTTAAATAATTTAGTTTCATATATAACAGTTTTTATATTTGTATTCACTTAATTTTGGCATGATAAGAATGTATTTCAAGTTATTTGAACTTACTCTTATAAGGATTTCTGTCAAATCGAGAAAAAGCTTTACTTTATCCATTAAATTGTCCATTTATTTAATTCGTAAAAATTTTATTGTATGAAAATAGAAAACTCAAAGCAAATTTCATGAATCCTCACTCTGTCCGATAGAGCACCTCTTCCATGCAATTCCATGTGTACTCTTGTTTTATAAAATAAATAGCCCTCACACAAAAGCGAAAAATGAAAATTGATCTTTCCTTTGGGAGCTGTTGACGTTTGAGGGACGATTTGATCCGTAGGGATGCTGAAGGAGTTGCGTTTCCCACGTTTTTCCAAAATGAAGGGTTGATGGGACTTCGGTGAGGGATTTAGAAGAATGCAAATAACGTTCAGATAGAAAAAGTATGGTCTCCTTTTTTGGAAGGGAGTGCTCATGAAAGCACGGAAAATATAGGACTAGTTCAGAAGTACTTTATAACTGAACTAGTCTGAGATGTCCTTCCATAAGGTAACGCCTGAACACATAGCTTTTAACGGAAAATATAATTTACTGTTTTAAAGAGGGCGGTATAATTAATACGGAGCATGTAAAGTAGAGACGCATACTTTTTACTATCAAACGAATATTATTCAGATTCTTAGCAAGGTGATTTAGATTTTTTGAATTTAAATTTTATTGTATAGAAAATTATTCTCAAGCAGTGCTAATTGTGATTGGGAAAAAGTTGATGAACCCAAAAAGAATTTAGGATCCGAAAAATATTCTTATGCATATTGATGGTTGTCAAGGTGATAAACATTGTGAATATTTCGAAATAAATATATTCGATTAAAAGAGGATGTTAGTGAAAATTATATCTAAATAATACTTTTTGTAGTGAAAAGGGAAACTATGATCGTAAACTATAAATTTTGACCTGCTCATTTATTTTGATCATTTAACACAACTATTATATGCCCTCAGATTTAAATACTTATGTTAGTATTGGATCCATACTAAGTTTAAGTACTCGAAGATAAATAGTTGCTCTTGAGTCAGATTACGTTTACTGAATTCGGTTGGTTGGATTAAGTATATTGAATATTCAGAAGTCATTTCATCAAAAAAGCTTACGCACGAACTCTCAGTCTTCTGAATAACTGTTAAACCAATGATTTTTACATAATTATTCTGAGGAAAGAGCTAACATCGATCGCCCTTTCAAATTTGATTGGTTCCGAAAAAAGCGCAGATCGTGACATCGAACAGTGATAAAGGGCAGAAACAATTATCGTGCTACCGACTTTGAACCGAAAACTTGAGTCGAACGGAATCATCTGACGCAAAGGAAAGCAATAATCCCGTCATCTGTCGTCATCACAATAAAAAAGATATCATGGGGATCAAGCGATGTGACACGGTCCAGCTGTCCGTAGCGACCTTTCTTGGATAGAAAGGGTGAGCAGATACTTCCGGGTCGGGGATAGTTTTGATGAGACTCGTCAAAAGAGGTAAGAATTCCGACCTTTTGGAGTTTATGAGGAAGAAAAGATTGTTTGGATGTGAGAGGCCTTTCCCAAACGCGTTTCATTGGCACACAACATTAACTGCGTGTAAAATGAAACCTTGATAAAGTGGCATGAAAAAGAGCTCGTCCTGTCACTTCGAATAGAATGGCTTTGGGAATTGTTTCCTAAAGACTTGAGATATGCCCACATATAAAGCTTTAACGCGTGAATAAAGTTTATCTGGTGAGAAGTGAGCAGAAGGAATTTATAATTCCGTTAAGTAATACATTAAGTGAAATAATACCAATTACGTATCTCAGCGAAGCGAAGAGTTACATTAGATGAAGTGATAGGCTCGCTTTCCGTGGGAACAGGAAGTTCAAAATAAAAGACGGTAATGACTAACGGCAATTTGGCCAGAATATAGTGAATCCTGATGTAGAAATGCTCCTTGAAGGCGAAATATAAAAATTTTAAAAACATTTCACGACTTTGGAAGAGGTATTCGAAACCATATATTATAGGAGATAACCTTGTAGTGAAATCAGTATCTGGAGTGGAAACCAATAGTATGATAAAAAACTTTGCAATTTCCACAGATGATAAAAATTAATCGCGACCGATTTCGGGATTTAAATGAAGATGCAATGTAAATTAGGCCTGAAGATGTTATGTAAATTATGAAACAGGTCACGATTAAATTATATTATGTGGAAATTAAAAAGTTGTTCACAACCTTGTTGTATATTTGAGAGATATTCCATTTCTACTATTCGAGTGTGAGGAGGAATACGAAAGTTCACCGTCATTATTGGGACACGTTCACCACTAAAAGAAGGCTTTTAGGACACATTTAGAGATAGATGAAATGAAAAAGGAGATAATACAGATAAGATGTGGGGATTACACGCGAAGTAAATACCAAACTATTAAAAAGGATAACGAGAGAAGCAGAAATGGTTTTCAAAAGGGGAATATCGAAGGCAGAAATACGCCGGTCGATTAGACCGAAAATCATTCCCGTTATTTTGAGAGCATTTTTGTGGGCTTACTCATCTCGTGCGGTGTTTACAACCGACACAAAATTAGGATGTTTAAATTAGCGATGCGGAGTGTATAGCGGGGTACGGATGCTCAAAATACCAGGGAAATGATTAAATAGCAAAACCTGTTTCTCAAAAGGTATTTCGTTTGCGCTGTCAATTATCAGTTTATTCATAAAACTGAGTCACGCTTAAAGCAAGTCATGAAGCGTTCAAGACGAATAATGTAAAATTGTTACTTCTATTAAAGAAAAAAACGTATTTTTTGAAATATTTAATATTATTAAAATAGAAATTAATAGTTTATAATAGCACCTAGAATGGTAAAATATTAGTATAGATGCAAAATCTTAAAATATGCGTTCAATATTTTTAAAATGCATTAGAACCATTTAAATTTATGAAATGATGCCTAAGGATTAAATTAAATGGCAAATTTGTTGAATTTCATGGTTTTCATAATTTTAGAATAAGAGAGATAAATGAACGAATGAGTCTATTTATCCTCAGGTAAATAGCAGTTCCCTGAAAGATGGAGAGCAACTCGAAGAAGCGACAGCGGGAAAAGAGAAATTGGGCAGAAGTTATTGGCGCTTCAGATGATGGAATAATAGCAGAGATGGTGGTTCGCCCTTTGATTGTCTGCTTTTTGTGGCCTCGAAAGAGAATTCAAAGCTACTCACTAGTTGTGACAAATTCACCTTTTATTAAATTATGTTTCAATCATTTAACAATTATTTAAGAATTTAAGTGAATTTCAATTGAAAATCATATTATTCAGCATCTCATTTAGATGAACAATTTTTACAACATTTTCTGATATTTTTGTGTGTATATATATCAATATATCTCCCATTAATTGTGTGAAAATAATTCTTTTTGCGGATCTAAATTAAGTGACTATTTGCAATAGATGTCTTCGGATCCTATACTTTACGAAATAATTCAATAATACGAAAATGTCAATTCTTTTATGAGTCTCTCTTTAATCCTTCCTTTATTAGACTAATTATGTTGCTTACCTGTTGCTGCCTGTTCTTGCACTTCACACACTACAGTATTACCACATACTATATTAGTTCTTTATTTTATATAAACAACCTTACAATATACTTCTTCAACTTGTTTTTGAAACAGTACCACATTGAATCATATATCATCAACATTTGCATATACGAAAATGTCATAAATATCTCATAAATATCTCAATTTAAGGGCACACATTCCGAGTCCTTTATATTTTATACTTAATCTAGCATTTGAAATAAAAAGTACAGAATATAACATATTTTGGACTCGTAAGAGATTTTTGAGAAACTTCCTGTGAAAGTGCACTCGAACTAAATCTTTTTTAAATAAATATAGTGTAGGGAATACGATCTTTCCCATTTAATTTGATTTTATATCGTATCTTTGTTATCTAACACTTCATTTTGGTTTTTGGTATTTCATAAATTCTTCTTATGAGAAGTGATTCATCTTTGGTAATAAAATTTAGACCAATGCGACGACAGTACACCAATCTGCCTCTCGGGCGGCGCCAACGGGCGGTTGCTGTGCTGCCCCCACTCGGGAAGCAGTGAAACGACGCACCCAATGGGAGCAGAAGTGGCGCTCTTTCGAGAGCGGCGTGTGTTCGAAAGCCCATATTGGGGACATATGAATGGAGCAGATGCATTGCAGAGAGAACAATTACGCAGCTTGCATTGTAGGTAAGGAAAGCTGGGAGGGTTGAGGCATTGGAGGGTAAAGTAAATAGAGTGGAAGAAGAGGTATTGTGAGGGGACGGATTGGCAGACGGTGATATATATTATCAGAATTCGAGACGTGAATTACTGATTATATCGTATGCGGTCATATTATTGTGGGTTTTTATCTTTTATGCGAGTATACATAGCAAATAATCAGTAAAAATTTCTCAATAAAGCTTATTTATTAAGATGCGAATTAAATTATCTTTTCTAAGTAAAGAAAATAACTCTATGTTCTACTCGTGCCCCTAAATTGTGTTTCATACAGGCACTTTTAAATGTTAAGATATAGTTTCACAATATCTGGCAAAAATGCGAAATTTTCTTAGGTACTTAATAATTATGCCGTTTGACAAATTCCTGCAATTGAAAGCGGTTTGTTCCCATTCATATCATTCCAAATGTATCAATTTTAAAATTTATTCATGCATATTAACACACATCATCCAAATTAACTGATTCAATTGTTATCGCAATTTGTTCTTTTCTGTCAAATATTGATTTAAATCAGGGAGTCCACTTTGCTTTTGAATGTATTTGAAAACATGCGTATCGAAATATAACTCTTACATTCTTGTAACAATAATATCGGTTCCAAGGTATAAATATTGCAATCGTTCCGATTAAATGATAAATTTGTTTTACGGAATTGAAGATGGTAATTCACACGATGGTGTATCAATACATTAGAAGATTATTACTTGTATCAAAATTGATTTCTGCAGTAGGTATCGTTGTTATTCTAAATCATAAATGTGTTAATTTTATTTATAAATTAATCTGCATACTTAAAATCTTCCATAGCTTCTATAGAGCACAACATGTTCTGGAACTGTAGACCTGAAATTAATAAGAAATAAGAACGAGTTTATGAGGTACATATATCTAAGAATATATACAAAAGAATATAAATTAATTGAAAAAAATTGATGAAATTATGCTAAATATATAAAAATTTGGATAGAAATAAGATGGATTATAAATATATGATGGATAAAGAAATAAAGATGGATTATAAATGAGAAGAGAGCTAACACCAGGCCTGGTGCCTATTTGTGGCTCTAACAACAATAAATAAATAAATAAAATAGAAATTCGTCACAGTAGGATGTATTTCTCTATTAACCGAAGTCATTTTCAAGAATTTATCGCTTCGAGAATCTAGTTCTGATACTATTATTAAAAGGATTTGCAGAATAAACCGAAATACTTTCAATATAATTTTAATAAATTTTCATTAAAATTGAAATTGTATTGTATCATCATGACTTAATTAAAAGGATATTATATATTATTATAATGTATATATTGAATTTACAATCTATATATTTTAAATTATTAGTGCTCACTAGTAAGGTAAGTAATATCTCCCTGATTGAGAGCAAAGCATAATTAAAAGTGAAATAAATATTTGAAGGTGTAACTTCGTAGAAAGGCATAATTAAAAGATTTGAAATAATCAACAGCACCATCTCTACGAATAAGCTCAAATATAATAGTGTCATCCTAATATCGAATTTTAAAGTGATTGTTTTAGTCATCAATCATCAAAGTCGGACTACGCAAATGCTGAAATATTATCACCTTATGATTTACACAGTCTTTTTTGGTGGACTGTTTTCCCTTATGCGCCCTACCTAAACTTCTTTTTCTCTATTAACGTCCTCAAATTACGAAGCGTATCCAAGTTTCTCAATATCTCTCAAATGTAATCTCATTTCCATTGTGCGAAGAAAAACTCCGATTCCATACACTTCGCGGCTTCCCTAAGACCGTTCCCTCGGAGGTTTCGAGCCTAAGTACGCCTTTCTTCGACAGATTCGGTGTATTGTGCAACAGCTGAGCTCTTGGAGCTATTGTGTGAAGGGAAAGAACGAAATTTTCGCGAAAAAATAAAATCTTGAATTTACCTGTTTTGAAAATAAAGTTTGCTTACCAAAGAATCGAATCGTTCGATAGCTTTGAAATTTCCAATTTTCTTGACATTTTTTATTTTATAAGACATTCTGAAGGAACTCATGATAAAATGGAAAATCTGTGTCCCTTAGATTAACATCTATATTTTTCGATCCACTATTCTTACATCACACGCTCTATCCTCCGAACAGCTATATTTAACCAGAGGTACGTAAAAATATTAATTTTCCCCAAGGTGATCAGCATCTCTTGATTTACGAAATTGATTGAGTCAATTGTTCATCGGAAAATATGAGGGAAAAAGTCAAATCCCAGCTTAAGTTCTGGAAAATTGTATCGCACGATATATTTACTTCAGATTTCAGATTAAATGAGAAAAAATATCTTTCAAGCGATGTAGAGGAACCTAAAGGTGATCAAACATTGGCTCCCAATGCTTACACCGAAAGGATTATTGTTCCCATTTCAGAGTAAAGAAAATTAGATGTAGTAGATTAGCTAATAGTTGGTAATTTTGTATTGAGAAGCAATATTAAAGAACTGAACATGACCATCCCAGTCGTGCCGCCGCAATATATATTCATTGGCCTTTTAAGGCACTCCTTTTGGAATTCAATCCATTTCCATCAGAGGCACATAGACCGGGCAAAGGTATGAACGTTGAAATGCGAAGTGAAAGGTTTAATGAGTTTTGTGGGCTGAGATGTTTTGGATCACTCAGACGTACTCTTAGGGCACAATGAAACTCGATGTGGGATCGGTGTGCGATGAAAAATCAGGCACTCTCGTCTGATCCAGTCTGCACTTAACTGCAATGAAAGAAACGGGGATAGGGGCAGAGAGGAAAGGTCAAAGGGGGGCTTTAAGAGGGTCAATTGTCGGCAAACTTGGAGACTTCGTTACGCCTCAAAGATAGCTGTTGCTTTGATGGACTGCGGTTTTCGAATCGTTGACATCGCTTCTCGATCGTGATTGATCGCATTAGAATACATACATATCGCTCATCAGAGATTATTGTGTTTCTGACACAAGTATATTGTAAACTCTATCGGGAACTATTGCTTGCGTTAATTTAAGGTATTTTTCAATGTTTTATTGCAACCTCAGGCATAAACTAAACATGTATTTATTTATTTGTTTAAAATAACCAATGTATACCTTCTAAATATCTTACCAATGAACTCAAAAACTGTAAACTCATATAAATAAAATGAAGATTACTTGAATGAGAGCGAATTTATGAAATTATTATTGGAGATGAGTAAAGAGTCATCGTATTATAGAGGCATCGATGCATTGTTAACCATGAGACATAATGATGACTTTTAAAATCGAAAATCCCTGAAAAACCTCATCCCTACTAACTGCTCGTATTGCTTTTAATAATCTTTTGGCTCTTAAATAAATGGAGAAGAGTATTCTAATTATATCTTTTAGAGTCTCTACATTCGGAGTATACTCAGATAAAGTTATAAGTTAGATATTTCTAATGTTTAAGACCACGCTCAATTTTTTATCGATTAAAAAGTCTAACGCAACAGTTAAACTTATAGGGCAGTCGAGAACTTTTTTGGAATACAACATGATAAAGTCTGAAGGTGATATACGCATCATAAATATGCCGTTCTATTTGAATATTTAATAAGACATAAAATATTCAATAACCCTCTTGATACGGAGGATCACTGCCATGGATTAGCAGAACTTCCGGAGGATCGCTCGATTGGTACGGCCAAGAGCGGGTGCGAGTGAATGGGGAAAACATAGGCGGGGAAATTAGTGTGAGAAAACGAATTTAAAATTTAAATACTGCTTTCTATCACGATCTTCGATTATCTAATGCATGTATTCATTCAAGGTTATCCTTACATTTATAGGAAAACGAATTAAGTAATTTCTCAACGACAAATTGTGTTATTAAAAATGGAATTTTATTCACTAATATCTGCATATCCTGCAAAATACGCATTGTTTTTATTACAAATCTTTTTGCATATCCCTAATGAATCATCAAAACGTACACAATGAGTAAGACAATATTTTTTTTCATTTAATAACTGCCATCCCATTCGCGTATATTCCGCCGTAGGAATAGAGTTCTTCATAAATGTAATTCGGTGATGGTTATTTATTATCGACGCGAAATTTTTAGAATATAGTGCCAAAAAATAAATCAAAATATATATAATATATAATAGTGTTTTACTTTTAAAATCGATTTTAATTTTATGATTAATTTAGTTTATTTATGAATCTTTGTAAATTACCAGTTCCAAAATTCACGTTGGTATTATCATTCATCAAAATTACGATGTTAAACTTCAATTAAAATCATTGAATTTAACTTAATGACTCTAAACGCAGAAAATGAAGAGAAAAATTAATCTGTAATTTCTAAGTTATACTAATATTTAGCGAAAGTTACACCCAAGGATGGATTTGCAAAAGTGATTCATAGACATTCTCAAAGACTTTATGCTCATGCATAACAGCTTCTGAACTCGCCTAAATAATGGGTGTTGTTCGATCATTAAGATAACTCAGTCGATCATAAATTACATCGTGTATATAAAATAGCGGAAGGGGCATCACTTTAAATCGTTCATTTCCGGAGAAGTGTGATGACAGATAATTCCCCTCTAATATCAACTCTGTAAACTATAATCACACCGCATATTGAATTAAAGTCATTAAGTGTGTCACCGTGACTCATCCATGGAAACGGATGAAGATGCGCAGTTGGATAAGCCAGTGAAAAGCGAGAGGAACTCCCAAGAGGTGATGGATTGGCTTATAATGGTGCTCGTTGCATATATTGGAACACTATGGTCCGTTGCCGGACGATATTCTCCCTCGGCCACATCTTTAGCCCCAGGGGTGGACTCCCCTCCCGGGGACAATCGCATTTGTGCCCCGATTGCACTCCGTCGCATCTGGGCACTCACGCGGTAGGAGGCCGAAGCATAAAATTGAGGCTACAAAAAGGGGAAAGGTAATAGTTGATGGTATTCGGGGAAAGGAAATATGAAGGGGAGGCGATACTTACTGTGTCTGCCATTCTTATGGCTTTATGCATTTGATAGGGGAGATGATGGATAATGCAGTGATACGAAGGAAATCTTGACTTCGATATGACAGCCGGTACTCGAATCAAGTGTGAATGCAACCACTAGGAGTCTAAAATGCAGTCGTTTTGTGCTTTATGAGGATAATATAATATCGCGAAAAGGGAGAGTCAGCATTCCTGAAATGATTTTATGGGTTTAACTCTTGATGTTAAGAGGCTAAAGACTGCAAAAAATATTTCCTGCTTCGCGAAACAGTCATCTAATGGATGGATTATGCATTGAATTGAAGATGTTGCTACGTATTCAACGCTTTTTCTTCGCCAAAACTTGAAAATATTATGCGAGTTAATAAATAATAAAAAGATGATAATGAATCTAATAATCAATAACTAAACTCAGTTAAATATTTTGAACAATTTACTTTCGAACTGATGCAAAAACATCAATCTACAAGACAAAGATTCAAGATATTTAAGATTTAATGGATTGGATAATATTTCATTCTAAAAAGAAAATTAACTGATCATAAGTGATTGTTTTGTGGAACGAGTTATTTAGGATTTGTGATTTTCTTTATAAATCAAGATAAGTAAAGCATTTACTTCTCGATACTTTATATAAGACAAGTTAATATGACATAAGTTTCAATTATCATCTTCTTAGTATATGTTTTAGTTACGAACTCTACTTTAAGGACTTTATAACACCGAATTCCTCCGCCATGTCATTGTTTGTAAATGGTCATTTTTGCGAGCATCTCATTTGTCTACAATTAAATCGTTCATTACTTTATTTATAAATGCTCGATTATAAAATGTCGGTCCACGCTATTATATGATTTTCATTGAACTGTATCCAAACAACTTATAATAGCATCTTATCGCACGTCAAGATTAGAATTTCAAAGTAAGAAGTGGTGTCATAAGAAGGAAAAGCCGACAATAAAGAATGTATTTGGCTGAGTTCCCAATGTTGACACCTCACTCAACAGCTTCTAGGGTGCATTGGTATTCTAAGCTGTACTTGATTCATGGAATGTTGCCATCTCTTCGTAATTTTCTTATTTGGATGTTTTCTTAAACTCTAAATGAACTTGCGTGTTTGGTCAATATTGTGACTATATATGTAACTGTATTCACATGATTTTTATTATTTTATTAATTTTATTCTAAACTTATACGTTTGTCGTACATTTGATTTAAACATGTAAATATTGCTGAACTAATAACGGAAGAGAGGTAACTTGAGTTGTGAACCACATCTCAGATCTCGAGAATTTTCTTCTTTGCTCTGAATGACTGTGTTCATATTCTGATTCGCTTAATACAAAACCGTATTTAATAGATAATTCTCTTATAAATTTTCTCTTTAGTTCCCTTCTCTCGAAAGGTTTAGATTAAAAACAGACAATATATAATGTAGATTTATAAATTTGAGCAAATTTGAAAAAACAGTTAATAAATTAGGAGTTTCGAAAAGTAGTGAATCGTATTGGCCCGGCGCCAGTGATACTCTGCTGCCCTCTTCCGAAGGAATCGAGAGTTAGGTGCAGAGAGGGCGGGAAAGAGTAGATTGAAGAATTCGCGGAATGTATTTTTCCTCTCTTTTGTTGAGAAGTTTTTTGAATTAAAAGTCGGAGAGGGTCAGCGTCGGGTACTAAAGGATGAGATTTCACACAAAAGGCAGAGGTAGAGGATATAAATTTTTTCGAACCTCAAGTATGCAGAGCTATAACATCCCTTTTTACAGACGAACCTTACTTCGCTTAGTGATTCTATTACAAGCTTAGAAAGATACTGATCGGTCATCCGAATTTTTTCATAAAAGGAAAATATATAGTCTTCAAGGTACCTCAACATAAATTATTGTAAAAACTGTAAGAATCAGAGTAGAAGAGTGGATAAATCACTTTCTAAACAATAACAAAAAACGAGCAGTGCTTGAAGGTATTTGTGCAAACGTAGAAGAGTCCTCGCGCGTTCCATAGGGTAGCGTAATCGGGCCACTTCTATTTTTTAAATATATCAACGACCTCAGCAAAGAAATTAATAGTAAGGTTAGGATATTTGCGGACGATACAGTTATATACAGGGAAATAGCTAGCAGCGGTGATAGATTAGCACCACCAAGTGGTCTACAAAAAATAATGACATGGTGTGAAATTTGGGAATCAGATTTAAATATTAACATGTGTTCAAAAATAATTTCACTTACAGCCGCCACGGGGAAAAAATTTCAACAGAAGAATATGTTAAATATCACGGAATAACCCTAACAAATCACCTATCATGGAATACCCACATCCGTAATACATGTGGAAAAGCTTTAAAGAAAATCGGATTCGTTAAGAGGATAGTCGGTAAGAGCGTAGAAAGAGTTGGAAAAATAAAAATAAAGAAAATAAAAAAATAAGGAAAATTGAGGCAAAAACGAACATATTCAAGAATTCGTTTTTCCGTCGAACAATATGCGAGAATAATCGTTTAGGGAGGTAGTCACGGTGACTGCACCCCACAAACTAAAAGGTGGCTCGCAGGGTACCTACATAGACATGTACATAAACTGAGGATGCACTGCAAAGTTTTTTTCAATCCACGTTACAGGTATCCGCTTAGGAATGGATTATTTTTTATTTATAGCCTGGTTGTCTCCATTACAATCACGAAACACATTTTACTGCGTCTTTTATCAGCCAGGAATTTCATCAACGAACACAGCGTTCCTTTTTCCACTTCCACGAGAAATAAATACATAAAAGTTAGCATCTTAGGTTTCTGGGATCGGGGTTGAAGAATTGCTCCGGAGGGCAATCTTCATTTCCTCTAATCTTGCCCTTGGGATTGTGTTTGACGGTATTCTGCTCAAATCCATTCCTCCCTGCGAATCCTTTCAACGCAACTTCTTACGTCCGAAAGCATCGGGAAGACCATCACAATAAGACCTCATGTAGACAGACATCTGATAATTGCCCGAATGCAAACAGCAGCGTCAGTTTGTGTTTATCCTTGAGCGAATACGAGTCAACAGAATAGGTCTGGGGTTCATTCCGCTAGAATTCTCCTTAAAGAGATGCCTTATAAGAGGGGCGAGTGACAGGACGATGCTCGTAGAATGGGACCAGTTGCAGGGTTTGGAGTCCCAATAAAAAAGAGAGCGCAGATAGATGTTGTGACACGGCTAAGAGGGAAACCATGTTTAGTTAGTCTCGCTAAGAGATGCATAGAAAAGCCTTGTATTGAGGAGCTAAGATGCAATGACTTGTGATTTTTATTCAATGACAGAGAGAAAAAGTTTCGTTTATAGAACGGAGTGTTGATGACGAATAGTGATCAGGTTTTCTACTTTGAATGATCGGCAGGCAAAAATTCTTTCGTTCTTTTCAGTAAAGGATGTTTGTCTTTTAAAAATATTTATAATGTGATGAATCACTAGATGTTAAATATATGGTCAGTATGTGAACATCTGAACAAAATAGTTTTATGTTATGATAATGGATATTTACCAGAAATATTGTGAGTTATATTACTCCAAAATTGATTTCTCTTCAAAGTTGCTATTTCCTAAGCTTAAGAGAAACTTAATTACATAATATGTTAAATATTTTAAATGATACTGTAAATTTCTATAATGATTTTATGTGCTGAGCAATGTTAAGCAAAATTGCCTATCTTCTTATGGAAATTGGCTTAAATGTATTATATTCTTGAATCCGTTGTAATCAGATGAAAGTCTCAATTCAACCGAATGTTCAAAACATTCTCACGCCATAATTTTAATACAAAATCAATGCTCATATGCGATTAATTTATTAATGAATTTAAGCGACCGTGTAAATTTATATTCGCAAAATAATGTCACTCATGAATAGATATGCAATGGATATGTAGTTATTTAAATCAGCTACTTCTTTCTAAAGTGCCTATATTTAAAGCTTTGGAACTTGTAAATACTTGTTAAATCAACATCCCCACTATTTCGTGTCCCTTATTCCCTCACTGATATATGATGACGAATAATTTCGTCCTTTTGCTTGGATTGCGGCATAAAAGCGAAATTTCCCCAGTGTACAACACGCCCGACGTAGCAGTGCCCTGTTTAATCATCAGATTCATACATTTTAAATGCTCTCATTGCACGACGTGTCCCCAACTATGAAATAGTAAGGTTGCGTAAGCTATTCGGGCAGAAATAAGATGATTTCATAGAGTGACCTCGCTGCTGCTTTCAAGATAGGACTAAATATTTAAGTGCTTCGTTTGCGCTCTCTATTGTATATCAACATGAGACACCTTATGCCTCTATCAAAGGCCTCTGTGCCTTACCGGGACTAATTAAAAAATTCCCACTGACACCCACTGGAGAATAGGAATGAGAGAGCTCATTAGTCTGTGGATACCCAATCGATGTTGCATATCGATTATTTCGAGAGCTCGTTCTCCGCCCAGTTTGATGTCTTGCTTTACAGGACAACCCATTTTGGGGCCATGTCACCTTTATGTTAATGCGAGTTGTCCATGCGTAATTAATTAGGACTGCCGTTTGGGTTCGATTGGTTTTATTTGGCTGTTGAGTCCCTTCGTTCGACCAAGAATTACGATCGCATATTTTCTCAAATATTGCATTTTTTTAGTTTTCGAGAAAATTTGTTAATGAAATTTGGAATTCAAAATAATGATAATTTTACTCAAATTATTATTTGATTCCATCAGTTATCTCTAATAGAAAAATAAATCGTCGTAAATAATTAAGTGAGTAATAAATATAATTTACATTATAGGAATGGAAAAGAATAGACTTCCTCCTTAAAATTAAAATTTATTTAAATGTTTTCCGAGATTATAATTTTTTAAATTTAAATACAAAAATTTAAATTCGAAAAGATGTATTGAAATAACAATGCGATTTTAATCGTGATTAATTTGAGATAATCTGCAAATAGGACAGTATTTGGAATGGATTCGATAATAAAAGAAAGAACCATCGAATATTAGTTACATATAATTTTCTATTTAAATTTTATACAACATGGCTTTTAGTATAGGGATTAAAGTCAATCAATTATGTCATTTTTTAGATCTTTTTAGAATGAGATTTGTATACAGAGGAAGAAAACGCTAATAAGGGGACCTTTAGGACTACGGCACGGGATATTGAATAAGACCGGTATGGATGTGTATTAGATATTACTTATAACAACCTGAAAATACAAGGGGCCAACGCTCCCTCGTTTCTTTGCAATTAATGTTTAAAAATCGCCAATTCTAGCCGTTTCTAATATAAGCCCCGCGGCAACGACTGATCAACAAGGAAATGGCGGCGTGGTGCTATGATAGATTCATAATATTATTACACGTGGTTCGATTCCGGTTTATACTTTTTGTTTTTTTTTTCTTCAATTACTTTCTTAATACTTTAATATATATATATATATATGTTTATATATCGATTCGTATTTAAATTTGTATTTTGTTACGTCGAAGAAGAAGATATGGTTGAAGTTTAAAAATTCTGACCTCAATATACTAGAAAACCAAGAATATCAAATCATATATTATTGATGGTAAATAAATATGGTGAATTCGATTAGCATCTGCACGAGTATTCAGCTCAATTCCTGATGTAATCACATCTTAAGGGGTATGCTTTTGATTACATTTTTAATTTATCCGTAAAAATACCTATTAGACGGTTGATACATTCGGGTGTATTTCTGTGGAATAATCTATATTCTACATATTGGTTAACTCTTGCAATGATCGTACATTATAAAGAACTAAAAATTTTCTGTTCATTAACTTTTTCGTAAATATATACTTCAGTCGCTCGTATTTCAATTATCACCCAAATATATGTGAAAGATTTCATGAAAAAAATTGTAAGACCCACCACAGCTTCGTTATATACAGTCTAGTTATTATAATAAGTATGGCTGAATTGGCATATAGCATTTAGTATATCATCTCAACACTAAATCCATCAGATTAGAGCATGAACTTATTCTGAAATCAATGTGAGAAGGCGTGACTTCGTGGAATAAAAACAACTTTGTAAATTTCCACAGAAAATTGGTATATTCGCGACCGGTTTCGTAATATAAAATTAAATCTTGAGGATGAATTTCATATTACGAAACCGTTCGCGAATATACCAATTTTCTGTGGAAATTTACAAAGTTGAACTTATTCTAATTAGAATTGGGAACCAATCGCTTATAAATGAAGGCATACAATAAAATAATTAGTTTCCGGCTTACTCTTTATCTATTTTGGCTAACATTACGCATACGAAAGAAAACTCCGCCTACACAGGAGCTATGACTACCGCCTTTGACTCATGCATAAGTTCCGAAAGGATAGTCAACAAAAATCGCCAAGCGGAACGTAAACAGCACCTGTACTCTGGATCAAGTCCAGAGGATCGAATGACTGAGCACATTTTTACGTGGTATTCTTCAGCGTCTTCTTTGGAATGTCGCTTCCTTTGAAAAATCACCTTGTTTTGAAAAATGTATAGAATGCCTTGATATGTAATGAAAAGCCCTCCACTAGGTTTCGAACTCAACGTAGTTGACCCAAAGACGTACACGGAGAGAGTAAGTTCACCGCTTCGAGGGCTCGCGAGTGGGCAAAAGAATAAGGGTACACAAGAAGGGTGGGTGGCGGCATCTGACACAGACAGAAGGGGCCAGATGAATAATGGAAAGGATCGTAAAGGGGAAATCTCGAAGGAAAAAAGAGTGAGATGAAACACATTTAATTCAATACTTGAATCTCCGCCGAGGAAATATTACAAGAGGGTTGAGATGGCAGTCTGTTCTAGGGCAGGGGAAGTTTTGGCAGAAATATGTATCGGTTAATGGTGAAAATAATGAATTCGGGGATGGGAAAGCAACTCTTTCTCAAAATCTTCAAGCTCTTTTTCTTACTATCTTAATTTATGCACCAAGAACTTCGGAAAGCTAGAGGAAACTCATTTCGGCGGATTCTTACTGAGAGTTGATTTGAATGCTTTCCGCAACTGTTTTCTTGTTAAACTTACTTGGATACCAATCTTCGATATCCTTCGCTTAAGTAATCTTCAACGAAGTCTGTTCCCGAAGTTTCCGTTGACGATCTCTAATATCCGTTGAAAATCTCTCTTTGAAAATTACTTTTGGGTTAAATGAAATCTATTATGAGATATACGATGGAGCGGACTCGCGGAATATACGCGGACTATTCGCGTAAATAATCGCCTAGGGAAATAGAGTCTTGGTGCATGCACCCCCTGCCAAACGCCGAAGGGCGGCTCGTAGGGTAAATATGTAGATGTAGATGAACAAAATAATTAATCTTTAAGGTCACGTTTTACTAAAAGAGGATCCTAAAAGAACATATATAAGGTTAACGCACTGTCCAAATCAAAACAGAAATAAGATTAAGACTGAAAAGTTATATCGAATATCACGACTAAGTAAACGTCATAAGAAACAAGCTCTAATTTATGAAAGAAAATCGCAAATGCTATTTGTTTATTTTTTATTTATATATTTTTATTTATATTTATACAATTACAGTATTTGTAAAGACGGAATTCAATTTCGTGCCACTAATTTAATAGCAAAATTAACTGAACTCTGGTATTCTAAAAATATCCAAAGAGACTGAATGAATATAGAAACTCAATGATAGATTGGTTTTTACCAACTGAAAAATCCAAAATCTTTTTATTTGGTATATCTCCTTGACGCGCAACTTCCGTACCAAACTAGATCAAGAATTGCTTCAAAAAGCAATATATATATTTATGAACAAAGAAGTAAAGCAGCATAATGGAATGGCACGTGGAGCATGCTCGATTCATCGGACTAATATATGTAACTTAGGCAGAGGGTTGGACAAAATTTATTTCACTTAATGTATTTTTTTGCATATTATAGAATATTATACGCAATACATGCGGAATATACGTCATTTAGAATGAGAATAACTCATCCGTTTGAAATATCTTTCCTCTCAAGATGTAACAAAAAACAAAATATTTATTACATCAAACTGGATAAATTATACCTAACTAAATGTTTCTGAATGTTAAAAACAGATTAATTAATGTAAAATTTATATCGTTAATCCTCTAAAGTGGTATTAAAAACAGTTATGCATCGCATATAATCTGCTAAACGAGATCGCCTATGTAAAGTGCAAAATAAACCAGCGATAGCTAAACCATGTTCCTCTTCGTATTTACACCCTCTTCCTGCGGCACATGTGGACATGGATAATGCATTTGGATATAGTTGAAGAGTGAAAGGAGTAGTTCGGCCAAATATCAGAAAAGAATTGTGTGTATGTGTGGATTGGTGCATCAACTCCACGAAATCCTCTGAGGATGAATGAATGCAAGGAGTAAGAGTAGAGGCTGATTACAGGACATAAGAGTGGAAATGCCCTGTTCCATTTGGAAGGCAAGAAATCAGAATAAGGGATGAACTTTGGGAGAGTTATCTCAGTGATATAATGAATATGTGACCGAAACAAATGAAATATTAAAAAAGAAGATCCTCTGCTCCGAGAATGAATGCTTGAAGCATGGGAAAGTATGAAGAGATAAACAAGTTACCCTTAAATTAAGCCTGTGAACGCTGCGAGGAGTGATGGAAAGAAGCAGAGCGTTGCTACGGTGCACAGAATATAACTCAAAGGCCTTGGTAACATATTGGCGGCTGAGGACACAGGAATTTAAGTGCCAGGGACATGCGACGGACGGTCCAAGGATACACAAAATCTCTCACAAAAGAAGATGAAAAGAGTGCCTGCTGAAATGATGTGGATTCGCTCCCAATCTATTTCGTAGTAAAATGATGGAAGAAGAAGGGAAAGTAAGAGAAGAGAAATAAAACATGTTAGCAACAAATGAGAGATCAAACTGCTGATAGATTGGAAACTGAAGATGAAAATGCTCATGGTCACCACTCGTTCTTCCTACTTTATTTTTTCATCAAAAAGTAATATAATCTTCCTTCGCAAATATAAAATCGTCCATTGCATACCTTCGCTCATTATTAATCAAAATTTGATTTAATCCACTTGCATGCAAAGAGAAATATGACCAGTTTGATGTCATACCTTGAAATGTCAATATACTCCCTTGTCCTAGGGTGTAAACAACTTCTCCCATCACGTGAGAATAGGCTTGGCAATACATTCCATCACTGTCCTCGTGGATAGGATGTTCTCGGTTCAAAAGGCATCATGGAACTGAAGCATGATGAATTCGTTAAATAAAAAAAGCAAACGTCCAGAACCAAGGCTCTCTTCTGCTGCGCTAACACCGTCACGGCTGTTCTATTGATTTCTGTCCTCCGTATGGCCATCAATTCATTTGTCGTCCTCCTAAGATTAGATAAAATAATAATCTTGCATCAGAGAAAGTTATTGCACTTGTATGTTCATAAACAAATATACTGTTTGTGGCAGAGGTGCTCATCGTAATAAATAGAAATTAACATCAGACGATAACACAACTTGACGAAACTAAACTCTGTCACGTTCCTTGAAGCAGAGACAAGTTTAAGTTAACACTTTTCTAAATTAAATGCTTTTGGATAAAATTTATAAAGTTTGAACTACCGCTAAACATTTATCTAGCTTCTGATTGGCTGAGAGAAGTCAGTGCAGCTGTTGTATTGTTGAATTTTATGCCAAATATTTCTTTATCGAAAACCATATTGCGTATCACCAAAATTTCTTTCTCCTTTTATGTCGCCCGCGAGCAATGGCGGTTTTCTTGAAATGGGAAGGAATAAGTTGACGATGCTTAGGAATTCAGTAATTTTGCGCAGTAAGACTCACGTAGTAAGTAAAAGTCATAATAAATACTAGTATTCATTAAATTTTAATCGGTTACGACTCACCTGATGTTTATTTTCAGAAATCTTTCTCGAATTTTAGATTCCCGCCGGTGACAATCGCGTCTCGAAATACCACCGTAACGCACTTTCCACAGTGACCTCACCGCGTCAACATCCTCCCTTTCACCAGTCATTCATTTTCCTTTTTTTCTGATTAGTTGCACTCTATTGAGGATAGAATCATCCTCATAAAATCTATGAAGCTACGCCCGAGCGCTCTGTTCCAAGAAACGGCCCCTTAACGAACTTCGCATTCTAGCGATAGGTTACGAACCCGTATGCACGATAAGGCCGAGAGATTTCAAAGCCGTCGTTCAATGTTGTTGTCGCTACCATTTATCCAGTCATTTTGTACAGTGGTTAAGATATTTCGAACGCCGATGAATAGGAATCTAGGTATTCGAAACGCTTCGCTCGGAAGCAATCCGTAAATAAAATTCCTGGGCACACTCTTGTCATCGAGAGAGAGAGAAATACTTTTCAATGGGACGTTTCTTACCTTGCATTAGCTTTTCGACTGAACCTTGCATCCTAGCTGAAAGCCGTACTGCTTCACCTGCACTGCTATGACGATGCCTCCCTGTACGAAACTGCCGTCAATCTTATCAGTCCTTAATTTGCACCACAAACCACAGAACAAAATAACATTGACTCAATCACTTCCTCCAGGCATAAACTTGAACATTTGATAGCCAAACGATTGAGAGAAATCGGCGCAATGAAAAGCATGGGGAAACTCGATTCACAAATGAAAAGAATATGCTCTGCTCACTAATCGTAGCCGCCTACTGAGGCGACGCTGGAACGATAACATGGCCCTCTGTCGGAATTAGAATACATTCCGGCCTCGTTGGCGGAATGGTTAGCATGCTAATCTTCTAATGCTGAGGTCCCGGGTTCGGCTGAGGAGGAAATTTTCCTCTCAGGGTGGATGTCTGTCACATGTCCGTAGTTGAGTTTGAAACCTCACTGTAATTGTCCCGTAAGAGGATGTTTGTGCGGTCTTTGTTAATAAATAAATAAAATTCCGTGTGACGAAGAAGGTCGATCTATTTCCACCTTGCCTCATTTCTGCGTAGAGAATATACGCGTTTCATATTCCGTTTGGACTCGCTTTTTCGAAGACTATATTTTGATAGATTGTCATTCTGCCTAAAATACTCTTCAACGAGATAAACGAAAATAAACGGCAATGACTTGAATAGCAAAAAGGGAGAGAATAAAGGAAGAAATGTCTTCCGCTCTGGATGGATGCAGAATGGAAAGGAGGAAAAGAAACAGTTAACGGAAAAGTCGTCGGAAAAATTCACTAAGACTTCTTTGTATGCACCAAATGTATAAGCTACATGATCTTAATCTTTGGATCCTTTTACTCGAGTAACCATAACTCGCGGACTTGTCGATCTATTGCATCTTACCCGCTCTTATTCCGAACGATCATTTCCGACTGCTGGCACATGAATTTACTACGCGGGCGAGAATTCAGATTCTTCCAATAGTAGGACTACCACTGGTTCTCCAGATTAGCTGGTCGTTTCCGATGCGTATTTTAAACGACTTCCTCTAGTAATCGAGAGTATAAAGGCAGATAGCGAATGCCGTAACTTGAGCGGGAATCGGATGTGGTGAGCAGAGGATGTGAATCCGTTAGAAGGATGTGCTCTTTAAAAATATTCTTCGTTTAGTCGTTGAGAATAAGCGAATGCAACTTGATTCATAGATAATGTTTATTAAAAATGTAACGAGGTTGACATCACTTTTCACTCTTTTTTGTACATAAAAGAAGCCGAGGCACTCCTTCCCTTTTGCCGTCTCTCGTCCTTGTGTGAGAAAGAAACCATGCACATTGTGAAAACCGTCCTGCGCTATCGTTCCTTAATCGAAGTCCTCTTCCAAAAGAGCGGCTGCAAGTAGCTGAAACGAGTGTGAAAGAGAAAATTCAAAATTAGGGCACTGTAAAAATTACTCGCCTATCCATCAGATTAAAGAGCTTTGCCCTTTTGCCAAAAAGTCCGAATTTGCAAGGTAAATGATACGGTTTATCGGCAACGCCTTGATAAAAATATGATCCCATATCAAAGTACGATAGGTAAGTAATTATTTATAATTACAGGCAGGCCCTGGATTTTGTAACATATTTGCGGCTGGAAACACAGGAATTTAAATGCTTAGTTAGTATCTGGGATTTGCGATGGCGATGGATGGTCCATGGTTGCACAACATCTCTTAGAAGTGGTTTACCATGCAAATTTTCACTGTCCGTACTCATAGAAATGCATTTCGTATTTTGCCCCCTTTTTTGAATTCCATCCCACTTTGCTACGCACTAAATCATGAACAATTTCCACTGGCCGAAGTACCGCTATATGCAAAATATAAATCGTGAAATTGGTTATTCTTCGCTGGCTAATGCATCTCTTCTTTGCTTTATTAACAAGTTTTAAAAAATAATTCCGGAAATGTGATGTTAAACCAGATTGGGTTTCTCCGATTATCGTATTCGTTTACGGCTCCGAGTGTTTCCCTTCTCAGAGGATATAAGGTTCGATGCATTTCATCATTTGGGACAAAAATTTCGGATGGGAACATTAGGAATGACATCGGTATTTTCCTCTTTTTCATTGATCCTCTTCATAGGGTAAGAATTTCTCTTTCGATATGATTCCTATTCCCTTTGGAGAAGGAATAAAAATAGGATTGGAGGGGAAAAGGTCCGATATGAATAGAAAAGTAGATCTACTTTTTATTTATTGATCATATGCTACAACTATTCGTGGACTTAAAGGTACACTCGTTTAAAGTAGGTGAGTAGCATGCTAAGAAAAACTTTTTCTGCACCATAATTAAAGATGAAAAAAGGGCTTTATCATGCAAAAAGAGAGTAAAATTATTTTGGAAACAAAATTTATTTTTTAGTATATACAGTAAACAAATTATGTTAATACAATCTTTTCGTGATCAATATTTATCAGCCGCCAATTGCAGATGATATCGACTAATTTCCCGAGACAGGAAAAATGGGTTCGAATGATTCTCGTGTGCGATTATGCAAAATTAAACGTTGAAATCATCATGTTAAAAGTGCATGGCAGAGCAATGGAAAAAAGTCATCGTCAACACGTGAGAAAACATCTGTTGCTTTTGATGTCGATTACTTTCTATCTTCATTTGCCTTGTAATTCGTTTGGAAGAAATGCCCACATCCGGCCGATTGAGGGAATCCGTATTAACGGTAATGGATGAGTAGTCGCAGTTTTCAAAAGGGGGCTTTAGAATTCTGGAAGTTTAGACGTACGCAGGGGTGTAAATATTCGGTGTGGGGAGGAATTCATTTCCGGAATGGCACCGTACGTCACAACTGACGGAGGGACTGGTTATTGATGGCGATGATTGCAAATAGTGCACTCCGACATAAAAGAGGATGACAATGCGGAGGAAGGTTTGTTTCGATAAAACACGAGGGAACACGACGAATGAGAGGAAAAAAAGGAACATCGGAGTTGATTTTCCGGATTACCCGAGAAACGCTTTTGTTAACGAATGGTGGGTTGTTTTGGATTGTTTTAAGTGTTGTTATTCGAAATGAGACAGAAAATATTGAGAAGATCCCATTTGAGCGTCGGAACGACATAATCCATTAATCCTGAATTTTTAATGGATTTTTTAGAATCGATTTTATTATCAAACCGATTAAATATTTCTTTTCGTGTAGAAGTTTTTCCAATTATTTTCAAACATGTTCCAGATTTTTTCCTCGAGACCAGCAATTGTTCTACGTTCGATACTTGAATAGTATTCTCAAAACATTTCAATCAAACTTTTTCTGGAATGGTGCAAAAACGGAAACAGAATTATCGGGTGGATAAATGTATTCAGAACTACCGAATTTGTTTTCGTGGAATTATTCAAACCTCAAGCGAATTAGCGAACAAAAATAAGCCTCCCACTTTTAAGTAGAAGGGCGAAAAAAGGCCGGAAAAAATAATCGCTTTGGAATTACGCCCTTGTTCAATTCGATTATGCAAATCTAAAAGTCGCAAAACTCCCTTTTTTGTTTCCGAAAATATGAGCTTTCAGTGAAAATCGGCTGCGATGTTAATGCGATGGGCCAACGAATGGATTGAAATGGACGTGAATATTTTTTCCGCAGTTCAATAAAGGAAAAGAAGAAGGAGGTTTGGAAAGAAAAACAGAGATTTTTAGAGTTTCTTGGAAAGAGGGAGGATAGTAAATTAGGAGTATGATTTTAAATCTTGTGGGAATGTGAATACGGAAAATGAATATTATAGTGATATTTTTCTTAGGAAATGGGGAAGGTTAGAGGATTAAAGTTTTAATGACTAATTTTATCTATAAATAAAAGATAGGTGCAGTTAAATACGCCAAGTATTATTGCAAAAGTGCATTTTTACAGTCTACAAAGAAAGCTCTTGTCCACCGCCGCCGATTCCTTCACTCATCAGTTTGACGTAATTTCCAATTATTTTACGACCGTCAATCTTCAGGACCGCTTTCGTAAATGTACAAAATATTTTACTTTTTGATCTGAAGTCGCTGTCATACGACTGTCATTTGGAGATAAGAAGGCCTAATTCAGGACAACAAGATATTAAGAGTATATTCACATCGATAATACATTTTTCAGCTTTCAATTTAAATCAATCCCTCGGATCATGAAAATAAAGCACACCTGCCTAAATATTTTCGAGTTGCAAAATAAATCTTTCAAATGCCCTTCGAAAGCAAAAGACTACATTTAAAAAACGTAGAGGGATTGCTTTAAGACTATTAAAATTAATTCAAACACAAGTGAGCAAAAATGAAAAATCAAGCTTATTTGATTTTATAATTATGATTAAGAAATTTCACAATTATCATCGTAGCTATTCTTGCTTGAAATAGAACGAATTTTGATAACAATATTAAAGACTTTATAGCTTTACATGCTCTTTTTTGTAAAATTGTTGATTTTTACTCAATCGAATAAATTTCGAGAGTTTTTTTAAATTCATATTACATTCCAACAGCAAATTCGGGTGTCTCCAATGATTCCCATTTTTTGTTTTCACAGCCTCCCTTTTCCAGTATGTTTTTTACACACTGTATATTCTATGTATCCATGTACTTCTCTTGCTATATAATTCCTGACCTCCACCGGTTGCCCTCCTTTTCTATGCATAGCTATACGTTTTCACCCGTTTCTCTATGCGATTGACGAGGGAGTTCAATTAGCACTGCATATGTGTAGATATACTTATTTATCTGTTTATAATAACATCCCAAAGAAAAGGGTTTTGAAATTATAGATGACGTAAGATCGAGGAAGTTGAATAATTTTCTAATGCAATTATTTACGGTACTGTAAGAGATGGCAATTTTAGTGACAGAATTTCCCCCAAGAATTAAAACTGAATTTTTGATCATACCATATTCTATTAAATTTGATGATATATGGGCGAGAATAGATTTACGATTGAAAGTTTTCTTATTTTTTATATTTGACGCTTGTTGAATTTTAATAATGGTATTCATTTAGTCACAGATGTACTGCAGTATGTTTACTTCCTTTTACCGCATCCAGTCTCAGTGTCCAAACTTTAAATCAACATTTACATATTCTCATACGCTTTGATTAACCATGATTTTATTGCTGTCGATTCTTGCCCCACCTATGTTTCTTGAATGTAAATGATATAATTAGCATAAAACTATCAATTTCATTCCCCTTCGAATCGAATCCTGTTATAGATGAATAATGAGTACATGAATAAAACCATTTCATTTCAGCATCCAATGTCCATACTCGGATGAAAAGATTCATGGTCCATACCATGAAAGCTTTTATTCTGTCACTGCGATATAATTGTCGGTGATCCTTATCTTCTGCAGGACATTTCGATATGTCTTTGGGATGCGAAAATGTTTCTTTTTCAGTTCTTCTGTTGTTTACTCTAACGATTCCTACCGATATCAATCTTTATTACCTTCAACATCTGTGCTCCTTAAACGAGTCCACCTTAAAATCTGGAAATGTCTCTTTCCATTCCTGAATAAATTAATCACATAATTAAAGCGAATACTTTATATGCATCATAAATATGTATTATATTTTTATTTTGCTCTTTATCCTTTACCAGTGCCAAATTTCACCTTTCAATCCTTCTCATGTTTTTGACATTTGATGGAGACCCGCTGCTTCAATCCCGTCAAAATTCTTGGAAAAAATTCCAACTGCTTTACTTTGCACCCGTAATCATCTCTTACTCAGATTATTCGCTAATTTCACCATTCCATATTGCCCATGTTGTTCCCGAATTTCAACTCTCTTTTTACTTCACTACTCCCTTTTTCGTCTATCCTCATTTAAGGCTTGTGGTCTGGGCGTGTTTGACACTTTTGGCATTCCGTACTTAGATATGCAAATTGGTCAACCCCTCCTCCCCTTCGCAGGTGGGCTTCTTTTTAATTTTATTAATATTCAACGGCTGTATTTCCTTAATTGGGCGGAAGTGTTGGTCCACTGGGGAAGAGAAGAAACTGGAAGAGGAATGGGAATTAGCATACTCTCGTGGAAAAGTGATTTGCTCCCTTATTTCTACGAAGCGACGAGGGGATGTGCATAGAATAAAAGAGGGACTTTCCAAATATTTAATGAATCCAGTGATTTGAGACTGATATGGAGATTTAATATAGAAAGGCGTTAATCTTACTTAATTACGAAAACATCCTCATATGCTCTCTGTCCTTCCTTGCAATTATGCGCTTTAGTGCTGTTTTGTACATTATTCTGTTATTTGGCACTCGAGTTTTATTTCATACTCTGTGTTTATATAAGGAATTTTCTCTTCAGTTCTTCGGTCATACTTGATTTGACTAACTTTCTTGCAAAATTATGTTTACTCCAGAGATTATCCAATTCTCATTAGAGTTTAGTAGAGAACAAAAAGATATTCTTCACGGCCATAATGGTTTTTACGTTTTCTTATTTCATTCTTAAGAAAGATGCTTGAGTAAGCCCATTTTTTGGGAATTATTCTTTAATGTAGCTGTTGATTAAATGCGCCAAAATTCTTACGCTCTTAAGAAGATTAAAAACAATTTTATTATTCTTACAGCTATAAAAGGAGGGTACAAGTATTATAATACAGTTGCATTTTTTATTTCCGACCAATAAGTAGGCGATAGAAAAATTCTCTATTATTAATGAGAGAGTTATTTTGTACACCTGGTCATTTAGAGCCGATAAATCATTATATATAAATAATTATTTTAGGAAACGTTAGGTGGTGTGAATCTGGTCAGGGTCCTTAAAAGCTCTATTCCACCTAAAAAATTGTTTCTTCTCAATCCAATAATTATATAATTGTAAAATAAACCTATGCGTTATGATCGAAGTATCTCAATTCCTAGAGTGAATAAGCTGCCGTGCGCAGGTGGACAATGCAACGGGTGCCACGCTTTCGTAGTTCAGCCCCTTGACGAAGGGGGGCAGGGATATCGACTTCCCTCAAGTTTTCATCTGTAACAGATGCGCCCGGTCGCATATCGTAAGTACTACAAGTCCCTAGGGAGTAAGTCTTGTTCACTTGCTCTGATACGAAAATATTACAGCGAACAAAGCTTAGATTGCCTCTAGTGTGTGCATATAACCAGTAACGCGGATTTCTCCACAGCCACTACCAACCTGAAGAAAGAGGGAGTATATATCGTATGTATACCGTATTTGACGGCATATAAGACGCACAATTATTAAGTAGGCCACGCGCAAGGAAAAAAAAATTAATAGTCCGTGCGAGAGCGCAGTACCACAATAACATAACGACTTGCTACTGCTATGTTTCCATGCAATTTAGCGTACTTTAATACACGTAGTTTATCCGTGGCTTAATCTCTTGTTTCCTTTTATTATGTTTCCGAGGAATTTTTTAAAAATAAATAGTTTTAAGTACCGATACTAATACCTTCATATATAAGAGGCGGGTAAATTTTTGCGACCTAATTCAGAAAAAAAGGTGTGTCTTATATTCCGTTATATACAATTATATATATTTACATATACACAATTAAATTTCTGTGAGGCAGTATACAAATGATTTAAGTTTTGAGTTATCGTTTGTTGTTCCTTGACGGAAGTCGATTTAGTTTTTGGTGAACAGAAAATTTACTTCTTCCCTAAGATGTGAAGCCAAATAAGAGTTTCAATTAGTCATATATTTAAGATTAATATCCGATACAAAAGAAAAATGCTATTTAAAAAAATAATTCTTGACGAAATCAAAAACGAAAATTTTGCGTGTTCTTAACTGCTAATGCAAAATTTTCTTCCATTTAGAATTTCTAATTCACCGAACCATTTCATGATCTGTAATCTATTTATTCTGTTTATAGTCCTAAATATTTACTGCAATTAGCCTAATTTTTGCCTGTTTCTGCCGTTTTACTCTCTTTATTGAAATTTTCGGTACTCAAATATCACATTATTAAGATTTTTTTAAATTTAACAGATTTTATAAAAAAGATTTCTCAAAGACGAAATAAGTTCTCACATTTTCAATGAAAGTATTAGAATACAAAAGAGATCAAGGTGAAGGAATATCACTCGGTTCTTATTGAGAAATGCTTGGTATGATCTGTACAAACAGCGTTCTTGAAAGTACTTTTTTAATTATTGAAAAATGTTCTATTTTATTTTTGAGGAGAGTACACAATTTACTGTAAGGTTGTAGTTTCTCAAATTTATTTCATTGGCTCTCTTTAGAAGATTTTAACATCCCATGGACTCTTATCTTTTGGAAAATATACCTTTTAAATCTCCCCAAAACTTGGTAGTTACAGCATTAATTTGATCTTTGATAAGATATCATTCGTTGAAGAACAAAATTTTATCAACTAGACAAAGGGCATGAAAATCACCCGGAAAACAAACGTTAATTCCTTTTTTAACAGACCCTCTTGAAGCGCTATCTGGCTAGACTACATCAAACGCTGCTTTGTCTCTTAAACATTTCACTACGCGGAGCACAATGAAAACAACTTTCCCAACTTAGAAGAGAATTATCTGCGGAGAAACGCAAGCAGACAATGAGGAGGACTTATGGGGGAGAAATAAAGGCTGAGATAAATGAGAAAAGGTAAGAAAGAGAAAATTAGGAGAACAAAAGAGTATAAAAGGTTGGGCGTAGAGAAGGCAAAACAGAAGATGTATGAGGAGAACGTGAGAAAGAACAAATAGAAAGAAATACGTCTTAAGAAAGATCGTGAGAGTAGAGGAAGAAGAATGGTGCTATCTTGTAAGAGTGTGAAGGAAAGCGATGTCTAAAAACAAGTGAACAGCGTAGCACTTGCGAAAACAACTAGACATCTACCGGACGTAATCCAAAAGGCATTCTATTGTCGATGTGAATTCTACTGCAATTTTTCTAGTTTACAACTTCACATTATGTTGTTAAAAGGAAACTTGACTATGGGATTAATTTTTATGATAAATCCCATAGGTTTAGTTAAATTTCAAAATGTCAATCATTTTCCATCAGTTTATGACTGAAAATTAACAAGCTGAAATAATTTACTTTATGTAATAAACCCATCTCGCATATATATATAGATAAATAACCAAAATGATTGCTTCCCATTTTCAACCTTCCAATAAATAGAGTAATTCTACTTCGAATCAATTGACAATAATTAAAGATGTATTTTTTTAATACCTCCACGCCCAAAAAAATTTTCTGGTTCATGAGAATTTTCCAGTTCTTTACTGTAATGAAACAATTATTAAATAGAAATGTTTACAGTGCATTTAATCTAAATAGAATGTCCATTTGACTTACTATCGAGTAAACTGACCGTTTGAGCAAGATAATGCTATTTAAAGAATTAACGACCACAATCCTCCATTCGATCAGAAATTTAAAAATTCATTCGATTCTCAATTTCAGAGAATCGCCCGAACCACATTTGACTAATTAATCGCTCAAGAACTCGAAATGATTCCACTGGACCGAATGAAATTCAATCTGCCCACGGTGAATGACTTGTCTTTCCCAATTTGCATAGTAGGGCCTCATAATATTTTTCCCACAGCGTCCTCTAATGGATAAAATTGAAGCCATACACGCCATGCGAACTTTTCGAGGGTGGAAAATGCGATATGAAACTACTCGATAACGCAATGAAAAAAACGGGAAAAATAACTCAATTTCTATCTTCATCTCCTCTCACCTCCATCCGTGCGCGCACACGATTTTGCATTCTACCCTCGCTCCCCACCGACTGCCCCCGCGCATTAGCCCTCTTCTGTTTTCATTTCGCATCTCACTCTATATGGCGATTCAATTTATATTTTTTCACCCACACCTCCCTTTATCCCTTCTTCGGAAAAAATGCGACGCACGATTGAAGATTAGGGAAGACTTTTCCTGTGTGCGGACTTCCCTTACAGCCCTCTAGACACCGTCCGTGGTTCCCCAGAGTTTTGTCGTAGGGCCCCTTGCGAGAGTACGAACCCAATTACCATTTCCACTTTCCATCACCCCCTTCCTCGGCCTTCGACATCAGTGGCTTACGCCAACACCTCCCTCTTCACCCCTGGTTCCAACCTCTTAACAACAACAACATAGCCCCACACCATTTCCCTCTTCGTTGAAAAAACAAGACTTGCCGTAGCAAGAAGGGACGAAAAAGTATTGACAGTGGACTTGATGGAAATTGCCCAAACATACTAGAGCTTTAACCATTGACGGTTTCTTCGTTCGAATTATTTATCGGTTCCTTTTGTAGGTGGGCTAAGCGGATTTATGTGAATCGAATCATTCAAAGAATTCGCAAATAGAAAGAGTCCATCAGAACAGACTTTGAAGACAAGGCTCAAATCAAACTATTCCTCTAAAGAAGATCAGATGTAGGACATATATTCATGATAAACCGTATAAAGGCAGACATTGAGGATAGTGATAAAAATACGACGCAGAAATTTGCAATGGGGAATTGATGTATGATATTGAATGTATGTTAGTATGCTATTATATTGGAAGGTCCTTCATTATTCAATGTATTAATTAATACATAGATTATTTAAATTAATAATAAAATAAACCTTTTATACACTCAACCTTTTTAACTAATACATTCCATAATGGCCCACTTTTAATTCTATAACAGTAGCCTTAACTCTGAATAATAAGCATGATTTTATCTATTCGCCAAATCTGGCCCTCTTTATAACAGCATCTTTATATTAACGTACATATTTCTGTTGTGTCATCATATTAAAATTTGAAATGTAGGAATAAATTGATAATTAGTTCCTTAATGAAATAATACGCATAGCTGAGTCGACGTCACATTTTGGGGGACCTTTTTTATGAGGAACGTATTTCGAGGCGGTTAATCCCGGAATTTCTGAGGAAGTCCCCGAGGATGAGTTGATAGGTAAAGGGAATTCGATTAGAGAGGTGACAGCGAGCGGCGGATGACATTGGCGAAGCCTCGATGCATGACTGGAATCCAAAATGCGTCGCTTTAAGGCTCTCCTAGGTATTGCATCCTGTTTCCTACCTCTCTAAGTGATTACGCATATACGGAATGTGATATCATAAATTACAGTCGAGGTGTGAGACAGGTGAGATTATTCCAAATTCTAAGGTTTTGGGTTTCAGAATAGCTAATCGTACATTCAATCAGTTAATGAAGAAAAATGGCAGCAGTTGGGGATTGTACGGATTAAATCAAATACTTTACAAGAGAAGTACTGCTTTATGCCTTCATAGTTCCTAAGCTCCTTTCAATTTTATTTATTCAATTCAATATCTATGTAATACAAATTCACCAACCTTTTCGCGAATAATAGATACTGCATAATTCATATCTGCAAAAATTAAAATGCTCATATAGTAGTACGGTGAATAATTAGTTATTAATGATGTTATTTTTGCAGTGTCTGAATAAAAATATCGGCCATATGATTTTGATTACCTGAAATGAAATAAACGTTTTGGAGTTAAAACTAAGCTTGGCTATAGCGATGCACTTGAGGTTTGAATTTACAGTGTTATCTGAACCATCAGATTTAATGTTCAACCCAAAGAAATCAAAACTATTACAGCGTAAAGATTGTGAGGAGAAAGAATAGAGTTTTAAATGTTATTCTTAGTACTTAAATCTTTTCCTCTTACAATTTTCTCATATTCCAGTTTTATATACAAGAAATACTGGAAATGTATTATGAAACCCTTCGGATCCAATAACAGACTCTCTAAATATCCTTCCGCAATATCTACAAATCTTATTCTGCTTCTTCTCCGCGAAAGTAATCCAGGTCTTCGTGTCTTCTTAAACAAAGGATTACTTTCCCTCGCCGCGTTCGGTGGTCGAAGTCTGCCTTAAAATCCTCTTAAGACTCACCGACAGCCTCCATTTCGGAAGCGACTAATAACTTCCTCTTTTCTCTCTGAATTATTTCAACCTTCCGACTCGTAATTAGTTTTGCCTTCGGTGGACGTTGAATTCGGATGTCTTTTTCCACATCTCCTTCCAGTTGCGGTGAAATGCGTACATTAGGATGACTTATGCCAACGGTTGATGCGTTCCTCTGATTGCGTTTCCGGAATACTTGCGGGAGCAGATGTACGCAACGAAGGAGAGGCTATTTGATATACGAGTAGTCAATATAAGACGTAGTCAAATGAGGGCAAATTGCTAGAGCACTTGGTTTCGTAATTGCTAAAGAATTTTCTCCAGGAATATGATGAAGATATAATAGGAGTTTAGGTGGAAATTCGAAGCTCTTTCTGTTAAAAACAACTGTAAATTAAAAATTTATTAAATCATAAAATGTTACGTATGTGGGTGAAATTAATTTACTCATGATGGTCATTTCCCGGATCAAATTATCTAAAGAGATATATTTTTATCTACTCCAGATGGTGTATGTGAAATATACTTTTAGTAAAAAGAGTAGATCTTTATAATCGTTCATTATTTTACTCCTTCCATTCATCATTAAAAATTCTTTTCTAGTAAGCATATAAAATTAATTATCATCTCTTCTAAAACGGTTTAACAATATAAATATATTATAATCAAAGAAATCTGGACCACACGAATTTTAATGAAATTATAAGTTTGAGTATTTTTTAATTTCAGTAAATGATTGTAAAATTCTGGTCGAATCGAATAAACGAAGAAGTATTAATGTAGATGAATAGGTACTCTTAATACGTATTGTAATCTATGTTTATTTTAATATACGAAAATAAATGTTTTAAATAAAAAAAAGAAAATTATAAAGTTTTGAATCTCTTAGATTAAATATTCATATGAATTTCAGATTAAATAAAATAACAATTTTAAAAGAACGGAATTCAATGAGTAAAAAATATGGCAATTTATAAACTTACATTTTATCTTGAAATGTATTACCAATCTATTATTTCATCCATCACAATCTCTCAAACTATCTTAACACTCATCTTCAGTTTAAGTCATCTTAATTTAAAATGGAATTGAGGAAACTGCTCTTTCTTGATTAGGGATATTCGACTGGGAGAATGAGGTTCCCCTTCTCGTAACAAGTCAAGTCAACGGACACTAAATGCCCAGCCGAAGCTGGAGTCCTTCCCTACTTCGCGTTTTCAATCTGTGAATTATTTTCCTTTGTGAGTGTTCCGAACTCATTAGCAATGGCTGCTCACTGGAACATGCCTTATAGATATTTGTTTAATATTGCTGTAAATATAAATGCTTGTGTTCTATATCAATTTGTTTGAATCATACCATAAAGAGTGTATAGAAATCTTGTAGCAGTTCAGCTGAAAAAAGATTATGCATATATTTTATTTTATGGAGTTTTTTATTTAACAGTTATTTTACTTTAATAATTAAATTTAAAATTAAACTACCGAAGAACTTGATTATGAATATTAAAAATTGGATCGTAAAACAGCAGAAATGTTCACGTCGCGTTCCTTTGAAGATAACCTTTATCAATTAAGCTATTGATTCCTCAGCTTTATTAAAAAAGTTTTGATAATGAAGCAATTCTTAGATTTCGTCATTTGAATTTACAAACCGAATATATTACTCAGGATACTTATATAACAGAAAAAATTCAATGTTAATTGTAATCTCCTCGCGAAACTGAATTATTGCTCTAAAAGTATATCTTTAAGTGATGATTGGAGCTAAATGCTTTAGATTTATCAAAAATGTATCAAATAATTTCCATTTTATCCAACGTATTTGAGTATTGAAACTCGTGTACTTAAACGATCCTTAACTTTATGTTCTTCCAGAGGCTAAATAAATTAAAAACTCTCATCATTGTTTTAAAAATATAAGTACAGATTTTAATCGCATTTGAGTTCATAATTTGCGTATCTATGACAACAGAGGAGATTGAAATATATTTTAAGCCGTTGTATTTACCTACATGTAACTTGGGTAAAAATCTGTAATGCCTTAGTAAAAGATCTCAGATAACTAGCAAATGGGCTCGTGTGAAGGCAAAAATTAAGTATGCGAGTAAGGGATCACATTTGCCTACTAAGTAGTCGTATTCTTGGAATAATACTGGTGGCCCAACACCGCAAACACCGGGTCACATAGAGATGGAAAGATAAGACCACTCTGTCATAAAATAATGAAAGGACATGAAAGGAAACAATGAAATCCGCCGACGGAATCGGTGAAAAAATGGGCGGCTATATCAAATGAAGTGTCCCTAAGGTGGGCAAAAGATAAAGCCCGCTAAAAGACTCGGATACCAAAAACTGCGCACGTAGAGTCTATGCCCAGACTTCGCGAAATGACGTGAGACGAGCGTCCAATGAAGGTCGATGGTGAATGTCTCTCCGTTGGGTGGACCGTTGTTTCGCTACTTCAGCAATTCTCGGAAAGAGTGGATTTTTCAGCAACAGAATATATGAAGTACATGGAAGATATAGGTTAGTGTGGTTCGATTATTTCCGGATATTTTCGCATGCAAAAATTCTCCCGTAAATCTTAATGCACATGCAGCTATAAAAATTTCATAGATTTATCGCAATTAAATCTTTGAGCTTATCATACTATTATGACGATAATCAATTATGATCAAATTCAGTGTTGTATAATTTTTTGAGAGGAGATTTCAAAGATGTTTAAACTTAAAATCTTCGGATTCTCTTATAAAAGTACTTGTATATAGGTGTATTTTCTAAGTTAGAATTTATATTGCCTAAAAATAATTCCTTATCTACCTATTCGTAGAGATTAATAACATGTCTTGATATGATCAAATTATTTTTGTTTACATTTACATGAATATTAATCTCCGAAAGACGCACAGAATTCAAGAAATTTGTATTTGAACGTCCATTGTTGATTTAATAGTCTAGTAAGGTTATATTTTTATGTTCTATGCTAAAAAAATGGATAAATGAAAAGATTACAATATTTTAGAGAGCGACTAATTTGATACATTTGCATGGAATCGAAAAAAAAACCATCTTGATATGAGACACCACGAATATTATTTAACATTTTGGAGAAGACTCGCTATTGAAAGGGCTTTGAAGCGAAAATAAGAATCATACAAAGGCAAAGAATAACGGGTTGAGATGTGGCCAAGGATGACAAGAGACGAATTGGAAACAGAAGAATGAGTGCGTGCGCAACGTGCAAGACATTGACGACAGAGAATCGGCGAAGTGAGTAATGCGCGTTAGAGGAGGAGATGCTCATTCGGATTGATGAACTTGAACGATAAATGGCGTAACGAAGAGCATTTCCATTTTGATGCAGTACATCTTAATAAAGTATTACGACATACACCTCGAATTGTGTCCATGGAGAATACATGATCAGTGCAGATATTGCGTTTTGATAATAACACAGCAATTCAGGTTCTGTATGAAAAGCACTCCGAAATCAATCTTAAAATCACTTTCATTTAATATATAAATACGTTGAAAGGGATCAAATGCGTTTATGTTTATTAACTCTATGTACATTAAGACGGGAAAAATCGTAATGTCTATATAGATACCCTGCGATACACCTTTCGGTGTGTGGCAGGGGGTTCATGCACCGTGAGTTATCATGAGTAATCGAGAAATTTTATCTGCATTTTTCACCAAAGAAGTGTTTTGATAAAATATTGAAATATTTCAATTTTGTCTTCCAAATCCGTTGAAATCGTGTTTTTGTTTAAATAACGAATAAAACCAAGTTTGCACTTGCTACTACTTTACTCATTAACGATCCTTTGTATGCTCACCGAATGCTCTTTTGTGTTCGATTCGTTTCCCCTTCGAACTTTCACGGGTGCAAAAAAGAATGCACAGGAAACAATGGTTGGAGAAGGAAAGTGCGCACTCTCCTATAGATTGGACACGAAATTTAGATGAGAAAATATCCCTCCTTTCTTATGGGAGGGTCCTTAAGTTACGGGTGGGCAGACGTGCAGCTCAAACACTTTTAAAAGAGACACGAGAATTTTAGCATATAACTGTGCAGGGAGAGAAAAAAAAATGCTAAGATTAACTGCTTTCTATAAATAATATACCCGATTAATGTTAACACCTGTTCAGCATGTTTGAACAACTTAAGGAATTTACTCTCAAGCTCTATATGAACAAGTGGTAAGAGTTAACCTATTTTTACAATTTAATATCTCTATTGAGTTTTTCAAATAAAAGTAAGTATATTTTAAAATATAACAAACCTATAAAAGAAATGAATGTTGGATAGGGGACAAGTAATAAACTCTATTTTTTAAGAGACTCAATTATTTTATGAAAATTAATAAATTATGTATAATATATTTATTATTAATATATTATAATTGTATTCTAAAATTCTTTCTCCCTTAAAGATTCTATGATACTATTTCCTCGTTCATTGGTTCTCCAATCAATGGAAAAAAGCATTACTTAATGTAATAGTCATCCATAGAAGCAAAGAGCTTATTCATTATCGGTTTGAATTTTCAACAAAAAGTTTGAAATAATATTTACCACGATTAAAGAAATTTAATTAAAATGAAAACATGGGGTTATAAAATTCGAGGAACTTTCGATACGCGAACAATTTATTTTTTTTTTCAACGAAATCGCATTTATTCTCTTCAATTATCCGCTGCAAAAACACTCGGAAGAAATAAATTCGATCAAATCGTATTATTTTTGGACATGTAACTAATAGCTTTTAACGAATTTACCCGTGGACAAATTTTTTTGTAAAATTTCACGCGGTGTTTGCCAGGGATAACACAGGGCTGCTATGGGACGCCGTTCGCTTGACACTTTGGTGAGCACCGAATGAAACGCATATAAAAAAATGCAAATTTCCGAATTTAATGCGCATTGTTCACAGACTCGAGTTTCTTTTTTCGGTTTTCGTTTATCCTTTTATTTAATTCTCACGGACGAATGTTTGCACATTCGCTTTAGGCCATTATTTCTACAGTTTTTTTTCGGTGAAATTTGAGTGCTTCGTAAAACTACGAGCCTGTTGTCTCGCACTTCATGAATGGTCCTTCGTAACTGGTAGTGCAGTGAAATATGAAAGGAGAAAAGCCATGAAACAAATTAGGGACAATTTGTCACCGTTGGCAGATAAATACTTGCTCCTGATGCAAATTGTCTAATTCAGAGCGTATTTTAATGGATTGTAGCCGAAGCTCTTATTCTACAGCGATAAAGAGACGGAAATGTATTATAAGTAAAAGACTTTGATCATTGAGCAAAAAATTATAGCCTGAGATCATCAGTCATAAAAATTAATTTTTATTCTATTACGAACGCCTTGAACACCACTGAATACATTTGAATTTACTCTCCATCGAAACTAGGAACGATCTTATGAAAATGAAAAGATTTATGCAGAAATTTGGAAGTTAGAACTGTTTTCGTGTATCACTGTATATCGCACACATATGTCTGGAACGTAATGGGCAATGTTAAAATAATATCAAATAAGGAAACCATTCTGAAGAGCGTTATCGACCCATGAAAGTTCCATGAGTTCTTCAATCCAAGGAATATTTTGAACCGATACAGAGGTGTGCGATGATTTTTTCTCCATATAATCCATATCACAAAATATTACAGAAACTCAAATATCTCTTCAGTCACCTCACCTTATATATGTTAGATGCAAGTAAATGTATTCTTTTAATTCAGAAACGGAAACGGTGAATGTAAGACTTCTAGCAATGGAAATCTAATGAAATACATTGAGGGATCTTTCTTACCAAAAAGCTACTTATAAAACTCTTTGAACTCCCATACTTTTTACCGAAAAAATAAAATAGCACATTGCAATTGCAAAACAAAATTTTCCCTGGTAGTGGGCGCAGCTAGAAGATTATGAAATAACAAAATTAAAAAATCATGAAAAATTATTTTCTGGATAAATAACAAAATTAAGTGATACAATCGAAGAAGTTGCATAATAATGAGTGCAAATAAAAATAAACACCACACATCCCGATAGAAATGTTTGCAATCGTTGAAATAAATTAGGTTCCTCGTCATTTTATTTATCATCAACTTTTAAATAATTTATTAAGTCTTAAAATAGAAACCGCTCCATGGATGTAAGGAGTAGCAAAGGAATATGGGGGAGCAAAGGGCAGTGGGGGAAATAGAGGGTTGCCCAAGGCAACGAATATAAGGTAGTGGAGGGCTTTTGTGCACGGGAAAGTCAATATTTGGCTCCTGGAGTTCTTTTCCATACAGGCCGACCTCTTCACGTACCTCATTCTCCCTCTCATTCCTAATTCTCATTCCTTTTCTTCCTTTTCAAGGGGAATTGGCCTCGTTACAATAAAGAGGGAATAAAGATTTCTCTCAAGGCGAGGAAAGTGAATGGAAGGAATGAAATTGAGTGTGAATGGAAAAGTGGACTGTTTTATTACTCTTTTTATTATTCTATCCATATCATCTTTCTTGACCTCCTCTCCACCCGAAACTGATCAGTAATCATGCATCGCTATCTCTATAACTTTCTGAAACCAACTTATTTTCTTGCATCAATTCAGATTAATCTAAAGTTAAACAACATATTTTTGTGAAACTGTAATGCTCTGAAATGATCCTGTGCTGATTTATTATCAAATACTTCATGGATTACGATTGAATGGGAAATAGTACTTTAACTGTTATAGGTAAAATTCTTACAATTTCTTGACTTACTCAGTATGAATATTTTTTTAAATTTTTACCATATTTTCTTTTGGAGTTAGGCATCTCAAAGTTCTTATTTTTTCAGGTAATTCCAATCAAAACAAATTCAGCCCTTATTCGATAAAGGATTTCATCCTTCCGTTATACATAAAAAATATCGTTCTCCAAGAAAAATTCAATTTTTGTCTCCACTGTTTGCTTTCCAGCTCTCCCATCTTCCATATTCTTCTTTGTTCTAACAATTTTCACCGAGTCCGTTTCTTAAAATCCATTGTACTATCAATCATTTTGATATGGGATATCTGTTATTAGTATCATTGAACACAAAAGAGCAGAACTATAGCTGTTTTATTTTTTATAATACTGAAATACTTTATCAATGGCATTGAAAAATGCATAAAGAAGTTAAAGGATTCCGGAATGTTTTCTTCCGCAACAAATGATGAGAATATCACTCCAAAAGATTAGCATAATATGTCAAGAAATACGTTTAAACTAGCTTCATAATAAGATACTAACAAATCTAGAGATATTATCCATGAGCCTGATACTAATGTTCTTGGACTATTCTTAAAGTGAAAAAACAGTAAATAAAATGTTTAACTTGCCAAAAATCATCATAAATAGGACCATATGTTACAAAAAACTATTTACGTACAATTCAGAGAGTTGAAATGGGAGTGTTTTAACTTGATAAGGAGCGGAATGAACTTTAAATTAAGTCAATATCTGTTTACTTTAGTGTTCTGAAGTGCGAGTTTTATATGTGGATCTTACAATCAGTACGATAAACAGGCGTAACTCAACTGATTTCAAATCTAAAAATATGGGACTTGCAGTAGCTTTACTTTGAATAATGAGAGGTTTAAATTTAAAGAGTTACATGAACACATTTCATAACTTATTTATGATCACATTCATAGAGCCCCAAACAGATAGTATTGCGAGCATATTCAAACGACTCTAAAGGTATTATCAGAGGATCCTATTTCTATTCCTCTCACTGAATGCCATCACACCCATTCTTCTCCATATTCTCCTTCCGAGGACCTTTCCCATCTCCAATTCCATAAAGATATCATCCTTTTCTGCATTTCTGCCATTCACCAAGATGATGGAAAAGCCTAGGAATATGAGCGAGTCCGTCTATACCCCAGTGTTACTAACGCCCATCGTTCGATGTCCGTCGTCGGGCCAAATGGCGGGCGATTACTCAATCAGCTGTTGGTCTCTTTACCTCTTCTGCTATTCAACTCAGCGATACTATGTTTTATTTTCAAATCGTCGGCCTTTCGAAGATAACCTTCCTTTCTATGGACTGAAAGGTAAACGGTGGTCAATAAATATCTGTTTCATATACTATTATATAGTATTTATAGTATATTGAGATTTTTCTGATTCCCCTTCTTGTGAAATCAACTTGACTCCTTCGAATACTTCCCTCTTTTATTTTCACCTATTCCGTTTCGTCCAATATGGCAAAAGTCGATGGAGGACACAGAAAAAACGGTGAAGTGAAAAGGTTTTATTTTCTCTCCTCTTGAGGAAGGCGGAGAGTGGAACTTCGCGTATGCGCGGTCCATTAAGTGTCGCGTGCGGCACTCGAAGAATTGAGAGGCGTAATAGAGAAATTAAGCCCTTCCGAATGTCCTTGATAAATAATAATAAATAAATGGATCCATCTTAACCGCAGGACACAAACTTTACACTTCCCACGTCGATTTTATCTCAGATTCAAACGGCTGAGAGAGATAAATGATTGAGTTTTTTATACAAAAAGGGCCTCAAATAATTTCATTGACTGCAGATTTCGATGTATACGTTTTCTTATTGTGATATAGTATAACAAATACTCTAATTACCCGAAAACCTCAAATAAGTCCGAGTACGTTGGACGCAAAGATTGTAAAAAAGTGACAAATGCTTGGAAAAAATACTAGTCACACTTGAGATAAATACCTAAAAATATACAATAAATGTAATTCATATTGTTTCGGGAAGCTCTTGCTTTATTTCAAAAATATTTCTTTTCGAGAAAAACAACTAAAGCAATTGCACAATTGCAAAAGTGGTTCTTATCAAGAGGGATGAGCGTTTAGCTAATTATTACGTAATAATTACTTCAGCAGTATTCGGTTAATAATAATAATAATAAGTGTCTTTGTTGCGGGCGAAATTAAGACTAAAGAGTATCCTCTTCCATTTAACCCATTATAAAAAACTTAAATATACTACTATTTACAATTTATGTTTGTTAATGTTCATTAAACTAAATCGAAAATTGAAACATGTGGACTAAAAAACCTAAGTGAAGCTTAAGAAAAAAATTATCCGCAGCAGGAAAACACCCACACGGAATGGGGGTGTGGAAAACCTGCTCGAAGCTAGTCATAAAAATATTACACCTAATGTTAATCACCCTAACCTGAAAAGGAAAATGGTACAAAAAATAGAGATTATAAAATAGAATATAAACACAAGGAATCTTAGATAATAATATTTTTAAGGGATGGGCAAGGGAATACATATTATTATTTTGTACGACTTTGAAATTTCTATTTATAAATAAAGAAGAAAACGATTCAAACATACGTATCAAAAGAGGTTGACATTTTCATAAGGTTTTTAAAAAATCACAAATGGGAAAAACGTTAAAATTAAAAGTACCTTATACAACTTGAAATGGTTATGAATTTCATATGATGAAAATTTCGATTCCTCATACGGCATCCAACAGAAGGCAAATATTAATAAGACCGAAGTTTTCATAAAAACCTAATTCGGGCTTGAGAGACAAACACGGCGAGCAAACGAGAAATTCATCACTTTGCATAAATATGCTCTCGTGCTAAAGAGGGGAAGAGCGGAACCAATATGCCTTTCCTCCAATATTCTCGGATTCTCCGTGGAAACGGCGAAGGAAAAACTTAAACAAAAAGAGATAAAAAGCTTAACTACATAAAGTTGCGAAAAATGAACACTTTGATAGATAGAGGGGAAAAGAGAAAAAAAAGTGATTGGCATTACGAACCGCAATATGTTCCACGAGGGAGAAGGAAGTAGATATGGTAAATGGTGCTAAAAAAATGTGGTTTTATGACGATGGCGAGTGGTCGAGGAGATCATAGGAAGGTCAAATTTGTGGGCAATAGCAGATTGTGGGAGGAACAGAGATTGAGGGCAGCTCACAAAGTGGGCAGCAACTCCTCGGCCCTAAGGGGTCCATCGATTACGTAAACATATGCGGAAGGTGGGTGGCATGAGGGAGAGCTGCACTTGGGAATTCACGAGGGCAATTTTGAAGAAGGAAATCTCAGGATTTGGATGAGTGAGAAATTAAAAATTGAGTATCTGATCATAAAATAAATTTAGCTTATGCATTTTTAGTGACATTTTTGCAGAAAAATAATTTTTTCTTATCCATCGGCTCTTCCATGATATTTATGTTATTTCTAAAATGTATCATTTCAACTCACATTTTGAAAAATAAGAATAATTATTTTTCAATCTTTTCCTTCGACTGTTAGCATTCAAGATGAGTTTATTTTCGTAAATTCTTGAGATTCTTCGTTGTAAGTGGATAATCGTTTTCGATTGCTTTTGTATTGATTGTTGATATTTGACACTCTATGATGTTTAATGAATAGAAATATTTATTTATCCGCACAGAAAAAAAAACTTGACATAGACGCCTCAGAATCGGTAAATCAATATTTACTTGTACCTGAGGTATTGCTCTAAGTAAATTAAGTCGAATGAATATTGAATTTAGATTATTAATGTAATTCTTATTCTATACTTCCCTCGTCCTATAAATACTTATTTAAGATAAAAAATTATATTATAATATTGGCTCAGACAATGAAAATGCACACCGCGCATTTTAGTAAAGAAGAAACTCGGAAAAAACTTACAAGAAGCCATAGGTTATAAAGTATCATAATAGTGAAAATTTAATTAATTAGAATTCCTGAATATTACTCAACAAAACACTCTGTTGAATCAGAATCAAATAATAGTTTGAAACGAATAAAATTTCAAAAAGATGAAATGACATTATATGGCCCCCGAAAAATCATTTTTTCGCATAATATTATTTTCACAAATCAGTAATTTCCAGTTATGAGCAGAAAATATGCTTCGATCCTACCGTAACTCTTTTTCAGAGAAAAAAATAATAATTTGATTTATTGCTGTAGTATTAATTATAGCCAAAATTATTAAGTGTTGTTGATATATCAATACCACAATGCTGCAGTCCACATGATAAACTAAAAACTCTAATCCACACTTAATATTAAATCCATTAATAATTAGAGAAATTTTAATCTTTGATACAAATAATCACCATAAGAAGAAACAGAATCCTTATGCTTGTGATAAATGAACGTTATAGCTGTTCAACTAATAAATGGCGATAGTTTGGAAAGGTGCTCTCTTTCATTTGCTGTTTGCAAAGTTTAAAGGTTTAGTCTCTTTTGGAAAATTAGATTTCCACTCTTCGTGTACGGCGTTGATGTCAATTTAAGAAAACGAAGCATAGGAATATGATTCTACCGTACATCCGGAAATTCGAACCCGCGTTCTTCAGAGTAAAAGGACACTATGTAGAGTGGAGATCTCCGCCAAGAAGACTTCGAATGCCTGAAGTATACCACACACAGCCACACCTGTAATGTAGCGTTGTTACCTTCTCCCTCCTTATTAGTCATTTGGGAAAGGTCGATATTCGAGGCGGGAGCGAAGCCTTCGAGGTAAAGGTGAAAGAAACGCTAAACAAAAGGGGATCGATTGTGAGGGGGAGGGGGCTAAAGGTTATGCGTAGCGACAGAGGGTGTGAGGAAGGGTTTCTCCGACGGAGTTAAGGGATATGTAGCAGTAATTGAAAATGGACGAGGCCTCCCCGACGCCGCCACCGCTGTTTGAGAATTTCAATTTCCGGCCGGTCGTAAATCTCGGAAAAGTTTTCCATGGGCTCACACACCCAACCCATACAAACTCCCTTTATCCGCCCTCAGCCTGCGACCTGCTCGCCGCTTCCGCCATATCAAAACCTCTCAGAATCCCTATAGCATACAGCTCGTTCAACGGCGCCCATATCTCCGGCCTTTCTATTTCACTCACGGCATATGCGATTGGTATCCAGGAGACGGCTTATTATTGACTCCTAAGAGGCGTCCGATATAGAAAGGGAGGGTTAACCAAAGAAATCTAAATTTCTCTCCAAAAATATGATTTTAAAGTTAAAGGCATATATCAGAAGAGCCAATCCAAAAGGGGAGAAATTCTAATAAAATGTATTAATACGATAAATCACGTACAAGCAACATTAGAGAATTAACTTCTCATTTTATAGAATTGTGTTGGTTTAATTCTTTCTTATTAGGATTTTAGCCTTAATGGAATATTATATTTTTAATAGTTGTATTTCACTTTTTTAAAACTTTTTGGCCATGGGTCTTATATCATCCCCATAATTCTATACTTAGATAAAAGAATAATCTCATATCATTATTAAAACTCATAGAATGAACGTGCTATAAAATTCATAAGAAATATTTATTGACTAAAGAGAAAAAAAGAAGAGCTCATTGATCAGAACTTTGAAATGACGAAAATAGAAGAGAATGGTAAAATTTTACGATTTATATATATATATATATATATATATATATATATATATATATATATATATATATATATATATATATATATATATATATATATATATATATGTAAAGGTAAGGTGTTTCACTTAAGTCCACAGGTTGCATTCTCCTAAAATTGAATAAATCAGATTGCAAAAACATATGTAATTAAGCATTCAGGGGGTCATATTTATTGTCTTCGCCAAATTCAATGTCGTGTGTTCATTAGTAGACATAATTAGAAATATTTGTAAAATGTCTACTTTATCAATATCAACGAGAAAATATTTATTACATTTTTTATATGGAGAACAATTGAAACAACTAAAGTCAATTGAAGTCCTTGATGCATATGTAAATGTGCATGCTATAATTTTTACTCAGTACCTCATTAGGATCATGTTTTATTTATGGAGTCTAAATAATTATCCATAAAAAGATTACATTTATACTGCCTCTACATAATCCGTGAAAGGTCTTTTTCGAATTAAATTTCGATATTATTTGGAAAGGAATCTATTTTTCGGAATGTTCCACAAATATCCAAGAAAATCCAACGCAGAGGAACTGAAATAGAATCTTTTCCACCGGAGATTGAAGATCGTTGGACTTTCCCTTCTCTTCGCCATTCGGGTGTCTATTCTGCGGAATCCAAATATCGCATTAAATCGAATTTCATATTTTGTTCGACGGATGTAGATAATATCAACGTAAAATTATTCTAATTTGTTAGATGTTATCATGATATTGGCCTTGGCTGAGAAATAATGAGCCATTAATTGTATTGTATTGTGTTAAAACTTCAATAATGATAGTATGTTACATTCGCATACAATAATTTCTTTACTGATGAAATGAAACTGTTAAATTTACAACACTTCCTCTTCTTTATACTTTTCCATATCCTTCTAAATCTTTCTTTTCTGTATAAATAAGGCATAAGAAAGAGACAAAAACCGCCATATGTTTTAACAGTGCCATGCACGATATAGCAGCATCAGGGGAGAGACGATGATGCTCGGGAAACTTTTAGGAAGGCGTCATTATCAGGAAGTATTTAACCCTAAGCTCTGATTTCACTCCCTGAGCTACTATGGTGACATAAGGGGTACATTATGTACACCATTAGCTCTTATGATATGAAACAGGTAGCATATGGTAGTAATATTTTATGAGATCAATAGTTTCTTATGGAATAAATTTTACGGGGTAGAAAATTGCGGGAGAGACTTTTCAAAAAGTTTTTTTTAACTTTCCTTATCGTATGTTGAGCTTTCAGAGCGGAGAAAGTTAAACGGTTCGCTCCCAAAAAATATTTATCGGGCAGAAAAAGTCTTTGATACGTTCTACTTCATAAATTTAAATGGTCTAAATACCATGTAAAACTTGTTTTTCTGCGAATATCTCTCTTTTTTTCAATGAACTAAAATTCAGTTCTTTTCATTGAAAGTTCTTGCTCTACCGACTACTATAGGCTCATATCAATTCTTATTGAGCATATTGTAAGAGGATTTGAATCTATTCCTTTGTAAATTTTATTTAGTTAAAGCAAAATAACGAATTTTTGGGCTTAAAAGAAATAAAGAAAAAGATGGAACTATCCCTGCAGGAAAAATACAGTGCACTTTCACTGTCTCTACACTGCAATCCATGAATCGCCGTGAAGATATCCATGAAAAAGTTTCAATTCCGATGGTTCCGTGGCAATGCGTTCTGGAAGAGCACTTTTAAACACGTGCATCTCTCGTCGCGTATCAAGGAACACGACTTCAGTGGGTAGTTCGATTACAACATATTTTTAGAGCAAACGCTATAATTCTTTCGTCTCTCAGCCTGGATAACATTCAGAATCCTTTCATCGTTACTATTGAAATTACCATTGAAAGTGTTAATATCTGTATTTATTAATTTTGGCCATATTTAAGATTGGGAGAAAATTCTACCTCTTAGACTATTTAATAGGTTAGATCTGATGCATACTAATATATGTCTAAAAATACTTAATATAGTAAAGATTGATCAAGTATTCAAAAAATTGATCCTTCAGTATTTTAAAATTATTAGTACATAGTTCAATCAATTGATTTTTGAACGAAGTAAACGGTACCTTAAAAAGGTACCGCTTCAAGAGTCATTCCGTATTTATAATTAATTATTAAGATATCTTGAATGATATATTTTTGAAGTTTTACATAGCAGTTGGCTGAGTTTTATGCTTTTGATTATTATATGTTTGATTTTATCCATATACTGTTGAATTTTTTGCAATAAATAAATATATTTCATATATAAATAAATATCAAATTTCACTACGATTTTTCGAATGACAGCATTCACCCCCGTAGTACAATATTTTTTTGTGATTTTTAGCGCAGTGACCAATCATGCTATGGATAAATATTTGTTCATAACATCATATAATCCAGAATTTCGACGAAATCACGATGTCTCAAGAATAAAGTAAATCTTTTGATTGATTATCGATGCATTATGTCCTAAATGTCTAAATTACGTCTAATTATCTTTCATCAATTCCCATTGCGGTTTCCAAGAAGTCCGGCCCAGAAATATTTTTATTAATATACATGGTGAAATTAAAAATGAAAATAAAGATTCAATTTAGTAGAGTATAAATGATTGCATTCGTGTGATACTAATCATACTCATGTTCTTATTCTACGGAGGAGAAAATACGATGCGCAATAGTAAATAACAAAGGTTTTGATATACTTATTGCAAAGTTTTCTAAGTAATTTAAGGTCGTGGTGTTGTATTAACAAATATCCACGTTAAGGCTGATTTTTTTGTATCCAAGAGATAACTTATATGACAAATTCATGTTTCTCGACATACAAAGAATACTATTATTAAAAATTATATCGATTCCCAAACATGCAATCCGAACGACCAAATACAGTTTTCTAAATTATGGTATCTTTGACTAGATTATATACTAATGACCTTTTGCTCAATTTTTTATTTTTGATTTCAATCCATTTTCATCGTGCGTCACTTTGAATATGGACTTCCTTAATACATATTTGCTAATTCGCACGACAAGATTCATTCATAGAAGTAATTGATTCAACTGACAAATGGATTTTATCGCACTTGATTAGAATTTATCCTTCTATACTCTATAATATATTTTAATTTGAAAATATTCTATAAAAATGTTAGAATTCGGTTCTATTACAAAAAATTACAATATCCAAATCCAAAGAGCTCAATAGATAAACTTCGTAGCTTTTCCTCGACTTTATAAAAATTTAAATCCGTTAATAAGGTCCATTTACACTATATCCATATGAATGTAATCAGACGCATAGATAAGCTCTTCTTTTCATTAAAATTCAAAAATCCGTCAATAACAGTAGTTACAGACATCTTTAGGGTAGCCATTGAAACTCATTTTGAAGAAATTATTCTCTTGATGCTTGTTTTCATCCACACAAAGCAGCACCTGATTCAGATATAAAGAATTTAACTCCCTTAAGAGTAGTGTTTTAAATTGGAAACAGGGAATGATGTGATTAATAAATCAGTTTTATCCGACTAAATCCGCCAGGGATTATTAAAATAAATCACCCTTGTCTCTAACGATAAAGCCATCTGCTTCAGAATGTTGTTTCAGCCGATCCAATACACGTCAAAACTAAATTGATATTGGTCTTATTTCGCTCACAAATTGAATCCCCTCTCATTCGAGGAATTATATTACATAGGATTCTCCCTTCAACCTTCCGAATCTTTGGAATTGGTAAAAAAGGGAAATATTCATTTCTTTTCATACACACCAAACTTATTTCTTCTTCCAATCATCCTTTATTTTCCCATCTGTGCCTATTCATACCGCAAACCCTCGTGGTCACTATCAATTCTAGAAGGGACTCATTTTCCTCATCTTTGTTTATTACAGTTTTTCTTCCATGGATTCCCTTCTTCTCTTCGTATTTATTCTCCTAATCCGACCCCTTCAGCCGTTCTCAATTCACTTTCACTTAAATTCCTGTTATCGCAAACATATCCAAATACGTTTCGTTTCCTCTGATTTATTTCAAGTCTCTCATTCCTCTATCTACTCACTCATTTTTCCTTCATATACCATTTCCATTCTCTCCTCTTTTGTTTGTACCATTTTCATAGTGTTCCATTTTATATAATTTAAATATAAAAGTGTCAAATTTATTTTCACTAAAATGTCACTGTTCAAACCTTTCTTATTAAGGAGCAGTAATCTTAAACTTATTCGTGCAAAATTCCATTATTTCTCTTGCTCCTCTCTCCGCCCTCAATCAAATTCGGAGCCATTTCTCAGGCAGACTCCCATGATCCTAACTGACATTGCAGTTCCCATTTCTCACGATCTCTTTTGGATCCTACAGATTCGCCTTCCCTTTATATCTTTCCCTCCCTTTTTTACCCACGCCACGGTTGCCTACTTCATCTCATATCAAGACTATATGGCTTCAAATTGATCTCATAACTCTTTCTGGGCGTCTCGTCATATTTCGTAGAATATTAATTATGTGAGGAGTTCCTCCTCTTTGAAGCCTTCCTGATTGAGCCCAATATTGCAAACTTTAATCCGTGGAGGATGGATTTTTGCTGTTTTGGGTATGCATCCTTTGAGAAAAGAACTTCAAGTAATGAGTGTTGGATTATCACTTTGCAAAACTTTTGATTAGTGTATGAGCCCGAGCTCTCATTAACTTTGTAGTAACTATTTGAAGCGGTCACGAGAGTATAGTGATTTACGTAATAGAATAATTCTTAATTTAAAACTTCCGCTCCTTAACATAGCAATAACTTTTAAATTCTATTAAAATCTATTTTAATTGATATATTTTGATTTTAAAAAGTATTATTGCCGATATCTCATCCGCAATGTATGAACATATTTACTGTTCCCATGATTATTATTGATTATGTTTGGTCGCTTTCATATTTTACATGATAAAGATTTTCTTTCATAACAGTCAGTTATTGCAAATATTTATTCCAATTCCTATTTACATTTAATACCTAAGTAATCACCATTATTATTTCACCCTTTACTATCAAAGTCCTTAAAGGGCATTCTTACATAATACTTTGTATTCCACTATCTAATTATAACTCATATGAATATTTGGAAGGAATAGATATACTTAGAGCAGAAAGTGATTTTGGAAAGAGTCTTGAAGAATATTGGAAACGAATGTATGGGGAGAAAAATCACGAAAATGCAATTCGATGTTAAATCACGTTCAAATGTTACTGCATCCACACAAATTCCAGGTTTAAGAAGAAGCGTGTCATTCTAGGAGCTTTATCTTCATGTGAATTCATCGAAACTGTGAGATTCCTCTGAACATGGAAACGAATGCAGACAGCCATTTGGAAGACAGCGGAATTCGTGGAATCTAAGGCTGACGAATATGCAACGCGGTTGAGCCGGCGTTTGCCATTTTGAAATTTCCTGAGATAATTTCCGTTTCATTGAAAGTGAACTCGTTTTGATTCAGGTGCCGTTAATTTGAAGAAAAAGCATAGTTTTAGCCACAAAAACTAGATAATTATATTGAAACCCTTTTGCTGTGATCTAACAATCTCTATTTTTACGTTTTTTATCTTAATATATCCGTAATATAAGTATAAAATAAGAAATCATGATGAAATTCTGTGTCATATATAATTCAGTGGTATATATATATAAATTTAAAATTAATTAAACGGATATAAAATATTATAATAAAATGTCAAATTCATTAGAGCTGAGAAGTTAATAAAGGTGGTTCTTTCTTTACGCAGTTAACTGTGTAAATTTGAAATCCTACTTGATTTTAAAACTCAGTTAAATCTTTCTTTAAAAGAAAATAGCCCATTTTAATCAGCTGAAAGCTCAAATATTTTAAGTAATAAATTGAGCGTATGTTCGACAAAAAATATTTACTAAATTTACAGCAAAACGGCACAATTGATACAATAACAAACGGATGAGCAGAACAGGAAACAGAAACCATTACAGGTTATTAATAATCAGTTTACTGACAGATGAGTAGAGTTCTAGGAAAATAGACACACCCCTTTCCATTATCATTTATTCATTAATTATTGATGGATAATTTTTCGATATGAATTTTCACTGAGAAATTTATCGTTCGGAAAGTATAAATCTTACAAAATTTGTATGTTAGGGAAAATAATGATGGGAAGATATTTCCACAAATCAGTACAATATTGGGAATTGAAAATATATCGAAACAATTTCCTAGCCATTCACATATATATATTATGACAGTACAATTTTACTTTTTATATAATCTATGAGGAATTCAAGTCTATTTATTTTAAATTAAACTATTAGCAATCACTACCAACGAATGCTAAAACGCTAATAAACATTACGAAACAAATTCTTTCAGTTATAGAATTTACTTAATTTTTCAAGTCGTGATTCATAGAAATCCCTAAATATACGTATTATCACTTGGTCCACGAAGAGCAACTTCAGATCGTATAATTTGTATACGATACAGATTCTGTATAGTTTATCTTTAGCAGATTGAATTTCCGCAGTTTTTCTCAGAAAGGGAATACCAAGCAAATTTTATTAATTAAATATCAGCCGCGCAGCAAAACTTTCTCTGTTGTCTCGTGGGTGACTTTTTTTCCATCGGAGAGAACGGTTGTTATGTCGGTGAAAAAGGGAACACAAACAACGCGGCGAGAAAAAAATCCATCGAAATGGGTAACACGCTGAATAATTAATCTTGGCTTTGGGGTATCCCTTGTATTGCACACGGTGACTTTTGGGGACGTGCACAACTGGGACCATATGTCGTGAGACCCAAAATGCCAATGCGTCACAAGCGTTTGTCAACTGAGCAAAGGATGATGGATATCCTCGGCATTCCTCCTTCGGGAAAAATGGGTGGAAAGGGGTAGCAGCGATCTGCACTAATTAAACGCGATACACAGATCTCACACTAAATGGAAATTTGCACTCCGAGAGAAAATGTCCAATTTTTGTGTGTCTGGCAGCGAATATGCAGACGTGCCGATTTCGCGAATCGCTTGGAAACAGTGTTTCGATTCACCTCTTGTTAATCGTTTGTGTTTTATTACAGGAAGTGAATTGACAGCCTTCGATCGATGTCATTCTCTATGAGAGCTCTTTGATGTCTTATAAGTTTACAAACAATGCAAGTTGCGATGATGTAAAGCAGATACGGTTATACTAATATCTTCTCTAAGAGAATTTCCTTTTTCCAAAACACATCTTTATTTCAATCACCTTTTGAAATTTTGATTATTAAATTTCATTCATAATAAATAAGTCCTTAAGATTCTTAAATTTAAAGGAAAGCCATCTACGTTAAGATAGTTTGCCTATGGATAACTCGAATCGATAGTTTAAGTTTTTCCATGCGATATAAATCAATTATAAGGCTCATCATATGTGTAACGTCGACCCCACTCTAGATTTCTTGTGCAGAATATTGAACATTGCCTTAAAGCGAAGGTTCCATCAATTCTCTTGTATAAACCCTTTTATGGTTCAAATTTCCAATACGTGAAGATAAAACAACCAAAATTACATCCGATGAGAGGGGAAACAAATTAGGGCAATGCTCTGTTTAAGCGCCTATAAATTGAGAATCATCATTCCATTGGAATTTGGCGTTCGAGTGAAAACGATGTCAATTAGAATGAGACAAAGCCGAGACTCAGTTGATAAAAGCAAGTGCCCAGAGCAGCCACCATTTGCCCACTGGATGAGTATGTTAATTTCGTTAATAACAAAGGCCATTCGATGGCCTCATTCTACTCGGGGATTCCAACCTTTTCTCGCTACGTCAACCAATCATTTTACGCGAAATCTGTCGGTGTCCACTATCGCAATTGATCATTAGTAATATCTTCAGTGAGAAGACCATAGTCATCGCGAATAAACTCTTGATATGACCGAAAGAGGCTGGATTATGTCGAGAAAATAGTCTTTCAGGTCGAAAATTAGAATGTATTTGGCCCAAGAGAGTTTCGAAAGCAAAGAATTTCTCCTTGAATTTTGTATTAAATGCGCTAAGAAAGCTAAAAGTTTGAGAACATTCTCAGACATTTTGAAAACCGATTTTCAACGTATCGAAATTAACATATACTTGATTGAGGATACTTCTAGAATTAGCTTTAATCGTTTTATTGTTTATTAATCCTGATTGAAAGAAAGTTGATCATCATTAATCATCAAATTCTTTACAACTTAAGACCTCTTCGAGGTTATTTCGTAATGAGGTAACTTTTTTATTGATATAAATACGACCAAGATAATCTGATCGTGTTACAATTTGACCAGTACTCGATAATTTTCAACAACAGTAAAGCTGGCAATGCTTCCTAAATGCGATTCATAAAGAAATAGCATAAAAAACCTTTCACTTTGCTCTTTTCTGATTTGAGGTAATGAAGATGTAATGCGAAAATGTAATTCGTTGTTGATATCAAGGCATACTTGGATCTTCAGCTATTTGCTTACGACCATACCCATTCGATTCTTTTACGTAAATAGTATGCTATAGATCGTTACTTTTATAATATATTTATCTGTAGTAATCAATTTTTACTTCAAACGATTTGAAAAAGTTATAGTATACTAGGAATGATCATTTTTCTGAAAGGATTCATTCCGAGGTAAGTTAATTTTTTAAATAAATAGCTCTAATTTCGGGTTAATTTGCATAGATAAATTATGTAAGTCACTATTCCACCCCATACCGCACAATAAGAAAGGAGAAATAAACCATTTCATCTTGTTTATTTAAAGAATATCGAGTTCCGTTCCAGGAAAAAATCGGCATCCTTCTCACATCAAAGAGAAACATTCCTGCAGCATGATTAGTCTTCCATCTGAAGAGAACACACAACGGTGAAATGGGAGGGCCCACCTTTGGGGTCATCACAAAATACACGACGGCGGCGCAGTCTGCATTGATGACCCCTTACCATTTCGAGACATCGTGCCCGCTGAGAAGGTAATCAGTCTTGCTCCACCCTTCTTCTGCATTATCTTCTCCTCACACAGGGATGATTAATTTTAAGGGTCCCTAGGGGCCTTAAACCCTTCCGTCGTCCACATAATGAGACCTTCATGTCTTTCCTCTCTCACGTTCGCATGAATATTCATAGACGAAGGAAGGTGTATATGGGATGCATACGGTTAAAATTAAAAAAATATTTATTAGGAAGGACGTGCTTAAGTGGCCGAAGGGAGGAGCTTGTTTACATTAAAGGAGGCGGAAAAGGGCTTTTTCAGCCTCATTCGGGATTTAGGCGGATTTTGCTCGGGATCAATCAACTCTCCTTGCATTCAATAATTTCGGAATCGCACTCAGCTCAAGGTTTACTTGTTTTGAATTAGAGAAGGGTACAGAAATTTATAATGATATTTATATTGAAGAAATGTTTACAGAACTTTCGAAATCCTGTTGTTAATCGCGGAGTAAAAAAATGAAAAACTGGACTCCCGAGTGGAAATGTCAATGAGATGAAAATCGCTATGGACTCGATATACTGTACTTTCCTCTTATAGGATAACCAAAGAAAGAGATAAATTACGCTAAAATGGAAAATCGAATATGTCCTTGTAAGCTTCATTGTAGATACGTACAAATGATATTATCGATTAAAACCTACTATCTTTGGTTAACTAAATTTATCAACTGAATACGACGACTTTACAAAGGGCTCTTTTCTCTCCATGCTTTCCAAGCTTTTCTTCCATCGGAAGATGAATTGAGCCGAAGGAGACAGCGTGGGATTGCCTCTTTCCAATTGTGAAATGCCCTTATATTTACGCAAATGGTATTTGGGACGAAATCAGCACCCACGAACTCGAAAAGGTACAACGTAAAGCGATACGATTTGTAAAGATTTGCTTCAATAAGAAGGCCTATGTAACCAAATTATTATCCGACACAGGTTGGGAAACATTAGCAGATAGAATATTTGCAGCTAGATTGCGTTTGCTAGATTAGTTTAGAGAAAGTACGTTTTCGGAAGACGTGATTGAAATTAAGCAACTACCCTGCTACCTAGGCCGATCTGAAATACGTAAATACGCGTAAAATGCGTAAAATACGCGAAATAGATGCAAGGACGAATTTAAGAATTCCGTCTTACCGCGCACAATATTCGATGATAATACAGTAAGACCCCGCTTAACACTGTTTCAGTATAACTCGGTTTTTTTGGGTCCCCTAAATCGCACACTGCATTGATACTTGTTGTATATGTGTGCAAAGGAAACGGCCATGCACCAACCAAAAGCGGTGCACTTTATAGCGACGGTGATATGTAGATATACTATGTATTTTTTTCAACGATCTTTCGTTGGTCTGTTCAGAAAAAAGGTTCTAACCGTATTCGCCACAATCCCAGTAAAAACGCAGCTTTACTGCGTCACAATTGATTTATATGTTCTCATGAAGGTTATTAGGTGTATAAAGATATGAACATAATATTTTACTTTATCGTGATAAATTCGGCAAAAACTGATAAATTTTATTGTTCTTTGTTCTATTTTACTGATTCCCATTACATATTTGCATATGTACGTGTTACGTTGCCTCGTTTAACGCTATGTCTAGCTACCACGCGCCAATAGGCGGCTTGCAGGATACTTTAGTAGATGTAGATGTATTTCAATTTATAAATATGTCCAAAACTTTATCGCTTGAAAGAAAAGTTTAAGGATGTGATTTCACTCATGAAGTAAAGTTGTAATCATCTGAAAATTTCCAGCGAAGAATTAACAAAGAATGAGCACAATTTATAAGATGATTATATATTTGCCGGATCGAAATATGTGTCGAATTACAAAGCTGTAATCTATTCTTAAACTTAATTGCAAAAATATTATAGGTACTTGCATATATTTTAAATGCACCTCTAAGTATAACACAATATTTTTGTTTCTAGTTAGGGCTATCGCTGTATATCAATAAATGTTGCGGTATTCATTTTTTAGATATCTTTCTAGATTCTTAAAATTAAATACTTATTTGGTCAAATTCTATGTCCTTGCTCCTTAGGTAACGTTTTGTATCCGATTAAAAAGGATAGCCGTTTACATTTTCGATATTTAATTATATTTAATAATTAAAATTATATGTAAAGTACGTGGTTAAATATGAGATATAAATCCGTAAATAGCATTTAAATGGAATCCCATTTGTCGAGTCAATGCAAATTAATCCTGCAATCCTCGCGATCTTATAATGGAAGGAGAGCGTGGATCAGGTGTATGGGAAAATGATTAATAATTGCTATAGAGGGAACGGTGAAAAGGGAGAGAGGTGGAATGATAGATATTGTCTGGGAATGAAAGAGTTAACCTAGACGCACGTAATTGATGGGCTAGAATGAGTCTGAGCTGAAGATTTAAATGAGGGAAAACAATAAAGGTGGAATGCAGCCCAAAGGAGTCGTAAAATAGATTTTCCTGAGTGTGTCTAATTTCATGCTAGGAATAGTTCGTAAATTCAAAAGGGCGCGCCATGATGGCTTCATTCGTACGATAGCAGCCATCTAGAGAAGTAATTCAAGAAATAAGGAGGGAATGACATAAAAAATGCTTGAGGCTGTATTACATTTTTAGCAATATTTAAAACTAATTAAGAGAAAGAAGTAAATATTTTTGGCAAATTAATATAAGCCACTAAGGGCTAGTTCAGAAACTACTTTCTGAACTAGTCTGAGATATCCTTCCACGAGGTAACGCCTGAAGACATAGCTATTATAAGCCACTTTATCGCTTCTCATAAAATGAATAATAAATAATAATATATATTTGTGAGTGGAACACTAAAAACGGTTTATTACACTCCGTAATTCATCTTTATTTTTATATTATTTATTCTTTGAATGTGGCATAGAGTTTATTTTACCCAATGTGTAGTTAATGATGAAAACATTTGGTTTGTCATTGATAAAAACTTCATTATTATAAATAAATATTAATATAATATGTAGAAATGGAGTGATTAATTTACTGCTGAGCCAAGTTCTTACATTTATAAATAAATAGAATGTTAAATATATATGAAGAGCGAATAATTCAAACCCAATGGTGCGTTAATATCTGGATGAAGAATTTACAAAAAAGGAGTACGAAAAGTTTTGAGGGAGTGAGGAAAAACCACCGCAAAGTATACGAGAGACTTAAAAGATTCGGATAACAAAAAATATAGGGGAAGTTGGGAGTTGTTGAAAACGGGAAGTTTTGGAGAATACAAAGGGAATGTGTCGATTTTGAAAAGAGTGGCATTAAAAATGACGACAAAAAGAGGGAAAGATGTAGCTTAAGAGGGCGCGGAAAATTGAAACTTTTTCGCATCAAGAAATCGAACGATGAAGTTTATTTATTAAAAAATAAGAATCATATTACGGATCATTTTGGAGCTCTTGAGAAAAGAATCTTCAAGGAAATCACGAGTTCATCTTTGTATTTTGGATAAAATTATAACATGATTATGTTCTCTCAGTATTCCTTCCATGAACTTTTTAAACCTTACAGCGTAGCATTTACTTATAAATATTATCTGTAATCATCATATTTTATCTTGAATTACATATTACAATACATTCACATATCACTAAAATTACACACAAAAAAGTAAAAAAATGCATCCAAAAATCAATAAGCACGTTAGATTCGTCGAGAAAATTCGCCAGTAATTGATTATCCGCATTGCCGAATGTAAGTCGATGTAAGTATTAATTTTTTTTAAGTCTTTGTCTTTTTTATCTTGCAGTATTGAATAGGTTCGATTCTTCTGAAAAACAACGAATCAAAGAATACGCAGAGGCAAATTCGTCAAAAAACAAGAAATGATCCTTTTTGTGCATTTCATATGCTGGCAATTGAGCGAATGCATTCTGAAAAAGAAATGAGCATTTGGGATCAAAAGAACAACTGGAAAAGAGTGACGAAGGTATGAGCTGCTTTCAAAGGAAACGCTGTATGTAAAAAGGGTAGCAACGAGGGGAAGGCGCTAAATAGTTGAAGGGTGTTGTGAGAGGCGCCTTTGGGTGAAAGGGTTCGGAGTGATTTGACATGCTCGGCACGCGGGACAGAGCTGACACGAGCAGAGGGGAGGATAAGGGAAAGACAAACCCTTCGGAATATGCATTCAATCTTTCCCCTCTATGAGTGGATGGACAAGTGCTACAAGGCATGTGGGATGAAGAATAGGAAGAAAAATAGAGCGGTTGGATAGGGTGATGTCCATGTGTGTGCAGAGGCATCTTAAAAATTGCATCCATTTGTTGGCTCTCGAACGCGGCGTGCATATGGTCGTGGGAAAGAGTCTGTTTGGTTTAAGTGATTTCTCTTGCTTTACGGGCGGTAAATCATCAAACCCATTATACGTACATGACCTATATCGCTCCTTCGGAGTCTAGTATTTTGGCGGATGGACATAGAACACTAGGTAAATGAAAGTGATTCACGCTGAGTTTCTGAGGATATCTTTTGTTAATGTTTTTTTTTTAATTTGCTAACAACAATTTAATAAAGGAGATGTGTTTCAATTTTACCCGAGTAAATGATGAAACAGACTTGAAATAAATTTCTTCAAAATTATAAAACAGCATCAGAAATAATGATTCAAAATTACCGCTTCTATTTTTCATTTTGAGTGAGGAATACTTTTAAGTGTTAAAATCGTAATTAAATGGAAACAGGTGATATTCCTATACACGAATTACTCTTAAAGAATTGGTAATATTTACGCACGTTAAAAAGCCACCTCCTATCACCACTAAACTCATTGGGAGACACTTCCTAGGCTTCAATCGGCATTTATAAATTATTATTCTTTACAGAAATAAAGACCGAAATTTAATTTAAGTAAGACTTCACTTCGTACGCAAGTTATAGTGTCTCCTTTTAAAAATACAAGCAAAGAAAGAAAACTTGTTGTCACGGATATTGATTTTCTTAACTTCTGGATAAAATTTCATGTTCATATGGTGTTATGTAAGATGGACTAAATGAGCCTGAAGAAATACCATTATAATATGACAGTAATACTACGGAAAATGAGGACTTTATTTTTATGAATTCAAGCTATTAGAACTAATTTGTCCATTGAATAAAGATCAATTTATAATTCCATGAAATTGCTTATGTTCCTACATAGCGTGACTGACAGGAGCCCTTACTCTGTTCCGAGCACCCCTTAGGAGTTTATCTCTCCGCAAACGTAGACGGGTTTCAACTGTCACGTATTCCGATAAGTCAAGATAAATCAAAGAAGGGCCTGCTGTTCACTGCCTGTATCTTGTGGATGAATAGCTTGTTCACCGGTTCTAGGTGACAATAGATGTATTGGCGCTCAATTGCCAGGACCAATAATTCTAGACTTACAATTGAACATTCGACGAACAAAATACTATGTTATGATTTTAAAGGAACAGGAGCAAAAAGTCTTTATAATGGCTGAAGAATTGCATAGAAAGATGAACTTTGAATTAAAGAGAATTCTTTCTAAGTTTATAAGGCTAATATGATTCTGTGACGTTTCTTCTTATGTTCGAAATGATAACTATTCAGCATAAATAATTATATAAATAATTTCTGAAACCTGTAATTCAAAAGAACTTATAAAATCTGAAAATCATTCAATTTAGTATAATTAATTTCCCTTATAACTAAATATTTCGTATAAAAATTATATTGAAGAAATTTGCTCAGATTAAATCGAATGCATTCCATTACTTTAATTTCTTATCAATGGTGAAACCTGAGCTGCTTAATCATGAAAAAGGACCCCAAAAGGGATCCTAATGAACGGAAGTGCTTCTAAGAAATTCGATGACTACGCATTAAAAAAACTCCTACGCGGAGTGACGGAGTCTGAAAGGAAGGAAACTTACCCGGGGCAGATAACGGAATAGAGAAGGATGAATAATTCTCAGGGTCTGAGAAGGGAGAATAAAACGGCATCATTACCTCTTCTTCCCTCGGAAAGCTGTCCGCCATTCGCTTCTCCCTTCTGTACTTTACCCTTCCGAAATTGAATTTCAGTAATTACGCCCACTATTAGGGGATTATGGCGCCCCTCCCCTCATTGGCCGCAGAATACGTTTTCTTCCCCTTTTTGGCCACTCTTCAGAAACCGCTCAAATACACTCGCGCATCATAAAACCTTGCTTCAATCGTCTGATATCTCGTTTGAGAAAAATTGCTCGTGTTTGCTTGATGCAGTAACTGACCTGAAGGAGGCGGCACTTCAAAAATTATGAAAGGAGTTCAATATACTTCTAAGGTCATGATTCCACGTGAACATAAGTTTTGAGTACCGTATTTATACCGTATACCGACAGTACAGGTACCGTATCGCGACAGCGCGGTACCAAAAAAACATCACAACTTACTACTGCTCCGTTTCCGTGCACTTTAGCGTTCTTTTACACTCCTAGTTTATACTAAATGGTACGGCTTAATCTCCTGTTTCCTTTAGTCATACATTCGAGGGTATTTTATAAACAAATAGTTTTAAGCACCGATACCATAACCTTCACATATAAGACGCAGGTAATTTTTTTAGACCTAATTTAGAAAAGAAAGTGCGTCTTATATTCCGTCAAATACGGTATTCATTATTTACATGCATACGGCTTAATTGGTATAAAACGCGGATTATTCATTTAGATGTGAATACAAATTTCAGCCTATTTTACTATAACACAAATTATTTCTTGAATAGTCTCTCCTCGATTCCAACGGATTCCTCTCATGAAAATTTTGCACAAGTTCGCAAGTCGATATTCGTTTCCTGGAAACACGAAGAAAAAAACGATGCGTTGAGAATGAGCAAACAATAAACGAAGATCAATATTTAGGGAGAGGATCTTCAGCATTGAACTTTGACCCGGCATGCGTAAGAGGGGTATATTTTGTGTGACTAAAAAGGTTTCGTGAGGAAAAAAATTAAAATCTACTCTACCTCTGCGGACGGTAAACCTGATAGCACACGTAGTTGGGGCTCCACTCGTGAAGTTCGCTGTTTGTTAGGGAGTGTTTGAGCCATTCGCTGAAGAGCTTCCGTAGAACAGATGGACCGGGAAGCTTCTGAATTGTAATCGCATAAACATGAAGCAAACATTTTTGAGAAAAAATTAGGATTATTTTGACTCTCTTTGACTTTTGGCAGAATTTTAAAATCTCATGAATTCACATCGAGGAAGCAGCTAAAATAGGTTTCAGCCCAAAAATTATAATATTTATGAAGTAAATCTGAATTATGCAATTATTCGTTAAGAATTTTTTCACCATTATCTTTGAAAAAAACGAAAAGGAAACAAACATGAAATTTGGCCTGTTATAGAACTTTAATAAAGAGAAAGAATAAATAAAGATAAAAGTAAAATAAATAGCAAAATAGAGCCTCGAACTCAAGATATTATCGAACATATTTGCTTTATTTCATACGAATAATGTTAAGGTTAGTAAATAATATCTTATATAATGTTATTATGACGGGCATTAAAAGTAAAAATCTAGGATTTGATAAGAAAATAAAAAAAGTACCATTGAAAGTGGTAATGAAATCAATATTGGAAGACGTGACCTCGTGGAAAGCCATAGTATGCCATAGTATATATATATATATATATATATATATATACTATGCCATATATATAGCCATAAAAACTATGTAATTTCCGTTAATTAACTTAACAGCGACCGGCTTCGTAATTTACATTACTTAGATGTTAGATTCTTGAAGATGTAATGTAAATTACAAAACCAGTCGCTATTAAATTATCACCGGAAATTACATGGTTTTTTATGATATGCATAAAACATGAGGTAGGAAACAAGAAGCTAGAAAATGTTAATTTTTTGATAAAATAACCGATCCTCAGTCTCGGAAATGTACAAATGAGTGTCAATGCTTATTACTGCAACAAAGAATGTGTACTTTTGAAAGAAACTCATGAAAATAGAATGACGTAACAATTTATGATTTGGAAAGACCAGGTGTCACTCAAGGAGAGAACAGTGGTCATGGATCTACTAGGGAAAGTTGGCTGATATGGCCTATCTGCTCACCTACTTGTTGACCCAGACGCCTTATGTATGAGGACAACAACTTCCTCTATTAGTAGACATAGGCGTCAGTCCATCTGACCATTCGTTCGAAGATAACAGAATTTGTCAAAAGTTAGAAAGTAACAGTATAACTGTTTTCTCTGAGTTTGAGAAAGAAAGCTTCCCTTAACTCAAGCGAGCATTTTCAAAAATAAAAATGTATTTGAAGATAGAGATTTCATGTTTTTATAAGTTGATGAATTAATTCTTAAAGGTCATGATCATCATTTTTAATTGAAGTTATACAAATCTCCTTGTTATAATTGTTAATGCAGTCGAAAATTGAAAAGAATTGCAAATGAGATATATCATATTACACTGTAACGTCTGAAATAAAATATTTGGATCTCATTAAGGCTAAAGCTGAATTTCATACAAAATGGAGTATATTTAAAAAGATCAGATATATAAATTTCCAGCGGATTTTTTGTTAGATTAATTTTACAATATCACGAGAAAAATAATTGCAAAATTCATTCCTGTAAATATATCCATGTATTTTTCCATTTTATAGGAAACATAACTTATAATAATTGAAAGAATTTATTGGACGAAGCGCACAATTTTCGTAAATTTACCTTCAAAAATTAACCGTAGAAAAGTAAAATTATCATTGGATAACTTGACTTAAACATATTATATATTCCTTTTTCGACACGTTATTTAAATGAAAACGAAATAAAATGATATTGCTTTTAATTATCGAATTAGCAATCGCTTTCCATGATCAGCTAAGAGGTTTTATCATAATGTGACTCAAAATTTTTCCTGATCATTAAAGTTATATGAGTTGATGAATGCGGAAATCACAAAACGTACAATTACATTCATATCCTCCATAACGTGGGAATACATAAACATAATACATATGCAAGATAAGTTTCCATTAGGTTAAGATTGGAAATAATAGGATGGGTTCTAAAAGCGGGGGCCATAAGCACATTCTAGATTTACCGTCGGCGGAAACTACCATTATGGTATTCATGTAGTTCTCCGCCCGAGGAGTTTGTTCAGCGCTCAGTCGTGGAATCTTCCATCATTTTCCAGATTTCGTTTATGCTGTTTGTCTGTAGAAATCCGTCTCAATCACAATTAATTTTCCGGAGAACCTAACGAGAGTTGTTTATGAGAATAGCGACTCTTGTGAAGGTTCTCAACATAGTTAAGGAAAGTTAACGATGAAAGCTGGTTGAAATAAATTACCTGAGAATTAATGAGAATTACCTTAATCAGTTGAGGACTTGAGTAACGAGTTTTGGGTTTCTGAAAGATAAGGCCAAGTAACTGAATTATAATAGATATAAAAAATATGCTATAGATATCTTAAAAAAGACTCTATTCTTAGAATTAACTTAGTTCTTAATTATGAATGAGCTGAAATGATTTTGTTTTAAGTATGAAAGGTCATTTATAAATCATAGATATTCAATATCGTTTCGATTTTGTTTTTATCGGAATTCCAAATAGAATAAAAAATAGAAAGTTGCTCATATAAATGAAAGTGAAAAAATCAAAGTGAATTAATTGATTGCAAATAGGCTTCTAATTCCATTCTAATAGTAAATGAATAAGGTAAATAATATGTTGTTGGTAAAAACAGGTGTTCAGAAAACTGCCAACATCATGCTTCAAATTGGAAGCAATTTAAACTCAGCATCAGAACTTTTCCAAGAATTTTTACTCTTTCGAGATGTATTCACCTCTCGTGGAATCGCATTTTTCATAAAAAGGAGCCTTCGATTGCGAAAAGAAAAGAAACCGAAACTTAATCTTGCAATTTCTTTTATAACGAGAGCAAATTTTCGCATTCCATCAGTCGCGAAGTTATTCTATATTCCTTTTCCTTCATGCTTTCGTTTCCTTACGAAATATCCTCTCCGTTATCTTCATGGAAGCTCCCCTTTCCCTAAAACTTAGAGGACCATCAACCCTTCGGGCAGATCAATGGGACTGGAGAGCTAAGATAACGCTGCCACCTACCGCCCCGAAATAAAAATAAAACGATCCGCTGACGCTATCCTATTTTCGCCATTAGCAAAGGGCACCTCTTTATAGAATCACAAGAAGGTTTAATTAGATCTTCAAGAAGATTCTAACCAAATTTTCCACCTTAATACCCTAGATAGAGTTGGGTGCGAACGATCTAGGTAAACCGCACGACAATTGAAGTTTCACTTCGTTTGCTCTTGAAGATTAAGAGATGCGAAATAGTCATTTTAATGTGAAACACACTGAGGCATATATTTTAGTGGTACTATTTTTGATATAAATGTTTTAGGAGTTATATAATTTCTATCGTGGGAACAGAAGAACTAATGTAAAATATCTTTCAACAAAGTTACTTTTTTATGAATCGTTATTTGATGATCGATTATAATGTAAATTGAATCATTCAATATTCTTAAGCTAATGAAATAATTTCCTTATCTATTAATCACTTATAATTATAATTTGCTTGTCATTATAAAAACTGAGTTGAAATTCTGGCAATCATAGGACGAATAATCATATAAATGGAATAAAATAGAATTAAAAGATTTTTCCGATTGGATGTAAATAGCTTTTAATCATTTAAATATATCAAACAGTATTATTTATAACAGTATTTGAATTTAAATTATTTTAGATGCAAAAAATTAGAACTGACTTTAATAGTAAATCTAATCTATCTTCCTTCTAAGAGAATATGGTATTTGTTAACATTCACTCTTGTTGTTGTATTAAAAAGAGCCCACAATTAAAATGTTATGCACCGGTATATGTAAAAATATAATTTTAAAATCTACAATTTTTTTATTCCTTTAACCATACGTTGAGAATTTACAATTCTGAAGCCAATTGAAAGTAAGGACTTCACTGTGTTTATGAGGAATGCTTGTCGATTCAAACAAAGTTTTCTGGACTTCATTGCTTCAAGTTTTTGCAATAAAATTCATGCCGCAACTTTTACGTCTAGAATTGTGAGAATTACAATATGAGAGTACCATTGCTTAGAATTAAAAATAATTTCATTTCGACCGGGTGACTACAGCCAATTTCTTCCAAAATTCACGCAATATATGAGGATTTATTAAAGCCCTCCGAAATTAAAGAAACATCCAGGTGAAGAAAGTAATATTAATGTACCTGGATGAAACATTTCAAGCGGCCAGCATTCCTCACATTCACCTAGAGATGCTGTTTCCGAACCAACTTTCTTCTCATGTTGAATCGGGCACAGGTGGCGAGACCATCCCTTTCTATAAAGCGCAATTAGCTCTACTTATGCAAGTTCGTCCTCAGAGGGATATACTTGGATCAAACGATTCATGGCTGCTATGGTTTTAACCAGATTGCAAGAGAGAAACAGTTTCCCTATGTTTCAGCTACACTTAATTGTGTAGTTCAATAACTATTCTTTTTTATTTGGTCTCTGATGTTTTGCGTTCAATAATCAGTCGATACGCATCAAGGAAGCAGGTAAAGTATTAACGACGCGAAGCAACTTCATTTCATAGCATGATTTTTGAAAAAGTTAATCTTATATTTAAGTATGATGATTTAATAAAGTAGGAGAACCTGAAGACAGAAACAAATCTCATAGAATATTTGGAACTAAAATGTTGAGTCCTATTAATGCAATAGTTATAATATTATTAAAGTGCTCAAACGTCGTACTAAAAGAGTTATATAAGGCATATCTATTAAGCGTTTCTTTCGAATACTATTCGTTGAGATTCCGTAAGATTTAAGCGCTTTCTTATGTAATAGTAAGTATTGGTGGACTTATTCGCAGAAGGATCGGAAAGTATTTCCCTAAACTTTTTGAATATTTGCAGACAGTGAATGATTAATATCTATTTAGGTAGTTGAAAAGAAATTGACATACATCCTAAAAGCTGGTAAAATTCCAATTTTCAATGAGTTTGCAGCAAATACATCGCATGCTGTATCGTTCATTCTGTGGACAGGAAGAACAGACAAATAAACCAACAGCCGTAAACCAATACTCAGAGAAAAACAAATGAAAGAACTTAACAGTACTTGAAAAAATAATATCCGAACGAGTAAAGGAAAAACAGAGAACCATTTCTGAGGATCCCCATACGGTTGTCACATTTGATCCTTCGCTCATAACATTTTTGTGCAGTAACCAAAAACAAATGCTCGATTTCGAGGGCATTGTAACTGTGTCCAAAGGAACGGCACATATCAAAGAGAAATGTGAAGGGGTGTCAGGTCTGTTTGCTTGGTCTGTCACTCAAAGGAGAAATGGAAGACTTCACCCTTCCTCCTTCAGTCACCAGAAAAATTCATCCTTGGTCCTCTCTTTTCCCTCTAACCTATTTGGTGCCTTCTTAAGGACATCCTTGTAAGTGTACTGACCATTGCATCTGTAGAAAAATATTTCCTTACTACAGATCCGAACTCAAAATTACGGAAATAATTGTCCTTTCATAATCGCAAAATATGAAGAATGCTACTGAATAGCAAAAGTTTAAAAGTTAATAATGGCAAATGTTTATGTAGAGCTTAATAGCTACTTCGTTGGAAATATCATTTTTATTTGAAGTAAAGCTATTCTTTCATAGAGGATAGTGTTCGAATACGATACACTATTTTTACTCCAGAAAGATATTCATTTTAATTAATTATAATATGGAATAACAATATTTTACTTGTACTTTCGTTAAAAGGAATCGTTCCATAAACGCATTCTTTTGGCATACTAGACTTATAGTGATGGGTGAGAATATTAGCCAGTACGCCTTCCTGTTTACATCATATATTCTTCCACGACTTGATATTCAATATCTTTGCATAAGTTAAATAAAGCATCAAAAGCGACGAATCGAGCATACATATATAGAAAAATCCCAATTTATAACCAAATTAGGTGATTAAAATAGTGTTCCAATTTAGCGCTTATCCCGGTTAAAATGTATGTTCCTATGGAACCATCTCACGATCAAAGTATCGCTGATACTTCATTGAGAACACGAGAGAAGCCCTCCCGCAATATGTCACTTGGCCCTTGGAAATGTTTTAAACGCGTCAGAGTATCTCAAGGGTCCTCTTCCGGGAGGAAGCGCTGTTTGTTTTTTCTTAAAGCAACACAAGTTCCCTTGTAACCGCTCAGGCGGACTCCTGGCAAGTTCCGAATATCCAGATTAGTCACTTCTAAAATTGGGATGGTTTAAATGCGTTTTATTCATCCTTTATATACTTTGTAATCAACTCTTATAGAGTTGTTTTTTAAGACTTTTGTGAAACCATTCAATAAGGTTGGAATATTTTAATCAAGTCATAATATTTATAAATTTTGATAAATTTGTTGTAACTTGATGCAGCGCATCAAATATCACAATCAAAATCAAATTGTCAAATCGAGAGAACCAATTAAAATTTGATCTATTCAAAAAATGACCATTGGTGACCTGTGGAGCTCAACTCAATCCCAAATAGAAGAAAAATAGGATTAAAAAATACACAGGATGTCCTCAAACTGTATGATCATCTGAATAACACTATATACAAAACTTAAACTAATACTACGGCCCTCAAACCGATCAACCATCTGAGTATACAGAAAAACATCTAACAGAAGCATTGAAAAGAAATATTCATATGCGGGTCTTAGAGGAGATGGCTGCACTGCCACTAAGCAGTCTCAAGAAGAAACGAGACAAACAATAAGACGGTGTGTTATTTAGAATACATTTGGAGGTATGATACAATAACATTTATTCGCGCCCATTTCTCCTTTTTATTTATTTGATGAAGTCCCACCCCCTTCAGGTTGCTGATGAGGTGGCAACGGTTTTACCCTATATTTACAAAAGGCTTATCTTATGCTTAAGAGACACCGGACCAGCTTTTGAGCCATCGTTCGCATTATTTCATTATTTAGATCATCCATTCTGCATTTATGTAAATAGTTATGTAATTAAATATTGACTTTGCAACATTAAGGTTCCGTTATTTAATGTGCTTTCAAACATCACTTCATCTATCGATATATGAGTTTTTCAAAATCAATCATCACAGATAAATTGCTGGATTTTAGAAATCAATGATGACTAAGGATAGAGATAAACCCAAATTAGAGACGGGAAAAGGGGGAGGAAAAACTCTAAGCGCTCTTCAGCTTTTCTTTAGGCTTTTTTAAAGACGTTATCTCCTCGCACTCGTCTTAAGTATTTCTACTTAAGTTAGGCCAACGTAAATGTCATAATTTATTCAGTTAATTTCAATTTCGAGATGATGATCTTCGGAACATAGAAAACAGACTTCAGAAATACAATTCATGCTCATTGCATTTTTTCATTTGCGCATGTTACTTCACAATGTTAATAATTTTCTATGATATCTCTACCGTTGCTTATCGAATGTTTTATTTTGTAACTTTAACATCACTTTTACTCCTCGTCCACTAATAAAATATTGAACCAGTTTCAAGTAAAATATCCTAAACAAGAAATCGATCCTAAAACCTGTTCCTAATCATGCGTGAGACATACCAACGAGATACGTTATGGATATCAACGTTTGAATGATATATTTTTCACTTACGTATTAAATATCCTCACTCACGTATTTAAACGTTAGACTTACGAATTTGTAAAACTTTCTCGTACAAAATTCTCACCACCTGAAATCCTCTCATTCAACCCCCGATATCCTTTATTGCGACAGCTCTCAATGATGACAATTCCTTCCAATGAAGTCCCACGGACGCACATCTGGTCACAGCTGCGCCATTCATTGTCAATCCGCAGTTGGGACCCGCATCCAATCTGCCAGAGTGATATCTTTGCAGGAGTATGGTTTGCCAGGGAAAATCGGGAATGGATTGTAAACAGTGTCAACAAATAGACTTGCGTAGACGAAACTATGCTAATTGAGGGATTCGTTGCTTTGACTGCGTAATCTCGAGGGCTTTGTTGTTCGAAAAAGAGCGCATTTATGAAGATGATTGGATTATCCTATTATGTGATACGTCTTTAGAGGAAGATTATGATCGGATAATCTGGCTCGATAATTCATCTTGCGGATAAAGGCGTCTTTTTTCGTACCTCATTCCACCGACGCCTCATCCATTAGCGGCTCCATTGCTAAGCCTTGCCATCTGCTCACCCGAGGGTGCACACCAATTTGTATAAAATATCGGTTTTCTCGATCGTAAATTTTGCACTCCGAAAGCTTACCTCGAACAAACATACTTGGAATCGCTGGGATATTTGGCTTCAAAAATGATGTATGTCATTTTCGTATTTGGTTATTGAAGTGTACTTAAGTTTGAAGAATTGAAGAAAAAATCAATGTACAATGAATACAACGATCCATTTCCAAAAGTTTGAAAACTTTGGAGTCCGAGTAAATACATATTTATTATTTTGAAAATTTAAGATGAGATAAATTGATTGGTTAATTTTTAGGGAAAAATATGAGTTAAAAATTGCACTATTTATTTTAAAACAGTGCCGCAAACTGTTCGAAAAGTACTCCTCTATGTTATACAAACTAGAGAAATTTTGAGCCTCCAAAATTTAGAATAAAAAAGATTTCATTGGATTATCGTATATATTTCATGACATGAAATACTCTTATTCTGACTACAAAAATAGATGACAAGAAACTGTGTGTAATTAATTATAATTGTAAATCATATTCATTTACAATTTTTTTATCTATCTTCATTGAACTTTAATAATTTATAAAAGAAAAAATGCTACTGCAATATCAATTATCTATACAATGCCTTAATGCTGGATATCATTTTTTATATTCGCAATGGACGCCAAAAAATTAGGAATTGACGGCTCAAAGAATTCCTATGCAAATTATATCCGAGGCTCATGATCCTGTTGTTTAGTTTTGTAAAGTTACAGACGATTGAGACAATATTATCTGCAGCATTGAAGGGTTTACCTTATTTTAATGCCGTATAAGTTATTAATTTTTGTTTAATACTCACATTTCAAAATAATATTTTATGAATAAAAAATCAATTAACTTCACTTTTTTTTATTAACATCCTTCCTAAAGATGATTCGGCAAAAGTGCAAATTTTGTTTCCTGAATCTTGTAATTATTTAGGTTCATAAATTAGTTCTCTATAGCTTTTGCTCATCTTTTTTTATTTCCAAGGCAAAATTTTCTTCTGAAAAATGCTGTTAGATAGTGATGATCGGTATCAATCTCGACCAATCATAAAATTGTTAATATTCATAAAGTTATAAATTAAAACAGAACGTAGCTGGTAGTAGAAACTTCTGCACACGAGTGGAGGATATCAAGACTCCTCGGGCAACAGCTGTTTGGAGAGTCCGCGGTTCAGATATGAGTGGACTCATGGCATAGAAACCACATCACAACTTCTCCGGATTACGGAGTCCAAAGCTGCAGAAATGAGATAAGGAGATACAGAGCATATCATGAACTAAGGAAAAGTATGAACCATCTAAGAAATATGTATAAGGCATAGTCATACGGAAATTTAATGTTATGATAAAAAACATAAGGTATAAGTATCATTATCCCACATAATCACATGAAATACATCCAATGTGTATGTTGGAAGATGGTTTGGTTTTTTTACTGTAAATTCAATGAAATTAATTTTTTTAATTTTAATTTCAGATAAATTAATTACGTGAGAATAAAAATATTTAACTCAGCTTGTAAAATTAAACTCACAACAAAATGTAGAGGTTCATGGTCATCTTCGACCATATCCGTGTCATTTTCGAAGTAATATAATTATAAATAAGGTTTTCTGAAATATAGAATCAGTAAAATAAATACCATTTTTCCGTTCAATAGTCTCATTGCCATACGTATCCTTGTTATACATGCTCCTTTTAGGTATAAACAATTCCCACAGAGTTAAACGGTCAGCTAACAACCTGTGGAACCTAATATTAGGATGCATTTATTCTGAAGAATAATAATATCTGCTGGATAATAAGAATCTATAAAATGCAACAAAATAAACGTTCTAGCGTGATAGAAAATTAAAGTTTCATATAAAATAGCGTGGAAATTCATTCATTCAAACTTTAAGTTTATAGTTAAAATTATAAATTTATGCGCAACTAAGTTTATCTTAAGGAAAATTTCATAATTTAAAAGAGCTTATAATTAACAGTCGCTAATTTTTATATTCATTTTATTTTAAAATTAATATTCTCATTTCTCAACAAAAGTAAGAATTATGGAACCCTTGCTCACATTTCATGAAAACGAACGCATTTGATCTCACAAAAAATACGTATAATTAGAAGAAATATTTCTTAGTAAAGAGAGGAACGCGTGTAAATTGGTGGAGAGAGCCGTTTACAAATGTATCCGACAGATGAACGAGTACTCGACGAAAGAGGAATAAGTTTAAAGAACAATTTCTTTTACTGCAAATTCTGTGAGCTTAAGGTAACAGACAGGATGCAGGACATATGATAGTGATCACATTATTTAGTAAGATCTCATAAGTCACTACTTTTCTTGCTACATTCATTCTACATAATCTCCACGAGCGAAAAGATTGTTTTATTTTTTTTTGTCTTTTATACGAATGTTTGTAAGTGTTCAAATATGCCATACCAACAATTCTAGGTAAAATTAGAGGAAAATTTCAAGAATGTAGAAAATTTGGTAAATATAAAAGTAATTGAAACAAATATTTATATTTACACATTATAATAAATGGTGGAAAAGAAAGTGAAAATTTACTTAACCCTGCATAGAAGGAATTCGGCTCACTGATTAAAAAAAAATAATACTATATAAGCTGCATAAAAGTATAAGTGAGGATCGTATGAGTGAACAATATATATAAAATACTCTTTAATTCATGGTATAATGAAAAAGGCACTAATTATTTCACGCTTTCCTTAAAGCAAGGGGAATCTCAACCTCCAGTAATTCTGATGTCAATTTTCACATGACGCTAAGTCTAATTAAAAGAACATTTTATGATGAAAAGAAGAAATATCTTAACTGTGCATCAAAAGTGCTGAATTTTTGTAACAGTAACCGGAACTTGAGAAAATTTTCTTTTTTTGATTATATTTATTTGCTATATAGCACTCGCCTAAAATAATCTAGCAAGAATTCAAATTAAGACATTGAACGTGCAGCCAACTAATGCGTTTAAACTTAAATTTAGTGAAGTGCATATGTGAATGACGTAAATATAGGTAAATTAGGTCTACCGGAAAGTTCTGTCCGTTTTTAGAATGAAACAAAAGAATAGATTTTTTTATACTTTGAATTAAGTTTATTGAAAAATTTAATTGCCATCATAATTTATGACATCTCTACAGCGTGATAGCATTTTGTATATCCCATTTTTAAAGAATATCTTACCTCTAGAGGCCAAAAATTTAACCGGTGTTTGTCTGATTTCTTCTTCTTTCTTGAATTATTTGCCCTTCAAGAAATTTTGTAACGACAAAAACCATTGGTATGCGAATGCGTCTCACTTAATACTAACGAGAATGGTCTTCGTTTTATTCATGTAAGACGAAAATGTGTGTGTGATCGAAAGAGAGAGCCAAATATGTGTTTAATAAATATGAGCTTAATTGTTGAAATATTGTAAAGGGAACGGATTTTTGGCCTCTAGAGATAAGATATTCTTTGAAAATGGGATATACAATATGCTATCACGCTGTAGAGATGTCATAAATAACGATGGTAATTAAATTATTCAATAAACTTAATTCAAAGTAAGAAAAAATTATTCTTTTGTTTCATTCTAAAAACGGATAGAACTTTCCGGCAGACCTATTATAAAGCACTATTAATTGAAGTAATTGTTTATATTCACCGTAATAATGAATCAACGTTGCAAGAGAAGCTTTCTGCTTCTCAGAACTAACAAACAATTAATTTCTGAGGGAATCCATTCTGGCTTGGAAACGTAGAAAATAAAGACCTATCGTTCAAAGAGGGTTCCTCGGTGTTTCTGGTCGGTGGCACAAGATCTCTCTTATTTTCCCCTCTGCACCTCTCCATCGAACAGCTGTCGGCAGCAAGACTCCCACCACCACAGCGACCCGAAATCGTAATTGATGTTAAATTGTCCACGGTAAATCCGTGGCCTCCCCAAAGTGCGCAACCTCTCTCTTATAACTTCCTTTCCTTAAGATCGATTCGAGTTTTCACTTGAAAACTACTTTGGTGGTATTTCGTACAGATATATGGTGATACGTTCGAATATCATTGAGTTTTTAACGGAAATACTTTTTATAAACTACTATTGTATACAATTATAGGTAATTATGTATTTTACAATGATCCCAATTTCATTTTAAGAAACAATATAATATTTTTATCGAGAAATGAGCATGGCATAAACTGTAAATTAAGTTATGTAAAATGTATTCAATCTTCCCCTTTTTCCAACATCCACTTTTTCATTTACTAAGTTTGAAACATTTAATACCTACTTCGTAGAACTAATTTCATACATTATATTTTACATACTCAACCATTTACTGAGAGGAAAATTTCCTCCTCAGCCGGGATTTAAACCCGGGACACTGGTTGGAAGATTATCAACGAGGTCGGAATTAGCAATTGATAATAAACAAAAGAATTTTCCATTTGTTGTTATCTCTGTGAGCTGTTTCACTTTCGAGGAATGTTTTTCTAAGGCACATAAACCGATAGCAATAAGAGCATAAAATTGCATTAAATAATTAAGCATTATCGATACCAAATATAGATTACCTTATCCTTTTTAATATACATATTTTAATTATATGTAATATAAATATATTGTTTTATTATTTTTCGCAATGAACAAAAATTAATCTAAGATGTAAAACATTCCCTTTTTTGAGACGATATAGGCTGCAAAATCATACAGTATTTATTTACTCTTGTACTGTGAGTACTGATATAATTGTAGCACCGATAAAGTGCTATAAGCCACAACCGTATTTCATAAAATCTCTAAAGCACAATTCACGGGGCGTTATGCCTCTTTCCGTTGATCAGAGGGGCCTTTTCGGTGGTTGCGTGAGCACAGGGGAAGCATCTTTATCGAGCGATGCTCTAATAGAAATATATTTCTTTTTTCGTCGAGAAATTGATTGGAAATAACTGATATAATTTCTTGACAGGGTTAATTTTTTAATATTGTAAAAAATATTTATATTCAATGAAGTATTAAAGTTCCGCATAAGGTTTCGCACTTCCTTCGCAGTTTTCCTTATTTTAAATTAAATATTTGTAACTATAGAATATGTATCCAATATCTCCCCAAGTTATCATCAAGGATGGCTTTAAGGTGTTAAATTAAAAGTTTATTGAGTGTTATTGTAGTCATAAGAGATGAGATCAAAATGTTTCATTTACGGGGAAATTGAAAAGCTGAAATCGGCCGATCTGACGATGGTATTCATAAACGAGATACGGCGGCAGAATGGTTATGAGGATGAAAGTGAGCATTTATAGGAATCTCTTAGTTCCAGATGTGTGAGTGGGCTAAAGTAATGCCGAAGGACACTGCAGAGATATCGCTTTCCTTTGGAGAAAACCGACATAGCCGCTTGAATTAGACATTTGTTCGCTGTTCCCTCATATTTTTAAATCTGTAGAATATGTAACTTGCATAATTTTATTCATTCTTAACGTATTTCGCACCGCAAAACTCGATATAAAATATCAAAGAATATAAGTACTAGTAGTAAGTAGAATAGAAGTATGGAATGATGCTAATGTTACATATGAGTAATGAAAAGGATAATTATTTAAATTAAAATCGTTATAATTTCAGAAGAACATTGTTAATCGCCGATGTTTAATCTAAAATCTTAGTTTTCAAAATGACACATTCCATTATGATTTTGGATGAATAAAAAATAATTAAAATGAAATTTTTTAATCGATTATTGATCTAATATGTCTGCGTTTGATTAATGGGACAAGTCAGAATTCTTGAATGAGATTGAATTTTTTAGGAAAGCCTTTTTCACAAATAGGAGAAGTAATCAGTATAGGCTCCAATGCACTCAAAAACATATACAAACGATAAAAATTTCCATTATTTAAGATTTAAAACAATTTAAAATTTCAGTGCGTGAATGTATCATCATTTATTCGTTATTTGAAATATGACCTATTTGAAGTTACATTATAATTCGATTTTTATACTAAATACATGAATAAATTATGATTTTATGATAAAATCTTTTGATAATACCTTTTGTAATACCTAAATAAAAATCACAAATGCTAAATTGAGGACCGATAAGCAAACAAACATAATAATTTCATTCGTTGCGTGTTTAAATGTGTCAAAAAAGAGGCTGAATAATCCAGAAATCTCTGTGATCTCCATAAGAAGGTTTTATGAGAATTTCTAATTATCAAGGTAATCTCCATAAAAAGTGTAGCCACGCTCATTATTCCTGTGGCGATTAAAGTAAATTAATTCCGCTCTCCCGCATTCATTCGGGGAAAATTGTTAAGCGAGTTTTCATTACCACCGAGGCAAAAATATAACGGAAAGCAAGATAAGGCGTACAGTTTAACTTTATTTTCCCTTTTCCGAAAAACCAACGTTTGGCCGATAAAACCCCGGAAACATTACCATTTTTCCACTGCAAAACAGGAATTTCGCGACTATTAATGGCCACGATGATGTGCACAGTTCGCCCTTAAAATGACGTCATCTCTCGCTACCTGCCTTATCGCTTTTCCCTTTCGAGCGATTTGTTTGGGACGCCACTCCTTAGTCACGTTTTCGGGGAAAAATCTAAAATGTGTAAAAGTGCGAAGAATGGAAATAGGAGTGAAAAAGGGATGCGTTGAAGAACCGGAGGAGTAAAAGTGTTCGTCTTTTCCTATCTCTCGGAGTAATTTTTTCACGAATTGTTTGTCGGTTTGAAAAAGAGAAAGATGCCTAAAATATTCTGATATTGTTGAGGGATTAAAGGAAATTCATTGTTTATTTTAAATCCTATCAAGATCGTGATAAATTTAATTTAAACTCTGTAGCCTAAAATAAGTTTGTTGTTAAAAGATCATTACTATCGTTATATAGACTCTTCAATTTGCAAGGATGAAAAGTTTTTTTATGATGCATAGTCGTAATATTTTCAAAGAAAAAAGCCCCACTTATATTGAAAATATATTAGTAAGTAAAACCTTTCCTAAAAGTCATTGCTAATACTATGAATCACTGCTTCCGTGTTAGTATTCTACATTCTAAAACTAATTTAAAACATTAATATCTACTTTAGAATTAAATACAGCTGTTTTTCATACTATAATTCGATTCTTCGGCATCTCTCGTGCTGAAATAATCAAGCACTTCTCACGGAAAGAATGGTGAAAGTCATTGCGGCACGTGTTCATTCGAAGTGCTCGTCTGCTTATAATTTCCTCTCAAATAAGAGGGATTCTTTTCTGGTGAGCATCAGACACGCTTTTCCAGACGCGTATTATCGCCTGGAAGACCGTGTTCGCCACTTCCTAATCACGGTCACGTGTACATCCAGATGCAAACCTCCAAGGGCCGTAGATTATGCCAACGGATGGACCCAATGCGAAACAAAAAGGGACGCGTTTGTGAGCTTCGGATTCCGCGCGTGTAATGAGTCACACACCCCCACCCCCTTTAATCTATTTAGACTTCTTCTAATCCCGGATGGGAAAGGTTGCGGGAGAAGGCGTGTGATCGGGTATTCGTATGGGAGGTCATTCGGAAGATTATGGAGAGCAGACGGGGTGCGGTATCAATTCGCCACCGTTCTTATACACTGGGGAAGCGTGAAAATGGGAGTGAGTCACTGCAAGGATTTAACGCCAGGGGGCCTCCATACTGGAGGATGATGCCAGAGAATGCTGAAGAATTCGGAAAAAGATCGTTACTGGCAATTGGTGAAATAAATTACCCTTGTAATAAACTCCCTTTGTAAGGTACAGAGGGTTCCAGCAACTCGTTCAATCAGATGGTCAGATGGTTCCCGGAAAATAAAACGTCTTATAATTAATGGTTTTATGCTAAGTTGGTATCGTCACTTTAAGAACAAAATTATCTGAAATACGTTATGAAATTTTGACACAATTTATATTACTATAATTATGTTTGTCTTTTCTCCGAGAAAATTAGAAAAAAGATAGTTAAAAACCCTAAGCTTTAATTACTTTTACAACAGAAACAACACAAATATTTCTTGGATCTTAATTTTTATTGTTCGGAAAAATAACAAAATAATTTTAAAATAAAAAAGAGCATATATATTTCCATCAATTCAAGCATTTCCACAGTCAGTTCGGAAGAATTTCCTTCAATTGGCGTCAATTAAATATCTAACTTCAAAACGATAGCCTAAATAAAATGATAGAAACCACAGGATCGTTGTACTTGTGATGCACATTCTTATTCCTCCGCGTCGTCGTTATGACCCCGTTATGTCGTCTTCGGAGACATTAGAATCTCTCAGTGGTGAGGCAATATGCTTCCGGTTATTACATTCCTAATATTGAAATCATCCCAATAATACATTCTGAACCCGAAGATGAGTTACGCTACAATATCGAATGCCTATTCTCACCGTAACGATTAATCATGTGTTATTGCCGCAAATCGCACATCAAGCATAGATGTACTCCATCATCCCCTGAACAGCATCCCCCTCTGCTCACAGTACCACCCCTGCTTTAATTTCATCTCTAGACCTCTCTCATTTTCTTTCAAAGAGCGTTGAAACAAGATCCCCATCACTCTCCCACGCTGTTCTTCACTTTTGTGTTACACTCCAGACCCATAAATCTGATCCACGGAAGCGTCTGCCGTACGAAGTGACACGGCCTCATATGCACAGTGTCACCCAAAGATATATTTATACATATGACATTCCGTTTCCTGGACGACAATAAACGCGCGGAGGTTTGGATGGAAATGTATTCGCGCTTAGGTTTTGCTGACGGCATATTCGTTCGTGCAGATTTTTGGAGAATGAATTCTATTCGAAGCGATATTTCTCGATTTGTTACCTGAGTGCGACATGTTACAGATGAGAAACGCTACATTTCATTCAAAGCGGGAAATAGATATCCGTAAACTAATTCTGTATTCACAATAGTAGATGAAATCTTTTTTCTATTCAATTGTACGTTTATATAATATACTATTTTCCTTTTTATTACAGATATACTCACGTCCTCTAACTTAAAATGCACATCTTTCTTGGTAGTTCATCATTCCTGGATTACTAATTTATATATGCGCGTTTACGTATGAAAATCAATTTGAAACGCAATGTAAGGATTTGGAAGCGAGAAAAGAGAGCACGGACGTGAATAGAATGAGAGAAACGACATCTTTCTGGAATCTTAGAATTATTACCGATTCATAATCCCTAGGCGTGTGCAACGCTTACATCTAATTGACTTTTGAATTCAAATCAGAGTAACTTCTCCCTCTTCTTTCCGATGAAACAAACTCTCTGTTGGAGAGATACGAATCGAACAATGAAGATTAAATATTCAAACATTTCTCCCTTTGTAAAATCGCAGCGAAACATTATAAAAAGAAAGAGAGCTTTATCGAATAAATTAGGTACGTGATGTCATTCCAAGTTTATCAATTCTTTGACTGAGCATCATTTCCATTCCATGTAACAGCCCTCTATTATTCCGGAAAAAAACTTTAACCTATGATTTTCTATCTCATACATGACTGAATATTTCCGCTTCCTTCCCACTCCCTATTTCACTTCATTCCTTCACACCCTTCTCCACTTACCATTCCCGTATCTCTATATTCTCTCCTTTATTCCACCTTCTCCTCATCTTATCATTTATCCTCTTTTTCCATTTATGTTCTTCTTCTACGAGATTTTTTGATCCTGTGTTCTCTTATTTCGCTTTTATAACGCTTTATATATTTTACGGAAAAATGTACAAAGTTTATGATGTATATAAACCATAAACGGCATTTAGATTCAATAAAAATCTTTCCAAATGTACATTATAAGACCAAAATAAATTTAAATGAACAATTATATACACGTACTTTTGGTAGTAAATGACAGTTTATTATTATCTACTGCCATTGAAATGTATGCTTAAAAGCATAAGCACGGAAGAAAACATATTCAGATTGTGCATAAATATTGTATGCTGTCCATATTCCATAAATATTGATTTCTGGCATTATTCTTTGTACTCTAACATGTATTTCTTCCCTTATCATCCATTCTTTTTCAATTTCATTTCTCCCCTATCCTCGCTTTATTGCCCTTGCATCTCTTTCACCTTCTTATGCGCCGCTCGCATTTTGACCCCATACGAATGTTCCCAGCACGTGTTCCCTCTCCCGGGATTCTCAGGTCCAAAAACGCACACTTCTCAATATACCCCTCGGAAATATAAAATGAGGACATCAAGGAAAAGAGGTTCTCTGGACCGTGGAGATGCATTCATACGTACCCTTTTTCATTTTTATCAGAGTGGCTCGGTTAGAATTGAACCATTCTCTGGTTGTGGTAAAGTGGGTTACGAAGGCGTACGGCCCTCGTGGGAGGAATATTTGTGGTTCAATCACGTTAAGTATTAGTACGGCAATCGGCTAGAGATCGTGGTGTTGGGTGATTATTCTGCAGGGGAAATGCAGAGGAAAGATATAACGACTGTTAGACGGCTTCATTCTCTCTTTAGAATGAATCATACAACGAAATGTTCCAGTTATGAAAATGTAACGAAACTGAAAATTATCAATGAAAACAATCTTACCGATAAACTATAATATTTCAAAAAGAGGTGATGAGAAAGATGAAAATATGAATAATCTCTTATACTCCTTATATTATTATTGAGATAAAATTATATTTATTTGCCCGTGATAGAAGCTGCTTAAAAATAAAACTACTCTTCTATCACAAACGAAATCTTATTTTCTCTCACATAATGCCTTTCCAAAAAATTAAATACATCTTATATTTTTGTATAACTTAAAACTATTTCTGTTCGTTTAAGTTAAGAGAGTAAAATTTGTTTAAACTAATTTTTCAAAAATATATTACAGCCTGATGTAACAAATCGAATCACACAAGTTATGTGTATTTAACTAAATCACTTGTCCATTTCTTGTGCTTAATGCATGTGGCATATGTGTCCAACAAAGAGAATCATCAGCCATTTTACGACAAAACTGTCCTTTAAAGCACATTAATCCTTTGATAGTAAACACAAGAGAACGGAATGGTTCTTGTCTATATGTAAGAGACGCCATTACACAAGCCTCGGAAATGCACTCGAAATTCAAATTTAAACGCCTTACAGTTTGGCGAAAAGCACATTCGCTTCTCGCGATTTCTCTCCGAAAGCTTTTCTTCCCCTTTTATGGTGGGTCATCCCCACATTCTGCTTTTTCCCCCAATTTGCATTGTTCCCACCCTAGATGGCGGAGCCTAAATGATTGCCGCCCCGAGGAGAGAGTTTGCTCGGGCAATTGAATCCCATAGTAACCGGATTATCACGACTCCCTCGTGCGGAGGCATCCCTCAACATAAGCGACCGCGTTTCCCAGAAGGGGTGGGATCCCGCTTATGGCTACAAAATTAATTACCGCGATGGCCCAGCGCTAATGTCTCCCTATTGATACATCCACTGGACGCATTAACGCCACCGTTTTGACCCCTCCGCGGCTGAGTTACAGCTCTTGCGGAGGTGCGAAAGGGAACTAAAGAAGGCAATTCGGAATTTTACATTTTTGGGATAATTTAGGAGGAATGTTCCCAAACTATCGCACCGTTGCTAAAATGGTCCCTTATGGATGCTCTCTTAGTCGAAGACTACGAGGATTTTGCTCGATGAAGGTTTATCAGATGACGTGAAAAAGTCGAAGGGTGGCTTAAATTTCCAATATTAAAATAGCCGAATTCGAGAAAGCGGAAAATTGTAGAACTTAGTATTACAAGAAAAAAATAAGCTAAAGAAAGCTAAGTGTGGTTTAAGATTAATAGTTAAACATAATTCCTTGAAGCGATAATTATCGTATTGTAAGGGCAATTTAATAATATAAATTATCGGAATTTCATTAACAGGTAATTAATTTTTCAAAAGATGGTATAAACAATTTAAAGTTTTTTGTCGATGCATTTTGCCCATGATAGTTCAACCGATCTGGAACTACTTCAAGGCTAAAAAACTATTGAAGCAAATTCAAATCCTTTAAATATATGCCATGTTAGAACGTATAATTATCATTTTAAATTCTATTTTGTCATCATATTTTAATTTTTTAATTGTTGCCTTTCATAATTCACTAAATTTTATAATTATAAATGTATTAATTAAAATAAAAATCATATAATTCATAAACGATACAAATTGCCAAGTCTGAATCGTATCAATTTATGCAAATAATAAAGAACACATACAAAAGAAATGACTGATGTAATTGAAGTTTATTTGTCACTTTTTATATTAAATTATATATAATTACTTACATCCGACTTCCGTTTACAGCTGATTTTAGCTCTCCAAACCTTAACCCTATCTTACAGTGATGAATCTAGTGAAGCCTTAAAGAGACGTCAGACACACTCGTAATTATGTGAACGGGCGTCTCTCTGATCTTACTTATGATATCAGTAAGCAATGCTTGGCAAAAATACGATTTATTTAACTGGAGATTTCTCCCATTTTTAATTCGTAATTTCATCCTCGTTATTATTCCCAATAAATTACAATCAGTGTATAGTTCATTGCTTATTTTTACTCTGAAACGATTATTAAAATGTTGAGCTATGGAGAATACCTCTATTAATTAATTTATCATTATGAATTTGGATCACCACATTGGATATCGTATTTCACTTTAATCACTTCATGTATGAAGTATACGATTGTTTTTGACCAAGTACAGCGATATTTAAATTCATATAGATTTAATACAAACATATTAATATCGAAATAGAAACTTTTTATTTCAAAATACATTCCCAATGAATCATTAAATAAACTATTGGCCGATAATCGCTTCCCAACTTTATTATAAATACATATGTAATTATATTATCTGTGAAAGAGGTGAGAACTATTTAGATTTTGTCATTTCCTCTGTTGTCCGAATAACCTGAATTAACAACGAAAAAAATATAGCCACATAATATACAGAAGGAGTTAACTAATTTCTTTTGATTTATGCTTCATACTTTAATTTTAAAACGTTTAATTTAATACTCTTGAATTATAAAAATACATACATTAAAACAAATATTTTTTAATGTTTGCATTCTCATCGGATTCAGTTTTACACTTGAAATAAATTATCACCACTAGTAATAACTCTAAAAGTCACAAGTCTCATTAATGCGAATATTTATGGATGTATTGTATTAATATATTGAAGGCTATAAAATAATTGGATGCACATTGGAAAACTTATATTCATAGAGACCAGTTTCATTTATTTTAAGCCTTGTTTATATTGATTCGTAATTAGATCTACTGAAATATTTGTGTCTAAATTATGGCATGTAGTAAGATACCTGGATTAATTCTCTAGCCCTAACCGAGATGTACTAAAGCTTTTAAGAATAATGTCCTTTGAAGTCCTTCTGTAATTTGACTTCCTAGGAATTCTCTCTTTCTTTCAAATCCTAAAATAAGGCTTGCGTGTGGTTTAGACACTGCCTTTAAGCCAATCCAATCATAAAAAGGTTCCATATCTGGATCATCTACCCACAGGATGAAGCAACTCTTGAAAAGTTACTGAAATTGTAGTTAAGATTTTAAAAAAAGGTATTTAGTTTTCTACTCGAGAGAATACATAAAGATGTAAATAAAAGACGGCCGAGAGAAGGAAATTACGTTTTCGTAGCTGTGAATTTTGCGTAAATATAGTAAAATTGCTTAATACCCGTTCCCAAGTTTAGGAGTAAAATGTATGCAGCCAGCTGAAGACCCAAATGCAACTGATGCCCGAGTGACGCTGAATTGAATTAAAATTCTCATTTTTTATTACTTGACCCCGTCTTCAGATACTTTCGATAAAAGTATACAAAATACATGAGATCCGCAAAATGTCTTCATTAATCATGATTTATCCAATAGCCATGCCATATTCTGTAGCATGTCCCCTACAAATGGCACGGAAATCTACTTTCCATTCTTCACCAGCATCTTCTGCTAAAAGACACTCTTCCGAGTAAATCTTCCATTACGCATTATCCCATGACGCTCACATCCCAAAATATAAATACCAACTACCTGTTACCAATCCTCGAATCGATTCCACGTCCTTTCCATTTGCGTAATTCGCTGAAGGAAAGAAGCCACCTGCTCGATATTTCTCCCACGTCGTTGGAGACACGTAGGCAAAGAGTGGAGTAATATGTCCAGCAACTCTCCGGGAATACAAATTGGGGCAGTCTCTTCGAAAGATATCGTGTCTTTTAATGGAGTGAGCGACTCCCTCGAAACCGTCTTTCAGTGCATTTTTTTATTGCGCTCCTCTAACGGCATCCATTATTTTCTTTTTATGATGGGAAATATCGGATCTTGTTGTACTTGGGTCGTATCGTTCGCTAAAAGCTTTTTCGCTTGGGATAAAAAGTTAAGGTGTCATTTCCCTCTAAGTGATCTTAATAATGGATAAGTTTAAGAGATATCTTTTTCCGCTGTGTGTTATGAATGTGGAGGTATCATTTTACGCCATGTTTAAATTTGTATAATTCTGCCTGTTAGCATAAAACTTGTAAAAAAGAATTATCGAATTCTTGAAGGCAGACTTCGTCAACTAAAAATATAAATGTTTTCAGGGACGGATTTTAAAATTTGTAAATGCTGAAATTTCTTGCAACTTAACGTTAAACGCAAGTAGGTATTAAAAGTTACAAGGTTTATACATGTATAATTGTATATAAGTATACCATAACAAAGTTTGAACCTAATCGAAAATTTGATCAAGACAACCTGAATCTTAATTTATTCAAGTATCTTATGCGTACATACACGTTACGCTCACTTCAGTAGATCAAGTTTATTAAGGGGTATGATTCAAGTGTAACTGCTTTTATGCTGCAAAAGATAACTCTATCTATTTTTTTAAATAGATAATTCTATCTTAAGGCGGTGATATAAATCAGGGGTGGCTTTTCTGTTTACAAGTTCGACTTTTTCTCTTAATAGTGCGTCACCATCGACTTGTCATAGACGTAGTATAACGTCTAGGTGAATTAAAAGTTCATAGATAATTACGTTTCGTTAAAGTAGGTACAAATGAAGAAAGATTTATAATTTACTTTGTTGCCTTATCTTAAATGGGAAGACTGAGTTTGCATGTCTCTAACCAAGTATCACAATTAGGTATATACCCTTACAAGGATAATAATAATGAGTCTTCAGCATGGGAACCAGTCAGGACAGAATTTTGTTTAGTCTTCGTTAGCTTCAAGTATGAAACTGCCGATTCGCATAGGTATGTAGATTCGAAATAAGAATAGATAAATACACTACATTTGATCGTGACTGTGTTCTTCGGTGAGCCGTTAATGTTGAGTTCATACGTTGGGTTCGGTGATAAATGTAACACATAAGTTAAAATGTATTTTGCTGGATGGGTGGAGATTGCATGCTGTCAGAACTATAGGAATTTATGACCTTGGAAAATTCCCTGAATGCATTACACTATTGATACAAAGTTTTGTCTCCTACAATTGCTGCAAAGTTCATGGTACAAGGAATTCCACCTCAGACATTGTGAGCGATCGACCGAAACCGGCCTCGCGATCGACTTGTCAGCTAACTTAGATGTAAATGATAGGCCAACATAATTTATATTAGATAATGGGAAATTGTTGAACGGAATATAAACTGCGGATAAATTGATTGATTATGTGTGGATTATGAATATTGTCGATTCTTGTACACTATGGAATAACTCTTACATTGGAATTTTCATTTTGATTGAAATTATATATTTTACAAAAATAGATTTAAATTCTTCAATGTAATTAACTTTAGATGCATAATTATAATACATATTTTTGAGGTTGACGAAGAAAATACAAGGATCGAGGGATACTGTAAGATATTCAATCTTTCTTCTTTCAAATTAGTTCAATCGTTTTTGAAAATAACTGCAGACAAATGATTTTTAAAGACCCATTTAATCTGATTAAATAGCAATCTATCGGTAAAAATTGCCTTGTTTTAGAAACTGACCTAACAATAACTCCAAGATGCTGAAGACGAATGACGAGCATCTATAAAGTAACGGAAATCTCTAAGACTCACGTCGTAATTAAGAGTAAGCTTCTCTTAAACTTTGCTGGAGAATGAATTTTTCATTGTCAACCAGGTTATTAATTATGCACAGGAATTTCTACCCTTCGATTGCCCTCTGTTTCAGTGGGAAAGGCGAAAGTTTACCACGAACCAATTATCTTCTTGACAACCCCTCTTGCCTGCTAATTCAGCCTCTCCACTATTTTTTCCTTCCTCTTCGATAAGGCTTCTGAACTGCAAGTTAGATCGTTAATTCATTAGCTTTCCTCTATTTCAGCCCTGACAATCATCTTTAATGGGAGTTCCCTTTTATAAAAATAGTAAAATTAAAGTTGTAAGGGTCTGATTCGGAACTTGATTACAGGCTCATAAGAGTTATTTAATACTGATTCTGCAGAAAAGGCAACGTGTTTGTGCAATTTGTATATACAAATGAATGGTGATGGAAATTCATATCACAGAGTAAGTTTACTAAAGTACTAAAATAATCGATTATCCTTTGAATTAAACGAGTTTCTAAATGAGACCTTAGGAATGAGAAAACGATAGCTTATTTTTCTAATGAGAGAAATTCCCACTTCCTTCATCATCGTTCACTGAAATTTCATTGCAGTAGGTTATGGTAAAGAAATGGAAACGAATCATCAAATATGTAGAACGTATTTATTGATATTATTATCAAAATACGCATCGAGCGTACAAATATTAGTATTTTTATGTAAGCTATTTAGTAATTATGTCTGAAGTGGAGACAAAGAAACAATATTTTTTCAAATAACGATAAAAAAAGAAATTATGTACCACACAAATACCGTTTAGACTTCTAGATGATTTTCGAAAGCGATGTTTTTGCAGTAATGTCTTAACATTGGATTATAATACTTTATAGACTCTTCAACAAAGCTATTCTATTAAAGTTGGACGATTAGGGTGAGCAAAAGGGAGAAGACAAAGATGGAGGAGCCATCGGCAATAATTTCTCTATTGAAAGAAGAAGCTGATTCCTCTGGAGCAAGAAGATGAAGTAATTCCTAGCGAAATTGGATCCGAATATGAAACGTCATAAATTAGAATAGACATTAAGGTGACACTCTAGCTTCTGAATTTATGACTTGATTCTGTATGATTATATTCAACTCCATAGGAAGCTAAAACCAAGAATAATATGAAAAAAGCCGTCGTTCATTCTTTTCGTTATATAAAAAGGGTTGATGACTAGTTTCACTGCCTTTAATCGAATACGTATTCCGAGATGGAATGTTTTAAATGAACATTATAATATTTTAGGTATTCATATAATTATATCATCAAATGAGTACGTGGGAAGGTGGAAGGCAATTTTGCACGAAAAGCCCGCGTTTCCGGAACTATCCGGGGCTTTTAACAGGCAGACAAAATCAGACAGGACCGGGACTCAATGAAGTATCATATAAAAAACCTCAAATTACCAAATGGAATTCATATGTTCATGTTTAGAGCATTGTGGTGATAAGAGGTGTCTTTGGTGCCTTTCGATAGCCTCGCCCTCCATTAAGGCCCTCGATGAGGCAATCGTTGAGTGTTAAGCATGTCCTCAATTTGAGGTGTTCTCTTTGTCCCTCCCAATGGACTATTGGAACTCCATCCATAAGGGAAATGGATTTTTAACCCTCTCAGGATGGGCGTAAGTGGCACCTAAAAAGGAAACTAACGAGTGAGACGAATGAATGGACATTTCACGCCCCCTTTTGAATCAACCGAAAGAGGTTTATGAACCATGTTTCCGGATGTGTTTATATTTCGCTTGATTTGCCAAATACAACATTGGAGTCAAATCGAAAACCTCATGGATTTTTAAATACTTAATGTTCATCATTGATATTTATCTTCAAATTTAATTAGAGTTAAGGATATTACAATACTGCGAAGCGCTTTTCTTTATTCGAGATAAATCGAATTGTAATAGAGTTTAAGACTGTTATTATTTTTTATTCAAATCTCAGATTCCGGGATAAGTGTTTATTTTATTCGATATATCATTTCAAAACGTAAAGCATTATATGTAAGTTCATACATAATAATTTCTGCACAATAAATTAATATCACTGCGGTATTCCAAGAATATTTTATTTTGGGCGTTATTTTATACATCAATCGTGAATCAAAAACTATAGAAAGCAGTTCAATTTACTTTTAAAGTCATATATTTTATTGCATCAATAGATAAAGTAAATTTTAGTGAATAATTGCAAACAAATACTGAAATTTTCAATTGCTGAAGTTTTGACGTTTCAAAAGTTAGATTTTTGAGTCAAGATATATCAATTATTATTTTGGCCCAATATTCGTTGTAAATTAAAGATAATCTCTTTAATATTTTGAATATTAACCTTTTACAATCTTCTTTCTAGTGATATGAATACACTGAAAGAGCAATAAGGGAGGTGCTTCACTATCCTTTTACTCTCTTCGACGAAAGGGAAAACGTGAGGGGAGAAAATGCTCCAGGGAATGCGGAAGATAGTGCCAGGAATGGGAAAAGGCCTTCACTTTTGGTCAACATCGGCAGCATTCTCCTCACAAATGCCTTCAATTCTCAATTTAACTCTATTCCAAATCACTTTTACAATTATTAATCTTAATTAATGTCACACGTTCATCCTTGCTTTTTAATGAGTATGTATGCTAGAATTATTTTATAAAGAATGATAAGTCGTTTACCAAACACCTTTAAATATACAAAGTAGCGCTTATTTCTATGAGGAATTGACCACTTAAAACATATAAACATCAAACACATTTTAAGTATTCTTTTATTTATTTGAAAGTATGAATTCACATCAAAGAATAATAATGAATGAAGTCATTCATAAATTACATGAAATATCTAAATTTAAATTTCGTCCTTACATTGTATATTCTTCGCAATGGTTTTTAATGGAGTTGCGCAATATTTTAAGTATATTTTTGGAGAAAATATATTTTATAGAATATTGTCATTGAATGATACAATAGAAACAATAATGATCTTTTCATATTTTTAAACAGCTCACTTTCCAATATATGATATTATTGCTTTATTTTCCAATTTTATTCTTTAATAAAACTATATAATTTCATTAAAGGGATATTTAAATATTACTCTTCAATATTATCCATAGTTATTTAAAAACATAATTTCCGAATAAAGAAAGATGCGATCTATAGAATGAAATGGGATTAATACAATCTCCTCCGAGCCTTTGTTCTCTATTACAGGAAGCAGACGCTTTATCTATTTGACGATTGCGAGTCTGCTAAGATAGATGAGTTAGTAGGATTTAAGTGAGGTAATTAAAGATTCCTAGTTAATAGATAGTAGAGGTTACTCCTAGAGACATAACTTTGTTGTCAATATTTCATAAAAGAATTGATTTTTTAACATTATTCCTTTGATATCCCTTAAGTAATTAATTTTAACAGAGATCCAGAAAGTGATTAACAAAAAATAGGTATTTGTTAAGATCTACTGAAAAAATATATCTCAATCAGCAGAAAACTCGTTTCATCTTTTCCTAGTAAAAATCAGTGATTGCCATGCTTCAAAGAAAGACTTGATTTGGGTAATCTAAAAATTATCTTACAAGTAATTTCATTTAAAAAGAAATACTCCCAAATAAGTCCTATAAAGATACAAACTTTAAGCAGCCTCATCACGTCACAACTACTTTGTCGTCATCGCATGCAATCTATTGGGCGGTGGAACACTCCATTACGATGGCATCAAAGGATCGCCAAATGAGAGAAGTGAGAGAAATCTCTCATTTCCTCTTAAGAAAGCATCTTTTCATGTCACATAATAAGATTTACATTCGACTCTCAAACGCCGAAGCATACCTTAATACGAAAACTAAAAAAGAAGTTTTGCTGTTTATTATCGTTTCTTTGTAAGATATTTTTACTGACTCATTGGATTTATAAATTCCTTCCACCGAGATATTTCAAAATATTGGATTTCACTGCCCAAGGAAAGAAGAACTTCGCTATTTTGCTGCTCGATATTCATTTTTTTCTCTTCAACATATTATTTATCCCCTTTTTAAATAATAAATGTCGAAAGAAATATAGTTAAATTTGGTATTTATATTAAGAGAGTCCGATAATTATCGATTTAAATCATTTAGCCAATAATTTAATAGAAAGGACTAAAAGACCTGCCAATCGTCGAGATAAATGAATGTTTCTCGCAATTTCAAGTTATAATTTACATTTCAAAAATTATCTATTTTAAAATTTAAAAAATCACCTTGTTAGAGATAAAAATCAGCGCTTAAGTTATCTTTATTAAATCAACCTTTTGTTTTAACGTATAATTTATTACATCCACATTATGCATTTTTAAAGATAAAGATATAATACTGGTTTAAAAGATATAAAATATTTTTTTTAAATAAAAAGGTTATTCAAAATATCCTTTAAATTGAAAATGAAGGCCAATTGAATTACAAAACTGAAACAACAGATGAAAAAGGAAGAATATTTAGGCGGATTAAAAGGAAAGGGTACGATTCATATTTTTCCTCAGAAGAATTAAACGTAGAAATTCTCGAGTCTTTTAATTAAGATTTTCGACTCACCACTTCAATGGAGTGTCAAATAAACAGATTTAATGAAATTCCGATTTACTTGCCGAAAAATAAACCGGATGTAACAGTGGTAATGTGAGAGACGCTACGTAAAAACACTTGAATTCCACTCCGACTTTAATTTGGGAGATCTGCTTCGAAAGGGACAAACCTTCGATGATTAGAGTGAAAATGAATGCGGGGTTTCCCAATGGGGACCTAAAAACCATCTTTTCACGTCACACCTCTGATGGACAACATCTAAAAGAGGAAAAGAAGTCCGATTAAAGAAGGAGAATTGAGGTGATGATAAAGGATTATTTTAACCAAGAAACGAGTGTTTGGAAAAAAAATTGGAGATGATATAATGGAATTAATTTTTAAAATCTTTTGTAGGATTGAATATCTCACTCTCGGAAGCGCGCTTTTTCTTTACATCGGAGAAGCCATCGAGTGAAATAAAATTGGCAATAAAATCTTGAATATTAGTTGAAGTCCACAAAAGTTAGTCTAATTGAATATAAAATTGGATTTGAATTGTATCTGAGAATAAGTTGTCATAAAAAAATCCTTCAAAATCTAATTTAAATTATAAATAAATTTATATTGTTAAAAGATATATATATATATAGTACGAATTAGGTGAAAGTGAATTTTTAAAATTTGTGTTAAATAAATAATAAAACATCCAAAACAGTTTTGACAAGATTCAGTTTATGTTCATGAAAGTTAATAAATTCTAATTCAAAATTTCTTTTTCTCCTTTCATCAATACAGTTTGTCTGTTATACAATTGGTCAGAGGTAATCACCTATACAATCTATCAATCTACTATATCTAACTAACTACAATAAAACTATCGATCAAATACAAATGAACCAGTTTGAGGAGTCCATGGTTTGCGGCATTCAAATGCATTAAGCGATGAAATAAATGACTGCTTTCCGCATTTACTAAAAGAATCTAATCGAGAGGTGAAAAAACTAACCAATCGACACAACTCTCCATCCGCGTCTCCAAAATCAATGCTCATGAATGGGCATCGGCTTTCGTCATTTCGTCTCCTCCCGCTAACACTCAGTGCGCGGTAGAGAGGATACGATGGACCAAGATTTCCTCCTCATGTGCGAACAACAGAACAATACTCGTCGAATCGTCAATTTCCATTTTTCTCTGCTGTGGAGTGGACAGACAGGTGGCTCGTTATTATTCCGCGGGACGAGGACCAATAGCCCGCGGAAGCCATCGAGAAGGGGGTGGGGGATGTCGCCCCCGTACGCAGATGGATATGCCGAGGGGGGTAGTCTGCACCCCATCCCACCGTATGCAACCACTCATTATTCACGTCCCCTAGAACATAAGTGCATAACCGCCACGACGAGGGAAAGAGAAGGATTACGCCCGTGATGAAATGGGGTGCAGTGAAAAAGCTTCGGGAAAAAGAATAGAAAATAGAAGATACGTCCCCTCAGAGTGAGAACTCATAGTATCTCATTAGATTTAGATATCTGTCGGTGAAATTCCGCGACTGAGCTCTAAGAATCTAACAAGTGATTTAACAGCATATTCAGAAATATATTATTGAAATTCATTTTGACCGATTATTGATAATTACTAATGTAATATGGCAGTTAGTGACATGGCATTTTTGTAATATTACCCATTTATATTCTAATCTACTTTAATTTGTAGATATTCAGGCCATTACTATTTTAAAGTATAACAGCACTGTCGTACGTAATGTTTATCCATAGTTCGTTATAGACACTACTTAGTATATAATTACTACCATCTCGTAAAAACCACTATTTCATTGTTAAATCTACATATCGTTAATATGCAACATAACACCGATTATTAATTTTGATCGAGAATACTGTTCGTTTTCAATACGAAGTATTTTAAGTTTTATGAGATTTACTGTTCAATTTCTTGCTTCTTAAGCCCATTTATTCGTAGAGCCCGTGCGAAGAACTTCTCTGACAGCTTTTTCATAATTTCCCCTTATCAGCTCATCATCATTATGAATTACCTTTCCTTTGAGAAGAGATATTTAAAATTTAATGCAATGAATGCATTTACAATTTTCCTCTAATCACTGTTCTCTCTGATAATTTTATTTTTTCTTAAGAATAATAGTTTATCTACGATAGTAATATAATATTATTTAATACATACAATCATACTTTTAAGTTAATTTCCATTTTACAAAGAAAAATATCGCAAAAATTACTTACCTTGATTTTCAGTATAAAACTTTAGTATTTAGAGATTTAATTTCAGCTAAAATTAGTGAATTCATCTCAAGTACTTCATAAATCGAATGAAATGAATTTAATGAACTCGAGTATAGCATGAACTTTCTTATGTTTAGTACGCAGGTGCTGATATATTAGCAGATAGATGTATAAATATACAAAATTAAAGGAAAACAGAGTAGAACCAGCTAGATTTAAAACTTAAGAGGGGAAAAAATGATTTTACCCAGCATTTATTAAAACTTCAAAAGTCCGCTCTCCCCAAAACAAAAGTGCCTCTTCGTTTGAAAAAAATAAAACGCTGCAGTCAAAATTAATTAACGCTTTATACCCTCAAAATTAAAAAAAGAAAAACTTCCCTCTCGGAAACTCTTTACCCGTTAATTGCCTCCTCGTAGGAACGGGCTTTAAATCGGCGAAGGCAAATTATCAGTTTATCTTTAAAGTAAAGGGCCCCGAATCAGCCATGTCGGTTATTCACTTACTGTTTTATAACTGTAATCAATGGAATTTTAGGGAAACGAAGAATGTGAGCATTTAGATATAATAGCAGAAGAAAAGTAAGTAGGCTATATCAATTCGAGAAAAAGATTTTTCAAACGTTTACGATTAATTTAGAAACGGCGCGCTGGGTCAGACCACCAATTCGCCCCCACTCCGAGTAAAATATTGTTTTTATGATCAAGCATATTCTCCCGATCCGACCTTTTTTTCCTTTCGATAGCGACCTTAACAAAATCAAAAACTAAGCCTGCGAAATAAACTCTCGCTCAGTCCAACACACATTATTCCTCCCATCAGGAGACACCCATTGCCGCCCACCTCCATGTGCAACCCCTCCCGACCGCAACCACGCCCACTAGGGCTAACCCTTATCATGCAGACTTAACCAACGCAAGCCAAACTCTACCTCCTCCCATTGGCCTCAAAACTCTTTCTAAAACCACCCAAAAAGTGGTGATCACCTTTGCGGAACCATATTTTTCAATTTTTATTTTGCAGCCTTTTTCCCCCACAGTTTTTAGACCTCGCAACGAAGAAAATTGAAAGAGAATTTTTTCCACCCTTTTCTCTACTCCGTAGAGGTTCTCACCCTTTCATCAAGGAATCGTTATTTCTCTGAGGACAGGCAGAGCTAATGGCGGAACGAAACTGGAAAAGGAAGGAGCGAGTTTCCGGGTGAAGCATTTTCTACTTTAAAAAATCTTCGCGAGGAAGGAAGGCGAAATTGCGTTAATTAAACTAATTGGTTAGAAATTATTTCACCTCGTAAGCGGTGTTAGTCTTGGTACTGTTATGCTGATTTCATTGCTCAGAAAATCCGTGTCCTAGATGTTTGACGAAGCTTTAAATACACTTTAAAATCAATATTATAAATATATTAAATATATATTAACTCTAATATTACCTCAATGTGGGAATAGTAATATATTAAATATATTATATTATATTAAAGGGTATTTTAGTCTTCCTTACATTGGTCTTAAGATGTATATCAATAAAAAATAACAAATTTTTGATAATTATAGACCAAAATACCTTATCATTCATTATTTTCAATCTTTTTTCATTTATTTCATTAAAGTATATTAACAGAGAGTGGCAGTGGCAGAACGTTCACTTATTCGAAGTATTCTGCTCTTAGGACAAGTTCAGATTGTTGTTAAAATATTCCTGAAAAGAGTTTCTGATGTTTTGAAAATTTGATGGCCAATGAGCAACAAAACATCTTCAGCGTACTAAATCGATAACAAATTGATTACCTTTGAACACTTTTATCCCATCAATGATGACTATGTTGGATAACTTCCTCTTCTTGATTGGAAACAACCTTTCAGTCTAGTTTATTGATGTTCATTTCAAGACTGTCATCCCTCAATGAAAAAGGTTGTTATTTTATTTGACCACAGGAAACATGTAATATTTTCTTTTTTCATATCATTCCTCAGCTATTTAATTAATACTATAATCCATATACCATACAAACTGTTAGAATGCTAGGGTTTCCCTTTTTATCCCATGCAGTTCCGTCAAAACTTCACAGTGAAAGAGAATTTGACTGATCCTCAACATATCAGCTCTTACCTTCAAAGAATCGGTTGCATAACCACGTTGAATCTGCTACTTCGTAGCAAAAGGCATAGGTCGAGGCAACACTAGAAGTTCAATTAACTTGTACCACTCCCAGACCGGTGTTCAATTGGATCAAACTGACGGTTTGATGGAGGAGTAATATATTGCGCTGAGCATTCACTACAACAGCGGCACCTAAATCATCCAGTATCCTCTCAATCGTGTGCCCTATGCGAAAGCCGTGTAAACACTGATATTCCCAGTTGGTGGTCAAATGTAAGGTCAAGATGAGACCCGTTCCATAACTCTTGGATAATTTTCTTTGAATATTAGAATGAATTGGCGGAAGAAGTTTTGCACAATTACTTTTATTAGTTAATAACACATTAATACTAAATACATTTGTACATAACTCATCCTCATGTGTTCGTTTTTATGTTTATTTACATAAAACTATTTTAGAATAGAAATATTCTTATGAGAAATTTACTAATGTATATTCCATATCAAAGAATACTGGGATATTTCTTTTTTTGTACCTTATTTTTGATTAACTTACATTCAATGAAGCCGCTTCATAATAATATTCGTTCTTATTTACTTCTCTTTTTTAATCTATTGCCCATCCATCTATTAACCATTTTAAGCAGTTTGAAGTGGAGAATAATTTTACTTATAACAATGGGATAATGTAAATTCTCTACGTGAATAGATTATTATTTATTCAATATACTACTTTAAAGGTATACTAGCATAACATTTGATGGTTATAGTTAAATCTATACATTTTCTATCGCTCGATGACCCTATAAACTGGAGGATATTAATAATATGAACTAATCCTCATTATAATTGAGAGATAAAACTGCATCTAATACAGAATGGAACTATTCTCGAGACAAAATATCATAATTAATGCAATATCGATTCTTAAGAGGAACTGATCATGTTGGACGACGAATCTTGTTTATAACCGCTTTGGATCGAATTGAAGCCTCGAAACTTAGTTTACAACTTTAGCTTCTGAAAGAGAAATAAATCTCGCATCCATCGAACAGTTATGAGTCAAGATTTTGAGAAGATAAAAATTTTTCCGGAGTTTCCAGGAGTTTAGTAAGAGAGGAAGAAAATGGCCAAGAGGGAGATATCCCGTAAACTTATTACCCATAGTTCACCGCGGGGGGGCTTTAAGTGTGTTGCCCCTCCCGATGCCCAGTTGGACCACAAAAAGAGATCAATCCAATCTGCGAAAGACCCCCCCGCTCCAAAACCACCCTCCTCAGAAAAACTCGGCACCCTTAAAAATCTCGCCCCAAGGAAAAAAAAACCATTGGGTTTTCAATAGAGTTACTGAATGAATGGGAAAAGGAAGAAAGGAGAGAAACCGAGAAAAGGGACTGAAAGTTAAAGGCTCATGAAAAGTTTTCTGCCATCTTTCTCTTCCTTTCTACAGCTGAGTTTCCTGTTCTGACCCCTGAGGGTGACAAACCGTCACGAAGATGGCGTCACAATCGAAGATTTCACGCTCCCCATTTCCGGTAACGTCTTTCTTCACACTTTGTATGTATTTTCCCGTTCCAAGAGATATTCCTTCCATCGAAAGTGACGCTGCAGTCAGTGGCCCTGCCTGTAGGCCCACCCGAGGGCTCATAAATGTGGGCTCTATGGCGTGGGAATAAACTTTGTATGTGGAGTAAAAACCGATTCTGCGGGAGATGGGGGTTATGAAGGCAATTGTGGGGGTAAAAGAATTTTTAAGGGAATTGTGGCACAAAACGGGCGCTAGATATCCGTGGAAAAAGCAGTGAGTTAAGGATGAAAAGGGTGTGAATGGAGAAGGGTCATGAGGAGGTCAAATTAAAAGGATAATGGAGGAATGTCATGAAAAAAGAACGAGCTAAATATATCGAATCACTCTATTAAAATTTCGACCATGAGAAGTATTTAAACCACTTTTTAGTTTCAGGATCTAAACAAGAAATTTATTGAAAATGCTTGACTTAACGATGCTTGATTAAAAAACTTCAACTTTATTTGTGCTGTGTACGTACTCGTATATATTTTGTTTCCACAGAGATCTAAAACATTACAATTGCCGAATGGATCAAACGCATTCCTTACTTCCGGAACAAGTGTTGGATTACTTTTAAAAGTACGCCATCGCTGAAATTGAAATTTCACTAACGTCCAAAATAAAAAAAATTCAGAGTAATTCGCCATTTTAGCTTCTGTTATTTCATAATTTAATGCAGAGGTGAACAGATTTCTACGAGAGGCGATATCTTTCGTAAGTGAAGGTCTTCACTTTCTAATCTTGACCAATCGAAACGCCGCTTTTGCAAAAACTAATCGACGCAGAGGAAGCGATGCTCCATGAAAAAGTAATGGAAAAGAGGAGTTCACCGGAAGAGTACATTCATGGGAGAGATAGAATTGCGATGAATTGCTTGCTTCGGCACATTTTTTAGGAGTCCGACAGTTGACTGATTGATCAGAAGAGGGAAAACGTTCAGGTATTTTCCATTTTCTCGCAGTTGTTCCATCAGATTCTGCGTCGTTACAATCGCTGAATACGTGATGAAGTAAAACCGTCACGTATTCCAATTTCCTAAAAATTGCTGCAGAGTGAGTGAGCACTTTCCATTTAGCTTTTCATTTCCTGTATTCTACCAATACTTCCTGAGCCACTTTCGGCCAACTCGTTCAGAGAAATGGGCCTATATTTATGACATAATCCGAAAATATATATATAAATGGAATGACTAATATTCTTATTGATAAAATGAGAAAAGCAGCGGTAAGAGTTATAGGGTATTCTCTAGGGACATATAAGATAAGTAAAAACAGCCAAGAATGATACTTATTGTTTTCTATTCATATCCACTAATTCTCCGAATAGTTCGTGGTGAGTCAAAAACCTCTTTGGAAGTACGAAAAGGTGCCGAAAAACAACACTAAGCATGGGCCATGCGTCATACCCTCAGCGTTAATAAAAGGCTCGTTGATTTCCTTCTTTACCCTAGCGTTCTATGAAATCCCCATTGACAACGTTGATGGATGTACGAGACGTGCTGTCGTGGCTTCTTTGGCTGCTCTCGGCTCCTCAAAGGAATTCCTTTATGATTAGGCAAAGGACAATTCACCATTGTAAATTTTATAACCCTCATTCCTTACGTGAATCGAGGAAACTATTTAAATAAGCGTCTTTTAACCAACCTAAGTGTTCAAACAGAATTTTACTCGAACAAAATATATCATGGATTCATATTTTAAATTACTTAGTTAAGTTTTTTTAAGAAAATATATTCTAAATTGTCGACTTTCTTTTTGTTAGTTTCCTGTATCCAAGGAATTAAGGGTCGAATTCAGGTTAATTTTCAATTTTACATGAAAAAAACGGATATCATTTTTGATTCTCAAAATTTTTCAGCTATATATATATATATATATATTGTTTTTATTAACTAAGAAGCATATGAATTCACGATGATAAATCGTTTAAATAAAAAAATTAGTAAAAATTTAGCTCCGATAATTAAGTCGCAAGATTGATACCCGTATTCTATTAGCTTTGGTTGATTTAAAGGCTAAGAGATTATAGTATGTTTATGCTTTACTGTTTCAAAAGATTTATTATACAGGAACAAAAATAAATAATGTATTATAATATCGCGAGGAAAACATAATACAAAGAGAGATATAAATAGAAATGTTGATCATTATTGTAATTATGAGGTCATCAGATAATGTAATGAAATTGTAATTATGAGGTAAATCACTAACGATCTAATATAGCAAGAACCATGGAGTTGAGAGAAAGATCTTGAGTAATCAGGTACTACTAACACCGTAATGTGGAATGAAAGTCTGCTGTGGATTCGCCTTGAAGATAAACGAGCGGCAACTTAAAAGCAGTCTGAGTAACCTCGAGGAAGAAGATCGTTTGGGCTTTTCGAAGGCATTCCTGATGCACATCGTTTCTAGGAATTCATAGCCATTATACTGAGCGTCACCTTCTAACCATTCTCTATCGTACCTCTGAAAGCCCTTCCAATTATCCAGAATCGATGTCCACAGGCATTAACTATTCCCCCACTCAACCCCACCCACTCGATCTTTTCATTCGGCCATTCACCAGGAATTTTCGCCCCAATTTTACCACCAAAATTTCCCCCTTTTCATCGGAAAAATAGAGGATAAGCGGAAGGTATTTCCTTCGGACGTTGAAAGATTCCGATAATTAAAATTAACGCGTGCCGATGGAGCGTTGTTAGTGAAATATCGCTCCGGGACTTTCGTCCCGTTACCAAAGAGATAAAGGGGAAACACTGAATTGGAAACATTAAGTTCCCTCCCGTGGTCTCTTTCTGGTGCGGCGATTTCCCTATCCTCAATATTTCACTCCGTGCGTTACTATCTCCCATCCTTTCCCTCTCTTTCATTATCTCCATTCAATTCCTTTTATCCCCATCTTCATCTCTTTTATCAACTTCGCCATCTCCGTGATGCAGTTAAGATGAGCCTTAAACACTGCAGAGTCAGTATACATATAACACAACACATTCATCCAACACAACAGTCATTTATCCGTTTCCGTTGGTTATACTTTCCCTGTGAGAGAGATATTAAAAAACAAAAGGGACTTAATCCTTGTGAAGGTGCCACAATCACCCACAATTTAGGTCGTTAGAGCTCAAAACAGATTTTTCAATTCGTATGGGATTCGAATGATACCTCGGTCATCACTCTTTTCGATTTAATTCATAAGCGTGTTATTTGTATTCGTTTATAAATGTTTGAGTTAATGAAACTGAAAAGTAGGAAATTTCACTGTTGCATCAAATTCTAACTTTAAAATTAGAATATTTTCGCCGATTATAGGCTTTTCATTTTAACTCATCCAGTTATTAAACTTCTCCTTAATCTTATATAGACTCCAAGTGTGATTAGTACTTCAAATACTTTCATATTCGTCATCAATTGATATCTCTCACTATAAAAAATACGCAGAGCTATACTCCCATGAAAATATTTTCCAAGATATTTATGCAATTGCTATCGATGGGATAGAGAGACGAATGAGATTCTCTTCCTACAAAAAGATGAGGTTTTTTGGGTGTAGAATTTTCCCATTTTAATGTGATGTTCATATGGTAAAATATAAATTTATAGCAAAGGAATTTAGACTCATTTCTTCCAAAAGTCTCATTTTCTTTCCCGTATTTGCGATTTTCTCATTATCTTGACTTTCCTGTAAAACGATCCATTTAGAGTTTAAAAGACTTGAGTATGAAATTCAATAAAAGAAGACGAAAAGAACTTAAATTAAAAATGGATTTCTGTATTCTGCTGACGTTGCTTATAGCACTTTATCCCTCAGTAAAACTAATAGAAGAATGTCTGCTTTTAGATCAACCCAAATGAGAGAAACTTGTTTTCCGTGAGGAATTCAAAGCAACACAAGTTTTTGCCCTTCTCGCGGTACCGAATAGTGCAGTGGATGGATGCGAGGAGTGGGTAATTGACACATGGGCCTAGAGCATTTCCATGTTCGGCTAAACCCAAAAAAATCGCGGTGAATTGCTCCACGATTCACGCGGTTGATGGAACGAAACGGCGCGAATGGAATAAGCCTTCGCTTCTCCGACGACATATTTTACTTCGGCACATTTTTGTTGTGACGTCGAATATCGGAAAAAATCCAATCTTTTGATTGAGGTCTCAGCTAAGAAATAAATTCAAAAAACCTATGGCGTGTGTAAAAGCATTCATTTTTAACTTCCCTGTAACTTTTTAAAGATGAAGTCATAAAATACGGTATAAACTGATTTTGCAAACCTTGATTGAGAGATTTTAAATATATTTCAGTTTATCTTCATCGTAATATAAATTATTTATAATGCAAAATCAGTATCAACATGTAAAATTTGGATACTCAATTAGATATATTTATATCAGGGTTATCATGGTATAAAGATTATCGAATATATTATATATGAATATTATATAATATTCAATTGAAGCGTATTTGAGCGTTATTAACTTTGAGAAAAAGGGATGGTTCAGGTACCACAAGACAGTAGTGAAGATGAAACAAACGTGATAAAGTTGCTTAATAACTTAAGTGGTTAGTGAATTCTAAGGAATAAAAAGGTACGGAACATGAATTTACTAAAGAATATGAAACTCAAGAATTTTAGAAATAAATACAACCCACGATATTAAGAATGTATAATTTTTATCTGATTTGCTAACAATAAGTAGGCCTGAGACGATGAATTCCTATTGAATATCGAAGCCTAACATAATATCGAACTGGACAGCATATAGAATTCATTCCGAGTACTTCCGAAAACTTTTTTCACAGCATAAGATTTTTCTCAATGAATTATTTCATTCGTAGTGACATAATGAAAAATGTTTCATTCACAATTTTAAAAATTTTGAGTTCAAAATATTTTCTCTGAAACTGAATATTCTGCTATTTTTATATATAAGGCTTAATCTTTTTTGAATTGGATATTAAATCAAAATAATAATAACTTCTTTATTAAGGGAAGGGAATTAAAGGAATCAAACTATTAACACTTAATCAAATTCTTTATTAAGTAACGTCCATCTTAAGATAAATTCCTAGATAAAATGGTATCTGCATACAGTCGATTATGGTGTTTCATAAATATCAATGTCTAACGGTAAATTTTGATGATGGTGCGAGTACAACGTTCCCTTTGCAATATTTAGACCATTTTTCCTTGGAGAGCATTCAATTTGTGAAGATGGCCTCCAAGTTGTTGTATAGGAGTTGGCTACCGAATCCGTCTGTATTTTTCAAAAACAATTTCTTTGAATGCGTTGCTGAATAATAAAAGGTTTCCGAACGCGTTCGTCGGTAAAAGACAATGCATAAAGAATTCAACTGGTTATCGGAGGCATGGCTCGCGAAGAGCGTGCATTGAATTCCGCTTTTAAAGATTTAAGCCACAGATCGGCCACCTCTGGCAGAACGTAGAGAAGTTGGAGCGAACTTCAGATATTGAGAAGATTTACAACCGCCCATCGACTCTATTTTTAAATCCTCCCAATCTCTTTTTTATTATCATGGAGCTGTGGAGCCCATTAACAGAAGTGCTTCGAGAAATAATTGAAACCCGCGCTCAGGTGCACTCTTTGACGAAAACTTAAATCTGCTAATATCTCAATTCCCAGTTAACGATCTAGAGTTTGCCTTTTTCGTTATTTCCAGATCCTCATCACATCACATGTTCTGGATATTTAAAATTGTACAGTTTATATAGGAATCCGTGAATTTAGAATTTAATATCACATGTCCGTTATTAATAATCTTTGACGTTTCTTCCACATCAAAGTTCGAGGACACTAAATCACTAAATGGATTGTATTTTTTTACATTTCCTTGTTCTAATATGCATATAATTTTTTGGTGTATCATAAACCTCGCCGGCAGAGTGGTTTGCATTCTATTTTAGTCTAAGGTCCCTGATTTGAAAGGGAAGATAACTTTCTTAATTTTCTTTTCTTTTTATTACTATTTTTCTAAATTCGGGTTATTAACGTTAAATGCTAACCATTGTTTATTTAATATTAAATTTTTTTTTCTAAATAGATGTTTTTTTTTAGATTTCTAATAGATGTCTTCTCTTACCCACTCGTGTGCTAAGTACAGACGTCCCTAATACACAGATAGTTATTCTAATCGACCAGTCTTCATCGAACGATATGAATAGGAATTTTGCAGCCAAAAAGCACTACAAATTGAATTCGAATGCAAAAAACTGGTAACACTACTAAATAGCTTAAAATAATTTTTTATAGGATGTGGAAAGTTCGGTCGGCATTCCATTCAAAGTTCCTTTATCATTCAGCAGAATGAACAGCCAAGCGAGCATACCTTGTTTAGCTAAAAATAATTGTAGCTGTCAACTGCAGATAATTGATAATTAACTGTTGGACGTAAAAAAGGATTGTAGAACAGTCTGTTGAATGAATAAAAGCGGGGAAAACAGAGAGGCGAATTGGGATTTTAAAAATTCAGAAAGGAGACCTTTCGTCGATGCAATCGAGAGGTGGAAATGTTCGGAGCCAAAAGTATTCCAAACGAAAGTTGGCAAACGATTTTCCATCATCGGGAGAAAATAGAGAATCCCCCTCATTAACTCGCTTCGGCAATGGAATCTCGCTCATCCAATCATTTCCTCGCTTTAAATCCCTCTGCCATTCGAATTCCACGAATTGCGCAATCAATCGGCGGTGGCATTAACTGCACCTATGTTATGAATGCGTTCGACGAATAAATGGATCGCTATATATTAGGTTTTCTATTTATAGGCTGTATTTTTTACAGTCCATCGAGGAATGTGAATAACTTTGCAATTCTCGTTAAGAAAAAGAAATTTTTATATCGGGTGACTCTAATGCCGTTTCCATTTCTATAAAGGCTTTGGAGTTATGTCATTAATTTTCACGAAATAATCTTTACATTCTTTGGATTACCTCTTACACAAGCTTCAGAATACTCTTCGTATTATTACTTGCCATGTGTTAAACCTGTGGTAATATGCCACTTTGTGGATTTAGACACACTTGAGGGTTTCAGTAATTAACATTCATTGGAGGTGTCGTCAATGGAGTACATGGAATGTATTCAAAGTAATCATATCGGCCGATTAATCACTATGAGCACTCCAGTGTATTATCCGGTATCAGAATCATATAACGAGGGAGCATTAAAACATTTATGGACGATGCAATAACCTAAAACTAAAGGATTCATTTATCGAAGCAATTGAATTTAATCTTGAATTAATATCAAATATTGGTGATTCAGAATACTTCAGCCAATTGTTGTTGATCCTATTTAATGGCTACTAAGACTTTTTGTTGAGAGACACGCATTCCTTTATAATTTGATTTTAAAATAAGTTATTAAAATAATTTTTCTAGATCTATGGTCCGATGACTCCGAATTTATCTAATGTTTGTCAATTTTGTAAGATAAAATTTAATTTACATTTTCCAAACATTAAATAAATTGGATTGTTTTCCAAAGCACTTAATATTACATTTCTACTTCAAACATTCCAAAAAATTATTTTACTGTAGAACCTTTTTCTGCAAAAAGATAGATATAAAAAATTAATTTAGTATAATATTCAAATTAATATTTTAATACTCTCGGAAAATTCATCAAAATCGTAATTTTAAAAATCTTAATAGTAAAGTTAAGAATTTAAAAGAATTTTTTGCATGTTTCAAGAGCACTTTTTCATCTTAAATAGCCGTCTAACTTTGGAGGCTTGATTTATTCAAAGATCCTTAATTCATTTAGATCTCCCTTAACAGTTCATCCACCCCTGCTATGGATTAAACTCTCAGTTCTCATGTGAAAATACTAGTCAAATACAAAAATGGCAAGAATTCTAAAGTATATTTTAAACCAAGCCCTAGCAGTCGTTTTATTTTCATGAAAGATTCGAGCGAGCGTTAGCCTCCAATAAACGGAAAAGATAATTTAGTTATAATAGATTTTATGTGGAAAATAGTTTCCTAATTCTTCTTTGTTATCTTTTACCACAATGAAACTCATTTAAGAAATTTAAGGAACTAAAACATTGCGTGTATTTTCAGAGTATTTAGAAACAGAATTATTTGGCATCCATCAGTGATAAAAAGGAATCAGGAGAAGTTTCAATTAAAATGATCCGAACAACAATCCATTGAGTCCATCAAAGTGGAAAAAAGCAAGTACATCCTGCGGCAAGGGCGGTTTGCAACAAAGGCGCCCAACACGAACGCCGCAGGTGTTCCAGAGAAGACTCCCTTTGGGGAACCAAAAAAATGCAGCAAAGTGGGGGCGTGGTCTTTCTCCACTGTCGCCCGCGCCGTTGGGACCCCTCGTAGCAGCATCTAATATTATGCAGAGAGAAAAGCTGTCCCCGCTGATATCTTTAAGTGCTCTGAAGCCTTCTGGAAGAAGTCCAACGATGGATGACGGAGGTGTTCATTTCACGGTGTTATAAACGGAATTATTTCGCAAGGGATGCTCAAGTGCCTCAGATCAAAATAAGCGGAAAGTGATACTCAATATAGATGCAAGATAGTGCTCTCTAACAAGTAGAGGCTGATTATCACTTAAGAATAATAATTTAATAGGACGTAGATTAATTATATATATACGCGATTTTAAAGGAAGATACTGATAGATTTTTAATAATAAATAAATACATATACACACATACACACACACACACACATATATATATATATATATATATATATAGTGTTAATATAACTCGGAAGATAGGTTTCCTATTTTTAAAGAATTTTGAATATTATGTTAGTTCTTATATATCCTAAGATATCGTACGGTTCAGGTATTTATAAATGATCGATTTGTATTGTGAAGTATGAATATTTTAGTAAATTCATTATATAAAGTTGGAAGAATTTTTCTAACCGGTTATTATATTCCTTGAAATCTTTTGTTGACAGAATAATCATTTATGATTGATTCCTACTTTTTTGTTTAAATTCTTTTTTAAGGATGAGAAATTGCTTTATGAAAATTAAAGAATTGGAATATTTTTACGATGAAAGCTTTTCACTCGTAGAATTGATTATTTATTGAAACTGCCATTTAACTGTTCATATTTTTAAAGGACATCGAACCAAGGAGTTCCCAATGTGACAAATGTATCATAACATTTCAGAATCTGAGAAAAGATGGAATAGTGAGAAAAAGAAAGATACAAGGACGTATAAAAAATACCATATTAGAGACTTTGGCAGAAAGTAGGAGTCATATACGTTGCCAAGACACGTCATCAAAGCATTCATTTATCCCACAAGGATAGAGAAGATGGATGAATATACTCAATAGAACAGAGGATAAAAAGCGAAAAGAAAGAAGGGGTTGCGGTAAAGGAATGTGGAGTTAGGCAAAGACGAAGAAGTATCGCTTAAGATGAATTGTGGGCGAAGAAATGTGTGGCATAGAATAAACGAGAGATAGATAAAAACATTGAAAATGGAATTTCAAACACGACAATAGCGTGAGAAATTGTTAGCATTAAAACTCATTCTTTTGGTATGAACGAAATTTTATTTCAAACAAAGCTATTCTTGAAACATTTATCTAAGTTGGTATAGCCCTGTCTTATCCTGACTTTCGGCAAAAATAATCCCCAAAATACTTGCGTAGATATATGATTCAAACTATCAGATAACTTATTCATGAAAATCGTCACAACTTTACTATCAACAGCACAGTATGAGAATTAAATACACTATCTTTTATTAAATGTAAGCTAAAATTAAAATACTGAGTATAACAAATCATTTTAGTCAATGATTAAACAAAAAAATATAAAGTATTCCCTTAAGTATTGCAATTTTCACTAGTGCCTTCATGAATTAAAGTTTCTAATAAATTAGCTTTCCATTTCTTCTTACTTTTCTTAAAGTGACAAGTTGGAATCGTATGAGAAGGAGTGAATTAGGCACAGTATATAGGACTGATAAAGGATGAGATTAGAATAAATGGAGAAAGAAAGACCATTTGTCAAGGAGAGAGTATGCAAGCGATGAGAGAAACTAAGCTGAGAGTGTGGATCTGTATTAAGATTTAATTGTACATATTCCTAACCTCGAAGTCCACAAGTCGAAGGATTTCCGTATCTTGATTGCATTAATATTTCGGAGATGGGTGTGCGATGTTAATAATATGAATTTCTGCTCAATATGGAGTATAAATACGAGTAAACAACAGAGTATTGATAAATAATTATATAAAGTTGTAAGCTGTTCAATTTAATACTTTTTTGAGTTTTTAAGGTGATTAGCAATAGTATAATTCAGATTTTCATGAAAAATTTGGAGCTACCGGGTTTATTATAACTGGACCCATCATTAAATGTTAATGGAACGCGATTTAACTATTGATCTGTATGTGGCCTACGGCAAGGTACTTGACCTCTTTGCATGGATAGATGCACGCCGCTATTCCAAGTATTCGAAGTGGGCGAAGATGAAAGAGAATTCCAAAGGGAAGAGGAAGGTGTCAGTATAATATTCTCCTTTTAGCTTCCTTTGTGTTCCTCGCGTTTTCTTCTTCTCTATTTTCCTATCCATTCTTGCTTCCACCGCTAAACTCAACCTCAGTGTCTGTTTTTCTGGAACTCCGGTGACCACCATAGTCGAAGACAAGTTGAGTGCTAAAATACAAAGGGTTACAAATGATGGTCCACTTTTTTTTGACTCTTCCAACCTATTAATTTTCTCACGGCAGTCATGCTTTTGGGTGTTTGTATTTTAGCATATTCGCATGTGGTTGATATATTCTAACAAAGAAATTCATTAAAATTTTGAGTGACATGTAAAGGAAGTTTTATTTTGGAAAATAAGGGATTTAAAAATATTTTTTAAATATATTTTGGAATTTGATGAAAATATTAATATTAATTGACATGAGGACTTTAAGTTCATATTATTTAAGACTTAATAGTAATTACCTGTACCGTAAATAAGTTTGGTAAAGAAATCCTCCTCTTTGAGTTAAGGGCATTGTAACAGGCTTGACTGAATTGATTACAATGTTAATAAGCAATGAGATCTCCTTTGGAGTTAATGAACATAAATGTTTAAAATAAAACTATTATGCATATATACTTAATAAAAATATATTCTAATCTTTTCTTAAATTCAAAAATTTTTCTCAGAAACTTCTTATTCCATTGAAAAGTTAAGGAATATTTCACCTTTGGATGTTTTTAGTAGTTTCAAAGCATAGGAATAAATTTGTTGTAATATATCCCCCTACACCACCGCTGCCACCTGGTCGATTGATCAAATTGCAGTGGTCATGAAATTAAATTAAAGTAAATTAAAAATGGTATTTTTTTTCTAAATTCCATTAAACATTTTTTAGATTATCCATAGCTTTATCGATTTAAATATATTACTGTCATTTATGAGCATAACGTACCTAAGGTTAGTTTAATGTAAATATTTCTAAACAATATTAAACTCATAACAGCTTTTGCTCCTAATGAAAAAAAATACACTGATCGAATAATAATTTTACGATATTCATGAATATAGATTAGAGTATAGTTAACTTTAGTTGATATTTATTATTGTCTCCCTAATATTCAACTGCAGTAAATCTATTCAAGTGAAACCTTAGAATTATTTTAGTTGCACGTTATCCAAAACTAACTGCTTTGTATTACATAGTTCACTTTCAATACTAAGTTCTCTCCCTCTAGCTAAAATGCGACAAAAGGGGCTTCCAAGAAGAAGTTAATAGTTATAAGCAGATCAAATGAAACTCAATTGTGAAAATGAAGATGCGTTGGCTAACAAACGTCTGTTTCTGACTCAAGCTGCTCCTGCAGCAGCACCTATCTTTCCGATCTAATGGAACTGACAATAACTTTGTCCCTCGCGAAAAGAAAACGTTCGGATTAAAACAAATGCACATTAAATGAGGAAGAAGTGTTCATTATAGTTAGAAAATTTACACTCATTCTACTTTAGACGGAGCCAAGTACTGGATAGTGTCTCATTTTACTTTTCTTCGCATAGCATATATTTCAATTATTTCAATTCGGAAGTTATTAATCTTTCTGGTAAGCAGTTACTTTAGTCATTCTCAGAAGCATTCAAGCGTGTATGATGGATTGGAAATTATAGAAAAGAAGTAAAGACGGTTGTAACGAATTAAAACAGATGTTGAAGAAGCCCTTAATGGTAGTTTCAAGAATTGAGGCATAAGAAGCATAAGAATTATGAAAAGAAGACTATGAAGCATACTCGCACGACTGAGTATGGACTTCTTGAACTCGAAGCCTAATAATAACCGGAATTATTGATAAATCGAAGACGGGGATGTGATTGAGCAGAAAATCTCTCACGGACGCATAGGAATTCTTATAAATCTCACTTACAAAAGGTGTATTCAAATAAGATATGAGGACGGAAATTAAATGCACTTGAAGCCTCTAGTAGAAGAACAGATATGAGAGATAACCAAGTCTATGCATTTGAAAAGGTAGAATTGAACTTCCTGATGATTCTTTTGACTGTAATTTATTGAGCAAAGTGGTAGAAATTAGATGATGCAAAGTAGTTTTCTTCGAATTTCCATCGAAGAAAAGAAAATAAGCAGTTAGCTAATTTTCTACTATGTGTATCTAAATTGCACTTTTTTCGTTAATTTAAGGAGATCATTTAAATAAGGATTAGTTTAAATATCTAAGGGGTAAGTTTACTTTTGGCAGTAAATTATGGACCTTTTCCATAATTGCAGGAATAGTAAGTCCCGCCAGATTTTCAGTCCTAAGGATGAGCGGACTGTTTGAGACCGGTAACTGATTTTTCAATAAAACTCGTTAAAATACACGTATTGAGTTCCTTTTCATGTTTTATCGGCCGAAATGTAATTTATGTAGATATCCTTCATTCGCACATTTCTTTATAGATCAATAGAGGGTGAATGAAAAGAGTTTATAAGAGAAGGAGAATTGAGTATAATTCTTGGAGAGACACTTAATAAGAAGTTTGATGGAGCACGTGAAAGAAAAACAGTGGAATGGAAGGGTAAAGAGGAATCATAGGGAATGATAGAAAAGGAAATCTAAAAGGAGGGATATGAAAGAGGGAGAATGTGTGATATAAATCTGGCTGAGGTGGAATTCCCCTATATCGCTCCCTCTTTCGTTTGGAGAATCCCTCGTGAATCGAATGGAGATGAGATTTTAGAGCCATACGACGCCATGACAATCGGAGCAATCAAGCGAGGAGCCGCGGTTCTTTCGGAGAATTCCTTGTAAAAGAGCCCAAGACTCTGAAGGACGCATTCAAAATAAGTCCCCTCGGCGGGTGATCACAGCTATCAGTGTATACGTGCGTGCTAATTTCTGCAGACGAGGAATACGTGCAATATCGGTTGGCGTGTCGGTTTGTTTTTAAAATTGAAACCTGCGTTTATGTCTGTGAGAGAAGAAAGATTTCGCTGGCTTGTAAAACAATTATTATATGTTGTGCATGAAAACTTTGGAATTTTCTATTATATATGTATTTATTGATAAATGGGCTGAAGTAAGAATAAGCTAAGAATAAGAAAGAGAAGCTTCAGTGCCTATTTTTTAAGCGATTTATGATTTTATTTTGTTTTTGAAGAATTGCTGAATTTGCAAGGAAATATATTTTAAAGAAACCGGTCTCATTGCACTTTTGTCATCTGCGATGATCGATGAACCTATGACGCTACTTAAACTGAAATAGTTTCTTGAAGAAGGTTACATAATTCTGATTTGAAATATAAAACAAAATATATGCTGCTCAAGAACGATAAATAATAAGTTAAGTCATAATAAGTTCATAGCTATAGAGTTAGCAATAGCTGACAGAAGTAAATTCCCATAGAATTGTTGAGGGATGACTTTTATATAAATAAATAAATAAAAGTGGTCGATAATGAAATTTCCTCAGGAAAACTATTTTTTTATTTTCTTTACATTATTTTGATTTTTATTTTTTTATAATATAATGCATTATTTTTTTATTTTCTTTACATTATTTTTAATGTATCATTTACATAATTCACAGTAAAAATTTCTATATTATTTCATTATCACCATGGAATCTATGGCAATTAATAATCTTTTGTTTAGTAAAATATTCCGTTGGATGTAAAAATTGTATGATTATTCATTCCTTTATATGAAGAAGGTTGGAGACTCTATAATTAAATTGGCAATGCACTATAATTGTTGAAAAACACTTTCACAGTCTCAAAGATTTAATTACTCGAGGCTATGAGGGAGAACAAAAATTTTTATTTCAACATCGTAAAACGTAATGTTAAAAAAATGCATTTTTGTTTAATGAAAATTACCTTTTACACCTTAAAGTAAAACTAACTTTTCATACTATTATGATGCCATCTTTTACGTTTTTTAACAATCAGGAGTCTCGATGCTTCAATTTAAAAACTGTGGACTTTAATATGTTCGGATTAAGCACCAAAACTTTAAATTCAACGAGAATATTTTTCACATATTTATATTCTTTTCCATAGAAAAGTCGAAATCATCTCACTTTATAAGTTAATTGCTTTGGTGTAGATTCAAAAGAGAACATTTGTAATTCAACCTTATTTTCACTATCGAACCAATTAATTTGGCACTTCGATAATTTCCATAAATTTGTATATTTTATGTTTTTTCCTTACCGATACTTAATAATACTTTTGAGAAGAGAATGATGAATTATAGGTTTTACTTAAATTTATCGATTTCAGTGAAATTAATAATTAATCAGAAATTAAAGGTCAATGCTCTCTGAATTCTCCTGTGCTATTAACCACAATCTCCTCCTCAAAGTTCTATCTCCAATCTAATACCCTTCTGCGAGAAATTTTCACTTATTTTCCGAACCTCTTTGGCGATTCTGCTCACACGCCGATAGCGTCCGGATGGAAAAGTCTATTAAATCAATGTCACTTTATTAATGAGAAAAGCAGAGCGATACCTTGTTCAACAATTCTTATCTCGGAGGGAGATACAAAAGCGGAAAACGAGGGGTTACCAACCTGTATTCCTTTAGCACACACGATGTTAAAAAAGAATCGTTTTCTTCTGCATTCCCTTGCGAACCATTAGTCTCCTTGTGGAGAGACAAAAGGGGAGCACATTCCCATAGGGAGATATATTGGCGCCTACACGTCCTCAACATCGCTTCCTTCTTCGCATTTTTCGGCCACAATTCCACGGGTATGGCCTGACTTGAATAACCACGAAACATCCATGAGTAGCTCAATAAAAACGGTGTTTCTGAAAGCTTTATACACTTTGTATATGGATACGTAAAGGATCCGTACTCTAAATTTACTATCACAAATATTCTTTGTTTCCAATAGTTGAATTGTAAAAGGAAAGAAGACTTTCATATCTACGGTAATAAAATGATTTTGAATAGAAGATCGGAGAAGAAATCTATAAGATTAATTAACTTTATTAATTCAAAATAACACCCAGAAAAGCTATGAAAAATTTTAAAGCACAGTGATTTTACCTAAATTATAACTAAATTGAATGAATTTGAATTATTAATTCATCACATTACATGGAATTCAAACATTTTCAGTCGAAATGAATAAACTGTGAATGAATTTTATGGAATGATTCATAGTCATTATCATATCGAGAAACTTAAATTATGATATTTTGCATATTTACTTATCATAGACTGGTCACTGAAAATTGTATCTGTTGATAACATCAAAATAAGGTAAATAAGATCATTTACGGGGCTTAAATATTCGTTCATGGAGATCTGAATCTTTTAATGATATAGTTCAGTTTCATTGAGCTAAAATGATGTCGTCATACACAATTGATTTATAACACATTCTTACCTATATACATATGATTGAGGTGTCTATTCATCAAAATGTTCATATGAAAATTGCATTCATGAGGAAAGAGCCATTTCTAATATCACCAAACTTTCCAACAATTGAATGCAAACTGCATTCTTAGTTAGTTCTATGTTTATGCGGTTTTGAATTCCTCGCAACCATCTATAACAGAAAAGTGATTTTGGAAGTCTGAATGTTTTTGATGAGACGTGGCCATTTACAGCCAACAGTTAACTCCGTTACCAAGGACGTGAGTGTTAAGATCCTTCAGCCAAAAGTATTATTTCCGAAATTACATTTCCTTCTCGAGCGCTGACCTTCAAAACACTTGAAAATGTAGGAAAACCGCGCGATAACTTATTCTCTCCCGAACAGGAGATCTCTTTCAATTCCGCTTTATCCATTTTTCTACTTCAGCCTCATTCGCACCGTCATTTAGAATTTGACGGGAAAGGGATTAAATGAGGTGTGGAGAGAGAACATGAGTGCGCAGCATTTCGTACCCTATTCTGGACAGACTAATGGAACATTTCACAGCACATATTCCCCTCCAAAAACCACTGAGTTTCCCTCAACTTCTCCCAGAACCTCCAATACAAAACTCCACACTTCCTCTAATGCTTCCTGGATATCTCACCTCAGAGGGAAAGCAACAATGTTCCCTCGACCGAGATGCAAGAGGTGTGGGAATATATGATCCAACCCTCCATTTTCCATTAACCTCGCCTTTTTTTCTATATTTCGTGGTGCGAATGCCGAATCAAAAGAGGGAGAGACCAATCGGCTAACCTTTGCTATGAATTGCATCCATCACTCGACCGTCTATGGAAAATGTGGCTGTTTTTTGCAGAGTAACGTTCGATCGGTTATAATTCAATCTAATGCATCGAAAATGCCGGTGGCGATAAAAATTCTCGACTGGGTTAAGGTTGCCCTTGATTGCGTTCCGGCAGCAACGAGCCTTTGATGGATGGCAATTTAAATATTTATCGGTATGCGGCTGATTAGTTTTCAGCACTCCAGGCTGCTTGAATAGAAATCTATGGAGAGGTTTGCATCTTTCCTATTCAGCTATGGGATGAAGTACGATAAAATCATATGAATACTCTTTAAAATTTGCATAACGACAACATTTGTAGAATGGCTATATCAAACTGTGGTTTTACAAATATATTGTTCCTGAATAATGCGATAAGAAGAATTAGAACAAAGAAGAGTTAAAAATACATCGATTAAATGATAAAATTAAATAACGAAAACCATCAAACTGTATAATACAGTATTATAATTTTAGATAATCCTCTACAAAGTCCAATCTGAATGCTTTGAGGAATGACGTCATGGTATTAATTTCTGTCTGTTTTCGTTTCGGATTGTCATTTCTTAAATCTTTTTCACTTGTAATAACTTTCATATTATGCTGCTTCTTCTGACTGTATCATCGCTTAAGAGATTATTTGAGATTAAGATTTTACCATCTTTTTTCTATTAAAACAAATCATCAAAATCTCAAAAATAACCTCTTCTTGAAGAATCAAACTTAATCTAGAATTCACCTCAAAAAGTATTTAGCTCAACAATATTTACTAGGAAAATAATCAGGCGACATCTTGCTTAATTCCCTTTCAAATTCCGCACATCTCCGAAAATCCACTCGTGCAATTAATTCGTATGTTTCCATTGAATCTCGGCGATACGAAATATTTCCGCATCGGTCGCCTGGAAAAGGATTAGCACGCAATGCAGTTCGCTGATTAAAAAAGGAACCCTTTCATCCTTTCTCGAGACGACAGTAAGACTAATTCTCGGAAGACGCGAACCGCTAAGAGAAAAGACATTCCACAATGGCATCTCCTTCAGACTGTTTCCCCCTTTCATTGCTAGGGTATCAGGACATAAGCCCCATGCACTCACCCCTTTACCACCGCCGTCTGAAAGGGTACGAGAGCTTTGTGGCGCTGTTGGGTGCAAAAGGGTATTAGAGTACCACCGAAGCAGGAGGTGTCCTCTAGGTGAGGGGAATCATAGAGGGCGTGTTCATTGTGAAATGGGAAGAGGGATTTCTCTCCTAACTGCAGATTTGGCCCTCACTTCAAAACTCGTACTCACTTCTTAAGCTCCACTCAACCTTAGGAATCGAGGATTCTTATTGGAGGATTGGTTGGACGGACAGTGGTGAGATTTTCCGCATCTGGACACACAAAGGGAAGGGAGCCGAATGAATGATTGGTGTGTACACAGGCTTTGTATTTACAGGTGAGCGAAACGCAGGAGCTATTTATTCCGGAAAACATGATTGGATCAGAGGAAGTTTTTATGAGAAAAAATGAATGGATGCGAGCCATTAAAGGATTAGAGAAAAATCCGATAAGAGGATTAAAATTTAGGTAAATTTATTGTGAAGTTGCCATATCTTTTTAGTCCTACGTGTAAACGGTTTTATGGGACGAGAAGCGTTGGGCATTAACTCATATTTTGCAGAGAGAATTTTCAATCTCATGCCATGATATTACTTTTATACATATAGGGAGAATCTATAGTACTTCAATAGAGGTTTTATTTATCTAATTTATATAATTTAAGTTACTAGTGGACAATTGTCCGGTGGCAACTTATGATGTCAAAAGGTACTTACATTAATTTGCAGATATTTACACAATAAACGGATATTCATACAAAACAGATATTTATACATTTTCATTCTCTGTGAGAATTTGCCAGCCCACAGGGTGATATGCCCACGGTCCACCCACCATCATGGCTACCGAAGCGGCCACGAAGTCCCCATCCCCTTTCGGGCGATCCCCTACTTGTCTCACATTTCGTCTCACATATTTGGATTTTATCTCTTAAAACTATTGTGGGATGATATTTACATTGAAGTAAATGATGATTTAATGAGCTAAAGCTTAATTTACAGATTCAAGCTATATAAGAGAAAAAAGAATTTTACGAAATGAAGAAATGGTGAGCGTTACTTTTCCTCATTTTCAACTACTTGTACCGAAATATTTTAACATGGAAAGTAAAATACTATCAGTTGCAATAGTTTTTTTAAAAGAAAAAGTAAATCAAGTAAAGTTTCTAAAACATACTTTGAGAAAGTTGTAGTAAAATTTCTTCTCCGGGGAAGCGTATTCGCCTCGTTCGATCAAATACTTTGTTCAACAGTCCGATTTGATTTTTTGAGATTGGGTTATCAAATATAGAATGGTTATTATGAAATAAATTTGCAGATAGTGCAGTTTATTTATCGAATGATCAAGGATTTTACAGAAGAAATGTTTCGTGGGATATTTTCCAAAGATCGAAAAGGAGTTGAGACGGCAAAGAGGATATTTTGAAGAGGGAATCAACTCCGGTCATAATGGAGCAAACAATGGGGCCCCCAAAAGACGATTGGAGGCCCCGGGGCCGATAGGGGTTGCGAAAGAAGGAGTATGTATCGGCGACGGAACAAAAAGGTTTGAGAAATAATGGGAGGAAAGAAAAGTTGACTCCCATTGAATAAAACAAACGGAGCGTATCGAATTCCGTCTTTTGGATTTGTGGGGGAGATTCTTGCGTGACCCGAAGGGTCCAAATGAGAAGAATGTTTAGCGGAATCTCTTGGAATTCCCGGGAGAGAAAAGACAAACAGATTGAATTATAATTCGATGCGAGAACGGTCTGGGAGTTGCATATTTATTATCACACTCGAGAATATTAAACTTGGCGACTCCTGCCAACGATCGATTCTGCCGAAGAACGTTTTAGGAATGTTACAAGCATAAGTGCGCTTTCAGAGGGCATTGTTCAATAATTTATTAATGAAAATAGTTAACCTTTAAAGATTCCACGCAACTATTTAAGATAATTTTCAATCGAATTTGAATCGAATAGAAAATTAGAATAATTGAGATTTTCTCAAATTTTTATGTTAGATTGGCTGTACTTGTTATAGAGATTTTAAGCCTTCGTGTGAGGAGTATGCTAAAGTAAGGATATTTCAAGTAAATGGCGATATTCAATTCACTTCACTTCTGAGTTTGATCATTAAAAATTATATTCATTTTCAAATTTTCATTACTTAAAATTATATGCATATTACATTATAATCCTCATTTATTTATCTTTTGAAGAGGAAAATGTATACAAATCTCTAAGGCATGATTTATAATACATATGATATATGCACCAATAAGAAGGAAAATGACTTTGAATATTTACACAGCTAATGGAAAGGAAGGTAAAGTATTAGTTGAGAGAGTTTGAAGTAGAAGTAAGTTACGCGTCTATAATTGCTTAATAAGAGGTAATCGTGCTATTTGTTGGCTGTAAATTAGATGGAGTACACTTTCAATTGGCGAATCCCATAAAATTCGTAATGAATTCAACTCTTTTTATCTGAATATTTATGAATGCGCCGCTTTTTATGCCTCACAGTTTTTTAATATTTTGAAATCGTAATCCGGATTTATGATACAAAAACGTACGCGGTCGATCTCTTCACCCCACTTAATTTAGATGTACGCCGTGTATTGAAACAGTTATTTGCTTCGAGATACATGCAAACCGGATTTAAACTAAAGGAATCCAGTGCTATTCATTGATTTGCTGGAGAGTATTAGTGTTTAATTGGAATAAATTGGAGGAAATTGAAGTTTAGAAATTGAAGTAAAAGTTATTACTGCTGCGTGAGTAATAAACGGAGGATTACTCAAAGTTTTTATTGTATATCAAACAAAGCCGGTTTTTTCATGAATATGATGGTCTAATTACTTTCAAGAAAATTTTCTTACTTACATAAAATGCAATATAAGAGGAAGGAAAAGTAGAACCTTGCCGTGTTACTTACATAAAAATAATTAATGAATCAGTAAATTGCAATTTTTATTGCAAGTATTCTTAAAGTATTACAGAAGTCAACTCTAAAACATGATAGTCTGGATAGTAAACATTGAATTTTTAATCCTGGATCATTTGATATGGTATGTTATAAATGTTTAGTTATTAATTTATTGCCCGTTTTCTCACATTAAAAAGCAAATAATGTCCTAATTAAGAAATTTATAAACTGCAGAATACAGCCAGAGTGTTGAGCTATCAACAACTAGCTGATTAACTATTCTGCCGTATTTGAGAACTCTCCTTTTCCATTCTAAGGAGCTGTTGTCAAATAAACACAAATCACACACCTCGGCAACGTTAAATCTTCTCGAGAAACGCCTAAAAGTTTCGAACCCCTTGCGAATTACGCGACAAAGGGCATTTGATACCACGAGACTTTCCCAGATTAAACTAAATCACCCAATTAGAGAAAGCCACGCCCCTTCTATTCCCACCTCTGTATCCCTTTCACCCGTCCCTTTTGCTCCAGGGGTCAACGAGGACACACTTTCTCTGCTGACCCCCAGCGGGTGACATGATATTCGCACCTTTTGGATTCATAAAGAAAAACACGAACATCTGTTCTAGTATTTGAAAGGAGCACTCTGTCCCATTGCCTGATATTTTTCCAGTGTGGATATTGGCCCCTTTGGTATAAGGCGTCCAAAATAAGTTTATTCAAATTTCTCCGCATCTCCTGTTTTTCCAGAACTAAAATGGCGCGTTTCCATAGTCGAATTCGATTTCCAATCGATAGTCGACCTAGAAATCGGTATTGAACATTTGGCTCCAAAAAACGTTGAATATACGAAATTGAAAAAGGAGATATCCAAAACGGCTTAGTCAATCGCCTACTGTTTCCTTGGATTAGTAATTTTAGCAAAATAGGGGCTAAAACTTCTAAAGAAAACATTTAATTTTCAAAATTTCAAACACAATGAATTTTGTCGCAAAGACATTTTATCTAAGTAATTAAAGAGAATTCAGATTAAAATCTATCCATTCAAAGTAATTATTAAATAACAACTGACCATTTTTTTCTAATTCATGACAGAAGATAACACGCATTAAATATAGTAACCACGAATGTTTATTATGGGTTTTACTGTTAATTTATCGATTAAAATTTAAAAAGATATTATATAAATGGTAAATTAAATAAATAGATTAAATATTTGTTGTTAGAGCTCTCTATGAAGCTATAAAACTAGAACCTAACTGAATGACCAACTCTTCTTTGAAAAGAAATGGGGTCATTGATTAAAAGTCAGTCAGGGATATTGTGATGGAAAACACTACAAAATATAGGACGTTTTTCAAAAGAATCGTATTTTCGCATCCCAATGGAGGTTTGTTGTAAGAGAACGAGATATTTCCCTGTAAATTTATTTGACAGTTTCGAATTCACTTTCTCATGTACTGAAATAGTCGTCGCGTGAGAAGCAATTCGATAACAGCTCACGGAAAGAGATTTATGAGTATATTTTATAGTCTTAAACAGAGCTTTAACCAGTGGCTATAAATATGTATGTTTAGAAAAATTCTGCACTTGGTGAAAGATTTATTCCAGAATGTTTTTATAAAAGTAATTCACATTTACTGCTTTTGTTTCAGATGTGATTTACATTCTGATTCTTCATCGAAATCGTTCATTTTTTATAATTTTGCACCTCATACTATATGATATTTTCACTTTATTCCTTTAGATGTATTATTTTTGTATATAATTTAATATATCCATGGATAATGGAAGATCTGAAAGAATAAAAGCCTAAAATAGGTACATTAATTAAGTATTTGATCTACGACTATCATAATTTTGTTGACGAAAATTTTATTTATAAGTCACCGATATTAAAAATTGAAACGTTTAGAAATTCATCTTTTTTGGGGAAAATAACCTTAAAATGGATAATATCGTGTTATTCTGTAATATGTTTTCCTGAAAAAGTATAAATAAGAAGAGTTTTGTATATATAAACTATAGGAAAATCATATTACTTTTAATATCTTATGTAATAGATTTTTATAATAAAGAGAATAACTAACTACCAAAAAAGTTATAAAGAACCTATTTAAGCTCAAAGTAAGTGAGAAAAAGATGAGTACAGTATTCATTCCCCTTAGAAAGATCTGAATAATTATGGATAATTATAAACAGATACTGATTCATATCTTAACGAACATGAATATTCTGTCACCGAAAAGAAACTTCTTTTTACCTTAAAAGCATAATTTTTTTCAGTTGCAGAAAAGGTTTGTTATATTATCATTGACGTAACTGATTAATTAGGTGGAATATAGATAGCTTTTGAGCCTTTTCTTCCGAAATTCTATTTTTAAAGAAAAACTTATACTTCGTAGAGTATTGTTTGTATATATCGATGAAAATATCTACCCTTAAATGGATTTACAATAAGTTAAAGATTTTGTTTCAATTTTAGTAAAATATTGAAATTATTCCTAATCTTACATGAAAGACCCTGATTTTATGTTGAATTTCGTTTAAAATCAAAACAGTTCCTTCAATGCAAATACGTTTGAAAATTGATTTATTCGCAGAAAGACTAATTTATAAGAGCATCGTGATATATATCGCTACAAACTAGCTAGTCTTAATGAAGGGATCTAAGTTCTTTCACGCCTACGGATAATAAAGCTGAATTGATATGAATCCAAATTAAATATTCACATCACTTCGAACGTGACTCCGAACGAAACACATCGTGTAATATTTCCCAGAAGTCGCCAAACAGCCTCATAAAAAATCCATCCGCCCTGCGTATCCATTTCGCCAGTATTTCGAATAATACCCAGAATGCAACGGTGTACCCATGGGATCCACCATTTTCATCATCAAAAGCCCGCGGAACACATCAATTATTCTCCCTCTACAATAAAAGTCGTGCCTATCGAATTTTTTTAATAATTACGGAATCCGAAAGAGGGCGCATTAACATATCCTTGGAGACGAGAACAATCAAACTCTTTATTTCCCCCCCCTTGCTCTTTCTTCCATTTGTCTAAATTACCGCCTTCTCAAACCCACTCTTGCCCATCGCCCTCTTCCATTCTACATTTCACCCCTTGACGCCTCCAAGAAATTATCTTTTTCTCTCCCGCAAAATGCCTCGCAAACTCTTTTCCATGCGTCACTTTCCTGCTTCAAAGATGGGGTTGGAGGAAGGAAGACACACAGAAGGGCTAATGGGCGCCTAGGAAACGCGGTTTCCCTTTTAGGAGTGCAGAGGGATCTCAATCAGGTGATTTCCCGAGGGAGCAGTTTATACCACACCCGAAGGTTTTCGGGAGGCCATGAGAATAAGGGAAGTGACGTGGCGCGGGAAAGACAATAGGAGAGGAAGTGAAGGGTGATGCTAGAGAAAGAGGTGAGAAGTTGAATGATGAAAAGGTCCAGATAGGTAAATAGTGTTTAAGCAGAATGAAAACTTGGGCGAAGAGAAAATACTTAATTTGGGGGCAGATGTTGTGGTGATGAGGTGGTTAAAGATGCAGCGGAAAATGACGCAAAACGATGCTGTGATTGGATCGCGGATTTCACACTCAATATGCAAGTGCAAAAAATAAGGGAGCAAAAAATGATTGTAGAACAAGGATTTTAAGGGAAATACCACAGAAATCAGACAAATATACGTACGACATGTCTTGCGTCAGTTTTATATTAATGATAAATATTGGTAATATTGATTTACTTAAAGCAATTATAATTTATTACAGTATTCAGTGTTCCATAATTTTTTTAAAATTCTTTATTCACGTGAGTAACATACAAATACAATTTATACTTGGATGAAAATAGGCTTCAATGGTAATGAAATTTAGTCATTTAAAACACTATTTATCCTAAGATGTAAGACTACATACCTATATTTAAAAGAATTGAAATGAGCTAAAATGAAAACCAAAGTCATATTATTCAAATGCGATTCGTTTTCCTTCAAGAGGAAAAGCGATAGAAAAATCAATTCAATAGATTCTACGGTAAAATATCAACAAAAATAATTAGGAATGTGACTAAATCATCAGATTAAGTTCAAGATGGAAAGTAAAAGGCGGAGATAAAGTGAGGATTATGTGTATGGGAGTTTTGATCTGGAAACAGGTGTCCATTGTGCCTCCGTGTTTTTAACTCGTGATGTGAGGAATGAGGCGCGGGATAGTGAAAGTTTGGAGAGGGAAAAAATATTTTACGAGGCCTCGGTGGGTTTTTTGGATGAGAACATGGGTGGTTTTCTGAGGGGAAAATATTATTAGTTTTGCCTCGCAGTAGAAAACGTAAATTATTCGAGTTTGTAGAGAAGAAAACTATTTCCGATATGTTTCGGATGAGGAAAGATGAACTAAGTAGGAAATATATATGTATATATTAATGTAAAAAAAGTTTGGAACTTGGATAGTGATTTTCACTTCTTTCAGAACCTTGACCTTAAGCTAATTTCCATTCAGGAAAAATATCTTTATATCTGATATTTAACAATAATAATAAAATGGCTTATTCCATCTAACTAATTTAACTGATTTACAATGATACTCCCCAAAAGTGACAGCTTTAACTAACTTGAAATCCAAAATTTTCGTCGTAAATATTATTCATATCAAAATATTTTGGATGCATATATTATTATTTCTTTTTCATTTTTTAGTTTATTTTTTGAAAATTAGCCTAATAATGCATTTTGGTTATCTATCTCGAATATTTATAGATATTTAGAAATTAGGAATTGTAAATGCACCCTGTTAAGGGATACTTTGTAGAATTGGACAATCCGTAAAATTTAATTTAATTGACAAGAAATAATAGTTTATTTTATAACATAGATTCCTTCTACTTGGAAATTCATAAATAGATACCTCAAAAATGTTCAGGAGCGATATTTTTGCAATGAAAGTTTAAACAAACGAATCCAATACTCCACTATAATACTTATACTGTACTCCACTTATTAACAGAAAAGAATATCTTATAGCGTAAAAAGTATGAAAGAAAAATCGAGAAAGAATATATTGGGATAAACTACCCGAGAGACGTATTGAGAAGAGTTCATTTCAAATGTCGCAAGATATTGAGTGGTTCACTGAGAAATGAAAAGCATTTGGATTAAATGAGTGATGGGATTTGAACTGAGCGCTTCCAAAAATAAATTGAAGCCATGAATAATGCATTTTGGATATCCTTCTCCTCATTATCGATTGGACTGAGAATTCAAAGAAAGAGACTTCTTCTTTTCGATAGAACTTATTTATGTCCCTTATCAAATGAGAAAATTATATTCCATCCAGATTTCAAAACATTTCAATTAGTGTATCGATCCAATGCTGAAAAGATTTTGAGTTATTCAAATATTCCCAATCTCCTAGACTAATGTTCTTTTGCCTTTAAGAAAAATGTAAGATAATTTTTTTCGAAACTTTTTAAAATCAACTATTAAGCTTATATTTCGACTTTATTTCAATCCGTTATTATTTAAACTGGATTCTAAATAAATTTGCATTATATTCTGAAAGATCTCTCACTCATCGAATCTCGTGTATTTAGTAATAAAAAAATTCCTTTCTATCTCATTTTTGAAAGATTTGTTGAATTTATTGAAATTCTATGTAAAATTAAAACTACTAAGATAAGCTCCTTGTATTTAGTTATCGACTAAAACAGGACTAATGGTGCAGCGATTAAAGTTTTCGCGTGTTATATGAAACAAAATTACCATTAACCCATATAACTGAAAATTTAAAAAGAAAATAGAATGAATATTATATAAAGATGCTTGCCCAAAAATGCGTATCAGTATAGGATGCCTCCGGTACTGCAAGTTTCTGTTTTCCATCCATTAAAGCTGATAAACTGCCGTAGTGACATCAAAAGATTTGATATCAAGTTTGCCGAAAACATTTTATTGATTAGACAACAAAAAAATTACAGGGATACGCCGAAGCAAACGTTGGCGATCATGTCCAACTGATTGAAGTTAGGTTATAAATATATATTTATGGTATTATTATACATGTATGATATAGGTTATGCATATATATTTCATTGTTCTTTATAATTATGCCATAAGACGATAATGCTAATTGAACAACTCCGCCCGATATAAGTTCTGATTCGTAAATTCTAATTTGAGGAGGAATTAATAAATGAGGATAATATTTGAACCGTGAAACCTCCCTTCGCGGAAGAGAGTAGTAGTTTTTATAAGGATGAACGGTTTAACAGTGGTAATAACTCATCAATTAAACTTAATATTAGGACATGGATATCGGAAGTGTTGAGCAAAAACACTGTGCGACGAGGACAAGGAAGAACCGGAACTGCCGGTCCTCTACTCTTTCCGTTGAGCCCGCATTACATATTATGGGCAAGGAAGTACGGTGTTGGTCCGCACGGCGGCACCGTCCGCAGTAATGGCTTCATAGGAGCACCGGCCACACAAAGTGATGGGGGAAAATACCCCTTCATGTTTCAGAAATTTTGGCAATATTATTCGACGACAGTTGAGGTGCTAGAGGGATAGACCTCACGTGATCGGCAACTGGGAGACCCGGGATCGATTCCCGGTTCCGTCAGACTTTTTTCAAGTCCATTCTTCGTTGGGAATTGAACTTAGTATTTTATGGAACGTATTCCTTTGAGTTCATAATTCCACCCTTATATCTGTAACAAATTAATACGCGATGAAATACTCAGTAGCGCAATTTTGAGTCGCTAACGACGTTTATCCATGAAAATGAATCTCAGATCAAGAACATTTGGAGAATCACGTACAAGTCGTGGTGAAGTTAAATCTTCGGAAGCACAACGGAATGTCAAGGGAAACTTCCGTTCTGCAAAAGAGAGCATCCAATTAAGTCAGGTTCTCGAGCTTTGCATCGCCATAAAACACACAGTGAAGGCGTTCTTAACCACGCCCACTCCAATTAAAAGTTTCCGCATTTTTAATGTCGGGGCCGAAAAGAGAAGTGGGTAGCCCACGTATGCGTACGAATATCCACCCAACGAAGAATTACGCGAGGGTCTTTGAAACCTCATCTTTTGTCTCCTGAATGAGACGGAACAATTCATGAGATTGGCACCGCTTTGCTGAAAAAGACTGGAAAATGAAGGTGTACGTTGAAATTTCAGAGGCGACGGCTGCTCTTTGTACTCAGATATTGGAGATTCAGCCACGAAGCTGTTTCTCTGTGCATGTGAAAGCCAATTTAAATGTCTACGGAATTACTTTTGAATTTTGTCGCCATATAATAGAGCAATTTTGATGAACGTGTTTGAGGGTGAACATACTGTGAGAAAGGGATCCAATGCTAAAATCCTAGATGTCTATTAGATGCAAATGAAATCATTCAAAACGGGAACCGGAATTCCGTAATAAAATATTAGTCGGACAATCAAATGTCCACGGATTTTAAAAGTTATATTGATATTTGAATACTTTATTTTCCTCAATGGATATTTATACAAGATTATAAAGGAAAAAAAATTCTGATTCTAAAGTAATTCGAATATCACTTAAGTTTTTCGCAAAAAAAATTAAATAGGCTAGTTATGAAATTTCGTGTTTAGATGTCAACGTGATTTCCTTTACATTAATCTAAATAATTATCTAAAATGTTAATTAAATATAACATAATTAAATGATTATTATATCGATACCTTTACCATTCTTTATCAGTGTTTTTTTTAAGCTTTCATATTAATGTCTATACCTATCAATGCTCTCACTGAGGTATGTAACTTTTTATACGCATAGAGAAAATGTTTTGAGATAAATGGAGAAATTGTTTGATCTTTCTTAATTTACATCATGTTTTTGCAGTTTAGCATGGTTTATTTTGCAGTTTAGCAAGTTATCGAAAAAGCAAGCATTTCTAACCTTTATTCTTCATCTAAAAATTCAAAAGATATTCTATATTCCAAAAACTCATTATTTTATGTCGATAATTAGATATATATTAAATTTTTATTCCGAGTAAAATCAAACATTGTGCATCATTTATTTACAAAGATAGTTATTTTAGGATTTAAGCCGAATAGTATAACTAGGAATAATTGTGAATTTCTTGCGAGCATTAATCATGGCTATAATGTTTCAATCAAAACAAACAAAGTTATAGAATATATTTGGCTTCGTAGGAATTAAACTGCAAAGGTTAAAACCGCACGTTATGATGATTTAACAGAATCAATACACGGATTTATGAGCTTAAGAAATCTCTTTTAACCATATCCGAGGAATTCCTGAGGGTGGAATTTGGGGACTAATTTTAAGTGTAGGCGCAATACATTCGCTTTCGTTAACTGCAATCTCAAAGTTGTTGTAGTGAATTCATAAAAGGGAGCGGCGAGTTTTGAATTATCGCTTTGCGTTTTATGAGAATTTCCCCCGAATTTTTTAGCCGTGGATGGAGGAACCGTTGTTATGGGGATAGCTTGAAAGGGCCCTTTTTTAATTTTGCGAGCCCTTTCTCAGGTATCTCTATGGCTTCCCGCAGTCGATCAGGTAAAGGGAGGGTTTTCAAGGGGTTGAAATGGGTTCACTGTTGGGCGTATGCACGAGGAATCAAGGTGTTCTGAAGGGAGACTGCGGGAAACACGTGGAATGAACTGTTTTTTGATTCGGAAAGGGAGGGGCAAAGTAATGAAATTCGCTTATTAACTGGGGGAAGGCAGGGATTTCTATATAAAAAATGTCGGAATTATAATGAATATGCACCTCTCGTAGCTCTCCGCTAAATTAAGAAAAGATGAATTTTTCCTTTTTATGAATTCCTTGCGATAAAAAACGTAGATTTATATTCTTTAGAAACTCGTGGGGTTTTCCTCCAAAATGAACGAAATATGCGAACTGTACCAGAACTTGATAAAGCTCGTGAATTCAATTTACCTTTAAGTAATAAAAGGTTATTTTTGGGAGTTTGCAATGCCATTTTTCTTTGTGTGGACGAAATCAAATATGAGGAGGTTCTTAATTTATATTTTCTCTCGGAACCGTTTCAATAACTTTCAATAAAGTTTTCCTTTCTCAACAAAGCATTTTTTATTTTTCCTTTCCTCCTTCCTCTATAAAAATGAAAAAAATAATTATGCAAGAAAATCGATTCTAAATTTTTTAGTGAATTTTATGGTCAATCATGAATTACTTCACCCAGCACTTTTAATACTATTATTATAGGGAAACGACACCTTTATGATGCGATGTTGCGATTCCAAGAATAATTGGTAGATGCGGTTGGTGGAAACCCTTTACATTTTAATTATTTATAGTGTGCTCATTCCATTGTAAGTGAGCAGATGGGAGCTTCTTTGCTTCCTTGGTTTTGTACAACTTCAAAATTTCAGGACCATGTTTGCTGTTAAAATATAGTCTTTCCATACTCTGTATAAAAATCTTTCTCTACTCTTACATTGAAATATTTTGCGTCATTCTCTAAATCTGATCATCCGCCATTTGTTTTTTATTTACCATCCCTAGAACCTCTTTCCAAAAATACGTTGGGGCCTAACCACTTCATCTTCTAGTCTATCTTCAGTGCGTGTCAATCCACGTCAACGGCAGAGATAAGGCCACTGAGAAATATGGAGAAAGGCTATGCGAAAATGATTGAAGAAGAAGACAACGGTCGGGATGTGTGACAGAAAGAAGGCGAGAGGAAATGGGAAGAAAGTGTATGAAAATAAAGAGTGTGCAGCTCAGGCGCATGAATGAAGAGGCAATAAGAAAGAACCGGAAGCGAAGAAGCCCTATGAACCGAGTGTTATTGATAACAGGAAGGAAAATCAATACTCAGAGTCAATTAAATAAAAATACGGTGGCGCTGCAAACGAACAGATAGCCCTATTTTTAGTCGAATTGTTATTGAAAACAAGAAAAAGGTTTCAATTATTTATGAATATAATGTTGTGCATTTCATATTTTTATGTATACACAATGCCAATCCAAAACATACATTCCACTTTATCTTATGCCAAATATTCAAATACAAAATCAAAAGGGTTAAACCAGTGAAAAAATTTGCATTCACTATGTTTTTTCACTTCTGTTTAACATGCAAAGTTACTAACTACTTTTCCTGACTTTTATTATTTTGCTTTGAAAATTGACAGACGGCAGAATAACAGCAAATAAACTGAGAAATGCATGTGGGTTTGTTCGGAAAGTAGAAGAAGCGAAATAAAGTGGTTAGATGAGGAAGAATCAGGAAAATGATAAAAGATGAAAATAGGGAGAAGAAATGCGGTATGGTGTAGGATCTGATGGGAGAAAGATCGAAAAGAGGTGATAGCAGGTGGTATTCTTTCCTTACATCCTCTGGAAGAAGCTCTGGTATCGCATTTTCCATATGCTGCCGAAAAGGGGGAAGCAGATGTGGTATTTCGTTTCCTCCAATTCATTCCCTGTTTTGAAGAACCAAAAAAATTAAATAATAACTCGATTGTCTTAGCGAAAATCTTGCATTGATAAATGTACTTACCTGCAAGACGATAGCAATAAACAAAAATATCAACAATCTTCATTTTTTTTAAAACTTTTACCGAATGATACAGAAATTTTATGAATAAATTAGGTAATAAAAGAGGTAATATCTTTGAAATGGTAATCCAACTGTAAAATAATTAAAATTTTTGGTTCATTATGGCTTCTAATAATAATTTATTTATACTCAACTATTGTGAGGTGATAATGAATTTAAATTGGTCTTCATCTATTAATCATAATTTTACACTCAGAGTTATTTAATAAGATTCCCATTCTCAATGAGACAAATATGAAATTCTACAAAAATAAAATATTTTTAATCATGAATTTTCTCTATGATAATTTTATTCCATTTTTATTATAATTATTGCACTGCTGATAAGAAAGAAACCAGCGTCTGACTTCATACAGATCAGAAACAAGAAAGTATACGAAGTAATAAGATTCGAGAGCAGGAATTCAATTTTCCACCAACTACAGGCATTAACAATAAATTTTATAAGTATCCGTATGGGTGGTATTTTCACCCTCTGCCACACCCAAAGAAGTAACTTCAATGGTATTTATATAAAATTAGGCGTCAAAAAGGAATAGCATTAATGCTTTATAATATACAATCATTCAAGGTTCTATGTATCATTCGATGAAAATATTTGAGGATTCTCAGTTAGGTCTCTCTTAATCACTTATAGTAAAATAAACCGATGTAAAGAGACTGATTAATTTGTAGAGTGCCGATAACAGCACATATCTGCTTTCTCACATGTGATATTTCAACACAAATAAATTAAATTGGTGCTAGTATTATTTATGGAAAAATATTGAATTAAGCCAACAAAAAACGATTTTTAATGCCCCGAATTTTGACTGTATTCAGTTTATGAAGAAAAATATATGTACATGTAAAGATACGAAGGCATATTAAATTAATCTTCATTCGAAAGTATCTTTTAAAATATTTCCTAATAATTAATTAATTACTTTCATCAAAGAAAACATTCATCAAATTCACTACTTAAAAGCTTTCGAAAATCATTCATTAATCTTACTCATAAAGAAGGTTCATCAATTTATTGATATAGGGAATTACCGAAGCTTTTCAAATCAAATTTATAAAAAAGCTCCAACACTCGTTCTTATTTCCTGTTGAGAATGATTGAATAGACGCTGAAAATTGATCTCTTTTCTTCTTCTGCTGCGAATGGAAGCAGCAGAGAGTGATGGTGCGCCTCAGACCTCTGGAGCCAGAGAGCTATCATTCAACTAAATAGGACAGCCATGCACTTCTGCCACCTAACGAACACATTCTCTACTTCAATAAGGAAGCAATCTTAAGATAAAGAAAATTATGGTATTTTCGATAAAATATTTTCTTCTGCGAGAATCTTAAAATGAACATCCATGCATTTTCGTAAGCCGTCGATATAAACTATATTTTAATTTTTATTCTCTCCAAAACTTTAAAAATTACCTTTGTTTATCTTCGGATCAATCTTAATGAATACCTGAAAGTTGAACGAATGAAACTAGATAAAATCACACTCGTTACTATAATTAATTCAAAAAGAATCAGTTGTTTCACTGAGTGATTCATATTGTCATTCACATGAAAATGATTTACCCCCTGCCACACGCCGAAAGGCGGCTTGCAGGGTACTTATGTAGATGATATTCTCCTTTATTCAGGTAGATCAATAAAAAGCTATTGAAAACATTTCGTCTGTCAATTAGCATAGAAGAACACGAACTTAATGTGGAGCTCCACATTCGTTCATAATACATTAAATGTCGGTTCCGATGTGAGGGGAAGTCATTTGGACTCCAATTAATCCATCGCGTATTTTATGAATATCGCATTTTACACGAGAAGAATGCTCAAAAATATCTTCGAGAAGCGAAAAACAGAAGTCTATCGAGAGAAACGGATTGAAGAAAATATTTTTTCCGAGATCTCTTCGCATAGATCAAGGACATCTAAAAGGGTATGATGGAGGTCCCAGGGCAGTCACTTTTCTTACCTCTCTTGGGTCAAAACCTCTCTCAGTTCTACGCATACTCTACCAACCCGCATGCACTACGTGGATCGTTTATCATGCAAAGTCATCTCTACCCCGAATTTTTTCATCCTCAACCAAGTTTCCTTCATTGGCCTTTCATCTTTCTTCTTTCAGTATTTATTCTCTACTTCGCTTCCTCTGTAATTAAGTTAAACGGAAACTTTAAAAAGGGCAGTACTGAATTCGATAAAGAAATTTCTCTGTCTGCTTTCATCATGAGTTTTATTTAATTCTATCTTCATTAAATATGAAAATTCAAAGTTTCATTTTACAGGTGCATTGCAGCTGTTATGAAATTACAATGAAAACTGAAATTATTTCGTGAAGATCCGTGGGAATGGTTATGAGTGTGAATATCGTCGACACCTTTAAAAGTATACAATTTCTCTTATTCATACTCGATTTCATTTATAATTGTCTCAATTTCAAAGACATTCCAAGTAGACTGTGTGATACTGGCTCTTATTTGATTGTATAAATTACAATGCGAACGAAATTTTAACGAACATTATATTGAATTTTAAATAAAAACATGTATTATTATACGTTTCATATCCATCGTCATACGTTTCTCTATCCATGTAGTTCCCCAAAGAAAACCATCAACTGATACTGTTGATAATAAACAGATGCATTATAAATATAAAAATCGAAACTCACCATTCGCGATATTAATCTCTAAATGAAATTCAATACTACTAACTTCAACAAGAAATCGATGTATCTAAACCAATCATTTTATACATAATAATTTTGCCAAGTTGAGTTAACGTTATCTTTTACTTCACATTTTACCACATAAATGCAGTCAGTACCTAAGCTGCTGGCAATTAAATATAGATAATTATATGATAAATATATCTATTTTATTGTTAGTGTGTATTGCAGAAATTTTAAATTGTGAGGATATTAAAAAAATAGTCTGTATAGAAATTGTTGGAGTTTATATTCTGTTGGAATCCGTTGCGAAAGCCTTCATGTATCAAACTCAGATAAGAATCTAGCAAATGTCAGCTGGAAAAGGAAGCAAATTCAGCGCTGACGGGATGATTTTCCCAAACGATTAAAAAATCATGTTGCAGACAAAAAGCAATGAACTGTGTGTTGCAATTTGTATGCAGCATCTCCTTTCTTCGTGAAAAATGAGAGAAAAGCAGTCATTGGCTCGGCGTTAACTGCTTCATCCGCCTAATGACATCCAGAAATTCTCATCTTTGAGCCGTAAAATATTAACCGCATAATCTCGTTCGAGGAGTGTTCAACCCCTCCAATCAGTCACATGCAGCACGTACGCCACGGAATGGAGCGCCGGAGAAATGGCAAAGCTAATAAAAATGAGAGCAGAAGACCTCTCCCTCTGCTATGCCCTCTTGGACACCGCATTTTTCCTCTCTGTCGAGGAAAGAAGGCTCGAAGGAGAGGAGTTATGAGTCTCAAGTCGCTCCTGCATCAGAGTCGCCTAAAACTTACATCGGGTGTTCTTGTTGTCCACTAAATCATACCACTTAAAAGATCTCGGAGATAAATTCAGAAGAAATCCCTCTTCCTACTTAAGCCCACTCCCCGAATCCACCTTTAGGGGCTGGAAAAAATCTGCATGCCCTTCTTACGAAATATTGTGTTACTGTGACGGGATATATTCGGTAGCTCATGGTCGTTGCGGAGTAGAGAATGTGTATATTAAAACATGAGGTATGGTCGAAAGAAAATAACAATTAGGATGTGAAGAATATCAATTCCGCTTTTCTCTAGCATAAAACTCTCTTTGGTTACCACGAAGATTCTAAGATTTAATGCTCCGATGTTTCTCTGGTGGTTATATAATGAAAGAAAGAATAAGAAAATTATATGTGAGGAAAAGTCCTTTTAACTCGTGACAGTCTAGTTCATCTGGTAATTTTTGTTCCAGCATTTCCTTTTCAGAGGAATAATAATTCCCTTTTTTACGTCTCCAGTAAGGGAGAGAAAGAGAAAAATTGAGCCATTTCATTATCCACTTCTACTAGAACTTTTTCGTGTTCTTTTGCCCGGAAATAATTTTCCGGATGCTTGTTTGTGCATCATCCTTAATTAAAAAGTTGAAAAATCTCCCTTCTCTTCGAGAATTTAATTAATCACGACTATACTTATGAGTTAGTCGCATATAATTCGAGAGGGATTCTATTTTGGGCAAAAGTTCTGTTCCGAGTGCTCATTTCTTTTTTACAGGAATTCGCAATTCCAAGCGGAAGCCGTGGAAAGTTTGTCTTTCATCATTAATTTTTCTCTCCAAAAAGCTTCTTATTAATAGGAGGATGGGATTGGAATCATTTGATCTATGAGAAATCGGCCTTTAATGGATTAGCAAAGAGAGAGTTAACTCCTATGTGGTGACTCACAACATTCTACTGCATCATACCTCCACATCAAAGATAAGAAATAATAACATAAATAACTGTGACATATGATATTTAACGTCCAAGTATGCAGAAACGAATGGAAAAGGAATACACAAAGAAATAATGAGTGATCTTGAAGAAATATAAATTAAGTCGAGAATGAGTAAAAGACTTCACTCGATCGAATTAAGGCACATTTGTTATTGATAATCAAATATGTATGCATAAAACTTAATTGTTTGTGAAAAACGCAAGATAGTTCACTATATGTTGAGGACTTTAATTGTAGAAGGAGAAAAGAAAAGGGATACATATAAATTATGAGGCCGATATATATAATACATATTTAAAAAATATCTTCTACTTTTTATTTACGGACGAATGTCAGGAACAGAAAAGAGGTAAATCTTACCACCACGAAAACCACCGATACTTTCTAAGTATTGTGCCTCAAGTAATAGGTGCCAAACTAGGGTTCACAGAATTGTTTGAGACATTACCGATTCTAGCAAAAGTTGGAAAGATGATTCGAGTTCTACTGTAATTAAGTAAACTCTTTAGAAGAATAAATTTGTAATCGTTTCCGAGTTGCAGTTGTGTGAAACAAATCTAATAGTGAAACAAGGAACAAAAGGTTCCCATCATTTCTATTGATTGAGTTATTGTCGCTGTAACACATTTTAATATGTGTACCATAGGTTTTTATTGATTTTTTGCAACTTACGAGAACAAAAATCGGTATATTACAATTTATTCTTAAACGATTTAGAATAAAAAGTAAATTTTCTCTAATAATATCTCCACTTCTATTCCATCCATACTGAGGATAATAAGAATTAAGGTATGTTGATTCATTATAAGAATTCGAATATTCTTATCATCGCCATTAAAATTTTGAAACCATTGAAAGCTTCACTGAAGTATCCTATTAACTTGCCTAACTCTGGAAACTAATACTCTGGATGATTCACTAACCGAAGCAGAATATCTTTATAATCAGTTCAGATTTACCAATTGAATTGACAAAACTTATTTATTCCTTTAAGGTAGACTCCATAGAAATATATTAACTCTACTTTTACTCAGTAAATTCTTCAGAGATTATGCCATTAATCTATGATAATGGATTTTCTTTCCAATAACGTTTTGTATATTAATTTATTACTGTTATACTTTACTACTTTATACTATCACTATAATTAAAAGTCTTCTTTCATGATAAAATATCAATTATTCGACAAGTTTTACCTAACATGGCAGTTATCTTAATCTTTTCAAATTTTCCGTCCATTGACACGGTATATACCAAGTTTTCAATCAATGTGTTCACCTAGTTCTTTGATGTGTAATACAATTTCTAATTTTACTTCTACAGTTTGATGATTATTTATATTTCTATGAAATCTTAAAAAGCAAAAAATCGTATGTATTTCTGTCTCCAAAATATTTACAAATAAATCACTGGAGAAAGTATACACTTCATTCATTTAAAGAAATTTTATTCTACCCAAGTGGATCTTTCCAGTGGTTTTCGCTACAAAAAGAATACCTGCAAATATACACTCAGTTATTCAGTTCTAAGATCATTCGACACGAAGGTTATTTGATTTCATATCATTCTAAGCATCTGATAGCCGTACATGTTAGTTACAATTCAAATTAATTTCTGTTGATGTAAATTAGAAAGTAATTTTAAGATGTTTCCATCTTTTTAAAAATATTACATTATCTGAATATTAATCGATTAAAGGATTTGTCCTTGAATTGTTTCATTTTCTGTTAAGATGGATGAAAGCAATATTTCAAAACTGCAGTTTCAAACAATGGTAAATAAGTCTAAATAGATTACCACTGATGCAGTTCTCATCACATAAACAATCACTTCTAAGGAGTACACATCTGTGGTACGACAAACAAATCGCTAGGGATGATTAAAATGGACTCAACCTACATTTCCTTTATGGTCGTATTATTCATAACAGCTCCCGGAGAGTGCTTCTTCCTCGCGACACTTCGTGTGAACGACCAGAATAACACCTCAGGAACAAAAATAGGGAGTCGATAGGAGCAGGTGACCCTCGACGCATCCCGGTCTCGTTCATCACTCCAAGATGGGGAATATTACACACTTAAGTCCCTCATCCTAACACCTTATGCGTCTCTCCCTCAATCTTCCAGGGAAGCCCACCAATCCTTAATTCCTATACCTTCCTCACCCCCTCCGCACCCCGTCACATCTAAGGAGAGATAGAGGTACAGTGATGTATCGTTCGATCCCCTTTCTTCCCATAATTCCCCTGAAAACTCCGTGGAGTTTGGGGTGTCGGAGATGGGAAACGAAGAAAAACAAGAAACAGGACTTGGTCTCCCAAGAGACCGACCCCATCTGTCCGATATCCCCTCTCCTGGACGGCTATGAAAAAGGGGAGCATGAATAAGATTTCCCGTATTAAGCGTGTTTCTGAAGGAAACCTGAGGCTAACAACGTAATCCCCTAACAAGTTCAATCTCGACTCGACGAAGCACCATAAACTTATTGCCTTGATGCCCGTACCACCTATCATGTCTACGAACATGATTAAAGTCGTAGATAATCAATAGGAAAGTAAGAAAAACATATTAAATGGAGTTATACAACATTAGAATTGACAGGAATATAAAAATTATAATGATACGTCGAATGTATAATAGAGTTTGTTAATTTAGAAGATCCTAAAATACTTCCACCAACAATTCCTGATATTTTTACTATTGCTTGCTAGAAACATGAAAGCGATATTTAATATTTATATGGTATCGATTCTATTTCAAGGAAGCTCAAGTTCCTCATCATATTACTAAGCAAAGTTCACTTGGTCTGAGCTTATAAAGACCCTTTTTTAATAAAAATATTGCATATGTAATTATAATGATATAAAATAAATCAAATTAGAAAGTTAAAATTTACAATAATAAAGAAAGAAAATAATAAAGAATAATGGATAAATATCTAATAATGATAAAAATTTTTATAATATTAAAATAAAAGGTTTGCTATTATACATTCATGTCTATTCTTATGGATATATAACTCACGATCTTCGAAAAAAAAGTTAATTAGTTGTGCATTAGATTTTAATCTATGTTAAAACCTCATCTTCTTTGATTTACAGATAAACAAACATGATCGTTGCTTCCCATTCAACGATGAACTACTGAAAATTATCTGAAAATGTCAATGAGAAATTTTTGAATGTTTCGTTAACTAGCTACAATAGGTATGAATGTAGTTATTGAATGATCTTTGTTAAAGTTCTAGACATTCTTGAACTAATATTTAGATAGCTAAATAAAAATTTATAATGTACATTATATTTAATTGGATATTTTACACTGAACCGGAAATTTTTATTTGATTATCCTTCTATAAAAATTCAAAATGGTTCAAATAATTGGTTTGAAAAGTTACCGATAAAACATGAACAAAAGGAAAAATCGGAGGATATGGTGGAAAATTTCGTTTTATTGAGCACTCCATCTTCCAATCCTAACTTTCTTCCACCGCCCTTCTTTCTCCCCATACTCTTGCCTTCCCATTTCTAACATCCCTTTGTCACCCCTTTATAGTATTTCTGGGCCTTATTTTATTAGCAGTTCCCGAGATGACGTTCTTTCCATTTCGACGGACTTCCAATTTTCAGCTTCCCTCCAAATTTCATTAGCGTTCGTTAATTTCCCTCGATGTTTTTCTCTCACTGGTCGTTCTATTTATTCACTGGTGTGGAACATCCTTCTATTATCACATTTCATTAATTGCTTTTCCGCTTACATTCATCGATCCCTTTTGATCGTAGATAAATCCGAGTATATCCCATTGTATCTGATTAAAAAACAATTCATACTTCATTTTTGCCACTTCATCCTTGTGCATTTTTCACTGTCATTATAACTGAATAGTATCCTGAGAGTTTCATTTTTGTTATTGATATTATTATTATTAAATCTCTTATATATATATATGATTCTTTGTGATCCTTCTACCATAGACATCCAGGGGCTCAAAGACGTACCTCACCCTACTGTGTGACCCCCTACATAACCTACTTGTCGATCCGACAAGTTCACAACTTTATTATGAATCTCATGTGAGAATTTGGGATAGATTTTAAAGTTTTTCACTGGAAAACTAATTTTATCGTTCGGTTTAAATCTTCCAAGAGACGTATTAATAGTTGCTTTATCAATGCATATGGCTTTTTCAACTGAATACGGACCGGATTTGTTGCTCCGTGTGATGATTTAGTGTCCAGATATCAATGAATTATATCTGTAAGGACCGTAGACAGCAAATGTTCAATTTTTATGAAAGTAAATATAGGTTATAGAACATTTCATTGAATACCCAATTAGTGCAGAGTAATATTTGTACAAAGAAAATTAAAATTCGTACAAAATAATATTGAGAAACGGAATGAAAGGAAACTTATAATCCAATAGCTTCAAACATGTTTTTATATGCCTGATAGTTTCTTCAGCTATAAAAAGAATTTTCCGGGTAGGATAGCTTAGAATGAACAACATGTGTTCATTGCGATAATATTGTAGAACAGACTTAAGGTTTGTCTTAGCTAAAATATGGGCGAACTTAATATTTGATAATATACATTAAATATTCTACAATATTCTACGTTCAATACCACTTGATTTGGTCAATGAGCAAATACATTTTTCTTTTCAAATAGTTCGGAGATCTAATCTAGATTAAGAGTAAAAAAATGTAAATATATACAAGTACAGTATGTTCTATTCTGATAATGGACCAGAGCCTTGCTAGTTATTTCCTTATCGTTTGTCACTTACGTACAACAGTTTGGTGTTGACGTAGTCTCCTTTTCCTCTCATCACCTTGCCATCTCACTACTCATCTCCACTTTCATCCTGTTTCCTTCTTGTGTTTTCTCCTCTTTGTATTTTATTTTTATCTCCTCTTTTGAGTCGCTCCCTTCTGAATCATCCATCATCTTACCTTTTTCTTTCTCTACAGTTTTCATCACCTTCTCCAACGCTCGTTTCCTCTTTTTGTCCCATCTTCTTTCTCGTCAAGGGAGTAGTCCTTGAAATGTTTCTTTCTGATCAATACGGAGCTACAGATTCCCATTGAAAATATTTTTCTGAATCGAGGATGAAAGGGGCAGTTGCTCATGATTACCTGCCATAGATACGTAACGGTTTCCTGAATCAAAAGTCTTCCACCTCAAGATAAGATTAATGAATTATGGTCGAATTAATTAAGAAAACAGGCGATTTAACAGAAAATTTACGCTAAATGGTTTAATAATTTCACATACACTCTAAGAAAAAATATTTTCAGAGAAAACGAAGCTTGCAAAATGTGGAAATTAGGTGGTGAAAAGGTACATAAGGAAAAGAGAAGTTTTTGAACACCTTTCATATGCTATACCTTCCATTAGTAAACTACAAGGCGAATTTATCATTCTTAGATGTATAATGTATTCGGGGAGTAACTCCGCCGAAGAGGGAAAATCGACAAGAACATTTCAATGTCAATTATTTTCAATAGTCTAAATGGATATAAAAATAACTTTATGATAACAAAAATTAAAAAAGTCAATTTATTCTACTTTGAGCGAAGTTTTAAACAGATCTCTCCATTTACCGAATTACCGGTACTCTCTCTTTCTGAGGATGACAGGCCCCTCTTGTGCCTTTCGGGAAACGGTGGACATTTGAAGGGAGTCGCGGTGGCATTTTCTTCAAAGCCTCCATGAAATCTTCTTTCCGAATCTCCTTCCCTTTTAGCGTTTTGGCCTCAGGGCGTTCGCTAAGAGATTGGGGAAGAGGGTTTCTGGGGAAATCCTTCGGACATTTATACTCTCCTGTTAAGACTTCGATATGAGTAAGCACGTCTTCGGTTTGTTCGGAGGCAATATTGAGGTGCGGCGTTGATTGCGTCGTTTGGGTCAACTCAGGGTCCATATCCAAGGAGATTGGGAGTATATACCCGAGGCCATACAATAATGATGCACTATGTATGAAAGTTGAAGGAAACTTTTTTTAAGCAATCCGATAACCATTTCGAAGAATAGATATTTAATGTCTGTTTAGATAATGATGTTTGTCTATTACTAGTCCATTGCTAATTTTCGATGAGACGTCGATAGGAATAACAAATGATATAACACGTATATTTCGAGCTTTCAAAAATTATTTTCGTTTTTTTACCTTATTTCTTGAAGATTTTAAGTAAAGATGGCAATAATTCATAAAATTAAAGAAATTTTTAATCTTACGAATAAAAGTGAATTTAAAAACCTTGCTTTCTGATTATACAAGTTTCTATTTTGGTATTCTTCATTAAATATTTCTAAAGCATTGTATAATTACATTACATTGTAACATTTTATTATTTACAAACTTTAAGAGCTAAATTATACTAATCATAACTTTAAATAAATAAACAACGAGATGGAGGATAAGAATTAAGGACATAAATAATTAATTAATAATAAATTAATTAACATAAGCTGTAATACACCTGAATTATGTTGAGTCAGTGATATGAGATCTGCAGATTTATGCAAAGATATACCTACACATTCTTATATCTAAAAGAAGGTTAGTTAAAATAAGTTTTGTAAACCTTTGTCCTATATAAACTTTATAACTCCGCTCTGAGGATGACAGCTTTTTCGGGCATCGAATATCAGCTTTTACGTTAATCTGCTTTCGTATTCGAGGAATGAAGCAAAAGTTTCCGAGGGGCGTTATTAAGGTGATGCTAGTGGATATTATAACCACCTTCTATTGGTTCTTCTTATTTGGTATTTTACAAAGTAAAATATCAAATAAATCACTCGTCATAGAATGTAAGCAGTAAACTTCTGCAAAAAATCCGGACGACACGACGACATTGATTTTAACCTCTTCTATCAAAATACTTGGTAACAGTTTAGCGAAACTAAACTTAGAAAAGTCCAAGAAATGGTTCTTGAAACTTCGGAGGAAGAAACGGGACTTCAATAAATTCGGAATTGTTGAAAATGTCGAAGGTGATTATTTTCCCCTTCGGCCCCTCTCGTCTAGAAAGTTTCCCGAGGTAGCCTTCAGAGGTCGCCACCTGAAACGAGGTACGCAATACGCGAGGGATTTGGCGGCCGTCGATTGATGTGTCCCCGAGGGAAGACGGAAGCGTGAAAGAAGAGACGCAGGACCACACACTGGTTCCCTCTTAGAAGATGGCGCTTGGTTTCCTGGCAACACTTCACATAACTCCGTCAAATGCTTCCACGTTTTACTAAAGAGCCGGCCGCATCTTTGAGGATGGAAGGTAGCAGTTGCCCTTAAGGGATGAAGAAGGGAGAATCGGTTGACAAGAGATTTGTTATGCTCCCACTGGTGGTCACGCGTGATAATTTTTGTTTTTATTCTCGTTCTTCCTCTCTTCCTGTTTTTTTTTACCGGATGTTTTAAAGGGAACAAATTTCTCTCATGGGTATCTGGTTTGATGACAGTTTCTCTATTCATCAGAAGTAGTTAACTTATTAGCTCTCAAAATTTTAATTTTACCATAATGAGTGCCTTTATCCATTACTATTAATATATAGCAAAAATTATAGTTTCTAATCTTCTGCAGAACTTAATTATTATAACCTTTTGTAAATCGTTATTCATCAGTCACCAGTAACGTCAACTTAAAACCACATTGTTCAAAGCACACTTCGTGCTTTTTTTTTCAAAGTAGAAGACAGATAATTCATTCATTACTTTTAATAATACGATAATTATCATCAACAAGAGATAATGAGAAGAAAGGCATCATTACAGTGCTTAAGTAGAAATGCGGTAAAAAAAGAGGAACGATAAACTATAAGAAAACTTTAGCGCCAATAAGTTGCGATTTTTTTATAAAATTATTTATAACATTGCATTAACACTCACGTTTTATCGTAGTATCAATTTAAACGTTAAATGGAATAGGATGATTTCCTATCTCAGTCTCGATAAAGATGATCTTAATCTAATGTAATTTTGTTTATATTTCATCGAAGTAATGGAAAGGATGCTGAAAAATCCATGACTCAGGCTGTTTTCCCATTCACATATCCATTACAAGCGGAAAAACATTCTGGAGAAACTCCTCGAAAGCCATAATGCAAACTCATGGCGCAAATGGTCGCATATTAACAAGAGCCGTTAATGGACACTCACATGAAGGAACCTCACGATTTTTTAAAGGTTCGCCCTTCGAGGCATCGTTGAGTGTAACACGAGAAATAGATTGATTAATGTTCGGGAAGTGTATGGATGCGGAAAAAGCAGGAGAAATGATCGTAGACGAGGAAGCGTTTTGCATGAGAATGTCTTGAGGATGTTAACATGTGTCAGAAGAGAAGATTTTCCAGGGCTAATTGTTTACCATCGCTTTTGTACACTGTTTTCCCGAATCGTGCGCAAACGAAGGTTCGCCAGATCTGCTAAATTCATGAATAGCAGCTTTATGATTCAACATTTTCCTTGTGATAAATTAAAGAAGGCTTCATTTAAAAGAATATATATATATATATATATATATATAAAATCCGTTTGGTGTGTGTCAGGTGTTTACGGTGTTCTCGTAAGAAATACATGTACACAGCTTGTATATATATAAAGGAGTTAATGCGGCAGACAGGCACACACTGCAATCGTAAACTATATTTCATGACCAAAATAAGAAACTATATTCAATTTCCCTTCTTTTGGTGCTACTTTCAAATCCATACGTGGGTTATTTCTAATTTAATTTGCAAAAGAAAGGAAGCTTGCAAGGTAGAAATCGAAGTTTACATGTATTTCTTACGAGAACAGTTATTCACTTCTGGAGTCGAACTGAGTACTCCAATTAAGAAATATTTTTTCAAAAACCTTTCCGGAGATTTACGTAATTATTTCTCAAATTCTTAGGACGATTAGATGTATAGTTTTTGAGTCTATAGTGACAGACACACAACAACGCACACTAATAAAGTATAGAATTATGAAATTTGTTATCAAAGTAGGTAACGTCATTAACTCACCAAGTAGAGCAGTACATTCAATCTCTTGAATTTATCCCGATATGATTTTAAACCGTTTACTCTACGAAAGTATACGTAAATATTTACGTTGCTGTAAACAAACATAATTTAAATACTGATTTCTCAATGCGATCTTAAGAGAAAATTCAACAATCGCATTCGTGGTAACTAAGAAATAGTTTGTTTACAGCCTCAAAATTCATCAAATTTCTCAAAATTCTCGTAATTTATGATTGTAAACTATATTTCATGACCAAAATAAGAAACTTTATTCAATTTTCCTTCTTTCGGTGCTACTTTCAAATCCGTATGTGGGTTAGATCTAATTTAATTTTGCAAAAGAAAGGAAAAGCATATATATATATATATATATGGTGTAGAAAGAGACCTTAAGAATATTGAAAATCTCAGAGGCTGGAATAGGAATTCAACCAATTTCTGGAACAAAAAACTGGAGATGGTAGGATTTTTTCATGTTGTAATGATGTTCACTTACTATTTATGTTTCACGCAAGTAGATATAATTAAAAATATCAGGTTAGAGAAGATGAATCTATCAGAAAGCTATAAGCAAACGTAACATAAACAAAGAATCAAAAATTTTTGTAGAAGTCTCAGCAACCTATAGAAAAATAATAAGCAGGGTGATTGGAAGTAGAATCTTTGAGTAACCCTCACGAATAGCTGATTATGAAATATTCACAGAGAGCTTAGAAAAATTCTGCAATATCAATTTGCGGTAGTGAAGCTTCATCTTGAGTATGCATGAAGTATATGGGAACCTGCCGATAAAAGTAGATTTACTGAACTAGAAAAGATACAACGTAAATTGACATAATTCTTGAACATTTACTGTGGTAAATAAGTAAGCGCAACTTAAGTAAGCTTAAGTATGCGGGATAAGAATCGCTGGAATATGAAAGATTGCGGCGATTAGTAGATTTACTTCATAAATTCCAGAAGACCATAGAAGACGTATTGAAAAATATGTGCCTTCCATGCTGTATAGGCATATCGGATACAGAGAATAAAATAAGGGAAATTTAAGTTGAAACAAACGTTAAAAATTAACTTTTCTCTCAAAAGATACGCAAGGGTTGTCGTTTAATAGAATCACGGTGTTTGCACACCGAAAGGTGGCAGAGTATCTTCATGTATGTTTGTTATCTGATCGGAAGAAAGGATGAAAATCTATGGGATGTTTGTAATCTTCGAGATATTTCGGGAACGTATTCCTGTCGATCAGGCACAGTCAGCGTATGTATCATCAGTCTGAGAGCCAGTGGCAGAGCCTGTGTTCAGATACTTAAGAGTTTTTATATGACAGTAATCTTATTGTTTACTTAAAAGCTATTTCAATTTATGATATACTAAATTAATGAATTCATAGTATTATTTGAGGTAGTGTCTTCCCTTTTTAAATTCCTCCTCCATTCAGTTTTTCTCCATTTTCAGTCTTTGCCATTGGCAGTTTCTAGTGAAGAGTTGTTTAAGATGATCTAAATTTATTGTTTAGGAAATAAACAAACATGAGCTGTGGATGGAACGTCAGTTATCTTTTTCTCGAATAGCGAATGGAAAGCATACTTTCTTTATTAAAATATATCTCTTCAAAACGCCCTCGAAATTTTATTGTCACTTTAGCAACATATGACGATGGAAAAACAGTATGGAAAAGGAAGCAAGGAAATGAATAACAACATTGGAATTTGATAGTTGATGAATTAGATAAATATAATGATTATCAGTTGCCATGAACCTTCGGCCCTCTTGTAGATAAATATCCGATAAAGGGCAATAGAATTATTGGTTCGCTTCCCTAAAAATGATTTTTCGAGAGGAATGGAAAGAGTAATTTGGAAAATTCACAGCCAAACCTCCCGTTCTGTATAGAATGTCAACTATTTTTTGCATAAAATGTCATGTCACCTCCAAAGCTTCCCCCAGATGGCCTGTCTCGTTTATAAAATGCTAATAATCATTTATCTAAATAGGAATTCTTAGCAAGTACTCTCTTTCGATTTTATCGAGATTAAATGTAATTAATAGCACTGTGTAAAATGAAAGTGATTTATGATAGAGATATAGTAAATTATAATAAAATTATTCTTAATTTCGTAAAATTATAATTGAAATTGTTTTGAAAGGATTATTTATCCTTTTCTTAATCCTTTTTTGAGGAGAACTAATTGTAAGTATTAGGCAGCAGCAGGCGGCGCTTTCCGTAAGTTAAAGGTATTATTGACGACATTCTACACCTCGAAAGAAGAATAAAACTCTGTTACAGGAGGCCTGCCTATTTTTCAAGGTTGAGTGGATAAAAGACAAATTTTAAGAAACTGATCTAAGGGGAATAATTAATAGGGGAAAAGATGGGCGAATATTTTGGTTTCGCAGAAGAGATGCACTCAATAGAAGAGGGTGAGTCAAAAATTACGTTTTGAAGAGCTTTGCGTGGACAGTAAATGATATTGAGTATAATTAGTATCTATATGTACTGATGTACGTTATATATCCATAAAATTTTTGAAATTATGAATAGTATGTACGTGTATGTATGTATACCCTACATGAAAACACCCAACAATAGACTAGCTTTGACATTTTAAGTTATTAATTTAATAAGTAAAATTATCAATATTATCATAAAATCTAATTTATATAATGTAACAATTAAAGAATAATAATAATAATATATTAATATAATATGGGTAATCAAATTTCTAAATTATGAATCAATATCAAAAGGTTTATATGTCATATTTTTTAACACAGGTACTTGTAAGTTAAAAAATATACAAAAAGTGAACACTGAATAGCAATCTTCCGATGAATCAATTCGTCACGGAACTTGTTGTTTCTGAATATTGAAGAATGAGTCTGTGCACGTCGAAGATTTGGAAACAAAATAATAAAAATGATTTTTATTATTGCGAAGCCAAATTGGCTTTTTTTTACATGGCATGAGTTCTCAATCAAATTGTTGAAATAAGAGGTTAATACACTGAGAAGATAAACACAAAAAGAATTGGTACTGTGGGAAAAAATACCATCGACGAAAAAGTGAAGAAACTGTTTTGTCCAAATTTTCCAGGTACTTTATTTACTTATAGCGGGAAAACATCTATTTTACACAATCTTATCTAACTGGAAAAGGTCACATTTCTTTTTCCTGAAATACCCTCTTTCTATCCTTTGTTTAGGTCACAAAATAATTCCTCCCATTCCTATCTTCGTGTAAACAACGAAGTATCATCTAGTGTCTAATGGCAACTTCCCTAATTTTGGTTACGAGTAGAAAGTCTTTTCGGGTTTTCAACCTGGTAAGTAAAGTATATTACTCTCGCATTGACTCAGTCATCAAAGCAGCCCCGAGATTTATGAATGAGTCATTTAAACGTGATAAATGCCCTCCAAATTCTCCTGGTTGGAAACCCGAGATTACTTTCTACAAAAAATCCACGAGGTTTTAGATCTTGATGAGCTTAATGTACCAATTATAATATAGAGGTCCTTAAATCAGCCTTATTGAGAAATAAACAGTTAATCAAAGCAAAGAACGGCAGGCGTATACTGAATACTGAAGATAAGATATACTGATGGATGGAATACAAGGAGTGTTGCGAATGAAAAACATTTATATAACGTCGAGTTGAGGAATAGAAACTGAGCGACTACTTCACGCCTGAAGATATCCCAAATTGAGCGTGGGCAGGATTGCGTGGGCTACTCCTCCTAAGACTTTACTCCTTATTTAGTGGGCTCACGTATCTGCTTCCTCATTTTCGCACACAGTCATTCACACCCACGTTCACACACGCTGTATGATCGGATTATTGGATTGAGCGATGTAGACCGTCGCTTATTTTAGTGAATGCGGTGAGAAATGAGCAAAGGAATTCCGATTTGAGTCTTCGTGTTGTCTCGATCGGAATCAAAGAATTTTTGCGCTTATGAAAAGTTTATCTGACCGCGATGATGAATCCTTAAGTCGAATGTTATGTCATGCATCAATGCCTTATTTTCTTTTTAAAATATTTTGCCAATGCTTATGAATATTAATCTAGAATAATCAAAAAACAGCATCAATGTAGAACATTTAACGCTCCGTTGAGTATCAATAATTCAGCTTATTAACACTGAAAAAACTAGATACTCCTTTAAAATAAGGATAGAGTAAGATAAAAGTGTATTATCCATAAATTAATTAAACTTTTGAAATGATGGCAATTTTCTGAGAGCACTTCCCTAAGTAATATCACCTACCCTATCACATTATGTGGAAATTCAACCTTTGGGAACTGTGACTGATTTTTTATAGCTTACAAAGATTATTGAAGACAAAAAGGCGCTTTTAGGAGTTAAAAATTTCATTTATAACGTATAAGCAGCTCTTTCTTTCATGAAATTTTATACATGTTACAATAAAGATTGAAAATTCGCATAACTACCTCAGTGATCGTCAGGATCGTGATTCATTTGCCAAATGAGACATTCTTCTAATAAAATAGGTTATAAACGACGAAAGTAAGCAAATTAAAAGAGAGTCTTCCTACAGGAAGATTTTATGAACTTTATCAGAAACAGCAGAGAAGGGCTTGTTACAATTGCTAAGTATTTATATAGAGTACTTTGTCATATCCAGTCTAGAAGTGCTTTTTCCGCTTTCTTTGTTTACTAATATTACTTCTACTTATTTTAACTTTATTAAATTTTCTGAATTTTCTTGAAACTTTGAATTTGTTATTCATCGTTTTCAAACATTATACTAAATTCAGCTTATTAACTCTAAAAGTATCAATTTTGTCTTCAGTTTAAAAGACAACAATTAAATTGAGGAAATAGAATAGATTAAATATTTTCTCATCAACTAAGATTTATTGAGTTTTCACCAAATAACCTTAAGATGAGATTGAGTGACTACAGGACATGGATGGTTGAATAACCGCGAAAACTGTTAATTCCGCAGTCCTCTAATAACTCCGCAAAGTATATCTCCATGGGGATTCATTGTGCGCCTTTTACGAGCAAATGGAGAAAAATGAGGCGAAATCCTCCTTCTAGGCGTAGCATAACGTGGGAAAGCACGCATTCTGCTTTTTAAGACCTTAATTATTTCTCCCTCTCTTGGCTCATTACTGAACTCTCTCTTTGGGGGACTCATCGTTAATCCCTCAGGACACGCATATGCTCACATATACGCCATTTGCCCCGCACTGCCTCACCGCGACTGAAAGGGAAAGCTTGTCACATCCTCCCGAAGGAGCAAGCAGCGCACCTAGCAACGAAGAGGATAATGAGAATGACGAAGCTTTGCATTAAGGAGTGCCGAGGGTTGATGAGGTATATTATTTTTGCTATACTATCCTTACTATTTTATTGATGCCATTTATTTTCATTACAGTTCCGAGTGAGGGAGTAATGCAATGAAATGACAGCATGATTGAAAATGCACATCCATTCTCATCTCGAATGTTATTAAACGACTCTTCACATGAAATTCTATTTTTTTTCTTGTGATTTTACTCGACCAAACATCCAGATTTCTGCTTTTCCGATATTTATTCATAAATATTATTCATGAAGTTTCCATGTTTGTGCAACGATAGGAATGGAAAACACTAAATTTCTATACTTCGATTAAAAAGACGCTTTTCCTTGACGTTGATTGTTCGTGAAATTGATCTCAGTTATTCGCCTTCCACATTAAATATCACTCGCAAACACACAGTTATCTTATGAACTTTGATGGATGCAGTGCACTTCAATGTCCCATATAGCGTAAAATATGATGAATATAGAGCTTTACTTCAGATTCATAAACCCACAATTTATATTTACAAATTATCGATGGATACTAAACGTCATAGGGTTGGATTTATTTTCACATTCTCATTAATTTGAATCATTAGTCTAATTGCATTTTCAAGAGCCTATATCAAAACACTACATATCCAAACCGTTATTCATAATACACTATATATTTATATGTATGCGTCATTGTATTTGTTTATGTATACATTTACACTATATATTTAAACATAGAATGAGAATTTTGGTAATAAGCTACTTAAATTAATGAAAAATATGTTATTTATAATTCAAATAAAGGTAGAATTAATTAATTAGTGTTAAGATAATACGTTATTTATTTTGGACATTTTCTATGCTATAATTTATAGTAATAAGATTACTATAACCTTTAAAAATTGAAATGTTTAATGATAAATAATCTTTGTCAATTACTACAATCATTGTAAAAGAGATAATTTTATCATTTTTCTGTGATATGAATTAATCTTATCTTCCATTCTCCCACAATTTATTCCTGAATTTGACATAATCACTCAGTTTTTTTAAGGCCACGTTAACCAATCTGAGTTCTGTCAAAATGCTATCTGATTCTTCCCCTAGTAACAGCATGTTAGGCAGGGGTCAATTTTATATCTGTTTATTGTTTAAAATGTGCAATAACAGTCAGGAAGACTGTGGAATTTATGCCTATGCCCATTAAAAAGGCATTCCCATGAGATTGCAATGACGAAATAGATTACTTTAAAGTCTCCGGCGAGGGACATTCGGAAAGGAATAATGAATCATAACATGAATCCACATCGCCTAAGTTACACAAAATTGCAAAGCATGGGGAATCTCTTCGCCCGTCCCCATCGCTATCGTGACGTCATCCGGGTCGTTACTGTTCCCATGGGATAATTAATGAATAACCCGTGAAAAGCTTTTTCTAATCTCGCTATCTCTTCTACACACGGAAAACGCGTCGCCAGAGAGTGAATGCCATAACTGCTCTCTACGGATTCATTTTGTGGATAAAATCCTTATGAGGCTGCTGCAGAGGCTAAATTTATATCTATATATATATAATATCTAGATGATTTTAAAAGCTGTGAAGTACTCTATAGTTAGAAAAGGGTTGAATAGCATAGAGAGCTGATGAGAGTCCGTGTAAAGTAAGAAATATGGGTTCATAATTTACGCTAATAAATGAAATTTTACATCTTAGTTGAGATAAAAGTTTTTCTCATATCCGATGCATTTGTGTCAACTTTTATTTCAGTCAGCAATGAAATAATATTGAAACGAAATCGGGACTTACAAAAATTCATTTCTACATTTTTATTATTTGAAATTTCTGTCGGCATTTAATGGAAAAGTTCTTCTCTAAGTAAACATTTTCGATTACATCAAGTATTAGAAAGAGAGCTGGTGGCAATCTTTATTGCGTCAAACATTATGGAAAGAGAAACAAGAGAGAGAGAAAGATAAACAAGAAGAAAAAGAAACAGGGGAAAAATTTCCAATAATCTCTTCTTGTCGCATCCACTCCATCACGACTTTAATGCCCACTTTAGAGAAAAATGAAGCAATATGAAACCGTTTCCCCCTCTATTATTTCCCGAAACAAACACGAGGGATTCCCTTCCGGTCTTTTTCGTAAATCTAGCACTCGATAATCTTCGGCTTCCACTGTCGCGCCTTCCTCATTTCAAAGAAAGGGGAGGAATATACGGTTGTAATAAGGAAGGGGAGAGAGCAAGAAAAATAAAGACTTTCGGAGAAGAAACCTCTAAGACAGGGAGTGAGAGGGTGGGGTACTAATGAAGGATCAAAGGAGTAAATACAACTGAAACACAAAGGAAAATGAGAGATAAAAGGAATGCAGTAACAAGTGAGTGACGAATAGCGAAGGAAAAGCAAATTGACTCAATTCGATTGGACGATTTCATTACGATACTATTCTTTAACTCACTGTATACTGAAAATAGATTATTGCAAAAGAATAAATGATTAATTTACACCTATAAGACCCGAATTGAACGAAAATAAAATTCATGATAATAAACAGCTAATCTACTCTTATAATAATGAGTTCACATTTCTTTATATCGAATCGAACTCAGGTCGACCTCTAGTTTGGGAAGTACACTTATCACTACACCACCATGCAACGCTTACTTATACTATGAAGATGAAATCATCGTGCTAAGTTATTTACATCCCTCCCTAATCCTCTGATTTCATACATGTATATATATATACATGTATTATAAGCTATCTAGAGAAAAGTATTCACTTTTCTCTAGATAGCTTCACTGGTATTTCTTAGTATCTGTGTGTGCTATCACCCTGTCTTCCGCACTAATTAATGCAATAAAATTAGTACCCTCCTTCAGAATATCCCGATACACCCAAACCTTATATTTTAAATATATCTGAAGAAAACTACTATCGGTTCGGATGGGAGATTATTCCTTACTTTGAGCTGTGGAAATCCTCCAGCGGTGGGTGAATTCAGCTTTCGAATGGCCTATCGAATGTGACTACAAAATGAACATTTTTCACTTGGCACGAATTTGCGATAGTCATCTTCCTGTTATTCGCAGCATTGACTACTCCAAACACTCTGAAAATACTGTGATATTCTGAGGGTCTTCTTGTTCGTTCGCCTTGGTTACATAAATATTTTAAGCGGAGGTTTTAACTTAAGTGGCAAAATATATACGCAGATCTGAGTTCGATGTCCTTCGCGGATATAGCAAGACAAAAGAAGTCTTCAAGTCTCGAGCGATTTCAACGACTGAAGGTTACATTTAAAGCCTTTCGTCAAAGAAATATCCGATGGTGGGAGGGAATTTCTTCGTCTTTCTGTGTTTTCCGCAATTTATTTGACGGAGGAAAATTGCAGTGACAGGTATCAGTTCTGCAAAACACTCTTCAATGCATTTTGAATTGATTTATAATATAATAAATCGGTATAAATGAAGGAAGGCTGAGTTAGATTTATCTATAGGAACTTTCTTTTGCATGAAAATTGCTTTTTAAATATTTGCGAGTAAGATTTTTATAGTTAATATGGCGATAACACTGCAAGTATCAAGAAAATATCGATTGTTCCCCATTCTCAGGTTTAGTTAAAACAGCATTTTGGGAACAGAAAATTTCTCATTCGCTTGTTCTATTCAATTTTTCAGAAAGACTTCATCGCATAGACGGTGTCGTAATTACCTTTAAGGTTCTCTCCAAAGATAAGGTTATACGAAGGGTCTCTGAAATGCCGTTCGAAGATCGGATGATCGACCGGAAGGTCATCAATGTTGGACGCGGCACGTCATACCTACAATAATTCCCAGTGTTGCATAAGACATATAAGATACTTTAAGATATATGTTTATGTAACGAATCCTATAGTTGTTTTTAACAGTCGGTAGAGTAGAAAATGAAATTCTTCAAAAAGATGTTCAAGGTTAAAAATTATTAGCTACTCTTGAAAGTTTCGCATCATATTATTACATCGATTATTTACACATACTTCACTTGAAAAATACGTACACATATGTGTACAAAAAGTCCGTTTGTTTTACTTTCTCAAATAATAACATTTTTACGGTTTGAATCCATAAGACTAGAATATTTTTCACACAAACAGTAATTTGAAATTTCCCTTTAAATCTTTGGAAAAGGGTAATTAATTACTAGTCCATTACTTTCTCTATTATTTTATTAATATCGCTTAAATTCAGTTATCATTCATAAATTAAAGTTATCGATTATGATCGGAATTATTACTCAAAAAAGGAAATTTTTATCGCTAATAAGTACTGATATTATCTCTTCTAGAGGAATCGCATTGTAATTTGTACCCCATTTCAATTTGTTAGCTCGTCTCATTTCAGAGCGGCAGATGTTCCGATTGGTGGAAGATAAAACGTTCGCCCCTATGTATTTGCGCCAGAAAATCTTCCCCGACACATGTTCTCCACGTAAGCGAGGCTCAATAAACCGCATCCCATCAAATGCATCCATAGACTAAGTTCTGGGGCACGTCGTTGGGAGGAATTCCATTTATGAAATTGCCAATCCGATGTCTGGATATAGGTTCAACTTCGCCAAAATCAAACGAAAATTCTTAAGCTAACATATGAGCGTTTAGTGTGATATGAAAACAGTCTAATCGTGTTTGATATTTTAATAGGAGGTGAAAATGGATTAAAAAAGGTTGAGAAATTTAAAACAAACATTTTATAATCAAATTTGAGTTTTTAAACTCATTTCTTTTGTTACAATTTCTGCAATCTTTTCGAAGTTATCATTTTTCTTTTTTGACGCGTACGGTGAATTGAAAATGACAAAACAGTGATAATTATGCACCCAGACTCAATGCCGTGAATATACAATGGATGAGATAAACGAACTTTTAAAAATAAGAAAGGAAAGGAAAGATACAATTACTATAAAATGCAATTTTAATTAAAAATTTATCAACTGAATGTATGCATCTCTCTTCTGCGCAAATGGGAAATGTACCGATCAATTAATAATAATTAACCATTGGCGTATGGGCCCGTCAATTCTTAATCAGACCAAGCCAGAGCATTGTTCATTTTCGATCGTAAATAATGCATCCTTTATATTACAGAGTTTACGTGGATGTCTGCCAGCAAAATTCGACCCCCGCATGACCATTCATTGAATAGCTAGATTAAGCGCTAAAATCATTCATGTAATTAGGAAAACTTAGAAAATCTTTTCTAACAAAATATCTTTACCGTTTATACTAAAATAAGGGGCCTTTATACATTTCGTAATAAATAATAATTAGATTTAGACTATTCCGCAAGACAGAAACATTAAGCAAATACATTCTCCTTTCAAAATAATCTCTTAATTTTGTGTTTCAATTGACGAATTGTGCATTCAAATCACATGACCTATTCTTCGACGCGACAATTATTCTTTTTAACCACATAATTATGGGGATATTTCTCGAAAGATTCGACATAAAAAAGTATTTATTAGAGAATATTTAATTCAGACTGGAAGAAATGTTTTTGATTAGTTCGGATATTCTCTGCTTTTCTACCTTTCCTTCGATTAGCTCCAAGATGAGCAAAATGACATTCCTCAAGAGATACAATCATATAGCACATTGCGGCCGTCATGATTCACATAGAAGTCGATCGAATCATCGTGCCCGCACATGTGCGTGCGTCTAAAAGCAGGAAATAGTAAGGAACTCCTGACCTCCAGTGCCACTTAAGTGATTGAATGTGGGCGGCCGACGACCTGGCTCCCTTAATTCCATTCTATTTTCAGGCTGTCCTTAGAAGGGAGCAGTTTTTAAAAAAGGAGGAAAATAAAGAAGGGGGTAAGAAGGAAAGACGCTGTCGGGAGGAGCCTTCATTTATTTATTCTTTTGTTTTTAAGAAGGCGCCGCCGCCATTCAAAGGAAGAAACCACATAAAAGCGGAAGAAATGAACTTCTTTTCCATTCCCCATCTTTATGTCCTCAACTATATCCGCTCGTTTAGTATGCAACCCGAATTTCTAGAGCCAAAGGAGATAGATGAAACCAATCTCAAAGAGACCCCAATTTTACATATAAAACCCCCGGCGATAAAAAAGTTTGCTTTGGACGTAAAAGTTCTCATCGATATCCACCTCCATTTCTGACCTTCCGTGTTTCTAAAACGACGCCTCGGAAAAAGCAAATACACGGTACAACGGGATAAGAAGAGAGCAAATATATTCTCATTTTTCCTCTTATATATAAATAAGTAAGAAGGCCTGGCTTTGAAGTAACGCCTAAACATTTAGATATTATTCATTTAAGAGTAGTTTAAACGCACAACTATAATAGTTGCAACGAAAATACTTCATAATCTGATGTTCTTTCTGAAAACGATCCCTTAAATTTGACGTGCATCAGGGTCATAAGGAATGGGTGGTGAGAATAGAATGCAGAAGAGGAGTGCTTGGAATAAGCGGCTTGAAGGTTTAAAGGAAGGAATCCTGTTATTGGACGATATAGCTCATTAATGAACGAAAGATACCTGTTCAATTCGGTATAATTACGAGCGATTTCGAGCTGCTAAATGGTGGCAATTCTTAGCGATATGGTGTTTTTTGGGGAAGAAACCAGTGGAGCGCTTTCAAACGTGAGAAATGTAAGTTTTATCGAAGAAGTATGAATTATATTTTTGGCGAATAAAATAGTGGCAGTAACTTCGAGAAAAGAAAAGAATTAGCAACAGGGAGATGTTCTTAATTTTGTACCAATATTTTATGAATGGCGATAATAGGAAGACGCACTTACGACGATTTGCTATTTCAGATCATAAATGACTTTCCTCTTTTCATCGTCCAGTCACTTGATCAAATTTGCGTATTATGTTTTCGTATAGTGAAGCCGAAGGAAAAACAAGGGGAAGTCCTTTCATGATTCCATAGGAGCTTCCACTTTACCTCATCAGCAGGACAATGTTGTCCTTCCGCTCTACTTTCATTCCATCCTTTGTGTTCCACCGCTCTGTATGTTCTACAGCTTAACTTGACGCACTATGAACAAACGAGTGTCTCATAGCACGTGACCAGGGTGACGAGTTCAACAATTACGCGTGCCCTTGAGCACTTCTTTCGTTGTGGTGCCTTCAACGAGTGTATTGGAGAGGATTCTACTCTCTCATGTTTACGAGGATTTTGCGGTCAAATATATTTTTTCCAAAATATTGCTGTCGTTTTAGCCAATTAAATGTTGATGAATGGTATTTTGGATGAATGCATATTCGTGGCTGAACATAACTTTAAGTATTTGAAAACTTTATACTGATGAACATTTCTTCTTTCCTTTTGAACTCAACTTTCAAACTTTCCATGTTTGTTAATAATCCTTTTCCTCATACTAATCCCTAAAAGAAATTTAACTATTATATTTCGAATCATCTAAATTATTATCGATATATTCAGTCGATAAATTTTTTGCATATTCTTAATATACCGAAGTACAGTTTTACCTGAAGAATTATACTCTATTCTTTGTATATTTCTTTCTAAAAAAGCGTAAATCTGTTATAATAATCATGAATTGCGGCAAATTGTTCTATGTAAACAAAGATAATTGATAGTATGAGTGCAGATTTACTCCTTAATTGCTTAAATTATATTTTGAAAAATATATGTAGGTAATCATTATTATTATTATAATAGATAAATAATCATTTAAGAAAACCAGATGGGAAAAATTTCAAATAGTTGCAACTGAGCTCATTATGCACAAAAAAAATTTTAGATATTTAATTTGTAAATTTGCTGTTTTTATGGTAAAGTTCTGTTTTCCAACCATATTTAATATAAATTCTATCGTGGATGGCCGCACTTCAAGGAACGACATTCTAAATAGGAAAAATAAGTACTTCGTATTTTTCCTATTCATATTTAATATATATTAATGCTTTTGATTACTCCATCATTCTACAGTTATTTAATAAATACGGGTACACGTACATCAAAGCATAACGATTTATACATTTTTGTTTATTAAGAACATATACGCTTTTGTCGTTCACTTACTGTAAAACTTTATCCTGAAGAATGAGAAAATCTTGCATTAAATGATATGTCCGCTGAGTATTCTATATTTCCCAGAGGAGATAAATGATATTTTGTAATTTATGAGTTGTATCTCACAACACATGGGAAGTTTCATAATGGAAGAGTCGCTTCATTTTAAATTTGAAGTCTATCGTTCTTCTTTCCCATTGAAATTCAAAAAGGGATATTATAATATATTTGCAATGATTTCCTATTCTAATTCCTCTAAGGTTACGATTTTTCAGTAATAGGTTACAGAATTTGTATTTTAAGATAATTTACTGATTCAGCCCACCAAAGAGCCTTCTCTTAAACTCAAAAGCATAAACCTATGAATGACAAACATTGAGTCATCATTCCTCCCTCTCTGATGACCATATGGCTCAACTATCAAAAGTTGAATATAAACAACTCTAAGCTAAAAGAGGAAGAAAAACAATCTCTCCTTCGGAATCAATCAGAAACCGGCATCATTGCCTAAAACTCTTTCTCGAGACACGTGTCTCGTAGACCGCTCAACTACTGTGTTTGATCAAGGCACGTGGTTGCGAATATGCAAAAAAGAGAGTAAATGTAAGTGTAACGAATCCTGGTCGGTGATGAAGCAGATGTTACAATGATTAATTTATGGTAAAAAAATTTTGTATTTAATCGGAAGGATCGAATTATTTCCTTCATATTTCGTATTGCATTTCGTATAATTGCTTCCTCTTTGGTAATCCATGCTAAGAAAATTATGCTGATTGTATTTACGATTTCATTTTCTTTAATCACGTTTAAAAGGAAATGGTCCTCGGAAAATTGTTTTAAGCAGTGATGAATGATTTATATTGTATATCCCTCTTAAGCAAAATATGGAAATTTAAAAAATTATGCAGGTAAAAATTAAGAACATTAAAATTATTAAATGATTAATCCGACCAAAAAAACTACCTTTTCTAAATGCAAATTACGCGTTTGTAACGAAAGTTCAATATCAGTAATAGTAACTCGACATTGACATTGCTTCCATTGGCTAGAGATTGAATTCAAAATGAGGCGTAAGGTTATTACCATTTCTTTTAGAATGCACTGATTGAGTAAAATTTTTCGAATCATAGGGTATATTTAAAAATATGAGTGCATTGATGTATTGATACCCATATGTCGATATTAGTCTTAATTCCCTAAGTTTTACCACACTGATGCTTATTCTGGACGAAAGTTCCAACCAAAAATATGTGAAAGGAACAAAAAGAAGAATTTTTAAGGTCATAGATTTACTGAAAAAGAATTGTACGTATATCTGGTGCCGGAGAACAATAAAGTTTTCAGTAAAACGTGATTCATAAAATCCTGTTATAACAGAATTACGAACTTTTATCTTGAAATGACATTTCTCACTTCTTATGGAATAGTCAATGATATTTGTACTATTTATTTTACTATCGTTTAATAGTTACCTTTTATACTCTTCGTTATTAAAACGTTAAATTTGAATATTCTTCTTAATTTGCAGAAAAATATTACTTTACTCTTGAAAAATAATTAAAGCAATTAGATTTGATAACAATATTCAAACGATTTCAATTCAAGATTATTTCCATTCTACAAATATATAAATACATACGCAAAATTAAACTCCTTATGTTATTTATTATAAAGATCATGGAATTGAAGTCCTTTTAAAATCATTATCTTTCATTGCTTTTACTGAAGCATACCAAATTTCATCGTACCTTTCTATTCTTAATATATCTTATTCTTTCTTTAGGTAAATATTATTTAATCCTCAGAATTGTGTTTACGTCATGCATAGTTAAGTTCAACAGATGTTCATCATGAAACTAATAGAACCTGCTAAACCATTTCTTAGTATTCACTATTTAACTTTGGTTATCGATATTTAATGCTCTCATATTTTAATGTATTATTTCTTTCGCAAAAGGTGCATTAAGTAAAGGAATCTGCACCTCTTCCTTCTGTCATCGTTTGAAATTAATCACTCGAGAAAAATTGGTGATTGATGATCTCATTGAGAATAAACCACTCTTTTGAGATTGGCCCGAGTTTTTTTTAGAGAGATTTCAATCAAAACCAAAGTCATTCGTTTGAGAGTTTTATTCCCTAACGATTTCTCAGAAAATGGAAGTAACAAAATTAAAGCTCTTCACAAAATTATGGCCTCAAATGCATAAAATATCATCTTTAAATGATTGAAAATCGTCATATTCATATTCAATCAATTATACTTTTAAATAACCTTTATCTGTATTAAAATTACCGAGATTAAGTATTTACCTCAAACCACTTTTCATTTACAATATACGTATTACCTTTAGTATTACTCATTTCTATGAAATTGAATTTACCTTTTCTAGGAATTTATATCCTATGATTAATGAAGTATGGTAACAAGCATCATCTTGAAAAATTATTTTTCTAACCTATTATGATTAATTTTATTAAATAAATTCGTCGATACAAATGTGCATTGAGAATATTTAAAAATAAATTAGTAAAAGTGATAATTTCATGATTTATCCATAACAAATTATATTTATTTCTACTTATATGTATTTTTAGAAAAAGATTCGTATATCAAATAGATTCCATCCAAATCGGCCCCGATAAATTTTTGGGAAATAAATGATGTCAATAAAAATGAAAAAACGGCGCATTAAAATAAGTCTAATCTGATTATAAAATACGATGTTTTTTTGGAACCTAAGCAAATTAATATAATTATTAACTTAGTAAAATGACCAAAACTCGAGACCTTTCTCGATATATGATCGTCAACAGTTCTAAAAACGCATGATAGCAATTAGAAAAAAATGGACATAGATAGTATTCTAATGATGACATCGAATTTTACTCACCAAACATTTGCGAGTAATAATAGAAATCCAAACTAAAAGAGACTATATTCTTTTCCTTAACTCGGTTTTTGTGTATACTTGTTTTCATAAGATGACTTAGGAAGGCAACCAAAACAAGGATTCGGGTTTCGGCAAAGCCACTGATCAAAAACTCTCTGAATTACAAAAACTACTGTTTCCATTACTTTCATCTCTGGGCTACATGTATGATGGAAATCAATGCAGGGAAGAAATCCAATCATGGCCATGCAAAGACAAGGCTTTTTGCGTAAGTGACTCTGGCGAATTATCCAATCTGCGCGCAAACCGTCTCAGCCGATAATCGAATGAAGACCCTCTTTGGCCATCGTCGCCTTCCCCTAGTGACGTATTCCCTTGAGGGGATGACGCCATGGGGTGGCTATAATATGATGCGGAAAGAGTGAATGGACCAAGTGTTTTTGAGGAACAAAAGGCTCCGATAGTAGGAAAAGGGCCATTCCTCAGTTACTCATTACACACACCATCAGCACACCCCTCGTAGTTCCTTCATCCGAAGAATCGTCCTTATTCGGTAAAGGTATAGAAGTTTTCCGTATTTTATCGAATTAATCGATAATATACGGATATCGATAATATAATTTTATCTTAAAAAGACCGAATGATTTTTAATCACTATGATGATGAAATGTTTTGAATCCGATATTTAAATTAAGTGAAATCTCATCCGAAGGGAAAGCAATCCTGAAAACAGTTTAAATATCTGTAAATGTGTGTTCTTTCCATAATTTTTCAATACATCAATGAAGCTAATTTGTCTTTATGACTAAACCTTTTGGGTGTTTTAGCTTTATATGTTATAAATAAGCATAGTAAATATTCAAGGAAAAATATGGTTGTCCTTGTAAATAACTTTCCAGAGCGTTCTTATAATTTTATTGCCCAATAAATTATCCAAATACCCGCATTTTTGAGATGTAATAATGGAATATTTCTGTAATATTAAAATGATTAATGACGTATTTCTACAATCTTAATATTTACGACTTAGAGTGAGATCCATTTGGATGACCAGAGATCCGATGTCATCTAACCCTTATAACGCCTTTTCCAAGTCGTTCTGTACACACATACCCCTCCTTTTATCTACCCTTCTTGACGAGTTCCAATATACTCCCTGTCTACCCTTCGGAATCCTCCTATTAAACGAGGAATGGTTTACAATAAACCCACGAGATCGCTTAAAAGGGCTAACTCGATCACCTTCTGGGGTAACGAGGGTGCGGGATAACAGGGGATGAGTCACGGCCTCTGAGGGGTGGTCCAGGGGAGAAGAATAACTTAAGGGAAAATAAGCGTATGTTTTAATTAAGTTCAATTTTATGGTTTTGTGTTCGCTTTCCCTAGGGAGATGAAATATGCATCAAGATGATGTTGGAGGGAGTTTCATTATGATTTTAAATAAGAAATGGCGTTACATAAATTTAAATGGCATTTTTGATCTTGGTAAATAATTGATGTTGCACATTGATCAACATTTGTTTTTAAAGAGTTGGTGAAGCTAGTTGACTTAGCAGAAGGGTCGGTATCCGAAGACATTGAACTGAACTTTATAAGTTATTAATCTTTGTTAAAGAATGAATACGAATCGTACATGATTCTAGTTCACCTTTATTATAAGAATGTCTTTCAAAATTTAAGGTTAATATTGAAATTTCTTGTACTATCTATTCAAGCTAAGGACACTTTTGTTTGACTGATCTTCTACAATTTTGTTGATTCTTCTCACAATTGTTTCTATAAAAGTGGCTGTTAAATAGTTACAATCTCTGTTTCTTTGTAGATTGCGTAAGTTATGAAAAAAGATTCGGATAAATAATCGTGTATATTACTTGTAAACGCCAAAAAAGGACCGCTTCCGAATTTATTGAATTAAGAAAATAACAATATATTTGTCGTTAAGCATTATAAATAAAAAATAATGTTCTAGGATTCCAACAATAAAAATGACCTTTTTCTCATTTCATCAGAATTCGAATTCTTTTATCTGAAACCCATGTTTTCAATTTTTCATGAGTTAAATGAGCTTCAGATTCTTAATTATTTGTTGCTAGAAATATGTTGCTCTGGATAATCTATACGCTTACCAATGCCTTCACTTATAGTAAGAGATTTTTTTTGGGAATCAGCGGCTTCAATTTTTTACATAACTTTGGTAGGGCGTTTAAGCATAATTAGGAGAACAAAGTTTAAGAATAGTAGAAAAGTTTTTTGAATTACCGCATTAAAATTTTCAAGCTCAATATTTTATTTTGAGCGAGATAAATACAAGAAATTTCCGAAGTACGTAGAATTCCCAAACTGCCAAAATAAAGAAAACGACTCCTTTAAATCGTTAAATCGGCTGTAGACGATATTATTTTGAAGACGATCGAATGGAATTCGGAAAGAAAAATTAATAACGAAAATTTTGGACAAAATAAAGAAAAAAATTCAGCATATGAATTCACCAAATTTATTGAAGACGGACGGAAATATTTTCCATACTGGTCAACATCGATGGCGGGAAAAAGCGATGCATATTGAAGTTGGGTTTCAGTGTTTACTCTTCTACTGTTGACGTGTGGACTTTTCTAGATCGAACAGATATGCTCCGGAGGCAATGAAGGAGTTTTTTTGCAGCCTGGAGGAATATCATATGCCAGTGCTTTATGTATCTGTGTGCATTTCTCCCGGGAATCGACGCCTGGAATCGGAGATAAAAATTTTAGACCCCTTCCCGAAGGATCCCTACAAGAGGGGATTTGTGTGGAAAAAACAGGAGGTCCAAACTTCTGTCGGGGATTTCACCGTCACAAGCGAAAAAATATTCCTAGCAAAAAATTAGGCATTGAGGATTGAAAGCAGGGCCGTCTGTATTTGTACGAGACTTTTTTCACTCTAACTTCAAACCACCACCGACGGAAATCCCCAACCCACGCACGACCCAACCCCGTCCTCCACTCTCACCATACCTATGGGTTGGTTCGCCCCAATGACGATGTCAGAGGAATTTCAAGCATCGGTCTCTGTCACGATGAAATATGAGACAGCAATTGTACGGAGGCTTTCGATATTCATAGTAATATTTCTGTTTTGTTTTTCGGTCTTGTTTTCCGACGAGGCAGTTCCGTAGCTGGGAGATAAAAATTACCGTCTCAGATGTGACTGCTACATTGCATGAGCGAATGCTATTTTAGGGTTTGTCATATTTTGGCCAAAAATTTCACTTTATAAACAACTTTAAATAAAAATGTGCTTGAGTTACATTTTTGACATTTCTCATTTACGACAGTTTTCATAGGAAATAAATTCAAAATTTCACATTTCCACGGTCAGGTTATAATAATTGTAAATCGCAAGTCTTATAATACAAATTTTAAAATGTGAGTTCCTCTAAGAAAACTAGGACCTGGGTTGATCACGATGATCTTTTATAGTTATTGAATTTTCTTAAGGTTTAAAAGAAATGCAGGGATATTTCACTGAGAAAAATAAGAGAATGAAGATGAGTTGAATTGTAAAAAGTAACGACTGTAATGGCTATTATTGACTAGCGAAATAACAACTACTTAAAGGTTAGTATAAAAAATTATAGCATGATAAAGCCCAACGCTGTCTATTCATTATAGAATTGAGAGTTCAGAAAAAGAAACTTAATATCAAATAATAGGTTTGAAAGAAATATTCGAGATGCCACGGCATAACAAGTAAATCGGAGGGAACGGTTTCTATATATTCGTGTCATTTATTCTCTTCCGTTAGTTGAGATTAGTTGACATTTACCAAAAGGATCTAAAAGTTGATGAAGGATGTAAGACGTACTTAACAATGCTTCGACCGGTACTTTATGCGGTTACTTAATTCTGTACCGTAATACCTTCCAATCGATATCGAGAATTCCATGACCATTTTCAGATGCTTAACCGAAGAAAATATCTTAACGTAGAAGAGAGAAAGACAAATTTCAGTGCAAGATTTTATTTGCAGAATTAAAGAGTTACAAAGACTTAGATATCTATTGTAAATTTCAAATGTACTTCCAAATACATTGTCGACCAACTATAAGAAGGCATTGGATCCGCACAGCATCCCTTCTTCTAGAAAACGGATGAGCAGCATCCCTCCCGTTGCGGTAACCAGGAAGGTGTCCCAATAATGTGGCCGCATCTAAGAAGCTGATAATGCCAAGGAAGGGACCTAGAAGTGAGAAAAATATGTATGATATACAATTGACAGAGAACGTACGATATTCCATGCAGGCAATGCAATTGAGATGGAAAACAAAATTCCAAGTTAAAAGCAATATGTTACCTCCGTCGCTTGCCGTTCTTCATGCAACGAAGTGGAGTACGTTCGATGCATCGGGCAATCTCTCGACGGCGCGCTCCCAGAATTCCACATTCGTCTGAACAGCATATCGTCTGAAACGAAGGAGAAAGCGCGCAAATTATGACTACGAATACCAATTGATAACGATGAAGAGAGCAGCACAAGCAATTCAATTGAGAAACCGCGTACATTTACAGAACACGAGAAAGTACAATCATCTTTATATCGTAAGAAAGAGAGTTACTAGAGATAGGAATAAATGCACAGGTTTCCTCACCACGTAATGACGTACCGTGCATGGCGCGTTACCCCTTTTGAGTGGAGGGATTCGCCAGCGAACTGCAACTGGTTCAAAACAGCGGGGGAACGTACGGACGCGTCATCAGTTGCAATTTGCCAGCCCTATGAGAACCACCGTGTGGCGATGGCACGATGACCACCGCCACGGAAAAGAAAAGTGGGATGCTGTTAGAAGATTTTTATTCTCTAATGGCTAATGAGCCGGTATTGACCAGAGAACGTGTAGTGCCTAGCACTCTAAATTAACCCCTTCCCCCCAAAGAAAAAGTGAATCTCCGAAGCCCATGAAGTGGGCCCTACTTCCTTAATGCAGACCTGTATCTCTAATGCCCGTTGGATGGGCCCCTTCCTAAAGAAACCTACCCTAAGCCTACCAGCCTGTCTTCACTGAAAGAGGAAGCCGTTCCCTACCTTTGCAGCGGAATTCCTCCAGCGTCGGCAGATCTCCGCGTTCCATCGGCGAACAGAATCTCCTCTTGACATCACTAACACAATCACTATCACTAAAATGACCATAGCACTCACTTTTTTACACTGAAAGGGGGTATGTATGACACAGGGGAAAAATCACTTCTCTTGAGGCACGTCCGTGGATCTGCAATGATAAGAATAAGCAATTCCATCAATCAAGTTTCAATAGAAGTTATTCCACAATTGAAGTGCTTGCATTAAACGCTCACCTTCCTAAAAATCCTTGCCACTCCGCCTTCCGCCGTACTTCATGCACCGGTCATCGATCGGACATCTTCAGTACAAGGCCGGTTAACCGTTGGTTCTCTTGGGCCATATTCAACACAGTCTTTCTATCTCGCAACTATATGTCAGAATACAAACTGCCGAACGGACAACTTTAAAGACTCTCGGGCAGAGCTACCAGAATTCTTCTTCGTGTCCAGAAGCTAGTCTTCCAGTATTAAGTACTTCTTCATTTCGGCAGTAACTGACAGGTCTCAAGAAAAATACCCAACCTTTTATACGATTTGCGAGATCACGTGGGTTCTGTGACGTAAGGAGTTCGTCTTTTCGAATTGCACTCACTCAGACCGTATTTGATTTACATCGAGAAATCCAATTTCCCCTTAAAATATATAATATATTAAATATATATTATTTAAATCGACGAATGAATAATCCAGGTCTATTGATTGAGATGCACCTTTATTTCATTTAAGGAACGGTTTACTGTGTTCGTGGTCGACGAATCCTTTTAGTGAGCAATCATATTCTATACCTTTATTAAATTTTCCCTTACTTCCATAGCCAATTAGATTTATATTCACGAATGCGATACGTGTGATTGGCAATCTCATTACAAGGAATACTGTATTAGAATATTATTACGAGTACTAACTGACGAGAACGTGCTTCGATGTACCTAGTGAGTTTGGTTTACATGTATTTGTCTAAATTTCTGATATAATTGCGACGATTTTCCAACATTTTACTCTTCATATTAGGTCAACTTCATCCGTTATCCAAATTAATATCCGATAGATATTTTCCCCAATTTTACGCCCTATAATTTCCTTAATTCGTGAAAAAAAATTTAAGGACTATGGAATGGATATCGAAATACTCCAAAGTTATTCCTGAATAATTTCCTGTCACCCACAAGTTTTGAATTTGAAATTAATTTTGAAAATAACTTAGCTCTTTCGGATAAACATTCATTTTATATCCAACGAAATTAGACATTTACCCTTACTTAACTTTTCCAAAATCCTCAAAAAGATTATTATTAATGATTTCGTACCTATATGTTTATTGTAATTTCATTACATTTTTAAAATAAGATGGATATCTTTTCTTAAGAAATTCGTTGAGTTGAAGGTTTCGCTTTTTAAAATCATGCTATCCAAAATATCCTATCGTTCTTCAATACCTATTTCATCAATTATCTAAATCAATTTTTTGAATTGTCGACTAACATAGTCCTTTACGGATTCCAATGCCGCAGAACATCCATTTAAAAAAATGCACAGAGAATAAATGCAATAACGCAATTAGGCGATTACATGAACAACAGCTATCTTCATTACTGATGATTCAAATTCATTCTAAAGAAAACAAATAGCGAGACGCTAGATAGTTATCAATAGTAAGACCTCAAAAATTTTTCCAGAGCGTTGTGCCCAATGCTTAACAGGTGATTGAGATAACGGACAAAGCATGAATAAGTCGTATTCGCTTGTTTTTCGTAAGTGAGTTATATATTCCATTTGAAGGAGTTCTTCTAAAAGTTCAAACTTCCTCGAAGGCCTTCTAATGCGGCGGCACTTCAGAAGGAACGATACGTAATTCGTCGACCACGAACACAGTAAACCGTTCCTTAAATGAAATAAAGGTGCATCTCAATCAATAGACCTGGATTATTCATTCGTCGATTTAAATAATATATATTTAATATATTATATATTTTAAGGGGAAATTGGATTTCTCGATGTAAATCAAATACGGTCTGAGTGAGTGCAATTCGAAAAGACGAACTCCTTACGTCACAGAACCCACGTGATCTCGCAAATCGTATAAAAGGTTGGGTATTTTTCTTGAGACCTGTCAGTTACTGCCGAAATGAAGAAGTACTTAATACTGGAAGACTAGCTTCTGGACACGAAGAAGAATTCTGGTAGCTCTGCCCGAGAGTCTTTAAAGTTGTCCGTTCGGCAGTTTGTATTCTGACATATAGTTGCGAGATAGAAAGACTGTGTTGAATATGGCCCAAGAGAACCAACGGTTAACCGGCCTTGTACTGAAGATGTCCGATCGATGACCGGTGCATGAAGTACGGCGGAAGGCGGAGTGGCAAGGATTTTTAGGAAGGTGAGCGTTTAATGCAAGCACTTCAATTGTGGAATAACTTCTATTGAAACTTGATTGATGGAATTGCTTATTCTTATCATTGCAGATCCACGGACGTGCCTCAAGAGAAGTGATTTTTCCCCTGTGTCATACATACCCCCTTTCAGTGTAAAAAAGTGAGTGCTATGGTCATTTTAGTGATAGTGATTGTGTTAGTGATGTCAAGAGGAGATTCTGTTCGCCGATGGAACGCGGAGATCTGCCGACGCTGGAGGAATTCCGCTGCAAAGGTAGGGAACGGCTTCCTCTTTCAGTGAAGACAGGCTGGTAGGCTTAGGGTAGGTTTCTTTAGGAAGGGGCCCATCCAACGGGCATTAGAGATACAGGTCTGCATTAAGGAAGTAGGGCCCACTTCATGGGCTTCGGAGATTCACTTTTTCTTTGGGGGGAAGGGGTTAATTTAGAGTGCTAGGCACTACACGTTCTCTGGTCAATACCGGCTCATTAGCCATTAGAGAATAAAAATCTTCTAACAGCATCCCACTTTTCTTTTCCGTGGCGGTGGTCATCGTGCCATCGCCACACGGTGGTTCTCATAGGGCTGGCAAATTGCAACTGATGACGCGTCCGTACGTTCCCCCGCTGTTTTGAACCAGTTGCAGTTCGCTGGCGAATCCCTCCACTCAAAAGGGGTAACGCGCCATGCACGGTACGTCATTACGTGGTGAGGAAACCTGTGCATTTATTCCTATCTCTAGTAACTCTCTTTCTTACGATATAAAGATGATTGTACTTTCTCGTGTTCTGTAAATGTACGCGGTTTCTCAATTGAATTGCTTGTGCTGCTCTCTTCATCGTTATCAATTGGTATTCGTAGTCATAATTTGCGCGCTTTCTCCTTCGTTTCAGACGATATGCTGTTCAGACGAATGTGGAATTCTGGGAGCGCGCCGTCGAGAGATTGCCCGATGCATCGAACGTACTCCACTTCGTTGCATGAAGAACGGCAAGCGACGGAGGTAACATATTGCTTTTAACTTGGAATTTTGTTTTCCATCTCAATTGCATTGCCTGCATGGAATATCGTACGTTCTCTGTCAATTGTATATCATACATATTTTTCTCACTTCTAGGTCCCTTCCTTGGCATTATCAGCTTCTTAGATGCGGCCACATTATTGGGACACCTTCCTGGTTACCGCAACGGGAGGGATGCTGCTCATCCGTTTTCTAGAAGAAGGGATGCTGTGCGGATCCAATGCCTTCTTATAGTTGGTCGACAATGTATTTGGAAGTACATTTGAAATTTACAATAGATATCTAAGTCTTTGTAACTCTTTAATTCTGCAAATAAAATCTTGCACTGAAATTTGTCTTTCTCTCTTCGACGTTAAGATGTTTTCTTCGGTTAACCATATGAAAATTGCATATGAAATATGAATTATGTATGAAAATCAGCATAAGAACTGCCTCGTCGGCAAATAAGACCGAAAGATTACTTGCGCTTCAACGTTGTTATAACCCCTGAAGAATATATTCCTATTCTTGTTACTTTTTCTTACATCAGTTGGTAGAATCCTTATATGACCTTATTCATCCCCAGTCCCTAGTTTTAATTTTTTTTTGTTGAGGAACTGTGAAAATTTAAAAAATCCTGAAGAGATTCTGTCATAAGAGCACGATCATAAATTCTTTATAATGCTCCTACACTGTTTATCTTCTTTCGAATTCGTAATGCCGTTTTATCCACCGTTTCTTCAATTCAATTTTTAATTGGGAAGTGTATATTACGCATATCTTTCCAGACTTAAATCTTGTGCTCTCCTTTTTGGCTACTTTATAAATTCAATTTGAATTATTTTATTTCACAAATAAATTTCGTTGCAACTGTTCTCTTCTTAAGTGACGATACGTCTGTTCTACTCTTACGTGTATATACAACCTATCTCATAGGATGATGTTCATGATTGATAATCAGAAGTTTTGGAATAATGAAACAATTGTAGACTAAACTTCAATTAGGAGGGATGAAAAATAATTCTTTAGCTCATTGTTAAAGTTGCAGACTAAAATTTACAAGACTATTAGTTCATCCAAAAATCCTTATCTGTTGTAAAAAAGTCATTTACTCCTTTTTATCCTCATTCGTCATTGAGATATGATATTTGAACTTTTTTTAGCCATCGTATCATCAAGTGGCATTATTTTACTAAAAGTGTTACCTTAAACTCACTTTCAGCATGGATATTTCTGTTCTTAGTAAAGACATCGTTTTATTCGTGCATTTCTCACCCATGAAACTTGTACGACTTGTAAAACACATTGACACCGAGATATCTTCTATACAACCAGTAGAGCGTCACCAAAAGCGGACACACATTCAGGCATGGGTCCATTCTTCTCGCAAAGCTGACCCCATTGTCGCCTGTCTAGACAAGCGGAAAAAAACGCCGCCAGAGGACCCCAATTTCTCTATTGCCGGGAAACTTAACAGAAACCCCGTGAGAAATGGAGAAAAGAGATGGCAATTTCAGAATTTTCTGAAAGCACGGGTCACACAAAAATCCTACGCCATATATATCGAGTCACAAAGGCAATATCCAACAATGAGAGGGGTGTAGTATGAGGGAGGGTATGTCTTTGAGGGGAACATGATGAATGCACGATTTGTTGAAAAGAATGGGAGAGGTACGTTCGCAGAGAGCACATGGAAGACACGCGTGCACCTCCCCCCGCGAAGCACAATGGGCCGCGTGTGCGCGAATAGACACGGACATTGAAGTCGCTTCCACATTACGGTCGCCGACTGAAGAATAGCCGCTTTAGTGTACCTGAGGATGGCTCCTTCCAAAGGGTTAATGTGCGAAGGGTTTTTGCGGGGCCACGAAAAAGGGTTTGAAAGGTACCCTTTCTCTATTATTCCCTATTCTGATGATGGATGCGAGGGATATTATAATAGATAAAAAAGTTTGATGTTTGTGTTTGAGAATATTGTGAGGAGAAAGAGGAATGGGAAGCCTCCTTAATCCTTTGCATTGAAATATTTGGTGAGAAGATTGGGAATCTGTTTTGGTTTTTAAAATTGGATTAGAATCACAATTTAAATAGATTTATTAATTTGAATTGGTAGTCATAAAGGAGAGAAATGAAAGTTCAGCGGCGACATAATGGGCATTAGAGGATTAATCCCTCTGAATTATAACATTATAATGTTATGAATGAACAGGTACGATTGCATTGAAAACTCATCCAAATGTTCCTGACCAAGAATCAATGATTTGTAATTGCTTCCGATAATTCTTGATCAACTTTTAAAATTGAAAAACAAAAATATATGACAACTAAAGTAAACCTCGGAATTGTGTTGGACATTTAAACCAACGATAACTACTTTATGTAAGTAATGTATGGAGTTGAGCTCAGATCTGAGAGGGATGTATTTATGATCGTAAGAGAAAAATAATTAGCACTTTATAATAGTGCCACTGACGATGACTGCGATAATCAATTACTTCAGGTCCTGGGAAAGGTCGCCCTTATTTGCTATTCCTTTTCGAAACCCTTTCGCACATGTGATTTATCACAAATTCATGATGACGAGCGGAACTGGAAAACATCGCACACGTTTTTTTATCATTTGATTTGCACGCTTCGACCCCACGCGTGATGAGGAGTAGGCGTCGCTTCCGAATCGAATATCCCTTTCGAACGCCACTCCTCGACTCCTTTGATGCTTAATTTAAAATCTTTATTCGAAAAGGCCACCTAACGAATACGGTTTCCTCTCAATTGGCGACATCTGAGTATCATGAAAGAAGACCAACCCCCTTTTTAAACGACTTATTTTCTTATCCGTTTTCCATCTAGAGTTACTTAAGATAATATATTATCTCTATAAATTACTCGGAATCGAGAGTTGAAAAAAACTCTCTCGTTTCTTGAATTCTTTTTTCTTTTCAATTTCCCATTAGTCATTATTTCTAAGGAAAGGCTTCATAATAACGAACACCGATTTATGAAAGGTATCTTAATCAAGAGAAAATCTCCGGGTTTTCATATTTCTAGACTTCGTCTACGCAAAATAATAGTCATCTTTCATCTATCAGCAGGGCATTCAAATATTTTCGGCTCATCTCTTATTTTTAATTTTATTGGAAACATTACTAATTTGCTTTCGTTGAGTTGATTGCAAATGAGATAGCTGCCGAAGTTTCTACTTTAAACTTTTCCTCTGTGTATATATATTCATAATCTACATTCGCATTAGACGATATGTATGCTAGTGCCATAAAAGTAAATGGAAAAGAAAAAAGGACGCTCACAGCATAGCTCGATATGACAAATCCTTTCTCGATGACGAACAAAAAAATAATTTTCGCATCGTCTCAGACACGGGAACCGAATTCCCAAATGTCTCCGATAAAAAGACTCAATCGACATCGAACTCTTCTCATAAATGAGAAACTTGAGTGATGGTTATATATCACGCTCTATGGCTTATTCAGATCTGCTTCCCTCGGGAAGGCCGCGAGGGTTTCCACAGCGACATCCATCCTCGCGCCCCCTTCACAGATTTATTGTGAGGGCCAGCTGCGCTCGTTTCTCCTCCCACACCTCAATCCCTTCCATAAGAGACATTACGCGCGCTCGCATAAGCATGGGAAAAAAACTTCCCTTCATTTTCTTTTCCCATTCACCTCATTTTATGGATACATTTGTGCCGTACAAAAAGATCCCGCATTCGTAGTAAACGGGAGACACCAAATAATCCGCTTATAGTGGCTTCTTTTTTAGATTCAGGCGGCTGATGCACGATCGGATGTGACGCATTATTTTCTGAGTCGATAGGTGACTCTGAATTCGCGTTTGAGATTTTGGAAAAATATATTGATAAATTTAAATCGAAAGAATCCTTTTAGGAAAGGATGAAATAAAATTGTTATTGCCACTGGTAACGGTCTCTGACATTAAGCTTTCCCTTATTCGGTTGCGATCACAGCCTTAAAAAGATTCGCTTGTCATTCTGGTAAAATTACTACCTCTCGTATCTTCCTTTTATTTCTATTGGATTACCTTTCAGAGCTCTGTAGAAGAAGAAATTCTAATGCTATGGCTAATATTTTAAGAATGTGGGTAACAGAGTAATAGTAACTATTCCTTAAAATGAAATATCTGTGAATAAGAAACTGTAAATGATGATTCATATTAAAAGGGCATAGTGAGATATTATTAGGACTGTTATTCTACTAAATAATGTTTCCGGTTGTAATATAACCTCGCTGTTAATGTTAAGCCTGTAAAGCGATGCTTTTTCCACAGCTTACTTATTGAGTGAAAACACTCTCGCGATACAGTATTTAGTTAAAATGAATGAAATGAGATCAATATAAGGCAAATCCAAACAAATAACTTACTTTTAATAAAAAAATAAAAGGAATGAGTTTTTCAAACTTATATTTATATAACATTAGACATAACTATCATAATTTGAATTTCATAGTAACAATTTTTTAATGCTTTATTCTTCATAAAATTGAAATTTATAATATTGGTTGGTAATTTATCTTCACGGATATATCTAATACACTGATATCCAATATCGAGAAACTATTCCACAGCAATATAGAATAGCACAAAACGAATAAGGCGAAGTAATGTTAATAATCTAAGCACGATAAAGGACCTCCGTGATGGAGAGTATAAAACTCAAATACTTCATGGCGGAAGGCTCGTGAAAAAAGATATTGAAGTGCAAAATAAACGGATTATGAGACAACTTCGAGTACAATAAAGGATACGAATCGGGTTTCCGAAAAGCAATCTGTAAAAAGGTGAATGACATCCATCGATATATATGAAATAAACTAAGGTGCGAAATTATTACGAATCAAAAATTAAAGGAATCAAAGACAACAATGGCACTTTTCCAAAAATCAATATTTTTCTTCTTCCGCACATTTTCTCATAACCTTAAACTCCGACTGCTCGTATACATAACAGGAATAGGCATCGGTCGTTTAGAATGGGAAGATAAAAAACGCCATAAGTGAGGATTCTTTTTCCTTGTAATCTTCCCTTCGCCTCTATTTAGTGCTCGGATACACAGCGATTCAGGAAGTGTTTTCCGAGAGTGGAAATAGGGGATGGCTTTATTTTTAGGAAACGTGGGGGAAAATGAAATAAAACACGCAGGAAAAAGATTTAGCAAAAAAGGGGTTTCTCTTCCTACGCATGGAATCCCGGGATTTCTACTTCACCTGAGCCCCACACAATAACCTCCACGCATTCTAATCCCGTCCGAGATTTAAGTGAAGCCACCGTCTCTAAAAATCTCTTAAAACTTCTTCTTACCGTATGGTTTGAAAAAATGAAAATGCAACTGTTTTTCATTTTCACGAGGAGAAAGTTTTGCTCTGAGGAATTGCAATTTTGTAGTGTCCCATTATTTTTTCTCGTTCTTAAATTTTTTTAACAAGATCCGTTTATGCTATTAATGCCTTTAATTGTTTCTCGCTTTACAGAGGGCGTGTGATTCTAATTTTAGAGTCCGGTATTTTTGGATTAAAGCCTCGAAACGCAATAAATTTTTTACTGAACAATTAAAAAAGAAAGAGAGTTATATTTGGCTTTATTTGAGATTTATATCTGAATGAAATATTTCAAATGTTTTATGCCTTTTGGGTTGTCTCATATTTTATTAGCTAACGCAATTAAATTTTAATTTCAGAGGAGAGTTTTGAATGTTTTTGAATTGAATGAATGACGTGCTTTATTGATCGGCAAGAAAGAGAAACAATAATTAGTAGTTTTTAATACATTATATAATATGGTAACTGCTTTGTGATATGCAAAAAATAATTAAGTTAGGAAATAAGTAGTAGTTTATTGGTTTACTTCTAGTAGATATTTAGCGTTTCATCATTTCAGTATCAAAGTAAGTTCACATTAAAAAAGGACGACTGAAAGTATAATATCAACTTACGGTCATTGTATAAGGAAAAAGATATCATGAGCAAATTTGAAAATTTGTAATTATTCCTACTCGACAACTTCAATAGCAATCGGCTGGCCTTCGTGGAAAATTGCAAAAAGAATTAAAAAAAACTTCTTCGTAGTTTAAACACTGTTATCTCATTCCTGCTCTACTTTTAGTGCTGGTGTGTATTTCACAAGCTAGCGGTATATTACATACTTTATTATTTTGAGATATCCTTGTCGTATTACTGATAAAATTTAAATAGTATTGGATGCATACTAATAGATCCTGTGATTATAAGGAATAGATTGTGCGCTGGAGTTAATTGAAACTACTGAACTTAATAATTTAAAGTTGATGGTTAATTGAAGAAAATGATTTATTGAAATTTAAAATATTGAACATGGAAACCGAATAGATTCATATTAATCCACTCACTCACAAGAGCAAAGCACCTCTGGGATCATCCCCATTGCATATGACCGGCATGATGGATACATTGGAGATTTTCCCTCGATAAGTGAGAAAATGATGATTGCTCATCGCCGACAATCAAACGACAGTGAAATGTATCAAACCTTAGGGACATTCTAATGGAAGCATTCTTTTGTTATGTGCTGAGTACTGCTCTTCTATAGCATCCATTGTCTAAGTAATTGCTTATCAAGTCAAAACTTTTATTTTACAGCTAAGAAAGGCTTAAATACACGAATAATCGCACGATGTTACAAATTACATAATCAGTTAAATCACACACATACATTTATATATATACAAAATTTAAAAAAATTATATGCTCTATGTGAATCATGAACGTAACGTAATTCATGAAAATAATCCTATATAGTTAGCAATAGAACAGCGGAGGGTTTCCTATGATTACTTCACCCATATTCCCCTAGTTTTTACTTTAGTTGGATGTTTTATTTATTTATTTATTGTATATCAGAACTACAAATAGGCACCAGGCCAGGTGGTAGCTCTACATTTAAGGGGAACCTAGTAACATTGCCTGGCATTCGCCCTAGTCGAGAGGGAAACTCCCTAAAACCTCCCGAAGGCAGTACCTCAAACAAAGTATACTAACTACAATGAAAGAGAAAATGTTACATAATATTTAAAAAATACGATTATACACGGTCTACAAAACTAGAATTATTTAATCCTCTTAATCCTATTCACAAATACATTACAAGTATGAGGAAAAGGCTCCAATAACTCTCCAGGCAAATTGTTCCATTCAACTATTCCCCGATTTAGAAAAGAATATTTACAGAAATCAGTTTTCTGTTTCAGAGTGGCAATTTTATGTATATGATCATTTCTTCCTAGATATTCCGGTTTCCGAAGTCTGTTTTTTAACTCCTTCAACGAAGGCTTTCCTATTACAGCTTTAAATATATTTCCTAACCTTTTGTTTTTACGCCTAACTTCTAACTTTTCCCATCCAAGTTCCTCAATCATTTTATTGACGCCTTCCATTTTTCCATACTTGCCCAAAACGAATCTTGCTGCTTGCCTCTGTACATTTTCTAGTTTAGCTATAAGCCCTTTTTGATGAGGGTCCCAAACGCTGTCGCTATACTCTAGTATCGGCCTAACAAGCGATAAATATGCCTTCTCTTTAACTTCCCTACGGCAGTTTTTCAGGTTTCTTATTACAAAGTTAAGTGTTTTATTTGCTTTACAGGCTATGTTTTCGATATGATTTGTCCATTTTAAGTTATTACTGAATGTGATCCCTAAATATCTAATGCTCTTATCTGATGCGACACGCGAGTCTCCTATATTATAATTGAATTTAATTTTGTTTCTATTAAAGTTTATTAATTTGCTTTTGTTAGCATTACATTTTAATTTATTTTAAACAAGCCATGAGTTCAAATCATCTAGGTCGTTTTGTAATACTATGCAGTCTTCCGGGTTTCTTATTGTCCGATAAATAATGCAATCATCTGCAAACAAGCGAACATTCGAATTTATATTTTTTGGCATATCATTTATATGAATTAAAAATAGTAACGGACCAAGAACGCTTCCTTGAGGAACGCCTGAGGTTACTTTGACCGCTTGCGAATATTGTTCGCCGATTTTAACTTTGAAGGTCCTATCGATAAGGAATGAATGTATCCACTTAATTATTCTAGGATCAATATTTATACGCGAGATTTTTTCTAACAGGATACTGTGATCAACTACATCAAAAGCTTTGGATAGGTTAATTATTACCGCGTCTACTTGCTCTGATGTATCGTAAGCTCCTACTAAATCTTGATTGAAACATAAGAGTTGGGTTTCGCAAGAATATTCCTTCCTAAATCCGTGCTGACTATCAGTTATCCAATTTTCTTTGTTCCAAACCTTTCTTATATAATCAGCTATGATCTTTTCGAAAATTTTGCATATAACGCTCGTTAAACTAATTGGCCTATAGTTATTCGCGACTTTTTTGTCTCCCCCTTAATGGATTGGTATAACTATAGCGGATTTCCAGTCATGCGGAATTTCACCGTTATTCAGCGCGATCGTAAATATTCTATGGAGATAGTACGCTATTGCACACCCTCCAATTTTAAGAGCTTCCACTTGTATGTTATCAGGACCTACCGATTTTTCATTTTTAAGTGATGAAATTCTTTTAAGGATGTCGTTGAAGCCTATATTGAACCGCGAATATTGCCTCCCTTCTTCCGCTGCTTGTTTTCGATCAACTAAATTGGTCGCGTCCTTAGGTACGTAATTATTTGTGAAATTTTTCGCAAATTCGTTAGCAATATCGCTTTCACTCATAAACTCTTCCCCGTTTCTTCCTGTCAGTATCCGAATGTCCTTCCTGGCTTTACTTCGTTTTCTCATGTAGCTATAAAAATGGTTGTTATTTTTACCACAGATAACTTATTCTAAAAAAATATCTTGTGCTTTCATTTTCTCGGTATTTAGCATTTTACGTATATTTGTATATTTCGAATGGTGTTTGTAGCTAATTAATCTCGTTTTGTGAAGCTTACGCCCCTTAATCTTCAGTTTTCTAATCCTTTTATTATAATATTCTGGATCACTATTTTCTTTTATGTTTTTTAACGGTACACAAGCGTTAAGCGCGGAGGTTAGGATCGACTTAAAATTACTCCATACTTCTTCAACGGTTTTTCCTCTACTGGCCCATTCATTGTATCTTTCCCTCAAAAATTCCTGAAACGCGAAGATGTTTGCCTTGTTGTACGCATATACCGTCCTGCTTGATGGAGGGGCAACTGTCTTAATGTTCCAAAAAATTTCCATATATATACTCTGGTGGTCACTTATCCTTGGAAACACCTCAAGTTCACTGAATATCTCAGGAGGTCTCACAAGAAAAACGTCTATCAGGTTTTCATTACGGGTTGGACAATGTACGTATTGAGTGAAGCCACCTTCTCCAACGATTCTGTTTACCAAGAGCTGAGCTGTACTCAGAACTCCCTCTTGTCCTGACCACTTAACTTCAGGTAGGTTAAGATCCCCTGATCCCCTTTTCACATGAGATAATACCAATTATTTCTAGGAAGTACAACTCGGTGGGGTTTCCACTTATTTAAGATGCTAAAACACGATTCATGCATTATAAACCCCCTAGAAGCACTGACGCGCCACGTAGTAATACAAAATGCTGTGTTGAAGTAGTAGACCAATTGGTGGTTGGGTACACGAGTAGCCAAACGTCGTTAGATAGTACTTTTTTTTACGATACCCTAAATCCAGCAAAAATGCATAGTTTATTTACAAGCAGACAAAACATCGCCCAATATCCGGGTGTAGATTCTTGCAACAATAAGCAGAGCAACTAGATGCAAAGTACGCTGTGATGACTCAAACGATTAACCAGACGACACAGATGATGTAGGAATTGTACAATATGGGTTTGTGGAAACCATTGCAAAGGAGATTTATCAAGTTTTCTATAGAGTAATTATTTTGAAAATACATCCTCCTAAAACAGAAGACTGAATATACTTGCGCGTCCAAAGAAACAATAGTGTGCATAAAAATGATCGTATTTTACAGTTAATTTCCGTAATTTTTATTGTGGAATAAAGTCGAAGGAAGGTTAAACCGAAGACAGACGAAGCGGTAAAACTGTTTACCGATAGATTATTTTGTGATCAAAATAAAGTAAATCGTAAATTCAATCTGGCGTTTTGAAAAGTTTAAAAATGTGAGCATTTAAATTATTTGAACTTCAGCAAGAAAACGATTGAACTCAGCACTGTCGATAAAAATTTACCCATGGAGATTAATGTGAAAGCATAGAGGAAGGAAATGCAAATGTAACTGCCTTGTGGATTTTAAATGTATCACGAGAGTACCTTGAAAATACCTTCCGCTGTTCTATGGAGTCCCAAAGTTGGTCGAGCGATAATCGTTCAACATTTGATTCATTTTCATAATACTCAGTTCACGTTAATCCTAAGCTAAAACTTGGATTTTTCCTTATAGTTTACCTAGCTTGAAATGATATTAATGAATGACGCAACATAGTCTTCCAAATTCTAAGTTATATGCTTGATATAAATAGCTCATATAGGTAAAAATTTCGTTAGATATGAATCCACAGCTCATTTTCTTTAAATTTTATGAGTAGTTAAAATATTTTTTTCATAACAAGGTTATAGGACATATAATAATATTTTAATACAGATAAGAATAAAATGTTTTGTCTTTAAAGTTTTGGCTGAAAGATTCCGATAACCATTTCTCTTCAAAGAACTTTCATTCGGGTATGCTCAGATTTTTCTTTTTAATTATTCTGGAATAATTATATGAGTTTTTAAATAAATCTCATGTGGAAAGCCAGTCTCGATTGAAGATATTAAAAATAATTAAACTTAATGTTAAACTTCAACTTCTTTTCAATTAGATTTCTTTCACATGCTATGCTATTCCATCTCATAATCAAATAATAAAATGTAATTCCGGATTGATTCGATTACAAAAGGAAACTAAATTGTATATGGTGACATCTTTGTATATTTCAGTGTAAATACGTTATGATAGCATCCATACAATTGCTAAATAAAATTTTTGCATCTCTTGGATATCTTTCCAGCTATATGCCTCACTTGGCAGCGATCTTTACATTTCCACCTCAAACAAACAAGAACAACAAGCTCGTAAACAAGCCTTGCACGAACAGGACGAAAACAAGCTCTTCGCTGCCGCAATGGTCCAAGGATTTCACGAACATCAGACGTCCGCATTTCCCTCTTCTGCAAATTGGATTGGCCACGATAGGGATAATGTCCCAGTTCTAGGAATTAAAGGAATCATCCGTTAAATTATCAGAAATTTTTTTAAAATATTAATTTTAATGTAAAATATAAATTTTCATTGATCCTCTAATATAAAGGAGTAACCAATTTTCGGCCTCATTCCTATTTAAATTATCATTAATTATTATCATAATTAAAGCTCCATTATTATTAACAAATTAAGAATAAAAACACAATATATCGGAGTCTATTTGAGTGCTTTTATTCAAGCAAATATGGAATGGTTCAGAAAATTATCTTCAGAAGTAATTAATAGATATTAACTTTTAAAATACGTTATTAGAAACCATTTAGGTTTTTCTTGAAGCGATTGCATTTTTTCAATTGCAGCGTCATGTATTTCTATTGTTAGCAACGAAGGGATACAAAATAAAAATTCAATAAATATGGCAAACAAAATTAGAAATTTTAAAATTTAAAATTAAAAACGATCTCACTACATGAATGAGGGAAATTTCGAATACAAATGCTCCTGATTATAAATGAAGCTAATGACCTGCGGTACTTACCCCGACTTGAGATTCGATTAAATGTTCAATTACGTCCTGTTACTGTCTGATTATCACAAATGCAGATGGCAACTCGCGGAAATACATGTACCTGCTCGTATCACCAAACGGATTTTTAATCCAAATAAAGACTGAAGATTAATAAAATAAATGTTCTATTGTTCAAAACGAGAAGGAAACATTAATTTGACTGTCTTTATAGATAGACAATTCTCTTGGAGGATAAGCACCGATTCATATGAAATTTTTGACGCACATGATTCAAGGACAGAAAGTAAAATCATAAGTATATTTCTTATGAGATTATTCTACATTCTATCACATCTTTAATTTCGGATAAAAATACTGATAATAATATCATTAACTTATATTTAATATTTTGTTTAATCATGATGTAGTATTATTCGGATAGTTTTCCGTCAAGTTTCTATAGAAATCTTTATCAGCTTTTTCAAAAGGTATTTAAAACAGAAAATCTCAGAAAGAAATTTATGTGAATCGATCCGGTGTTATACAGTCCTGAGAATTTCACGCGATGGCACAAATATGAGGCAGTTGTTTTTTTTTTGCTCGAGTATAGAAAGTAGGTCAATGAATAGTCATACAGAAAGAGATAAATGGAAAACTATTTTGAAACGTCTTCTAGATGAACATGGATGCATTCCTTTCTTGATGTCTTTCGATTTCAATTTGTTTGTTTTCTTCCTTTTTATTTTATTTTTATTTATAAATAAACATAAGATAAAGAGACTCCTAGCAAAAAACCTTGTTTTTTAATGAAAAAATCATTTCTTTACGTATTTTATTATTGTTATGAAATTGGTTATAAGTCATAAAATCTTCATTTTTATATGCAATGAAAAATTCAAATAAATAAAATGTCAATTAAAATAATAAAAATTGGCTATAACATTAGTTGCTGCTGTATTTCAAATATTTTAAGAGCAACACTTTCACACGTATTACAGCGATAAAATCTTTAATTGAATTGACAAGATACTGTCACATGAGAAAAATTATTCAAACTATCAAATTTACCAAATAAACGTAAAAAGTAAAATATTATCTGAATGATTTCATGAATCTAACGATTTGAATTGTAAGATGAACTTATAATATAAACCTTTCTATTTATAAAGCTATTTGCTATATTTTTCTTATTCAATCCATTGAAGAACAACAGATAAGTTCTTAATTTACATAAATGATCTCCCTAAAAATATCAAATCAGAAGTTAGGTTATTCGCAGATGACTGTATAATATATAGAAGTATTAAAGAAAGGCGGGACAGAGATATCTTGCAAGAAGACTTACAACTGTTGGCCGAATGGACCGAAGTGAATGAAATGAGTATAAACGTAGATAAATAGACGCACATAACTTTGTCAAGAAAAATGTCACCTATAGAAAATAGTTACGCCATAAACCATCAGACTATTAAAACAGTGCCGGAATGCAAGTACTTGGGCGTTAAATTATCCGAAAATCTTAAAAGGGGGAGTCATATTGAAGAGATTACTTCTAAAGCGAATAGAAATCTTCATTTCGTAATGCGAAACCTAAGACGGAGTGGGAGGGAAGTTAAGGAAAGGGCATACAAAACCTTGGTTAGGCCAGTTGTAGAATATGCAACGAGCGTTTGGGATCCGTACGAGACGGGCCTATGTAAGAAAATTGAAGGCATCCAGAGGAAGGCAGCAAGGTACGTGTTTGGTAAACACCGCAACGATGAGAGCGTAAGCAAAATGATAGACCAGTTGGGGTGGGAATCTCTACAAAACAGGAGGAAATATTTCAGACTAACGGGCATCTATAACACTTGGAATCGTAAAGATGGATGGGAGGAACTGCGCCATAGGTTCCAAACTCCGACCAATATTGGACGCGGCTGGAACCATCTTCTTAAAATTAAAGAGCGTGAACAAAAGACCGATTTAGCAAAATTTTCTTTTATTAATTGAGGGATAAGGGAATGGAACGCATTACCTGAAGAAGTTCTCATTCCAATGCCAGAGAATTCAAGGAAATTTAGATCTAAGTTAAAAAAGTAATGTTAGTTGTAAATATTAGATCATTATGATTTTTTAAATTTTTTTGTATATTATTTTGATTCTGAATTTATGTAATGTATTCTATGTATTTAGTCAGACCTACTGCCTTCGGGAGGTTTTGCGGGGTTTCCCTCTCGACTAGGGTAAATGCCGGGCAGAGTATTACATTTGTTCCCCTGAGAAGAGAGCTACCACCAGGCCTGGTGCCTATTTGTGGCTCTACTAACAATAATAAATAAATAATTAAGTTGTAAATTCTTCCTGGAAAAAGGATCACTGAAAGTTTCACTCGTTAAACGATAAATTACTTTTCTCAATTATTCATGAAATGTTATGAGGAGTATAATTTCAACAGTCAATATGTGTTAATTTTATAAAACTGGATAAAGTAACTCGGAGCGTACTGGAGAAAGCACAAACTTCTTTTGTTTGATCGCCTGAAGATGCTAAGAAATTAGCGAAACAGGTAGCAAAATAAAAAGAAATATGAAAGATAGAGAGGAAGTTGAAAGAAATGAAAGTTACGAAGATTTTAAACCGAAGATTGAATTTTAGGTAAAAAATTACCCGAAAGACATACATAAAATCTATAAAAAACTTGAGATTTTTTGCTTGAATTAGGCCTAACATTTCGTGTGACTATTTCCTCATAGTCTTCGAAAGAGAACACTAATGATAGCATAATCCCTTCAAGGAAAGCTTTCTCATTTAAAGGAAACAAATGGAATTTCCATACTTTTCCAACTCTCGATGGAAGATTCAAGTAAATTCTCCATAAACATCCTAAAATGTTCTCCTTGAATTCATAGCTGAGCTTTCATAAAGAAGACTTTCTCTTTCGAACTTTATCGACATTAAAAGCTGCGAAAAAATGATGAAAATAGGTGTCTTTAAATAGGCGGCGATAAAAAAGTGCACTAAGATTGACGGCTGAAAGCAAAACACATTAAAGGAGAAGAACATCCGTATCAGTCGAATGGAGAGCTGCCAACAAAGCTGATAAACTCGTATGAGAGGAACCAAATGCTCAGGACTTGTTTTCGTGACAGCGGGGTGCCGAGTATTTCCTTCAAACTTCAGACCGCTGTTATTTATAAATATTTATTAAAATTAATTCCGAGAAATTACGCTGAAAAATGCACATCTTATGTAACCAATAGTGATATATCGTATTTTAATTCCGCACAATAACTTATCCGTAATTTTTTAGCATATAAATACTATACATTTTTATATCATTTAAATTTCAATTTAGGGACCATGTATGAGTTAACTGAAGGGGTTCAAATAGTGCTACTGAGTTTTCTGAGTAAATTGCATATGTAAATAATACAGCTACAAGCTCGAAATCATACCTCATAACAATAGATTCGGAGTAAAAATTAATACACATATATATAGAAAAGTATAATACATGATAAGATTGCATTTTACGGCAGAAGATCTCCCGAACGGAAGATTTTCATTTTGTTTTAATATTCCTAGAGATATGTATATCAATGAAGTATAGAAATGAAACTTATATTTTAAATTATAAAAGTACTTATATCGTATGGTTATCAGTTTGAATTTAATTAGATTCAATATTTTTTGATACAGAAATTATAACATTGAAATGGATAAAAATCACAGTTCTTTCAATCCTTATATTGAGAAAATTGGTCTTGTATGGGAAGAAAATGTTCAAAGAAGGGCGAACTTGCTTCTGACAAATGATTGGAATTCTTGATCTGTAAATTATAATTCCTTTCTCAGCTTCTTCCTCTTAGCGAAATGAATGGCCTACTTTTGGAATGAAATTCCGTAAAATCAACACGTAGAGAGTAAATTCGTGAATCTTGTATCCAGGGCAACAGGCATTCTCTCACGTTCTTCCGTGAGGTTGCCATCGAACCAACCAATCAATCATTGACGAAGGGGCTAAGCAATCTTCCCGTGCGATATTTTGAGGAGGAAAGAACAATGGAGAAGGTGGTTAATAGGAGTAAAGGGACGACCTCGTTTCATTCTTGCTGTCTTCCTCAGAGAAAGAAGAGCTGACCTACGAGGGTCAAACCTTTGATGGATGGTATTCAGGTCTTCGTGGAAGGATCGATTGGACAGGGAAAATAGATGTGACTCAGGTGGAAAACTCATTTCAATATTTAGTTTTTTTCTCGTTGAGGAAATTTTATACGAGGAAAAAGAAAAGTTATATTTTCCACAGACAGTTTCTATTCCTTCCGTTATCATGGTTAATTGACATGAAATATTTAAGATCCATGATTAAGCGTTATTATCAATAATGTCACATTTAAATGAGTGTTCCAGATTGATATATTTTTTGTATTTTCGTATAACCTCTATACGAACGGAATGTCTGTATAACCTCTAAATTTCTCCTTTTTGAAAAAAGGTCTTCTTGAACGAAGAATTCCAAAAATATTTTATAGTTAATTATATTGAATCACAAATGCATCTAATCAAGAGCAACATGCCCAAAATCTTTTTACTTTCTAAAGATTCATCAATTCTTTTTCCATTCATTAGTAATGTAAGTTCGGCTCTGTTTTTTATTTGATTCAAAATAATACGGTCATAGAAAATACGCTGGATAAAATTGACTGTAGATATTCGTTCAATTTAATTTAGATATATCTCAGATACAGACAATTGAACTTCATCAAATTTTAATAATTATTCAGATTGAGATCTATTTTATATGATGATAATTTGTCGGAAATTTTTCGCTGACGAATGTATATTTCGTAAATCATAACCGAATCTTCATTCATGATGATTAATTTTAAACAAGCTCCGATCGTTACAGGAAATGAATAAAAATAACGATGTTGCCAGGTTGTTCAAGGAAAAATGTAGTAGTAAACATGGCAACCTGGTGGAACTACTCTCGGGAGAGATGACCCATCTGCTGCAAGCCTTTTCCTACGGAGAGTTCAATTGGACACTGAGAAGGCGAGAGGAAAAAAAGGGTGGGATATCCCTGGAGACGCCGATCTCCCCATTGTTCCGGCGTTTTGATGAATATTTCAAGAAGCGGAGAGAGTCGTAGGGTCTCCATAGCAGTATGTTCGGAGGGTTAACCGGGCGCTGTAACGTAGGCTGGAGAACTGCCGGTGGAAACCGACTTTGTGGGGAGTGCAACTAGACTAGGGTTCCCGCATCCTCAAGAGTTTTGTGCTCTCTAAAAATCTTTATTGTAGATTTTACAGAATTTATGTTTGAAAAGAAAGAGTAGCGGAAATAATTTAGAAGGAGGATGAATATATTTGTAAGGAAATATAAATAAATAAATATATATATATCCTTTAATAGGATGACTTTTGAAAAACATTTAAATTATTTTTTCATGTACCATGAGAATTAATCCTTGAAACTACGTAAAATTTTATTAAATCAATTAATTCAACTGCAAGGAGAATAGGATCGAAAATTGTAGAAGAACGTAAAAATGTTAGAACAGTGCTCGTTTATTCCGTTCACAGGAAATTCTGTTATAATAAATAGGAAGGCAAACCTGATTTTATATTTCATTATCTCGAAGTGAAAAATAGGATATCTTATTCTTAGAAAATTTACTTTCCAGAGCAGAAGTACGCGCTACCGTGTATATTTACGATTGTGTGATACAGTTTCAGATACAAATAACGCTAATCTCCACGACTGTCAGTATTTTCCGTTTCGTAATTAATAAACATCGATGCTCTACGGGAACTCGAAAGATATTCTGTTTCGGATGAAGTGGAGAAATTCGCAAATTTTACCAAAACATAACTTTATGCGCTATCGATGTAAACATGGCTACGATGCAATCCAATAATGAGAAAAAGAATTGAGCCCTATATATAATTGGAGGACTGCGTTTTCTGCTCATTTACTTTGACTGTGATCGCAAACAGACAGTGAAATGCTCGTGTTATTTAAGTGCGGCTCTTTTCCAAAGACCTTCCGGAGACGTAATATTTTATCACTCGGTCAAAATAGTTTCAGGACCTCGAATCGCTAGTAACTAATATCGGATCTTTCATAAGAACCTTCACGAGCAGATACGAGTCCGTATCAAACTCCAAAACCCATCCATTCTGCTTCTTTCTGCAGCCTTACATGCCTCGTACTTCCTAAATCGAACTCAGCCCAAAAACCGAAAAAAAGATCCTATTTCAATCCGTTGGAGGCGTATTTTACCTTATGCCTATCCGAACTCCTCTCTTTTATTCATCCCGAGAGTTATTTATTTATTCCAATATTTTTTTCGACTCTTTCCTGGTTGGCCTCGCAGGACGATAATTCCTCTTCCACTGGGACGCTAAGATACTCGGATCCAATTAGGTTGCTTCCCTCTTGTACCTCTCCACGTCCATTTAACCCTTTTGTCGAAAGAAAACGAATTTTTTTGCCGATCGTTCCTTTTTCATTGGAATTGCATCATTTGTTAGAATAGGAGATCGATCAGAGCAAACAAATGGGTGAAAATAGAAGGGGAAACAGCAGTTCCTTAATTTGGCAAAATTCCTCTGATAAAAGATTACATGGATCCCCTCTTATTTATTTTCTTGCATCGGAATTTATCCAACAAAATGGTAATTATTTCCCGGATCTCTGCTCTTGACATGGACATTCAGGATATATCTTCTTGTAGATTATCCAGATAACCTATCGAACGATTTTTTATGCAGTGTTGTTCCGCTCTCATGCCTCTTGCTCGTTTATCAGGATGAAGCCGCTTGGAAAAATCGAATTCTGCTTGGCCAACCATCTTTTAAGCATTATTTGTTCAAAAAAATATTTTAAGTCATGTTGAAATAAGGATTCTGAGGTAGAGGGTAAAAAAATAAGTATGTATATATATAAGTAAAGCTTTCATTGAATTATACCTTTTTTAATGCCAGAAGCATAAAAATGTGTAAGGGACCTCTAATTATCATTTACCTAAAACATAAAAACTTATTTTCTTAGATAAAATAGTTCTCATATTCCTATGATTCTTTGAAATATAACAACGATCTTAATCTTAATAAACAAGTCATATTAAAATAATAATTTTTTTTTGGGCAAGATTGAGATAAGAAATTCCCTCCTTCAAGAAAGGCATAGGGAATTATTATCCTTTACGTGCATTATTTGTTAATTTTCATGATATTTATTATTGAAAGTTACTATTCGTATATATAGACGGAAAAAATCATCGCAAGATTATGCATATTTATTTTATTGATTTTCTAATAGAAAAATAACTGCAAAAGTAATATTAATTGAACCAATTTATTTAACTATGGCAATGCCGTGGAAACTCTGATACTTGAAACCAAGGACTCATAAATAGCAAGAGCTCTTTCGCAGTGAGCCTATCCTCAATTAATATCAATTGCACGTCCAATACTAAAATAATTCAGTTATCGAAAAAATATAATTTCCAATACAAATAACATTTTTAAGTTCATGCTGGAATTAACGAACAAGATTTAATGACTTATTCCATATTTTTGTGATAATTTAAACAGAATATGTTAAAACGCGGTCATAGAAACATCAAAACCACAATCTCTCCGGAACCAATGGAAGTGAAATATAACTGAAAGAAAGAAACCATCAAATACACTCCATCACATCCCAATCCTCATCTATAATTCAGCAGACAATATTTCGAGGGAAATCAGTGAATCTATATAGAAATAAACGCAATACTTGGTGACGAAAGACAACACTGATGTCTTTCCTTCTCAAAAATCTCTTTTATGGAGTCAATCTCTATCAAACATCTCTAGAAAATCACAATCCTATTTAAGCGATCCTTTTTCCCAGATGGCGCCCGACATCCCATTATAGAGCGTCGGCCAAGGTTGCTTTCACGCCTTGTGTGATGCCCGGGGCGTCCTTATTAGCAGAGAGAAACCCAAGTGCTAAATTAGGTCCTCGTTACGTGGGCATCTCTCTTTCCACCACAGACTTCAACTATCGCTTCCCAAATTTCCCTTTCGACGGAATCTGATTCTATTCATTCTGAACTGTGAGTTTCGTACTTCACCACCGATCTCGAACTGTTCCTCCGTAACCACATCTATGTTTCTCTCTCAGTGATCTTGTTCCCTCCTAGTTATTCCTAGCTAGTTATTCAAAGTACTCTTGGTTTCTTTCTCGGAAGCAACATACTGGAATTCACGCATCTATGACTCTATTTTAATGGTACAAATGTATTTCATTGAGGTCTCGGTAATTTTTTTAATTGGGAATTTAATATTCTACAATAAGGAGAGAGTTTAGCTTGAAAATATATTCCAAATCTAATTCAGTACAAATATAATAAATAAGTTTCCCAGAATAATGAATATTGCTTTGATTACTCAATATCGTATCCTTAAGCAAGCATGTTCAAGAATAGTCGATAAACAAGGGTAAAAAAATTAGAGAATTACCTTACATGCGGAACTAATAAACGAAACAAAAGTAAATTAGAACTATTATAATTGACAACCACTTTCTTATATAAAGAATGAAATAGAATCTTGTTATAAATAAGGTAATGAACAGCCAGAAGGTGTATGATAAAGAATTATTCGGAGAACTTTTTTAATGCAGTAGAAATACAAAATTCGGTACCAACGAATTCACAATGGGCAGTGTGTAGCTACAGACTGAGGCTGCAGATGCCTTTTATAACAACGTCGATGGAACAGCTGCCATTAAAAACACCTCTATAATTTTCGGGAAGAAAAGGTGTGAGTAATCGACGGCTCCAAGGATTCCCTCCCGTTCTCATCGTTCCACGCAATAGGATACAAAACATATGCGAGACTTATGAAAATTAGCCTAGAATTAGGAGAATAAGGCCTTTTCTCGTCCAAGGGAACCATAGGCGTTGAATTCGTTTAGAATAATGGAATACCGGGAAAAATGCATCAGAAGAATTTGTGTTGGCACTTTGACTAAAAGCGTAGGCAAATTCCTTGTGCTCTATATGCGGGCATGTACGGCAAGGGATGTAATGGGCGTATTCCAAACGTCAGAGGGGAAATGCTGATATCCCTTCGAAAAGATTCCGAAGGAGAAAAGTGTGAAAGGTACTAAAACATGCTTATTCGTTAGAAAGAGTTGAACAGCTTTAATTTTTCCGAAACGGGAGTTCGAAAAAGAAAAAATTTATTCGGGGAAATCACGATCAAAATCATGATAATCGCTGACGTGCAATAGTGATCTTTCTCCCACGACTTCACAAGTTCTTCCAAAAAGAAATATCGGATGCATCAATGTGTGTTCACGAATGATTGAAGTAGATTATAATTATTCGTTTCAGGTCGTATGTCATGGATAATTTCAGTTAAAGTTTAAGATAACGACCGCAATGATGTTTAATTTCCGACCAGTTTGGGCACATAGATCATAATCAGGTGAGGGGATTAGAAGTAAAGCCGTTCGTATATTAAGTGGAAGTTTGAAGGGAGGGTAAAGAGAGGTTCTATGTTCTCTATCTATGGAATATTTCAAGGAAACTCAAATTAAGGCCAAAGAATATTGTGAAGAATGGATAAGTTAATTTACGATTGAGTAAAGGAAGAATTTGAGGGAAGGTTTTTTATGGTGAAGTTAGTGGATATATTTTTGACTTTTGGCTTGCAACCGATATCAATAAATTTATTTCTAATGAAAACAACTTTATTTTGACCATTTTTGCGGTGAGTTTGTACGAAGCAAAGGGTTTAATCCTAATTCATCAAGATATTTTTCCATAAAAAATTCTAACAAATCTAGAAAAAGTGTCATTGGAACATTTATCTTTCTCGAAATCATGTATTTAAACGGATTCAGTTTATCATAGAAATCTCTTCATAAATTTGTGGGATTTAAATGCTTGTAGTGAAAAGAAAAAAAAAACTTCGGTTATGGAAAAACAGGATGTCCATTGTGACGAAATAATACAGCAATTATTTCATATAACAGTGGACAACAAATGTAGCATTGTCAAATAACTCACATCCCTCCTGTTTATTTTCTTCTTTTGTTTTCACCCATTCTCCGCGACTATTGTATGAATCCCAGCGCTCAAACCTTCTCTTGAAACAACGGCCTAATTTCTTCGTCATTCACTGCCATTGTTTCGCTCATTTACCTCAAATTCCTTTTTTCCTGCCACTGCTACCTTATCTTTCGGGCATCGTCTCTGACGTACTCCACCCAAACCAAGGCATGTAACCCTTTCCTCCTAGAATTCCCTCTCTTCCTACTTTCCCTCTCTATTATAATGCATCCTTTCATGGTATTACTAAATAATGAAATGTTAAAGGTTTTTCTCGAATAAAACGAATTTACTTCAATTTGATGCAATTTCGAAATCAAGCTATATTTGTTAATTGACCTATTATAAAGTTATTGTGAGCTAAAAGTTTTGGGGATGAGTGAACACCACGGATTTCTCGCATCCTGTTTACTTCCTAGAATTCTAATTTAAGAGATACATATATTATAACTTATGTGAATATCAAACCTCAATTCAATGTTCTTGAAATCAATTTATTCAGAATGACATCGGATTCATCAAAAATCATTTCGTTTCATCAAGTCCTTTCCAAAATTATCTCTCCTACAACCCTTCTTGCTATTAGTCGTCTATTTTCCAAATCAATAATTACCCTTTACTACTTTTCCCCCAAAGAGTGAGAAATACATCGACTCGTCCTTCACCACACCCTTCCAACTGCTAACCGACCACCTTTTCAAGGTTTTCTTTTTATTAATCGTCTATTCGGTCATTTAGGGAAATTAAACGAATGTCACTATCGGATACAATGTTACAGATGAAAGCTTTTATCAATGCATTTCAACACAATAGTTACAGATAAATATCTCCAACAATAAAATCTCAATTCTTGTAGTTGTGTTACTTATAGTGTGTTGGCTTAAATAAAAAGGATAATGAAGAATAGTAAAAATACGAAGATCATAATTCTTGAAAAAACTATTTTTCAAGATTCTGAAAGTTATCTCTTTTCACCGGAATATGATCAAAGTAGTCATTAATTCTCTTTTTCAAAATTAGAACTATTACAAAATACGAATAAATAAGAAAAGTATACAATATAGAGTCATAAAATTGTCTTTGATCATAGTGATGTAATTCAGCTGCCTATTTATGAGCAATGGAAAACAACTACAAAGGTAGTGGTATTTTTTATCAATTATATGATAACAAAGTTTCGTCATCTTCAAAACTCCCACGACTCATTTAAGAACCTAACCGTTTACTTCGCATTAATTAATCTTTTTTCTTGATGGAAACAGCTTAACATACTTGAAATTTCAAACGAAAATGATTCCTTAAAATATTATATATAATATCATGTTTAGAATATACTTACTAATTAATTCAGTATACTCGAGCATACAATTAATTAAATTTCTAAACTTACTTGATGTTTAATACTAATTCATTGTCTTATTATATCATCAACTGAAAACTTTTCTAACTAAGACTTTCAGTGGATTTAAAATATCTCCTTTTACCCCTCTCGATATTCGTGTATTTTCCTTATTAATGATTTGAATCATCCTCCGAAAGGGAAACCGGTAACTGGAATCGAAGCTTGGAAAAAACAACCGAGGAGAGAGACACCAATTAGAATTTTTTCCTCCCCCCTTAACGCTCATTTCGAAAGAATGATCGGAAAAGAAGAAAAAAGGGGTACAAGGGAAGAAGAAGGTAGTAAGACACAATTGCTTGCTCTTCCCGATGTGCCTCCCTCCGCCACTTCTTCTCCCTTTGGCCACCTCCAGGCTCATCCATCAGCACTCGACAGACGTGCCTTCACGCTCTTGAACAGCAATAACAAGGCGTACGGGGACCTACGCCCACGAGTTGCCAAGGGAACCCGCCCATCTTCCTTCAGCTGCTTTGTCTATGCTCTTCGCACCCAGGGTGTTACATGAGGATTCAATTCACCTTCTTATAACGAGAAAAAGGAGAGAAAAGATAAACACAAACATCTTGGCAACAAAAAACTTCTTCGTGACATAGCGTAGAAAACTGAGACAATTTCAAGTAGAGCACCAAAATGCTTTTCTTCGTAGATTATTCGGAAGAGTACCTGGCGGCAATCGGACCACAGTAAAATCGGCAGTCTTATTATAGCAGATATTAAATATGTAGATGATAATTAAATAAACTAAATGCGTTAATCTTCTTAGATAATTTATCTAAAAGATATTTGAGGAACTACGAAGATGATACCTAAGCTCGTTTATATCAAGTCCCATTTATAAGCAACTTTAATTGAACAAATATTCTTTCAAGCATATTTTTGTTTATTAATCTACAATTTTGATCTAAACCATAGTTTTTACTTTATTTTATTTTCAGCTCACTGAAAACAGTCAATAAAGCTCAAAATTACCTTTTGAAGTAAGTTAGCCTTTTTCTAATTGATCAACTAAATACCATCCATTCACCGTGTTATAGGTATGTAGGAATAATTAATGATCTACAAACACTAAAAAATAACTAAGCCACCTTTGTCTACATCCTTAGCGTACAAGACAAAATATGCCTTACAGGGTATATTATTCGATCAAGGTTAAGAATAAATAATTTTACAATATAATAATTATAAGAGAGATATCGAACATTTCAAACTCAGCATCAAGGATTCTAAATGCAGTGCCGAAGTGGTACATGCATATGGGAATGGATTGCATTGAAATAATTCTTTCCTTTAAAACGTTTCTTGTAAGCTTTTGTTTTCAGCCTCTTAAGGAGATGTCCTTTTACTTCTTGTTCAAGAGACAGAAGTAAGATGTGCACGACCAACTTCGGAATGTTTGGAAAGATAGCGACATCCCAAGGGGTGGAAAAAGAAGCGACGGACTGACACACTGGCTTGCAGAAAATTCCCATTATTGGAATCATGCGATGGGCAGCGACTGCGCTTATTCAGCTTTTCTGCGAACGTCTAAAACACTCCCTCCCAGGAGTTTAACTGGAACTTTTTGTATTCCTAGATCGCATTATAGATCGCTGACAGAGCACCGCTGTCCATAGAATATGCTCCATAGAAAACCAATAGTCAGAAACATTTTATGTTACTGCTCCATAATTTAGAATCGAATGAAACTTATTTTGATAGTTCAATCGTCTCCATCCCTAGTTTTTTATTACTGTTTTGTGCAAAGAGAAGGATTTTAAGTTATTTGAGTGTTTTGCAATATTCAGGAATAATGGCACAATAATTAATCAAACTGTGTTATATCTTAATGAGTCACTAAAAAGCTATCAATATGATGAACCGGAATTTTGGATATTGAAAATTCTAACGATTCTCAAAAATTACTAAAATCAAACGATCGATGAACGGCCATTCCCTCAAAAGGACTTTCTCAATTTGTTTCAGATGCACCAATTGATCGAAGAGCGTATTAACTTAGTTAATATTGGGGAAACCAGAAGTCGATAGAATGATCAATAATAGGTGTCATGAGTTAAAAATTAAGCACTAAAATAAGTGTATATTGTTTTATTAATCAATCGTTTAAGTTAAAATTATAAGTTTCTACTTAATTTATTGAAGAATCTAGTGCAAGACTGTTCTAAAAATATACCAATGATTTTTTTTCATAATATAAGTATGTTTGCAAAATCACTCTTGGTTTTTAAACTTGCCGCAAATATAGTACGGTGCCCTCTACGGACCCACGGTGAACTAATTGCATATTATAATATCCTTACCTCGTATATCTCAATCTTCCGACCTCATCCATTATAACTTCTCCAACTCTATATCCCGGTGGGCCAACTCATCAGCGGATTTTTCCCCTTATCCTTGCACCTAATCTCGTCTTCTTCCCAACTTCCTCCAATATCCTTCCAACCCCTTTCGAAGCCACGCTAAAGCCCTTCGGAGACACATCAATCTTGCAGCGTCCGGTGACTTCCTCTCACCCTCCACAACGCATGGAGTGGGTGGGCCCGGAAGACATTAAGGAAAAAGGACAGTTGTCCATTCGTAGGGTGGTCCTTATCTCAAACCGGATATGGAGCTACTGTATACGCCCCCGAAACTCTCGAATTCGCGTTGAGAGTCTTCGGAAACTACGGTTCGAGATAACACCTAGAATTTACGCGTTACATTAAGGTCGACATAGCCGATTAAGCGTATAATGGTTGAAAGGGACATAAATGAGGTATGAACGCGTATTCGCCGATTCCGTCTGTGAATGCGGTTTTCAGAAGCGATAAAGGCTATCGGAATTGCGCCACTCATAACTTCTGACTCAAAAGCTCTCTTTCCAAAATTTCTTTTTCTGATTCTATCTGAAGTTACCATGAAGTTGCTAATGTATAACACGAACAATAATTTTTTTTTAAGGATAAGTAAATAGAACAGATTTTTCTCCTATAAATAAGAACGAACATTAAGGAAAGCTTACTTTAGAAAGTTAGCTCGGTTGATCATAAAGGGGAATGAATGTATAAAATCAAGATTTTAATTGAACATAAGTAAACACTATACAAAATCTAAAATTGTATTTATTATTATTTTATTATTGTTTCACTATATCCCTAAACTGCTTAACTCCTTCACTTCCTTGAACTTTTCTCTTCCATCCCTTCCTACCTTATTTAATTTAAATTAAATAGTATATTTAACTGGTTTATCCAATTTTACTAATTTATATTTAATTTTGTTAATATTTATTTCACATATATATGTAAATTTTAATAATTTACTTATAGAAATTATTGACGATTCAATGCAATGGACCTTATTGGCTGTTTCTGAATCTCTAAATAATATTTTTTTAAAATAACAAACTTATTATCTTATCCTATCTGATTTTTAAATCACTAGTAATTGACCATAGTACACGATTGAGTCAACGTTGTCACCCATATTTTCCGATCAAAACTCTGGGAAAACCATAGCAACATAAACATTCCGATATCCGATATTAGCTCCAAAAAACCCTCCATTTAGAGTGTCGCGAGCCCAATACAAATAGCGCCGTCATAGAGAAGTGGCTAATGATGCCCGAAGAAGAACTTCCAAGATATGCGACACTCCTTAACGACTCATAAATACAGAGAAAAAATGCAGACGCCCTTCCTCGGGGTTTTTAAATAAGATAAGTTATGGGAAAGGCAGTGGACATTGAGATCGCTCCTTCTACATTCGTATTCTGAATGAATCCTACGAAGGGAAAAGGGCAATAAAAAGGCTATCTAAAAAAAGACTTCAGGTGGCGCTTCAGCCTTAATTTTTTCAAATGTCCTCCAAAAAAATGAATGGCTTTGGAGAATTTACGCTATTCAGCTGTCGTCTGAGGAAGGAAATCTTCTTCCTATGGAAAGGAGAATGTTCGAAAACCTTCGAATTATATTTCAAATTAGTCTAATTAAGTCGAAAGAATTAGTTTATTTTATCTTTTTCCAGGTAATATTTTAACTTCAGGCGTATATATTCTGATAAAAAAGACTTTTTCTCTTGTATCAAACTCGCGCCGACGAAATTTTCCAACTTTGGAATAAGGGAAGAAAAGTGGGGATTGTAAATGATTACTGTCAAAATTGTAAGTACCGAGAAAAGTTTGAATATTAACGCTTTGTAACTACGTATTATTTTCCTTTGTATAAAATTTTTCCCACTGAAATATATTTTTGTTTATCATAATACTTTACATGTTCGTTAATAAGTAATTATTTCACATGTGAATTATCTCGCACGTTATTCATTGCAATATGTTTAAGTTCATTCAGAATGGCTCAAAGTTTTTTTGTTTACCACCAAAAGAAGCATACAGATTAAATGTAAGCAGTGAAGACTTTATTAATTCTCTATTTGAGTAATATACGATGTAAGTTCAAAAGACAAGCATTTGGAAAAGTAAACTATAAATGAAAGTACTGAATATATTTCTCTGTGATTTAAATTTGTACCACATGGTAACTGAACCGGAATATTGGCAAAAATAGTCTGCAATTGATCATATGCTATTTACACAGATTTCTAGTTCAATATTTATCTTTGTAGATAAAAATTATTATAGGTAACAAAGTCAAGAATCATTAGATAAACCTAAGAAAATAGAAGGTATGCAATGATTACAGATAAATATTTTGTAAATTTCCAAATAATTTAAAGAGTCAAAGTTTAAATGAATGAAGAATAAGAAACCGATCTGATCTATATATTCCTAAGCTCGAAATTCAGGATATCTGGATTTGAATCCCACTCATATAGTTTAGTCCGTAAGTATAGTAAGATTTTCCTGAGTTCGTTGACTTGCTGCAAATAGGAAATTTAAATACCTGCATAAAGTCGATCAATTCTGCATATCTCAATATATTTAGATATTAATTATGAGAGACATTGAAGGAAACCTATCCTTTAACATGAATGTTAAAAACTGATCCGTACAGCCAAATAATTCAATATCCTTACGCTTGAATATGAACGATAAAAGAACGTGAATAATCAAAGAAATAGAAATGCTGGAATCAGACAGAGATAGATTAGCGAATAAGTATTGCGATAGTCTGGAATCTAAGGAGCGTTTGCCAGAGGATCCCTTCAGTGGCCGTCACTCAGTTCATCCGGAGATTCAACTCTGGGCGCGAAAGTAGAAGACGGCTGTCACACGGTTCCCCGCACATATTTACGCTCCCGCGGTGTCTTCCAAAGTGTGAGGCGCTATCACCTCGGATTTCTAAGGAACCATCTTAAGAGCGAGTGAATCTTCCAATTTTAAAATTAGTTCGGATTCTGGCACCAGTGAGGGGAAAATATTAAGGGACTTAAAAAATGGGGTTTACAGTCGCCGAAGGAACTTTATAAGTTTCTGGCATCCGTTTGATGTGGGTGCAGTAACAGACCTCGGCTTCATTTGTAAGCAACGAGATGTCTTATAAAGTTTGAGTCTGGGATCGTAGAATGATTATGAGACGAAAGTAATTACGGACGGAATTGCAATCTGACGGACGAAGAAAGGAAAATTAGTTGGTTCGAGAGAATGAAAACACGCAAATTAAAAGTGGCATTGGCCCCATGGGTCTGTGAGGCAATTTGTCAAAAATGATGTAGAGACTTTTTTTGGCCCGCTTTAGAGAAATATTCTCCGAAATAAATTTGTCAAGATGAAAGAGGAATGTAAACCCATATGACGCGAAGAGGCCACTTTTGAAAAAAGGAAAGATAACTGGACGAGACTGTGATTTCAAGTCTCGAAAGTTATGCTCTCCTTATGGAACTTCGACACTAATTTGTGTGCCTGAAGATTTTATATTCAAATTAAGCCCTGGGGCAAAAAGCAATAAATAATCATCTAAGGTTGAAAGGTATATGTACAGCTTAATATATTATTGAATGCATTTATAAGCATATTAGGTATGTCTAGGAGTATACTCATTCTCGAGAATCCTTTAGAAATTAACGGCATTCACAGAGCTAAACCTATTCTGTCAATAACAGATCGTAGTTGAAAGGGCGTGTGGCTATATTTCATAACCTTGCCATTCTTATAATTCTGACGAAATCTCAGTGCAACTGAGTAACTTATCATGAATCGCAAATTAGCTATTCAGATTAAGAGGACATTATGTCCATCCGATTGAGATTAATTATTGAAAAATAATTTACGTGTGTCAACAATTTTTGACAACTCTTGGTAGGATAAACGTTTTTCATAAATCACAAATGGAATATCAAACAATCATCTATGTGAAATCAAGTGATATCTTAATAAGATAAATATATATGCTATGATGCAACAGAAAAAGCTAAAATAATCCATGGTATGAAGATGTTAAGTTGCCTATACAGAAGACGAGTCGAACCAGAATACTATATAGACAGAATAACTTCGCTAGAGATCCGTTTCGTTGTTCATTCAGCCAAATCTTCTAATAACATTATTTCATAACCCTCATTTCCATCAGCGACGTATAATTCTACCCTTGGGCTTCTTTTACACCCAATTCGGAATAAAAATATAACCTTTGAGGGATGAAGAGAAAAAGGCTTCCGGTTTTAGGCTTTCCCCGGGATCTCTGCAACCCTCCATCATTATGCACGCGGCCAAACACGTCCTTTTCTTCCTTTAGAATGGCTATTACCACGATTTTCCCAAAAAAGGCCGAATATATCCACGGAGATTCCTTATTCCTGAGAAAAAATAAACTTTTGTATCCCGGCGTCGCGTATTCTTCCACTCCAGCGTTTCTTCCGAAAATCCTCCACTTCCTCTTCTTTTGTGTCTTTTTTCCTTTCGCATCCCCCAATTCAATTCTTATTTACCCGTTCCCCTATTCTCTATCCCTTTCTTTGCCATTCAATGCGTTCCTCTTTTCCAATTACGTATCGACAGCCCTCTCTTCAAGGAGCGGACGTCGATGGAAGCTTTTGGAATTAAAAGAACCTCAAAGCGAACTCATAATTACACTTTTCAATGCTAATATTGATTAATTCAAAGCCTTTACGAGTGGACTTTTTGTCTTCCCAATCTACGCTGAAAAGAAGTTTTATTCAGCTCTGGAGAGGGAAATTGAAGAATTCTGTGAGATGTTTGCGGAGTGGTTCACTTTTCCTAAGGACTGCCAAAGGCATATCTCAGTTTATGATTTAGTTGCACAACTAGTTTACAAATAGATTTTAGGGAGTAATCTTTGCTGAATATGCAATTCCGCTGACAAGTGCTGTATAGAAAAGCCACTGCGAAAGGCGATCCGTAACTTGAAATATCGCCTCGAAAAATTGTTAAATGTACGTTCGAATCTTCTGTTTGACGGATGATTTTCAGAAGATTGGAATTTGAGTAGTGAATCAATTTCTTGAATAAATTTTGAGAAAGCACGTTCATAGAGGATTGTCCGTGCAAGATCTTTAATGTCCATAGAAGATGATTTTTAACACTCAGAATAGGCTTTCTACTCAAGTAGATGTAAAATACGCATATTATTAGCACTCCATTTTAAATCGACTCATTTCATTTGACAAAAAAGCAGTTAAAACATTTCCCCATTTCCAGCGACATCCAATCGGTACGATCAGCGAGTTTTCTCTATTTATTCATTCCGTTCATTTTGATACACTGGAGGGACCACGCCCGATCCGTGTCGACTTCATCGGCTCTCCGCGAATTAACCTCTCCACCAACACAAGCGCTTAAAAACTTCAGTCCAATACACAGAATACAATGGGGAGAGAATAGAGAGAGGAAATGCTGAGACCAATGGTAGCCGCAGACGTCCTGGAGTTGGTTTAGATTCCAAAGGGAAATTAAGTTGGATAAATGGATTGGAGTATATATTGTGCGGTATATTATAAAAAGGATATAGGTAGAAGTGAAAATTGAATTAAATTGACTAGAGAATAAAATGGAATTGCAACTAATATGCATTTTTTACTCCAATTTGTTGTGGAAAACGCAATAATTTCTATCACGGTTTACACTAGATTATTTTCTTCAAATAATTCTTTAAAAATGTTATTTATAGAATGAATCTTATATAAAATCATTACGTATTGAAGTATTAATGCTATAGATTTTTATATAATGATTAAAATTCAAAAGCCCGTCGCTTCAAAGTTATATCTCTTTTCTTCAAGAAATATCTACAGCAGTTTTGCTATACATAGTATAAAAGAATGCTTTTGTATAAGACAGTTGTCCTTATTCTTGATTATAAAGATAGAAGTGAAATTAAAAATTCGATGAAAAAATTCTCATTTAATTATATTGACGTATATGTTTTACCTTTTTAAACTCTTTAGTGTTTGACAATTGCTAGATTTACATATAATAAATAGAGTATTATTAAATAACGGTGGTTTTTAACGTGATTAGGGGAAATAAATCTCCTCTGCTTAGATTTAAAGGCGCAATGTTCAAGACTATCACTAGCAATTTTTATGGCGATTTACTTTCAACAACTCTGCGTTTGTGAGCATTCCGATCCAAATAATTTCGCTATTTTTCACTACTTATTCTCTATGCATCCAATAGAAATCTATACTGGAGACTTTAAGTAGGATTATTATTCAAATTTTTACATGAAAATTCTGATTGCTAAACATTATTCACAAAAAGAAAATCTTTTAAATGTTTTCGACTATTTCGCAGAATCGTTTCCATGGCAATTCAATCGAACACGAAAACGTAGCGAATTTTTCCGAAGTCCCAAACGTATGAGACGCTTTGAATGAAACACCGTCAACGCGTCCGTTTTTTTTGAAGTCTTAATCCTCTTCGACATCACACATACGCTGGTTCGTCGACGCGTTATTTCCTTATCCGGACATTTTTTTGAATATCCGCCGCCATGTCCATATTTTTTGTCGCTGAGAAATCCCTCCTTCAGTTTAAAATGCGGGCTTATTCTCTTGACATTCGGTCTGACGGGGCTGTCGTGCAGCGAGATAAAATGGTGATACAGGGGAGCGCATACGGAGAAAGGGAGGTCAAGGGAAAAAGGGTTTTGGTATAATGTTGTGGATCGGTGGGGGTTGTTGGCGGAAAAGTTCGCGGGTCGTGTAGAAGGGGGAATTTCAAAGTGACAGTTCCCTTCCAGTAAACCACCTCATTCATTCCGCTTCTACTCCCACGACGGCGACATTCCCCCTTTTCTATCTATTCATATACATTATCTCTTTTCCCGTCTCACTACCCTTTTTTTAATTATCAGTTCGCCTGATCCTGACAGATTCATGCTGGGCACTTCGCCATATAAAAACGAGAGTGTCCCCGAAAATTGTAGTCGGTGCGTGCGAGTGAAAGGGTACGAATTGAGAGTATTTTGGAGTGGGACACCGAAAGCTTTCTCTAGCGGATATTTATCATTGCCTATGTCATTTTCCAGTTCTTATTTGACCTTTTTTATTTATTCGAGACAAATTTCCTTTGGAAATGGACACATTAATGAAATCAAATGAAGGTTTCAATGGATTTACTGGTAAAGAAGATTTATTGAAATATCGAAGGGATTTTTTAAGGATTAAAGGGACAGAAAAACTATCTTTCACTCTGTTTTCTAATTGAATTCAAATCAAATGAAGAGATTTTGAGATACTCCTATTTGATAACTGAAGAGATATGAGGTAATTCGAAAGTTAAAACGAGGATAATCGACAGGTTCCTAATGAAATTACTTTTGATTTCAATTTCATTTTATTCCGATTACTCACGAATTAATTATTTTTAGATTATTAAGATTAACCTTTCTATGACTCTCTAATTCAACACAATATCTAAAAATAATAAAAATATCCTGCAAATACTAACACATGTACCTTTATAGTCTCATGGTCTTAATCTGGTTATAGTTATTCGATTTACATTTTAAAATTGTGAAAAAAGATGAGCCTGATTAAATTCTCTCTTCCTAAAAATAATTTGGGCATCAAAGCATTTATTTTTATCAAGATTGCATTTCTAAGAGTTTTATAATCGAAGCTTATTAATTAAGGACGAGAATTGATGAATGCCCTTTTTCCCATCACTTAATTTTCTCTAGCTTTTGCGGGACAAAGAGCCCATCTGCAGCCTGTAAATAATAAAAAAGGACGGAAACGTGACTTTCCCCGCTCATTCACGCGCCCATTCATTGCAATCACGCATCCACTGCTTTCTATGCGCCCTCCACATCTGATTGCACAAATGGATTGAAAGGGTTCCGGACGTTTGACCCCATTTACTGCGGTCTTAATTAACGATGCGGATTCAGAGATAAAATCGAAGGACTTTTACTGCTAAATCTTCGTCAATATTTTCGTCGAGTTGCCTTTTTTTAGCACAAAATTTCACCACAGCAGAACGTGGCGCCCTTCGTTATGTTCATCGTGCATTACATTACAATCAAAATTTACTCAGTTCCCTTTGATACCATGGTGGGAATTATAATATTGCAAATCAGAGAATAAAATATATTTTCCTTTGTATTTTATAATTAATATTTCTATGAAAATCACCTTTCATAATTACATGAACCAGTTTCCATCACACTTATAAGACCTAGGGATTTTATGCTATGAATGAATATACATAAAGCTTTTACTTTCCATACTGCACTTTCAGCCTTTATAAAAATCCGATTTCTTACTTTAATACAATCTTTCCTCGAGGCAATACTCTACTCATTTTTAATGGACATTAATATCTTATGATCAATCAATTTGTATTTGAGATCCTATATCCCAGTGCGATAGGTAAAAGTTAAACATACAATGGATACTAAGGTATATGTTATGTATCCTTGCTTCACTCCGATAAGAAATATTAGTTGCTCTCTGTTTTTTTGTTGAAGCATTTTATCTTTCCATAAAATCACTATTGGAACTACTTTTAATATTATTTTCAATTTAGTAAATAAATAATGATACCTAGATATTACAAGTTCCTGATACATCCACATTTTTTTTGTTGCTAATAACATAATTTTCAACTTCCTGTTAATTAAGCGGTAAACTGACCGTTCATATCGGATTTGAAAGAGTTTATCGCAAAACGTAAGTGCAAAGAAAGTGACTTAAGATACAACTGTTGAGCGTAAGCGTCTCTCTTTTCTAATAGAAATCGTTAAAAATATATTTTTGACATTTAAATATGCGCATCGTTGAAAATCACCCAAATGTATTATTTCATTTTTTCGAGCATAATTTAGCTCCTCTGAGAGATTTTAATATTTTTAGGATAACCCGACTCCCCTTAATGAATACAAAATAAGATTCTAAAACGGCGTTGAGTTTACTTCATCATGTCCGCGCATCTTATTCATTCCTCAGAGACTCTTTCCCAATCAACGGAGCACCCTCGCTCCTCTTGAGTCACCCCAATGCCAATCACAAGACATCCCCTGATCCTTATGGTGTCCCATAGCCGCCACAGCGGGAGTAATACTCTTCATTAAATCCGATTCTTTTTTCCCAAAATGCACCTCTCTATATCCCTTCGTACAATAGACGGTTGCCCTCCCGTTGCTTGAGGAGCTATGAGATACGCCAATCATTCAGTCCGTAATTCGGTTATAGATGGTATGCAATCGAGCTGTCTTCAGGGGATCGTGAATAATCTGGAATTTAAAAATTCTACCACTTCCGACACGGTTTGGGCGATGGTCTTACAGAATCATATTGTAAAATAGAAAAGTCAGCTCAATATGACAATGCTTATTTGGATAATTTCGTTATCAATTCTAAGCTGATGTTTGAATCGAAGTTAAATTAATAATTCAGAGAATTTTGATAGAGTATTCACTGAATTCACTTATTCTACGAGTGAAATTTTTAAAAATTACAATTTATTCTTTCGTGACAGTTGGGAGAGTAATATATTAGTAATTACAGGAGGTCTAAGTGAAGCTCGAACATTGTATTAATCTTATCATGTTATCCTAATAAAGGCCAACTTTCAGAATAATTTACGTTACATTCAAAATGTTTAAGAACTTCAAATCAAATCCAGGGTGGTGACTTACATTATACACTTAGATATATGTAAACATTTCTTGGGGATGGCATTTTTCGTTGTTCTAAACTTCTTTAACTTCCAAATACTTTTATTTCAAGGAATATACGGGATTATGAGATCTTATGAAGAGAAATCGGTATCATGTTTCCGGTAGTCCATACTTGTAAAATAAGATCCAATGCTTCAATCACTGTTTCCGATCTCTCATTTTTGATTGCCATTGGTTAAACCGTTTTGGTAATAGATACAATTATTTCAGATAACAATAAAATAACATAAAACAGCACCCTAGGATAATTATTCGAGGATTTTTTTACAGTTCCAAGGAGAATTTACTGTTCTTTTAATTTAAAAGGCTAATGATAAGATGAAACGAAAGCGTTTTCATCACAAAAAAATATGAGAATCTATTTGATGTTACCATATGAGGTAATCTCGTCCGCATGAAAGCATACTAAATAAAAAACACTGACTCTGATTTTCTCGTTGCAAAGAACCACTGGCAGCAACCCCCCTTTGTACATTGGAGACAGCGGGAGGGTATAGAGGGGGACGCGGTGGAAGGAGGGACAAAAGAAGCCCACCCCCTGGTGTTTTCTTCTACCACGCCCCACCACCATGCCCTGTCAAACCGATGCCTGTTCCATCCCAATCACCCTGATCTGATTCCGCCCACTTCCAAAGAAGGAATATAGTCGTTCTGTGAGTGCAGAAGGAAGTGAACACTTCGATCGTAGAAATAGGCATCAGCGGTAACTTCATTTCATCCGTTAACCATTCCATTCGATTCCTTTGCCAAATAAAGAATAAATGCCCTTTCGGACACCAAATAAATGGTAACGTATTCCTCCATTAGCTGATGTTCGATCGCAACTGCAATTTAACTACTCTGCTATTATGATCACCATTTGATTATTTTCCTGTCGAAGAGATGCGTTAATCTAACTTTCTAAACGAATATGGAAAAATTACAACATCTTTAAATAAATAAATAAAATTATGCATAAGTGAAAGATATCGTATCAAATAATAAGGTAAACATAACAGCATACACTGGTCTGAGTTACAAATACTTTATTCTTAGACATAAAATTGAGGAATATAAATCTTTGTAAGTCTGATATCACAAAACTATAAAAAGAATTTATTTATTTACTATTTTACTGATCCCATTAAAATCCACTTTCTGGACAATTAAAGTGTGGCTCTAAACTTTAGAATGGACGCTCAAAAAATAAAAAAGATGGATAAAATTAAGATTTATAAGTAGATAAGTGTATGATATTTAACTTAGAATTAGGGAGTATAAGAATTAATTTAAAAAGTAACTTATTCAAAGCTTATTAACAATTATTTTACAGTTAAGTCCCTAGTTTAGGGTACAAGAATATAATATAAATAACGCAATCTAATAATTTCAGAATAACTCCTCTTTCAGCTAAAATATATTTCGCAATTAGTAAGAGCACATTATTTACTGTTTGAGATGCGATAGCTTCACAATACTGAATTTGTTGCATATGTGGCAGAAAAAGTCGGACTTCTAATCTCGTGAAATTTACATCAAGGCCAAAACTATGCATAAAAACATTGAATGATGAATATGACAAGCAAGTTAATATAATGAGTGCAGTGAGAACGTACCTTAGAGGGCTTCAGACGAAGGAGCAATTCTTACCCTATTACGCCGTGTTACGGCGATCCCATGGTATGTGGGAGTATAGTAAGAATCTAAGTTTTATCATTCAAAGACAGAAGCGGTTCCAGTTTCTTTACCTCCCCCAAACAATAATAACTCAATAGATAAAATTTAAAGAAGTTTCATTTCATTTATTTACGTGAACTCACGTGGCTAAAATGATTCATAGAGTCATTTCGGAGTGAAGCAAAGCCAGAGTCTTATTTTATCATTGAAAGAGGAATTCCTTAAGCACCGGAATATATAGGACAGGAATAGTTCTCTCTTTAGCAAATCATTGTCTCTTTCTTTCCATTGTTCTCCACTAATTCTTGTACGGATCTTCGTAATTATCTGGACCACTTTTCTTCATCATCTTCTTAATGTAACGGCTTTAACTCTCACCCTTTTGTTTACGGCAAGGAGTCTTCGGCGAGATTCGCGTATGTATGGCATTAATCCTAATTTTCCCCATTCCCTTGCTTTTCCTAATCCCCACAGAAAATCCTACTTTCCTCCCAAATTCCCCTTCTCATTGCGGCAGACGTCTTAACTTATCCCACGGTTTATAACACGCGGAAGGGGTTTCGTATAATTTCTACGGGATCCGGTATCAGATTTCAACGTTTCCTATTTTGAATAAAAAATCATTCATTCACTCCAGTCATTTAAACTGAGCACGTAAATGCTCTCATTACTTTTTAATTTCATGCATCTGAAGGTATTTTTTGACATTTATTAAAATTTTTCTCGTATATCGTATTCTCTTTTAGGATAAAAATTGAAAGAGCTTGTAGTAATGTTATGAAAATAAATTTATTGTAATGTAATTCCTAACCCATCGAAATGCACTTGCCTGATGAAAATGTGTTCTTGTTCATTGTAGAAAACAAATAAAACTTAAATACACTCATCTTTTTCGTTGGTTTTCCGGTGGTATATGGTTTTAAAGTGGCAATGGATTAAGTATAATTGATTTAAATATTCGTAATCAGGCAGAATTTGGTACAGGAGATATTCCCAGAGGACTCAAGGGATTTTTACAGTATTATCTTTGAGCGAACAGTTTGGGTTAAAAACGATATGTTTTAGACTCAGAATGTATTATTAATCCTGTTAATCCCACTCAGTGAGTGGAAGTCCTTTTTTAATTTTCTCCGAATGAAATCCAGAAGTCTCTTGTCGCTATATTTCAAAAGAATTTCCTTATATATTTGAGATTACGGGGAAAACATATTTCTCGAAATTTTCATTTTCCCTTCCTCATATCTGCATGAAACTGAGAGAATCGTTAGCTTAAATATATATCCAAAAATTTTCGATCTTTGAGACAATCTCAATTTTCAATGTACCTCAGTACCTCAGATAGATTCTATCCCTGATTTATGTAATTTAATCGGTATGCTAATTAAACTAATTCTTGAGATATTGGCAGATTATAAAAGTAATATTCCATTCAGTTATGGGATTTAATGATATAATTTTACATTTAAACACTATAAAGTCAATGGATAATCTTCGTAAACATTTTTTTTTTGTTTTTCGTCTGTGAATAACTGCCAAAAAAATCAAGGAATTTCTTATTTAACTTATAATTATTTTTTATTATTACTAATACTTCCGCAATGGAACAATACTGGAAATATGAACTCTCACTCCCAGAATTAAAAGTAGTTTACGAATTGCAATGAGTACCTTTGCAAAATTTTACCGAAGAAAATAAATAAATTGATTGATTAAAATGATCTTTTACTCAATTAGACAATTAATAATTAAATTATATACTCCTAATAATGATTAATCGAAATTAACGCATCAACATTGATATCCCACGAGTAACATTCTCCATAATTCGTAGCTGCAAATGCTTCAGAGATTTTTCCTCCATATTAACACAAAAAGTTATTAATGTTGAAGAAATCATTATATCTAATATCACACGTATTACGGAGACTTTCTACGTGAGTGTTCTTGCTCCGAAAAATCAACGTCAACATTGCTGAAGACATGTTGTTTTGACGGACGCTTACGTACATTTTCACTTTTTGATATTGTCAAAAATACGTGAAATTACTTTTAATATTAGTTACATATTAACAAAAATACAATTGGTGGGAGCATCTGAAGTTAGGAACATCTTCAGCAGAGGAGATCAGGACTTTAAAAAGTGCTCACAAAGAGCGCGTGCCGCGGCGGCGCGGGCGCGGAGTGGGGAGTAGAAGGCGGTTGGACGGATGAGCGGAACTTGCCGAAGGCGAACGACCGGAATCTCCCGAAGCCCACGAAGTCGGAGCGACGGCGTGTTAAGGGCAGTCCGCTTGGAACGCACGTTTCGTTCGCACGGAGAGAGCACCGGCTGGTGCTTCGGCGCACGGGGACGTATCCTCCTTGGTTTTTCGTTGGGATTTGCTACTCTAGTCGAAGAAGTGCTGGACGATTGGTTTTTCCCAAAAAATACATTTGTAAAACCAGGCACGATCAAGTTTCTGAGTGTAATCCCGATGCTTGAGTGATGTTATTTGAAAATTGAATCAACTGGAACTGCATAGAAACCTTTTCAAGATTTGTTGTGTTCAAACATTGTCATCCACGCAACGTTTCGATATTCAGGAAGACCGATTTACATCAATTTGGCTAAAGTGACATAAGATTGTGTGAAGTAATCATTTGATTCCTAATTCATGTGTTAATGTTCGGTGAAGTAAGTGTTGTTGGTGAAAACGATATGCAAGTGGAAGTTAATTGAATGTTCAACGGCCTTTCAACAAGTGTGTTGTCTTAATACAAGCCCGCCAAGTTGGATTAGTGGAAAAGGAAATTTGCGGAGGCGTCAATTTGTCTTCAAGGGTGAGTTACACTATATTGTTCATGATTTCATCATTTATTTCTCCTCTTTATTCGTCCTTTCGATATTTGAATAAATGGAAATGCCATTTATTCAATTTTATTGCCTCCACTGGCTGATCAAAGTGACTGGTCCGGCATTGTTGATAGCTGACAGTAGCACTGATCGTAATTTTATTACTGATTACTATCCCATTAATTTATTCATATATAATATACTTTGATAAAACCCTTCGTCAGTTGTCTTATTGAAAAACATGAACCTTTCTGAGACATAATAACAATAAAAGTTCTTGGGAAAATTTGGGTAAAGTTATCTAGAAACCCTATCCTACATTTCCGATAATCACTGCCTTGGAGTGTCGTTATTATAATATATGAAATTCTTTACGTTCAGGAAATAGACATAAACTCCATATATGTTGATTCAATATCTTTAGCCCCTAAATTTGCTTATCTAGCACCATCAGGGAATACTCAAACATAACTAGAGAAGAGTTTCTCCCTAGTGCTCTTATCCGTAGGTTTGTTGATGTCTCTGGATATCTTCTGAACCCTTAAAATATCTAATCTATGCATCGTTCCTTGGAATTCCTTGGAAACTCTAGAAACTTCAAATTATCAATATCGAACTTTTGAAATCGGGAGTTAGATAGGAAATCTCTCTCATGGATTAAGACATTTAGGGAGTCTATCCTCTGCCCCATAACCGAACTTTCGGCCAATATCAAAGCACATCGCTAGTCTCAATCAAACACACCGGCCATTGTTATCTCTACCTTGTCCATTGTTTCCCCCAACAATTCAGTGCAGATTACAGTCCCCCTGTCACGAATGCTTTTTCTGGCTCATGTCATTAGAGCGCTAACGAAGTACGTAAAGGTCATTTTGCACTCGAGAGCCGTTTTTTCCGGATGAGACCGAGATTCAAATGCAGATGCGATTAAACGCTATTGTTCTTCAGAGGACAATTCCATGAGCTTTAGGGTAGGCTGCTCTTCAACGGCGATTCAACGGATTTAGGTCCCTCTTTTGACATCAATTAAGGAGGAAATGAGATTTTGATCAAACTCTGTAAACGGACTAAAGATAAACGCATGAGATCAGTTATTGCATGTTCTCCATCTACTGACACTGGACCAAAATCTCTGTAGGTGTAAGGATCTAGTATATGTGCTTTGGATGTACTACAGAGTGCAGTTACGAAGGTCTCGTGCTTGATCCGTTCAAACAGATCCCAATTTAGTGATTCCGAATTGAACCAATCAATTTTGTTTTGCATCTATCATTCAAGAAAGCGACAACGTTGAAATATGTGGAATGTTCATGACGTTTTTTTGGCTTTTATCTTTCTTCGAATCTCGGATGTTCGATGTGTATAAAGCCATAAGCGATACAACTTCAATGTCGTCGTTAAAATTATTTCAGCGTTATACTTAATTTAAAATCTATATTTGAATAGATTAGTATCAAACTTTATCATAAAGTCAAGTGTGTTTGCAACAGAAGAATCTCATTTTTTTATTTTGTATCCGCCAAATTCAGATTCCAATTCAGAGGTATGACGTTAGCCGTAGATTCAATTTCATCAAGTTATCAATAACAACTTTTTCACATTTCTTTGTTGGATATATATTTCATCATAGATGCTAAAATTTGAGCTTAAGGGTTTAAGAGATTCAAGTGCAATTATTTGAAAAGGTATTCATCTTCAATAATTTCAGATTACATTTCGTCTACTCTCTATTAAATCATATTTGAACAAAGTGAGAAATTTAGTTTAATTTCTATTATGATTTTCTCTTCGGTAGAATATGCATGTTTTTCAATTTTTAAAGAGAAATACTATGGCGATTTTGATTATCAGCAATAATTGGAATCCACACATGTACATTATACGATAAATGTAGAAGATTAAATTATTTAGAATAACGGAAAGGACTAATGTCTGCTACATTATTTTTATATCTGTGAGTTTCACCGCGATAAGTTTGGCGGTAGCGTTTGCTCTTTATCTATTGCTTGAGGTCTCAGAATGAAATTGAAGAATGGAATAAGATACAATTGATATACGTTTACGAAAGACTATTTAGGATAAGGACTGCATAAATGACGGAATAACTGAATTTATGGCCATATTCCCAACTTTTCCCGTGTACCTTTTCACGACAATAAACACCGTTAATTTGCCTGCGGCGGTTCCCATCAAATCTCTGGAATCGGTCTCATAGCGAGGACAGCCCGCATTGTAAAAAGCCATCGGTCCGTCAAAACTCCATCCCGCGGACCCACTCACCCTTCCGTCGGAAAATACCGCCATAAAATGCCTCCAGCCGTAAAAAAGAGACTCCCCTCTGATTAACACGCTATTTTTTCCGGCAATTTTTTTGCGGCATGACGGCTGACATTTTTCGACGCGACTCAATTACACATTCACGAGGGGGCACGTCTCGGGACGCAGGCCGAAGAGGCTTCCGTGGACCCCTCGGGGCGATCAACTGCATTGATCAGCCTTACTCTTTACCGGTATTGACTCAGCGTGGGCTCTCTATGGTGAAGATTGGGGGAGTACTGAAGGCGGATGAGGGAGCCGAAAGGGCCCCGAATGCTACCGCCTCGTGTCGGTCAACACCCAAACCAACCGCCATCGCGTTCTCTTTCATTTTTGTCATAGGCCATGTTGATAATCTTCTAAGCTAGAATAGATCCTGTAATGTCTTGTTTTTCCTGTGTCATATAGTTCTACAAAAATTTAACTTAAACGATCATAAATAAATCGTAAGTTATGTATTAATTTTATAGCGTGAGTAAGATCCACGAATTAAAATTGTGTGTTGGATTTGCGTCCGTTAACTGAGGGCCGCAGTTGATTGCTTTCATTCTAAAGATCACCTTGAGAAGAAGATGAATGCAATAAAAAGTACATTCACTTTCGGTTCATTATTCTGTCGCCTCATTAGAACTTTTGTTTTTTCCTAAAAATATATTTCTTTTTGAACGCCGATGATAATATTGAACTAAACTTATGCATTTTTACAATCTCTGGTTTGAATCTTTAATTCAACTCCTAATTTTAATCTCATCCATTTTCATCGAGTCAGAACCCATATTTTGAAGCAAGCCTTGAGTTAAATCAGTCTCACCATTTGTTTGGAGGCCATCTTTTCCTTATTTATTTATATCCCCTTCGTATCATTCTTTCACTTTATTTTCTTCCTCGATTTGTTCTGCCTCCGTTTCTCCTCATCCCTTCTGGACCACGGGGAGCACCTCCCGATGGGAATTGACGGATAACGCATTCAGTGGTAGCTAATGCATCGATCGACCCCGACTGCTAATAACGGCGTCGTTACTAACGATTTGCATAAAAAGAACTTCTCGTTTGTATTTCTACCACTTTTCCTTTTTTTCCGACCTTTTCGATTCCGAATTTTTGAATTGTAAATCTCGGTCATTAACGTCGCGATTCCACTTCTTTGACGACCTCTTTCGGGAGGTGATTTTCTTAGAATATCTCTCTTAATAACGATAACAGGGAATCCCGATTGGAATAACAGTTTTAGCATCTTCACTTAATTTATTCAAGAAAAGTTTAAAATAACTCGTCTGGCAACATTATTTGCAGTATAGTGAAACAGTTCAAACTGATCCTTGAAATTACTTAATTATAATAAATTTAATGATTAGATTCAAATTATTATATTTAAGTAAAACTCGCCGATTTCTCTATTAATCGACCATTTTCTCTAATTCAAAAATGCGTTTGGCTATGAATTATCGATGGGGTTGTTCTGTTTTATTAAACCTCTAGATTCTAACACAGAGCTTTCCTGTATTTCCGGAAAGCACTCTCGGTACGAAAGAAGTGACTGCGCGTGGATGGAAGACATTTTTTCCCGCAGAAGCGCGGAGAGATTTATGCATCGGGAGACGACTTTTGCAGAAGTTTCAGTTTTCCTTCAAAATTCGCTCATCCTTGGCGTTGGACCTTAAATCACACATCATTATTTCTTACTTCTGAGGACGGAAAAGTTTCTCGGAAAAGCGTCGGAGGCAAAGGAAGGGGCGATAAAAAATCTGGAAATATAAATGCGCGAGAGATTCCACGGTTACGCAGTTGAGAAACATACGAAGAGACAAATCAAGGCACTGTCATCCCATTATCTGCCTTTTCCTACTGCAAATCTTCGTCCGTATTCAAGAGATATTCCTTCAGGAATCCGTTACTTTCCCTTCTGTTTCCTATGAGTCTGTTCTTTAAAACGTTCGCCTGGCATATGCGAGCAAGTGACATAGCAAAATCATTTAGTGATCTTTAAAAGCAGACTGATTTGATTGAGAAGTAATAACTTCGCAAGACGTACTTCGGAAAGAGAATATTAATCAGCTAAGGGAGCTTACGAAGATATTTATTCCCGCAATTGTTTTTGAATCTTGATCTTGTTATCAATTTTGAATGCGCTGTAGCGATTAATGTATTTTCTTACAATTAGCTGTTACACACTCATGCTAAACTAAAAGTTAAAAGGTGAAATATTTAAGATTGTTTCACTTTAGCTCGTTGCTAACGGTCTTTTTCAAGTCTCAGATTAGAATTTGCTCTTTATATCGATTATATCTATAATAATGCCAATCTGAAGGTGAACAATGGAAATTAGTGAATGGAATAAATACAGGGAATAAGGTCCTCTCAATGTCTATTGGTTCTTTAGGTTTCATCTCAAACAAAGCATCCAGACATTTTATAATTCCCGACCGATTGCCGTCCCTTTTAGCGTGTTTCATTTCGGGGCAGAGAATTCAAAAAGAGCCATGTCTGCCTTTGTCAATGTTTATTTGACGAGCAGAAGGTCCTCGTCTTTCTACACTTTTTGTAAATCCATTTTCTCTTCCTTTTGTCAAATGTCGCAATCGGCAGGAACATAACGATTGTATTTACTCAATTTATTCCATCTTCTGACCGTTATGTATGGGTCAGATTTCGATAAAAAAACTTTAAAAAAATAAAAATAATAATAAGTAAAATAACCAATGTTTTAAATAATAAGGTACAATGAGTCTGCTAATTAAGGATCTTAGATTCTAAATATCTGAATAATTGCATACATTTATTACGTCGATTTTTCTAAATCTCCTGACACATTCTGTTGAACATCTATGAATTCAATTTATAAATCGCAATATCTTATGTTGTATCTTAAATCCTCTGACTGAATAGTTTCCCTTGAATAGGAAGAGCTTTTTTTATAGTTTACTTAGTATATTTATTACTTTTACTGTAGGAACGACTTCTTTTTATGACCTGAGTTCATATGACTTTCGTTCCGAATGATCGTAAATATTTATCCTTTCTAAAGTATATTGAATCCGATAATAATACGAGAAAAAATCATGCGGTGGTAAATCAATCAATAACTCAAGTAAGATAACTCTATAAATTTTCCAAAATCTTTAATTCAGATTCCAGGAAATTATACTTTCAATCGAAGAAAAAAAGACTGTCAGTTATTTCGAGAGGACCCCCAAACGAAAGCATTCCTAAAATTTATCGCTCTTTGAGAGTTTTACACCCGTCTCCTCCCCGTTCCCTCATTTCTTACAAATAAACACTTCCAATGACTTATGACCATGCTTTCTATCCGTTGCTTCTCCGAATTTACTTGCCATCCCCTTCAAATATCACGATCGTTTTAGGAGGAATATGTAGTCCAGAAAGATTCGGAATTCGAGAATGACATGGGATAAAAATTCGAGAGAGCAGAATACGATGATGCCGGTGTTGGTCCAGAGGGAGGATTCCTGCAGACTCTCATTCCAAAGAGTTCTTTTTGAGGAGGAGAGGGCATTGGATTTAAGGAGCGAAGGGGTGTTCTTTCAATAGAGGGCGCTGGATTGAAGAATGGAAGGGCACTAGGGCAAAGTTGGCCACAGCGTCTGTTATGTGAGTTATAAAGATCGAGGGAACAAGATGTGGAGGAGCAAGCCGTCGGGATGAATTGTGAAGGGGAAAATATCTCCTCCCCAGCGTAAGAGTCGAATGAAATACATTATTTATCCCGTGCGCCGCAAAGGCTGGCGATGAAAATCAGTTCCTAAGCTGAAACCGTACGTTTTTCTTCCTTTGACAGATGTAGACTTGTATGTTATTGGAATTTGTTCTCTCGAAAGCATAACGTACGATTACCCTCTTTCATTCGCGAGTTTATTTTACTCTCCGAAGGAGCTTGTATTTATGAGTTCGCCAAACAGTTCTACTACGATTTCGACTTTTCTTCGGAAGGTATTGAATGATACGAAAACCAAACACCCGTTCCCGTTTATGCATACTCTTTGAATCGTTATGGAGGGAGCCTTCTGCTAAATGGGAAGCGCCATTTGGAACATCTTCTCCCAAAAAATCCTTTTTCTCTCATTCTTCTTTCTTCTCTCTCTTCTTCCTTCTATTTATGTTGTCCACCAAATACTCAATCAATCAAAAGGTATTTTAAATGATTTCATGGTTAAATCCTTTAACCTAATATTTGATGTAGGCATAGGAACTGATGGAATTTTCATTTGTAGAAGACGAAGTTTCCATTGATAACATCTTCGTTTGTTATAATGAATTTCCGGAATGAAATGGAAATACCACAGTGCTCGTTGGTTAAAGGCAAAATAAAGTTACTTTAAAGATTATAACCAAGGAAATTGCAAATATTAATATAATATAGTTGCATTAAAATGAAAACTTTATTTACTGCGATTAGATAGATGTCAAGGAGAAATGAAGAAATGGTACTTGTAGGAGCATATATAAATATATACATCTATATTTCCATCGAAAAAATCATGGATACGCATTCAAGTAAAATATTTGCCCTGAATAATTTGCCTTTATTAAAGTAATAGACAAGAATTAATTTTCCTTTCTCAAAAAATTATTATCGAATGAATTTCCACCAGAGAACCTCATTTTGCAACCATCCGCTTTTCTTCTAGTAAAAGAAGGACAAAAACTTTAAATGCCATAGGTTTTTCGCATTTTTTCTTTTTCAAACACGGGGTTTGGACTTGATTATTCATTTTTTCTTTGCCGTTTGTTAATCGAGGACGGCCGGTTCGATAAATCGTTATTCCTCACGTATTTCATTTTTAACTAATTATATTATCAAAGCTCTATTCCGATCATATATCTCTTCAATGAAGTAGGGATATTCTTCTTCTTCGGTTAAGCCATTGTTTTTTATTAGGAAATCATCAAGTGTTCGCCAACTTTCTCCTTTCATTTTACTTGAATTCGTGCTTTGAAAAAATTGCCCATCTGAACTTTTCTTCCGAGGATTACTTTAACGGAATCGTGATTTCCTTTTCTTGTGGAAAATAAACATTTTTTGTCGATGTTTCCAAATTTTGCTCGAAAGTTTCACAGTTCAGGCTGAGGAAAGCAGATTTTTTAAAAAGGTAAAAATAATAGATAACTTTTAATTGAAGTTACTCTTGATAAATAATAACTATCAAATAGTAAATTTAGAATATCAAATAATATCTTTCCGAGGAAGAACAGGAATGAAAAAATAATTCTTAAAAATGCATTTTTTTCAAGATTAGGAAACAATTAGAAATCTACCTTTGAGAATCTAATACAAGATTGAATTAGTGATGAATTAAAAAATCGGAATCAGTTTACTTAAATTTCATGGGAAAGTGTCTCATTTCCTTTATTGCTGATTCTATAAATCTTCCACTATCGCCGATTGCTTTCTCTTCGGGTCGACAATAAGATCTCGTGTGCGTATATTATTAACGTAAGTCGAGATTATTCCTTTTGAGACTTTTTCATCGTCCCTTTTCGATAATGGCTCGATTCTCTCTCTTGTACACATCGTAAGAGCTGAACCAGGGTTTGCTTCTAAAGGGATAAGCAGAGAATCAAATAGAAAAAAGAATGGGTACATACGAAGCTCTCCCTCTTTTATTCCATTGAAAAGAACTCCTTCAGTCACCTCTGATCCCCTCCAAAAAAAATAATTCTCCTTCTCGACGTCTCTTTCTCCGATCCTATTCTTTGCAATCCTTACACGAACTTGTTCTCTTTCATGCTTCACGAGAGATTTGCGCATCCTTTCACTCAACTTCTCTAAACATACGAAATCTACTCCATAGGTAGCTTTAGTAACTGCTCAATAAAATTATAGAAAATCCTACTCAGTGCATTGATTACTATATACCAGCTATATTTAACATGAGTCGGTTTAATAGCGGAAAAGATTAAATACGGAGAATTTAAATAAAGGATATATGTAAAAAAGAGAAAAAAATATGAGATTCTAAATTAAGATCTTTTCATTTTTCATATACAAGAGATAATAAATCATTCACCGAAACTGCAACTTCCTTACTTTCGGAATTCACGACAGAATCGCGTTCCCATGGAAACTGCCAATAGCTGACGTTGAAATAGTCCACTCAACTTCTCATGGACGTGGGCTTGTAACTTCTTTTAACGGGATTACTGCTTTTACTTGTTTTCGTATTTCTTTTCGGAAACAATTGTTTTGAACAAGTGTTTCGAGTTCCTGAAGTAAAAAATACCTACTCAAAGTTAATTTTCCAATAACAACACTATAACTTGTATGTAAATTTAATTTCGAAGTTGCTTAATACTTAAATAATAAAGTAACTATTTTAACTGCTCATTATCCACACATGACTTTTTAATTTACTGTAAAAATTTTAGTTTTCAATCGTTTAATTTAGTTGTATTAGAAAAGAAATTGAACGATAAGCAAAAGCGGTTGTTGTACAATCTGCACGTACGATTAAGTAAGAAGTAACTAAAACAGGTGTAAATGCTATCTACTTGTCATCAACAGGTGCTCTCTGAAACAATAAACTTGTAAAATTAAAAGATATCGAAATACGTGAAAGATTGAGGAGAAACCTTCTTCGGATGTTGAGTGAGCGCGTGGGTGTCTAGGCGGCGAACCGATGGGTATTCATTGAGGAACTAAACGTTTTGCGAGGGCTGAAGAGGATCACGATTTACTGGTTTTCCATCTTTGAAATATTGTCTGCACTTAATCATGTGGGAAGGGCATTTTTCGAAATCTATTAGTAAGGTTATAACGCATGATCAGTCTGTTTTTGGAAAGGCAATTACGTCAAAATGCAGTTTAAAAAAGTATGAGTGAGGCCGATATGACATCAATACAACCAACTAGATGACTCGTTGAGGTTTTAGCTTTAATTGGCGCAGTATTAACGCATAAACTGGATACAAACATTCAATTTGGCCAAATAAAAATAAAATTTCATTTGTCTCTGAAACCATTTTACTAAAAATCTTAATTTGATTGAGCTTTATTCGACATTCTCCTCCAGAATTATAAAAATTGAATTGAGTTTCGTAATATCAATTTCATCCTGATTATGTTTTAAGTGTTAACCTTCGTTCTTAGTAACTAGCAAATGTAATCTAATTTATGGCTATGAATTATTTTTCGTAATGTAAAGGATATCTTCCCTGCTGCTGCTTTAATTTACGGTGCACTAATAATGCAGATGATTCAAACTGTTCCTTCTCATTGGAAAACTGCCATGACGCAATTCACTTTATCCGAAGAGGATATTTTTTGAGGCCGTTAATATATTTATTGGTGATTACCACGTGATTTGGAGCAGCATCAATCATTGCTAATGGGAATTTGATATTCGCAGACATGGCGAACGAAAAAGGAATTTGAGAAAAATCCATTATTGAATGAGTAAGGACGTGAATTGTTTTGAAAGTTCCATCAGTTTAATTAAAAACTTCGGTCGTTGATCAAAGCGTCAACGAACATGCGGTAGCCATAGAAACTAAAGGGTACGAGCGGAATATCCGCATTTCCCTCCTTTTTTCTCTTATTCTTCAAAAAAATGGCTCTTCCAATGAAACTCATCTGATCTACTTTACTGATGAGTCGTTTGCCTAAAGAGTTATCGTTTCCATTCTTTTACTATTTCTTTCATGTTATCTTTACCTTGGTATGATTAGGAGGATTCAATTATTTAAGTGCAAATGATTAATTTAATACTTCTGTTGGAATTGAAATGTAATCAAATGGCTGTTGAGAGACGTTCGGTACTTTTATCATTAAGGAGAATTCCATTTCTCCGTGACCTCGATTTTCGACCAGATTCCTCCAAATGAAATTAGGAAAATATGTTTCTGAATGTTTTATTATACAATGCGATTACTTTATATTAGTGTTCATAAAAAATAGTTTAGCGAAGTAATTGATGGAATACTCCTATGCTATCGCATTTCAGAAAATCCTTATTCCAAAACTTAATATGTCATGGAAATTTTCTCATTATCCATCATAAAATACTATTTTACGTGAATAATTAATTTACTAAAAACTGGACCAGTTTCTTACTCATTTCAAGATATTATCATTTTTAAAATAATTAAAACATTATTTAAATTTTTTAAATGATTATATTCATTAACTTATTGAAATGTTTTCCTTAGGTCATCTAATATTTTAGTGGTAGTTTACATCATAAACAAGATTGAAAAATCCCAGCAATTAATTTGTTTCCAAAAGTACTTAATTTGAATTCTTTTTATAGCTGATTCCAACTCATTGATAATGTCGCTTTCTTCCGATTTTAATTTAAGTCAATTTATATTCGATTGAATCTCAAACAATATTTCTCTTGAAGAAGAATTGAGAGAAATATCCGTAATATGAACCACACTCAAATGAATTCTAGCCAGTAGGGCAGAGTCCGTTAAAATAAGTCTTAATTATGCTTTTTAATTCAATCTCCGTTCACTTCATTGGAAATGCTAATTGATATTCAGGTTAGTTATGATTGTTGACGTTTCCACATTTGTCATTTGCGATTTTAGAAAGCCATGTATTTAATCGATGTTTTAGCAACACTTTCCGAATTTTCAAATTTGCGCTGTGATCACACTTGCCATTTCGGGGAAGGACAAACACAGTCTCTTCCCTCATGGATTGAAATGTTCCTCCAATCACTGGATTGGTGGAGGCACCCGAGTGAAAGCAATAACTTTCGGCTTATATGTTCCGGATGTACGTATTCATAACACGCCAAATTCTCCTTCTTTCTCATCTATCGAAATATTGATCTTCAGCACGAGTATTTCATTTGAACGCAACTTTGTACGAATAAACAATTTTTAAATTCAGAGATGCTAAACAAATTGGATGAATCATCGATCTGTAAAAATCACTAAAAGCATGATAGTTCTTATTTATTATTTAAATTACTACCAAAGAATATTCATTCTATGTTTCTTATTTCCATTTCTTAATTGTTTGAATAAAAAATTTATCTAAAGAATTGATGATGAAATTTCATTTTAGAGAATATTCTAAATTTCAAATAAGAATTAATTTCCACTGCGTAAAGGCAAAGGTCTTCATTCTCAAGTAACGTTCATGGTTCGCCGTTTCTCGGGATGAGCTTAGTTTGATAATTCTATTCATATACTCTGTGACCATCCATTGTGACCTTAATCGAAATATTTTTCGGGTCATATTAGAGTGATTAAAAGTGGATTGTAACGATCACAGCCCATCTTCCGTTTCGTGAAATCAAAGCTTAATGTGGAGTAGAACAAATGCTAAGATTCTGTATCTTCAAATAATAAACTAATGATTTTGCACATCTTTTGGGTCAACAGCTCAGCTTTACAGTAATACATGATTAGATCGGTTAAACTTTAACCTGTAGTGATATGATTAATTTTCAATTGGCATTTGAATGCTAAAATTTTGAATTCATTGGTAATTGATTCTTTAATTAAAATAGTTTTAAAGTTGCGATTTCAGTATCATTCTTTCTAAATAACTCTATAAAATGCTAGATCCATTAATAATGGAAAATGTTAAAAACAGTCTGAAGGTCCGAAAACGGAGCAAAGTTTGCTTAAAATAAGTCGGATTTTTTCCTTGGCTTATACCCAAAAGCGGGATTATCCCTCGGCTTAGCCCTTCCAACCTCATATAATCCCATTCGCAGGTGGAGATGTGATGGCGAAGGAACAGCGGGTAGCAGGTGACCAATCCATATGACTTTATATATGACCATTAGGAAGAATATGGGATCAATGCTTCCCGGATTATGAACGAGTGCGCTTTCGGATATTTTTTTCTCTTTGGAAAGCAACGTGGTTCACTTTAATTCGGTTTCTTGATCAGTTTTCTATGGCAGGAAAATAAAGCACCGGATCATTAGCGAGGAACATGGTTTTCACTGCATCGTCATAGAACAGCAGCAGCATTTGTTAAAAACGCGCATGAATAGACGTATCTCACCGTAAAAGCAGAAGTAGGATGCCTGGTAAAGTCGTATAGTTAGGAGAGTAGGCATACAATGCAATGAACATTTTATTAAATTCCGCTGTTGACAAATGCACATTCACCCACAAACCTTCTCTCTCATTTCCTTATGTACGCATGATGAAGTAATTATCCCAATAACATTTCGGAAGAAGAAATGCATTTATGAGAGAAAATACCCATCTTATCATTGGAGAAATCTATTAATTGTGAGTGAAAGGAGATTTTCAAACCAAAAACACACACGCGTGTAAATATTATTCGCCTTACAATTAGTCCAGTTCAAGATTACTCGACTAAAGCAACTATTAGTCTCCTTTGTCGAGTACTCATCGCAGTTGAAAATAACACCATGACCTCTAGTCACGATCTTATTCAAACAACAGTGTCGTTGCCAAACATTCCTTTTCCAGAAGTGTTTGTGCACCGATAACGATTTGTTCCATTTCTTCGTCCGAAGGGCGGTCATGGAACTCAAAAAGCAATACTAAGTTGAAGCCATTGTGTCTGATACGCATTGGCTGTTTCGAAAGAGCAATGCAAACAGGATTTCCGGTTTTTCATCAAAGATGTTGACTCATCAGTACAAATTCGAACTTATCTTAAGTACTCTGCGAAAGAGATCATGTGTATTGAATTTCACCTTTCTAATTCATATTTCTTAAGCATTTCTATGGAATTTCGAGACAGAAAGGTGTTGTTATCATCAAAGACTCATTTCGCATGTTGAAACATTGGAATGACGCATTAGTGAATATACCATTTCGATGCGCAATCTCAATTAAATTCGTTCACAATGAAATAGCTTTAGAGTGGATGCGATCAAATTGCGAAAATAGTATGATTCTCAGGGATCATCAAGACAAGGAATTCCTTTCCCACAACGATAATATTCGCCCACCATCGCTCAAGTCCCGCTGAAGAAATACACACGCTTAAAGACCGCAGTATGTTTTTTCAACATCGAGAAAAGAACCGGCATAAAAAATAACAAACGGAGAATCTTTTGATGTCTCTGAAAAATACACCTCCGATGGTTCCGCAGGTATAAAAAAAGGAAACTTAGTTCTCTCCCAGAAATTTATTCCAGCCGTGACGAATAAATTCGCTTTTAAAAACGTTTAAAGTTGAGATACACCGTCGCCCCTCTCGTAAATGGTCCAAAGTGGATCCTTTGTATTCAGTCTCCGCTGGTGCACCCTGGCGACCCGCTTTGATTTATCTGCTTTCAGCACCACCGTGTCTTAGACAGGAGGTTGTCCTTTTACTCGGTATTTTTTATGACGGCCTTGAATCATCTCCGGAGGACTTACTTTGGTTCGGAAAAAGTTGACAGTGGACGAGTAACATGGGTCACGAGTCTCCTCATGGAATGGATCTCTGCGAATTATGAACGGTCCAGAGAAGAAAAAATATCAGAAGATTATAGGTATGACCGAAAGAGATGAATCACTTTTGGTGGGAAAATTGAGAATGTGTCTGGGAGAGACTTTTCATTATTTAATCACGCGGATCGACCACCCGTATCTTCTGACGTCAGAATAATTATCGAGCGATATCGCCGACTTTGGAGGGGCGTCCCAAGGTACAGAAACTGGAAAACACCAACGATCCTCATTTTATTATAAGTTCGCTGATGGGTGATTTTTAATCACAATCTTATGATTTTCAATTCTCTCTTATCGGATTCCATAATGAGGATACTTTTATGTACATTTTTATCATCTACGAATAAAAAGAACCAGCAGTTAGAATACATGCCATAAATATCACGAGGATATTTAATTTTTGAAAAGGATTTATTTAGATTGATAAAAAAACTGGAACTGATTTTATCTCAAACATAAAGTATAAAAAACCACTGGAAGAGGAATACTAATGAAAGATTCATGGATAAAGTAAATGTAAAATGGAATTTGTTTTTTTACGTTTTTGGTCTTAATATATTTCCTTTTAGCATTGAAATTCAGTTGTTTAAGGAAAAATCTTCGTCGATCATTCTTCCAAAGTTCTGCTCTGAATCGCACATCTCGTTGTAATTATATCTTCGCTTTTCAATTCGATTGCTCATTATTGTTTGCGCTTCCTCATCACCCATTTCCATAGTTGGGAAATAAAAGGAAGAGCCGCATTAAGTTTTATTCATCTTAACCATTCGTCCGATCAGTCTGGAAAAGAAGCCTACAAACCATTCGGAAAAACGGGAAGAGAGTTCGTGGTTTCGTACCCGAGCTCCAACGGATTGCATCAATATATTCACGTAATTGCCTATTTTTCAAGATGGCCGCGCTCATGAATCTTCCTCTCTCTTTTTACTTTCCCCGATCTCCCCACCCAATCACGTAGCACCATTACTTACATTTTCTTCCGCAAATTAACATCCATTACTCACGTGAGAAATACGTGATTCTCTCGATGGTTGAATGAGGGATTTGACCGTTCGATGATGTGTGAAATGAAAGTGCATTTATTGGCGATTCCAAATGCGAAGTTACGTAATCATGCCGCTTGAGACTAAAATATTGAACTATAAATCAGCTCATTCGTATCTTTTCATTGCACTTCAACATTTTAGCTTCAATAGAAATTTTCAAAGTGTATGAAAATATATATCAATTTAAATGTTTGCACTCAATGAAAAAGTTTCTTTGTACTAAACCATGTTTTAGAGTGCAAATGGAGTCATTTTGAATATTATCATTCGAAAAATTAATTTTGTATTCTTATTACATTTATACATCTATTATTTGTAATTTATAATTTTTCTCTAAATTTTACTGATCAGAATCAAGAGCGAAAGTCTTCTTCTTTACAACTTCTTCGGAGAAAGAAATCAATAATTAGTAGTATTTTTAGATGGACACACTCCTCTGATTCGTCAATTTTCATATCAAATCGCAATATTAGTTTCTTGAGACTGTATAACTAATCCACTTTGTGAAGAATTCCGCATGTCGCCTCCATAAAGTAGCACTGTTTCGATTATCTTTGAAAATCTCGTTTTCCATTTTGCAAGGTTTTTCTTTTCAATAAAATTCTCTGGAAATGTTTCCGCTCTTATTTTATCGACATGTTTCTTCTATGATGCGTTTTTATGTATCCCCTCCTCATTTGGCCCTTCTTTTTTCAACCATTTTGTCGTAAACATTCTCTTTTTGCTGTCGAGTCTTTTACCAGTCGAGTTTTCTTATTTCTATTTCTCCTGCGATTGCCTTTTGGGTTCGGCAAAAGGACTTCCACAGGAGGTAAGGGAGATGTTGTGTTAACTCATAATGCGCACTTCCATAAAAGAATTGGGAAAAAAGAGAGGAAGCGCATCAGAGAAATATGTTGAAATACTTGGGTTGCAATACAAAATATTATTAAAAAAAGGAATATATGTACGTAATAAAAAATAAAATATACAAAGTGGCATATGTGAAGAATAAAACCGGTTCAAAGTATTCAAAATATTGGACGATGAAGAAAAGTTTCCCTATACAAATGCATTGTAAATCATGAAATTATAATTAATTTTAAATTAGACAAAGTAAACTTAGAAGTATAATACTTTTGGAAATATCAAGTCGTCAAGAGAGAAGAAGGGGAAACAACAGAAAAGCGAGACTTAACACTTACATAATCCCGAAACTATTACAAGGTACAATGAAAGAACTCTTTTTATAATGTCTTATTGTTAAAAACTTTATCAGTTTAAGCTTTCATATTTACACTACCATGGAATTGAGTTATGATATTTCACAAGTATATATTAATCATCTCAAACTCAGAAAGTTTGAGTGACGAGAAAAGAACAGAAGAATTTATCCATCGAAGCGTGTTTCATCTGTTAGCACTCTTGGAAGTGAAAAATTTGCGCGTTTGATCTTTACCTAGTAGGAAATGAGCGAATTTCGAGCTAAAGGTAAATAAAAGTTTTGATGAAGTTGTATTTATCACTAAGGCGTGATTTTGTTTCTGAAATGAAGAATGGAATGTATTCAGGGAAAATTTTTCAAAAGTCCGCCTCATTAGCAGTCTGAAGGAATCCAAAATGAAAAACTAACTTTTTCTAACAGAAGAACATTTTATTTGAATCTCGTATTTCGTTAAAGTTCGTTTGAAGAAATGGATTTAATTCTCAAAATTCTCTCTTATCGGATCATTGACTGCAGAATGGGTAGCGTAATCACCGAAATGCGGTCGTTTGAACGCCTAATTTGAAGCACCGCCAATTAAAACTGATTTGACGGTCGTTCTGGTGCGTTTCTAATACGTGAATGAATTCTTGGGGATTTAATAATCTGAATAGGAACAGAGAGGTTCCTTTATTAAGGTAAATCAAGACCGTCTAATTTGCCTTTGGGGAGTATTCTGGATAGAACAAAAGGCAACATTTGATATACGCCACGGATCCACGTCACAACCGTATCAAACTTTTTGACAGTATAATAGCGTTACGGGAGAAATCCACACCAATCATCAGCAACGAATCCAATCCCTGTAAACGCTTCATTTTTGTCTATCCCTCGTAACGCTCCAAAATATCCGAATGCTGTGTTACTGGATACCTCTCATTAGTTCGATGAGAGGAATGTTTAAATAATCTCTCTTTGATGGTAACCGATATCCCAAAGGAAAGATGAGAGAGGTTGTTAAAAAGAGCTTCCGTAGCTCTGCTTCTCTGGGACTAGACTCTGTTATTCCTTGTTGATCCTTAAATTTCCTTTGAAATCATCTAATCCTCATACGTAATGCACATTTGGTTAAATTGTAAATCAATTTTACATAGCTTACATCCAAGGGGATTCAGTTTTGTCTCGTTGTCGTGCTAAAAAATTAATTCCTACGCAGAATAATGTTCATCGAAATATTTAGGACTCACGTCAATTACAAATTTATGTTCAATTTCAATGAAAACTAATCCATCGAAAATTACTTTCATTTTCACAAAAATAGTCTTAATATTGTGGATAACTTGATAGAAAATCCGCATTAATCTTGGTAACTTGTTTCAGATACTTTGTATTAGTGGATGGGACTGAAATAAACTGATGAATTCGAAGAAGATGCTTAGAGAAGACAAAGATGCAAGTATGTGCAGACATAATTCAGGATGGAAGTTTAGGGTGCAGTTACTTATTAACGGGAAACGCAAAGCGTTCACTGTCACATGAAATTGCTCCTTTCGCCTGACGAAGCAGGTGAGAATATGTGAGGAGCCCAAAAAGCTTCCATCTCTTGAGTGGTGCACGAATTAAAAAAAATAACCAGAAAATAGACTCTCCGCTTCAGAGTACAAAGGTAAAAGAAAGAGAATTTGTGGGAAATGTTGAGAAAGTTGTCTTTTGGTGGATTGAAAGGGTACGCTAATGGGAGCATTATCAGCGGCTGCTCTGGTAAAGAGTGGGCTTCTGGGTTCTAGTAATGGAAGGACAGCGGGAGAGGTAATGATAAGGAAATGGATCTTAAAGGAGGTCAGCCCTAAGTGAGATGTCGGAGGTTGATATACGATGGACCTACGAATGTTGCCAAGAATGTACGTGTAATGATCAATACAAATAAAGGGACGGCGAATTCACTTCCAATTTAAATGTACTTCTCAATTCTTCTACACAAATGGAAGCAAAAGCGCATCTAACCGCATTACTTTCTGGCGTCTATAATGATGATCCTCTGAAATTCTATCAATGATATTTTTATTTATCTATATTTCCTTGTTATTTATATTGACGAGAAAGAATGCGTGTCATTTAGTGATAAAAAGGGAAATTATGAACTGTTTCAACTATGCGATTTCATCATAATACTCAGACATGTGAAAAAGGAGCTAAAATTCTTTAAACGATTATTTTCAATCCTTTGAAGACATTTCACTCTACTAATCCGTTCTCTCCTGTCTAAGTTCGAAAAACTTCCATTTCTGAGCAATATTTTACGTTGCAAATACTAGGAAATTAAAAAAGGTGCGATGAATCTTCGCTTTCGTGGAGTCATTTGTTCACAAATTTGAACCACAGTTCTTTAACGATAAGCATTCGTAATGCTAAAATTCACAGCCCCACAATTCAGAGCTAATCTTATCAAGAACATATGTCCATGTGGAGCTTTGACAGAAATGCGAGTAAGGGAAAAGTAGTGCGATAGAAGAGGTAGAAAATTCCTTAAGAAGGGCATTCCAAAGATTGATGTGGCCGAGAAAGGAATCCCCTTTTCCAGAAGTGTAAAAACCTTAAAGAGCCGATGTGTGGAGGAGTGAGAAAGATGATGAATGAAGTAAATGAGAGGATGAAAAAAGAATAGTCGAGTGACGCACACCCCTTTTTCCGTTCATTAAAGGTGGAGTGTTAGGAAGGGAGATAACGGCCTCGACTAATATAGAGAGGAAAACAGAGAAGTTCTCACTACACGTCGGTGTGCACGTTAGAAAGGGATTCATTTGAATTGCGTGAAATGGCAGTATGAGCGGTACTAAAAACAGCTAAATTTTGCCTAAAAGTGAAGTTCTTGCTTTTAAAATATTTTTACATTCACAAACATTAAAAATAATCAAATGGCACAATTAGTAAAGCTCTAGCTCTTGAAAATTTATGAACTAGCTTGAGTTTAATTTATAACTCTAAAATTGATGATCTAATAACGGATCTGAACAAAATATCAGATACGATTGTAGTTCCCCTTAAACACCCATGATGGTACTTAGTACAAAAAAGTATTTCCGAATACGCGTTCAAAGGGAAGAGGAAAGGTTTAAAGCGAACATTAAGAGAAGAGAAACTGAAGGTCGGAAGATAATGGAGATCAAACTTGAAAAATAAGTGGAGGAGAGAAGATGTATGACATGTGCGGAAGAAAATGTAAGACACAGGAAATTGGAAATGGTTCTTAGGAGATGATAGACGGAGAGGAAAAAATTAAATGGAGGAATAGAGTTGATTAGCACTATTAATAGCCTTCTTTCGAACCACCTTAGTGAGGATGAATGGTGATTAATAGCTCACGAACAATCAATAACGTGCTTTTTCTCTTCGAATGTTTCGCTTTATTCTTAATCAGTAGGTCAACAAAATAACAAAGAAAATGATAGGATTCACGTTTATATCGAACATTAAGTGTATCGATTATGTGTATCAATTGACCCCCTGCGGTTATAATTATGAAAAATACTTCAATAATCAAAGTTGCTTCCATTAAATCCATCTAGCGAGGTCATCGTGACTTTCCAAATTTATCTTTCGCCTTTAGGTGGTTAATCACTTTAATTTTATCCTGTTGTGGAATTAACTTTCACTTCGAGCCTTTGATTTACGGGGGATGCAATGAAGCTTACTTTAAGCGAAAAAGCTCGGATATCCCTCGTGTAAATAACACCAAATATGAGAATTAATGGACGTCATTAACCCATGCTGTTCATAGCAAAAAATATCGTAGCGCTCCATCGGCAGGACGCTCTAACTTTTATCATGGCTCATGCGTAGGAGGTCAAGAGGTCCAAAATAATAGGAGCAGAGGGTTTGTTGGAAATGACCTGGACCTAGAAAGGTACCTTGTGGGTAAGGAGAAATGAGGAAGGAAGCTTAGAGGCGGGCGAGCGTGAGACGTAAAGGGAGATAAACGGGAGTGGAAAGGGGGTTTACCGCCTCCTCAGAGGGCCCCTTCCCGGCAACTCCCTCAAAAAGCATCCCTCCTTCCACCCCATTCATCTGAGACACCGGGGCTCGTGCCGGGCAATTAGGGTGGTGATGAATGTCCTACCCCCACACTACCCATCTTCAACGCTTTCACGTGTTCCCCAGACGCCAGTCATATGCGCACTGCGATCCCTTTTATCAATCGTAGGATTCATCGAATGGCTAAGCGCTTTCTGTGAAGAATGAACAACTTTCATGTGCTTCTGGCGATACAGCTTCAAAGATGTAGTAGTTATTATTTATGAACCACAAGTAATCAAATTATATTTTCTGCGTACCTTTCTCAAAGGAATCCAGCTTTAAATAATTTAAATATATAATATGTAATAAATAATTATATTTCAAAACAATATATATATACATTCATCGGTTTCCTAACATTTTTTGGATTCTCATTCCTTAATTTTGAAACTGTGGTTTCTAAAATGCGATAAGAATCGTTTAAATAATAAATTTTTATGTTATTAAATCATTTCTCTTTTATCAAAATACAGAACATCTAAACTATAGTAATGAGATACGAGCAATTCTAGTCTCTCAGTTGTAAAAGACATTGAGGCAAATTCAACCGTTCGCTCCTCATTCTCTCTTCAAAGTCATTCGTCGCCTGCTGACAAATGAATTGGAGAATATGAATAAATTCAAATGTACGTTTTTCCTTTCGTAAAATGCAGACGAGGCCTCAAGAAGGTCTAGAAAACGACACACCGGCGTAAACAATCCTATATAAGAGACCGCACATATAGGAAACATGGTTTGTATCCCGGGGGCGTGGTAGCGAGAGAGGCGTAAAAGAGGGTGGACATGGGAGTGGGTGGAGGGTCGTGTCTCAAACCTCATTACGGAGGCCCTTAGATCATCGGTGACACCCACTGCTACCATTCCAAACAGCCTTCAACCATCTTCACACACCGGGGTTCCCCTTCCAAAGTCCTTTCTCATTTGGAAGCCTCTGTACTAGAATGTGAGGCCATCATATAAAAAACGTATCTTATTTAACGATTTAAGGTCAAGGGCGGTATGTGCTTTTTGTGGGGGAATTGATGCTGCAGAGGTGTCCTTTTTTGTGATCGCTGACGTCGGTTGTTAGCGCACCTTTGACCGGAGAAGCTTTCATTCCTCCGGCGAAAAACACGCAATCAATGGCTACATATGAGGAGACGTAGCAAATTAATCATCTCATTCTATCACGTGAAAGGCTACTCATATTTAAATGGTTAGAAAAGAATCCTCCGCAAAATGTCATTGGTGCCTGTGATGATGCCAGAGGTCCAAAAGGATTAACTGAGTGTAAAACTCTTATTACTTCATTCTAATGAAGAGGACCAAAATCACTTGTTATCTTCAGAAAAGTGATAAAACATCATTTGATAATTCTTTCTAATTCTAAATTAGATCTCAAATATTTACCTGCGTCTTACATGTGAAGGTATTGGTATCGGTGCTTAAAACTATTTGTTTAATAAAATACCGTCGGAAAAATGATTAAAAGAAACAAGAGTACACATTCAGACTAGAAGTGTTAAATTACGTTAAAGTGCATGGAAACAGAGCAGTAGTAAGTCATTATGTTATTTTAATACCGCGCTGTCGCACGGACTACTTTAACTTTTTTTTCCTTATGTATGGCTAACTGAATGAGTCTTATAAGACAGTGACAGTCTTATATGGCGTCAAATACGGTATTTAAGATGCAAGTTAGAGATATTGTGTTCCAGTGTAGAATAGTAAGAAAAATTTAGAAAATTTTGAAATCGTGCTAAACGTATTCGTTAATGTTGGTAATTTTAATAATCTAAATCTTCTAGTATTTATAGAACAAATAAGGATTTCATTATCTATTAAATCTCATCTTCAAAAACCTCATTGTTCTATTAATAAACAAGCACATTGGGAACTGAAAAGCTTTATTCTTCACGTGTTTACTCACGAACGAGGTTTGCTTCTCACGGCTTTCATTCCCAACCGCTATTTTAGAACGCTTGCTAATTGCGGTGAAGGAAATTCCAACAAAAAATATAGCTTTGGTTAGAAAAAAGCGCTAAGTATTGAGAGAGAGAGAATGCTGTGAATAGAAATCGGCTGCCTTTTGACAGGTGAGTATGAACTCGCAAACGACCTGGTTTCAACAAAGATCGGCTTACTTCATTGCAGCCGCCGCTGTAATTGTAGATCTCTCATCATGATGCGGATTAATACTTTAACTCATGATTTTTATTTTTAGGAATGTTTTTCGAGCGAAACTGAAATAATCCGGAGATAATTTAAATAAGTCCTTGAAATTCTTAAATGAGGAGTATCGATTAGTAAGCCTACGTCCATAGAAGTGCATTTCATATGCAGAGGCCGTTTTCGAAACGAAATTATATGAAGGAGAATAAATTCTTATTCGATGTAGGACATTATGCTGTGTTACGATGTGAATATATTAATGATAATTGCCTCTTTAAAATTAAGATCGAAATTAGAAAAATTTTCTATCAATCTCCGATTTATGAGAGGTAGAATTCAGAACACTGTGATCAGCCCCCAACCAAAAAATACGGTAACATTCGCAGCAATGAAGCATGTGATGGACTTTGGTTAATTAAGAAACTAATTATGTACATGTGAATGAAATACCCTGGTAAAATTAGTCATCGAAAATATGTAAGAATATAATGTATATTGAGAAAATAAGTTCTTCACGGCTAGTATTGGTTATATATATATATATATATATATATATATATATATATATATATATATATAACCAATACTTAACCAATACCAATGGTTATATATATATATATATATATATATATATATATATATATAAAGGGCAAATAAATAATATCCTGATTAAATGGCAATTATGCGATTAACTTTGCTGAAATTTTACCCTTAAAACCGTGGGCAAGTTTAAAGTATAATTTTCAACTATAAAATGTGACGCTTTCTACCAAAAAGAATTTATGCTGGTTAAAAAGCTGGTAGTCATTTTAATAAAACATGTTATGGATGAGTATGACGCATTTTGTGACAGATTTAGTAATTCTATTTTGAATGTCAAACAAAAATAGTTTCTAAAGTTCGCTATAAAGGAGCTATTACATGGAGAAGGAATTGTCCAAAAAAGAAAGTGGCAAAAAGGCGAGAGAAAGAGCCATTTGTGAGGATACAGTTTCGACAGAATAGGAAATTGCATTACTCCGTTTTTAAGGGACGGAAAAATTGGAGGAGGCTACTCCCAAAAGGCTTATGGTTGTGCCACGGAATCGAACACGGAGGAACAAAAAGGAAACAAGCAGGATAAAGGAAAGGGTTTTTAAGGGCGTGAACTTCCGGTCGTGGAGCAGATAGAGATTTGGCTGTGAAAAAAGTAGGCGTAGGAAAGAGATGTCAAATGGGAGTTTTATTGAATCTAATTCATCTCGTAAATAAAAGGTCATCGTTTTTTCGTTCGAGCAATTCTCAGCCCCACTCCTCAACACAGTTATTAGAATATCGAAGAAGTATAATTATAAATTGACGAAAAGTGACGGCAATCAATGTCTATCCTTTCTTTTATATGTCGTTAAAACGCCTTTGGAATAGGTGTCGATCAATCATAATTAAAGTCGTTTCCGAATGTTCTTTCCGGAGAAGAAACGTTTGGAAACCTGCCACTGATGGGTACCAAGTATGAAAAATGAAAGCGGTAATGCGGGTCTTCTGTGAAATGTATATATATAAATATTCTTTTCATTTTCTTTCGGTTCGTTTCGATCTACCGTAAATGCATAAAAATTATAATTAGATACTATAAATTTATTTCCCGTAATTACCTGGAATTTCCATCATTACTTTAATATTGGATTTTTCTTCAATTATATACTCTAAAAAATTCGTTAATATTTGAAAAAATCAGTGGAGAATAAACTAGCCTATGTCATTTTTTATACCTTCATAACTCTAAACTATCAACCTCGAACTGTAAGTATATCTACAAAGATTTACTTTTCCGTATTGTATCGTCTCGAGTACTGCGCTCAAAAGCCCTTAATATTATACTGTGATTATTTAAGTTATAATTTACCTAAGAAAGACAACAGAAGAAAATGGTCCAAGGAAAATGGAATTTATTCATTTGTAAGCTATTGCGACCCTATATTTGAAATGAAGGTCCGTTTTGTAGTAAGTGTTTGGCTGTAACCGCTGCGTTTATCTCACACCGCATTCATATTTCAAAAAAGAGCATCCAGTTGCACGTTGGGGTTCCTGACTGACAGTCGCCCTCAAAAATTCGAAACGCTCGCCGTTTCCATGGAATCCATGCATTTGGAGGCCCTTAAAAGATGTTTCCAAATCCATCAAAGCGTGAAGAAGCGGGTGCGCACGCGTATATGGATAGCAAACTTCGCAGTCTACAGAGGCATTCTCAGGTTTCAAGGCTCCAGTAGCTGTCCCGTACTGGTGTGACGGGATTTTGGCGTGGGTCTCAGCTGGCATGAATGATCATGGCTCTTACAATACAACCGCCATCACTGCTCATGTGTTGGGGTTGGATTCATTAAATGGCGGGAAATTTAATTTTTCTTTTAATTTTAAATTATTCTGAGTAAGCAACTTGCTGTGTATCGTATAAAATTAACCCTGAATTATTTTATTCGGTAACCAGTTTGTAAGTCTCGTTAACTTGTATGGAAAATTTATCGGATTAAAGTTTTTTTGTTTTATTATGATTAATATGTTTTCATAAACGAATGATAGATGAAATGTCTTTATTATGATAAATAGGGATTATTAGCTATATATATCTGAAATTCATACAATAGTATACAAAAATAAAAAGGAAAATAAATGCTGCGTAGAAGTTGATTAATACAACTGAATGCGGCTTGAAGTAATAGAATATTATGTTACTGAACGTTATTTACTCGTGACCTTACGAGGAAAAAAGAAATCCATATCCCTAAGAAACAGTTATATTTGATTTTATTTTCAATGATTGCACCAATTTACTGCATTCAGTTTTTGAAACAGATTGTTCCTTATACTCATACTTGGATATCTATCTGATTCAAGTGACCTAGAAAGTTTCTTGAAGAAGACATCAAGTTTGTGGATTTTGAGTTGAAGTTTAAGTATATTTCGTGTCCAAATTTCGCTTTCATACATTAAGGTGATGAAAATTTACTCTCGCCAGTTTTCATTTTTGTCGAAGGAGTTTCTTAGGAAATTTTATAAAGAATTTCTTTCTCTTTTGAAGAGGTAATGACGTATTTCTATCTTCTATGTGAATTCTCGAAGAAATTTCCTCACGTTATTACATTTGATATAGGAATCTCGAGATTGAGTTATTTTGCTTGGGTTTGGCTTCTTTCATTGAAAGAACTCTGTCGAATTGGCCGTATTCTCTCGTATATTCAATTTCCCTATTTCCCTTGTATGGAGAGATACCGAAGAAAATGAAAGATCGGAAAGGAGAGATGCCGGTTGCCACATTACCGAACATTTTTCCATTCATCTTCCGAAAAACCCTTTTTCGAAAGGTTAACAGGAATATAGATCATTTTAGGAAATATTATTCTCAATTCTAAACTGTTTGTAATTATTTGAGATTTGTTTTTTTATGAAATTGAATGGACATGTATCTTTTTGGGAGAGAGGAAGATTCTAATCATTCGATGTTATAATGTAAACAATGTAAAAGAATACTGACATATTAATTTTTTACCAGAATAATTCTTAAACAGAAACATTTTTTCTATCAAGGACAAAAAGATTGCTATATCACCAAATTAATGGATATAATTCATATAAATTTTCATAAATTTATTGCAAACCAAATTTGAAAGAATGGCGTCTTTTGAAAATTAATTTCATCTTCAGCTAAAATTAGATAATGTTACCCATAGTAATTATTATCATTAAGTATTTGCTTTTTGAAATTATATTTTAAGAGCGCGTTACATTATTTCAAGTAAAATATAAATAATTAAAAGAAAACAAGAAAAAAACTTTTAATAAGCAATGCAAAGTAACAACTAAAAATGATTGAGGAAGCATTCTGCAAATGCCTTACTTTCCTCACAGGAGCTGAACCTCGCTCTCTGAATCCTACAAATTTAGTAAGAAAAACTTCTCTTTAGGAATTCAGGTAAGGCTTAAGTTAAGGCGTTTTCTCACGCACATCAAAGAGTCTCGCATTCAAAACGTATCATCAAATCCGAAAGACAAGAGGCCACCCAAAAGGCATGCGTTGAACGAACCTCCGCCAAACGGACGTAAGAAAGTCAGTGAACGTTTTCGGAACACTTCCTTCCGAAGGAAGTCTTTTTGCAATCCCAAGCAACTGGAAGAAATAAAATGCGCGAAAGAATCTTCTCTCGAAGTTTTTCTCACGTCTCAAGTACACGTTGTGTACTTCAAACTTCGCTCAAACATCCATCTGTATCCTTTATTCTCGCCGTCCTTTTCTTTTTTCACTCTCAGCATCTTTCTCAAACATTTCCCTTACGATTCCTCTCCGATTATACGTTATTTCGTGGGTAAAGAGAGAGTGTCCCTTTTAAAACCTTTGTCCTCTTCTCCGTCTGCTTTTAGAAGAGCTCAAGTATGCAAACACGAGCTCCCGTCTCAATGGGTTTCTTACTGAGGGTTTCAAGGGATTCGACGTCTGCGAAATAGAGCATTTCTACGGATCAAAGATAACTAATTTCAAACCTTCGAAGGTTCCAATGGAGAAGCGAAATACAAAAGCGTGCAGCACTATGTATGGAAACAACAGCGATCTATAAAATTTTGATATAATATTTGAAGATATCCCAAATAAATGTGTAGGTTGTTACGATAGACAATGATTGATTAAGGATTGTGTTAATAATACGAGGTTTTTATAGCCCTTTTAAGTTAATAAGGTCCAACAACGACGGGTCAGAATCCTTATCATATAATTAAATTAATGTGTTATTGTAGCGCCCTCTTGAAAAACAATTTTGTAATGCGAAGAGAAAATGTTGAGAAGAGTGTGGAAACTTGTGAAAGAGATCTAGTACAAAACTTGGTATGAAGTCCGTTGAATAGGACAGTTTGGGACAGGATTTCCTAGAAGGACATAGAATCCTTTTGATGCTTGCGTAAGCACTTAAAAAGAGACGGCAAAGCCCCCTGTGTTTCCGGTTCGAAAGTGTTGAAAGGAAGCCGATTCTCACCTTTGACTCAAAGGCGCACTTGTGTATGTGAGAATATGTGATTGGTTTGCGACTTATGGAACGAAGTTCCCTATCTTAGTACTTTATAAAGCATCGATTGAATGGAAATTAAAGAACGATGGATTTAAATGAATCTTGTATGGAAAAAAAAACATTTTTCAACATCCTCTTGTATATACTTGCGCTAAAGTGATTGGAAAATAACTCGAATTATTTTCCTACGACAAATGAAAATTTTCATGAGAAAATGAAGTATCGTCATATATTAACTTTTAGAGCCTCTGATGAAAAGCGTTGGACAGTAAGAAACTATATGATTAAGCAAACAGACGTCATTGAAAGTCCCTAGACTATATCATCGTTTTGCATCAACCTCATGAGTCATATCACCAAACATGTTTATCACTGTTCATAAATAAGCAGCTTCTTGAACATCAATCAACCTAAAGCTAATGGCACTATAATTGAGAACGCTTCAAAAATATTTTCTCGTCTGAAAATTCTGTCATATTTAAGAAACCGCAGAAACGCAGCGAATTATTTCAGGGTGGGAAATAACATCAAACGGGATCACGTGACTTAATCACTTTTCCATTCCTCACCAATGATATCTCCCATCGAAATATACTCCTCTCTGCATAAGAAAACGATTCTGTCAGGGAAAGGCACAGAGAGTTGCCCTGTTATCAACCCTCCAAATTCTTTGCAGAGGGCGTGTCACAATGCCCATCTTGTGCTTTGGAGGGCCGCGTGGGCGGTGGTCCGGATTCTCAACGGGTTCCATTTATCTGATGGAGCCTTTGATGAATACAGAGCGACGAAGAGTGTCTTTGTGCGATAATTTTACGAGATTTTTATCCGTGGCCTCGTTGATGAATGTTTCCCCAGATTTTCGGTGAATTTGTTTGGAGAGAATGCGGTGTAGCCTTAGCAGTGACGTGGGATAAGTGATTTGAGGTGTATCACACGTAACTAAAAAGATAAGTAATTTCGCGGGTTAGCAGCAGAGAAGTCTCGTTTGCGATTCTCATACGCGAATGAATAGGACGATGTTTAACACATTTTTGAAAAGGCCTCAACATAAAGAATTAACGTTTACGAAGAGAGTGAGTATATTATTCACAGTACACGTTTTGTAACCTTTTCAAAACTTTTTTCTGAGAACTAGGAGTAGATTACTTTTTCTTCATTTCAAATTTTTTTCAAGGCGTCTTGACTTTTCGAAAATTATTTTCAAAATAACTCACGATTGAATAATTTTTTGAAAATTTTCTCACAGTTTTCTGTTTTAGTTCACTGTTTGTCTTAGATTGTTTACAGGAAATACGCATATAAAACCCTTACAATATTCATTCTTTCGTGCCAGCAATATTACCTTGAAATACGTAGATCTACAAAGTACTAGAAAAGGAATATTATAACTAAGTTGTGGAGTAGGTTATTTCAAAAAATACTTCCGCATCATCTGCATTTAAGAACAATGAGAATAAATCTTATTAGATCTAAGGTCGTGAGGCATTGTTGCTTAACTTTAAAATGCGAAACGATTTTCTCGAACGTTAACGATAGAAATCTCAAATGAAGTTCTTGTACGTGCTGATGTCCATCACTGCAGATAACATCCGCGAATATCTTTCTTCTCTTGTTTTCTTCACACATACATCGCATATAACATTTTTATCGTCTTTGAACACCTTTTACGCAGAGATTCATAAAGAGACGGAACATCATGAGAGACGAAAAGCTACAACCGCGTACGCGGATGTGTTGGAAATATCGTGGCTAAGTGATCGGCCGAACTGTGTTTAGTTGCGTATTTCGCTGTCCGAAAACATTCGTGAGAAATATATCTCGATTGTGTGCAGGGAAATCCTCATTTACCGACGCGAGCTTCTTTCAGTTGAGATAAAACCATCATGAAAACGTCGATAGAACAAGTGAGAATACAAAAGCGTCGGAACAGAAAAAGGAAGGCATGGGCTCCTTCAATCACATTTATTTCTTTTCATGTCTTTTTTAGCCCCCGTAACGCACTTTCATTCGACTTAAAGACGGGAGACGGAAAGAGGTTTTCTTTTCAAAGTTTTTCTCATCTGCCTGATAGAGGATGCAAAGGAGATTCAGAGTTCTTTTTTAGAAGTACTCTGTAAGAGATGGTCCACAGAGTGGATGGAACTTTTTCCGCACTTTTCTTTGCTTCTTCAGATCTTAATCAATCACCTTTTCCCCGTTGCGAGAGTTGAAGTCTCTCAAAGGAACCGACTTTTCGCATAATTAACTCCATCCACCACACACGCGTGTTACTCATCCTTTTGAGAAAATGAGAACCGTATGTTTAGAAGGTTCGGCGCTATCTTCAGCCATCGGATTTCATCTGACATCGTCTCTTATTTCGTTCGTAAGTCGAACTCTCTTAGTGAGTTTAATAAGTAATTCAGAGGTCTCTTCCTTGAAGTTGATTTTATTGAATTCACAATAAATTTTCGTGCTGTTTTAGCCTGTGATTCGTGAAACAATGAAGATACCATATAAATATCTCTTCTTGCTCTTTTTAAGGTTTTGCATTCAAGCTTCTGTATCAAATTTAAGCTTTTGAAATGAAAGATTAAAAAATCAAGTTTAACTTTTCTCTCAGACGTGTTGATAAAAGGCTTGCCTCCGCTGTTTCTGCTCCTCTTTCTTCGTGTTTCGCTAAGGGATCCACTCCGTCAGATATATGTTCTCCTCTCGTGAAAAAGTGGGCGGAGGCTGAAAAAGATAACATTCTAACAAGCTGTGTGACTTTCACCCTACTCCGAGTAAACACTTCCTCTCCGCCTTCTTTCGTGTGATGGACTGCCCTAGTAAGAGATCCTTGGCGCCACTCCAAGATCACCGTGGCCCGAAGGAGAAATTGGGCGGTGAACAAGTTGGGAGGAGCGGCGGAAAAAGGGGACTCGTTTCTTATCAAACGTTTTGCCGTCTCAAAGGGTTTTTGGTGGACGGAGTAACGAAAATTCTAGTATGAAGAAAGCTTTGTATTTTAGGCGAGTAGCAGAGTTTTTTCAGAATCATTGTCTATTATCTCGAATATAGGTGTTTAAAAAGGCTAACTTTTACGACTCCCTTCGGAAGAGGAATGCTACCTTTCGCTTTCGTAAGAATTCAGAATTTTATATCCAAAAAACAGTGAAATTTCTCGTAGAAAATATATGTATAAATATTGAAATGTAATACTTGGCTCTCTTAAAATGGTTTCAGGTCTAAAGATCCATTTATTTTTGTTAAATAATTTAAATCTATGATAAATGCTATAGGATAGTAATTCTTGTGAGTCGTCCTGTTACTATGAGTTACTTCCTCATCTTCAATTTTACATTCAGAATATTTTGATCCTCCTAAGATTAAATACGATAGTTTTAATATAAGATTTAGTAATGACATTGATGAAAAAGAGATTTTTTCTTAAATTCATCTTTCTCGTGAATATTATTTCTTGCTCATACTTGGCCTGTTCAGCATCTATTTAGATTTGCGCAAGAGATCCAGTATGGATCCTATCTTATTGCCATAACACGTGCTTTGCGAACGTCCCAATAAGTCCTCGAGAAGCCCACCCAAGCAGATCTCAACGCTTTGGCCAATGGAGTCCAAAACAGAAGCCTTTAGAGTCTCCACTGATTCATCGGTTTTTCTTTCCCACCGAAAAAACAGACACGCGAATACACTCTCCTTTTTTTACGATCCGGCGGAAGTGGATGGGGAGCAGAGACGATTGCAAAGGCCGTGAATGAAAATAAGAATATTGTGTGCACAAGAGAGTGGCCATGTCCTTATGTAGAGGAAGGATGTGTGATTCGAAATACTCAGACGGATTTCCGTCGGTGTATATGCCGTGCGCGTCTTCGGGAGCGAGATTTGGAATACCAAGAAGTGCTTTTTGAAATCGTTCGCATCGGGGTAAAAGAGCTTCATGGATGATAAATAAGGAAGAGACGGGCGCATAATAAGCTCAATTAATGCATAGGATATTGAAATTCATTGGGATGTTCGGTTGTGAAGATCTTTTTATAGACGAAAGGAAATACAATGCATGTATTCGTCGGATCAGTCATTCAAAATAGGCAAATAAGGAGTTGTATTTAGAAAATACTCGAAATAAAATCATACAATAACATTTTGTGATCAAGTTATTAATGGGTTATCCGGTAATAATAATAAATTACATTTACTATTCTATACTAACTTTCTTTATAGATTAAACCTTCCAAAGTTATATTTCTTTCCTTCTTCTATCATTCGCCAAGGATTCGAGTTTTATTATTCCTTAAATTAAATAAACATCTATTAAATTTGTAGTTCAAATTTAAATAAGTATTTGTTAACAGAATAAGAAATTTAATCGCAATTTGAAAACACCTATCGAGTCATCTAACATCTATTATTTTGGCGTGCCTGCACAATGCAACGGTATTTTATAAACTTTTATGGAAACTCAAAATGTATAACAATCAAAATAACATCGATATTCATATATGTTTGGTAGAGAAAGGAACCCCTCAACCGAATTAAAAGGGAGCGATTACAGTGTTAAATATAGTATCGCCTTATGATGGCTTGCAACATTCAACGCAGTTTCCTTTGAATCCAAAGCTTTGTTTCCAAAGGAATTGCTTGTAAGAAAATTAATCGCTTGTATAGTAAATTTCGCGATATCTGAAATACTTGGAATATGAAAGTGGAAAGGAAGGGAGAGAAACGTTTTGGGAACGTGAAAGGAAGTGAAAATGGGTGTCGGTGAAGATAAAAGGTTTAGCATTCCTATCTATGTGGTATGATGTAAAGGCAGCTATTGAGCCTCGGATCTCAGACGATGCTAGCATGCTCAAGTGCCGACAAAAAGAGAGTCCGTCTCCGGACTCCCAAATAGTCTCAGCAACGAACGTTTCCTCGGAATGTTTCCCAGCTGACGAAAATCCGATTTGAATAAGTTACAGCTGTGGAATTCTGCGAAGTTAACTTCGTAATTAAGGAGAGGAATCTGAAATTCTTTCGATCCTGACGAACCCAGGGAATCGCTTCGAAGTATTTACTGAACATTCCTTTGAATGTCCCAGAGACTCTCTTACTGTTTATACAAAGGTCACGGAAATATTCTCAATGATACGAGAAAGAAATGTAGTGGATGCTTGTTGATTTTAAGATTACATGTTTTGGAGTAACTCAAGAAATAATGAAGAGGCAAAAAATTGTCTTCCAATGTATTCGGAAGGACTCTCGATTCCCTTCTTCTCAAAAAATTCCTTTATGTTTTGTCCTCTACGTCTGGTACTTCCATCAAAGAAATCGCCCCTGCTTTTTTAGTGCAGAATGGCCTGAGAATGGGCCTTGGATCGGTGCAAATGCATCATTTCACCGGTGGAGCCACACTTAGCCATAGAGCCTTTTGCGAGGGACCTTTTTTTTCGCATCTATATTCGCAACTTCAATTCGTAGTTAGCGGACCGCGTGAATATGTGTCTCGCACTGACCAATAGAATTCTCTACTTTATATTTTTATGTAAAGATCGATCGCTTATTTTCGATTTTGGTAAGTTCCTGTATTGATACCGTTACTTCTTACGAAAGGAAATTTCACGTGTGATATGTAAAATAAACGTTTGCTCTCGAATTGACATTTCCACGGCGCATTCGAGCAAATCTCTCTTTCGCTCCTATCATTTCTTCTCATACATGCGCTTGTCTCAATATAATTAAGTATGGAAATAACTCGGAAAATATATCGTAAATCTCTTACATAGACCTTCTTTATGAATTTTTAAATATTTTTAGAGATCGCAATTCCTTTTAACTTTTAGGGTATATGTTTAGAACATATATGCCTAGATTTAAAGCGAATAAAGCTCTCAATATCCTTTCTCTCGACCAACAACAAGGGTTTCCCAGCCACTTTTGCATTTGCTCCGACTCCCACCTCTCCAATCTACTTCCGAGAGGAGATTTTTTTCATTCACCTCATCTATTTTTATTCTGAAAAATGCACGGCCTCGATTGGGATATGAGGAGGGACGATTGCTCGTATATGACATAATGAGGAGCCCATAACGGCATATGAGTGCAACCTGATTTAATTTAAATCATTGGATAGGAGAGAGATATTTAATATTTTTTTATTTAAACTTTTAGATTAACGCATTTTTCGGGCTATGAGGCACATATTAAATACTTGTATCTGGTAAGAATCTTCTACGAGCCTAATATTCCGGTGCGCTTTATGCATGCATCCTTGTTGTGCCGAGTTCTAATTAAAATCTTTTTAACTGTCTTATTACGACTTTCGGAAGCAACTCCCTTTTATTGGAGCATAATCGCCAGTCTTGTTTTATATGTGCTACAAGAAAACAATACGGAGAGATATTATTATAGAGTTTAATAAAGTCTATCTCATATTTTCACACTATATAACAATGCAAGGAGTTAATGCCTGTTAGTCGATTACCGTAAAAATTTAAGGCAAGCAAGGATTCCTTAAATTCCTTTAATTAAAATCAAAATAAATTTAAAGATTTTTTGAATTGCAATCAAATCGAAAGAATGGGAAAGTGGGAATGAAAAGGAGAAAAACGCGCAGATTTATGCGCATAAAAATGTCTAAAAGATGTGTAAAAAAGAGATAGAAAGAGCTAACAAAATCGATGGCGTGTAATGGAAAAGGAGCTGAATAAGGAGGCAGTGGCGTTCCCTCGGTAGAGAAACAAAGCACCCAGGAGAGAGCGCCTTGGGAGCGAAATGGTTTCGCTAAGATCGATGGTTGGAAGGGAGAGTATTTGATCCTCCTTCCACAGGACGAACTACAAAAAGCGGGAAAAAGGAGACAATGGGCACTCCATTCATTTACTGTACGCTTTTTGTGTTCTACGTACGATTCGGATACAAAGATAAAGATGTACGAAGTGTTCAAAATGTTTGCCCAAATGAATAGAATGTTCAGTGGTTCTAATCGTCCTCAGAGACGAAGTTTCGAAAGAATTAGTGAATTCCTGATTTGCATAAAAATAGAAGCTCATTCCAATCCTACCGTAATTGGAAGTGGCCGGAGTATGATGCATTTTTATGTTTCCGTCGAAAATTTACATTAAGTTATCTTAATCTTAGCCCAGAACTATTTTTTGAAGGAGTAAAAGATGCTAAATTTCATGTCCAATTATTTTAGTGCAATCTTTAGAGTAAAGGAGAAAATAGACAATTTTTCTAGTGTTTTGATCCCTTATTCTTTCGTATTTCAACATGAAAATTATTTAAACTCGGGGATCGGCAAATTAAAACAGACGCGTTGGTGAACTTCAGTCATCAGATGATACAAAAAGCGAACTAAAAAACTTTACAATCTGTTTATGTACTTCAAATTATTTAACGACCAAAAATATGGCAGTAAACCCTGGGACGCCTCTTTTCGAATACATTAAAACTTCTTAAGCGGATGTGATTCCTCGTGTTCACCACGTGCGACATAAAGCAAGGATGAAACTCGAAATTCCATCATACTTCCCCTCTCTTGTTTACATTTCACTCTGTAAAGGGACTGCCATCTAGAGAGCGATGATTGAGGCCGAACATGAGATTTCCCTAAACTCTTTTTGAGGATGCCAAAACAGTTCACCGCTCATGATGCGTCAGCAATTTTCACATGTGCCTTCGTGTGCATAAGAACTGGTAGCATATTTGGGCGGAAGAAGTGGCTGAGAAAATATTTCACTCGGCAGAGCTATAAAAAATCCATGCTTCAGCCTAAATAAAGGAGGTAAATATCTTTCATTACAGAATACTGAAAGTCGGGGAGCAGGAATTATCGAAAGACTGAATGCAGATGTTTATGCTTTGGGGCGTAAACGGTCGAACAACTTTCGGAAAGGAGTGTAGAATTTACCCAAAATATTTCTCATTTTCCATATAAAATCCATGCGCCTTGAAAATCTTGTATTTCTTAATTATACGAGTACTCGTACATTGGATAAATTGAGTCACTAAGCATATGCAAAAGGTAGATCATCTTTTAAACAATCACGGCATATTTCCTCATTGCATTCATATTTCCGCTTTTTGAATAAAAAAATGTTGACAGTATAAAAACGATATTGAACCCAAACAAAAATACCTGTTTATAAATATTTTGCCACTTTAATATCACTTATAGTTTGGAGAAGAAACGTTTTGAGTTATAATCCTCAAAGCACGAATGAAAAGTATCATGGGATTTGGACCTCATTTCGAGAGAATCTTTTCTCGGTGACGCACGTCATAGGAGAGTGCTCAAGTGCTCGCCTGTTTAAGATCATTCGCCACGTTGCTGCTCCATGGCGCTCTGAAGATTTCTTGGGAGGTGCTCGGATTGTAAACTTGAGTTTATTGAACTCCGCGGACAAGATAAATGAACTAAGGATAATAGGACAAGAAAAAATAAAATAAGAAAACACGCTGATCTAAAAAAAACTAGTTACTTAAATGTATTCGATCATTTAGATTCCTCTGAAGAAACGGATTATTGGAATTGAAGTAGCAGAATATTAAATATATTCCAAAACATTCCCTCTTAAATCCCTTGAAACTCAAAAATAAATAATTAACATCGAATATCAGAGATACTACTATTTTATTATTATTACGCTACGTTAAATGTATATTCATGTTATGTACCTGTAGAGAGAGGGAACTGGTGATTGTTCCATCCATGGATGATCGAGATGTTTGCCTGGATTCTAAATATGAGATATACAGATAACATATTAGGAAAGAACACAGTGGCTCGATGAGCAATTGAAACAGTCCTAAAATTTCTCAACCTCTGAGATAACGAACGTATGTATCAAAAGAGGCCGACTGAGTGAAGACAAATAGCTCAGAGATAGTTTTCATTCCTTGGCAGTTCCACACAACCCAATCCACGTTTCGATTAGCGGTGGAAGCAAATGAGAGGCGCAAAATTTCTTTCATTCTGAGTGGGAAACAACGCTTGTGGAGGACGTGTTTTTGGGAAGGAGGAGTTGGAAGGAAATGATTACTAAGTAAGACAGAGGAAGCACGTTCGAATCACGCTGCATCTCTCTCTATCAAAAACTTACATTCAATGTCTCTTTGTTTCATCCTGATCCTTCAACAGCTTAGAAATTGAAATTAAGATTCCAAATTTCTCAGTTCTATATAAATCCTTGTATGAATTCATTCAGAGAAATCATGGGGTTGAAGAGTTGAAGAGGATGAGGTAAAAAAAAAAACAAATTTATATTAATGTATAATATATTAATTTATAATATTTATATTTTAAAAAACGTAATAGTATGGATTATTGGTTTGGGGATTGCTATTTTTTTCTTTAAATTTCTTTACGTAAGTATCAGTTTCTTCTTCATTTTCTAAGAGTCATGAATGATATAAAAAGTTTATAAGAATTCGATTTCAATCGTTAAATGACTGAAGAGTTTATAAACCTTCGAATTATCTAATTACTAAACTATTAAGAATGTTTGAACAATGCACAAAGTCAATTTTCAATTAAAATTATCAACGTCCGAATTACTGGAAAATCTCGAGAATATTTGTCACTACAAAATAAATGATACTTATAAAACTATTTCCCCTGAACGCCACCATTTTCCATATCTATTGCAATGTTTATCTATGTCGGTGGAAAGGCTCTAATGAGTAACGTTCTTATAGTGGACGAATGGTGAAGCTGTTTGCAGATTTATATTCGTGAGTAAATTTCAGCAAACATCGGAAGACGGCGTTTCAATCTGGAGCTCACACTTCAAAAGACTCGCTTTCGGTTATCTAAAGAGCACCAAAACATGAGTGATCGTACATAGAAAGTTCCAATTATTTTTAATTTACAAATTTATTATTTTTAATTCATAAGTATCCTTTGAATAGAGGTTGGAATAACTAGAGACACAATTTGAGTATATGCAATGAAATATAAGTGCATTTTCTGAAAACATCGGTTATGTATCCTTGTCTTTCAGAAGTGAATCGAACGTAATGTTTTATAATTGTTTAAACTAGGATGTTTTAGTCTTGAAACTTAAATATTGTATAATATATTATTAAGAGCTTAAGAAAATAAAAATGTACGAAAGGAAGCTCATCTAAGGGAATACTTTGAAAATTTCTATACAAATTTTCGGAATTTTGAAAAATAGCAATTTTAACATAAGCTATAAAAAATTGCATGTATACCAGATACAGGTAAGGTATTATGAAGTAAAAAACATAGTCGGAAACTTGAGTTTTATCCTTTTCCTTCAAGTTCAGTGTCAAGTATTCAGTCTAACCTTGAAATAGTGCCTCAGAAAAGAATAAGAAGTAAAAATATCAGAGACTTAAGCACTATATCTGAGATGTGTAATGCGGCAGTAAACTCCAGTGAAAGTTTAATTATTCAATAATCCCATTGATTGTCATGATTTGTGATGAAAATTGGAATGTGGCCGTGGGCTGATCACATCTATGTTGCTCCTTCGCGATGCTTCATATAAAATGCATAACGATACCCAGAATGCAGATATTTTAATTTTAATGCTCTCTAAACATTTTGTTTATTATATTCCACTCACAACCCGTGTGAGCCGTCTTCTCCATTTTAATTCTTCCAATCCTTTCATCGGAGCTTTTTTGTACGCTTAAGAACACATTTTTGCGCTCCTTTCGACTAAAAACTAATTCCGAAAATAATACAGAAAACAATAACAACTGCACTAAATAATAATGAATATTTTTCGAATTCGTAGTCATGTAATAGTGAAGCAAGAAAACGTTTCTTAAGATGTTGCAACTTGGAATAATATTAATTCTCCTACGATAACGCTCGAGAGCAGAAAATTTGTTTTCGAAGTTGTTCAAACAGTACTTCGCATACCCTCCGCCATTCTTTCTTCAGAATGTTAATATTAACCTTTTGGCTTCAACTAAATCTACAAAATATTTTCTTCATTTTTCCAGAGGAGGGAATAAGATACCCAAATAGCTCCTTTTATGTTTCTCTTCTTTGTCTGTTCTCATTCCATTCAAAAGAGAAGAGCGAATAAATGTTCCTCCAATTCGGATGAAAATACATCTCTTTTTTTGAAACAATTTTGTGAGCTGTATACAATATGTATATTTTCCCCTTTAAACTAAATCTTCCGATTACAAATCAGAGAACGCTCTACTGAATTTGATAAAACAGATTTCAGCTGAAGCAGAAATGAACACTTGAAAGAGCTTTACAATGATAAAGTTATCCATTTTTGAGAGGAAAGTGGAAGGTTCTTGAAAAGTATCGGCGTCTTTCTTCTGGAGAATTGACAGATCACCCGTATCTTCCGTTGGAAGAGCAATGAGGGCTCTTTGCTTTCAACATTTGATTTTCGAATCGCTCTTATTCAATCGACTGAATCATTGTCTTTCCCTTATGTATAAGGAAGCGAATCTTTTCGTAGAAGTCCGAATGTCGATCAATCATTTTCCAATAATGTTGCTCTTTTATTAGGAATGTATTTCCTCTGTTTTTATCACCCACGAGAGAAAGGTTTGTAAGATTGAAAGATGAAGAGAATCATGAGATGGTACGCACATACATTCTACTTAATCCGTAAGATTAAAAGATTTCCTCCTCTGCTAATGGCTCACAGTGTCGTCACCGCGCAAAGACCTATCGCGCCACCGAAAGGTCTCCTGGAGGTCGTAAATCTCTCCTCGGGTTGCAAATACCCAAAAGGAAACTGCCTTCTGAGGGTGCCACTTGTTCAGTTGAACGTTCCGGATATTGGAACCATTCGATTGGAAAGCTCGCAATTGTTTTTCTCTTCCCTCTTATCTTTCACACGGCTATCCCAGGGAGAGTTCTTTCGTTTGTTCACACAGATTGCTCTTATGTTTCCTTCCATCTCCTTTTTTAGGAGCCTGGTTTCCTTCTTTAATTAAATGCGGAGCTAAGAAAAACAAAAATAATTTTATTCTATCGATATTCTCTTTTTGTTTCCTCATGGCAACTCTCTTCGCCATTAAATCATCTGGCATCAATTTACTCGCTTCTTTGATAATTCATAGAAAATCGAAGAAAGAGGCTAATTTGTTCATTCAAATATTGAACAAGAGATATTACAACTATCTTGTTGAATTAAGTGAACTCCTTTACCTTTAACGTATACATTAAATAGATAATATAAGAAAACAGAAAGTCGATTAATTTTGATACATTGTTTGGAAATTGATTATCTACTGGGGGAAATATAAAACAACTTATTGATAAGAATCGTAGGTTCGAATAAATATATCATTTAAAAAAATTTGTCTTTTCTTTGGTCGTATGAGGTCATATGAAACAGTATTCGTGTTTCTTTTGAACTTGCCTCCGTGACCTCATGGAAAATGAGGTAAAGAAAATCAGTGGAACGTAAAATGGTCATAAGCTGCCAATAGTGTTCCCACCTGGTGAGTTAGCAAAGACCACCAAAAACGTTCTTTTTTGCCTTTCCGAAATGCCCACTGACGGGCCTGGTTATTGCTCAAGACCTTCTGTCCGGTTGCACTAAAAGGCCTTCTTCCATTGTAAATCATACCAGCAATTTTCTCCGCTAATTTGTTCCACACATTTCATGTTCCGAAGACCGCTTTTAACACTCCTAAGTATCGATGTAACGAACCGTTGAAAGACATTTCCTGGCTTCGTTTTTCTTCCCCAAGTCATTGTTGTAATGATGACGCTAATAAATTACTCTAGCTAAGAACGATCGATATTAACTTTATTGTTCAATTGAACAGATTAGTAAGATGTTATTAACATACATTGATTTAACGTTCTCACGTCGCGTTAAGATGTCATGAATTAAGATTTAGAATTAATGCAATTTCAACCAAAATACTCTCATATATGAGAGCATATTTGCTAAATTACAAAATAAGGAATTCTTATACTTTTTTATAAAATGGGTATTTTTTACGAATTATTCCAAAATTCCACGAGAGTAATAATATTCAATGCATATTCGTTTTCATTTTCTAAACGAAAATTCCAATTACCAAAAAGGCTTATCCGAAATATATGTGAAAGTAACACCCGAGAAGCATTTATCTGAGTAGGCGCCAGACCTATGAAGACGGCCCATATGTGTCCCACGCGAGGAACACTCGTAAATTGTCCGTGAGGAGCGCACCCTTTCAGCCTCCGATTCTGCTGCGGCTTTCATCTCTTTCGCTTTCCCAAATTTTTCGGTCGCCTCCGTTTGACCATTGATCCATGGCTTTTATAACTCATTTGTGGGAATGAGAAATTTCTACATCACCTCTTAACATCAAGGAAAAAGTTGAACTTATGTTAGAATAGTGAATAGTGAATTTAATATTTTGAAAGATAACTTGCCGAATTTTTTCTAAAATTTCGTGCACCTGCCAAATAACTCAAAAGCCAAAATAAAATTTGAGTGAATGCCATTGTGCAGTATGTCTATCTCGGTTTACAGAAGCAAATTTTGTTACTCTAATAATATTATTATTGTCTTTATTAATTATGGCAAATGGAAAATTGGCATGAATTGGTAAAAATAATTATTATAGTAAATAATAATTAATTAAGTAAATAAATATAGCGCGCACAAATTATATCATATGTAAATTTAGAAGCACTTTTGAAGAGAGCATTCTTACCATAAATCATTAGAATGCCTGGTTACGGTAGATAGAAAATAAGGAATCATGGAAATGAAAGCTGTTTGTGTCATGCAACTTGCACGATGCGTTAAACTTGGCCCCGGAAGGTCGAAAACTTAGAACAAGATCCTACTCCACGGGTGAGATAACTCCACGGGTGAGATAAACTTTTTCCCCTTCAACTTTTTTATTCACTCCATCTTTAGGAGACGATTTAAATAAATTTTTTATCCCCTTATTTCCGGAACGGGAACCTTAATCTAGTTTTCTCCTCTTGGTTCCCGTGTCGGGAAGTACTGAATTCTTAATGACATTCTTATTGGCTTCGCTCCACGCGCACCCTAAAGTGGCCAAGGAGGAATTTTATCAGGCTTTCGCCACCGATTCCTCAGGATTAGTTTACTTGGGCATTGGATACTAAGGTGCAAAAGATGCTATTTTTAGTTTTTGACCATTAGAAATAGATGAGAACTGTCGATAGAAATTAACTTCCTAAAGCTATTCGCCCTTTTAAATAATTGACAGTAATTGGCTATATATTCCTCCTCGGCCGGGATTCGAACGTTGGTGTTAGAAGGCCAACAGTTCAACCACCGAGGCCAATATAAGCAGAATAAAAGCTTAATTATCACTTTGCCTTTGAGTTTGGCATTAGAAGTTATTTGAAGGCTTCAACAACAGCGTCGAACATAGTAAATCTTTCAGAGTTTTTATTCGCTGATTTTATTTCTTCTCCACAATTCCCCAATTACGATATTTCCGCATTTGTGCCCCCTTATTTCCGACACACCAATCCCTCTTACAATTCCACATCACGTCATATTTTGCATCCTCTTTTTCATTCAAAACACCTTCTTCCTCTCGCCTACTCAAAATTCCCTAGTTTCTTCAGTCCTTCCCTCCAGCACTTCGTTTGCTCCTCCAATCTGTCCTCCGAAATTGGTCCAAGGAAACGTGGCCTACCATTCCCAGTGGTAATTAAAGCCCTGTTTTGATTCCATAAACATGGAAGTCCTCTCCAATCTTTCTTTATCCTCGCACAGGTTTTCTCTTTAAGAACACCAATTTCATTCATTTTTGTTCGCTATTTCGTTCAATATTTTCCAAGTTTACTATTCTCGGAAAATCTTTAATTATGAATTCCAATTCCGGGTAAAAAGATTATTTTTGCTTGTAAAGGTGACGTTTCAAAAGAGCGAACGATATTCTGTAATTTATTTTGGAAAATTCAATTACATCCTGTCAAAATGCCTTTATTAAACCCCTTCAATAGAAATTGTAATCTGAGTGTGAATGCATGGTTATGATCCATTGTAGTTTGGAAAACCCTTTTTGTATTTTCTAGTTATTTTCTTTAGAAGCATGTGATAGATAAGAGCATGAATATAGCTTTAGATTCTTACTCAAAGATGAAAGGTCTTTCAATTTTTTTTAATTCACAAAGATAAATACGCTGATTAATCTTTGCCATCTATCCATTTATTTATCGGTTGAATTTCTTTCCTCCTATACTGATTAAAATATTAATATATCTTCCCTTACATTTTAATTATTTATCAACGGTCGTGTCCCGTTTTTTCTCCCTTTTTACTTAAATTTTATGATTTCTCTTTCTTTTGCCTTTCTTTCTCTTTATTTTATATATTTGCCTTCTATGCTTTTTTTTGGAGAATACTAATAATGCTAAGTTTTTAAATTTGATCCAATATTTCCAATGAACACCATAAGTACGGTTGACTGAATTCGAATGTGCTACTGAGAAATTAAAGTAATTATATTTCAAAATACTTTTACATTTCATAATATCTTGAAACGACATGGATTCCACATCATTTGATGTAATATCTTTGCCCGCATCCAATCTAAAAATTATTTGTCATAGGAAAGTATTTTAATTAGTTTTTGATCATATAATATCAGAAACTCCCCTCGATTCAAATTCTCGATCCTTTGTTACTTTCAACCTATCTCCTTTATGGCTAAATTTTTCAGCCCTTCATTCCCTGCAGTCTAACGGCGTCCCCTTCGCATAGGGCGTGAGAAGTCGCTGTATCAGTCACACTGTGATTAATTCAAGATGTGCTTTAAACGTTTGATGAGCTGAGGGCTCTACGGATAGTTCTATCCAGCACACAGAATGAAAATGAAGTGATGTAGATCTACAAAGCCGTATTCTTCACTTGAACGCAATATAATCGTTCTAGGATTTTATTACGATTTTTTAAGAGGATGTATTGAAATTCGCACGTGATTTTAGGCTGTTTTTATATTTTACTCTTAGTATTATCCGTTTAAACCTACATCGAGCCCTTCGAAAGAAATTATCAGCAGCAAATACATGAATCTTAATTATTTACCTTTATATTTACATTTTATGTACATGAACTTAGTTTTGATGTATTCATAGTCATTTTCAATTGAAGGAGCATAATAATTCATTTTTCTATATAGTTTACTTTTTCAGAATTTTACGTTATTTGAAAAATCTCATCCATTCAAAATTTTGTTTGTGATAACTAATGATTGACGCAAATCAGCAGAGAAAGTAGATTCGATTATTCTAAGAAATATCTCGGAATAAAGGTCTCGACTGAGTTCCGAATATCGAATTTCCTTCGTCGCTGGCTCGAGGGTTTTCTTCGTTGATTACATGAATATCTCAAAGTTGGGTAATTCCAGAATCCAACAGTTTTAGCATCTCTCCAAATATTTGACTTGAGCGTTTGCTATCGTTCGAACTTTCAGTTTCTGTTGTTTCTGAACATTAGATTTTGTTCATTTCCTAAGTTATTGTTAATTGTGGTTACGATGCATAATTCGCATGCATTACTATTTATTTTTAATTTATTATCTTAGAAGAACAAGAAAATTCATTTCCAGTTGAAGAGAATCTACTTCCATGGTAATTATAAATCGGTTCGTTTTCCAATGGTAGGCTATTTTAAGTTTTTATTACCTGTCAAATTTTGGATACATTGAAACAATCATTAGAATAAATAAACTACTTCAGAATAAATAATTGGGAGAAGAATCTTCCTAAGAAAAAACCTTTGTAAACCTTACAGAACTGTATTTGAATATAAGTTATTTAATGTTGTAGTTTGTCACCTTCTGAATTATCGGTTTCGGATTATTTCGCTGAGTGAGATCAAAACGGACGCCATATTCACATTAACTGTGACGCTGAAATAAAAATCCGCGATCGCTGTACACACGGAGAATTTCGGTCATAATGGAAGAACATGGGATCCTCGGAGTGTTACACGCTTTAGCCCTTCCCTCGGAAACACCATGGGCGACACGTAATCAGCATAGAATCGCCACGGGCGTGCTTGTCGTAGAGGCCTCGATGTTTGGAGGGAGAAAGTTCTTTTCCAACGAGCACCCATGCCTTCAGGGATGCGAATCGTGGCCTACGAGGTGTGTGTTACCAGGTCCGGTAGCAGCTGCGGGGTCATATCGAAAAAGCCCCACCTGGGACATTAGCATATGAATGCATGGAGGACGCGTGCGTTTCTCCTTTCTGACGATACTGCGAGTCTTCGTTCCCTCCCACGCGCGTCTCTTTCCTATCTTCCCATCTTCTTCCTACGTTTAATTCTTTAACCCCCTTTATTCTTCTGTGCATCAGCTATTGTTGATTTTCAATGAGTAGAACTTCTAGAACAAGTATGAATGCATGCCATTATAGAGTGAATTTTAATATACTTTTTCTAATCGAAAAAATCGTTCCTAAGCTTATTTTATCAGAGATTGTTATTATTACCTGAATTTTATATTGTATTCATTTTTGAAGTATCTATTGCAACAAGTTCTCGACAACAACGAAAAGTTCTCTCCTGCTATCAGTGAGAGAATGATTTGACAGTATAAGAATAACGTAATAAAACTTAAATGTAGGCTTCGAATAGATCAACTGATCTTTTGATGAGCCATTAAAATCGGTAGCAAAATCCCCCTACCCCAGTTACATCTACTTCTATACCCTCCATATATTTCCCTTGAAGAGCAATTCAAAAGGATTCCCTTCATAAGTGACAAGTTTTCCCTCCTTTCATTCGGGTGATTCACACTACACCTGAGTTTTACGAGGCGAAAGGGGAGAATTGAAAAGGATTTGGAATACCCTTTTTAATGGTTGAGATTTCGCCAAAGAGATTGAGGGATTTAAACGAGAACACGAATGGCAGAGCCATCTTTCTTGTCATTTTCAGCAATTGGTGTGTATATTTAAATTTACACCAACTATTTATATTTTATGATAATTATAAATATACCATACTATATTTGTAAATTTTCCGTACGCAAGTGAGAAATTCCTTCATATACTAGAAAAATCAATATCCCTCATATACACCCTAAATATGACTAAAAAAGGAATCGAAGCATTTCAAAAGAGTCGTAATCGAGCTACATTTTGAATTATGATTACTATAAATCGCTATTTACATATAAATAGGATCTGTTTCCATATATTTAGAATAACTTCGATGAATTTCATTGGGAGCTAAGATCGAAAGATATGTTAAATTCACCCAAAACTTCCGAAAGAAAATTTTGATAATCGAATAAATTGAGAAACATTAAAGTAATGGAATCACAAGTTAAATATAATATCTTTTGTATTTGTCAAACATCGACTTTTCAAGACGTTTGATTTAAATCAATGGACATAATAAAAGAGTAAAAAATAGAAAATAATAATTTTCTAAATACGAATTTAAATTTCCGTTTTCCAATCATGAAATAGCTCAAAGTCAAACCTATCAGGAGTATGAGTTTCGAGGAGTATACATAACCACGAAGCACAAATAAATACTGTTGGAAGTGTAATATTGGCGTAATTTAAGCTAATGGCGTGGACAGGATTCGATCCAACCGAGGGGTCACGAGGGCAGCTGAATTTACCAGCGCTGGTTTCAAAAAGGGATGCACAAAAGAGGAGGACGTATCCTCGCTTCAAAGCTTTTACGGCTTTACCCTTCCTGAATAGCTCAGCCAGTGTGTATGTGTCCCAGATTACAGATTCCGTGTTCTTTTAGCTCTATGAGCTTCAAAAGGAAAAACTGTCGCCATGTGCTACTCATTCATACTTTTTTGTCCGTCTGAAAGGCGTCGCCATGCAGTTTATATCTTTAATCTATTTTTCTAAACTTTCATAAAAATGTAATTTTATTTTTAGAGTATTCTTTCATTCATTTAGAGACATATTTATAACTAGTTCACTATTCTGAGAATTGATGGTTAAATTTGAATAGAATTGCCAATGTAAACGCGCTCAACATTAATGAAAGAATTTAGTTGCTTTGATCGCTTGACTATTTAACTTAAATAGTGAGCAATTACTTTACCTTACTTTAAGGATTCGAATTCTTTATCGAGCACATAATCATCTTAGTAGATTGTGAAAATAACTGCGGATTTCTAAGGCCAAAGTTTTCTAACTTAGGATTAATGCTTGGATTTAGGTTTTAATGAATAAGAACGATTATCTAACTTCGTTACCTCCTTTTGAGATACAATTTATCTAGCTTAGATCCTAAATAAGTTTTTTTTTTAAGTTTATTAAAAATCCATTGTTAATAGGATATAAACCGTTGATTGTCATTTAATACACATAGAGTTCTTTTTTTCTAATCCAGCAGAATGAAGGTGAGATTTGGAATCATCATTTCGTTTGTAATAATGTGAGAATCAGGAAATAAATTCTGCGACTGTATATATGTTTTGAGATTGAATAAGATTCATTTTTAACAAATTTTCGATTTGCAAAACACTAGAATAATTAAAATGTGTCTTATATACTAAATAAAAATACCGGAGATGATAAAAAGTGAATGATCGAACAAAATGCCATCAAGTACTTCTTAAGTCTGTTGCAAGTTTTAATCCTTTATTTTGTTTCGGTAAACTGCTGGAATAGGTATACAAATGTGGAAGGAGGATAAGCATGCATACATTCGCCCTTTTGAATGCTTTTGAGTCTCCTATCGATATTTCCTTTGGACGCCGAAAAAGGAAACTGCAGGTCCTTGACCTCGCGACCTTTGCGAGAAAAAAGAGATCGGGGAGGAAGTTGAGTCACGTCTTTTCCAGTCACTTCCTCAGCAAGGATCATCTTGTACTACAGGTCACGTGGAGTATCAACTTCCGAACTCCCTCCGAACTCACGGGGTGTTTTTTGACCATAATTCAACGAGGCACGTCCATCATCTTCTCAATGACAGCTATAGCCCTCTCCGGAGACGTCTACTTACTACAGTCGTTGCCTACAATATACAACTCTTTCCGGTTGTCATTTGCATTCTTTCGATATTCTGAACATGTTTATGGGAGGAGCATAAACTGCAAGAGAGCTGCTTTCGATTTTTACAATTAATCAAAATGCAAAATTTATTTTATCTTGGAAGTTTTAAATTATATAATATAGACAATATTTTTACAGTGCAAAATTGTGTTAGGCTTAATTTTAGCATCTCCGAGAAGACTAAATAATATAATTTTTTAAATTCGCTATTCATTACCATATAAAAAGCAGAAAAATATTTTCGTAAGATTAGGTAATAAAAGATGACATTTTGTCTCATCTCATTAACTCTTTACTATCGATGAGAAATATAGACTGTTTCTTGGATATGGCAATTAAAACGGAGATTTCAATCAAAAATATTCCTTCCATTAATTTTCATTATACTTGGATGGGTACTTGATCATTTATAAATTTAGAACTCTAATCGAAACACTGTATCATTAAATTTTACCTAGGCTAATTCTTATGAATAACAAGATCATTGCATTACAATGACCCGATGTCTAGCCCGAAGTTCGATGATGATATTTTTACATGTTAGGAAAGAATTTGTTCAAAATGGTTATCCTATAAGCGCTTGATTTTCTGTTCAGCAAACATTTTGAAAAAAGGTCTATCCGCATTAGCGATGATTAATCTAGATCACGAGTTTGGACGGAATTGATTGAAATGTAGTGACTATATATTGAAATGTTATAGGTAGAACTGTATTAATAGGATTATCTAATAGGACCTAAGCATCGTTTTCAAGGTCTATTTAAATTCCATTGTATTTATAAACATATTTCTGTTCCTACAACTCGGATAAATAGTAGAGAGTATTTATCTGTATCACATTATTTTTTAAATCTTTGGTGATTATTACAATTGGCTGAGAAAATTAATATTACCATTTAAAGTGGTTTTCTTTTTTAAATGAAAATATCCTCTTCATCCTTATTTCATTTTCCACGCTTACTCTTCAGGGAGGAGATGATGTTTGTTCTCCTGTCCCTTTCATTGATAAACTCGATGCGATTACACTTATAAAAGGAAACTAAATTCTCTCCCAAGCATATTTGCCTTTCGCGCTTGCATAAAAAAGACTATATTTATTCGTTTTTTCTCTTCTTTGAGCGCTTCCTCGAGCAAGGAAGGAGGCCTCCCTCGACGAAAGATCCAATCTAGATCTCGTTCCCAGATAAAGAAAAGCTGCAACCTGCTGAGAGAGAGAAATGGGAGGGAAGATCCATTTCCCTGTGCTCGATCCGGGGCCAATGCGATGATGAGTCTGACGTGTGTAAGGGGAGTGGAGTAAAGCACAAAAAAGGTTTAATTGGACCACTCTTTTGTATCGGAATCTTTATCGAGATCGTTTTTGGGAGCACCTCCTGGTGTTTCGATGATTAGCTTTTATCTCTCCCGAGGAAGAACTGATGAATGGGAACGATGATTTCCTCCGTAAAGGACTCATTAATCGTTCCTCAAGACGTAGGATGCGTGGGCAACTCACGAATGGATGGTAATTGCGTATATCCCGATTTGGTGCATTACAACAGGCGAGCCATTATCGTGTTCATTGTCTAGCGCTTTAACACGCAAAGCGTAGGTATTTTGAATGGTCTATGATTGATATTTGAACATTTTTTAGACGCCTGTTGAGGCAGAATACGATTTCCTCACATACGAGATGGTCTAAATTTCACAATCATTATTTTACTCTTGTCAGCAACTCAGTTTGTTAGACGAGGTTTCACATTAGTCGTATTTATTAAGATAAAAGAAGTCATTAAAATTAAAGTCCTAAAAATTGTAATATTTTGAGAATACTTATCCATCATGAATAATGTAATTCTGATTCTAGTTTTTAGAAATAATAGTCCGGAGTATGCAATTTATTGATTGAGACATGGACCACACATTAAATTTTAACCTTGTTTTCTTCAAGTGTGCAGAAATCCCGCAGCGGCTTTAGTGGAATCATATGAGCCAATAAATGCTCAGCAACGATTAGTGACAATAAAATCCGTTATTTACGTAATAATAAATACTTCGATAGCCTTTAATTCATATCGATTCGAAAATTGCAATGTTTACAAAGTTTAAATAAAGTGAAATAGTATTCTCACTCATAATGTCTTGAGTATCGACAGTGTTCCAAAGAACTCTAACTATTGAAAGTGCGCATGAATAGAATGTGACTATATATTACACCCATGCAATTACGTCATCCATTATGAATAACATAATAAACAGGTAGAAAGCTGGGAAGAAGGCATTACGTGCCTTACGCTTTTAACGACACGTTTCCATTAGCAACTCGAGGGAATTAAATATTCAAGTTCTTCGGTGCTCTCTTCCTTTATCCTAAGGTACGAGCGAAATCTACCCCAACTAAGCCACTTAAATATCCTCTGTCCATTGCGTTTTCTTTCAAAATTTACATATTCTCGGGAGACACAATCGGCGATGAGTATAAGACGCCATTTTTTCCTCAATTTTCACGAGATTCTAAAAATCGCCCCATTGAGTTGAGGAAAGGGTCGAGCACTTTATCGGCGTAATCGCTCCTTTGTAGGAGTTGGTAAGTGTGGAATGGTCCCTCGGCTTAAGTAGCACTTGCCCCATCGGCCACCATTGTGTGTATGCTGAGAGATACCCGCGATTCCATACAATTAAGCCCCCATTGTGAGGGATAAAAAATTTAGCGAAAAATGTGGGTGGATGATGTAGGTGACTGGAGGATCTAAGTTGGATAAGATACGAGGATGGAGATAACGAAGGAATTGTAGGTGCGGTGAGAAGATGGGAGAGAAGCATGGAATCCTTGACGAGATGAGGTGAATAGCGCTTTCAAACCTTACTCTTTGGCGCTTTGGAATCGATGGAACGGATCAAAGATTTTAATGTTTTTTTTTCCAATGAAATTACTTCAATATTCTTCTTGATGGTGAATGTACAATTATTTACGCGGAGTATATATCTTTGGCTATACCATCTCATCAACGAATAATGTATTATTCATAGTTACTGCTGCTCAGGAAATGTTTGTCTATCGTTAAGAGATGAAGAACACAAGTCGTTCTCTCCGACTTAAACGTCCCAAGTAAGGATTTATAGAAATTTATAATTTGTAACAGGTGTGAATCCTATGTGGCCATGTTTGGCAATCTTCTTATATTAGTAACTTTTTATGGTGTATTATTTTAATATATTATTATCGTAAAATCAACCTGTATATCCTATATTTTATGGAAGACTTTGCGGAGTAAGGGAATTCTCGTTACTGAAATAAATAACATTCGAAATTTATAAGTGTATTCAGTGAGAATTTGGAGTATAGAAGAGTAAAATACGATAGAAAAGTGGTACGCGCTCAAATGAGACGAAGAGGAGGTAATTTGGGATATCTTTTAGATGGTGAAACTGCAAGTTGTGCTGCAGTGTAAAGGCTGAGGAATGAGTGTGCCAATGCTGAAAATGGGTGGGAAGTGGCATAGAGAGAAACGTGTGATGTTGAGAATTGTTTGATCGGGTGTGGTCAAATGGATAAAAGAATGATTAAGAAATATATGGTGTATCATTGTGAAGTTGAAAAAGAGTAGAGTTGGTCGTATTTGGTTTAACTCGCGAAGGACGTTTTAATTCACTGACATTTTCGTATACCCTTTACCTTAGGAACCTTTTTTAATGTTATATAAATTCCTTTGACGTTGCTGATCAATTGACCTGTGCTTCATAGTAGGTGATTGCAGAACCGGCTAACAACGTTGCAAACAGGCGGTCTGTCAATGACATCAGCACCGTCGTGTTCGATAGATTGGGATCGAAGACTATCCCCTCCTCAGTCACGGGATTTTTTCCCCAAACCACTCGCTCAGGGATTCATCCATTCTGCATCTCAATCACAATTTCCATTCGAAGAGAATATATTTATTTTCCCTCAGAGGTGACTGGCCTCGATTTATATCATCTCTGCGTGGAAATCTTTGTGATCAGATTGGCTGTCTTATTTTTTTAATTTTATTTTGTTTGACATACAGCCGCTTGCTCGTTGTCTGTACACCCTCTTCGCTGTAGACTATTTGCAGATTCTGAGACTCCATACGAGGGAATCATCTTTATCGATGCTGGAAGTATTTATACATATTATGAAAATTCGAATCGATTATTAATATTTTTCGATGATCAATTGTACCATTCTTTTAGTGTACAAAAGATACTACTGGATACTTTCTCAACATACTCCTTTATCTTTATCGGCATTCCGCATCGAAGTATAACATAATATTGGATAATTCGTTATTGACACATATACTTCATCCAAAAATATTTTTAAGTTTAATATTTTAATTCATTTAAAATCTTTCATCCCAAAACATGGATCATTTAAAAAGTTTTCGGCAACGTAAAGTGATCCTAAATTTTTTTTATTAATATCTACTTAAAAGTCACGAGACTTATTTTTTAAATTAGTTGCCATTCTCAAAACATTCACCCCGTCATTACTCCTCTTATCGATTAATCGATTAATGCATTATATACGAAGCAGGCGGAAAGAAAAACGAAAATTTAATTGATAATTGACTTCGCACAATATTCATTACCCTTTTATTTTCGAGAACAGTAATCCATTTTTAATCATTTATCTCTTGACCTTTCTTATCATCTACTCTCTCACGTCGTTAATTTTATGCTCCATTCCTTTCGGCATATTCTCCCTTTACCTCACGAAATATACTCAAACTGATGACATTTTACGGGGAAACGATGACAGTCGATCGGATATTAAAGGGAAAGACCATCGGGTGTCCACTGATTCCTTGCCCTTGGCAAGTTTCCCATAATGCCTCACTCTGGAAGCGAACCACGCCCAACTACATGTTGTTTCGTGGTAGATACGATCCCCCCTCGCTTCAAACATTTCGAGTAAGTAAAAAACTTTTTCATCGATAGCCACGGATGTGCTTAGGATGAGAAAGTGATGACTATCTAAGGATTCACTTGTATCATTCGAGTTCACATCAGATGCAACGTTTTTATACTTAAGTTCGAGGGGCTCTTATTTATGAACAATCTGAATTTTCGATTATGTAATGGAATCGATCCAACTAACTTCTAAAGCACAAATACCTTGTGTTAATATCTCCCATTTTCATTATGGACCATGAAAAAGGTCATCAAGAGATCTCCCTCTTTACAGGTAATAAGATTTAAGATATTATTTCATATGACAGCTGAAAAGATAAAGAGTTTTACCTATAATCATAATAATATAATATAAGTAATATCTATATTCCATTTGGAGATGAATTCACAGTATAGCACCTTTTCATATGCACTTTTATTTTGCGCGGTTCGCGTAGCGATTTTAAAATAGATGTCATAAAAAGTAATAATTACATTAAATAGCTGTAAAAGGGTTTTTTCTAAGGTAAAGGTAATAAAAGTTGTGTAATTGTTTCCTCACGAAATCGCTTCTTCTATAGAATTCCAGCTGATGCGGTTCAAGATCTCAAGAGACATTCTACGCACATCCTTAATCAGCAGTGAACTCATGAAAATCAGTAAAATTTTAAAAATGTATTTAATTTATTGCTAAACAATGTAATCGATCTCTCTGAACTATTTTCCTAGAAATTAAAACAAGGATTTTTCCCTCTCTCAATCGCAGCTCTGAGCATTTTCAGTCCGAATACACGTTCCTGTAATGAGGAAAGTTTCAGTGGGAAAAATTTTCTCTTGGGGTGAAAGATTCTGGTAAAAATGAAGCTTCAACACTTCTCATCTTTTCTCCATTCGCAGATGCCGTTCAAACTCTGTTGCTGAAAGAAGGAATGTCCGTTTTCTACTCCCAATCATCTCTCTCTCTTGTGCTGAAGGTAAGAGTTGATTTATTTCCAAAGGACTCAAAATCTTTTTCTACCTCAAAATCTAGCTGCTGATTGGTTGCCTTAAATTGTAAACTATCAAAACAACTATATACTTTATAATATTTTCTTTTCATCCCTTCTAATGTGAAATAATTACGTATAAAGTTAGTCCTATTAGTTTAATGAAATGGTTTTTCCCTTGTCGTTGGTACTGTTCTATATTTAAAGCCTCTCTGTCGATTGATTGCAAAAAAATAGAAAGTAATGGCGATATATTTAAAATAATGTTCCATAAAACATCGATTTTCATTATGTAAATAATGGGTGTATCAGAGATCGGAAAATTTACTTAAAATTGCAGACCAATGGATGCATGTAACTCGATTTCAAATTTGCGCTCATCCCGTTCTCTCATTTCAAGTATATCTGTCCATTATATTTCTTCGTAAAATCTTTTCCAACGACTTCCTCTGTTATTCATCGCTCCATTTTGTCCAGAAGCACGTCACGAGTGCAATTATCTGAGGAAGAAACTAAACGAGAGCATAATCAGAAAACCACTCTCATTGGAGTATGTGCTCGAAAAGAGGTTGAAGCGAGTTTGGGCGCCGTATTTTTTTGTTGTTTAAAAGATTTCGACCCATGCCTCTTTTGGCGCGAGGTCTCATGTATAAACGACTGAAGGGTAAGAGTTCACTGGAATTAAGTTAAAAAGAGAATGAAGAAGGTTAAAGGATGTCACCAATGGAGAGGTAAATAGATGACATTGCGAGAGATGCGGGAGAAGGATAGGATAGTAAAAAGTATTTTGCGAAAATGTGCTATGTTTTATTTAGCGAAAAAGGAGGGATATTCAAGATGGAATGAATGCTACTAAGAGATGAGGGTTATTTCAAGGATTTTATAACAATGTTAAAGTATCTGAAGAGAAAGTTAGCGAAATATTTTAAACTAAAATGAATATTATAATTATGTAAACTGAATAGTGTCTGGGTAAGATGTTTAATAGAGATGAATGAAAAATTATTGCTTGATATAAAATAAAATTTGTAGCCGAAGAAAAAGTTAATTTCATAATAAAATGGGAGGAATATCAGAATAGAATACTTTATAAGAGATGCTCACTTAGAGGGAGCGAAGGTCATATTAGAATGGCAAAGGATACATCTTTGTGTCCTTTAGACAGTAGAGATGAGAAATTAGGGTCACGAGGCATGAAGAAGTAAGAGAAGATCACACTAATTAGCGATGCGTTTCGGGCCAATGACATATCTTGGAAGTATTTTTACAGTCCACTTGCCTCCTTTTTTAAAGAAGATGAAGAGACGCGATTGCCCAAGTCTCACTCCTGGAAGATTTAATTACTGCCCTCATCCTCTTCACCGTCTTGACTTTCTTCCCAACCCTGGCACTTGGATCCCTCATTAAGGAGCGGTTGGGTGCAATGCGTGTTCGATGCCGCAAATTCACCATTCGTTTGTTTCGGCGAATGATCGATTCTCCTCCGATTTCTTAAAATACTAAATGAAGATGTCTTAGTTTCTTCGTTACGAAAGATCCGATTCCGAGGTCCACGTCTTTCCAAACAAACCTTCCGAATATATTAGTTGATTGAAATGTGTTGCACTTCCAATTGTTAAAAGAGTAATTCCCGTATTAATGTCCGAACGAGTCAATCCATAATTCTATATGATAGGTAAGCTGAAGAAAAAATAACATTTTTTTCGATATTACTTTATCAAAAATGTTAGTTCTTTGATAATTGATACGAAATTGAGAAATAAAATTTTACAAATAAAAGAAGCAGAATTAAGTGTTAAATGAATCAGTTAAAATTTTATCTAATTAATCGAAAAATTTTAACAATGAGAAAGTCGGCAATGTTAACAAGTTCGTCCATATTGATTTTTAAAATGATCGACTTGCGAAAATGCTATTAACATTAATGCAATATCGTAGGAAGATATATCCTCTCCAGAACTCGCTTGTAAATATCTAGAAAGACGCTGTTTTGCTTGTAAGTGAATTCATATTTCGTAAGTCAGCTAAATTCACTCTCGTGCAACTGAGAGTAAAAATAGATATTGTATTAGCTTCCGTTTTCTCGATTTATGTTACGTGAGATCCAACGCCTTTGAGATGCAACGAGTTCCAATGATGCTGCTCTCCTTTGGAAGCGATTTAATGACGCTCTTTATTTCTCAGCAAACTTCTTCTTAAGGTCATTTTAATGAAGGGATAAAAGAGCGAAACACTCCAAGAGTTGCTGAGGTTATTTATCTTGAGGTATGGAAATAGGCTCCGTTGGAACACTGTATTTATCCAGGAAGTGAAAGATTTAAACCTCGTGTATCTAGGTCTTTAAAGGGGATGTATTTTAGACTACGGTCTTAATCCTAAATTTTGAAATAAGGATTAAATATTAGTCACGGACTATGTTCGAACAAAGATCGTTTCAATTTTGATGATGGTATTTTGTTGAGTTGATAGTTTATTGAGTAATACTGTTTATTTTTGTTTTCATTCGATGAGTATTTAGCTCAAATCATTAAAAAATCCTTTAATCATTTATTTGCTAAATAATTAGATATTTTTAAATAGGATGTGATTTTTTAAAGTATATTTATTTCAATATTCCCGAATTATTTATAAGAATTCTCCGATTCAAATTTACAATTATTTATACTCTGATCTTTTAAAAGTTTAACTCTTGCTCGAATTCTTGATGCAAAAGCCAAAGGGAAAGTTGGCTAATAGATGTTAAGAGGGGCAAATCAAAGGTTGGGCTCTGTTTTCACGCCTCTTCTGCCACCAACGAGCCGTGCTCCCTTTGTACTGATGAGGGAGAACGAGGCTAAAAAGAGGGGCAGATAATTTGGGGAGAATGCGTGTGATGCCCTGTAACCTTCACCGGATACGACTCGATCTCGTCAAATTCTACCGAAGGGTTCTTTACGGAGCATGTCTTCAGACTCTCTGTTGCGGATTAGACATCATTGTTACTTCACTTTTACTGCTACTACATCTAATTTCCTTTGTAAAGGATTTCTCCGGCGTTGATCTTAACTACAGGGTATGAAATTTTCATTCCAAAATGCAAGCTCTAAGATGTCTGTTTAGGCACTAGATGGAACTGAAAAAAAATTTTAATAGCGTACATTGAAATCATATATAATATAATCACTAAAGGACCTGAAACAATATATGCAAGTCCTTCACATTGATTAATTCAGTAAATTATTCATTTAAGCAAGATGGAAACAAAGATTGATTCTTGGTGTTGATTTAGTCTTTCTTCTTTCTAAATTAATCCATCCAAACAATTGTTTATTGGATACAATATTCATTAAAAGGTATACTAAGGCTTGATATATTTTTTTTATCGCGATGAAATACTAATATTTTGAGTTTTGTATGAATAAAATCAATCGCTAATGTAACTGCTATTGACTTCATGATAAGTAATAATTAAAATAATAATCCTCTATATAAGCTACTTCTGATCTAATATATTCCATTGAATTTCTGATGATATTGCAGCTCTCTCTAAATTTCGTATAAGATTATTTTTAGATATAAATTTTGAGTAAGTACTTCTCAAATACTGGCGTAATTCCATTTTATTTTCCTGAGTTCCTTAATTCCATTCCTTATTTAAGAAGAGATGGATTTATTCCCATCTTAAAGAGACGTTCATTCCAAGTTTTAAATCATCGTTTTTGTGAGAAAGGACTGAGTCAGCGCCAAGTAAAATCGTGCGCGGTGCAAATTTTCGAGGGTCGAACTACTCAGGAGGGTTTCAGCCATTAATGGAACGTTTTGTAACCGTTAAATTGTTCGGAAGAGCGTGTAATTTAGCCTAATTATTGAAATTGTCTCCTAATCAAACTTCTCTATTCATTCGCTTTCTGTCGTTGAAATTTCTTCTGATTTTGATAAATTTAACTGTAGGAATTCTCAAAATGTTGAATTAAATTTAATAATTTCATTTATCATTGGTTGAAAGATGAATAAAAATCAATATGTTATATGGTATTATTTCTTTCTTTTGAGCATATTGCACGTCCTTTGCTTCCGTAATACATGGCTTTCGCTTTCAATTTAAGGGTTGTTTAAGAGTTGATCTTATTTATACCCAACCTATGGCTCAAGTTGAAAGAGCTGGAATGAAAGCAAGAAGATTTGAAAATAAATGCTTATATTGTGAGTGCGCTTTCCAACCGCACGACGTTTTGACTCGACGCCGTGTGTAGAGAAGAGATTATATCTTCTTCTTTCTCCATTCGTTATTTCCACTTTTATTTCTCCTACGATATTTCGTGCCTCTTTTGTCTTTGGGAGACTTGTGTGTCTGGCCCACAGAGGTCGTTTGCTCTGCGATACCTACAAACATACGCCCAACTTTCACGGCTTCCCTGTCGACCCTCAGGAATTTTTTGTAACGGAAAATATATAAATCGCTGCGGATTTCACGGCGTCTCTTCGCCTTTTCTCTCTTTGCAAAATCTAGCAATCGCTGGAGGCGGTTTGCAATCAAGCTTCCCTTTCTTTTTGATATGCCTTTGGTTGTGAGATACCATTAATTGCCTCTCTATACGAGGGAAATTCAACTGTCACAAAATGTAATTTCAGCATTGAATATAGTGTTACACATTACTCAATCAGACATTAATCATATAATTCAGCCACAGAAGTTGAAAAATTGCAATTGAAAGACAGCTTGATTAAATTCGGACTAAAAATGGACTTACGTGAAAAAGAATTGCAATTTTGACGCTGAAAAGCTTTTTAACTACAAAGTCCTTTTACTGACGGAGCCCCAATTTGTGTTATCCTCCTCAAATCTGTCTCGCTCACTTATTACTTCCACACGAATCGTTCTTATGTTCTAAATTAATATACCACAAATATTAATCCGTTCTCACCTTCGTTCCCATTCTCGGACAATTGGCAACCTCAAATTTCGGTGATGGATCTATGGCGCGTTACCTGTCATTTATAGAAAAAGGAACTAAAATACAAATAAATGAATAAAGAATATAAATATATGTCGATTTGTCGATGAGCAGTGTCAATAATTTATCCAAAATATTACAAGATGTAACTTATAGTATTTTAAACAAAATTTACATAGTGTGAAAGACATATGAAGCATGATAAGTATAATGGGATATGATGTAAAACAGTGCAATAATGTGTTTTTAAGAGCATATTTTATCATGACCTCTTTAAGATTGAAAATACCTTCGCGAATGTTCCACGGGGAAGAACCAAAAAAGAGGTGTACATCTACTTTATAGCATTCGTTATGCAGTGGCGTGACGTCATTCCCTCGGGGTGCCTCGGAAGTGGCTTCCTTTATCCCTTTTTCCTCTCTTTTTTTACTTTGCCATCTGACTAGTAGACTTCCCATCGCTGCTCTTTTTTGGGTCTTTACGAGGGGAAGTTGGGAATACATCACATAGTCGCCTAGAAACAGATCCAAAACTGATGACACCTTTTAAATTAAGTCGATGTCATTTAATCGATATAGTAATATATAGTATAGATTTTAGTAATAAAAGAATTAAAGTTTTTGATCTTAAGAATCGACGTTCTTTAGGGCATGGATTATTTATTCAATGTCCCTGTGAAACTTTTCAGAAATTTTCCTTCGAAACACTTTAATAGATTTCTTTTGTTCACATCTTGGAAGGAAAATATCACCTCTTTTGATAGAGCTCTTTCATGTGTCAAACCCTTAGGAAGATCAACATGATAATTAATCGAGTCTTTAATATAAGAATACAGCGATTCATAATTCATCTCCTACGATGGAATAAATCTATTTGGTTTTGAATAAAAAATATGGATTTATTGCTAAATACACATGATTAATAAATAATTTATTCATTATTTTGTTTTGAGATTTTAAATTCTTTATTTCCAAAACTCGTTCTCATATTTTTTAACATAATTAAAAATGAATTATGGAGTGTTATGAAAGAAAGTGTGATAAGAGAAAATTGTTTTTTTGTTTGATGCCAAAAACTTTATTATCCTGCCTCAAAAAATAGTATAAATATAAGAGATATCAATTGATTCCTTCCTAATTTTTTCGTGAAAACCTAATTAATTTCTACCTTCTTTACATTTTTGGATCTCATATTATCAACTTCCAGCTATCCTCATCTTCATTATGCGCACACCTATAGTGAAGGTTGAGTTTTCCTTTGGTTCGTTCACCCGGAAGCCTTATAAATTACTATGCGGAGAAATAGACTCACCGCTCCTTTTAATACTTCCCGTTGGACGCATATGCCCACTCACGTCTCTCGGAAGCGTGGGCTCATCGGTGTCACTTTTCAACAGTAGTCGGCTCAAGCGATATCGAAGCATGGCAGCAGTTGAGAAGATATCGCCGTTAAATCTCGAAATGTTCATCGCTTATTAATAAAAAGGAGAATATAAGATTCGTCATCGGTTGACTTCCTTTTAATTATGAGTAAAGAGTGGTTTTACAACCTTTGCGCATGCATAACGCGGGTTGCTCTCGTATCGATCTGAAAGGTGACGGTCGACATCCAGCCGGTCGAAAACTCAGTCTGTGGGAAGGGAATTACTTACATTCAGCTCGACTTTCAAATGCAGGAATTTCTTCGCATTTGTATTAATAACGGTTATCATTTAACTTCTTTTCGGGTGAAGCTCTAGATACCATATTAAAATACCTTTTAATTAAACCTGTAATATTTATAGGCCTATAGTTCTTCCTTTTTAAGGACTTTTAAGTATCGCTTTGAACCATGAACGAGCCTTATATGCATTTTATGATATCTAAATCACAACATATGGAGACTGACTCATTTTCTATGATACCTTCTACGTACGACTGTCTCCTCGTTGCATACATGTGTCTCTAACACCTGCATTCTCCAGGTTTCTATCGAAATTGAAATTTAGCACGATAAATCCTGGTCGAACTGCCTTCAAATATATGAGCAAGTAATTCATGTACAACCCTGTCCGTTACTTTAGCGCTCTTCAGTTATAAACTAGAATCGGTTCGGATGAGAAGGACTGACACTGAATTGTTCTCTTTTCCAATACATTTCAATCGCGTGCTTTTTAAATGCGCCTTACGGTTTTGATCGTGGTCCAGCTGAGTATCCTTCCGAATTACAATATCGGAAATGTAATCTACGAGAACTAATTAATGATATGAATCGCCGCTGATGAGTGGCGGTCCTTTCGAAAGATGATAAGGGCCGTCTTAAAAGTGCGTCCCAAAGTGGTCATAAATAAAGGAGAGAAAGACAAAACTTTTCCGATGGCAATAAGAGATAAAAGTGCCGAGAGGAGGTATTGAAAAAGCTTGGGAAAATGGAAGGTGCTTTCTCGATGCGAGATTGGAAAATCGAGAACGTGGGAGAGATAACCAGGGCGTGAAGAGAGACATTCGTAACAGTATCTATGTGAGCGTAATATATGCATAAATATTGATTCAATGAACTTTGCGTTATCATGAGCCTTGGTTTACATTTAATTTCACCTTTTTGACGGAAGAATTCGTTTCGACAGCGAAGTTTATTCATTCAGAGGCGTCGGGAATTCTGAGCTTATACTTAAGGGAATGATTACATAGAAGTTGTTTCTAAAATATCATTGTGTCATTCATCGTAAATTCAAAACATCTCATTATATTAAAATGCTAATATTTATCGGTTTTATACGTGAATGTTGTCCTGAATGTTAATCTTAGAATTTGGAGCCTTTTGCTCCTCCTTGGAAGATGCAGGGGGGAGGAATCACATTGAGCGGGTGATGGTTTTTTCCGATGGGAGGCATTGGAGTGGTGAGAATAAAGAGACGCATTCCAGAATGACATCGTCGTGGGAATGACTTCGTCGGATGGATTTGAATCGCGAACGACCGAAAACGCGAACACGATATTCATGCGAATTTATCCACGGAGGTCACTTTCTCTCTGTGAGAAGTCGTCACGGGAGACAAATTTGCGCCTCCGATGGAGACTCCAAAGGTCTCCTGGGATCTTGGATTTTTAATGAGGTGCTTGAGTATCCACTCGCATTTCTTATTTTCTAATTCGGTTGTCGCCGACCTTCATTGAATTCTTTCGGTTTTCGCATCGGTTATATTTATCTCTTTTCGTATTCCTCTTTATAATTATAGCGAAATCAGCGAGTTTTAAAGTTCGAATTATAAATTTTCGGAAAACTTAAAATGTTATTTAAAGTCGAAATCTTAGATTGACCTAATCACGTATTCTAAGTGTGAAGTCTAAAATTATTTAATTTCCGTTTAATGACTTTTACAAAACATGGTTTGCATATTAAAATCACTCTTTATGGTCTTCATCAAAAAACATTAAATGAAAGATTCTGCTATTTGATTAAATTCAACTTTATTCGCTCATTTGAGCTGACGTTTGACTTGACTGAAAAGGGAACTAAATTTTTACGCCAACTGCAAGAAATTCTGTTTCATATGGATACGTTATTCTCCAATACTAAGGTCAAATGAATTCAAGCCAACAATTTATGTTTCCATTCCACTTTTATAGATTTCATGCTTATCTACAGCATGATTAAATGACTCTTTCATTTATAAACAACGGATTTTCATGCGCACACTGAGTACTTCATATCAACCTAACAGTTCTACGAGTGAGAATACCATTTCTATCAGATTCGAAATACATAAAGAGCTTATTATAGCGTTTTCTATTCGATTCACTCTCACAATTGAATTACGCTCATTGCGGCTTTCAATCAATTCTCCCAACACAAACATTAAATCTCACGGACGCATCCTCATTTTTACGATTTGAGAAAAGTCGTTTCACAGCAGCAACATAGAGAGCGAGTAAATAATACAAATAGAAGCAATAAAAGGATCGAACGGTAGACCGAGAGAGGGTAGATTAAGGGGAATATTGATGGCTAGGGGAGTTGGTAAAGGGAAAAATCGAAAAAGAGACGGATAGGTGCTGCAAATGGTGGAAGTTGGTAAAGAGGGGGGTCCGAAAACATTCCATCAATCGATTTGTTACCTCCGTGTCCTGAACAGTAAACCCAACAGCTTCCCTCTTCACTAGGGCTCAACTCATACGCGAGCATAAATTTTCGGATGAAATATTACCGAGAAGGGAGTGAGAAGGAATTCGTAGTGAAAGGATTTACCCATTTGTTTTTGTGCGTAGTTAGTTTTCATGGAAATTGCTTGGCATTAAAACCGCGGATCAAAGCTTTCCCATTGCCAAGATTTTGGAATCTCACGTATGATATTACTTTTTTGTAAAAATGTCTCAACTCAAGTCTTTTAAAATTTGGCGATAAATTTTGCCTTCTTCACAAAGCTCATTTAGCAACTTCATATTTCTTCGGCTCTCTCTCGATTCCCACAAAAAAAGAAATCGATATTTGGAAAGAAGTGGATAAAGCCACTGAAACATAAACTTCTTTGAAAGAAATAGAAGTTCCCAGGTGATATTTTGTGTTGTCCCTATAATTTATATGCAAATTTACAGATGGATCTTCCGTGATAAAACCTCTCTATAAGCAAATATGCATGAGGTGAAATAAACTGAGGAGCGCACTTTTACACCAATTTACACTAAAGAACCTCCTTCACTGACATCACGGCTCCTATTCTGATAAATCATTCATCAAAATCGAACAGCTATTACGTCACTCAATCAGCGACAACAAAAACGATCAATCAGTCGCTTATGAATTATTCATGCTGCTAACAAACCACCCTCAGCAAAATCGATTTATGGAAGATCTTTTTCTTCTTTTCGCTCTATGCATTCTTCAAATACCGCGAAGTATCTTCCACTCAATCCAACTTTTCTTTATTAAGTTCCCCAACAAAACTTTCCAATTATAAAGCGGCCGCCTTATCTTCTCTCAATTATAAATCCCTGAATTATTAAGAGATTGGAAGTTGTGATACTTCTAGTAAATTTTTAAAGGTAAGTTGCTGTAAATTTTAAATATACTGTATAACTATAATGTGTTATTAAAATTCGATGTACGCCCGAATGTAGATTGATAAATGTATCTGAGGTTTTCTTGGGCTTTTTCTCCCGTCGAAAGGTTTGTAAATATCTTCCCACGACCGATGGAACCTGATCATGTTATCTAGACGGATCTTTATTAAATACACTAAGATATTAATGATAATCCGTTTTTACATATTTGATGAAAAAACACTACTATTAACGGAAGGCATGAAAATTCGTTTGAACCGAATTGTTATGTACTTAATTGATACCTTCATATTCCATCTTTCAACTTTTAAAGGGGTTAAATACATTCAGAAGGAAGTGCTTATTGTTCTATTTAAATAATTTAAAAAGTTCTTCCAAATCAAGTATAAAATGTATACGTTGATTAAAATTTATCTTTACTTATCTTCGAATGAATCCTACTTTTGGTCGGAAAATGTTCTGATTTCATAAAATGACTTCCGGTATTTCTGCATTTTAAAAGATATTATATGGAAAATAATGTTCGATCCGTCCGACAGAATCGCACAGTTTCATGATGGAATCATTCCAAACGGCAGAAAGGCCCACTTGAGATGCAGAAAGAATAACAGAGGATATGACGTTTCCGAAAACAGCATCATTCGTCCTTTGGGACCACGATTGAAATATTCCCGCAGAGTGGCTCTCGGATCACGTCTTCAACCGAATGCGGTCCCCCAGAATTCTCGCCCGGAAGGTCTCCGGGGAGGGTTTATCGTCCACACGCACACCTACCGACGCCCAGGAAACTCCCACAAGCACTCTAGACCGCGCACTCCGTCCATTACCTCTCCCTTCGACTTATTCCCCATCATTCGTGGCCGCAAAATTCGCCCCTGCATCCGTCCCCGTAGAGGACTTGCTTTTAGCGCTTCCCTCCGACACTTAAAAGCCGATCTGACATTCGAAGAATGTGGGAATGTATTGGAACGACGAAGATTCATCTACGTATCTTACAGAAGATGTTGCATTTGTTTTAGATCATGGGAATGTTTGAAGGGGGTGGGGAAAGAACTCGGGATATGCATCGCAAAACGGTACTCTTTTGCTGTCGACCGTCAGAGAGGGGTTTCGTGCTAGAGTACAGTATAAATCAAAGGGCAATAGGGAGTGCACTGAGAATAGCTTGGTTGTCCTCAATGGAAGAAAAATGGTGGGAATAAGGGACAGGTTTTCGGGAGTTGATTGGTCGATTAGGGAAGGGGTGTTCGAGTGAGTTTAATGAGTCTGCGGAGAAGGTGTTTTAATGCTCAGTAACGGTTGCCATAATATAGGAAGAAGTGTGAAGACGAAGAAGCACAGTCTACGGTAAATGGAGGGAATGAAAATGCACGTGTCCAGTTCTCACCATTTGCAGGAAGAAAAGGGATGTTATGGGAGATGAGGAAATGGTATTTAGAGAGCGTAAAAAGAAGGGAGGAGTGGGTGAGAGGTAAAAATGTGCATCGGACAGAAGGAGTGGGGGAGGAAGAAAGATGAAGATACTCATTCCCAACTTTAAATCTTCCCCTATAACGTCTGCTAGGAATATTCCTGCAATAGCCGCTTGTTGAAATGTGCCATCATCGTCCCACCCTCAAGTCGTTATGCTTCGTAAGAGAAAATAGATGTTTCATCAAACCCACTCAGCTTACGTTTCTCCAAGGAGGAAAAATTAATTTTGTAGATTTATTATTATTTAAGAGAACCTAGATTAATTAATCGATATGTAAGCGATATTGAAAGATGATTCGCAAAGAGTCTAGTAATATGTTATTTGACCTATTTTGCAAGCATGATTTTTGAATTACTGCATTTATAATGTTTAAAAAAACAATATAGCAATATCACCAGACGAATCCTTTTAAAACCATAGTCTTAAAACGAGTAAGGCTTGAATGAATGTCACTCGTTTTCCGCTAAGGTATACTGTTTCGAAATATTTTTCTGCCGCATTCTGAGTATATTTTCTTCCGTAGAATGACAATTGCGATTCCGATTGAATGAAAACATACTCCCACGCGGTTGCCACTCACAGGTGTCTTTGACGCAGTTTGGCTTAGGAATATCGGTGGTAGATTCCAATCCAAGGCACAATTGAATATTATCTGGAGTTCCCACATTCGGCCAAGGGCGGCTCGCACCTTCCTTCGCACACGTGCTCTATTGGCAATTGAAACCGATGCGCATTTATCCGCGACAGACGTGATCTGCTAATGCATACGAAGTAACTTATACCCCCTTATTCATCGTTGAAAGGCACGATTGTTTATCGCCTTTAGTGTGGCAGGTGCTTCAAGAATCGATGATTGTGACGCAATAGTGCGTTCAGCGTGCTTGATGACAAACTCGCGCAACTTGATTACAGTAAGACTTGAATTTGAAGTTTATCGAATCTTCCTGATTAGAGCTGAAGGTCCAGTGGTCATTGCCTTAGGAAATTGCTTGAGCTGACTGTGTCCCCTCAAGAGATCTAATTGGAGTTGCTTTGAAAAGGGCCTTTCAAATTGTGCTGCTGAACTAGTTATATTTGATAACACTAGAATTCTTGGGCATGCAAGGACCCCGACAAGAACAAAGTTTTATAAAATATGATTGGGAATAAACATAAAGATCAAGTTAACTTATAGCCTATGCTCTCATCTATAACTATAAGACTATCGTTCTTAATTCGTAAAATAATCTTATGAACGATGAGATCGTTTCTTTTTGGAATCAGAAAACATTTATTATAGCTCTTCTCTTATGAAATTAAATATTTTGAGAGTTGATGATAGTAAAATTCAACTTATTTAAATATGCTGATTTAAAAGGAAAGATGTTTTTAATCTTAGTTTCGCCCATTTTATCTTATCGTCTAATCCTTCAATACTTTGAGGTAAGATGTGTTTACATTCAAAAACAAATGTATGGAATTTACTTTAGGAAAATTAAGACGTCTATTTTAATTCACCGAAGAAAATAATGCAGTAATAATACAAAGATGTACCCATTTTTACGACCAAGCATAGATCCTATTAAATCCATCACAGTTTCTTCAATTGAAAGATCATCTGCCCATAAGACAGGAAATATATTGATTTCTAAGCCGAAAATATGGTTTAGCAATTTCTTTTTTTAAAACACTCATAATAGTTTGGACTTATCATTTTAGTAGTTTCAATTTTTTATCTTTATATTTCAATCAAACGAAATGAAAAGCTTTAAACGCAATTTAATGAACGAAAATAAGGGACGACAGGATGGCGACATTGATTGATCCTTTATAATGGAGAATCAGACTAATAAGAAAGGTATGACTCGGTATCGATCGAAGAGTGGCGGAAGAAGATGCGTGGGGCAGAAGTAGTCATTGGAGTGGGAAAACAATAGAAGTGATTTGGAGCCCTTGATAGGATATTTGGAGGAGACACGCTATAGGCTATATTTGTGATCGATGGATTGACTATGGAACTCCGATGACAATATCTCGGGCACAGTAACCTCGAATAGGGAAGTAATAACTCTAAGATGAATGAGAAACAGAAAGAAATGACTTCCCTTCAATGTTTAAAGAAGCGATACTAGTGAGGAGTACAAAATCCTCTATCGCTAAGACAAGGGACATATTTCAACGATATTAGTGATGTATCATGTAAGTGAGTCAAGAACAAAACATATTTAATGCAACCCTAACGTGAGTCAAAACTTCTTTGCCTGATTTTTCTGCACGATATCTGAATTTCTATGTACTTTTGAAATATTTTTCTAGTCTGTTTAATCTTTCGTATTTAGCTTCAGCTTTATCTATTTACTAATTTTATTTCATTGTTATTGTTTTCCACAGGATTACGATTATTAAAACTCAATATAAGTACCAATATATTGTCAAAATAGGCCACACATTTATGGTATTTGGTGCGACTCTAGTTCCTATACTTTATGATTCAGTGGCTTATCTCGCGCGCAAGTTCCCCTGAGGCGCGTCTAAGAGCGCTTTCAGAGTGGCCTACGTTTTAGGTGGATTTAAAGACATTTATTTAGCATTCCCTTTCACCTGTTAGCACTCTTACCACTCAGCAGCGAGAGAAAATAATAAAAAATAATACATAAGAAAACGTGAAACGAAGATAAACGTCCATCTTGAAAAGAAGAACGTCGGCTAGCGGAGGTTGGAGATAATCTCAGAAGACATTGACTGGAACGAGGGAAGAAAATCTGGAAATGGGACAGCGAACTATAACGAGATATAACAAGTGGGCGCCTCAGAATGCCTACGAGAGAACAGGAGAGACTTTTGTGGGATGTGACGTGTCGATGTGGTTCGATTGGAAGTGGACGCAGACAAAAGAGATTTTGGAAGGAACATTAATCCACAATCATTACAGCATTGTTCGCCGAAGAGGGAAAAATTGATGGAAAAAGCATTCTGCTATTGAAGTCGTTGCTACGGAAACAAAAATTCCTGCTGCGAAGTGAATCGAGTATTCTATTTGATCATATCAGAGTTTATGGAAAAATGAACATTTGCAATAAATCCTTTAAACCTGTTTATTTTATAACGATGAATTCACATTTTAATTTCTCTTCTTGTAAAGTTGAATTTATTCTAGGCTACTTAGGTCCATTTATTCAACGAATAACACGGCACGGTTATATAATTGTTTCAAATAAGTTTTCATATCAAAATTTATCACATATGTCCATCGTTCACCATTTCGATGCCATACTCATTGTGAATAATATTTCTTTAAATGTGACAGAAAATATAGTGTTCCATTTAATGATAACTATGATTTTCTAAAAAACTGAATCAATACCAGTAATTATCTTTTTTATACATCTTATTTTTACGGACGAAAAGAATGGATAAGATAATTCACTTTCTGCTCTAACATAAATCATGAAACATTCGAATTTCGTAGAGGAAATCTAAAAAGAAGAGATAATTGATTGTGGAGAAAAGAATCATATAAGGATTTACTTTGATCCAAATGTAGAATATCAGAATGGATAAGGAAGAGTGGGAATGAGGAGTGATTCTTAAATGGATTGGATGGGGGAGGTCCCTCTAAGAAGACTGAATATGGGACGGTTAAATAGAGTACATGGGAAGATGGACGTGGGATACACTGGGGTGGAAATATCTCTTCCCCTAAGTGCGTGCTGTGTGCGTTCACCATGGCGACGTCAAAAAAGGGGATGAATGAAAAGAAGCGCATCGGAAAGGGGCGGCGGAGAAATGAAAGGCGATGAAAGGAATGATGAGGCGTGAATAAAAGGAGTTGCTTCCAATCAAAGATGACAATTTTTCCCAAGAGTGGTTTTATTGATCTGAAGGGATGTGATAAAGAACTGGCGGCAAAAATCTCAGGGTGCACCCTTCTCCAGGGGAAAACGGCACTTCGCGAATGCGCAACTTTTTGATCTCCTAATGAAAGGAATATCTGAGGATTGTCGCTTTGTTTTAAACAGAAGGTTGTGTTTGCCGGAATGAGTCGTATTTATAAGGGATCGGAGTGATTCGATCAATCGAAACTCGAGGGGAGAGTCGAAGGGGAATCTTTCGAATTTTATTCTGATTAATGGAGAAAATTAATCTGTGATTCTCCGCGATATTAAATGTCTACACACTCAGGCTGAGCTATCGGAAATCGATGATATTTCAGCAGATTTCAATCATTTTCAATCACCGAATTTAACGGAAGAAGAAATTTGTACAGATGAAATTAAAGCAAGCCCGAAGAGTAGTTTTGAACGTCTCTCATCGAATAAAATATGAATTTATCTAATTTTCAGATTCTTTAATATGCATAACTTATAACCTACGATTAAAAAGAGCAGTTGGTTATATGCGTAATATAGGTGTGGTTAAATTTTTAGATAAAGATACTTATAAATTTATTAGTTTTTAAAAATTGTTGAATAGAAATAAGAAAGAGAATATTTCAAAGAGTTTCAAGAATCTTTCACAATACTCAGATATATAATGGAACGAATTAATCAAGAGACGTAAGAATTCTCGAGTTCCTTATTAGTATGTTCCGGAAAAATAAGCGGAAGGAAAGAGGTCGTTATGTCCTCGAGTAAACTGATGAGGAAAGTAATAAATAGTGGATTGCAGAATGAGAATCACGATCTTCAGGAAGAGGGGAGGAGGACATTAACGAGGAAAGAGGTCGTCGAGACAAAAGAGAGAGTTGCCCGGGGACTCCTCAACTCATTGTCTTTATCTGGCCTATTGTTGAAGGGGAAGTTGGGTATTTGAGAGGATGTCGTATGCATAACGTTTACATAGGGGGCGGTGGTGGGTGAGGGATGTAGTATTACCCCTTTCTGGATCTTTATAAAGTTTCTCCATCGATTCTTTTTCAATGTATTGGAGACGCTCTATTGAGGCATCCATAAACAACGAGGAATTCTACTTCTAGGTACTTAGTACGGAAAAAGTTTTTACTGCAGAACTCTACAATGCGCATGGTACCTGCGAAAGGTCTCTTTTAAAAATAGTAGATCCTACCAATGCAAACTCTAGTTTGCTAACCTGATGAATGTAGTCGAGTGAGAGTAATCACCAAAACATGTATAGATGTAAATTAATATCCTTTGATTTACGAGTCAATTTGCCGTTGTTTAATGCTCGTGATTGGGTTCCATCATTCTGTGGTTCACCAAGTGATCGAATCTTGTGTGTCACTCTTAGTCAGGAGTAATCTCTGCTTAATTTAACAAGGCAAATTAGCATTTGTTCTCTTAAATTAGAGCTTGATACTCGGTCGGCTAGTTTAAAGTATAATCATTGTTTGATAATCCATTAAAATAACAAATTTTTGATCTTATAAATGATTTCTTTTCAATAAACCTTACATTCATGAATGTCCATATCTCACAACTGTACACTACGATTTATCAAACCTTCCTCTTGAGTTTAGCTTGTTTGTAACGAGCACTTTCATAGTATTACATAATATATATAAACAATACATGGAAAATATAATCCTAGGTTTTTCGATGTGAATTGGATTTACCATTTTAAAAACTGTCTAAACTTAACTAAGCATCGACTAAAGTTATATCATTATTGACAGAAAAAGTACATGCTAGTAAAAGCTTACAATTATTAATTTAGATGATAAAAATAATTACTCGAATGTTTCAATTTGTAATACGTTGAAAATAACCACAAATTAAAGTTCACATGACAAGTTTATATTTATATCGCATAAAGTTTCATTGGAGACATGACGATCTGACATATTTTGGAGGCATCGGAAACTTCTCAAAATGACTTCTCACGACTCAACACACTAAGCCTTCCAACTCCGTAATCACGACGAATATAGTAAATTGGTGTCCTTAGGAAAGGCCAATCTAAACAAGGAGCGAATCAAAACAGGATTCGATTTGAACGATGACATTGAGGGCTTTTAATGGAAAGAAGGACGCGATCACAAGTGAATGAAGTGGGGAGGACGGCTTTTTTTTGGGAAGCACAATCGCTCATCTCGTTGATTGTATGATTGGGGGTTGTGAAAGGAGCATTCGTTCTTCTAAAGAGCAATTTGCCTGTCGAGGAACGGCTTTTTATCAACCAATTTCGTCCGAAGTAAAACTTATTTAGGAATTCAACATACGCCACCCCAGAGACATTTTTCATATGAATCGTTCCCACTAAATTGGAAATAATTTGGAGCACCTATTGTTTCCGTGCCTAAAACAATGGAACGTGTAGACTTTCCAGCTGAGCATAATAAAGATTAAACGAACCATAATGATGAGGAACCCTTAACTAATTTATGCTGTCTTTTGATCACATTTAAAATGAATAAATTGAGATTAAACAGAGTGTCCTTCGTACTCATTCCTTTTATTATGATTTACTCGTAGCAGATTTCTAATATCAATATATAGAATTCTAACATTTCTAAACCAAAATATATTGCATACAAATATTCTGATCTGCTACATAAACGAGTAATATTTACGAATAGATAATCAATATATAAATATGATATGTTAAACGTGGTTTTTATTTTTTAATATCGACTTTATTTTAAATTATTTCGAGCGATTAACGAATTTAGGTTATGCTTTCACCACCGGTAATATCGATGTAATTTTTTCATGTTATATGCATAAGAGCACCAAGAATAATGAGATTCCAGAGCCACAATATTATATTTCACTGAGTGAGACAAATATGATCGTTTCTCCACATAATCGAGATGTTTACTTCCTTGGGAATCAAATAAAATTGAAAATATCGCTTGGAGGACGCCGAAAATTCCCAACCGGATAACATTAGTGGAATTCGGTAAAACTCGTCCGAGAATGTTCCACAGTCCGAGAGCCAATAAATCCAATGCATCAACAGCGCGCAACGAAAACACGATCCTCGAGAACCCAGTCATTTATGGTTTTCCGAGATGATGATCGGTTTGTTTTTCAAGAAGAAGAAAAATAAGTCTTTATACCTCTCTCTTCTTATGCACGAATCAATCGTTTCCCGAAAACTTTTCCCTTCGCATTCCAATAGACCCGCGGAGAATCTATGGGAAAGAGGTTCGCGCTATAGATCTCGCGATCGTGAACTTGAATTCCGCTTTTATTTTTCCGAATGAGGAAGTTATCTTTCCAGGCACCAGATACGAGAAGACGATTTCCATCGATTTCTAACGTACAACTTAACCCATTGATTTTAAGTTGGAACTTTCTAAAAAGCATGCACCTCCCCTAAACAGCTATTTAACAACTTTGTAATATTCCTTTTGTTAAAATTCCTGTGGGAGAACTAAGATATAATAGTCGATACAAGAATATCAAACATTACATAATAATAAGAAAAATGTATTAACATAGACATAGATGTGTTCTGGTAAATTAACGTGTTATGATTTATAATTTAATTTATCTCATTTCCAGCGATTGAACATCAGGTACTCGTGATTTGTATTAATTATTCAACGGATTGAATGTTATGATAAAGTGACTGAAACAACACTGAAATTAGCTGCATAGTAAAGCAAATCACAAGTTCTTAACATTCTATTGATAAAACCGCTTGAATAATGTAAGCGTGAATTAGTTATGAAATTATAGTTATGAAATTTTAGAAACTCGCGTACTATTGAAGCAACGGAAAGAGACCGAATGGGTGGTTTCATTGACCGGAAAGTAATTCCAAATGCCGGTATACAGTTTATTTCAGGAGTAATTTTACAAAAAATCGTCAGTTTACAATGATATTGAATGTGTAAAAGTATATTTATATAGAAGTGCAATAAAAATAACTAAAATGTCACATTTACAAGTATGCGTTAAAAATATACCAATAACTAAAATCGAATTCGATCCAATGCTGTTTGTATCCAAAGATAAATGGCGATAGGGTATGTACGATGAGCTCTGCTCCATTATTTTATTTTTTGAATCGCTTCCAACGGCAGAGCTCTATATCCGCTCCGTTGGTCGGGAAGTTACGATCCGTTCCGAGGAAGAAGTTTGTTCCGATCACAAAGGATTCTCGTGAGTGTTTGCGAGTGCACGTCTTTAAGATGCTTCTCTTGGAGGCGGTTTGATTTATCGAGCGTGAAAAGAGAAGATGGTTGTTTAGACGATTCGGAGTTGAATATTAAAGCAAGAATTTTGAGAGAAAATGTATGGGAAATTATTTCAAGTGGCCTTGAACTCCTATGTGTTCCCAAGGGAATGCTTTCCTTTCGAAGATAAAATGCGCTCAAATTAGTGATATAAACTTTATGCGAGAAATCGTTGGAAAATTAGCAGATTTTTCCATCAACTAATTAATTTTTACTGTGTTTTATCATTTATAATAAACTAAATTAAGTACATTAATTGCTAATATAACATATTTATTCTTTGCAGGAATTGCTTTCACGAGCTGATTGAGGATATATATAGAAGGGATAAAGGTAACTATTGATATAATACTTAATGATTATAGATGTACAACTTCACAAGTTAAACATTCAATTATTCAAAAAAAGTTATAAGGATCCGAAATGAATCGCTGTTTACTTTTTTCGATTTACGCGTGTTACGTACGTTTACTAACGTCATATACGTACGCATAGATTGTCTCACTGGTAATAAATTCTTTTTTTTTATTCATAGTATAGACAATTTTCCGCACTGCTTTTAATGTATTATCCTAGGAAATGTGTTTTCATTCATCTCAACTGGCAGATATGTACTAACATTAAGCTCTATGCTCGAAACTCAAGAATATGTTGTAACAAATAACAATCGCACAGGTGTGCCAATAGATTAAATTCTACATGAACTGAGTTATTCTAAATGCGATAAACCTACAAAAATATCGTGCATTTGTGAACAATTTTAAAAAGGGAATAAAGGTCATCCTTTGAATATTATCGGAATATATTCGCCTCCTGAGTATTTCTTTCATTAATTCTCTATTGCTTGGAAGGTTCAAATAGCCGAAAATTTTGCATATTTAAAGCTTCACTTCTTATCTAGATTTCGTTCTCGTTGTTGCTTCACGAATTTTTAGAACATTTGAATTCTGTTTTCTCATAATTGAGTGCAATGAAAAACCTTTATCAATGTATTTGAGTGCGGCATTTCCTATTCTTCTTTTTTTGTTTTCTATCATTTTAATTTTTTATTTCGTCTTTTGAATGGAGATGAAAATGAAACTATGTTTACTTACTAATGAAATTAACAATTTGGAAACTTAGTTAAGTTTGCTTTTAAGTGTATTCTACTTAAAAGATGAAATCACGCCATGCATAAGTGATGGATGGAAGTGATTGGGGAACAACACACTTGTGGAATGAGTTAATGTAGAGGAAAACAAGAGCAACCGTATAAAAAGAAGATTATTTTTTTACTTTAATTTTCCAGACCTTAATTTTCTTCGTTACTCTGTCAAACGTTAAACTTGAAAATTAGATTTTTATAAATGTAAAAAAGACGTGTTTTCGGAGGAAAATATGCTACGCAATGTCTATTCTGTTTACCCAAATATGTCATTCTACATGTTACTCAACACATGTTAATGCGTCAGAGTCGTTTTACTGCTCCGGGAGCACCTTGGAACGCGTGATGGTCGACACTCACCATATGGTCAATAACTCATGTACGCATTCATCGGATGAAACATCGCATACATTGGGCGAAAGGAAACCTCAACAAAAGCATCTTTGGTTGCACATTTAGGGTCTTCCGTTTCCGAGACGTGTGCCATATGTGCTGACATTTTGGGTTTGACTTGTCCACTAGCGTGTGTACTTTTGCTTAGGAGCAAAGGAAGAAGAAGGCGTTGGGTTAAGAGGAGGGTTCAAATAATACGGGGTGCAGTTGGCCTCCTAAACTAACAAGGAATTTTGACAAGGGATGGCGAATATAGATACGTTACACATCGAAACATGGAAGAGGAGGGAAAGAAGAGAGTCGCTACAGAAAGGCTTTTGATAATATGTACATCGGAGCGGGATGTTCTAAAACCGTAGAATGAAACTTATTTAATTAAAATATGGAAATCATGCAGAGATACGAGTATAAGGGAGATATTATATAGCAGGAAAACATTATATCGACTCAATCTAAATGACCACGAACTTTCTCTTCTTCGTTCATGTAGTTCAACGACGTTGGACAAAACATTTAGAGCCACCAATTATTTCCATATAATTCTGCGCCTAGAACAGCGAAAGAGATGACAGTGTTCCTATCCAAGGCATACTCATCTGCTTCTGCACTCGATCGAAATCCACAGGTTTTCCTTCCTTTCAAATGCCTTCACTCAAAACCGACTGTCTTCTGTTTTCCGATCAGTTGATCGAATTTACCAATAAAGACACTCCTAAGATCGGCAAAGATACAAATTGATTACGGAGGTGAGGGAAATAACATTATGTACATTAAATGGATTGAAATTAACATGGAAAAATCATCCGTGTGTGAAATGCTTGAATTAGAAAGAGACAACTAAGTGAAACGTAAGGCATTTCGGTGGTGTTTGCATTAGAATTAGCATAATGTTTTTTAAATTTATGATTTTATTTTTTTATCAAGTGACAATAAACTGAAACGCTAGACAGTATTTAAAATACTTTTTAAAGAGAAATAATTAAAGAATAAAATAAATAATAAAAGAATTTTATAATATTTCACCACGGTTTTGAATATATTAAAAATATTCTTGCTATTGTCACTTCCGACTTGAGGGCATTCTGTGAGGTTTATATTGAATATAAGATTTGGATACACCTGCATTTCCCTTAATAGTTTCTCTTCTCCGCATAAAGCCGGTGAAGTGGAGGACAGCGAAGAGGACACCCCGCGTGCAGTGTTTCTCTTCCGGTTTCTTTATGAGGGAACATTTGCAGAGGGTGAAATTTTTAGGTTGCAAAGAGAAAGGAAATGAGGCCCCGAAGGGATGGTGGACATGGAAGGGCTTCATGCCAAAAACGGTTTTGACGCATGGGTTTTAGCACCAGCTCGCCAAAGGATTCCAGAGCAACATGCTGGTTTGAAGAGAGATCGTGGATTTCTTAGAGTTCACACCTGTCCACACACGCAAACGATTTCTTTCCCGATTAGTTAGAATGCGCAGTTCCAAGAAGCGTCCAATTAAGCAATCTTCAACTCGTCGTCATGCAGTCTCCAGTGGCGATTGCTATGCCAAACCAAGCTTTCTTGGAAGTTCTGTAATGACTCGATAGCTAAAACATTGGAAATCGACCAAATTGGACGGAAATCAAGTGGATTTCCATGACTGAAGGAAAAGTAATCAAGTCCACAGCTGCTGTTGGCTAGCACATCAAACTACATTCAGTTGTGCATAATAGCTCTGACATAACGACATCAAAAATTCAAACTTAATGTATGCCACATTTATTTATTTATTTGTTGATATGACTCTAGTAGGCACCTGGATAGGTTTAAGTCAAAAAGATCATATCATGGATGATATCTGGAAAGAAGATTAAAAATAAGAATATTTTCTTATGTTTTTTTAATTATATTCAGTCATAATTCCAGTTTTATATAAAAGAATATTTGTCAGATTAAAAGTTATTAATTATATTATTTTCATTCTCAAATTATCTCAATATTCACTTTTCATTCTATTAATTTTATTCAATGAATTTTAAATGGAAATAAAATCTAAAAAAGTTAAATATTTGCTCTCGGTGCCATGTTTTCGTTTCTCATAAACATATTATGTATTAAATATTAGTACTATTCAAGCATTAATAAAATGATGTCTCATGTCGAAAAATTTTTCATTTATTCTCATGCATGAAAAATTCTAATCCCCTGTTAATTCGGTTCATGTTTCTGACTGTTAAAAATGTAAGAGAACTTATTTTAATCTAATGTTTTCGATCTGAGTCGAAAAAAGTAATCCGGATTCGGCTTTGGGATTCTGGTGGAGCTCAATTGTTAAAGATCAAATAAATCATTTCCTTAATACAGAAACCTTAAGGCGGAAGCTAAGGAACTCTTTCTCAAGCTGATATAATGAAGTCCGCTTCTAGAACTCCCATTACAAAGCATGTGTTTTTATAACAACCAATGCAAAATTGCAATAGAATTAAGGCAGCGGTTTAATAGTGACGCTGCAGAGAACTTAATAGTCGTGTTTACTGCGTCTTTTAGAACTTCACTAGCTGAATGAGAAAGTCTCCCTCTTTCTTTACGCTTCCTGTGTATCCATGTTTGTTCAGTTGGTAACTGCATTGAACTCGAGGAGATTAGAAATCCATGCAGGAGACATTTAAAATACCAAGTCCCGTAAAAGATGAAAAAATAATCTGTGGATAACATTAGCCACGATTCGAACGATTCGGTCACGATTTCTCAGTCGAGGTCACGATGAGAGGTCATCGCACAACCAGAGAGGGGAGGAGATTTGATAAGACTACGATTCCGATAGATTTATGCCCCATTATTAATATGGCAATTCTAGTATCACATCTTAATCATAGAAAAGGAAAAACTTCGTGTCAATCATGACCGCATTTCGTACTTCATCCTCAATTACGATAAAATGGTATTAACTTGACATGAATTTTTGAAGGCTTTTGATTTTTATTTAGGAAAGGATTCCCTTTTTATGGAGATACTAATGAATGCTCACCTCATAAGAAAAGTTATCAGAGAGAAGTACTACGTGGGTCTACGAGAAACTATGAAGGAGTGTTTTTGCAATCTGAAAATTTGTGAAATTGAGATAAAGAAGTGGGAAAACAGTTTGAAATTCGATTTCATTTTATTTGTAGAAATACGGAGTACTGTGGTAAAAATAATAAGGAGTACATTTAGGATGAGAAAGTTTAGTGGTTAATTTGTCTACTGTCTGTACTTCTCCATAAATGGGAAAAGTTTTATGAAACGAATCTTCTTGGGAAGTTTGGAGGATAAGACTTATTTAAGTTTTCTCGAAGGCGTTGTAGACATGCATCGAGTTTCCATCCCTTTCCTCCGGCGAAGAGGAAAAAAACCGATGCAATTAAGACTTTAATCTCGCTTGTTCCAAACAGGTCTTTCTTTGTAAGAAAATTGAAAGGAGCATAATTAACTGAACATAAAAATCTAGGCGAATCAAACTAAGAATAATTTTACGATTGACTTTTTTGCATACCCTATTATCCTGCATATGAAAGTTTCAACAGTTGGATCCTATATTAATTCACTCTGGAATTCGTAGTTCAATGTAAATGATTCTATAAACATGAGGTGGATAGTTTTTCATGTTATTCATTTGAAAAGATTTGTAAACAACATCAAATACCTTAACCGGTATATTCCACTAAGATATTTTATGCGCTTGACAAATCACAATCGAAAGTATGTGGAAAGTATATCAGTGAAAGAAAATTATTCTATTATAAGTATCTGTTTTTTACGAAGATTTTATGCTTAAAATTTCAATGAAATTTTGATTAAGGTTCCATCGTTTGATATAAAATTCGTGAAACTAGGAAAATTCCCCCACCCCTATTTAACTTCATTTTAATTTTTGTTGCTGTCGTCAAATTTGTTGCACATTCATTGTAAACATCTTTCATCTTGCCATATTCATATAAAGAACCTTTTTCGAATTGACGAATTCTTTAATCATCTTGGGCCATTGTCTCGCAGTTCTAATATCGGAATAAGTCCGTCAGAAAGAAATCTGTTGGAATCAAAGGATATCAGGGGACGCTTCTGCTCTTTTTCACTCCCTCGGGCAGTCACCGTTTTAAGCAATCCTTATTTCACACCTTTATGAAACGCGTCTCAGTAGGGGAGACTGAGTGACTAATTCCTCACCGTCTGAAGGAAACCACTTCCGGGTTCATTAAAGAGATTTCAAGTCTCCCATTAATATCACCCTCAATGATCAATATTTCGTGCAGAACCCAGTTTACATGACAATGCAGATAACTGATAATGATGATTTCCATTTATCGGAATAGTTTAGGTAATGGAATGAAGTGTACAGGTTGCTTTTTCGGGATGGAATATCATTTATAAGTGACCTCGTGATCTCGTGAGAGTAGAATGTACAAAATCTACCCTTGCAAGTGCGTATTCTTCTTGAAATTTGATGACGATGGCTATTGACACTAACTGTTCGTACAGAATGAGAAAATAATGAGATACCCAGTTTAATATTCCAATTGCTAAATCGATTTACGTGACTTATACGTCTTCTCGATTTGTTCATCTCCATGGCTCCGCCAGTTCATCACTCCATTACGTCACTCCACTGTTTTTGCTACCCTTACACCATTTTTCCTTTTCCCACCCAATCAATCTCTTCTTTTGTTCCCTCTTTTATTTTCGTGCCACAGTTTTATCCGCCGTATTTTTTCCCGTCCCAGCTTTTTTCGGTTGTTTCATTTCTCTCCTGTCACGCGTGCTGTATATCTCCATCTTCCCCGAGTTATTGCGTGCCGCAGTATATTCGCTTACGCGGTCAAAATGGCACGTAACGACCCGCCGCGATTTAATATTTCGCTTTTTTCCATCCTTTTTTGTTCTCTGTGTTCCCCATATATCGCTGAAGTGGCGGTAAATATTGCCAAAACATGCCATTATGTCGGTATTTTGATGGGTTTAAGATTTCCAGACGTACATTCTCATAAGCAACAAAAAGACAAGATATCAACGATTAAGTTAGTATTAAGTAACATAAATTAATTTCACTTAACATTATTGTTCGTTAAACACAGCACAGTCGTTTCAACCTCTTTATGGTATGGATTGAATGGATGAAAAAACAATGGATTCCTTGAATATTCTTTTTTGTGCTGTAAATATTATCATCTCCACTTGGTCATATCCTTTGATTGATGTTTAAAATCTGTAACGATAACTTTTTAAATCAGCAGTTTTGGAAACAGTCTATTGTTTTTAAGCCTAATTGGAGTTATTACACAATAGTTCAAGAAAACTATTTTATAGCAGAAATATTCGGCCACGTCGTCTAAATTTGGTCTAATATACCCTTTGGATATTAATTATCGTATAATACATCCTTAAAGTATATTTCACACTGATGATACTATGCTTTTATAAGTAGAAATTTGGGCAATACATTTTCAAATAAATATAAGGGTAATATATACCAATAGTTTTTATTTGCCAATCTTCTGTTTTCTTTTGCCAAACCAACGGTTCCTTAGGTCGTTAGCAACTGTAATCCCAACGAAAGATATTCTCGAAAGCACAGGCGAACAGAGGACTATTAAAGAGTGTATCTCTATGACGCGCTTAGGAACATGGGCGGTGAGAGGGGCATACCACAATGGAGAGAGAGATTTTGATGAGGCCTTCTGGAGGTGGGCGCCCGGAAGTGCGGTTTGGAATTGAGGGGGGGTGGATGGAAAGGGGATTGATAAGAAGAGAAAAAGAAGATGAAAGAGGCGGAAAAGGCCTTAATTAAAAAGAAGGAGACTGAAAATTTTCATCTCATGCTCAAATAGTGCTGATTGTTCGGTCAAATTACGAATAAAACCTTTTTACTATCACAACGCTTTGAGTATGGGAATCAATTGCAGAGGAATGACGATATTAAATAAGATATCGGAGAAATAAACTGATAAATAAATAGTATTCAGAGACAAAAATGAGCGGAATGCTCGAATCGGGTTGTGAATTTCTGAATATGGTTTGTTAACATGTCCTCCTTTCACTTAATGGTAAAGCTCCATCGTAATATGCAGGAATTATTAATGATATTTTAGAATGAAATTAAATTGCATCGGAATTTATGAAATTGCCGCGAAGTAGATTCTTCTACAACATAATGGATATGAGAGTAGAAATAGGTTTTCTTTTAGAAAAAAGTGATGGGGAAAGAATAGCCTTACATGCAGCAAATTATCCTGAAAACGATTGTAATATAACTTTTATCAGCACTTTCAAACGCCTGAAGTTTCTGAGTAAAGAAGATTAAATGTAGGAATTGATTCATAAAGAATGAAAGATCGGAAAAGAAGAAGAGAAATGCGTACATTCAGACAGGAATTGGTGTGAAATGGGGATAGGAGTCTGCAAAAGCTGGGATTCGAAAACCTTCGTTTAATTGCGCTGTCAGATTCCTGGGAGGAATCCGCTCTTACCTCAGGGCTCTTTCACTGTTTATTCTCGCGTTTGCCACATTTATTTTGGGTCCGAAGCCTGCATTCCCCAAATAATGTCTCAATCCGCTGCATATTTACGCAGGAATCTGCGAATGAACTCATGGAAGTTAATTGTGGACGACATTCCGTTTTCCCCTAACATTTCCTCTGACGACTAGCGCCACTCACAGCTGCCCCATAGTAATTATATATTTTGCGAGATATAATGGAAGGCGAGTTGTATCACAGTTCTCAAAAGGCCTGCTTGCATGATTCCACACAGTCGAACTATATAATTGCCGCTATTGTAGAAAGTATCGGAATCGCTTGTTCGGAATATACGCTGGGTTTGCCTTGTACTAATATAGTTTCAAATTTTTAAAAGCAATACTTGAGCGTTTGATATATTCCTTCTTTGATTAGATTAATGCATTTTAGAAATTATAGAACATTAGACTACGATTGTAAGGAAGATCATAGTTCTCTAACATCCATTCGCCTAGCTATGAATTCACTACGAGAAGAATGAGTATGTATTCATTTGGAAGGATTTATATGGAGTAGGTATGGATAAGCAAGTAATTAATGCAATTGAGTAGATAATTCCTAATATTTCCTCACTCTATACAATGAATTCATTTTAAGTTTAGTCATCCGTAAGCATTATTTGCAACACGGTAATCAGTCCACGAAAAGATTATACTTGATTCAAATTGGATTTTACTCCTGCCCATTATTACAGATTCAGATCAAAACCTTTCGTTTTCTCAGGTTAATTGCGAAGCACAAACCCTTTTCCTGAAAATTATGAAAATTCCAAACAAACATTCGAATATCTAGCAGCGTTCTTAAGCGTTACCCTCAGACGTCTTCTCCAAAGCACTGTTTCGCCCTCTAATCAAATTTTCATTTGTATTAACTCCGTTGCTTCATCACAATTCCACTCCTGCGTAATCTGTTTTCCTTAAATCTTTCCCATGCAAACCGTGTGCATGGATTAGGGCCTTCCCCTTCCTTATTTTTCCTTCGGGTAACTTCATCATCAGACCCCAACCCATTATGAAATATTCTGTGGATTAGACGTAGTTTATTGGTTATCAGTAATCTATCTCCTGTTATTTGTACATTATCACTCGTTATTCAAAGGAGAATATTTTCTTTGGATAAATGAGGGATATTATTTGTGCTGTCTTGCTTTCAGAACATAGTGCAGCTGAAAATCAAGCAAGGACAAATTTCATAAAAAAAGGACCAGATAACTTTTTCCCTCACCTTATTTTCCTCTGAACATACTCTACGCACTTCCATCATTTTTCAATATAAAAGGAAATACCACTGTGAGAGGAGTGATTCAAATATGTTTAAAAAGTAACTGAAGTTAATATATTTTTGTCAGAATCTCTTGTATATATTTCTAAATTCCTATTCGGCTATCAATAATATTCTTTTTTCAACCACTTTATTATTTTTAAGTTTTGGATTTATTTAGAGAGTTTGTCATAGTAAAAATGAAAGCCTCTTGAATGTATCCCTTCCAACTACGAATAATTTATAGTTTTTAAACGAATAAAATAAAAAATAAAAATAATTTTGGCTAGGGAAAATACTAACCAATGATGATAACTAATAACTTTGCTAAGTAATGTATCTATAAAAAAGTAAATATTGAAATTGAGAGTTAAAATTATTGTCGAAGAATGATACTTTGACTCAGCATACACATGATGGTATATGTTCTCATAGTTGAATCGTTTTTTCCTTCAAAAGAATTCGTAATGATTTTTGCAATTAAAGGTGATATATGACTCTCCATTTCCCTTCAGAATTCCAAACAAGGACTTGGAATTACGGATCCCCATCTTCCGAAAAATCCCGCGCACCTTTCATTTTATTCACATATATTTGCATTATTCCCGCCTTCACTTTCTTTCCCTTTAATCCCTCTTTTTGAAGCATCTCTCCAAAATAATCCAACTTATCCCTTACGTCTCTTCTCTTTTTTCTCACTTCCAAATTTCCCTCTCGCAACTCGGGGCGGATTTGAGCCGTTATGAATTATTCGTACGCCCCTTTGCCACGCTGTTTGGACAGTGAGAATTTTAGATTTCGTCGGAGACTTGCTCTCTCCCTCTTCCACATTCGCACCCTCTTGATTATGTCTTTTGACTTTCATCATTTTCTCTCGTTCTTTATCGGGGTTTTATTTCGTCAGTGTTTGCGGCGGTACAAACCTCGGTGTCTCAGAAACATCTGACGGTACCTCTTTCGGGATTTAATTACGTCACTTCCTTCTTTGCCTATCCCTCACTTATGTAATCCTCATTCCTACCTTTCTCTGAAGGTGTTTCTGAACCCCTTTTCCGAATTCTTTATGCGTTCTATAGTCGATTTGGAACGCCTTCTGTTCGCCTACACGCGTAAGAGGAGGATGTAGCAAGTTTCTGATTGAATGTGGATTTTCCTTATCTCTTTTTCATTCTTTCGGAAATAATCTTCTGAATTTCCAAATATATCTCGAGGTAAATGACATCTTTTGTCTAATTCCCCGAAATTTTGAAAAAGAGTTATTTGGGAAAGTAAACGGAGGACTGGAAAATTCGTACATTTTAAGTGTTGAAGGATTGAGAGTTTTGAGCTTATCGTGATTTTTGTCGAAATTGAACCAATATGACATACGAAAAATTCAAAACGAATATAGAGAAAGAGATTAGACTGCTATTTTTATCGAATGAGAAAATTCTTCATTTAGAAACCTGACAACATTGATCGAATTTTTGATAAGTTTCTAAACCAATATAAAAAACATTGAAAAAGAGTGCTTATAATCACTATTTTTCATTCACTTTCGTTATATTTTTAGAAAATTGAAGACAGAAGCAAGTGTATGTCAAGTTTACAAGAAAAGCTATTAAAATTGAGGACGTAGATCTTTCAAATTCCAAGTCTAAATGGAATCTTCATCGGAGCGTAATTCATGTCTCTTTCGAAGATTACGCATTCCCGACGCCCAATTGCGAAGAGGGAATCTCTTTGGCGCAGTAAATCATGGTGGCTCTTCGGCTAAATCAACTGCGTTCTTTCACGTGTGCAATCCGTTGTGCGTATTTACGATGATCCCATTTGAAGTCTTCGCCTTTAATGCTACGAAGATGTTTCGTATGAGTTGTTGAAAAGTGGATGATAGCGTAATAATGACGAGATAAATTTCCCTATTTGAGTAAAGATAATTATTAGACCACCAATAAGATACGTTCACGTATTCCGTAAAAGGTTTTTAAATCGTTTTTAAAATATATTCTGATATTTTCTATGATATCCGATTCAGAGACAAGATTCAGAGTTTAACAACTATATCTAAACTCGTCTAAAGGCATCTAAAGTCTTTCACCACTTAACGAGGTATTTGTTTTAATTCGTATTTAATTTCAAATACACTGCTAGTTAATAATTAATCGAATCTTGTTCTTTTAACTTTCATTATCTCATTTCGCAGATTTATCATTCGCTTTGTTTACGATTACATTCTGTTAAACAAACAAGTCACACAATTGGATACTTCATGATTTGTATCGCTAAAATTGTTGGAAATAAATTTATATTATCAGGACATTTTTATCACGATCAGTTTTACTAATAAAGTATACTTACAAATTCCAATAAATTTTCGCAGATATTTTTTTCTGGAGTTATGATTTAGTATGTATTATTTAATAAGGGTTTATAATTGAGAGAATAACATAGGTATGGTTAGCGGTTTTAGCAGCACCGCAATGGAAACATGAGAACGTGAAGTCAAGGGATGAAAATGATTTGAGGGAAGACGTAATGAGATGAGCGGGTGTGTGGAGGAGTAAAAAGGGAAACTGTGCGCGATATGGAGCATTAAAAAACGGAGAAAAAAGTGATGGGAAAGAATACGGAGTCGAATGGAGACGATTCCGTAAACGGCGTGGAGGGAAAAATCTCAGTGAAAAGTGGTTTTTATTGCGCGGGAAGAGATTAAATGGAGATGAGAGAAGGATAAAAAAGGATAGCGATTATGAATGAGATGGAAGACTATTTGTACGAGAGAAAGTGGCAGCAAATAAGATAATGTGATGATTGGTAAGCAAGTAAAATTAAATTAAGAAATATTTGGATAGGTTTAGAGTGCTGAATTTATTCAAAATCTGATTGCACACGTGATAGAGAAAGGTAATGATACTTATTGAATACAATATCGCAATTTCCGGTTTATGTTGAGATTAGTTATCTCTTGTCATCTGACACAATGGTAATCTCTATTTTGAAACTCTAGGAAAATTGAAAATCAATGAAAATAAGAAGTACCCGAAAGACAGTCAAGAACATATTTTTTTGCGACAAAGAATATAAATAAAAATATTAAAGGGAGAAGATGATATGTAAGAGTGAATGGGTGTAGAGGATAATAAAGAGAGGATAACAGGAGAGAGATGGATGTTGTGAGTGGCAACTTTGCATTTGCGGTAAATGAGGAGTGTGAAAGAGTTTTATTTAAAGAGTTGGTTTTAATACGTTTTCTTCTTTCCAAATTCAAATGCTTCCGTCCTCTAAGGGGAGAGTGATTCTTTCATTTGGCATATTTTAATATAGCCTTTATTTAGTGCGACTGACTTAATGACGGTGAAAATATGCATTGCCCAAAGGTAACAATCGCGCATTCATCGTAGCGTTAAAGCATACCAGATGCTGAAGTTAGCTTAAAATAATGAGCTAAATGTTTTATTTCCAATATTTCTAATTTTTTGTGTTGTAAAAATCGTACTATTTATCGTAAACTCCACGTATTCATAAAGGTGTAAATTTGAAAGAATCATGTCATAAATTTCGATTTAGTGAAAGCACTTAAATTATGAAGATATTTAAAGCTAAATTTTTTTGGTAAATTTATCCGTTTTGAAGCGGCGAAAGAACGCTAAAGCGATGGAAGTTCGTATATCTCTTCCATTCTGATGGAAAGATCATCGTAAGTTGATTTTCGCTCACTACATTAAATCCTAAATGTTTTTTGGTGGGAGAAGTTTGCTGAGATTCGATATAACTCGATCGCGACACATAAAACGCACTTAAGAGATATTTCAAAATGCAGAGACCTCTTGGCACTCAATACACGATAATATTAGACTTGCTTTGTTTCTTAAGGTATTCTCCAGATTTTCTCCCGAAGGCGTCCTCTTGCAACACGCCGTTCAACTCTCATTGCCCAAAGTCTTTTCTTCTCAATGGTGTGATTCGAAACCACCGAATCGGAATGAAGAACCCGATGAGTTTTCCCTACTTCCATTACGACTCCCTTTTTTATTCCGGAGATCGCCCCAATCGAGTAATAAATTCCATTAAAAATAAAGGGTTTCGGGTCTATTATAAAAAAGGGACTGTCTTTAACGCACTCTCCCTTTTTTATGAAAGTAACTCTCGCTTCCTCTGTTTGCAAGTCGATATCCATTTATGTAGATCGGCTTTTATTTTTTTGTTTCGCGTGTGGATGGCAATTATATTCTTCCTTAGAAGGGTGCGACTTTTCCCAATCTTCCGTTAAAACGGAGCTCTGATGCAATATAAGAAACCAATTTCTCGCATTTATCCTCATCTCCGTGGAGGCGGTTTTTAAGATTTTGAAGTACGCAAAGATTTAGTTTCATCCATTAGCTTCCAAATCAGCCTCATTACTACTGAAACGATTTCTTATATATATACATATATTTATGCATATATATATATATATATATATATATATATATATATATATATATATATATATATATATATATATATATATAAGAAATCGTTTCGAATCGGCTATATATATAAGCTCTATAAATGACTGCCTTTATATTAATTACGATTCTGAAAGTTTAATTACGCAGATATAAGTGAAAAATCTCGACCAAGCGTTCATACGGAATTGAATTCGGAATCTCGAATATCGATCTATTGAAAGTTAATTTTTGGAAATGGGATATCAATTGTAAACAAATAAAGAAGGGGTGGAAGGAATAAAAGAAGAAAATATCTATAGGAAATCTTTGAATTAGGGTGCAAAGGTAACCGGTCGAGCGTATATTTTTTTCTTCGTCGATACCTGTTTTCCAATATCTGAACTCAATTTCCCCATTTTGACTTTGCTGTTCATCTTTCGAATTAGTTTCGCCGGAGCTCTTTTCTTCCATCTCAAGAGAACATTATATATTTTGCTAGATTAGATATGTCAGCTGCGAAAATTCTTGCCTCAGTGTTGATTGTCTTTGACTGTTTGAGTTTGTAATTTTCGTTTTGAGTAATTTGAAATGAAGGATATTTTACTCATTTTTATTTCTCAAAGTATACCAAAGGATTGCGAAAAAAATAATCAGTTAAATAAAAAATTATCTTTATGTCATATATTACATATCGTCTTTTTAGTTAATTTAGTATTCCGTAATTTTACTCAAAAATATTGAACTTATTATTTGATTTTCATCACTTCGTTCACTTCTTTTTCTATTCTTCATATAACATCAAGATGATATTTAAATGATACATCAAATTCACTAGAATAATTATTTCGAACAGAAGTGGAAATACTCGAAATGTTCTATATAATTCTGTTATTACGAAAGTATATACTGATTATAAATTAAAATTCAAACCTCAAGTGAGAAAGAAATTTTCACATTTTCATTCACTCCCTAATCATATGAAAGTGAACGCATTCTTAAGATGATATTTTATGCGAACCGAATCTTCGGAGGAAAGCAATTGCAAGTGATTGAACGACCTCTGTTGGTCACTCGAATTCTCCAAATCGAACTTTTTTAGGTTCTAAAATCCCCTGAAAGCCGCCAAATTCATCTTCTCCATAACATTCCAATTTTTCCTTCTTCGAACTCCTTGTTCGTTCCTTGTACACGCCTCGAGAGCCCTTTTTTCACGACCCCACCGCGCATTAATCATTTCTTTTCACGTCTTCTTAACGTACATGTATTCTCTGCCCTCTCTTATCTTTCCACCTCCACATTTTATCATCCTCTCTCCTCATCTTCTCTCATAAGCAATCTTCACGGTCCTCTTTTGAACACGTTTTTTATGATTTCTATCCCTTATTTCGAAATGCTCCCCATTCAAGAAATCTCCATTCTCTCTTTTTACCCCGATACATCTCTCTCGTCTTATTCAAAACTTGTCTTTAGTTATGCAACTGTGTCACTCTTACATTCACTCTTTCCATCAGAAGGTCACATTTGCCGCTAAGGTCAAGAATGCAAGAGATAGTGTAATGGGAGGAGCAATGAGGGAGGTTTTTCGTTGGAGAATACCTTTTTCTTGGTGACCTTACAATCCAAGAGATATCTCTTCCTTCTTTTGATCCACGGTACACGTTTCTTGATTAAATATTCCCATATACTAGAGAATGCAGGGTAGACATTTCCTCCAGAAGGCACCTTGAGTCGAGGGAACATCTTCCGTGAGGCGGGACTTTAATCGCCTCGTCCTTTCGTTTCCACTCCTTATAAGGACGTTTTTTTACGTTTTCATCTCTCCGTTTCTCATATCCTTTTGACCGCTTTAAAAAGGCCTATTAATCTCGAGATATTACAATATTTTCATCTCGGCAGTTTCCATAACACGCGTCGTCATTTCCTCCCTTTTTGAGTCGGTACCCACTCCCGCCCGTGCTTAACGACTACCCTCGAAAAACTCATTTTCGCTCTCGAGTCCTTCGCTGTACAAATCGTAGACGTACGCAAGCGTATACATTCGCGCGGAACACTGGAGACTGTGAGAGGGGACCACTTTTGAAACGCTAAGGGAGCGTGTGGGTGCAGTTTTTTAGGGGGAAATGATAAAGAGAGCGTGGAGGGAAACGAGGGGTTCGCGTAAAAAACGAGGTGCTTTAAGGGAATGAAGGGGTGTGGAAAAAATCTCGCAATCACTTCCCTAGTAGGGCAATGCTTGCAGTAGGAGTCTCCCTAACAAGGACGTCTCTGCTTTAAGGAGCGGTGCTTTTTTCGATGGAATTTACCACTCCCTCGGCCAAGATTGATATTTTGGATGCCGCGTTAAATGCGGCGGCTTCTGATAGATGCCGTCGCCCAATCCAGATAAGGGAATAAAGAAAATGTCTTCGGTCGACACTTTCCAACCATTAACCACTCTCCCCACTTGTTATCCGACTTTTTTATTTCTTGTCTCTAGACCGTAATGTCTCCATTTAAACTGCCCGAAAGAAAGGCTCCTTGGTCTGCTAAGATTCCTATCTTACGGTAGCGGACCGTATGAGGAGGTAAGCATCAGATCACCTGGAATCGAACTATTACGAGAATACCGGTTCGTTCTTTACCGTCAATAAGCAGTTAACGCGCTTCTGCATTTCCCGCGATCTCCTTCGTTACTGGAATGGAGACGGAATTTAAATTAAGAAATAAATTAGATTCTAAATGTTTGATTTCGTGAAAATGTTTAATCAAATGCATGTACATTTTAGGGTTTTGTCGTGTCTTTCAGCTGTTCAACTTTCTTATTAGTAGACCTCTGTTAAGATGTAATTATGAGATGTGATGAGGAATTTCTCTTAGTTATTCTACCATCCGTCCAACGCGTCTCAAATGTTCTCATATCGGTCGTAACAATTCGGAATTGAAACTATTTCTAGTATAATTAGCAAAAGGTGAGAAAAATTTCTGAGGCGCATTGAGACCACTTATTGATCGATTAGCCCCGAATCCCTCTCATGTGCAGGAGAAAACTACACTCGTCCCAAATCTTCCTTAAAATTCATAAGTAAGCGTACACTGTGTATCAAACACTTCCGAAGCTAAAACAAGCGAGGATATTAAATGAAAGGATAAAAAACTCTACATAACTCAAAATTTGAGCGCTTTGCCTTCGTCGCTAATCAGAGTTAAGTGCCTTCGTGTTTGTTTCTCGTTACAGCAGTTTTTGCGATATATTCGCGGATCATTTCCGAGTGCAAACAGACAAATTAAGGATTGAAATTCAGGGCTTCTAAAAAGTAGCTGTCGACTCTTCGCTCGACGCCGAGAAAAATCGCGGGAGCATAAAAAAGGTAAATATTCCGCGTAAACATCAGATCATCGCCTAAAAAATCACTCTCACCGAAATGCTGAAGGCGTAAAACGGACTGAAAGAGACAGAGTAAAAGATTAAAAAGTACGAGTGTAAGGTAAATGATATCGAAAATACTTTTAGGAGAAAATTTTTGAAATCCTAAGACGAAGAACAAGCATGATGACGGGGTGAAAGTACGAATCATTTAAGGGGTAAAATTGAAACGATAATGAAAAGTTTTTGTTATCATCATTCCAGCAGAAGGTAAAAGTGTTATTTATTGAAAAATTAGATCTCAAATGAAGCGATCATTTTTTGAATATCGATTAAAAGTAATTTTAAAATACCCATAGAAACAGGATTGGACGAACATCGCACATGTTGATGAAGCGATTAAATATCGATGAGGATAAAATCATAGATATCGCATAGTCGGCCATTTATCAGATTCTTTTGCGTAAAAGTAACTTAGATAACAGAAAATATAGCATTTAAATCAAAGAAAATAAAATGGTTTTAAATCTTGAATGAAAATACTGATACTAAGTTGCTTGAAAGGATAGAACTCTTAGTTATAAGTGTCCGTTGAGATACGTTGAAGCGAATGAAGGCAAGATGCAGAAGGCCGTTAGTGTTAAAGAATGAAATAGGTTAAGCGAAATGAGAGCGTGTAAGTTACTCGGCTGACGCGCCCCCTTCTGGAAAAAGTTAAGGGAATAAAATAAACATGGGAAAAATGAGGATAAGGGAGAAAAGATTAAATAAAAAAGTTAAGAACATCCGTGAGATCCTTTCCGTCACGTCCCACGCTCGTGCCCCTTTCACCTCCGCCCCTTTTCACTCCCCACACGTTCTCTTCATCCCAATATCTCTTCCATTTTTCTTTCCTCTGTTATCCTCTGCCTTTCATCCGTCTCATTACCGAAGTTCCTTTTGGTATTCGTTAAGCCCATGACTAGTTATTTTAAAAGGTCTATGAACTGATATTGATACTCCATTAGTTAAGTGAGAACTCGAACACAAATTTAGTACCTTTAGTTTATTTTCTTTTTGCATCAGGATACGATCAGTTTTCTTAACTTTAATTCCATGGAATTTTGTATACTTCACATTTATCCCTGAAATGTTAAGCCTTGAATAATTTGTTTTCGTCATCGATTTTTGGCCATCATGACTGAAATCTACTTCTATTTACTTATTATATTTATGCTTTACTGATAAAAAAGCGCAAGACTTCTTTCCTTTAACTTAAATGCTCGCACAATTCCATTTTCATGTCGACAACATTCTTATTGTGATTTTAGATTGAATTATTTTTCCATTTCCATCGTCTACTTTACATAGATCACATCTTTTTCTCCCCTTCCATCTATGCTATGAAACCGCCAAAGAAGTCCTGATATTCGCCCCCATGTTTATCCTTCTTTCCTTCTTCCATCCCATTTATTTCTTCTTCTTGCACTCCGTGGGCTCTTTACTCCAGGAGAGGGGTTTCACCCAAGTGACTCCCCGAAGGCATTCGCTCCATGAGAAGGTGAAAACGAGTAGAGAGGAATAGCGGTTTTTCGAAAGGGCTTATTGAAAAATTTTCGGTGGGATTTCCTAGTCTCTCGTTAGCAGATATCCGAAGAGGAATTGCTCCTTTAAGTCCACGCACCTGGATACCCCCAGGAAGATGACTTAGTGAAGCTTCTTTGTGAATGGCTGAGAAAGTGGAAATCTATGCGTTAAGTTTGGAACACTCTGTTAAAGTCCGTTTATTAATGCAGTAAATTTTGATGATGTAGATTTTTTGAAATGGTAATAAATCAGAGAAACTAATCTGGGAAGGTATTTGGGTTTATTACGTTATAATTATTATTCGAAAAACTGCAGAATCTAAAACAGAATTTTTCCTATTCGTTTTATAAGTCTAGAAAAATATTATCGCATTAATACATTTTGTTGCATTTTACATTTGAGAATTGACAGGAATAACATTGAAGAGGATAAAAAAGCAAAAAGCGACTATTAATCGGTTTTTTGATTGTTTGTCTTAACTTAAATTTGTAGATCGAAACCATGGTCGTGAAAAAATAAAATATTGGGGTATAAGTTACCGATTGCTCCCACCTTCATTATGGAGAACTGCCACTAAGTCAAAGTCGTGTAAGCAGAGGCTATAAATCCTTTGTTTAACTTTTAAGATTTCTATTTGAATATATAACAATAAAAATAACTTTGTAAATTTCCACAGAAAATTTTTATATTCGCGACCGGTTTCGTAATATGAAATTATATCTTCTGGCCTGAAGTTGTTTTTATTACTATGGCATTCCACGAAGTCACGCCTTCTCACATTGATTTCATTATAACATATGAATTTTACTAAAGTCGTTCACACTAATAAATAATTGAAAAAATATCCATAACTTTATGGTTATGATGTAAACATAACTAGGAGGCAGACCTTTTTCATAGTTTTCCATAGATCATCAACTGTCAAAAGGTGATATGCTATCACGTGTTTCGTGCACGGTCTCCACTCATATATCGTCATCTCCATTTATAACTCTTGAAGCATTCCGCGAAATAGTAAAGACTTGTTCCTTGAAACTCAGACTCAAAACTCATCAACGTCTCCTTCTGAGAATTTTCCTTACCTTTCCCCCTTCTATTTACTGAATATAATTTTAACCTAAGATTCTTAAAGATAAAATCATCCTCAGCATATATTTCATCGGTTCCAGAAGATAATTAATCTCCCAAATACCGAAAAAAGACTGAGCGTAAACCTAAAAATTTATGAGTGGTGAATTTGAAATTTCCTCTTTCGATAACCAGTTTCACTTTAGTTTTCCTCGCTCACAAATTGAATACGCACGACTGCATTTCGTGAAAAGCAATCCCTGTCACATCGTTCATGCGGAAGTATTAATTTCCCGTTTGAAATTAAAACAAGAGATACTCGAAGAGTCTTTAAAAATACACGAATCTTAGATAACCAATGCTATTTAAACATGGTTAATTTCATTCAGCGTTCCATTTTGAATGGCATTCATTGCTATGCATGACGGAGGGGTAGACGACGTTTCTAAAGGACGAGAATTTCCCGTAATTAGAGATTCTTTCACGACATTAAACACGACGAATATATTCAACTGCTCCTTCAAACAGTACTCCTGCACTCCACTACATCCTGCTTTACCCTCTTGTGTGCTTCACCCCTCTCTCCGAAATATTAATGCTTCTTTTTTGCGTCCTCTGACCAACTTCGTCTGCCTTTCCTACATCAGCCCCTCGAATTGCGACAGCGTACTCTTACTTTTTTTATCTAAACTCTCTCCCGAGTTACCATTTTAAGGGATGAGCAAAATTATTTTCTTACTCTTAACGTTACCGTATTGTTTTTTTTTGGCTTTTCTATTTCCTTTTTTACGGTGACATTTGGTGTTGTTTTATTTTCTCGAAACGAGGTCACGTAAAATTCATGTATAGAAATTTTTTGTATTTTCAATGGGAAAAAAATGTAGGTAATATTGTCAATAGATAATGTGCCATTAAAGGCATCCATCTAATCTACGGGAATAGAATGCTTTTTGCGTGAATAAGACTTTAAAATAATAAATTTCGTATACTAAATGACATGTTTCACTTGCAATAACGTGATATGAATCTTTAGAATGGTGTAATGCAATTTACTTGATTTAATTTTTGAAATTTTAATATTATTTGATTGATGAAAAGGTCCATTAACTGTAAAATGAAACGGGACATTTTAAGATTCAGCTAAAAGGATTGGATTAAATGTCACCATCCGAAAAATTCTTTGATTTGTTTCTTTTTTATGGGTCTAGGATGAATATTCAATATTCTTTTATAAATTTAATAAATTTTATCATGATTCATATTCAGCTTGAATATTTTATGTATTTTAATTTAAAATATTTAAAATACATGATATGCTCGCCTTAGTGCGTTAATTACGTAGTAGTGCGTGCGTTTATCGCTCAATAAACGACATTTTCATCATTTATTAAGATACGAATTATGCTTCGATTTTTCAGGTTTTTTTCCACGTTTTTCCCGATGAATCATCTTTTACATTCCGGTACATCTTTTCCTTCCATTTCCATTCCTACGCTACCTTCCTAACCGAGGTCCACTTCACCTCTCATTCCCCCCGCTTCCCTCTCTTCCTAATAAATGCAAATCCGGTCTATTGCCTATAGCAACGCCGAGGGGTAAATGGGAGGTGCGCAAGAGATGCGGAGGCTTATTTCATTCCGAAGTGTCGAGAACCGTTGTATGGCTCAGAGAGAGGAATTTATTACTAATGCGAAGTAAGAGAAATGATGCGAACTGAAAATATATATTTAGCTCTGTTTTTCATAATGAAAGTACATCAGAAACAAGAGAAACATGAAGATGACTGCTAAGGTGTTGAATCAGGGTAATAGATAATTGAGGAAGATGTACGAAGATTTAATATTTCAGTGGAGTGAATTAGACTCATATCGATAACTTATGATATCATATGATTAATCTAAAATAGTGGTTTCTGGTAAGAAATGTGATGTGAGGTTCTCAATGATTATCGAGGCAAATGGGCTAATTATATTCATGTTAGACACATGAGAAATATTAATAAATAGAGATTTTTGAACACTGGGAACCCATCTCCGTTTCCATTTATTTTTTGATGAGAATATAGCATTTTTATACAGCCATCTATATGTAAATGAATGAGTCAGATGAGTAGCCCAAGTATACAGATGGGGAATATGCATTTCAGGGAAAAGGCTTAAAAGAATGGTTCCGATGCTTAAAAAAGTTAAAAATATTTGAAAAGTAGATAATTTAGCATGTTGCGATTATTACACATTTAACGGACAACTTGAGAACTCTCTTGCATGCGTAATAATAATTTTAATCAATTATATAATTATTTAGGGATGCTTGAAAAAGCATGGAAGATTTATTGAATGGAAAAAAACTAAAAAGTGATTCGAGCAAAATTTAGCAAAATGTGGCTATCTAAGATAAGAAACAGACACACTTAAATGTTAATAAAGTTTGGTATGATTCCTAAATTCCAACATCAAAACAAAGTACTGCTCTAACTACTAAAATGCGTCGACAAAACTTATTCTTTTCGAAGGTTTTAGATAATGCATCTCTTAAGCGCTGAAACTTGGACCATCCGGAGTAATACCTTGTTCGTCTAGCGGAGGGATTAAAATTACCACGGCAGCCAAAGAATGTTTTGATTACAATCTCTCCGATAGATGTTCTTCCTCCCATCGTCACCTGCCTCTCTCAACTCATTGGTATTCAATGGTAATACCTGCGAGGCGTGCTTACTAATTACGACGGGTTCCTCCCAAACACGCCCCCGACACCAATTCCTCTTTAAGCCGCCGTTCCATTGGTTTCCCTAAGACTCCACTCATTATATCCAGAAAACGAACTCCTTTATTTGTCTTTTTATTTTCACTCACAGCCGTCTCATTATGAGGAGCACTCCCGAGGAGAGTCCCGTTTAGATTTCTCTTGTATATCTTCATTATCCTATTTACGTTGCCTCTTTTTGTGAGGGTGTTTTGCTGTACGAGAGTGGTGTGAACAAATAACAAGAATTAATGCGAAAGACCTTCCGAAAATATTCATTCTATACTTACATTGGTATTGATTATATTCTCCTCTTCATCGAAAGTCTCATGAATTAGGAAAATCGTAGTTCAAAGTATTTTTTCAATTTAAAGTGAAAGGTAAAATTTTCTTTCGAAGAATATAATTTTAAAAGAGTGCATCTCCAAGGTGCAATCAAAAAATACCAATTTTATGTAACATTATTATAAATGTAAAAACAAGGTGAATTAATTCGTATCTTAGATATATGTATTATCTAACATTAACTATCAATATATTGCAAAAGGATGCTGTGCTTTATTTTTCTTTGATGCCAAACGCATCATCTTAATTGGAAAATTGAAGTTTATTTTTCTTATAAATCGCACAATAAATATCACAGTATCCGTGTTTCAGAAAACGACTCCGTTAAGAAGATGCACTTATTTTTCTCGAGAATGTTTCTCTCCATTCCCTTTAAAGAACAAACTCGATTCAGTTCGTTTCTTCACCCTTTCCATTCTTCTTTTACGGCGTTACATCAATTTCACACGATCCAACCCCATCTCCGCTGGAGAAAAATTCGCAAAGAGAATTAAGCTTCCCCTTGGATTCACGTACCTACGAGTGAACGTCTCCTGGGATACTGTATGGATGCCCTTAAATGAACAGGGTGTATAATTCATCTAGACCCGACTTCCTGGACCCCTTATGCTTATGGATACTACGTATCTAGTCGATGCAGATCCAAAAGTATCTGCGGTAAACGAGGATGTGGCGTTTACTTGAAATCACCGGAGGCTGCGATGTATGAATATATGGTTATATCTGGTGATTTCAACTAAAAGAATGGGGTGAAATAGATTAAAAATGTATTTGATAGATTTAGTATTTTGTTTAGACTTCTATTATTATATCTGTGGAATTAAGAAATGTTCACAAAATTATAATTTCACTGGGTTATTTTATTTATAATATATTTTAGTAACCCGATTATTGATATCTTATTACACTCGCAAGTCAAACTTGTCCTAAATAATCGAGAAGATCCTTTGAAGGTTACATTCTCGACCAGCATTTATCGTTAAAGAGGAATGAATAATTATTGAATCCAAGGGAATTGATTTCGCTAGCGGTATCTCCCAAACACGTCCAATGAAGATGCCGCAAGGAAAATATGACGTAAAAGAGAAAAAAGAAACGAATGATGTATCAATTTTACCCCATCACGGAATGGCGAAATGGAAATCTCAGGAAAGATGGAATGGGAAAGATTTATATCTTTCAGAGAAAACAGTTCCATTAGCAGCAATTTAGTAAACAGCCCAAGGGGTAATCTAATTGAGCAATTTCGGCTTAACCGATCGCTTTGAGGACTGAAGGGAATATTTCTAAGACGATAAGAATATGATCTCCAGAATGACGATGGTATTTGAATTGGTAGAAGCAATCACAAAAAGACAAGAAATGATCTGTATATTAATATGTAGATCAAAGAAAAAAAATAATAAAAATATTTCACGTTAAAAAGCAGGAATTGTTTATGGACAAAGTATGTAAAGTTTACGTACTGATTAAGAGCTGTATTTTGTGAATAAGCTATGTTATTTGGATAGCTCTTTGGCAAATCATAATTTTATATGTAAATTAATTTTAAGGTCGCAATAAATATTCAATTTCTTCAATTGATTCCTCTTCTCTTTATTTACAGGTATGTAGGAGCGTTTTTCCCCGCATAGTAGTCGTACCAATGACGAGGAGTACTTTTGTTGAGGTATATTGTTTTGTATAACATTAAAAATATACATTATAATTTCTAGTCTATTTTTTCCTTCTTTCTTCAATGAATGACTTTGATTATATTTCTAATAAGTAGAGTTACATTTGAATCAGATGAAAATTTAATCAATTAAAAATAATGTATCCCATTATTGTAAAATTGAATTTGACAAAAGATGTTTATAACATAATTGGGTGATTTCGAAATAAATATGAGGGATAAATTTAACTGTAACCATCTTTTCAGAAATGTTTGTAAATAGGACCCGATATTCCGAAAAAACGGCTTGGAATGGATGATTGATCATCGCCCGCTAATTTCGTATTCCCCTTTGGGATCCATTCTGCCCCCTCCTAATGCAATTTTCTTCCTCTTCTTTCGAAGCAAGGATTCACTGCATTTGTTGATGTAGAGAAAATAATTGGAACAAGAAGAATTATTCTCTATGTAAACTCTTAAAATTAAATTAAAGCCAACACTTATATTTTCTGCCTGGTGTAAAACCAATAATTCCCTTAATCATTGAATTATAACCTTATAATATGATTGTTTGATTTTAACTACTTATAATTTTTCAATGACAACCAGTGACCGATGTATTTCGTTCGAGAATATTGTGTTAATGTAATGGAAATTCGTTCAATGTTCGTAAATAATTAAATTATTACTGACTTAACAGAATTATGCCGAATGCTTACATTTTATGGATGAGAGATTGTTTTACTAAATATACTTGTCTAAATCTAATCATGCGATCTATCAAATAAATTAATATCTTATTTATAAGAATGAATTTTTGGTAATTTAGATGTAATTTTTAGGAAATAGTAATGAATAAGATAGCAAATTCTTACAATTAATATTGAATCGATTTATGGTAAATTACATTTTGCAGAAGTTTACGTAACATCGACTTATCTTCCATTTTCTGTATCTACTAAAATCACAAGTATCACATCTAGCAATTTCTTATGGATATGGATGTTTATTTTCCAAAAATACTCATCAATCTCAGAAAACAAATTCAGGATAAAGAAAGTATCTGTTCAAGAAACTTTGCGACATTATTGAACTATGCGATTAAAAATCTACCATTTCAATGGTATCTGTGTAATCTGTAACCATCTCAGAAGTAGTATCCATTATTTCTAATCACCCAATCTCTCATTTCGAATACTCCTTCCTCATTTCCCATCCCCTTCCGTTGAATTTCTTCGCCGCTCTATCGAGTCCTTCTAATTAATCCTTTTGAAAAAGAATTTAATTAACTCGGTCGCAGCGGAGACGAGGTACAGCGCTTTTCGTTCGAGTGGTTTGGGAAGCATCGCTGCTTCTCCAATTTTCCATCTCTTACGATCCTTTCCAAATCATTATTTTTCGTTTGAATTATTTCTTATGCTTCAAAACCGATGCTTTCCTCCCTTATTGTTACGGAATCATCCATTCCTACCCAACAATCGAATTTTTCATTGAATAAGCAAATTGCTAACCATTTTGCGGAAATTAAATTTGCTTTTAATCGACGTCTTATTCCCACTGTTATATTCCAAACAGCGGAAATGCTTATTTTCGATGTGCACAAATATTTCACATTGTATTGATGCGTATTTTTCAAATTAATTTTAAAAACGCCCGAAGAGTCATAATTAGAAACAGGGAAGTAATAAAACTTTTCTCTGAGTCAAAACTGAACATAAAATCAGTTAATGCATGGAATTGGCGAAAAGTGAATGTTCCGACAAAGGACCCGTGCAGAGAAAATCCGAATGAAGATCACCGACGAGCTGAAGAATTCATCTGAACGTATCTCGAGGGATTCAATTTGCCACGAAAAAAGGGCTTCAGTTTTTCCATTAACAGCGATTCTCTCAATAGACAGAGAAGACGGAGAAATTCCGATTGGACATTACGATGTAAGATTAAATTACTGCTCAGACGAAAAGGATGCCATAGGTGTCGTCTGAGATTTACAAATGGATACCAAGGAAAGAGAGGAGTCAGAAAAAGATGTGACCAAGGATCTTAGGATTTCTTAAGAATTCTTAGGAATCTTAGAAAAGAAACGGAAGAAAATTCAGAAATTGGATGAATCGAGTTGGATTAAGAGTGTGAACAATTTTTACAGCGTTCCGTTTGCGGCGCACATGTTTCATTTACGTAATGTTGTGTGAAAACTTTGTTAAAATTGATTAATTATTATAATGAAATCAGATGTATGAGTGTTTTGAAAGAATTGAGATCTTCTTCAAAATGCTTCTCTCTATACTATTTGGAATTAGGAAATTGAAAAATCCGAATCATATCGTTGCGCCTGATAGTGGAATAGAAGAGATGCCCTTCTGCGATTTGCGTCGAGGACGTAAATATGGAGAGTCGGAATAGAATTTAAAATTTTCGTTGATGAAAGAGTTTTTCGACTCCAAAATTCGATGCTAAATCGGAATGCGGCTCTTTCGAAGAATGAATCTGTGTAATGTAAACCATTTTCATTTTTCGACAGCAATCTTTTGGTAAATGCCTCTTTCGGAGATGAAAGCATCGCTCATCTTGCGAATCATAAAACGGTTTAATGTCTCCGATCGTTTTCCTTTCTCATAGAACTATTCTTTGACAGAATGCATGATCAATATATGCATAACTTTCAATTTAACGCTCTTTAAGGTAAAACTTTTATTTTTTGGTGATTACGCAGTTAGCTTTCGTGGTAACGAACTTTCCTCGTTACTCGACAGTAAATTACTGTTGACATGCTGCTTCATGGAAACCCATAATGGGTGGCTGTGTTTAAACATCATAAAAAGTGCATTGTTTCCCGTCCACCTATTATAAAGCTGTAAAAAAGGAAGGAGAACTTTAACGTTTACGGCGTTAGTTAAGACATTTTTACGATCACCACGTGTTTTTATTTTGAGTTTCCTGGGGATCCTTGTCGTGAATTGGAGAGAGAGCGTGTCCTCCCATTTCCTATGCAGCTCGCATTACTGGTAGCAACTATCCCACAACGCCCGTTCTTCTTCTTGAGGTGAATCAACCACCGAATCGTTCCTCCAACGTCACTCCATCCTCGTAGCTCATCAAGTGAGCCGCTCCTTCGCAACACCTCCTCTTTCTCACAATATCAATTCATTTCTATCAGCTTCCACTCCCTCTTCTTTTCAAAACAATCGGCTGGATCTTAATTTCCGTATTCTGTGCAAGTCAGTGGTGAGCAACCACCTGTTCTCGTCCCACGTATAGAATTCGAGAAATATATCCCTTGAGGATGAGTCATGTCTATAATGCTATGATTCTCGCTTGCAATAGATTAGTCCAAATTTATCGCAACATGAAAATGTGGAACTGGATTTAGAGAGTTTTATTCTCTACTAGTTTGTCTTCCTTCAATTAATAGTTAGTATAGATCTATTTACTTGAATTGAAGAATGTCAGAATTATTACCCATCGTATAATTCTGGAGGTAATATTTAAATTGGAAGAAAATATATTGATCGTTCTCTGTAAATCCAACATTTTTCATTAATTGGGGTGAATTTTTCTTTCGTTTCTTCGTAAAAGTGATACATTTTCTAAACATGTGACTGTTTATTATACTCGCATTTAACTTAATCTGAGAACTAGTTTCACTAATATCACTTGTTGTTGTATATTATAGTTTTACTCTTCACTCTCGTAAACATACTTTATACGTCCTAAGGGCTTCAAATTTCATTTCACTCCTCAAATCATTTTCTCTTCCTTGAATTTCCTCAATTTCCCCCTCTGCTCTTCACTTCTCTGAAATTTCCTTTTCCCATCTTTTTCTCCAATTCACCTTCCTCACAGTGCCCATAAACCACGTGAGACGAAATGCCCGACCCATTGTTATGCAGCTTGGCGCGCGAGTAACTTCCGGCGACCCACGGAAGTACACAGGAATACCGTCATCTCTCAGGCGACCTCCCATCAAAAGAGACCTCCACCAGCTACTCCTGTACGCCATGCATTTATCCGTGCTATCTAACAGCCCACGCCTACTCATATATCCATCAACTCTTCACAATGGAGGTGTATATTACGGCTTCAGATTAAAAATCTTAGGATATTGTCTAAGTACAAACAGTCGTTTCCTCTTCTTTGAGGAACTCACCCTTATATGCACCTCCGAGATTACATCTTATTTTTACTCTTGTATGGCGATTCTCAAGGATGTGCCTTCTTTGACGCGCTCCGATGGTCTTACGGAGAGATTTTTCCATCTCTTGGAGTAACTCTATGAGGAAAGTACTTCTGCACTTCTAAGGTCTCTTGACCCTCTTCCCGAAGTGGTTTTCCTGCCCTCATCTTGGCTTTGCACCATTTCGTCACTCGTTAGGCATAATTAACTCCGAGGATATCAATTCTTAAAGCTTTTAGAACGGGATCATTAAAATCTGAGAAAATGTCCTTTAAATTACGTCTTACCTCTTTTAGTTATATTTGAATTCACCAAAGGGAGTTTATTTTATCATGAATGGCATTCGTTGGTTTAAAAGGGCGAAGAAAGGCTAGGTACATTAAAGCACGTGATGTCTATCTTAAATAGGCGTATTAATAAACGCCCTTGATGATAATCGACCCTAAAATTTATGACATTGAATTCTCTGAAAATGATTTATCTTATTGATTCGGAGGTACGTCGAATGAATATTCATAAACATAAGATGAGAATCGAATATGAAACGATGATGCTTCTCACGAATTTCAATGCGCTTGTCTTGATTCCATCGACAGGATTTGATTATCTAACCAATATCAAAGAATTTTTAGAGCAGCTTTATCATTTAATAGTCTCCTTTGAGCACTTAATATCCATCTTCTGCGACTAGATTTCTCATTCATAAAAACGATTCACCCTATACGATATAAAATAAAATCTATATGTCTGGGCATTACCTCGTGGAAGGACGTTTCAGAGTAAATGATGTGATGTATGTGAGGTATAACAGGTATGATGTGAGGTATATAGGTATGAAGAGATGTATGTGAGGTATAACAGTCAAAGAAAGTATAAGACGAGAAATGTTTTTTCAATGCGATATTTGCGAAGACTTGGTAAAATATCATTCACAATCTTTCAAAGCATTTATAAATTCAAATGATAGATTGACATTAATATTTCGCAACTTGATCATTTATTTTTTATTTTCGGTTAATTATGTTAATTTAAGTATATAATATTAAATGACTACAGATAGGCAATTAGCCCGGCGGCAGAAATAAAAAACACTTTTCAATGTTCGTAAATTACGATCTTATACATACCTTTAAATTAAGTATATTTTACAATTGATCAAAAATTTCATCACTAAAGAAGAGGTTTTCTTCATTAGAAAAACATCTAGCGAAAGAGACGTGAAGGGAAAGCAGCACAAGGATTTGTTCATTATCCTTCCAATCGCACATTCACCCTTAATTCCCTCATTTTTCGGAGGGAATGAGACCTTGCTAAAATCCTCTCATGCCGCTAATCCTTAACCAGACCCGCGAGCCGCAGAACACTGTCTCATTCCAGGGCAATCCCTTCTAACTCCTTCACCCCCTCCGAGCTTTCATCTCTCTTGTATCCAACAGAAACCAAAGGCAGTGATCCCCCCCCATTGTTGCCTGCGGTGGCATTCTTTTCCAAATGCAGCGGTCGTTCCTTTTTCCATTACTTTGTGTCCACACCATTTAATTCTCATAAAGAGAATACCTATAAATCGGGTTATTTTCCCATCTCTTCTGTTCGAAGGAAAAGTTTCAAGGGTGTAAATTTATATGGAAGGAGAGGAAGAAAAGACCGGTGATTGATATCGTATCGTATTCGGAGCGTGGATATATTAAGAAAACTGTTTTTCGCTACTGCAATAAGACCGACGGAAATATCAATGGAAACACTCTTGGGAGCATTTTGATGGGGATGGTATTAAATGAAATCAATACTGCAAGGTAAGACTTACTGAAAAGCTATAGTAGAATGAAAAACTTAGTAAATATGTGGAATTTTTCCAAGTTCATCATTTTTGGATAGTGTGAGCTTCGATTAAGTAAAGTATTCTCGGAGGGACTTATATTTTAATTAATTCACAAATGCCATTTTTCCTCACTAGTCAAATACGAAGAACAGAGGATATAGTATGGATTGTTGGGGAAAATGAAGCGGAAAACCTCTGCTGAATCTTAACACTTTCAGAGACCAAAGAAACATGGTTTGGAGAAATGAAATGCGAAACTGATATTCTCGACGCGAAAGTGAAAGAGATTGTTCAGTTTGCTCTCGATTTAATCCAAACTCGTGATTGGGAACGTAACCTGAAACGCGATGTTGTTACAATCAGATTCTGTATCCCTGCAGAGCGCATTTCATCCCATGAAAGAGCTCATCTTTTTAAGCCTTCTTCGGGAAATTGGTTCAAGAACATTTGATTCTCATCTCCCTCCTAAAATCCACCGGAGAAAAACTGTTCCCCTCTTTCCGAGGGAAAGCAATACTTCCACAATCTTACTGTTCCTTTTAAGCTCCTTCGCTCTCGATTCTTCCCTTTTCCGCCCAATAACACTCTCGTGTGCTTTAATCCCCAATGAGAATTAACACGGGGCTCTAAGAAGAGATCGCTGGATTATGGGATTGGGACCGGTGTGGGGATTTTATTAGAGAAGTGATTTGCTATCCTTTCAACATAAGGAAGGAGGACTACTATATTGTATTAAACCACTGAAAACGTAGATGGGAAGAGTGTGGTTTGAGGCTCGGATCCTATGACTATTGTATTTACTTAAATTCCTACAAAATTAAGGGATAAGGGGCAGTTAAATATAATTCTTGAACCTTAAGTATGTATTCATTATTATTAATTGCGAAATGAAAAACATACCGAGGATTAATATTTTCAAACGAATTTTTCAACATTACTGTCTCTGATGAATACACTGTTTTTAATATCTGCTTAACATTCTTTAAAGTACCTTTTAAAGCTTATGAGCTTTCTAAACAATGCAATTCCAACAAGTCGAGCAATTTAGAATAATTTAGAAAAAGTCTTCTTGAACGCGTGAAAATTAACGTTTCCTTTTCCGGAATCGTTAACAAGAGATAATAAAAGTACTGGTGAAACTGGAGCATTTTCGAGCAGATTATGATACAGTATTGAATGCTCCAACTATTTATAGATTAGAAAAAATATAAAATAAAGAGTATTTGAGAGACGATGGCAAAAAAATAACATGCGTAGTGTAATAATTCTTGTTGCAAAACTAAAAGAAGTCTAAATATATTTCTCATCTTGAAATTGCTTAAGTTAATTAAATATCAGTATATGAATGAATATTTATGACATATACATTTTTTTCGCCATTGCAGCCACTGAGATTCTTAAAATGCTTCTATAATGAAAAATACATGTATGAAATTCGTCCTCTGGTATCAAACCTCTTTCTTTTATCCTCTCATTCAAAAAAAGGTGTTTGAATTTATGCTCGGAACTTTAAATAGAACAGATTAGTAGCTCTGCCTTTGATTAAAAAGCTTTCTGGAGCCATTTTTCTTCAACCGTCAATATTATTCGTAGGATTTATGATGAGATTAATGGAGAATCGCTGCATTCCTACAGCGAATCTCATTTTCCGCTTCCATCCATTGTAGCCATCGCTTTAAAACGCTCATCTCTCGGTGCCGCGAGTAATCAACCTAATGACCGACTTGGAAAAGCCGGACTGAAATCTCTTATTCTTCCATCTCACGTCTCATAACTCTTGCTCGTATTTTTGTACATCATCCCGCTTTATGATCTTCAACTTAGTCTGTTTGAATATCCTTCCCAAAATGTTATCCTCATTTCCTTTCACCTTTCAAGAACTCTATGTACAATCCACAATGCAATTCGATATACCTTTACAACTTAAGTGATAGTGGATATGGATGAGTACTATTAAGTATAGGAGATAATTAACCTCTCTAACGGAATTGCAGAATCAATTAAAGAAGGAAAATTATTATTTCTCTCGTCCTAAAGGAAAAATACAGTTATTTCCTTCAATTTATCGGAATTCCCTTTTCTCCTTGCTTTTACTACATCAATGATATTTGATTTTTCAAAATATTTTTAAATATCCTAATTGATTTCAATCTTATTTGTTATATAGTATATTATTATGCAAGTATTTTTAGACCTTTTTAGCTAATTTTTCTATGCACATGATCCGTTTAAATTGGTTGATACATTGGATGATATCGTTCTAATAATATCGGTTAACGCTGAGGCTTTATATCGGTGATTTTTGAAACCACTATGAAATAAATGAACTTGTAAAAACATATCGCAGAAAAAATCTAAATTTAACAATTTTACTTCAGTAAAAGTGAAAATAATACATGCAAGTATTCTGTTTTAACTATTGATTTTAAAACTATATAATAATGAGCGTGAATGAAGGATGAACATGAGTAATTAGTGTTTAATGTTTCGTTATTCATTTATCTTCATTAATATTTCTACAGTAAAAACTGCAGATACATATATATATATATATAATTAAATCATGGCCATTTATAAAAGAAGTGATTTTTAAAATTATAATTATAGTGCTTGAATTCATTCAATTACCATTCGTCATTCGTAAATTGTAAGGCAAATTCTCAATTCGTTCCCTTAAATAAAGCCCATCGTTATCTGTCCAACGTAAAACTTAATTTCTGTCTTCCAATTCATCCTTTTTCCTCATCCTCCGTTTTGCTCTCCTGTTCCGACCCTCGTAAGCCGGGGAAGACCAGAGGTCAGCCGGAAGATGTGTCAATGCTGTCCTGGTCATCCAAGGGCTTTAAAGCGGGTGCGAGATCAGGTTTAGAGCAAAGACCACAGGTTTTGGTTGGTCGGGTCACTGCTGTATGGCGCCGGGTATCCGGTGAACCACGAAAAGACGGGCATTAAAGTCGGTGGTCGGGGCATCAATGAGGATTAAGGTGGTCGAAATTTTCACGTAAATCATTGTGGGAGATTTCAGTGATAGATGGGTGAGGGTTTTAGGAGCGATCAAATTCATGAAAAATCTCTAAACGATTTTCCTGCCTTCCGACGAGGAATTAATTGCGGATTAAGCTAAAAATAGAACTGTCATTTACCTTCTCCGTCGTTGACTGCTGGATTTAACCCGAGTTTAACTTGTTTCAAAAATGTAAAACTTTCAACTCTCTATGTTGTGGTTATTTACGTTTTTCGACAGTTATTCAAATCGAACTTAACGTAATTTTTCGATGATAAATTTGAAATGTTGAGAATTAATGATGAATTATTTTAGCTGTGCAAACACATTATATCATAAGGGATACTTAATTATTTTATCTTTCACTATGCATCACTTGTTGCCTTGGGTAAAATTATTGCGATTTCATGTGTTTCAAAAATTTTAATCACTCTAGAGTATAAAAATCTATTGCACTTGCTGTTGAACCTTATTTATGACTACATACATTAATTAAAAGAACTGTTTCATCTTTAGAGGAAATAAATTTCCAACAATTTCGCTGACGGTGCAAAGATTAACCTTTTTAATTTGGAGAACTTTTCAGCATTCATTATCTCGCGAAAAAAATAGGGAAATAAAGAATGAAGTACAGTTAAAATTCGTTGCAGTTAGCGAAGCAAAAGAGTGCGTTTTTTATAGTTGCTGGACAATCTCTATCTCCCGTCTCCCTGTTAGTTTTGGAATTCCACTGGAATTGTGCAAATTCCTCGCGTAATTAGGGTTCGTCTAATTTGCCCAGAAGCCGAATCACCCTTCCGTCGGACATTTGCAATTACGAATTAATTTGGAAATTGCTCGCGTATTCCTGGTTATTTAATTTTAGGTTTCAAACTTTTAATAAAAAGAGAAAAGAATTGCATCATAGCGCAATGGTTGATGAGGCATAGAAAGTCTTACGAAGCACGAAAGAGATTAAAAGGAATAAATATAATATTTATTATTTCTATCTCTCTTGCAAACAGTTCATTATAGGTTTTTATATATCATCTAACAAATCAAAAATCATCGAAAAACAGACCTACCAATTCACGATGTTCATGAGCTGCATTTATGAAATTCAATTTTATTCTCCTTAAACTTTGACATGTATCTTATATCAAATTGTAAAATAACGTAACGTACTCCAAAAATAGTTTTGGTCATATATGTATGTATATATGTATAAGATAATCTGTGATTAAACTTCAAGAATGAAGCTATTTGTGCCTTTAGAATCCAGGTAGACTATGGAAATCTATGGTAAAGAGCCACCGTTTAGCAGTGCCGCAAGAACCTTGATGTGAGAGTATCATGAAATACAAAAGAGGGATGTCAAAAGGCAGTAATTAGACTTAAATGTGAGACGAATGGGAGCTTGGGTTCGAAGGCAACTAAAAGTCACACTGATTGCACTCAAATTGCGCAGAACTACGCTCCCGTATAATCATCTTCAACGAAAACCTCGCTGTCATTTCATTTACATCCGCTCAATCCCTCTCCAGTCTTCTCACCCGCGTCTTATCTGACCACGCGTGAAATGGAAGAAAAGGGGATCTCCTTTGGAGGGATTAATTAGTATGTAAAATGGATGAAAGGGAGAGTGGAGAAAGGAGAGGTGAGTCACCGGAAAGAAAGAATTTGATTTTAAAGGGAGGAATGAAGTTGAGGAAGAGTAAAATAGCTAGGATAGATTAAAAGAGATTAATCAGAGGGAGACATTTAGGTGGTGGTAAGAATAAACGAAGAAGGCGAAAATAGAGTGTGATGGTAAACGGGATAACTGAAGGATTAAAGTTTTAATAGATAATTTTTTTGTTAACGATTTTCAAGTGCGATTCAATATCATCAAATGTATAGAAGATAAATAGTGAGCGCTATTTGAACAAAGTTCTTCTTTTAGAGAGATTTCTCTTTAAAATGCTCAAATTGATATAATTAAAAAGTATAGATAAAGTATAAATAATAAAAGGTACCACAGCAATTCTAGTGCGACATTTATTTCGGATCAAAAGTTTCAACTGCGAAAGGGACTTTTTCGGTGTATGGAATCCACAACGCGGCGGAAGTAAATGGCTTCTTTGGGTCCCACGGGGAGATTGGCACACCTTCGCAGAGTGTGGAATGTCAAGAAGGGGATTTTTCATGATCCGACCCTTTTTTCGGAAGTTTACGGCGTATTCGGAGACCGGATCACATCCTCTCTCGGTGCATCACCCCGCGTGAAATTATTCCGCTTTTTTTGCAACGCTAAGGTAAATCGAGGGCTCCGATCTATTTCTTCTTCTCCATCGGCAGTCAGACTCTATAAAGAAATGGCCAATTTCCCGTAAAATAGCCTAATTTTTTAAGATTTCCGCGAGATTGGAAAATTTTATTGAAAAGCTAGCGCATTATCTAGATTCATTTCGATGATTTGTTTGAGCATCCATTATGCAAATCATTTGTCCATAAACATTCCAAAATTTGGACTGCTTCTTCGATGTAAAGCAAAAAAAAAACATTTTTAGGAAAAGGAAAATTAAAATGAATACTAAAATCGAACTTATTTTTCAAACCATTTTCAAAATAATTTCATATTTAACGCACTAAAAGGACGACATTATAACTAAAAGATTGAATACCTTTAATCAAACTCAAATGTTTAGATTTGTTTCCGGTAAAGCTTCATATCCTCAACTTATGTACTATTTAATTCGGTTATTTTGAGAATTATTGCCGATGATGAAATTGACTTTGGCGTGCGTTTACGGTCGATTACCATTCCTACTATCAAATAATTGTTTAACCTGAATCGAAAAAAACTTCAACCACTGCAAGAATATGGGAGTTCATTAAGGCAAAAGTACATTTGTCTTCGGTAGATATATCCATTAATTTTTAGCCAAATACACATTCGAAAGAGTGTACGTTTTATCAGTTTTATATAATATTTTTAATACGTTCTACTAATACCATATTCTATTCATTTTTATTTTAGACATCCAAACATTTTATATGAATAACGCTAAAGATAGAACAGATTTAATTTGATTCATCTTTTCCACAATTGCGTTATTTCCCTTTCCGCAATTTCATCGTATTTCTTTTCCATCTTTTATTTGATAAATGCCCTTTTCCTCACAGGAAACGATATTCTCCGAAACTTCCTCGTCCTCAGAGTTTCCCACCAAAGTTCACCACCAAATGCACCGAATGTGTACTTTTAAATATACAGTGGACGTAACGGGAGGATGAGTCTTTATATTCCCTTTCATTCGCCTTTTCGCCATAAAGCTATTTATTCCTCCAATATTTTATAGCTTTTTATATCATTTCCGTACGGTTCACGCCCATCCTCTTATGGCGTCTTGTAACGCACATCTCTGCCGTTGAAATGTTATACCAGCCCCTCATGTGCCACTCTCCTATTTCGTTAGCCTCTCTTGTACCCATCATCAATTATATCCTAGACTTTGATCTTACTTCCTTTCTTTTTCAATAATTTTCATATTCACGAGGAATAATTCTATTTCATTCTTTCCTCTCTTTACTTTTCCCAGATCTGTGTACTTTAATCGTTTCACTTTATTTTATCGATTTAAGTTCTCCTCTCTCTTTTCCTCTCTTGTTTTATAAATTCTCTCTTACGGCGTGTTTTATTGTGCTCTTTGTCTGTTCACCACCTGAAAGGAATTTATTCGCCTTGCTACCGATTCACGTCATTACTCTTCCCACGTGAGTGTGCTCTTTGTTTCCCAGCCTCACATTCTTTATTTCTCCGTTCAATTGTCTCTCTCCCATTTCGTTTTTCGAGGAGAACTTCCGAGGCTTTTATGAAATGTAATGAAGGAGAATATATGGATAAACTTCGTTATAATGCTTCTGCAAGTTTTGTCATCGGTCTATGGGTTCATTGCACTGCGTCTCCGTCTGTATGTCATGGGAAAGGAACAGTGTAATGGACGTTTATTACCTTTGAATAATTACTAAGAATATCCAAATATGACATCCTCAGAAACAGCGTCTTCTGTTGTAGAAAAGGAAATTTGAGGGTCATTTTCATAGATAAAGGCTACAAAATCGTATTTGATAATTTCTTTCTTTCAAAACTCTCCAACGTTTAATGATGAGAACAATGAGTCGATCAGTTTTTTCCAATTCAATTCGTCTGATGAAATGAAACGACTGATAATGGACATTTTATTTGTGATTCAGAAAATTCTTCTACTTTGCAAAACTGGAAATTTGGCATTGGATTGAATTTTTCACCGATGTTTATGAAAATAGCTTTTGAAATTTCAATTACGCTTTGAGCTGAACAATTCCGATTTAATTAAAATCCACGAAGTTTAATGAATTTAACATTTATCAACTTTCATCGAACGACAAATCATTTTCAGGCTCTGAACCGATGTGACATCTCATATCATAAAATTATATGTTGATTAAATACGCTCTTTCTAACTTGAAAATGCGAATAGTTAATGGGATGTATTAAAATAAACTAGTAGCTCTATTTCATTTTCTTTTACAAATAAGATCGATCACTAAAATAGCGTTATGCGATTTACGTCCGTGTCCTCATCTGATCTATCCTTATCAACTCTTGTTCCACACCCTACAAAACAATCTCCCCCTCCAGTCCATTTCCTCCTCTCCAACGTATCTTTACCCCATTTCCTTCCCATTGCAGTGGGAGAAGAAATGCCGTCGTGACAAATGAAAGTGCGGAAAAGAGATCGAAGAGACGCTTTAAGGAGATGAATGAGAGAAGAATTGCTTTTTATGGAATGATAAAGAACCGTATTTTGATTATTGAATTAAGAATGACGAGAATGTAAAAAAAAGATCCAATTTAAATGCAAGGATGAAGTAATCTTCCCTTAATATACAAAATATTTAAAATGTTCAGATGTGTGAATTTTCAGATTAAAGAATAGAGAGAGAATGATATTTGACATCAAATATATGAGTAAACTACTATTTACATGAAAAATTCAAGGATTGTGAATATTAACATAAAACGGAAAATTTCGGTAAAAAAACTTTTCTCAGAGAAAGAAACATTTCACTAAATTTGTAGGTTTTTTATTACATCATAAGAATGAATCCATTTAATTCTTTTATATCGAATATCGTTAAACAGAGTCCTATTACCACGAAGAACGTGCTATCAACAGCACTCCCTGATGCTGGAAATCAAAGATTATAATAAAAAAAGATTTAGAGCATAAAAATTCTCGTCGATGCTACATTTTCTTACGATTCCGACAAATCCCTTTCCCTTTCATATGTATCTTATTTACGTCCCAAAGTTGTGTTAACAACCCTTTCCCCGAAGAAGCCCTCTTCCCCATAGCTTATCTCTCACCCCAATTGCCTCTTTGGCAAGCGCCCATGGAGTACACAATAGGCAAATTCACTTGGAGGCCTTGTGTTACCGGCTCGAGAATTGACCATTTGGAATGCTTCCATGTTCTTCGGAAGAAAAAAAAGGAAATAAGTTTACAAGGGGAGATGAATGTTGCGAGTTCCCTCTTCGTCGCACTTAACACTTGGTAAACTTTGGGGTGAAAGGAGTCCAGAAGGGACATTAAGACGCTTTTTCGTGCACTTAGAGGAACAAGGGGTTAATCTGAAAGGCCTCTTTAGTTGAATCTCTAATTGGACCTATAAATATGTGTGCTGATACCATAATTTGCTAATGCATATTACCATGAGTGAAGATGATAGTTGATCACGTCTCTCTTCTGAATAATCGGAATTCACTAATTTCAAGATTATTCATGAATCCAGTTCTGATGTATACCTTCTTGATGACATTTTCATGGAATTCTGATAAAAAACTTCTAAAATGCTATCTTTTAAGCGACTAGTATTTTATGTGTGTCATATACACCTTGTACGATTTGATCGTTAAGGTATTTTCCGAGGTTATATTTGTGAAGGAACAAAATGTATCTAAACAGGAGTCTTTTATGATAGATAATAGACGGCAATTTCAACAGTTAGTATGTCGGTATAGAAATGGTCAATAGATGTGTAATTCTAGAGGATATGCTAATCAGTTTTAATTGACGGAACTATTTGGAATTTTCTTCCTCATTTTTCTTATTTTTGTAACTTTTAAAGAGTTGGTTCTCTTCACAGAACTACTAATTAAAGCTACCCTTCACATGTATGACGTTTTTGAATTATACGTTGGTTCTAATCAGGATTGCTCATATCCTCTGCTGTAGGCGATAATTTTAGTGAAACAGTTTTATTATCTATCGTAACAACTAAAAAATAATATTATTTGTCATAGATTTATCGATACATCGAGTGTAAACGAAAACATTTAGATTTCATTAGAAACGTATTCTATTCCATGAGCATAGTTTTAGATCGCAATTCATCTGGTGCACTCAAACATTTCATTACTATACAATCGAAAAGTAGCGCCCACTGAAATTCATTTGTTTCGAAATTCACGATATTCGTCCTTCCTCTTTACAGTTCTGAGAAGATAGGTTACATTTCGCAATGGTTGACAAAATAGATTTTCCATTGAAGTCCATGGAAATTTTTTATTGGCGACTCAGAAAGGTGGTACCTGACGGAAGTACCATGTATGAATATTCAGCTGCCAAATGCCGTCCTCTTTCGTTGTGTGGTTCACTTGCCGTCCGCATGCGTCAAAACCTTCCATCATTCGGTTCGAACAAGCACTCGAACACGGCACGTGAGGTGCATGTCAGCCGACCCGTCATAGACGCCGTCGACATTCTAAATATATTCGTTTCGGAATCGGAGTCCATCTACTTCTGAACTTACTTTTTGTTCACCCGAAAAGAACACGTTATGTCGTAGTTTATCTAAATGGTGTACATTAGACGTAAAACATAAATGAGGATTATGAGAATGAGATTAGAGAGATTTGTTGCTCCTTGGTCAGGACCGTCAGTTAACCCCGTTTAGTTAAATTTGATAACAAACAGTTAAAATTTAATTATCATATTCAATATATCCATAATGTTCAATTATCATATTATCACAATGCCTTATCATTCCTTAAAGTATTCTATATATAATCATTTTTCAAATTATTTTCTTTTGCAAGAGCCGTTTATAGAAGATAAATTCTATCAGCTTCTATTATTTCAGTAATATTTGGAGAAGACAAATTCAAAAAATTTAATTCTGAAAATATTTCGCATGACTGGTCGCTTAGCATATTTTCATTCGAATTTTCGTCCAATCTGCGAGAACTCAATTTTTGGATCCTTTTAGCATCTTGATCACGAAAACTCGCTAATTTTTAGGAATGACGCGTTACGTAGCTCGATCATCTCCCCAATCTAAATGGAATTCTTCAAATAAAATACACTAATATGATAGATAGGAAGAACTCCGGTTTATTAGCGCCATCAAGATAAACCGCTAATAAAAGGATTGGTGGCGACTCGCCTTTCTCTTGGTAAATAGACGACTTTCGTGCTTAGCTGATTAGAAGCACACATCTTCCATGGTCGATCGATGCGAAACGTAGAAGTGTGCATTTCAAATTCGGCAAGTCTTTCATTGCGAACTCTACTTCGTGTTCACAACCCCTTAATCTCCGTGAGCTGTTGCTGCCGTTCCTACCACTCCAACCAATCACGATATTGGTGTCACCCCTAGAAGGGGTCTTGCAAGAGGCAACCGTCCGTGACGCGGTTGTCAGTGGTGGGCCCAGGATGAAGCTGTCTTGCAAAGTGTTACGCACGGGATCCCAATCCATTGAGGCCTCTGACACAGCCATACACTTCCCGTACATCCTGGTGGCTATGAACACGTCAATGCTAACCTACTACATCGCAGGTTTTTGGAAAAAGAGTACTACTCGTAATATGTGGGACATCCTCATGTTGGTCACAGTTTTGTAATTCCTCAAAGAAATGAACCTCCTATACAGGATTTCTTCAAAATATTGTATTGTTCAATTTTCTTATTTTAATCAAAATATTTATGTTTCAATTGAAGTACGTAATAGTGTTCGGAAGTGTGGTTAATTAATCCTTTAATTTTACCACTTTCTCGATCCGAGAAGAGTAAGATCGCAAATATTAAGTATGTAAAAATAGCGTGCTTAAATGCACTATTTTTTATCTGGAATCTTTGGAACCTTTTGCGTAACACAGAATCCATCCGCGGAGGCTACTCACGCGAATTCCAGCAAACTTTGGCAGTTATTCGAGGATTTAGTAGCCGAAGTTCGAACGCTAAGAAGTTTTCTGAATTCCTCGCATCGTTTCCTTGTTTGAGAGGGTGCGTGATCGAGACCCATTCTGATGAGATCGATGAGTGGTTGTATTTTGCAAGGAGACGCTAAGGATGATAACAAAGGAAGGGGTATTATAGATGTGAATTAAAGAAAAATGTCAGTCTATAGAAGTGTTAGCGAATAGTGATATTGAAGGATTATCATTTTAAATATTAAAAAACATTTACACATGAAATAGAATATTATTTGAATGAACTTGGAAGAAGAAAGAAATGTTTAGTCTTTGTTTTGCGATTTCAATGTCATTCATACAGATTTCGGAAGTATCGTTTTATTGAAATTTAATTTATCCATTTCCTAATGGCGGTTTGCTGATTCTCACAGTTAAAGTTTTTGGTAGAACACTCATTCTTATGTCTATCATTGTAAGAACTATAAGGATCTTTCACTGAAATAAGTGTTACATAATATTAAAATAAACTGCGAATCGTTGTTCACAGGCATTAGCCTGAACAATATTGTTTCAACAAATTTAAGTATTTTATTTCGCTATTTTATATTGAGGATTGTTGAAGGGTTCCAACTAAGTTACATATTTATTCGTCGAAGACAATGTTCATTATTCAATGTTCACGTACGTAATGCGATTGAATTCAGTTATATATTGCCAAATTGCAGATCTTTTAAGCTCGAAATTGTGTTGTATAAATACTTAATATTATATATCTATGGTATTTCAAATGGAAATGTTGAAATAGCAAGAAAGATGGTGGTGTTGTGTCTCAATGGAATAAAGAATGCGAAGAGCTTGTCTTTCGGTCACGCGAGATGCAGTCTAAAGATAAGTGGAAACCCCCTGCGCTCAGTTCGACCCACACTTCGAGGAACGAAATGTCAAGCAGATGGCAAATATGAAAAAAGTATCTAGATTGCGGAAGAGTAAGTCTTCTTTTAGAAACGTTTTGTATGAGCGAAACGACGACATTATTTCATCTGGAGTCACGTCAAGATGAGATCGGATAGCAGAGAAGGCTTTTTCTCGAATAAGCGAGGTATAACTGATCTTGATTCTATTAGGGGCGATATTTGCATGGCTGAGAAAACGCTGAGTTATTCTACCTCGGCTACGAGGAAATAAACTTCCTAACAGATTCTCGCTGGATAAGGAATGTGGGTGGTCGATGTACTGTAATATATATATATATATTACAGTACTGTAATATATTTGGAAATGTGAAGATGGAAATATATATATATATATATATATATATATATATATATATATATATATATATATATATTGTTGTCAGTTGTAGCATTTCCTTGAAATTGACTTCCGCAAAAATGACGGAACTCGAAAAAAGTGCCATTTTTGGGTACCTTAGTTTATATTTTTTCTTGCCGAAGATTAAGTATTCAATCTGCGGACGCAAAAAAAATCTCACTTTAAGTAAATAAAATATGCTTAGTTTGATGTAAAAACAACTTCTGTAGGTTGTGTACTAAGCTAGCAATAAATTCACAAATTCCAAAGGCACATTATTAATACTTCGACTACTGTTTACGGAAGTAATAGCTGTAGTGAGAGGCAACGTGAGAGCGATTATAAGGTGTAAATATAGAAAATTCTGGAAAACGCTAGATGAGATATTTGTTTTATTTTACAAATAAATATCTCTCTTTGATTGAAAATAATGTCGAATATACGATAGCATTTGGAAATGTGAAGATGGAAATATATTATTCACAATATTCATATCCTTACGAATCTAGAGAGTGTATGTTCGTATGAATTCTTTAATAACATCTATATCTACAAAATATATAGATTAAATATAAATGATATAGGGTACATAATTTATTTTGAACAGTTATATTAATGAGAATCATTTCACTGATGAATAACCACTTTTGACGGAAGGTACATCCTCCTCTTTATACTGCATATTCATATTGTTTTAGTTTTTGCGATGTTAGCTTAGCATTGCTTCACTTTTATTTGTATTATGGTTTAAGGTTACAAAACAATACAACTCCTATTTTTTGCATAATATCAACAATCATGGATCAAGATCACCTTGTCATGGACAAGAAACTCTTTATATATTTTTACAAGTTTATCTATGAAAAATAAATAAATGATAGTTTTGTTGTTTTCTCTTGAAAAATATCGACACACTTTAAATGTTCATTCCGGATAGAATCATTCAACGGATTGAAGGAGCCTCTTCTGGCTAAAAGAGACGCGAATTAATCAGTAAGCTTCTGTGCGTCGCATCTGCTGGCGTCTCTCCATTCTGGTCACAATATTCACCAATCCGTTTGATTCAAGTTTCTTTCGCCGGCCACTTAAAACTGAGGGAATTCATTTACGAAACCCTTTCGAAGGACAGAGAGAGGGAACGGAGAGGCGGTTTGTGGGAATTGCCTCTCATCCAGACCGCATTGTAGATGCGCAGATGGGAAAGTAGATGCAGCCGAGACCATTATGGACGATGTGTCCAGATAGGACGAGATGCCCTACAGGCTGCTGACTTGTTTGCACGTTAATTGCCCAATAAATACTGCCAAAGTTTATTTTCTCGCAATATGGTGACGAACGCAGCCCAAAAGTGGTTACTCCTCCATTTAATCGGATCGCTATTTATGAATCGGATTTGAGGGTTTTTGCCACATTTGCCGGTCGAAATAGAGCGGCACTGTTGTTTCAGCGAAGTGATTGAACCGTTTGTAAACAAGTGGAGGAAGTAAATGGAGAGGGTAAAATGCCTCTAATCCAGCGAGATTATTTTAATTGATACATTTGTTGACCGGAGACTTAATTTACAATTCAGATGAAAGGATTCTTTTCCTGCTCGGACATTGAAATCTGGGCGACTCTTAATCCGATGCCATTACGACATATGGAGCATATTCAATCATTGCTAATCGGAGGAATATGCTAAACATTCTTTCTGTTTCCGACTAAAAAAGTTCTGACAACAGCCTTCCATAGCCATTTATAAAATTGTGTAAACAGGGAATCGGAATTACAGAAGGAATCGATCGTCACAAAAAACAGTTCCACGCAATTCGAGGGTCACCACCTGGGCCTTTCTCACGCTTCACCAAAGAGTTGTGATTTTTAATTCGCTTGATGAGAAATCGCCCGATGAACAGGGATTATTTCACGGCGATTTCAGAGGAATTTTGGATCGGAATAAGGGCATTCCATTAGAGGAATGCATTGGAAGTAGAGGGACAATAGTAATGGATGTTTGTTTTTTCACTGTCTAATCATGATGTGCATAACCGAAAGAATTTAGACGCTATTCGAGAAGTGTTAATGTTCGCAGTTTCATACTCTGCTTCCCATGTTATTAGCTTTAATTAGCACCGTTTATGTATGCATAAATTTATAATAAATTTATAAATAAACAATCGTTCGTTCCATGATAATATATATATATATATATTAAATAAAAGCTTTTGAGTTTCCGTTAGAAGTTATAAGCTTATAGAACAGTAATATTGATTTACTCGCGCTGAAAGGAGCACCATGAGGTGCGGAAATAGTCATGGTAATTTGCTTCACTTATTCTGAGCCTTCAAATTCAGATTTTTCCTAAGCACGCATGATAAAATCACGCTAGATATGAAAATGAAACTAACTAAAAGTAAATTTTCTTCAATCGCTCAATAATTTAATGGCCATCTTTAATCTTATAAGCACAGATTTAATATTCTAGCTTAGAGAATTAGAGGAAAACGGTATCGTCATACTCTGGTATGATAATATGAAATGCATTTATTGTAGATGACTCTGCTGTGATACTATTTCTGTCTAAATCTTTATTCGCATGATCTTTTAAGTCGGTCTGGTGCAATTAAATTTTGAAACAGCATGAGCGTATTTCTATTTATTTTGAAGAATCTATATAATGAATTGATTGGGAAAATATTAGATGAATGCACAAAAAATTAAAACTTTATCTAATTATTACATAAAAGAAAGTTTGAAGTGAAATTCTACAAGTACCCTCAAATTCAAAAATCACTATAACTGAAAACTTGAATTCACTGTCGTATAGATACATACTTCGTTCTACCTGAATTCTCAAATCGATTGTTCTCTCATCCAAAGCATCGGCGAAAACATTCCGCTTCCAGAGTAAATACGATCGAAACCACCATTTTTCCGCAACAGCGAAATTATCTCCGCTATCGACACTTTCCCCCCCAAAAAGGCGCACCAAGAAACAACGGGAAAAAAGCAATTACGCGAATTTAGCTCACGAACCTCGGGGAAACGAAAAAATGATGCCTTTTCCCTCAACGTTTCACCATTCCGAGGAAACGTAAAACTTTTTTGTTTAAAAAACACAAAAGATTCCATAAAATCACGGGAAGGAGTCCATTAGCACGACTGTTAAAATCGCAGCTACGCCATTAAAAGAGATCAGCGAAGAAGTTTGAAAAGTCTCGAGGGAATAGAGAGTAATAAGGGGTCTATGTAATTGCCGTTGAGACGAAACTGCGTGTCTCTAAAAGTGAAGGGTTGTTGCGATAGGGGAAGCGACGTAAATGCGTGCATAGCTCAGAGCAATGAATAAAGCGTGGGAACGACGGGCGATTGCTCACGATCAGCATGACTTTTATTCTCTCGTTATTTGAAGTAGTTACTGAAGTCATTCTTGAGCTTCTAAGTGATCCTCTTTGAAAAGCTACTGTTTATGTCTCCTTATCGACCTCCATGGTGTTCATTTTATTAGTTAAACTTAGCTTTTTTTATTAAAAATATAGTCCCTGATCGATGTTTCGTATATTCAGCTTCAAAAGTATTTCTAAGTTTTTTAATCGCATTCGAGGAAGGATATCCACTTAAAAGCCTAAGCAAGGAATCCGTTGAATGGATTTTTTCTACACAGATAATTGGTATTTCACTGAAAAATGAATAATTATGAAAACCTTTCTAAACAGTTTTCAAATAAAATCTCAGAAACTATAAATATTCAAGCAGTAGAAATGCTTTTTTCTCTCAAAACTTTGTACTGCTGAATCGTTTGTACAGATAACTTTTTAAAACTTCAAAAGCCCTTTTAACAAAGCTCCACTACCATGCGATTTCATTCTGGGATTCATAGGTGACTGTTGTTATATCACTTTTATAGATATTTAATATATATCATATTATAGACAATTATAATATTAGACATATATATATATATATATATATATATATAAATTATGAATTATCTTAAATGGCGTGAAAAGGCGTTCGTGGAAAGCCATAGTAAAATTTAAATCTTTGTAATTTCATTATATTTTTATCTGAATACGATTTTTTAATAGTAATAATTTCGAAGCTCTCTAGGAGTTTCAATTCAACGAGAATAAAAAAAATTGGCTTTAATTTCCCTCCTTTTTTTAATTATATATCCATTTCAATGTTTAAAACCACATAGAATAGTTGCATAAAATAAATAAAAGATAGTAAACTGAGGCTGTCGACTCATTATAATCCCTCTTAATCTAGGAAGAACATCTTCAGTAGATAATTTTAAAGTGATATTCGCTAATTCGAAGCCTTTAAGACGTCAATTAAAATGCAAAATTGCCTAAGGTCGTTCATTCCCCTTTACGATTCCAGTTACAAATCCACGACCAGATTATTATTGCTGTGTTCGGGGGATGATAGGTGGCGGTCTTTAATGGCGGAGGAGTGGTTAAGGGAACGAGAGGTGATAGCTCCTCCTTGTCTCTTCTCTAAGAGTACCTTCGTAAAGCAAACGTGCTTGCCTTAAGGGAACGAAGCTTTGGTGGGGTTGTTGATGCAGGAGAAGCAGAGAGGGAAAATTCAGGGTTAAATTTTCGCTGCAATTAGTATTTGCGCATTTTTCCTCATGAAGCATTGGATACAGTCTTTGGAAACATAAAAGATAACGAAAAATATAATACGACAAAAGTTCTTTCTGCACTTGTTCATATTCTCCCGGTGAAAATGTTCGCTTACCACTGATAATAGCATTGTGATGGACGATAGCCAATCTATGAAATTCGTGTGAATGGAGAGATAATAATTTCAGAATTCATTAATTTATTTGTGAGAGCTACGAGACTTAATCTTTGCTTATACCGTAAACGTTAAAATTGGGGTGAAAATATAATTTTATCTTATTAAACGATTCTTATTTGAATCTTCAGTTTAAATAAAAATTCAATTCTCAAAATAAACTTTGGAGAATACAATTGATTGTTCAAGATAACTGAAAAATTTATCTTTATCTTATCTTTGAGGAATAAAACTTTGAATAATTAAAAAAATCAAATTTTGAATCATCATACTGTTACAACATAATGTCATTCTCATTTTCAGGGAAAATGTTCACCGATGAATAATCTAGAAATTCAGCAAACTATATATGAACTGCAACAGAAAGTAATAACCTCATCTTTGCGTAAATTCATCTTTTGTGAATACTTGTTATAAAAATATTTCGTAAATACTCAAGAGTCCTCAATGGCACCGACGAATAGCCTTGATGATGATGACGAAAGTAATCTATTGGCAAAAAAAATACGAAAGCCTTATCAAAGTAACAAAGGCAAAACCTATTAAAACGAAGAAGATAGTGGAAATTAGTTTGCTTTTTAGATGCCATGAAGATCTTATCAACGATTCGACTCTTTATCTTGGAAAACACGCAACATTTTGGAAACATTTATCGGATAATGTAAAATATCATTGTCCGCTATTTGGTTTCGAAATAAACGGCAAATTTGCACTATGGCCATAAAATTTTACTGTGTTTGCTTCGTCCTTACTCTCCTCCACGTTAAATGGCCCAAAAAACATCCGGAGCCCGCGAGAGCATCGTCGGGCTGCAATCGGCTTGAGGAAACATAATCGTTCACACACATATTATTTAAGCGAGTGACGCGTCCACAGATCGCATTACCTCATTTTGGGACGCACGTCGTGTCGTAAATTTCGTAGTCGCGCGCTCTCGCAAAAAACGATGAAGGCCACTCTTTTTTTTTCACGTATAAATAAATCGATTTTCACTGTCGTCGTCCGCATAACTGCGAGTGCGTTCGTCATACAGTCCCCAGTGTATTAGCACTTAGGCAGCATTTTTTGCCCTTCGCGTGTCTGGCGAAAAGGGGAAATGGCGGAAGCAGATGAAGTTAAAATGAGGAGTATCTTTGAGCAGTTAATGCGCTGAGAGCGGAAAAATTGTTGCTTGAATCATGAATTGAGGTTTTCTACGTTGTGCATACCATTGATGTTTAGCATTATTTAGAAGAATAATAAATCTCTGTATCAGGTCTTATAGTAGTTTAATTTGGCAGGGTTTCGTTAACGTAAATAGGAGATAAAGATTTTATGCATTATGAGCTACGAGTCCACAAATCAGACGAAATTTCTTGGAATCGTATTCCGAATAAAATTTCAAACGATATTAGGAAGTTAATAAATATGAGGAATCGAGTTTCGACTAGCAATGAAATTAGTTCAATGTTATATTTTTGTTTTTATCGTCAGATACTTCCTTAAGTATAATTTTTGATTTCAATAGTATTCTATCAGTCCCCGTTTATAATTTACTGCTTTTATTGAGTTTTTTTTTCTTGAAATATTGATACGGGCTTTATCTCCTGTGGTCAAAAGTATAATTGAGTCAATTTTGCTTAATATATATCTACGCATACTTACTGAGAGGTCCGTCTGAGAAAAAACCGGGCTTAATAAAGTGTATCTCATACCAGAAATAGGATAATTAAGGAAACTATTATATGCCGGAAGTGAATTGAAAACAATAAGTAATATTTGAGAAATGAGTAAGAAAGAGTGAAAAATATTTTCTTGTGGTTGCGAGGATGTTCTTAATAATCGTTTGTTTTATCTTCCCCTCTTAAAGTATTCACGTTCCTAACTTTTTGTTTCAAAAATGCACAACGTTATGTCCGTAAAATGACTTCGTGGCATGATAGACAGTTTCTTTTTGCTTCTCATGACATCTTGGTACTAAATAGCTATGAACTTGTTTACACTTGTTATTTAGCAGGAGCAATGAAATAAGTTTGGTGCGGAAATTGGCAGCGTGAGAATGTAATAATTAAATGTCACCTCTTTGTATTGTGCGATGGATGAATTTATGGAATAGCCTGTTACTCTAATGTGATTTGACCAACAGTAAAAGATGGACTGTATCTTTTGGATTTTTCTCATTACCTTTCAAGGAAAAAATAATTAGAATTTACATGACGTTACGAGCTGAAAATGAATCATACTGTAACTCCATAACTCCATAAAATATTAATGTTAATTCCCTATTTCCGTTATGTTTTTCCCTCGTTATTTACATCCCTTCAGTCGTATCCCTTTCATGCGTCGGTTTATTTTCTTCCTTCGAGGTCGTTCGATGATTCCCTTCCGATATTTACGTCGGCTATATTCTTACCCAATAAACGCAACATTATTGTGTAAGGGAACTTCCCTTTCTTTCATAATACCGAGCATTTCAAAGATGCCATCGTATGTACGTTCATTTTATCTATGTTGACCATCTCTCATTCAAAACGATTACGAGCAGAAGAAAAGGATAACGTTAAGATAAACGACGAAAATAACTAAGGATTGGAATCGGAGAAGGTCGCGTAAAGATCTGTTATTATGTTTTTAAGTGGGTTCTTCTTTATGATGTAAAAATCGAAATTTTCCACCATTCTACTAGTTTATGTATGTTGAAGTATTATGTAATTCGAAAGATGTTTCGGAATAAAATGCATCGTAATTAAAGAAACATTATTCACAGATAATTCTGTATTCGATGTATTTTTCTACGAACTTTAAATAAACCGTAGAATTTGTGTAGGAATTTCTCAAAAACCCATCTTCGTGTTTTCAAGCGAAGCGTTAGGTAAACATAAAAACCACATCTACTGTCCGAGAGGTCATTAAATCCATGAGTCGCAGTTCCTCTGAGGTGGATTTTTCCGAAGAAACTTCTTCCCTCAGAGAAACAAAAGCAGTCCTTTAAACATCGTGGCACCTGCAATTTCGGACGCTAAACACGCACCGCGGAGACACGAATTCGTTGTTTGGAAAAGAGGAAAGAGAAACACACCGATCCTATAAAAAACGAACGTAAAACCGCGTCGTACTAAATAGCGCCTAAAAAATTGTATACACAGGCTCTCTATTTTTACACCGATCTCTGTTATGTCCGCTCACGAAACCTGAAGCTCTAAAAATTTTTTACGACGCTGTTGTGGGAACAATTTACGTCCTAGATAGAATCGGCTCCCGTCGAACGTTGCCTAACGCTGAGTATCGGATACACAAAATATTAGGTTCATGAGTGTACCTAATTCGGATGGACGGAGAAAGATTGACAGCCTGTTGAGTGAGGGACATCTTGGAATAAGTGGAAAGGGAGAGAAGAACGTTGGTTTTTGTAGCGCTATTCGTGGGAGATATGCAAATTGTCCATAGAGATGTTGTGCCCTCGGAGGGCATGAATTGGAGTAGTTTGAATTTCAATTCCAACAGCAGAATGTGTTCTGCACATATTTTATCACGATGCTGTTTACTGCTCCATAGAAATGTTTCCTGAAACAGTAATTGAAAATTTGGCTTTCATTTTGTTCACATGGAAAGCGCTTTAGCTCGGTTCTTGCATGGTCTCCTGTTATCAGGAGATATGAAACTTCGTCCCCAGTTAATCGTCTTAAACTTTTATAATTATACCATGGATTTTTAAAATTGTATTTAAGATTAACCGATTGAGATGATTACCATTTAGAATTACAAGTAATCTAATTTTAGTTTTAAACTATTCTTTCATTATTAAAGATGTTTAGGTTCGATATACAAGTTTTATGTCAATTAGAAGTATTCAGTTTTAATTTAATAATAAATCCTCAAGCATTTGCAAATATCCTTCAAAACTATATGAATTATTCAACGCCTTGTTTGCCATCGAAATATTTTTTATCGAGAGCATCATTCCCTTTATGCTTCATCTGACCTCATAATTTACGAAGTACTGCTTGTGTCCACTCAGATATCTCTAACGTGTTTTTTAATGGAGGTGCCTCGTTTAATCAAATACGGATCATAACTCGGTAGTAATTAAGAGGCATCTTGAGTCTAAATATATACAGTCATCTACTACGAAGCAAACAGCTCCCATAATTTATCGACATCTCCCGCATCACTAAATTGTTTTGGCTCTTGAATCAACAACTCGTAATCTCTATTCGCCTTCTTAACCCTTTCCCAGGAGCACCATTATCAGGGGCCTCATTCATGAGAGGATTATTCATTGCTCTAGAAAGTAGCTGATGGTGTGTGCACAGGAGTAAGAGATTGAATCTCCTTCATTGGGTACAGAGGAGAGTTTTTATCCTGGAAAAAGCGCATCAGAGTGGATATTTGCTAGGAGCACATTGCAACGGAATGCCTGGAATAGCGACCGAGATAAGAAGTGATGCTGGAGATGCATACGGAGGAGGGGTGGATTGTGAGCGAAGGCTTTTGAAACTGATGGGAGAAATATAACGAGGCATGAATGGAGGCCCTTGTCATGAGCAGCTCGTGGAACCAAGGACGACAGCTAAGAATCCAACCCCCTTGGATTCCATAGCTTCTCCTCTCACCCCCTATTTTATCCTCCCTGTTTACTTCATCTACTCCAAGGTGTATGAACACTGTTTCGTTTTCCCTCTATATTCGATTATTTATCCCTTTTCTCTCTCCATGGAAGCTCCCGTTCTCTCTATTGCTTCGATGATTTATTCATTCAAGGAGAAGTTTGGTTGTATATCTTCTCCGAATTTACTCTCCACCGATTTATTTCTCTATTCACGGCTTTTTCAGAGGATCGGAGGGAAAAGTATTTCTGGCTGAGCTCACTTCCCACGCTACACTTGTCACGGCGACTTATTTATTCTCAAATTATGGCGTAAGAGATATCAAAAAATGCTCACCTCTCTTGCCTAAGCTTCATTTATTTATTGCTCCAAGAGTAAATCTCGATTTATGGAGGCCAAACAATCGTGATCCGAATGAAGTATCAAAATGTTATTATGAAGGTAAACTTCCGAGAACAAGGATATTTATTTTCTTATGGATGGAACCAATTTTGAGATGTAGCCTTGTCCGAGAGTGTTAAAAAAGCCGCCATTCATCATTCAGTTCTTTATATGGTGACCTTTGATTATCTCGTGCTTTTGGCAAACGAATTACCAAATTAGTTCTTTCATCGCCAATCGGTTTTATGCTGAGTTGATAAAAGAAGATGACTCTTCATCAGTTTACACATTTATTTATTACTTCATACTTTAAAAGAATGTGTATTAAAGTAGCTTCAGAATTAAAGTTTCAGTTCTCTACAGAAAGGTTTAAACTAAGTTAGCATTGTAATTTACTTTATCTATTAGTTAACTCATGCTTTATCCGCTTCTTTACTATGAAGAAAGCTGTTTCTTGAATATATAATGAAATATAGACTGTGATGGCTTTTGGTTAAAAATTGAATTCTCGTATAGCAATGGAATTAATCCTCATAAAAATAGTTTGTTTAATTTATGTCATTATTGGTTGAAATGTTTACCTATATTTTGGATATTTCTGTTGAATTGCAGGCCTTCATTTATCATTGACTGATTCCTCAATTATTGTTTAAGTATTGATGTTCCTGATGTAGTATTTCTCAATAATCGGTTCATTCGCTCATTTAACGGATTTTTGGGAAAGAGTCGATTTATAATTCCATTTCGACATGTTTCCAACGGTTCCTTCAAGATGAAATGAGAGGCTGCGATGTGTGTGGGACGATCACTTCGTGGCATTCTTCACTGATAAGAGTACGCAAGTGGGCAAAAAAGAGGGCAGGGGTCATCATAGCCCAACAAACTGTTTCCACATCAATAATTCCGACCCTCTTTATTTATTTTAGTTCTTCATTTTTGCATTTTCAAGGGGATCGCCCTGAAATCATGCCCCGGAAAGATTTTTCGCACTTTGAATGAAAGCATCGTTAGTTAGACTCTAAATTTGTACCATCTCGTTAGGTATGAAGTTCTTCTGCTAGTATTCATGCTCGATTTCTTTTGATAAAAGGAATAAAGCCGTTACGAAGATGACTTAGTGATCCTTGTATTTTTTTCATTGTGATAAAATATTAACAACTCTTTAATAAGATAGTTTAGCGATTTAAAATGAAGTGAAGGTTATCTTGAATGACTGCTGTAAACATAGTTTAAATTATTTTTAATAATGTGGTATAGTAATACATTAATAGATTAATAGAATACAATTATACCCCAATTAAAATTCAACGTTTTCTCTAATTTCTTTCAGCTTTCGCCCAGATAAAATGATAATGAAACTCTATAAAAACTTTTTTTCTATCTCTTATCCTTCTTCAATGATATGATTGATCTTCTCTATTATCGATTTCCTTCGAACGCAACTTTGGCATGGCAAATGGGTTAACTCATATTTTTCAGGAATGACGTCATGCAAAAGCAGCCAATGTCTCTCACTTTTTCTCTCTACATCCGGTCCGCATTTATTTTTTTAATTCATATCTCATAATTCGGTAGCATCTCCCGTCTTACAAATGAACTTTAAGGGAGAACGAACCCCACTTTTCGACATAGAACAGCATCTGTCTTGACGTGAAATACAGAATGGAGACGAAGGAAGAGTTCCAATTGGCTCAATGGTGCTACGAAACCACAGCTCAATTTCGTGCTAAGTTAGTGGGTGCGTTAATCGCAGTCAATTACGAAGTTATGTCATCGTTTTGGAGTAATTTTTCAAGAATCGCAGACGGATTGCGTGAGATATGGTCCCTTAACTGTTCACTTGTCCCATCATCTTCAGCGATTATTGTCGCGATTGCAATGCTCTCAATAGAATTCTTATGAGTGATGTTTCAGAACACTGATTATAGTCGTATCACCTTTAGTGAATGTAAATGTGAACATCGCGTAACTAGTAAAAAATTAAATTTATATTTTACATCAATTTATTGGTGAAATTCCTGGAAAGGAGATAAATGAATAGCATTTTTTAAATCAAGGTTTATTGGCGGATAACTATTAAAGAGCATCAGAAAAGGAAGTTATGGAAGTATTTTCATTTGATTACTTCTGTACGAAGGGACGGATATTAAGGAAAATGAAAAAGTGAAAAGATATCAATGGGCATCGCTATCCTTGTTCGCTCATCTTAACATCGAATGCCTTCAAAGCTGTTTGTCGAACCGTCACTTTGAAAAGTCTTCATGCACTTTTCACTCGTTACATCAAATTTCATACATTCCGAAGAGAAATCTCTGCGTTTCGAATGAAACAGGCTGAGATTTCGCGGGGTTATGAATATTTGAGGAGATAGGGAGTGTTTGAGTATGAGATAAAGGGGGAAGAAGGATATGGAGCTGAGGGATAAACTCCTGCGGAGAGAAGCATCCATGTGCGTGAGTGTATATTGCTCTGAATGGAGCTATCGTTTGTCTCTCGACGAGAATTTATAGCCCAGACTGAAAAGGGAATTAATTTGGAAGAGAGATCTCAGTTGCAAATCTAGCCTGTGGAAATGTCGTGTGTCTGTTAGCGCTTTAATAATCGTGTTGAGTATCTCCAAGATTGCTCCTTAAGGCGCCTGCTTAATCCCATTGGCGCTGAAACAGTACCCAAAGTGAGCGGAAATTGTTATCCGATTTCATTTATGAGACTCCTTTTGATGTACATACTTTTCTCGCTTTACTGTCTAAACTCATTAAAACTTAAACATATCCACCGTCTCATAACTAAGGATTTCGAAATAAAAATTGCATCGATAAAACTGAAGGCCTGTGCACTTTATGCTATTATTTCTCATAAGTTTAACCAACGGCTAGGAGGTCACCAGTATATCCATATGCACCGTATTTGAAAATTTTTTATTTGATATGGATCGAAAAGATGGAGTATTGCATCCCAACTACAATAGAGCAAATCTTAGATATCCCAATTTTAAAAATATACTTCAATTAGTCGAAGCATTAACGAATTAATTTCGGCGACACTCTTGATAATTATCATTTCGAAATTATTCTTTTGATATTGAACTCGGGAAACTTTCAAGGCGAAACAGTGTGATATTGACGATGGAAGACGAGGGACGATGGTGATGATGAACTGCCCGAAAGGCACGACCACATGAAAGGGATAGCAGTCCTAGTTTTGTGGAATATGTTCTTAGAGTTTGCCCTCATTGTCCCGTTGACTGTGATTGAAAGTGCCCACAGCAAACCCAGGAAATATATAACTTTTTACATAAAGCTATCTTTTCATTTTTCTAGTGATAAATTTCTAATTGCTCAAATAGAATTTAACGAAACAGCTGAATGTAGCGATTACATTCAATAGCAGCAATTTTCTGCGGAGATTATTTTCGTTTACAAAATGAGCAATTGAAGATTTCCCGGTTTCAGTGGCGGGGTGATGCTCTCTAATGCTGAGGTTCGAGTCCCGGCTGAAGAGGAAATTTTACTCTCAGGGTGTGTGTGTTCGTCTGCATCACGCGTAATTGGCTAGTTTCACCTGTATGTGACAAAATATTATTTAATGAATAAAGTCAGTTTATACATCAGTATATATTGTCCTTTCAACTCAAATAATAATAGAGCGATGTGTATCATATTTATGAACAAGTTAATAATGCTGTTGGGATTTATCCCCTGCGCTCAGCGCTCTTCTGCAAAGGTTTTTCCTAGTTCCTTTAGTGAATAATGTTGAGAAAACGAAATATCTGATTTAAAAATTTGGACAATAGATATATTTTTACTTATATTGATGATTTATGATCGATTTATAGAATTTTAAGTTTATTAATGTAAAATTATGATACAGAATATAAGTAAGAGTTGCTAGAAAATAATTTCATAAATACATATCTTTCCTATTTATTTATTTTATGAAAACTTAAAAGATATTACGATGTACCAGAACATATGGTGACCATTTACATAAAATTATCTTAATACTGATGTAGTAGCAAATTGTATCCACCCGAGGTCCATCCATTTTGAAATATTCTATATACGATCAAAGGTACTGCATTAGTAAAATAGTTTTAATTTTCTAATCGGACCTAAAATAAGAATGAGCGACAATCGGCGACTCAAATGCGTCTTCTAAAAATGTCATCCCACAGAAATCCTCATTCATGTTTTCGTTATTATTCCATTGGCCGCCATACTGGCACCGGACTCCATCCTCAGGTCACGAGGACTTTCTCATTGATTTCTTGTCATTAGAAGGAGGTCAACGATTCACGCAAAAATGTTTTATTTTTAATTTAAAGTATTAATCAAACTTATTACTATGGATGTACAAGTAATTCAAAATACCAAATGAGTACTTCAGTCACACTTATTATTTTATGACGATTTTATATAGAAAATCGGAAATTTACTTCTATTTAAAGTCGCAAGTAACAGTTCTGAAGTTAACTCTCAATTTCAGGGAAAACTAATCGTCGAACCTTAGTCATCGAGATTTAATTAGTTTCTCCGGAAGAAACTTTTGGGCAAATCTTTTATCCATATTTTAATTGTGTGTATCCATTCTTTGGAGAGGCCATTTATATCCAGCATCACTTCCTTGCCGTATTAAGAATATAACTTCTCCCATTCATTTAGGCGTTAATCCTTAAGTTATTGGTGCTAAAAGTCAATCACAGTGAAGGAAACTGTTCGTAATATTCTTTTAACTTGAGGGTACTGTGACAAAAAGATACGCCTAGAAAATACTCGATCAAATGAAGAAAGGAACAAATGAATACAATGAGGGTGTTATTTCAATGCGGGAGATTCCGGAAAAGGCGTGCCCTCCAAGAGGGTCCCTCTCGTCGGGGCCGTGCCCAAGTGCGTCTGGAAAGAGACATCCTTTTGTCTCGCGCCTTATGATCTTCATTTTACAGAGATTGGGCAGCGCAGGAACTACGAAAGACGATCCCGTGTCTGAGGACTTCAACGCCCTTTCTAAAGGTATTCAGAAATCTTACAATATCTTATTTAGCGCTCATCTTACGTAGGGATGCACGGATATTTTAAATTTTTTAGAAATGGTCGTTTTTCTCAAGAAATCGCTTTAAGAAGTCTCCCGTTCAATTAAAATAGTTTATTTATGTCATCAATTATAACATTTTCACAAACATATCTAAGAAATTCTTTGCCTTTTATTTTATAAAAATAGAATTAAAAATTATCACTAGTAATAAAAACAAGCAAAATAAACTTTTAAATTTCCACAGAAAATTGGTATATTCGCGAACGGTTTCGTAATATAAATTAACATCTTCAGGCTTTATATTACGAAAACCAATATACCAATTTTCTGTGGAAATTTACAAAGTTGTTTTTATTTCTATGGTATTCCACGAAGTCACGCCTTCTCACATTGATTTCATTAAAAATTATCACATTTGAGAGAAAACCGCTTGCCTTGTATTTGTCTAAATATTTCTCGTTCCTTTTATCATCCTATTCCTAGGATTATGCATTTTGCAATATTAAAAATTTAAAAGAACAAATTGGATTAGAACTATGGATCCTAACGCTAACAATCTACCGCCTTACTACCTCACCACCATCTGCTTGTAAATAATTAGTTGTTGCGAGGTATTTATCGGAAGGAGCCACAATTGACGAATTTTAAACATTAATTTCAAGGAAACTATGGACAGTTGTTTCATCTATAATTTTCAGATTGTTACAAGTAATGTCTAAGCTAAATACCCATACCAGTTTTATCAAAAACCCAGTGACATAGTCTTTAAGGTATCCTTGTTACTCTCACGAGTTTTCTAATATACCGAAATTTTTCAAATTTTTTATGCAATTAGTTGCTGAATTATTCTTACTCCATTCAAATTGCTTCTTTAAATTTGTCTTAATTTTTTCTTCAAAAAATTGCCAGTCTTTTTCTGAAATTAGAGAAATTATTATATATTATAATTTCTATTTTCGTTCATTGAATGTACTTTTTTATTAATTACATTTTAATCTTAATTTATATTTATCGTATATTTTAAATTTATGGTGAAACGCTTAATATAAGGATGATTGCACATTCTTTCATATCTTTAAGCTCACCAATTCAATGAAAATGTTTTAGTTGGATTATCGTAATTTCATGAATTTATAAAATAAAATAGTTCATTCATAAACACCGAATTCCATCTCATTTTTGATTTTCTGTTGTTCATCTGTTAATAGACAATGCTATTTTGCCACGATGAGTATATAAAACCTTGTTAGTTTTAATTGCTGTTTACGAAACAGAATTAAGGAGTGTCCAAAGATTTAATGCAGCGAGAAGCCATCGTATTTCTACGTTTCGAACATCGAATCGATTGCTTTTATCAGCTATCGATCCGGGTATCTGATAAAAAATGATTATTCTATGCTCACTTTATCAAATTTTCTCGCTATTTAACATCAGTACTTATCAATATTAACGTCCTGAGCGCCTATGAGCATCGCAACCAATCTCACCCTATGCGTCCTACGTCACGTGCAGCCAAACGATAGCGTTGATGGTCCACCGATATATCGGGATGATGCTTCAATTAAAGGGATGAGTGCCTGTCAAAGGGCGGGTGGAAGGACGTGGGATATTTGATAGGAATCTCCGATATACAGAGTGAGCCGCCCATTCTATTGAGTTGACAAAAGGTTTCGATGGAATCAACCATTTTAATATAATAAGAGCGCTCATTAAGGACGTGAAAAAGTACTCACTCCGAGCGAAGGATTTACATTCTGATACCAATATTCGGCAACCGATCTCTCGCGGAATATAATTTTAGTTCTGTAGAATTCATTAATTCAGATAACAGCTCACTTTTCATCGAGATCGAATCTGTTTAAATATAAGTAAAAGTCTGTCATATTAACGGTAAAAAACTTCTCCTTGAAAGGTGAGCGTGTAAATAAATCATAAAGACGTTAATTTTTGGGCCGTTTTTTATTTTTATTAAAATAAAAGTTCAAGCATTTCTCGTTAATACAAAATTTGGGTGTCAGTGTATAAGAGAAATGCAATCTCGAAAATATCTGTGCGGATATGGAAGTTTGTCATCCAAGTTAACAAAAAAAGCCTTGTGGTTAACGAATACTGGGATACAAGGAAAATATAAATAAACGCATTGAAATATTTATTATTCGCGTTCAAAAATTAATAACAGTTGGTAACCTCCTTTCATGCGAATGTCTGAATCAGCCCATTGATCTATACAATGGCGTTTAATTTCGAAGTGCACTTTACGAGCAAACAGACACTCGATTGGACGAAAGGACTTTTCGCTCAATTCCGCATCTCATTGGACTCACTTAAATGTTTCAAGTAGCGCAAATAGACTGATGTTATAACATCCCTACTCGGTCGATTACCCTGTATGTAAATAAGAGCAGATGAAAATTAAGAGAGATTCGGGGCTATAGAAGAGTGTTTTGAAGGCTGGCTGCCAGGGGGCATTGCTGCCGTAATAATCGCATCATTCCGGTCAGTTCCAACCTCGCGTGAATCTCTTTGAAATGGAGAGATGTCGCCTTTTGATGACTCCCTAAGGGGGAGCGCGAGTTTTCAAAAAGGGCTTCCACTCGATACAGTTCGAGTGTCAGGGTGGGAATGAGTTGGCCGGAAATTGGGAGTCTGATTTTATGTTCCCTAGCTACGGAATAAACTACGAAAGATTTTTTCGAAGCGATATAAAAGCGTCCTTTGAATCGACTGGCGATGGTAACCGTTCATAGCGATATTTTTCGCTCTTTCGGGGAAAGACGAGAAGAATTGTACATTTTTTGCACAAATTTTGGTGTTGAAGACTAGTCAATGACCGAAATATATATTGGATGCGTAACTGGTAAAACCATTCTACAAGGAATATATATTATAGATAAAGAAAACCTAAATAAAAGGTACTGCGTAATCGGATGTGAACATAAATATAAAATTTATACACACATTCCCAATAGAGAATCAGAGCAACTCGAAGAGCTACAATTTTTATATTTCCGTCCAAGCAATGAGATAAGCCACGCGCCGTAGTGGAGCTATTCGTAGATTCCGATTTTATACTCACTTAAGGAGACCAAAGCATATCAGCAGCAAGTTGGTGCTATAAATTAGTCGAATTATCGAGTGTTTGGCTCGCTTCCCATCGATTCCGTCTGTTTTGATCCAAACGACGCTCCAAGCTCAGGATGTAATTCTATATGCGTAGGAAGCCAGACGAAAAGTAAAAAACTGTAGTGAAGATGAAAGTTTAGGGTGTAAGTCCACGCCAGAGAAAACGAGTGTAGAAGGAAGCCCTTGAATACCTGGGTTTTCCTTTTGTATGGCTGCCTTTACAAAGGTTAGCCTCGTTAGTACGCAGAGAGGATGAGGCCAATTCAGATACCTTTCGGTCATCTACGTCGGGAAGAGCCAATAAGGCTGATTCAAATCATAAATATAAAATCTTGGCGAATGATAATTAGTAGCTATCCTTCAAAGTCCTCTCTCTCGTAAGAGAAGGACTTATAGGAAAAAATTCTCATTGAGAGCATGTGAAAATATTGATCATATTATTCATAAAATCGGATATAGATTCTGAAATTCTAAAATGAAGGAATTCATGAAATAGGATAAATATGAACGTCACAGGGGATTGAATATGGGAGAAGTTGTGTTACGTTGCTGAGCGGATGAGAGTATGTGGCCTCGGAATTAAAAAAGAATGAAAATGTGCTCTCGCGAGACGCATACGAGAGTAGCGTAATTGATTTTAGCTCCGTTTTAATAAGTAATACGAATACGGCAATAACGATTCTCACATTTTTCAACACCGATTCATTGTGTTTCACTTATTTAGACTAGTTTTAAGGTTTGATTTTTTAAATGGGTTCTTTTGTTGTCTCTATTTTTCGTAACTTATTTTGACATAGGAAAATACCCGTAAAAATTCACCTCTATAAGCGGAAAAAACGTCGTTCAATCGCTGTTATTTCACATGGTAAAAATGAATATCTATAGCAACGCTAAGAAAAATTTAACTTAATTAAGAACATCACGATCTTTTTTCCTATTTAGCGGCGGCGGAACCAAATATTGTCTACAAATGCGACGGTTTTGATTTTGGAATATAAGTTAATAGAGGTATAGAGAATGCATTTGAGGTTGTCTGAAAGAAAGAGGAAATGCTGAGGGCAGAAGGACAAAGGGACATATTAACAAGTATTAAAGGAGAGGAGTGTATAAGGGGAATAGATAATAGCGGATGGTTTCATAGCTCTATGGCGAGAGTCAGCAGAAAGATATGACAGCAATGGCTGCCGTCGTTTTCATCTTAATAGATGGCCCTGGAGAAGGAGAAATAAGTTAAAATGAGAAATATGGAATATATTGATAGGAAAATATTAAGACAGGAGTTAATTGTTCGTTTCACTTCACACATTATTGCCGAGATAACTGAGATTTGATATATATATAATAAATACACAATGTTTTAAAGCAAAGAATAGTTAGCGAGAAAAACGAAACACAATTGGTGTAATTCATGCAGTGAAATGAGCGCCTTTTCTTCTTCATATTCCCTGAGCTGCAGATATCGACTGATTTTCTTTCCTTCATTACTCGGAAGAAAAAGAGAAGTCTTAAATGGAAAACGGAGATGTGCTCTCTTTAGATTACTTTAAGCTTCAACTGTCCCATGTTGATTTCTAATAGCGATGCATGACTTTAACTCCATGTCGATTTTATAAATGTTTTTCAATCTGCTTTGCATGAAATATAATGATCTTTTTTAAATATTTTTTTCAAAACAAATTAGAGAGTAATTCTATAGCATCGCATTTAATTAATAAAAATATGTTGTAAATTAATTTGAAAACTTTTGCCAAAATAATAACATTTCAAGTTATCGCAAAGCCTCAAGTGATAACGCTCAACTGTACAAATATAAAATTTGAGATAAATAGCCGCTTCCCCAATTAATGTCAATTATCCATTTCGATGCTGCGAAAGGAAGAGCCACAGATAACAGGCATTAATTCCGATATTTACTTAGTGACTCGAGCTCGCTCTAAATGCACGAGTTACGAACGATTTACTGCGTAATGGCGTTACGTGGTTCATTAAGTTTGATATTGTCTCTCAAACACGTCGAATTATGCGGATATTCTTTCTTCATTGACTGAATCCTAATTTTCAAAGCGGTAAATCTCTTTTCGGGAGAACGTAGAGCATGACGCGTCTCATTGTTTGATATTTTAAGAATACTTTATCAAAAACTAGGCCACTTCAGCGAAGAAAAAAATCGTTTTCCGAAGAATTATAATTTTAATAGATCATCAAAAAAATATTCTATTTTATTGATGAATTAAGTGAAATATTATTTAAATAAACTTACGTTTTATATTCATCAATTATTTTATCTATTTAAGATTGACGGATTTAAGTTTCTGAAGTTATCTTACTATTTAAAAATATACTAAATTATCATTTTGAAATAAATCATGCCTAGACACTATTTTTAAGATTAATGGAATTATTAGATAGAAATCAATAAATGATCGTCGTTATATTATACAAATATATTAAAAGCTTCCTTTATTAACATCCAATGCAATAACGAAAACTGCATCATTAGCAAACTCGGAACCAACCATCAGGAAATTCATCGATTGAGGGAGTTTATATTTAAGTTAAAGTATTGAAATGATATAACTTTCTATTTCAAAGCATTCTTCATCTTCTTCATAAGTAATAACTGCAGAATACAATATAATTTGTTTTGAAGACTTTTGAGAGAATAATGATAAAAGCTTTACTTTTATCAAATTATTGGTTTGTTTGTATTAATTTTCCGGATCACTTCTCGTCTAATTCTTATGAGATTATTTTCACATAAAAATTCTTACCAGAGATCCTTCCTTATCATCTTACTCTCTGGTTATTGGAGTCGATGTCTGCCTCTGCAAACACTTGTGCTGTTTGCACGTCCTTTCATTCGGAAAAGGGGAAAGAGATTGAACGAGGGCGAAAGCAAGGACAGAGAAAACATTGATTGAAAAAGGTATGTTCTTCATGATGAAAAGAGCAAAAAGTGGGTGAAAGATTAGTATAAAGAGAGGTAAAAAATGTTCATGTAAAGCTGATATTGTCATATCATACATGCAGAATAGTTGAGTTTTCGGTAAATTTTAATTTGGTTCCTATATATGTCTTTTGAAAACAGAGTAAAAATTAAATATAAATCAAAGATACTCATTACTATGATTACTCATTCTGATTCTAAGATTCGCAGGTTATGCACTTAACCGGGCTGAAATAAATATATCGTAAATTTCTCTTAAAGTAAAGATCTTGAAGCATATATATATGCTTCAAGATAAATCAATATTTTTCAATATCTGATATAATTGTAGTATATTTTCGTTTCTGAAGGTTGTTATTTTATTGTTATTCTTTTGATACAGAAATTTCGTGTGCCGAATGTTCTTTCATATTATTGAGAGCGAGGGTTTTTGGAGAACCCATAGGGGTTGCACATGAAGGTGTGTATATATATATATATATATGTGTTTGATGAGAGTATAGGTAAGGAGGGCATAGGATCCACAATCGGGAATGGAAATATATGACGGGGAGGGTGAACAGAGAGCCCTAGGGCGAAATACGGGTATAACTTCTGCCCTTGGGATGATTCCGTTGTTTGTGGCATCCCTGAACACTATGAAAGAGAGGGAGTTCGTAAGGGATTTTTATGGTCTGGGTTGCGAAGAGTGAATGCATCGAGGGTGAAAGGTCTTAGCTGAGGCGTGGGGGAATAGAAATGGGAGGGTTTTGGGAGAGCCTTTGTTCCTCCAGGTAATTCTCTAACCCTCCACCGGTGCAGAGATATCATGTGAAGGACAAAAATGGAATAGTCTTGAGATACTTGTGCGTGTATATAGACTCCAGGACAAGGTTAGGAATTTGTTCCACCTTATTCGATTTCTTTTCCGGAAATGTAGGCTCAAAATGTCATACGACAGTAGGTCCTTCTTATCGTTGTATGCGAGAAGTTTGAAATCCTAGTTTCGTCGATAAGGGAACACGATGTTTACGATCACACAACTTGTCCGGTAATCCTCACGCTTCCTGCCACACCGTTTGTGATAACTCACGAAAGTATCTTTCCCGGAACCATTTCTTCTCTATTTTACTTCCATATCAGTTATTGGGTTGTCCTCATCTACACACATATTTCGTTCCGAAAGAATCCAAAAACCCTGTTTTCTCCGCCCATATTCTCTCTCACAGTAAATTTCACCCTGTCGTCTGGAAGGGAAACACAAAAGCTCCTTAGTATATCTTCCTCCATTTGCCACCTTTTTTTCCGCCACTCCCACACGTTGGGAAAAAACTTCAGAGGCGTGGACTCCGCCCACTGAATTAACCTCGAGGGCAATTTGCGGGGGTCCCTAATATTTTAAAAATATATAACACGGTGTTTATTGAAAAGGTAAAATTTGCTGCTGAAAATCTCATTTCCGAGGTTGAAAAGTGAATGGAATTAAAAAGGATGAGTAATTCATGTTTCCTGTTATCAAAATCGTATTATAATCAACGCGGGCTGGCGTAATTTTGTGGAAAGCTATTAGTGGACTAAAAAGAAATAATATCCCCCAACTTGTTGCGGTGAATTATTCTGCTGCTCATTTATTCGGGTATTTTCTCATTTTGTATCAACGGCTGCTCAAAATAACAGAGGAAAATAAAATATAATTGTTGACTTTTCACTTTTGACGCAAAATATCAATAAATTTAACTTTGGATGAAAATTTCTCCAGTACACGTTCTTTAAAAGACTACAATTCTATTTTAGATCCTAAATTCAATAAGTAATATCATTATTTCACGTAAAACATTCAACATTTCACTGGATATTCCCGAAAATATGTTGTAACCATAAATTAATGTTTGGAGAAATGTTCTAATCTGAATATTAAGTAAATCACATAGCTCATAAATGTCTAAGATATTATATTCCTGTGAAGTGAATTTTTAAATCATTTGCTCTTCGTATACTTTTGTCTTATTTGAATACAAGCAATTTTCAACTTACTGTATAGTATTAAAAGAGACTAATAAGGAGTTAAAATGAACGTTATGACAAAAGCAACTGTATCTGAAACTCGCACTACTAAGAGAATAAAAATTACTTTCCCTCATTATCTCCATCGTAAAGGCAGTATATTTCAAATGTTATCTATGTTGAAAAGCTTCTCAGTATTGATTTTTTGAAATCTTTAACGCTTCCATTCTCCAGCGTTTTAATAACTTCTTTTACTGCTTCGAGAAAAATTGATTGATCCAGTGTTTCTTCACTTGCTTTTGTCACGGATTATAAGTTACTTAATTTTTATGGCATAATCTTTCTTTATATCTAGAATACCATCTACTGTGGCCAGCGATAACTACATCACAATTTCCATTCTTAAAAAAACTTGAGCTATTCATTTCACCGAAATACCGTTTTCTTACCTCTGAAGAGCCATTCCTTCCGAAATCCATCCTTATTTGCACCGCATTACTTCCAAATGCTCCACTTCCATCCCCTGTTTCTCTTCCGACTCTCGCTTCTTCACTACATCAGAGGAAGGCGAGAGGGATGTTCCGCTCTGATATTATTTTTCTCAGATCGACGAACGACACCACCGCCTAATAAGTGGAGGATGAAAATAATGGGCTGAAGGCGACATTACGAATTTTGGAAAACAAAACGACTGAGGGAGAGAAAACTAGCAATCCCTTCTTTAATTTGTAAAGGGTGAGAAAATGTTAAAGAAATGCTTTGATATAATTACTGATATTGAGATTTAGTAAGTAAAATATTTGCTTCAGTTCAGTATTCCATTAAGAAATATTAATATCCAGATTCTTTAAACAGGACAAGCTTTTTAAATAGTTTTTCAGAAAATATCCTTTTAACTCTGATTAGTTATACGACGTCTATAGAAATATATTTTAAGTCTTTTAGTATATAGTCGCTTGTTTTAAAATAGCATAGAAATTTGCTTTTAAATAAACAGTCATATCATAAATAGCTCATCATAACGTAGAGTTTATATTTGCCTAAGTATTTAATTAACATACTACGGAAAATTTTTGATTCGTCACATCAAAAAAGGGTTGCAATTTTTTTGAAACGATCATCAAACTGAGTGCCTAATACTCCCGAATGTACACCAAACAGAAACAGCTAAATTAGCAATAAAACCTATTTTTCCGATCCTCTGCTGAGAACCGAGCTGAAAAACTAATCATTCATTAATGCAATCTCGTAAAAGGACTCAGTTGCCCTCTTTCGCACGTAATCAACTCCTCCGCCCATCTTTTTCCAGACGTAATGCATTCCTCGCAGACTTAATCTAATTTATTCGAGCTGCCATCATTTATACACAAACCCAATCCAACTTCGTATCACGACAAAGGCCTCGCAAAGAAGAATTTTTTCGTCTCAGACGCGGAAGCATTTCTTCGAATCAATCGATCTTCCATTTCATCCTCACAAAGGGCCATATCAAAGAAATGGACTGCGAGGAACATAACTTTCGTATCCTAAGAAATCACTAGAGCCGCAGAAGAGGATTTCTGCCTCATTTACTCCAATCGCTCCCTTAAAATGTCTCATTATTACAAGTAATCATAACGCTTCCCTTCATCTTATTAATATCCCTTCGCATCATTGTTAAACTCTTTCACGCTCCACCTCACCCTCTAATTTACCTTTCGCTCTTCAAAGCTTTCCTTATATCTACTCGTTTCTCTCTTTTATGATTTTTTTTCCTTTGTTGATTTCCGACGGAGGAGAAATTGTTTAGTAAACGAATCGATACTTCTCATGGAATACTTCGTTTTCGATGTTCAATTTTTATTCCTTCGCAAGAAAAAATCGTCTTTAATATATAAGTATTCAAAGTTATTGATATGAAATCTTAGTGTAGATTAACAATAACAAACCAATGGATGATAAAATAAATATTTATAGTAATAAATATCGTGGATTTAACATTTAAATTGATTAAAAATAAAATTTTCATTTTACTTCGAATGCCGTCAATAGAACATCTTTACTTAATACTTTCGTTCATTAAATTTTTAAATTAACTTTTCTTTGAATAACATTTCTTTTCCTAGAGCTTTAACTGTTTGACTTTATCTATTACGCATTTATTTAATATTATAAACATATCGGATAGTGATAAACGGAAATTATCCTTTTAATGCATATTTTCCTTCCAAAGAATCCCTCTCGAACTTTTTCAATAATAAAGCATCCAAAGTAGATTATTGTAGACTTAATTAATCATTTTTCTGCATCATCCCTCTCTTCCAATTTTCTCAACCCATTTAGTCAGCATCGTACATCATCTGCACTCTCTCCTTCCCCTTTTGCTGCATTCATCTATATTTCTCTCCTTTTTTCCTCTATCTTCAATATTTTCCTCTTTTTCCCAATTTTGTTTACTCGATTTTCCACTTTCCTCCCCTTGTTGTTCTTCATTTTCTACTCCTCTTTCTACTCAACCTTCTTGTGGGTCCCAAATCGAGTTAAGAGTTTTGGCAAAGTGGTGGAAAGGAAGATCACAGCCTCTTAATCCTCCGTGTTTAGATTCCTTTTCCTGTTTATCATCCCTCTCCTTCTTCCCGAATTTTTATTGGCATTCGGATCTTATCTTACAATCGCAATAAAAGTACCGAAGCCACGCTTGAGCAGAGTGTAGTTGACATTTATTACCCAGAGATTGAAATAAAATGCGTTTATCGTCCAGAGGTTTAACAAACGGGAGATTTCGTTCGATAACCTGTTAATGATAGAGTATCACAATTGGACACAAGGCCGTTAAAACATAAAAGAAATACTAAAAATAAAAAAATCGACAAAAGAATTACTGCGCTAGACGTTCCAACAGCTGAAAGAAACTAATTTGGCCAATTTTAATTAGCTAGAGGAGGCACATTCTCATCGACTCTCATTCAACAACTCAAGACGATTGTGTGATGGGACACTTGTCCTCAGAATTGCAGCCGTACTTGTTTAACTTCAAAGAACTGTTACGTTCTTGATTAAATCATTGTTAAGAGGGTGTTGGACAATTTGTTATCGTGATAACTGATTATTTATTACTAAACTCTTTGAATATCCGTTAAGTATTTAATTTCACATAAATTTGATCTGAATAACGTATTAAAATTGAGATATGTTCAGAAAATTGTCAGACGTAATGATTAATTCCACTTCATGGAAAAGAATTTGGAAATATGCATGTATGTAACTTTTCCAAAACATATGTCCGCTTATGCTTAAAATGCAATTATAATACTCGTATTGCCGTTTAAGAGCTTTTTTACCATATGTCGTTTGATAATCATACATTATTTTCCTGCAGAGATTAAATTTGTATAAAGAAAAGTATAATACTGTCTAAAAGGTAAAAGGTGTATGTGATAAGGTCACATTATTCAAATTATGCCCAATTCTATGAAGTTTTATGTTCAAATTAATTGAATTTATTTAGAAAATGATAATATAATATGAATTATAATAAGCATTTTTCTAATACTAAAACTTATTAGCTGAATATAACTAATCATCACACCACATGAGAGAGATATTTGATTGGTCTAGTAGCGCATGTGCACCTCCTAAAGCTCCAATTTTTCTATTGAGTATTGAAACGTTTTCCGACGAAAAAGAAAATCCTGTATTATATACGACAAACAGAAGGAACAAATCTCTCTTCTGTGTCCATTTTGACCTCGAAGATTATTTTCGGGCGGAAATTGGAATACCACAATCTTTCAAGCACACTGTGAGACTGTTTGTACTCGAGAAATAAGATAAAGACGATCTTTCCTTCCGGTGCACTCACACTTTCCTAGAAGAGCGTTGTGAAAATTGTGCTCCTTTATAAATCAGAATATCCCATGCAAAATTTCTTAAGGATCCTCTCAATTACTCAAGGTTCTTAAATAGTAAGGTAATGACACAAAGAAAGAAGTTACCTTTTCTAATTTTTTCTTTGATATACTTCAGTACATTTTCTTGGAATCCGTTGTTATTAGAAAATACGACATTGAAACATAAAAGAAATCAATCGGTCAGACAGTTAAATTCATTAATTTTTCAAGATTTTTAATGAATTTGAATTAATAGAATTCTCCTCATGTTTGAGGCAAATCTCTTGGAATTAAATAGAATGGATATAAATCATTTATTTTTGTTTACTATTTCGATTCTTCAGGATTTACAACGTATTACATAGATAGAGTACATGAACATTTTTGCATATTTTTTAGCTTCAAAGAGTATTACAAAGAATCGCTCACTTATATTCTTATTTCTTCCACTAAACGGATGCTGAAGTTTCGAGAACAAAATAGGGAATAAGTATCTGTGAGAGCAGAAAGATGTTCGTGAAAATGCTTTCCATCGTACTTTAGAAAGTCAAAGGAAAGTGTAAAGAATCGGAAAGTTTTTAACGGGGAAGAAACACTTAGGGATGAGAGAGGGGTCTCTCGGGATGGTGAAATATATACTTCAATTCTGGAAAGAGACGTCGGAGTAGAATGATTGATGGGAAAAACGATAAATACCTCCAAAGGTTGGCTGTCAACTAAAGTATATATATATACACCTCGCCAAATTAAGGAGTAGTTATATCGATATTTATAATACCTCTTTGCTAATTTTAGATAATAAGAATAAAAAATACAGCCGGATCAATTTACATTCGTGTTTAAATTCTATACCCTCATTTTTTACCCCTTCTTTTTTAGACTTTATTTAGTGAATTTTATTAGATGAGAAAGATATCGATCACTTTATGCTTCCGGGGATTGCAATTTATTGCTTGGGTCAGTTATATTCTTCGTTAAGGGAAGGAAAACAATAGCGATGATTCGTACATACTACATCGGTTGTATTCACGAATGCGGATGATCAGTCTCAACTTCTATTTTGAAAATAAACCTTAAAGAGTCAAACGTTTTGAACAGTTTTATTGTTATAAAAAGGTTGAAATGTATACGAATTTGACAAAAAATTCCAAACATCCCGAAGCACGGAGGAATAACGAAAGAGATTGTCATTCCGAGGAGAAGAGGATAAAAAAATAAGAGGAATGTTTACCTCGCAACGATGCCAGTAAAGAGCGTCCAGAAAAATCTTAATGGCTCATTATAGAGGTAAGCAACGACGCCATGAGTTTTCATTTTAAACAGGATGGAATAATTCTTCGAGAATATCCTATACGGGAAGTGATTGGAGATAACGAATTGGATAGGTAATTGTTACAGCATTTCCTTTGGCAGATTTTCGCAAATGTCCATCTCGTGGCATAAATCCAAACGCATTTCTGTGCATATCATTAAGTGAGGACCTCCTTAATGGGATGTGGCCACAAGTTCTTCTCTACCGTACTCATTTTTATCACTCCCGCATGTCCTACCTTCTCAAGTATCAGGCCTTTTTATTCACGATGACCCGAAAGCCAATTAACCTTCCGCCTTCTCCCATTACCGACCGTGTTACACTTATCGCCACGATCTCTCTTTATTCCTCTTTTCAGCCGTTGCCCCATCTTCCACACAAAATGAAGCTTATCTCCTGTTTTTCATCGAGTTTTTGTTGTTTGTAAATCGCGCGTTAAAATGTGCTCGGTCGAGGGAAAGACAGCTAAGAGGTAATTTGAGGATCTTGGCCGATATGGTACAGATGTATTTAAAGAATAATGTTCTTGTTTCAGAGGTAATATGTAGTTAAGTGAACATATGCCGAAATAGTAAATTGTAGAGCAAATCCACCCCGGGATGTTTAAAAAAGGGTGCTTCGTTTAGGTGTAATAGAAGTAATTTGTGCTCAATTCGTGTGGATGGATATGGAACTCTCATTTCATTTACGAAGGTAGTTGATGTTTGCACTCATAAAGGAGTCTGATTCAAATGATTCAGATTTTTTTCTTTGAGCGTGGCTCTTACTAAAGCTTTATATATCTTTCCACACACAATTGTGAATCGTCTTTATTAAGAACACACAATTTGAATTTTTTCCATAATTTGATTTGCAATATATCTATTCGAACACGTTAATTCAAATTTAATGGCGTCTTAGCTTCTATCATAAGAATTTTAAGACACAACTCTTGCTGCTGTTTGTGCTATCATAATTAGAATTTTCATATAGTCAAAGCTCTCTTAAAATGCTTATATTTTCTCATTTTATCCAATCAATAAGCAAGGAATTATCTTGTCGTTGGAAATGACAGAGTTAAGTATTGTAATAACTAAGTCCCCGATTCATTCACACTTTGTTTTAAGGGCGTTGCCTTGTGAGCTAGTCATCCAAAGGGGGATTCTGAGTTCGAATCCTAGTCCTTTATTTTTCACTTCTGCTCAACGTTTGTGAACATCTCGTACTACTGGTACTAAATTAACACCTGCCTTCCGAATACTAAAGAGGATGTAATTGAGTTAAGATGATTGAAGTTCAGCACAATCTGGTTATGTAGACTGAAATTTAGGGTTAATCATAAGAACGCGCAGGTCCAACACGCTCTCACGTTTTCAGAAAAAGACAATAAGCATCGAAGATTAAAACAGTTCTTTTGTGCTTAGAGCCACCGAAACAGTAGAAAGATTTTCAATGGGTAGTGGCTCTCGAGGAACGAAAAGTTAATCAGTCGTTGGGCAAAGAGTTATGGTGTTTGCTCCTGGTCAATCGGAAAGGGAGTGGCTGGGAATGAGGTAAGAATTCCTTTCGGTAAAGCAGTTAGGCTTTCATCGCAAAGGTGGTGGAATCCGAAGTTAATGGACCACCGGACCAATCAACCCATTCCTCCATTTTTCCTATCCATACCTCCTTATCTCCCTTTCTCCTTATCTCACGACGCAGCGATCTCATTTCTTCCAAAAGAGATTACGAATTTAACCCCAAGAGATCGTCTGAGGACGTCTCATATCTTTTCGGTCTTCCCGGAAATAATTCTCGAATCTTTATTCACTAATTAAGGATCGGATGACGGGGCAAAGGGTTTTCAATTCCTCGGCTTCACTTTCTTATGGCTTTCCTTATCTGGAATTATCGAATTTCCTCCCATTTCACCTGTGCTTTCGAATGACCTCATCGGCTTTTCTATTTCGATTTTCTTCTTTGAATGGAAAAAACGTCCTAGGGAGTCTAGGATTTATGGGAGTTCGAAGGATTTAGTTGCTTTGATAACGGAATGTTTCGATTCTATGAAGGGAAGGTAAATTTCAATGCATTTTTCAGAGGCAATGTATTTTTAAAATCGCTCTATCATTTGATCAGCTTAATTTCCCACAACCTAAGGATTAAATAGAAATATTTGGCAAAATTACAACTTTCAATAGAGTTATCGCATAAAATGACAACTTGTAACCCTCATAACCTATTTAACCTTATATCTAAGGAAAATACGAAGTACTTTTTTTCCTTAGATATAGGGTATAATATTCAACTTAAATGTCGTTCCACGAAGTGCGGCCGATAGAATTTAACCTCATTTTGATAAAACTTAACCTATATTAGGATCCAGCTGAAGAATGAATGAGCTTCGAAATATAAATAAAGAGGGCAACTCTACAATCTCCGCTTCCAATTCTCAAATCAATAAAATCATTAGCTCTACCGTTTCGTAAAAACGTCCGCTTTCGATTGGTATGCATGCCAATTATTATCCATATGAATATTCTTACTGTAGCTCCGAAATGTTTCAAATGTTTTTTGACAGTCATTTATAAAGACTTAGTTAAAGACGCTCTCTATATCTCTATTTCATCGGCACTTCTAAACGAGAATCGATATTTCCACGTTAACCGCCGGTAGATGAGTTCCGATAGTAGACTGGTAGAACGAAAAGAAGGCAAAGAAAAAATATTTAAATGTAAAATTTATATATGGACGAGATATATGGTAGATCCTCAATATATCCTTTCTGTACAGCAACCCTTACCTACGTCGGTCGTTCGAGAAACCCCTGTTGTTTTTCAATTAGCTCTCCACCTGGAGTATGCATTTGGGCCATTCCTTGATATTCCCCTCTCCACCGAACTTTTACAGCGCTCTTGGTCTCCTCCATTTGCTTCCATTCTCAAGAGATGTTTATTTCATTTACTATTGCAACTTTCAATTAAACATTATTGTAAAACCAAAAGCTACTTAATTTCATAAGATTATCACCCAGCTTCCACATGTCTAACGGACGCTTAAGTTATCATCGGACTGAAGGACTTGCATAGTCTGATTTTTATTCCTTTTTGAGATATTACTAAACCGGTTGCATCATTGAGTTTTGGATTAATTATTTTATATGCTAAGCTGCATTTTCATGCAGAGTTTACGTCTATTACAGGTATAACAATACAATTCATAAAATACTCCGTTAGATACAGTTTTATGAGATTGCTACGATGAACTATAGATAAAAAGTACATAAATAAATTTCGAAAGGTTTTATAGATTAACAAATATCCAGGTTACTCATAATCGTTTCTCATAAAGTAATTAACCGCATCACGTACTATTATGACTGATTTCCATAATCATTTTCATTTTTATGGCGCTCTTTTATGATATTTATTCGTAAATTTATGACATTAATAACGGACGCTGTAAAATTTTTTTCATCGATATTAATGAAATATCATCGATTCAGAGATCATGAATTGAACATAATTGGATATGGTCGGTATTTAAACATCTTTTAATAAATCATATGAATTGTTGCGTAACAGAGATCTGTTTTTGACCAAATAGTACAAAAATTAAAAACTCTACAATGGAACAGGATCCGAGTTTTATAGTTATATTACTCTATATATTCTAATTTCAGTCAATGCGAATTATAGGATGAAACTTGAAATGAATATGACAAATGGATTGTATTAAAAATTAAAATAAGATCTAGAATCTAATATTTATAATTTACTTAGTCCTCCGCTTATTCTTTGTTAATGTTTGATGCACTTAGAAAATCTTAACCATAAAATTAACGAAAGTTCGTTTAGTTCCTTTTTTACTTTTGTCAACTGCGATTAATTTTTACTTTTATTTTAGCCTTAATTTTCCATTTTCCTCAATGGCTGACTCCGGTTTAATTTGACTTACAAGCAGTATGGCTTGAAACGGATATTCCTCGTAAAGTAATTTGTCAATATCCTTGTTATGTGCGCTACATCCGACAGATAAACTAACGATGGAATGGCAAGGGTCTGGACCCTTCTCAACCACTTTTTACCCATCCTGTAGATTTCCCAGTTGTGCACCTGCTCTCCTTTTCCTATGGCGTATCCTAACACGGTCCTCCCATCTCTTGCAATGATAATGAATCCTCTCTATGGTTATACAAGGGGCACGATTTGTCCGGGGAGTTGAAATTTGTGGTTCTCCTATGTGCCACCTGAGGTGTCCAAGAAGCGGCAAATGTTTCTCAGTTTATAATCGTTCGGACCTTCTTCAGACGCGGTAAGCAACGAAAACCGCACAGAGGGGGTTTTGCTCTCTTAGAGAATTACTGGCCTTTGAAAGATGACCTCTTATGCGAGGGTCTCTCACTAGGTCGCCTGCTGAGAGGAGTTGAAACTTATTTATACACGGTCTCTTCCTTTGGAGAAAATATACGAGCGATATTTCTTTTACCTTAACTACAGTCGACGCCCAGAGCTTTTCTTTTTGTATTTTTCAACGACTTAAACCGGCTTTCTTTGATGGAAACGAGAGTTTGAGAGGCGCTTACAAATTTCAGCCGAGTTATTTACGGAGTCTTGAAGAATGCGCGTTTTCTAGAAATACTCTCTTATCTACTATCTCTGAATATTCTCGACTTAGCTCATGAGAAGGGAAAGAAATCAATGCTACATTTTCGATAAGAACACTTTTAAGGTGAAAAGCGGATATGTCATTCTTTTTTAAAAATTTATACAAGAAATTTTATGAGGAATTCGAAGGCTTTGGACCTTTGTTTGAATGGCTCAGTACAATCAATATTTATTTGATAACATTTGATATACTAATCACAGAAATGACTCTTGAATCAAACATAACGATTCATTTCGTTAATAATCTCACAAAGTGGCTTTATTTTCAATGAAGTAGCTTGTTTTTAAAAATGTATTTCTATATTATATATCTAGTAATATCTTTTTAAAAAATATAAAACAATTTTTTCTGATTTTTTCATAGGTAATCCATTTGAGCTATTCTCCAAAGAGAAATTTCTTTAGGAGGGAGAGGTAAGTGTTACGATTTTTTAAAACTTTCGCAAACTCCGATGAAAACTGAACTAAAGTCCGTAAAATGACTCTATATTTCGTATTCATAGTAAAAAATCGAATCGAGGGGAAATAATTTAATTTTACTGTTCCTTTAAATTAAGAAGCGTTTATCTATTACATCAATTAAATTTATCTATAACGGACAAAAGTGACCATTCTCCTGTGCTTTCAATTCTAATTGGTTTGATTACTTGGGTCTTAAAAAAATAATGCGACATTAAAGCCATTAAGGATATTTCTTTTACCCTCTTTTGTTCTCTACCCTTGGGAAATCATTCCCTTGTTCACGAGTGGCGTCTCATGGCATCGACAGAAGTCTTTCCATCCCTGCAGAAGTGACGGAGCATTAATTATCTCCCGCCTTCTCCCCGCGGGGGGTTCCTTCCGCCCACCCCCTGCCAATTCGAAGCTCCGTCCAGATTTACGATCCCTTCCACCACCAACTCTTCACCCCATTAGTTTGAAGATCATTTAAATCGGGGGATAGGTGAAGAGAATGGTTTTCTTATGAGGGAAAATAGTGGCGAAGGACCTTAAGGCGATCCTCGATTGTGAATCTGCGGAGGCCATCTCGTTGCTTCCACCGGCGGTCATTCCATCAACCGAAGTAAGAAAACACATCCTCCCTTATTCATGGTCTCCTACAATAGAAAAAGAGGGGTTCCAGAAAAAAGTCGTGCGGTCTTCAAATAAATCTCCTTCCTAGTGATTTAGACGACGCCCTTCTATTGAAGGCACCTTTCATATAGCTGCGGCTCGATGCGATTAAATTTTTATGCAGTCTGATTTTGAAGGTCGAACGCTGTTTTCGGATCCTCAACTCAATCCTCGATGGATCCTTCCTCGAAAAAGGGTTCGTCTCTGATTTTATTGGAAGCAATATTGAAGTTAGCGCGTAATAATCGCTCATTTGACGATTAGATCGGCTTTAAAATATATGTCACGATAAATTTAAGATTAACTTTCAATTTTTCGGGTTTAAAATTGTTTTATATTTGCTCAAACAATGTACAGTACGCTTTTATAGAAATCGAATTTATATCTCTGATATTCAATGTCACTGACTATCGAAGGAATGATCAGCGTGACCAAGAAAACCCATTCACAAAAATAAGCAGATTAGGCTAATTCATCCCCTAATATACATACTGAACGTATTGACCTATGTTTTTATTAATAATTTATTTAAATATTGATTATATAAATCTTACAGATATATAAGTGCATAGAAAAGTGAAAATTTATTCCATTACTAATTTTCTTGATTTTTAAAATTTTTCTATATGACTTATTACAATCTGCTATACCTATAACAGTATGCTCAAGTATTGGATTTGCATTTATGGTGCACTAATGGCGATGGAGCAAAAACTTTTAATTCAATTTATGTTCTCCTCCGTTTTCCCCTCGCATATCAATTCCCACTTGCGATTTTTATATTCGCCATCCCTTCTTATAAAGACACCATCTTTCCACGTTCCTTCGCACAAACATGGCTCCTCCGGGAATACATCGGACGCATTAACTGAAGAAGGAAAGGGGTGCGTTATGAGGCCCTTGGGAGCTGCGTTAGATGAGGTAGTGGAGGTTGGGAAATGTTGTAAAAGGTGAAGAATGTAGTTACGCGGATGAATTAAGATTTGGATCAACCAAATATGCAGAAAAGATTGAGCACACTCTATTTTGGTGTCTTCAAAGGGATGGTTAAAGTTTAAAAAAAATTAATAGCGATGTAAATGTAAATTTAGGATTGTTTCTTATCAAAAAAGGTCCAAAATTCAGATTTAAGAGATAAAAATGACGTGTTGGAATGGATAAAAGACATTGCCTATTACCGTTCACTACTTTTCTTGTGAAAATGTGAGTAATACAAGTGTAATTTTTGAAAAATGCGATGAGTGATTTTATGAATAATAATTCAATTTTCTTGATTAGTGATGCGCTTAAGGCAAGCTCATGAGGTTTTATACTTCCTTCAATTCCAAGGTTGCCTATCCTCATAAAATTCATAAATAAAATTAAAGTAATGCGTAAATTACTTTATTTGTTGCATTTGGAATTAATTTGGCAAACATTGTAATCAAGTTTTGACTTTCAATTCTTACTTTTAGTATTGATAATAAAATCTCTAGTGTGCTTCTTTAGATTTCAGCAAAATTAACCCTTGTGCTGACGCTAACGATACCTACCGGCGACTCGTTCCCAGAGCGTATCCTAGTTTCATCGTCATTGAGAGCATTTAACAGGCTGTTCACTACCCTTGAAGGCATTCCTGTCACAGAGGCGCCGTTTAGTTCTCTCCATGTCCACCATGCCCTGATGACAGCGCTGATGTGCAATCGTATAGATAAGGCAATATCGAATTCTTATCACAGTGTCTTTAATTTCGTTGGAATGTTTCAAAAATCTTTTAATATGGCATCTATTTTCATAATTTCATATACTGTATTAATACAGCATCATAATACCAACAGATGGGTGATCATGTGATACTTAACTATTGTAAAATGGAATTAAAGTAATTAACAATAGTTACGGAAATTGTCCTTTACAACAGGCGAACATGAGAGGTTAAATTGGATTTTTATTTTGTTACGTATACTATAGCTATTATTTTATCCAAGAAACATCTGAATATTATTCGAATATAACTGTACCGCACCTAAGTAAATTGTGGGTAAATAAAGAATTAGCGATATGATTAGTAAAGATATAGAAGATACTATAAAATAGCTTGAACATTATGAATGTAGAGTTAGAAAATATGTTGAGTTGAATTATAACGGCCTCGACAAGGTCTGTGCAAAATAGTAACGAGAGAAGATCGCATTAGAGGATTGATGGCGAAGCTCAGTGCGTGCGAAGCCCCAATAGAAGTAACTAATGGAAAGTGTAAGCATTTAGTGTGAATTTAACCACACTAATGGTTGGGAAAGACCTTAAATGAATACGAGTCTGTGACACAATGGTGGAGCTTTCCACGTGAAACATGACCGCACGTTCCATCAAATTTAGATGAGGAGGGAATCCCTCGGACAATATTGTGCTGGTAAGAAAACGCAAATAGTTAATTGTGAGGTAAAGCGCTTTGTTTAAATAAGATTTCGGTGTTTCAGTGACGCAAACAGGACCGCAGGGGTTCAGCGATGCGCATAACAGTAGTCCATTTTTTTCTGCAACCGCGCTAAAGAGTCCAGCGGCGTAAAGGGTCATCGAGGACGATCATTAGCCTCGCTATTCCACCGAATGCACCACGTGTTTCCGCCCCATTCAAGCGAAAGGCTTTTTTAAGGCGAAATTCCGGAGCGTCCCCTCGTTATTCATCTTGTGAAATTCTCTTGTTTAATCGTTTGATTATTATTAAATTATGAGTATTAAACAATTATTGGATATCATAAAATTATGAAATTGATTTGCCACTTCGGAAAAATGCATGTGCAATTGATTGCATTATTACGATATTTTGTTGCATTGAAAAACTTAATAACCTGAATAAGTGAGCCGGAATGTTTCGATTATCAAAATTAATTTCACAGAACGGTGAAATATAAATCAAATCCTAAAAACCTAAAAATAATATCAAAAACAGTGGGTAGGATTTGAGTCATCTTTTCCCTAGAAGAAAAAGACGTTGACAATAGAAAATGAAGAGAAAATTTAGATTTACGGAAATTAATCTGAGATATTTCGAAAACATGCGTAAGGAGTTAAGAGTGAAACTGATATCACTAAAATGAACGTTCTGCTAACGCAATTGATCCTTCGAGACAAATATCCGCAAGTCTTTAATTTAGTATGAATTTATTATATATCAATTTATTTATTTAATATCAATTCCACGAATTAAGATCCTCAATCATCCAATTTGCAAGCGCAAAGAATCCCCTCTGAATCTTCAAATCGACAACTTGTCAACCGCAATTCATCGACATTTTCTATCGCAAAAATGCCAAAAGGAAATAAAATAGGACGATTGATTTTCCTCTAAAGCAGTCCGATCCAATAAACCTTTCGCTCGTTCCCCCAGAGAACCCTTTTGAATCTTTCATCGGGCATAAATCGACGCAAAAATAGACGTGCCATTATGTTATTGCTTCGCATTGACTCCCCTTCCAATTCCGACTAAGAGCCATAGGAAGAGACTCCTTTTTAACCGATCCCCCGCTTCCTGCTTTTCAATTGTTTCGCCATCCCGCCACAGACACCGGAAGTGGCCACCTGGGGAAGAGAGGTTTTCTTGAGGGCAAAGAGGTGGATTAGGAGGAATTGTAGAGTGGGACCAGGAGTCTTCCATCCCACGCTCTATCCAACCCCCCGCGGGGTCACGAGGAATTGGTTTTCTCGAGGATGCAGACGCGTTTCGACGGATGAATAAATAAGGCGATCCCATACCTTCGGGCCCCTTTTTTCTCAGGGGGTGCGCCTCTCGCTGAATATTTCACGGGTGCAATTGGCAACGGAGGGAAAGTAGCAGAGATGGAAATAAACGAGGGAGTGCCCTATGAGTTTATGCTGAGATGTGTATAAACATTTCAGGAAACGGTGGGTGTCAAAAGAGTCCGGATGAATTCAGGGGTATTATTTCTATAAGTGGGAATTTGTTTCCGGTATAATTAATATTTTTGGGAAATAACTGAAGCGGAAATATTGTAATTTTACCGTAATTTAATTAAAAAATAATACAAATTTGGGTTATGAGATGATTAATGTTGGAGAAAGATAGAGAACATCAGAAAATGAATTTTCTCGATACATATGAAATTATAAGAAAATATTCCATTGTCGTGATGAATCTTGATCATCAAACGGAATTTTATACTATAAAGATAAACAAGAAATGTTTGTAAGTTAGAGTTTCTTTCAAATGAAATAAAATATAATATTTTTAGAGAATCAGTATTTAAAACTATTTAGTTCCGAAATTTTTCTGAAGTTGCTCTCTTAAATTCTACAAAGAAGTAGGAAAGTGAGAACACGATTAGCTATAGACTTTAATACGTATTAACTAATTATTTTGGGCCGAACAGATTTACGTATTTCACCATCCGCTGTATTATTTATACGATCCTAAAAGATGTCTGTTCAAGTGTTAGATACTTGCCCTTCCGCGCAATTTCTCAAGAGACGCCAAATCATCGAATCCATGCCTACGTCTCGTTTTAGTTTAGAAGATGAATGGAAGCAGAGACGATATTTCAATTCAAAGGATCAAAGGAAGATACCACTTAAATGATTCCTGAACTACACTGATTCCCTTTCATTTTCCATAAAGAAACTTCTGCGATGGAAAACTAACAATTCGCATCAGACGTTTCATTAGTCAATACGTCATCAAAGCGCAAATAAATCTTCCGTCGCGATTTTTTACGATGGGTTGGGAAAAAAGCTCTATCCGACATCTCTACATCCCACGATCTACTTTTCTCTCCCTGACCCTCCATCGCTGTCCTTTCATCTTTAAGCCGATCTTTGACCTCTTCCGGTCATCTCCAGAGGTAGAATGACGACCTTTCTTTTTCTGTGATGATAACTACCTAAGGCTACTGCATTCATTCCGAGAACTCCTTCCAACGGAAAAGTTTCACAATCGCTGTTTTATTTTGCTCGCTCGAACTACGATTGAACCAGAAGTCTAACTTTTCATTTAAATTATTTGTATTCATGACTCCTAGAAATGCTTTTTGGAATAAATTCCTAAAAAAGTATCTCAATCGTTTGTCGGGTTTTCATGCAATTTGGATACATTTTTGCCACCTTGGAAACAATAAGAGATTTCTATTTTGAGTTTTACGTTATTGTTTTTTGAAATTGATATTTTCATCACCATTAGATATGAATTATACGTTCCATTAATCGCATTAATTTTAACTCTTTATAGTTGTTGAGTTTTTGTATATGTTAAACTATTTGACCGAGTCACTTAGAGTGCCTTTGAGTACAAATGGAATATTAATAAGACGTCTTTGAAAAAAAGCTTTGGAGTGGAGGACGTGGAACCTGCATGGTTGTCACATACCCTTCTCCAACCACATCTACGAACTTATTCATATTTCGTTCGTTTCTATGTTGTAACAGGCAACTCATGATAATTAAATTCTTTGGAACTTCAGTTTTTTTTCTGAATTATTATTGATTCCTTAAGGGAATAAACATTCTTCTAGATATTCTTATTTCTTATCTCGGTAAAGAAACACCTTCACACATAATAGGATGTATATAATTATCATTTTTCTGCTGCAACATGATTGAATATCGATTCACTTGATAACAATTGTAAAATGAAGGAAAAATTCGGGTGCGAGGAAACAGAGAAAAAAAAGAATATGAGGAATGATCATAAAGGATATAAATAAAATAAAGTTATCACTATCAGCATTTCCTCTTATTATTAACCGGTTGTCGCTATGGAAATAATGTTTAATGAAATAGATATTCTGTTATTTTTCAAATTCGGTATAATTTATAGGACGATGAAAAATAATTTTTAACGGAATTACTTGCATATTTAATATATGAAAAAATAGATAGTTAGATCTTCTATTTTCATAGATCAAATATCTTATCTTATATCAAATAGAAATGAACTAGAATATCTTGTCTGTCTTTATGCAGATAATATTGCAGAATTGCGTGAGATGATTAAAGCAACTGATTAAAACACAGTAATTGCTCAAAAATGAACCGGAGCCTTTGATTTACTTGGATAGAATAGAACACGCAAAAAGAATCTTGTTTTTTATGCAGTATGCACCGTGATAAACTGATTGCAAGAAAACAAAGCGAATGAGCAAAAAATAATTAATTGGCTCTCGGCGTTTGAATATAGAGGGTATGTCAAATCCATTATTCCGCAGCTGAAAGATCAAATAACAAGTTAAACAGATAAACAGTGCACAAATACAGATTGTTACGAATACTGCAGAAAATAAGTTTGTACTTTTGGAATTCATTGCATTTTAAAATTAAGGAATCCATATATGATCAGTCAATTTGCGAATATTTAGATCATAATTGTATAATTATGTTTTGAAATTCGAAAAAAAAATTTACGTGTACAATGACTGGAAATACTAAAATATTTGAAATTTAAGTTTAATTTGCATATTACTTGAAGAATGAGTATCTTTATTTTTTATATGGACACCTTCGTTTTTCAAATAATGATGCTTTTATGTGCACTTAAATAAGCTGCTAATTTTGCCACATGGGGAATGCATTTGTTGTGGGAATAATTTTTTTTCAGAATCACTAAAATAGGAGTATATATATTATCGGAACAGAATTGAACTGTTTATTATTGCTTCACTAAAGATAGGTTATGTACAGAATATTCACAATCAAAAATCAACTTATACTGTAATGCTTTCCCAAATTTAAATTTAGCATAAAAAAGATACCATAATAATTATCATAAGTACTTTTTTATATAGCCATGGCATATCTATTTCGATATTTATCTCATGAATTTAAAGCGCTGACTGGTTTTCGATAAAATAAATAATGTATCAAAGGAGGTCCTATTCGAATCAATTCTATTGGTATTTTCAGCAGAATGGTTTACATTTGTATAATCCAGATAGCTTTGGACATTACCAATAATCGGCGATTATATTTATATTGCCGGAAAAGATTGTGATGATGCTATAAAAATATGAGAGCAGGCAATCTTCCAATTGTAGAATAGAGGCTTCATGAATCAAATAAATAGAACGGAAAACATTGTGATTGGGAGATAAAACGATTTTTTATGTCACATAAAGCTGCGGGTGGTTCAACGAATCTGTTTCATCTCACAGATTGGGGAAAACTGATGAGTAAAGTATAAAAATAGAATCTTTCAAATAAACAGGGAACAGAAATACGTATTTTTATGTTTACCATAACCCTATTACACTCATCGTAGCATCGACTTCTTGCTATAGAAGAGGGTATAAAATTTTTATAAAACTGCACAGATGATATATTTTGATGTCTTTAACAACATAACGGAACATGAACTGAGGTTTTATCACTTTTTAGATATTCTGACTCAGCACGACCGGAAGTAATATTACATATTAAAAGGGAATTTTTTTTTGTCTATAACGTGTTTGATTAACATGATCAATTTTTTTTTTGACTGAGAGTTACGGTACAAAAATAATTTCAAAACGTGTGCTGAATAAAGGTAATTAAAGACACGAGATTCATTAGATTTAAAGGAAATTGGAATGACGTAACTTCATTGAAAAATAGATTTAGATGTACACGAATGGGTCAACATGAAAATATTCGATGGGATAGGGTAAAAGTATTATCGAAATCGTACATATAAATATTTAAATTTAAATGATATTGAGACAACTGAGTTGGAAATTTACAAGTTATATAAAAATCAAAAGATTGTTCCAAGTATCATAAATATTCCTGATATTTCTAGGTCAGATGCACTGAATGTTAATCCATCTCATTTTGAAGAGGCAAGCGAAAAATCTCGTCCCAATTCAAGAGAACATTTCGCAGATGTGATTAACAGTTCCAACCCCCAAAGACCACAAACCCCTTTTCGCACGAAGAATTTACATTGGCGAGGTTAACACAGAGAAGTGCTGCCCCCGACACCCAAAACAGCACCAACTTTCCCCCTTCTCCTTATTCCGACCGCACACAGATTGAATTCCACTTATTCTGTCTCCAGGAGACGTCCAAACAGAAACTTTCCATTTCAGTCCCCTTCCTTATCCATTAAACATAGACAACTCCGATTCACTCGTTCGGTCCAATGAAAGCATCTGAGATTGCGAGGTGTAGAGATGCTTATAAAATAAAACTCCCCTCAATGGCGTGCGAAGCTCTTCCCAAAAAAAAGAAATTCGCTTATTTTTTATACGAAGAAAGAGGCAGAAAAGCGACCTTCTTCTTGATCCCGACTTTATGTTCCTTTCTCCATCTCTTTTATTTACGAAAGTGGTTGTGATTTAAGAGGAAAGTTCGTTGTGTATGAAGACGTCTAGCGGAACGTTGGGTGGTGCGGTTTGGGTAAATGAGTGCGGGATTCGAATTGCACTGTTTTGATTTGAAGGTAACTTTTTGTATTTTCTATCGAACATATACTCTTCTTACCCGATAAGTAATTTCCCATCGCATCAACTGCAAATTTCGTTTCTTTTTCCATCCTTTTCGGCTGTTCTTTCGAAAGATATCTTTCTTTAGAATAAAATGAATTGTCTACAGAAAGATATTCCGCTCCACCAACAATAGGTTGTTTAAAAAACGATATAAACTCTGAGAAAAGGAATATAATGAGGATTACTACTTCGCCTTTGATTTTATTAATCATTTGTGTTCGTCTATAAGGAGTTCACCCAATTAAAGAGTAAAAATATCAGTTATCGCAGGACCTAAATGTGCAAGTGAGGTTTGCTATAGAAAAATAACGAGGCTATTTTTAAGAAAACGTATTTCACATTCCAAATTAATAATTGAAACTCTTATGCACATCACTTGCGCACGGCTAAAGATTTCATAATGTTTTCAATTTATTTATGCAATATGAAAATATAAACTGTGCCCTCAATTAAATAGCGTTTTGAAGGAAATAAATTTCGCCTTATTTACCTCAGTATTTTCAATCCTTAGTTCAGTAAAATTATTGGCAATTCAAGTTGGGAGATGTGTGTGTATATATAAATAATTAATATTTCCTTTGAAATAATTAAATTTAGTTTTTTTACAAGGTATAAGTAATTGTATAAATATACTATGTTAAGCAATATAATCACCTTTGTCTAAAAATATATACTTCAATATTGAACTTATTACTAGCTCAATCGAGGACAAATAAGTTAGCTTTAATTCGATATTTAGGAATGATCTTTTTATTTATCATTAAGAGCCGAGGACAATATTCAGCTTTTGCTTTTCATAGATATTAGTTGTTAGCTATTTTTGATGTAAATAAATATTTTCGCAAGCAATAATTTTCCTATTGAAAGATTGAAAAAATTTTAAAGAAAATTTTTGGTTTATGCCTGTTAAGTTCTGAGTGTCATTAAGTAACTCTATCTAGAACTCGTGCCATGACATTGTTTTGCTCTTCTATTTTGAGGTGTGTCATTGTTATCTTTGGATAAAAACAGAATAGAAAATTATTATATCGAATATTATATTATGGAAAATTCCAGTCAAATCGTTATCCAACGCCCGCAGTGCACGCAAGACGTCATGAAAGAAATATCATGAGTGAATAAAAGAACAACACCTTAAGCCCGTACTAGGGAGAATTACAAATCTATAGATTTTCTGGGAAGATTAAGGTTCGTTCGAAATTCAGAAGATTAGCAATTGTAAAATAAATATTCAGAGACAACTTCCATTTCTCGGTATATGTTAAGAGAGAGAGATAATACTTTAAAAATCATATATCTGATCATTCACTAATTCAGAATAAAGATTTTGATCATGATTTAATATAAAATTTATTCTTTTTTATAATTTGAACTCATCTCATTAACTTTAAATCGCGAAGAAATAATTTTTTTAAACTAAAGAAGTAAATTACTTTATGAAAAGTAGCGCACTCCAATAATCAATTGCACAATAATACAAATTTTTATCGTTCCTTTGCTGAAACTTCATATAGTGAATTAATAATCCTCAAATTTTCCCAAAATCATTCAACTGTTCTTTATGACATTCTGAGGAAACGCAATCGACGACAAACGACCGAATGAGACGACCTCTCTCGAGATATTTAAATGAACGTGGGGGAAAAGCAGCTTGAAAGCGTGCCATAGCGTGCTGCTGAAGCGTTTGCGTGCCATACAAATAGCGCAGTTTCTCGTGATTAACATCTCATTTTTGTTTCCCTTCTTCAAAGATCAGCGTTGGAACACACGCACGTGTTTATAACGCTTTTGATAGCACGTATTCCTTCATTTTTCTATCTCAGAAATTGCGAGAAAAAAATGGTATTAAAACCTTTTCAAAAGTGTGTTAGCGAGATTGCCGAAGGATCATTAAAGGAATGAAACCACGTTGCTCGCTTATTTCTTTACCCATAAGTATTTGGAAACAAAATCAGAGAGGATATCTTATCACAGTGGCTATAGTAATTTTATGGCTGTTCTGGTTCACAAATAAAAAGCGACTAAAATAACCTTTTCATTTTAACTCCGTCTCTTCTTATCGGTTGTCCTCAAACCATTTTTAAATATCCAAAAAGTGTCTCTAATTTATATGCAAATCTGAGTAAGTAATCTTAGATTTATATTAAAGTTTCCAAGCGATGATACAATTGTTGATCAAATTATTTTTTACTGATTAGGAGAAAGTTTAGTTGCTTAGAATTTAACCATACGCTTCAGAAACATTTGTTATCCTTTACCGATATTTAAACCTTCTGATTATTGCATAAGAGGGTGATTTTAAGATAGTTGTAATTTCATTTATTATTAAATTTTAATTCACAATAATCCATTCATGTGTCTATGTTTGCATTTGTATAAGATGACAGTTCGCCAGCTTACATTTGAAGGCTTTCAGAATTGCATTCTTACATTTAAGATTAAGAAGCGACAGATGAAACCATTTTTCACAAGGTTCAACCATCTTTTGCAATCCTAAAAACGAGGTTCCCTTACGGAGTCGAGAAAGGTATGTTAACTATAAAGAGTTAACGTAAAACAAGCTAAATTAAGGAACATAAATTTAATGCGTAAACGTACCAAAAACCCTTGTAGATGATATGGAAAAACTATGAAAAGAGTTAATGAAAACAACAGAGAAAAGGATCAATGTTTTATGAAATGTAACCGAATCCATATCGCTTATATCATTTTCCTTTTTGATTGATCCCGATTTATATATTTACTGTTCTCAAAGAAAATACAAATTCAGTCTTTTACTTTCAGTTGAGCGTCTAAAAGCGATGGAATTCACACAATCCTTTGATATATCCTCAGTTGGCTAAAATAAAATATATATTGCAAATAATGGTATCGTAGTTTCTGGTAATGCCATGAGTGGATGAAAAAGTATAATTAAAATATTTTCTCATCACAATGTTGCGTATTCCTTAGCTTTTCCTCAATCATACGTAACCTATTCGTGGAAAGAGAACAAAAGAAATGTACGATTGGGAGCTCAAAATGAATCCTGAATTACAGGTACAAATTAATGGCCAATGAAGATGCACACTTTCATTTCATTAGCCGAAATAATGGCACTGTCTCCGAAACAAAGGGAACGCCTCAAAGAATACAATGTCCAATTAGTGAGATAAACAGCATCATTGGAAAAGAGATCAAATTCGAAATTAGAAAAACTAGATAGCAGTCTATTATTATTATTGCGTCAAAATTATTGACGCTATGTTGTGAAAAATTAATAAAATGTTTTTCACTGCCATCTTCATGTTAAATCCCAAACTCATTTTTGATATTTGTTCAATCTCGTTCGAATGCATCCCTCCTCATCAAGACTTCTCTATGATACCAGCATCCTCTCGCCCTTTTCACATCCTTAAGGATCCGTCGCCGGAAGTAGGGTTGCCGACTTCCCTCCGAAGTCCATTATCCTTCGCACATCCATCGCAATCGACACCTTTTGACCTCCAAACCGCATCACATGGAATCACTCGATCATCTGCATAAGCCCCTAATCCTTAAGCATCTTCTAGATCTTTCTTCTATTGAATTACTTGTATATATTACAATATATCTCTCGGCTTTTTAAAATTGTTCGTTACAATCTCTTACTTTTATCATCTAAACTTTTTTCAAATAGAATTTTAACAGACGTCCACATCATCGTGCGCTTTAATGCATATCAGATTTGTTATGAGAGCTAATAACGGAAAATACACGATAAGCTTAAAAGGATATCAACTATCGTTTTTACACTATGATTTGCTTTTCATCTTAGTTGTCTATGGTCACTCTTCTTGTCTTAGAGTCAATCAACACGCAACTTTATTATAATTTTGCGTGATAACAAACAGAATTATAAGCTTGCCTGCGTTTCAGTTTGGTAACCTCTTATCAGCGATGGTTGTTACAAAAGGACTCGGAATTTTATGAAGGAAATGCGCTCGAAACTAATTCCTTATATTACGAGTACATTCCCCCACAGAAAAGAAAAAGAATTTTTGCTGTCAAATAATTTTCCGAGAAATGGTTTTAAATATATATACCGTAGCATATTGAACAAGTGATAATGAGATAAAGAGCAAGTGGAAATTAATGAATAATTATGTAAGTTGATTTTCTTTAGTGAAATTTCATCCTGCTGCTTGATAGGATAAATTGTAGAACATTTAAATCGTTTAGCGGATATGAATCGTATTTCTCTCAGACCGGAAAAATTTGGATTTTTTCAAATGGAAACCAACTCCATATCTATCACAAATAAAATGAGCAAATAAGTGTTTCTAAATATGATAATAATTGAAATTGATGAATCGCTGTAACTGTGTTTTGAGCTCAAATGAGCGTTTGTGTGCCAAATTCATCAGATAGTATGTTGTTCTTGGGTTCGTTAATTTTTCAGAGCATTCAACTTTATAGGGAGAGCTAATTATGAAGATCTCGATTCGAGAAAGTATTTGAAGAAGGAGTCGATCCCTTTAATCTGATGAAGCCAATGGAAGGCGCTTTCCAAATGATGGGAGATAAGGATACGAGAAGAGGGCATCATTCCATCTGATGGCGTCTTCTCGAAAGACCCCGGGCATCCGTGACCTTGCAACACTTCTCGGGGATCTTCTCACTATTCACGATCGGAAGCATTGCCTCGAGAAGTTCGCTTCTTAAAGGAATTTATTATTGAATTAAATTATGGCCTTCGCCATGTATCGAATGCTTCGTGAAAACAATTCGTGGTTATATCTTTAATCCAATGCACTTTTGTCCTTTCTCGTCTTCAGTAACAGCAATTTATCGTTCCTCTTCATGTTATTCCGATATTTACTTACTATTGATTATTACGTTGAACATATTAATATGGTATTTGATTGGATGATTTTGAGAAGATGTGAGTGTGAAACCGGAAAAATTAATTTCTCTTCTTATTAAAACATTCTACAAAAATATAAAACTAAATGAAAATGCAAGGAATAGATAGATAAGAAGTTATTACGTTAGAAACTCTGGTAAATAATTTGATCCAGGTGATTGTTGAAGAAGAATTTCCTATTTTTTTTAACCGTTACACGTATTCAACATATCATATGAACATCTCTTAACGATCATAGTTTGGTCCAAACGAGAGTGAAAAATAAGTAGTACACATCGCCATTTTCTATTGGCTATAATGATAAGTCAAAATGTTCTTCTTTTCTTTATAGAAAGCATTCTTTGCATCAGGAGTTGACCGTTATCTTCTTAAAGTGCTTGCGATCATTACGAAGAAGAATTCATCATCTCGTACATGATATTAAGGGCGAATCATCTCAGAGTATCATATTAACGCTATTATTCTTTCCCTTAGTGGTGTTACAGTTCATTTAGCTATAATTAGGGTCTCGATCTGATGGAGAGTTATCATCGCACATAATGGAGAGGTCAAAGAAAATAGTTCGCCTTGAGAATCCCATAAATGCTTTCGAAAAATACATTAACTCCATGGGCGAAGCGATTTCATGCCTAAATGGCCTTTCACAGGACCCTGAATTCCCAACTGAAACATGCAAGAACGGCTCTATGATCACAAGGAAGTATCGCACCTCGCAATCCACTTGTAAGAGCTGATGAAAGTAAATGAAGTTGATGATGCCACAGTAGCCAAAGAATTCCTTTTGCCCTATTCCGATGCAAAAGGAACCGAAAAAGTCACATTTTGAAAGTCAATTCTCTATCCAATTCCACTAACAAGTCCATTACGATTTAGGAACAAGATTTACAAGGTAAACGTGAGTAATTTATCCTAAAACGGTCTTGTCTCTGACAGATTCATCCTTCACGGTCAATCACTGAACAAGAGAATTGTCATGTCTCATCATGCAACGATATCTGAACACAACCAACGCACAACGGACCAATCAAAGTTTTTCACCTGTAAAAACCCCACGACAGCTCCAGAAGACCAAATATCCAATCTTATCTCCTCCGAGAGACATGACTACCGCATCAACCATTACGTAGCACTTCTTAAAAAGGAACTCGTATCCTCCATCGCAGACCAAAAAACCTGTCCCATCTTGAGCCTTCCTCTGCTTCCCCTTTAACAATACCCGCACTGTGGATAACCGCACTCTTCCCTGAAGATGCCCATCTAAAAGACCTGCAAGGCGCATCGGAACGGAGTCTGGGAGCACTCATCAGATAAGGTGGAGTCATAGAACCATCTCCGCTCAAATCTTTAAAACCCGCTCGGTTTATCTGTATCTACCGCGGTCTCTCTTCACCGTGGCTCATTTATTCCTTGCTCCGTTCCCTCCCTTTCTAAGGATCCTCTCTTCAAGAGATCCACTTTCTTTTGCAACGAATTCTACGTTCATCCGTTGAAATTAAGGGCAACGCAATCGCTTTCAGTCGAAAATCATTTGGCGGCGACCGGAATACGAGCGCTTGCACGTTAGTAGAAATAACAGGCAGTGGATTCGAAGAGACAATCGACATTAAATTTCCATATGAAATACACGTTCGACCATCAAATTTGAATCAGGTATATTTATATTTGACAAAATTCTTTACCTTTCTATGAACTATAGTATTAATAAAAATTTTAACAAAATTCAGCTGATTAAAAAATTAACATGTACCCACTGAGTTCTGTAATTTTGGAATTCGCTTGTTGCATGACTCTATAGCCCACTGTTTACGGTCGAATAATCTATGATTTGCCAAAAAACTGCTCTTTTTCATCTTATGAAAAATACATTGTCCTAAATTCTAAAACTTACATTAAATACACGCTATATCTTTTCTTAACCGTCATCTTCTTCAATAGCAGAAAATATTTCACTTTATTGAGTATCTTTACTTATAATTAAACGTTCTTGTAATAGACATACTAAAAGTATCATTAATCTCACTGCTTATAATTTAAAATTCATTTCACTTACAAATGATTAAAAACGTGACTTCATATTTCGGGTTTAAATGGAATTTCATCTGAAATTTAGTAGATAAATTAGTCGTTTTGTTTATTATTTGTAATGATATTTATATAAACCAAAAATAATGTTTTGATTCATTATCGATTTTTCCTATTAGAAATTTTGCTATCTTACGACTTGCATAAGTAAGCAGATGAGTGAACAGCTCAGCAAAACGCGTGATAAATATCTCTCACACGGAACGTACAACGAAAAAACTAGAATAAGCATCTGCAATGCACCAAACTCCACATATGCAAAGTATCGCGTTTATTGAAGTTCTTTTGTTTCGAGCCACTCGATTTCTGTCGCTGTTTTTATTACTCCGAAGCATTTCATTCCGAGTGTGTCTTTCCACGTCTTTTCTTTCTTCCCCATAATTCTCTGTTTGTCGTCTATCCAAAGACCAAGGACCCCACAGGCGTACACATATATATCTATCAGTTTCTCCCTTTTACTCCTTCATCGCCGCCAGGCTGCATCATCATCCCTTAGAGATACCCCTAGAGCGGTCACAGACAGATGGAAATACACTAGGAGAACCATTCATGAGTCCTGATGAAGGGATAGTGTTGGTGCGACCGTCGCAGTGGTAAAATATCTCACCATGTGGAGGTTTATATGGAGTTAGTGGAGTTGAATGAGTAGAAGTATCAGTTAGATGTAGAATGATCGCTTCAGTATATTATTAACGTGATTCTTGTATTTAGCTATGACTTGGGATTACCCAACGTTACGTAATTTTGGGCTTGTATAACATCTTTTCTTAAATGCGCCGTTAAATTAATTCCATAATGTTGTAAAAAGATTTAGATTGTAATAAGTGAGAGGTTATGGGCAATTTTAGAATAATTTTCAAGTAAAATGTTTTAATAGTCAAATTTCGTTCATTACAGTTATTTCATCTCCGGTTAATCATTCGAATCTTTAAATTTGCATTCACGTATGAATTCATTCTTTATATATTTCACCTTTAGCATCATGGCCTCCGAAGCTATTTGTTTTGTATCATCACTTTTTCAGAACATCAAAGGAAATTAGACGAAAACATGCAAAGTTTACTTATTGGGAATCAGAAGTCGCGAAAGTGTACGTTTGTGAAGGGAGACGGTATCCTTCCCTGGCTTATTTGCTTAAATATTTAAGAAAGCGGCTTCCGAAAAATATCTCCCTTGATATATTTATCGCTCTTGTAATCTTCCCAATCCGACCGAATGAAAATATAAATGGGGATAAATCTGTCCACCATTCTCCTGAAGCATGTTTGCCGAATGAATCATACTCACCGATAAATCTTTTTATCCTCATTATTACAGTCGGCATACCCAGGTGCAGCCAATGTAAATCACCGTATTAAGACTCCGTCATTACACTTCGCGTATATTTTTCATCTATTCAGAGATGGGACAACATGATGCTCACTAAGCGGCGGTGAGACAAAAAAAGATTTTTCTTATGACGTATCAAACAAAATATTCCATTTCAGTTTTATTCTCTCTATTCCTTTCTAAGGATAGATCTCTCCACGATGTTTCTCGGAAATGTACACGACTTCACACCCCATTCAGAAAAGAAGCAAAACTGGAAAATTCTCCTTCCGACGCATCTATTCCAACGGTTCCCCTCGCGTCAATGGAATTACCACTTTGGTACTTCAGAACGTACGTTAAAATTTAATTTCGATTACGTACTATTTTTATATAATCATTATTAAGACTCACCAAGAATAGAATTTACAAAGAATATTTTAAAATGATTTTTATATCTGATAAAATATTTTATGTATCATTATTGAGCATTTTTTCAGTGATGAAACAAATTCTGAAGAAATCGTCTCAGTTCTATTATGGGTCGATAAGGAATGTCCAATTTAATTCTTCTATTTAATATTTATTTCCATGAAAAATGAATGTACGAAAGCATGTAAATCTTTAAGGGAAAAGGATTCAAGATTTTTTTAAATTCTCGGTGTAGATGACATTTGAATTGCGTGAGTGGAAACATGGCAATGCAAAATCCTGATAATTGAACGATGAACAACCGAATTTAAAAATTATAAAAGTCACGGTAGAATAACATTTTGATTTGCTTACGATGGGAATGGCAAAGAAAGAATCCCATTTTATGAAATTGGAATCATTTTGCGTTCACAACCACAAAATCCCATTTCCTCGACCCGCGTGTCAACGAGTGTGAATTCTCCATTTCTTTTGAAGGCAACGTACGATGATTGGCAATGAGCGTTATTGAATTCTTCAATACGAAATTGCGTTACTAAGAGAACGAAATTACGATTAGCTTTTGAGTTTTCTCGATCGATTTTCTTTCCAATCATGAATCAAAGCTGATGACCTACCTTCAATATTTTTATACAGAAGAGTTTTCCTGCCTTAATTTTCCATTCCACTTTGCATCGTAAAAAATTTCCGTCGAATTTGCGAAGTACAGAATGAAAATAACACATCCTTATCTATAAGGCACCAGAAAGCCTCCGTAATCTACGCGAGATATCAGAGCACAAAAAGTAAATTCAAACTCCATTTTGGAAGGAAAGAGGTCGACGGTCCACACATATTCATACCTCGAGCATCTTTTCAGCGCCTCTTAAAAGATTTAATTTGGGACGTGGCTCTGAATAATGGACCATTACCCATTCGCAATCAGTTCCCTTCCTAAATAACGCCTCAGAGGGAAAGGGAATTAAAGGAGAAAGTGCTTCTGAGGAAGTATTTGGAGGTGGACGATTTTCGATGTCTGAGCATTCGGATAGCTTAATTTAGTGTTCGTAATTAAAGGTTAAATTGGGACGGCAAAACTTTGAGGGGTATTAGTTAAATGAATTTATAGATGTAACTGCTTTATAAATATTTGACTTGAATGTTTTGATTAAAAAGATTTCTTCACAAAAGGACAGTGATCGATACTATGATGCAATCAGAAGTTGATAATATCAAGTCATACATATATTAATGTTCTATATCACAATAACTTTAAGGATTAAGAAAAATAAAAAAATTATCAAAATTCAAAATATGTTAAGATTTCTCACTCTATAAGTAGGTGCGATTTAACAAAATTGTTGCAAAAATTGTCCATAAGATTACTGAAATTATCATTCCTACTTTCATACGCAATTCTACTTTTCTCACTGCTTGATTTAGAAAGAGTCGTTTTTATTAACTGGAAACACCAATAATGTTACATCCATAAAATATACAATTCGTGAAGGGAACCTTTTGGCTTCTACCTACTATTCACAAAAATTTTAATGAAGTAGAATTCTTCCTTAACCACACAAAAAATAAAACACAAAATTTATAAATGCAACGGAGAATTTAAAATATTCTACTGCACGGAAGAAAAGTTAATACACTGCTCGCACTAAATTCTGAAAAGGAAAAGCTGTAAATAATTAAGATTTTTTCAATGCAAATCCTCGTTGTCACGCGCGAATATACGTCTCGGCTTTTAATCTGGAAATAATGCTGACACGCGCAAAAGGGAAAATAAGTCGGATTGAGAAATAGGCAGGAGAAAATGGGATGCCAGGAAAGAATGCAAAATGTAATGGAGTCCGAGGGGAGATGTTGAATGCAGTGGCAATGGAGAAAGACGTATGGGTCCACAGGAAGATTTATCCCCGAATTCTTGCGTATCTCGCTAGAAAGGTTATCTGCTTACAAGTTGCGAAAAACTAGAGCTATAAATGGACGAAATAAATTAAAAGCGGGACCCACCAACGCACGCGAGATTAAATGGATTTTTAACTGAGAGAAAATTTTACGGCAGAAATAGTACACTAGCATTTTCATTCCGAAACTTTTGCTTCTAAGTTACGCGTCTAATTTAAGCGGTAATACGCTGACTTTGTAAATGTGCTATAAAGCAGTCGAATGAATCTAAATCCGAGACTCAGTGAAGATATCCTGAAAACTCTGTCCGAAACAAAAGGTCTGCCGGATACATCTAGACATCAATTCGGACGCAAAGAGAGACTCTTTCGTGCCCAGTTGGGACGGATGTCAGGCGCTTATCACATACCTGAGGGACCGGAATGAATAAATAACGAAAAAGATTCTTTTATTCGTGCACAATGAAGAAGAATGGGATCGGAGATGTCTCGAATTGATGGGACAAAGCCCACCTCCGCCGGCAATGCGGGAAAAAGGAATCGATATGACACAAGGGGAAATGGCGGATCGCGGAATAAGTATTATTCATCGTAGCCGTCACGAATCAACCCCCGTGCCCTTCTTTTCAATCGCCCCTCTTTTGAAGGGCCATGACAACCCTTCACTCTTTTCGGAGTCCAAAAGGACGATTTCTGATCATCGAGAAGTCATTTGAGAAGCAATTCTCAGACTCCACTATTGAGGATTCCCACGGACGGAATTATCAATAGATTTAGCTTCCAAACTCTATTCGTCTCTTTATTGGATCGACGGAAAGTTTGTCTACGCTTATAATTTGCGAACCAAAACTCTAAATCATCAGGAACTTCCTCCTTTTTACCTGTTCGTGATTGCGGATTTATTAATTATTAACAAATAGTCAAGTTGCAATTTTAAGGCAAGCATTTGGCCGGATGACCATTGTCACTACCCTGTAAAAATCGTAGTTCTACGAATTTGGTAAATATTTATCGCTGAAACATGATCTCTTTCTTTTATAAACCATCTCAATCTCTCTCGATGATTACACAAATATTTATAGAGAATGTTCGCAAATCCAAATGTACATGAGCGAGTGATGGGTAAATGGGATTTATAATCTCCTTGTTTCTTCTGTATTCACTAAATAATGCTCTCATCAATTCATTTCTTTCGAAAGTACTTTCTTCAGTCGCACACCGAATCAGCGCTCTTTGTTCGACCAATTAGAGGACGCGTCGAAGAATCCCAATATGAACGGCTCGTTAATGAATAAGCGATTCCGTCTCTAAATTGAGCTAATGGCAGCAATTGCATTTTAAAATAACCAAACGCGTGATTAATTTCATTCAGATTTAATTGTCCGAATACGTCATTGCTGTCTCGACTTGGATGTTGAAATTTATCATAACAAACATTATTTCTCATTCTTATTTTTTCGTAATATGCTTTTTATGGCAATAAACAGCTTCCCAGAGACGAGAAATTCAGTAGTTTTATTAAAAATATAGATTTTAAGATATTAACTTCCATGACGATTAGGTATATAATTTCCTGTCTAATTTTGTCCTCTATGTTGATGGATGTGTTTCGTTTCACTTGAAATTATTAATAGTAATTCATCATATAAACTTACAATATATATTATAAATGACTCTTATATACGATATCTCATAACGATGAAACAAAGTCAAATATCTCCTTCCATTTTAATATACGCACAATATAGTTATGTTTCTTTATGATATTTCTCCAGGAAATTAATTAATATTTTCACTTTAGGCGGGATTTGAACCCGGGACCTCAGCGTTAGAGGAGTAGATTCAATTTGATAGACATCAGCCAATAGATTGTTATCTGTGCTCTCTTTCTCATGCATTTCTTTCATCGAAGCTAATAAAACTCTATCCCTCGGACCATCCGTCCTACCTGAGATAAATGGTCACTCAAGCTGCTCTCAAGTTTCCCTCTATTGTGTTTTACAGGGGATGGAGAAATCCTCTTTTTCTACTAACGTCAGAAAAATGAGTTGGACGTAAAAAACAAGACTCCCTGTTACCAAACCCATTGTTCGATTAGAAGCATCCTAACTCCCAAGTCTCGGCATTGCCAATTTACCACACACCGCTTGGAACGATAACCACCTATGTTAAAGTTATTTTCCGGGTCTTCCCTTTCTGCCCTCCTGCTTAACTCTTCTCATATGATGCTCTCCCTAGGTTTGACATGTGAGGTCACCTGTCAGTCCGTCTCATCCATGTTCTTTAGAAGGTCGATCCATCGATAAAAGGTTCCTCTGAGTAACGACTGGAAATATTTTTGAAAAAGGCGAGCTATGCATTTGATTGACAAGACAACGTCAGTAATAATAGTTTTTCTCTCCTTAGTTAAAGTTAAGTTACAGAGAGTCTTTCTTTTCCTGAAAATTTATCTATTTTTAGGCAGTGAATCTCGGAAAAGTACACAAAAAAATTTCGAAAATAATTTCGGAAATAACCGTTATAATGATAATTGCCATTACATCTTTCCAAAAATTAGTTTCAATCGATTCAAAAAATTGGGTATACGATAATATTAATAGACACATAGAATAGAAATGTGAACTTGCTCATTATTTTCAGCTTAAACACAACTTTCTGTAAAAACTGTTTTTAATTCACAAGTTCAATTCAATACTTCAAAGATAAATAATTGGCTCAGAGGAGAAACATTCGAAAAATATCTCTAAATATTCGTAATTCACGTCTTTATTTTAATAAATATAAATGAGTATCTCAATTTTTATAGTATTACGCAAAAATGATACTTTTACGAGTAACAATTCATAACGAATGCTAGCAAACGATTTTTTTTACATTTACTACTTTTTTGTTCAAGTTACTCAAATCCAGGGAAAAATCTTATACATAGCTTTTTTTACCGAAAATAACATACTTGATAATGATAAATTCAAATTTATGTCCTCAAAGTCTGAAATGCGATATTTCAATGGTAACTAGAGTTAAAGAGTAACTTTAACATAATATGAACTTCAAGAGAACTGGTAATTATATACATAATTTAAATTTGAATGATTGGTTATGTTCATCATGTGTTCAATACCAGAAATCACTAGAAAATATCGGTTAAACTCCATATTCTTCTTTCAAACAGAACCAGCACACTTAGATTTAAATTGGAATGTGATGAAATGTCTAGACCATGTTATATATCTAGGAAATTATGCCCTCGAAACTTTTTTAATTTGAGCCTACGATATTAGTTACGTAAGAAAACGTCCCTATTTAACACCCATTAGACGGCACCTGAAATTGATTTTCCATCAACCCACACCTTAATTAGCACGGCTAGAAAAGAACAAGCAGATGTTGGATGCATCCCTCTTTAAACATAGGACTGCCAGCGGAGAGAAAAAGCCTCGATGATTAAAGGATTCCTCTGTGGAACAAAGGAGGAAAACTATTTCTATTACGCTCATAGACCCGTGGCTCTTATCTGTGCTTCTTCCGAGGTATCGCGTATCAACTCCAGACGTAGGGAAGCAACTAATTACGTAGGGCCTTCTGCCAGAGATAGGGGCGGCTGCCCTCGACGGAGCAGCACATGGTGAGGGCCTCATTTTTTCTAGTCTCCGAAGGGCGCGTGGGCTGCCATTAAGGAGGTGAATTTTTAAGAAATTTTCTTACGAATGCCTAATTTGGAAAAAGACTACAAGGACGCCATTTATCGAACCCAAAATTTTTATACTAAGGAGAGAATATTCTCTAGCACAGCTTCTATTATATAATCTTAGTCTTCACTTCAATGCAGCGCTTTTATTATAACTAATTTGTGCGCTATTATTGTATTAACAAACATTACTACTCAACATTAAGTATAACACATAGATGGCAATCGATTTTTTAAAGACTACATATCTGTCTGTAGCTGTAGCTGAATAAAAAGTTAAATATTTAACTATCGACATTTAAATACTATATACTAATAGAAAAAATGCCCATTAGTTAAATGGTTTTGGCTTTCCTTATATGTATATATAGGAAATTTATTTATTTAACTAATATAGTCTTAATTAAATATGTAATTAGATAGAAGTTTAATTTTCCCAACATTTTAATAACTTATTTATCACAAATTTAAATATATCCTGTCTATAAGATTTGTAACAAATACAAAATAACGTAAATACTACAATAAAGATGCAAAATAATTAGTAATACCAGTTTTGAAAGGCAGCTAGTTGATATCTAATTTTGAGTGTGAGCCAAAATAACCTAAAAATATTTCCTATTTGCATTTGTAAACATAAAGTACTGTTCCACTGTTCACAGGCTTTTGTATTCGAAGCCAAACGGTGGAAACAATAGATAACTGGCATCATATACATTTTGTTCCTTTGTTCACTTATCAAGAGGAAACATGAAAACATTCTTTCGTGGAATTTCATTGATTCCTAAAAACACGCAATACTGGAAAGATGGTCCGATATTATGCGAAACGGCTTTTCCCAGCTTATCAGAGAAGAATCCCATAAGGAATTTCAAACAATCTGAAGGAATGCGAAATAACGAAATTTCTCCCCTTCGCGAAACATTTGCCGCAATTTCAGAGATTCAATCCTTTTTCTCACGAACATTATAACGGAAGGCATTGTGGACCGCATGCCTTAGTTTTGCACGTGGAAAGGGAGCAGTGAAGGAGAAAATGTTTGAGTGGAGAGATTAGATTTGTAATTACTCTCGGTGCGGAATCTCCGTCGTTTCCCGCGCTCTCCAACGCACTCCGCGAGAATATGCGGGTTGTATACTTTAGAGGAGAAGGATGAGTAAATGTTTCGTGCGCGCGCATTTGTCTCTTCCGCGCTACTTCTACGTACACTTTCCTCTCCTTCGAGTGTTATACTTCACATGAATTATGCAGTCCCGACGCCCACGCTTTAGCCAGTGCCCGCCGATGGAGGCGTCTCCAAGCGGCATGCTTACCAAGCTTCCGACTGTATTATTTAAGCCATAACTTGTGCTGATACTTCTTTCATATTTGATTAGGTTAATTAGGTTCTTATTCCATTGAAGGTGTGTAATCTACCGATGAGGCTTATAATCGACTCTAGGCATCTATCTTTATATTTAAAATCCGTTTGGTATGTGTTCGGTGTTCTCGTAAGAAATACATGTAAACTTAGATTTTATTACTTGCATGCTTCCTTTCTTTTGCAAAATTAAATTAGAAATAACCCACGTATGGATTTGGAGGTAGCACCAAAAGAAGGGAAATTGAATAGTGTTTCTTATTTTGATCATGAAATATAGTTTACGATTGAATTGTGTCTGTCTGCCGCATTAACTCCTTTATATATATATGTTGTTTGTCGTATTTAATTAGATTAACGCGCGCCTGTTAGGCGCAGCCAGTCCTTCATAATTTTCATCCTGATTTTCAAGAATGGTAAATATCTGTAACGAGTTGGTTATTATAGAACTTTTATAGTGCACACCTATCTGTAGACGAAATTTCAAGAAGATGGAAATGGTAGGGTGATAACTAATTTTGAATTGAACGATATGGTGAAAATGTATGTTACTGAGTATAAAAAATGGTATTGAAGAATCTACTGTCGTGAATCAGAATTTTTAATTGTATTTAATTAATTTATGTTTCTCTCGTAGTAAAAATGACTTAATCTCCTCCTAATTCGAAGAATCAAGAAAACAGTACATGGAAAGAATGATTTGAAATAAAAGAAATGTTATTAGGGAAGTAGTATTGCACGCTATATCTTGAATGTTATTAGTTTTTATGTGTAAGAAACTACAAAAATTTCTTTGCTACGGTTTTCAAAATAAGTATCTATCGTTTATTAGAACTGAATTGTATTTAAATTAATCATTGAAAAACCTCCACCTCTTTTTATTAAGGAAGCAGTTTGCTTAACTTTTATAACAAAGAACTATCTAATCGATCATACTGCACACATCATAATTAAATTTAAGTGAATAATTCTGATAACGTTAATGATCATTTTCAATTGAGATGATTTGAATGTTAAAAACTTTCGATTGATCTTCTGATTATCCAATATTATTAAATGATATTTTTGTAATGAGCAGAACCAATGCTGAAAGAAGTGAATCGTGAACAATATAATCGCACCATTCAATAAATTTATCTTTCTATTTCAAATTGAAATTGATATTGATTATCAATGAGTTTTAATCTATTCTATTTTCAGGAGATATGTCATGAAGATAAGAGACCCTAAACCCCCATATTGGTGGTGGCTGCGCGTCATTATGGATCGACCATCGCCCTTGTGCATTGTCCTTGTGCTGCAGTTCATCGTCAACACTGCGGCATTGGATACATGTGAGTACTTCACTCCATTTTGGAATTTATCATCATCGGAAATTAATATTAAATTTTAAAGATTAAGATGCTATAAATGAATATGAAAGACCGTCCATACATATTTTCCTTTTTATTCTTTTATTTATCTTGTGAAATGAAATTAAAATATTAAGATATGACCTATTGCTAGATATGCGTATTGAAATACATCCCCGTGAAAATAAGCACTGATTTATCCAACCTTCAACGAATCACTATTTTCTGCCTCCATGTTCACAAGATGAAGGGTATATGGGTAGGAACAATTATTCTTTGTCTTCTGTTTTGGGATCCTTGAATTCATTCGATGCGATACAAATCGCAAATAAAACTTTCCATTTTGGGAGAACAGCTTCTTCTTCACGTTCTTCCCCTATTTCCCGTATAACTAAGCGATTGACAGAGAAGAAGAGGTAAACGAATTGAGAACTAAATTCTGGGAAAAAGGAAATGATGGAACAAAGTTTGGGAGAAGGAATTGAGAAATTACCAAATCGTAAAATCCAAATGACGGAGCAAAAACCAAAAATGACGAGTATAAGAATAATTGAACAAAGAAAGATCGAAATGGTGAAAATAATAAGAAAGAGAGTATATGAGGACTGAGTGGATGGATATTTGCATAAGAAATGAAACGGCGAGTAAACAAAAGATGGCGTGAGTAAAGAAATTGAGATTTGTGTGTTGTGATGAGATTTTTCATAAGGCGAGAGACACCAATGCTGAACGAGTCATTGTGCTTGATCGATTTGAATTGAACGTATCGAATTACGATTTTGTAAGTTTTCTATTATGTAGCGTAATATGATTGGCCCCGATCGGAAGACGAATCGTTAAGTAATTTAAATTTAAATTCATAAACATGGGACGGTTTGATCAGTTACTATAAAAATAAAGAATTACGTATGTATGTAAAACTTCGGATAAAGAGAAAAACATTTAAGAGCAAATTGGTATTTCGATTGATATTCTACGCATAGATGGGATAAGGGTGATCGTTCGCAAAGGAGGAATGGATGAACGATAAAGACATACAAAAGAGGTAAAATGTATTTAACGGCTACCACTTGTGGAAGAGGCAAATCCTGGTCATATCTCGCTTCCATTAATCACACGCCTCTCATTATCCACGCATCGTTCGCTTTTATCGAAGGGTGCACAGGATTCCCTCGAAGAGCGAAAAACAAAAATGAAACTTAGGGTGCGATTTACGCGGATTTTCGGTTCGCATAAAAATGTTTCCGTAATTAAAAAATATAAATTTTACTCAGGTGTCAATTTCGATGGATGTGAGAGAAAGTAGTCCACTAAAACAGCGTCTAGTAAAAATTTTTGGTTTTCAGGTTTCAAAGGAACCACGCAAAACTCTTCTCACGATTCTAATAAACAGCATTTTCCGAATCTTGAACGATATGTATTTTCCTTCAGTTATGTGAACGCATTTTTTAAGAATTGGTTAAAGTTCTTCTTACATTTACAACGTAAAGAAAAGGAGCTAATGGGAAATTCGCATGTTGTTCCTCTAAACCATGGCCAGGTGATAATTATCATTTATTTTTAGAAAACTTTTTTTCTCTAGTTATTACAATAATTCCCTACGCAAGATGGGGCAAATTTATTTTAGGAAATTTTCAAGCTTGACCTTTGAAATTTGACCTATAGACACCTTCATTAAATATTTCCTCTCATAGTTGATAAGGTTCGTATTCAAATGTTGACAGTTCTCAATATTTACTACTCCCCTTGGAAACAATATTCCCGTCGTCGTGGCCAAAAGCAACAGTCCGAAAAGGGCTCTCCCATAGAATCGGGATTGCGAAGGTAGAAATAGCGTGCGTGCCGTCGGAGCTGTGCGTGTGGATTACAGCGATCGATGTTAAGTGCGACAACCCCCCCAACATTAAACGATGCCTCCCATTTGCAAGGAGGGAGAAACGTGATGTTATAACGCGTCTGCAGGAGAATATTGTTTGTTAGGGAGATTTGGAGGCATAAGACGTCCTACACAGGGAACGTATCAAAAGGTTGTCAGATTTCGTGTCCAGGGAGGCTCTCCCAGTGCACACACGTTCGGAATTGCTTTGGGTGATTTTTTCCACCGGTAGGAGAACGATAGGGTCGCTAGATTAAACGTCAGAAATGTGTCCGATGAGGAAAAGAAGGGCTGCAAGGAACGGGGCGAAAAACAAAAGTTTGGCCTTCAACCTTTCTTATTTCTTTTGAGTTTTTCTTCTCCGTTACATTTAAGTGCCCCTCGGGATGTTGAGATCTGCTCGGATAAGGCGAAGTGGACAAGAAATAGCGGGTGCAAACGACGATTTTTAATTCATTTATCATTTAGTGATTTATCAAGTTTTCTATGACGTAAATTAGATGTATTGGGGTGAACGTCGACGATAAATTCTCTAACGTTTCTATTCCGGTCCTTTCATTTACAGGATTTCATTTATACTTTGTTGTATAATTTTTGTTTTCGTTAAGGAAGAATTATGTTAGAAGCCTTTGCATGAAAATTTACTATTTCAAAAAAACAATTTGTTTGAATTAGTAAATTGCCTATCTACCGATTCTGTTAAAATTGAGTGAATATATTAATATTTTGTTCAAAAAGAAATATTTGTAATTTGAAATCAAATCGTAACGAAGATTATCCTTCTTATCTGATGTTATTGCCCTTCCAAAAGACGTTCAATTCCAAATTGATATTATAGTATTTTTATCTATTAAGTTTCTCCATTCTCCAAGTCTATCTGTTTACTATCTTTAAAGATAACTCAATTGAAAGAAGTAGTCTAGATAAAACTTTTATAATATGATTCACGAGAATAGAAAATCAATAATATCAAATAGCAGTAGACTTTTAAAAAAGAATTTTTGAAATATGAAAGTAATTTCGCTTTAAAAACCTTTATAAAAGAAATTTTCATAGTAATAATATCGTTTCGTGTATTTAAGGAACGGGTGTCATTTGAAATATGAGAGACCTTTTCGGATTTTCCAAGGAATCTAATCGACAAATAATAAAAGGACATACAATTGCTTTACTTATAAATGCGCATATTCCCCCTTAATAACACGTCTTAAGACGCTGCCGAAGAAATGACTACTATTGGGAAATAAGATGGATTGCTTCATATATCTTGCATCTTTCCACGCCCAAGTCGAAGTTTTGGGACAGCGACATCACGATACGGGGATTTGGCACGCAACCCACGCTCGATTTTAAAACTCTTGACAGGATTTTCAAATGAGCGCAGCAATTTATCATGCGCCTTCTAAATCACATTTAGAACAAAGAAAAAATATTACATGACCAACTAACAGTCAAAGAGACAACTCTGTAAGGTATTGTAGAACATCATTCGATGAGACTTTTTTCGTATTTCTATTGAGGAAGAAAAACTCTCGGAGAACGTCCTCACGAGGGTAGTTTGAGTGTCTCATAACGAATCAAAACAGTATGTGTCACTCGAGACATTATATTCTCTAAGATGATCTTAAATTATTACTCGTTTGTGATAATGAAAGCTTCATTGAGTTCCGTTTTTGCATTAAGAAAAAATTTAGGTTAGAATTCCATTTGTGTTATTTATTGCCATTTTAGGTTATAATTCTTATATAATATAAACATGTTAATTAAAATAATATCATAGGTTCACATAGAAAGGAGGATTTATGAAATTGAAAAATGGCCGTTTGTATACATAAATATATTATACGCATAATTATGTTATTTAGCAATTCTGGAATGCTTCTGCTTCATAGCAGTGCCATGGCAATTTTCGTAGCGAAGATTTTTCTCACAAATAAAACAATACACCATTTGCATAAATACGAGTAAGTGACAAAGATTACACTGATTATATAACCAATATTATTCTAGGAATTTTATGCAATGAAAACGCAATTAAGAAAACTTAAATAATTTTATCGACTTTCATAACTACGTGAATTTGAATCTACTTCTTTTCGAAAATAAATTGCGATAAACAGCGATGACTGCAAATCGTCAGTAATGATGAATCGTCGATTCAAAGAGTAATCGGCATCTCAGAGGATAAAATTCAAATCCCCGCATTAATCGGGCCCCTTTTTTTTCAATATATAATCCCCCTTTAACGAACCTCCGTCGTTTGCCACCGCACATTCATAGGCTCACCCATAATTGGGCGCATCTAAAAATGCCTATTTTTTCCACTCCCTCGTTATTCTGTTTCATTACTCCCGCTCCGAGAGTTCTTTCAAACAACCCCTTGAAAATAAAAGGAGACCGATCCCCCTCATAATGATTTACTACGCATACGTTCATTACTCTCTCCTTCCGGTCCCCTCCCTAAGATAGCCGCCATCTCCTTATTAACTCCCGACATCATTAACCTCGCGTACTCCCGTCCATTCACACATACTCGCGCAAATACGCAAGCAAAGCCAAACTCGGTTCAATTTCACCCTTTTCACGTCCCAGACTTCGTTTCTATGGAAACCCGCCTTTGTGTGCTTACCTGTGCAACTAATTACCACACCGTATCCCTTGTCCGGCACCGAGATGAACTCGAAATTAAGTAAACGGAGTGGTTCATTAAGCACGACTGATGACTTTGAAAGAATTTGCGTGCGCTAAAAGAGAACGCGAGATAATGATTATTAAAAAGGTGCTTTTAAATCAGCGCGTGTGGAAACGTTTCCAACGAGGCTCGTTACAAAAAATATCGGAAAAATTTTCAGCAAGTTCCTCGGAACGTTAATGAATTGTTAATTCGCGTGAAAATCTCGAATTGAATGTTTTGCTTTCGCAAAAATTTGTTGAAATGAGTGATCGGCTAATTACGTTGCATTCAAATTGGTGAAAACAGCATTTAATCGATCGGAATTTTAACGGCTCCCACATTTTCTCGTCTAATAGAGAAAAGTTCGGTAGATATCGCTGTAAATACTTGAACGAAACTTAATTGTAAACATTTTCTATTCCTGTACGCGTGCTATCCAAAAATTACTCACTCCGAAATCTACACCCGAATAGCAAATCACTGCACCGAACGGAAATAATCTCTGTGCCAATCTACGAGGTCTCCTAAACACCCCCTTTTGCTAATACTAGACACACGCCCAAATCCACAAGTCGAAACCCAACCACGGCACATATGCACACACAAACGGCAATCGAGTAAACATAGACGTCTGCAATGTCTCCATTCGTCTATACTTCTTAATTACCTCTATTATTTGAACTGTTCTTCAATTACAATACTTTCGTACCCTCATTGAAGCTATGGATATTTCTTTCATAACAAATAATCCAACAACTTTTCCATGGAATCTGTGTTCAAAATATTATAAAAATTAGAAAATGAATATTTATGAAGAATTAAAATTATGACTTTTAAGGTATATGAGGAACAGTTTCATCTCCTACCTTAAAAATGTTAATCCACTTGTATCTTTCTTTCTAACGATATTGGAAAGGCATTTTTAAAATTCCAATCCCAATTTTTATAATTAATTGTAAGGTTTGTAATGAGAATGTAATGATGACAATGAATTATTTCTACATCCATAAATTCATTAGCAAGTAAAATCAAAGTTCATAATCGAAATCGTGAGATCTTTAAGTAATATAGAGCTTTAAATTCCGAATTATTTTTTGACTCAATCTTTCTTGAATTTATAGAGTTCATACTTTCCCTGCTAATAATTATTGCATCTTTTATCTCCAAATGTTCATTTGATCCCTCAGATAATCAATTTATGGATATAAAAGTGCAAATTTTAAAAATATTTTTTTCAAATCAAGAGCTATAATTATCTAACTTGTATTAAATCTCTCATATCTCATACATAATCTCTCGTATCATCTTTCTCAGTCTGTAAATTTTCATCGATTTCCAGATCCACTGCTACCCTCCTTCACCGAAATCCTAGGTTTACTTCTAATGTGCCCTTATTTCTACATCCACCCCAAATTGGGCACCTGCGCACCAATTTATTCGGATCATCAATATCTTCCATTGCTTCGTCAGCTATCTTGCACGACACCCCATTACTCCGATCTTTCCTTCACTTAAAGCATACATTCCCATACTATCCATAGATGAGAACGCAAATAAAACACGCTTCAAAATTTAAAAGTGATACAAATACCAAAGTTTCGTAGTTGGAGCGAATTTTTAAGAGCATGAAATTATAATATAAAAATCAAGTATATTTATTTGTCTTCTAGGAGACATTTAACTGAAGAGGATTTGAAGATTTAAGTTTCACTAAAAGAAAGAATTTTTTATCATCAAAATTCGGTATACTCTGTAATTTTATGGCTATCTCTTTTTTAAGTTTTTCATACCATTCATGCTGTACCCAATGCTTTCCCTTTTCAATCTAATTTAAAGACATGCTTCGCTAACAGACCAAGAGCGACCTATTCATTTTTTCCATTGGAGTAGTTAGTACGTTGTCATGGCTCAGTATTCACTTTGCAAACGATCTGAATATGCTTCTGAGAGTAATGCATGCGTGGTGAAGAGCCAAGTTAGGAGGGCAACACGGAGAGCTCTGGGCGTTGCGAGTAAATAGGAAAAGAGATGGAGTTCTTGGTTATAAGGGGTGGTTTAGGTTGCGTGCTCCGTTGGGTGTGGCAAACTGTAAGGATCGATTGTGTCGGAAAGAAAAAAGGGGGAGAGAAGGTTAGCAAGAATTAGTTGAGGGTTGTTGCAAAAGAGGGGAGGTTTTTCAAAGGTTGTTAAGAAGGATTGCTAAGGACTATTACCTGAAGGAGGAAGAGATACGAAGATATTATGTTGCGTGAGAACTTTCTTGAGAAGTCCGGATTAGTAGCTCATTATCTTAGGAACGCAGTATCACAGAAGTGACGTAGAAAGTTTCAATGATTGGAAAAGAAAGTGAAAAATTCTCGACTTCTTAGATTTATTTGACGCAGTGATAAATTAAGACTGAATATTAATGTAAAAGACAATAACTAAATATAGGTGCCCTCATCGAAACGTGATTATTCCCATAAATATTTAATCGACAACTTGTCAACTTCCATTTTTGTCCAAATAGGGTGCAAAATATAGCTGTTTCTAGGGATAAACTTTGCAGATTTTAACAAAAAATCCAAATAGCATATTTTTTTATTACTTTTCCACTATTAATTCCATAAATTGAGTTCCTCACTCAAATACTCTGAAACAATGTCATTATCATTTTTAATTTAAAAGGCTAAGGAAAGTATTTATTGATTCTTTATGTCTGTTATATAAACAAAATTGGAAATTAACAAAAAAAGAAATATTTGGTTGAAAATTTTTTTCAAAACATTGACTAGAATCAGTAATTAGTAACTCGCTTTCCAGCACTCAACTGCATATTTTAAAGAAAAGGGACATAATCCCATTTAATTCCGTATGCGGAAGTATTCTACGAGTTTTAATTTGTTTACTGTTAACGTAAAATCCATATTCAGGACAACGTTTTCCTTTCCCTTTTAGGTTAACCACAAACAAAATTAAAATGTCGTTTTCCTTTCAAATAAAAGTTACCATACAAATTATATATTTATTAAGATTGATTCATAGTAATTTGTTTTTAAAAAAGTAGAGAATTATGGAGCCATTTAAATACTTAAACTCCCACGCTTATCAAGTTTTAATTATGATACTTCTTCAGCTTTGAAAAATTCTTGCTTAACACTCGGTGACTAGAAAATGCTTATTTCAATTGAAAACTAAAAGAATTTTTTCTTTTAGAAATACATATCGATTGCCACGTACTGCCGTAAATGTTAAATATTTTACGACAGAGCGAATGTGTCCCATTTTCTTCGTAAAACACCTTAAGACCTACTTAACATTCATCGCGAGTGAGCAAAATGAAAAAAAATCATACGCCGTTTCCCTTTTTCGCGTAAAATGAGCCCTACGTGCATAAGACGAGTAGAAAAGAGTAGAAATTTTATTTTTCATCACCGCGAAACGTACCTTTCCCATAATTCACTGCCACCTCACGTCTTAGCCTTTCTCCGCTTTTCAAAGAGGACGAATAAATAACGGGAGATGAAATAACTCGGAGGATCGTTTGTGAAGTCTCTTTGACCAACACTTATGCTCCTTCTATTAAACGCACTTCAACAGTATCTCAAGCAGAACACGTATCCAAATCAACGACAAAGGAACAACAAGTATGTTGAGATTAGAGTTTCGTAGAATTTCGTGATAAGAATGATATTATAGGTGCGGTTGTGAAGGCTGAAGAATAGCGCTCAAAATTTCAAAAGCAATGGAAATAGAAGTAAATTTTAGTCAACGCTTAAGAAGTGGCGAAAGGTTTGAATGTAAAAAAATATTGAAAATAATTAAACCAACTGCATGTAAATACTAATTCATTTATAAGTGAAGAATTTCCTTCTTTTGTTATAATGTTTTTAGAGAGAATCGTTAAATGGATCTCAGAAACTCCGCAAAAGCAAAATGTGGAATAGAGCGGAGAGCGTATTTTATTCATTTATGGGTATTTTTTCTTCCCAAGTTTCAAAACGGAATACGCATTTTTATTTCAATTTCTACGTCTTATCAGATTCCTTTTACGTACTCCGAATATTTAGTTTTTCCCGTCACGAATTTATCGTTTCGTCGTTAAGGTTTATTTTTCAGCTTTATTGAGAAAGTATTATTCTGATTAAGCAATCGAATACAAAATCATAATGTCACAAAAATATTCCAAAATTTAACGAATGTACTTAAATTATCAAGATTGAACAAAATAGTGTATTCCGTATGGGACTTATAACCTTACTAAACAATGATTTCGAATAATATCGTGTTTTTCCGTAAATCTTATCTATTTACTACCGTACATAGGTGGTTAATGGAAGAATAGTAAAGGAAACTGTAAACGTAAAACCACAATTTGTTACACCCTGCATTTCCATGATGAATATTTTACTCCTCGTTCTTTAAACCTGATGGAAGTGACCTAGAAAGAGCATAGTCACAGAATAAATTTCCGTGCGATCAATGCCATCGCATGTGATCGATATACAGTCGATTTCACTTATATCGCTAGGACACATTAATTTTCCCCGCCAGCGATCTGTTTATCAGTTACTATTCACGACGGCATCTCCCTCGCCGCCGCACACACACACGAGCAAACACACTCATGCACACGTTCTGCATTAAATAGTACTTCTCCCAAACGTCGGTCCCGATATTCCACATAGCAATTCGTTTGCTCCAGATGTAATCTCTCGTTGCATTTACGAGCAGTCCCGCTTTACCCGCCCACTTTCCCCTGCACTCCCACACTTTCCCCCACTCCCCTTTTCCACAATCCGTAATCCATCAACCAACTCCGGCAGAAATATTTTCGTATCGGCCCTCGCGTAATGAAGTTGAGTCCGGAAGTCCGTTCAATTATTGATTTGTTTATCGGACCATTCTTTGGTAACGCTGTGCGTGCGTGAGAGCACACAGTGCAGGCAATTATGGTCGCGAACGAAATATAGCAGTAATCGAGGAACGGCAAAGCTGCTCTGTCAGCCAGAGGCATTTTTTACCCGTCAAGCGTTATAAAAGAGAGTGCAAAGATGGATTGAGGAACATTCTTTAACGCGACGATTATTTTCGCATCGCGGTTGCGTTAAAATCACCCGTGGCACTTTGGGCTTGCAGATTAAATTTCCATATGAGACAGATGCATAATTTCAGTTCGCATTTTTCATCTTCTCATTGCAAAAAAATTAATTCCTGATGAAAAGAATAGCTCAGTGTAGAAAGTTAGCGCATTATGGATTTTGAGATTCTAACGAATAAGAAAACAATGAGATAATTGTTAGCTTCATTGTTCTGAATATTCTATAACTCATCCGAACCTTAAAACTTTGAATTTAATCTTGATGATTATATCAATAGAAGATATGGATAAAAAATTATGACTATTTTAATGTAAATATACTCATTTATCGATTGTATCTATTACTGTAAACATCTATAGTATTTCTTTCGCTACTGACTGAAAGTTACGACTTCCACGAGACGATCAAATCGGACATTATTATTGTCTCTATTTCTAAGAAAATAGAAGTTGAAATCAGAGCCTTTGATGAAAAAATTAGCAATTCTCTTAATACGAATGAGTCACAAATTACGCTTTTCCATCGTGAGGGCAGTTATTACCGTTTTTTGATTAGTGCTTAAAATGACGAAAACCATAGTCTATTAGATATTTTCAGCAAGATACCATTCAGCCTTCATTTTCCTCTTTAAGAATCTGAGCAATGAAATAAGAGGCTGAATTCATAACTAGATATTTCCACGGCAGAGTAGTTGTAATTTCATTTTAGTCCGAGCCACTGGTCATGAAGGAAGAACGATCTGAAAAAGAGCCATTCTTATTATACCGCTCCTGTGGCTATATAAATTTGCTGGGGTTTGCAATCTGCGGACATAGGAAAATAACCTTAATATTGAACATTAACCCTAATATAGGAAACTTCTCGCTAAAAGTTATTTATAGAAAAAAATTGCTTAAGCTCATTTTCCCAAATGGAGCTAAAGTAAAAATGAATATTCCGACGAAATTGTGGATATTCAGCGGTGAAATTGATATCTGCGTGAGAGGTTAGTCTGAGAGAAATCGATGCCTTGGAACTGGGTAAGGGAAATATGTCTTGGATCTTTGAATGTAGAAATCTATTTTTATCAGAAAATGCTGATAATGTGATTATAAAGAAATTATGAAGGATTCGAAACAGCATATTAATAAACATGGATTTCCTGATTCAGTCACATATCAAGGAAAATGTCACGTGAGTCTGATCTCCGAATATTTTATTCCTTTGGGAAAATCCCCATCTACCGCTATCCCTATTTGATCGATTCAGTTGGTATTTAGAAGTTATATTGGTAAATATTAATTTCACTTTTCCTAATTAAGTTTTTAATTCGTAACTCTTTGTAGAATTGTTTCAGAACGTGTAAAATATGTGTTTTCGAACACTTATCAGTGTTAATTCTTTACCCAAGGTTCAAGTTAAAAGACAAATAATTTCCGACAAAAAGGCAAAGAAACAGCGGTGGCAAGAGAATCATTCTACTAAAAATGCGGAAACAACTTTCAACGCGTTAAACATAAAAGAAGAAAAATATCTTCCTTTGGAAAACGCCTTTAAGAGATAACAAAAGGAAGGAATGTGAACTCTAGAGTCGTTTTGATATTTCAACACTGCGGGAAATCAGAGAATTTGGATCTTTGTTGTTTTTATAAACACAACGAACATGTCTTTGTAATAAGCTCTTTTCTTTTATGAATTATTATGAAGTATATTCATATAAGCATATATCGCCATACGATATTATAATATCGATTTTCATTTACTACATGCATCTTTTGATAGGAATTACGTAGAAAAACAAATATTTCAGAAGAGAAAGTTTGTAGATAATTCCTCTCTTACTTAGTATCATTAAACACAGAGAATATATTCAGAGCTTAAAAGTGTTCATAGAATTGCTATTTGATGTGAAGAAGAGAATCGAAGATCTGGAAAGTCTTCCTATGCGTCTTCAAGACCCTTCACCCTTTTTATTTTGCACTTCCATCTATCTCGCGTATTTTTCTGCCTTTTATTCTTATCCACTTCTTCTGTTCCTTCTTCCGATTCGCTTCATTCCGTTTTTTCTGATGCTTTAATCTCCGCTCTGTCGCTTCTCAACAACAAGTCGCAGATTTAAGAAATCTCCTTCGACAGCTCCAAAGAAAAATATTTTCTGCTTCATTGCTTATCGAAATTTCACTCTTTTTTGAAAGATTTAAGAATTCGAGAAACTTTATCATATTCATAATTTATGGTTAACGAGTTCAGGTTTTCTGATTAAAGAATTTTTTGGAATATTAATTGGTATTGGCCTACATTAATGCATATTTTCACTGGCATCATAATTTTTTACCTAATATAGCCAGAAGAAACGACTTTGATATAATAGTAATGCAATAATGTTATTAGTTGTTTTTATGATCTAATTCTTCGATATCTTTGATTGTAGAGATTTGATTACAAAATTACAGTACTACGGTGGATGAGAATATTCAGAATAGATTATCAGAATATATTATTCTCAATATGTTCAAAATTTGGATCCTGAATCTCTCGACAAATAATTTCTCATTCAATGAGTAGTTTCAACTTCTCTTAAAAATTCAAGATTTCAAAGCTCTTCCAATGATTTATATGTATGAACAAGTTCAAGATGCGATGAGAAGGGAGTATCTTCGTACGTCTCTCTTTTCCTGGAGGTATCCCCCCACAGAATACCCACATCTGAAATATCTACACTCACATGTCCCGAAAGAATTCCAGTTCGGATAAGTGCACAGCGAAAAAAAGAAGAAACATAGACTGAGGGAGCGATTGTGACAAGAAAGAAAAAGGAGTGTATTGAAATGGATATTGATCAGTTCTGTAGATTGAGGTTACTTGGATGAGTTGAATGAATTTAAATATCGTATTTGACGGCATATAAGACGCACTTTTTTCTAAATTAGTTCTTAAAAAATTACCCGCGTCTTATATGTGAAGGTGTTGGTGTCGGTGCGTAAAACTATTTGTTTAAAACATACCTTCGAAAATATTACAAAAGGTAACAAGAGATTAAGACACACCATTCAGTATGAAATAGGAGTGTTAAATTACCCTAACGTTCGTGGAAAGAGAGCAGTAGTAAGTTATTATGTTACATTGGTACTGCGCTATTACGAACTATTAAAACTTTTTTTCCTTGTGCGTGACGTACTTCGTGAGGGTGCGTCTTATATGCCAGTGCTTCTTATAAACCGTCAAATACGGTAGACTATAAAATAAATGTCTGAAAGTAAATAAAATTCGAATCTGGATCTGATATTATTATAATTATGATATCTTATTCGATTAAAACTTTCTATTCTCTTCTTTATGATGGAGTAAAATTGAGCGATAATTCATAGCAAATATAACGCTTTCGTATGGACTCAGACTAGAAAAAGAAAACTGGAAATTGATTATTATTTTTAATGGTAATGTTGCAATCTTTCAGGTATCAAGAGATAATGTACGTGTACCTATTCATTGCAGGTTAGAAATAAATAATTGAGTTAGTTCTTCCCAGTACATTTACAAGATATGTATTCATTCCTCCATCTCTTCTTCTTGGACTTTCAGAATCGCGCTTTCGGATACAAGAGCGTGTTTTCGGAAAGTGTTTCGGTTGGAGCATTCCCTTTCATTCCCGAATATATTATGCTCACTCCCACGGGTTTACTCGAGAAGTCCGTCTTTTTCCTAGGAAATGGGTGTCTTCTTACAAAGAAGTGTTCTTACGAGGCGGATAATCCACCGCCATGGGAAAGAATAAGTTCTACATTTGTGTTTCTTCGTAAAAGCTCTCCAATTTAAAAGCTATCTTTAAGGATTGAGATTCATCCAAGCGATGGAAAAATTGGACGGGGGTTCTGTATCAGAATTAAACGGATCTAAGGGCACCTTTAAACTTTGAGGAGTATTCGATGCCTTTGGAACGGAGTTTCCATGTTGGATTATACATTATTAAAACTGCTTTAGGTACGATATATTCAGAGATCACATTGTAGGCGGGATACATTTCAGGAAGGATCGATTCTTTATACCCATGTTTGCTCAGCTGCTTTTTATGAAAAATACAACATTCTCAGCTTTTAAATATGTATCCTGCTCCATGTATCATTATGGCTCACGTTTAGGAAATGATACACTAACTTATGCTCTTTGGAAGTAAAAGCTTTCGTTGACTGCATTCTACCAAGTAGCTCGAGAAGTTCTATCCTACATCCATCATCGCTAATGGTGTTGCTTTATCGAGTGAATTGCAGTCTCTTTATGTCATTTATCAAATTTGCATCCTGAAAATGGATTTTCTAAATTGAATTAGCACGAATTGGAAATCGCTGATTGCCATCTCAGCATATTCGTTTTTACGAAACGTTTCTTTCTGTTAACCAAACACACGATCTCTTTGCGTGAGAGGCGTTCCTTTTATATTATCATCTCAATACAGATATCTTTCTGCGTGTGCCATCCGTTTTCCCCTCCATCTATGGGGAATCTCCTCTTAACCATCATCCCTTTCTTGATGGCATCCATCTCTTGCCATCAGACCTCCATTACGGTCAAGTCGATCGCGGTTCCTCGAGAGGGGAAGGTCACAGGCTCTTTAGCCAAAGAGAGGTCATGATTAAGTTGTGCGATACCACTGCAGAATGGGATCTTCTAAGAGGGAAAGATGAAAGGGAATTTGACATCTCCTCCTTCGTTTACACTCCCTTGGGTTCGAATCCTCTCAGCCGTGTGTTCCACCCCACCCTTTATCACGTTCCCTCACGGCCTTCCATTATGACCTCCACCTTCAGTGGTGGCGGTAAATGCATTTCACAGACACTCCTTTTTGCTAATTTTCTCTGGAAGTTCGAGGTAATGGCTTTTGAGGTGTTCTTTTTTGTCGGAAATCGAAGTTAAACGCTTCTCTACTAAACGGATTATTTATGAAAAACTCCCTAATGGGTTTCATTACATATCTTGAGGCGGAGAGTCTTCGTTATCATGTTCATTCGCAGTTCACTTAATATTTTCACAAGAAAATATTAAGTGAATAAAGTAAAGTATAAGTGAATAAAGTAAAAAATAAAGTAAAGTACTCGTAAAATACTCGTGAAAGATCATATTCGTGAAGAAAGGATGGTATCCATTGATGAAATAAAGTACCATTAGTAACAAAAATTTGTAATAATAAATTCGTAAAATATCTTAAAGTAGTTATAAGGAACAAATTGTAAATCCACAAGTAATATACACATATGCAGAGGTACATGTATAATATCGATAATCATGTTGTTAAACATCTTATAAAATCAAGATCAATTTCTTTTCTTTGATTTGACCATATTAAGAATGCACAAGAATAAGAAGTAATTTTATTATAATACTACCGGTTTCAGCTATTAGGTCTATACCTATACTATCAGGTCACTGATGATGGCGATTTATTTTATTCTTGTGAAAAAAGTACGATTACTACTTATTCTTGTGTATTCTTAAGGTGGAATTCCACAAAAAACGCCTTTCTCTGTGACATTTATTTGACAATATTACTTTACGTGCAATGCAGCTTCTGTAAAATATTCAACAGAAAAGAAGAAAGAACAGGTTTTAGTTGAATTAATTGAGAATGACAATTTCAAAAAATTGTAAGCACAAATAAAGTGACCTCTAATTAAGTCTAATACCTTTGTTAATGAATTTAAGAAATTGTTTAAACTTCAGGAAATAATCCTGTTTATTTCTTTACTGCTCACCATTATTAAAGAATACATTTTTGAGCTAAAGAGTAAGAATTTTCATTTCGAAATATTTGTATATTGTTGTAAAATTAATGAATAGGTATTCCTTAGATACTGCATTGATTTTCATTTGTTTAACAATTAAATTCTTCCTCTTTCTTAGGCAGATTTATTTCGAAAATCTAATGCGAGTACCATCACTCGTTCTAAAAAACTCTTACCGTCACAAAATGTATTAGACCATTTCAATACATAGTAAGAACATTTTGAATAAGCCCTCTATATTTTGAACCCGCCATTATAGTTCAAATCCTTGAATATTTTATGTAATTTTTAAATTTAATTCTTTATTTTAATATCGTCCCTTCCTTTTTTCGAATTTCCGCAACTAAAAGACGTGAAAAATGTATAAAAACGAGTATCTCTTATTGTCACTTCATCCAAAACTCAGCGAAGAAAATCAGTTTGTAAAAGTTTGAAGAGGGGGTGTTGGTTTGCTTCTGAGAGATTTTTCTTCTGTTTTCTTTTTTTTTCAGTGACAGAAGCTTTGGTGGATTTGAGTTGTGAGTGTGAGAAGGTGTACGCGTCAAGAATCTCAATTTAGAGTCGGCTACATTTGTTGAATATTGCAAAAACACAATCTCATGAGGAATAAAATTAAATGCGGTGGGCTGTAGTTAAAATTCCATCGTAGTCGACGTATTTTTTGCGAAGTTTTTCGAGTTTAGAGCCAAAATTCCTTTCTCCGTCCCAAAGTAAAGAATAAAAGGCGGGAGTAAAAAAGTTTTTCCCTTCATTCTCGTAAAAGTATCTCTATCCAAAGATTCTCCAGAAGCGAGGGTATCATCGAGTAATTTCAAACTTCTATTGAATATAATGGACGGACAAACTGCACATGTTCGTTTGGGAAAGAAGCGGAGGTTTTTCTTCCTTAACCCGAAGAAGTTAGGCCAAGTTCTTTTGACGATTAATTAAGAAGTTGGCCAGAGCAAAGGACTGGCGCCACGTGCTCGAGGAATTATGAAAATGAAGAATTAATTATATGATCTTCGAAGACTCATAAGGATCTGGGACACGGTGTCGAGAAAAAAGGGAAAGTTGAATTTACATTTTCGACTGAGATCCAAATTCAACTTAATTTCATCCAATATTTTTGTTTTTATTTAGCTCCCTCTTTACAGCGAATTCAGATCAAGAAATTTAACAGAAATATCTAACGGAGAGTAAAAATGACAGCAAAGGGGACTGTGCCTTCAGGAAGAGCAATTCACATTACAAATAGAGTGGGTCCTCTACCATCTTTCAGCTGTTTTAACCGCATAAATTGAGCATTGAAGCTGGATAATATATTCTAATTCTGATTATGGAAGCAGCAAGCTAATGAAATAGCACTCCCCGCACTTTTTTCATCAATAAAAACGGTATCTTCCATTAAAGATTCTCTCCTGATCTGCAAAAATGCTAATGCTTGTTTCAGCTTAGAAAGCGAGAGAAGGGTTCGTCCATTGTAAGTTGATGATTCCTTAGTAATTCACTGTTCTTATCACAAATCCTAAGCATTCGACTGCTCCGAAAACCATTCCTCCTCAGGTGCCTTCGCAGACTCAATATTCCTCTTTCCCCGAAACAAACATCTCCCTATTCTTGGGAAGTTATAAATTTTCCTCAGCATCGCCACATCGAATCTTTCCGCTTCATTTAACAGCCCAAGTCGCCATAGGAAAATAAAGGAGCTTTTGCACAATTCTATAATGCCGCCATTCCATTTTCTCTCCTTTTTACTGGAAAAGGATGAAAGATCGACTACATATATTCCTTATGCATTTGTCTTTCCTTCATTCTAATTATATTATATCATCATCAAATCTCATAGATTTTAACTTCTTTATAATATAAATTTTCTTTATATAATAATATATAATTTTCTTTATATAATATAATATAACAATAATATTATTTATATAATATTATAAACTTTCTTTATATAATGGCCTGAATGAATTGTCTTGTAAGGAATTTAAATTTTATGGTTATTGTGAAATGTAGGATTTCCACCAATTTCGCCGAATTCTGTGAATATCATATATGGCTTTCATTGCTGAAGAGATTTAATGTTGCAGTAAGACGTTCGTATTCGAAGTTATGTTGTAAATATGTATGACAATTTGTTATAGTATTCCCTCTTTTCCGTTTTATTCCTATAGAATCCTAACGTATAAGTGAGTGTTTAGTGCAGGAAATTATAAGGATAAATTATCCTTTCGTGATTAACACATTTATCTCGAATACTATAAATGAGCTGTTCTCTTGAGATAGTTCTATTTATTGAATATTCTCCATTTTATACAATCTGGCGACTACTCTGCAAGGAACTAGCAACGGGAGATTTTCAGTTGATAGATCTTGGAAACATATCTCTCAGAAGAACTTATCAAAAATATAACTCAAGCAAATTTTTGGAAGTATCTCTTGTCCCTTTTCTCTGAAATATTCAGGATTCTATCCAACTTGTCAACATCCCCTGTTTCCGTATCACTCTTCATTTCACACGCCCTTTGTCTCCATTTCATCCCGCTCTCTTTATTTAACGAAAGATCAAGAACTTTATCGTATTTCGAACCAACAAATTAGAAATGTTCAAATAATATTCGTTGAATTAAGATAAGTTCCCTCTTTTTCCGATAAACATCGTATCCTTCCTTCGCTAGTGGAATTCATTCCTCCAAAGAGCCTTCCTCAAAGCAGATTTAAAATCGTACTTTTTGAGAGAACCTTTTGATGTCTTACCCTATATCTACGTATGGAGGGAATTCGATTAAAGGAAATGGAAGTCCCTGACTCACGTATTCAAATGTTTCGTTGCTTAGTCGCTTTATCGCCAGTAAAATAAGGTCATATTGCAAAGGAGGACATTTCATGCGGGTATTTTGATAGGAAGAAATAAAAAAGTAGGAATTGGGTTCTTTTCAGTACTATCGAGTACCCCTTGACGCGCCATTTGCAGGTAGGAGTCGATGCTTTCGAATATCCCTTACACACCAATCTCGACTGCAATGCGTTAATCCTAGTGATGAACATTCAGTAGTATTGAAAAGCTCCGGCTGGTGCAATACAGAACAGAAATGATTAAATGTTAGAAATGTTAGCAATAGCCGTGTAAGAGGATTACTCAAAGACGACATTAAATTATAAATTACTATTCACATTATATCCCATTTTTCCCCACGGGTTCCTTGAATGAGAACTTTATACTTTCCGATACTAAGGTTGGTTTGACTTTAGCTTAATGAGAAATTACCTTTTTAAGAACTGATGTTGGTATTCTTCCATTGTTGAATATCTCATTTTGTCTTAAAAATGGGTGACTGTAAAGAAAACATCAAACAGACAAATATGAATGATAAATAATAATTATGAATCCTCGCAATGAACGGAGTATAGAGTTATTCTCCTCTGTGAATTTAACAATATTTTTCTCCCAATAATTAATTGTCAATTTTTATATTCATGACATTTGTATTATTGTTTTCTTTCGCTCAATAAAAGCATGATTTATTATTAAATGTATGTTATAAGTATTCGAGAGAGATTGAATTTTCAGGTCGTAGATACTTTTTTCAAATTCTACTTTCTGAAGGCGGTCAAACGGTTTTTCTATGCTTTCAAAGTGTCAATGTAGTAAAACTTGAGGTATTTTCCGTGAATTGAAATTTCCATCCTCTACGTCTCGTCGTACATCTTTTTAATACTTTATTTTCTCCAAACTTCATCATGTTCGCCACATTACTCGAAACCATCGAGTCGAAAATACCCATGTATTACAAATGTGGAATGTAATGAGGGAGTCATTCACAATGCCGACAGTGTCACTGGATCTTGGCCAAAAGAGAAGACGAACAGCGGCAACAAAATAAAAAGATCGGTCTGAGGAATTTCGTATGTACTGTTTCACAAAGCATTTTTGAGACGTACCCATGTTAAAAAACGATCTCTCAGGAATTTATTTTCATCTTTTAAAACCGATGGAAGTATAAAATTTTAAGCATCTGGTAAGATATTTTGATTTGATCGGTCAAATCGAATATTTTATGTATTTTCGGACTCTTCCATTATTCACTATCGTCATCCGATATCTTTGCTTTCTTCAGGATATCTATTATATATAGACGCTTCGGGGGGATATATATATACGAGTAAAGGTGCGCTTGCTTACAGCAAGCAATGCAATAATTTATCGTTAGTGAATAATAAAATTTTTCGAAAGATTACTTTGCTCAAACGTTGCTAAACATAAAGTAAAGGGCATTAACGCAGCTGAAAATGCACTGAATACGATTTCCGATGCATTTCTTACGGCAGCTATAATCCCGCCCCGGCGTCGAACCAAGGTCATCCTGCTAAAATTACTGTAATCTTTCGCTTGAGTATGGTGGACTTTATAAACACCCCGAACTGCAGAAGGAAATACATTCAGGAATATATATATATATATATATATATATATATATATATATATATATATATATATATATATATATATATATATATATATATATATATATATATATATGAGCATCGAACCAACGACCTTTTACGATAATCTTAGGATAGCTTTTATATGAGAACTGTCCCTTTAATGGCTTTGTGAAATTTTGAACCTCTGCGCGGTTGGGAAGTGTTGTAAAAAGCATTCGGAAATATGGCCAATGTATTTTAAACGGGAAAAATCGAGATTACGGGTCGCTCTGGAATCCAACCCGTGATACATAGGCAAGTGCTGATTTTTTTTCTAATTACATTTTGTATGTATCTATATTTGCAGAAGGTTTGAATGATCTTTGTTCGATATTAAGGGAGCTACGATTTTTCAAAATCTGAAAATATTTCACCTCCTGGCATCGAACCCAGGACCGATTGTACGTAAAATACTACATTTTTCCGTAGACATATATATAAGCAATAGCTACATGAAATCTTATTCTTTTAACTTAATGGGAAGTATTTTTAAAATTATTTGAAAAACCGCCCCATGCATTCCTAACGGGGAAAATCGAGATTACGGGACGCTCTGGAATCGAACCCGTGACACATAGGCCAGTGTTGATTTTTTTCGATGTACATTATATACGTATCTATAAGTGTAGAAAGTTTGAATGATCTATGTATCATATTAAGAGAGCTACGATTTTTCGAAATTTGAAACTTTTTCACCTCCTGGCATCGAATCCATGACCGGTTGCGCGTAAGCAATAGCATATTTCCGTAGATATATATAATGGCAATAGCCATATGAAATTTCATTGTTCTATCTCAATGGGAAATATTTTAAAAAATTATTTGAAAAACGGTCCCATGCATTCTTACGGGGGAAAGTCGATTTTTGGGACCTCCTAGAATCGAACCCATGATAGGTAGGGTCGGTTTTCGAATTTTTCCTAAGTAAGATTTAGTGGGCCATCACGTAAAAAAATCGGCGGCGACGTGGCCCGAGCGGTTTGGGCCTGACATTAATATCCTATATCTATTATATATAGACGCTTCGGGGGGATATATATATATAACATATATATATATATATAGGATATTAATGTCAGGCCCAAACCGCTGGGGCCACCGGCTCGGCGATTTTTTTACGTAATGGCCCACTAAATCTCACTCAGGAAAAATTGGGAAATCCACCCTACCTATCATGGGTTCGATTCTAGGAGGCCCCAAAAATCGACTTTACCCCGTAAGACTGCATGGGGCCGTTTTTCAAACAATTTAAAAAAATACTTTCCATTGAGATAGAACAATGAAATTTCATATGGCTATTGCAATTATATATATCTACGCAAAAATGCTATTTTTTACGCGCAACCGGTCATGGGTTCGATGCCCGGAGGTGAAATATTTTCAAAATTCGAAAAATCGTAGCTCTCTTAATATGATACATAGAGCATTCAAATTTTTTTCATTTATAGGTAAGTATATTATATACCTCGAAAAAAATCAATACTTGCCTACGTGTCACGGGTTCGATTCCAGAGCTTCCCGTAATCTCGATTTTCCCCGTTAGGAATGCATGGGGCCGTTTTTCAAATAATTTTAAAAATACTTCCCTTTAAGTTAAAAGAATAAGATTTCATGTAGCTATTGCTAATATATATGTCTACGGAAAAATGTAGTATTTTACGTACAATCGGTCCTGGGTTCGATGCCAGGAGGTGAAATATTTTCAGATTTTGAAAAATCGTAGCTCCCTTAATATCGTACGTAGATCATTCAAACCTTCTACAAATATACATACATACAAAATGTAATTAGAAAAAAATCAGCACTTGCCTATGTATCACGGGTTCGATTCCAGAGCGACCCGTAATCTCGATTTTTCCCGTTTAAAATACATTGGCCATATTTCCGAATGCTTTTTATAACACTTCCCAACCGCGCAGAGGTTCAAATTTTCACACAGCCATTAAGGGGACCATTCTCATATAAAAGCTATCCTAAGATTATCGTAAAAGGTCGTTGGTTCGATGCTAGGGGGCGTTAATCAATTCTCCATGTGAAATACATAGGGAATTTAGGACTCATTTTAAGGTACTTCCTGAATGAATTTCCTTTTGCAATTCGGGGTGTTTATGAAGTCCACCATACTCAAGCGAAAGATTACAGTAATTTTAGCAGGATGACCGTGGTTCGACGCCGGGGCGGGATTTTAGCTGCCGAAAGAAATGCATCGGATATCGTTTTCAGTGCATTTTCAGCTGCGTTAATGCCCTTTACTTAATGTTTAGCAACGTTTGAGCAGAGAAATCTTTCGAAAAATTTTATTATTCACTAAATATAAATTATTGCATTGCTTGCTGTAAGCAAGCGCACCTTTACTCGTATATATATATATATGTTATATATATATATCCCCCCGAAGCGTCTATATATAATAGATGTTATATATATATATCCCCCCGAAGCGTCTATATATAATAGATACAGATATATATATATAGGATATTAATGTCAGGCCCAAACCGCTGGGGCCACGGAGCCGCCGATTTTTTTACGTCATGGCCAACTAAATCTCACCTAGGAAAAATTGGGAAACCGACCCTACCTATCATGGGTTCGATTCCAGAGTGTCCCGTAATCTCGATTTTCCCCTATAAGAATGCATGGGGCCGTTTTTCAAATAATTTTAAAAATACTTCCCATTAAGTAAGAAAAATAAGATTTCATGTAGCTATTGCTATAATATATATCTACGGAAAAATGCTATTGTTTACGTAAAATTGGTCATGGGTTCGATGCCAGGGGGTGAAATATTTTCAAATTTTAAAAAATCATAGCTCCCTTAATATCGTGCATAGATTATTCAAACTTTCAAAACCAAAAGATACGTATATATAGTACTTTGAAAAAAATAAACACTTGCCTAGGTATCACGGGTTCGATTCCTGAGCGTCCCGTAATCTCGATTTTTGTCATAAGGAATGCATTGGCCATATTTGCGAAAGCTTTTTAGGGCACTTCCTAGCCGCGCCGAGGTTCAAAATTTCAAACAGCCATTAAGGGGACCACTCTCATTTAAAAGATACCCTAAGATAGTCGTAATAGGTCCTTGGTTTGATGCTAGGGGGCGTTAATTAATTCTTCATGTGAAATACATAAGGAATTTAGGGCTCATTTTAAGGTACTTCCTGAATGAATTTCCTTTTACAATTCGGGGTGTTTATAATGTCCACCATACTCAAGCGAAAGATTACAGTAATTTTAGCAGGATGACCTTGGTTCGACGCCGGGGCGGGATGTTAGCTGCCGAAAGAAATGCATCGGAAATCGTATTCAGTGCATTTTCAGCTGCGTTAATGCCCTTTACTTTATGTTTAGCAACGTTTGAGCAAAGTAATCTTTCAAAAAATTTTATTATTCACTAAAGATTAATTATTGCATGGCTTGCTGTAAGCAAGCGCACCTTTACTCGTAAATAATAAAGATTTCAGGTATTTAGTTGAGAAATTTGTATTTAAAGGGGATTTAGCGGTTATGGAAAAGGGGTGTTGAGGTATAATTTACGGAAATTCAAAAGTATAAGTGAGGTGGGTAGTGCGTTAGAACTGGTTTCCTTAACAGATGAAGAAGTTTTCCACGTGCAGCGAAAAATATCGAACCTCTTATGTGGAATTGGAAGTATCTCCGGTTATCGAATTGGGTCAATCCCCTTCACAGCCATTCATTTTCAATTAAGAAGAGGGAGGCAGTGACATATATTAGGATAAGGGTAATCGATGTTGAGATAAACTTCGTCCAAGTTGGCTTCTCCCGAAATCGTTGGGGCAAAAAGTAAGAAGGTCGTATTTCCGGTCCCCACCGTTCGTCTGCTGTACACGATGTTACACACGCTACCCTAATCGATTACCTTCCAACTATTGCCACGGGGATGAGCAGTCAATAAGGACAACCCGTAAGGAACTAGTTAAGAACACATTTCAAAGAGCAAAGGATGGTTAAGAACTTGAATGATGATTGCCCGCTTTGGACATGTTTCATTCGTTTGTATTTTATGAACACTATTTTAGTTGGAAGAGAAAGTTATTTACAAATCCACCGTCCATTATTGATGACTTTAAAATGTAATCAGCTTAAGATAATAAATTAAAAATAATTCATTCTGTCGATATTTAATTTCTAAATGAAGACATAAGTTCTTCAAGTTTTGAATACCTTATTTTATGATTGATTTAGTGAAATGAATTATGATTCGTATTTGAAGACATAATCGTTATCGAGTTGTAGACCTATGAATGTGTCTGCTGAAATGTGATAGGTATAAGCGAAAATAATAAGAAATTCACTCATCGGAATTCCAATTAATTTTGATGCAAATTTTTGGTATTTTGGAGATTTTTAGATTTAATTAGTGCAAGCAAAAATTTTTTCCAGTAAGCGGAGTTAGATAATTATATAGATCTTGACTCTCATTATGCAATAATGATAGCAGAATTATTGTTGCAAATAACGGCTTTTAACCCTTCTTTCGATGAAACCTGTTGCCAAGTATGAATATTTCAATATTCTTCTCTAAAACTTAAAAAATTGTAGCTTAACCTCTCCTTCGTCCATATGCTTTACAATGACGCAATCGACATGTATGTGTGTGTATATATATATTCATTTATATTTTTTATTTCTTTATATTTATATATTTATTTTTTGTCGAATTCAGTTCTCTTTAAAGGGGAAGATGTGACAAGTTATTGTATTTTTGACTCGATTTTGAGTCCATAAATCAATACGCATTATTATCGACCTGACAAACGTTGAACACTTGTAAAAATGTGGTAGAATAAAATACCGTGTTGGTAAAATACAATTAATTTACTCCCAAATGTTTCCCTTTACTCCATTGTTCACGAAAGCATAGAGAAACAAACCCAACAGAATTTCAACGAAGGCTGATCGTAAAATTTATATCACAGATTACTTCGGAAAAAACGAATGCCTTACGTTTCCGTCTCCTCAGAGACACTTTGTCCATGGTACGTGGCGTGATCGCGTGTTTTCGCGGAAGATGTAAAAAATACGAATGAAATGGGAAGTATGGAAGACAAATTGACGTACTGTCTTATTCTTTGAGTAAACTCTAGGCTTATTCCTCGATTAGAGACGATGAGGAGGAATTGATGTAGGTTATCCATTGAGTTATACAAACAGGGATTCATAATGCGTACGACCCGAATGGAAGTTTAGAAAGGTTTAAATGTCACGCATAAAATTTTTTTTCGAAAAATTACCGTGTCATTGCATCAAAAAACGATTCTATTTTTAGATTATCACACTAATTAACATTAAAATCCAATGGTTAAAACTTCAAATACGCCAGTCGCTGGATAAAAAGAAAAAAATACCAATGGTTGAGAGCTAAATACTTTATCCATTTCATGTTCCATTACTAATCTAGATTATTAAAACATATTTAATATTTATATGTAAAAAATATCTTATCTTCGATTAAAGTACAGAATATATAATAATAAATGGATAAATATGAAATGTACATGGTTATTATTATTTTTACTGTACCATTGAAAATTGACTTCCAATAGTTCGTAAAGCTTGAATTAATGTGATATAATTTTGATGAAAGGTCTTTATTGGACGAAATTATTACCAAATCTGTCCCATCTTCCATCTAACCCTCCATATTCTTATAAAACTTAAGACTAAATGTATTATATTTAGTTATCCGTTTCAATGTGTTTCATTAAAAATGTCCTTGATTCTTGTGGAATTTTTGTGAAATTTATGCGCTAACTTTATGTACATCTTCAAAAAATACTTTTTTACTATTATTACATTAACACCATGTAGAGCAATGCTCTGGTGACAGATTTACATTTATTTTTTTCTCGTGCGCAATTAAGATGTATTGAATCGTCTTCATCTATTTGACTTCTGTAAATAAAATCACAATTTCCTTTTCCAGCACAATGCTCTGCTGCTCTGGGAATGGAATCCGGAGCGATTCGAGATGAAGACATTTCCGCTAGCTCTTCGTTCGACAGCGGGAATGTAGGACCGCAGAACGGAAGGTGAGTTGATAATAAAAGGCACGTATAGACGCACGCCTTTAAAGACACGCGTTTCTCGCCATCCGCGCTAGAAATAATAAAATAGCCCATTTTTTATTCGCTAAAATGCTTCTGTGGAGCGGCGTGTTACTAAAAGGGATCCCTTATAAGGTGAAAGGAGAGCGGACGTGACCGATTCATAAAATACGATGAGGAAAAAAAGCGAAGTAGCATCTCGCGGATAGCAATGGGGTTTCTAAGGTCTTCGTGCCGAGAGGGAAACAAAGGCATTGGGATGTGAGTCACGGCTAAGAGACAGATGGGTAAGACCAGATATAGTCACGAAGGGTGGAAAACAGAAGATCCGCGGTGCTGGAAGATAAGCCGAATTGGAGCATCACGATCCGTCTTATGAGAGAGGGAATATTTAGTGGAAGAGGATGAAGTGCATAAGTGGTGAATATGGCAACTTGTTACTCTCATTGACGTTTAGTATTGACAACGACGGCCAGAGTAAGAGGCTAATTTTGAAGTTCGGTGAGCGTCTATCATTTTGCAATGTGAGCATATTTCGCAATCAAGCCACAGATGCACTTTGTATTGATTCATTCCAATTTTAAGAATTCCGTGGTAACTCGACAACCACCTCACAAACAGCAGTTCCATAAAATGTCATACAGCATTAAAATATAGCCGAAAATTTTTAGAAATAATTTCAAAATTTAACCCACTGTATCATAAGTCAGGATTATGCTCGACTTCATTATGATCCTTTGTATTCTTTATAATGTATTTTCTATGGATTCATGCGTGACTTAGTGGTTGGATACCATAACGATGAAAATATAAATCAATTACTTATACCCATAATACCGGATTTGGACTGATGATGACGCGATGGATCGAAACCTAGGTCTTTAATAAAAAGTTTCACGGGCATAAGTAATTAGTTTCTTTCTCCATAATATATTTTCCCTTAAGATTTGTGATTCAACTCAATAAATAATAAATAAAACGCATAATTTAATCACATTTAGTGGATTCTACGCATCAATTACAAAACATTCTTTACAAAATTCCATTACATTCCAAACATAATTAACATTTCCAAATAATTATTTTGTGCAGTCGTACATATTTTTTATTTTTATTTGGTATTTAAAGTTCCACCAAGTAGAATACTATTCTAATAGTAATAGAATAGCAATATTTAATTAAAGTCAATGTAAAAAACAAGCCATTATTTTATATTTTCCTAATAATGGCTTACTTCGGAGAGAATTTAATGTGTATCCGTCAGTTAAAAGTTGAAGAAGGCAAAAGCGATTTTTGACTTATAATCTAAAATATTAAAACTAATCACTGGGACTTTCATGTCTTTATTTCCCATAATTCAATGCATTTTTTTCTTTATTACAAACTAAAAAAGTAGGGAAACCTCGCTAACAAATGAAATAAAAGTAAAAGAAAATGATCGGCGATCAGCCTTGATGAACTTAATTGCCGAATGTTTGATTAAAACTTTTTTATATGCTTGAATATAAATTCATACTATTTAAAGACTGATGTATCATACTTTTGACGAAAATAATTTATCGAAAATATTGGTAAGGAATTCGATTGAACCCATGATATATATGCATTTAACATTTTATATAGTCTTTCCATGAGAGTATAAAGATGGACTCATGCAGAGATGGAACTAAATAGTCCACACACTCGTTGATATTGATTGTTTGATGAGATATCTTGACATGAGATGAGAGTAAAGATTGAGTATATTTTCAATCTTAGGCAAATTAGAAACATTTTGGGTTAAATAAATGTATTCCTTCGCGTTGTTTAAGAAACATTTTACAAGTTCTGGTTATCGTTATTATTGAAGAGCGTTACCAAAGACGCCCTTTTGAGGCGATGAACTATGAATCATGTGAAGAAAGGAGAAGTGAGGAGATGAGAATAAAAGAGCGGAAGATCCCGAAGAGATTCCACGGGTCGACGCCATGGCGACGTCGGGTCGACCTCATGGAAAATGAATGAGACTTACCATCGCGTGGTCGAGGCCATTACGACATAGTTTCTGCAGAGATAAAAACGGCGAGCCTAAAACTCTTCTAAGACATGGTGGCCTACCGCGGATGTCCGTGGGACACTAAATCCGAAGCTGCGCGAAGAACTTTGGTAACGGAGAGAGTGCAGGGAATAACACTCGTAAATCAGACTGTGGAGATAAGAATGGGTCGGATTCGTTTGTTTGGCGTCCAAAGCATTATATGCCTTCTGTGGAGTTATTTGAATAACATGTGAACGTAGCTGCCGGCGGTTGTATTTATTGTGTGATGTTTTCCATTCCGGCAGCTCAAATATAGAACACAAATGTTTGGTTGTGTGGTCACAAATGTGATGTTTATAAAAAGGGAAGTCTATGAATTTTTCTTGCAAGATAATCGACTGAAACTGAAGTTTTATCTATTTCTTAAGTAATTCTCCGTATTCTATGTTGCAATCGGTCGAGAAATAGTACAGATATACTAGACAAGTTGATTTAAGTAATAACTCTATAGATAAAGTGTATAAACAAATGGAGGAATATAAGTTAAGCTAAATGTGTACCTACAAATGGTTTTTAATTGATTTTATAGAAAATACGTAGTCCGTACGTAAACAAATTTTGTATCTTGAGGATAACCAATAGGCATCGAAGAAGTAAAAATAATTTTTGTTTTAATAGGAAGAAATATATAAAATAAATTTGGAACATTATCGGGGAAGCTTCAAATAAGAAAGCGTCACTCAAGGTTGTAATAAATTATCAATCCATATTGCGGTAAAATAAGTTTTGCTCGTAAAAATAGCTTAAAAGATAAAATTTAGTTAAATTTTTCTCATGAACATACATTTTAATGATAAAATAATTGATTATCGAAATGGCTAGATTACTCCTTGTATTTCAGTAATCAAAAATAATATTCCGAAATCAAAATACCTATTCATTCGACTTTTATATTATTTGTGTTTCGAATATTTCGTTTCTTGTCTCGCGCTTGGGGTTTTCTAATGAAAGAATTAAAAATTCGGTATCTATCTTTCAGGAGCAACGGTAAATATGAAAAAGTATACGCGTGATAAAAATAACTCCGAAATCCGCGAAAATCTTTTTCCTCTTACTGAGGGAGAAATAACGAATAACCTGAGGACTGCTTCATTATGTCGTCCCGTCAACACTAGTCCCTCTAACGTCGTTTCCGGTCTACCTTTCGCTCCCGGACATTCCAGGGGCGCCCATGCCTCTTGCGGAAGATCGCAACTTATGGACCTCTTAGCCTCTACATCTTCTGCGAAACATAGGTGGGAAAATAGAGGAGCGTGAAAAATAAAACGCGTCTCTGAAGTCCGTTTCCAGGAATCTACCATTAAATCTGTCGGACAAATTCGACTACAGCGCGAGGGTCCGGAAATGCAGAAGGCAAAAATCAACACGTTCCTACTCTTACTGTAGAATCAAAGAGGAGGCTACTTCTTTCTAATCCACGGTGTAATGCATGCAACCAAAGTTGAAAGAAAAATGCACTTGCTTTTCATAAGCTTTTAATTGAAGTGAGAAAGTGACGGCTCAAAGCTTTAATCATCGGAATATCCTGACTTAAGCAGGTTAAAGTTCCTTCTATATTGTGGATAACATAATGCAGATTAATCGACCGCTAAATTGCCTATAATACATATAGTTTAAAGAATTCCGACGAAAGAATTTTAATGTTAAATAAAGTATAGACTTAGAAACTGTAAAAATAATTTTAGCGACCCATCAAAGTTGAACGAGTTTAATCGTTCTGATAAGCCTTTTCCTCGATTAAAAACACTTCAAATAAATGAATTTTATTTTCATGGCGTTCTCTCCTCCATTCAATGAATTTTATTTTCATGGCGTTCTCTCTTCCATTCAGATTCATAAAATTACTTAGAGGGATATTTTTTGCAGGAATCAGCATTTCTTTTAACGCTCCACTTCAATCAGCTGCTGTGTTCGTTATGTGAGTGGAGTTAGATGATTTTTTCAACGTAAAAAGTGGATGAACGAAGAGTTAGAGAACAAAGCGGAAGGACATCATACTTGATGGATAATGAGCCCGTAGTTGCCGAGTATCCCATTAAAAAGTTTCGCTGTAATATGGAGCAGTGCATGTATGCCAGGGAAAGGCGCTTCAATAAACCTTTCAATTTTCCATACATCGCGGAACAAAGGTCTAAAAAAACAGTAAAGCCGTGCAGCAAATACGATTCAAATCGTTTTCGATGGTAATTAACGTGAAATAATCCTCATTCCATATCGGATCAATCGCTTTTGGTTATTTCCTATAGATAAATGGAGAAAATCAGCTCAAGTTTTTCTTCCTAAATAACTTTTACCCGTGAGATATGGGAGAACTTTATAAACTCGGGTGTTTACATACTTATATATGTAAATACATTTAATATATTTTGTAATCAACCTATTTTTTTAATATGTGCCATATTTTATCATAACTTTTTAATTGATAAATTTTAAGAGTTAACTATTCATGCCTAAATTTTTAAAGATAGGTCACTCTCATAATGAGTTTCCTATATCAACGGAGTGAATCCATGTCTATGTAAATACCCTGCGAGCCACCTTTCGGTGTGTGGCAGGGGGTGCATGCACCGTGAATTTACTTCCCTAGACGGTTATTTTCGCATATTGTTCGAAAAATCTAACATAAGATGGATGATATGCGGAGACTTATCACATTCTAGTATTTGGATGTCCTCTAGGAACTTGCACTCGTTCTAAATGGAAATGCTTGTACATATATTTCTACTGATATGTAGAACCATAACTTAATATTTAATAATCCCGCTCATATTTGTGTTAATTCTACGTTTATTTTATGCAAGGTCACAAGATGATATATATATATGGCTTTAAATTATTGATTATATAGGCTGTATATTCCAATTTCCAAGCTTTTCCAAAGTGTTGTTAGATACATATTTGCTTTAGAATACATCAACGTTATAAGCTCATAGTTTTACAATATTTTCATCCATTTCTTAAATAACTACTAATATGCAAGACATAGCACAGCAGTGGACATTTACAGATTGGTATTTCGCTTAGTTTCCTCTGACCTTAACAAAGATACGCCAAATGAACTCATCTGTAAATGTCTCTTTAATATCGAGGTCGGAAGGATATCTTTATATCAGCTGCCCTTTTGGCTAATTCAAATAGCTATTCACCGAGTGAAAAATTAAGTTTATCATTAGCTAAAAATAAGAGTTTATCCTCTTGATGTACACCTTTTGAATTTCAGGTTCATTACTCCTTTGTGAATTCTCCCTCCAAACAAATGTCACGCTCTTGCTTATTTTTTAATCGCTTTAAGATCCCGTCTCTTGGGATAACCTTCCAAAACACGTGCTTAACATTTACCTCAATAGCCATCTCCTTTCTTTACACTCATTGTTTCAACTATTCGTGCGCCCATCTTCCTTTTTCTCTCCACCAACTCCGGATCATCTTTATTCGAGCACCTCCAACCCACTATCGATTCCATGGTGCACAAGAAAACGACCTGATGCCGATTCTACGGTGCAATCAAAGCGAAATCGGGAGAATTCGCTCCCCTCTCGGAATCCCTCCTTTAAGTTCTCCTATTCCATTCGATCTAAATCGATATCGAAGGCCTTTGTGTTTCCTCTTTCTTCGGCCGAATAAAATAAACTCTGTTCCGCTTCTTTATTATACCGTACACTCGTTACCGCTCCTTCCTTTATAAATGCTTATCTACGGCCTTACAATACTACGAAGGCTATAAATATCCGCGTGAGTTCACTACATCATCGTGGAGGAACGATCCAAGACAATAAATAAAGGAATACCTTATAAATAATTCAAATGCTTTTATAATGAATGTAGGAAAAACTCTCTACCTGCTGTATTGAAGATCATTTATAAAGCCTTATTTTTTTATAAAGTACTAACAGATATGTACGACATAATTCTTAGATGAGGAATATTTTCAAAACTCTAACAATTGCAACATGTTGAAAGACTGTCATTTTCTTTTTCACGTGCATAGCAATTGATGAAGTTTCTGCAGATGATGAACATTTTTCTATTAAATTGTATAAATTCGTAGAATGAGCATCTCTAAAGCAACTCTCTTCTGTTTAAATGTTGAAATTGCGTTTATAAATACGAGTAAAGCGATTTTATAAACGCATTTAACATTAATAGAAAGATGATATATAATATATCAATGTAATATTTAATGATATAATCGAACAAAGACTCTTAGTTTATTATAAATAATTTGAAGAAACTGTCCGATGTGCATTAATCGACATTTGAATATCTTCGTAATGGCGAACTTATCTCGGCTTCAGATTTTTAACGAGTCCTCTGGAATTCTATTAAAGGCTGCAGTTTTTGTCCCCGTTTTTATCTCCAGGAAAATCTGCCTCTTTATTAAGGCCCACTTTTATCCCCAGTCGTTACCGCTGGCGTTCCTTACCTACTGTTCTTTTTCATAGCCTTTAATGCCCCTCTCCTTCTAATATACATTCTCTCGTTTGAACTTAATCTCACCGTTCAACTCCGTGCTCTATCTCCCCCGAATGTCGGGGCTCATTATCTGGCTGCACCACTTGCTCCTTTTTTGCCTACGTAAAGGTGGCGCTCGGGGATTAACGGTAGTCTTTTGAGGAGATTTCCTCGGAGTCGGTGGTGTTTGCGGAGTTAATTGTCTGTCTCTTAGATCTTCCGAAGAGATTCGTTGACTCATTTTTTTGGCGTTTAACCTCCATCTGAAATTTCAAAAGGTATGAATGTCTGCGGGAAACTGCGTGTTTCATTTGCCTTTCTGTATTCCTTCGTCAAGCATTGAATTTCTGAAGGAAAGGAATGAGTTTTCAAGATTCTTTAATGGGGAAGATAGTTTAATAAGGTATCTTATCAAATGGTGCTGTGAGTAAGATGAAAGATAGAGATTTAGATATTTCACAGATACAAAAAATCAAGTAAAGATCTTCTATTTCATTTAGCTATACTCCTGAACGTATTAAAAATGACTTTTAAAATAATGAATCGAACGAACACAATATTCTCGTTCTATGCCCTTTCTAAATCTTACAGCAGGAGTCCTTGGGTTCTTTTTGGAATAACCAAAAATTTCCTTAAAATTCTTAAAACATCCTATCTTACATTTCATTAAATATATTCCGAAGTTTACTTTAGCTTGGCATTTTTGTATAGAAATCTTCTCTGCATTCTACAACACTTACTCTCCTATAATCCAACTGTTTCACAGAAAATACTCCATTTGCTTTTAAACTTTCCAAAAACTTTCTTTGCAGTATTTTCTTTCCAATCACTTCGATTCCGCCGTAGAATGACTATTATGGCTCCGCTTCTACAAAACCCACCGAAGAATCTGTCTGCCGATTATTCCCGGTCGTCAAACTAACTCACCCCTTTTCCCTTTCGCCCTATTCTATGACAACTTTCCAAAACTCCTATTTGCCGATCTACTCGATCTCTAGAAGAAATGATTTCTTTTTCCTTATTGCCCAACCATTATTTTCCTCGATTGAACTCCGACAAAAACTTCTCGCTAGCATGAAGCGAATTTTTTACAGTTTTACGGGACGTTTTATTTCTCTCAAACATTTGTAAATCATCTGCAAAAGATATCTACCGGGCATAATTTCCGTAGAGCAGATACAAATCGATGTCATACATTTATCTTACTGAACCAGAACACATAATTAGTTATCCTAATTAAATAAAAGTTTATGTCCTTGCATAACAACCGAGAAAGACCTTCGAAAGCTGAAAATTCTACGTTAATAAACTAAACCAGAGCTCCCTCTAAACACTCACTCATTTTCACCGCACCTTTGTTTCCTCTGCAGAAGTTCCTCAACCGCTACCGCATCCACTCAACCCTTTTCGAGTACAATCAGTTCATTAGGTCACTTAATGAGATCTTGGGCGAAATCCCGGACTGGAAAGAGAAGATGGAATAAGGAGAATTTAGAAATGGAGATGAAGGCACATTTTCCCTTAAGCAAATCTACGAGATAGAAATAAAAGGAAACAAGAGTTAATTGGCAAACTTTGACTGTATCACGTGTCCTAGAGCATACTCGGATGCATCTCCGATATGTTCCGTGATGCCTGTTTGTATGTAAACTTTTAAAATGAGAAAAGTCTTTCCAACTCACTGAACTGACGATACAACTCCGGAAAGTGCTTTATTTCCGTTTATCGGACATTTTAAATTTCGAGAGAAGCCTTCTCTTGGAAGTTTTGCGAAGAAATAAATGTTGAGCTTTGGTAATTTTTTGCTTCGAGTTTTAAATTTTTTTAACGAATAAAACTAAGTAGAATTTATTTCTATATTCTAAGGATGATATGAATTACGTTTTATGAATAGGAATCGAGCTGTTACTTTTGGATGTACTCGAATACGCTGCTTTGCCTATCAGACTTCAATTCAATTCTTAAAGGCTGTTGGTCGATGTTAAAGTGTAGAATATAGTTGATGGTAGAGGTAAAACAAATAAAGGTAATTAATAGAAATACATCCATCAATAAGGAAATAATTTTTCCGTAGCCATTTCCTGACATTTATTGTGCAAGGGAAAGAAACGGATGAGGAGCAAGTTGGTCACGCCTCTTATCGCCCCTCAAATCATCATCTCTTCCTTATCTCATTTTCGCACCATCTCGGGTTACATTACTTTTTTTCCGATTTCATCCCTTTATCACCACTTCCATCATATTTCCCTTCATCTCCAGAAGTCTTCTATGTCTTATTTCCATTTTACTCTTTTCCTCTTTTATGATTCTCACACTCATCCATCCGTTCATTTTTTCATTTACATATTTTTTGTGCAATATCACTTTTATTTCAACTCTATGTATTCCAAATTACGAAATAATTTATTCGTCTCCACATTTCTCAATTGATGCGTTCCAATCCTTAACCAATAATTTCTCTTTTTCCTAAGTCAATTTTATAATTAAATAAAACTGCAAGGAGCATATACTATGGTATATAAAGATGGATATATATCTTGTAGATTCATCAGTTTATAAGTATTTTAATTGGATATTGATCAATTTCATTAGTGCAGTATCTCTATTCTTCTTAGAATTACCTTATTTCGTTCTTCTCCGATTTCAGTGATCGGAAATTTCGATGTGTCTACACTTATCGTCCGTTCATATAGTTTTCGTATATTTTACATGTTTAATACAGTCACACTCTCATCAGACTTCGGCACACCCTTTTTATCCAAATCCATGTATCTCCTTCAAATATATTTTCCATTTTCATAGGTAACATTTTCCTCAAGTCCCTATCTTTCTGGTTCGAAGTCTACTGAGTCGTCGGATTCTCATTTCTCCCCTATTCGGCAGCAGAAAACAATAAACGGGGGAAAGATATGACGGTGGCAGGTCGTTGAAATCACTGACCGTCATTGAGAACCGTATAAGGGGTTATTGTTTGGTAGAAAATGAGTTTTGAGATGAATAACTTCATGGGAAAGTTTATTTTCTTATTTTGTATTGTGCGTAACTGTAAAAAGTTGAAAGAGTAGAATTAAAAGGAAAAAGTTGAATTAACCAACGTTATGGTTAAGTAACGAGAAAAAAGACGTGAATTTAAGTTACGGGTTTTCAGATTCCGGAGTTTAAAGCTCATAGTTACTATTTGGTGAAAAAGCTTTAAGGCAGTTCAATCTTGTATAATCTAGAAGACGTGAATTATTAAACTGAATATGAATCGCAGACACGGTTTCAAATAAAGAATCTTGCCCTTGTCTTGCACGCACTTTAAATGACTGGGACGAGAAAATGTTATTTATCTCTACAAATAAACTGAATCTGGAGGTTTATCAAGTAGATTTCAACTATAAAATATAATAAAACAATAATAATAATTTAAATTAAAAAATAATAAAACAGATCTTAGGAAACGGTGCTCTTTGTATAGTTCTCTGAATTTGTTTCGTGGTCATTGATTTTATTTTGTTTTTAAAGAAATTGAAATTTTATCAATGTCATCAATTACTTTCAGAATTGGTTCTGTATTTAGGAAACAGCACTAATACAATATTTTTGAATCCTCTCTGTGAAGTATTCTATAATTTACTCACGGATCCTCAGCTTCATGCTTTACAATATTCTGGTTCTTTGAGTTCCCTGAACTAAAAGAGTCCATAATAAATGAGTGTTTTACTGTGGCCTTTCCATAATTATCGAAAATGTTTAACGCGTTCAAAATGTGATATTTCGTATTATTTGGAAGTGATGTTGTTTCTAGTTCTTGCGTCTCAATAGCGTGGAAAATAACTCACATTTGACAAGATAACAGTCACGGGTGCATATATTACGGGAATGTCACGTTGTAATTCAGAACGATTCCCTTCCGAGGAATTTGCGCTTCAGACGAAAAAGGGAGACGCCTCAATTTGCTGACTGCGCCTGCTTCTCAAGGGAAAAAATATCGAAGAGGATGAAAAATATCACAGCATATATTCCAAGTCAAATTCTTCTCCAGCTTTTCCCTTAAATTCCTCTATTTGGAGCCATTAGACTTCTCCGAGTCGCGGCCCTTGCACCAGCAGCAACTATATTCCAAAGGCTACTCGAAGAATAAAACTCATACTATTTCGGTTCAAAACCCCGTAAAGTGCAGCAGATTTGGTGGGGAATGCGAATTCGTGGCTGATGACGGATAAATTATTCGCGGCGAGAAAATTTTCGGACCAATTTGTACGAAGGGAGATTTTTTCCTCCCCTTTGTATCAATCCCATTCCGGTGGCGAGGGATGCAAATGAAGGCTACAGACATTAGATATTCATGATGTTGGTTGGTGTCGAATGCCGCCGTATAAAAAATGGGAAACGATTGGGGAAGTGGGAAACTACGGCGGAGGTCTGAGGGCGAGGTCCCCTTTAAAGATATCCATGGTCTCTTTCTTTTGTTTCCATTTATCTCTTAAGACCTTTTTTCGTCTCCTTTTGTCCGACATTGACCAATCCTCTTTATCTGCCGTCGCGCCTTCCCTTTAAAGCCTTCGCCTCTTTTTCTTCATTTGTTTCCCCTTAACATCGCTCTTTTGCTGGTGTTTCTTGGGTTGAGTCCAATTCTCCAGAAGGAAAATCTTCCAAGGAACTCCCTTGATTAGCTCATCAAGTGTCCTTGTCCGTACGAGAGAAATGTATGCTAAACTAAGCCTTTGCAGAGAGCGGCGAAGAACGATTTTCACGAGTCTTTTTATTTAAATTGGCGATCTTTCGGTTTTACAGTTAACATCATGTTCTATTCGTTCCAAATCTTCGTTTATTTAGTGTTTTCGTCTTTTTAAAATTATCGTGGAAGTTTTAAAATTCAAGGCACACGATTCTTGGAAAATTACACCTCAAGTATAATTTTAACTCTTGCAAATATTTCTAAAACATCGACCATCATTCTGTTGATTTATAAGAGAGAACATACTTACAAACTTTCTACACTAGAGACAACTGAAAAACCACTTTCTTTTGGGCTTTTATTGGCAAGAGAGTGGTCGATTTAATTTTAGCTGCGGAAGTCACACTATGGCGATGAGATATGCGACGACATATTCATGGGTTAATTTAACTTCAACAGAATTGCATAAGGCCCTACTTCGTGACGTGCATACATTACCCAGGTGAAGATAATTGCAGCGGCACCTCGATGGAAATATTCCGATGCTTTCCTCAATAATTTCAGTCGGTGTTTCCTTAAGTCGTCTTCACCTCTTCGATCCAGACTCGTAGTTATCCGCACACCACCTCCCCTTCTTTTAATGGAGAGGCCTGGACAACGGTTACGACCTCGGGAGGAATTATATCACCAGGGGGCCAATGGGGAACTCCCGAGGAAACTGTTCTAAGCAGCTGGACCTCTCCACGAGGAAAGAAAACTATCCTCTCTCTATTATTGCCCCGCAATGCACATTCACCTTCTTACTCCATTTCACTTTGGAAATCTCTCGATGGAAGGAGTTGCCGAGGCACCTGTCGTTCGGTAGAAAGGAATGGGAGGGATAAGAAAGGTAGATTGAAAGAAATGCATGAAATCTGGTAGATTCGAGTAAAAATTATTACAGATCTTTAAGTTATAATTGCTAAGTTGAAAGATGACTTTCAATCTATGTACATGACGTTCAATAATATTTTTTTGCATATTTTCTACGAATTAAGAACATTATCGTATATTCTATTTATGTCATAATTTAGTCTTTTATTAAATGATTAAATTAAAACAGTTTGGGTACATGCTTGGTATAAAGTCTAATTAAGTATAAGAAAACAAATTTTTTATTTGTTGAAACATATATATATGGATAAAAATGTGGATTTTTGTATTCTCACATGAAATAGTACATATTCACCGTGAATTAGCGAAATAGAGAAGATATTACATTTTTGACAATAAACTTTATAAACTCATGTTGCATATAAGTTTCCAGAATTCCATTGGCATGAACATATTTTTTTATCTTACATAGTTAAGGTAAATGAACGATATTACAAAATGTTTACAAACGGCCAAAGAATTGCTCGGAACTTGCAATTCTAAGAACAACAAAAAACAACTTGCGTAATCTGAGGTCACGACCTTAGCTCATTATGCGTGAGCCTGGTGAGAATGGTTCTGAAAAGGGGCGATCTCACAAACACAGGTAACGCACTAAAGATGCGAGGATTAAATGGAATCATAAAGAAGGTTAGAAATAGTAGTAACCATGCGATCGTTTGAAAGAAGAGGTTTTTTCAGAGGAGTAAACAAGAGATCGCCGAGAAAGCGCCATCAAACATGGGCGAGGTATTCTTTTAACGACAAGATAAGGGTCGTAAAGAAGAAGTTTCGGATAGAGCCATCATTCCAATCGCTTCCATTGGCTCTTCATGGGAGACTTAAAATTTTCTTATAAAAAATAGAACGAAACTGAGTTTACTTTGGCGAAAGTTTTGTTTTGTAGTGCGAAGGAAAAATCGACTCCGCTTGCATTCATATTAAGAGGGTAGTAAAGATGTGGAAAACAGAATCGGTGCTTCGGCGATTACATGGAAGCACGCGATGGGAAATGTGCGAAGTTTTTATTCGTAAGAAATTCCCGCCGGAGGAGCTGTGCAGTGAAGGAAGGTGTAAGTTTAGCGATATATTTTCCGCAAAGTGTGGAGACATCATCAAGAAGGATGATCTTGGGGCGGCGGTTTCGACGGAGTTTTATTTTATCGCTCTGGAGAACGCTTTCCTCTTAATTGGATCATAAAACATTTAAGATTGCGTTCAAAGATCGTTCTATGCACAGAGACGCTAAGATGGGTGTCGTATAAGTTGATAATCCTACAAAGAATCCTTCTCAAACCAATGGCAACTGTTTATTCCCCTATTGTCGTGTTTTGTTTGATTCTAATGCATTACAGCTATAATGATAGATTTAAAAATCAATTTGTAATGTGCGAGGAAATAAAAATTCTATAAATGGAATAAAATAAGTTGTTGATGACGCAATTAACATTACAGTTTGTAATGGGAATTGTGTGATTAGGTATTGAAGAGTATAAAGATAAATTGACTGATATTTTCATGGACTCTTAAATATAGTCAATCATTCTACACGAGCTATGTTTAATTTAAAACGAATTTATTTTTTCATTCGATCTAAAATACTCTATCGTGTCCTCATCTTAGAATATCTTTGGAAGAACGAACTCTAACTTCGTCTTTTAAAGACCTTTTGTACGAAACACATTTCAGTTCACGCTCCGCCCGTCGCGCTAATTTCATCAATCGCCTTTGAAATGGCGGCTTTTTCGAACTCCCCTGGATACAGGAATTCGTCTCTTTTAGATGTGAGTTGGGAATTGGCCATTCTCTGAGAGACATTTGTGCGGACAGGTGGCAGTGCGTTTGGGAAGTGTTCCGATCGAAATAGAGCAATTCCAACCGTCTGCAACGATCACGTTTACAAAGTTCGTATACCCATCGCAACCCATGGATTTCGATGCTCTTAAGTTAACGAGAAAGTACGTATATTTTGCGGTGTTTCTTCAAAGTTCTTAATACTTTTATGAACGCCTCATTTTTATTTTTTAACATTTTTAAGTTTTACCGATAAAATTTTAATATTTGTGAGTGATATTTAATTCTAAAAATTAATTAATATAGATTTGCAGTCAAAGAATAAAGCTGTAAAAACTCGATTAAATTAAGTCGTTGATCATTTAAATCTCCAAAGCGAAATTAATACGCCCAATAACTTAGTGTTTATTAGGAAGATACTAGGTGTTTCCAGTTGAGGATATAAAGAGAAAAAAGGTCCACGGAGGAGGACAGAGGGAGTCTTCACCGTGGGATGTGTACTCCCTGAGTTATGTAGAGGAGAGTTCATTTCTCAGTTGCATCCGTGGATTCCCTGTCTCTCCGTGAGCTTTATTAAACACATTCGGACTGAAGTCACTCCGGTAAATACTATAAATGTATCAGAAGATAACTGTTATTAAAGGTTATTTCTTTGAATCAATCTACTATTGGTTTCCCGGTAGAACTCCCCATACATATGTCTTGATAAGTTTATAAACATTTAGCTATTCAAAGGAAGAAAGTAAGAGACTGAGTTAAGTAATAATGAGTGAGAGACAAGAATCGTTTGCTATGTTCTACCGGAAATTGCTTAAGAGCAATGAGTTTATCCATTGTTAAGAGGAACTACAATTAAATTGCCTCTCAAAACATTAAGTGCTTTGTTTAAATGTCATTCATTCTTAGAGAAATGGTGATTTTCATCGAGAATAATTAAGAAAACAGAATATGTGTTTTGTATGCGGATTAGATTAATCGGGAAGAAATATTCTTCTAAACTTTGTAAAGAAGTATGTCTTCGTCTATTGTATTATTCGGTAATAGAAATCCGTTGGCTATCTCTCAAGAATTCATCTTTTGATCTCAATGGAACTCATTCTTAGAACTTGGTAACTTTTTATCCGTGTCATATTTTAAACGAAAAATTAATTAAAATAGTGCCATTTTAAAAGTTTTCGTAATCAGTCTTTCGTCGACAGTATTAACTTTTTATCCCCTTCCGAAAAATCCTCTGAAAAGTTTGTCACATTTTCAACTCCCCTATCTCTTCAAAGCAGGGATCCGAAGAATCGGATCGCCAATATCTTAATCGCCATTTGCTTTTCCTTGTTTCCCCTCTTTTCCTTTCCAAAATCTCCTTCTGTTGTTTTATATATTCACTCCTAATATGGCCCAATAATATAATAATATATAAATAATAAAGAAATACTTCATAATCACAATTTTCATTCTTTCCTTAACTCTGTTATTTTTTTAATTTAACGTTATCTATTTTTATTGAGTTACGAGTCTCAGACTTATCGCTTGCATACTTATTATTTCAGCCTAAATTACGTTGGGCTTTAATCGTTTCAAATTCTCAGAAAATTCTTATGAGGAAATTACAGCAGGGATTATTGTACTGGGACTCTAATGCAATAATAATATTCAATCTGTATGTTTCTTCGTTTATTAAACCAAGCTGATAAAAATGTTAATTTTTTGGTTAAAAATCGTTTTCTTCGACCAGTGACTCCAAAATTCTGTGAAAACATGGAAAATGTGATTTATGCAATCATTCTCAAAATAAATGCTCATCCGTTTTTTCCTGATAACATAATTACCGAAACTAAATACAGAGTGTACTTCGTATTTTCCAACAACTTCCAGTTTCGACCATCAGGATCATCAGAACATGTCGAGTTTATAATGCATCGATTTTCAACATTAAATACGTACTCTAAAGCAGTGACAGATATGTTATGCATTTCGTATGTATTTACAGAACAGGATACCATATTGTCCAACCCTACGGACGCACTCATCATATCAGCCTTAACACTTTTTGACACAGTGACCATCTCAACTCACTCTTCTCCAAAGAAATTCTCACACATCAACGGTCCTTTCGTAAAAAGAGCTTTTTTCGCTCTCCACCTGTCTCCGAAAGAGACAAAAAGTAACCTCTTTTCCTCCTCATAATGTCCTTTAACCTTTCCTTCGACCAACCTGCAGATCCCTTCCTCTTTTTTCATTCCCTCCCCATCCTCCACTGCACATCACAGCTTTCTTTCGTCCTCGTGTTCAAAGCCGTGAAATCATTTTCCATTTCAATTCTCACTCTTTTCTTCCATCAGTTTCGATCTTTCGTCCCTTTCCTCCATTCTTTCGCTCCTATTTTTATCTCTTATCCTTGCGTGCAACACTCCCTTCTTAACTTAGTGTTTCTATCAAAGGGAGGAAATTTTTCGGTCGGTTTCCCTTTAAATTTTCCCCTAATGCAGGCGGAAGAAGAGTTGATGCTGCTTTCAAAAGGTAGAATACTCGAGGCAAAAAACCGAAACGAAAGCATTACCTTTCGATTTGTATTTAAGAAGCTTCTTGGGATCCCCTCTGTCTCCCCATTTGTTTCATTACAAAGAAAACGAGGGAGTTAAGGAGGCGAATAATTAGGATAATTGGTTGTTACTCCAGGCGGCGGTTTTCTTCTGAATGTAGACTCCATTCTTTTAAAGCTCTTGCTTGGAATTAATTCAAGTTTCGTGAAAATCTCTTTCCAACATTAGAAGTCAATTTGTAATCATGGGGCGGAAATACATCGACGAATGAAAACAAGCAATCCTAAGAGCATCCATGAGAATAGACATTATCTCAAACGCGAGTTATTTTGATGGGAATTTCTCAACGGCTTATCATTCCTACAAAATACATACAAATAAAACAAATTATTAAATTATTCGATGTATTTTCTCAATCCTTTGAAAAAACATCAACAAAGGTTTGATCACAATCACGAAGCATAAAAAAGTTCTTTTCCTCAGCAAAATACGACAATCACGTCAATTTTCGATTGAATATTGAGTAAAATTCCGATTTCATGATAGAAAATATAACATAGTTGAATTAAACGATAAGTGAATAGGAAATTTATATTTTTTCTTCAGCGTTTATCACTCGAATCTCATATCCTTTTTATTTCCACTGACCCTTCCTTCCCCCTTTTCTCTTTGTAATGAAACTTCCATGTTTTATCGAGAGAACAGCGGAATGAGTGAAAGAAAGAGGAGGATAATGGAGAGAGGTTTGATTTGTACTACTCCTTTTCTTCTTCTCGGCTATCTTTTAGTTTTCTACCGTTGCTTTTACTTTCCATTACCTCCCTTCATATTAGCGCGTACTCTTTGGATGTGTAGTTTTCCTCAAGACTTTACTCTGAGATTTATCTAAAAATCCATTCATTGGAATCATTTATACATTTATATTATTTTACGCATTTTTGGATTGTTGTCATTTTTATTATGTTTATCCCTTTTCAATTAATGATGCATCTTTATACCATACTTTATAAACATAATGATCATTATTTATTAGTGCATTGATTTTAACAAATCTTGTAAAATCTTTCTTAACTGCATTTACAAGTATAGAAAAGTAAATTGTTATTTCCTCTTAATGAAATTGATATTTTGTACTAAAATTAAGCGAGGACTACATACTGGAATTCGAAAAGAATATATTTTACGTGAATAACAGTGTGATGCTATCAGCATATAAGTTTCAATGGATTAAAGAATGACATTTAAAAAATCATTATATCACACATCTATGGAGAGATTACATATAACAATTAAAGGATACGCTGTTATGAAATATGTATTATTATGTATAATATGTTTTTCCTAAGGAGGATATCATATTCTCATATTTTAAAGAGCATTATAAAAGAACTGACTTTACTTTTTTAATCATTTATGGAAGCTCTATATCTTCTAAAATAAATTTTGAATCATACGTCAATATATATGGGAAATGTATTGGAGGAAAGTTGATCTGCGCTGAACCGTTCATTTCATAAATTGAGGTTTTATATCGTCCTGCTAGAAGTAAATTTCGTGTTGTATGTGAATGAATTGGCTCTTCGGACACGTGTTTTATCGACATCAACCACTGCTACGCTCCACCGTCTATATCCTCCTCTATAAACGATTTCCACCGAATTTAACCAGTCCTTCCTCAAATTACTCACCCCCGCCTTTATTACGCAATCATCCGCTGTAGTTATCCCTTACCGCACGTAATCACCGTACTTCCATGCGCCCCCTCGCGAAGGCACACATGCCAACGCCCCAAACTTTCCTCAACTGCCTTCGAGGTGTGCCTCCTTTTCCGGCCTGTAATTTCTAACGTCGCACCTCCTCATTACCATGAGCAGGCGAAGATGGGGGCGCGGGGGAGAGCATGCCCCCGGTGACGGCATGCGATCGCTGCCCACGCCATCCGCCCCTTTTAGGAAAATACCGTTTTTTTTGGATCACAAAAAACGGATCTGCGCTCCTGCGGCGATTCTACAAAACCGAACGTAAACGCCGACAATTTACGTATTTTTCGTCGAAATAAAGGGAGCGGTGCTCGAGACGATGGACCAAATGCCCACCGAGGTCAATCGGAGTGAAATCAAGCAGAGATGGGGTCAGAAGGAATGCTTTTATGTTTCCCTATACGAGGTTCACAAGGGAATCCTTTTTACCCTTTCATTTTCCCCTATTCGAGGCCATATGGTGTTTTTAAGCGGTCAGGTGATCATTTCTCTTTGTCATTGATGGCTGCATAATGGCGAATTGCTTTACCCATTTTAAAACAGAGCATTCACGATTTGGGAGGGACAATTACAGGAATTTACTGCAGCAAACCGTGCAAAATAAGTTTTAGCGATATTCGTCTGACAATAGTAATAATTCTGAGAAAAATTGCGCTGTTACTTTTGTATATAACACTGTTGTCACATGGATATATATGGATGTTAATTCAAACGCACATTTTCGAGAAGGTCATGGAAGAACGTGATTTCCAAAAATAATAAGGAGTGAGAATTAAGTTCTAAAATGCGTCTTAATAGGAAAAGTTACTCTCAAAATTATAAAGAAGGTACTCAAACAATCATTGAAATTTTTTCTACCCTTCGACCAGAGTATTTCAAAATCAACTTACAAAAGTACCTAAAGATACTATTAATTACTAAAAATATTTTATTCGTAAACAGCCTAAAGCTTAGTTGTGTAGCGAATAAAGTAGGTGTTAATACGAATGCTTATTTTTGCAAATTAAAGCAGATGTTCTCCGTTGATCGGTGTATATTTAAAACATTAATCAAGAGAATTAAAAGAGCTTTCCTTCACTATCTCAAATCGTAATCACCAAATTTTAATGTTTTTAAATCTGTGCTAATTGCCATTGTGCTAATTATGCGAATAGGAGTACATTTGTCATGCCCTTCAGTCCACCGCATCGCAGCTAATTATAGTGGTATGGAATGGAAATAATCCATCAATTTTCGCGCGTCATCAAAGTAAACAGGTTTGTCCGCTGACTGATTTGCCTGATCTCACACGGCAGGGAAACAAATCTATGATTCGGAAAAATGGATATTTTCAAAAATTTACAATTATTGTCTGCAAAAGAACGATCTTCAAAATTTAGTTATAGAGCTGTGTAAATTCTCTGAAAGATTGAAAATTGTATATAAAATGATTGATTAATTTGTTTGCTTTTCGGGAGAGCAGAATAAATGTTATTCTTTACTCCCGAAAATTGTAACGCAGTTACCGAAACACGAGCAATACTTGGTAACTATTGGAAGACTAAAGCTGATGAGATATCTGATAAGAAGATCGGCAAAGTAATAATTAATTCTTTCTCGTTATGCAGATATTCATTTTTCTATGTACTCATGCAAACATTCCTTAATTTTCCTAATTTATTTATCCTTGATAAGACTGAAATAAAGTAAATAATTCGGATAGTAAATGATGAAGAGGATTTTGACACGTTTTGTAGCGTAGATAGAAACTTCGGAATTGAAACCCAGAATTGTTCATTGAAAAAGAACGACGTTCGTAAACCTGTCGGACCACTGAACTCGTGTGGTTTTTATAGTATTCGATCGAAGGAGTTGATGAACGTGTTCGTTGGTAGCAATTGGCTTTTGAAGCAGAATCTTATGAATACACGCTGCAATATAGTCTTCTCTCCGAATGACGTTTCATGAGAAGCAAACGATAATAATAACATTTGAAAACAAATTTACGGTTAACTTTAAAATAGCAAATAGAACGAATCATTTCTAGATTTCAATTTGTTTCAATCCTTCCATAATCATTTTGTAAAGTAAAAATATGAAAAAGAAAGTCAACTATACACAATGCAATACATACATGCGTCGAATTTGATGATACGTAATTGTGGGCAACAAACTAAACACCTAAAATATAGTTCAGATATAAAATAAATCTGGTGAAATTCCTGTAAAATTATACCTTATTCTATTTCCAATGGCTTTAAAATTCCACAAGGAAATGATGACACAAATTCTTATTCAGGCGATACTAATTGCATATACATTCAAAGATTGTTGAGCTCGAATGTGTGAAAGACGTGGCTTTTCGTATGCGCCCATTCTCCCTTATATGGGCAGAGTTCGAGAATGAAATATACCCCGAGGCGAGTAAGTCATCTTCATCGGTTATTTTTACCTCAATTTTACTTCTACTCGCTAAGTAGTTTTTTTATATTCAGTCCTTATTTTGGTTAAGTTTACAAACATTTCCAAGAAAATTTAAGATCAATTTCTTTCCTCAAAGTAGACGAAATAAACATTTCTCTCTCTTGTCTAATTCTTAATCTGAACCTGTGTATTTAAAAATTATTTTCTACCTTTTTCTTTTTACAGAACATTGTTTCCTTCGCATGTTTTCTCTGACCCTTTGTATATAAGAGAGAGTTCATTTCGCTAACAAGCTTTCCGATGTCCTTTGTCACTTTGTGCTCTCGAGCCAAATAAAGTTAAGGCCCTTGTGCGATGACCAAACTAGAGGTTAGATTTCAGCACTATATATATATATATACTTATAAATTTATGAAATATACCGTACTACACATGTTTTACGATTTATGAGTCCTTTACACCACTCTACAATTCTGATCTGACATACTACTTTTTGTTATCAATAAGAATATGTATTATTTTGGTGACATAGAAGATGCTCATTTTCGATGAAGTAGAAAGAGATCTATTAATCTTTATTTGGTAAATATCCGGTTTTATACGATTTTTTCCTTAATATTCTTTATATAATTTATCTCAGAAATAAAATTTCATTAAGTTTAAATATAATATAAAAGTTAATGTGGATTATTTTTACGAAAAAAGATTAAAAATAATTTATTGATATCTAACAAGATTGTTCTTCTTTCCTATCGATTATGATGCTTTTAACCTTCTTTTCGAGAGATTATTAATGAATTAGACATTAAAAGGTTGAAAGAAAATATAAAAATCCCACCAGACGGCTTAAAATAGAATGCAAGTCAATGTTTCCAAACCTTTTGCGAAAAATTTTGGATTACATTTGGGAAAATTACTTCCTTCCAAATCGCATTATCTTATTCAATAACAATGTGGTCACAACATGCCGCTTTTGAACAATATTGAAATTGGAACGAACTCTTTTGGGCATCTCTTCGCAGAAACGTGTATCGCCGCATAGGAAAATCGTCTGCAATCCCAACGACAGAGTGATCCCGATTACAGAACGAAAATGGAAGTACAAACAAAGACACGGTGAATATCTTTGAAGGAGGAAAAGTTTAACCATACGTGCTCGCTATAATCCGGCTTCATCCGCGTATTTTACATTTAGTCCCAGACTAAACAAGCGAGCAGAAAATGAAATACCGTTGAACATGGAATATGAGAGAGCAGAAACGGAGGGAAAATAAAAACGGAAGAAATTATGGAACACGGACATGAAAAAAGGCAGCTGGGGGAATGAGGAAGAATGTCCACGTCATAAATTGAAGGCAGAGAGAGGGAAACCTAATTTTAAAAATGCTTGTCCTTTTCTCTCGTTGTTTCTTTTCCTATTCCTATCTCACCCTCCCTTTTCAGCTATACTCCGAAACAGAGGAAATAAAAATGAAAAATTTGATTATATGAAAAGGAAAGTTAACGAGAGTGCTTTAGAAGTCGCAGAAATAAGCAAACGAAAAGCGTCTAGGAATAGAAAAAAAACCAGAATTGAAAATTAAATTCTGCCTAATATCCATTTTTTATTTTATTTTCGGGATTAATCGATAATTTTGAAGTTACCTTTTGAGTTTGCCTTGGCCATATCACTCGAATTAAATGAAAGCTATATTCACAGTTGATGCGGCATAATTAACAAAATAAATAGAATCCATAACATTTGCGTGAATGATAAATTGAATGCTATTGTGGGATCCTTTAAAAAGACGCAGATGATGATGAAAGTAAAAATATTTGCGGTTAGCTGTTAATATTAAAAAGGCAAAAATCATTGTTAGATCATTCACGAGTTCTGCAAGTGTATAAAATCTATGATCGAATAATAGTAGAAAATTACCTAAAGTAGTTCCTATGATCGCAAAAATGTGCAATAAAATAGAGTCAATTATTGTTTATCAAATATAAAACAATTCTTCTCATCCTTCAATTGAAATTTATTATTTGGATGTACGTAAGTAAACAGCTTTTGTTAAACAGAATTTAACATAAAAAAGTTTAGCAATTTAGTATTATACTTAAAAGTATTTATATGAGTTTCAAGTTAAAATATCATATTAGAATTTTAATATGAAGTTGGATTGAATCCTAGAGGTTCATTGTGACCATAAATCTTGATAATCCAAAATGGCAATCTATTGAATCCAAATATTTGTGGGATAACATATCGCATGATAGATTCCAATGGAATGTGGTTCATAACCGAGACAATACGTTGAATTCCAATCAAATGAGAGTCTCTGACCAATTAGTATTTCCTTCAGAGAGAAGAACGATTCTTTTCGAAGCTTTAAGTGTGTGTGGGGATTTTTTTTGAGGAATGCATATTAATTAAGGAGAATTGTCTTTGAGAATTGCTCACAATTAATTTGAATTGCAGATTGCAAAATATCGAAGAATTATTTTAAATCAATAGGTTTTCAACACACTTTCGCATTGATTCACTTGGCCGTTTTATTTTTAAGATGTAAAGTAAAGTTAAATAGACTTTTTAATATACAATTATGAAGATCTATATGAAATCATGATTATACGGATCATTACTTTAATATTCATGTACAATGTAGGTGTACTGGTGTCATACTTATATCATACTAACTTGTGAGATTCACTCATTACCATTCCTTGAATTTCAATAGAGAACCCTAATCTTAATGATTAAATCACCATATTTCATACAGGTCGTCGTCAACCAAAAAAAATAATTTGAGAAGATATATCTTGTATGGCTCCAGCGATAGCATCCGAAAGTTGGGAATTATGCTGACTTACATTCTTCGTGTATCGCTATAATGTTTGTAAATCGTCATTTAACGCTAAATATTCAAAATCGTCCCTAATGAATAGATAAATATCACCTATCTCATTCCCATATTAATGGGAAGTGGCCCATCTCCAAAAGGAGAAGTTTTGCTGAATCTCATCCCTTCCACATCAATGGGCCTCCGAGAGAGAGCCTCGCAACTGGATTTGCGTTCTCCGCTGAGTTGTGATTAGTTCCCCAAGAGAGATTCCCCTCTTTCTACCTTATCTCGTGTCCCTCCTTGGACCAGCCTTCCCTCACCACCGACAGATCACTTCCCTCTTAGTATCTTACTTTTGAGAATGGACTTTCATCCGATATTTCTCAAGTCGCCAACGACAGCTAAATTCCAAAGGAAACTAGGAAACCAAATTTTCTCTCTGAGATGACCTTCCTTGAAGGCATTCATGAACGAGAAACTAAAACAATAGTAATAAAAGGGATCATGTAGTGTAGGAAAAGCTAAGTATAGCTCTTTTTCTGAGAAGATGGATTCGTTTATTGAAAGAGTATAAATATAAAATCCTATGATTTAGAAAGAGGATAATTTTAACAAAAGAATGGATATAACTGAGAAGAATAAGTACTTTTCAAAGAGAAAATTTTTATCGTCTAAGCTATTTATATGATTTTAAAATGACAAAGATGATAAAAAGCATTAAATGACTCAACCGAAGATACTCGTGGTAATTCATTGTTAATCTTCTGTGACGAACTTTTAATAGTGAATTTAGATAGCTTCTACTATCAAAAGAAAAAAAAGCATCTATAACCGTCAGTCTTCGAATAGATGACTTCCTCTTTAGCTTGTTAAAAAATTGCAACCTTTTTGGCACTGTTCCATTCACAGCAGTGAGACGCGAACATCGATATATCATAATATTTATTTCCACCTGTTTTTTCAGGAAGAAATATCAAGTCTTCTTTTATTTCTTCCTCTCCTTCATATGTGTAATGCTTAATATAACTCGGCATCCTTAAAACGAAAGTGATTGATGCTATGGCCGCCAGACAGTCCAGAAAAAACTACTTGACATAGTAATTTAGTTTCTAGAGCGCGCATCTTAAATTATTATTTTTTTGCTTTTCATATTATTCTTCGTCCAATTATATTTTATCGCTTTAATTCTCAAGAACTACCAAATCGTATCAAATGGAGATAGTAATTTACTTTGCTATTTTTTCGCCGCTTAACAATGAGTTAGTGCCCGACTAATGTTTTAAGATATACAGATTTCGAAAAGGACTTCATTTTCATCGACTTATCGTTCTCAATCTAAAATAATATAATCTTACTGCTGAAAACTTAGAGATTCAAGATATGAAGGACTCCATCGCCTTAACGCTTCTTTGTATGATCTCAGTATTTGAATAATATAATAGTTTACCGATATCACCTATTTATTTTTGTGCGCGTGCATCATTTTATTTATCCATCGTTATCATTAACAACCCATTTTGAGGAGGATTCGTCACTTGAATGAGTTCCTCTTCACCTCGAGTATAATATTCATTTTTAACTCAGAGTTGCTTATTTTTATAATTACTCAAAAGCATTGAGTGGAGGTGAGCTTTCAAGTGTTTTGAGATAGGAAAGAAGATAGTCATATAGAATAGTGATATGATTTACGCTGTGACTGAGGACAGCGATTCTGTGCTGCGATATGGAGACACGTTAATGTCCATGATATTATTAATCTGCGAGTTTGTGGAAGTGAGGATAATTCAGAACTTGAGCCGGAAGGGATGAGGAGGCGATTATATATCGATGCTAGTTGGTTGCAATGTGACCGTTCTCGGAGGACACTGCATAGAAGTGACCCATATAGCTGCTCGAAATCATTCTACTGGATAAGGCAAATAGCATGTGTTACAGTATGGACGCACTGGGTGTGTAGAGATTACTTATGGCAGTCGGAAAATTTAAAATCAAAATGCTATCAAAATCAATATAAATAGTTAAAGATAGCCTACTCTTTCTATAAGGTCTGAAAATATAACCTACGTTCCATTTAATTAATTTACATGGTTTTAAGTGCAGTTAATTCCTCGCTCATCTTATTTCGAGCGAACTTATATTTTATTTACTTTCAATGAAGATTATCAAAGCTTATCTATTAACGCTAATTTATTGCTAATATTAAGTTGACCAATTTATGTTTTAGAAAGAGCCCTTTTCCATCTCAGTTCGGTGCGTTTAATTTTACGCATCAAGAAATAAATTTGATCGAGAGAAGGGCACAACCGAAATTAAATCCCGTGTCATTAATGGAAATCCGTTTCAAAATTAATATAAATGTTACTATTGAATTCTGGGAGTGTTTAATTTCGAATCTAGTGAACTGCAGTTGTTAGCAACTTTCTATTCAATCCACGATTCCCACCCCTTTAACAGGAAGTCTCGCTTGATTGGAATCGGCAAAAATCTGAAATTAAAACGTTTTTATCCACTTTCCGAAATGGCGAGTCTCTGGCACATTTGAGTCTATCGAATTCTCTACTGCTTCATCCTTTGATTTTCCATGGCGGAAATATTTATCAGCAACCATTCTAATTGAAGTTTCTGAAAAATAATTCAAGTCGGCTTCAATTAAACTGGAAAGCTTTTCAAATAATGCTGCATTCCAGGACCTTTTCGATAAAGCCGCATTCCATCGTCTGAAACGTTTGAAATAGTTCTGGTAAAATATAGTTGAATTTTTTCTGCAATTCAAAGCTTTCCAATATTTTACATCGAGTTTTTTTTTCGAGCTTGGTTGTGAGACGAATTATGTTCGAAAATAAGCTCTCATTTATGACACAACTGTTTAGTTTATTTTTCAACAAATTATGTCCGCTTATTATTGGCTATTTAATCCTAAAATTTTGAAATAAATTGCCTCTGACATTGAAATATTTTTTCTTCATAATCGTCACTTGTGAAAGTTTAGCTCTCTGAATCGTATTATTCATTTGTTCGTTTCGCTTATTGAAACCTTGCGCAAACGGAACCTTGGCTAAGTAAGTGAAACCTCTTAAGTAAAATGGCAAAAAACGTATCTGGCACTCAACTTCTGAGGCAGTTATAAATAAAACACATTATTGATAACGATCTTACTTTTTTGCTCCTGCGCCAGGAGACCCTCGGAGAGTCAACCACCGTGAAAACGAGTACTAGACAACAAGCGATGCCTTCATTAATAATGGCGTAAAGGGGAGGAAAATCAAGAAGAAGGAAACGATGGCGTTGATAGAGACGGAAAACCACGGATATAGTGCGCTCTATCCTGTCTCTAACCCCTTCCATCACCTAAATTTTTTCTGCGACAACCCTTTCACGACATTCCCCTTATGCGAAGATTCCTTACCCTGAAGGCCTTCCATCCAAAGCCATTACGGTCATCAATCGCACACCCCACATATACCTTCATAGCTTCCCTCTTTTTTCAGCCCTCGTGTCGATGTCTAGATCCTAAAGCCGCCTCCTACTATAACTCTCGATTCCCGCGTAGTTTTTCCACCTCGCAATCTTCCCCAAGGGCTTTGATGGGTGGAATCAATTCCCTTGTGATAAATCTCCCTCTCTCTAAGGAGGGAGGGATGGCATAAGGAAGACCATCTTGATACGTCATATTACACAGTGAAGAAGATATGGGAAGACAAAGGGTTGATAAAGGGGCTTAACGGATGTAGATGAAGTAGAGATATCTATTATAATTTGTTCCGAGTGTTAGAGACTGCGGTTGGCCTATCGATTTGAAATTTTCTTAAAATATGATGATTAAAGTTACGAATTATTAAAAATATATGTTTCGCGAAACTATATACATGTTATAAAATGTATTTAATATATCTAACTTCTTTTTGTGATTGAGATTTAATTAACGATGAATTGAGTTAGAAAATGTTCTGCTCCATGATTTATTTCATAAAACGCCACCATAGACCTTTACCTGAAAGTAATACTTAACATTATGTCATAATCTTATAAATTTAGAGTTCTTATTAGAATTGAAATCATTTGATCCGTGAAATAAATTATTCGAGGCTTTCGAAGATCGATGATGATAAGCAGGAGATCAACGCTCACACCAATATGGCGAATTGTTTTGCATGCCTACGTTAAAAAAGCTGAGAAGGAATTCTTTTTGGGTTTTCTTAGAACTTTTGGCACAAAAGCTGCCGAGTTAATATCCGAAACTCACCGAAGACAAAGAGTCGGGAGAAGCGATGTCCAAGAGGGAAGATTGAAACTATAATAAATGGCCCTTTTTGGTATTACCAGATGCGCTCCCTTCCCAAGGATCCAAATTAATCAAAGGGATTTCTCCAAGAATAAGAAACGCGAAACATCACAGAAAAATAACCGGCACACAGATGTTTTGCAAATATCGCTGGATTCCGTTTCTTTTAATAATATCTTCTTTTGATCCTTAGTCGTTGGTTCCTTGTAAATTCAGAATATCTCGAGTATTTTTTGTCCCTTTTCTAAGAAAAGAATTATCATCATCTCATTTTTAATAGAATTGTTTTTAAATATTACATGATTAAGTGTGTTATATTTGTATAATTGACGTATTAATTATATTTATAATTATTTATTATTATTTTCACTTTGAATTATTATCTCTCCTACTACTCACTGGAGAGTCTATAAGTTATTTATGTGTTAATATACATTAACTATAATTTGAGTTTTTCATATGCAATTATTACGAGTATCGAATAGAACGTGACCTCTGTTGTCTAAGCAATTACGGATTTTGAAATTATTTAAAAGTAATTAAAATTTTTATATTGTCTTTCCTGTCTTAAATTTCTTATCTCTTCGATTGCGAGCCCAATCATCTTACTTCGATTAAATCCCCCATAATCGGGTAAAATAACGTGCTGGACATATTCATTCCTCTCTTAAACAAACGTCAGGAGCAGAGGGCGTTGATAACGTTGCCCCCAACACTCGCCCCCTGTTACGTATGCAACACAATTAACGCAGCCCTTAGTTAACGCATCAGGGGTTTCGTTGCTGCCGCGGACATCGGTCGGAAACACTGCAAGAGGACGGAAGAGTGTGGGCGTTTGGGTCAACGTGTCAAGGCTTAGAATCTGTGCTCTGTCGATTAGAAGCAGTTATTTAATGTGGAAAATGGGCGTTATGTTACACGTTCTATAAATCCCTAAAGAAAGCCTTATTAAAAACTATCTTCCTTCTCCTAAGGTTGTTGAAATCGCAGCAGAATAAGGGAAAGGTTGTCACTTACGAGCAAAGAATTAATTGTTAAAATACAACGGTTTTAGAAATGCATTTATAAATAAGGCGGTTTGGATATCAGAGAAACGTTTTTTGATCTCAAGTAAATCTCTATTAAGACCTATCAGTATTGAATTTTTAGCATAGCTTTTGTCATTCGTAAGGTTTGTTAACAGATTATTAATCAGGGTAATACATATTATATTACTCTGAAGTATGACATAGTAAATATTTATTTTATTGGTATAAAGAAGCTATCGAAAGGTATTCATTTTTTAATATCATAAAAGGATTGCTAAAGGATTTCTATAAATTTGATGTTATTGCTAAGGAAAAGTTAATGTTTTGAATTTTCTTTTAAATGGAACTAAGAGTTGTTTCAATATAATATCACGTCTAAAAATAAGTCAAATGATTCGTGGCAACAAAATGTCAATTATTTTTGTCAAAATACGTCCAATTACATTTAGTTTCTGGTTATTTTTTTAACCATTAAATTAATATAAATCTTCTTCTAAAACTTAATTCATTCAAATATTCTGTTCATATACGCTGATTAGTGTACTTATGTGTATTTTATTAACTATTGGAATATTGATTTTCTTATTCTCAGGATACGAACAGAGAGTAATGGTGGCGCGTGGTGTCCAAAACATCAGGTAACCAAAGAGCCGAAGGAGTGGATAGAGATCGACTTGCATTCAGTGCACGTACTCACGGCCGCTGAGACTCAGGGTCGTTTTGGCAACGGTCAAGGACAGGAATTCGCTGAAGCCTATCTTTTGGAGTACTGGAGACCAAGGCTTGGGAAATGGGTGCGGTATCGAGATATCAAAGGCGAAGAAGTAAGTACTCTGAAAATGCTTAAAATACAGTTTATTATTGCCAAAAAGTCTTCTTATTTTACTTTTATCGAAATATGTATATGTCATACGAATATAAAATTTACATTTAATTATTACCTGAGAGAGCTTTTATCATTTTTTGAACTAATATCATAGATGCTGAAATTGACCAAATTTTTTGGGAAAATATTTTCAAAAATATCGAAGGATTTACTAGGTAACTGAAACATGCCGAAAATCCTCGTTATTCGCAATATTTATAAAAATATATATTATATGAACAAAAAGAATTGATAGATTAGAATGAAAACAAATTATCGCAATTTATTAAGAATTCCTTAAAATAATCAAAATAATAATCGTTCCTATTGTAATTAGAGTTATAGTTTAAGATCTGATTTCACGAGAGGTTCATTACCAAGATTCCGTTTCCAGTTCAGTTGATTAATGCCTATTCTTTTGATGCCTCTTTGTAGAATATCTATCTGAAATTGTGATCGCTTCGTCTCATTTCAACCACATTTGTATCTCAAGAACTCTTCGGGAGTCCCTTCCCCTTAACAACGTCCAAATAACCACTTCAGACAACTTCTCTCCGACGTCCACCAATATACACGAATTTCATTAGTTTCAATCTCTGAGAGGTCGAAAATGGAAGCAAGAATGCAGAGAGGAAACTGGGAATGAGGTTTCTTTGTACCTCTTCCTGGAATTTTCGAGTAGTTACTAAGCGACCGTTTCCGTATTCCTTCCATATTAAAATTGAATTATCCCCAAAATAATTCCGTCTGATGAATGGGAATGATGAGTTCCGACATACTCTAATTAAAAATCCTAAAGAAATATAGGGAAAAGTTTCTTGAGAGATCGGAAGCAATGGAAATTGTAAACCATTTATTTTGAATCTCGTTTGAATGATATTGACACGGAATATTTGTTTGGAGGGAAAAAGAGGGAAATCGATTGAGCTGGAATAAAACTATGGACGCGTTTAATTCAAAAGATCGAAGCAAAAGCAAGGCCACTGAATTTAGGGAAAACCCTCGAACTCTAATTTGGTTGCCTGGGAAACGCGTGGTGCGCAGACCTGTCGTCGCCTCTGCCGATGACCAGGGGCCTTCGTCACGCCATCTATCGATTCTCGAATCGATTGCAAGAACACTTATTGGATAGAATTGGAATTTTGCATACCCAAGAAATATAGATTTGAAAATATTGATTTTGAATGGGGCTGGGAATAATAATTAAATATATTCTACGCATTAAATTGGTTTATTCGGCTTAAAATTCTACTGACTTTTTATCTTGGGTTATTCTTATAATATAATAGTATTATATTTTTCCTTTAGACTAACAACTACTTCTAAAATTTATAGGAATTGAATTTGATAAACTAAATATTCCTTCTTTACTTTTAGAGAACCAATAAGTGTAGCATTACGAAAATTATTAAAACGGAGTAGTTAATTTAAAGTTTAATAGGAAATAGCTATCTTCAAATTTCTTATGATCAAATGAAAATTTAAAGAGATTATTTAATGAACATGAATTATCATCCGCTATAGTGAATTTAATTATAAAGTCCTGTTTATTTGTATCAAATCATGCTCAAGTTGGTTACGGAAGAAATAAAAAAAAGATTTTCACACAACATTTATAAAATTCACCCAATTGAACATGAAGAACTGGATTAATATTTAAAAATTGAAATTGAATTTCATTATACCATTCATAGTTACTATTTATATTTAGCTACATTTTTTAAATTAATTATAAGACATGTGCAAGATATGTGTAAAAATAATTCCCGGTCCCGGCAGACTTTTTACAAGTCTATTTTTACCTCTAGAGTATGTGTTAAATTAATAACAAACAATAATAAAATTGGAGATGTGAAAGAAAGTTTTAGAAAAAATCGTACATAAAAGAATGAAAAAGCACCTTAAATAACGTTCAGAGAGATAGCAATTAATCTCTTATTAACTTTTAACATTCTTTTCTGATGAATTACGAAAATTTCCAACTTGTTGGAACCAAGTGTTCCAATTTGTTCAGCTTTTTCTTTGACGTCTGATTTGTTTGCCGTTCATGGAATAATTACTCGTCATGAAGTCACGAGTAAAGCTAGTAGAGTGACGCAAAATTTTTAATAGCTCATCAATATTTAATTACGTTCTTGACGAGGATTAATTAATGAATTTTAACAGCGTCAGAGAAAAGCGTTATTTTCCCTTTTGCGCAAATTTTGGCAACGTTATTAGAACGGTCGAAAATTTAATGTACACAAGGACTCACAAAAAGCTACTCGAAGGTAAATATTTGGGATGAAAATGTTATCGTTCCTCTTTCAAAGAGTCATAAATTGCTGAAAGCGAAGGTACACGTAATATCATGTTTTTTATGATAAAATATACATGTCTGGAACACGTGACAATGGAAAGCGACAATGAGGCACTACGACCATCAACATTCCCCTCTCCAAGCGGCGCATTCCATTTTATACCTTATTTTCTGATTGTGCCATCAATATTTCACCATCCATCCTTCTAAGGGAAGCAAATCGAATGTGGGCGTGGTCGACAAAGTAATAGGAATAATTTGTCAACCGCTTTATTTCAACTCTCTCCATCACAACCAAGCTCTTCCATCAGCTACTTTTTTCTCAGTCTTCTCCCCCCGCCATGGTCTGTGTTACGCTCCATCGAACCTTTGATTATTTCCCTCTCATATATTCCATCTGTTCTAATTCTATTCTCTCCTGCAGCGCCGCGGGTGGCCTTTTTGGGTGGTTACGAATAACAAGTGTACGATCGCTATGAAAATAAGATTTGTATCGATGGTAAATGAAAGAAACAAGATCAATTGGAAAATGAAAGTATGATTACAAGATCGATGTAGTAAAGGTTTTTTTCCCATCAGTCAAAGAGAGCAATGGGAGAAAGATATAAATTCCTCTCCTTTATTCCATTCTTAGCCTTAAAGATGAAGACAATAAAAACTGGATGGACACAAATTCAAGCACAATTGGTTTCCCAAAGAATAAAGTCATTCTGGCTTCTAAAAAGTTTATCTGACTCTTAGAAAAAGGCATATTCTATCTTGATTACCTCGTTATTTTGCAATCATTCTTAAACCCTACAGCTTGATCATAATTAAGAAAGAATTTCGGAACGATCACCAAAATACCAAAACAGTTTTGATGAAAACACGAAGCGCATATATATCGCGAGGAACATTAAAAAATTCACTACTTGGAATCGAAATTCGATGGTTGTATTAATTTCGTAGGAATTGTTTCTTTTCTCGAGTAATCGGACCTGCAAGTGTAACGGAGGGTTTACTTTAGCGAAAGCTTCTTTACTGTAAGAGTGAGGGATGGGCTTAGGGGAAGCCGTGGAGTAATCAATACGAAGTCTGAGAGTGGAATACACCTTAGGGGGTGGAAGAGAAGAAAGAGGTAAGGTATGGAATCACGAAACTCAGACTAGAGGAAATCGAAAACAATGGCTAAACCATTTGTCTCTGGGTACGAAATGCGTCACCTAGGTTTCTCCTTTTCCGTATTAAATCATTTCCGGGCTGAAAATGGTAATTGATTAAGATTGAGATAATTTAAATCCTAACTATTTAAATTATGAAGTAGAAACTCGCTCTTTTTGTAAGAAGTACAGATGATCATCCCGTTCTAAAACAATGAAAGAAGTAAATGAAAATAAACTCATAGAAAATTTACTAGGATTGGGAAGTGGGAATAACTTTTATAATACGCTTTTAAAGAAGTCACATTATAATAATTTTGAATACGACCTTTTTTGGTTGAAATAGATAGAAATAACTAGTCGTCTTTCAATTTATTACGATCTAAACAAGAAATAAAACTTATTTTTCGAAAGGAGAGTAACCTGCGTTCAAACTTCTGAAGTACGTCGTCTTCTCTCTGTTGAGGTTGTTTGAAAATGCTTAAAACGATCTAACATTTACTCAAGAAACAGATACATCCGTGATGTTTCTCTTTGGAGCAGATATAGGAAATGTCTATCAAAGAGACATTGGGATAATGTGATTTGGACGAGATGCCGTCCAGCTCTAAATATATATCACCGATTTCCTGCCCCTTCCATGCTCTCCGCCCGCAACCTTCTTTTTGTGAGCTGAAGTTCACATTTACAATGTTGACATATGTTGGTCATTGCGATTGCACGCTAAAATTCAATTCACTATGCTGATTAATCCTGTGTGTTGATAAAGTGGTTCTCACCCCTATTTCTGTCTTTAAAAAGTATAATAATCTCGTGTTAAATATCATTAATTTTCTCACGCACAGCATTTGATCGATTGGTATTTCTAGCTTCAATTCCGATCATCATCCTTGCTAGTTATGACTAGGATTATTCAAGCCGTAGAATGTTATTCCCTATGGATTTCTAGTACTTTTAGGGTCCATTATAGCATATATTTGACCCGATCATTAATATATGAAAAGTTAATGTATGAAAAATTATAATATTGAACAACATAATTGCATTTTATCCATAATTACATACATTAATTCGGGAAAATGTTTAGAAAGGAAGGCTACACTATAAATCTTATAAAAACTTCTGCATATGGATAAAGGGTAACTTTCCTTGGAAATGGAATACGATATTGCACTTCATGAAATTCATCTAATGCAGAAATAATATTATTCTTTTAAAAGGGAAATTTGACATTAGAAGGCGATAAATCCTGAGGAAGTTTCTTTCCGTGGAGAAATAAACAAACTTAGCGGGAATTTAAAGCCAAGAATCAAAACGATCGATGACGATTTGAGAGTCATTAAAAATTTCGACCACTTTTGAAAACTACTTTTTTAATTTCTGTTTCCCTCATCGACTTTTCTTGACGCACCAATAAAACGCCCTCTGTGAGCCCGTGAAACCTTCGCCAATGTACACTTTTGCGGGGTTATGACATTCAGTGCGAGAGTGTAACTTTTCAGTTGACTTCACTCGTATTCGCAATGAGTTGGAAAAGCAGAATGTGGGAGGCATATAGCGACGACAATATTTGGTACCACTCTTTTCGCTAGAATAATCTTAGGAAGGTTGTTATTCCCTCAAGATAAACCTCATCCCCTTTTCGAGCAAATTTCTGTGATGTTCTCCTCTCCTTTATCAATTACTCCCTTTCATTTGAATCCTTCACCGCCCCACTGTTCTCCCTTCAACTTCATCAAAACTCTCCCCTAACTTTTGTCCATATTTCTCTGCGCATATCCATTCACCTGCTCATTTCTAATTCCCCCGTGTATTGCCTAAATATATTGGTTCTTTCTTCATCGCTATTACCTAAGCTGAAATCTTCGTCTCTAATTCTATTCATCACAAACCTAACTCTGAAAATTCATGATTCTTAATTATCTGTATGAATGGTTTAAAATATACTTTAGCATCAAAGCGTAAACATTATCCCTCGTAAGCATAATAAATGTATATAAAAAAACAAAAATTAATTTCGTTTGAAATTTCAATCGCAATTAGTACAAAAATATATTATTCACTCTTATTAAATTAATCTTACTCCCGAAGTGAGTTCTTTAATCACCATAAACATAATGGTAATTTAATCAATTAGGTAGAATATTTTAACTACTTTTTTATTTTAATCGTTTGAAAGAGATTATTCATTTCTCCCGATTCAGTTTTCCTAAGTTTTAGATATTTTTTTAAATTTTACTTTGCGCTAAATGATACATAATTGAAAGTGGAAAAATAGTCTTCAACGTTATTCATTTGATAAATGACAGAAGTATAGCGTTTTTTTTTCTCCCAGAATTGTATGGAACCGAAAACCTCTTTGTTGGCGCTTTTTACTCATATTTCCCACCATTTCTCACAGAACTCCATAACTGCCTCCATTTCTTTCCTCCAACTTCTTTTAATTTCCTTCGGCTGCCATTATAACTCTCTAACATAAAGTTTCTGTCTCACCTTTCATCTGTTCTAATCTCCTTCCTCATTGACCAACTTCTCTTTTTCTCACGCACCCACTAAGCTTCTCTTTAGCTCTCAAACTCCTTAACTCTTATCCCTTCACCCGTAGTTCCCCAATTCATCGTGGCGCCACTGCTCCATGCCATTCCCACGCTCCATTGTTTCCAAGACACCACCATTTGCACCGATGCCATTCTCGAAGATTTGCTTTATTTCACTTTCTTCTATCATTTTCCACTTACAACTATCGGGTTGAAAATGCGTAACTTCTGCGAATTCTTCTATTGTTTAGTTCTATTGGCAGCTAAACCAAGTGAACGTACTAAACTCAATTCTTTGCCGATGAACTTAGTTGCTTTTCTCATTCGGCTGTTATAAAAGATGTGTGGCAAGAGCTCGAAATGGGAACAGGTGAATGGTAAGCAAATGGAAATTGAACCTCGAATACGTCACCTTTCTTCACCCTTGTTTTCCGCCTCAATAAGTACAAGAGAATTTCGTTTTCATGCCTTAGAGACTTAGAGGAAATATATTTAAATGAGAAATTGCTAAGATACTCTGCATTTCGGTGGAATCGAATGCGTATCGAACGAGGCATTTATAAATTATGATCGACTTTCGTCGTATTCGATTCAATAAAAATACTAAGATATCAGCGATTTTCAATTTGGTAAATACGACTTTTATAGAGATTTAAGTTCTTAGATTCAAGAACTATTTAATGGGCCATTTGCAACTTCCTTGTAAGCAATAATTCTCCATTTAAAACAATGAAAGGAAAACTGGAAGACAATTTGAAATCTCGGCGTAATTTATTTCAGTATATATGAAGAAGTTCTCAATCATCTTCATTCAAGATAAATGATTTGATATTCCAATCTCTGCTCCCTATATCTACAATCCACTCGAAATCCTGCCGCCGATTCGTGAGTGTTTTAAAAGATTCTTTCTCATCGAATTCCCTTCTCTTGGACCCTTCGGATCGACTTCCCTCGGACGCTCCGTGCGTGAAAGGGGAAGAAAGATTGCATTGCCTGTTGATCCAATTATAGAGAGCATAAAGGAGATAACAGCCTATATCGGATATGAAAATATATATAAGAGTATAATCTATGATTGGAGTAAGTTATTTTTGGTTCATTTCTTGCCTTTAATACTCCATAAGATACATACTGTCATATCGATGTATTAAAAAAAGAAAGAGAAATTAATTACAAAATTATATAAAATTTAATACAGATACCTCATCAGACGAAAAGGAATCAGATGCAAGTTTAGGAAAAAAAGAATATGCAAAAATACTTCGTAGTGTACATAGTGTGTGAACAAAATCTAAGAATATAAGAGGACAAAACCTCTTATGATCTCAAATCTGACAGAAATAGAAGTGAATTACTCAAATCCCTGATCAAATATGTGTTTCCCAATTTAGGGAGCGTATGAGAAAAGCCGGAGAAAAAGGAAATTCAAGGAAAAAGAATTTCAGGGAAATAAAACAGGTGTAAGATGAGAATCGAGGCAAATGCGAAAAAATGAGTTTTATTTTCCAACCACGGATTGAGTAAAGGCGAGATTGTATGAATTGCCTGAGATCACGTCTGTGGAACGGAGAATAGCAGGAGGGTTTACGATTCTTTCGTAAAGTGGATGAAGCCATTTCCAAGAGAGATGTATGGGAAAATGATAAAAAGAAAACGCGGGATTCGATGAATAAAAACAAACGGAATCGAAAGGGATCGATATCGTATTGAGGAATCATTTTCATTGGACGCATGTCATCTCCGTTAATGGACAAAGAATTTTAATTCGCGATGATAATTTCTGACACAACTGTCTGACTTAAAAACCTAAGAAAATAACTTAGGAAAAATATCAACTGCAGAAAAAGATCCACAATGAAGGAAAGAATGAAAACGTGCACAAACCTACTGATAGAATTTACTAAAAGAAATAAAGAAACAAAAGAGATAATATATAAGAAATATGATGAAGAATATGGGAAAGAAATGCTAATCCATAATATTAATGTCACTTTTTTAATCAAACGTTACTATGAAGTGAATTCTTCTCTGTCTTTAATAAACATAATATGCTTTCCGTTTCTGAAATGTAATAGACATATTAATTGGTGCAACAATGCTAACACACTTTAACAATAACAATACCTCAGATGATTCCATATCCACCGATAAAAACGGGTTTAATATGTATGTGTAAGAGTTGGTTGAGTTAAATGAAACGAACGATATAATCCGTGGTCTAAGTAAAAATAGATTTTAAGTGTTATAGGAACGCGTGATAGATGAAATGTATCTTTTCTTCTTCTCGGCATGAGGAAAAAGGACTGGTGTGTTTATATAGGGAATTAGGGTTGAGATGGAGGGCGAAGACAGCAGACGTCAACCGTTCACTTGTGGAGGGAGGCGACGGATAGTACAGTAACCTAAAGTTGCTGGATAGACACATTTAACTGTGAATGACCCTTTGTAAAGAAGTGAAAACGGAACTTCAAAACTCCTAAGATTTAGCTTAAGAATTAAAAAATTGAAATGGTTCGTTATGGGAAAATAAAACCATTAAAACGGGAAATGAAGGAGTAAGATATGGCAAGAGATACACAAAATAGAGAAGAAAGAAAAAGCATAAGCCAGAAGATAATATTAATACGATATTAATACACCTTTATCATCTCCCTTCCATCAAATAAATTTACAGTGTTTAATATAATAGGAAAATACTGTCTATAATAGGGAAATACTGTCTGTGATCTATATAAAGATGAGGATTATTAGAGCAAAGGAAACGTCCCCTTTGAAATCCCTCTTGACACTCATAATGGGAATTACTCTTTTATAAAACATCGCAGTTTTGACAGCGAGAGACTCTCTACTTCCGGACCCGAAAAGAGTTTTTGGACATCTTTAAGTGTGAAATGAGACGGAGAGAGCTTCTCTAAATTGAGAGACAACCATTTCACGGCGGAAGAGGCGTCAAAATTTTTCTCTTCGGGATACTACTTTCATCGCATTTCCAGACTTTCATTATCGTTCGCTTCAGTTCGCAGCTCTTCCGATTGAGGAAAAAGAACGCGATTTGAATTCATAATAATGTCCCTTTAGATAATTACGATATGTCTCTATAAAATATTACGGAGGAAACGCCGTCTCTTGGATTAGAATTCAAACCAATCGATAACTGCCATACGCTGATAGCATGTAAAGTTATATGTTTTTATCTCGATTCATTGCACTTACAAATCTATGAATAAACACCCAGAGATTTTGGCAATCAACTCGTTAAACATTTTGACCTGAGGCCTTTTCTTTAAAATTGAATGGAATGGAATGTTCTGACGTATAATTGCGTATATTGATTCGACGATGATAATATTATATAATTAAAAGTCAAATAATACAGAATATGGCACACAACATTTCGAAATGTAATGTCATTGTACATTGTGCAGTTATTAAATTGGCGCATTTCATAATAGAAGTATTTTTTTAAATTCTACATAATGGTAACCTCGAAAATTTTCAATATTATACGTACGTATGTCGAGAAAGAACAAATACCATAAGGGTATTTTTCCGTATTATTATTTATAACATCTTAAAAAAACATTCTGTATTTAATTAGAAATTATATCCTTATCATAGTAAAGTGTAAAGGAAATTTTCTCTTGAAATTCAGCAAATGAAATTTTTTGTGTCGCCACGGGCTAAAGTAGCCAATCAAAAGCATCCGCGGCGAACGGCGTCATTTCGCCAGAATCGCTTTCCAGACCAATGCTGGATATTGAAACCATGCAATCGTTTGGAAGAGAAATCGATTTGATAGCAAAGACGCCATCGGTACTCGGAGAGTCATCCGTCATTGCACAGAAACACAATCGAACACAAGGATTAGCGTATTTCAAACGTGGAAAGAAGCAAATAAATTCTTTGTTTCTTCGAGTAAGGTTGAAATTGTGGAAAGTTATGCCCATTATTAATTCAAATAAATCTTTGTTACCAAGTGTCTTTAGGAACGCTTTTTATTAAGTCTTGGGACAGCACCAAACTAACTAACGTCACGTGCATTTATATAGATATACAAACAATTCCGTTAAAATCATACATATTGTAATTGATAAACATATTCTGTTTATTTTTCTATTTTTCTGTCAAGGAACATGATAATTAGTTAGTTTATAATCAGGTTATTCCGTCCTAAAATGTAAAAAATCGTAGGATATTATTTCATAACTATACAAATTGAATTTTCATCAATAACACGTTGAACTAAAAATTATGATGAAATCTTTGATAGATTGGGCTCGAGAGGTTGCAGAGATACTCAAGAATAGTTATAGAGGGAATACCTGTTTTCATCGATTAGTACAAATACAACTATCGTAACTGATGGAAGAGGCTTAATCCTTTCCCTGGGAAGGAATCCTTTCTCCCCCAAAATCTGGAACATTTTCCCGAGGAACATCTTTCGACTGCAGCGAAGACGCAACACCTCTTATCCATCGACACAATAACTAAAACTCCAGTAAAAGCCCTTTCGTGTCACCGTGCGACTTCAAGCACAATGATCGAAAGCAAAGCTGTCGATGGATGGACACCGTGGGAACGGTTTATCCCATCCTCCATTTTCATTTCTTTTCATTATTCCTTCTTTATTATCACTACATTATTTCATTCATTCCTAATATTTATAGCTGTCTCTGTAAGCAAATGACCTTAGTTAAAAAATGCAATAATATTTTCTGGCAATTCTCTTAAATAACTAAGATCATTATGTATTGTGATAAATTTTTTGACTGGAAGAATTTGAAATATATATCGAAATACGTGAATCCTGTAAAGAAATCGAAAAAAGAACAATTTATAGTTCTTTTAATACTTATTTCATAAACAAGGGATGAATCCTCCTTGGTCCGTTTAAAAACCAAACTGACAACCTAATCTAATCAGGAATTCATAATGCACCCTTTTCATTCAGAAAACGATGCGAATGTCATTTAAAGTCATTCATATTCTCCAAACGGACCTTTTTAACCCATTCGAGTCAATCCGAAACATTTCGCTTTTATAATTAATCCATCTCTCTCCATAAAATGTCCACGTCATTCACACCACATTTTTTACAGTATTTTTAAATTATATCGAATATCGCAACAATTTTCACATCATTTATTCCTCAAATGAAATTTTTTCTCACCCTCTATATTAAAACTCAAGGCGCAATATTTCGCATCATTTGTCATTCTTAATTTCTAGAAGACATCGCTTCTTCCAACTCATCTGCCTTTATTTCCGATTCTACAGAAAACATGGCCCTTCTCCGTTTATTATCTCCGTTCAATCGAAAGGAGATATACCCAATCTTCGCCTATCACACAAAGGAGTCTGATAATTTTTCGATTTTCTCTTTTCACCTTGTTCTTCGTCCAATCCCTGGTGTAATCGTAAAGATTTCTTCTTCTTTTTCCCTTTATGTCCATGAACAAATCAAAAGGGAACATGAATTGGAATCTAGATTTCATTTGTCTGCTTGTGAACTATTTAGAGAGGTCAATTCTTTTCTAGGGATTAATAATACAGTGTTTTCGACGCGAGTAACGTAAATTACCCTAATTTATAAAGTAAATACTCCGATGTTTGAAGTGCTTCGATTTTATACGTGCTGTAGAAATTTTAAGCCAAGCATTTAAATTCATTCAATTCCTACAACGATTAGATACATTACTCAAAGACACAACAACTTGTTATTAAAAATTACATTAAAACACCTTATTTTTAGGTGATTCCGGAAATATATCATTTGTTCTCTACCATCTGATAGATGCAATCCACTATTACCAAGTATATCATTTTTTCTTTTTTGATTTGTTATATTTATTTATATTTATACACATAATGTAAACGTAAAATAGTGTTGCGTTGCCTTAACCATTTTTTATCTAGCGAATAAAGAAAATCTCCGGCAAAAATCAACAAACGTAAATGTTAATGAAAAAAAAGGTCCCCCACTCGCGACAAGTGGGAGACCTGGGTTCGAGTCCCAGTCATATCGCTATTTTTCACTGCTGTTTAACTGTGTGAAAAAGCGCACGCTTTAAAAGTGCTAAGTTTAATTCTATCCCATCCTTTACTAACATCCATGGAACAGTTCCGACGTAATTGCATATTTTCAGCCCCGTCGTTATCTTTGCTCTCGAGATGAAGATCTGTAAATTGGGAAAGAGATGGAAAAGGAAACATCTGTGAGAGGGGAAATCGAATGTTGTGAGTCCGGATTCGGTGTCGTGGAGGAGGGTTATCTCCACAAGGGGAGGATTCCATTCCGACCACTAATTAGCGGAGTGGAATGAGAAGCAGAAGAATTCGAAAGCCGACATTTCGTTTCCTGGTGTTCAAAAAACGCATCTGGAGGGGAAGGAACAGTCGGGATATGATTTGTGAGGATTCTGAATGGATGCGGGCTCTAATGAATAATTTTAGCGAAGGAATGAGGGCTGAATGGAAAATGAGCTGTTGGAAAGGACATTCTATTCTGTCGCGATGTTGGCAGATTTCTCAGAGGCCTTTCATCAAATATAATTATTAGGTTTGCAAGGAAAAGGCAATATTTCAGGATGACTTATTCTTGGTTCTTGTAAATAGGCCTATATGATTCCAGATGTCTTTCTCAAAGTATTTTGATTAAGGAAATTTTAAACTATTGGATTGATTCAATTTTTTAAAAATTATCTTAAAACATCGTCAATCATCGTGTTCTTTGGTAAGGGAGAGAAGGAGTATCGCTTAAAATTGAATGTTAGCAATTTTTCAAATCGAGAACTTTTGATTTAGATAACGAATAACGGAAACAAGGAGTAATAATTTCAACCTTTCAGAATAGAATGCATATTGTTTGACAATTTATGCTTAAACATTAAAAAGGCTGGAGATATTTATTGAAATTATAAGTAAATTTAAGTATCTCTAAATCAAACCGTCAAATCTTAGCGAAAATTACGAAAAGTGAGTATTTATAAAATCTAACAAATTATTCATGATAATCATAAGAACTCCGTAAGTTTCGGATAATGACGGCAGGATTATACAACAAGTGCATCTTAAAAATTCTACACGTATCTATTCGTAAGTATAAAAATAAATATGTAATATGCTACGTCATCGTATTTTCTCACATGGCCATTTAGAATTTGGTTGAAAATTATTCACAGCAAGTCTCAATCAATGATGAGTTCAACTAATCACTCATAATAGCTGCCTTCAATCTTTGCTACCTCTCTTAGGGGCTCACACACAGAAAATATCCGCTTCTTTTGAGATTCACCTGTTAATGCCTTCACGAGAATTTGCCTTCTTTCAGAAAAGAGGAACCTCGTTAGCGGTCATACGCCTCGGATGCGAATGACGCGAAGAACAGCGTGGTCTCCATATCTTTTCTTTCCAGAATTAGGTCCATTCTCTCATCTCCTCTCTAAAGGAATTTGCGATCATCGCGCGGTTGTTGAATACGATGTTGAAGGGCATGTTAAAAAAGGAGGGCTTCAGTGAAGTGGTGATTAAAGGAAGGAGAGACAAAAGAGCACTGATTGGGAGGACGCTCATCGGATGCTGAAGGATTAAGTCGGCTGATGATGCGTTTAGATGCTACTTGATCGTAAAGCAGAATTCTTGATGGATAGTGGATGCAATTTCGGTTTTATTTGGAATATTTAAATTATTTTGTGATAGGATAAATTCCCCATTTTTTCTTGATATAGATATCTAAGTCATGTGTAGAAAAATATCATTCGACATTTCGCTCATTCACTTTTAAAGTACTATATATTTTCGATTGATCATGCTCTAGAAGAAAGGTGATACGGCAGAAAGTTAACACTTTAAAGATTTATTTTTAAACGTTCAAAGAATAAATTTCATCACGATATGATATTTCAGGATGATAGCAATATATATCATTTAGCTAAATACATATATTTTTTAAATTTAAATGTGAGAATTTGGAAAAGATATTTGACGAATTTTTGTAAATACTACATGTTATCGTAAAATTTCTTGTTAAGCAGCTGAACAGCTTGAAATAAGGAAACCTTTACTTAATGCCAAGAGTAATATTATTTGAATTTTTTTGCTTCTGATGACGAATTTGTTCTCCAAACAGTCACATTATTATTCATACTGAATATAATTTATACACTAAATGGAGAGCTAACCTTATCTCTTCGAACGAATTTCGAAGAAAACGAGAAATCTACAAATTCAAGAACTTCCAATTTCTTACAGTTAATTGGAATGTCAAGCAAAATCTGGAAGACATTCATTTCCTCCAAAAATTCATTTTTTGTCAGAATGATTTATATCTTTTTAATAATTCTCAAAATCAGAATGTATTTAACATTCTGATAAATGAAAAGGAAATTCTCAGGATTCTGTTGGTCTGAAACGATCGTACCTGGTCGTACCTTTCTCACATGGCATCTTCCGATTACGAGAAAATTATCTGACAAGCACCGTCCCTCGAAAAAAATCGGACATGTGGCGCCTCAAAGAACGGCGACTTTGAGTGGGATCATCTACCCCCTCAGTTACTCCCCCAAAATCTCCGTCCCTAGTTCAGAGCATTAATCATACCAATGCCACGATTCCTACCCCGCTCCCTCCCCCTTCATATTCCACTTCCTTCCATCCTCGCCATCCGTGCTTCTTCGCACGAGACCGCACGCCAAACCAGATGAGCGATGGGAACGCGTCTCGAAAGTAGAAGGGGAGTAGGTAAGAGAAGGAAATCGAGTTGACAGGTTGGGTAGGTCCCTTCTGCCGTCGCACCGACGAATAGAAGGTTTATGTTCTTCTTATGTTCGAGACAAAAAAACAGTAATCTGACCGTGCGATAGGAAGAAGGATAAATGATCCAAATTGTATCATAATAAATACTCAAAACGTAACGTCCATGCAACTTGTTTGTTATATCTCAAAAAGATTTTTTGGGTTTTCATTTCGATATCTCAAAAACCGTTGTATTTTTATCACAGAAGAAAAAACCCTGGAGATATTTATTCACCTATCCCTTTAGCTAAACGACTATCGAAACAAAGGTATTTAAATACCGGTATTTTTCCTTCCTTTAAGAAAGGAAATTTGTAATTAATCTTACACATTATTTAAATGTTCTAACTTGTTGGAAAATAATCAGGAGACTTTCTGCGAAAGCGATCGGTGAGTATGATTATCATTCATTCCGACTCAAGTAAAGTTAACTTACTTACTACCGTTTCGGTATTTCTACAATTTTAAAAAGAAAGACATCCTTGCTATTCTAGTATATAAAATGTATTGATTGATCCAATTAAAATGATACAACTTTAAATTATTTAGTAATGAAAAGGGTAGACGATACTCCAGTAATCAATCAAACTCATGAAGGATCCTTTTCTTGTGCCAAAAAAGCGAACAAAAAGAAAGTTATTTTAATTTGTTTTGGAGAGAATTACTCATCATCTCAGATACTGATGGGAAAATGTAGATTAAAAGCGGAGGGTGGTAGCAGCTACTCGCATGGCTAACAGCAGTAGTTCAAATTGCTCCTCTTATTGCCTAGGCGGCAATCAAATGGACGTGTTGCGTTGAAGAACATCGCGTGAGCGGATTGCTGATTGGTTATTCGAGATACATCTGCGGGAGGATGACACTGCTGTAGCGGCGTTCCAACAGAAAATTAATGCGGTGATTGCTAACCGTTAGAAGAAGAAAGAGGAAAAAAGCCCTTTCGGGAAAATGCTTTTTAAAGTTCATCGATATTATAATCACCTAAACCAACAAAATCACCAATTTTCAATAACTCTTGATAATCTCCTATAGTTTAAATGCGTAAAAATCCATTAATTAATTTATATGGAATTTGCGTATATTTTACATAGAGTAATCAAAACACTTTTTGGCCCAATTAAATCAAATATTTGTAAACTTTCGAAGATCAGCCACAAAAATTATTTTCATAGGCTACATAGCTAAATGTGACCGGCCTATTTTCTATCTAAGGATATTAAATCACGGCTTTATTTTTCATGAATCTCCATCGCATAAAGATTTCATTTTTATTTCGTTTGAAATGCCATTATTTATACGTAAATTTTATCTGCCAAAATCACTCATTATAATATTGCGTTATTTTACTAAATAAATTATATCTATGCAATTTACAGAATGCTTCAAACAAAGATACCCAAATACTCGTAGATCGTCACTTTACCGTCCTCTGAACCGTGAATTTTCTTATCTGTAAATCAAATGTTCAAGAAAGAATCAGCGCATACAAATGAATTTAATTATAATATGCAAATAGCATAATTTGCGGTATTGGCAAATTATCCTTTATATTTAATTTTTATTTTATCTTTGTTTCAGAACAACCAAAATTATATAAATTTAGAAATCGACAAAGTTGTATTTGGGAAATCAAGCATATGAAAATTTCACCTTCATTCTTACGAATGGGGAAGCCCATCATTCATTGAACGCTTTTATTGCGAGACAGAGGTTCTCTGTCATCGCATGTTCTCAGTCAAATGGTCGCAAGAATCAACCACGTCCTCGTTTGAAAAATTATCAGGTGTGCAGAGACAAAATAAATGATGTGAAAACTGCTGAAATATGCGGCGCAGGTAGTGAAGTAGGCCTTCTAGAGTGAGGGATTGACTAAAAAGGGAAATACGCTCGAAAACTGTTTTTAAAGTTTAAATTTAGTCTCTACTTTAGATCGTAAGTTAGGAAAATAATTCTAAGCCTTCAAATACTTCATTTCCGATGCATACAAAGTGTATAACAGAGAATTTGCGACAATGTTGGAAAAATTAAAAAAACCGGAATATAGAGAACTGAAATAACAAACATTGCAATTCGCGGGGCGAGATGTTTCCGTAAAAACGTAACGCTTCCAATTTGTGAGATTTACACCGCTGCATAAATATAGAAAACAATATAATGTTTATGATATATATCCTCAGGTTTTGCCTCAAAATCTATTCAAAAATTTTCCTGCCACGAGGCTGTTAAAAGCACGGAGTTGCGTGACTCGAGAAATGAATTATGGGTAGCGAGTGCGTGTGTGGTTCTTTGGCAGAGAACTTGCACGAGTTTGTTTGTGAGAAGGGGACACTGATGGCCTAAACTGGGAGAAGGGAAAGAGGCAAGATATTAAAAAGTGGCGTGCCGTATCTAGCTTGTCTATGGAACACTGCTGGGGAGGAACGAGATAAATAAATAAGGACGTAATATATTTCAGCGCCATTATTTAAGGCCGGAGAAATAGATTAACTATCCCATGCATGCCGTGTTTATGCATATTTAAAGGGGGTAATATGAGGTCAGATTATATCACTATGACATCTAAGCACTCCGGTATGTATAGGCGCAGTGAAGAATCGAGGCTTTTTATTTCTGGATCGAGTTTTACCACAACGCTTTATATACCATCAGCGGTCGGGAGCTATAAAAACGATATATTTACGACGAACGAAGTCTCAAAATGTATATGATTCAGATGAAGAATTTCTCACCATTGGAAAGAGGGTGTAACAGTTTAAGGGAAATTTAAAAATATGAGAATGTAGTTGAATCAAAATAGCAGCCTATGAAAGTTTCTAAAAAGAGAAAATTTGACATAATTTATGTTTTGCGGCAACTTAAATTTATGGAAATAATAAAGTTCTTTGAATGTTTATATTGCAGCGAATTTGTATTTTTTGAAGCTGAATGACGTAAGAATATCATTCAAAGTCATAGCTGCTATTCATCGGAGTGAATGTCTGGAAAAGTCTAAATCTTCAAATTTTTTCAGGTAATCCAAGGAAACGCGAATACTTACCTTGAAGCCAAACGAACACTTGATCCTCCTGTTTGGGCAAGCAGGGTTCGATTCCTTCCGTACAGCTATCATCGACGAACTGTTTGCATGCGCGTCGAAATTTACGGATGCTACTGGAATGGTAAGTAAAGTTTTTTTGTTATTATTATTGTTCAGATGATTTATTCATTAATTTATTCTTACTTTTCATATGTCGTATTAAAATATAAATTGCGATTTCTCATACTTCACGAGCTAATAATAATCATCATACCTTCAATATACAGGACTTCATGAAGTATACCCGTTACTTAGTAGTGTTTAGCGTATTAGACTTTTCTTGCTAGCTGATAGTTTAAATTCCGGTTTATACTTCTTAAGGTGTAAGGATAATGATTTGGTGTTGTTTGTTAATTATGACATTGAGAAATGGCTAATTCTAGTTTGATTTATCCATCATATAATCTCCACAACAGATGGAATCGTAAGCTACACGATGCCTCAGGGTGACAAGAGAGGTTCGGGATGGGAATTCTTCGATGCAACTTACGACGGATTCTGGGACGGAGAACTCTTGAGACGTGGCCTCGGGCAACTTACAGACGGCAAAATTGGCCCGGAAAACTTTAAAATGGGCTACTATGACTATGAAAGAGGTAAGGAATCTACCTTGGATCACAATTTTTTGTACTTATAAATAGCTTAATCTCCCTGAAAATAGACTCGCATCTCTGCAAATATGCTTTGCACAATTAAATTAAAATTAATAAGAATAGATTTCAAGATTTTCAAGATAAATGATAACTTCGGTTATTTAACTACATAATTATGCACTATTCTATTCAAATACCAATTATTTTCTAATTTTAAAATTAAGACAATTCCTAGAAAAAATATTTCAATATCCGTAGCTTCACACATCCTCTAATTAAATTTTTTTGTAAAGTTGTAACTTTTTATCTTACTACATGTTCATTTAAATGATGCCGTTTAGGGCTCAAACTGTCAATCACACTCCAATTCTATAATTCTTACTATTGTTTCCTCTATTCCTGTCGGCGCTATTAAGAGAGGTAATCACAAGAACTTGGATGTGTGTCATGGCAAACACCAATTATTGCGCCACTCAACTTTGTTGGAAGAACATTGAAACCTCGATAAATAATGGTTGATAAAGCCCTTTAGTATGATTCTTTACACGTTGCCAAAGAGCGTTTTCTTAGGGCGAAACGAGATAGCAGGTGAATAGGGCTCTTTCACTCGAGAGAGTTTTCATCGTTCCTTCAAGAATCCCAAAACCCTTTTGTGGTGGCTACACCGAGGAGAGGTATCTCTTGGGAAGAAGGCGGGAAAGCCAATAATTCAACATTGACTCACATGCCTCTAAGAATGCCTCTTAGAATCTGGAACGTACTTGATGGCAAATAAAGGATGTACCTCTCGCAGAATTTGAAACGAGTTCCCTTTATTTTCCATCCACACTTTCCCTTTCAAAACGACCAAATTGATCATTTTCTTGTTTGCTAGTTTGCATTTCGAATATCTGATGGAGGGTAAAGCAAAGCTGTAAAAATTGTTTAAGCGTTTATTTTAATTTATGATACTATAACAAATTAGTATTATTTATTTTGTTTGCTATCTAAAGATCACGAGTGTAACAAAAAGTTCCTTTAGTTACAAATTAATTTAGTCTTATCTTCAGTTTCAATAATATATTTGTCAGATAGACTCACACATCATCATCACACAGTATCATTCTTGCTTTATTTACAGGACAAGGATGGGTTGGTTGGCGGAATGATACGAGAGGTGGTCAACCAATAGAAATTAAATTTGAATTCGATCGAATCAGGGAATTCACAGCTGTCCACATCTATTGCAACAATCAGTTCACAAGAGATGTACAGGTAAGTGAATAGATAGATGTGGAAGTGAATTGAAATTTCACGTGAAATATTTTTTCTTACACAATTAAATGAATCTTTTTCTTTAAAAAAATTCTCAAGTATTAGATGAGTTATAGTTCCTTAATTGAAATATTGTCAATTTTTTCCAGCCTTTGAGATATACTATTTTCTACGAAAGTGTGTGCTGATATAACATATTATTTAGAAAGAGTTGATAGATATTAATTTAAATTTCTAAAGGTAGAAAGATTGTAAGATTAAAATTGTAAATATTGGGATTTATTGTGACACAATTTCACCACAAGTTTCAAATTTGATGAATGAATAGAAATATAAAGAATACGTGCATATAATTCAGAAAATAATCAGGCTATCCATTAAATCGTCTATTCCTGAAATAAAACGGGTTAATTGAAAGAACATTCTTCTCGTACTACTTGGAGAAACGGTCGGAGCCAAACCTTTCTTTAAGCGAAGAGTAGGCAATCAATCTTTTGTCCACCCAAACTAAACAAGAGTTAACCGTGAATAATCTAATCTTAATTTACTTCTGAACATCGGCCGTTCAACTCAACGAGTCACTGACTAGCATTATCAATCACCTGACGCGCGACCACCAAAGTAAGAAATGCCATCGCTCAGGTGAGAGAAAGACACGCCTACAGAAATGTGGGCCATTATTCAAAGAGTGTACCTTCGATAGTTTCTTCTTCACCGCAGGAGAAGGTCTCCACAGAGAAGGGCGTTTCCTAATATGGAAGTCCTATCCCAATGCTCGATTCCACTTAGGCACACTCCTCGTCCTATTATTATTCTTTCAATCTTTTGTATTTCACAAAGAATCTTTCATCCTATTTCCTAACCAATATCCTTTCTTCTATGGCTCAATGACCTTTGCATATGACCTCCAGACGCCCTCCTCAAAACCCCATGTCCCACCGAATTTCTTGGCAAGGTAAAAGCTAGGATCAGACGGAAATGTTTCTTGATCTATGTATTCAGCTCTAATGGAATGATTTACGGAGCACTAAATTTTATAGGTGAAAGTACTAGAATAGGTAGCCGGGTGTAATTACTTACGGGGCGATTTAAAAGGCCATGTTTAGAATTAATCTATAATTTTCCTTGAATTTTTCTCCAAAAATCGAGAAGAAATAAGTTTCCTCATGCCTTAAGGGCAATTAAAAAAATTATAGCATATTGAAGGACGAAATATTTTTCAAATATATTCAAATTTTATAAATATATTAACTCAAGATTATAATAGTCTTACGCGAGGTAATGCCTACTCATTTTCGTTTTGTGAAGATTAAACTTTCTATAAACATTTTATTAACGATAAAATGAATGAAAAAATATGAGTAAGATCAGGTAAATTAGAAATAAATAAAATGATTAGTTGTTCGGCTTCATCTTAAAGGTTAAGAAATGAAGTACAAATCACTCTTTTTAACGTCATGCGTTGGCTATCCGAAGGCGTATTCGGATAATTGCCAAATATCGCAACATCCGTTTGCATTCAGGTCAAAATCTTCATGGCAGAGGAAAGGATGATAATTTGCCAAGGAAATGGAATTTTCCCGAAAATTAAACTCACTTCGTAAATTGCCAAGCACTATGAATGAAGCTGAGTGAGGTAAAATTTTATTTTTATTGGCTTTGATTCGATTTGAATTCCGTAGAAAAATGAATTAATGAACCCAAACCTATAATATGTTCGACTACTTTTGCATTTTCGTTTAAGTATCTTTTTTACCCTGACTGTGCCCTACATTCAAGATGGATACATAAAGTTCTGTGCTGTATATTATTCTCGATGCTTTTCCTTTCAAAAATCCGCCTCGTGGTCTTCTAATATTAACCGAATACTAGTCATTCTCTTTATTTACTTGATTTAATTATAACTTCGATAATCGACCTATTGATGAAACACTTTGTGCTTCTATTTCCTTAAAATTTTCCGGCAGAAATAAAATAAGTAACGGAATAAAAACCTTAAGTCACCTCTTAAGTATTGAAAGCTCTAACAAAACATTCAAAGCATTCAAGAACATTTTAATTCGTTGAGAGAGAATCGAACCCCTATCTATGGCAATATATCACAAATATAATAAATAATTTAAATTTTATAATTTTAAATAAGGCAATCCTGGGAATGCCTTATTTCGCCAAAATACAAAGTTCAAAAATATGCATTAAAAGGAGGATGACCCTCGAATAGTAGATTTGCGGTTCTTTTGATCCTGCATTCCCTTGGCGACCATGCTTTCCGAATGTCCCTCCACCACAGCACTCCATTTTCAACTCTCGAGGGATTCCAAATGGAGAACCCGTATCTATAGATCGAAGAGGCATAAGAATAGTGAAAGCGATGGATTTTTAGGGAAATGTGTATGATGTAACGTGCAATGGTATTTCTCTCATTTTCCCCCTTTCTCATCATTTTCGGTGGCTTCGGGAATCCAATGCGTTCCTCCGATGAGCTTCGGATGATTTGGAAAGGTTTCTCCGTTCAGCCGAATGCCGAAGATGGGAAGTATATAAGGGGCCTTTTTCCTCCCGAAAAGGTACATAGTATACGAAGAGAGTGGAGAGAAATCGGCAAGGGCATATCAGATGAAGAAAGGGAATATGTAATATCGGTGGGAGGAGTGTATTGATAGAGGGCAGGGATATATATTCATCGAGGGTGATTGTGCAGTGGGTTGGCAGCGAGTGGGTGGAGGAGCGGAAATTAGCTCCCCCGAGGAGGGGTTGGAACTGCGCGTGTGTATTCGTCCTGCAAAAAAAATCGCCGCTGCAGACCCTTCACACGTATGGCTCCAATATGCCCAGAAGCGGAATTTTCATCCTCGCCGTGAATATCTGCGATTTTACTCAAACGGAAACTTTCCTTCCCTTCTTTCTGAGGAACGAGTTTCGAAAGAGCTCTTCTTCGAGTAACTAATTATGATCCGAGGGAATTTTTTCTTGTCTGAGATGTACATACATTTAGATATTTAAATCGTAGTTCAGAGAGCATATTCAAGTTCCTTCAGCTATTGAAAATAATGAATAGATGTAATTACGCCATTCCTCAATGCTTCCCTCCCTAAATCATGAATTTCAGCTGATCCAATAATAAGTTGATAAGGTATTGATTTTTTTGAATAAAACTAATTTAAAGAGACGAAGACAGGGCTTCCCAGATTCAACAACTATCCCTTTTCGTGAGCTATAGATTTTCAATAAAGGTAATTTATAGCATTTATACGGTGGTTTTCAGGTGTTATATTCTCTTAATATTTATGTGGACTAAATAGTATATAATGGTTAACAATTAATTTAGTAAGGAATAGCAATATTTTGTCGTATATTTCAATGAATACTAATATCGAATCATCCAACGCATCAAGCCATAGCTTCTCTCACTGAAAACCAAAGTTGTATAGAAATATAGCTCAATCTTAGTTTCTCTCGTGATAATCACATTTGATCCGATGAAGTGGATGAAAAGGAGAGTGAATTTTTCACTTCCGAAAACCGCGCACGCTCCTGAAGAAGGAAAACACGCGTGTCATCGTGTCACCTTGGAAGACCATCTCTCAAGGGAAATATTTATGTAATATTTTTACTCCTGCTACCCTCTTTACCGTTCCCAAACCATCCTGAACGTCTTCCCGTCGTATTTTTTCACCCCCTCTTCTGCCGTGTTGCTGATATGGCGGGGAGCCATCACTCTACTTCCGCCGTACGTCCCTCTTTTACGAGGCAATGCATCTCTCTCAAAACGATTTTTTAAAGAGATCCTATTTTGCAAGGCAGATGCTTAGTTGCGATACAAAATAAACGGCTGTAACTTTTTTCGAAGGCTGACGAACCCTACGATGGGAGTCAAACATCGTTGTTCAAAGAGAAATGAAGTATGAACACTTCTGTGTTCACGCTTTTGAATAATATGAATTCACATCCACATAACCAAAAATATATATCTTAAAATATTGCTTCTTTAATTTCTATTTTATTAATGACTATAAAATCGTGCTATCGACTGAATTTGAAATAAAAATTTTCAGGATCACTTCAATTATATATGGAAATTGCAATGGAACGTCCTAATAAAAATTAAAGACATTTAAATAACTGTTTAAGAGTAGTGAAAAATTTTAATAAATGTTTGAATAAATTTATGAATTAAAAGGTCCCCTCAAAAATAAATTGTAGTCCTTAAAACCCTTTTTAGGCACAAATCCGCAACTTCTATTTATTTTATTCTATATCACAGATATCTACAGTCTCTTCACTGCAACTACCATATATATATATATATATATAATATAGGGCTATTGATAACGCTATTTTAGTAGAGTGTTATTAATTCAGTATATGCAACAATAACGTATCATACAATAATAATTTCGCTTTTGAGCAGAAAATATTTTATGAGAATCTACGAACATTGAAACGGGAAAATAAGCGAATCACTTTAGCTCCTGTAATACTCGGGTTATTTCCAATATCTCTCCTTATACACGTGTCCGCCGAAGTGTGAAAAACTGACGATAGCTGCCTCCTTTCTGATCGCGATATCCTGCAAAGAGCCTCAATATTTCCCTTTAAAATCTCCTTCAAAAAGGGTATTCGTCCCATTTACCGTATTCCCTTCTTACACCCACAACAAACCGATTCTTCCCCTCCTGTACACCTTTAAAAGCGGGACACCATCTTGGTAGACGATGTAAATCACGTTTTCCAATAAAACATAATGGATTTTTGGAAATAAGAATGCTTTTGCGAAGGGAAATAAGAAACACCTCAGCTTTTAGGGTTGTCTAGAGGAGGGGAGAGAAGATATAGAAAATGGTGGGAGTTATTCTGAATCCGTAGGAAGGATATTTCCTTTTTTATTTAAAGTGCGCGCAGGTGCCAGTTGTTATTTCTCCTCTCCTTCCGTCATTTACATTTCTCGCAAGTTCAATATTTCGATAATTTTTCCTCGCGTTTTCTCTCACTTCTGCGTTCTACCACATCCACATATTTATATATCTATCTTCGGAGTTGATAAGTCGATAATCGAAAGACTTAAAAAGAGAAATTTTATTAATAAGTTTATATTGATTGTTTTCGATAAAATAGGCATCGATTACGGTATTCTGTTATTCATTTTGAGATTAATTAGAACTCCAGAATTTTATATGATTCTTCTGTGAAATATTACTCATTTGTGATCTAACTATAATATGATATACAAATAAATACTGCATGTATAAAGATTTATATTTGCAAAGATTTATATGCAAATACCATTTTTAATTTGCTGAATATCGAAATTAGATTGTACCGCTAAAAAACATACATAATGATGATGATAAAATTCTCATGTTGCTGTCTTCTATCAAACTTTGAATATTCAGAGGATTTTTAATTTCTTAAAACTACTCTGAATGAATAAAATATATGGAATGGATCAATTCAGAATATTCATTCATTAATCACAATAAAAAAAAATGGATATGCTCTTTAATGTTAAGAAATTTTAATCGCTTGGATCTGAAGTCTTTCCTTCCTTTTGTGTCGTTTGGGGAGGTGGTTACGATTCGGGAGGGGGTTAATTTTTACTGTGACTCTCTCCATAGCGTGCGGCCGGAAATAAGCATTGTTTGGATAAACATCTCAGAGTTGAGGTCTCCACTGCGGGCAGCCACAACATTCTACCGCACAAAGGAAAAATTTTGCTTTAGGGATTAATGAATTTCAAACAGTCGCATAAAATCTCAGCCAACTACTTAGTGATTTTCCAAATATCAAATATTTTGACTGAGTTTCTATTCTGCAGACTTACGAGAATTAATTAAAACATTAGATTTAGAAATTCAAGCTCTCGTTGAATGACCGATAGAGTCAAATAATGATTCGAGTTTTAAGTTTTGCCTTTTAATGATATTTCTGTTGCTGATAAATCAATACAAAATTTTCAAAGGAAAACACATTTCAAGAGAAATTAAAATCGCTAAACATGTTCTTTGAATCAGATGAAGTCTCTACAAATTTATTTAAATTTTTAAAATTAAATGTTTTTCTCGCCATTTATCACAAAAGGAGCTTTAAATACACGAACTGGACGTAATAATAATTATTAACTGCCAACAGCTAAATGTCATATTATTTTCGTGTTCTATAACTTTCGCCCTTTTTCCATCGTTTCGTGGTATCGCTTCGCCACCATTCGACATACGAATAGCACCTCCAGTACGTTTATTTTCGTCGAAATTTAGTATAACGGCAGAATCTTAGACGGAGTTTTATGTGTAGTGAGTGTAACTTTTGGAATCCGGAGTGAAGTTGCAGGGAAGAGAGAAATATATGGAGACGAGGGGAAAACGGACTCAAATCGTGCTCTCGGAAAAAAAGGCCTGTGATGGTATTAAAGTGATATACTGACGAAGGGTAGTTAAGACCCTCACGGCGGGGGAATGGTTGGGAGAGGATTTCAAAAAACACGGGAGATGGAAGCGACCCAAGAGCGGTGATCCTCCAGCGTCTACTTTTTAGTCTTTCGCGATGTGGTAAGGTATACGATAAGATAGTAATGGGATTTATGGTTTACTCATAACAGCAATAATTTTAAAGACTATAATTTATTAAGTTTTAGTTTTCTAATATATTTTAAAGTAATATATTAGTAACTGTGATTAACAGATAATTACACTTGAGATATTGAAGCTCTTCCAAACGTGAAGGCCTCAAAATTAATTTTAGTCGCTATTCGCATGGACTTATCAAATATGTATTATAAACACGAGCTCTGCTGTAACTTTTATCGATCCCATGAAACGGCTCAGAATTCTTTTACGTGACACATAATTTATTGGCTAATAAAACTTGCGAGTTTTGAATCCAACATTAACATCGCGCGATATTATTTATTTGTCAGGCGTTCACATTTCATTTCATTTTTTGTATTCAAGATTGCGGCAATCGTTTAATGTGACCAGCAACACGTAATCCTCAAAAATTTTGAACAGCCTATAATGAATTTAAATGATAAAAAGATATCCTTTCGCAATGATTCCTAATTTTAATCAAATAATTGAAAACGATTTTGCTTTAAAAGTCTGAATATTGTCAGCGGGATTTCTCATTTGCATTTATGCCACCAAATACGAGCTATAAAAATTCTCCTTTGTGCAAGACGACCTAATAAATATTAAAAAGTTAAATCACGTTTTTAAGCACGAGTGCATGGGAGACGTACATGAGATAATTCGATACCTTTTAGTTTAATGTAAAAGTTGAATTTTCGCTGAATTTTAACAAGAAGAATATTCAACTAAATGAGTATAAATATCAATCTCATTTGTTCTTTGTTTGAATTCCACTGTTTTTTCATGTGAATCCACCGATTTGAAATACATGTCTCGGAAGCATTTGAATTGCTAATTGAGCCTTCCTTCCAAAAAGCATACAATTCTCACCAAGTAATGCATTGCAGCGTACTGAATATCATTTAATCCTATACTTATATACTTTAGCATTTTGAGTCCTTATCAACATTTAGCAGAGTTAATGATTTGTGTTGAATTTTTTGTATTAAATAATCGGCAGATGTTCAATAAATGAAAAAATATACATATATTCCAATAAAATATCTATCTATGGAACTCAGTTATATTCTTGTTAAATGAGTCATTTGCATAAACAATGGTTCCAGGTATTTTATATATATTATATGTAATTACACAAGAACATAACAAAGTAAATCTATTCTGTTTTGGCTCAAGAATCGACATTTCGAGGAAAGTATTTGAATTACAATCGACTCATGATTTTTATCGGGTCTCTGTTAAAAATGCAGAGGTATTCAAACATTTTTATAGACGAGGACTTCATATTATTGACTATTACACAATTTGGTGCTCATGCTCTCTTCATTTTTCGAGAGTGATTTTTTATGCAAACCGAATTTCGTTCGCATTTAATCATTGGTTGAACTTCCACCTCAAGTAGATTAAAATATACGTGCAAATAGCCGAACGTGATTTATCTCATTCATCGTGACCTCAAATGGGTGCAAAGATCACGGAGTATCATTTCTGGTTCCATCCTTTCCTTCAGTAAGAAATGTAAGTCGCATTTACGGAATGAGTTAGGATGGGACTCCAAGGTTCGTGACTCTTGTCCGTGATCCTTTAACCATGCACGCGCCGATCGTCTTTAGGTTTGAGAGGTGCACACTCCATGCACGATTCGGGGATCGCATTTCTAGAGGGTAAAAAATATCCTCGAGGTAACGTTGTGGGGTTAAATAGGTCAGAGTAATTTTCTCGACCGTAAAAACGACTTCCGATCTATTTTTATGTCCTCGCAGTGATAAGAGATCACGACTCCGAATTAGTTTCAAGAGGTAAAAAAACTCTCAGTTTTGGAGAGAAAGATTTATTGCGCACAAAAATTTGCTCTGACTCAAAACGTTTATAATTTGTATTTACTGCATACAAATGAAATTCTACTTCTAACTGCTGTACATAATTATACATTTTATATATTAAAATACATAGGGTTATCTTGAATTCGTTCGCATAGTAAATTAGTTCATGTTATTCGTGCTTCATCTGATTCGTTGAATGTTTTAAAAGGTATATTTGCGAATCTAAAGAAATTAAAGAAAGTTCTGCTCAATTTTTTAAGTAATAACGTGGTTTTGTTATTATTGTTAATTCCAAATATTACAGAATAAATGAATCGTTAGTTATATGTTAATAAATTTCGTTACAAAACTCCTATACTTGACAGATTACCTGCCATGGATTTTGGCCTCAAGGAAGTTTATAATTGATTGCTAACTCCCACTCACATTCATTGATCTTGTAAATATCTTTATATTCGTGGAGCTTGTCCTAAAAAACGCCGAGCAATTAGTGTAAAAATTTAAAATTTCATAAACTTTTCTCAATTTTTACAATCCTTCAGTTTGTTTGAAGGTGGGACTATATTATAGATAAATTTATATCGTATTCATTTATTCTTCACAAATTTTCTAAAAATGTATGAAACCTTAAACGAGTTATGTATCTCTTCCGTAGTTGCCCCTTTAAATTATCTAACCTATCAACTACTGGGGTTCAGCAGCTTACTTAAATATTTCTTTGATCATAAATGTCCCTCTCTATTATGATACAACCACAGTATTTTCACTTTCATCGGCCGCTTAATTATATTTTAGCCTATTAACGATGCAAAACAATTTAATGATCAATATTTTTGCTTTCAGATGAAATGGAAAGCAGCTACAGCTGCTTGAAGTAAATTGTAATTAGGTAATTACTTCAAAGTCACCATCTGTATGATTTCATCTGGAAATATATAATGTTATTGCTAAGATCAAAATTATAATTCAAAGCTGTACATAAATCCTTCTCTTATTTCTATTCTGAATTCTTCATCGTATTGATATGAATAGGAAAGGCATTTCAATTTGCATCAAAATGTTCCAGGTAATATTTCCAGGACTATTTTCGAATATTTTGGGCATCTTCAATTATCCAAAGTATTTAAATTTAGAGGCAGTGTATTGTGATTAATTCTCGTTCGTGGTTATCACCATGATGATATTTCCATTAATAAAGGTTTATTATCACGGATAGATTGAGGGAAGTGATAAGGTAGGAGTCGCTTTAATCTTCTCGCTCCACGGAAGCGTAACGGAATCCTTAGAGAGATCCTGTGCCAGCGAGATAAGAACTTCTCCTTGGGGCGATCGTGTTTCCATGAATCCTCATTAGAGGGTCAACGGAGGAGGTCAATGTGGGAACCCAAAAGTGGTTACTTAAGGGTTTGCGGGTCCTCTGTTTATTTCTTCTATTCCTCACTCAACGACATTTGATTCATGCATCTGCGATTCATCTTTGACGTAACATATCAACGTAAGCGTTGATTTATTTAGATATGTTTATCTTAAATAACTATGATGCGCGTAATTAAAGGTAATGGCACATCAATGAGTCTCTTCGAAACATTTGAAATTGTACCTTCCATGCATATTTATTTTGTTTTAAATAGTTCTATAAATTCGTTCTATAAATTTTCGTTTCAATGCATAGGTTTTAGCGCTATTGAGTATCCTATATGAAACTTACTATTATATATCTCAACTTATCAATTTAAAAAATTCTAAGTAAGCAGTTTCGAAATCTTTTATTTCTCACTCTGTCATCATGTCTGTATTTTAGGGTTCATAAGTTAACTGTATTCTATATATTCTCTCTTCAATTCATATGATCCAATCAATTTCGCTCCTCATTTATGATGAATTGGAGACATTACCCTTTACAATTTCGTATTTTAAAATTAATTTTAGTTCCTTATGTATAATTCTCCGTCATTGGCATCATTTACTGATCGATGACCATTCGTCAGCGGTTCCTCAGATCACTTTTGATGTTCTTTTTTTCCTTTTCTCAGCTGAATCTCGTTCTCTCCTTCACTAAGTCCCTTACTCTTCCTTGTAACCCAATTTCAGTTCCAAGGCGGTAAATGGAAATGAATAGCACTCTCTGTCCTGGAAAATTAATTCCTTTCCTTCCGTCAGTGAGTCTAAGGGTTTAATAGATGAGAGGAGAGAATAAAGTAGATAAAAGAAGTGAAAAATTAAACCTGAAATGGCGAAGAAATCATAGAAAGATGCTATTCGCAGCTGACACTTTCAAAAACTGTATTTTTGGTTGTTCCATTCTATGTAACTTTGTATTTAACAATCATTTTCAATATTCCTGTCATGGTCACTAAAAGGAATGAAATTTTGCTAATTAATAATATTTTTTGGATAGAGTATGCAAAATGGTTGATAGAATTTGTCATGTGCAACTCATTGGCATCAGTCGAGTATTTTGAAACGAATTTGCGTCTTATCTTAGAAGAGTAATTTTGAATTATATCTGAAGAAGTAATAATTTTGTACTCATAGAAGCTATTGCTGAGCTTCTGATTCAGGAGCAGTCATCATCAGTCAAAAGTACTAGGAAATAAAATGAGGGACCTTTTTTAAAAAAACCTGGGATTATTCTAAGAGTGACTTCAATGTTACAATAAATTATATTGTTGTAAATGCATCACGAATTAATTGCTTGGCTGCATCATATATATGTATGAATTTAACAGTGAAGTGTTCTTTCGTATTTACGCCTGAAAATACGCAAGTATCACTTATCGAAGTTTGAATGCTTTGGGTATGAATTTCACATGAATATTTTCATCGCTACTGTTAATTTTTAATCAAAACTTGGCTCCGTATAGATTTTAATTAGTGATTCATCACTGCTCCAATATTTACGCCACTTAACCACTAAATAAATTACTCGAATTGGACCTCCCGCAAATATTGTTAATGAAATATATAATTCATGCTTCACAGCTAATCATGCAACCCGCGATTGGCTCAACTGAATTGGCTCTAACGATCTCTGAATTAACTAAATTAAAACGTTTATAACTAATATTACTTATAAAAAAATGACGGAATTAATTGTCACAACGAAACTGGAATTTACTTAGTTGTTACAAAACTATCGTTACATAAAATGGAAAAATAATATCGATTATGATGAATTAAATGAAGATTGTCTTTGAGATTTTTATATTTCATTTTGCTCAGTGTTTCACTAATAGGTTATATTATCCATGGATGTTTTCTTTTAAATCATAGAACTCCTTTCCTTTGATACCCCATTTACCAAATAAAAATCATCTTGATTCTATATTTTGATTGAGCCGTTTTTTGGAGTGATCGAAGGAAGCTGTGTCATCAAATATTTCGATAAATTAAATAGAACTGTCTTTATAACTCGGAAATAGTACATAGCCGCTTTCTGCCTACAAAGCTAAGGTATGTCTACTATTTTTCCTTTTTATACTATAAACGTGAAAGGAAAAATAACCCACATTAATCCGTAAAAAGAGCTGTCCCTTTTGGCTTTATGGAGAACAGGCTAAAATACTTTTGACTTTCAAAAACATTGAACAGTCGCAGTAAAAGAGGACACTTATATGGAAGAAATAAAAGAGTAGTATCAAATGGAACGATACCACTCCACGGTCTGGCAAGCAATCCAGACATTTCTACCCTTTTCTAGGGTCCAATTTCAGAGAAAGGCCAAAGATTTCCTATGGATCTCTCCGGATTTGTAATGGCCAAGCGGAGAAGTACGGGTTAAGTGAAGGAACTCCTTGCAGGGTTTCGGAGGAAGCTAATAAACCAAATTAAAAAAGGAAGAGTGTGTTAGGTGTTTGGAGGAGGAAGGAAATGACGTTAGAAGGAGTCTGAAGTCATTAAGGCCGTTTAGAAAAAGTCCCTCAGAGGACACCCTTTTCAACCTCCATTTATTCTCATCACTCTTTAACTCGTTCTTTCACAATAGTAAGGAACTTTAAGTTGCATTTTTTCGTTAAATTTTTATTGTATAATAATTGGTAAATTACTCGTTAATACTTATTACATCAACTTAATTAGCGTACAATTCTTATAGAGGCTCTGAAAGCATCCGTTGAATATCTTTCAGCTTTGCTATTTGAGTTGCAGACGCTTCTTTATTGAAAGATTTTTTATCATCGTGACTTCGTGGAAACCCATAGTGTAATATTAAAAACTTTCCACAGGAAATTTGATTCAGTCGCGACCGGTTTCGTAATTTTACATTATATCTTCAGGCGATGAAGGAAAAGTGCGTTGATCGAAAAGGAAAAAGATGCACGTTAAACGGAATTTGAGAGGAAAACTAGATACGTACTGGTGCCTTGAAGTTACATCGATGTAACTGTGAATCTGAAGGGAGAAAGATCACATTCTATAGAGAGGAACGCAATATTTATTTTCCCATAACTCTTTCATGTATTGGATTACTGTTATTTAACGTTCTTTGTAATCATCATTTCATCATCAGCATTTTTCGTTGATTTCAAACTCCCGACGTTTACGGATTAGCGAAGTTGCGACGCACTTCATCGTATTCTATGATACAATCTAGCAAATAATAATTTTAAGATCATCAAATGTTTTCACTGCTACCATTTCCAAAAGATGCTTATTTTCTTAAACATTTTAGACTAAGTATTTCGAATATCAATTCAGCTTGATTTCGTCATCCCTGGGATTTCAATCAAGAGGGAATTACGGGCGTTTTACTAAAAGACCGTTTTTTTAGCTTCAGTCAGATGATTCGAATGGGTGGTTCCGGGTCAAGGGTGGGTTTTCCCACCCTCACTGCAACTACGGAGAGTGGCTCCCTTTTGGAACACACAAAACTCCCATTGAAGTATTGAATGGAAACTTAATGGGAGGCGCTAATGCTGGGCGCCGATGGGTGGACGCGATTTTGTGTAGAAGCTTGCTTCCGGGCTCTTTGAAAAGGGTTTGAGGGGGTGGGCTGATTACGGGGATTCCTCACTCCCATTACACACAATGCAGTGATGGGATAGTGAAGGGGAATCGAACTGGGACCCACCAAACGGAGTGACGATGTTCTCGGGGAATGAATGGACGATTATATCGCCGTAGTAGGAGAGTGTATAGACACATGCTTCGCTATTATGCATTACGGGTGTCTTTTAATCTTAACTATGATAGGAATGATTACGCGTTATATTCTGAAAAAGGGCATAAATGAGAAAGTGAACGAGCATACTCACTTCCAACCCTTTTAAAGATTTATAAATGGGGAGACGGACTAAGATGATCGAGGTGAATCTTTATATATTCTTTAAGTTTACTAAAATTTTTGAGGTTACTAATTTCGTAATATTATATTCTCTATTTATCAGTAATTATGATAAATATTCTAATCTCTAAGCTACTTTTTTCTTAGTCCAATATTATATCTAAGGCTTTAAATTTAAAATTTCTATTTCTCTCCCTAACGGAATATTATTTGTTTATATTTCACTTTATTAATTAAGAAATATAATTATTCCACCGAATTTTCGTTCGCATATAATAGATTCGTCGCTGATAAATTGCATTAATTGCGATAATTTGATCGATGAATACTTATTAATTATTAATTTGTAAAAAGATGCTTCCTTCGTTCGAAGGATTTTAATTTTATCAATTCAAAATGAGTCGAATAATAATAATTATTAAATTAATACAGATGGAAATAAATTCCTATTCACAGCTATGGCATTAAAAATAGTATCCAAAAAAGACTTGAAATGTTGGTTGATCAAAATTTTTAAAAAGTATTTTGTATAGAATTTGAAAGATTATGAAGGAGTGTATTGTTCTATTTATCTCTCATTGAATAGAGTTATAGAATTATATAGGAAATTAGAGCACATTACGAAACAAAATTTGGATTTTGAAAATAAAAGAAATTTATAACTATTTAGAGAACTTTAAAGCAATGGAATTATATAGAACAGAAGGGCGTAGACAGATTCGGTCGAAGTTGAAAGGAAATACATTAATTGAAGAGAGTTACAGTTCGAGTATCTCTATAGAAACGTTTGTGAAGTGCGTTGAGGACGTTAGACAGTGTACTTTAGAATGCATATCTGAAAAAGTCTATCAATAAAATCAATCACCAGCCAAACCTCCAACCTTTTATCAACTTAATGAACATCCATAATTGTTATGGTTTATCCGAATTATTGTTTTATTCGTTTACTTAATATTTTCTAAATGATTCGTCATTGAAGTCCTCGTTTATCAACAAGACAGCAATTAAGTTGTCAAGACGACATAAACAAGGAGAAATAAGCTAAACAAAGGAAAAAATAGCTCATTTTACTGTGAGCAAGAGTTGCCTGGCGACAAGGGGTAACAGGGTCATTCCTTTTTCCTCTGCTGTTCAGCTAATTTGACGCCTGCTTATTATCGCCTTCTGCTCCCATGGAATGCCTTCCAATTTTTCCCGAGAGATCCAGGAATATCCCAGATGAATCACTGCCGCTGAAAAGTTGCCAGGTTATGTTGGATGGAGATGGAATTTCATGACATTCTCTCAAAACCGTTTAATGGTTTTATCATAAATTCAATTGATACATTTGTTTATATACATCGTTTTTGGTGATATAAAAATTTCAAGAGAACTGTCATTCCATAGAAAATATGGTTTAGATACAATCTTCGTATTGAACTTGCTGTTTTCATCGTTTCTCTGCTTTTGGTATTTGTGTGGAAGTAAATTTTTTCCCACCTAATTACCAGTATTAAAATATCATATACTCTAAATATGTGAAATTAAGTGAACTCGAGCACTAGTATTTAAGAGAGTACTACGAACATAGGAGAACATTTCCTTTAAATTAAAACTTCTTGTATTTGCGAACTATGCGAGAACAGAAATATTTTCCTTGAATCGAGGGAAAATAAAACCAACATGGAAACTAAAAAATCTCGGAATAATTCTTAAAGCTTTCTTAAGGGTAACGTAGGATTGGAAGCTCCTGTGAAAATACTTTCCGCAATTCAAATGTGTAAAGCGGTTGGTCGGACACTACTCAAACTAGTCACGGAGCAGTTCTAATCTTATACAGTTTGAAACAATAATTAAAACAGCTTTCTTCTTGTTTGAGCATTAGCTTATCATTATTTTTAATAGTAATATATAATTAATAATAATTTTGGACAGCGAGAGAGCGCTTTTGGAAATGTTTGTTGTTGCGATCTTTGAGATAGTCTGTGTTGTTTCCGTCTTCTCGAAGATACAAACGAAATTAACGATTTTATTTGTGCATTTTCATTAATCCAAATCCTCTCGTTCATCTGAAATCTGCTTTTGTCGCTTGAACTATTTACTCAAAAGTAAAATGGTTTATCGTGATTTATGAGTCGAAGAATATCAAATAAATTTTTATTAACTCCTACATAAGCTATTCGCGATGAAAATAACTCAGTAAATCCAAAACCGTAAGAATCAGTTCACAGTATTTATATAGATATCTATTCGTTAATTCGTAAGTAGCCTCAACATATTTTTTAAATTTTCTGAAATTTTAGTTCTTCATTCAAATCTACGAAAATTGTTCATGAAATATTATTGCTTTTAGTAAATTAAAACTTACTCTTCGAAAACTTGATGCTTATAGATACTTATGGGATGTGTATGAATGATATAATTTGCTAAGTAAATTGATAGTATCTCAAAAATTTGTTTCCCTTATTTTTCGGCAGGTCTTCTCTGAGGCAACAGTGGCTTTCAGCATCGGAGGGCGACACTTTCCTGGAGAGCCAATCACCTACAATTACATCGAAGACCGAATCTTCGAAAATTCCAGGAACATCTCGATAAAGCTTCACCATCGCGTTGGCCGATTCGTAAAGCTAACTCTCCACTTCGCCGCTAAGTGGATCATGATAAGTGAAGTCACGTTTGACTCAGGTTAGCTCATTTATTTTTCTTGGATTCTTTTAATGATTTTTTATTCCTATTTTCAGGTTTATTTAGATTACCTGGAAGCCATTTTTGCTAAAAAGTTGTTGATTAGTTTAAACACAAAACTGATAGTAAACATCTTTCTTGATTCAATATGTTCAATTTGTTAAACTATTGACATTCAACTAATTTGTTATTTGACGCATAAAAATTGTGCAGTCACCTTTTATTTAATGTTATCTTTTTTTCGGTATTCATCACGCAGCATAAATTGTTCCTTCGCTTCAAATATTATTCCCTTTTACCCTGAAAATGTAATTTTCACCCTTTCATTTATCGCGTGTTATATTATTCTTTGGCATTTAATGTTTTAATGGGAATCCGCAAAGAGATTGAGGTTCATAGGAACGCAGGGATTCTCCGAAAATGACGTATTAAAGAAAACCGCGTAATTAAAAGGGAGGACTTAGTAGCAATGATATCCATCTCATCCATGATTCATGAAGTTAATATATGTCATCCAGAGTAATGCAAGGATATGGGATCGATAAGAACATACCTTTTTACTATTGAGTGGTCATAAAGGCCTTAATTTATTATCTTTGAATTAAGTTGAACCTCCTATAATATTTCAATTGTAGAAGAAAATACATTCAAATTTAAAGATACTAAAAAATCTACGATATCATATAGTATTCATATTGTTTCTGAAATTTTTAAAAGGAAACAGTTTTAAAGTCAATGATTTAGGGAGCGCATAAATGAATGATAAAACATTAAACGCTCAATTATGTTTATTATACTTTTGTATTTTGTCACATCTACATATGCATGCATCATAATAAAACATGGCGTAGATGACTAGTGAGTTTTAATACCGATGGTTTCGACTGGCTCAACAACCGCAAATTTAATTAATTGAAATTTTAATGGTACATTCGTAAATGAGCGTGATATTGCACGCTTCATGGTTTTTGAAGTAAACTACTAATAAAAATCTTAAATTTCGTCCAACGGTTAGGGTGTTCCTCTCGAGAACTTCGCTCTAAACTTTATAGCTTTTGCATTCCATTAAATCGCAGCGTTTCACTTTATTGCCACCTTATCACTAATGTTCCCCCTCGTGCAATTAGTTTCCACCCGTCTAATGACTCATTCCCACTTGATTTCTTCGATCTTTTTCAAATACTTTCCTCAGATGCCGCTTTTCCCTATTTCTTCCGTCCTTTAATAAGCGGACGGTGTATACCTCGAGATAACTCCCCTTTTGGGGAGGAACCACCCTTATCATCCTTCCACTAACCCTCCTTTATCAATCTCTCTCCACTACTACCCTTCGCCGTATCATAATTCCACATTAAATCATTCTCTGAATATTAACTCCAAACATCTAAAGCGCACATTACACCAAAATAGTTAGTGTATTAATCTATAAAAACCTTCTCATCGCTTACGACTGTCGATCCATTCGTTTTCATTTTCATAGCAGATTTATATTTTAAATTGTTTTCCTATCATTTTTGAGAATTCTGAAATTAGACGAGAGAGAAGTACTACTTTTTAATATCTTCTTAATGTTATGCGGACTGAAACTTTAATTACGAGATATAAATCAATTAATATCTTAATAATCATCTAAACTTCTTTTCATGTGTTGCATGACGATCATCAGTATTTTAAATAAGCTTTTTTGACTGTCAATGAATATTAGTATAGTTTATTTATTAATTATTAATCAATTAAATCTCCAAAAAAGGGTAATCGGATTCAAGTTGTAAATGTTTAATAACCTAAATCATTCGACTTCGAAGCATTCAGTTATAAATCAAAATATATTAATTCAAATTTAAAATTCTTTTGATAAAAATTACCATAGAAACACTCGGAATAGGATTATTTAATAATCAACGCTTGGAGCTGAATATTGCAAAACGCTTTTTGTGATAACAGCAGACAAATTTTCCAGAGCATATCCATTTGCTTTATGAATTATTGATCGTAACATATTTATAGGGCGTCTACTGAATGACAGCGCTCAAATTGAATTATTATGATCGCGCACTTCGAGGGATTTCGTTGCATAGCTTACATTAAACTGACCAATATGATACCATAAACGTATTATAATCCTTCTCTCAGCAAACATCCCATAAATTTCTGGCAGTCGTATAAACCTTGAAACCGCTAAAACAATGTTGCTGTGAAACCGGTGGGTGTCTCTTTTGGTTATATTTGAAATTATTATACTTAGATCGGGGGATAGGATTATGAAAATAACTATGTCTGCAAATATAAAATGCTTAGTAATGAGTAAAAAGAAAGAACAAATAAAAGCTTGATCTTAGAGTAAGGAAGAACTTTTTATTCATAATAATATTCCATTAAGACATAATATTAAATCGTCAAATTTTATCCATTATCCCGTGACCGCATAGATGTTATTTTATTATCTTGTTGATCCCGTCCTCCGTCAATCATACCGCGGCTCCAAATTAGCGTTCTTTCTCGTTCGCCGTTAATTCACGTCAACAGAAAGAATTTCAAAAAGTATAACGAATAAGAAGAAACCGCTATAAGAGGAATTTTTCCAAAACTTTTTGTTCTCACCGCAGAGCGGCCAACACATCCGGTCGAATGCTTTACTTCTCTTTTGCTCTAAATCTGTTTAAAATCCCAACACCTCATTCTCATAGCTATATTGCTGCTAGAAAAGTATTCTGATTTTTTATTTCGAAACAAAAAGATTTGAAGTTGCTTTTTTACCATAATCATATGAATGAAAATCACAATTATTGTGTCTTCATTATGCGCCATCGTGATGCAATCCAAAATTTAATTTTGGAAAAATAAAAAATCAATTTCTCCAGTAAGTGGACTGAATTTTACTTTTACCTTCATGGGATAATACCTAATTTTATTTAATATTTAGTAAAATCTAGTAATAGTTTTTTCTTAACGTTAATTTTGAAGTAAATGAAAAAATATTTTCGTCAATTTTAACAATATTTATGAGGGATTAAGATGCTTATATGCCTGAGCATAGTGGTGTCTTATTATTTACGAGTCCATTCTTATCCTTATTCCCCTTTCTTTGCTAAGGATTGATCTATATATTCCCTCTTTTCACTCATTTTCATTACCTCATACTCTCCTCCAATTAAACTACACACCCTCTTCTTACACTCCTAAGAAACCCTTTGATTTCTTCTGTTTAAACCTCCCGCATACTCCAAAGTACAATTTTCCAATGTGGCGTCTTTGGGCGCACCCTTTAGGCTCTCCTTGAAATTCCCTCCGCATCTTCCCAACAATTCCTCTTAACCCTTTCCACCACCACTTCCGCACAAGGTATTTTGACGGCACGTGTGTCTCTTGTTTTTGCTTTAAATGCCATTCCCTGAGCTTTTTAAATATTTGCTTTCCCAACGGCCGCTTTGATAAAGTAATCTGAAGTGAAGGAATATCCCCCTCTTCGCCGATTTCCCCTGAGGGCTAATTACCGACGAGAAAATGAATCCATTGGGCCTTTTTACTCTTGTCACGCATTTCCTCGGAAATAAAACATACTTTTCTGACAGGGAAGAATATGGAGGATATTTTTAAATTCGAGCAATCGGTTGTTCTATCGATTGAAATATCGCACCAATAAATCCCCGAATCAATCTGACATTCTTTGTGAACAGTCAATTTTCAGTACGAGTAAATTTAATTTTCTAAATGCATGGTTTAACAGACATACATTTCTCATGTTTTTCTAATAAGAGTTTTGTACAAAAAAAAGTCCGATTATCGTACCTTTATTATAAAATGTACGCCTTTTCATCCTAAAAATTTAGCGAAGAATTACTTTTCTCATGTAACAATTGCAATGAAACACGATTGCTGAATGCTGTTCTTAAATATTTCCAGCAAAAGAGCAAAAGTAAAGAGAGAAAAGAGGAGATAAACTAAATTGTTTGAATCCCTCTTTTTTAGCCCTCAGTTGACTGGCCTTCGTTTGCCACTCGTTGACCTCTGGTGCTGCCTTGGGATCGATTTAAATACGCGACCCTTTCTTCCCCTTTCCCTCACCTTTAAAGCCTCCTTCCATTCTTCTTCGGCACAAAAGAAGTGTTTTAACAACTCCTTCCCTATCTCCAGTGTCAGTCAAGTTTCTCAGACTCTTATTATAATCGTATCCTGTTTGTTTTTGTCCGGAAAAGGAAAGCTGGGTCATAATTAATTTATTGCATACGCTGAGGGTAGTAAATTTGGAAAATTTGCATAATAATAGAGGACCAAGGTGGTTGTCGCATTTAATCGTTGTTACATATATAATTACGTATGAACAGTGACAAGAGTATATTCTTGATCAACTTAGCAATTTTTGGCGGCTGTATTTCGATCAAGCAGCTCATTATGCGACAAGAGATTCAATTTGCTGAAAATTTACGTAGATGATCGTAAATTTGTCCTTTATGATAAAGTTCTACAGTTTCATTACCCTTTAATTAATCTGAGATTAAATAAGTCAGTTATCAAATTAAACTATAGATTGCTATTATTGACGCAAAAAATTGCGATTCACTAAATAATTCATTATTTCAGTTGAGGTTCAAGAAATTTGAATTATCCTTTCACAAAATTCATCATTACGTAAAATGACACACACGATGTTGAGAATGCCATATCATTACTTCATAGAAGAAATCAATAGCAGTAAAGTTTTATAATATCCTCACGAAAGACTTTCGACCCAGTTTGTCCTTGGGACCATACTTGAATGCGGTTTCTAAACTTGCATATTATTAATTTTTAATGAACAGTGATGATAATGGTACATTTATAATATATTTATCAATGTACTTCATGGGTATATCTATAATTACCAGCTGTGACAAATAGTAGTGATAACATTGTAGTGAGACCTGAGATAACTTTGTACCTTCTCCTGGATTCGAATCGAAAGTGAATAAGGAGAAGGAAATTTTCATTTACCCGCCAAGATATGGTGAAATATTTTCCAACTGTATAACTTATTTGTATTACTGCTAAAATTGAAGAGTTGCATTGGATCCGATTTAAATTTCCATATTCCTGCTTTCAGAGGTCGCCCATGGAAATTTCTCGGTGGAGTCGCTCCCAGAACCCGACACTCCAGTGCAGAGTGACGTCTATGTCGAGAAAGAATCGAACAGCGCCCAGGAGGAACTTCCAGGTAAGACATCACCAGAAATCCGTCTGACTACGGAAAAGTAATTCCGCCACATCCTATAATGGGGAAATTCTCCTCGCAATCTACTTGCGGCATTCCTTAATCCCGCTGGAATCCATTGCGGGGTATCGTAAAAGTGAAAATGGCCTGAAGAACCTTGGCCCATTCGCATTCTACCTTCCTCTGCTTTATGCATCCGAAGCATTTTATAGGCTCCGAATTCCCTCCCGAAACCCTTTCTTGGAAATCCCTTAACTCCAGCGTCACGCGCCTTTCCTCCATTCTGTGGCCCATCTGCTCCTCTCCCCGAGGGCCCTTCACGGGATCCCCAGGTGGTCGCCATCCGCAGAGGATACCTCCTCAGAAAAAAGAAGTCATCGACTGGATATCGATTCCTCCCCGAGTAGCGAATGGAAGCAAACACTCTTTCGTCGAGAATTCCGAATGAAAAGGGAGCGAAGGAGGTAATAATAGGGGAGTAACGATGTTGGTGTGGGTAACTATGGAATTCAATTACGAGGGCATTATGAAAACGACCTCAGAGGGGGGATATTTCGAGGGACAGATATGGAAGGATGAGCGAATGGATTTTTGGACCACGAAGTGAGGTAACAGTGCGCTTTATGTATGGAGTTTACGAAAGGTAAAAAGGGTTGGTGTCGGGGGCAGCTGTTATATCCCTTTTTCCACCACAACACGACTCGGAGGTTGACTCGGTCCCCGTCACCGGTCAATATAATCCTTTGTTTGCAGCCTCTTTTACTAAGGCATGCGCTGGAAAACAGCACAACCACATCGCTTTGTTCCGCGTTTTTTTTTTGGAATTGTATCACCAGCGACAAACAAAGAGTTGCACGCCGAATTAATATGTTTTAGATATGCCGACCAAACGGTGTAACTGAGCGAGAAATTAAAAACCACGGCAGAGACTTAAATGCAGAAAGTTAGCAAATGATGTGTGGAATCCGAGTTTGTTTACAGTAGAGTGCATCGGATGAAAGGAACATCAATCCAATCTGTTCGGTCATCGGAGAACGAAACAGAAGAGATAAGAGCTCTGATTTTAATTCTGTTCCTTCAATTAAGTGTATGTTTATTGTCAATTGTATTGTTTTTTTTTAAGTATGATTAGTCTTCTTTTTGAGATTGAACAAATATCAAAAGAAAGATATCAAAACTTTAACAGAAGTTTAGGATAAAAAACTAAATGATGATTTAGTTTAAAACGAATCTGATACTTGGCCGTTCGTAATCTTCAACATTACCACGGACAAAAAACGCTCATACCACTTGCAAACTTGTTTTACTCTATAAGTTCGATTTTGTCAGGCCGCACTTGGTGGAAGGACATAATGAAAGAAGAAAAGTACTTAGTGACTTCCACAATTTAAAAATTATGTTGTTTAAATTGTGGAAGTCACTAAGTACTTTTCTTCTTGTTTTACTCTCTTTTTTTACACTCTTTAACTTTTTTTCATAATTTATGCGAAACTTGCAAACATTTGGAACAAGTTATAAGGTAATGCTGTGCGCCGTTGATAATTAAAAATAACAATAATAATCTAAAAGTAGAACAGACATGGAAAAAGTCTGACAGGACCAGGAATCGAACCCGGGTCTCCAAATTGGTCGGGTGCTCTTGTCCGTTGAGCTAACCCGGCAGAACATTTCTCCAAGCCATTCGGGAAACTTTCGGGTTCGATTCCCGGTCCCCTCAGACTTTTTCCAAGTCCATTCTACCTTTAGAATTGCAAACATTTCTTTAGTCCATTTTTTTGGACAAATAAAATCGCCGAGCTCTTAGAAACACGGCTTACTTTAGCGGCTGCTTAAAATAAAGTAAACTACAAATACAACTGAAAATTTTACCATGCACTAAGAACGTGTATACCAACATATTTAAAAAAAGTTTGCAAAATCGGAGATTCCAAACACGCGAAAAATCAAAAATTCCCGTTCTTTTTCGGACACACACACATATACATGTGTATGTGTGTGTATATATATATATATATATACACGAAAATTCTTTTGATGCTTAATTTCCAAATAGATTATGGACGATAGCCCTAACCATCAAGCAGTCATTCTTACGATTCAACCTCTAAATGAGAGATCTTTTTTAATGTTTTATTTTCTTTCAGTATCCACCGCGAGGCAAGACGACCAGACATACATGGCAGTCATCATAGGAGTGCTGACGGCTGTTATTCTCACACTCGCAGTAGCTATCTTCCTCATCATCAGAAGACACAGGCAAAGGAAATGTTTCGCCAGCCCGTTGGCCTCTAAGCCGCCTCCTCCGCCATCGTCTCAGGCACCGCCTCCGCCTCCGGTGGCACTGCCTCCGCCTTTGCCTACCGGAGCAGGCTATCCCATGCCTCTACATCACCAATTACCCGAAAAGGGTGGGTCCTTGGCATCCTCGGCGTCTGCCCAAACGGGGCCTTATGGAATCAAGGACCTTGTCCTGATGGACGACAACTATAACCAGCCCAGAGGCAGCGCATTGACCACCGCCACCTCCAGCACTTCTACACTTCCCCGCGTAAGCGCAGGAGGCGTTGTTGTGGACTTGATGGATAAGTTGGACGACTACCAGGAGCCATATCAGGCCCTGAAATATGCACCTTACTACAGTTACAGCACTGTCGTTATGGAGATGAAGGATATGCTTAACAAGGCTACTGCTCCTCTATCTGGTAAGCATTCTTTTCTGTAGTACATCGCTGAAACTATATTGAAAATCATATTTGGGAATATTTCTTATTTTTTCTTAAATTTTCTTAGAATACTTCCATTTCTTACATCCACCTAATTTATAATATCGGTTATAATTTTATAATTATTTCCCAAATGAAGTTCGCATCAAATACACCGATAATAAAATATAATATTATGCAAAAACATTTGTATGAGTCATTCAATACTTGTAAAATGTGAGACATTCTCCGTTTCATCGACTATGAACTTCTCGATAAATTTAGAAATATTATTTACCTCTATTTCACACTCATTAGATATTTTGAACTTTTGGAATCCTTATCTTACAAATATTTACTCCCAACGTTATTATCAAGTCTCCAGTAAAAAAGTCTATATCTGTATAAGTTATCATGCAACATACCTTCTTACATCACGCCTGAGTTATTCTGAAATTACATATTAACTGTTCTGAGATGAACATCTCTTATGCGTATCCAATTAAATTGAACACTGAGGCGGATCCTCCTTTCAACTGATATTCAACTCCACCCTCCTTCTAGGCCTATTTTAAACTCTTAAACAGTTCGAGATGGCTTCAATCAATCCAACCTTTTAAGGATATACCTTCCGATAAGGTATCCTTTTTAAAATGCTAATAGCATCGCTCCACAGAGATTAAGGGATGGGTAAAAGTTGATTGCACTTTCCCATGACCACTCCTGACCGTTCGATTCTTTGGGTAATCTTTTTCCTCTACCGGTGATGAAAAGGAAGCATAAGGTGACGATCGAACCCTTAATAAATAACACCAACAACATGGTAGCTCAAACAAGATGATTAATCCATCAATGTTCACCAAGAAGCACTTTCGGTCCGTCTTTGTTTTTCTTCCATTACCGAGTGACGTTCAATTTTCTTTTGACTCTCTTCTGTACCGTTATTCATCCTCATTAATGGGATCCTCTCCTTTCGGACGGAAACTTATTTTTGAAACTACTCTCCTCCAGATTCAAGGTTTTGTATTAAACATTTTTCATTCTCAACGAGAGTTTCATTTTCCCTACATTATAAGGAGGAAGGCAGTTCAAGATGCAGTGTAATGTTAAACAATTAAAAATGTAGACCTGCGAAAGAGTTCAGTTGGCATCGATTTACAGTATGTTAATTTTTTCGGAGATGATGTCATTTGAACTTTATATACCTATCCATCGCAATAATAACTAAAGAAAAGTAAATTATGACTTTTTTTAGTTGACGATGAAACATTCAAGGAAATGTTGACTTGTTTTGAGGTTTCGATACGAATTGAGTTTTGGGTGTAAATAATGACATCAGAAGGTTAAATATTCTCAACTTGTTCTGATTTAGATATTTTCCTGAATGATTGTTTTGGAGAATTGAAGGCACACCTAATTTAAAGAAATGTTAGTGAGAGATATAAAAAATCGCCGAAAATTACAAAAGAACGCTATATTCTCCCAAATGTTTTCGGGATAGTGTATCACAATATTTCCTTATATTAATAAATATCATATTCCATCCTTGGGTATTGAAACGAGGAGTAAAATGACAGGACTTGTAACTTTGAAGGAAACTTCGCTTACATATATAATCTTCATTTCTTTCCCCATATTTAAAAAACCGTAACTCCTAAAACTATACTGGTTGATATTCAATTACTTTCTCCTAAATAAGAACGTGTAAAAAAGGAGCGACAAAAAATTGATGTCCTTATGAGCCCTAGTGTCAAGTATGCAAAGTGAAATTCATAATGCCCTCTCAAAACAAGCCCGATCTCTATGACGACTTTATGACGTTCTGTGGAAAATATCCGAGGGTTTAATCGGCCGAGGATTAATAGTGATGCCGTCGGTGACTTGCTCACCGCGAGATCACCGGTTCCCTGGATGCATCAAAGGGCAGCGGCCAAAGCCGTCTTCCACACGCGCGCTTTCCCGGCTCAGCGAGGAATCCGCCTATCATAACGTAATTACGCGTCCAACGGGAAGCGGTGATGGATTCTGCAGCAGCTATTGTCATTCAACGTCTATGCACGAGACTTTCTTCACTATTATACTCCTTCCTACGGAGAATCTTTCACCTCTCGTGAGATTTCTCTCAAACGTTAAAAGAAAGGTACTTTGAATCCGTTCTACATTCTTATAATTATTGCAAAAATAGTCTTTCCACCTCTTCGGGTAATATATTCAGATAGCACATCAAGTCGTTGTTTATATTGGACAATACTTATGAAAGAATATTTATGTGGAGGATTTATTTGCTCCAGTTTTTTTCAATAATTCAGCAAAAAATGAAGTCAACTGTTCAAATAGTGAAGTCAAGACTGGAATATTTACCAATACATAATGATATCTTCAGAAGAAAAAAAATAATAAATCTTGTGTACTTACATAAAATATTAATGGAGTGCGTAGTATGAATAATATATTCATTTAAATGTCTATAAAATATAATGTTTCTTCATTTTGGTCTACAGATGTAACATTGAAATTTGGAGGAGGTATGAGCTATATAGTATAGTATATAGAGTATGATAATAAGAGCAGAAAAATAAGAGGCGTCAACTTAATCTTAATATAGATAAAGTTAGGAACTCTGCCGATATAGATAAGGTATTTACTCTATGAATTTGTAAAATTTATAGAACTGCAAAATAAGAGTTTAAGATATTCAGTTATTTATCATTTAAATTATAATAATTAATATTTACCATGAAATATTATTGAAGTTTAATACATTAATTTCGCCTCAGAACCACGTTTTCTATGCGATTTTAGATCTCTAGAGTATATCTCTCTCTATTTTAGACACCTCTTATGACTACGCTGTTCCTGAGTTGGGAAATATGCCACTTCTGAGCCCAGAGGCAGGTACTCTCCCAGTGGCAACGATTCCAAGTGACAGGGAAAGTATTTTCTCAAAGGGATCATCTTCAAAGTGTAGCCGCTCAACTGACGAACCAAAGGGAAAGAAGGTAAGTTAAATGACTGCTTAAGCCTCAAAGATGTTCTTTAAATAAGTGAAAAGAGTTTTGCATATGAGACATGGTATCAGTACCAGTCTGTAAATAGATAAAATCGAAATTACTGCAAAAATATCTACTTTTCCCACATTTACTCATTATCTTTTAAAGGATGATGCTGTTTCGTAAGACGATGTTTTAAGTTACTCAGATCATCAATTAAAAAGTAATGATCAACCGACGTTTAATTATATTTCTTGCTTTATATCCACTCGTTCCGCGATAATTTTTAAAATTAAAATAACTCAACGAACAAAAAGGTCTCTTAGACTGTAGAGTCATCTTCCTTCGGAGATCGAATTTTCTAAAGAAAATACTTATAAAATAACAATCTTGGGTAGATTCCTGATTGTCAATATTTCTTAAATGAATTAGCCGCATCAGAGATGGGAAACATTTTATTTCCAAGGAGCGCCATTTCGTTCCCTTGTTTAGAAAACACACTCGGTATTTGTCTTTTCTAGCAAAGAGAGAGGTTTGGGAGTTCGTTTGCCGACAAAGGGCAAGGACGACTCCTTCCCCTAAATGTTTCAACAACAGGCGAGATACACACGCGAGACACCATGGCTACGAACTTTGTCTGCCGAGCTGTTTGCTTCCATTCGTTCGACCTCATCTGCTCAAACTCGTCCCTCTAACACCTCCCATTCCAAAGCACAGTTTCCGGACTATTTCATTTTTCGATTCGGATTTCGTCATAGTCTCGGCGAGAGAACTTCGCCTCTGGAGACACGTTCCTCTTCCACCTCTTTCTTGCAATCTCTATGGTAACCGCAATTAATAGAACTGGCGGAGGCTAATGATGATAAATTTCGGCTCCTGCTAATTTCTCTCCTTCCACTTTGACTCCTCCGCAAACGAACCTTTCGCACCGAAAAGTACAGTTCCCTTGGGAATACGGACGGAATTTATCTCACGAAAGGGTCTCGGAAAAGGGATGGAAAAAGTCTCGGATTAATTCTGTTTCTAGATTTAATGGAATCCTAATGAATGGGAAAGTATTCACACGTAAATGAAGGAGTATTCAATCCACTTTCAGTAGAAATGGAAATGTCTAAAAGGTGGAAAAACCACAAATGTCGCTCCGAAAAGTTCAAATGGCAATCAAACCGATGGCTGCTAGATAGAGGGTGGCATTTGGATTACGATGTATCAAGTTAATGATTTATTACCTCCTGAAAATTATGGTGATGTCAAAATTCAGGATTGGATTTCAGATACATAAAAACTGGTATTTATGAAGATTTAAGAATTTGCTGTTTATCATCTTGCCCTATAATTTATTTTTAATTAAGAAATCCTAATATAAAATTTAAATCAAGTAATAGAATTATTTATGATAATTCATATTTATTGTGAACCTCTTCCACGGACGCAAAGCCAAATTAAGGATAACTCCGGTATTTTAATGAAAATCTCATAAAATGTATTAAAAGTGTATCTCTATCTATCTATCGATAGATAGATAGGGATTTTAAACTAGCAATGCGTTTATCTTGATAAGAATGTTTTAATGAATATATTATTTTTTATAAAGTTGCGTAAAATGTTCCATAGATTTTAACTGGAAAACTATCCATGGTGAGATTAACACATTTATCACCATATGGACTCAAACATCTTGAACATAGTGATTTATTTTCTCAAATATATCCTTGCATTAATAAGATAAAATAACCTTTAGCATTTTTTCTGTAGGAAACAGCAGAAAAGAGTTAATGTTGCTAAGATTAGCTCATATATGTTGTTCTATGGAAGAATGTCATTTTCTGACCACAAGAAATTGAGAAAAGAGTATAAGTGGACATATTTGAGGTGGGAATATGGCCACGAGAAATCTCTCAGGGGAATGAGAGAAACAGAGGCCAGAATTATACTACTCACTGGTTTCTCTGCGATATTATTTATGAGGGTTTTGTGCAGCTAAGGGAGGTTTAACCGTGGTTTCACCGGAGGAGGTTGTTGGAGAGGAAATGGAACTCCGGTGGTCGAAAGGGTGGAACGTTTGGCTGGAAAATTACGTAAGGAAATTTTGGAACAGTCTGAGGAAAAGATATCACCGCCATGTTCCGTCCAAATTTGTCTTTCCCTCTATTTTGGGATAAAACATATCTGCTCTGGTCAGTTCCTAATAACGCCTAAATATTGGCGAATATTTAAGAGTGCTCATATATATATATACACGTATATATTATATATCATAAAAGAGCGAAATCAATATGAGAAGGCGTGACTTCGTGGAATGCCATAGTAATGTTCTTCTTTTCTGCGGAAATTTACAAAGTTGTTTTTATTATTATGAAAGAGCAGAAAATATTCGAAGAAGGAGAATTTGAGCGAATAGAGAGTTAATTCCACTTGTGAGAAGTACATTTAGTAAGTGTCTTACTGTCCAACTTTTGTTCGCTCCATCGAAAAGCGAAATTTCATGATTAGATGTTATGAGGAAATTTAAAGATGTGTAATACGCTTTCCAGATCATTGGTGAATTTCACGGAATCAGACTTCTCGTAAATGCTGCTTACGAAATCGGAGGAAGTTGAAGTGTCTCGCTTGCATAATTCTTATTAATTTCTAAAGAGAAAACAAAAAAATCCGTGCAGTATGTTTTTCGAGCAAATTCTTTCCACTTACATAGACTTCTGCTCGCTATTTCTAGCAAGGACGAGTTGGAGAGAAAGGGAGGAAACTGAATAGGAAATAGGGTTTTTGAGGGTATGAAGTTATGGGAGGCGAGGGGAGTCCGCATAAAAGCCCTGTAATTAAAATTGCAGAAAGGGAATGAGGGTGGAATGGTAGGTGAAGGGGATTCAGAGGAGGAAAAAAGAGAGAAAGACGTCATGCGGCAGAGGTGAACTAAAATGACGCTTTCCAGATCATTGGTGAATTTGACGGAATCACACTTTTATCCCGAAGGAAAAAGGACAAAATGATACATAAATTGTTTTTCCCTAACTTTTTTTCGCATGATCGAGGATTTTCTTAATATTCATCGCATTTCAGTTTTTCGAGTCTCTTTCTTCAGATAATCGCTATAGCTTCAGAAAGAAGATCGAAATTAAAGATTAAGAAAAAGATGACCATCAATAGAAATCTTTCACGATGATATGTACACAGACGGTTACATTACAATGGATTAAGTAATTGTCTCATCTGAAATTCAACTGAACAAAAAGTAAAGTCGTCACATAGATATTGAATAATAACCACAAAGGAATTTACTTTATATTAAATTTGATAATAATTTAACAAATAATATTATCATAGAATATATTTATTAATTAAGATTAATTTGCAAATAAAAATTAGGAAATCCATGATTCATTTGTATTAATGTTTCTTTATAATCTTATAAATGATTGAGTCTAAGCCATAAGGAAATGACTAAATATTGTATTAAGTTGTTATTTAAATGGTAAAAATGAAATAATCAAGTAATGAATGGCGGTTTTGATAAATTTTAATAATTAAATATAAGAATTTAAGCAGTTTAGATGTAATTATTAATTTACTGGTCTAATCAATTTTATTAAAGATTTAATGTCTAAAATATTAGATAACATAAAACCTCGAAAATATTTTTATTAAGATCTTTCATGCATCTCTAACATTCACATCCATTCTTGCAGTCTCCAAGTCAGCAAGAAGTTTTGAGTGCTCTCAAACGGCGATTGGAGCAAACGACGGTTCCTGAGTTTCCAAGACACAGGCTGAGAATGCTTACCAAACTTGCAGACGGTGCCTTCGGAACGGTAAGCAATATAGCTGCTCATTTGCTACCATCTCTGTAATGAGCTCCGCCCTTGTGTCAAGATGTACATGTTTAAAAGATCTCCAACATATCCATCGTCCATTCATAGTTAAAATATGTTTTCAGGTTCATATGTATTTATTTACTTTTCATCTTGCAAATTCTGTTGTAAATGTTTAGTGAATGGATACACGTAAGTGCATGTAGTATAACGGTACTAATTTTCCACTATTCCTGTTTGGTTGGTAGTTATAATGCGGGGTAATACCAATTAGATCCGATAAGTATTTTGACTTAAGGAAATAAGTAACATTGGATGGAATCTTTTTTTTTCGTACTTACATATTTCTCTAATGAATCGAAAGTATTTGCAGTTCTTTTCTATACTCTCCTAGCTTTAATTTAAAGAAGATTGCGTAAAAAGTTTTTGCAAGGCCGATCTATTAGAGAACTAAGGTTGGTGAGTTTTCTATTGCTGTAACATCTATTCCAATACTAGCGAAACCGTCGTCTTTTTCCGGTAATGTCCTAACTTTTGTGCGCCCCGAGGAGAGCACCACACCCGCGTTCCTCCGAAGAAGGGAAACGCCCAATTGCACCATTTCTTTATCTCTTTTATCGCCCACACCAAAAGGATACAGATAAAAATGTCTTATCCCTTGATCTCTCTCTAAAATAGTCTGGCGGCATACTTTCCTTTTCTGAAAGGAGAGAAAATAAAGAAAAAAGTCTTATCGGCGCTCTCGACTCTTATTACGTTTTTTCTTATTCCCGTCTTTAAAATCACCAGCAATTGATATTCAGAGCATTTTCCAATATGAAATCCTATCTTTTGGACTGAAGTAAATGCAAAAAAATGTCAGGCTGTAAATACTAATCCAAAATTTCAGGGTTGAAGGAAATTATTATCGACTTCATATGGCACATATTACTTGACAAATAAAAATGTCGGAGAAAAAAAAGGCTCAAAAATAATTACATCAAAAGCTTCTCTTTCGATTTTTAATGCATATTCTTCTTAGGTTGGTAGAAACAGCGCTTCTATAGCTCTTCGATGGAAGAACAGAATTTGAAACTGAAATAGCACAAAGAGAAATTGGTAATTCAAATCTGTTGACGTGCTCCCATTATCTAGAGTTAAAATTGTTTTTTTTCATAACTGTAATCGAAGGTTTCTTTTAGCGGAGTACAGGATATTTTAGTTTAATAAACTAACTTATTTACTCTTTTTGAACATTATACCGACGTAAGCTAATCCTTGCAATATACACTGTCATGCTACCACACGTATCTTTCTTGTGAAATTATATAGATTAAATGTGAAGCTTAAAAATTTCCTTAAGACCATATGAGATAAATAGAACCATAAAAGGTTTTCCCACTTTAACCTCTCTCTTAAAATAGCTCAACTTCATCGTTGTTTCAGCGCAGTATCACCGCATCGCACCTACCACGGGAAGAGATGGATTCTAGTGGGTGTACGCCATGAGAGAGAATAGGGCATGTATTCATAAAGAAGGGTCGATTGGGTGGGACTTATATTATGCGAAGTATGCGGAGAGAATCGAAACTTACAAGGTAAAAGATAATGGAGCGAGAAATATATAGCGGAGAAAAAAAATACTACGTAGAATTCAGTCACTTGGCGAGAAGTCGGTTCTGAAAGGTCTCTGCGCTTATGGGCTAAATGACGTGTAAAAAAGAGCAGTGATAAAGGTAATGGGAGCTTAATTGCAGTAGGGTTTGTTGAGGTAAAGGGTAAAACAGGAGGGATAGCTGCGGAAATGTATTTTCATTTTCTTAGCAAAATTATCTCGATAGTTTTCTCCATATTTTGATATTATAACAGAGCTCTTTAACGTTTATTGACAATGAGAACGAATTAATTTCGTGAAATAAATATAAGAACAATAACAGTTTTGCAACTATACTTAGTATTGTTAAAGTACAACTGTTAAATTTTCAATCATCTTATGAAGTAAAGATGATTTGAATATGAGGATTTAAAATTAAAAGAAACAGTTATGGAACAAGTAGGACAATCTTTTAACGCTTTCATGATTTATATCGCAAATCTTTTCTTGGAATTTATTTCTGGGGATTGCATTTCTTGCAAAGGTTTTCTTAACGTGCGTTTAGGTTTTAATTAACACGCCCGTCACCGGTAATTGAATATTTAATGAGAATTTCCTTTAATAGGAACGAGGTCATGTACTTTTCAGTAACATCGCTCACATCGACCATTAAATCAGGTTCCATCTGATACTTTCCTCAAAGTTTAAAGATCCGGGGAAATTCTTTATGAGAATTCCAACGCAAATATAATTAAAATAGTCCAACTGCTCACTGTGTAATTGATCGATAAAAAGTCTACCTTTCTAATGTTCGGAACTAAAAGGAATATGTGGGAAGAGCATAAATGAATCATGGAAACTACGATGCTGTTTCTCAATTAAACCACGCAGATACATGAAATTCGATGATAAAAATCTGTAAGCGGAGCTACTGTTGAATAATCATTTCCGTCCGCGGAAAAATAATCTTGCCGGACTGGCTTTTCTCATTGTTGCAGGTGTACGTGGCGGAAGCAGATGGAATTCCTGAGTACGGCACTCCGACATCGCTCGGGAAACGACTCGTTGCCGTCAAATTCCTCCTCCACAACGCTACGGAAAAGGAAAAGTAAGTCTATGAATTTTTCACCATTTCGTCATTTAAAAGGCGGAAGATACTTATTAAAATTCTATTCTTTCTTCGAATGTAAAGAAAAGTGCCTTTAGGAGAGTGGTTGGCGACAGCCGTCTCGTGATGCTTAAGGAAATACATCCCACGGTGAAATTTTCAAGAGAATAGTCTCTTACCTCGGACAAAACTTAAGCAAATAATAATCTGTTTAAGGCGTGATCACGTTAGAAGGAAAAAATTGTTAGACGACAAACTTTTCAATAAATAGACGAATTCGATGGTGACGCCCCAGATGATTGTCTCTCATTTGAAAGCGTTTCTTAACTTTAGGCTTGTTCTTAAACAGAGAGGTTATGCAATTCGTTGCTTCGCGGATCAGAGAAAAGATTAACCGCAAACAGTTTACTATGCTGCGTATTTTCTCTGATAAAATCTAAACTCTCCAAGAAGAAAGAAAGTCCAAGACATCTTCGGTTCCGAAAACCAATTAGGATCGTGAGTTTCGTCGGCAAAAACCAAATTCCCCTGGCAATCTATCCGGAACGGCATTTGACCAATGAGAGTCCGTCTAATGGCATTTCATTCGATTGAATCACAATAACCTTCACTTTTTCATCTTATCTCTCGATGTCTACTTTCATTCTCTCCCCGACGTATAATCAACGCGTGACCGCTGAGAATTTCGCGGCCGATGTTCCGAAGCAATTTACGCGTTACCAATCTCGCACAGGAGCCGATGTTGTTGTTCGAGGAGAAAATTATGGTGGCGGGGCAAACACGCCCTCTGACGTCATACTCTCTGAAAATTTGCGGTTTGAGGTTAAAATAAATTTAGTTTCTTGCGATGTTAACCGTACGATACCTGGAGAAAATTTTCCAACGGTTGAGGTGAGCCGATGGACTTTTGTTTGAGATTCCAGGGGCAGCTCGATATTTTGATATTAGTGTACAATATGAGTTAATGTAAAGAAATCGTAATAGTATTGATCCATCGTAGGGTTCTTTAATATTTAGCCATTTAATAGCAATGTATCAAAACGTCTACTTATTTATATTTCAGGGAAACCCTTTTGACTCTCCTGTTTTCTTTTCTTAAGAAAAAGCTTTAGCTCGGCATGAGAGCTCTCCTCATCCAATATGCACACATGCGCACGCGCCTTTCACCCGTGTTAGTGCTAATACAGCTTAAAAGGCTTAAAATATTGAACTTTTTCGAAAGGCGAGTTTATTTTCCATCCTCCATTTTCCTGTTTTATCTCTCCATCCGGTGAGCAGAGAAAGGTCGTCGCTAAAATGGCACCCATTCGATGTGCACACACGCACGTCCTCGAGGACCGCTCTTCTGCGTGGCTGCCAACATCACTTAGGACATCATTATGAGGGGGAACTAAGAATTTTACTATAATGACGACCAAACGATGTGTTCGTTCAACTTTCCTACAATTTTTGTAATTATAATTGAAGTTTTTATTTTTACAAATAACCACTTATTTTCTCCATGGCGCTTCAGATCTCATCAATTAAATCCACGCAAATGAAACACCAAATGTGCAATCCACTTGAGATATTTTCAATTAGACCGAAAGTACAATATCTGTAAGTCACCAAAGTAAATCAAATGAAAAAAAAGCACCGAAAAGGTATATCAATTTTTATTCACTCTAATCGTAATTCTATTATGTTTTTATTGAGATATTTAAATAAAAAAATATATTTCATAAACTTTTGAAATGATAAAAATAATAAATTTTAGATGAAAACTGCACCGTATTGTTTTCCCTCTTTTCTCTTCCGTTTATTCTATACAACTTTGCCCCCTCTTAAGTTGAAAGAATACCACTCGGTCGAGATGGAAAAACGAGGGAACCGCGAAGTATTTTTGCTTCTGCAAAACGTTTTCCTCTCTCTTTTTTTAAAGGCTTTCCTCAATTATTTTTTTCTCGGAAAATTTCTCGTTCTTGGAGAGGGTTGGAGTGTAATGTCAGTCGGACCCTTTCCTCAGCTTCTTTGCTGCACTTTGCGCGGAGTTCAAGAGTTAGTGGTCTGTTAATGGAATTCGAAGGACTGTGAAAGAGTCGAGGGCCGCTGTCTTTCCATTTCTAAGGTTAAGGGTCCATCGACGCACACTCTCCCTTTTAATGTCTCTCAAAGACTTCACCAAGAGAGTAAATGCATTAGCCTTTTCGGTAATGTGTTATCAAATTCATACCTGACTTCACTGACTTCATTTCCTCCGGTAAGGAGGCTGCTAGAAACTTAACATTCAAATAAGTTAACCTATTTTTGGGCTGTTTCATAGAAGATGCTTTTGGAAAATCAGTTTTCCCTTAAATTTTATATTTAAAGTTTATATACATTACTTATCCATTCCATTATAATGTAAGATTGAATTGTAAATGGTATGAAAGATAAAAAAACATGTTATGTAACTAACGATTGAAGTTTTTTGAAATAGGTGTCATTTCGTATTCCAAACGAATGATATTAATACAAACGTATTGAATTAAATCGCTCCAATTCAGCTACAGGTACGACATGCTATGGTCGATTGCGTAATTTGCTTATGGATGCCATCGTATATACCGCACGACGAGTATATACGCGCTTAATATCACACTAATGAGCATGACGATAAAATTATGGAACACTCGATTATCAGAGGATAGTTCAACGGCGTTCATTATCCGCTAAACCCTTCCAAACATTTTCAGTGGCGGATTTGCTCCTATTTAACGAGACATCGCGTTCAATGGTCTCCATGCGAACGATAATTCATCTAGAGTTCCATTATGGCCTATTTTAATGACGCTCAAAAAATACACTCTCTTAGGAGGAATATCGCTGTGACAATGTCGATTTCTGTGATCTCTTCCTTGCTCTCTTTTTACTCTTTTACCTTCAATTTTGAGTTTTACTCAAACAATTTGATAGCTTAAATAATCCTTCTTCATATTATTCGCCTGTTGTCGAATAAACATTCTGATTATGTATGCTAACCTAGAACTGCCCAAATTTCATTTTGATATTAGTGAGTAAATATTACTTTCCTTCCTTACTAGCGACATGAATTGCAAGTTCCTCACCATATACTCTAGATAAATTGTTTGAGAGGTTGATTAGCATTTACATAGCACTTGTGCAATGAAAGAAATTTAATTTTTTTCAAAGTACTCAAATACGGAGACCTGTGTAAATTCTATATAAATGAGAAATATCAAAAATCAATTAGGGAAAATTCATACTTTGTCGAAGCTTTTTTAATATTTATAATACAATCACGAAATATATATTTAAATAGCATCCAGGTGATTTAATTCATGCTCGAATGTTCCAAAGAATTTATTCCTAATTTAAAGATAAAATATAATCAAAGCCCCATAAACGAATGATAACTCTTAATTATTTTTAGATCTTTGATTGAATAATACGTATCGGATGAAAGAAAGATCATAAGAAAGCTTCCGTTTCACTCGCTCACCATTTTTTGTGGCGAATCAGAAGACGAACAGCTGCACAACGGGAAATGCGTAATACGTATCACGTTTGTTGAACAACCGGTATTTTTGCGAGGGAAATGCATCGTAGCGCGTTTAATCGGAAGAAGAAAAAGTCGTATGACTTCGCAGGTCAAAGCTTCGGCTGAATGAAAAGGAATTCTGGTTTGACGAGTCTTCTCTTAAAAGTGACGTAAGATTTACAGCCCCAGTTGGTGGAACATTATGCGGTCATTTCAGAAAAAGGTGATATAAAGGGAAGCTACGTGTACGAGGAAGGAGTTGTGCAAGAAAGACGCGCATGAAGTGATCTGTAAGGGATGCAAGATATAATGTAGAACCCCTCCGAAGGGTTACTACTGGGACGACAGAAGAAATTATATTCAAGCTCACGTACTTCCGATCTGCACATAAATCTGGACTCCTGATAATTACCATCACATTCATCTTCGGTCCGTTGACAAGAGGAACTGCGTGACTATGGCTGCAAAAGAAAAGGTTCATTTCACAGAACTGGTACTCTTCTTTGATTAAGGAAAGGGAAAGAATGGAAGAGAAACTGTATGAAATGCATAAAAAATAAAGCTGTAGTGCTCCTGATGAAATGAAGGAAGTGATTGCGAGACTTTAAAATACTGTTAATGAAATGTTTATCAATGAAATCAAAATAAACCCTCGTAAGGGAACGGCCATTGCTAGGAAGATGGACGAAATTACAAGTTTGTCCTATTATTTATAGTCTTATCTATAAAACAATTTAAATCTATAGCATTACAAAATCAGCATCTATTTTAACACTGATAACAACTAATTTGGCAGAAATATGACCATTTTTTGCAGAAAAAAATTGCTGACTTGATTCCGTATCCTTTTCGGTGTAGATTTTGAAAATATTCCAAACGATTTGTAAATTGTAAATCCTCTCTCCTAGTTATTCAGTGGCGTTAATCTTATTCTGTCCGCGTTTTAAAAGCATTCCATCGACTCATGTCATATGAAACCGATCGGCTAAGAAACTTATTCACATAGATGGCTTTACCTCATTAAGGTAGATAAGGATTACCAAAATATTTTATCCGTCCTCGAGGAATCAGTTGAATTTTTCTCTCTCGATATTTCACAGGAATCGAATGAATTCATTTCTCAGCCCATGTTTTGTATGCTGTGTGGAATTTTTCCCCTCCTTTTTCATCACCGTAAGCATTTCATTAATAGGCTGCCCAAATGTCTCAATGGAAAACGTAATTTGCCATCTTTCGTACATTTGCCTTCCCTCTCCTGGAGCATCTCAGACATAGCTCCAGAGCAACAATGGGCCTGGAGTTATACAAATGTCCCATGGAAATAAAAAGGGAACAGCAGTGCTTTGTCGGATGAAAAATAAGAAAGGAACGTCAACCCTTGGGACGCAATATTGCCCGAGCATCACACAAAAACTATTTGTTCTGCGTCCGTGCGTCTGCCGAGTGGATTCAGCTTCCGTACTCTGCCATTCAAACGTTTGTCCATCCGGGATTTGTTTATCTTATACCATTGCGCATACCGTCATTTCTTTTTGCGTCAGAATAAGCAAATACGGTAAACAATCTAAAGCTACTCTCACGCGACATGAATACTCTCAAACGATCGATACAAAAAGCAGACGTCGTACCCATTCTTTTTTCCATATCATTGCAAAAGAATGATATGCATGAATATTGCTCGTCCATTTGACCATATATTCTCAAACTTCCTTCTCAATAAAGTAGGTATATTTGGGTATTTAAGGAATCCCGTCTGTTTTTATGAGTGAACAACACAATGAATTACGGATTAAAACAAAATCAAGAGTAAAATTGTTTAAATCTTCTCGAGACTTTTCATATTTTAAATAGTATAATGGTATATCATGATATTTTTAAGCTTGAAAATTCCTTTTGAACATTTTAACCTTTAGTAAATTTAGAGGCATTTTTAGGATTTTGAATTATTCACGTAATCGAGTCTTAATTATGTATCTTATTTCTTTATATTCAGAACTTCTCGTTTGGTTTATATTTTCACTTTTATATGCGTATTTTCTTATACTATACTTTTAATCCAATTCCTTGTTAGAGACTAGAAAACAAAAGGAAAGAATAGTTAAACCAGAAGACGATATTTGCACCGCTACTCATCCTGTCTGCATTCTATATTTTTCTATGAGGCACTTGTGTAATCTTCAAGTAAGAATAATATATTTTTAATCTATCGCTGTCATATCAAAATCCTTCGGTTTGCTATAAGTGGTTCATGCATTTTATGCCGACAATCCTTCGAACTCGTACTGATTTTCACCAAGCGATTGGAACCTCAGAAACAGTTGGTGCGCCAAAGGAATAAGAGAGAAAACGGGAGAATAGGGATTTTCTTTCTTCTTACAGAATGCCTTCTGAACGCCATTGACAAGAATGGATTTCTTTGAAGGTATTCAAGACCCAGCATTACTCCAAAACGGAATTGTAATAACTTCCTTAAGGAAAGCCTCTAAATCGTCATTATACAGTTGAAACTTCTCAAATTTGTTGATTTAATCATACGCCCCGATTTCTCTCGGTTTGCTACTAGAGAAAATGGAGCAAAAATATTTCCGCGGTGAAGGAATTAGAGTGACAAGAAAAGAATATTAAAAGACTTACTATTCCGACGTTTTATATTTAGTAAAAAACTCATTTGAAACCAAGCTTTCTCAATAAAATTATTGATTCATTAAATACCGCAGAAAAAAACAGAAGGCTTACCTAGTATATGTATATTACATCTACTTTTAGAATAAGGAGATTTGATTATGCTGAAAATTTGCCGTAAATAAGCTAAATATTTATAGCAGGACATAATATCAATTTATAATCTATCCTTCTTCTGCTCTCTGAACCGATCTTTGCAAAACTTCTCTGAAATTATGATTGTTCACCAAAAGTAATCTGAGAGAGTTTATCACGTCGTTTTAATGCCTCTTATACCAGAGTAATAGTCGTCTAAGATAACTTTCAAGTTGCTGGAAGTTATTGGAATAACAAGAATGACGAATCTTGCACTCAAAGATATTAAAATTCCATTTCCAAAGAAGAAATATTAACGCCAGAAACTTCGAGAGAATGGAATATTTCAGCATAAAATATGAGATCTAGTTTTCATATTAAAGGCAGAATGGTTCATTCATCATCATCGCCTCGAGAAGTATTCCGCTGCAATTGCACGCATCGAACCCCTCCAACTTTGCCGGAGTTTCCGATGGACGTGACCGGGCGTCTGAATTTTAAGGGCAGTCTTAATCAAGAGTTTAATTAAAAACAGTACGACAGCGTGCTTTGATAGCGCAATCAACGCCTCGCGGATCCCTCTGGGATATCAGAAGCCGTCGCACGTGTTCAGAAGCAGCACCCAATTAACGCGAATCTGATTTACGACATCGTCAACCACCTGTGACGTGCTTCCACTCCGGCGGCCTTCAAATAGTCCTCCGATGGTCGTCGATCTCCAAGTTTATCTCTCATTCCAAGGGTTTTGCATTCGCACTACGATTCGAGGGGAGTGCCAATTAAAACTCTGGAAAATATCGATACGTCCCCAAATAACTTCGAGACCGTACATTTTTCCTGAGGTTGAGGGTCGAGAGGCCGAATCTTCTCTGGAGCCAATTAAATCTCAGAAACTATATTCCACATTAACGCAGCACAAAACATCCTTTTTGTGCTCCCGTTAGTTTGGCCCAAGATTCCAATTTTCTTCTTCCAATTATATTCAGCCGCTACTCAAATACCCTTTCAGTCATACCGAACAGTTTTATTGTTCCGGAATATGTCATTATGAGAGGAATAATAAAAACCATGTCGAGTAGCGGAGAATAATTAAATTTTAATTTACCGATTGCAATTCATTGTCAAATGTCGTCATTTCACGTCGTCTCAAACGGGGTCGTTTTAAACAATTTGATTTGCATGACAACTGGGGTGAAATTGGAGTCGTAACAAGGAGGCACTCTAGAATACTAAGAAGGACCGCCATCCTCCATAAAACAACTTGCGCCCGAAACTAATTAACATCTCCGACCCGTAAACTCTTGCACTCTCTTGGGCATGCACTCGGATGAAAAACAAGGCAATTTCGAAGAGTTTCACATAAACCTTCAGAGAGAAGGTGAATATCTACCGCCGCCTTCTCGGCTACCGATCTCACTCCAAATGGAGAATTTAAGACTTCGGAGTTACAACGATCGGGCAAATTGATGGCGTAGGGCTTCATTATTCACGTCGGGGCAAATTCATAAAGACCCTAGTATTAAGGAGAGGGTTAATGTAGTGGGCGTTGGGTGATAATTCCCCAAATGTCCCTTAAAAGCATTTTGGGTAACGAGCAAAGAATAAAAATTAGTGGTGGATTGAGGAAAATATGGGATTGAATCGGCGGAGATTGAATTTCTGCTGAAAATAAAGGGTTGAGAGAAAGGGAAGTTTCTTTCCAAAGGAATTCTTTCCGCTGAAAAAGTTTCCAAGGAATATCCGGCATTTTTTTATTTTCTTCGGAAGTTATCGAGCGGTCATCCGTTTAAATTCCGAGACATTAAGAAATCGGCGTAAGGGATAATTAGAGCGTGACTAAAACCTTTTCCTCAATTTGAAGAATTGCGCCGAACAAAAAAAGCCTATTTCAAATGAAAGATATAAAATTTTGATGTACAAATTATTAAAATTTATAAAGTAACGTGACCGAATGCAGTAGATACCGAGACTTTGTTTCTGATTTGTAAATTTCCATCTTCTCGTTTATGATGAAATTATTCGGGCGCTGTAAAATAGTGTCATTTTGTGAACAAATTATTAATATTTGCGTAGATATTGTGAATACTTGAACATTGGAGTATTTTTAAAAGTTTATTGCAGTTTAAATTTACTGAAGAGACGACTTTGTATTCACCGCAGCTTAACATTTAACATTAACTGAAGAAATCAATTTAATTGATATTTTTTTTTTCTAAGGGCTGACTTTCAAAGGGAAGTCCGAATTCTGGCAGCTTTGGAGGACCCCAATATAGCTCGAGTTCTCGGCGCATGCGCTCGCGAAGAACCTTTATGCGTTATTATGGAATACCTGGACCACGGCGACCTCAACCAATTCCTGAAGACGCACGTTCCGGCTGAGGGATCGGCTGCTAAGACTCTGCCACCGACACATCACATGGCAGGAGTTAAAACGCTTAGGTATGCATGAAAAGACCAATTCATCAATGCTTACTTTATTATTTACACAAGTTAATATTCTTTTTTATCCACATTTGGTCAGAATTAAATAAGAATAAATAATTTATAAATTAGTGTAATTTTTATATTATATTTAGATTTTTTTAATTACTAAATATTTAAAATTTTGTGAATATATGTGTACAATTTCATGTTTACGGTAATTATTTTACCTTACAGAACTTATACGAAATTTAAAACAAAAATGAAAAATATAAACCATTATCTATAATAAATCAGTGCCACTCAATAGAAAAACAAATTCTCAAAGGTTTCTTGATTATTGCTCTTAAAATTCAATTCCGTTCGAGTACAATTGTTAAGTAACAAGGTTCTGTAATTGGAAATATCACATTCCTTCTCATTTCTCTGTGTATCACATCGCTTTTCTTTTTTGCAAAGGCAATATCAAAGGAACGATTTATAGAAAAAACCCCATTAAATGTTCAAGACAGAACTCCAGCGAACTGCAATTACAAAGAAAGAGTTCAAACGAGATCGTTTCTTTCTGTTTCAGCTTCAATTGTCTGTTGTACATGGCCGCACAAATTGCCTCCGGCATGCGATACCTAGAGACGCTCAACTTCGTGCATCGTGACCTAGCAACCAGGTAAGGAGAAATTTCCTGCCAGCTCGTTATTGCTCACAAAGGTAGTGAAGGGGAAATAAGACAGATATAAACCGGGGGAGGGGCCGAGTGAGATCTTACACTGAAACAGGTCCTCCCACACACGTATTCCATTCTTTTTATCGCCCTAGCGGTATGTCCCAACCTAGATAGAGGACGGAGAGGGAGTTTTAAAATATTGACCACGAGGCATCGTTAGGGGGTTTCTTGGAAAAAGGGGTCTTAGCTTTCACGGTTTTTTAGGGTAGGTAAGAGCCCTGGGGTGCCGTAAAGAGAATAAGATCGTCCCCCGTGCGCGCTGCATATAGAGGCTTACAAGGGCACTTCGCAAAGGTGAAGTAAAATTGCGTAGGATTATAAAGAAAAATTTATGGCGATTGTAAAATTCTGGAGTAGGTTTCGTTTATTCCCGTGTGAATCATTGATGATACCCAAAATATACATGATCACTCGTTATTGGCTCTAATAGATTTCGAAGAGTTCGTCCTAAAGCGTAGAATAACGAGTGCTCTGGCAAGTTTCGAATCAAAATCCTCTTATACGATTAATGGAACTCTTAAGAAGACCATCGGAAAATACTTCTTTCCATCGAAAAAATTCAATTTTAGTAATATAAAAGTCATAAATAAATTATGTAAGAAGTCGTGTTTCTTAAAAATAAGGTTTCTGTTTCGATTATAATATTTTTAATATATCATGCGTTAGTAATTATACAATGAAAGAGATTTTATCGCTCATTTTATTCAGTCATTTACGTTTCATTGTTTTCAATTTCTTATAGATGTCTAAGAATATGAGGACTTTCAATCACATGGATGAATGCGTAAACATATGTTTCCAAATCTTTAGACGTATAAACCTTTTAAGATCAGTTTGAAACAGAAAATTACTATTGAATTTAAAAGTTCATTATAGGTGTCGATGGTACTTTAAATGATAAGATTTCAGAACTATAATGATCCTGTAGTTTTGTGATTCAAAGAATATCATTCTAATCAATTGATCAATATTTTGTTTTTAACGAGGATTAACATTTTTATTAGTGATTTCTGACATTTTATCTTCGTAAACAGTACGTATTACAATATTTTATTTGCAGAAAATAGCGTTAAAAAGAAAGATACAGAGTAATGCTGAGTTGCAAACGAGATGAGAAATTATAACTGAATTGAATTACCATATGAAAATATAAGTAAGAGCCATGAAATCAGTATAAGATCTGCGATTTCAATCATAATATCCTCACTTCATCACAACCGTAGAATAATCTCAGGGAAAGATAGACGCTGTGGAAAACATCGCTTAGTGTTTCTGAATATGAAGAAGCGAGCCCGCTATGAGAATAAAGAGTTATCCCTTCTCTAAATATACGAGGATTAAGCAAATAAGCCGAATTGTGAAACGCCTAGAGGTATTTCACTACATTCCAAATGTATCAAAGAACACAATTCAAAACCAAAATCGCGTACTGTTTTGGATGGCGCAGCAGTTAATTAATTCATACCGTATTTTCTTTGAATTTTCATGGTTATGCGTATGTTATGACTTTGTGCTAATTGACTCCTGGGCTTTGAAATGCGTAGAAAAATATTTACAATCCAACCAAAGGGACGCGTACGCAATCAGAGGTGAAGATTAATCTCTCCTGATGGAAGGAGTACACAATTTTACATTAGAACTATATTAAAAACAAGCAAAATTGGACGAAAAAGAATATCTACAATAACAATTACAACGAAATAAGAAAAGAGAAGATAAAAATTTTAAACCTAAGTTTAAGGGATAATTGCCAACAAAGCAACTCAACCATCCAATTAGGTATGAATATTCCGGTACGATAGCTTTATACCGGATAATGGGAGATACACGTTCCATTACATTACTTTTTAAGACTGTTTTTACTGAATTTTTATTTTAATATTTTTAGTTTCTCGGAAAAAAGAGATAAAGAAGCGAGAGATATTTTACATAAATGGATAAAATATTTCACAGAGAAATATTGCGTAATAAATTAGCCTCATTATTTTAATTTTAAATATAGATCGTGCGGTGAAAGTTCGCCATACGCAATTATTGATCCAAATATCGTTGGTGATGGAATAAGACTAAAGTAGAGGTCATGTTGGTGCATTTAAAACATTCTCTGAGTGAATGAATGACATCGTTTATCACGATTAGTGACTCAGATTTGGGAACAGACGGATTCATTTAGTGGATTTGAGTTTCTCAGAAGCGAGGGTATGCATTGAAGATGGCGGCAGTGTGTGTGTGACCCGAGTTTGCTAAAAGATTCTGAGAAGCGCGTGAGTGCAATGCTTCGTGAGAAATGGGGCGTCGAGTGAGTCCCCATTTATTCCCCGTCGTTTCGTCCAATCAGCAGTAATAGGATGATTATAGGGGATGCCATTTCTTTGGTCAGCCGCCTCGGATATTCTTATTGACTGGCTCCTGACACTCGATGCTTTCATCGAACAGCTTAAATGCTATAAGTTCTCCTTAAATTCCCACTTCAAAGGGATACCAATTAATTTCGAGCCTCTAATTGATAAAACGTTCACTCTGACGTCTACTATTTCGGAATGACGGTCGCTTGGATGCCGTGTGAACCATTTCATAACTTTTCGTTAATCGAGACGGGACGAATTCTTGAAAATATTCTCATGAGTGCCATTGGAACAGAAAAAATTTACTCGTGAACTAAATATTATTCTCTATCACTGTCTACGCCCTTATTTCTTTTGTTTTTCAAAGAATTATGTTGTTATAATATCATTTTCTGTTTGGTTTCAGGAATTGTTTGGTTGGGAAAGCATACCAAATCAAAATATCGGATTTTGGAACGGACAACGAAATCTACAGTAGTGATTACTACAAAGTAGACGGGAAAATGGCTATACCAATACGATGGATGGCATGGGAATCAATTTTCCTGGTAAGTTTCAGGAGTTGATCGAATTTCAAGTAAACCTTCGATTAAACGATGCTCGACTTTCATACACTTTTTTCAGATATTAGTTTCCAAATTGTCATTGCTCTTTAAAAATTCATTTTCATTCCAGTTTCGATTAAATTTTAATTGATCGAAGTTTCTTTCCTCGTTCTTATTTATAAACCTTACTATTATACATACCTGAAATATCTTTTAATTTTGATTAATGATATTAAAAAATCCACCTTTATAATAATGAAATTAGTACCTAATGGTTGTGCAAAATCATGGGAATAATGAAATTAAGGTAAATATTTCTATTTTCCGTGGATTAAATATGAATAGACGTTGAGTGAGATCGAGTTTTATCTCATTCTATTTGAACACCATACTAATGGAGCTTTACGCTCGAGACAAAATAGCTGCCTGCAAAGCAACGCTTTTAATCTTATAAATTCTTATTTTCAGGGAAAGTATACCACGAAGAGTGACGTATGGGCCTATGCAGTTCTGCTTTGGGAAATCCTCACATTGGCCAGGAGAAGGCCTTACGAAGGTTTGACAGACTGCGAGGTTGTGGAGCATCTTCATCAGTTGGTCGAAAACGATACTCAGTTTGTGCCTCTACCTAGGCCTCCTAATTGCTCTAAAGACATAGCAGATCTAATGGGGGAGTGCTGGAGGCGGAATGATGTGGAAAGGCCTTCTTTTAGAGAAATCCACCTCTTTCTGCAAAGGAAAAACCTCGGATATGCACCAACATAATCTCCAAGGAAAAATAATTGGAACACAATGAAAATAATGTATTTATAATGAAAAAAGTTTGCCGCTGTAAATTTGGTATGTTAGATAGAAAAACTACGCTTTAAGAGGTCACCCTTGGACAATCACTATTTGAGAGCCGTCGGCGGTAATAATAATAATGTAGACCAGCGTGTGAGTGAGTGTGTGATATCGACAAATTGTCTTTTTTTCGAGTAGAGAAATTAAGCAAGTGGAGGTTTTTTGTATAAATATCGAAGGCATTATTTTAATTTCATCTCTTATGTCACCCCCTCTTGCTGTGCCCGTTGAACTCTTAGTGCGAATTGAAATGAGTTCCTTTCTGCATTGCAAGACTTCAAAGTTATTTATTTCTTTTAATATATATATATTTTTTGGAGGGAGTTTGGGGGTATAGAAGAAGTTAATAAGATCCTGACTTGCGTAGAGTTCGGGAATCGAATACATCTCTGAAAATAATACTAAAAATGTAGTTAGTGATTATGGAAGAGATTTTTCTTTCCTATAGATCAGTTCTTTTACGAAGGAGGAAGTTAGTAATATATGCGTGTATATATTTTTTCGAGTTAGGGAAGGCTTCGTCTTGTTAAGGCGGCTGATAAATCCCTAACCAGCAGGAAAGTCGAATCAACGACACAGTAAGCTTTTCTACAGGGTGCACAACGCGTGTATGATAGCAAATAAATAAGATATTATATCCTCTCGTTGTTGAAAAACTGAAAAAAAGGGGATTGACCAATGAATTGAGAAAAAATAAGATAGTTATATTTGGTGAAAAGGGACTGTTTTTAATCGACAACGAAGAAGACATTTACGATTGGTTGATCACGCAAAGTCGTTTTGTGTGAGGAGAACTACTTTTTCTAACTTGTGATACATTTAAAATAAGAATTGAACTCTTGTGTAAACTTAAAACTCCTGCGATATAGTGAAGTAATAAGTGCTCACTCTCTAACCCAGTTTTCTTTCAGAAGTATGTGAAAATAAGAAATGGGTTTCCGGAATAATTACTTCCGGATAGTAGAACGCCCGTTTCCGGTCGTATGTACATTTAATCGTAAAGTGATGTAAAGTAGAGAGAAAAATTAAGCGTGTGTGCGTGCGAGCGTGCGTGATTCTCAATGACTGCCGTGCAAATATATTTTCTATCGTAGATCCACTTCAACTGAATGTCCCTCAATCTGAACAAATCCCTTGAGTAAATTTCACTCCCCAAAGAGATTTACATACTATCGCCGATGTGAACGCTTTCTTATGGTAATATACTCCACAGTTTTGAAAAGAAAGAGAACGTAAGGAACAATCAATGTAAGTGTACATAATTATAAGTGAGAAAGATTATTCCGTAGTGAAACGTAGTTTCTATTTAATGCAATTGAAAGAGAAAGAGTTTTTTTTAAGAGCTGAAATTTTTTAGGGGGTGTACTAGTCAAATATGGAATTTCTTATGTCCGATGACTGAGAAATCGCGTTTCTTTTACCACTGTAGTTGCAATTTTCTCGTGTAGGATAATCGAAATGTCTTTCCACAAAGCGATACATTTTCTGAAAAGCTATTCTTTTAATATTTTAGGTTCTAAATTCTATCGGGAATGAGTAGAAAATTTGCATCGACATCAGTCTCAAAATCGCCGATGCATTCGAACAAAGTGACAGCTAACAATAAATAACCACTGCTTGGTGATATAACCCATATTTCTTATACAAATTATTGGGAGCTATCAACATTGCCCGGACTACAGTGTTGTGTTAACCCTATCGGAGGGCATGGTGACTGCCTGCAGTGTAAATTTTTCGCCAAAACTTTGCAATCTACATGTATCCATTGGAAACAAAACTCGAATCGTCATCGAACGTCAAGAGTTTCTCTTACCCTCTTCAAATCCTAGCGTGAAGCTTATAACTTCATGTATGCATAACATTGTTTAAGGTGTATAATATCATTGAAAATTCTGAGTTTCGCGGAGACGGGCTGTGGTTAGAGTATGTTTTCGTTTATTTTTTAGAAACGATTGAGCTGAGGTTGTGTTGTATTTAATGGAAAAGGTGCAACGTTTGGTATGGTGATTTAAAGTTGTGTACATCAGTTTGGCGCGGAAAAAATTACATATCACCATTATTATTGAATCACTGGCAGAATTGTTGTACCAATTCCTCATCACCTTCATTGGGTCAAATAAAATGAATGACTGTGTGTTTTCAAAGGTGAATATAATAAATGTTCTGCTTTTTTTTAAGCATTGATCTTTTAATTTGAGTACCCATAACCTTAATGCGAGCGAAAAAAATATCAGGAATACTATTTCAGTATTACTATAGTAACTTTTTCAATATTAATATAGTAAAACTGAAATAGTAACTACAGTAGTACTATATAGTAATACTATGCAATTTTTACGTTGCAATAAGTAAACTCAGTCTAATTTTTAAAATTAGAATACGATGAAAATCGAGTAAGCCTAGTCTCTTCTGGTTATTTAATTTTAATAACTATATTCTAATCTAAGGAAAACGGGAAGTAGATTATATATATTATATATATGAAAAACATTTACAACATCACATACACTAGAAGATCGTCTATATTGGATGAGCCTTTATGGAGTAAAGAAAATAAATACTGTAGGGGTTTTCCCCGCAAGAACTTAAAAACGAAAATTTATTCCCAAGCCCTTCACCCCTTCTCACCCCACCTATTCCCATGATGCACCCACTCCTCCCTTCCCTCTCCTACAAACATTTCCTAGCAAAAAAACATTCCTGAAGATGCAATTCTATATTACGAAACCGGTCGGAAACCTATTTCTGAATGAAAATACAATATGTTATCACTTACATTTGCAACAAAGCATATTATATATTTAAGTACGACATTACATCAATCAACAACCCTGTGAGCAATGTAAAGGGAATTCCATTATTACTTGATGAAAATTCAGATTTATCTAATAAGGCAATACTACTTTCTTATATTAAATCATAAAATCAAATAATTAAATTTATAAGATGTAAATACGTGAAAAATAATTATTTATAATTTATATAGAGAACATTTTATAGCATTATCGTACATTTATTACGCAAATTAATGTTCAATCTTACAGAATAATTATTAGAAGAAAGATTACTTGAAATTGTGGATAATACATTTTAGGCATTTGTTGACGATTTGTTGAAAAGGAAATTAACAAACGAGAAATCAGTCAACGATAAAAATATTCCCAAAGCGATTATTTCCTAAGGACGTAAGTAATCCCTCCCACTTAGCACTATTAACAACCTGAAAACGCTTAATAAATGAGGAATTTAATTGTGAGAAAGATATTTAGGATTAAATGGAATATTGATAATTTAGTTAAATATATGCTAATTAATATCCAGGTCATTGATTGAACTACTTTTAACAGAAAAAAAGATCCCTAGTAAAGCAACATGTCAAAAGGTACCGAAAATTATAAATAAAGTTTCTCTGCTCGTTCAGTAGCCCTCATAAATTTGATTCTTTTAAATGATCATAACTATACCTTTCATATTCATTCTAATGTTTTTTGTGATTTTCAAGAACAAACAAAGATTAGAAAAACTTTACGAGGCATGAAGCATCTGGTTCCTGTCACTAATGGTTCTAATTTGTAGATAGTAAACAGACGATTGTAGATAAAGGTGAAAGAGAAATGTGGGGAATATTTACTGTACATTCGATTGGAATTTCAACTCAGGGGCGTTTTCAGGAGTAAAATGATCCTCAAAAGCGGAAAAAGGTTTGTGTGAAAGATAAGGAAAGGCCTGTGGAGAGGAAGAAGGAAAGTTCAGGTAGTAGTTGGAATTTTAAATGGATATTCGTTGTATATAAATTCCTTATATCGATGGAAAGATACACTTCATCTGTGAATAAAATTGAACGAATAAAAATTAAATAATGCTCGTTCTATATTCTTTACTTCAAATGTTGATTTTTAAGCATATTTGAACATACTTCAATTTTAGCCAATCTCTGCAATACCATTGAAATCTCATTCTGAACAGAAAGACATAGATACACACACATCATATGCTCAACAAAAAATGAACTGGATTTTGACGAAGAAACTTATTGGGAATATCTTAGGTGAGTTGTTAGTTTGATTAACCAAAATTTTATTTTCATATTTTTGGGATTTGACTTCTTCTCTGTGTTATATGCCTACTTAGAATATATTTAAAAGAAATTACCTACTCTTCGCAATATTTTGTGAGTAAAAACATTCATATTTTATACAAAATGAAGTATTTTTGAATAATAAACAGTTAAAGGTAGCTAAAAGCATACTATATAATATTCTCCATTATTTAAAGATTGTTAAGAATTTTTTTTACAATTTAAAGTTTTAGCACTTTCGTGCGAAGCAATTTTAAATTCAGCATCCACTATTGTGATTGTATTTAATTATGTAACACTATTATTACTTGATTAATGTAATACTTAATATATTGATTGATGAAACAGTGTCATAAATCCCAGCAAACACAAAGGTTAACGTGAATGTGTACGATATAAGATCGAGATTTTTTTCTTGTCCTTTCTTTGCATAGTTCTGCTAACAATATAGCTATAGATCCCTCTTCTGTCGGTCATTGGGAATTTTCTATTCATCTCATCAAACTAAGGTATCATATTTATAATAAAAAAAATTTTATTAGTTGCACGTTTTAATTACTTTTTCTATCCTTTAAAAACGGCTGATCAATAAACCTAATATTTGAACATTTCCATATAACTTTTAAAGCTCTCCTCTGTTTTTTTAAGTTAATATCTATAAGGTTTCTCTATTTTCCATCTAACGGTATACTTTCACGCATTACATGAAGTATATTAAAAAAATTAATTTAATTACATAAAATTACGTAACCTTTTGAAAGCTAATATTTCAAGTATCCCTATGGCTTATTATTATTATTACATAAGATTGAGAGGAAAGTGAGTATTTCATTCAAATATTAATTTAATAGATAATTTAATTTTTTTTCAAAATTATTTCGTGATAAAATACTAACTAAAGTAGCACTTTCACTTAAACTTGTACATGACTTTGAATTTCATGCACTAAGTCCCTGAAGTACTTCTTTACGTCTAAAATTGCTTTAATTCGAAGTTCATATTTGCAGCCTTTCTAAATAGCCTTTACTTTGATCACGAACGCTAAGAAAAACATTCTTTGTTTTTACCCCACAAGATTCACTGCTGAAAAAGGTTAATTTATTCATCATTTTACAATATCGGAGTTTAATATACCATCAAAATACTTTTGAATAGAAAGTGTTTTTGATGTGAAGGCTTTTGGTTGATAATATAATACTACGACGAATGGAGTTTCCTAAATCCTTTAGAGCCTCCTTAAATTTCTTAAAGGTTTTGTGAATTCCGAAAGGTTAGCTGAAGACCTCAACAATAGAGGGGCTGCGACCGGTAACCTGACCTTACGACCACAAAACATTCTGTTCCACTTATTCTCTTCATTTCGTTTCCTTTCTTCGTTCGCTTTCCTTCCTTTTGTGGGACAAATGGGAATTATATTTCATTGGTTAACCGCTTTTTAAACTTTAACATGTGCTACTCCTTACACTTATTCGGAAGTTCCCTTTGAGATCAATAGAGAGTGCCATTTTTACATCTTGCGAGAACAGAGAAATACCGAAATGCATAAAAATTTAAAGGATTTTTTGGATAATCCCTTACAACACAATAGAAATGGATATTATATTCTCTTCATCCTTAACCAAATATGAATGTCTATTATACATTGAAAAATAAAACAAAGATGCATATGGAAAAAATGACAAATAAAAGAGGAACGTAGCATAACTGGATGTATTCTGCCAATCTGATTATCAAATGCAAATCACGAATAGTTAAATCTACGAATAGTGTATATTAGTTATAAAATTAAATTGCACTGCGAATAATTGGATGCTTTAATTAAAAAAAAGGTTAAAAATTATTAATTTACCTACCTTTTGTTGGAATTTGTTAAATGTAAGTCAATTACGAGGTGTTCTGTCTTGAAACATGCAAATATCATAATCGCGGGCATTTACCTTCACTCACTTGCCACCTACAGGGGGAAATTTGAACCTCTTACTCTTGAGTTTGACACGCTCTGACCTCTTTCCAAATTTTACTGAACTAACTCAGCTGTGGAGTGGTCCTATTGACTTTGACTTTTGCTGCCATCTAAACCATACCTTTGAAACTACAAAAAGGATCATTGTAACCGAAATATGGCAACTAGCTACGAATGCGAACAATACTATTTTTGAGTGGAAATTCCATGAGTTACAATTTTATTTAAACGAATTTCACTACGCAATGTATAAAATTGCAATAATTTCCTCTATTTTCCATCATAGTTTTGAGTTATTTATTAAAGGTCATATCAACCTTGCAATTTATGCTCGAAAAATACAGAATGTGTGGTAATATCTTGTCTAAAAGCGCATATAAAATCCCTATAATTGCTAAGAGAAATCGAACATGCGCTTTACATTCTGGTGCGCATCATTTATGATTCCTTGTTGAGGTCTAGTAATGTCTGGGACACTGAGCTGAAAATACTGTCAAAATGATGTATTACGACTTTAGTAAGCGACGAAGAAACACCATCAGCTGTCGAAGTATAAACGCTGTTACTTTGTGTTACAATTTTGAGAGTTATTGTAATTGAGATGAAAATTATTTTGTTTCGTTCTATGCGCCGTCTTACATATGAAAATAGATCCTTTGCCTTTAAATGCGTCTTATGATTTGGGGCGCCTCATGGCACCGAAAAAGTATATCGAGAAAAAAATGTAATATCCAAAATCCAAATCCTTTCATAGGATGATAAGTCCAATAAAGTTTTAGATAAGACAGATATTAAAACCTTAAACTCTTTGTTAAAGGAGATAAACTGATTCTACTCTATGAAGGAAAACAATTGGATGATAAAACCAACGACAAACGACGAAAATGAAGCAATTTTTTTTTAATTTTCAACCGACATTCGACAAAGAAAACTGTCATTCATGCTATCATTCTTATAAAGAACTGGAAAAATTAAACCACAAAAGGCAAATTAAATATTTTTGGATTGGTTAAGAGACCCTGTACTTATCATCTGTGACATGTTAAAAAAAAGGTTCAATGAAAGAAAGTATTTCATTTAAATGAGATATTCATATAATTGATCATTAATTTCGAGAAAATTTAAAAGTGGGTTAGAAAAAACAATAATGAGTTTTCAAATTAGTTTATTGCAAAAGCAGTATAGCTTTATTTCGATTGTCTCAAACAAAATGAATGTGACTAGAAAGAGGGGCTTTTTCATGCGTAGGATAGAATTAATGATGGTCACGTGTACGCTATGGATAGCAAGGGTAAAAAGGTTTGAGTGATTCTTCAACTGTCTTAAGGACAAAAGGATCGCCTATTGTTGACGTAGACAGTCGATGGGCGTTTAAAAAGGGTTTGTGATATTGAAAAGAGGATGTTCAAAGTGACAGGCGAAGAAAAGACCTTTCTCACGGAGGGCTTATTGAATTTTTTAGAATCTTTCAGACTGTGTCATCGCTGAAGTCTATGCGGCTTACGAATTCCTTTCCATTGATACCTGAGGATGGAATTCAGGAAGCGTTCTTTATAATAAATGGCCAATATAGAAATCATTCTCATGATGAATCCGGAGAATAAATAATTAAGGCAGTTATAAATCTAGAGTATTCCAAGCATCCCCAAAGAAGATCGTAATCATCCGAGTGCTAACCTTTTCTAGAGAATTTAAAGAATGAAGATTTGTAACATTCTCGACATTGATTATGATACGCTGAGAAAATCCAAGGAATACAACCGATAGAATTTGTCCTGAACTTCTCCATTAAATGATCGTAAAGAAATGAAAAAACTTTCGAAAACATTCGGTTCCAAATTAGTGGCAGTTTGTATACTTCCGTTAAAATTCCAACCTGCCTAATTAAGGGTTAAACGCATCGTAAGATGTAGGTCAACCGGTCACTTTAAGATCTAGCTGATAATTTAAAGAGAGCATTCGCAAAGAAATTTCAAGGTGCACGGTATAGGAATTGAAGAAATACTTACTTACCATTTCAATTTGTACAGTTTTGAAAAGTGTTTCTGAACCCTTTTCCGTAGTCGTTTTAAAGAAATTGAGATGGTTGGGAAATTTCCTTTTTGTAATTCACGAAATAGCATCTACAGATTGATAGCTTTCTATAGAAACTTACAGCTGGAGGGTCTCTTATGCAATCTTCAAAAAATGGAGAATTTCTCGTTATCTAGTGGATAACAATATAATCTGACCGTTGTTTAGAATCAATCGATAAGCGAACCGAAGGATTGCGAATGAAAGTTTATCACAACAATTTGAAAATTAAATAAAAATGTCATACACAGAAGAATTCTGACTCTTTAAAGAACTATGTTGTTTACAGAAAAGTTTTTATGAAAAATACTTATAAGCATTTTAGAAACTCTCATCGAATTATGTATTTACTGACATGAGTTTTATGTAATATAGAATAATTATCCCAAGAAGTTCAAGACTGCAAGTAAACAGGGTGCCGTTCGTAAACGAAAAGTGACGTAAATATATTTGTGAATATTACTTATAGATTATCTTATCAGAAAAGTTGAAGGAAAATTCGAAATTTGGCCCAAATCGTAGTTCGTCTGAGACTAGCGTCGGAAGAATCAGATGTTTTAAAGCTAAAGTACTCATTGACAAAGATCAAACCGCTTTACCATGGGAAAAGGCGTTTCAAGCAGTTGCAACATATAAATCAATGCAGGGTTTCCTCATTGGAATTGAATTTTTTTTCAATGTCGTGGGATTTCCAGAACGAATGGATTGAAATGCTCAACTCAGGCGGTAAGCTTTCAACGGCCTTCCATTTATGTGACCGCTATTGTTGTGCCGTCATTTAAGAATCCATAGAGGACCTTTTCTCTCACCCTCGTACTGTTTCCGTCTTTCTATTTTTGTTCTCTCTAATGGATTATGGGCTTTCGAAAACTGCCTTAGCAATTCGAAACGATTAGTAACGCCACAGAGGTGAAAAATGATACTGACAGCAAGTTTAATATCTTTCGGTTTAATGCTACCAACATTATGCTTGTGAGCTGCTTTGCTAATATGTTTGCGTCGGATGCCATATCAGGTTAAGCTCATTCTTTTATTCACTGCACGAATGATATTCCAAATAAAAAATGATGGAACCCTATTTTTACTATTAAATGGGATTTACAATCACAACATGAGCCATTATGCGTTCTTAAAGGAATGTGTGGGATCGAGTTATAATCTCCGATTTCTATAAAGGAAACGGTGTATACTTATCTATGATTATCTTATATGAAATGTTTAATAGAAGTTTACGCGGGAATTTCTATTAAATATTCAAACCTTCGTAAATTTTAATTGTTTATTTTCAAATTCAACCGGAATGTTGAGTGAGAACATTCATTTTGCTATTGCCATAAATAAATTTTGAAAGCCATTGTACTATTTTTTACAATAGGATGTATTTCATATTGATGTTTGATGTTTAAAATATAATATGTGTTTGTATGTTGTTATGAGTTTCTATTTAAATTTTAATTCGAATCGATCACTGCTTTCGATCTTTAATCAATCACGGATTAGAATTTTTTATTTGAGTACTAAGCTAAGTAGTATTGTCTCAATTTCTTCCATTCAGTCAAGACTAGGATATTTTGCGATACAGGTGAAAATTGAATCAGCAAATTGATTCGAAAATTTTATTTTTGTCATTGTGTTACATTAGGGCTAATTAATCGCACCCTATGACTATTACAAATTAATCTAATCTATTGCTATTACAACTTCTATAATTTAAAAAAATCATACTGCAAAAAATAAAACTATATTACATGAATTTTACAACACAGATGATTGAAAAACTAAAGTATCACTCACAATACTAGGGAAGTTTTCAGCAATATAATAATAATAATATACCAGTTATGTTTCCTTAAATATTCCCTAAGTTACAAAACAGCTATCATCGTTAACAGCAAGTAAATTTTAATGTTAACGTAGAATTTTGAAAGGAATAGCAGACAATCAAGGATCGTTTCTGCGTGAATTGCAAAAGGACAAAGAGCTCTTTTCACACTCACAAAAATTTTTACAAAACTTAATAAACTTTTAATTTTTATATAACTTAATCTTTATCAAAACATTTAAATTAATTAAGGATATGAGTGATAAAATAATTTGAGATTGACTTAGAATATATTTCCAATTGAAATGTTTCATAAAAAATTAGAAGAATCAATTAGAGCATCTTGGAGAAAAATCTTTGTATTAAAAGTTCAAAACGAAAATGTGAAGAAAAAAAGGATTGGTTTTTGAATATTCTTTGATAGAGTCTTCTTTGATAAGTCAGTGAAAGTGCGAAAACTTGGATATTAAGATCTCTCAAGAAATTAGCGAAATTGGTCGCTAAATAAAAAGTGTGGAAGTAAACCAAGTGTGTCATTTCTACGTTAGGCCCTTGGATCGTTGTGCTGGAACTGGAGCTGTACTGTAAGCACTTTTAAGCATACTATTTCGCTGTTCGACATTGTAAATCGTGAATCTTGCTGAAACACTGTAATTTCCTTGGGCTTAAATGAGAGGATTTGAGGTACTAATTCATTGAAATAAAACAAACTTTATTTTCAAAATGTTTGAAATATATGATTTAATTTTGTCAGTTGAAAAATGGAAAATAAATTATACGAACGAATATAAAAGGAATTCTACTACATTAGAATCGTTCGTTGACTCGATTTAAAAAGTAAATTGAAGGAGGTACGTTTTCGCATTTGATTTAAAATGTCGATGGTTCCCCAAAAAGAGTTTATTATGAATTTCAGTAGTTTATTCGCGTAATAATAAGGAAAATGTATCGTTATTGCTGAACCATCTTGGGTTGTAGTCGGTGGAAAGCTTTGGCTTCTTTTCTGCTGATTTTCTCTTTTCTGCGAACCTATTTCACCATTTTCCTATTTGAAACGATGGTTTAACCCATTTTGGAATCCACTTCCTTGCTAAAGACGAACTTGTTCCCAAAAAGGACGGATTTTCCTTGTTCACGAAGTATTGGATCGAAAGTAAACAACAGAAACCTTTCCCGACCCTTATCGGTATAAGACAAATTTCACAGCCTATTGATTGCGAAATTCGTATCTCTCGAGAAGAGGATATGATCTGGGGCTATATATCGTCGTCCTTTTACAGTTCAGGTGTTCGGCGTTTCGGGAGTCATCAATCACCAAAACTCTTTTAATGGGTTTCACGCCTCGGATTCCGAAATCAAAATTCATGGGTCGTTTGGGAAAAACGACTGCTGCCTTAAAAATCCTTAATGGTCGCTGTAATTATAGAGAAACTATTGCGCCAATTTTCCCGATATTAAAGCATTTTTTGAGGATAAGATAGATTTGCGCCGGATATCGAAACTTAGTCGATGAATTCTCACTTTCCGTTGCGATTGTGGAATTCATAGCCTTATGAATTTAAACAGAACATTTAGGATATATTTTATACGACTATGGTGAATGAGGAATGACATTTTGTTCATTATTTTAACGGTATTACAGATTAATATTTGAATTGGAAACTTTTTTATTTAATTTTAAAGATGTAACGTATAGATTCGCTCTGTATTTTGTATTATGGCCGAAGATGATATTTTTATACACGAGTACTACCGCATATCTCCCTCAGTCCTGTATTTACTAAAGTCAAATTATCTTCTGGGCTAAAAGAAGTAAAAATACATGAAAAAATAGAATGAAGGTACCTCTTAATCTACTGAATTTCTTTGGTCATTTAATATCCCTTTTTTATAACAAACTATTCATTCAGTAATTACTCGAGTAAACATGGGTGGCTTGATAATAGGTATCTCTGAATAATATTGCATAGGTTATGTTTTATAAAATTATTGTACAAATAATTTTTATAAAACTACAACCGATTTAGATTCCAATTCCATACGAATAAAATAATGAACAATGCAGAGACTCACACTTCCCGAGCTCTATGAAGATATTCGGCTGAATTCGAGTAAGTATATTTTATAACAAAATCACATAAAAGATTATAAAATGATATTTCATTACGATAAGAAGGCGATTAATACAGTCATTGAATATATATTTAGGTAAAATAGTAACTTCACTATATATAAACTGGTATTAACTCATAAACGAATTGCATCTCTTTACGATGTCAGCGATGTAAATCAAAGAGATTTTCTAATATTTTGCAACATTGCATGTACTTAAGTACTAAACCCCTTCAACTGGTCGTTTTTTATATTATTACATACTTATAGAATTCCTTTAAGTCAATGTTTAAGTTTACTTATTTATAAATTCCTCTATAACATTATCTAGTGTATGGAATTGTAACAAAATATTTTAATAACCTTTTATAATATATATATATATAATAACCTAATAACTTAAAAAATTGAAACCTCAAATAAAAAATGTTTTTGTTTTATTATTAAAATTCGTGCAGGGTCATTTAAAAATAAAAATTATTCAGAAAATTAAAATTGCTTTACAAAGATAAGGACAAACAAATCTCATTATATATTATTTCCTAAATCCTTTGTTTATGTTCATATTCTGTTAATTCTATTAGTATTCAAGATAATGTATTCCAACAAATTAATTCCGAGATCGCTATTATCCGAGTCAGTCCGAGTCTTACTTGAATAATTGCTGATTCATATTAACTGACGATAATATACATAAATGCACTTGAGCATGTAACCGTTTGAACATTTATTATTATTTTCTTATGAAAATAGCTGTTTTCAATCCTATATCAAGGTCCACTTACTTTAAAAGCCAATAAAATAAAACGAGTTGTTTATTTTTTAAAGCTTAAATTTTTTAAGTTGCAATAGTCCATAACGATCATTGAAATTATTAAATAAATTTATCAAAACATATACGAATAATAAAAACGTCAAACTAATAATGTTCACCATGTAATTGTAAGGAAATTCATGTAAACGACAAACTTGTGTTTTAGGATAAAATAGAATAACCACAATCTTATTATAGAGACAATGTATAATTGTAAATTATAAAAAACTATTTTAAGCGATAACAGATAGTTTGGAGAAAAAGCGATAAATTTCAAATCAGCTTCGTATGCAAGAATCCTTTCGCAATGGCAAACAAGATTCGATGAATAAAACAATAAGGTGAAATTAACTGCGGTTTTCTGAAAGAACCATACATTTCCAGCTAAAAAAACACTCCCTTTTCTCCGGTGTGAGACTCTGGTTTAACCTTCTTCGGCCGTTCCAACCTTTTTTTGCGCCCACCTTGGTAGTAATTCAGTCGGGACTTCGGTTACCGTGTCAACAGATCAGCCTTAAATCTTTTGTCGCCGACTCAAGGGAAAGTGGGTCTACTGGGAGTCTGAGAAAAGGACACAGGTGGATATGAATGTGACCAAACCCAAGCATATCTCCTCGAAGGAAAAAATTCCTCAGTTACCGATACTCGCTCCTTAGTCTCTCTTTTTCAATCCATTCTCATTTGCTCCCCTTTTTATCGGTCGTTTTCGTGCTTCCAAGTGATGCGATAAATAATTGATTTTGGGGAATCGGATTTTTCCCTCTCTTATCGATGTTCGTAATTGATAAGGGTCTCACTACAAGGCTTATCTTAGGAAGAAACCGTATTTTATAAGCTATGAAGTTTCCATTAAGCGATTCTAACTCATTATGTAATCTTTATCCAAGAGAAATTATACATCTTCGAGAAGGTACTTCACGGGTACTAACTAAAGTTAATATTTCTCCTGGATTTCTGCATAAAACTACGTCATCGTGCAGAGATGAGGATGATGGACATGAGAGATCCGAAATAACATCTCTTTGCAGTGCAATAGTTTAGGAATATTATTTTGCTTTCAGATATCGACTAATGTCACAATTGCTGAGTTTCTTCCCCTTCCAGATTCAGGACGATGATATCATTTTCTTTCATTTTTGTACTGAAGTAAATAAATTAACTATTCGCTTTTAGAGAAATTCAATCATTTCATGTTATGAAAGATTTTTAAGGCAAGTGAATCTGAAGATTAATTATTAGTGTAAAATATTTACTCGAATTGATTATTTGGTTTTATTTCTTTCTAATTAAGAAAATCATTGACTATAGTTATTTTCTATTATTTTTTAAATATATCATTAATAGAATAGTGCAAGATGTTGAATTTGGGAGACTCATATAAAACACATCCGTCGAATAAATGCAGAATGCAGATCTCAATCATCGAAAAATATTCCTTTTTTCATGACAGTTCATATAAAGATTAAATAGTTGAATATAGAAGAACATCGATGAGTTCTTTATGCAAACGCGTGGTACAGTTTTACAAGCATCAGATCATTTCGATTCTGTGGGAGTTGACACATTTAACAGAATTATTATGACGTTTTTGGTAACATCTTTTGAAAATTAGGATTGATTGACTCAAGTTCATTGCGGAAGATTTTTATATTTTTATCGATTTCTTTTACATCAATGCAACACATTGTCAACTTTTTAAATTAATTCTTTACAAGTTCAAAATAAAAAGTAATAATAAGAAGAACATTTTTAATAGCGGAAGAAAGAACCTCTAAGAAGTTCCTTCAATGCGCTTTCCTTGGCCGATGAATGGCGCACGCGTGTCTTATTAATCATTTTCCATAAAAGGGGCCGTCCTTTGATCACGGCATTGTTGAGGGAGACTGTCACCGCCAGGTCTAATATCACTTCGATTTAAAAAGAGAAATCGAACGTACGAAGGCTCATTAGCATCTCTGGCATTTGCGGGATGAAGTGGAAGGGGTTATGAATGGAGAAGGTGCCCCATCCGACGTGTGTCACTCGATTAGAATGGCCCCACTTTTTATTTTCGTCGGAAAATCAACATTGACGACGCACCGTTAAAGTCCTCGTACGGCGGTTAATGATGTTCTCCTATAGGCCCCTTGCTCGTGGCAGCCAATCACAAAGCGACAGTTAATCGCCCTTCAATTTTTGTGCAGATTCGCTTCGAACAATATGACCCCTAATACCTGTTGTCGTCGAAGGAAATAATTGGAGGGGAAGATTTGAGTCCATCGCTGCGCATTAGTATCCCTTGAACCAAATGATCAACGAAGGGATGATAACATCTATTACGTCAAAACCGATTACTTAAATAGAGCCACTCCAAGTATTTAGATATTTCAATATAAAAAACTGTATCGATGCAAATTATCCTTAAAAGTTAAGGTAGATAAAATACGGAATGAATAAGAATTAAAATTTAAGCGTTTTTTACTCAATGATACACCCGAAAATCTCAAGAAACATTTATTTTTCATAAGACAACTTTTAATCTCATAGAAATTTTCTTTTCCGCTAATTATTATATTCTGTTTTCCCGATTCATTTCCGACCAAATCAATGCACAACCAGAATCTTTTTTCTGGTTCATTTTCCTAAATTCAGCAATCACTTAATAATACGCGCTCGCATTTACTTACTTAATGTGTTTTCTTTCTTTGAGTTTCTCAAATTGAACTTTCCAACAAAGTTAATAGATGTAATCCCAAAAAAGCAATCTTTACTTTATTCCGCAGGTAAAGGAGAACCTTTTATAGATTACGATCGGCTGTCTCGCTTAATGCAAGATCTACTTAATTTTCCTTAACTCCTCGTTTATTAAAGGCTATGGACCGTAACCGTAGCAAAGAATTATGTCTCGGGTATTCTTAAAGTACAAAGGTATTTCCCGAGAAAATCACAAAAGGTAGCATGTTTTCTTTTTAAATGGTGAATGATGCTCAGACGTGAGAAAATCTCTCTTCGATCAACCGCATTCCCTTGGACCTTAAAATCTATGACACTTTCATCCATTCAAATGATTCAGAGGACCACCTATCTCATCCTCTCTTATCACACTTGCCGTCTTTCTCTTCATTCTTGCAACAAAAGAGCTGGTAATATAACGATAAGTATTCGAACTCCGTGGACTATTACAGTTGGTTATTATGATTAACGGTGTTCAGAGCGAATCTTTAAGGTTCTATTCGCTCTCGAACAAGACAGTTCACCAGAACGTGGGTTCAGTGCCCTCTGTTATTTAATTCCACTGTCATGGAAAGGGCTCATTAAAATATGGAAATATTCCAAGCATTTTTCGGTAGTTGTTCTACGAAAATAAAAAGTGGAATTTAATGGATTGATCGCGTCACGGGCAAAGTTTACGTTGCAAAGAAGGCTAGAATGGAAAAAAATTATCGTATTAGGATGATTAAGAAATTCAGCAAATATGAATTTTATGATGAAATATTCGACTTAAACATGGCAATCATGATGATTGTCAATGAGTAAATCATAGCTTCATTACTGAAACAATATTCAGCATCATCATATCATATAATTCAGTCATTAGAGCGAGAAAGTACTTCCGTTGAAACAACTTCGGTACAGAATAACAATAAATGTAATAATGATTTAAAAATCACGTAATATTCAATTACTACTTAATATAGGTAACACATATTGATTAATATTAATATTTATTTACTGCTAAAAATGGCCAAATGAGATTTACAATGAATTAACGATTCCATAATTATTATTAATACATCCATATGGGTGTAAAGTGTCATGCAATTGACGGCTCTTATAAACGCTTCATTAAGTAGTGCTTTCTTGTTTATGCATTACGAATGGTTAAAGACCCATTCAGCATCTCACTCTACCTATTTTATTTGGTCGGTCCATTAAGTCTAAACTATTAAAATTTCACTTTAGTCCTCTGATTAGGCGAGTAGAAGTGCATTCGCACGAACTACTCCGAAGGTCAATGCGGAGTTCAAGAGAAATCAGCACTGATGATATGAAATACACTTATAAATATTACTTTTTTCACGACGTTCTTGAATTTAATTTAAATGCATAGTATTTAAAACATTCTAATCCACATTTTTCTCTAATTTTATATATGCAATCTATATTTATACATCAATACATCTATTGAACCGAAAGAAACGAAAATTATTAATGCATTTTTTAGCAATTTCATTGAAATTCATGATTAATGTTAGCATTTTCATTCATAAAAAGAATTAAATTGATTTCTACAGGTCTTTAAGTTGAAACATTTTTGGAATCATATAGTGCATAAAACTCATGTGAGAGTCTTCAAAGTCAAAGATATTCCGAACCAAAATGAGGAATTATATTGGGTAAATTATGTGAACGTTTTTTGATCTAATGAGAAGGTGAAATTCGCTTGAATAGCTCACGCACATGGAATAATCTTGGAATTGGAAAGAGGGAATTAGTACTTCTTAAAGATGTTATTTTAATATTAATCAATGTTACCTCCATCGTAGCAGTCGGCAAAAAAGCCTTTTTTTGATGTACATAAACGAATTGTGCTAAGACATCGATTGTGAAGTAAGTATATTTTTAGGGCTCCCACAATCCCATGGATTGAGGCTCATCCATGTGCTCTCTGCAATGTGTTGTGGAGCAAGAAAACGACCTAATAGATAAGAGAGAAGGAACAGCTGGGAAGTGGCTGAATTAGCTCCGTAAGCAGGTGAATAAAAGGGCCCTGAAAGAGATGCCTTCGTCTGTAGGCAAACTGGTTAATGATTGAAGTTGGTCTTTCCCCTAAAGAGTGATATTTTACTGCGTATATAATAAATATGCGAATATTATGGACATCAATGTGAGATGGAAACTTGAGAATGTAAATAAGTACCCAATGACTAAATTAAAAACTAATGTGCTGTCAACTCATGTACAAAGATATCCTACATATACTATATTGTCTTCCTGACAAAAACAACTTCAGTATAAGAGTTGCCAATATTTCCTAATGATTGATTTATACAGCTTTAATTTAATATATTTAGAGAAAAATTAAATTAATTAGAGTCATAAATATTCGCAAATTCGTCTAAAAAAATAATTGATATGTTTACACAATTATGAATGACTTACTTATCAAATATTTTGATAAAATGAAGTAAATACAATGATTATGAAAAATGATCTTTCCTTATTTCTTATTAATTTAGCCTTTTCTGTCTCCCTGAAGATACTATTTTAATATCAATTAATAGAGTCGATAGGAGAGCGAGAGGATGTCTCCAATACTGGAAGAAAGAAATAAATAAAAATCACTAAAGAATCGAACAGTAATAACAATATTTTACTACATTTAAGATATGTGTACAATCGCAGATTTAAATGATTTACTTTAAAATCAGTGAATGTTTCAATCTCCCCTTGGAATTCAAGATAAGTAATTATAATACAAAAATGACGTAAGAAGAAAAGAGAATGAACTGAAATTAAATAAAACTTCTCAAACTCTTATGAAAACTGCCGCAGGAAATGTTGAGTCGGATGACGGCTGAATAACAGTCTTTGGAAGAGAAGGAAAACACAAGAAAATGAATAGCAAAATGATATCAGTTTCTATACAAAAATACTTAGTATCTCTCCTTTGACACATTTTCTAGAAGGTTCCATTTATTGTCAATTTTCATAATCCTATTAAAGGCCCAAATTAAAGACGCGAAATGATGAAAGTTCTCCTTTGATTGTTCCATCTTCTGTTCAATCAAATCTCTTTTGAATACAATGCTAAATAATAAAATTTTGCAATTAAAAGGCTTCAAAATTTTTGCATGGAAGGCCTTTGCGAAAAACTTCTCTTACATTCAGATTCCCAGATTATCGAGAAACAAAAGAAAGTTTTACGGTCTAACTCAAGAGAAGAGTACAATTCCCTCTATCGGAATTAAATCAAATGGAAGCGAAATTAAATGTCATAATTTCACGTCTTCATTCTGGATCTTTTTAGGGGTTTATGGGCGAGTCAAGGCAGAAAGGAGCCTTCATTGAAGGTATAATAAACATTGCAAGATATGAAATAAGAAAAACTATACTGATCAGTATAAATTCATAATTTTATCAGATTTTTTAGTGAATTTTTTCCGTACTCTACAGTTCGTGACGATAGCACTTCCCCTAATATTTTTCATTTTCCTTAGATGCCCTCTGAATTTATCGGAGAAGGCCGTGCCATACGCCTGCGGAGGCTATACATGCGTGCAAAACAAACGTAGAAGCAAGGAAGAATACAATTTCTAAACAGGTAAATGAAATAAACAGAAACCACTATCTATATGTTTGGTTAGCATTGAAGGGATGTGTTAAGAGGTAAGACTCGAATGTTCTAGAATTAAGGAGTTGAATCTATAAGATTATATTTCCTTTCTGACGTAAAAAACTAAATGAGAATGAACTTGAATATTACAAGTTCCTCTAATAATAATGAAATAAAAAAATCATTGTTTAACTTGATGAGATATATACATAAAGAAAGAAAAATATCGAAATTAAAGTAATAGGCCCTACTTAAAAAACTGCTCACCCCGACGAATATCTTTTTTGGAATTTTTAGAATGAAAATCATAATCAATTCGGCAGCTATCTTACTCGCTAAGAGAAGGTCCTGCACACCTTCATTATACAGTCAACAGAATATGGAAAATATTACATGGAACAGAAAAATTAAAAAATATCAAATCAAACAAGAAAATAGTATGTATAAATTTAACTACTTAATCATATAGTTTATTTTTTAAAGAAGGATAAACCCTTGGATAATTGTGATAAGCAAACTCGAATAATAAATTACTGCAACTGTAATCATGTTCAACCATAACAAAAGTGAAGAATATGTTTTTAATTATACAAAACTACATCAGCAAAATTGGAGATGAATGGGAAACGGATGAAATGAAAAAGAAGAGATATGCAAGATAGGCCTTGGGCGATGCTTCCAGTAAAGCAAGGGAATAGTTGTGAGGTTCTCGAAGAGCATTATAAAGAGGGAATGAGAAAAATAAATGGAAGAATATCCGAGTGGTGAAATACTCTCATGAATAGGTAGATTTAAAACTAAATGGGAATTTCCCCAAAACTATGAACTTTCATTCACGGAAACTAATTTTGGTCTCTATTTATCTAGGCGAGATTGAGACTAAAAAGTCTCTTGTTCCATCTAACCTCTTGGAAATTACAAAGGAAATCAAATAAAATTGGTTATAATAAAAATTATAAGAAATTTAGGTGGACATAAAAACTTTAGAATATAACTTAGGAAAAAATCCATTGCAGGAAAACACCCACAAAGAAGGGGGGTGTGAAAAATCTGCACAAACCTACTGGTAGAATTCACTAAAAGGAATAATGAAATAGAAGAGATCAAAACATGTTAATACAAAATATCTAAAATAATAAAATATATATAGTATAATAGTAGCAATAGAAATCCAAAACTGAATATTTTGCAATTATAAACTTAGAGTATTTCAAAAAGATACACATAATAAAGTACAACGACAGGATATTGAAATTTCATTGCTGTAAGAGCAACCAATAGATATTTGAAAATTTTCCACATGAAAGTTGAAAATATAAATATAACTTAACAGGAAAATAAAAAAATTCAATGATATATTTAAGAGGATTGCTCCGGTAGAAATTAAAGACGTTATTTGATAGGAAGCAAAAGAAAATTAAACATATTCGAGTATTTTAAATTGTAGTGGCATAATATCAATTTATTTGAAGACAAAATACGTTTCTCTTGTAAAGGAATTGTAACAGAGTAAGAAATAATTCCTTAATGTAAAGTTTAGAGTTTCTTCTAAGATTTTTATTTTATTATTCAAACAGAAACATCATAATAACATTTTAATAATGATATAACCGATCATTTTATAAAGGTTTTTGTTTTGAAATATATATCAAATTTTAGGATTGTAAGATTATTCTATAAATTCTATATAATGTGATTTATTCGAAATTTAAAAATTAATTCAAAAAAATCTTCCCATTTCAAATTCGAATTTTAGTGTTTCAACTGGCTTAGCAAAGCATTTGAACGCAAATAAATTTTTTTAAATCAGTTAAATAATGATTCCTGATGTAAATTAACAGTAACCAACAGTTTAAGGATTGGAATTAAACACAGAAAGTTTATATAGTTTTATACGTTTTACGTAGAATAGAAAATATCACAATTATTGCAACTTTCAGAGAAAGAAGTGAAATAACGGACCAAGAAGTAAGTAGAAAGATCCGACAGAAAGAGGAATTTTTGATTTAATTTAATTTTCTTTCTTCTCTGCTTCGCAGACGTTTTCCACTTTTCCCATCATCTGCAGACTTCCCTTAAGTCTCTATTTCTGAGCGACCCCTTCTTTTTTCCCGAAACAAACCTTCTTTTGACTGTAACGTCCACGGCCAAATTATATCCGGACTTTATTCTCCACCATCTTATTCCCATCGAGAAAAAGGGAAGTTTGAAGCTATTTATACATTCAGTCAGTTCTGTGACACCCCCGCCATTTTTCAGAATGACTTCCGCCAAGAAAATTCGCCGTAATTGCTCAAAATGACGTCTCGCCGATCCAATTTGGTGTAAACTTCCGTCTCCCGGTTGAGGTAATCCGAAAATATTGAATTTCCGAGCTACGGAAGAGCGACTTTTAACTCTTATTGTTGCGACCTTTTTTGGCAATTAATCGCCCATATTATTCTGAGGTAAAATATCTGCGAACGAATTAACAGGATTCATCTTTTTGATAGCTCTTTAAGCATAATACCGAAAGAATGACACCTATGTTAAATCTGCATTTATATGCACGCTTTTTCATTAGAAATGATATTGGTAGTCTCATCAACACCTCATAAACGCCTTAATTAAAATGAATTTTTGCGGAACTATCTGTTAGGCATTATAACCTGATAACCACTTTCATTTCCGCTTTTAGAGATGGTTCTACTGAAATTTGTCAGCAAAAATGAAAGTGCTTCTGTATAGTTTTCTACTTTATGCTGTATAATACGCAAGATATCAGAAAATATATAAACGGTGTATTGACTTAGACTATTCTTTAAAAATAAATTTATATGGACTGTTCCTACGAATGATTCCGATTATTAATCTTAAATACTTAATTAGAATTTAATTAACAATTAAATTAAGTTCATATCAATCAAATACCTTAAATAACGCAGTTGACACTAATAATTCTCAAAAATTAACTCAAATAATTTCGCATTTGTACTTTTTTGCGTCAATTATGATATGTTTGATGTAAAAAAAGTAAAGAGGAAGTTTAAAGAAAATCAGATACTTCCTTTCACAAAGTATCGATGGGAAAAGAATTTTTTCAAATTAATTAATGTGATGACCTTGAAATAGTACTATGTAACAACATAATCCTTATGCGGTGACAAAAGTCAATATTTATGATACCGCAATATAAGGTTCATTTCTAAAGAAAGTTATGAAGATTCATGCACTCAGAGGACTAAATAAAAAAATATACGGATAACATATCTACAAAAGGCTCATTAATACTTTTTTGGAGTTTATCATTATTAAAAAAGTTTGAGTTTTCTTGAAACACAATACAATTTTAATCAACGGAGCAACTCCAATTCTGTAAGAAAACAGAAGTATTTCGTAGGTGCCACGTGCAGGAACAAAAAAGGTTCAGCCCAGTGATCCATAAACATATTTCGAGATTAGACTATCAATCACATTCAAAGGTAATTAATCATCCAAGTCTTTTAGAGCATAAAACCATTCCCTGACGAAACCAGCTCTCCCCACTAATGCTCATAACATTCCTCTATCAATTACCGCTCCTTTCACCTCTCATGAGGCGCAAATCTTTATACTTTTAATCATTTACTCCTCTCGCCATCCTCTTAATTTCATCACAAGTGCTCTTAATTACTCTCCTTGCTTCTTACTCTCCTTGTGTTTTCTCAATTCATCCACCTTTTCCTCACTCATCTTTCAGATGTTCCTCAGCACCACCGTTGGCATCCGATTACTCAACATGGTTTACTAAATGATCTCGACTGATTTCCCGGAATTTGACGAAGCATCGTTCAGCAGTTATTCATTGGATCATATTTTACACAATAAATACCTTGTGCGATACGGATCTTTTGTAAAATAATTTTATTTGTCGTGTAGGTTGCGTTCCTACAAAAGAGGTACTTCGGAAGTATTCATTAAGTATAAAATCCAATTTATGAGAAAAATTAGGAAAATAGTGATATGAATTCAATAATTCTACTCTCACCAAAACACGGGTCCCGACTATATGACCGACAATCAATTCCACGACGCTCGGTCCCCAGACGCTTAACTGACCGACGGACCGCTCGCCCGACAGCTCACTTTACCGACTGAACGACAGTCCCATTTGCCGGTTGCTATACTTCTACGCTAGATACTCTACCAAATACTAATTACATTAACACTAAACATTTACTACCAAACTGTCGTATGTAATAGACAATATACATTACAAGATAAATCTATTCTTTTGATGAACTTTCCATTACTCATTCCAATATACATGATTATTGTATGTACAAGTAGGTATCAAATGCTTTTTCCTCCCATTCACTCTCCTATGAACCCTTCCACCGACGCTTTGTAAGCTGGACCCTCCCCTTTTGGACAGCACTTGCGGCTTCATGGCCAGATGTCGAGCTAACTGGGGTCAAATCTCTTAGAAGATGGCGGTTAAGAAAAGAGGATTCTCTTGAAGATGGATTAGATGCAGTGCACCATTTGGGCAGAACATGGGGTAGAGATTTTTTGAAATTAGAAACTGTGAAAAGTACATTTTTCTAATGGCTTGGAACTCTAAAATACGCTTGCCCCAGTAAGAGTGGCGGAGCTACGAGGGATGGATTCCATTTTTTCGTTCAGTGGCGCACATTCTGCAGGCGCAGTATGATTACTTAATAGATGCGCTCTTTTCCTTATGGGCAAAAAAACGGACTAAAGAAGAGAAATTGTTCCCTCTTTTCGATGGGGGAGGAATGTTTTCCTTTAGAAAGATTAGTTCTGAGACTTGCGGGAGATGGATACGTTGCGTTTCGAAGTTTTTAAAAAGAAATGTTATTAAATTTTTTATCCTGAGATAGAAATGTCTCTTAAGATGAAAAATATATTTGGAGAGCTTAAAATTACCTAAATTACAATAAATTAATTCTTCCAAAATTTAAATGATAACATAAACATATTCATTCAGTATTTTATGTATCACTGGAAGATAGCACATAAATTGTTCACGATGTACAATAAAGCACGTATTTCGACGATTGTTATTGAAAAATTTCACAAGAAATTAAATCCTGGTCGTGTCCTTATATCGGTGGTAAAGAAAAAGGTTTACCAACATAAACTCTGGGGATTGATGTAGTACAAGTTTTGTGTTTGAAAATAGACTATATTATGAAAAGTACATATTAAAGGGATATTTTTAAGATATACCGTGGAACTGAATTTGATTGAAACATCCGCAGTTAGAGTCCCGAATTTCCATTCTCTCATCTTTGGAGATAAACTCCTCTTCAGATATTTTTAAGACATTTTAAATATTTTCGCAGCTGCGTACTAAGTCCGAACATTTCTATGGAATTATTCAAATATTATGTTCTAATAATTTACCAAAGTAATGATAACGAATTAATGTACAAGTATAAAGTATCAAAAGTTTAACATTTATAGTCGTTATCTTTTATAACTTGCAATGGAAGCTGATGCAAAAATTCTCTCAAGTAAACATAAGATCGAAGGTTTATTTCATAAGATATAAAATACGAGTAAAACGGACTTTACAGAAAAATAATATTGACGGATATTATTGATTTTGCTTATAAAATGAAAATGAATATTCGAAAAAGTAGAATATCAATATAGGAAAAATTAGCGGTAGATGAAGAGAAAATAATATAAAGTAGTATCTTTTAGAAGTAAAATTTAACAGATAACTACAAAAGTTTAAAGCATATTCCATTAAATGAATATTCCAATGAGAATATCGTATTTTAAATATTCGCACCCGTTAAACTCTTCCTTTATTTATTTCGATCGATTGCCCCTGTTATTAATCTGATTATTTCTGAGTCTCAGGTGTGGGTCGGCATTCGTTTCTTCATTCACGACCCCGCCATTCCATTACTACCCGCTAAAGAGAAATGCAACTAATTTGCTCGTGTACACAGCCACAGCTGGTGACCACCGCTCCCTTTCCCGCATCCCCCCTTTCTTCTGGAACAAACTTCCTCGTTGTCTCTTCCCTTCTCGATAGAGTTTGCGAAATCGCTTCCATTCTTCTTGTAACCATCCGATCCAGAAAAACTCTCGTTATTTGGAAGGTCGATTGCTGGGAAAGGGCGTTGGAGAGGGCTCTGATGAATCTCAATGTATTCTGCGCACAAATGGGATGGGTCATACTTCTTTCAATTAGACCAGTTCAGTGGAAATACACCGCTGTACTCGCATCGCGTAATCTTTTATTTCTTAATGGTTTCACCGGCTCATAGGAGATTTTTTCCCATTAAGCAAATATCCATAAACTACCCAGAGACGATGTTTCAAAAAATCATTACCCTAATAGCAGATTAAATCCTTCCATTTGAAGGAAATATTTCCTTGGTTCAATGATGCTTTCAAGGGAAATAGCGATAACATCCAGGCGAGGATTTAATCCTTTCAGTAAAGGAATTAATATCCTTACCATCAATCGATATGTATGATTCTTGCACTCTTTCATGTATCAAATGCATCCGTAGACTTCTATCCTTTTTAACTATCACCATTTTAATTATTCTCGTTTGATGTTCATTTGGCGTATTTCAGTGAATCGGAAGCTTATTCTAAGAATTAAGTTGTATTTATTATTTTACTTAAGCATAAATCTTTGTTTAAACGTGACAAAAATCATTTTAAATATTAATTAACCTCTTATATATTATTAAATTTTATAATTAATTAATTACATTAAAACCTCCTTTTCATCAACTTAAGACTAGATTTGATTCGGGTTTTACAATCATTAAATAGTTGTAATATCTAAATTGATATCCTTCTCATAACAAGACGCTTTCTCCAGTTGAGGTAATTGAAAACTTACCACAAGCACGAGATTCTTACAGAATGTGGTGCGTCAATTCTTAATTAAGACAAAATATTCGCATGACTAAATCCATCGATAGTTAACAATATTCTCCTGTTTTAGAAACCATAAAAATAAATAACTATTAATTTATACGTGTGCCAATGTTTTGACAAGGGCATTACTACTTTTTGATTATTTTTTAGACGAAAATATGTAGAGGTGTTAGGCAACCCGCTAAACTTATATTTATTGCTTCTGAAAATGCCTCTAAGAGTGACATGATTAATTATGACTAGAAAAATGATTTGGCGCTTGTGATATTCTCGAAAATAGAACCAATTAATATTTATGATATCCTTAATGTCAAACCCTTGAGTGGATAAAACCAAGAAATTTACGGTCCCTTCAAAACGCAGGTGAAACGAAGGGAGGTTTGCATAAATCGATACTCCCATTAAAAATACTTTTCGAAGATCGGGCTTACTTTTTTAGTTCCCCAACGAGGTCCCACTCCGAAAAGCCGGTCTCTGCAAGCGTGGGTGTTGCTAGGGAATCCTCTGAAGCTATTACTCACCTCCTAAACGCACCGGAAGCCCTCCGTAACATAACCATTATCGGCGACCTTCTAACACTTACAGAAGATTTTCATATGCACGTGTCTTTTCTCTTCCTTACGGAGTGTGTGTCAACCCAAGTATTAAATTTCTCAAAGGTTTGGCTTTATTTTGAGTATCCAACTTTAAATGGCTGTAACATTAAATATTTCCTTATTTTCCTCTCTAAGATACAAAATGAATTAGTAAAGACGTTGAGATGATTTTGGAATTCGTGAAAGAAAAATATACTACGAACTCACATTCCAACGTTTTTTTATTAAAAATCTAATTATAACTATATATTGTACAGTTTTAAGATTAAATTTTGATAAAAATTCATTATTTATTTGATAATTAACATGTTAAGTATAGCTTTTAATATAGTTCGTATACCATCCAAATTACATGTAATCTATCACAGAGCTGATTGAATTTTAGGATTGATACACTCCACTGCAGCAAAACATTCTTCAGTTTATGGAAGATTCAAATATGCATTAAATTACAGAAAATTTAATAAGGCGTACACAGATTTTAAGTTGGAGTAAAAAAAGTTAATGCCGAATAAAATATGTTGATTCATCATGCATAAAAAGTGAGAAGATTATATGACTCTTCATAGGAAATGCGTTATTACCGAATAATCTGCGTCTTAATATTATTCGTACAGGATACATATGATCATATTATTAAAATGATGCATAGTGCCTTTTTCAAAATGTAGTGCAGGAAAGAGCTTACAAGAAAGTAAATAGATTCCTTTAATTTTATTATGTGGTTATTTTTTAAAATGTCGGTTTTTCATGATATATTAGATAAGCTAAATTACGCAAGATTATTTAGATTTAGAACGAAAGATAAGCTGCAACGTTTCATTTCATTTGCATTGAGAAAACGTTTCGCATTTTCATAACCGGACGATGATTAAGAGGCGATGATTGCAAAAGAAAATTTAAAAAGTCGTCGATGTAAGGGATAATCATCTGACTTGAAAATTGCTTCTATATTATGCGATTTGGTTTGAAAAACCCTCAATTCCTCCCAGAGTCATCGATTCCAGTTTATTTAATATTTTTCTTTATTCATCTACACAGACACAATCTTAACGAGCTACTACTCCTCATTCGTATTTAAAGAATACAAAAATGTTAAAGATGTAAATCTTAATCCAAATCACTAAGGCTACATATATTGGTAATATTGACTGAACCAAATTCTTTTATTTTTGGATAATTTCCATTTGCTGTTAACTTAAGTGAATTCTGATAAGAAACACGAAGACTTAAAAAACCTAGGAAATATACACGGTACACAAATATCTATTAACAAGTATTCCCATATTTTGAACGCGAGGTAAATCGATATAAATTACTAATATTAGGAAATTCAAAACAGCATGAATCTGGATGATTTTCAATATTAGATAATATCAAAGTACAGCGGCATTGATCTTTCGTGTTATTTCCCGAAAAAATGATATACAACTGCTGCTTTTGAACGAATCATCAAAGAAAAAAAACTATTCGAGCCATTTTAAAAATATCTGTACTTTTAAGAAATCCCGTTTGATGAAAAAGTCATGCAAAATCAGTCAAATGGCGAGGGCTGATGACATAATAATGACGTATGTTCATCCCAGCTTTATATTGCAAACTACATTGTATACCATATTCCAAATCGCACAAACTTCGCGAGAGCATTCAAAAAGTTAACCAGATTTTTTATTATACTTCGCCTAATTCAAAATTCTTTTTTACCGACTCATCAATTTGTGCACCCATTTCCTCTCCCACTCAGCCCTTTTAATAATTAGTGTAAAACACTGGGGCACCTGCGTATTAGGCGACTTTACGGCTCTTCCAACGGAGTACGTTGCCCGTGAGAGTCTTCTCCTCTATCAAACCTCTTTAGTGTCTTAGGCACAAAGGGGTCACTGAATACCTTTCTCCTTCGCTTTTTCCAGGAATTTATTTGAGGCACTCTACGTGTCTTTTTAACATATTCTCAACATTTGCGAAGGCTCCATCGCCGCCATCCTGAGTCACGTGCATTTGAAATATTTATGCGCTTACGATAGTTGCGGTGGTCCGAAGCGTGAATTTACGGAGGTAATAATGCTAATCGAATAAAACAGGTGCGTGACATCGTTTTCCAACCCATTTCCCTATTCTGGAGCAGGAAGAGGGAATTTACCGGTAATTGCTTCAGGATTACGTGGGTGGGATTGGTTTGGATTTAACTTGGATTCTGTAATCTCAATGAAAGTTAGAAGAATAATGTTAATTACTCATCTCCACACTCCACTTTTATGATTTATGATTATGAAGAAAATGAGAGAAATTCTTTTGAGAAGTCATTTCTGGGCTCTTCTTCTTCTTCAAAAATCTTCAATTCCTCTTCCTGTTAAACCCTTAATTTCTAGAAAACATCCTGAAAATTCGAACTATTCTAATTAAGAAAACGTACAGCCCTTCGTCACAAAATTTCTCTAATGTTTCATCGAAGTCTTTCTATGGCGATCATAAGAAATATTTTGGTACTATTAGCCATTTATGAATTATAATTGAATGGACAATGATTATAAAAGTTCATAGTTTTCGAAAATAGTTCACCTGCAATCATATTTTGGAAGGAAAATTTTTAAATTAAATTACTGAAGCTGAATTATCACTATTTATCTTTCCTCCATGGCAATATTAGAGGCAGATCAATGGTGCAAGAGTCTGAACAATAAAATTTTAATTTTCTCAACTGAAAGAATCATAAAAGCGAGAATCGCTGTTGCTTCCTGGAAATAACTATAAATATCCTGAAACGACTTTCTATCAAGGGAACTTCGGGCGATTACAAACCAAAATTGCATTAAAGGCGATTTATTGGAACAGGTGTCCTAAAAATCTGAAGAGGATTTCAACTTAATGAGGAAAGAAAAAATACTTTCTATCGGGATTTCTTTCTTTTTGAGAAGGGTTTTATTATTTTTATTAGCATATTATAAATATTAAAAGTCATCATCATTTCATATATTTAAGTAATTTATTGTTTCTATGTAGATTAATTCATTTAGTTATAAAATGATGACGTACCCCTAATCAAACAAATAGTGTTAATAGTAATGACATGCGCCTGATAGGTAATAAATATTCTCTCTTCGTGATAAATTACCAGGTTGAGAGAAATATATTGTTTAAAGAGGTGATTGCAAACAAGAGAATTGAAACTGGGGAGATGTTGGCCATCTGATAATCTGCTACTCGAGGCCATTTTTCTCTTTTTCCGCTCTTTTTTACCTAATGAACCATTTTATCTTTTCGTTTGCAGAGAGAGACAGGGGTTTTGGGATCAAGTGCTGCAATGATTTCCTTGAGGTATGTACCCATTCTCAAAAGTAGAATGCACAATTACAGAAAGTAAGTTATTAAGAAGGTAATTAAACCACAAACAGATTACGTATAATCATCTAATCGATTTATGATTAGTAAAAATCTACGATACATGTGGAATATTTCCGAATCGATTAAATAATATTTTACTTTCCCGAACAAAAATACAAAAACTATTACGCTTTACACAGTCTTATCGATATAAATGTGTGTCAACTAAAACTGACCATTGTTTTTAACTTAGACATATCAAAACAATTTTAATTTATTCCATTTCGTTTCGTATTTTCTCGAAAATTAATAGATATATATATATACATATATATATGTATATATTATATCTTCATTGATATATATATATATATATATATATATATATATATATATATATATATAGATAAATTAAAATCGTTTTGAAGATAACCTATAAATTGTCTATTTCTCTAGATATTCAAAACGGCATGTTGAAATTATGAATAAAAATTTACGGTAAAATCAAAAGTCCAAATACATCCTGTTCCGCTTTTACTATTTTAATAACTTAAGACATAAAATACGTAAATTTCATTCATGTATAATGAAGTAAATGATATAAATAATGCTTTCAATAAAATTCTTTGTTAGAAAAAGATTTTAACCATGTTTTCAATCGAACTTGTTTAAATCGGAAATTGCGTCTTACGTATATCTTATTATTGTTATTCTATCTCTCGAAAATCAGTAGAGCAAAGTCCTCATCATATACCAGTCCTTACAATTTCCAAATTCTATTGAAAATCCATTTCCTCTGCAGCGATTCATGACCATACGTCCCCTCTATCATTTCTCTTATCTCATGGCATTTCCACATTCTCTCAAATAACGATCCGACCTTTATCGCCATAATCCTAATATTTCCATCGCCTTTATTCTTCCTCCCAAAGGTTTCCATACCTTTATAAATTCTCCTCCTATTCCACAAATTCCATTCGTCTTTGAAAGCTCCATGGAAATCGCAGTAGTTCGCTACAATTTCCTCCAGTTTCTCTTGTGAAGATATGCTCTTCATCCTCCATCTTCAAATTGCAACCAAGAAAATAAATTACAGATCTGATGCATGATGTAAGAGAGGCAAAATTAGCTCAATATTAAAAGTTATTGTGAGCCGATAGATATATTTCTGTAAGAAGTATAATATACATTAAATTACATGACTTTTGTTGGTTGCTGTGTTAGTTTATTTATATAATTATAAGTTTTACGAAAATAATCACAATTCTCCATAAAAAATAAATGGTTAGTAAACACAGCAATTTAAATTGTATTATTTGCGTATACATAAATATTGTACTTTGTTGAGATAGAAGAATCACCTGATTTAGTCTATAATCTCAATTTCATCCGATCTTTAAATTTTGAATAATCAATGAAAGAATAAGGAATACGAATGCTTAAAAAGGAATTAAATTCGAATTTCTGAAAGCAAGAATCTTACTCTTACACAAAATAAACTAAACAGAATCATCAGCTTACTTATTTCACCAATTCCATCTTTGTTCTATACAGACTGGTGGCCTATGTTCTATGACTGAGTTCATCGAGTCAGGAATATCAGAGTGCTTTCTGCTTCAGGGAAGAATTTACTTGCTAGAATTGATGCTGTATTTATATATTTATAAAGATTCTATTTAGTCAACTTCATCCGATACTATACAGTGTAAGAACGATAAATTTATGAGAATCTCAGGACTATTGAGGATAAAAGGGCAGTCCTTCGAGAGTTATTATCAAAACATTGCAATCGTCATAACGTATTTCATACCGATTATGCTCAATTTTACATACAATATATGAAAAAAACCTTTTCTTTATCATGCATACTTTAATGTTTAAAAATCCAAATAGCACTTCTCGGTTCATTTCTTCGAAACTAGAATTCGGTACTGAGAGAATTGAGAATCATTCAGGGATACGCTTCCGCAAACATTCCATCAGAGTTTCATCCTCTTTTTTACCCTGCCGCCTCCGGCTTCATTAGAAATAAAAAAAGAATTACCCATTTTCCATTCGAGTCGAACATTTTCCTCACAAGCGGAGTGTAATTCGCTTTGACCCTAGGGCCTCCCCCATTCGAACTCCCTCCTTGAATTCCACGCATTCCTTAGGGGCTATGTGGTTCCGAACTCTCTCGCCCCTTCCGAAGGGTGGCGCCACCGTGCGCAGGGATGAGAGGGGATATACCGAGAGCGGGAAGTCACAGAACCGGAAGTAACACGAAGCAAGGGTTAGAGAACGCTCGAAAAGCCCTTCAACTCTTAGCACCCCTTTGCCTTCATCCCCTTAAACCCCCATTTTTTCTCTATCCTCTAATTCTTCCCCTCTATTTTGGGGTAAATGGGCGCTCACTTCCTTTTTTATCTTTCCTTCTTTAGCGCCTTCCTTCATTCCCTTTCCACTCTTTCTTACGATGCTAGAGGAGTTCATTACGCCTCGATGGAACGAGAATCTAACGCCCTCAACGGCGAGTATTTATTTTCTCTCACAAAGATGTTGGCAATTTTCCCCGTTCATTTCCAAACGCGATGTTTACTTCCCTCAAGAGGGATCAGAATTTCTAATCCAAATGAAGAAAACGGAGTGAGGGAATTAGTGTATATATTTTTAAGAATATCAATCAGAAAATAATATCAGGAAAAGCGTTATCATATTATTTGATATGTTGAGATGGAAAATATATTTATGGAGGGCTATCATTATTATAGTAAATTTTTAATCGATCAGATTCATCAAACATATACGTAAATCATTCTAATAAATTTGCTTAAATCGGTCAAATTCAGGACTAAAAATCCCAGTGAATACTGATCGTCTTCTTGCAGTTGCTTCATAATTGAGTCTTTTCGTAAACTTCAGTCGTTCCGATCGTAATATGGTATTATGATGTAAACAGGGTCTTCAGAAAAAAGAGCTCTGTTTCAATCCAACCTCATGGCTTAGCTACTCAGATTACATCAATTCACAACATGAAAAATGAAATAAGCGAATGCTTCGGAACAGAGAAAACGAACTGATGGAAATGATCATTAAATGGTAGCTTAAGAGGATTTACTACATTTTAATATTACAAAAATATGCGATTTTTAAATATGCTTCATTTAATTTCTTAAATTTCAGAGAAAAAATTTAATGCGGTGCCACAATTTCCGTTACTCAATAATAGTTTAAATGTATTCCTATTCCAATCACTTTGTAAAAATAAATTGAACCGATAGCGTTCTTAAAATGTTGAAATAAATCCAATTGATACGATTATATCTGATGAAAATAGATATTGAATATTAATGAATATATAATATATTAATGAATAATTTTAGTTTCAAGGTCGTTCAAGATAGTTTCCGAGAATTTACAAAGTAACTTAAGAGTCGCGAAATTTTCACTTATGTAATTGATTCGCGGCCTTTATCGGTAACAAGATTCAGAGAAATTTAGTAATTAGTCGAGTGGGTACGAATTCATTAGTATAAAATAAAGAAATTTACTTTTCATCTTTGATGAGACTCTCAGCTCTTACTTCATATCGCACAAATAAGTAACTATTCAAATTCTTATGAACAGAAATACTTCAAAACCAGTGTACGTTATTCACCTCTGAAGTGAGTTCATCAAAGGTTAGATGGAAGAAGAGACTTCATAGTCCTAATGTCGCCTAATGAAGACGAATATAATCGTTATTATTAGCGCAATTCTAAGTATAAATAACTAATTAGATAAAATGAAATTTTAAAACCAATTCTGCAAAAATATGAACGTAACTGAAAGGAGTTATACGAGCGAACAACGCATTACGGTGAGTGAGGGAATGGACCGTGTGCAAATTTAAAGCGGAGGCTGTGAAGACGTGACGGTCTCGCTAATGCATGTTGGTGGTAAAACAAGCATTCGCTGAAAGAGGTGGTGAAGAGGTTTTTTGAAAAGGCCAAGGTAAGATTATTCGTGGAAGCGAAATAGAATCAAAGGGAGAAATTAAAGAGGGGAAACGCGGGAAGGGGGACTAAGGAACGACTGCTCCTACGGTCTTAGCGATAGTCCGCTATCGCCGCAGTTTCTCATGTATGTTACATGTCTGCAAGGAAAAAGGTAAAGTGGGTTAGGGAGCGTGAATAGTAAGTGAATGTAGCGCGGCAGAGGACGAGAAAAGCGACTTTCATATTAAAATCGTCGGCGGAGTTCTCGGCCTGAACCAAAGGACATCTTTTACTCAGTAACCTGCTTAAAAACCTCTTCTTGGCCCACGAATCCTCCTCCAGATGCACCTTTAACTCGAGTCTTCCTTTCCGAAAGCCCATGAGATCGGCTAAGTTCCGGCATATGGGGTTAAGACTTGATGACATCGGGACTTTCACGGCTAAGGGGAAGTTTTCCGTAGAATTAACAAGAGACCTCGTGGGGCGCGTTATATTATTTACCAATGGGTTTGTAAACTTTGGAAGGTAGGCAGGGTGGATTAGGGAGACTCGAGTGACGAAATTATCTCGCGGATTTTTTAAAAATATCGTATCACTAAAAATTGCAGAAAATATATATCAATAGTTCAAATTCAATATTAAAAAGTAATGCTAATAATGATAAGAGGTTTTTCAACGATCTCGATTGAATCTATTTTAACAATAATGCTATTTTTATCAAAGCGCATTTCTCTTTTCCCCATTGCGTAAATGATTTCATGAGCATGTCTCAGTCGATACTGTCTCTACACATAAAAGAAATATCTAAAATGTTCTGCAATATTTTATGTTATATTTAAATAATTATTATAAATAGCAATTTAAAGATAAAATTCTTCTCGATTCATCTATTATGACTGGTTACTTTTTGGTTAACTTAATAAAATTAGAACCATTTTAAATTGCTTTTCACTCGACTGGAATATAAAATAGCAATCATTAGATTAAATAACCTTTCTCAATATCTAAACTGCGATGAATTTTAATTTTTTACTCCGAAACCTAAAGGACATTTTTCAAGTCATTTTCCAAAAATTGACTCACTCGGGATTTATGATTGCACCGATTTACTTGTTATTCCATTCTTTAACTGAGCATGAAAAAGACATTTTTGCCAAATTTAACCGAAGGAAGTGGGTAAAGATTTTGCCTCGAAAAGGCTTTTCTGAGAAATCATCGGCAAACTTATGGAACTGTGAGGCGACAAGAAAAAATATAAATTTTGGAATTTGTGCGGAAACTGAAGATTTGTTTTCCCTTCTGTGCTCATCGACTTCTTCCTTAGAATTCAATGCACTTTCGAAGTTTTTCATTCGCTCCATTTCCTACCATCATGTCCCAATTCGGCTGTTTAAACCTTCCTCTCTATTCAAGTGATTCGAAGAATTATTCAAAAGAGACAAATGACGAATTGCAATATCGTATGATTGTAATGAAAATTCTATATAAAACAAAGGCATTGAGGAAAATTGCGTCATTGGTCTCACATAAAAAGATGCAAGGTCTTCGCTACCCAAAAAATTAACTACTTCGCAGAATATGATAGCGCACCAATGGAATACGCTTTTACAAATTTCGTCTGGGGATCAAATTAATTCGGGGTATGGAAAGAATTCGTTACCTGGAAAATACAGCAGTTTAGAATAATTCCCATGGATATGGTCAGAAGGAAATTTAGATTTGTGTTTTCAAATGTTGTGCTCCTCAATTACTAACCATCTTTGCTCATTTTTATTGCTATAACATTAATTTCACAAATACTATAATTTTGATGCTACGATATGAAAATGTTGTAAAAGCAATGTTTAGACAAATATCACGGAAATACCTTAATATTCGAAAGTTAGAAGTTGTGTCTTATCATTCTATAAAAAGTTATGCATGGTGATACAATGACTTTCAAAAGTTTTTCAAATCACTTTAAACTTCATATATTCACATGTGAACAAACAAGTAGAAGCGAGAAATCGTAGCTTAGCTTTAATGTATTAAAGAGAATGAAATGTAATACTTAACGTTACAATGAATGGTATTGTTTGAATAAAATTTATCTTTAAATAATTTTCAATTCCTGTTTTATCACCCACTATTCAAGGAGTAATTTTTAGGAAAAGATTTTTAACATTAAAAGGATTCATCTGTTCTCCTCATCACATTGATCTTACGCTCAAATTCGGCAACTAAAGTATATGATCGATTATTAGAGGCACGAGTGTATAAGATGCAGTAGAAATATCACGCAAATGCGGAGAATCAAGAGTAGTTCAAATATAATAAACACTTTAATTGACATTCGTGAAATAAAATGACAGCCATGAGTCACTGCTTCATATATGGGATTGGATAGGTCTGGAGAGGCCAAGCTCCTTGAGAGTCCGAGCCATTTTTCAAATTTTGAAATTTACTCATTAAAAAAGTTGCAAAAAAGGTATCTTTAAAAATGAACAGAAATTTTATTGACTGACAACATAAATTAAAGCACCAAATGTGTATATAATTAAATATTGTGAATAAACACATTTATTTAGTCTTTTGTTAAGTCTTTAAATTTCTATGAATCATTTTTGGCAGCACTTCTTAATAATTCTCTCAGATACTGATCTAAATACTGACCTGTGTTTGGATTTCACGAATTTTAAACTGGAATAATATGATTCATTACTACGTTGTTCCGAGTAATGAAATAATTCTAACAAAAGCCGCAGTTTGACCTGTATTATAATGTTTCCCCAACTTATCGATCCTACTCTAAATTTCATGTGCGTTCACATTGACAGTCTCAATCAAAATTAATAGAATGATCTTAGGCTTTCGAGGTGAATTGAATGTAAAAAGGTTTCTCGGGTTACTAACCAGAATAAATTAGGTTACATTGCTGTCACCTAAGCAACGACAGCAATGTCACCTAATTTAACGTGGCTGGTAATCCGAGAAACCTTTCTAAAAAAGGGAATTAACTAAGGGTTTCTCCAATCGATCCTTATTTCACTCATTCATTTACACCACATTCTTTGGGAAAGAAATTTTTTATCACCTCTTTTCTTTCGTTTTGTTTGCCATCCGTCTGGTTTCTATTCATCTTTGGGTTTATCTTTCCTTTGGCTTGGTTTTTCGGTGCTTCCTAGTTAGATAAATCATTGTTATCCGTTGTACTAATGTAAATTCAGTTTAAATGATGATATAAAATTTTTTAAAAGATTAACTTGAACTCAATCTTCCAGGTTCCTCTCATGTCTGAACACAAATTTCCAGACAATCATTTGAACAATAAATTACATTTAGCCAGAACAATTCTAATCCATAAAGCAAAGATAGTACCGAGCAAAGCCTTGGCTGTTTATCAATTTGGGAGAACAACAAGACGAGGAACATATGAATGAATGAAACAATAATTTAAACTCGCATTTGTATTCAAATGAGAATCTGCGTCGCAAACGCTCACTTATTTAAATTTTGATCGCCAGTCTTAGTTGATTCGGAGGAAAAAATGGAGTTTAATTCAGCTCATCTCAAGAGAGATCGAATGCGATACGAATAAATTATTTCTTCCGCATTATTCCTCACAGATCAACTCGTTTGTCGTTTACAAGTTCTTCTTTACATTTTAAACATCTTCTTACAGTGATGAAATTCTACTCCGAGTCACCTAAACAATGTTTCGCCATCATTTTTTAGATTAATTTGATATCATACTTCTTTTTCGAGATATCGGAGTGAATCCACGATATCTACAATAACACAAGGTTTAGCATGGTATCACTCTGCAATCCTATAAATGTTGGATACTCTCATATTCGTATAAATTTTAGCAAATGGTTACGCTTAATGGTTAACTTCCTCAACTTCTTCTTGCAATTTTAGACTGAATTACGAATGATGCATTTCATATGAAAAGTAGTAAGTCACGAATTTGGTGAATTCAAACCCATAATGTCATTATGTTTGCAGTGATGTCAAGCAATTATTTACTTGACAATGAATTGCATTCGACTAAAAATATCCTTTTATAACCGAAATAATTTATTTGATTACGAATTTCGAGGCAAATTTGATATTCAGACAAACTGTAACAACACCAATAAAGATTATGACTGTGTCACTTATATGAAGTTAATATATGTAAGTAGAAAACTATTTTAAAGATTTAATTATGGTTAATAATTGGCAATAATTCCTGTTTAAACTCCCATCAAATAGCTGTTTCCTTTCCATTAATTTATTACATATGTGCACGACTCACACAGAAATGTAAACGATGAGTCAGATATCTTTTATCGGAATATTTATATACTAATATATATATACACTATGCATTAAATCTACTATTATAAATAGATATACTAATATTAAATCTTCAGTAGTTGTTTATGACAAATTTTTTACCTTGATACAATAGAATTTCTTCCTTTTATATTATGATTGTTTTCCATTTCGGATTCTATCGTATAAGATGTTTTTCGCAGTTATTTCTGTTACACAGTTAATGCATGAATGAGTAGCTGAGAATATAGAATATAAACATTGATTCTATAATTCAACGTAATAGAATTTTTGATTATTTCCATTAGTAATAGCATTGATTTGGGAAGGTGTTCTATGGGTCACAAACATGTCATTTGAAATACTCGTATTTCAATTTCTCCAACACGTGGAAGAGATAAATTTCATTTATTCATGTGCAACAGAAATAACGAGCATGCATGGGCTGAAATATTCATTACACAATAACCAATTAAAGTGACTTTTAAAAAGGACCCACCAGAGAGTAAAATTTCCCATCAGGACTCGCTAAAGGTGCATAAGAATTCTAAATGTGTTCAGAGAATGAGCGGCCATCTTTGCAAATTAGTTTCATAACGACCCATGAAAATTGACGTGAATCACGTTGGAATCTAATCTAAGGCTGCCTGCGTGTTTACACTCGAGAACTGGATGCCAATTGAGAAGAGGGGAATGATAATACAGACGGAGGGGGGGCTTATGGGAAGGGTGCGGACGCCCTCATATCCTACCCTCCATTCCGTGTCGTTAATCACCGAGGCCACAATTCTGATGACTTGAGTCAACGTGATATATCTTCCCTATGGATCCATAATCCCTTTCCCTTGCGACATTCACGTCTGTTCCCGTTCTCGCACATATTTCCCCTTTTACCTTTTTCTTGGACATCCATATTCTTCCCATCATTCCTAGTTCGGATCCCTCTACGATCAAGTTGTTCTGGAGTGTGTTCTAGAAGGTATCTTCCGAGAGCCCATTCAGCGAGGGAAACAGTTTCAATTTCAACGTCTTACGCAGGAAATCTGCGTTCGAGATTAATATATTCCTTTTGGAATTAATGACGAACGAAATATTGACAACACGAATCGTTTTGATTTGCCTTTGTATCCAAGTTGAGCCTTAGAGATTTTTTGTTGAATTTATCGAGGGGAGTCTTTGGCCTAAGGATCCATCATCCAAAATTAAACTCGACAAAGAAAATATTCGGATTATTTAAAAAAAATGATGATTCCAGAGAAAACTGTATGGAAGCTGACTCTTAAATTTCCCATGGTTTTATATAGAGGCCATAAGGGATGTAAACTATATCCCGAAGGCGATCATAATATTTATTACTTGTCATAAACTAGTGATAAAGGTTTAGATGCGTTATTGCACTCTTTATGGACGTTTAGTTCAAATTAATATTCTCGATAAATGTTCGTTTACTTCGCCAACGTAGATCGAAACCCTTCTTCTGTCACTAATGGAAGGAAGAAGGTGACTGGGTTCGCTTTAGGTAACAGATATTCCCCGTGGCTCTGCTTATATCGAAAGCCCTCCGATGCTTAATTCACTTAGGTACATCAAATATCCAGGAATGTTGATGGATCATTATCACAAAGCTCTACTTCCTCCAATCCCCGTTCCTTCCGACCAACTTCTCCGCATCAAAAGTCATTTCCGTCCTTCTCTAATCATTTGTACTCTGGAAACGTACCGATTGGATGATCTCTTATTTCGTGGATTGGTGTATGAATAAATAATTTTTTGAAATGCCACTCCATTTTTAGTTATTCGAAAGCTACTAAAAACAATTCCTGCGATAAAAATTAGAAAGAATAAGGGAAGCATATAACATGTTTAATCTGAGGAAAATCTGTCATTCTTGCAATCCATCTGTCTTCACATGAAATAAATGATCCCTGAATAGAGTAAAATAATCAGCACCAATGTAATGCATTCAATATAAAAGTAAGGAAATTATGAAGCCCTTATTCAAATCTTTCATTATCCTTTAAGGGATCGTTTAAATACATGTAAGCATGGAGAACTGACTTCCAGATCCTGATTTTGAAAATATATTTAGGGAATAGCAGTCAACTACTTCTATCTTCCATGAACGAATTCAAGTGCGAATATTTACCATAATAGATCAAGCTAAGTGAGATATAATTCCATCGGTAAATAATATTCTTACTTAATTAATAATTATACATTTACAATCTTTTAATATTTTTTAAAATTTTTCGACACTTTATGCAATGCTAATTATTCTAATATTAATCGAATTACGCTAGTATAAGATGTGAAATATCGAACGAGAGATTTCAAGAAACTCAACTTTCCTTAGCTGGCGTTTCTTTGGAAACAAAACCATAAACAAGCGGGAACATTGCTTTTGAGTCCGCGCACTGCATGGAGGTCCGAGGAGAAGATTTTGAGCGATCACTTTGGAAGCTCTTGCTTTGATTAGGGAAAGGGTGGAATAATCGGAAGATAGATAGTGTCCCAAGGGAGTCTGGGGATGCAGATGCTGGAAGACGGATGAGGAGGGGGGTTGTTTGGGAAGAGACGGTCGTTCCATGAAGGGTGGTGAGGCCACATACGTATTTATGCGGTGGGAATGAAAAAGTTCTGAAGATGAAAATGGAAGATGATACTTAGAAAAGTGGTATGAATGTTAACCATTTTATGCTAGAGGTAATAGGGGTAGAGCGTGCTAGAAAATGAATTTTCATCAGTAAATTGTAGTTAACCGTTTGTCGTGGCTTTAGCATGACATCAACGGATATGCTCTATCGAAGGAGTTTTTCCTCAAATGGACAAATGCTTATGGTTTTTTAAATGACCGTGTAAGGCGTGAACTACTTTTAAACAGGATAAATTACCATTTATACGATAATGATGCTTCACAAGAAACAAATTTTGGAATTAGAAGAACGGCTTCTTTAAAATATGATAAGATCCTGAAATATTATTTTCAAGTTTCAATTGACCTGAAAGATGTATATAACAGAATATGTGCCTCACATTGTCTACAGAGTGAATTATTATAGAACCATCGATGTCAAGATATTATCAAACTCTGAACAATTTACATGATCTTGAATCAATCAGAGGTGAATAAATTTTAATTTAAATGAGGAGAATGGGAGTCAAAGTTCTATTATAGTTGTTCTATAAAATCGATCGAATGTGTTCAGAAAAAAGCAGCTACATATTTACCCTGCAAACCACCTTTCGGCGTTTGGCAGGGGGGCCTAGATTTCTGACAGGTGAATATGACGGAATGGATAGAGTAGAAACGCGAAGGTGAAAAGACTAGGATTTTTTCACCCGTGTATGGGTGAAACTGCTAGGAAAGATTCAGCTTCCAAACTCAAAGATTCTATATATGAAGTAAGGATCGCTCATTCAGTTCCTTCTTTAACTGAACGAATTAGCATCGGTAAATTTCCCTTTATTAACAGAACCACGCTTGATTTGAACGCGTTACCTAAAGATAATCGTAATGACTTATTTTTTAAACTTTTATTAATTTTTCATTTTCTTTTGTGATACCCTTCATACTACACAGATACGTAAGATTGATTGCATGTTAGATAGTCTGCCATCTGGTTTGTACCTGTCGTCTCACTGATTATAATGATAACGACAAGGAAAGGTCAGAGTTTAAAAAAAAGTGTAACAAATGAGCGTATGATTGCATTTTAATATATTGGAATCGGTTGATAGAATGGAGTTAAGGAAGGAGTATGGTGGTTTTGCAGGAGGGTTTGTTGAATAGAAGGGCCCCTAGGCCAACTACTCTCTCCCAAAGGCAACAGAAGTTCGGAAAATGATTTCGTTCCGAGGCGATGGACCCGTAGAGAGATTTTTCCCCTGAGGAAAATAGAGGGTTATGGGAAACCAAATAGCCTTTTCCCCTCAACATCAACTTACTTTTTCATTTTTCCTGCATACATAGTTTAAGTAATAAGATATAAAACTTTCTAAATAAAACTTGAGAATAAATAAAAACAACGCTAAGCTTATATGCTAAAATCTGCTAAATTTATTCAATGAATGCCATAGTAGACAAAGGGTGATGTAGTTGCCACACAATTTAACAGAAAAATGTCCAAAATCGAGTTAAATTGCTTTAATTACCAATAATTTATGACAATAAATATCTTTTAAATCTGCTAAAATCAGAGAAAAATGTATGCCCAAAATATATATAAACGAATCAAAGTGATCAAAAAGTCAACAAACATTTTGTTCGAAAAACTGCAGAAACCGAGTGAAGGTGGTAGATAAAAATCTTTCTAAACAATAACAATTTCTTTACTCCGTCTTTACCTTCCGAGGACAATGTGTGCTAAAATTGATTAGGTAACAAAAAAGAGGAAACTCAAGAAAGGATAAACAAGGACGGTGAACACGAATACACAGTGTGTATGGGCAAGAGGACGTTTGATTAATGAAGCAATCCGTGACTGCTGCTGCTTGTGTCCACCCCTGTCCATTCCGCTCTTAGTCTTGTTCCATGGACCGTCCATCTCGACTACAAAAAGAAACCGTCTTTTCTCATTTACTTTTTCTTTGTTGGAATTGGACGTGTGAAAACTCGGTGAAATGGAGTCTTTACTTAAGGACATCACTCAAAATAAGGAAGCCTCACAAATTCGATAAATTACTTGATTTAAGGCTTTGAAGACTGATACACAGTCAAAATTAAGCGATTCCTATATTTCACGAACAGCTTTTGTAATGAATATGTAAGCGTTATTGATAGAACGCCTAACATGCTTTTCAGAGAAGTTATGAACATTTTTACAGAAAATATAAAAAATGAAAAGATGCATCTGAAGATTCTATTTATATATGATCTAGATTCTACAGGATTTAATTCATGGAACCATCACTGTATTATTCCTTATTATAGACTAAATAGTGATTCGTAAGTTTTCTCGTTATTGTACCATTCACAAAAAATGAACAAATTTGTGCTGAAGCTTATTTTACATAGTATTTAAGGCATATCAATTCCAGGAATACACAGACAGGGAATTTAAATAATGTAGTTATATATGCTTGATTGATATGTGACATTAATATGCCTAAATATTCCTTAATAAGATTCAACATAAATTTATATATTCAGTACTGAAGCAAGTACATAAGAAGAAATTATATAATCGGATTCAACCAATCAGAATTACAATTCTTCCACCAAGATTTAAAAAGTATAGATTCTGATCACTTTGATTATATGTACATCCGATATGTTTATATATATATATATATATATATATATATATATATATATATATATATATATATATATATATATATACACATATTTTATCTTCCTCAATTTAGACCTATATTTAAAGTACCACTGCCTTATAAGCCAAATCAGGAGAGATAAGACATATGTTCAGCGATTTATATTACTTAATTAATTTAAATAATTAATCGATTTAATGTTTCCATAAAATCTTTGCATTGTTGATTTGAAAGAGTTCAAATAATGGCTTTATGCTACGCTGTAGCTACCTGTTGGTTTAACTCGAGATCTACGTTTCCTTTGTTTACGAATTAATCCGACTAAAAACATAATAAAATTGATTATATAAATTAATTTATTTAATAATTATCTTAATGACGAAATTCACTAGAAAAGTCAGCATAACTAATGCGAGTTGCTTTCGAAGTTGGACTTTTATAATAGAAAATCAACTTTTATCATTTATCCCACTTTTTTATTTAGTATATTTAGTCAAAAATTGTAATCTACAAATTTAAGATAGTATTTGTACATTGCTTAAGTTTCGTATATTGTAAATTTAAAATATTTATGCCTGGTACATGTTAGTTCAAAAAAGTAGACAGCAATTCTTCACAGTGAAATTCTGATGATATGCTTTGAAATGAAATCGCAAACGAAGGTATCCGCTGAATAATTGATTACCTTATGTAGTGCAGGTGTTGAGAAGGCAGAATAAGGGAAGGCATCGGTGGAACAAAGAGAATAGGGAAATACGACAGATTAGAATGGAGTTGCAAAGAAACGAGATTAAGCGAGGAAAATCAATGGGTTGGCCGTGCAAAACCATCCCGTAAGGCTACCTTATCTTAATCCAGCTGCACAGCAATTCAACTCGTCACCATAGTCCCTTCGGCAGTCTTTCCTTCGTAAAATAACAAATTCCAATTTGTAGCTAGGAATAACAATTCCCTTTTGTCCAATCGTTTTCTTTCTGCCCCTTGAGCTAACGTGGGTTCATGAATGCGGTATACATGAGAGTGCTGACAAAATTAATCAATAAAGCATCTGCTGTTGTTTGCGGAAAGGCAAACTGGTTAACTTGATTTCTCGGAGCTTTGCATCTGGGCACCACGTCAAACTCCCCCGCTCTTCCCATAATACTCTGCGAGACAAAGGGAGGGTCACGGCGGATGCGTGCGTCACCGCATCTTCTCTCCGAAATCTTAGGAGAGAAAAGCCAAATGCGAATCGGTCGAATTTTAACTGTTAGAACTCAACTCTCTTTTTTCTTTAGAGAATGTAGCAATAAAATTGCTGATGATAACACAGTTCATTAAAATTTAATAGTGTTCAGTAATTAATACTTTGAACGTAAACTGAATTATGAAAATAAATCTTTTCAGCCACTTGTTACGCTGGAAATTTACGTCTGCTATAACTATCTTTACAATTAAGATTTCTCAAGGCAATAAGCAGTTGTGAATTTTCAGTATAATAAGAGATGTCTATTCAAAATCGTGACTGATAGAAGAATTTCATACATAACTTTTATCCAGCATAGAATTGTGTTTTAACTGACGATTGAACATGAACATTATTCCAATCTAGCCAAATCAGTGTATTATTTTTTCTAATCAACAACATTCGAACTCCAAAAGTGCTTCTGCATATAATGCAATATTTATATATAGATAAGGCGTTTATAACTTAATAACTCCGTATCGGAATATTTTTTTCTTTCCCAATTCCCTTTTTACAGTAATAAATCAATTTTTCAAAACGAATAAACTATTATTTTATAAAATATGTTATTTCAATAAAACATTTTCAATGCTATTTAAAATCAATATACTATCCCCTCAGTTTTCATTGTATTTTTTAAAAGAATTAAAAGCGTGCCTCTTAAGTTTGCTACACACTTATTGCGCATAATATTCCACTTTTTCGCTCTATTCTTATCCTGATACAGCACGTAAAATATAAAAGATCTTGATACTGCAAATCTTGGCGACCAAACCTAGGAATAAATAGATGTAGAAAACTCTTAACGTATCCATACTCCAAATTGCCGCTCAACGACAGCCATTGACCAATCTTGTCAGAATACTCAATCACGTAAGGTTTATTAGAGGGCATCTGTGATTCGTCTGGTATCGACTGCTCCTCAAAAAGTGATCCTGAACAGCGTCTCACAAGGGGACCTTTAGGACTGCGGCACGGGATTTTGGATAAGACCGGTATGGATGTGTAGTTCAGATATTACTTATGACAACCTGAAAATACGCTCCCTCATTTCTTTGTAATTAATGTTTAAAAATCGTCAATCCCAGCCGCTTCCACTATAAGCCCCGCGGCAACCGCTTATCAACAAGCGAATGGTGGCGTGGTGCTAGCGTGTTAGATTACTAATAAAACTGCACTTGGTTTAAACCCGGTTAATATTTTTTGTTCTTTTTTTCTTCAAACACTTTCTTTTTTCACTTTGGCAAACATTTAATCAATTTATATGCTGTGTTATTATTTTATTTTTCATTTTACGTTTTATAATGAACCTGATCTGCTTCAATTACACATGATTCCTACTTTAATTAAGTATGTATCCAGTGACAACTACGTTTCGTTTGCCATAAAAATCTCCGATTGACTCCCTTTAAAATACAGCTTTTATTAATTCCGCAGGAATCCGTAATATGCGAAAGCAACATTTAACTTTCTGTTTTCTTGTAAACCATTTGTAACACAGATGCTGCAATCAAATTACTACGAGATATCGGTTTCCTATATCAATGACATGGCTTTGTGCGATAAGATGAGGCAATTCCTTCCACCGCCATTATACGAATGAAAGTAATCCAAAATGGATTAGGAGACCGCTTTAGGATAATTCCAATATCGCTCCCTTGTTATTTTTACCAGAATACTTAAACCGGTTATTCGGCCATGAATTATGCATTCAAACAACATTATTAACCATTCCCTTTGGTTCAGCATTGGAAATACGCCTCATCAAAACCCCCATCTCATTCCTTTCTCATCCCACTCTCGTGTTCTCTGTATGTTGTCCAAGCACGCCCGTATGTGCTTTGGGCTTAATTAATCCTCGATTGAATGGAAACAGGCACCATTGATTTCCAACCCCACCAATCGCACACACCATCCTCAACTTCCTATACATTCCACCTTCTCCTATCTACACTTTGTGTATTAATTCTCCTCTCTATATTTAAGTACATTACATCCATTCAAGCATCTCCTCTATAGCGAGAGATATGCGTTAAATCTTTTGCCGATCCTATTCACTTCTCGTTTTCACTGTGAATTCTTTAGGAGAATTAATATAATTTTCTTTCTATACGATGAATCAGAATCTACATTGTTATTAATATATTAGTATCAAGGGATGATTTCTTATGAAATTTTGTCTCAAACCAAATATATTAATGTAAAAGCAAGTAAATTTCAATGAAAAATAGAACAGAAAATTATATTTATTTTTCTTAAATGACAATGATATTTTTAAATGAAACTATTTGATTAGGACAAAATAATGGTCTTCTTATCTCCAAGTTTTGAGGAGGAAAGGAAACTAACATTCAAATACTACTATATGACTATAATATAGTATACTAATACTATATTATAGTATACTTAAGACTATGTTATAGTATATTAATACTATTTGCCGCGAATCCAAAAGTTTATGAATAAAATAATATTATAAATTACTTGTAACTTAGTCAATACAGATTTTATTAAGCTGTCATAATATAGATCTCAGCAGCATGTGTGGATTTTACTGTTACCATTGGTCAATGGAAATCAATTTTAGAAGACATGAGCTCATAGGAATTCCATTGAAATGAACTTGAAGGCAAAGTTGAGACATAAAAACGAAGAAAAAGACCGAAGGTTAAATAAAACTTAATAAGGAGGAAAGTAGGAAAGAGGAAATATTAGAAAATAGTTATGATAAGATATAAAGGAACGGAGTGTTGCAGTCAACTAATCAGCTGATTGAATTTCCAATAATAGTGAAGATTATCTCTGAATTTCACTACTAGTATTTAAATTAATTATTATTCATTATAAAAATATAGTAATATATAATATATAATCATTAGATGATTAGTCTAAGATTTTCCTCCAATAAATATATGCCGATTCTTAGAGATACTAAGGTGATTATTTAGAAACTTTCACGAAAACTTAAAGGAATGTAAATTAGCTACATAACATATCTATTAGATCTCTGTTGTAGTAGAGTGCTGATGTGTAGTATTGCAGATCCCTCAGTTCCAAAAGTATGTTATATATTGAACAATAACGAATGTTTCAATTATATTAATTTGTAACTAAGTAATCCAAATCGAAAAATACATTCAATTTACAAAGAAAATTCATTTCTGAAAATAAAAAAATACTTCAGATAGGAATTAGTTTAGATAGAGATTTAAGGTAGGCATTAGTAAAAATTCATGCTTGAATAATGAAGTAACATTTATCTACAGTGGGTTCTATTCCAACCTGGCAGTATGGGAAGCTTACATGGAAGTAAATACACGTCAACTGCCGTAAGAGGTCATTCTCTCTATTTCTCTACTATTCACGTAAAAATTCAGATTTTTTCGGATAAATTGAAATTATTAGTTTCGTAGTTTACTTTGTTCTTATATGGAAAAATTGGATAAGAATGACTTTTTCCACACATTGTGAAGATTTTAAACTGAAGTATATAAATTTTTAAATGTAAATTAAACGAGAGTCATTAAAGACTTAAATAAATATCTTGAATAGAACTTAGTTTCTATATATTAATTGGCTTGAACGATTAATTTATCCGGAGGTTAGGTATTACTTGAATTATTTTGTACTAAGATGTGATTATTCTAGGGGTAGTGTTATTTGAATTTCATGTATTTAGAAGATGCATATTATAATTTTAGAAGAAATTGCATTTCATTTTGGATTAGATCAGTTTCAATAACGTTCGTAAGGAGCTACCGTTAGAATTTTAAAAGTTTTTAAAGATTTATATCTTCCATTGTAATGTCTTCACCGCTCCGTGGAAAAAAGTCATTTTCTCAAAATTTAAGTTAAAATCAACTAAGAAAAACTAATACTATTCATTGACTCGCGCGTGAGGCCTTACGATTCCCAATTGCATAGAAATTTTGAATAGACTTTTTGAAATTTGAATAGAATTTTTGAAAAGAGTCTTTGATATCCCTCATCATCAAACGTTAAATTTAAGAAAATGGTACTTCAAATTATTCATTTCTGTATCGATAAAAATATCGAATATTAAAAATACGTAGAATTATCTCGTCAATGGAAATAATATAAACATGTTTGAATGAAATATGGATAAATCAATTATTTTTAAAGCGATTTTGGTCGAGATTTTTTTGCAAATTACAACTAACATATGCAAAGGATTATGAAATACTTTATTTAAATAATCCTTATAAGTTATCCTCACATCGGCGTATAGCGTATTGGTGAGGGATAAATAGATTATTCCTCATTTTCCTAAAAAATTAAAATGCAAATTTTATTTTAGTTAAATAAAAAATTCCTTTTTTACCATTATGTGCAACTTTTGTATTGATAAAAGTGAAAACTTATAATTATATATAAGAAGTTGGATTATCATTGGATTATCGTGGAAACTAATCCACTTCTTTCCTTGACTGTCAAATTATTTTCTAATTCCTCATTCTTTTGTATTTAAAATATATGACAATGATTATATAAAGAGTAAACATAATCCGCGATATTGATTAAACACTGCGACCTGTGCGTAGTCCCTTGACAGATATCTCTCCATGCACAGAGCATTTCCATAATGCCACGGAAGGCAATATTCGGCAGTTGATCATCGACACGATACGACAATTAACGGAGTAACAATGATACTCAACTGTAGGTACTGTGATGAATCATGTCTGAGAACAAAATGATGTTTGCTTCCAATTTACTTTAAATTTTCAAGGAAAATGTTTTCATCGACACAAGGTATTTACATCATCATAATTGAACTTCAAAGTAGAAGCTAAACAGAGCCAAACTTATCTTAGAATCGAAAGGAAAATATATTAAAAATTCCCGATTTTCATTTCCGAGTTATCAATACGCGTCAAAATGGAAAGATGGAAATTCTTACTGAAATAGGCAACTGTGTAAGGTGTATGAAATAAAAGGAAGGTTTTCTTCAAGATTAGTGCTCATTAGTATGCAGTAGTTGGAACATTGATTATACAATATCCAGATGCTAATAAGCGACGATTCACATCTCGATGTTCATTATAATATCGTATTTACTCTAAATATGCCATTTGATGGTTACGGATTTAGAGATTTTTAAACTATGATTTTTTAGTAGATACATTTTTAAACACATTTAATTCTATCCCTGAAATTATAAAGGCGTATTCCCATAATGTTCAACTGGAACCTATATCGCATGTAGCTTTTATTGCATTTCATTCGTGTTAGTTCGCTATTTGATCTGGAATGCGCAAGTGTATTAACAGGAAAGTATCAGTCACATCAAATAGTTTGCATTTATATAGGTAGAGTGTACTGCTATGTTTAAAAACTCCGACCTTGTTATATCCAATTATGAAAACTAGAATAACATTTATTTGAATTTAAGTGCCATTAAAAACATTTGAAACTAGCTATTCAGAACTAATGACAATTATAACTAAATATATAAATAAATAAATAAATAAATAACCTTACTTAGGATATAGAGTCTAAAAATTTTCTTCTATAATTTAAAACAAGAAAAAAGAGAAAAAGCTCGCAGAAGTGCAGGAAACTGTAAGCGGATTAAATTACACAGAAGCTGAAGGGACAAATCCCAATGTAGGAGAACAAATTCTAGAGGAGAGAAGAGCCTATGACTGAGTCAAAAGAAGCTCAATAGCATTGTTTGATAAAAATGAGTCTGATGGTTTTCTTTGAAAAGATTTATGCTTCCAAATGAGAATTATCACTAATAAAATCATTTTATATAGGCGTTAGGTCGTGGAAGGTCAGGTCTCTCTCACATAGACAAAATTTTATTTACGTTGGTCGGTCACTTTCAGATCATTTAAGTTGATCAAGAAGAGTTACTTTTATTCATACTCACATCTTGCCGTGCATTTGCAGCTTTCGTCAGATGAGTATCGACAGGTGATGGCTATTTAAGCACGTTCCATCAAAACCTCTGACAGCAGCTCTCAAAACCGCTCGGACGCATCAACGCTCCCGTAAAGAGCGGACAATTAATCAGTTGAATGGTCTGTGGTTTGATGTTTTGGCAAAGGACACACTTCCGATGCACACAATTAGATGTGATTAGGGGAAAATTACGGGATTGTTCCGAATTATTCTTCATATGGCTATGGATGTAAGTGATAAAAAGATATTTAAGGATACATAAAAGGGATTTTAGAATGAGAGAAATTTAGAAAAATCGGCATAAAGTTATTATTAATATCTTAGTAAAGTAACGAAAATGTTACTATTCACAGGTGGAGAGATGTTGAAATTAAGTAAAACTGGACCGCAATTTGTAAAAAATTGTGTCGATAAAATAAACTATAACCGAGAGAGAAATGTATCCATTTATAGTATAGTATAATTATATATAATTTTTCACTAATCACTATATAAATACAAGAAATATGCTTTAATATGCTAAACGATATCACTGTTGGTGAAAATATTAAATCAGCCAACTATAGCTAAAACAAAAATCTGATTTGTCTTCGAATATAAAATCAAAGAATGGTGGGTGAACAGAATGCTTGCTATAAATTTTATGCTACAGAAGTTTAATATCTAGTGAAAAAAGCTGTTAAGCCGATGTTTATAGTATTTTTCCACAAATATATCTGATTTCAGGAAAATCCGAGAGGAAGGGCGTAAGAAAACTAACGTAAATTTACCGTAAATCAGATTCCTTATCTTCGCTTGCACAGACTGACTCAATACGGCAGCGATGATAAATAGCGACTAGTCACCACCCGAAGCTTAAATCCAATCAAATATCGTCCATCATTGGAAGGAACTCCCTTACGCAGCATACCGTTTTCAGAAATAAAATTAATCCACGACTTGGCAGAAGGAAAAAAACCGCAGACATCATTAATAAAGATTTTGGAATTAAAATCTTGATAAAACGAATAATCTAACTCACCTATCCCTCCCCTGTACCGCAAGAATTAATGGACCTTATTGCCGCACATTCATTACAAAAATCAAACACCCTTCCCCTTCGTCTTTTTTATATTCGCTCAAACACAAAATGATTAATGACCTCGTCGGACGTTTGACGTCACAATGAAAACTTCCTCTCTTTTTCCCGCGAAGACTTAATTGAACACCGGCGAATTTAACATTCGAAGAAAAACCGGCATAAAAAGCAAACGAGAAGATGGAAAGTGCCGTAGAGTTATGGGGCAGAAACCCCCGGAGACGATTGTAGAAATATCCTTTGCGATATAACCGATGCTTTCTCGTGTGCGATGTACCAACCCTTCTTCCATAGCATCGCGTATCGCTGAAATGTCGATTCAATCCAAACACCACCCGATCCTCGGATCCAAATAAAAATGAATGATTCCTTTGAGTTGGGGAGGAAGGAATTAATAGAAGGCTTAAATAAAAGTTTCCTCTTTCGATTCCCCTTCGAAATCTTTATTATCATTCAAACTCGCGCTGCTTCCGAAATCCATCCGTTGCTCGCCTCTTGGTCTCGAAAGAATGACAGCCGGAGGGCTATTGTCTTCTTTGCAGTCTTTATGCGCGACCATTAACTACTGTTACGCCTTCTCGTATCCTCAACTTTCCCACTGCTTTTTCCACCACGTTCCTTTTTCCTTGAAATCCACCCGCCTCTCGCGAAATTTCGAATTCATTATTCAACGAGGGTTTGCTTGTGGAGGTTTCTGCAGTGAAGAACAAGAAAAGACAATGCTGTCTCCGTCTTGAAGAGGAATGGAGGAAACTTGTGAATGACTTGAAGGTATTCATACCCGATAGAGGAAACTGTTTATTCTTCCTTGCCATAAAACTCTTTCCTTCTTGAATCCCTCTCTTAATTTTTATTTCTATTTATATTTATCCATCACCGATGTAAACTTTAAAAACATACAAATTCATAACAAAAAATATCGAAGGAAGGTAGAATTCATGGAAAAAATTCTCTTTTCGTGATTCAAATCAATTTCATGAGGCATATCTGATTCATGATGATGTCCTGTCTTCATTATGCATAACGTTGATCCGATAATTTTCCATTTAAGAAAGGATATACGTGTTTTAAAGTTTCCACTCTTTTTAATTCTAAATAAAGATGAAAAGAATCTGTTCGAATGCTTTCACTCTCTCACGAACTCCAAATTTTTAGCGTTACACCGAAAAGCGTTATCTACGATTAAAATAAACTTAAGAGGTAAATTTAAAAACTGAATAAGCGGTCGAAAACGTTTCGCTTTTAACATTAATTATATTCCTCTTTCAGTTTGGGGATAGCATCTCACTAGTCCAAAACTTCGACAGAGGATCAATAACAAGTATGTGCTCCAAGAAATTAAAGAGAAGGTAATCCGTGAAAAAGTTTCTCAAGCACAAGATGAAGCGACTCATTTATTTTCTCTTTACTAAGATTTGCAGTTTCTGCTTCTTCCTCTGTTTACTTGATTTGAAGAGCTTCCAACATTGATGTATCAGCAAAGATTTTCCGTACCAGTCATCAAGTTGAATTTCTGGAGAAGCACTTCTCGGAGCAGAAACAAGGCGATTTATGACGGTTGAGCGTCTTCTGTGCATCCTGAACTCCATGATTATCCACGCGTTATGATGAATTAAACACTGGCGCATTGTCTTATCAATCAAACACGCTCTCACCGGCATTCGCTGATATCTGGCTCATGAATGACTTAACTGACAAGGAAATACAGTATGATGACGAATTGGGAGTGTTCCATCTTTTCTTTATATTAACGATTTTAAAGACGTTTACAGCGACGCTTATTCATTCAGCACATTAACAATTTTATTCAAGCGAGTCATTCGAGTGTGGGTCGAATAAGCTGTCGGTCAGTCCAGCGATGATCGGGATCCCATTCAAAGAAAGTGACAACCAAATGATGTGAATCATAAAATAACCGCTAACGAATTTCTGAGGCCGAGTATTTACCGTAAACCTCTTTTTCCTTATCAGAAACATATTATCGATAACGATAATTCAGAAACATGTCACTGCTGAATGTCAGTTTCATTTTGCTATGAACTGATTAATGCTCGCACTCCAGTGAACTGGAAGGAAACGGGAAGTGACGAAATGAATGCAATGTAATCGGGTGGTAATTATCATGAAATATTTGTCAGACTTTGACTGACTGCCGGAGAGTTTATAGTCTCTCCTAAAATTTATCGAGAATAAGACGCCAACTCAAACTAGTTAGTTCTTTACTCGTCTCAGATTTCTATTTCCAGCGTGCATTATAAGATAAAAGTTTATGAAAAGAGTATTAAGAGAATAAAGTAACTTAAGTCAAAGAATAATTCCAATGATATTGAAAATGAATTGATCAGAACTTCACTCTCGTTATTTTCTTACTACGTCATAACCACTTCCAACGATCAAGAACAATGAGAGAATGAACACAATGAAGATGTTGAATATGTTTAGAAACCAGAATGAGTAAAAACTTACCCTTTTGATTCGAAGTCGCCAAATACTTCCCTTTTCAAAGAAGCATAATATGGTTTATGAAATGTTCACTACTTTGCCACTGTAACTCCATGAAGACACCAATGCAAACTTAACCGTTATTCATGGGTCAGAAATACGAAGTGTCTTCTCAATTGTAACCATATATTCTCCGTTTTCGCTCTCTCGTTTGTCTGCCGAGTGGTTAGGAATGATTCACCGATACGCAGCTGTTTTGTTTACGGTAAAAGGAAACTGAATAGTATTGAATACGTTTCACTTACTACTGCATCTAACTATTACCCGTCTATTGAGTTTAGTTTCCTTCAGCTATTAAAATGGAACCTAAGGGTTTAAAATGAAATTTCAACTTTAGAAAATGTTTTCACTTCCGATGTTGGTTCGTTGAATACTATGAACGCCATGCGCACAAGACTCAAACTTCTCAGGAATTTGTTTTCATGATTCTTCATGATGCAGTATTTAATTCAAGGCAGATGAAATTAGCACAATATGGACAAGATGGAGCAGTTATGACGTGACACGTCTGGAAATGGCTTTTCTGAGACATTAAGGAGCAGACGAACAAGCTAATTTGTTGCAGAAAACCATTTATAAATACTAAATTGAGTAGTTGAAACGAGATCTTTGCGTGCAGATTCTATGGAAGAGGCAAACACTTGGAGAGAGAGAGGGTGCGAGAAGCCCTTAAGTAGCGATTCTCTTAGCCACTTACTGCTCGAACAATGCACGTTCTGAAAATGGACGACGATGAGGGTTAAAAGGGTTATGGAGAATTCGCTTGAAAGTGGCAATGCTATCGGAAGTTTTAAAAGACAGGGGGTGTAATCCAACAAGAGACCTCGAACGACTTCGGAATTTCGACTCTTTAGAATGTGTGCATTTGGATATTCCAGCAATGCTTCGCCATCCATCAGATTTTCCTCTTCGAACACAGAAGTTATGCGGCAATTGTGTGGTTTGGTTTCAACGGAGTGAGCCAAGTTTTGCGTTAGAGAATCCATGAATTTTAATGCCATAATCGCAGAAGTGAATTACGTGTTTACCACTTATCCAATCGGATTGCTCGTAGTAGCAATTGATTCTGTTTAATCACGAAATAAAGCAATTAAAATTTTGTTAGATTTTATTATATGTAAATATATCCAGAGGAATTGGATGGAATGAGCCTTTTTGAATACATTCTTTGTTTAATAAAGCACGGAGGAAGGCGTAGTTTTGTGGAAATCCATCTGAACAATAAATAAGAAAAAGAAGTGATCGTACTTTTCCACAACTTTTATCACAACATAAGTTGTAGTGTTGTAATAAAACATTCTTTGTTTAATTAATTTCTTAGTATTCAACAAAAAAGTGAAAGAGTTCAAAGTTATTAACAAAAATACACACCCATTCTACATCTCGTATTTCACAATTTTAAAGGCATATAATTTATTCACAGAATCAATTTTTTGTAACACTTATGGTAAAAATCTTTTGCCAATAAAATTAGTTCTTATGCGTCTACATCGTTTGGTTGTTTTATAATTGAATTAAATCCAAAAGACAGAGTACGTGCAATTCTCTCGAGAACTTTGCGTAATCAATCGACCGATGAAAAATGAGGGACAAATCGTTAAAGAAAATAACTATGTTCAAATAAGCAATCCAATTCTGTTCGTGCTCATTGACGAAACAAAAAGATACGAAAGCGATCGGTTGCTAACAACCTGCATCTCTGGCCTTTATCTCCATTACTTCCTTTGAGATCGCCTGACGCTTCAAAGATCCTTTTTATAACCGAAGTTTACTATCGCACAGACCAATCTGAAATGAATTAAGTTCGGAACAAAGGACATTTTTCCATGCAGTTGAATGAGATCGCAATCAAAACTGCGCTATCCCTTTTCTTTTCTGGACTTGTCTTCAGCACAAAGGGATCTTCGCTTTGTCATATCTCCAGACGAATATCAAATGGAGGTCCCACATTGTCTTAATTTTCAGTTTCACGGCTTCGGATGAAACAGCAGATGTGGAGGACCAAAATGAAGTGGTTATCTGTTTCATAATTGGGACAACAAGTCCAATTAGGAAGTTGACAATTTCGATAAATTCGAACACTAAGTTCCTTTTAGAAATTTTTCCGTTTCATTTCGTAAAAGTATGTATCGATATATTTACGATCAAGATATAGCACTTAGTCATTATCTGGAGATTTTCCAAGATGTATACATCTTTATAAACCAAGTCGTAATTTTATTATATCTATTACTTATTAAATCAAAATGCGTAAATAGTTCCGAGCATTTACGTTTTAAGAGAATTTCATAAAAAAATGAATACATATAAGTTCTTAATAAGCATATATAAAACTTGCTTTATCTTAACTGCTTCTTTTGAGTTGACGAGAAAAGAATTATAGAAGAATAGCAAAGTTGTTCTATTAAACTTGACTGTGCATCGAAACTAATAAGGTGTTTTTCTAATGAAGATCATCTTTTAATCTAAATCTGTAGCAATATGAAAATAATTTAAAATTTGAATTCTAAATAAACATTGTTTTTAACCAAATAAGATCACACTGAAAACTTAAATTCAATTCAAAAATTCAAATAAATAGCTATTAAAGATCGCCAATTTACTATTTTTAGTACTGAAATAAATACTACTCAACATTAAAGGGTGTTTTTTCGGATCGAGGAAAGGTAATAAGGGATTTGCCCTATTTCAGTGTACACGGGCTACGATCAGAAAGCTAACTATTGAAGGTTGTTGCTTAAGTTCAGAGCGTTTCTTTCCTTAGGGTAGTAAAAAAACCTCTATGTCGTCAACTAGTATACAGCTATTCCCGCGGCGCGTAAAATATGTCTTTCACACGAGTGTGTTTTCCACGGTGTGCCCTTCGCCGCGGGAAACCCGAAAATATTTCCCGGCCCCGCCGAGAGAGGGACTGCAGTCGCATTATTTATGGGCAAAGGGCCCGACGGGAGATTATTAATTCTAATATGCCGCAGAGCGCATGCGTTACACGCTGTTGAGTGCCCGTCACGTGGCATTCCGAGCTTTTAAGGGATCTTTACGGCTCCACCTAGGCAAACTCTAATGGACATGTCGGGGAGAGAGCGTTTCAGCTATAATCGGTTTCTCTTGTCGCATTAAGAAACACGGAGTGAAGGATAGTCGCCTCTTTTCAAACTCAGTTTAAATGAGCCAAAAGACGGTAGAGTCCTGAATTACATGTCATAAACATTTGTAATATTCGACTCGATCGAACCAAGCTATTGATTGACCAATGTATATGACTTTGTACATTCGGATGTAATGGGTATTCCTATATCCAAATGATACATAAAATTGAAATGATATTGAATGTTCATAACTGAAGTCCGTGTTGCGCTCATTCATGATACGACTTTTTTGCTATTTAACGTATTTTACAAATTTGTGTTAATTTTCTCTGAATTTAACTGCTGATGTGAATTTTTAAAGGTAATATTAGGGAAAAGAATATAAAATAATAATTGACATACGAAGTATTTATATTGCTAACACTCCACATAGATTAATTAATACCAATATTTGGCAAGAATGACTAACCATACCCGATGCGCATTTTTCGTTCCATGTCCATCCATCTGCAAAAGCTTAATCCTATGTTCCGAATCTCTGATTGATATTTCAAATAAAATCCAAACAAACATAAGGGATGATAAAGGTAAATATTGAATCCTTTTATACTCGGGTTCCCTTTACAGTGGAGTCCATTTGTTTCACAGTCTTGGATTTTGACAAACAGTGTCCCTTTCCTGCCAATACATTTTCATCTGAAGCTCTCCCATTGCGACCAAACATCTTTCATCATTCACTTTCCAATTCCCAAATGAACAAATCTTATTTTATGACTTCTTCCATTTTGTGGAGAGATATCATTCGCCCGCTGTTATAACAGGGATTCTTCGATAGCCCATCTTAAATATTATGCAAATGCGGGGATCTTACGCATAAATATATATAATGCTGTTATCCGTATTTATATATACAAAATAGAAAAATTTAAGTGTTTTGAATGGAATTATTTAACTTAGAGCGATAACCTTTCTCAAATACAGCACTATCCAGTTATTACAACCATAACTACTGGTAAAGATGCACAAACAAGAAAGAGTAGTTAAGGACTTAATGTCTTGGCACCCCCTGTCAAACGCCACAAACGTTTGCGGGGTAGAAATTTAAATGTAAATAAATCTTTCTTTTTGTATCTTTCTTTACTACTTTATTTTTGAATCGTTGAAAAACCGATTTGATAAGGAAAATAAAAATGGGAAGCGAACATTTTCCACCGTTTTACACTGCACGTTTAAATACCGACTCCGGGAATTTTGATAGATATCTATTCATCTTCACGAGAGAGGTTTGCCATACTTTCCATTATTTACACTTCACAAAAACCGCTGCGCTAAAAATTAAATTTTCCCGTAATTATTTCAAATATTCTTCACGGTCGTAATGTTGACCAATATGCGGTTGTGAAATAAATTACCCGATCAAAATTTTCGCCAGAATGAGATGTTCAAGAGATCACTTAATTCGGACGGTAATGGATAGCGAAAAGGCTAGAGAGAAGCAGACAGAATGTTATCGGTGAGCAAGATGCCTTCCATTGCACATTGGGAAGGAACGATGTCTCATAAGTGGTTTGGGGTGGACGGAGCATACCACGATCCGATCGATATAGCGTTATTGCTTGCACTAAATCATCCCTTCTTCCCTTCCAGCATCACCTACTACCAATCACCCCAGCGTGCGGTATTAAATCAATTTAAAGGAGAATTAGGAAAGAGTTACACGTTTATTTATACATAAACTTTAGTCGAATTGAAATCGTAATGCATAAAATATTATGGCAACCGTGGTAAGTTTATCAGGAAGGTATGAATATTATTTTGATTGTTGAAACATTATGCTCATATATTCCGTAGAACGCTAAGTAATAATGTCAATTGAAGAGTGAACTTTTACGCTAAGATATTGATCTTTCTCAGGACAAAAGGAGGAAGAGCATTAAACTAGCGAACCGATCGTTCAACATCTTGTTCATCCATAAAACGAAGAACGTAAGAATGTTATCGATATACTGCAAACACGAGGTATAAATCGTTTTTATTATAATTCGTTTTATCACGAATTAAGAATAAGTAATTATAAGACGTTATAAATTCAATATGAGATTATTGCATTCCAGATATCTCTATTCTTCTATTCGAAGTAATAAGTACGGATACACCACTATAAGATTGCGGAATAGAGAAAAAATCAATCGCAAGATTTGAATTGAAAAGCTTTCGGTACAAGACTCCCTACAATTTGGAAATGGGATGATTTATAGTTCCCAATAGAGGCCTTTTGGCAAAAGGGGAAAAAAGTTTAAAATTTTTGTGTCGCACTTGAGTGAGAGAAGTGAATTATTGGCACCCAATTACCTTTTGTTGCCTCGACGTTTAGATAAGGTTATGAAAGAATTATTGAGGGATTCGACATAAATATTTTTCATGAAATATTGAGATATTTATTAATTTCACGGAGCTAAATATGGAAATTTCCATCGATTTATTGGAAATCCGAAACTGTGCCCGTGCTTTCAAAATGCATCAACGAATCATTAAAATATATATCATTGAAAATGAATTGATTGTCTCCATTTTGTGAATAAATAATCGAACACTGTTTTATGTAAAAATAGTTTTTATCGTAGACTTCTATTTATTTATTTTTATTTATCAACAAAGACCGCACAAACATCCTCTTTCGGGACAATTACAGTGTGGTTTAAACTCAACAACGGACGTCACAGACATATAGACCCTGAGGGGAAATTTCCTCCTCAGATTTGAACCCGGGACCTCAGCATTAGAAGATTAGCATGCTAACCATTCCGCCAACGAGGCCGGCGATTTAAGTCATTTGCAATGTTTATTTTACATTTTGCACCTTTTTTTAACTTTATAGCCTGGGATTATAACGCTATTGATATTTTATAAAATAATCACTTTATTAATACTCAGAAAATAGTTAATCAGTGTATACTATCTACATATACACTATAGTGAGTAGTATATTTATGTCTACAAAAATTAGTCACATAGTGCAGGCAACTGCTTCAATACCATGACCCATTTTTCATTAAAGGAAATACTGTGCAATGATATGTGTAAATTTAGGTTCATTTAATGTAGATATTCTGAAAGAATCTCGGAGAAAGCATATTGAATTTTTATGACATCTTTAGTGTATGCATCAAAAATGAATTTGATCGTAAAAATATCACCAATAAAGGGGTGTTTTTTCTAATAATAACAGTAAGAGTTTATTTATCATTTAAAGAGTTATTTTTCAAAGCAGTTGTTGATAATGAATCATTACTTAGCCCGTCTTTAGGAAATAGAGTTCATAGTGATCTGCATTGAATTTCGAAAGCGAACTTTTTTTTACTCGACTATTTCACAATAGAAGTAGCATGTTGGAAAAATAAATATCTTTTATGAAATGTTATTTTTTCAGTATTTATACATTTCCCCTGATAACTTGATAAACTGAAAACTGGAGTAGAACATGTCATATCCACGTTTTGAATTTTTTATCGTAAGCGGTGAACTAACAAAGACTAATTTAGGACTGGTAAATGGACTCGAATGTGTTCAAACGTATTCAATTTCGCTAAAAGTTTTTGCAATCGGATTTGAAATGTGAAAGCAAAGGAGTTTCGTAAATACTCTGTTTTTTACGATTTTAAAATGCCGAGTCAAAAATAGTTACAATTTTGTATTTGTGACATCAATCGAATGAATCGCTGGGATATTTCATTTTTTTAGTATTATATTAGAATTCGAGGGTTTGCCTTTGAGGAATGGGAAACCAGGCTCAGAACGAATATAAAAGTTATGATATTGAATGCATCTTTGTACTCAAAGCACCTGCACGGATTTTGTACCATGTCAGTTTTTAATGATTGCAAAAACGAATAAATCCCACCAATGCGATTATCATCTTTATTCATGTTTGCTCAAAAATGCGGGATGAAGGGAAACAAGGAATCTCCATGTAACAAGGGCTTTAAACCGGAATTTTAAATGCCGATCAGATATATATTTGCATTTTAATTGGGAGCGCGGATAAGAATTACGAGCATCACTAGATGCTCGATAACAATTATAATGTGTCTAAAACATTGATCTCTTTCCGCAATGAATAGAATATATGAAGAAAATATATGGAAACCCCCTTCAGTTTCAGTGGTGGTGTTTGCCCTTTTCCTTAAACATTTTCTCTTTCCTAAAATAATGTGGAGAATGAATAGCGTTCATACGGTGGACTGAAAGGGAGAGGCTCTCTCGCCTTAGGCTGCGTTTTTTTTATCCGTTCTCGATTGAATGAGAATGCCAAATACTATTCCTCCAAAACCTCTGGGATTTGAAAGTGTTACTGAGATTTTAAATTTTGTTTGAGTTTTTTCATAAGTATGCAAATAATTTTCATAGTAGTATTTTTATAGTTAATTTAAAATTTATTTATTTATGATAGCCTTTATCTCCGATTCTATTTCTTTGAGATACGACAAAGTGGAAATTGATTTTAGTTTGGAAATATCCTAAGCTGTCCAAAATTTTCACAGATTCATTTATTATTTGTTTATTTCATGGCTCTGGATATTAATTCCAATTTTAAATGCAAAAATATAACAACCTCTATCAAATATATATATATATATATAAATCTATAAAAAGTCTACCATAAATTACTAGTTTTAAATTATGATTACAACAGGAATAATATTCTCTTTACATATACCTCAGCAAACGCACTGATTTAGATTGAGAAGTTAACGTACTTAACAGAGAATTTCAAAACTCTAGGTCAAAAAAAGTTAATCTAATTTTACAATCCCTTTAAATTATTCGTATCACAATCCAATCCGTTGTTTCGTGAACAATATCCTTTTTACCATCTTTTCGCTTTTTCAATCTTTCCCGTTCAATATCCCTAATCCTTATCGATAACCTACGCAGAGAAAAAATCAATCGCCAAAAACAAACTGAGAGGATTATACGGGAATAATAACATTTCTCCACAAGTACATGAGCGATCCGGAACAGCGGTCGAGAAATCAAACGGGAAATAAAATTCCAAACGTCGCTCGTATATTTTTTGCCGGCTGATGGGAAGGGTGGATTCCGGAGAGGAAATGTGCGTAACAAAGTTTGGTGACCCAAGCGGTCTCATCCCCTGAAAACGGCTTTGTCCTACCAAACAAGGCCAACAGAGAAAGAGATACCTCGGTGAAAGTTTACAGGAATCCATAGAGTGTCCCCTCTGGCCAATTGTCCGCCCAAGCGACGGAATGCTCCAATTGGAATCTCATCGATGATTCGCCTCATTGATATTCCGCATCCCATTGCCGCTGAATCATTTCCGAACCTCTTTTACCATTTGTTCGAGATCCCTTTTATCACGAAGTGCATTCCTCACTTGCCATTTCTCCATATTCATTTCCTTAGCGCAATTCACACTTCTCTTTTCCATGTCATTTCACAGTCATTCTGAAATCGTTCAATGGGTCCCTTCTTAATCGACCTTGTAACATACTTTAGGGTTAATGACTCAGAAAAGATTCCTTTGCATGAATTGCACTCTCATTCCTTTCTTCAGATTTAATTGCTCTCTTCCAAGTACTATGAAACTCTTCCTATCCAGATGATGTTTTCAAGAGTAATATCTACCGGAATCAATTCAAGAGTAACATATTCATTATATAAAAATTATCTGCTGGTGAACAATTTTAACCGTCATCATGGTAATTATGGGATGAAAAATGTGAAAATTTGAAAATAAAATTTAAATACGCAAGTGGATGATAAGGAATTTAAAGCAAAAAATGAAAGGAAAAGTGTAACGGTTGAAACGAATGTATGTTCTTCTATGAAATTGATTAAAGTAACTGATAAATAGTGATAATTGATGTGATTAGTGTTTAAGAAGGAATATTTAAACTGCATTTTAAATAATTTTATACGTTTTTTCAGATTATTTCAGTTTGTAAATATAATGGAAAAGAAGAGAAACCAAAGCAAGAAAATGTTCTAATTTTTCTTAACCGACTCATCTTTTACGATGAAAAGATATTTCAATGATGCTTAACACACTTTATATATATTTATATGCATCTTTTTATTTCATTTGGTGAAAAAGCGTAATTGTGATTCACTAATCAATTCTTAAACGATAGATATACAAAATAAATTGCACTAAAGGACGTAGACAGCAGCCAATCTTCTTTCCGAAGAGGAACCTGTTAAAGGGATATGGTTTAGTGATCCCGGAAAACTTCCAATTCGATTTGCAACGAACGGAAAAAGTGCATTTCCGGAGCGCCTCGTTTCGATTTCTCAAAATGATTCCTTCCCCCATAAAAACTTCTTCCGCTGCCCCCTCATTCAACCCCTCGCACGAAGTTGATGACGAATTTCCCTTCTATATCCGATTCCGGAACACATGTTTAAACGCCCCCCTCCCATCGCATTTTCAAGATGGCGAGGGTTTGCTATGTGATCTAGGGAGAGAAGTGCGCCGGAAAAGAACAGAGATGCAATGGCGTTATACGTCCAATGGGCATTTTACGCGAAGGGGCGAGAATAAGCACTCGATCGGGGATCCCCTCTTCCATATATAACATTATACGGGACTCTTACGGTTTGCATGAATGATTTCCTTTTTCCCCTCTGATATATGGTGCATCAGTTGTTCTTTTCCCATGCTCTGGGGACAAATGTGTTTCGATAATTGCGACTGAAGGGAGGGAAATATATTTATAAATTAGGACAGAAATAATCATCACGCGGCCAAGTGTGGAAATGCTCGCGAGGCATAAATTATTACCTTTATAGTCTCGAAAAGAAGATATAAAATGGACTCCTACGGCGAACGTATGCGGCTGAAATAATGATTACAGTGGGGAAATGTTGGTGTTTTTTTTTAATAATTACCGTTCTTAAAGTAAGTTGATGAATCATTTAACTCGTCTCGTTCATGGCTGTATGACCAAAAATCAAAGCCAACAAATATGTATTTCCTTTACCTGTTGTAGTAAAACTTTGCGATCTGAAACAAAGACTTATATTCATTAATCAAGAATTAATACTTTGGGAATGAATAATTTTTTAAACTTCATTTAATTCACTTATTCTATAAGCAAGTTTGATTCGTATAAATGCTATCTCCAATCAAAGAATTCAGCAAGTTAAGTGATTTGATTATCATTTTCATAGAATTGTTAATGTTTAAAAATTTTTTGTATAAAAAATGGAACTAGTGAATGATTCGGTGCATACGTTATAATAGCAAAATAATAGCGCTCTTCAGCAAAAACTATGTTTGTTATGTATGCTTGTTATGTATGATACTACTTTCGTCACTTTCAATATTTGCACACTTCAGCAATCTAATTAGACACAAAACTAGATTTTATGCTTTTATTAACCGAAAAAGTGCAATAATTCTTGGAATGAATTTCAAAAACAAAAAAGTAAGTGCTCTAGAAACAATCTGTGTTTTACATTATACAACAGCGAGTCTAGAGGAGGTAAAAACTGTGCAATAAAATACTAAGAAGTTCTTCTGTAAGGTAACCTTGTCAAACTAAAAAAATCATCACGAACTCAAATAACTGTGCATTTCACGGAAACTCGCAGCTCTTTTGAAAATAAATGTAAAAAATTAAAACCCTTTTTTTCGTATAAAGAACTTTAACATTGAAAGTATCCGTCCTCTAAAATATCACCTTACGCAGTTTTGTGAAGGAGGATTTTAAGAAGCCTTAAAATAAATATTGTTTTTTATTTGATCGTCTCTATTCTCATGTGTAGTATGGCGGATTATTCATGAGATCATACATAATATTTGTCTGAATCTCCCACTGGGCTGTAGAAATCTTTCAATTCGTAGGATACAAAAATAATCCGTTGTTCGCAAAAACAAATCCCATTTCAGATTTGAAATAACGAACGATAGAGATTTATCAGTTTCAAATTCATCCGAGGGTATCGATTTTTAGTATATAATTTTTTTATCCTGAGAGAGGATGGATTTAGAAGGAAAAGGATAATTCATAACAAACGATAAAAAAACGGATGGACTGAATCCCTTGAAATAAGAGCAAAGCCCCTTCCCTAACACATCAAAGAATAATATTTCCGATATGAATTTACGAACTTGGATATGAGAAAACAGTTGCTCCTCCATTCTTATCCATTGATCATTCCCTTCCTTATCTAATGTCATTCCCAGATCCATTATTTTGATAAATAGTAATTTATTAAAATCTCTTCAAAGAGATAAAGGGTTAGCGTATTTATTTGAACATTCGTCTAAGTAAAGGGTTCAAATCACTCTCTATTTATATATACTTTTCAATACTCCGTTTACGGAAATATGAGGCATTTTATATACATCACTAAGAAACACATTTGGGTAATATATACTTATTAGGAATTCCCTATAAATGAGTTCATTATTGCATCCACAGAAAATGTAATAAAATAAATACATATCAAATCAATAATTAAATTGAATGTAAAATACAAACGCATTTCATTTAAGAAAGCCATCAAACAAAAATAATTTATTCATTCTACTATGTTTTTATGGAAGTGTATGAAAGGATCTTTCGTAAACTATATAATGAACATATTTCCATTTATTATATTATATCTTGCATAACATTACATTTCATTATGTCTGCATATTTTAGTATATATCTTAAATCTTACATAGCCTAATAAATGTAACAGAGTATAGCATAAATGCAGAATCTTACAGTTCAGAAGTCATATTTTATTTTATTCATAATTCTATAAGACTAATTGTCTACATTAATTATTTAAGATCATTGACTGTGCGACTGGATTTCCGTTTAAATTCCATAACAGACGATGTAGTGATGGCAACTTTGACTACGATTCAAATTGCCAAAAAATAACAAAGGTTGTCTATAGGGAATGATCTAACTTATGCAAACAACATTTTGCCTTGAATTCTGCATTTATTACCCCCTGCCACACGCAGAAAGGCGGCTTGCAGGGTACTCATGTAGATGTAGATTACCATTCATATACATCAAATTATCTGATTTAACTACCGTATATTTTTAACCCAATTATTTCTCACCCTACCAATGTTTGAGTACTTATTTTAAAAACTTTCCGACGCTCAACTTCCTAATTCTTTGTCACTCATCACTTTCTGTATTCTCACCACAAGAATCAAAAACTAAAGAACACCGAAAACTCCCCCTAAACCAACCCTCTATTTCGTCTCTTTATCCCGTTCTCCCCCATACATTCCCCTTGTGGACTACCCTAATCCCTCTTTCCCTTGAATGCATTCTTTCCTCCGCTACTATATTGCCTTTTATAATCTTACTTCGAGAACCATAAGGAAGCCATTTCAACTCCTGTCTTATGCGCGTTCCCGTCAACGGATCGAACCGATATATAGGTCTCCAACGAACCAGGGTTCTCAATGGGGCGACACCTGAGTTTCTCGCCCATTAGTTCCACAAAATCCTAGGGATCAGAAGAGCTGTGATTTACGTTCCAACGAATCTCTGTTTCCTCTTTTCTCTCGGCTTAAAATGGAGGAAAGGGAATTAAAGGATGTGATCTCGGATTACACTCTTTGTCGCCAAGAGTAAATAAATTTTGTTGTTGAAAAACCTTATGGAAGTTAGGTATTGAGCAATGGATTCATGGACAGTTCAACATTTTAAGCTTATGAAATAATATTATTGGTACAGTATTTTACTATCAGAAAAAGATTATGTATTTCCTAATTTATTAAATCGAGTGTAAGGTTATGGTTTCTGTATTCATTATTAATTAGCTACCGTTTTTCCACTTTACAATGAAATGCATTTCAACGAGCCATCATAGACTCAAATGACTATTCAGAGTATCATTCCATTAAGAAATCATATCCTTTTAGTTGCAATCCCATGTTTGAGTCATACGCCAGGATTCCAATTGTAAATCCTCGTAATCCGCTATCGCTAACCGAATGCGTGATGGATTGACGCGTAGATTGAATGGCGTTCGTAGAACAGCTGTCCAATCTTTCATTTTCCTCGGCTTTGGGTGTGAATAGTCGGTATAGCTGCACAAAAATACACTATTGCATATTTTTCTAATCCTTCTGGGTTAATCATCTAATTGTTTTTATCGAGGAATTTACTCAGACAACTATTTTTCATACTGAACTTAGTAAGAAACAAATAGAAGTAAGAAACTATAGGATCCAAATCAATCTTGGACGGATAATAATTGATATTATGCTATTCACACTCCATCCATCTAAACGTATACCTCTTTCATTAAGTTTTATTAGGAGTTGAATTGTAAATAAAATTGAATAATGGATACATTAATAATGTATTTTAACAAGATTACGAGAATCATAAGGATCAGCAGATATCATGTTTCTTGATATTCTTGGACGGATTGAAATATTTTGGCCGATGAATAACTCTACAAAGAGAAGAAAACGAATCCGCAGGGATTTCAATGTGAAAGAGGAAATTAAAAAGAATGAAGAACAGTAACAGCGTTACTTATCAGAGGAGGAAATAAAAAAGGGGAAAACATACATCAGTGGATGCCATAAAAATAATAACAAGAGACGTGAGCAGAATGGAAATGAGAATCTAAAAAGAGAGATATGGAAACAGGGCACGTATATTTTGGTCTTTTTATATTTCAAGAAATCTTTTTGTTTCTTCTCCCAATATCTTATTGGCGTGAAATGGAATGTAAAGACGGACGCAGTTATCTGTCGAGAAAAAATCCGAATGGAAAAAAGACACGAAAGAGATGTGAAAACAATAGGTGAAAAGAATATGAGATAAGGAGATTAAATAAGATATCTCAGAAATAAATAACTTCCTTTTTTAAGGAAAAGTAAGTAGACCACGATTCCTACTGGATGAAGATTGTGAGAATAATGTAAATGTCTCCTTCGACGTAGATCAAATATTTATCCAGAGTTAAACTTTTACTTTCAGTTTGGTCCTTAAAACTGAAACCTGAAAAGTGTTTTATTTAATTATGTAGTTATTTATTCCTCATTGGAATTCATATTTAGTGCATTCTCTAAAGGTGCATAGATGTACCCGCGCTTCTAAATGATTAAGTGAATGTAATCATCTGTGTTCTGACCACGATCAAAAAATAAGAAATAATAAAAGAGTAGAAAATCTGTGACAGGTTTTATAATTGCATGAGGTTCTTGGAAGAGCAATCATAAACTTCATAAACTAATTAAGGAAGATTTTTAAAAGCACCGATGATACTTTTATCAATTATTCCTGTTGATATAGAAATAATACAACTACATTCTTATATTTAAGCATTCATTTTGGAAATTCATTTGAGTCTACCACGTGATGAATAAATTATAGATCCATAAAATTTAAACCTACATACCTTGCTTCCTTGACATACGATGGAGCATTACTCAACCCCAAAAAAGTGTCTCCAAGAATCAGAAATATCTAAAGTGCCTCTTACTCATTATTTCACCCAAATCTACAATCATTATGCTTTAGCATACAATGATGAATATTGTTGTTATTTCAGAGTGCTAGACGAACAGCAAAATATTAATACAGATTATAACAGTCAAAACTGAGTTTTTCTTTCCTTACAGAAGGTCGTCGTGGTTGATGTACGTTCTATTAGCGAGCATTCTCGCGGACAAAAGTGGGATGGTAAGAGGTTTATGTATCGCCTTATCCTTTAAAATAGTTAAAACTTAATGGAATATATTTTGAAAAAAGCATATAAAATTTTGTTCTTATTAACACAGTTTCTTCGATATTGATTGAAACATCACTTAGAATTGATTATTCCTATGACGTATCTCAAAAAGAATCTCAAAAATATATGAAAAGAAAACTCTTGTCCGAAATACATTCGCTGTTTGATTAAATAGAATCTGGAATCCGAAGGAGAAATCTTAACGTATTCTTTTCGAATTTCTTTATCCGAGGAAGCGGCTAGACATGTGGACGAGGGAATGGCAAAAAAGGAAGCGCGCGAATCGACTTCTTTCTTTGCCGCTATTTTCAGCTGAAAAGAGTGATTCGGGAAAAGAGACTTCATGAACATTTCTCTCCTTTCATCCAGCAACTCAGTCGAATCTCATTTTCCATTCGCTCCTTTGTCGAATCCCGAATAAAGGAGCGTCTCCACGAGAAATCTTTTTTAATAAACCACCGAATCGATTGCGAGAATATGAAAAATCTTTGGAATGTACGATTCTTCCGAGCACCTCCGAAAAATTAAAATAATTTTTTATTGCTTCTATCATCACCTCGTCTCCGACGAAGAAAAAATATATCTTTGGTCGGTCGTAATGAAAGTGGAAGACTATCGCCGATCGCTGCTTTTTTTAATTTCCTGGATGCGTCGGTCGCAAATTGAATCGCTTTTCCTCGGGCGATGCGGTTTTTTTCCGTTTTTATTTCCCCTTTTCCAATGTCGTGCCGTTGATTTTCAATCAATTGATTGGTAACGGGAGATTTTTCAATTTGCTTATTTTTTGTCGGTTATGCAGAAGCTCACTCCTTCCGTATGTCGCTATTAATGCAACTCGGTTCTAACGGAATACATTAGCAGTTGAAGATAATAGATTGCTTTTCCTACAGAATCTCATGTTTTATGTTCCTACTCAGGATATATGCTCATGCAAGAACAGTGGACATGTTTCAACTGTGCACGGTTGTTGTAACCTATTTGACAGGATTCGAATGATATACATTTTAGAACGAGGATACGTTGATCTCAAGTAAATAATAACTATATTCAAGTTCTTTATTTCATGGTGACGTTTAAAATAAATCAAAATGAACTTTTTCTAGAATATTGTCTATGTATTCTATTATATTCTAGAAGAGGGAGTATCCAATCCTGTTCCTGTGAAGAATCACTATAATCAAATTTATTTTTCTGTGATAACATTTTCTAACCGTTTTTAATGAAATAAAACAATTCATTCACTGAAATTTGTTATTAAAAGGTTTTATGATGTATCTTTTCTAATATGATAAGTTGAAAAACAATGTTTACATATAAATGTCAATACAATTTATATGTAGATTCTATTTATTTATATTCAATAAGAAACGAGTTCTTTTGTATTACGGTAGGTTAAAACAGATCTGTGAAATTTGTGAAATTTATCACCAAACAGGTGTATCGTTAAAAGTCAGTCGATGAAAATTTATTTTAAGAACAGAAGAAGAAATTGAAAACAAATTTATTTTGTTTCAAAATTTACAACTCACACTTAAATAAATTAGTTAATTTAAAGAGAAATGTATGAACTCAAGCGAGTAAAAATGTGTTTAAAATTACTACCTCCATATTATATCTATTCTTTACGTGCACTTGCATTGTAAGGATTAAAATCGGCTCTTTGTTAATTTAAATTAAAAAAGGGGCGTTATTCGTCAAATAATACTTAATTTTTCTTATTGGATAAAAAAATTAGTCAATTCAAAGTCAAAAATTAGGTTTTAGGATATCTATTAATCTTTGAATTGACGTAATGTAAAATTTTAGATGTTAGTATCAGGAAACACAGGGGTCCCAATCGACTGATTCGATCCGTATGATTGGGCGAGTGATCTGTCGAGCGCTGGTCAAGCGAGTATCGGTCAAACGGCAGAGATTCCGAAAAATAGTGTTCATTAGAAATTGAAATCATAAAAAAATTGGAATTTTTCGTTTCACGATAATTATCATAATTTCCACTAAAATAAACATCCATGTCTCATATTGTATAGTACAAACAACAATAGACAGGAAAGTGAAATTAAATGAAATTTGCTTGTGCTTGTCAAAATGTTGATCTCACTGAATAAAGGTCGTCCCTGGTATCGAACGTAATAAAGTTACATTTTATATTAATTCAGAATTCAAAACTAAATTGTTTGAGATGAAAAAAATTTTATCTCAAATATTGTTTATCATTATTCAATATTTATTTTTATATCGCTTAATAATTCCTATAAAAATAACTCAATAAAACAAAGTCAGTCTAAAAATTCCAAAGAAAAATTCCATAGAATCAAAACTCTAAAATATTACCGCTATAAAGTTGATGTACATATTTAAATATCAGCTACACATCGCGTGTATTTTATAACGAAAAGGTATATTTGATTTAAAGTATTTCAGAATACAACAAATATTGAATCAATCATATCTGCAAACCAATGCAAAAGTCCAAAATGATGAAGTTTACATTTGCTTGTTTCCATATCATGGGAGCGCAACCGACCAGGATGAGTTCTATCAAAATCACTGAAATGAGATCGTCATGCCTTTCATTGAAATAAATGATACTGGTTTTTTTGGATATGAAAACGTAATATCATCTGTCAAAAAAGTAGCATCGCAGACTCAATTCCGCCATTCTGAAAAAAATGAGATGCGATAAAAAAGAAAGTATTTGAGTTTGTTTTCTCGGTCATGCACAATTATTTTCCAATCAATGCAAGATTAATTTTTATGGATATATCAGGTGATAGCCTCCGTAATTTATTTCACCGTCATTGCACATAGCCAGTTCTAAATCCAGCGAGGAGAATATACAGCTCCCTATTTAAAAGTGATTATGAAGAATAAAGCAGATTAGCATTATTAGAATACTACCAATTAGTAACCTTCATTTATTTTTAAACTATTTGGATATAAATATCTCAATAATTTACATCAATTGTTGAAATATTCCCTTGGAAAAGATTTTTATAGATATTCCGAAAATGGAATAATCTTAATAGCCTATTAATTGGAACCATAATGATATAATAATACTCTCTACTTTCCAAGGGTTTAATTAACTTATTAACAAAGATTATAGTAACTCATAAGAAACAAACTCAGAATAATTCAAAATATTATTGATGACTATATGATTCTTCAATAGTCTATGCCAGGGATGCGCAACCTTTCCGCTATTGACGGCCGCACTACAGAATTTTTACTTCAGGAACGGCCGCCAGTAAGTCCAAGTAAACTTAAAAATGCTTATTGATTTATGTAAAAATATACAAATTTTATATAAAAATGGAGTATGATATGTGAAATTATTCAAATTACTGGTCTACATGTATAAAAAATGTCTCCGTTACTTAATGTGGTATAAAATAAAAGTTTTACAGCAATTGTCCACACATACACGGCCGCCAAAGAACTTGCCCACGGCCGCATAGGACTGTACGTCCGCAGGTTGCGCACCCCTGGTCTATGCGAAAACTTTTAAACTCAAAGAAAAATGAATTAAAATTCAATTTCCGGTATTCATTAACTTAATACATCATTTTAATTTCGATGAGTATGGTACCATACAAGAATAAAAGACTCATAGTTGTCCCATTAACATACATCCGATATAAAATAAGTATCTTTTAAACTAAAGTAAATGATAGAGGAAATTTATATGCATTGATGTGTTAAAGTAATGAATGGGAAGTCATTGAGAAAAATTATTCGTAAAATTTAAAAGAAAAAAGGTTTCTGGATCTTCATTTCATAGCAGCTCAGTCAAGAAAGAATTACATTACTAAATAATTTACATCATTTGAAAGAATCCATTTTTAACCTCTCTCCTGACATTATCGACAGATAATTTGGATGTAAATAAAATATGCCCCCATAAAAAGGTGAAACAGAAAAATAGAAACTGAGTATTTCTGATGAGTTAATGAAGTTAGATCTTACATAAATCAAAAGAGATAGAATACCGGAAGAACATAATTATGCATCTATTTTTATCAGGAAATATTAAGTTATGATTCATTCATTATATACACGTTATTGAGGGCAAATTATTGATTTTTCCAAATTATATTACTCTGGGAATTCTTTGAACGCAATATTATAAATATTTACATTTGAAAACGCTCCAAAAATGTTTTCCAGCAGTCAATTAGAGGACGTGATGGAAACGAACGATAACCATATGTCAAAGGTAGATTTTCAGGATGCTTCATCGAATTCCTGGACAATGCGGACCAAGTGGAAAACAAACTACGCAAAACAATATCCGAAAGCTTTGGGGCTTAACGAGCGGTTCAGTGAGAAACGGTAGCAGACGCCTGCGGTCGCATATCCTAAATGTTAACGCAATTAGATGAGGATTGTTTTATTTTCGTGTTACCCTCTCAGTATTGGCTCAGGTGAAATCGTGGCCTTTCGCGAAAAAGGAACTTGGCTGCGGGGCGCCATTAGAAGGGAAACGATAATACGATCCCTTTACGAAAATTACAAAAGTGTCCGAAGGAGAGTTAGGCTGAGTCAACGGAAATCCTCAATTTACGCCGGATTGCGAAAACGTCAGCAAACATACCTTCCGCAGAAAAGGGCCTCCTGAGGATTAAACCAAAGCATAAACCCTGAAATTCTCCAAGAGAGAGAAATCGACTTAACTCATTTCTATTCGCGAGGTTTGTGCGCATCTGGAAGAATACGTGGAGAAAATAAAGTTGTAAAGGAATCGGCTTATCGTGAATGTTACATCCTGAAGAGGTTTCTCCATTTCATTCTGAATGTGCAAAAAACATAATGTATGCAGCCAAAGTAATATTCATAGAACTCTTTAAGTTTCATGCTCTACACTTGTCACTACTTCTCAATTTCCGGTTCATTTCTGTTCGATATTTTAGCTAACACGTTGGTCACCTCGGCTCAGTGTGACTCTCATTTAATAGTTATCAATTAGAATAGAGATAAGATTTCCTAAATGCATTGAAACTTATAGTTCGTAATAATTAGTCCAACCTCGCATCTTATATTAAATGAAATATTTATATTAAATTAAATTGGATATATATATATATATATATATATATATATATATATATATATATATATAGTTCTTGTATAGCTTACATTTCGAATATTTTCTCGAATATAAGCTATTGAGATGAACAATGAGTTACAATTTACTTAAAATATGGCTAAATTATGCATAAATCCTATGTAAACTAAATCAGATGAGTAATGCGTTAAGTTTTTCAATTTTATTTAGAGGTTTAGCCAAGTACTGAGAATATGATGAGGAAGGTGTGTCAATTAAAAAAGGAGAATTAAATAAATCGAAACCTTGCATGTGTATATAGTAATGGAATAACTGAAACAATCTTTCGGAATAAAAACTGAGACAAGAAGGTTGCACTTGAAGCATGCGCTTACAAACAAAATTTAAGGTATAGAAATATATGAAGAGAAAGACAAAGGAATGAGGAAAGAAAATGGGTTAGAATTTGGGGAAACTGGTCGGCAATTCCAAATCGCAAGATTAGGCGGAATTAACTCAAAACCTTTTATAATAACTACGCTTTGGCGTTCGGTAATATTTCAGCGAAAGGAAAGAGGTCTTTTGAATGGAATATTCCGAATGGAAAGGGACGCATTCCAAGAGTGGAGGTAGGAATTTCCCTACGGAAGTGGTGAATTAATGAGGGCATTATAATTTCCCTAATTGATTTTCTTATCTTTAAAGTAGCAATACTGTCTTTTTATGGCTTGTATTATGTTTGAGCACAAAAATTCACCCGTTGATTCCGATATAATATAGATGGTTTTCCTCGATGAATTTCACTTTAAATAGGTCTCCGGAAATATTCATCGAGTATATTTAAAGTAAATACGCTCTATATTCGATTCATTCAAAATATTCTTTTACATCTAATAGTGAACTCGTCACCTGTATTCAATAATTCCGTGTGGCTTTTGATCATTTGATAGCAAATAGAGGCAATTTGACCTTTGAAAGTTTTTTGCTGTAAATGTTATTAGATCAAGTTATTGTAGATTTAATGTTGGATCTACAGTTAATTATTTACTTAATTTAGTTTAGTTATTCAATAAAAAATGAAGACAGGAATTATTAATAGTATCAATAATTCATATTTCATATCATAAATTGATATGAAAAATAAGTAAGGGTAGAGGGTCAAATAAGAATCCCCGAATTTTCAATCTAAAGTTCTTTGAATTCAAAATTGATGAAAAATTGAGTTTTTCCTTAATCATCTATTTAATTGTCAAGAATCAAAAATTGTCTTTAAATAGCTTTTATAAATAAAAGATACTATCCCTTAAATATATAGGGCATTATTAATTAAAATCTACCAAGCTGCTTACTTATACCTAAATTGCATCGTTTAAATGTGAAATTTGTTGACAGTGTTGTCGATGTGCTAAGCAGACTTATATTTTATTTATATCCCGCCTTTTAGGTATTCCATTTGCGTGGCCAGTTTTGAGCACGAGTTGCAATGAAATATTTGATAAAAGATATCACTTAACAAAGCTGTTGAAAATTTAAATTATTCAACAAACAGCATACATAAAATATTAAGAGCATTTTTGAGCATATGCCGGTATTTCATTTCCAATTGGAGATGAATCAGTTAACTACTTCGTGATAAACATGTTTTCAGGCAAATTTAATGAATATAGTTGTCTCTTTCAGCGACTGTGTCATCGAATACGTGATGGATCTGTTCCTTTTGATGATGGATAAAAATATCATTGATTATTTTTGATTCTCTAAGGAATTGCGAAACACAGAATCATTAATTTTATTGCCTCTGTTATTTATTCGCATACTACGGAAAATTGAAATATCGGTATCGTTCGAAAATATTCATAGAAAAATTACAATTCTACGCTAAATATTTAAATATTTCCAATCCAAAGTACTATGTATAATTTTAGGCTCTCAATTTTAAAAATTATCTTTTTAAAACAATATTTACTAAACTTAATCATGATTTAATGAAAGAAAAATCCATGTAACTGACACACTAAGTCTTATTTCGTAATGTTTGAGATAATCTTGTATAATTAATACGATCACTTAGTTGAGAATATCGCAAAGAAATATACTTAAAGACGTTTTTAGTGGCATGAGTCGCATTTTATTGAGCTGCATCTCACTGGGTTTATATTTCTGAAAAAATCCAAATTTAGAGTGCTATGAGAGTGGTTTAAAATAAGGAATAGGGTATCCTCTCACGCTGTGGAGATATTTGTAATAAAGTTAGTACACTCGTGAATCATTTCGTATTATAATATCGTGTCATATCATATGCGGATTGATTCTCTTTTTACGATGATTGAGCTTAATGAAGAAAATTCTTTCAAAACATTTTATTTGGTAATATTTAGATTCCACGTAAAGCGAAACAAATCACTCATTATAATGACTTCTAGTGTTTGTTTATAGGAGATCCTCATAAACGATAACAGGCGTGCATAGTTTGGATATTAGTTAAATTTAAACATAAGTGAACCCCGATTCGCATGCTGACTTTAATAAAAACTTGGATATGATCTTATTATGTTGTCAAGTATTATACTATTATTATACGTTTTCAAGGTTTCAGTTGCGTATGCTCTATCGAAAGTTCCTTATTATCTTTCGATGAGAGAAGGATTCTAAGGTTTTGTCACTTGAGATTCTCACCATATGTGTCGGGCTACTTAGTAAATGAATGAAGAGCTGCTAAATATAATCATTCGTAGGAATTATTTTAACCTAATTCCGTATTGGTATTGATGTTGCCCGATAAAGACACACGCATGACTCTCCTTGAGACAACAACGGTGAAATCGGATCTATATTCTTTATAGAAGAACCATAATCAAATTCTTGGATGAATACTTCAGATTCAATAATCAATATAATAAAATGCCAAAGTATGACGATAATTATGTAAATACTGTATTACCTGTAGCCTTGACTTTTAAAAGGAATTTATGGATTTTAAATTTATTTTTGAACTGTTTCAATTCTAACGACATTTTTAAATAAACTTTTCGAAAATGATTTTGAAATTTTGGGAAAAAAACCTCTCCTAGAATCTGTAATTTGTACATACTCATTGATAACTAATCATATGCTCAATCAGTATTAATAGAAGTTATTATGATTTAATTACGTATGGGATAAATGAATTAATTCCCGATCAATGAAGATAGATTACCTCTATCTAATCAACTATATTTTTCTTTCACACCAAGTGAACTTTGGGGAGAGGAGCTCTATCATTCAAAATTTTCTCCTCAATAATGATACCGAAGGTAATCTCCAGATTAAATTGAATTAACTCGAAATACTTCGCACAGCAATATTTTTAGAAGATAATACGATTCTTTGAGAATTGTTTCATTCTCACATTTCTCTGATCTTGGTAGTGTTAATCAGAATATCTTCAATAAACGAAATGCACTCGTGTAGAAATGTATTATTAAACCGCCTTTGGCAAAGAAGTTTTCCAACAATGGAAACAAGGAGTTTCCTCTTTCCAGTTAGTGAACTCCTTCCAGTTTCGGGGCGTGTTATATAGCTAACGTCAGGAAAAGCCTAGGTTTATTAAAGGGAGGAAAAACTTGCGGGCTGAGAGAAAGAGGATGTGGGTAAAACCTGGCGCCCGCTAATTGAATCTTGAATTATTAAACTGAAAATTACGAAATGGCTAGTTTTGGTTGCCACAGCAATCCGCTCCATACCTTTTCCTCCACTCTACCCACGGAAGAGATGAAAACATCGTTGCTTCAGAATATTTACCACCTACTATTCTTTCAGCATTGTCCTTTTTTATGTTTTAGTCTCGACGCTACCAACAATTTTTACACATCAGCAATAGTAAAAATTCCACCTTCAAATTTCCTTACAATTAAAAAAAATGAGACTAATTTCATGAAAATTAGATGTAAAACACGAAAAATATATTTTTGTTTGATGATTAGAAAAATAATTCCTCTAAATTCCAAAATACCACTTCTTCCATATGTCTCATCCCATAGACAACGGATTTGTTTTTCTGTAAATGTTCTGGAAATAATTATTACATATTTATTTACGAAATATATTCTCTCGAATCCGAGAACACTTAGGCGAAACCCGTTTGATTTTCCTCTTCTAAATCGCTTTTTATTTGCTTTGTCGGGGAAATGCTCTTAGTTATTGTTCAAAAGGGGATATGTTTCTTTCTTGTAGAATTCAAGTTATTCGCCACAGCCATCAACAACTTATTTCCTTAACCTCATTTTAATTTTAGTTAAGATTTTTATTGTAAAATTCTTCAGCGAATTTATTAAGTGAAAATTAAAATATTCAATTTAGAAAAATTTTAAAAGATCAATCATTAGCGACGAGGCAACAATCAAGGAATGTTGTTGCATTGAATGTGGAGGACATCTTTTAACAACATCAATGTACACCGAAGCAAGTAAAGCAAATTTTCTGTGGAAATTACACTTTTTTCATTGAACACGGAGTTTTAAGCAGTGAAATTTGAGGTGTATAAACGAATTACTATTTCATTATGGGAATTTAACTTCTATGATTAGTACTAGCTAAGATTAATAAGTATATTAAAACTATTACCGGTTTTCCGTCTCTCAACGCATCGACAAAGACAGTTAACGACAAAAAAGAATTCCAACAAAAAGATTTCCCTTTCACAACACCTACAAGTAGCGTATAGATCGTTTCCCTAAGCTAAAAAAATATATCAATTTTCTGATGGATATCATTCACACATCCAGTTCAGCAAGTTTTGCAGTAAACGGAGCATAATTTTCAGTTACGCAAAACGAAACATCTGCCCGCCATACTCCTTCTCAAATATTAACTCACCATTGTACTGGATCATTGCAATGAATAATTGAAGGGCTTGTTTGACGATGATCGGCTTGGTGAAATAAAAAGGTTAAAATGCTGGTTATTTTTTGATGCCACCACGGGATTGTGAAAGAGAAGCGCGCCTGCGCGAAAGGGGGGAATAAATATTTTAAGGGAGTTCGCGTTGATGCAAAATCATATTTCGTGGATGTTAGATTTCCGAGAAAGTGAATGGAATTTTAATAAGCAAGTTCATCCCGAATTTGTGGAACGGATAGAGTGCTCTCGTTTGTTTCCGCATATTTTAATTATCATTTGATTACCTTATTTGATTATCGAACGCCTCATTGCGCAAATAACTTAATGTCATTCGGCACAAAGTATGTTTACGTCGTTCAGTGACACAGCAAAGTTTAGTTTAATGGAAAAACAGATATTTCGGGATGGAAACGTTGCACCAAGAGGTTCAAAAGCTCGTGTTTCTGTAGTGATGTTACCATTCTTTTATGTAATTTTAATGTAATATTAGCGTTTTGTTCCATTTTAAGACAATATTCTACTTAAGAAGATAGTTATTTAATTTAAAGTTGAAATTGAATAACGATTAAATGGCAAGGGCTCAGTGGTCAGAAAAATTAATTTTCATTCCTTTGCATGAGTTATACATATACATGAATGTATTCCTTCACTGCAATCTCTCTTTGGTAAAATTTTGAAGAGTTATTTTTCATGTATAATTATTGATTTTAAATGGTAAACCTTTGCTGACAACAATCGTCTCTAACGACTAGCAAAACAAGAGTATTGCTGATGGGTAATTAAGAAGATAATTGATATTGGAGTAACTCGGTTGAAATCGGAAAATATAAAAGAGCGTTTACAATTTATTGAGAAGCTAAATACCATTTTCTGCCTTTAACTATTCCCAAGCTGAGTGCCACATTTTTAGATAAAATTATTTCTATACTAAAGATAGCTTAGTGTAAATCGTAGCAAAAGCGTGATATTAGAACTTATAAATTCCTCCGAGTTGATTTAGAATTTGCGATAAAAATTTAAAATAAATATTTTCATTCGCTGGAACGGTAAACTTATATTTTAAACATTTTATGGTAAATATGCTGTTATTCTTAAGATAGTTCCCTTGCCTTATGTTCATAAGTTCATTTACAAAAGGAACTTATGCTGACGAATGCATATCTCAAACACAGCACTTATAACTCTTTTAACTAGAAAAAACTGGCTGGCTATCATACATTCATTGTAGTTTGATTCTGAAATTTATCATAAGCAATACAGTCAACTTTCTAAAATATTCACCTCTAAATGCTACTTTCGTTTGCTACAAACCATTGCAGCAGTAAATGCGAAACTTCTATACTGTTAGCGTTAAAATAAGCGTTTCCCACATGTTTTAATACGCTCTCATAAAGAAGAAAGCATTTTTAACAAAGATAGTATCAGCTCAGATCATCAGAATGCATGAGATTTTACAACGAATCGATCCAGAGAACGCATCCGCCATTTCGCCAATCGTCTTTCTATTGTCATAGACCATCGGTAGTATTACCCGAGCGGATATGCTGAAGGTATTATCATTTCACCATCTTCATGTTTCGGGTCGAATAAGTCCGTGTTGAGACGTCATTCATACGAAGGTACCCGAGCAAGGGGGAGGGGTGAACAGCATTGTGCGTCAGAGAAGTGAGGGGTCAGCGGGTAAGGGAGATGGGGGGATCGGAAGTTCGCAGAAAGGGAGGGATATAGACAGAGTTCGCGGTTATCCCCTCCATGCAATAACAGCACGCAGCCTACTTTAATTATTCCATCTAGCCTCATTCATAATTAAGGGCTCCCGAAGGACCTAGCAGAACGGGAGGGCGAGGAAGGGTGGGAATAACACTGTGAGGGCAAAGGTGGTTACGTAGTCGAGAGCATAAGAGACAATGTGAAGGTTGTTAGCAGGATAGGATTGCAGAAGGTACTATTGATGGCACTGCATACCTGGGATTAACTCGCATCCGTTATATACTACTAGAAATCCAGGAAACTTCTCCGTTCTTCTGCCACATTATCGGCGAAGGAATCCTTCCCATCAAATTCGATTCCCTCACAAATCTATCATACTTAGACAGTCCATCAGCAATAGGGTATTAGAATGAGGAGATACGGGAGATTTTAAATCAGATTAGAATTTGGACCTTTGGTTGATTGGATCAAAAGCATTGGAACTTATTCTCATGTTAGCGATTACTTTCCTGTTGCCGTTATAAAAATGTGAAATTTACAAATTTTTTCAGAATTTGATAGCTAATTGGTTGCATCCGAGAAAAGCTATCGGATAACTTTATATTCAGTGAAAACTATTTCGTAATTCATAAATATGTTCAATCACAAATACATTATCTCTTGTTTACAAAAAGTCGTAAGGTACGTACTGAAAAAATACAGAAATTTATCTTAGTCATTTTTCGTGCTTTATAATAATCACATAAATACTAAAGCTCTACATAAAATTGGATTTACTTAATTTGAGGAATATGCAAGTTTGAAAAATTATTCGAGACAAGAAGTCTCGAACAAGCTGTCCCTTCAAAATTTCAGCTTAAGACTAAGACACCATAATTTTTCCTGAAAAATTTTTGTAACAATATGATAATCGTTATGCAATATCGGATTTTTTCGATAAAGATTAGAAATATGATAATGAGTATTACGTAAGGAATCATTAGTGATAGTTTTTACTAAATGGCTTACGTAGACTCAAAATAACTGTTATTCTCATCCATTCTAGAACAAAATTATTCCGTCAAAAACTCATGTACTTAGACGTTTACGAAATGTAATTAAAGCTCAACTGTGGGGAAAGTAAAAAGGTTTGGTACAATCTACCGTTTAACCTTTTGAATAGCTAACCTCTGAAACGGTTTTGATATTGAAAAAACTACTGCCATCAACATTAGCATAGATATTAAAATTCTTTCTCACATGCACTTTCTGTAAATACGACAAAAATTTATCCGTATTGAATGATGAAAGAGATGATTAGGGAAGCAAGATGTGATATTTACAATCCCTTCCAATGATAAAATCTACAACTTTGTTCAATTCTTCGTCCTTATTCCCTCTCATTGTAATTCATACAACTATTTCTCCTTACCATTTCCAGAAATTAACCTGAAAAAATGGATTCCTTCAAGGTTAAGAACACAAAGAGATTCACTTAACACGAAAGTTTATTTGTACATTCAAAACCAGTTACAGAACTATGCATTGCTTACATATATTTTAAACGAATGTTTGAAATACAGTAAGGACGAGTAAAAAAAAAATAGAACTGGACCCGCACAGCATCCCTTCAGCTAGAATACGGATGAGCAGCATTACTTCCGTTGCGTTGAGCAGGAAGGTGTCCCAATAATGTGGCCGCATCTAAGAAGCTGATAATGCCAAGGAAGGGACCTAGAAGTGAGAAAAAGATGTATAATATACAATTGACAGAGAACGTACGATATTCCATGCAGGCAATGCAATTGAGATGGAAAACAAAATTCCAAGTTAAAAGCAATTTGTTACCTCCGTCGCTTGCCGTTCTTCATCCGACGAAGTGGAGTACGTTCGATGCATCGGGCAATCTCTCGACGGCGCGCTCCCAGAATTCCACATTCGTCTGAACAGCATATCGTCTGAAACGAAGGAGAAAGCGTGCAAATTATGACTACGAATACCAATTGATAACGATGAAGAGAGCAGCACAAGCAATTCAATCGAGAAACCGCGTACATTTACAGAACACGAGAAAGTACAATCATCTTTATATCGTAAGAAAGAGAGTTACTAGAGATAGGAATAAATGCACAGGTTTCCTCACCACGTAATGACGTACCGTGCATGGCGCGTTACCCCTTTTGAGTGGAGGGATTCGCCAGCGAACTGCAACTGGTTCAAAACAGCGGGGGAACGTACGGACGCGTCATCAGTTGCAATTCGCCAGCCCTATGAGAACCACCGTGTGGCGATGGCACGATGACCACCGCCACGGAAAAGAAAAGTGGGATGCTGTTAGAAGATTTTTATTCTCTAATGGCTAATGAGCCGGTATTGACCAGAGAACGTGTAGTGCCTAGCACTCTAAATTAACCCCTTCCCCCCAAAGAAAAAGTGAATCTCCGAAGCCCATGAAGTGGGCCTTACTTCCTTAATGCAGACCTGTATCTCTAATGCCCGTTGGATGGGCCCCTTCCTAAAGAAACCTACCCTAAGCCTACCAGCCTGTCTTCACTGAAAGAGGAAGCCGTTCCCTACCTTTGCAGCGGAATTCCTCCAGCGTCGGCAGATCTCCGCGTTCCATCGGCGAACAGAATCTCCTCTTGACAACACTAACACCATCACTATCACTAAAATGACCATAGCACTCACTTTTTTACACTGAAAGGGGGGTATGTATGACACAGGGGAAAAATCACTTCTCTTGAGGCACGTCCGTGGATCTGCAATGATAAGAATAAGCAATTCCATCAATCAAGTTTCAATAGAAGTTATTCCACAGTTGAAGTGCTTGCATTAAACGCTCACCTTCCTAAAAATCCTTGCCACTCCGCCTTCCGCCGTACTTCATGCACCGGACATCGATCGGACATCTTCAGTACAAGGCCGGTTAACCGTTGGTTCTCTTGGGCCATATTCAACACAGTCTTTCAATCGCTCAACTGTATGTCAGAATACAAACTGCCGAACGGACAACTTTAAAGACTCTCGGGCAGAGCTACCAGAATTCTTCTTCGTGTCCAGAAGCTAGTCTTTCAGTATTAAGTACTTCTTCTTTTCGGCAGTAACTGACAGGTCTCAAGAAAAATACCCAACCTTTTATACGATTTGCGAGATCACGTGGGTTCTGTGACGTAAGGAGTTCGTCTTTTCGAATTGCACTCACTCAGACCGTATTTGATTTACATCGAGAAATCCAATTTCCCCTTAAAATATATAATATATTAAATATATATTATTTAAATCGACGAATGAATAATCCAGGTCTATTGATTGAGATGCACCTTTATTTCATTTAAGGAACGGTTTACTGTGTTCGTGGTCGATGAATCCTTTTAGTGAGCAATCATATCCTATACCTTTATTAAATTTTCCCTTACTTCCATAGCCAATTAGATTTATATTCACGAATGCGATACGTGTGATTGGCAATCTAATTACAAGGAATACTGTATCAGAATATTATTACGAGTACTAACTTACGAGAACGTGCTTCGATGTACCTAGTGAGTTTGGAGTACATGTATTTGTCTAAATTTCTGATATAATTGCGACGTTTTTCCAACATTTTATTCTTCATATTAGGTCAACTTCATCTGTTATCCAAATTAATATCCGATAGATATTTTTCCCAATTTTACGCCCTATAATTTCCTTAATTCGTAAAAAAAAATTTAAGGACTATGGAATGGATATCGAAATACTCCAAAGTTATTCCTGAATAATTTCCTGTCACCCACAAGTTTTGAATTTGAAATTCATTTTGAAAATAATTTAGCCCTTTCGGATAAACATTCATTTTATATCCAACGAAATTGGACATTTACCCTTTCTTAACTTAACCAAAATCCCCAAAAAGATTATTATTAATCATTTCGTACCTATATATTTATTGTAATTTCATTGCATTTTTAAAATAAGATGGATTTCTTTTCTTAAGAAATTCGTTGAGTGGAAGGTTTCGCTTTTTAAAATCATGCTATCCAAAATATCCTATCATTCTTCAATACATATATCATCACTTAGCTCCATTTTTTGAATTGTCGATTAACATAGTCCTTTACGGATTCCTATGCCGCAGAACATCCATTAAAAAAATTGCACAGAGAATAAATGCAATAAGGCAATTAGGCGATTACATGAACAACAGCTATCTTCATTACTGATGATAAAATTTATTCTAAAGAAAACAAATAGCGAGAAGCTAGATAGTTATCTATAGTAAGACCACAAAAATTTTTCCAGAGCGTTGTGCCCAATGCTTAACAGGTGATTGAGATAACGGACAAAGCATGAATAAGTCGTATTCGCTTGTTTTTCGTAAGTGATTTTTATATTCCATTTGAAGGAGTTCTTCTAAAAGTTCAAACTTCCTCGAAGGCCTTCTAATGCGGCGGCACTTCAGAAGGAACGATACGTAATTCATCGACCACGAACACAGTAAACCGTTCCTTAAATGAAATAAAGGTGCATCTCAATCAATAGACCTGGATTATTCATTCGTCGATTTAAATAATATATATTTAATATATTATATATTTTAAGGGGAAATTGGATTTCTCGATGTAAATCAAATACGGTCTGAGTGAGTGCAATTCGAAAAGACGAACTCCTTACGTCACAGAACCCACGTGATCTCGCAAATCGTATAAAAGGTTGGGTATTTTTCTTGAGACCTGTCAGTTACTGCCGAAAAGAAGAAGTACTTAATACTGAAAGACTAGCTTCTGGACACGAAGAAGAATTCTGGTAGCTCTGCCCGAGAGTCTTTAAAGTTGTCCGTTCGGCAGTTTGTATTCTGACATACAGTTGAGCGATTGAAAGACTGTGTTGAATATGGCCCAAGAGAACCAACGGTTAACCGGCCTTGTACTGAAGATGTCCGATCGATGTCCGGTGCATGAAGTACGGCGGAAGGCGGAGTGGCAAGGATTTTTAGGAAGGTGAGCGTTTAATGCAAGCACTTCAACTGTGGAATAACTTCTATTGAAACTTGATTGATGGAATTGCTTATTCTTATCATTGCAGATCCACGGACGTGCCTCAAGAGAAGTGATTTTTCCCCTGTGTCATACATACCCCCCTTTCAGTGTAAAAAAGTGAGTGCTATGGTCATTTTAGTGATAGTGATGGTGTTAGTGTTGTCAAGAGGAGATTCTGTTCGCCGATGGAACGCGGAGATCTGCCGACGCTGGAGGAATTCCGCTGCAAAGGTAGGGAACGGCTTCCTCTTTCAGTGAAGACAGGCTGGTAGGCTTAGGGTAGGTTTCTTTAGGAAGGGGCCCATCCAACGGGCATTAGAGATACAGGTCTGCATTAAGGAAGTAAGGCCCACTTCATGGGCTTCGGAGATTCACTTTTTCTTTGGGGGGAAGGGGTTAATTTAGAGTGCTAGGCACTACACGTTCTCTGGTCAATACCGGCTCATTAGCCATTAGAGAATAAAAATCTTCTAACAGCATCCCACTTTTCTTTTCCGTGGCGGTGGTCATCGTGCCATCGCCACACGGTGGTTCTCATAGGGCTGGCGAATTGCAACTGATGACGCGTCCGTACGTTCCCCCGCTGTTTTGAACCAGTTGCAGTTCGCTGGCGAATCCCTCCACTCAAAAGGGGTAACGCGCCATGCACGGTACGTCATTACGTGGTGAGGAAACCTGTGCATTTATTCCTATCTCTAGTAACTCTCTTTCTTACGATATAAAGATGATTGTACTTTCTCGTGTTCTGTAAATGTACGCGGTTTCTCGATTGAATTGCTTGTGCTGCTCTCTTCATCGTTATCAATTGGTATTCGTAGTCATAATTTGCACGCTTTCTCCTTCGTTTCAGACGATATGCTGTTCAGACGAATGTGGAATTCTGGGAGCGCGCCGTCGAGAGATTGCCCGATGCATCGAACGTACTCCACTTCGTCGGATGAAGAACGGCAAGCGACGGAGGTAACAAATTGCTTTTAACTTGGAATTTTGTTTTCCATCTCAATTGCATTGCCTGCATGGAATATCGTACGTTCTCTGTCAATTGTATATTATACATCTTTTTCTCACTTCTAGGTCCCTTCCTTGGCATTATCAGCTTCTTAGATGCGGCCACATTATTGGGACACCTTCCTGCTCAACGCAACGGAAGTAATGCTGCTCATCCGTATTCTAGCTGAAGGGATGCTGTGCGGGTCCAGTTCTATTTTTTTTTTTTACTCGTCCTTACTGTATTTCAAACATTCGTTTAAAATATATGTAAGCAATGCATAGTTCTGTAACTGGTTTTGAATGTACAAATAAACTTTCGTGTTAAGTGAATCTCTTTGTGTTCTTAACCTTGAAGGAATCCATTTTTTCAGGTTAATTTCTGGAAATGGTAAGGAGAAATAGTTGTATGAATTACAATGAGAGGGAATAAGGACGAAGAATTGAACAAAGTTGTAGATTTTATCATTGGAAGGGATTGTAAATATCACATCTTGCTTCCCTAATCATCTCTTTCATCATTCAATACGGATAAATTTTTGTCGTATTTACAGAAAGTGCATGTGAGAAAGAATTTTAATATCTATGCTAATGTTGATGGCAGTAGTTTTTTCAATATCAAAACCGTTTCAGAGGTTAGCTATTCAAAAGGTTAAACGGTAGATTGTACCAAACCTTTTTACTTTCCCCACAGTTGAGCTTTAATTACATTTCGTAAACGTCTAAGTACATGAGTTTTTGACGGAATAATTTTGTTCTAGAATGGATGAGAATAACAGTTATTTTGAGTCTACGTAAGCCATTTAGTAAAAACTATCACTAATGATTCCTTACGTAATACTCATTATCATATTTCTAATCTTTATCGAAAAAATCCGATATTGCATAACGATTATCATGTTGTTACAAAACTCTGTTTATGGAAAAAGACTTGCAGTTCAGTGCGGCGAAGAAACCCAATTTACAAATGCAGTACGATTATTAGAAAAACTAGAGATTATAAAGACGACCTTAAATGAGGGATAAAATAAAAGGTAATAAATTGCATGGTGAAAACTTGAAGAAAAAATGTCGAGCATAAAACGCAGGATTACCACTCGTCACACTTGCGTGCCTTTTATTCATCAGAGGGACAAAGTGCGGAAGGGGTGCAGGGAGCAACCCTTTTTAACCCCGGTGGCACAATCGAGCTCCCTTGTGTCGAGAATGAGGCGGAGAAATGACGGCTGAAAAACATCCAAAAAATATGCATTTATATATATATATAAATACGGTTGAAAAGAAGGGTTATGGGAGTGAAAGTGCGGTAGGTTGAAAGGGGTGATGTAATGAGAAAAGAAAAGATTGAAGAAGAATGATGAAAAAGGAAACAATTATGAGAGGAAAACTACAGGCAGACAAAGAGAATACAAGAAAACGTTGAGCATAGGGTAGTCGAGAAAGGAGAGAGGGGAATGTGAGAAAAACGAGTTTAAAGGAAAAGAATAAAGTAAACGTTTCTGTATCTTCAGTTGAAGTTGAAAAGGACATAACATTCGCATGAAGAGTTACGTTTTCTAATTTACGTACAGGACTCTATTTTCTTAAAATTGGTATTTCCGGTTGTATTTATTGGATACGAGTATTATTACAGGGGTATCAGAATATTCAATGAACTGCTCATCATAGGAGTCACAGAGAAAAAAAAAGTTACGTTGTAATCGATTAAAATTTTAAAATTAATCTTAAATTATCATGCGTAAAAATATATTGAATTTATGCAAGATAATCATTTCCTAAATTACTTCATTAGAATATTAAAACATAAATAAATATTTTCCTGTATAAAGAACTATGTGTTTAAAAATGATTATTAAAAAATGTAAGATTATTACGTATTGTAATTAATTTTATCTTATACACTACATTTGTGAAAGGTTGTGAAAATTCACATTGTGAAAGAAATGATTTCTAAGAAGATTTAAGCATTGCGGAATTATTTGAACACGTTGTCGAAACCATGGTCTATAAGACTAAATTAATCATCCGGTTTTGTAACAGATTCCCTATACTTTAGTCCCCATTAAAATATTCAGCCGGGATAGCTCAACGGACAGAGCACAATTGAGAGACCCGGGTTCGATTCCCGGTCCCGTCAGACTTTTTCCAATTCCATTCTACCTTTGAAATTATCCACGGCGCACAGTGTTCCTGTAAATACCTTATACCTTGTTCCTTAGAATTTATCATTGCATTCTTTTAAAGAAAGAATGCTACTATTTTCAGCAACTTTGAATTTTGTACTAAATTATACCTTAAGTACTTATGTAATTCACTTGCTTCGATGATTGTCGTATCCTGGCATAATTGTATGAGAAAATTAAATTCCGCTTTATAATTTTTTTTTTCAAATTATTTCTCAATATAGATCACGTATACCAAGACAATAGTCTCTGACTATGACAGAAAATTTATTTATTGCTTGGGTCATTGTTAGTACAAATATTTCTTCAATAATGTCACCAATGAAATATTCGGGCATTTTGTTGGTGTAGCAATTGCAAGAAATTTTATTTTGGTTTGACGAATATCTTGACGAACGATTGAGAAGAAAGAACGTAACCTCACAAATAAATGCTTCAACTAGCAATAGAGTAAATGGAGGGTATATATAAGAATAAATTAATTTTATAAAAGGGAAGAGAGGAATATAAAGCTAAATAGGGATGATGAAAAGAATGACAAACTCACATAAGGCATCGATGGGGTTTGAAGCTCCAAAAGGTAAGTGGACGTTGGAGAGGGAAAAGAGAAACAATGATCTTCCCCTTAACTAATTGGAATAACCCCTTCACCTCAACTACGAAAAGGCAGAGGGAATAATTGAGAGCCTAACAGCATCCATTAAGCAATTGTAATGACAATGGACCCTTACGAGAGAAATAGAGGATCTCATCTCAAAAATAGTTCAAAATTGTTTCTTATGGGATATTATGTTCAGAATAATTTATGGAAAAGTGTCTATTGAATTGAATCGCGCCTCTAGGTTACGTATTGAAAAGGTCAATATTTGAATTCGTCAGTTTTATATATTTTTAGAAATACCAATAATTTTTTCACAACAGATGTTCAAAATTTTTTCATACTAGCATATAAAAATCTTGTAAAGAAGGATTATTATGACTTATTCTTTCTCATTTTACAAAACTATTGGATCTATAGAATATCATATTGAATACTTACAGGAAAGTTGAAAGATAACCATTTCAAAGCTGTTGCATATCACATATACATTTAATTAATGCAAATTCAGTTTGCACAAACACAAATGAATCATATCTATTGTCTTTAATTTCTGCCTATGAAATTTTTGAAATACTGAAAGATAGAAAATTATAAGCTTTAAGGTCCGAATTTCGAATTGAAATTGTTCCTGGCTTCATACATGTACATGTATTTATTGCTACATTCCAAAAGAGAAAACATAATATGACCAAACTCATCACCAAGAATTATTCCCGGAATGACTCATTAATGCTTTAAAGTTTTGCTACTTAATTTCATTTTGTAATTCAAATAAGAAGAACTCAATATAATTACAGTCTTGAGAATATATCAATGTATGTAAGTACTTTCAGTGGCTTTATACTTTTGTCCTTTGCTATTATAAAATGTCGAAATTTAAGTAGAACACACTACTGCTAATAAGAAAAATCTATATTTCTTTACGCTCATTCTGTTCTTCCTGTCCTTTCCTGAACTTACTTTTTTAATTTTCTGCCTTAAATTAAATGTAACTGATACCTACAGCGAAAATAAGGTTTTGAAGACTTGGTTATAATTTTAAATTGTATTTTTTAAATATTTCATATTTACGTTTATACTTTTCTTTGATATTACATTTTTTTAAATACGCATTATTACAAAATGTATCTTAAATTATTTTGAAAGGACAACACTTATCGACAATTTTATTTTTGATAATATATTATGTCCTGTAAATCAGAAGACTTAATTCAGCTCTCTGATAAGTAAACATATCACGTTAAGATAAATCATAGCGTACTAAGTTTCAACATCATATTACCTCATACACTCGTCAATTACTTTGCGTTGCTCATTTAGACATGCATTTCTTAAATACCAGATATGATAATCTGCCACGTATCAATCCATTCTTGATGCTCATCCTGTTGTTGGTGTTCCGCGATTGGAATCCAAATTGATTGAACTGATCTGTTGCCTGTGATTAGGACAGCTGCGCTTGCCCCCGAGTTAATTTCCGCTAATTAATACTTGCGATTAGTCAAGTTGGAGGTATTACCGTTTAGGAAATGGGATTTTCAATTACATTGAACGAATCTTCGCTATCTCAGAATGGTTCATTCGCATCTTAAATACGTATTTTATGCAATTAATGTATTAATCTTAAATTGATCGATTAACCCGGATAATCACGCACAAAATCACTTCCAAGAGAACGTTGAAATTTCTTTTATTATCTTTAAATATTCTCCCGAAAGCGGTCCTTTCGGTGAAGTTATTTATTAGAGTAATTTTAAAGTTATCTTTCGTACTTAATTATCTGATTCTATTATAAATTGGGATTATAAAACAGCTTATCGAATTTTAAATTATTACGAAAAAATAGGAAAGTTAACTCGCAGTATTTTAGAGCTAATAAAATAATTGAATAGCTATTCATAAGCAAATTTAAAATAATATGACTTTATTAAATTCTTTTATTGTTGCATATTAAGAAAATGAAATGTTGCATTTTAATTAGATTGAATCGCTTCCCAAAATTCAATCGAAGTAACATTAAGGGCCTTTTAGATATGTTTATATTGTAAATCTCGTAAATAAATATCAAAATTTCTTAACGCAGGATGATTCACCATCGGTGGTAAAAGAAAGGAATAACCAACGTAAGAATTAAAGCATAATTGCTGCTTAATCGAGGACTAGCAAAGAAATAAAATATAGAGTTCAAAAGCTGCAAGAAAATCATAATTTATCAAAAGAAAATTGAACGATCGAATTTTTAATTACTCTCTTCCAAAATGTTTTTGATCGGTGAATTCTTACAATCTTCCTATTTTATCTTCCAGCAGGAAACAATCATTACAGGATAAATATAAAAGAAGCTAAATTGGTTCAGTATTAGCGTCATTATTTGCTTATTCAAAATGGGATTCGTAAACATCCATTAATAACACAATTACCGGGAGAAACTCAATAAAGTACCAACGTCAACATCAATGCCCTGAGAGGAAAATTTCCCATCATTCGTGGTTCTAACCTGTGATATGCTATCCACTTTGCTGCCGAGGCCGGTTAGGTAAATGAATGCTGTAGATAATTCACATATTGTTGTAATACGTTTAACACTATTACTTATGAAAACGAAAGTACAAGACTAGCAAACAAGCAGTTTACGCTGATCGTTGAATTTATATTTAATCAATTTAATAGCTCACTTAGAAGGAATTTTATGCTTTTTTACTTAAAAAAACAATAAGCACATGAATATAAATCATACTTCAATCTTATATTGCACCTTATTCACTCGTATTCTTTCATTTTTAGGGCGCAACATTATCCATGTCATCCAGATATATCGTAGATAAGAATTAAAGAAGTCAAATAAGTAAATGAAAATAAACCAACTCACAAATGCTTAAATACCAGTTAAGTGGGGAACCAAAGAAGAATTCATTTTGGAGGTGGCTTAAGAAAATTTGATGGTTGATTTTCAAAATAACCTTTAAAAACACGAAGAATGAAGCTATATCACAGAAGGAAATACTTATATCATGAAGATAGTAGTAAAAGATGAAATGCGACAAAAACAGAACATCTTTGGTGACGAATCACCAGAGGATAGGTGCAGAAGGGTGCAAGAAGAGAGAAAGGAGGTGTTAATGTGAGGTTAAATGGGGAACCTTAAGGAGGGGAGGAACAGTTTATTGAAGAGGAGTAAAACGAGGAACGCCGTGTGAATACTCAATAATTGCCCTGCCGACTCTAATCTGATTCTTAGGCCTTAAAAGACGGTCTCTGCAGAGTAAAAGGGAAATTGCAAAAAGAGTTTTTGAGAAAATGGAATCAAGGCGATGAAATCAAGGGGGTGCTGAACAAACCGGATTCGAATCGGTGTGAGATGAACTAAGGAGATGAATGTGTGAATGAGGGCTCTCCAGGGATTCTGCAAGAGTGAAGTGATGGAAAGGAGAAACTTGGTCTACAGAGATTTCGCATGTAATATTGAAAGAGGAGGGATGTACGGAAGCGCGGCATCGCTTTCATTATGAATCGATCGAGTGGAATGTATTTTTAATTTGCTTTTGATTTCGGAACATTTCTAAAGGTGACTCAGAAATGAAACATTTACACCCCGAGAAATATATACTTTTAAAAGATTTATTTTCGTAATACATCCATCAACTTGAGCTTGTTTGATTCCATTGCATATAGACAAAAAGGGTCAATACTCTATTTTACAACTATGAAGTTACCGAAGCGTGTACAATTCATAATTTCCGAATAAATATTTATTTATTTTTTATTTTCCCATTATTTATCCTTATCCTCCTGTATTCTTGTAAAAATCGGGCCATATCTTAATGCTTTTCCATTCCTTTTAAGATTAACTCAGAAGTTTAAACTTTCATCCCCAATGAAATCAAGTGAGAAGGCGTGACTTCGCGGAATGCCATAGTAATAAAAACAACTTTGTAAATTTCCACAGAAAATTGGTATATTCGCAACCGGTTTCGTAATATGAAATTACAGCTTAAGAATGAAGATATCTCATAATTTAATGATAATAATACCTTAATTAACGGTAAAAGTTATATTGAAAAGTGAATAATTAGGTATTTTATAGTAAAATGTAAAAATAGATACAGTAAATGACTATAGGCGCTTTTTCCGCAACGACAATACAATAGTACACACGTATTTGTCCATACAGAAAAAAGTTATTCGACCTTAGCTGGGGAATTTTACGTCACGTTCGATTTATCTTGGACTCAGCTCTCCTTTTCATCCAAAACTGCGTTAGGATTTTCATTCCCTTGAAGACTGCAAAAAAGTACCAGTTTTTTGGCAATAAGTTAAGGACATTTTCTATATAATGAATTATAAAACTTTCTAAACCATAAGAACCTGTTAATAAACAAAATGGTGAAAATAAGCTAAACTTGTTCAGTTGCAATTTAATAATTACCTTCATAACCCCTGAAAATCGGAAGAAACTTTCCGAATCCAATATATATGAAGGTATTGGTATCGGTGCTTAGAACTGTTTGAAAAATACCCTCGGAAATATGACTAAAGGTAACAAGATATTAAGCCATACCATTCAGTATAAAGCGAGAGTGTTTAATTAGTTTAATTCTAAAGTGCATGAAAACAGAGCAATAGTAAGTCATTATGTTATTGTGGCACCACGCTGTCGCACGGATTATGAACGCTTTTTTCCTTTGTGTAGCCTACTTAATGAGGGTGTTATATCGTATCAAATACGGTAATTCTTATCTATCCTTCTCATGTATTGTGTTGTTTTGCATTCAATCGTATCAATTTATCGCAACACATGTTATTGGGGTAGCCTGTATGTGTTAAATAAATTATTATTATTATGTATATTGAGAGCAATTGGAGATTATCAATGCTAATATTTTCCACGGAAATTGAAGATCATGTGAACGGTATCACTTTATCCATCATAAATTTGCAAAAATTGCAGGGATTCTGTACTGTCTCTGGAGATCGACAAAATGTTACTCAATAATTTAACAACAATAACGGTGAATTCTTTTCCCTCATATTTGTCTCCAATTTCGTCCGTAGATTTACGAAAACATTTCGAAAAGCGCTTTCAACACGAAGTCGGGCCGGAAGAGGCTGAAGTTCTCATAGTGCAGAAAGTCACAACGCGTCACGTGGAAATAAAGACAAATGTTCGACTAGCACAGGTAAGCCATATTCAGTAGAAGAATACGGGTGAAGCACTACCGACCCTTGAAAAAATATTGAAATGGGAGCCACTTTTTTCGCCGAGAGGCCCTGCTTCACGCACGTTACTTCTCCCTCCAGCCGCCGAGATCCTGCGGCGTTATTTTCACAGACCATTACCTCGGACTTCAACCACTCTTTCCCAATTCGCCCCACTACACAAAAGTTGCTCTTTACTGCTTTTTTATTTATCCTCTTTTTTTAATACTCCCTCACAAACGGAAAACACTACCATTTGATTTCCCAAGTGTTTTCACTTTAATCCACCCGTCGATATCGCGGCCATCAATCCCTTTCCTACGCCGAATGCGATTGGCCGTGCGAAGTTCTCGGACAAATGTGTCTTTTGCGGTTCTACTGTTCGGCTCGATCCTTTAAAAAATTCAAATTATCAGGGATCGATTTTTTGATTCATTTTTGTTTGAATTGCGTAAGATTATTCGTAACCCATTCGTAACCTTTATTATAGTAATACCATGAGGTAACAAATATCGATACTTTATTCAGATTGAATCCTTCCCAAATTTGATCGAATCACAAGAGATTCTTTCCTTTAATTTCATACTTTTCATTTTTTGAACCTTTCTCATGAAAACCAAATCTGAAATTTCACCGTTTTCTATCGAAAACTCCTGATTCCTATAATTTTGAATCTGTAATGCGCATGCGTAGGAAAGCGTATCTCTGACTCATATCTTTAGATGATTTTTTACTTTGCATCGATGCGATTCTCGAGGAAGGTCAAATCCTCCAGCGATCACTCTTGATACTTCCAACCAATAAAACATTTATAAATTTAATGGTCCTCTCATTATTCCGCCGACGCTTTAGCGTCTGAGTTCCTCGCCATCTGTTGCTCATATCTGGAAAGAGCGGTCATCCGTGAGAAACGAATCGCTCTGCGAAGTGATGGAATAAGGAAAGTGGGGTCTAATGGGGCACGCTTTGAAATGATCGAGAGGGGGTGGAAAGTGTTGGACCTTAGAGAGAAAATTAAATGCTCACCCAGAGATTTCCTTTATTGCTATCCACACTCGCATTCACACACACATTCGCACACTTCAATATTTTACACGAGCAGTAATCATACTCCCGAGGGAAAGTACTTTATCAGATTACTCAGTCTATCAAAAAATCGGAATCGCTTGCTTACGTAATATATCGGCTGCTACGGAGAGATATTTGTTACATGGTAATGGATTACATAGAAAAGAAAAATAGTCATTTTCTTAGTGCTTGCTAAGTAACCAGTAATGAATTTAGGACTTAAAGGATGATAAGATCTTTCCATTTAATGAAGGGTAATACATTAACCTTGGTTTTACATTAAATATATATTTTCTGAACATAATCGTCCCTTGAAGATTGTATAGAAGATTTAAATTTAACGCATCGCTAGACGCAACGCTAGAGAGGCCGCTTCTTAACATTCAGCCGCCGTAATAATGTTGTAAATGGTCGTCAGCTCTATTCTAGGGGTAGTGTACTATATCTCATTTTGAAGCACTTCCCAAATGTATTTTGCTGTGAAATTTGGAGAATTAATATGTATGCGAATGATGAACATATTAAACAGATATTTATACATACTATGCGAGCAAAAAATGAATATAATAGTAAAATATATCATTTACACAACGTGAGTATAACTTTTTCTGGGAGAATTTGTAGGATTCCTGATAGGCCTTCATTGCTACCGATGTGGCACACGAAGTCCCCACCGTACATGACCCTAGATGGCGATCCCCTTCTTGTCTCACAGTTCGGCTGGCGTGAGTCCATTTCTTTTGCCAATAAAACATTTTACATTTTTTGGGAAAGGTTCAAAGAGTCCCGCAGGTAGACTGTTCCATTCCTCGATGGTTCTTTTTAATCAACGTTCCCTGTTATCGGTTCTCACGCATTTCACATTGTACTTGTGATCATACCAGGGTAATCTACCTCTTCTATTCTATTACTCATTTCCTTATACGCAAGAGTTACTACGAAAGAACCAAAAGATTATCGATAATCTATTATTCCTCCTAAACTGTCCCAACCTAATTCTGTTATCATCTGAGAAACGCTGCTTAATCTTATATCCTATTATTCCAATATTATATAGGTAACTATAGAGATTGGTTAATACTCTTATAAGGTCAAAAAGAACATAATGAGGAGTTTGGTAGCTGAACCCGCATAATATTCGAGATAAGGTAATGTGGTTCAGCGAGAAGGAATGGAATAGGTTAGCATATGGATTGGAGTGAATTGGGTGGACTGAAGCGAACTTGATGCCATTTTCTTATTCGTAGGGGAGAATGAAGGACGTAATTGAAGCCCAAGTGAAACGCAACAGTGTAAAGCTGATAAAATGGCGGCCTTGTGTGTTTTAGCGGGAGTCAATTTTCATTTACTTCTGTCCGATATCGTTTAGGTTCACTCTAAATATACTTAGATCCTAACCAGTGACGGAATGAAAATGGTAAATGACTCTTAGTGGTTGTAAAAGAAAATATATGCCACGGCTTTCTGTAATAAAAAATACAAAATGGAAAGGGTAATTACAGTTAAAATAACGGTGAAAAGTTGACAAAACATAAGTGGGACTTTATGAATAAGGGAAAAAGATTTCCTTTTCAAAAGGAATTTAATATTCTTAATATTTTTTATGCTGAAACCAAAATAATTAAAAGTTTTTAAAAATAAATTTTTCATAAAATGTTATTCATATACATATCTCTGATAAATTGAATCATCGAATTTTACGTCAAAAATCTACTCACCATATTTGTGATTCTTCTCTTGGTAGAATCTTACATTCAACATTCCTCAATCAAGACCCATTTTTTTATATAAAGCAGTAAAAACACGGTGTATTTTAAAATTTAAAGTTAATGCTTCCAAGTTATAGCTGAATTCAGAAAGTTGATTATTTAATTATTTCCCTAAGATATGGTTTCATTATAATAAATGGATTCTGAAATGTTTTTTTCGGAATTTTCAGTGGTGAAATTTCTTATTTTTGTTCCAAAGTTAAAACTCAGTCACCCTTAAGAATGCTTAATAGTATCTCTGACTTTGAAGTTATTAAAGCAGGTTATCTAAGGTTGCATCCATTACGACTTTCTACATTAAAATTTCGAGAGACTAAATCAGACGCGTTTTTTCAACGGAATTATAAATACATTTTAAGAGTAAAGGATGATTTCCTTTCAACAATTGTTTCATGTAAAATTCATCCATAAGAGTTAATTATACTCATCCTCTACTTAAGTGGGAAAAAGAGAACACATCAAAGGTGAAGCACGTCGTATTGAAAAACCGGATTAAAAAGGAAGATGAAGGGGATATTATGCAAAGATTATATATTTTTTAATCTGTATATATATATATATATATATATATATATATATATATATATATATATATATATATATATATATATAAATATGCGTCGCATTTAGATTTTCATAATTTCCTAAGAAACAGACCGCTGAGAAAGTGAAAGCAAATACCCGCCAAATGCTGTTGGGATTCTCATAAACTCAGACTCAGGTCTTTGTTTATTCTCTTGAGCAATACATCGAAAAAATTTATTTTCTTATGTGTATGAAGAGTTTGTTGATTTGTCTTTAAACTCTTATCAATAAATTTGTTTTTTTTTCTCCATTCACTATACCTTTAAGCAAAATATTATATCGTCATAAAGTTACGCTGAAATATTAAATCCATATTAATTTTAATTTGGGTGATCAAGTTAAATAATTTCACTCGTTAAAAACAATAAGGGGATCGCTCTTTATCAATTTCATAAGAGTAAACATAAAAAGTACACCTTTCAAAATGCACGTCACACGCGTTCCCCTCTCAGGCCCATGACGTCTTCGCGACTCGAATTACTCGCCTCGTTGACTCCGAACCACGACAATTTAACGCTAATTTCAAAGCAAAATGAGGGGATGGCGTGTTTTTCCTCAAAAAGGGAAAAAGATGGAGCACATGACTGCAAAGGGAGATAAAGCGCGCTGCGGCTCTAAGAATGTGAAAGATACTTTCGATGTTGAGGGAATCTATTCACACACTCTATGTTCTCATGATGTTATCAAATAAACCTGACCCATTGTATGCTTTCGACAATAACTTTATAAGCTATCTATTCATTTCTTAAGACTATTCATCTTTCACTAGAATCTTAGATGTAACTCATATTCTGAGAAATGTTATTATGCTCTTTTAATATGCCACAATTATTTTACATGTTTCCTCACGAATTAGCGTTTTCATAATATTAGTGGAATCAAGGAATAATAATTAATATTTCAACACATCTTGGCCGTATTTAATTTTTATCGGGTATTCTTTATTTGTTTCTTTAAAATAATGTGAATCTTTTGGTAACGTTTGTAAGCTGATTAATTCAATCATAGCTTATGCCCTCTATGAAAACATATGTATTAGCTGAAATACGGTAATACGCATTTGATAGAAATAAGGCAAACATCTCTGATATGCAAATCGATTCCGTGACATTCTAATTTCATGAAGAGTTCTGATATAGAAAAAAGAAAGCAAGCGATTTATAGGTCAAAGTTATGGACAATCTATAGGATGAGTTCAAACGAAAGTGATAAGGAAGGAATTACATATACTTATTCTAATTATAAGTATATAAGTGAGGTCTCAAAGAGCAATGTTTTAAACGCTACACTTTTAAAAAGTCAAATCATAAACCTTGAACTTGAGACGGGAATTTGGAGTTTAGGAAGTACGATCTAATGAATATTGGATGGTTATCTTGAAAGACACTTAGTCTCACTTCAGAACTATATTTTCTAGGAGAGTATGAATATTCTTTCCATTGGTTACTCAAGGCTTCTTTTTGATACATACATTGAAATCACGTCAAAGGTGTACCATGGAAAGTTTTAAGAATGCTTTAAATTGTATTCTCAATAATAACTCTCAGTGGGGTTGGAACTATTAAAATCCATTGAGGATAAATAATTGAGGAGTTTTGAAATCTACACTTCTTACAATACAATTAATGCCGATTATGCACTAATAATAAAGCATAGAGAGATGGACCTTGAAAACAAAATAGTAAAAAAGTTACATCGAGTCAACCTTGAATTATTAAGAATGGATATTGGGACATATATAGTCATAATTATAAAAAATAATAACAATATTTCGCTTTTTAAATAACGGTGGTAATTATAAAATACTTTTTAAAAATTGAGAATAATCATAGTAGAAATCATTCTATGTCAGAATATCCTTAAAATGGTTTTTTAAAGTACATCATTATTTGAGTTTGATGCATTTCTCTACGTCCACAAAAATCCCAGAGCCAAAAGATTAACTTCAAATGAGAGAAATTGAAAGAAAAGTAATATAATTTCGATATAACAATGTACATTCTTTGACTGATGACTTTACTTTATAAAGAAATATAACAAAGAATCAGCATAATTAAATACTTTTGAAACAAAAGCAATTTTGCGAGACATGTCACTGTGAAGGAGTTGAAACGATTGTCGACTTCTCTGAAAGATGTCTTATGTAATTAAACCTAAATGACACGCATTACAAGAGGGCTGTGGGGAAAGAAACTGTGTGTGTAAAACGGGAGAAATGGAGCGAAAGATATAGCAAATGGTTCGCGAAGGTGACTGCGGTTCTCACAGCAACGCAAGTTTCACTGCCCCCGTAGATCTTGGGTGAACTTCTATAGAACACACGTAATGCTGTTTTGCACGAGCCTTCGGCAAACTCGACAGCCTCCTCGAAATGCCTTCCTTGACTTATCCTACGTTTGAAACCGTACTCTGTCCCATTAGAGACGTTAGAGCTTATTGTCTCCTACGAACTCCTCGTAATCAATGGAATGGCATCACTTTAATTAATTCAGGTCGTGCGGTGCTTTTTATTGTCGGCTAAGTCGGTGTACCATCTTGATGTAGTTGTCGCGTTTGGGTGATTGCGATTCAATCTCCAGCTATCGATTTGCATTACAAATCCTCGTCTGTCAACCTGTTTGATTAATTAATGAAAATATGCTTAGGAGTTGATGCAGAATAGCTGTGCGGATATTTTTGTGCGTGTCATTTAATTAACACGCAAAAAAAAGTTTGCACAAAAGTAGTTTAATTTAAAAAGGTATACATTTTGAAGAGTTTAAATTGAACTACTATTCAGAGTACGCTTGCAATATGACGGAATTCCTGTTCACATATGAAGCTGAATATTGTATGCTTTCATAACTGACAAAATCATTATGATTTATAATCACAAAAGAATCTATTAAAACCTTGGATTCTCTTACAAAAAAAATTCACATGCTGGTAATGCATCATTCATAATTTTATTTTAGCAATATAACCGAAATTTATTCCGCTTTGAAATAAATAAATATAATAAACTAAAATATTTTGAATTGATGAATAGGAAGTAATAACACTATTTCTGCATACTTTGATTCTCATTAAACAAGAATGAAATTAACCGATATTGTATAGTTACTGTATAAATAGTTGACTAAATTTATTCCTAAGAATTTTTGATGATTAGTTAAGAGCTTAGAACATCATTCTTGACTTTTTGAATAGAGACCAGTTGATAATATATTCGCTTAAAACCGCTTTTGAATTACTATTGCTCCTCCATTAGAATGCATGGGAGTCGGTAAATATTATTAAAACAAAGTCAAACGTTTGCAAATGTTTTTTCTGTATAAATGAAGCTGAATAGCGATACCCGTCGAAAACCTTAATCCAAATATTATCGCAAATTACGAGTTAATGCGGACCTATTCTAAAATATCATCAATTCAACGTCCGAAGTGGATGGGCCCAAATAACACGAGGGTATACAAACGCTGCTTGTGAAGGGCTTTGCTAACTTCTACAAACATATGTATTTTATCTCTATGGGAACTTAATACAATTGCCATTCCTATACATTTCAAATTCTCTCCTTTGTCCATAACCAACCACTTCGTCCTCTCATCGCTTATTTTGGCTAAAAATTCACCTTGGAAAGGTCAGCTTCTGCTTGTCTCCGTGTCGCGGCGCTACGAAACGCTGTTTCTCAGTCTTCAAATCCTTTCAAAGAGATGGCAAATCCCTTCAGCCCACATAGTCTACGGCGCCGCTCCCTTCTGTTTCCGACCGACTTCCTCCTCGTGATTCCTCCCTTCCCATAATGCACCTTCCCTTTTATATTCGACCTCGCGACTGCCAAATGTCGCCTCCTGACAACGCTGCCTTCAGCGAACTAACTCTGTGGTCGTTGAAAGGGTTGTGTGCAAAGCATGCTTCGTCATTACTTATTTGTACTCCGCATTGTCAGCGATATTAATGCTTTCTCGATCCCACGCTCGCTGCGGGGCTTTGCACTCCACGTGTCGTACATATTTTAAGTTTTTTGCCCTGAAAGTGGGCCGAAGGCGAATGCAAATTCCTGAGGAACTTCTCAGCCGTAATTTCATGGCGTCGTCGTTCAAAAGAGATAGATTACGTTCCTCGCAAATGAATGCGTTTAGTTTCAGAGATTAAGCATTGCATTCAACCTTCAGGTAATAGGAATGTTTTGATCATAAATTTCTTTATACTTTGACGCATTTCGCATAAAATCGACATAACAAAATACCTGAGATAATTCTTGTGATTAAAGACTGAAATTTTACTCTATTATTTATAACTGGTATCCATGCAAATTTGCATTATTCCATATTTTTCAGCTAAATTAGAGCTTGAAGCATTCCGGGTGCAAATTTAAGTTATAAATCTTGAGGAAAAGGAAACTTCTTGCGTGTTTAAAATTACAAAATTTAAATATTTATCTTTGAATTGAGAAAAGGTGGACATCATTGGTTTTCAGAATATCTCATTAAATCTAGTACACATAGAGATATATTCTAGCTCAATTAAACCGAGTGCTTATACGGTATGTTGAAGGGATAGTTTTTATTTCCGAACAAACTAATATCGAGAAATTTGAAAAAAAAAGAAAATTTTACAATAATAATAGGACCCAATTGGATTTCAGATTATCATATGAGGATCCAAATATCTATTTCGATGTGTGTGTGTATATATATATATAATCATTCAATGATTTCTTCTGAATCCATTTGAAAGCATTGATGTGAAGGAGCTAAAATACTCTGAATGTTCATATGAATATATATTATATTTATTTCTGGTTGAATATACAGAAAGTATGAAAATAAAGTAACGTGGAAGTCAAAGAAATTACTTCAATGAGTTTATGTTTAATAATTCTTTCTGTATCGTATATTTAAATATTCGCTCTGCATATACTCTGTGATTCTTTATACTGCTAGAAAATGTAAGCAAAAGGTCTTACCGAGATAACTTTTCCCAAAAAGATGGAACAAATCCAAGTTTACATTTAAGTGAAATCTATTCGATAATATGCAATTTCTCTTATCATTTACAATCTTTGAGGCCAAGCGAACGAATCTTTTACTATCTACTCACTAAACAACTCTTACACACAATAAATTTTGTTAACTGAACCACAGGTATGGACTGGTAATGTCACCATAAAAACAATTCCCTGGCTTTATCAAAATTCTGAAAGAATACCCGAACGACAGCGAGGTTATAACATATTTGCGGACGCTATTATTAATTAGCGCTGCAGTTGGCCGAGGCAGGTAGGCAAATTTTCATCCCCGTTAATGCATAAGCTGGTGCAATGGAAGCTGTTTGGAGGGGCATCACGTGATATGCGGAGGGAGGGTGGAAAAGAGTTTTTCGAAAGGGATTGATTCAATTTCCGATACAAGTGTACATAGCGAATACATCGACGATAATTAAAAAAATGGACACACCAGACATTTCTGACAAGGTTTTTCATATCTCCTTTTTCAACCACGACCCATTTACATAATGAAAAGCCGTCCTTTCTATTTTTCAGTTCCTGAAATTACAATATCTCGAGCGTTCAGCATGGCGCCCATAATTTTCGATCGAAATGGAGTCACGGTTGATTTTTTCCAATTTGGTTTTTTCCACCGATAACAATAATCGCCACAGCTAATCCTGTGTTTCGAGGATGAAAGTATATTTAAAGGGATCCGTTTGGGAAATGTTTCAGTTGAGCCTTTGTAAAACATTGCTCGAGATGTCTCTGCTCTTCCGATTCATTGGCATGGAAATTTGTTATTTCCGTTCAAATGAGCAAACGATTACCACTCGTGAAAGGAATCTTTCACCTTCATAATTCTGGAAGATTGGGTTCGAAATGAGTATTTGTTTACGAATATTAGCGTTTATAAATACTTCGTCTATGTGAGTATTGAAATACACTTCGATGCTTTAGTACTACAGATCTCCTTTGATGATACGAATTTGGACTCATCGATCCGCTACATCATTCCAATAATGGAATTAGTTGAGTTCATAATATTGAATATAAAGTTAGTCAACGGGATACAAGTCCTCCTCCATGGTTGTTAAACACTTCCACATTTTTTATGAGAGTTTTTCTTCTTAACTCATTTCCGTTATTTCTAATATAAATTTAGATTTATCAAAAAAGCTGAAATTTGATGAAACGAAACATTTTTTCTTCTAGTGGTTAATGATAATTATTGATTCTTATTTATATTTCCATAACGGTAGTTATGTCGAGGAAATTATTGATATAATATTAGATATTTGAGTGGAATTGAAATTGGACTCGGGAGAAGGATTTTCCACTGTGCGTACGTTTTGATCTTTAAAAATGTGCTACCAGAAAATTTAAACAATATCCAGTTTATTATTATAAAACATTATCACGTCCGTTACTTCTTGGTTAATTTTTTTGCCAAAATTTATGCTTATTCCCTATAAAATTATAATTGGAAGATGGAAAAGAATTATTTAGTCGATGAAGTTTTTAATTTTAAAATACCAGTTAAAAAATATTTTACGCTGCACAACGTAACACCGAATTTTATGCCGCACTTGGTTTTTATCGATAAGAACACCTTTTCATAGTACCTCATTAATATTATAAATCATAATATATTTTGATTTACTATACATAAAATAGTTTGAATCGTTATACCCAGTATCTTTCAGAATAATTTCAGTGAGGGATAAGAAACTGAAATTTGCATGAGAATGAATAAATAAAATGAGAAGCCAACACATTTATTATCGACATTAAGGAATACAAAAAGCATTCATTACTCAACTGTAGTATTTTTTACAGTCTTATTACTGGGAGCTACCTAAATTAATAAATGTAAACTTGATATGTCTATAGGATAATCTTCAAATCTATTTACCTTTTGTTATGTAAACATTCTCCAGGAAGTGCTCTTCGTTAACTCAGCCGTTTTTCACCACATAATTGTTATAAACGAGAAAAGATTTGAAAACCGTCATTTTCGTATTGTAAATTCACCTTCTCGTGAAACCAAAGTTTTCAGAAAAATCTACTTGCCCAGGTGAAGGGATGACTTAAAAATGTGCACATATTAACAAAAGATCAGTATTACAACTTTCATAGATGAGCATTGTTTGACCACTTTAGTGGCATGAGGGAGGAACACACTTTCATTTCTTGAGAGTGCCCCAATTTTATACATAGATGATATTTTTACTCTTATATACAGTCAATACCTTACAAGAAGATATTAATCTTTTTAAAGTGGACTTTTTTAATTTTAGAAAATTTTTTTCGCCATTTAAAAACTGTTTATATCAAAGAAAGGAAAGGAAAATATACGTTACATCTATCTACACCACTTATGGAAAAAGTGTAGTCGTAAACAAATTTCTTTACCTCCCTAATAATATTTTTCAGATTTTAAATGATATTTTTGAATACATTCCAACGAATACGGATGAATAAATACTGCTCCCTCGTCAGGGACCTCTCAAAATTTAGTCGAAATGAAAGGATCATTCATGTCACGTAACACCATTCTTAACTATCCCAAGACTTCTTTCACGTATACCAGCAAAGATCTCCGAGAGTCCATCGCTTAACCAGTCGCATTTGGATGTTTTACTTGCAGACTCGGAGATACATCAGACTTTAAGGAAGAGGAATTCAGTAAATATTTCGATACGATTTTGAAGGAGATAAAAAAGTGAGACTTTGCATCTTTCGAAACGGATAATCCATCTCCTAAGGTCGTTCCAGTACCTTCATTTACTTATTTTTCACTGCGCTTGATTGTCTTACGGCAATGTGAGAGTCTCGCACTCCTCACGCTCTAAAAACACTTAACTACATAAGAACCGCTCTTTTAAAGGATATCCTCAATTATATTTAAATATAACAAGCTTTCTTTAACATCGCGTTCTCTTTGTACAAAGTAATAATGCAGCCGGTTAGAAAATAAGGTTCAGTTTAAAAAGCAATGAATTAGAGCGACGCAACTACTCATATCAATACGAAGCTTTTGTGAAAGGAACACTCAAAAGGAGAACGTAATTTATTAAGGGGTAATATTCTATAGAAAACTTTCCGTGCTTTAGTTAGACCATGATTCGTTAGTGAGCAATAATCTCAAGAATTATAAATAATTGAAATTAAGGATAAACACCGACGAGAGTTAATGTCAATGATTCGAACTTGGTATCCAATGGTTACAATTCACTAACTACTACCCTTGTAATGTCCGAGCTCCTCCCACGCGAAATCAGCCTTTTCACGTGTTCCATCTCTTCGTTCGGTGGGTTTAACTATTTGCCTTCACTTTGGTGACTATGCTGCGTCTTAAACGCGGGCTTATAATTAATTTTATTTATTTAGGATCTAAGAGGATAAACTGTTGTCTCATTAATTTAACGCTATGCCATCACTTTCAATGACTTAATGTTTTGAGAGGATTCTTGCCAACATTAGGAAGCCCAACAATGATAAAGACGACATTGGAAAATAATTAACGACTTCACAATGTTTGTGTCGCAACCATTAAACGACAATCGACACATTGTTTGATCACAAATCATCACTCGTAACGTCTTTAATAATTATCGTTAACGGTTAAACGTCAAACGATAGATGATCGCCTATAGATGATTACGGATGCTGAGGCAGCAATTATCTGCAACCACACCGTTTCAACTCTGGAACGAGATTCACAAAAAAACATTCCAGATTCATTTGAGTAGTAGATCTTCCATAACAACACCTCCAGGCGGCAACAAACTGAAGATGATTGCCATTTTTTCGTAGTCCAAAGCAATAGAAACGAGTTTACAATTATTTTAACCTTGGCCACAATCATCCAATCAAATATATCGCCAAAATTGAGGCGCACACGAAACCCAATCACACAATATTTGTTTCCAGATTCACTATAAAGGAAAAGATTCGAACCGCAGTTGAGGAAAGAAACATCAAAATGTATCAGATTACTTCCGATAAATTCGTTCCGACACACAAATATAGTCCAAAACACACGCAAGTTATATAGGCCTTACACACACAATTACCACTCTCTTAATTTTTTTATCACGTCATCGAAATTTCTCGAAGAACTGAGCGTATGAAAATAGGGATAGAGGATTAAAAAGAGATTTTTTTAAAAGAATATAGACAGTTGAGACGCCCTCCGGTCATATTTTGTTCGCCTTCAAATCTGAGCTTCATTTCTTATAACTACAGAGTCCTTAGATCGGATAGAACCGGCGATTCCCTTCTAAAACTGCTCGCAGTCGTTCATTTAATCGAATTTTAGAATTTATCTGAATCGCAGGCACTGACAGACAAAGAGAAACACACTTTTTCCCTGACAACCATCGGAAGACACTAGAGTGAACGAAAGAAGTCAATACTTATGGTACAATCAGGAAGTACAAGATTTGGCCATCATCCAAAAAGCGAGACCTACACACATCTAATTTTTCTCGTTCAATCACCAAAAGTCTCTTTAAAGGCCTTCACAACTCGATTAATACCTATTTATAGCTACCAAATCGTTAATTGTAGAACTTTTTATCTTCTTGTCCATTAGAACACTTCAAAGTTAGCGGAAAATGTGCGCCCGTGAATTAACATTTTGGTGAGAAATTTTGATAATATTAACTCCTTTCAACGAGGATATTTAAAAAATTCTTCACTGATCGACCAAACGACCACCTTCGAAAATGATACTCTTACAGACAAGCGAAATATTTATACATTATTTACCAAATCTTATTCCCTTGACCAAACTATCAGTCTTATAGCCCCCAGACGTCTCACCAAACATCAATCTTTAACCCTCCAAAATTCATAGTATTTACATTTTAAGAATTTACAAAAAAGAAATGAAATTTGATCCTCTGGAAGGTTGATACCTCTTTGTTTTATATTGCTCCGAAGTAGTTATGAAGGTAAATCCCTCAAAAAGTTCCCATCAAGGATGATACAGCCGTTCTTGTGAATGAATTAACCACAAGTGAACATCGAACAATATTCTCAAAAATCAAGCGGCCCTAAGATGGGAGGAATATCGTTCAGTCGCTCATGACGACATCTTCCCGTATTCTGTTCAATTTCCTGCGGCGCCATTTTTCTGTGGCGGTCGCATGCCTGCATCACACGGTCGCAGGCACATATCCCAGGTTCTTCCTTTGGAGAAACAGGTGGATCTCCCCGAACCTCGGTCGGTCTACCTCGTGCCTTTTCCAGCATTCGCCCATGAGGTCGTATATCTCGCGAGGGCAAGCGGGTGGCTTCGTTAGATAGCGTTGTAAACCATCGTTCTGATACCAGTGGTTGCAGTTCTCCACTACTTGCTCGTTCGTTAGCTCCGAGAAAGGAGTCTGGGCGCACAGCATAAGTATTTCCCATAAAGTCACTGCGAATGACCACACATCGCTCTTGCTGCTGTGCAGACCCTGGTCAAGAAGAATAGATTTCTATTAATATGGGCTAGTAAGAATTGATATGCAATCGATACCATTTTAGACATTAAAATAAAGATAGCGTGTTTATTCGTAGTCTCAAGAAGTATGATTATGAATGTATAGGCAATTAATTGATCATTTATGTTTTGGTAAAAATATCGTGAATTTTGGTCTTAAGTAAATATTCATCGTGATATGATTCCTTGATTCCTGAAAAATCTCAAAATAAGTATAATTCCCGATAAAGGTAAAAAATTTACAGCAGGGTCTAATGTAGAAATGACACACTAGGTTTACTTATACACTATTTTTATCGCTCGACCGGTTTCGCTAAACGTATCATCAGGCATTTAGAGAAAACGGTCGCGCAATAAAAATTGTGTGGAAGTAAACAAAGTGTGTCATTTCTATATCAGACTCTGAAATGTCCTTCCACAAAGTAACGCCTGAACATATAGCTTTTATAATTTCACAGCAATTCTTAAAAATAAACTGTCGATAGAAAATGTGAGGTCCATCTCGATACTTACATTTTAAAATTAAATTGTATCTTTGAATTTATATTCTAATTGATCAAATTGTTTAATTATTTTCGATCAAAAAATCCAATTAAATCTTAAATTAATTAATAAATAATTAATTACTCGGAATTCAATTATAATTTATTGGACTTCAGTAAATTTCAGAAAAATTTACAAAATCTTATGGAAGAGTACGCTTACCAGTAAAAGACTTTCCCAAGCCATCCACCGGATTGGGAGCCTTGCTTTTGTATCACTAACGTAATAGTCGTTTTCAAATCTGCTCCAATACATGGCGTGGTCCGTTATCTTCAGAGAGTATCCCTTTCCAACCACACAGTTTCTGAAAGAATAGTACAAAGAACACGATGTGGATGAGACTAGTTTCCCACAATAAAGAATAAATATATTTAGGTTTCAGAAACTTACAGTGTACGGATTGTTGACTTGCAGTTGATATGATACACAGAAAACTGAATCTAATGTTTACTTAACATCTCCAATATATGGTATAACCCTTCACAGAAATTTTCAGAGGACTTCTCGAGCAACTGCACTTTTAATATGTTCATTACATAACTCTTACACTAATAGTTATTCCTATATTTCACTGGTTGATGCAATTTATTATGATCAAATATTATCTCCATATAATTTGGACGAATTGATATATGTTTGTGTTTTGGTATTTTATACATACTTTTTATTGTAATCTTATTTAGCGCTAAATGGATGACAGTACTGCCAAATCCTATTTTCGCGCGATACTAAAGATGAAATTTATGTATGTATATCTGTATATGTTCTTATTATCTATCTAGAATATGTTAGTCTTCTGAAAGATTCCTATTTCTAGTTCCCTTAGAGCTTATAATTTCAATTTCTCTGTATTTTGGCTCTATTTCCGAAAAGGAAGCATTTTTCTCTGTCACAGAAGAGATTTTTTTTTTGGATTTTAGATGGAGCCAAATTATTCCAACGAAACTCAATGGGAGTTTTTTTTCCTCCCGAAAGCCCTTGGCTACTCTGATGGAGCATCAGGTGGCCCTTTAACCCTCTTACTGCCAGCGGGCCGATATATCGGCCCTCGCTGGTTGTGCGAAAACTGCCAGCGGGCCGATATATCGGCCCGACTTATTTGACACTATTTATTTCGTGATTGTGACCATTTTAACGGCTGCCGTCTCATTCAATATACATGTGCTGTATCTCTACTGCTTACTTTATCTAACTTATATGGTTTCACCTTACCTTGCGATACATTTTGATATTTTACAGTGATCTTTCCTCGTTAATTCGTCCGGATATTTTCGTTACTTCGGGCCAGCGTCATCCTGCACAGTATTATCTTTCGTGTTTGTCGCAAGTCGAGCTGAACTGTTTTCTTGTGGCTCTAAGTATTTGTTTTAGAGTGTTAGTTACCAGCTAGATAAGTAAATATTCTTTTTTGGCCCGCCTATTTTTATATAAGCAAAACCGAGATATGCAACCCGGATCTTCAGAGACATACCCCAAAAAAACTTATAAAATTGCCAAATGAAAAAGAAAAGAACTGTTGTATGTGTAGTGAATGAGGAAAAAAAGGAATAAAATAAAGAAAAATATGCAGAACTGTGTGTGGAAAATGCAAAAAAAGGACTTCTTGGTGAATGCTTCCATAAGCATAAGTGCGCTAGCTGATGGGACCGTGAGTGTAGAGTCAGATGAAATATTTTATATCTCTGGCAAAAATAGTTTTATTACTATTAAACTTTACCACGGGTGAGAAAACTAAATAATATCAAAAACTATTATAATTTTATTCCACGTATATAATATTTCATACATCACAAAGTGAAAAAAACGGAGAATTTTGGGTTTTTACATATATTATAATTACTTTGTTATTATTTTTCTTTATGAAAATTTAAGTAAACCCCCATAATCCATCTATGGTTCTAAACTACAAATATATCTTTAGCATTAAGAAAAAATCTAGATGAATTAAATAAAGTTTAGTAGCTGAAATAATTTAGAATCTGAAATCCTTCATATTCCGGAAAATAGCCCTGGCAGTCTTCGCACATCCCACCCGAAATGGGCTGGCAGTAAAAGGGTTAAGCAACTAAGGAAAAGAAAGAAGAGTCGAAAGGGGAATACTTATAAATATATATATCTACACACGGGGCTATAGCTACATAAAACAGGACTATAAAATGACGGCATAAAAAAGCGATTTTTATAAATACTGGCTCACAAAAAAGTGACGCTTTGGAAATATTCGCGGTAGAAAGACCCTTGGAAAAACCTAAGAGCGGCGGTGGGCTACGACACAAGATTTATCGCTCACTGCTGCGCATCTGTTTTCCGTTCCGCTAAATATACACCCTCTATCTCCATCCCGGTCTCTCGGTCCACTATTTTTATTTCTAACTTTCTACTCAAACTCCTTAACCGCAAGGAGAGTGTCTTTTTGAAAAAAGAGCAAGACGTCGCCTGTAAGTGGACCACCCGCACGCCACCGGCGTATCGCTCACTTCGTATTTAACGCGCCTAGCTCCTATTAGACGGAAAGTTCGTCTCGGTTTATATACCCTTACGAGGGTTATCAATCACACGAGGTATTAGAAAGGAAACGCTCCGAAATAGAGCGAAATTTCATGGTGATTTATTAACCGAGTGAAAGAGTTTATTTTTAATTTAAAAATCTGTATTTTAAATTTGGCGTGAATCATTTTTAGTTTCCTCGTTTACTCTTTTAAAAGATGACACTAGTTACGAAACGCATGAAGTATAAACATCGAAATAAAAAAAATATACTTTAACTACTCTGAAATTCTTTTGGTATCCAATTCATAACATCTAACTTACGGGACATGAGCCATTGTACCAAATTAATGAGGTATACATAATAGACGATGTTTGCATGAACCAATTTTGTGTTATTTAATGATATTGAAATTTTTATTTATTATTTCGAGTTGGTTAGACTCTAAATAATTTAGACTCCAACCTATGCTTACCTAGCTGCGAGATCCCTGTGCACCAGGTCCCTTGATTCCAGGTACTTCATACCAGACGCAATCTGAGTGGCCAGGTATATGAGTGACCCATAACTGCAAGAAAATATTGACATCCTCTTTAATTTGGTAAAAGATAAGAATGACAAAAGAATGCAAAAAGAAAAGTAAAGTTATTGAAATTAGTATGTAGCGAAGGATCTGTTACAGCTTTAGCTGTAAACACTTACGGAGAAGTAACTCATTCTTTACTGGCGACTGGAGAGTCGCACTATGGCATTTGGTTATCATAAAGCGGAAGTATCCATGGGTCAGATTATGCGAGAGAGGTTTGTAAAAAGGAATTTATCTGAGCCAGCGCTCGGTGTCGTGTTTTCGCTCCAATCCGAAATTATCAAATGGAGAAAGCGTGTAGCGAGAGAAAGTGCGTGGAATCCTTATACGCATCAAAGGGATTTTGGATCAACGACTCTGAATATAAATTTTGTTTTCCCGCGCACCAAATCGATTAGGGTAATTGACGGTCTGGATAGTGACGAGAGTCGCTTTGCAAAATTCTCTCCATCAGCAGAAATAGAATTCAGTCCCTCTTTCTATCAATATCTTTCTCTCACGTTTGGGGAGAGATTTCGGCACGTAAAGGGTTAGAATGGGATTTAAGAGAGCGTGAGAGGATTTTGAGAGTTCCGAAATTGCTATCGGTGTTTGGAGTAGGGATTATTAATGATTGCCGTGGAACCGGAGACAAACACGATGGGATATTGAAGAGGTTTTTGTATATATTTTGTTAAGGTCTTGTTTAAGTTGTAAGCGCCCTAAATAAATAAACTGTGAGGTCTTAAGAAAATTAGTTACTGTGGACCTGGCAAAAATACTAATGAGAATAGCAAGACCATTTCAGTCTTCAGTATTTGACTATCAGAACGATCACTGCAAATTTGATTAGTTTCCATATTTGATCTCAAAAATATTTCCTATAAAACGTTATTTTACAGAATTAAAAATTTTCGAATAAATATGATTCAAGGTAAACTTTTGCTTTTATACGATTATTTTTATAAGTCTACCATTTATGTATGTTCGATCGATCGAGCAATGCAATATTTTCAGACCAATCTGTGTCAGGAGATTACCTCAGAGGCCCGGTTCCATTGGTGATTGAGTTGGTGTCCGCACCACCGGCAGCTGCTAACCTCGCCTGTTGTTGTAGGAAACGAGGAAGGTCTCCGAATTCGGCATGTTCCACGATGACGCACAATGGCTCATCGGATGTGCACACGCCGAGGACGCGGGCAACATTTACGTCTCTTACGCTCGCCAACCAACTTGTCTCCCGGAGGAACTCTTGTCTGCAAAACATCGAGTAAATACAGGTGAAATATTCGTAGTAAACCGCATATCACTGCGATATTAAACAAAATTCTTATTATCATCCATCAATTTCTAAGAAAAACAAGCGATTCATCTTTTTGATGTTTATATTTCCACTTACTTGTTGGCTTCGTTGCACCCCCTCCACAAAGATTTCACGATGACGAGTTTTTTGTGGAAAGTTGAAGTTCCGTAGTCGGGTATGGCTTCCGCTTCACACAAATGAACCTGCAAAGTAATTCGATGATGAGCATAGAAAGAGTCAAAATATACGACGATTTCCATTTATAATCCTATACACGCGAACGATACTATTCCATATTTCCTATCGAATTTCACAAAAATGCAGGAATCATTCAAACTGCTATTTTCGAAGCAGAGCATACGGCCGATGGCCATATTTAAGTCGGTCGATGATTGCTTTTTCGTGTAATCAATGTGCCAGAAATAAAAGAGCTGTCAGTAGCCAATGAAAAAGTGGAATTGTTTCTGTTCTGATGTCTCTACATCCGCTGCCCATTCCTCTTTCATATAATCGCCTCTTTGATTTTCCTTCCATGAATATAGCCGTGTCTGTGATCCCTTTATCAACCAATCAAACCCATTCCTAGTTGGGGAGAGGCAGAGTCAATATTGACCGGTAGGGATTGCGTAGAGGACGAAATTGCATCTGAGATGGCGTTTTTCAATTAATGCTGAGATACCGAAAATTATGGCGTTTTTAAGTTTGCGCCATTTCAGCTTACGGATATTTCTCTACTAAATACTTAAAGTTTATTATTAAAATTTAAGAATATCTTAGCACCATCTCGGGTTTATACATTCGATATAAAAAGCTTATATACGGTTATATTATATATAAATGCACTTTTATTACTGTGACTTTTAAAGTCTAATGAAACTCATTTTTAATTCCGAACTATATAGGAAATTGATGCAACAATTTTACTCTATCAGTCTGAATATCATTTAAATTACTTGACGTGATAATTCAGAATTACTTCAATAGCCAATACTTGTAACAGATCCCTTACCATCATTGCGCACTTGCAAAATTTCAGTAAAGTCTTTGAATATGAACGACGAAGACGAATTAAGATTAATTAAAAAAGAAAACTAGGAGGATAAAGCTAAAACCAAAGTGAAAAAAGATGATTTTAATAGTAATGAAGTAAAATTTAAGAAACCTTTTCGTAGGAAACTGTTTAAAATTCCTTTAACATTTTCCTAAACTGTATTTTCGTAACAAATTGATTTAGAATCCAGTTATGGAAATATGGTAATTTAATTTCTCTCTATCACAACATCCTAAATCATTTCCGAAAAACAACTTAGATAAAATATTAAATGAAAGGAGGTAGAACAGAGAAAGGTAGTGAGTAGGCATTTAGCTTCTGTAGTCATCCCTCGATCCAGAATGTTTTTCATCAGAAAAAGCCTTAACCTCCACTCAAATCGAGGAGACAATCTGTACATATGATTTTGTTGTCATTAATTGATTGATAATTTCTCGTTTAATCGCAAATCCTGAAGTTTTCTTGGTATATTTCATAAAAGCAAACAAAAAAAATCCCAGTTATTGAGTCAGAGAAAATATAATGTAAGTCCTTGGGAATGAGTATCTATAAGGTTTTGCTTATATAAATGGTTAAATTCTTTAAAGGAATAAATTTAATAAGGGGAATATCTCAGGTAAATTTTGTAATAAATGGCTGAATAGCTCTCTCATTACAAAAGTTACCAACCGAGGTGCACTATTATAGATTAGCTCGTGATCCTTCAAGAGCGAATGTTAATCATTCAAGGGAAAACACCCAGAGGCCGTAATATTCCTTGTGCAGTGCAAATGCCGATGTACGTCACTCGAGCGAATTCCCCAAATAGTTTCGCTACCGCTTGTCTCTGATATATACTCTACTTTGGACTGCACTACGGTTCAGCAAAGACTGAGAAGAATGTTTAGTCATTTTCGGAATATCATTAGTTGGGCGCTTCATATGTTTAATTGTGCTTTTCTTCTCGAACTATCCGAATTATCATATTTTCGATTTTCGAATTGAAAAAGATGATAATTTCATAAAATCACTCAGGGATTAACATTTCCGTTTTCTATCGTTTGCAACCTTTTAACTCTCAAAATCTAAAATAGTTCCATTCACTAAATTACGTGTGAGAAAGAATTTCCTTAAAGTAAATTAAAAGTAATGACACTGACTTTCATGCAATCATTGAAATGCAAGCGAAATAAAGATACAAACTTTAACAGTTTCACATACACAGATATCGTAACTATTCTACAATGTACACAAACTTTCTTTCCATCTTCAATCATCCTATTTCTTGTAAGGCATTCTTTATGTAAATAAAAGTCGATGTCTTTAATAGTCTTTTGATCTTTATTTTTAATTTATTACCCAACATTGTTTAGTAAATGTACTTTCCTTAATTCTCATTAATATACAGATTCTCTTTATAGTACCTTTGGTATATCGAATACGTTTACGTTCATAACATTTAATATTAGGATTTGAATTGAATAAAAGAGCAGATACCATTATTAAGTCGTAATTATAAAGTTAAATGAATAATGAAAATCCTGCTGTTCGATTATATGTTAAATAATTCACCCATCCGAGGGCTTTGAACTGACGGCTACCATAAAGGGCTGCGTCTCTCCGTCACTTGACGCCTTCTCCCCACAGGTGTGACTTTTATAGGAGTTGGTAATCCCCCTTCCCTTTCATCTTAGCATCCCCTTCGAATCTTTTCCCTACTGTTTTGCCCAACCAAACAACAAACTAACGCCCCCTTCTTCCGCTCAAACCCAAGAAAAGAAAAAGGAGTAAAGCTTACCCCAAAGCCTTCCAACCCCTCAAAAATAAACCAATCGCTCACTTACTTACATTGTTCCCCCCTCATACCGCACACAAGATATCTTTCTTAATTCACCCATGAATCTTGCTCCCCATAATTCTTTCGAGAAATACAAATTGCAGTAAAAAGAAGGATACTGTTTTACTCCATGGATATCATTTGCTCCTAATTAATTTTTACGATATTTGTAATACTATTAACAGTATCCGATAGCAAACAGCATAATAAAGAAAAGGGGAGCTTTTAAGTTTGATCGAATATCTATATCCGAAGGTGAAATTAAGATCCAAAGTTATTATACATTGGGAATAATGCTTGCAAATGCATACACTTTTCAGAAGCATTAACATTTATATTTATTTTCAATACTCAAACGAAGGTAGTTGAAAACATTCAGTAATTAAGTTTTGAATAAATGTTACTTCGTTTATGGAAATGTCTACAAATTCATTTGAATGTAGAAAATCTGTCAAACAAAAGCTATTCATATGGTTCAGCGCGTAGATTTTAAAATTTGAATGAATCATTGTATAAATAAATATGATTTATTTATGTAGAATTTTAAATATAATTAAATGATCGTTTCTTTTATTGATAATATGTTTGGACGGTTTGGAAATTTGGTTGTACGATTTATTTATCATTTCACATACTAATACTATTCGAATAAGATAATGAATATTTGAATAGTAAACTACTTATCATTTCAAAATAAATCAAGGTGTGTTTTCTAGGTGTAACTTCCATATATTAAAGGTAAAATTTACGGTCCAATTCTAATTTTCAACTTGCTCTTGCAAACAATCAACATACGGAGTTTGATGAATTGGCTGAGAATTGATGAGAAGGCGTGTGTCGAAAGAGGGGAAAGAATTAGCCAACTCTTTTCAAGTAAGGAACGGAAGCAATATTCAACTAAACTGAGAAGAAAAAGGAAGTTGAAGTTTACGGGTTTTAATATCTACGACCCCAAGACGCCCTTCTCTGATACACAGTGGGAGGCAAAGGGACAATATTAAGGACTAAGATGTGGTTCGTTCTGAGTGAGGGGAAAGAATAGAGGTATATGGAAAGAATGTCTGAGGGCATTAAAGAGAAGGGCAAAGGACAAAAGCGCCAGCAGGTGACCTTAAAATTAATCCCCATGTTGATTAAATCGGAAGAAGAAGAATTGTGGGGCTGGAAAGATTAGGGGAAATAATTATATATGAATGGGGTTGCTATGGGAGAGCCATAAAATACCTGAAGGTGAGAGCTGTGAAAATGGCGTTGGTCTAAAATTGTTCCTTTTCGGGGGAAGAAGATGTGCGCAGAGAAAAGTAGTGTAAGTACTGGACAAAGTTTGGTTCGGGGGTTTCATTGATAGTTACCAAGGTTTCAGGTGCAGCTGGACCAAATGCATAGCGGTGGAATTAAACATCAAAAAGAATGTGAGATGGAGAAGCCCGAAAAGGAGAAATGTTTGCACAATATTTACATGATTAGTTCAAAAAGTCACCTCCCTATAACGCAGATCAACGAGGTAATTATACTTCTGCAGTTTCAACCAAAATGAAGGAAAAATATTTCAATGGATGGAATATAGAAGGAAAATAATTTCATTTATTATTAACTAGAAGTTGATTTTCGTGACTAAAACATTTGTACCAAAGAAAGTTAATTAAGAAAATAAATTTATATTTAATAAAACCAGAGAAAAATAACTTGGAAAAAACATTAGATTTCTTATGGATACGTACGAAAGAAAATTTTCAAAGATGACAGAAGCTTCCTTATCGGCAAAGTATAAATTGTCTCTTGCAGTATAGAACAGGACTCAGAAGAGAAATTGTCAGTAAAAATGTATTCATGAAGAAACTTTTTAAACCAAACGTATTTTTTGCGTATCTAGACAAACTAACAGGTTACTTAGAAAATAATCTACGATTCTACCATATTTTTCGCAGCAGTATGAAGCAAAAGTACTACAAATATTAGTACTACTACTACGATTCAAGCGGCTAATATTTGTAAAGATTCCTCAAAAGATGCGGTATGAAACTTAGGCCGGTAGCACAACATCGGAAATAGACAGTGTTAACGCTTCACCGCATTCGTTCCTTTCAGATGAACTATTTCATTTTATCGCGAATTCGAATCCCTCTTTGCATCGGTTGCAAAGAGAATTTCCGATCAGAGTTTCGGAAATGAACCAGCACAAGATCCCAAACGGATATCCAAGAGAGGTGAATTGGCTCTTTGATGGAAACTCTTGAGAAATATAAACGTCGCATTCCTCTGTACGCAATTCTAACAACTTTTGGGCCTTCTGGAAAATATTCTATGCGAGATTTTTTGATGTCTGTTGAAGTCATCTATCAGTAAACAGATCTCTCTAAATATTTCATTCATAATGAAGTATTCGTGAAAAGGGGTCAAATAGATTTCTTTTTCGCACACCATAAGTATTATTTGAAAGATGCTTCATAGAGCACTCAATATGAAACTATACTTGTATTACTCCACTTGCCTACTTCAATACGATACGGAGGTTTCTTCTAAACGAACTAAACAGTTATTTTACATATTGTATTATTTACAGATTCCTCATCTATTTTTCAATGACAATCTAAATTTTGTTGAATTCCATGAAAACTTAAAATCATCGTGCACTAGAAAAATTTTTGGTATGTTAATCTCATTCTGTGGCACTTTTAAATCACTACCTTTTGGAATAAAGCCCATCCGGATTAAAATTAAAACAAGAAGAATAAAGAGTATTTTAGAGAGAGTATTTTAAACAGTAATATAATCATATATTTTAATTATTTACTTTTGTTTAGATAGAATTCATCTAATTTACGCAACCTGAACTGAAAATTAAAAACCATCATGGGAATGTAACATGACTAAGTAACATGAACATTACACCTAATGATTATAGCCTATCTGCCGGATATTAGTAAATAATAATGAGATAGAAATGTCCTCATCTGAGAAAATAAGTATAACTGTTAATCGATTAAAGAGAGAAACCGATATTTTTGCAAAATTTCCTTCTCTTAGAACCAAGTAGAAATATTTTTTAAAACTATTTTAAACTGATCTTCCCACAAGATATTTTTATTTTAATACATATATAAAGATTAACTTCGACGTGTTTATCTATTGGTATTATAAAAGCACAACATCACAATAAAATGTAATATAAAAGTATTCAGAATCAACGTTCAACCGTAAAATTTATTTGAAAAATCTATGAAAGAGATAAATACAGGCTCATTTCATCTTTTTAATGCCCTACTAAGTGAAGAATTAATCATAAATTCCATTTTAATGCAAAATTTTTTTGATAAATTTTGAATTCGGTGATACAATGACTGCCACGATTTTTTTACTATGCTTAAGACTAAACAAAAACACACATTCCAACTTACCATTCCAAAGCTTCCTTCTCCAAGTTTCTCTACTAATCGAAGCCTATGGCGTGGAAATTCGAATAGAGGGTTATCACCATCTAAAGGCTCTCCGTCTGGAACTTTGAGTGGTGTAAATTTCCCTGGAGTGAAGTGCTGTTCCCTCCGATCCGTCTGAAAAATTTTGATGCAAATATCCATTGAAAATAAGCGTGAATTTCATGAGAATAGGTACCCTCATAGGTTTCATTCAATGCCAATTTATGATCATGAAATTAATATCAAAGTCCTCAATTCTATAAACCTGACCATGCAAAACTGGTTTTGCAAGTCAATAAATGATACAAAAAACTTAAAAACAAACCTGATAAGGAGCTTTCCTTTTTAAAGCCACTGCCCTCCTCTACCTAAGGTAAATTAGAATGTAAATAATTATGATTATGTAATCAGAGAAAGATTAAAGAACATGAATTTCGATTTTCCACGGGTGTTTAACTCTTTCCAGCCCAAGACACTCATCTCTGACATACTCGCCTTGAATATGATACTGAATAATACACATTTTAATGGTTGTTCTATCTTCACCAGCAATTATGAACATTTCTGGGAGTGCAAAAGGTGGAAGGCAAAATTGATCAAAAAGAGGAAGAAATATTTGTCGGGATAACTTCGTCGTACATTCCATTCACGAACACTTGCGATGATGTGAGCAACAAGTTGCCCGGGAGACCATCGGCGGGCCCTTGCTTCGAACCCAGCAAAAGGCCACGGGAAAGCCACTTCGCCAACAGGTTAGAAAGGGCACCACAGTTTCCGAAGTTTTTCCTCGGCAAAAAGACGAATTATAAAATAGCAACGATGGCTCACCCAAGGATGAAGTGCAACTCATTCCACTGCCGAGTAGAAATTCTCGAGAGTTAAACGCCAATGAAACTTCGGGTATAAAAACATATCCCGACTCTCACTTCGCAGAATGTTTTATTTGAGAAACAATATGACAGATTGATCATCCAAAATCTGGTAGAAAGCAAGATCTTGCGGATCAAGTGCGATAGCGACACCATATAAGAGCAGCTACAGTTGTTAACTATAAATAACATGAGTATTAGGAAAGAGTAAAAGCGAAGATAGCTAAATAAAAACAAATATTATATGAAGATCAATGAAGAAAATACACTTTTTTATTAAGCTTAATATAAGGTAGGATCTGTGTGCGATTGTATCGAAAAGAAACTAGGAGACTCAAGAGGTGGAGGAGTTGGACGGAGTTCAGAGAAAATAATGAAAAAAGCGGTAACAAAAATACGCAGAAAGTTATTACTTAATTTTATCATCTATAAACTTATTTCTCGGTCACAACTACGGAATAATACGATCGTTCAATATTTCATGAAAGTATCAGATGATTTGGCAGTTTGCGAAGTTTGCCGTACCTGAAAAACTTCATTGGATATCTGGTAAGATACGAAATTCATCTTATGAACGAATTCTCTGGAGAAAAACTCCAATAATCAATGAAAATAATTTATATTAAAGTTTAAAATCTTCTACAAATAAAAAAAATACTCATAACTGTTGAAATCATCTCATTCCCTTAAGAAAGAGTTTTCAAATACACTTAAAAGATCAAGTTTTCAAACTTTCATTTCTTATTCTTTCATCCGAACAACTCCAGAAATAATTTAGTAGATGAATTATTGCAATGTATCCAATCGTAGAGGAAATTAATTTCATTTGCAATAAGTTAATGACTGATGTATTCCGTCTAAAAAGCATTGATGATATTTTGATTTCGATCCCTTTCATTTTCTACCTCACACGATCATAAAATTCATTGATATCTTTAAATTGTAATTCATCATTCTCTCTCAAATTTTAGTACGTTTCAATCGATATCGTATTCAAATAGACTAGAAAAGAAAAATAACATTGTCGACATAATTTTCAGTTTAAAAAACGAAAATAATATATTTGAGGCCCATTCAATTGCGATAGTTTTTCATATTTATGATCATCGTAAGATTTTCTCTCCGACATATACGAATATTATATCATTGTTAACAATCATTAAACTTTATCTAGGCCCTTAGTGTAAATAGCTTGTCTTTAAAAGCTGCCCAAAGAATATGATGAGTATTATTATTAAAATTTATTAAATTGATAAATTATTTTCATAGAACTTTGATATCTTGAAAATTAAACAGATATATTCAGCAGTGACATAATGATTTTACTTATTACTTATACACTCATAAAATGTATAATTTTTGTAATATTTACGCATAAACTTTACATGAGAGGGTTCTACTCTCAATTAGAATTTGTTAACCCCGAAACTCAGTGCGTTATGCTATTTCTCAAAGAACTGAAACTTTAGTTTAATACGGTTAAAACAAAAAGTTGATTTTTCAGAATAAATGAACGAAGTAAATGCTATTTAAAATTCAGAGTTGTGAATTTTCATATGCATAAAGAAAATTAAATATTTTGTCTATGATAAACAACGTATCGTAACATAGAAATTCGTTAAAAACTTATGAATTTTATGTTTTAAAATGTTTCAAAACATGCATAACTCTACGTCAAAATCATGGGTTCAAGAATGAAGTATGGGTATTCAGATGGCATCAGAATGTTTTAAGGTTTAAAAAATCTTTCATTGATGAATCTCTTTCATGGAAATGCAAACTAAATAAAAAGCAGAGACTAAAGAGCTTGTGAATAGATTCCGTAACGAGAATCGTATATCCGAATGATAGAAAAATCCTTCAATTAGTGACGAGAGAAAATAAGGTGACGATAGATGAATGGAAAAGACGAGAGTGCTCAAGGGCTTGCTGCTTCGCTCCATAAGCTTGTTTGTGTACTCTGCGGCCGGCGTCTTCAAAATGGATCCGTAGGAAAGAGAGTTAACGTTGGACGTGGAGAAGTTGGGCGGAAAAGGCGGGATGAGAGTATCTTCCGCAGCTGCGTTCCTGGAAATGCAGCGACGTAAGCCGAGAGAGGATCACCGGTAAATCCCCGGTCCGGAGCAAAGCACCTGCTGCTCAGAGGGAATGGGGGAGAAATGATTCGTTCGGGGGGGTGAAGGAGGGAATTTTAATGCTCAGTATGGATTCCTTTGCCGAAGTAGGTAGACACTGATAACCATTTCCGTTGAAATGGTTGTAGTGAAAAGCAATATTTCCCGTATCTCGTCGTGGGCATGTCCATAAAACCTTATTTTTTCAGTCTAGGTACGGATCTGCAAAATGGTAAGTATATATATATTCGAAGGAGAAAATATAAATGGATTTACGGGGAGTGGTTGAAAGCTATATTTCCGATAATAAATTTGGATTCTATAAAAGCCCGGACTCCTCGGCAATGGACGGCAATATCTGTCGAAGTGCGACAGCTTTTATTTTTTCATCGACTCGGCCTTTCGAATATATCGATGAACCCAAAACAAATGATTACTAAAAGCATTGAGAATTTCTGCTCAGTAAATATCAAATTGCCTTTTTTCACTGAAACGCCAAACAACGGTGGCTACGATACGAATGAAAATAGTGGATACGAAGTAATGCAAGTATCCGATTTGTAAAATGATGTAATTGATATTCACTAAAAATCGAATTATATCACCCTATAATATTTCTATAAATGAAATATTTATTAGTTTAAAGCATAGTAGTCTATGATCAACATAGACAGCCATTACATTTAAAAACTGAACAGCAAAAGAGTTACATTTAGATCATTGAATTTTTGATGCAGCAAAAAATAAACCTATAAATTTTTCAATAGCTAAGATTAAACATTTTTAGAAATAAAATCACATATTTTGATGGAAATGTGGGACTTGACAGAAATTTTAGATAATTTTCTCAAAGGTTTTCATGAAAATTCTATTCTCGGATGAGATCTAGGAATTATTTGGAAAGAATACTTTTGCAAGGTTGAGTATGAGTTGATGAGAACGATGAGGTGTTAATAAAAAAGTTTGTGACTCTGTCTTCTGGTGAGAAAAGGAAGGAGAAAGGAAAAAATCGTAACACTGCAAGAGATCAAGTGAAACGAAACACATCGACGCCGCACATACATCTCGTTCGAGTAATTTTATTTTACGAATCTCCTTAGCCTCGACGACATCATTCTCATCTCAAACGCAATTAAAAACGAACTGAGAGATGCGAAATCTTCTTGGAAGAGCACAAATGGCGGCTTAGAGGATAGGCTCTTTCGATGCCGAACTTGAGAAGGAAATATCGAAATATAGGAGGCGATTTGGGACTGTTCTACTTCCCTTTGGGCGGGAGAGAAATCATGGGAAAAGAAAGAAGAATGATGAATGGAGGATGGAAAAAATAGAAAATGTTCCCTTTTTCTGCTGTGGCTCTATCCGAAGGCCTAAAATCCACCTCTCCCCTCGTACATTCACTCGAGAAAAGAGATGGCTGAAGGAAATGGAAATATTATGGACAACTGGAGTTATACATATATATATATATTCCCGTCGGTATTCGCCATTTCTCCGTCCTTTTACACTTGGATTCGTTTTCTCCTCAAATGGCCCAGAAATGCGGCTTTTCTGAGCCTGTCCATGGATTAAAGCGGCGGCATGGGATAGTTGCATGGGCAGAGGCAGATTTTCTGTTAGAAGATAGACGAGGTCACCTTATACAATTTTGGATGATGGAATCCATCTAGAAAAATCTGCCAGATTTTTTTTTCTTTTAGTAAATTTTCGTCTCCTTTTCATCAATACTTTCGGATTTCTTAGGGTTATTCTATATAACACATATGATAAGACTGATCAACAAAACTAATATGAGAATGGAAACAAATAATTGGATTTGCCAAATATCTAATTTACATTTTTTCTCCTCTTTATTGTGATCTTATCTACATTTATGAACCTTATTTACAAAAATTACTTTCTTGTAGTTTATAGTTGATCCCACATTCTCATTAACAAAGACAAATTAAAATTTTCAATATAAAAATTTATTAATTTATATATAATTTAATATTTATAAATTTAAATTAATTTATTAATTTAATTTAATATAGTTCATTTTCAAATTCTCATCTCGCTTTAGTGAGTGATGATTTTCGAGTGGCGTTATGAGCTTATTTCAATCACTACTTCTTCAAATAGAAAGGTATACATACAAACATAAAATCTTTAATCTCATTCTCGTAATTCAAAACTTCGGAATATCATGAGAGAGAACGAAGATAAAAGGGCTGAATAATTCCTAGAACCAAAATTTTTCCGAATAATCTCCAACTATCAATGCGACGATCATTTACAGAATTATTATTTAAATTGAAACCTCTAGAGCTGAATTTATTTCTCTCAAATGGAAATACTAAGTTATAAATAATGCGTTGGAATGAGTATCGACTCCAGGAAAATAAAGTTCCCTCCACGCATATTCTCCAGTGCATCCCTTATTTCGATGTCGAAAGGGGAAATTTCCATTGTAACTCTCAAAGCGACTCGCAACAATTAACGTCAATTATAATATAATGAAATAACGGGACAACAAAATGCTCACCTTAACGATGTCAGTGGCAGCGTAGTAGTTCTCGAGAGGCGTGCTGGTGGTTGCGGTCGTGGCAGTTGTGGCGGTAGTGCCGTTAGAGACGACCGCCGGTGTGGTTGGGGGGATGGTCGACGCCCCAGAGATGTTCTTGCCAGCAGCCGTGTAATTGTTCTGCATCTCGTAAGGTGGAGGGCGCGAAGTTGGTGGAGGCGGTGGCGTCAAGTTGTAAAACGATGGCGAATTGAACTTCACCTCATCCTGGAAACTGTTCACGCTGGTGAAGTCTGGAAAATGGAAATTAACGCATATTCAGTGCGTTCCCGACTTGTCCATTGGGTGGATTTACTTACACGACTTCCAGCCATTTCTCCTCTGCTCTAAAAATTTCTCAAATCTAATTCCGTATTTTAAACCGTAAAGCCAAAAAAATCATGATAAACGTCCACTCCTTAACATATATTGAAGATGGTACAAGCATGACACGATTAATCGCTGTTGAGAAGTTAAAGAAGTATATGCAGAAGTTAATAACGCCGCTACTTATGGATGGTTATACGATAGCGTTGGTAAATAATATTTTATGTGTACCGTTTATAAAGTTTATTTTATTACAAACCTTAAAATGTAATTGACACAAAGTCAAATGAAACTTAGATATTTTTGTTCGCTGTTTTAAATCAAAAGTAATGTTTATAAAAGATTCCAAGCAAGTGTGGAAAAAAACCATTCATTATGGTCAATCAAACATTCGATTTCATTTTCAAAAAGGTTAACTCAAAATTTTGCAGCCTGGAAATAATCTGCTTCCTTGAAGTGTCATGATATATTTTTATCGAAGCCGAAAACTTTTGCAAGAATTATTTCAGCATATCTCTTAATTACATTAAAATGCAAAGTTACATGTAGTTTAAGGATATATTTCAAACTGAAGGAATAGATTGTTTTCGAGCAACTATTATCTTTCCATGAAAAGCTCCAACTCAAATAATCTGATCGAGAGCAATCCGACTTCATTTAGCCCGGACTACAATTGCAAACAAATTTTCTCGAAAGAGGCACAAAAAAGGGCGTAATAAAATAAAGGTAGTCTCTTTTTCTAAAGGACAAACATGCAAACAATTTTCATTCTCCCTTCGCTGGACTCGTATGAGAAAAAAGTTTTTCTCTGACTGAAAATTTTGACTTCGTCAGCCGAATGAAAATAAAAATGAAATAAGACAATCCTGACAGGAAATAAAAATTGTATAAAGGTGTGGATCAACATTCTGAAAGTCTCGCAGAAAATTCTCTCGTCGGGCACTGGGGGCGTGAAGCAGCTACCAATTTTCCAGGACGCTTGTTGGTACACACAGATTCTATACGGTTTCCTTCGTCAGACCTTTTTCCATTCGCCTGCTGAGTCATCTTTTTTCCAGCCTTTAAACCTTCACAAATTCCCTCAAATTCGACACACCTTTCATCCCACCTGCAATTAAACTCTACCCTACGGCTCCTTCGAACCACTTTCTCCGCATTGTCACGAAAAAACCCACTAAATCCGAGTTTAATTACATCACGTTTGCAGAGCAAATATCACCAGGCTTTGCGATAAATTTCACTCTCTAGGTTGTTTTTTCGGACGAGAATTTTTTTCGTTTGACGGAGATTATGTTTTACTTTTTGGTCAGAGAACTTGTGAGTTCGATTATGATGAGGAGGTGAACGAACTCGGTATTGCCTGAAAAATCGCTTAGGACAGATTTAGCGGTTCATTTTCAACGCAGTAAATATTCTGAAATTTGTTTTCGCAGAGGCGTTGACATTTTCCTCAGTTTAAATTGCTTACGCGTGGAGTCAACGGAGCGTTAGTTTCCACGAGTTCCCAAAGAGAAATGCTAAGGGAAAAGGATCTGAATTTTGTTAGTTTCATCATTCGTTTCTCATTCCATTCGTCTGGAAGATTCCAATGAGAATGGGTTCATTTGTTAAAAATTAAGTTTTCTATCCCGAAATGAAATTTCAATGACCGGTTCGATTCCCAACTTTCAAGTGGATATACTTTCCCAAGATTAAGTCACGAACATCATTCACTGATATGAATATTTCAAATAATCACTTTCACGCTATTAATCTTTAGGTAAATTTGACATATGCTTAAATAGACGCTAAATATAGAAGAAATGTTTAAACCAAAAGTTATATATTGCGTAAAAAATATTTTATATTCTTATAACCAAGTCAATAATTCAAAATTTTCTGCAAAATTGCGTGTATTTATTTTAAAATGAGTTTAGGTGTGAGAAAACTTAAATTTAATTGTAATTATGCAACTTTTTGTCACTCCTTTCAATAATTAAATCTTTATATTGGTATTAGATATATAATTTCTGCATAGACGAACATACCTGTATATTCTCCACTCTTGCTTGATGATATATCTTTCTTGAGCAAACAGCCATATTCTTGCTTTCCCGCTGGAAGTTTATAAGGCTCGTGATAAACTGATGAATTCTCGCTGTCTGACTCCTCTCCGACTGCAACGTGACCATACACTCCAGATTTTCCATTGGCTCCCTTTCCTTTTGATTTAATCGACCTGGTTAGACCATTCCCTATTGGGGTGCCCATAAGGTTCATATTCATTTTGAGATCCCTCATGTTGATCGTCACTCCCCCTCCGACACTTCCGGTTCTACCAATCGTAGAGGCGCTAGGACCCACGGTGGCCCCACTCGGGGCCCTTCCCGCCCTCTTTCCGGTCCCTCCGGTTATTCCACAAACTCCGCTGCCCCCATATGCGAATCCTCCAATGACCCCGAGTCCATCACTGGTCAACCCCCCGCCAACGTTGCTGACCCCTGTACCGGAAGACGTGGATGAGCACAGTGGTCCATGGGCCCCTTTGAGAGCCGTGTGCTTATGAAGAGCGTCGCCTTTCTTTCTACTTCGCCGCACCATGAGGACGGCGGTGGAGACGAGGAGGAGAGCTACCACTGCGAGGACGCCGGTGATCAGTCCGATGTATGCTTGATGGTTGCTGCTGGTGGCAGTTGTGGCTGCAATGGGAGTCGCGATTAATCTGGTACTTTTAGGTGAATCACTGAACATCGAAATATAAATGGTTTCTTTAAGCATTTATAGAAAATTTAAAAGTCTAAATGAAGGGTAAAAAACTATCAATGATATCAATCAAGATCAACTATCAAAACTATCACAGCATGCTTATTTTTTCATTGTGGAATATTGAATTGATGGGGTCAAGGTTGGCTTATAATCTTTCCAAAATATAATTTATACGAGGTCAACTTTGTATGTTTTGTCTACATTAAATGATAAATATACAGAACTGAAATGGGTGTATATAATGTAAAAAGTCATGATATGCCTTTCCAACTAACTGGAATTTATATTCACACTTGAAATTTTACTATCTAAGGCTACAAAAATATTTACGGAAATTGAGAAATTTTAATCTGATCATTGTAATAATTTATAATTAAAGTAATTTATTTCTTTTTAATGCGTGCATTTTTTTATTCATACTATCAATTTATAAGTAATTTCAAGACCTTAATCTTGAGTTTAGCCCATCCTCTGCTAATTTATCCACTTGACTTTTCGATACGACGGAGTAATTTAGTGGACGAATTAGTATTCACAGCACGAATAGCTTTCTATTTACCTGGAGTTATCTCTTTTCTGGCGTGAGTTGTTTCACCTCCAGTTCTTGGCTCCTCGGGACTATCTTGCTGGAGATAGTATTGCTTCAACACATCCTCTGACACGTTCCCTTGCATAGGAACTGCAGTTAAATGAGATTAAAAGAACATTAATTCACATCGTTTTGGATTTTAATGGAATCTAAATGTATGTTTTATCCACAGCGCAAATTTTTTTTAGTTTATTGGAAAGATAATATTAGTTACACATGTTTAAGTATCATATCTAACAATTTTTTATATCCTTTAATTTATAAAACATATTTGATTCATATTTCGATAAAAATCTCCGTATTTCATTATTGACAATGAAAGTCTTGCTTTTAATTTTACTCTAAGAATTATTCATGCCAATACACTCGTAGATTATCTCGTCGTACTCGTAGATCGTACATAGATTTAGAGATTTTTCGAAAATGTCAGAATTAATAAAAGATTAAACGATTGCTTTCCCAGCTTTTGAAAAATTTGTAAAACTTCAAAAATAAAAATTTATTATTATTATTTAAAAAATTGTAGCGATTGGACAATACGTTGGTAACAAAAAGTTTACATACTTAACTGTATACTTATCTAAAAATTTATATTCTTTAAAGTGGATCTAAATTAAAACAAGTCAAGAAATAAATTAATCCTAGAAACTCCGCAAACAATCCGAGCGAGGAAATCATTCTGATTAAATTTCCGGAACATTCTGCCTAATATCCGAGGCAGAAATTCACGGAGAAGTTTAGAGATTCTACTGAAAACAAATATCGAAAGATGAAAGAATGAATGGCAGAATTAGACATGAAACGACTACAGAGCGTTTGTTTCCGTGAAGTGATCGAATTAAGGATAAAAATGACGAGAAGGGTAATTAACCACATCAACAGTACGGATAACAATTGAGAAACGCGTCACGAAACCTCCTCTTCCGTCTCTAGGGTATTCTGCCAGTGAAGAGATTTAATTAGCTCTTCTTCCAGAAGTCATCATCTCACACGGGACAACGCTTCAGCAGAGAATGGATGCAGAGGGAGAAGTTTTCCAGAATAAGAGGATAAAAACAGGAGATGCAAACGAATTCTGGGACTCGTCGCGCCATTGCTTTATAGAGGAACACACTGCGGAACTCTTTCACAATTTCACGTTCGTTTGCAGTTATTGGAAAGAGAGAAAGAATGATTGTGATTTCAAACTCCCATTTCATTCTTATTCTTTCGGGCTTCTTTAAATATGCGAAGTTTTTAACAGATACATTAATGACGAATTATGCGTATTCTGTGTCAGCAAAATATTTCTACAATCATGTACCCATAATGAGGCAATCATCTTTGGCCTTGACATAACGTAAGTCTGTACAAGTTTTGAGCACCCTCTTCTTTGAGGATGTTCTCCTGAGGAGGGTATGTTTTTTCTTAAGCTTCACTTAGGATTCTGAATTCCACAGCTAAATTCTTTCCCATTCAATTTAATTCATTAACTTTTATAAATGAACATTATTTCTTACATCGACAGTGTTAAATGGAAGAGGAGACCTTTCAATCTCAAACCTCGTAATGAAGATTTTGCGTAAAAATAAATAAATCTGCTCTTTACCTAAAAGCTTTGGTAAAAATAAATTTCCAGAAAAATCGATGTCAGTCGTTTTTGCTAAATAACTTTAACCCACACAACTTTGTAGCATATTTTACATTTTATTATGATCCAAAATTATGGAAGAAAGTAACAAATAATTGAACATTATTTGGAAACATAAGCGATGCACTCTCTTGGAATCATCGTTGCTCTAAGTCCCTCTGAAAACAGCGCAATCTCTTTTTCCATAAAGAGGGATCCATTCATCTTTCCCTTTATGATAAGCTCAGGTGCGTTTCCCTCAATTATTTATCTGCAGACTCCTTTTTCGAGGAACGTGCTCAAGTGATCTGCCGAAGACTACTCTCTTTGGTTCTCGCGAAAGGGAATAAAGAGGAAGATGCGATAGAATGGGAGGATGGACACTTCAAGGGTTTCGAGGAAGTTCAAAGGAGAGCCGATATCACATCGAACGATTTTAACAAAAGGGAAGCCAGAAATAGTGTGATTTGGCGGAAAATAAGGATGGGTCGAAATTCATCTTCTTTCCATCAATTGCAACGGCTTTGAATACACGATAATATCTATTAATCTTTTAGTCCTTTCTCTACGAAAAATAAAGTAAATAATACAATGACAATTGGAATTGAAGTTCGAATATTAGCAATAAGAATTGTATGGAATATCTTCTTTATCATTGTGAATTCATCTAATGAGACATGGATGGACAAATAAATGAATTCTACCAATTACCGTTGGCAATCGAGTGCGACAATGACAATACACGAACAGTATGTAAATCGAGAAAGAATAATAGAAGGGAGAGTTTGGGGAGACGAATTCATCACGAAGCTAAATCGAATGTAAGTCTCGATGTGTGTTCCACGGAAAAAGGGTACAATCGACTCTTAGAATGTGAATTCAATTGCAATTTGGACAGCAGGTTATCAAGCCCCTTCCATGAACATATATAAATCCAATGCATATAAATTTGTTTTGACGGATTAAAAGTGATTTTTAGCCATTCTGTAGACCTTCGGGAAAATGGGAACGGCAGCGAAATACACGTAAATGGCAAGCATTTGAAATAAGCTCATTAGATTAAAACAATAGGATTATCACTCGAACCATCAATTGGTAATAAATACGAAACTCTTTAGTCATCGACTCCATCAATCGAGTCCGTAAAGCGTAATTAATATTCTATTGAAAATATTCTCTTCTTATCATGCGTAGACATCAAAGCATAACAGAACTTATCCGTGTGCGAAATCGGGGTTCAAGGAAAGCGTAACGAAAAGCTAATTGCAAATACAGGTATCCGATGTCGAAGGGGAAGAGAAATTTGATTGCGATTCAATCTTGCTTCCAGACAAGCGAGTTCATGAATCCTGAAACGACTTCTCTAGAGCGATGCTCGGGAATCCCGCCAGCTCTGGTTAAAAAAAACTCATTCTGAGTTCTCTAGCACGCTTTAATGCGATCTCACTGCCAATAAAACGAGTCCCATAAATGTTGCATCCAAAGGAATTATATACGAGAATCACATGGATATTTTGCGACGTAAAGATTTCATTTCTATATAAAAGATGCGGAGCAGGAGAATGGAAGAATAATTTCATGAAAAATGATGTAACAATAAATAAGATCCATAAGAGAATGTAAACTACGAAGGCCTTCATATTGTTAAGTACTATAATTATAAGAATCATTGATAGGATGTACACTTCTCTGATCCCTCCAAAATTTAATGGAGCTCTTAAATCAAAAATTATTGATTTCCTTTGCCATATATGTGGTCTCTTTTAAAAGATTTATGAGGTAAAGGTATAGAAAGTCTATGAATTTTGCGTGAATATCTAAAGATGATAAAGAATGTAAAGCCGATTGATTTAGAGTATGTGGCGATTTGCATAAAACCACGGACAAAAAGGTCCATATTGCCCCTTAAAAGAGGGATAAATGGAGGAAAAGAGCGGTGAAGAAGTTCGAATCCTTCCAAACGGCGCAGATATCACCGTCCGATTTCAACCGAATCCACCAAAAGGATCCTTCCCTCCGCCGCACTGCTCCAAAAACGACTTGTCCATCCAAGTCACGCTTCGAATCCCCAAATCACATACCCTCCGCGCTTCGTCGCCTTCACTTTTTTTCGCTTCCGAAGAACTCGCGGTTTTCCTAGTGAAAGGGAGAGATTCGCGGTCTACGATCCTCTGAGGTACTTACCAATGACATTTTGAAGCTGTTTTCTTAGCGAAGGAGGAGAAAAGGGTTATATAAAAGAAAGGGAACAAAAGGTATGTCACGCTAACCTGATTAAAGAGAGAGAAAGGTTTTTTCTCAAGAGAAACGCAGTCTAAATGAGCAAAAGTGGGGTTTTCGGACGAAAGTGGACGCGTAGGTCTTCATTCCGTGAAATTGGAATTGACTGATTAGTGGAACAGAAAGGCTTCCGTAGGAACGGCAGTAAAAATAAACCGCTAAGTAATCAAGAGAGAATGGGCGGGATAATGGATCCAAACGTGATACTTTCGGGAAACGTTCCTTTAATTTCCACGTTAACTGAAATTGGAAAAACCTGAATCACTGAAATTAATTCTCACAACAGTGCTTCGAAGGAGATTAAAAGTACAGAAAGTTACAATTATGTCTAACATGATAATTTATTTATTTATATTACTAATACCCCCTATTTCCACTTTATTCTCAAAGACCGGGAAACATCCTCTTTCGATTATAGTGTGGTTTACAACTTGAAAATGGACGTTCATAAATATCCAGACCCTGAGAGTTAAATATCCTCCTCAGTAAGGATTTGAACCTTAGAATATTTGAAGATGAGCATGCCAACCACTCCGCTACCGAAGCCGGTAAAAATTAGACTTAGTGATCATTCACAACAACATATTTTATTTCGTATCGATTTAAATGTGTTCGTGTTCTTTTGAGCTACATACGAGGAAAGAATTTTGGGAAGAGATGGGATAGGGGTAAAATAAATAAATTTTTTTCTTTTGAAAAAATATGAGATTTTACGAATATGTTTTACTGGATTTTGAGACAGCAAATAAATTTTCCGATTGATATTTGTAAAGTGAAATAAGATTCCACTCTCATAAATCCATAGCTAGATAGTAAATATATACTATTTTGCAGATAATTTGTTTTCGTGGAATCATCTCTGTTAGTCCCTCCTCGTCTTCAAAAATACTTGTACTCTTTTTTATTACTATTGATTCGAATTTTTGTATAAATTCACTATAAAGTCTTAAGCGAATGTTATAACTTCTTAATGGTTTCAAAAATATTCGAAAAATACATAATGAGTAAATACAATAAGTAACAGCGTAAGATTTAGTATTCTATTCTTTTATGAAATTAAAAATAAATTTCTTTATTTCCTTTTCCAATGCAAAATCGATTGTCCTCTCGCCAAAGAATCCGTACCAAATCTAAAATATTCCTGAGGCAGCCACACAAACCATTGTCCATCATGGTGACATGTTAAAGGAGGCCAATCGAAAACACTAACACGAGAAAGCCGCCAGAGAGCTAAATCGGATTAATCTCGACCGTAGAGGTGAAAACAATCGGCGTGGCCTAGCACTCACGCGAACCAGATGCGGAAATGTCGTCTACCATATTGGACAAAGTGCGCATGCGCAATTCCAACGCTATCCCATGTCATCATAGTTTACGCATATAGGACCACGTTCGAGTGGCTTGATGCGACCGTTCGTCACTAATTAACGGAGTACATTGGGTCCAAGCGCTTAGAGCCAATAGGCAATATAAAAACTAACCTCGAAGTCTTGGTGGATCATTCAGAAGTAGAATGGAAGCCCTCCCATGTTGGGTGGGAAATGGATGTAGGACCACAGGGGGCGGAGAGAGGGGTGGGGGAATTAAGTGTGCGGATACAGTTTGATGTTCGATGGTTTCCATTGCGGAAACCTCGATGGTGCTCTTGGGATGGCGCGATGGAGGGACCTTCCAATAACCACGGAACGCGGAAATGAAGGGAAGTTTGATGGAAATGCATACACACATGTTTGTTTGTGGGATTGAAGAATTGGGCAGCGTGTTTTGGGAGGTATAGAAGGTGTCCCTTAATTAAATTTAACATTACAAGCGTTGGTAGATGGGTCACATGTTGGGCACGATCGCGTGTGACAGTGTCGATTGGTGAAACGGGCGACTAATTTATTGAATTTGTGAAAATCCAATTATTAATTCGCCTTTATGATTATTCCGCACAACTGTAATTTTAGTGAGAAATATGATGCTTTGCCATGGAAATGTGCATTCGCACCTAGAAAAGCTTCTCTATTTAAAAGGGCTCTTATGCTGGTATCCTTTTCCGATTAAAGTCGAAATGTTGTTCATTTTGATATATTTAAAATTGTATTTGCCATCCAATGTCAATTATTGGTGAAATTAATTTTTAATTAGAAATTAACATTCGATTTTTTAGTAAATGATTAATTTTAAGAGGAATTCTATTCTTTGAATTTCATCCACAAATTTCTCAATATCTATTTGCATTATAAGGATACTTTTCATAAAAATATTCCAATAATTTATCCTAAAAAGGCGCTTGATTCAAGAATTTAATTATACTGAGAGAAATGTCAAAATTTTGACACAAAAAGTGCAATTAAAATTATCTACGACTGCGTCATGCTTTCTTAGGATCCATTGAACAGGATAATAATTGGAAAAAATGTCTTCTATTTGACCCATATCCCCAAAGATTATATCACCTTCATTTTACTCTTTAAATAGTTTTCTCTTCTGAGTGTTTCTGAAATAAATCCTGCAAATCGAGAAAATTGAGTCAAAAAGAATTCCGGAAAATTGCAGTCCCTAAAGAGAAAAAGAACGCTTTTGCAAGAGCACCTTTACTTCTTCATCCTTTCCATTCAATCGCAAATGTATGAGTCAAAAATACATTTTCTTCGAATCCTCTTTTCATGCACGCACCTGAAATGATTTTGAAATAGACCCATTGCCTAGAAACACAGATCTTCACATAAGAGTGCTTACATCTTAAGGATAGTTGATTACATTAATATCAATAATATATTTCACCAAAAGTATTCACAGTTCACTCGATATTATATTGATGAGATTAAATGAAATGGTAAGAACAATCGGTTGCCGTATAAACTGTTCCGAGTACGTTAATTTAGTTGAATTTATCGGAAATTGACAACCATGTAAAAAAAATATGGAGGCATGTCTTGGAGCAGTTTTAAAAAGGATAGAAATCTTCCATTTGTTCAAAATCTTCCGAAATGTCAAATCCATGTCTACCACAGGAGGTATAAAATTGCAATTAGCTATCAAATTTTTGATCGGAAATTGTCTTTTGACAAAATTAAATAAAAACATTTTGGATCCTAGATTTCTAACTCATCGTACTGATGTGCCTCTTTCCTTCGTGAGTTTAAAAATGAAACTTATTTAAAAATAAACTTTTACTTACCGTATGACTGTTTTCTTATCTTTATTAAAAACATACTTTATCTAAACAAAATTCGATCGTTGCGTCTTTTACTTCATTTCTACTTTATTGAAGTTGGATTTTGTTTTTCACGATATAGGTTTTTATACTCCAGTCCCAGAAAATGTTGTTTTTTTACCAATCAAAACTTTGCTCAAGGCTTACAAGGAAGACAATATCGCGAAACTTTAAAGTAGTAAAGAACCTGGGAAAACTTATAATTCAGGTTTTAAAAATACTCTTTATTCACTTCTCAACAAAAAACGAGTCTCCCAGTTTCTATTACCCCCATACATCAGCCATGGAAATCTTATTCTTGATTTCCCCGAGGCACTTATCATGAATGGAACTCGACAAATATTTCTTCGCTGTAAAACTTATCCAGTGGCCACTTTCGGAACTTTTGAAAATAAATTTTCTAGAAATTGAGTACTTTCATCTAAGATTCGACATCCGTAGGGATATAAATAGATAAAACACATTCACTCAAGGCGGAGACCTATACTTATGACTTTATTAATCATTAAATTCACTTCATTTTACATAAGTCTTTTGGATTAGCCTTAACCGTTTAGTGTTAAACTTATCGAAACTTGTTTAATTTCGCTCGCAGTTTATGCTTTGTAGACCTATGAAACGGAGCTTAATTTATTAGATGCTTTTACATTAAAATTTTCTCGATCTTCATGTGAAGTCTATTGTGAACAAGAGAGAACTTACCCGAATCAAAGGTGACTTCGCTTAGAAGAATCCATCTCGATGCAAAGTGTAACTGAAGGCGTACATATTTGCCAACTCTGCCTCTTAAGGGTATCGAGATATTTCTAGCCGATTCAGAGCTGCGGTCGTGAGTGGTGTCCGCCTTCAGTGGACTCGGCTGGTAACGATCACCTTCAAGGCTGAAGAACACGAGTGCCTGGGAAAACACCTGGAAGGAGCGGTGAATGAAACGCTTTATAAATGGAATGATAAAGAGTGAAATAGATGAATTAAAGTATTTTATAACCGTTCTGCATCTTACTTAAATAATATTCATTTAAAAAATCAAATTCCCTGTATATAAAACTATTTGAGCATCATTGAAATTATTTGCACCTAAATGATTTTATTACAGCATAGACCTGCAAAAAAATAAATTACTCTTTATTTAATAATTTTAGTAAAAGCAATTTTACTGTCACTTCAAAGAGAGCATTTTTACCCTTAAATATCGGATGATAACTCTTATTTTACAATATTTCTTCTATTTCGTGATAAACGAAGATACCTCTAAATTTATATTCTCCCAAATTCATGAATTTATGTTTTTTTTAAACCACAATATAACATATTTTTAAACTTCAAGTGACTTTATACGTTTGATCGTAATGGATGAATATTCATAAAATTACTTCCTCTGAAGACTGGATGCGAATCCTAAGATAACAGTCATTTGGAGGAGGGATTTAACCTTTACGCCTAGTTTATAGGCCATAACAATGCACTGTGTTGACATGGGTGGCGGCAATTCAGGAACTAAGAGCAATATCAGGAGCTAACATGAACTGCTGTAGAGAGATTTTATATAGAAGAAATCTTTTTAAAAATCATGAGATATTGATCCCATGCATATATAATCAAAATCGTATGTGCTTCAATGTAAATGTAAATCAGTAAATCTGTATTTTCGTAAATATCAATGGAAAACATTCGGTAATCATCAAGAAATTCCTTAACGCATAATATTGGACAATGGAAGATCGCTTTTTCGCCTCATCTAATTCAAACAGTGTCTTCTAGAAATACGCAAGGAAATGAATGTTTTTTTCTTGATCGGGAATCACAAGAGGAGGATAATGTGAAGAACAAGATTTTTATCGAGAATTTAAAGTAAGTGAGATGTTCTCACTTAATATCATTCTTTTTATGAGAACTTTGTCCGTATCCACTCCCAAATTTATCTCAATTTTCTGTCGACTCAGGTCTATAGACGTAGAATGCGCCGTATTTGAGTATGATAGCGCAGATATTGAATCTTAAGAGCAGTTGAAGTTAACAGAGAAATAGTAGATATCGATTTGTTGTTGAAGGCGTCTATTCATAGAGAATTTATTCTTTATTTATTTATTCTTTATTTTGAGCTCAAGCGTATGATGAAAAACCCCTAATAATGGTCATATTTACAACAAAACTATATCAAAGTCGATGCTCAAAGTGGAATCGGCTTCCATCAAAAGTCAAAGATCTTTTATATTACGCAACTCAATTTCAAATTCCACTGAAGAGTCTATATATGAAGGAAATAGATTTCGAGGATCTAATATATACTTTTGCCATAAAGTTTATAAAATTCTATCTGGAAATGAGAATGTTATAAACTGTGGGAATCGCTCTCTCGTACCAAAGATGAGAGGAATCAGTTGAGCATGGATTCGTAAGCCAAATGAAAGGACAGATATTTTCCTTATGTCTGCGACCTCCAGAAGACACGTGTGGAAATGGTTCGGCATTTCCGGAGGAAGATTCTAGTTCGCTTTGTAGAAGCGTGCTGCACTGCGGCGGATCGTTAACCCAACTTTACGGTCCCATAGGACTGTACAACTTTATGAGAGAAAGACATGGAGATAAAACGAAGATAGGGGAGAGACGGGTACAATGTACCACGCCTTGAGGGTGGAGATGAGGAATTTGGAAGAAGAGTTGAATTGCAACAGCTTTAAATATGGCGTGTGACAAACGTACCCTAAGGAAAAACAATTGGGAGATTTTAAGCAAACTGTATACGAAAAATGTATTTTAGGATAGATCATTTGGCCATAATAGTGAATTTGAAGGTTAAGTAGAGCCTCGTGGAAGAATTATTGCGGAAATTATGTTCGTTAAAATTAACAGAGAATAAAATAAAATAAGTTAATTAATCAGAAAAAATAATTCTTTTCTTTTTTTCAATTTTGATAAGTCTAATTGGAACTGAATATATTCTTCTCAGATTTTCCTACGTTAATAAAAAATTGTTTAAGATCGATCCCTGTTGTATATATGTTGGTATTAAAGTTTGTGGCATAATGTAGCATAGCGTTATCCTAAAATAGATGAATATCAAATTCAGTTTTAATTCTGGATGCCATCGAATATAATCTCAAGTAATATATTGGTTAAACACGGTGTAGAATTAAAATTTTTTTATAAATGATTAGTCAGAGTTTTTCTCCATTGGTTTACTTTCAAAATTTTATTTCGAAACAGTTAATTTCGTTTTATTAGATTTATGAAAATTTCTTCAGAATTTTACATCTTTTCCTGTGACTTTTCATTTCAGAAAACGGCAATTCGAGAGTTTTGACGCCCACAAAGCTAGTGTATGCCTGTCGACTGACGATCCCGGAATTAATGAGCTTAGTCCATCCTTTAGAACTTAAGGAAGAGAACAGAAAGAGATATGGAAGGCATTATGTTCTTTTACAACATTATTAGCACCCCGAGATATAAAAACCACATGAAGAAAGAGCTTTACTTCTAATTTTATAATATTTTGCTTCGAAAATATCATAAGAGGATCCGAGGGAAAAAGTGAGAGGACATTGCCTTCACCGCAATCTCTTTCAAAGGGGACCTGCTTTCCTTGCGGTTCTTCTGAGTAGGTTACCCCAACAACAAAAAAGAAGGGATTTGGAAGAGATACTCAGAGATGCCCCCCTAGCAGCAAAAACGGAAGGAACGAGACTGAAAATGAACTCTTTGTTTTATTTATAAGGGGGTCTTGAGGAAGAAACGGATAAAGACTCAATGGGAATTAAAATAGAGGAAAATGCGTCAAAGAACGGTCAAGCAATGAAGACGTGATGTCTTTCGCCATAAAACTGGTAGTGGCAATTCGTTCTTTTATTAGACGGTGAAAAGCGTTTCTAATTTCAGGCACATGATTTAAAGGTGGTGGAAAGAGCAAGAATGAATGCCATTGTTCTCAAATTACTAAATAAAGAGTACATTTGTATATAAAAGCATTAATTTATTTTCCTTTCAATGACGTATGATTAAAATGTGGTTGATTTGGCTCTGTCGGATATTAATTCTTCTCTTATTTAATAACGAACATGTTCAATATAAAATAAAATTACAATTTACATTATAATATGAAAGATCATTAAGTAACTGAGGTTTCTATAAATTATCAGCTTAATTATTGGAGTAATATACGTAGAATATTGGAATGGGGGAATTGTTTATAGAAGACGATTTCTAAAGAAACAAACTCATCAATAAAAGTATTTATAAACTAATAAGAAGTTTCGATTTTATAAATTTTTCTATCAACTTCTTTACACTTTAATTTAAACAAATTAATGATTTATTTTATGCGTACGTTCGTATGTATCTCTATGCCAAAATTTAATTTGTGTATCGCTATAAAGTAGCTATTCGATATTTGCAATTCATTAATGTTAAAAGCTTAAGTTTTCAAGTACAAATGTAAAATTTCTATGTTATATATTCAAAAATACATTCTAGAAAACAGTTATATATCGCCATTTTAAATAAAACGTACAGATAACATGACTAATTTTGGTAGATAAATTATAGGATTCTCCATATCTTAGCGTTAAGATTTCTAAAGAACGAAACTAGTTTTCTATTTACTTGGTATAAATTAAAATGTTGTTAAAGACAATGAACGTTTCTCCGTTCTTAGTACCACATATGAAATGAGGGGATAAGTTCCATACGCTCTTAGAAAATACTGTTCGACAAAATCGAAATACCTGAGCACGTTCCATAAATTTGGGAAAAAACACAGAAAATGCCAAAAACAAGGTTTCACCTGATTATGTGGAAAGATTGCTTTCTCACTCACCTGTACACCTCTGGTGAACATGTTGTTGGCGTGCAGATGGAGAGCCGAAAACTCTCGCGTCACGTCGAATTCAAACGTGATCTCCAGTGGCTGTCCGGCGCGTGATTCGTTCAGCCATCCCACCCACCGATTTCCTTTGGAAAATCAAAAAGCCTTTAAGGAAAGCAAATTACAAATATTTTGGTCTTATACACTATTTATCCACGCAAAATACACCCATCTAATGCAATTTATCGTTTACTCTAAGGAATCCCGCCTAATTGTAATGCAGTTCGCGAGAAATAAATTCCCTCACCTTGATCTCCTTGACCCTTGAGGTCTGGGGTAAATTGGTCGGCTCCAAATAGTCCATCTGTAAGTTGTCCGAGGCCACCTTTCATCATTGCGGAGTCCACTACGCCGTCGTAGCTGAGATCCTCAAGACCGGCCTCCGGACTCCGAGCATCCCCTCGTGGTGCTGTATACGAGATCAACCCCTCTGCAAAAAAAATCAGACACCATCAATTTTATACTTGCTTAAATGAATATTTTTCAATGAAAGGGTGCACGTACAAGGTTACTTAATGATAAAGAGACAACGAAATATAATAATTTTATGTAATTCTACGATGAATTTCCCAAATAGTTCTCGTTACTCCGAATTTCGTCAATTAGAAGCCATTACCGAACACCTGTCCCATTTTATGACCCGAGCCAATTCTTTTAATGTTTAATCATCTGAGATTATAGGGTATAATTCGTTCATTTCATTCACACTGCGACGTAATAGTCACTCGGCTTTATTTTTTCCTCAATGTCGATCGATCTCATATAATAATAGCTCATCTTGTTTTCATTTTTAGCCATGAAATATGATTAAACTTAACATATATTTTCGCAAAATCTCAAGGATTTTATGAAATTATTATTTTACAATCCCGGATTCTCATCCACCAATTATGTCCAGAGGAACGTGAGTTGAAATGGAGGTGATTTATTTTTGAAATTTAATTCCTCATTTCCGAACAGTTGCAAGGATGAGAGACAAAAATGTTCGGACCTTGTTCTCTTTTTTCGACCACACGCTTCCATTATTGGATTTCACCGCCATTCGCGTCATCCCTAAACTCGTACGTGCTAAACTATGTGCCAGGAATAGGCGATCGAAGAATGAAATTAGGTGTGTAGAGATGGTGGGAGAGGGTTGGTTACAGAGGGCAATTTTGAGATTCACTCCCACAACAAGAGAGAGCGCGGAAAAGCGGTTATACTCAGCTCCCTTCCGGGCAAAGCCTCTTGTTCCCCCACGGGAAATTAAGATCTGGGGGATGAGTAGCCGGATAGGGCAGCCTTGTTGAGGGACGCGGAGACATGGGAAAGGGGTACGACACTTTTGATCGTATGCCTATAAGGATAATACGGTTAGTTTCTCCCGAAATGCCGTCCGTGCAATGAGTGGTGGCGTAATTACTCCAACTTGAGGAGACAAACATCATTTGCGCTACCTGAGATTGGATATTCGAATTATGGGCGACGGATTACCAGAATGTTTGGCTTTTAAGGCGGTTTATAGGAGCATTACAAATGAGAATTTGTGAATTGCCTTCACGATGTTAAGGATTTGTAATCGACGCATTTCAGCGTACGATTGATGATGCTTCGAATTTTCTAGATTTGAATTGGAAGTAATCGATTATAGAATTAGACGAAGAAAAGATTATGGAAGGACTCAATTATACAGAATATTGTTTAGAGAATCTTTGGCAATAAATGACCTCTAATGAGATTACGGAAATAATATATAAATCTCTAATACCACACTTATTTTCACGAACATTGTTTCGACGGTAGAGGTTATTGAGATTTAATAATTAACATTATTTTCTTTACTTATTTGCATTTTAAAATTATTTACAGTATACTACAATAAGTATGTCTGAAAAAACAAGTTTGTGGAAGATTTTAATAATATGGCAATTATAGATAACTTTTCTAAATTAAGTAAATTTTACTTCGGCCACTTCTCGAAATAGTCTTCAGCAATTTTAAATTCAGTTATTATGTAAACAGATTTAATTTTTTGAGTATTGAGAAACATTTTGTGGAGATTATGATCCTTCATCTGTCCGTACCATCAAAGCATAAATTCAAGAGATGAATTTCAATTGTGCCTAATTCGGGTTCTGCAATGGAAATACTTTCCCTTCGTCTACGTATTGCATACAACGACGAAGCAAAGATGTCGTTTCACTTAAAATACAGCTTCCTCTGTAGTTAAATAAACTTTAGCCACAATTTTCGCTGAATTGAATATTTTTTTCAATCATCAAAGTTCATCAATCCTTGACAGTCAGCAAAAGAAAGAAGCCCTTAGAAATTTTTTATCTGATTTTGATTTTAAAGGACATGAAACTAAATCATTTTCAAAGCAGAAAGCCAATTGGGTAGAATTACCCAATTCTAGATAAGTATTTTCCTCCAACTTTGTCATAAAATTATGTATATATATATTGCAATTCTTTGGTGATCTCGACTCCACATTCTTAGTAAATAAAATTTTGCTTCTTATTTCATTTCGCATCGGAGTGTCAACTGAATGGCGAAAGCAGACGATTAGGCGTAGACACTCTTCCGAAAGCAGAGGTACTTTCGATGCATGTCCAGGGACTGTGGGTGGCGCCTAGGGGGAATGGGTAGCAACTGTTCGTTTCAATTAGAAGAGCAACGAGCCAAAGTCACTTGGGAGTAGTACGGGGAAGGTAGTGAGGGGTTTTTCATGGGGAGGAAGGAGAGGATGGACAAGAGAGGGATAAATAAGTTGGGGGAGTGTCTCATATTGAGTGCAGAAGCAGGCGGATGAAGAACGTTCTCGGTTAAATGCATGCTGTTCGTGGTGGAGTAACGACGAGGGTGAGTTCTGATGAAAGCTATTAATGATAGGAGTTGAAGAGCTCAGTGAGCATTGCAATAAATGCTCATGATGGAATATATATGTTTATTGAAATTTAAATAAAATTTTCAAATTTCTTTCTGGCGAGATCAAAAAACATATTTGCTTTATCGTAAAGTAAGTAATCCTGCTATATTCTAAATCCTATATTTAATTGTAAATTAACCCTTTTTAAATGATATATTCTGAAACTATGCTTTTTATGATGAAGAATTATTTTCAGTCAAAGAAAATCTTCATTCACAAATTAATAAAGAAGACTTGATTTTGATAAAAATGTTTTTCCCATTCTATTTAATTCATATAATGCCAATAAAATATTTTCTTGACATATTTACGATAGTTCTATTTCACCCTTATCCTCGTTATATTTAGGCTACATGATGAATTTGATCTTTTGATTTAATGATATCAATTAAATTTTATTTATACTTTTTTTCTAAAATTTGTTGATTTTTTAAATACCAATCATCGGGTGCATGGAAAATTATTCCGAGTAGTATGTATAACCAATGCACCTCACTGATATTGCATGATGTTTTTGAAGAAGATTAACTAAACTTTTATGGTATACACCACTTATAAGGTCATTTGGTGGAAAATAATAAGGGTGGAGGAATTTTTTTCCTGAATGTTGGAATGAGGAGAGGAAATGTATTTTGTACGGATTAAATAGTATAAAATGTACCATATACTGAAAGAAGAGCGAGAATAAACTTGAATTTGATAGTGAGTATATTTTTAGAATATATTCCTGAATAAATACCAATGAAATTAAAGAGATTCATGAATATTCCATTCTGCTCGGTATTTTTATCTTTATTTGCTTCCAATAGCAACCAGTTGTCAGGAAATGTTCATGGTGGCGATGGGTGACTTCATTCAATCTCCTGCTTCTTATTCATCATTCCCATTTAAGTATTGCGATGTTCCCTGAGAATACTCATTTCTCGTCCCAACTCCGCAGCGCCACTCACAACTCCCAGGGGATAAGCTAATGGAGATTTACGAGATGTGAAGACGAAGGATTCTCACAGCCATTTCCCGCCTCAGCACAAAAATTAGTCTCCCTTAGCCTGGTTTCCGCTTATGATTATTCCCGCAACACCAAGATATGTTTCTTCCCAAGTAGTCTCATAAGAACAATTCTTTCATTCCGCAGAAAATAAACGTTCATACTTATTTTTGGAGTAAATTATTGTATACGCAACGATTATTAAGGCCCAATTCCACGCTTTTATGGAGATTCGTTCTTATAATTTTCTTCTACGAGTAATTTGAATACTTTTATGATTAAATTTCTATGTTTTTCTTTTAATTTAAATAAAATTCGAGGATAGCTATCATATGAGACTGGAGATGTAATTATTAGAAATGAGTTATGAGCCGTCTTGCGAATTAGTTTTCGAAAGAAAGCATCTAAGGAAATTCAAATTAAAACAGCTAATAATTCCCTTCTATTTCAATAAATAGTATTACTAAAATTAGACATGACTTCTATTTACTATTCATCCGAGAGAAATTTGTCTTCGTTGATTTTCGCTCCTGTTGTTAGAGAAACAGGAACTTGGAGAGCCGTAGATATCCTTTAGATGATACATATGCGTTGGGATTGATTTGAGGAGCGATACGATACATTTATCAGTATGTATATTTAAATCAGATTTTGAGAAAAATACGGAAAAGGTTCTCCTTAGATAATTTCAGCGGTATTTAAATTTAACTTTTGGTAGACATTTCTCTTCAAAGATTCTAAAAGTTGAATTGGAAAGTTAGTTCGTGAAGTAATCCTTAGCATCTGATGAATATCAGCTTAATGAAATTTATTGTTAGAATTTAATCAGTTAAAAATTGTCTACAGTTTTCGATAATTTTAAGATAATGCGATAAATCACTGATGGTTTATTTTAAATATTCTACGAATAAAGATTCTCGGAAACTTGAAATCCTTCATCGGCATTCTTCAGCCTTTGCCATTATACAAACATTACAAGTAGTCACATAGTAACATTTACACATAGTTTTTCTCTTCTGATATAACAATAACTCTAGTAATAATCTACTTTTAGTATTTAAAAGGATATCCATATATAAATTGACAAATTCTGGATGTATTACGGAATCAATTAATAGATTTTGCATACTCAATTATGTATTCTCTTTTCGAAAAACAATTTCTAAATAAAAATATAATTTAAAACAATACTCACTTGTAAAAAGGATACTGAGAGTAAAGAAAAGCTGTTAATAAGGAATTGAAAACCCTGAATAACTCCATAAACCGTTTCCTGGATCATTTTCCATGGAGAGATGGAGATAGCCATTATGAGATTACGCAGGAATCACACACGTACAACGTTTTACAATCCGAAACAGTTTACGATCGTCCAGTAAAATGGAAGGACGAAATAAACCTGGGAATGCACCATTACGAATGAGCTTAGGCCAACATTACGTTATCTCCTGCGTTATAACGTGGTATACAAAGGTGAAACGCATTCAGGAACTCCGAGAACAAGGAAAAAGGAGCTTACTGTTTCGTGAACTAGAAGTGCATAATAAATATTAACTTAAAAGATTTTCCTGTGAACGAATTTATTCTAAATAAAACTATAAAAGATTCTATAAAATAATAAAGAATTAAAATAGTTATGGAATATCTGAATGATATCAAACGGTTCCATTGACAAAGAGACGAAAATAAATTTGCTCTACACGATAATGAGCTGAAATCTACAATTAATGTTGAAAATATGAGTCGAAAGAGTATCAAGACTCAAATTTCTAGAATCCATATACTACAGGAAGCCATTTCACGTTCTATTTGAAATCTGTCCTAATAGCAGAGGTTAACAACTTTATTAATTTCATTAAAGCTTGTCAAGAAAATGGGTTCACACGGGAAATGAATCATTAATAAGTTCATATGAGAACCCTTTTTTCTGAAACTCTTGTCGAAATATTGTCTTTAGAAAGATATTATAGTTTAATTTACGAGATGTTGAAAATCGAAAAGATTGCGCTAAATCATCAGAAACTCAATTGAGTGAAGGTAATCCACTTGATAAAACGGATTCAGCCTCAATAGAATGAGAAATTAATCAAATCGATGCATGAATTATTTATTGCACCTTTACCATTTCAATTTTGTTCTTTTTTATCATTCCATCACTCTTCAAAAGGGTTGAAACAAAAAAACGCTCACATAATAGGAACTGCTAATAATCATGGCTTTCATCGCTTCCGTTGCCAAGAGCTGAGTGATTCGATCCTTATTTATGAGTTCCGGTTGTATTGGGTCGTAACGAGGATGAAAAGAATGAAACAGTATAAATGAAAACAAAAGAACACTTTTTCATACCTCCAAACGCGGGCATCAAAGACGACAATAAATGAAACAAAACAGAAAAAAGTTATTTTTAGAGAATTGACTTCGCGTGATACCATGAAATTAACGCATTTAATGGGATAGCGATGATAGGAAAATTAAAACGATTATTTTTCGTTGATGGGGAATTTGTAATCGAGTGCAGGTGAGGAACATTAAAAGAGTTGGTGTGTAAATGGAAGCTCGCGTGTCTATATTAGAAGCCGCAAATCACATCACTTCGTGTCGGAAGAAGAGTCGTTAGAAAACGACGTGTAATTGGATCGTGATCTCTTAAGCTCATTATAAACGCATCAGATGATGTTGTGCAATCACGTAATGGCATATTAGCCGTTTGGTTTCCTCCTCCCTCAACTGCTCCATCCCCTGAATATCTAGAAACCCGCCACGCCCTTCCAAACCAACCCCCATGGACCGCTGCCCTCTAAACCCGTTGAGAACTTGGCTAATGAAAGGCGCTCAGGTGGTGGGGGTAGGAACTAACTTTGCGGAGTTACAACTCCCTCATGAACGACTCATTCGTCGTCATAGAGATATGGAGAGAGTCCACAGCGAACTTGCGACCAACGCGGCTGAGAATTCATTCCAGTTGAAGGGATTAATCTTTCAATGAAACACCTCACTTGCGCGACCTATCGGCAAGATATGAACCTTTGCATGATTCCGCTGTCGATTGCAGACAGCGTGTTCAGGTGTACATTAAAGATCGCTGGTCATCGTTCTTTCTTCTCTATCTATCGGAATGCTTCCATGAAAATAGTTTCACAAATTCAGTTCTTAATTCAGTCTATAATTCTTTTCTAAAATGTGCAATTTTTCGCACCGTTGTCACTAGCATGTTGAGCTTCGGAAGTGCACTTAAAAATTTTGGGTGAAAATTATTTTCTGGATAGTGATAATAATTAGAATACCTCGATATTATTACTGCGCGGGATTTAGGATTGGCGATCATTATAGGTATAGTTTTTGATAATTGATACGGAGCTTTATGCATTTATGATATAAACATTATTTTTTTCTATGTAAAAATAAGATATTATGATCTATTATCGTTTTTAATTCAGTTCAATAATAAATTACGCAAAGCTAGTAGGGCTGCTCTTTCTTCGGAGTTCTTTTTCGAGGAGTTAATTTATAATGATGTTCAAATTCATTCGCAAATTGTCTTAAAACAGCTTAAAGTTGTATATTCTTTAATTACTTCCATACCTCATGCAAAAGAAGGGATGAGTAATGAGCTCTATAATCATTTCCCAAGTTAAAAACAACATCCTTCATATTTTTGGGCGGATCTCATCTTTCGAAATATACTTTTGTCTCTCGAATGGGCAATCAATATTTGTAGCAAAAAACATACATTGAATTCTCAATATCCCGCGCAATTGTATTTAAAATATTTGTTTTCGACTGATCTTTATTGTATTTTTCGCCTTTTCAAATTCAATTTTAGGAAACAAAATTATCATTACGAATATTGCAGAAATCTTTCATCGATCCTTTTCAGCACATGTTTAAATAGGAATACGTGTGAGAGACTTACTTCGCTTAGGGAATGTTCTATCGGTAAAACACTTTTAGCAAATCGTATGAATCCAAGTGGACGCATACTTCTTGGAAATGAAAAATGGAGATGATTCGCTTTGAAAATAGAGGGAGTCTAGACTCCGTCTGTGTACTTCTGGAGTAGGCACGAGATGCTGCCACGGCAAGGGTAGTCGGGTGTGAGGTAAACAACGTTTGCCGTGCTGCGCATTTGCCTCAGAGGGCAGTTGCCACGATGGGATTAACGCAAACATCTACCGATTCCTTGAAAGTTTGATATCTATTTCATTTGATTTCTCTAACAAAATTGAGAAGAAATCTATATTGTAGATATAGAGCAATCGGCAAAAATTCAGCAATCAATTTCAGGAAGATTGTTTATAGTGGTCGTTTGACACTGAAAGAAAATAAAGTTGTAAATTTGATTGTTGGAGTGTTTTAGATTTGTAATTTAATTACTCACTAATTAAGTTATTTTTATTACTATGGCATTCCACGAAGTCACGCCTTCTCACATTGATTTCATTACTTATTATTATTTGCAGAGTTCCTATGCCGAGCCATACATTTTCGAAGCTTCGATTTTCCTTCCCATTAAACGTACTACCAAGAAGCGACTGATCACTTGCCCCTCTTAAAAAGATTTGCTGTTCCTTTGATGAAACAGTGGTGAAATATTTCAACAAGAATACCATCTCGAGCTATTTAGAACTATATCAACCACTATTGTTGTCTCTAAAATAATCAATATTATACATTATAATTAAAGAGAAAGTATCAAAGGAAAATAGGACTTAAAAAGTGCTTATATATAGTATGCAAAATCTCAAATTCAAGTGATGCACGATTATTTATCGAGCAAGTTTATTAATCATTCATTAGGGTTAATGCCTATGTCTATGTAGATACCCAGCACCTTTCGGTGCGTGGTAGGGGGTGCATGCACCGTGAGTTTACTTCCCTAGACGATTACTCCCGCATATTATTCGAGGGAAAAACAACTTTTTGAATCTGTTAGTTTTTGCATCTATTTCCCTTATTTTATTTGCTGTATCCGATCGACCTATATAGCAGGGTGGGCGCATGATCTGTACTACGTCTTCCTTGAACGTTTCTTCTCTGAATCTATATAGCATATCTAATCTACTCTTTGATCTTCTCTGTTCTAACGATTCCCATCCCGCATTCTTAGGCATTTTAGTTACGCTTAATGATTTATCGTAACAATTTTTCACGAAATGTATCGCCTTACGTTGGACCTTTTCTAATTCACTTACATTACTTTTATTGACAGTGTCTCTTACACGCCAAGCATATTCAAGGTGTGGTGGTGAATGACACCATCATTCGTGACGCAGATGTGCAACGTGGTAAAAGTTGCTTATTATCTATATTTTACGAGTTGATCATACATTGATTTTTCGAAAAATATGATTTTATTATTCCGGAATGTGACTTACTTTTATCTTAGTCGAACGATTTTCATGAAAATGCAAATTTTACTCAAACATAACTTGGTAGAAAAGTTAAGCCCTTAGAATGATAGCCGAGCTGACCATCAAATTAAAGACCCAGCTAACTTGCCTGCCAACCATAGAGGATGTACGCCGTTTAACGAGCAAGGAGCTTAAAAGATACCCGTTTATATAAGATCATTTGATATCCTCCTTCATGAAATTCAAAACTATCGAAAAAATACATTGATTGTGAACCATAAGTATAAATCAAACGCTCCTATTGTACATTCAATTTAATCTATATTATTTTTCCTATAAAATTTCATGAACTTGATCAAGGGAGAAATATTTATAATTTATATTTAAATAATTCACACATCCGTTTCAGGCGATTACAGACTATTTAAAAGTTTTCTTTAGAGAATATAAGATTTCGAAGAAAATTTCCAAAATCAAGTAAGACGTTAAACATCTAAGAAAAGAAATTCGAAATGTAGACGAGGAAGGAAATTTGTAAAACTTGAGAAGTCTCCAAAATACCGCAGTTCTAATTTTTACATTCTTTCGTCAAGTGTCTCTTTTCTCGAGTGATTTTTGTCCCGAAAACTTCCTTTGCCCTCTTCACCTCAAACCCACGCAAAATCTCTTGCGAAAAACGCTGCCTTTTGAGTCCCATTTCATTTGCCGCTACACCACTCTCTCGAGCGGACACACTGAGTGCAAAGCAAACGCTCTTAAGACATCTGAAAAGGACCACAGTCCTTTTTTAATTTGAAGAGTAAATGGAATGGGCATAAATTAAGGCAGCGGATGACAGTTTAAGTATCGGAGGGATAGCTGACGGTATTCTGATGAATCGTTTTCTTACTCATTTGGATATTTTCTTTCAAATTTAAACTTAATTGCAATTTTTCGTTGTTTATCAGAAACGTAGAGTGAAGATGATAAATATTAATAATCCCATAAATTAAAGGAGTTTTCAATGAGGTAAATTCTTAAATTGTCTGTTTGCAAATGTTCACATTATAAAAACCCTTTAATGACTATATATATATTATACCTGTAATCGGAAAAATATCTTTTCCGATTACAGATAAATGTATCTATAATCAATTATTAGATTATAAACGATTAATATTCTTTATGCAACCACAAAAATTTCCTTGGATATGAAAGGTTTGAAGGAATTCAAAAATGTTTGAAATTCTGATGTTTCCAGGAGCCAAAATTTCTTCCAAATATTTATCACCACTTCTAAAAAGCGCTTAAAGCAGCTCGAATAATTCTTTTTTAATTTTCTCATACATTGTATATACATGAATATGTGTGAGTATAAATATAAAGATCTCTACTTCATGGGAAAATTCAATTGAATGTTCATCATAAATAAATATTACCTTCGTGAAATTCGAATTTTAACGATTATAATCTTTTTTAATGCAAAGCAATTCAAGCATCACGAAAATCTCTTTTCGTTGAATACGGGCAACTTCATATTTCAAGTTCTTCTAATTTGTCATCATCTGAAGAATTTCGAAAGTAACTTACTCGTTTGTTTTAGTGAACACAACTTACAAGGTAACTGTCAAAGGGAATTATGATGAAACTGAGAGAATGTTGAGGAAAAAGAGGAGTTCGAATGGAATTAAAGGGAAAGAAGAGGTGAGGAAAACCGAACCTTTCAGACAAATTAGGTCCTCATACCATCCTTTTATTATTTCAGCCTACAGTCGCCCGTCTCTTCCGACGCAACTTTCGACAATTATGCATGGACGTATCAACGACCATATGTATTCCTAATGTTAAATTTTAGAGAGTCCCTTTAAATCACATCTGATCGTAATTCTTAATGCGTTATTTAAGACGAACCTTGAAAACTGTAACGGTAAAATTGAGTGATAGTTACATACTCTAAAAATATAAAGACTCTTCTATATCGAATAGACATAAAATTTTGAAAACTCTCATTAATTCTAATACATGGACCCGAAGTGAAGGAATAATATCATGGAAATAATTTCGTCAAACCTTAAGCTTATTTCGGCTAAAATCACCTACAAATATTATTCCTGAATTTAGGGAATGAGTAATTTGAAAGGGTCTGTTGATTTGAACTAAATTAAGGAATGAAACTTCTTCTCGAAATCAATACTTTTAAATCATACCTCTTTGAATCTTATCAACTCAATATTCACATAATTTTAGCTTTCGTCGATGGATCTTTATTATTGTTTAACTATCAATTTATATAATCATATATAGTTTAATAATTCAAAAACATCTACTCTTCCTAAGATGTAAACTTTAAAATCGCGTATAATAAAAACAAAACAGTTAAACGCCAAATAAAGTTTAGAAAATTTCAGCTTTATGAGAGAATTTAATTTTGACCTATAGTAACCAAGTGATTTTGCAATAAAGTTTTACTTTATATATAATAATGTCCGTGACCTACAAACTGTACCCCAAAATCGTAATGCAATTTATTCCTCGTCTGTCATAGAAACAATTAGAATGAAAGGTTTCCTCCGTAAATTAATTAAATTCGATGCCAAAAAATTCCTCCGATTTCGATGAAAAATACCATAATGTACTTCCCATTAATCTTCATTTTCCACTCATTCTGATTAGACCTCTCGTTTAAAAAAAATATCCCCGTTAAAAAATACGCTTCCTTAGGCCCGAACAAGCGTGAAACAAACGGTAAGTAATAAAGCAGGAAGCTGATGGATGGTGGATATGAAATGAACTCGAATCAATTTTATGATTCATCTTCTTCGGTTTTCGACGGACATGAAACTGCAAATTGGAAAGAGGCGCTCATATTGCTTCCTTCGTCTCAAGTGTTTGAAGTCCGTCAGAATTGATTTTATACTGGAGTGACGTTTTCCGTTACAGGTTCTCAACCCCATCACCTCTAATACACCCCTTTCACAATTGGTGCTTGTTTTTTATATGCACTGGGAGCACTGCATGGCCGCTGTTGATTATTGTTTCCTCATTCTGCGGACAAAGAGTTGTATCCAATACTATTTTATTTCCAATGTATTTCGACTGCAAATTAGTGTATTTTGCGTCCATTTATTCGCTTAAGGATCTAGAAAACGTTCGATAAAACGTTTTATTTGTGTCAATTCGTCATTTGAAATTTCCAATAGAACGAAAATAAAATTTGAAACATTTTCTACAATAATGATTATTTACGGTTGAATATTTGGGCTAGGATCCATAATTACTGAGCAATCGACCTCCATTTTAAGTTGACCACAATAGGCAAATAAACTTCTCAAATTCTATAGTCTTGTTTGAATCGTAAATCTATCCAATATTTAAGAAATGCTTAAAATTTTGATTCTATTCTAATATCTTACACTATAATCAGATAAATTCGTTTTTAAAGCTGCGAAACAACCCATGGAAGTAAAATCAATCACAATCTCTCAAATAAGAATATTTAATTAAATTGATTTAATTTTCCTTAGCTTCCAAGTTTTCTTAACTTCCAATCAATTAAATCAAGCTATCGAGCTAATCACTGAATAAAATAGTTTTCATAGCCATTGAAATGTACATTTCGCTATGCTCTATCGTTCATTCTTTCTCCCTTTAATGATCAAGCAACTAATTACAGTTTACACCTTTTACTCCAATCTCTTGTAGATAATCTCGCTAAATTGCTACGTAATCTCCATCATCTCTAATCACGGTTACTTCCTCTCCACATTCCATCCAATTTCTCTCCGTGTGCGTCCCTTTTAATTTCCTTCTATTCTATATTTAGCTCCCTTTTCTACCCGCAGTTGTTTCATTACTCCTTTTTTCACAACCCTCTCTTTATTTAGTCTCTCATTTTGCTCCTTCTCTCGAACTTTCCTCCTCTGTTCTGCACCACTTCAGATGATGGTGCCTCTTCTGTGTGATTACACACTTCAAAAAGTCTGTGGGGTTTCGAACGAGAGACTCCCGAATGGGCTTTCCTTTAATGGAAAAAATTCCGAGGAGGAGAGTTATATTTCCTTCGGAAATCGGTGTTTTAAGGATGAAGCCGAAAATTTTTAGAGTTTGCCGAGACTGAATTTTCCAAAAGTTCAAAAGAATTTTTCAATGTACAATCTTCAATTTCATAGCGGCGTAGGAAGACGGAAGTGAAACTTTTTCTACTCAAGATTTCTTTCTAAAAGAGGTTAAGAAATGACCATCTTTGAATTCTCCTTAAGACTCTTAACTTTTTTCATTTCAAAGGCGTGATGAAGCGTTTTCTGAATGCATTGTCTAGTTCAAACACTCGTGACTTTCTCAAGTGTACATTCCGGGCATTTGGACGAGCCGATGATTGTAATATATTTCTCAAAGAAATAGCTGAAGGAGCTTAATCTTTCATCATAAAAGTGAAGAAATGTTTGATCGACCCCCTCAAAAATAACAAAATTATGGTGAAAAACTCCTTAAGATATAATTTGATAGTTGGCACCCTCTACCAAATATTCTATTCTATAATAAATTAATGTCTCTTCACGCTCTTAATTTTAAAATTAATAAAATCGTATTTTTTGTGACCAATTAAGTATATAACTATTACAATCTACATGTTTGTGTTGTGGTACAGCATTTATCACACATGGACACAAATATCTCCAAAATTCAAAATAAGGACGGCTTTCCGCTTTTAATTATGCAATTTACGTTAAAAAGACAAACATAGGATCGAGATGAGCTTCATAAATATGCGCGTCATTCCTTAAATGTAGCATTTTGTAGACGGGGAACAAAGCATTTATCTTGGAAGCATTGAATTTCCTTCTGAAGGAAAAAGACATGTTTATCCATTCTGTATATTCTCTTATGATCTCTTCCGCGCATAACGATCCGACGTCAAAAGCTTCCGAAAAGGACAAAAAAGGACTCACAGATGTCACTGGTGTGTGCTTGTGTATTTGTTATTTATTTACTTTCCCTCCTTTTTTGATCTCCCTCTTTCATCCCCTGAGTCCATCTGGAGTCGGCACAAAGGAGGTCCTGCTAGTAAGGGGTTAAGGGGTGGGATAAAAATGATGGAAGGGTAGTGTATTGCGGTCGAGTGGAAGGAGCTTGTTTGGACCGAACTGTCGGGATGCGGGAGATGCGTGTGCATTGTGTCCATTTGAAAGCGAGAGTGACGGGGTAAGAAGGACATGAACCGGCGGATATTAAATTTTAGGCACTCCTCAACCGAGAACAAGCTTCCATTTTATGGTGGTCTTCCCTTTACCCGCAGAAAAACTAATTTTATATAACCTGAAGTTCTTTTGTGTATTTGAGATACCTTTTTGCAATTATTGAGCTATGTATTCCATCTGATTTCCAAACTATCGACTAAAAATGATTTACAGCTCTCAGAGGGAAGGATGTTTTTGCTAAAAATTAAATACCAATAACGGGAGAGCGCTACCTTATAAATTACATGAAATATTACGTATTTGGAAAACAAATCAATGGAAAAACCATTATCATATCCGATAGAATATTTTGTACTTGCAGGAATTTAGAATGTAGTTTTCTTTCTCCTTCAGTATCCCATTTCAATCATTAATGCTTTCATAACGATCAACGATCAATTGTATATTTAAAAACTATCTTTCGAATGAAACCTTTTATCATAAGCGGAAAATCAAATTAATGGAGTAATGATACCTCATGATTTATTTTTCCAGAAATAATAATATACATATTCTGCATATACAATTTGTATTATTCATATCGACCAAATGATTAAGATGTACTTGGAAGAAAAGATATATTTTCACCTAGATATTTTCATTAAGAAGTATTAATATCATATGAATTTGAATGTATCACTTGTCTTACTTAACAGATAAAATAGACAATAGAAATAAGAAGTCGTTAAACTACATGATTTGATTCCATGAAAATCACAAATATAAAAAGTTCGTGAGAATTTCAAATAGCTATGTTACCGTTATAGAATATGTTAATCATATATCCATATTATATCATGAATGATTATGATATTAATGTAAAATTATCATAGTCATAATGACATTTGGTTTATGACATTCGTAGATGTTTATTACCCATTGTTTTTTATCCATTCCTTCATAATTGCTTTTTATCTGGAACACTAAAAATCTACTTAGAAGACTGAAGAAGACCATTCGTCAAACAGAATAGACATTCCTCAAAATAAATATCCAACATTAAAGTGCATGCGATCGATTGAATTACTCATCCATTAAATTTCTGCCGAAAAAATCGGACTCCGCTTTTAATCGAAAAAGTCTTATCATGAAAATGCGATAATTAAAATGATCCACTCTGAATCGAGCCGTTGGCCAATATTGACCACTTCCGCCATCTACTGCGCACGCGTATACACAAAACTGGAGGAGCAGCTATCGCTTGACATACCCCGAATCTCCTAATTCCCTCTCCGGTGTCCGGCAAACGACCTGCGTAGCGCACGGTTATCGACGGAAATTTTTGTTTTCCGGAGGAGAGAAAACGTTAAGGGATTGCGGAGGTGTGAGATAAAACAGTTCGATGATGGCGTTGCGAGATACGCGAAAACAGAATGAATCTTCGTGACAGGGGCTTAAGCCTAGGGATCAATGAGGGAATATGGAGAGCCAATCACAGGAGCGAAACGAGAGAGGAACATTTCCGTGAGGATGCGAAGATGGTGAAAGGACCCAATCAGAAAATTTTTGATATAAATTCCACATTTTTTTAGCGCCTTCATTTATTTTCCTAGAATGGAGATTCAAGTCACGCGGGGATAATCCCAGATATTTATAGGTTAATGGAGGCTTCTGGTATTAGATTATTTGCCGACATCGCTTCGAATATATGCACAGACGGGATTAACTGTGACCACGGTTTAAATCCCCAGAGAAGGAGGTGATTTGCGTATGAGCAAGTATGGTGTGTGAATTGTCAGAACGATTGATTCATTCCACTAAATGCAGCAATCGAATCAAAGAACATGAATTTCGAAGAAATCACGACATGAATTGTCTATCTTCAGCCCTGCAAGAAGTAATTAATTTGATTCACTCTTAGCCTGTAAGGCAATCAAAAGACATAAGACTGAAAAACTGTAGTCATTCCCAAAATATTTTTATAAACAATCCGAAAATGTATAAATTTTAAAATTAATAATAAATGAACAAAAATTAGTTTCAACATTTTCACTTATTCTTATTGATGATTCGTTTGTCTTTGAAGATCCAAGGATGCATTTCAAAAAGGTATCATTTTTAATGTCAACACAGGTTCTACAATAGTAATAATCATAATTTTAATTTATAGTAATAATTTTTTAAATAATAATTCTTCTCTCTGAACTGAGATTAACTAATACATGCTACACGACCCTAAAAAATGCATTAAAAAGAATAAAAGAATTTCAAAGGAACAATCTTGGAAAGCATTTTTGTGGTAAGCACGTTGCTATACTTAGTTACATGCATAAGATAGTAACATAATAAAATTATTATCAAAATGTTTCCAGAGAAATCAATCAGCTAACAGAAGATTCAGTCTGTTTGTTTGCCTCTTATCGCTATTGAGGCATCTACTGCTCAACAGAAGGCATGCATTAAGGCAATGGAAGTACCCTTTCCAAGGCCATATGGTGCGCTATTTCGCCTTAATCTCCGAACCCTTAGGGGTATCAATCGATCAGAGTGACCCTGAAACATTACACTAATCTCTCTACATCGAAAGGTATTTGTGAAAGGAGATTCACTGTTTCAGGTCAAATGTAGTGGCTTATCCTCTTAGCCATAATACTGCTCAAGTTTGAGAGAGAATACTTTACATTACGTGGATTATTAGTTATCCTTAATACCCTTTTTGTATTTCTTTATCGGTTACGGATTAGATATTTCCTTATTGTTCAGAAATATCGCTACAATAAGACTCGATTTCCCTACATTTCATAAAGAAGAAAATTCATTCATTTTAAAATGGTCGGTTTAACTGATTACCGTTGGTTCCTTTAAAAATGAGATACGGGAAAAGAAGCTCTTATTCTTAATAATTTACGGCCTAAAGAGTTTATTTTATTTTCGACAGAGCTTCTTCTATTTTTAAAATACTATCGCATGCTATAAAACCAATTGAATTACATTATAAATTGTACAACTGTTGATAGTAAATATAAATAGATTTTAAATTCTGTGAGAGTTTTTACAAGTAAAAGACTAGCTGATAATAAACGACTTGGTTATTTAAAATTTCCATTTACTTCCATTCTATTCGAACGGCTAGCTCTCGGTGTGTGGCAGAAGGTGACTCAACTTCCCTCGTCGATTGATTTTGCGTGTCGTTCGCGAAAAAAAAACGTGTTCATATAAAGATTTGTCTTCGAATCTATTTCTTTAATTTTCTCTTCGGACATGAAAGGGTCATATGCAAACAAGGCATTATTCGCGACTAAAAAAAAAGATTATCATTTGAAATATTTTTTCCAAGTATTTACGATGATATTTCATAGTTTTTTGGTTCCATTAAGTTTTAATCCATTTATATAAGATAAATGTAAAAATTCAAGAAATGGTTAAGCTATATAGCAACACGTGGATACTGAACAGTGTATGTTTTCTAAGATGTGATTGACCGTAGATTTTTAAAGATATTACAATGCCCATAATGAAATTGAGATAAATAATGGGATACGTAAAATGAACCGAAAGGGGATCCATGAGAACTATAAATTAGAAAAATACTAATTTAGAGAAATAAATTAAGTGAAACCGTTAAAATAAACTTTCCTCTCTAAGGGTTACAAAAAGTTCCGAGAGTAAACAGTAAGACTGAAATTTTCTCCCTCCGAAAGTAAAGTTGAACTTATCTCCGGAGTTTCAGATGGAACAGGACTTTTTTAATTTTTGTTATTTCATATATTTCCCGAAGGTCTCCATGTTTCCTCCCCTAAATGGCTTCCCATAATCCCGCTCAAACAAACGAAGGGGCATCGGAAAGAGAACGAGTCAGAGAAGGGAGATTAAACAAATCAATAGGAGTTCAAAGACTAATCCAAGGCGACTTCAAAGAAAATAATTGGAGGTGGCGCAAACGGATTCACCATTAACACGAAAAAGTTTACAAATTGCATTACTTACGAAAGCACCGAAGATTTGATGGATATTTATATTCTGCGTTAGGAAATCTAAATCAAACATTCACGAAGTGAGGGATGAACGCACTTTCATTCGAAAGAAAAAGCAACTACGTAAGAAATGTACCCCTTCATACTCAATTATAATACAGGGCAGTATAACATTATAACAGGAGATAATTTATATTTAACATTCGTCAATTTTTGACTTTCACTCCAGGAGATTATTTCGCATTTTTAGAAATTATATATCCAAATATTTGGTAAAGACATATAAATTTGAATATATTACGTTCGATCTCTATTCGTTGAAAACAATAGCACGGATATTTAGGAAATAATAATAGTTTTGCATTCTAAGATGGTGTATTTCATTGAGCTTAACCAATACGTTATATGCAATAAAAAGTCATCCATTAAATATACGGGTAAATATCGTCAAATTGCAAATCCACTTGCTTATTTTTAACCAGAATTCCATTCCTAACTCTCAAGACTAGAGAGTATACCAAGTTTCTGGGATGATTCCGCACGAATCGGCTTTTTGCTTCTTCTACGGCAATTTCCAGGAAACGTATTTTCTCCATCTTGCGCTCATACTTTTCAAAAGTCCTCGAATTCCTCTCTTCCGAACACATAAACAATAATCTCATAGGCATACACAACACCCCATTGCGTTTCCGAAACATCGACTCAGGCCTCGACTTGCCCTAGAGCCTTAAGGGAACTAAGAGGTCGCTACTAAAATGGAACATTGCGGAGTTTTGCGGGAACGGTGCTGAGGTAGAAGCAGATGAAAACCTCTCTACCGTTGTACACTCCCGTCCACCCCTTCTTACGACTGCCCGCCAACTTTTTCCTTTCCAAAGCCACCCACGTCATTAGCGTGGATGGATCGACCACACGGAACCATTAAGAGTAATAGAGGTAAATGGAAAAAGAGGGAATTGAACATGATCCGTTGAATTTTGATATTTTGGAGGTATGATCTCTAACCGTTTCATCTTCTCTGGAATCGATCCTATTTATTACTTCCTGAGCTCATAAAATATTAAAAAGTTCAATTTTTGAGAAAGAAGTATTTTTGACCTATAATTTCAGCAAAGAAAGCTTCTTTAAATTTTCACCTTTTTATAATGCCCAGTTGTTTCTTTCTAGGGAGGAGAGTAACTTTTGAAGAATTGAATTTAACAAATTATCCTTCCCTTCATAAATAGAAATTCCCTTAATTGAAACATAAATATTGAGCTTAAAGGATGATTTCAGATAAAACAGTTATTTCCTGTTCTAAATTAAATAACACAAGATTATAGTTCAATATCCAAAATAGTTTTAAATTTGATTGAGAAGATTTACCTACATACAGTTTCGGAAGTTTTTTGCACTTAAAGTGCAATATTCTCATTTAAATTAAATATTCATTATTTCAGGATAAAAGTCAAAATTGTATGGTAATCACTGAAATACGTTGTAATAAGAATGTTAGGCACAAATAGTACTGGATCTAATGTATCCATAATGAAATTCAAACAAAATTTATTACGTTTCGTCCCTTATGGACGAAACGTAATACGACCTCTGTACATTACAAATGGCATGTACAATGACCTCTGTACATTATTAACTATATACATTTGCATTGAAGAAAGAAATAATAACGAATCTCCTTCAATTCTTATACAATATCATTACAATGAAATTTGAAATAATAGGTACGCTTTATTAAAAAAATTATCATGGCTAAATTTTGGTGAGTAAAAAAAATATAAATAGCTTATGTCTTTATCAAATGTATGAATTATGACTGTTTTATAAAAAATTCTCTAAGAGATAAAAATAATTTACAAACTCCATCGAATTAAATCATATTTTGAATCAATAATTTCAGTATCCTTACTGATAGTTGTGGAAATGATATATTATTCAGCCATCTCAAAACAACGTTAATGGATGAAGAATCAGATATCTGGAAGTATTCTGAGCATCTAACTTTAGAAGTTGGAATCCTATGAAAGCTTTTTCACCAGTTACGCGTAAGCAGAGACGATGTTAATACATGATCAGTCTGTAGCTGAGAACTAGCATTACAGAATATCCTCAAACGCTACAGAAGAAACTAAGAGAAAATCTTCTGACAGTTGATTTTTATAATATAATACTAATTTAATATCTGAATCTAAAGGTAATCAAATTGATTGAATTAAAGCAATTTCCTTATCAAATAATCACAAGTTTTCTTATAACCTTAATACAAATCAATAATAATTTGTAACAAGAATCGATTGGATTAAATAGTAAATATTAGGAATATAGAGAGAAAGTATACAGATTTAAATTACAAATCTTACAATTAAGTAAAAATTATGTCAATAATTAAGAGGAGACCAAAGAAAGAACCGAACTATTAACATAATTTAACGTACATGAACTTTTAATAAAAATAAAGAAGAATCAAAATCAACTGCAAGTTGGTTCGTAGATTACAAATGGTCAATGAAAAATGGTAGATGAAATTTGAGCTAAATTTTTGTGATTGAAGAATAATCCATGAGAAATGCCTAAAAGAGGAAGTACTTCTAAAATGGGAATATCCCCAATCTCTCTTCCTAGTTAATCCATATTAAAGAGAGATTAAGTTACCCGAACGTAATCCCTCTACAAAATGCAAGGATACAGCCATGGGTCTTAGGTCCTTGAGCATCATTTAAATAACCCGCCGTTGAAAGGCCTTGGATACGTGATCTTCTTAGGGAAAGACCCCATGGAAATCACCTCTCAAGGCTTTTGCCAAACAAGGCGTAGGGTAGATAGTAATAAGAAACAAGAGCAGAAATATCTTTTAAGGTTAATGAAATCTGAGAGAAAATTTATGCCAAAAACGTAGACCTACACAAGAGTTGGTTTCACAAGAGCGCTAAATAACTTTTTCCTTAGAAAAATTACATTTTGTTGAAGAAAAAATACACAGAAGAGTGAAAAGAAGACTAAATGTATTGTTCATATTTTTCAAACATTTAATCAAGCGTAGTATTGCACAAACAAGAGATGTTTATAACATTTTCACGATTCGAAAGAGTTCCTCGCAGAATGACTTTTAAAAACCAGAACTAAAGATTAATTATCGCCGAGCGAACAAATGCATCTCGGTTGCAGCTATTGCTTTACATCTTCAAGGGATCCAGATTTCACTTCACATACGGAAATCATAACCTGGTTTCCAAGCATCTCCTTTCGAAATTCGATACAGCCTCTGTTATCCCTATTACCTTCAGATGCAGCATCTCGGAAGGCCCATCCCTTCCCCACATAGTTAATCCTGTTTGTTTCGTCGTGAACACACACGCACTTAAATTCTAAATCTTCCGAGAAAAGGATACTTCCAAAATGAACTCTGATCCTCCCAATTTCATCGGAATCACGAGATTCTAAATTCATCGAAAGGAGCACTAATTTGCATGGGAGATGCTATTATTATTTCTCTCACTTGTTCCATTCCTTCAAAATTCCCTTTGCCTTCATCCAGAGGACCAGTCCACGTTTTATAATTCGCCTCTTTTCCGAATCCACTCCCTTTTTACGTCTCACACTTACTCTCAGATTAAAGACGGAGTAGAATAAAGACCGCAGTATCTGAGAGATAGATTTTTATACGAAGGATACAGGTAGAGAAAATCATTCTGAAGCCCTCGGTCGTCCCTTTCGGAGGACACGGGAGACCGTTATATTGTGAGCTCATGCCTCATTAGCTTTAGAAATTTCCACTCCTCATCTGGTTTGGAAGGGGTTTGTTTTTGGTGCAGTGAAAGGAGACTGTGTGGACCAGTGCGGCGAAGAGGAATGGACTCGGAGGAGATAAATTTTCCAGGAGTCTGTTTTCTTGAGAGAAGTACGAGTACCTACCTTAGCAAGTTATGATTGTGATAGCTGTTAATTAGTAAGATTGATGAGTTAATTACCTGATGCACCGGTGCTGTATGTGGGAATATTTACGGACTTCCACCTGCTACTCGTGAGCCGGGAATTGTTCTAAGGCATTCATTTTGAAATTTATTTTCAAAGCCGTAACTATGTTAGATTCTATTGCAGGGAATGAAAACTCAGAATTTAGTTACTGCTATATTTTTTAGAGATACTCAACTCTAGTGAATGGACTACAAAGGAACTGAGTGTGATAATAGTGTAGAATTTCTGGATGATTGGTATAATCTGACGAATAATCCTGGTTATCATACCTATGTGATTACGAATGACATTTTAATTCATGGAGTAAATTAAACAATTTTTTAAAGGCGAGGCAGAATAAACAATACATAACGGAAAAATTCATCTATATCTTCAAGAAATATTTTTGTCGTTCCACAGCTAAGGTTAATACATAAGTTCATAAAGGTAATATTTATGCGGACTATAATTCGATTTAATTTATCTATTCGAAGAAAAAATAATCTTTGTTAATTTATATTTTTCATCCTTCAATATTTTTGCAGAATTTTAAAACGGAGGAAATCTTCAGTTGATCACAGGTATATATTCTAAGCTACTTCATTTAATCGTGAATTACTTTGATTACAAAAAATATTTGATGAATATTTTTCATCGTAAGTTATGATCCAAGGAGTCGCTGACTCATTAATAATTTCCATGCAATTGAATGTTTACAGAATCCATTGTCTGCTCTACGTCATTGACCTCAACCGCGGTTCTCAATAGTACTGATGAATATACCATAAATCGAAAACCGGTGCTGACATTACCTCTTCGGTGCAAACACTTGACTGTATTATTCCGTACGAAGCGAGACCAATTCGAAATTCCTATGATCTTGCCTCCGCTTTGACTGAGGAATAGCGGAAGGACGGTCTCGAGCAAGTTTCACGAGATAAGGAGACAAATAAAAAAGTTAAGGAGAGGTAGTTAGTCCACAGCACGACATACAAATAATTAATGAGGCGTCACGGTTTTAAAGCGAGGCCAATGGATAGAGAAGTTTGTCCCCTCTTGAAGTGGAAGCAAATTAGCGAATGCGGTGGACTAACAAGGTTGCGAGGGTCAGAGAAAACATGCTCGTTCTTGATGATTTAGAAAGAATTTGACGAGAGAAGGAATAAAAAGATGTCTCGAGAATATGGGAAATATCCATTAAAAATGATAAGATACGCACACAGACGCATATACCTCTTAATCAAACTTATACTCAATTGAAGTAATGACCCGGGATGAAAATGAGATAAATGACAAGGAATTGTAAAGGATGATTGAGGCAAAAATAATGACAACTTTAGGAAGAAATTAATGAAAAACTTTCAAAAACGCCAAACTTTGGAGAAAATCACGTTACTTTACGGAGTGAGATATAGGGAGTGAGAAATTAGACGTAAAAAGAGTTATTGAGAGAAAAAAGAATGAAAAGAGTAATGAGAAAATGACGAATGAAAACGAGAAAACATTTTCAAAATGCGAGAAAAGACCAGAAAACGTTCATCGAAAAAGGGAAAGAATGGACTGGTGTTTCGGAAAATGAAAAGAATTGAGTTATGGGTTAAAGGAAAATAAGAAAGGTCGGTTTTGAAGAAAAACAATCTAAAGAAAGGTAAGGAAACAATAAGATTAGTTTGTCTCATTATCGGCTTCATTTTGTGTACATCTTCCTCCTTCCATCTTTGAAGAGAGAAAAGTCCCAGAAAGTGGAGAAAAGAGAGAAGTTGTTTTAATTACGGTGCGGGAAAATTAGTATTAATAATTTAATAGGAGTTGAAGTGAGATGGGGATTTCCGGACATGAAGAATGCATGAGTAATTTCGGATATTGCGTCGAATTATTAAAAAATGAAGCCCTTTTTGGCGGCCCACGGTGAGACGTTTATAACTGAGATGTTTCCTTTTTCAGTGAAATTGACAAAAATGTTAGTTTGGCAAATAAAATTGGAATAGATTAGAAATCACAGATTCTTCTTTTCTACAAAAATTCGTAGGAATATTCAGATGGTAATTTTATAACAGTAATGTAACGTATTGGCAGATTAAATTAAAATTTAGACCACTATTAGATTACAAACTTTTATTTCATAGTTAAACTTGATGTTTACATGCCCTTTAACTAAACATTGCGAACTTTGATTTTAAATTATTGTTTATATTAACTTAGGATAAAATTCCTAATAATATTTAATGCACGGATTTATATTTCCATTCGTAATCCTCAGTTTACATCTCATTAATGCGCCTTTTTCAGTTCTCATGCGCAGTCTTTTTTATTAGTCCACTTGTGAATTCTTCTTTGCTTTCATCGACGTTTTCATTAAAAAAACCGCTTCACTTTTCTCACGTAATGAAGGTAAAAAATATTTCATTGGCAGAAGTGATAGAAACAGTTCTCAAACCGTATAATGAGAGAGAATGGCGCAGAGCAAATAATTATGGTTATTCAAGCATTCCTCTCTCTGGGAGTTAAAAGGGGAAGTTGAGAAAAGGAAAAACAAAAATAAGAACTGGGTTACCGGCTTTTCTTCCTTTAAAAGTGATATTTACCTCATTATGCGGATCATGAGAAGACTAAATCCTTCCCATTATAAATCCTTTATTAATCCCCACCGGCGGTTTGTATCTTTTCTAAAGAGTCTTTCTTTCGATATAACAAAAGTCTAACTACCAAAATCATTTTTCTATTTTCTCCGGTAAACTTAAGATTTAACCTCTAGAGCATTTCACGCATCTTAAAGACAACCTTTAGAACGGAATTGTCTTTAGAGAATAAGGAAAGTTTGACCTCAGCTGGTGGGTCTTGAAGGGAAAACGGAAGAATTGCCGGAGACATAACCTCATTCACGGGAAATCAAAACACTAATCTGAGGAAGATCACATAAATGGCCTGATTACACGATGAAAAGAATGATTGTTTTGACGGTGTTTGCTCCAGTCGATAATGGCTATCCTAGTTGCAAGTATTTTGGCTTTAAAATATTTTAAAACATGTCTCCTGAATAAAAATTGATTAAAAATATTAACTCTACTCTTATAATTAGCTATTGGAATCCTCGAAAATAAATTCCTTAAGCATTTAAAACTACAACAAGATTTCAACCTTTCTAATTAAAGCGCAACATTTTATTGGTGGTAATCGAGAAGATTTACACTTGACATTTATCTCAGAATTGCTTCATGATATTGACATTTTTACAAAATTTAGTGCATATCAAATTGTTAAAAGAAATTTTTGATATTCTATAAATTCAAAATGTATATACATCTTCTCAATATGAGAGAAATAAACGAATTACGTGTATGTTTCTAAAATGTCGGGGAGCCAAAATTCCACATAAACTGAATCGTATTTTTTTCATAAGTTTAATTTTAGAGGATGAAAATAATGAAATAACTTCCCAATACATTTCTCACTGTTCAATGGGAGCAGAAAGCGCTACTTACGGTCCCACAAGCACCCATAGATCTCGACTCTCATGCACACTGTCCTTGGATGCACGCTGTACGGAATGAAACGCACTTTGCTGGCAATGAACGGCAACTCCAGGTCTTGTCGGACAACTATGTATGTGTTGCTGTTTCCCTTTAGCTCCTGAAAGAAAGATAATCTAATTATTGCTGGAATGGAATGTTGTATAGCATAAATCTTTGTAGAATATTCAATACATCTCGAGTACGGTGCGTCAGCGACACAATACAGTGTACAGAGATTTTGAAACAAAGATTTGAACAATAAATGAACGCATTCAATTCTTAATATAGTCCTTATATTTAATAGAAAATATATGATTATTGCACATGTTTATATACGTGATACATTATACGCGACGCAGAAGTGGATTTTTCAATTATTACGCTTTGTTCTGTTCTCATAAATCGACCGTTCGTTCGAAGATTTCGTCTTTTGAAAAGAAAGGAAAGTCAAAATTCACTTCTCACTCATGCATAGTAAGCCAAATTCTTGCCATATAGAGTTTATAACTGCAAGTCAAAAACTATGATAAAAGGTACGAGTTATCCAACTTAAATTACTAAAAGTGTTCTTAAAAAAATTTTAAATTAATCTCTCATATAGTTTTCAACTCTAACCAAGATATAAATGAAATGCATCCTTATAGATTCTTTCTTTGAAATTATGCATTACGGAAGTATTGTTACCTACGAAAAGATGACGAATGAGACTAATATGGCCTTTGAATAAGCCATAATTCAAACAGGAAAATAAGGCTTAATGATAGAGGGGTAGAGGTCGACGTAAGAGCAGCAGGGGAATTGATAACTTCTTGGCATTGAGAATTTCACTTTACATATATTGCGAGATTTATCCAAAGTGTGAATAACATTTTATAAATATGAAGCTTTATCATTTATTTTATTTGAAATACAAATTAATAATCATCTTGTTATTTAAAAAGAAATCAACATTTTGTCTATTTATTCCAGGTTTTGACCAGATTTTTCAGACCTTTTTTCTGAAAATAAAAGTCATTGATCATGTTAACTACGTTTAAGACCAAATTTTTACTTAAAATATCTTAGACTATGATGTTTCTTTTCGAAGTAAGTTATTGGTTTTCGATTTACTGAATTTAGCCTTCATATGGAAATAGTAGGGGGCCTAGAACTTCAAATCCTTAATCTATTAAATATATGTAATATTTAATGGATCCAGTACTAATTTTCTCGTCCAGTACAATATAAATGAAAGTTATAAGTTTACCGTTATTATATTTAGCACTGCTTTAAATTGATTCAAAAAATGGTTAGTCATAGATCAACAAGGTAGATAACAAATCTTTTATAACCTTAAAAGTAACTCTTGAGTGCAAATAATGAGCAGCTATTCATTCAAAAGCCTTTGACACTAGAATTTTTGGTTTACCTCCTAAAAAATTTAGATAATTGAAATAAAGTTCGCAGTTTCTTACAGCCTGTGAGGAAAAACGAATACACTTCTGGCAGATTTGTGTTGGATGGATGGATTATTCTGAGATATAAGACAGTCCACCCCGACTTCTTCACTTCTCATAATAAACATTTCTTTCGAAAGTAACTATATTTTAAAATTCATACAATTTGTGAAGTTTAACGAGAACGAATATAAAGATAAATTTAAAAACTAAAAATGAAACAAAAAGGAGAAGAACGACTCCATTGATTGTCAGAGTTACTTCAGTGCAACAACTCAAAGTGTTTGAAATTCTTAGCCATGGAAGCAAGACAGACACGGAGGAGAGAAAAACAAATGAAGGGAGATGCTTCAGATTGCATGAAGAAGGTAACAGAGAAGGCTGTTAATGGAAGGGTGTGATAGAGCGTAAAAGGGCTAACCCATTAATACTGTCTTCACACTCGTTGTAATGAGGAATTCTGGGCGTTCCTATCTCTTTGGATTCGGGCCGATTTTTCCCCGGAAGGAGACGAGTTAAAGAGGAGATGAATGTGCTATAACATTTGGGACTCCATTAAAAACAAATCCAAAGCAAGATAACCTTAAGATCCTTGAAATTGATGACACGTTAAAGCTAATATGGTAAATCTTCTTTTTAGCTGTTTTAATAATTTGCGTGCCTAAAGGTGAGGAATGCCACGCTCTTTTCATACGACGTTGAGAAATTCTCGTATGCCTCCATGAATAAATAAATCTTCTCGCTGCTCATTTTTGCAAATGATATTCTCTGCAGAATTCGATATTCGTGTGCTTTGGTCGATTTATAACACGTCACGGCAGAGAAAATCACTCGAGAAACATTCACCATTAGACAAGCCATTAATATTAAGTTAAATCTCGCGCACTGGTCACAAACTAGGAATATAAATCATTAAATGCAATATCAAGTGTATCTGAAATTATCTGTGACCACGTGAATTATCTCGTTCGAATATCTCGTTAGGCATTCGATAACTCTTTCTTCAGAGTGACATTCGCTTCTAACTTTTGAAAACTTTAGACCGAGTTTCTTCCATCGAAACCCACGACGAAATAGACGCAATGACCTCTTAGACTTCATCGTGCAGCAATCACTTGTGTGCACCTGTTACATCGATTGAATGTTCCCTTCAGCTGAAGGAAGGAGTCCCTATCAGATAATGAAAGGGTTTCGATTAAGGGAGTGCTCATGAATACGTGTTTTTATGAGGGAATCGGACGCTCCTTGAACATTCCCGATCACCTCAGATGAGTTATTATGAAGATACAAGGGGAGAGAATTGAATGAGTGTGAGCACATTTAGATGAAAAATGGTCCAAGAGACAACATTTACTATCCCATCTCTCCCGCTGTGCAGGCACATGGTTTTCAGATGGTTTTATCGAGAGGCCGAAATCTCGCCTTCTTTTGGACTGCTATTACCATTTCGCTTTTGTCATAACTTTACGCATTCTAACACCATTATAGCATTTCGTTTCAATTTTAGTCACAAGAATGAGTCAAATATCTATTCCGAGTAAACGCAGTCGGAATTTAACTTCAATGGGTGACTACGAGTGTGTCTATGTTTCCGCCGTTTGATAATACCTTGCGACAGAAATGTTGTAATCCCTAAATCTGTGTATTTCCGTTAAATTTAAGGCATTTACATTTATATGTTTTTGATCTCCTTTTATCATTCCACAGGGTCGCTTTCGGTTAGCAAGTTACCTCTATGTCCTTCACAACACTATCAGGATCCAGAATTAAAATATCATGTTACAAACGCGTTTTAACGAAAAAGATAAAAACACGTGCGCCCAAAGGCTTAATCCAAGCTTTGAACCTCGTAATATCTGAAAAATACGCGAGAGCATGAAATTAATCTTAAATTTCAAAATCCATTACAACCACATCAGAGACCGGCGGTTTCCTTTGATTTATTCGGACTTTTAATATTCAAAGGCTTGATTCAAAGACTCTCCAAATCAGTGAGAATTTCTTTTCTCTATTTTGGAATTAAATATTTGTGGATGAAAACCAGACGAGTAACTCACAAAAGTAAGCATATGTATCAGTGAAGTCGACCGTGCGATGATGGATTTTTAAAGGTACTTATTACTTTTCCACTCTCCGTGCAACTAAAAGCTTGCAAGCATTTGTTTAACTATTTCATTCCTTCTGTATTACTCTGTTCCCATAATTAAATATCTTTAATACTATGAAATGTTTAAAAACAACTCTACAACAAAGAAAACAAATATTTGCCTAACGAATTATTCACCTGTTATTCATGAGATGTTACACCAGTGCAATGGGTCTATGCCATTCGACCGACACTCGCGCGACCGACTTCGGCCTGAACACTTGACTTGCGAACTACAATGCGAATAACACTAAAATTCCAAGAGTTAATTCCTTAATTGTCTCAGTCTATATGATTAGTTAGAAAGAGTTGAAAAAAGTCAGCAACTATGAAAAAAAAACACATTTTTCCTCAATGTTTAACTATTTGATTAAACTTAAACAAAAGGAAAGGAAATTATAAATATCATTGTGGATATCATTATGATGAATCCATTATTTGAAATTTCCCGTCTGCATTTTAAAGACGGCAATCAGATATAATAAATCCAATTCTATAATCTAATCCTTCGTCTTATTTGATCTTCATCCCTATGATTCCTTTAATTCGTATCTCTCATTCATCTTTTTGTCCCTTCCCCGTTATCTACCCCTTCAGCAGCCCTCTTCGTAAACACCCTCCTTTCGAAACCCATTCATCCCATTTTCAATCTGTTTTCCTTATCTCTCAGTCTCCCTTTTACGTCTTAAGCGTTGTAAAGTCATCACTTAATTATTACTCGTATGCACATGTAAACTACGAAAAGACTTCTGTTTCCTGAATTTAATTCTCTCAATTTACACCTCTTCTAATTTTTTCACATATTTCACTTCTGTGATAGGTCGACTCCTAAAGAAAAGGGTTCTCTCAGTCGAAAGGGATTCCCACAAAAGAAGCTTTTTCTCCGTTAGAATGGCTTCGGCAATAAGGATTATAGAACCAATTATCGGATGTGTGAGATTAATGGAGAAGGAAAACGAACACTTACAGCACAAATAAATTGAATAACACTCATTACTTGTTAAATGAGGAGTACTCGAATGAACAGGGAATGAGGAGAGGAAATAAGAGGGAATGAAACCCGTAATGAAGGTGCACATTTCAAAAATTCAAATAAAAGTAATAATTCAAATTTAATTCTTGCGACCGTCCAACTTTTTCTACAGGCGCACATTCATGCTTCAATAGTAAATGAAATAAAACAAACTCAATGCATGCTTATAAGTTCTTTTTCTAGAGCATGAACAACAAAAAGTTTGTCTTATTTTATTTGTTTATTATTTCATCAAGTAAGGTCATACTATATTGGTATTACTCATGCCTCAACTTTACATTCAAGGAATTCCAAGGAAGGAAATAATTATGAAAAAAATAGATTTTAACAATTACTTAAATATTCGGTAATTCTGGAACATCACTTTCATATTGAAGATCTGCGAATTATAAATTGAGGAAAAAATAATTATAAAATTTGCCATAAATGGAGTCTCACCAAATCGAGTCTCTTATGAAAGAGGCTTCTGATTGTGATCGTGTTCAACTCATTTTACTGATAAGACATCTCAAAACAATGATGGTTATAATAGCCAAGCCCGTTTATTAATAAAGATGACTTCAATTATTTCTGTTAAATTTCGTGAAGGCTTATCGTGATAATTGTGGCGGCAGTGCTATTTATGCACCGTGACTCCGAGTCAATGCGGACCATCACACCGAGACGTTGCGACATCCTGAGCAAAGAGTGGCGAATTTTCGACGGAATATCCAGTCGACGCCCACGAGATAGGATTATGGAGATAGTGCAAATTGGTAAGACGGTTATGATATGCCTCTTTTATCTTCACCGCTTTTACGTTCCTTCAAGAATCCCTGCCCAAGGAAAATATGCCATTTTGACTCACTTTATTGCACATGTTTTACAGTCCTGTCATAATCGAGTGATGAGATAGTAAATTAGTTGTAAAAGAGGTTTATATATATCTACTAACAAATGAAGAGCTGCTTTAAGTTCAAATTGAAAATGTTATTTATTTAGAAAACCATCGCAATTTGGAATGAACCAGATGGCAACAGTTACTGGAATTAAAAATTTGCTGTAATTTGTCTGGCATTAGCCCAAAGCCTGGAGAAAAACGTCTCCAAAACCTCCCGTGGACCTTATGGACAAATTATCTATTACATCAGTAGAAGAAAAATTTACAAAAATTAAAAAATATTCATGAAGTCATTCACAAGTCAAACATATACACGTATATACAATATTTCCATACAACTTATGCTCATATAAATTTAAATAAAAGCACGTAAGCTACTATTTTCAAGTAACATTTACTCTCGCTCTTTTATTTTAAGAAAGTGGTCGCCGCGTCCCGTATATGTTGGAGTTTGGAACCTATGTTGCAGTTCGTCCCTTCCACATTTACGGTTCCGTATGTGATATATACCCGTCGATCTGAAAGTTTTCCTCCTTGACTGTAGCGATTCCCATCTCAACTGATCTATCACTTTACTGAATTCTGAGTACTGAATGAATTCAGTTTCGAATCATTTATGAACAAAAATAAATGGTTGATACTATCAAAATCATTTTGACTGAAAGAAATTCAATTACTGCTTTTAAAATCAAGGAATATTTGGAGAGACAACGATTACAACAACAACAAGAATAAATTAAAGGATAAATACTTAATTTGCGAAAAAATGTTGAAGCAATACCTTTGGCAATAAAAGGATGCAGTGGTCTACGGTTGTTGTTTTCTTTATTTTTTAAATTATATAATTTAAGTTACTAGTGGACAATTGTCCGGTGGCAACTTTATTTCTATCCTATTCTTAGGAGAGGCTTTGGAAAGATATTTTGTAGATGTTGTAAAATGTAAAATCCTACTCTTGATCCAAAGGTGAAGTAGTACGAGCGCTTAACATAATATTTCTAATACACTGATGGAGAATAAGTGATACTATAACTAAATTTCAGAGAACACAATAATATCTCAGTGAAAAAGGATAGGGATGTCATAATATATGTTGCTGAATATTTCCTTATTTAACACAGAAACGAAAAAAAACTCAGGGCATAGGTAACCACGACCATCTTTTTGATTATTATAAATTACTTGTACTAATGTTTATATTATAACAACTTCCCTGAAAGTATTTATTCTATTTCTTTAATTCAGGTGATACATTTTTATACAAGCAAAAGTTCTGTACAAAGCATATGTAAAGATATATTCCGAGAGCATATTCTTAAGTTTCTCCATTAGAAATACTCAACAATCATAAAGGGTTCGATGATTCGGACGGAATGAGTCGTCGCCTATTATTTATTTGTCGCCTGCGATCGATTCGAGCACCGTCAACCGTCGAGAGGCTGATGGTCTTCGATGGAAGAGGATTGAGAGGAAAGTAGATCAAACTAAAAAGCAGTAATTTGCAGGGAGATAATAGTGGAAATGGAGTTTGGTGGATAAAACTCAGCAATTTAGAAATTAAACTGACTTTTTACGTTTCTACGTGGACTACATGTAAAAACGGACTTGCGGAGCAGAAAGTATGGCTGGCATACAAATGAACGTAAAACGCTGTTTTTTGGAGAAATTAATTCCAATATGTCTAAATTAACCCAATTTTCAGTAAATTCAAAGTGAATGACTATTTTAATTATTCTTAAATAAACCCGTACAAAAAATTTAAAGTTCCTTAAACCATCAAAAATGTTTCAATAAAAACACTAATATACACTATTTGTACACACCTCTTTTTTCTAAACTTTAAGTAAATATTTCTTGGAACTATTTTCTTCTAATGTCAGAAATGAAGTAATGAACTTCTTCACAGATACTATTCTGGAGAAATAAGCAAACAACTATAATAAAAAATGAGGTGTTCGACATATTTATAAGGTTAATTCGGTTATCAACTCTCGATTGCAGGATTAGAATGAGATTACATTAAATATCGTCCATTGTCAAGTTTATGAATTGAAAAATATAATGTGAAGATCAATTATTAAAAAAAATAAGTTGTAACTTTTTAAATCAATCATGTTTTGAGAAGTTCGATCAATAGGATGATAGTTCCTACGAAATTTCTAGTTCCTTAAGATTACGACAGTCTATCATTAAGCGTCTTACTCATCCTAATTCACATGTGTGTCGTGTGTGTTTTATTAGGAAACCGTTACTCCGTAAACTCAGAGGCGTACAGTGATGAAGTGCACCACGATAAAGGAACATAATTTTGATTAATGGAAAACTGACTCAGGATTAAACAAGAACCTGCAGGAAGCGGATGGAAAGAAACAAGGTAAACAGAGCGTAAGAGCAAGTTGATGGATTAGAAGATCAACTCTGACACGCTCTCGCTTTGAAAAAGCTGCGATATTTCTCCTTCCGAGTGGGGATGGCGGTAAAAGGGCGAAATGTAATAAGAAGCGTCAGAAAAAAGAGAGGATTATGAATTCATCGTTTTTGGACTCAAGGAATAAAAGAGACACAAACGAGCGTAACCCGCATTTTGCCGCAACAAGTGATGCCTAATTGGATTATAGGAAAGTCTCTTTTCCACCTCTTTCTTTAGCGATTGTTGAGCTCACACAAAATGCTTCGAAATTTTTCGAAATTTCCATGAATAAAAATTAGAAAAAGTAAACTATACAAAAAAAATGTAAGATAGCTATAAACAGTATAAATTTCCATTGTCTTTTATAATCATTGACTGATGGTCAAGAAGGATATTATTTCTTTATTACAAAGCTTAATACTAAAGCGGCTTAAATAACGTACAATTATTCTTTTTCTTATAATAATCGGAGTCTTAAATGCTGAATTTTGGCAGTAGCAAAATCTCAGTCGAATTTAGTATCCGGTTCTATATGTCCAAAGGTTCGTTCTCTTAAAATCTTTGAATATATAATCTCTAAAAAGCGTGGAAATGCATCTCTTACCTGTTCAAACGGTCTTTACTATTTATATTGCATTTTTTGTGTTATTTAGTCCAAATTAATTCCGAATAAATAAATATATTAGAGGTTAGCGAAGATAATTCTTTGTTTGCATAACAAAATTTTTATGATTAAATATTCATGGAAGATTAACTGGAAATGAATGAAGGAAATGATGAAATTCATCCACATCTATCGGTATTATATCTTATGTATTCAATTACTTAAAAGCAAACCGACTATTTCAAATATGAGTTTCATCGGCCATCAACCCGCCATTCGCTCTCTTCGGAAATATGCGGAGACGAGGAAAATAAAAGAGGTGCACATGGAAGGAAAGAACTCCTACCGCGAGAAGACAGATGGCGACACGAAAAGGCTTCCCTAGAAGTGGAACATCGGGGTCGTTTGGGCGAAGGGGTAAGAGGAAGCGATATACAAGACTTTTGGAGTGGGAATATTCATCTAACACCATCAGAACTCCGGAGCGAACCAGCTCCTCAACAATTTCTATCTCATTCTCTCTTTTTCATCTTCCAAAACATGCTACCCTTCCACTGCCGTCATCCAATTCCTCGGCGGATAAAAAACTCCTCAACATTCATTTTTATTTCCCTCGGGCGTACCACTTTCCTTGTCCGGGACCGCGTCGTGTTCGTCCGGCACAACGGCGAGAAAAATTACACAGAACGCTGGAAAGGTCCATCCATTTTTCCCGAAGAAGGGTTGAAAAATAACCCATAAAACGTATAAAAGTAATTCCAACTTTGTTTTTTTACAGAGGAAAGAAGGCGAAATAAAAATAAAGTTAAAGAACAGAAAGCAAAAAAGATTGGTGAGTGAATGCTGAGCTCCGTAAAAACTTTAGTATGGATAGATAATAAATAGATAGATAAATAAAAATATAAAAGGCGTGATGTTATACATAAATAAATTCCATCTTCACAAGCAAAGGATGGCTTAATGTTAAATTCACTTACTAATTAAAACCGATGCTCGTTATAAGCGTGATAAATTACTGTCGTCTTTCAACCTTGATGAAAGTATCGAAACATAGAATCGAGTTACATGATCCAAAGTATTAAACAGACATGAAAAAGGCTACGAGGACCACTCAATTTATTCTCTGCAGACATTGGCGAATTACCAACAGTATCACTGAAATTTCTGCAAATATAATTCAATGTCAACTCATCAGTAATTGGGAGGTTTCGATCAGGCTTCTTCCAACTCCGTTACACCCACCGCGTGAGCTATTCGCGCAAATTTCACTTTTATTCCTTTACCTTTCACTTACGTTAACTTATTTTATTTTGCCAATAAATCATTTCGTGACTATTTCATGTTTCTTTAATCCCTTACATTTTTTCTTGTTTACAGCGTTATAATGTTCGAGCTCACAAGATGAGCAACAGGATTAGGCAGTTCTCTGATCTTTCTATCTGAGAACTCGTCAGCTATTGGTCAGAAAGGATTACTTATAATCCACTCGGCTGATAACGTTCGCAAGAAACTTGTTAAGTAATGCTGAATCTCCTTTTAGCTTCCATGTCCCTTGAGTGCTTATAAAGGTAAGAAAACTTCTCAAAGCTCTCAGATTTTAGTTTTTAAAGAGATTATAGCTTCCCAAATAGCTAATTCAACATCATCAATACTTCATTTTTTTGACATTGGAAGACAGTCACGTTTCATTGCAGTTCGTATTTTGGGCTAAAATCAACGAGTTTAATTATCCAGTTTCAAAATTAATAGGAAAGAGTACGTAAAATGTCGTTACCTTTTTAAATATTAATTATTCATTAATGCCATTATATACATAAGAGAAAAAATAGGAATTAATTAATTCAAATCTTATATTTCATGCATTTATCGAATTTTTCTTACCTTTTCGCCCCTCGAGTCTTTGTAAACGACCCATTGGTCGAGTGACTCCCTCCAGTATTCAACGAGAAACGCTTCTGCATACTCTTGTCCTTGGCCGTTTCCGAATCGACCCTGGGTCTCCGTCCATGTGATCAGGTGGTCGCCCGTCAGATCTACTTCTAGGTACTCTCGCACTTCGCTACTTATAACAGCCTTCGGACACCAAGCACCGCCATTCTTTTCTTGTCGAATTCTACAAAAGAAATAAATACATATCATTATGCTGAATATTCAGATTGAAACATCGCGATCAAAGTTTCAGTATAATAAAAATAACAGCCAAACATACGAATTTCATCGGATTAAATTTTCATCGATATTTCTGAATCGTTTAAAATTATGAATTAGTTAAATATTTTTAAAAGAAATAATTACTAGTGGCTTATTATAAGATGGGAGATTTCATGGATTTGCGGAAGTTCTTGCTTCCTCTCTTTTATCATGAATTCATCCTTAGCGTTAAAATTTCAATCGATAATTAAAATAAGAGAAGAGGGAAAGTTTGTTTAGAATAATTCCATCAAAATTTAGCAAGTAAATAGTTCTACTTTATGTTAAGTAATTTTCAAGCATGGTGCACAATTGAAACCATTCTCTTGAGAAATCACTATCAGCAAATATTTCACTTTTATTTGGTATAAATAGAAATCGATAGAACACTGTCGATTCTTCATTGAAGCTTGATCATGATAAAACCAATAACCATAATAACTTTCATTAGTTCGACTAAAATCTTAAAGAAATATTAGATTTTTCGTCTACTGAATCAATGTAAATGTAAAATTAAATTTATGATTATTTAAAATTTTGTGTATTAATATTGGTAAAGAAAAAGTATCCATGAAGGATGTAGAGGGAGTAGAAGGAATTAGAAATTGAAGAAAAATTCAGTTGTATAATAACCATCTGCGATTATAAGTAGCGTTTAACGAAAGCGAATTACGGTTGATATTTTGGTTGACTTCGAATAGAAACTAAGAGAATAATAACTTCACTACTCTCGATAAGTTCAGTTTATGAATCAAATTGCTAGTATTTAGAAAAGCAAATAATAATTAATTGCTTCAAATAAAACGATGAATAATGTATATCTTGTGGTGATTTACAAGCAAACAATTTGATCGATCTTAAAAATAAATGTGTATAATATGTAGATAAATGATTCATAACCAAATATTTATGTACTCCTAAAAATAAATAATAAAATAGTTCATAGTATTTAATAAACATTGTCAAAATCTTTCAGAATTGAAATTTTCATACGCCCTCGGCTTAAAATTATGTTATAGAAGGGAGATCAATATCACCGTTCTTATAGAATGACTAAGATAATAAGAATCTGTATATATTATTTCTGCCAATGTTGGTTTTACCAATTCTTTAATGTCTCTAATCACTCTGCGTAAGATTGTTTCAACCGAAAAAATAATTTTGATATTACTATTAGAAAATTATCCAGAACAGAATTTCTATGAATTAATGAGATAAAAAAACCTTTCTGAATATCGCACTTTTTAAACGTAAGTATGCAGAGGGAAACTATTTTCGGAAAAAGTAATTAATTAAAGTATGATTTAAAAGGTTGAATAAGTTTATACTCTTATATGAAGAAATATTCCTTCACACTCATATGCAGGAACTGGTTTATCTTAACATATACACTTATACAAACATTTTGTTTTTTTCAAAAATTTTGGATCTTTCTTGAAAATACCCCCTCGAAGGAATAAATTAGCTGATTTACGATTTAAAAGGAAATACAGAAGTGAAACTGAATTTCTGTGCTGACCTTACAATATCAAATATTTAAATAAAAACATAATTGATATAGGTGTGATTTTGTCAATTTGGTAATCAATACTTGAATGCACTCGCTCGATAAATCAACAATTTTTTTTTCCTTCGAGATTAAGATAATATTAACCTTAGTTTCTGTATAACTCTCAATTTATAAACCGCTCACAAAACGGACAAGAATCCAGAATAAAATCGAAGGGAAAAAGAATTTAGAAATAGAGTTGCCTCATTCAAGTATCCTAAAATGATTTTATAATGGAAGACCGTGTTATCCTCAGCAAACACGCTTGATGGAACTTCTTTCAACAGGATGGACTCTTCGACCTCAGAACTTCATCCTGCCAGACCTCAAGTACTAAAGCACACAAAGTGGAGTATGTCTTTATTGACGAAACGGTTTTGTTCATAAAAAGAACTGATTTGAGAGACACAAATAAATAGCAAAAAATATAAAATATTTTCACAAGAGGTGAAAAACGAACGAACGAATGAAAATTTCCTGGATATATTTGACCGTAGTTCACACGCATTCTTTGTTAAAAAAAACTCACCGGAGGAATCTTCCTCAATCAGCTCTTACGTTTGAGGAGGTTAACGACTGAGGAAGAGAGGTTTTGAGAACTCCTCTTTTCACCGCCATCACTACAACTCTCTATGGGAGAGAGGCTACTAAATCAATCCCTTCGAAACCTATTCTTGCGGAAAGAAAGGACCTTTCCTCCTCACGTATAGAGACGTCGTTTGAGGGAGAAACATTCTCCGGGGAGAGAGTCCCGCACAGCACCGGCTTCGGCCCCCCATATTTCTCCATTGAATCCTTTAAACACCACTCCCAAACGTCAATCTCTATGTTGGCGGATGTCTCTTTGTTCCCAGTCCGAGATGAGCATCATCACCCAGCAGCGTGTATACACGCAAGCGGTCATACACGCGAAAGGAAATGGGCTAAGCGTGGGTTGAGATTGAGTCGCTTTCACTCGGCCGTCTCGGGCTACCAATACGGTATCTGTGGGAGGTGCATCCGAACGATTTAAAAGGTAGAGGTGGAGGGATAGGGCTGCATCGATCGTGTAATAAATAAACACTCGAAACCTTGGAAACAGGTGAGGCGGATCCAAAGGTTGTAATTTCCGAACAAAAGGGTCACGACCAATTGTTTCCGCCCATTTATTAGCTTCGATGTGTATTTAAGCTTGTAGATGAAAATAAAAGAGGAAAAACTCCGTACATTATAAACCCATTCTGCTATAAATATTTATGGGATATGAAATAATTACGTAGGAGAGAAAAAAGTAGAATAATTATTCATAAAGCATGAAGACAAAACGACAAATTAATTTTTGACGCCTTAAACTGGAAAGAATTTAACAATATAAGAATATAATTCATGAAAAATAATTGTGAAATGTTTGTGTGAGTAAATAATTCAGATTGAAACTTCAAAGAAATTTAAAGTTTTTAACGAAACGTTTGATTTTATTTTTAAACTTCTTATTATATAGGAAGTAGAAAATTGACCTAAATTTGTTATAAAAGAAATTTTAAGTACATAAAGCTCTTTCAAAACAAGATAGACATGATATATATATATATACATGGTCTGTCCTGAAAGTAGTAGGACTGATTTTTTCCTGCACGCACGGACGGTCGGACGGGAATTTTTTGGATTGCAAATAGAGGGGGGGACTTTAACGAAGCGCTGACAACAATTGGAAGTCGATTCCCAGCTCTTGCGATCTGTGCATAGTAGTTTTCTCGGACCTCTGTCAAGTGACCTCGTCACGGAACGTCACCACGGTCTCACCGACCCGTGGTGACGTCCTTTCGGCGGATTTTTAAATTTTGGAAAGAGAAAGAAGTACGAGGGAGCAATATCTAGGCTGTAGGGTGGGTGAGGCAGGGATGCAACACCGTTTTTCTCAAGGAAGTTGGAAACAATGAGCGCGTGTGGGCCCGCGCATTGTCGCGATGCAGGACCCACGAGGCGGCCATAGCGGGTCGGACACGGAAGATGCGTTTTCGCTGTCTTTGGAGTACTTTAACGTAAAAAGTTCGTCCGATAACATTCTCACACTCACAGTGTTCAATAATTTTTTCACTCGCGCCACATTTTCGTCCGTTTTCGAGGTCGAAGGGCGTCCGGAGCGCTCGGCGTCTTCGACGTCTTCTCTCCCCTCTCGAAAAAGCTTTTGCCGCTCAAATACGGTTGAAAAATCAAATCTTAAGCTGCCTTGATGAGTTTGTGTCTCTCCTTGCCATTTTTTACGAGTTTTTAACGCAGAATTTCACTGCATAGCGCTGCTCCAGCAAACGGTCCATTGCGTACCGTGACGAGTTCACTTGACAGAGGTCCGAGAAAACTACTATGCACAGATCGCAAGAGCTGGGAATCGACTTCCAATTGTTGTCAGCGCTTCGTTAAAGTCCCCCCCTCTATTTGCAATCCAAAAAATTCCCGTCCGACCGTCCGTGCGTGCAGGAAAAAATCAGTCCTACTACTTTCAGGACAGACCATGTATGTTATTTTGATCGCAGCATAAAACTTTTAACTCGGTTGGTTTTTGTCATCCATGATGGCTAAAAAGGATAAATTTCTGTGAATGGAGTTACTATTATAGAGCTATATGTAAAAGTACAGAAAATTACTAAATGCAGATCTACAAAATGAAAAGCGAGGGAAAATAAAACTCGAAAAATATCTAAATATCTAAAGAAGAGTTACTTGAAATAAATGGGTGGTACATATTAAAATTTATCCGACTAATTCGAATAAACAATAAAGATTAATAGGTATTATTGTAGATATATTTTTATTTTAATAAAATTTAAAAAAGTATATAATAACATAAACATCTTCTAAATGATTCTGCATATATATTTACATCAAGGAAAAGCGACAGAAAGATTTCGATTACTTTGGAGCAATTTGAAGTTAGTAGTTCAATTCAGAGTTTTGAGTGAAAGTTGACGATGAAATGTGATGCTCAGAATAAAGTGTATAATTTATATAAGTGCATAATTTTAAAAACATAAAATATCATGGCACGCCGAATTTTCATACCGAAACAATGTCAACTAAAGGTCTATAAAGATGAAAATCAACTTTACACTTAGTTTGACAAAGTACCCTCAGTTATAGCAATTAATTACCGTCAAAGAATTTCATCAAAGAGAAAATAGAGTTTTAAGATGATTTATTTATTAGAAACGCAAAAATTCATTTACATGCAAAATATTTCAATTCGATGACCTAAGGAATGAAGCATCTATTGAAGATAATATTGGAGAAAGTACACAACTGCAAAAAACAACAATCTCTCCTCTATTATTCTCAAATCGCTCACCAAATGAATCGAGACCACTCCACGGATGAAAGATTGACGATGAATCCATTATTCGCAGTTATTTTCCTGGAAAAGGCATAATAAACCGAGTTACGCAGCCATGAAAGGCAAAGAGGGAAAAAAGACAGAGTTGAATATTATAGAAGGCGGTTTTTAGTGTGGGATCCGGCGCTTTATAAATCTCCGTTCATATTATTCCAAAAAGAGAATCAACGAAAGCTATCCGAAACAATGCATCCGCAAATGTCGGATGGTGTTGACTTTCGATCTCATTGAAAAGAATATCTTCAAAGAATAGGTCCGAACGCGGTGAGCGGAGGGGAAGGAGGATTCCACCGTCATAGCGATCCATATTCTGGACGTGGAGGTTCTCTTCGGTATTTCGATGCTAAACAAGATACTTTCTCCCGTACACGAGTGAAGTATCGATAGCTGTAAATCATGTAGTCATTGGGCGATAAAAACACGATTTTTTGTGTGAAACTTCGCAAGAATACAAAATAGAGAGGCTCGAAACTAATTGCTCTTCTTTCGCTGCGCAAGTACCTTTTCATCGCTAATAAAGATCTGTAATGACTTCGTCTAGGCTATTGATAAAAGCAGCATATGTTAAATCTGGTACGAAATAATAAATAATTCTTCTTATCTCCCTTTAAATTTTTATTATCTAAACATTATGCCAACATTTGGAACCGATCTCTCAGGTACATTTCCCCAGCATCGACTGAAGGTCTGTCTCTCTTATTTTTCTTGGGGTATTGATATGATATATTCCTCAAAATAAAAAGCCTATATCTTCCTCCCTTCAAACCGACACTTTCAAATATCTTATACACACACAAAGAATTTGAAAACCATAGCAACACCTACGGTATAACCAGAATAAAAGATCAAATAATCTTATTATCATTGAATCATTATTTTTTGTAGACAAGAATATTTCAGTACATTCAACTGAAAATAATATTCCGGTGGAATATTCGTTGGTTATTATCTATCTACACATTTACTTTAAAGAAGAATAGGACAGGAAAGGTTGTTGTGTTACTTAGCACGTTAAAGCGTACGCTTTTTCACAAAGTTGAACAGAAGCCGGGCAGGTATGCTGACCACTACACCACCATGCCGCGTCAATTCCACTTCTGTTTTTGGTGATGCCCAAACTTTAAGAATGGGACACCTTAGTATATTTCAGCAACAATACGTAACCTATGTATGATATGCTGGTTTAACAACGTTTGATTTCATACATTTAAATAAATTCTCAATGTTAAGATGATCGTCTACATATCCCACTTAAAAATTTAATTTTCACATAACATTGCTCATTAGTGCTAAAATGTTAATTTCCATCGATCTATAAAGAAATCTGATGTCATTATCTCATTATCGACTTTGCTTTTATTAAATGCAATTAAAGTCACAATATCGCTGTGAAAATAATTCGCTTTAATTGTTATTGATTAATATCCTATCAGCCTTCGTGGTTCTTTTAAGATTAAATAATATTATCCAATTTTAGGAATATCATTGAAAAAAAATATGTACTCATTCGTCTCTTTCAATCTAGAAACACTTAATTCTTTGAAATAAGTATTCATAGAACCTTTTACCTCATGATGATACATTTATAATAAGCAGGACGTATGGATTCATTATCTTCTTCTCTTTTGCCGTCGAGGGATTCCCCAAATCCCCATTTCTCTGATGGAACACAATGGCGGATGCTTCCCCAAACGTGAGATGAGAGGGAAAAGAGGAGATAAGACGATATTCTTGCAGAAAATAAGGGAAGGGAGGATAAACAGGCGAAAGAGGAGTCGAGGACAATAGAAGTAAGGAGAGCTTGAAAGAGGAATACGATTGGTAAGGAAAAAACGAATTTATTTCCAATTCCGACACAGAAATATACATCTATGCTTCTTATTTATTTACGATATGTTTCACATAAATTGAGAATATCAGTATAGTGACCTAAAATTTGGGTACTATGTGCAAAATTAATACATCGAATTTAAGCAATGCAAAGAACATTCTTAACTAGTATAAATCATTTGGAAGGACAGAAAAAATGCCCAAAGATGATTGTATTGAAATAAATCATAAAAAAGAGGAGGAAATCATTCACAATCATACATTACTCTTTCCGGGAAATATGAATCTCTTACCTCCTTATAAGAAAATCGTTGGAAGGTGAGAATATGTGAATACTTTATACCGTTAATAGAGAATTTTTAAAAGATTTAGAAGGCTTTACACTTATAACTATAAAAGGAGACATCAGTAGAAATATTCATAAACTATACTATCAGCTATCACCTGAATTTGTGATTGAAACATATCAATTTTCGTAATCCAGCTTAACATGGCAGCAAGATTGTAAATGCTTGGAAGGAAACCTTATTTACCCTTCTCGCATCCAGCAATCTACTCTCTCACCAGAGCCCTTCTTTGTCTCCAGCTCTTCCTCTCTTTAATACTCTTATACCATTGCTCACTCTTCTACATAAACAGAACTCCCGCCTGTTTACTCTGCACTCTCCATCCATTTATATCCTCCCACAGAGGTTTCCCATACACTCGCATATACTCCACATTCCTGTTCCCTAATTCTTTTCGTACATTCACTTCACATACGCATTAGAGATAAACCACGGAGATATCAAGCCACGAATATAAACACTTTGATGCACCAAAGAGCTAAGAATTCAATGATAATTTATTGGCGATCACTCTTACATTAAAAATACAAGTTATTTCGGATCAGAGTTTCCTTTACATTTTATCCTAAATATTTTAAATTTCTTCCAAATTTTTTTCTGAAATCAGCAACATAAAAATTTTCCTCTTCTATGAATCCAGATATAATTTATTGATGGTATTAAATGCTAGAGAAAGCAATCTCTTGGATTTCTTCTCACTTAGATTAAAATTTCCTCCATAAATAGCCTATCAGTTTAATGGCTACTTCGGCTTATTGTTATCAATAGTTTATTTTGCTTATAAAATTTTCTGAGCAATACTCTATTCATTCAATATATATATATATATATATATAATATATAAAATATAATACTAATTCTATTTGCATTAATCTTCAATTAAGGAACTATTCAAGGTAGTTTGTTAGCATGGTGAATAATAAAATGCAAGATCTTTCGAATTCCTATCATTATTTTCCAAATGACTCTAATTTTAGAGATTTGCGTCATCAATCAATCGGTATTATAAGGATCTGATCATAAAAATCAACGAATCGCCAAATAACCAGCGGATCATCTTCTATTCCTCTTTTTCAGCCACCCTTCCATCTTAACACATGCTAACATCGAATCTCATTCAATTCCTTCTAATTAGCTCGATCCACGTCCTTGTGCTCCACTCCTCCTTTCATCTTTCTCTTAATCCCCCTTTCTGAGCTCATCTTCGTGCGCTGAAAGCATCCTCCTTATTTCGTATCCCTTCCTTTATCCCCTCTCCAACACAGTTGCCATGGAGACACCTCCCCTTCTTTTGTCCGGGAAACTGCCAAATTGCGTGGCCACCGCCGACCTCCCATTCGTGACATGGAGCAATAGCCAACGTAATTACGCCAACGGACCGGTAAACAATGGGAATGACAAGAGGATAGTGGTGTAGGCGGCCACCTCTCCTTATTCCTTTTGATAAACATTCTTTTTTCCTCTAACCTCTTACGTGCTTCCAGTGGGAACCAGCTCAGGTGAACCGGCCGTTGTTTCGGCGAGATTTTTCTCCACAAAAAATGCGAGAAAAGGTTAAAGATTGCAGCGGAGATTTATGAAAGTGCTCGGATGATTGCGTGACCATGGAAAGGCGTGATGAGGATAAAAAAGACATCGCCAAAAAAAAATCGTTTAAAACATGAAGGATGAGGAGAATTCCTCCGCAGTAAGAAAAAAATCGGAGATTGAGTTTATAAATGTTTTCGCTTCAGATTGAAATTTGAGAAAAATAGAATTTCCCATGATAAAAATTTGATTAAGAATTTTTTTTATTCCTCTTTTCATTTAAGTACTATTTCGTAATTATCTTATTTGTTATTTTTCAATTAGGGATAGTATAACCTTGTTCGAATTTAGACAGACTTTATTTTCAAGCCATTATGAATACCTGCTTTGGAAATATCATGGTTCTGCAATAAGAGAGCTCTGTCACTTTTCGATTGCTCGTAAACACAGGCATCGAAAAAATACTGAGTTTAAATAAAATCGGAACCTAGGTTAGTAAAATAATAGAAGAAGAATATTAAACCAAATTACAAAATGCAAAGGTATATAATATGAAAAAACATTTTAAGCCTGTTCACTTATTCATGCATATCTCGAGAACAATTGCCAGCAGAATGATAAAAATCATAAATTTATCTCTGGAACGCGAGGAGAATCAATTATTATCATTGAATAGAGACAAAATATTTGAGCAATTATTTATAGAATGTTAATTACAAGGTATATGAATAAGAGGAATTAATTGATTAAGAACCTCTCAAATAAACTAACTCGGTGAATAGTATTTCAACCAGTCATCGCATATTTTCAAATTTACAAACTACGAATGAATGAATCCAAAGAGGAAATCAACAATAATCTCGGGAGACTCGATCTCTAAATCCTTTCTACTTTGCTCGGAAATGATTTATTTCCGAAACAAACGCAGCGGTTACTCTCTCTGCCATCACTCCGCATGACACGCTCATACATAACACACGCACGCACCTGAGGCTGTTATCAACTCATCAACAGTTTACACAACATCCCGGCTCAAAAGCTGAGTAAAGAGAGGAGGGGTCATGGGAAGTAGAGAGAGTGAAAAGACACGAGCCAAGGATGGGAAATAGAAGATGGATAAATAGCAATGCGAGCGCTTTGAAAAGACCTATTCCTTAGGCCTTTGAAGTGGAATATTGAGGTCTGAGAGAGGGGATTATCGGAAGGAGCACTAGTGTATACCTCACCGGACGGCCGCTTAGGCAGCCAAACAGCGTGGGAAGAATGGGGTATCCGTGGGGAGAGAGTAGCCACGTGATTCTTGAGGGCTCAATCGGGTATTTGCCACCATGGCAACGCCCATGATTTATGCCTCCTTCGGAAGGGGGAGGAAATACATGTGATGAGCGGGTGGAAGTGAAAATAGGGAGATGGATTCTCGGGCAAGAACGGGACATTTGGAATTACCCATGAAGTTGAGGGAAGCTAATGACGAGGGCTATCATTAATACGTCCCGCCGGTCGGCGGTTTCAGTTGTAGGCACATGATAAATGCACCCCCACTCTCGTCCTTCACATACTCGGCGATCCCACTTTATCTCTCCGTGTGCTTCCCCACCTTCACTGTTCCGTTTCATGATCGATGTCACAGGAGAATCAGACAATAAAGAGAGGAATCGAGTTAACCAATTTCTATTCTGTGATGGTTGATTGAATCGGATTCGGTCTTATTAATTAGCACTAGAGTTTAGTTGATATCTATGACCATAGGCAGTAACCGAAAAAAATGCCCTCTTTGTCAGTCTAGAATCCAGTTGTAAAATCTCAGTTGGAATAAAGTAGGCAATTAATAGTCTAGCGTCAAAGCATCACGATGATAAATGCTTGTTTTTCATTTATATTAGGAGTATTCATGATTAGTCAGCGGTCGATAAGTAGTGTATACTCTAGATTAGACACACCACTTTGGAAGTTAAGAGAAACTTCATTCGAACAGGAAAAAATATGGTGATGAGTGTGTATGTATGTGTATATATATATATATTAATCGTTCAAAAATAATTAGGTTATTATAATTATTTCTTTTAGTCCTATTTATTGAGCGACCTTTAATTTTACAAATTCTGGTTCCGATTCAGATTATTGTATTTTTATAAACGATTAAAGCTGCAAAATTAATAAATTGTTGTATACATTTGGTAACATGATTTCAGTTCTTAAGTATAGGATTGCCGTTTCATCTACGAGCAGATATGAAAAGAATTTAAAGTAATGTAAAGATGAGCTTGAAACGCTTAGCCAAGAAAATTATCAATCCTAGCTTTTATATTCTCAGTCCATTTCCTCTATTTTCTGCCTCTGAGCTCCAGAACACCCAATGCTATCTACTGGAGTATTCCGCTCACGTTTCGCCACTATATCATATTTCATGATCCTCGCACGAACGACCCACAGATATTACACAGTTACACAATTCTCGTGGCGTAGCATATTCATAGTGAATGATATTATAGCGAGAGCGTAGCAAAGGTTGACAGGAATTATTGCTTGAAAACCTAGGTGTCCGTGCTTTGTCGCAGTGCTTCGAATAAAAGTTTCCATGGCCGTCATTATTATTACTTTTGCTCGAAAGAGGAATAACTTATATAAAACAGCTCGAGTAGCCGAATAATTTTGACCAGCTCTTCGAAATTATCTTTAAATTCTCATTTTTCAGGATATTCTATAATTCAGAGTATCTGTCTTTGGTGTGTTTTTAGTGAAGTTTCTGTTATGTATAGTTGAATTCTATTCATAATTTGAGATGTCAAACTTATATCTGAATGAAAATTCCAAAATAATTTATAATCAAACATGAAAACTTGGAAAAATACTTTAAGCGTATTAGACACTGTTTATTATAACTTCATTGGCTTAAATAATTCAAAATAAAGTGTTCGTATTAAAAAGAGACTTCAGAAATGAAAGAGAGGCGAAGAGTTTAAATTTTTCAACAATAAAATCTCGATTACCCAATTTTTAGGACAAATTCAAACTCTTAGCAAAAATAGAAAGAATCATATTAGGAGTTATATTATTTCACCATTTCGTTTGCATCAGTTGTATTAACCTCTGATTGCTATAGAAAAAAAGGAAAACATGCTCAAACAAGGTTTCTTAAAGACAGAATTGCGTGTGACATCTGAAAGAATTGCAATTTATATCCTATCCTTTCAAACTTTACTTGTATATTTCAATATAACATATAGTTATCTAGTATGGATAAGATTTATTGTTTCACTTCGCATGATGTTATTAAATAATATTGTATATATTATTGGAAGAAAGAAGGAGAACAGAAAATATTGACAAGAATTTAAAAGTACCCAGATAAATAAATATTCATAATGCTGAATATGTACAAAACTGATTAAAATTATTTCTAGATAACTAGATAAGATTAAATCATTGAGTTAAATATATTATATTACATAGCACTTAAGATTCCAGGAGTCATAATAACATATTTAAATATTTACTTTCATTTTCTTTCCGAATATAATGAATAGTTGATCTTGCCAAATACACCTCTAATGCAAATTGGGATGCTTTGATAAGAATTGGTTCGGTTCTCTATACAATTTTTGCTATTTTTCTTAGAAAATGTAGCGCAAGGGTAATTGAATGAAAAGTAGGAGTAGTAGACACATAAGGAAAGAAAAGACATAGGTGATAAATATGATGGAGAGAGATGGGAAAGAGAGAGGTTAAGTAGTGGCGCAAATCACATTCAATTTGAATGTTAAACTGGGGCCAAATTGAATTCTGAGGAATGAGAAGACGTAAGGGCAAAGAAAAGTGGAGAATCGTTTAACGGTCATAATTGAAGCGCACACTTTGAAGGAGAGATAGTTGAGAATGTGACCAAAAAATCCAAATCGTAAATTAATGAACAGAAAAATTAGATGATGAATGGAAATAAAATACGAAATATCTCTTCCATCGTATAACAGCTTAGTGTTTCGCTCAAAACTGAAATGAAGTCCTTCAATTTGAGAGTACAGTAGAGCTGATATTATTTATTAAATTTCTATTCCAAAAATTCTTTATATAGATAATTTTAACTTCGAGAAAGTTTTAGCCGGATTACAAATAAATAATAAGAAAACCTCAAAAAATTCATCGTTTCGAATGAATTTTCGTTATTAATCTACGAAATATTTTGGTATGTGGTACTAAAGAAACGAGACCGAACGATATAGCTCGAGCAAGAAACATTGAATATCGATTCGACTGCGCAATACTAAGAAAATGAAAAAGATCAAGAATTGAGAGGAAGAGAAAAATAAGGTGAAATGCAAAGAGAATAATGAAAGTGCATTAAATGTATGAAAAGTATTGGAAAAGCGTTCGTACGAAGAGAGATGGTAAATGTGTTAATATTAATTAATGGTCCAGAGCTCAATTCAAATGACTCGCTAACAGGTTTAGAGAAAAAAGGGAGAGTCCTAAGAGAGAATGCTTTCCCCTGACCCACGATTTCATTCCTCAAAATATCAAGAATTGCTTCAAAATTGCTATCAAAATTTTTTGTTCATCCGATTCAAATGCCGCCTCTCACCATTTCATCAACCACTTCATAACGAAAATCATGTGGATCTCCATTACATTTGGAATGAGCTCGCGTTAGCATAATTAAGTTATTTGGATATATCGCTGTTTGATTAGTTTTAAAAGATCCGTCACAGATCTTGTTCCCGTAAATGATTCAGTTTTGATTTGATTCGGCCATTCTTCAATTAAAAATACTGGTAATGAACTTTATCGATTAATGTACCTTCTTTTATCATCAAGGTTCAATGATCCAGTACTCTAAATTACAAATTCCGATTCATTTCATACTTATTCACCTAGGTGTTGAATTACATTAATGAGGAATCTAAGTTATAATGGAATGGAATGTAAATTTTTAAATTTAAAAAGAATATTAATGAGATTAAAATTCTTTCACCATAATGTTGTGAAATTATCACCGATAAAATAGAAAAGCACAATATTCTGTGCATTAAAATATGATACTTACAAATATTAGACGCCATCGTTTTAGTAAAAAATCAACCCTGAGAGCGCCAAGTACTCGTGTACAATTAGTATCTAAAAAGTAGCACCAGACAGAAATCAAATTTTCTGTAGTCAGATTCGGATCTAGCAAACAAGACATCTCGCCAATAAAGGTCCTTAGTTTCCAAATTCTCGACAGCAATACCCTTGAACACCTGAGCCATAGGACCATGAGAATCAAGTCAATACAAACTAAGCTAATTATTAGCAAACTCCATCGTGGAGAGAACTTCGCCTCCCAATCCACCTTACAAGTTACAAGACACAAAACAATAGGCGTTCAGGACTTCGCTAACAAACTCCGAAGCTAATTGCCCTATGTTCAAACTGGGCAATACGGCCTCACCTTATCTCCGGAAGAGTAAAAAAGACTTAATTTCAGCGAAACGACATTGTCAATTCATTTCCATTAAGAATATAAAGATTACTCCCTTCCAAAAGCACCGTTATTCCTGCTTTTCTCCTCAGCATCCCTTTTTTATTCTCCGTGGACCCGCCCAGCAGGACCCCAAGCCTCCGCCCCTCTCGTCCCGTGGGTCGGATTATGCAAAACCACGTTGATGGTGGCCATTAAGATTGTGGGAAATGTTTATGTGCACCTTACACCAGATGGCACGCAACTGTTTTACCTAATCCATATTTACATGGACGCCATCTCTTGACCTCATCCCTTTCGCCCAACGCAATGCGAAAACTCTCCCTCTCTTTGGCTCTCCTAAACAATGCTTTCGACGACCTCTTAGCCCATCTCCTTTTCCTGACCCCATCACTCTTCCTTTTTTATTTAATGCTTGTATTCCGCCTTTTTCGAGATGAATTTTCACGCTCTTACGTACTTACCCTTCCCACATCTCCTTCAATTACGAATATTCCCTCGTTATTATTTTTTCTGTTGAAAGCGATAGAACGTAAGGAAACATTCGTTTTCATCTCCGAGAGAATGAATAATAATACCAGAGGTGTGCGATGAAAGCTTTCGTTCGACTATAAGCCACGTGGATTTCCTTGGTTTCATTGTTCTTGAAATATGGCCGAAAGAAATCTGGATCAAGCCACTTAAATGACGACGTTCAGGGAAGAAATTTGTTTTTAGATGCAATGAAATGAGATTAGGGTTAATTAAATGAACTTCGATATCACTCACTATCTCGAACATGAAACGTTTGAGGTTTAATGCCAAGTCGTATAGCGAAGTCAGCATAGAACGTATTTCATCTAATAAAATTATGAAGAAAATGAAAGGGTTAAAGGACTTTACATCAATCAATTTTATGAAAACGAGCATTGCAAGGTTTTACAAATTTGTATATGTATTTAATTTCAAACAAATAGGGTAACTTTCCCTCTACGCCATTTATTCTACCATTTCATAATCATTCTTCTGCCTCTCTTATCGGGTATAATATTGGGGATATGAATATACCCGTAAATTCATTTGAGAAATAGAACATTTAATATTAAGCAATGCAATTTATATGATTGGAATTATTATCATAGTTCTTTTCGTAAGAATAAAAGAGATATTCCTAAGCCTATCATCTGGAAAATATGCATAAAAATAAAAGAAAACGCAACAGAGTTCCATATTCTGATCATTTCTGAAAGGTATAGCACTCAAAAGAGAATACTAGGTAAGTTTCTGAGGGAAACCCAAAAATACATAAAAATACATCGAAAATAAGGGAGTCCTTCGACATATATGAAAATCTTAAAGTACTCATTTGCTGCAAAAGGCTCTCCCGAAACAAATGCATCTATCCGTGAGTCGGTGAAAGGTGTCCTCTGAGATGAAATAAATCGGACATCTAAAGGTATTGGAGACGCTTGAATGGCAAAGAGAGAGAGAGAGTGAAAGAGAACTAAGTTTGAACGTTAGGGAAATAAACCCACCCGTTTTTACTGTCATCCCTTTCATCTCGGAGCGTAAAAACTTTTTACATTTTGTGTTTCCGTTTTTAATATTGGTCCCGGCAGATGCTTTTGGGAAACCACCTATTCCCCCACTCCCGCGACCCTCTTAGCTGTGGAGATATAAATTTTTCGGCTCGGGAATCGATTTTTGGACTTGCGTAAGGAGAAAGGGTTAGAGAAAGTAAGCGAGTGAGGAAATAAGAAGTGGCACTGGAGATAGAAAATATAGAGGTGGAAAAGAAACCAACTGGAATGGTGAGCACAGCTGAATATTTTATCTGCTTACGGTCGAAAGACATCTGAAATCGATGCTTACAGATTCAAAGGGTTGGTAGAAGTTCAGGTAGTTAAGCTCTACTTAAACATTCGTTGATTATAATGCAATAAATTAAGAATATTGAAATACAGAAATTTCTCTGAGCCACGTACATAAAGCAACAAATTTTACTTGAATTTAAATTAAGGATTAGATGAAAATATTATTGGTATTCTTCTATATGTATGTGAAAACCAACTCATTCTCAAACCAAGAGAAATAAATAGAACCCTCTTTTGGTGGGAATACATTTAGCAGGATATTTTGAAAATATTACATCATTTATAGATTTATTTAGATACATGAGTGTTATAACATACACGATTACTACAACGCACAATAAAGAAGAACCACAACTAAAAATAACCAACACACAAAGCCCATGGTCCCTTTTCCCTCAGCTCTTCCATAGCAACTGGGATGTCTCTTTGCTCTGAAATTCAACATCAATTCGAAATCGGTATTTTATGAGCAACTAATTTTGGCATGAAGTCGAAAAAGTTGATGAACGAAGCAAAGCTATGGGATCTTAAAACTTTCATAAGTTCGGGAAAACTGATTTTTTACCTGACTTGCCAATAACAGGAAGGTGTAGGCGTAGTGTCCGAAGAGACGAGGAGTAGGACAAGAGATCGGTAATGGAATGAGGTGGCAGGAGTAGGTGGTGCAGTTGGTTCAGGAGGGCGATTCTCGGGGGAGGTCCATGTCACGGCTGCAGAAGGGGATTTCCGGATTAATTAGGTCCGCGAGCTTCTAGAGGTCACCATCGCGGTTTCCAACAACCGCCTTCTTTTCTATCGTGAGACGCACTCGCTGTCACTGGAAGACCCTTATTCTGTGAGCACGACCATTTGGAGGGATGCAAATTTACGACTCTGATTGTGAAGGCAGTGTTTGGGTGTTGTTGTGTCGATGGGGGTGGGATTATTTTTACTCGAGAGGCATTAACACGAGTGATAAATGGATCGGGAGCCTCGATTTTTATCGAGCGCTTGACCCGGATCAGAGTCCCTGATTACACCCATTCTGAGTATAATTTACAAGGAATTGCTTAAAATAGTAAGCAATCTTGTTCTCTTCATCAACTGGATCGAAGTCGATTCCCGAAACATATGTATTGCATGATCTCCCAAATTTGTGCGATCACTTCGAATGACACCAGAGCTTCAAGTTCGTTTTCATTACACGATCGGAGAAACTGCAGCGTCAAATAATCGCATTGTTTCGGTTCCGCCTTTTTTATCCATTTGGAACAGGGCAAATCTCATTATTTTTATCCGATTCATTATCTGAGCTCTTAAGCCAATATAAAATAATCCCTTTGATTAATGATTCCATCAATCAATACGACACCTGCGCGCACGCCTCTCCACTTTAGCGCTAATCCTGGACTTAGTCCGCTTTAATCTGCATTCCTTCGCCCCCACTACCGGAGTTCTTTCATTATGTTTTGCGTAAATAATACGGGCATTACTTTTCGGAAGTAAATCCCTGTCAGATGACGCCGAGCGCTCCCTCGGATAAGAGTAAGAACTTATTGCTCTGCTAATTTATTCAAAACAGCGGCAAAGCGACCAATCGGAACGTTCTCATGGAAACATTACTCCTCCTAAACCCCTGCTCTGCTTCCTTCTAAGAATAAAAAAAGGCTATCGGAAGAATTTTCCATTCCAATAAAAAGTTGCGAGATAATTGGGCTTTTATACAGCGGCCTATCATTTTCAAAGTTTTCCTTGTGCATCTAAGTCTTTCAAATCGATGAAAGGAACTCTCAGAGTTGGGATGGAAAATGTTTTTTTTTAGTATGCCGCTTTAATCTTTTTGTTCAATTTGTTTTCAAATATTTAATTTTAAATTAATTTCTGAAACACTGGGTTCGAAATTCCATTTAGGATGACATTTCTAAATTGGGATCAAATTTTTGATTATTACAGTTCTTTTAATTAGGTCAGATTGAATAAAACACATCGAATTATTAACTGTAAATTTGTTGTTTTTTATACTATTACTCTTCCGAAAACGTGAGAAGTCTTATTGTTTTCTTTTCCAGAAGAATATATTTGAATTTATCGTCATCAGATTTTCTGTTATTCTCTACATTTTCATCTTTCGTATACGCTTATATTCCATAAAGTGCAATCAAATGTATCCCAATCTTCTTATTACTAGAATTTAGCGAAAGAGGTTATATCTATTTTAATACTCTAGAACAGATCGATTGTAGATATTTTTCGTGCAGAATTTATAGCTCAGCTTTAGATCAGTAACATCGGAGTTTTGAAATTGGGAATTCATGGCAGACATCTTTATGAGATCAATATCCTTTGTTTATTTCCTTTTGGATTTTGAGTTTTTGATATATTGCATATTTCATAGGCTTTTCGTGAAAAACCGAAACACTTCTGTATAATAGGAAAATTCACGATGTAAAAGGGATGCCGGGAGTAGAATAGGGAGCTGGGATTAGAACGGCCACTATAGGCAATATTGGTTCTTCCACCCCTCGCACGCCACGCAAGAGCAAATCTCCGTGTTGCCTTTTTTTCTCTCCCTTTTTGTGACCATGTTAGCCGCCCAATATATCATCTTTGTCCTCTATAATCCAGGGTTGCCTCTTTTTGTGAGTGGGCCTAATTAGGGATAATTCGGTCATCTCTGGAAACAAGAGCGACTCAAGGAACAGTCCTCATCCTGTCAGAAGGGTTTTTTCTTCTATCGCAAAAACATTGAATGTATGAGAGATCACTGCTTCGAACAATTGAAATATTAATGTTTAATGGTAGCATACAGTCTTAAATGTCGAGATATTTCGATCCCAGGAAATGTTTTTAACGTTTTTTGTATTTTATAATTTATGGAATCATTCGAATAATAATTAAGTATGGAGTCCATTCTGAATTCTTAAGCATTTCAAGCGTCAATTTACATTTAACCTATTTCATCTTAAAGTAATATATTAAATAATGATTACAATTATCTCCTCACATTTGACTTCATGAAACATGAACGATTATTTTATATAGTGGAGTTGATAATGAGCCAAAATATGTTTCAGCTTAACTGCAATTTATCGAAAATTGGATGACAGTTTTCCATGGAAATTGTATGTTAATATTTAAGTAATAGTTCTTTCAATAAGCATACATTAATTCCAATAGCATTACAGAGTTACACGGTATATCGTATGAATATTTCTCATTTGATGAATTACAAATATTGTATATTAGATTTTCCTACAGAGAAACTAAGGAATCTTTTAATGGAAGTATTGCCGTAGATATCATATTAAAATCTGGCACTTTTTATTTCGTATAGGTTTAAGGAAAAAAGAATACTCAACTCTTTTATAATCATTATTTACTCGATTTAAGGACAGGTAAGTGCAGACCACGACAAGGTGGAATAAAAAAGAATCGAAACCTCAGGATAAGGAAACTTGAACTACCCATTGAAAATTTTAGGATATCGGCCATCGTGCGATTTTCCTATTTAAAAGTGTGCTATTTTCCCAAAATAAAATTTATCGAATTAGATTCACTAAGAATTTACAGTTCAATTTTCTGTTGCATAGCACTTACACTCATGATTAAAACTCCGTTTAAAGATCTTTTACTTTGAGGGTTTTATTACAAATGTTTAGCAGAGGTAGACAAGATGAAGATAAAATAGCTACCATTTCTATCAGATTACAAAATGGATTCTCTTCCATAACGAAAAGGTCTCCTTACAAATTAGAGGAGCAGGTGGACTCTTCGACGTGACGAACCAATTACGGTGTATTCGCCTTATTTCCGATAATTCCCTTTGTGCCTTTCTCCCTCTTCAGAGATTTCCCTTCCGAAAAGAACTTTAGCCACGCCCATGATTTTGGCTTTCTCTTTCCAGTAAAAATTAAACTACTAGCAGAGATTATGACTTCTTCACAAAGATACCCTCTTTCATTCACTCCGACCATTAACGCGATTAAATCCTTGTACCTTCCTTTTCCTGCACACATCACTCGTTTTTCTTCTTCCCAATTCCACTTGACGAGTAAGTACCCACTCAAATCAAACCAATTTAATTTACGCGTCTCGGAGAGTTTAAAGGGAGAGATGGATAACGCACGATAGAGCCTTTCTCTCTTCCCTTTTCATCGCGTGTCATTGATCTCTCCGTTTGCATGGCGATCATTAGAAATGGGCGCTTCTGAGGAATGTGAACGGTAAACAAAGGTAACGATGCTCGAACATTATAATGATTCCTGATCTATGGTGAAATTTTGACTAATTATATCGTCCAAAACCGGATTCATGGATACGTAAATAGAATTTGTTCCTTCAAGATGCTTGAAGATTGAAAATGCTACTAACGTGTATTACAATAAAGTAAACTGCGATTTAATAATAACTTACGTCAATATTGAAGTAAAAATAGGTATCTTTATACGGTATATCTGTAAAATTTTGAACGACAAAATGATAAGCCCGATATGTTCTGGCCGCACTTGGTGGAAGGACATATGAAAAGAGAAATAGAACTTGGTAGCTTCCACAATTTATTCAGTACTCACTACCGGTTTCGGCAAACTGCCATAATCAGGGGCATGATGGCCTACGTGATGATGGCAGTTTGCCGAAACCGGTAGTGAGTACTAAATAAATTGCGGAAGCAACCAAGTTCTATTTCTCATTCGACAAAATGATATTTAAAAAGAAACCTATAATATGTTAGTATATTGGCATTAAAATTTTAAGGAAGTAGCTTAAATTCTCATATACGTTTTGAATACCGCAGTTAAAATGAAATTTACACCATTACACCTCCAATCAATGATAGCATTTAAAGGTGCTTTAAGAAGACTAAATATCTTTGTTCTCCTGAAATTTATATTTAAACTAAAGGATAAATCCAAAATACTATCATTATATTTGGTGATCAAAATAAATAAAAATTAAGAGGTCCTAATACAAGTTGAAAAATGGATTATGAGAGGAGATTCATCTTTGACTTTCGTAATGAATTCAGTTAATTAACTGTTGTTTGCTAAAGAGCCAAATTGGTATTAGCAACACTGTGAGACTTTTAATTAACGTGACATATACAATAACACCTAATCACCTAACATTACGTCATCCAATTAAAAGAAGATTCATAATGAGTGGGATCATAGTTGATAAATCAAATTAAGTTTACATCATTTACTATAATTAAAGATCTTCAATGCTATCTAAGAGCTTTATTACGAGGTTTATGAGCTCCACGTAACGAAAACTAGGGCATTAAGAATTTTACTCGTTTTAATTAGCATTGTTTTAAGATATAAAATAAATCCGACGGATAGAAAAAAACAGTAAATTATTACACATGGTAATTAATGGATAAATCTACAAAACATCTCTTAGACGGTTCATTTTAAAATGAGCAAATCGTTAATGGAGTTCAGAAGTAGACATTGTCTCCGACCTAAATTAGAATGCTGGATTCTAAATGGTTGAAAGAGTGGAATATATATTTTGAATATTCTAACTTCGAAATGGACGCATGAGATGATTCAGAAGAGACACAAAGATGCCAGATAGGATGAGGAGAGTGTATGAATGGACACAAAGAAGGGAACCTGTTGAATTCTATGGAGTTTGAAGATGAATTGGTAAAAAAGGTTTTAAGGTTTACTCAATCGTTAAAGTAATAATATTTATTATAAAATTATATGGATGTGAGATTAAATAGAAAAAGAAATAAGACAAAATAAGTAACCGCCAGCGTAACAGTCTTTGACGTAGTAGAAGAAGATAGATATAACTATTCACTGAATAAATTTAGTTTTTTGTTTCCTGAGTGAGAAAGTGATTAAATTTTTATCTAAATTTGTAATTTTGTATTCTATTGATATTTTAAAGATACTTTTACTATTTGGACAACCAACTGAGCCGCGATCTAGGAGATGAGTGATGAATATTATAGATCTGTAGAGCCGTTTTCGAGGAAAGACCCTATAAATACTTCTTAAGCAAACAAAGCTGTGAACAACCACTTGTGGTACGCCAGTATGGCCGATATCATATGAGATTTCGAACCCCGTCAGAGTAAATGAATAAAATCAAATAATATTCCAATATATTTTATATTATTTTTTAAAGTTCAATTAATTGAGCATTGGGGAGAAAATGAACTTTATGCCAAAAAAGTAGAGTCATTGAATTCGATTAAATAGCAGCGTTTTAACCTCAAAAAGAAGGCGTAATCAGATAGTTTTGTAAATCGGACACAATAAGTAGCAATTACGCCACACTACAAAATTATACATTCCTTCCAAAAGTAAAGCTAATAAATGAGTCAAAGTTGACTAAAACTGATGAGTCCTCTTACGTAAAAGTTTTTTTACGGTCAATTTTATTTCGAACCATCCCGTCAGCCCCAGAAGAGCTCCGATCTATCAAGGAGCAAACGCAGGAATTCAGCTGGTTTCCGCTGAGCAAAAACAACCTTCTGGACAAGACCTGTGGTATGAGATATCTAAGGATACATTTAACAAGTATAATGCCTTTTATGAGAAATATTTGTTCTCTTTTAGGAACCTAAAAAATGAGGAAAGCCAAGATTAATTGGCTCTCTGATGCAGCAATGCGAGATGACCCACCAAACAACCGGACTGAAAAAAAGACAGATTTCCGAAATGTCTGTGCCGCTTTTTCCTTTCTCAATCGAAGGACTTTTTGCTTCTAGTAATGTGACAGTCCCAGGTGGCGGTCGAACGTGACTGATGAGAAGGGGTCCAAATATCAGAAAATGGTCCACCGAATGGTCTGCGGAGGGAAAGATTTTGGATGGAGCATTGAATGGAGAATTAAGGGAAGGAATTATACTAAGTTAAAGCAGTGAAGATATTTGAAAAATTATGAATTTTATTCCGAATCTCAAGATGAAATGTCATTTTATTCCGACTTTAGGAGAAAATTCAAACAAAAAGTTATAGGATTGCACAAATGAATCGTAAGAATAACATTCCATCCAATCTTGTTTCACACTATATTCATTAAACATTAAAAAAGTCCCTAAACAAGGATTAAGACAAAGAAACTGAAGTGAAATTACATTCACTTTGAATATTCCATATGTATATTCAACTAAAACCGAAAAAATACAAGAAATATAACATAAAAATCACGCCCATGTCAAGTAATTCCAGGCTATAATCAATTATCAAAAAATCGATAGTATACATCGATCAGTATCTCTCCAAAACTAACTTACTTTCTCATTTACACATTTTATCAGCACAATATGTTTTCATGCATTATATCTACTTCTTTATATTATAAGAATCTTTCATAGTTGGTTTCAACCATTGAAACTCATATACTCGGAAAATAAATATTAGAAATAAGGGACCCTTAACGTTATATCAGAATCCAATGGATATGTATATAATTTTCGTATCATTAAAAACAACGTCTATTGGATGTTCTACTTGTTTTCTTCTTGGAAATATCAAAGAGTAAGACATAAAGTCTCCATGGAACAAATCACGGTCGCAGTAAGGAGAGATAGGCGGCGGAGAACAAAGAAGCAGATGTTGCCCCTCAAAGCAAATCAGGGTGACCCGCATCGTGGCTCGTGCAGGAGATCGCCAGCCGTCGAAGTGCGAGACTTTTTCCGCAAAGGAATCGGCCGCGTTTGCTTCTGTGACTTCATCTCACGAATGCCATTCTCTTTGCGATAAACTCTCTCGGATGTTGTCATTTCCGAGTATCCATTAAGTACCGCATTATTCATTCGATTTTCCATTGCTAAATAAGAGAGGCTGTTGTCGTCACTGCTTTTGTAGGTATTAAATGTATGGCTTTTTGTATCTAATTTGTTGACAATCCATGTTGATTCTGCCTGTAAGTTTTATTCAACGGATTATAAGACGGGTGTTACTAAATTTTCCTACTACTATATAACTTATAGACAAATTTATAAATTTATTTTTTTCGTTTGATGCAAAACACCAGCTTTTGATAAAACATCATATTTTTTATTGAAATCGTTCGTGCTGGAAATTTAGTTTAAACAGAATATTTATCAAAGGAGTAGATATGTGATGAAATATCTACTATTAAGAGATCGAGACTTATTTTAGAATTTCATTCTATTGATTCCATAAATAAATACAGTATATTTAAGTTTAAAACCATGTCAATTCATTCATTTAAGGGAAATGCCATTTCCCAAATATATATCCATTATATAGATTACGATGCACTATTGTAGCCAATTTTCGGTTCAATATAAGTTAATAATCTTTAAAATTACATGATAATTATCTCTTTCTATAATTTAACAAGTTATGTATATATATAATCATAGAGATTTAATAATATATCCAAAATATTGAACAAATGCTTCTTTTCCTAATGACATAACACAGTACAGTGACTGATCAGTGAATTTTAATTTTGCCTTTCAGGATTTCCTTAGATTTAAATATTTAATATATTTATTTTAAATGGCAGAAATAGTTATTCCAAAAATAAGGACGTGAATTTTATAATTTCCGATTTAAATTGGGTGGAAATTGTTATAGAAAATGCAATATTTTCTCCGTTTAAACTACATCTTTTTGTAAATTTGAGTAGGTAAAGTGCTTATATTTATAAAATAATTCGAAACATTTAGGATGTAAGAACATATTATTTTCCTTGGAAGAATAAATATTTTGTCTTCAACAATGCCTATATTTTCTCATGGAGTCTCCCTTAAAAATAAAATGAGATAATCTATCCCTTTTTAAGTCATCAGGCAGCAAAAATTGAGAAGATGTACCCATCTGAGATATTTTTGAACATTATGGCTCATGATTTTAGTCTTCGCGAGAAGCCACATCTCCTTTTATGAGGGTTACTGCAATGTAGGACCTAAGGTCTAACTGTGAAATCTTACTTTCTTTGGGTTTCCGGAACAGTTATGGCTTGGTGCTTACTACTTCTATAGATATTGATGCATAGTGGCCACCATCACATTTTTCCTTTATCTCTAACTCTATAATTGGCATTGTCGTGATGATTAAATCCGCCCATATACTTTTGGTATTTTCGGACGACATAAGGCTGTGTTATAAAGATTTACTTTCTGTTTTTCCGACCGAATATCTTCGCCGTTTCTAACGGAAGAAGCAATGAAAATTGCTTGCCCAAGAGATAACTGAGCTATCGTTCCATTTCATTATTAATAGGTCAATGAATTTATCAAAATCAGTAATAAAATATCCTATTGACCTTTTAGCGAATTTCTTCGTATCTTCTATTGCACTCTTTTCATTTACCGTTTAGCGCCTGTAGTGAAGTAATTATTTTCTTTAAAAATACAAAACCATGCGGACGACGAAAAGAAATTGTCGAAACACAAATGATGTCGGAATGACCTGTAATAATTCAATAATTACGCTGGTACCCAAAACGAATTTGCTTTCATAGGAGTTTCCTCTGGCTCCAGCCTATGGGAAAAACTAAACCAATCTGATGAGCAAAGATGACAGATTTCGAAACCAAATCTCATAGGTTTATTTTTATAAACATCGTCGCGGAATGATCATCAAAATGATCCAGAAAAAAGTTTCTATTTCATGAAAAAAGAATCACATGTATTCAAACGATATTACTTCTATCACGGATAACTATTTTAAATTCAAAAAAATATGATTGGATGGTAGAAATGTTTGACTCGGGCAGAGGCATGCGATCGAAAAAGTGACATTTAAAAAAAAACTCTAAAAAATAAAAGAATCATTAGAACTGCTCTATTTTTGCACTAAAAATAATTTCAAAATCTCATCTGTACAATCAACAAAAAAATTATCGAAATTCGAAAAAAAAAACAAAAATTATGAGCAAAACATTAATGTTGCGTTTATAATATATATATATATATATATATATATATATATATATATATATATATACGAGTAAAGGTGCGCTTGCTTACAGCAAGCAATGTAATAATATATCTTTTATTAAAATGAAGATTTTTCAAAATATTTTCTGAAAGGTAATTCTAAACGTAACGTAAATGACATTTTTGCAGCGAGCATTGCATTGATTTCGATTTCCAATACATATCTTACTGCAGCATTATTACCGACCTGGCGTCGAACCAAGGCCATCCAACGAATAATACTATCATTATTGGCTTGAGTATGATCGACTTTATAAACACTCCAAATTTCAAAAGGAAATTCATTCAGGGAGTAGCTCAAAATGTGTCCTAAATTCCCTGTGCAATTCAAATGGAGATATAGTTAGCGCCCCCTAGCATCGAACCAACGACCTTTACGACTATCTTAGGATAGCTTTGAAATGAGAGTGGTCCCCTAAATGGCTGTGTGAAATTTGGAACCTCTGCGCGGTTGTGAAATGTCATAAAAAGCTTTCGGAAATATGGCCAATGTATTTTAAACGGGAAAAATCGAGATTACGGGACGCTCTGGAATCGAACCAATGATACCAAGGCAACTGTTGATTTTTTTTAAAGTACGGTATATACGTATCTATACGTGTAGAAAGTTTGAATGATCTAAATATCATATTAAGAGAGCTACGATTTTTCGAAATTTGAAACTTTTTCACCTCCTGGCATCGAACCCATGACCGTTTGTACGTAAACAATATAATTTTTCTGTAGATACTAATAATAACAATAGCTTCATGAAATTTTATTATTCTAGCATAATGAGAAGTATTTTTAAAAATTATTTGAAAAACGGCCCCATGCATCCTTACGGGGGAAGGTCGATTTTTGGGTCCTCCTAGAATCGAACCCATGATAGGTAGGGTGGATTTCCCAATTTTTCCTGAGTGAGATTTAGTGGGCCATTACGTACAAAAATCGGCGGCTCCGTGGCCCGAGCGGTTTGGGCCTGACATTAATATCCTATATATATATATATATATATGTTACGAGTAAAGGTGCGCTTGCTTACAGCAAGCAATGCAATAATTTATCTTCCTTGAATAATAAAATTTTTCGAAAGATTACTCTGCTCAATCGTTGCTAAACATTAAGGAAAGGGCATTAACGCAGCTGAAATGCACTGAATACGATTTCCGATGCATTTCATTCGGCAGCTAAAATCTCGCCCCGGCGTCGAACCATGGACATCCTGCTAAATTTACTGTAATCTTTCGCTTGAGTAAGATTGACTTTATAAACACCCCGAATTGCAAAAGGAAATTCATTCAGGAAGTACCTTAAAATGAGCCCTAAATTTCCTATGTATTTCACATGGAGTATCAATTAACGCCCCCTAGCATCGAACCAACGACCTTTTACGATAGTCTTAGGATAGCTTTTATATGAGAATGGTCCCCTTAATGGCTGTGTGAAATTTTGTACCTCTGCGCAGTTGGGAAGTGTTATAAAAAGCATACGTTAATATGGCCAATGTATTTTAAACGGGAAGAATCGAGACTACGGGTCGCTCTGGAATCGAACCCGTGGCACATAGGCAAATGCTGATTTTTTTCCAAGTACATTTTGTAAGTATCTATACGTGTTAAACGTTTGAATGAACTATGTACGATATTAAGGGAGCTACAATTTTTCAAAATCTGAAAATATTTCACCTCCTGGCATCGAACCCAGGACCGATTGTACGTAAAATACTACATTTTTCCGTAGACATATATATTAGCAATAGCTACACGAAATCTTATTCTTTTAACTTAATGGGAAGTATTTTTAAAATTATTTGAAAAAAGGCCCCATGCATTCCTAACGGAGAAAATCGAGATTACGGGACGCTCTGGAATCGAACCTGTGACACGTAGGCAACTGTTGATTTTTTTCGAGGTATATAATATACTTTCCTATTAGTGTAAAAAATTTGAATGATCTATGTATCATATTAAGAGAGCTAGGATTTTTCGAAATTTGAAAATATTTCACCTCCTGGCATCGAACCCATGACCGGTTGCGCGTAAACAAAAAAATTTTTCCGTAGATATATATAATTGCAATAGCCATATGAAATTTCATTGTTCTATCTCAATGGAAAGTATTTTTTTAAATTGTTTGAAAAACGGCCCCATGCATTCTTACGGGGGAAAGTCGATTTTTGGCGCCTCCTAGAATCGAACCCATGATAGGTAGGGTGGATTTCCCAATTTTTCCTGAGTGAGATTTAGTGGGGCATTACGGAAAAAAATCGGCGCCTCCGTGGCCGAAGCGGTATGGGCCTGACATTAATATCCTATATATATATATATATGTTATATATATATATATATCCCCCCGAAGCGTCTATATATAATAGATATATATTATATATATATATATATCTGAATAAGCTACCTATTCTACACCCTTAAGTGCGATAGGTCTCCTTTGTACATGAGTCTTTCCCCTTCTTACAGATTATACAAAAAGGGAGACTTATTATTTTCCATTTTGAACCAAATATGGTAAAATCCAATTTAGTCTCATTTTTTCCTCTTCATTTATTTATAATGAACCATTTCTTCGTCTTCCTAAACCTTTTGCATTTTCATAGACTTCTCTGCGAAGCCACTTCTGCTGAGATCAAACACTGCACTTTCTCGACCTCTTACTTCCCTCCTTTGGTTCGAAACATTTAATAGACGTTTGTATCTTCCTCTATTCGCCTCCCCACGGCTGCTGATTCAAGTGCGTTGTTATACGTGATCGGAGGTTGAGATGATTCAATAGAGTAGGTAAAAAATGAAGAGGCTGAAACATAAGTGGATGAAAACACATTTATGATTCTATTGCTATTTTTGTGTTTTACGAAGATGTGATAAGAATTCACGTAAAAACCTCCAGAAAATGCCCTTTACAATGTAAATGTCCTTTACGAATGAGAATTACTTGTTTCCCGTGCTTTTTTCAGTTACCGTAAAAGCTTAACTATAAACTTTTTAAAGTACCATTTCAAAACGTAATATTCTGGTGAATCTTAAAAGAACCTTAAAGTGCAACAAAAAATACACTAAAATATATTGAAATATTTATACAGGAATTCAATTTTCTTTGTAAAAATCTGAGTATTCATTTTGACACATATAATAGAAAAGAGAGGGGGATATTTAAATTAAAATATCCTTGTTGTTAGATTTTCTGAAGAGCATCACAAACGTAACACATATATACATCTCCTCCATAAGTTATAGCAACTGTTCGACTGATCAACAACTGCAGTTTAAGCGGTATCTTGCCTTTTAGATATCTTCTGTTTATAGAGCATACTTGGGCTCACATTTTTACGGCAAACAAAAAGCAAAATGGTGAATAGGGGAGTAGAATATGTGTTGTCAGCGTTGAAAGATCGAGTGACGAGAGAATGCTAATCGCCTATCCTGCCTTTGTTATGTGAAGGCAAAGAAAGGGGATCATTCGAAGATCCATTCAAAGCTGCAAGACAGGCGTGTAACGCTACAATATTCCAAGCGTCAGAGGGGTTCGATATGATTACGTAACCTTCTCTTCTGACTGCGAATCGCGATTTGAGTGACGGACGTGGATTCCACACATTTCAATCGTATTCCGTTCAGCATTATGATTAATCACCTTTTCCAAAGCGATTTCAGATCCACTACGAGGTAAGCTTCGAGATTTATCTTAGTTTATCATCTCATCTCTCTTTAAGGGAGCTAAATTTTCCTTTGCAAATTAAAATAGACAACAATAATATTTTCGTGATGGGAGAAATTATGTTACAATGCGAAACACTAGCCTTTAACATTTTAACATACTCTTTTTATATATTGCACTGTGAGTCATCTTTTTCGGAGTAAAGAAACAGGGTGAAGTTAAAGTTTCAAATTCGTTTAATAAATTTATATGAGTATATTAATCCTAAGTGTTAATTTTAAGTAAAGGAAGGGCATTAACCATATTTCGAGGTAATAAGATGTTTCAAAAATGTAATGTGTATGAAATTAAAGTCATAATATAACCTCCCCACTCAGTGGAATGAGTCTATTGTTATGAGATTAAATCTAAATAGTAAATGCATATATAACCATAGTAAAAATTATCTAATTCTTTCTTTTAAGATTGAACGTGAGCTATTAACACAAGCAGCCTCTTACAATACATTTCAATAGTTCCAACTATAATAACTTGTGTATTAAATATACAGGAGAAAATGTGATTATCACCAAAATGAGTTGTTGATGCACCGATTTATACAATCTTATCTAACGACTACCTTTGAATTCAAATGTCGAACATTTTTTGCTAATTCGTTTCAAGACCGATAGCAATGTGATCGCAATTGTTTCATTTTCCAATGTTCCTCGAATTACGTGACGTCGGTTGATTCCCATCCACCCCTTGCATTGTCAACCACGCCTCTGATTGACAGTCACCTTGCTTTTCTCTCAGTGCAGAGGGAACACTTTGGTGTGTATACAACATTCTCTGAAGGAGCATTCGTGGCCGATGGTGAATCTCAATTGGTGAGTTCCTTCCAATCGAGCAAAGAAGTCGAAAAGAATAGACTTCCTTTTTCAAGGAAAATTACAAATACAATTGTAAGAGCAGAAAATTATATTTTGTATTATGCTTTGACGGAATTAAAAATTAAAAAGACCTTAAAAGTAAAGTATAATGAATATAGATGAATTATCAAGAATCTCTAACCGTGAAAAGAACCGATTAATTTTTTAGGTGGATTAAAAATTATCTCGAACAAATGTGAAAATGGATTATAGTAATATAGCACGATTTTATCTAAAAGAAGAAAAAAACATTTAAATAACCTCCGTCGATATCGTATTTGTACAAAAGAAAAATACAGGTATTCGAACAAGACGACATTAGTTCTATTGATACATTCATTATATTCTCTATCATATATTTGTCAAATAAACCGAAAAGTTTAGGTTACATAGAAAATAATTACAGGCAGGCTGCTATTCACTAAATAGAACCGGTTTTGAATAATTCTATATAGGTGTAAATTTCCCCCAATCCTCTACAACATTTCTTGCCATATGTAGCGAAACCTAAACAAACAAACTCCGAAATGAATTGCATGCTACTAAAGCTAACCACATGCAAATACCATTAAGTGGAATTGAAAATAGTTAATTTTTTTTAATAGCAGACGCGTGTTTTATTCTAAAGATGAAAGAACACCGATATTCACCCTTCTGGCCTAAAACAAATTCATGAGATAAAGGCATTGCCGTTGTACAAAGAAAATAGAAAAGTTCTATTCCAGATAGAATAGGCAAACAGACACATCAAAGCCTCGTCGACCTTCGCTATCAATTCACCTCCCCTTCACCTTATTATATATCCTCTTTCAGCCATTTGTCAAGGGAATCCCCGGAAAAATAGATCAAACAAATGTTTGCAGACCCAAGCATTGCCATCCATCCTCCACAAGAAAGAACCCACACTCCTTCCGCCACATCACTCATTCTAGTCGCCCATTCACTAAATACCATACGCCGCATGAACCAGACGGATAAGCGTCTGCAAACAAGGCAGCCAAAGGCCGACGAACCCCTTCGGGGAAAATAATTCGCTTTTTGTCTCCGCTGCACCCACATCTAGGTTGGCATTAGATGCACTCAGGCCGTAGTGAGGTCATTTGTTTACTTAATCATTCATATTTTTCCGTATGTCGATGCTAAGCAAATATAAGGCCAAGTAAAGAGAGTTCAGAGGGTTTACCCCTCAAGACAAAGAAACCGCGCGAAAATGTTAGATGTATCTTTCTATTTTCCACTTAAAGCTGTCGTTAAATGCATTTTAACATTTTCTTCGCCAATCGAAACGGAATTATTCGTTCAATTACACTTACAAAGATTCATCGTTTAAATATTGACTTTAGAAAAATGTGACACATTATTTATGATCTAATGGATGTTTATGGATGTTTCAATAACATTTTATAATGAAAAGAGACCTACGAATTGTGCAAGAAAGTAAAATGTGATTTATTTCGTTTATACATGAAATTGAAGTCGTATTTGATTATTGTATCAAATTGTACGTTTTAATAGTTATTTGATGCTCGTAGATATTATTATCAATTTTAAATTCCTTGTAATTTATTTAATTTTTAATTTCAAAACCTTGTCACGTTTTCATAAATTTTTTCTGTTTTAGACAATTAATGTTACTGATGAAAAGTGATGTGCTTTGGAATACATGTAAGGAAAAGAGGTCAGGAGTGAAGTGTGACCAGAACTCAAACCAGTATCTCCCAATTTCCTATCATTTGCAATGGACGCCATTTTTTGAAGGAATATAATTCACGATCGCAATAATCGGGCAGAGACGGTAATATCAACGAAAATGAATTCACCATTATATAATACTTAATGAAAAGAATAGTCATAATTTGGTGAGTTAAAATTTTATAACTCTAAGGTTAAATTGAATATCTGTTAGTTGTCAGATACAAAAGCTGTTGAAACTAAAGTAATGAATGTGAAGTAATGAATAATAAAATTCTATCAGTTTATTTGGATGACAAAATTTGCTTCTATTATTATTTTAAAAACAAACAACCTTTGTTGGAAATTCTAATTATTAATTTAGATAACTAGGAGACAAACTCTTTTTATCGACATCTATAAAAATATTGTTTATTTTTCCATCCCGAATGATTTTCACTCAGTAAATAGAACAAAAACAAAATCCTCCATCGATTATTGAGAAACTGAGTCGTGAAAACAAATCAATTGTTTTCCGATAAAAACAAGGGGTTCGAAGCGAAAACAAAAACATGAGAAATCGGTAGTGGGCACTGCGCTAACAATAACAGAGTCCCAAACACGACATGAATACCTAACACCCGTTATCTCGCTTCCCACTGCATTCTCCCATTTGCATAGTGTATCATCGTCCTCTATCTGTGCGTAATTTCGTTGAATTCCTGACCAAATATTTCCTACTTTTTCCTATTTATTTCTCGTTGATTACTTCCTTCGAATATAATTGAAAAAGTTTTCTACCATTATGGTATTAATCCTTTTTTCAAATAAAAGCATAATGCATCGTAAAGTTTGATTTTATTAGTTTGTAAATCCCCAAAGTTTTGAATTTTTGACAAAAATGTTAAAATTTCCGGCAATATATGAAAATATGAATTTTACAATAATGAAACGACTTTTTTCGGGAAAATTTTAAACTATTAGACGATATATATACATAATTTGTGTTCATGTATCAACATGAATAAATCTGGTATCTTAAAATATTGCCCAGAGTATATTAAAATTACTTATTCCGATGTATTTGCGCTAAAGTAGTCGATTATTCGATTTGCTTTAACCGAATACATATATATTAAATAGTGTACCCCTAGGTTTCAATGGACATTAAAAACTTAGTTGAGAAGTCAGTTTCAACTTGGCCTTTACCTAGTGATCATACTTTTTCTAAAATACCTTCCGCATTTCCACCCAAGGAAGAATGTAAACACCATGAGGATTGGTAAACAGAGCAAAATGATATTACTCCCGATATCAATATAGATCGGGATGTAAGAAAAAGGGAAGTGTTGCTTCAATATGCTGTCTTTAATCCCTTGAAAGATGAGGTCGCTTCTTCATTCTCGAAAAATAATCTCTCCACAAGAGAAGATATTACGTAAATTATCCTTTATTGTTCTACATATGATGCAAATCAAGAATTTAAATGTAAAATTACGGATATCCAATAATTTGAAAAAACTGTCTCGATCCTTGAAGTATAGCAATAATTTGAATTAAGAACATAGATATATCTCGGAGAAGATCGTAGAAATTCATTTTAAATTTATATTTTAATTTAAAGAGGATTGCAGTGTAAATGAGAATGAAAATATTTTCTTCGATAATTTTTTTTTCTCTTAATTCTATATCCGAAAATATTATTTTACATTTAATGCATCATTCACAAACTTGTCATTGACGAGAAGAAACATTGATTTTAATATTACAGAATTATAGTAAGAGTAAAAACAAAGATAGAAATGTAATTTCCACTCAAAAGACCGTAAGAGAGAGTCTATTCCCCTCACAAAACTGTAAGATGTGGTGGAAAATTTATTTACCACTTATAAATTTCGATAGTAATTAGTGATTCCTCCGTAAATAGATTTCAGTCTCCCGCTGGATTTTAAATTCCAAGAGGGGAGATTAAATGAATTGTAGATAGGTGCTGTTGATAAAAAAAGCGCTACATCTGTTTCTTTCCTTTCTGCAATCTTCCGATTATTTTTCAACTTCTAAGCATTTTCAATCATCGCAGCGTAATTACACTTCAGTGAAATATATCTCATACTTTCGTACGCAATAGGAATGTAACATTTCCTTTATATACAATTAAAAGTCTTGATCATTTTGATAGAAATAATAATATTGAACATGTGCCTCTATTTTTCATAGATATGGATATGAGAATTAAGGTTCTATTCGAGAGATACCTTTCACGAGTAAACATTGAATCTTACGTAAAGACAGTTTGGAGTGGGCCAATGACAGATGCATTGAGAACAGAAAGCCGATTGAAAAGAACCGATGTAAGAGAGAAAACATCGGATCGAAGAGATTTCCGGACTTTGAAAAAGTACTTCATTTGAGACAAGATTTCGAGTGGAAAACAAACACTCTCGGTTTCGCAAATCCATTTGATGGGGCGAGACTCTAAGATACTCTCTTGATAAACAGGGATGACATAAAAGGGGAGAAAGTTTCGAGTGCCGAGGAGCTCTCGTTAACTCTTTCGGCAAAGTTCAGGAGGAAATGGATTGGTGCAGATGAGAGGTGAATGAGCACCGAACGAAATGAAGAGGACACGCGACTGAGGGATAGTGCCAACAGTTACATTCAGAGAAGTTTTTACCGCAAGAGTCTTACCGATTTGTGTAACGTGCAACTTTTACATATATCCGCGTAATTATGAAGATTTAAAAGTTGCAACGTGATAACTCTTATTCTGATCTAAATTTGGATTGCTAGTGAATAAATAAAATATAACTTCCTTTCAGAAAAAATAAAAATACTACAAAAAATGAGTATTTCTAATATATATCATTCAATAGAAATAAAATACCTAGATATTCTAATAAAGGATCAAGTATTCTTAAAAGACGCAGTTTTATAGTTCGAAATAAACTTGTAAATCTGAAATATTTTCAGGGAACTGATAAAGCAATACATATATCTACCAAAATGAACTTCATTCACTTTCCGGAAATTCGTAAGTAATGTGAGGTTAAATTTTAAACTGCTTAAAGCAAATAAATTGTAACAGACAGGAAGGGAACTATTCCTGAAATGAATATACTTGGGAATAGAAATGGAATTAGAAATAGAAATTTTGCCACATATCCATTGGTGGAAATACTGAACTTAGATGAATTGAGCGATTGACTGACAGAAAAGAGGTGTGCAAAGAGAGAAACTTGTTACAAGTGTCATAAACTCTTACGTTAAGGTTACACAGCCACTTCCCCCAGTCGATCTTCGTTTGGGAAAAGATGTCGAAATCACGGAAAGAAGGGGATAAAAGCAAACATTTGAGGGGGCGATGGGATGAAAAAATAGAGGTCGGCAGAGCAAAGATGGAAACAAAAAATAAATCCAGTCGATGATGGGGAAGGGCGATTAAAAGAGGCTGAGTAATTGGAACGTGAAGAAGAGCACTGACCCAATTTCCGATAAACGATTGATTCCTCAGGAAGAAGAATCCAGAAAATGGGGCGTGAAAAATATAAAATAATGAGGTGGGAAAATCGAGAGTGTATCTGCAAAAAGAGAGATAAAATAATCGCCATAAATATTGGAGGAAAAAAGCCTCAAATTAGTCGATGGTGAAGAAAAATTTATTTAAGACTCGTAAATGACCTTTTAATTCGGAATGGGGACCGTAAAGAGAGGGACAAATCGATGAGACAAAATTAAGAGAATGTTCGAAATCGATTCGAAGAAGTGGAAAGCTAATGTAAAAACAGTTAGTAAAGAGAAAGAGAAATATAGTTACAGAAAAGTCATTCTCTTATTTATGCCGCTCCTTCCCGTAGCAAAGAGGAAGAGAGAGGTGATGATAAGAAAGAAATGGAAGAGAGAATAAAGGCTGTGTTGCTCAGAAGTGGGAAATAATTCAAACAAGCCAATTAAGAGGGGACACTGCTCCCGGAATACCGGCAGTTGGGAGGGGAAGAAAAGCAGGGAAGTGGTGAAGGTAGGAGGGTTACGTATCAGTTAATTGCATCGCAAGCGAGGCGGATAATTGTCAGTTTATCTCGTTACCACGGTTGTCAATGTCACGGGGAGTCGGGAAAGGATAAGTGACAGTGAAGGGGAACCGAGAAAAAGGCATAAGAAGATGCTGGAAATGGATTAGAATACAAATAACTACGATAACTTAAACGAGCTTCAATGATTGCCACGAAGGAAATATAATTCGAAGATGCGGGGAAATAGATTTTGTTACCTGGAGAAACAAAATATATTGTCTGTTAATATAGAATATTGATTTCGATGAGGTTTGAGATCAAGTGAACAGAATTAAGTTTCATTGTATGATACACCCTACCTCTCGATTAATTGGATATAGTTTCTTCTATATACGTGCATATCTGGAAAAATTAATCAATTAACGAAGAAGGTAAATTAGTATTTATGATAACATTTAATACGAGGTTAATAACCATTCAGTAACAACTTTATAAGTATTCCATTGTTTCAATATATACGTTATTGAAACCCCATTACATAGCAACGAAATATCATACTGTAACGTTTTCATACGAGAAAATCGACAGAAACGTAACAACAAAGGCCATCGATTCTTTTTTGTCGCTTTATTAAAAACCGTACGATTCATGGCTTCACTTCTGCCCCCTTTCACGAGGATTTATATAAGCTTTATATTCATATTTTAAGTCCCTCACATCTCATGAAAAAATAAACGAAATAAACCTCCCTCGGGTTCATAATATATTCTTCCACGGAATCTTCTTTACGGTGGTATCTAACACAGCATTCCTCTCATCCCAATCCCACCGCCGCCTGCCTTATTCACGCTCTTGGGTCCATGCGAGATTGGCATGCTCCCCTCCGCGAACATGAGTTCTCCATCAAGGATTTATAGAGAGGCGACTGAAGGGAGGAATCTAAGTGCGGAAAGAAAGTGGAAGATTATTCGGATGAGGCGCCTACGAAGAGAGGGTTGTAAACTGCGAGTCAAATATTGAGGAAAAGGGAATCGTTCCATTAAGCTTCTATTTACATTCAAAACTCGAGAAAGTGGCAAAGTAAATGTGAGAGGAAGTTAATGGGAAATATGTGAAGAGGCAGAAATGGATGAGCAGTAAATTCTGGCAACTATATAAGGATTGTTGTGAAAACTCTATTCGAAAGTGACGGTATTTTAAATAATATACTCCATTAACGACTTTCGAGAAATGTCAGCAGTTAGCGTATCGATTCAAAAATGAAGATATTAAAATAAATAGATGGAGGTAATGAATTATGATATAAATGTTTGCTTTTTTGTTTAAATGAAAACAATAGTTCATTCGAATTATAGATTTTTGAGTCCAAATATATAAACTTATTATTTCTGAATAATAGAATGGTATGTTTCGTACGAGACATTCTACCCTTAGCGTTCTGAGTTATGACAAACAATAATTTACTGTGATTCATCTTTTATGTTCTTTTGAGTTTATTTTAACCTAAAATTATTTCATGTTTCAGCGGAATCATTCGGAGCATTTTATTACAAATATGTAATCGCGATTTCTGGAAAATTCAATCCCAGAACCGTACGTAAAAAAGATAAAAAGCTGAGTGAAAAGCGATTTAGTTATTTATCACAATTTAGATATCAGTTATGATACTGTCATATATTTCGAAATCTACTGAAGGCAAAAGATACGAACACCGTAATGAATGCAAGGGAATTGATGACAAATGAAATTCGTGAAAAATTAAAGAAATTTTGACAAACAAATTCGACATATGAAGTTTGCTCATGCAATTATATATTTACGGAATTCCAATTTCCAATCCAAAGGAGATAAAATAGTTTATCTTTCATAAACCCTTTCTCATTCTCTATAATCAACCATGAGAGAATAAATATCTCCTTCATTTTAACAAATCGTGGCTATCTCATAATTCATCTGATTTCCTAGCAGTTTATTTTTCTCCATTTGCTTCCTTCTCAATCCAACAAAATATATATCTTGCTCACCGTATCTGCACTTCCAATCCCTTTTCCAGAGGGCCAACAGGGTGCGGTCATGCGCACTTCGACTCAACGCCCTCAGTCTGTATGAGAAGCGTTCTCCACGATATCCATTGTGAGAAAATTTCGATTAACATTCCGAAATTAAATTTCTGATTAAAACAATTTTAAATTCTCATAACAGAAGATTCCGTTGTACTGCGTGCCGCTTTAAGCTGGATATAAAATCATATGTGATACATTATTATTATTATTATTATTATTATTATTATTATTATTATTATTATTATTATTATTATTATTATTATTATTATTATTATATGAATATTAAGTATAGTATAACTTCTCGTTATTTAAATTATCAACTTTTTATTTATTTTTTATATAATATTTATTTATATATTATTTATTATATTTCTGTCGATGAAATTTGAAAAAAATGTTTTTTTTTTATATTGGGTTGTAATGGAAGATAAACTAAAACTCTCATGAAATTTTATTGCGTAAATAATTTTCAATTTATAATTTTCCAATTATTTAGATTTCTAACGTATTAATTGATAATTGCTAAAGTTGTCAGGAATTATTTTTTTATTTATCATGTAAACTGCCCCCAACGGTACTTATTATCATAATGGAGTTTGTTTCCTTTTCAGTTTAACAAGGTGTCAATGAAGAAGCAATTAAATAGCAGCAAAGACATTACCAAGATATGAGATAAATGTAAAAATAAATCCTGAGATGATTTCCCGTCAATTTTTTTAAGTGAACCAGAAATCTAAAAAAACAGTGTGGTTATATGAAAACTATATTGATAAACGATTCATAAAACTAGCTTTACAGAAGAAAGTGTACGAAGGAAAGGTTGACCATTTCTAAGGCAAGAGTCGAAAAATGATGAGAATAAAAAATGCACTATGTATGCTCCTTTTGTTGTAGAAGTGTATTGGGATCTGCTATGGGAAGTGCTGGAGATTAGAAGGGTAAAGATTGGGGTTAAGGGAAAGAATGAAAAGGGTTTCTTGACCATTCCGAAGATGAATGACAGTTCTCGTACGTAATAGGCCGGATTATAGAAAGGATGAGTTTAGTAGAAGGATAAAAGTGAGGAAATTCGGAGTGGGATACAGGAAGAGAGGAGAAGATATCATTTTGCTTCGGCTCAAACTACCCTTACAAACTATTGTACTGAAGATGAAGAAAATTTTTGCTTCTAATATCTCCTAAACTTTATGATGGATCATGTTAGTAAGAATACTTCAAAAAACTACACTTTCACAACAGTACACTGGAGTTTCCATATTCTTAAGGATTTATAATATCACAAAAATATCTGCAATTTATTCTAAGAGAACAAAAGGTGAACCATATATAAAACTATCTAAAATCACCAAATAAGGATTCATTCAAAACGCCCAAAAACATGTGAGGATAAAACTCATCAAACGACATGAGATATAAAGTACCCAGATATTTGTCTATTTTTCAGTCTGTTATAAAAGAGTTCTTTTTTTAAAGCCAGTTATAAAGCGAAAGAAAAATTCTGCATTTCGTACGGGAGTATGCATATAGTTTCTGAGGTCTCTTTTTAATTCCCAACTTTATCCCAAGCTACATTTTCACAAATTAATCATGCTACGAATGGAAGGGCTGATTTAAAGACTAAAACGCATATGTAATCGCCCCACTAATTTAAATCTGGAAATAAATATTAAGGAAAACCGGCGATTGTAAAAATTTGTAGATTTCAATTAAACTCAATATGGCAATCCAAATACCATCAAATTACAAGCCAAAGTTTTCTCATGACTAAGTTAATAAAATATATGAAGAGAATAATAAAAGTTCATCTCATTTCAATTTTTATTGATTTTTTATTTTATTGATTTTTGATATATTGATTGAATTAATGAACTTTATGAAGTACGAGATTCCCAAGTGTTGAAAACCCGTAAATTATCCGGAATTCTACTGCTCTTAATTCCTATGTACAGGAACGTGGAAGTTACGCCTGTGGCAATCGGCAATGGGACGTGCGTAACTTGAGTCTATCGTTCCATAATAACCGTTCGCTCCCTCTCCTCCCAACTTGTATAATTCCGACACATGATTTTTACCAAGAAGTAATGAAGGACCTTTTCGCAACAAATCACACGTTTGCATAAAAAAATCTTTCCCGCAACTGAATTGTAACGCGTCCGCACAGTCCCTTCACAAAGGAAATCGATCCGTTGTTGGTGCTCCCGATATCCATAAACCCAACGCGAGGGCGTCGCATACGCCCTTTTTATGGTTCCTTTCCAAGTCCATTGTGCTCGGCGGGTCGCCGATGCAGTCGTAGAAATTGGGCCCAAAGAACAGATTTTGCTGATGCCTTTCGTAACTATACACGAATATCCTGAGATCAGAAGTTCTGAAAGCATTTTTATTATAATTACAATCATCTCAAAATACCGCCCGAATTAATTCAACGATTGAATAAAAATAGAAATTATATATTGCAAATTTATAGGGAATTGATAAATAATTTTGGGAAAGAGATTTATGCATATAATCTCTTAGAATAAGTGTAGTTTCATAGTGATAAGTTAATACCACAGTATTTTTCGTTCATGCAATACATATTTCTGTAAATTATACCCCAGAATATAAAACCATTACTCCACATAAAAATTTAAGAAGTAAAAAAAAGAGATGGAACATTTAAAAATAATGTTGAGAATAAAATAGAGATATGAAAATTTTAAAACTTCTACGATTTTTCAATGCTTAATACATATTCTAAGGCCCTTTGCTATCAGTATTTTTGTTGTAAGGGGATGTAACTGTCAGAAATTTGATTTACTCGTATCTACGGAATTCCGTAACTCAAGCTATTGATACGTGTTTTCACGTAAATATGCATTCATGAGACAAATTTCCTTATCATATACTTTTATTCGTTCAATGTTTGTTTTGATATTTCTCAATTAGCAGGAGAATAGTAGAAAACAGATTAAGTTGTTATAACAAATAATAGCAAATATCCCTAGTAAATTATTTATTATTAGCATATATATATATATTATGAGTTAATTCAGGTCCTGAATAAAGTTAAAGTGTGATCAAATTCAATCAAACGCATTTACCAACAGGTACTTCAGAGAAAACTGGTTGAAATTGAAGAAAAGAGTTTTTAAGGTCTCTATCTTTAATTGAAATATTTCCGATAATCTTCAATGAAGAGTTTCTCATTTTGATGAAATTGTTAATTGATGCTAAAACTGTAATCACTGAATTTCTTTTTCTTTTTAGAACTCATTTGCATTGAAATTGATTAATTTTCAGTTTGGATTCGCCAAGAAAACCGATTAAAGTGCAAATGACGAGTCCTTCCTTTAAACTTAAATGTCTAGGGTTGCGATTCGATTAAAATTTTTATTTTGATTCGCTTTCCAATTAGACCCTGCGAAAGTGACTGAATTTATCTTTCAATCATTATTGAGGGTCAATCAAATTCAACGATTAAGATTTATTTTCTGCATCTAAAATATATATAAAAAGCTTCGTTAATCTTTTTGTTGGTTACGGAGCTTGGGCCAGAGTTTTTAATATTTTAAATTTTATATTATACTCTCAACCACTTTTTTGACACCTTTCAGTCAAGTTACGTTATTTTGCACTCATTTCTTAAATTATTTTTGGAATAAATATTCAAATTAGGATCTATAAAAGTACATTTAGTAAGATGAAAGCATTTATTACCAATCTCATCTGATAAGAATCTCATAATCTCGTTTTCGATGTGTATCGGAAATCTTCACCATAAACAACAATAGAAAGGTAATGATTACATATTCTATAATCCTTAAGATGGTTAGTATCAGAGTAACTGAAAGATTATACTCTTTAATAATTAGCAAATGTAGTGAGGGGAAAAATTGTTCCAACGAATAATTAAATCAATTCCATGAAATAGTTTGATTATAAGGTGAAATTGCACCTGCTGGCACACTTTCCATTTTTCGATGAGACAAAGGCAGGTAATAATTGCATGTTTTACTACTTTAGAGAAAACGATAACTGGAATAGCTCGATCACTAGCCTCTCCACTTTTTCGCGCGATTTCCTTTCGATAGGCCATTTGCGTCTCATTTCCAATCTCCATGGCACCACCTTGAGAATCATCACCCCAACGCTAGCACCCAAATATCCCTCTCTCGCATAACTCGAGAAGTCTCACATTACGATCCAGTGGAGTTCTCAGCACCACTTGTCCTGCCCCAAACACCATTCTTATGGAGGGTATCTTTTATCAGTCTCTTTGAAGCAGACCCGCGGAGGGAATCGTTATCTCGACATCTCGTCGAAATTCCTCCGCCGTATGTAAGGGATCGAGTAACGAAGCCAAGTAACAAAAGGAGCAGCTCCTTGTGTTATCCGATTCCGCCTGAGAGGGATGAAGGGTATCGTAAGATTTCTGCTTTAACGAGCAATTTCAAACTCTCCATAACATATTCATAAGAAGCATCGATAAATAGTTTAAATGTCATGCACTAACGTTGTATTTCTGAGCTCGATTGATTTGATCTATTAATCGTTATATACATAATAACAATTTGCAGAAGATGTAGATTGCATCAAATTAAAATATCTTTAATCGGCAAAGGATGATAGTAACTTCCTTTAATGGAAGATGGATTTCCTCTTATTAAATATTTCAATATTAAAATTGATAATGCTCCTGAGACAGCATCGAATGTCGGATGGCTGTCGAAAATTTCTCGTTTACCAAGCTATCGAAAATTGTGTTAATTAAATTCTTCTTTCTTTACACTGATATTGAAACGTCCGCTAATGAAAATTTTTTACTGGAGGGGATCACGAGATTCCAATTTCGAGATTTGCCTCCAAACCATCGAACTTCCGTAATTAATGGATTTAATAGCAATTACGGATGCGGGTGAAATAAATGGAAAAATTCCAACGTCACGAGAAATAGTTCGTTGAATTCTAGATAGATCACACACATAGGGAAAATGAAGATTCCATCACTCAGAGCACCTGTCACGAGCATAAAACTCACCGTCCAACGCCTTGTTTCGCCTTAATCAATTAACTGCTCCAAGTCGAAAGAAAAATATGAGGGGAAAAAGGGGACGAAATTGAGGCGACCGAGGACACACACTCGTGGAGGAAATAGGAATTCGACGAGGGCCCTTGACGGGAAATTGAGGTGGGAGTTGATGGACGTCGTGAAGATCGGCAAAGGGCGAAAATGGTTGGTCTTCCTTTTTTCGCATCTTCTTTGTTTCACTAATCCTATTCCGAGAACCTGTTTCGGAAATTTGGCCATGGAGGAGCGAAACGGCGCACTGTTTGAATGGAAAACGAAATCTGCGATGGCTGATAAATCGGATTGGAATTCAAAGACCTTTCTTTGCGTTCCATATTAAACCCGTACGCCATATTATGGAGGCAATATTGGCGGTTCTGGGGAAAGATTTAAAGGCCCCTAAATCTTTCCTGTCGTTTTTGATTTTTTACATTATTTGCAGTCATTTCTTAAATCTTAATTTATGGTCGCGATAATGTACTATAATTTTCCTTTGCTTGTGTCAAAGATAACACGCTCCTAATTTCGGAAAAAAACCTTTTCACCATATATCAACCACTTTTAGAGAACCTTTAATATCTTTAAATTAAACATCCTGCAACCTAGCCTCGAACGCAAAGAACTTGATTTAAATATACCTAAAAAGTAATTAAATGAGTAGGACCTTTTTCATAATTAAATCATTTTATTTTACAATTTTCTCTATCCAACTGTTACTTTTATCTAATTCTACCATGTTATATATTTTGAGAAATATGAAAGAGCGAATTATGAATTATCATTTTACCATTACTCAGTGTCGATAATATACTCGTAAAAGGAAAAATATTGGAGAATTAAATAAATGATAGTACATTGCGGAGGCGGAATTTTGGATTATTCTGACAAATTGCCAACTAGAGATCAAAACTCTTTTTTATCGTAAGTTTACTTTAAAATTTGAATACGTAAAATCTAAAAATAAAATATTTGTTCTGAACGACGCAAATGTGAATGAAATTTTACATCTATCTATAGATATTGAAATCGTATATTCGTTTTAACCGCATTCATGTATTTTCGCTTTTCAAAATAATAAAACAGGGATTCTCTTAGGTATCGTTTACATTTATTGAAGTTTGTTTTAGAGCTCCTGAGCAAATAATTACTTCAAAGTATAACAAATAAGAATAACAGTTGATTCTACTAAATAAGAATTCTAAGTAGAAATAATTTTATCAAAATGCAAAATATTGCTATTCATTATTTTGTAGGTTTTTTACCTTTATAACATGTATAAATATAATAAGGATCCTCAAACATGGATAACAGCGAAATATTTAAAAATACGGGGAGAAAGTATATAGAATTCAGTTGAAATTAAGAAAAATTCAAAATTTTAAAATCAATAAACTGTCTAATTTAATTAGTCAAATTAGGAAAGGGATATAACTAAGAAAAAAAAGATACGTTTTATTTGACTTCCGTTTAACATTGCACTATCAATTATTTGAACATTTTCATGTTTCATTGAACTCAAATTCTTCATCGCAATTAATTTTCTATAGAGTGTCATGGATTATGCATTCTCTGGATTATAAGAGAAACGAAAGAAATATACGTTAGGATAATAATATTAAACGTTATCATGATGACAAGATAAAACTAGGGCAGAAAACAATTCACATCATTAAGCCAACGATGTACTAATTTCCTTTCCTTTCTCAACATTAGAGCACCTCTTTACACAATGGATTCATACATTGGAAGCCGAAACTGAGAAAAAAATCTTAACGCTTTCCAGAAAGTAGCCAGTTATTCAAGCTCCATTCATTAAGACGGACTTGAAACACTTTTTTTTACTCGGCCCTTTAATTTCGACTTCAGAGTGGAAATTGCCTTCTCCCTTTATATGCTCCTTCGGCACCCACACAAAGACCGATGCCTCTTTGGAATGGAAGTGGTAAAGGAGTGGAAGCATATATAGGGTCCGAGTCATGAAATGGCTGTCCCATTTCGCGGAATGGCGAGAAGGGTAACGAAGGGGAGGCGATATCTTCAGGAAACTGTTCCCTAAATAGTGTGCATTAGATGCGTCAACGGTGGAAGATGAAAAGGGGAGAAAAAATAAGGGGTGGAATGAAGAAGGGACAGCTTTGCAGATTCGAGGTGGGGAAGGTCATAAACGAGTAGAATTTGACGTAAAGAATGGATTATAAAAGGGAGAAAGCATTCTTAAATTGTGTTACGGTTACCAATCATATATCAAATGAAAAGACCACCTGAGGGAAGATAACCTTAATGAGAAAGAATACATGCATAGTTGTGAGATATCTATAAATGAGAGGAAGATTTCGAAAAACCATTCTACAGCAATGAAATAATAAATTATACCTTTTGAATATACGGACGTAATTTAAATACGTTTTTCGATTATTCTATACTAAAAAATAAATTAATGTTTATAGAAAAAATTAATTGATCGATTAAATTGTGAAATTTAAAGTATAATCATCAAAATGAGACTTTCAAGGAATGCTATTTTTAGCTAACAAGTAGTAAATACTGTTTAATCAGTTTCAGAATTAGATAGGTAACAATATAATGTGTATTTCATTGAAGGGCAACATGGGTCTCGAAGGGCATCTGCGATTTAACGTACATTTACACGAAAATGTAATTTCTTTTCCGCTGTCAATTTGCTCTGAAAAATTCTCCAAACAACATTACGCCCAAAGTTTTGCGCCAGTCTATTGTCACATGTTTGCGAAGTTATTCCGATCGACATGTCAAAACAATACGTCGGCAAACGTGTGAAATGGTACTTGATAGCTAGGAAGGGGTAAATGTAGGAGGTGCGAGGGAAATGAGATTTTGAGGTGATGCTTTTGCTACAGTAGCTAGCGTTTCGGATTATGAATTAAAATTTACATTATTTAATGTCGGAATCAAAAGTAAGGATTCATGAACATAACGGATTTAACGAACGAAAAAAGTAAAATATATTAAATAATATTACATGATAGGCTGCTCGAAGATGGAGCATTGAATGAGGTATCAATTTAAAAATTATGAATTTATAAAACAAAAACTAATTTTGAAAGAATTAACACAAAATTTGATGCAGTAGGATCTTCACAGCGGAAAAAAATTTCCTTTTTAACTTTTATTTACTTCTTAATTCTCGATCGAAATATACTTCATCTGCTCTAAAATTAATCTTTTTATTTAATAATTACTTTAGAGATATCACTTATTAAATAATAAAAATTTCCAAAGTTTCAAATCTATTTATAGATTACTAAACACTAATTAGTTATTTTTCTAATTATCTCATTCGATTACATACAATTAGGTTGAAAATTGATCGCTCCCTACAATGAAAAGCATATAAAAGTTATTCTAATCTATTCAAAGCAAGAAATTTTATCTTCATTACTTCGTATTTTGTGTCATATTCAACTACAAATTTATTTTAAGTAGTCCTCATATGATGAAATGCATTTTCGGAGATGTCATTCCAAAGTTTACAATTTAGCACATTTAATTGCACATTCTGTAAGTTAATGAGCATGGTCTCCCATAAATCTGTTTGCTTTAAAAGAAAAAGTGTTTAAATAATGAATTATAGTCATAGAAAGGATAGTGGTTTAAAAAGTTGTAGAACCAAGCATGAAAACTAATCTATGAAGTTTTCATTGTTTAGTAAACCGAAAGAGAGGAAATATAAACAATATTCATTGAATTTCAAGATGACGGGGCTAATAAATAATGAAATTCCGTTTTTTATTATTATCTTAAGGAGGGGGAGTGTGAAAAAATACTTCCGAATTTTTGGATGGAAAATGTTGTTTAGCCGACCCATTATTGCCTTCGCAGTCCCTTTTGAAAGCTCCAATGGTCGAACGAAGTGATGGGTCCCATTGATTTCTGAAAATTGCCTCGAGATGAAAAGCATTACCGGAAAGAGCGAGTCTTTATGAATCTTGAAGGGGAGCACAGAGGTTATCGATTGGCCGAGAGTCTCATTACGTCCATTTCATTAAATGGATTTTATTCAGAGATAAATGTAATAACAGAGATTTAAATCGTTTAATGCAATTTATGGTGTGTCAAAAGTGCTTTTGACGCAATGTGAAAAAAGAAATTCAAAAAATACTTTCAATATTCTATTTTCTCGCTAGGCCCTTTGATAAACGAACTCTTAAATAATATGCTTTCGAGAAGTATATCTTTTTATTCATTCCCACGCATATATACACATAAAAATATCAATATAGTTTTCATAAATTAATAAATATTAATAAATTAAATTACTGTTCACTTCTTGAGAAAGTTACAGTTTTTAGTTATATTAATCACTTTTCTATAAATCTTGATTTTTTCAACGCTTAAACTCATTACATCGAGTAAAAATATAACTATTCAATTATCTTTCAAGAACTCGCAATAAACCTATAAAAATACTATCATTATATTTCGTCGATATAATGTAATTATTAGCATTATATATTCTAATTATATATTCAAGAAAAGCAAAAAATAATCATAAAGCTAGGAACTCCTTCAGAAGTAGAATAAAGGAGAGACCTCGTTACGACCCTTCGAGCAAATTATTCATCGGAAATAAAAGGAAAACGACGAGCAAAAGTGATCTTGGAAATGGGGATCGGATGAGAAAAAAGGAAGAAATAAATCAGAATGAGAAGTACGTTAAGGGAGCGAATGAGAGATTTGAACAATGGTGCAAAAAATGCTCTGGAATGGAGCATTGTAATCGGATATGGAAAATGAGTGGAAATAATAAAAAGAAGTGGACTCGTGTGCTGAATTAGGAGTCTGCATTCTAGGAATTGAGTTGCTAAGAGACGATCCAAACACGCCGCTCCATTCGACTCTTTTCCGCTCATAACGCGAAATGTTCTACTCTTTTTGTTATTGATCTTTAATCGTAGAGGACTTTAATTGCCTACGATTATTAGATGTTGCCCTGGAAGTGTTGCAGGATTTAAGTTTTTACCTTAGTTACTGTGTCACCGAAATAATTGTATCTCGCATTAGATAGCCTTTGCTCTAATGAAAATAAACCAAAAAAAATGTTTTACATTAAGTCTTCTTGTTGGCTCTTTTGTACCTCAAACGACGGCAATCAAAGTCCTATAAATAAAGTTGATGTATATTTTCCTTTTCTGGAGGAACTATCAAACAATTAAATTCGATATGAATGATTTCATATTCGATGAGAATATGAATATCAAACATTTCCATTGTGTAACCATTCTTTGATGCAATATAGAGAAAGATGAATGGAGTATTTATTCCTTGATATATTTATTTATAGTCACAAATATAAATTAACCGATGTTTTTTAATAATTTCAGCTTTTCCATCCGAAAAAATAAACTCTTTTTACTTACTACCATGGAATATCTACTAAAATTGAAGATTGATTTCCGTTCTCTTAGTTTATAAAAAAAGAGATTTGGAGTCTTTCTAATAAATCAAAACAGATTAATTTATAAAAATTTGAACTAAAGAACTGCTTGATAAAGGATAACCTTTTACAATAGAATGAAATAGCAGATGAATAATAAATAGTTAAAGAGAATTAAATCGTAACAACATTACATTTATATCTTTATTTCTTTTCTTTAGGTATTATGTAAAACGTAAATTAATAAGTATTACGCAATGGAATTTCATTATTTCCCTTAACTATAAAACCTTTAATTATTACAAATAATTAATTATCGTGACTCTCTACAATAAATCTTTTTCCTTACTCGTCCGAATCCTGCAAGCATTTATATTGGATATGAAGTGATTAACAAATTATTTCTTGACCAAAATTCATTGAGAAAATACTGAATATTTAGCGGCAATAAATGTTTGAAAATTTCTTAAACCAACCATTGGAATGACATTTGATGAATAAGACCAATTTCCCACATTCCTTTCTAGTTGAAAATAAAAATTTTCCTCCTTCAACAAAGAAGATTTTTTATAATTCCCATTAACCATTGGCCCCAGAGAACGTCTGCTGATTCGCCACGAGTTGAAAATCCCTTTTGTGGTTGGGGATTGATTAATAAATATCGATTGAAGACGATGAAATAGTGAAGGGCAGCTAGAATTGAAATCCAAAAAACTGGTAAAAAACATAAAAGAGAGATGAGAACTGAATGATAAATGGACAAAAAGCTCCACGAGTAAACCCCGTGTAATTTCTCCCTTCGGTAGTAGACTTGGCATGTGTTCAGAAGAAAGGAAAAATTGTAGAAATGATGGAGGAGTGGTGTTGTGATGAGGAAGAACATCTCACTCACCCTCTACCTTCTATTGGATAAGCACAATGGTGAAGGGTCAGCGGATAATTAGTCATTTAAGAGATGAGTGAAAGGAGGGTTAAAGATTTCCGGGAGATGAGGGTTTGGCTGTTATACGTATTTACAGTCCCAAGGCGATTGGATTTTACCTCAAGTAGATTGCAGGAGATTCGGGAAAGATTCTGCCAGGAGAGAATAAAGAAAATCAACAGTAACGTGAATTCAATGAGAAATTTGATAACCTGATGACGTTGGAATTTTCCAAGCTTGGTATCGGATTTTGTTTTTGCTCAGCTCATATGAAATAAATCCATGTAACGCCATTATAAAATATAGATTTCCATCGAAACTGTAGCAGATTTTTCTCAATCTCAAACCCTTCATTAATGAGTATCACAAGAACAGAAATTATATACTTTTATACCATAAATTCTCTCTGCAGATAATATATGATGAAAAGGAAATATTTCTAAAAATACCCTCTTTGAAACATCCTGCGTTCAACATATATTATAGATTATTGTATCTCTTGTGGCTCAAAATAAGAAAAAAAGATTAATGGTTCCATATATTTCATAACTATCCTTCGTAAGTATATGAATCAAATATCCTATAGAAGTTTCACTCACTTTGGATTCATAAGAGAAATAATGCTGCATTCCTTTTCACAGATACGGAATTCATTAAAACAGAATAATTCATCTCAAGGTATAAAGAGGGGCTATGTAGTAATCTTTAAATTAAAATATCACTTTTTCATATATAACGCATTTTACAGCTTCAAATGAAGTGATGATAGACGCCTAGAGTTAAGTTTAGTTAAAATTTATTTCGATCTTCATAGGCTTGAGAAAATTCCTTAAGTTAAAACAATAGATATAGCAGTAAAAAATAAAACTTGAAAAATAATGGTCTAATTAAAATATTTTATCAAAAACGTACCCATTAATCACTGGAGGAGGTACATTGTAAATAATCAAATTAAAAGAGTTATACTTTGAACAGAGCAAGGCGTAAATCGTTATTCTCTACTTAAACATGGTTGGCGCATCTGCATTTCACTTCTCATCGTCCTTTTAAATCTTACTTAATAAAAAGCAATCATAATTAATGATTCGCAAAAAGTGGACCATCAAATTCGATCCAATAAATCTAGAGTAAAAAAGGCCATTTTGCAAGTCCTTTCGGAGATTAATGTCGCAATAAATTTCGCTCCAGCAACGTAAACCATCGGTTCCCCAGAAAGCTAACAACCTGTCGCATTCTCATAAGAGAGGAAAATATAACCGAAAAGGAAAAGACACGGAAAATAAGCCACCCTTAATTTCTACGGAAGCATTTTCGGTAAAAATAACCCTCCTAATAATTTAAAAAGTTCTTTGGGAGGCGCTAAAATTGAACACTTCACACGGAGAACTTTTCGGAACAAGACGCTCCCCTCATTCATAGAAGCGGTAGCAGGTGTTGTTCGAATGCCAGGTACAAAGTGTGTGCCTTTTTGGGTAATACCGGAGGAGATGTGTCAGATTCGAAAGAGTTTAGGGATTACAGTGGAGAAAAAATACGCCATGGTCATTAGGTTGGAAGGAAGAAAATGGCGGGAAAAGATTACTTCTCTCGTGTGGAAGTGTGATTTTTAAATGGCTAGTGCGTCAGAGAATGAAGGCTTCCATTAAGGAGAAAAATCCTTTGGGATGCTTACTTCTAACAGGAACTGGTTACAACGTTGTGGGAGTGCTACATCCCATTGGGCTTTCCATGGTTATGGTGCAGACAAGAGAAATGCATATCAGTGTGACAGCGTGCAATGGACTTAGAAAGAGTTGAGTTATAGCTAAGATAGGTTAGATAAGGCGATAATGGATTAAATTCTCTCCGCTTTCGTCGAAATACTTTTTTATTCTGGATTAACCGTTCTTTAGGCTTTATTTACATACACATATTAATGGTTTTCCTATTTCTGTGCGCTTAATGTGGAACAGAGAAGAAGTAGGTAAATGTTGAAATTGAGGAATCTTATTCCAGGACTTAAAATTGATGTTCAATGGATGTTTTGAGTTATTTTAAATTAAAAAGGGAACCATAAATGCCAGGACGCGAAGTTAGTTAGAGAGAATTAGAATTCTTAAGCTCTTTCTCATAAAAATATGTAATATTTTATTTCAATCTAAAATTGTAGAAAATATTAGCTCAAATTAAAAGTTCGAAGAATAGTGTCGCAAATCTCAAAGTAGGTGTCTCATTTCTAGAGGCTATTAAATTACATCCTTTCATAAAGATTATTTCCTTGCTATTTCCTTTCATAGTTGAAATTATTAAGCGCAAGAGTATTTCATAAGTTTTTAAATTTCGGTGTTCTACTATGCGAATACTATTTAGTGGGTGCTCACAAATTTTCTCAAACTATTTGCACCAAAGTTATTCTCTATCTAAACTTACAAATCTTAATTTTAACATTTTTCTTCAAAAAATTATGTTCTGCCATTTCCGCAATCACAACTCGACCTATGCACCCTTTCTAAAGGTCAGCCAAGGCCGAATAAAAGATATTCGAAAATAACTAAAAGTCTGACATATGTTCAATAAATATTAAAAAGTAATAATTCGTGAACAATTGTATTGGATTAAAATGCAATATGCTTTAATTCAAGGAGAAATCATTTTAAAATACTAATGTACTGTAAAACAAAAATGGGGAAGAAAACTTTTCCATTTACTATATAAAAACCTAAATTACAGTGAGTCAAAGAAGTCACTAAATGATGGTAAATTAGAATTCTATACACTACATTCTACATGCTATTGTCCAACAAGTTAAACGTGTTATAGCTAGCTGCAACAAGGATTTTGTTTATTTTCAACCAACTGGATGAATTTGTTTAAGTTACTTAATTAAACTTACATAGAAAGAGCTGAAAAAGCAAATTTTGGTCTAATCACTCAATATTTATCGTATAAATAAATCGTGTACATTTGAAATCGCTCTTCTATTGAAGATCATTTCTAGTTAGTATAAATGTATATTATTTGCAGGTAGTATGTATTCTATAAATTACTATTTACTATATTACACTGTTATTAAAGATGCCGGATTAGGATATGGAGAAATGGGTTAAAATAATTTAATCCCTAAATTCATCTACTCAAGTTCATGTATCATTAGTTCCACAGTTTTCTAGAATTGAAATTAGTCTCGTTAAGCCGAAAATTTCCATAACAACGCACAATTTTGATGATCCGACGGTATCAAGGTGTTTACTTTCATGGAAATGAGGTTAAAGTTGGTCAATATATTAAAAGTTTTATGATTAGGTATGCATTTACATTTAATCCCACGCACACACTCTTTATATATACACACATGCTTATTTATACATACTTGTTGCAAATTATCCTACGTAGCGGAACGGGATGAATTAAAGTCGGCAAAAACTAATTATGGAATGAGCAAACATAAGAGAGAAAATAAAAAAGGGAAAAGGAATAAAGAAAAGCGAACAACCGCGAGCGCGTGACTGAAGAGAACGTGCGGAACTTGTTTGCTCCTAGAAATGTTCGTTTTCATGCTCTTGACACGTTGTGACCACTGAGAGTACTCACCTCTGAGGGAAGTTTGAACAGTTAGCCGTTTACATTTCTTACTCGTTCACGAAAGTAAATAGGAATTACGGCCCGTTAGTTCCGTACGAACAAAAATAAAAAGAATGTTTATAAATATCCTGAAAGATTGTATATTTTCATTCAAATGAAAAAATCAGTTTTACAGTGAAATACGATAACTAAACAAATATCATATCGCATTTTACGTTATGAGTTAATTTAATATTTATGGAACTTCTTGCATTAACTATTACCAGAGTTTTATTCTCTGTAATAATCGTGGAAAGAATGAAATCAAATACGTTTCATTTTAAGAGAAATATTGAAAGTAAACGGATGCAACGGGCAGGCACTTATTAACAGTCTCATTAGGATAAAAACTGGAAGGCATCATTTTATAAGCTCCTCTTTGATCAGCAGAAACACCGAAATTCTACTTGAAAATTCAAAACTCTATAACAAACTATTCCTCTAACATAAATTTTGCTATATATGTGATAGAGAACAGAGAAGAAAAAATATGGCAATGGAAAATAACGAAAAAACGAACGTAATATGTAGAACATTTAATAGGAAAGAAGGAAATAGTTGTTATACAAAGTACATCTACATGTACATATTTACCCTGTAGGGCGCCTTTCGGCGTTTGGCAGGGGAAAATATAGTAAAATAGGAAAAATATTGAAATACTTCTATCGGTTAAGCTAAAGTTAACCGATTCATTGTGTGATCAATGAGAAGAACTGTTATTCAAATTGGAAATTTAACTTTCAATGTCCTCTTCCCTATTCTTTACACCCATATAATTTCAAAGTTATGATGTAGATGTGTGATGTGGAGTTGTAGAAGAATGCAGAATAATATTTGCGTTGAAAGATCCGACATAAAGAAGTATTACAAAGAATAGGAGGAAAGTGGAAAATAAGGAAGGTATCGGAAGAAGTATCAAAAAATAGAAAATTATGAAAATCAATGATAGCAATCAGGTTCTCAAGGCTAAAGCAGAAAATATGCAAAAATGGAGATCTCGATTTATCATCAAAGCACCTGTCAAAAGTCAGAAAAACAATTATGATGATGAACCATTAAGTTTTGATGATAGATTTCCTATTTCTCTGAATTAATTTTTTAAATTTGTTAAAAATAGACATAATTTGATTTTAATATTAAGCACTCTGACATAAAAAAACATCGCATTTATATCAGATCAATACAAAATAAAAATTTTCGTAGAACTTAGTGCTATATGTTTATAAAAAAACAAAATATCGTATACGAAGGATTTTTATTGTCACCTTATCAGATATTAGAAATGAGATCTTCTGACATCTGAGATTTTTGAATTGAGATAAATTAATTTCTGAGAACAATACTTACTTATTGTTTCTAATGAAAGAATAAATCTCTTTTGGTTGGAATTTCTTGGTACTTTCCTTAAAAACAACGGCTATTTAGAGACTATTTTTGTATCATTACACTCCAGTTCTTTCTCAATCGTTTTTTTTCATAGACTTTTTTCTTCTTGGACGAAACTTTTTACGCTTAACTCCACAGATCACTTCTAATACATTAACGTTGGATCTAAGAACCATATCTCGATTCTTTTAACTGAAATAATATTCTTTATTTTTACATGAGAATTAAATGAATGAATATAAAACTTTGCGTTAAAGTTGAAGATATCGGATGCAATTGAATGCTAGTTTGAGACATGAATTTTGAGATTTCAGCCCTTCCAATGGGAACGTCTTTAACGTGTGAGTCGTGTCTAATAGCTGGACACTCGGAGCGTTTTTTTAGTTAGAGACAATAATTAGATTTACCTCAATTACCGGTAATTAACTTGCTGAAGCAGCCGATGACCTTTCAAGGGGTTAAAGCGATTAGCACTAGTTATTGATTCAATTTTGAGAAGCTGTCCAAATTAGAGATTAAATTAGGAGGCTTCTATTGCGAATCGGTTGTTCTCAGTGGATGAGCACACGTACCGTGCATTCACATTACGAGAGATACCGAATTTATCTCTCTCAAGGCAAAGATCGATAATCAGTAGCCGCTAAATATTCCCACGTTCGAATACGAACATAGACACCCAGCTTTTCCACACTTACTCCCTGAGAGAAAAAAGATGACAATAAGAATGCGCATGCATGAAATGTAATTCGAGATAATGGAAAAGTTTATCTAAATTTACTTCAAATGAAGATAAATGAAACTGAAATTAAACCAATAGTTAGAAAATAGTAAAAGAAGCCTATTATGATCTCCAAACCATCCTCACCAACAAAAATCTTCAAATATTTAAGAGGCTGTAAAGGGAAATCTCAAGTTACTTTGCTTTTTACGACTAGAAAAACTAATATGATATGAAGAGCGCTTAAAATATCCGTAAGTTTGATTTGAATCCGAATTTCCCAGGCAAATTTTATAATCCACTACAATGGATAAACTGAGAATTTCACCTCAGACATAGAAAGCTACCTTTATGGAGCTCAGTGGAAGTAATACTCATCAATGCTCCTGAGAGCATTCGGCTATAGACCCCTGAAATGCACTAGAGGCCTTCCTTTTACATCCCCAATCTCTTTTTCGCATTTCCATGGTATCACTCCTGTTTCATCCTAGGAAGAAGAAATGGATGGAGACGAATTATAAGGAAAGAAACATGTGCGACTCTCCAAATTGTAGCATCCAGAAAAAAAGAGTAAAATAAATAGGTGAAATGAAAAAAATATTTAAAATCTATCGCAACAAAACGATTCTTGCAATGTTAAAAGAAGAAAATTGAAAGGATGAATTTATGAAACAAAAGATAAATAACATGTTCCCATCTTACGAAAAATTATTTGGGTGCGATAAAATGTCATAAATTTACGACGAGGCTAATCGAATCTACTTACAATTCCGCTATGTGCATCAATAATAATATAAAAAATTTAAAAAGCTTCTTTTGAAGCTTCTTATGAGAATAAAATTATACTGTGAATAATTATCGCTCTAATATTTAAATGTCAATAAATAAAAGACAGACTTCTGTTTATTAAGGCGTGTCATTGAGCCATTGATTGTCTACAGAAAAATGGACGATCTTTCAGTGATAAAATATATGTCGGACTGAACAACAAAGTATCATAAATTTTTTTTATTTAAAGAACTATTCTTTTGAATAAAAATAGGAATTTCTTAATATAATAGAGGAAATGATAAAAAATTGAAATTCATAGGAGGAATGCAAGCCCATAGTTAGAGATAAAATTTTGTTGTAAGTGAAAGAATGAAGGAGATTATATTAAAAAAGAAACAAAATGATATTAGGAAAAGATGGGTCACAATCTTTCTTTTACATGTTGATAACCATAAAAAAGAGAATGAGTTAATAAACTATTATAAATAAAACCTACAAAACTTATTCTTGTATTTTGTTTATATGACTTAGAATAACGGATAATGGAAGGACTGTATATATCAAGAAGGGGTGAATATATCGATACTGCATGTTTTGTGATTCTTCATTAGGATAATTGTATATCGGCATATTTCGGTAGTACGCCATTAAATTTCGGAATCACCGTTTCTTTTGTAGAGGATATATGAGAAGCATTTCCGACAGTAGCAAAAACAAGAGCCCAAGGGAATGAGAAAATTCTAATTCGAGTAAGGAAACGTCTTCTTCGCAGATTTACGACGCTCCAGCATATCCATCCAGCAGAGATTCACGTGCTGATAACCTCTCGTGGAGATAACATGAGGAAAGAATCGGGCGTTGAAGAGGAAGGAAAAATTTCACACCACCAAGAGGGGATGATTATAAGGGAGTAATACAAAGGGAAGGAGAGTAATCTAGCAGAGAGGAGCAGTAGGGAGGCTGAGACGGTGGAAATAGGTGTAAAGGAATGAGAGGAAATCGTGCGGAAAACAAAAGGCGGAGTGAAGTCGGAGAACTGGTTCGTATCCCTCGCGTGCGTCCTCCCAAACAGCAGCCCTCGTAAAAAGTATATATAAAAGAAGGCTTCTCTGTGATGAGATATGTGCGTGGAAGGTACGGCACGCGATATCATGCTGTGTACGTTGAATGGCGTCGGCATCTCTCTAAGATTTTTCGGAGGGAAAAAAGATATAAAAATATATGTCGGAAAGAAAGCCCCCGATGAAAGAGGTGAAGGACGAAGGGAAGAGCCAGGAAATGAGAATGGAAAAACTTCGTATGGACTATTATTCCCCTTTCCTTGGCTGTCAAGAAGAAGGGACGCGAGAATGGTGGATAAGAAAGGAAGTGGATGAGAGGAAAGAAGTCTCTACGACATCCTAGGAGCGGTTGAAAGGAGAATATGAGATTCAGCAATAGACGCCAATAAAAGCAATTCATGGGAATGAAGAACTTTCCTCGGCTTTATTCATTTTAATACTACGTATAAGGTTCCAACAAGTATAGATTTACCTATGAATTCACGGACTTGAAAAAGTGAAACTTTAGTAAACCCTTTTCGAAATTAAGATATTAGGGGTGAAATAAATTAATTGATATGAAAATCAGTGATACAGAGAAGTTAAGAACATTTTGGGAATATTTTGTGCAAGGTAGCAAGTTCGATTAATATAGAAATAGATTAAAATCACGGGTCTAAGTGCAATAAAAATTTAAGTATCTTTTAATCTATCCTTACATCCTTACATTCAACAACTTCCAAATACTCTTCCGTTCCTAATAACAGTTTCCGGATGAAAGTTCTTAGGTAGTACAAATATTTAATCACATAATCTAAATACTTTCAATGACAGAATTCAATAAAATAAAAGACCGGAGACTTTAGTACAGTGTAATTCGTTTGTGCGTTTGAACTTGTTACATAGATTTAATTCTCAGACGACCGGTTTCAACGAATGGTCTCCATCATCAGGCACAGAAACAAATCAAAGAAGCGTATTTGCACAAAGGGGCGCAAGTAAAGAAGGAAGAGCAGCAGTATGGGAAGGCGCTCATTTAAGACTTTGGGTAAAAATAACGTGAATCAATTTTCAGGAAATTAAGGCCCTTGCTTTTGTAGGATTTTCGGTTCAAAGTCTCCGAATTTATACAGATGCTTCGTAAAATGTGAAGTCTTATTGATAAAATTGGTTTCCCTTTGCTCTAATGTTAGAACTGTATTGGCCAATGTAAACCTCATCACATTCAAAGCATTCCAATTTGTAAACTCTTGATTTCAACTGGGTGTTAATTCTATTCTTATTAAAGCAAAAACCAGACGGTCTTAGGGAATCCTTGAATAGCAAGATAGCAATTTTCAAATGAATGTTTGTTGATAAAATTCAATTGAACCTATTTGTATAAATAGGCAACTTCATTTCGTTTCTGTACCTGATAATGGCGACCATTCGCTGAATCTGGCCGAATGAGAATTGAATCTGTGGAATAAGTACGAATCCCGTATCTTTAATTATTTTGGAGACCACAAAACTAGAACTTCTATAAAAATTTTCCATCTTCAGTTTTCACGGAATTTCTTCAAGTGGTTTTAACGCATACGTAATTCTTTTGCGTTTATTATCGAATAAAATGACCCAATAGCCTTTTTATCCAATAATCTAATGCCGATAATGATAAATTCGTTTCTTTATATCATTTCAATTGAGAATTTCTCACCACTGCAGTCTCTCAGAATAAATAAACACTATTCATCAGCGGTTGAGATTTCCGCAATAATCCCCAATACGGGTGACCAAGTGTGGAGACAGAGATAGCAGTCACCCGATCGAACTCCCTGTCCCTATCTAGCTTAGCCCACCTCTAAATAGCTTCCTAAGTCAATCAAGGGTGGCCTTCAAACGTAAAGTTCTCTTGAGGACCAAAGAAATATCCCCTCCAGCCCAATATATATTTTCTGACAGTGATAGTGAAAAAGAGTAAGGATAAGAATTTTGTATTGGATGGTGAAAATAGTTGGGAAGTTAAGCAATTGTCGAAGCTAAGGTCTATAAATAGCCCTTATATCATGAGACATTCAGTTTTAACATGGAATTATTAAGAACGGATACCTTTGAATTTATTTTCGTGGATGTGCGATAAAGGACGAGAATATCAAGTAAAATTGACCTAAGATCAATTTGATAAGAGCTCCTCTTCATAATATTCATGGAACACCGCGAATTTTTCACGTTCTTCACTTATGCTGGATGGATCAATGGCTCAATGGTCTCAGGGTATGAGGTTTGAGTCCATTCAATGACTCAATGAATTAACATATTTCAAAAGCATTGAAAAAGCATCAATGAACCATAATTATTCGAATGATTTTATGTGAAATGAAATAATAGATGAGATTTTAGATGATAATAATATTTCATTAAAAATTATTATAATCTAAAATTATATACATTAATAAAATCATCCTATGGGAATGATTAGGAAAGACAACACAGCCAAATAAATTTAAATGCCATTAAAATCTCATAAAAGGCTATCACCGAAAAATTTTAATGATAATTTTAACAAATTACTATTATACGAATATATTGGTATTTTTTGGATTTCAGTTTATTTCTTTTTACGTACTTTATATGAATACTTTTCTTGTCAACAAAATATCAACTTCAATGTATATCTTCTCCAGAGAAGATAAAATTCTCTCAAGACAATAAAATATGTGACTACATAAAGAAACCTAAAAGTAAACAGATAGAAACAGGATATTTCCGAAAAAATCCTTTGAAATCAGCAACCATCTGTAAAAGGAAGATACGACAACTGTGATCTCTTTCATTCCTTGCGGAATCAAGTTGAAAGGAACAGACGACATAAAAACACTCTCTCTAGCGTCCGAAACATACGAAGCACCTCTTCATTTGCCGACCTTCACTCTTTCGGTACATCTTGTACGCCGATGGGAGACAATGTTTCACTTAACCGAGTTATTTCACACCCTCGCCCTGAGAGGGCGGCTTAAAAGAAGGAAGACATACTGCGATGAGACAACAGTGGGTGAAGAAGGCCTCCCTTCGGAGAGTCCTCAGCCCATTTGTCTTCGAGAACAGGGGAAAAAGATAGGGCAAGGAAGGGGTGAAAGATGGAAAGAAAAAGATTGGTCGAGTCACAGAAAGGAAAGAATACTCTTAAAAGGCGGATGTAAGAGACCACGATAAAAAATGGAAATTAAAGAAAATGGCGCATCTAACGTGGGAAGGATTTGCATGTCTCGAGAAGCGGCTTCTTTTCATTCGAGACGTCGGCTGAGGAAGGATCAGAAGAAAAAATGGAGCCGAAGGGGATGCGGATGAATTCGTGCCGACATCGCGAAATAAAGAAACGCTTTGGAGCTCTTCAACCACCTCATCCTTTATTCAAGGCTGAGCTTCTAAAGGAAAAATCGCATAGGTCCTTTCAATTTGAGGTACTTGGTTCGAGTCTAGCTTGGTTCCTCGTTCATATTTCTTGCTTGCATTTCATCTATTTTAATTTGAAAATGGGCAGCTGAATTTATTTTTTGTTCTCAAATAATAATTTAATAACATCGATAAGAGCTAAAATTTACTCGTACATTCCTGATCGACCAATTAAGATATTTATTAATATAATGGTAACTTTCGATTATTATCTCTTTATATTTGAACAAAAATCATTCCAAGGTGAGAAAATGAACTTTCATTATTCACTTTATAAAGATGTTTATCAAAGGGAAGATCGTTTCTGCTACGGACAGGTAAGAAAGTAAACTGAAAAATGCAAATAAAATATTTCAACAATAGAACAGTGATATATGAAATATATCGGATAAATTACTTTGCATAGAAATAACCTCAAAAATATTACTGTCGAAACAATGAATTTGTGGAACAGTCACATCCTTCGCCTCCCACGAATGCGGCCACTTTAGAGGACGTTTGAGGCAGGAGTGGAGGAACCGCTCTTTGACAGGAAAACAACCTTTTAATCAATAGATTTATCGTAAAACTGTCAATTTGAAGTAGATAGGCTTTTACTAATATAAATCAACCACTGAGAAATTTTCCGTTTTTTTGGAGAACATCCATTATTTTATGCAATTCTGAAATTTTCCTGTCGTTTACATGCCATTGTGATCTATATGCAGGAAGAATGACTTCATAGTAAAGGCGTGTAAAATGGATTTCATTCAGAATGATATTCGCGAGAGAAACTATTTGAAAACCCGATGCGATATATAAGTAGATCTTGGTCCAACGGAATTTAGCAAAAATAATTTCTTTCGCGTATAACTATGTAAGAAATATTGGATTTATAATTACGTATAAATAAAACAAAGGCGTGATATTGGAAAAAATATGCATTATCTAGCCACTAAATACTTATACTCACCATGGATTTTGTAATCTGGAATGAATATTTACGCTAAATATTCATTCGATAATCCTTCTCAAACGATTCTAAAACTTAACTTTATTATCTTAAATGCTGCCTTTTAACCGAAACAGTAGGTGTTGTAGATTATTAAATGGAACATGATCCCTTTTTCGTAAGAATACTGGTAAACTATCCCTTTTTTTGAACAACATGATTGGTAACGTAGATTTTACAAAGGTTTTTAACGGAAATCTGATCAAGTATGCTTCGGAAAGTTTTTCTCTATTTTCGGAATATAATCCTGGTAATGAACAACCTAATGGCCGTGAGCAAAGACTTCATTTGTCTCTCTGTCCCGAGCAGAACTTGAAAGGGGAATATATTTTACGTCGATTTTTGAGCCTTTGAACATCCTGTGGATGTCCTCAAATTTCCTCTTCCGTTTGTGACCGCATCTTCCCTCTCTAATTCCCATCCTTTTTATTCCACCGCTCTTTTGACCGCCCTTCAGATGTGCCTAAGCAACGTATACTCTCAAGTGTATACCTGAGTAGGATAGAAGAGGTGTGAATGTATACATTTCAGAATTTAAAGGATATCTTTTAAAAAGGAATGAACCCGGGACTTAAGGGTTATTTGCAAATCTCCCGCCGGTCATGATCAATGTAGTGATATTTAGAAATTCTTCATGATTCATAATTTAATCTTTAGAACCTAAAACATACAAACCGTTTCCATGGTGGGTGCGTAACATTTATGAGTAGAATTATTCAAAATCCTCTAAAACGGAAGCTGAAGATATCCTCATACTGCTAATTCCTCGCTGTCTCTGGAATTCTCCTTTTCCCTCGTTATTCCCAAGAATGAGACGCTAAATCCATTTACTTCCGCATCCCTAAACTTCCCAAGTTATGAAACTGGTTGAGGAGGTAGCACTAATCCTTTCAGGTACAAATTATAATCTGTTATTAGAATCTCTCAAAAGGATTAGTTTAGTGAAAATGAGTAACATTATTCCGGCTGCTTTTAAAAATTCTCTAAGGTTATAAGATTTGATACAAAGTTAAATATCTTTTCCTTAATTGTCATGTTAATGGAAATCATCCACGATTTATAATACGGAGATGATTAGTCTCATCGAGTCTTATAACGGCGAAATGTAAGCCAGTTAAATCTCCGCTGCCAGAAATGGAGGGTAAGGGAAAAGTTCTTGATATATGAGCTGTAAAACGCATGATTGCTTCATCAATCCCGTTTAAAGGTAGACTAGTTACTTTTGCAATCAAGGGTTCAGTTGCTTATGGCCATGAAGTTTATTATTACGTTGTAAATTGTTTGAAATAGGTGCTCAATGAGAGGAGAATACATGAATCTATACTTTAATTAAAAGAGAAGCTTTCTTTAGGCTTCGTTTATTTTTCAGGAATAAAATGGCGCAATTCAGATAGCTTAAAATGCTCTTCTCTGGGGAAAAATATAATATTTTCTATTGAATCTAGTAACTTATCCGCACGACGATATGATTTAATTTCTTTAAAGGCCGCCCAATACAGAGACATGGGCAATATAATAATATGAAAGACAACTACTTGCCAAAAAAATTTCTAAAAAGAAGGATAACAAGGGCACAATTAACTATATAACAAAACTACTTCTAATTTAAATCAGAATCGGGACCTAAATTTCAAAATATACACGTATAAAATTATCTATCGATTTTTATTGAAATATTCCTGTTGATTTTCTGTTCGTAGATTAGCATACATCTGTAAATTATTTGTTTCAGCATTAATTTGTTATGTTCCTATTATGAATTTTCAGATTTTGATCAAATGTTTTCTCAATAATTTGCTTCTATTCATCTTAAATGAATTTTAAGTTTTAAAATTATATATTTTTTTATATTAATTATTTAGAGTAAGAAAACTGCTCGGTATTTACTAAAATATGAAAAACAGACTTTTACAATTTTATTTTAATATATTATAGTAATTGAAATATATTTTTCTAAGATCCTTTACGCCTTAGAAGTAAGGTTTTAGGACATCATCAAGTATCCTATTCCAATCCTTCATCAATCTTTTTATAAATTAAAATATCGTGATGTCTTTCCGTTTTTTTCTGAGTTAAATTACACTCATGCAATTTAAAGCTCATAAATCGAGATATATTATTTTCTTCTTCTGTCCTTCCTCTATAACCTGTAAGATGCTTGTACTTATCGATTTATTCTTTTTCCTACGATTACCACCTTCTGCAACATCCCTAATGATCATCTAATAAAATCTCAACATATTCCAGTATTGCTCCTACCATTCGTTTCAATGCCAATTCTTTCTACAACTTTACTTTCAACTCCATGGCTCATATCCCTCTAATTTTCTCTTCTTACGTTGTTTGAGAAGATTAAATGATGCATTAATTTTTAATTTAATCACCTTTCTCACATTAGTTAAAGTTATTGATCAATAGTTGTCTTTACAGATGAAATTCCAAGAATATTGAAAATACTGAATTGAATTAGAATTTCTTGGAAATTTCATTGAGAGAAATTTAGAAATTGATTTTGAGATTTAATCCTTTGGGTTGTGACGTCACATCTCTTTCAGAAAATCGTTATGTACGCTGCGTCCCATGCAGCGGCCAATCGGAGTAAACGCCCTGACGAAATTACTTGTACTGAGGGTGACTTTAACCCCATCGACCAGTGGAGGCGTGCGTTGACTCTGAGAACCACATTGCGCTTCACAGAGGGCGACTAACAAGGCAACGTGCCTCCTCATGTCTCCTCCGATAACGGCCCTCCGGACGCATGCATGCATAAACACATCCATGAAAAATATTATCCGCACTTTTAATTCGTGCTTCCTTCTTAATTTTCACCTCTACTTGCTCGATTTAAAGATGCGTGTTGCTACGTTCTTTCCTTCATCGGTTCGTTCCTGATATTTTTCCTTTTGTTTTACTACGCAAAGCTCTCGTTCAATTCTGAAGTTTTGATTTCTTTTCCTTTGACCATTTTAGCAATTTAGATTGGACCTCTTCAATTTTATGATTATGCCTTTCATCTCTAAGTTACTCCCCTATTATCTTCATGCTCTTATCGGAGTAGGCAATATTGTTTGGAAAAAGCGTGGTACGTTTTCCAGTTATAAAAGTAAGATATTGATTAACTGAAATAAAATTCCTAAGGTATTTAGAAATATGAAATAAATTTGATCCTCCAAATATATTTTGAAAATTACTATCACGTTCAATACAATAAGTATAAAAGCCGTAGATATAAGGGATCTGATTGATGAATTTTTTTAAAATTGAGAATTAAATTATACTGGAATTGAAATTATACTGAAATTGAAGGAAATCGAAGGAAGAAAACAAATTGAGTAAATTTCTCGATTAACGAGATTTAAATATCACCTAAAGAAATAGATATTGAGAGTATTTCAAGAAATCACCCTCCGTCTTGTGTACATATATTTTCTAGGACACCGACTGATTTCCTATTTTCATTTTTCCATTCATTTGCGAAACAGACCAACTCCTTCTAATAGCCTCTATTTCGTTTCTCCTTCTGCACATCCCTCACCTCACGCCATTGCCCTCCTTGCAACTCTCCATTGCCACACTTTCATCTCTCGAGTCACCTCAATAATTACTCTGTCAGGTCGGAAATTCAAGGTAATATGTTCCGTGTCCAGAGCAAGGACTTGGTCGGATAATAGAATTTCAGAAGAGGGACCGTTTGTTTTTATTTCATTTCCTCGTTTTTCTTTATTTCCTCTCTCTTGTGAAAAGTGGGAATGTTGAAATGAGTATGGCTATGGCGGAATCGAGAAGAGAATGGAAATAAAGGAGAAATTAGAAGAAATAAAAGAAGACAAATAACCTGTGAAATGACCTTCGCAAACAGCTAGTTTCTCTCTACGAACGATGAATCGGAAACTCGAATCTCGTAACTTAGTCTACTGGAAAGAGAACTTGCATGAAAGAATACTTTATCACTTGCAATGTGATGAAAAAAAGGCGGTCTACATCCGGAGTACTTTTTCAACCATTGTTTCTTGACAAAAAAAGATTTGATATCCATAACTTTCCTCACTTATATTTCTTATTAGCATATGAGCTATATTTTTTCCGAAATCAACGTAAGTTAATTCTATTCTCATGCCTTGTATAAAACTTTCCCGAGCAATACCACAGCAGTTGAAAATTACACACAGAGATATATTATATATTGTGTATGCATATATATGTATGTAATGTAAGCATGTATTACAGAAAACTTCTTAAAACCTCGCATAATGAAAACGAGGTTAGCTCCGTTTGCAAACTTGTTCAGAAATAATTATATTTTACAAAAGAAAATATCTTTTTCCCTTTCTTAACAGGCAGATTATATTAGTAATTTAACAACGCCTGCCTTTTTCAAAACTGAATTATTAATTCATCTATTAATTCCTGATTAATTTCGTCCACAGTCGTAAGTGATAATCTCCTCATGAATTCACAGCCATTGAAAGCTTACCTGAATCTCCTCTTAAATATTTACCTCTCATTACTTACGCCCAATATTCTGAATTCCTTCGGCTAACCCCCTTTTCAAACGTGAAATCTCACCAAATAAATAATTAATTCGGATCAAAACCGCTACATATTCCCTTTTGCCAACTTACATAATCTGAGTTCTCTAAATTTTCAATCTCTTTTTCTTTCTATAGCTCTTAACGTACTACATTGTATGTCTAATTTTAATACGTAATAAATTGAACATGCATTTTATTTACTGATCGAAAATAAAGACATCATTCAGAATACTTGTATGTAATTCGAACTTCAATTGTATTTGTAATATATGAAAGAAATGACAGCTCAAAATACCCTAAATGTAATTTTCAATATTCAATGATTAATTATTCCGTTAATGCTATGAATATTCTTACTCCAACTTTTTAATATGTGCCTTTATAAAAAAGATGAAGAGAAAAATATTGGAATTATATCGATTTCTGAAATCACTTCGTATATCGATTTCAGTAAATTAAATTGAGAATATAGTATTTTAAAGAACAAGATGTATTTCTGCTATTTATATATCTAATAAAAATTGGAATAATGAGTTTCAGATAATTCATTGTTAATTTTATTAAAAATATATTTTAAATTCCTAAAATGGGGAAATTCCAAAAAAAACTTCTAGTGGTATCCCTTTCTCTGAATATACAGAGGATTTTTCCCATCGCGAATCCGGGGAAAGCGTGGGCGCTTACATCTCCTAAATTGTTATCCCTCGTATAAAAAAGAAAGTTTTCCTCAACTCACGTTATTAATTTTTTCACATAGGCTTGCTTTTGAAAATTTCATTAGAATCAAATTGGTCTCGGAAAACAAGAAGGCGAGGCAAAAGGAACGGATGATCAAAAAGGCTGTAATAAAAATTGCTTCGGTTGTAAAGGCATTTCAAGGAGCGAAGATAAAATTATGTCTACTGTGGTCAGGATATACTCATATTCCAGCGAAAACTACCTTCTATATTACTAAAAATAACTGAAGGTAAAAATGACTCAAACTTTGGTATACATATTTGAAATCGAAATCTTAATAAAACAACTGAACTCCAATTTGAGTATAAAATTGTGTATTTTAATTGGAGAGAGAACAAATACGATAAAAATTAAAAAAGATTAATCAGTCCACATAGGATCTTTATGCATAATTATTGGACGTTGGAAAATCTCTTCTTTCATAATGTTCATAAGAATTAAGAAATGTAAATTTTTTAAAATATGATTTAATTGGGAAATCAAAATATTCATGTTAAAAAGAATTTTAGAGTGTAAATTTATTTGATCAAATTCTGATGTTAGAATATTTTAATAACATACATTATCCCTATTTTTAACTTAGTCATTTATTTCTGTTTCGTAGTTACGATCATAATTAAAACTCCGTAAAATCTAAAATCGAAAACATTTTTTATAAATACTTTCATCTCTAAAACTCTAATATTTAGGATATAATTAAGTTTCCGAATGACTTATTTACTCACTAAACTCACTTATTCGACTGAATTAAAGAAAACGCTGCATAATAACGTTCAATGTAATTCAGCAAACATGAACTCGTCAAAGGACTTGCACAAAATGTTTATTTAATGTTTTGGAAGAGAAAAACCAATACCACCTCAAACTAACCTTTATCACGAAATATAAGTTTTTGGATTGAGATAGAGAAGAAACTTCCTTTAGAGAAATAAACCGCTGCTATTCGCCCCCTTACCCTCGCATCCCCTAAGGCCTACAAGAAATAAGGTTCTCCGCCCTTGACAAAACCATCAAAGACTCTCCTCCGGTAGCTGGAAAAAAACTTGCTCCTTGGCTACTACTCGAGCAAAAGTGGGGGGTTTGAGGTTTCCAAGAAAGGGTGCTTTTTTTAAGGGCTCATTCCATTCTGTGTTTCATTCCTCTCAAATTTTCCCTTCCTATTTTCCTCTCCAACTTAAAACGCACAAACATCCAGGATCGCGTGCATACACTTTCACCCGTCATTCCCTTTCAAAAGTCTTCCCCTCGATCCGCAAAAATATTTCCTAACTTTGGGGGAGAAATTGCGTGGATTCGCGAAGAAGGGCCCTTATGGAGAAAAAATTATACTTGAAAATATCTTTATTTCCAAGAGCCGGTCGATTTGTTTCTAAGACAACTTGATCGAGTAAATTCATATCCCTGAAAATTATAAACAGCTACTACATTGCGTTCCTATTTTTCTCCTTCTAGTAAATATTTAAGAAACTCTTTATTGAGACCGTTTGATAGAAAACATTCAAATTATCCCAAGAAATTCATTTGAGAGTAGGAATTATCTGAGTTAAGCATCACTACACTGTTTATAAGGAGAAATTTTCAATACGAATTTAAAAGATTCTTTTACATTTCCAAAATATATTGGTAAAATAATTCTTTTAGGTTCGTCATGTAAGGCAAAGAATCCATTTTTATAAATTAATGTGGAGAGCAGAAATATTCAAGCAAATTGCATTCATAGGAAGACTATATAATACTGTAAGTTGCCGGATTCGTTGGCGGAATAATTAGTATGCTAATCTTCTAATGCTGAGGGTTCAAATCCCGGCTGAGGAGGAAATTTTCCTCTCAGGGTCTGGATGTTTGTGACGTCCGTTGTTAAGTTTAGTACCACACTGTAACTGTCCATAAAGTGGATGTTTGTGCGGTCTTTGATAATAAATAAAAAAGTTATTCTTTGTGATAATTAAATAGTTTTCCAGAGTAAATCAAGAGTTAAATCATTCACACTTTAGTTGCTTGTATCTACGTTTACGAGATACGTTTAACAAGAGATAGACTTTTACACATGATGGCTCAACTTATCAAAATTAATTTACATCCTTCTGTGAAAAATCAGTTTAAATTTTTGAAAATATTCAATGAAACATGCAAAGCATGATTTCAAATTTATACATTAACAACAATCGTACAATTTAATTTCCTGTTTTATGTATTATAATTTTCTGCGAAAATCACTCTTCAATGCACGTTATTGTATAAACATGTCCCTAAATCATTTTGAGGCACCAAAATTTATTTCTATATCCTAAATTTTTTTACGGTACAAAAACTATGAGTAATTATTTAAAGCTCAAAAATGTTACAAAAATGAATAATGATATTAACACCTTTATTTTGCTTCCTTTTCCTTAAAATTTTATTTCCCGAGCTCTTCGCGACCACTACTTAGATAAGAAACATTTCTAAGCGCTTCCCTTTCTATAAACTACCCCATTGAATTTCACGCACACGTTCCTTCTTCTCCTTAACGACAATTTTCTCTCCTCTCTCTTATCCTAAGGGCACATCGCCCTCAAGTGTCCGCTTCACCATAGCGAAGGAGGAAAGGGATGGAGTGTGGGTGCACGCGGCTCAGGTGAACAGTGGGAAAGTTAAACGAAAGAGTAGCTGTGGTAGCAAAATCAGAGAAAGACGAGGGAAAATGAGGATAGACTGGAAGGGATTTTGGAGATTGAAGGTACTTTGTGAGATGAATGCTTTTTAACGCTCATCGATTCAAAGTGAACATTCCATTTCATCTTGTGCAGAAATAAAAACATTTAGAAAGCTCAGAAGAAGTTTTAGAGAAAACTTAGCAAAGCATACTTCATAAATATCTCAATACAGTGAAATACACGATGTAAAACAAATATTTAATTACAAGAATGCTTACCTCACAAACCCGCTGAAAATGACTTTAATTAAAAATTAATTCAATATTTTCTTCTAAGAAAAAGATCTATTAATAAGATAACGGAAAACGTCAAAAATATAATATACAAAAACTTACGAATATAGTTATTTCATATTGCTATAGATCAAATGTATCCAGAACTCACCTTCTTCATTTAATTCACCATCTCATATTCTTTAGAAAGGATGGAAGTTTCTTTAATAAATTATTCAGACACGAGTGGTAGAGCGCGCGAACGTGAAAAATGTACCTAGGTATCACGCTCGGTGGATATAGAAAGACATGAGATAGTCCATCAACTATTCAGTCCGGAGATACCGGCGGCAAGGTAAGATGGTTTGCCCAAAAGAGATATGGACTGTATTGGAGTACTCAATTCATTAACCAGTTTGAGGGAAGGAACGCAGAGGTAACGATACGTGTAATGGGCCCTTTATAAAGGAAGTCAGAGCAGAACACTGGGAGCCCATCTTATTCAGTAGCGGTCACGGTTGTGAGGATGAAGGCAACCGTCAAGAGGGGGGAGAATAGACACTCTGAAGCGTATATACAGTACATTTTATAGTCAAGAATGCATATGTCTTAGAGCTCTTGCAATGTTAACTGTGTAAGCATTCACAATAGTGAAATTAATATATTACATCGAAATAATTCGATAAAGTATATTGATAATTTCTTATATCAATCCTAACTAATATTTTATGGCTTTTAAGCAAACGATTCAGCAAAACTAATTAAAATAACTCTATGACCATATCATGGTCACACTGAACTGAATTTAAGTTATCTTGTTTTACTTAGATATCTTAAAAAGGGAAGATTTTCAATGAATAACTTTTGTAAGATTTACGTGCTACAATAATTAATTAAAATGGGACCCTTGAGAAATATCAGACTTTCGAATAATACAGTTATTTGGTCGAGTTAGAGGTCTACTTTCAATTTCAGTTCAAGGGCCTCTTTGGAAAATGAATTAAGAAAGTAATTTCGAAAACAGAATAATTCCTTTTCAGTTTACTCTCTCATTTTCTTGCCTAAGATGTATCCTCCCTCAACTAACAAGATGCTCTCCGTACTAATCTTCCCACTCTCGAATGAGAGAAGAAGCATTGTGTTTTATAATCCCAATGAAAGGGGAACCTTAAAGTTGAGTGGTGTAAATTCGTTCGGTATAGTTATTATCTCTCTTTATAATCACCGAACCGAATAGACCACAGAAAAGGTTCACACGAATTGCTAAATGCGTTTAAGCTCAAACGAAATGAATAAAATGCAGTGGAGCATCATTCCTTGTGAAGTTGTTGCCATAATTTTGTTGGGAATATGCAACACAATATTTGCGAACGTTTGGAGTTTATTTTCTGAATTGAGGTTAGGAATAGATTAGAATACAAGGTATAATTGGAATGTAATAAGCGAACTAAGTCGCTTTAATACTTTTACAAGAAGCTCTGCTCAAAATCTTATATGTCACACTGAACCCTTTTATAGTTGAGTCCATTTACCATATCACATATGAAGAGTTATATGAGCTTAGCATTGAAGAGTTAATCGAACGGTATTTTAGTGTTATTATTATCAAAGATATATATTAACTTTATTATGCAAAAGAATATCATTCCCAAGATTCAAATACATTTATAAGCTTTTATTTCCACTTTCATTTAACCACAACAACAAGAATCACCGTTAAAATCCCTCCCCAAATAACTAAAGCACTTTTCATCCTACTTCTGCACTCCACTATTTTCCGTCTTATACTGTCTTCATCCTCCCGAACATATTTTCATCCCCTTCTCATGTCCATCTGTCTATTCTTCTTCCCCTGCCTCCCAGGGATTTTAATTTTTCTTCCGGCGGTTTTATTTTTATTCCAACTCCTCCATGGTACTTAGCGCTAATGGCGTGTTCCTGTCAGTTAATACGCTTGCCTATGCCTCTTCTCCCCTAATGAGTCAGAAATCACCGAAATATTCTTTCCCTGAGATTTCTGAAGACGTTGGGGATTCCAAAAGTGAGGTTTGACTGAATTATCTCAGGATTTTCGAGTTCATTAAAAGGTGAATGAAATTGATAAGGTGGTTTATTTATTATAAAAGAGTTCTAACTTTTTATGCGCGATGAAGAGCGAACGAGAAGCTTAATTCTTAGATTATAGGTGCTCATGCTTTCAGTGTTTTGGATCGCAGTATGCATTTGAATTCATTGTGGTGAATATAAAATATAAATTTCAATAAATGTGTAACAAAAGAATTTGATACCACAAAAATTAACATTGAAAGTTGACCTACAAAAAGACATTTAGAGAAACTAATGTTATATGAAAATTTCACTAAGGAGGTTTTAATGATTCAAAATATTTTATTATTATCCTATATTGAAGTGAAATTATATATTATAATAAAATATAATAATATTTAGTTCTTTTATAATATAAAGTAAATTAAATTAATTTTCAATTTACCCACATACTTTATAATTTTAAATATTGAAGACGATATTTATCATAATTTTCTAGTTTAACGACTACTATATTAGTACACGGAAATCTTAAGAAGGGAATTTTCATACAGATTCATATTTTCCAAATTTGAAGGCGATTACAGAATACGATTTTTAATATTCTTTCTTGAGAGGAATCATACGTCAATGACTCCAAATAGATGCAAACAATCCACGAACGTCTTAAGGTGTGTAACATTCTCTCCTAGGATACATCTCATCCACCCTTTTCAGCTGTTATAAGGAGGCGAGAACGGCTTATTCCGGAAAGAGAAAAGATGGCGGAAGTCATGAGAGAGGATTTAAAGGGGAAGTATTGATGTGTAAAGAAGGTTTCCTGGTAATTATGGTGGACAGAATATGATTTTAGTCTACAATCATTTTGTTGCATGCAAATGGCATACTGTCTCAAGCCTCACCATTTAATTACTTGATAATTATTAATCCTTCTCTATTATTCAAAATTTTCACCAAAAACAGTCAATCCTCATTTAGGTCCAATAAATCATAAATGCCAAGGATACGTTTATTTTCAAATACCAAAATATAAACTATAAATAACTTTGAATTCATCAAGGTCTAGGTTATCCTCATAATTCAAATATATTAACTTTTAAAAGAAAATTTTACAACCATTCTCACATTTAAAGTGGTGTTAGAATTAAAGTATATTCGGGAGTAATAACACAGTAGGACCTCAAGATTTAGCAACGCGTCAATTAATAGGAAATTATATAAGTTTTCATGTTCAATAATCTAAAATTTGATTTGATTGATACATTGATATAAATGATATTATCTAAACGTAGAAGAAGATACTGAAAGCTTTTTTACAACAAGAAGTCTTTGATTAACGTTTACATTTGCAATCTAAGGTGTTTATTTCTATTTTGACGTCAGTATAGGAATTATTCATCGATATTTTTTCTATGAATTATTTACTCAATAATTTCAATATCATTCCATAATTTTGGGAAAATTAAGTAAATCTAATTGAAAAATAAATAAAAAGAATTGGTAAGGATATATATTCTTTTATATTTTGGAGATAAAATCTTTGTAGTATAACTATACTGGATACAGTGATAATAGAGAAGTTCATGACACATTAGCATAAAGAAATAAATTAAACAGTAATCGAAGAATACCACTTGAAAGCTCTTATAACTGGGAATTATATCATTGATAGTTCTGTTTTGAATGAAATATTTCCCAAAATGTTAATTCATATACACTCCATAAAATAAAGTGTTACAAAATTAAAAGATAGCAAAACGAATGTAATTTGTAATGTGTGTTCACTCTTGTTTCTGATCGATCAATACTACGAAGTCTCAAACTGTTGATTCTAGAATGCGTATGTTTAGTAACAGATATTCTTCAGCGAAACTGAAATCTTACTATCATAAACTGATTTTAGATGTTGGCATAGCAACGAAGAGAAGAACCTTTTCACCAAACAATGAAAGATAGGGCTTGTTTAGAGGAGTTACCGTTAAGCAAGATTTATTCTGCGTCATCGGACGCGTGCAATTACAGGAAGTGCACACACACACGACCGCTTTCTCGCAAAAAGAAATCGCCGAAAGAGAATGCGTGCGCGTGTGAGACAATATTCTTAGCAAGTCGTCCTTTTATTCCGCTTCGGCCATCTCTCTCTAAAGGGCGCCTCCTTCCTCTTTTCAATTAAAGAATGTCTCCCTCGACATCATCTCCGTTTCATGAGGAAAAATGAGAAAACCGAGGTTTTTCCTTGGGTGAAGAGAGAAATAAGAAAAAAGAAGGAATGAAGATGTAATGAAGCGAAATACGCAAGGAAAGATGTCTATTGAATAACACGGCGAGGAAAATTTCTCTCGCTTTATTTTCTTTTTATTACATATTTTGTTTTCTCCGACCGTTTTCCTCTTCGCGAGTAATCTCGTTCTCGTGTACCTCAGTCATAATCTCATAGTCCTTAGAGATCACTACGATATCTGATAGTAGCTAGAATGTTTCCATTTAAGATCTTCGAAGTATTTGAAATTATAGTTCATCATTCTATGAGTCTCTCATTATTATTGAAATTCCACGTATAAGCTGATCTTCTTGAATTCGATGCTCTGGCGGAAAAATGCATTCTGCTAGTAAAAAGATTTCTTTCTCATTATCGTATATTATTATTATCATTCATTGAATGATAAACAGTATTCATCAAATAGCAGATGTCTCCACGCACGATTTTTCCCTTATACAAAACATATTCGATACTCGCTTCGAATTCTTTCCGAATCCAAATTCTCGAGAGGGATCTGTCTTCGAAGTGACGTCGAAACTTCTCGCTCGGAGACTTTTTTCCAATTAATCTTAAGGAGTCATTAGCGCGAACGGATCAAAAGACCGACAAATTCCCAGTCTTTTGCATGGCCTCCTTCGTTCGCCCAAAAACCCTTGGATATGGCGACACACATTCACAGTTCTCTCACTCGAGTCGACGCCTAGTGGTTCATTCATAAAAAACGGAATTTCAGGCATTCAATTTTGAAAAACGTCTATTAACGCTTTTAAATTGTGTGCATCTTAAGGAATGAATACAGAGCGATGTTTTAAGCAACGAGGACATAAATAAAATGTAAAAAGCTAACGAAAGGGAAGCTGTAAGTCAGAAAGTGCTTTATCTATCGTGAAAGCAATGTTAATTATAGACAGCGATGTGAAAATTGCAGATATTTGAAGTTATAAGTATAATCCAGAGCCGTGAATCAAAAAATTATTGCTGTCTTAAATGAGATTCAAAAATAAAAATTAATTAGTTGTGAGATAAATACACGTTGAACATTCCCACTGAATATAATTTTGCTTTTAATGGTATTTATAATTTTTAAAATATCTTCATAGCAAGTTTTAAGTTTAAGCACGTTGTAAATTATTTACTTGAAAAAATATAGATAAAAATAGCTGTCATAAAATAGCTACAAAATAATTTTTATAATATAAAAATCCCGTATATAATTAGTAAGCAATCATATCATGAATTTCATGAAATCTTCTATTTTCATTCATTATGTTAGTAAAACAAAGGGGATTGTGAACTGTACTTGAGAACCTCACGCAATTAAATTCGAAGAAAATACTTTTATCGCAGTAATAAATAATTAAATTGTTGTGATTGTTATTATTTGATATTCTGATTACTCGATTGATGATATAGTTAATCAATATTTATCCATTACTTTGAAGCAAGGGCATGGGACTCATTTTCAATCTTTTCATTGTAATGCGCTTTTCTGTTAACATAGGCCTCGTCACACACAAATGTTGGTTTTCCGGGAAATCAAAACATAAAAGAGGGAATCCAAGAGGAGATCAAAGCAAAGGTGTCGATTGATGAAGACCATTACAAATTTGTAACCTTATAGTCTTCAAAAACAAACGCGTTTTGTAGCTAGCACTGTTTATTTCGATTGAAAGCAGATGAAATAAGAGGAAATTGATTTTCGTCTTTGTGTACATTATTATGATATAATTACCAAGTGGTAAAATTCTGTTTCATGAATTGAGGTCTTGTTAAAGTATCGCGTCTGAGTCATGAATTTAAATCTGAATCATGCTGATATCGTTAGGTAAATAGTTTATTTTTCACCACTATCAGTGATATTTACTCGTAAAAATAGGCACATAAAATTGTGACAAAAAGTTTAACTATAGAGAATTTTAAAAAATCTTGTCTTTAAAAATCTTACTTAAAACCAAAAATGCCTCTGTCTTACATACATATGTACATCCAAACTCCCATAAATTGCCTTTTCCCTCATTTTCTGTGAGTCGATGAGAAAAAATTAACATAATCTTTTTGAGAAGAATAACTTAAAAGTATATCTTCATATTCGAACAGGTCGTCTTTGGTGATGTCTTATATAATGGAATATAAATATGATATTTATATTATACAAATAGCCTGTTTTCTGTTAAATAAATAATTGTTTTTTCACGCTTAATAATCTTTGTAATAAGAACCAGATTTTTAAAGCTGTACATTATTTCTTTAATTTTATATTTCTGCACAATTCAAAGTTATATTCACATGAAAATCTTGGTTATCATGCAAATATTCGCCATTAAAAATCTTTAAAATCAGTTTGGGGTTTAAATAATTTATATCGCCCTGTTTTGTTTAATTTGACCTCAATACTCGTATGTTCTCTATCATAAGATACTGACCATGTGTTACGGAGCCGATTTCTCATCCAATGCGAGCCTTCTCAGCTAAATCGAGTCACTCACCTTGCATTCTGTGGGCCCACCGATTTGGCATCAAAGGAAGAACTAGCTGTGATCGCCTCATCTGGTATCCGCCCCTCCTCCATGCCCAGCGCGGCCCTGCATTGCCCTGTTGGGAAGAAAGGGCAGAGGTCAGATTTCAGCCACACCCACTGACGCCGGAATATTCTCCGAAGGAAGTACGTTAAAAGTACAACCCTATACGCTTTCGATCTATAAAGCGAGTGCCGTTTGGATGATCGAAAGTACTCCATCAATTACAGTCTTTGTTCTCAAAAACGAATGTATTTTGGGAGGGATAAATGTTTTTTCCCTTGATATATATTCGATGCTTAACGTATCAATCGGAAATATTTTCATTCCCTGAAGCCATTCCTGGAATGGAAATGATGGAATACGCAATTAATTTTTATTTTCGATTCGAGAGAAAATTCACATACTTTCGTGGGAAAGGGAGGGATGATGTATCTTCTCGATTAAACGAATCTCCGCATTCCCTCTTTCTCTCTTGTATCGTTATTCTGTATTTTCTGAAATTGCAAAGCGTAGAAAATATATATATAGGATATAGAATCGAAAATGGAAATTTTTGTAGAAGATCGAAAAATGAATTGATACGGACACATATTAACAACTATCGAGATCTATAATGGGAATAAAAGAAATCAAATTTATGAATATTTATAAATTTAATTTATGTGAATTCAAAAACTTACAACATTCCTTTTTTCATTGTTCCATGTTCAATTTCACATTTAATTCACGACTAATAGATTTATTGTTATGTTTTACAGGAGGAAATTCATCGTTCATATTTGGAAAATATAAATAAAGTTTGTGAAGTAACGTAAATCCACGAGATTTAAATTCGGTTAAAAATCTAAATCGAGAAAGAAGTAGAATATAGCAAAGTTAAAAAGCATTGAAACAAAATATTTTAAAAATGATATTTTATCCCTAACTGCATATTTAGTTAAACTTTCGAATCCAATGTTTTCAATATAGGTAAATTATATTGCAGGGTAAAAGTAGAGACAAGAAAAAAAGATTTCCACAGAATTTTAAAAAAATCCCCCATAGTAAAGTAGACTCTAAGCTTAAAATGTCCTAAATTAGATATCCTATCCTCATATATTTTTCCATATCAATTTCTAGGTAAATAAATAAGGATATTTTTGTGTTAAGGGGAAATGTTTCATTCATTGACAGTGGAATCAAATATACGAAAGATATATTAAAGACATTTTAGAATCATTTATCATCCATCATCAATTCCGCGTTCCCTGTGAAGCCAAATCAGTTGCAATTTTTTATGGCAGTCAATCAAATTTGTCAAACGTAAAATAAATCAAAAATAATGCGAGAAAGAATGTAAGTCGTAAAAAAATGAAGAAAAGAAAGTGTTGTAAAAATGATGAAAATTCATGAGTCGTAGATACCGACTGAAAATTGAAAAATAGCAATGGAATTGATTACGAGAGAAACTACTAAATCAGTTACATATGGTTACAAATAATTGGAAAATAAGTAGCATTAGGAAAGTGATATCTTTGAAGGTCTGTATTATTTTGAAATTAAGCAACTTTAATTAAAAGCTCAAATGCTGAGAGGAGATTAAGGAAATCACTATCTTGAAATAAATAAATACTTACACGAATAGTTTACAATACATATTTTAAATATATAAAACCATAAAATAACAGATTTATGATGATTATAATCTACCACTAATGTTATTTTAAATGAATTTTCAATGAGAAATTTTATAAAATTTTATTGAATGGTAGAACTCAAAAAAGCGATATAGTATTATATTCGATTTCATAATGATGATTATTTTTGTATTTTTAAAATCATAAATATTACTAAAAAGTTTGACGTCTTTATGTTCAAGAAAACATTATAAATCATAACACAAATATATTTGTGAACACTCGTGAAATAACTGATGTAGAGATGTCAAAAAATCACCTTAACGTATGTAAAAATATGAATTCATAAGATAGCGTCTTCCACTGAGTAACTGCTCCTTCTCAAAAGAAAATAGCTATTTCTGCGTCCTTCATAAGAAGTAATGTGACGAAGATGCAGTTGAGGATGAAAGATTACAAAAAGGTAAAATATAACAGTTTTAAAGCGGAAGAGCGAGAAACCGAGCTGAGGAGTATTCTTCACGCAAAATTGTCTTCGAAAAGCAAATAGGACGATATTTAGATTGGAAGCCAAGAGCGTCCTTGTTACACAGGAAAGAGAACGATGAAGGAAAATTCCAAGATTCTCAAAGCGTTGCGGGAAGTTGCTTGGCGATGGAGGATGAAAAATGGATCGACTTTAGATAGGATTACTGCATCGAAGGAAGTTCTTCTCTCGATTCCATCGCTGAAAATACAGGATCTTGGAGAGAAGCAATTCGTGGCAAAAACTATGACAGGAATATGTCGGATACGAGAAAATGGGCGTTTGTTCTCTACAGAGGATATCGAACGTCTCGATAAGAAATATTAACTACGATTGTCAAATTTAACTTGGGTAACTTCATAATTCCAAAATAAATTTAAAAATAAACATTTAAGAACATAGGTAAAAGAAATTATCAGTAATGTTGATATAACCATTTCACCATATTACATTATACGTAATATTTAACTATGCATTGTATCTTTCAATATAAAAACAATCGTGATATTTTTCAGTATCGTTTCTTACCTAAAAATATTATAATAAAAATAACTTAGTAAATTTCCACAGAAAAATTTTTCTGTGGAAATTTACTAAGTTATTTTTATTACTATGGCATTCCACGAAGTCACGCCTTCTCACATTGATTTCATTAAAAATATTATGACTGAAATATATTAAAATTTCCGATTTTTATATATAAGAAATTAATATTCAGTAACATTAATATTACTTATACTTTAATTGGACTGAAATTGACTGAAGGAAAAAATAACCATCCTATTGATGCATGAAACAATAAGAGTATCATTGCCCAAATATTACGAGAATGATATATCTTTTGAAAATGGAATTATTTGAATTTATTTTACATAAGAGAATTATATTTTTTTTTAAGTTTACCTTATCAGTCAATATCTATCAATTCCTGATTTCAACAAATTTCAAATGATGCTAACTCAAGAAATTAAAGGGTACCACTCATACGGGCAATTTTTAAGTAAACACGAATATCAAATTAAACTCTGGTTTTATTTTCATAACAAGAAAATATTTTCAGCGCTATGAATTGTGTCGCTTGTACTTTGGTGACTTCATCTTGCAGACGAATGATGATAACATTAAGAAGAGACACGTTTTTGCACTCTGAACTTATTTAGAAGAAAACGCTAATACAAGTACCATCATAATCTTAATGATGATGATGCTTGCTAATATGATGTGTTATTTTTAGCTAATAAAAACAATACGATTTTCCAAAAGCACTAAAGAGATAGGGAACATTTGACGATATTTAACACAATAGTATAAAACTGTTAATTTTACTATGTTAAAGTCATTAATTCACATTTGAAGCTATATCTTATACTAAAGAGGTAGACAAGGATTATGACTTTTTAATCACGATAATAATTCTGCAAAACTTTCTTACTTTCTTTTGTTTACGTTTTCTAATGTTTCCTTAAATACTAACAATAATCAAGTGAATAGAGCAACAAAGTCAATTAGAGCAAATTTTTTTCTATCCCCTACATCCACAGCAAAAAACAGATATAAAGCGTTTTACTCATCAATAGTAATACGAAATAGGAAAACGAATTCCTTTGATAGACAAGAGAACAAAGAGCACTTTGGATTCGCTCAAGCGGTGAAATTCCTTAATTTCTCCCCCTTAAAAGATAGCGAAAATTTTCTTATCAAAAGGGCTTATAATCCATATTTATCCTATAAGCAATGTAATCTTCTCGAATAAAAGGGAGTTGTTAAATCATTTCAAAAGGAAATCACTTTAATGAACGCAAAATGAAGACGACAATCAATTTTCCTTCTCGTTCTATCTCTAATGCGTTTTATTCAGCTTCAAGTTTCATCCCTCGATGCTTTCAATCTCCGTTCTTTCATAAAATAGGAAAACCTATGAATAATAGTCAAGAATTATCGAAGCAGAGATATATAAATGAAGTAAAAATAAGGACATGTAAACATAGAAATCTAAATCAAAGAAAGAGAATTTATCCTCCATCCAGGAATTGAGTTTTCGATTTTAATTATCATAGGAACAGTTAATACGTAAAATCACCTTCAAACGTTTTCATACGGGTCTGATTCCGAACCTTAGTTTTTCAGCAAAACTTGATACATTCAATAACGTATTGCTTCGTTTAAATCCGTCACCTTCAAAACCCGTACTTCAAGAACAGAAATAAGAGTCAGCCTCTTCCTTGTTTGATACGAGAATAATGAAGTGACTTGTCCAGATATTTTGGTTCGATAACACCAAATGTCAATAACCTTTCAAATTCTCTCGGCCGTATCGCTTACTTTATTAACAAACATAAAGGCACGCATTCATGGACTGAAAGCTCCCAATCGTATTTTTGCACGTGAAAGGCTCTCTGAAAACATACAAATTAAAATAGTCCCTCTCCTATAGAGTTCATCGAATAAATTCATCATATACCTCCTCACAGAGCCCTTATATTTCTTTATTAGTGTCGAGAACCAATCCAATCCCTCCTTCGCACGAAAATGGGATAATGAAAAGGGGAGAAAGGGAAATATTTGGAAGAGGAAATATAGAGAGGAATATTAGGGATCTTCGTGGTTTATTTGTGTCACTCATTCGGAGCGAATGACGGTGGAATGAGAGGGAGCGAAGGAAATTGCTCCTTGGGAAATTGTCTTATTGGATTTTAGATTAGAAGGGGAAATATTGAGGGGAACGAAGAAAGCAGGAAAGAATGTATCCTCGGAGGAATGCGAAGAGAGAGAAAGTGATATGAGAAGTTTTTCTCCGGCTTTTGGTATTGGGAGTGAATGGTCCAGGATTAGAGATGAAATGAGGGTATCTGGAGAATGACCGATCGAACTTAAGATAGCCTATTGGGTTTCCATTGGCTTCTAATTAATTGGCGGTGAAAAGAGATTACGGCGATGGAAGAAATTGAAAGATCCATGGAGGAATAACTGAATTGACCAAAAAGTAGAGGAATAACGATTCTTAACAAAAGATATTAACATTTTTATTTCCATGGGGAGGGGATATATATTATATAATCTGATTAATGTCCTTCCATATTATACCTGAGGCATAAAAGAGCATCCTTTCTATTAGATCTTTTTCCAGGCTCTGAAGATAATCTCGATCGAAAATTTCATTTGGATGTAGGAAATAAGGATAAAGATCTCTGTAGAGTCTAACAGTCTTTTCCTTGAAGGGAAATTCGAAACCTTTGACATGATTTGATTTTGTCGGATACGAACTATTAACAAGGAACCCAAAATATAGTCTTACCGAAAGCTTGCAGAGACCTGCTCCGTCAGGTTTCAATTCTTCTTCATTAAGAAAATAAATAACCAATTTCCGAAATATAACGCGCTTGACAGTCGTTCAACTTTTTTAATTAAAAATTCCGCATTTCCCGCAAGTTCCCCCTCCCGCGCAAAGTGGAGCCACTATAAATCATCGCCGAATAAATCCGCAGAAACAGGTGCAAGAGACGTTGATGGGTATAGCGGGAGCTGAGTTTTGCGAAAATCCGACGAAGCAAACGTGCATAAACTCGGGGAATATGCCAGTTTATGCATGAAAAACGCTTCCCATTTCCTCGCAACCTTCACAAACGAAAGAAAGAGAGAGATCGCAAATATTTGTCACCGAAATAGACCGCTTCAAAGTGCCCCCATAACAGAAACCCGATTTCCCGAAGTCGATAGTTGCCTGCAACGCTTCCACCAACTGAAGTTGGATCCACTTCCGTTTGAGGCTTTATTACACTAGTTCTCAGAAATATGCTTTAATCCTCTGAGTCCCTCAGATAAGCCAAGAATATCTCCATTGAATTCCAGATATATTTGAAGGAATTTTCCATCGCGCGTCTGGTTCATCGGCGATTTTATTTCCATGTTTCATCCAGAGTTGATCAGAAGTGCTGTAAGTTCTTAAATCCAACATTACAATTGAAAGGCGAGCTCAATTAAGGACATATGTTTGATTACTGAGTTATAATAAACGAAATTTAGTCAGATGGTTGATATTTTATCAAAATAAATCGCAGAAGATATATTAAAATAAACCGAATACAGTTCGATTTTTTATAAGATATCATTAATAACTAAAAGAATAAATTTCGATTAATTCAAAAAACTATACGTATTTTGCAAGTTTCTATCTTTCAAAATAATCTTTTGATATTTTTTACAGACAAACTCGTTTCCATAAATTTAAATTTAGTAATTTCTAATTTATGTGTATTAAAATTAAATTTTGTAGATCTTTTCAACAGATTTTGCAAAAATTTTTCTGAACGTCTCGAAGTACTTAATTCAGAATCGTAAATTTCATAATAATTTTAAAATGTGGTCATTATTCAGTGAATTCGCAATCCTTTTTCCCCGGCATTTGGAGCAGCGCCCGCTGTTGAACGCAAGATAGAGCACGAAACTCACTCATCTGCGACTCATCGTGGATTTGCTCATATTCCCTAATGTTGCTGACCCAAGGCACATGATATGCGCGGACATCTAAAACAAACAGCGACCATTGGTTGGTCCTCACCGGCTGTCGTGCCAAGAGGATGCCTACGCACGCGTAAATTCACGGCGGAGGCAATAAACAGGAAAGTGTAAAGCGAGCAGGATATATATAGGGGGGTGCGAGCCCAATAAAGGTGTGTGTACCGGGAAAAGATAACGAGCCAACGCAGAGCTCCAAATTCGAGATTGTCAAAAGACAGTGACTGCATTTAAAAGGGACATTAGGACTTGGTACTTCACACTTCGACAAAATAATGCAGATGAAAATTAATTCATAAAACGCTACACTCCTGAATTTTGAGGACATTAGGTTTGATGAGCATGTTTTCAATTAGAGATATGATTCCTTTTAAATATAATACACATATATATGGAGACTATTTTAATCATGAAAATATGAAATAAAGCCTCTTTTAGAAGTTCGTTAAAATGTTGCATATTTGTATTAAATAAACAATTGATCATTTTGGAGGAATTTAGTCTTGAAATATTAGTATCCTTATATCAAATTTAAATTTAGATTTACTCAAAAATAAGATTCGATGACTGATCAAGAGTTATTCAAAATTCCATAGTTTATTCCAATATTTGAAGTGAGTAATTAGATGCTTTGAATACATTTTAAGTGAATCACGAAACTTAAAATCTTTATCTAAAGACAGAAAAATATCTAACTCAGAGTAAATGAAAGCAAGAGGCAAATGCAGAAGGAAGGGAAGGGACAAATATAGCAGGAAACACGCACAAACTGTTTGTCTAGAGGGGATGGTATAATATGTTTGTCGTGGAGCGTTAGGGATCTTCAGGTGACACAGAATAGTTGCAAGAGGGAATTGATGAGTTCAAAATGGGCGAAATAGCAACTTTTTCAATATGCGGCACTGTAGTGGTCAGCATACCTGCCCTGAGAGCTGGGTTCGAGTCCCCGTCATGTCGCTTTGTGAGCAACTTTTTCCATCTGGTGTAAACCAAATTGCAACCCTTAATTAAAATTCCGGGAATGAATGAAAATGTCTTAGCGGGAATCAGATAGTCCTCTAGCATGGTTCTTCAGTTACATTACTGTTAAAATAAAGAAGAAAATTGTGTACAGATGCAGATAATTGAAACTAGTCCTCATTTTCTACACAATCTAAAATGAACAAAATAAACTGTGATTTTTTTAAAATTTCCCATTAAACTGTTAGCAACTCATAACTGAAGAAGCTAGTCTCAAACAGAATAAGTAATTGGTTTCTATTACCAAGTAGGGATGATGAATTTTACGAAAATATTTTTTGAAGAAGATGATATAAAGTATATTAATGAGTATAAATATTGGTAAAATAACAATCTTGATTATTAAATGTTTAAAGTGTATTTCAAAAGTGTACAAAAATAAATTATTGGAATTTTCGAGGAACTAGTTTTAGATTAAGGAAGTTTATGATACAAGTTTTTACCGTATTTTAAACTTATCAAACATCAATTTAGTTTAATATGGATTCTAGTAAGGTGGATATTGATTTGAATCTAAATGATGTTAAGATTGTGAACATGAAATTTTAAATTAAAAGAACATAAAGTGAATTTTATTCAATGAAAGCAATTTCCGGGGGATTAATTATTGAGAACGGAATTGAATATTTCGCAAAAACTTCATGGAATATGAAACTTAAGCTATGTTCTCAAAGCACTAGGCACATAAACCGCTCATATTATGATTATGAAATAGGAAATACGTCTTACAAAAAAGTTCCTCCAGGTTTATAAAAGGAAACAGAGTCGAGAGGAATTCGGCTTTGTATGAAGATAAAAGATTTAATCTCGAGGCACTAATGAAAATATACGGGACGGGTAATGAAGAAGTTGGGAAAGGATGGAGTAGAAGAAAGGGAGAGTGGCGAAGAGGATAAGTTGAAATGCAAATGTGAAAATGGTGCAGAATAATGGAGAGTACTGACCGAAAGAAAAACTTCCAATCGAAGAAAGATTAACGTGAATAAATATCGAAAATCAATATGATGAACGAAATATAAATAGAGTTTGAACAAGGTATTCACGAGAAATATATATTTGTTTGATGACCAATTGAAAAATGATAACCAATGGAAAATATATTACTAACAGAATTGTTATTGTGTTGGGGATTTATCGCATGTTCATGAAACGAAAGGCAAATTTTGAATTACTCGTATTTTGATACTCATTCTAGACTTGATATATTGAATTTATATCGTTCTTTTAAATGGCGAGTGCTAATTAGCCTCCATAGTAAGAAATAGTGAATGAGTGAATATTCAAAAAAATTATTTCACCTTCTGGCTAAATGTCTTAATCTCAGACAGTCGGATTCGGCTAATTCCAAAGAAAATATTTGAAGTAACTTTCTTAAAAATATTCAAGAAAATAAATTATTTTCGAAATCATGATGGGAAGGCATAACCGCGTGGAAGTCATAATTTATACGAACACAAATATACACATCTGCGAAGAATCTTTCGCCTTATTATTATTTTTAAGGTCGTAAATTTTATTGACTGTAGTCCTAAGAAGTTGTATACTCCTCACAAACAAGCTTAAAATAAAACTTAAACTTCGACATAGGTTACCGTATTGACAAGTTAAAATGATTTTAAAAAGCTTTGTTTTATATAATGAATAATCTTGTCTATTTTTACGATATTACGAAGCGTCTAAATTCTAAATTCATCATATATGCTAGTGAAATATTTATCTTGAGTTTGGGATCACTTCTTTCAAATCCCATTTATACATAGTTTTTGTTTCTTTACTGCACCAAAACCCCTCATCAAATTACTAATAAATATCATATTTTGGTTGATTGTCGACATTTCCTTGCTTTAGATTCCAAAACATATATTTGTTTTCGAGATAGTAACGTTTAAAAGATACCCATCCACCATTTTCTGATGGACGTTTACGCAGAATTGTCGCTCCTCTTCATAGTTAACGGTGTGTCTGCTGACATTCTGCGTTACTTTTACTAATTTGTTTTGAACACTCGAGTAGTAGTCCGTCCATGGAAAGCGTGCTTGTTTTGGTGGGGTCACGGGGAGTGTCCAACGGCGGTCATTAATTAGCGGAACATCGGAAAAGAGACGGAAAAAGAGGGGAAATGGCGGATAAAGAGGAGAGTTAGATGGATTGGCAGTGGAAACAAGGACGCTGAAATTGCAAAATTTTTAAAGCTTAATGTGATGTTTGTCATCGGTGCTATTGTATCGCGATTATCATTCGAGTTCCATTAAATCATTATTACGCCGAATTCGATGACGAGCTATTGATGAGTGGACACATTCGAAGAGAAAGATAAAATCCTACCAAAGATGGCTTTAAAAGGAACAAAAATGGTGCCGTTAGCTAAAAAAACACTTTGCTCTGTGTACCAATTATTAAAAGCATTTAAACTTGAGTTCGAATTTCAAGTGCGCATTAAGAAATGGTTAGCCTATCATTTGCATGTATTTGTCCCAATATGACTATTTAGCCGATGAATTAGAAGATACCATGATTTTAATATTTCACACAGGTCTTTTCGGTTAATTATTTGCATATCGTCTCTTTCAGCTGGATATCGGGTCACTTATGGATGCCCTGTGTGGAATCATGGAGATTATCTATGACAGTGCATCCCATGTACATCTGCAGAGATCATTGCGAAACAGCGGAAAATATCTGTTAGATAAGGCAATGAGTTATAGGTGGATGTAATGAGAGAAGCGAAAAATGGAACGGGCGAAGGGAATGTTTTTTGCGCGAAAAAGGGATTCAAAGAAAAAAATGTAAACGGGAATGAGGGAGATGGATTTAGGAAAGGGAATAAATAGAGGGAAAGAATGGAGGGTTGAAAAAACATGCTTGGTTTCCCCTCGCCCACTTAAAAAGGGTGGTGCTGAAGGAGAGGGACTCCAAAGCAAACCACCCCTCTAGCGGTAACGCATTAAGTCTTCGCTAATTAAGCCTTTTGTTGGGTCACTGGCGTTGAGGTATGCAGGATTTCTTGCGCGGATGAATACCTTAAATAAACGAGAGTTGCGCGAGACGAAGGTGCAGTTGCCATGGAGGAAATGAGGTCGGACATTCCACATCTTTCCATGAATACTATTTCTGACGATTTTCTGAGAATATCGCTATCATTTTTTGAAAACTTTAATCAATTAATGCATGTACTGCATCTTTTTTAAAGTAAGCATAAATAGTTCGTATTTGTTATGAGAACTCTGTGTGAGAATAAATAAACCTAAAGATATTTAATAACGAGGAACCGCAGATAGTAAATATTCTAGACAAGAATTGAACGGTACATAAACTTAAAGTAGTTATTGACGTGTAAATTGAATTTCAAAACATATACCCTCAAGGAATAACATCAAACAAATTAGGAAATAGATAAACCCTCATATAATACCATTCGATGATTTGTTTTTCAATAGTTCGTTGAATCAACCAACCAACTTTATGTGGAAACTAATCGCTGATTAGTTTCCACATAAAGAGAAATGTAAATCATGATAAATGAGTCGTTTGTGAACTGCGCGGATATTTTCCTCGACTAATGCTTCTAAAATGGTTGGTAACGATGGGATTTTAAAAAAATGAGGTCCTTTAAAAGCATGAGTAGTTAGGTGGTACAAGATGTAGCAAGAAGCTCACACTAGTTTATCTTCTACTATTGACAGTTACAAATTAAAGTCATTTATAAGATAAAAATCGAAGCAGGCAGTCGTTACAGTTTCGCTTCCTTAAGATGAGAATGGTAAAGGACAGGCAACATTAAGATATTTGATAAATTGTTATGTTTCTCTGAATAATGCCGGCCTCGTTGGCGGAATAATTAGTATGCTAATCTTCTAATGCTGAGGGTTCAAATCCCAGCTGAGGAGGAAATTTTCCTCTCAGGGTCTGGATGTTTGTGACGTTTAGTTTAGTATCACACTGTAACTGTCCATAAAGTGGAATTTACTTATATGACTTTACTAATTTAGACGAGATGGACAGAAACAAGAAATAATCTCGTCGATAAATTATAATTTAAGGATATATTAGACAACTCGAAATCAATGAACTTTTTCGAATCAGTTCAAAATATTTGGCCAAACGAAGCGTTATAAATTATTATATGAAATGATATAATTCCTGTGATGAGTTCTAAACGTGAAACCTGAACGACACATCTCCTTATCAGAGCAGAACTGCCATTGGAGCCCCAAGTTGACGGGACCACAGAGGCATTGAATATCATCTATAAACATCATAAATAAACATCCAAAAGCCAAGGAAATGTTTTTATTGGAGGTGTATTATTTATTAAGATTTTTTTTTAATTTTATTGGAGGTGTATTATTTATGCTATCAAGAAGCTTAAAATTTCGCTAGCGATAAATTTTTTCTGAGGAGAAGTAAATTAAAAAGTTGTTCGTAAAATATAACATATAACCGAGTTTGCGGGTCACTCTGACCTAATTCATACACTCTTGTTCCGAAATTGTTGAAAATTTCACGGATGTACGATACCTTTTTCATTTTGAGCATGCTTTTAAAGAATGGTGGAGGCCATATGGTTGACTATGGCTCCGTCTTACGGTTCAATTCATAACCACCAATCCCTCTTAGAAAATCCAGTCGTTCAACGAAATCACCCAATATTATAAATGAATTTTAATATACACGTGTAAAAATGCAAGAATTTTAATAGATGAATAAATTTCTATTATATTTCTATATCTTTTTCACGCAAACTTCGATCATCGACACTTTAGAAAAGCTTCCCTTTTGAGCGAACCCATGGTACTTTTTCTTTATGCGTAAAGATTCATGCAACCCTTTCAAATACTTATTCAGCGAATTAGGCATCAATTTAGTATGCGAAGAACTCGAGGAAACTTTCTTAAGCAACGCTCTCTTGTCCTGGGATCCACTCGTAACTAAGATCGATAAAACAACGATGCCTTTATTTTTTCAAGTCTTCCAAATGCAATTTAAGTCTGAATTCCGAATTAGGCATGGGTTAACAGAGGAAAAGAAACGAGGGGGCAGAAGGAGTCTTCTGCATTTGCATCGTCGCAGATGATGCTCTTAATCAGAGCTAAATCTTGGTCGGATCCTATATCTCTTACCCTCAACTCCTCCGCAGTCCATTTCTTTCGCTCCGGAATACATTACAAAATCCCAGGCATCAGCGATGCTAATTTTTTCGCTCGGCAGAGGAGATTTGTGGGTAACGAGATTTCTATGCCCCTCTTCTTCTCCGAGGTAATCCTTCTTGGATCCATACATCGCGTCACTCAGATATATTAAGCCGCTCAGGTGAAACTCGCTTTCTTCGCTGAAATTTTTCCTCAATCTTTTTCATTCTCCATAACAACTTTCCGAAAGAAGATAAATAAAAAACTTCGAAGCTAAAAGTATTGCGCGAAATCATAAAAAATCTCTTATCTTTCTTCGTTGAAAGACGAAAGAGAAAAATAAACGCACGAATCGACAGTCAGGGGATATTAATCGTTAATTAAAGTAGATCGAAGGCTCACAGAATAATCGATCGGTGATCAGGAGACCCGGGTTCAAATCCCACAACAGTCAGAATTCATTCGAGTCTGTTATTATTAAGGTAGATTCCGAGCCGCGCGTAGTGTCATTGAACGTCAACCTCATCTTCTTATTATGCGTTCATTTAATGGCAATATAATGTATGCATATATACATAAATATGATGTATGAATATATAATATATGAATGGCAAACAAATTAATTCAATTGCTTAGTATGGAAATATCCGAAGAACAGCGTGAAAATTTTTCCACTCCACTAGCGTCCCTTCGGATGCTGTATCATTCAGATAGATTAATTAGAGATTTGCAGATTCGATGCTCTCTTCCAATGGCCGCAACACGCATAAGCCGGTCCAATGAATTATGCGTTTATTTGCAGGAGAACGAACATTATCTTTCCGTTTAATCGAACAAAGCAGTTTTCTGAATTTCTATTTAGAAATAAATATTGAATCGTTAATTTATTTTCGAGAGTACAAAAATTGAATTCAAGAGTGCTCAGATTCTCATATGGAAACTGATACTTTTTAAAGGGGTAATTTCAGTTCAAATTGAAAGGGATTGAAAATAAATGAGTTTCCGCAATCTTTTAATTAATTTCTGACGATATCTCATTTTGGGAATCAGATTCATTAAATGATGAACAATTCCGCATTAATATTCGCTCGATAAAATAATTCATCATTTCCACAGAAAATATCGAATAAAAATGACATTCATATGCAGTATTTTCTCTTGATCTCTCAGATTTCGACGAAATGACGATTTAATTACAGATTTCAATTGTTTCCTCCTATTACGTAGATTTTAATGATGCATACATTTCAGAGGGTAAGTTAACTTTAAATCCATGACGGACGAAATTCCATTTCATGTTAATCTCCCCCGATGAGGGAACAGGATCATCGATATATTTCCCCAGGCATCTCCAAAAGCTACAATTCCACGTGTTTTTTTTTCAGGATGATGTCCGAGGAATTAATCCGACCTCTCCATCAATCATGGAAAGCAAATTCTTCTCCAATAAATTTTGATCCCTCGCTAATTCCTCCCTCTCCAAACACTTAAAAGAACTTTCATTAACGATCGATTTGATCCTCTAATTCTTTCGGAAATCGAGAGTTCTACAAATAGGAACAATTTCCATCCTTCGGAGATTTTTTTACTCGGATAAGAGGATCACAATCATGTGGAGGAGATTAAGCGGCGTTGGTAGGCTCGCTGCGTAATGGTCCAGCCGGTGCGATTTCTATGAGGAGGAGGTTACGTGTGCGAGGAAACCGACGGGAAGGGATGGGTGCGGCACGTCCGGGTGCGTGATGGGCATGTCTTCGGGGAAAGATCGGTTCATGCTACAATCAGCGGGGAATGGGGAATTCCACATGGATCTCACTTAAGGAATCTCCTCCAGGATTGGAAAAAGGTTCTCTTTATTCATTTTCAATTGGTTTTTCTAATTTTTTCAGAAACGAGATCCTCATCTTTAGAAATAACTATTTTTATCCAAAGCGATTTTTTATGCCATAGCCTCTGCGAGTCAAGGGGTTTTACATCTCGGACAATTCGATTGAAGAGCCCTCTCCGTTTGAGTTGTTCCAAAGATTTCTTTGATTTGTTCTCTATTTTTAGAGTGAAAGGTGGACGAGATGTGAAAGTTTGACCCTGTGAAGGAGTCAACACTTCGTGAGAACAGCTATCTGTAAAATGATTATGAATGTGCACAAATAAAATTCTTCGCAGAGATAAAGTTAAGTATTTGTAAGATGCACTTCACAAAATCCACGAAATAAAATTTTTCCTTTCTCACGGAAAACTTAGATTTTTGAATGAATTTCATTGAAAGCCCAACTCTAATTTTAAAATGGCGATTCGATGACTGGAGTTTCATAAATCTATATATTAATGAATTATAATTTGAACAGAAGAACTTGGAGAATTGAAATGGAATGAATGTACGAAAATTGAAAGCTATGAATAATTTATGGATTCTGAAAATTAGTGCACGGAAGGTTTTGATGTTACATTATACTACCATATACTTTTAGATGAGTAGATGAGATTATTCAGATGAAGGAATGAAAGTTAATTTTTCGAAATGAAATATTTTAATTTTATAATAATAAATAACTAATTCAATACTAATATACAAAGAGCAGCTTGATAAGAGAAAATCAAAACTTGGAGGAATATTACAACTCGATTGAAGGCAAATATTCAAAAGATGTTAGAAATTAAATGAAGTAACAATCCATACATACAGTTGCTATATATATATATATATATATATATATATATATATATATATATATATATATATATATATATATATATATATATATATATTTCCTTTTGAAGAATAAATACGAAAAATAAAATCTTACTCTCGTTAATGATGGCATATGAATGTACGTAAAAGTTTCCAAATATTTAGTATATTCTTTAAAATAGAACTCAAGGAGAACGAATAAGGGTCATAGCATTCTTTTAGTATAAAAGAAGTTTTATAATGAAACGTGTTTCAATTTGTTTCGCAAAGTAGAGTATTTGAAGTACTCAATTTATTGTGTTTCAGTTATATGAAGAAAACGCATCGCTCTCCAAAAACCGCCACTTCAGAGTGATTATGCACAGTCGATAAATGAAAGCGATGATATTTATTACGAGCACTAAAACGGTCTCATATATGTAGAACCTATACCCTGCTTAAGCGGCAAGAGGGATTGAGTTCCCCGTTCTTTCACAATCACCATCGTCAGAGAAAGCGTAATACGTCATGGAACGAGTGTACTTCATCTCCGGTGATAGGTAATGGCGAGTGCTCGTCAACTAACCGCTTTTACGTACCATCGGTCCTCAAACATAGGCGTCCTTACAGATCTAGAAGAGGATTTCATGAAGAGGACATCATAAATGTCTTAATAATGGTTTGTGGAGGAAATCTTTCAAGACTGTTAATAGTTCCCCTTCTTCGCGACACAAATATTTATTACATGGACAGAATTATCAAAGATAACACAGACAAAATATTCAATTATATTAACTTATTTTCAAGAATGAAATAATATACATATACAGTAAGACCCCGCTTACATATAAGTAAGACGCGGGGGATACGTTCCTAAAACTTCGAGCGCTAAACGAAACAGCGTTAAACGAGGCAACGTAACACGTACATATGTAAATATGTAACGGGGATCAGTAAAAAGAACAAAGAATAAGAAAATTTATCAGTTCTTGCGGAATTTATCACAATCAAATAAAATATTATGTTTATGTGTTTATATACCTAATAACCTTGATGAGAAGAAATAAATCAATTGCGACGCAGGAAAGCTGCCTTTGTGCTGGACTGCGACTTAGGAGAATACGATTGGAACTTCTGGACAGACTAACGAAAGAGCGTTGAAAAAAATACATAGTATATCTACATATCAACGTCGCTGTAAAGTAAACCGCTTTTGATTGGTGTATAGCCGTTTCCTTTGCACACATATACAACAAGTATCAATACAGTGTGAGAATTTGGGGAATCCCAAAGATAACCGCGTTTTACTGAAACAACGTTAAGCGGGGCAGCGTTTAATGGGTTCTAACTGTATATCATTATCCAAAAAATTCTATAATTACAATACATTCAGAAAATAACGATTATAAATTAAATACAATAGTTCATAAAAATATTAAAACACAGCTACCTTTTCTAAACATTCGAAACCAAAAAATACGAAAAAGGGATTATTATTTACTATATTCAATCAAAATTCTTTCCCAAGTGAATTCGGTGTAGTAAGTAATTCAGTGTGTCCTCTTTATATATGATCTACCCAAAAAGATTAATCTTCCATCACAGTACTCAAGTCAAAACTGACCATTGACTTAATGATAAGGATGAAAATAATGAAAACCTCCTATTTTATGGGAAAATTCACGAAACTCTTATAGCAGTGACCAAAGTGTTTCGAATAGAAAATATAAACAAACAGTCTTTTAATAAGGTCTTATTCTAACAACGAAAAATTTATCAATGAAGGCTATCACCTTTGGTTGAATTAATTCAGAGTTAAGATAGGCGAATATAACTTTCATAAACTGTATTAAATATATCACTTTTGACGATATAAATATTTTAAGAATTTAAAAAATAGTAAAAAGACTTGAAATCGACAAAAAGAGATGTAAACACTTCCGACTCGACCGCAATAAAACTGGATTATGATGAGTAAATTTATGAATGAAACAGGAGTATACTGTCAAAAAGCGATTAATATGCGAAAACTAATGCTTCAAATTTGCAATGTCAATTTGAAAAAATACATAGAAATGATAAAGAAACTTCTTAAAGTACACGGATAATGAGACTCCATCAATTTAATTTTAGATGGAACACCAATCAACAGTGAAAATGTTTATCTTCTCTTATCGATTTCCCACAAGAGAGCTTTCATCAAAGCGTTTATATTTCCATTAGTCGGCCATTCTGTTCGGCAATTTTTTTCTGCTTTCGGCTAATCGTCAAACAGGATCACCTTTTTTTAAGCACCGATGCAAACATGTCTGACCATCATTTGAGCCAATGGCTGAGAACGGGAAAAAGGAAAAGATTATTGGATTACCATTATCCATGGAATGGTCCCCAGGGGCTATTGAGAAAGTAGCAATAGTGCCGTGATTGGACTCTCTCTTACTGCAGCACTTATTTGATGTAACTCATTTCCATTCGTTTGGGAAATAAATATCAAAAGCTATTAAAAAGAGTTCATTCACATTATGACATATTTTTGGAATACCTTCGAAAGAATCAGATGAAAGGAAATGAATAATCTTAGATATATATTTTGACGAATTGTCGATAAGGTCATTCTTTTCTTAAGTTAGACGAATAATTAAAGAAAAATGGGAGATTATTATCTGAAATTACTTATACGAAGGAATAATTTTATTCAAAGTTTGTTGATTGAAATGAGCAAGTACACATTATGCCATTTTATGAATCAATAGAGTATTCTAAAAATATATTTTAAAAAATAATCATTCGGGTAAAAAGTTAATCATCATTAGGATATTTAAAGTTGCAATATGGATAGAATTCATCAAGAAAAATTATTTGAAATATTCCTTCAATCGCAATGCATAATTATTTGGATGTTACTTTCTATATAAGGTACTTTTTATTCCTCGAAAATTCATTTTGAATTCATTCATCATGAAAAATATTAAACTTTTCTAAAATCTTTAAAAATATATTTCCCTTTTCAAGGGATTTTCTAGGGTAACCAAATCATATCGTTGGATTAATATAATGTATTTATAAGTAAATTATTCCGGAATGAAAAAGGAAATTTCAACTTCTCGTCTACAATGTAGAAAAGGAGAATAAAAAAGCTTGTTTGCTATGAAAGTGATTAGCTACATTTCTTCTGATGCATCGTTGAGCGGTACTTTAATGAGATGAAAGAAAAATAAACAGAGAGTTGAGATTACAGGATTTGAGAATTGGATGAAACGATAATGAACTTCCACATACAAGTATTGCGATATCTCGGTTCTAAAAGGATATTAAAAATTAATTTATATCATAAGTAATAAAATATGATGAGTCATATGTATAAAGAGATTTACATTCAAATTTCATGAAAATAATACGAAAGTTTTGTAATAAAATTTAATTATGATACAAGAGAGGCGACGTAAATCATAAATAGATCGGAACAAATAACGCACGCGACAGGATAAAGAAGGGTGGAATATCTTTCATAAATATACAGTAGACTAGCATATGAATTACAATCGAAAGATGAATCTGCATGATTACCAAAAGGACGCTAAACAAAACAAAGCAAAGTGAGGACAGATGAATATTTGTGACGAGATGAAAAATGAAAGATGAGATATGAAGCGTAGTTTTGAAACAAAAAGAAATAATATGTATACACTGCGAGATATTCCTGCAGAAAGACGGCCACCGCAAAGAACGTGTTGCAAAGGGAATTAAAACTCGTTGAAAATCTCTCTTTTTTCCCAAACCGTTTCCTATTCTGCCCCATTTCCATTTAGCGAACCTTTCTTTCATCCCTTTTCAGTCACATAATGTTTTTAATCCCTCTTCCTCTTTTCACCCCTTTACTCTTATGGAGTTTCTTTTCGAAACCTTTTGCCGATTCGCGCCCTCTGTAAAGCCTAACGATCTGGAGCCTGCTAATTACTCCTCCCTAAAGCACCCTTCGCCAAAAGGATTTTCTATTTCCACCCTTTTTATTCGGTCAAAGGCTCTTGAATGACCGCCGGGAGTCATCAGCAGCGCGGGAAAGTGACGTAAGAGGAGTGGATATTCGCATTGAACGGAGTGGCGCGGGGAATGATGGGAAGATGAAAAGGGAAAGGACTAAATTTGGAAAAGTTGCGAACATCTATAAAACAAATACTACCTGTACATAATTATACTCGTCAATCTGCAAAAATTCTTTAACTTTAAACCTAAATTTACTTCTGACAATACTTAAACAACCACAGCATTTTCAAATAAGAAAATTAGTAACTTAAAAACATTTAAGATTTGAGGAACCAAGTATGTTGGCCAGTTTTTATTAAAAACGTAGAAATATAAAATCCCTTCATACTGCATTAATGCAGAGCTGTAAATGTCTGGTTTAATTTTTTAGTAAATATTCTCAGCAATGAACACAATAAAATAAAATAACGTTTCATGCAAATCAGTTGTAATTGTCTTCCACACAGTATCGCAATCTTATATTGAGTTTAAAATGATATACTGAATATAAAAAGAGAGGTATATATTTCTTAAATAACAGAAAGTGAAAACTAAAAGAAATCGATGAGATTTCATAGATAGTGATGAATGTGGTACAGTAAGACAGTGGCACTAAAATTCAGCGCCACAGTAGATGAAAAACTGCAAAAATAATAAAACAGTGAAACTCATCAACTTCAACGAAAAGATGGTCAAATATTCAATAAGAGATAAAAATAATATTCTTCGAGTTCTTTGTTTTTTGTCATTCGCTTTCAAGTAAAGTCAACAAAATCTCTCAGTGTTTGAGAAAGATCTTTTTTTATCAAGGATGAAATATTATTGTATTATTATCTGCTGATGTTATCAATATAAAACTATCAAAACTAATCCTTGCAGAGGAAATTCAGAGCAATCCTTTTCAATCATTCAAAATTTCTTTGAATGTTTCCAAAATGAATCTCTCAAAAGGTTCTCATAATGATATGCTACAATTATATCTAATTAATCTTTTCTCGATATTGAAACAATATCAGAAGGAAATTCATTTCTGGAGCGCATTAAAAATATCATCAAAAGAATGCTAGTCATTTTGTCTTTTAAACCATGTAATATAAAACGAACGAGCCAGAAAACAATTATGACAGCAGAAAAAAAGAAAGAAGAGCCCTCATTCAAATTAATTACGCTCTCAAAAACCTTCCAAATCCCTCCCCCGTTTTCCTCAGAAAACAATTAATCCCATCTTATCGCCAAAAATCCCAGATAATCTAATGAGACTTAAATATCGACGTCTTTTCCCAATTGAGGAGAGATTCATACTCCAAAAGACTTATCCTTTTTTCGTGACACGGGAAAGCCCTTACGAATAAAAATTCCCATCGGAGGGTAAAATAAATCACGTCGCCTGGAAGCTGCTATAACGGGATGAACGGAAGATGATGATGATATTGAGCGAAAATTCGAAGGAGAAAAGGGGGGTGGTATGAAAAGATGGACCACCATTTCATTTCAACCCCCTTCGCCTCCAACTTCTTTCCATCCCATACCCGCGTTCTTTCAGCCAAACTCCCTGGGAAATGATTTAGTTCATCGACCGAGGTATTTAATTAAGGCCCTTTGACGGAAGGTGGAGTGCGTGAGAGGGGGTGCTCTAGAGATGTTTTTCCTTCGAGGCAAACGATGGAACGACTTAGAAAATGTCTCCAAGATGTCGAAATAGAGGATTCGTGTACTTCGGTTAAAATGAATTAAGTGCTACGAAGTCGTACTTTATAACGGAGAAGATATCGTTAAGGCAGTGATTCTACGGTGGATGAGTGGCGTCCATGATGAACATCTTTGTTGATTTGAACGTCCTTTAGACAATGATTTTCATTGGTGCGCTACGTCTCTCGAAGAAATTAATTAAAGATTGCATTGAGATATTACCCAATCAGGGGAAGGGAAATACAAGACACCGAATGATTTGTAGGGGCGAAGTTCTTACTGAGTTGGCATTTAGTTAAAACGGAATGATTTGTCGCTCAAACATTAAAGTCGCAGAGTTAAAGGTCGAATTCATTGCGAATCTTTCTTTTTCCATTTAATCGGAAAGAAATATGACATTCGTTGAATTCAGTACTTTTGATCAACATCAGTAATTTGGAGCATTGCATCGCTACAGTAATGGGAAGTGTTTAATCTGATTTTTCGAAGAGTAGAAATTTAACTTTTCAATAATTAGGTTGTTCTATGTTGCTATAACACGCTAAAGAAGAGCTATCCAGCTAAACTTATCACAGACACTTTAAAAGCAATTGTGTTAGTATTTTTTGATATTCTGCTGAAATAAAGACAAAAATACATCAAGGATTCATTAGAGAGTTCATTTATCAAAATTTAATGTAATATTCTAAAGGAGATGACTTTTTGCATCATTTTGTAGCGATGAAAGTTAGATTTTCTTCCATAAAAATGCATTTTTCAAACTCATTTAACTTTTTCTTTTCATCAGTGCCTTATCCTTTTACAGCATTGCTATATTTTCCTCTCTTACGTTGAAACCCTGTTTCCTTTACTCTCATTCATTCCCTTTCCTTCCTACGTCATCTCACTGTAAAACATTTCTAAAACTCAACAACCTTAAACCCATACTTTTTCTATTTTCCCTTTTACCTTTCCCAAGCTCTTCCTTTTCGCAATCACTTCCTCTTTATAAATACCTTTTTCCTTTAACCTTTTTTCATCTATTTTTCCTTCTTTTTCTTATCTTCATCTCACACTTATCCAAGAGTTAATATACAAGTTATTAACTGAACTCTCTACAAATATGAACATCGAACTCTCATTTTTGAACCCCAATTTAAATTATTTTTTACGGTAAAAGAGGCAAAAGGCAAATAACATAAATGAAATAGATCACTTCATTCTACTTCAACTCTAAAAAATAAAACATTTTTTACAAACCATGATCGATAAATACTTTTTCTTTTTGAATTGCCGAAGAACCTAATCATCGATACTGATAATTACTGATATTATCAAACGTTAATCGTGACTGAGGGACTATGAATCACATTTGAGATTACTCGTGGATTCTCGACTGCCCTCAACACATTTGCCTCGAAAAACTTCTGGAACAAGAGACTTAAATCTCTATTCCTCAAGGCAAAGTGGTCAAGTTGATCGGTGGGGAGTCGAACAAGCTTTGTCTTCTACTTGAAGATTACGAACGTTTGTGTCAACAAAGGATTAAGGATTAACTAAGGATTGTTTCTATGCGCACATAGTAATTTTTTTCTCTCTCCATATACGAACTACAAGATCAGCCTTGAGATGATTCGATTTTAAAATATTACGTTTAAGTGGCGCTTTCTTGGATAACATTTTCATTCCTTGATTAAGTCCATCGCAATCAACAACAGCTTCCTCTCTATAAAAGCCACAGAAAATGAAGACAATTCATCCAAATCTAGTAAATATTAGTAGAAAATACTCGATATAAATTCTAATTGAAAATTACTTATTCTACAGGAATAAGTATGGCATTTATGTTCGAAAATTATCGATAATTTATACTACTCTAACGCTTGTTAGCTCTGCAGTTACTTTTATTTCAATACGCAAGTTTTCACTCATATTTAGATATCATAGTAAATGTTCCATCTATTTCGATTGGATGAAGTAGAAGTGTATAAGAAAATTTCTGGGAAAGGATTGAACCCTCTTTTGTTCTCGGAAGAAGCAGGGTTAAGAGGAGGCGTCATCTATCGGGAGGTGGTTAAAAATGCGCTCCCCCTAATCCCGAGAGAAGATTACGGAGTCGGGTTAAAAGGTGTCGTCGTTAACCCTTCGGGTGGTCTTCGCATGTAAGAGCGACAATGGAGGAGGGGACATGAGATTAAGGAAGATAGTTATAAGGGAAGTTCTTAAAGATTATCAAGATTCAGATCAAGTAAACGTTTCGATTAATTGTATTTTTCCATCTATGTATTTCACTTGATATATTTAAATAGGAAGTCCTTTAAAAACGTAAATCAAAATTTAATGTTCCAAAATGTTGAACAGAAAACTTCAAAGTACCATCAAGGTTATCAAGTTGCGGTAAACAGTAGTCAAGCTACAGTAATAGGCTCTAATTTCAATTTCCCAAATGATTAGAAGACCTTTGTATCAAAATTCTTAAATAACAGTGATAGGAATATAAGTACATATATAAAATATTCATCAGTTAGTTGTTAGTTAGTCTATTCATAAATATTACTATATGTTCAGTAAAACACTTCAAATTATTATTACTGCACTACATTTCGTATTTGATTTTTATTAACCAAATAGATGTGCGAAAGATCGTAAAAATTCATACGAAAGAGTGACGTTTACAACGGTAAAAATAGCAAACAACTCAAATCCATAAAAATGCCATTACAATAACTTAATCGATAATTAAATTAGGATTAGTATCCCTTAAGCGTTCATTCGGGAACGATCTCGGAATTTCAATGCGCCTGAGTGCGAAATTACGTGTTTCTATAGCGCCCTTATCATAGCCATTCTCGATGCCGTAAAATTCTTCGTAACATTCTCCTCATCCCACCTCCAGATGTCTCCTCGATCAGTCACCCTCAAATCTTTCATCAGAATCATTTAATCAGCACATTACCGAGTAAAAGAACCCATTCCATTGAAAAACTCCTTCCTCGACTGTCCGACTAATTTCCTGTCGTAAAAAGACTCCTTTCAAGGAACTCCTCCATTAGCCAAATCTTTCGGAAAGTCGATCTATAGAGCGTTCATCAACATATTTGTGCTGAGGATGTGACAATAGGAGTCCAAAACAACAAACCCTTTCCCCGCATTTGATTCCAAGAGAGGCCATATTCTCGGCATCCTTCCTCCGGAACTTCTCCGAATAGAAAAGGGATGAGACTTTATATTTTACGTAACTCGAGAACTTAGTTTTCGAGAGGAACGAAAGTACGTGAAATGGGATTGCGAAACGTAGAACGGAACGGGAAATTAGAATGAGAAGATAGATCATTTCAACGTAGAAATTAGTATACTAAAGGAAAAACTGTTTAGATAAGGGTAACATAAAAGGTAGTCCTTGTAGCAGAGAATTATATCGTGCGATTCATAAATTGTGATGAAGAAGGAAAGTACATAGTGCACATTTAATATAATTTATTGACTACTATAGACTTTACAACAAGTCTATATTACATATGGTAAGTATCTATTCGTAAGATTTAGACTCGTGCATAAAAGAAAAACAAGTGCCATTCTCTTTGAGAAGAGAAAATTTTATATTTTATTAAATAAAACGCATGAGGAAGTAAGTTCTTATTTATTCTCTAATTATCTAAGAGTAAGCAGATAAACTGGTCATAGATAGAGAGGAAGATAAAAGATTTCATTGTTTTTAATCGGGATTGTTTCATTTGTTCTTTCAGGCCTCAGGATTCTCTTTTTCGTCCAGGTTTTCCAGCGGACATATACAGATGTGAATGCCAGCTTTCAACCCTTTTCCAATGCTCTGACATGTTTGATTTTCTTTTTCCTGTTTTGTCATTTCCCCATGCTCTCCCTTGCTGAAATCCCTTTTTCTTCGAACTCATTGGTCGCTCAATCAAGCAACCCAGTTGGGCCCATCAATCTTAGATATCTTTGAGAACAATGAGGAACCGCATCAGTTAGACATGGGAATGACGAACAGTCATTCGCAAAGAAACCAGAAATAGAAAGAAACGTGAAAATTTAGAGTCGATACAGATCCACGTGTGACGTTTTATAGGCAATAAGAATAAGAAATAAGGATAGAAATGCATTCGACAGATGATCACCTTTATATAAGAGCGCAAGAGGTATTTAGCAGTACGATGCGGATAATGAAATTTGATGTTTCAATAGATCTCACGGACATATTATTCAGATCCGCCAGACTTGATTATCAATATTTCTTCATCATAAATATCTTTTATGTCGTATCACAATTACATTAATATCTTCCATTTAATCAATAGTTAATTTTTCAAACTTCTAAGTAGCCGCATTTATTTAAAAAATAGACCATAATAGTTTAATAAGAATTCATACATATTTTTATAAATCCATCACTATCTTCCATTTGAATTGAATTTCTATTATTTTAAAATTGTCCAAAAAATTTTTGCGTAATACATGCTAGATTATGTAATTTATTTTTACATAGAAATACAAAAATCTGTTTTATTATACCATGGAGAATGTATGAAGTCCAAATATCCATCTTTCCGTGTAGAGGCAATGATAACATAATACGATTCCCCTGCAGGAAATTTCGTAAATGGCGGATATCTCCAAAAAGAAACATTGGAATATGATTTCCTTCGTTAACCGAGAAGCTTTGTTTGAAAACAAAAGAGGCACTGTATTGCGTTTTCCATTAACTCCACGTTGATCCGGAACAAAATATCGTTTCATCCCTACCTTTATACGCCTAGGGGCATTCCTAAAATAGTCGAACATTTTCATTCGATTACCTCATCTCCCAATGATTTCCCTCTTCTGAGGGAATCTCCTCTTACATACAAAAATGTAAGTCATTCGCCATTATTTACTATCAGCTTATCAATGCTTCCGTTTCGTCAATTTCCATCCAAAATTTAGTTCCTTTCTCTTAATCCATTGGTTATTAAAAGGGACTCATTTTATTGTATTTGCAATCCATCCCACGGTGCAATTCATATTATTTGAGATGGTATGAGTATATCTGTTTAAGAAGAAAATTCAAAGCTGCTTTAACTTTTAGATTGCATAGAATTGAATGCATTTCAGCAGTTGCAGTCAACAGTTCTGATAATGTATAATAATAATACATAATCGTATCGTATAGAATCTCTCTCCGTTCATTAATTGTAAACTATATGAAGTTTTTTTTAATCATTATAAATTCATACAGGTAAGTAAAAGACATTGAAGAGCAACGAAACATATAATTAAGTTAACCATTTCATGAATCTTTTTTTCCTATTAATTATTCCCTAAATCGATGAATTTATGATGAGAGCAATTTCTACTGCAATTTTCCTTATTATCTGCCATCAAATTTGATAAACCTTTACGAGGAATTTATACCTTGTTTCATCCGACTCTAATTACCTTATTCTCATTTGTGAAAATATTCAGTGTTTTCACTATTTTCCATTCATCTGAAACTCATCAACTCGAGTATTTTTCACTTTTCAACTTTCACACAGGGACACTTTTATGGATTTTGATTTGAAGTCCTTTGATCTTAAATTCTAAAATCGCTCCAAAGAATTAAATATGCAGAATATTGCCGAGGAAGATGTATAAACGTGCAAATTGCTCCATAAATTCGAAAGGCGTTTCTAAAATTAGATCCTAAAAAAACTGGCCTTGTATTTATTTTTCTATATAATTAACCAATATCTTACGAAACCTACTTCGATATTTTCTCTAAAAAATATTTTCTTTGACAGAAAACTTAATTTTCTTGAGAATTCAGCGAATCTCCTCTTTCAACAAGTTCAAAGATAATAAACTCAACAAACGAAATTATCAAAGGTCTCCTTTCATTTCCTCTGATAACTCTTCAAAATTCCGAATTAGATTATCAATTTCGATTCGAAATCAAAGTGATGATCAATTAATATCATTGTGAAGTTGATGTAAAAAATGGAACAGAGTATTTTTCAAAGTTCGCACATTGTGAGAATCTGCAACTCCTTATTATTGAACGGGAATCTTAATTAAAGAAAATCACATTCCCATTTAGTGGACACTTCAAGACAAGCGAGAATCGGTTTGATAAGAAACTCAGCAATATAATTATTTATATCGATTCTTATCTTTCAAATTGACAACGATTGAATGTACTTTTCCATTATCCTATTCCATTATCTTATGAATATTGGAAATTCGGGCAAATTAAATGAATGAGATAATAGTGAGTGCATAAAGAGAATGTAGTGAACAAGAGTTTAAATGGATAAAAAGAGAGGAACAGACAGATTGCGATATGAAGCTGCCTAGAGATGGAGTCCAACGGCACCAGAGATGAATAAAGGTGCTCTGTTTCATTACGAGATTGGAGAGACGGCATTGCATTCTTGACGAGTACTTCCCCTCCAAGGACCTCATATTTCATTCACGATGACCCAAAGCTCTTGCCGGGGGATGTGTGCTCGTCTTTTCGCGTCAGATATTTGAAAGGGGTTCCACATTCTAAATATTCTCAAAAGGCCCTTCCTCTCATTATCACCTGGGCCTTTGACGGACCCTCCCTAGGGTGCGCCTAAGGAGTTACCGCCCCTTATAAGGTGTTATTAACCTTCGATATGGCGAAAAAAAACAGAGATTATGCAGCCACTCAATGTCCGTAAGAGATTAAGAGGTTCTGCATTCGTTGGGTAGAATTCATCGAACCGTATGCTGTTCAGCAGAAATACTCTTAAGGGGAAGGATTTGAGTTCTTACTACGTAATTGCTCCTAAAAGATGAAAGAATAATATCTCATTCAAGAAAAGATATATGCATTTATATTGAGTAAATATTTCTTTATTTTATTTCGGAACGTATGAAAAATTTCTCAGTTACCTGAAATCTTGACTTGCGAAGCGCATCAGCAACGAACCCTCTTTCAGTAAAGGTGAATGTCATTATGATAAGTCATTATAATGGAAATAAGAATAACCATTACATGTACTAAATATACATAAAAGTAAGAAGAGAAGTAAGTAAGTAGAGAGCAAAACATATTAAAAATTTTCTTTAATTATTTTACCAATAAATTCTATGGAAACGGCAAAGATACTGGAAAACTATAATGAACATATTATACAGCAAAACAGTACATCATATTTATTGAAATTATTTCAAATCAAAATAGAACAAAGTAGTTTCCCTGAGTTAAACAAAGATCCAGTAATTAAATCGAATGAAAATAAAAAACGAATTGACAAATGGAAAATTTTGGGAAATTAGAGCTGATAATTTGAATAGTAAATCGAATTAAACATTAATTAAAACAAGCTCCAACTTCTGTACAGTTTACATCAAAATATTCCTTAAATTGTTCTTAGCTAATTGATCAAAATCCACTTCTTTTGTTTACCTTCGATACGCTATTTAATGTTCTACACAGAAGTAAAACAAACCGCTTTTTTTCCATCGATACCAGAATTAATTTCTGGGAAAAGTGTTAAAGAAGTCGATTAAAGGTATTACCCAACAGTTTTTCCGAAGAACAAGTTTCGACTACATATGTTTGAGTAAGCAGGTGTGAAAAAGAAAGCATCGGAAGAAATCTTCTTATTCCTCCTTCCTAACACTTTCTTTACTACTTCCATTCTACGCCATAAAAAACGTCTCACGAAATCCAGTAGCAGTCCGGTGGTGTAAATAAGCACTGAAACAATATATATTTGAAAAGGACTTCCAGAAGAGGAATCTTTAACGGAAAGAAACTACACTTCACAGTAATAATGTACAATCCCCGTCGATCCTCTTCAAAGTGAAGGTGTACATAAACTATCGCATAAAAAAAAAGACTGGCAGTAAAAACAAAAGCGAGGCGAAGTAACGTTTCGCACCTTTTCGGAAAATTTTTTACACGCCCATCTGAATCCTGTTCCCAAGGGTGCATCTCCCGTTCCAACTTAGTTTCTCCGCCTTCGAATCCAGAGATGCCATCGCGGGTTTTTGCCCTTAATCTCCAATCTGGCGGAAGACTTCCCAGAGCCCTAGAGGCCATGGCTGGTCACGGCTGAAGGGTTGACGGGCTGTGGTTGTTTTTTCCATTTACGGCGTTCCCCTGGAAATCTTTGGTAGTTTTTCTCTCCCGCTCCACCTGCTCCCCGTCTTCTATGTTCCTCACTCTACGAAGAGCAGCATTAAAGGGGTCTAGACGGTGCTGCTTGAGCAAAGGAAACTTCGGCGTATTTTTACCAAAGTTTTCCTATCCTTTCTGTTATAAAAATAGTTTAAAATGGAGGAGTTCTTAAAAATATACGTAAATGGGATTTTTATGAATTAAAATAATTGTGATTATTCAATTTAGAGACAGTAATCAATAGCTTATGAAGATATATTACATTGAAGGTTCAGATCTTCCAAATAATGTGAAATATGATTCTTCTGGAAACTATAAAAAAATTTTGAACTTGATCAGCTGAATTTTACATTTTAAACACATCGGCAAACGTATTTCTTTAATAGAAAGACAAAAAGATGAAATTTTCTCCTCTTTATTCACATAATCTGTGAATCGTTAAATTTCTTATATTGTAAATTAAATCGAATGTGGTGATAATAAGCGTTTAATTATAATTCAGGGATTAGAGAGTTCTAATTTAACACATCATTCTGTATTCAAGTCCGTATCAGATGCTCTACCCTTTATTAACACAATTTATGAACAATCTGCACTTTAACTGCCTTCCCATGAAAAGATATTGGAGTTGGATTCATGAGGACACTGTTAACATAAAAAAGAACTCTCATTCTAGAAGACGTAAATGAATAGAAACTCCTAAGTCCACCAATTTGTCTCGGGGTTTGGAAATAAAGAAAGGAGCGTTGAGTTGTTTAAATGGCTGAGAAAGGAGAGATAAAAGTATATAAAAGGGATGAACTCGCTCAAATTGATTAGGCCCACCAAAGCGACGCGGCAGCATTACTTTACTACCTTAGAAACGTGTTTACACCACTGGAACGCCCCAAAGGCAGTTACTCTCACTCCCGCGGAGAATTCAAGAGGCACATCCGAAGGTTCCTTTGATGAGACCGATTCCTTCGAAATAGTGTAAAAACAGTGTGTAAACACTTCTCCCATTCCTTGTGTAACTTCCTAAAATGGTTTCTGTTTCCAACTCTAATCCCAAATTAGGGAGTGCATAATTACAACCATTGAAAATCAATTATCTTTACTACAGGTTGAAAGGGAATCAAAATTAGAAGCCAACGATCCATGAAAGCGGTTTCCTAAATAAATAGATATCCTCCCAAGTTAGTTTTTTAGCAAACAAGAGCACCACCTTCTAAGAAAGCAGAAACACCATGGATGTAAAGAACGAGTTAGATAAAAAACACGTCAGAGCGAAACAAAGAGCACAAATCTCGATCGAACCATTGAGTTGCATACTTCGATCGGTGATGAAATGAGGCCTTCTAAAGAGGGTCGCCTGACGGTCACTGGGAGAAGAGCAGAAAAAGGACGAGAATAGAGGATATGTGCGTTAGGAAATCGATTTAATTGTAACTTCTTGTAAGACAATTTTAAAACCAACCATAGAGTTAGAATTAACTCATGTATGTTTTATTACGTTCAGCTTTTGATGGAAAGCAGGCGTCTCCTTCAAAAGACATCGTTGTCGCAGTTGTCTCTTTCTAGAGGACAAATGAGTTACAGACTGCTCTTTAAATATTTTCTTCAAATTCATTTCTTCGTCTACTAAAGCAATGAGAAAAGAGCTTTTTCAGAAATACTTTTTTTTTCAAGATTTCTCTCTTGCTAGTTACATAGAACTGCAACTGATGTTTTACTTCCCTTTAAAGATTCACCATAATTTCTGATAACACTTGATGATCTATAGGACCAAAATGCGGTGAGACTTGAGTTTGTGGTGAGAAGAAATGGTGCTAAGGTAAGATAAAGAAAAGGGAGGGGAAAACAGAAAAGCTGCGTAACGGAGGAATAAATGGTCAGTTGGGCGAAGGAGAAGATAATGGGAGAGGTGGTGAAAGAACTGTGACGGCGTAAGAGGAATAAAATGGACAGTTGCGGTTGAAGACCAAGTTGGGGGTCTTAGATAAGTGATCGCTCGAGAATGCATCGGATCTCCACAGCAATTCCAACTATGCGGCGAGAAAGGCCTTTCGACCACAAGGAGTCCAACGGAGCTTCCGTCGACTTCAACTGCACTAAGGACCAAGAGTCTACTTGATGCTTTGGTATCCTTCCATTTGACACATACTCGCCCACAAGGAAGTTGCGAATCAAAAGTAAGATCTTGCAAAGAAGACACTAATGATCCGGGTAAAGAAGTTAAAATTAAAGAAATTAAATTCCTCGGAATTTAATCTAGAGATGACTTAGTTAAAGTTAGGTTCAAAAATTAATTCATCCCATTCGTCCTTGCGAGAATAGAAGTTGGGCAAGCGTATTACAGCTACCAAACTTGAATAGAATAAACTAAAGCAAAATTTTCGAAGTGTACAACCATTTAGCAACCTCATCTTTCTTCCCCTATATGCCCCTATCTAAAACCGCACCCACGTTTTATTCCCGCACCCCGAACAAGTCAACACTTTCACGAAACCACTGGAAGGCAACACATGCGATCTACGACCCTTTACTCATCTTGGACTACGAGTTCTTATCTACTCCTCTCCCTCATTCCTCGTTTTCAGAATTCGGTGCATGTTCTTTGGTCACTTCGTACAAAGTTGAGTGGGAATTCCGGACGTTCTTCTTGTGCACCCTTACCACTTAAAACAGAAGTACGTTCCTTTGGCGACCGCTGTACGCCAATCCAACTTCATAATCCCTTTTAATAGAACTCTTTCTTATTCGTCCATCAGCATTTCAATAAATGGCAACTCCTCAAGCTCTCTCTTTTGTAGAATGTTGCAAAATAAAGGAACAAATTTTAATTTCCGGATTTATGAATCTCGAAGTATTTATTTTCCTTGAACAATAAGATAAGATTGATTAAAAGTATATTTCTTTCAGATTTAGCTTAAAAAGACTTTTTTGGAAGATCGTATTATAAGAATCAAAGTGAAATAAACAATGCAGCAATGTCATTTAATTATGCACTTTACGGAAATTTTCAGGAAGAAAACGTACGAGGTTTGTTCAAAAAGTATTGCGAATTCTGAATTTTCGCGGGCTACGTATGTTCGATTCTTGATCTTTTGGTGTTACTTATGTCCCTTACTTACTGCTGACAAGGTTTTAAATTAAGTTTAATTAAGGTAAACTTAATTAAGGTAAGTTAAGGTCGGAAATTAAAAATTCGCCATAGCTTTTGAACAGACCACGTATGTATCTGCTGTAAATTGAACAATGTCGCTAAAAACGTTTCCTTCTATCCAACATAAACCCTTTTTATTCTAAATAACGTCTGCTTTCTTTAAGTTTTTCACAAGCATGAAAAATTATGTAAATTTAACCAACTTAATTTAATTAAAAATTTTGGAGTGATTTCCTTATGTAATTTAAATACCCACTCAAGAGGACTCTTTCATTCCTTGATTACGCTCCACTAATTTGTTTATATCCTTTATTGTCTAAAATATAATACATGTGTATCTAATTACACTGTGAGGAATTCATCTTGTTTGTAAATTTCAAATGAAGTCGACTAATCAAATAACTAATTAGAGTAAAACATCTTATATAAATTTTTATTGCTACTTTATAAAATCATAGGGCTTTAATTTCCAATAGAAATAATTTTTATTAAAATTCGGTGAAAATAAAAAGCTTATAACAACCCCTACCTCTCTCTTCATAGATTTTTAATATGATAACTAATGCGAAATCAAATATAATATAGTTGTAAAGGAACGAATGATGTAAAAAAGAGCTTTCATCAATCACGCATCAATTAGGTAGACTTATTTGCTCAACATTAAGTTTATAGTTAAAATTGCATCTAATAAGACTCAAATTAATGACTGAATGTTCCAAATTTAGAACTAGACTAGAATATTATTTTCCTAGATCCTATTTTCCTCCTTTTACCAAAATTTCACAATGCAACATAGTTCATAACTATTTATCTACTCCATTTTAGTATTCTCTATTCCGAATTAACACAAAAGAGAAATGAAAATACGGTTGTAGTGAGTGCGATGGGGATGGGGAGAAAATGAGAGGGGAAACGGAAGAAGAGAACAAAATTTATTAGGAAAGGAAATTGTAAAAATGAAATAATGAGAAAAATAAAGAAAAAGTGAAGCGCAATAATGATAATGGATTTTTGAGAATTCCTCAAATAATTTTCATGAGCTTATTAAAGTTCTTTAGTATTTCAAAATTTGGAGGCCAAACAGTTAATACTTAAAATCAAATAGTTACGAGTACCCTCAATTATTACTGCGAAGTATTTACAGAAATGATGATGTAAGAATACGTCAGATTATGAGAGGAAACAGAGGCAGTAGAAGTGTGATCCCCATAGATGGTTTATAAGAATAATAAATAGGAAACAGGAAAAAATTGGAAGATTAAAGCTAGTATTTGTTAAAGTTTCATCTTGTGATATTAGGATGTCATAATAGGTTTTGGCACAAAGGTCATCGAAAGTTATTCAACGAATATGCGAAAAGTGGAAAGCAAAGGAATTCGAAGATTAGGAAAGAAGAAGGTAGATAACAACATGGAATAACGTAGAGAGATAAAGAGCGAGAATATAGACGCATAATCATTAAAGTGGCCGAAGTAAAAAAAAGGGGTGGGATACGTAAGAATTTGGAATTATCGATGAAAGAAGCTTATAATCATAATCAATGCTGTTATTTTCATGAGAAGCATATCAATGAACGAAAAACGAATAAGCTTTCACGTAACTGATATGAGAGAGTGTGGGTTGAGTTTTAGATGCTATACGTTTTATATTTATTGAATGAAGATAGGTATGAAATATAAGTAGATAGAAAAAAGATTAATCACTTTTCCACCTTTCTCATTCTCATATATTCATGCATTTCTAATAGAGATTACTTTTCTCTTTCTCATTTATACATATATATATATATATATAAAGAAAAAGTAATTTAATTTCCTCAGTTACATTTCCTTTTGCTCCACAAATATTATTCTTTTTAAATGAATGATTAACGTAATATTGAAGGAAATATGTTTTGTAATATAAATTTGATATCAGTTTTCAGGCTTAACGAGCATTCATGGGCATAAAATATAGTGGAGCAGAAATTTAATCAGTAAATTCGACACAATGAAAGAGGAATGATCAATATTAATTTATTAACGGAAATGATAGTTGCAGTAAAATAGATAAAGTAGAAACGAGAAGAGATTGAAGGATGTAAGCAAATGAGAGAAATTCGAAAAGAAGAAAGAAAAACTTTCGAAGAGTGCAGAATATGAATAAAAATCGACAGAGAAAGTTTTTGATGCGGACAGAGGGAAGTGCGTGAGAAGAAAAATGAGTGAGTTTTGATGAATTGGAAGCCCTGTCAAATGTAATGCGGCGGCTTCTCGCAAAAGAAAAAAAGGAAGAGAAAATAGCCAAATAAGAGTCCGACGTGTAACCCCAATTGAGGATATCGAGAACTTCATTTGTGGAAGTTTAATTTTCCATAACGTTTGCACTTTAATGTCCACTAATTTGAATTAAAATACACAAGTTATTTACATGAATATAGTAATATAAAACGTTTCCCACAGTAAAGTATGACATAGGGAACAACTAAAAATGCAATAATTTCACTGAAACTAAGTGCCACCCACTCTCTCAAGTAAATAGCTTCACGGGAGAATATATAATTTCATGCAATTTTATATCATAATTGAATGCATTTAACGGAGATTATTGCATGAAACACCTGGTGAGGGCAGCTGTTGAATTTTCCGGAGTTTTTATTCAGCAATACTGTGTAGTCTATAAACTAATTGTGAATCAATACAAGTCCATGTATTATGGCAGACAACACAAGAAGTATATATTACGAAATGAAAAGGGTTAATTTTATAGATCACTATATATGCCATCAATTACCGGATTTTACTTTGTTTCTAAACGAAAGACCGGTGAAGAACGACATTTATACCTTTTGTATTCTAATCGTGAAAAGGAGTTTGATTCTAAGAGACAGCGAAATTATGAAAAATTAACTTTTCTCGATTTTTTATTTAAGAAAAGAATCGATCATATCTGAAATTTGGAAATAATAAATTAAATTTTTAAAATTCAATTAAATTAAAGATATCACCTCAAACGCATGATAATTTACTACTTCGATGAAAATAGCGTCAAATAAATACCGTTTAAATGTTAGATATGATGTATTTCCCAAGATTTGAAAACGAATAATACAGCAAGATCCAAAATCTCATCATCTATACATTTAATGTACATTACCTGCTTCACCACTCAATTTACAGCCCATTCCCATGTTTGGATGCCGATTCCACGCATTCACTCTAACACACGCCCGCAATATGCAAAACTAGTCATCGCTCCCGAAACCACTTTCTCGTCTTCCTAATCCCTTAACTATTACGGCATTTCCATGGAACTCAATTTGCTGATGTTTGCGAGGATTTGCTTTTTCCCATAAATAGTAAATTTCGAGGAGAGCGTCAAAGAAAATTTCTGTCTGAAACAACAGAATTCCACTATTTACATACATTTTATGCTATAACAAACGAAAACATGACTATTAAGTGAAAATTTGGAAATCGATTTGGATCTTTATTTATCTTCTATTCTTCTTCTTCTAATAGTTTAATCTAATATTCTACATTTCCAATCCTACTTCCACTTTATACCTCTATTAAGTAAGGATTCGGAATCTTGACCTAATACAGTACAAATCGTCTCGGATAAAATTAAATTCCCTCTATCGTGAGAAATACACAAACCAATTCCTCATCCAAATGACGCTGATTCGAGAGGCATTCTTAATGAAAAGTTCTTTGAATTATTAAAGGAGTCCAAATATCCACGAAAATCATCTCCTTTAAAAGGGAGCTTCTATCTAATAAGAAAATTCGTCCCCCTTCTAATCTCTTGCCTCTGGCGCCAACATCCTCCAAAGAAATCGTTTAGTCATTCGAATTAGCAGCTCGTGAATATTCATGGGTACACTTCTCCTTAAGGACCAAGTCTTCTTTATGCCCGATCGCCGAGCAATCCGTGCATAATTTCGTACTTTTGTACGTAATCATTTGCCTTTTAATATCTTTCAATAATATTTATTGGTTACATTTACATTCTGTACATAAGGCATTCGCATATTACTGCACTTTTAATTTTACATAAATCAGCAACACTCACACGCAGTATTTTTCTCTTGATGATATTTAGACATACTCTCTATCGAGAAATGCGTCATATAATTTATGCCTCTATCTCAAATTCTATGTAACTAGAAATTCATGAAACATGTTCCATTCGAATATAAAACTCCTTAGGCCTCAAGCTGCTGAATATCGAGAAATAAATATAATAAGAACAAAGCTTATTCAGTCAATAATCGAATTTGAATCGTTCTTTTTGTTTAAACATCACGGAATTAAAGTAAATTTAATTTACAATATAAATTTATTTTCTGCATTAAACTTAACAACAAGCAAATGGCGGCGTGGTTATAGCGTGTTAGGTTCCTAATATAACTGCATGTGGTTCGAATCCGGTTTATTATTTTCGTTTTTTTTTCCTTCAATCACTTTATTTGTTGGCAAACATTTAATCAATTTAAATGCTGCCTTATGACTTTATTTTTCATGGTTCATATGTGCCGTGCCGCAGTCCTGAAGTTCCCCTTGTGAGACAAGAATTCCGGTATTCACCTTCCCGTGTAAGTACGATAAATTCAGTTAATTTTTAAACATTCAGCATGTAAGCCCCATAAGTCGCACGACTTTTTGTGCAAGATCAATAATGAAAACTCTTATAAACCAAGAAATATACCAAGATTTCACAACGTCCACGCCTTTATAGAACGTGCATCTTAGTCAAATCTAACTCTTGTAATCAAATCAATATGATACAATAGAATTTTTTAAAAATCTTTTAGCAGCATAAAATCAGACGAGTCAATAATACTTTTACTATGTTCTCTATCAAATTTAAATTTTACACCTTTTTTCCTCCATCTTCAAATTTAAATTCCAAAACGCGACTTTTCCCTTCGATATCTCTTTTTCCCTCTATTTTCACCTCTTCTCAAACAATCCTTTCTCAAAAAAAAATCCTTGCCCCTTAACCCCGTTCCCTTCTTGCAAACTCCTCGGACACCAGAAATAGGAAAAGTTTTACTTTTTATGCTTTCCCTTTCTTTCTCCTCTTTCATTCTGACACATGCCTCCTTTTTTATCTCGAGGGAACTGCAGACTAGAAGAGAGTGAAGCACTTCCGAATTTTTTGGAATGGCACGTTTTCAGCCTCTAAAAAATAATTCTGCCCTTTTACGCCTTTATTTTCATCCCTGTCTCATACTTTCCCCACTCATTCCCCCTAATCTTTCCAACCCTTTTCTTTTCACCTCGATCCCTTGCTAACATATCGAAACTGTTTGGAAGCGAGCCAGGTGGTGGTTCCCTCTATCGCGTCCCTCGTTTTCCATCTCGAAACAGAAAGGGGCAACAGCTCATATTGTTTCCATTATCCACTCGATGTAACCCGTTATTCCCACTTAGCATGTCTGCCCTTCTGGAAGGTAAATATGAATGGATATTCTGTTTCCAATTAGACGTATAGGAAAATATATCTCCTTTAGCCACTGAAAATTTTAAATCTTTTTTCTTTAACAAGCTTCATCCCGCTATTTCGATGAGCGCAATTCCGTTTAGTTTTCATTTATTCCTCTTTTACTAATAAATTTACTACGATAGTGTTAGAGCTAAATAAATAGAGCAAAAGAATTCGGAAGAATCATGAATGAATTGAAATTGAAAATCTACAATCGAACATTAAAGTAATGAATCCAATTACGTACACGTTACAATAAAGACAATTCACTGACATTGTCAACATCAACAAAATAAACGAAGACTGAAAAATTCGATGAAATATACTGACGTTGTCATAAGACAGTTTTCAAAAAATCTATTTTGATATTACACATCTTTTAGTTCTATAAACATTCAAATAAAGGAGATTGAAAGAAGAGCTGCGTTTTGGAGAATAGAGAGTTCTATTGTGGATCGATTCCTATGGAATATAAAGAATATCATGCAACAACTGCACACACACACACATTTGAAAAATATTACAGAAGTTAATATATTAAAGAACTATCACGATTCTCTGACTTAGAATATGGCTCTGAATGAAAAAAATTAGCTTATCTCTTGTAAGTGAACTGTAAAACTATACTTATCAATTGTATTTAATTCAGTAATTTTCAACGTAAACAAAATTCATAAGAACTCTAAATCGTCACTGGTCTCAAAATGTGAAAAATCGATCGATTTCGGAGGTTTTGTTGGAACCTTTTCAAAACCAGCCCATCACATATCTTATTCAATAGTATCGTTTATTACGTAAAAAAGACGTGAAAAGAATTGATTCCAAGGTAAAGCATAAGATATGTTACAGCAACAAATCTATGTTTTTTATACTTTGAATCTTCACTCCACCTATTTTCCTTTATCTATTTAATTTACCATTTGCACTCAAGCCAAATATCTCCTCGTTGCCAAAAAAGCTGTATGAGGGCCATTTTATGGCCTTAACACCATTTCGCGGTTTTCACAGTACTCTGTTTCTGCAAAATGGTCAATTGAGAACTTATGAGCGTTATTTAACATCATGCCATACCGAGAGTTTTGGAACTCAGGGAAGAGAAAAAGTGAAGAGAGTAGTAAAAGAAGGGAAGAGAGAGGGCAAACAATATCGCCACGGTAATTTGGAATATTCTCAAATGCGTTAGAAGCATCTGCCCTACAGACAACGCAACCTGTTGCACTATTCCCTACAAACCTTTGCCTACTTTACAGAATATGCTCTCCAAAATTGGCGAGACTTGTGAAACATGTCACTTAACGTATCTGCAAGCATATGCACAAACAATTGCATTTACCTCGTCCTTCTCACGCCTTCGAGGCACTCTTCGGGAATGTTCATTCCGACTGTTTGAACTGGTTTTGAAAAGTATCATTGCACTACCACGCCAGCAGGGGGCCGAACATTTTCGTGAGTCATTTGTTTTTTAAGCTATCCGCCGCTACGAACCATCCTGGGAAAAAGTTTAACTCGAGGTGTTAAAAAGAGTACCGAATTTTCTTTTCGGAGTTAAAGTAAAGAAACAAAAAATTGTAGGGCTGAAGATCAAGTTTGATATTCAAAAATATATTCTGGAAGAGAAAATTTAACTATTTGAGAAAGGAATACTCTAAATACAATCCACGAACTTGGTGTTTTTCCTTCCCAAAATGCAGAGCAGTATTTTACCAGTTTTAGATAAATAGAATTAATTTTAAAGAGAAAACCCACACCAAAGAAAAGAGGTCCATAGCTCCACGACATAGCTAAAATTTGACCAATTTAAAAAGCACTCTAAAATGGAAAGCATTCATTTCTCTATTAAAAATGGAGAAAAGTGTGAGTTTTGTTCTTGACAAATAATTCTCTAGTCATACGGCTGTGAGTGTTTCCAGGAATTTTCAGCTGTCGTAAACAATATATATTCAGCAGCTAAAAGCTTCTAAAATGTCTTGGGAACCTTCTATATAAGTTTTAAAATTGGTTAAAGAGTTAAACCATCAGTGAAAATTTTAGAGGACTCATATAAATGCTACGTACGTATCGACTTATCAAAATTATAGTTAGTATACAAATATTTTACTTTGATTATACTGCATATATAACTTAAACATATTTCATAGAACACCTTAAATTAAATATAATTTTTATTTTATTAAAATTAAAACGTATCGTTTTTATTTAAAAAGATGAATGCATTTCATATTAAAACATAAATTTCAATATGATAATATGTAAACAAAAAGTAATGCAATTTGTTAGTATATATTGATATTGTATATTGTAAATCATTACCTATGAACATGCAAATCATGAGTCGTACTTTTTAAATCTTGCAATCTATTTAAGTACTTGTTATAATGGGCATCGGAAAAATACTCACCAGCATCCGCAGAACTCGCAATCTGTACGCAAAGAAGAAAAGAGAGGAGGAAGATGGAGAATTCACACCCCCTGCCCTTCGAAGGCGAACATCTGCGAATCACAGGAACTTCCATATTTGGCACAAACACACGAAAGACAATCACAACAGAGGAATCACAGTTTCACTATTATTCGAGAATACCAACCACAGCTTGTCATCTGTTAATATTTACCACTTCACGTCATGAAACAGTACACCTGTGCAATGATATGACATACACTTTGTACAATGATATAGGCCAGCGTTCAATTGCTGTTTCAATTTCATGAAAAATAGTTCACGGGGAGCTGGTCATAGGGTCCTTCCCCGTTTTGTGATCGTTGACAGCCGAAATCTCATTGTCTTCGGCGGTAAAGGTCTATGAGTCACTAATTTACAAGCAGGGTCTTCTGACTCAGATGAGTTCATATCTTGAGATTTGTAAGGCGTGTAGATCACGCCAATGTCACAAAATGTACAGCAGCTCACAAATGCCGTTTCCTGCGTTATCGACCGATCTTTTTATCTTCTTAGTCCTGAAATTAGAAAGAGAAATGTTCATCAAATGAATTTCTTTAGAAAAAATAAGTTTCTGTTTTCAGTAAAGCATTTGGTTACACTTACTTATATAATACTTAATCATTTTTCATTAATAACAAATAAAACACAGAACTGTGGATCTACAACTATTTTAATTAAAAAGGTATAAAATCTTCATGCAAGATAATTTAGAATAACTTTTATTGTTGTGAAATTTATAATAAAAAGAGTCAAATGTTTATACTCGAACTAAGAACAATAATAGATTTCGGAAAATAAAAATTTTATCCCAGTAAATTTACAAAAGATAAGCCCTACAACGTTTAAATTTCAATGAGCTATAGGGAAAGAAATTAACTGTCTCGTGGGGAGAAATGAAATTCTCATAGCGGAAAAAAAATCTGAGCAATCGTAACTTCGCTCACAGAATGAAGGAAGGAAGCACTGCTTCCTGAGGAAGAGCAATAAACACTTCACGAACTTCTCCGTTAGGGCATGCATCTCCCGCCGCAACAATATGTCTGCACCACTACATAAAGAGAGGGATATAAAAGTCGGAGAGTGTGGTCTACTCCTAAAACACTTGGCTTGCAGCCATGTTATTTCGTCGAGCTGAATATCCTTTCCGCGTCTCCTAAGATTTCAATGGATTCAGAGAAACGATTGCTGAAGGTAAGCATTTCACACGAATTCGATGATTTAACTTCGTCTTTCTGACAGATTAGAATAATATAATTAAATTTGTTTCAATCGGAAGAAAATATATCCATTAAAGATAACACTCAATTATCAATTGAAATCATAGATTTAAAAGCTGAGTTAACCTTCAATTAAAATAGATGTCTGGTTGAGATCTCAATGATTAAGGTAAATTTTCAAAAATTATGAATGCTTTATACAATGAAAGGAATATTGCCACTCGTAGAAATGTAATGTAAACCTGATTTAATCAAAATTGTGACCATTACAAAGTAAAAATATACAAATAGTTTAAAAAAGGAATAATATTCTAATATACATATAATAATAAAGGAATAATATCCGTTACAAAATTACAAAACTTTATACATCGTAATGAAACGTGGAGACGCCATTGCATCGCATTCAGTCCTAATCCTTACGCAGGATATCGCCTCTCAGAATCCAGAGCATAAAAATCTTTACGACACAAGCCACAGGACAAACTAAGCAGAGTATTAAAAGAAAACTAGATTTCAGAGCAACTTTATAGGAATACAACTTTGAAACTCACTCCTGCAATGAGTGAGGCCATCAACTGAAACTTCTAAATATTTAGCAAAATGAAATATTGAACCGTATGAGACATTTTAATGAAATGATTCAAGCCCAACACAACAAGTAGAGGATATGAATTAAGCTCTCAACTGTATGTAAAATTAAGCCCGAGAAATCTCGTTCTGGTAAAATTTCATCTGCCAGTATGAGGCTGTAAATGCAGGCGAGGACACTGAAGAATGAGCGCCTCCAGGAGGTATCCTTTGAATGAAGTAATAGAAGGACAAGGGTGGAGGTCGTTCCTTTGAACGAGAAGAAATACTGGTTTTCCATTAATTTTTGCAGTTAAAATCTTTGTATGCCTTTAATCAGAGCAAAAAACATTATTCAAAGTGATATAATTAATTCTCTCTACTAAATTGCGGTGATTACAAAACTTCAATTGTGTTTTCAAGGGCTTAAATAAATTACGATTTCAAAATAAAGATAGTCCTCTATACATTGTTCCTATTTATTTATTTAGTTAAAAAATTCCTTCTCAGTCGTCGGAGAAAATGAATATACAACATAAAAGAATGAGATGAAAAAGAGAAGTAATATATTTGACCTCAGCGGATATGGGGTCAGCATTCTTGCTGCTATCATACCCGACGTCCCAGGATCGATCCCAGGAGAATTGGATATATTTATGTGCATCATCTACTTGCCGAAGCGTAAGATTGGTCTTGGAGACTAAATTTCGGGCTCAAAAACAATGTCGGTTAATTATAATCAATTGCAGTTATTACTTGTATTATATTTAGTTCTATTTTAATAACACTTTTCGATTAAATATTTATGCAGGATACTATTCTCCACTCATCCACAAATTAAAAGCGATTTACGAAAGTACACTACATCAAAATCCAACGCAACCATCACTATGATGTTTCTCTATCGTTTATTTTGATTTAAATTTTTTTATTTACTTCTCACTAAGATTTTCATTTAAATCTTTTACATTTATCATGAAAAAATTATCATTTATTGAAAGTGCCAAATTTCACGATAATACATTCAAACACTAAAAGAGATAGACGCTTTTATAGCCATTTTTAAAGTTATAAACAAAAAATTAAATTATCCAATTGAATTGAATTTTCTGAATGAAAAATTACCTATAAAACATCCTATAATTTACATTAGAGATTCATATCTTTAAGTAAGAATCAGACTAACGTAGTTGGAGATATTTTCTGATGGTAATATTTCGAGTGCATTTAGAGAAGGAGGTTGACATGCAAATAATTTCTTTTCAGAAAGTAGTCTATTAATGAAGCATTCATTTCCTATCAAAGATTCCACAGCAGTATGTATGGAGTCGATTGTAAGAGGAATATTGTTGACTAGACTCTGAAGGCTTTCTGGGAGCAAAAAATGTGCTCGAGGTGAAAAAGGTGATGCATCCAGAAACAGGAGTGTTCCCATGAAGAGGGCGTAAACGGTCAGTATCGTTCTGGAATCATCCGTATCTTCTCCCCTTCGTTACCCACGCTTTTTTCACCGTCCGTTGGGAGCTCCTCATTTGATCTCCGCATAGTGCGGTCGTGAAAAAACGACTCTTCTAAAAGATATTTTTTGCCTTTGTCATCAACATCAAGCGGCGATTAAGATTAGAAAAGCTAATGCACGTATCTCTCGGGTCGTTCCAATGCAGATGAGTCGCACACAATGTCGTTTAAGATTATTTCCGACTTTTTTCGGGTAAAATTGCTTTGAACTGAAAAATGCCCAATTTACGTAAAATTACCTCAATCGGAGGAAATATAACGAATCAACGATGCAATTCATTACTTCTAAAAAAAATATAAATTTCAATGGAAATAGTTTCCTCTGATCGCTTATCCTAATCCAGGATATCTATGGCTCAGTTTTCATTCGGCCATAGTTATCTATTTTTTTAGTAATTTGCAACTAAACAATCTTAACTTTATTCCATCATTAGAAAGTGGTAATTACGTTAAGATTTTCAAAAGAGTTTATCCTTGAAAGAAGTCTAACTAAAACCTGTAATTTTTGGTAATTCATATCCTGAGAGGATTACAGATAGGCATTTTAAATTAGAAGGGAATCATTTACTGATTCTTTCCTAATTTAAAATGAATCGATAAATCGTTACTGAATTAAAGGAAAATTGACATAGGTAACTTTATTTATTTAAATTATTAAAACGCTATGAAGAATATTATAGATTTTTGAAAGAAATTTGCATCATAATTGAATGACGATATTATTTAAGCGAGTATTTAGGATAGGCTTCGCAGGTGTGAAACTGATAAACTGAAATTTTAATTATTCGTTTTTAATAACAATAAATCATCAATTTTCAAGGCAATCTCTTAAAATTCACTTTCATTACACAAACAGATTGGTCGTTCTAACAAGTATCTTATGTAAATATTTGTTTAAATATTTTGTTATCTGTAAATGTTTTGTTTTTAAATAAAGTCAAAATTGGAGTTGATAACTTTGACTGTTCATCGTAGATAATTCAATCAATATCAATCTCACTGATATTTAATGAGTACAAAATTTTAGATGAATTCTTTAAAGCTTTCATTATTCAAATGTTTATGAAAATATTCTCTTATGGCTTTCATGAAAAGAATAAAGAGGGTATAAAGTATAATACGACAGATGGAAGCGTATTCAGGAATGAAATTGCGAATTGATATTCTGGTGATCAATCCAGATGCCAGACCTTAGATAAGGAGCATCATGAATACCCGGGGGTGCTATCTATCGTGGAAACTCGCACAAGGCAATGCCAAATACACGTATCCTGGCCAAACAAAGCAGGAATAAAATAATTTTCTCGCAGCCTTTTTCGATCGATCATCATTCCAACCCAATCCGTCACTTGGAGGACACTTGAAAGCAAACAGTAGGAAACAGTATCACACTTGCAACTCAAGCCATGACTAAACGCACGAGCACGGCGACACGCGTATCCATTTACTCGGAGCACTCCACGCCCTTTTTCCCGCCGCCCGGGAGAGCAAAAACCGCATTCACACGCATCTTCCCCTCTCACGATGGATACCCTTTGCGCACGCTTCTCTGCCTGGGAGAGCGAAAGGAGGAAAATGTGAGAGAACGAGGTAAAGCAAACAAAATCGACAATAAAAGAATGCGTGAATGCGGAAGATACAATATAAGGAAAATTAGAAAGAGAAACAAAGCAGATACGAATTAAAAGTGTGAGGAGCAGAAGAATGAGTTGAGAAGGAAGAAGGTCAATATTTGCAAAGGTTTAATATAAAAAGGTAAAAGGGAGAAAAAACGAGAAAAAGATAAATATGGGAGAATGTGTGAAGACCTGAAGTATCAGAACGATTATAAAGTAATAAATAAACCGAACTGAGAGAACATCAAAGAGGTAAAAAGAGTAGGCAATGAAGAAGAGGGAGAATGGGGAGGAATGAGAATAAAAAGGGCATATCTCCCGAGAATGTGAGAGATCGATCCAAAGCGGTCGTGCGACGCCCACGCTTTGGAGGGTGAGAACAAACACAGAATAATCGTTGTTCCCGGGAGATAAAAAGTATAATGGTTGAAATGGAGTATGAAAGTATAGGGAGCTCTCTTTTTCGCGTAAATGGAAAAGAAATAAGACGAATGTTCTAAGTAAAGAGTACATATGAAGTACAAGAATAGGGAAAGAATATTTGAATGCGGGATTTCGATGGTAACTTTGCTCTACGAGAGTTGGGATGGAGGAGGGAGGATCGAAGGGGGGATTTGCGGACTGGTCGTAGGAGGAGAACGAGATGAAGAAGATACATATTGCAACTTCAAGCAAGAGGACAACGGGAACAAGGTGTACATTTTTTTAATTCCATTACTTTGGATACGTGAAAACGCATCCAAAATTGCCTCCATGATGAAACGCGGAAACGGAAGTTTTATCTTAAATGGTTAATTCTTTTTCTCTAAATCAAGTTGAGCATTGTGCATCAAGTTGAACTATTGAATGCAAAGTTATGGCTAAAAAATAACAGCATTTAGCATAATCGGTAAATGCAGCTGTAGCTAATAATATACGCAATAGATTCTATAAAATTTTCTGAATGCGAAATTTAGCAGGACTGATCTGGGAAACAGATTCTAAGATCTGGGATCTTAGAAATATCTGTTGAGAAACATAAATGAATACGTAAACATGAATTATACTTTAAGACTTCATAATTGTCTAAAATGAATATCTTTTTAAGGAACTATCAGTTAATATTCAGGGACGGGATATCTCTTTGTTCATAAATAATAATAGCAATTTTATTAAAAGATTTTAATTGAGGAAAGCGTAAACCTGATATTCATCAGTAATGTTGATAACAAATATAAATCATGTATGCCTTAACAACTTTATTATTTCCTCTCACCGATGGTGATAACTTAATTAATACCCCAGAAAATTCAAACTTGCGCACTGGGAATGAGTTTTATCGACTTTGATGGACGATGTAACGCGTGATTGATTGATTGAACAAATAATGACATTTGACAAGTCGTCAAATATTTATTACAGCCGAAATAACAAGCTCTTATTCTCTCATCGAATGAATGATCGTGAAAATTTTAAAAATTAAATTTTCACTCATTCCTTTCACTGAACAATTCAGAATTATAATGATCATTGTGCAGATTATCCATGAAAATATGAAATAAAATAAAAACACCGCCCTCAGATCCAATGATCTATTTTTTATTTGGCAAGATGTGCACGTATATCATTTACGTAAAAATACGCTTCTCTTATGATTCCATATTTATCAGTCCACAAACAGGTTTGATTTCACTCTGTAGATAAAGTTTTAATCAAACAGATAAATAAGAACGAGAGAAAAAATACGAATGACATACTATATATTACATATTAAAAAAGAATTGGTTTTACCCAAAAATTAAACGTGTAATATACGTGAATATATATAAAGTAAAATAAAGAAATTAAATGGATGACGTTAATGAAATAGTTTCCACCTCTAAAAAATCTTAGTGAAATATTATCAAATACTTATAAATAAATAAATATAACGTACATAATGTAATGAATGTATATATATAGGAATGTTAAACTAAAAGAATTAATTATAATTTAAAACTTAATTTCTATAGAATAGTATAGTATAATGTTTTAAACACCAGTAACACCAGTTCTTTATTGACTGAGAAAACAATTAGACTTATCGTCCAATGCTTCATTTTTCCATGTAATCTATAAATCTAAGTATCTTATGACAAGCTGTTGACGTTGCAGCCAAAAACAATTGAATAAATAAATACATCGCTTTTCTCAATATTCTATTTTTCGAGCTTTTGAAGGCTGTATTTCGCCATCGAATGCCACAGAAAAGGCTTGAGAGTTTTCCATTACATTTTTAGCTCAGGAATGAATGCTGTAGATTCGAATCAAAATTTCATGTTGTTTATGGAGCAATGCCCTGGTCAGCAAAGGCAAATTGGCCTCAGGAGATATCCCACAACGAAAATGAAAACTTCCTTTATTCCAGGAACCTAAATATTTATTTAACATCCTTTGTTCCGCATTCTATTGTTTCACTCCCCTTTCCTGCTCCAATAATTCTCAAACATTCCGTTTCAAATTTCATCACTCCTTTTTTCTAACGTTAAAATATGAGAAATATTCACATTAAACAATATTTACCACACAAACCAGTTAGTCCCACCTCTGCTCATTTAAGCTGTTTCCACGACCGCTCTTTCATCGGTTCTCATGTAACATATAGTTTCCCTTTCCATCATCACTCTTGAATAACGAGTTCAATATTCATACTTTCTAGCTCATTATGAATCATGATGATGCCCAAATTCTTCTCTGAATCTATTTATTAATAAAAGTTTAAATCTGTCTGAGAGTTATGATTCATGAGTTGTACCTACAATGAACATATTTTCCTTATTAATGTTTTCAAAGACACTTTTATCACCCTTTGATAAGATCAAAGAAACTTGAATGGACCATGTAAAATAAGAATACCATTTAAACGGAAGAGTTATTTCTCCTTTATCACCACAATCTCATAAAATAACGGCCCGTTTTATTTAATTTTCTTTGCGTTTGTGTCCCTTAGCACATTTTTAACCCATTCCATGGTAATTTAATGCCCATAAATAGAAAAAATCAGTGTATATAAATCTTGAGCGTTGTAATGTCAAGGGTCAGATACCAAAATTTTACAAAGTAAATTGTTGACAAAGGTATTGAAAGTGCAATATTTCTCTTAAAGAACGGAGTAGCGAGAAAAAACACTTTTAAAATACGCATTTTACCTCAAAATGATTGATTTATTCCGCCGGAAAATTTTCCCCAGGTTCCCATTTTTGTTTCTAAAACCTGCTCTGTGTCAAGATGCATATATACGCGCTATTCATATAGAGGTATGAAAAATTTTAGCGTCCATCTTCCTGTATGATTTTTTCGCATTTTCACCTCCGAGGCAACGTCTTTAGTTAATGCTCTCCGTAGTGGCCATTTTTCTGCATTACCGAAAGGCAGGAGGGGGAACCCATCGGGACTGCAGGTGTACTCATTCAACGTCACCCCCTCTTACCCTTCCCATTTGGGCACCGCTAGACCTAGAGAAAAACCTTCCTTTACCCCAATCGTCACCCCGAACTCTAAACACCGTTCTTAAAACTTTTTACATAGAAAAATAAATGTATAGAATGCCGTCACTTGAATATATTAGTCTGCTTATATATATTCTCTCTCCTTCATTACCTCCGAACAAGTTTTCGATTCATTGAGAATAAAATTGCAATTTTGGCTCTTCCGAAATTATCAATTCATGCCCATAATATTTTTATTCATAATATATATTTATTATTCCAGAAATTTGTAGGCTTTAATTTAAAAACCATGCAAACTATTTCAGACGAATAATCCTAGGAAGAATAAAGTAAAGATTTACATTGATATTTACGATTTCACTTTTAGAATCGCGGGAAAGGAGATTAATGCTTATAAAACTTTGAAAATTGAAATTAAATTCTATATTTTATAAATTTTTATTCGCCGTAGATACCATTAATTTTTATACCTCTCACTATCCCACCGTGACACCCACAAGACAAAATCTTTTGATTTCTTTGACTATAAATACATTAATATGTGTTTTAAACGAGACAAGCTAATTAAGAATCTTTTAGAATTCTAGAAGTTCTTATGCTAGAATCTATACTTATGGAAGAATCTAGAAGTTCTTATGCTTTGCACAGTAAAAAGTTTACAAGAACGAATCATATTCAAAATGAGAGATTCTCAAGTCCTATAATCAATTATCTTTTACGTAATCTAAGACTTTAGACATCTTACACATAAGTAACATAAGTAAATTCATCGTATTTGAAATTTTTTGGAGAATGCCAAGCGAATCAACTTCCGTGGCTGGTTCATGCAAAACAGAATTACTTTCTAAGCTATGAGTTAAAATTTTAATATAAAGAAATGTAAATGCGAATTGTAAGTATTCTAATACAAAATATGCGCCAAAACTATTTGAGAATGATATTTCAACCACACGTTTGGAAAATGGATTCTACAAGAGAAAGTATTCGATTCAAATTCAACCGTCGAAGACTCCCACGTTCTCGTCTCTTGTGCAAGATGGCTTTATAGGAAAACCTACAAAACTCGCGCATTTTCCGAATGAAGAGCGGTGTCTCGTGGGATATTCTCCTTTCTCGAGTGATGTACGCGGAGTTGCATAAAACCGGTGCGGATAAATTTCACCAGTGTACTTCCTACTTCTTGACAGTTTGATAAACGATTTTGGAGTAACACCTCCATTGCCGCTAATCTCGCCGCATGAAATGATTGGTTGCTCTTGGGCAAGCAGTGCATCACACAGGTGAAAAAAGGGTCTATGAAAAACATTAACTTCTGAATAGCTCTCTGGAGTGAACTTATTCCTACGACTACATTCTATTTGATGAATGTTTATGCAGCAATTAGCAAAGGAATTAATTTACGTCCACGCATTAAAAAGTATGGCTAAGGAGACAATAGATCCAAAAGTAAGTTTTGCATATTTTAATAGTGATCAAGAAGATTTTATAGACTGGCAAAAGAAACCAAAATTGAAAGTAATTAGAGTTAAACCCAAAACTAGGCTTGATGATCAATTACTTAATCGAAAAAGATTTTAACACGAAGCTAACGCAGAGATAAATACCTTTTCTGTTGTTTATCTCCAGAGAGCATTCCATGGATTATCAGATAAGAAAGGGGCTCTGTAATAATTCTTATACGATCAAGCCCAAAATTATGGTAACCTAACCATTTAATATGTATTTCATGTGCCCGTTTGTTTAGTATGAGTCGGTAAACTGTCAGAATATTAAGTTAAATAATACATAAATAACTTTAAACTTATCGCGAAAGAGCGTGAATTGCGAGTAAATATGAAATCAGTCCAACACATGAAAAACATTCTATGATTTGAATACATTTCTTAAACAGAAGGTAATTTAACGAAATCGTATTGGATATCATAAGCATCTCTTTGAATATTTAATTCATGAGCATAACTCGAGTCAAAACGTAAACTTAAATATTTCCCCATATAACCTAACGCCATAAAGCATTCTTTCTTTTTCGGGCTTATGCATTGAATATAGTGACCAATACTCGACCCAAATATCTCACATTCAGTTCTTCAGCTCTGGCCCTCTTTTTATAAAACATCATTCCTTCTTTTGCTGTAGATCAAAGCTATTAATTCGCACATGAAGGGAATTGTAGTCAATTCACATTTTTCCTAAATTACGTTATGGGGCTACATAGAAATAGATTTAATAAAGATTGGCTATATACCAGAAGATGGAGACAAAATACGAGAAAAGTAAGAAAAAAATCTTCTATTCGCAGGATAACGAATATTAAAAATCAGTAACGCTAAGGATTAGAAGTTAAGCAGAAGGAATTAATTGAACGAATGATTGAAAGTAATTTCAGTATAAATAAGTAAAAGTTGATAAATAGCTGATAATTTGAAGAGGTTTGACAGTTCTAGTCAATTAACTGCGGAAAAATATACTAAACCATCGAATTCTTTTCAGTAAAATTACTTTCACGATATAAATATTCTATTCAGGAGAATATAGAAAAAATCCCATTTCTATGTCGTCCAAGAAATCTATTAGTTTTGCAACCAGCAATTGTTTGCATGAATTGAGTTTAGCTACTTTTATAAAGTATTTTACTGTCTAAAGAATAGATACAAGTCAATTAACTTTAATAAGGTTTAATAGCACAATAGGATAAAACCCAATATCTCGTAATGATAAACAAATATTTCAAACTCCAATTTTCAGCGGTTAAGAGATAACATACAGATAATTGAAGAAAAATGGAGCTCGGTTTCGATGGAGACGAAAAATGCTCATACTGCGGGTTATTCAAGAAGGATTTACAAAAGCTGAGTCTGGATTGAAGGAGCAGCGGAAAAGAGAATGAAGGAGAGGATATTTTTTCAAGATCAGATGCCTAACAAAAAAGGGTTTAACCCCCTCAAGCGCATAAAGAAACTGATAGTCCGGAATGTAGGAACCGTGAATAAAAAGTGAACTTCCATCGCTTCCAAAGGCGTGTTATGATCCCTTGGGAAGATGGAGATAGAGGAAAGAGAAAACAGGGTTATGATGACCCAAACTAGAAATATGGGGCAAAGGAACTGTCTGTGTTGATGTAGCTAATCCATGCAAATGCATAAAACTGATGAATGTATAAATATAAATATTGGCCATCTATGGCAAAGAATTGTCTCAAATGAAACTCACCAAAAATAATTCTTTATCTTACCTGATAAAATAAACTTGTATTGAACATTAATCGATCGATGTTCATATATATGCTATAATGGAATATATACACAAGTAAATTATGATCGAAATGCTAAAATATCATAGTATGTTTTCTTTATCATGATAATTCAAGAAATTATAAAGTATATTGTTCTGTAAGTGATGGAGTTCAACAAAATAGCATCGAAAAACATCATCTTATTTCTTTAATCTTCCGAATGAATTGATTCTATTGATTTAAATTAATAACCCTCAGAAAAAGCATTACTTAATTATGTACTAAAGAAAAACTAGGAATGTAGGATGAAAACATTATTTTTCATTTTATGTTGATTATAATAGTAAACATCCATTTTATTCAAAGAGCTGTACTCAAAATGTCAAAACCTACATGTATTGAATATTAGTTCACAAGGTTTCATAGGTGTATGTTCGAAAACTTACATCGAAATAAAACACTAGCGGTAAGGTAAATATGTAAGAATTTTGAATGATGATATCTTGGTGATGCCTATTCAAATCAGAGACAGCCAGAAGTGCAGCCTGGACAGGAAGAGGATAAAAGAAAAGATGGGACAGATGAGGAAGTGGGAGGCACGTTATTTTTTCCGGGCATTTGGGGCGGACGATAGGGGAACGGAAGCGCTGCATAAAAAGTGAGTAAATCAAATCTTCAATTCCACTCAGAGCCCTCCTTCAGAAAACCCTTATCTCCTTTGCCTTCCCGTTTTCCTCAAAACTTCCATTTCCTTTAAAAGGCCTTCTCGATGGAACCTTATTCATCTACACACATGTCCTATACTTTCGAATGTCATATGCGTCGCTCCAGTAACCGCTTATGAAAACCATAGAACATAAAAGTGCTTTGGCACCTTAGGCCGATATGGAAATACCACATTTCCATTGAAAAATAAGTAAAATAAGAACTGCAAGTCAAAATTAAATTTCGCCAAGCAAAACTCCTATGCTTCGAGCCCTTTATAGCATGAAGATGTTGAGATTTCGCTGCTTCAATTAGTAGCCAATGAGAATTAAACAAAAATCCTATTAATTTAATTCGTAAGCAATTATTGTTCGGATGAACGAATTATTTAGAAACTTATGGAGATAAAAAGAAATGTTATGAATTCTAATTCCTTCTTCACTTCTTATAGAAGATGGCTATTTAGTGACTATAAGTATTCTTCAAGCTTTTAATGTCCAGAAATGAAAAATCAATGAGGAAGTGTAATGATGCAAGGATCAAGATTGCATGATAAGGTAGATCTTTAAGAATTATAAAGTACATTTCATTGAATTCTGAAGAAAATATTTCCATTTTATTTTAGCTGCATTATAAGATCTAAATATTTAGTTAAATAGATAAGGGGTAGCATCCTCCTTCTGTTTTCCCTTACATTCTGTATAAATAACAAGAGCTTAAAAATGGAAAGATGTACTTTTAATAAAAAATGGACATAGGTATTACTTCAATGAAAGGCAATAAACAAAATGGATGTTGGAAATGTTTCTTTCGACCCGTTTATCTTTCACGCATACTTTTTGTTTATTCAGGACCACTCTAATAATAAACTCCGCTCAGCCTTAAAATTTGAGCTATATGAGGTCGCGTTATGGATAACGAGTTTGGAAATTGAGCAGCGGATGGAAACGTAAATATAGTTGTTTAAAGTTTGATTCCGAGAAAAGGTCTAAGCCATATGGCGTTGAGGATTCTCTTAGTTGTTATGGGCACATATTCAGAATATGGATCTACTCGTAAGAGAGGACGGGGAGAGGGTTGTAGAATACCCTAAAAGGTTGTTAAGACGGTTGTTGTAAACATCCTCTTCAGTTGGAGGGTTTCTGGAAGGAGCGCGAGAGAGATGAACGAGGAAGATAAAATGCCACTGAATTTATAAAAACCGTGATAACTGTAATTTTATGGTCATAAAAATATTTAATTCTGTGTTTTTTCATTCAAAGAGGTTGTTTTCCCGTTTTAATTTTAAAGAAACCCACACGAAATAGAGGCATTATTTCATAACTTTGGGTCACAGAAAAATCTTTTACCATCAAATTTTAACATTACAAATTATTTAAATGATTTATAGACGTTCCCTGGCTGCATTTTTGATTTTTTTGATTGATATTTGATGGTGGGGTGATAAAGATAAGTTGACGAAATAGTAAACCTAAAATCTATTATTAATATATTTATTCTGTATTATAAGGCATATACATTTCCCATTAATTATAATAAACTTAATGCTTTCATATTCATTTGCCATCATAAGGTATCTTTGAAAACGAGCTTCGCTTTGATTTTATATAAACAATAGCTAGTAAAACGTCTAAGAAAAATTGTGAATAGCCTAATGGCATTCTATATTTTAATGAAATATAGCCAAAGTAATGAAATGATAGAATCCACTGAGCACTGATATTGGATTTATCTATTTCATTCTTATTGTGCTCATGTAAGTAAAAAAGCTGTTTCTCATTAAGAAGTTAATAAACATGTAACTCTCTCTCTTTTCAACAGGACATTCATTAGGACAAAGTTTTTTTCATCATATATCTACATGGAAGTCCGAAAAATAAGAATGAAAAATTTCCATTACTTTTGATAAGAAATGATATTTCCTGACAATGATTCCTAGAATTCATATTTATTGGAATCAATTTATATTTTTTTGATAAAATAATCATGTATGAATGTAATGTGTAGTAATGGTTTTAACAATTTTTATTAATAAATAAGGGAGAATGTATGCATTTGTGAATTAAGTAAACTTTGCCAAACTATTTAATATAAATAACAATATTAGGGTACACAATTTTAAATATCTCTAATATCCGTAAACATAATCTGGCAAATAAACATTTATGATCATTTTATAAATATCAGAAACTTTTTTTACCTTAAAGACACATTGCTTCTTTAAGTCAAATAAAATTGAATAGCATGTGACCAATCCTTTACCAATAAAGAGGATCGACGAACAGTTATTAGCGCGAAGGTAGCTCTTATAGGTAAAAAGTTGATTTGGTTGAGAGATTCAAAAATGTGATATGATCACAGAAAATGATTAAGTAGACTGATTATTAGTGATAAAGTGACAATCTCACACAAGGAGAGAAGTACTGTAAATCTACGAGAGGAGTACGGTTCAATAAAACATATTTCCCGATATTAGCCTTCAAGGGCAATATTAGAAAGTGGTGGATAAACAAAAAATATTTATGACATTCATTCAGTCACCTTTTTTATTTACGATATCTATTTTTTACTACAATCTTGTTTCGTGTACCAATTGTAAATGGTGTTATTTTGTATGAAACTTAATAAAAGCGTCGGATTCAGTACTTAAAGAAGATCGTGAGCACTCTAATGACAAAAAGCATGAACACGAATTAATGATCATCGAAAATATATTTCCCTTTGGCTCCGATTGATACAATGCATAAAATGCATTCAGAGATCAGTTCCATAAGCATTCCTGATTGAGTCGTAACAAGATATTCGTCAAAAGAAACTCCCAACATTACTCGCGTAACGAAGCCAATCGGAGGAACGATTTCCGCTTCAACAAAAAAATAAGTTCGAATCGATACTCAAAATTTCCTCCTTTCCCAATATCCGAAGTTCTTTCGCATCAATGACTCCCATCCTTCGTAATCACCATCCAAAATAGCCAGAAATACGAGGGCACACCTCTCAATTTATTTATAATTCTCAATCATAAAGGATGGTGGAAATATCTCCCACGCAATAAAAAGAGATTTGAATTTTGCTCAAAAGGGCGCACGTGAAAGAGATATGCTCAATACCTTACATCCCACTCGCTCTCCTAGGAGGTTTAAAGGGGTTTGAATCCTGTGGGAAGGAGGCATCCGACCGGAAGAGGCAGTGGATTGGGGCAGCGGCTTACTTTGTCGGGTTCCCTTCACAAAAGGGGAAAATGGTGAGGACGCGATAGGGTGCAGAAGAGGTTAAAAAAGGTCGATGGGCGATAGAGGGCTGTCGTATAGGTGATCGGCGAGTAAGTTCTCTTAAAAAAGAGAAGTTGGGGTAGAAAAACTCCCTTAAAAGCAGGAGGGAGATATTGTAGCGAATCCAAGGGATATTGCGTCCAGACATCGGGGAGGAGTGGTGAGGGAAAAATGGCGAGAATGGGTGAAATTGAGTGGGAAGTTCACGCACCTCCTTGGAGTCCCCTGAGGGCGTCAAAGGACCACTCGGTCGCACAAATTGGATCTTGTGCTTCCTGGAGACGCAATTACCGACCCGAGTAACGAGAGAATCCTCGCGGCACCCTCCGAGTGTCGCATCCACCACTCGAGACTCCTTCTCGTGACCTTCCCAAGAATCCCTTTTGTTCAGGAGACATTCAGTAGAGCGAGAAATTATATGTTGTGCGGGGGCGTCGAGAATCGTATTTTCGAAGGCCACTTTCCTCTTTCCGAGAACTATGTAAGCGTGAGAGGAAGTTTGCTACTGTGATAAACTCATTAAATGGAATTTCTGCGATTGAGGATATGGTAATATTTAGAGTGCTAAATATAGAGAATCGCGAAAAGGTCATATTTATCCTCGTTTCCACGAAATAATGTTTTATTCATAAAGAGGATCTCGGATTCAAAATCATAGCGCTCGCGTGCTTTTAAATACTATGCCGAAAGATATAACTAATCTTTTCCATTAAGAAAGGAAAATTATTAGTAATACGCGGTAAAAAACTACCTAAAATAAATAAAAAATTAACGTTTATATATTCAAATTTTGATTTTAGCTCCCTTAATTCGAGTAATATGAGCTCGAATGATTGCATAAAAATAGAAGAGTAGTTCATTATAAACCAATAGAAATTTTAAATTGCTACGGTAAAATGCAAAATATATATAACTGTAAATGAGGCGGTGAAATAGCATCCGAACATCAATATTCGTATGCTGTAAATGTGCGATGTGGTCTTCATTTCTACTCAGAGTCGATTACTCGCATTTGAAAAAAATCGATAAAGCAACAAAGAATAGTTATAGGTATTTAATCAAACTTATAATGTCGCTCATTTGAAAATACAGTAGTATTAGTGGTGGACATTTGACAGATTCAAAGTACAATATTAATAGACTCCATTAGCTTGATATTATTTTATAGATTTTAATCGCCATAAAAAGTCCCTTAAAGTCTTGTGTATGTTTGCATAGAAGATTGTCATCTCTCCTTGGCTTATGAAGAATTCTACTTTGACATCTTTTCAATATTCTTTCCAAACGATCCATCTCCCACGATCCTCCTTTCAACAAAAAAAGGCTTTTAATACGGATAGATAATTAATGTGTATTATTAAATAGATATTTAATATAGGTAAGCTACTCAGAAGTCATGTTGATATCCATGAAATATATTTTTTCTCGTTATCTGAATTAATATTCCACTACTCTTCATTCTCTTTATTCCATTTAATGTTCACCTATATACCATGCCATACACCTCCAGTAAAGACTGTTAAGTGTAGTATTTAAATTTATTTAGTTGTATGAAACATTTAAGGAAATGTTATTTTACTTGAGATTATGTTTTCAATTTATGTTTTATAATATTTATTTTTTCGAATATTGTATGTTAATTGTATATATATGTAGAAATAACTGCTTACAGCCTACTAGCAGTTTACTTCTTATGATAATAATAATAATATATAGACACTATTTCTCTCACAATATTTTCTGTCTTTTGTTTCTTAATCACCTACAGCCTAACATTCATATTATGAAATCTCATATATAATATTTCTGACTGCTTAAAATTACATAATATCTTCAGCATTTTAATTATATTACTATCATTTAGCCAATTTCTCTTAAAAAGTTTAAGATGCTCATCAATTTTAATGAAAGATAGATTTATCTAAATTCATTCATTATAATTATCTCCTTAAAATCATCTATTTAAAATAATTTTAACCGATCGAAGATTAGCATTAAAAATTCTGTCCGTAATTCTCAATCAGCAGAATATTTTGATGTCGAAGTTTCCTTTATTTTACCCTTAAAATATATATTTACCTTTGAAAAACCAAGTAGTCAAAAATTGAAATTCATAAATCGACAATTGATGGAAAGAATTTATTTTCAATTTTTATCAATATAAGAGAAGAATAGGTTTTTTTTAACTTCGAATGTTATATTTTGATTTAACGAGCTAATAATGGCTATATTTTAAAATTAAAATTGACATTGAATAATATATATTTAAATAGTTATGGTGTAAAGTTCTTTTGATGATAAAAATTTTAAAAAATTACATGTATTAATTAATTTGGTAGTATGCCAATGAAATAATGATCTTATTCATACGATTTTCAAATTTGAAATTAGTTTAATAACTTAAATTAAGCTACTTAATATTTCGATATTAACAAACTAAGATCATTCATTTCATCTTCTACATCAAAACAATAATGAATTTTACGTTCCGACCATGTGTACAACAAGTTAATTAGAGAGAAACAAAAGACTCTCATTATCCTAAAATCTAAATCTTTAAAGAAAGAAAATTGACAAGGTCAGTTAATTTCCAATAAAGTTTTTAGAATGAAAATCTGAGTACATTAAGTTCTCTTTATTCAAAAATACGCATTTAGCGAAGAGAAATCTCGATAAGAGTTGTTCATAGAAAAAGTTCCAATCTCATTTGCAACACAATAGTCATAAGGAAGCTTTTGTTAGAAGAACTCTAAACTTTTAAGAAAATAAATAATCGCTTCGATATTCTCCTCATAGAAGTCTTTTCGTTTTCCGATGCGACATTCAAAAGCCAGAAATTCCAAAGGCCCATTTATTTCACCGAACTTTCTTATTTTCTCATTTGAACCTATTTTCGCAGCTCTGAAGTGCGCTTTGTCGTTTCTTCTAAAAGCGATTTACCGGATTAAATAAAAGGAAAAGTCTCGAAGAGGACTTTATACAAATAAAAAAACAAAAAAAAATATTCACTCTTTCTAAGCTAATGACAAATATCCGTGAACAATACATGACTCCTTAAATAACGTTGTTCTTCTTCCTCTATGATTTAACCTATTATTCGTTCTTCTAAAACAGGTTGGAAATAAATGTTTTCATAATCCTTAATCCGAGTATTTGAATTAGTAACCTACTGAAAACTATTTAAAGGTAGCAATAAAATCTTTGTCCAAGTTTTAAAAGAATATCACTAATCAATCGAAATGACATAAATATTATAAGTGAAGTTAATGCAAGAAAGGGGTACTTTCCTATAAGTTTACTCGATATTTTTGAATAAGTGTTTACTTATTATGCCTCTTTTACTTAAAGTTTACTTTTTGAAATCTTGAACTCTTAAATATGAAGTATGAGTTTCAAAAATCGCTTCTCAAATTTGTAAAACTTATTTTATTGTGCGATCGAGATGACGCCCTTCTGTAAATATCAAAAAAATATGTATTAATCGGATTCGAGACAAATTTCTTTGATCCGTACGTTAACTCTACATTGATAGTTGAAATAAAAAAGAAAAATTACGAGGAAGATAAGGATGAAAGGCAAATTACGGAAGTTAAATGAATCTCAGCATAGGGTTACAAAAAACTGTGGTTGATAAATGGTATAGGCAGCGAACGAGATAGAGGAGCAACGAAGAAATGAAAATGAGATGTAAGCATCTTAAATGAATGGAGGTGAAACGTCCGTTCTGTTGAAGACATCATTACGATCAAGTACTCTCAACAGCAAGGGTTTCTAAATGAAAGCGATGATAAAAATTCGAAACTAAAAAGAGGAGAATTTCAGGTCTGCTTTTGAGAAAAGTTCTCATTTTCCGCAAGGAAATTTTGGATTGGAATCAATACCTTGTTCCTCTTTATTCCAGAAACGTGCTCAATGGGATTTTAAATAAGAGATTGAATACAAAATTATTTTAAAGAATGAATTAGAAAGATGTGATTATGAATATGAACGGAAAATTAAATTAATGGATTAAGAATCGCTAATTAAATAAGCTGAGCATAAAATAATCCATTGATAACGTAGTTTGTTATTGTAATAATAGATAGATAATTGTTTGTTACTTAAAAGTTTTTGTTCATACGTTAAATCAGAGGGAAGGGTTTATTGGAGGATTTTACTTCGTGTAATAGTGCTATTTGAGATGCTGTTTGAAAAAAAAGTAAGTCGTTGACTTCATAAAACATAAATTTATCATTTAAATTTGACAAACTAATTCTGGAATGAATCTGATATTTTCTCCATACGAGGTAAATAATGCTTCGATTAATTTTTCTTCTGGTTGAATTCAAAGATCAGAGCTATCATAGCTCAAGAATGGAAAAGCAATCATTGACAAGAATTATATATAACTTCACTTTTTTATAATTATCAATATATTATGTGATACAATAATATTCTGACCAAAGTACTTAATTTATTACTCACTATAATATTGTCTCAAAATCTGGACCTCTAGGATTAAATGACGAACAGCAGTCAATTACCTGAAACATAAAATATAAGAAATGCTTATCATATCGTCTTATTTTACCATTTTCTTTTATAAAATTTGAAAATCTGAAAGAATATTCTTAAATAAAATTTGTAACCGTGTAAAAATAACTTGTCACATTGTACACCCACATCTTATGTAAACTTAAATAAAATATAAGTAGTAAAATAATAAGGAAATTAACGATATTTTAGACATATCTTTTGGTTTTTCATACTATTATTAACCTATAACTGTACATACTTTCGTTTCTTGAAGTTTTTAAAAATTGCAAAATTAATCGTTCAAAACAAGATCAAACCTAAAATGTACAAAATGTTTCTAATAAAAGCAAACGACGGACGCCAACGCAATCTGTGTGCATAAATTAATGAAATAATTGAAATACGAGCATTGTGTTTCTTGTAGTGTATCATTTTGATAATTTTCATTCTAAAAAGAATGAAAATCGTAAAATTCATTAAAAATTACAGATTAAAAATGCAAATTCTTTTAATTTACTGAAAGTTCTGGTTTCCTATCAAATGAGTAACGCAACATTTCCTTTTGGTTTGTCCAGTTGGGAAATAATTTGAGTAGTTTTATCATCTTATTTTACTATTTTCATTAAACAAATTCAAGAGTATAGAGCTATCAGCATTGAATAATTTCCTAACACTAGAGATAATCTTTATCTCAAAAATTATTATCTTCCTTCTCCTTTAAAACTCCTAAAAAATAATAATTTAAGACTCGCATACTTTTTCCTCTTTGTTTTCAATTATTTGACCTTTCCAACTCTAAAAATATATATAGAAAAACCAAAGCACAAAAAGCTGATGGCAGATTGAAAAAGAAAACATCGAAAGAGAGCAATACTTGTTTCGCGAACAGAATTGGATACGGTGTTCGCTTCACTGGACTCTGTTCATCGAGACTGTCATCCGCTGAATTTTTTTCAGTCCATTCGAAGCAATTTATGAAATCATGACGGAGAGATGGAAAAACCAATCAAAAGACTCGTATCGAGAGGTAAAGAGTGGATGGGATAGAACGGAAAATGAATTCCATGGGAGAAGTGGCATAAAAAGGAATGAAGAGGAAATATGTTGTGAGGCTAGTAAATTATTGAACTTGGGAGATCAGATCGTTGTAATGAAATGATGGATAAAAGCAAGCAGATCTATCTCTAAAATTTTTTAAAGATTTATCACCATTTAGAACATCATTAATAGAAACTACTAAATTGTCTAGCAATAAGAACAAAGTCATTAAATCCCATGAAATTTAATGGTAAATTAAATTTTTTAATGGAACCATAAATCAAAAGGTAATTGAACGTAAGAAAAAGTCGTACAACATCGTAACTAGCAATTCCCTATATATGAAGGTGAATCGCCATTTCACGATTTACATTGATACTTGAAATGCTAAGAAAGGTGAAATCTACAAAATGCTGCGAAATCTCAAAAGGCGGAAATTAAATTCTTCATGATTGCTTCATATGATAGCGGAGATGAATGGAATGATAAGTAAAAGAGGATGATCACAGAACAATACTGAGTTTGCCAATCATTGATAAAATTCTAAACGCCATTTGGAATTCAAACGAAAGATAAAGAAGGAATATCAACATTCGGATTGCTAATTAACTTACTTTTATTAATGGTACAAATGCTAACCTTACGTACAATAGATGCAAATGGAGACTGCTTCTTATCAGCGGGCAACGCGTCGTTTCTGGCCGAGAACAGAACCCGACTAACGTGCAGATGACGCAAGGGAAAAAAAACACAGCAATGGGATTCCTGTGGACGTATGCGTGACTCCACGGTCAAGCACATGCGGCACTTGTGCGACTAATCCATTACGATTCCTATTCGTATAAACAGAAGCAATGTACCTCCTGCGTGTGCCCAAGAGAGCTTTCTTCCTTCTTACTGAGCGAACCCACTGCGACAGACAAATAGCTCTAAGTTTTCTTCCCACATCTCTTAAAACATAATGAAATAAAAATCTTGGATTTTTGGCTCGTTTGTTGACAATTATATTAATTTGGCACGGATTCCAGTCAAGTTCTAGACAATGATATGAAAAGAAATCTACGAGTAAAGTGAGCAACATTCTATGCGAGAAACGTACATTGTACTTAACAACTGAAAAGAAGCAAATTGGACTTCAGTTTTTCAGTAACGGCCTCCTCAAACTCAACGAAAAGAAACTTTTAATCTCGTAATCTTTGATAAGTTCCAAAACATATAATTGAAAAACACAATTACATATCTGAAAATACGAATTACGAAAGGGAAAAGAGGATGTTCATGAGCTGAGTTCAAGGTAATCTATCTAAAGCTATGATGTCCAATCCCTTGTGGTAAATGATTTGATAGTAACTGATTTATAATTCAGAATGAAATCCAGTACCCTTGTAGATGATTACTTTTCTTGTTTATAGTATATATATTTACCTTACTGATTCAATTTCTTTGATTAACCGTTTTCATTAAATTATCAAATGAAACAGTTCCCTCTATCGGGTACTGGTGTTAATGGTGTCTTCGAATTGGTTAATATTTATATACTTCTTTTGGTGCTACTCTCAAATCCATACATGGGTTATTTATAATTTAATTTTGCAAAAGAAAGGAAGCATGCAAGTGATGAAATCTAAGTTTACATGTGTTTCTTACGAGAACACCGTAAACACCGGACACACACCAAACGGAAATTATATATATAGATTTAGGAAAACTGAACCAAGAGTATCCACTAAAAGATGGAGCGGAGCATCTATATCGTATTTATATTATATAAATCTCGGATATTATATCTCGGATAAAATTCAAAAATAAGAGGAATTTCTCGGAATATGGAAAGCTTTCCTGACGTCAATTTGCAATGGACACCGATTGGAATCAGAGCAAATAGAAACGGGCATTTTGAATTCAATTTCTTTCTTGACTTGCTTCCTTTTTATCAGCAGTCATCTCTGTTTTCATTCAAATGACAAGCAGGTGCTTTTCTGAGTATTGTGGCTGGAAAATCTCGCTTCACATTCGAAAAGAGAGGATTGGCATAAGAACGTCTGTTAAGAGAGACCGGTGAATACAAGGGTCGCATTTTGATATCCAAAAGGGCGGTGATATGAGGACGAACCCTTCATCTTCACATCGAAAATCTTAAAGGTTCTCACATCGGAAGTTACGGAGACAGGTCGGATATCCCTTTCATTTCCGCTGTTGCCCATCAAATGGAAGAAGATGGAGTGGGCTCCCAAATATTGCGTCGAAGCCTTAAAACTTGCAACGTGTGCAAACACTTTCTCCTCATACAGGGTCCAGCAAACTGAAGGGGCAATAAAATCCGATTGCTTCGCCCGGCCACGCCCAAGTAGGATGTTTTCCGAAGTTACGCTCAAAATGGCAAGAGTAGGAAAATTATCCTGGGAGTTGGAAAAGGCTCTCGAATTAAATAAGCTCACCTTCGTGCAAATCGTGAGAAAGCAGGATCGCGATACGTTTCTTGGTTTAACAATCCTCATTGTATTAGCGTCAATTTGAAAGTATTATAAAATATTCATTAAGTAAAATTTTTCATTAATCGAACTTCTTTGATCAGAGTTTTATTTGATGAAAATTGCTATCATTCCTAATTTTTATTGTAAATTGCCAATGATATGAGATAATAAAATTGAAGTATAATGTAATCAGTTTATTTTTTTGTAAGTCAAATGTCGCATTTTTACTATTTCTATACTCATAAGTGATGAGTTAATATTTTACTAAACGAAAATTTAAAGGATAAAATGAAAGCCTATGCTTATGCTACCCTTAACTATGACTATTTAAATATTAAATTACAGTGAACATATCGAACCTAAATTCTAAGGAGTGAAATTCTGTATAGAAGACATAATAAATGCAAGACTGAAATTTTCAGTGTGTGCACGTAAATCGTGCTCGGAATTAGAATGAAATAAGAAATGTACGGGTTTTGGGACACGCCAATACATTTTCGTACATGGACTGCTGAAGCATCCTCTTTGATATCGAGTTTGCAAAAAAGTTGAAACGATGAATGGTAGAAAAGTCCAGTTATACGTATGAAATATATGAATCCTGTGAATTTGCAGCCTATCAGTGAATTTAAAAATTATTGCTACGGTAACGCTTACAGATCAAAATATATAAAAAGAGTTACATCAAAGATAAATTTCCTCGGAGATGACATTTTAGGGAATAGCAATCTCGAATCCACGCTCTAATTACTGCAATCTAAATTCTAAAAAATTAATGAAGTTGAAATTTTCATTAATGATTCCAAGCAAAAACTATAAAAATATTGAATGATTCGTCTGATCAGTATTTAATAAAGTTAAACGATAGTCGTTTTTTACACCAAACTTCATTATGAATCTGAATACTTAACTCTCATCTTAAATGTTAATTTTAAATGCGAGAATTTGATTAATTAAGATACAAAATTAAAAACAAGAAATATTTAAAAATGCATTAGCCGATTTGGTAATGGTATTAAATAGTTATTCTTATTCTTGCCAAAACGCCAGCTGTTTATTTTCAGCCATCCAAAAACAATATAGTAAATAATTTACAAAACTCGTCGACAGTTAAGATTATATATATATATACTTGCTCCGTATATTCTTCAAATTTAGATATTTTAAGAATAAAAAGCATATATTTTTTGCAATAAATCGAATCAAGGGGATAATTAATTTTTTAGGCAATATCGCAGTCTCCGCTAAAATAATTGCATTGGCATCAGGGATTTGAGGATCCACAGCGTTTCGAGGTTTTCTTTAAATACGAATCTCTTGGAATCATTGAGGAGACCGCGGATCCCCGTTTTGTCGCCCACTCGAGTGTGGAGTTCTTTCTTGTTTGAGAGTTTCGCTCAATACTTTCGAGGAATAATTCCGTCTTTAGTAATCACTCTAGAAAGAGTTTTAAAAGAAAGGTGCTTAGAAATAGGCGGAGAGTTCCCAAGGAATTGTAGGGAGAGGTAAAAATATGAGGCCAAATAGAACAGATTCCCTTCTTTTTTTGGGTTCAACTCCTTTCATCAAAACGAACTCTAAAACATACTTTCTCTCGCTCGCATCTTCTTTGTATAAGAGTTGAGGTCGATGTACTTGCATTTAACTACATTTATACATTAAACTATGCACATTTTAAGTACCTATGATTCTGACATCTCATAATCTCTTCTATTTACTTCTGCACTAAAATATAATTGAAGATAATGTAGAGCTTAAAGGCCATTAAGTGAAAAAATAGCATTGGAATCTAGAAAATTGAGTTATATTAGTAGCTTTTCAATATCTTTTATTATTTGTCAATGCAACTTTCTCTAGCTCTACTTCGTGGAAGGATAGTATGAAGTAAGAGAATAATAATAGTCAATAAGTAATTATAATTATTCCCCTACTGTTTTATTATTTATAAATTTAACAGTAAAATATATGTTCGTATTTGTAGTTTTCCGTTCAAATTTCCCCAAAACTTAACATTAACTATACGTGTATAAATACATCGTTTTTGAACAAAGTGTGTTAATTCGTATAATTCATCAATCCCTTCTGAGATCTACAAGCACCTTTGTGCGATGTGGAAAAGCAGAAATTCGCAAATGACTATCTTGAAAAAAGTAAATTAAAATTACAACACCGACATAAGAAAATTATCTAGTGTGTGAAATATGAAACTTGGAACAAAATGTATCCACTCACAATAATAAAGACGTAATATGAAAATCAGAGTTATTATATACCTTATTTAAATGAGTAAAAATGTCGATTAATTAAGAAGATTGGCTTATAAGTAGAGAAGCAATAGATTTAATTGTGAATATAAGATCGAGATCTATAAGTAATAAATCTCTACAAAGAGAGAAAAGTGAAGGAGATGTCTAAGGTATGAAATATTCATAACTATGAAAAGGGTTTCTCAATAGCATCTCTTCTTACTCTCCTTGCCACGCCCAGTTGCATCTATATATCTTCCCGTCAATCATAAGGTTTCGCTAAGTCTCCTTTCTCTTCTCCATTTCCACATCCATTTTCTTCCATCGCATTTAAGTGTGTGCGAAGTCTCTTTTGAAATGTCCCACCATTAATAATCATGACAATTGTGCTTCAGTTTCAAAGAGAGAAGTTCTTTAACCTGATTAAGTAAAATATGATCCGAGTCCTACTACGATATACTTAGAAATAAAAGAATCTCTCTATGAATTTCTTCGAAAACTTCGTATTTAATATAAATCTGGTGCATTATAATTACTATAAGTTGAAATAAGAAATTAAAAAATGAATGAAGACGGGAATATTCCGTTGAAAATATCTATATTTTTGTGAGTGACCCAAAAGCGTTGAAGCGGATTATGGGTTCCATTATTCAATTCGAATATCAGTGAGCGAATCTTGGAGGGACTTCATGATTCATTAATCAGAAAATAATACGAAATTCGTGTAATTCTACAAAAAAGAATATTGATCTAATGATGGTATCCGAAATCGATCAACTAGAGCTTGTATTTATTTTGTGGAACTGTACAAAGTTTTGTATTGTTTTATGCATCTTCATTGAATTCATTTTATTTTAAATTTAATTTCATTCAAATGATAATACGACTTAATGAATGCTTTATTTTACTGTAAGAGTAAAATTTCTAGAAGTTGAACAGACTTAATGTAAGACGAAAATATAACACGATATATCGAGGAAATGTTTATCATTTTGAAGAAATGGGTAGTAACTAAATTTAAAGAACGTAAAAATTAGTTCATTAACACCATTTCAAAGATGAATTCAAATCTTTAACCGTTTAAGAAATAAAAGATAATATTTTTGTGGATTCCATTTTAAAGGATGGCCAACCCACGCACTCAGGTGAAGTAAAATATTCATACTGTTTGAACATTGCAATTGCATTCAGGCGCCTCTTGTAAGAGGGTGAGCCATGGATTAGCAGTCTCTCGGAGTGTTATAGGTCCAGAGATTGATGTTAAAAGCCTACGAAAGTTGGAAAAGATGAAAAGAGGGGCGGTGTATTGCTTTTATAAAAGAATGGAGAAGGAAGAGGCGAAGGTGGAAAGGGACTCCCTTTTGTGAAAACTTTTCGTGGAAAACGTCGGAAGAGATTATGTAAGTGAAGATGATTATAACTTCCCATCATCATGGTTCCCCTCATTTCCTTCCCTGCTTCTTATCTCCCTCGGGCACCCCCCTCCCTTTTCCCTATCGAAACTTTAAATCCTCACACCCTGATTTGGAACCCACGCATCAATCCTTTTCAATGGCATCCCTTGCGTCGTCAAATGGGTGGAAAAGGAGGCGTAGGGAATCGAACCAAAGTTTAGGAGAGACTTTTATTTGTGAAAATAATAAACAATATTCGGAGAATTTTTCCTATTTTCTTTCTGTTTTGATTTCACTGAAAAAATAGGATTTTTATGAATCCCATTTCATATATATTTTCCGAAACGCTGCATAAGTTTTCCTAAAAGGAGTTTCCTTTTTTTTCTCCATTAAAATATCGTCTTTAATTTTCCGTTTTATTAAGATAATTTAAAGGTACAGTATGGGTCCTATTAAACATTAATTTCGTATATTTTATTACTTAAGCAATTGTATCGAAGTTTCTGTTGTGTTATCTTTAACAGATAAAATATGGTAAAAATAGTTCCCGTTGAGTGAGATGGTGTTACAATTGTACACCCTATCGGATAAACCAACTCCTAAATATATAATAATATGAATTTCTGATAAGATATATTAAGATATTTATATTATTTAACATTATGTTGCAAATAGACAATATGTTAAACATTGCTAGTAAATGAAGCATGAATAAATAAACGAAACATATGCAGTTTAGCCACGAGATACCTCGTCTTCCTTCGACGTATAGTCGGTAGAAATGACGAAAAAGTCAGAGAAAGGTATTTTCCACGTTAGTTAAACCACAACTAGAATACGGATCCAGTATATGTGATCTCGCGGGCGAAATTAGCACCCGAGACCTCCTGAAGGTACAGCGGAAATCGATACGGTCTGTTGAGAAATAAAAGGCGATTGACATCAAAATATTATTATTGGTCGCAGGATAGGAATCATTAAAAGATAAGATTTTGGAGAAAAAAAGTAATTGCTTGATAAGTTTAGGGAAAGTACGTTTGCCGAAGACGTGATCGGTATTATGCGATCCCTGCTATCTGAGCTCATCTGATAATGCGCGTAAAATTCAAGAAATACATGCTAGAACAAATCATTTTCCAGAATTATTTCTTCCGCGCACTGTATACGATAATAATAAGCCAAAATATATGATAGTGAAAATGTTGAGTGTTTACACCTCCTGCTACACGCGGAAAGGCAGTTTTCAGGGTATTCTTGTAGATGTAGATTATAGACACGAGTTATGCTAAATTATGAAGAAAAGGACTTCTTGACATGATTAAGATGGTTTAATTTTTTCATAACAAGCTTTCAAGCATGTTTTTGAATTTAGGGGTTGATAAAATATTAGAGTAACTCAATAGGAAGCAAGAGAGGAAAGGTAATGAGAGAATGTTAATGATAAGGAGTAGCATGACATGAGTCAGAAGTGGATAGTGAAAAGTCTACATTTATAGTTAACAGTATAAAAAACAAAATGTTTCAAAAAGGAAAATATTCATTCCAAAATGTGAAAAATACTACATTCGGATGATAAAAAAGAAGATAAAATTGGATTAAAGCTGATATTTTAAAAGAAAGGTTTTTAACCATTAAAATCGGAAATTATTGTGAATCTCTTCCTTATTCCAATATTCTGAATATTTTCCTAGAAATTGTCGTTAATTTCTGCGATTAAAGAATCCAAATCTCAAACTATGTTTAAGAGTTGGCAGCTTTTTAAATATTATTTCAATCTCACCAACATTTTATTCACACCTTACGTCATCAAGAAACCATTCGCCCAATCCTTTTCCTCGTGACACCATTTCCTCTCCCCAAACTAACTCCTGATCTTCCACTCTAAGCTGTGCTTTATAAAAAAGCCTCTGTCAATGGATTGCACGATGACTACGAATTCGCAGCTTTTGTTCACAACATGGTCCTGTGCAGTAGTCAGCGGCGACGGAGAAACCTCTTCTTCCTTTTTCTCGCGAACAATTCATTCCTTTTTTAGCACTCATTCCAACCCGCTTCTTTATCCTTCGCTTTGATTTGTTTCAAAAATATTTTTCCTCCTTATTCATCGACGTCTGCTTTTATAGGTCATACGAAATAGGGAGTTATCTCAAATAGCTTTTTGAGCCATTTTAAGATATATTACTCATCAAGTAACGATTGGATTATTAACATTAAATGATAACTTTTGATTCATCTTTAAAGCTCAATTGCATATTATGTAATTAATTATGTACATATCGTGAAAAATAATTTGGAGTTTTGGTCAAATAAAAATCAAGCAGAACAACCTTTTTGAATGGGCATCCTTTTTAGAATTCTCCTGAATTTTACAAAACCATGAAAGGCTCTAAACAGAAGCTAATATATTTATTCTTCTCTGTCAAAGAATACTTTTACGTATTAGAACGTTCTAGAATAAATAAATAATAAAAATAAATATTACCATATAATACGAAGATATTAATTCAAATTTGACCTGATTAACATCTTTGCAAATATAAAGAGTAACGATTAGTATTAAAATTGTACTATAAAGAAATAAGGTAATACTAAACGGCAATAAGGCAATTTGAAATATCTTCAAAAATATATATTTCATGAATAACTTCTTGTATTTTTCGTAACCTTTGAATTATTGACTCATCCAATAGTTATAAATAGCACATACGAAAAATATTTAGGATCATAAAACAATTTATTTATCTTTTAAAGACCCAAGAAATATATTAAATAATATACTAACGTTCCAAAATATGAAACAGTATAAATGAATCATTCAAAATGCTTAGTTTTAGAAATTGCTTGAGTATATTATAACTTGAATTACTAGATACTTCGAGTGATTGTACCCCAAAGAGCCTTGTTATTATAAAAGTTAAACGATATCTTGTAGCTAAATAAGTATACAGCATATCCGACTGAATATTATTCTGCATTTGCATGGTGAAAATATCTATGTGCCCGGCAGATCCTACAATAGAACGAAATCTAATGGTCTAAAGAAATTTCCAACCTTGGCCTCAACTATTCTCTACACATACAGAAGAAGGTTCTCTCAGAGAGTTCTCCATGTTTTATAAGATGCACCCTAATGTTTGGAATGTATAATCCCGGCTCTAAGTGAACCCTGCAGTGAGAGGATCCACCTTCGAAAGGTACCTAGAGGTCCCTCTTAAGCCGTTAGAAGGAGGTGCATGGCGTACTCCTGGATTGGACATTCCCTGACCATGTTAAAGCTCTCAGAGGTCCCACTCACCCAACTCTACCAACCATCTTCCTCACTTAGTTGCTTCGAATCTCTCATTCAATTTGTCCCAACGGAATAATCAACTCGACTAGAATATAAGGGATATACTCTCGAGAGCACATTCTATCGTAAACTTCTTTATAATGTGTTTCTCAGTACCTAAATATGCGGGAATTTCTTTTGGTATACAGTGAAAAATAAATATTTCTCCCTTAAACTATTTAAAAGCAACTTTAATCTCTTTTATTATTCTTATTCAACCGATACGAGGGGAGTTTAACACAAACTCGACGAACTTGGCTTTACGCCGAAGAAAATGGGTAAACATTTTTATAGCCCATTCTACGCATCTCCGAGGTACCGTAATTCCAAATGAGAATATTAAAGAGAATTTCCGAAACTTTTCTTCGATGGGTTGGAGCACCGCGATCCTAAAGGCGGCTGTTCAATCTCTACCCATTTAAAAATTTTAATTCCAAGACCCTAAAATTAAGTACAAAGAACAACATATTCCACTTATTCCCGTATAATTAAGAATTCATCTTTCCTCGTCAAAGCCAAAAAGAGAGACAATATTTCCTCGTTTTACGCTATTTTTGAAATTTAGCCGGAAGAAAGCTTAAAGCGTTTACCCACCTCCTCTAATCTTGGATCCCGAAGCTTAACGCGTTAAGCATTCTGGCATGAACAATACCTTTGCCATAAGGAGTCATCTTCAATGCTCTCTCGGCAAAGATTTCCTTCCTATTATATATTCCCTTCCTGATTTCCTCGCTTCTTGATTCCCTAACCCTTTCCCTTCCGATTCCCATTAACCAACGCGACCCTCCATCAGGGCGCCTCCTTTAATGCTTTATTTATCACCGGTAATTGAACACTTACCGCCCTCAGACGGAGTCTCGCACTTTGATAATGCCCAGAGATGAATAGGTAGGACGTAGGTGAGTTTATAGAGACGGATTCCAAGAGGAGATGTTAAAGATAATGGTGAGTGGGAGGGAACTCCTTTGAAGAAGTGGGTGAGAGATAGTGTTTCCTTGGCAAATTTCGGAGCAGAGTAAACCCTTTAAGCCAACGGCCATTTTCTTTGCTAATTTCAGCGATGGCCATTTCTTTTTCCCTCTGTTGGGATATGAGGAGATGAGATTGTGAATTAGTCTCTTTTGGAAGGATTCCTCAGATTCAAAGAGAGTGAAGAAATCGGATCTTTGGTTAAAGAAGCTATTCCAAGAGATAGGACCGTGTTCTTATGTGTTCGTCTTAAAGTGAGCTTTCTACTTATTCACAATTTGTTGTTCCGCATCAATTGAATTGGGTTTTGTTGATCAAAAGCTGAGCTGAGATATTATCATATATTGTTTTGAAATTGTTTTCCTAACCTGGTTAAAATCTTCATGTTTCAACTTTGCAGGTTGGCAATGGCTGAAGTGAATAGGTTGAGAAACAAACTGCACTTATGTGTTCACGATCTTCTCATAAATTAACTTTTTCTCGACAGACTAATATTTCATTACCTAAATATTCTGCACATAGGTGTCTCGAAAGAGGCAAAAATGTATCCCTGTTGACTAAGACAATGAAATAAAGTTAAACCAAAAAATAGAGATAATACTCCTTCGTTTCCTTCGTCAATTGCTAAAGAATAGTTGGTTACTTTATTTATTTTTTAATGAGTGACACTTAATTATCTAAATGGAATTCTTCGAAGATTCTATAAATTACTTAATTACTAAAATGCTTCCAATAAATTATGCGTTTCAACTCATCCAGCTACGTTAAAGTAATCCATGACACTACACGAGTAAAAATAGAGCTAAATGTGTATCAATTACAATTGTTAAACTAAACGTTAAGGTCATTACATAAAATAATATTTGATGATTTCGGCTTAAAATGTAGTGCATCATAAATAGTAAATTTAATCTACTTAAATCAATAATCCTAAAAGCTGTAAAAGAGATTTGAAATATTTTATATACATTGAGATTCAAAGAATCGCCAACATCATGAGAAAATTTAATTAAGTTTACTTTATAATAGATACTTAAATTTCGATATTTGGAGAAGGTTACATTTTTTAGAATATTTAGGAAGAATATTATAATTTGAGGTGAAAATTGAAAGAAAGAGGCAAATGTAACAAAAATGTTACATTTCCAAAAGTAGTTCCGTCAACCAGTAAATTTATAACAACAAACGGCTACCGACAATAGTAGGTGCTCCTTTTCCGTAGCTTTCAAAAATATCAAATAGAATTGAATAATTCGGTTTGTAAATTTACGATAATAATATTCATTTCTCTATAAATCTTACGCCAATGCTGCTGATAAAAATTACAGATTGACAGTTGGGAAATAATTCTGAGTCAACATCTCTTTTCGTGGACAACTTAGACTAACAGCGGCATGCACAATCCTTTCAGTCGACAAAAAATCAAGGCGATCAATCTTCGTCTCTGTCCTCGAGAATGGATACATATAAAGATAGATGAGAATTGGTCGTTAAAGTCTACGTCGAGTGAATTCGGCGAATGAGAGGGAAACTAGGATACGGGCAATCAAAGAGATCCCTACGTACAACCACATGCAGAGGCAAGATCCCTGCTGAGACATCGCCTACTTAAGTCGACCTTCCGTTCGAACCTCCTCTCATCTTCATATCTGAACCCTTCTGCTCGACTACACTCCTTGCGGAGCTCTCCGCAACTAATTTTCTGCTTGAATCACTAACGGATCAAAATACGAAAAGAATACCGCCTCTAGGTTTGAGGGAGTTAGCAGAAAATACCTTATTGTAAAACCAGGACAAAATTAACTTCTTGTGCTCTAAAGGCTGAGATCATTAAATATTTGTGGGACCTTTGATGTTTTTCCCGAGCGTTTAGCTAAGCTTTCGAAGAGAAAGCGATGCCTGGAGCTAAGACAATGAAACATGATAAATTTGTGCTAAGGTAAATTTATGGGTTGATTCATCACGCGTAAAATAATGGATAAATTGATGACTCCTTTGATGATGGATATGACTGCTCCCTCTATCAACATACACGATAGGCACCTCTTATTTTATCGCGAATAAGTCTCTACTGCCCGAAGTGTCCTACCATAGCTCCCGATGGCAATGATTTGAATCCATATTTATCGGATCAAATGAGAATCTTCATTTGTTTGTACGAATCACAGTGAGAAACTATAATACTTTCCTAATGAGATTCAATTGGATAATAACTCATGCATCCGGTTCAATTAAATTTCCAACGTAGAGGGGACAAAAGCCATCTGATTCTCAGAGGCAAACGTTCAGAAGCTGTTCATACAAGCGCCACGCAGACGGAGATGGTGTCCGTCGCTGGAGGGGGCAATCTTGGTCGCACTGCAGGAGACAAAAAGTCTTAACTAACGCGACCGGTCAGGAAAGGGCCTTTTTATCAATCCCTGTTGGCAAAGAGATTTCCGAGAGGGGGAATAAACCAATAACGGAAGAAGGGGAGATAGAAGGGGGTTGATGAACTTAAGGGAGTGATATTGTAAGAGGGGGTGGACAAGGTGACTCCACCCGCATCCCCTTTCCTCCCACACCCCTTGGTTTCCCGAGTAATTATAATGAAAATCTTTTGTTTCCGCAATGAAGTCGTTAAGACCCCATGGATTTGTGAGAAATTAAACTTTCTAAAATGAGGGCCTCTCAAAATGGGTAAATGAAAGCAATGAGAATAATGAATAAAATGCTGGACATGAAAAATGCAGGCAGCGGACAAAAAACAATGCTTCGAGAAGAAACTGGCGTAGGTATGAGAAAAGGTTGGGAAGAGTGGAAATATAAAATTCGTCGTAAGAATTTTCATATCTTTTGCTTTTCATAAAAATCATAAATTTATAGTCCCTTTACTATAGCAAAACCTTTTTGGTAAAGTTCCACCTTGTATGCCCTTAAAATCAGTTAAGAAATTCTTGAAAAATCAATAAAACATCCATATTGTTTCATTATATTCTCAAATTATATAAATATATTATATGACAATATATTATATATTGTTGATCCGTTTAGCTATAAATATCCCAACGGGTTATGGTTATAGATTCCATGAGTTTTAAAGAGTGGAAGAAAGTTTCATTATGAAAAGATTACTAGCATTCCTCTTCGCAATTTACCTCAATATTTTCAATTTCTTATAATATAGAAAAATTAATCGATAATCAATATAATAATTAATAAATAGAAAATTACATTCGATAGTAGATTCTCAATTGTTTCATTGGTGGCATTATTTGGCCGTATTAACGATAAGAGAGAGAAAAGAATAGTCCTGGAGACGCTAAATAAATTAAAGAATATAAAACATACCTCTCTAAAATGTTTAAATTGATATATTTAGATCGCTTATTATTTGTTATATAATAATTATTAAAATATATAATACATTATTATACAAGAGTTAGGTATGATGTCTTAAAATCATTGATTATGCTCGAATGACAACGTTTCTATTATCTTTTAGTAATCTGTATACGCAAAAATGTTTCTATTAATCCTAAACCTACGCCATCTCATAACTCTTCCTCGAAACTTTTAACCGAAAGCCATGCTCCTCGAACCAACCTCATAATGCAACGGATACAACTTCAGAGAAGCTGGAACCGGAATCCCGTGTTTCAGTCATAAATTTATTAACATGGTAACGGGAGAGTGTGCCACTAATAACGGAAATTGAATTACCTTTGGAGATTCAACGTACAGATGTGGCACAGGAATAAAAAAAACTTTATTAGGCGTGAGAGAATAATTAATTTTAGTTTATTTTTTCTGTCAAGCTAAACAAAAGAGAGGAAGTCATTAAAACTTTCCTTGCTCTGAAATACTAATAACATTTGTTGCCTCTGGAGGGAGTTTTCTTACTTTGGCTAAAGCCATTTATAGTTTTGCCTTTGACTCATGAATCGCATGATAAATTTATCTGTTTACAAATACGGGAATAAAATTGTTATGCGTGTAAAATCGTATCTAAACACGTATCTAAATTACACTCTCGATAAGTTCATTTAACTTCAGAGCAATTAAAGGAGCAAGGATATATTTGGTAGTCTGCGCTCAGCTATTTTTAAATATTCAAACCTAGTCTTATAAATATTTGGTTTCATTTTCTTCTGTTCACAAATTTACTATATCTCAGCGAAACACACACAATTAATATTTTGCTCTATGACGTACTTTTGTTAGGAAGTATTATTTAATTTCTCTAAATTAATCACTTTTAAGTATCAATGGCTAAAAATTGATTGAATATATTTAAAACGTCATTTGCGCATTCTTTAGTAAGTATTTAAAACAATTCTAAGGATATGTTACAGTTAAAGATGAAGAATAATGTGGAATTAAAATTCAGATACAAGCCAAATTCAAAATAAATGGTTCAATGAACACATAAATTAAATTATGTAAATTTTTCACTCAGGCTAACCCTAATTTCCCGAAAATTGATATGATTGGTAGGGAATTCTTTACAGTTGAGCCACAAATTTAACGTTCCTCATCGTTAACATCAATTAAAACTCGTTATCCTACATTATATTAACAAATACGAACGAAGCGGCCAACTTAATACCTTTCTGAATCATTTCCCACCCAACACCATGTCATCATCAGTGCGGAAACTTAACCGCCTAAACTTCTTTTCTAAGCCCAAAGCCTTCCAATCCTCAACCGCGTGGACCACTCGGACCAGCAAGTTCTCATTAGTGATGGGAAGGAGATGCTCAAAGTAGAATTCATCCCTTCAAGTGCGCGATGCCTTCCTTGAAAACCCTTGCGCCAAAAACTTGGACTCGGGAAACCCAGGGGCCAACATCGGCTTCTGTACAAGGAAGGGATGGGCCTGTGATGTTAAAACCATCTCCGGAATACTTGGAGTAGAAGTTGATGGCAGAAAAGTGAGGGCGGAAGAATAACCACTCGAAAAGGTCAGATAATCGCTTAGTCATGAGCAGGTGCATCGGATATCACCGTTTGAAAACAAGTGGATTCCGTCGTCAGGACGACCACGTGAGCATTCGAAGAGGACATCTGCCAAAGGTCAACAATAGAGTTTCAAGTACGAGTTTCGTGTTTGGAATGACTGTCTAAGATCGGAGATGACTAAATAATATCCATCTAAATCTTTTTCCGTTAACGTACATAATGGAATACCAAGGTCTATTTACTTATTTTCTGAATACCAATATCACGGCTTTCACGAATTTTAGGTAATTAATAAAAATAAATTCCTTCTTAGGGATATATTTCTTCAGTTAATCTTTAGATATACTCTTTTTTAAGTAATTTGTTTCAAATATATAAGAAATACTTCATATAAATAACCACTGACGAATTTTCTTAGCTTATCCTGACCTCAAACATTTAAATTACGAATTAACGTAAAATGGGAATTTCTCAATCTTCAAAGATGACATGAGACAGAAGTGGATTAAAAATGTACGATCGAAGGTCTAAAGCAAGAGCACTAAAATCGATTTATATGCTATAGTATGTTCATTGTTTTGAAATGCATATATATAAATATATATATACACATATTCAAGATGAAACATCAATAATCATTGATATAATTATCGCTAAAAGTTTTTAATGCTCTAGGTATTCTAAAGTTATTTCACATATCATCAATAAATCATTCCTTGAAGTATGAAACATGGAAGTAAATTTAACCTTTCTCTTGATCTATTATGGGCATAATATGATGTACAGTTGAATAATTTTTAATAACTTCCTATAAATTGCTATATATACTATGCAACTGGTTTAACTGCTCATTGCCAAACTCCCTCGGATACCTTGTGATAAGAGCATCTAGCGTTTGTAACACTTTGCCCCTGAGTTCACCCAAAATGAAATATGAATTAATATGGCTCATCATACAAAATATACAATATTTATATAAAATATAAGCGAAGACGTGATATTTAAACATATTTTTCCTTCAATCAAAGTGCGATTAGCACCTGTTAAAGTTAGTTTATCTGTGCTCCAAAGAAGATTTTTTCTTTAGATAAGATGAGGTTTAAAAACAACCTAAATTAACTAAGCTGTTTGTGTAGCTTATCCAGACAAACTGCAAGTCATGCGTTTACTCAGTCACTATCTCTGATATTTGCTTCTTCTGAACTGGAGTTGTTTGCATGTTAAATATTTTATGACACTCTATGTCTTACAAACGAAAAAACGCTTTAATAATTTCTTCGGTTCCAAAAAATATAACGACAAATTTTAAAATTTGAACGAGGAATAAACAAGTACAGAAAAACGCAATCTGTCAACTTATTTCTTTGACGATGGAGATACGTTTAAAACTATCCAATATTATGTAAAGAATCTGATGTGCATTATGCATAAATGCATGTATATGATCACGTGATATGTAAATCCATTAAGGAACTTTCCTATCGAAGGTGACAGTTATCCAACACAAAAGACACATCGTTTTCTGCGGACTATAAGTCACACAGAAAACCATATATTTGCTAAAATAGTCGGCAATACACCTCATAATTCAGTAATCTCTATGTTTAAATCCTTGTGCCTAGTGAAAGTTAGGTCTAGACTCAATTCAAATCTATGTTCACATTGCGTTGAAAAATCTCTCAAAATGTTTTATTGTGACTTTGAAAATGCGAATTCCTTTGAAGAAGAATCACTGGTCTTATGTTTTATATGAATTACAAATGAACAATATTGACTGTTACTGTTGAGCTGAATAAAGTCTGACCTATCAGACTTTCATATTTCACTTCGATGTAATTATAAAATAGCTCAAGTAAGAGAATAAATTCAGGTAAAGATTTCATCCATACAATTTTTTTATTAAATAATCAAATGAATCAAGAACTAAAGACGAGGAAAAATTAGATAAGTGAATTCCTATTAAAATGAAAAGAGAAATGTAACCAATTACTAAGCGATGGAATAGAGCACAAAGTAAGGCATAAAGCGGTAAAATAAAAATTGAGGAAAGGCTTCACAAGGACAGAGGATGGGGAAAGGGAGGAGAAGGAAAAGGGGAATGTCGACTGAAGCAGATTTCGAACCGTCCATTAACTTCTATTCACACATAAGTAGGGGGAGTGGGAAAGAATGCAAAAAGAGGAATGAGTGAGATCCGCAAGATATACTGAGGTGCAAAAGAAATATACGGAAGAGAGGAAAAGAAAACTAAATCGTATTTAAAGAATTGACACAAGGTAAGATATCACTTAACGAGTATAAACTTCACATGACTCTAAGAATGGAATAATTTTGGATATATAAATAATGGAAATGAAACCATTAGAAGGCCAATAAACGTGTAGATGCGTTATGAATCGTAATAACAGAAGATGGATGCAAGGAGGAACTATTCAGCCGTAAGGAAGCTGCAGTCTCCCTGGAGTGAGTGGTGAGGGGAGGATGTTTTCGAACAAAAGGTTGAATGGAGAATTCTTTGCGAGAAATGGAGGGGATAATGCTTTTTAAAAAGAAGGGGAAAGGTTAAAGGGTGGCTTTAAAAGATGGCATGTGACATGAAATGAAGGATGGGGAACAACAACGCGAGGAGAAGTGAATTTTTCGAAGTGCTTTTATGCTTCGAGTGTTCTTACAATGATTGCGGGCAAAAAAGGAATTCGAGTGACATATTTTCTCCGTCCCTACCGAATGACTGCGGTCGTAAAAGTAGTGTCCATTGTAATTTTCGTGACCATATGAAAGAATAGATGTTAAATGTGCTTAATATTATTTTAAATTTCAAAAAGACTTGCAAGGGTTATATAATCCTATGCAAATGAACAGAAATGGATTAACTGCTTTTGAACACTATCACCGGATTAAGAAAGCATTACTACTGAAAATATTCACAAATTAATTAAAGCTTCAATCCAAGTAAAATAAATAAAAATCCTTCAAAAAGTGTTTTATTATAAGAAAGGAGCACACGAAATTCGAGGACACGTTTATGTAGTTATTTCTTTATATCTGAAATGTTTTAGCTATTATTTTATGTAAGACAATATTTTAGACAGCAATAATAATGTTTTGTATAAAAAACCCGCCACTCAGAAATGCAAAATATTTTAGCATGTATTTTACCTGACCCTCTCTTAAGCAGATAGTAACTCCACCAACAAGTTTTTTCATAAAATTAAGTGCTTCAAAAACAAGTAATTGAATTGCCAAACAATTTCATTCATTTATAACCATTCACTTACTGCTTATAACATCTTAGGAAAAAACGTCAGAATATTGTGATATATATATAATATATAATAATATATAATATTGTGATAAGTATACATAAAAGTAAAAAAATACTTCTATACTTAATCGCAATTTAGAAAACGAATTACAAAAGCGAACCCTAAAGATACATGAGTTCGTAAAATAGAGTGAGAACGTGCACTCAAACTTTATTGGCACATTAAACTTAGGAAAGCTGCGACGGATTTTCAAGTAGTATTCGATTGCACGGAAGGTATCGTAATGTATCACAATTCTGCATTATCTGGAAAATTATATGTGAATTTGCTCATCGTTAACATAGTATGAAACACTTACCCTTAAAAAATTTACATAGTTTTATGATCAGATAGTTTTCAATAAATATCGGATTGGTAATCGAAATATTATCCCGGTTATGAAATACTAAATGAATAATAAATAATAAAACATTCCGGATTCAAGGTTTCTAGTTTAAGTTAAATAAGTCAGCACTTCCTTATACTATTATTCTTTAGCGATTTAAAATATTAATTTTCAGAATTTACACCATGAATCATTGGTTAATGTAACCAAAGTAATAAGCAATGCAGTATTTCTCGTAATATGAGAATTTCAAAGTAAACTCGCACTTTCTATTCAATAGAATAATTATTAACGAAAGTTATTTGATCCTAAATTATGAATCTCACGGTTTAATAACACTCATAAGAAGGGATGGATATCATAGAATTTATTATTAACATTGATACGCTAATCTAGTAATGTTATTGAAGACCATCACCTGTTTCCCATAGCCTTAACGTTCAAACACAACCATCAAAACGCAGATTACGTCGATGACAGTGGATCGCCTACTGTCGCTCAAACGTTGCTCTCCCGCAGCCTCACAATCCGCTTCAATCCACGAGAGATTGCGTTAAGCGTGATGGACACGGGAAGGATTGGGTACACAGACTGCGATGTGTACTAGGCTTTCGAAGCAATAGGGTACGAAGCCTATGGTGAGACGCGATCATGAAATGCAACTGCTGAACAGAATTCCCCTTGCAACCACCTACTCTTTATCCGCGAACTTACTCGCATAACCCACGCAGATTATTCCCAAATGACATTTAATCCCACAGCCGACCATGTGCTCTCTCCACCGCACGGAAGTCCTAAAGGTCATTCGCGAAGACCAGAGTCTATTGTCGACTAATCTGGAGCCCTCTATCGCTGACGAATGAGTCCGATGACGTGTGCGTTCAAAAGATCCCCTACAAAACGTACACGTGTAATCCGAGTTGATTTTTTGCTCGATCGGAAAGGTTGGTAAACGGACGAGTATAATTACATACCGGAGAGGGTAAATTGGACACGTGATGCAGTGGGGAAACGCTCGATGCAGGTTTGACAGGCAAAGAGAGATGTGCGTAATTCAAAGTGAGGCTGTCAGAGTTTATAAACTGATGCCTCGGGTGATTATTTTTCAAATTGATGAATGAATGCGGAGTTTGTCTGGATTAACTTTTAACTTCGTGCGTTCAAGTTTCGCAATCGAATAATTGGCGAGAGAATTCATTATGAATGAATTAATAACTTGCGGCTTAACGGAAAACTAATATCATGATGAATTGAGAAGTATCTTAAAGTTTGTCGCTCATAAAAATAAACAACACTATAAAGCATGATTTTGATACATAAGAAAATCGATTATAAAAACCTGCATGAATGACTACAATTACTACCCATATTGAATAATATGTTTAGAAACAGGAAAAATATATACTTTATTTATTTATTGCATTTGTTTGAATCTATAGATACTAATTTCAGCCACACCGTTAAAATCGGAAAAATATTCTCTCTTATTCTTTCAGTCAATTCGGTTGTAAAGCGTATCCTAAATCTTATGCTAACCGCTCGACGACTTTGTAATGCTGGAGAAGGACACTTAAGGCGAAGGACAGAGACCTTTTATAAGGGGATCTGACCGTTTAAGTAAAACATATGGTCATTTGAATTTCCTCCTTCAAAAGAGTGGACGAAAACTTTCTAACTAAATTTCAAAACATTTCCAACTGTTTAAATGCTTGAATATATGCGTAAATGTAATAATGAATCAAATTAATGATTCAGTGTTACATCGGTTCTTAATAAGAAAGTTTATTCAGACCTATTCAGATACTGCCTTAGAATTATAATATAACTTAGTCTTATTTTTAAACAGCAAAAGTTACTATTTTCATCCTATTATGATATTTTATATCATTGACTTAAATTATATGCAGTACTTTTAAATTAATGGTATAGGATAAATTTTCTCTAAAATATTACATAATTTTAAAAATACCGTCTTCTGTAAATACATTTCAGATTAAAATTTAAAAAGTCTACAGTTAAGTAAAGAGACAATTCTTATGAGTAAGGAGAATAAAAAGCATAATGGAGTCTACAATCGGGATTGCCATGGAGTAATATTATTTTAGCTTATAATTAAATTGCTATGTTTTAGATCTCCAAAAGGATTGAATAATAACTTCTATTTTCAACCTGTGGCTCATAGTTCAGCATCCATCTAGATATTAAACCTGTAAAATCATATATTTCCCAGAAAGAGTCCATAGAGATTACAATAGAAGTGTAAACCTCTCAAGTGATCAGAGAAAAGTATGTGCAAATACAAAAAAGTACGGAAAATTCCAAGCTTGGTAGAAGAAAAGAATTTAGAGGAAAAAGGTCTAAATTCCCTTCTTTTCGCCTTTATATTCTCACCTAAACCACGAAATTTGAACTCTGCGAAGAAAGAAAGGGTTTCTTAAGGAGGAATCAAACAAACCCCAAGGAGATGGTTTGGATCGGTGGTAGGGAAACAAATGGCTTCCTCGAAGCGTGAAAGTGGAAGTCTGGAAGCTCTACCGAGCGTGTATATTCCACACTAATGAGCTGTGCTTTTCACGGAAGTGGGAGGCGATTTTGAAAGTCTGAATGTGGCGGAAAAAAGTGACGGCCTCTGTAATAATTCTAGGGTAAACGAATCGACTTTATCGGAAAAGATTTTTGAGAAAAGGAATCGCAGATTTTAAGTCACGTAGGAAAATGAGAGAAAAAGGGTAAGAAAAACTCATTATCTCTCCCTCTGAAATGTTGGGTGCTAATCATTTATGACTTGCGGCTGAAAATATTGCCTCTCAAAAGTTTGGAGAGAGCGTGGGTTGGTGAATATCGCCCGAAATTCTGAAGGAATAAAATACCTTTTTAGGGGAACACTATAATCCTTGGTGGAGCTTGCTTCTGTATAATAACTCACGGATGGGAAAGTTTTGACAGCTGGATAACGAAGTTAGAGAAACAGTATTCATATTACGGGATATTTCTAGTTTAACGAGCAGGCATAGAGGAAACTTATTACTTCTTCCGTAAATGAATTCTAGAAATGGTAGAAAACTTACAATAAAGGGTCTTTCATGGATATTTAATAATTATTCAATAATTATCTGTCGACATTTCAAAAAGTTACTATTACCTATAATCAAAGACCATGTAAATTCCAGGAATTATATCTCTAAAATGAGCAAGAATTTGTATTTGATTACATGTAATGGCATTCCGTATTCGGTGGAAATCAAATTATTTCGTAAATGATTAATTACGGTATGTAAAGATAACTTCCTCAGATATTTTAAGATCATTGATTAAATAATTGTTTGCCAAGCAATGTTCTCTTGGACTTATAAGACTAATCGCTGATTTTTAATAAAGTTAAATGTTTTATTCGGAATTTACACCAATATAACGAATTTCATTCTTTTAATGTGTTTTCCCTAAATTTCAGGATTAAAGTCTGTAAACTCCAGTTATTACTATTAACAACGAAATGTGATTTTTATATGCGATTGCGTTAATTATAGATGGAAATTGCCTCTTTCAATTTTTAAAATAGAATTAAATGATAAAATTACATTAAATCATTTTTGGAGATATCATTAAAGGATAGAATAAAATAATAATGATAAAGGATCCAATTGTAGTATTAAACCTATCGAATCCAAGTTGTTGGATTGGGTTGGATTCGTTGATCTGCAAATACATTCAAAGGAAGATTACTTTTCAATTATATGACATTTATAAGTATAGTGCTGCATAGGAATTAATACCACAATCATAAAATAAGTTTCAAATGCATATTATTTTCGAAAAAAATGTATAAGAATTAATCAATGGAGAGAGACGATATACGTTTTCTCTTTCCTCCACCGTTCAAATTATACTCCAGCAGCCCACTCATTTATTCATCGACTCCTGGGACAACGAGACTTCGCACGGCGCTCACTTCTGAGGTCACAGAGTGATGCAGGAAATTCCCCGTGTGAATAGTGATGATCATACTTTCAAGAAGTAGATGATTCACCTCGTGGCGATGGGGTTTATAAAAATTACACAGCTTCCTCCGGAATACATGAATATTTAATTAATTTAGATCTCACACGGTGAACTTATAATGTGATTATGACGTCAATTTAACTTTAATGCGTTTCAATTTTTTTTCGTCAGAAAATTTTTCGGATAACGATCGTAAGCAGTTATAGTATTTATACTTTAATTGTCGTATATTCAGTACATTTCTCTCTTTTACTCATAATTTAAAATGATTTATCTTCGGAGGAAGATACATTTTCTTATCATGCAGTAAACATACTTCATAAGGTATACATACAAACGTATAGTCTTTATTTGGGGACGAATTCTGGGTTACCCGTCTTTCACTTTCATAACCCAAAGTTAAACTGCAAGAAAAAAGGAAACACTAACATGTTGTGATAATAAAAGAGAGAAGTTCATAATATACATAACAAAACAAGATATAAACAAGGCCAGAATCTATTCTGGAAAGAAAGGGACGAGAGCCATGAGAACTGAAAAATAATTGTCAAATATAAAACCGGAAACTGTTTGCTGATAATCAATTCTCTTAGGGCTTTATAATAAAACTCAAATTTAATCATTCAGGAAAGGAGGTTTTAATTTTATGAATATGATAATAGTGTAAATTATCACAACTAACATTATTCATTGGAATTCGTATAACGACGCCTTGCATTTAAAACGTCATTATTATAGAACTGTATATTATTAGGACCAACTTCACAGCATCTGATATCACCAGATTTTCTTCAGCATCCAATGCAATGATTTACAGCACAGTCTTACCCAACATTGATGCATAAATATATTAAAGAGTTAACAACATGTTGTGTCACCTGTTAGAATAAAATCTGCAAATTCTTCCAGTCTAATATAAAAAGCCTCTCGAGCATTTAGAATTCTCTGCATGGAAAGGATCTGATAAAGAGAGTAACACACTCCGTAACGAGGAAGGCGGTTCACCTGACCGCGGCGTCATTCTCCGCACAACAAAGCGGAAACAGAGGCGGCGTCACCAAATCCCTACAAACAACGAAGCAACAACAGCAAACAGCAACATGGCGGATCCACCAGTAAACGATCTGTTTCCATGGATACGGGAAGAGGCAGCCCTCTCTTTCCCCTCCATACTTTCCCTCCCCCTAATCCCTATCCATCGCTTCTATTATTTCCATCCCCACTCTCTCATTTCCCATACATTTTCATAAGTTTCCTTTCACAAACCTTCCTCTTCGCATTTTGTTTTCTCAGTGTATTTTTATTATTTTCTCCCTCAGGTGCTCTTATAATCTCTCTTCTATGTTTCGTCCATTTTCGTAGGAAGAGTTCAATGAGCCAAAACCCATCTTTTTCTGAAATTTGATTAACTTCTGCATCTATTTATTTCCTAATTTCTTTGAATATCGCTTTAAGATTACGTTCGATTCAGCATCTAATTCGGAATCTCAAACGTTACCTTTTTTAGCTTTATAAACTCTCTTTGCAGTTACATTCTATTTAATGTATCATACACTTATACATAACTAAACTCTCGCGCTATCTACAAAAAAATACTAAAGGTCAACTAGTATGGGTCAAATGTTATTCATTACAATTACTTTTATTAAAACTAGTACTGCGGGGAAACCTGTAAACAAATTAATCAAAATTTTTAAAAAACCTTATCCTCATCTACTTTACATAGATTATCTATTCACCCTCCTCCTATCCTGTAGTCTCTGGTCCCTTTATTTGTGTATCCCAAACACTTCTTTCCCCGCAAAGCATCACCTCCTCTCGCCACATCCCGATCTCAGCGCCGCGCAAAGGACAATACGCAAACTCGCGAGACAAAAGAAAGGGAAAAAGTGAGAGAGACCGCGAAAGAGACGCGAAAAGGAGCTAGTTTTACGACTGCCATCTTCACTGCGGTGATTATAAAGACGCGGTTCTGAACAAAAGAATACAATTCCCCTCTTCCCTTCCACGGTTATTACCATTGCGAGGGAGCCACACCCTGCTGCTAGTCACACAGCCAGAGGCGCTCATGATAGGGACTTTCCGATTGTCGTAAACTCGAGGCAGGAATCTCTCGGAGAAATAAAAGCAGGTGTCTCACGGCAAAGAAAGCGGACTTGATTGTCCGCTTTATTGGCGATAAAGAGCAATCGAACGATGCGGTGACCTCCACAGGTGATGAGCACATGGCAATCTTCCTATGCAAAATTGAACTCACGTGAAATAGTGCTGTGCTGAAATTTAACTACTGGAAATTGATCCGGTGACCTGTTGTTAAAGATTATAAAAGAAACCTTTCTCTATTTTTATCTTTTATTTTATCCGTTACCAAACTTATTACTGAATTAACATTAATCAATAGTTACCAGAGTAAATAAGCTTGAATAATATTTGAACAAATAACTAGGGTCTTATTACTATTGATATATAAATTGATCTGCATCAAGTACTTTGGTTCATACATCATAAATATTTCCGATCCCAAATTATTTATGACTACGTAAACGATTAATGAATAATTTTCCATATCATATCCAATCAAATACCAAGGCTTGGAAAATAAATTATACCAAAGTTTAAATATCATTTACTCTTGAATAATTGTATCAATCATCCGTTGTACTAAAAGTATATTTCATCTTTACTTCACCTGTTAACTACTCATTCTATTCGGTCTGATCACTTGCTACGTCATCCAACCCTTATAAGTTCACCAACATACAAAAATATTCAAATGAAAGTTTAAAAAGGCAACAGAAAGGAATGCGAATATGATGGCTGTAAAAAAGTTTGCGGCGAAAAGAATAAAAGGCAAATTCGAGGTCCGCGATCTTGGAAGGCCCTTCTTGTGAAAGTCATTTCAAGGATCATCAAAGACCGATAAACGTCAACTTTTCAAGTTTTCGTAAGATGATGCGGAGAGAAGCAGTCATCGGATGAAAAGAAAATTCACTCGATATTCCCTTTGCTCTCTCATCAAATCTGAGGCACTTAAAAACGTTTAACATGTTTACGAAAAGTTTCCTCGAAATATTGATCGGCGGAAGTTCTTGCGATCGTATAAAACTCAAAAGGAAATGAGATACGAGAGGGAAAAGATTAAGAAAAGATGAGAAGATCGAAGGAGAAAACAAAGATACTCCAATAAATAAAACAAGGAGTGCGCTGGAAATCTAAAATGGCGAATACTTAGACAATTAAGGGTCAGCTTCTCATTTGAATTTGTAAATTAAAATATGCATGAGATAGGAGCTTGTAACAATTTTGATTAGCTCGCATAGCTCTGTGAAGAGTGCACTAAATAAATATTCAAATATTAAGTTCGTGGTTTGTATTGCTCTTCGAAATATCTATTTGTATCCTATATGGATGCCAATTGAAGTAACTTTCACAAGTGACAACTCGAACAATTGAAAGACATCATTCGAAGTATAATTTAACCATGGATAAGATAAGATCACGTTAGTTTGATTTCCTTATATTTATTTTCGATATGATTCGTAATTTAAACGATGGAGAAATTTAGAAGTATGTTTTTAATAAGCCATTAAACAATTGAAGTTATTTATTTTACATGGGTTAAATATATTTATACGTAAAATATCAAGCAAAATCAACATAAAAATTGTTAAATTTCTCTAAAAATTTATCCTATCCCTTATAGTTTCAGGGACAGAACTCTCTTATTGGTCGATTTTATGATTATCCTTAACAGAGCCATTTAAGTTCACAGCACAAACATTCGTCTTCTCTCATTTCGCGATTAGTCTCGATATGTGACGTTACAATCTTTAGGAAACAAAGGCGTTTCATTATCTGACATTCCATCTTCTAGTGAGAACACCTTTATTACATTTCCTCCCCCATTAGTCGCTCACCTTCTTAACCCAATCCCACGCACGAACCCCAAAAATCTCTTTTATTTATCATTTTTATCCTCGTTCCTCTCTTTGCAATCTAGAGCGGCAGACGAACGAAAGGGTTGCGGGTAGAGGAAGACGCAATTGGAGCTGTCATTCCCTTGAATTGATGTCTGCCCTCCTTTTTTCCTCTTTATCTCCTCTTTTCCTATCTTTTGCGTCAACTTTCGATCATTTGGAAGCGTCATTCTGGCTGAAATTAGACCCGGATCTCCACTTTAGAGAAATTCAATCAGATATTCAGAGGACTAAATGGACTGAGGGAAGGGTAATTGCCTGCTGTCTTTCATTTCATTAGCTGAATCCAATAGGATATTTAATTTGAAATAAGCAAATTGCTATTTTTCCAGTTTTTCAAAACTATGAGGAGCCAAAATAAAATTCATAAAGGGATTTTAAAAGTAGTATTTTAATGTTTTAAGAAGCATGAGACTGAGGTCCTACTTAAGGAATCGTTCGCCGAATAAAAATTTTGTGGAAAACTAGCACAGTTTATTATTCTGCAATAACTTCCCACGAACTCTCGTCTACCAACATTGATATTTGCAGTCATTTCTATTGAATATATTTATTTTAGAGCTAGAAATCTTTGAATAAATATATTTTGGATTCCAATTTATTTCTCTCTGATAACTAACAGTGCAAAGGATTGAAATATCAGGAATTTGTGATCTTTAAATAGCTATCAATGTGTAATATGGCGCAATAAAACAATCTATAGTCCGTTCCACAAAAGCTGGCAGTACGGAGGCTTATGGGGAAATAAATGCACGTAAATTCCCATAAGGGAGCAACCTAGCCTCCCAAAAGGAGTCAGTTAATTATTTTTGAGTTACCTCTACGGATGAAATTAAGATTTTCAACTTAGTTTGGTGGATTTTTTTCCAGTTTTTTGGTGAAATTTGGATAAGGAAGGATGGTTCTATATATTGACGGAGTTTTTTCAACATTTAAACAAAAGAAATAAATTTTACAGCGGAATTTAAAAAAAATGGTCACCTTACCACCCGTGAAAAATACTAAAACTGCCATTTCTCTCATCCTATTTAACGTAAAGTGCTAGTTTTTTCATAGATTACTCATTATACCTTATGAATACATAAAAGTCGAATTGTATTAATTTTTGAGTGATTATATTTTAGTAAAAAATAATTTAAGTGGAACGCAACCTCCGAAAAATTGGATCGTGCAGTCAAATTTATACATCGCCTAAAAATTTTTTGTTTCTTACGTTACGAAAAACTTGTCGCGAGAGAAATTGAGATAAATGTTGTTATTTTCATTTACAGGTTATTCTGAGTCGATATCTTGAATAGAACTTTAGTTTTTGAATTTTATAACCGAGAGCGGGTCCGGATCAATCCGAATTACGCTTACGGGTCTATTAGTCTCGAACAAAAAGTAACAATGATTAGCAATCGGAGCGCTAAATCAATTACTCCCTCGGTTATAAAATTCAAAAACTAAAGTTCTATTCAAGATATCGACTCAGAATAACCTGTAAATGAAAATAACAACATTTATCTCAATTTCTCTCGCGACAAGTTTTTCGTAACGTAAGAAACAAAAAATTTTTAGGCGATGTATAAATTTGACTGCACGATCCAATTTTTCGGAGGTTGCGTTCCACTTAAATTATTTTTTACAAAAATATAATCACTCAAAAATTAATATAATTCGACTTTTATGTATCCATAAGGTATAAAGAGTAATCTAAGAAAAAACTAGCACTTTATGTTTGATAGGATGAGAGAAATGGCAGTTTTAGTATTTTTCACGGGTGGTAAGGAGGTCAGTTTTTTTCATTCCGCTATAAAATTTATTTCTTTTATTAAAATGATGAGAAATCTTCGTCAATATGTAGAACCATCCTTCCTTATCCAAATTTCACCAAAAAACTGGAAAAAAATCCACCAAACTAAGTTGAAAATCTTAATTTCATCCGTTGCGAAGGCAAATTTTGTGGATATCGCGGATATTCCGGAAAAATGACCTGGCGTACGAGGCTATTCGATTTCTCCATAAGCCCCGTACTGCCTAGAAAAGTGGAACAGACTATAGAGTGATCGAAAAAGGAAATGCTGAAAGATAGAATAATTATTTTATATATAATACAATGAGATAGAGATCACAAACCATAATTGGAATGTTAAATCAAATGTCTCTAAAATCCTACACTGAATAAGAAAAGACGATAAAAAATATTAACATCTGTTAGATTTACGATTGACTTACTTATATCGATATCTGAATTTCCTTATCTCTTCTTTCATCCCATTCGACGTTTCCATACGTCCTCTTCTATGGAACCTTTTCTTATGTCCTAACAACCCCATACTCTCATATTCAACTTGAGCCCATGTCATTGGCTGTCATTGGCTCTGTCCCTTCGTCTGCCTCTCCATCGCAAAACCACTCACGAGTTTTATTTTTCTGCTGCAATTGATTGTCCACATCCATCCTCTCCATCGATTATCCACTCTTTCTCTCGAACGATTTCCCTTCTCAGGAACTCGCCCTTTAGTTTGATTTCCGCCGTTTAAATATCGCATGAACATGTAGTACTTGAGGAATGCCCAACGTATTCCATACTATATATATTCTCCGTTAACTTTTGCTTTTGATTACTTCTCTCTAAAATACGATGTCCACACCTGTTATTCGATACCAAAGGGAAAAAAGTGATCCTCTCCGAGTTAGTGTTGGGTATTTTTATCTTTACACGCGCAAAAACTGGGAGTGAAAGGTAGACAGAGGAGATAAAAAGCGTTGCGTAGTATTTGTAAACGTGACATTCTGTATCCCTGTAATTATGGCTCTCACTTGTATGTTTGGGTGAGACCCACCCTTTCTCACAATCCCTCTTCATACCCAAATTCCAGTATTGGTTTTCATTACATGCGTTTCCCAAATGGATTTCGGAGTGTTTTCTCTCACTCGTTCAGCATCGCGTCCTTTACCTCATTCATTCTAACTCACCATCTCTCTCTATTTCCTCTCTTTCTATTCCAGATGAAACAAAAAATTGCGAATATTTTCCCTTCTGACCACTCGGCGTCGTAAAATTAACCGGCTGAAATTGCTATTAGGGGAAACACCACGAATTTCTACCTCTTTCCCTTCCAGTTCATGCGAGTAAAAGCATTTATACCATAGGTAAAACTGTTGCAATAAAAAAGGTACGGGTTCATCCAGTCCATCGGCCAGCATTATGAAAAAGGACGTTTAACAGAGTTGATGTGATTGTAGCCGTTATTCGAATGGACGCTCGTGTTTCATGGACCGGCTTTGAGTGTTTTCGACAACTGAATCACATGCTTCATTTGTTCTACTAAAATGTTACGATATTTTCATTGAATCTGAAACGTATAGTTAATCCTAAAAGAGAATTTTTTAAAAGTAATTCGAAAATACAGTTCAATTTTTAAACCTAATAACTGTGCTGTTACGGATAAAACGTAAGCATTGGATATCTATGCAGTATTCCTGAAACACTGAGGAGTTACAATTTGGAGAACTTAATTTTCAAATAAGCTGCGTTATTTGGAAATTCCGCTCCTTCCGAGTCGTATCACGGCTCGAATGTAGAGCGGAAAGCATTCCTTATCGAGAGAGTATCTCACTTATGCTAATTCAATGAAAAGCACTCGGAGGAAAAGAAGTGTACGGAATTGGAGATTTTAAATATTCATAACCGAAATACGGTGAGATGGAGCATGGGTTACTTTGAGAGAGAAGGCAGGTAAAAGAAAATTATTCGAAGTAAAGATATCGAGTCAGGAAGCTGCACACAGCGACCAATTTAAGAAAGAAGGTAAGTAAGATAAAATTATTCGAAGTAAAGATATCGAGTCAGGAAGCTGCACATAGTTACCAATTTAACTTCACCGATCAAAAGAGGATCTGTTTGAAAACGATGCCAATACAAACATTTCTACCGCTACGACATTTACATAGAATCCTCATCTCATCTGAAACTGCTGAGACAAAACTTTATACAATACCTGAAATACAATATTCTTTAATTTAATCTGTTGATTAATAATCCAGTAGTACAATTAAAGTAGACATATTAAAGCGAACATGGCTCAGCGGTTATCTTTTACTCTTCTGGATTGACCGATTTTATACAAAACAGAAAATTTTTGTTTTTATCTTCCAGATTAGGGGATAAATGAGTTACTAGCTAGCATATAATCATTAATGGAGATAAATATTTCTGATACTAGAAATGATAGTCCTCTTATTGGAATGATTCGATGGGTTTTTTAAGACTACTCTGTTTTTGCATATTTTTTATTTCACACCATCAAGCTATTTGTTGACTTTCTATTAATACCATATTTATTTCATTATATGCGAATGCAATAGATAATATTGCAAGGGTATGATATATAAGTCAGCATAAATTTAACGTTTTTCATCGCCTTATGTTAACATACGATGATTTGATACTTAAAATCTTCAATTTCCTATAAAAAATCTCTAAATAAATGAAGTACTATTTTTTATTTTTACAAAGAAAATACTCTTTGTTTTATTAAATATTAAAATATAAATAATTTACAAAAAAATACCTAATATGCGTCATGCTGGGCTAAAATATTTTTTATTTTTACCGAACGAATTTCTTCAGATGCCATTTCTGTATACAGAAGAGAAATACATATTTTCAGGGAAAAAAAATATCATCAGTATATATTCATTAGGTTATTTGATAAGTGAACAATAATAAAATTTCCCGTGCACAATTGATCGTCTTAAAACATATACCACACTTAATTAGTAGTGCGATGTACTTACATTTCAAGTCATCTTATCTTGAGGATGAAATATCTCGTAGTGTTATCAGGTCCATTAATTAATCATAATTAATATTAAGAGGAAACCTGTTTTCCTCGGTGTCAAGATTTAAAGAATCAGACAGCTTTTATCAATATTGTTTATCATATTTACAAGATAAGGAGGTCAGAATATTCAAAGAAATATTCCAGGAAAATTATCAACCACAATTGTAATCTTTTCGCTTAATAATATTATTGTAAGTTACTTATTATTATGGAACAAGAGCTTTATCGGTATATGATGTGAGAAAGTAAATAGAAATTATAACTGTAGGTATTTTATGTAGCTATTAAATATTATAATGTAATGCAATTTCATTAGCAAGAATACTAATATTACAATTGAATGTACATTATCCTTACATGTTAAACATCTTTGAAAGAGTATTAATAAATACTATAACTGCAACCCATCTGATTCCTATTTTCTGAAAAATCTCATGCTAGTATGGAATAACGGATTCTCTCATTCTATCCACTAAAATCCAAAAGAGACAGATCTGAAGGTATGCAATTCATGCGTAAAAATATTTCCCGTTTTATAAGATGGAACCAAACGGAGGAATGGAAAGGTGCATTTTTTGTAGAATATTCGTCGAATGAATGATTTTTTGAGAGCACTTGAGCGGATAAAAGGGAAGTGGACATCCGCACGACCACTAAACACCACTTTTCCATTCCGCGTGTCTTGCATTCCCCTCCAACATCTTCTTCCCAAAGCCAAAAATCTTATTCCATAGCCAATAAGCAATCCCTGAGGAGTAACAATTTTGTTTCAGTAACCCTATATCTCGTCTATCTTCACTCTTAACTATGAAATTCATATTAGGCCATCCTAGTTATCTACAGACTCCGAAAAAACTGAGACTGTCCATCTCGTCGCCCGCCTTTTCAATTCTACCAAATATCTTACAACCAAATTTCCCCTCAAGCATTGGATTTTTTCGTCCCTGTATTTTTCCGGTTCTCCTATTCCTCCCGTGGCAACTCTTTCACGTTTGTATCAGAAGAACTCTTTTATCCGAAAACATGGACACGGAGAGGGAAAAAGAGAATCCTTATGCGAATTATAAAGGATTTCAAATCCCAATTCAATGTGTCCTGTTTCGAGCAGTAAAATAAAGAGCTATGAGAAAATAAATACGCATCAAGTGAATTTTATTTTCGCGAGCAAATTAAGCTTCAAATAGAGATTTTGTAAAATTCAACTAAAACGTTTTTGGAGAAGATCTCGTACTTGAAATTTCGCTCTCGAATGATATTTACAAAGCGCCATTCAGTTCATCCTCTGAATGGCATGAGGTGTAGAAAAACGGCTTCATAAGTATTCAAGTCACCTTCGATGTCCGATGTCGATCCATTTGTCACTCAGCAAGTACAGCAGCGTTTGCATTCTCCTTATGTCCTTGGGATTGACTGTCTCCAAAAAAAAGATTACTGAACAAAAACTCAAATAGCTTGAATGCATTATTCATATGAATCGGCATTATTAAACGAACATAAACCGGAATCTACTGAAAAAGCGAGATTTATGGAGCTAATTGTGGTAAGAAAAACTAAGATCGTCTTCTAATACAGTTCATTGAATCAATGCAATTTTTGTAGAGTAAAGTAAGGTTGCATCTTTCGTAAACATCTGTATTCCAGCAATTTTAATAAAGGGAACGTTCAAAATTTACTTAAAATTTATGAATCCTCAGGATTCACTTCTTTCAATGTGTTTCATACAAAGCATTTCCATACAACGCATTACAAAGTTTCCAGAAAAATGTTCTCCAATAAAATTCGTTCCCAAATAAATAGCAAATTTTTGTCAATAATTTTCTAATCGTGAGACAATTTGTAAAATTATTAGTTCCGGGATTTATATAAGCTCCTCCATGTTCGAAACTTTAAACGTATAAATTCACAATTTCTAGCGACGTTTTGTGGAAGATTTTTCAACCAATGAGAAAATATATTTTTCCTCACGACAATATATGTGCGTTTAAACGGTAAGAATTCACGAAGCTAGTTTAAGCGATGCTCACCATGTGTTGGATACGACTTGAAAATGGCAATTCATTGCCGAAACTTTTGTATTATTATTGTTGTTTTAAAAAATTATTCGGGAAAAACACTTAAATATCATACTAGTATTTGACAGTTATCACTTATCATTTTATTTGAATTATATTGGAATTAAAAAGTCATTATCAATAAAGATGATATTTTTCGTTGAAATTACAATTCGTAAACGAAAACAACAGCAAGTTACAATTTTGTTTAGCTAATGAACAGAATTCATGAACCATTTACGGAACAAACAAGAGTGGAATGTTATTGTTCCCTTAATTACAACATCAAATCAGAAGAATAAACCTTGACAAAATGCGGACAAAAATTTTGTACGGAATATTTTATGTACAGAAATTAAACTCAATTTTATCTTTTCTCTGGATTTTTTAGATTTATTTAATTAAACGTACATGGATATAGAACTATGTTCAACCTTTGCAAAAGTATTAAAATAGGTGACAACTGTTCGAGGGAAGTTTCCTAAAAAAGCTCCGATAAGTGGCCATGCATAGGAATGTGAGAAAAAGAGGTTCGGACGTCAAGTGCGAACGAGGATTGACGCCTCTCAAAAAGGTGCTTGAATTTTTTGTGCGAGAGAATTGGAGGGAAATATACGAAAGAGAGTCTCTTTGGCTCATGCATAAGCTGAATTTACATGGAACAGTATATACTGCATATTATAGCATCTACGGGTTACTGATATTATTCGATTAATATTTTATCTGGACTCAAGCTTTTGTATATTATTTTGAAAATTCCGAAATATGACAGATATGAGGAGAGTATATTAAATACGTAAAATCTGAAAGGCAAGTAAAAATAAGAATTTTACAAAAAGGTAATTTTTAGAGACGTTAATAAAATGGACCGAATTAAATGTAGTCAATAGGAGCCATGATAAACTAGGATTACAGAGATGAGAGAATAGAGATGCAGAAATTGAATATTGAGTGATCAAGGAGAAAATAAACGATTGGAAAGGGAAAGAATTAAACAAAAGCATTTAAAAGGGTAATAAATGTTCGACTCAGCAGAAACACTGGGAGAAATTGAAATAGAAGATAATTATATATATATACATATATATATAGGAAGCAAAAAAATATAGAAAGACATAGGATATTTAAGACTGAAATCGACAAAATAAAGTGAACGGCTTATTTTTTAAAGTCATTGATGATACATTTACATGGAATTGTCATTCTTCATTCGATTGTCTAAATCGAATGAAGAAAGAAAACGGGATCGATAAGACCAATCACACGAGAATAAGAACAAGATGTTGGAAAGTGAATGATAGAAAGAAGAGTAAAGATATGAGTCTTCTTTATCTCCCAAGAGACACCGCGTCACTTCCTTCTCTAATACCTTGCGGCCACGGTGATAGATCACCACAGAGGGCTTCCCTACCTCATCTGCACTGCTGCGTGGCCACCTCCCTGATGGATCGGCCCTTTGAGGACATCCCTCGCACACCCACTTCATCCATTATCCCTCCATGCGAGTACTTATAAAGATATAACACGCATATAACCAAGTTTCTTATTGTCGTGGTGGGATGTCCTTCTTCCTTTAAGACGGAAGATTGTGCTTCCAGCCCCGCAATTTCTCGCTCTCTCAACTGCAGAAGTTCCAATTTGGGTGTTCTCTAATTAGTTGTTAAGAATTCAAATTAATAATTATTTTGCAGTGCATATCTTCATCCGAAGGATTTATGGCCCTTTCATTAATTCTGTCGTCGTCATAGAACTACAAATGATTATAATTTCAATTTATGGGCAGTTTTGATGAAGATATGAAATGACCAAATGTAATAAAATTAGCCAACATATTACCAGCTTCATCTCTCGACAAATAAATCCAAATAATAACCCCAATAAAAATATTTTTCTACTTTCGTTATTATTGAATTGTAAACCTAACATCTTTAAATATTTTATTGATAATCTTTTTAAATAGAATTTTTGACAAAGTGCGTATGAATACTGTTATTTTATAAGAAGGATCAATGACTATTCTTGATTTATCATAATTTACCATCCGAAAACATGCATCTTTAATATACGAACATTATTCTTACAATCAACTTTACCGATCCGGAGAAAATAAATCATTATTCTTGAAACTGAATTTGATTCAGTATATGGTCCTACGCGCTTTACTAATTCCTCTTCCTCTGTGATTTAGAATAGTGATAATTCAAAGAGTGTCGCGTCCCTTATGTTTGTCCTTTCAAATCCCCAACATATTTGCTCCATCTTTCTTGATCCCAAATCCAATAGAATCCGGAAAGACTTTTCGATTTACAGAGCTACTCTTTTAGCAATTCATTAGGTTCAAAGGAAGAAAAAATAGAAAAGTAGAAGTGAATCTTTCCAAATGCCTTTTTTCGAATCTTTCTCTTTTTCCCTACTCTCTGATAATCCACGTTTTCCTCCTTTCCATCGCCCTCTCATCCCTTTTTCTCTTTAATTCTTTTTCGGACGAGTTTTCTTTGAATATCCAGATCAGAACTTTTCCGTCTCATTCTGTTTTGAGATTATGTGCCTTATTTATTTTAAGATATATTTATCCACTCATAATGAGGAACATGTTTCAAAGATGTGAAAGGTTGAGGAAATCAACGTTTGACAAACAAGCGTTTTTTGCTATTCTGCGTGAATGTGATATCTTTGGAAATATATTTCTGCACAGAAAAAATGAGTAATAAGTGCAACATGTATGTTGTGATGCATTATTTATATAAGTCTTAAGACAAAAAAATTACTATTTAATGAAAATTGACTGAGAATGATGCAAATATTAGACTGTGCCAGATTTTATCTTCAAATTAAATGATCAAACTTAACGTACATGAACGTACATAAACATTTCATTTCAAACCTCACATGTGTAGCTGCATTGATAAGAACATAAAGTTATTAAAATTAATTGGCGCAGCTATAAATTTAGTTTGACACTAAAACAATACATTTCACCAAAAATTTCACAAGCTTGAACCTAGTGTTCACAGCCGCCTTTACGGAGAGAATTTTCCTTACCAATTTCCCTCGATTACCTTTTACAAATTCTTTCCGTTGGAAGGATCGCTTGGACGCCCCTATTATATTGCTCTCCTTCCAATACATTCAGGTCCAATGCGCCTCATGCAATTCTCCTCGTTCTTACACTTGAAGTGAACACAAGATGAGGAACGTAAGAAAAGGATGAAGATTCAAAGAAGGCCTAACTAAGACTTAAGACTTGATCCATGCAAAGACAGAAGGTGCGAAGTTTGATACACTCTATCCAGATGTTTGTTTGAACAGTAGAAGATCTTTGATAAAATAAATGTTATTATCTCTTTCATGATTTTTAGCTGTTTTATGACATAAATGATAGATTATCGGAGATAATACAGCAATGACTGTATCATTAATCCTGACGAGATACGCCACATGGATGTATGATGAAGTCGTCTCAGTTACTCCATATAAACGTCTCAATGTACTGGAAAAAGACGTCAAATGAGAGTGGTAATTGGAATTGACGTTGATGTGTAATCAATTTTGTACTGTTTACTGAAATAAAATGATCTATCGCTACGTTATATGCCATTAGCAAATGAGATGTACTTGCAAAATAAAAGTAGGGAGTGAAGCTACTTCTATAGCGTAGTAATTACTATCTGGTTCATGTTAAACGTGGATGACACGCAAGAAACAGCATTAACTGTAATTACGTATGAAGAGTAATATGCTAAGCGTGGAGTAAAATTTCGTAGAATTATCAGATGACAACAAACGCAGATAGCCCGGAAGGGTCTATAGCTCTACTGTGTTTGTTAAAAGTAAACAAAATTTCTAATTACTCGGATCTATTTCCTACACTTCAATCACGACAAAAACTTGCTTTCTTTTTCGAAAAATGTACGATTTGAGTTTATAGACCAAAATAAGATAGATGATTATTTTATTAAAAATACATAATTATTTTATTTATTAAGATGCTAAAAACTATAAAAAATACAATAAAATGCACTCCTACAAAGTTTACGTACATTTATATACCGTTAGTTTTCTTGTTTAAATCTTATCATATTCTATTTATTTGTGTGAAGTTTACGCTAGAAAGTTAAAATTTAAAAATTGACTCTAAGATGTTCAGTATTACTTGACATATTTGAAAACTGCGGCCTGCTTTAACCGAATCATCCAATAACATGTTTGTGATTTTATTTAATTTTAGAGTACAGAAACATCAAATAAAATGAAATAAAACATTTACAAATATGAAGTGTTTATCGAACAATCCTCTATTATACTCAAAACAATACTAATACATTGGAAACAAAAAGGGAGCAGCTACCTGGACAAAATAATGCGTGCGCCGCGATGTAACGCGCTATTATCTCTTCGCAGCTGAAATAAAATGGAAGAACGGCATTCTGACGATCGATATTCGACGTAAAACAAACAAAACATAGCTCCATACATTTATTATTGCCATCAAAATTAATACAAACTTAATTTCGCACAGCGACCGTCTCCAAACAAGCCCGTGAAATAATAACGAAGCCACGTATCCAGCAATTCCCTTCATAATGTCCCCAAAGGATTTTAGATCCAGAGGAATAATATGGTTCGTTCGAATTACCATGTAAACCGTGTTATTATAATTCACTCCATCGCCTGAGGGCGGGTGACATTTTTGGAATGACGAACAAATCGAATGGGCGGTGTGCGTTAAAACTTTTCCTGACGTTTTAAAATTTTAACATGACCACATTAAAGGGTGTACAATGATGCTAACCGGTGATGGGCGGAATGGTTGTGAGAGCAGACGTATCCCTTTGGGCGTTTGATGGGCCACGGGCGTGGTTAACATCCACCGTGAGCCAAATACACGCAACGAGAGGGGATCTATCTATCCCAATCGGCAGAACCGTCTCAATTGTGTGCTCTTCTCATCCCAGGGCAAATGTTGACTGTGGAAAGGGATTAGTTTGAATAGAGGAGTAAAAGAGAATAATTTCGTGTAAGAATAGTGTGACGTTACATCCGGGGATAGAGAAGAATATGAAATGCTTTCATAATGATATCATTTCGGACGCTGATGATCGGCAAACTCCACTGCACTATGATTTGATTCTAAGACGAAATATTCCTTAGAGGTATTCACAGGCTAAAGCCGAGCTGCATAATTTTCTACGAAGACGTAAAACGAGACAATTTCACTCCATCTTATGCAAGGAAATTAAATAGAATTCCATAGACATTTGACATGTGTAGAGAGTAATCAAGCGGAAGTAAGAAGTGATGATATTCATTTCGGAGAGCTTATAAATATTGTATAATTTGATAGTATTAAAAGAGTTTCTCTTGGAAAACAACTTTGATTGGAATGGAGATGGAAGAAACGAAAGATTTTATTGAATAGGAAGCAACTGGATAAAAGGGGAAATGAACAGGAGGGGCTGGGAATGGTCGATTGTCCTCGCAGAGTAAACACAGGAGAGGGAGGAGTGATTAGAATCCGTCATTGAAATTCACGATCGCAATTGGATTATCGCGCCGAAAGGAAACCAAACTTTGAGAGGGGACAACGGCAATACAATTCCTCCCACTGTTCTGCCCACTCGCTCGTCGATTGTACCAATGTCTCCTTCCGATGGCAAACAGCCATTTGGATCGAAAAAGGCACGTAAAGTGATTTTCAAGGACTCGGCTTTTCCACCTCTAGAGATAGGAAAAAAACATTTAGGAATAGTTAGACAGAGAGTAAAATTTGGCGGTAGTCAAACCCTACTTTCATTCCTTTCTGATCGTGCGATAGATGAGCAGATTCAATGTAAACTTTCAAATAGATAAGAGAGATTAGATGAAAGGATACGGAACCCACAAAAATTCCATTCGAGCATTGAATTGAAATGTCGATAAAAAACATCGAAGCACCAATAAATAATTTTAATAACTTATTAAATCTATCCTCAGATGCTATCAGACCAAATTCTATGCTTAAGCCTCTTACAAAAAATAACCGGATTAAATCATCAACGCACGTGGATACATAAAAACAAATTTTTCTTGTAAATGATAATGGAGAACGACCTTTTTCGTCCATAATATGAATCGCAAATTAAACTAAGTCAATGCAATAAATATCGAGTCACTCGCAAGAAAAAATACATTTCTCAAGCCGAAGGAGGACAGATTTGAGAAAAAATTGTATAAAAAAGCGGAAGGTATCGTAGGAAGTCATCTTAAGGGATCGTATATATGATAAGAGGGCACGTGCGTCGAATGTATCGATCTCAAGGACGAGAGATTCCGATCTTCGCGAAAGGACCTCCCAACTCGCCTCGGGCCGAAGCCGCCAAAGAAAGGGAAAAAGATGCTCTGAAATCCTCCTTCCGAAGACGCCATGGAAACACAAAAGATTTCCCTTTTGGTCCAATCACACGCGACCTCTACGGATGCGGACTACTGATGAAGAGGGCCAAAGAATTTTTCGCGAGAAACGGCAATGAAAGTTTTACAGGTTACGATTCTTTTCGAAGACAAAGGAAACATACATTGAATAGTCTCCTGAATTCTTCGGTGTTTTCGTAATTTGCTCCCCATCGCAGTCTTTGATATTTATTTACCAAATGGAGACAGTGAATGCAACGGATGAAGATGAGGCTATGATTGTGGGATGCCCATTGTTTGAGAAAAGATTCGTTTTCATCGCAAATCACTCTTTCTAGGAACAGAAAACTGCTCAAACAACTGAAGTACAAATGGAATCGCGGATGCCACGTAAACCTCCTCTTAATCGCTCAGTAAAATGCTTCAATTCAAATAATAATTAGAACGATTATGGTAAACGTTTAACGGCAAAGAAAAGTTACGACATGTCCCAGACTCGAACTCAGTTCCCTCACTCACCTGACAGGTATGCTAACCGTATGTCAGATGGATTTAAGACAAGGCCTTTGTTAGAATTATGGTAATTTTCATGGAACTTCCGTAGAGTTTACTTGAAATTATGATGACAGTAAATAGTTCAAGTAGAGATAGTGATGATAAATCAAACAATTAGTTGAGTTCATAGCTAATAAAAGAAATGAAATCGATTTTTGAACTATTGCCATAATTCAAATGCGACACCGTTTAAATCACCGAAACCTAACCATATCCGCTTTCGAGCGCTGGTCAAATCGTTATTTTCTTCTGCAAACAGAGGATATTTCATCGCATTTTCTCAATCAATCCCAGCCTGAACGTTCATCATGAGATGAAGGGAACTTAAATTAATCCAGCTCGAATTAATAATGAAAACATATCCCTCATATGGAGAAATTGCATGAGCATTAAAAAATTATTACGTTCGCGCAGAAGAAGCTTCATTATATAGCTTAACCTTCATTTTGGAGAATTTCTTTCCACCGGCAAAATGGGAATTTTGGCTGTTTCCTCCAAAACACATAAAATACGAGATAATCCTCGGGTGCTAATTGCTCATGACATGCGCTCCGATGGGATAGGCAAACCCTTCGCATCGTAAATTTCCGTGCGGATGAGGGCAATGGAAATAGGGAGACCATAAGACTGACGAATGACCACCCAATCCTCTTTGCAGCAACGACGTCGATATTTACCTTTTGCGTCAGTTCGCTTCCGATGTTATATATCGACATCCAAATGAATAAAAAACAAACGAGAGATGGAAATTTCCACTGAAAAGTCACATAGAAACTGATGAACATTCATAATGCCCTTTGATGGACTCACGTTATCACCCCGAGTCTTTCCCTCGGAAAAAGTGAATCCGACATCAGCAATTAAATAATCTCATCTGCTGTGCGCAAAGTAATGAAGCAAAACTTAACCTGATTAAATCACGTAACTAGGTCTGCAAAAATGAGATCTAAAACTAAGTGTTTTAGAATCATCAATCAAACATCTTGATTAGTATAAATCAATATATGAACCTTTTGTCATTCATCTTTTCCGGGATTTTAAAAATTGATATCTATACCGAAGAATTATGAGGCTTTTAAATTCGTTAAATCAATCTGTCATAAAATTCAAATATGGCAAATTCATATTCACAACAAACTTTGTAAGTCGTACAGAAAAGAGATTCTTTTTCTCAATAACTCATCGGGTATATGCAACATCTATGAAGCGAGAAAATTCGCTCGTTCTAATTACCCTCCCACCCACCATTTCCTTCAAATTATTGTTCCAGCTCTGTAATTGTCCTGGGAAATTCGTATTCTCGTTTTGTATGGAAACGGCGTCCGTTGCTCAGTCGACCGCAGTTTTCAACTCACAACGTTTTCATAGCAAAAGCTTTCTTGTCGCCGCAGTTAACTTGAGCACTTCAAACTCCGAGAAGGTTCATCTGGAGAGACGATGGATTTTCCGACTTCCGCGACAAGAGAACAAACAGTGAGTTATTGTTCGCACTATTTCCTTCCTTCAATCTCCCGAACCACAACAACCGGAAGTTGTACGGCGTTGGAAAGTTTTAAATGAGGTTGATTAGGTCAACTCGTTATTCTGACTGAATCCAGTTGCCCTCGGGGAAGGAAAATGATCTAGGTCAGCCACTGATAATCGAACGGATCCGCTATTGAGAGAAAAATGAAAATTTTATAGAAGTAGGCGCGTTACTGAAAGCATGACGTTGAAAGTTCACGAACGATGTGAAGGATCGCACGAGGTTTTTCTGGATTTATCGATTGGAAGTGACACAGATCCTTTGATTTGATGCTATATTTCTATGGAAACGGGGTGGTGATATCCTTATATATTCTGTTGAAAGACAAAGCAAAAATATTTCACTCCGATATTTGATCATATTTTTTAGTTTCCAACAAAAAATTTTCTACTTGCGCTTTCCCAAATCCATTCAAAAAAAGTAATGAAATTTAAAGATTTCTCATGTGACGTCTGAGAGAAATAGAATAACTTCCATACATAACGAAGAATAGTACTTCCCAAAGTAAGGAACAGTCAATTTAAACAAAGAGAGTCAGTTAAAAACTTTCACCAGCTTGTAAATTTCTTTAACTCTCGTGAAAGATTTGAAGAGCATTTAATTCCCGCGGATTTCTTTAATATATGTTTATGGGTAGATGAAGGTGAGTAAAATTTACTTCTGGAAATTCACAATCCATAAACGTCTTCACAATGGAAGATATAACGGACGGCGATTTAGGGGAAAACGTTCATCATGCTTTACTGCGTAAATCAATAAGGATAGGCCTAATCCCCGCCTCAATACATGTGAGAACACATTTTCTCGCCCTCTCTCACCTTTGCCCCTAAAGGGCCACAATTAGTCTTCCCTCGGACACTCGAGGGAGATCCTTTGCAATCGCCTGCCCTCCTGGGTATTGCCTCCACACACGCACTCCTTCGGACCATTCATCCCCAACAGTAGATGCTAGGAGTCGTAAAGCACGCATTCTCCTCCTCCGCTTCTGTCACAGCCTACCTTCTTTTTTTTAACAAACAACATTCAATTTATCCTCCTTCTAACTCCCATTTTGGCTATAAATACTAACACATTGATACTTCCGAAATCACAAGTGACGATTGGTAGGGGTTGATAAATGGATAGTTAAGTTTTCATGGTGGGATATTTCTTCCATTGTCTGGAAAGGGCCGTGAAATACAGCGTGCGTTGGTAAAGGAGGAAGCAGCAGGTAAGGAAATTAATTTAAATGAAAGCTGCGAAGTAAAAAATCAAAAACGATGGCGAAAAGGAGAATATACCGAAGACTGAATTATCGCATCTAAATTTCCCCTACTTTTCCGCAGGAACATTTCTCATGGGAAAATGGCGATCCCCTCTCTTCGCCGATTCCGATAAGGACTCTGCAGCGCCTCCGAGGAAATAATAAAAACAAAATGTCCCCTTCCTTAATTCACCCGTCTCAGCGTATCTCCCCAACAGCCCTCACTTTTATTTCTCTCTTATTTATCCTCCAAATCAGCACTCCTCCACCCACGCGATCGGCCAATCCACGTGCACGATGCTTTACGAGCGCAACGTTGTACAGAATCCGAAGCCATTGTAGTTTAATCCTTTGGAGATGCATTATTCTACCAAGGGAACCTGCTTTTCATATTTACACAGAAAAATTATCAAGGTTAGAGCAGCTATTTCGCTTAGAATTGAATGAAAAAATATTCTTCCATTCTCTCTGCTGATTTGAGGGACTAAAATCCTCAAGGGCCAATTTGACTAATGAACGCCCTTTCCATTCGCAAACGGAGGATGGGTTTTAATATTTTACCAACACAGTGTTCCGGATCCAATGATTCTTGCGCGATTAATGAAAATTTTAATTATGTACTCAGTCCAATCAGAAACGAGGTTTTCTATTATCCTAGAAAATTCAGAGCAAAATACATAAAAAACAGACTAAATGTTAAAAAAATAATCAATACTTCGTAAAGGGAAAAGTATAATATCTTGTAAGCTCTTTATGGTTCATATTTTTAGCATAAATATTTTGAAAGGGGTAATAAAATTCAAGGGGGTAAGTTCAACCGGTTTAAGCCAGAAAAAGGTAATTTTATTTGAGAATTACGATCAAAATAGATAGAATTCATAACTTTAAATATTGAAATATTATATATGATGGTTTATGGCACACCAAGTAGTTGGTAAACGTCAATCGTAATAAAACCAAGACTACATACATAGATACATTTTTAACTTTGAACAGTGAATCAGATTCTCGAAAGAGAGTATTACTTCATTAAGAAAGGATACTTCACTAAGAAAGCGATTCCACTACAATTGATCTAGCCCAATGCTCCCTCAATAAAAACAAAAGAAAACCGCTTCTCTTTAATCATTGCGGGAGCCAGTTTGTACATTCGCACGCTTATCGTCGGAGAGCGTAGAATGCTCGGGGCGAAAGGGTCGTCATCGAAAAAAGCTATAAAAAGAAGTGCAATTAAGCGGACAAAGAATTTATGCGAGAGAATAAAAAGGTGACAATTCAGAGGCTGAGAAAAGACTCCGAGGAAAAAAGTGAACACAAAGAAGACTCGAAATAAAAGGAAGGTGAGAAAAACGGAGGAATTACGTCGCCTTGGGAGCAAATAGCTGGAGGATGGGGAGATTGGCTAGTAAAATGAGGTGCACTTAAAGGAGAAAGGGATAACCCGGGAAAACGCCACCAGGAGGGGAGAATATGTCTCTTGGGCAGATACAAGGTGACATCGGGGAAGAGAGGTTTTTCGGATGCTGCCCCAAGGCGAAGACGCGAGAAGGAAATGCCGTGAGCAACTAAAATGGCCTCCACCTGGATGGAGTGAATCCGGAATGGGGGAAATACGTAATTTATACCTCGTTTTTTTCATTTAAGGTCCGTTTGCGAGGACCTAAAGAAGAGGGAATAGGTACAAACGAGAAAGAATACGAAAGAAATAAGGAAGAGTAAAAGAAGTGTTCGAGGGTTGGAAAATTGATTGGAGTCTAGAAAGGGTGAGGGAGATAAAAAAGAAAAGGAACTTCTACAGTTTAATTTATTCATGCGTTTGCTTCTTTGTGTAAGAAGTGGGGGCTCCCGCTGACAGATGCTTTCTTTCTACGTTCATATTTTACCTCCCTCTGCTGATAATTTGGGCAACCATTTTCTCCTACTGAGAGCTTCAAGGAATCGATAGTGTATCTTAGAGTTTTACTACGAATGGAAATAATTAGTGACAAAGTTTGCAAATATACCAAAACGTGTATAAATCAGATAAACAAATAAAAGGTAAAATATCAGTTGAATTAGTTTCAATGTAGTAGAGTGAAAAGTAAATTCAAATGAATCGATGAACATATTCAGATAACCCTTTATCTCGCATAGTCTCTATTCAAAAAATAATAATGAATTTTAAATGACATCGAAACGAACTCATTTTTATTCATAATTGAGAATATTGTACATAATTACTTGTATTAGCTTTTATTACAATCACCTCTTACGAATATCGAATATTTAATGATTAGACATGGAAATACAGCGGAAACTAATTTTAAAATTACCGAATATTCACTTTTCTTATATAATTCCAAGATAAATTAAGACATCTTTTAGAATAATTGTGAAAGTTTGATATTCAAAAAATCATAAATTATTTTATTATGGAGACAAAATACTTTTTCAATTAATTTAGTTTTTACAGTGCTTTGTCTTTGATCGGCTACCTAAAAAGATCTCTACCATTAAAAATTCGGAATGATTTCTCTATGAATATTTCAAACTGTCCCACAAAGTACACTATTTCTATCCAACGTAGAGGATTAAAACAATTACAGTATTCGATATGTTTACTTTCAAACAAATATGAGGTACTAATTCCGGATGTGTTACGATATAAACATAATTAAAAACGGATATATTTATAAAGTTTGATGACAAACATAACATTCTGTTCTACCCGAATGTGAAAATGATCATTCTGGGACGAGAAGCGAGGATTTAAAGGCACCACTAACTGAAAGAGTTGGATGCTCCAAATTAAAGAAGAACCCGTTAATACGGGGTTTTAAAATTGGTGGACTTTCTGATACAAAGAAAGTGCAAATAACATCGTCTGATGCATTTCGAATGAGCATTTTCGGAAACCCCAGTAACTATAGGAAAAAGGGGTCAAGTGGTTTGATAAGTTCGAATTGGAGATATCTCTCAGAAAAATCATGCATAGGGAAGCGTTTTAATGGCGGAGATGAATGAAGAGGCAGAATATGGAATGAAAAAACTAATAAATTTTCAAGGGATCGAGTGTGAAAAGAAAAGGATTTTCCAATAGACTAGTGAGGGAAACAATTTTGGAATACTAGTGAGAAGCAAGATTAAAAGGGAATGAAAGATTCAAAGATGAAATGTAAATTTTAGGTGTGAAATTTACTTTTGCATAGCTATTTTTTGTCTCTACTGATAGCATTAGGTCCAAATCCCAAAATTCTTTCCTTCGTGTTGAACTCCAATTACTAAACTATTTAAATGGTGCAAACGCATTACCTATTCCCTTTAAATTATAGCTAAATCGATCAACTTTTTCAATGAAAAATATGTTTAAAGCGGAGCTCGGTATATTACAACAGACGATGCTTATAAATATGCACACCAGGACACAATTTGCTCAAATAGAGTAATTCGTAATGGATCGAGTTATTTCATTTAAATTACTTCTTTTCGAAAAACATTGCAGATAATTGAAAAATAATTACAAAAATCTAATAAATTAAAGTAATACTTTATAAATATGAAAAGAAAACAGAACATAACACAAAGGAGGGAAGTAATAGAATGCTGAAGAAATAGCAAAAATAAGTAAGGAAGGCAATAGCGTCAGTAACACAGAATATCACATGAGGAATAAAGGAATTGAGTACTTATGGAATAAGAACTCCGAGTTACGGAAGTGGAAAGAAAAAGGCAACATAAAGAATGTGAGTAGGAGGAGAAAGATGACATGGAAAGGAGAGCAACGGCCAAATAGTAGAGCATGCGTGCCGGTAGATAGCGGGGAAATCATCAATTTTTAACGCACCGTTCCTTCTCCTCCCTGTGCTATTGGATATTTCATGGCCTCAACGGTGCTCCCTTCTATCGGAGATACAAACTGCCTCACGGATTCCATTCCCATACATATTCTCATGGAGCTGCCTCTCAAAATTGTCAGTACACCTCAAAAATACGGTGCTACCTTTCCTAACAAAACCCTTTCAATCTATTTCCCCTATATTTCTCGTGTATACATAGCTCGCACATTAAAGCGAACATTCCCTCCCATTTATAAAATCACCGATATTCATATTTTTCGAAAATTCGTCTTTAAAACTCTGCTTTCGATAAATTCGTGCTGCTCGTCACTTCCGATCTTAATTTATTCTCATTTCAAAGGATGATTAATGCAGGGAGTTGAATTCCCAGGCATTCCACGAGAGCTTATTTCTTGTTCGTCAAATTTACGTCATGAAGTGATTCTCGGAATAAGAGGAAATCGGAAAGTCCGAGATTTTTTCTTTGGAAAACGATGTACGAGTTGAAATATCTCCGTATTATATACATTGATTATATATGAATCACAATACCTTACTTTTTCACTCAAGGGACGATTTGCTGTTTCTAAATCGAATCTGTTCGCAAAATTCGCAATCGCAACTATTATCGTATATATATATATATATATATATATATATATATATATATATATATATATATATATATATATATATATATATATACGATAATAGTCTTCAAAGAAAACTTTACATGATATAATCTATAAAAATGGTATCATCTAGAGAGATATTCAGAATTAAAATAATGTGTGCAAATTTAAATCCACTAAAATAATGGAATTTGACGTCATGTTTCACTACTGATCAATTTTTAAATCAGTGATTACCTTATTTTCCCATACTTAATCGGGTACTATTACAAACAGAAATTATGAAACGGAAATAGAATTAAAAATCGCGTCCGATGCTAATAAAAACCAAAGTAATCGATTCTTACATCAGGTAAACTCTGTTTTATACGAAAAGAAAATTTGATTGGAATTATTGGAACAATTCAACGATGGAAAAAATTTAATCGCTTACATAAGAAAACTGACCAATTCCTTAGAAATTAAAGTGATAAATTCGAATATATATTCGTTAATTAAGGTTGAAGTTTTGACGTTAAAAAGATAAGCATATTACCCAACAATTAGCTTTGAGGGCGAGTGACAGGGTGTTTGATTAGGGTATTAAAATACTGTCTATTGACATCCAGATTTACTGCTTCGTTTAGTTCCGCAAATAAATTATGAAAACGGCTGGAAAATCGTTCATTTAATTAGGACTCTATCTTGGATTCACGCCGAAGGATCGGCAGGAAAACAACAAAAGCGTCTCGTTATAACGCTCGCCTTCTTTCGAACGCATTTAATGCGAACAAGCGATAAAGTTCCGAGAGGGCGCATTGAAAGTTTGCCTAAATTAACTCAGTTTAATCCGTGACTAATCACATTCTCCTCTTTTGCAGCCTGCTTTATTTAATATGGCTTTTTGAACCACCCCTCACGCGCTACCCAAAAACTTCAAAAAAGGAAATACCTTCCCTCCGTCGCTAGGTGAGTCTAAATAAAAGGGGACAGAGGGAAATGGTGGTTGCGAAGGGAGAGCTATGTTCTTAATTCGCCTTCAGCGTTTTTCCCCTCATTCCACTTGCACAATACTCTTTTAGCCCCGCGTTCAGCCAATCCTCATTACAATAGCGCTATCCCTTTGATGCATATTGGAGGGTCAATGGAGAGGGTTATACCGAACTAAAGGAGAATTTGAAGAGGGACACTCAATCCAGCAATATTTTTACGAGAAAATTGCAATATATATATACAGATGAAATATGTTACGAAACTGCCAACTTTATCAAAAGATAAACCCTCGGATGAAAATAAGTAAATATCTTTTCAAATAGGTCATAAGTATGCTGCATTTTTACTTCCTTGCCTTAATAAGAAAACTACGTATATCAGCGGAGAAAAGAGATCTAAAATTGAAATAGATTTAAATAAATGAAAGTGATCCACTATCCGACTTGAAATGTAGTCCATGAAAAGGAATAAGGATCCGTGAGGGAATGGAGGTGCACTAGCAAAAAGTAAAAGGAATGAAATAAAGTACACTCCTGCCTAAACACATAGAAACCCACAGTTTGGGGAGGTCGGGAAAGGGGAATTGCGAGAAGATATAAAGTGGAACTCTCGTACAAGACATTTTTTCGCTTCGGAAAGCCTCACGGGAGCGTATCAAAATTTTAGAAGCAATTTGAAGCGGAAAAACGGAAAAGAAGCCTCTTTGGAAGTAAAAAAGGAATGTCTCTGGATATCTATACGTTTACTTATAGTACAGAAATAAAGATTTATCCCAAAAAGTCACTTTATAAACCATTCTTTGATGAACCTTAGATGAATAGAGAACAAATTTTCTTAAGACGCAAAGAAGAGATGATAGTAACAAATATTGAGTCACTATAAGAAAAAACATTTGAAGTAATAATTCAGTAGGAATTCAATAGTTTGAATTTTAATCACCGATCAATTTAAAGATAAAATTCCGATTCTATATTAGGGCGAATTTATTAACGATCTTAATAAGCATAATAGATATTTTTGTCGAAGATTGTAAAATTTAAATTATCGAAGCAGTATTATTATCTAAAAATAAACAGATAAATTCTATGGATGTTACTTTGATTCGTCGAAGGCTAAAAACCAAATTAGACTTTAATTTGATCCCATAAATTTACCTTTAGTCTGTGGCGGAGATTAGAATAGCGATATTATTAAATAATCCATAAGTTTATCAGCAAATCTTTAAGATTTTTTCAGTTATAACCAGCAAATTTGCACTGTTCCTCATTATTTTATCTCTGTAGTATTTCGTGACTTTTATGATTTTATTTCCTGAAATATCATCGTTCTTTAAATGCATATGAGCCCTGACGGACGGTCACATCAACATTCAGGACCACATTTCATGTTTAAAGTGTTTTTTCATCTAAATTACTTTACATGCAGATAGATTTACAAGTTTCCTTTGATATATGGAGTTGAATAAAAGAGTGAGTAAATCAAGCCATTCACAAAAGCATCCATCGCTCATTTCATTGGTTATCCTTTTCCAGTTCCTGCCATAGAATGTATTCCATTTCGAATGCGAAGTGAATCCAAAGAATTTCCGATGAAACTCTCACAAACAAAAGAAGTCCTCGCAGACAGAATCGAATGTTCCACTATACTCATGAAAAATACGAAGCTGAATATCAACCTCCTAAAACTTAAGAACTATTTCAAAGAGAGTTCAAGCAAAATAAAATGGCTATATTCCGTATAAAATGTGCATAAAAGAGCGGATAAAGGAAGAGGTGAATTCAGGTAAACATGAAGAAATATGAGAAGAGTAAAAATAAAAGAGAACGAAAGAAATAGGGGAGGATAGTAAGAAGAGGGCGGGAAATGGCTGAGGAGAATGTCCGGCAGAGGAAAAAATAAAAAGAAAGATGGAAGGTCCTTGGGGATGAGACTTATAAGAGGGATTAAGGGATGCTCGAAGAAACGAAGAATAAGGGGAAAGAGAGGGGATCGGAAGATTACTAAGAGGACCGCAAAAGCGTACATTTTATCGTCTCCGGCGTAAACCCGACAGAGAGTAACATGATTGCAGATGAGCGAACGTGAGAAATGATATAACGTCTCCTGAAGGGATTCACGAATGGTATTGAAAGAAGAAATGAACGATGGAAGGAAATTATATAATAGAAACCTAAACACGAATCCTTCCTAAGAAAAGTCCTCCTATGATTCCTTTATTCGCACCGTTGTATTTGAACCCTTGCAGCTGTTCGGAATGGTTGTTTGGTGAGAAAACAAGGCCGAGGGAATAGAAGTAACCTCATCGTTTCTTTCTTGGGATAAGTATTTATAAAGATCATTGAACACATATGTTTAGCAAAGTTCTTTTCTGGTGTCGTTTCATTCTCAAATAATTTCTTATTACGTCCTCTGAGAACGATTCCGGTCCGAAATCCGGATACTCAACAGTGTTTTCTATTCTAACCCAAAATATTTTATCATAAACTACACTATATGATTAATGCATTACGCAACTAAAAAGCTTGATCCTAGCGCAGGGTATAGCAATATGCTTTAATTCTGAATTAAATGGGGAAAAAGTCGAATTAATGCATAGAATTTATCTCTGCATATTATTCAGTTTCATACTCAATCGAACTAATTGCTCTCTAAAGCAAGAAATCGTAAGAAACACTGATTTACTCACCATTTTCCGACGGAAGGTTCCGCGGTTAGGATGAAAGTCTCTTCTGGAGATCAAAGGTTTTCACTGTAAATATATTAAACGATACAAGATATTAGAGTATTAAAAATAAAGCTATTTTTATTAATTATAACTTCACTCTATTCTAATCACAATTTCCCGCTATTAGTTACAGAGAAACATCACTGCTAAATGCAAATTTCTTCTTCTTCAGAGCCTTTATTCCTTCATCAATCACATAAATGACGACGGGATAAGTAATGCATTCAGCCCGACATTTCACTTCAAAATAGTAGGTGTCTCTGCTTGAATTAGCTAAATTGAGACGAAGTCTTCCTAATAATGGTTGTTTTTGACCAAACCCAAAACTGTGTGAATGTGTCTTGTAGAAAAGGTAAGAGTTTAATTACATTAATGATAAACATTAGGAACTTATAGATAAATTTCATAAAGGAGTTTTTTGATATCTTTTACTTTATTAAATTACGTTTACATAACTTATTTGATGATGGTCACTTCATAAATATTTAATTTTCATCATCTTAATAGAATTGTTTTACTATTAATTGAATTCACGAATAGGATAAGAATCTTGATATCTTAATCAAACAATATTATATAGTTCAATAATGTTTAAAAGGTTTAAATTAATGATAACATACCAAGATCCAGAAGTATTATATGCTTTCTTCGATATCAATGATAGTGGATTATATATAAGAAGCAGTATATTCAAAATTTCATTCCTATAGCCTCTTTTCTGGAATTTAGCATCAAGAAGAGATGAACCAGTCAGCTGTGCATTTAATCGCTGTATGAACTGCAAGTGTTTAGCTCCATCGAGTAGTTACATGAAAGTGGAACATGAGGGAATTTGGAAGTCGTGCAGAAAAATTAACCTCGCCGAAGGTAAAGGAAAAATGTATAAGTGCCTCTTGAAGTGGTAGTGACGTTAAACCGCGAGCCTTCTGAAAGAAAGAGATAAATGGAGGCACGGAGAATGAGGGAGACGTAAAAACACGATAAGGAAATGTCAAATAAACGATGCTGCCACAAGCAGTAGGGCCACGACTCCCCAAAGGGTTTTCTGCAGTATCCTCTACCCTTGAGCCCCCCACCACACCTTGCAACAATCGAGGAAAAACCCTGCCTCCGGGCATCTTACGAAATTGTTTCCAGGCTCTCAAAAAGTAGTAATGGAAGAAAAGAAGGGGGCAGCAGATTGAACAGAAGTTGGAGTTGTCGCATGTATTGGTGTGTTGTGGTGAGGGAAACGGACAAATATAGCGGGGAGGGAAAATTTGTGCCCTTCTGGAGTGGAAAGAAACAACAGTATCATTGGTGCGACATTGGTTGGATAATATAGGGTCTTTTTAACTTCAAAGACTTGGAAAAGAGAGGATTTATTGAACTTTTCGATGTGATTGATTTCCGTTTCTATCCCTCGTTTCCCATTAATTTGGATAGAAATTCAACTTTTCTAGTTGTTGGTTATTTATCAAACGATTTACATGAAAATAAATATATTCGTAATGTTGCATTAGAGCTGCTATTTTTCCTTAAATTTTTGATATATTATCGAATGAACTCTTTGATAATTAATCTTTCCAACTTCACTGTGCGAAATGACAGCCATGAATGAGATTTCTAACTGGCCAGGTAAAAAAATGGTAATGGTTTTAGGAGAGAATTGTATAATAAATATTATGCTTCATTTCGTAGAATATAACGCAGAAATATAAAAAGGAACTCCTGTTTAAATTTATGAATACTCCTGGAATCTCATCCTAGCAGGTAACTAGATTTAGAGAAAAATACATCATAGTTTCATCAAAATAAAACAATATGACTTATTTGTACACTAACTGCATATATAAATGAAAAGTTTTCCATTCTATATTAAATCTTCATTCAATTCCAAGACGTGTAAAATAACTCATTATGGCATTCCCGTTTCACTGAAAGTAAAAAGAAGAGATATTTGTTTTTTTAATTCATGACAACAATCATTAATTGTGAGTCCTAATAAATTAAAAATTGTTTTAATTTCAGTTTTCCCATACTGAATCAGCTGTGTGTGAAAACGTGCGCATGATCTTAAGAAGTTTTCGTTAGCAATCAGATTAAAAATTAGTTTAACAGATGATTAACAAGAAACAGAAGTATTATATTACTCTTAATGTGTTATTTTCTTCGAAGTCTGTTGTAGAGGTTCAATGGGAAAGAACCCGTACTGCAGACATGCTCAGTGATGCGGATGTGAGAAATTGGTAGGAATGGTTTACTGGAGAGGGCTTGAAATTCCATGTAACCTGAACTAAGGGTCCAAATGAAAGGCTCCTTCCGAGGAAATGCACCTTTAGACGTCATTAAAAAGAATGGGTCAGGATATGATGGTTGACCAATGCTAATAAGGAAGTAAACAAGCTTAGCCTAATGGAAAGATATGGAATTACAACGGTGGGCTCTTCATTTAAACTATCTCACATTACAAAAAGAATCGAAGAAAGTGGACTCGGTTGAACCGCCTCAACTCTGAAGGATAGCTGAGAGTTTTATTAAAACTGTATGATATTCCGCTTTGGATGTTAATAAATTATGGAGAAGTAACATTTTTCACTAAACAAACGATAACCGTCAAGTTTCAAACTTAACATGCCATAATTATATTCAATTTAATTTTGAAGACTTGTAAAAATTGACTATCGAGTTTCACCTCTACGATCATTATAATTCATTATATATTCTATGATGAAACTGTAAAGATTTCCTAATGATAGGATCCTAAAATTCTTCCACTCCTATATAGATTAAGTAACTAGTTAATTAATGGACACAAATTATTTTTATAATTTCATATAGCACATACGAAATAAATTAATTAAAATCATAAAATAAAACAAAGAAAAAATTGAAAGATTGTTGTACAGTTGGTGAATCTTTTTTATTTTTTAATCAACAAAATTTTTGCTATCGTCGCCTACATTGAATCCATTAAATATAAACGTAATTTATCACAAATACGTCTCATTCTTAAATACTGAAAGCTGTCAATCATTTACATGAAATAATTTAAATACTAATGTTTGCTATACATTAGCTTCCAACACTTTCGAAAATACAACTGGGAAAAAAGAGTCAAAGACAAACAGAATTATTTAGCAATTGAAAAGCGTGTCTTCCATATTTGATCAACCGGGACAATGGGCTTGAATTATTGATCAGTTTGCTCGACGCCATTCTTTTTTTTTGTTTTAGCATCAATTGAAAGAGAGATACGATATATTCTCGTTCATCGAACTCCCTTTTGGCTAAATCTACGGAAAAAGCATTCGATTGAAATTAAGGTTAATTTCACTTGAGAGAATATGATCCATAGGGAGTCCATTATCTCGTTCCTTTCTAAAGGCCATTTTTCTCCTCCGCAATTCCAATGAAACCCGATTCCCTCGTCAAAAAAATCCCATCTATTATAGGCACAACACTCGAGGAAGTGTCATCCAAGAGCGTGTTCGTCGTTGAAATGTGCTGTCGTCTTGAGGTCTCCCTAAAGACCGCATCACAAAGGGAACCACCGACCTTTTCTTCGGGTCCAGTTGAACGCCCGCATCAAAAGGTTGGGTCTAGTTTCCCTCCATTCTTACCCATTCATCCCTTAAAAATGGAATGCGCCGAAAGAAATGGTTTTGGAATAAATAACGGTGATCTATTGGACGTATTATTTGCGTAGGTCTTTCATGTCATTTCCTAATTTCTGGACAACTGGATGCTTTAATAAAATGGGAATTACTTTTAACCATAGATTCAGGTATTTTAAATATTTAAATAGCATATTGATACGTATAGGATGATGAGCAGCGCGTTGCGGTCCATGGAAAACAATTATAATCACCTTAAGAGAGGAAAGGATAGATACTAAAATCACGCTGTACTTACACATGTAATACCTAAATAGTTGGCGATAACTAAGTCATGAGATTTATTAATAAATTGTCAATATTATATACAATAATAATATTTCCTTACATAAATTATAAAATGCTCGACATAGCTAAATAATTATAAATCCATATAAGGATTGACTTTATATGAGCGTAAATTCATTTTCAAATAATTTGAAATAAAAGGCTAATATTTTGTTCGTCTTTTTCAGATAATTCCATTCCAAATCAGATAGTAATATAGAATCAAAGATGAAAGATTTCCTCTCTTTTTAATATTTCAGCGGTGATTATATGAGCAGCTGTGGAATAATTCAGTAGAATTACGATAGGTAGTACCCAATATCTAGTACTCCTTAAATCATGAAACAAATAATTTTTCACAATCATCAATTGTGTTTTTTAAATGAACATAAAAATAATGAACGCAGAAACTATTAGACTATAATGACCCCATATGACAATACTGAAAACGTGGGAAGTGAGTACATTAGGTAATTCCGCTAATGTGAGAATGTAAAAAACAATCATTAGGTCCATTTGTAACGAACAATTTCAAGAAATCCGTTGGATCTTTCAGCTGCGCAGTTGTCTCCATCCGGATCCGCCACTCAAAACACAATGCGAAGGAAGAGGATATACGGTCAAAGGATTCCACCAGAAAGAGAATAAAAAGAGGCACTTCTCAATTGAGAACCACCCTTAGACACGCTATTCATATTTTTTTGTTCGGGCAGTTGAATTGGAGGAATCCGTGAGATGTGGTGTATCCTTCAAAGTTCAGACCTATAAAGGGCAGAGAGAATGGGTCGGTGTATCTCAAGAGTAGAGGAGGAACGAAAAAGAGGAGTTCTGTAGGCAAAATAGGGTGTTACCAGTTGTCCAAACAGCACCTTTGCGCTGCCTGAATGCATTCCTCTTCTTACTGCGTAAATGTGTTCATATTTTTCGCTATAGATTCTTTTACCTTATTCTCGTTTAACAAGGGATGAAAAAAATACATGGAAAGTATTAGGTGTATCGCAGTACGTCATGGATTATTCTGAAGGTAGTAATGGACTTGGAAAAAGTCTGACGGAACCAGGAATCGAACCCGACTGGCCATTGGGAGACCCATGTTCGATTCCCGGACCTGTCAAACTTTTTCCAAGTCCATTACTACCTTTAGAATATGGAGTGAATTTTATTTTCGTAGTTTAGGACTACATACAATAAAATGTTAATTACTTATTCGATTAAAATTAAATTATCTTAACTTCAAAATCGAGCTGTTTTTGATTGGTTTAAACGAGACACTCAAGAGATGACTTTCAGTCACTGCACAGGTTGTATTTACTGAATGAAATAAGAAGTAGAATAATAAATAGAGGTCTAAAAATTAACTTTCTTAAACAGTTTCCTTTTATTTTCTCTACAAACGTTTTTACAAAAAGAATTTATAACTAAGAAAACCAAAGACTCGTTTTTGATAAAAAAACTTCTGATTCAAGAAATATCACACGCATTCTTAATTTTTTTTAAGATTTGGAATGTTAAAATTGAATCTAACAGTAAAAATCCAAAAAGAAAAAATTGAAATGCAATGGTAATATACTATTTAATTAATAAACTCAACGAGGTGGAATTTCGTTTTATTCGTTCTAAAGAATAGGGAGAAAGATAAAAATTATACGGTCCTTTAATCATACATACAATCAAAACTTTAACGGACTAGAATGCAGAACTTCCAAAACTATTTCCCGCAAAACTATTACAAGGACATACTTTGGCTAAAATTTAAAAGAAAGTATGATTAAAAGATGTATGTGCTTACACGCTCATCCTTTAATGTGAAAAAATATGAGCTTCTCCTTGGAATAAAAAACGCCTTATAGGAGATAGCGCTCCTTGGGGATCGAGTATTTTTTTCTCCATTTCGGGATACAACCGGCAATCGACTTTTGTGCTCCTTTCTTCCAACTGCGAGACTTTCATCGAATCAATTGGACAGATATCGCTTTGACGCCACCACTCACAGTCATAAAAGGGTTCGGTTGAGGATGTAATACGAGATGAGTTAAAAGGAAATGTCTTTCATTTTATTTTTCTCCACAAATCTTGAGAAAAGGATGGAAGTAATACGAAAGATTTGAAATTACTTTCTACTACTTAGAGATTACTATATAACATACTTAGAGAGTACACATTCTGTTTCAAAAAGATAGTCCTCGTGAACATCTTTAATCTTTCACTTTTTTCAGAAGTACTTCGATTTAAAGATGAATCGTTAAATGTCATTTTACTATCTATAAAATGCTTGGACATTTAAGAAGTAGTATTTGTTCGAAAAATGGAATGAATAATAGAAATAGGACCAGAATGAACGGGAAATGTTCACAACAGAAGAAGTTACATCTCAATCTACTTCATTCTTGTTCATTCATATTATTGAGGTATTTTATATCTTTTACAATTTTTTTCTCCTTAATTATGTGCATAGTAAGATTATTCAATCAAAATATTATGCTAATAAATAAATATATCCGTAACACCGATGGCATTCATAGCTTCAAAAGTTATAATTTTTAGAGAAAGGGATGTCTATGAATGAATTATATTTTTGAAAAATATTTATCCGTACGCTAAAATTATTTATGTTGAAAATGGTGAAACTGAAATTTTAGTTATCTGAAATGTCTCTTAAGTCCTTTCCTTTGTCATTTCTTATAGCACAGTATTTATTTCAACAAAAATATCATTTTTAATTATATTATTTGCTTAAATAAACATAATATTAGCTTTATCACTTTTATCACATCTTATAGCATGGATTTCCAACAGCAAGTATAATCAAGCAGTACGTAGCAAGAGATATCAATTCATTAATGAGCTAACTTAAATTTTGAAATTAAACCCTTTATAAAGGTTATACATAAAATTAACTTGATAGCAAGTCACCCTCTTATTATAATCATTCCTGGATGAGGATTTGGAGGAATATCATGATGTTTCCACCGTAAAGGTTCAATATTTATGATTTTGGAAACCACCTTTCGCTCAAAATCATTTTTACCACACCGAGCTCTCCATAACCTTCAGGGGAAATGGGAGCTTTATAATTGAGTTAATTAGAGACGACTTTAATAAACCGACTGCGAACAAAGCGGGCAAGCCGGATGATCCGAGTAAAGCTTACAGTGTCGTTTTCAACGGTGAGAGGTTGTCGCAAGAGGATTTGCTCCCGGGCACGCCTCCCTCACCTGCGTGGGACGGCTACTAATTGCACGCATTCTACGTTCACCAGAAAGGGAGATCCAGCAACCATCGTCTCGATCCCATAGCAACGTAAGAGCTCACCTCAGCGCAAGTGAAAAAAGCACGAATCTTTCCCGGCTCAATTTGTTCGTATCTCTCATTCTTCTCTTTCTTTGGAGTCTCCGATTTTGGAATTCGTCATGGATCATCTTTTTAATCCTTTACACTCTTTTGGTGTTCATTGGAGAAACACTTCTAAATTATTGATAAATAACAAAATAGCTATTTCTTCCGATCATCGCTCTTAGGGTAGAAGCGACAAACTTCGAGTGTTGACATTTTTAAGAGAGAATAGCAAAAAATTAATAGGAAAGGGTAATTAAAAGCTTAATAAAAAAGGGATTCAAAGGCCATTCCGATATTAGAACATCTAAGATGATGTTTTGTAAAAAAACTACGATTAAGATACTTCTAAAAATATAAGAATATGCAAAAAAGTAAACTTCAGCTGAGGTTTCCAAAAACTTTCAAATAGCATATAATCTTGAATAAACATCATATAAGTATATTTCCGTAAAAATTACTTATATTTCACCACTTTCATTTAATCATTGAGAAAATGAGCCTATCAATCAGAATAAGCAGAGCTGAAAAAAGTTTTGCTTTTCAAATCCTTTAAATTTAATTCACAATTAAATTCTTGTATACTATAACCATATTAAATTTATTTTATAAGCTTCCAGGAAGTAAAGAAATACTGGTCTAAACTCGTTAAACGGTTGAATAAATCAAATATGGCTTTTTTTCTTCCTGTTCTATAGATATCACTAACAAATTTAATCCTTATTTTAGCCTTTAAAGCTATGAATAATGCCAGATGAGTATTTTGCTTCTATAGAACGGAGGATCAACCGTCGTAAAAGAATCACCCTTTCTCACCCCTGTATTTAGAGACCGTTCGAAAACCCTTTGCTGCAATCATATGAACACGTAACCGAAATTGTCCCCAGCGTCAAAAGACATCATCTCATTCATTCTCGCGGTGGAGGAAAAACGCATTTGGGGGCGACATTCAGGAAAGAGGAGATATGAGGGTGAAGAGGTCCACGACATGATGGAAGAGAGATAAGGGATAAATGAGGGGTGGTCCTCGAGGGATGCTGGACAACTGAATGATTGTGCGCCCTGGAGACCACGTGGGGAGGAAAAAGGATAGAGTGAACCAAGGCTAAAGATGAGGCTATAAAAAGGTGAGGTTTTGAATTGCGTCGTATTAATATTCCAGACGCATATGTCGTACGTGCGGGAGTGGGCGGAGCGGTGTTATTCCACCGTATTTGTGCTTTTTTCTGTTATTTATGTTCAATTACACATTTATCGATGTGGCCAAAGAAGATTTCTCCATTGTTGTATTTTATCATATTCATTTATTCATACTCAAAAATGTGTTAAACCAGTGTATGATTCCCTAGATTTCCTATAATAACTCAATATCAATCATTGTAAAACACAAAATATCTTTATACTTCTAGTTAGGGTTCCTATATAAATAACTTTGAACCTTGGGAATCAAATCTAAAGATAACAAGGATGAGATGTAAGGTGCCATACTCTAATGCACACACATTGGATTGTACAAATCTTTCGACCTTATATTTGTAAAACGGAGACTGAATCCAGTACTTTTCTGCCCGTAGTGTCCAGTTAAAGAAGATGGTAGAGATATTAATAATATCTTTTACACCTCTAATTAGAGGCATTCATTGAACATTTTTTCACTAAAATAAGAAGCACACAAGTCTAATTATTATTGTAATGGTAACTTTCACCTGAATCTTATGCATTGAAAATTTAAAAATTACTACAAAACATGCTCATCATCAAAGATAGCTTTTATCTTGGTCACAAACACCAATAAATAATTTAATTTAATAGAAGCTATGCAAACTTTTTAATTAATAATAACATGGATATGTTAAAAATCCTCATATAATCTAAAAGAAGAATGATCTGCATTGAAAGCGTATATAATCACATATAAGTTTATTATAACTCACAAACCAAGTTATAAAAGGAATAAATTGATATTCCTCTGTATGAATCGTGTGGAATGTCTCGCGGTTGGGGTTGGCGAGCGATGGATCGATGCGAACGAAAAAGACGCAGAAAAGATTAATGAGCGTTATCGGAATTGTTAATCTCAACGAAGGATAATTGTGGAAAATGGCCAATGAAAAGCCTTTGACAAATAGGGGGCAATTAACCCTCATCAAGGTGAAATGCTTCTCTGATATTAAGTAATATGGATAAGGGCGTGATTCATTACTAAAACATATTAGATTTACTGTTATTTAGCCAAATTCACCAACGATTATTTCATTTTTCATAAAGAAACCAATTGCACTAGATTTAATTGGGATTTGATCGGTCAAAATATTTATATTTAACTCTTTTCTGCGTTTGACGATACCAAACAAATCTGAACGTATTAACTGAGTTAAAAAACCATCCATTTAAAATACTTAATCAATTCAAATTATAATATTTTATAATACAATGAGATAAATAATTTTAATTACCCGCAAATAATATTTTGTTTCTTACAGTATAGTATATAATCTTTCATAGGGATTCTAGTCCATGCTTGAGAAAGTTTTAGTCCAAATGCAACAAATAATTCTTCTAATATACATCTTAATTATATTAATTCTCACTCTATGTAAAATTTCTCCTAAAAGCTGAGCTACTCGTAAAATTAATTTAATTATAGTGAGAATCATAAACATTTAAAATTGCTGTAATACGGATATATTGGAGTTTCTTAAGTCAAAGGGCCGAAAAAATATCTCTTCGTCTTTTTGGAAGAAGCACATTCGCTTCTGCAAAACCTCTCATTTGAATGCTCACTTCTATAATGCTCGGATTACATCTTAGGAATCGTCGCTGAATATTCCCGCGCACAATAGAAATCCTCGAAACGACCTAAAATTGCTTCTCAAAGCAACTAAAAAAGAAATATCTCACGAAGTTTAATAATCTCTATGGTTTGAAGTTTATCACCAAGGTTCGAAACATTTAATCCCTGCAAAATTCTCAGATGTTACTATTTTCGTTTCGTACAAAGCCTTTTGTTTCTCGAAACTATATTCATTACTCATTTTGTATTTCTGTAAATGAAGAACCTCGATTAAATGACGCGGAAATATGTGGAGAGCTCACTTGTTTCTTCTGGGAGTCAAATGCTGCGCGACTTCTCCTTGGAAACTTCCACAGATTGCAGCTGCGAGTGGAGAGAGAAATGACTAATTAATGCTTTGACAATCATCCTTCAACTGTTGATGAATGTTGATAATGAATGAATTAAACATTAGATTTTAGTTTTGTTAGAAATAATTGCATAATAACAATGAATAACTTTCCATCGGTGAGTATTCTCCCTCAATTTAAATCTCACATATTGATCATGTTTTCATCTCTCAAAAGTTCATCGTTTAATACTTAATTATTGAGATTTTTAATGTCTTTTCTTCTTCCGATTAATCGATTGATAATTTTCTCTGATCAAATTAATTAGACGTGATAGAAAAATTCCCTTAATCTGATAAATATATGGTCAGTGAGAAAGAAAAATGAACTGGGAGTTAAAACCTTGCTGCTAACTAGAACAATTATATGTTACAGAAGCAGTCCCCAATATTTTCCCTACGGTATTCGTGCAGTACAGCAATATTTCTCCACTATCAAACAAAATCCCATCCTAAGTAAAGAAAGAGCGAGGGCAGAGAAAGTTTTTATTTGCGTTGTAATGAGGCTTTGGGAGGCCGTTCACCAAAAACGAATGGCAGCGTGTTTAATTCTAGCAGAAGGAGAAGGTTCTCTCATTTGGTTGAAATAGAAAAGGTCCATCTAGATGAACCGTAAATTAGAAGGGGTTGGACATTCCTTGCAACTTTTAAGTAAAATAAAGTTCGCTATGCTAAAGGTATTAAAAGCCATGAAATTATGATTTATTCTTAAAGAAACGTTGCTATATCTTAAAGGATAATGGAATTTAAAACCAAAATTGGGATGTACGTATAAAGCTGAGAGTAATGGTATCCTAGTAAAGTAAAGTTTTCGAGGGTTAAAAATCTCGAGATGATATCCTCGAATTTAATTGTTGAGGGGTAAATTGGGAATTTCCAAAAATAAATATTATTTAACAAAATCTATAATTCTAACGAGTGCAGCGTCTTTTGATATTTAAATCTCGTTCAGAGGAATAGTAATAAAAATTTGAGATAATTGAGTACAGCTCATTAGATTAGAGCAATAGAATAGAAATTTGGGAAAAGAAAGAATAGAAAATCGTTTATTTCGGAGAATAAACTCAAGAACAAATAATTATTTTATACGGTATATGTTCATGGTATGTATATTATTTGTCATAGATTCAAAATATTGCAATAGAGAAAATTGTAAAAGATTCTAAGAGAAAAACACTCTTGAATCTTACGAGCTATTTTTTGTAAATAAAAAATAACTTTTTCATAGTGCACGTGTAAAGGAAACACACCTATAAATAGCTCAAATACAAGTCCTCAAGATATTCAGAAGGAGAACTATTTGAATTCTTTACTAAGGTCCGAAGTAGAGAGGAACTGAATCAGATTGGGAACGAAAGTGTGGTAATTAAGACGATTTGCATTTGGAAAACACAAGAGGAAATCAATTTATTACTTATAATAGAAATGGTGAGATATAAATAGGAAAACAGAGACACAAAGAAAGCAAAACCGGAAAATGGAGAGGAAGAGAGACGCAAAACTTTACCTTCATTTTTTTTACTTTTCCGCCCCACAAAACACACATTGTTCCCCTTCCCTCTTCAAAAACTCATTTCAACCGTTTTGCAAAAAGTCGCTCCAGAGTTTGAGTGTGTTTGCAAACGCGAAAGCAAAACAAAAAATGCAAAAAACAAGGGAAGCTGTGAGGAGTATACAAAAATAAAGCGTTAAAAAAGTCTATCAACAAAAAATACTCTGGATACGTACGGCTCTAGCGTTTCCCGTGAAAAGCAACGAATACCAACAAAATGGCGGACGACGATGACACCGTCACGAAGCATTTAAGTCCCAGAAATTAGAGGAAAGGATGTTTCGTAAGGAAAATAATATGGATACCGAAAAAGATTAAGGGTGAGTAGAGAGAGCGATTACAGCACTTCAATGGTACAGTAGTAAATATGCTGTACGAACAAAAAAGCTCAAACTCTTCGATTATATTATTTCGATTATTATACATTCAAATTATTCCCTTATGTAAAAGAGATTGAGTTGATTGATACATTCAAATGCGAATGTATTTTCCAGACTATGGAACCTCATATTTCGAATTGCTTTCAGCGTCCTGCAATGTGTGAAGGCTTTTAAATGAAGGAGAAAGATAATTATTATGATGATAATTCGAAGGTTAATAACTTCACGTGACCTGCAAATATAGTAATTTTTACGACGCTATTTAATGAAACCTAAACTACCATCGAAGATGCGGCATTTGTTCATCCTTAATTATACTTTTGAGAGTGCATTTCTTAAGGTAGAGCTATACACTAATCATTCATATAGTAATATCCTCTTCCTGTCATTCTTCACTCATCATTTAAATTTTCTACCAGGATTTTATGTACGATTAAGGCATTTCAAAAATTTCCATATTTGTGTGCATGTCAAATCTACTTTTTTGTTTATCCTCTTTAATTATTTTAATGTTAATCGGCATCTCTTACCGTTTATTACTTTAATTTCAGTTGATAAAATATTTCTTATTCTATGTAAAATATCGACTATATTTTAAATGTAAATTGGTACGTCATAAGTTAACGGGAGTTCAGTCTCGCTTATTTAGGCTATATAAACATATATTGATTTATATGATGATTTTATTTAAGGATCTATAAAAACCCCTGTAGAGCGGTTAGATCTTGCGGTAATCATATTTTTTAAGAAATGATAAAAAGATATCATAAAAATAACATGAACTAATACATCTATCATGACTATCGACGGGTTTCTTTATTAATCGTAAAATCGATCTTTTATAAATAAATATGCAAATTATATTTAGATTTAAAATAATAGTATATTTTAATACTTATTAAGTCTATACTGACTTACTATTTTATAATTATGAACGAAGAAAAATGAAAAAACCTCATCATAATTACTTTCTAAACAACTCTGGAAAATAGACTGACAACTGAAGGATTGATTTTCACAGCAATTTAAGAGAACATCAACCGATTGAGATATTAAGCTCCCCAGGATAAAATTAATATGAACTATCATAAAACACGGGAAATCTTATACAAGATGTAATATCCTTCAAGGAATTATTCATTCTATAAATTTATCCCTCTGATAGTATTGACTTATTAATGCAAAATGTTAAGAAAAAATCCTATCCTTTCAAAGAGTAAACCATCAAAGATACTCAATTCGGATTTAAAAAACGATTAAATTGAAGAAGAATATAACATCGAACTGAATTTTGATTTTTTAAGAGAGAATTAGCGCGATCTGTTAATCTGCTCAACAAATGAAATAGCAGAGAGGGCAACACTAAATCACGCCACTACAAACCCTTCTTTTCAGACAACTTTTTGTGCGGATTTGTCTGATCTCTTTCTGCATGATTTCCTTCATTTTACAATTGCTTCTAACAAGATACACTCCTTCATTCCATAGATTGAGCAAGTTTATCTTTTGCGTCGATTTAACTTGATGTTATTGCCATCAGCGTCGAACAAAGGGTATGGCTGATCAAGAATCCCATTTCTTACAAAGGAAAAAATACCGAATTAGAGATAAAGAACAGAACTGCGGAGCGCAATTTTTCCCCCAAGGAGAGGAAATTGATAAAAGAGTAATGGGACCGGAAATTCCGGGAACAAAGAACGAGAGATACAAGGAGGAGGAACGCTGATAGTTGGAGAAATGAGAGCGAAAGAGTGGTTTGGAAATAATAGGAAATTGAAAAAAAAAAAAATTCAGCGAGAGATGAAAGTCGATAGAGGAGTATGAGAGAATGGGTGAGTGGGGAAGTAATCTACCTTTTTCATCCAAATTCCATTTGCCCACGTTTCACCCCCAAAGAGACCTAAATTTCTATATCCACTCAAAAACCTCTCTTCCTTTACATTCACTTCCGTCGACACGCTTTTCTGCACCAAATTCTTCGTCACCTGCTAATGCTATCCATCAAAAATATTTTTACGTCAAAGGAACACTAAATACCTTAGAAAACATAATGCACACCATCTGGTGTAAAAGACAAAGAATCAAAACAGAAGCACTTCTGCGTTGTCACAATTTAATGTTGAATTTGAAGATTACTTTCAAGATTATTTATCGTAAAATTATAAAGAGAAAGAAAAAGTCTAATATTTCTCAGACAAAAAGTCTGTTTAGATGGTTTTCAAAATCATCAGATACTCCTCGAAGTGAATGCCATAACAGTTTTTTCTCCTCTTCTTATACACCTTTCTTCTATAGAGACGCTCTCAGGAAACGACCCCAAGTCTCCGAAAGTCGAATTAATAGTGATCTCTTCATCTTTATCGAGAATAGGCATTCGATGCTCATCTCCATAAATTAAAACCACCGAAGTTTTCTTTGTCCTTCCGGTATTTCCTCCTCCACTTATACCCTAACCATCAACATCCATACGCAACCCTTCCTCATGACCTTTCTTCCCACTCTTTCCATTTGAGAGAATCGTCATCTTTCCTCCACCATAAAACCACACCCATCTTTTCCCCTCAGTCTATTATTTTGTTCTCCTTCCTATCTTCATCATCCATTCTCTTCTTCGAAAGCGCTATATGAGAAAGCATATGATGAGAAAAAAATCATTCTATCCGTGACTGCGGAAACTTATTCCATCCTTTCCGTAGGAGTATTGTCTTCTAAAGCTGTCGAGAAAACGCGTGACAAGCGGTGGATGCGAAGAATTCATCCATTTTATATTCCGTCCTTATATTTTTTCCCTCCGGTTTCATTCTACCAGCAGTTTCCCAATAACGGAAAGGGTAGCATTAAAATGCATCGAGTTATTCCCCACTCGTATGAGGAGGCTTATTTTAGAGCTCTCTTGGCGATTGGATACAAGTTTTAGAATAGTTACCCTAGTAACCGTTTCCAAGTGTATCGGTGGAATATATTTTCGAAACGCTTAGATAGATACTGAGGGAGTTACCGCTCGATTAAAACGCATTCGTAAGCACATATTTGCAGGAACTGATAGGTATACCATTGCGATCACAGTGACCGATTCTTCCTATAGGAAAGCCATAGGAAGTAGGGAAAGGTTGAATAAATCATACATAAAATTATATAACCGTATATTCATTTTCATTGAAATAGGCTATGATATTTAATTGCACCTAATTCGTAGCTCACTGCAAAAATAGCCTTATCTGTAATATTACTGGATTTAGAAAGTGTCTTCCACAGTAATTTAGCATTATGCATTTGAATGAAACCATCCAATAGCGTACCTAAAAAATTCTTAAATTAATTAAGGATTTACAGGAGGAAAATTGCTCTAAAGAATATGCAGCATAGTGGCTTTTTTACTAAAGGGGTGGTGAATATCACTTGAAAAGCATTTACGTGAAATTTGCAGTGAATTAAAATAAATACTAAAATTATTTCATAAACGCTCAGAATATTGACATGTTTTGATTTTCATCCTTTAAAGCGTTTTATAAACACTTATTACTTATTAATTATTAAGTCAACCATAGTTATTATAGTCAACTATAGTTATTATAGTTTTATAAACACTTATTAATTATTAAGTCAACCATAGTTTTATGTCAACATTAGTCTTTCTCATCTGAATCTTTTACTTTCTATAAGAATCCTAGAGAAATAGGAGTTTAAAATACGGAATAGACAAATTGCCAATCGCGGGATGTGGACGGAGATGTTGCAAAGTTACCTACTCTACTTTTCAGCATTTATTCAATTTTTTCTCAGTGCGTTTTTATCGGAAGCGATCAGTCATGGCGCCTCTGGTTCGGATGGTTAAGCCTCTGATACAACGTAAGGGGGGAAAGTCCGGGAAAAGCTTGGAAAGGGTTGTAGGGAGTGAAAATGTTGGAGTATGGGTAAGAGGATGAGGCCCAAAGGGCGTCCATATTCCACACTGAGCCTGCACACGCGAATCCTGTGTACTATTAGCTGGAGAAGCTATCTTTTCTCATTTTTCAGCTGTCGGGAAAAAGAGCACCTGTTGGCGGAGCGAAAATTCATTTAATTCCTTCAAATGCAGAATAGGATAATGATGGTATTTGATGAGGTATTCTCAGGGCTTTCATTTGAATAAATATCAAGCGTTGGGAAATAAACCCTCAAGAAGATATTAGCAAACTCAGCCTCCATCTTCTGCTCAAAGATGATTGTCGTATTTATAGAGAGTAACACTTGTATTAGCAATAAAAGATTTTTAACTTTTGAATGTGGTTGTTCGTCATATTTTTCCATGATCACTTTCTATTTCACAGTTAAATATTGCCGTTATTTCACTTTATAATGCTCTTTTAATTTCGTATATACTGGTAAATATTTCCAATGGAATAAAAAGTTTTGGAAGCATGAAATTAAAGAATTTATTCATTGAATGAAAGAGAATCATCGAAAAATAAAAGAACATAACTTTTGTTAAATTTAAAGAGATATTATTTCTATCATGTTCTATTATATTAACTTGAATAAAATTGAAATTGGTTAAGTCAACTATATCAAAACCAAGATAATTTTCTCAATATAGCCACTATAAAATATAAAATGAAAGATTCTTGAATAGTGACAGATGTAAAAATTTCACAAAATAAAACATCAATCGACTATCAAAAGTATTATAATAATTCAAAGTGAAAGGGTACGGGATATAACGAGAAAATGTTGGAAGCTTTCTTAACGAGCAAAGTATGGGATATTATAAAATAAAAAGACTAAGAAATCAAATTAAACAATCAAAGACCCTTTTTTCAAAAACGAAAATGAAGGTATCCACTATCAGAAGGCATCGGGATTAAACTAAGATAAAAGCAAATATAGAGTGGCGATAAATAAGGCATAAACTCTTTGCAGAAGACAGCATCTGGTACCGCAGAGAAACACCCATTCCAAGTAATAACGCCGTCCTTAGCCGCAAAACGTAATGGGTGCCGACAACTTGTATCGCCCAAGGAAATTAAAAATGAAATAGTAGCAATAAACTCCACCACCTCAATTTATATCTCCCGCTATTTTTCCCTCGAAGCACACACGCACGTAGTTGGAAGGAGAGGGAAGACCGTTCCCTCGAGATAGGAAACACACAAGAACACAAAACGTGAGCTCATGTCTCCGGCCATAAAAGTCCTTCTCCCGGACCAAACTCTTCCCATGATCTCTCACTACGAACTGATGTTACATCCCAGCAATTCTCTCATTCTTCACTTTCCGGCACCCCTGCCACTCTTCTCCCTGAGAAACGCCCCTTCCCAACTATCTCAAAAAAACATAATCTGTGGTCCAATTAGAAGCCAGATAATCAATCTGAGGCGCTCTTGGAAAGCCTTAGAGAAGGATTTCAGTTCGTGCTCTCCTTATAGTCGGTCCAGTAGAATTGAAGTTTTTAATCTCACATTTTCATTTCGCTCAAAAACAAATTTATAGGTTTTATTTCCGTGAGTTTTATCTTCTTTAACCTCCTGAACTTGAGGAATAACAGCTGAATCTTCTTGTTGTCACAAAAGTTTGTTCCTTCGGTAGTTTTATGCTTGATTAAGTGGCCTCAGAAAAAGAGTCTGATAACAGGTTACCGGAGGCTCGTTCGAATCCTAAATCCCTATCGAATCAAGGTACCCTTCCATATAAATATTGGGATCTAATTATAGCTCTTGCATAGCAATGAATCATGACCTTTGATTCGTCGATTACCTGTGCTGCGACAGATGTTTCAGGAACATCATGACTTTCATTTTAAATCTTACGTAATTTCATTGATATCATTTGAACGTAAATCGTACATGAAAGAATTTTAACGCATTTTAGGTCAAATAAGAAATACACTCTTTATTCACATCGCCCTATGATAGGCCTAATTTTATAAAAAAAAGTTAGGTTACATCATCTAGTCTAGTCTTATCATGACCTCTAATACATACAGAAGAAGTTATGCCTTTGTCTTCTTCTTCACGAAAGCAAATTTCATGGATAACGAATAAAATAGTATTAATTAGCTATGGTCGTTATATTTTTTCGCCAGAAGTCATCTCTATTAATGCAAAATGACAATAATGTAGAGTAGTCATACGATTCGAGGTAACGTTATAAATCTTATTCGTGTTTAAAATCGGTTATTTTCCATGTGAAGACATTAGGATTTCTAAAGATCAGCTACAAAAGAAACGCCAGGAACCACGAACTTGATTAGACACTCGCGTATCTCCAATCTATCAATGTTAATACCACGTTTTCCACAGAAATAAGAACTTCCAGACGCGTAGAGTTTTCGAAGGATTCTAATCCTCATCGGATAGTATGACCAACAAGGCACCATTGATTTTTCAGAAGTAGAGGAGGGCATTCGAAGCACGTTCTTAAGGAGGTACTTGGCTCCATCATCACGACAAGAAGACAAACGAAGACGACATTGGGAATTGTGAGGAAGAGAAAGTATTATCGCGCGAAAAAAATGAGAGAAAGATTGCACAAAGTGAAAGTTCAGCCACACATACGTCTCGATATATATCAATATATTACTTTTTGTCTCACCTCTTAATGTTCCTAGACGAACACATATTAGTAAATAATGTTAGATGGAGATATTCTTGCTAAAAATAATAAAAATAAGGCTAAAAAGCCATGATTAGATGATAATTAGCGATTTACCAAATCAATGATGCAAAGAATACATGTTTAAGATTTCTTATTCATTGTAATACTAAATTAGCGGTTTTATGTTGTTACATGTGTTGGACATTAATCACAGAGAATTTTAAAACTATATCTATTATATAACTATTCTCATAAGGGTGAAGTATTTACATGATACTTAGCCCAAGAGATAACACCGTATCTATAGTTAATAAACTTTCCTACAAATTTTACTCAAAAACAATAAGAACAGAAAGAATTCTTGAGATATGTATCTAATTGGCTACAAATTATCGTAAATTAAAAAGCTTTAATCAAATTTTTAACCAACAACTGGGAACTTGACATTCTTTAAGTATTTCAAACCATGCGTACTCTTTATTAAGAAAAATTCATTAAAACATGCATCAACTTTGGTAGCACTTTATGACTAGTCTCGAAAATAATATTTATAGTTAAAAATTGATGACGTACTTTTCTAAAATAATACTACAAGAGACAATGACTAAAAGAGACAAATACTGCAAACAATGGACGCCAAGAGAATGTCGTAAGAGTGCTCTTTGTTGCTGATTTAGAATCTGTTTAGGGAATTCGTCGCTTCCTTCGTATCGTCAACAACTTTGGATATATTTGCGCTTAAAGTTCCGAGTTTTCTGTTGACGACTGCGTGAATGATGGGGGCGTTTATGGTTTTAGTGGGAGGATCTTGAGGATAGATTGGCGTGGAAGAAAAGTTTCGGATAAAGAATTCCTCGACAACTCAAGGGCATTCCAAGCGTTAGGCACCGAGATCACGTCACTCTCCGGCCTTTCTCCCTCTTTCGGAAAACCGCGAAATAAATGTAAAGGAGATGAAAAGAGAGGAATAAAAAATGCGCTCTCCTTTCCTCGTCGGCATTGAATTTCTCTCTCAAAGGAAGTTGACAAGTGTGCACACGTTGTGTATTCAATTTGGTTTTTTTCCCCTTTTTATGATATAAGCGGAGCTTTTTTAAAAAGAAATAAAATACTCGCAGTTTAGTTCCTCTCCGTTAGCTTCTGCGACATTTTTGAGGATAAAAACTTGGATAGGAAATATACGATTTTCTTCAGGTGTTAGTCGCAATGTAAAGCGGAAGAAATGTAAACAATATAACACAGCGATCTCAGACAGTTTGAAGGTATAAAAACACGCGATAAATGTAGTGGTCTTAGAAATAGATGGAATACAAATAACGATTGGATGAGAACCGCTGATATTGACTTATGCGATATGCTTCTCTCATTGTACGGTAAATTAGTATTTTGAATATGAAATATTGCTCAATGAGTTTTTATTTAAAAATAAAGAATTTTTAAGCTCCCTACAATTAACGCTTTATTTAAAATCATTTATTACAAGTAATTTTAATATACGTTTGGAAATCTTAATAATAAAATCAATTTAAAGATTTAAAATAAATACTCATGCTAATTTAAGATATGAAATCTAACAACCCACGATTTACGGATCAATAGTTGAAATTTATATAGGAAAATAGTTCTCTATGCGCAGTAAAATCATATTTCTAAATTCATATTTTTGTTGTCGAATATAGAAAACTCAAATTAAAAATTCAAATCCTTTATAATAATATACTTTAATAATAACGAAATTAAAAGTCGATCAGTTGTTCTAGAATGCTGCCTGTATGAAATACGGTGACGGCAGACACCTTTTTGCTTCGCAATTAAAAGGAAAACATTCCGTATAAAAAATACTAATATTATTCACTGTGAAAGCTGAGGACCTAAAATGCATTAGAATTGACGGTTTGTTCCTTGTAATTGTTTCTCATCGATTTGCAATCTTCGTAAATCCAAAATGTACAATAAGACGAAAAGTAATGGCGTAAGATATAAGACACATCCTTTCGGTCGAAGCACGTTGTAGAGATATGGAAGATAAGCAGAAGGAGATTACGTGCGCGAGAGAAATAGTGAGGGATTTTCGATAGCACTACATATCGTTTATATTCAGTAATCCATTCCGATGGAAGGACAGGTGAAAAATGAAACTTCGCACGTAACACGCTATATCGAACACCAAAACATCCTTTCCTCACCCTTGTCTCCATATACGCATCTTCTTTAAAAACCCCCTCTGACTTAAGAAACACTCCACCCACCACGACACCACAAGACTTCCTTCTAAAGAAATGTAAAAACGTCTCCTTACGCAGCTTCCCCAACTGCTCTCGAGCCAAATTGAATCTCAGGTGACGGAGTCTCTCTCTTTAGGAACTGCATTGTTTTTTCTTCCTTTTTTCCATCCGCAGTCCGTCGCTCACATTATTCCTCTTTGAGTCCTTTCTTGATTCCTCAACTGCTCGCATCCACTGACGAAAACACAATCAAGACTATTCCGATCGGCTTCGGATTGGTTTGATCTTACCACATACCATTCCAACCACGAAAAAGAATGTGTCAGTGATTCCTTTAACGGAAATACACATAGAGTAACGTAAAATACGTGCTTCACTTGACTGTAATGAGTTCTGAGCTCCTAGAGATTGTAGTAAACATTAAAATACTCCAAAGACTTAATTACTATCCACTCTGCATAATAACTCAAATATAGAGCTCGATTTCAATGGATATTTGTCATCTACTTTTATTATTCTTGAGGAATATAGTTTTGAAGTTCCACCGAGGATACTTACTAGAATGATTGTATATTACACAGAAAACGGATTGATACCTCCCACGAATAAAACATGGTATTTCCATTCATTTATAAGAATTCGTGTTATCATTAAAAAATAAGATTTATTTTCTGTAAATGGCTGATTATTTAAGAGCCATTTATATTTTATTTTTGCAATTATAATCTGCTACATTTGTTTTATTACAGTGTAAAAATTTTCTTGTTTTCACTTTTCTGGGGAAAAATGAGTTTTTTCCTACTAAAACTTCTTTCTTTTCTTCTTTCGTTTCTAAATCCAATTCCTTCTTATTATTTCTATTTTCAGGAAATTAATTTTACAAGGTTCAATTGGAAGACGAAACTTTCTTGCTCCCATTTCGCGCAATAAGGACTATTTCATGAATTTCTATAGTTATAAGTACTCATTTTATACAACTTTGTTTTTTGGTAGAGGATGACTATAAATTAGAACATAAGATATGGTAATCTAATATAATATAATTTCAATTATAAATGAATTCTAAGGACTTATTTAAGTGGTAAAATTGTGATGATTGCCATGTAGAAGTCATATTTATAAAATATTTCACATCACATACGTCATAGTTTAATTATCCAACATATTTTGCATCTGCACATGTCTATTTTGATGCCTTATTTCTCATTATTTATTAGGAGTTTCTTTCCCAATTCTCGAGCGACTTATCCAGAAATCCCCATCTTGTGAAGTCCCAGGAATTTCTTCTCTGCTTTTCTCTACCTTCCCTATTTTCTACTTCCCTTCCTTTTTCTCCTTAAGATAGATGGACCAAATTGGACTTCTTTCTCCAGAAGCATTCCCTAGCACACTAATCCCTGAAAAAGGGAACGCCTCTTTCCTACCGCAAGGGTACTAATAAACGATTAACAAGGACTTCCCTTAAATATCGAGAAACTAATCCCATCAAAGCATCTCGTGACTTTAATTATACCGATTTTGTGCCTTTATTTTGCAGCGATGAATACAGTTTGAACAAGAATTTGAAGTTTCAGTATTACGGAAGAAAACTAAATTAGAGTTCTTTCAAGATTCAACGGAAATTTAGTTTTAGAACACGAGTAATTAACAGCTAGTAATTTTTTCTCAATTCATATCAAAATGATTTTAGAAAAACGTCTAAAATACGAATTTATTTGAATTTTTCGCATTTTTGAGATGTTTAATGAAGATAAACAATTAAGGTAGAATGATTTTAACCGTTCCACAAAATATATTAAAATATATTTCATTTACAGCCTTGCTATAGGTGAACTTCGAAACAATGGTCGTTGATTAAATAAGTTTATTTTTAATGAAAAAATTCTATTTTCATTGCTAATAATGGAAAATATTGAGTAAACAGACTTCACCGTTGAATAACTAGCATACCAGATTCTTGTGCAGATAATTCACAGTATATTAGCATTAGTGTTTAGATACCCATTTGTACAAGCAAAGAAAGACGAAGTAAAAGTATATGAGGATACTTCACTCGTTCTTAAAGATGTTTCCAACAAATTCAAACATGTATGAAATCAAGAGCTAACGTGTAATAAAATATCCAGAATTAATTTAGTAATTTAAAGATGCATTCTAAATTCAGGATTCATACAATAGAGATGATACTCCAATTTCATGTGAGGTGTTTAAATGTAAATATAATAATACAATTATAAATCCACAGCAACAAAATTCCTCCACTTAGCTCCATTCCCAACTCTGATGAGGGACAACTCCTTTGATCTACGACGCCTTCGCTGAGTGGATGTGAATCAGAAGGCGGATAAAGAAAGCGACACATAGTGCGTATCCAATTGCAAAAACGTTATAATTGGATTCGGAGGAAAGTGCGTTTATTCGACGGTTTTAAAACTCTAGCTTCACCACAATCAAGTCAGGATATAATGAATGCAATGTGGGGAATATTGTTTGAACCGCATTTCAGTTCATCAGAATATCTTGGTTTTTGCATCTATGAGAAAAAAATAATCATAATAAAATTTTAAAAAAATCCCTCTGTTGATTATAGCTGAAAAAAGCTGCAAGTTAATGCTACTTACTAATTTCATAACCGCCGAGCATTAATGTCTAATTTCATTGAATGAGTAAAATGGTTCATACAATAAATATTTGGTTAACGAACATCTAAATAGCAAATAATATCCAAACAAATCAGAATGCATACACCCTATGCATATCTTTCTTTTGTTATCTTCCTTGCAAATTTGGAGGATAAGAGTAACAACGTTCCTTTAAACAGGTTTTAGGAAAATTCCTATTGCATTATTGCTTTTCAATATTTAACGATACTTTTTGCAATCCCATGCCTTTTCATGAAAAACTTCTATAACCCAAAATGAAAAGGATAAGAGGCATTTATTTTCAAATCCTGAGCAAAAATAGTCGCTAGGAATTAAGATTGATGAGAATCATATTAAAAGGTTTAATTTGTCCCATCAAGGTGCTCCTACCCGATTTTATTAAGTCAGACGTGAGCGATTGCTTCTCCTCGCTATCTCTTTGCTTCGAAGCTAATTTTTTCCTCATCCCGAGGTATTATTTTCGATGTGCTCGAATTTCGCTTTAAGGTGAACTCTTAAATGGGATATTTTTCGAGCAGCCGTTGGGTCGAATCCAAACTCAGGAGATATCCTTAAGATTCTCTCTACCAAATGTTTCTTTTCCAAAAATATAAGAATTGTCTTGAAATCTCCCATAAGCATTTCCTATTCCAAGCTTATTTCGGGAAGCGTTTAATGTTCATTTAAGAGTTACGAAACTCTTTTCAACGGAAAACTTTTAACAAACGCATACCATAATAAAATTCTTACCCATTAAAATGCTGAATAGAAGATAGAGAATTTCAAAGAAACATTTTTCAAAGAGCTCCAATAAATATGTAAGGAGAACGAAACAACTAACTAATCACTAACATGCTTCCAAAAAAATAAGAACTTTATTAATTTACCAAATTGTAATCTACAATAAATTCTATTTTATTGTTATCGTAAACTCGTGGACTCTAACAAAGATATCATCAACCCATCATCTCTAAGCACTGTGTGTGCGTAATAATGCATAGATCTTGATGATAAGCTCACAGCTTTAGCATACGGAGGAGTGCAACATCTTTGATGGAGTGCATTTCAATTTCCTAGAACCTTGTCTCGTTTATTTCACAAAATTGGCAAAGACCCAAAAGTTCAATTTTATTCGCATCATTTCATTGAATTTGCGTTCATAGTAGTTACAAACCGAAAATCCAATCGCAGTCCGTGAATTTATTTGGTAGACATGCTATCTATGCGTCCACCGACAGTACGTTTTCCATTTATTTTAATTTGAAGATAACTAATCTGCTAATGGCCGGGAATGAAAAACCCTAATTCGACCAAACGGACCTTACGAACGATATTAATCGCGTTTTAATATCGTGGGAGTAATAAAGAGAAGGCCTCGAATTACACAACAATCAAAAGTTGATAAATCAAGTTCATGCTTCAAAGGGCGGAAATTGCAGTCAACTGGGCAACATTTTACGTGGGATCCAAACAATGGCCATTCGACTATTCCACGTATGCGATCCCCACGAACTTTTTAATCGTCGAACAAAGCAGGTTACTAACGAGACCCTGCGAAACAAAACGGTTTCGATTCGGTATTAGTATTTTTTTCCGCGCGATGAATGTAAAGAACGCAAACCAGCCGTTTTGTCTTCCACAAAAATCCCCCCTTTCAATAATTGACAAGAATCGAATGAGTGGAAATGTTGGATTTATCCCCAGAATGTGGATACATTGTTGGAGACACTACGAAAAGGACGAGGTTTATTCTTTGCGCTTTCATTTTTTAACTCCGAAACGAACCGTGGGTTATCGGATGTCCGTTTCAGGCTCTTTCCACGCGAGTTTCGCGGATCAGCGACAAAAGAGAGCTTATGTTGAATAGTGAGAGGGCTCATCAAATGGATTTGAAGTAGGAATAGGTAAATTCAAAATTTGTTCTGAAGACACTGCATTTAAGGATCAAATTAGACGGTTGATGGAACATTTTTGGAGACTTTCACATCTATAGAAAGATAAGTTTAAGACCGTCTATCAATGAAATATAAAAACTGTATTCGATTCCTGGTTGAGAAATATATGCAATGTATATACACTAAGAGTATGCGATGACAAATGAAAAATGTCACATATTATTTCCTTTGGGACAAGAATCGTAGTTCTTTCCTTAGAAGGTATAGTATAAAATAGTGAGAAAGGCGAGTGATTATGACGGTAGAATGTTCAGTGCAATTAACCGATCGACAAGAGTAAGTTTGAGGGAACGCCGTTATGTATCGGAATGTCTTTTTGGAAATAGAGTGGAGGAGATGTGAGGCGGAGATGAGAAAAACTGCGAAATATAGATTCGCGTGCTTTCCTCTTTGATATTCCCCTTCGATTATTTATTGCAGCGTTTCCAGTCAAAAGAACAAAGGAGTAGAGGGTAGATTGAAAAGGGTGCACTATGCCACAGTTGTGAATAAAATCGGAAGGTCGACCTGTCTCTCGTTTAAACGTCGTTCGAGGGATCCTCTTTAACTGCTCCCCGATTACGGCCCCGATTTTTACTGCGTCGTCAATTCCTTGGACAAGAGAAAAGATGGAATTTGGAGTATTCGACCATAAACACTCGTATAAATCCGTGTTTTCGTATTCATGGAAAGAACGATTTACAGAGGAGTGTTTTATTGCGAAGCGCACGTTAATGACGGTGACACGTAAAATGTTTTGTTCGTAAAATATACTCAAGACGCGTTCGCCAAGTCCACAGCATTGAAGAGGACCTTCTATCTTAACTCATCGGGCTTTTACGGATGGCATAATGCGTATGTCTATCCATCTCAGAAAGTAATCTTTTCTTATATCTCATTTACTTAATCGATATAAAGAGTTTCGGCAAGAAACCATAGGATCATACTTGAGTAAATGAAAGAATCTAATTAAAACTTGTAAGTCCAAGAAAGTGAACGTTAATCATGTCTTTCCACATTTTATAGATCATTTATAAATTATAATTCATAGAACTTGTTGATAAAATTTTTAAATGAAAATATTTAACTAGAGAAACACTGATTATGGCATAAAATTCATTCAAAATCATCACGAAGTCTATCTTGCTTGAAAACAATTTTTAAAAGTTAATTCAGAAGGATGTCTATGATCCCAAAATTTTCATCTGAAACCGATAGGTAATTTATCAGCATTAAATGTTTAATCCAAGAGTTAAAGCCTGTATATAATTAAAGAATTTATATTTTGAATGCGACATGTCATCAGAGAAGACAGTGATGGCCCGAAAAACGAATAATTCCACCGCCAGGGCCTCTCCATGTCTGGTCTTTCAGAGAAACCCGCACGTCTGCTTATATTTCCTCTCCTTTTTTCCTAGTATACAACAACCCTCTGAAATGTCTCTCCAGCGTCACCCTCAGCCTTTGGGTATTTGCGTAGTCGCTGCGTCACAGTGCTGCGGTCAACAACAATGCGAGACATCATAATCGCGGCGGTCATTGAGAAAAAAGAAGAGGGCGCTCGGAACAGCAGCCTGTTCAGTCCCACGCTCAAAATTATAAAGGCATATGAGAAAGGGGTTTAAAGAGGAATGCTGGCTTAGAACTCCGTGTATTAGCCGAGAAACCCGAGTCCCCGAACGGAATAGCGCAATCATTAGACTTTCGCGTGAAAATCACCCGTCGAGAATCGTAGATTTAAACCGCATTAATGAATTAGGAAACAGCAATCACTCACGAGCTAATCGAACGTTTCCCTTACGGAACCGATACATCCGTTCTCATGGGAATACTCTGAAAGTGAAAGTGTACGGAAAAGCATCCGATGGGAACGTGAATATATCATTGAAACTCCAAATCGTGGGGATGATAATCCCGAATATTCGACACATGTGTATCCAATGACTATCTGAGAGAGAATTTTATACTTGTTAGTATAGATACTGTTCACTATTTATCGGACTAGGTTAATTTAGCATGGAATCGTTGGAGAATAGTAATTGTCACAAAGAGCGAAAAGGAATGAAATAAAAATAACGATACTTTTACGATAGTTGCTAATGAATTTTATATTAGGTAAGATCGTTGGCTGAAATATATTCGAAAGAGATCCGCGAAAGTAAAATATAATACAATTATCCGTTATTAATTAGCTAATATTAAGATTTTCTCGTAAAAGAATAGCTGATGGAGATAGAAATGAGATGTCAACCATGATACAGGATCGTCTATTGAACTACAATTAAGTAGTGCTTAATTATTGTATATACTTCACTCAGCAGAGAGGAATAGAGATTTGAGGAGAAACAGTCGGCAGAGGGCAGGCGCACAGGGACCCTAGAAATAAGATGCACTCCAATCATAGATGGGTTTTTCTTTAAAAAGAACGACAAAGAACCAGAAAGGGAATTAACGTACACTCTATGGATAATGAGAAAGTAAAAAAACTAAAAATTGAGGTCAAATATGGAGAAAGATGTAAATTAAAAGAAATGTCTGAGGGTCCGGACAGAGGTCCAAATGAATGATGCGGATGGATATGGCTACTGGAAAGATTTTAAGAAGACTAAGAAACTAAAGGTTCAAAAAAGAGAAAATGCGGATGTAGATGTAAGAGGAAGAAGAAGAGGGAGTAGATGAAGTAAGGAGAATCATTCTGTCCATGAGTAGGGATTCCGAAGAAGAAAGATTTGGAGGCTGAATAAGGGTTTTAAGGGTTTGATGGTAAGAGGTCTGGGTTGAGTAGGAGGAGTAGAAATATGGAAGATTAAGGAAATGGGTAGAGATGAAGGTTAAGTACGGACTGAGGTTAACAGATGGCAGATAAGACAGTGAGAAAATCCTCCCTCTGCCATATCATTGAGCTTTAATTCGGAGTTAATGAGGCAATCAAAGGATTTGAATGGGATTAGACTGCAACGCGTGATTTGCTAGGAGATTAAAAGAAACACAATTGCTTGGTTTCAAGAGAGAGATTGTCGGCCTACTTTCACCTTCCATATTGTGACAGTCTGATTCAAAAACATTCTGAGACTGATAAAAAGAATTCAATAAATATTAATGCATTAATATTTATAATGATGAAATGAATTAAGATTTCGAAATTCCACTCTTTAGTTGATAAATGTTATGAAATTTCTTTTTAGACTACATAGCATAACAAATTTTAAAATTTGTGAAAGTAAAACAACAAAAATATACAATAAATGAAATATTTGAGTTATGTAGTGTAAATAAACATCGAATGAGTAAATGAAACATATAATGCGAAAGACATTCGATATTTCACAACTGTTATAAAATCGGTCGACTATTGATTTTAAATTGAATGAAATTCATCTGTAAATAAGACGAATTCAAAACTCAAATTTATAACTCTTTATAATTCAAATAAAATTTATAATACTCAATCACATAATTATACTAACTACTGAAAAATAATATCGTATTTGAAAATTATGAAACATCAAGTACAATTTTGAATAGTTCTACCGCTACACCAAATTGTAGCTACAATCAGATGAAATAGAATTGAATTGGAAAATTTTTTTTTGAAATATAAGGCACAGACTAATCATTCTTCTTCAGCATATCAAAAGAACCTCACAATCAAGGCAATATATATTGCATTTTTATCTACTTAAATCTTTGTAATTATATCTATCACGACGCTTCCCGGCTATCATCCATATTTATTAAGGGCGATGAACAATTACATCGGAAATAATCGTAATAAATCTCTTGTCGGAGCAGTGAAAATGTATTTCATACGACTTTTAAATTATTTCTCACTAGCAATAAGATAAATAACAAAGTTGACTTACTGTAGATTATTGTTGGCTTTACGACACAATTACAAAGAAGATGATACAAATATTCCTCCATTTTGTCATAAGATAAATACTGAACTATGATACATCAGATGGAGCCAATAATGGAAAATGAATATAACAAAAAAATTACTGATGGAAATGAGACCTAGAAGACAGTAGAGAGGTCTGATCCAGAAATGGCGATTTCTACAGAAAAATATTTAAGCGATTTAAGAGAAGAAGGAAACATCAAAAAGAAAGAAAGCGCCTAAAATGGAAAAACGAATGCAGTGATTGTGGGAGAAATAAGCAAAGAGATTTAAGGAAAAGGGAGTAATAAATTGAGAGTGACAGCGGCAAAAGAAAGACTAGATAAAGGAGAAGGAGCAAATTGAGAAGGGATGATCGGTGTTTGGAGGATTGACGGCAGAATGGCAGACTTGATAAGGGAGAACGAGATTAGAGACGGATGGTGGAACATGGAGAAGGATGCGCAAGATTCCATGGAATGGATGACTCAGGTTGAAAAATGAGGAAATAGTGCTTTTATAATTGTGTGTGAAAGGGGAGAAGGAAAATAAATAGTTTCTATTGTATTTATTCATTTCTTATGCTATCATCAACTTGTACATGTTTCTGAATATTACATTCCAACTTTAAAGAGCAAAGTTCTCACTTCAACTTCTCACAAGGTCTACACTTCTATAACGGTACATCTACAGGCTAATGCTAAAATAAGGCTATGAATTGCATTCATATTTGATCTCGTTTCATAATAGACTGAATAATGAAACGTTTCAAAGGAACACTTCTACACTAAATTAAACCAACGGTACAAACACTTCTAGCATATTGGATGTTTTTACACAAATAAATACGAAAATTTGAAATAGAATCGGTAGAATAATGAATTTAATCCGGTTAATAATCTACTTGTTCTATTCACAAGAGAAAATGGACGGTTTTCATTTCCTCGGGTAACTGTCACCATGATACTCTTCGTAAAACGGTTGAGGACCCAGACAATCACCTGAGCGAGATAAATTATATTACAAGAACAAACGTCGCATTATGCTTTCGCTCTTTCGAAAAGAAATTCGATCGATCCAAACCACGTTGATCGAAGTGGTAATATCCTCAGACCACACTCTGAAACCACAGCGGGGCGTCCTTTCTATCGAATTCTTCCCTCAAAACTCTACAGCCTTCAGTTACCAAAAATCCTCCAGAAGGACCTCAGCCTCTTAAAGGCTGCCTCACCTCTCTTTATTTCCTCCTTCTAAACCCTCTCTCTTTTTCAACTCCTAAAGGTCTTCCACATGCAAGATCCTCCTTCCACCCTTCTCAGCAAAGATTCCCCTCCTCAAACTACTCCTCAAGTTCTTTCTCTCTCCACCCTTTCTCAAGGAAAAAAACCTTTCCCTCCCTCCACCTTCCGAGGGGCCTTCCAACTTCAAATAATCCAATTACTTTCATAGGCCATTAGGCACTCAAAAGCCTATGTCAAACGCGGGAGAGCGAAGAAGGGAATAAGAGAAGCGACGGAGGAGAATATGGTGTGAGAAGGTTTTTTCGCAAAGAAAAAAAGGTTTGGCGCTCAGTCGGTGTAAGGCGGTGGTGGATTTGAGGAGGAGCGGGTGCCAGGGAATAGAAGGAGATTATGGGTTGCATGGAAGGAGTACAGGAGGAAGAAGTGTTAAAAAAGGTTTCTTCCCTCTTCTTCGATCTTCTTTCTGTGTCTTCCGTCGAATCTCGGAGGAAAAAATTAGGGGAATAAAAAAATGCGTCAGTTTTGGTGAAGGGGAGCAAAGAGGATATGGCCAACGAGTTGCCAAAAATGCAGAATTGGATCATATTGATTCTACGCATTATTCCACTGTACAAGTTAGAGAAAAAGGGGGGAAATTATTGATAGTCCATCTGATAAATCTTACATTGAATAGAAATGCAAAATCATTCCGTGTACCATTTGTAATTCGCATAAAGATGGTTGAAATGGGTAAAATTTTAAATGCAGTCGATTGAATCGAGCGTTCCATTTTTCACATCAAGAAACGGAATATTCAACGATAAATAATGAAAATGATATTGTTTATGAAGAGATATTATTCGCGATAATTAAGTTCCGATTTCTGAATAATATAGTTAATAGGGTTAAACTCCCTTATCCAACTATATTAAACAAATTGAGGGATAAAATGACTTCTGTTATCATTTATAAAATACATTAAATCTGTTGGACGAATATTTTTTATAAAATTTTAGAATAAAAACCAATTAAGAAACGATAGAATAATTCATTATTATTCCTATACCAATTTCTTATAACTAATAGTTGAATCGTACTTAGATTCACAAGTGTACTTCTTCCATGTGAAATAAAAAATATTTTTTACAAATATGAATCAAGTTAGGTCGCGAGTAAATCACGTTAGAATAAATTTTATTTGAATAAATTATAAGAAATTTTCAATTATAAAATCTCATAACCAATCGTGCTCAAAAATTAACAGCACAATAATTTAATTTAAACTAATCAAAAAGACTCATTTTGTTTCAATGATAAATTTACGAGTGAAAATACATATTAAAGTACCAAAGAGGTTTATCATATTTTCATCGATATGGAAAAACGGCAACCTCAAAGGGAATTATACATTTAAAAAAACTTAACCACAGCATCATTTTACATTAAAATTAACTTAATTTACAAGTTATTATCATCATTGAACTGATAATTTGAAAAATTAGATGGAGAAACGTGCACAAAAAATTTATTTCAACTTTCCCATCTATGGCAACAGGTTTTCCTATCGAATCAAAATCCACTTCTCATTAGATGGAAATAATTCTTCTATTAAAAACAGTGCCCCCATAAAGTACAAGAGAGGAAAAATTCTATCCAAATAGAATGAGGTTTGTTTGGCACAGGATCCAGGCAAGTTCCCTTGGGAATCATTCGTTTTATAAGAAACCACGAAATCACCTCCCCACCTTCTCCTGCTGCTTCGGCGGGGTCAAAGTTCAAAGCTGCGAGAAAAAGTTTCCAGAGAAGAAGTGAAGGAGGGGAGAGTGTCCCACACCGAAGATCGATGGCAAATTAATGACTTATATCAGAAAGAGAGAAGGGAAATATAGGAAGAGTATGAGATGGATAAAATAGGAAGAGGGGAAGATGAAAGGGAAGGAAAGGTGGAAAAAAGGCACATCAAAGAAACATACGGCGATGGAAGAAAAAGAAGGAAATTTTCAAATGTAGGGCGATGGATGAGAGCGTATAGAAATCGAGTAAAGGAGGAAACGGAAAAGTAACTCAGATGAGATGGTTTAAAGAAGTGAGGAAAATTAAAAAATAAACCAAGAGTAGATAAAGTAGCACGGTAGAAATAGGTACGTGATATGTAAGTTCGAAATGGGGGCCCTTGACAAATAAAAGGGTTTTCTTTAAGAAGTTTAAAGGAGAGGTGTTTTTGATGGGGGCCCTGATGGAAAATGAAGTTTCATGAATCGAGGAACACAATTACAACGGTTTTTTCTCAAGACATAATTTCTTGGAAGATTAAGGAAAATGGGAAACAATGCACACTAATTAAGGATAACTTATAACGAAAGTGGGGCCAAATATGAGAACGGGTTGTCTGAGGTAAACAAGGAATAAAGAAATAAAGAGTTGATATATGCTCTGACTTGAAAATGTGAAAACGACAGATTTATACTCTTGTTTTAATTTTTCTATGCTAAAGAGCTGTGATGGAATTATAAGAGAGAATGAAATTTCTAATAGTCTTTAAATAGTTTTTTCATCGACTATCTTTATATATTAACAATATTTACATTCACTCTATTAAAACATATATTGAGTAAATATATTATGGTTGATATGTTAAATCAAACATTCATTCCGCGTTAGAAAGCATACATACCGCCTTAAAACATTGGGTGAAGAAGTAGGAGTAATGAGAGAAAGGAGGAGAAATGAATCCCTACTTTTTCATACACAAATTGTCTGCAAGTTTCTATTTGTTCATTGATGCTGCATTATTTATGTGTGATGGAACTTGTGGGTGTCACTGAGGAAATGACGCAAGGGGCGGTTGAGAAGATGAACGAAGGAAAAGCTGTCCTGGAAAAGAGATTGCCTCGATTGAAAACCAAATTGCCAAAGAGAGATGAAAGAAAAGGGGAGGTATAATGATGAACGGGATGAAAAATTTTCTGATGAATTTTTAAAGGGAGACGAGTAAAAGAGGGAAATTATGAGGGAATTGTGTACAAACACAATGGAGAGGAGAAAATAAATTCCAACATCCAAAGTGATTCTATGGGAACGGAATGAACACAGGATTATTTTTGACAGCAAAATTAAATGTTTACTGCAAAATTTTGATAAAAATGTCGTAAAAAACAGTTTTGTGCGGTTACTTGTGCATACGACCGCAAAAAAATTCTGCGTTAATGTTATCCAGTATTTTATTCTACTAAGGCTAATACATGAATCTTCCGTATGAATACATCCCTGCCAATATAAATATCACTATTTTCATATTTTTGTAGAATGAATTTGAATAAAATGAGTGATCCATAAGTGTTTCTATTCTATGTAAATTGCTCGATACCCAAAAGGTAGGGATTTAAAGGAATAAAAAGAAACCAAGAAAAGCTGCTATCATTTGTAGGAATGATGTTTGTGTAAACAAAGTTCGTATTTATAAAACAGGAAGACGACAACGTCGGAAAAATATGGAGCCTCTATAAAAACAAAATACAAATAGAATGGCGTAAAGAAAGGATATGGCAAAGGAAAATAAGGACAGTGAGAGAAAGAAGATGGTCCTCAAAGTGGAAATAGAGACATCTAACAGAAAGTACATAAAAACGCCTTCTGCTACTCCAAGCGCAGTCCTTGTGTTGCATATTCAATTGGAAGTAAGAAACCATTGCGCCAGCTAGGAAGCCCCAGAAAGACTTACAGTGGAAGAAATGGACTTTTTTGAGCCTCTTCCTCCAAGATATAACATTTTTCTCCTTCCGAATCTTTCCCTTCTTAGAAATTTTAATGAATTATTTTAAGAAAAACATATTAAAATTTATTATATATATATCCCATCTTTCAAATACGCCAATGCATTTAATTTTATACGGATAGAAACGCACCGCGTACTATTTGAGAATATTGAATATTATTTTTGAAAGTGTGACATGGGTTTGAAATACTGTAGCAATGGAGTTCTCACTTCTACGCATTCTCTTATGAACAAGAACCGTACAATCGTCGCATTATTAATGAAAGCGTTAGGTATCTCACTTGATACTACCACTCGACGCTATTTACGAACCATCTGCCTTGGAGATCAATTTTGTTTGTAGGGAAAGATGCGTACTAGAGAATTTGAGTTATTACGATCATTAATTATACATGAATCGATAGAAGGAACCTTCCTTCACTGTCAGGAGAGAAAATATTTAGCTCGAGATACTGAATAGGTTAAATCGTTCAGTTTTTACCTATCTTAGCAAAGTATATCGTCCTTTCTTCGTACACCGCAAGCTTCGATAACCGTCGATGTTTCTGATATTACTAAAAAGTATTGACTGCTCTGCTCTCCATGATTCCTGATTATACGTTTAAATAACTTAATAATACAGATACAGAGATACAATAAGGATAATATCATTATAATATTATGATAAATTCTAAACATCAAGATATGAATCACTTTAGGATAGGACTGAATGAACTGTATACGCATTTAAATGATTAAAAACATAGTTGCAGAAGCAAAATAACAGAGTAGGAAGTTCGTCGAAAAAATAAGAAATATATCTTTTTACTGATTATCACTTAGTGTTTAAAAATGGACGGTATTCTTGAAGATTTTTACTTACATATCCTATTTATTCAAGCAAAGGGATATTAAGGGTAAGGTAAAACTTTGCCAAGAATTTGATTAATAAATCAAAGCAAAACGTTGAGATTCGAGCATACATTATCATCACCACAAGATACACTCTTCATTGCTCTCTCGTCGTTTCGGGAATTTCCTTTTATTTGCTTTTCCTTGAACAGCGATTGATTTCTATTTTCCGAAAGAACTTCTTTCGCTCGAACTGTCAAGGGAGACACGGACCCGAAACCGTTGAAAATCATTCGACTGACCACGTCACGCCGAGAAATACTCGATTTGACAGCTTGCGAAGCGATGTCGACGGGAAATTGGGAAAATGCAGCATATTTCCCCTGTCGAATGGGGAAGATATGCAGAGGGCGCGCTATCTCGTTTTTTGACTGCAATACTTGTATTTATTCGGCGCAACGGCGTTACGGCCGTATTTCGAAGGGAGTGGAATTCACGAGGGAAAAAAAGCTTAATTGAAAGGTACGCAAACATGTTCGGTTGTGGGTACAAATAATTGATCGTGTAATTGAATCGCCCGATTTAACAGAATGACGGGAGTTCTCGTAGTGCGTCCGAGAGAAGGAAAAACACATCGAAAAAGATAGTCCCCAAGCGCACGTGTTGCGAATCGAATTTTCGAATAAATCGAACAAAACTTTGGGCTGTATTATTTGTTCGCCACAAACAACGGCAATGGAAGCGGCGGTCGAAAAAAATGCCACGAACAAGTTGACGAAACACGGGTTGCGAATTTCTTGGAAAGGAATTTGAAGGTAGCTCGCGAACACGTAACTTTTGATGCGACAGTTTGAAAGAAAGAATAATGACCCCAAACACGCTACCGATTTTGAAAAGGAGAAGTTGAAGATTATGATTGCCAAGATTCGTGGAAATGCCCCTTTTCCTTCCAATTTCCGTTTTCTTGTTACGGAGGAAATTTAAATTTGTGTGGTCGAGAGGAATACGGTTTGGGAGCAACAGAAAGAGAGTTTTTCGGGGGTTCGATAGATTGGAGAGGGAAATAGGAACGAGGGTGGGCAATGCCACGGAAGAATGAGAAATGTAAAAGAACATTGGGAGAAAAAATTTGCCAAGTACAGATACATTTCGATGTCTAACGAGTTTTCAGCGGAAAGAGGGAAATTAATGGCCAATTGAAGAAAGATAGCACAACTCACAATAATTATAAATTATCACGATGCAATATCATAACCTCTTAAATTCAACAAATAAGAGTTTGATCATAATAGAAGCAATCAAACGAAATTGCTCGTTTAGGTCTAAACTTTATTAAAATCACCTCAATGTGTAATTTTCGTAGACAAAAGTAATTAATCTGAGAGTGATCTCATCTATAAGCATAACCATATAACATTTCTTAGGAAAAAATAAATATTTTGATCAAAAATGTTAAGAAAGGGTTTATAGAAATATTTTATGACTTTTTTAATGTGTTTTTCCGAGATCGAGGTTTTAAGATTTAAATTCCAATAAAATCGAATGTATATTCTAATATAAGGTATGTAATATGTGTATGTATGCGTACAAAAAATTGCTCTTATTTTGTTGTACTTTTTTATAATTTTGCATCGATCAATTGGAATTTCTCCAAAAAATGACAAATTATAATAATAACAATATATTGCGAACATTTTTGATTCTCCTTTCTCAAAGCTCATAGTCTATACACTGTCAGATTAGATAAAATCAAAGCACGGAAATACATCTAGCTTTCCACGTGTTAAATTTTTATGTACTCCTAGTAAAGTTTCGCAAAGTGTTTAACACCCTTTGCATGTGCACAGGCGCTCACACGTCCATTCATACACGTTAAAAGGATTAAAGAAGTGAAAGTTAAATGGAGCGAGAGAGGTCGTACTGAAATGGGGTGGCAAAAGAGAAATAGCAGGGAAGTCGGGGAATATGCAGAGGAAAAGAAAATAGAAGAAGGGAAATGGGGCAAACGGGATCGCAAAGGACAGAAGAGAGGGAGTATGGGGCCGCGAGGGATCACTCTTTCGATGAAGGAAACGAGCAAAACAAATAAAAAACATGAAAACACATAATGAAGGCTGCAAATTCCGAAAGAGCGGTGAAGCATAGAGGATTTGGAATTTTATTCGTGGGCTTCTAAAGAGGGTGTGAAGGGGAGCGAAGGGAAACTTGAGTGGTCAAGAGGAGAGAGGAAGTGGTAGATTGGGAAAGAAAACCGAATATAAATGCTGCGTTTGATAACGAAGGATAAGTGGAATTTTCCTGGGCAATGAGTATTTTCGGTCTGAAAAGGCAGCGGGTATATGGTTTTGTATTTTTGGAGGAAAAAGATTATCGGAGACGTGGAATAACAAGGAGAATCCAATTATTCTGCGAGTCCTCGTCCGTTCTAAAATAACGGTTTTACGTATTCATTTGTTTTTTCAAATATAAAATCCGCAGTCCCACAGCATTTCCTTCCATTAAAGGGACCTTTTCTATTTATCGTTTAAAGCTTGCTTTTACTTGAGAAATTTTTTATCTGAAATTGAATATTAAAAGTTAAATTCGCTTCGAATACCAGTCTCGGAAACATCCTGATAGCATATCTCAACGATCAGATAAAATGAGGAAATATCGATTGAAACGCGGTACATTACAAAATGGTGGCTCTTTCTTAAAGCAGTTTTCCCAATATATATTCATATACTCGATGGGAAAATATCATTATATATATATATATATATATATATATATATATATATATATATATATATATATATATATATATATATATATATATATATCATAATATATGCTAAATCATATTTTCCCCCTTGCCAGTTTTCACTAATCACATATATACCAATTCAAAACAGAACAAGTGCAGCTCATAGAATATTCACCGATCCCCGAACTTCGATAGAATTACTAAAGTACAGATTTTTACCAAATGATTCATAGATAAACCTAGATCAACTGAGGCCGTTTGGTTATCAAAGACCCTAAGAAGATGAATAAGGGCACCATGCTAATCAAAGAGTACATAAAATATGCAAACGTACAAGGACTTTTCAACCGCAAATAATTCCCATAACCACTCAAGCTCATCTACTTTTTCATGGTGAATTATTAACGGGAATGTATAGTAGCCATGATGCATAAACTGAAAAAGAGCTTAAATAAATATTTCTTCAAAACAAACAAAAGCGTCGAATGAAGAGGCTGCTAATTTGTGGCAAAAATCAATGATCTGCAGAAGGCGGATATAAAGAGGAAAAGAATCAAAATACAAAGCTGCCCATTCTTCACTGCCGAAGGCATTTGATGACACAGAAGTGGGGCTTAAAAAGGGTTGGAGATGCGTCTCCAGGGCCAGTAAATGCACCGCTAGGGAGTTCGGAAAAAAGCGGCAGTAGAATAGGAAACTGTGACGTAAATATTTCAACGCCCCACTAAGAGGGGGATTTATGCGGCACGAGGACATTTGGAGTGTTCGGGAGGTTATCGAACACTAAAAAGAGGGTTGTCACTAGAGTACAGTGCGCGTTCGACTGAGTTACGGTGTGCCCATCTTCTGCCGCAGCAAACGCAGATCACTTCAAAAGTCCCCTTCCAACCAATACCTTCCCACAAACTATCCCCCTCTACACCACGTGATCTCCTCTTTTGACGTCGCCAAGAGAGAGAGTAACCCCGAGATAACCAACAAGGTTAACGTTTCGGGAAGACGAGGAGCAGAAGCTGCCCATCCGAAAAGTTTGCTCGAGCCTAATGCGATAAGAGGTTAAACCATCATCAATCGGTTTTGCCTGCGAAACGGGAAATGAATGAATTACGGGCTGTGTGCACGCATGTGAGCGGTCGCGCGCCCTCCAGCGGCTGTGTTTGCATGTTTCCGCGCGGACTTGGTAATTGTGTAATTGCTCACTTGGTCGAGAGGATTTTAGCAGGGCCGGTGTGTTGGTTCGAGAGGAGAAAGCTGCCTTCGACGAAATTGTAATGTGGTTATTCCAGGCGATAGTAACTCTACATTTTCCCCGACACATCGGAGTTCGCTTTTGCGGAATAACATTCGCGACGAGAATTAATAAAAGAATGAATGTGATGATTACCGTTCGAAATCTCTCAATAGAGTTGGATTTGTAAAGCCATAAGAATGAAGAAACGGGTCTTTTTCCTCGTTACGCCGCATTATGCCGACTCGTTTCCATGACAATAGCCATCAATCAGAGGAAGGACGGAATCCGGTGAAATACGCGCAGTTAACGGAATAGAGACGAATTAAAGAGAGCGGTCAAATTAAGAAGGTCTTTGAGAGCACTCTGAGACCGCCATGAGAAGGATGAAAAAATAAACATTCGACGGCGGTACAGACTCTTTATTTCAATTTGCACACGGGCGACACCGAAAACGAATTTGCAAAGCAAATTGATGGAAAAAAGAGACGAAAGAAAAAGAAGTTCTCTTTATTTTTTAAAGGCCCCTCCAAACGGCGAACACCACTAACACGGCAAAGACGGGAGAAAAAATATTCTCGAAAGAGAAAATCGCTGTAAAGAGAACATCATCTACTCCCACCTCTCCTTTTTTTAATTCTTCGGCCCTTTCCCGCAGAATGAAGTCACAGCAGAGAGGCAGCAAGTGTTAAAGAGGATTACGAGGACACGGCAAAGAAATAAGTACCTAACATTTTGCACTCTATGTTCTTTCCAATGGAAAAATAACGTGAGGAATTTTGCGGGTTTTTCTTTCTGATGGTTGAAAACAGAACTATATAAGACAAGATAATGCAGAAATGAAATTATGCGTCATAAAGGAATAATAAATTACGTTTCACCAGTTTATTACTCTTTATCTTCTACCTCTTCCCCAATAGTCCCGGAGATTTCGTCAAGAGTACGGAATTGAGTAAAATTATCAATTTCCCCAAGATTTGCACAGGCCTTAGGCTGTTTGCACACGAGAAATGTAAATTGAAAACTAACTACCGAGAAAGATGAGAAGCTTTCGTAGTAAGAGGATAGCAGTGAACTTAGAGATAAATAAGGAAGAAACCTGTTAAAAGTGGATTTACCTTTCATCGAAGATGAATAAATTGCAATCCTAGTATCTCAGGATGAAGAGAAACCGATCCCTGTGTGTGGGAAGAAAAAAGGGGTTTACCGAGGCATTTGTGTACATCTACCTAGGAGGCGTTTGGTTGCCTGTGTGTGTAGAGTGGATGGACCAGCGGTGAGGAGAGCTCCCCTTAAACAAACACAGCCACGTGCGGAATATCTACTGTGTGTTTACGTCTGCCGAAGAATATCTCACGCACTTCGCGACGAGTGTGAAAAGACCCCCCAAACTCTCTCCAGAACAAGGGTGTACCTGCTAGGCACCAACAGTGCCACTGGTTGAGCACCCGATGAAGTCCTAATGAATGAGCGCTGGCGGTAGAGCACTTTCAGAGCAGTGCTATGAATACCATATATTCGAATAATACTTATTTTAAGATCTCTTTCTGATTTCAACTAGGATATTAAATAAATAAACTGCACATTATTCACTTACAAATGTACTTATTATTTTTGATGTATTGCAAATTTCATCAAAATCATACGTTTACATATACATTTACATTACTACCCTCGCAAATCGCCTTGTAGCGTTTGGCAGGGGGTGTCAAGACACAAAGTCTTTAACAACTGTTTTTTTATTATCGCATCTTATATTATCGGGAAAGAAATACTAATATATTAAAGAATAATATGTTATTATTGCAATTAAGTTCACTTGTTTTACCGTTAAGAGATCATTATATTAATAGTTGCTTTCAGGAAGTGGTGCTATTGGAAGCTATCATACTACCCGTAAGTTTCTGAGAAATTGGTAGAAAAACTATTAACCTAAACATCTAACCTCAGTAATATTTTCAGATACTATGGAAAACAGTGCAATGGAACGTACTGACGCAGTATATCTTAAAAGTCTGTTGTACTGAATCGGAAAGGGAAAATTATCCTCAATTTTTTGTGCTATAAGATCGCTATTTTTCAATTACCATGACATTAATTTAGAAAGTATGCAATACTATAATATTTTTACTGTCATTTTGAAATATTTCCCTCATTGATAACTTGATTAAATAAAAATTTTAAAATAAACTTGAGCCCAAATTAAAGTTCAGGCATAAACACCTATTTATAGAATAATTTCAGTGAGGTACTTTAAGATCATCTCAAAAGGATCGCACGGCTCGAAGAACCATAGTACATAAAACTTAATCACTACGACAAAGATGTCGTTATTGTTACGCGTATATAATAATGAAAATGTGTAAAAATCTAAATAACCGTTGCACATCAAATGTTGGAGAACAAGATAAATAATAGGTCTTCAGTTTTGTCACCACCTTCATCTATGTTATGCAGAGGGGATAGGCGATCAATTTCGTAAAATGTATCCGGTCAAAGCTAATCTACAGAGGATAATACAGCCATAAGAGATTCCTCAAACGTCATTGACCTCCAAAGAATTTCTTTCTGCTATATTTCGCGAGTCTGGCGTTGCTCTCAATTGGTAATCACCGGCATAAATATCAACCATCAACAAGAAATTTTCGACGAGATGATTGCATCGAAATGGCATCTTAACATTTGATTTTCATAACAGTTTAAGTCATCGATTGGGTTATTTGAAAATCAATCCCATGATTATGTGTTATTAATAAATCCCTGAACTCGTGAGCGTTGAGTCTCGAGCAGGTTCTACGAAACCGGCTTCCAGGCATCGCCTTTCTAGCAACTGTAATGGAATATTTAAATGACCCTGTCCGCTACATATGTACGTTTCCTTCGAGGGCATTCTAAGAAAATACATCAATTTTTATCAGCTTAACGAATCTCCAAGACGGCATAAACACAAAAACGATTTTTTAAGAAGAGATTGAACACAAAATTGCCTCAATAAAACAAACATTTGAATTAAATCATAATCCAATTAATGGGAAGCATTTTATAACTTCAAATATACAAAAGGAATCAAACAGCAGAATTAAATTAAAGCAATTTCATTTTCATGGACAGTCACGAGGCTTTGTGCCAACTCATGCACGTAAATTACGATCGGAAAGGCAATTAAAAACTTCATTACTCGAAAAACAAGAAGAGCAGAAAACACATGATTAGTGGCGATTACTCTATCAAAATGTAAAAACTGATTTTTATTCCGTAGACTTCCCTTCCGTTCCATATCACGCCAATTAATTAAAAAACCGGGAAAAATCCCACAATAGGTGTAAATGTACGCCCATTTTACCCTGAATCCATTAACAGATCAAGCTAACTACTAATTTAAAGATTAACTTGACTTTGTTTGAGATGTTTTAAAACATTGTAAATTGGATTTAACCAATCCAATACTATACATTGGATTGGTTTAGATTGTGTAGTGTAAGAACAAAACAAAAATGTATATTACAATTTAGAAAATGTTGTAATTGCCAGCATATAAATATATATATATATATATATATATATATATATATATATATATATATATATATATATATATATATATAGATTATGTTGTCTTCCAGCAATTGGTACTATGAAGCCTATACAAATCATACTTTTTACTATTATTATTGGGTAAAGAGATTAAGTTAGGCAAGTTTCATTCGCCCTCCACGCAAATTAAAACTAAATATATTGCATAGAAAGTCGCATATAAAAATATTTATGAGTCGTACGAAAGAATTAAGTGGTAAAAAAGCTGAGTTTATCGCTCTAATAAAATTACAGAAGTAAAATTGACATAATGTGCTGACGTTCAATAATGTGCTCAGTTTCTCGAGAAAATAAATTCTCAAAAATAGTGTAACGGATATGAAAGTTGATTCAATTAATTTAGTAAGCAATAAGCAAATGAAAGATTGGATTCTATTAAGCATTGGAGTATGGTTACTTTCTTCCCACGGATACCTTCAGGTTTAGAAGATTATAAGTTTTAACTTGTTATAATTGTATATCATACAATACGTTGCAATTTTTTCATCGAGAATAAACAAATCATAGATTACCGGCCTCGTTGGCGGAATGGTTAGCATGCTGAGGTCCCGGGTTCAAATCCCGTGTGAGGAGAAAATTTTCCCCTCAGGGTCTGGATGTCTGTGACGTCCGTTGTTGAGTTTAAACCACACTGTAATTTTCTGTAATAATTGTCCCGAAAGAGGATGTTTGTGTGCGGTCTTTGTTAATAAATAAATTAATAAATAGAATATTACGAAATATTTGGGGATTCTCCAAACACTGCAGCCTCAATTTACAAAAAAGAAAATATTCTGGAAGGAGTGAATTTTATATGTTCTCTAAGCATTGCATCAGGTTAATTTTATTGAGTAAAAATAACTATATAAGTGTTCAATTTCATAAAGAAATCTCATTTTAATTACACTGAAATAGTTTCTCCTGCAAAAACTCGTTTCGTTGTCATATAGAGAAAAATATAGCCAGAATTTTATTCTGAGACGAAAAATTGTATAAAACAACGAGACATCGAGTGTGAAGAGGAAAATTTTAAATAACAAGCTCGTAAATAACCCAATTAGCATGTCTGTCAAATAACAGGCGACCATAATAGGAGAAAGGGGCACGCTAGACTCAGGTAGCAATTGACAGTGGTAAGTCCAATTTGGGCCGAGACTCACAAAAGAGCCCACAATAGAACCAACTTCGGGCGGAAGGGAGGGTTGCCATTTGAGTTTCAAACGAAATGGAGGACAGCAGGAGATATACGCTTCATTTGCCCCCTATGAGCCTTTGTGAGTATATTTGTAAGGCACCCTCCGCATTCAATTCCATACCTCCTGCATATTCCGTTATAGAGAATATTCCCTATCGGATCTGCAGATGGAAGTGGAGCAAACCGTGGTTTTAAGAGCGTCCAGAAGGTAGAGATAAAATGCATATTGGTAGGAGAGAGGTTCAGATTGCCATAAATCTCGAAGGGCCGAGCGCTTTTGGGTGGGCGTCGAAGGACCACCCCAACTTCAAAGCTCCATCACCAGCGGAGACTTGCTGGCCCATCGAGGCTATAAGAGGAAAAGAAGGCAAAGACCTTTACAATTCATGCAGCAAAGGTCGACTACGGGCACAGTCATCCATTGTGTTGCCACAACAACCCTCGACGTAAGAGGAAGTATTGGAGATAAAAAGAAGGAAATATACACGATAAGGTGAGGGGCGCACTTTACTGCGAAGATACAGTTCGAGTGTGAAATGCCTCTTGTGGGTGGCGAGAAATCCAAGCAGTGAGAGAGGAATAAAATAGGAAAAGGAGAATTTAAGGCACTTCAGATAAAAATATCACTGAAATAAACAACGAATAGGTGATCATACTTTGTATGAACATGGTCTTCATGATGTTTGCAAAAGTTACGAAGCAAGAAGGAAAAATAACCCATGAAATGGGTGTGAGCGGTGGACACCAAAATCTCCACCGACGTTCACAACTGCGGGTGTCCAATGCGAGAATATGACGCACATTCAGATGTTTATCTCCCGCGGAATGATCAAAAATAAGCAATAAGAGAAGGCAAATCAATGAGGATGAGAGGGACGCCCGAAAAGAATGAAGATGATGTCCATAATAGCAGCTGGCATTTCAACTCTTATTTTTTCTATGTGGAGGTTTCGCCTAGCAAACTCTGTCGCATTCAATTCGTATCTCTTTCAGCAGTGGGACGCGAAGTGTAACCAACTTTCGATGGTTTCCGAGCTGTATGAGTCCCAACAGATGTTTCATCTGATAGGGGACCAAAATGAAGCAGTCCAAAGATGAAGGGTTGCAAACGAAAGAGCAGCAGTACCAACAATCCACTTGTTCCCCTTCGCTAATCATCCAAAGGTCAGAAGCTGATGGGACGGAGTTGACAGGGCTTATCAACTCTGACAGTTTCGAATGTCACCTTTTAAGTGGTGTCATTGTTGCTCGATTACCGCGTCACAGCCGATATTTTCCTTTTTTCGAGAAGAGAATGTCATTATGGCGAGAAGAACGATAGAATACAGATATGATCGGATAAGTGAATTATATAGGGAGAGAGAAATTTTAAGCGCTTCCCGGATGAACATGGAAAGTAATTCTTTGCTCGGTCTACAATCTAAGAGAACGAAATAGAGAAACGGAAAATTTGGGAACAGTGACTTATAACTGACAATGAGTATAATCTGACCATTATTGTAATAATTACTGCCAGATACAGATCAGTGCTGCTTTAATGTAAATTATCTGCAGTTTACTTACGAAATTAATTTAGACATAACTTATAATTATTATAAAAATAAATAACAAATAATTCTTTTCCAATGCTACCAATGATTGTTTACTTAAACCCAGCGAATGGTACAAAAGCACAAATATCGTTAAAGGTGCTTCGCAAATCCTATTACAATTAGATGTACTGCGAATGAAATTTATGTTTAAATAAAGACATGATTGATGGAGGGTAAAACTATAATCAGAGTAGATAACATAAATAGGTTTGGACATTCGAGAATAATGTATCGCGTGATTTTCATTTCTGACGTCAAACATGCAAAGCATTAAAAACGCGAACTATGTGACTCATTTTCAGCCGAATAACTGCATATCTTTGGACCATCGAATAGACGTTGGGAGCTGCTAAGAAAAGTTCTTTCATTAAAGGACATCACCGTGACCTTTGATGGATCAGAGGTTGACGTCCATAGTAAAGCACTCTCCCGCAGCAGTCGTAAGAATCCTATTATTCGAAGCACATTGATACGTTTCTTCGGCGTTCTTCTCTCCGCAATCGAATCAATGTTAATGAATCTTTATACACTTGCATAAGGCGAATTTTTCGATGAAGAGCGTGACCTCCATCTATTTTTATATAATTACTCAACTATATTCATTTCCCAGCATGGTGGCCAATTTTATGGGTTTGACACTCTAATGGAGAAATCATTCTAGAGAAAATAATTTTCAGAGGTAACCCTATATTTAATCATCAAAGTAGCTTCTTATAACTCTGCACTGTCATTAGTAGCTCGGAATTTATAATCTCATACCTTTGATGAAAGGTATTTATTTGACCATAGTAATAGGATAGTGATGTATATTTCTTCGCAAAGCAGAGATAATTATACCCACAGCACTAGCATTCGCGAGTTATTATCTTTAGTATGTAGTAAATAAAGAAATGCGTTTGCGATGCATCGTGCTCTTATAGACATGACTCATACTCTGTGTTCTCGACCGTCTAATATGTATAAGGAGCTTCCCTGTTATCCTCCCTTATTAAAGCAACACATTCTGATGTACATAAATTTAAGGATTAGAACATCTGATAAATATCAATATCTTTTCTTAGACTCTTTCATATCCATTGTACACATCTCCTATCCTAATTCACAACTGAAGGTTGACCATTAAATTTATTACTGTTACCCAGTGCTGCTCCTCAATTCAATTTTCTACATTCAACTTCGATTCGCATCTCTCATAAAATGTATACTCATCGAAACATTCCCTTTTTAGTTCTCGAAAACATTAATTGATTTTCGTTTGTTCGATTTCTCCACTATTTTTCCATTTTATGGAAATCGCCCCTGTTTTTTCAAAAACTCTTTAGCACATGTTTCCATCGTCCCCTGGACCCCCCATCGTACGCCCAAAAATGAAAGAGGAACGAAAAAATTTTCATGCGTCTGGTGTGTGCATGTAAAAAGGAGGAAAGCTGAGCCATTAAGGATCCCAGAGACACGGAGGGAATGCCAAAGCAGTCGGGGGTAGCGGCCACACCTCCCAACAAAAACTTCTCCCTCTTCCATTTTCCCTTTTATTCTCTTTCCTTATTTCTCCTCCTTGCACATATACACACAGGGGGTGGAACGATAGCAAACAATCGGTAAAATGCGGACGGAATAGTTGATGGATCGCTCTGTTCAAGTGGGCGATCCATGGCGAAAACCGCGACGAAATCCCAACAGCCGAAGACGAAAGAGGAGACGGACAAAGACACCTTTAACATTCTTAAAAGGAATATTATGTCTCGCGTTTGTTGGATTTCAGAATTGAAAATATGGCTTTCTTTATAACGGGCATGCCCAGAATATCACCGAAATAGCAAATAATTTCTGAATGGGATATTTCTCGAAAGAATACTTGCATAATTCAGTAAAGAAATAATTTTTATTCATTATTCGAAAAATTTTATATTACCAGCCTCTTGGTAAAATGAGTATTAATTATGCATTTCCAAAGACCGATGCCTTATTTTAAAAAAAATCTTTCATAATTCTCTTTTAAAGATTTATATTTAATACTAGAAGTAGAAGTATTTTCTTTTAGTTTAACTTAATGCCCTATATTTCTTTGCGCCGATTACTTTTTAATTTGAAATTTTATGCTAAGAAGGCGGTTTGTGAGAGAACCACTTTAGATATTCAATGAACAAAGTTTTATTTCAATGCAATACATATTTTAAGTTTTTATTTAAATCGTTGATTCCGCGCATTTTTAGAAAAATAAAACACAAAAAGTTAATGATAATGGAATAAGATATCTTTAAGGTAGTCCTGTACTTTATAAAGTACAGGAATCAAAAGGCACATAATCCCTCTAAAAATCGAAATCCCTTAGTCTACTGCATCATGTCTCAACTCCAAACAATACCTTCTTCCAAAATCTTACTGACTTATTTACTTTACTATTACTTATTAACAGTATACAGTATATAATTAATAGTAGACTATAGTAGTTTAAAATTATAATTTCAAAGTATTAGGAACTGAATATATACCGGTTTTAATTTACTATTGTTAATTAGAATTTAGGATCATGAGTACTATAAATTCATAACAACACTCCGACTTTCTTTAACTTAATCCATTGCTCGTTTCAAAGATCAATTTAGCATCCATTACTTTCTGAAATTAAATATAAAACTCCAATAATGTATTATATAAAAATGATATTCAGAACATATTATTAAAGAAGCGAATGAAATCCATCGGTTAATGAGAAATCATCGTCGAGTGAATAATCAATTCCTTAAAAGTTCCACTCACAATGGAAACAAAACACTCCATTCTTCCCAAACAATAAATATAGAGCAGCTGCGGCTTTTGTTCTTTTAATCTCATTGAGGTAGCGAAAGTAAGAACTTAATAAAAACGATCTTTTTAACAAGAGTCAAACAGAAAAGAAACAATAGGAATGAAGAGAGTCCTCGCATTTCCCGCTTTACATATATTGAGGCGCATAAAGACTGGAAACAGTCCGAAGCAGATCGCTAATGAGCAACTACGGGAAATTGTACGTTAATTTGAGCCCCAAGAGAGATTTACGCTCAAACTCCGTTTGAGTCGTCTGTCTAATGAACGTCGGAGACCTCTTAGGTTCCGCATAAGATCTCGTGGACCGCCTCGGGAGAGGCCCGGGAAAGGAGGAGTCCGTTGCCTGTAGCAACCAACAGTCTCTCTCACTTCTTTCTTCGCCTCGCACATTATCATCCTCTCTCTGTAACTTTCTCCCTCGATCCTCCCTTTCCCTCATTTGGACTGGAATGCAATAGAGATAAGTGAATTCTTGTGGTAGGGTTAAAAGGAAATTGTGTCTCTCCGAAACGCCGTGTAATAGATTTCCCGAAATGGTTCGCCTTTTTGCTCGAGAGGATGTGCGGGAAGGAGCGAACTAATATTCAAAGCATCGGGCATGAGATGATGAGAGTCAAAAACAATGGAATCCACTGAGGAAGATTTGAGGTCCGGTAGCAAGGATACGTAACCTCACCTTAGAATGTGATGTAGAGGACTCCCTATTTTACATGCTCAACAGGTTCAGAAGAAGCTCTTATCACATGTCGTTCAGGAAGCATCGATTCTTTTTTAGGCGCAGGAAAGTAGAAAATAAGATTGCAGATATCAGTTCTCACATAGCAGTATGCTAGAAGAAAAGCAAGATGAGATTTTTAAGATTCAAATTTTGCTTTCATTTCTTGATTTGCATAAACAAAAAGACTTTTCATGTTCAATTGCTATTAATTTCTGGTCCAAAAATTATCGAAATATTACATAATTGATCATCCACCGTTCGCATGAAATAGGACGGGTTAAATCGCGAAAGTCTCTCTGCTATGAAATACAACCTGTTCCTTCCCGAAAATCCTCACACCAAGAGGAAAGTAAACGGAAAGAGATATACGGAGAAAACAAATTCGTCTGTTTCCCACTGTCTCAGGGGGTCGCTCCTCACATCACAAGTTTCACGGTGTGAAAACAAACGCGCTTTTGGGCCGTCCAATTAGATTACTAAGACTAAAGAGGTTGATAAATCCGTGAAATGCAAGGAAAATGGATTTTGAGAAAGTTGGTTTCGTATTGTGATTGGAGAATTGTTGGGCACATAGCGGGGCTAAGAAGAAAACATCGAATCTCTTTCCACGACCAAAATTCAACAAATGCCGGAAAATCACTATAAACTAGTTAATCTAAGTATTATATACGATATTGATATCAAGCACTGAAATCTTAGAATTACACTTTTCTAATTTAAATGCTTACTCTTCAGTCAAAGAATTCCTCGAGTTTTTAATTAAATCTTCATTCATTCGTAAGGACGACGTCTTTATCACAATATGTAATGAACTCTCACGTATAAGATGATCAACATTAGATATATTATGCTTCGATTGCAATTCCCACAGTGCATCATAACGCCTTACTTAGATTATATGCTTCACATGCGATCCGAGAGATTATCTTCAATGGCGAGGGAAACGAGCAATGCCTAGCCGATTCAACCTTGTTCGCTAAGAATATATAGGAAAAGAAATTTAACTGTGATAAATAAAATAAAAATGTTTTGCAGGTTGGAGGAAAAATAAGTAACCTTTTGAGGCAGAAATATAATTTTGCTTAATTAAAATGCGAATTAAAAGATATTTTCTCAAGAGGTTTATCTGCAGAATCTAACTGGAATAAAAGTCTTACAAATATATATATCAGTAATCAGTAGAAATAGAGTGCTATAAATAGGGTAATAGTATAGATATTTTCATATAAATACGCTAAGATGGTTTACCTTTAAAAGATATATCTATTAAAATCATCATCACGTCAGTGAAATTGAATGAAACGATTAATATGTACAAAAGAACCCTTCAGAGAAAGTAGCATGCTTATTATTTCCTCTATTCTAAGGAAATCGTTAAAACTTTCCTTTCGTAAATCGAGACCCATTCATTTACAAGGGAACTCCTCAAAGTACGATCCGACGAACATTTTTAAGGACTTCTCGGAATCCTAAAAATATCATTCATCGATCGTCTTTGAAGGCGATCTTTCCTCATTGGCGATGTTCTTAACAAGCATCCTCCGTGCCTCTTCCACTGCCATCGCGGAACCAAAGAGGAATCCCATCTGGGGTCTGATAAAGGGTTGGGAAGTGGTCTTCGAAGGAGACGGGTTAAAAAGTAAGCAAATGGGAGTTCGGAATCACAATTCGCAGAATAATGAGCCCAATGCATGAAGTGCCTTCTTAGTCCTAAAAAGAGGAACTAAGAGGCGAGAGATGACCGCTTCCATTATTATTCAAAGAGCATCCGAAATGCGAATATCTCTTCCGGATTTTCCGATGCGACTTCGTTTAGCAAAAAGAAGGAAAGCAACTCTCCAAACGATGCCAATCGTGTGGGAAACAACGAGAGCTCGAGGCAAGAAGGTGCGGGGGAGGGAATGTTTGGGAAAAAAGGAGCTCACGTTTCACTTTTCCTTTGGCGAACTCTAATGAGGACTATCTTTTCCAGGAGTCTCTCTTTAAAGGAAAAAATAAGACAAAAGACGCGGAACACGTATTCACATTCTTACAGCCGCAACAACTGCCGGCTTTTTTACGTATTTATCTTTATTTTCTCGAGAAACAGTTCAATTACCACGATTTCTGGATTCCTGGTTGTTTCGGGGCTTTTTTATTCTTTACAGGAATGGATGGCGATTTTTTTCATTTGATACGTTTCAATTTCCTTTTAATTCCTCGAGTTGGATGAACTGAATTGAATCGGCGTCGTACGGACTCATCATCGATTCCTTGGGAAATTAATTTTCTTCCAAGAGAGTGAACACATCATTGAACTTTACATTAAATAAACTATGACGACCTAAACGCGTAAGAATAAATTCATGAAGTTAATGACTCGTAACAAATGTAATGCAGAAGACATCTTAAGTTGATAAGGGATGCAGTATGTGAGCTAGTTTTGCTGATAGGATAAACTTTGAAATAATTATCGCATCTGTATTTCCTAACCTATGAGTCGAAGACGAATATTCGGGAGAATAATTTCAAACTAAAATATCCCGAGCTGAAAACCAAGAGCGTAAATAAGAGATGATACTATCCAAATTTCCTTTGAGACGAGGTACTTCTCTGTAAAATCATACGATAAATAACAGGAAATTACTAAAACTTTGTTTTGCTAAAGTTATAATTTCCCTTCTCTCTCCTGTTTATATGAATAATAGTCCGATTTTCGCACAAAATTGAAACCACTGACTACAAATTCGCAGCTTTTGAGGAAGGGCAGTGGTCTAATAATTTGGGCATATTCGAATGAATACGAAATTACAGAGACCGGATATGAAATTCGTGCCAATAAGCACGCAAATTGTTTTCTCTCCTAATTATTTATTCTTGCCAATACGCCCAGTGCAGGGGAATTGAGAATCTAAAAGGTGGGTTCAAATCGAATATTCACACATTAATACGATGAACCTTTTGGTTCCATAGATATCAGCTATAAATGACTATTTATGAAAATGTAGTGTTTTGATTTTATAAAAAGCATTTATCTCCGTAAAAATAAAAATTCTCAAACAACACGATTCTCGAAATATTCCACAGAAAAATCTTGTGCAACTATTTCTGACAAGATCAGAATTAAGAGAAGAAATATATTTCAATGGTGGTTTATAAGTATTTTTGGAAAATTATATCCCGAAAAGGCACTTCACTCATAGAGATGGCATCGTATACCTTCCATAGTATCATTCCGCAATGCATACCGTTGTCTACGGTTGACAAAAACTCATTAACAGATGATAGCGTACTGGTCTTTAGATATTGGAAAATTCAGTCATTCAAATTCCCAGACAGGTGGACACCATAAATGAATTTTTCCCGAAAGAAACTCTGGGAATGAACTTTAGCGTTTCTCTAAATATAGAGTTCATAGAACCATGATTGTCAGCGCCTTGTGGCTGACCAACAGCTCCAATGTCATCTTTTTCCATAAATTGGTGTTTGCTTTCATCGGCGTGTGCAAATTGGCTTTGGCACCAGGGAAGATACGATGACGTGCAAACCTATCCAGCAAACCGAACGTCTGATTCGGAAGATGAACAAATTCTATGAATGCATCTGAGTTGGAATCAATATTCGAATTTAGACTAGTATTCCCAATGGATTTTCAAAACAGAAGAAGTTCCTTTTCATCAATCGATAAGATTCTCTTTGCCATATATATCCTTTATTATGGACAGTCGTTTGCTATAATTAAGAAGTTCTAAGGAAACACAAAGATTAATGCGTAGATATTCATACGGAACACCTAGCTCGGTTTTAATAATAATTCTAATGTCAAGATTCAAAGGAAAACGGAGGAAAGTAAACGTTCCTTTGAAATTAAATAGAGTCATCGTTTCATTTCCTATTCTACTACGCTTTATTCTTCTATATAAATATATGTATGTATCAAGTGAGAAAAAGTAACATTGGTATTTGTGGAATCTGTTAGAGTAAGGATGAAGCAGAGGGTATTGCGATGATATATCTAACTACGGTGTTCTCGGACCTACACGTAAATAAGTTTCCAATCAATAGAACAGCGTTGATAGGGTAAAAGTTACTCAGAATATCTAATGAATAATATATAAGTGGCTTATGGTAACATGAATCAGTATTTACATATATATATAAACACACACGAACGGCCTTCTCTAATTCCCTCGGGCGCGCAACGCCATGTTCCATAAGGTAGGGAAAGAGATACATGCATAGAACAATGTAGTTCCCATGGAAATGACGCGCCTTCGCTTCGCCCATCGAACTTGGAGAGAAAGAGCTCTCATCAAGCGGCGACCCCTTCTGTTTTCCTCAGACGCATCCTAATCCAATTCCCACGGCGATATAATCAACTCTTAGAAGGGGCGAGACTCGCGGACTTCGCCGAAGAGGCTCACTGCGAAGCACACTAAATTCTAGGCTCCTCCTCCACCACTGTGTTCCACTAAATCTTCAGAGGGCGGGGACTCGGGAACAAATCCTGATATCCGGACGCGTCTGGGTGCGGAGGGAAGAGCAGCAGCGATAACGAGTTAAATCGGATAATTTAGGAGGAAAAACTGCAGCGGAAAAGGGGATGACCTTTGGTTGGGGCGCAACCTTTAAGCTCGCGGAAAGAGAGGTTTTCCTATTAAAGGAAGCTTTATCGGGCACCTTCCGTGTAATGCTCCAAAAGGTGAGGATCAAAGAGGAAGTAAAATTTTTTAAGGGGAGTGAGAGAAATGCACGATAAAACACTCGTTCGAAGAAAGCAATTAAAATAGATTTGAGAATGCAAAACGAAATGATTCCTAAGAATAGGTTGATTTAGATAATTAGAATTTAAGAGCCCAATATGGCAGTATCTATTTATAATGAGAAAATACAAAAAGATTTCAGTCTATAAATGCGTTTCATTTGCAAACATTTAAATTATTAAAATGTTCCTATGTCTTTAATATTTGTAGATGCCGGTCAATATTTACTAGAAAAAATTTATCATAAATAAAAAACCGCTTTACATCTGAGGCTAAGATAATAGATGAGAAAAATCATTTAAAAAAATCTAAATAAAAGCTACCGGATTGTAAGTGAAGTTTCATAACAATTTCAATAATCGGTATTTACATAATTTACATTTTAATGACTAAATTACCATATAAGCCCCCGAATTCAACTAATATCCGTGGAAACACGGCTTTATTCATTGGTCAGTCGACATAATATTTTTGAAATGGAAATTGAAATGCTCTTAGACAAAATCCCATTTCTAGTCTCATAGGCAAATAGCTTAGGTTCTCCTCAACACGTGAAAGGGGCGTACTCTCTTTATGGAAGGATGAGTGTATTGGACAGAGGGCTGAAATTCGGGGGAAGCAGCGGGTAGTGCGCCCCGAAGCACAACACGACCCCGTAAACGAGCGGGCTTTTTACTTGCCCCGGGCGTGTTTCAGCGAGGTTTTCGAGATACAACCCACATTACCCTTCACATGATCCAATGTACTCGAGTGTGATAATAAAATTAAGCCACTCAGGGCGTTGTTTGATAACGAAAGGGAGGAATCTTCGCAGGGTTAATTTCCCGGGTCCGAGCAAACATCAAATGGAAGCATATTTCAGTGTCATGTGCAATAATTCGGAGAAACTAACCTGTTCGTTGGATGTTTTCCCATGAAAGCGGCAATGGTAAAATAATATATCCATCCATACAATATGATTGTTGAAAGAAGAGATACCCGAGTAAGTTCGCATTCTAAAGAAATTGACGAAATGTTTCCGTGAAAAACGTTTCATCTGCGCGGAGAAATAATCAAAGTAAAAGGTAATAAATATCGAAAATTCGACCATCGACAAGAGTTTATAGATTTTAACTCGCCAAAATACAAAAGTTTGGTCATAGGATTCCCTACAACGGCAATCGAATGCAATTGGAAGTGTCTCTCTTACCTTGAAACTGGCACCTGCAGATCTCTAGCAAAGTCCAAATACGGTTCATCGACAGCCCGAGACGGCCTTCGAAGAGCTGAAGAATCAAAATCACTGGGTCTCACCTGTGCATCATCCTTTGGGAGGATAACATAAACCATCCGAAGCACAGATGTCTCGTTTCGCACAATAATTATCGAATCAATCGAATCCCGCACACTCGGTTACCATCAGGTAGGCGTCATCACCGTCACTTCTCGTCGTTTTCACTGAGAGGAGATCGTCACCCTCTAAAAACTAGATGTTGAAGCGTAAATTACGAACTGGTGAAGGAGAAATAAGTAGTGGGGTTGAATATCTGAAAGCGACCGACCACGGCGCCGCGCCACAGAATACTGAAGGGAGCTGGACCGATGAGATCCGTGGGTGCGAGGGGAGCCATGGGAAGAGGGCGATGGGGAGGCAGCGTGCGCGCGGGAGAGCCGGCACGCCCTGAAAAGGGGGCGAGTACACCGCTCGTGGCGACATCTGCCAGTCGAAGCGTACACCTCGTGCTTGAGCAGAACACGGTGGGGGAGGGAAGGCAATTTCTAAACGATGTGCCACTGAGGGAAGAGTTAAATGGAGTGCGCCGTAAAACTTATCGCTCTTCTTTTCCCTTCCTAGAAAACCCAAAGCTCAACGAGCGAGTCAATAGTATAGAGACTTCCACAATATTTTTTCGGCAGTAATTCATCAAGATCGTAATTAATGGAAGCGCAATTCAGATACATGGGATTTTAGCTCTATGCGAACAGTAAAATTTAAAATTTTTGTTTCCTTAAAAGCATTTTGCAAGCAATTGAGAACTGCATAAAGGACAATCAAAAACGAAGGTGAACAATGTTGAGCTCTAAAATTTATCTTCTTGCAAATATATGCTATAAAGGACGAGTGAGCATTGACGAGTACAGGTGGGGGATTGCCTGGTGATGTACGGTGGGGCTTGTCCCAGGGACCGCTACGGTAGCCGTGAAGGCCTACTTGGAACCCTGAAAAAACCTGTACGTGGAAAAAGGAGTCTTTAGAAATAAATAATTTGAACATGGTAATAAGGAATAATTTTAAGGGATATATAGTATTGATTTTGCATGGTTTGTACTGAAGATGTTACTAAATTGCATATGTATATGTGATATTAAATTTTCGTATTTAGTTTATTTCCTTGCCACCAGAGCATTGTTTTACTTGCAAGTTTTTGATGTAATAATAATAACGTCCATCTTCATTTATAGTTTAACTAAAAATAGAGTACATACTCTTCGGTTGAGGGGAAGTTAATGATTTAGTAGTTTCCTAGACGAATATAGGTCAGCATACTATTGGTTCAAATATAACGGTAGTAAGGTGATCGTAGTATTAATGTAAATAATGAATGAAATAAAAAACTTGAAGGTTTAAAATCGATTTGAAGCGAAGCATTTCGATCGCTTGCATTAATTTTATAATGTAAATTTACTTTAATGTAATGTTAATGTTCCTTTATAAAAAAATTGTGAAATCTCTCATCAGAGAGAAAAAGTATAAGTATAGTATAAAAAATTGCTTGAATAGGCCTCTAAATATTTTAGGTAATTTCAAAGAATATATATATTCTTATTTTCAAACTTTCTTTAGATATGAAACTTAAATTCCCATTATTCAACTAATACGATGGAATTTTTAAGATCTTTAACTAGAATAAATATTATAGAAGAAGCTAAAGCGATTAAAATCTGAAAATAATTTCCTTTAAAGGCATGTATCTAAAGTCAACCATAATGGTTTATAATGAATATAAATAGGGAGAGAAGTTTATTATCAATACATATACGATGTATCATAATTAAAATTGACTGTTTAAACGATCCAGATTGATTTAGTTACCAAACCAGAAATTAGGATATCCTGATTTGCGTTAGAATCGTTCATATTTCTCAGTTCAATTTAATGCTAGACTATCATATAATCATTGGTAATTCAGTAAAACAGCCTTTACTTGGTGGTAGTTTTTCATAGTGTAAATAATAATGGCGAACACTTGCACACTTTACCTGAAGATGATCCAACAGGACGAGACCATGGTCGTACATAAGCAACCTTGTGATAAAGTGTACTCGTGTCTTCGTTTTATTATTTTCATCACTGTAAATTCTCATAATGAGTTATCCTAATCCTTTAATTAGATTTATTATTTTTTTTGTAATTCAATTCAAGTATCATTTAAAAAGATTTGAGTATTCGATAAATCAATTCACACTACAATCGAGGAAAAAGTCGCTTATATTTATAAGCGGTATATTACAATACAATGAAATTCATATACTATCAACACGGTATCTCTTTTTTAATTTCAAAGATATATCAACTCAAGTGTTAACTAAAATTGAGAGAATCTGTTGAGGGAATATTTAAATGTAAAGAATGTTTATTGTAAATTTTCACCTTGTCTTACGCGGATTCTGCTAATAATAAAATCATTATCTAAAATTGCTCAATACAATGAAAGGAAATGCAATATTTTTAAAGCACTGCTGAACTTTAGTTTCAAACGATGAATAGGAAATTTTTAGTTCCCTCAGATTTTTTCTAAGGCTCATTCTCTGTCAAGATCGAAAATGTCGCCTCGACAACTCAGATATCGTGTGCCGAGAAGGTTATAAAATGGGTAACAAGAGTTGTACAAAACTTGGACGGTCCTCTACGGATATAACACGCCTACAAGTGCCGATCCAATTAAACTTTTTCGGAGACGTCACTAAAAATTCCTTCCTTTTCTTTCACGTTTCCATCCAAAAGATCCTCAGAAGCCATCAAGTTATTCGAATTGACATCTTTGCAGCACCATTTTGTGAAAAAAGTATTGTAAGGAATGCACTTTAATCGAACATTATTTACTGATTTATGTCGGTTTATCTACAGAAAGAAACTATCGTATTCACGCTATTATCAATTAGCAATATCTTTAACGTGAATTGGCACATATATTTCTTCTCCTATAATAGCTTATTCAATACTAATTTCAGACATTTATTTCTAGTTTTTTTCCCATTTTTAGCTTTTGATATCTTTTAACAGATGCTGAAATTGAATATTTGGTCTCTTTTTTCATTGTAATATAAATTTTTGTAGACCATAATCCAGTTTTATATTAACTTAAAAGCATGACAGTCAGAATTTCGAAGATTACTAAGACTTTCTCATTCACAATACTTCCACAAATAATATTCCGCTTTCATAAAAATCACCATTAAGTAGTAATGGCATTTATTCCTCAAAATAGGGTATTTCTCTTTGAAAAGAGATAATGTTAAATTCTAAGGTAACTTACCCTTTTCTGTGGATATTTTCGTATTTCGTTTCTGGAATGAATACTATAACACTTCTTTTTTGAACGAATATCCTTAGGCCGCATAAAATATTCCGATTATTACTAAATTATTATCACTAAATATAAATTGAAAGAAGACGAATGCTTATGTGGTACTAAAACGGTCCGATAACCTAGGACTATTCTTCTATTGATAAGGGACCCGTGTACAAAATTTTCAAATAAAAATTATAAATTCTAAGAGATGTGTAGTCAAATCTTATGGTGTACGCGATTCAATTACTCTTCTCCTACTTTATATTGCCAAAACTAATTCAATATCCAAAATAATGAGTATCATAAACACGTGTCTGAAAATAACAACCATGATATACATAATATGATATTAGCATTCATTAAAAGATTGAATCTCGAATCCCCTCGCAATATCATGTATCTTTAGATTGATGGCGCGAAAAGAACAGCTATCTGATGTGATTCCCGCGCGGAATCCCATCGTATATTAAGTTGCCAGAATATAAATACGATGATAATAGATCTGTTTGAATGTAATCTCATCGTGCTGTTTACGAATAAGAAAACGAACAAAGATTGCGCGTACTAAACCTCGAGAAATAGTGGCTCTACCCTCGATGATAACTTGGAATGCATTGCCAAAGAAACGACAAAATGAGAGAGGGGGGGGGAAAGAATGGAAAATTAAATGCGGCAAAGAATTCTCAAAGCGAAAATAAAGAATGGGCCAAAGGAAAGGATAGAGAAAAGGGGAAGGTTACACCAGGAACCCTAAGGTAAAGAGCATAAAATATTAACAATCTTGATAAACGCAACAATTTCCAGTTAAAATACACGGGAGCCCGACTAAGGAAAGCTACGGGCGAAGGAAAAATTCATCGGCACCTCTTTCCCTGTTTGAGTTCCCTCACCAACCCAAAGGGTTGAAACATTAATGCTGCTCTATGTGCCCTTTTTGTCGACAAATGATTTGGCGCTATGTTCTTTTTTCGGTCCAATTTGGATATCTAATCAACGGTCCCTGTGCCCAATAAAACAGATATTCCGTAATGGAAGTATCCCGGTCATAACAAAAGAGGAAGATAAGAGCTCTATCTACGATGTTTTATATGCATACTGATAAAATTTATATTCTAATTAATTTGAGTAATGTTTTAATCTGATTTTCTAGCAATAGATATAGGAATTTATTCGATAATTCATAATAATATTTTTCTTAAAAATATCATACACGATAATTTTCTAATTTAGAAGGGAATCAAAGGGATAAATTTTGAAACTATTTTTACTTTACGTAATATTGAAAAGTTTTTGAAGACGATAAAAACTAAAAAAGGAATGGATTATTCATTCGTCTACTCAATTTTACTGGTGCATAAAATATTGAATAATAGAAGACTTCTGGATAAAATCCTAGACATTTCGTTTTCTTTCCTATTTGTTTTTATTGGTGCTGATACGATTAATTTATATAAATAACCAATCATTATTTAATACCAGATCGTTCGAAAAAATAAACTCTGAATGCCAAATATTGTTTCATTTGATTATGGATTCTTCCAGGAAATGGTCCCTTACGTTATTTATACGTTATCACAAAATGCATAGCTATCATCTTTTGAGTTGTTATATTTATTCGGTAGAATGGCTTAAGCTGCATGATTTTTCTGAAAATTTAATTAATTATAAGTAATTCCTATAATTGAAATTGGAAGAAATTTTTATAATGATATATTTATGAAAATATATATTTAAATATATTTATTATTTGTTTTTCATGCTTTAAATCTTATATTATACGGTAAATATCTAGTTTCCAAAGATTACTAGCATAAATTTTTACAAATATTGGACTATATTATATCGTTTGTCTTATTTTATGAGAGAACTTTTTTATTAAAATGAAAGTATTTTTTGACAAAATTCTGGTTCAATTGTCGTTCAAGAAATTCTTTATTTCTTGTTGAAAATATGAGAGACAACAAAGTTGGCTCCTTTTATGGAAAATGAGAAAAATCACAAAAATATTATTAACTATATGAAAATATTATCATTAAGAGACAAGTGTTCGTTACTTTTCTATTTTTCGTTTCTAAGAGGGAATATCATCCTGAGAATATAAGAAGATAAAATACACTGTTTAAAAAAATAAGGAGATTTCTATTTTGAAATATTTTTTATTTGAAAGACTACAAAAGGAAAAGATCGAGAACAGATTAAAGGGAAAACACGGAGAGGGAATCTTTTGGAGGTTATAAACAGTTAACGAAAACCTTTTCCTGTTTATGAAGAATCTGTTGAACGAAATTATAAACAAAGAAATCTGATAAAAGATATTTTATTTGTATTTTAGATGCTGAGCGATCGCTCTTAAATAGCTCTCTCTAAAATGCTGTAGAGGAACACTGTATTTTAGCAGAATACCGTTGACGCATTGCGAATAAATACTCTTGAATTGATTAATTATTATAGTTATCAAAAAAAGAATTTCGGAAGATAATAATATACTCTATTGGAATATTAGTATTTGACGGTCCAAGAGAATATATAATTAAAATATTTCTATTTGAATAAATTACTGATTAAAGCATTGAAACATTATCAACTAGGATTCTAGTTTAACTTTAATAAGCCCACTGTTTTTAACCGAATCAATTTTTTTATTTAAACCTATGCATGTTTTTGAAATGTTTTAATGTTATGCTTGAATTATATGGAATATTTAAAATGAAACACGTGAAAATTACTTTTTAGATATCTTTTAAAACTAATTATGTAAACATTTTTATTGCAATTTCAAAAGCAAAACATATTTCTTCTATGCTATAGGTGCACAGTTTGATTAAAAAATAAATTTTCTAAAGAAAAACATTAAAATCACTGGAAAGGAAACATTATTATACCAACAGATCGTGGAGGAAGGAAAATTAGAAATTGAAAAAAGATCAAATATGCTTTGTATTTGCTAGATCATTCATATTTTCATTCACTGCTCATTTGTAAGACAAATATTGCATTTGGAGATGATTTTAAAATTTAGATTCCTTAATTCATTCATCACATAATTAAGATGCATCTCCGTTAGTTACTCATCGATACTATGGACGCATGAGAAATCCTTTCACCGAAATCATGAGATTCGAATCGAATTAATCGCTCGATTCAAAGAGGGGACACACCTTTCGCATTCCAGGAAACAAAAGAACATCGTACGGACCCTAACGACCTCATCGCAAAACGGCCACTAATCCAATGACAACGTTTTGAAACCCAATCACTCGGTCACTGACCCTGTATTTAACTGGCGAGTACTGCACCCCAATAGATTTTAGGGAGCATATCCAGAGGTGAGGGAACGGTGATTTTGGGGACAACGGACAAAAGACAAGCTTCATGACCTCTAAAAGAGAAGGACATATCTCTCTGCTGCTGTGAGATAAACCTATCGCTTTCTACTGAAGACAATAGAAAATAGTTGTGAAACTATTATGATAACTAGAGCGGCCGCCGTATTGAAAACAATTTTCGATAGCTTTAGACAAAAATATCTTTTATATGTGACAAATGAATTCCTCAGCTTCCATGACAATAGTAGATATCACTTATTAATTATTATATAACGTCATTAAAATTATAATACTTGAAATTTCTAAAGAGCATTGTGATTCGCACACAATGTAGGGGTAATATCATATCTATTGTGCATTTTTAATAAATTGAAAATCATTAGTTAGAAATGTATTCCAGTTTATGGTTATTAGACTTCTCGGTATGAAATTTGCAAGGAAACTAGTTATTTTTGAAGATAATAATTTGGAAAGTTGTTTATGTGAAGGCTAATTTGCTCAATTTTAGTTTCTAATATATTGCCATGAAGCATTGTTTTGCTTTAAAAATTCTTTAATATGTGAAAAAATTAAAGCTCTCATCTTACAATCAGCATTAAGATAAACATGTTCGCACGGAGAGTAAAATGAATAAACCTCAAGGGTGTAACAGGTGATTGGGCATGTTTTGAAGAGAGAACAATAATTTTGAAAAACATAAAAACAGAGAATTTCATATTGTCCGAATCAATCCTCTCATGACTACACACAAAATGTGCAGTTTTATTATGTTATCATGGTATTAAATCCCTCAGCATTAGATAAACTCGTTTCTAAAAAGGGAAGCGAGAAGACTATCGCGTTATCTTGCTAAATCGGTTGATTGATTTGAAGTAGGCGCATTCTCCAATAACAGCTCAAAATGACCATCGGCCGTATGCATTAATGTGCTTAGGAGCGCAGTTTTCAAATTCGAAATGATAGAAGAGGAAAAGTCGGTTGGAAATGAGTGTTAATTTTACATCGATTGTTAATATCTGTTTCACCTTTTATTGAATTAAATAATCGCTTTAAACTCTAGGTATTAAGGATGCAGTTATTTTTCCCCTATTTGGCCGCGTAGATAGGAAATCAAAAGCTGCAAACATCTTTAATAAGTGAGGATAGAAATTTAAAAAACAGTTCGAAAGCCACAAATCGAAGGATTATAACCTTTCATTGTATGACTAGAAGAACGGATGCTCATTAATATTAATATTACAAATCGATAGAATAATCTATTGGAAAGGATTATATCCTAGATAATTCATATTGTCTAGAACCATATTTTTCAAAATGTAATTTATAGTCATACTTTCAGATAGCTGTAATTCACTAGCTTCATTTCAATTCACGGATACATCCATAGAACAGTGTTAATCCACGTTCATTTTGCAATTTCAGAGTATCACATGGATGATTCTTACTTCAACTAAAAAGAAAGGAAAAAAGGACGATTCCATTAAATCCACTTAACGAAAGCGAAGTTCAATCCCGGATTCGAATAAAAAGCCAACCACTGCCTAAATCAACCGCCCTACAATTCTGTGGCTGACTTCATACGAGAAGTAATGAGCTATGCCAAGGATTAGAGAGGCTTAACTTGAAGAGGACTGACGCGATTTCAAATGGACACGTTATGGGAAAAGAGAGATTCTGCGGTGGAAACGAAAGAGATGAAGAATTAAGGAGGAAAGGGTTAATACGGAGACGGAAAAGGAAAACAAGGCGATGGGAAATGAATGCTCGAAGGGAACAGAGAATATGAGAATAGAGAAGTAATAAATGTACGTAAGGCAAAAACGATTTCTCTTGTGAATATCCTCTGTATATTAAGTCAAATTTATTCCCATTGTAAATGACTTATTTTACGACCAGTAAAACAAAGGAATGGGTATAGTATCGAAAGTTGAAAGGTAATTTCTTAGAAACACGAGTATCGTTGTTTTAATACATTCCATTGGCAACCTCAGTAATATAAACAATAATGGGAGATACTCCTTTTAGCATTTTTGCCGCATAGAAGATTTTTAGTATTTAGGTAGGAAAAATGTAAGCATGAGCAAAACGAGAGTTGTGATAAATTTCTGAATATTCCTTATTCTAATGATAGGACGTACATGTTGCAGTCGAGTTATTATATATCCTTTGTTTGTGATGATCGACTTCAGATTAATGTAGGAAAGGTAGATTCCGCTCAGTTGAATGAATAAAAACTCACGTTTATTGTCCAAATAAATGCATATTCAAAAGTATAACTTCGCAGAACGACTTTATATGTGATATTACATACATGTTACTAATTTTAATATAATTATACCATTAATAACAGTATCCATGGCCTCGTCGATACTTGAATCCCGTTTTAATTCCTCATAATTCAAATAAGCATTTTCTGTGACCCTAATCTTTTACATTTACGGGCTTAATTCATAGCCTTTTTGACGCACCAAAAAGTTACGATGAGAGGCGCGAATTCTAAGTTTATTCATTCTAAATGAATATATGTGTATATTCGTAACACATGGTCAAAACAATAGAAGGTGGGAATAAATATAATTTAGGTTTGCTCAATTATTTAAACTTTTGAGTAATCAATTTTCATAAAGTATCAAAAAATCGTACATACGAAATATCGTATAAAAATAAATTCAATTATCAAACACAAGTAAATTAAAATTAGCGCCTCTCCTTTTTTAGGGGTATAAAATATTTAACAATCTACCGGCTTAACGTATCAAAAATTTTCATGTGCTTTTCAAAAGATTTTTGGGAGAGTTAAAAAATATCGATTGAAAAATGCATCAATTCTATTGATGAATTTTAAAGTAAAATAGTAGTGTTCTGTTATCACCCCAATTTATTACCTTTCGTATTTAAAAAGCATTGTATGTATCTATGTAAAACTTGATAGCCTTGTTATCTGACGTGGCACAAATTCATTATCATTGTATGTATCAGAGTGTAATTATGAATGCCAATAGACTGCTGTGACAATGGAATAGTGATATGACTTGAACGATTGCAACTCTAGTTCGCGGGTCCGAGCCTTGACATGTAACATTCTACTAAAAAGGATACGTCTGTGCTTGCGTTTTAGTCTTTTGATTAAAGGAAATAATGACGTTAAAATCAATATAAAATCATAAACAAAATCAGTGCCATTCGTTAAAAGTTTACATTGTTAATGATGGAAAAGAATGGCTGAGAGAGGCACAATTTAGATTTCTAGATGTACTTCGAGAATTAATTCTTGCTATGAGAAAGTACATTTTTCGTTACAAAGGGAAAAATGAAAAATTATAGTGGTAGATGGGGTCTAAGAGAAAGAAGTAAAAAAACGGATGGCTTCGGATGGGAGGCGTAGCTGGAAAGTCGAGCATTACTCTTGGCTTTTATCGCGCAAATCCCAGCATTGTTTGGCTTCCCTTTGAGCAAACACTTCGCGCGTTCGGAAAAATATCCGAACCAAGAGGGAGAGGCAGTGGTGTGGGAGGGATGAGAACGTGTGAGGGCGTCTGCTGCAGTCCACGAATAAGCCGATAGTTTCGTGCTTTATCAGCGAAAGAGAAAGATAATGGATCATGTTAACGTTGGTCCAAAGGCCGCCTGCCGCATACTTGGAGATTTATACAGTTAATAGGTAACAGAAAAATAGGTCCGTTCTAAGAGATATATTTTTATTCTTTTAGGCCGCTAACTAAGCACAAATAGGACTCCTGACCCTTTCCTTATGTCTTCGTTTGTATTTATATTCTGTCTTTTCTATGACTATGGCATGTATATCAATATGCCTCTTATATTATATAATATTATTATTATTTTTATTATTATTATAAGATTTAAACTGCTAGTAGGCTGTAAGCCTGGTGGCAGTTATTTCTACATCTATATATATACAACTAATATACAATATTCGCAAAAATAAATACTATGATACATAAATTGAAAACATAATCTAAAGTAAAATGACAATTCCTTAAATACATACAACTAAATAAATTTAAACACTATACCTAACAGTCTTACTGGAGTTTTTCGGGGTTCATGACAGGCCTTCACGGCTACCGTAGCGGTCTCGGGGTGAAACCCCACCGTACATCGCCCTGTCAAGCAATCCCTTACTTCGTCCAGAAGTCCCCACATTGCAACATCTTCAATACCCTTATAGTATACATACATTAATTCTAAAAAAATTTGGAGCATTTCTTTTTGAAAGATATATAGATAGATAAAGATATAATATTCTCTCTTCTTTATTGCAAGACTAAAAAAAGGTCTTTTTCTAAGCATTTCTAAACAGACATAATGAATATTCATATTTTTAAAGATAGAATAATGCTTTAGAATGAATATAAGAGTGCACATTATATTTTATTCCGCATTATGAAAGGAAGAAATATTCCAAAATAAGGAAGCTTGAGGTCGTATTTAAATTATTTTTAAACTGGAATATAACTTTTTTATAAAATATATATTTATGATGTAATAGAGGATTGAAACAAAAATTCAATTCCAATTGTATTTATAAAAATTAAATGGAAATTCAATGAAAAAAAAAGTTTATAAACTATTTTTAATTGAATCACAATCTTGAAAAGTAAACTTGATCAATATTCCCATCTCTAACAATATGTATGAAGGATATTATAGCAAAAGATCAACTAAAACAAAAAACAGTAATTAAAATACTGCAAAAAATAAGTTTAAAATTTAAAACACTGAAGTTAGCGAATTAGGAAATTTGAAAGAATAAGAGTTTCTTTCTGATAATTATATCACCAATCCGTCGCTGAAATAAAATGATAAAAGCGAAGATCACATTTTATCATTACGCAACATTAGGATGGGACGGTTCATTCGTCGAAAGCACTCACAAGAATGGGTCATCTTATATGGATACTAAATAATACCCCGTACTAATTAGTTATTGTAGATCATGTGAATACCTCTATCCTTCCTTTTTAAGCCTTTCTCTACGAAATGCGGACGTATCGGTCACAATGGCGGAGGGTTAGGAAAACGCTAGTTCCCACCCACCGTCATTGACCGTGCCCATCAACCCCTTCTCCTGCACACACACGCACTGCGGCACCTCCCCCGCTAATAGAATTCCAAATCATTTTACCTCCCCACTCTCGAAGAACCGATCGATCTTTCATGCTCATTAAATAGCCCATGAATCCGGAGGAGTTTCAAACCCCGAATTCGACAGAGCGCCTGTGCGCTAAGAACACGATACAAAATTGATGATTGAGTGAATTTGCGATTCGGAGGCAAGATCCACCTCAGGCGGATGCTCTTTGCACACTTCCACCAAAGACTGTGCTCATATTTTAAAGATTCCACAATAGACCAACTAAGGATTTTACACTTAAAGCCATTGACATCCTCTTATTTTCACAACTGGAAATAATTTGAAATTTTTTCCAAGAATTTCTAGCGGAAAGCCGGAGTGAAGGTGAATATTGCAGTAATATGGAGCTTAAGATAAATAAGCAAACTCACTAATAGCTTAATAAATACAAAATTGCTTCATTTTTATCTCAGGTTATTTTCTATTTAAAGATAATGGCCAATCAAGAAATGTGCAACAAGAAATCAATACTTTGTCTTTCTTTTAGATAACGATTGAGCGTAAGAAAACATATGACATCACAATTAAAATTTCAAAATTATCTTATATACGGTTGATAAACCATTAAATTTTATTTTCAATTACATTTCAAACCATTTCTTAATTGCATCTGGAAAGTGAAAATTATAAAATACTCCCAACAGCCACTTATATCAGAGAACATTTTTCAAGAATCTATTTAAAAATAGCACCAATAGTAGTAAAATACTTTCTAAAGGCCAAGTTCATCGGGTTATCTTTGTAGTATAAGTTTTCTAATTGAAATAGAAATAATAAAAATTTAAAATAACCCTAGAGAATTTTAAAATGAATGAACGATTCATCACAAATGTCGCGAATATCGTACAACCGTTTAAAAAAGAGATGATTCATAATGATGTATTTTATTGGCATTATATTTTTCATCCTTCTTTTCCTATTTACATTTAATAGGCTAGGTCTATCGGTTCATTTGTTCGTGAAAGCACTGCAGAGAAAGTGACAGAGAAAGTGGTTCAGGAAAAGGACAGTTTCTCTGAAAAATCTCAAAGTGGAGGAGAAAAAGAATTCGCGATGCAATGAGATTAGCGATACATACGCAGCACCAAACAGAATATCCTGCGCCGACGACTTAACTATGGCAACTGAAAAGCGTCGCAGGTTTTAAGAGAGTAACGAGTCGCTCAGTGACTTTGACACTCGACTGGAGGAATAAAAAACTTCTCCCTCCAGCGCCGTCTCTGGGAGTCAACACGGCGACGAGGGCGTGTGGTCTTAGGGTTGGGGAAAAGGGTTATGGGTAGAAAGAGGAATGAGAAAAAAGCCGACAAGCTAGAAAGAGGATTAAAAGGAGGAAGAATAAAGATAAAAGTAAGCTCCAAGGTTTCACAGGAGGGAGAAAAATTCGAGATAGAGTTGAAATTCAAGTGGAGGTAAATGGACCTAGAATAATAATAAAAATAACTTAGTAAATTTCCACAGAAAAATTGTTATATTTGCAACCGGTTTCGTAATATAAAATTACATCCTCAGGCCTAGAGTAATTTTATATTACGAAACCGGTTGCAAATATAACAATTTTTCTGTGGAAATTTACTAAGTTATTTTTATTACTATGGCATTCCACGAAGTCACGCCTTCTCACATTGATGGATCTAGAATCTTAGTATTCGTTTCATTATTGATACATTTTATTTGCATGAGGGAGCTCTATCGAGTTCAGATTCCGGATTCAAATGTTTAAAATTCAATCAAACAAAGCTTTTAGATTTCTTTTTTGGTTTTTAATAATAATCAGCAAATAATCAGAGCGCAATAAAAGAATAAATAAAGAGAATTCCCCTTAAAGTCGAAGAGGTGTAATTTTTCATTGTGTACTTATATTCACATGATATGATCGGTAATAGATCATGTAACTTTAAGTATTTGATCAAGATCTTTTATGATGCATTGAGCCTTGTAAAAGAAATACATCTACTACTTCAGTTCTTTGATTAATAGATATGATTTTCCATCACTCCCTTAGCTAACATTTAGGATAGATCCTCCGTTAAATTACAAAGTTTAAAATTAGGTTACGTGAGCATATTCAATAATATTGTCCGTCAACCAACCAAATAAGAATGAAGGATCTATACGTATTTTCTATACGAAAACTTTTATAAAAAGAAATTTTCAACGGTTGAATTTGTGATTAAAAATCGAGTTTTAATTACAATCCAAAGAGAATTTTCTTTAACTTGAGAAGAGATACTTTTATTACTGGGAGTTTTAATTTCGACTGAATTCAAGCAAGAATCTCAAGAAATGAATTAATTAAGGAAATTGACGAATTCCAACGCTTGAAAACACCCACTCTCAACTGAAATAAAATAATAGAAATACTGAAGCAGAGAAAATTTCCAGATCAAGCCTCATAATATGCAATGTAGGAGTTTGTACACCATCCTGATTAAATTAAATGACTCATATTTATATACAATATGATACCCAGTTTGATTATAATTCACAAAAGAGAGATAGAAGATTCCGAAATATATTGGATAGAAACGGGGAGACAGTGTGTAAACAGGACTTTGAAGGGGTAGCGTTGGTTCCCGTCGGCAGAGAAAGAAAAGAGTACATAGGTAAAAGGGGTGGGGAAGGAAAACGGAGGTTAGAAAAATTGGAAGCGGGCGTTGGATGAAAGAGTGTGGGAGAAGCAAACTATAGCACGTATTGGGGGAGGAGGCGGTGTGTCCGCCTTCACACCCAATCACCTGCCCCGACCTTCGCTCGATACTCCATCAAGGGATGGGTGTGAGGACAGAGTAAATACCATGTGGAATTGGGAAGTGAAGAGATTGGGGGTTGAAACGGAATGGAGAAAAGCGATGGTAGCAAATGAAGGAGGAAATAGATAAATAGTGAAGGCTACTTTGGAATTGGAAAGATTGGGCGAATCTGTGTCTATTATCAGACTGGTGAGGAGAGCTTTTAATCGAATTTTCCTAAAAGTACTTCTTTTTTTCTTTGCAGAAAGACACATACTCACACTTATATGTATATGGAAATTTAAATAATTCACATAGTGGAATTTTCAAATTAGGTAATTATAGATCCCTTGTTACGTAAGATTTTAGTTGACATTTATGCCGAGACTTAGAATCAAGTACATTTAAAGCATCTTTACTAACATAATGCATGACTAAAAATAAATTGATGGATGGAGTGATCTGATAGATAGAATGAAAATTACGTAATATTTGTTGTGCATACATTTTTGAAATGTAAAGGCATGATTATAAAAAATCGATTTAATTATTAAATAGATCAAGTAAAGAAAGTTTAAGAATGTATAACTGAAAATTTTTATGCGGAAATTTCATAAACATTTCAGTTTACGGCTGAAGAGATAATTCAAAATTGATGAATAAAGTCTTATTGACTCAATACATTTCATATAACATTTAACGGCTTTACAGTATATACATTGTACATAATATCAATAATAAATATAAACATGACATTTGGAATTGTGGTTTTAAGGAAGGAATCTTATCATGAAACGGTTTGTATATTGTTCATATTTGAGTCAAAGAAACTCTCCCAAAATGATTTCAGATTACACAAAGTTTATCATATTATACTAGTTAAAAGAAAATAAAAAAATTGCAACAAACGGTTGTCCAAACGATCACGATCTGCATTTCAATTACATGATTAAGAAGAGACATTTTTTGACTCAGAATTTGTACATTGGTTTAATCATTTTAATTTTTATAGTGAAATTTATATCTTTCTATTTGTAAGAGTATATTATTGTTCAGGGGTAGAGTGACCTATTGGGCAAACGGGCGATTGTCTTTAATGAAAGTGGTACTGTATTCCATTTTTGCGGGGTTTCATAAGAAGAGAGTAACTCTTGGCCTATCATTCGATACATTTTTTTACTTTTAGAACTGAAGAAATAAAGTTTCTCTCTCTGCCCGTTCAAATATATCAACTATTCCAAATTATATTATATAATCCTTAATATTACTAATTTATTATCTCTATGTAGTACCTTTTGAAGTTGGCTGTCTTCAGATTAGTAAAACATTATCTATCATAATATGTTTTCTTTTATTCTTACTCTATTTCAGTTTTAAAGAACGTAAAATTTATAACCGAAAAGCCATGCAATAAATTACATGGGATAATATTTCAGTAGGATTAAATATTCATTTAATTTGAATGCACGAAAATGTTATTCCAAAATACATAACTCGACTAAATTATAATTTTTGAAAATAATTTATATAGAATTAATCAATTATTTTACTTTAAAATATATTTTGATTTCCTCGAAATTTTATATAAGATAATTTTATAAAAGTTGTCTAATTTTTTTTGAACTAACATTATTTTTATGCGCATTTTTTATACTTCGATATTTTCTTGTGAATCTTCCGAAATATAACATAAATTTTTTTGAAAATATTTATAGCAAGGAAATCATTATATATCCTGTAAATCAGTAAAATTATTAAGTTTTATTTTTCCCATTAACAATTATTCCTGAATTTCAAAGGTTGATAAATGTTTGGTATGTTTTCACTTCCTAGTTGTCAAAGAAAACCAATGCGTATAGAAAAACTATTAGGAAATAAACTAAACTGAAAGAAATATATAAACAAAACTTTGGATCTTGGAAGTTATAACTACCACCCGGCTAGGTACCTACTGGTACTCTTGACAGAAATAAATAAATAACCTCTATGAAATGTTTACATAGCCTCCAGATTCATGCATATCATCCGAATGTCTGCTGACCCTGCAAACATTGTCCACAATCAATGTCCTCAACGTCAATGCTTCAGAAGTTTCCCGAATTTGCAAGAGACCAGGAATGCTCTCATTATTTACGAATATTGGCTTAGTGAGGGCAAACATTTCATTCCTCGAGAGCAAAAATGGGTGCCGTGCATTTTGGTTTCCTCAGCTGGAAATTTATTACGATATTCCCGAAACAGGATCACCCAAATAAACCGCGTCTCACAATCACTTCACGTTTTCTCTGGTGTAAATTAGCATAGAAAAGCATTACAAAAGGATGTGATATGCCACAGTTCTTATTTGATCAAGGAAAAATTACATTTTCCGATCTCTCAGCTCCTAACAATGAAGTTACGCAATAACAGTACTTAATCATTTTTCATCTATGGCAGGAAACAAATTACGTTGTCAATTCATCGAAATTTACAGTCAGCGGAAATATCAAAATAATTACGCGATCTGAACATGGAATCAATAATTGCCCTTTTTATTGACCACTTTTCCGGAATGATTTTTTCCTCTCTTCCAACGCTGATTTATTGTGTCTCGTTTGAAAACAAAACCATTCCATGGATAAAGCTGTGTTCAAATTTCATCTGCAAATGATAAGTCGTTATTGCGCTTATATTTGCAAAATTATTGAGAGAATATAGTGAAGCAATACAACTAAGATGATATTTTTTCATGAAATTGCTGAGATCCAAAGTATTTTTGTTATGTAGCAAGTAAATTAGGAATAGTTAAATGAAAAAACACGGCCATTGGTATATATATTTTAGAAAAATTAATGATTCTGTTATGACAATTTGATAATGCTCTAAGTTGAAATTTATTTGACAGAATGGAAAGATTCATACACATAATTGTGCTTTAACTACAAAAAAATGTTTAACTAACAAAAGAACGACAAATACACAAACAGTTTCGACGAATGATTGTCACTATCTAAATATTTACCAGATTTATTTATTAGGTATCACATATTATTTTCTATTCTATGGAACTAAATGAAACATAAATCTCGACCCGTAATTATCATTTACGAGATTTATATAAAATATTTAAGCTCCTTCCAAAATGTATTTTCTATTAGGGGTCAATTTTTTCCTGAATTCCTTTTCTTTAAACTAAGACAAACTCAGATGAATTGAGCTTAGGGACAACTGTGACACTGAAATAGAAACTTTGATAGCATATAGTAAGTAAGAATTTATTTCAGTATTTCAGTTGTGTTTTCCATCGGTTAGGATAATTAAACAAGTGGAAAGATCTTCCATTTACCTTAAGCCAAACATTGATCTCTAATGTAATGAAAATTTTCCTTGAAACTTGAGGTAATGAATAAGAAACGAATGAAAAAAAGTCGATCAATTGTTATGAAATCATTTTTGATACCACATGTTCTTCACGATAAAAATGGCATTGTTCATATCGAAAAATATTGAATATAGCAAAAATTAGCTTCTGTTGTAGTCATAATCTCTTTAAATGTCTAAGAAAGTATTTACTTTGAACAAATGTATCATAAACATAAGTAAGAGCAATTATTAATCTCATATTAATTTAAAAATATATAGTTGAGCAACTCATAATAATAATGCTTCATTCAAAGCATACATGTTACCCCAATTACATAGCGTTACAATAAATGGTTCTACACTTAAGGGACAACAACGTCCATACACACCCTGCACAACCTGGAAACTTTCTTCTCGGCCGGGATTTGATCCCGGGACCTCAGCGTTGGAATATTGGCATGCTAACCATTCCGCCAACGAGGGCAGTTATTCATTAATGAATTTAGATTTTTATAATATCCTTTAAAAGCGAAAAAGATGAATTTTTAGAAAATCTTACCATTAATTAGATATCGTGCGGTTAAATGTATAATTCAGGTTTAAGAACCATCAACCACTATTAATAAACTGATTTGAATCATTCAAATTTAAGCTGTCTGCAATTATAGGTGTTTAATTATGTTTATTAGACATTAAAATTTCGGTCAATAGCGTCAAATACTGAAGATGAGTAAAATAGTTGACTTCGCATTTAATGTTCTAAGCAAATGTGTCGAATATCCTTCCATAGCGCCTCTTCTTTCATCTCTTTGCATCGAGATAATAAGCAATAAAAAAACTCGTCGGAAGTTTTTGGGCGGTGCTTTCATTTAAAGACACTCAGAATTGGCTTATTAATCTTGCAGATGAGGATAGCAATTATTATTATTAGAGAGTGAAAAGTCTACCAGGAACATTGAATTTCGATTGAAAGCCAATACTCTCAGCAAATAAACAATAAAATCAAACAGATACTAAAATAATGAATAGTGTTAATATAGAATAAGATATAGCATAGCTCCTTTGATATTTAAAATATATAATACACATTATTTAATCTATACCTTGAAAGTATGATAAAACCATTTTAAAATTTTAGTACTTTTCTATGCTGTTTTAAATAACTATGGCTATAACCGAAGGTATTCGCAGATGTGATGAGAAATTGTACGAAAATGACTGTTTACATTTACCCCTTCATTTACGCATATTTTGCTGAGTAGACCAGCTTAAGAGCCTTAATTTGAGGGAAACAGGTGACCGGAAATTTACGATAAAGACATTCTATTGATTTTTAACTTCTTTATTTTACCAGTCTTGTGCAATCAATCACTATTCAAAACTTGAAAGCTATTATAAGAAGAACCTTGTTTTAAGTACTAGTCATATTATTTGTCACTTCTATTTAACCTTGTCTTCGAGTTAAACGACGCAGTTATATTCATCGAATTATCAACTGAAACAAGTAACCAATACAAAATGATTACACTAACGTAGTGAATATCATCGCGTAATATTCTATTACATCTAAAATTGGATAAACATAACTTCAGGGCAAGAGTGAATCGTTTTATTACATTTTAAAGGATTTTATTAGAAATTAGAAATTTTTAATTTATATAATGGCAACGTAAATCCCGCATTTTTTTAGGAAATCGAATCTTTTCACGGAAAGCGATTGGAGAGACCGGAAATTAACCAACGTGGAGATAATCATATTATCGGGACTACATTAAGGAAAGCTCAAAGATCAGTAAACAGGGGTGGGATACATTCAAAGGGGAGGCAATGTGGAACACACCGTAGTCATCATCACGGCAGAAAACCGCATCAACCCGAAACCCGCTAGCACTAGGCCGTCTGCGGGCATATTGGTTCGCCATATACTCACCGCAAGTATTTCCACATTCCGTATGTGCACGCACTCCCGACAGTTGCTATATCCTCTTTCTACCGCTCAATAACCGAACCTGTTTTCACTTCCGATTGGAAGTATGTTTACGTTGACTTAGGCCGGATGCATAATGGGAGAAATCAGAGGTTCGAAATTATATATAACGTTTCTATTTAAAGACAATAGAATACGACCCAAGGGTAAATCTCATCCTATCTGAAGATTGAAGCATACTAATTAGGTTTCGACACCTTCAATTAATCTTCAGTCTCTTATTTAAAGAGCAAATAAGGTTCGAATTTCGATAGCTCACCTTCGGGAATTCGTAATGAGCTTTTTGCATCCTCATTTTCATCGTTTATCACATTTCGTTGATTATAAAGAAATAATATCCACTCTATACAAGGCAACATTTAATTTTTAAGATACAAGTTTCAGTATCTATTCAGTCTATAGGGAAAGCTCTCTATCAATTACAGATTACTATACCAAATTATTAAATAGTTCAAGCTTTGGATTTGACAGAATTTAATTGGAGTCAATATTTAACTTCGAAATGAAATCCAAATAAATTTCAATCTGTTCAGCGATTGAAATAATTAATTGAATGAGATAATAAATAAAAACCCTTTCTTTTCGAGTAAACTTGTGAGATTTTAAACTTATTTCCAATCTTTTCTTCGAATTTATTTTCATGTTAATAATTAAGTCAATTATTAAGAATTTAAAGGCATTTATAGAAATTTTTTATCCATTCGGACAAGAAGAATTGGCAGTCTCAATTAGGAAAAGGTAAGACTTGAAGGTATCTAGGGATGCAGAGAGGAAGTTTGGAATGACATGTCCTTAGTAAACTCAGCCACAAGAAAGAGGAACGGCCTTCTGACCGAGTGAAGGTCTTAATTCCTTGAGCAAGCGAAGGAACGTGATTCTCTTCCGGCAAAGATGCATGCACTCTCAATTCGATCCACCACTCCTTACATTCCTCTGCAGAACGCAATTCCATTTGCTTCAAATTTACGTTAAGGTTAGACTCAAGGAGTAAAGGAAGGCATGTGAAATCGGGTCATTTTATTTTAATATTTCAATAGGAAATCATATTCCCCAGTATATAATTATTTTGCTGTCTTCCCATAGCTCTACATCATTCGTTTACTTTCATTTATTCTCATCAAAAATTATTTTATTTGCATTAAACATATTATAGTCTTCCGAATGTGTATTGGAGGGAGATGCAAGAAAAAACATATATACCGTCAGGCATAAGGTAGCTGTTTGATCATCATTTCTAATATATACACTTTTATCAATCATTTCAAATTTGTGTGTATTTTATTATTATTAAAATTTAATTACTCTTCTATCTTAATCCCTCTTTATTGAAGAATCACGCCATCGTATTTTATCATCCTTTTCATTCATTTGGAGAAACTCATAGATGTACTCCTCCCGTCGTTAACATTGTTAAAAAAAACTTCAACAATTGTTTCTTCTAAGTGGAAGAATACTATTTATCAGTCTCTTATATGACCGTTTTTGGTGCTTCAAAGATCCATATATTGGTTGAAGTAATACGATCCTAATGCTGTCGATCTAATAACATTTCGTATCACATACTCCTGCATCCATCTATAACCTTCACTTGTTTTTGTTTTCAGCTTGTTTTTCCTTTCGTCCTGCTTTCCCTGCCCCCATCACCCAAACAATGGAATGCCGATGCAACTGCTAATGGAAAAGTATTCTATCGCTATTCTTTTTCGTGTAAACAAACGATTCATCCCCCTTCATTGCCCTCGGAAAATCTTATTCATTCTCCAAAAATTTTCCATGCCTTTCGTCCCTATTTAACTAAATTCTTTAGAGAGGAAATGCGAGTAATTCTATAGGTACACAAAACGTACGATGCACCTGCAAGAACCATTATTCAGTAGCTAGGGAATAGACTAATGAATTTGGCAACCATGGAGTAATTGCGCCTATGAAGTAGACATCCGAATGCATTTACTTAGCATTTCTCATCGTATTGTCAACTCATAAGCTTCTACATGGGTGGCACTATAAACTTAGCATTATGCTCTACAAGTAACGCTCCTACAAATGAATATGGAATTTAATTTAAAATATCCCATAAAAATTTCAAGGTCTAAGATAATAATTACCTGTCCATAAGTATATAAAATGATTCGTGGAGTAATATGTAGTAATTACTGCTCCCACTAATTATCTGGATTCTAAGAATATTACACGTTAAGTGAATACGTTTTGAGAAATCTGAAGTTCACCGATAATCACCAATAGACTAAAAATCAGCATGAAAATTTAACTATCATAATTCTTCGTTTTTGAAATTAAAAATTCTATGGATTGACTTTTCATGTCATTAAATTATACATTTTCAGATTATTTCATTTAATTTGTTATTCGTTAATGTTGTTTTAAATCTATTTAGTAATATCCTTTATAAACTAAGATATTTATTTATTTGTAAGTAATAATCTATCATAATTAAGCCTCTTGAGCATATTACAATGGCTTATCAGATGAAATGCACTATAAAGTACAAACCGAAAAATCTTTTCCAACTTAAACCTTGAAAGTTGCTTAAGATGATATGCAATTATTTACGAATATTTTTCCTTTTTAATAATTATAATGCGCCTTTATAAGTTCAGGCGAAATTTAGTCTGGTAAGACCACTGATTCATTTAACAGGGCAATTCCCATCCCATTATAATAATAATATAAGAATGATAAAAAATATTCCGATCCGCAAGGACTCGAACCTGGGACCTAGAGACTTAGAGCGTCAGCTGCTAATGCGCTATACAAAAAATGATTTTTATGATCAAAACAATATTAATTATATATTTATATATTGAAGCTAGTAAAAAGAAAAAATATGTATGTTACAGAGATTAGTTGAGATGAAATTATTTTTTATTGATCGTGAATTGATTTCTCAATTCTCAGTACTTTATGAAAGATAAAATGCACATAATAATCGCATATAGCTCTCTCTGGAATTAATACATCCATGAAAGTTTTGATCCATAAAGAAAGCTGTGTCACAATGTCTTATAACCTCAATCTTTCAGTTTTCTAAGAATTTAAGGCTAAAAGGCAACCATAGATAAATACTCATTTTATTTAAATAATAATCAACTCATCTGCGGATGACTAGAGCTATGTTCAAGTCGTACAAAACAGTAGATTCGATTTGGAATCTAAATCTCAACACATATCAGTGTTGGAGATCACTCAGGAATCCCAGTGAAGTTTGACCTTTCGTCTACTTCATCTCTGAAACATTTTCCTTTTGGATTGAGCTGTTATCCTTTGATAAAAAATCAGAATAACAAACGTCATCGCGATGTTCACCGACAGCAGTCCCTTCAAAGGACATGAAAAAATTAAGATAGAATGTTCGAAAGGGTTGATCCTGCTTTTTAAGAGGTCCCAATCAGAACACGTAAGAGGTCCTCATCGAACGTCAGATGGCTGTAAAGGGAGACTTCTGAGAGACAAAAGAGTGTGGCTGACGTTCAGTGAAGGACGCAATCAGAAGTGACATCTTCGATGCTGGAAATAAACCAGCGCTGAGATACAGAATGAAGGAGGATAAAACAGAATACATGCATTTTAACGATTAACAACCCCATTTCTTGCAAATAAATCACGTTTTCTATTTTATCACAATTCTTTCTTATTTGGACGTGAATGACATAATATGACATGTTTTAACTACAAAAGTTCTTTCTTGATATATTCGATTGACTAAGATTGACACAATGTTTAACGAAAGTAGACTAACAAGAGATAATTACAAATACTCTCCAATATCTTATAATATATTTTATATTTTCTTTTTCTCTCATCCGCCTATATTTGCTTATAAAATTTATTGCTCTATTTATGCAATATAAAGTAGAATTTATACTTTAAAAATTGAGTTAAAGTTAGATTTTATAAATAATTAGAGAATTGATATTCATAAAACACGAATGATTTTATGCATTAAATCGTACAAACAAGCGATATCAAAACGCTTGAAAGTATTATTTTATGCTTTTACTAGAATATGCCCTTTATTTGATTTATATGCTCTGGAAAAAAACAGAGAACAAACTTCTAGAGTGAGATAGAACATTTCGATAAAAATTGTAAGCACTTTAAAGGAAGCTGAGTAGGAAGATTTACTCTTTAATACACATGTAATCATTAATAAAAAATCTATTAATCTAATATAATAAAAAGTGATCTATTTTAATTGATTTTTTCTCTACCTAATCTATCCTATGCCTCAACAACCGTACTTTGATCATTTAAGATTTTACAATCGTTTATATCTTCCAATAACAGATTATGAATTTATAAGTCTTCGAAAGCGATACTTGCTGTGCTGTTTGTCCCTTTCAGCAAACTCAATCCCAATTCTACTCTGTTTAAGCAAGTTTTTACACTTTTAGTTACTTATTATGTTAAAGTTATCAGCTATAAAAATAATTCTATTTTTTCATCCTTTTCCCCTCCCCTAAGGAGACGAACCTCTTTTGAATGATTGAATATTTTGAATGAAGTGGCGGCAGGATGTCTCCACTGAAAATTCACACTTCTCTTCATATGCCACTGTTAACTCTAATTCCATAATTAATCATTAAGTTGAATCCTACGCGCAATAACTATGCTCATAAATGCCATAGTTAAAAGCATTAAATGGTTTATATTCAATAAATTGCTGAAATGGTCATCTTGTCGCCTCTTCAGAATTTTTGATTTTTTTCGGAAGGGATGCGAAAGGAAAAGGTGAAGAAAATATTGCGATTTTCACGAATTCTGCTCCGTTATCTTTCGTTTGTTCTTCTGATGGGAAAATAAGGTGAGACAAAGAAAAGAGTGATTTTGTACTGCTACCAACTCAATGGAGGCCGAACATAACGTAGGTGTCTTAAAACTACTCTAGGGATCATATTTTCAATAAAAGTAAAAAAAGAAATGCATAAACTGATCATTTCTATTGTAATGAGGTATAATTTAATTATTCTTTTGGATGAAAAATTCAACTAAAAAGAAAAAATTGTATCTCTCCTCGAAAACAGGACGCGAGACCTCTAAATTAAGATGACATCTGAATACATAAGCTCCTATCATCCAACTCAACATCGATGAGAGTAAAGTTTTCAACAAAACCCAAAACTAATTGATGGCCTCCAAGAGTTCGAATACGACCCTCTACAACGAAAGAACAATGGTCATCACTCCGGAGGAGGCTGCTCGAGTGAGCCCAAAGGGCAAATGAAGAGATTCTTACAACGGATATAATGGACGGCTAAATAAAAACGTCGGGCGCTCTCGGATGGGTCAAACAGAGGAAGAGCTTCGCTATCTACAGCAACGATTGTCGCTGACGATCGTTTGGAAAAGCATTACACGATAACGAACCCTTCGTTAGCGGTTATATTTATGTGTCCACGGAACGCCTTCATCTCCACAGAGATAACGGGAGGTCGATTGAAACGTAAGATTGAGGCGGTCAGATTAAAAAGAAAGAAAAAGAACTCGAAGACGTAATTGCATTCGAAAGAAAGCGTTGGAGTAGTAAGAGTACGACAAAAGGAAAAAATAAGTGATAGGGTAATCTATTCAATATAAAGACGTTTAAGTTAATGAAACCAGAAATTATCATCACTCTGAATCAAATGAATGAAAGGTCACGTTACGATTTCTTTCATGCATCTACTTGGTTCGCACGTTTCCATAAAACTATTTTCGATGCACGTTCACTTAGCCCAAATCAAATCATGAAGAGAACCGGTTTAAAATATTTATTGACTATCGAACTTAAGCATCTTTCGTAAACAGCAATTCCACCAATGTTTGGTAATGGACCCATTTTCGGTCAGTGGATTAAAAACCTGTTATACTTCGGCTCCAAAACTTCCTCCATCGATAGACGATTACTATCTCGTAATAAAGTGGATCTCGATGTATACATATAATATCGGCAAATACATAGACAGATATATATATATATATATAGAATCGACATTTTCAATAGGCAATAGGTTTACTCTGAACGCAACCTTAATCATTTGAAAATTAAATCCGCGATTGTTCCGCTCGAATTATGGAATATTGAATGTTCTCATCATTTACAGAATTACTTAAACCTTCAAAAGTGAAAGTTAAAAAATTTACTCATATCATTTAATGTTTATAAACGTTTTCCGTGCTCGCTGTAGAAGATGCACAAAGAGACATCGTCACCCTTCATATCCTCTGTTTGGTGGGAATCGAAATATTTTAGGTTTAACTTATTATTTTCTGAAATCCTATATTAGACTGATTCAAGGTCGGATAAGTTTGTTTTTTTCATTTTTATTAAATAAATAGTGTTTTATTTTACAAGAACTAGTGTTATTTATTGTGTTTGACCGCAAATGATTGGTAAAACATGTGGAATTTCTAAATCAACATCTATTCCTGATTTTCTTCATCATAATTGAGCACTTCATGACTCAAATATCAACATTTCGTATAGCTCTCCAATAATTATTCTTAAATTTGATTTAATTGCATTAAAGTAAATTTTAAACTAACCATAAACCACCTCCCCAATACCATATCAATTGATCTCTTACTCTTTGATTACGGTGACATTGTTTATCAAGATCTATCAAGTGATCTAGCTAATAAGCTCCGACGTATCCAGAATGCGTCCGTTCGATTTATATTTGATTTGAGAAAATACGACCATATTTACATTTAAGAAATTAGATTGGATATCGTAAAACTCGAAACTCGCAGACAACTTCATATTCTAACGTTAACATACAATTTTTTTCGAACGCAATCTCCTGAATATCTCTTTTCTGAATTTGTTAGATTTGAGTCCGTCTTTAATTGCAATACTCGAGGGAAATGCAATTTACTAATTCCGAATCACAGAACGGAGACGTATCACAAATCATTTATTATAACTGCTACCACGCTCTGGAATACTCTTCCCTCCCACATAAAATCTTTCATTTCCACCCGATCTTTAAAAAGAAAATGTCTTACTCATCTTAATCATATTTCTAATTAATATCTTGCATCAACAGTCATCACATCTCTTCAGCACTGATCAACGCTCTCTCTGCTGCTCCTTTCACTTTTTCACCTCCAATTCATTTAACTATGCATCTGTCCTGAAATATTCTTTTTTTTGCAGCTCAGTTCAATATCTTCTAATTTTATTATCTACACTTTGCCTCTCTTTTCGGCAATCAACTTAAATATACCATTGAATGTTTTTAATTACCTGTTTAGTTATAAGATACATTTTTCAACTTTAACATGATCAGATCTATTGATTGCTCTTGTAAAATTGAAATTTTAGTATTCTGTTGTTTTATTATGTGTATCTTTTCTTATATACTTCTTGTAACTCTTATTGCATGATTGCCACATGTCGTTTTGGATTTTATTCTGGTATGGGATTTTTTACTTTTTTGTGACAATTGTGATACTTGATTTTGATATTTTGTCCTTCGATACTATGATTTCTATTTCTTCATCCTTTTTAGTTAATTCTATCAGTAGGTTTACAGGTTTTTCAAAACCCCATTAATTGTGGGTGTTTTCCTGCAGTGGATTTTTTCATAAGAATTTTCTTAGGTTTTTATATTCACTTAAATCTCTCTTATAATCATTATTTCAATCATCTCTTTCTTATTATTTTGTACTTTAAACTTTTTATAAAGTGGTTAGATGGAAGAAGAGACTTTTTAGTCTCAATCTCGCTTCCACAAACAAAGACCTAAAAAGAAAGATTCGAATGAAAATAAAATTATATATATATATATATATATTTTTTTTTTTCAAGAGAATATATCTCATTCCAAGAGATTATTGCGGTTAATTTCCAACTCTTACATTACATCCAGTATATGGATACATTACTAATTTATCAACATCAGATATTGGAGAATCGTGAAAAAAGAATACACATAAGAGACCTTCAAAAGGAAAGCGAGAGGATTAATAAATTACTCGTGGAAGGCGACCGCGATATGTGAGAGGCGGAGAATCATAAAGAGGCAATAATTAAGTGGTCTTTATCAAACCTTACGCCTCCTACATCGAACCACTCTAATCGATGGTTATCCAAATTGTATAAGCATTTTTTGTTCTCATCATCTAAAAACCCATTAAGGACATGGAGATTTCAACGATGGAATGCAAATGACATCGCTGGGAAAGGGTTCTCATAGTAAGGGTCACAAAATGATTCGAATGAAGGTGGATAAAATTAGGAGGTTGAATGAGAATGGTGGAAAGGTCAGCGCGTGGGCGAAGTGGTGAGTAGCCGATGAAAAGAACGGAGCAGAAACGTTCGTCGATTCCCACTTCACCCGTGAAAATTCGCCGTAGGAGGATTAAAAAAAGTTATCCACCCAGACATCTTTTCCGTGTAGGAGTTACGCTTTTCTCTCTGCGCCAAGATAGATAATCTGGGTGATTTTTTACGGTAAACGTAAGGAATGAGTGAAACCAAAAGGATGAGAGGTTTTTTCTTTGAAGTACCTTTTGCCTTGATGTTTTATGCATAAGAATGATGAGATATCTCTAAGATATATTTTTCTTCGGCAAATTTTAGGACGAAAGGAAAAAATAAAGTTTATAAGATAGATTACTGAGAATATGGATAGCTTCATCTTCTAGCTTAAAACTCTCACTTTTGTATAATCCATAACTATAAAAGCAAGGATCTGATTATTAGTTTGAGAACACCTATAGATATTACTATCTCAAATTACTTATTATTTATATCAAATTTACTCTAATTTACCTAAATGTGTGTAGGGCTTATTCGGGCACCGATAAAATACCAGTGAAAAATAAATATATATTTACCAATTAATTTTTTGACATGTGATAAGATCAACTCATAGTGTTTAATGAATTTAAGCCAGTGATAATATATGAGTCTTTTGTTCGTGTATAACGAATGAAAACTATTTTTATTAATTATTCATTTCTACTTCTACAATTTATTCAACGTAAATTAAGTAATCTGCTCGATAGGTTTACAATATCTGAAAAATATTGCCATGGATTTAGGGAAATCGGTATACTCGTGAGGTTATTGATAATCCCGATATTTAAAACCGACAACATACTGTAGTCCGTATGTTATCTTTACTTCTTTGTAAGCTTATAAGTTTGATCATAGGGATATGCGCATTAACGAGGTAAAGATGAATAATAAAATACAACAAAGAACTGTAGAAGGTAAGTTTTAAGTAATAAATTTATTACGTAAATATATATTGTTTGCAGAGTCCTTGACTTTCAAATTTACCTAATAAAAATAACTTAGTAAATTTCCACAGAAAAAATTGTTATATTTGCAACCGGTTTCGTAATATAAAATTACATCCTCAGTAATTTTATATTACGAAACCGGTTGCAAATATAAAAATTTTTTCTGTGGAAATTTACTAAGTTATTTTTATTACTATGGCATTCCACGAAGTCACGCCTTCACACATTGATTTCATTCAACTTTACCTTTGAAAACCCGTATTTTTAAGTTTAAGAAATTATCTTTCCTAATTTGTGAGTCACCGTTAAAAGATTTCTACCCAAGAAAACGATGTAAAAAGTTACATTTTAAGCTCAAAAGAAATTGAATTTATTCATTTTATAATTTAACGTGATCAGGTATCAACGGTTGAGAGGATTTACAAACTGTGTGGTATTCGACCACAGTCGGAAGGGTTTTCCGTGCGCATTGTATCGATCTACACGCATTAAATATGCTTATACGTACGAGTATAATGATATGGTTAAAAACTATATACTCTTCTTCTTCACCCTTAAAAAATGTTTTTATGACAGGATTATGCGATATACACATGTACTGCGCTACTACACGACTATTTTTAGAAAGTCATATTCATTTCATTGGATAAAACCATTTAAGTTTGAATAGAGAACATCTCTATCTTTCATCAAACAGCTCAACGGAACTTCCAAAATGGCAAAAACATAAAACAGCTTCCGTATTGGAGTATCTCCTCAAAATCCTGCGTAAGATGAATAAGACCCGATACAGCTTTACTATCCGATTCCACTACCCATTCTACAGCTTCCTTTAACAAGCTCTTTTCCCAGCATCTGTGGAAATGAGAAACGATGTTTACGCTGGGATTCGCACAGGGGTGTTATGGGGAAAATGAGGATAGCGAGGGGGGAAATATATTCTCGAGTGGTAGTGGTATGGATTACGTGAATCTGCTAGAAGACAAGCCTGACGTGGAGGGTAGCTTTGGTAGTGTCCAGGTAGTCTAATGTTTACTATATTTTGTAATCATAAATACAAAAAAATAGGAGCGTAACTTTATGCCGATCTATGAATTGTTAAATCAATTATAGACATTATGAAATATTGATTTTAAATTTATTTTAAATATATTTTAAAATTTATTAAAAATACGAATAATTACAGTCTATTATGATTTGTTAAAAACATTTAAACTCTCAAATATTATACTGTATAAAAATTCGTCTCATAGTTAAAGACCCTGATTTCGAGGTTTTTGTGAGGATAAAATTGTTTTGAGGCATTTAAAATCCCTAACGTTTCAGACGCATACTTCATTCAAAAACCGAAATTTTTGTGTTATTTTTTCATTGCATTGGTAATTTACCTTTCAAGTCAAGAGTACCTAATGAAAAAAGAAGAGAAATAAGTGTAGGACTAAAACCCAATCGTTTTCACTTTTCAAAATAAAAGTTTCCCCTTCAACAGTTTCAATGGATTCTCAAAATTTCGTCAAAAAGTATAAATAATTGGAAACATTAAATGTTTTAGAAGATTTTCATTTGCGCAAATGACGAATTTGCAAGACTAACTGAGGGGGGTGAAGTAGGAGTGGGAAGATGAATGACCTCTGAGACAGGCGAGATAACAAGCATCAAGTTATTAGAGTGACATACCTACGAAAGAGGAAAAGAGAAGTAAAAGCCCCTCAAACAGAAGAGGCAAAACTGGGGGCGCATAGACTCTCCCGCTATCAAACTTGGATAACTGATCAGAAGCGATAGTGACAAATGTTTTTCTTAAGCCGAGCACCAAAAACTTTTTATCTCGTTCTAGCTCTCACGTATGATTAATTGAAGGCTACCTGATTCATTCCATAACGTCTGTTATAGTGTTTTTGCTACAGTAAAAAAATTATATTTATAACTTCAGTTTAAATTTATAAGGTTATATATTACTTAAAGTTGACAATATTATTTTCCCCGAAACATAGAGCTATTGAGAAGTTTTTCATGATTATTAACCTATATTTATGTATTTTCCATGTAATCGTTTCGATTAGAGACCATTTAATACTAAAATAGAATGGTATACTGTTAATGATGATCTTTCAGCACGTACTCACAAAATACGGATTAAGTGGACTTAAGTCCATAAAAATCACACGTTATTGGGGATGACTAAGTTGTAATAAGGACAAGTAGAGACAATATCTGCGGGATTTTCATTATTAGTAGTAGTGAAAAAGTGCATTACGCGGTAACGATGTACGCATAAGAATAAGTATCTGATCCCCGTTAGCTACTCTCGTCATTTTTTTATAATTGGTAAGATACATCATTTAAATCAGCGATCCAATCCTTGTTCACTCGTTTCTTTCACTATGGTCCGTTATGCATGCGATTGAAAGCCACTTTTTCTGTTACGATTTGCCTCATTCAGGCGGAAATCAAAAAAGGAGAAATGGTGTCGGCCGAAGGGGTAATTTTGCAAATTTTAGCATAAGTGGTAGACATTAGGCCACCGACCGGAGTCCTCATCCCATTTGCACTACCTATTTAGAAATGGCGGACAGCAAATAGAGGATGGGGGAAGATTGCTTCGTAATGGTACCACTCCTCTAGTTCCCTACGGCGATCTCTCTCACCTTTTTTATCATAAAGGCTCTCTTCATGTCAGAGTTCCATTTGACTTTTCCATTCATTCTCTTCACTCCATTCTCTTTTCGTTCTTGGGTGGCTCACCTGTTCTTCCGGATAAAAACCATTGATGTAAATTTATATGAATATAACGAGATTAAAAGACAAGGGCACTGAGGTTGGAATGCCGAGATCAGATTTGATACTGAATAGAATCATGAGCAAAAATTCAGCTCTACTAACACAAGAACTAACTCAATATAATGTGCATAATAAATGGTTGATTGTAGAAACGATTCTCTAACGATAAACGATTTGACGAGCATTAGACCCATTTTACACTTGGTGCACTCTTTACACAGAAAATTGAAAACCATATGAAACTTCATAAAAAAATGCGACCTGTATACTCAACGCATGAGTGATAGAGGATCCGTAGCCACCGTAACGAATTATACGTGATAATGAGATACAGCCCATTCAAAAAAGGAGAAAAGTGAAAAAAAATAGTGGCAGAGGGCGGATATTATAGAGGAGATAAAAGATAACTCGCGGAGATACTCTCAGAAAATGAGCGGCGATAGAAAAAGACCATAGCTTGAGAATAGCGGTGGGTAAAAAATGAGATGGTTTGGGTGTGAAAAGGAATGAGGACGAGCGAATGATCTTAAATATGTGGTTGTCTCGTTTAGAGTGTGAACTGGTGGTTAGGAAGGTGTTCAGGCGATGGTCAAAGGGGGCGTGGAAAAGAAAACGAGCGCGAAAGAGGAAATGAGCCGATGATGGGCGTATATTGAAACAAAAAAAGATGAGCATCTCGTTCTCTAGTTTTTCTGAGAATAAGGTGTTCCATCCCCTGCAATTTATGCCTCGTCATTTAGTGACGAGGCATTTCTTCCGAAAATCATTTTAATCCAATTTGTTCGAAGAGAGAGTGCTTCAAAAAGTACTCCCATTTAGGAAATAAATGCAATATTGACGCTCTCTTCCAGTATTCTGATAGAAATTCAAAGTAATATTACTTTGATAGCAGATGAATCTGTTTTCTTTGATTCCTTAATAAACAATTACATTTAAAAATATAGTTTAAAAGTTCAAAAATTTATTTTAACGAATTCTGTTTCAATACAAATAAACCAGAAAAACATTCCCATCCTAGGGAAATAGAGTCATGGTGCATGCACCCCCTGCCAAACGCCGAAAGGCGGCTCGCAGGGTAAATATGTAGATGTAGATCATTTGAATTGATTGGCAGTTCAACCTCACTCCACTACTGGAAGAATTCTCGAGATTCTAATATTCGTTACATTTATCTGAATAGCAATTTAATGTTGAGTAAAATTTTGTAAAAATTAATCTCTGAATCTAATTTTTTTGAACCATTGCATAATATTTCCGCTTATCTCCCCATTATTCTGTAGCTTGTTTTAGTGAGTCGATAATTAAAAATCAAGTATGTTTATATTCTACCTAGACAGGCTTTTACGCCATTAACGTAATTTATATATTAAATTACATTTAATCGGGTGCATACACCAGTTCTTTAATAGAATAATATTAATAATGAAGTTATTAGTATATTTACGTAAGTTGTAGTTAGGATATGTACACCGACTCAGCGATTCATGAATATTCATAGCAATGTGATAGGAAAATTGGTATTCAAGATCGATCGTAAAAATAAGTTACACACACACTAAATAAAAAACCATAATCTAATCTCCTCTGCGTGTGTTTGACAGAATACGTAAATGGGGAGTACTCGAAATTGTATAAAGCCAAATAAGAAGAGAATGGTAATATTCTCTTTTTCTAAGACTTCTCTATACTTTTCCATTCAATTAGCACCCTAAGTTTGTTTCCTTAACTCCTTTCGATAACTTCAAATTCTATGTCCCAGATAACGATCATAAGCAGACTCTCCGAATTCACCGTATCCGAGGGACTTCGAAAGCCAGAGGGCGTTGCTTCCAAAAGAATACCTTCCCTTATTCGTTCATTTACATTCTCAAACCCAATTCCCAAGCCTTATATCAATGGAAATAAGTGAAGCGCAACAAGTCTTGTTATATCCTAACATTTAAATTCGGATTGTAATGTCGTTTAGAGTTCATTCCTCTCTCGTGTTTATCTCCATGCACTTGCATTGATAGTTAACGAAAAAAGTTAATATGAGAGACAAAATGAAAACCTAGGGTCGGTATCGAGATATTGCAATATCAAGTTAAGTTAAAAATACACGTCTAGTAAATAAGAAAATTAAGAAGGATAACTTAATGAAAATGTAGCTTGGCCATTCTTCTTATGAATCGTTATAAGAACAGACGAAATATGAGATGTAAAAATACGCTTAAATCAGAGATTGATGGCCCATGGTGGTGAATCATCGTGTGGATGAGATCACCATGGTGCAAGACAAAGTGGATCTCTTGATCTATTTCCATCTTCGAAAAGTAGATCTTTCGTCATGGAAATGAGATGATTATCGCCCTGTTTTACCGAATATGGTCACCCTGATTTCTAACCGGTGGTGATAAGTTCAGAATAGATTTTCCTGTTCATATTCCTTTATACCAGACCACATTCTAAAATGAAAGAGACTTACTACGTGCATTAAAATTTCGGTAGATTTAATTCCTTTTAAATATCTTATTATAACTGTGAAATTATTATAACTGTATATAATATATCTTATTATTATAACTGTGAAATGATATTTCACAGTTAATGGATAAGAGACAAGATGAGACCATTTCCACAGAAGAGATATCTTTCATGTGATCATGGCTAATCAGAGATCTTACTAATCATGAATAGGTTTCACCAGATATCGCAAAAAGATATTGATTTATTATTTCAAAGATTCAGACCATTAAACTGTTCGATTTTGATTTCACGTAAAACCATATCTTCAAAAACAGATATTTTTAGTGAGTTCGAAAACAACTCCTTTACCATGAGAACTTAAAATTACTCTTATACTATTATAGAGGTTGAAGGCGTTGATTTTTATGATCTTGGAGTGAATACCACTAATTCAGTTCAACAAATCTGGAGCTCAACTAGTACTTGACTCAACAGAATATTTAAAAAGACATTACTAAAATTAATGAGGTATGATTTCTCTCTTGAGCTAAAGAACGGGAGTATCTTTTTACACAATTTGATTTCAATTTGTTTTCGGTGAAATGTTACTGTCAGCAATTCATATTCTCTAATTTCAGTAAATATTTATTAACGAAAAAAAATCTTCAACTAATCAAATTTCAAATTTGTCCAAATATTTTTAATTAATGTGTAAAATTAGTGAAATATTTTATGAACTTACAAGAATGAACAGCCAACTCTTTATTACATCGATAAAAGATTCCAATTACAAATTGAGAACGTTATCAAATATGAATGTTTGTTGGATGTACCGAAAAATTGAAGTGAATGATATTTTTTCGTGGAGACAATCCTGCTAAAATTATAGATCTAGTCTCGTGTTGAATTCCACACGATTAATATACTTTCCAAACATTCAATAAGTAAATTTTATCAGACATCGAATTCCAGCGAACATTTTTTCATTATTCATACCTTCGAAGGCGATTGACGTTAAGTATTTTATGTCCGAGTAAATAATACTCGAATAGTTTCAAGTAGGAGACCATACCTAATCGTCAGAGAGAAAGTACGCGATGCCTAATTTATCCTTCAAAAACAGATGATTTGAAGAAAATTCGTTGAGCACCTGCACCGAATGTGGGCAAGAGAGGGAACATCTTTCAGTTATTGAATAACAGCTGAATAAGCATACCGAAGTAAGGAACACATCCCTTTCATTGTCGTCATCCGCCGCTGACAAAAATGCCGCGTGCCTTCCGCAGACGTTATTACGCGAACCCTTGGACCGGAATCCGTTACGAAAAGGAAAATCGCGGGAAGAGAATCTGAGAAGGAAAAACGCGGGGAAGGGAAAACCTTCCTCGAAGAACGCTATTATTCTGGTTTTGGGGGCGAATAAGGGGGACATCTTTGAGAAGCGGGGGAAGGTTTATTCTTTGGATTCTCACCACCCTTATTAAATTCCAACCCTTCCCACGAACCCATCGACTTTGAAACGCAACTCTATGCGATCGTCCCATGAAACGTTTCTATCGACAACAAGTTGTTTCCACGGTAACAGACGGGAATTCACGGACATTGCGTGGGCAGGTGAACTCATAGGAACACATGGTCCTTGCAATCGCTTAGAATGACAATAAGTCGTATAAATATAAACCATGTAAACTTTACGATATTATTGTAAAACTGAAAAAATAATATGAAGAAGATAAACTAATTTTTCTTATTCAAATATAAATTTACCCTTAATTTTATTATACCATTGATATTTCTATCTTAGCCATGAAAATACATAACATATCTATCTAAAAGCTAGTCTTTTCATTAAAATTTATTATTGAAACATCAAAAAATGCATGTATTCTATAAAAAATAATTATAGTAATTCATTTTTGTTATAAAATATTTTTAGTGAATTAGGTAATGAGGAAAATCTAATATAATAGTTTCTGGTTCAGTTGCATCTTTTAAATTATCGAAATATCTCTGAACGATAATGCGAATGGCATTTATGAAAGAGAATTTGATAGAACATAGTAAATTTTAAAAAGTAACATAAAATGTTTGATAATGTGCATTATTTACCAAATTATAATCTCCAAAAAAAGGTAATATTCATAAATAATAACGGCTATTAACTGAACAATGTTTATTTTTATTCACTTTGATATCGGATACCGGAATATCATATCGATGAATGTTAATTCGATATATATATATATATATATATATATATATATATATATATATATATATATATATATATATATATATATATATATATATAAGTAGAGCTTTCCTAGATTCTTTCACAGTTCCAAGGGACAATACTATATGTGACATCATAAAGATAATAATTCAATGCATCAATCCGTTTGAGTTTCAGAATGCGTATATTTTTGTTCCCAACTAATAAAATATTAAAACCGATCTAAATGAGACAATAGAATTATAAAACCTCTAATACTAATATTCTACTACTAATATGATAACACTATTATTATAATATATACTAATAAATAGAAAAACATAGTTCGAACCGAATTCGAATAACTTGTGCAGATTTTGTTTATACAGAATCAAAAAATTGAAATGACGTTTTATACATTTGTAACCGCATCTAATATCTCATGCATCCTGTAAGGGTCAAAGTATTTTACACTGCAAGTGCCACCAAAGGCGGTGATTCTTATTGTTCCACATTCCGCAAAGATGCACGAAACACGGAGCAATCTGCCTCACATAAGTGACACTCCCCCGAAATCTGTGTTTGCTGTCTCATATCTTTATTTTCCCACGCCGAGTTTTTTGCATATAGGTCCCAACATCCTCCACCCGTAGGCAACAATAACACCAAGGAATGAGAAGGGCGTCGGATTCTTCCGAGAGCGAACCCAAGGCTTTTCCCAATTTTAATAAAGTCGCTTGAGTAAAAACGTTCTCTCTTTTGCCCTTTTTTATCTCCAAGAATAGGAATCGGTAAGGTTACAACCTTGAAGGGATTCAAATGTAGGATTTAAAATGCTGGATTACTTCCAAAGCAATAGTAGTTAATCTCAAAACAGGTATTCACAATGATTATAAATTCTTCTCTTCTGCTCTTTCTATATTTCTTTCTCAAGAGAAGATTAATAGACTTAAAGGTTATATTTAAATACATAATTATGTATGTCTCCATATTTACAGATAAAAATGAATATCAGTTATTTATATATCAATCTGGATCAGAAAATATTCAGAAATTTAAAATCCGATTTTACTTTTCATTTCATGCAAGAGTATTTACAGTAAGATATCAAGTAAAAAATTATTCCTCGGTTGTATCGTTCATATAAATTATTGCAAAACTTATGAGAGTAAATAAATCTCAGTTATCTGCTACGATATCTGTTATTCAGCCTCTAAAACATCTATTTACGATTCCGAGATACTTCTTCATGATTCATGAGATGATTCAATGTGATCCCTCTGCAAAATTGCGAAAGTAAGAACGTAATTGAATGACAGAGTGCTACAGTTCGTTTGATGTGAACTATTACTTTGACTAACGCTCCATTATTATTTATTGTTAATATCGTTTATATTTCAAAGGAAATTTATATATTATCAATTTAAACTCCACGAATATAATAATGGTCACTATAAAATAACCCATTAACTGGATCGTCATCTATAAAGCTCTAATTATCGATTACTAGTTTTTCTAAGCATTATTAAAATAGGAATGAAAGTAACACAAAGACTCTTCAACGCTTCAATTCAATTATCCAATCAGCCTTTAATTCACTGCTTTCTCAGTGAGGTAAATGAACCTATCCCTTAAGAGCGATGGAACATTCAGAAGTCAACATCTTGTTTAAAGCGAGAAATTTAGTATCTGTTGAGTTTTACTCCCAGAAGCTTCTGGAACATGCCAACTGCTTCCAGAAACAAGTTAAAATTCGAGGAATAGAAAATGCACAGACCTGAAGAAGAAGAAAAACAGCAGGTTAACTGCAGTTTCAGGATTTTGGTACATTTTTTCGTTCTACAGTATTAAAATAAACCAAAGATTTGTGGTTAATTGCTATTCTTGTTATGAAAAGTGAACTATAAATCCAAAAATTTTTTCCTTAGGGTTATGAATCCTAGATAAAAATGCAAATGTACAACAATAAATTGTGATATTTTAAAAAATAAAATATCTTTATTTACTTGATAATTTGGATATTTTAATTAAATAAATCAGTAACTCTGTAAGCAGAACATGAAAATGTAATATGTTTATCTCGAATAATGGCTAGTAAATGCTTGTATCCAGTAAGATGTCTTACCTTGAGCAGTCAAAGACAGCTTACTTAAAAAAAGCTTATAATATAGCTTATACATTGTAATCCATCACTTAAAAAATAAATTCTCCATATCATTAACTTATTGAATCTTATTTAGCGAGCCAAGATAATTCAAACATTTGAATCGGACTTACTCCAAAGATAAAAAATTGAAACGTAATCTTAAATTTTCTTAATTTGGGAAAACCAAAACAATTTTATCATTTCCAGTGCACGTTTCGAATGTCATTAATATGATAATTACTCGATATTTCTTCTAGGTTCGAGACTTACTAAAGTATTAAAACTAATAGATAGTAACAAAGACAACAGAAACTCAAAAGATCCGTATAGAAACTAAGTAAATACTCAAAATAAGTAGAAATTACTAAATATATGTTATAAGATAGGAATTCAAGATATGAATATTTGTTGTATGAAAGGAGCCGAAAGATTCTTGACATTTTCTGGATTCCGAGAGAATAGAAATTCAGGTCGTCAAAAATCAGTGACTATTACGTCAAATATGAAAAATTCTTTAGTTTTAATGCCCTCAACGTTCACTATTACATGGGATTATTTTAAGTGAATTTAATTTTTAGAGTAGAATGTTAAATCTAATATCGAAAATGATCCTCCAAGAAAGTAAGTTAATCTGAAATTAATAGTTTAATACCTTACAATAAGTTTCTCAACATTTAAATGTCAATTAAAGATAAAATTGCTGGAAAAGCAGCAATCAAAAAGTTAAGCCGAATCAATCTATCGAAACATATAAAATTATTTTGGTTAATTTAGAAATTTAGCAAGAATGCAAATATGCAGAATAAAACAATCGAAGAGTGGTTATTTAAGAAATTTCATTCTATCTTCTCAAATCAAAACACCGTTCTATTTCTATGAGTATTAATTTAAGGACAATATCGATAGTATAATCGATAAAGTATGAATGAAACAAAAACTTTCTTCACATTGGTATTGCGATAAATTAGTGTGAAGACCCAACATTTTCAGCGCCTTCAAAACCTCCATTAACCCTCAAATTGAGAAATGTTTCTCTAAGTTTTTATGAAAATTCTCAAACTCCTTTAGAAGTTAGAGGGGTATACATTGAAAGAGAGGGCACCAAGACAGAAACCGACTTATAAATCACTCCCAAATCTGCACAGAAAACCATTTTCCCCATCTCCAGATCCTATTTCTTTCCCAAACCTCGTTCTACCTTACAAATCTCCTTCTTCCCCTGTCCATCCTTGGGAAGGGACTATTTCTTTGGCGGCACACACGCAATCCCGTTCGGAAGCCCTCTTATAAAACATATTTTTTCAATTCACTTTTCTCTGCATATGGGAGAGGGATTGCATTTCTTTTCTCTTAAAGGGATGTTGTGTTCTCACTCCAAACTTCTCACCCCGCCCATTCGCCTGCCCTTGGGAATGATTGATGCGTAACGTGGACATTAGTGTCGCTACGTAAAACTCGCATTCACCGCCAAAAAATGATTTTTCTATATGGAAAAGTCTCCCGTATCACGTTCTCTTAACATGAAAAGCTCGTTCGCTCGAGTTGCGGCGCCTTCCATGATTACTTTTAATTCTCTATATTCGAATTCATTCCGCACTCTTCCATTTCATTTATCTCAGCTGTCTCTATATCTGATCGATTGTTTTTCCCAACACGAGAATGGAGTGGATGAATGATGAAGAATGGGTCAAGAACATACGGTCAGCGTAAACTAATAGGTATACCACGAACTCTGCCACTGTCAACGATATCCTCTAAAACTTACACTAATTAATTCTCTTTTCTTATCCTACTTTAATCAATATTTCTTTTGATTTTGCTGTATTAACTCTCAAAATTGTCAATATTGGGTCGGTCGGTATTCAATGAGACCTCTACCAGTGAAAATATTAGAATGAAAAATTAATAATTAATCAGTTCTAAATTTTAATATATATCAAAAGATTTATAAAAAGGTTTCTTCCTTAGCATTGATTAATTTAATTATATAATGGAGAATAACAGGAGGTATAGGACTCGTAATTTTTGTTTGAGGTTTCATGCATTCAATTACATTAACTTACGAATCAATTTCCTTACTTACAAGGGGACCTTTAGGACTAGGCGGCACGGGGTTTTGGATGAAACCGGTATGAATGTGTAGCTTAGACATTACTTATAACAATCTGAAAATACTAAGGGCCAACGCTCTCTCGTTTCCTTGTAATTAATGTTTTAAAATCGTCAATCGTAGCCGCTTCCAATATAAACCCCGCAGCAATGATCGTTCTAAACTACTGTTATCTCGTTTTCATTGTATAGTTTTCAACGATATGTTCTCGTTCAATTTAAACTCGATAAAACTTCTTAAAAATGGAAAGCATAACATTCATTGAATTGAACATTTATATGATATAAGCGTATATCAGTTATTTAAAAACTGTTTTGCCTGCATTTTCGTTTATTCGAATTTCATCTCCTTCAACCTTCATTCTTCCCCCTACATATTCTCTCTCCACAAACAACATTTGTGCTCTAAGCATTATCAATATTTCCGATCCTATTAATTCCTCATTAATCTCTCTGTTTCTATCTTACGCTTCTTTCCATATCTTTCTCAGTAACGAACAAAAATATCTCCTTTTTCTATAATTATACTATTCTCATTTTTGTCTTTTCCCTTCGCATTTGGAAAAAGGTATGCAGAAAAATAGAAGGTGAGTAAGAAGAGACGCAAAGGAGATAAGCATTGAGGTGAATTTTGCGGAGGAAGTGAGTAGTCTGAAGAAGTGGGACCTTTTTAGCGCTTCGAAGGAAAAGGAGGCGAAAAAGGGGAGGGAATTAAGTAGGAGGAGAGAAAAGGGAAAATTGAAAATCTGATATTCCGACCAGGACTGGGACGGATTACAACGCTTCAGTTATCTCAGAAATACTCGTGAGGAGGGAATGGTGTGGAGGGAAAAGTCTTCCTGAATACCTTAGGATATAACAAGTGTGGGTGGCGTCTATTAATGGTTCGCATAAGCACACACCTGACACCCTGAATCGACTACGTCAAATTGAGTGGCGTATGAAGAAAACCTCAAATTTCCACGTTTTTTTAATCCCATTAAATAAACTGAAATCGACTTCATATAATTTTTTGATATTGAAAGAGAGAATTGTAGAATTTTCTACTTCTAAATATATCGAACCAGTAATGTCTTACCATCATTTTAGGATCTCAATTTCTATAATTAACTCGTTTCTAAAAATAATTCAAAGCGAATATTTTTTTAACATTACCATCTCTATCGTATAACTAAGTATAACAGCGTCCAAGATTACTCAATTAAAAACTATTTGAAACCAAATTGAATGTTGTATAAAATTATAATAATGTTGCAAAGTTATTATATTTCTATTTCGCATGTATCAGACTCAGTTGCTTATTAGGATGCATTAATACCATAAAAGACGAATATATTACAAATTATGGTTTATTTTGATAAACAATTGACTTATAATAATACCAATTAATTCAGTTTCATGATGATAAGCTACTTTCCTTGTATCTACTATGGACGGATATTATTTAGGCATCCAACAGTACAAATTTATATTACACATTTTCTTGTTCATACTGGAATACAAATCTTCGAGTATTATACCAACTAACAGAGAGAAATTTGTTTTCATAGTCGAAAAATTGTTATTATTGTTTAGTACTTAAATGCGAAGAAAGCAAAACAACCGGAAAGTCATAAAATAGCGATGGTATATTGAAACAATTGACAGTATGTATTTTGTGAATGAATGGCCCATTTCAGTTAATATAATTAATATTGAATTAAAATTATGATCGATAACCGAAAGAAAATACAAACAATACTATACGAAGTACAGATATATTAAAAATGATTTGAGAGTCAACTCAATGTTTATGATACAGGTTATTTAATCTCATAGTTCTATATGATACTGATAATTATATATCTCTACTCAACTCCAAAAGACTAAAAATTTTTTTATTGATTGATTGATTTTATCAAAGTATATTAATATAACATCATTTGAGAGGAGAGGAAAAAATAATTCTTGCGTGGTATAGAAATTCTAAAGAGTATAACATCTTTGAACTAAATATGAATCATATTCTTCAAAGGAAGGTGAAAATTTCTTATTCATACCTATCATGTGAGCCTATTCAACGAAAGTCAAAACCCACGACTTTTATTTTCTTTTTAATGAAAGAGAAAAAGAAAATTCAGGAAAATGATGACAACGAATCTAAATATTAATTGGGTAACATTTCTTTGAATACCAAAGGAGTCGGAAAATGTTTTGGAAATAATCGTATTTTCAATATCTTTGAAAGCCCTTCAGTGAAATATTCGAGCAACCTTATCACTTTTATTGATTTGTAAATATAAACAAAATTAAACCAGAATATACAGCTATCTTAAAAGTGTACTAGATAAAAATAATGCATCTTTTTGTAAAGAAAGAAAATTATAATACTAGGATCAAAAAATGCTTTCACGTGCTTCTGTTACATAGCGAAGTAGAAGGCTTTCGAGTAGAGCAACAAACTTGCAATGCACCTCAAGAAAGTGAAAGCTATAATCAGTTACTTGGAAGAATTGAGAACTACTAGTTGCATTGTTCCTTTGACGTTTACCATAAGTTCTTGTCACTAAACACGACATCTCAAAGCTTTGGTATCTAAATTTCCACTTACATCTCCCGCATTTTTGTGTAATAAAAATACGAAATACATGTTACAAATAATATTTCTTAGGTAGAAGTGATAAAATAGTTTTCATGGATGAGAGGACTTTCTATTTTAGAAGAAACACATAAGAAAACAATATAGGTAATTATTTTTCGTGATCAAACGAAGGAAATATCATTCCCATAAAACATTCAAAAAGTTCTCGTACCGAAAATTTGCTTCCCTTGTTCATTAAATATATTAATCGCCTTTTATCAATGAATAACAGATCTGAAAAGGAAATATTTATTTAAATTCTGATAAGGTCATAGAGTGTGAGAATGTAATTTATAATTCAATTTGGAATTGATGATGAGAAAATAGATGCGTGATTAGAAAAGCCAGTATTTCAGACGAAATGAGGGAGAAAAATAGTGAAGGAAAGAAAATAAATGTGCCATTGAAAGGAAGGAGAGAGAATGGGAATATTAAATATCCGAATGCCCTTATCAGTATTCTGACTGGGTTTCCGCAAGCCCCTCCCCTCCCCGTAATTGCTGTGACTAGATGTTTGAGGCGAAGGAAAGAAAGAAGACACCGATAAGGGAAGAGTGAATCGAGGATTTAAATCCATGAGAAAGGATTCTGGGAATATAGGAAGAGCTTTTCCACTGATCGCTGTCTAGAATGTGCTCTGAATGAGGAGCAGACGGAGATTGAAGGTGAGATCAAAGACCTCTGATTAGTCGTCCTTGAGTCAAGATAGGGAAGCTAAGTTTGGCGTAGTTTTGATTAATGTAATTGACGAGAGACTTAATAAGAGAGCTCGGTCGCCCTAGAATAATACTTCGGATTAATCCAATAACTTTATAATAAGTGAATGAAAAAATGGGAATTTATTCCAAGTTAACTATAAAAGTCAAAGAAGAATTATTTTAATTACAAAATAGCTTTCACAATTTCGTTATTATTTCTCTTGATAATAATTGAAAACGTTTGCTAAGATACGAAATTTATTAAATTCTTGTTTATCATTACTAAATTTCCCATGTTAATGAATTTCAAGTAATCGAATTAAATGAGGATAGTTATGAACGACATGAATAATAAGTGTTTATAATAAATTCCAAAAAGGTTAATCGTAGAAAATAAACTAAATTAATGATATAGCATACGCAATGGTGCAATTTAAATGGTCGACGAACTCAAGTAAAGTAGAAAGATTTACGGGTCTTGTGAAATGAGTATGCGATTAAAATTCCCCTCAGCTTTGCATTCGTTTAAATCAGCCTCCCTTCTAAAAAATTGCCTTTACGATGCAGAATTTAAGAGGTAGAAATGGAACGTAAATAGAATGCAAAGGATGCACCTTCATCTCGCAAAAGCCATACACAGTCGTACATTCGTCACTCTCACCCCAATGAAAAAAGGAAACACCGACAGAGCGCCCTTAGCATCATCCGATAATTCCATCCGAAAATCCTCCCCAAATTTTTTACAGAGCATTCCCTAAGATCAGCATCTGGGCCAAGGAAAAGAGACTCTCAGATGTACCCTTTCTCATAGGAAATCGTAACTTCCGAATCGAACGTACTGAAATCATTGTGAATTAAATCAACGAAATTATGGTCTGAGATGTCAAAATTCACCAAATGATATGGGAGATCATTATTTGTAATAAATGATGATCTCCCTGTACCTGCTAAAAGTTGAAAGTATTACAAAAATATAATGGGTAGCGGTATATTTTTTGTATTTTTCATTGAAATTTTATTTAAATAGTTTCACATTTAAATTTCTATAATTTTTTAAAGTAAATATAATATAATTTTATGCATTATCAGACCCAGAAATATTTTATACGGATCTTTTTCAGTTTTAAAGATAAAGAATATCCAGTTTACGTTTGCTTCCTTAATGAGCCGAAGCAGGTGTATTGGCTTTCCTTATGCATTTGTGGAGCTCTTCTTTATAGTTTACATCTGAAGCATACATGTATTTATTTCCTTCGGATATTTTTGGGTGGAAGATATACACTGTTTTCTTTTGCAATATTCCAATGTTAGTCATCGGCATCGTTTCACTCTTTCTATAGTTTCAAATCATCAAAATGTGCTGGAGAGCTTCACCTCACAGTATATAAAGTCGGCTGACTCTCGAATTTGTTTACGCGTGCTTCCTAGAATCCGTTCGGAAACCAGAATTCATCTCAAAAAATACTGAATCCACTTTTTAAGAAACTTGTAATTATCTTCGCCTAAACAAATCTGCTTCAACAGAAGGTATCAAACACATGCCATTCATCAATTGATCCATTGCTCTCTTCCCATCTGTTCACTCTCTTCCAGTAAAGGTTTATTTTATTACCCTACATTCTGAGAGAAGAGCTGCTCATTATACGCGGAGAGAAAAGATAGGTTACGGATAACTTTGGTCCTTGAGGGCAGTTTTTAGTCTGAAATCTATTACACTCTTGATCAATACATCTTCACGAACAAACGTTTTCGCATTGATGATAAATTTCTGTTCTGTGATTCGAGGTTTGTATCCTCTTGTGCTGAATATCGAGAGAAATTAAATGGGAGTTTATATCGAACGGAAAAAAGCATAAGGTGTTATATGGAACTGAGAGTATATTTTTTCCGCAGTTCTAATTTTAACCTAGTCAATCTTGCGTAAGATTCCAAAATGTTATCATATATTGTGTGTGATATCTCTGTACTGAAAATGAGGAGAGATTAACTTGTACACTGTGTTAAATTTAAGAGGGAGGAGAAAGTTACATAATTGGCCGAAATAATGAAAATAAATCCGAAATTGTGATGTTCAATATCCGACATCCATCTAATTCGGATATTCAAAAACTTTACACATTTCAAGAGAGAATAAATTCATCCATATCCTCACACCTGAAGGTATGGCATTGCCACGAAACCTTGGTAGTACTCTTCAAATCCTGTGGCTTAGTTAAGGTTTATACTCAAATGGAGTTTGTAGGTTTTTTTATTAATAACCTCAAAGTTGCCTCTGAAGTATTATCGTCCATTTAGGTGTATTATTCATATGGATTTATCTATTTTTATACCGTAGATCCTGAATAATTTATACTCATAAATTAATTAACAACATCCTTTCAATTGCAAAAGATTCATACCGTCAAAATTTTCATTGATTTGAGAATTTAATTTTCGTAATATTTTGAAAATTTTAAATTATTTATTTTATTTAGAGGAAATCAATCCTTTTTTGCTCTCAATTTTAAACCACAATTTTTAAACCACGCACAATTTTATAATCGGAATTGCTGAGACGAATTATGTAAACTTTGTAATACTTTCATTTTACTTCATTCAATTTTATTCAACACAACTATAAATCAGTTTATTCGACTATTTCCTGTAGTTATAAACAGCTCAGCTTCAATAAATTAAAACGAGCGTTCAGAATCAAGCTTTATTAAAACTAGAAAATAAAATTTCCACACTTAAAACAATTTCAATTGACTGGTAAAATATATATTGTATTTTTCCGAGAGAAATGAATACATGTCAAGTAAGCGTAATGATATCAATTTTTATTCTAACAGTATTTGTTATGTATGTACCGAATACATTTGAGTTCCTGTTAACTTATCATAAATTTGTTAATGATCAAACTTTCCCTATTGAAGAAATTTGTAGTATATGTGCAATGTATTTCATTATAAAGGCTCCTTCAGTTACTTCACGATAAAGAATTTCAAATCCCTAGCATAAAATGAAATCTCAAGAATTTATAATTTTGTTATAAGAAAACATCTCCGCTTGAGGGGGAGAGAGCATCCAAAGCATATAGTTATCTTAAAGGATTCAACATTCGACGTAATAAACATCTGCTTCGAAAATCAATCATCTCCTAAAAAATGGGGGATATAGTCGCAATTACCATTGAATGAGGGTGCAGATGAGCCCTTGAAAGAGACGCCCTGGGACATCGTGGAGTCTGAATCGGGGAATGCGCAAATAAGAGTTCATATGTATTTTCCCTTAGGGCAACCGCGCCCACCTCTTTCACCTTCACAAAAATTATACCTTGAAGCATTTACAGCAGAAAGGGAGGTGAGAAAAGATTGGGATTTGAAGCGATAAGAGAATGGGTCGGCAGATATTAACTGTCGTGGCCTTCTTTTAGGTGTTCTGATGGAATTGCTCCTAAGGGGAACCGAATGAAAACGAGATGGGTGTTTAGATTACTATGGATAGTAATCGATTACCATCTGAAAAAGGTTGCATCGCCTAGTTTTATCTTCTTTTTTGAATGTATTTACGATTAAGTAGAGAAAATCTGTTAAACGTAATTTACTTTTAAGGCCCTTATCTTGCTATAGCTTGGTAAGGCTACTTATTTTTTAGAAAATTCTTCTTTTCACTACAATGACTTAAATAATAAAAGAAGGGACAAGGAGGAGCAGAAAGAGATATTTTGAAGGATATTATGATAGCAAATAAAAATGCACATCTGACATGAGTGGCACTTGTTAAGCCTCAATTTTCTGCTATTCGCTGAAAATAACAACGCATATCACATGTTACGCAAAATTACTACGAGATATGGTACTATAAACGGGCTATTTTGAAAAGCGAGGAAGGAATAATGCTAAATCTTATTGATCGAAAGATCAATTTTGTTACAAATCAATAGTAATTTAATGAATCATATCGATTTTTAAATTAAACCGAGGATAAAAATTTTGAGTTTCCACCACTGATTTGTTTGCCACCGACACGTAATTACATGAACCTAATCACTCAAATAGTTTCTATATTAATTAGTATGATTCATTTGATACATTAATTTATAGTATACATCATTCACTGTTTCACGCTTTACAAGCCACAATTTGTTCCTATAGTGATACATGAAAATCTTTCATTTCATGCTCTTAAATACACTCTAAAGACCTATTTTGGGTTATATTATTAACTGACTGAATTATATGCAATAAAAATTTTGTACAATAATTATCTAAATATGAGTGTGAATGAAAATCATCAAATGTATTATTCAATGAATTATTCCCGTAGTAAAAGTTGATAGTTTTTCGATTATAATCCATCTTAATAAATTTATCCGAATCCGTGCTATACAATATGTCGAACTGAATTCAATGGATGAAGTTCAATCTCAATATGCAGTTATTTATAAAAATGCTTAAAAATTTCAACAACTATTATCATTATAAAATTTTTTAAAATTTTTATGGCAGTTATTTTATAAGCATGACAAGATCATGCAATTATAGTTTACCGGTAATAATGAAAATTAAAAGTAACTTATTTTCATCGTGTAGAGAATATTAATTTTCAGAATAACTGCACTTTCCAGTAGATTCAAGAGGGCATTCTCGAAGATGCCGACAAAATTAAAATTTCTTGATCCGCATTAAAGCAAAAATGGGTCACAAAAAACGTATTTGTCCCTTTTCTTCAGGTTTCGGTGGATAAAGAGACAAAGAAAGCAAATATAAAAGAAGGGAAGTCAGATTGAGCGAGAAAATTAAAATAATAATCTAAAAGTGGTTTTTGGGAAGTTTGCTGGAAGAAAGAGGGTGTAAAATAAAAAAGGATCCAATGGAAAATAAAAAAGAGAAAGGGTCGATATGACAATGCGCGGTTGTTTAGTTTAAAAAGAATTTCGAGAAGAATTGGGAGGAAGAAAATAAGTTTGAAAGAGACAGGTGGTAAGCTCCGTGAAGGTGATGCCTCAAGTTTTTGAGATAAAGAGCAAAAGAAGATGGATGGCTCTATTTTTTCCGCGAGAGGGAGATTTCTCCTTTTTTGGGAGCTATCTGAGCACCTTCAGAATCACACGGAAAAAGATTGAACTAGAGAGGAACCACCTCCGAGGCCCATAATGGCATTCGCTCCTTAAGCTATTCTTCAAAACGGTGAATGAGTGTCGAGAAGTTTAGTCAAAGGCCGAAAAATGGTAAAGTGACAAGTTTTGAGGCGAAAATGAGTGCCCGGCTGCGGAAGAGTGGAGTTCATATTTTCGGAAGCGTAAAGTTTATCAAGCATATTTAATATGGAACTCGTCCTTTCTTATTTTCGTCAAAGGGTTGCACATCCAGCTGCCACTAAATGAGCTCGTGGATTACTTGCTGCGAAAACATATAAATTATGTCATTCTAACACTGAAAATGGGTAAACTCTGCTCTTCACTGTAACACGTTTCAAAAGTTAGCTTCTAAAATGAAATGATTTTTTAAGTATAAAATTTTAACAAATTCAATTCTGTTTAAACTAAATTTACTCCAAAAGAAAAGAATAAGCATAAATATCGCTATATCAGACTTGTACATTTATAGAATATCAATATAAATTGAGGCTAATGCAGTTCATCGTCATATATCTTGAAGAAGAGGAATTTAAGTATGAATAGTACGTTAAATTAATTCTTATGTGAAAATGAGCCAAATTTAAAAGAAGGAAATAAAGATGTCTAACCCTTGAGCTTTTTCTATTTTGTCCAATCCCACCTCTATTTGCATTCATAAAGAAAGGCATACTCATACTATAAACCGCTATTACAACAAAGAAAAATTTCATACGTTTTTTAATTTCGAAATGGAAAGAACGTAAACAGCCCCGAAATCAAGAAATATTCTTTCCAGTGTACTAATGTTGAGGTTTAATTTTTTAAGGTTTCACGGAATTTTAATTACATTTCACGGATTCGTGTTATGTTTTCCTACGTGAAAATGAACAAACATACATACAGAACGACATTATTTCACTTCTCGATACTTCTTAGAACTAAGTATCAATCTAACGAATAAATTTTCGACCAAAACTGGGCTTATTAAAAATGCCTATTACCTCAAAGAAAGGTGAATTACTTCATTCGCACGGAATGAACACGGCTCCTGTTGTTAACTCATTAAGAAAACCAACAAGTCCCTCATGATTATTAAAGGATTTATTGAGTTCCGGAAAACACATTCCCGTAATATTAGCGAACAAATAAAACGCGGTTGTGGAATCCGTGACAATGGTTCCCTCCAGAAGCGAAGTGGGGAAATATTTCAGAGGGAGTGTCTCTTTCCTCTGCACAAAAATCACAACTCCCCAAAAGCCCAAACACGCCGTATCCCCTCATGCTACATACATTACTAACGACGCGCGGTTAATTTTCCGTAAATTAAACTCATTACCAATTACAGGAGCACAATGCGTTTCTAAACTTCTGTCCTATGCTCCCCGAGGGTGTGCCCCTTCATTTTTGACCCGACTTCCCCACCACAGAGAACAATGTTGCTCTGAATTATTGACTTTCTTATCCTCTTCTACAGAAATCGAGTCTTACATTCCCTACGTAGATGCTATGGATTTCCTCGGCCTATTTCATGATCTAACCATCGCACATTACCCTACAAGCATTGTCATCTACTTAAAATCTAATCTAAAAATTTAAATTAATTAAATATATCTTAAAATCTGTTTAAAAAATAATTCAGGCCGATTAAAAATTCCATCAGAAACTCATAAAACTAAATAAACTACCGTCTGTTTACTTTTCAACCGAAACTATTTCGCTACTGTTCTTTGACTCTGAAGGTATAATATGAATTTCGTTGCTGCGAGTTTTCCATTAGTCTTCTTGACTTATATCTTTTAAAAATAATTATGTAAATGAGAATATTACTTGAATTATTATGATTTACCCCACAAATGGTAAGTTTCAATAGTGATAACTAAAAGAGAATCATGTCAGCCAGATAAACATACATATTTCATGCGAATGAATGCAGCGCAAACAATGGAAAATAAATAGAGTAAAGCTATAATCACCAATAACAATTAAAGACTAAAGATTAATTTTGTTTTAAAAAATCTCAACTGATTGTGCTATTATTTTAAGTGAATGTTATAAAACGTAAAACATTGGAGCAATTCGAGTTTTCGATCTTCAAAAAGTTACAAATTGATAAGAAAATAAATGAACGACAAATTAATTAAATACGAATATTAAACATATATATTATATAAAACGAATATAAAATTATTTATATATTACAAGCAAATATAAAACATTCATGAATTGAAAACCACAAATATACCGGATTTTAAAAGATTAAAAAAATTTAATTCTAAATTATGACTAATTGATTAAATGTTTTAAAAATAAGTATTTAAATGGACTACTCTTTTTTTTCTGTAAAAATTAAACATAGGGGAATATTCGTTAATATTACCTATACCAGAAATAATTACTAGAATGCATCAATCAAATACAATGTTCTGTAATTATTTGACTAAAATATAGACGAGGTATACTGATATCTACAAACTTTTTAAATCTTACCTACTGTTTGTTTTGTGTAATAAACCTGTTCGATAACTCAATCAAGATCCCATGCGGTATTGTGAACCGCAGATAAAAATCACTTGAAATGGAGAGAAACGAATCGAAAGCCATTTTCCTCTTTTAAAAGTAATCTGAGATACAAAAAAAGAGTAATGAAAAATTGCTGTTTAAAATCTCCTTTTTTATCCGTCATTGGTAAGGGGCTATGTGCTCACTTCGTCATTTGACAAATCGACTAAAAATTGATCTTTTTCCGATTGAGAGCGTTGGGTAATGCATCGAGAAGAAAAATGAACAGCGGCCGCGCTAAATGAACCCATTTGCATGCCAGATAAAACGAAAGGGATGAGACGTAGTGTAACCATCAATCACAACTAAATAATTTCCGCTTTCCCACGATAGAGGGGGTCGCGATAAATTTAAAGAGGAAAAAGGAGCGAAATTTCCCATCACTTAAGCTTTTAATTTTTTCCGCGCGAAAGGGTTTTGTGGATGAATCCACTTAATCTTCTTCTCCCGTTCGATCATCCAAATCGAAACAATCATATCAAAATTACGCTTAATCCATCAAAAGGAGCTGCTTGCGGGTGTAAAACATTCAATTTTTATGTGTTCCGCCAAATTGCAGAAATCACAATGCGAAACCATTAACATTAAATATTTCACTTAAATTAGTTAAAAAATATTTATTTTCGTCTTAATGTTTTTTCAGAATTATTTATTTTGTCAATTTGATATATTTTTATATTATTGTAGATTTACTTGACGGAAGGATTTTCAACAGATGAATCAATTATAGGGAGAACTATCTAAAAAGAATGGATTTAAAAAAGTTAGCACAACTCTGAGAAGATACTCTGTAAACGAGGATGCCTTCGGGAGGTTTTGGGGGGTTACCCTCTTGGGTGAATGCTAGGCTACCACCTGTCCTGGTGCCTATTTGTAGCTGTAACACATAACAAATAAATAAATCAATGAATAAATATGGAAAGAGAAGATTGATTTATTAAGCAATAAGTATTTAGCGTACAGTTCATCTTCTATACGTGGTTTGATAAAAAAAGGGAAATTTATAAATGTTGCACTTTTGAAGTGTCCAATATTCTAAACATTTTTTTAATCTCGGTACATATGTCCCAAGTTTATGGTAAAATTTTTAATTTTGTTTGGAGTTTACTTTAATAGTAGCAGCCACTAAGGTAAGACGTGCTCGTATGAGCTCGGCGATTTTTAAAGACAGAATTAATTCAGAATTTGCGAGAGAATTTAAAAGTTTTTTTAATTATCGAAATAGGAAAAAGTCACTCGGAGCTTTTTCTGACAAATATCGAGACTGCGACATCATTACAGTATTGTCTCTGACCAAAATATACGAACAAAAAACGAATTATGAGCTATTATATAATGATGAGTATCATTGTGCGAAAGCCATGATTAGCCTTTACACGAATCAGGGAGTTTTCGAAAAAATATTCAAAATCAATATGCCAACATATTCACAAACTACTCTGATTGTGAGTCAGTTATTATTCAAAACGTTTTCTTTAATATTTTTCTACGTTTTCATCGGTTCTTGGGTGTCTGGGCCGTTAGTAATCTTCAACATGTTCACAGCCATCCTATAGTGGCTTAAAGCACTCGTAAACTCTTATTTTACTCGTAACAGACACACCATAGTCGTATGTTAACATGTCACACTCTTTGGTAAACTTTATTTCATATTTCATGTTTCATTCAAAACTTGCAACGATTTCTTTAATTTATTTTTTTTAACAAATAAAAATCGCCGAGCTCATAGGAGCACGTCTTACCTTAGCGGCTGCTACAATTAAAGTAAACTGCAAACAAAATTAAAAATTTTATCTTAAACTAGGGACGATAAAAAAATGTTCGCAAAACGCGCAAACTTTATAAATTTCACTTTTTCGGTCAAACCATGTATAGTCAGTCTTCCAATATTCGAGCTGTCTAAATAAATACCGATAAAACTTTTAAAGATCTGAAAAAATATGTGATCAAGATAGGCGACATCGCATTTCCCAAAGGATAGAAAATAGTTTCGAACATTAGAACGCTATTCCCTTTAGAGTTAAGGATAACTCTTTTTTATTGAATAACTTTAAGTAATATTTTGAAAAAGCAAAGACTTAGAATATATTCTCGAAGCAAAGTTCTAGAATCAAACATCTCACGCAATCTCCATCTATTTTTGAAAAAATCAGCATTATTTAAAAATGCGTCTACTTCAGAAGTAATCAGAACTTATTCGGAAAAGATGTGTTATATGAGGAAGAGAGATGGAAGGTGTAATATCTCACCTGGGAAGAGATTTCTGAGGATGGGAATGTATCGGGCTCAAGGGTGGAATCAAAAACAGGAGGAATTATGAGTGAAGGGGAGGAAATGAAGAAGAAAAAGAGACCTTATGGGGACAAGGAGGAGTGGAAGGAATGGAAAAATATTTGCATGAAAATAAGTTTGAGAGGCGTAACCGCCCTTCGCTGCATCCATTATTCATTTTTGAGGGGAAAAACAGTTAAAATCAAAAGAGCGACTCCTTTTCTTATACTTCTCTGCCATTTACCACTCCCCCTATCACTTTCCCTCTTTCGCATCTCCATTTCACTCAAGTTATTTCTATAGAAACTCCCCTTTTGCGTTCGATAGTTTTTCTTCATCAAAAAAAGAAAATTATTTCCTTCAGAGGATCATCTAAAAATAAAACTCGCTCTCAAACGGCAGCGAACTGCAAGTTCCTTCATTAGCGTGACTTGTAATTTATTTGCATTACATCTTTTGCCGATATTTTGTCCGAATCCGCTTCCGATTTTTCAACGGGACTTTGAATTGATTCATTTTTCACGTTTGTGTTTCAACGGCATTTTCTAATTGCTCATACGCACATTAATTCCTATTTTAAAATTATGCCGATTGTTGAGTGATAATTTTATCTACCGTTTAATATTTTTTTGCGGTTGAGTAACTCATCTCCAGAAATCCAATCTTGAGAAAGGTAAAAATTAAAATATATTCTGTAAAGATAATGAAACTGAAGTTTTTAATCCTACTAACCTATCAAATCTATTTCTCATTTTTTATTATTCGAAAACAACTGTCCCACTGTGTAACATAATTATGAAAAAAATAATCAAATCAGTATTGCATTGACGTTTTAGTACCTTGTATAAATAATTTTCGAATAAGAAAATAGGAAAGTTTGAAATTTAAAACTCTTTTTGTTTAGCTATTTTTATTTACAACTATAAATAAAGTTTTATATATCCAGAGAGATTAAAGAGGTGGGAATCCAAGCAAAGCTACTTTAAAGGATTTAGTGATCTTGGGAGAACCGCGAAGGTGAAAGTAATGGATTAATGCCCATAACGAGATCTCCCTTTGATGGGTGTTTTAATAAGCACAGATTCGAGGTGTTTCTGGATGAGGGTTATGAAGGGTGGTTAAGAGTTGCAACTAGTGGAAACGAGGCGCTATGCCTAGGAAGTGTAAAGCGCTCAACAACGTACATGTGGACCCGCTAATATCACTTGGTATTTTTAAAATGCTATGATCTTATATATTTTTTTTCATTTTTATTTAAAGTAAAAATTATGTTCTTTCATGATGAAAAAAAACGGTTTAATTGGAGTCAAATAAAATAGTGAATAAGTGTTCCATCGAAGTTCGTGACTTTTATCATGAGAAAGAAAATCATAATATCTTATAATTCGTATGCTAAAATTTTATGTAGCAAATCATAAATATAATAATATTATATAGAATATTTCAAAACCTGGATACGAACCGAAATTCAAGTTCTTAATAAAGAAGTATGAAATAGAAGTAATTTACTTCTGATATTGGAAAAAATACTGAAGTTGCAGTAAATACTCTATGATGAAATTTTTTTCTTTATATTACGATTATTTTTCTATTTAATAGAAATTAATTTTCACTAAGAAGCCTCCAATAAAAAGAAACGAATCCTAATTTTCATAGAGATGGGAATTTCCTCATTTGAAACTCCTTAAAAATAAGATATCGGATATATTTAACATCTTTTTCATAAAATGATGAGATTGCGTTTAAAGGATTCAGTTTCATATTCCAAATAATTAGAACCAGGGAAGGGTATATTTTCAAAAATGCCGAGTAAGGCTTATCAAAAAGCGCTTATATTTAACAAACCCTAAAAAAATCTTCCTCAATTTTGAAAATTTCTTCCTTTTTTAACGTTTATTACAACAATTTTGGAAATAATTTCCCGAACCCTTATACTTCCAATCTTCCGCTCCGATCAATTCGTCGGAGCAGATTAGACACGTTCTCAGCTAATGAAAGAACCTCAATCGTGAGGGCTGAGGGTGATTCCGGTAAAATAATGCAAATGCCCTCCACAACCTCATGTGTTTTTGGATACTCAAAAAAACCATAGCTATTTCAGCTATACTTCTTTCGTTCGTTTGAAGATTTCGTTTTCTTATTGAAATGCAGGCTTTAAATTCCATACTTTTATATAAATTTGATAAGTAGATAGTCTAATAAAACTTCCAATTCCCTCATTCAAACATGATTTCATTATATCCTATTGAGTGCATAGTAAGAATTTAAAGAATGTTTGTAAAATAATCGAACAATCTCGTGGTTTTAGTACGTTTAATATATTGTGTACCTTCTTAAGTTCAAAATAATTCTATCCCATTTAAGATTGTTTTCTTAAGTTTATATTAATTTTAATAGCTAGTTAAAAAGCAGTCCCGATGAATAACTTTCATGGAAACTGAAATATGCTGTATCTCTTCTATGACCTATTTTATTTATATTGGAAATATTTATTTCCCAATAATTACGCGAATTGGTAAATTGTATGAATTAAAATAGGTAAGCCGGATAATTATCCGGCTAATAGAATTAACTCATATTTTCATCAAATTTTCTGCTTCACTATATTCCAAGCATTTCAATCTCATTAAATCCTAAAAACAATGTTTCTATCATATAATAAACAAAGTAGATTTTCTAGATAATGAATTTCATCTAAAATATTCTGAAAATCGACGCGTGCATGTAAATCATTTATTCGATTAAGATAATGAACTAATTCTACTCAGGCGAACTATGTTATCTACTAAGTAATCAACAACACAATTAATTGGTGATATTTATTTCCAAGTAAATTATTTTAAAAGCGAGTGTTTCTGTTTGCGTGAAAAGGTTTTATAAGTCAATTTGATTTAAATTAATATCTCCATTTAAATGCCAGTGACCGAGTTATAAATCTCATATTAATAGATTTTTTTCGAAAGCCTTTTTAATTAATATAAGTTAAACCTGTGAAAGGGAGACAAACTATCATATCCATTCCATATCTTCATAACAATCAATGGAATCTCATAATTCCAAATAGTAACTCTTGGTAAGTAAAATATAGAGCAATAAATAAAAGAGGAATATATATTGTTTCTTACATTAACCTGCATCATGCGAATAAAAAACACTAAATATTGCATCAAGGCAATTTGTGTGCATATGATGTAAGAATTGAAAAACCAATAATTAATTCCATTATTGTATATTAAACATGTTTAGAACCTCAAAAGTATTGAAACAATTTCGAAACAAAGGTATATACTTTAAAAATGAAAGAACTTTTCATCGAGAAACATTTTAAATGGTATATGTTAATTTAAAGTTATGTTAAGCAAGTTAATTTTTTTAGGTTACATATATATACATACGAAGTACAAATGTAATTATATCCTTTTTATAGGATCTACATATTCACGAAATAGCTTAAATCGATGAAAGATAAATGTGGCCTAATCTAATGCCATCAAAATTTTCAGTTAAAATGTTATTGCTTTAAAGTTGCAAAACTTTTTTACTATCCCTTTATTCCAGTAATATAAATTTATATTAGGAGTATTCAGACTATGTAACTCTCGTATATGTACCTAATAAAACGTATCACACTATATGATTTTAACATTTTGAGAACTCAAGCAATATTTCTAGCTTATCATTTTAAGGTTTAATACGGTATCCGTAGAGCCGCTTAAGGTTTTCAGCAACTTCTTATTTTAATGTCCATCAGTTCTAATGAAAGCATCAAAGAGATGCGTCAAAACTACCAGGGATAGTATGCCTGCGAGTGAACGGAAGTAAGTTTTAGCCAAGCTCAAAAATACCCCTCGAGGGTGCTCTGAAGGGCGGGAATTAATCTCGAGTCTTCACAAAAGGCTCTCTCACAGTCACTGAAAGTGCAGTCATTGCGATAAAAATATATCGATTGAGTAAGGATTCAGTATCACTTGGACAGCATTCCTACTTTCTGCAACTCCTCGAATAAACGCCTGAAAACCTCCCTTCGATGTGCAGGTCTCAAGATCAAACCACATCAAGCGAACTGAGGTTGATTTATTGTCCTTAAGATAAACGACCCACTCGATGCGGGGAGGGGAAAGATACGAAGAGAATAGTCTTGTGTAGTGTCTATGCAGGAGAGGTGCATGTAACGGAGAGGGCGAAGATAAGCAAACGGAGGACATTGGAAACGGAACAAGTGTCTTGTGAGAAATTGTCGCGGGATGGTGTGGGAGGAGAAGAAGATTGATACTTCTCTAGTAAGGAAAGGGGTGGGAGTAATGCGTCTTTTTGTGCCTCGAACGGGACAAATGGTGACAGAAATAGATAAGAACGCGGTATATTTCACCTCAACATTTTCCAGAGCGGAGAGATGGAAACAAGAATTGATTGAAAAAAAAAGTTCGTTTTGAAATACAATTCTGGTCTTGTCATATCCGATTCCACGAGCAGAGGGATGACAATTCCAGTGAACGGAATGACAGAATGGTAAAGTGCCTACCAAACGTTGAAATGACGAGAAATCGTGTATGAAAGCTCAAATAGGGCACTTTGTTTTTCTGAATATACACTCTGAGATATCTCTGGAAAAATGAAACCAATATAAAAGGCGCTGTAAGAGCTAAAATACATTATAGATTAGTAAACTCTGAATCGGTAGTCATTATTATCTCGCACTTGAATTATATATTGATAACATGATTTGAATCGAAACTATAAAAAATGAGATACTGGACTTGAACAAACATCAAAATCCTAAATAACTAAATCTAATGTGATCGAGAATTAGTAATAGTTTCTCATAAAATAATGTCAAATTTGTGAAAAAAAGGAATTTTAGGAAAAACTTAGAATTTATTGTATGGATAAGAGTTCCTTTCTTCAGCCAAGTGACTTGATAACTGACTTGGTTTAGAAGCGCTTCCTAATTTGTAATGCATCCTATAGAATTCTGATTGAAGAAGATTTTCTCTTACTGTCATCTGAATATTTCAATATCCTGATATTATATGCTAAAAATGTTCAATTATACAGAGACTTCTGTGCTAATGTTTAAAATATTCAAAGCACATGTCATATTTCTTAGGTGAGGACATATAATTCAATCATTAATGTATCTTCTTACGACTTCTCCCTCTCCATACCATACATTGAATTATTTAAGGAGCACGAAATGTTCTTTCATATTTAATCGTCCAATTTCTGTCTCATGATGAAGCACCTTTCTAAATGGCCTAAGGGAATAATCTTCATCGTCATTCCAGCCATTAAGCGTATTGGAGGCCCTAAAAGCGGAAACAATTTCTCCCGCGAAAACCCAGCGGATATCAGTTTTCGTGCTAACACGCCCAAAACTGGGATGCTTAGACAAATTTGCAGTCTGCCACACCACAGAACATGAACCGGAAGAAGAAAAAGAACAGCGTAACTTCCTGACACGATGCTGTAAACAAGCCCCCACCCTAATTAACCCGTCATTAACTTGAGACGGAGGCCATGTCGAGTAGATGGAGTGAGGAATTTGGGATGTGATTAGAAAACGCAGGATGGATCGCTGTTGAGGAGTCAAGGGAGTCGGTTGACGTGGAGGCAATGGGTGAAGATATATAAATTACAATTTTCCTCGAAGAAAACGAGAAGTGAAGGGCTAAGAGAATTTCGCACGCGTTGTTCGTTAGACGTCGTGTGATTCATGATGTAGGCATCAGCTGGCTTCGAGGCATTAGTAGACACCCTTCTTCTATGACCCCACTTTCTGAAAGCTCGATCCCAAGCTACTCACACCTATTCGTGCGCCTCTGTTCGAAATGTTTGGAACTTTTGAATGAGGCAAGAGAAGGAAATGGTGTAGGATTGAGATCCATTTGTTATATTCACGGGATCAATATATCAGATATCATTTCCAAATGAATGTGACATTTTGTTTACAAATATGTCAAATTCCCTAAATTAATATCAGTATTATCAACGACTACGGTATCTTTCGAAAACGAGATTACATTAACCTCCATTTTCTGCATGTGAAGTCAGATGCACTGTAAGTCCGTCAGTAAGACGGAACATTCTGTAGATCGATTTGAAAACATAATATAACTGCAATGGGTCTATGCCGTCTGACCGACACTAGCGCCACCGACGTTCCTCTGACCGACAACTCATGTGTTGAATGAATCTCTGCAAAAAATATCTAACATTGTTAGTTTAAAAAATCAGTGGTCAGGCAGTTAAGTTATCATTCGGTAGCTGACATTTATACTTGGCTATTAACAAAACTAATGAAAATTATTATCTACGAATTTTTTAAGAATTCGCTTCACTGCGATCATAGTTCGAAAAATATATATTTATTTTTAATTTATTATAAAAAATAAAATAAATTCTTAAATATTCATATAAGATGAATTAAAACTTCGGAAAAGTTAATAAAAGGCAATTTAATATTTAAATTTAAGAACTTTAACACTTGTTAAATTTTTATTCTTCTCCGAAATATCAACGCAGGTACCAGTATAGAGAAGTATCACACATAGTAGTTCAAAGCAATCGTTTTTAATTTCATTCACATTTTTAAGTCAGCGTACTCTTAATGTATGTTTTAAATTCTATTTTTATATTTTATTTCTATAAGTAATTATCAGCCATTTTTACAAAGAACATTTTTTACACTTAAGATTTAACAACTATCGTCACTATTAGTAATTTTAATACTCTGAAATCGTCCGCGGATTCTTAAAAAAATTCGTAGTATGCTGTCCGTGATTTAAATTATTTTCCTTAAATTAAAAATATAATACACCGATTTCGATTATATTGAACAAACTTAGTAAAGATATTTGGATGAAGAATTCTAGTCAAGGATGACGCGTGGTAATTGTTACATAAATCTACTACTAGTGCTTTAAAATATAAATTTCAGTGAAATGATATTTAACATTATAAATAAAAAACATAAATCCAATACTTAAGAACTCGATTTTATGAATAAAGAGCCCATATATTATGAAAAACTTTATAATTTCCGAAGAAAATTATTTGTAAATTATCTGTGAAAATCACAAATTTTTCATTATAATATGGCTTTCCATGAAATCATGCCTTCTAATATTGATTTCAATAAAGAGTTAAAGATAATGGAATTGGAGATAAAATGAAGTCATGTGGTGTTTCCCAAAGGTAAGGGATTTACGAAACTCTATTGCATCTTTCCACCCTCTTCGTTCCCTCAATCCTCTAATGCTTTTCCACCCCAAATCACCCCTCAAATTAACACCCTAAACTTTATAGTCTAAATTTCCATTGTCCTCCCTTTGCAAATGGAACTTTTCGTTCTAAGAACTGATCGAAGTGTAAATGTGACACTAAAATGATGAGAGAAAGGCTGTCGACGCACTTCGGCTTTTAAACGAGAGGGATGAAGTGCGTAAGAGATTAGAAGTATATGGATGCTGTAGTGTGCTTCGAAGATCCATCTCTCTGAAGAATCGCGGGAAGAGTTACCTGCCACGAGGAAGAAACGGATATCTAAAGAGGATGAAATTTGTGATGGAAGGATACAGGAAACGATAATGGGAGGAGAGAAGAAAGCTCAGAAGGGGAAACTGCAGACGTGAAGAGTATTTTATTGAAGAATTAATAATCAAGAAATATTATTTGAAAAATAAGACTATATAACTCAACTTCGAGCTTAATAAAGAAACTCGACGAATCTAACGAAGATGAAAATTACTTTTTAAATTAGAGTATCTCCGATTGAAGATTATTTCCCTTTATTAGGTCATTTAAACCATTTCGTTGCAACAACTATCTATAATTTACGTATGGCATCGATTAAAATGTTTAATGATTATCATTTAAATAAGTTAAATTTTAAAAAAGAGAATATTTAACGAATGAAAAAACCAAAATAAAGAATTTACTCGCTTCATATTCCTCAGTGTCTAGTATCAAAACACGACAATTATTTTATGGGTATTATGATTTATGGGTGAAATGAGTATTTCATCTTTTCTAAATCATTTTTTAGGTTGTTCTTCAGCTTTCTATTTTTAAAGATCTAATTCAAAAAGAAACAATCTCTTGCGATAAAGTTGCGCCTGAAAGCCATGCATCCCGAAGCTTGATCTCATTTTTCTTTGTAGTTTCATGTCCTTTAACTAATGATTAGTTATTAGATGTTTCCATTTTTTATAATAAAAGAAAAATGTGAAATAAATATTGAGCTGACAAAGATCACGCCTCAAGCCATCAATACTATTTAAATAACTCTATTACATTATCTACTTTAGTTAAATACCAATGAAATACGTAAAAACAATCACATGATTGAGTCGAAAATTTCCAAAGAAAATGATCTCTATGTTTTACATTTAACAGCTTCATTTACGAAAATAAGCAAGTATATTATTATCGCAAAGTAATAAAATTCTAAATTTTCCTACGAAATAGGCCAACATACAGAGCCAATCAAAAATTAAGAATAGGTGGTCGTTTGAATAAATTCATATGGTTAAGAATATTGACAAACATCTAGCTTAGCTTCATGAATTTAGGATTGAAAATTCATTGACATTTTCTTAGTTTACTTTTCAGTATTACAGTGGTAAAATTTGTTACTAAAATTATGATAGGTAGTAGGTAATGATGGGTAGTTAGTTTAATTTACAAGCAACAAATACAGTTTGAATAAACGTTTACAATTAATAAGATAACAAGGGTATGGAAAGAAGAGTGACATTTAGAAATCGATAAGAATTTTGTTAATCAAAGATTACACTTTTTTGACTATAAAATACAATGTATAACATTACTATATTTAAATTGAACATTCTATTAATCAAGTATCAATGAAAACTCATTAGTTCTAAATTTAATCCGTATGATAAAATTCCAAGAAGTGAATTATCCTTTTGCTTTCATCATGAATAGATTGATGTCTCAGAAAGGTATTGCAAAATGAAAAAAATGAACTTTACAAATGTTACTTTAAGCAAATTTTTCTTATTAGAATAAACTATTAGGGGAAAAAGTAGAAATCAATGGCAAAATATCGTTCAGGAAACATCTTTAAATTTATAGCTCTTTTCACTAATCGATACTAAGTGGTGATAATGCTGTATATAGTTAGAATGAATGAATTCTAAAATTGTTACCGAAATAAATTTTAATTATAATGGAAAAGAGCATTAAACCGTAAGGAAAAAGATCATTATCTTACTCTGGTGAGAAAATATCATTCAAATATTATTGATATCCCCTTTATATATTGCTGCTCTTTTCGTAAAACGTATGTTTACATAATATAATTGCGAACCGCATTTGTGGGACAACCAATGTAATCAATATCGAAGGCAGTAGACTGAAAAGTTCAATTTTTACTAGTGAACTAGTCTCATCTAAAAATTTTGGTGCCACCTAAAAATCCCGAGATAGAAAATTTGAAAAAATCGTAGGTATAAGATTAAATAAGAGTTTAATAGAAGTTTTAATCTATCTCATGCTTTACTATAGTTTCATTATTATTTTTTACTCACTTAGAAGCGCATTATCTAATTAATAATTGAATTTCCATTATTAAATAATTAATAAAAAGAAAGCAATATCTAATAAAGCTTGGAGAGGTAAAAAGTTTCATTTTTGTTGAAAATTCCCTGGAAAGTTAATAAAGAAAATATTCTTAAAGGATTAGCTTCTTGAAAAGGAGAGCACTAGTACAGTGACGTCTCGTTGCAATTCCGTAACATGTATTAGGAATGAGGGACACAAGGTAGAGTGGTTGTTAGAGAGACTGCAGGGGTCAGAGTGACCCGCGTTAAACTACCCGCGCACAGATCGTTACTCTTACCCGTGCGATCGCCCCTAAAACACAACCCTTTCTCATAAAATATTCCTCTCTTTATCTGTCATATTAGTCCACCACTTTCCTGTCCTCGCGAAAGTCAATCCTGTCTTTGCGAATCAAGAGTCGTAAAATATTTGAAGGAATCCGGAGTAACCGATCAAGGGGAGGTCTTTCATTATCTCTGAGGAGGTGGAATTTTTACGGTGCGGTATGAGCCTATATAACCCCTAACCGACTCCCGCAGTCCCAAGAGGATGGACAACGCAGTGGTGGACTGAATGCTTAATCAATTCAACCATGACTACCGACTCGGACACAAGTTGGTGAAAACGTAATGGTAGTGAGCATGTTACGCTTACATACCGTTGCAGTTGGTGTGTTTTTTTGGCCATTCGTATGTGTAGATCCATCTGGACGAATTTAATTTCGTCTGAATGAGAAAAATTTAAGTAGCACGAACTTTCGAATGTCATGAATGAAGTCATTATATTTCACTCTTACTTACCTATGATCGATAACGTTATTGAAAACAATCTTCCGGCTAATATTCCTAATATCAGAAGTATATTAACAAACTGTCATATCGCTTTATTTTTCAAATTCAAATTATTTTTCTATATGACAAACAACGGCAAGAAAAAATCTTTCATCGAATTTTGAAGTATATAGTAATACGAAAGTGGAGATGGAGGCCAGTTCTAAAACATTTATTCCTCGAATCAAAATCAAACAAGGCTCCAAAATGGCATTGTAATAATGAAATTTTCTTCAATTAATTACTAATTACTCGCAACAACAGGCCGTTCATCCACACAAACGACCGTGCGTTCAGACCTCAAATATCGTTAGGAGACGTTCAAACACGATGATTAATTACCAACCACAAACACACCAAAAAGTCCAATCTGTAATGCGTCCCGAATTCCGCTGCAAAATATTTCTTTCCCGCCACGGATTCCCACCCATTCTCTCTCTCAGTGCAAATAAGTGAAATTGCATATGAATAAATGAGCCCCTGACAATGAGCCTGTGTATGAATCATTGAGCACTCCCACAGCGGCAGTTTAAAAACAGACCTGCTATGGAGGAAAACAAGCCAATTTCGCTCCCTTTTCAACTTTCCCTCTTCTCTCCCATTTTAGAAGTCGACTTTCCTTAACGAGATCTCTTTCGCGTTGCATCGTCAACTAAGGAAACCCTCGCTTTATTTCATTTCCCAGCAGCATTACTGGTCCGAGAGAGTAAATTAGGGGTGGAAGAGTATGACGTTGGAAGGGTCCCTTTATGTATCTATCCTTAACTGTGGGTAGTTAAATTCTGCAGCAGCTATTCCAATGAGAGTTCTCTTATCTCGTCTCCCGATCTCACCACGCGTTTCTATTCCTCATGTGTACGTGGAGATACTTTTGCAATATGGAAGGGGTCATCTCCCACGTGTTTGCTTTCCTTGCCGATGCAGGGAACATTTTCATTGCAACGTATGTGGTTTTCTCTAGAGACAAATAAGAGGCGCGATACTGTTTACTTGTCCCAACGAAGCATCAGTTGTATTGTCTCACTTATTTCTGAGATTTTTTCTGACACGCACTTTATTACTGATTATCTATTATTACTGGAGGTGACAATAATTTTTTCCATAAGTATTTATCCATCAATAAATATTTTGCATGTGAAATAATCATTAGCTCTACGGAATTTTCTCGAAATATATTAGTATGAGTTAATGGAGAAATAGATTATAATTATATACAGCTAAACAAATCCGAGTTGATGAGAAAATATAGAAAAGTTCAGATACTTTGTCATTTTATGAATTTTATAATTATAATTTTGTTACTTATTCATTATATAATCATATAATCTAAATCTTAATAACGAAGAATTCACCAATTAACTTCGCGGATAGGAATTAATTTCATGATCCGCAAACCATCAATTGCATTGCTTTTTCTAGGAAATATGAATAAGAGACAGCAGCAAATATATACCAAAATTTAGGACTCGTTTGGCTACATATATTCGCTACAAATTTTTCATTAGGAGAATGAAAATCAATGAAATGTTTAGATCTTAAAAAACATACCGTTGATAGTCATGACACACTTCAATCAAGTGCAGGAAAAATTTTCTCAAGAATGCTTGGAAATAAATTTATTAATATACATAATATCATTATCTAAATTATTTTATGCTTACGATTATAATATTAAATATCTAGAAATTTGAAATAATGGGAAAATGAATTATTAGTATAAATAATAGTAAAATAAAATATAGGTAAATACAATATATTTATTCCATAAGATGTGGTTAATCTGAGTTAAATGCTTCCAAATAAAAATAAACTAATGGAACTTTATAGAACACTGTTGCTGTTACATTACCAAGTTAATTGGCAAACCTTTTCTTTTTGAAGAATTGTGACTAAATACTTGCGTTTGAATTAATAAGGACATTTAGTATCAATTAATTATAAAATTTCTTTCATTGCCCAAATGAAACATAAATTAAACAAATACGAGTTGTTTTCTGGAATAAAACACTTCCCAAACCAGCCCTAATTTCTTTGGCTTTTGATTTGGCCAAAATTGCCAGGGAGTGCAATTATTTGGAGGAAACACTAAAAGAATTTAAGAAACAACTTTCTGAATAAAATTACCTCCAACATTTTGGGTAATACCAACGAAGCGTTACTAGTTTACATCGTCTAAAGTGCGAAGGGTCATTCTCATTATTATAGACCTCCGTTTTAGGAACCGTAAGGAAATAGGGCGTCACGTGTAATTCTCTCTCCATTGTGAGAAAATTAAAGGATAGAACACTCCACATTCGCAAGAAATTGAATAGAAGAAGGAGCCTAAAATGCCTCAGAAAAGGTGTGAAGTCGACAAACAAAATTTATCGAATGCATCACAAAAACATGATTTGCTAGTGTGTTGAAAATAATTCTGGATATTCAAAATGGCAGAGAACAGAAGTAACAATGAGAAGAGATATAGAAGATTCCTTCCCCAAAATTAATAATTTGTAATTTTATTTTACATAATTTTTCCTATCAATCACCTGAGATTCCTTGAAAAGTGTTTGGCTATTTGCAATGAGTGTGAGTGAGAATTCAATTATCGCCATCAATTCTACTTTCAATATTTAAAATACATATCAGTATAAGATTCAGATTCAATCAATTTCAATTTTCTGATAAATTAATGCCTTCTATGACTCCGTTTAAACGTTTAGTTGATTTTAAGACTTCTTTTATTTAAATCCTATATGCAAAATTTCTTTTAAAGAACTATATGAAAATATAATACTCAATAAATGGTCTGAACTTAGTGTACGGTTTATCTCTTACGCATCTATTTTTGTAAATGTTCCTCCGCTATGACGATAGAAACGACATCGATCGAGTGAACAACTAGAAATATGAGAAAGATTTATTGAAGCTCCTCTTAGAAGAGGAGTTGAAAGCACTAGAGAAAATGGTAATTTACCCGCGGTAATGGGGTGCTAAAGGGTGTGAATGCAAGGGAGATGGCGTACGAAGGAAAAGGAGGCACAAAGTGGCGGCGGCAGCTGTGTTCATCAGACGGTGACGAAAGCAGAATATGAAGGCGGTGTTTATACCGATATTCGAATGAGGAGGTCAGCGACTGAGCGTGAAATGGGAAGAAAAAATTCCTTCAATTTCCCTTATTCGAGCTCTCTATTTTAACGAATAGCCATCAGCGGATAATGGCTCAAGAGTTTCTAGGTCAAATACTCCTTTTATCCTACCGTTGTCAAATCAAAAGTTTTAATTATAAGATATGCGCATATATTACAGCAGTTATAACTTTTAGTTATCAATTTTACATAAGCAAATGAAATATATAACATTAATTCATGTTATAAATTCTTATAAGAAACCGGTGAAACCTGCTTAACCAACTGAGCAGCAATTTTTCAGAAGATATCTATCATTATATTCATTACTCGAGCGTTCTCATTTCTCAATCGCGCTCATAAATTTAGAAGTTAGAACTCTCTCAAAGAAATATCTTTTGTTAACAATTTTGTTGATTTAACATTGACGTGGAGTCAGAACTACAATATCTGGAATTATTTTTTAATTAAATACATATTTTATGTGCCTTGAAGAGAGAAGACTAAAACATGCAAGTAAATAGAAACATAAAAACCAAAAGAAAGAGCGCAATGCAAAAATTGGAGTAAACTGTAATGGAAATTGAAAGATTTTTAAACATACTATCAAATAACATACAGTTATTTAATATGATGAAATATTTCTTTATTGACGCGATAAAAATGTTCTAGATATGATACATTGCACTTAATGCTAAATATTAACTTTTACGAATACTCAATAAGAACCTAGAAAGGAAAATCAAAAAACAAGTAAGCATGGATTTAAAGGAAATAATAATGAACAATACCTTCCAATAGAAGACTATAGCAACCACAGTCTCCGTTGAATAAGCAAAAATGCATGTTCTGATTAAGGAAATCCAAGTCATTTTGTCGTCCGAGACCAAAAACGCCATTCTTTCCTCTTTCGTGACGTGTGTGGTTCGGCTAAAGCTTCAGACCGCATAAAATAATGAGAAGGGAATGATTAAGGGCACAAAAGGGATGAGAGGTTTTTCGAGAGGGTTAAAGGCGTCCAGTTCTGTCTATGAACACCGACTGAGGTGCAGTGGTGTGTTATCGCGAGCAAAAGTCGCCCAGTCGACATGACCTTCTGTTCCTGAAGGTGCACATATCGATTGCAATACTGCCCGAGTATCCGCAAAGGAATGTTTAATAACTACGACGGAATTTTCTCAGCGAGAAAGGGCATGAATATAACCATCAGATCTAATCTACTTTGAAAGAATACAAATAAATATAAAGCAATACCGCAAAATAATAAAGCAAGCCGTATTATTTATCCAAAGGAATGCATTTTTCGACTCGATCATATATGCGAATTCTAATTGGATCATAAAAATATAATATAATATGGAATCTTATACATTAAATTGAAACTGTGATTATTCATTATGAAATTTCACAGTAAAAATGGATTAACTGTAAATAGAGTAATTAACACTGTTATAATCCTCCGAAAATATTTAAAAAGATGATCTACCCTTGAATATTAAAAAAATATTCTGTAAATATTTTTCTTCCATTATTTTCGCATATTACCAGTAACACATGATGATTATGCTTCAAAGGAAAGAAATATGAATACTATACAGCCAAATTGAAATTGTATTTAATGAACAGAAAATTCTCTTTCAATTCACAAAATAATAATTTCAAGGATCGAATCCTTATTTTCTATCAAACATGAATATAACAGAAATGCAAATATCTCACATCTCTATTCCCGATTTCAAAACTATTTATTACTATCCCATTATTATTAAAGAACAATTGAACCAAACTAAAGCTGTTATAAATAATAATTGTCGTTGAAAATATCAAATCAAACACCGGATAACCAAAAAATATGCAAGTGAGTATCATTTTGACCTGCTATGACTTTCGAGTTGGAAGTGAGAGTCTTAAAGTTTGACTTCTGTATCTTTTTCCTAATCTTTTTGGTTTGTACACTATCCTATTCTCACTTCTTACGTTTTATTGGGGATCCATAAAGCACTCAAGGGAGTATAAGATTAGTAATCGATAGATCGAAGTCAAAGGATCAAAAATTGGATCGTTTCAGATTTAACCGCCAAGTGAGTTCTAGCTATAAATAATTACTGCCATTTGGTAGTACATTGATGTTTGCAGAGGAAGGTGGGAGAAGAGGAAAGCTGTAAATATTTATCACAAAATGTAAATTAGTAATGCTATAGCCGAAAATCTATCTATAAATCTTCATTAAACATAAAATATTTCTTGCGCTATTGAATGGTCTATATGGATAAATCATTCGAGTCTTAATAATTTAAATGGTCTTTAAAAGCTTTCTACAAGCCATCTGAGTAAACGGATATTTTAAATCCTTAAACTGTTTTTTTTTAGCTTTCGATGAGAAATATACACGGAAAAACTCGAAATCAGTTTTTTCTGTGAAACTCTAAAAGAGAAAGTAGATGAGCTATTATATATATTTGCTGTAGATTAAATGTGTTAATACTAAACAAAAAACTGTATTGAAGCATAACATCCTTGGTTTCAGAGAACAAATCAGTACAATTACTCAGCAACTCGAAGGTAAGAATCCCTTTGGTAGTACTGTTATTCAACGATACTTACATACCTAATAAAATCTTTAATGGTAATTTTATAAACCTAAACTATTCGTACTCCTCATAAATCTAAGCGGAGAGTCGAATATTTAATTAAAATGCTCCAACACCACAGGTAGTAATATCATTAAATAGCTTCATCATCAGGAAATAATCTGCTTTAATAATTTATCCGAACAATTATACGTCTTTCTGAGCAAAAGTTGGAGTAATGTTCATTTGAAAATAAAGGTTTGCAAATCTAAGAATCGTGAACCCAATTATAACCAATGTCTTTTACTATCCACTCCACTGATTGCACTATCGTCTTCATGTAATAACCACCACCATTCCAGCTGTAAAAACGAAAGACTTAATGTTCCGTCTCGGGAGATTGATATATCTTGTAAACCCGCCCTTCCAAGATCCATAAAAATAACGCCCACGCAATACTTATGGAAATATTGTGGATTCTTCGAGAAGAATAAAACCAATCTACTCCCCAATCTGAAAAATTGAATGTTGTGTCTTTTAATTTCAGCGGGGTTTGTTTAGAGGAAGAAGGGGAAGTAGGGTGAGAGTCATTCATAATCCAGACCGTCTTTCACCCTTGACAGCATCTCAAGATCCCCTTCTATCGAACCTTTTTTTCTCAATCTACCTGATTATCATCCCCTAGAACTTTCTTCTTCGCTTATCTTTCACTTACTTTTGTTTATTTTGTCTTCGTAGCGAGTGTTGCAATTTTTAACCATAAAATTGCTGATATAATTCTCAATTCTCATACAGAAGAGTTAATGAATTTTACCAAAAAGTTTTATTGTTGCTCGAATACTGTTTTCATTTCAAAATCTAGAAAATTCTCAGAAGTAAGATGGTCTTTACAGCTTCCCAGACCATAATTTTCTTTCAGGTCGTATTTTTTAACACTGATAATACAATACTAATAATAATGCACCGAAAAGTGCATTATTATTAGTATTGATTTTCAGCATATAAACTTTAAGCAATACACTTTGAAATGGCGTAATTTCAAGAAATAACCACAACAATTTACAATATTTGAAAGAAAATACGCGTTATTCCTAGTTTTCAACTAATAAATTTTAATCAATCTCCCAATCCGATATAAATTATAAACCGCATCTCATCACCTTCAGACCTCGCCTTCCATCATCAGTTCCACATTTAATTTTCCCGTCTGTGCCAAAACATCGCACCCCAAAACCCTCCGAAAGCCAGTCTCCCGCATTTTTCTTCTCCCATCTAAAGGCACTTCACTCGCAGTGGGCCCAGGGCGTGATTGGCACGTCTCGTTAGCCACCCTCCTCCCCTGAGAGAGAAATAATGGTCACTCTCACAGCTCTTCCAGACAACAGACTTCTTTCCCTCCACAAAACTACGTCCATTTTCCCATATCAATTTCCACTGCCCTTTTCCAGACCCAATTCGCTGCACCCCTCGTGCCACAATACCGCTCTTCGATCACATGTATTCTCCAAGAAGTGACTCCGTTCCCTAATCTTCGAACCACTTCACTCTTTATTTCAATTAAAGCCTTCTTCTTCCATTGTTACCTCCTACTTGACCTTTAGTTTATTCTCCATTTTAAACGTTTTCCTTATTGAGTTTCGTTTCGAAGGTGGTAGTAATAATGATAAGAGATTAAAAAAAAGACATTTTGAGATCAAACCTTTCGAAGAGTATGATTCCAATATGCTTGAAAAATGATTTGCTTAGTATTAAAGAATTATAGAGCATGGCTTCAATTTATTCTGATTTTTCTTAAACGGTCCAATATTACGTCAAGCAACGGCTTAGTTAGAATAATAAGTTAAATAACTTTCACTAATTTAATCGATATTTTCATGGAGTTAATCAAAATATTATTAAATATATTACAATTATTACTGATTCTACATAAGATTAAATAATAGAAACATCATTATTATTTTATATACAATCAACAAATATTTATACTAATTCGTTTAGGGCAACAATTATCATGATAATCTTCAAGTGCCATCTTGACAAATTTAAATAAAATTTCATTTAATTTAAATTTAATTACATTATAACTAATATTATTATAATAATTAATTATTATAATTATTAATTTGCATAAAATTTTTCATTGAACAACTAGATTATTTAACCACAAATGAACTTTTTCATTGTTGTTAGATAAAGGAATAATTTTCATCATATGTAGCGAAAAATCTCATGCTTTAAAATATTAACTTTAAATATTATTCTATACTATGATATTTCTTTGAAGTATTCTACGTATTAACCTAAGTACTTTTTGAATAAGGCTACTTAATTACATTCCTGAACGCCCAGGAAGGTTCGAGTTACTTAATGAAACATCACCTTAAATTCATTCTACTTTATGAAAAACCTTCATAAAGATGATTCTAACACGTCTATAAAAATAAATCGTGATTTGTCCTTAAGGAAGCGAGAAATTGATAAAAGAATCAGTAATTTAGGTATGCTGATAGCTCATATAATCAATTAAGACATTCAGTAAAGTGCATGTAATCCTTCGTTTTAGCTTTCCTTACGATTTGAATGGAATTTTGGACATAGATAACATGTACAGTAAATATTTTTTATTTAAAACAATATTCTCTTTGCTGATATTATCGAAAAACAACCTTATAGAAAACTCTATTTATCAACATTCACTCCAAATCTAACTTCTTCATTGGGTTTTGTGACTAAGCAGTTCTTGCGTTTGAAATCTCTATTTTTCCGTTGAAAAGAAAAATGACTTTCTGGAAAAGCTGTTTTACCGAAAAACGCAACAAGAATATTGTCCTCTGACCGGAGAAAAGAGCAACGGATTTAAAGAGACGTCGAATGTGAATAATTATCAGCGAAAACGCCTTCAATGGCTATTTCTTTTTGCAAAGATAGTATGCATGCGAGAATAAAGAAGGACGATAAACAGGTAAGACTTATTAGAGTAAATGACCAACTCTAAGTAAATACAGCATATAACTTACGTTCTCAGAGCTAGAAATTGAATTGTATCATAAAGATTATAAAGAATAAAGCGAAAGTTCTCTGAGTATGAGCATCGATCTAAATGATTCAACAAGCAGCTACATCTTTTTTAACATTTAAAAGCCCTGCTCTATTCCTCCGATTTCTTCTTGAATGGCTTTTCCTTAAGTTGCAGAATGAAGAACAAGAGAATTTCGTACGCTTCGGTGTCCATGCTTAATAAACACTGAAATCAAGTTCCCTTCTGCTGATTGGAAAGTGCCCGTTTGGGCAGGAAATTGTGCCAAAGTGACCCATGCTGTCAATCAACGGAGAATAGAAAAATAGGGACGTTCGTTTTTTTAGTAACTGCTCTTTTTTTGTATTATTCATAACTTCTTTTATTTTTATCGCTGAAAAATGCGTTTTGCCTAAAGCCTCTTAAAGTTTTCTGCAGCGCCTGGAGAATAATTCGGATCTTACCCGATTGGCTTTTTAGAACATGTCGTAATTCAGTGTACTCCAAATGAGAAGTTAAATATGAGCCTTATATCGCTTAGCAATTGAATGATTAAAATAGAAGAATATTTTATTATGAAAAGCGTTGAAATGGTTCGTGAAAAGTTATGCGTCTCCTTTATAATATCTCTTAAGGTTCCTTAAATTGTTTTTTATGAATAATCCATCCAATCCGGTGGATGCACCAATAATCATATCGAAGTGTGTTTGACGGACATCGTCCAAGATAGAGGTTTGCTTAAGCTATTATTATCTTCAAGAATTTCTGTTCATTTAAAACCTTACCTGTGTCGGTATTATTATAAATTTCTACTCAAATACTTGTCCGTTAATTACAGGTGTAGTCAATTATTAGAACAGAAAGGATATAATCATTGAAATTATTCCAATATCCTATACGGCAAAATTTTCTCGCTGTTTGCAGATACTTCCCATTAGCTCCATTCCGTTTATGTTCATTAGTTATGCTAATATTCTCTCCTGTCTGCTTTCCTCCCGTAAAACTAACCGTAGTTTTCAAAGAATAGGCGTATAAGAGAGGTATTCACGACCCTCGACCAATAAGGAATAGTAAGACTACATTCCAAATGAAAGAAAAAAATCCCTTGAGATTAGTTCACTAAAGAGGAATTTCAATTCTTTTCCCTCTGCTTTCTACGAAAGGAGAGAAATACTAGCTGCTGAAAGGAGCATCTCTGAAAAACGATGGATCACCCTTTGTCGGGCGCATCCCCGATGTCACAGTGAGCCACTGGAGTGTTGGCAGATGAAGGCATGCAGGGAGGACCCATTACTTATTCACCCCTCACATCCATCCGGTCGCCCACCACACCCACATCCACCCTCTGCCCCCTTCATATAATCCCGCTAAAATCCAACCCATCTTTCCACCCCGATATCTCGCTATAACATCCCTGTGTTTCCATCCCGTAGTGCAAAAGCCTTACCGACCAAACAACTCATTCTGTTACACACTTTCTTCGTGCATTTCGCCGTAGAAGCTCCCACTCACACGACCGAAGGCAAACTTCGTCTTTATTTATTTTATACCATCCTCTCTATATTCCTCTCATTCCATTTTCCTCTGCACTTCTTACATTTCATCCAACATATTTCCCTCATTTTAAGGCTTTTATATTTTTTATCCTCCTTGCAAACTTCTCGGTATTATCTCTGCTATCTTATTCCGATTTATGTTATAATCTCATATCTGTTTGAATTTAAAGGCAATTAAAAACCATCAAATATTATATAACAGTTTCCTTTTGAATTTCTTTAGTCGAATACCGTTGTAAGAAATAAACCGTCAACTTTCAGAGTTGATTGTATAATCGGGAAGATAGCAATAAGACGAATTAAGTATATAGTGCAAAAAAAGAACCAAACGGAATTGTATCACATATTTTTACAAATTTAAATCGACAGTATATGTTCATCAACATTGGGGATTACGATAAATATAGCAATAATAAAATAATTCATTAGGACCTGATTAAGATGTCCCTTCATTTAAACCTTTGGCATATTAAATTTGAGGGAAAGCACCAGTATAAAGAGTTCACGAAGTAAAAGTACTCTTTAGGTTTAAAAACATGTCAATGCTCCTTGAGAAGATACGCTACATAGGAAAACATTAACAAGAAGAAAGAAAAGCCTGCTAAGGCAAAAAATGGTTTACTAAATTTAAAGGTCAAGATATCTTAAAACAAATTCACTCACATAATAATATACCTCCACATAGAAATGTGCAGAGAAAGTATTAAGCGTGTATTTTATGGATGACTAACACGGAAGGAAAACCATAACATAATGATGTTCTTCAAGATAGCTGATTCATCTATAATTTGAAGAATGGAAAAACGTAATCAATGACCGAAAATCCCAGCACATACATCAATCACCCCTATCTGCCCCATTCTTCACTAATACTTCACAATCTATTCTCTCAATCTAATTCGTTCATACACTTCCTTCTCATAATTAAATGCGGTCCGATACTATCTTAATTAAATATCCATTACCTTTTTGAATCCCTCCTTGTGAATCCACTTATTCAATCATATTTTTATGAGAGAGACAAGAGTATGATATCGATCAAAGTCTTGAATGGGAAGTTTGTGGAGAGGTAGTGAAATCTTGGAAGTTTAGTGTGTATGTACGAGAGAGTGTGAATTCTCCGATTGTATTTCGCAAATTATGGTCATTTTAACGTCTTCTCATTGGTAACATATGTGTGCATCGCTGATGGTATTTTATTTAAGGTTCGGTTGATTGAGAGAAGGAGAAACAGTTACATCGAGCCCCAAATGGCATCGCTCAAAGTGCTGCCAGGAAATACAACCGGTTCCGTTTTATTGGACCGATAAAAATGTATGGACGTAATATCATTCATTATAAATGCTTTTTCGGACGACCGAAAAAAATGTCCTGAGAGCAGGTAGAGATAAATATTTATAGGGTTGAGAGAACTTCTGAAGAACATCTGCCGATTGATGGTTGAAAATAAAATGACGAAAGAAGAGCCGAATTTATTCGCCTCAGAATAAGCTGATAAATATTGAAAGGTCGTACGCAAGCAGGTGATTCAGGTTGTCGAAATGAACGTGATTTTTATCGATAAAGTTACTAATAATCTGATTTAAAGTAAGATAGCGGAAAAAGAAAATAAATTGCAATTCATTCCTTTTAATTTAAATTGTAATCTAAGTTCATGACGTACAATAATCGCTAAATATTATGTTAATGTAGTTAGAAGTATCTATAGAAAACAACGCTCTAAAATTATCTTTCAACGACATTTCATTTTTTATTTAAACTTAAGAAGTTTAAACAATTTCCTTAGTTTAATTTCTTATTTGCAGTTTAATTAATATCGATTATAACATCTGAAATAAGCAATAGAACAAATTCAATAAAATCTGATGGGGAAAACCGAAATTATTGTACTAAAATGCTGAGTTTATATTTCTATATCAATCAACAGCTAAACATAATAAAAGTAAGACAGTTTTGTACACTTCCGCAGAACTTAAATCTTCCTTCCAACCAACTCCCAAGAATTATTATTAAGAGAAACACTATGATTTTACTAAAACAAAAAATTTGTTTGAGTATTTACACTCCTCAGAAAGTCATAAATTTATAAAACTTATGTTAAGAAAGTCGAAGTTCAATCTGAAAGCTTCAGTAATCAAGTATCTTTTGAAATATTTCAAGCACAACCAATAAAAAACACTTACTTTTGAATGAAAAGTGATCAAGATATTATACAAAATGATGTATAGAAAACAATTATCATTGAACTTTTAAAATTATTGATTTATCCTCATAAATCACAGTATGAATATTTTTAATCAACTGATAAATTCCTACTAGAATGAACTCCATATTAGCTCGATATTTAACATAGCTAAAACATCTCCCGCATAATAGCTTTCCGGGTAACACACAAGAGTATAAAATATTATTTCTAGATTATATAGGATCTACGCCTATTGACCGACCGACCGATTTTGTGTCCTTTAAAAATATAAACTTGTATGTAATTGAAATAAATATAGATTTTTGTACAATTAAGAAAACACAACCGTACAGATAATTCATGAAACATAGAATTTCGTGATAAATAAATTTCATTAGTATTTGTTAAACACAAAAATTAATGTCAACTACCGATTTATAATTTCACGGGAAACCTACCAACCGATTCTTTAAAATAACGATTTTAATTTTTTTTGCAACGACCCCTATTCATTTAACTCATAAATAATTTTATGCGAGCGAGTTTTCGGTCAGTTTCTACGTCGGTCAAGTGAGCTGTCGGGCGAGCGATCTGTCGGTCAGTTGAGTGTCGTGGAACCGAGCATCGTCAGGTGATCGGGACCCTAAAACCTTTATCTCTTCCCCAATTCCATCGACATTAAGGAAAGTATTTCAAATTCAATTTGTTGAAATTTTAAAAGATCTATTCTTTAAACTTTACGAATACTGATCCTTTTCATTTTCAATCAAATTGCGAATTAAAAAAATTGAAATAATTATAGATTTGATTTTCATAAAAAGATGAGAAGTTAGATTGGTACCTGATCAAGTGAATTATAACCAAAACACCAAGCGCAATTCTTTGAACAACAAAATACCATCTCACTCTCATATATTCCTCCCGCTGATCAAAATTTAAAAGTATCTAAATTAGTAACGCATGGGCAAGAAGACCTCCCCAGGGCACTCACCCTTTCTCCGGAGGCGCTCCTTACTGCGCCCAAGAGTGACGTCTCGGAGTAGGCAAAGAAAGTAATGGAGAGTTGGAAAATTACAAGAGAAAGAAGAGTGCGCAAGGAAAAGGGTGGAATTCTGCCGATGGAGAAAGGCTGCTCTAAAATATTCATTTGGACAGAATGGCCGAATTTGAAAATCCGGTGAATATTTTACTGTGAAAGCAAATCAAGCGCCCCGTAAAGATCACTAATTGAAAGCATCGCTCGAGAAATATCCAATAAAATCTCCGAGAGTTATAAGCGACAAGCGATGTAGCAAACTGATATTCAAATAGTCACTTGACTTTTAGGAAATTCTATAGCTATTGCTGACGAAATAAAAAAATATGAAATTTTTCTAATTTTGATAACAGCCCTACTACTTAGGCTGCATTTAGTAAATTGTAATCTGGAATAAAAACTGAACTCATTTCTATATAAATTTCCTTATAAGGCGGTTTAAAAGTGTGATTTACTTAAGTAATCCTTTTTGAAGATAATGATTCTGAATTTTCCCGAAATATAGAGTTAGTGTGAATCTCTGCGATGCACAGGTAATGTATTAAATGGATTATTTCTATCAAAATCACAATAAACAATAATTCCCATTCTGAATGGCGAGGTAATCCACCAAAATGATTTTTATATACTCAAAGTAATTCTCAATTAATTCTTAAGACTTATTGAAGATATCGTATATTTAAAACCAAGAAATCACAATATATAAAAGACGATTCCATTACTAACATGGAATTTTTTTATTCCCATCCGTGGCTTTTTTGCCTGTGTAATGATTTAATGTTCTTCTTATCTCCTGATGAATGGAAAAAAGTAAGCGGAAAATGAAGATACGCATTGGATTGAAAGAAATGGTAAAGATGCGAGAACACAAACGATTTGAATAAAGAATAAAACCTTAAGAAGCACTAAAATGTACGGGGAATCATAACAAGATATATGCAAGATATTAAACTGGCTATTATTTAAAAATAAGAGGACGTCGAAAAAAGGGAACAAAGCAGTGAAAAAAGAAAGTGTTCTCGAGTGGGAGGAGATCGTGTGCATTATGGAGGCGGGTAAATGGGCAACTCCGCCATTGGCCTTCGCTTTGCCCAAGTTGTTTCCGGCAGTTCTCTTCGTTAATATTTAAAAGCGGATGGAAAGGGTTTCCTTCCGCTCTTATTTATTTATAATATTCACTTCTCCATTTATTTTCCAGAAGGTTTATTTCTGAATGCAGGTGCCCATGATTCTCAATTGTCCGTAGAGGAATAGTATCTAAGGTAGTAGATACTTCGACTCAAACAAATTCTTTTATATGTTTACTAGTTAGTTTTTGATCTACCATAATATTTCTAACAACTGAAAGAGTGTATCAGATGTTAAATATTCTGCAGATAAATAACATTATCACCAATTGCTAATTTTCAGGTATGCCTGAAAAAATTTTCTTTTAAAGATGGCATTTCTTAATGTTTTTCTTAGCCGATTCAATCTTCGAGACAAACATTGCAGTAAGTAGTCATTTTTTGGAATGTTCTCATTCGATTTAAAGTATTTAGATTCTTTTAGTGGATTGATACCAATATAAATTGGAAATATCTTTTAACTTTCGAAATATTTAATTATACATGTTAGTAAAGAATTTATTGTTATAGATAATATTCAAGAACGTAGTTATAGGCAAAATATAAAATGAAATTTAAGAAAGAAAACTGTTATTGTCCAAGAAAATCGATTAATAGAAACGGGTGAACTAAAAGACGAGCGTAGATATACGAATATTCAGCAAAATATACCTAGTTCTATTGACTAATCAAACGAATATTTACAAGTAAAGGAGGTATATCGTAGCAGATAAAAACCCCTATTTTTATATATAGATATTGATCTAAATATACGCATAACAAAGGTGTATTATATTCTTGTCACATCGAAATCTCCATGCATGAAATACGCTGAAAATAAACACAGTTCCATTCCAAGATTCCCAGACACTCATTTATGAGAAAAATTCCCTTCCCAAAATCCCAGTCCATCAAGTTTCATCCGACCGATCGGAAACATTCGACGTATCCGTCCGGCGACTCCATCTGCAAAAAAATGCTTTCATTCCTTCTCGCAAAGACTACTGGGACAACCAGAGGAAAGGGAAAAATCTCTTTCTCTATATTTTCTACCCTTACAATAACCTCATTTCTCTTTTATTATCAGGATATTTATTTATCCTCCTTCGGACAATGGTGAGATGTTTCCCCTTACTTCGAAGGAACTCCATTCGTTATTTATGGCCGATAATCCGCGGACGCTATTCAGACCTCAGCTGGAGATCTCGCAATCCTTCTTTCCCCTCCTCCCCATTCCACTTATGCCTCTTATTCGCGGGCCTTCCCCACCCCATTCAAATACTCCGCGACAAATACCTTCTTCACGTCAACCTACGAGGGCCGTCATCGCTCAGCATTCGAAGACCGATTATCCGATAGTCATAACTTTCGCTTCTCCATTGACACAACTGATGGGTTATTATGACTACAAATAGAGATTAGCTATCGTAATGAGTTCCTTGAAATAAAATAGAAACATTTGATGTGAAAAAGATGTAAGATTGCTGAAATTGTGATAGCTAGGTATTTTAGCTATAACTAAGGAATACGGTCGAAAGAGTTTATCCGATTTTACATATATTAAATAAGAAAAAATATTTTTCGAGAGATATAAGTCTAATGTACAATTTAAATAGATAAAGCTATTTTATCTGCACTTATTAATTATTAAGTAACAGCTAATTACCAATAAAAGTAGACTCTAGAAATCTTATAATCTTGTTAAATGGTATCATTTCAATAGTTTGAAAATTTGCTTAAAAGCATTTACCTATTTTAATAGAAAAAATATTGTCTGTATTCAATTCAATCAGAAATTAGTGATTGAATCCAAATTTGATATTAATATAACTTATACATAAAGCCTTCCTTCTTTCCTGTATGAGAAATAATGCATATATATGTGAAAAAGGATCTTTCCAAGCCCTGTTCCTCTGAACACGCAGATAAATGAGGTAAATCAACATCTGTAATCTTGGAATATATAGATTAATATATATTACTTTTCTGTCTAACGCTGTTTTCGATGCCAAGTAGTAGTTTTGTGTAGAGTGGATGACTGATGGTGATCTCCAATATGAGAAAAGTATTCCACATTCGGTCGAAATTCACGTCGCTGACTCAATTTGTCCAACATGGCGCCTGCATCGAACCACGCTGAACGAATGAGGGTCGTGGGTTGTAGCCGAAAACCACGGATCACACAAATCGTCCCAGAGAAAGAAATGGTTCTCCATTACTCCTATATGGCCTTTCTCATACACTCCCTCCACCAATTGATTGGATTCACCTGGAATACCCCCTTCCTTCCTTCGATTCCTCCCTCCATCAACCCTTATTCTAAACTACACTTCTTTTGACCTCAAATCTTCCTCCGAAGTTATCCTGCATCTCCCGTAACGCATTTCAGAAAATACACGGAATGCTTTTTTCCGGTTAAATAAGCGTTTACCTACTTATTGAAGCTACTCAATCCAAGAACTTGTCTCGAAGAGAATTCTATAGCTTTCTTGAGGGCATTGCAGTGTTATCTCGCAATATCGCCGAGATGTATAAAAAATGCGGAAGCTTTTTTCGAATCGGATATTGCTAGAAGATCAAGATTAAAAAGCTACTATTAAACTAGGAAAAGATCTATTCGGCCTTTTAAAAAGAGCAATTCTCACAAATATGAGTAAAATTTGGGAAGAAAAATCACGTTTAGGAGTAAAAGAAATAGATAAGCGTGTGAGATTTTCATTTCAGAGGTTTCTTTTTAACAAAAAAGGTAGAAAGTTAAACTCTTTTCAGGAAGAGATTGTAGCCAAATATTAAAACAAGAAATCATTGGCAAAAATTCTGCAGATAGAAATAAATGCCAAAGAAGCTTTAAGCAACCTTTGTGATTTGCCTATAAATGTTTAAAATTCACTTACTCTGAGTTGTAATCACTTATTCAAAGATTCAGATGAGCATAAAATTCAGCTAATATAAAATAGCTTATTATATGTACATATATTTAATATAATGTTATCTATAAGTCTTTGTGGTTTCGGATGTTTTTAAAACCTTTCTTCTTGCGGTTCTTATTTTGCTGAGGTGAATATTTCCGAACCGTATAACTTAGAGTTATAAAAATTACACTGTAAATTCTTTTTCTTTTTTATTTTATTTCTTTACTTTACTTGTTAATCTTATTATAATGATGACACAAGTTGGACGTAAAAATTCATACCCTAAATATGGCCTATAAATAAGTTTACTATTATTTAAATTCGAACAGGAATATTAATAATTACGATGGTAATTATAAGCTAGTATTAATATAACTAGAAATACGATGTTTTATTGTAATACCAAGAGAGCAGCTGCATTTGAAGATTAGGATGGCTATAAACTTAAATAAAAGTGCCTTTTACGATTATTTTATGCCGTATAATCCAAAGAAACGAATCACTTTTAGGAGCCAAAAGAGAAGAACATTCTATAGGTCAAATTGAGGCGATGACCTCTACTATACCTACAAAAAATTGTATTTCCTTGAATATAACTTACAGCCTTAAATACGCCTTTATCTGAAGTCACAAAATAAAATACCATTCAGCTTGTATTAGAAAATAAACTAAATGATCTGAAATTCTCTTTTATTCTTACTATTAAAATTGTGATCCTTACCTACAACATATGGGATACTTTCCGGAGGCTATTGAGTATCCAGGAGATGAGGTGCCGTAAGATATATAAAAGCTGAAGATAATTAGTTTATTTTTGCATCCTTCTGACAAACCTTGAGCTTCAGACAGGAATATTAACATTCCAAATAACAGAGGAAAACTTTCGGATAATGCTCTGTTATTGGACAATGCAGGAATCGGATTTTTATGAGCTAATATTACAGAAACATAGTTGTTTAAATGAAAAAGTCTCTATTAGATCCAAAAAAGTTATAAAATGCATTAAAAACTACAATTCCTTTACTTTATATCAGTAAAACATCTTCCGGTTCGAAGAGCATCTATTATCTATTCTAAAATGTGATGTACCTTTAAAATTCTTATTAGGTTTAACCAAGAAGGTAGATTTTGATTTTAAAAATTTATTTGGGCGTAATTTGCGAAGTTTATAGTACGGCCATTAAAATTAAATAGAAAACGGATAAAAATTACTTTAATCTGGTTTGAATACAGGTTTGTATGAAGAAGAACAATTGCTGTTGCCCTCGTAAAAGATAGGAAGGAATTGCTATCTCTCACCAACAAAATTCGAATTATTTTCAAGGCTCAGAATTTTTAATATTTTTTAGGTAGCACACATTTCATCAATGAAAATATTGAATTATCCCTTGATTTATTTTCTGTTGAGAAACTACTCAAAAAATACTCCCCTTTTCTCTGCAGACGGGTTTTTAATGAGAAGAAACGAAACTTGCTGCATCTGCCTAAAGTTGATATACATAAACATGCTACCGTTTGAGAAAGAGTGATGGAGCGGAAAAAATATCCACCGCGATTTCAGAATTTATGCGGAACGAAGAGATGAAGTCATTTCTCACAACGGCGAGTAAAGAAACCCGTCTGTTTCTTCTTTATTAATATTCTCTACTTCATCCTACCCCCCTGAATACGGTATAGCCAACATATTCTAATAAGACTGCTTCCGAAGAAAACTTATTCCCTGAAAGATTTCTATATCTAAGTGTTGTTAAAATTTATCGTACATATATATATATATATATATATATTTATTTATTTATTTGTATTAAAGTGTATACAGTGTACCATAAATTAAATTGAATGCTCGAAGTTACCAACGAACAAACTCTATTACTCTATATTTATAACGCCGAATTTTATTTTACCCACCTAAAGAGTTTTAATATCATAGCAGTAGAAAATGAAACCCATGCTAAAATCAAACTATACATTAAGAATAGAATTGAATGTTGAATAGTTTACGAATGTATTTATTTTATTTTTCAGATATTTAATTTTTCTATTGAATTTGACAATCACATGGAAATGTGATATACTCGAATTTCTCGCGAAGAAAATTTCCTGATGTTTTGCGCTGAAGTGAATTATAAAATGTCATCCATCCCCACTCCCAAGTCTTTTTCAATTTTCCATTATAAAGTTTAATTGGTCGGCTAAAATACTTACATGGAATTTAAATATTCAAAATATAAAGATCTGATATCAAAATTTAGTGATTCACTATATGCTACAATTTTTCCAGAATTCGATCCAAGAGCATGAAGCTAAGCGATATCGGTTGAGAGAAAGCAGGTTCGATCACAGAGTTCGTAGCGGTACTTTCAAAGTGAATTGCGTCCCATCAATTTTTCGGGGCAAAATACCAGAATTCCATAGGTATGCCATGTCATGACAAACGCGCATTTCTGTTACGCTCTTTCTCTGCTGCAGCAATTTTTTGCAGCGGTGGCCACTGGACGAAGGCTCGTCTCTTTTGTACGAACTACACGGCGTAAATTCAAGAAGAAATATTATCACTGAGAACGCTTTCCCATGTACGCTGCCCTTTTTCAAAATACGCATGAATCACTCATTCAAAGCGAGATTTACCAGCAATTTCTTCTATGAAAAAGAATCGTTGTTCATACGCGTGTTACAAACACTGCTAATACCGAATGTTCAAAGGTATATTAGATCTGAGTCGAAGAAGGGAAACATGTTATTTTTCGAAGACTTTCTGAACGAAATGGCTGGTCTTATACACACTTCCACGTGTTTGGGGCGAAAAGCAATCACGAGATTGCGAATCCCTTTCGTTGGCCTCATAAGTCGCCTTCTTCACACAACTTTATTCCGCACAAACGAGCGGCTGAAGACACGTGCACCTGAGTCGTTACAGGTTTTCAATCACACAAAGATTCCGGGAGCGATAAAAAAGGAGGTTCGTTACGAGGGACGCTCTGTTTCACGTTTAGCATCGATTCCTTCATTTTTCGGATACGGTATTCGATAGTTTTTCTCAACATTCCTTTCGAATGTCGGAATCAGTGAAACGCAGGTGGTCGATTGCCATTGGTCTCACTGCATCTAAATTAACAGAAGACTGATTGATTACGAAATGTAACTGAGAATGAGTTTTCATTTTACGAACAAAAAATATCCGGTAAAAAATTAGCTATCATAAGAAACTAAAATAATACGACTGGATAGTAAAGAACTTACTTAGCCTTGGAATCCATTGCCGCAACATCAATTCTATCTTTTGCCAACTTATGAATCGTTTTTTAGCTAGGAAATATCTCTCGAATTGTTTAAAACTATTTTTTTCTGTAAGACGGATTACAAACATGGTTGAGCAGAATTGAGAATTTTAATAGATTACCGTAAGAAACACGTATAAGGTCGATCCTGCGTAATTATTGCCTGATAAATTATTGTGTTTGTTCAAAGAAAATAGACTTAAAGAAATTGATTTTCATAGTCTTAGTATAAAAAAGAATTTAAAAGTGAGTATCTCTCTATTTTCACATAATGCAATCGCAAGTATTATCTATTTAAATAGAGCTTATTTATGAGAAAAAGATAAATGAGTTACGAATATTAATAAAAATTAATACTTAGAGTGTATTTGTAAATAGGATTAAAAGGATTATATAATTCTAGTAAGTAGATCGTAAATCATCTTATTTTGTAATTTGTTAAATTTTGTTTGACGTACTGCCTTGTGGGGGATATCCCTCCTGAATAGGGTGAATGCCAGGCATTTTCCCTCCTAAAAAGAGAGCTAGCCTGGTTCCTATTTGTATAAATAAATTTTCTCAAAAAATTCTGAATTTTCCCCTTTTTGTACCCGTACATCAATTGACTTCTCCAACTTATGAAATATCTTCGTAATTTGACAAAAATCTAGGAAGTGTTTATTCATCACCTGTATTTTAGCTAAAGTTGATTTCAATTTGTTTAATAATCATTCTAATTATTGTTTTTATAATATGAAAAATCATTATATCTGATGAATAAATAAAATGGAAAAAATCTCTTCAATGAATAAATTTTGGATTGGATCTATCGCGCTCTCATCTATAATGTAACATTCCTACCTTATCTGAATGTGGTTAAATAGTAAGTACAAGAATAATTGGTTAAAATAAACAATTCATAACATTATCTGACCTTCGCAAGTATCGCGATTTGCATTCAATATTTTCAATTTTGCAATACATTAAATTTTCGCCAAATTTATTTATAATGATAATTTTCTTATCACAAATCTTTCACGTGGAATATTAAATATTGTAGAAATACGTTTATTGCGTTTATGTTATGTTTTTGATAGTTATTTATAAGTTATTTTTAGCCATGTTGTTTAATTTTCTTCCGATTATAAAAAATAACAGCTAATATATATAGAAGAGTCGTTAAAAAACGTCATAAATGGAATAGTTTTTTCGAATAAATTGTGCTCACAAAAACTCGAATGACTTTGATAGCTCGCCACCAACCAAACAACCTTTATAATGCGAAAAATACTACTCTTATTACTGCATTCCATCCCTTCTTTGGTCAGTCCACTCAATCTCACGGAGGGATGTTGGTCAAGGTTTGTTCCGAAGAGAAAAGGAAAATGGACGAAAAAAGCGAGAGTTTTGCTCCATCTGGCGGAGTGGAGGAGACGAGCAAACAGCGAAGATCGTGGTCAGAAGAGAATTTGAGGAGGAGTGGAGTAGGGGATGAAAATTGTGTGGGAGAGTCCTTCCGGAATGAAACCCAAAGTGAATGAAACAAAGACAATGTGAAATCTTCAAAAGAAATGCGCCGAACGGAAGGGAAAGTGACGTCTTAACTGCCCTCTGTGTTGATTGGATGGAAATACAATTCTTAAAAAACACCGATTGAATCTTCGATTAAATCTTTTTTAAATGTAAGATAAAGAGATGAAGATTACTATAATTTATGGGTTTTTGCATTAGAGTTTTATTAATAGTTCTTCGGAAAATCTCATACTAAACCTAGCTTTATTTTAAAATTTCATTTAGATATTGAAAATACAGTTAACTGATATTCAGTATATCATGTATAAACCCATTAGTATGTTTCTTTACTCATAAAAATTTTGCTGCAAATATTTAAACCTCGCATGCTAGTATAATTCATAATAGCTGAACAAAAAAACACTTGGCCACTCTTATTAGAGCTAAATCTATAATCTATTCTAATATTTGAATTCTCTACAAAGCGCTCGTGTCCTGAAACGCCAATGATTTGGAAGCGGAGAAACGGGACGGTCAGTTTGGGAGAAATGACAGAATAATGAAAACGCTACTAATGATTTACAGCATCACGTTGCGGAAACGGGAAAATGCCGCAAAGGGACGTTATTACGAAATATTAATTGAAATGGTGGAATACAGAAGCTGTAATTATGGATTTCTCTGCGTCGTCAATGAAATCCTATTTAGTATTTTTCGATTTGCATTATAATAATTTTCTGCCGTGAACCGTGGCTTTTGACAGAATATACTCATTATTCCATTCAAAAATCCATCTCGCGTGGACGAGTTTCAATTTGAACATTATCGTTAGGCATTTTATAAAACTGAGACTGATAGAACGATTTTACATTATACTTTTCATACAAAGGAAAAATAAATTTATATATTTTATTCACCTTTAGAAGCTTTATTAATTCCTTTTTAAATATTTTATTCATTTAATCCTATTAATAATAAACTAGTGAATTATTTCAAAGTTTTTCAGGACGAGAAATTAGAATTGAAGCTAAAAAGCTTAAAATGAATCCATTTGATTTCTACCTTTCAGACTCCTAAAATACCATTCGGTAGCGAAACATGGTAAACGTATTGCCTTAAAGCTTCCATATTTGTTATCATTTATTGAGAATATATATGTCAGAGATTTGATTTAGGAATAGCGTTACATAATGATAAAAGAGGATTACCTTTAATTAGTTTATGAATATCTTCTGACGGAAAGGAAGATTTTATAATAATATAATAAATTATTTTATAGTTTTTAAATATTTAATTATTGAACTCTTATGAGTATTCTAAATATAAATTATTATTATAAACACAAAATGCTACAGTAGTGACAGCTACGCGGCAGGAATTGCCCAGCTGAGATTCTTTGGAAGTGAAAAATCAATACAGGTTGTTTCCGAAAGGTCAGGTCAATATATCAGCACACATTACGCTCGGTCAAAGGAATATATAAGTTCCTGTAGGTAGAGCATCACAGTTTAATGTAAAGAAATAAAGAGAGGTAATTTACAAACGTACTTTCTGTGTTCATTTCTATTGAAAAGTAAAACTCCTTAGAAGATGGTTAATAAAACTTTAAAATAAAAAAATTCGTATTTTATCTTTTCTTTTTCCTATTAAATAAATAAATATACAAATACTCTATCCATAGATGTACATTATAAGATTTTGATTTTTAAATATCTTCCTAAATCTGAAATAAACTATCGTTTTGATATGACATATCGATGTACAAGATCATGGTGATGGTAATGCAAACTGTGCTTTTCTTAGCTGTGCTATTGATTCGGATCCCCTAATTGCAAAGCAGTAATTAAATTTTATAAAATGAATGATATCGTGCAGGTGTTGACGTGCAATCAAACAATGAGGTGAATATTTATCTCCCTTTGAAATCTCCCTTATTTCATCGCTTGCAATATGGCAGTATCACCTTAAGAGATGCAATTATTGCGGGCACTGTACGAAGATTAGTTTGATGCATTCGATGCATTATCTAATGGATTTACGGCAGACTCAGAATCACCAAGAAATGTTTTAAAGGAGGTTGAAGCCAATTTACTCACGAATTGCATGTGGGTGTTCTACATAAGAGAATGGGTTTATTTTCTTAGTCTTTCGGCGTGAAAATTGAGGTATTATATTTACCGTATGTTACTTTGACTTATCAAAATCAGTTTTAAAATACACAAGATGGCAATTTTAACAGCATATGTTTCATTGCCATCAAAATGGAGTTAATTACATATATCGCGGTGACGAAATGATTTCCCAAAAACTCCTTTTGATAAACACTTAATTTGGAAATATGAACGATGAAAGTTTTAAAAATAAAATCTATTTTTTTAATTTACCTGTTGTAATCAGGGCTGTGTTTTATACTAGATTCAGAATGTCATTCCAGAGAAATGTCGAGGGGAATTAGTCTGAAGCAATTACGAAAGCAAAACAGTGTTCTAATTAACGCAGAAAATTGCAAATAAACAAAAGAAGCGGCGAATCAACCCAATTATTCTTGGCCTTTGACTCTAATAAAACTCAGGGGTATCATCTCATCCTCTTTGAAATTAAAAATAAAGAAAGAAGGATTTTTATTAAAATGAATCACCTTTCAGACTATGAAGAAAAGAATCTGCACAAAATTTAGATTACCATGTCTTGCAGCTTTCGGGTGCGGAAGTTGAGGGTTTTCACTATATATTTTTCATGGATCACTATTATGAGAGCAGCCGACGTCACATTTTGGATTCGGAATTGAAAATTCCAGCGTCTTGAAGGGATAAAAAGATGAGGAGATTAATGTAGAGGGAGGTGGAAAGTGGAAAAAGGGAATTTTTGGTGGGTGAAAAGAAGAATAAAGGGCGACGGATTGGCTGAATAATGGAAACTGTTTGCGCGACTTGAGGTTAGGCATAGTGATGTAAGAGGATAGGTCATCACTCCCGAGGGAGTGCTCCTGACGTCTACGGATGGAGATAAGAAAGAGAGTGTAAGCGCAAAAGGAATAATCGCCCAATTACAAGAGTTCTCTCAAAGGACGCGTTCGTTAAGGGATAACAAAGTGGGTTGATCAAGAGGTAAAAACGGTCGGAATGGACGCATTTGTAAGTGACGCAAGACCTTTTGCAAACAATTGAACGATAAATTTCTGTTTCGGAATGGAGAATGGAAGGAATACTCGAGGCACTTTCCAAATATGGGAAGAACACGGACGGTTTAAAGGATTATCGAGACGAAGCAAGAGATGCGTCTGGGCAAAGACACCGACTAGAATTACATCATTGGAACATGCAGATGTAAATTCTGCTCCCGTTTGCTCTTAATCCTGGTAATTTGCATTTCTTTCGAGGACATTGTGGTGATTTCTCATTCATGTCGACTCTCATACGTTTAGAGTAGATAGTATCAAACAATTGTTGGTGAAATTTTCACCTCTTTGCCTAATCCATCGCTAAAATTTAGGCGCATTTTACAAAAATTAAGTTATACATTGATAGTACAAATTCGTATTTTTTACCTCATAAGTTTTTTGTATTATTTGTGCCTCATCGGAAAGGATAATACAGAAATATGTCAACATCGATTGACAATTTTTATTATGAAGATATTCAGACTTATAAGCAATTAAATAAGCAAACTATTGAATTGCAAATATAACCTGTACGTATAAAAAGAGTAGAAGAGTTTGTTAATGAATACAGTAATTAATTAATCTTGTGAGGCTAGCTTTCTTTTTCCTTTTCATAATTCCCTAAATTAATGCCATTTACGTTGAATAAGAAACTACTTTTGAGGGGCTAATCGGTCCGTTATTATTTTGGTATTTAGTTAGGTTTGTTTTGTGTAATAATTAGGTTTGATTCCACGTACTTTTTTGCAATAATCTTGAATATCTTTTTACAACTTGCCTGAAAAAGGCTCAAACTCTTCCATTGCAACAAAAATATTCTTACAAAAGGAGCTCGACCAACTTATTTGCAATTTATTGTTGCAAAAATGTTCTCGTATGATACAGCCTCATCGATATTCTTTATTGTAACGGAACAGATGTGCAGGCATGGACTAAAAATTAGAAGTTTAACGACTGGAATTCTTTAAATTTCTCATAATAAAGAGACTTCTAATGTTATGAATAATACAACGCCAATTTCTCTCTATCAAAAGCCTTTCTACGTCCACATAATAATATTTTCAAATTATTAGAAGTGCTAATCCCAATATGGTAGCGGAATATCCTAGAAAAGCTTCAGATTTTTTACTAACAATCACAATCTCTTTGATACTGCATAATGGATGAAATTCATTTTAAGACGCACGACTGTACGACATTTTAATCAACTACAGATTTATTTATTATGATAAATTTAGATATGATTGAATTTGCATGAAGATGGAATCGACAACTACGTTACGTTTCAAACAAACTGTTCTTGTTTATGAATTTCGATTATAATGTATAACTAACGAATATCAGTGGAATAAAATTAAGATAGGTTTAGAGAAACACATGTGTATCTCATTTGGTTATTATATGCAATTTTAAGTTACTGGATAATATTTTGAAGTCCTAAACTATGTTCACAGACTTTGTTATGCCTATAATCCAAAGGAATGATTTTACAGTTTCGCCTTTCAAATATCATCATTCCAAAAGATATCTTCGGAAACGCGCTCCTTTAATAATTAAAATAGAAGCGAAATAACTTCCTGTCTTGAGCGATATTCGATCAAAAATCTTTCATCGCAGACATATTTATGGACTAAAAACGCACGTTATACATCTAATGAATTCGCTTGTAATGACAAGAAAATAAACCGAGAGAAATTACATTTTTAAGCTTTTTTGTATTTTTCGGGAAGATTCTTCACCCAGAACTCCCTATGATTCTATTTTTAAGACAAACACCGAAATTGTTGTTTTTTGAGGTCAATCTGCCTTTTTCAATTCTACTGAAAGTTTATTATCCATTAGTATCGCTATTCTATTCCTTGCGAACTAAGAGTAAATGACAGGTGCCTAAATGAGACTAAATGAATATTGTAAAATAATAAATAAATAATAAATGAACGCTTACAGAAGCGATTATTCTCCGACACGTAACCTTTTTATGCATCTCTATAAACGATGTAAAATTTCACCAACTGGATATTCCGTCTGTTCTATCAAAGAGAACGAAGCAGAGGTAAACGAGATCTCCGCTTATCTGATCATCAAAGGTTCTTAGAAATACATTTAGCTATTTCATCAGTCCCGAGGCTATCGGCCACTTATTAGCCAAATCCATCTGCGGAAACCTTTTCCTCTGTTCAAAATCTGCTCCGGGTTGTTTCGACTTAGAGAATAACAGAATTAGATTTAAGCACTACAGGCTCAAGAAACAGTTGAAATAATGGGAATAGGAAATTTTCATCTACCAATGAATACTGATTTTGGCTATTTATATATACAGAACCTATATGTGACTGTTCATTTGCTCTTTAATATTCGAAAGTACAAAATCTATTTTAAATCTCATTTCAATTTTTGGAAAACAGTATCAAAATGCTCAACAAAATATTTTATTTCCTCAACTTAGTTCTAGTTACAGGAGTATCACTCAATTTTATAAATCATAATTTTAATATAAATTATCTTAAAATATGGTAGATTTAGTAATAATTAATTCTATTCAGTGATTTTATTCATAACATTTAATCGGTTGCAGTAACATAGCATTGTAAAATTATTGGAATTATGAAATCCAAACTTCCATTATAACCATAATTATATATTACGATAGGAAATTTCTAATTATTATTATTAAGCATTAGTTATACAATTTTTAAACCAATAGTCTAAACTGATACCAAAAAATTTGTGATCATTTCAGATAGAAATATGGAAATAACTTTTATCGACTTCCTAAAGGGTAAATCTGTCTTATCGCATGTTTCTAGAATAAAAAGGCATCTTCGTCATAACCTGAAGGTAAACAACTTTTTAATTTTTTAATTCAATATTGCAACTTCATTAATTCGGTGAATGTATCCTTCTTAAACGTCATGGATGGCATTTTACGCAAAAGTAGCATTTCAAATGATAATTATGTTTTGCATAAAATCATACATATTCCTTAGCACGTGTATTTACATATATTTTCCGTTATGCTAATCAATTTGAAAGGATATTTATGAAAAAGTCATTTCAACAAACTGATATAAGACTACAGATGCAAGGAAGTCTCTCAAACGAAGATGGTCTTGTTATATTTATATTTATTTGTTATAATATTACAACAATTATTTCATTTCATTTTAATTTAATTAAGCGGTTCAATGAATCGACATCATAAGGCATTCGATTCATCGATTAAACTAGTCACCTTTTAATATAATTCAATGTAAATGTACGCTGGTCTTTCGTTTACTTTTAACATCAACAGAGGTCTTATACTTGTTTAAGTGAATTTAACAAGGATATAAAACTATCCCAAGTAAATTAAACCAAACGGTTTCAATATGGAATCAGTTGACTAAATCGAAAAAGCGAAAAATTAATTGCTGTGTAAGTTACTGAAACCATCCCTTTGCTAGTTATGGGTGAGAACAGTTGAACATAGATCCAAACTTGTTGCTTGACCATGAAACAAGTAAACACGCTATGCTAAACCAAATCTAAAGGTTTACTTGATTTTTATTTGAATTTGAGGATCAGCGTTGAATGACAAATAAAATGATTTAATAAATTGTTGCTAACCACTTTTTAATTCATTTAGTTTAAAAACCTCAACACAATTTTTTTACATCTCATACTCTCTCAATGAATAAAATTGACAAAAATTAATTCATCATTCAAAATCGTTCATCGTGGTTTAATTTTCCGATTTATTAAATTCGGTCAGGAAAATCATCATAGCCTCTTCAATCCATTTCTGAATCTATCTCATGACCTCATCTTTGAGAGAAGTTCATGTAAAACATTTCGTTTATAGCATTCCCACAATCGGATTACCAAGGTAAACATCCCTAATAGGTTGAATTCCGCCTCATCGCTAGGAGCGCGAGTGTAGCAACCAGCGATACACACGCACACCGACGCATATCTAAACTGGAAAGTTTGCTTCTTTGTTTTGGTTGTTTGTCTGAGGCAGAAAGGAAACGCCTCTAAGGGAGCAAGAGGAACAAACAAGCAGGTTGAAAGCTTCTCGAACTCATCTCCACACTCGCCCAGACAAAATCTCTCCCTCTTCATCTCGTTTTCCCGATTAGAGAGTTTTGTTCCACGGAAGAATGGTCTGCAGATAGAGAAGATAGGGATTTTGAAAGGGGGCCAGAAAATACTCCACATCCTTATAAAATCTCTCTTCCTCTCCTGCATACATTCGGGCAATGGGGAAAGTTCGCATTTGGAAATCCGACTGGTCCGTCCAATCGGCACGAATTAAACCGCAGCCTACCCCCATTAACATTACAGGATATTAGCACAGTCCCTTATCTCCGGGGATGAAAGAGAGGGTGGTGCAGTGGCTCAATATCAATTAGCGTATTTGACGAGGGTCTGCCGCGGTCTTTGCTTCTCCGCAGAGGGGGAGTTCTGACGAAACATAAAAATGCGTAGAAGATGGTTCCAAACCAACTACCGCATTAGAAAAGTGTTCCTTCTCTTTGTATGTTCTATCGAGCTAATCTTTTTGTCCCCTTTCAATGTAAACTAATTTCAACTACGTCTCTATTCCTACTATCATATTATTCACACGAGATTCCCTGTTCATTACCAGAGGTCTGACTCCGAAAGAGCACTTCCCAAGGCCTTTACCTTTTGTGATTTTGCGGCATTGAAGTGATGATGATAATATACAGTTTCTGTAATCTATATAACCAGAAATTCCTCTAAATTTTCTTAAACCGTAAGGATAAGATGTGATGAAGGAGATAATGAGGTTTACTTCTCTTCTTCAACAAATGTCTGCTTTAATATCTTATATATATATATATTCTTAATCTTATGATAAATAAAGTTTTTTACCTTGATATTAGGTCTAATAACGGTCGTTTGAATCTATTGATCATATGGAAAGTAGATATTATCTAAAAATCAAGTCCATGATTTTTTCGTAGTATTACGTTTAATCGAAACTACCTACAATTAATTGCTTGTTTTTTATAATAATTACTTAATGACTAAAGAATTCAAAAAAGTTTTTATCGTCTAAATTCTTCAGGAGTATGAGCATTGTATTTGCACTGGTCATTCGTAAATTTGACATAAATGAAGTAAGAAAGTACGTAAATGAAGTTTTGTAACTCCCATTCATTTTGATAATTGTTATTTCTGTTTAACCTTCGAAAATAAGATTCATATGTATATATATTTAGTTTTCTATCATTTTCTATCAACTGTAAATCAAATTAATATACTCAGCCAAGTACAGAAATTAATCGACGCTTTCGAGTTTTTGCTTACTTGGTGATTCTCCACCAAGTAACTTCTCCACAGTCAATGATATAAGATATTTGGCTCAAGACAAGACTTCCCACCGCTCATTCTTCTGATAAGTGAAAGGAAAACTCGACCTCATCGTACAACGACCCCTCTTCGTGATTAAATAGCCTTTTTTCGTTTGTCTACCTTAGCAAGAGAGAAGTGATGAGAGCATTAAATTTGCAAAATCGCTCTTCGAGAGAAAAAATTGACTTTCCCACCCGATCCATTTTTGAAAGGGTTCATACTGACATACGCTTGGAATTTCCCATCGAATGCCTTGGAGTAGAGGGCCGCGAATGTTTTCCATAATTTAACAGCAGATCACTGTGAGCTTAGGACGGTATCTCAAAAAGAAAAGGAAATTTGGAAGTTGAAAATCATTGGTAATTCCTGAGGTCACTGCATCTCCTGTCACGTGATAATGAATTTTATACTTTAAATAGTTCCTCTGAAAAGACGAATTTCAATATTATCTCTTAAGTAATCAGATTTCATTTATCGAGTGATTGATATTAAAAATAACACTTTATAATATTATCTTGAATAATTCTTTTAGTAAAATATACATACCTGAGGGTAATAAAATTTCTTGCTTTGATTATTCTGTTGAAAAGTACCAGAAACCCATCAACTTAATAGCGTTCTATAATAGTAAATTTCTTGTCATAAACTTGACTGAAAGTTAAATTTATTCTAAATCCACTACTTACTACAATTTTACTTCAATGGGAGTTTTCTCAAAAGATTTGCTAAAATTAATGAAATTTTTCCTGGTGTATAAGATGAAATAGAAAAGATACGGTTTATAATTACTGATTTTATATGGTTCTGATTTATAAACATAGATTATCACAGAAGTAATTTCCTGTAATTCGACCACATTCATGAAGTTATATATTAGTATTGAAAAATTATTCACAATTCTCATTTCGTTTTTGTTACTCCTTAAGTGCACGTGAATTTAAAATTATCAGAAAAGTATGCAAGAGATACAGATTACATCAAAATTTGTGTACAGGCTACTTCACTCACTGAAACATTATTAACTCTTTCCGATCTTTCATGAGAAATTAATTCATAACCATTGACTTTCGTAAATACTTTCCCATTTAACGTTCAGAAGCATCAAAAACTTCACTATCTTTGAATGCATTTAGACAAAATTCCTCAAGGGTTAAATCCTTTTCTTTCGCACTACTCTTTTAGATTACTGCTCCCATTCAAAGGCGGCGATATAAGTTTTCAAGCGACAAAGAAAGCTGGAAAGACAAAGTTAGAATGACTTTCCAGAGACTAAGTTTTCTGGCCTGAGCAGTATGAAATAACTCGAATAAAGTTTAACAGGAAAAGGAACGAAAGTTTTCTTACATTATGAGACATCAAAGAATCTAATGTACAAATAATACAGAGATTTGAACGGGTCTAATAAGCATGGAACCACTCACCTATAATTTAACACATAAATAACCCATTAGATGTTTTGATTAGATATTAATACGCATATTACTTATGGTGTAGAGACGATTAGTTCAAAACTACGAAACTATAGGATATGAAGATATTATTTTAATTTAATATTTATATTCATTTTCTCATTTGATTGTTGTCTTATCAACATTATATTCTATTATTAAGAGGTAAGTAATTTCCCTTTCAGTATTCAGATAAAATAAAAATAGATACATTAATTAGTGAGTTTCACATAACTGAAACGATATTCTACATCCTCTTAGTTACGTGAAACTCACTAATACAAATACTCAATATCTCTCACTTTAATAATAAATACAGGCGCAAATATTTATATTTTAAACTGAGGACCTTAAAAGCGCTTCCAATGAAATTGACCGATAACAAGGTAAGACAATAAATTGCATCGCTTTTAACAGTCATATTACATTTACAATAACTTAGAATTACCCAGTATACATGTATAGCTATAGTATAGCTGAATAGCTTTCTCTGCTGCACCAGTAGTTTCTGAGAGATTTACCATTGATATTTGGAGAAAGACTTCTCTTTGAAATGAAACATTCTAATCAACTCATCGAGATTGAATCTCACCAAACAATCAAGACTTGGAATCAAATACACCAATTTCTAATTCAATCATACTCAGATACTGCCAATTAACAGTTGGTATGAGTAAACTATCATTTTTTAGAGAAGGCTTCATTTGAAAATTCTATTAGTGAATATTATACAATTATAGGCTTTTCAAATAAAAATTATTAGAAACTCAATTAAAATTAAAAGAATTTAAATCGGTAATTAATTAGGTTATCAAGTACAAGTATTGTATAATTGATAATATGCTTAAAAATAGTAAATCATAATTTTCAGAAACTAGAGGATTTAAAGTTAGGGAAACACACTCCGCATCTCAAAAATTTGCTAATTCAAATAAAAAAAACACCACGACACATCAAATGAGGAACAAGTGTTACATTAATTCAATAAAATACATAATAATTATAATACTGACTCTTTCATATCATGTAGTTAGTGATGTCTCTAATCCTGAAATATACAACGAAAAGAAAGTTTTTGAAAAGAACCATTTTAAGATGAATGAAGATATCTCGCAGAATGCAATGGATGGTACATGCATATATATTTATTTATTTTGTGCTAAATTGAGAAAAGGTAGTCCCATCTTGCTCATATATTTATTACATTTACATATCTTTTAAAATGATGCATTGCTCGATAGTACTAGCTTTATTAAAATAACTCTTTATCCTTTCCATTCCTTTTCTGAAATTAATAACCTCCTTACATAATTTACATGTGTTCAGTTGTAAAAGAATAGCTGATATATACATACTGTAATATGAATAATTAAAGTATTGTAATATTCAGCGTAAACTTTCATCTTATACACAAATAAGATCAGATCTTTCACGCTTGCCTGATTTGCTCGAATGAAGTAGCAATACTTCGTTTTTATTTAAGGTCCATTTGACCCGGCGTGGACCAGCCATGGAAGGCACGACGTCCGTTCGACGAAGTATCGATCCAATGCAGGCCGTGACGCATGCGGTAATCGCGTTAATAAATGAGAGGGAGTCTCTTGGATCAATCATTTTGGTTTTCTGAATGGCGCCCTTGTGTAATGCCGTTTATTTCCCCTTTCTCCAGAACCACTTGTGGAAACGCGCATTCGTTATTTATCCTTATTTTTTCCTCTCGTTTTGTGAGACCCGATGTCGGTTTTAATCTGTTGTTCGTGAATCACATTCGAGTAAATTTATTCGGAAAAAATAATTCTTATGGAACAATTTAGGCCATGACATTTCAATGAAAATTAAATTCACTATAAGCAATAGTTAAATGAAATTATCATTTGCTATTCAGGCTTTACTTACAGAAAATAGATTAGAGGAAGGCACAGAAAATTAATTGGTGACTGACTGATAGATAGTCGTTATATGCATAATTTGCGGGGAATACTATAAGTGAAGCTAATTGGAAATCAAAGGATATTAATAAATATAAAAAGTCCCTATTCCTGGATCCATCAAACAATAGAAGCTTGAAAATTGATTTTTCTTAATTAAATATTTAAATGCAATACATAAGAGTAGCATTTCCGAGTGTTACATTAATAATATAATACTATGAAAAGCTTAAGAGGAAGAGGAATTAAATTAATCCTTCCAAACGATATTATGATATTATTTAAAAATTTTCTTAACTTTTTGTTTCCTAATCATATTCTGTCATTGCTAGGAGGAAATCGACCTTAGGCAGTGAATCCATTGCTAATACAGATCAAACAAAGCACGAAATATAATCGACTAGAGCATCGTCCTCAGAATCTGAGCGTATTCGTTAAATGCTAGTGGTTTAAGAAAAGACGATTTTTTGGTGGTTGCATTTTCAAGGTTTAATTGCGCGAAATCAATTCAGTGGCGTAAATTGGTTCAGCGAACGGCGAATTCATTTTGAAGCTATACCCTTTAATAGAAAAATACATTGGCTGAATAAACGAACTGACCTGATAAATTGCGACCCAAATACTATTTTTGCAGCGATTCCACGAGTATATTTAATAAAGCAGACTTAAGTCATTCGGCAGACTCATTAAAATGAGTTTTGAATTGCATCACCACGGAATAGGGTGACACTCGCTTTGTTAAAAGAGTTCGAGAATCGGATATTAAAAAGGTAATTTTAGCTAATTAACGATAGAAATAAAAATGGAACGAAGCCATCAAAGGATGATGAGTGCAAAAGAAAATGAAAAGGCCATACATTCAGAATCTAGTTTCGATTGTGAGTTTATCGGCACTTGTGCACGAAACTGTGCCTAAAGAGGGCAATTCTCATGGGCACTAGATGACACTACTTTAGATAGAAATAAAAACACGTTTTGAAATGATGGACGCTCAAAATAGTGCGACATATTTTTTTAGAATAATCCCGCAAAATCGTGCGCTTCTATCAGGATGAAGGAGAAATGACAAACTATTGATGTCAAGACCATTGGTGACAACGAGTGACAGTGACGGCTATTCACGCGGCAGCCATTTTCGGAAGTCCCACGAACGACGTACATATCTTATTTCGCAAGGCGATAAAAAAGGGCTAAAGTCACATAAAATGAAAAGAATGGGAAAAGAAGCGGAATATATATATACATAAGTAATACAAGAGTTCATTGGTTAGAATCAATAGTTTAAAGTCATTTTCTGTCAGATAATGAAAATTTATAATTCTAGTAATAATTCTTTTTTATCAATTTTTTATGTGTAAATGTATTAAAATTTATTATTATTATTAATTATTCATTTTAAGTAGAATTAATTTAATTAATGGCAATTTATAATCAATAAACAATTACAAATTAAACTAGAATTTTTTCTTTAACAAATGATCCTTTACATGGATTTGGTAACTAATTCTGAAGGTTCGGTTTTTCGCAATTAAAAGTCAATTATAATAAAAAAATTATCGATTAGCAGTCGTTACCATAATATAATTTACTTATAATTAATAATCTATTAATATTTTTCTTGCATTTTAAAAATCTATTCTAATTTAACAGGTTTAGGAAAATCAAATTGAAAGTTTCGAATAATATAAAACAGAGCTCTTACCCGTTCACTTTTAATTAGTTTAATAGCACCTTGACATCATTCGTCACTTTTTTAATAATCATTGAGTTAATATTTGACTACTATTTTATCAAATCTTCACTATATTAGGTAATCTCATATTATATAATTAAGTAATGTGATTAATAACTTCCGAGCCAACGCAAATTAAAATTTTAGCTGTTTATTTCCCGCTTTTTAATTTTAAAATGTGAAGATTTTTACTAAACCCTGAAGAGTGAAATTAATTAATTTCAATCATTGTGAAAAACTTTACGAAAAACAGTTCAAGCATTTCAAATGATTTAGATATTTAACTCTTATAAAAGTCAACAAAAAGCCTTTAAATTTCTTTTTTTCATGCGTTACGAATTATGGTTCTCCTTCAAACATATTCTGAGCAACTAATTTATTTTTATTTAAATAAAAAGTCACTAACCTAAAAAGTCAGCTTCATTTTTTTATAATATTTAATACAACGGTTCATAATTGATGCACTCCTATCCTATCGACTGATAATTTTTGTGAAACAGAAGGTTTCTATTAATGACAATAACGACTATGGGAAAGTACACTACATGTAAATGTATTTCGCGTACTATTAAATTATGCTAAACAAACAGATTTTTTCCGGAACCTTTCCTTCGTATAATATTCATTTTACTTATTCAAGAGTAAAACATATGATCGCATACTTAAACTCAGAAAACATGAGACTCGGCACTGAAAATAACATCTGTTCCAGATCTACCACGCATTCCGCAAAACCTCAATACTTCTGTGATTCAATGGTTTGGATCGGAATCCATAAACGCATATGCTGAAACTGTTGATACGTAGGAAAAGGTTGCAGGGGTGCGTCAAATCCGCTTTCAGATGTCCTCTTGGCCTATTGTACGCATCCCTCGCCATTCTTACCCTCATCCATCTCACCGCTTAGTCATCGGGAACGAAAAAGTTCAGACCTGAGCTTATGAATGACGGAGTGAGCTTATGCGATTCTCTAGCTCTTAGTCATGTCTCTTTTTTTCTTTTACGATAACTGCACTTTTTCATCGTTGTTTTCTCTCTAAGATTATATCGTGTCCATTTTTTGAACATACTATATCCGCTCTGAAGAAATGAAGCTTTCTTTGAGTAATATTTATTTTTCGGCTATGCTTTATATTTTATAAAAGTGAAAGAGATACGACTGCACAAAAAGAAACAAAAAGTATCTCTTTTATAGTAATACTAAGGATAAGTATTTTTAGTTTTTCCAACTTTCTCCACCCATCACGTCAATCTAATATGCTCAAATTAGAGTTTCAAAAGACAAAATTCGAGGTAATCAAGTAATAAATGTCAATGAAAATCTGTGTACATTCGGTTTTCCTTTCAAAAAAAAATATTACCAATCATTTAACTTCTAAATGACAATCAAACATCGAATTTTAAGCATTTCACTCCATTAATAAGCATGATATGGCACATGGAAGCTCAATTGACATTGACCTTGGAATATCCTATAGATTGAATGAATGGATAAGAGACGAATTATCGATAAATACAAGCTTAGTGGGAAAATAAATTCTTTCGAATTCTGTCGAATAAAAATACTCTTCGATGTACTTTTTGAGCAAGAATGAAGCGTGTCCGATTCGATAACTGTATTTGATTACGTCACAGAGTTTATCAATGTTTATGAGCTTTTCCGTGACTGTTTTCGTCATATATATACATTTCCGGTGCCAGTAAAAATTTTTTATTCATAAAACTGCTGAATATGAAAAACTTTATTTTATAAACTCTAAACTGATTACGAATTTTAATCTAATTAATCACAGTTTGGCTGGAAAATAAGGATAAAGATACTATCTATACCTCCTGTAAACTGGTTATAAAAGTATCTTACCCAAATATAATTATTAAAATTCGATTATCAACAGTGATAAGTAATAAAATTATCTTAAAATTATTAAAATAGATGCAATCGTTTGCAATTTAAGTTTCTAAAGTATTTACTTTCTTAATTTCAAACCCATATGAAATTATTAACTCACATAATCAGAAGTAGTTTCCTCATGAAAGGTCAAAAATTACTTCAAAAGATTTTATTTTATCCGAAGTAATGAAATGAATAAATTTTATGTCTTGTTTGAGTGATTTTTACTGTCCGTATTACTGTCTGAAGACAAATAATTTACATGAGAAACTATACTGTATTCTCAAAAAAGCACTCAAAACTGAACCATTTTCATTATTCAATTACTATCATTAACAATTCGCTACTCTCTGAAACAAGAAAGCAACCGTAGATTTACACAAAAGTTTTCATTTACATCTCGAAAAAGAATCAAATAAATGCGCTATCAAGACTAAATTGACCATTCTCGGCCGCCTCCTCACAATGGCGCTCAAATTTTGAACTAAACCTCCAAACTTCCCTGATTAGCCGTCGCCTAAGTGCCAATAGTGGTCCAAATACAGAACTTCGATCACTTGAAAGCAAACATCGGTTTATAGACTATTCTTTAAAAATTAACTTCATGCCAAATTCCAGTTCCCTTGATGATTAGCACATCGATTTCGTTGATTTTAACTTAAATTAATTTTTATCCGTAAGTTTGACTGTAAGAGCAAACTCTTCATTCTAAACACGATGAAGAGTGAGTCTGCGAGTGATGGAGAAAAGAGGAACCAACAATTCAATTTCGCACGTTTATGCGTTCTCTTTTGTCTGCTGCAAAAGTGGATATACGTCACGTTTACAGCACTAATTTCAACCTCTCGCATTTTTCGTTACTTCGATCAATCGTGCTCTGGTCCAATTATTAGCCATGAATCGGCGACGAATTTGTATTTATCATTAGTATTACTTGGATATGATAAGGAAATATGTTGATTGTTATTTTAATTCAAAATTATATTCTTTCTTTTTAAAATGAATTGATATAATTTAAATCAGACGAAGTTATTCTTATTTCCATAAATGAATTTGGAAACGAGTTACACGATGGAGTTTCGAAATATGTAATTACTAGCATAAGTATCTGACCACATATATTTCTTTTCGCATAATTCTGAAGCAATCATTCCGCATCATCATTATGAAATGATAGAATGGATAGAATGGATAATCTTTCAAGTCATCATAATTCAATCCGGCATAACACGTTATTTGTTAGATTTGTAGTTATTATTGTTCGCGGTATTATTAACATTCTATTTCTTATAATCAAATTGATGCTATTGGCTTATAGGTTTGATCAGGATTAATTGAATTCAATAAATTCGCGTCTAGTTTATATTTTACAACTGCTTTTAACGTAATAATTTCGAATTCGATATTTAAAAAAAGCTATGTTCATTTCCCTTGTTCCATCTTTCCTTCTAAAATTTTCGCAGCAAATATTGAACGGTTCGAGATTAAACTCTTAAAATTGAACAAGTTTCCTTAGCTATTGTTCTTCCTCCGATTGAAAGTCCATTAGCCTCATTAAATGAGAGACGAACTTGGCATGAGTTCCGTCTCGTTTATTATAGAAAATCTTTCCAAAAATGCTATATGCATGACAAAAGTTTAAAACCATCTCTGTTTTAAAGGCAATAAGCATTACGTGGATCAATCTTAATGCTATGGAAGCTGAATCATCCTCCTAAAATGACTGGAATTTGGAAAATATACTTTACTTTATTTTGCATGCACCATAATTAATATGGCGCATATAAAGTTAAATGCAAACCTCTTTTTTGTGGTTTATCCAAACAGCCCCTTTACAACCAAAAATAAATCCCAGTTAGAGAAGTGGAACTGCTGCAGAAGAAATGATTGGACCGAAAACGAACGGAATCTTAAACGAAGGAAATTCAGGAATGAGGAAGATAAAAAAGGTCCATTCATAGGACTTTATTCTTGAGGTTGACCGACGCACAAAGGTCCCTCGTTCCCCCTTCTTCTCCATCGCATAGATTCATGGGATTATTTACCCCAATCCGTGTCTTACATGCAGCAAAACGCGGGGGACAAAAATATTTCCCACCCCTGTTAGTATTCAACTCCCTTCTCCCGGGATAAAACTGTAACCTCTCTTACACAGTTAAACCCCTAGTCCTAAAACCCTCGACCCCGCGTTAAAACCCATCAAAAAGCCTTCCTATTGCCACACCGAACGCACGCCTACATCACGCATAAAATCAGCCCCTTTTCCGAACCAATAAATTGCATTCCTACTCTCCCTGACTCATTCCGAATGGTATTTACATTCACGGAGGGGGCATATGATTAACGACATCTGTAGTGACGGCATTTCAGTGCTCTCCTTCAGCTCCACTGGTTCGCCCATTCCTCAAAACTCATTGCAAATGCCATTTAGAGCACAAAGATGCTTGTTATGGGTTGTGCGGGAGAGAAATGGGTGAGGAGATTAAGTGTCACCGAGCGCATGCACCCATTCGTAAGGTACGATAAATGTATTAACTTCCCTCTGCAGTGCGAAGAATTGTTAAAGGAACATTCGCTTCAAATGAGACTACTCCAAAACATCTTCTCTCAGCATTAGTTTATTCACCAACATGCAACTAGAAGGATTTTCCGCTTCCAGAAGTTTTCTCGCTTAAGTATTTTGGTTATTACTGTAGATATAAGCATTAATCTGTGAAAGTTATTAAGTTACTCATCTCTGCAGCTTTTATAATTGAGAGCTAAATAGTAAATACTTTACTTGCATTTATAAACAAATCTATTTCAGCAAGGATTTTTTAAACATGATCTTCATTCCACAGTACTTATATAAAATTTTATAAATGAATAGAAAAAAAAAACAGTTACTTTACAATTTTAAATTTAGAACCATTTTAATTTTGCTTGTAATTTGACTAAAGAATCAGATTAAATATCAACTGAGTACTTTACTTAGATTATACAAAGAAATTATGATGTTTATTAATAATGACTATTAATAATACAGTATTTATTATTTTAGTTTTTCAATCCTCAAATTATTTTTATACCTTTTAAGAAGATATCAGTCAAAATTACTCTTAAATGAGGAATATATTAGCATCAAAATTTAATTGAGCATTTCAGGGTGAAAATATGCACTCAGGTCTACAGTAAAGGAATTTTTTCGTTATTTTTCCATTATGAATGTACATTGCTACATTTTCTATGTTCCGCTTACGCAGCATAAGAGCCAATTCTTTCCATTCTCAATTTCCATGATATATCTTCATCACCACTATTTAAAATCGTCGAATTAATTTTAAACTTCTTTCCTAATTCATTCATTCGTTACGAAATTAGATTGTAATTGATCACTTCATTTTATGTTCTATTCAAGCAATTATGCCATCTATCATTTTTATAGAATACGATGATTAATTCATGCATCCAAAATTGCTGCAACCTCGTATCGAACATATTAAATTACTTTCGCTGGAAAATTTCGATTCAAACTACGTATCATAAAAGAAAAGTCAATGAAAGGGTCATTAAAAAAACTGATATTTAAAAAAATCTATTGACTTATTTTTAATTTTCGATGGTTTTCAAACGCATGGTCGAAAGATGTCGGAAACAGCGGTTAATAGGAATGCTCCGTAGAGCGAGGCCACAAAAACAATTAGCAAGAAATCGATTTGTCGTAATTCCGGATTACATCCTGCAATAGAAATGGACATTGAAAATTTTCAAAATTCTAAATAATAAACAATCATAATTATATAACATAATAAATTTTAATATTTTTGTATGTTATTTAATATTATAGCAATTATATTAGTCTTTATTATTTTATATTATAATATTAGTGTAAATTCAAGTGTTATAATAATATTTACCCGCGTAAGAGATGCTCAAGATTCGACGGAAAGTAATTCTTTTACAATCATTCTAATTGGTATCAGACGCTTGATTATCCCCAATCTGAATATAATAGGGAGACGATCAATATTAAGTTCAAGTTATAAATTAAGAAAGAGAAATGGAAGTTAAATTAGGATGAGTGAGGAAGTTAAACAGAAAACTTGGAGGGGGAAGGTTACTAGACCTGGATTACGTTCATGACCTTAATTTTTTCATCTTTTTAACGGAGTTCACCCATAAATAAAATTTCTTCCGAAATTATCTTTAAGAGTAAATTTAATCTATTTCCGTATTTCAAGCATTCGCCCGTAGCTCTCAAAGGAGAGAAATACTCTGGAGTAGCAAGATTAATACTTTATAATTAACGAAATCTATACTTTTAACTTTACGCATAAGCATAGAGTTTCTAATTCTATAAAAAAGTTAGTTTCAGAGAAATAGTTTCAAAAAGGGAGGTATTAAAATATTGAAATCAATATTAGAAGGCGTGACTTCGTGGAAAGCCTTAGTATAATGAAAAACTGAATTTTCCACAGATATTGTAATTTAATCGCGACAGGTTTCGTCATTTACATTACCCTAAGAATTTAATTTAAATAACGAAACTGGTCGTGATTAAATTTTATCATTTTCACTATAATCTAATATTCTTTCTTATTAACAATTTTAATATCAATCTTTTAAAATGTTGTTCGTAAAATGTAAGTAATCTAGAGAAAATTTACGCCTAATAAAGTAAGCTCTAATTTAAATTCCAGATAAAATTGATATAATGTATTTTCCGTTAATTAATTTTATAGATTGAAAAATGAGAAGAGAGAGAGAGTTTTATTGAAAATATAAGAAGATTTGTGCATGCTTTTTTACTCCTTTTTTTGAAGGTTGTTCTGGGTCTCGAATTCAATCGACCAAAACGGTGAACTAATATCAAGTAATGTGATCGGCAACTTTTCTTACCGAGAATACTGTTCAATTTAAATCGTTAAATGCTCTCGAGAACTATAATCAAATTCTTCATAATCTTTTTTCGATTAATTTTTAAAGAAGTGGCAATTCTGAGTAAACATTCTCTTAATCTTTCTCAGACTTAATCTTCCTACTTCAAACTCGTATATCCTTTTCTTTGAACAATCTCTTTCTTTATTTACAGGTCTCAAAGTAGAATTCGTATGGAAAGTTTTTTGAGAAACACAAAATAGAATACGGACGAGAGAAAACACTGATTAAAACTATCTCCTTCTCAACAACCGATTTAAGGTGCATTTATTGCCCTCCCACATGTCGGTCGCCAGTTTTCCCTTTTAGTATTCATTTCCTCTGCTTTCATCTCTTATCTTATTCATGTTTGCTATCATGGTCCAACGTCTTCCCAAATAGATCAATATTTCTCCATCTAACACTCACATCCATTTGGGATAGCCTTTTTAGCTCGATTCCATTTTATGTTCCACTCATAATCTCTTTGCTATTCTTTTATAATATGCATTCCAACTATGTCTTCTCATCCACGAGCTTCATTCCGTTTCTATGTAGTGTTTAAAGGCAATCCCATCCGCATTCCATTTCTATCATCATTTCTGTTCCTTTATCGCTCACTTCCTCTCATGACCTTCAATGTCTTTCCCATCTTAGCGACTATTTAGATCTCCAAATCACAACTTCTCTCCATTCTCGCCTCTTCCCCATCCCTCTCTCTTTTATTCCCCTCTCCATTTTTTCCAATACTTTTAATTGTTTTCGTCTTATCGCGTAATCAGATTGAACGCGATTCCTTTTTCTTCGTAAAGAATGAAAGTAGACAGAATTACTTCCTTCTTTACATCCTTCAATTTTCTTGCTTTGGAATCATTGCGTCTCTAAGGGAACGACCTCCTAAAATCTAATTTAGGTAATTGCTTCTAATGTGGGTCTATGAAGCTTTAGGGTTTGTTTTAAGGGACTGCACGAAAGAACTTCACATACTTAAGCGTTTTCATTAATCTTGATACTTTAATTCATATCTCTGCTCTCTATACTCTCTATAAAATACATCTTTGAAAATAAAACTTTTCAAGTTTTTTTAATCTTTCTTAACATTTGGGAAATAGCAAGGAACGAAATATTTCATATCAGCTATTTCTAAAATAATGTAAAATTTTTAAACTTTTAAATTAACAGAAATATGAAAAATTTTATTCCAATTAAGATCAATGAATAATGGTATTCATTTATTCTTATTTTTACCAAATAAATGCATTTGTATGCATATATTTATTTCACCATTAAGAAGGTCGGTGAAAAGAACTTAAAATTTGAGTTTCATTCTTCTACTTACGTACCTATATCTGTATAACATCATTAACAACATATTATACCCATACGATCCATGATTTTAACTAAATTTATCTTAAAATATTTAAGTATCAAGTTTAAATTAAAATATTTTAAAATTCGAAAGTTTAATTATATTAAAATATTAATGATTGAATTTAAAATAGTTAAGGAGTCCCTGACTTGATGTACGGAAGATGGCATCATAATAAGGCAATCACATTTAATATATTATAGGCAGTACAATTGAGGGAATTCATTTCTCATTCATAATTGGCCATGCAAGTAGAAGATTTGGTAAGCCTGGTTTGAACCTGATTCTCTGTAAAATAAAACTTTTACGTATATGATTTGGTGGGGTAAAAAGAAAGTTCTACATAAGAAATAAGTTAAAGGCTAAGTCACTTTCTTATTAGGCATTATGATATGCAATAATTTAAGAATATTCCTCAAATGTATGTCCAATATCATTAATATTGTTCATCAAACTCCAACGTCTTCAATTTAAATACTTTGGGCTTTTTACTATTAATATTCTATCTCTCAATTGTAAAAATCACTTAACATTCAACTTCTCGGCGCGAATAACTTTTTATTTACACTCAAACAATCGACAATCGATAGCTCATGACGGTATTACGTCCAGCATCCAGTAAACACTGTGAATAAACTTTGGAAGGAAGATCGGTTTCTTGCGGAAGAGGTTGCAATCAGGTAAAAAGCAGGTAAAGGAGTGGGGAGAATGAAGACTTGGGAAAGAGAAATGTGGATGGCGAAGAGTACATAAAATAGCGGCTCCCCGAAACGATGCAATTGAGCACCGGAGTGGCAATGGTGAGATGAAGGTGGAGAAAAGGAAGATGGTCGAAAGGGGAATTAGGATGAGGTGGAGAGAGTGAAGGAAGAATGAGAAAAGAAGGGCATTCGGGTGAATAAAAGGTTTAAAATAAAAGTAATTGAAAAAAAAGACAATTGGAATAAAAAGGAAAAGTAAGACAATATAGCTGTTGGAAGATAATGTGATTTAAAGCTTTTATCCTCTTTTCACTCAAGTTCTTGATTTTGTAAAAGCATCCATGAATCAATTATTCGCGAGAAGATCTTTAATCTTTGCAAATAGCAAATATCATCTCAGAAAATACTTCCAAAAGTTCAATTTATCATATATGGATATAACGCTTTAAAAATTCATCAACATCCTTCAACTCGCCTTAGAGCGAATTTTAAAGGGGGTGCTTTACTTGCCTTAATTATTTTCTCGTATTTTCCACGCATTAAACATTTTGCATTAATTACTTCAAATTTATTCACTTTGTCTATACGTTGATCATCACAAATCGATTGCGTAATCTGGAAATATCTTCTGTGAATGCATTCTCTCTAAATATATTCCACTAATCGATCATTTGTTTAACTCTTTAACACTAGAACAGCGGGAAACGGACACCCCCCTAGAACAGCGGAAGGTGTCCTCAGGACACCTACACTTGCGCTTCTTTTAAATTGAATGAGGCAGTCGTATTTAAATTTCTAGTCTTTCCTTATAAGCTTAAAAATTAATAACTAAGTATGGGTACTTATTTATCGGCAGATCATAAGGTAAATAGTTGCTACATATTTAATATAGAAATAGTTGTTGAGTTCAATCAATTTCATGAGACTTTCGATGAGAATTCCGATATAAAAATATACAGAACAGTAAAGCCAGAAATAAATTATATAAATAAATTAATATAAGGCCTTTTCGAGATAAAATAATTATTTGCTTGAATAACTTTTGAAAATTACCCGATTTTATCAACAATTTATATAGGGTACAAGAAAAAATAAACTCGCGCAATCAAATTTTACCGCTTCACGTACCTTCCTTTGATTTTATTTCACAACAAAAAGACTAGAAATAAGGTTTAAGACACAAACTGGACCTTAAATGTTATTTGCATACGCAATTATATTAATTTTTCTTTTTTAGCACAATGATGCTGTCACGAAATAATTACTCCACAGAATCCTTCCACGAAGCTAATATATAAATCTTCTTGATGTTACAGTTTCTATTAATCTATTCCTTGCACTTCTTACACTTATCAGATGCTATATTTCACTTGTATTTTCTTTTGAACAGATATCGGTGGCTTCATTCGATGATGTCTCGTGCATCTAGTGTTTACTTAGGTCCTTTTTGAGATCTCTTTAGACAGCTTAGGTTTTACTTTGTTTATCTGCGATTCGTTGCAAGAATCTATATCTGGTTATTTGGCGACCTCTTTTCTGCTTGCAAATAACCTATACATTGACTTCTGCTAGATAAATTTTTATGTAAAAAGAATGCATTAGGCAACGTCGTGAGTCTGTCTCACCGTGTGCCTACGTGCCATTTGGTCCACTACGCCGCTTTTTGTACAATTATGGTACGTCACCGCGTCTGATTTTCTTTTACTAATACTGTCAAATACGACATTAGAAAGCATCTAAATCTCGAGAAGAACATGTTTATTCGGTTTAATTTTATAAACAAGGATTATTCTTCATTTTTCGACAACATCGGAATTCACTGCAGATTTTTGCTGGTTTTCAACTCCAGCGACTCTCATCACAATTTGTTCTATGTTCCAGATAAAAAATACCTGCTTTCTTCAGCCTTTTAAATAGTTTCTTTAATTTAAAATAATTATCGGTCATTAGGTTAATTCCTTTTATATAGGAAAGGTCCCATCAAGGTCATGACCACATGGTTCAGGAAGATGGCCTATCCTCCAACTCGATAACTTATGGAAATCTATTCTATGCATATTTGGAACTAAAATCCACTACTAACCGAAACTTAAGTACATATTTATCACGTTTATCAAGAATAAATTGTGTGAATAGACATCCACACTTTCTGGGAAAAAGCTGATCATTCACCGTCACTTTTGTAACGGGATTGTAGCAAGCCTGGCAATATTCAATGAGTGAGTGTCACAAAAAGATATAAGACAAATTAGTCAATTGCGAAAATAGAAATGGGAAACTTATCTTATAAATGGAAATATTAGAAAATATAAGGCAAAATGTTTCCAACTCAAATCATCATTAGAATTGCTACCTCAAATTTTTATACATAACAATATAATTAATTAATTTTAGAGAACGGGGACAAAATAATAGCAAAAAGCAATATTATCTCAAAGTACATTCGTAAGAGCTTCTAATATAAAACAATGAAGGTTTTATCATAAGAAATAATAGTAAATATTATGTAGGTGTCCTGAGGACACCTCCGCTGTTCTAGGGGGTATATGGTAGGATCTCTTATGAAAATGTTCCAATAATTATAAAACTTGGTAGAAATACGCAGAATATTAAATAATTAAAAGTGACGAAACGATTTTTTTCTATGATACAAATTACAAAAATGGTGCGTTTTTTTCATGGGCGAGGTGTCCTGAGGACACCCTCCGCTGTTCTAGTGTTAAACGAATCCCATATATCACAGAATATAGTATACGCCCACCGACTTTGATGCTTAAGTGATGGAAGCAAGGAATATAAAGAAATAAAAAAATTATCATCATAAAACAATAAGTTGATTCCTTTAATCTCAAAAGTAGCTTCGCCTGCATCGATAGAACTGCTTAAACGTAGCAAAAGCCAAAAAATGTCTACTTTTATTGGCACTTGTGCATCCGAATTTCACCATCGGTGGTAGGGTTCGTCGAAAGGGCTTCAAAATCGTATTGGAAGGGCAAGAGAAGTTGAAAGGGTACGGCGAGAAGTTGAGAAGTGGTCGAGGGTAAAATAGAAAAGAAGACAGCTTTATTCCAGGAGTAAGGGGAAGGTGGGAACTCAGGAAGTAGCTCTCCAGGTAATCTAGGTCATACGAAGAGCAATAGGAACGAGCAGAGGAATATGGGTGAGTAGCGATGTTAATCGGATGAAATAAAATGCGAAGGGAGAGATACGTATTTATTGAGCAATTTTCCACGTGAAATTAATTTGAAAAAATTCTTCGTAAATTTGATGAATGCGGATCCAAAAATAATAATGAAGAATAACGATTGAAGCATATGTTGTGATTGAAAGAGGGGTTTTAGTAAATCCAAGAAACTTAATTAGAGAAATTCCAAAAGAAACCTAAAGTAGAGATTGAGTTAATTAATTCTTTTCAAATACTGAAATAGCTGTAAAGGAAAGTCCCAAGAAATTTAAATAAATATCCTTAACATCGAATATGTATATTTTTACTTTTACTATTCAAGATATAAAATTCATAGTTCTCCTTGCTGATTATTGAATATAACCTTCAATAAGAGGTAAGGGAGATAATTTATAGAAAAGGAGAAATTCGCCTAATAGATAAATCTAATAATCTATATCACACTAAAAGATTTAAAAAAGCAAAAGATATAAGAGGAATGATGAGGCTCCCTCTAAATCCTCTATAATGTTCAGTATTTTCTCAAATATTCTACAGGTTATTGGATAATACAATTGCTATACAACAATACGAATGCCATACTCATTGTTGTAACTGATGTCATTTCAATATCAATTCAATTGTTAAAGAAGTCTCCCTTATATATAAATATTAGCTTCAATAATATATAAAATTAAGTTTTAGTGAAACAGTAATGATTCTATTGATGATAATACCGAGAAAAAAGAAATACGGAAATTCCAAGACTGTTTTCCTAATAAGATTTCTGAAAAAATAAATTTATTTTCTAATTTTCTTCTTATTATCCATATCATATTAAATAGAATTCAAAGTTGATTATTGATTATTGATTAAAGTTGAAATTATTTGCGTGTCCTAATTTTTATAAATAAAATTCTCTATATTGAATCACAAAATAGATGCAGCCACTCTAATTAGTATTTCACGAACATAATTAGTTTTTGGTGTTCCCAAAAATAAAAGCATCTTCGTCATTTAATCATAACCGTTCGTGAGGCTATTCAAGGAGATCTTCCTTTTCTATAAGAACTAATGCAAATGGAAGAGAGCAACTCTGAGAAACAATTGACTCTCCAGCATCATATACACGCAACTGCGAGTTTATCAAGCCCATCCGCTCCTTACTGAAAACGTTCGGAGGAAAACCACGAAAATTTGACCCAATGGAGAAATTGCTTGAATAATCCTTCTTTTCTCTTATTCCTAAAATGTTACTCCCATATTTCTTCGTTTTCTTTTCCACATTCAAAATGCCATACTTGACATTCGAAGACGACCGCGTCAGAAGAACAGCGGTCCTAATTAAGATCAGAAGGGGCAACAGAAAGGGGGAGCGGTTAGAAATTAATTAAGCTATTTCCTTCCACCCTTTTACCCTCTTAAGAAACACCACCCAACCTTTTTTCCCCGACGGACACTTTCCCTTCTAGACGCGGTCCAGTTAGAAATCTTTTCAGATCAGTTCTCCTTATATTCCCTTGTCGTGCCTCGTACTTGGCGCAACTCTTTTGTGTGAAAGTTTCCAAACAAGACATCTATTGCAGTCCATGGATTCGCCTTCATTAGACTTCTTCAAAAAGGAACGAGGGGAGGCTAAGGTTTCAGAACAGTTTCTCGGACTTCGAGATTTAGGGATTGTTTAACGCGAGATAAATTAGCATTTCGGAAAATTCCATTCACAGTTCAGAAGAATTCTTTAAAAAATGATTATTAAGTTATATTTCCGTTTTATAATTCCAAATTTCAGTATCAAATTGTATTCTGTAATTAGAAGAAGATTTAAAAAGATTTGATACTTTTCAAAAGTTTAGACTGAAGTTATTCCTTTATCTAGTGATCATCTATTATCTTCCTAAATATATTATATTTTGTAAAAACATCGTCTTCTTTTAATTAAACTAAATTACCCTATCAAATTAAGAAATTATCGGATAATTGTGAGAGAAAAATGTTTTCATTCAGATTCGAGAGTAAGTGAATCCTTCAGAATAAAATGAGTCGTTATTTTTGATATATTATTCCAATAATACGAGTAGCTTTGGCCCTATCTCTGAGAATGTTATAAAAGCATGTAACTTTACTATTTAAAATTAGTTTTTTAGTGTTCTTGTATCGATCTCTTTCTAATTTCTTTAAAGAACATGGTTTAAGATGGATCTCATTGTTCTCAACCAAAAAAGTGATATTATTATTATATTGAACCTTTCACACTGCTCCAAACTTTCCATGATCAATAACTCAAGAGAAAACCAACTTTCTTGAGCTACTGCATAAATGAGCCATTTCTCCTTAATTCTTCTTACCCTGTGGAATTGGTAACGATTCCCATCCCCTCTTCTGAGCTTTTGAATTAAAACCCACCTCATTTTAAAAGGTGAGCATGAATATTCCTACGCATACCCTCGGCGTCCTTCCTCGACATTCTTCGGGCGTACGGCCCTGTCCATCTCTGTCCGACCCACCATTCTTCCACTCCATGTCAACCCTCCTACCATCTTCGAAGCCTCACCCTCTGCAGACAAACTTCGCGCTCTTCTAAAATCTCTTTCCATCCCCTTTCATTTCCGATCCTTCCACTCATCTTCCGATCCTCCCATTACTATCCCTCTTCTACTTTTCCCCTAACTTTGGCCTCTTTTCCCCTTTAATTCACCCTTTTCCTGCACTTCCATGCGCTTTCCTCTCCTTCTGTAGACCCCTTCTTTTCCTTGAGAAATGAGAGTGAATACTAATGACTCTGTTGTACCTCATGGTTTCATCCCTTGTTCTCCTTCGGATGAGGACCAACGCCAGTGACTTTGATACTTTTGTTTTACACACCTCAACCATCTTTCCATTAAACAGCTAACATTGGATTTCCATTCCTTAAAAATTAGTTAGAGCAATTTGAGATATTATTGAAGGAAAGCGGGGATAAATACCTATTTCTGGGATCTCCTCAAAGTTTAAGTATTAGAGGAAAGATCCATATTCACCAGACGGAGGATCGGTTGTAGTACATGGAAGGACTTTGAGATTATGATAATTTAATGAGTGATGAAAACATTATTCAAGTAACGATGATATTTATTCAGTGAGATTTTAAATATGCGGGAAAATATTCGAGTGCTCCTTCTTCACAAAGAATTGTTTCCAATCTTATTGTGCTCGAATCTTTTTATAAACGAATTTTGGAATCCTAATGAATTCCAAACTTGGTAAAAAAGTTTATCACACTAGAGTCCATGTTATTTACAAGTATTAGAGAATTACTACGATTGGCTCATTTAAGTTTTGGAAACTCGTGGGATGCCTATTTCTATTCATAAGATACTCAGTTTAAATTCATAAGAGAGAATTAAAGAACGCCATTCTTCCTCACGTCATTCGAAGGAAACTTTGTTAGCAATTCAAGAAGACCAAATTTTCAGCTCTGATTCTCTTACTCCTCACAGCTCTGTTTTCTTTACCCAGTCAAGTTTTCAAGAAAAAACTAAAAATTCTTGGATGAGTAAAGAATCGAGTACCTTCGCAGCTGCCAAATAAACTACCTGGAATGAAATTGTTTTCTTCTAGAAAATCTATTTTCATTCCAATCATAACGTCTCTCGGTTATGCAGAATAATCAATTATCCCAGCACTTTATATATTCCCTTTGTTTTTAAGTAATTAAGATAATCTTTAGAACCATATATTCCATCGATCATTCAATAGCTGTTTATAAAAAGCGATTTTTATTCGTCATTGTTGGAAATATAACAACAAACTAGCTCATGAATCTTTATACTTCAAAATCTATAGCAAACTTCTGTTTAAAAAAATATGATTTACCTCTTTACCAAATCTTTTGAAGGTCATTTTGTCTTATATATTGAGGCATCGAAGGGACTGATCCAGAATTGTCTATGTAGATACCCTGCGAGCCGCCATAGGTGCGTGGTAGGGGGTGCATGCACCGTGAATATGCTTCCCTAGACGGTTATTCTCGCGTATTGTTCGAGGGAAAAACAACTTTTTGAATCTGTTAGTTTGCACATCTATTTCCCTTATTTTGTTCGCTGTATCTGATCGACCTATATAGCAGGGAGGGCGGATGATCTGCACTACACGTATTCCTTGAACATTTATTAAATCTAATCTACGCATTTATCTTCTCTGTTCTAATGATCCCCATCCTTGAGAAATTTAGTTACGCTTATCGATTTAACGTAGCAATTTTTCACGAAACGTATCGCCTTACGTTAGACCATTTCTAATTCACTTAAATTACTTTTATCGGCAGGGTCCCATACACTACAAGCATATTCAAGATGTGGTCTAGCGCAAAGTAACATCGCTCGCGATCTTTTTCTACGCTCTTACCGACTATCCTCTTAACGAAACCGAGTTTCTCTAAAGCTTTTCCACATGTATTACGGATGTGGGTATTCCATGATAGGTAATTCGTCAGGGTTATTCCAAGATACATAACAGATTCTACTATTCATATTTTCTCCGCGGAGGCTGTACTTGTAATCATTATTCAAAGTTTTCCGGTCAAAGAATTATTTAGTTGAAAAAATCTATGAGTTCGAAGTAGATGGTTTTGATACTGTAAGTGATATTTCTTTCTTGCATTTTACTCTCACGAACATAGCTGAATTGGAGCACTTTTTACTGGTAAATAATTTAATATTTAAATCATAATATTAATAATACTTTTCCATTAAAAAATTAAACTCAGAAGTAGAACTCAACATATCTTTCAATTAGCATAGTATCTAAATGTTGAAGCACCAGCAAAGTTAGCCACTAAAGAAGAAATGTTTCGTTCGTTAAAATTCAGCTAACATTAATATAAATGGGTATATGTATATACATACACAAAACTTTCTCCACGTACATTTGAATATATTTTTCTTCTGTCTTAAAAGTTCTTTGAATTCCACTTTTACTTTCATTCAAATGTAGAGGAAAATGTTTTCTTTTCCAATGAGAATATTTTCAAGGAAAATCGCACCATCTATCGTATCTAAATTAGAGTCTGTAAACCAACCTCCGTATAAGATACCAACTCAGTATTTAAACCTTTATAAATATATGCCTCTTTCGGGTCACTCATGAGTGGTTTTCCTAAAATTAATTGAAACTGGAATGGATGGAAACAAATCTAGTAATCTGATGAGCTGACATGATTCAGTTTTGCCTGTAAACCCTTCGGTGATATGATTCAGTGAGCGAAGCAAAACTCCATTTCCTGGGTTGCATTGAGTCCGTTCATAAAAGCACTCTGCCTAAAGTAATAGGCCCATCCAAGCTTTGTCTCTTAAATTGCATCCCGCGCTTTAGAGGGAGAATTTAGTGGGTAAAGGAATAAGGGAAAAGGAGAGTGAATGGAGAGGATTCCATAATCGTTTCATAAGAAGATATTTGCACCACGAAACATCATTCGTGAAAAAGCCATTTTTAAAAATTTATCAGATAAAAGATATTGCAACAGAAAAATCTACCATAGAAAGTTATAACCAGCCTCAGATTTTTCAAAGTTAAAGCTTATAGATTACTTCCGTAGGTGTGTTTATTTTTAAAACTACCAGAAAGAATGAAAAAAATATACAAAATTTATCTTTAATACATTAGTAGGATCATCTGCAGTATATTTTAGTTGCGCCACTTTAAAAGCAAACGCATATAAAATTTTACGAAAAATAGGTATTAGAAAGCAAATATATCGGAGGAAGAAAAAATACTAAAAATATCGTTAAAGTTTTCAATAGCGTATTATTGAATGTATTATTTTAACCTTGCTAAGTATTTTCGAATAAATACTCGACATTTCAGTATATTTTCTATCTTTTTGATCATCAATCTCATCCTTTTTATTTCGATATCAGTACTTTCAATATTAATTCTATGGTAAATGCGAGTACGAGAAGAAGAATTATTGCATACATAAGATTTGAATATAATAATCTGATATTTGCACTAAAGTTATATCTAGATCGAAAAGAAAATTAAAAGAAAAGAGTTTTGAGCCTAAGGCTCAGTCAACAACTGTCACTTATGCAAATCAAAAATTCCTCAATCAAACGTTTAAAATGGATTCAGAATAATGCACTTGCCACTTCCACTGCACGAAGATGGAAAACTTCAACGCTCTCCATTCAAACCCTAATTCCCTCTTATGCACGCATCTCTGTGCGTCCTCTCTCTTTGCCCTTGGCAATGGGATTATTTGGATGCCGAGGGACGTTATTACCCTAAGGTGATTTATGCCGGAAGTTTCGTTCGGAGAGAGGGTAAATGAGGGGAATAGGTGGAGGAATAGGAAAAAGAGAAAAGGAGATTTTTATGAAACGTGGAACCAAATCAAAAGTTAATTCATTACTCCTGTACGCTGTATATAATTGTTAGCCTCGGGGTAATCCGTTGTTTCTCTCAATTATGTCAACATAAATATCACTATTTGGAAGATATTAAGAAACTCAAAGAAAAAATTCCAATGCATATATGGATAACGTGACAAAACATAAAATTGAATAAGGCGTTATGTTAGTGATGAATGTGAGTACGAAGATATAGTCAAAGAATAACCTAATGTAACCAACGAATTAAGAATTATTAGGCTTAAAATGTTTCATTATAGCACGTATGCCGGCTCTAACAGAGTATAGAAGAACGTGGAATCGAGAACTTTTGTTGCCGAAAATAAACTAATGACGATGTTGTAACAAAAGATTTCTCTCGACTTGTGGAGGGGAATGAGGAAAGGAATTCTGGAATTTATCTTTGGGAAGGCCTTGTCGAGTGACAAGGACGATACCGGCGGCAAAAAAGCAAAGAAAGGAGAAGAAAGATAGAGAACAGGATATGTTTAGGAAAGGAATGGTGCCGAGAGACTATGGAAAGGATAGAATATTTGAGGTATTTTTGGAAGAGGTAGATATTAGTTTGAACTGGGATGTTGAAAGAAGAACCAGAGTTTTCTAATTACAAAAGATAGTAAATTTAGTGAAAGAAGAGTTTAAACAATATGAAGCGTAAAACCTGGCAATAATTACTACATGGTTTCCATGAGGGAGGAGATCTTAAAAATAATATTTCATTAAAAAAATCTAATAACTCCACATTCACTACGTATGTGAATAGAATACATGTAGACTGTAATATGTAGACAAAATCCGAAGAAAATTTGTTACAACGCTTCTTTTCTCGACCCGATTTTCCCAAACAAAGCAAATTATAACATTTAAATAGAATATGAAAAATTAGTACTTCGTATTTTCAACAGGATATTTTTATTAGACGACCGGTTTCGGCTAATATTGTAACTCGGCTGGTAAAAAATATCCTGTGGAAAAAACGAAGTACTTATTCTTCCTATTTAGAATGTCATTCCACGAAGTGCGGCCATCCACGATAGAATTTATTTAAAAAGAAGATAAATAATCGCGATATAGAATCATAGTATCACCGTTCTATCAGGAAAATATCTAAAATTATATTTTAAATTGAATAGCATCTATATAAAGAAAGATGAGGAGAGAGGTTATAATGTTTGGAATTAGAGGTACAAATGATACCTCGCAATTATGCAAACTGAAAGGGTATTGTCCCCGAGGAAAATGGCCACGAGTCACAATAGCTTTCACTTGTGTGGAAACGGCAGAAAGGAGAAGGATGGGAAGGGGAAATCCGTGGATTCCAATGATATTTTGGAGGAACTCCCCATCGTTACTGCCGAAAGGCATGCAATTGCGCGAATAGCGGACATTTCGAACTTATTTGAGTCGAACTGCCGCTGCTTTCCGGGAAACTTACGATATGCGCTGATAGTGAGAACAATGATTACAAAAGCACCTCTAGAAGCAACGCTGGATGCGGCAAGAGTTACTCCTACCTAAAATTTGTATGGCATCTGAAATCATATGCATGTCAAGAAGCTTCAAGGAGAGTTTTCATATCAATAATAACATTAAGAACATTGTGTTATTCGTACACCGCATCTTATACTACCAACTCGACATAACATTTTATATATTTTATTGCAATTTACATACACTAAATGTTGCCGTATATTTGTTGATTATTTAACATTCTATCCATGATTTTAAACTACGTACATTAGAAAGTATCCATAATTTTTATAATATACTTTTTGTCGATTTCTTAATCAAATAACGGACGCCTCGATAAATAACCGACAAATTAATCTATTAATAATTTTAAAATGATCTTCAATCGAATACATATCAATCTTTCAAGATTTATATTCCCTCCAAGTATCCTAAATAAACATACATAAAAAGTGACAATAATTTGTACCTCTACTTATGAATAACTCTTTCGTTAATACTTTTAATATTGTTAAAGAATGTAACTCATGGTTTACCATACACAAATAAGCTCTATGAGATATTACTCGGTGGATGTGGTTAAAGTATAAAGTATAAAAAGTGAGTAAATTTGCGGATGACATGGTGATTTATAGAGAAATAACCACCGAGGATGATCGTGTTTCTTTTTCAAGCGATTTAATTCGAATTAAACGATGGTGCGAAAAATGGCTACTTGACCTTAATGTTAATAAATGCTCCGTTATAAATTTCTTCGAAAGAAAACAGTTTGGTAAGAGTATAGCTTACCAAGTTAACGAATCAGGCATTAAAGTAATAGACTCGATTAAATATCTCGGGATTATTTTCAATAATAACATGAATTGGAGCACGCACATATGAAATAAATGCGGTAAAGCAAATAGAAAACTCGGATTCATTAGGCATATTGTTGGTAGAAGTGACGAAAAAGTGAGAGAACGATGTTACTTCACATTAGTTAGATAACAACTGGAATACTAGTATCTGGGATCCCGCGGACGAAATTACCACCCGCGAACTCAAAAAGGTACACCGCAAAGCGATAAGATTTGTAAAGAATTGCTACGATAAAAAGGCGAAGGTAACCAAATTATCAGACGTAGGTTGGGAAACATTAGCAGATAGAAGATTTGCAGCTAGATTCCGTTTATTAGATAAGTTTAGAGGGGCGCCGATCACCTGACCGACGATCATTCGTCCGACGCTCGGTTTCCCGACGCTCGACTGACCGACAGCTCACTCGCCCGACATCTCACTTTACCGACGGATCTACTCAACCATAGCTGACCGACGTAGAAACTGAGCGACAACTCGCTAGCATAAAATTATTTATGATTTGAAGAAATAGGCGTCGTTGCAAAAAAATATTTAAAATCGTTAGTTAAAGGAATCGGTTAATAGAGTTCCCGTTACATTATAAATCGATAGAAGACATTCGTTTTTTTGTGATTAACAAATAATAATGAAAGTAATTAATTCACGAAATTCTGAATTTTATGAATTTATCTGTACTGTACTGTCGATATTTTCCACAACATGCTTTCAGGAGAGTTATTATAAGATAAAGCCTTCCTATAAACACTCCCTGCCACGTATAATCAATAAGGAAGATTATTTTCATTGATTTATATTGCGTGGGAAACATCTTTTCTATGAATGCACTTCTTGAAAAAAGCAGCCAGTTTGAGAAGCCGAATTCTTCATTTTCGAAAGCTGGAGAATGTAAGAAAAGTGGATTTCCGCAAATGATTCGCTCATAAGTCACAAATGTTCTTTCTGTTATGAAATATAATTTTCATTTAAATTATAACCTTGAATGCAAATAATACAACTCGCCATTCAAAGTGTTACGAATTTGAATAACAAAGGCGTGGCAAATGTCTCGGTAGTTATTTACCGCCTGATATCCACGATCTCTCACGCAGGAATTGATTTGCATAATAACTCACTAGATACATTTTTTACCATGCTCGGGCGCGGTCCGAGAGAAGCAGGCGAGATCGGCACAATAGCCTGAAAATAAGATGCCAAAAGAATAAAATTCTATCTCGGAAGCACACGACGCGCAAAATAAAACAATATCCATTTATGGATCTCTGTTGAGCTATAACCCAATAAGCTTACCCTGTCAACACCTCCCTTCTAAAAACATCTATCGTGTCTCCACTAAAGACGCGATAGCATCAAGATATGATTGTCTAAGGTTCTCATCAACGAATCACTAATGGAAACATGCAAAAAAAGCCTCTCCCTCTTCGGATTTGAATATGGAAATGTCGAATGTTAGCAACTCCACGACTGGCTGAGTGGGTAGACTGGAAGAGGGATCTGCGGTTAGATTGCAGATATACAGGGCCCCCTTTTCGATGAATAAAGCGGCGCTCCAGAACTCCCGCCAAACCTTTTACCCCCCATTCCAACTGCAGAATTCGCGGGAACACATGGACACACTCAAGCCCACGTTCCCAATTCGGCGTCGTTTGACAGGGATTTCCACTTGTGGAACGCTGTGGGCTACCGCCTTCTTTCCCACCCTTCGGAAATATATCCCAATGCAAGAGAGGGAGAGGCGGATGCTCTGGATGGAGATCTATGGAACGGTGTTGGATGTCCTTAGGATTTGGGGGGTCGCAGAACCCATGGCATTTTCCTCTATCCCTATTTGCGGAATAGCGCCTATTCTCGGGTCTTTGAGGCCTTTATGAACTATTCTCTAGCATTGGAAGCGACTGCTGGATTATCTCTGGGATTGTTCCATTGGAAAATGTGAGGTGATGATCACAGAAAAGATTAACTGATGCGAATTCAAAGAACAAATACAAAATATAATAATACGTATTAATACTTTCACTCTGAGCGAGATGTAGTCTCAATGCATCTCAGTCTTTTGTACCTTTGCGATGCGTTGAATCAAAATCCGATATTTTATCGGTGAAAATGAATGCAATCATTGATGCAGATCGCTGTACATCTAAAAGCAAATATATTGCGGCTGTTTAAATATAATACATATAATTCCATTAAAACCTTTCTTATGATTTATAATGAAAATTTTCAATGTTATATTACGTTTCTATATATACAATGTTTTTCAATCATCTATGAAGAGATCCGAAGCTCGATGCACACACTCCGAATTATACGAAGTGTCTCGATGATTCACAGCACACATTTTGTAAATCGGATAGGTCTTAAAATATGATTTACCTTACAGTTCATTTGACATACCTCATACTTTGATTACAATATTATTTTCTAAATCAAAAATTTATAAAATTACTAAAGCAATAATCTTTTTGCCGATAACAGAAATCGTTACGATTACTTTAATCTCTAATATGTGTAGTTTACATAATGTAGTTCAGCAAAATGGGGTTAAAATATTAATTAGTAATATTACGAAATACGACATAGATTAAAATAAAAAATATATCACATATTACATAATGTAGTTTAGCAAAATGGGGTTAAAATATTAATTAATAATATTACGAAATACGACATAAATTAAAATAAAAAATATATCACAATAAAATTGCTATCAAGCTCCGGTTGATCAGGATTCTGGATTCCATTAAACCAATGTACATTTAAGAAAACGATGTAATACCTCGTAGATGATGCTGATTGCCTCGTTGATGTTGAACGAAGGCAATAATAATAATATCATCAAAGCACATTAAAATAGAACAAATATCCCTGATTTCATGTTATCTACGATCGATTTGCTATTTGTTGTTGTTAACGGTTTGTCTTTCACAACCCAAATAGAATTAGTAAACAATTAATTTTGAAAATGGATTCAATAGGTAGTGGTTGAATAGACTTAGTCGAAATATGGTCTTCAGTACAAAATAATCCACAGAAACTTTAGGGTTAATGTACAGTCACTGAGTTATTAAATGACAGATGACAGTTTTTGAGATATTAAATTACATTCTGTAAATCTGTACAATGAAAGAATATTCTTCAAGGATAAATTACATAGTGCTTTAAGGTTCTAGTTGTAAGCATCATAAAGTCCTTCCACCTTTTGCTTCAAAGTCATCAAAACATTTATACCAAAAATATAAAAGTTTTGAAAGTCTAATTGATATCCGTTTCCTATAACATTTGACGAAAATTATCTAGTTCAGGAGACAGAATTAGTTTTTGTTTTGCATTTTTAAGTTTAAAAAAGACTTTATCGTTTTGAATCAAGAGTAAATAAAACTAAAACTCAGAAGTTTTCTGTCTAGAATGAGAGAAAAGTATTCATATTTCATTTTAATTTAAATCACTTTAGTTAACCATTAACATCCATTCATTTTCTTTTATTCTTTATATTTAACTTTTTTCAATGATTTTTGTCAAAATTTCCATATAGATTTCCTGGAATAATAGCTTAAATTGATATAAGTGCATCTTCAGGCATCTTTAGCGAAAATTGATAATTATTAAATAAAATGTTTCGAAAATTTTAGTTCCAGAAAATATTGCAGCAATGATCATAAAATTGTCTGTTATAAATAAAACAACACAAATTTAAGTTTGAAGTATTCTCGCCGACGTACGATATGAGTCCATTAATCAAAGGATATATATTCTCGTTCAAACTATTTATATAATCTCTTCATTCCTTTTGCAACTATTCTTCACTTCCGTAACTTCGTGAACCTTTTCATTTTCATCACCTTCTTTCGCCATTCACATTCTATTTCATTCAGACTATTCTTTCCCTCCCCCAATCAAATATTATCTCCTAATCTTTTTCTACTCTCGAAAATGCCTTTCTCTGCACATCTACTTTCTCTTCCCTTTTATTTGCATTTCCTTTTCTCTTCCCAATGCACCCAAGCACATGGTATTCCCATTATGTTTCCCTTTCTTATCCTTTCTGTCCTTTCTTCTCGTCCATCTTCTCCACTGGAGCGAAATGAACCTCTCTCCCTTCATCAGGTCCCCATTCCCACCCTCGTCACACTCTCCGCTATGCAAATTCAGGCGTCCCTCACATAGTCGATCACAGCTTCGAATTTTGTTTCCACTCTCTTTCCATTCTTTCTCCCATTCGAGGGACACATTCTTTCCATCATTCCACGTGCTACCCTTTGGAAGGAGTAGAATGATTTATTCCCACCATTGAAGCACAAATACACGCGCGGCGAATTCACTCAGCTCTGTGCCAGATTCCTCTTTCTTGGGAAGCACCCGTTCCGTTACAGGATATCGATGGCAAGTGTTTGGAGAAGAAGTATACGAACTCTCTAAACGCACAGGAGTTTCCAGAAAAAAGTTGGGTAAGCGCGTGAAGAACCGAAAAGGAATTAGGTCGAACTTTTCCTCCTCTTAAGCCGTTCCCAACCCTTGTCTCTCTCCAAAGTGGTACGTTTTAAAGTCAGTTACTAACTCAGTCCTCTGCAAGAGAATTTACGTCTCTCTTTTTCAGCTTTTCATGAATGAATTCTAATGGAATGAAAGTGGGCCTTTACTAGGCATCCAAAGATGGTGAAAAAGTTAATCGGCATGTCAATTCGTTTACTTAGGAGACCAAGACAGAGGCTATCGAGATACTTTGTCAAATTCTATTTTCTAAATTATACAGCCATATTTTATTTTGCGATAATAATAAAATCATTTTCAAGATAATTTAGTGATGAAATTAGAGTAACCTTTTACTTTGATGAGAATAAGTTGATTTTATCGTTATATTTAATAAACAAATACACAATAAATCCAATCCGTAAGGTTATCATACAATCATCCTTAAGAGTAATATCAGTTTTAGCTAAAAATGGTTTACTAGAATAGGAATTTAAATCTCCTTAGAAATAAAGAAGTGACGACTTACTAAAAATGTTTTCAATTACAACAATAACTTATTTACTCTTTATTTTACACTTATTTTATTAAATTACAATACATGTAATTTGAACCCAAGTTCATTATAGAATGACAGTTACTAATTGATATCCGTTGCACAAGGATGTATACTTTTCTACGAACCCCATGAATACTACCTGTCCATTTCATTGTAAGATAATAAAAATGTAAGATGTAAAAGATTCGACATCTATTTAAGATTTGAATGCTATATATAGACCACTGTTTGTATCTAACATATTTAAGTATAACTTACTGTGTAATATAAGTTATTCAAATGGTTTTTAGCTAAATTAAAACTAAAATTCGGTAATTTACTTGTCTCCGGTAATATTTCAAAATTTCTTTTCCTTTAAATGAGAGTATATTTTACTTAATGATGGATTCAAGAAGAATCACTAATTACAATATTAAAAGATCTTAAAAGAATAATAACCATACATTAATGTTACTTAACTTCAAAATATGATTAATTGACATCAGCTAAGGACAAATTCAAATCATTCCTCCTCATACAGTCCAAAACAAATTGTGAGGAAGTAGAAACATTCAAAAATTAGAACTAAATTCGAAGGCTTGAAATTTCTTTTTGCAAAAATTAATGATGAGTATTTTTCTACTTTTGTAGAATCGTGAATTAAATAAAAAATCTATGAAACCCATTTCATTAGTTCTTTTTCAATTCATAATTCTTCTTATTTACATTTCATATATTTAATTTCAATTTCCTGGATATAAATAGAACGTCCAGTTACCCGTAACATCTCATTAAGAAATTTGATTATAATACGATATAGATCATAAGAAGCGTCGTTTTAAACAAACAATCGAGACAAACAATCAAGATCGTTTTAATATCAACGTAATTCGGTTATTTGTCCCCTTCTTAATTAACTTCTTCTTACTCCCCTGTTTCATCCTTGGTCCAATTTACAACTTTTGGCTCCCTTCGTAATATCACACTGAAGGGAGTCGGAAGGCTTTCAGGAAATCGAAAGCGGTGCGCACGAGGCACAGCCGCTTCGGAAGCATTAATCTCTCTTTATGCTGGTGTTCTTTTTTAGACGATATTTTCTTCCTTTATCTTGATTCTTTTGCGCAGGATGAGGTGGCGAATGGATGAAAAGGGGAACTTTGAATGAAGGGACGTTGCTGTTGGGAATGACCCCTCTAACAAATGATGTGTTTGGATCCGCAATGTCATGCGAGAGAAAGAACAACTTTTGGGTTTCAACTTCCTCCATTTCGCACACTTGTGAAAGTAACGAGGGTTGATGGGATGTTTACCCTACTATTCGATACGTAATATACCAACCTTGAAAACCAGCTCAATATCAGAGTCAGCCGCAGATATTCCCGATAACGGCATTTACCTGCTCCATAAACCGATACCCAATCGATACGACCCTGAACTAATCGATGTATTTTCCCCATCGATCCGTTTCCTTTAAAAAAGGACCCCGATATTGCAACGGACGGGCGTCAAAATATCCCTATTGAAACGCTGAATCCGATGGCCTCCCGAACATGTATACCAGTTTTACATCCTCCCAACGTGTTGAGCTCACCCTCATCAACCCTCGAACCGCTGGTCGGGAGAGAAAAGGGGTGAATTCGAATTTACGGCCGGAAATTCTCTCCTCGAGAATAGGGAGAAGAAAGGAAGCAATGCTAAGATCCCTTCTGTCAACCCATAAATGGGAGATGAAGACTTCAGAACTTATCGAGCTTAATAGGGTTCCGAGGAAGATCGGCTGAGATGACGGGAGTGTTTGTATTTAAATGAGGCAGAATTTGATTGGTCATCCGCCAATGGCATGAAGATGACGGGAAGATCAGATAATAATTCGATAATTGTGTTAGGGTACGTCTGAATGATGGGAAATGTGTGAGTGGTATCAGATCTCGGATTTCCAGCCAGATTTCCAGAGAAAGAGTATGAAAGCGAATAGCTTTTAGGATGTAAGTCATATATCATTAAGTCTTTCCGAAAGATTTCCTCTGAGGAATATTTTAAATGGCAATAGATAGAATTGAGAATCCTTTCTCGACATCAAAAATTCTCTACAAGACGTATTTCTCGGTATCACAGTGAATTAAGCATGAGTTTGATTAAAAACATAATTTAAGCTATAATTTTCCCTTATTTCATATGATATAGATTTATGATACTTTCCGCATTATAAAAAAAGAGGATTTGTATAAATAAATCGTTCTGTGAAAATAATTAAGTATAAAATCTATAAAAATTTTAAATATACAGTTAATTATATAAAATCTTATGTAAAATATGTTTTCTCACATGGATACGGTACTTGGATGGATGGTGGATATTTATAACATTCAATAGGAATGGATTCAATGGAAAATTCTCATTCAATTTTATTGACTTCAATAAAAGATATTTTTGAAAATTGTGAATTCTTTTAAAGAGATATTTCACAGAAACGAACGAGAAACTGTAAAGTAAAAATCAACAAGGTAATTTCAATAATGTCTTTTATCTTTTTTATTAAAGAGGAACTTTTATATTCGTGAAGAAACTCAGCTTCGATGGCGAATTTATGGATTAAAAGATCTGAGATTCGATTGAAACACGATTTAATGCAGATATGTAGTACAGATTAATTATCAAATTTTGTATAGTGTACAAATTTCAGAAAATAAATATCAAAAAATCCTATGTCTACTCTTATATATATATATATATTAATATTTCAAATTTTTGATTATTCATGTAATTGATGCAGCGGTTTCCTATATTCACTATTAATTATTAAATATTAACATTAGTGAAAAATTATATATATGTATGCTTCAATATACTTACTGGTACCATTCTCTATTAATAGATCGTTATTAGAGATACCTTTACTTTAAATTTCATGAATTACATTTCTCTAATATCCGGAGGTACTTTAAATCTGATGTTCGGGAATAAAAATCCTTATCCTCATCGAACACTGAACTCTTCACACATTCTTACAAACTGATTTGCAGATACATTACCAGAATCCATACTTCTTTAAAGACGTTTCAATTATAATTTTTGTATCCAACAATTCGTTAGAGAAAAAAATGGAGTTGCCCCAACCAGTTGTCTGTTTTAGACGGAAACGTACAAGAGCACTTAGAACTTGGCGAGATGGCAGATGTCGTAAGCTGTGGGAATGTTTGAAAATTGTGTCACCGTGAACTCCTTGTAATTTCTTGCCATTTAAATGCACTAACACTGCGCTATACTTAATCCAGAAAAAAGGCAGAGCATTTTGCAAAAGTTTCGTTTAGGATATACATGAAATATTCATTTTATTTAAATATTTTTTTTATTTCTTATTTTAAATAAACAATTATGAAGTCTAGTTTTAAAAACTTATTATAAAAATATATATGAGTTTCAGAATCAGATAAATGTTCACTTATTTTAGTTGGTTGAATATTATTAAATTAGTATATGTAACTGAAATTGATGAATTACTATCTTTCTGAGTTGTTAGAGGATTGAGTAATGGGAAAATTTTCTAACAGCAATTTGAAACCCTAATTCCTAAAAACTTAAGAAATTCCTAGAAATTAATAAATTGGGATTATCCTTTTTATTAACTGCATATGAAAAGAATAGAATGATTCAAAATCGCAAATATTCAATTATTGAATACCATATGATTCCGAAAAATTATGATAAAATTAAAAATTATAATGTACAATTTACGACTATTATCGTCTGTTCCAAACTTACGCCACTTGGATAGCGTACTTGAGCTTAAATCCGGTATCAGGATGATTATTTCTTTATTTATACGTTTATTCTAAAATGAGTACTCAGAATTCAACTGGAAAGTTTTATTTTTTATTATTTTCTTAAAGTAATAAAGAATTAATAAATCTATGAATCATTTAAAATTCTTAAGATCATTCAGTTAGTGATTTAATTTCAACGAAACGAGCCGAATTCCAAACTGTGTGCGAAAGAAGTCCAACAAAATCATAGCAAAGAAACATTTTATAAGAGGACACCATAAAAGTATGAAAAATAATAACACAGTAAATTGTATTATAATATTAAATACCAAGAGCTATTTTTATTGAAGAGGTAAAGTAGTTGTCAAGAAGTAATTTATGGAAACTACTAAGCACCTTCTAAGAATTTAATTTTTCTTTATTATTCTTATTTCATTAAATATACATCAAATAAATGAATGTAAATAGATAAATTATATTCTTCTGAAACTTTTCCATCTCATCGAAGACTGCCGCGCAACAGCCTACTGCCCTACCTATCGAATCCTCGATGAACTAATGGAGTATATGAGTAACGATATACGTTTCGCCGATCTATTAGAATTTAAATAAATCTCTGATAATAAGGAATAACATAAATGAAATCTTAGAAAATATCATTGTTCATGATCTGCAGCTTGTGATGCAAAAACCGAAAAAATACGATGTCTATCCAGCGTCTTATTTCATCATGCATGAAGACTTCAGTTTATAATAACGTAAATTGGTTATCTATACCTCGAGTGTGCTCCCATAGTCATCTTCAAATTTTAGCGACAGCTAATAATTTTCGCTACTGTAATTGTAAACATGTTTCTTCGTTAAGAAAAATTGAACCCATACTTACACTGCCAAGTCCGTGGGACTTGTACGCTCGAGGTTATGCGAAAGGAAAAGATAAAAGAAAGAGTGACAAAGGTATAGTATCAATGAAATCCTTTTTTCCTCGTAAAAATGTTGGTAAAAGAATTTTATGTAATATTATTTTAATCTCTAGGGAAAAAGAATGTTTCTGTTGATGAAACTGCATTAGCTGAACTAGTGGATATTGGTACTATGAAAACACATATGCAGAAAACTGTAGATGTTATGAAAGATGAATACATAAAGCAACTTTCTCTACGATCAACTACAGGTAATGTCTTCTAAATGACTTTGTGATTCGCATCATAAGCAGAATATCATATTAAGTTTCTTTTTCTAGTCCACTTTTGTGATGACATGAATGAACTTCATTTCTACTGTTGCAATTAGTGATTTGTCTGAATGTATAAATTATATATATCAGTTCTAAAAACAACTCAAATAGCAAACTTTTTAATGATGACATGTGTTTTTCTAATGAGGTAGTTTGCAATCTTTTATTTTAATTATTAAGTTTTATCTTATATCAGTCTTATAAATTGTGAAATGTATTTACTCTGTCCTTTTCTATTAAAGGGTCCTTTGAAAATCTGAAAATCAAATTTGATGGAGGAGAATATATCTTGCAGGATCTAGCCCAGATAGTGAGAAAAAATCCTAAAACTATTGTTGTAAATCTATCATCATTTCCAACAGCAATACCTCCTGTTTTAGAAGCTATTCACAAGTCTGGAATGAACCTTAACCCTCAACAAGATGGAACAACTCTCTTTATTCCTGTTCCCAAGTAATTTTTGTACAAATAATTTCCAAACTAAATATCCAAATAACTATAATTTTTTAAAATCTTGTTATTTAAATGACCTAAATGGATATCAAAACTGTGTGTGTATTATTTAAGCTTTTAAAGTAATGTAAAAATCATTAGAACATTACCCCTTGATATGGTCTCAATACATTGATTTCTATGTCTTCCATCTTCATAATGCAACCTTGCAATTTCATGATTGGAATTCAAATGATTCTGAGAAGGGTTCATGATGAAAGTAATCAAGTGTAACAGATATTTTAAGTTATTTTCCTAGATATTTTGTTAATATTTTATTAATGTATATTTTCATAGTGAATTCACTTAAAATATATCCATATTTCAGGTATAAGTTAATTTTTCTCATAAATAATTTGTACCATTCATATGATAATGGAACGTAGTCATTGTGTTACGCTTATTGCTTAAAAATTACTGTTCAAATTCCTAGCTTTGAAAATTATATATTCATCTGAATATCGTGGAACTATTAGGCCTATAAAAATCAAAATTTGATAATGATGCACTCTTATAGGAAGACTGCTGCTTATAATTTACACGAGCAATTTAATACAAATCATCCGTTATAGGAGATGTAAATATTGACGGGAGACAATGCTTGATAGGAATAGTTTTGGGATAATCCATCTCAGTGACAAATAATTTTAAAACTATTTTGCTTTCAATTTCAGTGTCAAAAGTCAAAATTTAGTTCTTTTAATGAATTAATTCAGCAATATTCTGTACTCCATTGAAAAGATGATTTTTAATCATCTTAAATACCAAGTAAATTGTAGTTATATATATGCACCTAGTACTGTTATCAAGGCAATATAATTAGCACTCAACCTACTCAGATATAATTTATCTCAAAGGTTAAATAATTTGTGAGAGTTATTTCTTTTAAAATAATTTGAAAGGTGCATTTATAGAATTTTTCTAATCATACTTTCTATTGTTTATTTCAGGATAACAAAGGAACATAGGGAAGCTCTTTCAAAAAATGCTAAGACCCTTTTCATAAAATGTAGAGATTCACTAAAGGATGTCCAAAATAAATTCATCAGAGGCTTGAAAGGAAAGGAGCATATATCTAAGGATGATGTTTTTTCCGCTCAGCAACAGGTACATTTTTTACATGCTAAGTATATTTTAACTAGCTGTACCTGTTCACACGTTATTGTGGAAAAGTATTTCCAATTATTTTCATTAGCTTGAAATTAATAATACTTTTATTTAATCTTTATTAGTAATTTATTCTCCTGATAATAATTTCAAAAGTTTTTTGAATGCATTGTTGTATTAATTAGAATTTTGTTAGCAAATAATCAAACGTCAAATGCTCAAATGCGTCAAATATTCTTTTTTATAATTCAAATTAATTTGTTGAAAACTTAAAAGGAATAAATTTTATGCATTTAAAATGTTTTAAATGTTTAATTTTTAATGTTTAACAATAATTGAAATTATATAAATTCTGCACAAATGGGGTCAATTTATGTATCATACTTTTTTATCGTACTATTGTTCCCATAGAAAATCTATTTGCATTTTTAATAGCAGGCCACTATTTGCATTGCAAGACTATTATAATGGAATTATATATACTACCTACATTTATTTATTCGATGTATAAGAAAATATATTATCACAGTACCTTTTCAGTTTGGAGTAAGATGCTATGCTAAATGTATATGCTATGTATGCTAAATTATGTGCTACTCTACACTTTGCATCTTGTAAATCTCAACACATATTCAACTGAAGACTACCTATAAATGAAATTTAGTGTCATCAAAGATATAAGTTGAAAAAAGATGAAAAAAAGATGAAGTTTGTTGTATGTAACCTCATCAATTCACCAAATTGTTCAGTGCATATGATATCTTGAATTTATCACTATTATTTTCATTAAAAATCAAAAACTGTTTACTGCGCAGTAATTTACATTGCTATAATACAAACACATTTGAATACTGGCATAAATTCTCAATGCCTTCTTATGAGAAAATTCATCAACATTAACATCTAATTTATTAAAATTTTCATAATTTCTGGTCATAAACTATATTTCATGACCAAAACTTTGAAACTTTATTAAATTTCCCTTCTTTTGTTGCTACTTTCAAATCCATAGGTTTTTTGTTTCTTATTTAATTTTGCAAAAGAAAGGAAGCATGCAAATGAGAAATTGAAGTTTACATGTATTTCTTATAGGAACAGTTTTTCCCTTCAAGAGTAGAACTGAGTACTCCAAATTAAAAATTATTTTTTCAAAATCCTTTCCAGGGATGTACCTAATAATTTCCCAAATTTTCATGACAATTGGATGAATGGTTTTTGAATCTATTGAGTACAAACAGACACACACAGATTTCTCACTAAGTGAAAAATAGAAAACTGGTTTCAAAATATTTACGCAACTAGTCTAGGTTGACTTTAATAAGTGAATATTTTTAGACTGATGGTGATGTCATAATTTATAGTCTCCTATTAATAAGGGTTTCCTGTTCATGACTGTTAAATATCTTGTAATAAGTTACATTTTAAAGAAAATTAAAAATATTACTAGCCAAAACATTATTTGAAACATACTTGTGGGTGACAGAATGAAAGAATATTATCAGAATGTGTGATATTTGAAGTAATTAACTATATTCAGGCACCTTTTAAATTTTTTAAAATAAGAAGATAAATTTTCTTGCTTTGCATCTAACTGATTTAATAATTTGTTTAATTTTTAATTTCAGATCACTTCTTTATGCAACACATACATAGCTGAAGCTGAGAAAATAATGGAAACTAAGCAAAAAGAGCTGCTTGGGAAAGAATAGCTTTTAACCTTTCAGTAACGATAATCAATATTAGCTTTCATAACTGATCAAAGTAAAACCCTTTTTTTGGTTATCTTTTCATAAATGTAATATTAGAGAATGTACCTTTAAATTAATAAATATTTGCAGGATTTTTAAGAACTTCTATTAATTAATATAATTTTCACATAAAATATTGCATACCTTCCATTAAATTCATTTGATATAAATTATTAATTATACAATATAAATTAATCAACAATGCGCTAGAAGGAAGTAATGATATTTTGTTTAAGGAAATTGACTCCCATGAAAATAATTGCACAAATGCTTTTTGAAGCAGTGATGAGGAATATCTGGAGTTTAATGATGAATAAACTTATATATTTTAATATTAAAGTTCCATTTTTATGAAAAATGGTATCATTAAAATTCTTCTGCAATCCTGTATTATCCAACTATTTAAGTTATTTTCTGTAATTCTGACCTGAAAAATGAAGTTGCATCTTAGAGATTGGAAAATATAGCAATTTACAAATATGAGATACTATTATTAACATTAGGGAAAAGTAATGATTACCACCTAGAAGCTTACTTGTAGTCTTCTCGAAAATATATAAAAAAAGGCTAAGTTATTACCACCGGAATATAAAAGAATGTTAGAATCTAAAGATTATAATTTTAACTATTAAGAATTATATTAATGAATGAGCATACAAAAAGTCCAAAATAATGAGTTTTTGAGATCTTGCATTGATTATACTTTCTATAATGGTAATCATACTTTCATTAGGGGATTGTCATCCAATATAAAATATCGGAACATTGTTCCAGCGAGCCAAGAAATTTAAAATCTCATGAAAAGATATCAGTATTTTTTATCATATCAAACAGCAAACAGATGGTTGATATGTTTAATTGTAACTAAATATAAGTTTTTCGGACAGTCGTAGAATGCTTTCTCATTCTTAAGACTAAAATTAAATTCTGATTTAAGGGATTTAGGATTGAACTCATGATAGGTACAGACATACAGATTTTTCTCAGAACTTGCATTTCATGTACCTATAATGCTCAAAAAGATTAATCATTCAACCTTTAGCCAGAATATGATCTTCTAAATTTTAGAAAATTTATTCACATGGCATCGAACCCATGACCATTTATAAGAAACTAATAGCAATATCTTTATAGATACCTGACCTTTTTAAAAAAATTTTACATTTGAATCTTCTAAGTACTCAGTCATTGCTTTAAATACATTTTTGAAAATCGGGCTAATGCATTTTTATGAGGAAAAGCCAGATTTTGGGGCACCCTAGGATTCAACTAGAAAATCAGGGCAATCAAATTAAACTACCGTATTTTTCGGACCATAGGATGCACCTGGTGTTTAGAGGAGAAAAATAGGACAAAAAGTATTCTGAACCAAATAGTGTAATAAAATATTTAATAATGTATAACAGAATAATATTTGAACCATATAAACTGAATAGCAGTCAACAGTGGCATTAAAAACCATTATCACACATAAAGACAAAGGTTTGAGTACTCTAGTCCAGGGGTATCCAAACTTTCCAGCCTTAGGGCCATACTGATTACTCTAGCAAGTTACGAGAGCCAAAACCATATTATACCAATTACATAAATCTCATTAGTATTTCATATGTCATTATGCTTGTTATGAGTTATGTTTTTATTTCAAATGTATAAAATGTTAGTTGGATTCATTTCAATAATTTGTTGGTTATTATATACTGAAGTTAAATTTTCTGCATATTATACATGTCTTTACTCATTACAATTCTGTGTTTCTTTATTCAACTTATCACAAAAACAATAAGCCTATAACAATGTTATGAGTAGTTAGCCCATGACCATATCAATGTAGACGTCATATTAATAATTATTCAACATAAAATTAGAATTCTTCAGTAAACTAAATTTAATTTCCTATAAAAAATATGTTCTCTAAAAGGAGTATGCTAGCTCTCCGCGGGCCAGACAAAATCTGTCCGAGGCCCGGATTTTGGAGTTTGGAGACCCAATTATAATTTATATATATATATATATATATATATATATATAAATGGTCTCATGATTGTGTCATAATTAATGAAAAGAGAACATAAGACATGCATGTGGTAAGTCATGCTGCAAAATAGAAACCTCATCTGTACATAACTATATTGTCTACATTTTGACAAAAATAAATCTTTGTCTTTGTAAGCCTTGGAAACAAGTGTAAAATTATAAATATCTTAACATATTGATTACATATTTATTTATTATTGTGCATTAGAGCTACAAATAGGCACCACGCCAGGTGGTAGCTCTCTTTTATGGGGAACAAATGCAATATTCTGCCTGGCATTCACCCTAGTTGAGAGGGAAACCCCCCCCCCAAAAACCTTCCAAAGGCAGTATACATCAATAAAATTCAGAAATGCATTGTCCACATAAAAAATTTAACCAAAGATTAACAGAGTACACAGAAAGATTACCTTCAATTCTACACTTGTTTCAATTCTATTAAATATTTAATTACAAGAAAAGTATGTATGCTTATGTACCATGCTAAGATAGAATCTATTTTAAGAATGGGTATAACCATGCTGGTCACCAGCAATACTCATTTTCAGCAACTTTAAAGCAACAGAAGCTTACAAAAAAATATAATTAAATCATACCTACTTCCAACAACTTTAATAAGAGCATGGCTAAAAATGAAATATAAAAATCTTTAGGTATACTTTCATTAGACAAATTTTCAATATATGCAATCAGATAAGATACTTAATACAAAAATGCCCTTTGGCATAAAGGTCAAGAGAGCTTCTCATGTAAATAAAGAAAAATGATACCAATCCTGTGCCTTCCTTATGGAAATTATTTGTAATATGTCCAAAATTAAAATGAAAATTAAGGACTATCTTTAGGATAACTATAACTAATACACTATCAGTGTATAATATGTGTAAGTTACATATTTTTGTTACTGTGACTATAATTTCTTATGCTATAAGGATGAAAAATCTTCATCAATATGTAGAATCATCTTTCCTTATCCATTTTTCATCAAAATTTCAGAAAACATTGATCAAAATTAACTGAAAATCTTAATTTTAATTGTAATTTTCCATAACTGCCCCCTTTTGGGGAGGCTAGGTTGGCCCCTTATGGGAATTTACATGCATTTATATCCCCATAAGCTTCCCATACTCCCAAATTTTGTGGAACAGACTGTAAGTAATGAGAATACAAACAATGATTTGATAACTATATAATGTAATATAAATGAATTTAGATAGTATGTAATGTAAATGAATTTAGATAGTATGTAATGTAAATACTCAGTAAATTTTTGTAAGTTTAATTACCTCAAGAAACAATTTCTTCAATGTAGAGAAGAAAAATTAATGCTCCTGACTTGTGAATTAATAGTTACTGATATCCCTCAAATAAATCTTTCAAGGAAATTTAAAATGAAGACTTAATTTTCAATGATTGTCTACACTAATTCACTACAGTGATTTCAATAATATGGCAAATTAGAGATAATAGAAGATTTAGATCTCTTTTCAACTGACAAGGAGTGGTCTTCAGATTGATGTTCAGGATGACAATGAAAGTAAAAAGAATGAGAGATTTTGTCCACATAGTTATGCTATTAGTGAGTTATTGATCATTAATGAACTATTCTTTAAAGCTGTTAGGTTGAATGAATTACAGTATCCAAAATAATTCAAATTAATGTAAACGGTTCTAATTTTATAATTGAGTTCACTTTTTTCCCAAAGAAAAAGGAGGAATAGTCCCAATTAATCAGCTTTATATAGTGTGGCTCATAAGAAAGAACTGGGTAATAAGATAATACTTCATTGATTTATGAGAAAATAATTTACATTTAAGTTAAAAATTTAAAGCTATAACCTTTGGTCACAAATGGGAAATTTTCCTTTATTTATAGAACAGAATTAAATTGGAGCAGCTTACCTAAAGAAATTATCGATGAAGCCCTTACTTGGAAAATGGCAATATTTTCGTAGAAATTACTTTAATTCAAACAAAAAATAAGGAAATTAAATTATAAATGTCTATTTACAATATAACTATAACCTATAGTGATATTTTTAAATAATCAAAATGTAAATATTATTTTATAATATATATTATTACAGACTTTATATACCTATAATGTCAAGTAAGAAATAATACAACTAGTTACACCTAATTTTCACCTAATGTTGCTTATTTGTAAATAATAATAATAATATCTCCACAACTACGATATCATTCTCAAATGCTAAAATTGATTCACTAAAGTATCATCCATTGAATTATGGAATTATGAAATTCCATACATTTATGGAACTTGATAAAGATTTCTAACACTCTATAAAAAGTATTTTGCTCTATATGGAGAAACCTATCATTCTCTTTTGACTGAAAATGTTAAACTCAAAAACTCTATATTTTAAAGCAAGAAAGTTAGAGATCTATCAAAAATTGTCTCTAATTTTTTAGTATAATAAGAGAAATATCAAAGACCTATTAAATTTATAGTATGAATCATAATAAAACCAGAATTTAAGAATAAATGTTTTTGGGACTTGACTTTCCCTCCACAAATATACTTCAATTTTCTCTTCCTTTAACTGTTTCACAAAATAAAGTTAGATAAGAGATATGCTTCGTTAAAAGTAGAAGTAAACAGAAAAATATTCTTAGGGGATTGTGAGTTATATTAAATTTGACATGGGATTTTCAAGAATTTAAATTTTCACCAATCAATGAATTATATTGAACTATTCTAACATTTTGGTGTTATTAAATCAATCATTTTGTTCATTATATACATAAATAAGAAGTAGTATCAGTTAAATTCAACACCATTTAACGTCTGTGTTGATTCTTTTATTTAATGTGTGCCTCATACCGTATTCGATTTCTCAGTTAAACATCATATTGCAATCATAATTAGTTGATAGAGAATAATTCTACAATACTGTTGTTGTTCAAAACCAACCAGAAAAATAAAAACATTTAGTAGTGACTATGAAATAATCTTTTAGTTCTAAACAATACATTAAAAGCTTGAAACTGCAAAGATTTATAGTTAATAAAATACAATCATTATATACAATACTTAAGTAAAAGTACAGCAATATTAAAATTTTGAAGAAGTATGTTCATAGTACCTGGAGTTACACTACCTTAAGTCTTGCGAGTTCCAAGGATTAACTTACAACAAAAAATGTTCATTACGTTCAAAAATGTTGTATAACGCAATTACTTTTATAATTATTAGAGACTAAAAGTAATTTTTTAGGCATAGTTTCGTTGTGATTGCAGTTTTAAAAGAATCATTTAACTGTTCGGCATTTCCTCTAATACATCGCAAGTTTACAATATTAATGGCCAAATGTTAATAATTAATTTCTCTCTTCGCTTACCATTATTTACTTATACTTCTTTACCAGTAGTTTCCAAGAGGGTTTGTTTCATACTGAAAAATTTCACGTCTAACATCTGTCTAGGCATTTCGAATCTTTCTGCAATCGATCGCATGTGATGCCTGCTGCCATCAGTAGAGAGTTTCTGAAATACATCGATTCTTTCTGGCATCGGTGAACTTAGGGCGGAAGATTCAAATATTTGACCATCTACTTTCATCTAATTTTTACATACCAAACTATATTGGGTGTTTTGTTGCCAAAATTTCCTTCTAGATCTTTCTTGACAACCATAGTATTTTTATTGTTTTTCATATTCCAATTAATACTATGTATAACACTATGCCTTAGGCATAGGTGATGCAGAAAATATGTATGAATATATTTGTAAGGTTTTCATAAATTACTCTTCAGAAAAATAAAATTTAGGTCATTAATACGATGCTCTATTGTCAAAATATCTAAATTTTAATGTGTTAATAAAAAATTAAATAGAATATATTTATAATTTTTAGTAAGATACATAGGATAATATTAACCATAACAAAAATTTTAAAACAATACAGTAATAGAAGACAAAATACAAAAGGGTGATTGATAGTAAAAATGGAAATTAGATGGCCCTTAAGTATTTTTAAAATTATTTGATAATAATCTTTACATATCATGTACTGAATACCCAAAGTAGAAGTATAAATATTTTACAAATACTAAATCTTAAATCATGAATGATATTAAGGGAATGTTATGCGGGAATTTTAACTCCAGATTTTTTATTATTTGAGTAATCAGAGTTTAAGCTGTTGCTTGCATGTTTTTAGTGAAATTGCTAATAGTTATGCACCATTCATTATTAGGGAAAAACTGTGTTTATCAAATATTTATTAATTTAATGCCATTAAAAGCAGCTAGTATATGGTTGCATTTAATTGAATTAATAATTGGTGTATACTGCCTTTAACCTTTATGATGCAAGAACCAGATTGCCTTTTGGAAATCAATGGTGTGGAATGAATAAACCACTATGGAATTTTTATTTATTCAGCATGACTCTTGCAAACAAATTGTAGGGTAATTATAGTATTGGACTGAATAATGGATAAACATCTTTATCCACACCCTGAAAAAAAATCACATCAGACAGAATTCAAATCAGTATTAATCCTTTGTATCATAAAATTTGCATGCTAATGGAACCATAGCATCAGAAAATTTGCATGCAAACCATTTAACCAATGAGGCAGGGCTTTAAATATTATTGCTTCATCTATAATAGAATTTGCCTATTCAGAAGTTAAACGCTTAAGAAGCATTATATTTTTTGGTTAAAATGTTCAGAAATTGTCTTCAAATATAGGCTAAAATTAATAAACTTAAAATTTTACTGATATGACAAAGGGCAGTGCATTAACTTTTGTTCGTTGTCAAGTATGCAAGAGTTTCATAGAGCTATGGAATTATCTATGTCTATTAATTTAAACATTTGAAGACACAGCAAATGTTGATTATAAAATATAGAATTTCTTCATGGAAATGAAACTTAAGTTTCACTTGAAATATATTTCTTTGTAACTTATCACATCGATTTTTTTCAGTTTGCAAATATAGGATCTCATATAATAAATAAATGCGCTGCGCTGCTGTCTGCGCTTTAAAAGGAAGCGTTTTGGAATGGAATCATTTATTCCCCAAATTTATGAAAATTATCAATTATCATGAAATGGACATAAGCCAATTAACTAAGATAAATTTTTTTTGAGAACGCTCACTATCTCGCTGTTTAACAGGCAAATATAGACTTGACAATTGAATTCATCGGTAAATGTTTATAAATAATTAAAATTAGCAATGAGATTTGAAGGTTTTAGATTTGAGAAGCAGATTCGTCGGGTAAATTTTCAATGAAATAAGAAACGGGCTGATTGAAGAAGACCCAAAAGATGAATCAGTCCTGGCGATGACCACTGATGGCGGATCCTAGGATTACTCAAATGTAGAAGTGTTTAGATATTCTGATGACTAAGTCGAAGCGATTCATATTCCGGTTGATAATATTTCTAATTTACTACTTTTTCTAATTACTCATGATTTAGTTGTTTAAAACTTATTTTTTTATAATTGGTAATATATAAAAGTGTTTACACATGTTTCGTATCGACTCTTAACGCGCACAGAGTAACAAATTTCAGTTTTCGTTTGATTTCACCTAACAAATATAAAAAGTCAACGATATTTTATACATAAATTCTTACAATTAAATCGCTCATTCATTAGTAAATCTCTCTGAATTCATTTTCATTCCATTTCTCACGAAAAAAAGATAAGTTTAAGAATGCGAAGAAACATTAACGGATTAAGTAACCATTCGCCTCTAGGAATTCTTTTAATAATACTATCAATTAACTATAACATAACCCCTTTCCCATTTTCGGAGAAGGGATTTGAAGAGAAATATTTTTCCTCAACCCAAATATAAAATATAAAAATGTTGTTAATAAAAATAAATCGGCAAAGTCATAGTTGTAATTAGCTTAGTTATTTCACCGTGCTACCTGTGATAAAAATATTTTGTGGTTTTCCTCGATTGATTTTATAAAATGGTTGCTCTCCAAATGTTTATTTAGCATCCTTAATGATTTGTTATCTTCAGAACATTCGGCAGCCATCTAAAACCCTCCGCATGTCACCATGGAAATTTTATCATGTGATATTTTCGATAAGTCCTAAGGTCTGATTGTGAGTAAATATAGTATGTTATTTATAAGGTGAATTCCCTACCACAGCAAATATTAGTTAGAGAACATTATCCCTGAGTTATAACCTTTGCAGAAATTTTGATAACGGTTCTTATTCAATGATTTACACACAAAAGTGAAGTTGGATCAATAAATTTAAAACATATTAATTTATTTTAATAGATAATTCATTTCTATGGCAGAATGGAATATATGAATTTAAATCAGTTCAAATGCAGCATAGATAAAATCTAGAGCAACACAATTTTACTTCTCCCTGTTTGAATGAGGATTCTTTTTCAATATGTATCAATCTCGTACGCAATCATATCCTTAAATAATTAATTTTCATAAAGTGATCTTAACATTTGCTATCGATGTCAAATTTTCTGAAAGAACTATAGTTTTAAGCATCAGTTGATAACATTTTTTTGTTCCACGTGATTATATTGTTCTACTATCTAACCATCAAAATATATTTCATATATCAATTATATATTATATATAAAAATCCGTTCCGGTTACAATGTTCCAACAATTAAGCTCATATTCATTAAACTCATACTTGGCCCTCTCTTTTGATCGCTTACAATGAGTACACATTTTCGTCTTAGATGAATAAAACGAAGACCATTCTCGTTAGTATTAAGTGAGACGCGATCGCATACCAATGGTTTCTGTCCTTACTAAATTTCTTGCAGGGCAAACAATTCAAGATAGAAGAAGAAATCAGACAAACACTGGTTAAATTTTTGGCCTCTAGAGATAAGACATTCTTTAAAAATGGGATATACAAAATGCTATCACGCTCTAGAGAAGTCATAAATAATGATTGCAATTGAATTATTCAATATACTTTATTCAAAGTATGAAAAACTCTATTCCTTTGTTTCATTCTAAAAACGGACAGAACTTTCCGGTAGACAGCTATATATATATATATACATATTCGTGTATGTATGAACAAACACGAATATACATATACATATACTACTTAACTTATGTATGGTTGGACGAAGCAATCGTAACCTCGTTTCAAATATGCTTTTTTCCAGATTCACGAATTATTTCGTAACCTTGGTGAAGATAGATAAAATTTGTTTTGATATGTTAAATTTAAGTTTATAAGAGCAGTATTCATCTGCTGGATCTTAAAAAAATACTTCGTATAATCTAGTAGGACCTTTGTGGAAGAGAGTGAAAGATGAGCAAATATCGCTTTCTGATCCTTACCTACCCTCCCAACGATCTTTACAAAGCAAATTTGTCGGATTCTTCTCCATCAACATCGACATTCTTCGATGAACAGATATAAAATGTATTTAATGAATGTTTTAAGTGACGTGGTGATAGATCTTACGGTGACGTTTTAATGGTATTGGCGTTTTAGATAACTCGTTTAAGGAAATTACTTCCAACCGAAATTTTTATACATTAACAAAGACCGCACCAACATCCACTTTCTGGACAATTACAGTGTGGTCGTAAAATCAGCAACAGACGTCACAGACATACAGACCCTGAGAGGAAAATTTCCTCCTCAGCTGGGATTTGAACCCGGGATCTCAGCGTTAGAAGATTAGCATGTTGACCATTCCGCCGGCAAAATTACCGATTCCGATTATACAAGAATATAAAGCAGTTAATTTACCTCTCTTTTTTGAACTGCCTTATCCGGAAATGCGAAGGATAAGCTTTCATCTATTCATGAAATTCATTTTTTACATAGCTGAACTCGTGATCTTGTGTCAATTGAAAATTTCCCTGTGACCAAACCTTGAAACAATATTCCCGCAGAATCGCTCTTTCCGATGTAAATCGCTGCTCCCTCTCTATTCCTCCTCCTTAGGGCAGTGCGCCTCTTACGGATGGCAGTTGCACTCTGGCCTGCGATTGGCCCTTCTCTTCTGATCATCCCTCTCGCAGAGTATCACGCGGCGGGGGCGTAGGGGAGAAAGGAGGGGGGCGCTTAAGAGGCTCCGCCCACGGCGAACCCCGCCCCCGCGCGGAAGGATACATGATGGCGCGGAGGAATTCCGAAGGAAGAACCGTTCTCTCCCGTTCGCTCCTTGAGGCTGCGGGGGCGGTGGGGGGGTGATCTTCAGAAGAAGGGAGGGGATCGTGTGGGAAGGGGGAGAAGCGGGTTGAAGGAAGAAGTCTAGTGGATAATGCATGTCCGCATGAAACTAGCATCTTCGGTGGGAAAGGAGACCGCTTGAGTTGCTGTCGGGGAAGACATCTTCGACAGCGACGCTGTGGTCCATTTCTCATCCGGATTCGTAAAGTCTTGGGAGCTCTCCAATTTCTGGTGCCTTGCGACACGTAGAACCACTTCTGACGGTGGTTGATCGCAAAATTTCGTACAGAAGGAGATAAAGTGGGGGAGGCGAAAGGGTGTTCCGGCGGCCGAGGCTGCCATCAGAAGCCGGAGAGTTGATTGCGGGACCATCGGAGTAAGGATTCGCAGTTAATCCGCAACAGAACGCGTTGAAAGTGATTTTTCCTCGAGATAGGCTGTAACTTGAGCACGAGAAGAGAAGACGGCAACTGCTGAAGGTGAGCCAAAAGAAATAGAACTTATATCTCATAAATTGAAGCAACTCCAATAATATTAAGTGCTGAAGTGATCCTCCAATCTCATAGTATCATGTCAGCAATGCATTTTAAATAGTACAGGAATCTCCATAATGTGCTTTTACATAGTCTGAGGACTTCATATCTCTTAAATAATCCCATTTCACATGAACTAGTCAATTACCCAATCTTTATTCCTATTTTACGGAATTTTTGATATTATGCGAGAACAATAAGATATAGCTTTTCTTTTATTTCCTGGTACAAAATGAACCAAAGAAAAACTTTTCCGGTTAAGATTTTACAATTAACTGCTATATTTTCAATTCCATCAATTAAACCAAATTTCCCTAATTAATACGTAGCCAGATAGGTGAATGCGCTAAATTTATATATACGTTTTTTCACTACTTTTTGTTTAGTTATGTAGATAAAATTTATCGGAAAAGCAAATAAAATAAAACTGATCAAAGTGCTAAAAATTACTTTTAGCAGTTTAAAAGCTTTTTATCTTGAATTTGAAAACGGGATGTACCTTCGGAAAAACCTGCTTGATGTACGAAGTTTCGCATGAACATGAGGTTGAACATGATTTTTGAGAAAAAATATTTTTAATCATCCGATTGGAATAACCATGATTTACTATAGAGTGACCATATTTTAAATAATCATCCTCGACCGTCTGATGTATATAATAAAGTAAATAAGGGACTAATCTATTAATCCGTAACAGCCTTCTATTTTCCACCCTTAAAATACTTGTTTCGACACACAATTTCCGGACTTTGATACTGTTGTCTTGTATAGAATGATCTATCAAGTGTGTGAGAACTTAAGTTTTTGAGACTTTTAAACTATTCCGTTGGATTTGTTTTCAACCTTCGTTAATCCGACCGGGTTTCCCGATATCGACGACATATTTTCTGGCTCTCTCCAGCTAGAAGAAGGAATGCTCACAAGAGTTTCAAAGGTTTTCAAAAGATCCTTAACTTACTTATTTATATTTATACCCATTTCTGCTAATTTTACACACAATATATATAATATTTAAAATACAAAAATTCTCCCACGAGAAACCAATCCACTACTTCAAGAATCTCTCAAAGTAGACAACAGCTACTTACACTTTACACAGAGATCAAAAATCTTTTTGTACATTTTTCAGATCTAGGGATCCAAATTCTTTAACTCTTTACTTAAATGCATAAAAAATATAGCTTTGTAAAAGGTTTCAGAGATAAATTATTTAACTGCTTCTTTCAGGGCAATTTTTAAATTATTACTTTTGATCTGTTCAAATATTTTTCTATTGTTTTGATAGCTTTTAATAATTTCCTGCTTTCTAAATTCATTATCTTACTCCACAATGATATCTAAAAAATTATTCAAATTGTTATGTTCATTCCTACATTCAAACAACAAAGAAAATTACATCGTGAAAATGTAAATAGTTCTTCATTTTCTGCAGAAACTCATTAAATTAATACAAGTTTGTGCAGCGTTAGGCATTTGTTAATCGTACTGAAGTTGAAGAAGTACAAACCTATCCTATTTAATATTAATTTTACCATATTCATCTCATATAAATGCCTTATTCTGAAATATTCATGGAAGAGTCATTTTCATTTAAAGATTAAGTGAATTTTGAGAAGAAAGAAAGAAATTCAGTTTGGAATTCACCGATTCTTTCAAAAATTGTATAGCGGCAATTTTTCGGATTATTTTGGTAAATATATAATTAAACGAAAATGTATTTTTATTGTACTTATCTAAATATCTTCCTTACTTCATTGAAATTCTCAAGCATAATATTCTCATGAATTCAGTCCGGGAGTCCTTCACAAAAGTTCCGACACAATATGAAAATTTTCACCAAAACAGATCCCAAGGGAGGGAAGGTGACGTGGAGATAAACAATAATGCCTTTCCGATTGCCTTTCAAAACCTAACCCACGGCCCATTCAATTCCTCAAAAAGTTACCCTCGGGCGCGGAGAAATCGCAAAACTCTTACGTTCTCAACCGAAAAATATCTCTCCACATCGACAGATATCGTACGCCCCAAAAAATATCGGAAAGGCAAACACTGTAACCGATATTTTATGTCTCGCATAATAGGCAAAAAAATAACGGAGACACCCCTTCTTTCAAATTCCTACCGCAACCCCTTCCCCCGCGAAGAATACTTTTAAAAGCTTGATGGAAATTTGATGAAACCTACTCGGATATGCTTTCCACCTTCAGAGCCGTGACAGAGAAAGAACTGTGGAAAATACAACGACGTACTTGACGTCTCCTTTTCAAAATCCGTATTGGAAAAAAATGTCGACTGCAAAAAGAGAAAAATAGAGGGTGAAAACGTTTGGCTATTGCGGGTCATATATCATATGAAAAGGTTGTGAACACCGATATCGGTGGAAGGGAATTGGATGGGTGGGACTGTGGTCTGAGGGGAGGAATAAGGGGTTAGATAGCAAGGAAAAAAGGGGTGGCAATTGATAAGATAGGAAACGAAGGAAATATATTTAAAATAAAGCCTGAGTAACACTTTTTGTCTTATCTTATCCTGGATTTACCTATGTTATTTTTACGCTTCCAATTTTTTTTTGTTAAAGAGTATCCACAATGATGCGCTAAACTTCCCTTTTATTTTATTTATAAGTTTCTGATGCTATTAATGGTATAATTGCTATTCGATGAAAAACCTACAAAATGAATCATGATTTCAAAAACCCATTTTCCTTCAATTTTAGAAAACATTCAAATTTAAATTACATTCTAACGATAGATAATTAATGTATGATCTCCATGAAGGATATCAAAAATAAGATCCAACTTTCATTCTTTACAATACCATTACATAAAACAACAATATCATATTTATCATTTATTGAGTGAAGAAAAGGATGAGAGAGTGCACCTTCATCTGGAACAATTATTGATTTCTTGGGTTGGATGGGTTTTGAGTATTAATACCGCTGATATAAAGGACATCCTTCCGCAGATATCAAAAAAGGGAGGCGGTCATGTCTGAGGGGTGAGTGGGGTGAAATTTCGAAGGGGATGTTCGAGGAATTCGGAAAAGCCCTATTCGGAGGGCCTTTTTCAAGAAGGGCTGAAAGAGGAAGGGGAAATTTTCCGAATTGACATGTTTGGAGTGTGTGGATTTTATTATACGCGGCGTTAGGTTTGTAGAAAGCTCTTTTTTAACCGATGATCCAAATAATAATATGTAAAACCTCAAATGGAATGAGGACCTTTTACAATCGTACATTCGGAGGTTTGTGGAGCAGAATCCATAAAATTTCTCAGTTATTAATTTTGTAATTTTCCCTATTTCCATCTCTTTTCCTGCCACGAAATTCCTTTTTAAAAATCAAAAATTCTAATTCATTTGGCTCGAATGAGTATCTCGAATATATACACTCTCTTTCCCCATAATGTAGTAAGATAACAGAATAAGTGCATTTTTTATCACAAAAAGTGATTAATCATTTTTATAATTAATCAATTTATCAGTAATTATCCAATTTTGAAGATGACACATTAACATATACTATCAGTAAAAATCTTATCCTCCATATTTACTGAAATTTTCCTCCGTGATTTGGCTTCAGCGGTCGACTAAAAAGGAAAAAAAAATATATATATATATTTTCCTTTTTAGTATATATATATATATTAATCGGTCTTTATTCAAGAGTTAGAATTTTCATAAATTCATATCGATTAGTATATTCATATAATTTTATCACTGACAAAAGAAAATAATCGAAATAAATATAGAGCAAATTAAATTGTATTATTTTTCTTATTTTAATGGCATATTTCTTTTAAAAAATTATTATTTATAAAAACATTATTATTAGCTGTTTACTAAGAGAAAAGTCGAAATCTTTTTTGGTGCGGAATTCACCACGAAGAACGCTGAGAATCAAAAGGAAGTCGTGACGAAGGCGCACAAATTAATGCCTAAAATTTGAGACAAGTGTCGATGATTTCACGTACAAATGAGTTACCATGTTCCTCGGATAATTACACAGCGAAGGAGGCGTATAAACGAAACGCCACGCCCCTTTATGATTTCTGCTGCAAATAACTTAGTCGCACCTTCTTCTCCCTTTGTTGTTAAGAAACAGATTTTCGCCTCTCACCACAATGCAACTCGACATCTGACGCCTTTCGTTCTACTCGTTTGATACGAAGAAGGTCAATGTGTAAGGGAAACGTCAGCTGGAAGTCATTTATCACAACGGATATTCGTCAGCCTCATGATCGTCATAAAAGTATAGGGACGAAATACGTTTCAGAGGATGTTTATAAGAGTTTTGATGTGCTATCCACAGTCTCGAAATTAATGAAAGTAAATCCGCTCAAGATGAAATGGAGCTATAAAATAGAAAATTGATTATTTATTTTTACCGCTTTGTTTAAGCCGCATATAATAGAAGCTGAAATTTTAAGGGGATTAGATTCAATGAAATTCTATTATTTCTTTCAGCAGGACCAAATATTGAGGGGTGAGGTGATGAATCATCTGAGATCAACCAACATTTATGCCGGATTCTTCCAAAATGACAACTCTGAACGTAATTAGGTAAGTATGAGAGTTATATGATACGTTGTCTTGCAGTCAACTATCAGCCTGTTCATGTGTATGGATCAATAGCATGAACCTCATAAAAATGTTTATTTATTTTTTCTTCGAATATCAAAGAAACTATTTCACAGAAAATTATGGTTGATGATGGCAAGTTCTAAAGTACGTGTATTTTTTGTGATAATTACATAGTTACACAGTACATAGTTCGTTATAAATTTAAGATATGTGGATTTAATTAAAACTGTGAGTTGCCTAAATTGTTTCGTATGTAAGTAAAAAGAGAATCTCCGTCTCCAAATCCCTTAAAACTTTCAAAAGACATTACGACTGTCTCACAGAATTCTATTTCAAAATATGTGGTTAAAAGTAAAGAGGACCCTTAATTTTTCTCGTAGGACATTAAGTCAATCTTCGAGTCATAAAGTTCGTCTAGAACAGAGGGGTTGTATCCTAGACAGGAGTATATTTCCCCTGAGGAAACTCAGAGACTGTCTTAAGTTAACCCTAACTAACTAAAATAAACCGGTTCGAGAGGTACTTATACAAATAAAGGATAACGTACCTAATTACTTCATTTGTTCTTTCCATGCGTTGTTAATTAAATCTGTATATCCATTAAGGATAGCTTCCTTGAATTTTAACGTGAGCGCATACTCTAGTTAAATATCCGGATTAATGCTAAGATAAATTCTATCACTTTTACTCGAAGAACAAGTAGAAAGAGTTTGTGTTGCAATGTTTTTGCTGTTTTTTTCTTTTTGTCGAAATTCGTTTCTAAACGTAAATAACGTTTTTTGATGCCTGGAGAGTCCATAAATATAATTTAAATGTTAGAGGAAAATACTAAAAGAGTTGGTTTATTTAATTGTGATTTACTCGATTCATATATTTTTGAAACCAAAACGTATAATCTTCGTAATGTTTGAACTGAATATACCTAAATTTCTTGGATATTAAAATTGATGAGCTGCATCCCAGATTGTTTTAAGAATGTGAAATTCATGTACTCTTCTCCTTTATAAGGAACTATTTTAATTTCAATTTCCCCTTCTACAACTGGTTGGTTTTAGTTCCTTTTAATTAAAAACCAAAATAATAATGTACTTCAGTCTTATTCATTGACACTGCGCATTATACTACATATGTATGTATATTTGAAAGTATTGGTGTCATTTTAACGCAATTCGAAGGAGATGAGAGATGGTCATGGATGAGGTCGACCGACCGAAGTCTATTTCTGCAGTGTTTGAGGAAGCCGTGGGACGGCAATTAGAGGGTCGTGAAAGGTCGAAGCACCCTCGGGGGTTAGGAGGGCTGACGAGTGACCAATGGCTTCTTGCCCGAGGCACAGTCCCTTTCGTGATGTATAGAATTGCTTAACTCTCGGGAGGTATAATGATATGCTGAAAGATATTTACCCAAAAAGAAGATTAAATGTCATTAAATTTATTTCTTAATCATACTATCATAAAAATAAAAGTGCATATCTTGACTTCCAATTACCCTTCACCAATTTTCATGGCTTTAAGTCGACCACAAGTACCTATTCAGCTTGGTTCTAATTAGGTTAGTTCAATTTTGCCCATTATCTGAAAAAGATCGCTTAATTTTGGAAGATGGAATAAAATTTTTGGATCTTACTTTATTTACAATCAATTTTTAGAATATGAATATTCATCGTATCTTGTCTAAAAACTGAGATCAAGAAAAACATTTCGTTGATCGCATAGTAAATTATTTATCGTAGAATTTTTGTAAAACAATCAATCAACAAATGAAATATAGTCTAAAATAATTGCACTTTTAAAAAGAGATAATGCAGATGTATTGTCGATGAAAGTTGAAAATCACAAGTTTAATGCCTCACTCGTAACGTAGAAAGGAAAGGAGAAAATGAGCTCTCAAAGTCCTTGTATTTTTCTCATCTAATTCACATCAACACATTCACTTATGTTCTCAATCAGCATTACTCAGGCCTAATAAACAATAGCGACTCATCACGAGAAAAACCGCAACTAAGCGTTAAGGGAAGAACAAAAAAATCTGAGAGGGACTACGCCGTGATGGACATCCTGCATAAAACAGCTGCGGTGATATCCTAACCTTACTCACTCGGTCCCATTTCCCCACCTATGCCTTTCACGCCCGCTTATATGGATGCTGCACCGACCCCACTACGTCACCACCGAGGGCACATCACCCCTCCCCTATATTACCCATGCGTGGCATTTCCCTTCGGCCATTCAGAACCTTCACGGGACCACGTAATCGGATAGCAGGGGTGAAATGAGAGGGTGAAAAAGGAGGGAAGTGTCAGTGGGGGAGGGCTATTGGGGTGGGTAAGGACCCGGATGATTGGGATTAGTCGGGCGTGATTAATTGATTCACAACGATCCAAGCAGGCGACTGAGACTTGCATTCTACCACAGGTGTCAATCCCTACGGGACCCTTTCGGGACCTACTTACCCTCCGCGTCCATTGCTAAGGGGGGTCCACCCGGCCTCACGCATAATATGCCTCCCCTTTTGAATTCCGTTTCGTCCCAGTTTGGCAAATTAGGTACGGTGTAAGCATCACGTGACGTTAGCCAATGGATGCATGCAGAGTGCAGCTTTGTAGTCCTTTGTTTGAGGATAAGAAAAAACCATTTTAAGGATAATAAATAACTTAATCCGTCGGAATAATACCGAGATGAAAGTTCAAGGTATTTAAAATCGACACGTGAGATAGAGTAGGATAATATTTTGATCATCTTAAAAAATAAACAGGGTATTTTACACAAACTCATTGGATTATGATTTTAATCCGAAGGGATTGGTTCTATGAGTTAGATACATCTGTAAGCTTCACTTGTTCGGAATAAGATGATGTCAGATAAATAAACAAACTACTTTCTCTCTTGAATACTACTGCATTCCAATGACTCCTTCTTCTCTTCTTTTTATTCGATAATTTTTGATTAAAATAGATGTTTTTCTTATTTAAATTCGCATTAGTCTCAGTAAAAATTCAACATTGATATTTTGAAATTGTTTGGGTAAAATGTTGTAAAAAAGAAATAATTATTCTTAAGGCATTTTTATGAGTTGAATATTGAAGGTATCTCATTATACTAGCCCATCTGATTATTTTATTCATTTACATAACGTGCAGCATAATCTAAAAAATCATACGTGCGTGAAGTAGGCAGGTAGCTTGGATGAACGAGAACCAAAATCAAAACATTGTTGATTAAATGCGAGGATAGATCTACAACCTAGTATCCAACATATAATCGCACGTTTATTGACTTAACAATATGAGTTTACAACAAATAAACTTAAAAAAAATTAATACACAAAATTATTAGAATTGTAATATGAAACTTGAGAAAAGTTTAGGGACCAAAGTGCGATCTTGAATTCTTTTAAATTGCAGTGTATTTATCTAAAAGACCATCTCTGAATTATAGTTATCATCTCAAACCTTCATATATATATTATTTGAAAAGTTTGAAATATTCAGAGAAAAAAATTTAAAATTCTTTATTATATGGTGAAAATATTTCGTTATAACATTTTCTTAAAAATCATTGCTGCCGAAATTATAGCTAAAATTTCCTTCTCACTTCAAAAATCAATTTAAAATTTTCCTCGTCTTATTTAATAGATGTTGAAAGATTTTAATTAATATGATTAATATAATTTCTTAAAGCACTGAGCTGTATCTTCCAGGAAAAGAATCTGTTTATAGGGTCCAGATCAGGGGAGTGGATTTACACAACAGGCCTAAAAAGCTTTCGTTCATGAGAATAAGTTTGGGTGTTTAGTTCCTCACACTTCCTTATGCATTCCTTCAACCGAGACATTCTTTGCTATGAACATTCAATATGTTATCCGCGACTTAATGATCCCATACATCACCCGTCATCCGACCTTTCTTCTAATGTTCGATAAACACTAAACGTGCCCTAGAATCACTCGTGAAAACATCGTAAAAGTGAAATCACTAAAAGCATTTCGCATTATCATGGTCATAACAAAAAACAATAACATACAATCAATTAACTCTGTATGTCATAATAAATTAATCTTTCCTTGTAATCCTTATAATGCGTGTTAAACAAAGTTTATTCACTTTTACCGATCTCGTAATATCCCATTGTCCATCCGTCCACTCCAGGATAAAAGCTTAACTCACAGTGAGGCAAAGAACTTTTTGATCGAGCACCGACGCATGTTTTGAGGGATAAACACAAATGTCCTCGAGATTATGTATCGAGTGATCGATTGGGGCATATTTTTTGGTTTTCGCGCAGGTTACCGGGACAAAGGATGTCAGAAGAGCGGAAGCCTCCCAGCCATCATCCGCCACAACTTCCCATCCTTCCCCCAGGACTGCAGGGAGGCCCCATGGTGACGAACGGGGGCGGTGTGGTCGGCGGACCGCCCCCGCCGGGCCCTACGGAACTCTGCGGTGCGTGTGTGCGTCCCATATGCGACCGCTACATAATGCGCGTGGCGGATGCCTCGTACCACGAAAGGTGCCTCCTTTGCGACGCATGTGGCACGCGTCTTGCCCACACTTGCTACACGAGAGACTCGAAGTTCTACTGCCGATTGGACTACGATAGGTGAGTGCGATCATTAAGAGACCTTTTGAAATAAACGGAATCATGTTAATATTAAAGATTAAAAAAACAAATCAAATGCTGAAATTGGATAAATACTAAACGTGCTAATGATCAAATCACATAATTTCGGAGCAAAAATTGATTGAAAAAATATTTTCCATAATATTTAGTCAATGACGACAAATTTTAATTTTGCCATAATGTTTACATATCTCGATAAATTCTCTCCTTCTATATTTTTTAACTTCGCAACGGTCTCCTTAACATATTAGAGGACCAATTAACGTCTATTCAGCGAGGTAAGGAGACAATAAACCAATAAAAGCTTTCATGAAAAACTACAAGATATGGATCTTTTGCGACTCATCATCTGACATGACGACTAACGATGCTGTAAGAACGATTTTGTGGTTTTAATGTGATATGAACTGTTCCTCACTCGTAAAAATAAATAAGGATCAGAAGGTAATTTGCAAAGAAAGTTAATTCGTACGATACATAAATAAACGCTGAAAACAATGCAACGAATATAAAGTGAAATTAAAAACGATTTTAAAATTGTTTTAATGGCATAAGATTTATTTCAATCAAAGAAAACTTTTAGTATGGAACTGCATTCTTATTTTCTTAAATTTATTAATTTTGTGTTATTTTTATATTAATTTTATTATTATTTATATATTTATTATATGTCAAAAAACAATTTGTTGTGAAGTGTTCGGAAACTAAATTTTCAGTAGATATCAGATGCCTTTCCATCTTTCTTAAAATCATAAAATTTAATGCACAACAATACAATTAATTCATAAATTATGCTTTTATATTTAAGATAGTTAATTGTTGATTGTTTTTTCGGGGGAAAATGTCACAATTGATTTCAGTTCAAAATTATTTCTTGACCTTAATTATTATTCTCTAAACCCTGGAGGATAATCAAGCTAGGAAAAATCATGCACATATTTCTGCGAAAGCTTTCTTCTTCTAACAAATCTTCCTTCAGTTACCATTTGACCCTTCGGAGTCAAAGTGGGGTGCCCGCCCATGGTTATCTGCTTCCTCTTGCATTGGGCACCAGAATCAGATCCACAGTTGGAGAACTCTTTTGGATAACAAACAGCTTTTGTTTGTGCGGGAAGAGCCTCGGATCATTCCAGTTGTTTACGCCTGAAGGCCCTTACCCATTCCAGTACGCTCCAAGTATACTCAGCTTTTCGTGACCGCATTTTCCTTTCTCCCTTAGCGTGACCTCTGACTTGATTCGTTTTCAGTTCAAGCCCTTACACTTTCCACTAATGGATTAGGCGAAGACTATTCTCGGAGAGAAGATGGTGTACACTTAGAGTTATGTACTCCTCAGAGTTCTCTCTGGATAGAACAATATACAAGCGTTTCCGGAGGGAAAAATAACACGAAGTATAAAAGACTCTTTAAGACTTTTTTGTCGCTTGTAAAGATACAGTTATTTATTTGGCGTGTAAACTCGTGAAAGTCTAAATCGCATTCTTGCAAGGTCAGAAGGTTGGTAACGTGCTGATGATGATAACTGGAACTGACGTTATATGCATGATCATGAAATCTCTCAAATTGAACTAATCCTTTTCAAAGATAAAATAATTAGGTCATAAATGAGCCTATGATGAGTAAAACTTATAGATATCAATCTAAAAAGAGATTATTGAGAATATTGTTTTAAACGCTTTCGTAATTTGCCTTCTATCCTAAAACTTGTATTATGATGCGGAAATTCCTTATGAAGGGACGAATGAAAAAGAGATTATTTATGAAGGGGCGGTCTAAAAGAAAATCAATAGAAAATGTTTGCATTGGCCAACTTTAGAGTTGAGGTTAAACGAACAGTAAAAATATACGATTATAATCTTAACCAATGAGATAGGTGATCAACTTGGTACGTATTCGATTCTACACATCATAACAGTTTAAATTTATCATAGCATTTTTTCACCAAAGGAATCGCTTTACGTCGCCCCTTTTCTTTTTCACTAATAATACTTCTATCGGCGGGATCACATATTTATAATTAAACTACTTATTTTCTTTTCAGCCTAAAGTTTAACTACATTCAAAATTTAGCTCTAAATAATCCATTAACTATTACAAATTACAATATTAACTATTGGGATCTTGGTTTATGCATATTAAAATATTAATTTAGTGGGGTGTCGTATTTTTCATGAAGATTTTGTAAACTTGGAATAATAAACAATTACTTGAACAAAGATTACTGACATCTTATTAGCTTATATTAAATAAATTATATCAGTTTCCATGGAATGTTTTAAGTATGATCGAGTTATATTTTTTATAGAATCAAAACTCGAAGTGAATAATATATATGCGTTTTAAAATAAACTGTTTAGCCTTGTATATTCTAAGAACCCTAAATAGGATATTTCTGAAATACTAATTAGGAAACTAAAAATACAATACACCATTTATAAGGGTCTGAAGTTACAGTAATGATAAATTAGAGTAAGGAACGAGCAATCAATACTTGTTACATATTGAATCGTGATTTAATTCTGATTTTCTCTTCAATGAATCATAAAATTATAGTTGCAAGGAAACTTTATTACTACTTACGACTGCTTTTGAGAAGTTAAATTTTACATTTAAATTTATTTGTTTAAATTTATTCTGTTATCATAAAGACATTTATCACTAATTTATGCAACAACTGTGCCATTTAAGTATTTATTACTTTAAACGAATAGATAATTTAATAACGACGATTTAAATGATGCTTTTCATTACAGATTCACTTATTCCCTTTGCCAACCTTCATTGATTTTATGACAACAGACCATAGCTAGGGACCCTGTAAAATCTATCAAGGAAAGTAATTATGGGAAAGGTCAAGGAAAAGTTGACGATAGAGTTTAGAATGTAGACAGAATAGCGTTCGTGGATGGGTTTTGATGTGAGAAGGGGGACGAGGGCCGTTTGATATGCGCGTGTGCTTTAGATGCGAAATGGTCCTCTTAATCGGTTCATTTTAGACGCACGCGCGAGTTAGGGGATCATATATGCAGTCCTCAGAGGGAGGGGAAATATCTTCGAAAAAAAATGAAGGCCATAAAGTTAAGGAAGGAGACGGAGTAACTCGCTCTTTTTAAGCTATCGCTTGTCATAAAATTAAGCCGCAGTCTCGGAGTAAGCTGAAGGATTTTACTTTCTTTAGCTCTTATTGAACGAGCGCAACATCTTTAAGAAGTATGGTAGAATTTGGTTAACATATTCCATATTTGGAAGCTGACCTACAATTATACATTTATATACATATAATCATGGAGTTAGTTTAATTAATTTCTAAGAATAAATAATTTTAAACTTGTTATTTAAGTCAACGCTTAATCATGAAACATAAATTATAACATAACTGTTCATCGAAGGGGAATGACAATTATTAGCCTGAAAATTCATTGAACATAATTTTTCTAATATTACCAAACCAAAATTAGCAGCTACAAACACTATTATGTAATCAAATCTAATACTAATTTTAAAGAATTAAATCAAATAATTACGATTTAAAATGTAGCAAATAAACTTACACGAATAAATGTATAATCTATAAGTCGGGTTTTATAGAAAATTCAATTTCATTAAATTGTGCCTTTATTTTTGCATTAAATAAATATTTCTGAAATCCAACATCATAGGATATCTACAAAATTCATTCCACTCCTCGTAATCTGCATTATAATATATCCGGTATGCAGTTTCTTTTGAATTCAACTGAAATGCCAATAAGGAAGCATTGCTTAATCTCTAGTTTGGTTCATGAATGCAGCATGTTTAGAGATGAAACTTATCTCAAGAAGAATTAGGGAAATGTAAAAAAATCAAGAAACAAGGCTCAGCCGAAACAGCAGGATAACACGGGGAAGCATGTGGCTGGCCGCTATCCTTTGACCGATAGACAGAATAATCTATTATTACATTCGCATAGGGAGACTGCGGTATTTATACCCATTTATTATCCATTACACCCTTGGCTCCCTTACCATCAGCGGAGTTGAAAAAAACATCCTCCCCCTAGTTTTCATGCTCCTAACCCTTCCGCACATCTCTTTTGAGGCCGTCGAAGGGGGCTTTCCACCCTTTTTGCCATTGTTGGCGGAATCAAGAATTGGGAGCAGTCAGGCATATGCCTCCTCTCCACCCCTTTTATTCTAACATCTCTATAATGGTTTTTGTTGGAATCCATTTCGGTCAAGAGAATAATTTTTAGCATCTCATGCGCTTGCTCACCTGTTCCCCCTTCCAATTTGTATGCTCTCTTTCTTATTCGCTATTTCACTATCGCTATCCACCAAAAGTGTGCGACATATATCTCGGCAATCAGTCTTTTATATCATCATGCACTTTTCCTTGATTATGAAGGTGTTTTTTCTGACTTACCGACATCTGGTATGTTATCTAATCGATCATTGTCACTCTGATGCGAGCATGTTCTTTTTTCGCTTTTCTAGGACATCTTGGGGAAAGTTTTTTAGAATTCCAATCACCCTTCTTCTATACCATCTTTTCTCTCTGTCGCAGTGATTGATCGTAGTTTATTCTAAGAGAACTCGGATTTGTTATTATTCATGAAAAGGGAGTCTTAGGAAAAACCTATATATATTAAACATTCTAAGGAAATACTTTGCTGACATGTAATTAAAATATCAATAAAGAGTAATAGATTCGTAAAAGTTCTAACATAACCAATTTTTTCGAAGTTAAATAATATTTATATATATTTTAAATTCAATGAATAAATCTTTATTTCATATTATAAATCTCTAGATTCATTCATTTCTTGTACAGGAATCAAACTTGTAAGAAGAATTTTAAAGCGTGCATTTTTTTCTAAGAGCCGCATAAGCATATTTAGAAAGAACTTCAAAAGAAAATTGTCCATTTCTTCCTTTATTTGATTCAAAGACCCCACAAGCATCCACTCACTGGACAATTACAGTGTGGTCGTAAACATAACAATGGACGTCACTAACATCCAGACCCTGCGAGGAAAATTTCCTCCTCAGCCGGGATCTGAACCCGGGACCTCAACGTTAAGAAGATTAGCATGCTAACCATTTTGCCAGCGAGGACGGCAAATGTCTTGTTTTATAAAAATTAATATATCATTTCTGTTATGTCAATTTCTGTAATTCGTAGAATCCTGGAGGGACTTAAAAGGTAATCCATATAGAGAAAGTTATAACTAAAATCGTAAAGTTTTTGGTTACTTTATTTCTGATATAAAATCTAGACCACGTTTCTTTAAATTTCTTCACAAAACTTAATCCATAAATTGCATCAACTTCGTCTTCCAAGAACTCAATTCTTAAGTATAAATGTTTTCGAACATATTTTCTTAAAAAATTTTAAAGTTTTGATTAATTTTTAACGTCTTAAGATATCTTAATTTACCTTAGATTGCATTGTCTCTAATGCTGCTAATCGAGAGATAAATGCTTACTGAATAGGATTTTTTTAAACCTGATAAGATTCAACCTAGTGTAGATAGATTCGTGCAAAACAGTGAAAAATATTGCATGATCTTATGTTAAATCTTACGCTAAGCTTCAGTTATCGATAACATTAAAGTAATATTTTCCTCTGATATCGTATACGAGATCATCTTCGGGTGTGTACCTGAAACTGTGGTTTAAAATTTAAGTATACTTCTTGTTCCCCCTTTCATTATGGAGAACTATCACGAGGTCAGAAGTAGCAGATAGTCCTATATAAAGACAGTACATTGTCAATATTTGCTCAATTGTTTTACTGAAACATAACTAAAAATATCATCCATGATTTTATCATATAATATCATAAAATTCGATCACCTTAAAAAGGTTATATTGAAATTTATAATTTAAAATATTATAATTACGCAATATAATTTGTAGAAAACGTCCATTTGTTATTTGCATTTATCATGGGTATCGTAGCCATATTCACTCTCACTTGAAGCGAATAAACATATTCATACGTTGATTTCAAAATATTTTGAAGAACCAAGTCCTTTCTTCTTAATCCCTTCCATAATGCATAATGGCGATTGTTTTCGAATTAAGAAGGGGAGTGTTATAACTACCTAGTTTTCCGAAGCTCATTTACGTTTTCTCAAAGATGTATTCACCGCGTATTTTCCAGCTGACTTACTTCGTCATTATTTATCCATCATATCAAAGAAAAATCTTTCGAGGGAACCACTTAAAACTTTTCTTCAGTCCTTCCCTCTGTATCCTTATCCCTTTATGCTGTAATTTTCCACGAGAAAGAAAGAAAGGTATTCTCTTTCTGAAAATGAAATGCTTCATTAAGTGTTAGAAAGGATGTTTATGGTTTGATCGACATGGTACCATTGTCTCGATTAGAATTTTCCGAATAAATTTAAGAAAAGAGAACTTGAAAAGTAATGAGATGACTAAGGTATCTACAAATGAATAATAAGAACATTAATACCATATATTTTAGAAATTCATTGTCTGAAGGAAATGAGGGAATCCCGAAATAAAAAGAGGTGTCATGGATCACTATTTAAAAGTATATTTAAAATAAAAAAAATAATTATACCATAACTGAAAATTAAGCTTGATGTTCGAATACTAGGAAAATATTGGTAAAAGAGAGTTTATTGTGTTCATTTCTTCATGAATTCTGGAACATAACATAATGAAATATAATATTTACGCTTACAATGGAAATTTTCTTCATTTGATAACTTTTCTTTTAATTTCTTGAATTCATCGCATTCTGTCTGAATTACTATCCGCCGATATATATTTCCAAGTTTCTACTAACTTTTCAAAGGAACCTTAACCACGCTAGAGAAACACTTCCAAACTAATTTTTCTAAGTGCCCCTTTACATCTTCAACATGAACTCTTTCCCTCCCCTTAAAATCTTTTACTCCCTACACATCACTTTCGCGGAACACACCACCTCCCACGTGCTCTTCAAGGAACACATTCCTCCTTCAGAGAGAGGGTGTTTGCCAACATCAACACGTTCGAGAGTACCTCTGGGGTTTTCAAACTTTAGAGAACTCCTCAAGTATCATATCTGATCAAACCGCTTCTCGGTAAAGGATGTTAACGTTGGTGCGAACGCAGGAGGACTTTGGTGACGAAAGGACTTCAGATATCTCGGTAAGAATATTTATAGAACAGAGGTGATTAAGAAAGAAATGTGTGCTTTGGGTAAGAATGAGGTCTTGTACCAGAATTTGTGATTTGTGTTTTTTGTATTCGAGACCCAGAAAGAAAACCTACTAGACAAACAAAATGCATTTTAGAGCTCATACGTACGATTTCAATCGCTATGAACTACAAAGAGTAGATGTTTATAACTGTAACTGCTTATTTAATTGAATTAAACTAAAACAAGCAAAATGTTTTAAAATGGACTTAGAAATTCAGAAGAAACATTATTCCATTTTTCAATCGAGGCTATCTTTAAATAAAAAAGTTAAGAAAATTTTTGTGAAAACTTTCAATCATATATAGTAAATCGTTTCTATAAAATTAAGAAATGTAAATGAAAAAAATAGATTAAGAAAATTCTCTCTGAATTTTGCAAAATACCTGAGAAATACAATAAATAATTAAACCATATTTATTTTCTGGGAACTTTATTTGTACTCAAAATAGTTTAACCAATCCAAACATTCGAGGATAACAATGAAAGTTTTCATTTATCTCCAAGTAAATTCTTTACTAAAAATGGTATCATTGAACCAATTCCTTTCTTCAATACACTAATACTTTCCAGGAAAGAAATACTTAACTCTTCCCTTAACCATCTGCAGGTTGCTGTTATCTCCGCATTTTGATTGATCGTTGATGTTAAAAAAGCATTATACTAAGGGAGATAGATGGATGAACAAACATAGGATGAAATATTCTCTGAAAATAGATAGTAAATGATGCATAAAATCTAAAAGTGGGAACGAAAGGGATTCTTTCCGACCTAAGATCAAAAGCGAGCGCCTGAGTTCGGCAGGTGATTAAATCGTGATGCCTTTTCGCGTGTTTGATACACGTGAAAGTACAAAAAGCAGAGATATAAGGACTCAGGGGGAAGTGATGTGGAAGAGAGGTTGGTTAGATAAGAGGGAGGATATATGGAGGTAGGTTTAGGGTAATCCTTGTAATTGCTCATGCGGCAACGAATCCCGCCACAAGGAGGAGGAACCCTTTTGAACCATTTCTCTCTCCCATTCTCTTTATCCTCACCTCCCATCCCAATTTCATGTAATCCTCAAATTCCATGAGAATTACGATTAGATAAGTTAAAATGGCCTTAAAGATTTCCCCCTCCACATCATACGAACAATAAGAACGTTTTAGAATAAAACGACATTAAGGGGAGCGAGTTTGGTGGGCGGAGGAGTTTCCTATCTGAAGAACCAATAGAATCAAAGAAAGAAGCTGATGCGTCGCAAAGATGTCTTCTTTCCCTCCCCAGTTGCTCCTTCACCCGAAGGAGCAGAGGTGTATTGATCAGCGACCTATTCGATGAAAGGGGGCAGCGGACAAATGAAGGAAAGAGATCGCCGTAAGAGTTGCTCTTAAAGATACTTTCTGTGCGAATGATTCCAAAAATGTTCCTCCCATTCTCCCTTTTACTCCTCATAGACATTTTAAATCCGACAGTTTTAAACTGCAATCAGCTGCAGTTAGAATACATTTCCAATGTGTTTCATACATTTCGTTAGAAATATTGCTAAATTTGAGGTTCTAGTCTCTGGTGCTCTGGAACAAAGTTGAAAGAATGAGGTGCATACAACGTATTGACGTTCTATATGGATGAAAGAATTAATTCGTAATTTTTCCTCAGTTTATCCATATTTCCATAATTTTAATACATTTACAATTAATTCATAATGAATTTTTGCAATTGAGAGCCCAAAAGATATATATATATAAAGATAATATATATAAAGATATATATAAAGATATATATATATATTGTTTGAACTTACCTAATATTGAAGAGGATCTTAATTCAAATTTCTAGATTAAAAGTGTTTAAATCGGAAATTCTTGCATTTTGTATATAACCATAGTATAACCTTTTATAATCATATCAATCTCCCCTCTTATGCTATATTAAAGGGAAATTCTCCTGAATATCTTATCATTAGGAACTCTCCAAAAATACAGGAGATTTTGACTGGAACTTCTATAAACAACAACGGTGCATGACAACCGAAAGTATTTCAATGCAACAAATCTTTCGCGTTTTTTGACTCTGAATGCTATGTCGGATAATGTGTTTGTTTGTATGTAAAGAAGGATGCTTGAAATAGAAATAAAATAATATTACATTTGTAATTATATAAAAAGTACATTAATATTTTTCTGTACAATTTATTTACTTTATGAAAGAATAACATTCGACTCTCTCATCAAAGGCATCTCACCCTCTCATAAAAGATATTAATGTAAGCATTGAGTTTTAGATACACAATTATCATTGATGTCGAAATAATTAATATATGATGATAATGATATATATATATATATATAACGGTAAAATTAGGCTTAAAGAAACAATGGAATATCTTCTGAAATTAAAAATCCATTAATTTATAGAACCTGAGTTCAACTGAGCCCATTCATTTTGAAAATTCTCCATTTTGATAGTGTAAATTGTACTCTACATAAATGATATTTCTAGTTAGTGATAGACTTAAAAACTTATCTAGCACACACGAAATGCTCATTTGAGAGAGAGACCGTTCAGCTTATCAGATTTTGACAACATAAAAGTTTATAAACTCAAAAATATTATCATACAAACCTATCTTTCTTTTAATGTTTGAATCGTATTTATTGAAGGACATTTATATTGGAACAGTATGTCAAATTTTAGAAATATTTTTACATTAAATGTGATGTATTTTAATCAATTACGGAAAAGGAATTTTATTTTAAATTAAGACAAAAGGTAGATTTTAGGAGCTTTTATTAATTTATAGTTTCAGGTTAGTGGAAAATTATCAAAATATACGATCTTTTTATTTCATTTACATATATAATGCAGTGAAAATATATATTTAAAGCGAACGAAAGTATAAACGATTATATTGAAGATATTAGAAGGAAAGTTATTTGAAAGTAACTATCCTGGATATTTAAATTCTGTAAACTTCATCACACTTGTATGAGCCAATATTTTTTCGAAGTGGTTATAGTATCCTTCTGAAGCTAAAAATTACCGTCATAATTTCCTAGTGAACGCTTACCTGACTGTTGTAAAGTAACGTGAAACATTTTAACAACCTTTTTAATGATTTTAGAGCTCGTTTAACGCAAAGTTAAGGTATCAAGAAAATATATCAACGCTAATGGAGATTTCCCCATTTTGCTTTAAAGTAGTGAATTCTGAATTAAGAACACTATTGGTAAAAATCCGAGGAAAACTATTCCTATCGTAAATATCGAAGTGAGAGGGATGATGCGTTAAATTACCACGCGAAATAATGAATCATTTTTAATATTAGAAATAGCTGCGCCGCGAGATATTTAAACCGCATTAAAGATTCTCCGAAAGAAAGGACGGATATTGAAAAAAAGAAGCTTTTCCTTCCTCCATCTCGTTCAGCAGAATCCGCCCCTTCTCCCCCGCAGAGTTTCCCTTGGCTCGGGCGACTGCGGAGGACCGATGTTTACTCAAAGCGCGGACCCACGGGCAAGTGACGGCTTTCCGGAAGAAAGGAGTGGTTAGGGAAGACGACCAGGTTGCCGAGGAAATGGAAGATCGCCCGAAGTAGTTACGGATTAAACAAAAAGATTGCAATCCAACGCGCTTCCATTCTTTTCCCATATCTTCAGAACTTGAGCGCTATCTGCAAGAATAATTGTCATTCAAAGGATTGCAAACGGATGAGCTACCTGACCGTTAAATGGAGAGGGGGTCCGGAGTGTTGACTCTGCGCTCCAATATTGCAGCCCGAGGGAGGTGTACCACGAGGGGCCGAAAGAGGAGGAAAAATGGAGGGGCGTGAAGATGGCTGGAGGAATGAAAAGGGATGATGAGAATCGGAGAGAAAGCTTGTTTGCTGGGAATTGCAAATCGAGGATAGCGACAGTCTGTTCCGTACTTTTTTCGGAATACTGAAGAACCAGAAATGGAGAGAAAGTGTCGCAGAAGGAAAGTAGAGCTGAAAAAGAACGGTTTGCTACGGAACACGCGTAAAACACGAATTCAAACATGCTGTTCGAGAACAGTAACTATGATAACATTATTTTATAGCAAATGATTTAGCTGTGGGTTCAAGTTTTAAAACGAAGCAAATGAACCATCTTAATTTATATTGTAATTCAAGTTGAATACAGGAATGATATAACCTTTTAGACTGAGAATGAGTGGAGATTATTACAAAGATCTCAATGACTAACGAAATTCATCAATTCATTTGAATGAGTATTAATTCGCTTACAAGATTTACAAAATGGTTCTATTTAATGCTTTTATTTGAAAAAATAGTATTTTTAATTTATATGCTTTCATTTTTATACATAATGTTCAAATCGAAAAGAAGAAGTAGATGGATCTATTCAATATTATCGATAAAACTATTAAATTCAGCAATATTTTAAGTAGTCGATGATAAATTTTCCTTATATCCGTAAACATTTCATTCACTTGTTTATTGTATAGCCCTTAATCATAAATGAATCATTTAATTGAGACAAATAAGGCATTTTACAGTAGTCACTTATAAATATATATATATATATATTAATCTAGACATGAAAAATTCATGTCTTCATGTTTATTTTAAATCACTCTTAATAATTTTAGAAAATTAATTAATATGTAAGTGTTCGAAAGATTTAGATTTACAGTGGGTTTTACAATAAATGTTTCTAAGAAAATATATTTATAAACTGAAAAAGTGCTAAATGAGATTCGATATCTATAAACATCATTCATTAGCTCAACATAGGAAATATATCACACGCAACAGTCGGTCCGTGTTTCAGATATAAAAGGCATGTGAGATAGAGGGGAGTTGAAATGTGCCAAATGTGAGAATGATTGATCGAGCGATGCCATAGAAACCAGTAGCTCTGGAAGATTGTGGGCATGTTTGCATGTTGTCATTGCATTAGCTCGAATCCTCTATTAATCCATATTCACATTATGATGAAAATCGGCTCTTTCTCAAACGGGTGTTATAAACCTTGCTTGGAAAGGAGGAAGATGATCAAAAATAACATTTTCCTTTAAACCTCCTTTTCATCAACTGATTGTATATCGTTGGTCTGTGAGTGAAAAATTAAAGTTTACATCAGTATTTTGTATTAAAATTTATAAATATTAAGAGATGATACTATGATCTTATTTTTAAATTTTGATTTTCAAAACAATTTTTTAAAATCCAATTTCAAGATTGTTAAATTTAAAAATAAGACAAAATATGATTTATGAAGTCGTAGAACAAATGAACATCTAAACCAAGCAAGCAAGCTTATCTGAAGCAATTTTATTTCCATGTTTTCAAACCACGTCTTATTTATTTCTTTATTTAAGTTATCTTTATGTGATGTGATAAGAGTGTTTAATGAATATTAACATTATGTAAAGCACGACCAGGAACGATGAATTTGAATAAAATCTAAAAAAGATATAGATAAATAGCTATGCAAGGAAAGAGCCACATCAAAGTTGAAATTAGATATACAAAAAAGTATATATCAGGAAAATATTCGTAACACTTGATATCAATTAAATAACTTTAAAGAACGAGTAGATCCAAATTTCTGAAGAGGGAAAAGGAATTTTCGTTAAGAGTAGAAAAGCCATCATTAATGATCTCATATCCGATCAGCCTAGAGTACGAGTGAAGGTGCTTGATCGTGTTTGAATCTATTGATGAAAATATAACGTATGATATTGACAAAAATAAACCAATTTAGTAGAGTTTTAATAAATCAATAAGGTTGTACCGAGGATTACACATTTTTCATTAGTAATATAAATATTAAGCGGTTGGACTAATCGTCCGGGGGCAATTTTAAATACATAATGGTTAATGGTAAATAACAAATACATTATCACAATTAAAAACGCTAAACTACCTAAATTCCTATTTAAAGTATTGGTACATATTTCTTTATGAAGGTTCCAGTTTTCTCTAGAAAATGCTCTAAGAGTGATGAAGGCAACTTGTTTCATTCAATAATACCCCTTTTTAAGAGACTAATACTTCGCTATACCCATTCTTTTTACCAAGTCTCAATTTTAAAATTATGGCCATCCTTTCCATTGAACTTTGGCGTATTACATCTTACGCCCATCATAATTTAAGTTAGAAAAGCACATACTTATGTTAAATTTCCGCTCTCAATTTTCAGAAAGATTTTTAGATGTGTATCACCGATATTTGCAAATATCACACGGCACCTACGTATAAATATTCTATAAAAAGTACTGGAAGATATTCCAGACAAAACGTGGAAAGATATTCAAGGGTTTTATTTCTCAGTTTGTCCGAAATTGGGGTCAACCTGTAATGGACATAGTCACGTCCGATATGAGAGGGCACCGTGGGTGGAAGGGGTCAGACCCTCCAGTTCACAGGTTAATGATGTGCGCTGTGTATCTCGGTGGAATACGGATGACGGCTCCGACCGACGCTAATCGCACATTAATGATTCTTCCCTGGTGACCCCAACCGGAACAGTGGCCACCCACCCGTAAACTCCGATTGGTCATCTCTCGCATGTAGTCTCCGTTTCGATCCATCGGTCATCCGTGATTTACGTGGAAGAAATGTCAATTTCAGTGACCACAACCGACGGCTAAAACGTTTCAATATACATTGAAGAAGGAAAGGCGGGGAACTGAGAATTCATACGACAATTTTCAGCATGTAACAGTCGATACCCTCACAAATGACGCCGTTTGACCACAGAATCTGCCAACGAATTTTTTATAGGGTCCTAATTTTTACCTTTTTAATGGAGAATAATAATCCGAGATTAATATATTTGCAGTTGCAATATAATGTAAGAATGTACGTTTTAGTTCAAATTATATTCAGCCTAAGAGTTATAACGCTAAAACTACCCATTTACAAAAAATAACACTGAAATTCTTCCAAGATTTTAATCTAAAGTGAAAATAAAACCTTAAAATGAGAAAAATCTATATAAATGATGACTACTTTATGCTGCGAATGAAGCTTTTGAGATTTAATTGTATAACTATTATCTTAATCATTTAATTTATTTGTCAGATGTGATAATTTATGTTCCCTATCTACACTCACCCTTTAATTGTTCTCGCACGTCCTTTAACTCTTATGGTTTTCTACACAATACATTTTCTATTTTCCAGTTAATATTTCTATATACACCAATGATGACTGATAGCTGTATCATCAAATACATTCTAAATGCCTATTTAAAATTAGCTTAAACATAATATTTGCGTCAAGCGATTCGGACAAGATTTATGTCAAACAGTATGAATATCAATAAATAAGTGATAAAATCTAGAGGAAATAAAATAGAATATGTTTTTACTATTTTCTTCGTCACTCGTTTTCTTTTTGATTAACATGCTTTTAAATTAGATTTTTTCAAGGAACGCAAATGCAAAAAAATAATGTAGTAAAATTGTGGGAATGAATGTCTATTTCGATATCCGCTTATCTTTCGAAGGTTGTACGTTAAGAAGTGCCTCGGATGCGGAGAGAGGGTGGGTAAGGACGAGTTGGTGATGCGGACATTGGACAGCGTGTTTCACGTGCGGTGCTTCGTATGTGTGGTATGCGGAGGGCGGCTACAGAAGGGTGACCAGTTCGTCGTCAAGCAAGGTCAGCTTTTCTGTCGCCCGGACTACGAAAAGGAAGTCGAAATGCTCCAGGGGTACGCCCAAGGTATTCTTCCAAATAGAGAAAAACATGAAAGTATTCCGCCTGGAATTGATGTGAAGGCGGGATATGCATCTATAAAAGAATTATGGTCAGATGAAATGCCGTCATCGTAAAACTGTTTGTACCCAACGCATCCCTTTTTAAAGGTGTACTTACGAATGTTTTGTCGCTGACAAATAAAATTTTTGATGTGTACGAATAGTTTTATTTTATAACTAAATTTAACAGTCTGGATTTTTTATGATATTTCTATACTTTAATTTCCATATTCCGTGTTTTCTATTTAGATTCCAATCTATTACATTAAAATCAAATAAATAAATCATACTCATTCATGTTTTCTTAAAACCAAGAAACGTCTCGTAAAAAACAAACGCTATGTACAATAATGCTATGATTAGAATACTAAGAAGAAAGATCGATGGATGTTAAAATTGTGTGTGTAAATAACAAAATACACTAGAGTATATATTTCCCATGATAGGATTACGACTCCCTTGTGAATGTGAATTAAGTACTTGGAAGTAATTGAAAGTAGTAAATCTCGAAGAAAATATTAAATACATTTTATTGAAGAAAAAAATATTTTTTCCCTTTAATAACGTACTGCACAAATAAATATTTATGAATCATAATCCATGAAGGTTATTCTCTCTTAGAACGAGAAAATTTATTCAAATTAAATCATTCATTAGCAATGTTTTTTTCATTTTCTTTCATTCGTTCATTAGCAATGTTGTAACTACATCATTACAGGAGATTTTACGTGTGAAGACGGAATACTTAGTGCAGGGGGTGGAATCGGTGGTGGGGGTCCTGGGCCAAGAGGGTGTTTGGGAAGTGCAGGCGGAGGTGGGCCCGGAGGACAAGACGGTCGGAGAGGACCCAAACGACCACGCACTATACTCACCACGCAACAGAGGAGAGCCTTCAAAGCATCATTTGAGCTGAGCCCAAAGCCTTGTCGGAAGGTTAGAGAAGCACTCGCGAAGGAGACAGGCCTTAGCGTAAGGATAGTACAAGTGAGTACTCATTACCGTATTCAAGTAAAATACGCTCTAAATTTACCTCAAGTTTACATTTTGATAAAATTCATTAATTTCCTTCATTTTAATCGATCTTTTCATTCCAAAGAATTCATTTTTTCTCACAATTGCAATAGATAAAAAAGACTATATTGGAATACATCAATGTATCAGTTAAATAATACTTATTTTGTCCTGAAAAAGATAAATTTGATACGTTGCACTTAATTTTTTCATCATGAAATTTAATGAAACTACTGATTTGCAGATTCGATACCGATTTGGTATTAATAGACGCTTTAAACTTTAGAAGGGAGAGTAAATAATACTGACTCGCATATTTCCCCAGAATTTGAAATTCATTACACGATATTTTTACCAAAACTTAACTGAACTAGAGTTCATGCACACGTTGAAAAATTTAAATTAAAATAGTTTTTAACATATGTGAAGCTGTAGAACGTTCCCTAAAATATCAAGGCTATTAATTAGACATATCGATTGCAGATATTCTTCTAATTTCCGCATTATCACATTTTTAGTTTTTCATTAACATGCTTATGAAAGATGTCATCCTGAGCTCATTTAACTTCCAAACAATAATTTGAAGGCAAAATAAAATGATGTTTCAAAATTCATTTGGTATTTGCTTTCATCTAGATATCGGCGATCGAAAGTGCTTTGAAATGTTTGCTCTTTCCATTGCATATTCCTGGGCACCGCATAATTCCACCCGACATACATCCCCTGCAAACGATCCCTTTTTGTAGCCATACAATCGATGAGCTGCCATTCTCCGTGCATCTCCTTCAGCTTCCGATATCCCCTCGTAGCAAACCTCAAGCGTTCATAGCGCGGCCTGTTACGTTTGCCAGGTATTTGGATGGCACGTTTTCATGGCTTTGAATAGGTTAACGAGGACGCGTTCATTCCATTCTGGCGCAATAATGAAAAATCCCTCACGGAAATTCATTTTAGAGTTATCGTATTACTCAATGAAGATTTATTTTAAAGATAGCGAATTAAAACATTAGCAGGAAAGATGGGATTAAGTATAAATATTTATCTTTTTAAAATAGCGAAGTTTGTTATAATTGAATCCTAAATAATGCATTAGTTTTGATGATTAATAGAGCTTAGTTTTGGACACTTTATTTTCATGATTCGAGTGATAACGAATAAGAAGAATATGGTATTTATTTGAAAAATGAGCGTATGAATTGGAATGAGTGTTTGTACCGTATTAAATATGTCTATCTTCATCTATATATATGAATTTATATTAAGAAGATAGTTTCTAGGTAAAGGAGCCAAGAACAAAATGAGTTAAAATATTATAATCATAATATGCATTATGAAATTAGTTTGCATCTCTTCAAATTAAATTATTCGTAAAATAAGGATAGAGAGCCTCAGTGGGGCAATTCGTCAATGCATCAATTTGGATTTGGAAGATTTTTACTGCTGCAAAGGCTGATTTCACATATTGATATGTGGGAATCGAATCAATTGCTTTATACATCAAACGCAAATACATTTGGATATTCAAATCCAGTATTTCGGATTATTTGCCCTAAAATTTCATGTAACAAATTCATCACTTCCATTTTAGTAAAAATTATATGAATATCTATACATATAATCTTTTCGATTGAACTTCATAGCAATCATATTTCAGATTATTCCAAGTGGTCCAGTAGATAATCATTTTCTCTCATCAGAAGCAACAGCTGTTATTGTAATGAATTCCATACATTTTTAAATCCCACGTAATGTCTTGAACTATTTGCGTACGATAAGAATGGATGAGATTATCAAATAAAAATAAATATGGCAATAAATCGATTTACTTTTGGTTTCTAAAGATATTCGATGCGTTAAAATCGCTCGTTGGTTCCAAGCGAGACCCTTCCCGGCATTTAAATGCTACTATTAAACAGACCCGCGATCATATGCCGACTCTCAACAGTCAAGTAACTCAGGTAAAGATATCCCTAGCGACTGCAAAGAAAGGTTGACCCTCCGTACATCGTATGCCCCGCCCACCAGCTGAGAAGACCTCGGCGAATATCGGCGAGAAGGAGCGGGGGAGCAGGAGAGACTCCTGGACCAATCGTGGATCGCACGATCCTACACATCCCCTCACCCACCATCGCTTCTATGCGTCATTCAAAGCCACTGGGGGCGGTGGTGGGGGATTAAAGGGGTGAGTCCGAGGGGAGGAAAGGTTGACGGCCTAGAGTAAAAAAGAGGATGGTAAGAAGAGAGGGGAAAAGGAATCTGGCCGAGAAATTGGGATACCCTTTAGAGCAAAAAAATCAGATGTCAACATCCTTAAAGATATCCTTTACGATTGATCCTGTCGCCATTTCCTTGTTAAAATCATCTTATTTTTAGTTAATTATTCATTCATAGGTCAATGAGTCTGCATAGCTTATCAAATTGACTGAAGCCTTAATAAGCCTTTTAACTAACCATGAATAACAGTCAAATTTCCCAAATAACTCTTAATAAATGAATCTTTAATCTACGTGGTGACTAGAATTGGAAATAACAATTCACATAGCTCGCAATAACTCGGTTATCATTTATTTTTCGAATATTTGTGGGATCATAATTTAAAATATACGATGTAAATAAAGTATCATTGAAATTATCCGTTTCGTTTTCTTTGTTTTCGATTATTTAATATTATTTAACGCATCATAAAATTGTAGTGTGTTGCTTGTTCTCCAAAGCTTTCGAGCGAATATGCCATCGATAACATTGGAAAGGAAACACACTGATCTATATCCAGAAAGTGGAAGAAACGCTCTTTGAATGCCGACGAAGGAATGGGATATAGAAGGAATGTAATCCCCTCGCTACCTAAATCCCCTTCAACATGCATTCGTCTGTCTGCGGCCAGACCTGTTTGCGGGTCGCGTCCGGAATGTCGGGGGTGTGTCGGGATGGACCTGAAGTGGTGTTAGCAAAAGTGGAGGAAAGGGTCGCAGATAGGCCTTTCTCATGTTTTGAAAAAAGAGCACAAGGTGGGAGACGTTGATGAAGGAAATATTCCGTTATTTTTGCACGTGGAAATGTATCTATTTTCCACGAGAAACCTAACGCCTTCTATGATGCAAAACTTGTTTTCTAATGGGACCTGTATATCCTTCATAAGACTATGTGTAGGTTTTTTATTATTTTGCAATTTATTTTATGTAAAGAACTTATATCCGAAAGAAGGACTAATTTCCCGAGGCAGACTGGATATAGTTTGTTTCATCTATTGCAGTGTTTTCATTCCGACCTCTTCAATGGGCGCATGGATCGAGTTTTAATTTGCTGTTTATTCGAAAGACATTATGACTTTAATTACCCGTTAGAAGATTTGGTTTAAATATTTGAAATGGAGGAAACGTTTATTTTAAATATTGCACGAGAAAAATAACCTAACCAACATAATAATCTGTGTAAAATCCGCTTAATTTCTTTATTAATATATATTTATAAGAATTGTTAGTAATTAAATAGTTCTCAGTAAATTTTCAGAAGATATATTAACTTCAAATGATTTTTATACAACTTTAATTTGAAGATCAGATAACCATTGTAAAAAATTATATCCTCTTTCAAATCATTTAATATAGTCACGATAAAAAATACAAATTAAACGGCTCTCGGCCCCCAAGTAAATAATTCTTATGTTATGTTTAAAAATATTATTTTTCCACGATAAAAGCAGTATTCCTGGTCAAGGATACACAATTAATAAATGAAAGACCTACATTGAAAATTTACGTCTGTCTTTCTTTTCCTCTCTACTTTCGTTTCTTTCACAAATCAAACCCTTCATTTTCATGAAATTGTACTAAATCAGAATGTATGAAAAAGAAACTATGGTGTCGCAATCTTCCTCAATCTCCCTTTCCTAACTCAAACTTTTCAAGAGAAGCTTTGAAGACGAATATTTCTTTAGATATTTCTTTCAAGATTTTCCTCGGTGACCGCGGTTTGCAGTAAAAATAAATCGGCAGAAGAGCGCAGGGGGAGATGCGCAAATGACAAAGAAAATGAGAGATCAAACGTGAAAAACACAAAAGCAAGGGTTAAAGGGAGGAAAGCAGAGATAAAGTGTAAAAGATAGCGATAGAATAAAAAGAGGACGGGAGAATAAAAAAGACGGAGCAATAGGGAGAGAGAGGACATGAATTCACGCACACAATGTCCATGCGGTGTGGGTGTCCCTGTTTTATTGACTGCGTCGGAAGAGAATGTGCGGCGGAGAGAAAGGCTATGAGGGACAGAAAGAGACGAGCGGATGTCCCGAAAATATTGGATGAAAAGAACAGTGTGTGTGGAAAAGAAAAGAGGCGATAGAGGAAATACAGAGCTAAAAATAAATTAGGAGGAGAAATAAGTAAAAAAAAACGAAATAGTCGGTGGAGCTGAAATGTAATCAAGATAAGGAAGAAATTTCTTGTTAAAATTATGTAAACATGAATGGAAACGGAATAGATTAAAAACCAAACTCAGCGATAAAAGTTCAATACACGCATGAAGCAAACAGGTGTAAGCCTAAATAACAGTTTCTTCTCAAAAAGCTACTAGCTAAAGATATATTATATGTACTCGATTTGATTCCATAAAGAGCTTACAATATACATGAATTATTTTCTCTTAAATAAACAACAGTTTTCTTTCATTTATAAAGCAATTGAAATAATAAAGAACTTGTAGAAATAATATCACTCTAATTATAATAGATATCAATAATAGATATTGATAAACCGTAGATGTTGCTATTTAGAAGCCATTGGTAGAATGATTCTAATAAAAATTCTTTGAATGATTTTAATAAACATTCGTTGAATGATCAAGTTATAAAATGCAACCTTCTTTAATTTTCTCAATATCAATCGAAAAGAGCTACATTTTTGGCATGATTATTTAAACTTCCTACATAATGCATAGGATCAAATTCTCATGAAATTTAAGATATGAATTAGTTTAACGTACTATATAAATCAGACTTATTGTTACGAATACAATTTACTGTAATGTTTACAGCAAACTTAAAATTAATTTATTCGGCGCTCAGTCAATCATTCATTTCAATGAATTATTTGCGGCAAATTACATATATATATATATTATTAATTATATTATTTAGTTAATTTGAACATGAATTACAATAGCTTACTTTGGAAAATCAGACCTTTTACCAGTATATACTCTGAATTCATAATAACACATCGTTCAAGATAAAACGTTAGAGCAAATTATGAATTAAGGCGTCCTTTCTGAAGAACGATTAAATATGTGGACCAAGAACTTACTGAACGAGATATAGGAATAAAATACACGGAAAGAACGAATGGCTTGAAAAAGAGAACAGAAAAAAGAAATAAACGTAATGGAAGTGAGGGGAGTGCTTGATATAAAATGAGTATCGTTGCGGGGAAATGGAAGGGGTAAATGGAGGAGACCATGACGCCAGCCACACGTGTTTAGGTTTCCCTGTAAACCTCCGACCCAATCCCTCCCCAACAGTTCAAAACCACCGCTTCGCCCACTCCATTCGTTAACCACTTTCTCCTTCCACACCAATCCTAATTCTCTTTTTTAAGCATTTCCCTTAGTATCATCTCTTTATTTCCCTCATTCTGGCACCCACATTGTGATCAACCTCTTATTTCCACCTCCAATCCGTTGAAAAACACCAAATGGCCGTTACATTTAATAGAGGAGAATCGCCCAAATCTCTCCTTCCCTTTCCACCGCAATCTTTTTCTCCCCTTCATTTCAGGAAGGAAAGTGCACCTACGGGTGAAAAATTTTTCAAATAGTTTAGCTATATTTCTTTACTCGCACTAAATCTTAAAATTACAATATCTATAATTTTAATGGAAAATTGATTCATTTTCGGATAATTTACTGTATTAAACTGTAAATGTATTACTTTTTAAAATATGATGATTATATCAAAATTCTTTCCTTTCTTTAATTATGTTCAAAGTTCATAGGGGAAATTAACAATCGGAATAAAATTCGGTAAAATTAAACGAAAGTATCGACGGAAGTGTAGTAAAAATATGTGCCAAGATGATAGTGATTTAATTTCATCAGATGTACATTTTAATTTGTGAAAAATACAAAAAATAATCAATTAAAATTATTACTAATTATACTACTATTTCTAATATCAAAACAAAGGTCCCTACTTTTCCAATATTTCATTTCTATTAGAATTTTTAAACATTTTTGGAAAATTAAAAACGAAAACTAAAAATAACGAGGTCCATTATTTTATATTCTAACAATGACGGATAATTTAATTTTTTATAAAAATAAAGCTGTCACCTGAAAATTGTCTCACTACAGCTTTATCCATTAAAATTAATAAATAACCAAGATTAAATATAAATGTTAGGGGGCGTATTGCGGTACTAAACAAGTTCCATTCGGTTGAAGCTGCATCTGTAATAAAATCCACTGTATAAATCAGTGAAAGTTATTATCTTAATATATAACTATTATTCAAATTTAGCCATGGTAAAAGTAATATCATTGGCTGGTATTATAAGTGGAGGAGCGAATACTCGAATTTAAATGGATTTTCTGAACTAATATGCATTAGATTTCGATCGATCGTAATCCACTACTCTCATTTCAAATGTGGATGGAGTTCCAGAGCGTTAATAGCCAAATGAGGAAAACCCTTCGACCGTCCCTATTTATAATTCCATCTCACGAACGTGGAGATGTTCCCCAACACCTTCATTCTCTCTCCATCTTTCTCTCTTTTGCCAACCGAATTCAAAACTCTCTTTCCATAACACCCTCTCAACCATTTCTACGTCTTCCCTGCATTCCCTCCCACATATCTCCCTAAAGCGATATAATTAAGGGAGCGACCATTAAAACCGAGTTCTGAGGGAAATCCCCCGACCAGCATCCGGAAATATCACACTTTAAAGTACAACCGAGAATCCTCGTTATGAACTTGTTCTCGTCGAGCACACATGCAACCCTCTATAATCTTTCTCCCTTTTAAGGTGTCTTCAACGTGCAGAAGAAAGGTCTTTAACTGTTACTTTGTTCTCGCTCCCACCCTTTAAGCCGAAGCTTCTCCGAAACCCCTCTTAATGCTCCCATCTCCAGGTCACAACACAGATAGGTGAGGGTACAAATGAAGATTTTTCTCTATGTCAAATTATGGCGTAATTCTAAGATCGTCTGACTGAATGGAGACCCATAAAGGTACACTCCTGTACTTAATTGGCAGCTTTAATGAGAGGAAATGAACCCCCCGAAGCTTCATTAATCGTGGGAGAGGTTTCAAATAGGCTGACGCAAAATACTTGAGAAAGGAAGAAGGAAATCCTCTAAATACAAAGCAGCCGAGTGTGTATTCAGGGTATGAGCTTTTGCTTGAGAACAACTTATCATGAATGAATACGGAATATAATTTGACAAATATGATTTATTCTTTTCTTTAGGTTTGGTTCCAAAATCAGAGGGCAAAAATGAAGAAGATTCAGAAGAAGGCGAGGCAAGATGGAAAATCGAAAGAAAGTGACACGGACGACAAAAGTCTAAAGACGAAAATGAAAGAAGAGGAAAATAGTAAGTTAGCTCTCTATTTATAATACATAATTGCTTAAGTATTAGAATTGTCGTTCTAAGACATCGTAAAATAATTTTCTTAGTAAATAATAATAATAGCTCAAGATTTTAATCATAAATTCTGAGAATAATAATGAATAAGAAGAAGCCCTCTGAATAATATGAGCACTGAAAATTGTCATATTCAAATGATAATAGAAGAACAACATCAAATAATTCCATAATTAATTATTTTTAGCAAGATGTATCAGAAATTCAAAACATAAGTAGCATTAAAATGATACAAGTTATCCATTATTCGTAATTTTTTTTCCTTTAACTTGCGAATTCTTACTCTCGACAAATTTCGAAAACATTGAGCGTAACGTGAAATTTTAAACCACTTGTTAAACAACGGGTATAATTAATTATTTACAAAGAGATAAGTATATTCGAATAACATATATATATATATATATATATATATATATATATATATATATATATATATCGTCAAACACATTTTCAATAAAAAAGTATTTTCTGATCCTGCCTTAGAATCCCATTCATCATCTCTCTACGAAGGAAAACTGTGAATCTCAGACTCGACCAACTGTTGGGATACAAGTCTCACATAGAATTTTCCTGAACGTTTCATATCGCTATTGTTTTGTCTAATCCTCTTAAGGTCATATATTGAACCTTCTTATTAAATGCGGTTGTACGATCCTACCGCTCTTATTGCGGCCCTGCGGCCATGTGATTCCAGTTCCCAAATAGTCTTCTTCAATCGGAGAAAAAAGACGATGCATCTAAAGGTTCTAACACGTCTTCTAAGGGACCGTAAAAATTTATCCCATTAGTTCTCATGAATTACATCCTCACCCGAGGTGAATAAAAATGGCTTTATTTATCATTAGTTTGTCCCATGCTTTACATCCAAATTTGACTTAATAACTAAATATTTTTGCCCCTTAATCTTTTGTCTTCATATAAAACGGAATTGATATTTAGGATTTAACGACGCAGGGTTAAATGAGAGAGGAGACTTATCAGCCTCTATTTCGCCCTTAATGAAGACTTTTCACTATAATTATTATTATTTACAATCAACAAATAGCTCTCGTTTCCATTGAAATTAAATTTACATATTTTATAACGTTAAAATTTACAGTAACACAGTTCTAGTACTTTATCTTACACTTGTATGTTTAGTGAGACCTCAATGAAATTAGTTGTAAACATTTATACTATAGAAAGAAATAAATATTAAATTTATTGAACATAAAATGGTGCCGAAGTGAAACAACTAAATTAACAACCGCCGGTCTAAAGCTAATAATAATATATGATGAGTGTTAAAATCGACTAGAGATACTTATCTGAAATATAATTATATCGAATTGAAACCACTTGAATTTACAAACCACTCTTAAAATAAGTCCATCAATTGAATCCCATAAACGAATTCATTATTCTAATAAGATGCATCCTGCATCAAAGAGCAGCCCTAAGAAAGAGGCCTTTCCATAATTAATAATCGTCATCTTGTCCGCTTTCAGGTCCGCAAACGACGTCATTCCTCAATAACGACAGCAGTGACACAGAAGGCGGAGGGAGCATCCTAACAGCGGCATCGGTGGTCGTTGCGGGAGGAAGAGCCGAAGCCGCGTTCGCCGCCGAGCTGAGGGAGGCCGTGGGTGAAATGGCTGGTAGAGGAATCGCCTCAGGTCCTGCATCCCAGCCTCCCACACCCATTGCCCTCCCCGGACACCCCCTTCAGCACCCGCTACACATACACCCTCACCTGCATCCAAATCACCACCATTTTCTACCGCTGAAGGAGGAAATGGATGTCGACGGACACCCTCCGCCTTTCTTCAAGCCCACGCCTCCCACGACGGCCGCCTCCACTCCATCGTCCCAAGAATTCGATGCAGGTATAATTCTCTATTTTTAAGAATTTATAGGGAAAGAATGGGAATCTAAAATACCGAAGTAAAATGATAGCGAATTAACTAATATATTATCCGACAACGAGCAATCGAGTTTAAAAAGCTACATATTCAGACATTACGAATAACAGAAGATGATGATTAAATTACTAAAAAGTGAAGAAAAATCAAATGCAATGACCTCATAAAGTCAATTCGGTGTGCATATTCAATAGACTCGGACTTTTTATGACTGTTGAATTGTGAATATCTCTTTCGATTTTTAGAGTTTTGGAAACTTTCTGATTCTACTCCATCAGTTTTCAGAAAAAGCAGTCTCTTTTATGTACACGCATATGAGATATCAATTTGAGGGTGCAAAAATTGGGTTTTGCAAAGTTCAAGGACTCTATCCGAGTCTCTAATCCACAGAATAATACAACTCTAACAACCGTGCTTCTACCCACGGCCACAACATATGATACCTTTCGCCCTCTCGGAGCAACATAACAAACGACCGCACACATATGCGACTCCCACCCTGATTCATACCCTTCCTTCGATACAATACTCTTCCATCACTCAAGAGCCGCTTTTTGATTCCATGTTCTGTATATAACCAACTTAATCTCGAAGAATAAGAATTTCTTCAACATCCTCGGTGCATTACTTCTACAGACGAGGAAATTGACTAACCTCATTATTCTACCAACTATTAAATAAATATCCAAATCCTCATAGTCTTTGGAATATGAAATTTATAAATGACAGAAAAAGGATAACCTATGAACTAAGAGTAGCTCTAATTACGATATACAAAAATGATAATACGAAGTGAGAAAGTGAAGTAACTAACTGTGGTCGGAACTTGAAACCTAACGGAAACTAACATCATATTCGGTATTTTTCTATACTTTATACCATTAGCGCCATCATCCCTGTTCGAAAATTTCTTGATTTTTTATTTTCCTCCATTTAAAACCTCCCATTCCCTCTACCCACGGACCTTCCCCTTGTGTGCAGAATCCAATCCCCCCTCAGTTTATATCTGCACAGTATTCCCTCCCGCTAACGTGGCAACAAGGATATTGGAGGGAGGTTCTGGGCTTTATTCGTTATTATCCTTCTCCCACCCGAATGAAAGGATGAGCCCACCTTTTCTTTACCCCCTACTTCACTCCTCCGTCATCTTCTCGACGAATAAGAACCATAAAAGATCGATTCCGGAAAAAGGAAGAGGGGTGACGGTAAGACGAGGAAAATTTCATTTTACGTCTGTGTAGGTGTATAGCACAGATGGTTAAAAATGGGATAAGGGTGTCATTAAGGATACCAAAAGGTTACATTCTCTACTAGTTATTAACCATCAGAAGTGGAAAAGAGGTTGATTTTAAGATCCTCTTAAAAGTAATACTATCCCGAAAGTGTTGCAGAATTTTTTACTGAAATACTATAGTTCTTAGTTGGGATAAAAAGGAATTTGTCATTCTTTGCTCCAACAAAATGGCATAACATACCATAATATTCACCACTCTAAAAGAAATATTTCAATCTAAGCATTCAGATGTCTGTAAAAACGTAATATTTTCCGTTTTCGAGAATATGATTAAATTAAATTCACTTAAAAAATATCAAATAATATTATTTCTAATTATAAGAGTTGCTATTAATATGGGTGAGTTATAAACAAAGAAAAATATTTCTTTTTTATTTATTTACATAAATGAATCATTTGTTAATAACTCTTTATGATAATTGGTTCGACTAAGAATCAAGAAGATGAAAGAAGATTAAATGCATTTTTTACAATTAAATTATCGCTGAGACATATATAACATTAAAAAAGTGACGAAAAAAGGAAAATGAAGGTAATAATAATAGAAGACGTTATTATTAAGACGTTCACTCATTTGAAAATATAATTTCTTCAAGTGTTGCAATGGCAACACTCGAAGACAATAATTAAAACATCTTGTTCCTTAAGTAAATGTAGTTTTATGTTTCCCACAACCACGGTCACAATTCAGGTTAAATGTAATAAGTTGTCATGATTATGGAACAGTACTTTAAACATAAAAAAACCATATGACAAATAACTATAACAATGTCTAAGGAGTTTATATATACATGGTTAGTAAAGTGATTTTCTAGGAAATTATATACTTCCGAATAAAACGATCAAATAATTTTAAGGTATAAGTTGAATTAAACTCCTTATGATAAGTGCTAAATGGTGGCGGTTTCAATGTTAAGAAACCTTTTCATCAAACACGCCAGAATGCATGTTGAGTGTTCGTGAAATTCCAAAGTGAAGATATAAAAAATATTTCCATTTCGTAAACATGCGAAGGGAAGAGCACAAGTAAGACTTTCTCGAGAAAGATATAGTAAAAGGAATCTTTTAAAAGGAATGAAGAGGGGAAAAATTAAGGAGAACCTTTACCCATGTCGACCTCTGAAAAGTCTTCTTCATCCCGCCATTGGAAGAGAGAAATAGAAAAGAAGGATGCGTGGGGAAAGACTTTTTTATTTAAGGTGCAAGAAAATAGCCGCCGTTAAAAAAGTCTTAGAATGGCAATCTTCCATTCTCTCAAACGATATAATAGGAAACGGAAGAAGATGAAAGGAATGGGTTTTGAAGAGTTCTCGGCATCATTTAAGTAGAAAGTGGTGCCATTTCCTCTGTTCGTGTCTATCCCATAGAGATTCTTCGTTTGATGATATTCAATCTCCCCGTCTCCTTTTTCCTTCGGAGTGGGAATGTTTTCTCCAATTTCCCGGGTGATTGTGAAAAAAGGGGCGGATTCAAATATCTCAATCGGGATGAAAGGCTGTTAAAAGGTCCTCTCCTCCAATAACGCTCCCTCTGACTGTAAGGAGAAAGCGGATATTGCAAAATGAAAATTCCTTCAAACGTTCCGATGTTTCAGAAGATTATTTTTTCCGAGAGGGTCCTTATTTTCAATCGCAAGCCGTGGCGCGGGTGTGTCTTAAAACATCCGTTGTTTTTTTTCATAAGAAAGCTTCCTTTTTAAGAAATTCCGTCCTTAGATGACAATGGAATTTTAAAACACATGCGTCATGAGCGCTAAGATTTTGTTCTCGAATAGAAATGTAAATATTGTTAGATAAATCTACGTAGAAATTGCAGTTCATATGGATGAATAGGTTAGTAAAATAACTGTAAGACCTTGTAGTCATCTTGATGAAATATTCGATAAATAAAATCTTCCACTTCCCCGAGCAATTAATGAATTTAGGAGGGTGAACCAAAAACTAGTATTTGAACTAAAAAAAGACTGAAAGAAAATTTATTATCAAGAGTTTATATTTAATCATTATAAATATTCATCACATATACATCATCTGGAATAGTCAAAATTTTCATTCGACAAATTCCATTTCAATTCCGATTTACTTTCATATATAAACTCCTACAAAATTTATTGACCAACTCCGTATATCAAACTGAAAGTAAAGGTAATAAAAATGAAATTTTTGTAGTTTATATAATCATATTCGACTTTCTCTTGAATTAGTTATACTAATAAAATCTATATGTAGAGGTTTACTTCGTGGATGGACATTTCAGAGTATATTGAAGAAAGAACTATTTACTTCACACAAATTCTTATTTTGTAACCGGTTTCGTTAAATTCTTGGCATCATTACCGATGCTAATCAAGATTTTCATATATTTACTATATATTATGTAATGGAAGATGGGATCTTTCAGTCCTAATTTTTCCTAATAAAGACGTATGTATGTATGCATATTATGTTGTTTTGAGTAGGATAAGAATTATTGATTTTCAAAGTTAAAATTTTTCAATAACCTTCTGAAGGAGCTGCATGAAATTAATTAAACTATTATCTGAGATGTGCTTTCTGTTTTCTAAAAGGCATCAGAAAACGATCTCATGGAGTCTGTGTATTTGAGGAGCCTTCGAAGAGACAGTGCTTTGCGCCTACGTAGCAGTTAACACGCATTACTTAAACGTATTAGTATGTTGCCTTTACTCCAGGATGTAAACAAAGTTTCATTTTTCATTATCTGAAATAAAATTCCCTACTTTACACAACAAAATTAGTGCTACGTGAAAAGAGTATAAAATTATGTTGTAAAACATATCACATTCGACTCGAATTATTGAAGATCGAAATAGTTGCATAAATATTATTTACCCTATGCAATTCTAATGCTGTAAACCTTCCAATATGCTCTGTATATTGGGGAAGGTGAATTATATAGGTTTATATAAATATTTCTTGTTAATTAATGCGGTAGAAATTAAGACTAATTAACCAATTATCTTTCTTTGTTGATAGCTGGGCATGGTGACAAGATGGACACCGCGTTCATTGGATTTCCTTACTCGTCGTCACCGCTAGATCCACCAAACCACGTATTCGTCCACCAGCCTCCTTCGCTGAACCCCATCGACCGACTCTACTCCATGCAGACGTCCTATTTCTGCGGCGAAGAAGGAGCGATGGCCGAACAGTGAAATGAGACTCGTAAAAATTCCTATCTAATTTCAGCGAAGTGAATGATGTTTCAGAACTTTGAAACAAATATACGGGATCAGCCGAATTCTTTAATAGACGTACAAAAATCGCGAGTGAAGGATGTTTTTTGTGTTACTTGTGAATCATACCCGAATTAAAAAAAGAAGAGTAAAAATTATACTTTTGTAAAATATAGACTTTATTGCAAGAAGTCGTTTCCATTCGTGCGTGAATATTATGAAATATTATTGTGACTCATGATAAGCCTTCGTCTCATAAATGAATATTGGCTTTCTATAAATTACGGAAGATTGTTTGCAGTCGTTTGTAAATAGAGAATACTTCTTAATATGCTTGTGTGTATATTTTGTAATCATTGAAGCTAAAATTAACTAAATTTAATTCAAGATATTGAGAACTAACTCTACATATTGATTTTGAATGCGAATTCCTTCGCTGGATTACGAGAAGGAACCAAATAAACTTTCTCTTTGTTATGACAACAAAAGCAATGGATTTTTGTACTCGTGTTCCTATTCGCGCGAAATTGTTTTGTAGTTGTGAAGTGGAGCTATGGGATTCCACTCTCGACCAATATATTAAAGTTTTAAGCTTGAATAAAATTACTTCATTATGGCTATTAATATTTATAAAGTAAGGTATTTATTTGAAAAATCAAAACATATGTCACTGAGAATTTACAGCATTTCTACGCACAAGAATTAGACTTCTAACCTTTTCAGGAAAAAGTTCAAAGACCACAAGTATGAATAACTAGCATTCGTAAAGGAAAATATAGATTAATTTAATTTCATAAACTATACTATGTCTGGAGAAATGGTTTCCATAATTATTATTTATAATATACAATAAGTAAAAGCAAATATTGTTTTTCTCCTTATTCCTAAGTCTGTAATCTTCAAAGGTTAAGCCAGAAGGTCGCCCGATTTAACTTAATTTTAGTTCTTAAAAATTTATCAATAATAAAATTTGTAATTAGGAGGGATCAAAATATATAAAGTTTTCCATATCAATTTATGTAAAAAATCATTAATTGACAAGAAAATTTAATTTTTTACAATTTGGTTGTGGATCGGGAACAATTACACATTAATAAGCCAACAAACGGTGTATTAAATTATCTTATCTATATACCGTGATAAATATTTTTCTTCTAAATAATTAATTAAGGATCTACTTTCTTGATAATTACCATACCCCCTTATGAACATAGATAAATATATCTATTTCAAGGAATTGATAATCGGAAGGAATAGAGAATAGGATTTTTTGAGTTAAGAAATCTGTAATTTTCTGAACTTACCCGATGATGAATCAACGTAGCAAATTCTTAATCGTAAGTGAAATAGCTTAATATGATGCCTCTGGATTCAAAAGGTAGTGAATGGCCCTCAAAAGAATTGCGGAAGAAGCAAGAGAGGAGATAAAAGAGAACAAGAAAAAGTACACCAAGAATATGGGTGGAGTCTTCAACAGCAAGATGAAGGGGAAAATGGCGGTAGTTCTTGAAGCTCGAAATAAAGGCAGCGCATCCATGGAAACAGCCTCAGATTTTTTCATTCATATGATGTTAAATTTTTAGGGCTTACAAAATATTCTCAATAAATGGCAATATCTGTGTTTATTTGCAAATATTTACTCAAAGAAAAAAAATATAATTATTTCGATGCAATTTAAATTAAACTGACGTAAACGATGATGATTAAAATCGGTAAAAGGAAATATTATAAATATACAGTCGATAGTCTCGTTTCTATAATATTTTTAACTTGAAAATTTATATACCTATAATATTTTATGGTTTACCATGTCTTTTGAGGAATGATTCGGAACATTTGAAGAATGATACGATACGAATATAATACGTACTTAACGATAAAAGATAAAATTGTCTGATAATTATGAACTTTAATTAATAATTGTGATTATTGGATAACACAGGACTTACTCTACTAGAGAAGTTTTTATTGAATTAATGTAATAGAATTGAAAACAAATGTAAAACTGTATACGCTTATGCTCAGAGTAGAGTTGTATAAAAATCTTGGACCAAGATAAATAATACAATTAAATGATGAAACTGAAATAAAATGCACAGAAAATACTTTTAAACCTTATTCTTAAGAATGAAAAGAATAATTGCCACTATTACCTGCTGTTAAATGAAAATAAAATTTCAATCCTAAATTAGCATTCAGTCTTTTATAATTATTTTCAATATCTTTTAATTGATTTTGGGAAAATAATTAATGTTGAATCAATACTTTTCAGCTAATCGATCTTCATTTTCAATTTCGCGTATGCACTCGCAATACTACGTCAAAATAAACGTAAGATACAAAAAAGAAAATGGGAGAGGACTTAGTAAAGGCGTAGGCATCTTCGAGGAGAGGGCTGGTTTATGGGATCGAAGGTTGCTTCCCAACAAGACGCCCCTCCCTCGCCGTCACCATCGCCCGTACTTCTTCTCCGAAAGAGGGAGCATCTACGGAGTGGCAACATTGCTCGACATAGTCTTTTTTGTGCTTTCCCTCGTGCAAAGAAGGAAGAAATTACAGGTCAATAAAAAATTACAGCATGAAAATTGTTTGCTTGAATTTTGGATCAACTGAGAAATAAAATGGGAAAAATCTTTCTAAATTTATAGGTTAAACTCTCTGACGTAAAATATCTGCTTGAAAAGGTAAGGTCCCTTGATCATAATTTTTGATTGCTACTCATCATTTGCCAAAAATAAAATAGTGTCTGATATTCCGCCGATTTAAATTAGACGAAATTAGTGACGGAAGTATTAATAGTCTAGCTAATAATCAAACACTTAGTCGAATGTAGAAAAATCTATATACAGGCTTGTTTTTAAAGAGAAATCTGACGAGCATTATCAATACATTCTAAAACATTTTCCACGAAATAATCATCTGGTTGATATCTTTTTATATTTCAATCAGAATGTCACACATTTTTCATATCAATGGCATTAAGAATAGTATATTATAATAAAAAGTTTAATTTGTGAAAAAATAAAATTACTTAATACTATTTTCTATACAAATAGTCTTAGTTTTTTTAAGAAAAGATTAATCAAGCTTAAGAGTCTTAAGCTTATCTTTGTAAATTATAATGCACCTTAATGGAGTAGTATGTGAGCAAGGTAAATAATTCCTTCGAATGAGTTTTTCTGATAGGAATAAAGTATATCATTTTAACCAATGATGCAATAATATGTTGAAAATGTTTTCATCATATTTCAATTAATGTAGATAATCTTAATTCAAATATGAATCGTTTTTAAGTTTAAAAATACATAAACGTAAATCACTACATAAATATAAACTAGTATCAAATGGATTATATGGATACTAAATATAAATAATAATATTTAGAAAATCTTACATTACATTTTGCATTATCCATAGAGTTCTAGGTTTATTACTTCCAAGGTTAATTAAAATAAATTACATTCGTAATATAAGGAATCAGAATATGATCAAGCCAAATAAGCGAGATGTTTCCGAAGATATATTCAGTCTATTATCTTTAAAAATGCCTTATAACAGGATACTTTGCGTATATCTTTTCCCCTACCCGCCTTGCCTCGGAGCCCTTGAATTATTAACGACAAACAACCCTTCAAAGAACACGTCAACCTGCGAATCAGCCACCCAAAGATCTTTCCGAGCAACTCTCGGAGCAGAACAAGAAAGTAAGAGCGAATCAAAACTCCGCCCTGTTAGAGTTTAAGGGGAAGGAAGCAAATAAACTTGTAGGAAAGGTTTTACCCTGTAATGGAATGGGGAGGTACCTCCCATTTTAAATGGAAAGAGGAAAACAGAAGGATATGACATCAGAAAGGTGTCAAGAGGAGAGAAGGTTTAAAAAACAAAGTAAGGCAGAGATTTTGTACAGAGAATGGAGAAGTATAGAGAAATATGTTATTCTCAACCAGATCAATGTAACATACTGTTCCAATTCCTAGGAATTTCCAGTTAGAAAGTAGAGAAGTCGCAGACGTTGTCTGCGGGGTTTCTTGTACCGTCGACAGTAAGGATAGGTGACAGAGTGAAAGAAGAATTGAAATAAGGAAAAGAGAAGAAAAATGAACGTATAAGTATTAGAAAAAGAGTAACATTACTTGGTTGGTATAGATGAAAAATTAGGAGAAAGGTAAAAATTTAAGAGGCTAATTTTATGGGCTAAAAATAATATACATAATGATAAATATCATTTAAGATTTTGTGAATCATTATTATAACTTCCTACTTTAAAGAATAAAATTAGTTTTGCAAAGATTAAAAGAGATCATAAATGCAGATTGAATCATATTCATAGATTCCTATAGATACGTATTTAAATTATTATTTAAGTAAATTAAATTAAATCACTGCAATAACAGTAAACATTTGAGTTGAATCTTATGTCATCATTTTTGAATTTTTGTAGACGATTAGTAAAATATTTTTCAAATCAGTTATTTTATTTTTTATAAATCGATAACTATTTTTTAAGGATTTTGATGACTAAATTGATCATATAATTTTTACATAAGTTCTAAGTATATCGAAGAATGCTTATTTATAATATTCTTTTAAATTTTATAAAGTTTTTCTAGAGAAACGAAGTTCAAAATGTTTCAAACCAAATGGTATTAAGTACTTCAATTGTACTTGTTCATGGACATAACAACTTTTTACGACTCAATCTCTCTTCCAAATAGTATGCGACAGTGACTTGTAATTTTCCCTTTCCAAATATCTTCGGATGAGCATATTCTCACACCTTTTTCTCACCTTCTACCCATAACTCCTCACGGATCCGCGAAAAGCAACGGCTCCTAACCACTGGAGCTGGATGAAGGTGGAATGGGGTAAACAAAAGAGGCAGGCGAACCGTAAACTCTCTTCTAAGTAGGGGAGGCTGCTAAAGGGATGCCTTCTCTTCCACTCACTAAGCAAAGGTAGAATCGTAAGGTCTCCGCCCAGCATTTCCTCTTCCCGCACGCTCCATCGCCCCTAGAGCAAGGAAGTGTACGTTTGGAAGGCCTTTCTTCATTCCTTTTGAATCATCCTCCCGTTTATCCCCCTATTCCATTCATTTTCCTCAAACCCATTTTGGAATTTCTTTTCGAAGCTTTGTATTCTTCAAATCAACTTCTTCGAATCATGACGAGTGTCTGTGGAAGATACAAGAGTTTAAAATTTGGTAAGTGGTTATATATTTTGAGTTGAATACAAGAGTATATTTCCATTTCTTAAAAAAATGTATGCAAATTAAATCATATTTCAATGATATTATAATCGCATTATAATCATCCTTCTTTCGAGGAAAAGAATACAGGGGTTACAAATTCGTAATTTTTTTAAAACGCATCCTCTATGAATGAGGAAATATTATTGAGCTGCGGTTTCTTAACTCGGCACGTAAATACCTATTTCTCTTTCATTCACGTTCAATCAAATGTATGTGCTTAAAATTTTGTAGGCAATCAACAAGTCAAACAATAATTTTAGCGGCTTTTAATCGTTAATTTAGAGGAATATGATACTCACTTGAACATGTGTTTATTCGAGAAGAAAAAAGTGTATCTTTTTATATACTTGATAACAATCCTGTATAACGTACAAATAGAAGAAAATTATATATTATATAAATAATTACAGTGTAATGATGCAAATTCCTCACATTCTATACTAGTTATATCGGTCATTAGAGGTAAATAATAGTTTTGTACACTTTTGCCACTTTGTTACGGAGACCAACGAATTTTTTTCATTCAAATCAATTCCCATCCAATATTCTACAAAAGTAAAAGTCAGAATTTATAATTATCTAGAACGAATAAGTTTTATTTAATTTATGATTTGAAAATTGTAAGTTGTACAATGAAATGAAGGTAGACTGCTTTACAGCTAAATGTTCTATTCTATAAATTAGTGTGGTATTTATTGATATCTTATATAACCTTTTTATCTTGGAACGGTTTCTTTGAAAATTTATTCAGTAGCTTTCAGTTGTTACTTTATAACTATTTTTGTGAAAAATCGTAACTTCTTTCAGTATTAAACGTCATCAATAGTTTAGGATTGATAGTCCTTAAAATATTTGAGGTTAATAGTTTCCTTCGTTCGAATATTCCATTAAAATCTTCATAAATCTTAAAATATATTGCAATAATTTCTCAAAAACACATGTATATCATACTAATCCGCGCATTAAAGTGGAGCTTATTAATATAAAGCAGAGAATATTATGTAATAGGAACAATGAGAAAATTTGGTAACTTCTGCAGAAATAACCAACTTCCTCCATTTATATGGTATGGCTAACTTTCATAAAGATGAACTTGTTTATATTCTAGTTATAACTAAAAATAAATTTATTTCTCGTTTTACTTCAACGGTACGTATACATACTCTATAGAAAATTCCATCATTCTATTCACGGCCATAATGAAACCATAGATCATGTAACAGCGAACTTTAATAGCCCATTATAAGCATAATATAAATGCTAAAATTTCTTTCGATTTGCTCCAAACTATAGCGGGCAAACAGATTTTGATCTAGATGATTTTTTGAGTGTTATAAGCTTTTGAATAATTATTACCAAAAGATAAAACCATACATATACTCCTTCCGTAACCTGAGATTCCTGCAGATGTTCTCAAAATTTCGATCGAGCCAAAAGTATCCGAATTTTTGAGGTGAACGCAGGAAATAAAAAGAGTTGAAACACAACGATGTAGGAATCAGATGAACCCCTTCTCATGTTTACGTTCTCTTTCATTCGGTGCCTCCATATTTTCATACTGTTATACAGACTCGTCCTTTGGGCAAAATAAAAAAATGTATGCGCCTACCTCTAAACCCTTAGAGTAGCTGCTCTTATCACAGCCCGAAAAAAAACGTTCCCGTAAAGAGCAAACCGGTTAATCCCTAGCGCCCTCTGCCACCATCAAAAAATCTTATACCTATTCCATAACTGATTCCTCTTTTGCTTTCATGCAGTTATATATATCCGAGCGAATAAAAAATATAGGAACAAAAAGGGCGATGCAAAGAGAGGTCTGAAAGAGGTGCACACATACAGGGCACGCCAAAAATTTCCCGACATACTTTTACGCATTACGCCGCCGACCCTGTAACAGCACATGTTTCCCCGCAGGAATGCGGTACCGTCGTATCATTTTTTATACCTTTTCCCCTTTTTGGCTCTCCATCGGAGTTGCACGCGAATTATTGCGATGGAAGGGGACTCCAAATACTGTGAAAACTATTAAACTTAGCCAAGCGAGAGATATCTTTTCTTTAATCGAATCAAATTCCTCGGGGGCAAACTTCCTTTTTTTTGCTTAAGAAGGGATGCTTTGCTTGGGATGGTTTCCCCCTTCGGCAGTCCCTAATTGAATCTATTCGACCACTCAAATTAAAAGGATATTTAGAATTTTTCCTTGGGATACTGTGCCCCTGTGCACTCATGACGCAATAGGAATCCTTTAATGGGAGTGATGCCAAGATGCCGAGGAATTTGCCGAATGAATAAATACAAATCATGCAACTGCACCGAGTTAAGAGAAAGCGAAACGCGCAACCTTATCCATGAACAAAAGATTGTAAAAATGCGAGATTTTGAATGCCTAAATCATGAGATCTTCTTTGTTAAACGGTGAAACGTTTTATGAATCCGGTATCTTTAATTTAAAAAACATCGATGAGAGAATGTTTTGTTGATAAATGAACCATGATTAATTTTTTTTTACTTTATGTGGAATTAAAAACGGAATTCAGGATAGAGGGAATATTTTCATATGGGACAAGGCTATGGGAAAATAAATTGAATGTACAAATATAGAACAAACCGTTAGTGATCCTTGCTCTAATTTTTATTAATTAAATTAAATGTCGATATATCATTGGTAAAAAAACCAGGAAATCTCCTTGTGAAAAATATCATGCGAAATATTTAGATATGAAATTCTAACAAATTTTTTATCAAAATTTATTTTTTATTAATTTTTTATTCAAAAATGAATTAGTAGACGTTTTGTACATTGGAAAAGGAAGAATTCTTAAATGAAATCTGTCACAGAATATTACTCCACTAATTTCTTGTATACTAAGAAATGCTTCTAATAAATTTATATACGTACAATTGATACCGAGCTTTTCATTCTATACCCAAACATAATTAACTAAAAATTGCCAAATAATATATCCACTCACATTTGTAAGGAATGCGTAAAACGAGAAGTGTTTGATGATTTACAGATCAAGTGAAGCGTTACTATTTATCGTGCATTCATCTGAGGAATCCATTAGCAGCATTCCTCAATGTATTTCTTCTGAATTGTAGTTTCATGGTCGACGACGCAGAATTTCCACAGCCATGTGGTTTCAAGTGCTTATCCATCGGTTGGCCTGCATCCCTATATCATCAGGTGCCATTGGCCATCGAAACCTTTGCTATATGATCATGTTCTCTACGCATATGACATGTACTCATTTTCGGAAGTGCCCTCCAATTTTGAAGATCGCTTATACGTTATTGAAATTATATGTTTGATTAGCATCACCATAATGACTGTTTCAAGCAAAATCATTTAATTCAAATACTTTTCTATTCACTTATTCTAAGAAATTATCAAATATTAATCAAACTGAAGAAAACAAAATGCCAAGATGTATTCATATATATGACTTTCCTCATTATTCCTCTATAATCGTTTATTACGCGATAAAATATAACTGTGCTCTGATATTTTTAAATTGTAACAATTTAATAGACTCTATTCATGATATCTAATTAAACGTATTTTTACATCAATGGATAAATTTATTTTTCAATTGAGTATTACCATAGATTGTATTAATTATATATATATATATATATATATATAATTGTATATATTATAATAAAATATTTGGCCATTGATTCGTCATTCGATAATTTTTATTTAAAGATTTATTAATACGTTAAAGGTATATCGTCAATTATATACGGTTAAGCGGCAAAGCGATATTTACAATAGAGGCAATTGGAGAGCCCTTGGGGAGGCCTATATACGATATCGATTTCAAAAGTAATTCATGATGATGATACGTACAATTGATAGTGCAAAGGAATTTAGTTTTAATTTTGTCAAAAATAGTCACGTGATTCATAATTAAAAGATATAAATATTAGCGTACAACAAGTTGATCATCAAGTTAAACTATCCAACAGACTGGATATCCTCGCATGTCCCATCATCTGCGGTTGAGTTTACTCAAGAATAAGGAGTGATATAAATATTAAACACATTAGTATGCATTTTCAGTTATTAGAGGAGTCAAACACAAAAAAGAGACGGGACGGGGGGATGTAGGTAAGACAATGACATAATTACCTAAAAGATAAATAATTGTTCACAATCAATATATTTAAAATTAAATATAATGATTTAAATGTATATCAGCTAGATAATAATACGACAACGGACAATGATAGAAACACCAATAACTAAGTCACCTTAGATACCTAAATTAGATTGCGATAAAAGTTTTGGTGTGGAGAAGTTGAGTGAATTGAACATTCTAAAGCATCGTAAGTAACACGTGTTCATTGGATGGGCCTTTTCGTCAACCCTTCTGTCCGGCGATCGCTCAGAGTGACAGATGATATGCAGCCTTTCCACACGCTTCACTCATCATTAAACCCCTCTAAAACAGAATTAAACACACCCACGATTAGATCATTCACGGCAACAATGGTTGCCATCGCGGCGTTGCCATACTTGTGACGTAAGGGAAAATTGAAAACCCGTAAAATTAGCTGATGACCTGCCACTGGGGAATTTTTAAACCCTGTATTAATACAAGTATTTTCAAGTGATAGAGTATGTTTACCGAACTCGAGTTCGCTAATGAGATTTTAATTTATTGATATTTTCCGTAGCGTAAAAAATGAGATTTCGTGCCTATTTCTTTCAATTCCTTTTTTGCGATCCCTCGCTTCAGAATTTGCAATTATTTAGATTCATTGCCATTCGACAAAAACTACCTTTTTATTCTGCTCTTTCGCCCGAAATGAACATACCAATCGAACTTGTAAATTTTTATCGACCACAACTCTTTTTATTTCCGGGTAAATCACTTTTAATTCAGTTTTCCTGCCCTCTCATGGACTGCTGTTTGAAAAATTTAACGACTGGACGAGTTGAAAAAATAAAAGAGGTGGTTTCCGCTCTCAGGAGAGTGACCGTGGTTTTTATAATGCAAAAACAGTTCTCAAATGTACTCCGATGATTGCTGAAAATTAACGTCTCCCGTACGTGAAAAATATTACGAAATACCAAATTTTCGAACGACAATAAGGTTGCATATTTAAAATTAATACATTCTCTAAATTTCCAATAGTACTATACATTTTAAATTGCTGGAGTGATATTTTTCAATGCTTTATGCCCTTTAATAATTATCGTATTAAATGGTAGGAATCCTATGGAGTTAGAGACCTCTAATTGACAAAGTTTATGATTTTAAGGAATGATTACAATTAAGATTCTTGGATTTCTAATAATATTTGAGTTTGAAATTGATGAAGAAAAGATCACCTCCTCAATTATGAATAAGAGTCGATACAGGTTTTGTGACTTAGATACGTGACTTTAAATTTGTTCTAATCCTTTTACCTTATGAAAGTTATTAGCTTGTCTTTATTCATGCTAAACAAGAAATAATTACAAGAGCCAAAGACCAATCACAATAATGCCGCATAGATGAAAACTCGAGCTAATAACAAAGGGCAGGTGATGCTTTGGAACACCAGTCATTGTCTCCCCGTCGAGATTACATGGTTTCGACGCAAACTCCAGCTGACCCCCATTCCTTCCGCAGAACCCTGCCTTCTGCTCCCCTCCCATGAAAGAAAAACAAGCCGAAAGAGACCTTATTGGCGTGCATCGATGCGTGTGACAACGCGGTGTGAATTATACTGCGACGGTAAGAGATACACACAGATTGAATGCGACAAGTTTAAAAGGCCTGCGATGGGCGGAGATTAGGCAGTAAAATGACTGTGAGGTGAATTTCGGAAGTGACTAGTCATTCTTCAAATGGTGACGAAGAGGGGACAAAGTTAGAGAGCGTCCAAAGGGGCTCTAAAAATGGGGAGTGAAAAGTGTAAGGGACCCAGAATGGTGTGACTAAGTGGGGTAATCGTGGTGTTTAACGACTTCAAGAGACGAACTGGTGTCATGCTTTTCATATCGGGTTAGACAATGGATCCAGAAAATGGTCATCTTCCTAGCTCTGAACACTTTATGCTCAACCGACAATATACGTTGTGTCTGCTTTCGAAACAATTTACAGTGTTCCGTAACTAAACAGTTAGAACAAAACAATACGATAATGGTGAGAAAACAAATATGTAGTCGAATATAGTTTTCCACTCACGATTTAGAGGTGATTAGGACAGCCAAGATAGAATTTCAAAAGAAAACGACGACGAAACTATAAGCATAGAAGATGCACCAAATATTTAAGATTTGTACAAAAGAACGAGGTCTTCGCCACTATCATAAGGATAATTTAAGTAGAATAAGACAAGTAAAGGGTGTACGTAACATAAAATATAAATTGCTGATTGCCAAAGAAATCGGCCTAAAAACAAGGATATAGTTCCTGAATATTTCTGTTTGTAGTTTTTTATGTTGTTACAATAGAATTAGAGGACAAAAAAGGTTTGAAGCTCTTTTAATTTTTGTTTCAGAAACATTTTGGATATAAGTCGGATCGTATTCTATCGAGGACATGTACGGCAATCAAAGATGAACTTTTAAACGGAATAGTAGTTTAGCCTGTTTACCGTTTAAGTACTGATTATTACAGTGCCTCTAAATAAACTCCTCTCTAATATAGATATGTGCATCATCACTTTCCTATACTTTCTTCTTCAATAATAAAAGCATATCATCATATCTCCTACGGCCAAAGCCCTCTACAGCATCATTCGATAAATATTACCTTATTTATTCGACGGGACACACTTACCTCATCTTAACACAATACTTATATCTCCATATATATAAAAATGTGAAAATTGTTATAGTTTTTGTATCACATTATCTCGATTATCAAACCACTGGATTTAATCTAATTTTTTACTAATTACAATCGGGTAGAGATTCTTTTATCGGTAATCTCGAAAAATGTTACTTTGCTGTCTAATGTGCGAATTTAGCGTGAAATTTTGCCGGGCAGATAGCATACCAGCAAGTTAGTGACCAAGGTTCGGTTCTCAATAATATATCCCATTTTCTCTTCTGATATTTTTAGCTTAATTTTTTTGATATAATATCGATCAGTGTTAAAAAATTTAATTCTCCTATCGGAAAACACTTAAAATCAATGAATGCCTGAAGATCGATTGTCATCCTAATCGATACTTTCATATATATTAAGCATAATTTATTGGGAAGATATTATTAAACATCTGAAAGGATACTGGAAGGAAATGGAAATAGCTGAACTGTATTAATTTATTATAATTCTGGACTATATATAGATTCCGGGCCCAGTGGTTATAATTTTTTCTAAGGGAAAAATGAAATACTGAACTGTACTTCCCAAGTGGACAGGTTTTTAGATTCTAAATAACTTTCTAATATTTATTATGTTTCATAAATAAATATTACTTACAATAATATGAATGAATTTAAATTAATAAGTTAATTCAAATATCAAATATATGCCGTAAATAATATCAAAAACAATCTAAAAATACAAGTTTGTTATGAACCTTGGTACATGTTTGCTGTTTAACGCACAAGGGTAGAAATTAATCTCTAATACGTCTAATCCAGAGGTCAAAAATATTTAGGAATTGATTTATCGTAATTTATCAAACTATCCTATTATTAATTCTCAAATAATTCAGAAAACAATAAATAAACGTTTTATTGAATCGAATGTTAAATATTGAGCGGATATCACCGGACAGAGTAAGGTAACGGAAGTAAGCAAGAAGAAAGTAAGAAGAAAAGAAAGTAAAGAAATAAATTTATTTCGGAAACTTATAATGATTAAATCTGACTGCAGAATTAGAAGATGATATGTACATGATAAAAGTTCCAAACACTCAAATTACTTAAGTGAAAGGAAAGATATATCAAATAAAATGCAAGACAAATTGAATCAATTAAAGTTAACGGCAAAAGTCTTGAATGCACTGTAAACGTTAATAAATACTTCTACGAGGGTGTCAGTGAAAAGATAGTGAAATGTATTATATTATACTAACATACTAGCTCAAGAGTTATTTAATCTGCATTAATTACTAGAATAATTTTCCCCATTCTTACAGATGTCTAAAATCACCTCAGCCGCTTGATTCAAACCCTGTTTCCTTTTGGCGAATTGACGCAGTAATTAAGCAATTAAAAAACGGGGTCACGAACCCAAATAAACTTTTTATCTCTCTCCACCGAAGCGGTGAGAAAGTTGGCAAATTGTTAATAGGAATGGAAAGAGACAAAGGGAAGGAAGGAAAAACAGAGGCTGCTTTCCACACGGAGGCTGGAGGAAATTGTTAACACTTGTGTACCGAATTTATGGGGAAGAGGTGGTGTAAAAAAGGGAGCAGTTTTATATCGTATATATATGATGTGTGATTGGGGTTTCGTGTGGATTGGGGAGGCGATGGAGGGAGGCCTTGGGATTTGTAAAACGAATACGTTTGCGAGAAGCCAAATGATAGAGATCGTGAAGTGAAATAAAAATTATAAGATATGGAAAATTAAATACGACAAAAATTGCACGATCATTTTTCTTAGAATTATCAAAGTGAGAAAGCTCCAAGAAAATTTAACGTAAAATCACTTTATTATTTACAAATATTATTATTACTATCAAAAAATTATATAATTGATAAAAAGGACCTGTATTATAAAGCAATGTGAATCTAAGCTACGAAAATTTGATATTTCAATAAAAATTTACGTGTAAAATGAATATATTCATTTTGTAAATACCGAATATAGTAGTAATATTTCTAATGAATATGATTATCTTCTCTCAATTTATCTTTGATAAATTTATTCTTTGTTTTGTTTATTGAGTTTTTAGTACGATAATAAGATGATATAGTTTGTTGAAGTAGTAAAAGAATACATTTGCTCTTTAATATAAAAACTTTACTAATAAATTCTACCGTATTGGGACTGAATTCGTGGAAGGACATTCTGAAGAGTAAAATAAGAACACTGTTTTCTTCCACACTATAATGTTTTATTAACACGACTGATTGTGCCGAAACCGGTCGTATGAATAAAATACTATAGTATCGAAGTACACAGTGTTTTCATTCTACTCTCCAAAGCCTTACGATCATTTTTACTCAGATTGTTATTTCCATCATTTCAATTATTTTTACAAATAGTATTTTTCAATATTATTAGTCACATAATGTGACCAACAAATGAATTCAAAATATATGAGCAATCTAAGATTTCTCTGCATGACTGTTAGCAATATTTAGCTGCACTTATTTGACTTCAGAAATTTTAGATGCACAGAGATAAGCAATAAATGGAATTTCCAAATCAAACGGAAGCAAAAAGTCAACGAAAATTCCATAACTCATTGGATTACGCGGCGGCCGACTATGCACCCGAGAGTGGGCAATGTGTTTCACTGGTAATTAAATCTATCAATCGATTAATCAATTGGTTTCTTCCTCATTGGCTGTACATTGGTATTCTTTAATAAATCGCGTTTGAAGAAATCTCAAAAAAAACATCAATTTAAATATTTAAAATGTTTTTTGTCTTAGTTAAGCCAAAAAAGATGATACATTTAGATAATTATTTCCACATTTTTTAAGGGATTGATTTTAGTAAAAGTTGGTTTTTATTCATTCCCTGAATAGTTCATGAAGAAGTTTCATCAGATTGCAAAATTTAATTTATAAATTTATAGGTTTGAATTATATTTTATATAGATTTTGAGAATATACCGTTCTCATAATAAACTATTACGTAAAACAGAAGTTAAACACATTTTTAAGGCAAAATATTACGTATTTTACCTATCCCAACATAATATTTTATAAAACTTGTTTATAGAATAAAAAAAGTATTCAGATGTGAAAATATCTTGACAAATAAACTATTCTCAGACCAAAACATTCATTCATTCATTTAGTTTAATTGAGAATGAATATTGAACACTCGATGGTGGTGAAATGATTAACATCTCTTCATAAACAAACAGGCAAAATTGATATGAATATTGTTCATTTATTATTCCAAAATTTATATGCTTGAATGATATATATATAGCAGATTATGCAGTCTTTATCCGCAGATGCAACCGTGCTGGGGTTTAATCACGGCAACACCCCTCTCTTTGACGGCTTTCTTCGGGAAAAGATGTGGAGATGGTAAACCTCGTACTTTTTGTCCGCATATTTTTACACAAGCAATTTTCTGGGAACAGAGCAACCGCACTTTATTACTAGAACAATAAATTTAAATTGCTTTCCTTACGAGCACCACAACTGAGGGGATGCAAAGATTACAGTAAATACAAAATTGTGTGTTCGAATAGATATATCGCCAAGAATGTAGTGAAGTATCAATTTAATGATCGAGATGTAAGGGAAATAATAATAAGTAAATAAATTTATTCATTGATTTCGTTTATTTAATTTATTAACATCATTTATTGTAAGATGCGAGCATAAGGCACTGTGAATAATTTTCGATTGTAACTTTGCCAAATATCTTGTTCTATAGAAGAGGAATAGTGTGAAATATAATAATAGAATTATTCTTATAAAATATATCTCCGTTGAAGAGTAGTTCATTGAATGTTTATTTTAATTATCTATTCTACTATCTATCTACTTTATTTTACTTATTATATAGGAGCATCCTAAAGGGTAGAATATTACGTTATTAGATCTGACGTTGAATGAGAACAATATGAGTGGTATATAGTACAGATATTCAAAAGATATGTAGAAAATTTTACACGGGAAAGGTATGGGAATATCGAACTTTAAAATGGATCTTTACATAAAGTATGCTCACAATTGGCCTTCTACGTGAATCTAGCCACATAAATATATAAAAGCTAAAATGATTTAACAAATGAGCAATTGAATTGAGTTCGGGGAAATTGCTTTACAAAAAAGAAGCTGAATGCGCAATTTCTTATCGACTTTCATGTTCACTTTACAAGAATATATAAAATGACTAATTAGAGCAAAATGTTATAATGTATTGCTAAGATAAGCAAATCATCCATAACTGTTAAAATAGAATAAGAATCTTAATAAATTTCCACTGTGACTACTCCTCGAGACAATGTTTTTGGGATAATGGTGAATTCTCCGTAATAAGAAGAAGGAATACAATTAACGCCTGTCACTATCTCTAATGTAAGCGAATGAACTTTTATGAATGTCTGGTGAGTGTATGAAACCACAAACATTCACGCGACTGTATCCACATGAGAAAATACGTTTTCGGCTATCGGAGGGAAACAAAAGATAGGCTGCAGAAGAAGTTGCAAGGAGGGGAAGAGCGGTAAAGCAGCGTGCGGTGTGCTGAGGACGGGCGCCTGTTGTAATTAAAGGGAAAAAGGGCGGAAAAGGGTAGTGATGCCAGCGGTGGAAATTGTCGGTGGTTTTTCGACCACTAAATTTGTCCTAATGGATACTTTTTCGTTGTTCCAGATTGTCCCAGTCCCCGTATCTCTTTCTTCTCCTTTACTTTCTATAGCTTTACTCTTACTTATCCCTTAGCTCTATAGTCATCTCTTTGTTTATCGGGGAGTCTAATCATTCAACGTTTTTCTTATAATTTACTCAATGTGCGGAATTACTCTCAAGCATCAGAAACCTATTCACAAATGTTAGGGAAAAAGATACTCAAATACAGAAATTAGAAAATCAGAGAAACAAGGAACATCAAAGAATAAAATCACAGAAGTGAGATAAAAAAATCCTTAGAACGAGAAAATTGGATGAGAAACAGAAATCGAAGACCGAATGCTTTAAACGCACCAAAATTAAAACGATTTCATATATAATTCATTTAATTAACACCAACTTATACAAACCACAAAAGAATCTATTTACAATCCACACCTGCAAAAACCAATATATAGCTATAATATATCGCTGGGTGGAAATGATGCAGACCTTCAACCACCGTTCAGATCGAAGAGAGTTTTGTTTGGTGAACTTTCCTCTTATTTGGGCAATCGCATATATAGAAAGAAAAAAGGATAGTGTGTGGACGCGATTAACTGCATTGGGTCCTCTTCTTAACGGTGTATTTACGACCACCCGCAATTCCTCCCTTCTCCTTACACCACTTTATCCAGAAACATCTTAATTAAGTTTGGTAATGGAAAATTCTATAAGAAAATCTTAGGAGTGGGAACGAAGTAGATCGGCTATGGCAATAATACCTAAATATATTTTTCCTCGTATTTGCTTACTCAAAAATGCCTGAATCTTTTGTCTTAGCGTTTATTAAAAAAACTTAGCGACTTAAAATTTATTTTTGTACCAAAGTGCTGAAACTTTTTAAATCTTCCCTCCGTTTTTCTTGAAGAAATTTGATTTAAATTTTCACTACATGAGGTGTCGCAAATGTCAAGATATTCGCCTGATATGGAATTGATAAAAGGGATGAATTTCTATTATTATGCTATTCTATTTCTTATATCTATTTATAGCTACTCATCCTTGAGTATTTTTTCCGAAGTTACAATTGCAATACTTTTCCTTAATTAAATAATAAACGCTATATCATTATTCACAAGGATAGAAAAATCATTATAAATCAAATTCAAAAGATAGCTCAGGAGGGATTTTAGAAAGAAAAGATATTTAAAATCATCTTCTCTTAATGATGAATAAACTTATGAACAAATGACCTTAATTATCTCATTTTCTATGAATAAGTATAAAACCCTCGGGGTAAAATAGAACGGCATTGAGTGAAATACTTTATGATTTTATCATCATAATCATACAAATAATTTTCTAATTTATGCTCCAGCGACTTTTTCGGATAGTAAGTTATAAGTTAAAAAGTTCGCGAGCGATGTTACTTTGCGCTAGTCAGACCACACCTTGAGTATGCTTGTAGTGTATGGGATGCTGCCGATAAAAGTAAAATAAGTGAATTAGAAAAGGTCCAACGTAAGGCGATACGTTTTGTTAAAAATTGCTACGATAAATCGATAAGCGTAACTAAATTGCGGGATGGGAACCATTAGAACTGAGAAGATCTAAGCGTAGATTAGATTTGATAAATAGATTCAAAGAAGAAACGTTCAAGGAAGACGTACTACAGATCATACGCCCTCCCTGCTGCATAGGTCGATCAGATAGAGCGAACAAAATAATGGAAGTAGATGCTAAAACCGACCGATTTAAAAATTCGTTTTTCCCTCGAACAATACGCGAAAATAACCGTCTAGGGAAGTAAATTCACGGTGCATGCACCCCCTGCCACACACCGAAAGGTGGCTCGCAGGGTATTTACATAGACATAAGTTTAATTCACATAACATCAAGTGTAGAGAGACATAAGATGATGAATCGTGGATGAAAGGACTGAGAAGAGAGATGCGTGAGAGAGACGAAGAAACGGATGGAATGCGCTTGTGAAGGGGATAAGCCGGACTAGGAAAGTGGGGGTGTGCGGGGAATCTAATATCGGCTGATCTGGGCATTCTTCTCCATCGAGGGTGGAAGGGAGGAGGGGAGAAAACGAGGATGAACCCCTCGTGAGGTGCGTAGAGAGCGGATGCATATTTTTTTAAAGGGTCTCGCGGTTCTATTAGACGGAAGGCATATGTGACTCGATCGGTTATCCCTAGATTCATCCACGAAGACATCGACGAATAATGAAAAAGGAAAAGGTTCTACCGCTCCATAGCTTCAATTCCCAAAAATGTGGTTGCCTTTCATATACTTGCCGTCTGCTTGGTCAAGTTTTGATTTAGTTGACCCATGTGCTACAAGAATTCTTTTTCCAAAGAATATTATAGAAATTATTTCTTCTCTCTCCTCAACTATAGCATCATGTTTGGAAAGATACTGGGCAAAAAAATTAATAACATTTTAAAGTTCAAATAATGCACATATATATCCTGTGTGTACGTGTTTATATATATTTATTTGGTACTTATTGAAGTGACAAAGATAACTGATAAATAAACATTCAATTATATCCCGCACAAGAAGTCAAGGGCTCAATCAAATAAAATCATTATATAAAACGGTTACCCGATATTCTACAATATGTTTTTATTTATACATGTGTTCTCGCAACTCTTCAAAGCGAAAGATTCTCCCTAAATTCCCAGTTTTCCGATTCTTATTTCAATTTATAGAAGCTTACTTATTTTGTGTCTATAATTTCTCTTTCAAAGATCCTGTGTGGAAGAGTTCCTTAACTTACAAGCCTTACTTCCGTTGATTAAGGATCTTCCAATAATCATGCCTCGTTCGGATTTTTTCTATAAAAAGATTACCTATAATTTAGTGTTAATTAGATAAATATTTATTGATTAATTTATTTATAATTGAATATACCTCTTAGCTTACAGATCTATGGAATAACTGCTTCGAGGATAAATCTTTAGTATCTCAATACATGAAAAATGGAAGAACGACTGCGTTTGACGTTGAACATCAGAATTACTATTTATGGAGACTTTGGGAAATTAACAATTATGATTCTTGACAAATCTAAGTAACACAAAAATAATTGATTGGATTTCATTATTTAAATATTACTTATTCTAATGAAATTTACGCTCTCGATAGCTTCATCACTTTAAATGCTAATTCATCTCCATATAAATTGTAAGACTTTCAAACAAAGGATGCCGATTCAAACTTTTTCGATCCGAAGCTAGGTTTAAAATCTTTATTCCCTCATAAATAACGCTACTATGCTAAGATACGGAACTTAATTCTGGGTATTAATTAGTTTTGTTTTCTTAGTCGCAGCTTTAGAGGAGCCAAAGTAATCCAACCTCCCTCCAAATATTTGCTCGGGCTAACTTCACAAACTCGTCGCACCACCAAACTCAAGTCGACTTGTCTCCCAAGCTAACGAAGAATCACCACGCTGTTTGATCCCTCATTGGCCAGAGTTTGTGGAAGTTGGGCAGCTGCGCGAAGGAAGTTCTCAATGCAACGCGTGTGTCGAAGTAGAGGTTTGATCCCTTTGCGACAAAATAAGTGCTTGGGACGACACAGTATTTTCATGAAGACATCGCACGCCTTCGTTTCTCCCTCCTGCTGGGTTGTAGGCTTCCCTTGTAACACCCATTGCTAGGAATTACCCAGGGTGTGCGGGATTGGCAGAAGGGAGCAGTGGGTGGGCACTAGGGTGGCGTCACCTTTGGTAGGTATTTGTTGGGAACTTCCATCTCTCTTTCTTAGAGCGCATCTCTTATAGTTCCCCTGAAATCCCTCTGAACCCCTCACTTCTGGGAGCATTCTCCGCATGACACCTCTCTGCGGGAGGCAGATTCCTTCTTGCACTTCCCTCCTTTTCCACTCTCCTGAGAACATTTTTGAAACCTTTCGGGTAATTTGATTGACCTCCTTCGTTTTCCAAAGATCGACATAGCGAGAGTAAATTTTAACGAAATATTCAACGCTTTACGGTCTTACACTGGGAAGTCTATAAGTATATCTATTATATATAGACGCTTCGGGGGGATATATATATATAACATATATATATATATTATCTATTATATATAGACGCTTCGGGGGGATATATATAACATATATATATATATATATATAGGATATTAATGTCAGGCCCAAACCGCTTTGGCCACGGAGCCGCCGATTTTTTTACGTAATGGCCAACTAAATCTCACTCAGGAAAAATTGGGAAACCGACCCTACCTATAATGGGTTCGATTCTAGAAGGCCCCAAAAATCGATTTTCCCCCGTAAGAATGCATGGGGCCGTTTTTCAAATAATTTTTAAAAATACTTCCCATTACGCTAGAAAAATGAGATTTCATACAGCTATTGCTATTATTGGTATCTATGGAAAAATGCTATTTTTTACGTACAATCGGTCATGGGTTCGATGCCAGGAGGTGAAAAAGTTTCAAATTTCGAAAAATCGTAGCTCTCTTAATATGATAAATAGATCATTCAAACTTTCTACACTTATAGATACGTATATAGTGTACATCGAAAAAAACAGACAGTTGCTTATGAGTCACGGGTTCGATTCCAGAGCGTCCCGTAAACTCGATTTTTGTCATAAGGAATGCATTGGCCATATTTGCGAAAGCTTTTTATGACACTCCCCAACCGCGCAGAGGTTCAAAATTTAACACAACCATAGAAGGGACCATTCTTACATTAGAGCGATCGTAATTATGTCCTTAAAGGTCGTTGGTTCGATGCTAGGGGGCGTTAAATATATCTCCATTTGAAATGCATAGGGAATTTAGGACACATTTTGAGGTACTTCCTGAATGAATTTCCTTTTGATATTCGGAATATTTATAAAGTCAATCATACTCAAGCCAATAATGACAGTATAATTCGTTGGATGGCCTTGGTTCGACGCCAGGGCGGTAATAATGCTGCGGGAAGAAATGCATGGGAAATCGAAATCAATGCAATGCTCGCTGCGAAAATGTCATTTACGTTATGTGTAGAATGGCCTTTCAGAATATATTTCAAAAAATCTTACATTTTATTAAAGGATGTATTATTACATTGCTTGCTGTAAGCAAGCGCACCTTTACTCGTATAACATATATATATATATATATATAGGATATTAATGTCAGGCCCAAACCGCTCGGGCCACGGAGCCGCCGATTTTTTCACGTAATGGCCCACTAAATCTCACTCAGGAAAAATTGGGAAATCCACTCTAACTATCATGGGTTCGATTCTAGGAGGCCCCAAAAATCGACTTTCCTCCGTAAGGATGCATGGGGTCGATTTTCAAATAAATTTTAAAAATACTTTCCATTGAGATAGAACAATAAAATTTCATGGAGCTATTGCTATTATTGATATCTACAGAAAAATGCTATTGTTTACGTACAAACGGTCATGGGTTCGATGCCAGGAGGTGAAAAAGTTTCAAATTTCGAAAAATCGTAGCTCTCTTAATATGATATTTCGATCATTGAAACTTTCTACACGTATAGATACGTATATAGTGTACATTGAAAAAAATCAACAGTTGCCTATGTGTCACGGGTTCGATTCCAGAGCGTCCCGTAATCTCGATTTTCCCCGTTAAGAATGCATGGGGCCGTTTTTCAAATAATTTTAAAAATACTTCCCATTAAGTTAAAAGAATAAGATTTCATATAGCTATTGCTAATATATAGGTCTACGGAAAAATGTAGTATTTTACGTACAATCTGTCCTGGGTTCGATGCCAGGAGGTGAAATATTTTCAGATTTTGAAAAATCGTAGCTCCCTTAATATCGTACATAGATTATTCAAACCTTCTACATATATAGATACATACAAAATGTAATTAGAAAAAAAATCAGCACTTGCCCATGTATCACGGGTTCGATTCCAGAGCGACCCGTAATCTGGATTTTTCCCGTTTAAAATACATTGGCCTTATTTCCGAATGCTTTTTATAACACTTTCCAACCGCGCAGAGGTTCAAAATTTCACACATCCATTAAGGGGACCATTCTCATTTGAAAGCTATCCTAAGATAGTCGTAAAAGGTCGTTGGTTCGATGCTAGGGGGCGTTAATTAATTTTCCATGTGAAATACATAGGGAATTTAGGACTCATTTTAAGGTACTTCCTGAATGAATTTCCTTTTGCAATTCCGGGTGTTTGTAAAGTCCACCATACTCAAGCGAAAGATTAGAGTAATTTTAGCAGGATGACCTTGGTTCGACGCCGGGGCGGGATTTTATCTGCCGAAAGAAATGCTTCGGAAATCGTATTCAGTGCATTTTCAGCTGCGTTAATGCCCTTTACTTAATGTTTAGTAACGTTTGAGCATCTTTCGAAAAATTTTATTATTCACTTTAGATAAATTATTGCACTGCTTGCTGTAAGCAAGCGCACCTTTACTCGTATATATATATATATATATATATATATATATATATATATATATATATATATATATATATATATATATATATATATATATATATACATATATATACATAAAATATTACCAATAGTACCGCTGAATAAGTTCTCGGCGCAAGTTTAGCAATTTGAGAGTGATTTTAGTGGCGAAGAAGTAACTACATTCTGTTATTTAACTTCTACGAAAATAAACATCATTAGATTCGTAAAAAAGATAAATTTAAAACTGTGAAATAAGCGTAAAATATAACGGGATAATTTGGACTTTTATGTGACCGTCTGATCTATGAGTTTCTCAAGCAAATACTGACTTACAAAACTTGAAATAAATATTAAAGAAAACTATTTTTATTTCAGTAGAGAACGATTTCAGCAAGAGATTATTATTCATCACTGTCAGATTAAGCTTCGCCAAATTCATGAAGACTTTTATGAAATATATTGAAGTAACATTTTGGATTATAAGTTTTTTATTCGAATTTGAATCGGTTAAGATTTTAGGTTCTTTATATTATTTCTTATGAATTGCACACGAAACTTCTATTGAAGAACTTTATTTATTTTGACTTTCAATGTATGTATAATTAAGTTTCGGAACCACAAAACCAGAACTCCTTATCCTTGAACACGTAAATGGGCAGTTACTTGAGATCTCGTTTACTTCTAAGAAATGCTTTGCAGAGGACATGGTTATAACCTATTTAATGGATTCTCTGGGAGAAAGTGAGAGACCCAACATTACTGCCATTGGATCGAGAGTATACGAATTGGAAGGAGGAATTTTACGATTCTCTCGGCATCGATATAAACGCGATCTCTTCCACAAAAGACTTATTTTCATCTCTTCCTTTCTAATACTTCAAGAGGAGCCAAAAATTATATGTGAATGCGCACTCATGAAGAAAAAAGATAGGTTCTTAAACACGAGAGCAAAGAATATTAAAAATTAAGGCGACAAGAAAGCGTGAAAAGACGGGTTTACAGTAAAATGAATTCTGAATGTATTTTAGTTGGTATTTGTGTTCCGCTAAATATTAATGGAACATATCTTACAGAATTTTTATTGTTAAAGTATAAAGACAATATAGATAAATATAATTCGTCATTTAGCTCATGTTTTGGATTCAATTCCTCTCCAATAAATTAATAATATTGAGATAGAATGATATATAAACATTCTGAATTCTAATTTTTATTGATTCACTGCATAATTTCCATATTTTTAACTCATCCAATAAGATTTAACTGAATAAAAATATTTAAGAAACAAGAAATGATAATTTAGCTCATGCGACTTCGGGTATAGAAAATTGATGAAACAGTAATATTTTGCATACAAAATACTTTTTAAATAAAATACTTCTTCCAAGTTAAACTATCACTGTGTTGAATCCATTCTTCAGAATTTTCTGTCAGTAATGCAGTGAGTTTGTAATTTACCTCTGATAAATTAAAATGGAAAGAATTTTATAAGATTTCTTTATGTGATAAGAAAATGGACATGCCTCGTGCATAATTTTTCAAATTCCATATTTATGGAATTTAATTCCATATCTGTAATTCATATTAAATTTAATTCCGATTCAGTTAAGACGTACTCCAATAATTACTTTCAGGATTATATATTTTTACGAGCAATTATAAGAGGAGGATAAAAAACTAATCTTTTAATATAATGCGCTTGTTATGAAATCATAAATGTAACCAATGCTCGTATCATAATAATGATTGAGTTTTACGTTTTTACAAACAAAGGTACGAGAAGACAAAAACCGTTCAAGAAGAAGAATTTAGGAAAAAAGATACGAGAAAATTTTTCCAAGTAAAACAGTAAACCGTTCTAGTTAGGTAATTCCTCGACAAAAGTTTTCTATTGAAGTATTTTCACTCCTCGATACACGGAGCCAAAAAAATGCGAGGAATAAAATTTCAAGAAAAATGGAAAATATCATACAATGACAACGAAGGGAAATTGTCCTAGTTTTCAAAGCGTTTTAATTTTACGTCGCATTCTCTTTTTGCATCCCTCCTTATCTGCTTAAAACAAAGAGTTCCACACACCTGCGTTTCTAGTAGAAGCTTCACACCGCGGAATGAAAGAAGAGCCGTAGAGAGCTCAAAACGCAGGCACGCGCGAGCACTAAACATATAAACCCACCTAGAAAAGATATGTGGAATTCCTTTTACCACTCACGTTCTTCGGTACGTACTCATAGGGAAAAAGGCCTTCTCTGAGAATCCCCTTCTCCCACGTTATTCCCTCTTTCACGGAGTCAGCCATTCCACAATCCCCATATCTTTGCCGCCCCTTCCTCAGACTAACCCATTTCTGTGAAGCGCCGTATCTTTTACGGTTATCATCTTTTCGAGGCGAAGGAGGGAGGGGATAAAAAAGAATAAAAGGTGGGAGTTTTAAGATTGCGAGAGGTGTTGGAAAAAGGATGGTTTTTTTCTATCCCTGGTATTGCGCGGGTTGATGAGGAGGGTTGGAATGACGTCGAGAGACTGGAATTGGGACGAAGGTCCATTCCTGTCATCGTTTTTCAGTGCCGTGGTTTCTCCCCTTGCAGTTCGAAGGAATAGAAGGATTCAGTAAGGACGGAATGGAAGAAGGCATAAGACAGGAAGGATAAGAAGATAGGCAGAATCTGACTTCCAATGATCCTTGAATGTAGAGCAAGAAATCTTCAATGAATGAGCAAAGTCAAATTTCGTCAGATAAACTCATCAACCAAAATAAATTCATTTTTCTACTTAGATACCAATTCGTACGGCGGAACTCATGCATTGATTTATTTATTTAATATCCGCAAAAAGATCGTATTTAAAGGTTTTAAATCGACTTCTTAGTTTTTTTAATTTATTAACGATGTAATGTTTGCCTATAATAGCGGACCTCTTGATTCAGAATATTGGTGTAGTCAAACAAAAATGTTGAAATTATTCACTGATAAGGCATGTCGACAAAATAAATAGAAAAAAGTAGAAAAGAAATGATAAAATTAATTTGGGCCATGGCAAAAGGGGTGAAATAGAAGTTAGAAAGGAAAGAGGTAAGAAGAGCCACTCTTCTCTTTCGACCGCAATCCCCTCCACACATCACGTGGAAGGAATGGACCGTTTGCATTTTATGAATAGCAAATACGGGGAGAGAGGACGAAGGATATGGGGGAAAATGTTCCGAGTAGAAATAGGAAGATGGTCTAACTTTCCCATAACAGCTGATCAGCAGTTCCTTCTCATAAAATGATTTGAAAGAGGGAAACTGACGGAAGTGATACAAAGTTTTACTTTGGAAGACCAGTACTAACTAAATTCACCCTCATACTTAAGATTCACTCACTCATTTATCAAACTGTTTTTACTGTTAAAATATTTTAAGAGTAATTTAATAAAGCTATAACTAATATAAAAAATCTAAAATATATCATTTACTGAACGAATTTCCATAGTGTTCAATTGCAAAGTCTTTTCATGAAAATGAATAGAAGTGTCTCCAATGCATCGTATTATAAACCTTTATACTCGTAGTTGGATAACAGCATGATAGATACAGAACTGTTAAAATGGCAATATTCAGACTTATTAACCTTTGTTAATGTTCAGTGAGGTTTAGAAATGTAAGAAGAATTAGTTAAGAACTTATATTTATGTAAGACTTTGCATTTTCTCTTCGAATTGAATCACAGCATCACTCATCATATACTTCAGGATTTGGGAATAATTGCACTGATTGGAAGTCAAATAATCGAATTTAAAGAAATTAGATTCAGATATTCTTCCTTCTCATTTTGTTCTTGTTAATTTATTCAGTAACTGTTTCTAAAACTCTGATACAAATACGTTCCTTGTAATCGTGAAAACAAAAAAATAAAAAATACATTTATTTGTAAAAATCATTCAATATTTGCCGTTAAATGAATAAAATAATAATACTGGTTTTTGTAAAGAAGGCATTCAAAACCATTTCGAATATCAGACTGTTTTAATAAAATGTGAAAATTTTGAGTAGTTAAAAACTCTTTTGATATAAATATCATATTCATGAATTTAAGAAAAAAATGTGTGTAATTTCTATAAATTTATGTTGGATTTTGAAATTATTAATTAAAATTCATAACTTTTGTTATTTCATCTTTCTGAAAGCCTTGGGAGCTACTATCTTCGATTCGAATAAAATTCATACAACTGAAAGCTTATCGTTGACATTTCTAAAAATACTCCAAAAAGATACCTTTAATAGTGAAATTAATATGAGAAGGCGTGACTTCGTGGAATGCCTTAGTAAAAAAACAACTTTGTAAAATCCCTCAGAAAATATGCTATATTCGCGACCGGTTTCGTAATATAAAATTAGCCAGAAGATGTAATTTTGTACGTTTTTTTATTAATACCAATAATACCGCTCCGGAAAATGATCGTTAAGAAACGTGACAATATGATCGTTAGAAAAAAGTGAAAGTTAAGATGTCGCGGTAAGGAGACGAATGACCTCCGTGGTGCACCCTTAAGGGACAGCATTTGTGATCGGCGGAGTGGCAAATCAAATGAACATAGTGACGATCAAATGGGGCGTGATATTCAGTGCGGCACACGATGTCTCTGTCCTGTCTCGTTTCCTCCAATGACAGCTTCACTTGCTTCGTGCCATTCCCACCCTGTCTGCGGTCGCTACAATTCCTACCATAGATACTCGATTAAATTGCAATTTAATTGATGATGGATACAAGTGGAAAGCAATGATGTGAATGTATCCATGCGTGCAAATAATGAACAATCAGAGTTATTTGCCAGAATTCTTCCATTTCTTAAGATTCGAAAGAATTAAAATCTGCCCTTCAAAGAATGACCTTTAGGATTGCAATGTAAAAGTAGCCAATTTTAAATAAACATGAAATCCATATTTAATTAAGCTTCATCACTTGGTATATGAGGATTTGGTATTCATGCGCGATATAATTAAGTAGTATGCACCACTGATCTTAAGAATCCATTACATTTTCATTCTATTTTAAACTATTTAATTCGTTTGCAAAATTTCAAGATATTCCATATTCTATATTTCCATTACATTTATTATTATCCTTAGCAATATCGAAACATTTTCTGCTTGAATTCTTGAAAAATAAAAATGAAAAACATAAGTGAATGAGAGCAAAAACATACCAATGGATCATTTCACTTCCAACCTTCATCAGTTGGAATGAGCAAAAATACACGAAGCGTGGGAGGGAAAACCTAAACAGTGAAAGTTTTCTTTGAACGTTGAGTTTCAATACAATTACTCCCTCCAATGCGTGGAAAATACTAATATATTACAAGGCATCTAACTCATATACTAAAATATTCATTGATACACAAAAATATTGTCTGAGTATCATCATATAAACCAAACATGCAACTGGAATGCGAAAGAAAAGGATAAACTTAGCTATGAAAATTGGTTTACGTATAATAATGAGATTTGTAAATTATAAATATATTTCCTGTCGACAATATTATCGACAATTAGCCGTTTAGAATACGATAAGGATAGCTGCATTAAATAATAGGTACGGTGTTCTTCAGAATTCAGTTTGTTAATTGGGAATACAGTTCAAGGAGATTATTTCTTGTCATCTGATAGTGGGTTTTGCAACTGAGTGAGTGAATATATATCCATGATTTTGCTCTTCTGTGCTCTGATTTCAATTCATGAATAGACATAGCACTAGTATTAAATTTTTAAATATCTAAAGGGCCGCTTTGAAGCTGACTCAGATAATTTGGAACTTCAACCGACTTAATTTTAGGCCACATTGATGATCGAAGTAATAATTTCCTATGGCCTACCAATATATTTCACCCTCGAAACACATTTACATTTAATTTATATATGAATATCCTATTATATCGAAAAAATTTTATGGGAAAAAGTTGTGATACGATTTATTATTTTAGAAAAGAAAAATATTAATTTTGTGAACTACGTCATACATTATCTACAGTTCCATTTCAATACTACTACTATAGTTAATAGATAAAATGCGTTTTGTTTCCTATCAAATGATTCTTGACTTTTGAATGATATTCGTATCTGCAATATCTTTTGAAAATCTTAATTTCGTAATGCTGAACTCATTAGAAAGTGAATTCTTCAAGAAAGTAAATTAAAATGTCAAGGGACTTTCTACATTTATCAAGCTATTTCGTTCTGACCCAGAATATCCATAAACACACCACAATAATCGAAAAATAATAACCACAACACGAGAAATATTTCCCTAGTTATCATATGGAATAATAAAAGAATGACAAGTGCAAGTATACATTACATTTTTTTTATTTCGAAAATCCAGATTTTTCAATTGAATAAGGAATAAGCGAAGTTTCTACTTGCGTATGAGTATATAGAACCATTTATGAAATATGATGAAATCTGATTCGAACTTCATGAAATAAAAACATACGATAATAGAAGCTTTTAGTGAAATACAAATAACAATGTAAGTACGCGATATATTTAGATATTCATTTTACTTAATAAACATTGAACTTAGAGGCACATTGTGCGAAAATAATTAAACTTTTAAAACTTAACAGGTATACGAAATTGATGACTTGCTAATAATATTTCTCTAAGACTCAATGTTTATTTATTTTATTTAGAGTAGCTTGTTATTATTATGTATAAATTATATTTATTACTCATTGAATATAAATCGACAACCTTTAACAACTTTAAGAATGAGTTAAAATGCAAATAATTAAGTGTTTTTCGATACACGTTGTTAAATAACACGAAGCAGAAAGATGGAGAGAAGTTCATCTGAAATACAAATGAAAAATGCGATTCCCTTCAACAGAAAAGAGATAGTTACGTATGATTATCATTCTGACTCACACCGTATGGAAATGACATAATAGTAAAATCCAAATTAATTATCCCTCCCAACCTCTTAATCCTAGATCTTTTCTAAACCTTCATTTCTCTGCCACTCTCTCTCACCCATACATCTGTTTACCTTTTCCTTATCTTATCTCTTTCTACCGAAGCCTCCCCTAATTCCTCTTTTCCCTGGGTTTCTTTTATTCCCGCGACTTCAAAAATATCTCTCTTCCCGGTCTTTCGTTCTTTCGCGAACACATATCGCGGACTTCCATCCACCGACACACATCTGGGTCTTCCCCTCACCAGCCAGCGCCCAAGAGTCTGGGCATCGCTCCCCCCCACTCTCGAGCGCACTTGCTGGAAGCATCTCCCCCCTATTGCCCCCTCCCCGGCATCCCTCGGAGATCCGGCCCCAGTTTAATATCTGACTGGGGTGTAGTCATCTATCAGATCCAAACAGACAAGAGTTTTATTAAAAGTCAGAGCAGGCACGTCAATAGCCGTAGGGGTGTGGGTGAGATGGGGTACGTTGGTGGGGAGAAAGAAGTGGGGGGAGAGAGGTGTGTGCGTTAAAGGAAAGAAGAGTCACCGACGACAAGAATGCGCTGTCTTTCGATCCGTTGGTGAGGAAGTGGCTCGGTTTCCCCGAAGCGGGAAGAAAAGTGGGTAAGAGCGAGAGAAATATGAGAAAAAAAGAATGATAGTAGAAGCCGAATTAGAGTAAAAAGACTGGAAATTGGAAAGCCGAAAATTTTCGAAACATCGTCAAGAGGAAGAGATAGATATCTGAAAGTACAGATGGTGATATTTTTGTAGATGTTTTTAAGTTAATTGATGAATTAAAAACGTTCGAAGAGTAAAAGCATTCATATGTATTTTAATTTTTAAAAATATTCCTAATAACAAAAAATTAATTTCTATAATAAACATACTCACCTAAGGATCGTTAAAATAAAATAAATAATTACAGGTAAAACTGTTGAAGATAACTGAAGCTTGAAAAAAGGCGGAAATAAGTGCATTTCCTTTACTAATTTCAATGATATCATGTGGTGCAAGAAAAGATGAGAGTGAGAGGTCATATTTACCGCTCTCATAGAATAAAAAGAGTGGAGATGATTCTAAAATAAGAGGTTAGAACCAAATACAAAAATACAATAGCGATGAAATCAATGATTCTAATAGGAGAATAATAATGAGATGAAGCAAAATAGGAATGTGGCTGCATACAAGGGATCGAGAATTATCTCGAAGGCAAGAATATGGAAGTCTTCGAGGCAAAAAAAATCACAAGTCTGATAAGGGCACAAGGGGTTATGTGTAGGATGAAAAGGGAAAATATTCCGCGAAAATAAAAAGAGATATGGCAGCAGAGACTCTTCCTTTAGCAACGAAAGGAATGGCAGTGGATGCGAAGTCGTAAGATCGGTAGCAAAAGGGAGGTTAAGAAGGCGGTGGTGGGGGAGAGAAGGAATCTCGCCGGGAAAAAATTATTAGAGAAGGGAAAATGGGGAGGTCTGCTTTTCGATGGATCTGTACGAGGGAGCGAAAGAATTCAAGAGGAAGCTTCTTTGGAATCCGAGAGCGTCCAAGCGGCAGAATTCGGGACGCATCTTAGAATGATGCCAAAGCTAGCAAATTGGAAGATGAATTATAATGACGTGATAGAGCGTGTCGCTCCTCAAAAATGTTCAGAGCTTCTCGGAGGCGATCCAATTCTAAATAGCATAAAGAGTAATCGATTTTATGACGGTGGACTATCATACATATCTTGTACTTAATAGTCAGAAAATAAAGAAAAAAATGGCCAAAATGAAATGGTTATGCCAGTATAAATTTACTGATAAAACTAAATCGATTCGATTCGTTCGACTAAATTATAAAAACCTGCACCTTGGTTCATGATATTATCTGCGAGATAATCTAAAAATTTTATGTTATAATTGAAATATATAAATTATAAATCTAATTCTTTTAGGTCCAAATAAAAACTAAACTGAATTATAATTTTTTCGAGGTCATTTATTTCTTAACATTAAAAAATCTTAATCTGGTACAATAAAAATATTTCTGGACAAAAAACTTAAAAAAGATCGATCACGTCAAATTAATTTTAAATTAATTACGTCAAACGATATCTGGCGGACATATTTCCTAAAATCAAATAGCCTTTTTAATACCGATTACTAATTGATTTACAATAATATGAAAATATTTTGCTGGATAAATATCAACAATTTATAATTTTACGTTTGAGAATATAAAAATACAAGCGTTCATTTTAAATCATGAATTTTAGTTCCAAATTATAGTATTTGATATTTATGGTTTGCGAAGGGATTGACGACTCTTCTGCATTTTCGTTTGTGGTATTTTAAAATGGTACACATCCGAGGACGAAATCATTAGATTTATGGTAGAGATGGAATTTCGAATAATGAGAAAGTGAAATTTTGAACGAATAATATTCGTTTGATTTTCAATAAAGCCTGTTTTACACTTCTTCAAGCTTGTTTGCATCTGATAATGTAATTTAAATCAAAATTGATATACATCCGTGAGTTTCATATTTCTAATATTTAATTTACTGAAATTACGTATATTAGTGTAATAATTTTACAATTAAGGGATTCGCTACATCAACAACATCTATTGATAGCAAATTTTGGCATCCGCGGGAATTATAAGCAGATAAAATCATAACAATCTTTCTTGGAAATACATAATATTTTATATCTAGATGAGAACTCTTTCTTAACTTGAATTAGTGTGTCTTTATCTATAGGGCAGTCTTGTAAACTATGATACCGTACTGCTAAACTTCAACGATACAGTTAATGGATCGAAAATAATTTCAGATACATATTAATAGTCTCAAAATGCCTTTTTTCTTAAATCTTAATCCATACTAATGGTAATGTATCAAGATTAGAATTAAGTATCAGTTCATTTCAAATTTACTACCTTCAAACAAGAACTGTCACAAGGTTTTTATATAAAAAACCCCATTCTGGTATTTGAAAAGTCATTGCTCATTTTAAACAGAACATTATATTTCAAGTTATTGCGTGATTTATGAAGATTTTTATAAATTTATTTCAGGCTAAATAGATTACTGCGAAAATGATTTAAGTAAATTGTTTTTATTTTTATCTCCAATAGATTTTAAAATTTCTCAAGCTCTTGAGAAATACTACGGAATTATAATTGACGTAATTAAGCTTAGAGTAATTATTATGATTAGATCAGAGGATGCATTACAGTTCTTTATCCCTACAAACATTGAAGTTTTCCCTCCACGTGAACTGCTGCAACCTGGAAATTCAAATCGTCTCTTTTCTACCATATCTTCAATGCGAATGCATCAGAGGTCCATCATCCATGCACAAATAGCGCACGACCGAATCGCAAACACACGAGCTTCCTAGTCGCGTGCCCGGATTAAAAGTAAGAATAATGAGGGCTTCATTCCTAAGGCCGCCATGGGGCCATCATCATTATTAATAAATGCATCCGGAGAAACGGAGGGGACCTCCGATGGGCACTGTATCAATCGGTCTTCCCACACAACATCTCCACTAATCCCTCTCGCCAACATTCAAGACAATGCTAATCCGCTGGTCAACATCGGTGAGGCAACGACGGTTGATAACGTCCCTTTCAATATTTCTCCCATGAGCGCTCGCTTCCAAAATCCACTCCATCGACTTACCCACACTTCAAAATCCTCTTCGCTTTTCAACTCCTTTTCACTCGGATACCTCCCGCCAGGAAGCAGTTTTAATCCGAGTATTTTTATTTCATATTTTTCCCCCTCCAATCGTACGCTTCAAGAGGAGATTTTAAAACAAACACAGACGTACTGAATACCCTATTCCGGATCATTAGCCATATTCAAAAACACGGGACAGAAGGATAGGAGTGACGTAGAGTGGTTCACTTAACCATGAATCCCCACTCATCATTTCTCCGCCTTTCCCCTTCTTTTCATCCTAAACAAACCCTTTCATTTTCAATACACTTCTTGAAATTCGGACCTCCCACCACCTATCTTTCCGAAAAGTGCTTGGGAGAATTTTGTTGCTGCTGTAAAATATTCTCGACGTAGCTATGGATTATTTTCCGTCCTACAAATTTCACCACTTCATTAATTTTTCGAAACACTTCTCGGCCAACTTTACTGAAATTTTAATAGTCCTCTTACACTTTGAATAAAAATATACACATAAATTTATTCTTAGCCTGAATTACGCGGATAAAATAAATTTTTAAAAACATTTTTAGTATGAAAGTTGTTGTCGAGTTGACGCTAACTACAACCATTTGACAAAACAATTACATCCTTATAGCCTCAAAAATATTTTATGTTTGCATATCTTTTTTGTCGTTCATTTAACATACCGTTTGTATGAAAAGAGCAAAGTAATATATACAAACCGCATCGTTTAAATCATATCATCACTCTATTTAAATAAAAGTATTATAATCATTAAAATAATTTAATAATTTGTTAATTTTTCTAATTTTAAACATTTATTTTATCACTTTATTTAATTATTTTATGATTGGATAAAGACGGTTTGCATTGGTGATGGATTATACAGTCTGATTAAAAATTATTACCTTACAGATTTTATTTTTTCTACTTTTGTCCTATAGTTATAATTGCGTGGCGGCTCTGTATTCATTAAAATGAATTCATAAATTTTAGCTTTCTAAACAGTCACTCTTTCCTTTTAAATAACTTATCCCTTAAATATTTAAATGAAACAGTAGTTTATTTGCATAGCAATTTGGATCTCTAAATCTAAATAATATCTAAATTGGACAACTATTTTTATCATTATTATATTTTTGTTCAATTACTACAAAAATATGTATATTTTGTATTATATATATAATATATATATATACATAATACAATATATATATATATATATTGATACATACTTATATATTGATTAAAAAATATAAGTATATATAAATATATATAAATATATATACATTCCCCAATACATGCAACTAAATTATAAATATCATTAAATTTTAATAATGGGCCTTCTATCATTTGTTCCTTATATTTGCACGATTCCAGAATAAATCTGCTATCTCCTTGTCAATCAATAATCCCCAAAAGTGACGATCATCAATTTCAACCTTCTACTCTTCACCCTCCATCCGAAATGGAATGCATGCAAACTCCCTATCAATAAATATCATCTACCACCCTTTGTCCATCCGCCATTGTCTTCCTATTCACGATGAATTCTAAGTCCGATCCCCTCTCTCAACCACTTCTTAGCGTCTTCCTCAACCGTCGGTGGCCAATGTCCTTCAAAAGGAGCTCTTGCATCCCCCACCGGGTGCTGCTCCCCTTTCTGCACCCGATGAATCACTCCCTTTCCTTCAAAATATTAGCACCCACCTCACCTTCCTCTCCGTTTGCTTCTTCCTTTGCCAACAGATGGTCACGTGGCTCTCGCGGCGAGAAAACATTTGATCGCCCTTACGCCGCCGTAGGACGCCGGTATGTTTCCACCGAGTAAATAGGGTTGAATGGAGAGAGAAGCGGTAAGGAAAGAGAGGGGTGAGAAAATACGGAGTAAAAATGAAGGTCCCTTCAGCAGCTTACCCTTCTCCCTCTTTTAATTCCCCCGTATCCCTAAAGCGGCACGTGGCCTGCCCAATTACAAATTGCTCGCGGTGTCGCCCGGACGAACTTGATTGAGAAATGAAACTGTTTCTCGGGTTTTCCAGTCGGTGTACCTGCCCTCCAAAACGGTCTCTCTCCGGGGGCGGGTGTGTGCCACGCGACCGGACCGCCGCCCCCTCGGGGCCAATGAATTTCCGGGGGAATCCTCAATCGCTGCCGCTCTTCGTCGAATACGAGGCGCACGTGGCCACGGTAACGCCCCGGGTCGGAAAAGGGGCCCCGCTGTGCTTTTAAACTGCATTCACCACCGTGGGATACGGTCCTTTATTTCTTTGGTTCGTCGTCAAACATATCCACACAATGATACACTTCTCAAAGGATTCGTTGGTTCCAGAGACGGGTGCCGTCGTCGACGTCCGCACCGCGGGATACGAGTTTCATAAGCTCCAAAAGTTACGACGGGGTTTTTTAATAGGTATTTAACGTAAATATAAATTTTCTCCTGTTAATTCCCTTCTGGTCCGTCAGAGCGGATGAGAGTCGTGGGGAATATTCACGATGATGTTGGAGGCGAGAATTTTTTTCCTTAACCTGCGGTGCGCGTATCACACGAAGCTAAAATGTCCCTCTCGTGTTTTTGGGCGTGCAGGGAGGGAAGAATTTACGGGGAAAAATGTGGAAGGTAAATCATTCCGCGGTGCACGAATGTTTTTTAATGCGCCAGAGGACGCTTCATTTTTTCCCCTGAATCGTCCTGCGAAAACGCACGACCCTATCTTCCCAAGAGTTCCATAGTTATGTGGAGGGACGTATGTATGGCCACCGCAGGTGCAAGTGAGAATGATTAAGGGAGCGTTTGTACGTTCGGGGAACGTCCTCTGTGAAATTAACACACTCGGACATATCTAGTAGCAGACGCTGTACATGAAGGGGTCAGAAGGTGAGGGAGGCGATGGACGGGGGAGCGCGTCATCGGGTGTATAGCCAGCAGCATCCGCCGCACGACACGGAACAAACACACCGTACACCTAGCCGCAACATGGATGCCACAGGTCTCTCCGACTCTCTTTCCTCGTCTCACTCTTTCCCTCGCCACCGCACCTAATTATACGCAGGTCGCTTTATAGGCACTAGTTGCGGTTGCCATGGAAACCGTCCGATATCGCATTCAAATGATCCGCTTCAATCTTGCGTCCTGGGGAAAATGTCGCTGCGGTCTAACTCTCATCCTACGTTTATACCCTTTTCACCCACACTCTAGTTTATATATGAAATTTTTCTGTCAATGTATTTTATTAAGTCCGCGGGAAGTGTTAAATTTTTAAAAAAGACCATATCTGAGTTTTTTTCAATACACCCGACGTTAGAAAGTAAGCTCTTCTGAATTCTCAATGATATTTTTATAAATCGGATATTCGATAAACTCTATGTAATTTTTTACGAATTAAAATGTAGATAAAAGTAGGAAAAGTAGGCTGATTACTTTTATTCATAGATAACAAAAACTGAGGGAAGGTATTTGATTAAATATTAACTATATGCTCATGATTATCGAAATTTTTTAAATAAACTGATTTATAAACAATTTCGTAATTGTATACCTACCTTCTTTGCTGCGGACGATGTATATTATAGATTACATTGGAATTTATTTTTACCTCCATTCGTAATACAATAAAATTTTAAACAACCGGCAATGACAATTTCAGAATTGGTTGAATAATATAAATGCAGGAAACAGGATTTAATTAGATTATAACTTGATTATAAATGGCAATTTAATTAGGTCATAAAAGTTAAATGAAGGCCTCGTTATAGTAATCTCAATTAATTGAACATTAATCACTTAAAATTAATTGACGATATCCTATCGTTGCTATTCACGGAGATGTACGAAATAGATTAGGAAATAGAAATTACAACCATATTTGAAATCATTCGTCTCATTTTAATCTAAAAAACAGTAATTGTTTTTCACAATTTATCTATATGTAGAATATGGGTCTATGCCGTCTGACCGACGCTTGGTTCTCCGACTATCGACTGACCGACAGCTCACTTTGCCTTCGGATAGACTGAATGACAGCTTCATTAACCGACACTAAAATGACTGATAACTCACTTGAATAAAATTATTTATGAATTTATTAGTATAAATTTATTATTTACATAAAAATATTTAAAATCGTTAGTTTAAATAATCAGTTGATAGGCTTCCTGTGAAATGATTAATCAGTAGTTGACTTTTATTTTTTCGATTGACGAAATACTGATGAAAGTTATCTATTCACTAAATTCGTATTTATGTGAATTTAATTGCACCAAAAATTTTGGTTTGTATGGAGAAGTAAGAAGAGTAAGAGGACAAACTTTAATATTAAAATTTCTTTTACTAACTTTTCTGAAGCTTTAATTCATCTTCAATTAATATTTAAGAATTCATCCATATATAGCTATATGCAAGCATAAATATATATAAAAATATAGATTTTTGTACAATTAAGAAACCACTATTTCCTATTAAAGAAATATTTTTTGTAGCGACGCCACTTTATCCAGCACATAAGTAATTGTATTATTCAAGCGAGTTGTCGATCAGTTTCGTGTCGGCCAAATGAGCAGTGGTTCAGTCGATACGTCGGTCAAGTGAACTGTCAGACGAATGAGCCGTCGGTCAGTCGATCGGCACCCGTAAAATATACAGCTAGATACCTTTACTACTTCTGATCACAAAGTTACATTCCATTAATTTTATCAATAATAGGGATTCAAATATGTAAGTAAATAAGTGTATAATCCTCTTAAAATTATTTAAAGGCAATAATTTATAATGATTACTATTCCTTCTCCATAGGTGACGATTTTAGCCTTTATAAAACTTGAATTCTCTCTAAACCACCACTCAAAATATATGTAAATATGACTATGGATGCAATTCGGATATTTTACATATTTTATTATTATTTTTATGAACAAGTATTTACTCTAGTGTACTGAATAAAATCCGCTGTACAATCTTCACATTTTGCATGGGTCATTCTTCTAAAATGGATATTTTATTGTCATTAAGGCGAATTTTAATAGTAAAATTTATAAATGAATAAATAAATAAATAAAATAGAAAAAATCTTTCAGGAATAAATCCCTGGAGCAAATTTGTTTTAAGCTTTGCTCATTAATATTAAATTATCTATGATTCTTAATTGCAAGAGATTTTTTCCGAACTCACGCTCATAAACTTTTAATATATTCCATGTTTCCCCCAATATAAGACAGGTCTTACATTAACTTCATTTATAATAAATCACTTGGGCCTATTGTCAGTGTTGTCTTATTTTAACATAAACTCTTATTGTTTTATTTCAATCTAGGTTTTAAAATAATATATTTTTATAGACTACATTCTTCTTTATACTCAGAGACAGCGAAATGACAAACTCCAACTTTTTGAGAATTAAAAGTAAATAAAATATGTAACCCAAATGTTATATGATTGGACTCATTAAATAACTATTATAAAATAATTTCTGATTGATCTACTATCTCACGCATATTATTTTGAGGAAAATAAAAAGGCAGCATTTCGGCAGAGTGCACACGGATAACTCATTGATTTTTTCAATATTACCGAAAAACGCTTCACATGATTTGACTCGTATGAAAAATAATCAAAACCGAACATCTACGTCCTTCAACTCGCGGGTTATTCCAATAAATCCCCCGACCATAAACCCTTCTCTTGCGAAACGAATCAATAATCCCTATGAAATCGCTTATCTTTAAACAGGCTACGTTGGTAGATACCAAAAGGAAAGCTATGGCTTTCCATCGATTTCTACTATGCATTTTTTAACTCATCGCGTTCCAAACACATTTTTCATCTGTTTTTATAATAGCCATTGATTTTCGCCTATCGGAGTGCGTGGGAAAAGCAGAAAAAGGGCGGCCATGCGGATCAGAGAGAAACGCAATATCGCCGTATTTGCATTGCGACCATTTGGCGGAGGTCGCAGCGATAAAGAGAGTGGCACACAATCGGCTAAAGGGGGCGTGAGAGGCTCTTAGGACCAGCGATGCTTAAAATTTCACAGACGCGAAGGCCCTGAGGGCCGTTTGGGGTAAATAATTGCAGAGAGTGCACCAGGTTAATCTGGAATATTCCGCTCGTGATTCGAACATGTGATGTCACCGATGTCCGTTGGCTTGTTTATAACGCCTATATCTTCATATGGAACATACCAACCTACCTTTTACTTTTATTATTCGTTAGAATAATATTATGGTTGATATATTCATTCCAAAAGATAGGATTTTCAAAAATATGTTTAAATCGAGATCAAAATTTAAAAAATGAATTTTCTGATATGAATCTCCACTAATGCATCATAAATATATCTTTTTCGTCACCAGCTTGCATTTTTTACGAAAGTCAGAATCACAAAGCAAACGCTTCGATTTTTATTTTCCCAGAATATGTTTTATTCCAACTTTTGAAGTAATAAACTAGATTAAATTCGATTGAACAAGTTGCAGTCGCAAGTTAGTATCTTAGAATATATTAACACTGTGCAGTGTAATTGATTAATTAGGTGTACGAAGGCTAAAAGAAAAATCAATGATAAAATTACATAATTTCAAAGCTTTCGCAATAATAGTAAATAACATGTGGAATCAATTGCTTTCATTATGGATCCATTCCTTAATTAAAAAACCTCTGCAATAGATTTGGTGTTAAGACGGTATCAATTAGGACGAAGTTCTTTCTTCTTTCCTAAAAGGACGAGGTTCAAATACAACAATGGCCAATAATAAAGAAGAAAATCATGTTCAATAACAATTTTCTTCGTTTTCGCGATTTCTACTGAGTGGACATCATTTGTTAGATTTCTTCGAATGTAGATAATGAGTTCACTGATGGAGCAGTAAAACCAATATTACACACTAAATCGTAAGGTTAAGAAATAATTTCACCATCATAAAATCGTCACGATATTTTATGATCCAGTTATAAATTATTTACGTGAATTACAACTGATATCGCTCTGTCGTCAAATTTTATTGATTTGCTCTAGTTGAAAGAGAAGATAGTATTACTTTTATGAAACGATGAACTACATATCAGGTGTTAATTTAGTGGTTGATATATAGTACACGTTTTTCGTTAAATAGGAAGGGAATAGTGTTATCTTCCCAAACAGAAAAGAAATTAAGTTCAATACAATTCTGGGCCAAGTTGTTTCAGCATAAACAATTTTTCCTAATCATCGTAAACTGTGAAGAAATGAAATGAAAAAAAATTGTCAGTTTCATGTGCGACATCTTTGTTGTAAAGACGTTACATTTTATCAGCATCTTCGTTCAAACTTTTCTTGAGGCACGTTCGTTTCCTTAGAGGAGTTGATATGACTACTGTTAAAATCGATTAAAATTTGGCATCGTCTAAGCAACTTGACTGAATGTGAAAAATTCCGAGTTGGCAAAAGGGAGAAATGCCTGCGATCGTTTCGATGAAGGAATGAGGAAGGGTGCAGCAGAAATGAGCGATTTATTGTCAATCATGATGGGAATTGGGAGATAAAAGGAAATATATGCGTTTTTCTCAGGATGAAGTGCTGTAAGAGTGGGTGCCACGAAGGGGCAAATCAATCTGGTGCAATCTCTATCCTACCTGAAGAAGCCTACTGAAGGCGACACGTCGTCGCTATACAACGCGGTGTATTCCCGAATAGAGATACAATGGATACAACCAAAAGTTGTGGAAACCTTCAATCTGGTGCTCCATTCGAGAATAATGTATATAAAAATGTAATATAAATGAAATAAAGATAATGATAAAAATAAGAATGAAAGCAGATTACCGTAAGGAATGATTGCCTAACCGTGAATGTTCTATTATCATATTTATGGGTGAAGAGAATAATCCGGTTGAATAAACTGAAATGTTGTAAATGAACGATTATTGCCTTTAAACTTTTATTTGTGTTATTAAATATACGCAATAATTAATGACTTACTAAGCTTATAAATTTTGAAATAAAAAATAATTTTTCAGATTTTGAACTATATAGGAAAGTTTATAAAAACTGTTAGGAAAATGTACTTACTATAGATGAATTTACTATATAGAAAAGAACTATTAGGAAATTTCTAGGAATATTGATTGGATGAAATATGAATCTTAAAAATATAAAGCGGGAATATATTATAAAACCTTCCTTGTAGCAGAATACGGTAGAGTTATTTTAGCCCACATTGAAGTCAAATTATCAGTAGAGGAAAATTATTTAGAGAAAAGAAAGATCCTTTCAGGAAATATCTACGTGCTTGGATGAAGAGTAGAATGTGGAAAAAACGGAGGGCCAAAAAAGAGAGAGATTTTATAGAGGAAAGAGCACAAGCAACGCACGGGAAAAAGAAAGAAAAGATGGGAAGGACGTGCGTGGAATTCGAAGAAAGAGGAAAAGGGTTAGCGAGTTAGTTGTTTAATTCTTTTTCTTTCTCATGGAAAGGGTTGGGAAGAGAATAAAGCCGACGAGCTATCTAGAGATTATCAAATTTAGGATGACTGAGTAAATTATTTTAACTTTAAAATACGTAACTTAAGATTTTCTAAAGATATATTACATCGTAGACAAAGACTCTCGATGGTTTTACAAGATACACAAAACTTTCAAATGAAAAGGATACAAGAGTATTCTCTCAGAGAACAATGAGAGATGTGATAATTTAAGAAGCTAGCTCACCCTTCTAAAGTTTAAGGTTTTGAGTTATAAGAGCTGGAGTTAAATCTTATATTTTCACAGTAAAAGTTGATCTAAATTCAAACTCTATAGATTATATACGTACGTGAGAATGCTGAAGCTTATGATTTGTTTTCTGATGTAGTTGGTTTCAGAAGATCTTATCTACTGTTGCTTGATAGAAATAATTGCATAGTTTCAGTAAAATCCTAATGAGACTGAGGTTCTAACGTAGCCTCTTTAGAGAGTTCATTCATTTGTACTTCCAATCAATTTGCAAGAACGTCTTTATAGGATATCTCTCCAACACCGTTGGTGGATTACATTTTGTTCTGCCCCCAAACCGCCTTTTTCGCAGAGAGAATTACTAGTTATTCTTTTTCTCCACGGTTATTATACCTCCCTCCATTCCTTTTATATGCCTCTCCGCATATTCTGGGCACTCTCATCTTTTTCCATGACAATTTGGAAATCATCGGCACACCCTTCATTTCCTCATCTCCTATTACGTTCCCCTGAAAAATATCCCCCTTGTCTCCTCTGAAAAAACCAGACATCTTGACTCTCCCTTATAATAATTGATTAAAACTCAATTTCTCCTCCTTACCTCATTGGCTCAAAGACCCCACTCACTTTCCAGCAACCGTCTCTTTAAAAACGCACAACCAAATCTTTTCCTTTGTTCAATACGGTGACCCCAGCTTCGGCAATCTTCCCGCGAGTCTGTTCTTCCTCTAAAAATCCCATAAAATTCTCTCCCATCTCAGTTCCTTCCTATATTTCCCGCATCCCAATAATCTTTCACCCCCTCTTCACACCTTCGCGATCTCTTTCAACCCCGCGTACCTCCCTCCGGCTTCAATAATGCGTTGATGGCGCCGTCATAAAAAGGAGAAAACGTTTTGGAGCCTGGTTCTACCCGAGGCTCACTCGGTCTGTAATAAGAGCGGCTGCTCTTCGGCCCAGTTGCACTTAAACCCTCGTTCCGGGGAAATGATCCGATTCAAAGCCTTCCCCTCTCCCTGTATGCCCCCGTGTTACCTCTCTCCATAAGATATCTTTCCTTCCTCATTCCATCTTTTTTCTCTTTTATTCATTTCTCTGACGAGGATCTCTATTCTCTACCTTTTTTATAAGAGTGCACCGTACTTTGTCATCCGTCGACTCCCATATCCTCTTGAAGCTTAATATTTTCCTCAGTTTTACTTCCTAATTTCTGGTTTCTTATCCTCATCTTCATCGGCATCATCATCATTTAATATCCTTTTCTCGCCTTATCAAGCTCATTCTCTCTCTAGCTATTCTATTTCCGCTTCCTCTTCTTTTACGCCATATCTTCCACACGTTACCTTTTTCATTTACGCAATTCTAACCCTCTCTGCCATTCTGAGATATTATTTTCACCCTTCTTCTCAAAGGAGCATGTTCTTATTCCTACTGGAGACATTTAATACTGCCTCTCGTGCCGCCCTCCTTTTTACCCTGCAATTCTCTCTCCTTCCTAACCGTGGCAACGCCGGCGGAGAAGAATCAAGCGAAGGAAAATTATGAACTCCCATAGTTTACAGCCGGTAACGACGAGGCTCCTTTGAGGGGATTAAAGAAACTAAGTTTCTCTTTTTAATTTTCGGCTACCGGAAGCAGCTTTGTACACACAGTTGCTTATGATTGAGTTTCATTTACTAATACATCGGAAATGATATTTTGATAGCGCAGAATCATAAGTAAGAGGTAGTTAAGATAATCATAAGGATTATTGGTTTTAGGGTTAAAAGTACCGGGACTTGAACCCGGAGCTCCCAATATCCGGTAAATCGCTCTAATCCTTCAGCTATATTGCCAGACGGATAGACTGAAGGTTTTTGCTAGATAGAATTTCTGCTGATACCTCTTCCATTCTTCTATGAACTATTTCGTTTCTGATCCATTTAATCTCCAACATTCGCCTCCAGAATCATGTTCCTAATGCTTGTATTTCCCTCTGGTCCGCTTTTATAATGGTCTAAGTATCTGATCCACAGGGTGCCACATCCCTCGCAAATATTTTAGGTATTGTTTCCTTGTCTACAACCGTAAGCTCTTTGAGCGTAGGCGTGCCCTATACCTCATGACTGCTTTCTTGGGCCGTTCCACTAATGTTATCCGCAGTATTTCTTCCATCATATATTATGCTACACCTAGTAATCAATTTCCTACTTAGGTATGAAATGGATTCAACTTGCTCCAGTTTTCCATCTTTAAGGGTGATATTTACTTCTTGTACCTTTACCTAACAAGGATGTTATCAAAATGGTATCTAGCTATGTCCCTTGCCATATTCCATGTACATCTTCTATTGTGTTCGCTGTTACCTCTCTCTTTTCATTTCAAATTGCCCAAGTCTTTCTCCTTTGGAGGTTTGTTTTCTTAACCCAGACTTACCTACTCTGTATTCATCCTCTTCCTCTTCAACCACGGTTTTCTAGTATCGCATCACCATTAAAGTTTCTCTTGCTTTAACTGATAATTTTTTCAATTTATTTGTATATCGTATCTCCACCTGACCCCAGCTAACACTTAATATATCTAGTACTAGCCAACTATATCTTAACAATTTCTAGTTTTCAACTAAACCTAAAGATCTCATGTTCCTATCCTACACTTAACAATCATGACCTCTCCAAGGAGTCACTACCCGGAAACCGTGTTAGGGGAATATTTTACTTCCGGGCTATTTTAATTAAAGAAATGCCGTCTGCAATTTTCATGGAAAGAATGAATTCGATGGTTTCCAGTTAACTTCCTCGATAGTGTTTTTCACGTTCACAGCTTCACACAAATGTCCGCCCCTCTGGGGTTCAGACGCCTCTGTAACCATCTCACTAGGGCACAGCTACTGACCTGACTCATAGCCTTCGATACATCGGAGCCGCTTACAGGAGTAAACGGAATTTCTTCAACCAATGCATCTTTAAAGCACGAATGCCTTCGCAGCACACCGAGTTAGTAAAAGGGAGGAATAATAATTATAATAACTCGATAATGAAGCATAATTACTGAGTTGTATCATCTGTAAAACCTTAAAAAAATTATGCTTCCTTAATCAAATAGTTTTAGTTCAGGCAGAAATTTAATCCTTGATTCGAGTTACTAATATATACGAGATGAGCCTACTCATGCCGTTATTTTTTCACTTCTGTTTAACATTTTGAAAAAGCGTACGCTTTGACGTGCAAAGTATTAAAATCGATCCCATTCTTTATTGAGCGTAAGAATAAAAAAAATAGTTATTCAACTCTCTCGGTTATAAAAATGGTGAATATGATTTTCTGAGATTTTTGTTTGAAGCCCAAACATCATTAAGCCGTATTTCATTATCTTTCCTCCAAAATCAATCGATTTAGAGCCTTCAAGTTCGACTCCTAATCGCGCGGTCGTTTTCACCACAGCCTATCATCACTCCCGATAATAATAAAAGTTAAAATAAAACTTCTACGATTCATAAAGCCTTCTTCAAAATAGAATTATATGCAAATCAGTTGGATGCATTAAAGAAACATTTCAGAATTCGAAGAGCGACATTGATGCAGTCGTTGAAGTTTCCGTAATATCAACTGAAATATTGAAAATTATGCGAATCAAGCTATTGCAATATACATCTTCTGCCACTGATGCATATCTTTTACATTCAATTCTAATAATTCATACGCGAAGTTATTTCAAAGTTACTGATACGGTCATACTTTACTAGTATAACATCCACTAATGATTCTTCTTAATAAATTTACCCATTTTAGAGAATCCATGCACTATGAAAGAAATATCTACGTAAAAAATCAAAGTTCATTGGAAGTATGATAAGTGATATTTCGAAATACGCTAAAACCTAGTGATGTCAAAATAAATTTGCAGCGATTCAATATATTTGATCAAGATTTTGAATTTACTTCTTAGATCATGAATTTATAAATTATTCCCAAATAAATCTTGATCACATTTTAATTGCCCTCTTTAATTTCTGAGTCATCTCTTCCAAGTGAACCGAGTAATAGTCACCGTAAAAGGTGAGGCGCTCAACGAACCCTCTGTAAAAAACGAGAAAACTGGCATTGGGTAGGATAATGGGCGAGTCAAAAGGTTTTTGGAGAGTCAAAAGTCCAGTTGTTGAACAGAAAATGGTCTAAGAGAGAGAGGATGTAACGTGGTGAAGAGCAAAGGAGAGTTGGATGAATGAGTTTCAAGAGAGATGAGGGGTCAGCAGGCGGTGGAAGCAGAGGCTCAAAACAAAAGGGGCAGATTGGGCCACTTATGGAGAATAAGGGCTCTGAGTGACGGTAAAAAGAGGAACGACTGAGTGCGTAAACAAAGACTAGGCAATGAAAATTGGCAGAATGGTCTTACCTTTCTCTACTTCATGGTCTCTTGTGCTTCTCACCTCGAGTACTCATCTACGAGAAGTATTCTGCGTCTATTCGCTAAACTGCATTCGATAACTTTAATATCTCAAAAGATTGTTTGGTTCTCATCATGTCATTAAAGCAGAACTTAGTTCTCCATTCATCTCCGGTCTATTTTCTGCGTAAAAATATAAATAAAGATATCAGAATGTATGAAAATTAGTACTTTTAAATTTCAATTTTGCGAATTGTGTATAACACTTCTAAATATCGTTCAAGTCGTATGTAAAGTGAATGTATTGAATTATAATTGAATAAATGAAATGATGCAAATTAGTGAGTAATAAGTAACTGTAAGACGAAAGAATGTTTCATTGGATGTAAATGAAATACCAAATTATAAATAATAGAATAAAAGTTTTTACTTTTTATCATATGTGTTCACTAAACAGTGTATAAATAAAGCTATTGGAAGTACATAAAATGCGAGAGCGGTGGCACCACTCGAACTCCTGCTTAGTGTTGATATTATATGTATCCAATAAATCTATCAATTCCGTTCTCTGTAGGAGAAAGATAAAAGAGTAGGAATTGAGCCAATTTCTCGTTTCTTTCGAAACGAATGCTTAATTTTTTAAGGAAGTGCTTTGCACTTTAAGACTCCTACAATTATGATTGCGGAAAATATAAAACTTCAGAATGGCAGCGCTGAATACCATACTATTTTCCACTTAAAGCAGTAACAGGAAAAAAGAAATCTTAATACTGAATCCTATTTTATAGGTTTAGAATAGGATGTAATGTTTATAGCAGTATGATCTTTCATATTGTGAATTATTTTCATATTTTTTTCATTTTTCTTTGCTCTTATGAGTTACCAAATTTAAAAGAGCGACACAAAAAAGTTGAGATAATAAAGAAAGTTATTTCGGTTGAATTCTATTTCAACGCCAAATGTAGAAAATAATTCTGGAAAATCTAATTTATTGCGCTGATGGAGAATTAAAGAAGGTACGAATATGCTCATCCAAGAATTCTGTAACAGCTGCAAACACTGTTTTTCGTAGTAATTAGCTCTTATTCATTTGCTATTGAAAATATTTATTAAATGTAATGCCAGATTCCAAGGTGAACTGATAATTCATTTTTTATATTAATATTTCCACAAAACTCATCCTTTCTCTATTTTATGTTCCTTATCTCCTCTATTCTCATCCATACGTTTGAAGAACATTTTCTCTTTTTATCAGCTTTTATCTGAGGGCAGTTCAAGAGCAACTCAGGTGCGATCGTTCCCACGCTTTTTTTGAGGGAAAACAAGGAAGCACTCAAAATCGCACGTGTTCCAATAACGAAATACGATTCATAAGAAAAACACCAAGAATGAAATTGGTTTTCACATTGAAGTGGATTAAATTTAGAGGAACGTTTCTTCCTAAACTGATAACAAGATATCGAAAGAGCTAAACAAATTTTTGATTGAATAATTTGAAAAAAGATTATTGAATTATAAAAAACAATTGATTTTTTTAAACACCTCAATGTTTTACATGCATTAAAGAATAATGAGACGCATACATTTCAACCGAAAGAAAAAGTAAGTTCTCAAAAATAAGATTAAGAAATCAATTTTCTTATAGCTGCAGAAATCAAAATCCATATGAACCCTTTATATCACCAAAAGTAATTATCAAATATTTGTTTCTGCTAGAATCATCATGGAATGTCTTTTACATCGTCTGAATCGTTTTTCAGGCAATGAGAATAGTATAGTCGATTCCAAAATTTGGCAAGGGATACGTCAAATGATATAACGGAAATTACTAAAAAGGAGTAAGGAAGGTGGCTGTGTAAGTGCAATGAAGGACATGTTTCCCACTCTATCGCAACAAGTTAGTTTATCCGTTGTCTCGGCGACGATTCGCAGAACGGCACGTGTCCTTATCTTCTGTGAGCACGCGCTAGGATGAAACCGAGCGTGAGATACGAGGGTTCAAATGCCAGGGATCACCTGGGCTTGAACGGGATCCCCCTTTTCAAATCATGTTTACTCCTTGTCTTTATTTAGGTCTTATTATTATCTGGCGCATCGAAAATGTACTACCGTTGCTCGGAGAGATTATTCTCTTAATTTGAAGAAAAACTATTTCTCTAAAAATATATTTGAAATCTTTGAAAGGGAAGTAAACGATGAGGAATATTAAACGATGCTTCTAATCCGCGCGACTTAACCAATAAGCTTCTAGAAAAATACTTAATAATCTTCGTTGGTAATGTACAAGAAATTCAAACTATCCTATGGGTTTCTTAATTATTAAACATTCCTTTTCGAAATCTAGCCTCTGAACTTGAATATTCTTTTGATATACTTTCTACATTTCTTTTATTTATATATAAATGTAATTTAAGTCTGCTTGCATAAATATGTTTTAGAGAGATTCTGCAGTAAGATAAGTTAATCTTATCATCCGAATGACGATGACATATTACTCGGAAATTCCTTATACTTTATTGTAAAAAAAAAATTCTATGCTAAAGTTGAACTAATTTTGAAATAGAAATAGATTTTATATAACAAAATAATATAAATGGAATTCTTTCATATACTTTAGTTTACTATATATAAATATATAAAATATAAATATAAAATATATAAAAAATATAAAATAAATAAAATTATCTCAACAACTCTATTTCTTTCTTTTTCATAAATATTTAATCGCATTTCATAGTCTGAATCTGGTAATTTCTTTTCCTTCCTCGGTATTTATTTTTATATCAGATATTTTGTTCATAACATATAATGTTCATAGATTCTTGTGGAAAAGTTCGAAATTATACTTATGATTATTATAGAATTATATATTATAGAATTATATATTATAGAATTAAACTTGAAAATATTAATTAAGTTAAGAAGCTGAGTACCTAATAGCAAATAAAATGTAGGGATGCGTTAGTCTACCGATTTCTATCTCAATTTACTTACAAAGAACTTATATGTAGAGGACCAAAAATCCTTGCTTAAGAGCATTTAATTTCTTACTTCTCTCCTTTATAGATAAAATAAGTCAATTCCTTTTATGTGAATTCCTATCAACGCAAAATGACGTAATAACACCACCTGAACACACTTATTGCTTTCGCGTTCAACAAATAACCAATTACTTGTATTCTTATCGTCTCTCAAGTACCAAAAGATCCCCAGGTATATGCAATGAAATAAAAATTCTAACGCTTTAAAGCAAATTAAGTTATAAATAATAATAATAGTAATAATAATATATATATAGTATATAATATATAATATATAATAATAATAATAATAATAATAGTAATAAAAGTAAATTAACTTTGTTGTACTCGACCTCTCAAAAGACTGCTTTTCAGAACGAATACTTGGCACGTGAAGCTCTTTGGGCAATAAGTGAACTTTTCCTCTTTTTGGACGTTTCATACACCTGTGTGTGCACCCCGAGATTCAAAAGTGTTCCATAAAACACAGCACGTGACGCGAGAGAGAAAACACGGGAATAAGAGCACGCGGCACGGAAACAAACTGATCGTTCAACAAATAGAAATTGACTGCGAGAAATCACAAAACGTGCATATAAAACGCTCTTCGTGGGAATAAGGTACTCGATGTATGTGGAAAATGGAAGTATAGAATGGAATTTATTTGAACCCCTACGGCCTTTCCAATTAAAAAATGGGGAAGTCTACTGCGAAGAACAATTTGGATAAGAGTAGCGCCATGCGGCAGGTGAGGGAAACGCGATAAGATATTGTTGTCGCCGAAAGGACATACGAACTGATATATCTTACGAATCTGACATAGTTTCCTTATAACGATTTAGAGACTGGATTATGAATCATCCGTGACATAGGTGCAATTTTACTATAAATTTCCTCTACGTTTTCAGTTACGCAAACGGTTGATATATTTTACAGATTTTTTCGTTTAGGTATGAGCTCGCAGCTGTTTCGCTAAAGATCAAGTCTTTTATTTATTTATATCCGCTAATATCGAATAAAAACAATGGTTTTGCCATGTAAATTATTTTTAAATAAATTCCACTTAATTTTATTCCAATTTTGTTCATTTAATCATTGATTTCTATAAATGAAAACCATATTTTATTAATATATGTATAAAGTATTGAACCATTAATTTTTTTATAAATCCACTTAAAAGAAAGTCTCAATTGATTCATTTCATTTTTCTAATTATTATATAGCTCGTTAAAGAAATCTAAATATTTATAACAAGGGGCTGAAGAGATTTATCAGAGAATCTTATAATTAATAGGGTCGAAAATGATCTCAAACGTCTATGCTCGTAATCCTCTGTTTCCATGGAAGTTTAAAAGAAATCAACAAGCATGATAGAGAAATTTCAAATACTCGATCGATAACTTTCTATGAACGTTCTCCACTTTAACGGCACTTTTATTTCTTGAGTTAAAGCACTTGGTAGAAGATATATATCTGTAAAATTACGAAAATATTCTCTGACTTGAAATAAGATGAAAAATTACATAAATCCATAATCTCGTGTCATGAAATGGATTATCCCCCCTCACAATCAGATATATATTAAGTGAGTTTTCCGTAGAACACCATATCTCTGAGTATCTCCCCTTCGTAACCTAAATCCAAAACACCATTTGCCTACTTGGCTCTTCACATTCCTATTTTCTTCTTCCTTCTCGCATCGCTCCATTTCAGCCAGAATCAATTCCTTATAGAGCTGATAAAACGTTCATCTCTGCTGTCATAGTATTTATGTATGCATTTCTTTACTTAAATGAAAAATTTTGATTGACGAAATGAATTGACAAAAGGTTTTCAATTAAACCTTGATCAATACTTCGTCTTTATGGCATACATCGTTATTCCTTACTTAAGAAAGAACTCTTCTCTCCTGATTCTAAGGAAGCGAAGTTCTTTTAAAAAAAAACGCTTATGATAAAAAATCCCTTAATTTATGATATACATAGTCAGCATTCTTAAAACTTCAACCATATCTTCTTCTTCTATATATATTTACGAAAAGTTTTTTTAAAAATTTGTTGATTCGCATTTAAATTTGTATTTTGTTACGTCGAAGAAGAAGATATGGTTGAAGTTTTAAAAATGCTGACCTCAATATACTAGAAAACCAAGTTTAATAAATCATATATTATTGATGGTGAATCAATATGGGAAACTCCATTAGCATCTGCACGAGTATTCAGCTTAATTGCTGATGAAATCACCTCTTAAAATTTTTTTATGATTTCGATTACATATTTGATTTATCCGTAAAAATACCTTTTAGACGGTTGATACATTGGGGTGTATTTCTGTGGAATAATCTATATTCTACATATTGGTAAACTCTTGCAATGATCGTACATTATAAAGAACTAAAAATCTTCTGTATTTTAGATATGTTAAAATTTTATGAGCCATGAAAAATAAAATAATAAGGCAACATTTAAATTGATTAAACGTTTGCCAAAAAAGAAAGTGATCGAAGGAGAAAACCAAAAGGATCGAACCGCGTAGAGCATTATTAGGAATCTAACACGCTAGCACCAAGCCACCGTTTGCTTATTGAAGAAATTGTTGCCGCGGGGGATATATTGGAAGCGGCTAGGATCGACGATTTTTAAACATTAATTGCAAAGAAACGAGGGAGCGTTGGCCCCTAGTATTTTCAGGTTGTTATAAGTAATATTTAAGCTACACATCCATACCGGTCTTGTCCAATATCCCGTGCCGCAGTCCTAAAGCTCCCCTTGTGAGAATAATTTTGATCATCTAATTTTTGTATTTTTCATATTAAAATTCTATAAGAATATAATCACTTTTTCTTATATGAAAATGTATGAAAATATTGCAGCGCTTGATATTAAATGGGGATTTCTAGTTATATAAAATATAATCCATCATAATCACTGCAATATTCAATTAACTTACCAACAGCTAAATTTAAATGAACGTTAAAAAGAAAACTTTTCTGAAATTTTGCGAAAAAGTAATAATTAATAATGTAATATATTTTTAATCATCCACAATTTGTATCTGATAGCAATATCTTTACACCAACAACTTGATTTCATTATTTAATTGGTAACATTATTTTTCTAGTAACTTTTATGCGAATTATCTACTTAGACCAATTTTATCACTTATTAATGATTCGATAAAAGAATTAGATATTTACGTTATTCATAATTATTATCAATTATCACTTTAATTTAAGAATAAAGTTACCTAGTTAGAATTATCAACGAAGAATAAAATAAATAAACGTATAAATTTTGAGGATGATATGAAGGCATCTGAAGTTATTATTCCCATATTTCTCTATTCGAAAGCTGAGATTAAAATCGTTTTGTGCCCTCCTCGCTCTTTGCATCTAATTCACTATATTATTCCTTAATTCCTTTTCTTTTTGCGATACGCTTCATTCTGTACATACCCTAAATATACAAGATCTCAGAAGGGATTCTTAATCTTCACTCCTGTCTCTATACTTTTGATAAGCAATCTTCGTCCCTATGGTAGCCCATATTTTCACACTCCACCGTTTCAGACTTCTTCCTTCCTCTTATCCTTTCCATATACTCTTTCCCCTCAAAATCCACCACTTCTTCATCATGTCTCCGGAGCTTTTTTTCTAAACCCTTTTTCAGGGGTAAAACCTCTGGTGAAAAAGAGGGTGGAGCATAGGAGGGATCTTTGGTTGGAAGTCAGGAGGGGAGAGGGCGGGTTTCTCCAGCAAATGGCTCTTCCAAAGAGGGGTCGCTCCCTCCTCACACAGAAGAAAAAAGGACCTCCATTCTTTCCATTTTCCTCCTTTCGTAGTTTTTTTCCTTCTTCGCTGCCATTTTCTTTGTCACCTCCTTCCGAGAAAACCTCCTAGACTTTTACCGGACTCCCCGCAAACTGCTTGAGGCAGTGGAGGGCAAGTTGGAAGCCCGTGAGAAATGTAAGTCTAATTTTACTTTTAATTAAGTTCTGTCATTAATCAAGGTCCCTGCCTGCCGGTGAGGTGCTGTATGCGTGTGAGTTTTCTCTCTTTTTCTCGGGGAATGAGCTTGGAGTTCTTCGGTTGTGGAGACGGAAAGAAAATCGCGGAAGTCTTTTTTTTTTCATGTAAAGGAAGGGTCTACTCCGGAGGCATTATTATAGCTTTCAGTCCTCTTTGCTTCCAGACCTCATTTTAATCTTATGCAGGGAAAATAGAAGTTTCAGAGAGACCGGCCTTCGAGATAAAAGTGATACCCGCAGTGAATAACTTAAGAATGTTTCCACGTTACAATATTACATACTTTTATCTTGCCTTGTTCGTACAGTTCCTAGTATTCTACGTATTCCATCAACGAGTTTTCCTGTTTATTAATTAATTTATGCATCGAATCTTTATTATTTCGTTATGAATATAATTCTGTAAATATTTATAGTACTCTGTTATAGATAGTTAAGTAGAATATTAAGAATATAAAATAATAACATTCAATTCCATCATATGAAAGATTCATATATATTAGATTTTCTTCGTCATATTGCCTTTCCTCGATTAAAGATTGATAAAAATAAATATCTAGGTTTATAGAAAAGGAGTTGATATTTAAATTCTTCCTTAATATTTAGTCATGTAGGACATTTCCATACAAAATCAAATGACTGAATATCAAAAGTTTTGCCTCTATTTCAATACGATATTTATCAGAAAGAAATTTATTCGATTTCTTTTAGAGTTCTCTTGTTCAAATTAACCATAAATTATTAAATAATTCAAGATGTTAATTGAAAAAATCGGAACCATATATCGACGTTTATGAGTTTAGTTATGGTAAACATAAATGCTTAGTCGTTCACGAATTAGTAAGTAATATTAAAATCAATCTTGTAAAAATACTACTCGAAAGTTCGAAAGAGTAATAAAGTAGAAAGAAAAGGTCTATAAGTGGAATAGATTTTATTGAACATATTCCATCATTACAGGTCAATGTCAAAAGCTTCCAATCAGTGGTTTGGAGACAATTTCTAATTTCATTCATTAATTTTTTGCTTATTTCATCTTCAGAAATTATTTAGGCTTAGCGTTCGGACCGTGTGACTTTTTATATCAAAAAAATTTTAATATCAATAATTGCGTGTTAAATTTTGTAGCGAGATTGATATCTCAATCAAAGTTTCACTTCAATGGGGATGAACCACCACATTGTATTCAAATGCTCTATCGAATTTTACTTTACTTCAAAATTTGAGAATTGCGTGATCGACGTAATTCAATCATTTATTCTCGCACAATGCGATGTGAGGTCGTCTATATACAGTCTCTTTTTTACTACCGAGGGACCTTCCAATGCAAGCGATAGTTGAATAAGATGAAACAAATCTTTAGCAAAAATAAGTCTTCCGAGAAGAATGATAAAGAAGCCCAAAAGACCTCGTACAAGGAGCTCAGGGAGAACCTATGCGAGAAGAAACCTAAGGATGGGGAACGAGGCAACTGCCGATTTCATTTCGACTTCTTGAGAAAGTCCTCCCTCTTCAACAACCTCTACACACACACAAATCTAAACCTCTCTTCCTTCAACCCCTTCCTCCACTCATCCACCCCGAAAAATCTTCCAACACCACTTCAAACTCCCCTCCGTCTTCCTTCAAATCTAACCAGGACCTTTGCTCTCCTATTCCTATGCTACCGAAAATTTTAATGACGGCTCCAGAGAGTCTGCACCCTTTGCAAGTAGTATTCCCTCCTCCCCGCCTCCCGGAAAAAAAACTTCCAATCCCTTAAAGAGAACCCTTTTTCTCCCCAGGCTCTTTCTTTATTTTAATCCCTCCGCACAACGATCTCATTCGTTCCCTCCAAACTCCACCTTTTCTCCTCCTTGGCCCCTCCCCTTCTTGATATCGCAGACCTCTTAAATAGTCGCCATCCCTCCAACACACCCAAAGCTTTTTCTCTCCGCACTTCTAATTCTTCCACTGCTAATTTCCCCCTCAAGAAAAAAACAATCCCCTTGCAGCCCTCCACCATCGCTAATTACACCACCCCTCATCTTTCTAACCTTGGAATCATCCTCCCTCTCAAATACGACCGAGTATGCCTTCATCTTCTCATCGCGAGTCCAACTTATTTTTTTTCATTACTTTATCATTTCCGACCCTCCTTCCTTCTCAATATCTGCTCCTAATGCTCCATTTCTTCCGTTGATTGCCTCACGTCAATAATTGTCAAGGGTTTGAAGGAGAAACAGCAGAGGCAGATGAAACAGTTGGAGATGAAAGTTTAAGGAAGGAATTGCGCTTCACAGGAATATTTAAAATGTGGATCTTCCATTTTTGTCCTGCAGATACGAAGGGGAAAATGTAAGAGGGCCTGTTTACTTATTGAGCGTGTAGTCACTAAAGGAAAAAAATATGCGATGAATATTTAAGAGAAAAATTCTTCCGATTATATTGTACTCTTAGGCTTCAGACTTCAAGTTTATTAAGATATAGGGCTATATAAAAGTTTTCAAAAATTTTTATTGAAACAATGTTTTTTAATTAACTAATTTTTATTGATCTGCCAATCTAACTATCGATTAAATGTGTGGAATAGTAAAGAACGACAATTATTTCAAACCTGAATTTTTATTACAAATGAGAAGTAAAAATTTTCCGATTCGAGATTTTTCCTTATTCTAATAATTTAAGATTTCTATGGATAGATAGATATATAGATATTCACATTTAGAAAATAAGGCATGTGAAAGATATCGAGATTAGGACAGGTAATGAAAATGATATAAAACTAGACTTTGAGATAGATTGTCAGCGTTAATGAAAACTTTTCCAATGGGAACTAACAATTTTATCTTTCTTTGTTGATGGTGTTCAACCAAGTAAACCTAGGGAATAATATAAATCACATGTTAGGTCAATATAGCTTGTATGGACGTAAATTTCATCTATGAGAATTTTCTTAAATTTACTATATTCAAACAATGTTTTGTTGAATAAAATCTAAGCACATACCCCTAGAATATTATGTTTTAACCGTTTCATTATCATAAACAATGACTTTAGTGACAGGAAATTAATTGTGAAGCTTTGATCTCTTGAATCTGTCGATCAATATTTCGAACAAAATGCGGAGTAAAACTACTATTAATCTACAAACAAATCCATGAAAATGAATCAAGGAAAGGAGATATGTATATCCGTCTCACGAAGGGACCAACCAGCAGGAGAGTGATCGGAAAAATGTACCAAACACTTTCGGAGCATCGCACTCTCGACATAAAGCGAAACGGAGATAAGTCTTCTCAATTCGCACTAAAATGCCGCCCAACAGACAAATGACCCTTTTTCGAAGTCCCCACTCACCCTTGCTACAGAGAGGGATAAAAAGGGTCCGACGGAAATGCCGATGGAAAATTGATGTAAATGGAACAAATTCCCAAATCAGCGTGAGGGAGTATGAAGAGAGATGGAATTCGATTTGTTTTGGAGGAAAGTGAAAAAAGGGGCGATATCTACAATGAGATAGGCCACGCTTATGACTGTCGATTACGGGACATTCTCTGTGGATCAAATATAAGCGAGGCCAACAAAACGCCGGCGGTCTCTGCGGGGTAATGGAGAGCGATCTATCACAGGATTTTACGTGGATGCGAAAATGAGAGATATAGAGGGAAAGCCTTCCGGTAAACGAAATGAAGAAACGAGCATTTTTAAGGGGGTGGGATAAGGTTAAAATAAGCCTGCCTCCGCATCCCTGGTGTTATCGGGAGACAAAGGAGAGTTTTGATTATCCTACTGGGTGCGTGTTTTAAATTAAACGCGAACCGTAGGAGGGCTCAATTATTAATTTGTGAAGGCAATACCCTCGTCCTGATAGAGACCATGAGTTAAAAGATTTCATTTTTTTGTTTTCGCGCGTTGAAAAGGGCCTGTCACATGGACGAAAAGCGGTTACTTTGTGCGTCGTTGTTGAGTGTCACTTTTTAGCCACTGTGGGATTTGTGAGAGAGATTTGCAAAAGAGTATACATTGCCTTTGCTAATTAATCGTAAAATGAAGCTATTGTCATTTGGAAAGAATTATCCGCGTAGTGTTGGAATTGAAATTAAGGTATTGATTATTTTAATCCAAATTAAATATTACACAATCTACAAATTAAACATCTCCGTTTTCGTTTATTATCATATATATATTAGATAAAATCTCACTAATTTCCGTGAAAAGGTTAATAAAAAAGGCTTATTTAACAAATTTTCCGACTAATTCTTGAGCAGGGCAATGAAGCCTTTCATGAGACAGTTCTGAAGAACAAACTATAAAAAGAAACTGCAATATTCGTTTTGTGCAAACAAGGGAAGATGAATAGCGTCTCTGAAATGAGCTAGGTTAAGTTTTTGGTAGTTCTATAAGATTCAAGACATAAAACACAAAGGTGAGGAAATATATAAATAATACCTAATAATAAAACTGTGATAAGAAATTCCTCATTGAATGAATCCTTTAATTAATTTCCTTTATCAGTCGATTATAACATTAGAATGTGAGTAACACATTGTTCGTTTTATATTTTGTTTACGGTTGCAATATATGTTTTACTGGATTAGATTGAATGTTAGTTAATAACAATCATCCTCTTTCTTTATCATCATGAGAGTTTTACAGATTGTAAAACATATAGGAAAGAATTAGCTTGCGTTGACTACTAGTGATATATTCTTGGAAATTACCTAACATAAAATTAAGTTTACGGCACACTGCGAAACAATTACTTAAAGGTAAAATATATAAAAAATAATTATATTTTTTAAAATATGTGTACAGCTATCTATATTAATATCTGCACTGAAAATTTTAAAAAATTCAAGATATTCTATTGATTAAGAAATAGTTATTTTGAAAAGAAGTATTACATTAAAATGGAACCAAAATCAAAAGAATTGGTTTCTTTTGCAATCTTATAAATCAAAATTGGTAACTTCAGGTATTGTTACTCTTTAGACTGCAGGTCCAAGTAATGCTACTCTTTTATTAGAATAGTCAGCATTTAAAATAAATTACTTTTGGAATATTAATCTCTTATCCTTCGTGATTTGGGATAAACGAAACGAACCAAACATCCAACTAAATCAAATGGTATTCTCGAATAAATTAATAAAACTGAATCGAATTGATATAAAATAAATGTTTATGCGACTACTTAGAATTAAAATAATAATAAATGGAATATAAAAAATACGATTAATTTCACTACGAAGTGATTTCTGGATTATCATTCGAAAACCCCGAACCTATAAGGTAGATTGACTTATCCGGAAGAGATTATTAATGTCGAAGTCATATACTTCGCTTTTCCTCCTTACTATTTTACTCTGGAGAATATCAAACCTTCGAGAGTGGTAATTCTTGTTTGGTGAACTAAATCCAAATATTTTATCCACAGTTTTAGGCCCGATAGCCTCCCCTGGGAACCTTCCAACAAGGCCTTTGAATCCGGCGGGGGGTCATCTCCCCATCCACTGAGCCCACACAAATCCAGAGAAACAATATTGTCGCAGACTGAGCGGCCGCCCGGAACGTATGCAGAGGATTATCTGGCATCTGCAATCGCGAGAAAAGGGGGAGAATATAGGGAGGAGGGGAATTCGGGTGGTGATCAATTCAGGGGTAGCTTTGACCTGAACACCAGGGAAAAAATCACGATGAAGGAATAGGGCGGGTATCATATGGAATTGCAGTGAGGACAGTTTTTTTCCCCATTTCCTGTACCGAGAGGTCCTTCGAAAGGACACTTACTCAAGAGCAACACTTTTTATTAGGGTGGCAAGAGAATCACTTGAGAGAGATGGACAGAGAAGAAAAAGATCTAAGCCAATAAAGTCTCCCTTTGAGCAGCAAGTGGCACGCGCGCTCTGATAATCAGCACGAGTACCGTGCGAACCGAGTTTGTCGTCGTCTCCCGACAATATGTCTGATTGAAGAGATAAAGAATCGGAATTTCCCATCATTTTTCCTTCGCGAGAATCGCAACACGTCATCTGCTTCGATGAGCGGAAATGTTTTAAAAAAGGTCGATTTCGACGGAGATATTTCAGAAGCGAAAAACGGAAGGCGGTTTTTGTATCTCGCGGATTTTTCAAAGGCAATAAATAAAAACAATCGCTGTTTTTCGATTTGTCACGGACTATTTGAGCAATCCCCGTCGCGCGGCACTGGGGATCCGACAATTTCGTAGATGTCCTAAATCTGTTCCACTTAATTGAATCATAAAGTTGATTAATTGCTTTTTCGTCTTACCCGTGCGATTCTCTGCTGAAGATAGAATTATTGGCCTCGATTGATTACGGCTTCCAATCTGTCGTTGCGAATTTTGCGGTCAAACTCTATATGATATATATTTTATCGATATTTTGTCCAGCTGGCTGAGGATATGCATTTCATTAAAGCTAATATGTGTTTGAGGAAATGTTGATACAATTGGAGATGTTGGATAGAAGACATTTTTGCACATTTATACTCTCAGAACCTACAAATTCAGTTATACCTCATCCATAAACTTAGGAATACAGAGATTCCAAAGAGAAATCTAGAAATCTTAGAAATTGCGATAAGAGTATGGCATCTTAATGTTTAATAGAGTGATATAATAGTGAGAGATATTTGGCAGAAATATCGTTCATTGGTTCTAGGATATAGATTATCATCTTTCACAACATTTACGTATTTTATATTAATTAAATAATAATATACTTAATTGTTATTATATTGTTTATTTTTGACCTAGGTATATATGAGATAATATTATTTAATGAAATAGATATTGAAATTACGATTCAAATTTAAAAATAAAAAATATTTAAATTTTCAACGTTTCTCATTGTTAATTGCGCACACCAAATCATTCAGCTGAAATAAGATAGTTTTCTTCTATAATTTCTTTAGATATGATACGTCATTATTATTAATAAAACAATTTTTCATCAAGGAAACTGACTAATAAAGATTGAATATTGACAATAAGGTAATGTCAACCTTCTTATCGCATAATATTTCTTTTAAAACCCACAAAGAAGTGAAAAATCTGTTCTCCTAGCTAGAGTTTAAGCGGAACGCTGCAACACGATTTACAGCTTTCAGGTAGTGTTTTTAATAAAACCTCGTAAAAATTCGTAGCACCATCATCCCTTATCTCTTTGATCTACTAACTTTCCGATGTCAATCCTTTGTTCAGCCCCACAATGCTGGGTAACAAGGGAGAGGTGCGTGAGTAGGGGATATGTAAAACTGGAGGAAAAAGAAAGACAAAAGGGTGCGAGGGATAAGCGGATAGAATTAAAGGGATGGGTTCATGAAGAGGGGAAGTGAATGGAAACACGGGATGACGACTTCCTGACGTCGCAAAATATGAGAGATTTAATCGCAAAGAGGGATGCACCCTTTGCGAGGTGCTCGACTGGCGACAGGTGCTTTTCTTATTTCTCCCAGTTGCACTGCGAGCAGTTGTTGCACTTCTGAGGAGATCATCCCTCCGCATTATGCTGGAACCCGATCCAAGGGTGGTTCTTTTGTTGGCTTCTGCTGATGAGTGTCACCATATGAATAGACTCTAGAGGAACCAAATCTTAGGAAATAGTCCTCGAAATGCTATATAAATTAGACAGAGACCTACAAACCCTATTCAAGAGGAAATCCATTTTGGATGACTGAAAAAGGCGATATATTGAAAGATTATATATATTTCTTTAATAGATGGCGAGTTGGGAATTATTATTTAATATAATTATCAATTATTACACTCGATCAATAAGTTATATTATATCATAGGCATAAGTTTATGGTATTCTTTAAAATTGTTTAATTATGTTATTTAAAAATATGATAATGATAAGATAATACAATAATACGAATTTTAATTTGAGAAGTCAATAAATTTTATTGATTATATTATGTAAATTTACTCATCAAGCTCCGAAACACTACGTAAATATAGTTAACGTTAAAAAAGTTATCTCAGAGATTATTGATATTGTCAAAATTACAATTTATGTGTTCCTGAGTTAATTTACACATATATTTATATCCATTAAATTATTTAACACAAGATAGTTTTTTAATCATTAATTATATAAAGTTCAATGGAAACGACGCGTCGTTCGATTGATTTGATTTTGGGATAACCCCAAAGAAAGTACCCATCATATAGAAACCACTCGCAGTGAAAGCATTCTTTATTAAATATTCCTTTAACGTAAAAAATATTAAATGGGAAACTAAAAATGTAATCTTAATTTGAATACCAATAAAATAAGGAAAATCATTATCATGTTATCGAACGTAAATTCAGGATAGCCAAACACTTCATTCGAATTAATAATGACGTAAATATACTACGTGACGTCTTTTCTTTTCATTGACAACGAATATAAGTGCGGAATCGGCTGATTTGATTGCAGATTTCTCTCTTTTACAATTCTTTCGCATAAGTGGGACAATGTTTAAATGCATCATCAACGTATAACAATGGAGCCAAGATATTGCGATACCTCCATTGCTCAATAATGTACGTAACCTTTAAAAGCATTCTGATATTTTTACTTTTTTGTATAAATATTATATTGGATAAAAGTCATTGGATCCACTCATTATTCATCAAGATTGGCGTTTAGGTACTTGAAAGAGGACATTTTTGCAGGGTGAAACTAAATATTATAGCGAATTAGAGATGTAAATGATGGTTAAATCTTACAAACAATTAGAAGTAAATAGAGAATACTTGTGGAACATATACAAGTATTGTATATATATATATATATATATATATATATATATATATATATATATATATATATATATATATATATATATATTTATTTATTTATAAAACGTTATGAGTTATAAAGTACAAACTAATTGCTCCATACAATCTCCTAAGTTCAATAAAGTTTGAGCGCATCATCTGATTGTGAGTATGGAGCTGGTAAGGAAGACTGAAATGCATACCAAAACACAAATCGGGATGTACAACAAAACTGATAGGATATGTAGAAATTTTGAAGGGATAGCTCTAAAGGAGAGGGGACGGAGATGAAACAAGGAGACGGTGTTGAGACCGTGTGTAGTGAGAAAGGGCGAAGACGACCCCTTCTGTTTCGCCCAAGCACACATGTGTCGCACGCCTTTTGTTTCCCCCTCCATCTTAAGGGTGCGCTGATGACTATGGATGAGATGACTTCACGGAGAGAGAGAAATACGGTCGTTCCGTCAGACATACGAACATTATCTTCTCACCCTTCCACTTCATCTCACTTCTCTCTTTTCTCTATTTCCATCATTCAGTTGTTTACCAAATTTAAGTGCCGCTTATAGAAATGTAGCTCTTAATTCTCGCACACGATAAAGATTTATAATTCAAGCCTTATCAGCATCTTCAAAGTTTATCGATTTTAGGTACATAAACTGGCGTCATACAGATGAGAATTATGCTCTAAACTCTTATTACGAAAACATGTGCTCTTGATCACATAATAATGATAAATAAGAAACTTGAAAGCGCCCAGGATGTCATTTTCATCAATTTTAAAGGATATGCAGACGTTTTAGAGTTATAAGTGTAAATCTTTGATTTGGGAAAATAATATATGACTAAAGAAATTGACTACTATAAGATAAAGGGATTATAACTTAATAATTTTATATTATTCTCTTTTGAATTATTATTAATAATTGATATTAAATATCAATTCCAACGCACTTGGAACAATTATTTTAAATGATAATAGCATATTTTACATATTTGAATTTGTGAGAAAATATTGTTTGGATAATTAATCCAAAATCTACCCCACTCATAATATATAAGCAACTGCGTTATATCAACTAAATTCTAAGTAATTCAGCTTCGGTTGTTGCGGAAAATCGTTAAGGCTTAAATAGACTCATCTTTCTGAATCGTTCCATGGTAACTATCTACTTTACATGATCAAAAAATAGATATGGGAATTTGTGCCCTATTTTTGGATCAAATTAATTTAATCATTCAATTAAATTACGATTACAAAAATAATTTATACCGATCGTCATTCAAATGAAAACGATCAATACAATTGCTCCTAACAAGAAACATGGAGAGATTTTTAATTAATCATAAAAAAATTTATAAAATCTTGTTCGCATAAAGTTTTCGCATAATTCACATTTTTTATCTATGGGTTCATTCAGCATATACAAGCACGATATCATGAATTTCTATTTTAGAATTTATTTTCATTATATTTTCAATTCCTGTAATTTCTTATTACTTACTTGAATCACAATTGCAGAGATATATTTTCCCATTTTTCTCAATCTTTGATGAAATCGAATTATTTAAGCATAATTTATTTAAAAAAAGAAATTGATGAATCTTTTTTTATCAGTAAAGATAACAAGAATTTTTAGAGGTGTTAGAACTTTAACATCCGTGAGATAAAAATTCCTATATAACCACCTCTAATTTTAAAAAATATCACAAAAAGACAAAATAACTATGTTAATAGGATCATGGTCCTGAAAGATTTTCTTCCAGAGGAAAATTAGATATTTTAAATTTCACTTCAAAGAGGTGTGGTGAATGCCCAATCAATGCCCAAAAAATGATGCAAATACCCAATCATAAATCTAAAACATTTAATAAATCTTTTCATGTTACTGCATGTAGGCAATGGAACGCACTTCCCTCCATAGTTAAAAATTCTTCTTCACTTTCCTCTTTTAAAAAGCAATGTAATAATCTTCTTTTTCAGGAACAGCAAATCAACAATAGTTAAATTCACTCTCACATACACTAATCAAGAACACTGTTTTGTAACAAACTATCTGTATTTTTATTTATTGTATTTTTGTATTTTTATTTTTTCTCTTCTTTCTATGTTAATATTATTGTGACTAATTAAATTAATGTATTTAGGTTAAATGGAAGATGGGACTTTTTAGTCCCAATTTCGCCTAATAAAGACCAATGTATGTATGTATGTATGTGAAGGTGGCCAATGTCCTCCTTCCAACACTATTTACCTTCAATTTCGCCTAATAAAGACCCATGTATGTATGTATGTATGTATGTACCTTTGCCTTCAACTGTGCATAGTACATAAATCGTTAAAGGTGGGTTACATGCAAATTGTAATAACATTCCCATAAAGTTGATACTTGAGTAAATTGCGAGAAATCTGATAACACAAAAATGGCATTCAACTTATTATGTCTTCTGAAGATGAATACTATTGTTTAATTCATGATTTATATATCTTGCTATGGATATTTTAATCAGAGGTCATGATAAAGATAAGACATTTAGATAGCTTCAGTAAAGGACCATTTTTTTATAAGCTTAGTAATCTAAATAGTATTGGATGAATCTGCAGGATGAGTTATGTGGCTACGAAATATTCAAAAGAGAAAAGGTTTTATTTAACAGAAAATTCAACCTCGATGTCCGAAATTTAGGACGACTTCCAATATTCTTGTGAGATTACATATTTTTTAATTATCATATTATAAATATATTATATAATATATACTATATAATATATATTATATAATATGATAATATGTTTAAATATGATATTTATTATGATATTATAAAATTATTTATTGGCATAACAACTGAAACTTCAGTTACTATCGTATGAGTGAATTACCGGTCTAAATATAGACCTAAATACAGTAAAGCACTTTGGGAATGATATTTGGATTGATTGTAATTATTTTTAGTTATATATCAGTCATTAAACCTATTACTATCGAAAATTATAAAACATATTTAAGTAATGAAATTCATTTAAAATGTAAGATAGTAGAAATTTTATGAATTTAAAATTACAATTTATATATTTCGTCTATATTCACCTCTTTACATTTAAAAATTTCATTTTTCATTCGTGCATTCTTTTTCAATTTATAGCCCTCAAATTGGTATGAAATGCTAAAAGCTATAAACGCTTTTTTTTCGCTGGGTTTACCAAATTAAGATTTTAATTTCATAAAATATAAAAACTCCTTTCAAGATAATTAACAATACCTTCGAAAATATAAATGCACCCCTGCATACACCATCTTAAGGTTGTCAGAATCGCTATGAGTAAATGGTATATATTGCGTATCGTTCGCTAAATTCAGCTTTCTTAACACAGAAAACATCGTTTCGTAAAGGAAACACAGTTTCTTTATTAGAGCAGACTAATGAGCGGGCTTCTGAAGGAAGACTAATTAGAGCGGACAGGGATAAACAGCTAGACTCGTGAATGTCGGGTGCCGTTAGCCGCGCCTCCTCCCACACGTGCCATCAAGGCAAAGGGAGGCGAAAGAAGCAAAGCACGATAAAGAGATGGCCAAAAGGGAAACCGCGGGACTCCATCAAATTCCAGCTATTGATGTGCCCATCACAGCGACTCAATGAAATGCAACCAGAGTATGGAAAGTGTAGAGGATATTTTGCATGGTCTCTTGGGTGGGGAGTTGTTTTCATCGCTAGTCTTTTATTTCCCTCGTAGACTACGTCAGAAGTTGAGAGAGGGACTCAACGAGAGCCTTTAATCCTACAACAATAACAAGATGAGGCAAAGGGAGGGACATATCGTGTTACCGATGCATTGTTGTCCGATGCCATTTATGCTAGAAAGGGGCCTTATAGTAGATTCTTAAGGGCGGAGGATGGGAGGATGGTGGAATAAAGAGCCCTGCTTTCTTCAACACTGGGATGTGTCAGTCACCGATATTTGCTTATTTCAAGAAAGGATGACAAAGTTCATTTTAGGATTTACTTTGATACACAACATGATAATAAACCAAGAATGAAGCAAGTAACTAGGTTGAATATACGATGATTTAAAGAGTGTGAAAAGGTATCATTAATTCATCACATTATTTATAATGTTTAAATCATTGTTGTAAAATGTAATTACATTTTTCAATTAACTTTGCTTCAGGGTCGCAATTACTGTGGATTATCGCGATTGCTTGCACAGTAAGTTATGAGCCATCAAAATAGAAAGTCTATGAAAGTTCATATAAAAGAACGAAAAAAAATAATGGAATGATATTTAAGTTTTTCTTAAGCAAAGACATGAGCATTCGGTCTCCTTGGTTAAGAGATAGATGTTTCTGGAATGCAGACACTCCATGCATCCTCTCACTTTTACGGTGGAACGAACTATCATGAGTATTATGCACACCGTACGAAGAATTCAATTCCTTCTGCTTTGTTGCGACGGCTTATCCTCTTATGCACCCCTTCCCAATAACTGCTGCCCTTCTCTCCAGAGGGTATCATCCTATCAATGGGGGTGACATGAGACGCTCTCGATGCACGTGTCTCTTTTACGTGGTGGACACCTGCGCTGATTTTACGCAACTAAGGAACGCCAATAGCGCGGCGAAATTATTACCGTATTCGATAGGTCATTTATTTGAGTCCTTAAGAGGCTCCATAGATATGAGATGAACAGTTCTTTACGTTCCAATGAATTTTTGCGACTCAGAAAGATCTACTGGCTATTTTAGTACTCATACAATAGGAAACATGTTCTGATTTGCTAACTTCTTTAAAAAAAGAGAAAACTAATACTTACATAAAATGTAATAGACTCTACTTAGACTGAAATATTTTGCCTCTGATATTCGATATTTCATAAGACAGAACAATTTTAAGGTCATCTAATTGAGATGTACACTAAACACTTTTATCAGGTATTCACTTAATAATCTATTATATATAGACGCTTCGGGGGGATGTATATATAGATATATATATAGGATATTAATGTCAGGCTCAAACCGCTGGGGCCACGGAGCCGCCGTTTTTTTTTCGTAATGGCCCACTAAATCTCACTCAGGAAAAATTCGGAAATCCACCCTACCTATCATGGGTTCGATTCTAGGAGGCCCCAAAAATCGACTTTCCCCCGTAAGGATGCATGTGGCCGTTTTTCAAATAATTTTTAAAAATACTTTCCATTAAGCTAGAAGGATAAGATTTCATGCAGATATTGATATTATATATGTCTACGGAAGAAAGCTATTGCTTTCGTCCAACCGGTCATGGGTTCGATGCCAGGAGGTGAAATATTTTCAGATTTTGAAAAATCGTAGCTCTTTTTATATGATATATAGAATATTCAAACTTTTTAAATGTATAGATACGTACATAGTGTACTTTGAAAAAAATCAATACATGCCTACGTGTCACGGGTTTGATTCCAGAGCGTCCCGTAATCTCGATTTTCCCCGTTAAGAATGCATGGGGCCGTTTTTCAAATAATTTTAAAAATACTTCCCATTAAGCTAAAAGAATAAGATTTCATGTTCATATGATCACACATACAAAATGAACTTAGAAAAAAATCAGCATTTGCCTATGTGTCACGGGTTCGATTCCAGAGCGACCCATAATCTCGATTTTTCTTTTAAGGAATGCATTGACCATATTTCCGAAAGCTTTTTTTGACACTTCCCATCCGCTACGAGCTTCAAAATTTCACAGAGACATAAAGGGACCATTCTCACATAAAACCGACCGTAGTAGTATCGTAAATGGTCGTTGGTTCGATTCTACGGGGCGCTAACTATAAATTCATAAGAAATGCATAGGGAATTCAGGACTTATTTTCAGGTACTTCCTTAAGGTATTTCCATTTGAAACTTGGAGTGTTTTTAGAGATAATCATACTCAAGCGAAAGATGACAGCGTTTTTCGCAGAAAAGCCTTGGTTCGACGCCAGGCGGTAACAATGCTACCTTAAGGAAAGCATGGGAAGAACATGTCAAAGAATACATGCGCTCTGATAATTTCGTTGAATATATAAATGAAGACGAAAGTAGGCTTTCCATTAAATCTTTTTTTTTCATTAAAAGATTTATTATTACATTGCTTGCTGTAAGCAAGCACACCTTTACTCGTATTCAATAAAAGTAGCTCAAATGATCCTTTGAAATAAATACTAAGTACAAGTATATTTCAATTAGTATATTTTAGTTCAAGATTAGCATGAGGTTATAGGTAATATTTAGTTTTACTATTTATAAAGTATGATATTGATCCATAGTATGAATAATAAATAAATCTCTAAGCCAGCTACACTTTGAAATATCAGGCACTACAGAAATCAACTTGTTAATCGACTATTTTCATTAATATTGCATAGTATTAATAAAACTATATATGAAAAAAGGAATTAATAATAAGTCAAATATGTATCATCATAAAAAATTTATGCCATCATTTCTTCGAATTGTTCTGATAATTTTGACTAACTTGGAAAAAAAAGTGTATAAGAATGCTGTGAAAGCAAACTGGCTTTATTTGATGCTTTCCATCACTGGAAAACTAATTCTGCTTATTTGGAATGTATATGGCAATACGTAAACAACCAATCTCGGTGAATAAATCTTTAAGTCTAATTTTTCAGAGCAATACTGTAAATAAATCGTCACGCACCAAACGCGAAAAACAGTATTCCAACCCCGTTAAATCCCACCGTTTTTTAAACAACGTCCCCCTCCAGCCGTTAATCACGGTAAATAACGGTTTCATTTGCAACCAAAAAATTCACCCACCACATTTCCCACCGCCGCCGTTTTGAGCTCCCACCGCCGAATAGCTGTCGAAAAATGATTTCTAGCATCTGAAACAAAAGGATAAACGCCGTGTGCGTTTTTGGGAGAAAAAGTGTTTAAAAAAATGACACAATTGTCTGAGATACGTAGCACAACGAATCACTTCAATCCGGTGGAATTATTTACTGGCATACATCAGTTACCGGATGGGAAAATGGGGACAGGAGGGGAATTGGTAGAATTAATTTCCTCTTGCACGATTTGCAATCTTTGCCAAATACCCAGCAGCTTCATTGGATAACATCACGTAAAAGTCACGTAATCACACTAAGAAATAATGAGCGTGAAAAAGTCTGTAAAAGTCAATAATAAAGATATCCTGGTATTATCAGACTTTTTATACTTCATTATTCATTGGATTTTCTGAGATTCTATATACAGATTTCTGCTTCGGATAGTAATGAAGGCGAGCAATTGCGATTTTCTCTTTATATCATGAAAAAATATGCTAATTTTTGTCATAATCCAAATAATTTTTTTCTTTACTTATTTTAGCGATTACATATATTACATTGGCGAATCGAACAGTAATAAACAACTGAATTGTATGTGCTATAGTTGTCAAGTTACGAGAAGATTTGTCTCTCTGTGATTTAAAGATATCTCTTAAATCAGATGAAATTTTATTACAACTGTGATTAATTATTAATGAATGATTTATATATAAAATTCTATTTAAATTCGTAATTTTAAAATCATTTTTAAGTATCGAAAGGGATAAGTTGATTTTTGACGAATTTGGACAAATTAATTAGTTAAAAGACCACTTATTATGAAACAATTATGTTCAATCACAATACAACAAAGTCGTAACAACGTTATTTTCTTAATCTGCACCGTATGCTACATTGTGAACCTTTTCTGTTCTATTATGTCGTTTAAGTAATTATCCTAAATTTCAAATTCTCCCGACACCCAATTATTTGATCTTTTGGCCCAAAACTGTTTTTTTCCAAAGAGCTTGCGTTAATGAATAAAACTTCTTGAAAATGGAACACTTATGAATTTCAGACAAATAATTATCAAGCGGATCTCAATCATACCACAAAGTTAGAAGTTAAATGAATAATTATCTTTCTCGATGATGTATTAAGAAAATGATGATAGAAGAAATACCATCGCAAAAATTGAAGTGAATTTCAGGTCACATTAGGATCAAGTGAACGATGATTCTATAGTTTTTCTATACTTTACTCAGTGGTTATTGGTGAGTCTTGTATACTGCTATATTATATTTTATAGCTATTCATCCGGATTCGAATATTCATAGTACAGTGAATAATGCAGGAGAAAGTTTTTAATAATAGCAGCTCTGGTCAAAATATCTTTCATATGTTAAAGGATACTTAATAATATTTCAATTTTAAAAAGAAGACTATAATTGCTGTATTTAGTTCATTCAGAAATGAAGTTCAGAAGTAGTTAGGTCGCTGACCAACGGTTGAGGGGATGAAACAAACTCCGCTTCTCCCTTATTCAGCTGTTATGACCGAAGACTAAAATTTAAAACATACTAGTCTTTAAAAAGTTTTTAAGCGCTACACCTTTTGTGTTTTTGAAAGAATAAAATTAATTAAATTTTAGATATGAAAATTGTATAAAAGATCAACGAGCTATTAAAATTCTAATCAGTTCGTTAAGAGAACTGGCACACAGACGATTGGCATAAACGAAACCAAGATTCCAAGAAAATAGAGTCGTGAAAATTATAAGAACGTTATTATGTGTTTCAAAAAGAATGCATCTCTCCACTTCTTGTGTGCGTACCAATCGATCTTCGAGACGGCAGATGAACCCCTCCCAACCCGAAGACGTACGACCCATCTTCAGCTACTATATCACTTATCCCTTGCAATCCCTTTAAAGCGTTTCTTGAAATAAGAAATGGTGGGTATGTGCTCTTGCGTCAAAACGGGATTCTTTATTTTTATCCCATGATCTTGCTTCTTACTTTTCCTTCGTTTCTTGTTCAGAATTCACTGTTCTCTTGTTTTATTTTACCTTCTCATACGTTCACTCAGTTTTAAATGTCACATCGAGGATTAAAATCCAATTGCTGTTTTAAATAAAATATTTATATAAATCCATTCATACGAATTATAATTCTAAATAGCATTAAATATTAAATTAAAATGATCTCTCAGTTTAGATCTCTTCGTGTGATGATATTTACCATGTTAATATTTTTTATGAAATTCTCAATCTTAACAAATATATTTTGAAAATTATGGCTATCGATTCGTGGAGGAACTTAATCTGATACGATAACTTACGGATTTTCAAACGTTAAAGAGGTACAATTCCTTTGTAATCTTTTAACTGATATAATGTCAGTTTCTTATATTTATATTTGAACCTTTTCTCGCTTCTTAGGAATAGAAAAATAACCATCTTAATCATATTCCGAGCTAAGAAAATAGAATACTAGTGAACTTAATCAAGTCTCTATAGTGTTATTTCAGAAAATAATGTAGTAAACCGATAATATATAATGGTTAAATCTCCCCTCGGATAATTCTGAAGACTACAACCTTAAAATTTCTTAAATAGCTACCTTTTTCAAAGCATGTAATAACGGTACAATGATCGTGACTGAGGTTAAGGATTTACGGTATCTGTTTAACAGACTAAGATTTATCTAGATTCGTTTAAAAACCAGCAATACTAAGACACATGGTTATCGGTCATTAATAAATTATATTTATCATTTCTTAGTATGTAATAGCTGTGAATATGTCCAAAAGGCAATTATTGATGGATCTGGTTAATTTAGCTACCATTGAATCTTTCCCCTACTCCGTTCCTGCCTATTCCATATCATGCTTGAAAATAAAATACAATTTAAAAAGGTTAGCAAGAAAGAAATTCCTGTATAGCCATCCAAAGCTTAGAGACTAAAAGAATAACAGACACTTCTGGTTCGCAATAAGTATATCTAGCATTTAACTTTCTGCTTTAAAATTTAATAAAGTCTAAAGTTAAAAATATAAATACTAACAACTTATTTTTTACAAACAAGTACATCTATCTACCTAATTACCTGTGATATTTTAATACAGTCAATCACATACATCCATTTCCTGAGAAGTAAATTTTCTCCTTTTTCGAGGTTCAAATCCGGGACCTTAGCATTAGGAAATTAGCATGATGAACACCCTGCCATCGGCTGGATTAATTATAAAATAAAATAAAGCAAACTAGCATAAAAACGAAATTAAGCTAAATTTTTTTAAATAGCTAGTTGTAATTTAAAATGAACCATTACTCCCAAAAATAGATAAAAATTAAATCCCGAGTATCTCAAACTATGGTTTGTTCACTAAAATTTAATAAATGTATTCAATGCTAATTATTGCAAAACATGATATTCCAATTTCTATTTCCAATGTCATAACTCCAGCAAGAGCCACGTTATGCAACACCATGTACTCAATACAATTTGTCTTCCTCCATTTTCGTATTTCTTCTGGAGAAAAACTTCAGTCTTACTTTTACAGCCTTCTCAGAAAAAATAAACAAAATTGTTTCGAAAAGTAAATGCACTTCGGATGACCATTAACTTTATACAAACATACACCGAAAACTCACCACTTTTTATATTCCATATTTATTGAAAACTTATGTGCAATACTCTTCTGAAATACCGTATTTGACGGCATATAAGACGCACCCTTATTAAGTAGGCCACTCACAAGAAAAAAAAATTTAATAGTCCGTGCGACAGCGTGGTATCACAATAACACAATTACTAACTTCTACTCTGTTTTCATGCATTTTAGCGTAATTTAAAACTTTTAGTTTATACTGAACGGTATGGTTTAATTTCTTGTTTCGTTTAGTTATATTTCCGAGGGTATTTTTTAAACAAATAGTTTTAAGTACCGATAGCAACACCTTCACGGGTAAATTTTTTGTTACTTAATTTAGGAAAAAAGTCTTAGTTACCGTCAAAAACGGTAACTAAATTATATTATATATTAATTATTATACAATTCTACTCTTCTTAAAGTGAATTTTACGATTATATCAGTACAATACCGTTAATTCCAAATTTCTAAGAATATTACATCAAAACATACATTTGGTTCGTTGCCTTGTTCTATACTTCCATACTATAACACCCTTCGTTTTGCATCGAACCTCAATCTACTCTTTTGCTTCTCTTTTCCGCATACCGCGTATCATCCACACTTTTCCGACACAAAAGAGAAAAAAGTTACAGGAGAGCGGACGGTAAATAAAAATCATTCCCCTTTTTTTAGAACGTCCCTTCCCAAACGATCGATGAGGATCAAGGAATTTCATTGAACCTAAAAGTGAACCATATTTATGCATGAATATTCCACTATTCTAGCAAAATTTTTGGCCAATTTTAAAATGATATACAATCTAAATGAAAATTAAAGGAATTGTTCCTAAATCGATCCTGTTACTAATACCTAGGCTGTGGACAAAGTCAGATAATCAGTATTAGTAATCATGATCGATATATGTCCATTCACAAAATTCTATCAGAATAAATCACGTATATAGTAACAAATAATTCATTTGAAAAGGCGAGATCTCAGAAATGGAGTAAGCCTATGTAAGGATAAGGATAACCGTCAATAGTAGTTAAGTGAATATCAAAAGGAGAAGACCGAATCTTAGGTGTCAGACACATTATCAAGTATTTAGGGGTAACTTAAAAAACTAAGGATCGATTGGAGAGTATTCAGGGAGGCCTATATCCGATGTCCGCTTAAATATATTTTTATTGTGTACTTCAAGCGAATACTGCTTTTAAATATGAGTATAAGTAATGAAATTCAACCTCTCAATAAAATTTTTGAAAATTAAACGCGGGTGAAAGTACAATAATCAACCATCAACATTAATTTAAAAATTTACCTTCATTTTTATACTTTTTTTGAACTCTACCTTTATTCTTTGTATATAATTATTTGAATTAAAAGAAAAATGTACACCATTGATTAGTAAATCTCTAAATATATGCTCTATATATACTCCCTTTTAGCTCCATTCTAAATGATTCAACCTTCAAATTTGATCATAAACATTAATCCTAAAATGAAAATTCATTTGAAACCATTGAAATGTACCTAAATGTCTCCGAAAATGTAACTACATATACCAAATTTAGGTTCCAAATATACGTAAATGTCACAAGTAAAACCGAATCACCTTATTTGTAGTCTATGTAATTTAAAAAACTACAGTAATCGATAATATATATTTTTTAAAAATATCTATAGTGACATTTCAATACTTAACACGTATTTTCAAATGACTTCATGGTCATCAGAAATGCCCAATTGCTGAGAATTTTGCAGGATTAAATAAGGGTCTAGATAATGTTTTCGTGAATATTTTATATTCGCTTTGAGAAATAAAAAACTTGTCATCGAATCGATGTAATTGATGAATTAAGACATCTATCAGTATTCCAACTCTGAGGTTGTTTTGAGGTATCAGCGGCACAAGTTTGGTTAAACTTGAACATTCTTTCTCACAAAACTCTTTGTTAACAAAGATGTAATTCAATCCTACTTTAAAATATCAATCTCTCACTGATGAAATTATTTCGGATTTTCAAAATCTTTGATTAATTCAGTCGCACATGTGCGTAAGCAAAGATTTTCAGACAGGGTAATGGTTAAGAACAAGTTTGGAATATTTTACTTCCTAGGATTACGAACATTAAATTATTGCCCTTCATTCAATTAATGGGCTTTTAAATCGATATTAACAGGATTTACCTTGTGTAAATGCATAAGAATATATAGCAAGATACGTTTTACAAATCACGTTTTCTTCAAAAACGAATTATAGTCATATGAAATATTGTTATATTTTTTTCTTACGGAAAAATAAAATATTCTGGGATGTATTTCAATCAAATTCTTACTACACACATTTTTTAAGCATGATTCAAACAGAAAATGAAGTGAATCTCGAAATCCAAGTGTCCTTCTGTTTAGAACGCGGCCAGCAACTAACTAAATCTCTTCTCTTCGTCATATCCCTTGAAGGGAATCCTCTCCCGCCCCACCCACATGCGTGCGCATCAATTCTTCATGTGTGCTGAAAAGATCGAAGGACTACCCCAGAAAGGGGTGGGGGATCAACAAGCAAGTAATCTGCACAAGGGGTGGTGCAGCGGAACCAATGCCTTGCCCTTCTCCACTGTCCCATCAAATCCCTTAGTACTCCCTACCCTTGTGAAAGGGGAGGAGCCAACACGCGGGGGATCGCGCCGAGAGAACTAAGTTTTGCCCGCGGAAGATGCTGGAGGGGTTGGACCGAGAGTTTCAGAGGGGGATTCGGGGCGCAGACTCACTCCCTCTTCCAAACGTAGAGGGGAGCGACGAGAGAGAGTGCAACACAGAAAGAGATCCGAGATTGCTGACTGGGGTGGGGTCAAGGAAGAACGCGCGTGGACCGAAAACAGCAACTTCCCACGGAGGGCAGTTTTTTAAAGACTCTCGTGATTGAAAGCCTTCTGAAACTCGATTAACATGTGAAGACGCTGTGAATAGATAGAGGACTATCAGTGAAGAAGTAGCCGCACGGCAGTGACACGTGGGTGCTCCGATTTCATCCGTGAGCAAGGTGATATTCCGCTCTCTCCACTGAGGTCTTCTGGTTTTGGAAAACTCAGTGGATCAAAATTACTGCCTGCAGGCAAGTTTTTTCATATCTCCGAATGTGATTAAAACAAGAGAGAAAGGATATATAGAGAGATTTGCGAAAAATGTGAGGCACTTAAACAATAAACAATCAAAACAGTGACTTTGAATCTAGAATTGCAATCGCATATCTCTTTTAGTGTAAGGAAAAATAAGGCTACTTTTCAGTGGCATTTGTATTCTACTTTTTCTCAAAAGAGTAGTTTCTGAACTTGATTCTTCTTCTAATCGTCCCAAATTTTCGAAATAGAAGTTGGCCAAGAAAACAATATCTCGATGCTGGAAGGGATCAGAAGTATGGTACAAGAAGCAGAGATGCTACATGAAGCAGCCCAAGGCTCCGGTCGTCCAGGTGAGGCATTATATCTGTTCATTATTATTTTGACTTTATAAAAAGACCGAAGCTTTTATGTTCATAATAATTTCATCATTTTCATAATTTAAAAATTTTACGATTAAATTAAGTCTGAGATACGTGTTAATATTCCAGATTTTAAGTCAGTTATATCAACAGTGTTCAATAAATTTTGTCTCAAACCTCAGAAAAACATACATTTCTTACAGATTTATTATTTTGATATTCATAATATTTATTTTTTATTTTGTCCACAATGACAAATAATAGCAATTTATACAGAATTATCAAGATGCATAAAAACATCTTAAAGGAGCTAATTACTTACTTTTCCAGCTTACCAAAGTAAAAGAGAAAGAGCAGACATATTATGATAAATATTGAAACCGCGTAAATTTCCCATAACCGTAGCATCAGCGCAAAGATATTTGTGAATTTGAATATTTCGAAGTATATTATCCATTTCATACTGTGCTAAATTAATTTTAAAAATAATTTAGAGAATCCACGAAAAATTCGATTTCAACATTATCTTACAATTAAATGTTTATATTTCAAATCGATCGAACTAAAATATTTTATTTATTTATAATAAAATATTTTATTTTTCCGTACTTATCATGAGATTCTGCTACAACATTTTTAAATTTCGTCTAATTTCCTCATTTCCCTTTTAAATGCCATGTTTCCTTTTTATAAAGGAAAGTTTAAAGCTAAACAAATATTTTCGCGGAAGATGCTATCCATTTGACTAAGTTCATGCATTTTTCCATTTCCTCTATGAAATTTTAATGCATTTCTATAGATAATGAGTAAGATCACTCTATGTTAAAAAATATCCTTTCAACTATCGCTGAAGCAAGGTGACATTTCAAAAGTGACTCATATCGCGATTAACATTTACATACACCTTCCTTCTATCATCTATAGTGGACACTTTTGAGATCTTCTGAAAGGATTCCTCTTTAATTTACTATAATGTCATAGGATAACTTAAGTAACCAAGATTGACTCTAATTATCTTAATTTTTCCTTTACCCTTGTCTCCTCTTATGCCATACGCCTTCATCGGAATCTAAAAATCTTCCGAGGTGAACGGTGTTGGTAATTCGTTGGTCAAGTCCGTAAGAATGCGGTACTGCTTGTCTCTAGCTATCACGCTACAAGTTAAGGCTCTACTTCCTGCCAAAAAACCATCAAAACATCCACGTTTAATCATCTATAAATTCACAGCTATTTCGATTTCCTATCCTCATTTTTTGTTAATTTATCAAAAGCATTAATCTCTCATACTCTCATACTACCAAGTAATGTAATTCTCTTTAACTCCTATAAATGATAGAAATAAATTTCCTCTTAACGTTAAATACTGTGAAATCGGTCATTCAGATCGAGAAAACAATTCTTTATTTGAAAATTTATTAATGAAATTTTTATTCTTCTTTTATATAACTACGAATGAAAATTGATAAAAACGCCGAATTCAGGATTTTACGTTTTCAAATTTTACCATTACTTTTCATCATCTTTGAATATTATTATTGAATTTTCTGCAAGAATGTTCCCTGGTAGAAGAGTTTAAAAATGATATATCATTTTTGTTTTTTAAATAATATGCAGTTAATTTGAAATATATCCTTTATTTTAAAATAAAAATAATGGGAAGGACTAGAAATGAGGCAAACAGTGGTAGATTAGCTGTAATTTGTTCACGAAAAAGAGGGAAACTACATGCATAATGCATTCACTTGATTAGCATAATAAATACCTATACCTTTATTTTGGATGATACCTTGTGAAATTGTATCTCAAACTTCTAAAAGTTCCCTCTCAAATTCCCATCGATTCGAAAAAGTATAATATTTCCTTTTAGCAGTACGTTTCCATTTTTGCATCACATGAGAGGGAAGAGGAATGAGGGAACAGAGATGTGAAGGCGTCTTATTCTCAATAGAAGCCAATGATGCGTATCAGAAGGGTGTTCAGCAGTGCATGATATAATCTGCCATTTTGGGTCTTAAGGAGAAGATTGAAGTAAAAGGAATAGACATGATAGATTCGCCCTTTGTGTTTGCATCGAGAGGAGATGAAAATAACGGATCACATTTGAATATCAACCAGCAGATTTTTGTGAATATTTTGAAATAAACTAGACAATTTAAGTAATTGAAAGATATCTTTAGAGATATTCAAGTCTCTTGGTGAAGTCTCATCTTATCCATTAATTATATATCTTCACATTAATATGTAAACGAGTTTCTAAAATGTAGCCAAGGTAGAGAGATTTAAAACCTTTTTACTGATTAGTTCATCAAAATAACTTATCACAATGAATGAATTAGAGCAATACCATACTAGATAAAAGAATTATTTTTCAAATTTTCTTTAAACATCTGTCGATTAGAATAATTAAAATAAATTGTATCTATCCTCAATGAATAAATAACTTGGTACTTTTCATAAATGATTTAATGATACGACCAGTTTCGTTAGCGAGCTAACATCTTCAGATACATGATATTGGAAATACTCACTTAAAGTAAGATTCGAAGATGAACTTTCTTGAAAATTAAATTTGGAAAATTTATCTCTATCCATTTGTCGTTGTATGATGTAGAAGACGAAATGAAGGATCCTGTTCAGATTTCTCACAGTATCAGTTACTATGTCCTGATTTGATGAATCCTTCGATCGGATATATTCTTAAACCTGTAGTTTTAATTATCCGATTTCAATATATACGAAGTTACACTTGATCTTTCAAAAAAATGAAGATAAAGAAGATTTTTGAAAATTGTTTGAAATCGCGTATGCATTTTATTGAATGCCCACTGTAAAAATATACTTACAATAATATGAGTAATCCAAAGATTCGCAAATTAATGTGAAGTTCATATATTTTATTTTAGTTATTTATTTTAAGGTAAAAATCTCTAGTCAAGACTGCAATAATTATTCACTGACTTGGGAGATACTTTTCCACAGAAAACATTCAAACTCTTTAAATACACAGTAAAACGGTGAATTGATTAACTTCACAACGAAAGTATAGAATTTAATATAATTTCAGTGAAAGATTAAAAGTAAACCCTAGGAATAGCATGGATAGTAAATTTTCTAACAAGTCTGGTACTCGAACTCCGCTCTCTTAATTGCAAGTCAATTGGTTTTTTGTTAGTTAGTTGGCCAATTTAGCTGTTATACTTGGATAAGAAGGTAAAAGTTATCACACCATACAGAACATTTAAAAATGCATTCAGGAATACTTAGTAAGCTTGGGGAATAATAATATCAATTGGCAAGAGCGACGGACCTATCTTCGGATGATTCGGGTTCGAGTACCGGTCCTGGCAAACTCTCTTTGCTATTCTGTGATATATTATAATACGTGAACTATATTAACGTTCGTTATTCCAAGGGTATATTTCGAACCACGTGACAATTCATTCATCCTTGAAATTGACAAGAATGAACATTAAGTGTATAATTAACGAAAATAAAACTCTCTGTGACTTATACGCCAAATATTTAAGGCGAATGAAGTGATCGATCGAAATAGCTATTTTTTATTTATTCATGCATAAAATCAAATACTCACTTTAAAGTTATGAGAGATAAAATCATTGGCAAACATTAGGTCCAAAAATAAAACAAAAGAGTATGCGAAAAATCGTTCAATCAACGAGTTGCAATTAATTAACTACCACTTGCTCTCAAAGATTCATGTGCAAGAATGGACCAACTAAGCGGTGAAAGAATTATAAAATAATGTATTTCTGAATAATTCCTATTATTAATAACAATGTCCAGGCTAGCTACCTATTTTTATGGATATGTATTCATTTCTCTCTGTTCCGGATGAATTATTCTGCCAAAATTTCATCAGACCAGAATTACTCAGAACTTATGTCGGATTATAAGTAACTATCCTATCATTCTTAGTGATCGTCCTTTAGAGATAATTTTGGGAGCAATAAATTTGTAATTGTGAATCTTTGGTTGATTTAGAAGAAGGATTTAACTTATAAATATTTGTAATACTTATAAATAATATTTTTAAAAATATTATTTCAAATTATTGAAAATTCATAAATAATCATTTTCAGTGCAATGTTTGCAAATAAAATTCTATATAGTATTAGAAATTGATTCTCCTTACCTTCTTATGCAAGAATAATACACTTATTTTGCATAAGAATTTTATTATTGAGGAAGTTGATAAATACTGAACATAGAGGAGAGGTAAATAATAAAATATTTGGTATAAGGGTTCTAAAAGGCTTTCTTTAGCTATTAAAATACATAATATGTAAACTTTCACAGTATTTAGACTATTATTAATAATTAACATGTATTAGGTTAATAAGCATCCTTGACTCACAGTATGAGAAGAAACCAATAAAATGTATTTGTAAATTATACTAACCTTGAGAAAAACATAGTAGACAATGCTCCCAAACAATAAAATATATATTGGCATAGAAAGGTCATCTTATTTTGGTCTACCAGAATGTTAGATTTGTATTTCCTTACAATACACCTTGATCAAAGATAATTTATTAGCATTTCTTGGTTGCGCCATTCAAGAATCGAATTTTTCCAATATATTAGTCAAGAAACTTCTTAATACGATCATATTTCCAAAGAAGTATCTTTTAGAAAATTATGTTGCTAATGATAATTTCAAAAGAATAGAAGTATTCACATATAACTTCTGATAGTTGTAAATTTTATCTCCTTGAAACCAAGTCACTGGAATATTGTTGTACTTTTTAGCAGCTAATTAATAAACTTGAGTGATATTTTTATTTCAGAAGCTTCTTCTATGAATGGAAAGTGCAGTAACACCAAAGGACATGAAATATGTGAGGGATGTGGACAGAGAATACATGATAGGTACTTAATGAGAGTTGCTGATGCTTCATGGCATGAACATTGCTTAACATGCTCTGTTTGTGGAATTCTGCTAACTCATTCATGCTATAGCAGAAATTCAAAACTATATTGCAAGGGAGACTATGATAGGTAAGGATTTCAAATATATACATCATCTTATTTTATTTAAATTTATACACTGGAATATAAATATTATAAAAAGTGAATTCCGGAATAAATTTCTTTTGTGCAAATAAATTTACAAGAAGTAATAATGGAAATATTGACGCAAATGAATAAATGGATTAACCTATCAAGACAACAAAATTTCATAGATGGATCAAAGCTAAAAATTTAAACTTTTCAAAAGCAGGGTATAAATAAAATACATTTTCCAAGGTATGAACAAAATTAAAAAGGGATGCATTGGGTTTTACAATCAAAAACCATACAGAAAGTAAATCAAGTAAATTTTGAAGCTTTAAAAATTTTAATGAAAATGACCATCACCAAATTTTCTAAATCATTTCAAATTTGAATTTCTTTGATCCTGAAATTGAACAATTTAAATCAAAGAATTTTAAATTTGTATATATATATATATGCGAGTAAAGGTGTGCTTGCAGTCAGCAAGCAATCGGAAAATATATCTTTTAATAAAACTTAACATTTTACAAAAGATTATACAGATAAGTCATGCTAAGCATAAACTAATTTACATTTTTTGTAGCGTACATTGCATTGAGTTTGATTTTGTATACTTTTCTTATGGCAGGATTTTCACTGCCCTGGTGTCAAACTAAGGCCATCCTGCCAAAAAACTAAATCATTTGCTTGAGTATGATTGACTTTATTAACACTCCAAATTCTAAAAGGAAATTCATTAAAAGGAGTTCCTATTTCCCTAATGCGTTTCTTAGTATATATATAAAATAAATGCCCCCTAGCATCGAACCTACGACCGTTTACGACATTCTTACAGACGCTTTTATGTGAAAATGGGCCCTTTAAGGGCTGCGTGAAATTTTAAACCTCTGCGCCGCTGGGAAGTGCCATATAAAATATTCAGAAATATGGCCATGTGTATTTCTTAGGGGGAAAATCTATATTACAGATCTCTGGAATCGAACCCATGCCACATAGGAAACTGCTGATTCTTTTCAAAGTACATTATTAGATGTCTATACCTGTAGAAAGTTTGCATGATCTATGTTTCATAGAAAGAGAGGTATGATTTATCAAAATTTGAAAATATTTCACCTCGTGGCATTGAACTCATGACCAGTTGCAGGTAAACTATGGCATTTTTCCGTAGATATATATAATTGCAATAACTGTATGAAATCTTATCCTTCTAGCTTAATGGGAAGTATTTTTTAAATTATTTGAAAAACGGCCCATGCATTCTAAATGGGGAAAGTCGATTTTTGGGGCCTCCTAGAATCGAACCCATGATAGGTAGAGTGGATTTCCGAATTTTTCCTAGGTGAGATTTAGCGGGCCATTATGCAAAAAAATCGGCAACCTCATTGACAAAGTGGTTTGGGCATTAAAATCCTACATATATATAATGGACTTAAACATCTTTCTTTTAACAGAATTTTTGGAGTAAAGTGTTCAAGATGTGGAGAGCGTGTTCTACCCCATGAACTTGTGATGAGGGCTCAGGCTCATGTTTTCCATCTTCAGTGTTTTGTTTGTGTTGTTTGTTGCCATCATCTTCAAAAAGGAGACCAATTCGTCCTTAGAGGAGGCCAACTTTTCTGCCGAGCAGACTTTGAAAAAGAAATGTATATGCTTCAGCAGGCTAACAGTCCTCAAGGTACTATAAAAACATTTTATTTGATTCTTTGATGACTTACTTTTATATTTTTGAACAAGAGAGGTCAATTATAAAAATACAATGTGACAATATATGAGCATATATAAATTATCAGGTAATCTAAACTAAAATAAAATATAGGCAAACTAATAATATTAATAACATTTTTTAAACTATTTATTGAGGTTCTTTAACTTTATCCTGTTATTTTTAGATGATTTAATATCCGATGAAAACAGCAGACCAAGGGATGGAAGAAGAGGTCCTAAAAGACCTCGTACCATCCTCACTTCAGCACAAAGGAGACAATTTAAAGCATCCTTTGAAGTCAGTCCAAAGCCTTGTCGTAAGGTAATAGTAAGCCAAATTTATATATATATTAAAGTAATGTAATATGTTTTCCAATCAATCATCATAACAACATATATATATTCCACTTCAATAGGTAAGAGAAGCATTGGCTAAGGAAACAGGACTAAGTGTGAGAGTTGTGCAAGTATGGTTTCAGAATCAAAGAGCAAAAATGAAAAAGCTACAGCGAAAAGCAAAACAAGAATCTGACAACAAAACAAGTAGTGATAAAGAAGGAAAGGATGACAAAGTAAATGTTAAGCAAGAGCATTCAACCAAAGACCAAAGTAAGTTCAGCAATTATTAGACTAGATTAATGACGAAATTCAACTTATTTTGTATCTCACCACAAAATTATCTTCCCCAGCAGATCATTACCTTGATCTAAATTCTCTTGGAGTGAGAGAAGATGGAGATTCAACCTACACTCCATCGAGTAGTCAGCCACTTAATCCAAACATACCTTACTCACCAGATGGTAATATTTTCTAGCTTGCCTTTACCAAAATATTGTAATAGGGATGATAATGGGATTTGTAAACAGTAATGTCATTAGCATTAATAAGCATAAAAACATTCCATTGCATTAAGGGCATATTAGTCCCATAATCAATGGAATGTTGACCATAGTGACCTAATTGTGCCTCGTGATATCCTTAGATGCATTGATATTTTCAAGATTAAACACTTGTCATAGAGGATTTGATAACATCAATTAGGATTTTTTTGATCAGATAAAATTCATTTGCAATAGTATTTTAATGTTCAATTCTCTAAAATATTAATCTCTATCATTGTTTCTTAAATATTAGTCAAATTGATATATGATTAAATAAAGAACCCACCACCACTCTTCCAATTCTTAAGAAAATAGAAATATTTAAAGCCGAAAATTAAGGAAAGATAAAATGACTGCACACAATAGGGTCCTACAACTTAAATAGAATTCATTTTTTAAGAACTTTTGAATTAGATTTGAAAATAACAAAAAGGATGATTGAAAATGTAGGTTTGGGTTTTTATGTAAATGTTCACATCTAAAGTAAATTTGTTCAGTCAACAAGCATCATGAGTAAAATTACTAAGTTTTATGAGGATCTTGATTATTCTTCAAAATTTTCAAAACATAATTTGATGAAATATGATTTTTTAAATTCTAATATTCATTCCATTCCTAATTATACAATTTAGTTAACAAAAATAGTTTCCTTCTTAATTTAAATTCTTACTGGCAATTGAGAATATTTAAATAACTTTTTCATTATTATTTGTTTTCTTACATAGATGCCTATCCAACACACTCGGGAGAAAGTTTCTGTAGCTCAGAAATATCTTTGGATGACAGTACAAACTTTGAAGCTTTAGAAGATGGAACTCCTTCAACTGATGGATTATCAATCCAAAATCTCGACCATCGTCAGAATCACCATGCACAAGCATTGTCATCACTATTAGGAGTTCAAGATACAAGCCATTCTGGAACACAGACTAACAGTGCTGCATTTGGTCAAGTAAATCCAATAGACAAATTGTACTTGATGCAAAATTCATATTTCAACACTGAGCAGTGATATAGTGATAAATGAATCTTCTGTGCAAGTACAGGAAATATTATTTGTATATATAAAATGTTTTCCACATTTCTGTTGTGGATCATGAAAAAATAAATACTTTACAATGAATGTACCCTTATGATAAGTGTCAAGACATGTTTTTAATCACATAATATATCAAGACTAACTCTATCATCACCCTTGTTTCAAATATGTTGAAATTGAATCTTTATAACTTTTCAAAATTGCGGTAAGTTACAGATATATTTGCAAAATAGTAGAGTAACTTACTGAAGGAAAAGGCAGTCTTGCATAGTATAAGCTGAAACTAAGTCAAGAAATTAATACAACAATAAAACAAATATAAACTAAACCACTTAAGAATCCAACTGTTTCTTCAGATTTAATATAATTGTTTCTTGAAATCAACTGATCTGTTATGATGCATTTCATAATAAGCGAAATTGGGTTCACCGATAAAAAATTAATTATTGCACATACTACTGTAGTCCATTTCACAAAACCTGGCAATGTGGGAAGCTTACGGGGAAATAAATGCACGTAAATTCCCATAAGGGAGCAACCTAGCCTCTTCCCAGCAGTCAGTAAATTATTTCTGACTTAATTTTATGGATAAAATAAATATTTTCAGATGAGTTAGGTCAATTTTTTCCAAAATTTTGGTGAAATATGTATAAGAAAGTATGATTCTACAAATTGATGAAGAATTTTCATCTTTAAAACAAAAGAAATAAATTTGATAGCAGAATGAAAAAACGGCTGCTAAATCAGTGCTTGAACATTATTAAAACTGCCATTTTTCTCATCTCTAATTACTTTTTGCTCGAGACTCATATACCTGAGAGCATATTACAGATTGATCTGAACGCAATTTCAGGTATAAAAGTCATCAATATCAATCATCAATATGTAGAATCATCCTTTTTATACATATTTCACCAAAATTTTGGAAAGATGGAACCAGTTAATCTGAAAATCTTAATTTTATCCGTTGCAAACACAAATTCAGTGGATGTTGCAGATTTTCTGGAAAAAGTGCCAGCGTGTGAGGCTATTTGATTTCCCCATAAGACAATACTGCCAAACAATTTCCAAACACAAACATAAGCCAAATCAAACAGACACTGTGATTTATTTATAAAAATATAATACAGAGACGGGACTTGTAACAAAAATATAATGTACTTTATCTGTATTATTTCTAAAATACAGCACTTCACTGTTTAGTTGTATAGAATAATACGCCATAAAGAATAATATGCCATGGTATACATTAATATATATATATATAATTAATAATATAACAAATTAATAAATTATAATTAATAATTAATATCACAAAAAAGACACTGATGAATCTTGAACAGCTATCAGCTAGAAATCAATTAAAGATTTATATTTGGAGGATATAATATTAGGATGAGAGAAAACAGATAATACAGTACTTACATATTCTGATGAATTAGAAAATCAATCATACTGTACAGTAAGATAAGCAGAACCGAATTTATTATTCAATCAATAATACATATAAATTTAATATCAATACATATATAACATTGAATTTTACTCCATAATATATAATTTAATATGCTATATATATTCTATTATTATATATATTATTCTATTTAAAATCTCTCTCTATCATCTTATATTGTCTAAAGTCATATCTAATGGTAAAAAATAGGAGGGAAATTGTATGAAAGTTTCAGTTGATCCCACACAGTTGTTGAACAGAGAATAAATGGAATTATAACTCTAGAGAAAAGAATAGAGGCGATAGAAAAATAAGAGATTATTCTCTATTCCTTGATATACTGAAGCTATTTTATACATCTCCTTTTGTTGCTTATTAACTATGCTCTATCACCAGGATCTCTTCTCCTCTTTCAAATAATCAAATATCAAAATACTCAATAGTTCAGGCAACACTTAAGCAACTTGCTGAACTAGTTTGAGTAATAAATTTATCTAAAGAAAAATCACCCATTTAATCTTTACAGTAAAATTGACCTTTATATAGTTACTTCAATAAACGGATTCTCAAAAATTCATCAAATACCGTATTTGACGGCATATAAGACGCAACCTCATTTAGTTGGCCACAAGTAAGGAAAAAAGTGAAAATAGTCCGCGCGACAGCGCGGTATTAAAATAACACAATAACTTGCTACTGCTCTTTTTCCATGCACTTTAACCTAATTAACACTTCTAGTTTATACTGAATGTGTACTCTTGTTTACTTCAATCATTTTCCGACGGTATTTTATTCTATTCAAAGATAATTGTCGCAATTCTATGAAACAAACGAAATTAAATTTTAAAAAGTTTCTTACAGAGCTAAATGTAGTTTCATTTCAGTATCAACAATTTTAAACTTCAAGATTATTTTTCACATTAAAATGAAATGAATATTTTCCCTAATCGACTCTGCTGAATCAATGTGGAAAACAAATATTAAACACCAGTGCTGAATTTTGAAATCTGTTGATTTCAAACATGTAATAAAGAATTTCCATTTCAAATTACGATCAACTTATATGACGATAAATTCATAAGTTGAACATTACAATTTAGGTCTACATTCACAGCATCTGTTTTCGAATGGAATCACTTATAAAGTAAAAAAATATAAAGATAATATAGAAAGATAAATCTAATTTATTAAATTGATTGAAAAGGTATATACGATTATTTATTTTGTCATTTTTGCGCAGATGCGTAATAAGTGTTATTCCTAATGCAGAGAATATTTGTACCCGAAAATACTCATTTAATCATTAAACTCGTATTGATTTCTTATCGTAGTTCATAAATTACGAGGTGCCTACAATTACGAAGGAATGCTATATTAGAAAAATAAGAAACACATGTGTTAATTGTAATTTTGACTTGAGATTCTACGGAGGAAGAACCGATGATTACTAATCCATTCAAATTAAAGTATTAAAGGAAAAATTTTCACAATAAGAATAGTTTCGAGGATAAAATTTAGTAAGTTAAGGTAAAATTGTAATATATCATAGCTCGAAAGACAACTCGAATATATATGAAATGGAGCGTTTGCTATTGCCGAGCACTGAGCAGAAATCGCAAACTGTGGCTGATTTAATTGTGAAGATTCAAACCTAAATATTCTAAATTATATAATTAATAAAACGAAATTCACATTTCCAGAATTGGAAATGTGAAACATGCACTTGTCCAGAATTTCCCGCTGAAATGGTAGTCATTTTTTCTACAACTAATCAGTGAAGTGCTGACATCTGCTGAACGCTTCAATGAGTTTAGTGGAAAGAAGCGGAGTAACGGCCATTTTGAAAACCTAGGTGTAACAGTGGTAAGTAGAGAAAGTTCATTTTCATTTAAGTTTGATGTTCACTGACTTAAATTTCTTATGCATCGTTATTATTTGCCATCCTACTTCTAGTAATGAAATTTGAATGATCAACATGATTATATTTTTATTTTTTGTTCTCCTTCTTGGATGTCCTTTGAATACTTCTCGTGGTTTGAAACCGGCGACTTCTTGAGTACTATTTTTCGGTATTCGGCTTCATTTAAACAAATTTTTCATTTTAGATATTCTTTTATATAATTTAAAATTAGGAGTTTATTCTTTTCAGATGAGTTCTTAAGTTTTTCCTTTGTCTTTTATCAATTATATGAATAATTTACCGAAATTTTGTATCAGTGTTTCATTTGCTCAGTATTTTCGTATTACTTAGTTTATTTTCATCTGTGGCCACGATTATAATTTGAAGTATTCTATAAATCAGATTCTAGAAAATGCGTTCCAATCTAATCTGTGAATCGTTAATTTTTGCGCTGTTAAGTCTACAAATAATAGATAGAGTGCATCACGATTGATTCTGATTCGTTTCATTGAATTCTGAGTGATTAGCTTAGTATTGGTGGACCTTTCAATGTTTTTAATGCTTAGGATGTTATATATTCTTTCAGTTATGTCTCATCATAATATGCGTAGAAACCCAAGAGCAAATAGGCCCCAGTTTGGTGGTCGATCATCGGGACCCGTCAGCCCATGGGAAGGTGGCCTAGTTCCCGGCGGTGGTTTAGGGTTAGGTGGTGGTGTTGGTCTCGGAGGATCTTCCAACCATCATCAACAAAATGCCCCAAACAGAATGGGAGGACTTCTACCCACTCCAGTTCCTCAGGCCTCTAATCTTCTATCCCATCTGTCCACTCCAGAAGCTCAGCTAGCTATCGCTAGTAACCTTTTGACCACTTTGTTAAGGCCTCAATCTCAGCATCAGCAACAACAACAGCAGGTATTCTATACTTCTTATTCTAACATATTCATTAGATAAGAGCAGAAAGTCAATGATCAGATCTCACATCATCAGTAATCCCAAATTTCCTTAATAATGTACGTAATTCATCGAGGTAAATAAATATTATAATAGGTTCTGGCGGTATTGAGCCATCATGAGAAAAGGGTTTGTTAACCAACTATGAAATTTCAAATAAATTATTAGCTTAATAATTTCTGAATAATTTAAACCTCTACTCAGTAAGTAATAAATTATTATTATTTAGTGCATTCTAACTTATTATGTATAATTCTTCCTATATAAGCTTGGCACTATTGTTATTGAATTGAATTTACAATATCTTAAATGGTTTTAGTGAGCATTATTATATACTCCTGAATAGTTATGCCTCTTCTTAAATGAAAATCTAGGAAGTTTGGGTTAGGTTTTTGATATTTATATAAATTTAACTTATCCTTTTGTCGATGACTATTTGCATGCCAATGACTATTTGAAATGATATGACTAGTATATAATTTATTTACTCTAGTGTTAACCTTTTACAGTGTTATTATGAAACATCAAAGTTAATGTTTTTAAACCTATAAGTGCCATTGATATTTGCCTGATAACAAGCAAAAATTGACAGGCTATTATATAGAGTTGTCCTGTAACTTTAGATTTTAGAATAAATTTCTTGACATTAGTATTAGAATAGCAGAGGGTATCCTCAGGATACCCAGCCTATTTTTGAAATGGTGGAATCTTTAGTTTTTTATAAAGGAAAGAATAGTTTAGTGTCTATCATGTATTCAACCTTTATATTTCTACCCAGTTTTATATTTATTGGAAAGTTTTCATATCTCCATAAATAAAAAAATAGTTATTAAATAATAAGTATATATGTTAATGTAAACAATATGTCCTCTTATTTGTAATGGCAAAACATTCTTTGTTTTAGATAATTTTTTTCACACAAATACCTTCAGTGTGCTCTGTCGGCTAACAAGGAGAATGTTGAAAAGGGATTACTCCCTATTTGTAGAAAAAATCACCTCTGATATAAGAGGCAATTGCAAGCGTTTTTGGACTCAAGTCAACCTGAAATGAAAATTTTCACAAATTCCTCAACAGTTAGTCCTCGGTAACCATACCTACCAAAACAAAAAGACAGTCTTTGCCTTCAGCAAATACTTCTCCACTACTTCCAATTCTGTGTCTCTTCCTCCTATTAACCCTGTGAGCCCCATTGCCCTATCACTTATAGCAACTACATACAATGAGGTCTTAAATCTATTAATTAATATTCCCATCAACAAAGCAACTATACCTCCCAATTACCAGTGTCTTTAATAGGTTCTTCTGCACCTTGTTTCCATCCCTATGGAAATCTGCCAATGTAACTCCGGTTCATAAAAACGGCCGTAAAGACCTGGTGGAAAACTATTGGCCTATTTCCATACTCCCTATACTGTCCATTCTCTTCGAGCATATCATTCATAACCGTCTTCTTTCCTTCTCTCTTCCTTACATCTCTTAGCATCGGCATGGTTTTCTTCATGGTGGTTCCTGTCTCACAAATCTGACCGTCTTACTGCATCACATCATATCCACTTTCAAAAATTCTTCTCAGCTTGATGTTTGTTATCTCGATTCCAGCAAAACCTTTGATACTGTCATCCATCTCCTTCTCAAACATAAACTAGAGCATTGTTTCAATATCCACGGATCTTTCCTTTCTCTTCTTATGAATGCTCTTAATCATTGAAGCCAACGTGTCATCCTTAATGGATGACAGGTTGGCTCCCCATCCTCCCCCATTCCCTCCAGAGTTCCCTAGGGTAGTGTTTGCCCCCTACTGTTTGCCCTATATGTTGATGACCTGGTGGAAACAGTCTGTTGGTGCTGTTGAGGATTGGTCCTCCAAGTGGGATCTAAAAATTAATCCTAAAGTCTTCGTGTCCTTTACTCAAAAGAAAATCTTATATCCCTCAAAATATTATGTAAATAACACCGAGATCTGTAGAGTCTTAACCCACAAGGACCTAGGCGTAATCTTTGATCCCAAACTAACTTTTCGGGACCATGTGAACTGGGTGACTTCCAGGTCCATGGCACTGACCGACATGATTTTTCGTTTCACACAAATTAGGGACAAACTCGCCTTAAAATTAATTTTCATGGCCTGTATTCTTCCGATCTTGGAATACTGCTCAGTAATTGTCCAGACCGGTTCCCCTTCAACCCTTAAAAACCAAAACTGCCCCATAAACTTCTTCTCTCCATTGTATGTCTACATTTCCCAAAATTTTGCAATTCCAAACGCAACGGCAAATTAAGTCCCTCAGTATTTCTTCTCTTCCCTTTCGCCGTAAATCCTCGGGCTTAAAATTTCTCCACAATATATTCAACGGGAGATGCAAATCCCCTCATTTGGTCTCTTTCTTCTCCCTTTAATTATTTAATTTCTTCCCCCACCCTTTACTTCTTCCCTTAAATGGCCTTCCCTTGTTACTAATTTATTTTTGTTGTAACCTGTTTTATCATTGTATGTTTATTGTTGTTAATTCAAATGTTATTCTTATTCATTTTTGTTTGTCTCATATATATATCTATTATATATAGACGCTTCGGGGGGATATATAGATAACTAGAGGTAAAAAAAATTGAGGATACAAATGTCTGGCCCAAACCATAGGGGCCACCGGCTCGCTGATTTTTCTGCGTAATGGCCATCCAAATCTAACCCAAGAAAAAATCTAAAACCCACTCTACCTATCATGGGTTTGATCCTGGGAGGCCCCAAAGTCGGATTTTTCTCCATTAGAATGCATGGAGTCGATTTTTGAAAATCTTTAAAAAATACTTCCCGGAAACGTATAACGATCAAATTTCATGCAGCTATAGGAAATATACGTTTCTACACAAAAATGTTATCAATTATCCACGAAAGATCATGGGTTCGATGCCAGGAGGTGAAATATTTTCAAATTTCGAAAAATCGTAGCTCTCTTATTATGATACATAGACCATTCAAACTTTCTATACCGATAGAAAGCTATATATTCTATTACGAAAAAATCAGCATCTGCCTATGTGCCATGGGTTCGATTCCAGAGCTACCCCTAATCTCGATTTTTCCCGTTTAAAATACATTGACCATATTTCCGAAAGCTTTTTATGACACTTCCCAACCGCGCAGTGGGTCGAAATTTCACACAGCCGTAAAAGGGCTCATATAAGAGTATACCCAAGATTGTTGTATAAGGTCGTTGGTTCGATGCTAGGGGGCGTTAACTATATCTGCATATGAAATGCATAGGGAATATAGGACTCATTTTGAGGTTCTTCCTTAAGGTATTTTCCTTTGAAATTTGGAGTGTTTATAAAGATTGTCATACATAAGCTAATGATTACAGTGATTGTCGTAGGATGACCTTGGTTCAACGCCGGGATGGTAATAATGCTGTCAAGAGAAAAGCATACGAAATCGAAGTCACGGTACGCTGCGTAAATGTTCTTAAGTGTTAAAAATCGTAAGTTTTATTAAAAGATATATTTTCCGATTGCTTGCTGTCAGCAAGCACACCTTTACTCGTATAGGATAATAATGTCAGGCCCAAACCGCTGGGGCCACGCAGCCGCCGATTTTTTTTACGTAATGGCCCACTAAATCTCTCTTGAATTTGTTCAAAGTACACAATGTACGTATCTATACGTGTAAAAAGTTTGAATGACCTACATATCATATTAAGAGAGCTACGATTTCTCAAAATTTGAAAATATTTCACCCCCTGGCATCGAACCCATGACCAATTGTGCGTTAAATAAAGTATTTTCCCGTAGATATACATGATAGTAATAGCCACATGAAATCTTATTGTTCTAGCATAATGGGAAGTATTTTTAAAAATTATTTGAAAAAGGACCCCATGCATTCTTACGGAAGAAAGTCGATTTTTGGGCCCTCCTAGAATCGAACCCATGATAGGTAGAGTGGATTTCCGAATTTTTCCTAAGTGAGATTTAGTTGGCCATTGTGTAAAAAGAATCGGCGGCTCCGTGGCCCCAGCGGTTTAGGCCTGACATTAATATCATATATATATATATATATCCCCCCGAAGCGTCTGTATATATAATATAATAATATATATATATGTTATCTATTATATATAGGCGCTTCGGGGAGATATAATATTTCCGTTATCAGCCACTTGGGTACTAACTGGTGACTTTTTTCTTAAACTTAGTATTAACGCTTATTGATATTTACTCTAATTATTCAAGTAGCTGATTATTTTTCAGCGAATTTGAGTGAATATGGCATGTATCATGATTTGCTATTCAAAATCATGTCTCTAAAATTTTCTATGTTAAAATCTCTAAAAGAAGTTCTTGAATTTGCTGAAGGCTGCAATGAAATACAGTTTTTTCCCAATAATATTTAGGTTGCTCCTTTACTGAATTTCTCTCTTGGTCAACTTGGTGGGTCATCATCACCGTCACCTATTCCTCAGCTGGGTATGGGCATGGGTCATGGACCTCCACATCATCAGCAGCATATGGCACCATCGCTTATGGGACGTTATCAAGATGGAGGAGGTCCAATGCAAAGACGGCGTAGAGTTGAAAACCGAAGGCAGGAACCATATTCTAAGGTATGGTTGTTATATAGTCATTAGAAGTATTGATAACTTCTTATACCTCTCAATTTTTTCATTTATTACAAACAATCCATGCATGACTTCAATTGAAGAAGAATTTCCTTACTACTTACTTATCAAATGTTAGAGGTTTATTGACCATTGGAGTTCTACACTGCCAATTTGGCAAAATTTATTCAAATTTACCTGCTTCATAAACTTTTCATTAATCTTCACCATTGCTATGGATACAAAAGGATGTTTTTATCTATGTTCCTCAATCTGCTGTCCTCAAATGAAATCCAAGCATTTGATGATGTGGATCGACTGACTGACATTTGTTAAGTAACCTACATGAATTGTTGATTATTCATCATCGCCAGGCTTTTTAAGTCTTAAGTCTTGGTGCACCAATGTATACAAAAGAGGAGTCAATTCAACAAACACCTTTGAACACATTTCTTGATTTTCTCTGCTTTAAAGTATCTTCTATTTTTCATTGACATCTAAATATTTATCTCATTTCTGTGTCCTTGCCGTTCTGCAGACCTCTTAGAGGCTGTAATAAAAGAACTTCCTCTATGTGAACAACAAGTTTACTCATCCAAAGTGCATTGGTTATGCTGTTACCAGTTGTGTGGGGAAACATTCCACCAGCCATTATCCTTCTTGTGGTTGGATAAACCCTTTCACAAACTGAGTTCAATTTACCTGGTATGTTTTTCAATTTCAATCCCACCTTTCCCATCTTTCCCATTGGATGGGGACCACTCAGATGGGTAATCGTAGTCGTGACTCATCTCACCCTCATCATGCGACTCAGAGTCGACATCAAGGCTCCAAGGGAGGTCAAACTCCTGAAAGGAAGCAGACAGGCAGCCAGGGCAATTGGCATTCTGGTGTAGGCAAGGGCCGCACCCCTGAAGGGAAGTCCAATAGGGCGGATAAGAAGGAGGATAAAGAACCTCCATCTTCTTCTCCTCCTGTTGCAATCAACGAATCTAAGCAGGAGGAAAATAAACCTAATGAGGAGGACAAGACCAAAAAGGATGATCAAGTTGAAAGGTAAGAAAGATGTGGCATACCTTCTTTCAGTATCTTCTTGTTCATGAAGCATTTCCAGCTTCGCCATGTCTCTTACAAATTTCCAATGGGTCGCTGTAACACACCAAATTTCATTATGATTTAATGACAATTGGAAATAAGAATTTCAGCTACTCTTTCCAAAGAAAACCATCTATGAATATCTTATTATTACAATCAAATTATCATAGTTACTCTTTTATTATTGACATATAATTCAATTCGACTCATAAATGGCAAAGAGACTGCCTCACTTTCTAATTACAGTTCATATTCTGTACTTGATCTGCTGATACATTAGTGAAGTGAAATATTTTCAGTATATTCTCATATCTTGAAACATTTTAATGTATCTTTTCACAAAAGCTTCTCAGATTTTGGTTGTTGGAATTCTTCAAAGCTGCATCAAATACTTCTTCAATCCTCCTGGAGCATCATGCATGTATTGGAGAATTACACCATCCTGTTATCACATTTTCTCTAGGTGGTGAATCAAGACTGAAGTATCCATGTAAAACCCTAATAGTGAATTATGTATCAGTTTAAAGATTTTTTTCATTTCAGGGAAGAGGATGGTGAAGTTAAGAAATTCAAGAAAGAGAAAGATGTCAAGCCTGATACTATGGATGAAGATGATGACAGTAAAATGAGGGTAGGTTTTTTAACATGGTGTATATTATTACTAATTTTCCTTGCACATTAATAGTTTGTTGTTCTGTAGGGTGATGATTCTCCCAGGGCTTCCAAGTTCATTGGCATACCTCAATCCCTGCTCTTTTGTCATGTCTGCCAAAAGCATATGTGGGATGAACATGTAAGTAACCTTCTCTCAATGATATTTACTTTTGATCCTTTTCATAAAATTTTCATAAATATCTGCTGAAGATAAATTGATTTTTTGCCTTACTTTTCAGTCTTTTGAAAACCATCTGAAGGGTCGGGCTCATCAACTCATGATGACTAAACTTGAAGATAGTTATAGAATCAAAGTAGAGTTAATGAGACATGAGTTAAAGGTAAAAAATATATTAGAGATTGATATTATCTTAACATCTAAATGTTAGAAAACCATCTTATGTATGTTTGTGTATATATATTTATAACAACTTAGGTTGCAGAACAGCAACGGGAGATAGAGCTAGAGAGAATGAAAAGGCAGGGGAAAAAAATAAATACCAGCAGAGAATATTGCATGATGTGTGATCTTCAGTTCTTTGGAAACTTACTAGTTCATAGAAAAACTGTTCGCCATCAGGTTAGTTTTGAATTTACATTTTTAAAGTATTGATTAAAGATTTATATTCTCTGAATAATTTCTTCATGATATCTGATTCATTGTTTTGATTGTATTCTAATACATAATTTTTTTATCAGAAATTAAAAGCCTTTCTTCACCCTCGCTGTATCCCTTGTAACAAAGAATTTGCTACTCGTGTTGAATGGGATAAACATAGGTTAACTCCATATCACTTAAAAGTAAGTTTTATTTTCCTTATATATAATTTTTTTTTCTTTATTACTTTTCTGTAACCTGAATTCTTAATTTTATAGAAAACTGCAGAAAGCAGGAAAGTGGGCTCAGATGATGATGATTTTGATTTGGGTGATCTGGTCAATTCGGAAAACTTTGGAGGTACATCTTATCTTAAATTCATCCATCCTTTCATATCTTGCTTGATTTTTATTTAATTTCGCAGAGAGGCTTACAATTTAACTTTCAGATATCAGTTAACTTTCCATCTTAAGGTTAGAATATTAAGTATTATTTATATTGATCTTTCTGTTTTTTATATTTTGCAGATGATGAATTTGATGAAAAAGACATCCCTGTTCGTACCAGAGAAGAAGAGGAGGAGGAAATAGTTGAAATAGATAAAGGTAAATCTAAGGATGAAAAGGATGAGAAAGATGAAAAGGAAAAGAATGAAGAAGGTGAAACAGTCAAGGATGAAGTTCTGCAGAATGCTGAATCTCCCCACAAGATGCTCAAATATAATCCAGATGTGCCAGTTGGTAAGTTGTCTGGAGATTATCCCTTACTTGTGTAATCAATGATGCAGTTCAGATTTTCAGTAACTAAACAGTGTTTATTGTATTTTTAAAATTATTTTTGTAATTTTAGGTCAAAAACTTTTGAAGCAAGTGAAAGGGTATTATTGTCGTCTCTGTAGAAGATTCTTCTTGCATGAAGAGCATGCATTCCAGTTGCATTGCCGTACTTTATCTCATTTCAGTAACTACTCTGCTTTACTTAAAGCCAAGGTAATGCAGTCACTAATTGGTTATCTGGTGTCAGGGTGATCTTAAATTTACAAATTAATTATTAATTCCGTATTGCAATTTAGGCGCGTGCTGCAGAAGCAAGGGAAAGGAAGGAAGCAAAAGAGGAAGGAGAAAAGAGGAATAGTGAATCTCACTCTGAAAAGAAAGTAAGCTAGTACTTAGTTTTCTCTTATAAATTTTATAGGACTTGTGAAAACTTATGTGATCATATGATTTTCTATCTTAAATATTCTTAAGTTTGTTATTCAAAAATAATTACTATATTAACAGCTTGTTCAATCCTATATATATTTCAAACTAACAGTATTAACCTATAGTTTGGTGAAAGTTAGAACTACTTAAGTGATTTTTATTTTTTTAGTTCTCTCCTAAAACTGCCCCAGACGCAAAACGTATACGAACAGAGACTGATGAATCTAAAGATGAGCAAGTGATGGAAGAAGTGGTTAATGTTAAGTCAGAACCTTGTAATGAAAATGGTGCTGTTGAAGAATCTGAAATAATTGAAGTACCAGTAAGTGAATCTGAGGTATCTGTTGAGAAAAAATCAAAGGGAAGTGACAAATATGATCCATTGGAAGCTGATGGAGATACAGATGAAGAAGTTGTTGATGTTCCTAAAGGAGAATCAAAGGGGAAACAGTTCATTGAAGAAGAACTACTTGAAGTTGAAGAAGATGATCAAGGTGATGTAACTATGTTAATTAAAGTCGAGAGTTCAGAGATGGCTGATCATGTTAAATCATTTGATACAGCTGGAGAACCTGAAGTAATTGATTTGGAGAAAGGAAGTTCAGATGAGATGGATAAATCAAAACCTACTGAGGTAGAACAGAATTCCAAAGTTGCTGTCAGTGAAGAAGAGGAGGAGGTAGTTCCTAAGGGAAAAGCTTCACTTAGAGGTGGCACTCCACGACGATCTAGCCTTAGGGCTAGAACGAGGAGGAGGAGGTAAATTGATGGCAGCACCTAAACAATGGGCTTTTATAACTTTCCATCAATGTCTTAGTTAGTATTTTATTATTGAGATATTGTAACTTGTTAATTTTGGGTAGATTTACCCAATGTTTAGCCAATTTATTCTTCACCATTTATATACTCTCATGTATGAACATTTTTGAAAAATATTGGAAAGACACTATTATGATCATTCTAAAGCAACTACTGTTTATATCAGATCTGTTATTTCTAGCACTTCTAAATTTTCATTCATATGTATAACTGTATCATTTTAATTTTTCGTTAGTCATGACTATCGTATATGAAGTGGATAATCGCAAATTAAAAATTTGTACTGAAACATAAACGATGACCATGTGTATGGTCAGATGTATCTCTTACGTAGTATTAGCATTAAAGTATTAACAAATGCATAAAAAGTTTGGTTATATAAACTGTCATGCTTTAGTTATGATTTTCTGTGTTGTTTAATTTTTATTTTTGGTGTTTTTTTCTGTTGATGGCTTAAAGTTTCATCTCCTCATCAATGCAAGCAACTCTCTGAAAGCTTGATTTATGTTAATATCTTTAAATTCTCTCCAGACATTTTGTGAAAATGATAATTTATCATGACATTTGGTAAAATTGTTTGTTTTTTAAGAATTAATGAATGTAAACACTTAGTGTCAATAAAGATTTCTTCAATACCCTCATTGTTGTTCTTAGTTGTTCTTTTATCATAATTTTTAAAAAAATTTTTTATAAAGAACTTACATTTAGTTTCATATGTTTTACAGCAAGAAGAATACTCATTTCAGAAATACAATTTCTTGGGAGATATTTTTAAATAAAAGTTGATTTATGAAAGGTCCCGTGAATAACTGATGGAAAAAAGTGATAGGATGGCAAAAAATGATATTCTCATGGCAAGTTAGATGACTATTATCAAATGATGTGCCACTATCCATGTGTCTACTAATATAATCTTGGAAAACGTTTTTCTGCTTGTTGAAAAGAATTGCTGATGAAGAGCACCAGCCAGACTGATGCCCCTAAGGGGAACTTAGTTAAGAGACATGAATCAAAGGAAATTTTTTTAAGTGTTCATAGATGGCATATGACTGTATTACATTTTTAGGAGTGTTAAAAAATCTTAACCATAGTTTTTTTATATTAAAACACATGCTGGCGGTGTACAGGCGTGTCAACTAAATTAGTGTGCAGCTTGGCATCTTCAATTTTTATTTTGAAACGAATTCTTTCTACATCGAAGATAAATATCTATGTTGTTGGTGAATCTCTTATTTTTTCTTTTATTTTGAGTCTTTGAATTCTTATCTTCTTATTTGTGATAATTAAAGCCCTTGAAAGTGTCTGAAATTGTTAAAATTCATATTTTCATCGATTGTTTGGCTCAATGGATAGGCAATGTATTGTTCTAATGGTACTCAAAAGGAAATCAAAATATTTAATTTGTTATTGAGTTATCATACACCAAAATCAAAAACACGCTTTTAAGGAAAAGGATGAATATCTATCAAACTTACGATTGTAAACTGTTGCAGCTAGTACAATTTGCTTCTTAATATAAACCGAAGGTTGTATATTTATTCCTATGAATTAATTGACCCTCCTGTGCACTATTTTAAATGCGGTGCTCCTGTCTAGTCAACCTCAAGCGGTCGGAATGATATAGCATTGCTGCACAATTCCTTTTTCTATTATCTTAACTGCACCATGTATAAAGCATCATTAAAAACGCTTATATACATGTAGGCAACGAATTAAAAAACATTTTTTGCAGGAATTTAGATGTTTCGCTAGGAGTCAAGATTAAAATCAAAGTTTTCTTTCACAATAGCGTAAGTCTTAAGGCATCTTCCGGAATATTCTTTATTCGATAGGCAAGCCGTAAGGACAGGAAGGCTTCGGCATTTTCAAAACGTGTGGTCAGAACCCGGTCATTTTAGAGCTTAGAGAAAACATTTGTGCAATCTACTGAATCATATTATTTCCTACACATAATCTGCGAAACAGTAAAAATAGTAAAACAACTATAAAAGTTCAACAGGGAGAGCGGTTTCCTCCTGCCGTCCGCGTAGAAATAATTCATGCCAATTCAAAAGATTAGTTAGCCGCTCGGAAACTTCACATTGCAATCGACCACGAAGGTTGTTACCCGAAAGAAGTCGTCATGCATTAAATGAAATTTAATGATAATTATGTCAAAACTAATAAATTTCATTGAATTAATATAAAAGAAATCGACGATGCTTTTTGGACATGAAGATTTGTCAGTTCAACTTCAATTTAAAGATTTTCAGATGCCAATTTTTCCATATTTTTAAATTCCATAATTTAGATTTCAAGTATTATGTATTTGATAATTTACACAGTTTCATCAATTAATTGTATTCATAGACGATATTACTGAACAAATCATATCAGAAAACAATTATCGTGTCATGAAACAATTAAGTGAATGATTAAATCAGGTGATTTAAACTTACAATTTAAATACCTTCATATCTCAATATGATGATTTATCTAATAATATAACAATATATACATTTCTTCATATGACTATTTGCAAAACTACTTTAATCTTGAGTGAATAAAGAACGGGTGAATGATTTACTTTACAATTGTAGCTTCTATATTACTGACATCGAGAATTTACTGAATATTAAAATAATATTTTGCAATAACAACTTGTGGTGATGATAATGTTTCAAAAAGAATTCTATATTAATTTTGTTCCATGGAACCCTAAGATAAAACTTTTCTACATAATTTTGTGAAGTATATCACTTACCGTCTTTCTTAGAATATATTTGGACCTAATGTTTCATATTTTTTAGATTTAATGTCAATCTACTAAAAAGTACTTGGTGAGCAACAAAATTAAATTCAAATCCATCTGGATATGAAGCCCGAGCAGACTTATGGTTATGCAGTTCATTTTCATTTTAGAAACTAATTTAGGTATCGAAAACAGAATATATGAACGAATAGAATTTTTTAAATTCTACTGAAAATTCAATGATTAGAGAAAAAAAATTTTTTTAACATTGAGAAAATACTAAAGAATAGAGAAGATTTAATTCGTGGCCCTCAAAACATCCATTAAAGACTAAATACCATAACCTCAGAGGAAAATTTACCATCGGGTGAAATTAGAAACCTTGCCCCCTTGGTTTTTGTTTTAGATACAATTACAATTGTAATGGAAATTATTTTACTTGATGAGTTCACAAGAAAGGATAGGCTATTTCTCCAAAAAAAATCCAAAATAAATTTTCATAGACAGGGCCACTTTTACAACATAAAAATCTATAAAAAAACATGTATTGAGGAATATCATTATTTCCTACCGACTAGCATAATTTAATTTTACAATATCTGTAAACCTTAGCTAAAATTTAAATTATATCCTTTGAAATTTTCTAAGACCTCAGATTTATCGTGAAATATAGGTGCAAATATTGAAATTAGATATTGAAGTTCTGTGTCTTCAAAACATACATTTAGAACCATTACTTGGTGATAACTTTAAACTCAGTGATACAATATTTATAATCGACATAGATTCAAGCTGCCCGCTATTTTTAACTAAAGTAAAGCCATTTTGGGAATGCTTCGATTATCCTAGTGAAGTTTCGATACTTCGATTTCACCCAAATTTCTCCGGTGCTGAAGTAAGCGATCGTGTTCAAATAATTTACTGGGAAATTAAGCGAAATGTCTGCATCGGACAGAGAAACGTTCACTATTCTACGGAAAAGGCCTCCTAAACCATCCGCAATGAAAACAGAGCAGGTATCTGGAAAAGTATTTTTTGTTGCCAAAGTTATACGATGTGTTTTTAGTCGATCTGGCATGGGAATTGTAATTATGGCGTTCATATTATTTCCACATTTTTGAAATCTCTATTTATTTACTCTCGGTTTCGATCTTTTCCAATTTTTGTATTTTATTCAATAGTATTGTGTAATATTTTAAATGAAAATCGTATCTATCTCTGCGACGACAGGCCATCAACGCAGCTCGTCGTCAGGGTGTTCATGTGGAAACTCAGCAGAAATGTAAGTAAAATATGTGAGGATAAAGCTATTATTTGCCGTTAAATACATTGTTTTGGCTATTCTTTTCATTCAGAAGTGTTCGAGAAGCGCTCAATTGTCTTGTTAACTACAGGAAATGATTTTATTCTGTTTATAAATAGAGAGAATTCAATTCTCTTCTGGCAGGGGGAGCGGGTCAAAATAAACAACATCAGACCACTAAGAATACTGCAAAGCTCGATCGTGAAACGGAGGAATTGAAGCATGATAAAATAGGTTTGGATATGGGAAAACTTATCCAGCAAGGCCGACAATCGAAAGGGTGGAGTCAAAAAGATCTTGCCACTGTGAGTATTTATTTCTCTTTGTCAATTTATCATCAAAAATCGTTTCATGCCCCTTCATTTCTTACTTTAAAAATGGTTACGATCAATGTTTTTAGAAGTAAATTCAAGTACTTCGTTTCCAACCGCTTTACTCAGTCAATTCTTACTAGCGTAAGTCATTTCTTCGACAATCTGTCCGAGATTATGGTAATACTTAGTATATAATAATTTTGTTTCGTTATCAGTTATACAATACGTAATTTATTTTCTTTATAGTTGACCTCCTGTTGCTCTCAAATTGTAAACAGATAGGATTCTTGCGTCAAATCCATTTCAAACATTTTTCATTAAATGGAGACTTTTTTGGCACTGTCTGCCCAGCCAATGTAAATAAAATACAGAGAGAATGTTTGTTTGGATTTTTGTATTGGTTAGCAAAGTGGAATGAGAAATTATCCTAGACTTTTTAGTTATCTTATTTAAAGTAAAGGAATGTGTAATAGAAAAGATATACACTCAATTTTTATCTTTCTTTGATGAAATATAACTAGACCCTAACAATAAAGTGCATTAAAAATTCATAAACTATTTAGTAAATGGTGTCTCATATACTTGCCACTTTGGAAGCATATAAAAAATGTTTCTTGTTAACTTTGTTGTAAAATAAATATGTATTATTTTGAATAAATTGATCTCATTGGTTCACCCTTGTTTTGGTCAGAAGGCTTGTGTGCTTAAATGATCCGGATAGCTAGGTCATCAGCGAATATTCTCCTAGTAGGGACATCCTTGGTGGTAAGATCTAATGCTGAGAGAAAGACTGAAAGTGATCACTTGTCTAAGACCTGACAGTAGGCAGCAGTACTGTTAGTATTATTGAGCTGAAAAATTATGTTGAATGAGTCTATTGTGAAAAGCTGTACGGATATTAAGAATACCTTAGAAAGGTTATAGTACTGTGATATGAAAAGCAATGGAAACCTACCACATTGCTCTGTAATGTTTTATGTTATTCACAGGTGTTCTCGTAACTTAAAATAATCCAGAGGTTAATATTTTCCCCTATCAAAGCTCAGGGCATTGACTACAGTGAAATTGTACATATAATAATATATATAATAATTATGCATAAATATTTGGAATATTAGAATGTTGAAGAGACTTGAGAAACTTAAAAATATGATGTTAGACAGAAGAAGTAGACATAATGAATCTTATTGAAGGTAGATGGGAAGGGGAAAACAACTAGAATGAAAAGAATTCACTGCCAGTTACTCAAATGGGAAGGGCCCAGGGAGAGGAGTAGCTGTAGCATCAAGAAAAAACTCACAGGAAGTATTACTAATGTTATAGTAACTAAGTGCGAGAGGATAATATGGGCTAAGTTGAATGTTGAGCCAGTATTTATAAGTATTTCATGTAACAAGAAAGTTTCTGAAACCAATTATGCTCACTGTAGGTTCCATTGCACATGAAACACAAGTATTTTTTTCTCAACAGAGTTATAGGAAAGAGTAATCTACTTATCATCATGCATATAGCCTCCCAGCACCCCTATGATTATTTTTTTGATATAATGAGAGAAAGAAATTTATATTGATTCCAGAATTATGAATCTGATAATTCTTTCAAAATATATAATTATTGGGAATGATTTTTTAATTGATTTAAATTTTTGCAAAGCTAAATTGAAAAGAGGTCTCCATTTCATTGCTGAAAAACTTTTTTGATGTCTTAGAATTTATTTTCTTGTAATTTTTAAAAATTTTGTTGTTCAGTTTTAACAAAAGGTATATGCACCTTATTCTTAAATCTTCAGCCCTTTTCCTATTTTATTTTGAATAATGAAATTTTATGGGTGATCAGAAAATAGGGAGTGGTATAGGATGAGCATTGATAAATGATGAAACTATTGAATCAATTTCCCAATCTCAAAAAAAAACTTTCTTGAACCCTGTCATTACCGAAAAGTAATGTATTTTATGAGCCTGGAGTGGGTTTTTCTGTTTATGACCTTATATTTTATAAGATACACTACATTTGAAACATGATATTTATATCTTGATTTTTAAAAGGAGATATAACTTATAATTTTTTTAGCCTTAATAATTATGGCACTGATAATTACCAATTATTCTTTTTCCATTGAAATAATTCTTCATTAGATAAATTCAATATGATTTTAATTGATAAAATTTGTATTATAAAGCTTAACTTGGTTGAATACCTGTAAAACATTTGAAAAAATATAAATGAGTACTTTTCCACTGATAATTTTATTGCTTGACCAGTTTTGTCAGCTAGCTGACGTTAGTCAGTTTTATTTTTTCAAATATTTTACTTGATCTTTATTTTTGTTTTTTCAGAGAGTAAATGAGAAACCGCAAGTAATCAATGATTATGAAGCTGGTCGTGCCATTCCAAACCAAAACATCATTGGTAAAATTGAAAGGGCGATTGGTAAGCTGAAGAGAAAATTTTTAATGAAAAAAATATCTATGTAATTTCGTTTTATTACCTCCAATAATCCATCAATTTTTGGAATAATCACTTATTTTAATTTTCAGGATTGAAGCTTCGAGGAAAAGACATGGGAGCTCCCATGCAACCCCCTGGGGCAGGTCGCAAGTAATTGTCTCAGGGGATATGAAACCACTCTTGCATTGAACTTCATTTCAGCATTTTGCAGTTTTCTAACTAACAAAGTAAATCTTATTGCAGTCAGTAAGTTATGTTTGTGGGTGTTGGTTGAGAAAATAACAAAATTATTTATCATCTTTCAAGTGATTGAGTTAATTGATTTACGAGTTGAGTTGAAGAATTTGATTAAATGAAAATGAGAATTGTCTGAGAAAGATGAATAAAATTCCATTTCAGTCATATTGAGTTAATTTTTTCAATTTTCACTCATAACCATTAATCAGTTTAATTCATAATAATGTATATTCCTATCTTTAGGTGGTAAAATTGAATCATTATTTGAATTGAACTTCAAATAAATTTATTGAATAAGCCCCTATGATAGCTGAATATTTCTTCTTAGTGATAAAGCTATAGTAAATAAATTATTGAATTGATAATCACTACTTTCCAATATTTGAAACTGAATTCCTAGTTGATAAGAGTGAGCATTACTGACATGAAGCCAGAACATTGTTGCAATTTCATTCAAATTTGTGTTAGAATTGTTAATGAATTGTCCTCTTACGTCTTACAGTATCACTTTCAATAATTTCTCTGGTTATATCCATAAATCATTCTTACTGTAAAAAAATAATGTACCATTTAATGAAAAAGAATTATTTCATCCAATTCATTCTTTATTAGATATTTTTTTCATAAAATATGTTCAAGAGATGTCTTCTCTGTAAAAATTTAAATTATAAAATATGATATACTCAAGTATTGCAGCAGAAGTCTTTCAATTATGGAATCATATTTCTGTAGTAGTTAACTATTGTTCTCTAGTTCTTCATATTTATATAAACAAAATTTATTATGGAATTATTTCAGGGATATTTTAGGCATTACATACTTCAAGATACTGAATGACTACTTACTTTTCAATACATAATTGTATTTTGTAATTATTAAGCATTAATTATAACTGATTTTTTTATCTCGAGTATTATTTTTAGGATTCCTAAGTAAATCATATCTCAACTTGATTGGAGTATTCTAAATTAATCTTTATGCATCATTATTTTTAATTATCATTGCAACAAATTATAAGCTGAAGGTAATAGTGTAGGAATTAACAGAAATCATCTAACATTATAAATCTGGATTGGAGTTCTTAATCAAAGGAAGTTATGTTTATAGAGAGGTTAAATTTATTTTTTAAAAATAATATTATTGATTCTTACTAAAAAGTAAAAGTAAATAGTGAAAGAAGAATTAATCACAAAATTGTTCATTGATCATATGTATATTTGATGTCAAAGATATTTTCAGTTGTGATCTCATACCAGCCTAGGGTATCTCAATCTTCAAATATCTACTATAGTTTTCTAGTAACATTCACTGCTGCATATCTTAAAGGACAAAATCATTTAATATCATCTATACTATTGTCAACTAGTTGGTATATATTTGGAATATGTCAAATTCAAATATTCTCAAAATAGATTCTTTAATTAAATTACTTGATTACCACTTGAGCTGACTCACTCATTGTTTGTTTTCTGTAAACCTGAAGATCTTAGGAAAAGTTTATAATGATATTTATGAATAGGTTCCTGACTGATTCTATGATATTTAAAATGTGAAAATTTTGTAAATAAAATGAAATGTTTATATTTATAGTAATTATTTTCTTGCCATTCTTATTGATATAAACCTAGTTGTAGGTTAATATTTTTTATATAAACTGTATTTTTTAACTCAGGTGCAGTAAAATAGTATTGAACTTATCATCCATGAAATATCATGTGTAAGAAACATGTATATTATTATTTTTTATTGCTCAATCATGTGCTGGTTGTAGGTATTAATTCCGGAGTAGACCAGAAATTCTCTTAAGTGACTTCATTTGCTTAGTGATTTTTCACCTTCTATCTAGTTTTTTATTGGGTTTAATCTATTTAAGGCCCTTCATTTCTTTAATTGTAACTCAAAATAAATCTTGTCTTATTTCGAATTTGGACAATGAAAGTCATCATTATTAATAAGCAAGATAGACATTAAGTTGAGGCTTACTCTAAAAAACATGCAATTGAATATATTACTTTATTTGAATACTGATTAAGCCATGATCATAACATAGTCCTCGTAAATAAAATTATGTCCATGTTATATTATTTTTCAGTAACTAAAAAAAGATTTCAAGGAGATTTAGTATATAAAGCAGTATGCAAGGAAACTCGTAAGGAATAACAAATGAACAGGTTTGACAGCAATTTTAAGTAAATTAAATGAATAACTTATGTTAAGCATCACATAACATACCTCATTTGAGCAAAGCCTCTTTCTATGTATTGAATTAAATCCTGACTCTCTTAGATTGCAAATTTGCTATTTGTAAATAGTACACTTTTACTGAATGGTTATCTTTAAATCAATACATTTTTCACTATGAACCTTTTGAACATCAGTGTTATTATTTTTCTTAAAACTGTGATACATAATGAAGAGTATACTACTTTGCGAGAATGAGTTGAATTAACATATGTTAAGATAAAAACTAGTTCCGATAAGAATCTTACAGAGCCTGTTTATCCTACTGTTTTATCATAAGATAATTTCTGAAACCTAACAATATTTTGCAATGAACATTTATCTTCAACATTATAATTCAAATGAAATAATATAAAGTAACTTTTCAAAGAGAAACACATTTATTACTCCAAATAAATTGAAGCCAATTAATCTTTCCTCAGCATGAACTTTTCTTCCCTAACTCCATCTTTAGTTATTATGTTGATGTAAATGCTATCACCAGTGTAGATATCTCTTTCTGCAGCAGATATGAATACATCCTTCAACACGGCAAGCGCTCTCTCTAAAGGAATGGGTTCTTTTGAGACATTTTCCATGTTCTTCAAACCAATCTGCAATTTAGAAAATATGATCATGCTTAAGCACTTTATTTCATAAACTTTTAATTCAGTACGGTATATATAACTACATATTGCATAGAATCAGATCATAGTCATTTCTATAGTGAAAATGCTAACTTACTTGATTATCTAGCAAGGGTTGCAGAAGGGCACCTGCAGATCCTCCAGCTCGATACATAGATCTTTCACAATGACCAATAGGATCATAACTATAAACACAGCCTTTTCCATCAACATCAAGTCCAGCAAGAATGTTTGAAATATAATATGGAAAGAATCTTTTGTAATATAACATAGTTGACAGCATTTGGGCCACGGCAGGAGTAGACATCTGTTTATGATGTTCATGTAAATACATCTGCAATAAAGGGTTGAAAATAAAATGATTTAATTCTTTCCACTTGCTTTTTCATGGCCAATTTCTGATTAACGTCTGAAAATGATCTAATTTTTAGCAGTAATAAATACAATAAATAATCTTACTCAAAACTTGGCCAAAAACAATACATATTTTACTCAAGACTTTAGTCAAAAACAAATTGATTTTCATCGAGAAAATTTAAAAACTCGAGGAATATTGGGAATTTATTTAAGATTTGCAATAAAACTAGCTATCAACTAAGTATGGAAAATAAGTTACAATTAAAAGTTTTATTGTTGGAATAACAAATTTTTATAAAGAATTTAAAACTTAACAAAGAATTGAGGTAAGTACTCATACACTTGTTAAAAATCTGTAAGATTGATTTATTATTTGGAGCGAATACCTTCATACGAGCCGCAAGCACTCGAGTGAGGGTTAAAGTATCGCACCAGCACCCAGAACATCCTAGAATGGTAGTCCTTGACAAAGGAAACAATTTGGATTGTTCTCTTGTATAAATCGAGAATCCGCTGCTGAGTCGAGTGTCACAACCAATTATAGCATAGTCTTCGCCCGCAATTGCAACGATACTCCTATTCGAAGTGAAGAATTAATATACACATTTTGAGGTTAAATATCTTAATATTTAAGTTTATTTCTTACCCTCCATTATCGGCATATGGGCTGAAATATGCTTGCTTGGGACCAGTGTGATAATCTGGAAGAAATCGGTTGTTTCTTTCTACCAAATCCATGGCTTTTCTCAGGATATACTAAATTGTGACAGAAACGCCAATGACTACACACAATAGAACTGTAAAACAAACGCTTGTTAACAAATGAATCGCGGTGAGCACCGAAAACAAGTTCCGAAGATATTTTCAGGAATGCTGCATGTGATAGAAAGACGGTTAAATTAAGTTAACTATAATTTTATCACGATGGGTCGCCTTAGAAGGGAGAGGAAAAAGTTTCACCTAAAAGCAGTCGGGTCTAAAACAGTAAATGAATCGGATAGGGTTATTTTCAGCAAGACTGAATTAAATCCATCTTTGCCTTTGCCATCTATACCGGATTCAATTTTCTCGGGGATAAATATTTCCCTGGACAATTTGGAAATCCCGGCTGAGGAATCTGATAAGAGGAGTGTTTGCAAAAGTGCAGGATATGAAGAATCCGCGAATCGATTAAGCAAGAAATCTAAGATGAAGTTACGCCGTGAAAACTTTTTGAAAAGTATGATTACACATTATATATCGCTTATGGGTACTATTGAACCTTATTGTATATCTATATAATAAATTGATAATTTATGTTCTAGAGTTAGAATCATTCTACCAAGATATAAAAGAAAAGAAAAGGAAAATGCTCGAAAAAAAGCAGAGCAAGGTTATAACATGGGATATGAAACCTTTAGAAAGTGCCCTACCAACTTCTGAGGAAATAGATGAATTAAAAGAGAAAAAGGTTAAAACGAAAATTAAGAAGAAAAGAAGCACCCAGAAAGCTCTAGTCCGACAAAAAGATTGGTAAGTTTGATGTGGCCACTTTGAATCTATTATTTCAGTTGTTGTCCTTAAAATTTATCAAATTGGAATAACTTATTTTACACAAGAAAGCCATTTACTCCCAAAATATTAGAACGTGTTTTACTAGAAAATTAACTGGGAATTTACTCGTCGGTAGTACGTAAATTTAATAACTTGAAATCTGATGGATATCTAGTGATGAAGATGGGTAATCATTCTTTAAACTATTGTACACTTTCTTTAGAATTCTTTGGCACTTAAATTTTTCTGATCTACTTCATTGAAAGTATTCTTTGTATTTTTTCTGATATTGACGAAATAACTCGTACAATATACATGTAATATATACATAAACTTTCCTAAAATGGCCACTATTCAATTCTTCAGGAGGTATGAAGGATTTTAACAGAGATAGGAAGCAAAGCTATTCCAGTTTCACCCAATTTTTTTTAGGACATTAAAATGGCTTAGGATTTCAAAACTAGTTGCTATTGTTAATTTAAAATTATTGAAGGAATGGTTTTAAATTTTAAAATATTTATTCAAGTTATAATGAAGGAAATAGAAAAAGAATCGCCCTTACCTAATTTTGGAAGGAACATTCTATTAAATCAATGATGTATATGAAGCAAGGAAAGTGGGGTGGGAGAAAGAAGAACTGTTGTTGTTTTAGAGTTAGCATTAGATTGAGAGGAAAGGAGGGCTGGTGGCAACTTAACTGCAGAATAAATGACCAACAATGATAATGAATAGGACTTAAAAGAAGATCTTCAATCAATATCTCCTTTCATATCCTATGAAAGTGGAGCTTCAGTGTAAGATACAAAAATTATGTTCAGAATGCTACCAAAACTAAAAGGTATGGAATGCTGTATTTATAAGGACAGAAAATGCAAAACATAGGTATGACAAAGGAAAGAAGAGTTTGGTAGGCCGTGTGGCAACAATGAAGGACTTCCATTAGTCATTCTGAGCTGGACATACAGAGTTGTATAGAGACTGAAGGATTTGGCAGAATCTTGACATTATTATTCTGTTTGATCTTTATTTTATTGGAAAAATAGGGTTTGTGTTCAGTCCATACTAAAACTCTAAACATCTGTTATTTTCACAAAAAACAAGTAAGGATTAACATTAAACTGGTATTGAAGTACCGTTTTCAGTTTTATTTAATCTTAAATACATTATTTTTAATAAATAAATAAATGAAGAGCAAATTTTGTTATTCTAATGAACTAATTTAATTTCTTTTATATATTTCAGGCTTGCAAATGTTGAGGCTTTCAGAAATAATCTACAGAGTTCCACAATTAAATCTAATCCTCTAGAAATAATCTCCAATGTTCTTATAAAAAATTGTGAGACAAAATATCTTGCACAAAAGTTTTGAACCATTGCTTGTGACGGGAGGGAATATATGTGAGATTAACCTCATCTGTACATATACCTTTAATGTGTTTTGTTTTCTAATAAATTTTTTGATGATATCTTGCATATCTGTTAAGCAGACTAATCCAATAATTTTATAAATCCATAATAGTCATCAGGACTATAAATTTGCTTTTGATATTAGATCCATGTAAGAATATGAAATTTACAATTAGTTAATAAATTATTTTAAAACAAGAAGCCTGAGAAGCCGAAGAACATAAATTCCACGTTGCTGGTTGTTCCCTGATCCCTGTCAGGGATGAACTAAATAATCTGTCACATGCATCAAGAGCTAATTTTCAGTAGTTTTTACATCCTCTCAGTATCTGAAGTGATTGTAACTAGTTTACTCATGAGATCTTTTATTTATTATCAAAGACAGCGCAAACATTCTCTTTCAGGACAATTACAGTGTGATCGTAAACTTGAAACAGACATCACTAACATCCAGACCCTGAGAGGAAAATTTCCTCCTCAGCCAGGATTTGAACCTGGGACCACAGTGTTAGAAGATTACCATGCTAACCATGAATAATACAGTGACTTATTCACTGTTTTATGATCTGTTAGCACAAAAAGTAACATTCATAATAAAACCAACTACCTGTAATTCTTATTGAACATAAGTTACTACAACTTAAGGATCTCAGAGAATTGAGCTACTATGTAGTAGCTAGATATAGTTGTTCATTACTAGAGTAACATCAGAAAGTAATTTCTCGTTTCATATCTATTCTTAAAGAAATGAATCCAACTTTTGTTTTCACATACTTTTAATGAATGAACCTTAAGAGTCTGCACTGACAAATGTGATAAATGAAATAAATATTTCTTTAACCTGAGAAAATATAAAGAAATTAATTCAAAATGCGATTCACCAAACAATATTTTTCAGAATTAATCAACTTACAATGACAAAAAATGTATTTAATCGATATATAACATAAGAATACTTCATTAAATACGAATAAAATCAAGACCGGACAGCGGAAGCCGCATCTTTTCGCGCTGTATCCTGAAGAAGTTGGGTATCAACATCATCAGCAGGTAGTTGCACGTACCTCACAACTGATCCCCGAATGAAACAATTTTTCACAGAAAGCTGAAAATAACAAACCAAAATTTGAACTAAACTCAAAACCAGCACGCAATAATATCAAAAGACAAGCCACTTACCATGTGTGGATACTTATCTGGATCTGTTACGCTGACATCGGTTAACTTGATATTTAAGTACTGATCTACAGCATACAATGTTCCGCATATACTAGAAATTTTTTAAAAATCAAAATCGGCTGTAAAATTTTTAATTGTTAACATATTGTAGCAACAACGATATTTAATAACAAAAGTATTACGTCTAAATTACACGCAGAAACATATTGAAACATTCTTCGAAGGGGAAATAAGATGGTCTGCTTTGACAGGAAATTAAAACATAAACATGGTTCTTATTTAAATAGTTAAATCAAAGATACCTGTAAGATGAAACTCTTACCTCAATTCGTTCTTTAATTCCACCACTACCTCTTTCCCAACCAAAGATTTGAAAAATGAGTAGAATAACTGAAATAAAATATACAAATTGAAATTAACGCAGAACACGGAATGAGCCTAACAATTTAGAATGCAATATTCAAATAGGAAAATAACCATTTTCAGAGCTCGAAAGTACAATTACTTCCCAAAGGATTGCCGCGATTATTGCCTTCAGTTTATATTTATGTTAAAACAAGAAAGAGTCGTAGAGCGGCTACGAGTCGTATTCGTCTCGGCAGTACTGCATCAATGATTATAATAGAAGGAAAATAATCAGAATCATACTTAATGCGAAGACAATATAAGTTATAATGGCTTAAATAAGGTTTAAGACTTAATTATGCTCTATCTTGCACCCTTCCTAATCGCTTCTTTCTTATAGTGCGTCCTTTACATCAAATGAATCGCTGAAGTCGTCATATATCCGGCCTAACGAACGTGTTCATCGTCCGACCGGTGTTATCAGCGTGATATTATTGAATTATTAATTTCGCATGAAATGATGGCGAGCTTGGAAAGTTTTGAAGAGAGTAAATGTGCTTCCATCCTTAAGAAAATTAACCCTAAATTTATTACCGATAGAGTATACGTTTGTTACGTATCACCCCCACTGTCTGATGGATCTGTACTTCAAGCTGAAGAAGAAGAGTGGCTTAGTAGAATGGATGAAATCCAAGAAGACCTCATCTGGCTCCTAGAATTACCCTATGAATCATTTTGGTCTTATTTTGCATTCGACCACAATGTTACCGCCCTTATTAATTCTTACTTGCAAAACACACCAAGGCCGTATGAGTTGGACGATTTCATGGAGACTATGGAGAAGACTGGTAGAAACAAAATTCGTGAGGCTCAGGAAAAAATTCATGCCCTTGTTTTAGCAATATACGTGCGTCTTACGGACTTCGAGGATTCAAAAATTCCATTGTTGCCTTCTGAGTTCGCAGAACTGATATATGAGAAATTTGTTTTTGACATTCCGACTCTATGTGATATCTGTTTGGTTTACGGTGGAAGTAATCATGCTGAAGTAGCTAAGATAATGAGTACAGTTTTCAACTACCAAAACTTATATCTCAGCGATTTCGATGAAGCTGCCAAGTTTGCTATGAAAACTTTGGATGACATTGTTCAAAAGACAAAAGAAAGTTTCGCAGTGGATAACTGTGCCAGTGTGAAATTAACTCCTTTAGAAGATTTAGTTGACTATCTCTTGGATGTTGTGAGCTCTATCTCCCACTTCCTTGAATTCTATGCTCCCGCGAGTGAAGTTCTTCTTAAATACAAGTTTGAATCATTCATAGCTGACATCTACACTAACACCGTGCCATTATTGTATAATCACATTGGAGAGTTGTGTTATATACTTTTCAGTGGTAATGTTGATACTTTTCAATCTAAGAAGTTGACTAATAAGTTAAGAATAGTGAGAGAGGAAATGATTAAAATAGTTCATCATCTAATAGCATTTCTGGTCAATGAGTCTTTAAAGTGTAAATCTAGTTACGATGAAGAAGGCGTAAGGAAATATGTTGCTAGGTTTCTGGATGTTTGGCATGACTCACTTGCATTTGATGTTTTTGTTAGAGACTATAATCAGATGTACCCAATTCATAATGACATACTGCTTATTAAGGAAGTGAATTCTTTTGAAGTAGCAAATGAAAAAATATCATTCCTCATGGAAGCTGTGAATTGCTGTGTTACACCTGAGAACAGGAAAGGAGAAAAAAAAGATAGAGCTTTGAAAAATGAAGAAGAGATTTCAGATTCTAATAATGCAAATACTGTGGAATCATTTGGAGCATCAGCAGTAGCTGTTAGTAAAGCTAAGCCTGTGTTGGAAGAAGAATTGCAGTGCCTTATATCTGCTGTTAGTGACATACTACCTGACATTGATGTAAATGTTATACGGAACTACCTCCTGTCCATGGATTACTCGGTTGAGAAAACCGTTGATGCAATTCTTACGGATTCAGTTGCTGGAATTCCATTGACTGACAAGAGTCCTCCAAATGCTACTTACAGTTGCCTGAATCAGCGTCTAAATATATTTGATGGTGATGAATTTGATGTAATGGTTCATGACAAAATTGATATATCTAAAGTGAACCAGGGGAAAAAGAAAGACAAGTATAAAGACTTGAAAGACTATATTGATGATAAGTCATTTAGGCAGGAAATGGCAGATATGTACCAACGATATAGTTTAGTTAGTGCACCTGATATTTCAAGTGCTGAAGTAGATGCATATGATGATGAGTATGATGACACCTATGATGAAAATGATACTTATGCCACAAGAACTTTTGTTGTTCCCAGAGTCTTGAGGGAAGTCACCCTTGATTCACCTGAAAATAGCGATAGTGATGATTTGGAAGAACAGACAGATGGAGAAGGAGAAAAGGTAGTGGATCAGTTTGTGTCTAATCCTGCTGAAATAAGGGAGAAAATGGAGCAAAAACGTTTGGCAAAAAAATCATCACAAGACAATTATAAGGCAAGGAATGTTGTTGGTAATCCAAAAGGTCAGGGCCAAGATCATTCTACTCAATTAAACAGGCAGCGGAAATCTGCAAACAAAGCCAGTCATGCTAATCATAATAGAAAGGCAAGGTCTTCTAGGAAACATCAGCAAGGCATGTTTTGATGATGTGGATCACTGCTGATAGTTTTAATTTTACTACTTGAAATTAATGTGGATGCATACCAAAATTTTCTTCCTTAATAATTGTTTCTGTAATAGAGTTGATATTTGTGTAATTCCTTCTGGGATTGATATCAATGGTTGTAGAAGATAAAGCATCTATTTAAGAACATTTTCCAGAAAGAGATCAATTGTTTTTTTTTTTTTCAAATTTATCTTCCTTGGTTGTAAGTGAACTGTCTCAAACATTTTGTTTGAAATTTAAATTTATTTCATCAGTATCTATGTAAAGGTTATTTGGTGGTTTGAACAATATTTAAGAGTATTATACATACTAACATAGCTTGAAAAAATACTATTTATGGGTCATTTGGAGAAAGTTAAATGAAACTTTATAACTGAATATTATTTCCAATATTGTTTATCTAGAAAAGGGTTGGTTATGCCTTTCTCCTTTTGACTCTTGTGAATTTATTTTCATTTATGTACTCAGATATCATTGATTCTATAGTTTTCTTAAAATTAAGAAGTATTTTTATTTATGATATTTTAAATGTTGTTGTTTGAGTGTGTTGTATGACCTTATTAATAATAATATAATGGGAAACATTTCTGGTTCTTTATGATGTATATTTATTTATCTGTTATGATCATTAACGATTTTCAAGTACTCTTCACTCTTGGTTCTGAACCTCCAAGCATCAAATTAATCCTTGATGATGTCTCTATTCCATCTACCCTACAGTCTTTTCCTTAATTTCTTAGTATTCAGTTCATAATTATTGAGTCTAATGATTGACTTTTTTTCTGCCAACTACCGATTCAGGTATTGTACCTATTTGATAATCCTCTATACTGACCTATGAATGTAAATTCATAGGTAATCTTCTTACTTCACTCTTATCTTTTAATAAAAATTAAGATCTTTCCAAAGATTATTCTGCTCAGTCATTGCTAAACATAAAGTAAAGGGCATTAACCCAGCGTATATTGCATTAAACTCGATTTCCAATGCATTTCTTATGGCAGCATTATTCTCATCCTGACGTCAAACCATATCATGCAACAATTACTTTTATTAATCGCATGAGTATGATCGTCTTCATAAACACTCCAAATTTCAAAAGGAAATTGATTCAGGGAGTGCCAGGAATTTTTGATTTTCCCATGCATTCATTATGAAGATATAGTAAAAGCTCCCTAGAATCGAACCAAGGACCATTTACGACATTCTTACAGAGGCTTTATGTAAAAAGGTGGCCTTTCAATGCTTGTGTGAAATTAAATCCTCTATACTAAAGGGTAGTATCCTAAAATTTTTTTTGGAAATATAGCCCATGTGTTTCTTATGAGGAAAAATCAAGATTACGGGTTGCTCTGGAATTGAACCCATTGACACAGGCAAATGTTGATTTTTTTGTTTATGTACATTAACTATATACGTTGCTATAAGTATAGAAAGTTTGAATGGGTTATTAATCCTTTTATTATGTTACCTTCATGAATAAAATTAAGGTAGGAACCCAGAAGTATTTGTTTGTTATACTCACGTTTTACATAATTTTATTCTATTTTTATAACTTAATCTTCATGTATACATAGTTGATTCATAATGAAATTATTTTTAAAGCCTATCCTTTCTATAATAAAATACTTTTCATAATTTTGTTTTATAAATTTTTGAAAAACTAATTAAATAAAATATCAAATCAATCTTTTCACTTAATATCACAAAGAAGTGCTACACCTCGTAATGTCCAATGTCTTGGATTATTATCTGTTTCAAAATCAATGGATCCCACATACTTCAAATCAGTTCTTTGCGGTTTGCGATAAATTGGACATTCATATAACTTCGGATCTTTACCAGCAGTAGTATTTATAGCATAGATGTAAATTACAGGCATTTGTTCATAAAGTACTTTCGGTTTGCTCTCAATCAGTTTTCCACTTCTTCGGTCCAGAGAAGCTCCTTCTAGAAATAAGCCATGTACATATACACCTTCTGGAGGAGAATCTGTTAAATCTTCCTTATTATGCCGAGTGATAAGATTTTGCAACACCACTGAGTCAAGAGCCCATCCTTTATGAGCACGTGTTACTTCCTGCAAAAGAAATGTCAGCAATCAGTTTTTGGGCCTATTTAGATGATTTGTCTAATTTTCTTAATAACCACCATTAATTTTCACTTCCTAAATTTTTAATTTGGACCAGTTTATATTATCAGTAATATATATATATAGACTATAGCAGCTATGTATTATGTATATATATATATATATATAATACATAGCTGCTCTGGAAGTGCCTCAAAAGGTATTCATAATTTCCCATGTATTTCTTACGGAGGTAAAGAGAACACGTCCAAGAATTGAACTCATTACCTACGGTGGAATGATCTTCTTAACATACAAAAGATGTCTATAATTTCTATCTTCATGCAAATTACATCTGTCCATCTTTGTGATAAGTACCTAAAATGATTACTCAAATGCACCTCCCATGTATTGTAAATGGAGGAATTTCAAATGAGCCTGGTATCATATCAATGACTAATAACAGAGAATAAACGGTAGAAATGGATAGATATATGGCATATCTACATATTTTTGAAATTTGAAACTTCTTATTAATTGGATAAAGTAAAGTATTTTTAAATAACTTATTGATAATCAGGCCAATGTATTCTTATGGGGAAGAGTCCAAATTCAGGGCCTCCTAGAATCGATCCCATTATAGGTAGGGTCAGTTTCTGATTTTTTTCATCATCAGTGGCATGAAATAATTTAAGTCTATAAGTTTATGAAGCAATAAATAGGTGTCCTTTAATGAATGAATTTAATATAAATAAAACGTAATGGTAAGTTTGAAAACAGACAGAAGGTATAAAAAGGTCTAAATTGTAGGAATAAGTAATTATAAAGATTAATTTCAAAGAAAGCAAATCAAAATGATTGAATATCATCATGATTATAACATTTTTAGAGGAATGGTGGTAAACAGATGAAGTTCAATGAAAGATGAAAACAGAAAAAGTGCTCTTCATATGGATAATCAAAGATGAAGATATTTTTTATATACTCAAGATATCTTTCATTTCTTGAAACAAATACCTGTCGCATTGCTGTCAAAAATCCTTGAGGATTAAAGAAGCCTGTCATCCAAAAGACGTTTGGACGTCCATGTTGACACCATCTGCGGAATTGTGCATCTCTTTCAAGAAGTTCTGTGTACCAAAATCCAAGTGTTGCTGACTCCCAAGATACCTATACAAGGTAATTTTTGCATAGGATTACATAATAGAAAAATTTACTTTGGATTACTTTGACCTTTTATTCTGCCAATGAATTATTCTTGCAATACTATTGCATTACTTATTAACTAATTTCTAATGATGAGACTCATAAAAGAAACTGAACTGAAAATTTTAAACTTTTCAATCAAGTTTATGATATATATTTTTAGTGACACAAATCATGAATTATATTTGAACCTCCTTATTTCTCAAAATACTTGTAAAGTTATTAAATAAAATCGAATAATACTTTTAAAAACAATTGAAAGAAGTTATATATTAAATTAAATCATACATATCATTTTAAAATTAATTAATACTTATACTTTCAGCATTAAAAAAGTAGGTTTAATTTTAATATAGCATCTTTATCCTTGTTCCTATCCATCAGTCATAAAACATAAGTAGTAATAGAAATAATTTAGTAGCATTCATAATAAATAAAAGTAATAGAATAATGAGAATAAGATTTTAAGATAAAAATGAAATACAAGATAATAATTATCAATTTAGGGACAGATAGGCTTCAATGGAATATATTTTATTATTAATATCGACTGATTTTAAATTTTATAAGGGTTTAATCATTATTCTTTCCTTAGGAAATGTGATATATAAAATGATGGCAAGATGGACATGATTTAGGTGAGAATGAGTTATATGAACATATAATATATCGTAATTATTATTGTGTTTGTTATATGTGTGTATGGTAGTATTTGTCATAACATTCTTTATTTCATTAAACATGCATAGCTAAATTTAAAAACAAATGTTGAGGTTGAACTTTTAAATTGCTAAAAGAAGTGAAGGTTGGTGGTGATATCAGTCTTACAATTCTTCAATTGGAGACAATATAAGAATAAAAAACTCATTGCCGTATTTGACGGCATATAAGACGCACTCTCATTAAGAAGGGTACAAACATGGGAAAACAGTTTAATAGTCCGTGCAACAGCGCGGTACCACAATAACATGACTTGCTGCTGCTCTGTTTCCATGCACATAGCGTAATTTATCACTCCTAGTTAATATTCCATGGCGTGGCTTTATCTTGTTTCCTTGAGTCATATTTCCGAAGGAATTTTTTAAACAAGTAGTTTGAAGCACCCGTACCGAAACGTGTTCATATATTAAACCAGTGATTCCCAAAGTCGTCTATATCAACCTCCAGGCATCTATGACAACCTGTAAGGGGTCTACGCCAGCAAAAAAAATGGGGGTCCACGATAGTGAATCTCAACATACACTGAAATTTACTCCGATTATACTATCTTATTATAGTGATATGTAGTATATTTCGTTCGTGAAATATAGGAAACGTGAGAGAATGTCATTCCTTACAAGATTTGTGTAAAGCGCGATGTTTATTTGTAAGTTACAATCCGAAGTTTCAGTTTGCCCCTTCATGGTTACAGTTATCCAGGTAAAATGATTGTAATTAGAATCGTTGTCTTCATTGTAACTTGCTGTAGTCGTTTGCAAACATATTGACCTCGGCTCCTTTGGTAGCCCTTATCGTTGAAAGACGGATAGTCCTTTATAAAATAATAGTGCATCCCAATACTTTTTTAAAGCTGCATGTTGATACATATTTGCAGAATTTATTAAAAAAGTGAAAAGTTATTTAGGTTTATTCAGTATGGCAAAACTTAACTTACAATGTAAGTTTGGATTCGGATGTAAGTGAATTTGAGTGTTAGATTGCCTGCATCTCTTCAATAAGTCATTGATGCAATTAACCGAATCCGAAGCAACGCATTGAATATACGGTTATTTGAGCAGTTGTGTGGTGAAAATGAACACTTTCAACAATAGCTCCTCCACACTTGAAGTCCGTTGGCTATCGATAGGCTTACATTTGACAAGATTTTTGCACTTTTTGAGACTACTTTAGAATTCCTTGATACTAAGTATAAATTTTTAAAAGACATCCTCTTAATTAAATTTAAGAGGACAACAGACATAGCCTATTCAACAGATTGTTAACAAATTTTAATCTGGTTGGAAAAAGAAACATACCCATTGCTTATCTCGTATCATGGAATATAGCAAGTAATTTATAATACCCTTTCCATTGTCATACCTAGGAAAGGCAAAAGGGGTTCAGCAGTGTTACCAATTTCTTAACAAAAAAAAGAAAGAGTCTAGACATTATTTGTCGAGGAGATTTAAGATTAAACCACACAAAATTGTCTCCAAATGTTGATAATTTATTATTGAAGCACCAATATTCATCCTTCCCACTAAAATGTTTACCTATTGCTTGGTTTATTTTATGTTACATATACAATGGGTCAATTAAAACAGTGAGAAGAATATTATAAATGGAAAACAAAAAGATTCAATTTTTAAAAGGATAATGCATCTGAGAGTCCCAGTAGAGTCACTATGAAATGAAGAAGGTTGGGAATACTTCATATTGGGAAAATGATTGAATAATTTAATTTAAGACAACTGAATATGCCTAGTTAAATATTTGAAATACATATATCCCTGTTTCAGCTGAGACAAGAAGTTATTTACTCTTCAGCAAATTCACTGCAAAAATTTCCTCTATTTTAAAGTACCCTCTGTAGTGCTATCCTCAGAACTTAATCAGATCTCACTCTGAAGATGAAATAAAAGTCAATGACCTTCATAGCAGTAACCTGGATCACAACTTGAATGGATTTCATTAATTTTTATAACACTGTAATCATACATTTCTCTAGCAAGTATGTGAAATAATATTTGTCAGAATAGTACCAGCAATAATTTTAAATTTAATATTTGGCATTGTAAACCAACATTACCTTTTGCCATTGATCTGGAATACGAGCATCATACATTGCATCTAATGTCTCTCTTAATCCTTGGCTCATTACAATTGTACCGTCAATGGCTAATCTCAAATCACAAAGCGTAGTTCTTACTGTTGTTATAACACGCTGAATCCTATCTATTTCTTGCCTGAGAAAAATGTTCATTGGTAACAGAGGTCCCATGCGTTGCAAAGCATCACGCACCTAGATGAATAAATAGATACATTTCATGACAAAATTGAAATATATGATGAAATAAGAAAGAAATACAGTCCAAATGTAACTGAATATGGTGATCTAGTAAGTTTTAAGCATGAATTTTTCATTAATTACTTAATCAGGTCAGTCCCTGAGTAGTCATTTATAGAATCAGCAGTAGAGTAAAAATCACTATAGTCTGTTTCTAACCTCTAGGCAGTTTTTTCTTATGGGGAAATCGAACAGCCTCATAGGCAGGTCCATTTTTCTGCAAAATCCCTAAAATTCCTCTCTTTAAGGGATAAATTATGATTTTCAGCTTATTTTGGTAGATTTTTCTGAAGTTTAGGAGAAAATTTGGATAAGAAAGTATGATTCTGCACATTGATGAAGATTTTTCATCTTTATAACAAAAGAAATAAATTATCATTTCTTTCCCAAATTTCACCAAAATTTCAGAAAAAATCAACCAAACTAAGCTGAAAATCTTAATTTTCTCCATAAAACTTTGCCGTACCGATTAAATAAGTTCCTTATGGAGGTTTGCATGTATTTATTTCCCTAAAAGCTTCCCATACTGGTTTCGTGGAAGAGACTATAGATGAGTTTAAAATTAAAATATTCTGAACCAAATAGTGTAATAAAATATTTAATAGTCTTTATTTTGGAGGCAAGATTGAGACTAAAAAGTCTCTTCTTCCATCTAACCTCTTTAAAAAAAGTTTAAAGTACCAAAAGAATTAGAAAGAGAAAAATAATGATTATAAGAGAGATTTAAGTGGATATAAAAACCTAAGAAAATTCTTAGAATAAAAAATCCACTGCAGGAAAACACCCACAATGAAGGGGGGTGTGAAAAACCTGCACAAACCTACTGATAGAATTATCTAAAAACAGAATACTAAAATTTCAATTTTACAAGATAATCAATGAGTCAGATCATGTTAAATTTGAAAACATATCTTATAACTAAACAGGTAATTAAAAAAATTCAATGGTATATTTAAGTTGATTGCCGAAAAGAGAGGCAAAGTGTAGATAATAAAATTAGAAGATATTGGACTGAGCTGCAAAAAAAAGAATATTTCAAGACAGATGCATAGTTAAATGAATTGGAGGTTAAGAGTGAAAGGAGCAGTAGAGAGAGCGTTGATCAGTGCTGTAGAGATGTGATGACTGTTGATACGGGAGATAAATTGGATATATGATTAAGATAAGTAAGACACTTTCTTCTGAAAGATCGGGTGGAAATGGAAGATTTTATGTGGGAGGGAATGGTATTCCAGAGCGTGGTAGCAGTTATAATAAATGATTTATGATATGTCTCCGTTCTCTGGTTCGGTATTAGTAAATTGAATCTCCCTCTAGTATTACAATTATGGACGGACTCAAATCTTACAAATTCGGAAAAGAGATATTCAGGAGATTGCGTTCGCAAAACAGTGCATGAGAACGCTAGAATGTGTAGTTGTTTGCAAAGTTCGAGTTTTATCCAATCTAATTTTTTAAATGCACCGGAAATATGGTCGAATTTTCTCAAATTAAATATAAATCGAACGGACACATTCTGGATGCGTTGGAGCTTATTGGCTAGATCTCTTGATAGATCTTGGTAAAAAATGTCACCGTAATCAAAGTGGGGCATGATCAATGAATTTACTAGTCTACTAAGTCGAAGGCTTTACTAAAATAATGTATAACAGAATTTAATGATGTATAACAGAATAATATTTGATCCAGTGGGTCGGCTGCAGCGGGTCCCGCTGCAGCTCTGATACAAATGCCCGGCATTAGTATCAGCGTCTTACAGTTAGTACAGCGTCAGTGTCAGTCTTCTATTCGGACCATAAGACGCAGGCACTTTTCTCCCCACTTTTTGGTGAAGAAAAAGTGCGTCTTATGGTCCGAAAAATACGGTACTTAGTTATATTTTTCAAATATGTTCATTAATTTATTTTGAACATGGTATTAACAAACTTAAAATCATATTACAGAATTCTATGCCATTATAATGACTAAATTTAGTAAAACTCTAAAGTTAATGCTCACCTCAAAATTATTGTACGGTTTTGGTAATTTTTCAAGCATATCCTCTGCTAAACGATATACTATACTTTCTCTAGTTTCACCTCCCTGACTTCCTCCCTCTTTAGGCTGTACGTTCAGAATTGTATCGAGAATTCCTTTTGCAGTGTTTATTTGGTATCTAGAACGAAGGGGAATTTAAGAAGGATTAAGCTTTCTAAATTAATTTCTGCTATGATAATTTAATATTTAAAATATGACATAAGTGTATTGTAATTCATCAGAATTTCTATATGAAAAATTGAATATTATTAAAAATATGTTATGAATTTTAAATTATCAATTAAATTAAAATTTATTTTTCAATATTTTGTAAGTATATACAGAATTCGATAAATTATTATGATATACATACGTAATATCAGCATTTGTATGAAGTCCAAAAACTTCAGGCGTGTCAGTTGAGGGTAAAGAGTTAATGTAATCCAGGTAACCTTGCAAATTACGAGTTAATGGGACAGTGTAATTTCTATAAAATTCAAATCCTGGTCGCAAAAGTACATCGCAAAACCACACATGAGTAAAAGTTGTAAGAAGTCTTTTATCAAAGTCATCTGTTACACGACCTCCATACTGAACTTCACCGAGCATGTAACATACAGTCGGCCATGAAACTCCCTAAAGACAGAAATAATTTGGAAATTGAATTATTTATATACATTAACCATTTACCTGGGTATGACGTCTATAAACGTCATGCAAGTTTTCAACCGTTTTAGCGACATTTAAGTCGTAACATTTATTTAAAGTTTTCAAAATATATTTTTTAATATACCGTATTTCCTGGCCGATAACTTTGGTGAACCACTTGAAACCAAAATGTTTTGTAAAATCAGTCTGCATCTTATGCGCCGATGGTATATAACAACGTCCTATAATAAGCAAACCGATTCGCTAGGATAAATGAATACCGTAAATTATTTTTAGCACATCAGGCTTTGAAAAAAGTCCAATTCATTAAAAATTTTAACAGTAACCCTTTTTGAGCGAATAGTAAGGAATACAGTTTTAATATTTCGATGTCTGAATTTCCTAAAAAGAATCCCGGATAAATCGGAAATGTATACAATGTAGCGAGTTTAGTTTAATCTCGCAGTGGGTGCTACTGCAAAACTTTACATTACTTCATCAAATCTACACATTGAGCTTAAAGAGATGCCATCTGTTTGCTAATACATAGAAGTGAAGATGACATTCCTTATGAAGAATTTCTGGGGTTCTTTGATGAATAAATTCCGATATAAATACTAATTTTTTGATATTAATGTTCCATTTTTGTGTAAAATGTGATCATTAAAAATTCTTTTCTGCATTGTTTCAGATTTTAGGTTTTTTTACGTAATTCTCGTGAATCAAGGTGCGACTTGTAAGCCGGGAAATATGGTAAAGAAGAAATACCTCATTTTATTGCATTATATTATGAATTTGAAAAAGCTCATAAAATGACCTTTACTAAATACTAAATATGCAATGTGGGTAGGACTTTAAATACCCAGAGCACTGGTTAATATTAATGTTAAAGAGATTATATCTCTGCTTGCAGATGAATCATCTGCTGCATCCACTTAATTGACACATTGCCTTCTCTTATGACACTATCCTTGTTTTTAAATAACAGAAGAATTAAATGAAAATATTATTGCCACAAGTTATACCATCAATAATATCCAAAAATAGAAATCACTATTTTATAACAACTTGATGATAGAAGTCCTTTTATTTGATAGAAATTACGTAAAATTATAAACAGAGTTAATATAGCTATATTTATTTAAAATTATATGAAAATAATTTTCAATTCCTTAAAAAAATAGTAAATATATATTTTCATTAAAGCCTCTTATTTAAAGTACAACTAATGTATCAGAATATGCGGCTAAAAATTTGGAAACATTGTATAAATGGAAAAATCTTGATATAAAAGTGACATTATTTAATAATTATTTTCACCAAGATATAATACCTTTTTAGGGTCCATATCATCCAAATGATTTTGTATAAACTGAATACTTGCTGAAAAATCAGCCTGATTGAATTCATATGGTATATTCCACCCAAGAGGGCCAAATTTTCGCCTTTCTTGAACAACTGTGTGTAAGAATGCCACAGCATATAGCAATGGAGGCCATTGAGCCTGTGTTGAATAGTCCAAAGTATCCTAGGATCCAAAATTTGTATCATTATCTGCAAAGTATTAGTTTCATTTTGACACAAAAAAGCCAATGGTAGAAATTTTCTACCTGTGTAATATTTTGATAAGTCCTCTTCAAACTTGCTCTAATTCCTTGTGGAGGCTCATTTGTAAATTTAATTGCCATCTGTAAGGAAAATTCTATATATTTTTATACCATTCAAAATAAGCAAGAAAAATATAATCTATAACCATTCAAGATAAACAGTTTACTTACATAACTAAAATATGTTAATTTCAAGAATACACCAATGTATGTAATGGGCAGTTAATTTTAATTAAAATAAAAGAAACATTTCATTTTTTGTTAAAATCTCATCAATTATTTGCATATTCTTAGTGAGGCCTTATCCTATGGTCATCATAATGCTATATAAGTTAAAATTAAAAGATGTATATATATATACTGATTGAATCATGATTTAATAATTTAATTTTTATGTCTACTGATATTTTTCTAAGTCATACTTGTAATAATCCGATAGGAAATTGTGGGTGAACTTCAGTGGTCATCCACAGCCGAAATGAGTCATGGACTGTTTCAGCTTCAACCAAAGCATCCATTACTTCAGTGCAGAAAGGTAGAGATAAATGAATATTTTGAAGAAGAACCCAACCACCAGAAAGCATCATCTCAGCTATTAAACGTCTTGCAATAAGTTCTTGGCCTTGCCCCATGGATACAGAGCGAATAGCTGTTGATTTAAGTACTCAGTTACTACTAAAATTACTTATATAGGTAAAAAAGGTATATGTAAGATAGGAATATTATAAATAAGTAATAGAAACAGAATAAGCAAGAAAATAATGGAATATAAAAGCAAATATAAAGTAAAATATTCTGAATTTTTCTGATTGCGTAAAAATATTTTTTGAGGATTTTCAGAAAAATTACCAAAACTTACCTATTTCTTTTTGTTTAGCAAGAATTGATACTTGTGAAGATGGATCAGATCCAACTGAAAGAATGCAAATTAGAGGTGTCCTTGGTTCTGACTCTGTCCATGTCTGCTCTAAATCCAGAATACACGCTTCTCCATATTCAGGGCCAAGAGATTCTGGATATCATAAAATTTTATACATTAGATAAATATAATTTTAATATAAAAATTAAAAGGAAATTTTCACAATGAATATAATATATTAAGTAAACAATCTCTCAAGATATAAAGGTGACAAATGATAGTCAAGTAAGTAGTTCAATTATCAATATAATATATCAATATTATATATCAATATATTTAGTCCAATTATCAATATAATATATCAATATAATTATCAATTATCAAACAAGTTAAAATTTAAGTCCAACTGGAATTAAAAATCAAATAATGCAAGAAATTGTGAACCTGTAATTAATTTATCATTGGTTATCTTTCTTACATGCCAAATATAACATCTTAGGAATTAAAAAAGTATTAAAGATATTTTAAGTAGTTTATTTACAGTAAATAGGCAATAATAAAAAAGATATTTCCAATATTTCTTAGAAAAATCTTTTTATAGCTCTCTTATATATCATTTAAGGTAGTTTAAAACATATAAACATATTGTTATACATATAATGAATATAACTTGATTGTATGTATCCAATAATATTACTATAACACTAAAACCAGGCTTTTAGCCTCTCTGCAGCTTAGTTCCATAACAAAACAGAACATAGGCTAAAGGATCTTGAAATTCTGTTGATGGACTGTAACTTATATTTCAGTAGATTTGAACATAAAAAATAGTGAAAATTCTACCTAAATGAAGCTAGAGTGGAAGAATGGCAAAAGAATGAGAAATTTTTAAGATTTAACCATTTTTATATGCTTTGTGTGGTTAATATGCAGGTTTATTAACTTGTGATACTGTAATGACCAGAAAATGAAAAATTATTATTACCTAAAAATTAATTTTCTACTTCTGGACCTATAATACTTAAAGTCCACAAAAATTAAATTAAGCAAGCATAATATTCATTGTAATTTTGAAAATAAACTTAAAGATTAACATATTTCTAAGGTCTTTCAGGAATCAAAAATTTTCAAAATTTCTCTTCTCTGTTTAACGTACCAGCCACATATTTTCTTGCTTGAGATAATGTTCTATCTGGACTCCAGGAGCGAATCAAAAGTAGTTTGCGGAAAACATCAAGAGACTTTTGATAACCACAGGGTATGTGTTCTTCCTCTGGTCTTTCTTTTTCATACCAAATATGCCATTCTTTTTCATTGCTCTCAATCTGGAATGGATAAACTACATTTATATTATTCACACATTAAGATTTCATCGACTTCTATTAGTAAGGTATGTATACATATGTATATGTATGTATCGACTTCTATTAGTAAGGTATAGGTACCTAATATGCAATTTGGGTATTGGACAAAGTAAAAAAAGTGGAGCTCCAAAAAAACAATGAAATAATTACATTATTCAATCAATATAGCTGGTAAATCTTTGAAGATAAATATAACATTTTGAACAGTAAAAATTTTACGATAAATGACTCATAAACAAAAAAGTAAATCATTAAAAACTAATTGAATTTCAAAATCAATTAATATCTATACATATATATTTAAATTTTAATTTATGTCAATGAAATAACTTTTTACTTCTTCAGAAAGTTTTTATTAGTATCTTCAGGCTGAATACTGAGCCTTAAGATTACAGTTTGCTAGCCAATAATGTCCTTATAAGAAATAAATCCTTCTCATATTGATTGGTATTTAATTTATCATTTTAATAAAAACAACATGTCTGTATATGAAATATAAGAAATCGTCTATACCAGGGGTCTCCAAACTTTCCAGCCTTAGGACCATACTGATTACTCTAGTATGTTCTGAGAGCCAAAACCATATTATTATCGTTGACGGTAAATATGTTCTTTAAAAGGAGTTTTCAAGAAGGCTCTCCGCATGCCTGACAAAATCCATCCGCTGGCTGGATGTGGCCCTTGGGCCGTAGTTTGGAGATCCCTGGTCAATACCATCCTATTTCACTGAAATAGTCATTAGTACTTTGTCAGCGTAAATTAATATTTAAATTAATAAAATTCTCATAAATACCTTAGAGAGTAATTCTGAGAAAACATCCAACTTATTTATTTCAACTAAATTAAGCCATGTTATATCTAGTATCCAACGAAAAGGTTTTGCTGTTACAGCATTTAAATCTAAAGATGCTCCACCTATATAAAATGAAAAGTAAAATAATGTTATGATGAAATTTTACAAGCCATTCTGCTACATATCTCTTAAACATTTGATTCCAAATATCAAATAAATTATATAAGCTGAAAATGTTTCAAATCTTTTGTTAATCAACCTTAATTATTTGATCTCAAGAGCCAATTAGATCTTATTGCATGAATGCTGCTAAATTTCCTGACACAATCTTTACTCTTGTGACTACTTGATTTAATTAAGAGATAGATTAAAATCCTTAAAATATTTACCCTAAATCTGAATGTTACTATAATGCAAATATAAATAAAGATTGCTATAATTCACATTAATCTATCATATGTAACCAAGGTATTGACTAGGATCATAGTCCATCAGAAACAGAAAAGATGCTAAAGGAATTGATGAAAGGGACAAAATGGTACTGAATTTTTTCTAAACTATTTATTTATATGATTTATCTAGAACTTAATTTAGATTACTTAATATTAATTATACATGTAAACTAAATTTTCAAATTTCAAAATATTCTTTAATTTGACAAAGAATTGAATAGAAGCCTTGTTACTATTGTTTTAACTTTTATTGCTTATTATGAGTAATTGACACCTTTTATGAATGCCATAAACTCATCATGGGAAATAATGCCTGCATGACAATCGATTTTCATTGCAAGCATTAAGGTAAATAATGGTTTATGTCGCTCATAGAGACTTCTCAAAGTGAACACCCATACTTCATAGGTCAAGTAACGCAATATATTTTCTATTCTCTCCTTGGTGTTTGTGCTTTTTACTGACCTAGAAAAATAGAATAGAATATTTTTAATGTAGTACAGCTTATTATGTTTTCAGTACTTATATATAAAACATATGAATAATGAAAAGTTGTTCATTGAAATATTTTTTAACTTACTTTGTAATTGAATTATCAAATATTGTAAGAAATTGCTTCAGAGAATTTTGATACATAACATTCACGTCACTCATCTCTACAATTAGAAAATAGAGAATAGATCCTCTTGCAGCAACTGAGCGGAATTCCTCCCTAGCAATCATAATCTTACTCTCTGTTTGGGCTGATACTTTGAGCTTGGCATTAACTTCTTCTGCAGTTGATTTTGTTTCTTGTAAAACTTGGATTAAAGATTCATCATCTACTAATGAACCCTAAACAGTAAAAAAGAGTTACTCATTCCTAAAGATTCTTATATACAATGTAATAGGTTTTATGTTTTTAGTATAAGTTATTTAGAATCCTTACTTCTGCCATTTTAATAGTAAATAGATAATTTTAGTCTTCATTATTCTCAGTTATTATTTAAAATAGCACCATGCAGTAATTTATTGCATTGCTGAATAAATATTGATATTATTATGTTTTTCTAAGAAGAATAATGTTCAGAGTAAAGCAGCAGTAAAGATTTTTTGCTTATTAAAAATTATCAATAAAAATAATTCACTGAGGTTATAATTACATAATACCTGAGATTCAAGAGTAAGAATAAGTTTTATTGGGAAGATGCTGCAAGTTTGCAGCCTGAAGCCCAAATTTTCATATTAATTAAAAGGAAATATATACTTATAAGGTATGATTATCAATATGGTAATCCCCAACTAGTATTCTATGCTGACCTTTAAAAACCCAGTGACTGTGAATATCTCTGATTTCAAAATATCTTTCAAAAATGTCATCTTTTATCTTGCTGTCTTAAATTTAAATACACAAGGTATTGTCATGCTAGAATAATGTTGATTATGGATTAGTTTTCTCAAATATATTATCAGTTACCTATGACACATTTGTATCCCTCAGATATTGGATCACGTATTCTACATCAGAAAGGTTGGTGAAAAAGCATATTCCTCTGTACCTTTGAATTTAAAACCTAAAAGGTTTAACTATAGTTTAATTTTAAATGACTGAATTATTAAGCTTTGTATTTATTAGAATTCTACAATCTCAATAATAATATGAAATATTTTTGTATTTATTATAAAGGAATTGAAGAATGAATATATACTTATATACATATACATCAATCATTATATATGTTCTATTCTTAGAGGATATTTTTTATGAAGTATTATAATGCGGAGATAACAGCATTACCTGAGAAGAGGTTAGACGACAGAGTAGATTACTCTCAAGTTCTTTCATACTCCTTTGATTTTGCATCACAGACTCAAACAAAGCTACCCTTTCTGCTTCCAAATCTGACTTTTCCATTAGAATAACACGACCTGTTATAGAAAAGTAATTTAAGTCAACTGCTATAAATTGTAATAGTCTTCTAAATTTCTGGTAATCATTATATCACCTAGTAACTGATCTTCTAAACCCTGCATTGTTACTGTAAAGTCAATTATGGATGTTTTAGCACTAATCTCTGGAGAATATGCTGGATTTGGTAGTTTAGTAGTTATATAAAGCACAAAGCCTGGCATTACATCACATTCCTTATCACCAACCACAACTTTCTCAATTGATCCTGACTTGATAAAATTCTTTTCCAGTACATTGTCAATCACAGGATCTAGTTCTTCACCGACATCTTCAATTAGTAAAGGTCTTCCCAAGGAAAGGCTGTCTTCCAAATGGGTTCGAAAATATTTATGATTCAAAGATGTTATCTTTAAAAAAAATGAGAAAGGTGACATCATACTATACAGTTATACCTACCAATATTAAAGTTAATATTCTTATTTTATATGACATGAAGCTTATCATGGGATATATTTTTTCAATAGTTGTTCATAATTTTTATAAAAATCACTTCTCTATGTTGATTTGTTATTTCAATAAAAAGTTAAACATTTTACCTGAAGTTCATTGCTGGACTCTTTATTTTTTATCCATAATTTTCCTTGGTTTTGTGGGTCAACTAAAAGAGGATATGAACTAGATTTTGTGACAATAAGTGCATTCTGGACAGATAATTCATCATTTGGCAGTCCTTGCAAAGTCCATTCAGAAACCTTAAAGATAATTAAAGACGGGCGATATGCTACAAATTATTGAGTATTAATGATTCAAAAGAAAAGTTTTCAAAATCAATAAAAATGGTATGGGAAAGCATATATTATTCATTATTTTATATACAAGATAAAATAGAATCAACATCAAATAGACTTTAAACATATATTTAAAAGAAAAAATTTGAATCCATATTGTTACCAGTATTAAATTATTTATTAATTCCAGATATGACTTTAGAAATGTCTCTTATTTCAAGACTTGAATTGAGAGATTGATTTTTTATTTGGTAGTGGTGCTTATTAAATAATAAACCTGTATGAAATTTAGTTAAGATTAGTATACATTATCAATTTTCACTGTAGGCATCTATCTTAAATGGTTATCTTTAAAATATATTTCAAAATCTTAATGCTTACTTACTGTTGAACTTTCAACCAGCATACTGATTATATTCAGGTCCTTTGTGAATGGAATATTCTTGGATTTCAAAATACTCATCCAACTGCTTACTAGATTTGCTCGAAACTCTTGATTATATGGACCACAATACGATAAAAATCCAGTGGCTAAAAGCACATCACCTACAAGTCTAAAAGAATCATTTAGGAGCTAATCATATTAAGAATTTATATATTCTTGACTGAAGTGATTTACCTTCCCAACTGAGCCTTGAAATCCTTACTCTGTTGAGTCCAGCGTATCTTTTCTCCACCCAAGCCATTAATGAGGGCACTTGCTGCAGACATTTTTCTAAGACAAATATTTGCTGCATCAGTGAGGCGTTGTTTTTCTGCAACTGCTGAGTCATACTGTGCTTTAACTTCAGCTAAGGCTGCTTCTCTTTCCTCAAGTTCATGCTCTGCTTGTTGAAGATCATCCATTGCTAACTTCAAGCGAGCTTCTTGAAGGGCTAAATTTGCCTGCAATAAAAATGGTATTCCTTCTACAATGAAAAAAACTATAAGAATAAAAATGATTTAGATCTCATGTATAAACATACCTTTAACGGTAAAACTTCTTTGTTCACACTATGAAAAAATGCCATTGCTTTTGTCCAAGAAAGAAGCCCTGCAACATCTCCACAAACTCGCTTTGCTGTATCCATGTTATAATCTTCCATCTCAAAATAAGGTTGAAGAAGTTCTACCATTTCATTGTTTATAATGTCTTTTGGATAATTTTGAAGTTGCAATAAAAATGTTGTGCTTGCCATCATCTAAATTTTTCATGGAAGTTTCACATTATAACCCAAATATATTATTACTAATGATTTCAAAAATTATTAATGTTATTATTTGATAAATAATGTTAAAATTTAGGTTAAATTCCATAGTTGTAAAAGATAAAGTATTATAACTTCCACAAACACTAAATAATACATTCAACTTCTAGTGCACTATCGTAATACTAGGAAGAGCCAAAATAACTATTTATAAATATATAATATAAATTGGAATAAATAATGACTATCTTTTATATAAAACTTTAAAATTTTGTCATTATTTATTTTAGAGTACAGGTACAGCACCCTCTAGCATCGAATAAAAGATTTACATTTGAAATTTTTTTAGACTTCAAATTTCCATTCATAGAAACTCATTCATCATTGGAAACCATTTGATTATTTTTCACTTCTGTATTTTAATAATTTTTAAAGGTCAATCTGTTACGATGTAAAAGAATCTGATTGAAATTTAGCTGAAATTTAATGCTAAAGGGCTGTCTTAATAATAATTATAACTGTGAAATGCATTTAGAGCTTAATTTGTTGTCCATTGAGGTCAGGTTGTCAGCAGCATGGGACTATGTGGTCATTTTCAAATTCCTATGCAGTTGCTGATGAATCTTTCTTTTTTCGATACTTTTTTCTTCCACATAACCTTGATAAAGCAAGCATGGTATGGTAATGAAAATGTTCTACTAGGTTGAAAAAATTAACTTTTTCTAACGGGTGGAAATTAATTAGAGGTAAATTTATTATTATTGAAATAATAAGGACCATTGGCGCAAATGCTGTTACTTGAACTCAATCTCTCTTGCTGTATAAATATTTTATCAGAATCCCAGGAAATTTCTTAGGGTCCCTAGTTTCTGAGAATATTTTGAGAGAATCTTAGTAGTTGTAGTGTGTGAATCCCCTATCACTAGCAGAAAGAATTGTAAGATATGTACATATGATTCATAGTCTCTTAACTAAAAATAATTAGAATATTTTATTTGTATTGAAACCTATTTGCCCTAAGAAAATTCTAAAAGCATTTCTAAAAGGCATGTTTTGTAAATTTTCTTGAAAAAACTTTCACCCATAAAAGAATCAAAGCATAGCTGGGTTGGACTTCCTATTTTGTAAAATATCTCCTACTGCCTTCAAAATCTTCTCGCCTAACTTGAAGCTGGTTTTAACACCCTCAGCATACTACAGAGGGGATTAAAATTTTGGTTCAAAATTAGCTAATTTTTTTCTATGCTCTATGACTGAAAATGATTTGTGAGCATTAAAACAGGTCATAAATTAAAACTTTTTCTGTGGAAACTAAGAAGTATTTATATTATTACTTCTAACATACTATTTAATCAGCATATTACTATTTTTAAAACTTTGAGTAATTAACACCTATGGTACTCCAATCTAGATTAATTTCTTTCCCTTGAAATGTATCTAATTCCTAAAATTATAATACCTTTCCATCACTTCCATTATTTCCACACAGCCATCAATATATCTGTGCAAAATATATACAGTTAACAAGCTTTGTAAACTCAATTCTATCATGAAGTTTGTTATAAATGTTTATCAAAGTTTTTAGATTGATAAGTAATACCATACCTTCAAAGATTCTGCCCACGAGGGCTTTGGACATGGTGCAGCTGTGTCTCCAATCACCCCATGAAGTTTTCTTTGGAATAATATTAGAACACAATCCATGATTCGCATAATTAAGTGAGGAGGTCGTCCAAGCTTTCTGATAGTAGCTGAAATTCGTTATAGTGACATTTAAATAACTTTTGGCTGAATTTTCTCAAAATTAACTCAAATAAATTATTATTTAAGATACTATATGATATATGTAAGAAAAAATACCAATATGAGCAGGTTTTATAGTGTTTAAAGCTGCCTCTGCTTCCTCTAAAGCAGGCTTTGCTGCATCTAATTTCTCTTCTGCTCTAGCCTTTTCTTCTGCAATCATTGCAACTAATGCTTCAGCCTTTTCTTTAACTTTTTGAACTTGATTTTTTACAGCTTCAGCCTGCTGTGCTCTCTCAGTAACTTCAATCAAGACCTATAATTAATTATAGCAATTGAATATTATATTTATTTTCAATATATATGTTCATGTAATATTGATAATTCTTTAAATTGTTATCATAGTACGTAGGCTAAAATAAAATATCATATAAACTAAAAACTATAGTAGTAGATCAATCTGTTACGTATATGCGCTTTGAATTAATATTTTTTTTAGAATGAAAATGATATATATCTTTTGGTAAATTAATCATAATTAATAACTTACATCTAGAAATTAGTAAATTATAATGTTAATTATTAATTAATTAATCCTGCATCATTTTCTAAATGGAATCTTCTGATTAATTTGAAAAGATATATTTAATAACTATATTTAATATAAACCTAGTATGTTATAGTATAACACCTACTCTTTCAGCCTTTTCAGAAGCAAGTTGCAACTCCTGCTCCATTTCAGCTAAATCATGTTTTAAGCATTCTACAGATTCAGAAGCTTCATCTAACTTTGCTAAACCAGTATCCATTCTTTCTGCCCCTTCTCCTAATTCTTTTTTCTTTTGCTGGTATATATTTTTATATCCCCCAATGAAATTTAAATATGACTTTGGAGTTACATGGGTTGCTCTCCGAAACCTATAAATAAAGTATATATATATATATATATATATTTGTATTTTGTACAGGATTTTTAATGATCAACTGATTTCAGCACAATGTATATATATATATATATTATATTTATGCTGTATTTTTTGGACCATAAGACGCTCCTGGTTTTTAGAGGAGAAAAATAGGACAAAAAATATTCTGAACCAAATAGTGTAATCAATTATTTAATAATGTATAACAGAATAATATTCGAACCGTATAAACTGAACAGCAGTCTACAGTGGCATTAAGAACCATTATCACACATAAAGACAAAGGTTTGAGTACTCTAGTCCAGGGGTCTCCAAACTTTCCAGCCTTAGGGCCATACTGATTACTCCAGCAAGTTCCAAGAGCCAAAACCATATTATACCAATTACATAAATCTCATTAGTATTTCATATGTCATTATGCTTGTTATAAGTTGTTTTAAATTTCAAATGTATAAAATGTTAGTTGGATTTATTTCAATAATTTGTTAGTTATTATATACTGAAGTTAAATTTTCTGCATATTATACATGTCTTTACTCATTATAATTCTGTGTTTCTTTATTCAACTTATCACAAAAACAAAAACAATAAGCCTATAACAATGTTATGAGTAGTTAGCCCATGACCATATCAATGTAGATGTCATATTAATAATTATTCAACAAAATTAGAATTCTTCAGTAAGCTAAATTTAATTTCCTATAAAAAATATGTTCTCTAAAAGGAGCATGCTAGCTCTCCGCGGGCCAGATGTGGCCCTCGGGCCGTAGTTTGGAGACCTCTGCTCTAGTCTTCTGAAAACCCCGCGCACTGTGCACTGCTGTGTAGTGTAACACCGCCTACTACATGCTATCCTCCATTAGCATACAGCGGTGACACAGCACAGAGCAGCATCGCACCTCCTGCAAATGCCCGGCATTAGTGTCAGCGGGTCCCGCTGCAGCTCTGATACAAATGCCCGGCATTAGTGTCAACGGGACCCGCTGCCGCTCTGCTTCTATTACCATAATACGCAGGAACTTTTTGGTGAAAAAAAGTGCGTCTTATGGTCCGAAAAATACGGTATATAATATTTATTTACCTCTGGAAATATTCAGCTGATGTTTTAGACACTATGTCTTGGATAGATCCAAGAGCTGAAACGAGTTCCTTTTTCACTGATGCTGAGCAAGCAATTTCAAAATCTGTCAAAAAGTGCTCTGCCACCAAAACAAGAGCATCACGAGGCCATGGTTGGAACCAGTCTATAGTACAACCAGAAACTAAAGCTGGAAACCTCAAAGCTCGATTTCTGAATTTTTCTCCAACCTAAAAAAGAAAATTTTTAGAAAAAACAAATAAAGTGGGAATTTCATTGAATTAGTTTTCATACCGGGGAAAAACATAAGACAACATGTAGGTTCTGTGCGGTTTTGTTGAGGAAATATTCCATCACATTTTCTTGGGTGAGTGTCCTTTTTGGATTTTCTCTCTTCATAGCTGGAGTTAATTCAGAAATTATTTCAGCTTGCTCATCACGAGTGAAAAGGTTAGAAATAACTCCTGGAAATATATATAAGTAAAATAAATTTTAAATATCAAAGACTACCACAATCTTTCATTCATTTAAGATAATTTGAAATAATTGATAATAAAAAAATTTATTTCCTTTGATGAATTGTTGTAAAAATGCAAAGGATAATTGTGAACCAGTAATTAAATACTCCTTTAGCATGTAGAGTAATATAAAATGTTAAATATTTCATAAAATGTCAAATATAGAATTTTATAATTGAGATGGTTCATAGTTGATATTTATTCAAAATTTAATTACACATTCTGTTACCTGAAGAAAGGACATTATTTAAATACTCCAAAAATCCCTCCTCTTTTATATCTAGATCAGTGAAAATGAATGTTGTTCCTTTCCCTTGTACACCACAGGTACGATACAGTAGTTTTATATCTTCAAGGAAATTAGCCACGTTGTAAGACCTGGTGAAAGTATATATTTATGATGTTATTTCTTTTGCTATATAAAAACGTCCAATAAATATTAAAGATCTATTATCTACCTTGATAGAGTAATCTGAAAAGTTTTGTAGCCTGCTATAAAAGATGCTAATTTTGTAAGGGATTGTTTTCCTGATCCTCCAACCCCAACCAGCAGAACATTTCCTCTAGGATGACGAATAACTCTAGAAATCTTAAAGGTATTGAAAAATATAATAATTATACAATAATTATACAAACAAATAATTATATGAGAGAGTTTGGGTGTCATGTATAACTTTAACAAAGTCTCCAGTAAAATAAAGAAAGTTACATCAACCATCCTACAGTAACTAAGTTTCAGACTTAATAGTGGAAATTTATCTATTCATATGAATTATTTGGTGTCAATACCAGTGTAATAATGGATCTATCTATAACTATAGATCCATCCAAAAAAGAACAAATACCTTACACCTTTCCTCTTTTAACTGCTGAGATACAATGAAGATAGTCATAGTTCAGTTAGAGGTTTAATGTGAATGATAAAAAAGAATACTCTTTTAAATTTAATATTAAAAAATATTGATTGAATAGCACATTTTAATATGGATACAGAACAAAAGTTATTTACATTAAAAATCTCTCAATAGCTGTAAAGTGTTTAATGTACTAAGATATTTATGGAATTTTAATTATTTTATAATGCTCTATTCTTTATACTTAAACTACCTTCACCAAATGCAACATAGCATCAGGAAAGAATACTAAATCCATCCCAGCACCTCGAACCATTTCATTATATTGTGAAAGAAACATATCAAGTCTTTCTCGGAGCTCTCCATATTTTAGCACTGGTTCATACACTTTTGGAAGTTCCATATCAGCATCTTCACCTTCCTCTCCAGTTGGTTCAGGGGCATCTCTTTTTATGAGGGAAAAATATGCAATTTCATACTTTTGTTTTAGTATTTTTTGGTATTCATGTTGATCAAAAAGTGTATTACCTCATGAAATCAACAAAAACACATCCTAGCTCAGCCATTTTGCAGTAATTAGGTCCCAGTACATCTGTTAAAGTGTTCAATAATTCTTTATTAAACCACTCTTTATCATCAATAGAAGTAAACCTGAAACATTAGAGTAAAGGAAAATTTTTGAGCTTACTTTATCCACTATAAATAAAATGAATTTATTCATTATTTTGGTAAACTCATATTATATTACTCAACAAAAATATTCACTCCTTATAAATGTACTATAAAATAATATAATTCATATACATACTAGGCTACTATTTATATATAATAATTTATATACTAATAAAAATATACACTAAACAGATTGTAGAGACTCTTCTAGAGTTCTCAATCATGCTATAAAATAAAGTTTTAATTTGTACTTTTTCATTGATTTATGGATAACTTAACCTTTAGTTTTTCTATTAATAGATAAGATTATTGATTGTATTCAATATATAATGTGTGATAATATCCATCCATCTGCTTGATACTATAGCTCATGAAGAGCCCAAGCTTCCTGTAGCATTCTTTCTGCCATTTGCCTCTGTCCTCCACCATCTAACTCCTACTCTCCATAGATTCTGCTCCAGTTCATCTAGTCAAATTAAATTTTCTCTTCCATACTTTCTTTTCCTTTTTGTTTTTTTTTCAATTATTTTTGAACAGTTTTTTTCCCATTTGACCTTTCAGTTTCATATGTAACTAACTATATCTGGAACTAACCCATTCTGTACAGTTCTTCATTTGAATACATCATTTAAAAGCTTTATTCAATCACAGCACCATAAATGTTTCATAATATTCAACCTAATGCATATATTCATCTATAACAATCTATTTCTTAATTAGAGACTAATAGATCACCACTAGATGGTTTTGTAAAGCTTAATTAATTCTTAAGTTGTTCTGCTGATTTTCTAAAACTCTATTTTCTGCTCAGGCAAGGTATGTGTTAGTTGCTCTTACCTTATGGTGAATCCTATCATCTTTCTCACACCCAAACCAATCATAATTGTCATGTGAGGATACTCTCACTTTATACTATATTTTATAAATATTTTTACTTCATTGCATTTTAAAATATATCAGAATAATAGAATCAGTAATATACTAATGTGCGATAACAGAGTTGAAAGTATTGAAAAAATTTGTTTTTGATGAATTTATCCAGAAAATTGAATTTATTAATTCAATTTCTTTGAATTAATATAATTAATTAATAATATTATCTAATTTCATGTATTTATATTTCTATGAAAGACAATTCATATGTAATAATAATTTCAATACTAATACTATTCAGTAAAATTCTTCATTGACCATTTCCATATCTCTCCAATAGTAACTAAGCAAGGTACAAATGCTTTCACCTCACCATGTAAGTAACAATTTTCATTCCATTGATTTTACAATGGTATTATCAAGAATTGGTATAAAATGAAATTTGTGCATGGATGAAATTAAATTTTTGAACTACGATGATATAAATTCTTATGAATGAATAGCTGTTATGTCATATTTATTCAGTTTTCAAAATGGAAATCTGATTCTTGTAAGAGCTTAGGAAGTTTTTCAATTACCTATCTGAAAAAACTCTTGTTATCTCATGCTTCCAAAGAACTATTAAAACAGATTGAGATTCAATGACAGTGGATAATGTTCCAACAATTCCTTGCCAGATTCTTGATAAGTCTCTCAAGTTGAATACGTAATGAAATTTTGCTGGAGTTGGAAGTAAATGCACCTGTAATTAACAGCATCTATTATTTTATAAACTTTTCTTTGACTTTTTCATTAACGAAACATTTTTCCTTTTAAGAATTACATGTATCTTGGAAAGAGCAAAAAATTGTGCAAAAATGCAATTTTTAAAATAACATCCTCATCATTTTATGATAATTTTAAATGAGAAATATAAAATGAATTGGAAACAGTACTCACTCTTGTCCTTTGCCAGAGTATACGTGTTAGTGGAACAATTTCCTTCACCAGGTCCCGTACTTCCTGGCAAAATCCACGTTTTCCATTGTAGTGGCCTTCTCCAATTACTCTGAATATTTTATCAATAGATGTATCAGAGGGTATGGTGCAGTTAAAAATTGAAAATTGGCGCTTTAGACGTGATGGAATATCATTCCTTCCACCTCCTACCAAAAAAATAGTTAGTTATTTTATGAGAAAGAGATTGGTAATTTATTAAATTATTATTAAACTTACTATTATCATCATGAAACTAACCAGGCTGTCCCATTGCTGCTACAAATTGTACATCAACTATTGTGCTGAATTCTCCTGGTTTTTCTAAACTATAAAATCCTTTCATATCCATTGCTTGTCTTACTATTTCATTGGTGACTTGATCTCCCCACATATTTATTTCTGGAAGATTTATATCATCAATGAAGACAGTCATTTTTCTACCACCTGATGGTCCAAAAGTATTTCCCATTCTTTTTTCTACATAGCTTTCGATAGTTTTCTATTTAAAAAAGGTAGAAAATATAATATAATATAATATAATATAATATAATATAATATAATATAATATAATATAATATAATATAATATAATATAATATAATATAATATAATATAATATAATATAATATATTTGTTGTGGACGATATAATGGTATAAAAAGATTGTTTTACCTGAAATTGATAAGGACTTGTTGCGGAGGAAAAATTGAAAGTCCGTCCAAGGTGAATATCTGGATTTGCTTTTCTCATGTTAGCTTTCATCATGACAGTTTTTGCAGAACCTTGTTCACCAATTAATAGCACTGCCTAAGTACAGAAGGGATAGTATTTCCTGATTTAGTAAATAGCTCTCAAAAACAAGGTATTTCGTTTAAATAATTATTCATGATTAATATCCAATCTGATTCACAAATTGAGTTTTCTGAGATATTATTTGTTTCGTATATGAGAAGAAATATTCAACTAACCTTTCCCTGTTTGGTAATAAGATTAACGAGATAATCAATACTGACATTTTCAACAATAGGAACAAGAATACTGCTATAGTCTGGAGTAGAGAATTCAGGATAAACATATTTCCCTAGAAGGGTGTTCCAATGTTGCCATTTACCTATAAAAATGATTTATTATGAAATATTTTTATTTGTATATTAGTTAACCAATTTTTGGTTATCTTTATTTGACATTTAATAATAAGTGTATAAGTTAATGCTAAGGAATAAAGTAAAAAAATACCTTCTGGAGAAACAACATAATCAAAGATTGTGCTCGTTGGTTGTTCAGAACTTTCTTCCTGAGTAGGAGGGAGGTCTAATTTTATTACTTTATCTCGGAGGAAAGCATCAAATTTTTTTCTTCCATCTAACTCAAGAAGAGCTCCCAATCCCCATAGAAGAGCAAAAGTGTAAAAACATTGAAGATGGTGACTTGTGATGTTACTGTTTGATAAGTCTTCTTCTTCAACTGTCTCTATTCCTAAGGTTAATCCTGTTAAACTAGAAGTACGTCGGCCTCCACCATCTTCTTCATCATCTTCTGCTGTAGAAACAGCCAAACCAAAGGGATCAGGAATATTTTCAGTATCTATATTTTCTGAGATTCTCTTGATGTTACCTTCCCCCAATCCACTTTCACTACCATCTTGCTTTTGTGGAATGAGACCTTCTAAAAGCGCTATCATCTATGAAACAAAAGTAGAAATATAAAAAATTCAGATTATATTAGATAATTCATGCTTAAGAGAAGAACCATTTTATTTTAAAACTGAGAGCAGTGTGATAACATTTTATGAGTAGAGTATTTTAATTTTTATTGCAGGGTATTATGAATTCTTTCTTTCATTTTGGTCCTATTTGTAGTCATAGAAGTAAAAATATTCTAACTCTATTTGTATAGTTTTGAATAATGTAGATAGATGAGGATCATGTACACACAGAGTTATTACAATATTCAGTACTTAGAGTGAAAGATAAAATTATGAGAAACTTTAATCCGTATCTTTCCAGATAATCATCTGAAGCTTTTAATACACACTGAAGATGAAGTTGATGATCCAAATTCTCCTACTTCTGATTTCTTTGGAAACATAAAGCATTTGTGCGAGTGTGGATTATTTAAAAAATGAAATTAATGGAAAAGGATTTCACTGATTACAAAATTAATATGGAAAAGAAAATTTAAAAAATTTCAATTTAGATGTTTAGAGTAAAAGTAGATAGGATATTTATTTAAATTACAAATTATCTATATCTTAATATGTATATTAATTTTGGCAGATTCAAAAATAAGGGAAATAGATGCTACGACAAATCATCCTAAGGACTCTTTTTTTCTCCAAATGATATGTAACACCTAGGAAATAGCCAAATTGTGCAAACATCTGGTGTTTACATGCCCTGCCACATACCTAAAGGTGAATTTTACCATACTAAGTAGACTGTTATTTCTTTTTCTTTGTCTACTCACTCTTTTTAAATAAAAAATTTAATTTTGATTATTGTTTTTCATTTTAATTTTCCAGTTAATTATTCATATGTTTCCATTTTCATATTTCTATCCAAAAAAGACTGCCTTCAATATGTTAAGCCTTGAAATCCTAGAATTTATGCTAAGGAGTGTTACTTTTCATGCAATTTTACTAATATCCCTAAAAATTAAATTAAAACCTCTACAAAAATCATTCATTTTAAATTTGAAGTTAAAAATTCATATTATGAAAATAAATGTATTTCAGCCTCCATTAATAATTTAACTTCAAGGTATCTTAACCTCCATTTTTAACCTGCTGATAACTTTAAGCAAATTGAATGTTTTTCTCAAATCAACAAATTTGTCATTTAATTAACCAAATATAAAATATTTAATTCACTCTTTAAACATAAGACATTCATTTAAAATCAGCAATCTTAAGATGAAAGGACTGATAACTATTACATTGAAGTACACATACCTGGGAGATTATATTACACTGTAGAACTTTCATAGACATCACAAGATTTTCAGTCACCCAAGAAAATGATAATGGAAATGTTGACTTGAATAAACTCTTTAGAACTCCTGCTTCTTTTGGATTGCGTGTCTTAAGCCATGCACTGACTAATGGATCCCAATCTAATCCAGATGAGCTCATGTAAACCTAGAAAAAAGATCCCAATCTAATCCAGATGAGCATGTAAACATTTAAATGATTAACTTAAAAATATTTTTATAATTGTAAATTATTTGAGATTTAATCAGAGGATGATGTACTCATATTTTACGCAAACTAAAATTTCAAAAATTTCAAAACATAGAAAATTACACAAAAGAAATATCAGGATTTTAGAATTTAATTTGTCTGCTGATGATGCAATTTTAAAGGTTTAAGTGCAAAAATAAAGAGAAATTATACTTCAGTATTGCTCTTTAAAATGTATAAAAAGTGAAATGTTTTTTTTAAAACATTAGTCATTCCTTTGAAAATGTTTTCTCTATTAATCATTAGTTAAACATAAACTATTCATGAAGCAGAATAAATTTATTCCAGCAAAAAAAGTGTGAAATTGTATCATGATGATTATAGTTTACCATTCCATTTCTTGAAACTGTGGCAGGTGATGCATTATCTATATTATGTGGTTCAAATATAATTTTGCAAGTAGGAGCCATGGCTAGTCGATCTCCATTAGCAAGAGTCAAAGTCTTATTATCATCCAAAACTGAATTGAGATTTTCAATCCATATGCTATCTACTGGTCCATCTAGAACTAACCACACATTTTCTCCTAGAAAAAAAAATGATGCATCGAAGCACAGAATGAGTAATGTAAAGACAAGCATGGAGAAGTTATTATTATTACTTTTTACTTCTTTTACTCTCTCCTTTACTTTAAAATCTTAAATTAGGTAATTTATAGATGGCAGAATTATTGATGGATTGATAGACTTTTAGGTTCTTGTATGATTAACTTTTCAGTCATGATATCCCTATTACAAAACTTTTCATAACAAAATTATTCATTCATTTTAAATTGAATCAGTTTTTGAAAATATACAGTGAAAAATAATGGAATAAAATAATAGTAAAAAATATTTTAAATGATATTTCATTTAATTCTATTTAACTTAAAATGATTCAAAAATTCAGAAGAATATGTAAAGTTACTTCTCTCTGTGAAGAAATTCTGACCGAAAAGTTTTGATAAGAAAATAAAAAAGTTTCATAAACAGCTCCTCTCAGAAAATACATTTTTCATTTTAATGCCTCTATAATTTAGAAATTTAAATCAAAAACTGAGTGCAACTGAAGTGGAAAAATATATATAAATATAGAATAAAAGAAATGGTGTATTATATTTTACGTTTGTATTCAGCATTCTATCACAACCACCGCACTCAGAGTGTAATATTTGAAGTATAACTACCTAAAACAGCTACAGTTCATTGCCTCATTTGGAGAGTGAATAGAAATAAGAGACTATTTTAGCACATGTTCAACGATGATAAGTGTTTGACAATATCTCCTACCAGATAATGAAAGTGGCATGCGCCAACTATCAGTAGGATAGTCTAGTGAATTACCATCCTTAATCTGCTGAATAATCTAATGGTGAGACTCTGTCAAGGAAATTCATTGAGACATAAAAAAATGACCCATTTCAATATCCTGGAGGTGGTTCAATTAAAGAGATCTGTTCTTTAGAAAATAATTACTGACCTTCACTTTGCCATGTAGCATGAAGAGTCAAAATACACCCCTGGAACTGGAATTGTGGAACAAAATTTGAGAAGTAAAGGAAGAAGATAAAGTCATATGAGTTGTAAAAGAAGCTGCAGAAGTGGTAAGGAAACCTCGGAGAGCAAGAATAAATCTCTGAAAAACTTAAAAATGATGAAATCCAGGATATTACTGAAGAATTCACACATATAAATATGGGATTGATTATACTCAGCTATTTTGGGTCATTAGGTAAGGAATCACGAAAGATATACAAGGGAATATATAGAAAGAGAAACAAGGAGGATATTAAAAGAAAGAGGTTCATGATGACAATGGGTGAAACAGAAGTTTTAAAAAATATAAACAAAAGTTAACTGTAAGAAGACAGCTAGATTTGACCCTGCAATACCAGAAACAGGCAACAGCTCACCTATATTTGGCCACTTCACACAATTTACTAAATATTTTCAATTTATAGTTGAAGTAGGTTCCATATCATAAAAGTTTGCAGCATTAATATTACAATGATGCCAATCTAAAGATTGTATTTTATCCAGTAGTTTCCAGAATTATACTGCAGAATACCTATTACTATTTTTCTAAGATAGGGAATAAATCATTTATTGTAATTCATTAGATTAGATCTTCATTACTGTGAAGAATTGTTGGGAATTAAAAAATCAAAAGATCTTCATATAGACTACATAAAAATGTAATTCAAGTTCCAAAGGATATATTTAAGAATGTAAAATATACCTTTCTTTAATCTTAAAGTTTTCCTCCAAAGAGCTGAAAAGATTCCATCTGTCCAGTCGTTAGTTGCAACATCCAGACGTCCAAACATTTGTGCAGCAGTTATGGCTTTTGGATTCATTCTCATCTCTCTGAAGACGATAACAAGAGAAAGAACTTCTTACAAGAGTTTAGTCCTATTAAAATCTCAACTTAGTTAAAGTTTTTAATTTTAATAAGCTCACTATTTCTGTTGATTATAATTAAGATTTGAGATTAATTGAAATTTAAAAAAATATATAAGACATTATTTTATCTACCTATGATTCTCTCCACAAGCTGTCAAAGCTCTCATTAAAGCATGAATACATGTAGTCTTTCCAGCTCCAGATGGTCCCAGAATCATTATTCCATGTCGCACACGTTGTGTCTCATACAGCTATGACAAAGCAATTAATTTTATTTATCTTATAAATGAAATATGATATTATTTTACTGCAGATGATTTTCATTTATTGGTATTTGATATGTATTTAAGTATGTATGAGTAAATAATTAGACTGGAATATAATCAAAGTCACAAAGCAGAAACAGAAAGCTAATAATTCAGCAGCATTTACACCTTTGAGATCAGTCCCATCTTTACTGTGATGAAAAATCTTGGCATATACACAATTACAATGGTTCAACAAATACAATTTCAACACTGCTTATTAAATCTAAGGTATAAAACTTACAATCAATCAAGGTAGCTAAATTAGAAGGTACTTAATAACATGAGTTATTGAGTTGAGTTATGAGAATGGTATGAATGATTATAATCGTTCATATTATCAAGCTAATAATAAATGAATGACAACAATAAACATCTAAATTAGTTATTCACTGATATTATAACAGAAATATGTAAATAATAGTCAAGTATAAATATTTTTAGCAAGCAGTTTTCCTTGAAGCTATTCACATTAGAAGGATAACTTTGTGTAAATATAATATTTTTTGAACTCCATATTACCTGAATCAGCTTCAGAACCCATGCTGGATGATAAATAAGACCCATTTCTTCCACTTCTTGAGCAATTGCCGATTCAAGTTCAGGATAAGATGTCTTTTCAAGTGATTGATTTGGAAATAGATCTGATACAAGGGACATAAAAAGTGGCTCATCTTCATCTGGAAGATGATGGAATACATTTTAAGCATAGAGTTATATAAATTATTTACTGCCTAACAGAATATATTTATTGGCAATGGGTTGAAACCTATACCATAGTATTTGAAACTACATTAACAAATGTTTTTTAATTTATGAAATCATTAACTTCATTATAAATTTTGGTTTCATTATGTATATAACATCAAATATGTTTGAGGGGAATCACAGTTGATTTAACTCTAAAGTGAATATTTTGCCCTCTGTTCAACTTAATCAAACTTCAAATCTGGAACTAGAATGTAAACTTCATCAATTATTTAGATCTAAAGTAAAAATTGAGGGAAGATAGGAAAGAGTTTGCAATATTCAGTATACCTACTCCTAGTATTCAAGCTGTTAAAATTTTCTCTAATCAACACCACTCAAAAAAGTATACAACATTTCATACATTTACATTTCATATTTACATTTTTAGATTGATAGAATTCTAACTTCTGCCTGTAAATTTTCAGAAGAAATAACAATTAAACAAATTCATTGTTAAATAGGAAGGTTGTTCCACCCTCCTGTTAGATTATATTTTACCAAGGAAAAGGTAACAAAACATATGAAAAAGATATAGATTATGGAAAGAAATTACCTATTCCAGCAAATATTTTCTTTTTATTAGCCAATTTCCAATCCAATAGCCAATGAACAATCCATATACCATAGGGAGGGTATCAGGGAAGGATATAGAAATTAGAGACAGATTTTGGAGTGACTTATCATGGATCTTGGAGTGACTGTGAATTAACTTTTAAGTATAGAGGAGGAGCTTATCTGTAACATGGCATCTGCCACAGAGTCTGTAACCTAGTAAATGTCAACCTATTTCTTCTTTTGGACAACAAAGTTCTCTAAGATAGAGACTTTTTTCCTCATTTGGCCATTTTCCTCAATTCTACACATTCATTATTCACATCAAATCTGTTATCTCTGATGCTAACCCAACCTCATGATAACAACTTTTTTTCTTGTTCCTCTTACACAAACATTTTTTAAAAATTTCTCCTAGAAATGATAGATCATCAAAAAATGTGTTGCATGTTAAAAATATTGTGGAAGATTACAAAGTATTTTTAATTTTCATACCCTCTTTTAATCTTGCCTAAAGTCAAATCATATATTAAGTGAAAATAAAATTTAAATTACATGTAAACCATAAAACAAAAGTCATTCAATTTATGTCATAATTAGCAAATGTTTGACAAAGTTACCGATAAGTTTAGAGAGATTCATATCCCGAAGGACTCTCATGACAATTGTACTTTCTGAATCTTTTGAATTTACTCTTTTAGCTGCTCCTAATGTTCTCAGAACAGAAAGTATGTTCCTAAGACCAAAATCATAATGCACCTAGAGTAGGAAAAATGTAAATTAACTACTTATTAAACACATGGAACAATATATTCATATATATTTATATATTAAGCAAATACTTAAATTCACAAATAAAGTAAACTTTACATACTTGTTTTGTCAATTGCTCTTCACAAAGTTTGTAAAGAGTATAAAATTTTCTTGCCAATGTAATATTTTCTAAAAATCCACAACTTGCTAATTTCACACGTATGATGATCTGTCTATCGGGTACCATCATTGCAACAGTTCGAAATTGAATTTTCAAATTTTCTGGCAATTCTTTACGACCTGCATAACCTGGGTTCTAGAGGTTAGTAGAAGAATGAAGTAGATTAGATACCAATTTGAGATAAACAAAGCTTCCATCATCCTTGAATGAAATTCATTCAAAATTTCATATGTAAACTTGTACCATTGTGATAAATATTCCAAATTCGGGGCAGAGATCTACCACATCACCATCTGTAAAAACAAAATTCTTCTTCTTTTCTCTCTTAGCAGCAAGAACAACTGCAATCTGTTGAGCTGCTACTGATAATACTGGTAATTCAATTCTGTTAAATTCATCAAAGCATCCCCATGATCCAGATTGTGCAAGACCTTAAATGTATAGATTATAAAATGTAATAGGTTTATGTTATCACATTACATTTATTCAGAATTACTTTTAATTCAATTATTATTCAAAATTAGAATACCCTTGTAAATTCTTCCAAGACCTCTGTAATCCATTTGGTCTGAACAATTAAAGACAACAACATATTTTGCTAAGGTTTTTCCCATGTCTTTCACTGTTTCAGTCTTTCCTGTTCCTGCAGGACCACAAGGTGAGCCACCCATACTCATTGCAAGAGCTTGAGCAAGAGTTATGTAGCATCTGTAGAGAGGAAGGCATTTTTATGGCATATCCCTTAATCAGGATTTTAAATTTAAATAATTTGAGAATATATATCTTTGGGAAAAGTATTTAAAGATTGAAAACATTAAAATGTATTCTAAATATTTTAGTAAGTAAGGTTTTCTGAAATTGAAAATATATTAGGTGTTCATCAGTAAAATAGACAAATGATTATACTTGTATTTTTTTGGTAATACATATGTATAGCTTACCTATCAGTTAATGGCGTAATGACTAATCTTTCTGTGCAGCCAAGATATTCATTTTGATATGTGAAATTTACATCTGTAATGGATATCCAAGTCTTATCTAAGTCCTCTTTGAAGTAGAATCGGCATTGTTTGAGCCACTCAAAATCATTTATCGAACGAACATTCAGCCGACACTAAATAAAAAGAAAATGAATTAATGCAGTATATGTTAGCTATTTATTAGGTTTGAGATTTGTGGAGATAATTCAAATTACAACAAAACTGAATTTTCTTTGATGATTTAGATGTAATCCATAAATAAAGTGAATTTTACCAAAACAAAAACAAACCAGAGAGGATTTTATTTTATACGTATCTGAACATGAACTCATACATGCATAATTGATAAAATTGGCTAACTATACGTAAATAATGTACATCTAACTTTTAAGGTATTTTGGCCATTTTCAATCAAGAATTAGAAATAAATCTCAAAAGGATAAAATTTACATTAACTCTAAATAGTTGATATTCTCTTTATTGGAACATGACAAGATCTATAAATCTTTTATTTATTTAATGTTCTTAGTGGAGTAATCGCTTGATTTTATTTTTTCATTACAAATTCAGTTTGATGAATCTTTTATGTTGATCAATGGGTAAACTAGGCATTGAATATTTCATACAACAATACACAATAAAAATTTTATTTGTTGTAATAATTAATAATTTATTTTGTATATTCTATTTAAAAAATTTCAATAAGCAGTGTAATGCACATATTTGCAAAATATTTAGTACTATTAAATATATTTAATTCCTCAGTGTTTCATAATATAAAATTACTGATTAATTACAGAAAGTATTTTGAAGTTATTAAAAAATTGCTTAATTGAATGTAACATAACCTTATATTAGGGAATTCAAGATAGAGTATTCATTCAAAAATCCTGGATTATGTATCATTTTCTAATACTGTATTCTTGACCTGCTTTTAATGAGCCAAAAGCTGAAAAATATGATTCTTACATAAAATCATCAAGCTTTGAAATCAATTATTATAGAAGATAGGGAACCTCTAGGATATATTGATATAGGAAAGATTTTTTCAAATTGTTTTCATAGCTGAGACAATATGAAATTTAAAGGGAAAACTGAAGTAAAGTGGAAATTTTAAAAAGTATGTCAGTGATACTTACTAGGATATCAAATATATCTCTCTGATGGACATGTATGGTAATCAATGTTTCAAACTTAGTTCTATCAATTTTAGAGAGATCTCTAGTCGTTTGATCAATCAGTGTATTCAGAAGTTCCAAAAATTTATTATTAGTTTCTGACATAATTTTTTTGTCTTGCCGAGCTTGTAACAAAGCTGCTTCTGCATCTCTCGTCCATATCATTTGAATACCGAGGATTCCAACCTATGAAACTGCTATTTATTTTATCTGTCATTATATATCAGAATTTCATTGATTCATTATAAAAAGCTATTCCTCTTGCCTTAATTTACATACCTGTGCTGGCATTTTGTCTAAAAATGATAAAATATTAAAATTAGCATCATTGACCAATGAAAATGCTTGTCTAATTACAGAATGTAAGGACTGCTGAGATGTTTGCAGGAGAGAAGTCAACCAAGTTTCCACACTTCCTTCAGCCCGTACCGCTCTTTCTAGCTGTAAATGGATAGATACATGTGTATGTGAGTATAATATAAGAAGATAAACATCCATTAAATATGTATTTTTGATGTCTTCAGCAATATAAAAAGAGAAGTCATTTGATTTAAAATTCAATTATAAGATAGCCAGCAGCTTTAAAAGAATTTCTAAGAGCAAAGAAAAATTACTGACTTTTCATTTATAGTTGTAATTTATACATGAATGTTTATTCAGAGTAAGTAAAATACCTACTAAATGATAACTAAAGATTTCAAAATAAATGAAAAATCACTTTTTTTTTATCGAAGAGATAAATTCCAGTAGAGTCAAAAAAGAATCAACTGTGATTCTTTAATGTTGTAATGTAAAAGGAATTTTGGCTAGAATTTCAAAAATAGGGAATTTTACAAAGTTGTTTAACTATGGGAAAAGATTCACTACATAGAAGAGAGACAGAAAATTGAAAATGGTTGGTAATGTATAAAATTTTTATGAGATTTGTTACTATTATAATTCAGAAAAATTAAACAGGTGATTCTTTTTATAAGGAACTAGTTTGAAAAATATACTTCAAAATTTAACAAAAATATTCAATATTATTTGAAATATTAACACATTTTTGTCTTATAGCTGGGGATGTAGGGATAAATATGAGAGAATATACTATTATAAAGATATTTTTAAACAATTTTTAAAAAGAATCAAATATATTAACTGAAGTTTATTGGGGTACAGATGTAAGGTTTTATAACCAGAGGATAAGGATGATTGTCATCATTCTATAAATAATAAATACAAAAAATATATAAATAATAAATTTAAAATAAATTTACTAAGTTTTTAGCAAGAATCTTTGAGTTGGAGAAGCAGTAATCAAATGGACAGCATTAAATAGGTTTTAAAATCTCTCAGTACATACCATTATCACTTCACCTTCTGAAGATACAATTGCTAACATTTTATTGTATTCAGTTTCATGAAATCGGACATATCGAGTATTATCAAAAATTGATAATAAGTGATTTTGAATGGTATGTGAATCAGAAGCTTGTCCAAGAATCTCAAGTAGAGCAGGGTCAGAGACAAAGAAGAAGCGAGGAAACATCATCCTTTTCTTCTCAAGGTATCTATTAGTAAAAATCACCATTATCTAATTAAAATAGATATGTATCAGAGTACTTTGTGAAATACTTGAAATAATCTTAGGACAGAAATGTATAATCATTAATGAAGCATATGAGTAAAAGATTTTGTTAAATATACTTAAAGAATATAATAATGCAGAAGGAGTATTTACAGTATGAGTTTACAAAGAGAGAGAATAAGTATGCAATAAATTCATTTGATTGTTTTTTTCTTTACTTTTTGTCAATTCTTACCCGCTTAATGATTTCTGACACAATTCCAGCTGCTCTTGCAGATGAGGCAAGAGTTGTTTTAACAAATCATCTCCTACACAGCAGGCCACAACTCCAGGAGTTTCATGAGCACGTTGCATAATTTTTTGCCATGATTTGTCTATTTTGCTGAATCTGAGAGATTTAAGAAATTTTATAAACATTTTTATAAAATAAATTTTTGTAGATTTTAATTTAGTTTACTTTTAACTTTTCAAAATATTTTATAAATGATATCTTAAATATGTAAATAAATGGAATATAAAGTATTCATTTTTAGATAACATATTTGTAGCTGAATAATATTAAACTTATTTTTTATCCTCTTTAAATACTGATTATACCTTTGAAATGCCAAGAAATAGGTGAAAAACAAAAGTTACAAATGGGAGAATATTAGGTTATATATATATAACAAAAATTTTGAATGAATTTTTAAAATTTCGGCTTTTTAAAAAATAATTTAAAACCCTAGACTAACCTTTTAGCTTCTTTAGGAAGTTGTTTAGCTATATCACCACCAACAAAAACTGCCTCTAGATACACCCACATATTTTGCACTAGAAGCCACCTTTCAAGTATTTCATTGGTGTTGGAAAGATCTGATACCCAATGCTGTATTTGTTTGCGAAATGGAGCATTATATCTGAGGAAAATTATTATTTAAGGCAAATTTAAATAAAAATAATAGATTTAATATTTCTATTTACAAATTATTTAAATTATATAATCTTTTAGCACTTAGAAATTAGAATATATGCACATCCATATAATATTTTTGAAAAATCCTGGGAACATTGAGGCAACTCATGAGCTTGAATTGGACAGAAAACTTTAAAATAAGAAAGATTCAAACTGTCTTTGATAAATTTGTTAGGGCTGATTCATTTATGAATTAACAAGTTTGAATTTAGCGTTTTAATAATCAAACATAATGCATGAGTTTCATGCAATATCAAAAATTATCTTTTGCATACATCCTTAGCCTCTTCAGAAAAGAAAACTGACCGATTGGAGAGCAAAGATCCAAGAACCATTAGGCTGTCTTCCAACTGTCCAATAGTTTCTGCTGTTGTGTCTCCTCTAAGAAGCAGCTCTCCTCTGTTATTGAAGGTCATAAAAGTGAGCTCGTGAACTGACCACTCATTTGTAACTTGCCTAAGTTTTGCTTCGATATCTTTTTCTTTCATTGCAGAAATACAAATATCCTGAATAAAATAATAAAGAATTTTATTTTACTAAAAAAGAATCAAAACAAGTTTGATTATCATTGAAATCACTGCAGGCATATGCTCAAACATACATTGGTGTGTCATCTGGTAGCAGTGTTTACGACTCATATTTACATTTCACTGCAACAATTAATTACCCCACAAGCAATATTAAGTTTTGCTGAATGTTGTGCATACTATATATGTACAGTTTAAAAAAGGATTTAAGTATCAAACCTCAATATCTTCTTTACATCTGAGCAGCGGTGCTTCCAAAATATGTTTTAAACAAAACCCTTCTGCTTCTAATTCAAAGGTATGCTGAGTTATCTCCATTATCCTCTGCCAGTGTCTTGGTTTCATTGCTTTGTTGGCCATTAATTCCAAAAGAGGACACATGTCATTAAAATCATCTATGGTTCTTTTTAGAGCATGGAAAGCAGGCCACTCTTTTAATCCTTTTGGCAATTTCCTACACCTAAGTGTTACAAAGAGCATTAGAATTAAAAAAAATTATATTCAGAATTCCAAATAATTTGTTAACTACACTATAATGAGATTATAACTTAATATGATTGAAATATGAATAATCAATGTTGAAAAAATAAAATGAAAAATGCAGAAATAGTCCAAAATACTTTCTTTAAATAACTTTTGAAAAATATCATTATAAATTTTAGTACAACATTTTTTGATTCTTACCTGTTTTGAAATTCCATGAGCTCATTATTAATCTCTTCAATGTTGACATCTCCCCAAGGTATGTCATAGTAGCTGCTGACTCGATCTATTACATCATTATAGAGTTTATAAAGTTTTTGTAGTAAGTTTAACTCTTTTCTGATTTGAGCAAGTTCAGGGTATTCAGTAATTGGTAGACCAAATAATTCTTCACCACTCTGATATGTTTGTAACTTTCGCCACATACCATCAAAGCGGTTCTGTAAGGTGGAAAATTAACCTTACATAAAATTTTGTTTTTAACACTTTTAATGTCTATTATTATATTTGTCTATAAATACCTGGAAAATTATGAGACGATCTGATGCTTCCCTTGGAGATAATCCTGCCATCATTGGCCCAGAAGTACGATATTCATGGCAATAGTCAATGCTATCACGTCTGAATTTCTGCAAATTTTTCTTAAGTTCATCTTCCAGGTGTGGTTGCATGTTCAACAACAGTAGATGGGTGTCTAAAGCCCTAACTTGTAAGCGTTGCCAAGTATAACGAAGATTATCTACTTGTTCCAAATCTTCTCTATCCACTGGTACTTCATATCGAGATACTACATTGAATGCTTCCTAAGATTTTTTGAGGAGGATAGAGAAATTAAAGAGAATAAAAGATTAATGCTTATTTTACCTTTCAAAATTATATTTATTATAAAGAATTCTTAGTTTTACTCAAAATAGAATTATCATGATCTAGAATAAATTTTTTACCTCAATAGGATCTATCTTTATCTCCATGTCCACTTCTTGGTCTCTTATTTTTTTTAGAGTTTCCATAACCAATCGTACATCATCCAAGTCCCTAACAGGTCGATCCAATTTGCGGTCCATCTCACTCATCACTGCATAAGCATGATCCATTTCTCTTTTGTATCTCTTTCTCAGAGCTTGGCCAATACGATATGTACAGGAACGTATTTCTGTTAGAAGTCCAAATTTCAGCTTTTCTATTGACAGTTAAAGAAATCATAAATTTTATGGATCAGCCTATAAAGTTGTATTTGATAATTAATTTGAGAAAAACCATCTGACAAATGAAAATTCAACGGATGAGAAATAGAATATTCTATAAAGCTAAATATTATAGGATATACAATCGTATCACACTAGTTGTGAAGTCAGGATTTGACTAACTTTTATCTATGCAATATTTGAGACAGGTTAATTTTGAATGAGCAAATCAGAATTTTAAAAAGGTATTTATAACTACGATGGAAAATTTTCAGTCTTTTGGATTTTTTTCCATATAAGAAATTATATATATATATATATATATATATATATATATATATATATAAAATTGAAACTTAATTTGATTATCATTGTGTTTTTACATTTGGGTTGAATGAATTTAAATCATTGATTAATGCAAAAGGTTTATAAATAAAATTTTAAGTTTCTATAAAGAAGTTAGTGATTCATCAGTCAAACAATGATGAATATAAGAAGAAAGGAATTCTTGATTTTGCAGTAAATTTTGATAAAAAACAATTTTGATGATAACACTAAAATTAAATACCTTATTTTCAACGAAAATTTTGATCAAACATGCTTTATGTACAAAATTAAATAAGTCTATCTATCTAAGATATATGTTGGTTAGTAAACAATTTTATTAGGATAATATAATTTCTCAAGCAAATTTCAGTTCAATTTGCCCTCTCTCACATAAATCCTGTTACTATCATAACTCTTCCCAGATAAGAAAAATTTAATTCACCTGGGCGCAAACCCCAGGTTTGGTGCCCTGGCCATAGCTAATATTGTTTGTTTATGCTTTTGTGCAGAGAGTAAATTTGTGTTAGAGGCAACATAACAATATAGTCCAACAAAACTCTAACATCTATTTTTAATGTTATTTTTGCTGTTTTTAGATTCCCTTTATTTGGTGAAGTATATCTATATATAGCTTATTTGAATACTATTAAAATGAGAATTATCAGGAATGTAATTTAATGATATATATATATCTTTCTTACTTAAAAATACTCACCTGTTGAAATAGCAATACAAGTTCCTATTTTGTGAACATCTGACTCAGTTGATAACTGAGACTCTAGCTCTCCATGTCTACGAAGTGATGACTCATAATCAAGAAGTGTAAGGCCCTGAGGCTGATTGTGTGTCTGGCCTAAGCTAGCTTTTGTTCCATCTCCTGTGCTCCATAAGAAATGATATGGTTTCCAATGTTCCATGAACTTTAGAAGCTCCTTTGGTGAAAAATAATATGTTGGTGATATTGGTAAAGCATCTCCACCTTAAAAGTGCTAATTTTATTACTATCAGTCTTAAAAAAACTTAAGGGTGTTTAATGAATTACCAGCTATATGCTAGATTCACCTAGTTAAAAGACATCCTTATCAGAAATTGAAAAATTCTAATTTATTATTCAAACCCTAATGTCCAGCTTGTTACTCTAGCTAAGTTTAAAAGGTTTTTTTGAAAATATTGGAAAATTGCGTTTGTAAGGCAATGGATTTGTATGAGTTGATGCCATTAGGATTACCTTTTCTCTGGTATAAAGGAAATACTTTGAAAGTTTTAAGGGCAGAAGATAAGCTGTCAGTGAGGAAGGAGGTATTAATAAGGTGAAGTAGAGGGCCCTTAATTAGGTTGAAAGATTGTTGGATAATAAAGTTTAGAACATCGTCAATATGAGCAATAAATTTGGAACCGCAATCCATAATAATGGATTTTAATTCATTTAAGGCAGGTAGAAAGATAAAGAGGAGAAGCATAACTGTGAATGTTCATATAATTAAAAGGATTAATTGGCTGTCTAGGAGAGGGAAGTGAGGTAAAACGTTGATTAAAATCGGAAGCCAGTATGTTGGGATTTGGTGAGTCAATAATGTTGTGTGCTTCATTTTTTTGACTCATTAATGATCTTCCGTATCTCACGAGATTTATTGGAGCAATTGGACAGCCTGTGATAATTGTACGTACTATTGGCTTAAGAGAGAAGAGGAGTTAAGTTAAGGAGTAAGATAACATACGAGACAAATGTGTACAAATGATTTCAAACTGCTCATTAAAAAGAAACTATAGTCTGTTCCACAATACCTGGCAGTACGGGAAGTAAATGGGGAACTAAATGCACGTAAATTGCCGTAAGGGACCAATTTACTCTCTCCCCGGTACTCATTTCATCGGTACAGCAGAGATTTAGGGAGAAAATTCATATTTTCAGCTTATGTCCGATGATATTTACTTAAATTATGGTGAAGTTTGGAAAAAATTTATCATTCTACATAGTGATGAAGTTTTCAGATCTTTATAACAAAAGAAATAAATTTTACAGACAAACGAAACAAATGGCTGTACAATTGGAACGAGAACATGAATAAAACTGCCATTACTTTCACTATATCCAGCATTAAATGCTTGTTTTTTCTTAGATTACTCTTAATATCTCATGAATACTTTACTTTTTGAATTTTATACTCGAGAGCGAGATGCGGATCAATTTGAATTACGCTCTCGTATTTTATCTCGATTTCTCTCGCTCCAAGTTTTTCGTAACGTAGCACAGCGGGCTAGAATCGAAAAGAGTTGGCCAAAAATAGGAAATAGGTTTTTTTGAGTGCGGACTTTGAAACTTTGCATCGTCAATCTCAAATAAATTGTGCATCGACTGTAAAAGTCATTTAACTTAGTTCCCGCACATTAAAATTTTACAAGGGGTCAAAGTTGACCAAATTTCGACAAAAACGGCCGTTTTCGATTCTTCGCAGAATTCTTAAATTTCAAACCAACGCTGAACCAAAATGAATAAAAGGATCGGACTAAAAGCTATTTCATGCTATAAACCTATTCTTTATTCTTAATTTGAATGATCATACTTGAAACTTTGACTACTTTACAGGACAAAATGGCGGACCCTTTTGAGAAGCGGAGAGGCGATTTTTGTCTAAAGCGAGGAAAATAGTTGTGATGTACAAGGAGTTACTTATGCCACAGTCCTCGTGGAAGCTTTCTGAAGGAGGATCTGAAATAAAATCCTGCGCCTTTGAAAAATAATTCGACTTTTATACAACGATGCGAAAACTTTTCATTTAGGTGCTTTACTTCTTTGCTCATAAATATCGTATTTGCTGTTTTTGTGGTTTATGAATGTCATTGCATCAGATTTAAGGCACATTTTCTGCATAAAGTCCTGATTTGTATACTCAGTCTACGTATTTCTAATGGCTCCATGTATTTTAAATAGGAGGATGAAAAATGCATCTTCCTACGAGGCTATTCGTTTCCCCGTTAAGACAATACTGCCAATCATTTTGGAACAGACTATAGAGTACAAATTTTATACAACCATAAAGTATTCTAAACAAACATAGAATCTTACTTGAGAAGAAATTGGGGTGGGGTCGAATTTCAATGAGTTTAAAAATATTTTCGGTGCAGTCGGAGGAATAAAATTTTATGTGACTATAGCTGATATATATTTCTACACAAAAATAACATTTTGGTCATGGGTTCGATGCCAGGTGGTGAAATATTTTCAAATTTTAAAAGATCGTATCTAGATTAATATGATAAAGATAAATTGTTTATATGATCTAGATAAATCAAACTTTGTACACTTATAGATACTTATACAGTCTACTTTGAAAAATTAACCGTTGTCTAAGCGTCATGGATTCTATTCCAGAGAGACTCGTAATCTCGATTTTCCCCATAATAATACATGAGCTAGATATTCGAAATTTTTTAAGGCAAATTTCCGATAATGTAGAATATCTAAAATTCACTCATCAATAGAAAGGCCATATACCATTATTCATATGACATCAAATTGTTGTAAATGGAATATTTGCAGTATTTATACAGACAATGATACTCTTATGAATGATGAAATACTTTTAGAGGGAAGGTCCTTAGTTCGACACCTGAGCGGGAAAAATGTTACCACGAGATATTCATGGGAAATCGTGCTCAATTCGATAGGTTGTCAAAGGGTTAGGAAAACCTTTTATAAGAATATATGAATAATAATTTAATATGAGATAAATCTTGCTGCTGTGTTATTTTGAACCTCTTGCCTTTTTGCAATAAATTAAAAAGATTAAGAACCTCAAGGTTGATTTTTTAAATTCAAATATTTAGCTTCAAGATATGGTCTAAGAGATTACTGTGAAAATAAATTGTAATTAATCTAATACTGTTTACTTAAAATTACTGATTAATGAAACTTTTCTGATGAAAAATAAAAGTGAGCAACCATCATGTTGTACTCTAAAGAATAATATGTTAGGTATAGTAAATGCACTATTTAGAATGATAAAGGCAGAAATGGGATTTGAAATTTTGAGACAGTTAAATACTTCTATTTCTCTTTCTTATTCTCTCATTAATCACTTGAATGGAAGATTATAAGGTGAATATCATAAATTTAGAGTTCATTCTTCAATAGAGAATCCTTAAACAAGATTCTTGGGTTAAAAATATTAAACATTACATATTACTCACTGGACGAAGTTCATTCATACATGTTGATAGTAAAGAGAGAGTTTTGAGAACCTCTTTATTTTCCATAACATGGGCATGAAAATTTTTCTGCTGAACAGGGAAGACAGGTCTATCTTCTGATGCTGCACGGTATAAACGACGTCGCCTGCGCTTTTTTGCATCTTCTGTGGTGCGCCCTCCATTACCTCCAGCCGGTCCTGAACCCCCCTGGGGGTCAATTTTTGAAACTACTAGGTCTGCCATTTTGATGGCCTGCCGCCTAAGTGCAAGCCTCTTCCATCCAACACCCTATGCTTGCCCAAGATGGATATAAAAATTTGGATTGGATGCAGGAAATTGGGATTCAAGAAAGGATCCAAAAAGAAGAACTTCAGAAAGGTAGAATAATAAGTTTGAAGTTGATGATACAAAAAAAGACTTATGCTACTCCATACAAGGGATGCATTAAAATATAATACAGAAGAGAGATTAAACAATAGGAATATAAAAGAGTGTAGAGAAATAGTAGGAGAACATGAAATTTTGGACAACAAAGAAAGTATTTATTTGAAGCAAAAAGGTGCATTTGGTATCAGTATACCATCTAGGAATAAAATATCATAAAGATCTAAGATGATATCAGTTAAAATACTTTAAGAAACTTGAAAATCTCAATCAGACTTGAATTTATCATAGAGAAAATTGCTTAAAATTTCTTTGTTGTACCAAGAATGAATGGGTGCATTAAAGGACTATGAATTTCAGAGATGAGAAGTAAATAATATTTTTACTGAGAGATTAAGATTTTATGAATGATTGATTAAGGTTTTTAAAGCAATTAAAATAGCTCTGAAGAAATATCCATATTTATATAGAATTAATCATACAAATTTGATAGATTGTGAGATTTAATGAATGCATGGTCTATTTTAATTCATTAAATGAAGGAAACCAATTATTGAGTATTACAATGGTTAACTGATTCTAGAAAAAGATATTTATTTAGGATTTAATCATTTCATATCTTCATAGAATCTACATGTAAAATAAGTAATTATTTCAGTTTAAATAATTATATTAGAGTAGATTATTCTTAAAGCTTAGCAATAAATTTTAGAATAAATTTTAAAAAATAAATTCTATCAACAATAAAGATGGTATTGGAAGAGTAATAATTCAAGTGAATTAATATATTTATATTCTTATTCAATAAATTAAGTTAATCACATTATTAGAATCATATTACAACTGTATGAAGATGTCTAGATTAATGAAAATATAATTTGAGTTTTCCTTATAATAAGCACATATGGTCAATAATTATGAGTGAAAATTTTATTAACCTCCTTTATTCATCCAGATAAACTCTGAATTTTAATATATTAGTGAATAAGGTAAAAATACCCATAGTATCCTTAATTTTTGATAAATTTCTTGTTTGAAATTATTAAGTTCAATTACAGAAATACCATTCTTAAAACAATGAAAGTGAATAACAGCTAGAGGATGAAATACTTCTTGCATGCCATATTTCAAAAATTACAGCCAATTCACAAATTCAATTAAAAATAAGAACCATTCTCACAAAAATGTCCATTCAAAATAAACATGTTTATTCTACTGAGCTTTCAACTACTCTAATAAAAATATATTCAGATCTATAAATAAAAGTTTACAAACAAAGAAAGTAAATAAACTATGTATTTCCATGCAATATATCAAATAAGAACATGATATCAAATTCATTAAATTTAGGGAATAAGCTGAATTTAGATTTAAAAGCTAGGAATAATACTAACATAACATCTTTTGAATTTTAATATTGTGATGAATTAATTAACTAAGGTGCATTGAATTTTAAAATTAAATCAAAAACAGAGACATGCTTAAAATATTGGATAGGATATAATAGAAAGAATAAGGTCTGATTGGAGAAGAACATCCTAGGCAAGCAAAGGATATTTTTATCTACATATCAATGACTGACCTTTTTTCATTCAGTTCTTAAGGATTTTTCCCTTTCTGAAGGATTATAGGATACTGAGAAAATTTAAATAAATTTTGTTTGCATTTACAATAAGCATAATTAAGAAGCAGTTTTGGTGATGTAGCTCTTTTATCTTTATATACAAAATATTATTGTATGTGAAATAATACTTGTATAAATACTATGGGAAGATATCCATTATTGTGAAAAGTGAATTTTAAGTATTATAAAGTTTCTTTTATGAATACATTATTGAGATATTTAACTTATTATTACTTCCATTTGAATTTTGTTTTAGGTTTTACTTCCATGAAATACCTGCTGAGCTTTGCCTCCAGTCCACTGAGATACACCTCTAGAAACTCCTGCAATACATTTTCCAACAGTGATTAAAGAATCTTGTACTTCTTCAAGATTTGGCCGAACAACAACATTAGGTATCATTAAAGTTCCATGAAGAAGAAATACTGGACTGAAGGGGCAACTTCCAGTAATATTTCCTTTAAAAGAAATTCAATTACTAGTATACAGTTATTGAGAATTTTCATTGATGTGGTGAAAATAATGAATCTATAATTATTTTTGACTTTTAATTACTGATATATCTATCAAATTTCATATTACTGTTTGGACTAAATGTTAAACAATTTTTTAAAATACAAGAATATTCACCAGAATCACTCAAGGATGATGTTGTCAAAGTAAATCTTCTACGTACTGCATCCAAAGATTGTCGTGTGACACGGGTGAGAACATCTACAACTTTGCGTGAGTAATAACGCCTCATCTCGGAAACAGCATTCCTTACCATTTGCTGCATACCCTGGATTTAAATCACGATGAAATTGTGAGTTTCATTTTAAAAATTTGTATCTTACAGATATATAGATTTTCATTGTGTTTATGTAAATTTTACTTGCTTTTAAACTAAACATTATTGATATTTTTATATATTTAATTGGAATACAAATAATTTATTATCAAATAAAATGTTAAGATTCATCTTATGAGCTTTTCATATTTTCAACTGATAATTAAATTTTAATTTACTTTTGAGAGTCCAATACCCCCTGCTTGCTGTAGCAGGGTGTGTGGCTCATCAAAGCAGGCCCAAACAGCAGTCCAATCTTGCTGCTGTTCTCCTCCTTCTCCTTGACTTGCTTGCTTTTTTGCCTTAGTCTCTAGTTCTGTTGGAGGGGCAGCTCCTATGACGCTACCGTCAGCAGCTATACTTCCACCACCTGCATTTTCTCCTCCTGCTTCAATTTCTTCACTTGCTCCTAACATATAGCATATTATGGACATTACAATGAGAGATATAACTGATATTAAATCAACCTATACATCTTAAGGAAGGTTTGACTCCATTTTAAATCACCTGTCAAAAAATCAAAAATATCTTGATCAGAATTTCCTTTGAAAGCTAAGGCAGCACGTCTCACTAGCTCTAATATCTCTTCAACAGCTTCTTCAACCATCAAGCTTTTCCGATTTAATTCCTAAAAGAGAATCATAATCACACATTAATTATCATTAGTGAAACCTATTTACATGAATATGACAATTATTCAATTTTGTTCCATTACTAATGCAGCTTGGATGCAATTAGCTTCTGTACGTTCCAAAAACTCCTCAACGGAGCAAGGTTCATCCTCTGGAAGAATTTGAAGAGTAACTTTTTGCATGCTTGAAAGAACTTGAAGAATCCTATTGGTATAGACATCATGTACCCTGGAAAAATACATTTAAATGACATTTAAAATGCATTCCTCTTACATTATAAACTAGATCAAATCAGACAGGTACATCTTATTGCCATGTTGTGGTTGTTCAGAAATTTAAAAAGCTCATTAGATAGTGGATTACTTTTAATCATTTCTAATTACTTAATTATTTTTATTTTCTAATATACTTCTATCAAAATTAATTATTTTTATTTACTTCATGCAATGTTAATATTAGATCTGTTGACCATTGAATTTTTTTGTAGTATAAATTCTCAAACCATAAATTAGCCTCTTAATCAATTTGGTATTAGAAACTAGTGTAAAAGAAGTATTCAATACCTGGTAACTAAGACATCAAACTGCTTTACTGCCTCAAGAGTTGATAGATAGAAGGATTTCCAACTAGAATCTGTCCATTTGATAGTATTTAGTCCTGGTGTTAGTAGAGCTGTCAAACGTACCAGTTGCGGCAGGAATAGAGGACGCACTTCTAACTTCACTCTACTAACTGTAGCTAGGAACTGATTCAGTAACAGCTGGAAATTATGAATCAAAGAGATAAATTTAGATTTTAAAGAAGCTTTTTTGACTATTGGAGCTGACAAGTCTCTTAAGATCTATAAATAGTTATCAAAATAACTGCTAGGGTATTCTCAACTTCAATAATTGGTAATCTCTGTGACTGTACAGTTTAATCATTTTAAATAGGTGGTTAGGTAATTAATTTAATCATTAGATATAGATGGTTTTAGTTCTCTTCATTTCCTGTGGGTAGTTATTAACATCTTGCCAAGATACACACTTAGAATATAAGGAGATACAAAGAATCCAAGGAAACACAATACCACACAGATTGGAATTAAATAACTTGGTAACAGTGGAAATGAATCATTGTTCTTCATGTACTTTGTTAAAATAGAATTGATTTGAAATGGTGATTTGTTATAACTTACTTGCATGGAGTCATTAACTGTGGTGAAATAATCCTGCTTTGATAAAAGGGTAAGAGTGACAATTGGTATTGGTATTGACATTTTTGCTAAGCATCCAGCTTCACGAATAAGAAGTCTAATACGTTGGTCTAAGTTAACCTTCAATCTTCCAGTATCAGAGCAGAGGCATAGAATATTTTGGCTGAGGCAATCATTAACAACCCAAACCTTGATCAGAAAAGAATGGAGAATATATAAATATATATATCATATGAAATGAAAATGACTGATGGTATTATATACCTATATTCATAATGCTTTATCTTAAAATAATTGAGAAGTGTATTAAGAAATAGTATCGAATGGAAATTCATATGAAATAAAATGTATGTTCTGACAGCAAAATAAGCAAACAGAAAATAGTTTTACATTTATTTTAAAAAATATTTTTTAATAATATTTATTTAATAAATTATTTATTTATAAGTTTTTTTTATCAAACTGAGAGGACTTACATTATGATTCATCCATATGTTGGTTATTTCATTCTCATAGCTATTCAATGTAACACAAACTGTTGAATGTTTTCTAAGAAGATCAGAAGTTGCAGGTAATGTTCGAAGAACAGGATGAGATGATATACTTTCAACCATATCCTCTAAGTGACTTTTGAGAGATCTAACCCATTTGATTCTGCCTATCAATAGGAAAAATCAATATTTCTTATAAAGGTCAAACTTGAAGGAAGGTACTAACAGACAGAATAAAGAAGAATGAGAATGATCAGAGCAGTAAGGATAAAAATGCAAAGAACTTTATTAGTGAAAATTTTTAAAGGTAAATTAATAAATACTAGGAATTAAATTACAATGAAATAGAGTATACTAAGAAGTACCTGCAATAGGAGGAAAATATCTTGGTAGGGGAGGATCATCTCTCTGTCTACGAAACATCTTAAGGATGCGATCAACTTCTTTCTCACAATACTTTAAGACACGGTCATACTTTTCATCCATTCTAGACAAGGGAATCTTTTCACTGACCTAAAATTTAGCAATATCTAATGAATAAGATAGGAAACCTTCATTATTGTACTCATGAACATGCATATGTTTTCTCATTATTCATTACCTTTTCAAATCTTAAGAGGAAGCGAATCCCCTGAGGAGTTTCCCAAACATTAGCAAAGTTTGTCTCTATAAGTTCACTGATACTTTCCTTTAATTGATCTGTTTGTTTCAAAAATTCTTTCAAATCATCATCAAACTCTTTATTACGATGGTCCAAGTAATCATACATTTTAGTTGTTACTCCAGATTTTGCATCATCAAAAGTTTTCATTGCTTCCTCTAAGGCTGATAAATAAAGTGTAATAAGAGCAGTTGTGAAGTTCTTAGAAATATTCATTGATCAACCACAATTTAATATTCACAATTAAGACAAATATCTTTTAAAAATGTATAAAATTTACCTTCACCCAAAAGAAGACCTGAAAAAGAAAAAAAAATTAAATAACATTTCAAAAAAATTAAATAACATTTCAAATATATATATATATATATATATATATATATATATATATATATATATATATATCTATTATATATAGACGCTTGGGGGGGATATATATATATATATATATATAACATACGAGTAAAGGTGCGCTTGCTTACAGCAAGCAATATGATAATATATCTTTTAATAAAATGTAAGATTTTCCGAAATATATTCTGAAAGGCCATTCTAAACATAACGTATATGACATTTTTGCAGCGAGCATTGCATTGATTTCGATTTCCCATGCATATCTTACTGCAGCATTATTTCCGCCCTGGCGTCGAACCAAGGCCATTCAACGAATAAAACTGTCATTATTGGCTTGAGTATGATTGACTTTATAAATATTCCGAATATCAAAAGGAAATTCATTCAGGAAGTACCTCAAAATGTGTCCTAAATTCCCTATGCATTTCAAATGGAGATATAGTTAACGCCCTCTAGCATCGAACCAACGATCTTTAAGGACATAATTACGGTTGCTTTAATGTAAGAATGGTCCCTTCAATGGCTGTGTGAAATTTTGAAACTCTGCGCGGTTGGGGAGTGTCATAAAAAGCTTTCTCAAATATGGCCAATGCATTACTTATGACTAAAATCGAGATTACGGGACACTCTGGAATCGAACCCGTGATACCTAGGCAAGTGTTGATTTTTTTCAAAGTACTATATATACTTATCTTTTGGTTTTGAAAGTTTGAATAATCTATGTACGATATTAAGGGAGCTATGATTTTTTAAAATTTGAAATTATTTCACCCCCTGGCATCGAACCCATGACCAATTGTACGTAAACAACATTTTTCCGTAGATATATATTATAGCAATAGCTACATGAAATCTTATTTTTCTTACGTAAAGGGAAGTTCTCTTCCGGAACTTCCCAACCGCGCAGAGGTTCAAAATTTAACACAGCCATTAAGGGGACAATTCTCATATAAAAGCTATCCTAAGATAGTCGTAAAAGGTCGTTGGTTCGATGCTAGGGGGCGTTAATTAATTCTCCATGTGAAATACATAGGGTATTTAGGACTCATTTAAAGGTACTTCCTGAATGAATTTCCACTTGCAATTCGGGGTGTTTATAAAGTCCACCATACTCAAGCGAAAGATTGCTGTAATTTTAGCAGGATGGCCTTGGTTCGACGCCGGGGCGGGATTTTGGCTGTCGAAAGAAATGCATCGGAAATCAAATTCGGTGCATTGTCAGCTGCGAAAATGTCCTTTAGTTAGCTTGACTTATCCGAATAAAGTCTTTCGGAAGATCATACATTCTTTTTAAAGATTTATTTTTCGATTGCTTGCTGTAAGCAAGCACACATTTACTCGTATATATATATATATATATCTATACATATAGACGCTTCGGGGGGATATATATATATAACATAATATATAGACGCTTCGGGGGGATATATATATATACAGATATATATATATAGGATATTAATGTCAGGCCCAAACCGCTGGGGCCACGGAGCCGCCGATTTTTTTACGTCATGGCCAACTAAATCTCACCTAGGAAAAATTGGGAAACCGACCCTACCTATCATGGGTTCGATTCTAGAAGGCCCCAAAAATCGATTTTCCCCATTAAGAATGCATTGGGCCGTTTTTGAAATTATTTTAAAAATACTTCCCATTAACCTAGAAGGATAAGATTTCATGTAGCTATTGCAACTATATATATCTACGGAAAAATGCTATTGCTTACGTCCAAACGGTCATGGGTTCGATGCCAGGAGGTGAAATACTTTCGGAATTTGAAAAATCGTAGCTCTATGAGCATAAAATATAGATCATTCAAACTTTTTACACGTATAGATACGTATAAATTGTACCTTTATAAAAATTAACAGGTGCCTATGAGCCATGGGTTTGATTCCAGAGCTACCCGTAATCTCGAGTTTTCCCGTATAGAAAGCATTGACAACTTTCCTGAAAGCATTTAATGACATTTCCGACCGCGCAGAGGCTCAAAATTTCACACAGCCATAAAAAGGACCATTCTTACATAAAGGCGACCGTAATAATGTCCTATATGGTCCTTGGTTCGATTCTAGGGGGCGTTAACAAATATTTCAAATGAAATGCATAGGGAAATAAAGACTCATTTTTAGGTAATTCCTTAGGGTATTTCGGTTTGAAATTTCTGGTGTTTGTACGGGATATCATACATAAGCGAAGGATGACAGTGATTTTCGTAGGATGGCCTTGGTTCGACGCCAGGGCGTGCATAATGCTGCCGTAAGAAATGCATGGGAAATCGAATTCAGTGCATTGTCAGCTGCGAAAACGTACTTTAGTACAGCTTTTCATGATTTATCCGATTAATCTTTCGAATATCGTAATTTTAAGTGAAAGATAAAATTTCCGATTGCTTGCTGTCAGCAAGCACACCTTTACTTGTATATATAACATATATATATATATATATATCTATTATATATAGACGCTTCGGGGGGATATATATATATAACATATATATATATATATAGGATATTAATGTCAGGCCCAAACCGCTGGGGTCACGGAGCCGCCGATTTTTTTACGTAATGGCCAACTAAATCTCACCTAGGAAAAATTGGGAAACCGACCCTACCTATCATGGGTTCGATTCTAGAAGGCCCCAAAAATCGATTTTCCCCATTAAGAATGCATTAGGCCGTTTTTCAAATGATTTTAAAAATACTTCCCATTAAGCTAGAAGCATAAGATTTCATGTAGCTATTGCTACTATATATATCTACGGAAAAATGCTATTGCTTACGTGCAAACGGTCATGGGTTCGATGCCAGGAGGTGAAAAAGTTTCAAATTTTAAAAAATCATAGCTCCCTTAATATCGTACATAGATTATTCAAACTTTCAAAACCAAAAGATACGTATATATAGTACTTTGAAAAAAATCAACACTTGCCTAGGTATCACGGGTTCGATTCCTGAGCGTCCCGTAATCTCGATTTTTGTCATAAGTAATGCATTGGCCATATTTGCGAAAGCTTTTTATGACATTCCCCAACCGCGCAGAGTTTCAAAATTTCACACAGCCATTGAAGGGACCATTCTTACATTAAAGCAAACGTAATTATGTCCTTAAAGGTCGTTGGTTCGATGCTAGGGGGCGTTAACTATATCTCCTTTTGAAATGCATAGGGAATTTAGGAAACATTTTGAGGTACTTCCTGAATGAATTTCCTTTTGATATTCGGAATATTTATAAAGTCAATCATACTCAAGCCAATAATGACAGTATTATTCGTTGGATGGCCTTGGTTCGACGCCAGGGCGGTAATAATGCTGCAGTAAGATATGCATTGGAAATCGAAATCAATGCAATGCTCGCTGCGAAAATGTCATTTACGTTATGTTTAGAATGGCCTTTCAGAATATATTTCGTAATACCTTCATTTTATTAAAAAATATACTATTGCATTGCTTGCTGTAAGCAAGCGCACCTTTACTCGTATCTATTATATATAGACGCTTCGGGGGGATATATATAACATATATATATATATATATTCATATATATAGGATATTAATGTCAGGCCCAAACCGCTCGGGCCACGGAGCCGCCGATTTTTTTACTTAATGGCCCACTAAATCTCACTCAGGAAAAATTCGGAAATCCACCCTACCTATCACGGGTTCGATTCTAGGAGGCCCAAAAAATCGACTTTCCCCCGTAAGAATGCATGGGGCCGTTTTTCAAACAATTTTAAAAAATACTTTCCATTGAGATAGAACAATGAAATTTCATATGGCTATTGCTATTATACATTTCTACGCAAAAATTTCTTTTTTTACGCGCAACCGGTCATGGGTTCGATGCCAAGAGGTGAAATATTTTCAGATTTTGAAAAGTCATAGCTCCCTTAATATCGTACATAGATCATTCAAACCTTCTACAAATATAGATACATACAAAATATAATTAGAAAAAAATCAGCACTTGCCTATGTATCACGGGTTCGATTCCAGAGCGACCCGTAATCTCGGTTTTTCCCATTTAAAATACATTGGCCATATTTCCGAATGCTTTTTACAACACTTCCCAACCGCGCAGAGGTTCAAAATTTCACACAGCCATTAAGGGGACCATTCTCATATAAAAGCTATCCTAAGACTATCGTAAAAGGTCGTTGGTTCGATGCTAGGGGGCGTTAAATAATTCTCCATGTGAAATACATAGGGAATTTAGGGCTCATTTTAGGGTACTTCCTGAATGAATTTCTTTTTGAAATTCGGGGTTTTTGTAAAGTCAACCATACTCAAGCGAAAAATTTCAGTGATTTTAGCAGGATAACCTTGGTTCGATGCCGGGGCGGGAATTATGCTGCCGAAAGAAATGCATGGGAAATCGAATTCAGTGCAACGCCAGCTGCGAAAATGTCCTTTAGTTAGCTTCACTTATCCGAATAAAGTCTTTCGGAAGATCATACATTCTTTTAAAAGATATATTTTTCGATTGCTTGCTGTAAGCAAGCGCACCTTTACTCGTAGATATATATATATCCCCTATATATATATATACGAGTAAAGGTGCGCTTGCTTACAGCAAGCAATGCAATAATTTATCTTTAACGAATAATAAAATTTTCGAAAGATTACTCTGCTCAAACGTTGCTAAACATTAAGTAAAGGGCATTAACGCAGCTGAAAATGCACTGAATACGATTTCCGATGCATTTCTTTCGGCAGCTAAAATCCCGCCCCGGCGTCGAACCAAGGTCATCCTGCTAAAATTATTGTAATCTTTCGCTTGAGTATGGTGGACTTTATAAACACCCCGAATTGCAAAAGGAAATTCATTCAGGAAGTACCTTAAAATATGTCCTAAATTCCCTATGTATTTCACATGAAGAATTAATTAACGCCCCCTAGCATCGAACCAACGACCTTTTACGACTATCTTAGGATAGCTTTTATATGAGAATGGTCCCCTTAATGGCTGTGTGAAATTTTGAACCTCTGCGCGGTTGGGAGGTGTCATAAAATGCTTTCGCAAATATGGCCAATGTATTTTAAACGGGAAAAATCGAGAGTACGGGTCGCTCTGGAATCGAACCCGTGATACATAGGCAAGTGCTGATTTTTTTCTAATTACATTTTGTATGTATGTATATTTGTAGAAGGTTTGAATGATCTACGTACGATATTAAGGGCGCTACGATTTTTCAAAATCTGAAAATATTTCACCTCCTGGCATCGAACCCAGGACCGATTGTACGTAAAATACTACATTTTTCCGTAGATATATATATAAGCAATAGCTACATGAAATCTTATTCTTTTAACTTAAAGGGAAGTATTTTTAAAATTATTTGAAAAACGGCCCCATGCATTCCTAACGGGGAAAATCGAGATTACGGGACGCTCTGGAATCGAACCCGTGACACGTAGGCAAGTATTGATTTTTTTCGAGGTATATAATATACTTACCTATAAATGTAAAAAATTTGAATGCTCTAGGTATCAAATTAATAGAGCTACGATTTTTCGAATTTTGAAAATATTTCACCTCCTGGCATCGAACCCATGACCGGTTGCGCGTAAAAAATAGCATTTTTGCGTAGATATATATAATTGCAATAGCCATATGAAATTTCATTGATCTATCTCAATGGGAAGTATTTTTTAAAATTGTTTGAAAAACGGCCCCATGCATTCTTACGGGGGAAAGTCGATTTTTGGGGCCTCCTAGAATCGAACCCATGATAGGTAGGGTGGATTTCCGAATTTTTTCTGAGTGAGATTTAGTGGGCCATTACGTAAAAAAATCGGCGGCTCCGTGGCCGAAGCGGTTTGGGCCTGACATTAATATCCTATATATATATATATATGTTATATATATATATCCCCCCGAAGCGTCTATATATAATAGATATAACATATATATATGATATTAATGTCAGGCCCAAACCGCTTCGGCCACGGAGCCGCCGATTTTTTTACGTAATGGCCCACTAAATCTCACTCAGGAAAAATTGGGAAATCCACCCTACCTATCATGGGTTCGATTCTAGGAGGCCCCAAAAATCGACTTTCCCCCGTAAGAATGCATGGGGCCGTTTTTCAAACAATTTAAAAAAATACTTTCCATTGAGATAGAACAATGAAATTTCATATGGCTATTGCAATTATATATATCTACGCAAAAATGCTATTTTTTACGCGCAACCGGTCATGGGTTCGATGCCAGGAGGTGAAATATTTTCAAATTTCGAAAAATCGTAGCTCTCTTAATATGATACATAGATCATTCAAATTTTATACACTTATATTTATGTATATTATGTACCTCAAAAAAAATCAACAGTTGCCTACGTGTCACGGGTTCGATTCCAGAGCGTCCCGTAATCTCGATTTTCCCCGTTAGGAATGCATGGGGCCGTTTTTCAAATGATTTTAAAAATACTTCCCATTAAGTTAAAAGAATAAGATTTCATGTAGCTATTGCTTATATATATGTCTACGGAAAAATGTAGTATTTTACGTACAATCGGTCCTGGGTTCGATGCCAGGAGGTGAAATATTTTCAGATTTTAAAAAATCGTAGCTCCCTTAATATCGTACATAGATCATTCAAACCTTCTACAAATATAGATACATACAAAATGTAATTAGAAAAAAAATCAGCATTTGCGTATGTATCACGGGTTCGATTCCAGAGCGTCCCGGAATCTCGATTTTTCCCGTTTAAAATACATTGGCCATATTTCCGATAGCTTTTTATGACACTTTCCAACCGCGCAGAGGTTCAAAATTTCACGCAGCCATTAAAGGGACCAGTCTCACTTAAAAGCGACCGTAATAGTATCGTAAATGGTCGTTCGTTCGATTCTAGGGGGCGTTAACAATAACTTCGTAAGAAATGCATAGGGAATTAAGAACTCATTTTAAGCTACTTCCTGAATGAATTTCCTTTTAAATCTGGAGTGTTTATAAAGTCAAACATACTCAAGCGAAAGATTACAGTAATTTTAGCAGGATGACCTTAGTTCGACGCCGGGGCGGGGTTTTAGCTGCCAAAAGAAATGCATCGGAAATCGTATTCAGTGCATTTTCAGCTGCGTTAATGCCCTTTACTTAATGTTTAGCAACGTTTGAGCAGAGTAATCTTTCGAAAAATTTTATTATTCACTAAATATAAATTATTGCATTGCTTGCTGTAAGCAAGCGCACCTTAACTCGTATATATATATATATATATAGGATATTAATGTCAGGCCCAAACCGCTTTGGCCACGGAGCCGCCGATTTTTTTCCGTAATGGCCAACTAAATCTCATTTAGGAAAAATTGGGAAACCGACCCTACCTATCATGGGTTCGATTCTAGGAGGCCCCAAAAATCGACTTTCCCCATTTAGAATGCATTGGGCCGTTTTTCAAATGATTTTAAAAATACTTCGCATTAAGCTAGAAGCATAAGATTTCGTACAGTTATTTATATTATATATATCTACGGAAAAATGCTATCGCTTACGTGTAACTGGTCATGGGTTCGATGCCAGGAGGTGAAATATTTTCGAATTTTAAAATATCCTAGCTTCTTTAATATGTCACTTAGATCATTTACACTTTTTAAACAAATAGATACGTATAAAATGTACTTTGAAAAAAATCAACAGTTGCCTATGTGTCACGGGTTCGATTCCAGAGTGTCCCGTAATCTCGATTTTCCCCGTTAAGAAAGCATGGGGCCGTTTTTCAAATAATTTTAAAAATACTTCCCATTAAGCTAAAAGAAAAAAATTTCATGCAGCTATTGCTAATATATATGTCTACGGAAATTGCAATATTTTACGCACAATCGGTCCACGCACAAATATAGATACATACAAAATTTAATTAGAAAAAAATCAGCATTAGCCTATGAGTCACGTGTTCGATTCCAGAGCGTCCCATGAACTCGATTTTTCCCGTTTAAAATACATTGACCATATTTCCGAAAACATTTTATGACACTTCCCAACCGCGCAGAGGTTCAGAATTTCACACAGCCATTAAAGGGACCGTTCTTACATTAAAGCAACCGTAATTATGTCCTTAAAGATCGTTGGTTCGATGCTAGGGGGCGTTAACTATATCTCCATTTGAAATACATAGGGAATTTAGGATACATTTTGAGGTACTTCCTGAATGAATTTCCTTTTGATATTCGGAATATTTATAAAGTCAATCATACTCAAGCCAATAATGACAGTAAAATTCGTTGGATGGCCTTGGTTCGACGCCAGGGCGGTAATAATGCTGCAGTAAGATATGCATGGGAAATCGAAATCAATGCAATTCTCGCTGCGAAAATGTCAATTACGTTATGTTTAGAATGGCCTTTCAGAATATATTTCGAAATACCTTCATTTTATTAAAAAATATCCTCTTGCATTGCTTGCTGTAAGCAAGCGCACCTTTACTCGTATATAATAGATATATATATATATATTCATATATATAGGATATTAATGTCAGGCCCAAACCGCTCGGGCCACGGAGCCGCCGATTTTTTTACCTAATGGCCCACTAAATCTCACTCAGGAAAAATTGAGAAATCCACTCTCCGTATCATGGGTTCGATTCTCTGAGGACCCAAAAATCGACTTTCCCCCGTAAGAATGCATGGGGCCGTTTTTCAAATAATATTTAAAAATACTTTCCATTTAGCTAGAATAATGAAATTTCATGGAGCTATTGCTATTATTTTTATCTACGGAAAATGCTATATTTTATGCACAATTGGTCATGGGTTCGATGCCAGGAGGTGAAAAAGTTTCAAATTTCGGAAAATCCTAGCTCTCTTAATATGATACCTAGATCATTCAAATTTTTTACACTTATAGGTACGTATATAATATACTTCAAAAAAAATCAACACTTGCCTACGTGTCACGGGTTCGATTCCAGAGCGTCACGTATTCTCGATTTTCCCCGTTAAGAATGCATGGGGCCGTTTTTCAAATAATTTTAAAAATACTTCCCATTAAGCTAAAAGAATAAGATTTCATGTAGCTATTGCTAATATATATGTCTACGGAAAAATGTAGTATTTTACGTACAACTGGTCATGGGTTCGATGCCAGGAGGTGAAAAATTTTCAAATTTTGAAAATTCTTAGCTCTATTAATATGATACATAGATCATTCAAACTTTCAACAACGATAGATATGCATACATTGTACTTTGAAAAAAATCAACACTTGCTCATGTATCTCGGGTTCGATTCCAGAGCGAACCGTAATCTCGATTTTTCCCGTTTAAAATACGTTGGTAAGATTTCCGAAGGCTTCTTTTGACATATCCCAACCGCGCAGAGGTTCAAAATTTCACACAGCCATTAAGGGGACTATTCTTATTTAAAATTTATCTTAAGATAGTCGTAAAAGGTCGTTGGTTCGTTGCTAGGGGGCGTTAACTATATCTCTATTTGAAATGCATAGGGACCTTAGGACACATTTTGAGGTACTTTCTGAGTGAATTTCCTTTTGAAATTTGGAGTGTTTATAAAGTCAATCATATTCAAGCGGAAGATAACAGTAATTTTCACAGAAAAGCCAAGGTTCGACGCCTGGGCGGGAATAATGTTGCCGTAAGAAATGCATGGGAAATCGAAATCAATGTAAAGCTCGCTGCGAAAATGTTCATTTACGTTATGTTTAGCATGGACTTTCAGAATAATATTTCGAAAAATCTTACATTTTATTAAAAGATATATTATCACATTGCTTGCTGTAAGCAAGCACACCTTTACTCGTATGTTATATATATCCCCCCGAAGCGTCTATATGTATAGATATAGGATATTAAAGTCAGGCCCAAACCGCTGGGGCCACGGAGCCGCCGTTATTTTTACGTAATGGCCAACTAAATCTCACCTAGGAAAAATTGGGAAACCGACCCTACCTATCATGGGTTCGATTCTAGAAGGCCCCAAAAATCGATTTTCCCCATTAAGAATGCATTGGGCCGTTTTTCAAATGATTTTAAAAATACTTCCCATAAAGCTAGAAGCATAAGATTTCATACAGTTATTTATATTATATATATCTACGGAAAAATGCTATTGCTTACGTGCAAACGGTCATGGGTTCGATGCCAGGAGGTGAAAAAGTTTCAAATTTCGAAAAATCGTAGCTCTCTTAATATGATATTTAGATCATTCAAACTTTCTACACCTATAGATACGTATATAGTGCACATAAAAAAAAATCAACAGTTGCCTATGTGTCACGGGTTCGATTCCAGAGCGTCTCGTAATCTCGATCTTCCCCGTTAAAAGTGCATGGGGCCGTTTTTCAAATGATTTTGTTAAAAATGCTATTGCTTACGTCCAACCGGTCATGGGTTCGATGCCAGGTGGTGAAAAACATTCACATTTTGAAAAATCGTAGCTCTTTTTATCTGATACCTAGATCATTCAAACTTTCAACACAAATAGATAATTATATTTTGTACTATAAGAAAAATCAACAATTACCTAAGTGTTACGGGTTCGATTCCAGAGCGTCCCGTAAACTCGATTTTTCCCGTTTAAAATACATTGGCTATATTTCCGAAAGCTTTTTATGACACTCCCCAACCGCGCTGAGGGTCAAAATTTCACACAGCCATAAAAGGGACCATTTTCACATTAAAGCGACCGTAATAGTATCGTAAATGGTCGTTGGTTCGATTCTAGGGGGCGTAAACTATAACTTCTTAAAATATCTTAAGGGAATTAAGGACTCATTTTAAGGTACTTCCTGAATGAATTTCCTTTTGAAATTCGGGGTGTTTATAAAGGTAAACGTACATATGCAATAAATGACAGTGATATTCGTAAGATGGCCTTGGTTCGACGCCGGGGCGGGAATAATGCTGCCGTAAAAAATGCATGGGAAATCGAATTCACCACATTGTCCACTCCGAAAATATCCTTTACTTAGCATGACTTATCCGAATAATCTTTCGTAAATTGTTACGTTTTATTAAAAGATATATTTTTCGATTGCTTGCTGTAAGCAAGCGCACCTTTACTCGTATATATATATATATACGAGTGAAGGTGCGCCTGCTTACAGCAAGCAATTTAATAATAAATCTTTTAATAAAATCTAAGATTTTCCGAAATATATTCTGAAAGGGCATTCTAAACATAACGTAATTGACATTTTCGCAGCGAGCATTGCATTGATTTCGATTTCCCATGCATATCTTACTGCAGCATTATTACCGCCCTGGCGTCGAACCAAGGCATTCCAACGAATTATACTATTATTATTGGCTTGGGTATGATTGACTTTATAAATATTCCGAAAATCAAAAGGATATTCATTCAGGAAGTACCTCAAAATATGTCCTAAATTCCCTATGCATTTCAAATGTAGATATAGTTAACGCCCCCTAGCATCGAACAAACGACCTTTTACGACTATCTTAGGGTAGCTTTTAAATGAGAATGGTACCCTTAATGGCTGTGTGACATTTTTAACCTCTGCGCGGTTGGGAAATGTCATGAAAAGCTTTCGGAAATATGGCCAATGTATTTTAAACCGGGAATATCGAGATTACGGGTCACTCCGGAATCGAACCCGTGATACATAGGCAAGGACTGATTTTTTGTGGAGTACAAAATATACGTATCTATTTGTGTTGAAAGTTTGAATGATCTATGTACGTTATTAAGGGAGCTACGATTTTTTAAATTTTGAAAATATTTCACCCCCTGGCATCGAACCCATGACCAAGTGAACGTAAACAATAGCATTTTTCCATAGATATATATAATAGCAATAGCCACATGAAATTTTAACTTTCTAGCGTAATGGGAAGTATTTAAAAAATTATTTGAAACACGGTCCCATGCATTCTGAATGGGGAATATCGAGATTACGGGACGCTCTGGAATCGAACCTGTGACACATAGGCAACTTTAGATTTTTTTTGGTACATCCTATACGTGTCTATAGGTGTAAAAAGTTTGAACGATCTATGTATCATATTAAGAGAGCTACAATTTTTCGAAATTTGAAAGTATTTCACCTCCTGGCATCGAACCCAGGACCGATTGTACGTAAAATACTACATTTTTCCGTAGACATATATATTAGCAATAGCTACATGAAATCTTATTCTTTTACCTTAATGGGAAGTATTTTTAAAATTATTTGAAAAACGGCCCCATGCATTCTTAACGGGGAAAATCGAGATTACGGGACGCTCTGGAATCCAACTCGTGACACGTAGGCAACTGTTGATTTTTTTCGATGTACATTATATACGTATCTATAAGTGTAGAAAGTTTGAATGATCTATGTACGATATTAAGGGCGCTACGATTTTTTAAAATTTGAAAATATGTCACCTCCTGGCATCGAACCCATGACCGGTTGGACGTAAGCAATAGCATTTTTCCGTAGATATATACAGTAGCAATAGCTACATGAAATCTTAACTTTCTAGGTTAATGGGAAGTATTTTTAAAATCATTTGAAAAACGGCCCAATGCATTCTAAATGGGGAAAGTCGATTTTTGGGGCCTCCTAGAATCGAACCCATGATAGGTAGGCTCGGTTTCTCAATTTTTCCTAAGTGAGATTTAGTTGGCCATTACGGAAAAAAATCGGCGGCTCCGTGGCCAAAGCGGTTCGGGCCTGACATTAATATCCTATATATATATATGTTATATATATCCCCCCGAAGCGTCTATATGTATAGATATATTTATCAGCTATTTTTATTTTGATAATGGACATAGATTTTCCTAAGTGGTCTCCAATTTTTCTATGAACAAATACTTTTCCTATGCTCTTTCTAAACACTTGATGATATCATTTTTAATTTTTTTTTATTTCTCCTAATTATAACACTTCTTCTACATCTATTCTATGGGGATTTTTGAATTAAATGAATGCTCACTTCTTTCTTTCCAATACAATTTAACAAATTGTAGAGAGCTTTATAAGAAAGTAAATAAATTTAAATAAATATTTGGAAATAACTTATCTTGAATAAGTGGATTTTCTACAAGTAGTCAATCTAAACAGCTAAAAAAGTAACTAAACTAAAACTAAACAACTAAAGCTTGAATTTCATTATGAGATACTTATCAATTATGTAATTAACTTTTTGAATGAATGCCATGCAAAATAAATCAAGGAGTAATACTTAACAATATTTGGTATTTAATTTTGTTTTTCAATGCCATTCATCCATAAAAGATTTTAAAAATATTTTATAAAAGTACTGAATAAAACTTACCTTCCATTCTCCTCTCAAATAAAGAATTGTAATCATCAATCAAATCAAACAATGCAATTATTTTGTTTAGTCTGTCACAGAAAGAATCAAATTTTCCAAAAACATAATTTTCAGAGAAACTGAATGGAGTTCGGCCTGGTAAAAAGTCTTGCTCCTTGATAGTCAAGTAAGTTTCTCTGTACATGCGATTTAATTGGACACAGTTTTTTAAACGCTCTCTCACTTCTTCTCTACCTTGGGTCCAAATGGTTTCTTTACCTCTAGATGTGATGTAGTTTTTGCAAGTTTCAATCATTTGATTTGTAATCTGTAAAATATGAATGTAATTTACCACCATTATCTATGAAGTTCACACATCCTTTTCCTGTTCTTAAAACTGTTCTAAATTAAACTTAAAAAGTTAAATATGATTTATAAAAAGAGTTTATTCAGTTTAAAATTTAGATTGATCATAAGAAGAAAATCTAGTTTTCCAGAAATTAAAAAAGAGTCTTTCCCAATAAAATTGTATATTTTCAATATTACACCTCAATTTACTTTCTTATAATAATTTGCTTTGGGAAGATGAGGAGCAAGGATAATTATTTTAAAAATGAAAATGGAATACTGAATTTCTTAAGTCTTTCATTATTTTAAATTTTATATGTATGAATAATAACGTGAATATAATATTTATGAAGATTTAAGTGAATAATTTGGAGATATAGACATTTAATGTACATGAAGTACATTAAATGTCACATATTAGCCTTATTACATGACAAAACAATTAATCTGTGCAATTAGAATATCAATATCATTAAAACAATAAATTACAATAAACGTTTATTTGTAACATAATGTTACATTATGTATTCATGTATTACTTAAGCACCTTTTGCCTCAGCAGTTTTGTATATAAGCCTGCAAACAACCTTGTAAATTTTAATACATTGGTCTCTTGTAATAGAAGCTACTGAATTTATTGATCATAGGTATCATCACTGCATGGTAATGCTATACATATTTTGTTGCCTGACATTCAACTATGATCCTTAAAAAGTAAGTCTCAACTAACCTGGTTTGAGAGTGGTTAATTAAGAGCTTATCAATATTTTTCCTAAGAAAAATATGATTTTAAGATAATATATTTTACAGTTATTATTTTCTAATTATAAAATATATTATTATTAATAATATATTACATGATTTATATATTGGTGTTCATCAGTATTCAATTAAAAAGTATATATAGAAAAGCGTTCTAATGTTTTACCTTGGAAAACAATTATATTTATTCAGTTGTGATTTAATGAATAATTGTCTATCTACCTTTATCATGAGAGAGGAAGTTCTCTCTGATGTGTTATAAAACTGTGATACGCTGTGGATAAGTCGTACGGTCTTCAGCAAGCTTAAGAGTGAATCTTTCATTTTCACCTAGAAAAAACAAGACATATGTATATAATCACATAATTACTGGTTGTTTCGATGAAAAATATATTCCTAATTTGCTTTTATAGAATGATTTATTATTTTCAATGAAGTAACAGTCACTAATAATCATAAACCTGAAATCACTCACAGCATTAAATAACTTTAATAGAATAGAGGATAACTTACTGGATCATGAAGGTATAAACAATGACAACATTTTTCCATTGCTTGAATAAATTTAGCATTATCTCGAGCCTCATTAAAACAAAATGTGATTTTCCGATCTGTCTCTTGCCAGACCTTGAACACTCGGGAGTGAGACAGTTGTAGTGTCATTAGTACTAATTGAACCTGTAATTAGGAAATAGCCAAATAGTGTTTATTTAGATTTAAAACATTGCAAACACAGAAAAGGTAATGTTGGGTAATCATGCTGGAGCATTTTACAATGTATATTATTTAGAAAATATGCCTAAGCAAGTAGTTTAATGGTTAAAAAAGTTTATTAGAAGTGTGACCTAACCTCTTGAGCTTGAAGATGAGCTACGATTTGAGAAAATTGTGCTCCCCTTCGTTTCCAATACTCCAGTTCGTCTTGAGGACCACTTGAATCATTTTCCCTTCGTAACTGCTCACTCTCCATTAATACCTGGTGCAAAGTAGACTAGGTTTTATAACTATAGACCTCTCGGATCAAATAAGGACTGCAATCTGCTTAATTTGAAAGATTGAAAAGAATGTAGCTTTCAGTGTCCTTATGCAGGAGAGCTAATTCTGATGGTGATTATCAAGAGATTGTAAGAATTTGCTTTGAATTACCATATATTGCAAATAAATTCAAGTAAATAAAACTGATAAATTAATATTAACCTTTTCAATCAGTAAAATTTTCTAAAATCATTTGTAAAGGTAATAAATTCTTTGTTTGAGACACATCCTTGAAGCCATTCTATTTTGATATAACTCAGAGATGTTCATTTGTAATATTGCTTCACCTTCCTGATAACTCTACATCTCTCTTGCTTAATGTAGTATATTATTCTCAGTAGAATTAGTAATAGGATATTCTATATCATATTTGATTCTACATGCTTTGTTTTCTCTCTTTTCTTCGTTCTTTGGACTCATTTTATTTCCATTTTAATTTTTGAATCCTCTTTGTGTAAATTCAGAGGTTTCTTTTTCCTTCCATATTATCAGTTTTGCTATTCAGAAAACGTAAAATTTTTTACTTCAATATCAATTTTTAGAATCACTTGAACTCAAATACAATAAACCTTCAACAGGATGAAAGGGTCACTGTGCTCAAGTTTTGATCAGAAATGGCAAACCTCTTTCTCAACAATTTAAATGTCACTACAAATCACTTCAAACAAATTTTATCAACCTAGAAATACACTTCGAAAATGGAAAAGTTAATAATTTCTTTAAATCTGCCAGTCATTATTGTTATATCACTAGAAAAAGAGGAAAAAATATTTTTGATTTATCAATACTTTAAAATCTCTCATCAATCCCATCAGTTTAATTATACCAATTATTTCATAATTATACTTAATTATTTATTAAAATCAATTTTGAAAATTTACAGTATCTTTTACTATATACTTCAATGTAGGTTCCTTGTTCGTTAGATTTTAAGATTTGATTTACCCAGATAAATACTATTTACCCCCCAATATAGTATATATTCCTAAATCAAATTTGTTACATTTTTCGTGGTTGTCTATTGATGGCTCTGTGCTGCATTTTGGTACCAGCATCAGAGAGACAGGGGCAGGGCACAAGAGACACGTTGTGTGAGAAAAAGCAAAGGAAGGGCATGGCAGGTATGGAAGCCCTTGTGAGATCTTCGAGTTATTACTGCATTAATCCTATGTGTGTGTGTGACACATGTGATAGTGCTGGTAGTCTGCCTTTAATAAAGGTCCTCAAAGAAGTTAATAAATGTATCCAGGAAAAAATATTATTACAAGTAAGGATATTATAATATTCATATAAAATATAAAATTTGTTAAATTAAATTTTTCATTTTCATATTTGCTTAATCTCTTGAAGAGAGACTTAAAAAAATTACTTTGTAATCCATGGCTGATGATATTAATGTATAAAAATCAAGAAGCTTGTGCATGGTTTACTACTTATAATTAAGACTGTGTATTTTGGTGCCTAGCCCAAAAATTTCATGAAATTTAAATGTTTAAAGATTATATTTTCTTTCGTGATGATAGTTAATTAAACTTGAATATTATTGCCTTTTATATAGCAAATACTGAACTAGCTGTTGCTTCATAGTTCTGAAATTTTTTAATTTGTAAACCCCAGAAAATCCACCCAAAAGGATGCTTCTATAATTACAAATACACTTTCAACTTAATTTAAATATTACAGTTTAAAAAATCAATGCACCAGTAATCTACAACTAATATTCTTTCTGTATATGAATTTAAAACCGTATGTCATACTATTAGGGAAGTAGGTCATTCAAAGTATGCTTCCATTAATCTTATCTCTTTTGCAAGTATTTTAGGTATCTGAGAAACTAATTGACAAATCATAGATTCATTCCGATTTGAAGAATACAAACTTCATGGACGCGTTTAATCCATATCTTCACTTTTTCTTCCAAGCTTGCCACATCTTCGGGAATCATACTCATCTCCCTGGCTTCCTCGATATTACTTGGAAGTGGTCTATTGTCAGCTACTTTTAGTTCCTCCTCAAACAAATTTTTTTGCTCACACACCTCTTCGCAAACTGCAGATAAGGAAATTAAATTTCAGCAATTCATGAAATATTTTTTCTATTTTATTTTTAATCCTATTACCTCTAAGAGCGCTGCAAAATGATCTCAGTCCTGGCAGCAACTGATTCTGAACAATTGAACAGCATGTTTCTTCTTCGGCGTCACCTTCACCTCCTGGATGTGCCAAAGCTTCCATAAAAACATGCTCCATTATTCTTTCAATTGAAGTAACAAGACCAATGTTTTCAGCATCGATAACTCCGCAGTATAGATCCTTAATTAAAATAAATATAATTCAGAAAGATTTATCGAGTACGTGTTCTAGTAAATCGTTATATTGGTGATTTCATCCTAATCTCTTCATCATACAAACTTTATGAAAACCTTCCTCCGGTAACTGCTTCGAAGTATTTAGACGAAACATGTATATGCACAGTCCAGTAAGAGCTTCATTCCACCCGTCTGTCAAGAATAGCCTTTTCTTACGAGGAGGTGCGTGCGTTAACATTCCCAGAATATTTCCGGACGTCGGTGCTCCCGATGGCCCTGCTGCTCCTGTTACTGGTGCTTTCCCTGGTATCGCACCTGGGGCAACGCCCACCCGACTTACGCTTTTTATCTACGAAGAAAAAGAAAGTTTATTTATATTTTTAATCTTAGCTTTAAACATTTTAAAATTCATAAATATTAATTAGCTTTCTCAAAAATATGTACAAAAACTTATTGCATTGTAATCATACACTTTCATAAATGTATGATTATGAAAATTTTTGGTGGAATTAATAAAACAACCTATTCACTCTTGTTGACTGTGATTTTTTACTTTTAACATCACTACTTCTTCAATATTAATATGAGGATCGTCGAGCACAAGCAATTTTGGAATCTATAGGAAAAATAAATATGCGGAACTAGTTCCTCTTATTCTACAACCTCTTTTTCCTGCAAACTTCAAGAAGGAATTTTTAACTAAAGTTTCTACTATTAGCTAACCTCCGAAAAATATCGATCACCTAATTGAGATGTAAAGAAAGAAGGTGAGCTCAACCGGCCACCATGTACAAGTAAATATGAAATGGAGTTACTCTGTTTTGAGAATAACGGATGTTCTACGAATTGCATTGAATAATTGAGAATCCGAAAAAAATTTAAAATTTTAAAATTCTTCCTTTACAGTCATCAATAATGACTATACACAATTTCCCTCCCCGATCCTTCCTCATGATTTTAAATCTTTCTTTTACCTAAACCCTCTCCTTTCCCTCCTTAACTATATACAGTAGACTCTCGATAATTCGAATTTATAGGGACCAAACAAAAAATTCGAATTATCGAGTTTTTCGAAATAGCGAGGGTTCGAATTAAAGAGGGGCTGAAAGTAAAATTCGAATTGAAGAAAGTTACATTCTATTTGTCATTGTATAAGATTGTGAATGCTGGTAGAAAAAAAATACATATTATAATAATACATGTCGATCAATTTATTTATTATAAAAAAGTTGTATCATTTCTTCATAAAAAAATCGGTTATTTTCGTTTGGGTCGCTTGGTTGGCTGCAATCTGGTCCACAGCATTTTCCAAAGTGCTCACTGCTTTAAACACACAACCAGGTTGGATGTTATCCATTTCGGATTGTTCGAAGAAACGACGCAACCCTCTTAAAAAAAAGGTTGCTTCCTTAGAATACACCTTCGGAACATCGTCGTCTTCATCTTCACTGTCAGAAATCTGTTGACTGACCACAATTGACTGTTTCATAATGTCTTCATCAGACAATGTACCCGCTGTGGCAACATTATTGTCAATATTAACATCGTTGAAAGTTATGGGAACCTCTGGAAGTCTGTTCCAAGCACTCAAAAAGGTTCCTCATCTTGCAGATCTTGTTGAACCATATCATTTCCGTCCTTGCATTCCTAATCCTTGATGAATCCGCAGGCTTTAAAACAATTTGCGATTTTCTGTAAGCTAACATCTTCCCATACTTTGTGAGCCATTTCCATTGCAGTAAGCATTGAAATGCTGCACAGGTTATTTCCATTTTCCATTGTGTCTATTACAGTTCTAACCACTTCTTTTCGATACAAGGTTTTAAAATTTTTAACAATTCCTTGATCTAGGGGTTGAAGAATTGAAGTTGTGTTACGGGGTAAATATTTCAGCTCTATATTTTCAAGTTAAGGGACATCTTTATGGGCTGAGTAATTATCGATAAACATCAAAATTTTTCGTTTTTCTCTTCCCATTCAGTTTTCTCTTCTCTTCAGCATCAATGCTCATTGTCCATTTAGAAAACAATACTGCTGTACGCCTTCTTATTTGATTTGTAGATTAGCGGAAGAGATTTCATATTTTTAAACATCGAGGCTTAGCAAATTTTCCTATCATAAAAGGTCGAAATTTCTGTGATCCATCCATATTGGCTGCCAATAATATTGTAACCCTCTCTTTGCTGTGTTTGCCTCCATGACTGGTGTCATCCTTAAATGCCAAGGTACGATCAGGTAATTATTTATAAAACAGCCCTGTTTCATCACAATTAAAGATATCTTTCGCTTCATAATTAGCCAATAAAGGTAAATTCTTGGAAAAATTGCCTCGACACTTTCCATAAAATGACTAATTTTTCGAATTGTGGAGTGGGCCGGTCTAGCTTCACTTCGAATTATCGAGGGGACCAAAATACATTGATTTTCTTCGAATTATAGAGGTTCTCTCAGGGGACCGAGGTTTTTCTTCGAATTATAGAGGTTTTCGAATTACCGAGGTTCGAATTATCGAGAGTCTACTGTAGTAGAAGATTCTACAGCGCTTTGTTTTATGATGATACTACGGGTTAATAACTTCGGACCCAAAGTTAGTTGCATTTTGATAAATTTAGGAATTCTAGATCCATCCTGTTCGCTTCTCTGTAGTGTGTTCCAAAATTCTATAATAAAATAAAGGATATGATATCGCACGAGCGTCTGAGACAATATCATCCTCCGACTGAATAGAGCAGTCAATCATGTTAAGTAAATCGAGAATAAACATTGAATGAAGGACCCCATAGTGGAAGATTGAACCTTTCATCATTAACGTGGAATGTTAAGGCTAGCGAAAGAGTTAAGAGATATGAAAGGCTGCGGCGGACGTACGCTAGGTAACATCGTGTAATTTATTGAAAGTAATTTATATTTATAATTCAAATATAAATTATTCAAATGAAAATTATATATTACTGCCGTAATTTACTCAACATCAAAATCTAAGATAAGGCTTAGATTTTGAAATTTTCGGATCATAGAAAACTTTTAATAGGCCATAGAATACAATGATACAATTTATTTTTTCCTTTAACAACGATCCCTGGAACAAATCGATTTTAAGCTTTTATGGCGATAAACAACAATAGAATGGATGTGTTGCAAATTCAAAATGTTTCGTACATGGAGCTGGTCAAGATGCAGCTCTGTCTGAAATTATATTGTTATAAGTTGTACCATTTTTTTAAAATTGACTTTTATGTTTCGCAAAAATGACAACTCGGAAAAAGTGCCGTTTTTTGGGTACCTTAGCTTATATATTTTCTTGCGGTAAATTAGAGTTAGAGTAGAATTATGCTTAGTTTAATGTAAAATAATTTCTGTAGGTTGTGTAATAAGCTAGCAATAAATTCACTAAGTCCAGGGGCACCAAATTAAGACTTCGACTACAGACTTTATTATTATATTGTGTTATGGTGAATCGAATAGCCTCGTACGCAGGTCGATTTTTCCGCAAAATCCGTAGAAGTTCCGTTTTCAACGGATAAAAAAGATTTTATACAGCTTAGTTAGATCGATATTTTCTTATATTCAGGTGAAATTTGGATAAAAAATAATACTTCAATGATGAGGATTTTACATCTCCATGATAAAAGAAACAAATTATTCAGCGAATGGCTGCAAGATTGGCCCCATAACATTATTAGAACTACCATTGTTTTCATCCTATCGAACATAATTTTCCTGTTTTTACTTGGATATCTTAAAAAAATAATTTAATTGAAATGTATCCTTCGAAAAATTAGATCGTGCAATCCAATTTATATATCGTCTAGTCTTGTCGCAAGAGAAATTGAGATAAATGTTGTTAATTTCATTTACAGGTTATTCCGAGTGGATATCTTGTATAGAACTTTATTTTTTGGCTTTTATACAGGTTTCGGATCAATCTGAATTACGCTCTCGAGTATAAAGCAATCACAATTAATAATAAAAGCGCTAAGTCAATTACTCTCTCGAGTATAAAATTCATAGTTTACCTGTACATACTATTCATGATATATATAATTATAGTATAAATATAAATTTTATCATAGTTTTTCCAGTTAATCTATGATTGTTACAATATAAATAAATTTTAACTAAATCTAAAAGAAATTCTCTCTTAAAAACGAGTGAAACCCACAACTTTTTATCAACCTCTGCATAGTCCTTAGCGAGTGGTCGAGTAACTACTTAGTAATCTTCCTTATTATATATATTCCATCCAGTACCTTTGTTTGACCATACAAATACTATTCACTTAATACAATGTGCGAAATTTATTAAAGTACGGGGTAACACTTAGTTTCCTCCAAGATATTAGGACCTCCTTCCAAAGATTATGGACAGTATCTTTTCGATTTAAGACGAAAAAGGGAGCAATCTCATTAGTTAAAATATTTAATATAATGAGGAAATATCTATGAGATCTCTCAATAGCAATAACTTTCTGATTTCCTTTATTAAGCTGGGTGCTGAAAAATGCTCTCGACGAGTCTCACGCATAGATGTAAAGAATTCTTTCTGGGCTCCATCTGGCGGTTCCTACAATATTCTAGAACAACATTCCTGAAATTCTAAAATTTTATGTTTTTTATTATTTTATTTATCACGTCTTCCTTATCTTGTTTTCATATTTTCGCATAATTTCCTTCTCTACTTTCGGAGTTCCTTTTGGAATGAAAGAGTCTCCTCCTAAGTAGTGCACTAATCCCCGGTTTAGTCCAAATCATTTTGTTTGCGTATTCTTTATATCGGAAGGAATCTAACTTCTGAGAGAAACTCAAGGTGACCATAAACTACATTAATCTATTCTAAATCCACAATAATTACTCTTCGGTACTATATTCGGTAGTAATTTATGAACTCCGAAAATTTATACTTACACTATAACCAATAAATATGCCAGGCTTAGTAGTTTAAGAGATCTCTGCTTATACCAATTTATAGTCTTAGATACCGAGATATATAATGCATAAATATGTTTCCAGTTTATTAAATATTGATAAGAAATTTTTAGATTGAACATTGACAGATTTTGTAATTTGTCCACATTTTTTGTGATAGATCATGAAAATATTACCTGTTCAATCTGAGGAGGTGGTTCAGGTTCTTCCGCATCTTGATAAAACCATAGCAATTTATTGCGCATATGTGGCTGGAATAGTTGATTAATTTCATCCAGCTATGAATGAAGAGACCAAGCGATATTTTAAGAAATTAAAGAATTAAAGTGTAATTTCATAAGCGGAGTATTATTAAAATTCATGAGAGCATGAATTGTGTTCCGCCGTAATTGATGGTTGGAAAATTTAATTGGTCCATTAACTTTCTCCATTTGGGGAAATTAAGCAACAAAACAATCTTATTGTATTTTCTGTACTTTGTATCTTATTGTACACCTAACAAAATCCATTCTTATCAGTTCAATTTGTATTTATTTTTTAAATTATCACAAAATACTGATCATTAATGTGAAAATAATCAGAATAAAACTTTAATTGAGTTATCATGGATATTTTTCGGGCATTACTTCAATACCCGCCTTGAGCCCGCACTTATATAAACTTGCCATATCGCCTTCAAAGACGTAGTCCATGATATCAGCTCTGGGCAGTCCTGTGGCATCGATAAGCATTTGGAAAGTGAATTCCAATCGCGGATCCATTTCACCTCTTCGGGCTTTTCTCTCGCACTCCTCCCGCCGACGCTGGAAGATTTATTTATGTGCTTTCATTCTTTTACATTTAGCCTTTATAAATTAAAATCTTTTGATTTCGTAATCGGTTACTTTTGATTTTATGATATCCTTCCTGTAATTTTGAATTTTTTAATTCATCCTCCGTGAATATAATATAAGATAGTGTTGCAAGGAATGTTAGGGCTAGTGAATTCAATTACTCGAATTTTCATATTCAAGAGTTTTATCATCTATAGAATTTACTGAAATAGATGGATTAAATTCGTAATTTTCATAAATCTTGGATGGCCGCACTTCGTGGAGCGATATTCTAAGTTGAGGGAAATTACGAAGTACTTTTTCTTCCTTCAACTCGTAATTTTCATTATTCCTTTTCGTATCCTCGGCTTTTCTCTTAGAAAAATAATTCAATTTTTCCCTTTTTCTATTCTAATTTAGATGTTTAAATTGCGAGTTTTACGAGTCTAAACTGTCTGTTCAAAATGAATGAAGAGCATGTCGTTTCTTCGGTTCGGTTGTAATATGAAAGATAAGCATCGAACCCATGATCTTTTGTGGATGATTGATGACATTTTTGTGTAGAAACGTATATTATCTATAGTCACATGAAATTTGGTTGTTATGAATTCCCGGAAAGTATTTCTTAAAAATTGTCAAAGATCGACTCCATGCATTCTTATGGAGAAAAATCCAACTTTTGGGCCTCCCTGAATAGAACTCATGATAGGTAGAATGGGTTTTTTATTTTTTCCTGGGTTAGGTTTAGATGGTCATTACGCAGAAAAATCAGCGAGCCGGTGGCCCCTGCGGTTTGTGCTAGACATTTGTATCCTCAATTTTTTTTACCCCCGAGTTATCTATATATAATAGATACCTATATATATATAGGATATTAATGTCAGGCCTAAACCGTTTCGGCCACGGAGTACTTCAGTACTTTTTCAGCTGCGTTAATGTGCTTTACTTTATGTTTAGCAACGTTTGTGGAGAGTAATTTTTCGAAAAATTTTATTTTTCACTAAAGATAAATTATTGCATTGCTTGCTCTCAGCAAGCACACCTTTACTCGTATATATATGGTACATATGTTATATATATATCCCCCCGAAGCGTCTATATAATAGATACCGTATTTCCCCATTTATAAGCCACCCCTTTTTTTCAAAATTTGCAAGCCCAAAAAGTAGGGGGTGGCATATACAATGCAGGTAAAAATTTTATGCGTGAAAAATGCTTTTTCACCGGAAGGTTGTTCTTTTTTGTAAACAATTGTAAGCGATAGTATTATTACGAGACGATATTCTTGACCCACACCTGAATATTACAAGACGATGATGTCCAGCGACATTAAAATCAAAAACAACAACAAGCATACCTCTTATTACTACAATTGCGATTATTACGAGTCTTACATTTTGTTTCTTTGTAACTTTTGAATGTGTGTACGATTATTATGTGTCTTAAATTTTGTTTCTTTGTAATATTTGTTTCTTTGTAACTTTTGAATGTGTGAACGATTATTATGAGTTTTAAATTTTGTTTCTTTGTAACCGTTGTTTTTTCGTAACCTGTTTCTCTAGTAAAATATTTTTTCCAAAATTTCACAGTCAAAAAATAGGAGGATGGCTCATACAAAGGGGGTGCTTATACATAGGTAAATACGGTATATATATAGTATATCCCCCCGAAGCGTCTATATATATAATAGATAAAGGAGTTAATGCGGCAGACAGATACACAATGCAATCGTATGACCAGAGTAAGAAACTTTATTCAATTCCCCTTCTTTTGGTGCTACTTTCAAATCCGTACGTGGGTTATTTCTAATTTAATTTTGCAAAAGAAAGGAAGCATGCAAGTGAGAAATCGAAGTTTACATGTATATCTTAGGGGAACAGTTATTCCCTTCTGAAGTCGAACTGAATACTCCAAATTAAGAAATATTTTTTCAAAAATCTTTCCGGAAATTTACGTAATAATTTCTCAAATTCTCAGAACGATTGCATGTATGGTTTTTGAGTCTATAGTGTACAGACAGACAAATAGACAGACAGACACGCATTCATTAAATAGCGTAAACACCGGACACACACCAAAAGGAATTTATATATATATATATATATATATATATATATATATATATATATATATATATATATATAGATAGATAATAATTGTCTTTATTTCGGGCGAAATTGAGACTTGAGTCTCCTCTTCCATTTAACTCGTGATCTTGATGGTACAAAAATAGAAGAATCGAATCGGACGAAATATATTCAAATCTCAGCTTATGGAAAGGATTTTTTCACCTTCATGTTACCCTAATAGCTCAGTTCCAGTTTTCAAATCAATGGAACATAATAATGGGATAAAGTCATTGAATTCGGGTAGTAGCGAGTTTTTCTGACCTGTATTTTATCTCCCTCATCGTCGCTTGGGTCCAGGCTGTAGCTTTCGTCGTCTTCTTCATAATCCCTCGGTAAGAGGGTGACGGGTTGCACAAACATTACTCACACTTAAAATCTCGCTCTTATACTCTTGAAACACACCCAAAAATATACATAAATTCACTCTTACGATTCACGGAATGTCCATCGGTAACTACGGTGCCTTTGGATTTATTTCAATCAGATAATATTCACAATCCTTCATTATTTTGAAGGAGGATCTCGTGGGATTTATTCCTTTGCAATACCAAACATCTATGGACAATGGTAAAGCGGGTTCGAGGGTCTCCTGGACACTGCGTTGTTATCGCAGTACGCTTTCATATCACGCATCATCCCTCTCTCCTCCCTCCAACTTCTTCCCAAAGATAGAACTCTCGCCTCTCGAACCACGCAAGGTGAATCTTCCCTCACCTCTTCCCAGCTATGGCTACCTCCAAGACTAAAGGGACTTTCTTTTTTCCCTTTTTTTCAAAGATATCCTGGGTCCCTTTCACATGTCACGTCCCTCGGAGATTCCACAAGATCCCACGGAAAATTGAATTCAGGGCAAATACGACTATTTTCTGACTTCTAAGTCACGAAAAATCCAATGTCTTGGACCTGCCTCGTATATATTAGAGAAAAATGTAAATAAATAAATTTAAGGACCTTTTTCCTTTCGAAAGGGATTTATGAGCAGAGTATTCATTTTCCAATGCATGATTCAGCTTTTGGTTCCCATGGCCATCTCACTCACGAACTGTATATTTCTTTTTCTTTTTTGTGCATGGTGGATCACGGTACTTTTACATTTAATATGTTTAGAGAAGTCAATGTCGTTCAGCCAATTTCCATTCAACGGTAAGGATAGGAATATATATATATATATATATATATATATATATATATATATATATATATATATATATATATATATATATATATATATTCTATGTAAGGGTAAGAATATATATAGTCTTATCCTTATATAGAATACGTGTATATGATCTCGGTTAATATATAACTTATTCTTGAATGGTATATCCAAAATTTAGGGTTTGGTTCGACCATCAACAATGATGGGTAGTAAAACTTTATCCTTTTAAAGCTATTTTCCGACATTTTTCATAGAGGATCTTAACAAATTATGAAATGATATATGAAATATCAATTTATTTTAAGGGAATGTCCTTTTTATTCTTCTGTGAAAACCTTCCAAACGAAATTATTCCAAGAATATTTTTCTAGTTTTTTGAACAGTATCACTCAGGTTCTTCTAAGTGGTTGAGATTTTAGGATAGTATTAAAAAATCTGTTCCCACATTTTTGGTAAAACATTCTACCGTTTTCTTATTAAATAAACGTAAAAATTTATAAATTTTGTCTGAGAAAAGAAATTTCATGACAATACCCTTAATATTCAAGAATAATATAACAAAATAATGATTACAGAGTAATTATTAAGAGAGTTTGAACTTAGCATTTTAACAAAAAGGAGACAGATATGAAATTTAAGTACAATTATAATATGTTTCTTCATCATAAAAGATATAAAGAAAAATGACGATTGATTTCTGGTGTTCATACTATTATCAAATTACTTTGGAATGTTTAATAACACGATTCAAAGAAACTAAAAGTGTGATGTTTTTATCTCATTTAGCGTCTTGAGTGTAATGCACTTACTGTAAATTATAAGTAAGATTTTCGTTTACGTAGATGGAACAGTTCATAGCTGTTACATATTATTCATCTATTAAAGTAACTGAGAATTTAACTATGGATATTACTAACCTAAACAATTAAAAATCAAACTTTAATCGGATCTTGATTATAAATTGATAGAGAATGTTTTTTTTATTTTACTATTAATTGCCACTTTACATTTTTAACCGTTATAACAATGATCTGTCTAACCATGCCCACATTTACATTATTCATATAATTTATAATGATTTTCAATAACAGAATATTAATTGATCATTTTTTTGAGAAGACACAAAGTAAATATCCTTTTCTTCATCTTGAATGTGCAATTAATTCAATTCAATTTTTTTTTAATGGATTGAATTTAATAATTTGAAAACGGATGTATTTGAAATTAAATATCGGCTCATTTCTTTCTGCTAATTCTCTTTATATATCTGAAATCTTTATTATTAATAAATATTGTATTTTATTATTTTTGTTGCTTTCATCTTAATTCTGATGGTTGGCAGATTTTGTACCTTATTTGAACTCATGCTTATTCGCTATGGTTGTTCAATCCACAGCTTTGTTGACAGTAACCCTCCATCCCACTCTATCGAATGCTGACTCTATTACTATACCCTGAAATCTGCTCTTTTCTATGCCCCTCTTTATTTGGTATAAATGTTCATTCCTTGTCTTCCTCTTGGTGCTCTGCCTTACTACATTGCCTTCAAGTTCGTGCCTAACAAATTCTTTATGTCCAAGGGGATTTCCAAACCATCTGGTTTCCATCCTTTTTCACGGATGATATCCGTATCGTTGGTGCTACTTCTATTTACTGACTCGTCTCCGACCGACCCTATATGTCCATTTGATCTTAAAAAACGTTTCCAACGCCATTTTTAAAGGCTTGAAAATATTGTTCTTTGTCTGCAACTGAATATTATTTGAGCACAATAAAGACCTTTTCATAATGAATGCTTGAATTGGAATCCAAACAGATTTTCTGATAAGTTGGTTCTGTTCCTCTGTTCTTATTGTTATTATTCCTTTTAGTATTTTGGACGCGAGAGCAGATTCAGTGGTCGATAATAAAGGGTGTATAAATGCAATTCATAGAAGACTATAAGTAAGTTTGAAGGGTTTCTCGACTAAATTTTAACAAAATTATTTTCGTTGTAAGTAATATTGTGAATATTATAAATATGAAGATCTAAGAAAATTAGATTAGTATTAACACATTTAAACTGGTACGGTAAGTAATGAGACTATACACTTCTATGAGTGTTTGTATACATATAGTATTATCTAGCTAAGATTTTATAAAAATATCGTATAAGGTCATCGTTAATAGAAGCCGATGATGGTAAATTGATAAATATGCGATAGTGGGGATATAGTTAAAAAAATATAGAGAAATATAATAGTACCAAATGAAGACAGCACAGAAGGCTTTTTTGAATCGCTAATAAAGCATAGTACACACCATTAAAATTATAATATTAATGCTTTTTATGACTTATATAAATATAGCAATTTAGGGAGGAGCTGTTTGAATATGATTTATAATTAAAAGATTGCACGATATTTAATAATAATATATTCCGTTCTCCAAGCTAAAATGGTCCAAGAACTTAAGGTAAGAATTATCTTCATTCCTGCAATCTAAGAGGTTTCATGGATAGTATATGAATACCAAGGAAGAAATGCCATAATTTTATGCCGAAATAATAAACGGCAGTTTGACAGTTTAAGATACTGATCACATATTTTGATAAAATTAAACATAAACATAAGTTATAGGGAAATTCGTCGTATGACTTACGGTACTTCTTTTCTTGTATATGATTTGTATTGATAATTTTACTCATATATAACCGACATTCGTTTTGGAATAATAACGAGAGAGTAATGTTTCATACAAATCGCTCTTTTGCAACACTGATGAGACTAACACTGTAATAATCTATCAGGAAATTTAGATAGTTTAAAATGAGTATTATTTAATACTTCGGAATTGTTCAAAAGTGTCTAAGTATCTGAGAGTTTTATTACTTGATAAACTGCAAATTTCCGTATTTTTGGCCAGGAATGATTCTTACCTTGCATAAACTGGAGAATTTCTTGATTGAGCACCAACTTTCAACAATAGCTCTGAAATGAAGTGTAAGACCAATGGAAGGAAGTGACGAGCTAACTGCATTGATTTACGTCATCGCGCGATTTTTGTAACACCTCGGCGGAAATGATTTGCTGCCCTGCAACTTTAAATCGAATACACTGGTACGCTGCATCATTTTGTTATTTTGTATGAATTATTTTCGATTTTTGTAATTTTCATAATGAAAGTAATTATGAACCAAGTTCTGCAGCGGTTACACCGGAATATAATATGTTATTGACATAGATTTTATATAAAAAAATTTAATGACCTCAATTTGTACTTTTTGAAATATAAGGAATATATTCCTCCTCAAATTCCTGCTTATAAATGAGATTTTCGACGAGGAGAAGAACATGTTAAGAATATTAAAGGACGTTAATATAAATATATATATAAGAGTACTATAAATTATTAGAATAATAATAGTACCTCGGAAGGAGACGAACTATTTCTTTTTGTCACGATTATCACTTGCTAGCAAAATCGAGCTAATTGTAAAAAATGGGTTAAGATGTGGAATCAAGAATCAATTAAGACGTTGAAATTGAAAAATAAATTGAAACTTGTTAGAGTAGTCTAAATATTAAATTGAAATGATATGAAGAAAATTTCAAAGGTAACATGGATTTAATATTTGGTGAAACATTTTGTTATTCCTCGATTGAAAGAGCTAAAAGTTTTTTTTAAACGGTCAAAGATGTGGATTATATCGTTTTGAATCATTTTTGGGATTATATAAGTAATATTTTTGTGATACGTATTTTTATAACCAATTGCTAGAGGACCATATAGACTCTTAAGTGTTAGATTTGAAGGTCATTATTTTGATTCATGGTCTACGAGAACGATACTGTTCGTTCCGAATCTATTAAATTCTTTCCTGTATTGTACATGAATCAGAATATCATGAATCGAAACTGGATGATATCAAATCAAATGTTAAACATCAAAAACCTATTATCTAATGATCGTCGTAATGTAGATGAGGATAAATAAGATGAAAAAATTATATAAGTAGTTATTAAATATCTGTTCAGTTTTGTATCGTCATTAGCATTCATCGAAATCAACAATACTTTTATTCCTTTATTTATTTTCATGGAGAATTCGACGGAATCCTGACGTCGCGATATTATGTTACTGAATTCTTCATGGCAGTTATTTGACTCACCTCAACAGATGTTTTTTTAGGCCGCAGTCCCCTCCTAAAAAGTGCATATCGCAATATTCTCTTACGATATTCACTCCTCGCTCCCATCGTCTCACCTTGTTGATCGCAAAAGCCGGTAAAGCACGTGAATACTTAGTTGATTTTCTCAAGAGCGTCCTTAGCAACAGTTGCCAGAGGCGTCGTCCTTAACCCTCATCAACTCTGTCTCCACTACCTGATGCATGAATTTGGTCTCGGAAGAAATGTTTCAAAGATTCTGTATTTTAACAGCTATTTTCAGAAATAAAACTTGATTATCCTCTAACATATCTAGTATAAATTTATATATATCGAATTCGAAATAAATATATATATATATATATATCGAAAAATATATAGTTGAGATCTTCGATCTTTTCTTCGATTCAGAGTATTTTGTTGACCTTTCAAACATCACCTTGGGAGGGATCGATGCCCTAAAGGGTTCGGTGCCAGGAACGGGAGTTGAATATCCTCATGATAATCGATTAGGGAGAAGTCAAGTCTATTGCTTAAACTATCTCACCACAGCAGTAATAGTAATTGCAGACATATTTAACGTGTTAGGTATAGGCTCATTGTACGAATACAAAAATAACTGGAAAACAGTTGACAAGGATTGAAATGAAAGCCTTAGATTAGATATAAAAATAATAAAAGTAATTTTTGGATAGAAGCCTGAAACTAATAATATCGGTTTTACTTTGAAAATTTTCAGAAAATTTGGTGACGATTGAAAGAAATAGGTAAATTTAGGACTTGATTCACACTAATAGTATATGCTGAAATTTAATATATTTAATTTAAAGATATGATTTATAAAAAGAAAAGAAAAAATGATTTAAAAATTATGTATTAATAAACTTGTTTCGAATATTTGCTCGGAACGATTTAGTGTGGAAAAATATTTTATGATTATCATCTTGATGTAAGTCATGTATATATATATCAAGTGTATAAATGTATATATATCAAGAAGATAAACTAGAATTTTCATATATTGTCATACTTAATTAAGCTCAAAAACTATCTCTAATATTTAAGAAGCTTTGGGAGCAATTACGAATATTGAATCAATAGCGGATTTTATCATTAATGTAGTCATTCGAAAACGAAAAAAATTAATATTTTCGAAGAACAAATCCAAAAATGATATGTAATCGAAAATATAGGATTGGTCTGACTAATTTACCCGTGATTTTATCTTTCTCTGTGTGTGTGATATGTATTTTTTCAGTTATGTCAGTCGGAGTTCAAAGCCTTTTCTCCTCATTCATTATTAATTTGCAGTGTGAAACCTAATTTTATTGTAAACACATTATAAAAATAAAGGTATCGAATGCATTTGTACCTTAATTTGTGTGATAATGATTAAATAGTTTAAGTGAAATTCGTACATACTATTAAGTGGCAGACAAATCTCAAAATTGATTTTATTTTTCTATAATAAGGAGACAAAAACTTTTTCTACGATTTAAAATTCACACTTAGAACTATAACGCTGATTCTTACTAAATTTATTCGATAAAGAGCGCAACAAATACATTTATTAAATCAATAGAAGCCTAAACGTTTCACCTAGAGACCTCGTTTCTATAAATAAAGTATCATAGTTTTTTATCCAAATTTCACCAAACTTTCGGAAAAAATCGACTAAAATAAACTAAAAATCTTAATTTTTTTGTAAATGTTCCTGTAATGCCAGGTTTTGTGGATCGGTCTATACTTGCTTATATGGAACGTATTTTAGCTTTTATTAGCAAATACAATAAATATAAAATTTCGGAATCGCCAATCAAGAATGCTTTCAAAATAGACTCTTGTCTCTTGTAGGAGAGAATTATGTAAAGTAAAATGTGCCTTAGCTGTATTGGGGAAGGCAGAACTCTTCTCATGTGTTAAGGAATATAATCAATCGTCTAAGCCTACGGAATTTTATAACAGGTAATATGCTAAAACACTTAAGATCAAGCTGTCACATTTCCTGTACATGTGTAATATTTCATATCTTAGATGAGAACATGAGACAAAGGAACCATAAAAATTTTATGGACGCGTTGGGAAAGAATAAGGTGGATATTATTAGAATTTCTGAAATTGCTCCCGTCCATTCATTATATTCAATTCTGAGAGAATGACGTATTTTAGATATTGTACATTATTTATCTAAAGCTCCTATCGATAAAATTGTACATATTGATATCTTATCCAACTCAATATATAAGTTTTCTATGATTGCATATTTTCCTGTTCTGAAAGGTCATACTCGAAGGATGGCACTGAATAACTCAAAAAATGTCATACTTTTACGCTACTGTAGGATCTTATTTGTTTATTGTAATACTCATTCTCTTTATTAGCATATATAAAAAAAATTATTCTTTTTGTAGAATAAAATCTTCCAAAACTACTTTAAGTATCCTCCTTTCGTTGATCCTCTAATTTTTTTTGTGTCTCTTCATCATATTCAAAATTTTCAAGAAATTTTTCTAGGTTTTAGCAAACTAGATTCAATTGAAGTCATGCTAAGGATGTGCATCATATTTCAATCATAGGAATCCAAAGTAAATCAATATCGATCTTTACTAAACACACTTTACTAATGGCTAATTTTCTCTACTTTATAAATTATCGGAAATAAAAACTAAATCCAGCCAACCATGCCATGAATGTGATTTCATACAATCCCTTCGAGCTTACCTTGGTGAGTTCATCGTTATCCATGTCGCACCAGGGATGGAAGGAATATCCTCACGAGGATTATTTAAAGGTTTACCGACCATAGGTTTACTTCCACTGTGCAAGAGGAAAGTCCAACTGCGAGATATTCCACGTAAGTGAGGAGAGACAAGAATGAAGATGGACTAAAGATGACTCCGCGACGGAGTACTTTAATTGGGCCGTTGTCGCGTGACAGAAGCCAAATTCACCTCCCCCCTTATTCCAAACCAATCCCATTTTCCTTCCTTTTAAAATTTCTATTTGCTTTCTTTCCTCCTCGCGCAAGATTTCGGGGACACATAGAACAAATCAGAATAAAAAGGGACGCAATCATCGGATTAGAAAGGGATGTCTCTGTCTTTCGCGAAGTACCCCTTCCACCTTTAACCCTTTTATGCAACCCATTATAGGGAGCGATTTGTGACCCCCCTCCAAATTCATCGTCCGTATTCGCTACTTCTACTCACGAGTCGTTCCTCAAAAAGACACGCTCCGAGGAATTTTACCTCCTTGGTTTCCATTTTTTTTCTGAGATGGCTCGATGCCGATAATCGCAGGCTGAGTTCTGTAGATAGTTTATTATGGGCGGAATTGTAGAGGAAGAAGAAAATGGAAATGAGAGGTTTCAATCTAGTCAAATGGGTTTGAAGATGAAGAAAAAAGGGTGTACATAATATAGTCTTAATTAATGGAAATTTAAAAGAACCAAAAGAAAGTTGTTTACGAAATTTTAAGAGAATAATTAAATAATAATTGTAGTTCAACTTAAAAAATCAATTAAAAAAAGAAAATTGATGACAATGGTAATATCATTAAACAAGTCGTCAGGAATTATGAAAATATAATTTTCATGTAAAACCTTTGAAACATGCAAACTTGATTTGAGATTTATCATAAGATTTTAAATATTTAGTCTTTATTTTTTAAACTTTTGATTGAACATGAAAATAAATTAAAAATATATAGTCTAAAATCTTATTCCTATGGCAAATTATGGAAGTATTAAGATTCAAAGTAATTCGAAGTAATATATATACTTCGATGAACAAGATATTTGCTTGACAAAAAATTTCATCCATCTTCAGCATTCATTATAGATTGGGATGATATAAAGCTCGAGGTAATAAATATTGGAATGAAATAATAAGCTATTCCATGGTATTTTATATCTTGCCAATGAAATCTTAGGATAGATATACCGTCTCTTTATAAAAATGTTCCCCATTAAATTATTTAAAAAAATCCCCTTAAAATGTCGTCCATTTAGTTCAGAATTAAATCCATCATCCATATAATTCATTTTCAACGATGAGAATATTTCTCCAATTATTCGTTTTCAAATATCGAACTTCAATGCAAAAACAAAAAAGCACATTGCGAGATGCTGAACTTTCTTTTTTACTTCGGTAATTATAAAAATCACTGTTTCTCATAGCATGCTTTCACTATTCAAATATATCTACTTTTTTATAGTTCATTTTTTAAATGTGTGCTCTTCAAAAGATCAATTTCTTTATTGAATCATTTTTAAATATAAAATTTACTTTTCATGTTTAATCAAAGGTATCACATAAAACCATGTGATATTTAAATCAGGGTGAGTCCTTGAATTGAGATTTTCCCTCACAAAATATTTAATTGTATTTATTTTTCTCAGAGATTGTGTTTATGCAGTTACAGGCATTATTCGGTAAAATAATGCAAGGTATGATCAAAATATATAAAATATCCTCTTGGATATAGCAAGGTTTCCCTGAGAAAGCAACTATAAATAACATGCAGCAAATTATTAGTGATTTGGTTGATTTGACTTCAACTGCTGGTGCTGTCCTAAATACTCTGATATATTCATTTTCTTGACATACATATTAGCTATTTACACGCATCAATAGCTACCTGAGGGATGTGTTTTTGTTTTGATTTCATATTTTTTTCACAATTTTTCAGTTTTCGTAAATAAATATAAAAAATCTTAGAATCTTTTGCAAGTCAAAGTTAAAGAATAAAGTTTAGGTTTTTAAATTCCGATATCGGTTATGTTATTTTTACCGTCAAATCAGCATTTACATAAATAATAATTATTATAAATAAATTGAAATTAATCGTTCGGTGGTGAGTGCTATGTTACATAACCATGCCATGTTATAAGATAAAAATTTTACAGTTTCGAAAGAGAATAAACAAAAAATAAAAGAATCAAATGCAAATATTAATAAGTAATAAACAAATACCACTCTAATATAAGTTTTTTCAGGGCTCCTTGTAGGCCTTCAATGACGATCATTTAACTCCGTGAGTATAGGTCAATTCAAATTTTTATACTCATTTTCCTATCTTAATATAACAGTATATCCAACTTATGTCTTGAGTTAAACTTAATAAATGAATTACATTCATGTAATTATTATTTACTTCTTATATTAACTAATGAATTCGCTAAATATATTTATAAAATACAACTTGAAGATATTCTACGTGTTTAATCTTGTCTGTTACGTCGGTCTTTTGTTATAGTGATACAAATTACATATAATATTTTCTTCAATTAATCTAAAAATATTTATCATATAACCCTGAACATTATAACGCTTTTTAAGGTGATTTAAAGAGTTAATTTTAATGCCTTCTTGAATGTTACTCAAAATTCAATCTATCGATTCTCACTATCTCATCGATTCGATCTGAATTTGATTGTTTTTAGTAGTATAGATATATTAAATTCACCTTCTTCAAGCTGTATCTATAGAAGTTTCATTTCCATAATTATATTAATTTAATATTATATAATAATTTTATCTTCTATTACCTTGCATGCCTGCGTCTGAATATGTTCGCGCAACGTATTTCATAGAATAAATTGCTGCCCATAAATTTGATAAAACTGCATACTTAAGTTATCAAATCAGTAGGCTAAAATACTATTTTATAATATAAAATTTGAAAATAATCTCTTACGCCCAGGAATTCATTATTTGACTCACATTCGTCTGGATCATCACTCTATGCATAATTTTTTGGCTTAAACTATCTACATCTTTTTAACAGTCCATACCCTCGATACAAAATGACTCTCGGCAAATCAAATTATACCATTATTTTATTCTTGTTGAAGCATTTTCATATACAGTTCGCGGAAGATGAATTTAGATCAGCTTGTTTTGGTATCATTCTTTCTGATGTTCCTTGCAATTTTGACTTTTTTATACTATTAGGAGGGATTTCAAATGATTAAACAATTTTAGAAAAACCACAAAGGAACTAGTAATTGTGGATCATTATTCAACTTAATGATGAGCCGTATCTGATATACCTATGATTTTAATTGTCCTCCTTAAAATCCTCTAAATATTATGCTCTAAAAACATAATCGTTATGGAAAATAGCACCCTCACTTGAAAAAATTTTATTCAAATGAGTATTATTAAATTTATTAAGTCATATCTTAAAATGTTACGTTTCATCAAAGATTATGTGATTTATTTTAATACTTTCCATAATAATGTTATATTTATTGCCAAAAACCTGATATAATGTTGCTACATGCGCCGTAGTTCTAATTTAGTTAATTCTAAAGAAAGTATGAGCATACATAATCAAAAAATATGTACATTACTATACATTTAATCACTCGCCATATACGATCAACTGATTACCGGAATAAGGTATTCACGTTATTCTGAGATAATACGGCAAAAGCAGATCATTAGGTTATAGAATTGGGATTGCTGGAGGAAAGAGGAGTCACCACCTGGCACGCTCACCCTTTCTCCCTCTGCGCAAGAATCGGAACAACCTTTTCCAGTAATAATCCTCAAGGATTCTCGCAGCACGAAAATGCGGGTCTTACGTTGAGAAGACAAGCAACATTATTACACCGAATTCGAGCAAATAAGATCTTCTTTACTGTTGCATTACAGAAATTATCCTTAGGATTTCTTCTCTCATTCAAGCATAATTTTATTGTCATATCATTCATCATGTTTTCATGTGTCCCATATAATTCATATGACGAATTAGTTAACACCCTATAGAATCGATAAACTTGGGAGAAACTCAAGATTATTTTTAAAAACTCTTTACAGAAACATGAATATATATTTTTATAGGTATGTGGAATTTAAATCTTCTATGTAATCGGCAAGTACTTCTTAAAACTATTGAACATCGACCTTACACATTCCTGCGGGGGAAGTCCTATTTTGTCGCTCGGTTCCGAATTTTTCAGTGGTGAGGTGCAGTGGGCCAGCGGGCCCCGCCGATTATATACGTGGTCTGTTCAAAAGCTATTACAAATTTTTAATTTCCGCGGGCTACGTATATTTGATTTTTTCTAGCGTTATAATCAAATAATATAAAAAATAGCGAATCACCTTCAGAGAAGTTGCTGAGGATCTAAATATATCGAATGGCTCGCGCCAAACGCCGCCGCGAAATTCGTTCAAAAATTGCTCAATTTCGACCAAAAACAGCATCGCATTAACATTGCTCAGGAGCTGTTGGATTCTGTCCGTGACGACCCAAATTTGCTCCAGAGAGTCATAACTGGTGACGAATCATGGGTTTTTGGTTATGACGTAGAAACCAAAGCTCAATCATCCCAATGGAAGCTGCCGCACGAGCCAAGACCGAAAAAAGCACGCCAAGTTTGGTCGAATGTGAAGGTTTTGCTGACAGTTTTCTTCGATTGCAGGGGCGTGGTGCATAATGAGTTCTTGCCGCAGGGTAGAACGGTCAATAAGGAATATTACCTTCAAGTAATGCGCAATTTGCGAAAAGCAATCCGCCAGAAACGCCCGGATTTGTGGAAGAACAAAAATTGGCTTTTGCACCATGATAATGCCCCTGCTCACGCATCGTTACTTGCGTGCGAATTTTTGGCCAAAACAACACTCTAATAATGCCGCAGCCACCGTATTCCCCAGACCTGGCCCCCTGTGACTTTTTTTGTTTTGATGCAAATTCTTTGATCCATTTTTTGGACTAGACGAAAATCGAAGACAAGCCTAAACACATCCAAGCAAAACAGCTGCCAAAAATTAACTAAACATTCCAAATGGCCGACATTGTCGGAATAAGTAAGGGACATAAGTAAAAACATAACGCTACCAAAAAATCAAAAATCGAACATACGGTGCCCGCGAAAATTCAAATTTCGCGATACTTTTTGAACAAACCTCGTATATACTATATATTCCCGAAGCAGCATTGTATAATAGATACAAGTAAAAGTTTGCTTGCTGACGGCAATTACGTCAGGGTATTTTGAATTAACTTCGATATCCCATGCATTTCTTGAAACGTCCAACGTATTGACATCCAAATGTTCTTCTAGGCACTTGTCCTGCCCACAAGTTCAAGTTCTTAAGCACCTTCCAAGTTTCAGGATAAAATATCATCTGGAAATGCCTCAAAATGTGTAGTAAAAAGTACTTTTTACGGAGAATATTAAACTGCTATTTCAATTCGAACTCATACTTTCTGTGGTACGATCTTTTTTATGAATAAAGGTAATTATAATTGATATATTCGTGCAAAGTTACAGCTGTCCACCTACGAGATAAACAGAAACAAATTATATATATCCGCCTCTATGTGATATAATGGAGGAATATCAAATGAGCCTGGCCACGAAACAATGAGCAACACAAATAGCAGAAATAGATAGAATTTCATAGATCTATGAAATTTAAAACTTTTATGTCATCGGAAGTATTTTTTAAAAATTGTCAAACATCGACCCCATTCATTATAACTAGGAAAAATCCGATTTTGCGGCATACTAGAATCGACCCGGGAGGGGTAGGATTGGTTTCCAATCCTTCGCTCATCTTGGATGCACCTTCGAGTTAATTTTTCTCCTCAGCCGGGATTTGAATCCAGAACGTCAGGGTCCGAAGATTATCTTGATAACCACTGCACCAACGAAGTCGACGAATGCTGAAAATTTTATCGACATTTTACTCACACACATTTCACTTTGTCTAGGATCCTATAATTTTATCTTGGAAACGTTCCACTCGAGAGAAGGAATTAATCTATATACGATGAAGCGCGAGTTTTCTTTTATCTCTCGCGTTAACGTTCATTTAAGTAATTGAAACACACGTTCCGTTCCCACGTCATTCTTTTTCCTTAGCTCTCTCGAGAAGAATGTCGTCTATTGTCGACAGTGATTTTCCTTACTTGGAATACGACCTTCGTCCATAGACGACGCATAGTGGGCTAGAATCGAAAAAAGCTGGCCAAAAATACAAAACACGTTTTTTTGAGTGCGGACTTTCAAACTTTACATAGTCAATCTTATATAAATTGTGCATCGACTGCTAAAATCATTTGACTTAGTTCCCACGCATTTAAATTTTACAAGGGGTCGAAGTTGACCAAATTTTGGGAAAATCGGCCGTTTTCGATTTTTCGCAGAATTCTTCAATTTCAAACCAACGCTGAACCAAAATGAACAAAAGGATCGGACAAAAAACTGTTTACTTAGTATTACGTTGTAAACACATCACAAACGTGATATTTTGTTTAATAAATGAAGATTTCAGTAAATTAGTATTTATGTGAAGAACAAAAAATGTGTTTAGCAATAATTCTGAAAATCTTTAATTTCTATCACTGATGAAATGTAATTTAAAGGAAAAAGTGTTTGATAATATATGTCACAAAACATATGTCGCGATAATTCCATGGAATAGGTCGAAGTTATATATAAGTATCGATGATAAATATCCATTTGTTAGGACACGTATAAAAAATAAACTAAATGAATGGCATGCAGTAAAAGCCAGCAGAATATAACGTGAAGGCTCCCTCCTTATATATAGTAAATAATGGTGTAGTAACTAGAGGATCGTCAGGACCACCTTTCAGTGAACTTAACCTTGATCTTCCTCTTTATATAGGAGGAATTCCGTAAGTAATTTGTTACATCAAAATTAAATTCAATAAATCTTAGAAAAGTTTTATGATGATGATATGTAAGGATATCAAACTATGATATTACCATTAATGAGCAAAGTCAAGGTGAAGTGTAAGAATTACTTTGCATTTAACGATGTCACCAAATAATTTTAAAAGGATAATTTAAATTTTCTCTACAGAGAAGTAATGGAACTTAGTCGGAAGTCTGGTGTGAAGTTTGGATTCAGAGGTGCTAACCAGAGACTCTGGAGGTCAATGAAGAAATATATGAAGATACTGGGGCTGGGCCAAGTGGTCATGCACGTGCAACAGGAGGACATATAGGGCATTATGAAGGACCGCCATGTTACCCAGGCCATTCCATAGAAAACGATTCCATTCTATTTTCAACTTTCTCTGCTGACTGGGCAACATCTCCAGGTTGGATACCAGAGATTGCTATGCCCACATGTCTTAATAGAGGATAATGCAGGCCATTGCTATCTCAGTTCATTTGTTGGTGTCCTGCTGCCTTCATTGGAGAATGCTGTGAAACAGGTGAGAATGACTGAGGATTTTAGATACTGATGCTGATTAAGATATTATATAATTTTAGATTTTATAATACTGATATTCAGTGATCAAGATAGAATTAAAAGATTGTTTACTTTTAGCTGTTGAAGATACAGGAATGACAAGACCAATTCGATTCACTAGTGAAACTTTCCTACTTTTTCATAGCACATTTTTCAATGATACGAGAATGGTTAACTCAATCAACAACTATTTCTTGCAGAAAATGAAACAAATTATTAGTGAAATCTTACCTGACTTTCATTGATTCAAAGTAAGATTTTCTTAATTAAGAAGTAACAAAGAACAATCTGGAGCTTGGTATAAAGTTATTACACTACTTGTTGCTAACTTTGTTCCGAGTAGTGTTGCTGATGATATTTATTTACCATGTGCTATGCTGAACTTTTTATTAGCTGCAATGATTGAAGTCTCAGTCACTGTATAAAACGAAGCCCTGTACAAATTTTGTGTCTGAGCACACATTTTGGAATAAAGTAAATAGGCATTTTGTCATCAGTCATTATTTTTAAAAATATATCCCTGATTTCAATCTCGATTTTGCTGCTCTTAAACAACAATTTAAAAAAATTGCATGTATTCATTTACCTTAAAGATATTTTTACATTTATACACTTTTCATACATTTTCAGTTTAAATACTATTCAAATTATTTATTTAATCGCTTTATGCGAACTATGCTTGTTTTTCTAGGTATTGCCTTACCGTTTAGGGTTTGAATCAAAACAACAAAATATGTATTGATACATTGTTTATTTGATTATATCGTGACGACTAGAAAGTGAACGATGATGAAAGTCCAGACGGTTCATTAGCCTGCTTTCTAGCGGCTAAGTATTCTTATCAACCTTATCACTATATGGAACATGGCAGTACAATCAAATATAAAGAATAGGAAGATCGGGGCGTGCGAAGCGGCAATACCTGCCAGATTGCACAGTATCAAACTCCGCCAATTTCCGCGACTCAGTTCTCCACCTAAACAGCAAATTTTACTAGGTACGCTATTGTAGGGAAGAATGCCAATTTAGCAATTTAATTTTAACGGCAGAGATTTAACAGCGGAAATGCATTCTGCTGGAAACCCAAAAGATTTGAAGATTAGGTTTAATTGCAGGGGTTCGATTTTGAAGTAGTGCTGTAGCTGTTAATACCTTCCCAAATTGACGATGAAATTTAATATAATTGATACTTAAATGTAGTGGCTTTCAAATATGAAATGTAGACAGGATTTTACTTTCTCATCACTCTGTCAGCCTCCCGTAACGCTTCTGATGAGGGTTTATTTTAACTGTTAGTTGACTCTAGACGTTCTTCTTCATTCATCTTACTGTAGTTATTTTTTCAATCCCTAAAATTTTTCGGATATGCGTTATCTGTCTGATCGAATATCGAATGTGAGAACGACTACTGTTCTGCAGTTGTTTTTCTTCTGACTAAATCTCACCTAATATGTGTGCAGATGTGCTTTAAACTTAAATTACTTCTGCGGTGATGGGTGTTAAAGTTAAATCCATCAAAGATTAAGGTAAGTCACGTTGAAGATAAACAGAACTATAGTCCGTTCCACAAAAGCTGGCAGTACGGAGGCTTACGGGGAAATAAATGCACGTAAATTCCCATAAGGGAGCAACCTAGCCTCCCCGAAGGAGTCAGTTAATTATTTCTGAGTTACTTCTACGGATAAAATTAATATTTTCAACTTAGTTTGGTGGATTTTTTTCCAATTTTTTGGTGAAATTTGGACATGGAAGGATGGTTCTATATATTGACGAAGATTTCTCATCATTTTAATAAAAGAAATAAATTTTATAGCGGAATGAAAAAAACTGACCTCCTTACCACCCGTGAATAATACTAAAACTGCCATTTCTCTCATCCTATCTAACATAAAGTGCTAGTTTTTTCTTAGATTACTCTTTATACCTTATGAATGCATAAAAGTTGACTTATATTAATCTTTGACTGATAAAATTTTAGTAAAAAATAATTTAAGTGGAACGCAACCTCCGAAAAATTGGATCGTGCAGTCAAATTTATACATCGCCTAAAAATTTTTTGTTTCTTACGTTACGAAAAACTTGTCGCGAGAGAAATTGAGATAAATGTTGTTATTTTCATTTACAGTTTATTCTGAGTCGATATCTTGAATAGAAGTTTAGTTTTTGAATTTTATAACCGAGGGAGTAATTGATTTAGCGCTCCGATTGCTAATCATTGTTACTTTTTGTTCGAGACTAATAGACCCGTAAGCGTAATTCGGATTGATCCGGACCCGCTCTCGGTTATAAAATTCAAAAACTAAAGTTCTATTCAAGATATCGACTCAGAATAACCTGTAAATGAAAATAACAACATTTATCTCAATTTCTCTCGCGACAAGTTTTTCGTAACGTAAGAAACAAAAAATTTTTAGGCGATGTATAAATTTGACTGCACGATCCAATTTTTCAGAGGTTGCGTTCCACTTAAATTATTTTTTACTAAAATTTTGTCAGTCAAAGATTAATATAAGTCAACTTTTATGTATTCATAAGGTATAAAGAGTAATCTATGAAAAAACTAGCACTTTATGTTAGATAGGATGAGAGAAATGGCAGTTTTAGTATTGTTCACGGCTGGTGAGGTGACCATTTTTATTTAATTTCGCTGTAAAATTCATTTCTTTTGTTTAAATGTTGAAAAAACTCCGTCAATATATAGAACCATCCTTCCTTATCCAAATTTCACCAAAAAACTGGAAAAAAATCCACCAAACTAAGTTGAAAATCTTAATTTCATCCGTTGCGAAGGCAAATTTTGTGGATATCGCGGATATTCCAGAAAAATGACCCGGCGTACGAGGCTATTCGATTTCTCCATAAGCCCCATACTGCCTAGAAAAGTGGAACAGACTATAGAAACAAATTACATTTCAGTAGTTAGCAAAGAAGACAAAATATTCATATTATATGATTTTATTAATAAAATAAGTATAAATGAAACTTTGATGAAAACTTTTGACCTGTAATTGGTAATGAATAACATATACATAATGAATAAACATATTATAAAATTAATAATTTAAGGTAATTCTTTTGGTGTGGTATTGTTATTCATTCAGTGCACTAACTTACAAAAATAGTACTTTGTGGGAAATGAATAATCTCTTTTTTACAACAGGACATATCCTGTCAAAATAATTATACTAATATAAGATATTATCGATGATTGATTAGTATATGATTTATTAGAATGTATGAAGTGAATAAATTTTCTAGTATCATGAATTACATCCCCTGAAAACACCAAAAAAAAAATGTAATTGACATTAAATACTGCCTGGAGAAGCAGTTTATTTACAGTGTAACATTGGACTGAGAAAACTCTAATGCTTAACAATGAAAATGAACTGATGAAAACTCTAATGCTTCCTTCTTTGGCTTAGCTATCCTATCTGCCATTGATGGTATTATTACTAACACATCACTTTGCCTTAGAACTGGTTCCTAAAGACTGATAGAAGAGATCCTTAAGATAATATTATTATACAGTTTATTTTTATACAACATCTTTATACAGGAAATTAGGTATTTCAAATGTATCCCTTGGTCCCCAAATATATGACCTGATACAGATTACAACTTATTAGTATACTTATAATGTTATCTATTTATTAAGTAAAACTTATTTATTTAATTTAAAATTGATACTTAAATATTTAAAAATAATTAAACAGTTTAGAAATATGAAGTCTTCTAAAGGTTTTTCAAATTGAAATTAAAAAATATAGAAATATTATCTCTGAAAGTTAAGTAGAAGGACCATATACAGTTAATGCTTAATATCTTTAAAATATTTTTTTATCTGCCTCATATTACTGTGCTTTGGAGATTTCCATTATTATCAGGAGAATAGATTAATAAGGTCCAACAGTTTCTTAACACTTTTGAGATAGAGAAGGTTTCCAAAAAATCTTCCTCGGTGTACAATGGCTTGTGGAGGAATTATTTCTCTGCAATACAGAGCCTTTTTGCTAATCTGAATATGCCAGATGTAGATTCTACCCTTTTAAGGCAACAGTAACTGAGGAACAATGTCTATGGGTAATCTACCTTTCCTTTTATAGAATTGGTCTGAGGTATACCTATTATAACAGCATTTTTATTTCAATATGTTTTTAGCAAAAATTCTGAATAATATATAAATATAAAAATTGTGTTTTTCTGGCTCTGCATAAATTTTAAACCAAATTCTATCACTAATTTCAAGCTCTACAGCATGCATAATAAATGATATTGATGAGCTTGAGTTAGTTACTAAGTATCTTAATTTTTGCAATAACAATTAGTTTAAAAATTATACATACTAATCATATTTTAAGGTTATCTTACTAAAGGTAATGTAAAAGATTATTCCTTTTAATAAATCTTTTGCAAAAGTCATTGCAATAACATTTAAGTTGGAGCGGCACCATGCTGGGAAAGGGAATTAATATCCCCTGTGGCAACATTTCCTTTAAGGATTACCGTCTAAAACTCCTTCGAAAAAAGGTTGGAAAGGTTAGAATATAAACCATAATCCTTTGTATCAGTACCCTAGGATGGTTTGTACTTCCATTGTCCATAGACAACATTAGTACTTGTTCTACATACGGAAATTACCATCGTCCATGGACAACTTTCGTATTCTGGGCCCAAAAAAAATCACTGCCATCAATAGACAACATTTGTCTCAAAAGGATTTATATTCAATGCCCAATAATTCCTAAACATGACATACTTAATTTACAATACAAATTTTTCATCTGACAGTAATGTAATTATAAGTTTTGCAATATCATGGGTGGTTAGAAAGAAGGATAGTATACCAAGCACGCCACTTCTCCCATCCAGGAAGTTCTTGTTGGATGACTCCTAACCTTTGGAGTGATGTGAAGGCTTTGGTGTAGCTTTCTACTGCATGCCATGTTAGGTCTTCATAAATCCTCTAGTTGTGAAGATACAAGAAGTTCAGAGATATTTATCTATTTACTAGGAAGCATATTGTACTTTGTAACTAATAATAATCTAATAATTAATCATAATGTTATTCAAAGTTGGATTTCTTAACTCTAAGATTACTGAGACAGTGCCAATGATATTTTTCTTCTTGCTCTGATTTTAGAAGCATTAGAATGAGAATTTAGAAGTATAAGAAACTCACTTTAGTTTGAAAATTACATCTTTTGTCAAAACATGAAGGATTTTAAACATTACATATAATTGCTACAATCATCATATTAAATTGAATAATTATTTGTCTCTTTTACAATAACCATTTATATTTCATGAGGTACCAGGGCAGGCAGTTTTCTTGAAAAAGATAAAACTAACTCTCTAGGAATTCATTCAAATCTTTGATGCCCTCATATGATTCATGCAAGTGGAAGGCTTTGCTCCTTGCATCTAAATGTAAAAAAAATTATTGCTGAAATTGATATAAAAGATCTAATACAAAAAAATTCTACTTACATGTATAACAAAAATAGTATATGTGATAATAACTTACTTAATCCTACATTAAATACAACCCTTGGCTCATTTAAAACCCACCCAGTTCAAACCCTTTCCCTGTACGTCATATACCCTGAACAATAGCCCCTAAACCTAGGATATACACATATATCCTAGATTATACTATCACTAGCAACAAATACAATCATGAAATAAAGAAATAAGTAAAACAGTAGATGAAAAATCTCAGTGTAAGAAAATTTTAAACAATATACACATTTAAATTGTAAATGAGGTCATGAGAAAACATGAATAATTCTCCTGAAAATAAAGATATCAAAAGTGCAAAATTTGAAGAATATATTAAAAAAGAATCATTTAATCAGCTTAAAATATATTATCAGAAACATTAATCATTGGTACATTTTCTATTTAAAATAAATAATATTTTGATGTTAGAATTCAAATGTATTCCATATTGCAACAGTTTAGGTTAAATATAGTCCTTCATTATAATATAATTAATAAAATATTGAATTGAAACATAAATCAGAAAAATACTTATTGGAATTGTCTTTTATTAAAATGATATATATTCTGAATTATCTCTGATATTATTAAAAGGCACATAAAAAAACAAAAAAGTTAAGTTTCATCAGTAATTTAGAGAAAGAGATTTACCTGCATATATTTTTACAATGTATTATTTAAATTAAAAAGGATAATGACAAGGAACACCATCTTTCAATTCCTAGGGCACTGGCTTTTTAGTTTGATGATTGTTGATAGTTGATAATGACGAAGTCCATACACTATTGTAAATGCTGGAATATATTCATAGTACATTAATAGAATTATGATCATGAAATAAGGTCTCAGGATGTATATAATTATATATCAAGTAAGTAATCATTATTTTCAAACATTCCTCATGCATATTCAAATGTTACTAATAATTTATGCTTGCATTGAATTATACAATGACCTAAAAGTTCCTTTCTCTTCATCAAATACCATAACATAACCAGATAAAAGTATAAAAATTTAGAATTAATGGAATAATGACACATTAAAATATTTTTGAGGGAATGAATTCTAAACTAAGATAAATATAAATTCATACACAATAATATTATAATTTAACATTAATAAAAGAATTATTTCAAATATAAATTTGTTTCAATTTATCCAAGGTATACTGAAATACATAGAAATACAAAATTTATTATTTCAGCAAAAATTTCCCAATGAATTTGATGAAAAAATCTTTGACAAACGCTTTAATATAAATCAAAGTCATAGTTATGTTGAAGCAGCAACAGTGACACTGAAACATCTCCTCCCGAGTTTATTTCCATTACCTTGTCCTGGAGTGCTCCTCCTTACCATACAAATCAAGTTTTTGCAAGATCAGTGTCACATTCAGCAAGCCTAGCAAGTAAGTAAAGGAAATAAAAAAATAATTACTATAACTTGTCCTTGCACTACTTAGTATAAAGAATACAATCCATAAAATAAAGAACATATCATAAACTAAATATTTATACCTTATGTCCTCTGGTAAACACAATATCCACGGTTCAAAAGATTAGCAGTCCTTCTTTAATGATGGCAGAAAGAATACATTAGGAATATTAAGGTATAATCTGCAAAACAATGAAATCCATAAGAACGTGAAATGAAATAAATGTACTCAAATACTTACAACTGAGGAAATGTATGCATTTTCAAAGATCTTATAAATATACCAAAATAAATAAAATAGGTGTGATCATGAGAGAATATTTCAAGGTGTATAATCCTCAATAAAGTAACATAATTCAACACATGGAATTATCTAAAGATTATTATAGAAAAGCATTTATTCATGTATGTCAAATTGCTCATATCTCGAAGCATTTTTCCCCATTGAAAGTAATTAAAATGCCATTAATCCGTTCCGGACCAATGAAAAATCCTCAAAAAATTGTAAATTATGAATAAAGATATGTTTTTAACTAACAAATAAACATGTATAATTAACAAATACATAACAAAAGTTCTGAAACAAAGAAATAAAAGAGTTATTTAGAATTATAGTCTTACTTTGGTGACGGACAAGTTTGGCTAACGAAGGTGAATGGCAAGGAGGAGGAAAGGAGTGTAGGCACTCTAGACACATACATGTAAACGGCGCTTTTTTAAAACTTTAAACTATTTCCGTTACTTTAAACTAAAACTACCCTTATTTATTTCAAATAAAAGAAAAAACTCAAAACAATGCTCTTAACTTTAAACAAACTAACCTTAACATTAAAGCAAATTTAATTAACACTTCTTTCTGCCTTCTTGGCTGCACTTTTTGTACTGTAAAAAGATCAGTTATCAGGCAAAAATGATTACAGCGCACAAGAGATACTCAAGTGGGTAACACGTGCGAGTGAGTTAGAAATTTTCTCAGATGATGCTCGACCCTCCGCACCAACTAACTGGACGCTCCGGAACACGAATTTGGGCTCATATCTCGAACGAGAATATGACCCGAGCTCCTGCTAGTATTTCGAAAAACTCGTATGTCAGACTGCCGGTAACTCGAGGTACCACTGTATTTACAAAACAAATAAATAAGGAATGGTCAGCAAACACCTTGAATTGATTCTCTAGATGAAAAAATGATTACTACACATAATCATGGAAATTTCAAACTACATTCAAACAACAAATTTCAACATGAACATGAAAGCATTAATTTTTTATCATCATATCAACCTCAGCAAAAAATTTGTAAAGATCTCTAGTCTTTGAGAAGAATTTCAGAGTAATAATTGATTACTTCTCATTCTATTCCCACACTTAAATAAATGTTAGCCTCTTCTTGCACTGTTTTCCATCCTTTCCTCAGAATCATCAAAGATTTTCCCTTGAACCTCGAAAATGATCTGCAAAAACCTTTATAAAATCCTGTAAAAGAAATAATCATTCCTACATATAATTATGGAAATTTAAATTCCTACATATAATTATGGAATAAAAATCCAAATGAAAACAGAAATTTTAATTTTCTTATCATTACTTACAGCTGCTGTTCCAGGATTTACTCTTGACAATTCTATAGCATACTCCAAGATCCAAGATAAATTCCTTTCAAAACATACCCCAATGATATCCTTCCCAAGATTCTCTGAGGTAACAATTTACACAGAGATTAGAAAACCTAAACTAGCATAACTGACATCTTAGCCTTTAAAAGCTAAAGAAACTGCATCAAACTTTAGATAGTTTCACCTGATACACCTATAAAGGCAGAAAAGGAGGAACTGATTTTCAAGATGCTGCACCTAAAGATACATTGACCGCACCCAATTGACCTAAAAAACAGGGAGATGGAAAAATTGTACAAAGTTTAAAATACTCAGATCGAATAAGATACACACATACCAATTGCTTCCAATAAAACCCAGGATTACAATTGCACTTCAATGCTACACAGTGTATATTTTCTTACCATAAACGAAATTTAATCTCACCCCTACCTCTGAAAGAATTTTTCAAAGTACTCTAGTCATTGAGAAGAAAATCACAATAATTAATGATTATTTCTCATTCTGCTTCCCACTCTTAAATAAATTGCAGCCTCTTCTTGCACTCCTGTACCATCATTTGCTCAGAATCATCCACAAATGTCCCTTGAACCTCAAACAAAGTCCTCTGAAAGCATTAATGAATCCTAAAATTAATAATGGAAGAATAAAACTACATTTAAATACAAAATATCCAAATACACATGCAAGCATTAATTTCTTTATAATTACGTTCAATTACTCCTCCAGATATAAATCTTAAATATACAATGGCATACCTCCAAGACTCAAGGATACTTACGTTCAAAACATACCATAAAAATGTCCTCCAAAAGATTAACAGGTGAGAAGAATTAACGCAGAGATTAGAGCTAAATAAAAACAACTACTGATGTCTTATGCACTTAGGCGCTAAAGAAACTGCATCAAAATTTGGAACCTTTCACCAGACACTATTGAGACTGGAAAGGAGGATGACAATCCATCTTGCTGATGCATCATCTGAAGATAAATTGACCACCACCAGTTAGCCAAAAACATGGGCAAGATGGGTGAAAAAATTGAAAATTATTTCAAATACTCACATTCAATGATATTCAAATACTCACCAAATGCTTCCAATAATAAGCAGGATTTTTGCCCGCATCCCTTTTGCACATTATATTAATATGAACATGTAAGGAAATAATAGTTCTTTCTCACCCCAGAATGAATTTCTGAATTTTATTCATTAAATCAGTATAATTTTGCTGAAGAAATTATTATTTACCAATCCAATCCCCCCACCATCTGATTTTAGCCTCTACTCTCACTCCTGTTAAAAAATCTCCTTAGAATCATCCAGAATTTTCTCTCTCAAAAGTGGTCTTCAACTCCTTCATAAAATTCTTTGAAAGAATTTATGATTGATGCACATGATCATAAAAAGTCAAACCACATACAAATTCAAAATTCCAAATTATCTTTTTAGCTTGAATATTTTTATCACTACTTACTTATGTTGTTCCAGATCAAAATATTTAAAAATTATGGAAAACCAAATATCCAAAATAACTTCACTTCAATACATACATGGTCAGTCTAAAAAGTATTGGGAACAATATTTTACCGGCGAGACTGTATATTGCACAGCAAATGAATTAAACTATCTTTGTAGTGTAAGTTAGACCATCAAAACGACTTAACGTTCAGTTGACTGAGATTCTTTGTTCAGGCTAGATCGTTACCGTATCGTTTACATTCCGGAAACAAAGGTTTTGGCAAACGGGTGATGCTCTTTCATTCTGACAGTGAACCTAGTCATTCTTTCACATTTTGAATAATCTCTTTCACTCTCGTTTCAGGTTCCTCCAACGACCGTTGGGGAGAGGATTTCGATTCAGGAGCGATAGCACAGAAGGGAAGGAAAACCTCGGCTACTATCTGATGTAAACACTGATGGAAGAGTGATACTTGAAATGTAATTCATGTGACTTTTTAAATAAACTTTATCCAAGAATCAATTGGCATTCGCTTATTATCAAGGACCGATCAAAGAATATTTTTTAAGAGCGCATCCTGCAGACGGATTCATATCCTCTGCTCATCACATCCAATTCCCGCTGAAGTTACGGCATTCGTTATCTGCCTTTGGTATTCGAATAGTAGAGGTAGTCGTTTAAAATATGCATCGGAAACGACCAGCTAATCTAGTGGCAGTTCAACTATAAGACGTCTCTGAATTCACACACGTGCAATAAATTCATGTGCAAGCAATGGAAAGTTATCGTACTATAGAGTCGTAGGTGAGATGCGATCGATCAAAAAGTCCGGTATTTATAGTTATTCGAGGTGCCTGCGCATAAAAAAAGTCCAAAGAAAAGAAAGGTCTAGCTAACAGATTTGGTATATCAGTAGATGCATCCGTTGAAGTTCCATAGACTTTTCAGATAACTGTATCTTTCCTCCCCTTTCGATTCCGTTACCATCCAACGCGGAAACTAATTCTCGCTTTAACGCTTGGTTGAGGCGAGCACTAGGATCGAGTTGGAAACGAAAGAGGAACGATTCCGATGGTGACGAAGGAACTGAGAACGGCAATCAGATCCACAGGTTGCTCCGAGTTACGGGTGTTGGTGCACGCGGGCACTAACGATGCCTCTAAATTCGGGTCCGAGGTGATCTTAGATTCTTTAAAGGATCTGATCTCCGAGGCTTACCGTGTTCAGAGTGAGTCTGGTGTCCGTGTGTCACTAGCACTTTGCAGCATAGTCCCGCGGACGGACCGTAGTTCCGAGGTTTGGAGCCGAATTCTCGGCCTTAACCGAAGGCTATGGAACTTCTGTAGGGCAACGGAGTCGGTTTTGTGGATCTGAGGCCGGTAATCGATTCATGTAGGAGTCCTCTTGATCGTTCTGGCGTCCATTACACTGCCAGGGCAGCGGAGATGGTGGCTAATAGGATATTTGAGGGAAATAGGGTTTTTTTAGGTTAAACATTAGGGAAATTACGTAATTACCTCATTCAGTTATAGATAAAAAGATTAGCGATCATGTAAAGGAGCTTAAAAAATCTAATTTTAATAAGAAAAACGTTAATTCGATAAAAATATCCGTTAGAGATAGTGAGAAATTGCGTAGCAATAAATTTAATCCCGTTTCTCAAGTAAATAGCGAAAATGATATGAGATTAGTCGTGGTAAACTGTAGAAGTATTAGAAACAAGCAAGCGGAATTTTTTGATTTAACAAGCAAAACAGGAGGCGATATAATACTTGGTAGTGAGAGTTGGCTTAATGATGAAATAGCGTCTAGTGAAATATTTCCTCCGGAATACAAAGTTTATCGTAAAGATAGAGACGAGAGATTAGGGGGAGGAGTATTTATCGCAGTGAGAAATAATCTTATAAGTCAGTCGGAAGATATACAAGGCCAGTCAGGCAGTGAGATGATTTGGTGCTCAGTGTCCGATAGGCGCGGCAAAAAAACATATTTCTGCTCCTTTTACCGCCCTCCCGATAGTAATGACGACCCAATAGATCAGGGATGCGCAACCTTTCCGCTATTGACGGCCGCACTACAGACTTTTTACTTTAATAACGGCCGCCAATAAGTCCAAGTACGCTTAATAATTTTTTATGATTTATGTAAAAATTTATAGATTATACACTAAAACGAGTATGATGTATATGACAATATTCTATTTACTGGTCTGCATATGTAAAATATATCTACGTAACGTCATATAGGACAAAAAACCGTTATAGCAATTGTTTCAGGAAGTCTTGGTCTTCGTTCGCGTTAAAGCCGAGCTAGCCGCTAGTAACGTGACTTCTAATCTACTCCTGGGTTTGAAAACACCCAGAGTAAGAGATAAGATAGATAGAGATAAGATTCCGCAGCGTTGAGACCCCGTACTCGCTGGGGTCCAGAGACCCTACACCGGCACGGCCACTACTACGTACACTTTAATATAAACGTCCACGGCCGCCAAAGTCCTTGCCCACGGCCGCAGGTTGCGCACAGCTGCAATAGATGATCTGCATCTCGCGCTTAGTAAACTCAGAAAATGCAAACCGAGAGCCTCGATATTCATAGGAGGTGACTTTAATGTTCCAAACGTAAATTGGACAAACATGATCGTCGTCAGCAACAGTCGTGAAAAATATATATCGCAGAAAGTCGTCGATTTATTCTCAGTCTTCGCCCTTGAACAGGTCAATCTAGAAGCGACTCGCACGACTTCTCTCGGTAAAAGTAATATTTTAGACCTTCTAGCAACTAGTGAGCCCCATCTTATAGATAACATCGTTGTAGAAGAAGGTATATCAGACCACAAAATAATAACCGCCGTGCCAAAGATAGATGCAAACCGATTGCTGAAGCCCCCTCGTAAGATATACTTATTTCAGAAAGCCAATATCCCTGCGTTAAAAGAGTTTGTTAAGGGAGAAAAAGAAGCCCTTATTCGCTTCTTTCAGCTCAACTCAGTAGACGATAGTTGGAGTGAGTTTCTCCGTATCCTTCATGAAGGCACCTCGCGATTTGTTCCGACGAAAATGGTTAGAGATCGTAAAGACCCGCGGTGGGTCAAACCTAAATTACGTTCCCTCCATAGAAAACAAAGAGAGTTTCATTCCCTAATGAAGTCCTTCCCACGCGACAGTAGAGAGTACGAAGAATATCGACGCAAATATTTACATTTTAAGAGCGCTGCGAAGATTGAGGCTCGTAACGAATTAGACTTATATAGACGTGAAACATTACGTGAATCGCTAGAAAATAATCCGAAGGAATTTTGATCGTACGTTCGAGAAACTAGAGGGAAGCAATCTACTGTTACACACCTCATCGATAGTAAAGGTTGCATCATTACCGAATCTCGCGAAAAAGCTAATATTCTTAATGAGCATTTTAGGAAATCTTTTATAACTGACAACGGTTGCGTCAGCGCTTTCCCTCCTCGTGTTTCGAAAGGAATGGGAAGTTTGGAGATAAGTGAGTCAGGCGTCAGAAATCATTTACTTCAAATAGACAGCAAGAAGTCCCCCGGGCCAGAAGGAATACCCGCTTGCGTAATATCTACCCTCGCGCATGAACTTGCTCCCCTTCTCGTCGCACTATATAATAAATCCTTAAGCGAAGGAATTATTCCATCCTCATGGAAGGAGGCGCATATCACCCCAGTACCGAAGAAAGGCCGTAAAACAAAGCCGGACGACTTCCGGCCGATATCCCTGACTTCGATATTTAGTAAAATTTTAGAGCACATAATATGTAGTTATGTAATGCGTTTCCTCAGCGACAATGCTGCTATTTCGCAGAGTCAGCATGGCTTCCGCAAAGGGCGCTCTTGTGAAAGTCAGTTAGCGCTCCTCCATCACGACATAATGAGATCAGCCGACGAAGGTTTTGGGACAGACGCGATATTCTTGGATTTTAGGAAATAATATAATTATCTACGGAAAAATGCAATATTTTACGCACAACTGATCACGGGTTCGATGCCAGGAGGTGAAAAAGTTTCAAATTTTGAGAAATCGTAGCCCTCTTAATAGGATACATAGACCATTCAAACTTTCTAAACGTATAGATACGTATATATGGTACATTAAAAAAATCAATATTTACCTACGTGTCACGGGTTCCCGTAATCTTCATTTTCCCCGTTAAGAATGCATGGGGCAGTGTTTCAAATAATTTTAAAAATACTTCCCATTAGGCTAGAAGAATAAGATTTCATCAAGCTATTACTATTATTACTATCTACGGAAAAATGGTATATATTAGATGCAAATGGTCATGGGTTCGATCCCAGGAGGTGAAATATTCTCAAATTTTGAAAAATCGTATCTCTCCTAATATGATACATAGATCATTCAAACTTACTACACGTATAGGTACTTACATAATGTGCTTCATAAAAAATCAACAACTGCCTCCGTTTCACGGGTTCGATACCAGAGCGTCCCGTAATCTCGATTTTTCCTGTATGGAAAGCATTGACAACATTCCTGAAAGCATTTCATGACATTTCCCGACCGCGCAGAGGTTCAAAATTTTACACAGCCATAAAAAGGACCATTCTTACATAAAAGCGACCGTAATAATGTCCTATATGGTCCTTGGTTCGATTCTAGGGGGCGTTAACAAATATTTCAAATGAAATGCATAGGGAAATAAGGACTCATTTTGAGGTACTTCCTTAGGGTATTTCGATTTGAAATTTCTGGTGTTTGTACGGGTTATCATACATAAGCGAAGGATGACAGTGATTTTCGTAGGATGGCCTTGGTTCGACGCCAGGGCGTGCATAATGCTGACGTAAGAAATGCATGGGAAATCGAATTCAGTGCAAAGCTCGCTGCGAAAATGTCCATTTACGTTATGTTAAGCAACGTTTGAGCAAAGTAATCTTTCGAAAAATTTTATTTTTCGCTAAAGATAAATTATTGCATTGCTTGCTGTAGGCACACCTTAACTCGTATATATATATGTGTATATAATTGTACTTCAGTCGCTTGTATGTCAATTATCACCCAAAAATATGTGAAAGATTTCATGAAAAAAAATTTTAGCTTCTCAAAAGTATCAATTTAAAAAAATATATTTGTAGTATAATTTCGAAGTAACCAAGAATTTTCTGCCATTCAAAAATTAGTATTGTGCACATGATATTTTATTTATTGACAGGTCGGGTTGGGTTTATACTTGGAAATAATATTCCTTGTGATTTGGTATCTCCAACGAACGTATTATGAAACATAATTAAAACGTTGACATCTATCAGCTACGGTCCTTTAAAATTTTTTGTATTTTAAATATGTTTAAATTATATGTGCTATGAAAAATAAAATAATAAGACAGCATTGATTGATTAAATTGATTAAATGTTTGCTAAAAAAAAGAAAGTGATTAAAGAAAAAAAATTAAAAGATGTAAATCGGGTTCGAACCACGAAAAGTTTCACCAACAATTCAGCACGATACCTCCACGCAACCATTTGCTTGCTGGTGAATTGTTGCCGCAGGGCTTATATTCCAAACGGTTAGAATTGACGATTTTTAGACATTAATTACAAGGAAACGAGGGAGCGTTGGCCCCTAGTATTTTCAGGTTGTTATTAGTAATAATTAAGATCCATACCGGTCTCATCCAATATCCCGTGCCGCTGTCCTAAAGGTCCCCTTGTTAATCTTTTGTACTTCTTGGATCGCTGCTATTGGATATCCAAGAATAAGGTCACTTTGGGGTGGAGTTGAGAAATTTTGATGATCTCCCTTACAATTCGGTGGGTAAAATTATACTAATTTTTGAGAAACCATATTTTAGTAAAAAAATTATTTAAGGGGAACATAACCTTTGAAAAATTTGATAGTGAGGTATAATTTATTCATCACCTAAAACTTTTGTGTTTCTTATGTTACAAAAAACTTGCTGCGAGAAAAATTGAAATAAATGTTGTTATTTCAATTTACAGGTTATTCTGAGTCGATATTTTGAATAGAACTGGAGTTTTTGAATCTTAAACCCGAGGGCGGGTTCGGATCGATCTGAATTAGGCTCTATGAGCAAAACAATAACAATGATTAACAATCGGAGCGCTAAGTCAATTACTCTCTCGGGTTTAAATGTCAATACTGCCTAGAATTTTGGAACGGCCTACAGATTGGTATTTTAAATCGCCACCAATTTTCGGTCGTAACTGAACCGCCATCTCCCGGAGGTGGACGAAAGTATTCATTGTGTGTTTGGGAGCGCCAAGTTATGACGCCTGGATGTGGAACCCGAGATATCAGAGGAGCAAAGGTAGGTAAATAGTATGAAATAACTCTAAAACAGTATCTGATACGAATATTATAATAGTATTAATTGAAAGGATCAAGTATTAAGTAATATTTTGACGTTGGTTGAGCTTTCACGATTGGCCTAAAATCCTTTGATTATACGGCTGAATATTTATTTTATTAGAGTAAATTCTGCGTAGCGTACTGCGTTGAATAAATAAATATTTTTCGCGGGTTATGTCGAGTAAGTTATTAGTGCAGTTAATCAGTGGAATTTTTGTTGGCATATTAGAGATTTATATTAGTCATGGAGTTAAGGATAAGCTTGATTTTAAAGAATCACGAGGCATTTCGTATAGTGTATTATTAGTAAAGCTTTTATTTTCTTCATCTTTAAGTAATTGCTATAACGCATAATTGGAAAACTTTTAAGATAGAGAAAGTGTCATTTCTTTACCAATTCGCTCCGTTTTCATTTGACTGTTTCGCTCACGCTTTTGAAGCCCTTCGAACCTTCTATTTGAACTGAGCTTTTCTCAATACTACGCTTTCGTAACGATGTTACATTTAAATAAATTTTTATTAAAGCTCCTCTAAAACAAGCCAATAACGGTCGTATCCATCGTCGCTAAGTTTTTACTCTTTAGTGAAAGAGGGATTTATTATTTTTTCAGAAAACTTTCACAATGGGGCTGCTTGTTACTCTTTGCTTTGATTGGCTCGATCTTTCTTCATAATTATTATGGTGTTTTAGCTTTTTACTTCATTCGTTGACCAACATATGTTTAATCGTGTGATTTTTGTGTGATTATACCTTTTTATGTTTCTTTGATTTCTGCAGTTACCACTCATTTTGGCTATGAAATAACTTAAATCGATCTTCTTTTAGACTATACTGAATGATTTCGTCTCGTATGTATTCAGTTTCGGCTATTGAAGTTTCATCAATTTTACTGATGTGATAATACTGCTCGTTTCTCAAAAACCTCGTTCACAACCCATTTAGTATAATCAGTTCTCAAGGATATTGCGATCAGTGGCATAAAGCTAATTAGTCTTCGGTTGTTGTCCAGATAAGTCATTCGTATTCCGTAATTATTTATGTAATCTTTGCCATTCATGGCGGTTAGTTTTTATCTCATCGGCATTGAAAATCTTCCGCATTCTAATGGCAACCCTTTTGACGCGAGCCTCGGGGTGACCGCTAATGCAACTCATTTTGAGTTTCAGCGGAGGGAAGTTGAGATAAACTAAAAATTACGTGTTTGGTTGGTTAGTGATGAGATATATAGTGAGCTATTCAATCATGAAGAGAAATTAACGGTGTCCGGAATGAGATCATTATAAGCGACCGCGAAAATAGATTCTCCGTATTTCTGTACAGTATAACTTCATTTTAACGATTATTATAATACTTGTAAGTGTTGAATATGATGTTCGCAAGTATTTTTCCTTTGTTTTAAATTGTTTTACAAATGAAACAGCGTTAAGCGGGGTCTTACTGTATATGGGGTTCAAGAAATACGTTGCATTGAATTCAAACGGAGAGTGTAATACGATACGCGCGAACAGCCGACGTGGGAACAAATAAAGCGGAACGAGAGACATTAAGTGGTATTTGATTTCGCTACTCGTGATTTCGGAAGAATGCTCGTCCATAGGTCTCGATTACCCTGAGTAGCATTCTCTTTAGTCCGTTCCGCATAAGCTGGCAGTATTTTTATTATGACCGTAACGCGGACCTCCGCGCGCTGTGCATCGAGCGGCAGTCGATCTTATATTCATCTCATTCGTGCCAACGTGATCGAACATTTTAACGATAAAATAATTGCACTTTGTACACCGATATTACTAATTTTAAATATTACCGATAACATTAAATTTTGTCGCAAATAATAAGGTCGGTAATAAATAACCCATCATTTTTAAAATTTAGGTTGCATGTTAAATACCTCATTATTAATGATAGAATTTCGCTTAAAATTTCTACTGATTCAGCGAATCGCTAAGTTTCAATATTCATTGTAATATTTACAATTAGTGCTACAAATATAAATTCGGAAAAACAACAGCAGTAATAATTGGTACGACTCAGACTCATATTGCAGAAATGAAGGTGGATTACCAATGGACGGTGTTCCACAATTGTTTATGCCGAGGAAAGGGTACAGTCTGTTACTAGCATATTCACAGTAGCGAAAATACTCCGTATAACAGAGTGGTTTAGCGAAGTCTTTTATAGTACATCTGGAGGATCTTACTCCATAAAATCGTGTTAGGTTAGGCCATTTCAGGGATTTGGGAATTCGCAGATGGTGCGAATCCGTCTTGTGTTTATAGCGGCATGTTCTTAAGCTTGCTTGAGTAAATGAAGGCTACTTCCTTCCTTCGTTTAATTCTTCGGTCATCTTGAGGGTAACTTCTTAGGAAACTTGCGGATAAACCCAAAATTTTAGGGCCGGTATAGCGGTACCCTACTCAATAGCCCATCTGCTTCCAGAAAACAAAGCTCCAGAAGTACGTCGTCGACCACCCCTTGAGTTTTATTGCACTAGTTCATGTCTCACATGTTGAGTCTCCGAAGTTGATTGTCATTCCAACCTTAAGTTATCGGAGTTCTGCCTTGCAGGTCTGTTCGTGAGTTTTTTGTTTTGTAAAATTTTGAGTTACTTCGACTTCTCGTGGAGTGGACGGAAGTTTTTGTGAAATGTATGAATATAATATATCCATATTATATATTCTTTTATAAACGCAAAATTTAGATCTAATTCGTGATTATGGAGAGTGGAAGGAAAGGGAAATTTTTAAGAAGTGGTGAAAGGAAAACAGCATTGCGTGTGTACGAATACTTACGGAAAATATTTGGTGACGAAACTGATGCAGCTATCTTACGAAGAACGTGTGAGGCAACTATAGTCGAATTATTAATTATGTACCCCTGGACTTTGCGAATTTATTGCCGTCTTATTACGCAACGTACAGGAATTTTTTTCAAATGCTTAATGCAGTTTTTGAATTTTATACCCGAGAGCGGGTCCGGATCAATCCGAATTACGCTTACGAGTCAATGAGTCTCGAGTAAAAAAAGTAACAATGATTAGCAATCGGAGCGCTAAATCAATTACTCTCTCGGTTATAAAATTCAAAATATGAAGTTCTATTCAAGATATCGACTCAGAATAACCTGTGAATGAAAATAACATTAACTCAATTTCTCTCGCGACAAGTTTTTCGTTACGTGTAAGAAACAAAAAATTTTCAGGCGATGTATAAATTTGACTGCACGATCCAATTTTTCGGAGATTGCTTTCACCTTAAATTATTTTTTACTAAAATATAATCACTCAAAAATTAATATAATTTGACTTTTATGTATTCATAAGGTATAAAGAGTAAACTAAGAGAAAACTAGCACTAACAAGGGGACCTTTAGGACTGCGGCACGGGATATTGAATGAGACCGGTATGGAAGTGTAGCTTAGGTATTACTTATAACAACCTGAAAATACTAGGGGCCAACGCTCCCTCGTTTCTTTGTAATTAATGTTTAAAAATCGTCAATTCTAGCCGCTTCCATTATAAACCTCGCGGCAACAATTTATCTACAAGCAAACGGTGGCGTAGTGCTAGCGTGTTAGACTCCTAATTTTCCCTTAGTATTTTCAGGTTGTTATAAGTAATACCTAAGCTACACTTCCATACCGGTCTCATTCAATATCCCGTGCCGCAGTCCTAAAGGTCCCCTTGTAAGTAAAATTTCAATATTTTTTCTTGCAAATGCTGAAAACCGGAAATCTCTACAATGAATATTAATGTCGTAATTTGGGAAATGAAACAGGCTTGAAACGGCCGTTTTGGATGAGCTCTACGGCAACATTAAATGTGGTCGTTCGATGAGGATTTTGATTACAAACATAGGTTGTGAGTAAGAAGATTTGTTTGACTAGAAGCATGGATGACACAAAGTCCCTTTACCTAATTCAGATCTTTTGATTTCTACCCATTATTGTGAACGTAAAAATCATTACTTCTGCTCGCCATACTCATTACTGCGAAAAATATATTTGGAAGTCTAATCATACTCTTTGTTTAGAATAATTGAAAGATAGAATAATAATTATTAAATAAGAATTATTATTAAGAATGATTAATAAATAATTATTATTTATAAATTATATATGTTAAATTATTTTTGCATTCGAAAACGGATTTTGTTCAGAATTAGTAGTTACTATAATGATCTGATCGGAGATCATCACGAAGAGCGAATCGAACCCGGGACGTCTCATTCGAAGTCCTACGGACGTCGATGGAATTCTCCCCGCAAATACTAAACCCGAATGAGACTGTTCTGGTATACCGTCTCGTCTTTTGCGAGCAAATGAATGTCGAAGATAACACGATCCTTATCAATGTATCGATTTCAGTTTTGCTTGGGACCTGCGAAGTGAAGAAGGCTTCCCACCCCTCCAACCTCTTCTCGAACGCCAGTCATTGCAAACAGCTCCAAAAAAGTCGGCAAATGATCCTCCCTGTCTTCTGTTAGTTCTCCAGCAAGGAGTTCAAACACACATGTATGTCCCCCGACTTTTCAATAGGACGATAGCAAAGAACGATAGAGGATTAAAATAAAGAACACCCGTCTTTTTTTAAGCCACTACTAAGTTTAGCAGATATTGCTGGGGAAAGTCAGACCAGAACTGTGAAAGGAAACAGGCAAAGAATGGTGGCAAATATGGAGTGACTGGATAAAGATAAGCTGATACAATTAAGATAAGTCAGGATAAAACGAAGCATGATGAAAATCTATGCAACTGATATGAAAGGAGGAATGAGTGTTCACACTGGACCAGACATGATTACATCTTTATTTTATCCAGGCACTCTTTTTTGTTTTCATATTTCTGACTAACATGCCTCTCCCATTTATGCTCTACCTATGCTGAAAAAAGAGATTGATTACATATGTTGTATTTCATTAGCTTGAAAATTTGAAAATTAAATTACTTATTCATAACATTCATGTAGTGAAACCTGTCTTCAGATGACCTTGAATGTCGTACATTTTAAACTCCATCAAACTCAAACAAATCAAAGTTTTTTTATATTAATGTCAATTAAAGTTCTAAAATTGAAATAAATTTTTTAATGAAGTAAAAGTTCATGCAAGTTTGCTTTGACGCACGATGGATGATAAAGGGTTGTATAATTCAGGATTATCTCCTTGAGCAATCAAGAATCACATTCCAAAGAGAGAAACTACCATGTCTTCTATCAACTCACAGCTGGAGCAATTGTAAGTGAAATCAGTGTAATTATATTTACCTCAATATTTTTTTCTTTGAATGGCTGAGAGAGAGTTGTTCAGAGTGACTTTTAAATCAAATTAATTCTGTTCTGTTGATGCTGATCAGAAGACAGTTTTAAATGAGTCATAAGCAAACTACATTTATTAATGCTTAAACTTATATTCTTATATAAATTATTTATATATAAAGTTAATTTCTGTAAGGTATTTCAGAGCAAGAAATTTTTACTGTGGCCAAAATATAAATTACATGTTTTGTTTACAGTTTATATTCTATGTAATAATTAAAATAGTAGTTATAAAAGATTGTAGATTAATCATTTTATAATATTATTTAAAATCTTTCTTACTGTTTCCATGATATTCTTAAAATACTCTTAATTAATTTCCTTAATCAAATTCAAGATCTCCCTTTTTGCAAGAGAGTTATTTATTTTCCACAATGTATGTTGATGAAGTTAATGATTTTATTGACAAGAGTTTTCAAATTTTATTAAATTCTTCCAACCATAATTTGAGAAAGAGGAGTGAACTAATAAGTGGCTAAAACATTTAGAAGAATTTTTTAGGATGATTTATGGTTGTCCATGTAAGTGTATTCTGCAATATTTGATCATTCTTGTCCAGAGAACAACAAGGACTTGGCTGCTCAATTCCAGCTTAGACCACCAGAATTCTACAATTACATCAACCAGTCTGGTTGCATAAAAATGGAGGGTGTCAATGATGCAAAGAAATTTGACAATCTAAGACTGGCTTTCAATATTCTTCAAGTCCCAACAGAGATGAGTGATGGAATCTTTAGTGTACTATCTGTAATCCTATGGCTAGGAAATCAATTTATTTTAAATCTCTAATTTATGTGAGATTTCATATTTTTTATGAATTCTTATAGGGTGTTGGTAAAAATTTTCTTGAAGGACAGCTAATCATTAAATTTAGGTTTATGGGAATAAAAACTTTATTTCTGCTATTTTTATACTGATATTTCAAAATTATTATTTATTTTCAAGTCATTATTTTTACTTGTGGGTTTTTAAATTGTATGCTATGAATGGTATGATATAACTAAAACTCAATATTAAAATAACTTTATGTAGAATTATTTTCTAAAATATTCATTTAATAATGAAAATTGTATGCATAATTTCAAGCATGTAAAATTTGATTCCTAGAATGAACTTATTCGATTCTTAGGTTATGAATTACCGTATTTTTCGGACCATAAGACGCACTTTTTCTTCACCAAAAAGTGGGGAGAAAAGTGCCTGCGTCTTATGGTCCGAATAGAAGACTGACACTGACGCTGTACTAATTGTAAGACGCTGATACTAATGCCGGGCATTTGTATCAGAGCTGCAGCCGCGGGACGGGAGCGGGACCCGCTGCAGCCGACCTGCTGGATCAAATATTATTCTGTTATACATTATTAAATTCTGTTATACATTATTAAATTCTGTTATACATTATTTTAGTAAAGCCTTCGACTCAGTAGACTAGTAAATTCATTGATCATGCCCCACTTCGATTACGGTGACATTGATTACCAAGATCTAGCCAATAAGCTCCAACGCATCCAGAATGTGTCCGTTCGATTTATATTTAATTTGAGAAAATTCGACCATATTTCCGGTGCATTTAAAAAATTAGATTGGATAAAACTCGAACTTTGCAAACAACTACACATTCTAGCGTTCTCATGCACTGTTTTGCGAACGCAATCTCCTGAATATCTCTTTCCCGAATTTGTAAGATTTGAGTCCGTCCATAATTGTAATACTAGAGGGAGATTCAATTTACTAATACCGAACCACAGAACATATCGCAAATCATTTATTATAACTGCTACCACGCTCTGGAATACCATTCCCTCCCACATAAAATCTTCCATTTCCACCCGATCTTTCAGAAGAAAGTGTCTTACTTATCTTAATCATATATCCAATTTATCTCCCGTATCAACAGTCATCACATCTCTACAGCACTGATCAACGCTCTCTCTACTGCTCCTTTCACTCTTAACCTCCAATTCATTTAACTATGCATCTGTCTTGAAATATTCTTTTTTTTGCAGCTCAGTCCAATATCTTCTAATTTTATTATCTACACTTTGCCTCTCTTTTCGGCAATCAACTTAAATATACCATTGAATGTTTTTAATTACCTGTTTAATTATAAGATATGTTTTCAAATTTAACATGATCTGACTCATTGATTATCTTGTAAAATTGAAATTTTAGTATTCTGTTTTTAGATAATTCTATCAGTAGGTTTGTGCAGGTTTTTCACACCCCCCTTCATTGTGGGTGTTTTCTTGCAGTGGATTTTTTTTCCTAAGAATTTTCTTAGGTTTTTATATCCACTTAAATCTCTCTTATAATCATTATTTTTCTCTTTCTAATTCTTTTGGTACTTTAAACTTTTTTAAAGAGGTTAGATGGAAGAAGAGACTTTTTAGTCTCAATCTTGCCTCCAAAATAAAGACTATTAAATATTTTATTACACTATTTGGTTCAGAATATTTTTTGTCCTATTTTTCTCCTCTAAAAACCAGGTGCGTCTTATGGTCAGGTGCGTCTTATGGTCCGAAAAATACGGTAATCATTAACTGTTAGAAAAAAGAAAAAAATGCATCCCACTGGATCTTAGATTTTATTTTCTTTTGAATGATTTCTCTCCAATTTCCCCTATTTTTGAAAAAAGGTTGAATTGATTAAACTCAAGTTTATTTCTTTTCTTAATTAATTAATATTTTTATTATTAAATTATCTTGTAGGATATAGATGGTGAACATTGTGAATTATCATCTGAAGATAAGGAAGTGCTTGAAATAGTGGCTGGATTGCTTGGCATACAAGTGGAAGACCTCAAACATGTGGTTCTTCTGTGACAGATCAATGTCCGTGGAAACAACAGAAATTCCTCTCAAAGTACAAGAGTTAAGTTATTTTTTATTGCTAAATATTCTGATCTTTATCTATTGATCAATGTAATGGGTATTTTGTTATTAAAAAAGTCATTTGTCCTTTAAAGTACAGTCAAAATTAGTTTTGTTGAAAGCTTCAGAAGATATTATTATGGAAACATTTGCTCATTAGAATACCTTTCATATATGATGCATATCTAATGTATTTTTAAAAATTTCACGATGTATGATCTAATGATTTCATTATAAAGATTTTCTCAGATTTGAAGAATTTTAGTGAAAGAGCATTACCCAATCCTTTTGTATTTTATGTTTTATTTCTTCTTATTAGGCTCGGGAAAATCGTCATGCAATGGCCAAGGCTTTATATTCAAGGACATTTGCATGGCTTGTGAATCACATCAATACATGTGCTAATCCAGGACAGGATTCCTCCAGATTCCTAGGTGTCCTTGACATATTTGGATTTGAAAACTTTGCATTGGATTTGTTTGAACAACTCTGCATCAATTACACAGATGAAAAGTTACATAAGTTTTTTAACCACTATGTGTCCGCCCTTGAACAGGAAATAGTAAGTACTGTTGCATTTAAAATTGAGCACTACTTTCATGAACCACTTGTTGAGTGTTGATTAACTATAACTATACTAAACAAAAACTATACTATATATGTTTAACTTTTACTTTCTAGTATGAAGAAGAAGAAATTGAATTTGCTCACATACAATTCACAGACAATTCCAGCAGCTTGGAATTGATTGAAAAGCCTCCAAGATGTATCCTCAAATTTCTGACTGAACAGTGTCATTTGCCAAAGGTAAAATTGCTCATAAACGTAATGGAATTATTATTATATTTGCACAAAAAGATCTTGTTTATAACTCATTCATGTGAAATTCAATATAAAATTTAGGTATTGTCTGTATTTAGAAATTTAAAAAATTTTTATGATGATTTTTCATTTTGGTTTAGTATTTATCAATTATTTGTGGTTGTATTCTAATTTTCATTATTTATTATTTTCTTGATGAATGATTAATGGTCAGCTATTAGATCTAAAAATTTTGAAACACTTCAGGAAAAATGTATAGTTAAAAGTTAGTTAAAAAGTATAAAACAATACTAGTTGAGTTAGAAATTCCCTCTTTTACTCTGTTTTTCAATGTTTTATGAACGTAAAAAGACTATCTCTTTGTATAATTTCTGAATGATTTTAATGGAAGAGTAATGTTGAAATATTTTTCAATTTTGATAACCTTTTTCACTTACATAAATAAAATTTGATTTTTCAATTATATAGTTGGTGAATATAATTGTATAAAAAAATCACCCAACTTTAATGGTAAAATAAGTTTTTCGCAAAGAATTCCTTAGTCTTTAATGTTGGCCAATATTTGTTATATAAATTAATTTTATGATGTATAATTCTGTATTCTTTCCAGGGATCAGACACTGCATATCTCACTAATTTACATTCAGAATTTGAGAATCATCCAAATTACTTTAAAGGCGATGACAGGAGAACATGGGAAAAAGAATTTGGCATTCGGCATTATGCTGGATGCGTATCTTACAATGTTGAGGGTTTTGTAGACAAAAATCGTGATGTGCAGCAGGATGTATTTATTGACTTTATGAGCCGATCTACCAATGAATTTGTTCAAGAAGTCACTATGTATCAGGTAAATTGTATTGAATATTTTAATTTTAAAGTAGACTTGTGTAACAGGAATATATGTTCTTAGAATTACAGCTACTTCATATATCAAACAATGAAAAATAAATTTATAGTCATTATTTTGATATTTTAGGGAAGATTTTCAAGTAAGAAAATTGATCTTAGCACATTATATACAGTTAAGGTGGGAGTCCTATAACTACAATCTGTATTTTATTTAAATAAGCTTTTTTAATTAAAAAAAATTTTTTGAGTCTAAATTTTTTTATGATTACGCTAAATATTGCCTGCTCTTGGATGAAAAACAAGGCGGGGTGATTGCTGCAATAATTAGCATACTTTTGTCAAGATCTCCCGCCTTTAATGTGTTAAAGTTTACAAAATATTGTTTAAACCAATATTCAGCTACATATTGTCTGGGAATATGAAAGAATGAAGATTGCATAACAATTATATCATGTTAATTTTTACTTGAAATCTGAAAGTTTAATAAAACAGAAAAAAGATTAAAACCGAAATATAATATTTTCCCTGATGTATTGTTACCTTAGATTTTTAAAAGAGAAAAGTCTACTTGCCATTTTGTAAATATCTTTCTCTGTGATAAATTTATTGAATTTCTACAACTGTTAAACAGTTGAAACTAAAGTGATTGAATTGAACTGGTTGAATTTTAATTCAAGGATAGCAAATTAAATTTCCCAATTATCAATGGAAAAAATTATGATACATTATTGGAACTCATGTAGAGCTAAATTTAATTTACCAAGTAATTAATGTTATAATATGATATCAAATTAATAATTATGCTATCATTCTATAGGACTTATTAGGTTGTACTGTTACAAGTATGGGAAATCTAGTTGGTGCTACAATGTCCAGAGGTACAAGTAAGGGAAAACCAACTGTTTGTGATACATTTAGATATCAGTTGCAGGCTCTTGTTGATGTTCTTCAGGCTACAAATCCATGGTAAATAACCATTCTTCTTCCTTTCTTATAAGATAGTTTAAATCATCTTTTTGTATCCATTCAGCATAAACATGCTCATACATTACTTCTTATTTCAGGTATGTGAGATGAATCAAACCCAATATGGAAAAGATTCCTAACAGTTACAATGAGAAATTGGTACTCAACCAACTGAAATATTTAGGGATGCTTGAAATTATTAGAATAAGGAAGGAAGGCTATCCAATACACATGCCTATTGATGAATTTGTACTAAGATATAAATGTCTAACGAAAAATATATATAAATTCTGACTGAAGAGAAGCTGTTAGGTAAGACCAACCTTCAGAAAATTTATTAAAAAAGATGCATAAATTCATTTTAAATCACTGATAAAATTACTTCATCTATAATCATTTTGAAAGATAAATTTACTGTAATTTTCATGTTACAGAGCAATTATAGAGGAACATGGGTTGGCTGGATTGAAATGGCAAGCAAAGAGAACTAAAGTATTTTTGAGGAATTGTGTTCACGAACCATTGGAAGACAGCAGGAATCAAATTGTTCAGTCTATGGCTGTAAAAATTCATAAGAGTTGGAGGTGTTACGTAGTCAGAAAGGGTAATTATCATAATTTTCTGTAATTGAATGTAAAGTCAATCTGATTTTGATTTATTGAAGGCTAGGTTGCTTTTTATCACAACTTTCCACACCTCATTGCTCTGTGGCTTTTAAACCCACTGTGGAAATTATTTCCTATAATATATATACAAATTCTGTTTGTACAAAAATCATTTTTAAATGTATTTTCTTCTTACTAATCTATTCTTACTTTTCAAGCAGCAGATGTAAGTTATGTCTTTTTATTCTCAATCTCAATGAGTGAATGAAAATGAAATAAGGATGGTTCTTCTCATGCTGATTACAAATAGAATTATTTTTGAATCTCATAAATCTTTCATTTGTCTGGTTTTTTATTTAGAATAAACAGCGGAACAAAAATCTCACAAGGGGACCTTTAGGACAGCGGCACGGGATATTGAATGAGACCGATATGGAAGTGTAGCTTAGGTATTACTTATAACAACCTGAAAATACTAGGGGCCAACGCTCCCTCGTTTCTTTGTAATTAATGTTTAAAAATCGTCAATTCTAGCCGCTACGAATATAAGCCCCGCGGCAACAACTTATCTATAAGCAAATGGTGGTGTGGTGATAGCGTGTTAGATTCCTAGTAATACTATGCGTGGTTCGAACCCGGTATACGCTTTTCGTTTTTTTCTCTTCAATTATTTTCTTTTTTTGGCAATATTTTTTTCAATTTAAATGCTGTCGTATTATTTTATTTTTCATGGCTCATATAATTTAAAAATTTAAAATACAAAAGTTTTAAAGGACCGTGTATATATATGTGTATATATTTACGAAAATTAAAAAAAAAAATTAGTCGATTCGCATTTAAATTTGTATTTTGTTACGCCGAAGAAGAAGATATGGTTGAAGTTTAAAAATTCTGACCCTAATATACTAGAAAACCAAGAATATCAAATTCTTCGGCGTAACAAAATACAAATTTAAATGCGAATCGACTAATTTTTTTTTTAAATTTTCGTAAATATATACACATATATATACACGGTCCTTTAAAACTTTTGTATTTTAAATTTTTAAATTATATGAGCCATGAAAAATAAAATAATACGACAGCATTTAAATTGAAAAAAATATTGCCAAAAAAAGAAAATAATTGAAGAGAAAAAAACGAAAAGCGTATACCGGGTTCGAACCACGCATAGTATTACTAGGAATCTAACACGCTATCACCACACCACCATTTGCTTATAGATAAGTTGTTGCCGCGGGGCTTATATTCGTAGCGGCTAGAATTGACGATTTTTAAACATTAATTACAAAGAAACGAGGGAGCGTTGGCCCCTAGTATTTTCAGGTTGTTATAAGTAATACCTAAGCTACACTTCCATATCGGTCTCATTCAATATCCCGTGCCGCAGTCCTAAAGGTCCCCTTGTGAGAGTTTACAAAAAAGCTTGGCCTTAATTAATTATAATATAATTAATCTCCGCTATTTATTGTATTAGTTTGTTTCTCCATTGTTAAATTAAATTATCAATTAAAAGAAAAAAATTAAATGTTGTTGATTCAGGATATTCATAGAAGTATCAAATATTACTTTTGCTCAATAATTCGTATATAAATATAATGAATATATAAGCAATAATATCAGATAAAGTAAATAATTATTACCTTAATAAGCTTTAATTATTTGTTGTTTTAAATATATTATTTGCTGGCCTCCATGGCAGAGTGGTTGGCATGCTAACTTTCTAATGTTTAACTAGTCTACCAAGTTACCAAGTGATCTTTCTAAAGTACCCTATTATTTGGCTGTATGTGATAATTATGATTGGCTTTTATGTTAAAGTAATGATTTTTTCAGGTGGCTACTGCTTTGAGAGAAATGAGAAGAGTCGAAGAAGAGATGAGAAAGAGGGAAAAACTAGAAGAAGAAAGAAGACAGAGAGAACTAGAAATGGAGAAGAGAGACATGGAAGAAAGAAAAGCGCTGGAAGAAAGTGAACGGTAAATTTTAGTTTTGCATCAATACCTAATAATAAATATTATCATTGTTTTATGAGGTGTTTTATTTCGGGTGTGTATGAGTTGTTTTGCAAAAATAAAATGAATATCTTGTATTTCAAACTCACAATATCATGGCTTGGCTGGGATGGACAGTGGGTAAGAGGAAACAAATATGCTTCTGCTCCCATTTTTAGTTCTTTTCTCTTACAGAATTCTACTTTTTCTGTCTTACCTTTTGCACTTGTATGTATTTTGTTGTGATAGTGACCTGCAAACCATTCCAGTGAATTCCTCAGTTGTGTGGCTTATTAATATTATTTGCACTTACCCAAGGATTCCCTAATTTTTTCCTGCCTCTTTTCATACTGCTATAGTTGAGAGCCATTGATACTTTTGCCATAAATTATTAGCGCTAGAGTTAATAAAATCATTTTTTGTCTTTCATCATTTAAGTGCTGCTGAAGAGGAGATAGTAGCCTTGTCTCAAATGGCAGAGCAGCTCAACTCCAAGTTGGCTACATCTGAGCCATCTGGTGAGTGTGTGGACTTAGACAACCTGTTTGCCTTCCTCTTTGATTTTCAAACAAATAGAAATCAAATAATTGATGAGATTGGAGAAAGGATGGATAAACTCGTTGAAGATTTGGATGTTGAGGTAAAATTTAATTCTTTTCACTTTTTAATTACACCATTCATTGTTACTCTTATCACTAATCATTGTTATCTTATCTTATAAAAACACTAATTACTTGTAACTTTACTCATTTTCAAATAGAAGATTTATAAGAAAAGTTAATCAAAATATCTCAAGTTTTTTGTTATGAAATCTGATACTATTAAGTATACCTTGCGGAATCAATATAAGTATACAAGTAAAGGTGTGCTTGCTGACAGCAAGCAATCGGAAATTGTATCTTTCACTTCAAATTACGATATTCGAAAGATTAATCGGATAAATCATGCCAAGCTTTACTAAAGTACGTTTTCGCAGCTGACAATGCACTGAATTCGATTTCCCATGCATTTCTTACGGCAGCATTATGCATGCCCTGGCGTCGAACCAAGGCCATCCTACGAAAATCACTGTCATCCTTCGCTTATGTATGATAACCCGTACAAACACCAGAAATTTCAAATCGAAATACCCTAAGGAAGTACCTAAAAATGAGTCTTTATTTCCCTATGCATTTCATTTGAAATATTTGTTAACGCCCCCTAGAATCGAACCAAGGACCATATAGGACATTATTACGGTCGCTTTTATGTAAGAATGGTCCTTTTTATGCCTGTGTGAAATTTTGAGCCTCTGCGCGGTCGGGAAATGTCATTAAATGTTTTCAGGAATGTTGTCAATGCTTTCCATACGGGAAAACTCGAGATTACGGGTCGCTCTGGAATCGAACCCATGGCTCATAGGCACCTGTTAATTTTTATAAAGGTACAATTTATAGGTATCTATAAAGGTAGAAAGTTTGAATGATCTATGTACGATATTAGGAGTGCTACGATTTTTCGAAATTTGAAAATATTTCACCTCCTGGCATCGAACCCATGACCAGTTGTACGTATCAAATAGCATTTTTTCGTAGAAATGCATGATGGCAATAGCGCTATGAAATCTCATTGTTCTAGCTTAATGGGAAGTATTTTAAAAATTATTTGAAAAACGGCCCCATGCATTCCTAACGGGGAAAATCGAGATTACGGGACGCTCTGGAATCGAACCCGTGATAGGTAGGCAAGTACTGATTTTTTTCGAATTATATAATATACTTACCTATAAGTGTAAAAAATTTGAATGATCTATGTATCATATTAAGAGAGCTAGGATTTTTCGAAATTTGAAAATATTTCACCTCCTGGCATCGAACCCATGACCGGTTGCGCGTAAACAAAAGCATTTTTGCGTAGATATAAATATTAGCAATAGCCATATGAAATTTCATTGTTCTATCTCAATGGGAAGTATTTTTTTAAATTGTTTGAAAAACGGCCCCATGCATTCTTACGGGGGAAAGTCGATTTTTGGGGCCTCCTAGAATCGAACCCATGATAGGTAGGGTCGGTTTCCCAATTTTTCCTGAGTGAGATTTAGTTGGCCATAACGGAAAAAAATCGGCGGCTCCGTGGCCGAAGCGGTTTGGGCCTGACATTAATATCCTATATATATATATATATGTTACGAGTAAAGGTGTGCTTGCTTACAGCAAGCAATGTGATAATATATCTTTTAATAAAATATAAGATTTTTCGAAATATTATTCTGAAATTCCATGCTAAACATAACGTAAATGAACATTTTCGCAGCGAGCTTTACATTGATTTCGATTTCCCATGCATTTCTTACGGCAACATTATTCCCGCCCAGGCGTCGAACCAAGGCTTTTCTGTGAAAATTACTGTTATCTTCCGCTTGAATATGATTGACTTTATAAACACTCCAAATTTCAAAAGGAAATTCACTCAGAAAGTACCTCAAAATGTGTCCTAAGTTCCCTATGCATTTCAAATAGAGATATAGTTAACGCCCCCTAGCATCGAACCAACGACCTTTTACGACTATCTTAAGATAACTTTTAAATGAGAATGGTCCCCTTAATGGCTGTGTGAAATTTTGAACCTCTGCGCGGTTGGGATATGTCAAAAAAAGCTTTCGGAAATATTGCCAACGTATTTTAAACGGGAAAAATCGAGATTACGGTTCGCTCTGGAATCGAACCCGTGACACGTAGGCAAGTGTTGATTTTTTTTGAAGTATATTATATACGTACCTATAAGTGTAAAAAATTTGAATGATCTATGTAACATATTAGGAGAGCTACGATTTTTCGAAATTTGAAAATATTTCACCTCCTGGCATCGAACCCATGACCAGTTGCGCGTAGAAAATAGCATGCTTGCGTAGATATATACAAAAGCAACAGCCATATGAAATTTCATTGTCCTATCTCAATTAAAAGTATTTTTTTAAATTATTTGAAAAACGGCCCCATGCATTCTTACGGGTGAAAGTCGATTTTTGGGGCCTCCTAGAATCGAACCCATGATAGGTAGGGTCGGTTTCCCAATTTTTCCTAGGTGAGATTTAGTGGGCCATTACGTAAAAAAATCGGCGGCTCCGTGGCCGAAGCGGTTTGGGCCTGACATTAATATCCTATATATATATATCCTATATATATATATCCCCCCGAAGCGTCTATATATAATAGATATATATATATACGAGTAAAGGTGCGCTTGCTTACAGCAAGCAATGTAATAGTATATTTTTTAATAAAATGAAGGTATTTCGAAATATATTCTGAAATGCCATTCTAAACGTAACGTAAATGACATTTTCGCAGCGAGCATTGCATTGATTTCGATTTCCAATGCATATCTTACTGCATCATTATTACCGCCCCGGCGTCGAACCAAGGTCATCCTGCTAAAATTACTGTAATCTTTCGCTTGAGTATGGTGGACTTTATAAACACCCCGAATTGCAAAAGGAAATTCATTCAGGAAGTACCTTAAAATGAGTCCTAAATTTCCTAGGTATTTCACATGGAGAATTAATTAACGCCCCCTAGCATCGAACCAACGACCTTTTACGATAGTCTTCGGATAGCTTTTTTATGAAAACTGTCCCCTTAATGGCTGTGCGAAACTTTTAACCTCTGCGCGGTTGGGAAGTGTTGTAAAAAGCATTCGGAAATATGGCTAATGTATTTTAAACGGTAAAAATCCAGATTACGGGTCGCTCTGGAATCGAACCCGTGATACATAGGCAAATGCTGATTTTTTTTAAAGTACACTATGTTTGTAACTATACGTGTAGAAAGTTTGAATGATCTATGTATCATATTAAGAGAGCTACGATTTTTCAAAATCTAAAAATATTTCACCTCCTGGCATCGAACCCAGGACCGATTGTACGTAAAATACTACATTTTTCCGTAGACGTATATATTAGCAATAGCTACATGAAATATTATTCTTTTAGCTTAATGGAAAGTATTTTTAAAATCATTTGAAAAACGGCCCCATGCATTCTTAACGGGGAAAATCGAGATTACGGGACGCTCTGGAATCGAACCCGTGATACATAGGCAAATGCTGATTTTTTTTAAAGTACACTATGTTTGTAACTATACGTGTAGAAAGTTTGAATGATCTATGTATCATATTAAGAGAGCTACGATTTTTCAAAATCTAAAATTATTTCACCTCCTGGCATCGAACCCATGACCGTTTGTACGTAAAATACTACATTTTTCCGTAGACGTATATATTAGCAATAGCTACATGAAATCTTATTATTTTAACTTAATGGAAAGTATTTTTAAAATTATTTGAAAAACGGCCCCATGCATTCCTAACGGGGAAAATCGAGATTACGGGACGCTCTGGAATCGAACCCGTGACACGTAGGCAAATATTGATTTTTTTCAAAGTACATTAGGTACGTATCTATACGTGTAAAAAGTTTCAATGATCTATATATCATATTAAGAGAGCTACGATTTTTCGAATTTTGAAACTTTTTCACCTCCTGGCATCGAACCCATGACCAGTTACACGTAAGCGATAGCATTTTTCCGTAGATATATATAGTAGCAATAGCTACATGAAATCTTATCCTTCTAGGTTAATGGAAATTATTTTTAAAATCATTTGAAAAACGGCCCAATGCATTCTAAATGGGGAAAGTCGATTTTGGGGGCCTCCTTGAATCGAACCCATGATAGGTAGGGTTGGTTTCCCAATTTTTCCTAAGTGAGATTTAGTTGGCCATTACGGAAAAAAATCGGCGGCTCCGTGGCCAAAGCGGTTTGGGCCTGACATTAATATCCTATATATATATATCCCCTATATATATATACGAGTAAAGGTGTGCTTGCTGACAGCAAGCAGTCGGAAAATATATCTTTTAATAATACGTAACAATTTACCAAAGATTATTCGGATAAATCATGCTAAGTAAAGGACATTTTCGCAGCGGACAATGCACTGAATTCGTTTTCCCATGCATTTCTGACGGCAGCTTTATTCCCGCCCCGGCGTCGAACCAAGGCCTTCCTACGAAAATTACATTTATCTTCCGCTTGAATATCATTGACTTTATAACCACTCCAAATTTCAAAAGGAAATTCACTCAGGAAGTACCTCAAAATGTGTCCTAAATTCCCTATGCATTTCAATGGAGATATAGTTAACGCCCCCTAGCATCGAACCAACGACCTTTTACGACTATCCTTGGAATGCTTTTAAATGAGAATGGTCCCCTTAATGGCTGTGTGAAATTTTGAACCTCTGCGCGGTCGGGAAGTGTCATAAAAAGCTTTCGGAAATATGGCCAATGTATTTTAAACGGGAAAAATCGAGTTTACGGGTCGCTCTGGAATCGAACCCGTGATACATAGGCAAATGCAGATTTTTTTCCAATTACATTTTGTATGTATCTATCCGTGTTGAACGTTTGAAAGGTCTATGTACGATATTAAGAGAGCTACGATTTTTTAAAATTCAAAAATATTTCACCTCCTGGCATCGAACCCAGGACCGTTTGTGCGTAAAATACTACATTTTTCCGTAGACATATATATTAGCAATAGCTACACAAAATCTTATTCTTTTAACTTAATGGGAAGTATTTTTAAATTATTTGAAAAAAGGCCCCATGCATTCCTAACGGAGAAAATCGAGATTACGGGACGCTCTGGAATCGAACCTGTGACACGTAGGCAACTGTTGATTTTTTTCAAGATATATAATATACTTTCCTATTAGTGTAAAAAATTTGAACTATCTATGTATCATATTAAGAGAGCTAGGATTTTTCGAAATTTGAAAATATTTCACCTCCTGGCATCGAACCCATGACCGGTTGCGCGTAAACAAAAGAATTTTTCCGTAGATATATATAATTGCAATAGCCATATGAAATTTCATTGTTCTATCTCAATGGAAAGTATTTTTTTAAATTGTTTGAAAAACGGCCCCATGCATTCTTACGGGGGAAAGTCGATTTTTGGGGCCTCCTAGAATCGAACCCATGATAGGTAGGGTGGATTTCCCAATTTTTCCTGAGTGAGATTTAGTGGGCCATTACGGAAAAAAATCGGCGCCTCCGTGGCCGAAGCGGTTTGGGCCTGACATTAATATCCTATATATATATATGTTATATATATCCCCCCGAAGCGTCTATATATAATAGATATCCCCCCGAAGCGTCTATATGTATAGATATCCCCCCGAAGCGTCTATATATAATAGATAATATGTTAAAGCCATTCATCTACCATTATGTTGTCATTTACTCAATTTTTTTCAAACTTTTTTCATCCTTGATTTACTTTTATTAGTCCATTTTATATCTTATTAGAATTCTCCATTCCTCTATCTCTTTCGCTGTAATCAGTGTTGCAGCAAGAGTGTGAAGCAATCAATGCCCAGAAAGCAGCACTAGAAATGAATGGTGGTCCACCTGTACCCACGTCCTCTCCAACAGATCACCCAATCCCTCCCTCCACTCTCGACCTGTCACATCATATTACAAATTGTGCGGATCCCAAGACACTCGTTAAAGGTCAGCCATCCCTCCCTGAGCCCACCTGTCCACCACCTCCTCCACCCATTCAGTCAAACGCTGATGGCCAGTCTCCAGTGGCCCCCTGTTCACCCTCTAGAGTGGATGGTGATGGGGAACCCATTTACGAGGCTGTCCTTCCAAGAGATGGAGAAAGTGCCACCAGTCCTGCTACGCCAGACCTACCTCCTCCCCCACCAAGTTTCACTCCTCCGACATCAACAGTTCCAACCCCACCCCATCCACCCTCACAGCCAATCCATCCTCAAGGAAAAGGGCATCTGCATCCAAAGAGTCTAAGTGTGGAAAGAGCGCAAAGGAGAAGTGTGGCACAGACAGAACGGATGCCTAGTCCTCGCAGAGGCACCTCTCCTGTTTGCAGCTCACCAAGACACAGTCGACCAAGTTCTTGTGGTTCATCTGTCTCTGGGGTAAGCCAGAAATAGATCATTTAAAGGAGCAGAAATCAGTGAAAATTAACAATCATGTCCCATCTCCCTTTCAATCAATTAAAAAGAATACAGAAAATGGTGCAATAATAATCAGTAGTGATAAATAAATTATTCATTGTTTTCAGCATGTTTCAAACTATTCAATCTCCTAGAGATGAAAGTATTATTATGCTATTTTGATTTTAGGGCATGTAGTCATCATATTTGTGGCGATACAACCATGCAGAGGATGATGCTAAGAAAGAACAAAGAAGAAAATTAAGGGTAGAAAGTAAACTGCAAGAGCTGGAAGAATTACAGGATAGCAAAGAAAACATCGATGACACATATCATGTGGACATTGTGGAGTTTGCTCAGAACTACTTCAATTCTCATGAGAGATCCCCTGATGGTAAGATTTTATTTATAGGTTAAATGTGATTTAAAAATTAAAAATTACAAAGTTAAAATTATCTTTTACACAGCATATTACCTCATATAATTTAAATGGTTGGTCAGAATACAAGAATCTAATTGTAGTTGATGATTGAATTTTTTAACATAAATTAATTTCAGTATATAGAATTTAACTTGAAAATCATCAAATCAAAGAAAAAATTATTTTATTTCTAAATTAGCTTATTTGTCAAAAGTGAAATTTTAAGTAAATTATAATTAAATAATAAGAATATTTCATAATTTTATTTCAAAAGCTAGTAAATCAGTAAAAATCATGAACATTACATTTATTTGATCTATACATTTTTATAAAAGTTCATGTATATATATCTAGAGAGAGAGAGATCTGAAAAAATCATTTATTTAATTTTATTATTGTTTCCTCTTCATAGGTACAATTATGGCTACTTTGACAAGAAAGAGAAAATCAACTGAAATAACACCTAAATATGAAATGGTTACTTATTACAGAGGTTCAACTATTCCTAACTCACACATACATATGTATGATCCAGACAATGTAAATGTGGCCTGCTCTGTTTTTAGGGTATGTGTCTTTATTATACTTATTATTTGTAATGATGAGTAAATTTACACTATTTATTAATTCATTCATTTATGTAGTAAAACCTATATAGAATCTCTATGTGATACTTTTAATGAATTTTATTACTTTTAACCCATTTATGCCGAAGGTAAAAATTTTTGAATTTTTTTCTCATATTCATATATATTAGGTTAAAAAAATTAAAAAACAATAATTTGAAAGAAAATTTAGTTAAAGTTATATGGTTACAGAGTTACATGGTGTTCCAAAAATGGAACACTAGGCAAAAGCACTACCTAATACGTAGAATGTAGTCTTCGGTATGATAGTCCTTAGAGCACTTTATTTGAAGGGCAACATTGCATTTCTTACAGCAAAAAGTGGTATATTTGTGGCATTCTACAATTTATTGGTTTTCTTTGATTGTTTTGCGCTTACATGATTCTGGCCATCATAACGGGAGTCAATATTTCGTTTCTGAGAAGGTCTTCCCAGTTTGGGCCGAATTACCTTGGGTCTTCAGATAATGGCATGCCACACAGCGACGAAACTCCAAAAGATCCATTGGCTCTGGATCGTAAGTTTTATGCAGTTGCCAAGCATTTTGTAGAGCTAATTCGAAGCAGAACAAAGGGCTTGAGTACCACTTCTTGCCATGAATTGATGCTCTATATTTGTCAATATTTTCATCCTCTCTGACTACTCTTCCCATATATTTGTTATATACTTTTATCATATTTGGTTGCTGCACTTGGATTTTCTTTTTATGTTTTTGTGAATAGCGATTGACAAGGCACAGCGGATTGACCCCAGCCCCAGATGATGCAACAGTGACAACACTGTTATCATTCAGCATCCATATTGACTTTGCCATCAATTCTGTAATCAAACGCAACCCTATCTTTATTTTTAGAGCATCTTCTGATTCCAATAGGGGTTTGTCGATTCCATTTTTTCTCACTGTGCCAGTTGCTTGATGACCATTTGAACTGAGTGTATCAAAAAGTGCAATGTCCAGGGTGCTCCTTCATGAGTGCTTCAGTAAATTGTAGGACAACGGATGCACCGACACCATATTCCTCATAATTAGTTTTTGGGTTTTTACCTTGATATGGTTGAAACCAACAAATATAACCTAGGCATTTGGCACCACATCAAAACTTGTACCCAAGCCGAATAGGCTTTCCACGAATAAACTGTTTGCGTTAATGATGACCGAAGTAAGGAATCATGGACTCGTCAAAGCTGAAGCATGATTTTGTTTGGTACAAATAGGATGCATCTCTCTTCTGGATCAGAATCATGTTGAACAAAGTACGCAGGGGCACGCAAAGAATCAGGCAGATTATTTATTGTTCCACCTTCTTCATCACCAGAGTCCTCATCAGAAACAGGAGTTGTTGCATTTTCAGGAGGTTCTATGATAATTGCATTTGCTTTTATGTCATAATTTGTCTACAACAGGTCAGCTTTTTTGTGTAGGGTTAATGTTTTACGCAACTTGAGACTTAAAAGTGGTGAAAATTAAAAAACAAAGATAAAGGCCGTATATAAATATACGGCAAAGTCTCAGTAGTGGTTGTGCCTAGCGTTCCAAAAATGGAACACTCAACTTTTCTATCCTCTAACTTATATATGAATAAAATTTTCTGTATTTTCTGATTATAACATGGAACAGTGAGCATTCAAGTATTAATAGAAAAAAATAAACGCTATAGAAGGTAAATCACTTAAGTTGTAACTATAGTTTATCGAGTGGGTCTTGAAAAATCTACTCAAAAAAATAAAACTAGGTTTTACAACGTCCACCTAGCTCTGTGTTCGCTCAGTGACTAATTCCATGAATTTGGTGATGCTATACAAACCCTTACAAAGAAGGCAGGAAGTTTTCACCCACTTCCCAGAATTATTGTAAGCGATAGGATATGAAATAACTTCACGTAACTGCCATTCCAAAAATGGAAGGCTAGGCATAAATGGGTTAAATGTTCACAAAATGTTTGAATGTGAATTACCCATTTCAGAATATTTGCAAGTACATTAGAGGTGAGATGAAACCAGATGTAGAAGTGCAAACTATTCAGTCTATAATAGGTTGTGGAATTGAGATTGTTGAATAGGGAAGAGCTGAGAGATGAAGTTTATGTACAATGTATGAGACAAGCTACAAATAATGCTAATCATGAATCAACTGAAAGAGTTTGGCTTATTTTTTGTTTGTGCGTTGTATCTTTTCAGCCAAGTAAACTTCTTTTCAAGGTAAGCTCACAAAATTCTCATCAAAATAGCTGAATGATATTTATTTATTGCTTTCACACTCCATCAAGTCGGTCAATTTTTTAAAAATATGCTTATAATATTCAACTCATGCAAATATAAACTGTAAAATTGAACCACAAAAATCTAGGAGGTAGATTTTTAAAAATATTATGTTATCATTGGTACAACTTTTCAATTTCAGTTTTTTAAAGTAAAACTATATTAAAGCATATTTTTAAGCTTAATAATACATTTATTGTCTAAAGAAATTCAAAATATATGCATAGTGGTTTTCAAGAATTATACAAATGGAGTAAAAATCTATAAGGGAAAATACAACATAAGGAAGAAGAATAAGAGTGCATTATCTTATAGTCAATATAGTGTCTTAGAAGGAAGATAAGATGAAAAAATCACCATGTTTTATATGCATTTAATATATTGCTTTTCCTCGTCCATACAGTATTTTGTATGCTTTTTGAAGAAGAATCTGCTCCTGGAAGGCAAGTCGAGACAGTATGTTCAAAGGTGCATGGACAACTGTAGAAATACCAAAGTGTTGTCTCGCGAATTTCCCCCTTCAACCATAGAAATTGCTGTAAGTCAAAACCCTGTGATGTAATTTAAGATATTCAGTTATTTATGCAGGTTTTTTTTTATCTAAATCATCTCATAAGATTATTCATAGCTAGTATTGAAAATGTATTTTTATATTTTTTAACCCCTCGTACATTTAACCCAATATCATATTGTCTATCTTTCAAATAGTAATTTGCCACATTTGCAGAACTTGCCAATTACGTTTTATCATTGCGTGTGTGATAGCACCATGTGCCTAGAAATGCAAGAATATTTTATCTCAAAATATTTTTTTATAATGTCAGAGATGATCAAATTTTTTTCTAAGAGAATTTTAAATACTATTTTGACTCATACTTTCTATGTTAGTTGTTGCCAAAGCTCTGTATGTACTGGAGTGAATAGGTAGAGGCTTGGTTGTTACTGGACAGTTAGTTGGTGCTATGGTTGAAATATTTATGATACTAACCTGAGACGTGGTGTGATATGAGGTTAAAATCTTTCTTTCAGCCATTGCTTGACCTTTCCAAAGAGTGTTTATAAGCCTTGTTTGAAAACCATGAAGTTTTTTATATAAGCATTTGTTACATATAGCTATAAATCAACATCTCTTTAAGGGTATGAATGATGCAGAATTAGTTTGATTTATTGATGCTTCCACTCTGAGTAAATGATGAGAAGACGCTGGCAGAGATAAACAATTATGCCTATTAGAATACTTGAATATTAACATGATACAAATAATTGAAGTAATTGATTAATTATTGTAATTATAGAAATAATTGAATATGAGTAATTACTTTGTGAAGGAATGTCATGTAGTTTATCGTTAATATTGTTGTAATATCACCTAGAATTCATACTATGTATGTCATACTTAATTGAGCTATTATGTAACAATGATTTTTCATGTGATTGCAATTTTATGCTATGCAATTTTTGTAATCTATGCAAATTATGGGTTAGTCTCTTAAAAACAAAGAAAATATCAGTCACTTTCAAAATAATTTTGATGAGTGAGGTAATTTATTTGTAACAGACTCCTCCTAAAGATGAAACAAGGAAAAATATTTTGATTGACAATGCAATTTTCACCAATTTATCCACAAGCATTCTTTATTAATATTCTTTATGAATATTTAGAATTAAATGATCATTTTGTACATTTAAAAGAGTTATTTTAATTCTTTTTTCATTCATAGGAATAGGAAAGTGTAAAAAGCAGAAGAAAGGTTAAATTTAACCCTTTCGAGACGGAGACATTTTCTGAAAATCTTCCCTGTGATACGGAGCGTTTTCGGTACTCTGAATTTGCCAGGTATAGAGCGTGCCCTTTTCCCAGCGGGGTGCCATAGCCTATCCTCAGCAACGGCAATTATGAACACTGTCCGCGGGTAATCCACTTTCTCTTTTAAAGCATTGCTTTGAAGACAGACCATTATTAATACAGTAGTATTTTCGTATAGCTTTTGTAGGACTACTTGCAAATATTGCAATGAATATTAAAATTTTGCATTTCGTTGACTATGTAGTAATTTTAAACGAAATTCTAACGCCAATTTTAAGCTATATAGCGTGAAACCTAAATGATAATGATGAAATTGAGTTACGCATTAACTACCTTATTATTTGCGATAAAATTTCGTTTAAAAATTGTACAAAGTCGTCAAATTACAAGGTTTTCTTTTCCAAGGCAATATAAACAGTTATTTCTTAATTTAAATATTTAGCAAAACTATTGCAATAAAAATTAATTTGCAGCGGCACCATGCTGGGAAAAGGGCTTAATTACCCCCGAGGCAAGGTTTCCTTTAAGGAAAAAGGTCTGAAACTCCCTAGAAAAAGGTCGAAAAGGTTAGACTATAAACCATAATCCTTTGCATCAGCACCCTTGCACGATATGTACTGCCGACGGAAATATCCGTCATTCGTATTCTGAGCCTGGAAAATTTCCGCCGGGTTTTCCCGTCATTCGTCTCGAAAGGGTTAAATATTTTTAATGTTATATTTTCAAATACTTGCTGTAATTAGGCAAATGATTATTATTACTAAATAGATCATATAAAAATCAAAAGTAATATCTTTAAAGTAATAGAACTTCCTGTGGAAATTTTCTTCCAATTTAGTTTTATTAACTTATTTTTAATCCTGTAATCATTACAGGCTATGAGGAGGCTAGGTACCATTGTGCGCAGATTCTTTTTTCTGGATGGAAGGACCAAAGCTATTGATGTCCACTGACACAGCTGCTGATGCTGCACAGAAATTGGCAGAGAAATTGGATCTTTGCTCTTTAGAAGGATGGGCTATTTATCAGAGCCGTCCTGATGGAAAAGAACATGTCAGGGCTCATGATTATCTTTATGATGTAATTGCTGCGTGGGAAGCGTAAGTTTATTCTCTATTTAATTATCTTTTATCTTGGAATAAAGAAAACTCAAAATTGTATAATCATCCAACTACTTAATGTTGAAACAGATACAAATGGTCATTCTTAGAGTACATCTTCATGTATTAATTTATTCGTCACCAAAAATCATTTAAGGTATATAGATATAGGTAAAATATGCTGCATAAGGTTATAAAACAATAGATAACTTCCCAAAAATTGAAAGACTTAGCCTATTACTTATATAATACTGGTAATAATCATGTTATTAAAAATTATTTATTCAAAATTGAATTACAAATAAATAATTTATCAGAGCTGTCCTGATAGAGAATAAAATTTCAGAGCTCAAAAAATTAAGTAATTAATAGTTTATTTGAACTATTCTAAACATTAAAATTTGATATGAATAGTGTTGGGAAAGGAATCAAAAATTCAAAGAATCCTGAAACAGTTTCTTTCATCGCATAGTTTAGATATCATAGGAAATTATTTTATCGGCGGAGCAGTACATTTTATATACTCTAACATTACATGGTCGTAATTATTAGAAAATCCTATTATCAAAGTATGATTTTTTTTTAAAACACTAAAGCAGTATGTGAATAAGTTTTCATCATGTTTATTTTAGTATCATATATAAGATTTTTTAAATTGCTTTACTAAAAAAATCTAAGATTAATAACCAACCAAAGAATAAGAATGTTGATAATATAGTTTAAAACTAATATTTTCAGTAAACAGACAAAATCTGGCCGTACATCATCCTTTCCCACTCTTACAAAAAGGGGCAATGCATCATCACTAGGTAGTGGAGAAAATAGATTTGTTTTCAAGAAGAGACTTTTCCGCAGTTCACGAGAACTTTCTCAAGATCCAGTTGAAGTTAACATGCTCTATGCCCAGGCAGTGTACAATGTTGTTAAGGTAAATTTTGAATTTTTTTATCATATGTAGTTCATTACAAGTTATATTTGATCAAGTTACTGTCATAAATTAATTTTTTTCTCCAGTGTGATGACTTCCCAGTAAGTGAGAAGGTTGCCCTACAATTGGCTGGTCTTCAAGCTCAAGTGGCTTCTTGGTGACCCAAAAGACCAGTGGGTAGGTTTATGATTGAATTTCATTTAATTCTATGAGAGATTTTTTGTAGTTTTATCTGAATGATTTCAAAGCTTAAGATTTCAAAATAGTGTTTAAATTAAATAAATTTGTATGAAATGAATAATTATTTCAGAAATTCTCTGAGATAAGAGCTAAGAGAGGTAATTGCTTATAACATATGGTTCAAGATCTTTTTTATTCAAGGTGTATTTTGCAGGATTACAGATATCAGCAAAATATACTGAATTATTACTCTCATTTATGCTTTTTCATACTATTTGACAAATGGGTCTCATGTGACAAAGATAGTATGTGAATGTAATTTATCTCAAATTAATTTCTTTGTTTTTAAATCCAAAAGTATAATGAGTCTAAATCAATAGAATTAGTTACTGAGTTTATCTGGTTTACCTCTCAGATTTGTTATGCTCGGAGATATTGATGGAAACATCTCCTTACAAAATATCATTATAGTTTAGATACTTATAATGAGAAGTAATTTATTGGTTATAAACATTTTGGTTTTTTGTGCATATTTACCTCATTATTACATTTAGATTTCTTAATCTGGCATTCTGACAATTATTTTCAATGAGAGTTGAATGTGATTTGGGAATACAAATTACCGGTTGGAATCCTTGCACAAGCCCATAGACAGTATGGAATGGGAAGATCAGAGCTTGCTGCTAAAGTTTTGTATCTGTCCTGTGTTATGCAGTATCCATTATATGGAACTACATTGTTCCAAGTGACTTACAGAGGTTATTGGTCATATGGTAAGAAATTATGTTAAGTACTTAACTGAAGTTCTCAAAATACTTTAACAGGCATCCCTTCATAAGATATAAGATAGCATACATGTATAATTAAACAAAAAGTAAATAATCAATTGGACTAGATTTTTCTCAAATATCTAAAGATTTTTTGTTTCATTCATTGATAATTATCATTTATATTGTTACAGGAAACTGCCTCATCTTAGGTGTTAATTGTGACGGAATCATGATTATCAAACCTGATGATAAATTTATTCCAAATGAGTACAGATATAATGATATTGAGTCAATATTCTTGGTTCCAAGTGACTCATTCATCACAATTAACTTAATGAAAATGCTCCCTGATTCCCACCGGTGCTTTGTTTTTGAAACTGCTCAAAAGAATGAAATAGGATCTCTAATTGCTAGTTATTACCCACCTTTGGCTGGATGGATAACTGAAGCAGAACAGCCAACTAGAAAGGTTAGTTGAATTAATATTAATTTTATATTTAATATTCTAGATTTTAGCTTTTTAGTTTTTAATATTTTAGAATCTATTGAATTTTATCAAATATTTAAAACCGTTTAAAAATTTTGGTTTAAAATATTTAGAAAAATCATTCCTTGAAAACATTCAAAGTAAATTTTTCCTACAATGAAATTGGAGTATTATTTTAGATCATTTATTTTGCAGGCTAAAATCATTACTAATGATGAAGATAGGATAAGATTATACGGTCTGTCTTAAAAGTATTGGGAACAATTTTTCCGGGCGAGACTGTATGTTGCACTGCAAATGCACTAAGCAATCTTGGTAGTGCAGGGTATGACCTTCAAAACGAGATAAGGGTCAGTTGTCTGAGAGTCTTTGTTCAGGCTATATCGAGTATTTAGTTGACCCCTGTCAGGTGGCTCGGTGCAAGGTTAAATTGCAGCGAACGTTTGGACAGCAGTACACGATAAAATATTGTTCTGGATTAGGGAAATTGGGTACGGGAACATTGGATTTGATTCACCAAGTCTTCAAGCATGAACGCATGTCACCAAATGCTGTTTTTAAGAGGCACAAGTTCTTCAAAGATGGCCGGGAGTGTGTGGAGGACAAGCCCCGCGCTGGACTGCCGTCTACCACAAAGAACTGACAACAACGTCCAACGTGTGCATGAAAAGCTGAAATCAGACCATCGGTTAAGTGTACACATGATTGCAGATCAAATGAGCATTCATAAATGACAGTGCACACAATTATCACTGAAAATCTGCTCCAAACACATTCCTAAGGTCCTCACGGACGACCAACAGCAAAGGCGATTGTCTTTCAACGAAGATCTTCTGCAACGCAATGAAAGTTTCAGATTTATGTAGAACGTATTCAGGGGAGATTATTTCTTGCTGGAAAAAAGTATCCTCCTTGAAAGGACAAAACCATGGGACCCTAAGTGCTGTCAAAGACGCTTGCACGCGTACCCTTGAGGACCTTCTGGAATCTGCCTTCCAGGGAGCCTTTGAGTGTAGGGAAAGCCGCTGGAAAAAGTATGTCTATGGCCAAAGAATGTATTTTGAAGAATATTAAGGTTTTGTAACAATATCTCAAATAAATCTATTTTTCTGAAACTTTTCCCGATACTTTTTAGACAGACCATGTATATCACAATTTAATCAACTGTCACCGAAACTTAGTAGATAGTGATCATCTAAAGAAACCCCAAGATACGGGAGGTGGGTTTATAAGAAATACTTTAAGAAGGTTAGAATTCACCATTAGCTGTGCTGCCAAAGCGGTTTGGGCCTGACATTAATATCCTATATATATGGATATATATATATATATATGAATTATTTTTTTAATCTTAATTTTTTATATTTTTTTAACTATATGGTGTGTTTGTAAACTGTAGATGTATGTTTTCCAAATAAGTAGTCATAAGTGAACAGAGTGTACGTTAAACTGTAAATTAATGTATTGTAATTTTTAGGTGAGGTGTTGGGTGCATTTTAATTTTATATTTATAATATGTTTTATTGTTACGTAAAGTAAATGTAATGTAGCTGTAGATGTTGACGTGTCACCACCGGTCAAAGTGACTAACTGCGATCCAAGTAAATAAATAAATTAAATAATTAACTATAAAGGTGAAACCATCAGAAGAGCAGAAGATGAACACATAAATGTAATTCAGAGAATTATGGAAAAGTGTATGAGAAAGGAGTCTCTACTGAACGAGCTTTATCTACAGTTAATAAAGCAGACCACTGACCATCCTGATCCAAATTCACATGTGAATCTTCGCCACTGGGCTCTCCTATCCCGAGGATGCTCTGCTGTTCTTCCTACCGACAAGGCTATCAGAAAGTACCTCCTTGTGCACTTGAAGCAGTGTGCAGCTGACTGTGTCTCAGAAGAAGGCAATTATACCTGATTTGCTGAGAAGGTGATTCAAATAGCTGATTTTGTTGACTCATAAACAACCAAAACAAAAATCTATAATTCTGAGTAAATGTTATAAGATATAAGGAGAATTTCATATTACTAATTCAGCTTTAATTTTGATTAAATGATTCAATTATGCAACCTAACATAAAAGTAAATTCCTCGGAAACATTGTGATTAACAGCAAATATGTAATAAAAATATAATACAAAGATAAAATATCTCTACCTTATCTGTATGAGACATTGTCTAAATCAAAATCTTCATAAAACTAATGTATTCATAATATTTTTGTTTGCAACTATGAAATAATTTCTAATTTTCTTATAAGGAAAAACTAGCGACCAGTTTTGTATTTTTACATACATTGTGCATTTAATTTTACATCTTCAGGAAGTAATGTAAACACTTATAAAGAAGTAATATAAAAAATTATGAAACGGTTTGAGAGTAAAGGATTATTATCTCAATTTTTATAATTTAGGAACCTATATGCACGAATAAAATATTTTTCAAGGTATGCTGGTTATTATTTATTAGCCAGTTGATTTGTACTAAAAAGCTTAGGCTATGAAAAGGAGAAAAGGGAAATATTTTGTAAGGAGATGTTTCAATTATATAGTAAAACGAGTAAAGGTGTGCTTGCTGATAGCAAGCAATCAAAAAATATATCTTTTAATAAAACTTAACATTTTCCAAAAGACTTTATTCGGATAAGGCATGCTAACTTAAGGACATTTTCGCAGCGATCTTTTCATTGACTTCGATTTCCCATGCATTTCTTACGGCAACATTATTCCCGCCCCAGCGTCGAACCAAGGCCATCCTACGAAAATTACTGTTATCTTCCGCTTGAATATGATTGACTTTATAAACACTCCAAATTTCAAAGGAAATTCACTCAGTAAGTACCTCAAAATGTGTCCTAAATTCCCTATGCATTTCAAATGGAGATATAGCTAACGCCCCCTAGCATCGAAGCAAGGACCTTTTACGACTATCTTAGGGTAGCTTTTAAATGAGAATGGTCCCCTTAATGGCTGTGTGAAATTTTGAACCTCGGCGCGGCTAGGAAGTGCCCTAAAAAGGTTTCGGAAATATGGCCAATGTATTTTAAACGGGAAAAATCGAATTTACGGGACGCTCTGGAATCGAACCCATGATACATAGGGAAGTGCTGATTTTTTTCGAAGTAAAAAATATACTTATCTATTTGTGTTGAAAATTTGAATGATCTAGGTATCAGATAAATAGAGCTACGATTTTTCAAAATTTGAAAGTTTTTCAATACCTGGCATCGAACCCATGACCGGTTGTACGAAATCAATGGTATTTTTCCGTACATATATATAATAGCAATAGCCACATGAAATTTTAACTTTCTAGCGTAATGGGAAGTATTTAAAAAATTATTTGCAAAACGGCCCCATGCATTCTTAATGGGGAAGATCGAGATTACGGGTCGCTCTGGAATCAAACCCATGGCACATAGGCAGATGCTGATTTTTTTAGTTATAGAATATACACGTATCTATACGTGTAAAAAGTTTGAATGATCTATATTTCATATTTATAGAGCTACGATTTTTCAAAATCCGAAAGTATTTCACCTCCTGGCATCGAACCCATGACCGGTTGGACGTAAGCAATAGCATTTTTCCGTATATATATATAGTAAAAATAGCTACATGAAATCTTATCCTTCTAGGTTAATGGGAAGTATTTTTAAAATCATTTGAAAAACGGCCCAATGTATTCTTAATGGGGAAAATCGATTTTTGGGGCCTTCTAGAATCGAACCCATGATAGGTAGGGTCAGTTTCCCAATTTTTCCTAGGTGAGATTTAGTTGGCCATTACGGAAAAAAATCGGCGACTCTGTGGCCAAAGCGGTTTGGGCCTGACATTAATATCCTATATATATATACAGTAGACTCTCGATAATTCGAATTTATAGGGACCAAACAAAAAATTCGAATTATCGAGTTCTTCGAAATAGCGAGAGTTCAAATTAAAGAGGGGCTGAAAGTAAAAATTCGAATTGAAGAAAGTTACATTTTATTTGTCATTGTATAAGATTGTGAATGCTGGTAGAAACAAAAATACATATTATAATAATACATGTGGATCAATTTATTTATTATAAAAAGTTGTATCATTTCTTCATAAAAAATCGGTTATTTTCGGTTGGGTCGCTTGGTTGGCTGCAATCTATTCCACAGCATTTTCCAAAGTGCTCACTGCTTTAAACACACAACCAGATTTGATGTTATCCATTTCGGACTGTTCGAAAAAACGACGCAACCCTCTTAAAAAAAGGTTGCTTCCTTAGAAGACACCATCGGAACATCGTCGTCTTCATCTTCACTGTCAGAAATCTGTTGACTGACCATAATTGACTGTTTCATAATGTCTTCATCAGACAATGTACCCGCTGTGACAAAATCATTAATTAATCAACATATTAACATAATCGTTGAAAGTTATGTGAACTTCTGGAAGTCTGTTCCAAGCACTCTTCAGCTTCAGGATAGTTGATAAGGTAGATGCCGGAATATTAAAACGAAGAGCTATATCCTTCTTTTTTCTCCTTCTTCAACAGCCACGATGACTTGTTTCTTTTTGGAGAGCGACAAAGACTTATAACGTACAGGTCCATTTTAACGCTGAAACTGCACTAAAGCATTTCAGGGGTGGTGTAGCATGAATCATAGACATTGGAGGGAGGCAAGTTCTTGGAAAAATTGCCTCGACACTTTCCATGAAATGAATAATTTTTCAAATTGTGGAGTGGGCCGGTCTAGCTTCACTTCGAATTATCGAGGGGACCAAAATACATTGATTTTCTTCGAATTATAGAGGTTCTCTCGGGGGACCGAGGGTTTTCTTCGAATTATAGAGGTTTTCGAATTACCGAGGTTCGAATTATCGAGAGTCTACTGTATATATATCTAAATATATATCCCCCCGAAGTGTCTATATATAATAGATATGAACTTCTTCTTCTGCATTTTCGAAGCATGAGAGTAAAATTTGATGTATTCCTGGTTTTAAATTTCTATTTCTGATTTTATAGTGCTTACACAAAACTCGAGGGACAAGGAGGCGTCAATGGCTTTCAAGGGAGGAAATTATGTGCACAATCAACAGGAGACCTATATATGCCAGGTTTCATTTCATGGATGGTCAATATCATGCAGTGGAATTCCACCCATCAGCAACTCAGAGAAACAGCTATGGGTAAGCCTGAAAGAAGTTTCATTTTGAAGTTCCAATGAGAATTTATAACAAAAAATTTCTTGGAAAAAATTTACAAGTCTTTAATAGTTATTATACCTACTAAAATTTTGAGTTTTAAATTGAATTTCTGAATTTTAGTAATTTTAAGCAAATTTATATTTGGAGTATAATATGGTAGATTATTCCACAGTATTGGCATAGTAGTTGATGACCAAAGTTTTCAAACTAATTAAGTTATTGGTTTTGTTAAAGTTCATATGAAAATGGGGATGTAGATATGTGTACGTTCATTGAGGTTCAATTTATCATATTATCATAATTTGGAAAATAAATGTGAGTAAATCAGTAGCTATTTTCTACATAAAAATCTCTTGAACAGAATGTTATGTAGTACAGAAAAACTACTATATTATTATGATTAAACTCTCATTAATTCATTTAAAAAACAGGGTATGCCATCTATGAGGTTCTCGGTAATTCAACTCGGTATATATATATGAGTAAATGTGCGCTTGCTTATTATTGCATTGCTTGCTGACAGCAAGCAATGCAATAATAAGATTTTTCGAAATATTATTCTAAAAGCCCATTCTAAACATAAAATAAAGGACATTCTCGCAGCAAGTATTGCATTGATTTCAATTTCGCATGCATTTCTTACTGAAGCATTATTCCCTCCTCGGCGTCGAACCAAGGCAATCCTACGAATATCACTGTCATCTTTTGCTTATGTATAATGTTTATTTTAAACACTCCAAATTTCAAATGGAAATACGTTAAGGAAGTACCTCAAAATGAGTCCTTAAATTCCTATGCATTTGTTATGAACTTATTGTTAACGCCCTCTAGAATCGAACCAACGACCATTTACGACAATCTTAGGTATGCTATTCTATGAGAATGGTCCCTTTTATGGCTGTGTGAAATTTTGAACCTCTGCGCGGTTGGGAAATGTCATAAAAAGCTTTCGGAATTATAGTCAATGTATTATGAACGGGAAAAATTGAGATTACGGGACGCTCTGGAATCGAACCCGTAACACATAGGCAACTGTTGATTTTTTTCAAAGTATATTTTATGTGTATCAATAAGTTAAGAAAGACTGAATGATCTAAGCATCATATAGAGTTAGCTACAATTTTCAAAATTTGAGAATATTTCACATCCTGGAATCGAACCCATGACCAGTTGTGCATAAAATATTGCATTTTTCCACAGATATATATATAATAGCAATAGCAACCTGTAATCCTATTCTTCTAACTTCATGGGCAGTATTTTTAAAATTATTTGAAAAATGGCCCCATGCATTATTAATAGAGAAAATCGAGATTACGGGACGCTCTGGAATCAAACTCATGACACATAGGCAGTTGTTGATTTTTTTCAAAGTACAATATATACTTGTCTATACAATTCGAAAGTTCGAATGATCTATGTACGTTATTAAAGGAGCTACAATTTTTTAAAATTTGAAAATATTTCACCTCCTGGCATCGAACCAATGACCAGTTGGACGTAAGCAATAGCATTTGTCCGTACATATATATAATTTCAATAACTGTATGAAATCTTATCATTCTAGCTTAATTGAAAGTATTTTTAAAATTATTTGAAAAACGGTCCCATGCATTTTTAATGGAAAATATCGATTTTGGGGCCTCCTAGAATCGAACCCGTGATAGGTAGAGTGGGTTTGCGAATTTTTCCTAAGCACTACTGAAGTAAAACTGAAAGTTATAAGAAATATTTTACTCCATCATGTTCTGGAGACGACATCCATAAAGTAAAGATCTCCTGAATGAGGTTCAATTTCCAGTTGCATTCTTTTCCTGAACAACTTTTAGCCTACAAATTCTTCGTTGCCTCAAATGCATTTGCTTTCACGTTCCTCATATATTTACAAGGAAATAAATCTCCAAAAGCCCCAAATTCTGATAGGAAAAAAGAAACTATGTCTGTAAACTGTAAAGTCTATGAACTGACACAGAACTTACATTTTCTTTGTTGCTAGAACATATTCCATTCAGCCCACCTCCTGCTCTGGTCTAGAAGATCTGAAAGCCATCTCACCACGGTTATGTTAAATTAAAAAAAATAAAAAATGCGTTCAACATTATAGAGTAAATAAGTCTATTGCATACGATATTTCACATTGTCTTCTTAAAAATATACTGTAAATCATAAGAAAATATTTTACGCCATCTTCTGGAGACGACATCCCCCAAGTAAAGATCTCCTGAATGAGGTTCAATTTCCAGTTGCATTTTTTTCCCTGAACACCTTGTAGGCCTACCGATTCTTCGTTGCCTTAAATGTGTCTGTAATTATTTGGGCCAGTGAGAAGATGCATTTATCATCAAAGACATTTACAATTAAGTGTTATAAATAAATGAAAAATAATTTATATAATATGAATCATATTTTTGTGCTCACCAACCCTGCATCCAAACCTTCAGAATCTTTCCTTTCATGTTTGTCATATATTGACAAGGAAATTAATCCCCAAAAGCAAAAAAATCTGATATGAAAAAGAAACAGAATTAAATTACATATTATTAAATATATACTATAAATACTCCAGTATTATTTGAAAATATATTCTTATTTAAATATTTTAAGGAAGTATGAAATCATAATATATCAGTTACCTTATCTACCTTGTTTCCTCCTTTTTGTATATGATACCTTAATCTTCTCCCGGAAGATCCCTTTGGAAATCCTATTTTCCAATCCAAACATAGGGTTGAGCATCCACCCATCCACCTCCATGCAATATAGGAAGGAACTGAATGATAAGAAAGCATATGAATATCATTCACATCAATAATTTGATGAAATAGCCATAGCAAAATTCAAAATATCAGCCTATATTTATTGCCAAATATTTCATCTCACTTTCTATGGCCTCACAACACTCTTTGTCACCAATCAGCTGATCCAAAGTCCAATACCTGCATTGGAACTCCTCATTTTATTGCCAGGATCCTAAGGAAAAAAATTAACAATGAATGTCCTTTTCCTTTTGATTAAAAGTCTATAAAATGACACAGAACTTACATTTACTTTGTTGCTGCAACATCTGCCATTCAGCCCAATACCTGCTCTGAGGTAGAAGATGTAAAAGCCGTCTCACCATGATATCTTAAAAAAAAATATATAAAAAATTCGTTCAACATCATAGAGTAAATAAGTATATTGCATTCTATATTTCACATTATCTTCTTAAAAAAATACTGAAAATCATAACAAATATTTTACTCCATCATCTTCTGGAGACGACATCCCCCAAGTAAAGATCTCCTGAATGAGGTTCAATTTCCAGTTGCATTCTTATCCTTAACACCTTGTAGGCCTTCAAATACTTCGTTGCCTCAAATGAGTCTGTAATTATTTGTGCCAGTGAGAAGATGCATTTATCATCAAAAATATTTACAATTAATTGTTATAAATGAATGAAAAATAATTTATACAATATGAATCATATTTGTTTGCTCACCAACCCTGAATCCAAATCTTCAGATCCTTCAGTTTCATGTTCCTCATATATTAACAAGGAAATATATCTCCAAATTCTGATAGGAAAAAAGAAAAGGAATAAATTTACATATTATTAAATATCTACTATAAATACTCCAGTATTATTGGAAAATAGATTCTCTTTTTAATATTTAAGCAAGTTTGAAATCATGATATATCAGTTAGCATATCAACCTTGTTTCCTCCTTTCTGTATAGGAAACCTTAGTCTTCTCCCGGAAGATCCCTTTGGAAATCCTATTTTCCAATCCAAACATAGGGTTGAGCATCCACCCTTCCACCTCCATGCAATATAGGAAGGAGCTGAATGATAAGAAAGCATATGAATATCATTCACATCAATAATTTGATGAAATAGCCATAGCAAAATTCAAAATATCAGCCTATATTTAGTGCCAAATATTTCATCTCACTTTCTCTGGCCTCACAACACTCTTTGTCACCAATCAGCTGATCCAAAGTCCAATACCTGCATTGGAACTCCTCATTTTATTGCCAGGATCCTAAGGAAAAAAATTAACATTGAATGTCCTTTTCCTTTTGATTAAAAGTCTATAAAATGACACAGAACTTACATTTACTTTGTTGCTACAACATCTGCCATTCAGCCCAATACCTGCTCTGAGGTAGCAGATGTAATAGCCGTCTCACCATGATATCTTAAAAAAAATATATAAAAAATTCGTTCAACATCATAGAGTAAATAAGTATATTGCATTCTATATTTCACATTTTCTTCTTAAAAAAATACTGAAAATCATAACAAATATTTTACTCCATCATCTTCTAGAGATGACATCCCCCAAGTAAAGATCTCCTGAATGAGGTTCAATTTCCAGTTGCATTCTTATCCTTAACACCTTGTAGGCCTACCGATTCTTCGTTGTCTTAAATGTGTCTGTAATTATTTGGGCCAGTGAGAAGATGCATTTATCATCAAAATAATTTACAATTGAGTGTTATAAATGAAGGAAAATTAATTTATACAATGTGAATCATATTTGTTTGCTTACCAACCCTGCATCCAAACCTTCAGAACCTTTCCTTTCATGTTTGTCATATATTGACAATGAAATTATTCTCCAAAACAAAAAAATCTGATAGGAAAAAGGAACAGAATTAAATTACATATTATTAAATATCTACTATAAATACTCCAGTATTTTTGGAAAATAGATACTTTTTTTAATATTTTAAGCAAGTATGAAATCATGATATATCAGTTAGCATATCAACCTTGTTTCCTCCTTTCTGTATATGAAACCTTAGTCTTCTCCCGGAAAATCCCTTTGGAAATGCTATTTCCCAATCCAAACATAGGGTTGAGCATCCACCCATCCACCTCCATGCAATATAGGAAGGAACTGAATGATAAGAAAGCATATGAATATCATTCACATCAATAATTTGAAGAAATAGCCATAGCAAAATTCAAAATATCAGCCTATATTTTGTGCCAAATATTTCATCTCACTTTCTCTGGCCTCACAACACTCTTTGTCACCAATCAGCTGCTCCAAAGTCCAATACCTGCATTGGAACTCCTCATTTTATTGCCAGGATCCTAAGGAAAAAAATTAACAATGAATGTCCTTTTCCTTTTGATTAAAAGTCAATAAAATGACACAGAACTTACATTTACTTTGTTGCTATAACATCTTTCATTCAGCCCACTACCTGCTCTGAGGTAGCAGATGTAATAGCCGTCTCACCATGATATCTTAAAAAAAATATATAAAAAATTCGTTCAACATCATAGAGTAAATAAGTATATTGCATTCTATATTTCACATTTTCTTCTTAAAAAAATACTGAAAATCATAACAAATATTTTACTCCATCATCTTCTAGAGACGACATCCCCCAAGTAAAGATCTCCTGAATGAGGTTCAATTTCCAGTTGCATTCTTATCCTTAACACCTTGTAGGCCTTCAAATACTTCGTTGCCTCAAAGGAGTCTGTAATTATTTGGGCCAGTGAGAAGATGCATTTATCATCAAAAATATTTACAATTAATTGTTATAAATGAATGAAAAATAATTTATACAATGTGAATCATATTTGTCCGCTCACCAACCCTGAATCCAAATCTTCAGATCCTTCAGTTTCATGTTCCTCATATATTAACAAGGAAATATATCTCCAAATTCTGATAGGATAAAAGAAAAGGAATAAATTTACATATTATTAAATATCTACTATAAATACTCCAGTATTATTGGAAAATAGGTTCTTCTTTAAATATTGTAAGCAAGTATGAAATCATGATATATCAGTTAGCATATCTACCTTGTTTCCTCCTTTCTGTATATGATACCTTAGTCTTCTCCCGGAAGATCCCTTTGGAAATCCTATTTTCCAATCCAAACATATGGTTGAGCATCCACCCATCCACCTCCATGCAATATAGGAAGGAACTGAATGATAAGAAAGCATATGAATATCATTCACATCAATAATTTGAAGAAATAGCCATAGCAAAATTCACAATATCAGCCTATATTTAGTGCCAAATATTTCATCTCAACACTCACAACACTCTTTGTCACCAATCAGCTGATCCAAAGTTCATTATCTGCAATTAAGCTCCTCATTCTATTGCCAGGATCCTAAGGAAAAAAATTAACAATGAATGTCCTTTTCCTTTTGATTAAAAGTCTATAAACTGACACAGAACTTACATTTACTTTGTTGCTACAACATCTGCCATTCAACCAACCAACTGCTCTGGTCTAGAAGATGTGATGGCTCTCTCACAATTAATATTTTAAATTAAAAAATATAAAAAATTCGTTCAACATCATAGAGTAAATAAGTCTATTGCATACTGTATTTCACCTTTTCTTCTTAACAAATACTGAAAATCATAACTAATATTTTACTCCATCATTTTCTTGAGACGACATCCCTCAAGTAAAGATCTCCTGAATGAGGTTCAATTTCCAGTTCCATTCTTTCCCTGAACTCCTTGTAGGCCTACCGATTCTTCGTTGTCTTAAATGTGTCTGTAATTATTTGGGCCAGTGAGAAGATGCATTTATCATCAAAATAATTTACAATTGAGTGTTATTAATGAAGGAAAATTAATTTATACAATGTGAATCATATTTGTTTGCTTACCAACCCTGCATCCAAACCTTCAGAACCTTTCCTTTCATGTTTGTCATATATTGACAAGGAATTTAATCTCCTAAAGCAAAAAAATCTGATAGGAAAAAGAAAAGGAATAAATTTACATATTATTAAATATCTACTATAAATACTCCAGTATATTTGCAAAATAGGTTGTTTTTTAAATATTTTAAACAAGTATGAAATCATGATATATCAGTTAGCATATCAACCTTGTTTCCTCCTTTCTGTATATGAAACCTTAGTCTTCTCCCGGAAAATCCCTTTGGAAATCCTATTTTCCAATCCAAACATAGGGTTGAGCATCCACCCATCCACCTCCATGCAATATAGGAAGAACTGAATGATAAGAAAGCATATGAATATCATTCACATCAATAATTTGAAGAAATAGCCATAGCAAAATTCAAAATATCAGCCTATATTTTGTGCCAAATATTTCATCTCACTTTCTCTGGCCTCACAACACTCTTTGTCACCAATCAGCTGATGCAAAGTCCATTATCTGCAACTTAGCTCCTCATTCTATTGCCAGGATCCTAAGGAAAAAAATTAACAATGAATGTCCTTTTCCTTTTGATTAAAAGTCTATAAAATGACGTAGAACTTACATTTACTTTGTTGCTACAACATCTGCCATTCAGCCCAATACCTGCTCTGAGGTAGAAGATGTAAAAGCCGTCTCACCATGATATCTTAAAAAAAATATATAAAAAATTCACTCAACATCATAGAGTAAATAAGTATATTGCATTCTATATTTCACATTTTCTTCTTAAAAAAATACTGAAAATCATAACAAATATTTTACTCTATCATCTTCTGGAGACGATATCCCCCAAGTAAAGATCTCCTGAATGAGGTTCAATTTCCAGTGGCATTCTTATCCTTAACAACTTGTAGGCCTTCAGATACTTCGTTGCTTCAAATGAGTCTGTAATTATTTGGGCCAGTGAGAAGATGCATTTATCATCAAAAATATTTACAATTAATTGTTATAAATGAATGAAAAATAATTTATACAATGTGAATCATATTTGTTTGCTCACCAACCCTGAATCCAAATCTTCAGATCCTTCAGTTTCATGTTCCTCATATATTTACCAAGGAAATATATCTCCAAATTCTGATAGGAAAAAAAAAGGAATAAATTTACATATTATTAAATATCTACTATAAATACTCCAGTATTATTTGAAAATAGGTTCTTTTTTAAATATTTTAAGCAAGTATGAAATCATGATATATCAGTTAGCATATCTACCTTGTTTCCTCCTTTCTGTATATGATACTCTAGTCTTCTCCCGGAAGATCCCTTGGAAATCCTATTTTCCAATCCAAACATAGGGTTGAGCATCCACCCATCCACCTCCATGCAATATAGGAAGGAACTGAATGATAAGAAAGTATATGAATATCATTCACATCAATAATTTAATGAAATAGCCATAGCAAAATTCAAAATATCAGTCTATATTTAGTGCCAAATATTTCATCTCACTTTCTCTGGCCTCACAACACTCTTTGTCACCAATCAGCTGATCCAAAGTCCAATACCTGCATTTGAACTCCTCATTTTATTGCCAGGATCCTAAGGAAAAAAATTAACAATGAATGTCCTTTTCCTTTTGATTAAAAGTCTATAAAATGACACAGAACTTACATTTACTTTGTTGCTATAACATCTGCCATTCAGCCCACTACCTGCACTGAGGTAGAAGATGTGAATGCCCTCTCACCATGGTTGCATTCTTATCCTGAACACCTTGTAGGCCTACCGATTCTTCGTTGCCTCAAATGAGTCTGTAATTATTTGGGCCAGTGAGAAGATGCATTTATCATCAAAAATATTTACAATTAAGTGTTATAAATGAATGAAAAATAATTTATACAATGTGAATCATATTTGTTTGCTCACCAACCCTGCATCCAAACCTTCACAACCTTTCCTTTCATGTTTGTCATATATTGACAAGGAAATTAATCTCCTAAAGCAAAAAAATCTGATAGGAAAAAGAAACAGAATTTAATTACATATTATTAAATATCTACTATAAATACTCCAGTATTATTGGAAAATAGATTCTCTTTTTAATATTTAAGCAAGTTTGAAATCATAATATATCAGTTAGCATAACTACCTTCTTTCCTACTTTTTGTGTATGATACCTTAGTCTTCTCCCAGAAGATCCCTTTGGAAATCCTATTCTCCAATCCAAACATAGGGTTGAGCCTCCACCAATCCACCTCCATGCAATATAGGAAGGAGCTGAATGATTACAAAGCATATCAATATCAATCACATCAATAATTTGCAGAAATAGTCAAAGCAAAATTCAAAATATCAGCCTATATTCAAAGGTAAATATACCATCTCACTTTCTCTGGCCTCACAACACTCTTTGTCACAAATCAGCTGATCCAAAGTCCATTATCTGCAATTTAGCTCATCATTATATTGCCAGGATCCTAAGGAAAAAAATTAACAATGAATGTCCTTTTCCTTTTGATTAAAAGTCTATAAACTGACACAGAACTTACATTTACTTTGTTGCTACAACATCTGCCATTCAACCAACCAAATGCTCTGGTCTAGAAGATGTGATGGCTCACTCACAATTGTTATTTTAAATTAAAAAATATAAAAAATGCGTTCAACATCATAGAGTAAATAAGGATATAGCATTCTATATTTCACATTATCTTCTTAAAAAAATACTGAAAATCATAACAAATATTTTACTCCATCATCTTCTGGAGACGACATCCCCCAAGTAAAGATCTCCTGAATGAGGTTCAATTTCCAGTTGCATTCTTTTCCTTAACACCTTGTAGGCCTTCAAATACTTTGTTGCTTCAAAGGAGTCTGTAATTATTTGGGCCAGTGAGAAGATGCATTTATCATCAAAAATATTTACAATTAATTGTTATAAATGAATGAAAAATAATTTATACAATGTGAATCATATTTGTTCGCTCACCAACCCTGAATCCAAATCTTCAGATCCTTCAGTTTCATGTTCCTCATATATAAACAAGGAAATATATCTCCAAATTCTGATAGGATAAAAGAAAAGGAATAAATTCACATATTATTAAATATCTACTATAAATACTCCAGTATTTTTGGAAAATAGATACTTTTTTTAATATTTTAAGCAAGTATGAAATCATGATATATGAGTTAGCATATCTACCTTGTTTCCTCCTTTTTGTATATGATACCTTAGTCTTCTCCCAAAAAATCCCTTTGGAAATCCTATTTTCCAATCCAAACATAGGGTTGAGCATCCACCCATCCGCCTCCATGCAATATAGGAAGGAACTGAATGATAAGAAAGCATATGAATATCATTCACATCAATAATTTAAGAAATAGCCATAGCAAAATTCAATATATCAGCCTATATTTTGTGCCAAATATTTCATCTCACTTTCTCTGGCCTCACAACACTCTTTGTCACCAATCAGCTGATGCAAAGTCCATTATCTGCAATTTAGCTCCTCATTCTATTGCCAGGATCCTAAGGAAAAAAATTAACAATGAATGTCCTTTTCCTTTTGATTAAAAGTCTATAAAATGACACAAACTTACATTTACTTTGTTGCTTTAACATCTGCCATTCAGCCCACTACCTGCACTGAGGTAGAAGATGTGAAAGCCCTCTCACAATGGTTGCATACTTTCCCTGAACTCCTTGTAGGCCTACCGATTCTTCGTTGCCTTAAATGTGTCTGTAATTATTTGGGCCAGTGAGAAGATGCATTTATCATCATAGACATTTACAATTAATTCTTATTAATGAATGAAAAAGAATTTATACCATGTGAATCATATTTTTTTGCTCATCAACCCTGCATCCAAACCTTCAGAATCTTTCCTTTCATGTTTGTCATATATTGACAAGGAAATTAATCTCCTAAAGCAAAAAAAATCTGATAGGAAAATGAAACAGAATTTAATTACATATTATTAAATATCTACTATAAATACTCCAGTATTATTGTAAAATAGATACTATTTTTAATATTTTTAGCAAGTTTGAAATCATAATATATCATTTAGCATATCTACCTTTTCTCCTACATTTGAATATGATACCTTAGTCTTCTCCCGGAAGATCCCTTTGGAAATCCTATTTTCCAATACAAACATAGGGTTGAGCATCCACCCATCCACCTCCATGCAATATAGGTAGGAGCTGAATGATTATAAAGCATAGAATTATCAATCACATAAATAATTTGCGGAAATAGCCATAGCAAAATTCAAAATATCAGCTTATATATTTAAAGTGAAATATTCCATCTCACTTTTTCTGGCCTCACAACACTCTTTGTCACAAATCAGCTGATCCAAAGTCCATTATCTGCAATTTAGCTCCTCATTATATTGCCAGGATCCTAAGGAATGAAATTAACAATGAATGTCCTTTTCCTTTTGATTAAATGTCTATAAAATGACGTAGAACTTACATTTACTTTGTTGCTACAACATCTGCCATTCAGCCCAATACCTGCTCTGAGGTAGAAGATGTAAAAGCCGTCTCACCATGATATCTTAAAAAAAATATATAAAAAGTTCGTTCAACATCATAGAGTAAATATGTATATTGCATTCTATATTTCACATTTTCTTCTTAAAAAAATACTGAAAATCATAACAAATATTTTACTCTATCATCTTCTGGAGACGACATTCCCCAAGTAAAGATCCCCTTAATGAGGTTCAATTTCCAGTGGTATTCTTATCCTTAACAACTTGTAGGCCTTCAAATACTTCGTTGCCTCAAATGAGTCTGTAATTATTAAGGGCAGTGAGAAGATGCATTTATCATCAAAAATATTTACAATTAATTGTTATAAATGAATGAAAAATAATTTATACAATGTGAATCATATTTGTTTGCTCACCAACCCTGAATCCAAATCTTCAGATCCTTCAGTTTCATGTTCCTCATATATAACCAAAGAAATATATCTCCAAATTCTAATAGGAAAAAAGAAAAGGAATAAATTTACATGTTATTAAATATCTACTATAAATACTCCAGTATTATTTGAAAATAGGTTCTTTTTTAAATATTTCAAGCAAGTATGAAATCATGATATATCAGTTAGCATATCAACCTTGTTTCCTCCTTTCTGTATATGAAACCTTAGTCTTCTCCCGGAAGATCCCTTTGGAAATCCTATTTTCCAATCCAAACATATGGTTGAGCATCCACCCATCCACCTCCATGCAATATAGGAAGGAACTGAATGATAAGAAAGCATATGAATATCATTCACATCAATAATTTGAAGAAATAGCCATAGCAAAATTCACAATATCAGCCTATATTTAGTGCCAAATATTTCATCTCAACACTCACAACACTCTTTGTCACCAATCAGCTGATCCAAAGTCCATTATCTGCAATTTAGCTCCTCATTCTATTGCCAGGATCCTAAGGAAAGAAATTTACAATGAATGTCCTTTTCCTTTTGATTAAAAGTCTATAAACTGACATAGAACTTACATTTACTTTGTTAGTACAACATCTGCCATTCAGCCCAATACCTGCTCTGAGGTAGAAGATGTAATAGCCGTCTCACCATGATATCTTAAAAAAAATATATAAAAAATTCGTTCAACATCATAGAGTAAATAAGTATAATGCATTCTATATTTCACATTTTCTTCTTAAAAAAATACTGAAAATCATAACAAATATTTTACTCTATCATCTTCTGGAGACGACATCCCCCAAGTAAAGATCTCCTTAATGAGGTTCAATTTCCAGTGGTATTCTTATCCTTAACAACTTGTAGGCCTTCAAATACTTCGTTGCCTCAAATGAGTCTGTAATTATTTGTGCCAGTGAGAAGATGCATTTATCATCAAAAATATTTACAATTAATTGTTATAAATGAATGAAAAATAATTTATACAATATGAATCATATTTGTTTGCTCACCAACCCTGAATCCAAATCTTCAGATCCTTCAGTTTCATGTTCCTCATATATTAACAAGGAAATATATCTCCAAATTCTAATAGGAAAAAAGAAAAGGAATAAATTTACATGTTATTAAATATCTACTATAAATACTCCAGTATTATTTGAAAATAGGTTCTTTTTTAAATATTTCAAGCAAGTATGAAATCATGATATATCAGTTAGCATATCAACCTTGTTTCCTCCTTTCTGTATAGGAAACCTTAGTCTTCTCCCGGAAGATCCCTTGGAAATCCTATTTTTCAATACAAACATAGGGTTGAGCATCCACCCATCCACCTCCATGCAATATAGGAAGGAGCTGAATGATTACAAAGCATATGAGTATCAATCACATAAATAATTAGCAGAAATAGCCAAAGCAAAATTCAAAATATCAGCCTATATTTAGTGCCAAATATTTCATCTCACTTTCTCTGGCCTCACAACACTCTTTGTCACCAATCAGCTGATGCAAAGTCCATTATCTGCAACTTAGCTCCTCATTCTATTGCCAGGATCCTAAGGAAAAAAATTAACAATGAATGTCCTTTTCCTTTTGATTAAAAGTCTATAAAATGAAACAGAACTTACATTTACTTTGTTGCTACAACATCTGCCATTCAACCAACCAACTGTTCTGGTGTAGAAGATGTGATGTCTCTCTCACAATTGTTATTTTAAATTAAAAAATATAAAAAATGCGTTCAACATCATAGAGTAAATAAGTGTATTGCATTCTATATTTCACATTATCTTCTTAAAAAAATACTGAAAATCATAACAAATATTTTACTCCATCATCTTCTAGAGACGACATCCCCCAAGTAAAGATCTCCTGAATGAGGTTCAATTTCCAGTTGCATTCTCATCCTTAACACCTTGTAGGCCTTCAAATACTTCGTTGCCTCAAATGAGTCTGTAATTATTTGTGCCAGTGAGAAGATGCATTTATCATCAAAAATATTTACAATTAATTGTTATAAATGAATGAAAAATAATTTATACAATATGAATCATATTTGTTTGCTCACCAACCCTGAATCCAAATCTTCAGATCCTTCAGTTTCATGTTCCTCATATATTAACAAGGAAATATATCTCCAAATTCTGATAGGAAAAAAGAAAAGGAATAAATTTACATATTATTAAATATCTACTATAAATACTCCAGTATTATTGGAAAATAGGTTCTTTTTTAAATATTTCAAGGAAGTATGAAATCATGATATATCAGTTAGCATATCAACCTTGTTTCCTCCTTTCTGTATATGAAACCTTAGTCTTCTCCCGGAAGATCCCTTTGGAAATCCTATTTTCCAATCCAAACATAGGGTTGAGCATCCACCCATCCACCTCCATGCAATATAGGAAGGAACTGAATGATAAGAAAGCATATGAATATCATTCACATCAATAATTTGAAGAAATAGCCATAGCAAAATACAAAATATCAGCCTATATTTAGTGCCAAATATTTCATCTCACTTTCTTTGTTCTCACAACACTCTTTGTCACCAATCAGCTGATCCAAAGTCCAATACCTGCATTGGAACTCCTCATTTTATTGCCAGGATCATAAGGAAAGAAATTTACAATGAATGTCCTTTTCCTTTTGATTAAAAGTCTATAAACTGACACAGAACTTACATTTACTTTGTTGCTACAACATCTGCCATTCAACCAACCACCTGCTCTGGTATAGAAGATGTGATTACTCTCTCACGATTGTTATTTTAAAATAAAAAATATAAAAAATTCGTTCAACATCATAGAGTATATAAGTCTATTGCATACTATATTTCACATTTTCTTCTTAACAAATACAAAAAATCATAACTAATATTTTACTCCATCTTCTTCTTGAGACGACATCCCTCAAGTAAAGATCTCCTAAATGAGGTTCAATTTCCAGTTGCATTCTTTCCCTGAACTCCTTGTAGGCCTTCAAATACTTCGTTGCCTCAAATGAGTCTGTAATTATTAGGGCCAGTGAGAAGATGCATTTATCATCATAGACATTTACAATTAATTGTTATAAATGAATGAAAAATAATTTATACCATGTGAATCATATTTTTTTGCTCATCAACCCTGCATCCAATCCTTCAGAATCTTTCCTTTCATGTTTGTCATATATTGACAATGAAATTATTCTCCAAAACAAAAAAATCTGATAGGAAAAAGGAACAGAATTAAATTACATATTATTAAATATCTACTATAAATACTCCAGTATTTTTGGAAAATAGATACTTTTTTTAATATTTTAAGCAAGTTTGAAATCATAATATATCATTTAGCATAACTACCTTCTTTCCTACTTTTTGTGTATGATACCTTAGTCTTCTCCCAGAAGATCCCTTTGGAAATCCTATTCTCCAATACAAACATAGGGTTGAGCATCCACCCATCCACCTCCATGCAATATAGGAAGGAGCTGAATGATTACAAAGCATATGAGTATCTATCACATAAATAATTAGCAGAAATAGCCAAAGCAAAATTCAAAATATCAGCCTATATTTAGTGCCAAATATTTCATCTCACTTTCTCTGGCCTCACAACACTCTTTGTCACGAATCAGCTGATCCAAAGTCCAATACCTGCATTGGAACTCCTCATTTTATTGCCAGGATCATAAGGAAAAAAATTTACAATGAATGTCCTTTTCCTTTTGATTAAAAGTCTATAAACTGACACAGAACTTACATTTACTTTGTTGCTACAACATCTGCCATTCAACCAACCAACTGTTCTGGTGTAGAAGATGTGATGGCTCTCTCACAATTGTTATTTTAAATTAAAAAATATAAAAAATGCGTTCAACATCATAGAGTAAATAAGTGTATTGCATTCTATATTTCACATTATCTTCTTAAAAAAATACTGAAAATCAAAACAAATATTTTACTCTATCATCTTCTGGAGACGACATCCCCCAAGTAAAGATCTCCTGAATGAGGTTCAATTTCCAGTTGCATTCTCATCCTTAACACCTTGTAGGCCTTCAAATACTTCGTTGCCTCAAATGAGTCTGTAATTATTTGTGCCAGTGAGAAGATGCATTTATCATCAAAAATATTTACAATTAATTGTTATAAATGAATGAAAAATAATTTATACAATATGAATCATATTTGTTTGCTCACCAACCCTGAATCCAAATCTTCAGATCCTTCAGTTTCATGTTCCTCATATATTAACAAGGAAATATATATCCAAATTCTAATAGGAAAAAAGAAAAGGAATAAATTTACATATTATTAAATATCTACTATAAATACTCCAGTATTATTGGAAAATAGGTTCTTTTTTAAATATTTCAAGCAAGTATGAAATCATGATATATCAGTTAGCATATCAACCTTGTTTCCTCCTTTCTGTATATGAAACCTTAGTCTTCTCCCGGAAGATCCCTTTGGAAATCCTATTTTCCAATCCAAACATAGGGTTGAGCATCCACCCTTCCACCTCCATGCAATATAGGAAGGAGCTGAATGATAAGAAAGCATATGAATATCATTCACATCAATAATTTGATGAAATAGCCATAGCAAAATTCAAAATATCAGCCTATATTTAGTGCCAAATATTTCATCTCACTTTCTCTGGCCTCACAACACTCTTTGTCACCAATCAGCTGATCCAAAGTCCATTATCTGCAATTTAGCTCCTCATTCTATTGCCAGGATCCTAAGGAAAGAAATTTACAATGAATGTCCTTTTCCTTTTGATTAAAAGTCTATAAACTGACATAGAACTTACATTTACTTTGTTAGTACAACATCTGCCATTCAGCCCAATACCTGCTCTGAGGTAGAAGATGTAATAGCCGTCTCACCATGATATCTTAAAAAAAATATATAAAAAATTCGTTCAACATCATAGAGTAAATAAGTATAATGCATTCTATATTTCACATTTTCTTCTTAAAAAAATACTGAAAATCATAACAAATATTTTACTCTATCATCTTCTGGAGACGACATCCCCCAAGTAAAGATCTCCTTAATGAGGTTCAATTTCCAGTGGTATTCTTATCCTTAACAACTTGTAGGCCTTCAAATACTTCGTTGCCTCAAATGAGTCTGTAATTATTTGTGCCAGTGAGAAGATGCATTTATCATCAAAAATATTTACAATTAATTGTTATAAATGAATGAAAAATAATTTATACAATATGAATCATATTTGTTTGCTCACCAACCCTGAATCCAAATCTTCAGATCCTTCAGTTTCATGTTCCTCATATATTAACAAGGAAATATATCTCCAAATTCTAATAGGAAAAAAGAAAAGGAATAAATTTACATGTTATTAAATATCTACTATAAATACTCCAGTATTATTTGAAAATAGGTTCTTTTTTAAATATTTCAAGCAAGTATGAAATCATGATATATCAGTTAGCATATCAACCTTGTTTCCTCCTTTCTGTATAGGAAACCTTAGTCTTCTCCCGGAAGATCCCTTGGAAATCCTATTTTTCAATACAAACATAGGGTTGAGCATCCACCCATCCACCTCCATGCAATATAGGAAGGAGCTGAATGATTACAAAGCATATGAGTATCAATCACATAAATAATTAGCAGAAATAGCCAAAGCAAAATTCAAAATATCAGCCTATATTTAGTGCCAAATATTTCATCTCACTTTCTCTGGCCTCACAACACTCTTTGTCACCAATCAGCTGATGCAAAGTCCATTATCTGCAACTTAGCTCCTCATTCTATTGCCAGGATCCTAAGGAAAAAAATTAACAATGAATGTCCTTTTCCTTTTGATTAAAAGTCTATAAAATGAAACAGAACTTACATTTACTTTGTTGCTACAACATCTGCCATTCAACCAACCAACTGTTCTGGTGTAGAAGATGTGATGTCTCTCTCACAATTGTTATTTTAAATTAAAAAATATAAAAAATGCGTTCAACATCATAGAGTAAATAAGTGTATTGCATTCTATATTTCACATTATCTTCTTAAAAAAATACTGAAAATCATAACAAATATTTTACTCCATCATCTTCTAGAGACGACATCCCCCAAGTAAAGATCTCCTGAATGAGGTTCAATTTCCAGTTGCATTCTCATCCTTAACACCTTGTAGGCCTTCAAATACTTCGTTGCCTCAAATGAGTCTGTAATTATTTGTGCCAGTGAGAAGATGCATTTATCATCAAAAATATTTACAATTAATTGTTATAAATGAATGAAAAATAATTTATACAATATGAATCATATTTGTTTGCTCACCAACCCTGAATCCAAATCTTCAGATCCTTCAGTTTCATGTTCCTCATATATTAACAAGGAAATATATCTCCAAATTCTGATAGGAAAAAAGAAAAGGAATAAATTTACATATTATTAAATATCTACTATAAATACTCCAGTATTATTGGAAAATAGGTTCTTTTTTAAATATTTCAAGGAAGTATGAAATCATGATATATCAGTTAGCATATCAACCTTGTTTCCTCCTTTCTGTATATGAAACCTTAGTCTTCTCCCGGAAGATCCCTTTGGAAATCCTATTTTCCAATCCAAACATAGGGTTGAGCATCCACCCATCCACCTCCATGCAATATAGGAAGGAGCTGAATGATAAGAAAGCATATGAATATCATTCACATCAATAATTTGATGAAATAGCCATAGCAAAATTCAAAATATCAGCCTATATTTAGTGCCAAATATTTCATCTCACTTTCTCTGGCCTCACAACACTCTTTGTCACCAATCAGCTGATCAAAAGTCCAATACCTGCATTGGAACTCCTCATTTTATTGCCAGGATCCTAAGGAAAAAAATTAACAATGAATGTCCTTTTCCTTTTGATTAAAAGTCTATAAAATGACACAGAACTTACATTTACCTTGTTGCTATAACATCTTCTACTCAGCCAACTACCTGCTCTGAGGTAGAAGATGTGAAAGCCCTCTCACAATAGTTGCATTCTTATCCTGAACACCTTGTAGGCCTACCAATTCTTCGTTGCCTCAAATCAGTCTATAATTATTAGGGCCAGTGAGAAGATGCATTTATCATCATAGACATTTACAATTAATTGTTATAAATGAATGAAAAATAATTTATACCATGTGAATCATATTTTTTTGCTCATCAACCCTGCATCCAAACCTTCAGAACCTTTCCTTTCATGTTTGTCATATATTGACAATGAAATTATTCTCCAAAACAAAAAAATCTGATAGGAAAAAGGAACAGAATTAAATTACATATTATTAAATATCTACTATAAATACTCCAGTATTTTTGGAAAATAGATACTTTTTTTAATATTTTAAGCAAGTATGAAATCATGATATATCAGTTAGCATATCAACCTTGTTTCCTCCTTTCTGTATATGAAACCTTAGTCTTCTCCCGGAAAATCCCTTTGGAAATGCTATTTCCCAATCCAAACATAGGGTTGAGCATCCACCCATCCACCTCCATGCAATATAGGAAGGAACTGAATGATAAGAAAGCATATGAATATCATTCACATCAATAATTTGAAGAAATAGCCATAGCAAAATACAAAATATCAGCCTATATTTAGTGCCAAATATTTCATCTCACTTTCTTTGTTCTCACAACACTCTTTGTCACCAATCAGCTGATCCAAAGTCCAATACCTGCATTGGAACTCCTCATTTTATTGCCAGGATCATAAGGAAAGAAATTTACAATGAATGTCCTTTTCCTTTTGATTAAAAGTCTATAAACTGACACAGAACTTACATTTACTTTGTTGCTACAACATCTGCCATTCAACCAACCACCTGCTCTGGTATAGAAGATGTGATTACTCTCTCACGATTGTTATTTTAAAATAAAAAATATAAAAAATTCGTTCAACATCATAGAGTATATAAGTCTATTGCATACTATATTTCACATTTTCTTCTTAACAAATACAAAAAATCATAACTAATATTTTACTCCATCTTCTTCTTGAGACGACATCCCTCAAGTAAAGATCTCCTAAATGAGGTTCAATTTCCAGTTGCATTCTTTCCCTGAACTCCTTGTAGGCCTTCAAATACTTCGTTGCCTCAAATGAGTCTGTAATTATTAGGGCCAGTGAGAAGATGCATTTATCATCATAGACATTTACAATTAATTGTTATAAATGAATGAAAAATAATTTATACCATGTGAATCATATTTTTTTGCTCATCAACCCTGCATCCAATCCTTCAGAATCTTTCCTTTCATGTTTGTCATATATTGACAATGAAATTATTCTCCAAAACAAAAAAATCTGATAGGAAAAAGGAACAGAATTAAATTACATATTATTAAATATCTACTATAAATACTCCAGTATTTTTGGAAAATAGATACTTTTTTTAATATTTTAAGCAAGTTTGAAATCATAATATATCATTTAGCATAACTACCTTCTTTCCTACTTTTTGTGTATGATACCTTAGTCTTCTCCCAGAAGATCCCTTTGGAAATCCTATTCTCCAATACAAACATAGGGTTGAGCATCCACCCATCCACCTCCATGCAATATAGGAAGGAGCTGAATGATTACAAAGCAAATGAGTATCTATCACATAAATAATTAGCAGAAATAGCCAAAGCAAAATTCAAAATATCAGCCTATATTTAGTGCCAAATATTTCATCTCACTTTCTCTGGCCTCACAACACTCTTTGTCACGAATCAGCTGATCCAAAGTCCAATACCTGCATTGGAACTCCTCATTTTATTGCCAGGATCATAAGGAAAAAAATTTACAATGAATGTCCTTTTCCTTTTGATTAAAAGTCTATAAACTGACACAGAACTTACATTTACTTTGTTGCTACAACATCTGCCATTCAACCAACCAACTGTTCTGGTGTAGAAGATGTGATGGCTCTCTCACAATTGTTATTTTAAATTAAAAAATATAAAAAATGCGTTCAACATCATAGAGTAAATAAGTGTATTGCATTCTATATTTCACATTATCTTCTTAAAAAAAATACTGAAAATCAAAACAAATATTTTACTCTATCATCTTCTGGAGACGACATCCCCCAAGTAAAGATCTCCTGAATGAGGTTCAATTTCCAGTTGCATTCTCATCCTTAACACCTTGTAGGCCTTCAAATACTTCGTTGCCTCAAATGAGTCTGTAATTATTTGTGCCAGTGAGAAGATGCATTTATCATCAAAAATATTTACAATTAATTGTTATAAATGAATGAAAAATAATTTATACAATATGAATCATATTTGTTTGCTCACCAACCCTGAATCCAAATCTTCAGATCCTTCAGTTTCATGTTCCTCATATATTAACAAGGAAATATATCTCCAAATTCTGATAGGAAAAAAGAAAAGGAATAAATTTACATATTATTAAATATCTACTATAAATACTCCAGTATTATTGGAAAATAGGTTCTTTTTTAAATATTTCAAGCAAGTATGAAATCATGATATATCAGTTAGCATATCAACCTTGTTTCCTCCTTTCTGTATATGAAACCTTAGTCTTCTCCCGGAAGATCCCTTTGGAAATCCTATTTTCCAATCCAAACATAGGGTTGAGCATCCACCCTTCCACCTCCATGCAATATAGGAAGGAGCTGAATGATAAGAAAGCATATGAATATCATTCACATCAATAATTTGATGAAATAGCCATAGCAAAATTCAAAATATCAGCCTATATTTAGTGCCAAATATTTCATCTCACTTTCTCTGGCCTCACAACACTCTTTGTCACCAATCAGCTGATCCAAAGTCCATTATCTGCAATTTAGCTCCTCATTATATTGCTAGGATCCTAAGGAAAGAAATTTACAATGAATGTCCTTTTCCTTTTGATTAAAAGTCTATAAACTGACATAGAACTTACATTTACTTTGTTAGTACAACATCTGCCATTCAGCCCAATACCTGCTCTGAGGTAGAAGATGTAATAGCCGTCTCACCATGATATCTTAAAAAAAATATATAAAAAATTCGTTCAACATCATAGAGTAAATAAGTTTAATGCATTCTATATTTCACATTTTCTTCTTAAAAAATACTGAAAATCATAACAAATATTTTACTCTATCATCTTCTGGAGACGACATCCCCCTAGTAAAGATCTCCTTAATGAGGTTCAATTTCCAGTGGTATTCTTATCCTTAACAACTTGTAGGCCTTCAAATACTTCGTTGCCTCAAATGAGTCTGTAATTATTTGTGCCAGTGAGAAGATGCATTTATCATCAAAAATATTTACAATTAATTGTTATAAATGAATGAAAAATAATTTATACAATATGAATCATATTTGTTTGCTCACCAACCCTGAATCCAAATCTTCAGATCCTTCAGTTTCATGTTCCTCATATATTAACAAGGAAATATATCTCCAAATTCTAATAGGAAAAAAGAAAAGGAATAAATTTACATATTATTAAATATCTACTATAAATACTCCAGTATTATTTGAAAATAGGTTCTTTTTTAAATATTTCAAGCAAGTATGAAATCATGATATATCAGTTAGCATATCAACCTTGTTTCCTCCTTTCTGTATAGGAAACCTTAGTCTTCTCCCGGAAGATCCCTTGGAAATCCTATTTTTCAATACAAACATAGGGTTGAGCATCCACCCATCCGCCTCCATGCAATATAGGAAGGAGCTGAATGATTACAAAGCATATGAGTATCTATCACATAAATAATTAGCAGAAATAGCCAAAGCAAAATTCAAAATATCAGCCTATATTTAGTGCCAAATATTTCATCTCACTTTCTCTGGCCTCACAACACTCTTTGTCACCAATCAGCTGATGCAAAGTCCATTATCTGCAACTTAGCTCCTCATTCTATTGCCAGGATCCTAAGGAAAAAAATTAACAATGAATGTCCTTTTCCTTTTGATTAAAAGTCTATAAAATGAAACAGAACTTACATTTACTTTGTTGCTACAACATCTGCCATTCAACCAACCAACTGTTCTGGTGTAGAAGATGTGATGGCTCTCTCACAATTGTTATTTTAAATTAAAAAATATAAAAAATGCGTTCAACATCATAGAGTAAATAAGTGTATTGCATTCTATATTTCACATTATCTTCTTAAAAAAATACTGAAAATCATAACAAATATTTTACTCCATCATCTTCTAGAGACGACATCCCCCAAGTAAAGATCTCCTGAATGAGGTTCAATTTCCAGTTGCATTCTCATCCTTAACACCTTGTAGGCCTTCAAATACTTCGTTGCCTCAAATGAGTCTGTAATTATTTGTGCCAGTGAGAAGATGCATTTATCATCAAAAATATTTACAATTAATTGTTATAAATGAATGAAAAATAATTTATACAATATGAATCATATTTGTTTGCTCACCAACCCTGAATCCAAATCTTCAGATCCTTCAGTTTCATGTTCCTCATATATTAACAAGGAAATATATCTCCAAATTCTGATAGGAAAAAAGAAAAGGAATAAATTTACATATTATTAAATATCTACTATAAATACTCCAGTATTATTGGAAAATAGGTTCTTTTTTAAATATTTCAAGGAAGTATGAAATCATGATATATCAGTTAGCATATCAACCTTGTTTCCCCCTTTCTGTATATGAAACCTTAGTCTTCTCCCGGAAGATCCCTTTGGAAATCCTATTTTCCAATCCAAACATAGGGTTGAGCATCCACCCATCCACCTCCATGCAATATAGGAAGGAGCTGAATGATAAGAAAGCATATGAATATCATTCACATCAATAATTTGATGAAATAGCCATAGCAAAATTCAAAATATCAGCCTACATTTAGTGCCAAATATTTCATCTCACTTTCTCTGGCCTCACAACACTCTTTGTCACCAATCAGCTGATCAAAAGTCCAATACCTGCATTGGAACTCCTCATTTTATTGCCAGGATCCTAAGGAAAAAAATTAACAATGAATGTCCTTTTCCTTTTGATTAAAAGTCTATAAAATGACACAGAACTTACATTTACCTTGTTGCTACAACATCTGCCATTCAACCCAATACCTGCTCTGGTATAGAAGATGTGATTACTCTCTCACGATTGTTATTTTAAAATAAAAAATATAAAAAATTCGTTCAACATCATAGAGTATATAAGTCTATTGCATACTATATTTCACATTTTCTTCTTAACAAATACAAAAAATCATAACTAATATTTTACTCCATCTTCTTCTTGAGACGACATCCCTCAAGTAAAGATCTCCTAAATGAGGTTCAATTTCCAGTTGCATTCTTTCCCTGAACTCCTTGTAGGCCTTCAAATACTTCGTTGCCTCAAATGAGTCTGTAAGTATTAGGGCCAGTGAGAAGATGCATTTATCATCATAGACATTTACAATTAATTGTTATAAATGAATGAAAAATAATTTATAGCATGTGAATCATATTTTTGTGCTCACCAACCCTGCATCCAAACCTTCAGAATCTTTCCTTTCATGTTTGTCATATATTGACAAGGAAATTAATCCCCAAAAGCAAAAAAATCTGATATGAAAAAGAAACAGAATTAAATTACATATTATTAAATATATACTATAAATACTCCAGTATTATTTGAAAATATATTCTTATTTAAATATTTTAAGGAAGTATGAAATCATAATATATCAGTTAGCCTATCTACCTTGTTTCCTCCTTTTTGTATATGATACCTTAATCTTCTCCCGGAAGATCCCTTTGGAAATCCTATTTTCCAATCCAAACATAGGGTTGAGCATCCACCCATCCACCTCCATGCAATATAGGAAGGAACTGAATGATAAGAAAGCATATGAATATCATTCACATCAATAATTTAATGAAATAGCCATATCAAAATTCAGAATATCAGCATATATTTTGTGCCAAATATTTCATCTCACTTTCTCTGGCCTCACAACACTCTTTGTCACCAATCAGCTGATCCAAAGTCCATTATCTGCAATTTAGCTCCTCATTATATTGCCAGGATCCTAAGGAAAGAAATTTACAATGAATGTCCTTTTCCTTTTGATTAAAAGTCTATAAACTGACATAGAACTTACATTTACTTTGTTGCTACAACATCTGCCATTCAGCCCAATACCTGCTCTGAGGTAGAAGATGTAATAGCCGTCTCACCATGATATCTTAAAAAAAATATATAAAAAATTCGTTCAACATCATAGAGTAAATAAGTATATTGCATTCTATATTTCACATTTTCTTCTTAAAAAAATACTGAAAATCATAACAAATATTTTACTCCATCATCTTCTAGAGACGACATCCCCCAAGTAAAGATCTCCTGAATGAGGTTCAATTTCCAGTTGCATTCTCATCCTTAACACCTTGTAGGCCTTCAAATACTTCGTTGCCTCAAATGAGTCTGTAATTATTTGTGCCAGTGAGAAGATGCATTTATCATCAAAAATATTTACAATTAATTGTTATAAATGAATGAAAAATAATTTATACAATATGAATCATATTTGTTTGCTCACCAACCCTGAATCCAAATCTTCAGATCCTTCAGTTTCATGTTCCTCATATATTAACAAGGAAATATATCTCCAAATTCTGATAGGAAAAAAGAAAAGGAATAAATTTACATATTATTAAATATCTACTATAAATACTCCAGTATTATTGGAAAATAGATACTTTTTTTAATATTTTAAGCAAGTTTGAAATCATAATATATCATTTAGCATAACTACCTTCTTTCCTACTTTTTGTGTATGATACCTTAGTCTTCTCCCAGAAGATCCCTTTGGAAATCCTATTCTCCAATACAAACATAGGGTTGAGCATCCACCCATCCACCTCCATGCAATATAGGAAGGAGCTGAATGATTACAAAGCATATGAGTATCTATCACATAAATAATTAGCAGAAATAGCCAAAGCAAAATTCAAAATATCAGCCTATATTTAGTGCCAAATATTTCATCTCACTTTCTCTGGCCTCACAACACTCTTTGTCACGAATCAGCTGATCCAAAGTCCAATACCTGCATTGGAACTCCTCATTTTATTGCCAGGATCATAAGGAAAAAAATTTACAATGAATGTCCTTTTCCTTTTGATTAAAAGTCTATAAACTGACACAGAACTTACATTTACTTTGTTGCTACAACATCTGCCATTCAACCAACCAACTGTTCTGGTGTAGAAGATGTGATGGCTCTCTCACAATTGTTATTTTAAATTAAAAAATATAAAAAATGCGTTCAACATCATAGAGTAAATAAGTGTATTGCATTCTATATTTCACATTATCTTCTTAAAAAAATACTGAAAATCAAAACAAATATTTTACTCCATCATCTTCTAGAGACGACATCCCCCAAGTAAAGATCTCCTGAATGAGGTTCAATTTCCAGTTGCATTCTCATCCTTAACACCTTGTAGGCCTTCAAATACTTCGTTGCCTCAAATGAGTCTGTAATTATTTGTGCCAGTGAGAAGATGCATTTATCATCAAAAATATTTACAATTAATTGTTATAAATGAATGAAAAATAATTTATACAATATGAATCATATTTGTTTGCTCACCAACCCTGAATCCAAATCTTCAGATCCTTCAGTTTCATGTTCCTCATATATTAACAAGGAAATATATATCCAAATTCTGATAGGAAAAAAGAAAAGGAATAAATTTACATATTATTAAATATCTACTATAAATACTCCAGTATTATTGGGAAATAGGTTCTTTTTTAAATATTTCAAGCAAGTATGAAATCATGATATATCAGTTAGCATATCAACCTTGTTTCCTCCTTTCTGTATATGAAACCTTAGTCTTCTCCCGGAAGATCCCTTTGGAAATCCTATTTTCCAATCCAAACATAGGGTTGAGCATCCACCCTTCCACCTCCATGCAATATAGGAAGGAGCTGAATGATAAGAAAGCATATGACTATCATTCACATCAATAATTTGATGAAATAGCCATAGCAAAATTCAAAATATCAGCCTATATTTATTGCCAAATATTTCATCTCACTTTCTATGGCCTCACAACACTCTTTGTCACCAATCAGCTGATCCAAAGTCCAATACCTGCATTGGAACTCCTCATTTTATTGCCAGGATCCTAAGGAAAAAAATTAACAATGAATGTCCTTTTCCTTTTGATTAAAAGTCTATAAAATGACACAGAACTTACATTTACCTTGTTGCTATAACATCTTCCACTCAACCCACTAACTGCTCTGAGGTAGAAGATGTGAAAGCCCTCTCACAATGGTTGCATTCTTATCCTGAACACCTTGTAGGCCTACCAATTCTTCGTTGCCTCAAATCAGTCTATAATTATTAGGGCCAGTGAGTAGATGCATTTATCATCATAGACATTTACAATTAATTGTTATAAATGAATGAAAAAGAATTTATACCATGTGAATTAATTTTTTTGCTCATCAACCCTGCATCCAAACCTTCAGAATCTTTCCTTTCATGTTTGTCGTATATTGACAATGAAATTATTCTCCAAAAGCAAAAAAATCTGATAGGAAAAAGGAACAGAATTAAATTACATATTATTAAATATCTACTATAAATACTCCAGTATTTTTGGAAAATAGATACTTTTTTTAATATTTTAAGCAAGTTTGAAATCATAATATATCATTAAGCATATCTACCTTCTTTCATACTTTTTGTATATGATACCTTAGTCTTCTCCTGAAGGATCCCTTTGGAAATCCTATTCTCCAATCCAAACATAGGGTCGAGCATCCACCCATCCACCTCCATGCAATATAGGAAGGAGCTGAATGATTACAAAGCATATAAATATCAATCACATAAATAATTAGCAGAAATAGCCAAAGCAAAGTTCAAAATATCTGCCTATATTCAAAGGCAAATATTTCATCTCACTTTCTCTGGCCTCACAACACTCTTTGTCACAAATCAGCTGATCCAAAGTCAATTAACTGCAATTTAGCTCCTCATTATATTGCCAGGATCCTAAGGAAAAAAATTAACAAAGAATGTCCTTTTCCTTTTGATTAAAAGTCTATAAACTGACACAGAACTTACATTTACTTTGTTGCTACAACATCTGCCATTCAGCCCAATACCTGCTCTGAGGTAGAAGATGTAAAAGCCGTCTCACTGTGATATCTTAAAAAAAATATATAAAAAATTCGCTCAACATCATAGAGTAAATAAGTATATTGCATTCTATATTTCACATTTTCTTCTTAAAAAAATACTGAAAATTGTAACAAATATTTTACTCTATCATCTTCTGGAGACGACATTCCCCAAGTAAAGATCTCCTTAATGAGGTTCAATTTCCAGTGGCATTCTTATCCTTAACAACTTGTAGGCCTTCAAATACTTCGTTGCCTCAAATGAGTCTGTAATTATTAAGGGCAGTGAGAAGATGCATTTATCATCAAAAATATTTACAATTAATTGTTATAAATGAATGAAAAATAATTTATACAATGTGAATCATATTTGTTTGCTCACCAACCCTGAATCCAAATCTTCAGATCCTTCAGTTTCATGTTCCTCATATATTAACAAGGAAATATATCTCCAAATTCTAATAGGAAAAAAGAAAAGGAATAAATTTACATATTATTAAATATCTACTATAAATACTCCAGTATTATTTGTAAATAGGTTCTTTTTTAAATATTTTAAGCAAGTATGAAATCATGATATATCAGTTAGCAAATCTACCTTGTTTCCTCCTTTCTGTATAGGAAACCTTAGTCTTCTCCCGGAAGATCCCTTGGAAATCCTATTTTCCAATACAAACATAGGGTTGAGCATCCACCCATCCACCTCCATGCAATATAGGAAGGAGCTGAATGATTACAAAGCATATGAGTATCTATCACATAAATAATTAGCAGAAATAGCCAAAGCAAAATTCAAAATATCAGCCTATATTTAGTGCCAAATATTTCATCTCACTTTCTCTGGCCTCACAACACTCTTTGTCACCAATCAGCTGATGCAAAGTCCATTATCTGCAACTTAGCTCCTCATTCTATTGCCAGGATCCTAAGGAAAAAAATTAACAATGAATGTCCTTTTCCTTTTGATTAAAAGTCTATAAAATGAAACAGAACTTACATTTACTTTGTTGCTACAACATCTGCCATTCAACCAACCAACTGTTCTGGTGTAGAAGATGTGATGGCTCTCTCACAATTGTTATTTTAAATTAAAAAATATAAAAAATGCGTTCAACATCATAGAGTAAATAAGTGTATTGCATTCTATATTTCACATTATCTTCTTAAAAAAATACTGAAAATCATAACAAATATTTTACTGCATCATCTTCTAGAGACGACATCCCCCAAGTAAAGATCTCCTGAATGAGGTTCAATTTCCAGTTGCATTCTCATCCTTAACACCTTGTAGGCCTTCAAATACTTCGTTGCCTCAAATGAGTCTGTAATTATTTGTGCCAGTGAGAAGATGCATTTATCATCAAAAATATTTACAATTAATTGTTATAAATGAATGAAAAATAATTTATACAATATGAATCATATTTGTTTGCTCACCAACCCTGAATCCAAATCTTCAGATCCTTCAGTTTCATGTTCCTCATATATTAACAAGGAAATATATCTCCAAATTCTGATAGGAAAAAAGAAAAGGAATAAATTTACATATTATTAAATATCTACTATAAATACTCCAGTATTATTTGTAAATAGGTTCTTTTTTAAATATTTTAAGCAAGTATGAAATCATGATATATCAGTTAGCAAATCTACCTTGTTTCCTCCTTTCTGTATATGATACCTTAGTCTTCTCCCGGAAAATCCCTTTGGAAATCCTATTTTCCAATCCAAACATAGGGTTGAGCATCCACCCATCCACCTCCATGCAATATAGGAAGGAGCTGAATGATTACAAAGCATATAAATATCAATCACATTAATAATTAGCAGAAATAGCCAAAGCAAAGTTCAAAATATCAGCCTATATTCAAATTGAAATATTTCATCTCACTTTCTCTGGCCTCACAACACTCTTTGTCACCAATCAGCTGATCCAAAGTCCAATAGCTGCATTGGAACTCCTCATTTTATTGCCAGGATCATAAGGAAAAAAATTTACAATGAATGTCCTTTTCCTTTTGATTAAAAGTCTATAAACTGACACAGAACTTACATTTACTTTGTTGCTACAACATCTGCCATTCAACCAACCAACTGTTCTGGTGTAGAAGATGTGATGGCTCTCTCACAATTGTTATTTTAAATTAAAAAATATAAAAAATGCGTTCAACATCATAGAGTAAATAAGTGTATTGCATTCTATATTTCACATTATCTTCTTAAAAAAATACTGAAAATCAAAACAAATATTTTACTCCATCATCTTCTAGAGACGACATCCCCCAAGTAAAGATCTCCTGAATGAGGTTCAATTTCCAGTTGCATTCTCATCCTTAACACCTTGTAGGCCTTCAAATACTTCGTTGCCTCAAATGAGTCTGTAATTATTTGTGCCAGTGAGAAGATGCATTTATCATCAAAAATATTTACAATTAATTGTTATAAATGAATGAAAAATAATTTATACAATATGAATCATATTTGTTTGCTCACCAACCCTGAATCCAAATCTTCAGATCCTTCAGTTTCATGTTCCTCATATATTAACAAGGAAATATATATCCAAATTCTGATAGGAAAAAAGAAAAGGAATAAATTTACATATTATTAAATATCTACTATAAATACTCCAGTATTATTGGAAAATAGGTTCTTTTTTAAATATTTCAAGCAAGTATGAAATCATGATATATCAGTTAGCATATCAACCTTGTTTCCTCCTTTCTGTATATGAAACCTTAGTCTTCTCCCGGAAGATCCCTTTGGAAATCCTATTTTCCAATCCAAACATAGGGTTGAGCATCCACCCTTCCACCTCCATGCAATATAGGAAGGAGCTGAATGATAAGAAAGCATATGACTATCATTCACATCAATAATTTGATGAAATAGCCATAGCAAAATTCAAAATATCAGCCTATATTTATTGCCAAATATTTCATCTCACTTTCTATGGCCTCACAACACTCTTTGTCACCAATCAGCTGATCCAAAGTCCAATACCTGCATTGGAACTCCTCATTTTATTGCCAGGATCCTAAGGAAAAAAATTAACAATGAATGTCCTTTTCCTTTTGATTAAAAGTCTATAAAATGACACAGAACTTACATTTACCTTGTTGCTATAACATCTTCCACTCAACCCACTAACTGCTCTGAGGTAGAAGATGTGAAAGCCCTCTCACAATGGTTGCATTCTTATCCTGAACACCTTGTAGGCCTACCAATTCTTCGTTGCCTCAAATCAGTCTATAATTATTAGGGCCAGTGAGTAGATGCATTTATCATCATAGACATTTACAATTAATTGTTATAAATGAATGAAAAAGAATTTATACCATGTGAATTAATTTTTTTGCTCATCAACCCTGCATCCAAACCTTCAGAATCTTTCCTTTCATGTTTGTCATATATTGACAATGAAATTATTCTCCAAAAGCAAAAAAATCTGATAGGAAAAAGGAACAGAATTAAATTACATATTATTAAATATCTACTATAAATACTCCAGTATTTTTGGAAAATAGATACTTTTTTTAATATTTTAAGCAAGTTTGAAATCATAATATATCATTAAGCATATCTACCTTCTTTCATACTTTTTGTATATGATACCTTAGTCTTCTCCTGAAGGATCCCTTTGGAAATCCTATTCTCCAATCCAAACATAGGGTCGAGCATCCACCCATCCACCTCCATGCAATATAGGAAGGAGCTGAATGATTACAAAGCATATAAATATCAATCACATAAATAATTAGCAGAAATAGCCAAAGCAAAGTTCAAAATATCTGCCTATATTCAAAGGCAAATATTTCATCTCACTTTCTCTGGCCTCACAACACTCTTTGTCACAAATCAGCTGATCCAAAGTCAATTAACTGCAATTTAGCTCCTCATTATATTGCCAGGATCCTAAGGAAAAAAATTAACAAAGAATGTCCTTTTCCTTTTGATTAAAAGTCTATAAACTGACACAGAACTTACATTTACTTTGTTGCTACAACATCTGCCATTCAGCCCAATACCTGCTCTGAGGTAGAAGATGTAAAAGCCGTCTCACTGTCATATCTTAAAAAAAATATATAAAAAATTCGCTCAACATCATAGAGTAAATAAGTATATTGCATTCTATATTTCACATTTTCTTCTTAAAAAAATACTGAAAATTGTAACAAATATTTTACTCTATCATCTTCTGGAAACGACATCCCCCTAGTAAAGATCTCCTTAATGAGGTTCAATTTCCAGTGGCATTCTTATCCTTAACAACTTGTAGGCCTTCAAATACTTCGTTGCCTCAAATGAGTCTGTAATTATTAAGGGCAGTGAGAAGATGCATTTATCATCAAAAATATTTACAATTAATTGTTATAAATGAATGAAAAATAATTTATACAATGTGAATCATATTTGTTTGCTCACCAACCCTGAATCCAAATCTTCAGATCCTTCAGTTTCATGTTCCTCATATATTAACAAGGAAATATATCTCCAAATTCTAATAGGAAAAAAGAAAAGGAATAAATTTACATATTATTAAATATCTACTATAAATACTCCAGTATTATTTGTAAATAGGTTCTTTTTTAAATATTTTAAGCAAGTATGAAATCATGATATATCAGTTAGCAAATCTACCTTGTTTCCTCCTTTCTGTATATGATACCTTAGTCTTCTCCCGGAAAATCCCTTTGGAAATCCTATTTTCCAATCCAAACATAGGGTTGAGCATCCACCCATCCACCTCCATGCAATATAGGAAGGAGCTGAATGATTACAAAGCATATAAATATCAATCACATTAATAATTAGCAGAAATAGCCAAAGCAAAGTTCAAAATATCAGCCTATATTCAAATTGAAATATTTCATCTCACTTTCTCTGGCCTCACAACACTCTTTGTCACCAATGAGCTGATCCAAAGTCCATTATCTGCAATTTAGCTCCTCATTCTATTGCCAGGATCCTAAGGAAAAAAGTTAACAATGAATGTCCTTTTCCTTTTGATTAAAAGTCTATAAACTGACACAGAACTTACATTTACTTTGTTGCTATAACATCTGCCATTCAGCCCACTACCTGCTCTGAGGTAGAAGATGCAAAAGCCGTCTCACCATGGTTTTTTTAAATTAAATAATATTGAAAATGCGTTCAACATCTGATAGGAAAAAGGAACAGAATTAAATTACTTATTAATAAATATCTACTATAAATACTCCAGTATTATTGGAAAATAGGTTCTTTTTTAAATATTTCAAGCAAGTATGAAATCATGATATATCAGTTAGCATATCTACCTTGTTTCCTCCTTTTTGTATATGATACCTTAGTCTTCTCCCTGAAAATCCCTATGGAAATCCTATTTTCCAATCCAAACATAGGGTTGAGCATCCACCCATCCACCTCCATGCAATATAGGAAGGAACTGAATGATAAGAAAGCATATGAATATCATTCACATCAATAATTTGAAGAAATAGCCATAGCAAAATTCAAAATATCAGCCTATATTCAAAGGTAAATGTTTCATCTCACTTTCTCTGGCCTCAAAACACTCTTTGTCACAAATCAGCTGATCCAAAGTCCAATACCCGCATTGGAACTCCTCATTTTATTGCCAGGATCCTAAGGAAAAAAATTAACAATGAATGTCCTTTTCCTTTTGATTAAAAGTCTATAAACTGACACAGAACTTTCATTTACTTTGTTGCTACAACATCTGCCATTCAACCAACCAACTGCTCTGGTCTAGAAGATGTGATGGCTCTCTCACAATTGTTATTTTAAATTAAAAAATATAAAAAATGCGTTCAACATCATAGAGTAAATAAGTATATTGCATTCTATATTTCACATTTTCTTCTTAAAAAAAATACTGAAAATCATAACAAATATTTTACTCCATCATCTTCTAGAGACGACATCCCCCAAGTAAAGATCTCCTGAATGAGGTTCAATTTCCAGTTGTATTCTTATCCTTAACACCTTGTAGGCCTTCAAATACTTCTTTGCCTCAAATGAGTCTGTAATTATTTGGGCCAGTGAGAAGATGCATTTATCATCAAAAATATTTACAATTAATTGTTATAAATGAATGAAAAATAATTTATACAATATGAATCATATTTGTTTGCTCACCAACCCTGAATCCAAATCTTCAGATCCTTCAGTTTCATGTTCCTCATATATTAACAAGGAAATATATCTCCAAATTCTGATAGGAAAAAAGAAAAGGAATAAATTTACATATTATTAAATATCTACTATAAATACTCCAGTATTATTGGAAAATACGTTCTTTTTTAAATATTTTAAGCAAGTATGAAATCATGATATATCAGTTAGCATATCTACCTTGTTTCCTCCTTTTTGTATATGATACCTTAGTCTTCTCCCTGAAAATCCCTATGGAAATCCTATTTTCCAATCCAAACATAGGGTGGAGCATCCACCCATCCACCTCCATGCAATATAGGAAGGAACTGAATGATAAGAAAGCATATGAATATCATTCACATCAATAATTTGAAGATATAGCCATAGCAAAATTCAAAATATCAGCCTATATTTTGTGCCAAATATTTCATCTCACTTTTTCTGGCCTCACAACACTCTTTGTCACCAATCAGCTGATCCAAAGTCCAATAGCTGCATTGGAACTCCTCATTTTATTGCCAGGATCCTAAGGAAAAAAATTAACAATGAATGTCCTTTTCCTTTTGATTAAAAGTCTATAAACTGACACAGAACTTACATTTACTTTGTTGCTACAACATCTGCCATTCAATCAACCAACTGCTCTGGTCTGGAAGATGTGATGGCTCTCTCACAATTATTATTTTAACCTTTAACGTACGAACGGTCCCTTTTGGAACCATCAAAAGTAGTCGCGAATGGCCGAGCGGTCCCTTTAGGGACCACTAGAACACGCTTCGTTTCACGGCTGCTTATTATCACTTTCGTAGCTCGGATTTGGCTGATTTTTTTTCTTAGGCTCTTGGAGTGGTCCTCGCTTTAAGCTCATAGCAAATCGTCTTACTTGAAACAAGGTTAACATCCATAATCGCTTTCGAAACTAGGCTCTTCTCATCACGGTGCTACCTACGCAAACAGTCCAGATATTCTCTTACGCTTCATCCTACTTATTTTTGGTGGCTGTAAACACTCTTTGGTAACTCTATAATCTTCTGTACAAGCAAGTAATCCATCCTTTTCCATATCTCAAAAAAATAAGACAAAAATGAAAATCTCTCAATGCTTTCCATTCCTGAGTTCTCTGCTCGGATTCTTACTGTGCATATTCCATAAAAAATATTTTTATTTCAAATAAAAAAGCAGACAGTGGCACAGTGGTGTTTTCATGCATATACTTTTTGTTTTATTACGCTATCTTACATAGTTTTCTAGTTATTTAGCTTTAACTAAAGAGATGCAGAGTTTCCGTAATTTCGGCATTTAAATGCCCGGCCGTTCAGAGATACTTCTGAGATTGAGTCCCGTCTTTTAAAGGTTAAATTAAAAAATATAAAAAATGCGTTCAACATCATAGAGTAAATAAGTATATTGCATTCTATATTTCACATTTTCTTCTTTAAAAAATACTGAAAATCATAACAAATATTTTACTCCATCATCTTCTGGAGACGACATCCCCCAAGTAAAGATCTCCTGAATGAGGTTCAATTTCCAGTTGCATTCTCATCCTTAACACCTTGTAGGCCTTCAAATACTTCGTTGCCTCAAATGAGTCTGTAATTATTTGTGCCAGTGAGAAGATGCATTTATCATCAAAAATATTTACAATTAATTGTTATAAATGAATGAAAAATAATTTATACAATATGAATCATATTTGTTTGCTCACCAACCCTGAATCCAAATCTTCAGATCCTTTAGTTTCATGTTCCTCATATATTAACAAGGAAATAAATCTCCAAATTCTGATAGGAAAAAAGAAAAGGAATAAATTTACATATTATTAAATATCTATTATAAATACTCCAACATTATTGGAAAATAGGTTCTTTTTTAAATATTTTAAGCAAGTATGAAATCATGATATATCAGTTAGCATATCTACCTTGTTTCCTCCTTTTTGTATATGATACCTTAGTCTTCTCCCTGAAAATCCCTATGGAAATCCTATTTTCCAATCCAAACATAGGGTTGAGCATCCACCCATCCACCTCCATGCAATATAGGAAGGAACTGAATGATAAGAAAGCATATGAATATCATTCACATCAATAATTTGAAGAAATAGCCATAGCAAAATTCAAAATATCAGCCTATATTTAGTGCTAAATATTTCATCTCACTTTCTCTGGCCTCACAACACTCTTTGTCACCAATCAGCTGCTCCAAAGTCCAATACCTGCATTGGAACTCCTCATTTTATTGCCAGGATCCTAAGGAAAAAAATTAACAATGAATGTCCTTTTCCTTTTGATTAAAAGTCAATAAAATGACACAGAACTTACATTTACTTTGTTGCTATAACATCTTTCATTCAGCCCACTACCTGCTCTGAGGTAGAAGATGTGAAAGCCCTCTCACAATAGTTGCATTCTTATCCTGAACACCTTGAAGGCCTACCAATTCTTCGTTACCTCAAATCAGTATATAATTATTAGGGCCATGAGTAGATGCATTTATCATCATAGACATTTACAATTAATTGTTATAAATGAATGAAAAAGAATTTATACCATGTGAATCATATTTTTTTGCTCATCAACCCTGAATCCAAACCTTCAGAATCTTTCCTTTCATGTTTGTCATATATTGACAATGAAATTATTCTCCAAAAGCAAAAAAATCTGATAGGAAAAAGGAACAGAATTAAATTACATATTATTAAATATCTACTATAAATACTCCAGTATTATTGGAAAATAGATACTTTTTTTAATATTTTAAGCTTGTTTGAAATCATAATATATCATTAAGCATATCTACCTTCTTTCATACTTTTTGTATATGATACCTTAGTCTTCTCCCTGAAAATCCCTTTGGAAATCCTATTTTCCAATCCAAACATAGGGTTGAGCATCCACCCATCCACCTCCATGCATAATAGGAAGGAACTGAATGATAAGAAAGCATATGAATATCATTCACATCAATAATTTGAAGAAATAGCCATAGCAAAGTTCAAAATATCAGCCTATATTTAGTGACAAATATTTCATCTCACTTTCTCTGGCCTCACAACACTCTTTGTCACCAAACAGCTGATCCAAAGTCCATTATCTGCAATTTAGCTCCTCATTCTATTGCCAGGATCCAAAGGAAAGAAAATTACAAGGAATGTCCTTTTCCTTTTGATTAAAAGTCTATAAAATGACACAGAACTTACATTTACTTTGTTGCTACATCATCTGCCATTCAACCAACCACCTGCTCTGGTTTAGAAGATGTGATGGCTCTCTCACAATTGTTATTTTAAATTAAAAAATATTAAAAATGCTTTGAACATCATAGAGTAAATAAGTCTATTGCACACTATATTTCACATTTTCTTCTTAACAAATACTGAAAATCATAACAAATATTTTACTCCATCTTCTTCTTGAGACGACATCCCTCAAGTAAAAATCTCCTGAATGAGGTTCAATTTCCAGTTGCATTCTTTCCCTGAACTCCTTGTAGGCCTACCGATTCCTAGTTGCCTCAAATGAGTCTGTAATTATAAGGGACAGTGAGAAGATGCATTTAGCATCAAAGATATTTACAATTTAGTGTTATAAATGAATGAAAAATAATTCAATGTGAATCTTATTTGTTTGCTCACCAACCCTGCATCCAAATCTTCAGATCCTTCAGTTTCATGTTCCTCATATATTAACAAGGAAATATTACTCCAAATTCTGATAGGAAAAAAGAAAAGGAATAAATTTACATATTATTAAATATCTACTATAAATACTCCAGTATTATTGGAAAATAGGTTCTTTTTTAAATATTTCAAGCAAGTATGAAATCATGATATATCAGTTAGCATATCTACCTTGTTTCCTCCTTTTTGTATATGATACCTTAGTCTTCTCCCTGAAAATCCCTATGGAAATCCTATTTTCCAATCCAAACATAGGGTTGAGCATCCACCCATCCACCTCCATGCAATATAGGAAGGAACTGAATGATAAGAAAGCATATGAATATCATTCACATCAATAATTTGAAGAAATAGCCATTGCAAAATTCAAAATATTAGCCTATATTTTGTGCCAAATATTTCATCTCACTTTCTCTGGCCTCACAACACTCTTTGTCACCAATCAGCTGATCCAAAGTCCATTATCTGCAATTTAGCTCCTCATTATATTGCCAGGATCCTAAGGAAAAAAATTAACAATGAATGTCCTTTTCCTTTTGATTAAAAGTCTTTAAAATGACACAGAACTTACATTTACTTTGTTGCTAGAACATCTGCCATTTAGCCCACTACCTGCTCTGGCCTAGAAGATGTGAAAGCCAACTCAGGATGGTTATCTTAAATTAAAAAATATTAAAAATGCGATCAACATGTTAGAGTACCATAAGTCTATTTCGTGCCATATTTCACATAGGATTCTTTAAGAAATACTGAAAATTATAAGAAATATAATACTCCATCATCTTCTCTAGACGACATCACTCAAGTAAAGATATCCTGTATGAGGTTCAATTACCAGTTGCATTCTTTCCTTGACCACCTTGTAGGCCTACAAATTCTTTGTTGCCTCAAATGAGGCTGTAATTATTAGGGCCAGTGAGAAGATGCATTTATCCTCAAAAAAAAAAAACAATTAAGTGTTATAAATAAATAAAAAATAATTTATATAAAGTTAATCATATTCTTTGCTCACCAACCCTTCATCCAAAGCTTCAGAACCTTTACTTTCATGTTCTTATATATTCACAAGGAAATAAATCTGCAATAGCCCCAAATTCTGATAGGAAAAAAGAAACAGAACTCATTTTGATAATATTTAATGTACAGCATAATTCCTACTTTGTAGTGGGAAATATATTCTTAGTTTAAAATTTTAAGAATATTCGAAATCGTAATGTTACAATTAGCATATCTACTTTCTGTCCTCCTTTCTTGAAAATGTTACCTTTATCTCCCACTAGAAGAACCCTTAGGATATCCTATTCTTCAACGCAAACAGTGTTGAGTGTCCACCCATCTACCTCCATGCCATCCTGGATGGACCTGAATAAAAGCAACGCATGTAAATTATTTTCAGGTAAATATAAGTATAGTATTTTATATCTATTTGAAAAACTCCCTCAGAGGTGGGAAATAAATTATTATTTTAATTTAAGTTTATTTGAAATCGATATATATCAAGCAGCATAACTACCTTCCTTTCTCCTCTCTTGAAGATGATACCTTTATCACCTCTTGGAAGATCCCTCAGGATCCTCTCTACTTCACTCCAAACTAGAGGTTGTTTAACTCTTCTATGCATGGTTTTTTCTACTACTGCAAGTCGTTAAACTGAGTACTCTACCTTTTGTGACATTTTCGCTCCTCCTGTACACTGCTGCAGCTGCGGCGCTACTATCTCGTCAACCTCTCGCGGTCATAGTTGTTGGCAAGGAAATTTCATTCCCGCATGAAATATATCTCCAATTCCTTTATTATCGCGTCCTTTAAATGCCTAAAAATGTGTAGGCAGAGAGTTAATAATATTTTTTTCTGGAATATATTTGTTTCTGAGATAAGCGCCATACAGTGGAGTTTCAGTTTTCTTTCTATGGCCTGCATGGAATCTTCCGATAAATATTCCTCAATAAGTCGTCAGAAAGTGTAATAAAATGTTTGCTCTTCCAAACGAAGAGGTTTTTGATGTTTAAAATCGTTTTCCGAATACTCAACGATGCACTAACACGGCACCAATGTCTTCGGTCCCGATGTACAGAAATTATGCATCAGTTACTCTTCTGTGCTACTTTCTGGGTAAAAAATCACTCTTTTTTAATAAATCCACGAGTATGTGCGACTGTAAGTTCCTAAACTCACTCAAAGACAGCACAACTAAATATAATCGTAGCATTCGAAGGATAATATTGCGCTTTCTATATACCTCTACATATATTTGTAATACAGATTTCGCCATCATCTGCCCTTAAGGATAGAGTTGTTTTTAAGAGTTTCTTAAAAAGATTAAGGATACGAGTAGTATAAGCCGTAAAACATGTGTACCTCAAGTACCCTCCGAGATAGCTTGGCAAGGAATGTCGTCTACACTCCGTGTTCAGCTACATCGGCTTAAGAAATGGGATGCATATTTCTTAACATTTCGCACAACGATCTGAAACATCGGGATTATATTCTTAAAATATTTTAATTTATTGAACAAAAGAAGAAACTCGTTTTTTTTACCAGGTAAACCAGGTTTTCACCTTGAAAGTATCATTCTCATCTATTTATAATCTTAGATGGTAGTTATAGCGTTCATATCTGTAAAAGTAAGTCCATAATATTTTTAGTAATACCTGGAATCTAGATTGACTTTCTTTTAATATTTGAAGAAAATTTAAAACAATAATATTTCTTTATATTTTTAAGTAACGGACAGTAACAGATTATTCAAAAAATTTTCCTACGCTACCCCACCCACCTCACTCCTTCTCTTTCCAAGAAAAGTTGAACCTAAACATATGAAATATCCCGGTGATACTTATTTTATTATCAGCCTTCCTGGTTGTTTGAATTTTGGAGGAGAAGGATAACAATCACCAAATTATAATTATATTCAATCTCTTTATCAATCTTGCTTATTTTCAAAGTGTTTATCTTTCCATGGAAAGCTGGCCCACAACCATTCAACCATTGATTTTCCTATTAATCAGTTATCCTGTCTTTCATTCTTTGAGAAGTTTACTGAATATCTTTTTAAGAATTCCCGTAAACTGGAAAGAGTTAATAAAATTATTATGAGGGAAATATAAAAATTAATTATCTTATAATAAAATGTTTAATCAACAAGTAGTAGTTTAAAAAATTTCCTGCATTACACTTCCAATCTCACTGCTCGGTTAATGTGTATAATTTCAAATAATTAGAATCCTTCCGAATGTTTATATTGCTCAAAATTCACTAAAATTAAACTAATGGATGTTATCGAAGTATACCTTAAATTGAGTTCGATTTCCCTGGATTTCTTATGGCAGCATACATTCGATGAAGCGGCGATTCTCTCCATGACAGGTATTGAAAAAATTACCTTTTTTCTGGACGAATGTAGTTTCTGTAGCATTCATTAGCTTGTCACCAGTTTCGTCCAGAGAAGTGGTATTTTTTATGAATTCCTCTTATGGCAGCATTCTTCCCAGGCGACGAACTAAGTACACGCTGCGAAAAATAATTTTCTTCTTCGCGTCATCGTTTTCATGATATTTCCAATTTTCACAGCAAAATACATTCGGGAAGTGCATGAAAAGGATTTCCTTTTGTAGATATAGGAACGCCAATAGAGCCAATCAACATTTACATTGCGGCAGCTAAATATGAAAACACTGCATGCCAATAGATCTATGAAATGTAAATCTTCTATACTATCGGAAAGATCCCAAAAACATGTTTGAAAATCTAGCCAAAGGTAAAAATCGAGATTACGGGGCTGTCTGGAATCGAATCCATGTAGAAAAATTTTGATTTTTCCCTTATTTGGCTGTATACGTGTTTATAATTCTGCCAAGGTTCACTGATATATCTATTACATGAAGCTAGAAAGATTTTTTTAAATTTGAAAATATTTCACCACCTTGCATTGACTATTTGTAGATAAACAATAGTATTTTTACGTATAAATATATATAGAAACTTTAGCCATATAAAATTTTATCGTTCAATGTGCTGGGAAAGTATTTCATTTTCAAATCTTTGAAAATTGACCCCATCATCTTGTCCTCTAAAGTCATAGAATAGTACTTATCAATGTTATTATTTCTCTCTCTCTCCTCAAGTTTCATACAACTGGAGGCTCCAATTACAGCTTTGCTATCCCAAATGACCCAATTAATAGAATGTCACTGAATTCCTACGTAGAGACCAGAAGAACCATCATGCTAGTTGTCCTTAGAAGAGGCTAAAGAAACATAAGTATCTATGTAATAATAAGTGAACTATGACAAAATTATGCAAAAATTATATTTATTCAACATTACATATAAAGTAATTCGAAAGATCTTTGAAAATTTATTCCTGTGTTCTACTGTATTCCGATTACATCAATCTTGCAATAGGAGACTCCAGGCAAGGGACGTAATTCTTCAATTGGAAGCAGTGCTGCTAAGGAATCAGAAGAAGTAGTGTGCAGTATCTCCTTCATAGAGCCTAGAAGAAAAAATATCCATATATAATTAAGGAAATATTACCAAATTAAATACTAAGGATATAAATACTCATTATTAACTGTAAAATAATTTCACTATACTCATAAATAATAAAGCTCCTTGCTTCCGTCATTTTCATTTTATTTTTTTTTTGGGTGGCTGCACTCAAAGATTTCATACCCCAAGGATGTAATTCTCCATTTTGTTGAACTGATACCAGAATGAAAATAGTTCACAATCTCCTTTTATTGGATACATATGCCTAATATTGGAAAGTATGAACAAATTTTACATAAAATATATATCCGTTTATAAAAAACCATTTGAATGTACTTAAAAAATAATTAATTCTTTCTTCTTATAGTCTCACTACTTCTATCTTCGTAAGGCTAAACTCAAATATTTAATAACCCGACTGGTGAGAGTAGCTTACTTACAGTAGCTTGTTGGTTGATATAAATACAGTGGTAACTCGAGATTAGTTCGTTCCGTAACCTTTCTCGTATGTCAAATTGCTTGTATCTCGAAGCATTTTTCCCCATTGAAGGTAATTAAAATGCCATTAATCCGTTTCGGACCTATGAAAAATCCCCAAAACATTGTAAATTATGAAAAAAGAAATATTTTTAATTAACAAATAAACATGTATAATTAACAAACACGTAACGAAATAATGAAACAAAAAAATAATAGAGTTATTGAGAAAAATAGTCTTCCTTTTTTTACGGACAAGTTCGGCTAACGAAGGTGAACGGCTTGGAGGAGGGAAGGAGTGTAGGTACTCTAACACATACGTAAACAGCGCTTTTTTAAAAACTTAAACTACACTTTATTAATTTCAAATAAAAGAAAATACTAAAAACAACGCTCTTAATATTAAACTTAAACTAACCTTAACATTAACGTAAATTTAATTATCACTTGTTTCTGCCTTCTTGGCTGCACTTTTTGTACTATAAAAAAAAGTTCAGTAATCACGCAAAAATGATTATAGCGCACAAGATACACTTCAACTCAAGCGGGTAACACGTGCGAGTGACTGAGAGATTTTCTCGGACGACCCGGCGCATCAACTAGCTGGAAACTCCGGAAACACGAATTTGGGCTCGTATCTCGAACGAATTATGGCCCGAGCTCCAGCTCGTATCTCAAAGAACTCCTATTTCAGGCTGCTCGTAACTCGAGGTACCACTGTATAAATGGTGTGTGAATATAACTCCATGCAAGTACGTAATATTATGTTATTTACATCTTGGTAAGGTCGTCCTCTTTGGATGAGTGTGCAGTTGATTCGCATGCTGATTTTTCTCATGAAATTTAAAGTTTTAAGGACATAATAATCGATTGGAAAATCATCAATATGAAAGAGTATTTCCAAGATAAAAAATAACTCACCTTCTAATCACAATGAGTAACTCATATCCCAAAAAAGAAAGGTTTTCGAATCCATTCCCAGATTTGTAGTTCCGTCTAACTCACGAACGCTCAGCTCTAGAATAAAAATACCAATTTTAGAAATTGAAATTATAAGGGATAAAATCAGTAACACAAGTATTACAACAGCGGACAACATCGAAAAGGACACAAAAGGAATGCCAATGCAAGGCCAAACAAAGGAATTTCTTGGAATTTGAAATTGAAAAACATTCCAAAGAAGGAATAAACAGCAACCGGAATCAAACGGAAGTATTCCGGGAAGTTGATTCACTAACCTAGCTTGAAAATAGCATTGGAAACATTCAAGGAACGAAGGTAAAAGGCTATCGAAGTCTAAAGTATAGGTCTATAAAGAGAAATTGTTAAATAAAAATATATATTGGATAATTTCTAAATATTTTATTCAATATATAATATTTCAAATTCTTAAATATTCATATCTCCTCATTATATCTTAGATGCATAAGATTTACAGTATAAGAAGTAGTATTAAGAGGCATTAACTCATTATTTACTGTTAATTGTCAAGCAGTAATGTGAAGTCGCAAAAACACAAAAATTATATAAGTAAACGAGAAACTATAAATATAATTTGTACTTAACATTTTTCTATAACAGCTTTCTTGTCTGTGAGTTTCGAAACCGGCGGACAGTTTATTTTAAAAATACATAATTTAAGAAACCAATGGGGAAATAAAATAGATAAATTTAACTATGATTAAAGCCATAATAATTCAATTAATGATCGGTTAGCTACCAACAAATATATCCCACAAATTTTATTCTATTTTTGTAAAGTCCGGTATGTATATTTCAAACTAATTTTATAATTTACGTACCGTGAGTAAAGTCCTCGTTTTGTTCGTAGCGGAATGCACAGGAATCTTAAAATTGCTGAAAAGGTAATCTAGAGATGGTACTATACGAAATAGAAACAATGAAAAGAAAGAATTTCGATAGTTGGGAAATTCGAAGTTAACTGGATTAAATACTCTTCTACTCTAAAAAAGCTAAACGCAACTTTCACGGAGATAAACGCGATTAGATATTTATGCGTCAATTACAGGATCCTAGAAGACATAGTTTAGAAAAAGATTAGCTCATAGTAAACACAAAAGAATGCACCATTTATTGATGAAGAGCATTACAATATAATATAGCATCTTAAAAGCATATGTCTAACAAAGTGCTTTTTTGTATACACTGGATTCGGATGCTTATTTTCTATAACCTATTAAATAATAAATACTCGTTTTAAATTAAAATTTGATATCTTTGAATCTGAGCTTTAAATATACGTGGCATAAGCTGGATCTCAACCTTTTCATACAGTCATTCCAATGCAATTCTAAAAGTATAATATACATTTGCCTTTCATAGCTTATTTATAGATAAAATTTTTCAAATTACTCGCTTGTTTCCTTTTGTGATTCTTCAACTGACTTCCAAAAGCAAGGAATGTCTATCTATCCAAAATCTAGAATTGAATGTTTTAAAGTTAAGCGAGGTTTTTGGCCGAGTTTGCAATTCCATAACTTTTAATGTTGAAAGAATTCCGGAGTTCAGATAACTAGTAAATAGCTTGCGAAATAATTTAAGTCAATATGGTTTACTTCCTCAAGATATCCTCCTAATATATTGCAGTAAAATGTTTCAATTGCAATATAATATCTCCAAAATTTGAGTTCATTATCACTTCATTCTGTGATAAACTTAGATTGCAATGTCATAATACGTAAAAACGGAAATATTTCCGATTTATTAGAAAACATTGCCGTCCAAATTTTATGAAAGTCATATTTCCTTCAACTTTTATTAAACAATCATTACATACATTCTAATACGATATAAATATAAGTTAGTATCTAACTTATATGTAGATAGCATACTGGAAGACGTCAAATTATATTTGAGAAATTAAAAATACCGGTAAATCATTCAAAATTACTTCCATTTATATAGTTCAATTAAGGAATCATATGAGGATCATTGTTCCCGAGATTCTTTAAGCGCGCTTAATTTTACATTCACAATCAAGAGCAGCTGTCGAGTACACATAAGTGTACATAGAAATGTTTTATTGTTAAAATCACATGAGTTAAATCCGAAATGAAAACTATATATATAGCTGAACTGAATATGGACATCCAAACTGCATATTGGAAGATTGATTAAAACAATTATTCACTTATTCATGGACATAATATCGTTCCTTATCATTCGATCTTATGAAAGTAAAAGTTTATTTTAGTCTCGTTAAATTACGTCAATTAGTTGCTTATATTATTTTCGGTCATAATCATACTGGGTATCATACTAAAATAAAGTAACAAAATATCAGCATTCAGTCAATAATAAGGTCAGAGAGTACGACGATATATCAGGCGGTGTCCTACTTAAAGTGGATAGCAGAACGAACGGGTAATGAATAAATATTTAAGAAGTTGTATTTATACGGTAAATAATTAGAAAATCATCCGCATACAACCGCTTGTACATTCCTCTTTAGGATTCATAAGTTGATCATTGTTTTCGGGATGCGTTAAGCATCCTTAACTCTATTTCAATAATCAGGAGGATCTGTCTTTAAAATACAGATTCAATCGTATATTAGATAAAATTGCTATAGCTTGTTTAAAGGTGAAAGCATTTGTGTAATTTCATCATCCTCATTTTGATTTAAATATGTAAAATTTCAAAAAGTATTTATTTAAGGTGGTAACAGCTTATGTAGATTCCAAAATTGAAAGCAAGATACTAGGTAATGAAGACTACTGAAGGAAGTTAGGTATCATCCAATGATATTACGAACTTTCCCAAATCGTGCACTTATACTAAAAGCAATACGTCGTTAAATTCACGGTATTAAAACGAAGAAGTTAATAAATATTGCAATATTAATATACTTTCATTGAAAGTGATTGCTGAATGTTATATTTGGCCCTAACCATATCTAAAACTTTTAATAATCTAGGAATTCGATGACGAATGTAAGGACGTTTCCCACTAACACGTAAATTGTATAAGGTTATGGATGAATCCATTCTTCATATAGTAAACTATTATGATCCGTTAATCGTAGCTGCATCCGGCAATAATATAAAATCACATAACATTCCACGAATAAATTTTCTTCATCTATCATATGAAGAGTATTAACCTCGAGAAACCTTCACACTCCTAAGTTTGCTTCGCAGCACGATTAATACGCAAAAACGTTTATAGAATTTAATTTTAAAATTAAATAATGTTCAATGGATTCAGATTCAATTAAAGTTAGCTACAATCGTATGATATCAGATAGGTACGGACCACGTGGTCTCACTCACAAGTTAATTTTACGAGATTAAGCCTAGAACAATAATTCTTAAATTATTATATAATAATCCGCTGATAGCAGATTCATCGGGAAATCATTTTTAATCGCATTACTTTCCACGTATGTATTCATCCTAATTTGTCATATAAAGATAATTTATCCTGATAACCCTTCAAAATCCTTAATTGTGCTTCGCAATACCATAAATTAACATTAGCGTAAAATGAATTCAGTTTTTAGACTAAATTATGTCCGATGGATTTGGATTCCTTACGGTAGGTCCGATATCGAGACATGATATCACTTAAGTATGGCCACGTGGCGTGACCGGAAGTAGATGAAAATTCACGAAAGTGAACAGAGAGTTAATGAAAAACGAGATTTATCTTTACTGAAAACTAATAACTTGCATTGAAACTATTAAAAAGAGATAACAAGAAGTGATACCAGGTTTAAGAATGATTCGATCGAACGAGGACTGCGGATCGGTATTTCAGTTATATAAATATCATAACTACGTTTAATTTGAAAATTAAATATAATTGGATGGATTCGGAATACTTGAATAAGGTTCGCAGTCTTCGCATGAGATAAATTAAGCCAAATCATACTGAGCACGTGGCCGTGTCGGAAAACTTTGTCTAGTAATACTTTCGGACTAAAAAAATCGATTTCGAGCAATTAATATAACGCTGAAAGTAGTTTAGTTTACAAAAGAATAATAGTTTTAAAATATCGTATGTTTCATACCTTTTGTGTCCCATCATGCCTGATCGTCGACGTCCTGACTCGGTGATCAAGTTCCATCACAGCTTTCGTAACGAATATTAATTTAATTCGATGATAATTGATACGGAAATATTCATAAACGATTTCAATCCGATTATAAACGCAATTCAAAAAGTTTCGACGACGAATTCAAATTTAAACGGTTTCCTCGAACAGACCGGCAGCGTAACGTTCCACGAAGAATTCTCAGCAGGCAATGGAAAATTTGCAAATCCATTGAACCAAAATCCTCGCATCTGATTGGCTGGTTCCGATTGACCACGCCCACCTTAGTGTTGCTTCACATTTCTCATTTGCAATAACTTTTATTAATTTAAATTTCTCGCCACTTAAATGATTCTTAGTTATTTAACATTAAATTTTATGATTTTTGGAGTAAAAGTATGCATTGATTCCTATCCTTTTAACTATTTCTTAAACTACCTTGATTCAATTCCTTATACTCCATCGATATGAAAAATATGACGTCCAACGCTTGAATGTTTCTAAAGAATTGATGGAATTTTAATTGAAAATATAAATTTAAATAAAAAAGTTTTTTACCCTTAAAATAATATAATAATCGTTTTCACTGCATCTACGAAACATAAGGAACATAATTTATTTCGACGTACCTTTTTAAACGTATACCATGTATCTTTACTATACAAATAATATAGTTCTTAATATAGTTAATTATGAGTACATTTTCATAAGAGTGGAATCGAATGTGAAATTAAACTTCTATTATTCTTCATTAGTATTAATATTTCAAATTAATGTCTAAATCACAAAATATTAGTTTTATAATTCTCGAATGGCTACCTGGGAAGCTACAAAGTATGAAAACATATACATCTGATTTCACAAAGTTATTTTATTTCCAATGCAATTTACAAAGGTTTCAATTTTTTTACAATAGTTAAAAAATTCGATCACGAAGTACATACGAATCAGTTACAATGTGGGTCTAATCATGATTCAGAGTCTACGTACAGTGAAGATGTTCTAGAAGTTCCTTGGTTCATACGTTTTACATGAATGTTGAATTCGTTAGCTTTCTAGTTGTAGGCTTACACGCATCCTAGATTAGAAGAATTTTTTACTTTAGAAAGTTTTTCATAAGAGTTTGATTTATTTTACGAGTAAATGTACAATCGTGGATATTTTGCCCCTATAAGATGATACACATCATAAACATCGTCAATTCTTTATAGTATCAAGTGATCATTCCTATAGACACACCCTTGTGCTAACATTGAAATCGATTTGTTTTCTTACTTGTTTTATCACTTAATTGCGGTGAAAAGGATTTTAAATTCGAGAATCTTCTCAGTATAATTTATCACTCAGTATAATTTACAGCAGCTATAAAAATTTTAGCAGTATAAAATATAGTAATAGAGTCTTACAAATAATGATTTTCTATTTTTGTTAAGATTAAAATAAAGGAAAACTAAATAGATGTAAAAGAAGGAGTAAAATTGTTGAATAAAAACGGCACGACTGCATCCAACAAATTAGAAAGTGATGAATTAAAATTCTCATACGATAACTTACATTGAAATCTTGGATAGCCTTTCCATATATCTCTTCTTCTTGGATTCAAGTATCGAAGAAATTATCCTTTTCTGTGAATGATGAGCACAACACATTGTGGGAATTGTTTCAGATTCCTACAAAAATTTTATGGGAATAGTTTTCACTTTTTCGATCACTTACTAAACACACGACGGCACACACGCAGTTATATACATTACAAGAGATACACTAATTTGAATGATCACAAGTACAAACGATCTATAGATCGTTTCACAATAGTACAAGCTCCATTACGTGGGACATGTTCTCTCTATATACTAAAGGATTGAAAAAGGCGGGATAATTGTGAGACATTTCCCGCCAGAATAGAAACGAAAATGCCTCGCTTACGTGCACTCCATCTATAATGAATCATAGTCGAACTTTTCGGAATAAGCATCGTGGTTCTAATGAGTAGCGACCTAAAATTCAACGTAATTACCGCGATATACCTAGGAAAGTGCAACGTTTTTCTTAGAATGAGAGATAAAGGCATAATATTGCTAAAATCAGCGGTGAAATAAGTTAAAACAATAATATATTGTGAGTGAGAACGTTCATCTAGTCAGCTACAAAGAAAAAAAATTCAAGATTCAAAATAATCGCTCATACACTATCGGCGAAAGAGTTATAAAGGAATATATTCGTTGTTTTTGATTTAAATGCCACCGGACAGTGTCTTCTAAAATTCAGGTGTGTCTCTTAATTACATCATATCATCACTTATAATTGTTTAAAAAAGTAAAAGTTGCTTCCTACTTTGTTTTATGCATTTCTTACGCTTTTAACGTGTACCTTCTTTATATATGCCACCCCCATACTTTATGGGCTTGGAAATTTTGGAAGAAGAGGGGGGTTTATACATGGGGAAATACGGTATATTATTTATGTATTTTAATTATTCGCTTTATATATCTTATGTGATGGATGAAAAAAATATAATTGCACCTGAATGACATATTGAAATTGTATTCCTTGTTTCAGTCAAAGCTACATTCCATTCCAGTATTATATATATTCGTTCTTTTTGCCGAATCATTTATTTGAAAAAGTCGCTAAAGAATTATAATGTTAATTAATTAATGAGCATGAAACGGAGATAAGGAACTCTCATTTTAATTTTATGGTCAAAGCAGAAGTATGATTAAGAAAGGATATGTAAATAATTATGAAAAATGTACTTCGTAGCAAATACGTAGTATCCCCGAAACTGTTGGGTTTCAAGTGTCGATATTTTAAATAGATTGACAGTTCCTACGCCCAAGTAAAGAACGGTGAAGAATACAACATAAATTCCATGTGATTATTTTATTAAATCAGAATCAATATACAAATAGACGGATAACCTGTAATTGGACATAAGGATTGAATTATCTCAGAGTTCACCATACATTAATCTTCATATTCAGAAGTAGGTTTGTGCCAATATAGATATACCGTTCATTCAGTTCTTCCTCAAACTTGAACTTCATCCAGAGCTGTTTAGAAAGTGTTCTCGCGCTTCCAACCATCCGAGTTCAGTAGCAATACAGCGCCGAGTCGTGGAACCTGCGAAAAAAGGAAAAGTAGTCATCAGAAAGATATGAATAAGCATAAATATATTTTCAAAAATTACATGAAGATTAAACCTTATGGATGTCTGAATTACAAGATAGCGAATTGAACAGCTAAGACAATGAAGTAATTATAACTGATTAAGAAAGAAATCTGAGGATATTAATTTAGAATAAATATTAATTAAGAAGAATATATTTGCACGGGTTTCCAAACTACGCAAAGACGTGCACAGCTCGTTTCCCCTTTTGAATGGAGGGGTTCGCCAGAGAACGGCAACTGGAGGTGTTAGACGGGAGACGCTCGCGACATCAGTTGCAATCAACCATCCCTATGAAACCATAGTGCGGCGATGGCATGAGAACCACCACCACGGAAAAGATAGATGAGAGAGACTTTTAGAAGGCTATAATTATAAGTACATTACTCTCTAATGGCTAAAAAGCCGTCTGTGCAAGTGTTTGTAGTGCCTATACGTCGATTTCCCCATTCCCACCAAAATGATTTTGCCCACGAGGTGGGCCAGCTCTAATGCAGACCTGTGCTCTAATGCCAGATGGGCCTCTTTCTAAAGAAGCCTACCCTCTCATCTGAAAAGCGTAGATTCCCTACCTTTGTGCTGTGGTCATCCTCCAGCGGCGGAAGATCTCCTCTCTCCATCGGCGTACAGAGCATCCTCTTGTAAACACACTCACTATTTCACTGGAACGACCATAGATAACTCACCGTCTTCTCTCCCACGATGTTTCTTTCCATTCAGCCGATTTGCGAAGTATTCGGTGGATCCGAAGAAGAACCAATTACTGCCTATCTGCAAACAGAATCATGCTTCTTTTGGTTAAAAATTTGAAGTAAATTTGCTCTCCACTAATGCTTCTGAAAGCAAGTACATTTGCTTCCGGGTTAGACTTCTCATGAAAATTGACAACACTTTCAACGCCAAAGAAAGAGACGGCTGACTAAAGTAAAGACTAGTCTTTTACGTCGTTCTAGATTGCCTCTCTGGTTTAGAAAACATCCATCTTCCTCCGTTGAAGAAAATCAACCGTACTAACGGTGGTGATTCTGAGTAACGGTGATGGGTAAGTCTGCAGAAGATGTCTCTTGTCTAGAAGTATTTTCAACTACCTTATCTTATTCTACGTTGTCTGTCGTGATGTCGACCCGTTACTTGTTGGGTTCGAAGTGCAGCCGAACAAAAATTTCTGGGGTTTTTATATTCTATGCGGTAGATCGAGGTCGTAATTTGAATAGAGAGACGAGGGCAAAGTGGGTACTCGGTTACGGATTTTGTCGTTTGAATTGGCTCGTTACTTTGGTATTTAATGGATGGTCATGAAACCTAGAATATCAGAGAGTACAATTATCGCAGTTGAATGCGGTTAATTTATTTAGCTCCTAATTTTTCCAACGTAATAAGGTTAGGTAATATGTTCATTTGACGGAGATATAGCTCGGTTACGTCATTCCTACCTGATCGTGTGCGCATTACTGAGGATTGCGTTTTTCATAGTGTAAAGCTAAGTTATTTAACTTTAATATAACTCCCCAACGTCGATCAAGAACAATAAGAAATGGTCGAGCTTTACGAAGAAAAATTGGTGTTCGTGGAGTTTTAGAAGGAATTTTACCATTTAGCTTTTATTTCTTGCTGTATAACGCAAAGCATGATCTGGAACTGTCGATTTTTGCTAACAGAGGTATTGAAAGTTGTGATTTCATCGCTCGCTCTGAGAACAACAGGATTCTACGTTTAATTATAAATGTATTGAAAAAGTTCTTTCATTTTAAATATTCCACTTTAGACAAAAGTATAACTGTGGATGGCATTGAGTATTTTCGGACAGTTGCTGTGGAAAGTGGAGGTGACACCGTAAGGAGAGTATTGCTTTGTCCTTTCCAAATGGTGCAGTGGAGGTACAACAATCTCTTCTTTGAAAGCTTTGAAATTTAAAGACCCCTTACTGATGAGTTATGATTCATCAGTTTGCCGCTTATAGATATAGCCTTATCTTAATAATAGGATTATGCGGAAAATGACTGCGCTTTTCGTAATTTCTCCCTCAAAATTTTAACAAAATTTAGGGAATTTCAGCTAAGGAAAGTATTTATTATTTCCTCCCTCCTCTCTCGTATCCAGAAGTATTCATAGCGAAGGAGTAATCCTAGGTAGATTTGCTATATTAACTGTGGAAGTTATTATTTTAACCTCAAATTTGTAGGAGAAAACATTTTTCAGCATGACAATTGAATTTGATGAAGTACAGCGCGGGAGTTTCACACATGTGGGTACGGAGAAACATGGTATGCGAAATTAAATGTTTTCTGACGATCGTTTTTCATTGCGGATTTGATATGTTCATTGCAGGATTTAAACTCAATTTTTTCGGAAAAATATATTTTTAATTAAGAAAAAATTAAGTTATGAAAGTATAGTTTGATATTCATTATTACCTAAATTTCCGATCACGCCAATACCTGAAATTCTTTTATAAAGATTGATGACTACTCCCAAATTAGATGCTGAACTTTGGTCAAATTTATGTGAAAAAGTATATTGTAATGTTTACATTATCACTTGTTTTCTTCCCTATTTCAGAATATTTTTTGGTTTTGAAAATAACATTTTCATGTTACTTCCTACTGAAATTGCGCAGCTTAGTCTCCGCTAAGAAGAGAAGTTATTATTTAAGTCAGACACAGCAACGCAATATTTCAGTAAGAGTATATGAAAAATACCTTCAATATGAATCTTTCAAAAACCCGAAGAAAATAAAAAAAATCAATTTCTATCTCTGGAAATCTGCTTATTTATATAGAATGGTTCGATCGCCTCCGCCCCAGCGGCTTCGGGACCTGGAAGGGGGCCTTCTTCATTTTATAATGGGTCAAAGTTGACCATATTTTGAGAAAAACGGCTGTTTTCGGTTTTTCGCAAAATTCTTCAATTACAAATTAACCGAAATGAACAAAATAATTCGACAGAATTTTTTTCTTATAAACCTATTCTTTATGCTTCATAGTACTCAATTTGAATGATCATACCTGGAAATTTGACTAATTAATGGGACAAAATGGTGAAGCCTTATTTTAGAGGCGATTTTTTTATAAAGCGAGAAAAATAGTTGTGATGTACATCGATGTGAAGGAGTACTTATATATAGTTGGAAGTAATTGATACCACAGCACTCGTGGAAGCTTCCCGAAGGACCTGAAATAATATTCTGCGCCTTTGAAAAATAAATCGATTTTTATATAACCCGTGCGGCGGAGCTCCTTAGCGATCTCGGTTATCAGATTGTATGCGAAGCAAAACAGTTATTAATGGCACTTTAGAGGATTAACATATAAATTTTATATAATTGAAACTATAATTAACGGGAACATTAAGTGAGATATAAATTATCCAATTCCTTGTTGATAAATATCCCATTCTTTGTTACTTCTTAAGAAGCAAATTTTATCCCTTGGATGTGTAATTTTCGTTCTAAATGATATTTACTTCGCATTCATTACGGATAATAATCTGTAATATGTATAACAATATATTTAATGAAATAAATTATGTCCAACATTACATGAAATGTCCGAAGCATTGGACATTCTCCGGGTGACACTTCATTAAGCTGCTTTACTTCATTGTTCAAGAATATCGATCTTGCTGTTGCTGCTTTTATAAGTATCATTGTATCATATGTAAGATACAATATCCGCAAAAACGCATTTTGTATTTTGGCTTTTATCATATACCACAGGCCCACTGTGAGCCGTGAGGAATACTGCCGTAACAAATAAATGGGAATTCGAACTTAACTCAAAATACGTAATGATTCTAAATTTAGTTTCAGTAGCATGTGGACATTGCAAAACGTTCCGACGCACTTATTATTTATCATCATAAAAATTTCCTCCTTTTATTCAAAGTCATGTTTTAATTTGATCATATTAAGCCTGTATATATGGGGACGAGCAATCAGAAGACCGGGATTCGTTCAGGAATTACTCTGAAGGAACGAGGGAAAAGTCCGGGGAGTTATAATTTTAATGTTTTTATAGGTTTATAATTTTGCGTAATTTTCATCTCAAATTTTTCCTAAATGGACCGCTTTTCACTGAGTTATACAAATTCTCAACGAGGAAATTTCTAACAATTTTTTTAAAACCTTGATTTATATTTCGATTTTCACACATTTTAAACCATCAAATCAATGAAAATCGTTTCAATACACCCTATTTATTACGTTTCTATCCTATTTTTTAAATTTGACTCAACATTCTCCTTTCAATATATTTTGTACATTTTCATCCAAAAATCTCTTGAAAACCAAATATTCTTCGATTTACGCGAAAAAATTTAAAGATGCGCTGTTTTCTTCATTTTTTATGTTGTCTCCCAAGTTAATGATATATTTATGATTTTTTTTCAGCGTCTTTCACGAGCGCACTCTTCGTTGTCGAGTCGATGATGTACGGAGACGAATCTGACCATCACTCCGATGAAAGACAAACTGTGATGTGTGAATAGTGATGCCGATATGCGGACGAAATTAGTCTATTTTTCAAATTTGAGTTAAAATACTCTCTATTAAAGTTTATAAAAATAACTAATCATAAATTTTAGAAGCTTGTGATTTTATTCAGTATGTTTCATAGGTATTTCACACCTCAATCTTATTTAGAATATAAACATCTCGATAGTATATAGAACTGTTTATGTACTGATTGACGTACTGAGACCTCTATGTAACTTCTAATTAGAACCTTTTTGAATTTCGTATTGCCGCATTATTACGTCATACTATTACGCAAAAGTTCGCAGTTTAAATACTGTAGGGTACGAAATCTTCATTTATTGATTTGTAGAGTACAAATGATAATTGCGAGCGTTTATCGGTTGCGCTATAATTTTTTTATGTCTCTTACAAATTACTTTTATAAAAATTTCATTAGTGCTGCTTCAAATTTGGAGGATTCGGAATTTAAAATTCATGCATACATGATATAGATGCAAATCTAGAGAAACATTATTTGCTATTATTTATAAGGTAACAATGACAAAAATCGCCCTATAATTGTAATTAAAAAATAGATGAAATTAAAGGAGATAACTGATTAGAGAACTGATAAATTTCCTTATTGCCTGTTCTTATTCACTGATCCCCATTACATATGAACGTGTACGTCCCTCGTGTAACGCTGTTTCGTTTAGCGCTGGAAGTTATTGGAACATATCCCCCGCGTTAAATCCTATTTAGTTGGACTTCATATCTATTCTTGTTTTGGTACCTGTTTGTTCGAAAAGAACTATTTTCTCTAAGACATCGTCGTCCAAAAAAATCGAAAAATTCAGAAATGTATTTCACGAATAATAGATATGGTTTCTCTGTAATATACTCCATTTCCATACCTAATGGATCTCCTATCTTCTAATTTGAAAATTAAGCGGATACAAACCTCTATAAGCTAAAACATGTCGAGAAACGGGTATAGTATAGGGAGCGCTGGCAGCGGCGCGAGACCCCTTCCCGTCCTCCCGTTGCGAAAACGCAACATTAAGTTCAGCCTTCAAAATCATCTAGAAAAAAGTTTCTAATTCACGAAAAAAGAATTACATGTATTCAAACGATATTACTTCCATCACGGATAACTACTTTAAATCCAAAAAAAATTTTGATTGGATGGTAGAAATTTTTGACTCGGGCAGAGTCATGCGATCGAAAAAGTGACATTTTTAAAAAACTCTAAAAAATAAAAGAATCATTATAACTGCTCTATTTTTGCACTAGAAATAATTTCAAGACTTCATCCATACAAATAATATAAAGAATTATCGAAATTCGAAAGAAAACATAAAAATTATGAGCGAAACATTAATGTTGCGTTTTCGCAACTTTGGCCGGATATGGGTTAAGCGGGGTCTTACTGTACGTACGTAATTCTGTGACGTATTACGCGGCAATACGAATATTCTAAGGTTTTACTCAGAAGTCATACAGATGTCTCTATACGTCAGTCAGTTCATAAATAAACATTCTTCTACATTGGTCTAAAAGAGAGCAATTTCTACGTTTATATTGAGCATAGATAGGCTATAAGTTTAACACTACCTAACAATTTTAGCGAAATACATCCTTTTGATGCAATAACGTCTTTGAACTATGATTGATATCTTGGTAAGTTCCGAGATTCAGTTACCTTTCTAGATTTAACGTTCGTCTTAGCTTCTATTTTGCGTATTTTACGTGCATTATCGGATCGGCCAAGATAGCAGGGTGGTCGCATCATTTCAATTACTTCTTTTAAAAACGTACCTTCTCTAAACTTATCTAATAAATGCAAGACAGAGGACGAAAGAGTTGCAATTTCACTGCTAGGCAAAGAAGAACGAGAGAAGAAAGCTGCCACAATAAATAAATGGGAAATGGAATTCAAGAATCTCACGCACAATGTTTTTCATTTTCGGTTGTGCTGTGTGAGCATTATAAAACTTTCGGAAAAATTTCATTTATTCCTTATTAGACATCAAAATTTTTCTAATAGTTTACATGCTCATTTTTACTCCTGTTATGTACGGGCAGAAATAAATATTATTAGGATATGCGAATAATTTTCTGTCTAATTCTTTAAAGGTTGAATTCAAATAATTTATTATGAAAAGAATACTTAAAAGCCACCTAGAAAACTCTTTTGATATCCATTTAAAATTTTGAATTTTTCCTCTTCATTATTAATTCGTCGATATTATGTAAAAGTGATCGCTAGATGTCTCTCGACATTTTCTTGCAAAATATCTACTTTTTTGTAATTTATTTCGAATTAAGAGTATCATTTCTTCAAATTTAACCTCTGTTCGAGCAAATTTGGTAAACTTTATCAGTTCACTATTCCAAAATTTCGACTTTTAGTTTCGTATTCATGATATCTCAAAATACAAATCCTTGGCACTGTCGTATCGACAGGTATATAAGGTTTACGACGGAAACCCAATTTTTTATAAACGTATCAACTCTCACATCCCTCTACTCGAATCATGGCTCAACCTCTGGCACCTTAACATTAGCTCCTCAAAATCAAAACACGTAACCTTTTTCCCCAACAGAAAGAAACCCACCTCCACCCCGATCCTTCTTCACATCACTCCAATACCTACAACCCCGACCATAAAATTCCTTGGAATCCACCTCACCCAAAACCTGTCCTGGACCTTCCATATAAACAACTGCCTCTCCGTTGCGCAATGTAAGAAAACAAAACTCAACCCTGTACTCCAACATGACAGCCCTCTCTCGACCTCCGCAAAATTACGCTTAATCAATTCGTTCATTTTACCCCACCTAACTCATGCTGCAATAGTGTCCTTCAATACGCAAAAACATAACATCCGGAAAATCGAAGTATTCTATAACAAATGTATCCGATCGGTCACTAAAAGAAATAAGCTTATCCCACTCAAAGAAATCAAACATTTTCACCAGCTGACAACCATATCTAACCTCGTGGGCAAAATGACCCAGAAATTTGCCTGCAATCTCACCAACATCAACAACCCCCTGCTAAAAAACTTATGGAACTATTCACCTAGAACATTCAGAAGAAAGAAGAAGATTAAACAACCTAAACTTTTAATATACAAATACCAATTTCAAAACTACAAAAGGAAAAGAAACAGATAAGTAAGCAAAACTGATTTCAGAAAAATACGTAACAAAACAAAACCCTATCCTGCTAATCACACCATAATGTCCCAGAAGTAAAAGGAACCAGATTTATCAAAGTATCACCGCCTATAAAAATATCCAAGGATATTAATAGGCATTGCATCCTTGCCACGCAACACCTGCCCCCACCCAATTCTTTGGGGGGCATGTAGGAAATGCTACACCAATTCAAATCAGTGTACATTTCTCCGACTTGCCCTCCCGTTCCAGATAATGGAACAAACCAAATTTTGAACGTAATATAACACACCCGCCAAATTTCGAAAATACTTTAAGACGCATAACTAATCACCATTTCATCATAATTGAAATGACATAATTTAAGACACGTGAGGAACGAAGTATCGGGAAGGAAATTTTTTAAAATTGAAACGCCATTAACATTTTTTGCAGTCACTCAAGGGTCATTCAATGATTCCACTGTGAAAATATGCAACGATGTGAATAAAAAGAAAAAGAATATTTCGCTCGTATCCAATGAATATTTCATTCCAACGTCCAAGAATATTATGGATATTCAGTCATCTTGTATGAAAGTGAATCAATAGACCGCAATATTACTGCGAATGCTTCCGCGGCGTTGGTCACATGGGTTCCGCAAATGTTTCCGGGAATAACCGCGATTAGTTTTCACACTTCGACCTGAAGACGCCCGCAGGATGGCCGGCGAAACTGTCGTCAAGACGAAAAAAACTAATCGCGGTGATTTCCGGAAACATTTGCGGAACCCAATAGACCGCAATGTATGGCTTTTGCCTATTGTAGACATATACTTATATACTTTACTATACGATGATAAGCGTCGATCTCTACTCTACTTAATTAACCGTGTGGCTTCTGTTTTGTCAACGTCTCGGTGCAAATAAACTATTGGTGAGAGAAGAGGAAAGGCACGATCCACGAAATCACGATCGAATATGTCGATTCGTTAACGAAACACCTTTTTGACCCTAATATTCTAATTATTGACACATTTTTTATGTAATGAAAACACAGATTATTTAGTTATATTTCGAATAAGCTGTAATTAAAATTTGGCGAGGAAGGTTAACAAAAGAATAAAATTATTTTTCATCAATTCAAAGTATATTCTCACTCCAAGCTCCAAGATTAGGAAACGATTAATTAATTAGATTAAAGAACGTTTTATGGCTAAATCAACCGTATTTTCCTCTGGATAATCTCTTACTGTAAGTAATCATGTTTGTGAACCATTTCTATCGAACTAAGATGAAATACAAAATTGTATTTCGACAATCCCTGGTTTTCTCGCATACATTTCGCTCTGAATCTCTTGAAAGGTTTACCCGTCCCAATATTCAATACAACCCGTTTAATTAACTTTACTAGATTTGGTGATGTCAAAGAGAAACTTATAGCACAATCGATAAACTCAATTATCATTTGTACTATAAAAATAAGTAAATGAAGATTCCGTACCATACAGTATTTAAACCGTGTACTTTTACGTAATAGTATGACGTAATTACGCGGCAATACGAAATTCAAAAAGGTTCTAATTGGAAGTCACAAAGAGGTCTCTGTACTTCAATCAGGACAACAAAGAGCAAGTTTAATGTTTATAATGACTCTAACTAGGTTAAAAATACAAGCCTACCTAACAATTACTTCAACATACGTACTTTTAATACCCAATTGTCTCTGATTTATGATTGATGCCTGGGTAAGTACCGAAATACAGTGACCTTACTTGATTCAACGCGTTGATCCATAACAATGTATATAACAAGAGGTCCTCAAGAATGTTTGTTGTCATCATAAGGGGTACAGCCTGACCGTTTTTTTTCGGATGTTAGTACGATTGAAGGCCCGTAAGGCTCACGAAACCTGATCTGGGATCTGTAGGATCTCCCTATTCATAGGGTTTGGGAATACAGGTCTTGTGGAATCTAATCTCAGTGATTACTTATTGGGATAGACGTACTGACTATAGTCCGGCGCCTTTTTTTTAAGGCGTACCCCGCTAAGAACCCAGAAATGACAGTTAAGAAAAAACAATGTGCTCAGTAGCACATAGAGAATGGTACTGCTAAAACTAATATTTTGTAGTTAACTTTGAGTATTGTGCGTGTTTAATAAGATGCTTAGAAATTTTTATTTACTCTTTAATAGACCACTTGCTTGTCTTAGCATACCTTCCGGTGTTTGGTTGCGGGTGCAATCGCCATGTCTTTTCATACATTATCGGTTATTCTAGAGTATCGTTTGCGGGAAGATCGAATTTTTTCATCGAATAGTTCGGGCATCTAATTCCCTGATCTTTTCCTTATTGTCAGAGCAGCCTATAGAACAGAGAGGACGGATATTAGCAGTAACAACTTCCGAGTAGGTACCTTCTCTGAATTTATCTAATAGGTTTAGCCTTTTTTTAAACAAATTTTTACGTTACGCTCACCGAATTATCGTACCAGTTCTTTGCAAAACGGATCGCCTTCCGCAGACCCTTTTCTAAGTCGCTGATGTAGCGTTTTTCCGCAGGGTCCCATATACTGTACTTGTATCATCATTAAGGTGTATAGCCTGATGTTTGCCGGATTTTAGGTTCGCTTGATGGATCATAAGGTTTACCAAACCTGAATACAGCAATCGGGAGTTGTGAGGTCTACTCTATAAAGATGGTTAGCGAGCACAGATTCTGTTTTCTAATCCCGGTGATTACTTTTTGGCGTCGCGTATTTTGTGACTGTTGTAACCCGCTGAGATCCAAGAAATGACTTGCTAGAAGAATAAGGCACTAAAAATTACATGGAAGAGGGTACTATAAACACACACACGGAATGTTTATCATTTAAGTTTGAGCGGTGTGTGAGTTCCATAAACCTTCCGTAAATCTTTCTTTACTCATTAATTTTTTCACACATAATGCTCATTGCGACTTCGTTTTATTTTCTTTATTTTCAGCTATAAATTTTCTCGCCTTATATCTATCAGTGCCTGTCAATCCGTGATTAGTGAATATTATTTTCGTTATTGAAGATGTTATGTGACGGTCGTACCCCGTAAATATAAGAGTAATATGTTTATAGAGGAATGATTAACGAAAGAGTACGTGTAAGATTCGATCTAAATTCGAATTACACACACGGAATGTATTTCAATCTTGGTTGAGCAGTGTGTGATTTTCATAACCTTTCGTACTCTTTATTCATTCATTATTAGACGTATCATTTGCATTTTTCAAGATTAATTTTAGTCGTGTTTTGAACAGTTATGAATAAATAATAGTTGGATTTATAAATATTTTTGTTAAATAATTTAAATTATTAATACGACGGAAATTGATGATTAAACGAAGATTAATTATAGTTTCTATTGTTTTAAAATGTAATTTATTGTATTTAAGTGTTTTCCAATGCATAAAAACGTGTGTGTGTATGTATTTTCTATTTAATGTGTATCATATGAATCTAATGGAATAAATAATTTTTTAAAAGTTTATTAGTGTATTTTTTTCGTGAATTGAAATATATCCTGTTATTTCTCCTTTAAGATTGAGCAATGTGTGAAACTAATAAAACTTTCGGGAAAACTTTCTTTATTCGAGATAAGATATATCAACCATTTACTTGCAGTTTACAAGCTTAACTTTACTCGTATTTTATACCAACAGATATAAAATAAAAAAAACCTTCTGTTTAATTCATGAATTCAAAGAATTTACGATTAAAGGGAGACTAAAGGGCAACCTACAAAACTTCTATCATATCTATTTGGAATTTTGAATTTTCCCTCTTCATTATGACTTGGTAAGAATAACGTAGAAATGGTCGCGAGATGGCTCATGACATTTGTTTCCAAAACATATACATTTATTACATTTTTCTTGGACTTTAGAGAAAATTCCTTTAAAATTTTACCTCTGTTTGGACAAATTAGGTATATTTTATCGATTCACCATTCCATAATTTCGAATTTCAGCTTCGCATTCATAATATCTCAAAATACAATCCTTGGCCCTCTCGTATAGACAGACCTCGCCGTAGCCTCCCTTGATTTCTCGCATTCGCGGAAGATACCTTCTAGGTATATAAGGTTCACGATGGAGACCCAATTCTTTGGGGGGCATGGAGGAAATGCTACACCAATTCACATCGGTGTACATTTCCTCAACATGCCCTCCCGTTCCAGATAATGGAACAAACCAAATTTTGAACGTAATATAAGACACCCGCCAAATTTCGAAAATACTTTAAGACACATAACTAATCACCAATTCATCAGAATTGAAATGGCATAATTTAAGACACCTGAGGAATGAAAAGTATAAGGAAGGAAATTTTTTTTAATAGAAACGCGATTTTTAAAAGGAGTCGCCCCACCTTCATGCCCCTAAAGCCTAGGGGGTTCAGTATTATTCGGTCTATTACTGTATCTATGGTGTCCCCGATGACTAAAGACCAAAATTACAGAGACATCTATTCTACCAACCCTCTAATTTCCAATTCTTCCCTCTTCGTTGTGTCCTCATACTCACCTCGAAAAATTTAGTTCTCGACGTTGCCGTTTCGGCGCTGATAACCACCAATTTCAACTACCGGGTACATATACTCTCTTTGACCCTTGGTTCTCGACACTGCCGTTTCGGCGCTGATACCCACCAGTTTCAACTACCGGGTGCATACATTCATCTTTGACCCTTCAGTCCGCGGCGCTGATACGCAAGGTCTTTTCTGTTACGCATCCTTTTGTTCCGTTCCCTTCCCTTAACACTTGGGAGACCAAATAAGTAAACGAAACCATTAAAATTACTTCAAAATTATTTAATATTTCGATTCCTTCTACATTCTCAGTCTTCACATCCCACACTTCCGGTACGAATCTCGTTGAACGTTTTCCGCTTCCCGCTTCGGACTCATCTCCTCCCCGCCTGCGCTGCAACCCGCTTCAACCGAATCTTCACCTCGCTACCTCTCTTCGTCTGCCTTCTACTCCGATGATCCTCCTCCGTGACTTTTTCCTGTTGAGGAAAAAGATACCATGCAATATATAATATCGTCTTTTAAATCGTCTAGCCACTTTGTACGGCAACCCGATTTTCATCTACGAAGGCGAATTTACATTAGAGGCAAAATATTTTTTCTTGAAGTTTAAAATCATAGAACGCAAATGGACCGAAATTTTCCCACGTACGTAAGCGCATTACAGTTGTCTCTCAGCGGAGTGATGGTTAAAGTCGGCTCCTCTCCGAGCTGATGCCATCGACTCGTCTCGTCATCTCTCATCTTGGACTCGTCCTCGGCAGCGAAATAATATGATGATGATGATCTGAGAAAATCATAAAATATATCATTAAGTTGGAAAACGACATTAAAAGAAAAGATGATGAAAATAGCGCAAAATTAAATTTTCACACATGCGAATCTCGTTGAACCGCTTCGGACCCATCTCCTTCTCGGATGCGCTGCACCCGAATCTTCTCCTCCTCCCTTCTTCCACTCAGATGACATCCGTCTCTTCTTTCCTGTCGAGAGAAAAAGATACCGTTCAATACGTAATATCCTCTTTATAGCCACTTTGTACCGGAAACAAATCTCAATAGACATTTCCCTGAAAGAGACGCGGCATGGTTACCACGACCGGCAAGTTTTGATCGTAGCACGAGTCCCGTTGCCACATGTCACTCTGCCAACGAAGTCAAAGAACCTATCTTTGATGACAATAACTCCCAATTCACTAAAACTTAAAATACCCTTAGCCGGCCTCGGTGGCGGAGTAGTCTGCATGCTAACTCTCTAAAGCTTCAAATCTCAGCTGAGGATTCATGGTGTGGATGTTTTACGTCCATTGTTAAGTACCGTACTGTATTTGTCAAGAAAATGGGTGTCATTTCTTGAAAGTCTTTTACTTTGAAATTTCATTGAATAATAAGTAATAAATTATAAAAATAAACAATAATAATAATAATAAAATAACAATCTAATGATTCGAAATATTTAATTTATCATATTGTTGTGAACAATGAGCAAATTATGCACAAACCCAACAATTTGGCAGGAAGAATGCTGCCATAAGAAATATATAGGAAATCGAAATTAAATAAATACGAAGATGTAAGGACAATGTATGAGTTTGGGTAGTGTGAGAACGTTATACAACTTTAGGAAACATTTTACCGATTAATAATCAGATATTTCTACCAAAGCTTACAGTTTGCCGGCTAACTTATATTCGCAGTAATCTAATTCTTTTTAGTCGCAGAGCAAGTGAAATCGAACGATATCGGGGTGGGAGTTGAAATTCCAACTCTTATGAATCCAGAACCAAAGCCTGGGGAGGCTGCAAAGCCCGATGCCTGTCGGCCCATCGCCTACAATCCCCAAAGTGGGAACCCACTCCAGTGAGTCCCGCAACGCAAAGACCCACTTGCCCATCATCGACCAAATCTGGGGACGGAGACACCTTTAGATATAGATTCAAGGTAAGAACTCTTCTACATTTTTCGTTTTCACTTTTTACGTATTATATTACATTATTATTATTTCGCATAATTTAATCAGCATTTAATAAGGATACATAGCTTTCTAGTCCCGTTGAACTTTTCTAGTGTATTTATTGTGAATAGTTGGTAAGTTTCAAGCTTTATTAACTATAAATTTTTCTCTGTTAATTCTTTCTGAGCCTCATAAGTAACTTTTTTCCTAAGAATATCTCCAACTTCTGTCAGTTAACTCATACAATTTACAAAAATTTTCCTCTGGATGATAAGGGAATGAATGAAATTATTTTCTCCCAACAGTCCTCTAAATTTGGTGATACAAAATCAGATGGAAATAATATCACTTTATCACAAAGTGACAAATGGATAAAGCAAATCACTACCACCGACATTGGTATCTACTTCAAAAAATGAATTTTCCTTGCATTCTTGAACTTTAAAATTTTCATCATTAGAGATATAACTTTCACATAAATGTTCTTCATGGAAACAGTCTGTATTCAATTGAAGTTAATGTCATTAAATTGGAAAGTATTAACAAAAAGTCTGATTCTAATCCATATTTATCTTATTTTCCAAATTCCATTTTATACTCATCAATCATTTTATTACACTTCATTTAATATAACTGCTCTGAACTATCCTAAATACAAGGGATATGAAGTCTTTTCAGTACATTAATCCATGTAAATTCAGATTTAAATTAATTAAGCCTTCAAAGTTTATTGAGAGGTAATGAATCTCTGTAATATAAAAGAAGTGGGATATTGGTCAGATAATGGAAGTTACTAATCCTCATAAGAACTGTACTGATAGCAACAAGCAAATAAATTACCTTATAGCGATTTATATTTTATATGAGAAATCAGTTACAGTTTTTACGGAAGCTGAGTTGATAATTTCATATGGCTCACTTTAAATTCTCTCTCCCCCTTTTATTTAGGACACAGAAGATAAACTTTGAAAATTACAAGAAATTTCTAGATGAGTTGTCGAAAGCCAAGAAAGTTGATGCAGCTACTGTATTTGGCTAACAGGAGCTAGTGTAAGTAAAATTACACTTATAAAATATTCTATGAAAAACATTTGAAAAGAAGGGGACTATAATAATTAGTAGATGTATTCATTTAGTTTTCTCGTACATTTTAAATAAGAAAACAGAGACCTTGAAATATCATTCTATAGAAATTAAAGATTTCAATAAAATACTGAGGAGTGAATCAATTGGGTTTGAAAAGGGATAAAATTGCAAAGTTAACAAATCCATTTCCTGTGATTGTACAAGTGGCTAATCAGCAAGAATTCAGTGAAATTTCAAGCTGAAAATTGCCACAACAAGCCCTTACATTTAAATTGTTTTCGAGACCCATATGTCATCTTCATGTTGATGGTGTTGCCATATCTTTTAATATGTGTTTCTTCTGCTTGTCTGTAATGTGTATAGAAGTGTTAACTGTTATGCAACTAGACCTTATTGAGTACAGTTGATTTGATAGTTCATGATCTCATACAATAGCAAATTTATTTCTACAGTATTTGATTCACGTGTTGTCTAATTGCTTTAGTGAAAAATAATGAAAAATTATTTTTTTAGTGATTTTATAGTTTGAATTTAATATTTATGACTGTAAGGAAATAATATGGGAATCATACTCAGAAAAATACTTCATTGATGGTAAATTTTCTGGGAATTGAAAACTAGAAATATTAGATGTATTTCTCATTAGAGAAACTGTGATTATCTTTTGAATATATAATGACATCTCTCATCATTCAGTTCAGATCAAATCATTATACATATGGTATAAATAAATATGCATGGTGTAATATTTATGCAAGTAGAGTATAATATAAAAGTAAGTACATAAATGTAATTTATGATTGAATTTCATGTATTATCAAAATTTATGAAACTCATATGTGAGTAAAAACACAAAGTATGAAATAATGACTTATTTTTTTCTTCAAACAAAGCTTGATTTATCAATTGTAATGAAGGCCCAATCACTGCATCATATATTTATTTATAAACTGTGAGAAAAGTTATTTAATACATAATAATTATGAAAAGATACCACATATTTTAGTAATATGATGTAATTTAATTTTTTATTTGTGATAAAGTAAGATAGACTCATTTAATTATCAAACAAAAGAATAATAGGGTACTTCTAAATTGCTACTTTATTTGGAAGAACCTATATAAATTATCACTAACAAAGACTGAGGTACTCACTGCACTGAAACCGTACACACATTTAAATGAAATAAATTATTAATAATGCCCAAAACTATAAAATTTACTCTCAATATTTGGCATAAAAATTTCATATTCACCTAATAATATAAAAAATAAATATTAAATTTATTCTACATAATCACATGTTGGAGAACACCTTCCTCATGGATAATCCCACAAAGGAGGTTTAAATTATTAAGATGAAATTCTTTTCCAGACCCTCTAGACGGCTTTTCAATCTTTCCATGGCATCAAATAACTCTGTGGTTAAAAATGACAAAAAGAGGATGCATTTATCTTTTAATTAGAAAATCAATTATATATACTACTCCAAAGTAAAATAATAGAGATAATATTTATCCTATTTATACGCTCACCAACCCTGCATCGAGTTGCCACCAATCCTGCTCCATCCGAACAAGGAAGGAACCGAATAAATACAAAGCAAATAAAGTTAATTCAGATAAATAACTTGAAAAAATAGCTATCCCAAAATTTAAAACAACATCTTATTATCAGTGCCAATATTTCATCTCACTTTCTCTGGTCACACACCACTCTCTGTCTCCAATCAGCCGATTCAAGATCCATCAAACTGCTGTGGATATCCTAATTTTTATTGACAGAATCCTAAGAGGAAATATGTTACAATTAACTTCATTTCCCTTAAAATTTGAAGTCTATAAGCTGACAGAAAACTGACCTTTATTCAGCTGGGTGAAAGCTGCCATAAAGCCCACAACATGCTAGGGCCTTGAACCTGCAAAAGGCATCTCACCATCGTAATCTAAAATTAAAAAATATTAAATCACAGATATAATCAATTAAATATAATAAGAAAATATAAAATAATTTAGTTAATCTTTATCTTATTTGTTTTGTTCACCAACCCTGCATCCATACGTAGAGGAACCTTGCTTTCCCGTTCCCCATATCTTGATAAGACAACAAATCCCCAGAAAGCCCCAAAATCTAATATGAAAAAGGAAACAGAAATCATTTTCATAATATTTAATTTCTTGAATAAATACTCACTCATTACAGGTAAAAAATTATATCAATATTGTTAAAAAAATGTAAAATTGTTTTGTAACATATGTATTTACTTCTGTCCTTTCTTGAAGTTTATACCTTTGTCTCCACCTTGAAGAATCCTCAGGATCCCCTCTTCTTCCTTCCAAACGAGAGGTCAAATTGTCACCAATCCTCCTCCATCAAAACAGGGAAGGAACCAAATAAATACAAAGAGGGTCAGAATCGACCATTTAAACTACATAAGAGTACCAGCATGTAGCTGCAAGCGGACATGGTAAAGCAGCACAAGGGTTCTCTCCACATTCTGCTACTCCTACTGCTTCTTCAACAAGGGAATCTCTACCTTCATGAAGTTCTATCACTCTTCTTCCAACCTTGAGACGCCGGATGCAGCCAGTCAACCCCACTGATGTTCCTACATTCTCCTATAAACTCTATGGAAAAGAGATAACATGAATTCAAAATCAAGTGACATTAAATCACCTAATGAATGTACTTGTGAACAACTTGTTACATGTAAATTTAGTTGCAGCATAATGTCGAATGAATGACTTCAATAAAAATTCTCTATTTTACAGACATTACATATGTTCTCTAAGCAAATTCCCCATACTAAATGAACTCAATAATAATATTCTTCCTTGTAATTGTCTGTTACCTATACTTTTTACCTATAATTGATGTTTGTTTGTTATCTAATTATATACATATATTTGATTGTTGGGTTTGTCACTGTAAATTGGCATATATATGCTGCATATGATAAATAAATAAAATAAAACGGTAAAATAAAAATGTTAACACTTAAAATTCGAAATTATTTTACCCATTATTCTCTCATTGATCACAGAAACAACTGTTAATACAGATCATTTAATATATATTGGAAGTCACAGAGCATATGCTAGAGGAACTTTATTTCAACAAACAAATTTTAAATGTTCGCAAATAATTAAATGGTTCTATCAAAAGTAAAACAGTGAATATCATAATGTATCACAATGAAAAACATCAACATAATACCAGAAATAATTCATAACTAATGAAAATTATGAAATTAATTAATTAAGGAAGGAATTATATTGAAATATGTAAACTGATTTTCGTTAAAATTATAAAAATTAATCTTCTGAGACTGAAAACAAGGTATTCTCTATTATCTGGAGAATATTACCAGCTTCTCTCCCTTCAAAAATTGCTTACAATAACAATTATTACAAAAATTACATTCTCTGATCCAATTCTTATATTCTCAAAAGGCACAACAATTCATGACATAAGAGCTTTCACATTTTAACTTTTATGTTACGACTTTAACATTTGAAAATTGGTACTCTGGTACTGGTAAAATGGTTATGAAAATTATGTAATAAATCAAGAAATTATATAGAAATATGTAAACCTATTTCTGTTGACATTTAAAGGATGTGCCGTTGTTGTGAATGAAATCCAAGGTTACCTCCATCACCTACATTATATTATCAACTTGCCTTCTTTAAAAAATTACTGTGCCAAAAAACTTTGCTCTGATGCAATTTTTATATTCTCAAAATACACAACATTTCATGACATTATCATGAGTCTGTAGAGCTAAATCTACATGAAAATCTAAATAAAACTCTGATTTTTCTTGCTCTTTCTTTGCATAAATACCAGAGACAGTTTTGCCAAACTAAACAAAAGTAAACAAATCTAAAAACAAATGTGAATGTTTGGTTAGCCTCAAAAGTTTCTTGCAAAATTTGCAACTACTCTGCTAAAAATCAAGCACAAAATATGATAAAATAAACAGCCTCAAATTTCAACTCTCTGTATGAGATCTCCATACTTTTTTTTAGTTCTGTTTATCTTCAACAAGACTTACCTAAATCTTTGATTGACTTAACTTTAACATCCACCACTGTAGAAGTGATTAAACTTTAAAACACATCTGCGCACATATTAGGTGAGATTAAGTCAGTAAAAAAACAACTGCAGAACAGTAGTCGTTCTCACATTCGATCAGGCAGATAACGCTACATCTAACGCTATAACGATGAATCATATTTATATTTCACATTTGAAAGTCACTACATTTAAATGTCAATTATATGAAATTTCATTATCAATTTGGGAAGGTATTAACAGCTACAGCACTACTTCAAAATCGAACCCCTGCAGTTAAACCTAAGCTGCAATTGCTTTGGGTTACCAGCAGAATGCTTCTCCTCGGTTAACTCTCTGCTGTGAAAATTAAATCGCTGATATGGCATTCTTCCCTACAATAGCGTTCCCAGTACAATTCTTTTTTTACAAGAACAATTTGTTTTGGCGGAAATTGGCGAAGTTTGATACTGTGTCCTCCGGCAGGTATTGCTATTTCGCACGCCGCGATCTTCCTATTCTTTACATTCGATTGTACTGCCATGTTCCAAATAGTGATAAGAATACGGAATCGCCAGAAAGCAAGCTAATGAACAGTCAATTAAGGTATTAAATTCGCGGGAAGTAGATGCGTGCATTCCTGCCCATGCTTCGGGACATTCTGGACTCGCATCATTGTTCACTTTCTAGTCGTCAGGATATAATCAAATGAACATTGTATCAATACGTATCGTGTTATTTTGATTCAAACCCTAAACGATAAGACAATAACAGGAAAAGCAAGCACATTTCAAAAATCGACGACATTAATTAATTGAACCAATTGTAAGGAAAAAAATCGCAAAATGCGATTGAATAAATAATTTTTAATTATATTTAAACCGAAATTGTACAGAAATGGAATAAATGTAAAAATATCGTTAAGGTAAAAGAATACATGCATTTTTTTTAAATTGTGTTTAGTAGCAAAATGGAGATTGGAATCAAGGATATATTTTTAAAAGATAATGACTGATGACCAAAATGCCAATTTACTTTATTTCAAAATGTATGCATATACACAAAATGAGTACAGGGCTTCGTTTTATACAGTGACTGAGACTTCAATCATTGCAGCTCATAAAAAGTTCAGCATAGCCCATAGTAAATAAATATCATAAGCAACACTGCTGGGTACAAAGTTAGTAACAAGTAGTAACTTTATACCAAGCTCCATATTGTTCTTTGTAACTGCTTAGTTAAGAAAATCTTACTTGAAATCAATAAAAGTCAGGTAAGATTTCAATAATACTTTGTTTCATTTTCTGCAAGAAATAGTTGTTGATTGAGTGTTCAACACAAGCTTAACCATTCTTTTATTATTGAATTAGGTAAAAATTTAAACACTTTCCATATAGCTTTGTAAAATCCTTGTATTTATAAAATTCATTTCACATGCTACATTATTCCTTGATCACTGAAATTGAGATATGATATTCTTATATTTGTTTATCAAGATCAACTGTTTTCTGAAAGAGCATCATCCAATGCATTGAAGAATATTTTTCAATCTGTTCTTCCATTACAAGTTGCATCCATTTGAAAACATAAATATTACAATAGAACTCAATTTGTTGGTTTTTGTGCAGAGCCTTTTTGAGTTAATTTTGTCATTCATTGCAGCTGCAATAATGATAAATTAGAAATTTGATGTAAGAGGTATTCAGCAATACGTAAAGGCTTTCAGTTTTGGATGGATCTAAGATAAAAGAGTTTCATTTGAAAGTGAATTGAAAGGCAATATGAGAAAAATCAAAACGTTTAAAGTTTCTTTTCATACTTTTGGAGTAATTTTTACTTTTATTCATTCTTGTCCAATTTTATCTTCTCCTCTAATTATCACATTCATACTCAACTATTAACTAAAAAAACATTCTAATCACTCACATTCAGTTTGGGTCTTTATGTCTTACATAGTTAAAACCCATTATAAACTCATTCAACACTATAAACATTGAATTTGATTTCATCACATATGTATCTTGGTTGATGATTGAATATGTAGTCTTTTGAATGGACATACTATGTGCAGACTGGAAATGCTTAAAAGCAGTAGTATCTCATTCACAACAGAAGTAAAATTATCAAACCTTCTTCTCTCTTTAAACAACCTCAACATATTGTATCATCAAAGCAATATTGCATTGCTTATTACTTCAAGCTGATGATATTCACCTATATCAAAATAATTTGAGCTTTTAGAGCTCTGCCATATTAATTTGCTATCAGAGCTGTCACTATCACTTGCTTTTGTCTTCATCTTGTGGGCTATAACACATATCATTTATGTTCAGTCAATACATGGCTAAAATAAAGTCTCCACGGAAGACAGTGAACAAATATAACTCGAAGGAAATTTTCCAGTTAATCTTGATCGGGATGCTTTTGTTAGATCACTTTCATGATATATACTTTATATTTTTTACATACCAACCTTCAGCAGCAGCAACAATGAAAATCTCTTTTCAAAAAAGGGCACATATAACAGAATCACTTTTTAAGAAACTTATTTTCTTCTTATAACAATGTGTATTGGCCTCAAGAAGTAACCTTTGTTACCTAATCATTGAATTTCCCAAGTAACACCTTTGGATATATATACACAAGGGAAATGCTAATATTCAGAACATAGCACACACCAAGCTTCAAGCAGGGCAAAATTGAGTTACTGTACTGTGACTGTGTTTCAATAAATCCAAAGTCTTTTTCTTATCCACTTTGACTTCTTCTATACAGCCTATGAAACCCAAATAATACTGTGCTGGAAGACCAGCTGGCAGTGCTGGGGCTCCTCCTATAGAGTTTGAGAAAAAGTTTTCATGTAACGATTAAAATTTAAAAATGCATTAAATAGATTATTGGTATGAGTGATAGAAACAATGTAATGTCTGATGGGATTTTTTGTCCATTTAAAATATTTTTCTTCTTATTTTGAATTGCATCAAAACATAATTTATAAGAATATGAATATGATGAAGTATGAAATGTAAATATTATTATAAATTAATTATAGCTATGGGTAATATTGTCTAAAAATTAATTTTGAAAAGTAAAAGAAGGCTGTAGAATAAATATTTCTCATTATGTACGTGTATATTTACCAAACTTTCTTTGTTTAGAAGTAAATCATGCATGACAGAGTTTAATGACATTACATATACTTAATTTTATTTAAAGATTATTTATACTGATAACTGAACGATAAATTTTACAAATGTAAACCCTATTAAATACTAAGTTGGAATTTACATGCATGATTCAGTAAAAGAATCACAATAAATATATTTATTTGATTTAATTGCCATTATTTTAAATTGCATGATTGAACTTTCATGAAGAGTTATATTTATCTATTTTGAATGGAAAGAAAACAAAAATAAAAGTGACAAGGAAAATATACAAGAAACTTGATCAAATTAATTATATAAGAAAATATACATAATAATTAAGCATCATTTCAATATAGAAGTACAAGGAAGTATGAGATGGATATAAGAAAAATGTATGCTTAACCATTTCATTGCAATTATAACTATAATCATAAAAGTAATTCCTATAATATATTTTCGTTATAAAAATAATTCTTAATTGCTTTCTACTAAGTAGTCTGCTTTCTAGTAAAATATAATGATAAAAATTTTATAAAAAGAAACATAACCAGAATCTTAACATCACTATAACCTTAACAACATTTGGAATTTGTATTCCAATTATATCATATAAAAAAATAATTTGCATCCATATATCAAGATAAAGCTTCGTAACGATTAAAGACATCACTTGTGAATTGTTACACTCACCTATACAAAGACGACCACCTTTGTTGAGAAGTGATGCTTCTTGATCTGATACTCCTCTTTCAGCAGGGGATTCACCATCTACAGCAATCGTTCCTACTCGTTTCCTGCGATGAGCCACAATGGTATGCCAAGCTCCATCGTTAACCCTTACCTGTTAATTAAATAGTGCACTCAATTTCAACTTAATAATTACACTACTTCGCATGACACTATATAAACCATAAAATTAAAGTCGAATGGATAAATAATATATATACGAGGTTTGTTCAAAACCTATAGCGAATTCGATTTCTAATCTTTTGGTGACGTTATGTTGTTACTTATGTCCCTTACTTTTTCTGACAACGTCGGCCATTTGGAATGTTTAGTTAATTATTGGCAGCTGCTTTGCTTGTATGTGTTTAGGCTTGTCTTCGATTTTCGTCTATTCGAAAAAATGGATCTATCGATCTATAAACATATATCTTCATTCGAGCTTCCAAGCTTTACGTATCTAATAAGCCTTTGGCGATCTTTATGTTTAAAACTTCATCAAGATTCGTTTCTCCGAAAGGGCATTAGATGGATCGATATTCATTCCTTGCTCTATTACTGATCAACGCGAATGTTCGATGCTTGCGAAAGGAACGAACCTGATTGAAAAGGATGCCTGCCAACAATGCAATGAATACAGCTGTCTAAGCTTCCGCGATGGATGTTCACAGAACGGCGAGGAACTAATTAATAACTTTACTAAGGCATTAGGTAATAAATATATGAAATCCTTTTCTATGAAAGAACCTTTTCTGTTTCCAAAAGTCATGATGTTCAGATAACTAATTTACTATAGCTAATTCTATCTATGAGCTCTTTCTTGATCTTCTTTTGTCTGATATCACCCTCACCCTTAAGCCATTGTCTCTCCTCAATTCACTCCGTTAATTTTTCTCTTATGTATTTCTGACTATATACAAAGCCGGAACTATTCCCATATTATCAAATGGGCTACAAAAAAAGGGTCTGTGTCTTCAAATGAAAAAAATTACAATATAAATCTATGTCTTGACCATAATCCTTTCGATATAAAAAGTTCTGGGGTATGCTTATTAAACCCTCTTCTAAGTGATCCATGCACATTTGGCTACTTGTGTATCAAATTAAATTCTGTTCTTTATATATTGTCTTTTCTCCGTGTAAGAAGGAAATAAAAAATTTACATTTATTATATATTTTGCCTACTTTCATTCTCAATTTTCTTATGGTATAGTTATTTTCGGGATCATCCTCCGAAATCATTGATGTTTTTCTAATACAGAAGAAAATACTTTGCTCCTTGTGTGTTACCCCCTATCTAAACACTTTATAAACCATTGTTTAATTGAAAATATAGCCTTTTAATTGTTCCATCTATTTATTTATTTAATTTTGTGATGTTTACAAGGGAAAATTTCATTTCCTTGACAAGAATTGTGTCTATCTTAACTATATTCCAACGTAGATGCAGTTTGATCACAGATTATGATCACTGATCACGATGACCAACTATTACACATGTTGATATTAGCATATTAATCCGCCATTCATACGCTCAATAAAATATTCGTTCATCGTTAACGTATCGTAACATCTAACATATTTATCAAATGCGGTGAAAATGTTATTAAAAACCGAAAAGTATTGTAAACTTTTATATTGAGGCTATATTCTTATAGTTATTTTACTGCGAAAAGATACGAGATTTTTTCAAAATAAGCAACTTTTCTCAATGGTTCTAATAGAATGTTCCAAAATGATGGAATACACATAAATTTCTACAAATCTACACTCATTTGTGAAATGTTAAGGATAGTGGTGGTTGATACGTTAATAATACTGTTTAGTAGTGAATTGTGTAAGTTTCCCAAATACTTTCATCCAAAGATTCTCGTATTACAGTGGATAACATTATATTAGGTAGGTAAATAAGCACTTTATTTTTGGAGGCAAGATTAGACCTATTTCACACCTTACGTAGTCAATAAGAAGGAAAGTTACCTAGAGAAAAGCGTAAAATTATTGAAATTGAACAAAGTTTATTCTTTAGTAGAATGAGGTTCATGGATCGAAATATCGAGGATAAAAATTGTATAAAAATATATTCGTGAATTGAATTGATCAAAAAGAAATAAGAGCAAGATGCTGGTTATTTAGACTTATTAGAAGCAAATTAAAAGTAACATTAAATATTCAAATGAGGTGAAATAGTGTGTACATCTTTAAAATTCATGTGACATTGAGGTTACAAGCAATCGAGCTATCATATTGTAGTTTTAAGAAGCAGGACTTGTAATCCGTTCGGTAACACATAATCACTCTTCTCTTTCATGCGTACATGCACCTGTGAATTCTCGGTACACATGGCCTCCCAAAATCGAAAAAGTAATAATAAGATTGAATTGATAAGCAAATTCCCAAAAAGATGGCTCCTATTACACTGTCAAAGATGCCTTGTTCATATTACAATGATGCATCTTAATTAATTTGTGTCATACATACTCTTATAAAGTAGTATAAAGCGCAATAATAATTTTAGCAAGGGATAGTAAACATAAATCGTAAAAAATTTTTAATGGTAATATAAGTGAGTTCCGGCGATTTTGTTGGGATGTATGAACCGCGGATTCTTTCTCTTTTCACACATCCTTTTACGCACCCTGTATGTACTTAAAGTAAGTAAATGAAACGAAAATCATTTCAGAACATTGGCCACGTATTTTTAACGACAGCCGATTTATGATTAATCATCTCTCAATTATTTCTCGAGTAATTTTGTGCTCGTTTATATCATATAACAATATGTAATAAAATATTGTGCATTGAAAATTCATCATAGACTATAATATACGAATGTTGTTTTAACTATCGAAGTAGTTTCTCTTAAATTTAATTTTCAAAACAGCTAGTGATACCGATGCCTGTTAACTTATCCGATTGAAAACCCGCGCAGACAGACTGTAGTAACCCGGTAAACCGCTATATGTTTCTTTTGAGCGTGTGATATGGATGACAATTTCTCCGAGGTTAAGAAAAAGTGCTACTGAATAGTTGTAGGAAAGATTAGGTTTTACCATAGTCGATGAGTTAGAGACTGAAATTATGATGGAATAATATTCCATGAAAGTGTATGCTTCGCTAAGTGGAAAAATTCACTAGGAATAATTAACTTTTGTTTTTCCTCACGGAAAAATCCATTCGTGTAAAAAAAAAACTGATTTCGAGATTAAATCAATCGAATTTTAATTGTATCACAATTCCCCCGATTATTACTGATTCACATTTGTTTGATCACCATAATAAAATATTAGTTAAATATTCCAAAGAAATATTTTTAGTAAAACGATGTCTCTAATGAAAATTTCTGTGTCCCATTGAAACATCAATTCAATTCACCGTAAAATTCCCACGTTCGGGATATTCGCACAGGCAATGCAACTGTTTCGATGTTATTCCAAACGATCGTTTCTTGGGAATTACATTACAAAAAATATTCAATTATTGATAGAATGATTATAATTTGAATTTTAATCACGTAATTCTCTTCCATCTTTAGTTTTTCACGCACCTAGAAAGATGACAAAATATAGAGAAAAATCCAAAAACACATCGTATTTACTTTTCAGTACCGAACGTTGGAATGAACTACGCACAACCGGCTCCTTGGAAATCGAATGAAGAACATTGCCACGGTGCACAGAAAATATTTCCGAGGAAACACTCAAGACTTGGTTACATATTGGCAGTTGAAAACTCTGGAAATATGAAGCAAGGATATGGTCGAGCATTCACGAAGGAGATGGGAGGTCCAAAGATACACAAAATCGTCCGGTATAGAAGATAAAAAGGGCTGAAAAGATGTGAATTTGCTCACAATCTACCTCATAGTCAAGTGCATCGCGAAGCAGCAACAGTAGAGAGAGAGGAGAAATAAAACAGTTTATCAACAAGGAATGACCTAACTGCAGGTAGAATGGAAACCGATGATGCTATGGCTCATGGGCCCATCTTGATGTTCTTCAGTTTGATTTGCAACAAAAAGGAATATGGTCTTCTTCCACAAGTAAGAAATGGCCCATTGCATGAAAAGGCTCATTTTTCATCAAATAGTAGTTTCAGTTCAGTAGCAACGAAAGAAAAATATGACCAGGTCCAAATCGTACCTTGAGAAGGTAGTCTACTCAGCTGTTCAAAGGTGTAAGCGATTTCCTCCATCATCTAAGAATAGGCTTGGCAATCCATTCCGTGAAGACCCTCCTCGTGGACAGGATGGTGAAGGTTCTCGATTCCGAAGGCGTCCTGGAATTGAAAGATGATGAATTCATTAAAAAGGAAGACATTATCAAGAACCTAGGCCCACACCTACTGCACGAACGGTTTTAAGGCTGTATAATTGATTTCTTTTAACGATGTACGGCTATTTATTCACCTGTCGTACCCTTGAAACAATTAAAAAATTAAAACCTCGTATCAGGGAAAGTTTTTGCATGTGCATGCTTGTAAAACATATACACTGTTGGTGGCAAAGCTTTACGTCGTAATAAATAGGAATATAGAAACAGGCGATAGTAAAACTGGACAAATCAAAGCCTCGGTACGTTCCAAAATGCTGAGAATTTACCTGTCATCAATTAAATTGTTGAAAAATTAAAATTTACAAATTTTGAACTACCGCTAAACATTTATCTCGCTTCTGATTGGCTGAGAGAAATGCCACCGCTGTCAGTGTAGAAGCTGTATTGTTAAATGTTATGCCAAATATTTCTTTACCTGATTGCCGATCGAACATCACCAAAAAATCTCTCTCGTTTTACGTGGACACCGAGCAATGGCGGTTTTCTTGAAATCCAAAGGATTACGATGACGAAACTTATGAATTCAGTATTTTTGCACAGTAAGACTCACGTAGTTGGTAAAAATCATAATAAATACTAATCTTCATTAAATTATAATCCGTCACGACTCACCTCACGTTCATTTTCAAAAATCTTTCTCGAATTTTAGATTCCCGCCGGTGACAATCGCGTCTCCAAATACCGCGGCGCGTTATTCACTTTCCACTGCGACCTCTCCGTGTCAACATCCTCCCTTTCACCAGTCATTCATTTTCCCCTTTTTCTAATTTAATGCACTCTTTTGAGTATATAATCATCCTCATTAAAACTATGAAGCTACGCCCGAGCTCTCTGTTCGAAGAAACGGCTTCGGAAACGCACTAAATTTCCCATTGTAGCGATAAGTTACGAGCCCATAAGCACGATGCTGTCGTGAGATATATAAGCCGTCCGTCGATATTATTGTCATTAGTATTTATCTGGTCATTTTTACCGAGGTAAAGATATCTTGAATCGCGACGAATAGGAAAGTAGGTATTCGAAACGCTTCGGTCGGACGCAATCGGTAAATAAAATTCCTGGGCACATTCTCGTCGTCGAGGGAAAAGAAATATTTTTTAATGGGACGTTTCTTACCTTACTTGGCTTTTCGACTGAACCTTGCATCCTCACCAAAAGCCGTGCTGCATCGCCTGCACTGGGATGAGGTGTCACATAGCCGTCCTCTACGAAGCTGCAGTAAATCTAATCAATCTCTTATGTGCAACGCTAACCACAGAACGCAACAACGTTGTCACAATCACTTCATACAGGGAGAAACTTGGAGATTTGATAGCTATTTCCATGGATAGAAAACGGCGTAACGAAAGCATGGGGAAACTCGATTCGCAAATCACAAGTACGAACTCTGCTCGCTGGTGATAGCCGCCTACTGAGGCGACACCGATACGATAACATGGCCCTCTGTCGGATTTCGAATATTCTCCATATGACGGAAAATGACGATCTATTTCTAGCGCTCCTCATTTCTGGGAAGAGATCTATGCGTTTATGACTCTGCTACGATTCGCTTTTTCGAGGACTAAAGTTGGATCGAGTTGCGGCGTGCGCTAAAGTATTTGTCAAGGAGATATCTCGCTCCTTGGAAAAGGGATGATATAAAATGGCAATGACTTAATAAGGAAGAAGAAGATGAAGGACGTCGTATCACGAAAACCTAACGTCCACAAAGTATCGACGAAAATTACCACTGTCTCTTCGGAAGAGAGAAGTATCGCACAGAGGCCGAATTAAATCCACCGCAGATTTCCCCACGGAGGAGCTGCATGCGTTGTTTTCCTATTCGCCTCTCCTTACCACCGGGTAATCGTTCGCTGAAACTACCTCCCGTAGCAGGCGTAAGAAGAAACATTCAAGTCGGAAAGAAAATTCAAATGATTTAATATTTCACCAGGCATTTTCAAGGCGCGCTGTGACTTTCACGAAGTAAGATCGCTCGCGAACTTTCTCAACGCTCTTATCGACTACCCTCTCAGCGGAACCGAGATTCTGTATGGCTTTTCCACAAGTTTTACGTATAGATTAAGATTGCACAGATTCTACTATTAAAATTTTTCCCCGCGGATGGTATATGTTCATTTACAGTTTTCCGGTCAAAGAGGTCGACGACTAATCACTCGTTCATATATATATTAATCTCATTCCCCATTTCCCGCACCCTGTCATGACTTTGTCTAAATCATTTCTAAGAACTAATCTATCCTCACTGCTATATATTTCCATGCAGAACACTGTATCGCCCGCAATTATTCTAAGCCTAGTATCAATTCCTCCTCTGAGGTCGTTGGTATATATTATAAAATTAGGAGTGGCCCGATTTCGCTTTGATACGATATTCCGGTGATAAAACTTGCGAAATAGTTCGCACGCCGGAACCCTGCCTTTTAGAGGGGCTAAAAGCGGAAAAGAATATCCGCAATACTGGCGATGGCGGACCCAAAAAAACATTCTCCCGATATGAACAAAAAGAATTATGGAAGGATTTGAAATTTTGGACTTCGGAAGCTTTTCGAATTCTTCGGAAATTTTTCATCTGCAAGCCCACCAGGCTGGCGCATCCTAAGCTCACCGTCGCGAAAATTACACGCTAAATTTTCCTTCCACGACCCATGCTTAAACCGTGTTACCCGCTAAATGATTCGAGCACTTAAATCATATCTCCCGATATCACTTCCAAAATCTAATAGCTCGATCCTAGTGCTCGCCTCAACAAAGCGTTAAAGCAAGAATTAGTTTCCGCTTTGGATGGTAACGGAATGGAAAGGGGAGGAAAGATACAGTTATCTGAAAAGTCTATGGAACTTCAACGGATGCATCTACTGATATACCAAATCTGTTAGCTAGACCTTTCTTTTCTTTGGATTTCTTTTATGCGAAGGCCTCTCGAATAACTATAAATACCGGACTTTTTGATCGATCGCATCTCACCTACGACTCTATAGTACGATAACTTTCCGTTGCTTGCACATGAATTTACTGCACGTGTGTGAAATCAGAGACGTCTTATAGTTGAACTGCCACTAGATTAGCTGGACGTTTCCGATGCATATTTTAAACGACTACCTCCAGTATTGGAATACCAAACGCAGATAACGAATGCCGTAACTTCAGCGGGAATTGGATGTGATGAGCAGAGGATATGAATCCGTCTGCAGGATGCGCTCTTAAAAATATTCTTTGATCGGTCCTTGATAATAAGCGAATGCCAATTGATTCTTGGATAAAGTTTATTTAAAAAGTCACATAAATTACATGTCAAGTATCACTCTTCCATCAGTGTTTACATCAGAAAGTAGCCGAGGTTTTCCTTCCCTTCTGTGCTATCGCTCCTGAATCGAAATCCTCTCCCCAACGGTCGTTGGAGGTAACTGAAACGAGAGTGAAAGAGATTATTCAAAATGTGAAAGAATGACTAGGTTCACTGTCAGAATGAAAGAGCATCACCCGTTTGCCAAAACCTCTGTTTCCGGAATGTAAACGATACGGTTAAGTAATTCGAAATCTCAGCAACGGTTCGAAAAGTATCATATCTACCATATCTAATGAAGATGTCTGATGAATCCGGAGAGAAATAAAAAAGAATATATTTTTCTCTTCCTGTGGCACTTGGGAAATGCATTCGGTTTTAGTTGAGTGAACGGAAATGTTCTGCCAAATATCAGGAAATTGGTGGTTGATGAACTCCATCAAATCCTCGTCCCTTCACAGAGGATGAACGAATGCAAGTTCTTTGAGGAAAGTTTGCTTGGTGCCCTAAGAAGGAAGATAATGCCTGTAGCATTCAACGGCAACGTATCCCTTTGAGAAGCAAGAAAGCAGAATGAGGGAACAACTTTATTTTTTGGTAGGTTTATCTCAAGAGTGGTTAACCTTGGATCTTACAGGGATGTTAAATTGAAAAATATGGAATCGCAGTTGCACCTACTGAAGGAAGGCGGCTAGAAGGTACGCTATAACAGGAATCATGAAAAATGGAAATTCTCAATAATGAAGGAGTGAACACAGAGCTGAATATGAAACAAATCGAGGAGGGTCAAGTCACTGCAAGTCACTTTATTGGAGTGTCTTCCATGTAGCATATCAGACGTTGCAAGATCCTAGAAATATTTGGTCGAATCCTTGAAATAGTCAAAAGAAGATGCCACTTCTTGCTCCTCGAACGAATGCTAGAAGCAAAGGAAAGGATGAAGAAGTGAGTGAGTGAGGAAGTAAACAAGTCGTATTTAAAATCAGCCCCTGAACGCTAGGAAGCATGACGGAATTCTGAAGAACATTGCCACGGTGCACAGAAAATATTTCCGAGGAAACACTCAAGACTTGGTTACATATTGGCAGTTGAAAACTCTGGAAATATGAAGCAAGGATATGGTCGAGCATTCACGAAGGAGATGGGAGGTCCAAAGATACACAAAATCGTCCGGTATAGAAGATAAAAAGGGCTGAAAAGATGTGAATTTGCTCACAATCTACCTCATAGTCAAGTGCATCGCGAAGCAGCAACAGTAGAGAGAGAGGAGAAATAAAACAGTTTATCAACAAGGAATGACCTAACTGCAGGTAGAATGGAAACCGATGATGCTATGGCTCATGGGCCCATCTTGATGTTCTTCAGTTTGATTTGCAACAAAAAGGAATATGGTCTTCTTCCACAAGTAAGAAATGGCCCATTGCATGAAAAGGCTCATTTTTCATCAAATAGTAGTTTCAGTTCAGTAGCAACGAAAGAAAAATATGACCAGGTCCAAATCGTACCTTGAGAAGGTAGTCTACTCAGCTGTTCAAAGGTGTAAGCGATTTCCTCCATCATCTAAGAATAGGCTTGGCAATCCATTCCGTGAAGACCCTCCTCGTGGACAGGATGGTGAAGGTTCTCGATTCCGAAGGCGTCCTGGAATTGAAAGATGATGAATTCATTAAAAAGGAAGACATTATCAAGAACCTAGGCCCACACCTACTGCACGAACGGTTTTAAGGCTGTATAATTGATTTCTTTTAACGATGTACGGCTATTTATTCACCTGTCGTACCCTTGAAACAATTAAAAAATTAAAACCTCGTATCAGGGAAAGTTTTTGCATGTGCATGCTTGTAAAACATATACACTGTTGGTGGCAAAGCTTTACGTCGTAATAAATAGGAATATAGAAACAGGCGATAGTAAAACTGGACAAATCAAAGCCTCGGTACGTTCCAAAATGCTGAGAATTTACCTGTCATCAATTAAATTGTTGAAAAATTAAAATTTACAAATTTTGAACTACCGCTAAACATTTATCTCGCTTCTGATTGGCTGAGAGAAATGCCACCGCTGTCAGTGTAGAAGCTGTATTGTTAAATTTTATGCCAAATATTTCTTTACCTGATTGCCGATCGAACATCACCAAAAAATCTCTCTCGTTTTACGTGGACACCGAGCAATGGCGGTTTTCTTGAAATCCAAAGGATTACGATGACGAAACTTATGAATTCAGTATTTTTGCACAGTAAGACTCACGTAGTTGGTAAAAATCATAATAAATACTAATCTTCATTAAATTATAATCCGTCACGACTCACCTCACGTTCATTTTCAAAAATCTTTCTCGAATTTTAGATTCCCGCCGGTGACAATCGCGTCTCCAAATACCGCGGCGCGTTATTCACTTTCCACTGCGACCTCTCCGTGTCAACATCCTCCCTTTCACCAGTCATTCATTTTCCCCTTTTTCTAATTTAATGCACTCTTTTGAGTATATAATCATCCTCATTAAAACTATGAAGCTACGCCCGAGCTCTCTGTTCGAAGAAACGGCTTCGGAAACGCACTAAATTTCCCATTGTAGCGATAAGTTACGAGCCCATAAGCACGATGCTGTCGTGAGATATATAAGCCGTCCGTCGATATTATTGTCATTAGTATTTATCTGGTCATTTTTACCGAGGTAAAGATATCTTGAATCGCGACGAATAGGAAAGTAGGTATTCGAAACGCTTCGGTCGGACGCAATCGGTAAATAAAATTCCTGGGCACATTCTCGTCGTCGAGGGAAAAGAAATATTTTTTAATGGGACGTTTCTTACCTTACTTGGCTTTTCGACTGAACCTTGCATCCTCACCAAAAGCCGTGCTGCATCGCCTGCACTGGGATGAGGTGTCACATAGCCGTCCTCTACGAAGCTGCAGTAAATCTAATCAATCTCTTATGTGCAACGCTAACCACAGAACGCAACAACGTTGTCACAATCACTTCATACAGGGAGAAACTTGGAGATTTGATAGCTATTTCCATGGATAGAAAACGGCGTAACGAAAGCATGGGGAAACTCGATTCGCAAATCACAAGTACGAACTCTGCTCGCTGGTGATAGCCGCCTACTGAGGCGACACCGATACGATAACATGGCCCTCTGTCGGATTTCGAATATTCTCCATATGACGGAAAATGACGATCTATTTCTAGCGCTCCTCATTTCTGGGAAGAGATCTATGCGTTTATGACTCTGCTACGATTCGCTTTTTCGAGGACTAAAGTTGGATCGAGTTGCGGCGTGCGCTAAAGTATTTGTCAAGGAGATATCTCGCTCCTTGGAAAAGGGATGATATAAAATGGCAATGACTTAATAAGGAAGAAGAAGATGAAGGACGTCGTATCACGAAAACCTAACGTCCACAAAGTATCGACGAAAATTACCACTGTCTCTTCGGAAGAGAGAAGTATCGCACAGAGGCCGAATTAAATCCACCGCAGATTTCCCCACGGAGGAGCTGCATGCGTTGTTTTCCTATTCGCCTCTCCTTACCACCGGGTAATCGTTCGCTGAAACTACCTCCCGTAGCAGGCGTAAGAAGAAACATTCAAGTCGGAAAGAAAATTCAAATGATTTAATATTTCACCAGGCATTTTCAAGGCGCGCTGTGACTTTCACGAAGTAAGATCGCTCGCGAACTTTCTCAACGCTCTTATCGACTACCCTCTCAGCGGAACCGAGATTCTGTATGGCTTTTCCACAAGTTTTACGTATAGATTAAGATTGCACAGATTCTACTATTAAAATTTTTCCCCGCGGATGGTATATGTTCATTTACAGTTTTCCGGTCAAAGAGGTCGACGACTAATCACTCGTTCATATATATATTAATCTCATTCCCCATTTCCCGCACCCTGTCATGACTTTGTCTAAATCATTTCTAAGAACTAATCTATCCTCACTGCTATATATTTCCATGCAGAACACTGTATCGCCCGCAATTATTCTAAGCCTAGTATCAATTCCTCCTCTGAGGTCGTTGGTATATATTATAAAATTAGGAGTGGCCCGATTTCGCTTTGATACGATATTCCGGTGATAAAACTTGCGAAATAGTTCGCACGCCGGAACCCTGCCTTTTAGAGGGGCTAAAAGCGGAAAAGAATATCCGCAATACTGGCGATGGCGGACCCAAAAAAACATTCTCCCGATATGAACAAAAAGAATTATGGAAGGATTTGAAATTTTGGACTTCGGAAGCTTTTCGAATTCTTCGGAAATTTTTCATCTGCAAGCCCACCAGGCTGGCGCATCCTAAGCTCACCGTCGCGAAAATTACACGCTAAATTTTCCTTCCACGACCCATGCTTAAACCGTGTTACCCGCTAAATGATTCGAGCACTTAAATCATATCTCCCGATATCACTTCCAAAATCTAATAGCTCGATCCTAGTGCTCGCCTCAACAAAGCGTTAAAGCAAGAATTAGTTTCCGCTTTGGATGGTAACGGAATGGAAAGGGGAGGAAAGATACAGTTATCTGAAAAGTCTATGGAACTTCAACGGATGCATCTACTGATATACCAAATCTGTTAGCTAGACCTTTCTTTTCTTTGGATTTCTTTTATGCGAAGGCCTCTCGAATAACTATAAATACCGGACTTTTTGATCGATCGCATCTCACCTACGACTCTATAGTACGATAACTTTCCGTTGCTTGCACATGAATTTACTGCACGTGTGTGAAATCAGAGACGTCTTATAGTTGAACTGCCACTAGATTAGCTGGACGTTTCCGATGCATATTTTAAACGACTACCTCCAGTATTGGAATACCAAACGCAGATAACGAATGCCGTAACTTCAGCGGGAATTGGATGTGATGAGCAGAGGATATGAATCCGTCTGCAGGATGCGCTCTTAAAAATATTCTTTGATCGGTCCTTGATAATAAGCGAATGCCAATTGATTCTTGGATAAAGTTTATTTAAAAAGTCACATAAATTACATGTCAAGTATCACTCTTCCATCAGTGTTTACATCAGAAAGTAGCCGAGGTTTTCCTTCCCTTCTGTGCTATCGCTCCTGAATCGAAATCCTCTCCCCAACGGTCGTTGGAGGTAACTGAAACGAGAGTGAAAGAGATTATTCAAAATGTGAAAGAATGACTAGGTTCACTGTCAGAATGAAAGAGCATCACCCGTTTGCCAAAACCTCTGTTTCCGGAATGTAAACGATACGGTTAAGTAATTCGAAATCTCAGCAACGGTTCGAAAAGTATCATATCTACCATATCTAATGAAGATGTCTGATGAATCCGGAGAGAAATAAAAAAGAATATATTTTTCTCTTCCTGTGGCACTTGGGAAATGCATTCGGTTTTAGTTGAGTGAACGGAAATGTTCTGCCAAATATCAGGAAATTGGTGGTTGATGAACTCCATCAAATCCTCGTCCCTTCACAGAGGATGAACGAATGCAAGTTCTTTGAGGAAAGTTTGCTTGGTGCCCTAAGAAGGAAGATAATGCCTGTAGCATTCAACGGCAACGTATCCCTTTGAGAAGCAAGAAAGCAGAATGAGGGAACAACTTTATTTTTTGGTAGGTTTATCTCAAGAGTGGTTAACCTTGGATCTTACAGGGATGTTAAATTGAAAAATATGGAATCGCAGTTGCACCTACTGAAGGAAGGCGGCTAGAAGGTACGCTATAACAGGAATCATGAAAAATGGAAATTCTCAATAATGAAGGAGTGAACACAGAGCTGAATATGAAACAAATCGAGGAGGGTCAAGTCACTGCAAGTCACTTTATTGGAGTGTCTTCCATGTAGCATATCAGACGTTGCAAGATCCTAGAAATATTTGGTCGAATCCTTGAAATAGTCAAAAGAAGATGCCACTTCTTGCTCCTCGAACGAATGCTAGAAGCAAAGGAAAGGATGAAGAAGTGAGTGAGTGAGGAAGTAAACAAGTCGTATTTAAAATCAGCCCCTGAACGCTAGGAAGCATGACGGAATTCTGAAGAACATTGCCACGGTGCACAGAAAATATTTCCGAGGAAACACTCAAGACTTGGTTACATATTGGCAGTTGAAAACTCTGGAAATATGAAGCAAGGATATGGTCGAGCATTCACGAAGGAGATGGGAGGTCCAAAGATACACAAAATCGTCCGGTATAGAAGATAAAAAGGGCTGAAAAGATGTGAATTTGCTCACAATCTACCTCATAGTCAAGTGCATCGCGAAGCAGCAACAGTAGAGAGAGAGGAGAAATAAAACAGTTTATCAACAAGGAATGACCTAACTGCAGGTAGAATGGAAACCGATGATGCTATGGCTCATGGGCCCATCTTGATGTTCTTCAGTTTGATTTGCAACAAAAAGGAATATGGTCTTCTTCCACAAGTAAGAAATGGCCCATTGCATGAAAAGGCTCATTTTTCATCAAATAGTAGTTTCAGTTCAGTAGCAACGAAAGAAAAATATGACCAGGTCCAAATCGTACCTTGAGAAGGTAGTCTACTCAGCTGTTCAAAGGTGTAAGCGATTTCCTCCATCATCTAAGAATAGGCTTGGCAATCCATTCCGTGAAGACCCTCCTCGTGGACAGGATGGTGAAGGTTCTCGATTCCGAAGGCGTCCTGGAATTGAAAGATGATGAATTCATTAAAAAGGAAGACATTATCAAGAACCTAGGCCCACACCTACTGCACGAACGGTTTTAAGGCTGTATAATTGATTTCTTTTAACGATGTACGGCTATTTATTCACCTGTCGTACCCTTGAAACAATTAAAAAATTAAAACCTCGTATCAGGGAAAGTTTTTGCATGTGCATGCTTGTAAAACATATACACTGTTGGTGGCAAAGCTTTACGTCGTAATAAATAGGAATATAGAAACAGGCGATAGTAAAACTGGACAAATCAAAGCCTCGGTACGTTCCAAAATGCTGAGAATTTACCTGTCATCAATTAAATTGTTGAAAAATTAAAATTTACAAATTTTGAACTACCGCTAAACATTTATCTCGCTTCTGATTGGCTGAGAGAAATGCCACCGCTGTCAGTGTAGAAGCTGTATTGTTAAATGTTATGCCAAATATTTCTTTACCTGATTGCCGATCGAACATCACCAAAAAATCTCTCTCGTTTTACGTGGACACCGAGCAATGGCGGTTTTCTTGAAATCCAAAGGATTACGATGACGAAACTTATGAATTCAGTATTTTTGCACAGTAAGACTCACGTAGTTGGTAAAAATCATAATAAATACTAATCTTCATTAAATTATAATCCGTCACGACTCACCTCACGTTCATTTTCAAAAATCTTTCTCGAATTTTAGATTCCCGCCGGTGACAATCGCGTCTCCAAATACCGCGGCGCGTTATTCACTTTCCACTGCGACCTCTCCGTGTCAACATCCTCCCTTTCACCAGTCATTCATTTTCCCCATTTTCTAATTTAATGCACTCTTTTGAGTATATAATCATCCTCATTAAAACTATGAAGCTACGCCCGAGCTCTCTGTTCGAAGAAACGGCTTCGGAAACGCACTAAATTTCCCATTGTAGCGATAAGTTACGAGCCCATAAGCACGATGCTGTCGTGAGATATATAAGCCGTCCGTCGATATTATTGTCATTAGTATTTATCTGGTCATTTTTACCGAGGTAAAGATATCTTGAATCGCGACGAATAGGAAAGTAGGTATTCGAAACGCTTCGGTCGGACGCAATCGGTAAATAAAATTCCTGGGCACATTCTCGTCGTCGAGGGAAAAGAAATATTTTTTAATGGGACGTTTCTTACCTTACTTGGCTTTTCGACTGAACCTTGCATCCTCACCAAAAGCCGTGCTGCATCGCCTGCACTGGGATGAGGTGTCACATAGCCGTCCTCTACGAAGCTGCAGTAAATCTAATCAATCTCTTATGTGCAACGCTAACCACAGAACGCAACAACGTTGTCACAATCACTTCATACAGGGAGAAACTTGGAGATTTGATAGCTATTTCCATGGATAGAAAACGGCGTAACGAAAGCATGGGGAAACTCGATTCGCAAATCACAAGTACGAACTCTGCTCGCTGGTGATAGCCGCCTACTGAGGCGACACCGATACGATAACATGGCCCTCTGTCGGATTTCGAATATTCTCCATATGACGGAAAATGACGATCTATTTCTAGCGCTCCTCATTTCTGGGAAGAGATCTATGCGTTTATGACTCTGCTACGATTCGCTTTTTCGAGGACTAAAGTTGGATCGAGTTGCGGCGTGCGCTAAAGTATTTGTCAAGGAGATATCTCGCTCCTTGGAAAAGGGATGATATAAAATGGCAATGACTTAATAAGGAAGAAGAAGATGAAGGACGTCGTATCACGAAAACCTAACGTCCACAAAGTATCGACGAAAATTACCACTGTCTCTTCGGAAGAGAGAAGTATCGCACAGAGGCCGAATTAAATCCACCGCAGATTTCCCCACGGAGGAGCTGCATGCGTTGTTTTCCTATTCGCCTCTCCTTACCACCGGGTAATCGTTCGCTGAAACTACCTCCCGTAGCAGGCGTAAGAAGAAACATTCAAGTCGGAAAGAAAATTCAAATGATTTAATATTTCACCAGGCATTTTCAAGGCGCGCTGTGACTTTCACGAAGTAAGATCGCTCGCGAACTTTCTCAACGCTCTTACCGACTACCCTCTCAGCGGAACCGAGATTCTGTATGGCTTTTCCACAAGTTTTACGTATAGATTAAGATTGCACAGATTCTACTATTAAAATTTTTCCCCGCGGATGGTATATGTTCATTTACAGTTTTCCGGTCAAAGAGGTCGACGACTAATCACTCGTTCATATATATATTAATCTCATTCCCCATTTCCCGCACCCTGTCATGACTTTGTCTAAATCATTTCTAAGAACTAATCTATCCTCACTGCTATATATTTCCATGCAGAACACTGTATCGCCCGCAATTATTCTAAGCCTAGTATCAATTCCTCCTCTGAGGTCGTTGGTATATATTATAAAATTAGGAGTGGCCCGATTTCGCTTTGATACGATATTCCGGTGATAAAACTTGCGAAATAGTTCGCACGCCGGAACCCTGCCTTTTAGAGGGGCTAAAAGCGGAAAAGAATATCCGCAATACTGGCGATGGCGGACCCAAAAAAACATTCTCCCGATATGAACAAAAAGAATTATGGAAGGATTTGAAATTTTGGACTTCGGAAGCTTTTCGAATTCTTCGGAAATTTTTCATCTGCAAGCCCACCAGGCTGGCGCATCCTAAGCTCACCGTCGCGAAAATTACACGCTAAATTTTCCTTCCACGACCCATGCTTAAACCGTGTTACCCGCTAAATGATTCGAGCACTTAAATCATATCTCCCGATATCACTTCCAAAATCTAATAGCTCGATCCTAGTGCTCGCCTCAACAAAGCGTTAAAGCAAGAATTAGTTTCCGCTTTGGATGGTAACGGAATGGAAAGGGGAGGAAAGATACAGTTATCTGAAAAGTCTATGGAACTTCAACGGATGCATCTACTGATATACCAAATCTGTTAGCTAGACCTTTCTTTTCTTTGGATTTCTTTTATGCGAAGGCCTCTCGAATAACTATAAATACCGGACTTTTTGATCGATCGCATCTCACCTACGACTCTATAGTACGATAACTTTCCGTTGCTTGCACATGAATTTACTGCACGTGTGTGAAATCAGAGACGTCTTATAGTTGAACTGCCACTAGATTAGCTGGACGTTTCCGATGCATATTTTAAACGACTACCTCCAGTATTGGAATACCAAACGCAGATAACGAATGCCGTAACTTCAGCGGGAATTGGATGTGATGAGCAGAGGATATGAATCCGTCTGCAGGATGCGCTCTTAAAAATATTCTTTGATCGGTCCTTGATAATAAGCGAATGCCAATTGATTCTTGGATAAAGTTTATTTAAAAAGTCACATAAATTACATGTCAAGTATCACTCTTCCATCAGTGTTTACATCAGAAAGTAGCCGAGGTTTTCCTTCCCTTCTGTGCTATCGCTCCTGAATCGAAATCCTCTCCCCAACGGTCGTTGGAGGTAACTGAAACGAGAGTGAAAGAGATTATTCAAAATGTGAAAGAATGACTAGGTTCACTGTCAGAATGAAAGAGCATCACCCGTTTGCCAAAACCTCTGTTTCCGGAATGTAAACGATACGGTTAAGTAATTCGAAATCTCAGCAACGGTTCGAAAAGTATCATATCTACCATATCTAATGAAGATGTCTGATGAATCCGGAGAGAAATAAAAAAGAATATATTTTTCTCTTCCTGTGGCACTTGGGAAATGCATTCGGTTTTAGTTGAGTGAACGGAAATGTTCTGCCAAATATCAGGAAATTGGTGGTTGATGAACTCCATCAAATCCTCGTCCCTTCACAGAGGATGAACGAATGCAAGTTCTTTGAGGAAAGTTTGCTTGGTGCCCTAAGAAGGAAGATAATGCCTGTAGCATTCAACGGCAACGTATCCCTTTGAGAAGCAAGAAAGCAGAATGAGGGAACAACTTTATTTTTTGGTAGGTTTATCTCAAGAGTGGTTAACCTTGGATCTTACAGGGATGTTAAATTGAAAAATATGGAATCGCAGTTGCACCTACTGAAGGAAGGCGGCTAGAAGGTACGCTATAACAGGAATCATGAAAAATGGAAATTCTCAATAATGAAGGAGTGAACACAGAGCTGAATATGAAACAAATCGAGGAGGGTCAAGTCACTGCAAGTCACTTTATTGGAGTGTCTTCCATGTAGCATATCAGACGTTGCAAGATCCTAGAAATATTTGGTCGAATCCTTGAAATAGTCAAAAGAAGATGCCACTTCTTGCTCCTCGAACGAATGCTAGAAGCAAAGGAAAGGATGAAGAAGTGAGTGAGTGAGGAAGTAAACAAGTCGTATTTAAAATCAGCCCCTGAACGCTAGGAAGCATGACGGAATTCTGAAGAACATTGCCACGGTGCACAGAAAATATTTCCGAGGAAACACTCAAGACTTGGTTACATATTGGCAGTTGAAAACTCTGGAAATATGAAGCAAGGATATGGTCGAGCATTCACGAAGGAGATGGGAGGTCCAAAGATACACAAAATCGTCCGGTATAGAAGATAAAAAGGGCTGAAAAGATGTGAATTTGCTCACAATCTACCTCATAGTCAAGTGCATCGCGAAGCAGCAACAGTAGAGAGAGAGGAGAAATAAAACAGTTTATCAACAAGGAATGACCTAACTGCAGGTAGAATGGAAACCGATGATGCTATGGCTCATGGGCCCATCTTGATGTTCTTCAGTTTGATTTGCAACAAAAAGGAATATGGTCTTCTTCCACAAGTAAGAAATGGCCCATTGCATGAAAAGGCTCATTTTTCATCAAATAGTAGTTTCAGTTCAGTAGCAACGAAAGAAAAATATGACCAGGTCCAAATCGTACCTTGAGAAGGTAGTCTACTCAGCTGTTCAAAGGTGTAAGCGATTTCCTCCATCATCTAAGAATAGGCTTGGCAATCCATTCCGTGAAGACCCTCCTCGTGGACAGGATGGTGAAGGTTCTCGATTCCGAAGGCGTCCTGGAATTGAAAGATGATGAATTCATTAAAAAGGAAGACATTATCAAGAACCTAGGCCCACACCTACTGCACGAACGGTTTTAAGGCTGTATAATTGATTTCTTTTAACGATGTACGGCTATTTATTCACCTGTCGTACCCTTGAAACAATTAAAAAATTAAAACCTCGTATCAGGGAAAGTTTTTGCATGTGCATGCTTGTAAAACATATACACTGTTGGTGGCAAAGCTTTACGTCGTAATAAATAGGAATATAGAAACAGGCGATAGTAAAACTGGACAAATCAAAGCCTCGGTACGTTCCAAAATGCTGAGAATTTACCTGTCATCAATTAAATTGTTGAAAAATTAAAATTTACAAATTTTGAACTACCGCTAAACATTTATCTCGCTTCTGATTGGCTGAGAGAAATGCCACCGCTGTCAGTGTAGAAGCTGTATTGTTAAATGTTATGCCAAATATTTCTTTACCTGATTGCCGATCGAACATCACCAAAAAATCTCTCTCGTTTTACGTGGACACCGAGCAATGGCGGTTTTCTTGAAATCCAAAGGATTACGATGACGAAACTTATGAATTCAGTATTTTTGCACAGTAAGACTCACGTAGTTGGTAAAAATCATAATAAATACTAATCTTCATTAAATTATAATCCGTCACGACTCACCTCACGTTCATTTTCAAAAATCTTTCTCGAATTTTAGATTCCCGCCGGTGACAATCGCGTCTCCAAATACCGCGGCGCGTTATTCACTTTCCACTGCGACCTCTCCGTGTCAACATCCTCCCTTTCACCAGTCATTCATTTTCCCCATTTTCTAATTTAATGCACTCTTTTGAGTATATAATCATCCTCATTAAAACTATGAAGCTACGCCCGAGCTCTCTGTTCGAAGAAACGGCTTCGGAAACGCACTAAATTTCCCATTGTAGCGATAAGTTACGAGCCCATAAGCACGATGCTGTCGTGAGATATATAAGCCGTCCGTCGATATTATTGTCATTAGTATTTATCTGGTCATTTTTACCGAGGTAAAGATATCTTGAATCGCGACGAATAGGAAGCTAGGTATTCGAAACGCTTCGGTCGGACGCAATCGGTAAATAAAATTCCTGGGCACATTCTCGTCGTCGAGGGAAAAGAAATATTTTTTAATGGGACGTTTCTTACCTTACTTGGCTTTTCGACTGAACCTTGCATCCTCACCAAAAGCCGTGCTGCATCGCCTGCACTGGGATGAGGTGTCACATAGCCGTCCTCTACGAAGCTGCAGTAAATCTAATCAATCTCTTATGTGCAACGCTAACCACAGAACGCAACAACGTTGTCACAATCACTTCATACAGGGAGAAACTTGGAGATTTGATAGCTATTTCCATGGATAGAAAACGGCGTAACGAAAGCATGGGGAAACTCGATTCGCAAATCACAAGTACGAACTCTGCTCGCTGGTGATAGCCGCCTACTGAGGCGACACCGATACGATAACATGGCCCTCTGTCGGATTTCGAATATTCTCCATATGACGGAAAATGACGATCTATTTCTAGCGCTCCTCATTTCTGGGAAGAGATCTATGCGTTTATGACTCTGCTACGATTCGCTTTTTCGAGGACTAAAGTTGGATCGAGTTGCGGCGTGCGCTAAAGTATTTGTCAAGGAGATATCTCGCTCCTTGGAAAAGGGATGATATAAAATGGCAATGACTTAATAAGGAAGAAGAAGATGAAGGACGTCGTATCACGAAAACCTAACGTCCACAAAGTATCGACGAAAATTACCACTGTCTCTTCGGAAGAGAGAAGTATCGCACAGAGGCCGAATTAAATCCACCGCAGATTTCCCCACGGAGGAGCTGCATGCGTTGTTTTCCTATTCGCCTCTCCTTACCACCGGGTAATCGTTCGCTGAAACTACCTCCCGTAGCAGGCGTAAGAAGAAACATTCAAGTCGGAAAGAAAATTCAAATGATTTAATATTTCACCAGGCATTTTCAAGGCGCGCTGTGACTTTCACGAAGTAAGATCGCTCGCGAACTTTCTCAACGCTCTTACCGACTACCCTCTCAGCGGAACCGAGATTCTGTATGGCTTTTCCACAAGTTTTACGTATAGATTAAGATTGCACAGATTCTACTATTAAAATTTTTCCCCGCGGATGGTATATGTTCATTTACAGTTTTCCGGTCAAAGAGGTCGACGACTAATCACTCGTTCATATATATATTAATCTCATTCCCCATTTCCCGCACCCTGTCATGACTTTGTCTAAATCATTTCTAAGAACTAATCTATCCTCACTGCTATATATTTCCATGCAGAACACTGTATCGCCCGCAATTATTCTAAGCCTAGTATCAATTCCTCCTCTGAGGTCGTTGGTATATATTATAAAATTAGGAGTGGCCCGATTTCGCTTTGATACGATATTCCGGTGATAAAACTTGCGAAATAGTTCGCACGCCGGAACCCTGCCTTTTAGAGGGGCTAAAAGCGGAAAAGAATATCCGCAATACTGGCGATGGCGGACCCAAAAAAACATTCTCCCGATATGAACAAAAAGAATTATGGAAGGATTTGAAATTTTGGACTTCGGAAGCTTTTCGAATTCTTCGGAAATTTTTCATCTGCAAGCCCACCAGGCTGGCGCATCCTAAGCTCACCGTCGCGAAAATTACACGCTAAATTTTCCTTCCACGACCCATGCTTAAACCGTGTTACCCGCTAAATGATTCGAGCACTTAAATCATATCTCCCGATATCACTTCCAAAATCTAATAGCTCGATCCTAGTGCTCGCCTCAACAAAGCGTTAAAGCAAGAATTAGTTTCCGCTTTGGATGGTAACGGAATGGAAAGGGGAGGAAAGATACAGTTATCTGAAAAGTCTATGGAACTTCAACGGATGCATCTACTGATATACCAAATCTGTTAGCTAGACCTTTCTTTTCTTTGGATTTCTTTTATGCGAAGGCCTCTCGAATAACTATAAATACCGGACTTTTTGATCGATCGCATCTCACCTACGACTCTATAGTACGATAACTTTCCGTTGCTTGCACATGAATTTACTGCACGTGTGTGAAATCAGAGACGTCTTATAGTTGAACTGCCACTAGATTAGCTGGACGTTTCCGATGCATATTTTAAACGACTACCTCCAGTATTGGAATACCAAACGCAGATAACGAATGCCGTAACTTCAGCGGGAATTGGATGTGATGAGCAGAGGATATGAATCCGTCTGCAGGATGCGCTCTTAAAAATATTCTTTGATCGGTCCTTGATAATAAGCGAATGCCAATTGATTCTTGGATAAAGTTTATTTAAAAAGTCACATAAATTACATGTCAAGTATCACTCTTCCATCAGTGTTTACATCAGAAAGTAGCCGAGGTTTTCCTTCCCTTCTGTGCTATCGCTCCTGAATCGAAATCCTCTCCCCAACGGTCGTTGGAGGTAACTGAAACGAGAGTGAAAGAGATTATTCAAAATGTGAAAGAATGACTAGGTTCACTGTCAGAATGAAAGAGCATCACCCGTTTGCCAAAACCTCTGTTTCCGGAATGTAAACGATACGGTTAAGTAATTCGAAATCTCAGCAACGGTTCGAAAAGTATCATATCTACCATATCTAATGAAGATGTCTGATGAATCCGGAGAGAAATAAAAAAGAATATATTTTTCTCTTCCTGTGGCACTTGGGAAATGCATTCGGTTTTAGTTGAGTGAACGGAAATGTTCTGCCAAATATCAGGAAATTGGTGGTTGATGAACTCCATCAAATCCTCGTCCCTTCACAGAGGATGAACGAATGCAAGTTCTTTGAGGAAAGTTTGCTTGGTGCCCTAAGAAGGAAGATAATGCCTGTAGCATTCAACGGCAACGTATCCCTTTGAGAAGCAAGAAAGCAGAATGAGGGAACAACTTTATTTTTTGGTAGGTTTATCTCAAGAGTGGTTAACCTTGGATCTTACAGGGATGTTAAATTGAAAAATATGGAATCGCAGTTGCACCTACTGAAGGAAGGCGGCTAGAAGGTACGCTATAACAGGAATCATGAAAAATGGAAATTCTCAATAATGAAGGAGTGAACACAGAGCTGAATATGAAACAAATCGAGGAGGGTCAAGTCACTGCAAGTCACTTTATTGGAGTGTCTTTCATGTAGCATATCAGACGTTGCAAGATCCTAGAAATATTTGGTCGAATCCTTGAAATAGTCAAAAGAAGATGCCACTTCTTGCTCCTCGAACGAATGCTAGAAGCAAAGGAAAGGATGAAGAAGTGAGTGAGTGAGGAAGTAAACAAGTCGTATTTAAAATCAGCCCCTGAACGCTAGGAAGCATGACGGAATTCTGAAGAACATTGCCACGGTGCACAGAAAATATTTCCGAGGAAACACTCAAGACTTGGTTACATATTGGCAGTTGAAAACTCTGGAAATATGAAGCAAGGATATGGTCGAGCATTCACGAAGGAGATGGGAGGTCCAAAGATACACAAAATCGTCCGGTATAGAAGATAAAAAGGGCTGAAAAGATGTGAATTTGCTCACAATCTACCTCATAGTCAAGTGCATCGCGAAGCAGCAACAGTAGAGAGAGAGGAGAAATAAAACAGTTTATCAACAAGGAATGACCTAACTGCAGGTAGAATGGAAACCGATGATGCTATGGCTCATGGGCCCATCTTGATGTTCTTCAGTTTGATTTGCAACAAAAAGGAATATGGTCTTCTTCCACAAGTAAGAAATGGCCCATTGCATGAAAAGGCTCATTTTTCATCAAATAGTAGTTTCAGTTCAGTAGCAACGAAAGAAAAATATGACCAGGTCCAAATCGTACCTTGAGAAGGTAGTCTACTCAGCTGTTCAAAGGTGTAAGCGATTTCCTCCATCATCTAAGAATAGGCTTGGCAATCCATTCCGTGAAGACCCTCCTCGTGGACAGGATGGTGAAGGTTCTCGATTCCGAAGGCGTCCTGGAATTGAAAGATGATGAATTCATTAAAAAGGAAGACATTATCAAGAACCTAGGCCCACACCTACTGCACGAACGGTTTTAAGGCTGTATAATTGATTTCTTTTAACGATGTACGGCTATTTATTCACCTGTCGTACCCTTGAAACAATTAAAAAATTAAAACCTCGTATCAGGGAAAGTTTTTGCATGTGCATGCTTGTAAAACATATACACTGTTGGTGGCAAAGCTTTACGTCGTAATAAATAGGAATATAGAAACAGGCGATAGTAAAACTGGACAAATCAAAGCCTCGGTACGTTCCAAAATGCTGAGAATTTACCTGTCATCAATTAAATTGTTGAAAAATTAAAATTTACAAATTTTGAACTACCGCTAAACATTTATCTCGCTTCTGATTGGCTGAGAGAAATGCCACCGCTGTCAGTGTAGAAGCTGTATTGTTAAATGTTATGCCAAATATTTCTTTACCTGATTGCCGATCGAACATCACCAAAAAATCTCTCTCGTTTTACGTGGACACCGAGCAATGGCGGTTTTCTTGAAATCCAAAGGATTACGATGACGAAACTTATGAATTCAGTATTTTTGCACAGTAAGACTCACGTAGTTGGTAAAAATCATAATAAATACTAATCTTCATTAAATTATAATCCGTCACGACTCACCTCACGTTCATTTTCAAAAATCTTTCTCGAATTTTAGATTCCCGCCGGTGACAATCGCGTCTCCAAATACCGCGGCGCGTTATTCACTTTCCACTGCGACCTCTCCGTGTCAACATCCTCCCTTTCACCAGTCATTCATTTTCCCCATTTTCTAATTTAATGCACTCTTTTGAGTATATAATCATCCTCATTAAAACTATGAAGCTACGCCCGAGCTCTCTGTTCGAAGAAACGGCTTCGGAAACGCACTAAATTTCCCATTGTAGCGATAAGTTACGAGCCCATAAGCACGATGCTGTCGTGAGATATATAAGCCGTCCGTCGATATTATTGTCATTAGTATTTATCTGGTCATTTTTACCGAGGTAAAGATATCTTGAATCGCGACGAATAGGAAAGTAGGTATTCGAAACGCTTCGGTCGGACGCAATCGGTAAATAAAATTCCTGGGCACATTCTCGTCGTCGAGGGAAAAGAAATATTTTTTAATGGGACGTTTCTTACCTTACTTGGCTTTTCGACTGAACCTTGCATCCTCACCAAAAGCCGTGCTGCATCGCCTGCACTGGGATGAGGTGTCACATAGCCGTCCTCTACGAAGCTGCAGTAAATCTAATCAATCTCTTATGTGCAACGCTAACCACAGAACGCAACAACGTTGTCACAATCACTTCATACAGGGAGAAACTTGGAGATTTGATAGCTATTTCCATGGATAGAAAACGGCGTAACGAAAGCATGGGGAAACTCGATTCGCAAATCACAAGTACGAACTCTGCTCGCTGGTGATAGCCGCCTACTGAGGCGACACCGATACGATAACATGGCCCTCTGTCGGATTTCGAATATTCTCCATATGACGGAAAATGACGATCTATTTCTAGCGCTCCTCATTTCTGGGAAGAGATCTATGCGTTTATGACTCTGCTACGATTCGCTTTTTCGAGGACTAAAGTTGGATCGAGTTGCGGCGTGCGCTAAAGTATTTGTCAAGGAGATATCTCGCTCCTTGGAAAAGGGATGATATAAAATGGCAATGACTTAATAAGGAAGAAGAAGATGAAGGACGTCGTATCACGAAAACCTAACGTCCACAAAGTATCGACGAAAATTACCACTGTCTCTTCGGAAGAGAGAAGTATCGCACAGAGGCCGAATTAAATCCACCGCAGATTTCCCCACGGAGGAGCTGCATGCGTTGTTTTCCTATTCGCCTCTCCTGACCACCGGGTAATCGTTCGCTGAAACTACCTCCCGTAGCAGGCGTAAGAAGAAACATTCAAGTCGGAAAGAAAATTCAAATGATTTAATATTTCACCAGGCATTTTCAAGGCGCGCTGTGACTTTCACGAAGTAAGATCGCTCGCGAACTTTCTCAACGCTCTTACCGACTACCCTCTCAGCGGAACCGAGATTCTGTATGGCTTTTCCACAAGTTTTACGTATAGATTAAGATTGCACAGATTCTACTATTAAAATTTTTCCCCGCGGATGGTATATGTTCATTTACAGTTTTCCGGTCAAAGAGGTCGACGACTAATCACTCGTTCATATATATATTAATCTCATTCCCCATTTTCCGCACCCTGTCATGACTTTGTCTAAATCATTTCTAAGAACTAATCTATCCTCACTGCTATATATTTCCATGCAGAACACTGTATCGCCCGCAATTATTCTAAGCCTAGTATCAATTCCTCCTCTGAGGTCGTTGGTATATATTATAAAATTAGGAGTGGCCCGGTTTCGCTTTGATACGATATTCCGGTGATAAAACTTGCGAAATAGTTCGCACGCCGGAACCCTGCCTTTTAGAGGGGCTAAAAGCGGAAAAGAATATCCGCAATACTGGCGATGGCGGACCCAAAAAAACATTCTCCCGATATGAACAAAAAGAATCATGGAAGGATTTGAAATTTTGGACTTCGGAAGCTTTTCGAATTCTTCGGAAATTTTTCATCTGCAAGCCCACCAGGCTGGCGCATCCTAAGCTCACCGTCGCGAAAATTACACGCTAAATTTTCCTTCCACGACCCATGCTTAAACCGTGTTACCCGCTAAATGATTCGAGCACTTAAATCATATCTCCCGATATCACTTCCAAAATCTAATAGCTCGATCCTAGTGCTCGCCTCAACAAAGCGTTAAAGCAAGAATTAGTTTCCGCTTTGGATGGTAACGGAATGGAAAGGGGAGGAAAGATACAGTTATCTGAAAAGTCTATGGAACTTCAACGGATGCATCTACTGATATACCAAATCTGTTAGCTAGACCTTTCTTTTCTTTGGATTTCTTTTATGCGAAGGCCTCTCGAATAACTATAAATACCGGACTTTTTGATCGATCGCATCTCACCTACGACTCTATAGTACGATAACTTTCCGTTGCTTGCACATGAATTTACTGCACGTGTGTGAAATCAGAGACGTCTTATAGTTGAACTGCCACTAGATTAGCTGGACGTTTCCGATGCATATTTTAAACGACTACCTCCAGTATTGGAATACCAAAGGCAGATAACGAATGCCGTAACTTCAGCGGGAATTGGATGTGATGAGCAGAGGATATGAATCCGTCTGCAGGATGCGCTCTTAAAAATATTCTTTGATCGGTCCTTGATAATAAGCGAATGCCAATTGATTCTTGGATAAAGTTTATTTAAAAAGTCACATAAATTACATGTCAAGTATCACTCTTCCATCAGTGTTTACATCAGAAAGTAGCCGAGGTTTTCCTTCCCTTCTGTGCTATCGCTCCTGAATCGAAATCCTCTCCCCAACGGTCGTTGGAGGTAACTGAAACGAGAGTGAAAGAGATTATTCAAAATGTGAAAGAATGACTAGGTTCACTGTCAGAATGAAAGAGCATCACCCGTTTGCCAAAACCTCTGTTTCCGGAATGTAAACGATACGGTTAAGTAATTCGAAATCTCAGCAACGGTTCGAAAAGTATCATATCTACCATATCTAATGAAGATGTCTGATGAATCCGGAGAGAAATAAAAAAGAATATATTTTTCTCTTCCTGTGGCACTTGGGAAATGCATTCGGTTTTAGTTGAGTGAACGGAAATGTTCTGCCAAATATCAGGAAATTGGTGGTTGATGAACTCCATCAAATCCTCGTCCCTTCACAGAGGATGAACGAATGCAAGTTCTTTGAGGAAAGTTTGCTTGGTGCCCTAAGAAGGAAGATAATGCCTGTAGCATTCAACGGCAACGTATCCCTTTGAGAAGCAAGAAAGCAGAATGAGGGAACAACTTTATTTTTTGGTAGGTTTATCTCAAGAGTGGTTAACCTTGGATCTTACAGGGATGTTAAATTGAAAAATATGGAATCGCAGTTGCACCTACTGAAGGAAGGCGGCTAGAAGGTACGCTATAACAGGAATCATGAAAAATGGAAATTCTCAATAATGAAGGAGTGAACACAGAGCTGAATATGAAACAAATCGAGGAGGGTCAAGTCACTGCAAGTCACTTTATTGGAGTGTCTTTCATGTAGCATATCAGACGTTGCAAGATCCTAGAAATATTTGGTCGAATCCTTGAAATAGTCAAAAGAAGATGCCACTTCTTGCTCCTCGAACGAATGCTAGAAGCAAAGGAAAGGATGAAGAAGTGAGTGAGTGAGGAAGTAAACAAGTCGTATTTAAAATCAGCCCCTGAACGCTAGGAAGCATGACGGAATTCTGAAGAACATTGCCACGGTGCACAGAAAATATTTCCGAGGAAACACTCAAGACTTGGTTACATATTGGCAGTTGAAAACTCTGGAAATATGAAGCAAGGATATGGTCGAGCATTCACGAAGGAGATGGGAGGTCCAAAGATACACAAAATCGTCCGGTATAGAAGATAAAAAGGGCTGAAAAGATGTGAATTTGCTCACAATCTACCTCATAGTCAAGTGCATCGCGAAGCAGCAACAGTAGAGAGAGAGGAGAAATAAAACAGTTTATCAACAAGGAATGACCTAACTGCAGGTAGAATGGAAACCGATGATGCTATGGCTCATGGGCCCATCTTGATGTTCTTCAGTTTGATTTGCAACAAAAAGGAATATGGTCTTCTTCCACAAGTAAGAAATGGCCCATTGCATGAAAAGGCTCATTTTTCATCAAATAGTAGTTTCAGTTCAGTAGCAACGAAAGAAAAATATGACCAGGTCCAAATCGTACCTTGAGAAGGTAGTCTACTCAGCTGTTCAAAGGTGTAAGCGATTTCCTCCATCATCTAAGAATAGGCTTGGCAATCCATTCCGTGAAGACCCTCCTCGTGGACAGGATGGTGAAGGTTCTCGATTCCGAAGGCATCCTGGAATTGAAAGATGATGAATTCATTAAAAAGGAAGACATTATCAAGAACCTAGGCCCACACCTACTGCACGAACGGTTTTAAGGCTGTATAATTGATTTCTTTTAACGATGTACGGCTATTTATTCACCTGTCGTACCCTTGAAACAATTAAAAAATTAAAACCTCGTATCAGGGAAAGTTTTTGCATGTGCATGCTTGTAAAACATATACACTGTTGGTGGCAAAGCTTTACGTCGTAATAAATAGGAATATAGAAACAGGCGATAGTAAAACTGGACAAATCAAAGCCTCGGTACGTTCCAAAATGCTGAGAATTTACCTGTCATCAATTAAATTGTTGAAAAATTAAAATTTACAAATTTTGAACTACCGCTAAACATTTATCTCGCTTCTGATTGGCTGAGAGAAATGCCACCGCTGTCAGTGTAGAAGCTGTATTGTTAAATTTTATGCCAAATATTTCTTTACCTGATTGCCGATCGAACATCACCAAAAAATCTCTCTCGTTTTACGTGGACACCGAGCAATGGCGGTTTTCTTGAAATCCAAAGGATTACGATGACGAAACTTATGAATTCAGTATTTTTGCACAGTAAGACTCACGTAGTTGGTAAAAATCATAATAAATACTAATCTTCATTAAATTATAATCCGTCACGACTCACCTCACGTTCATTTTCAAAAATCTTTCTCGAATTTTAGATTCCCGCCGGTGACAATCGCGTCTCCAAATACCGCGGCGCGTTATTCACTTTCCACTGCGACCTCTCCGTGTCAACATCCTCCCTTTCACCAGTCATTCATTTTCCCCTTTTTCTAATTTAATGCACTCTTTTGAGTATATAATCATCCTCGTTAAAACTATGAAGCTACGCCCGAGCTCTCTGTTCGAAGAAACGGCTTCGGAAACGCACTAAATTTCCCATTGTAGCGATAAGTTACGAGCCCATAAGCACGATGCTGTCGTGAGATATATAAGCCGTCCGTCGATATTATTGTCATTAGTATTTATCTGGTCATTTTTACCGAGGTAAAGATATCTTGAATCGCGACGAATAGGAAGCTAGGTATTCGAAACGCTTCGGTCGGACGCAATCGGTAAATAAAATTCCTGGGCACATTCTCGTCGTCGAGGGAAAAGAAATATTTTTTAATGGGACGTTTCTTACCTTACTTGGCTTTTCGACTGAACCTTGCATCCTCACCAAAAGCCGTGCTGCATCGCCTGCACTGGGATGAGGTGTCACATAGCCGTCCTCTACGAAGCTGCAGTAAATCTAATCAATCTCTTATGTGCAACGCTAACCACAGAACGCAACAACGTTGTCACAATCACTTCATACAGGGAGAAACTTGGAGATTTGATAGCTATTTCCATGGATAGAAAACGGCGTAACGAAAGCATGGGGAAACTCGATTCGCAAATCACAAGTACGAACTCTGCTCGCTGGTGATAGCCGCCTACTGAGGCGACACCGATACGATAACATGGCCCTCTGTCGGATTTCGAATATTCTCCATATGACGGAAAATGACGATCTATTTCTAGCGCTCCTCATTTCTGGGAAGAGATCTATGCGTTTATGACTCTGCTACGATTCGCTTTTTCGAGGACTAAAGTTGGATCGAGTTGCGGCGTGCGCTAAAGTATTTGTCAAGGAGATATCTCGCTCCTTGGAAAAGGGATGATATAAAATGGCAATGACTTAATAAGGAAGAAGAAGATGAAGGACGTCGTATCACGAAAACCTAACGTCCACAAAGTATCGACGAAAATTACCACTGTCTCTTCGGAAGAGAGAAGTATCGCACAGAGGCCGAATTAAATCCACCGCAGATTTCCCCACGGAGGAGCTGCATGCGTTGTTTTCCTATTCGCCTCTCCTGACCACCGGGTAATCGTTCGCTGAAACTACCTCCCGTAGCAGGCGTAAGAAGAAACATTCAAGTCGGAAAGAAAATTCAAATGATTTAATATTTCACCAGGCATTTTCAAGGCGCGCTGTGACTTTCACGAAGTAAGATCGCTCGCGAACTTTCTCAACGCTCTTACCGACTACCCTCTCAGCGGAACCGAGATTCTGTATGGCTTTTCCACAAGTTTTACGTATAGATTAAGATTGCACAGATTCTACTATTAAAATTTTTCCCCGCGGATGGTATATGTTCATTTACAGTTTTCCGGTCAAAGAGGTCGACGACTAATCACTCGTTCATATATATATTAATCTCATTCCCCATTTTCCGCACCCTGTCATGACTTTGTCTAAATCATTTCTAAGAACTAATCTATCCTCACTGCTATATATTTCCATGCAGAACACTGTATCGCCCGCAATTATTCTAAGCCTAGTATCAATTCCTCCTCTGAGGTCGTTGGTATATATTATAAAATTAGGAGTGGCCCGATTTCGCTTTGGTACGATATTCCGGTGATAAAACTTGCGAAATAGTTCGCACGCCGGAACCCTGCCTTTTAGAGGGGCTAAAAGCGGAAAAGAATATCCGCAATACTGGCGATGGCGGACCCAAAAAAACATTCTCCCGATATGAACAAAAAGAATTATGGAAGGATTTGAAATTTTGGACTTCGGAAGCTTTTCGAATTCTTCGGAAATTTTTCATCTGCAAGCCCACCAGGCTGGCGCATCCTAAGCTCACCGTCGCGAAAATTACACGCTAATACTTATTCTATAATAAGAATATATTTATCTATGAGACTACTATCGTTTAAATACTCATTTCATTGAATGAAATTACGAACTCGAGGGAACATCATAATCATACCTGTAACTTGAGCGACGCCAACAAAATTAATCAAATTATAATTAATTATTAATAATAAGAATAGGGGTATGAGTAGGCATTCAAAATTAATCTCAGTTTTTTATTAAAATCCATTTATTATGTCACTCAATTTTAGATGAAATACTAAGTTTCTTATTAATAACCTACGCTGAGGTTTTCCAAATGTGTAGCTGTGGTAATGTGCTGTATCCATACTACATGTTTAGACATGATACAATACTTTCGTGAGAAACGAATGCCAAATTATAAATTATTTGTTTAAACTTAAAAAATTAGATTCTTAATTTCTTAAAAATTAAAGATTGTGCAAATGTAAAGAACAGCAGGTATTCTTTTCCATTAAAATATAAACCATTTTAAGTACATGATATTATCATATTTTGCCAAAGGAGTCCAATATAATACGATAAATAAATAAATTAAAGTGATCAAAACAAATCAATAACTTCACAAAAGAGAAATTCTTTCAATCCTTTTCATTAAAATATCAGATGAGGTATTTTCTAGAAATGTAACTATATCGCGTTAAAAGTCAACACTATAATATTAATAGCGATAAATATGTCATACCTGTCATCATTCTAACTCGCACTCCTATATGTAATGCCGAAAGTATCAATTCGATCTTTGAACTGATATTGCTTCAATATAATTCGTAAATGAAAATGAATAGAAAATATCAATGAATTATTTAAATAACTTTTCAAGCGGGAAATATGAAAGAAAAATATACCTCGTTTAAAAGTATAGATTGTCTTCACATTTACATGATTGATTAAAATACATTCACCTTTAAGACTTGCAAAGTCAATTATTAGCTTTATTACGAAAGAAACCTATTTACAAATTTACTTACCTAGTTTACCCAATAGCATCGACGATAGTTCAGGATTTCGGAACAAAAATCTCTCGCTGCCTTTTAACCTAAGTTAATAAGTTAACAATGATAATATTATTAATTAAAAATTAGTTCATGATCGATTTATGAAATAAGAAAGTATTGAGATTTCAAATTTCAAAATTTTCTTTAGCAGAGTGACAACATGACCACACTCGAAGAAATCACTTAAGTAAATGGAAAATTTCCAAATCCGTTAAAGTTAAACAATTCGCCCTCCCTTCTGATTGGCTGTATCCGATTAAACCACGCCCACTTAATGTTCAAATAAATTTTTCATACTTCATAATTTTAAATAAATCACTGATTTTTACCCTAAAACTGAATTTTAAAAGGTTTCTTTCATTTATTCAAATTTGGATAATTTTTATAACTTCCTTTATACTTAGTAATATGTTATTTAAAAATCACTCAAGCTTGGTTTAAGTTTAACATGGCGGCTTCGGTAAAAAAAAATTACCATTCTGTATTCGTTTTTCAATTCAATATGTAAGATAAATCTTTCGGGAAATGCATACACTTTAATCAATTGCAAATAGTTGCATTTTAGTTAAAATATTTGCAATGAATAATGTAACGGATTTGGATATTATAACCAATCTTACGGTATTTCACTATACATTTCATTAATATTATTCGTACCATATTTGGATGCCCTTCAAACAAATTATATGTTAAGATCTTAAATATACGGTGAAATATAAAGATATGAAAGATATAATAGAAAGCAGTTTCTATGCTACTACTAAGCAAAAAAAATCGATTATGATGCGCACAAAAGAAACAGTTCACATTTAATGCAATTTATAGAAACCTGAATCATATCCCATACACATGCTCAAAGTATAATAATATTAATACGGAGTATAAGTTTACGAAGTTTTCAAAACGGAAATAATATAAGTGTGCGAGAAAAAGAATCCCGTCTTTTCCATTTTATTTTCCCGTATATCTGTAAACATTTACCAACAATAACCAGTTTATATTTCAATGTACTAGGAACAAAAGACAAAAATTCCTGTATTAGATAGAAATCTACTCTTTAGACCATATAAAACAGAACATTTTAAGTATCTAAATCTTATGAATGAACGAATAAAAAATCTAATACATGATGAGATGTTCGTATAGCGATAAAAGACTTTTCGATCGGGACTATATGCATGTTATTTATATTTTCATCCATTAAGATTTGGATTGTCAGCAGAAATGGCGAATTATATCAAGGTTATTAAAATGATATTAATTACACTACCATGGCAACTTGGCTGCCACAAGAAAGATATATCACTAAAGCTATGTTCACATACTTATTTTAGCATCAGAATAAAAACTATAATAATTAACGAAGAACCCATGTACAAAGAAAGTTTATATATAAACAGAAGACTGACGTGCGAAAATTGGATTAATGATAGGAATCTAGGCTGAATAACAGAGACTTGATGTAAAGGATGTATATAAAGAACATCAGCCACTCACAGTAGAACTTCTTCAAAGAGGAAGATTAAGAAACTACAGCCATAATAAATGGTTTGGGAAATGCATAGATTAAGAGAAGGCTAAAATTATAATTTCGGAGGTCAGAATATTCATGGTCATGCATAGGACACATGGTTTCCTAATTCATTGCCGAAAGATAATGGAGAAAAATAGGATGTATCCATTAATTAAGTAAAAGCAAGAAAGTGGAAATATTGATGATATGCTATCAAAAGGATGAGAATTTTGATCTTAAGGATGAAAAAGATTTTAATACCGAAGAATGGGCAGTTGAGACAACTTTATGAACTTCACGAAAAAAAGAAGGGAATCACAACCTTTCACCGACAGATAATGTCACTAATTTATGGATATATCAACAAAATTTTCAGTGATATATTTTCAATCCATTGGTTACCTAAGAAAATTAATGGTCCACTCTAATGAAAACACGAATAAAATTCATAAAAGTACTAACTTTGGACGACAGTTTGTACCATCTAAAGCGTGGACTTCTGTTTAGACGATCCTGTTCCTTCTCCATTATATTCGAGGCGTTCTCTCACAGCGTTGTTCTTCATAAGATTCACTTCACTATCTGTTCCAACACTTTTCACAAACCTTACTTTATTTGCACACACTTCAAAAACAAAAATGTCAAATTCAATCCACATTAAACGTATTCATCTTCCTGTTTTAATATGACGAGAACGCGACTTATCTCAAAAAGGTAATAATGAAATTTCTAATCGCAACGCAAGTTATTCACCTTTCAGGAACAGAAAGAATAACTGGAATTTTCGGTCTGCGTCGTATGCATTTACAGACGATAAGTATTCACGTGTTTCTTAGAACAACTGATTCATGCTAGGTAGCGTTGTGAATAAGGTATATTCGATTCGGTTTAACAGCGGAAGTTCCAAGAGCTACTTAAATTCCGCCCATTTAGATCAATGTAATTAGATTAACAGCACATATAAAGAATATAGAAAAGCCAGATTTATCTATCAAACTTGGGTTCATAAGGTTTTAGAAACCTTTTTAATTAACACCCTGCATAAATATTTTTATCTCTGAGCATTTCTATGGCTTATAATTGGGGTTTATATTAATTGAAGCAACCAGACTGGACATACATAGCGTAAGAAATACACTAAAGATCTTTGTCTATTTAAATAAACTGTAAATACACTGAACACTGCCACCTTCGGGCGTTTGGCAAAGAGTGCATGTATCGAGATCCTATTTACCTAATCGAATATAAGTCACAGAAAAAACGAATTCTTGAAACTTTTTGTTTTAGCATTTAATTCTCTTATTCTCCTCACTGTATTGGAACGGCCTACATTGCAGAGAGGTCGCATTATATCTTCCGTGTCTTACTTAAACGAGGTTTCTCTGAACTTTTGTAATCATCTATTTTCTAATGACTTTCATCCCGAGTTCTTAAGCATTGCAGTGACGCTCACTGATCGATCGTAACCATAAATACCTTTCGTTGCACCTTATCTATTTCTCGAGCTCTTCATCGGCTGACGGGGTCCAATAATCTACGATCATATTCGAGGTGAGGCCTCACTAACGCAAAATAGTATCGCTGGCGGACTTTTCTTTGCTTCTTCCGGCTTTTCTCTAAACAAATTCGAATTATTAAGACAGAATAACCATTTCGTTTAATGACAAGTTCCCATCTTTTAAGAAGTTTCATAATTCAATATTTACCAAAAATCCTACGCTTATTGTCAAAAAACTGGTGCAGATGCTTCTTTGCAGTCTAGAGATAATTAAAATAAAGGGAGTTTTGGAGGAAACAAAACAAATGATATTCCGAGAAGTCTCGTCGATATGGAGGGTTAGGTAACACTTCTCAGTTAAGGTCAAATAAATTACAACAATTATGTATATGCAAGTTACGGAATAAATTTGCTACTCAATACAAATAATAATGAAGGCAAACATGCAAGTATTAGATATAATTACAAAATAACTAGTAAAAGTAAAGAAATACAAGTAAAAAACTCAAGCACAAGTGAAGAGATACAAATAAAGATACACAAGTTCATAGATACCAGTACGTAAGAAGAAGTTTATTTTTAACTGATATTGATCATACAATCTATTTGATTTCTCAATATAATAATACAATTAAACAGAATTTTCGTATTGCAGCGTCACAGAATTACGTATAACAGCGCTTAGTATATCTTTACACACTGAATGAAACGGAATTAGATAATTTATATCCTACATAATGTTCCTAACTGTTAATTATAGTTTTAATAATGTAAAATTTATATTTTTAATTCTCTAACGCGCCGTTAAAAACCGTTTTGTTTTGCATATAAACTAGCAATATGAGTGAACATAAGCAAATATTTTAACATCAAGAGATCATTTTCTTGAGACTATATTTTAATTTACATACATCTAAGTTTTCTGGAAATTTTTTATACTTATAAAAATTGGTCTAATATTCATTAACTGAAGAGGATTCTTAGGTGTAACTCCACATATTTTTCATCATCCTATTTTAAATTATAGCTCTTCTACAAAATTTTTCAAAGTTTAGGTATACTTAAATCGTAGGCTAAATATTTAAGTTTCTCAATCCAAAGCTCGGTAAATTAATTGCAATATTGATGCAGATTTTGAAATCATGTCATCTCTGTTTGGGAGTTAGAATGGCTGAAATTAAATATAATATTTGTACACTCTGAATTGAAATGATTTTATTTCATCAGGTTAATACCACTTTTAGGATCTTTATTGTGACAATATGTCCTTAAATAGCCGATTCAAGCATTAATTTATTAATTAATATTAATCTATTTTACTTCCCATAATTATATTCATTTCATTTAAATAATTCCAGTAGACAAGGTTTTATCTGAATTTATGCATTTCCTGGAATGCTAAGACCTTAGAGATATAAAGAGCTATCCTTCCTCTACTTTGTGGAGTCTCAGTTCCATGAAAGACCAGGAAAACTGCAGCCTTGCGTTACCTTCGAAAACCTCTTTTGGTTGAAGCTTGAGAAGAGACAATATCTCTCTACATTTGGAATCTTCCTCTTGGAATTAGATAAAGATTAAGGAAAATAAAGCAGTGTGACGGATAAAAGAAAATATGAATAAAGGAAATGCATTTATGCGTACGAAGTAACTTGTTTTTAGTAGGAATACTTCCTCTTCAAGAAAACATAACCTAACCTATGTTAAATATTGTATTTTTTGCGGAAAATTATAAAAGATAAGTAAACAATATCTTATTTCTGTCCTTAGATTATGTATTTTTTTAATGCAAAACAATTCACTTTTCGATGCAAAAATATCATATTTACAGGGTATCTTGAACATTTTTACCAATGAAATAGTCATACAGAAATCTTGAGATGAATGTAAGCGAAGTAAAATGAAAGTGGGACATTTGGTTGAGCTTATTTCCCTCTTGAGGTGTGATATAAATTCTCGGACACGCTAGGTTTCATAGACTTCTTGGAAGAAACTTCTGAAAAAACGAATTAAGTTGTCGCTTATATTTCAGGTCACACGGTACTTGTGTTTAAATACTACATTCAGTATGTAGAGAGAGACAGATGAGCATACTTGTTTGGAATATCATATTTGGATTCTTCTGTCACAGTATGATTGGAACGTGAGGTATAGTTCAGGGGTGTATGAAAGACAGAAGGCTGTATGCAAGTTTTACCAGGTGCTCCGTAAGAGAACTACTCTTTCACCAGTAAAATTCAGGTATATCATAACTGACGAAAAATGTGAGCAGATTAGTTTTTGTTTATATCATTCATAATTTTTTTGTGTAATGCGAATAATAATAACCACGTTATAATTTTTATATTTCAAGAATGCTAATCATTCTGATCAACGGCAATTCACCTCTATTTAACATGATCGACCGTTTGTTGCTGCAAACAGAACATAGGTATGTTCCATAAATATTATTTATTAATTTTAAGAAAAGCGAGCTTTGAATACCTAGATCGACATTGCTGCATTATGTAGTATCGTTACTATGGGGGTTTTTCCTTTTTAAGAGTTTTGCAGTAGTGATACTTTGAAATAAAAAATACGAATGAAAAAAAGTGAAATGAAACAATGAGTTATATAACATTGTCGAATATTGTCTCTTTCAGAATATAAAATCCACTCAGGAAAAGAATGAAGAGTAGATTTCGTAAAGTTTGTGATATTTTTGGTGAAATTACGAAGTCCGTAATAAGGAAATACAGTTGACAACTGGCAGCTAGGATAATGCTTTACGAAAAGGTAAATATCGGAAATTACTTACGTACCATGTAATTTAATCAACTTTCATCTCGTTCTATATTTTTATTCTCATTATTTTCAGTAAAAATTCTATTTTAGAAGACACCAATTTCTCATCATGTGGCGAATTTTGGATGTGATGCATCTTACATTTGGAACCACATCCTGTCAATTACAGATTGTATGCTGCCCACAATGAACTTAGTTTTTTCCTTCAGTTAGTTTAATGGTAGTAGTTCTTTTATTTGTATGTTCAAAATTAAATCAACTATTATGCTGTGGTTTTTAATTATTTACTGAAAGATTAAATACTAATATTTAATTATTTAAAATTTAAAAAACTAATCTACTTACGAAATGGGAGTAGATTAGTTTGTCGCTCAACTAAATCAAAAAACTAATCCATTCTATTTGATTTAGTTGAGCAGTTTGTGTTGCTATCATTGAATTTCTGCTTATTGCCTTATGTATGTTTTTCACGGTTTTAAGTAATTATTTTCTTTTATTCGTGGGTTTCTCCGTTAACACTGAAGTGCTCCGCAGACTTAAGACTGGTGGCACTGTAATGCCAAGACCACGAGTTGATTTTTCATGATTTTTTTTTAAAGGTTAATCACGCTTTTCAGATGTACTAGAAAAAACTTGTAAAACGAGGGATGATTCTGTATCAATTATATTTTTATTTCATCAATTTAATAATATAAATTTCCTTAAGCCCAACTTTCGTAATGTGAATGCTAGACGTGTTGCTTCTCACTTTAATTCCATAGTTTAGTTTTCGTCGATATTGAATGAAAGAAGATGAGTTGAATCATACGAAAATAATTTTCAGAAGAATGTCAAAAAATCTGACTTAATTTATTCGTAAATAATTTCATTAATGTCATGTAATCTCGGACTTCTCGGACGTTTATTATTTAGGTTTTTAACCTCATTTGATAAAACTATTAGTCTTTATTTTTTGCTTATTAAAATAAATTTAGCTCTAATAATACTATATTTCCTTCGAATTTTGAAAAATTTTTACGAATATTCCTTTGCTTTTCACATATTCATTTCCGATTTCTTATAATCTAATCTATCTTATATCTTATAGTCTAATCAGAAATCTGGAGAACTACGAAGAATCTGAAATTGCTAATTTTAAAAGTAAACAAATTTTTAATAATTCGATTTTATGAAATGTAAAAGAGTTTGTTTCAATTAAATTAATTATGCTATTAATATCGTAACAAATAATTATAATCTTTACAAAGTGATTGAAGAAGAGTTTGCGGTGCACATCGAGCTGCTAGGAAAAATTCTGAGCGTAAAAATTAGTAAGTACTCGCATAATATGTATGTTTATCATTCTAAATCTCATTCGATAATCATTGAATCTCATTCTCTTCAGGTAAACTTTTTCAAATTCAACGGGCTTAGGATTTATGAAGGCTCATACTAGAGTAGGAGTAAAAGACTAGTGACAGGTTTAATTAGAAATTAATATAAGGCAGAGACCAAGAACGTGGTGGTGAGTGACTCGTTAGGCAGGAACCGACTCGTGAAGGAGTAGGTCAGTCTGTCGTAAGGTAGGGACCTCGCGAAGTAGGTAGATCTTTCGTAGGCTGGAAGGTAGGTCGCAGGGTGGAATCGAAAAGTAGGGAGCCTGGGAATAGGGTTTGGGAGTGTCGGTGAAGGGATACTTACGGGTCAAAGGGTATGGTTGGTAAGTTTAGAGGGTTAGAAAAAGGATGTGGAGGTTGGGAGAGGGGTTTGGGGGGCAAAGAGTGGGTGTAAGAGGGGTGGGGTTGAGTGGGTGATGCGGGGAAGAGAGAAGGGTTTTTGTTAGTAACGGACGACGGTGAGGGGGTAGGTTTTAGTTACGTACATTCTCCTTCAGGACGTGCACCATCGAATAGAATATGTACAGTAAGACCCCGCTTAACGCGGGGGTTACGTTCCAGTAACTTAGAGCGCCAAACGAAACAGCGTTAAACGGGGCAGCTTAACACGTACATTCATATGTATATAATGGGGATCGGTGAAAAATAATAGAAAATAAGAAAATTTATCAGTTCTTTTTTTGTTTTATATGTTTTGGAACATTTGTTGTTAAATTATTTTTAGTACATTGAGTGTAGACTTACTTATTGTTAATATCGATTTTTATTCATAAAGGATTCATGAAGATAATACGAAGTTCGAGTAAGAATCTCATGTTTATGCAAGGAAGGTTCTTCTTCTTGGATATTCTTTGTTTTTTATAACGAATTCATCTAAACTCGTCTGTCTTTTCCTGTTTCATTCAGCAAGCAGTTGTCGATAACAAGATCAAACCATCAATGACACTTTGTCTTGCCTTTGAACTTCTATCAAAATTTAAATCATTTTGAACAAATTAATCCATAATTTCCGGTATAGTAGCTAAACTTTTTTTTAAATCTATTGAGAGTTCCCTTTGTTCCTCATCTTCAGAAACGCTAACTTCGTCGTCTTCGTACACTTGTTCCGCGAGATCTTTAAGATCGTCGTTGGCAAGACCTTCACCAGTTGTAACTTGCAGTAATTCTTCAGTATCCTGCGCATTTCATAACCCAACCCTGTTTAATCAGCTACCTTGACTATTTCGTCGACATCAACAGTGGATTCTCTTGAGTCAACGCCTCATTCCAGGAGAGATTGACGTTGTCTACAGCATTCATGATAGTGCAGTTTTTCCAAAAATCTCTAATAGATTGATTATCTTTACCATTGGTTTTATCAATCAGTCGTCGAAATGTACGCCGGAGATAAGCTTTAAAATTGGATATTAAGCCTAGATCCATTGGTTGGATCAACGAAGCTGTATTTGGCGGCAGAAAAACCACTTCTACTGGAATGCATGTTGTTAATTCTGACAAATGCGTTGGATGGCTTGGTGCGTTATCAATCAAAAGTAAAGCTTTCAGTTCTAGGTTTTAAAATTCGCGGTAACGTTTAACAGACGGGCAAAAATGTTCGGTAAACCAATTCTGGAAAATTTTCATAGCGATCCAAGATTTTTTATTGGACTCCCAAATTACTGGTAAAGTTGATTTCGTAATTCCTTTCATTGCTCTTGGGGTTTTGGAATGATAGATAAGTAGTGGTTTTAATTTGAAGTCTTCATTAGCGTTACCACCCAGTAAAAGTGTTAAACGATCTTTTGCAGCCTTCATTTCTGGTTCATGCTTTTCTTCACGGGACAAAAAGGTACGTTTTGGCATTCTATTCCAAAAAGACCCGTTTCAATAAAATTGATTCAGGAGGATAATTCCCACGTTCAATGATTGCTTTTAATTCCACTGGAAATGCAGCAGCTGCTTTTGTACTTCCACTTGCCGCTTCTCCAGAAGTCTGTATGTTATGTAAGATTGTTTCTATTTTAAAATCGATGAAACCACATTAGACGACCGACAAAATTTTCACTGGTGTCGCCTTTTTCATTCTGAATATAGCTAAAAACTGTTCTCGCTTTTTTTAATTGCTTGACTTAATAGTATATTGCGTTCAAATTCACCGTTTATCCAGATGGAAAGTCGTTTTTCCATTTCCTCAATCAGAGGCTTCTAGAACGGGTAATTTTTATTGCAGAAGTCGTTGTGGTTCTAGTTGCCGATGACACGATCTTTTCCTTATTTTTTAAAAGTGTCCGTAGTGTTGAAGTTGACAAATTTAATGCAGTAAAGATATCAGATTGCCGTTGGCCTGCATCTAATCGTCTTAACACCTGCATTTTAGTTTCAGATTAATGTTTCTTTTTGTCGCTTTACTTTCACTTTTTGTGCGGTCACCCATCGTGAAAACTAAAAATTGCCGAATTTATCACAATAAAATACACACAATTAACACAAGAGAATGCATACAATAATCACAATAAAATACACAAAAATCACACATTTTGGTTGGTGCATGGCCGTTTCTTTTGCACACTTATACAACAAGTATCAATATAGTGTGCATTTCAGGGGAACCCCAAAAAACCGCGTTATACTGAAACAGCGTTGAGCGGGGTCATACTGTACCTGTAAAAAATGATATTGGGTGTAAGATGGGTTTTGAGAGGTGATACGCGGAAAAGATTTGGGACTAAGGAAATGTAATAGGTAATGGTTTGTATCATTAGCTATCTACCTATTCCATCATGACATGTAGGCAAGGATTTGGCGGGAGTGAAGACTCTATAAAAGAAAATGTTATACGGAATTTTATCTGGAAAAATGAAAGAATTTGCAAGTCATATTTGATATAATTATATATTTGAACAATCATTCTACTTTTTAGTCTTTTCCCTCCATAATCATCCATTTACTTATTCACCTTAATTAGAAATTTTACGTACCCTACTTCATACTTTATGTAAATATATTTTCTAGTAAAAGAAACTAAAATTATATTATGTTTCCTCATGATATATTGCGTATTTTGTTCAGAATTCTGTTGAAACGCCCTGTTTCCTGTGTTAATCTGAAATAGTTATATACATTCCAAAAATATTTCGAAAGCAAAAAAATAGTACCAATAGGATATTATGAATAAACTAAATGAAAGAAATTTAAGAATTCCTTCTTCCGTTATTAGAGGGATATTCAAAAACGAACGATCCACTAGATTCCGTATCAATAATCAAAAAACTTTTGAATAAATACGATCAGAGAGAGATGGTCTTGAACTTTTATATCGTTATATTTGACTAAATATAATTTATTAACAATCGTCCCTCATTTTATAATTGTTTTCTTAAGTTGCGTTGAAGCCAAAATTAATGATAAATAAAATTTTACCACCGAATTATAACCATAGCCTACGGAAGCTAACCAGGAAACAGAAAAAAGTAGGTAATAGTCATTGCTCAATGAAAACAAATATTCATATAATTACTTCCGTTTTTGTTGAATTCTGAAATATTAAAACCTTTAGTAATTAGATTACTAATTAAAATTGAAAAAACTAAATTTAATCATACCCTTCGGTAAATAATAAGAAACAACAGCTTAAAGGATGATTTAATTTCGAAAAAACGATTAAACTACCAATAGCTGAACTATATCAGGATATTGTAAATTCATTGTAGACGGTATTCAAGCTCTAATTGATAGGGTATTCTTCCAAATGTTCCAATCTAGCCAATTTACTTGAAACTCCATAAAGGATGAAAAAGAGGAGCCTGGTGAAATACAATATTTTACCCGAAAAAAATTGATTAAAAATATCTAATAGAATAAAGCATAATTTAAGTACAAGGCATGTAACATTTAAATATTTACCTTTTTTGGCCATTATCCTAGCTTCCCGTTGTGAACTGCATTTTCCTCATTATAGACACTGTAATCATTACCCACCTAATTCTTCTTCCTTCTTCTGAAAGGATTTTCAAAGTCTGAAATATGTAATGTAAGTACACTATTGAATGTATACGAAATTATAACTATTAATTAGAATCTTAAAATTAAAAATCCTATGAGTAAAGGAACTACATTCAAACATGTAATGTTAAACTGAACGATGAAAATGAACACGAGTTCTGGAGAGTCACTGAACCAACACTCAATGCATTATCGGCACAATTGAATACACCACTTTCTCCTTTTAGCTTCTTCATGTAGCAATTAAACACAAGTACCGATATGACCTTACATGTAGGCGACAAGTTAATTCGTTTTTTCCGAATGTACAAAATTATAAACGTAAGCTACTTCCAAGAAGCCTACAGAGCTGCTCGAAACATACCAACCATACCAACATGTTATGCATGCTTCCTCATCTTGCTTAATCCTAAATAACCTTCCAGTTCACTACCATCTACTATTAATATTGTTGCACACAAACACTTAAGATCGAACTATCCACTCCTCTCGCGCTTAATTCTCTCTTTATAAATGCACTTTCACTCTACCTGTCTCTCTGCCCCGTCGCTATGTCGACTGCGGCTAATGGGACATCCCGTCCCGTGGGGAAAACAGGCCACTTACCTGAGGATTGAACTAGATGCCGGATTGACCTGGATGCCGCACGCACAGAAAATCAAGAAGAAGATGAGGGGGCAAAATGAGGACTCAAAACTGCTGTCCAACCCAAGGATCCCCCTCAGGAAGCGGCTCCAGGTCTACAAATCCTGTATACACCCGATAGTGGCCAACGCATCTCCCCTCCTGAGCTCCGCCTGCGCAACCACCATGAAGACACTGGAGGCCGAGCAGAGCCTCACCCTAAGGAGGTGCCTGAACCTGTCTCGTCTGTCATACATAACGAACGTGGCGATCAGGGAGGAAACAAAAACGGAAGATCTAACTCGCTATCTCATGGAGAGAGCGAGGAAGTTCTTCCAAAGAACCAGACTCTATAAGATCTAACACTCGTCCAGAGTGGTACTATCGCACGATTACTGTCTGTCCTGGTACACCTGGGTCTCAGCTTGTTCCTGAATACCGGTTTCTGCCTTGGTGCCAACAGGCCCTTCCTCTTCTGAACTGGAATCTTCATTTCTAATGATGTTCAGATTTCCTGAATAAATCGCTGATGGCATTACAACAGATCCTCTTCTCCATCTTCCTCAACATCCTCCTGGTTCTACCTTTTCGTCTCCATTTCTCTCACTGCCTGCTCTCGAACGCTTCCCAGAGGCTTGCAAACTACTTGTCCCAGTCGCCGACTGACGCGACCCCTAGCGTTCTCTTCCAACTGTAACGGAGGGCTAACCACGTAAAAAGAAAACGGGAAAAGAAAAAAAAAAACAAACAAATAACACTCCCGAGCTTGCCGATGGAATAGATTTTCCACGGATAACAATTCCTTTGGTCGAAACTACACGTGCCTAACACGCCTTCACAATTCCCCTCCTCAAGAATGAAACAAGATAGCACAAATCAATTCACAACACAAATAAAATTCACAGGCGTGATGCTGGTCCAATTCCCGCCTCTCACACCAAATTATGTATCGCACACAAACACTCAAGAAGGATGCAGCACAGAGGGTTAAAGTAGCCAACCGCGACAATATTATCACAACTGAAATTAGGTAAAATATTTACATATTCTTGATAGCTAGTTCAGATGTGATGTACTTAGTAGCAATAGTTTGAAGTCCTTGCCATACATTTAGGTTCATACACTTTGGCCATTGCCTCTTTTGTCAATATTGGGTCTTTCAACTTCTTAAAATTTAACAACAAAGGCTTATAGATTGTGAATAAAGTTTAGGGATTTTATTTAATATTTATAATTTTAAAATTTATACACATGAGTGTGTTATATTCCAGCTCTGTGTCTGAAACTGTGATAATCTTAAAAAAAGATAATATATCGCTCAATTTAGCAATGGTATATTCTGATTTAAAACTATGGATAAGTGTTATATGGCACAGGGTCATATTTCAGATTTTTCTTCAGGAAGCTTCTACAAACACTGTTTAAAGAAACTCCTTGTACATTGTTACATATCACAATTAAAAAGTTTGATAAAATGCCTGTTGGGATGAAGTGGAAGCAGAAAGCCATTTACAATATGTGTAAGAAGCCTCAGGAATGCACTTATCACTACACCATTTCTTTGGTTCCTATGGACAAAAAAAATGCATCAGTTGTTCACTATTGCTACATTTTGAATAAAGTATTACACTCACCACATAAATCCACTAGTATTTACACCTATAGGCTCCAATACTCACTCTAAGACTGGCTGTACTAAAAAATCTTTGAATTCAAGGGATAATACTGTCCCTTTCTATATAACTCTACAAATACATAAAATACATATTTTACCGTCAACCACCCTTTAGGACTTCATTGTGTGTACTCAAGGAGTGTACCCAAACTGTTTTTAAAGTAAGAGGATATAAGTTAGAGAAGTTATAAGACATATGTTCCTTAAATATTCTCAAGAGTAAAGATGTTAGATGATGGATAAGGCAAGACATGTCATCCACACTCTGAGTTCAGCTGCACTGGTTTTAGAAATGGGCAATTGATTTATTAATATTTGACATAATGGTTTGAAACTGTGATAATAATATTTTTTAAATGTTATAGTATTTTTTTAATCATTTTTTTACAGGATAAACCAAGTAGCCCTTCATGCCATAAAAGATGTTTCATCAAACTACCAATGAAATTTCTCTCTCTTTGATAGGGAATAAAGAATTTTTTTATTAAATATTTTAGTTTTAATACATTAAATCTGTAGGGCACCAATGATAAAAATTATTTTGTCCCTTGTATTTTCTCAAATTGTTAGGTATTTTTACTATGAAGCACAATTTACAGAAAACGGGTTCAAAGGTGAAACCTTTTCTTGCATCTATTACAAGGCAATGTGGTTACATTGCTCATGAATTGAAAACCAGTTCCTATAGAATGCCTCCTAGGAATGACCTATTGCTTCTGAATTGTGTCCTGAGATCATAAATTATTCCTGGATAATTATTTTTGCTTTATTCACAAAATTTTTGAAGGACATATTAAAGAATTTTTGTTATTCCCTAAGATTCTTTTACCCAAGAATATGGAATGGTTGGTTAAAAATGAAATACCCATTATGTCAGAATAATATTATATTAATTCAAGGAAAAAACTAACCTTCTTACATGAAAGTGTTATTAAAATAAAACATTTATATATAGCACCACTTGTCACAAAGTAATGTAATTATTACATTATTCTCACATAGAGAAAATGGGATTAAAATCAATCCATTCAAATCAGAAATAAAAGAGCTCAAGAAAACTGCAAGAATTACAATATTACTTTCCAGGGAAAGTAAAAGCAATAACTAATATGAACAAATCATAGTAGAGCATAATTAAATCTAATAGAACAGGATCATTTGAAATGAAAATAGAGGCATCTATCATAATGAGCAAAATGCTTGAGTTAAATTTATCATATTATACAACCAGTAACCACTAATATTAATAACTTTTGGTACACCAATGTGAAAATTGAAACAGACTGAAATATACATACCAAGTTGTAAACAACATATGAGTATATTAAAAACTTACAAATATATCTTTAAGTCAAAATTCAATACTAGAGGTTTTTTTTACTCAATGTTCCATTAATTCCATGATATCATACAGTAGATTTCCAATTAGAATCAAATCCACATGCAGTATCTGAGTCAGAGTCACCTCCATTTCCTACTCTGGTATGACGAAGAACCACACCATCTGACACTTCTCTTGATAAGGAGGAATGAGTATCACAAATTCCTGTTTTTGTATCAGGATTTGATGCTCTTCTAAGGGTTGGAGAGGCTGGTGTGCTAGAACTAACACTATCTGGCAAAGCAGAATGACTGACAGTGGCTCTCGAAGTTATACTGTTCATATGCACTAGCTCCTGTTGTGATCGATGATGATGAAGCTGATGAACCATCCTAGACCTTCTTTTCTTAGCGGGATTTTTTGGTGGAGGCATTGCTCTTCTGTCAACCTGAATCAAAGAATCCTCTCACGTAAATATTTAGGATTAAATATTTTATCCTAAAAAGTTAATGGGATATCATACATATATATATCTTTATATCTCTACCAATAAAAAGCATACATAAAATAATATATACAAATAAAAATAGGAAATATAATTTACATTCATATGAAATTGATTGGTCAGATTATTTATGTAAGTACAGAATAATTCTCAGATATTACTGATTTTTTAAAATTCTAACTTAATTCATTATTATAAGCATTATATTTTTGTTAAATAATCTTGGTATGTGGTGGCTGTTTAATAATTATTGTTATCTTGATTTATTTTCATTATTTATAAATATAACCATCCATATTTCCATTAGAATAACAGGATACAGGAAATGTAATACATGGATGAGGAAGATGACAGGAGTTACTCTATGAAGTCTGGACGTAATAGAGAAGATAAAGTCCATGAAATGGATGCAGATATATGTGGGCAGAAGAAATTAATTCTAGTGTATGTAAACAGTACTTAACTGGACACCAAAAGATTTGAAAGGACAAAGAATTAGACCAATGAACCAATGGAACAGGCAATGTCATGAACCTTGGAGTGATGTGACAATGAAATTCTCAAAGTAAAGAGAATTTATAAAATGCCTTGGAAGGTCAACATCCTATGTCAGATTGAAAATGACTGATGATTATGACATATTTCCGTAAAATCTATTCAGATTCTAATATCTTTATTCTTGGCATCACTCCCATAGCCTTTCTTCAAAAACTCTTGAAGAGGAATTGAAAAGGGGGTGAAATGCATCTTATTTTCCTATTGATTCCCTTCCATAATTTGATTAATTTTAATTAATGAACCAATAATAATTATTTTCAAATTATTATTATTATCACTGATTTAATGACTGAATTTTCTCTAAGTATTTTTGAGCTTTTCCATAAAAGATATAAAATATTTTTCAATTAAAATCATTCATATACTGTAAAAGTCCTCTTACTAGTATATTTTTTTAAAATTTCTATTAAACCAGTCTCAAATTCTATCTTCCATTAAATAAAATAGCTTTCATTTACATTGATGACCATTCCATTGAAGATCAGGGAAAATGATTCACCAATTCTATCCATGAAAGAGACTTAATTGCATGAATTTGTTTGTTGCCATTCTGTATTTAATTGTGCCACTAGATGGTTAGTCCATGATTTTCATGAGAATAATATAAATTATAATAATCATTTTAGAAAACTATAGTTTTATTAATATAATCTAGTTTTTCTATGTACTATGTACTTCACAGTAGTTATTTCCTGCATCAACCATAAATAAGATTTATAATGTTTTATACACTTCTGAGTTTAATGGGATTTGATCTATACAAAATAATGCCAACTAACAAAGCAAAAAGCAATATATTAAAAATATTTCTCAATTTACTTTGAAAAAGATAAATAAATTTATAAGTAAATAATAATAGAATAATAAGAAGATGTTCACTCATCATCAGTTTTTGTCGAAGGATTAGAAATTATACCTGTTCTGATATTAACCAACCTTGTCATGGCTTCCAATACTTCTTTCCACTAATGGCTTATATACTAAAATCTGATGATTTTAAAAATACTTCCCATTAACCTAGAAGGATAAGATTTCATGTAGCTATTGCTACTATACGTATCTACGGAAAAATGCTATTGCTTACGTCCAACCGGTCATGGGTTCGATGCCAGGAGGTGAAATACTTTCGGATTTTGAAAAATTGTAGCTCTATAAATATGTAATATAGATCATTCAAACTTTTTACACGTATAGATACGTATAAAATGTACTTTGCAAAAATCAACAGTTGCCTATGTGTCACGGGTTCGATTCCAGAGTGTCCCGTAAACTCGATTTTCCCCATTAAGAATGCATGGGGACGTTTTTCAAATAATTTTAAAAATACTTCCCATTAAGTTAGAAAAATAAGATTTCATGTAGCTATTGCTATTATATACATCTACGGAAAAATGCAATTGCTTACGTACAAACGGTCATGGGTTCGATGCCAGGAGGTGAAAAAGTTTCAAATTTTAAAAAATCGTAGCTCTCTTAATATGATACATTGATCATTCAAAATTTCAACACGAATAGATACGTATAAAATGTACTTTGCAAAAAATCAACACTTGCTTAGGTGTCACTGGTTCGATTCCAGAGCGTCCCGTAAACTCGATTTTTCCCGTTTAAAATACATTGACCATATTTCCGAAAGCTTTTTATGACACTTCCCGACCACACAGAGGTTCAATTTTACACACAGCCATAAAAGGGAACATTCTTATATAAGAGCATCACTAAGGTTGTCGTAAATGGTCGTTGGTTCGATTCTACGGGGGGCTAACTATAAATTCATAAGAAATGCATAGGGAATTCAGGACTTATTTTCAGGTACTTCCTTAAGGTATTTCCATTTGAAATTTGGAGTGTTTTTAGAGATAATCATTCTCAAGCGAAAGATGACAGCGTTTTTCGCAGAAAAGCCTCGGTTCGATGCCAGGCGGTAACAATGCTGCCTTAAGGAAAGCATGGGAAGAACATGTCAAAGAATACATGCGCTATGATAATTTCGTTGAATATATTAATGAAGACGAAAGTTGGCTTTCCATTAAATCTTTTTTTTCATTAAAAGTTTTATTATTACATTGCTTGCTGTAAGCAAGCACACCTTTACTCGTATATATATATATGTATATTTAGCCATACTCTAATGTCTACTAATATATACTTTTAAATGTTAAAATTTTAACTTTCAATGCTCTATGTTGATTATAACCTGTAAAATATTATTTTTTGACTAACCACTATGCCGAAAAAAAAACCTGACAAAAATTAAATGGTGAGTAGGGCCCGGAAAAGTTTGGAAAAATTTGTTGTGGAAGGGGTTAATGTATCTGTTTCACATAGATTTTTGTAGAAGATAATTTTTTACTGCACATACTTTATAGTGAGTTTCCTGATATATCACTATAAATTAGTATATATTATATAAATAATCTTTTTTGTATAGTAACTTTATTTGCAAAGTATCCCAAGATTTCAGTAAATAAAAGAAACTCCAATGAATTCCTTGACATATTATACTTCTTAAATTCAAAGTTTAAAGTTTAAGAAATCAAACACTTAAACTACACTCACAGAGATCAACCTTCATTTAATCATGTTAATTTCTAACAAGAATCAAATGAAACATTATTCTTCCCCAAAATGTTCATCTATTTCTGTTCGGCCTTTACCAGTCTGATTTTTAATTACATAATTTCTAAAAATGAAAATAAAATAAGTTTCGACAGCAGGAAATGAAAATAAATGGAAGAAAAGTTTCTGATTATGTTGATATGTCTTAACCAAGTTTACTGCGTCTTCCTAATTAATGATGTAAGTATACATATTGAAACGGTAGACAAAATTCCGATCTTGGAAAAAATACAATTTTATCTTATTTAACTACTAAAAGTTCCTAAAAAGGAAAGGCTAGAAATTTCACACTCTCTCCATAAATCATAATTTTAATCTAGAAGTTCAACCAGTACTGATTATAAATCATTTTACTACCATTACATTTGGCCTACATGTAATAAAAACAATCATAATAAAAAGAATGAAATTCAATTTTCACAAAGTGATGTCTTACCTCTTGTATATTATCAGCAGATCCCCAAGATTTATGAATCTTTTCCCCAGTATTCATACTGCTTCCACTATAACTACTTCCACTATTAGTGTTCTGGCTACCAACACCTAAGAAGTTGCTGAATGCTTCAGTTGTCCTTTTCACTCTCACATTCAATGAGCCAATTCTCAAGAAACCTAGTTCTTTTTCTGTTTTAATAAAAATTGGTAGTAGTAATTAAAGATTATTTCAACCTTCATCATTGAATCATTTTCTATAAATTTAAAACTAAATACTATTCAGATATTTTTCCTTTCTCTCAATATATCTTTTCATCAAAACCACAGAGATGAATCAATACTATTACTTTCTGACATTATGAGAACTGAATTAAGCACACAAAATTGTAAACTAATACAAAGAGAATAATAAAACGTTTAAAAATATTTTCATGATATGAATTATAACCATCAATTACATGTTTGAGGAATGTGATTAAGTATATAATTATACTATTATATATTTTAATGATATCTTTCAATCCATTCCATTTATCAAGACAAAAAATATAAAGTTCTAGCAGATACTTTCAAATAATTATAATCAATTTTTTTAAATTTTGAATAAGACAACATACCTGAATGTTTTTTCCTTGCTTTCATTTCTGTAAAAAATTGAGATGATTAATAAATGATTCAGAAGAGAGAAAAAGTATACATAAAACTATACATAAAATTATGTTATAAAATACAGAACAGATTGCACAACAAATGTATGCATACCTACATGAGAAAACTTTTAAACTTTATTTTTAAAGGTAATCAAAGGAAGAAGCTCTTTTATAGTAGCAAGCATTTGGACCAATCATAGGGAACATGCAGAGTTAAGTATAATGCAATTCATACCTGAATGAATTCCAAATCCAGAAATAATACTTAATGATGCTAGTAGGTAATTCAACAGGTGCTAAGTCACTTCCAACCAATGGAACACATGCTGTGCTAACCCTCGCCAAAAGCTTCTTCTCAAACTTATTACCCTTGAATATGTTACTCAAGACACCCAATTTTCACTAATGAAAACATGCAAGCAATAAGATAATGATCCCAAAGAAACAATGCATAATGTACTCCTAACCATCTACAGAAATATAAATAAAAAAATAGCAAAAAGTTGCATAACAGTTCACTTATCATGTACTTCTTCATAAAGTACATGAAGTAATACTAACAAGAGTACAGTAGTATTTTAATGAATACTTCACACCTAGAAATTAAATGGCATAGCATGCATGGAGATAATAACAAATGATACAGTTTCAAGAAATAATAATGGTTGGATGAAGAAAAATTTCCATTAACCCATCAGAGGGTTTAATATTCTGTAATTTGTATTCAGGAAATATAATAATCAACAATTTCCTATAATAAAAATGGAAAATACATCACATTATACACAATTATCTGAAAAATCTCTGCCAATCTGTGCTCCAAATAATAATGAGTTCACTGAAAGAATGTGTACTATGAATAGATTCATAATTTTTAGTTTTTGTAAAAAATAAATATTTAATATGTGATATTTAGAGTCTTGGCTATGACAAAACCTACTTTTTTAAAGCATAAATCATTAAAGGAAGATTATAAAAGGAAACATATAAACAAAAACATTGATTATTTCCTATATATAACAAAAATGCACCTCTTGTAAGCAATCTCCCTATTTTCATCATGCACAAAGTTATACATTATTTAAAACTCAGTAATCATAGCCCAAATTCATATCATAATGGATCATAAGAGGGAGTTGCGCTTCATTCCACTGAAATACTTTGAATCACAAAACAAAAACATTTGTGTTGACATGTAGAATGTATTTGTCTGATCAGTAAAACCAAGATCAAAATTTGAATTCTCTAAAAATAAATTCAAAATTTTCATAAGCCAAATATTTAGTATAAAAATCCAGGGGGTCTACTCCTCTTTACCGACGATCATTTCCACGACGCTCGGTTCCCCGACGCTCAACTGACCGACGGACCGCTCGCCCGACAGCTCACTTTACCGAAGGTTAGACTGAACGACAGTCCCATTGACCGACACTTAACTGACCGACAACTCGCTCGCAAAAATTATTTATGAACTGAATGAATAGGCGTCGTTGCAAAAAATATTTAACATCGTTAGATTAAAGAATCAGTTGGAAGGCTCCCGTGAAATTATAAATCGGTAGTTGACATTAACTTTAGGTGATTTACAAATATAAATGAAAGTTATTTATTCACGAAATTCTGAGTTTCATGAATTATATGTACAAATATTGTGGTTTCTCAATTGTAAAAAAATCTATATTTTGTATAATCACATAAAAATTTATATTTTTAAAATACACAAAATTAAACATTGAAACTTCTTGTACTAACTTCTTAAGGCTTGAATTCAACTTAAAATAATATTTAAGTATTTATTTTCTTTTTATATTCAATTTATATACAACTTTAATAACTTTCATGTATCCAACAACTCGATGTAGAAATGTGAAATTTATTCATTATCTCAATAAATGCAAGTTTGATGCTTCAATATAAAAATTTAAACCAGAAGAGGAAATAAAATTACCTTTTTTAATAATTATGAATTATTTCCAAATAGAAAATAATCTTCGTGAAAAGTGCACTAAATATCTTTACATACACCTCAAATGAATTTTGTCAATTTAATATTTCGATAAAGTAAATAAAGGATGTTTTAATACTTAATTTTTTGTTCTTCGAAACTTACATCTTTGCTATTTCTCAAATAAAGAGAGAAAAAAATTCACTCATTCAGCACATAAATAATATTATTCCAGTGAGTTGCCGGTCAGTTTTTTTTCGTTAAAGTGAGCTGTCGGGCGAGCGGTCCGTCGGTCAGTTAAACGTCGGGTAAGAGAGCGTCGAGGAAATGATCGTCGGTCATATGGACGGGTCCCAAATCCAGGTGATACATTCTATTCATATATCATACTCAATAGTGAGACATCATTTACATAAAGAAGAAATTACTTCCCTTTTTATCTTATTATTATGTTTTACAGGCTGATGTATTATTTATTTAAGTAAAACTCAAATATATAGATCTCACTTTGGATATATGGAGCTTACTTTTATCAAAATATCAAAGCATATTTAAATATATACTCTCTTTTTCTATAGACTAATTGATAAAATATCAGAGAAAAATATCTACATTATGTTTTACCATAAAAGCTTTTTCACAAAAAGGTCTTGTTAATGCAATAACTCCAAAAACCAAAAAGGCACATAGGCTGATGCTATGATATAGATATATATAATTAATTTTTGAACACAGCATTGGTCTCATAATCAATCACTGATTTCTCACACCTTTTCTCAATTCAATCCACGGTGAAATAAAATTTCTTCCTCAATCATAAATATTTTATAGAGAAAATTAAATTGCAGGATAATATGATTTTAAGTCAAAATTAATTTTTATGCACAAACTTTAATCTTAATAATTGATAAATTTTAATAATATTATAAACCATGCCACAATAGACTATAATCAGAATTGTTATTGAAACATCCTGCTAATTAAATATACAATTTCTGTTAAATTTTCAGAGAGAGCTGAAATTTATTAATCAATCATTGAAAGAAAATTTTCATGTTATTTTTCTATGTATTTTTAGATCAAATACTGACAGCTAAAACCCATGCTTTGCCAGTGGTCAGGGACAAAGAATACAAACAAAAAAACTTTAATACTTCTCACCATTACCTTAATGTGTTGACCTCTTAGTATCACATTACTGAAAAAAGAGATACTGATTATAAAATATAGATACTGAAAACATTAATACATACATTGATATATATATACGAAAAACTTTTTATTAAAATGAAAATACACCCCATTAAAATTTTATTTTAAATTCAAAAGTTTTAAAGACTGAGTCACATAAAGAAGTGCTATGAATTAATATAACTTATGGCATTCTATGTTTAAAACTTGCTGCTGCCTTATGCTTCATTTAGATTTGGAAAATTTAACTAAGTGATTTCATCCTGTGATTGGATACTTTACAATAGAGAATGTTATGAGAATTAGCATTTTAATATTTATTCGAACAAATAATGAATTCTTCACAGTTCTTAATCCAATTCATACAATTTTTCCTTCTAATATTTAACGTCAATATTAAATTTTAATAAATATAAAATAATATCAAGCCTACTGTCGTTAATTGAAATGGGGTTAATGGTGTTGGACAGTTAAACCAACTTCAAAAAGACTTTAAAAAGTACAACCATACATGGAATTCAAAACATATTAGTTTCTATAAGAAGTAAAATTAATTTTACCATGCACTTGCTTGCTTATATTATCTGAGTCTAATAAACATATTATATTTAGCACCCAAATTTAGCAACATGATTAAAGAAAAAAATTCCCCAATATTATTTTACAACAAAAAGCATTAATTAGAAATTAGATGATATTTTAATATTTATTGTATACATAATAAGGAACATTCTTCATGCAATTGAATGCAAATTGGTTGTGAGTAAATCAATGAGTGTTCGTAGTAAAGGTATTTTGTAACATACAAAATATAAGCAATTAAATTTAACAGGAAATATTTTATTTAATAATACATCTACAAAACATACAATTATAAGAGCATGTGACTCCCAAAGATATATGTTTTATATGAATAAGCAGTTATTTTTCAATTTTTTTGAAACAATACTACACTACATCAAAGTTGCTAATGTACAGAAGTTAGATTATTACCTACATAATGGGTTAACCACAACTTAAGCAAAAAGGATTACTCTGAAAAAAGATGAAACTAACCCAGAATAAGCAGTTTTTCATTTAACATATCAACTTAAAAAAAGATCAAATTTTCATAATAAATATTAAAATAGATGGATACGGTTAAGTCATTAATGTTTGAAATAATTAATAATTAAATCATAAAACCCTTAGTGAATAATTCAGATGAAAATTCAATGATACATATTGTAATTAAAAATAATTATAATAATTTCAAACCAAGTTAAGTATTTCTTATTCATATCATTGGAGGTGGATTTGCACTTCATTATTTACTACTTTTTCCCTCTTTCACTAAAATTGCTTGGATGAAAAAACAAAAGAAACACAAGACTTTTTTTAAATATAAGACTGAAAAGGTTTCTTATAATGTGAAAATTAAGATTACATTTTACTTTTTGCTAAACTACAATTAAGAAGCAGTAGAAGAATATTTTTAAAAACCAAACATACTGAGTGCAAAAAGTAAAACAGTGGACAGATAATGATATACATATGTAGACTGTACCATCCTTCAAAATGAAACATCTTACACTCTCTCAAATAACAGAGAATCCCTGTGACTAGTTGGTAATGCCTTTGTTTAGCATGATGAAACACCTTACATAAATGTATGTATGTATATTTATACATACATGCATAGAGATTTATAAATTTTGGAAATAGATGTAAGTATCAAGAAATCTGAGATTTGAATCAAAATTATATTTGCTATAGTAATTTTTCTAAAAGTGACAATTATATAAATATCATGATCACTTATGACATTTTAACCAAATATACATGCGAGTGCCATGTAAAGCCATTCAGATTTCAAAGACAATTTTACACAACATAATGAAATAAAAATGCCATCACTTTGGTCTACTAGCTTCTTTAGGGTAAGCTCTTAGGTTTTGTGTGACAGAAGATGATATAATATTAACTCTTTGCCATTCTTGCCCTTGAATTTTAGGCAATGAGATGTTGACTGTAGAAGTTGTTTTTGAGTAAATGCTACGTGGCCGACTTTTTTCAACAAGAAGCCATCGTTTCTTTCCACCATCTCTGGAATAATCACTTGAAGGGGGATTAGGAAGAGATGGTGTAGACTTGTACTCACTTCTAAAAGTTTCTGAAGAAACTGATGTATCTTGACTGACAATGTACTGCCTAGGCATGCGCCCACTCCAATCTCTCAACTGTGGATTTCCTCCTTAAAAGAGATCAAAGTTTTTGCGTAATCATTTTTTTAGAGAATTTATAAATAGGCTTCATCTAATCTATTTTAATAAATTATTGAAGTTTTGAGTGAATTTAAATACTTTTTTGTGACTGAAAATACTTATTATTATATGAATATCAACTCACTTACATAGAAGATGGCTTTCTTCCCACGACTCATGAACTCTCTTTGTAAATATTGAAAAATTCATAAACATAATTTATTAAAATCCTCAGATTCTCATAACATTATATTCCCATGCAAGGAAAACATGATAAAAATAAGGAAAACTATTAGTTATCCATTTTCTGCTTCAATGACATTCTTGGTCTTTCAATTTATTTTATTTTTTTTCTGGATATATATGGTTTGTGAATGATTTAATTACTCCCTATGATAATAAGATATACAGCAATATTATTTTTTGTTTTAAAATAAACATAAATTTTGTCTCCATTTGAGATATTTCAACTTCTTGAGCTTTCAATGGTGTTTGGTTCTATTAACTCCCTCTGTGGTAGACTTAACAGTAATTGAGGATAAACCATGGACTTGGAGTGACCTTTGTGATTCTTCTTCCTTTTAAATGGGAAGTTAAGGGTTAAGAGAATATTAGACCCCCTCCGTTAGTCATTGTGCATAATTGGGTACACAGTGATCGTCGTATGAACACTCTTCCAATCTCTCTTTAACTTAAAAAAAATGTTTAGGTCATCAATTCCCTCCATAGCAGATATTTGACATTGATTTATATTTTCCTTTATACTTAACATTTAATGAGAAATGTTTATAGAAATATTATTATTAAGTTGCAACGAATGGTTTTCGAAATATGAAATGTGATTTGAAAATAAAAGGCTCACTTTTAACATCTGAAGTATACAATAAATATTTGTGAACTACAGTCTTCCAGAATCAAATTATGGAATGTCCTGCCGTATCATATTACATCTTCTTCATCAATTCGAAAATTATAAAAAAGCTTTACTCTACTTCTAGAGATTCAACAACCAAATTAGTATACCTCAGCTCCTTACAGTATCTTCTTCATCTTGAATTTAAATCATTTCTTTGCTATGACCATGCTTCATACAATTATTATTAGGTAATTAATAAGTCTTGCAATTAATTATAACTGATATATAGATATTCACAAACTAATGAACATCAAAGACAGTGGAATATGCTCAGGCTGATTATTACAAATACAAATACATTATATTACAAACACATGTAGGTCCTTCTACTTAATGTGATTATTTATTAATTTTTAGTTTACTTATAATGTTGTCTACTCGCTGTATTTATGATTTTTATTTTTATGTTTGTAATTATTTCATACTTTCTATATTATTCTATGTTATGCTCATTTTTTGATTTCTTTTAGCTTATACTATCAGTAGGATTGCGCAGGTTTTTCACGTCCCCCTTTTTTGCAAGCGTTTTCCTGTTAAAGAAATTTTTTCCTTAAGCTTCACTTGGTGTTTTATACTTCCACAAATTTAGTTCTTTTCTTTACAAATTTAATAATACATTAACGTTTATTTATAGTTATTTAAAATTATCATAAATTTGCCAGGGTTAAATGGAAGAAGAGACTTTCCAGTCTCAATGTCTTATTACTTTACCACGATACTTCCTATAGCACGCTTTATAAAGATTTAGTAACTTAAATACCTTCTCGTTTCTAACGAGTTCCACCCAAATACTTCTAGTACATCTGTGACTCTCTTAATCCTTATAAATTCGTCTGGACATATCTCTCCGTCGTTTTTCAAACCCTTTCGATTTCACTTATACGCCATATCTGCAATGGATCTATTGTTGTCCAATTGACACATACTACGCCACAACCTCGTTTTCGACCGAAATTTTCCAGTAAGTTTACTATAAGATGACCTCATCTTATATACCCGTGTGTACCCATCATAACCGTAGGTTATAAATATTCCTTCTCTATTAACAACACGTTTAATAAGATCTGTATTATCATTAATTCACTGAGCAACACTTTAAGTGATGTACATTCAGAAAATTCATTCAAAATTTAACGATTTCGGAACCTTTCCCTTTCTGTCATCCGTTACATAGCCCAAATATGAATAAAGTTTTCTTGGAAACAGTCAAATGATATGCAATCACTCTGATAATTATTCTAAAATCTTCTTTCATTATTTACATTGCATTTTCGACTTTATTATCAGTTGTTGATGTTCTGGTATATCGAGGACGCCCTTCAACTTCAATGTATTCACAATTCTCTAACAAAATAATTAACATTTCCAATAAGATGCAAAATTTATTTCCGTTTCCAAGGCAGAATTAAATACTAATATTGTGTTCCATTTTCGTCAAAAGTGAGAAGATAATAGGTCACTTTTAACAAAGTGCATTCATATGTATGCGATACACAATTAGAAACCGAAATTTTGAGGAAAATTCAGCAGCACACTTTGCACTACGATACCACTAAGATAACTGAAATCAGCTTTATGCCGACTTAGTAATTTTTGATTAGGAGGCCACAGGATATTGCGTGGAATGATAATATTATTTAATACGGGTTGAATGGACTTACCGTACACTTTCACAAGAAGGTTGAAGACATTTTCATGACCAAACTGCGTCGCAATATGTAGAGGAGTGTAGCCCTGAAATAGAATAATAATTTCAATAAAAGTACTTAGCCTCGATGAGATTTTTATACATCGTCAAAATAAACGATATTCATCAATTACCTGCTGCGAAATAATAGAAGTGAAATAAGTAATTCTTCAAGGAATAATAAAAAAATTGAGTGCGAAGAAAAACATAAAGATCACTGAAAAACAATCATAAATTACATCTCAAAAGCTTCATTGTAGAAACGCTTATATAATTTATAAATGTTTAATTGATTAGTTAAAACGATTAATAATATTTTTTTCTGTTAATTTTTAGTGTTAAAACTGAAATTATTTCATTTGCATATCATAACGTCAGATGGCACCTGAGATGCTATTAGGTACCTTTTTTCATTCCAAATTTTTCCTATATAAATTGAACTGGCACGTACGGAAATGGTGTATAAATAAGGTAAGATTAGAACATCTTTACGATGATGCGTGGGATTGAGGGGAAGAGCAAAATTGAGCCAGAATAATTGAGATGCCATAATACTCTAATGAATACAACTCGGTGGAAGTATTATTTGTGCAAGAAATGTGAAAAGATTATGAAGGATGAATATATTAAGGTCCTAGGGTTATTTCTGAGCTATAACTGGGCATAAACTGTTCGCTAAAATGATTGTTTTCGAAATTAAATTAATGAGTGTAGAAAAATTTTAAACTTTAATTTTCAAAATTGGGAAATTTCTCATGATCTATCTCTGATCCATCTACTTAAGAACTTTAAATTTAAAGAGAGGTTTATATTTCCAGTTATTGTAATAAGTGCTGTTTAGACGGATGAAATTAAGTGGAAGAAATTTCAGAATAAAAAGCGGTTTGCAACTGAGACTAGAAAAGAATTCTTTAGGTGATTCTAAATAAAAAAGAAAGAATACGGAGATAGTTTCGTTGTAGTGAAGGAGATGATCCGTGAAATTAGAACGATGAAAAGAAAAAAGCTTTGATAGGGTTTTTGCGTGTCACACTTTATTGGGATAGGACGACAATTTTTTTGTTTGCTTTTTACTTGAAAGGGTGAGCTATTAGAGAGATTTGAGGTTGTTGAAGCCACTAAAGTCGCACATACACATCCCAGGGAAGTAAGTTTTAAGAGCGAGTGAAATGGTTCATGAAAAGCCAACTCGTCCGTCGATAAACAGTTGAAGAATGAGGAAAGTTTACCTTAGAAGACTATTCAAATAAAGACTTTGATGCATCACCATAAACATATATTGAAACGATGAAGATACTCAAATTATAAGGCAAACGTAATTGATGGATAAGATACTTGATACGGAGAAACTTCAGCATCGATTTTATTTAAAAGAATTCGATATCATTTTTAGAATACCAAAATATTACGCCAACCGAAATACCTTCTATCAAATGAATACATCTTCAGATTATTACGTTTGAAAAATTTTCTCCATTAAAAAATCTTCCGAAAAATCTACCACATAAAGGCGTTTATAATTTCCACGCTCAATTATTAACATGGGTTTCGTTTAAAAGAAACGCAATTTCAAATTAAAAGAAGAAAGAAAACATTCAAGTAAGGTAACGATTTATTAAGGATTACGAGAATTTAAATGCTCCCCAAAAATTCACGGAAGAATATATGGTTTTACATAAATAATAATGCCGATGTTGTTTTCACAGATAAAAAAATCAATTCATGAATTACCGTATTTCCCAGTCTATAAGACGCACCGGCGCATAACACGCACCTGTATTTTTCAGGTTAGAATTTACGAAAAAAACTTAAATACTTGGATAATACAGAGGAGAATTTTAATGATAAAATTTTACATAAAAACGAAACTGTAATATTATATTATATAATTAAAAATTAATTAGCAAATATATCAGAGTTTATTCATCCTGGAACCCCAGAAATTCCTCATCACTGCTGCCTAAATCATGCGCGTAGATATTTTCTTGGGAGTCGTGACGACTCATACATAATGTCATCTTCACTTCCATCCAGCGCATTGCTGATCCCACACTTTATGAAAGACTTTATGATAGAGCATCACCCATTCCAAGATTAAACTAAAAATGCTACATTGTATGTATTTCTGATTTATCCGGGAATTTTTTTGAAGGAAGTTAGACATCGACATTTTAAAACTTTATTTCTAACAACCTGCTCAAAAAAGTGTTGTTATCAAAATTTTTTGTGAATTGAACTATTTTCAATGCCTGATACACTAAAAAATACTTAGTGGTATTTATTTATCCTGTCAAAACGGTTGCTTATTACGGGACGAAGTTATAACCGTGATACTCGTATACCATCGGCGCATAAGACGCAGGCTAATTTTACAGCATATTTTGGAGAAAAAAAGTGCGTCTTATCGGCCGGGAAATACAGTACATGAAAAACAAATGCAAAACAGAGCTCCGTCATATTTTGATGAATCTGAAAAAGAATTTTTAAAATGCTTCATTTATATCCTACTGCTGAATCGGCATTCGAAAACAATGAGTAATCACCATTCTTCTCATTCGTAATTGTTGGCAGATAAAGTGAATGTCGATAAAAACGGAATAATGGTGAAATTTTTAAGATCGAGATAAGTTTACCAGGGTGAATAAATAATATATATATATATATATATAAAATGAAATAGGTCTTTGAAAGAAGCTTTAGAATTTAGATTTGCATTTCATGACGATTATAATATGAATACGAAATAATGATATTCATGAGCGATCAAATATTTGATCATATCCATAGTCCCCGAGTCTTTTACAAATATGCTTCATAATTAAAATCTGTACTTCGAATTCTCTTTTGAAAGTAATATCTATTACGGAAATTACAACGAAGGAAAACGATTGCATAATTCAGATATAAAAAGAGGATAAATGTATTTGCATCGGATCATTAGCACAGCCATTTAAGCATTTCGAATAAGTACTGAGCCATCAAAAGTAATGAGTAAGTGATACAGAGAGACTGAAACGATGATGATTAATGCTAAGGGGATTGACCAATTGAGTGGGGGACAAGGGAAGCAAAATGAGCTTCGAGAGCAGAAACAAATGGCACCATGAGAAAGAGGAAGAATTGAAGGAAGATGTAGTCGAAGAGAAAATTTTGCCTCGGATCTGCAAAAGAGATGAACGAGAAAAGAAAAAAAAGAAGTCATACTAATTAGGAACACGATGTCGATACCGAGGCGCCATTCTTCCCTCCAATGAGGAAATTTAATAAAAAATAAACACAAACATACGAACATCGCCTGTGGACTTCGGGAGTGCGATGAAGGAGACGATATGAAAAGTGAGAACATGAGCGACCGTATTTTTTCATCAGTGGTCCTTAGGGAGGAGTCAAAGGCCACGAAACGGCAATGCGTAATGCCATAAAATAATTTGAAAAAATTGGCCATTACCCAATTTTCTTCCACTCTTATGGAAAAGCGGAAGGAGAAAAACAAGCCGCCCGCATAATGGAACAACCATTTCCATGAGAGCCAAAGCTTAATAGGAATGGGACGAGAGCTACGGAAAAATTTAATACGAAAAGAAATAAAAGAGAAAAATGAAAAAATAAATAGGAAGCATTTAGATCAACTAAAACTAATGGAAGAGAAGTCTCGTATTTTAATGAGTAAATCTGATATATTATCTTCAGAGCAAGAAAAAGGTTAGAGAAAGGACAAAGACGAGTACAAAGAGAGAGAATGAAAACAATCTAAACCATGAAAAGACAAACAGCATCGACAAATCCTATGACGGAATGAAACAACAAAGAGAGAGTAAATTAGGAAACCTGATTAGATAAGAACAGTTTCGATTTTCAAATTTTACTGAAATTTAAAAACCATTTCAGGTAAAATGTACACTTGAAGGTAATACGTTAGATAGGGAATATAATTACAAAAACAATTTAAACAAAAAGAATAATTAATTAACGACAATGGTAGGAAAGCGTGAATGGAAGCCAGCAAAGATGGAAAAACACAAAAAAACGAATAGGAAGGATATCATACGCGAGGATTCGATCAAAGACCAATAAGGCAACCGATGAGTAAAAAAGCAATACGTCATTGACATAAGTGTGCTTCATATTCCACCTGGACGTGGGCAATTTCTGGCAGTGGCCTGACAGGGCTCCCCGATGACCAGTTCATCAAGCGAAATGGAGGGGAACACGGAATGAAGTGACCGATACTCCAGTTTCCCATCATTTTTCTTCCGAGCGCCATTTCCACAAAAATACTTAATAATGTTTTTTTTTCATTTCGAGGGAAAAATGAGAGGGTGGGGCAGTATAAAAAAGCGTGTACTTATTCTCGTGTTGGGACTCGGGCCAATTCTCGGCTGATTGATTTATTGCGGGTTTGCGCTCGTTTCATGGCGTATTCGGACTAAACGGGGCTGTTAAATGGCGGTGAATAATGATAGAGCGAAAAAGGCCATCGTCCGAAAGAGACTCCATCGACTGCGGGTATTCCTACAATTCAATTTATTCATAAATTGCCAGAAGCAAAATCGTACTAAAATAAGTGAAACAGCATGGTTTAATATATTAGCGTACATTAGAAGTTAAAATGCAATTGAGGTCGCACTGGAATGGTTTTTATCTTACATCGCGGTAGTAAAGCATAATAAATACGTGGACGTTACTTTTGAATCTTTCTGTGAAATGTGCGTGGATGGTAAAAGCTATTAGTTTTATTACCGCATTTCAATCATCAAGTCGCAGAAATTATTAGCTGGCATATATATTTGGAAATTCGATCCACAGTATCCATAGATCCAAAATAATATTTATATAGAACGCATGGATTCCAAGCGGGCATAAGCATTTTAATTATATGCTTTTAGTTTATTTGTAAATTTTAAAATCCATGGAATGACGTGGATGTCCAGGCTGGACTTAAAGATTGATATAAACTAACATTGCAGATAATTCATAAACTAGTAACGAACGAACCTTAGATAAAAAGATTTGTCTTAAACTTTTTATCTAATAAATAACCGCAAATACTTGGTGTCCATCTACATCAAGAATTCCTGAAATTTGTAAAAATAGATAGACAAGTGATAATCTGAATAAACGTTATACCACTGACCTCCTCTACTTAATTAATATCGACGTAATAATATTTTGCAAATAGACAAGCAGCCAATCGAATTTTAAACTTAAATAAATAATCATTCCATGAAGAAATTGCCATTTTATTTTGTGCAAATTGTGTTATAATTACGAACTATCACATAAGCATCGAAATATGTAGCAATTGAAACTTCGAGAATGCGGGTTTAAAACGAGGCTAATTCGATACCTTTATCTTTCTCTTCATTAGACTCTTCGATACAAAAACTGAAACGACCTTCGTTATGGAAAGAGTTCCTTGTTTATTTATTCTTGGGTCGATCCACCGATTAACCTCATTTTGACAACAATGGAGAGGCTTTGAGGAAGCGATGCACACATATCCTGACTATGCAGGGACGAGGCAATCGAAAAATGGGTCCTTGCGGATGCTAGATGTATGGCATCTTACAGAGATCTTGCCACTAATAAATACCCCTTGTAGAGATTGAGGGGGGAGACAATAAGAAAAGGGTTCGTGGAGGGAGGGTTTAGAGAAAAGGAAGTTTTAAGAGGGGATTGGATGAGAAACCACGCCCCCTGCCAGCATCACTCACAGAGAGAGAGTATGCAAGGAGTCTCTATCATTAATTAGTAGGCAGTGACGTCAGCAAATAAGTCTGTAGATAAGGGATGTAAAGGTATAAAGACGGAAAGAGGGGGTTATAAGACGAAACAAAGGAGCACATGAAGGCGAGGTAGACAGCGGGAGGTGCCATAAGAAAGAGTTATGCCACCCAAAAAAGAGTTTTACTTAGATGCAATACTGGAAGTATAATGAAAAAAATGTCTCACTAAATTAGAAAATTAAACATAAAATCTAAATTTGCACTGACTTCTGTACCTCTCAGTTCTTGCCAAAAAAGCATCATTGAATTTATGGAGGTGGCTCAAATGAAAGAGATATCTCATAATGAAGGAAGAAAGATGCACACAAAGTTTAATTTGAAATTATCGGCTCTCAGAGATCTGAAGACAGCATGAAGTTGCCGAAACCGCTATCTTAACGTTAATTTCTATGGTTAAGCGTACATCTGTCTTCCTTCAAAATGTACTTAACTCGTAGAAAACTATCAGATATTTTTTTCCGATATCGATCCAAAAATACCTAGTTAAGAACGAAGGAGTAGAATTTGAGCATTATTCAATTCCCGAAATATTTCATTTTATTTAAATGAGAACAAACATTTAATGAATACGCTTTCCGTCATTATCTACATAAAAGATATAATAAAAACAACTTTGTAAATTTCCACAGAAAATTTGAAATTTACAAAGTTGTTTTTATTACTATGGCATTCCACGAAGTCACGCCTTCTCGCATTGATTTCAATACATAAAAGATACATAAAATAGAACAAAAACAGGAAATTGAAAGGGAGACTGGGAGAGTACCTCGAAACATTACTTTACGAGATAATATATTACAAGTCCACAGAATTTCAGAACCTTAAATACTAACTTCGAACAAAGATTTTCAGGGATAAGGAGGTGATTAAGTGCAGGCGAACAGATGCGAGAGCTTTCAAGACGTCGTAGTTTGGAATTGCTTTCTTTGGTGGAAAGTGGGAGAGCGAATGTGGAAGAAAATGACTGAAGGAGAGAGGAAACTACTAGATATCGAATAAAGTTGAGAGCCTAAGAGCGATTGATATGGTTTCAGGCTGAAAGGAGCTAACCCATAGAAGCCAGAGGTTTTGCCTCGGAAGAATATTAGAGCAATGGAGATCAGAAATTAGAAGATGCTTGGAAGGTAGCAAAAGGACGACATATGAGGATTGGAGGTAAGTTAGGATAATATGCTGAGTGTCTTTTGGAACTAAAAGTCAGCCAAAAGGAAAATATCGTAATAAAACGAAGTCCTATATCCGATCCACAGCCATTGATTTCTTTTAGTCTAAAACATACAATTTTGTTGAGAACATTAAGATAAAGCACCAATAAAAATGTGATATGTAATTTTTTACTTCGAAGGACTAAACTAAAAACGGTTATCGAATGAAATATACTATATAAATTTTCATTTGATAGAGCGATGATACGGATGAAACAATATACCTCAATGAACAGAATGGGGTGAAATGTTTCCTTCGAGATGAACATACTTTGGATAATGATTTTAGCAATTAAATTAAAATATTTATCATGTAAATAGGACCCGATCTAGAATAATGGGATTTGAACCATCGATCAAAGGAATTCATACAAAGACCTTCCAGAATAAGGTAATATTGGTACACGAAATAAAACAGATTCGATTACGAATTAAGAAACGAATGCTTCGGATTGAGGTTAGAAAAGAAAGTTGGACTAAACGAGATAGTTAAGATGAAAGAATCAATTCAAAGCCAATTTCACGATATTTAGGCAAAACATTCGCTAACGAGCACCAATATTTAGCAATCCTTCCTGGAGGACTCTCAGATTGCCTTTTAAAAATTAATTAATGCAGTAGAAAAATGGGAAAATGAATAACGAAAATGATGAAAAATAAAAATTGTAACACACAAATTATATCTCATAATTAGAAATTATTTGTACACAGGAAAAATAGTATTAGTAATTAAAAATAATCTTCACGAGCTAAAATTTCAAAAATAAACAAAATCATCCGCTTCCCCTCCACACGACTTAATTTTCTTTCTCATTTCAGCATATATGTTGAGAGAGATATTCTGTGGAAGATTGCATTTATACTTCGTTCACGAAACAAACTTCACAAAAGAGTAGAGAAAGACCATGAAAATTGATTTAAGTCGATTCGAAGAGCTTCGTTAGTTCTGTACTCAATATGATAAATAACATAGATATTACAGTATCGGTTAGATCATTCAGCTTAATTTATTTCTAGTTAGTTATAACTTAAGACACTGAATTTCTCATTAAGAATTGCAGATAGTTCTCGAAATTTTTGGCAGATAAGTTTCAAATTAAGGCAGCAATAAGAAAATACTACGAAATAAGGCCGAATTTAAAACAGCAAAAGGATTGCACGTCTTTATCAGCGCATATCTGGTAAAAAGGTTATAGAAGAAAATTGATTCATTTAATGAAGGAATGAGAAGAAAAAGGATTGTCAAGAACGAAATGAAGTTATGAGGAGGTGATATATTTCCACTTCGATCCTTAACTTGAATAACACTCCTAATATTTGAAAGGGCTAATAACTCCAAAGGGAGACTAAGGCGAAGGGAGGGAGAAGAGTTTTGTCTGGATGAAAGAGAGCTTTCCAGATTGAAGTTGTCAAGTTTTTCCCATATTTTTTCTATTCCTCTCCGTAGCACAATGTATATGCACGGCGAAGAAAGAAAGCGTGTAAGCCACACGTGTTACAACTTCACAGTTCCCAATTCCCCTTTTTCACCAAATCTCCTTTATTCTGCACCCCTCTTCAGGGATTCCGATGCCTTTCATGGACATCCGAGAAATTTTTATCTTTCTCTCCTGGATTATTTTTTTCAAACACGTTTCAAAAGGACATTTTTCAAAAATTCAATTCCCTTCACCGAGATAACAAAATGACGTGGGAGGGTATGAAGGAATATACGACGCTGATGTACGAGATGGGAACGAGCAGAAATCGTAGAAAATGTTCGAGTAACATATATTTGACTTATGGGCCTCGGGGTTCATTCCTATAAATCTAAATTTTGCTTCGAAAGGTATGAAGAAGTTCCTAGAAACTCGAATTTCAATAGAGTTGAGTTCGATGAAGTACAATTTTTAAGTATGAACAGACACAATACAAATAACATGCGTTAAGAATTCATTTTAGGTTTCCACTTTTCTCATGCGGTAAATGATGGAGAAATAATTAATTCAGAATTAAGTTATTTAAACCAAAAATTAAGGGCTGCAAATGAAGAGCGTCATCCAAATTGTATATTTAGGATATAAAATAATAAATAAATAAATATATATATATATATAATAAATGTTTATATAAATTATTTAAAATTAAAAAAAAAAACAAAAAAATTTAAATGTCTAGTATAATCGCGAATCGTGCCCGAAATTTCTAATTTGAGAATATGTAAAATCTGAAATACTGAACTGAAACGCAAGGAAAATAATATTATATCGATACATAAAAAGGAATAAAATGGGTCGACCTCAGATACACATAAAAATATCACAGACATTCGAAATATTTAAATATTGAGAAACATGTTGAAATATAAATATGCCTATCATCTGTATATCCCTCGCAATCACAACGTTCTGCTCCGGTTCTGAAACGGACATATAGATATCTAATTAGTTCCATCGTGGAAACATCAGTTTAATTACTCCAAAAGCTATTGCGGAACGGCAAACCTCAAAAACTGAATGGAATTGACACGAGAAAAGACGCACCCCTCGCCTTATATATACACACCACATTCGCATTAAATTATAAAACGACAAGGTGCCGTAACGGAGTGACTATAAGGGAGAAAGGGTGCAACATCTGCTATTGCAGTGGTGCCCATTGTGCATGGAGAGGACAGGGGAGAGTGACGTGTCCTTTCAATTTTTATAAAATTGCATATTCTGTGGAACGAGAAGGAAAAAGAAGTGGATGCGCATTAGGAACGACTTGTCGGGCAGACTGCTGTTCCGTAACTGACTCCTCCAAAGAACGATCCTGCTTATATTGAAGCAATAAGAAGGGAAGAATCGAACTCTCATTCATAATGCTTCAAAAGACAGGGGATGAATTGAAAAAATGAAATACAATATTGAAAAATGTTAGAGAAGACGCCATATAGGCGAGTGATACCGCTACAAATGCGCATAAAAACCTTATGTCGCGAGGATACTGAAGTAATAATAGAAATACACGTGTTATACGTTTGAGTGTAATTGCAGTAAATATTTTGAAGAAACGGAGATTTAAAGTGGGCCTTGTATCTTATGGGAAAAGTATTCGCTAGAGATAAAAAATAATGGTAAATATTTTTCCATAAATTATTTCCATATCCAAGAGGAAACAACATTACCTTTTCACTTAATGCCAAGGAAAATATTTTGTTCAAATAACAGAGTTAAAAAACCTAGTAAAATAACTTTTGCATCAAATTATTTGTTTCAATATGACTTATAAGCACATCATAGTTGCTACAATACTATGTAAAAGAAACTATTTCCAAAGGAATTTTCTGTAATTATGAAAATAAAGCGAATGAGACTAATCTTAACACGTTTAAAGGGATATTTAATATTATAATTATAGTAAACTAAAATGTATGCTAGCGACCCTAAAGATACGTTTTTAATACATCTTTACATTACACCAATTGAGAAGCGTTCCTGAACAGAAAGAAATGAATGTAGATCAATAATGAAAAGGAAATAAAATTTTAAATACCTGCGAATAATAATAATTGACTGGTATAAACATAGACTTGAGTAAAAGTCTGTTTATAATAACGAACATATATCAGTCATAGGCTTACATTAGAAGCCCACATTAGGAGATAATTATTATCTAAAAAAATTCTCTATTAAACAAGAAAAGTAATTCGTGCTTATTATATTGTCAAATGCATCTCAATCTTAAACTGTATGATTGAAATTTGGATATGAGTTCATCATTTACTACTCTTGTTCCATGTCAAAACAAAAAAATGGCGATGGAAGGTTATGACGATACACGTAATTGCAAGCTCGTTCATATATTCGATTAACAGATATACTCTACATTGCAGGAAAGCGTGCATAATCATGTGGAAATCAGATGGTCGTTAATAGGAAAAATGAGGAAAAAAACTTTAAGGAAGACGAGCGAAAAGTGAACGAAGCTTCCTATTTACGAGCGAACTAAGAAAATGAATCTCAAAGAGTGAAAGACTTGCTCCTCGAGTTTCCATTTAGGGCTCTTCCCGATTCAAATCATACACACGATTTCCTGAAATTTCTCTCAACCTTTTCACTAATCAGCATGAAAGATGTCGAAGGCAACAGTAGATGGTAGAGAAATAATGTAAAGGCAAACTAAAAGCGGAGACAGGTGAAAGGGTCAATAGCAATGGTTGATTCGGAACGACAGAAAGGGAAAAAATGCAAAATTTTGCATAATCAAAATGAAGTCAAGAATGAAACAGAAATGGAATAAATAAATAGGGATATTAACTTGAATTCTATTAGCAAGCAAAAATTGATTAAAAGGAAACTTGAAGAAGAGGAAATGAATTGAAGAACTTTAGCGAGTGATCGAGATTTGATTTCTCCATAAAATATATTTAATCTATTTGAATTCAATGAAATAGGATTTATTTAAACATTTAAACAAAATGATAAATTTAGTCAATAAATTATCAAATCATAAACTTTATAAATATTCAAAGCGCGAATTTTGGATGGCATTACGAATTAGGCTATTGTTCGATGAACTCGCTCTTCATATTGCAGATAAGAACAGCTTTCGATTGTAAACTGTCAGCATTACTTCGTATTTACGGAAAACTGCATAAATGAAAACTCAAAATAAATTCAAATGAACAGTTGCATTTTGTTTTTTCTATTTCCATTCAAAAGTTCCTCCGACGCTTAGTTGACTGTGGATGTCGAAAATCTAAAATTTGAGGGATCGAAAGAGAGTTTCTTCAATAAGGCGATTAGAAAAGTCCATAAGATGGACGATGAGGGGATAAAAAAAGATTGGGTTTGCTGCGATGCGATAAAGAGAGGGAGACCGCTGCATGAATATGCATGTCTCCAGCACCTAATTTATGTCCCGCCTTTTAATTTTCCCACACGACTCTTCCCTCATTGAGGAAGGAACAGGACCAAAGTGGGCCGCATTTTACATCTCATAAAGAAGGCTTTGAAACGGATAGCACAGAAAGACATAATCGAGAGGTTTACGAAGGTTAGGAGAAATTGATTCAGACTCTATAAATGCACAGAAAAAGTTTTTAGGATATCTCTCTTTGAATTTGGATTGCGTAAGATTTCCACTTTAAGAATCCAAAGTTCTCCTAATTGAGTAATGTTTAGGTAAAGTAACGTAACTGTCCGAGATTATGATACACAAATCCTATTTATAATAACTAAAGACAAATTAATACATTTTTAGTACACTATGCACTGTATATACGGAGAAAGAAGTGGTTCTTAGTAATAATAGTAAGAAGTAATTCGATGAAACCATAATTCCATTCCAATGACTCCAGTAACTTACTCCTACAGTTATATAACAATTTTGCCACATTTTTAATCATGAAATCCATTTAATACAAAATTATACAAAAATGTAGTAGTATATTTAAGATTTCAATCTATTGCTGATTCAGAAAGAAACAGATGCACCGACGAATTATTATTATAAGAATAAATATTTGTAATCAGAAATAAATGAATCAGCAAGCATTTGTAAATTATAGTGTCGAATACTTCTCGAACTATCACGTACATAAAATAGTGGTTTCAATAAAGTGGAGCTTGAATTTGCGCAATTATATTTTTTGGAACCAGACGTCGATATAATCAGTCTTTCCCTAATTGCACTGGAAGATTAATAGCCTACTGATACCCACGATCTTAGTGAGGCTAATTGCAAGGGCACCACACAAATCAAGACTATTAATTCTCCATACAATTTCAAAACTTAAAGATGACACCGAAATAAGAGTAAGCATGGAAGCTATACTAAGATACGTAGATTTTTCATTATCAATCATAATTTATCAATCAAAAGTACAGCTGTTTTGTTGGAGATAAACTTTGTCCCCAAAATAATATATGATTTTGAAAGAGAAAATCCATTCACACGAACCAGATATAAAGGAAAATAGGAGGTAGAAACTTCGAAATAATCGTTAAGACATAAATTAAACATAATTCCTTGATACTCAGGCCATTATAAAGTCTTCAATTCGATCTCAAATCAAAGTTGATAAAATTAAGTAATGCAAATTTAATCGGGCTTTTGAAGTAATGAATCCCATTATTTATACATTCTAGGTTCACAAATATATTTTAAACATTAAATTTCATCCCAATTACGTAAATTAATGTACATTCTGTAAAATATATTAAAATAAATACAAGAGAAGTAAATCAGCATTTACAGTTTTCCATTGAAAGATAGGGGACGTTGAAAATTAAGATTACCTCAGTCGTTTTCAAAATAGAACTCACACTTGAATGGATAAACAAACCACCTGTGTAACTTGTAAATCAATAGCATCTTTAGAAAAGTCACTCTTTTATAATCATGCGCTTGTTAACACTTCTTCATCTACCTCGAAAATAACAGTTGCCTCTCTTTAAAGCCTAATTTTCATTTTGCGACTTCAAACTATTATGAAACTTGACGCACAGCTTCCCTCGGATTGGAACCCTCCGGCTGCTATAAAACCCCTTTCCATCCCTCCCAAGGGCCACAACTTTGCATTTAAAACGGAACGACTCTTCACCCCTATCCTGCAGCATCCCGTCAGACCCTAACCCACATCTGCACCCACCGACTATATCTGTCCCTATTCAGTAAAACGGTCCGTGGAAAAGCTAGTTCACCCCTTTTGATTAAATTTCAACCCCTGTCCGTGCGTAATCCCCAGGAAAGGGGGGCATGAGGAGGCTTTTAACAGGTGTGCCTTCACGGCATTAATGTTTGCAAGTGTGCTCCAACGAAATGAATGGAAAAACTTTCTCAGGGGCATCCTTACGTAATCAATTCGTAAAGATTGGAAGAAGAAAAATTTCTTTCGCGGAAACTCATCGATTAGAGTGAGAGACAATTATATAAGTAGAACGGGAAGAGAGATTGGACTTGGAAATACAAGGAAGACTGGGTAAGGGTGGTGAATGGGAAAGAGGGAGAGAAAGTATTTTCCAAATTCCACTCTTTATTTTTTATTCCTTTTAGACATTTTTTAACGAATTTTGAACTTTTGATGAAAAATTACAAAATAATACAATTAGGATGCGTGTAAAAATCGCATCTTTTCTTTAGTAAATTAATCTGTATATATAAAAGGGTTTGGAGATATCATTCAGCGGAGGCATTTGAGCTTAAGAAGAATGCAATATATTTGCTAAGAAAAGGAGTTGGAAAAAGTCCTAGAATTAAATAGAATTCATAAAGTAAAATCGTCCAATAAAAATCAAATCTTCCGACATAATGTCACGAGATTTAAAAATTTGCTAATAGAAATATAGATACAGTGCTAGGAAAAACTAATACCTAGAATTTTGCTTTAAGAGCAATTTAAAATTTTCTTAAGTGATACTTTCTAAAAGGAATGATTATAATGAATAGATTGAATAAGTATAATTCAAGAACCTCCACATATAAATAAAATGTTAATTTATATAAAATAATATTTGATCATAATGCATCACTAAATCATAATATTCCCTTGATGGCATTAAAAGATAAAGTACTACAAATATTGTGGATCACATTGATAACATCTCTCACTACATAACCTCATCACCTCCTAATTATATATCTCAACAGAAATTCAGCATTCAGATCTGCATATTGAGGGAATCATAGTAATTAAGTTGCATTAAGTATAATTTAGAAGAAGACGATAAATACACAAGATGTTAAGATAGAGACGAAAATTTGATATTTGTACCACAAGAGTAAGCGCACTTAGCCGCTGAAAAGACAAAGTTTGACGTAAAATGGCTTTCGGGAAGAATGCGACACCATTCCGTCCGCTCTTTTCTTAGAACTTCTAAGGAATAAAATCGAGCTAAAAACACAAATGTTCACGATAATAAAACAATCTCGTAAGTTTAAGCCTACGTAACAAAAAGAAAAAATAAGAAGATTTATTGAAATTAGGATATGAAAATTGATTCGGGATGGAAATTATCTGAGTGACTTATCTAAAAAACGAAGGAAAGAATATTGGCTTGATCGAAGCACATCCATTGTCCTTCTAGAGGAATTTTAGATTCGGCAGATGTATTTCGGGTAAAAGGACGAAAAATATCTTCAAATATTGAAACTGGGAATAAAATGAGAATAAAAGATGAAGAATTGAGCAGGGAAAAGTGAGGAAAGCGGAGATACCTAAAATGAATCGGGAAATAAGAAAAGGGGATACGGAACGAATGACGCTATTACCTCGAGCAAACCCTCCCACTCAAACCGCCCTTCCCCGGGAACGACGAATAAAACACATTCCACTTCTTAATAAACTCTGTAACATGAAAATAAAGTGCCGTCAAGAGCAGAGGGCGCTAGAGGAGGGAAAAGGATCTTGTTTGTGAAGGAGGACGTATCAACGCGAAGAGAGAGGTTCCATTCGAAGTTGGAAAGAGTCGCGTGTGCTCTGTGAAAGGGGCAAAGGCGTTGGGTAAATCCATGGGTAAGATATGGACTTATTATTCATTCATGCATTCAAACTTTACAGCCAACAGCTGTAAGAAAGGCACTTAATGAAACTGCTATATTAAAACAGGCTAAAAAATGTAAAAGGGAAGATGGTGAAATGAAGGAAAGAAGAAAGGAGCTGAGATTTTGGCGACTAAGAGGAAAGTATAAAATGAAAAACAATAAAGAGGCTGTGATGGGGTATTTTCCTTCTCGTGAACTCATGAGAAAGTGAGAGGATAATTTTCAAGAGGTCTTTCGAACCCTTCTCATCTCGTGTTTAATACAGAAGCCTCTTTGAGGATATGTACGATGGATGTGGAATAATTCAAAGACAAAAAAGAAGGAATATTAAGATGGCGTCGAGAGAGAGAAAATGAGTGAAAAGTTACTAAAATAGCTCAAAACTTTCGTCAAAGTAAATGAACCTACTCAGGAGACAAAATATCATATAGCAATACAATCATCTACATAAAATTACTAAAGTTATACGACCATCAATACTAATTACTAGAGTAATATAACCATTGCAAGTAATGAGATATACAGACGTTCAATTTAGAAGAGAAAATCATAAAATTTTAACAAAGAAAAATGGGAATCCTAGTTAGTTATCTAATTCGATGAAGATGAGCATACAATAATAAAAAACTATTAAACTTATTTTAATGATAGACTGTTTGGTTTCCTAGAAAACAAGAGCTATAATAGTGGACTTACCCCATGCTGCAAAAACCCGGTACATTCATTCCAGGAGAGAAAGTGACATGGAAAAGAAATGAAATTTTAGTTGATTTCGTAGCATACTTACATTGAATACTCTTTAACAAAATAATCATGCAAATACAACTAATAAATCAATACAATGAATAACGAAAAAGAATAATATTCAATAAAGAGATCTAGCCATTCAATTCAAAAAGGAGGAATTTAATAGAGTAATTAATATTGATATTTACTCTCTATGATATGATTATGAACAGTAATAGAAAAACAATTAAAGATTTTAAATTGACTAATATAATACAATTCCGTTAATTGGTTAATATACTGAAATATTTTGATTGCATTCTCAAAGAAAGTAGAAACGACATCGTATAAATAGAATAAAAACACAGATTAACCTTAAAATACTTAAGTGGATTTTAGAAGACGTAATACTTAACGGTTACACATTGTAACAGGAATGTTTAAAAAGCCGATTAAGTGAAATATGAATCATTGCCGTTTTTTAACGCAAGGAAGTCTGTATGGTGAATGACGAACCCAGATAAAGAATGGCATCACAGAAGAACTTCATGGGCGATTATTCACATTTGAAATTATATAGATATTACTTGAGAGCTACAATAGAGAACTATTCTCGCCGAACGACAAAAAGGAAAACTCTTTTAAAGTTTTAAAAAGAGTCCAATACATTCGAAGAAAGAAGTAAACAACCACAAACAAAAAGTTAACTTTAATCATTTCACAATAAATTTATAACCTTATAATTTATAAAATTTATATATAATTTATGTTAAATTTATACTACTTTTGATTGCTTGTTATAAAATATTAAATATGAACATTAAAACTAATATAGGTATTAAGTTATATCGATATTAAGGAAAAAACATAAACAGCTATTTCATCAAAAATAATACTACTATAATCATTAAGACCAATCAAAGTAATTAAATATTTCATCAAGACGATAATTTATAGACTTAACAGGAGCATTTTCAAACTCTTTGCCATGAGACTATGTTCTCGTTAAATTACAGCTTGCTATCAAATGAAGCAATTAGGAGACCTGAAAAAATTCAAAGTAGTAATAACCATGTTGTCTCAAAACTACATTAAGATTCCGGACTAAAATGTTACAATTATCGAGCAATGGAAGCCTTTCATTAAAAACGAACAACAGGCTGAAATAGCAGGTTTATGCAGGGAAATTCGCGAGAAAATGAATTCCCTTTTGGGTATCGCCATAAAACTTTTTTGCCGAAAAAAACGTCTCAAGTGCGTTCATGCACGAGTAATCCGGTTCGTAAAACTGCATCATTAAAAGGACCGGACAAACGAGATCAAAATATCTTGAAGCGGTCAGAACATTAAAATTACCTATTAGTGAGAGGTTGGAAAAAAGAGTCTGACTGATCATTCCACCGGGTGTCATTTGAAAAGGAAATAACACGATTAAAGTAAGAAAAAAACCTCAATCGACAACTACGACCAAAGAAAGAAATTACTGTCATTCGATTGAGTTTCGGAAACACTCATTAACGGAATACGGATATGTAAAAAGTTCTCTACGTTTCCATATGGGTGTGTCATGTACATACACATGCGAACAAGACAAAATCAATAAGTATATTTTTGTCAATATCCACCTATATCTGATTTTACCAACTTATAATCTCCATTTATAAATATCATACTTAATTATAGACACTGGAAATGATTATGGAACTAAAGTAACGTATATTAATGAAGTAAATGAAGTCCATGAATTAAAGCGTCCATCTGACATAACATAAATACTGTAAGCAGCAAGTTTACCACAGTTTCAATAAATATCTTTTATCCACATTCTACGCAGACAAATTCAGCTCCAATTTTTGCTCAAAAAGTCGAAGAGATGCATTATATTTACAAAACAGTATTCTGAAAAATATTCATATCTTCATAAGATTTCTCGTAATCTTAAAATACATCATAAATAAAATAATATCATTTATATTATTTTTTTGAGTCGATATTTATTTCCTTTTCCTTCCTTTCTAATTTATTTTTTCAAACGGAGGGTATGTTCTGATATTTTTCAATTTTTAATATGCCGAAACACTATGATTGACTCTGAGTATTAAACATACATAAACTGTTATATCATTCTGATAATAGAAGAAAGAACACCAATAACTAATACTCAATTGCTTCTAATTTTTTCCTCCGTGGGCACGACGTAAATCAAAAATTGAGTTTATACACCCTCAAGACTCTTCTAAGCTACAAAGTTAACTTAACAAAGTCGGTGAGCACCAATGCTATAGAATTAATTTAAACCTTTGCTCTTTCATCAAAGTGATGGGCTCGATAAAATCGGTGGAGCGTAATAGAACAACCATCGAGCAAGGAACTAGTGATTGCGAAGATCAACGTCCGAGGAGGATGTGAGAAAAGGTCCACAGAACTACTTCCACAAAAGAACGATCATTGCCAGAGGAAGGGCTGATATCGAACGATAAAGTAAGAAAACCTTCGGAAAAATAAGGGCAACTAATGAAGAACGGCTATGGGAAGATACGATTGATGGTAGAATGGAAATATGTGGAATGGGGAGGAATAAAAACTCTACTCGAGCGGGCACTTTAGCGGTGCAATTGGCCGGAAATTTTCTCCGATGCAGCAGAGGCGTCGAGCAAATGAGAATTGCACGCTATCCCACGCTATTCTGTAGTTTTTTGTCACCCAAAGGCAGTGAGGCGTGCAGTTACCGGATAAAGGAATACTGGGCAAAAGATGGGCGATGAGCGACAGTCTTACGGAAAATTACAGCTTACAACTGAGAAGACAAAGGTATTATGCATGCCAGAGGGAATGAAAAGCCGATCGAACATTGAAAAAATGTTTTTGAACTAAGTTCCGTGGGGAAGAGAAGCACAAATAACTCCTATCTAATGCACGGTTATCCATTACTCGCTGCACAGAACTGATCGGCAGGTACCTAAGAACTCAGTGAAATATTCTTCCTAATACATGTTTGAATTAAATTTGGTAGGAAAACTTTCAAAATATGTTAATAAATAATTTTCAAACGAAAATATGTGATTTACAAACATCAAATAAATTACACTTTTTAAGCACTTTATTAAAGAGAAAAGAGTATCAAAAAATATCAACCGATATAAACAATTTTCTTCAAAACTAACAAAATATATAAAATAATATTTTGGATTACATTGACGATGATGTCATTATTTTACTCATTTATGTTGCCTTCGTGGCACACATTTTATAATTGTATTTTCTATTATATTAAATTTATAGTAATTTATATTAAACATGTTCATTAGTTTCCAGAATGCACCATGAACTACTGCTAACAAGAATGTATCGCACATGAAAAAATGAGTAAACCCCTAGGGGAAAAATATAAATGAAAATTCAGCGGAGATCTTCTTCAGAGAGAATCTTTAAATATATCATCATGAGTGTAACAAAAGGACTATGAATGTCTTGATTTATATGAAGTTTGTGAGCGGGGGCACGAAACATGCCACGGTCCAGCGTAACTTTTCCCAGATGTCTCGAAAACACCTTCCACAAAGCACAAAAACTCCTTCAAAACATCCTGGCCACGGTCCCTCAGCAAAAACAAGAAAAGCCTCAAGGCACTACCGGCAAAATAATAACACCGTACTACTTCCGTCGTGCGCGTTGTCTGCGAAATGGGGGAAGTTGCCCTCTTAGCGTACGGCAACATGATTCTGCACTCCCGAAGAGGGTCTAGCCCGAGGGACACACCAAGACTCCAGAAGTTCTTGGTCAGAGGGATAAGGTTGGAGGTCCTCTTAAGAGGCCACGCGCCGTCCGCACGACTTATCAAAATGAAACGATGGAAGCATGATGCTGAATGAGGGAGAAGGCTAATAAACAAAGTAACAAACATATTTCTGGTGCATTACGACCACTCGGTCACACCGTGAGAATTGCTGTGGCGGAAGGTAGCCTTCCTCCAGCGACCGCATGCGCTGGGGTTCAGATTAGCCGGATTGGCGGCTTGGTTGGGAAAACTAGTGGTTAGAAACGAACTCTATGAATAATACAGCTCCATTAGTTACAAACATTAGTCCCATTTTAAAAGCATGAAAAATTCCTTATCCCTGTGCCGTCAACTTTGAACTTAACATGAGTCGTAAATAGTCGTACATACGTCGCGTACTTTTCTTTGAATGGTCACAGAGTTAATGTTCATGAAGTTTTAATTTTCCCATAAAAATTTGTGCTTATCTTTAGAAGAGATTATAAAAAGCATGAAAATAATTCTTGGTTCATAGGAACTACAAATAGTAAGCTTTTATTTCTTAATACCAAAAATTAAGAATACATATTTAGGGATCTGAAAGAAAATTTCCTTGAAAAAATATACATGATAATAGAGTTTAGAGTTGAGACTTAACAAGATTCAAGTATCACAAAAACAGTAATTATAGAGAATAACAACATCACTTCTACGATTGTAAGTTATTTTTGGGTTATAATTATTAGATATTTTCTGCATTCAATGGCTTCCTACCATAAAGTCGCGGTTGAATCGATTGATGAATCAAAATTTATAGCGTAATTGAAGATTATAATGAGATTTAATTAAAATCTGATACAAAATATAGAAAGATGATTTACGCGAAAACACAAATTCGAGGGTCCAAGACTTCAAATGGATAATATTTCAACGGTCAAATGGGGGAAATCAATTTTATCTGAAATGGGAATTTGGCTTGTTCTCTTTCTGATATTAGGAAATATATTTTTGGGAAAATGCCATAATAGCTCAAAATACTTTCTCAATATTCCTTCACACAGAAAAACACTCGATAAAGGAAACGAAATCCTGTAAAACAGTCATACAAACATAGGAATTATGTCCACAGGGTGCGATTATAATCTTCTTTTTGAAGGAAGTTTTACGAGATAAAACAAGACGTCAAGTTACACAGAACTACCCGAAACCTAGCATTAGGCAGAACTTTATGGAGACTTAAAATACTTGGACCGACGTTTTCGGATAATGTCGAAAAAATATTCACTCGTAGGCCAATTTTAAACTTTTTTTCATCGTGTAGAGTAGAATTAAGACAATCACATTGAGTGAATTTCATGAGTCAAAAAAATAACCAAAATTACTGGATTTTTTAAATAATATACTGAAAGCAGTATCTCGCCTTACATAACCAATTCCTTGGAAAACTTTATCTCACAGATTTTTTATGCCATGCTTCACAGTCCTTAAATATTATCGCGAGAAATTCCTCCGGTTCACAGAAAAGAGCCTTATCTTTCCCGATGACTTTTTCTTTAATGTTTACATGCCACCGTAAAGCCAAGAGATCACCAGAAAGATTATGCTAATGGGCTTTGAAAATATACCCAAATTGGAAACTAGGCTTATTTTTGGACCGATCTCAGTTTTAGCAGTGCTTTGTAAACCGCAATTTCATCAAAATGTTATCCAATCAAGAAAGAAAAACATGGGAAAATGACACCATGTTCCAAGAGAAAATCATTGGCTTCGGGAAGGAAATTGATCCTTCTTTACAATATGCTTTTTATCTAAGATTTTACAAACTGTTTTGGTATCAAAAAATTTGATCTAGAATATTAAATTATTTTTGTTTTTTTTTTTTTAAATTTGAGGAATTTACATCTAAAGTATAATATCACAGAAACAATTTTTGTTCGAACGATTTCTCGTAATCATTTATTAACACGTAATTTGATCAAGATATTTAAAAGTTAAAGCAAAAAGCAAGTGTCAACAACTTCTGTATAATATGAAATTTAATACACACTGAAAATAAGATGCGAAATATAGTGCTCAATTATTGAAGTTAACCGAAAGTGTTCCACATAAATCATACTAAAATATCTATATTAAAGTAATGACCGATATAATATTTATTTCAATATATTAGTTGCAATTTTTGCAGGATTAAGAATATAAGAATATATATAAGACATTAGAGAGGAGATATCTTAACACTGAAGTATAAGTACAGTCTTATCTTCATGAGTATCAATTAAATATGTCTATTTTAATTGCAACCGAACATTGATTCTGCAGTTTATCTAAGAGTTTTCTATGTTCTTGGCTTAAATTATATTGATACCAAAATAACAATAAATAGAAAATACTAATATAATACCAAAATACAAATAAAATATTGCAAAATAAGGACTAAAACACATCAAATTTATAAATGGCAGAAATAAAACCGAAAAGATTTGTCAGAAATTCACGAATGTGAATATGTTTTTATTTGTTTCAACAACATGTTTGTTTAGTTAAAACAAAACTTCGAGTACATAAAAGCTGAAGAAATAATTACGAAAGTCTAATTTCTAGACGCTATTCGTATTTCGTTCGTATTGGGAATACAGGGAAATTAGTAGCCATTTTCTTATTCAATTAACTTTAAATCTTCATTATGATTCATATTACCTTCTTGTTTAATTTTTAATATTTTAGCGATATTTACATTTAACTTTATTAGTTACACGTAGCAAATCTAATGGATAAATAAAATGAATATTCTTTCTTGAGAGACAAATTAAAAATTAATTCTACTTATGTCGCTGAAATTTGGGATATAAAAGCATTCACCCATGATAATCAATCGATAAAGCGAATGACTTCTTTCGTCCGATAAAACCATCAAAAAGAGGAAAATAATATAAGAAATGGAAATTAGCTCCCTAATCTATTCTAATCAAGAAGAAATATAGACTTGGTTAATAAGTTAACACGCAGTTTCTAAAAGCGGTAAGAAAACTGAATCATGAAGAGAAATCCATCATCTAAAATCGTTCAATTACTTCTACCAAAGATGGCGAGGCAGCGAAAGTAAAAAGACTAAAAGAGAATAAAAGGAGGCCTCATTTGTGGGTAGTTAAGCTGATAAATGTCCGATTTACCAAACAAGGAAATTGGATACGCCGTTGGACAGTCTAAGTTGGTTCGATGAGTGACACCGGTAGGGCTGAGGGATTGTTATCTCGGACACCTCGGGCGCACTAGTCGGAGATCCCGGCATTTCAGATATGTGTACGTCAGACACGCGAATAGAACGAGGCGAGTGCGTGTTCTCGATCCTTGCATGACGAGAGGACGGAATTGATCATATTTTGGGAAATAAGGAAACGGAGGCCAAAGACGCAATGTCGATTACGTTTCCAAATGAATTGAATTCGTGATATGGAAAAGGAGTCAGAAATAGGAAGGAACATAACATGATGCAAAAGGTAACAAGGATTTACTCATCTTTTGAATTTATATGAACTGAAAATGAATATGGCTAACAATTTTTGATGCAATGAATGATGAGAGATTACTTTAAAACAACTTTCCAGAGGAGAAGATAATGATGATTCCGAACTTCTTATAGTAACAGATAAAGAGGAAATAAATAGCCAGATAATTAAAACAATTTCGTAAAAAAATTCAAGACTTTAACTTCTTTTACTCGCATTGAACAGTGTAGAGATTGGAATTTGTAAATGGACAAAGTTGTTCAAAGGACTCAAATATATTGTTTCAAAATGAAAGTTAAATATTGCTCGTTAGGATATTACATTAAGGTTTCAAAAAATTGATCTTATTTCCACCTCTCTAATTCATGCGGAATTTCACTCTCCTTATATTCCTTCATCGTTATCATCATTATTGGCCCATAATTCAGACAACCCAAGTAGGCTTCTCTTACATCTAACCTCGGAAGTCGTGCATTCTATTATAAGATAAAGATGAGAGCCCCGATTCGATAAACTATGACACATTTCTACGTAAATTCACTTAGTTATCAAAATTTGAAACGAAAAGATTAAAATTCTTTCAATGAGATTTTAAGAACAAAAGATCTATTTAGATACAATTCTAGATACAACAATTTGATTTGTTCATTGCTCCCTCACATATAGCATGATTCATATGAAAATTAATCCAAACTAACCTATTTCAAGCATAAATCTTTCATAGGATATTTCACTATCGCAAATTTCCTTTAAAGTAAACTCATTCCATTTTTCCGATTACTTGGATAGGTCGGATAAAGATCGATTGATCGAATAAAAGATACAAAAATGGCTTTCAGTTAAAATTACTAATTAGAGCTTATTCTTATAATTAAATCTATTCATTTCTGGATTAGACTCAGAGCTTATTTGACCAAGGATCAAGAGCGAAATCGTTCCTCAGACTACTAAAAGGGTTAAAATGTTAAACAGAAGTGAAAAATAGCGACATGACTGGGACTCGAACGTAGATCTCCCACTTGCCAGACAGGTATGCTGACCACTACACCACCATGCTCGGTTATTCCTACGTTAATCTTTCTTTTAATTATTATTTTAATCATCTCTTTCAAATTCTCTTTGTACTTTTAACTTTTGTTAAGAGGTTAGATGGAAGTAGAGAATTTTCAGTCTCAATCTCGCTTACACAAATAAAAACCTATTTTTACATGCGTGAGTTATCACAAGCGGGATATGTATGCAAACCTTCTAAAATCTGTGAACGGCTGCCTCGTAAGAGGATTTTTGGCGGAGGTTTGTGCCTTGTGGAGCACCATCGCTTTGCTCACCTAAAAACAGAAGTGGAAATGACGCGGCACGGTGGTGCACTATTCAGCATACCTGCCTGGTGGCAGTGGGAGACCTGAGTCCCAGTCATATCTTTATTTTTCACTTCCAATTACCATTTGTGACCAAGCGCACGCATGAAAAGTTACAAAACTTATCCTTCCTAAATACTGAAAGAGTACTTATGGTAATAGAATAATAATTAATAAAATCAATAAGAATATTAATCATCGTCCATTATTTTAAGACTATTACATTAAATAAAAAACTTAAAAAGACCTGATTCATTCTGATAAATGTTGAATGAAAGAAATCCTGGCCATTTTATGTTTGCACGAAAAGAAAATCCACTTCTTTAACTTCGGAATTGATAATTTTTATCGATAAAAAACCAAACGTTTATGCAATTTAAATCTTAATCGCTATTATCATAAGTGCAAAAGTACAGAAGATACGAAAAGAGAGTGTTAACGATCCTATAACGCCTTATCTCCTCATATCTTCTCTTAATCTCGTAATTAGGCTTAACGAGCACTAAAACAATAATTATCACCTCGAACAGAGGCTATATCATTATCGCCTAATTAATTCTATTCACTGCCAACACATCCATTCCCTGAATGCGTGGCCAACTTGATAACGAGGAGTAATCGACGCACATCCGCAGGCCGTTTCCTGCCGAAATGGCGGAAGGTGGGATCAATAATTGATTTGCCCGGGTGGTGATTTTGCAGAAACGTGAGGAAGATGGATAGGAGGATGGGGTGGAGTAAAAATGGAAGCCTCCGAAGGCGATTTTTACGGGGGCGGCGGAAGAATGCAATGACAATGGTCAGAGAAAATGGCCGACTTCAATCATATGAGGTGAATGGAGAGAGATCATATACATCGCTTTAATTTCTCGCCCCTCCACAGAACATTGAGAGCGGGAAAACAACGCAGGAGCTTCATTCGCATATGCTTTGGACCAATGAGATACACACGCGGCGCGATTAAAAAAATACATCCCATTCGAGTACGAAAAATGTTATTTTCCGGATGATCGGCGTTGCTCGGAGTCCTGGAACATTCGCAATTCGAGGAGGAAAAATTTGGAGCGTGGTGGAGCAATACATAAGAGAGAACTGGAAAACACGAATTTTCGAAGAGTAAAGGGATGAGTTACATTCGCCCTGATTTTCCGATAATGACCACCTCTCTCCCGCTAAACAAATGAGGACACTGGCGCATGCATTTGTATAGGTATTTGACTAACGGAATTGCTTGTATTTCAATCACGCGCTCGCTCCAAATGAAAATCAAACACGGACGCAGACAACGGCAAACACGGAGCGTTATTGGGCATTTTTGTATTATTGCAGTCATGGTGAGTTCTTCATTCGCGCCCTTTTATAAAAAATGTACGTATGAAGATACCCTTGGGCACCTAAATTAAATCGATCATTCTTTCCTTATTTACACAATGTTCAATCTCAATCATGATTCGCTGCATGTTTTAGCTTCGAATGATTGGCAGCTTTTTTCCAGGGAAGGGAATATTCGGTTCCTCATAAACACTAAAACTGCCAATTCGTAATGAGTAAATGTGGTCTTGAAATATAAATGAATAAGTCATTGTAACACGAATTTTTTTATTTTATACCGTAATATACCTGTCATCTTTAAGTACTTATTGGAAGTATAAGAGACCGATGGATATGTTTTGAAAGGGAGAGTTTTTGATTAAATCGGACATTCCTCGTAAACTGATACGCTTTTCTTGAGCATATATTTTCTTGACACTTCCTCTTGGAGATATGGTGGAAGTATAAACATATTAAAATGATACAGTTTCTCAGAGAAAATTAAAGGTTTGGGCAAAAAGCTAATCATAAGGCTTGACACGCTATTTTTCTTATCAGAAATTTAAATTTGACCAAGCAGGGTAAACATTGGTCCTTTTCGTATGTCCTGAAGCCATTAAACTCTTTCCAAATTCCAAAAATAGATAAGATATCAAAAAAGAAAATAATTCCATTAAAATAAATTCAGTGAGGGAGAGGAAAACTTGCCTGTCACTTCGCCATTAAGACTAAAAATCTCATTTTACAGCACATAATTGGGAACTGTGCTCTTTATCTCGATGAAATAAGTAAATAATACAAAACCATCAAAACTAAATGATAAACAAAACTGTAAAATTACATAGTAGGAAAAAGCCAAAAAAAATTTATTTCGATAACAAAGATATATATTGAAAATGATGTGATAAATGTTAACCCACTTTAAAATTTAATGCTGGGAAAACTTACCGATCTTACGTTGGGACTAACTCCATATGAACCAGCAATTAGCTTCACTATATCTTCGTTCCCATGCTTAGCAGCCCAATGTAGTGCCGTCTGTAAAAGATACACAAAAATATCATTCACTTCGATGTAAGTCATACCACAATCTTAAATATTGTTAGAATTTACTACATTATTATTTATCTAAGCAGAAATAACAGAGGCTAGGAAATTCTAATAGTTCAAGCAAATATAAATACATCGGAATAAAGTATTACAGAAAATTAAAATTAAATCATAAAAGGTAAATAAATAACACACACACACATATATAAATGAAGACAGCCATATTTTGTCACCAGAGTAACATACATCTCTTCATAAAAAGAGACAGCAAGTCGATAAAAAAGGAGTGAGAACTAAGAAACAAGATCACTTCGTAAATTCTGGTAAAAGAGAGGAAGATGGGCGTTTAATGCGTATTAATGGAGCGGAATTTAGCGAAGGGAGTGCAGGAAGCCGAAAGAAATTAAGTCGACATCAGTCCCGTGAGAATGAAAAACGCGTGGCCTGGGGGCTCTAATCAAATGTGGATGGGAGGTTCCTAAGTCATCCATCCAAAAGACAGCGGTCGACACTAGTGCCAAAAACGGACACTCTTTAAATGTAAATAACGCGATATAATGTCCTCCCCCTTATAATTATAGTGATACTCCCTCCCAACTCGGGTCATTAATTTAAGACGGTCATTAAGCACAGGTTGGGATAATTTTTACTGGGGGAAAAATAAAATATCGAATAATATCGTAAGCGCTTATCTATTCGCAGTATGGTCACATTCATACTCAGGAAATGAAAATTAAATGAGAAAAACCACAATAGGGAATTCAAATTCGTAACGAAGACTACTTTTTAATACCCTTCATAGTTCGTAATCCGTAAACACTGACATGTTGGAAGAGTGATGCCATGAATCAAACGTGGCCACAAAAATAACGATATCTATTAAGAATTACAGCCTACATTAGGTGCATATACAAGCCGTAATGATGAAAAGCTAACACTAATCAGGCACAAGAAAAATGATTAACACAAGATTAACATACGATAGCGGAAAAACAAAATCCATATGATTTATGCCAAATTTTAAATAGGATCCCCTGCATAAAGTTAAAGAACAGCCAATAAATCAAATTAATTTATGTATTGTGTTAGTAAATTTGTCATCGAAATTTTATTATATGAAATAATAAGATTAATAATCAATAATTAACAGCAGAAAAAGGTGGAAAGGGTAACAGCAGAAAACAATTCTCGGAGGAAAAATGAACAGTTACAAGGAAATATGTGTCCGAACATAAAGAGCTTTGATTAACATGGTTCATAAAATAAACTCTAAGTACGTGAATGATGCAACTTTAATTACACTTCCTAGTACACCGCATACTCGGGGCTTCGGATGTTTTACCTCGATAGTGTCATCATGTGCAAGTCCGTTCTGTAGCAAGACAGACTACACAATCCGACGGTTGGTAATCCATGCGCAGGGCTTCCATGCGGTAACAACATAGACCGCGCACTAAGTTTCGAAGGAAAATTTCCACTTTACGACTGATTCTTGCCGCATCCAGCCAAGATAAAAATGTGAGCGTAAAATTAAATAAAGCCATGAGCATATGTTAATAGGCTCTCTCGCACCAGAAGATTATAAGCGCTAATCTGTGGATGGCCTGGAGAGGCGTCTAACAGAGGCTTCTACTCAATCCCTCCTTCCTCTGGGGGCAGTTGCTGGAGCATTTGTTAGCGGTTGTCATGGGTCGCGGTGGCGTTGATGGATTGCTCCTCTAGGACCTCTCTCTCCACCTGCATTCCATCCAGATCTCCTTATCTATGCGTCCCAACATTATTTTCTTCGTCCCACTACTTGCAAAGCTTTAAACCTGACGTATTTTCCAGAAGAGATACACTAAATGAAGAACATGTGGAAATTTGCTGTTCTCACAAACTCTGCGATGTTTATACCGTTCCAACATGTCTTGTTTGCGATCCGTAAGCAAAGAATAAATTAATTATTTAAAAATTATTATTGGATTGAACTATATGCACTTGTTTTGCATGTTAAGCGAACTTTAGCAGGGATATATACTATGAATACAAGTAAACAAAATTCAAACTAAATTATGCACCATTTCAAAGGATAATATTATGTCCGTAGCGTAATATAATTTCCCCGAAGTAGAAGATATTATAAGAGTATTATAAGTAAAAATTTAAACGCTGTTTCGGACAAGTTGATGGGTTGTAGATACTTAAGATTCAGATCCAAAATCCATATCAGAAGGCGTGACTTCGTGGAAAGCCATAGTATAATGAAAAATATTCGTGATTTTCTGTGGAAATTATAATTTTTTTCATTGTATATAAAGATCAGAAATAATTACTATTTAATGAGTAAAAATAAAAAAAAATTAATAGTCGGTTGAAGAAATTCTAGCTCAAAATCTCTATAGCATGAAAAATAGCCATTTCCTATCTGACATTGGTCGTATATGCAGAAGATTGGGTGAAAGAGCAACTGGGAACACGAAGCAATGAGGAAATACGTGACGCTAAAAGCAAAAAAATTTCACCGTGAGAGCAGAGCGAATGGAAAGCCCTGATTCTCTCGACATCAAGAATGCTCTCAAACGGATAAAAACTCCAGTTTTAAACGCTCCCATACAATGGCAAGGATTCCTGCGGCACCGCTTCATTCGAAGGGTACCATCGAATAGATAAGCTACTTAATAAGATTTGGGCGCAAATGAAGATCGCGATGAAAACGGAAACTGAAATTATCAAGAGGGCGAAGAGGAGAAGAAAATAATGTAATACAAAGTAACAGCAGGTCTTGAGATATGAAAAGAGAGAACTCCGGGTCCCACTCCATCGCCGACACACCCCTTTCAGACGTCAAATTCTTCACCCATTATCCTCTGCACCGAATTCTCCCCCACTCACTTCATTACGCAGGAGTATTTGCTAATGGATTTCTCTCAGAAATCTTGCTACTCATCTGAGAGAATCTTGTCGGTATTACTCCAAAATGTTAAACTCACGGATTCACAAACGTCGACTCATTTGCACATTAAATTAGAGAGAATGAGACAGATATTGAAATGAATTGACAGAACTTGTAATGTGCATACTTTTATATATATAGTATATATACATCTACGTACTTATTTCCGCTTTCAAATTAAAGGAAATGAATTACACGAAAGCAATAATAACCTATTCATAAGTTTTCACTTAATTGAAACTCGTTCAATGCATTTTACGATCAAATCACCCATTGTATGAGGCACTGAATCCCGTTATTAAAAGACAATTCAAGAGCGAAACAATGAAATGACTACTCCGAATACGATTTCGGTCATTTGCTCGGATAATTCCATCGTTATTGAAGCGAAACTTTCGATCACGTGGTGCAAATACAATCTCCTTTCAACAAATCTTTGGCCGAAAAAAATAAAGGCGGCGAACCGTTTCATGGCGAAAGGATCCATCCTCGATCAAAGCGGCATTGGGATCAAATCTGGGTTTACGAACAATGAACACCCCTTTTCTCTCTCTTGTTCGAAGACAATGCGGTAGCATTCCTCCTCCTTCGGGCTCCCTACACTAAATACATTCGCAAAATGGCTTCGGGGGCAAAGTTAACGAGATCTTAGCTAGCCGCTCTCCCTCTCTCCAACTATTCGTTCTTGTTCACCCGGGGTAAAAATGCTCCCTACATTCTACGGAAAAAATACAGCCCTCTAACTTTCCTTCACCTGAATCCAACTCGCGTACCCATATCTAGCCCCGAGGATTAAGGGAGGATAAACAAAAATAATAATTTTCTCGATAAAAGGGAGGGGAAGATAGAATGAAAGGAGGTGGGGAATAAAAAGGTCGCGGAGATAGGTTGCGACATCTGCATGACATGCATCTCATTAGAATACTAACGAGCACGAGGTACTCCCATGGGAGGGGCGGCCCCCCAAGGGGTTCGTGAAAGGGATGGGCCACGCCCCCTTCTCTATCATTCTCCTCCTTACCTTTGCTCCTTTTCGGCCAATGAGTCGCATCCGCGATTTTTTTCTCTCCACGCCCCACCTTTCCCATGACGAGCGCAAATACAAGACCGTCTTCTTTGGAGGTTAAAATATTTCGCGATATATTCTTAAAGTAGATGGATCTTTTTTAAACAAACACTCACAAAAATCCTTTGAATTTCTATGACCAATAATAAAATATTAACGCATAATTCGATGTATTTTATAAAAATATATATGATTTCACACATTTTAGACAAGGGACTTCGAATATCCCGAGCAAAATAATGATTCTTGTTAAATATATAACAATTAAACAATTTAAACATCGAATCATATTCAAAGTGTAGTAAATTAATGATTGAGATAAAAATAAGTAGCATAGATACATCCAAATCTTGAAAATATTAAACTTAATGAAAACGTAAAAAAATCAGTTTACGAAAGACTACAAATTCAATCTTATCAAATATATGATAATATAAAAGCTATACATATTGAGTAACTAGAAACCAGAAAGTAAAAACGTTACGTATGATTATCGAAATATATTTCTAAAGATTGGGTATGTCTTTCAACATTAAAAATATCTTTTGACATCAGAGCCGGTTTAATCGGATGAAAATTTGACAAATAAAACTGTCACTAAACAGTGGGAGATTACCAAGTTCATCAGAAAGATAGGAAAAAAGAATGAGTGCAATTAAAACAAGAATTAATTATAAAAATGGAATACATTTTAAATGGATGAGATAAAGTCACAAAGAAACTTTTAAGTTTCTCTCAAAACGAATCATAAATAAAATGTTATGCATAAAAATTAGCAATTTATCTTGGTTAACTTGGGAAGAAACAATATTTTCAAAAGAAGTGAATCTTTTGTTTCATTTAATTATTGGTAAAAGGAAAGATCCCATCATTCAAGATATTTGCTATTGGTAGTATTTAAGATGGAACGCGTGATGCGTGCGTCTTGGCGCCGCATTGGCCCTCGTGTTCCAACGACATAACACAAATCGGAAGTGTAACCCTTAAAAAGCAATCACGTTTACTTCCGCATCGAGGCCATTCGTAAAACCATTCCTCTAGCTGAAGGCCCCTCGAGGTACCTACAAATGGTTTCATATATGGATGGCTACCGTTCGATCAAGGAGATTTGAAAAGGAGCGATAACAAATCCAGCGCACGCGCGCTTCTCTCGTGGCGCCGAGGACCCCACGCAGACGAACAAGATGGTGCAACATCCGGACTCCCTAAGAAAGGGGTTCTCTTTCGGGCTCTCGGGAGTAAGCTAACGAGAATGTATGCCCATCTCGAGGTGGCGCCATGATTAAGCCTCCGCGTGCCTCTAGAACGTGCAGTCCCCGTGTCCCCCCAGGGAGGAGGCGAGTGGGTGGAACACGAAGCTAATAAGCACCTCAGGCACGACCTGGGATCCCAATGGAGTCTAAGGAAGTTTGGGTGGAAGATGCGAGAGGAAGATTGGTCCAAAGATGGGATGCATGTAATACGCAGACAATGGGCTGGATACCACCTCGTTTAGAGTGCTTTTTAATGCCTATTACCGATTATCCTGCTCGAAAGATGAAGTGTAAATCTCAATAGGACTCCAATAATTAATAATACACACAAGGAACCGAAATTAATAGAATCGCTTTATAATTGAGATAATTTTAAGAAATCGATTCGATTAAGAACTCTCGCTATGCTCGAGAAAAACTTCATTGTTTTGTTTATGATTTCCTGTGATAAGAACTGGGAATTTCTACTTTACAAAATATACATTAACACCTCCATTAAACATGCAATTTAAAATATAACACTAGCCACTTCAATTTCATCTGCTTACCTTGGAATTATTAAGGATCAGAACTTCAACGAAATCCACGATAGCCTTCGATATCGTACAACAATAACAGTAAACAATATAATAAATATCTAATTTTGTGTAAAGGTAAACTTCAAAAAATTCGCAAAATAGAAGGAGACGTGGAGGGATGCAAATGTAATGATATTAGGAAAACTATACATTCAAATTGTGCCTTTCTATGACACATTTACTATTGAAGATTAGAAGTGAAATGAGAGAATATTAAAATTGAAATTTCTTATCTTATAAATACAAATTGAACCATTCCTGTTGGATGCTTATTTACTAGAAACGGTAGTTTATATAAAAATAGAGTACATCGAACTCTTTGTGAGACGTTGTGAAATTAATAAGAGCACAAGATTTCGAAAAGATTTTACTTAGGAATCCACTACGCAATTGTATGTGAAGGGAACAATACACCTTAGGGAGAATCCATAGAGGTATCATTTAATTTTAATGGGAAACAGGATGAAGAACATTTCAGGGAATAAGAAACGCTCTTCGCCAATTAATTCGTTTCATCATACATTGGTGAGCAATACATTTGGATATAGAAACCAAAAAGTTTCACAAATAAATAATTGTATTCAGACGACTTTGAAATAGACAAAAAGAGGAGAGTTTATCTTCTGACAAATGGAAGAGAAGATACCATTCAAAATTCAATAAGAAGATAATATATAATTAGTTATAAATGTTATCTCTATGTGAACATTGTGGATGGAGCTAAAAATATTAATCATAAATTTCTAAAATCTGAGCACCATATTTATAATAGGTTTGTGGAAAAATACAATAAAATAATGGTCCCATAATATTAATGCAATAATAAAGCTTTCTTGATTACGAGTACGGATATCAAAAATAGTCGTATTCATTTGTTAACTATAAAAAGTAAAGATCGAGATAAGATTCGACTGATAATTTTCTATTTTTTGCTATTCATGGCTTGAAAAATACTGTTATAATTGAACCGTCACAAGAAACCCACGGAAATATATCGAGAATGGAATGATGTTTCGAGACAAGTTATTTGGAGCGCGCATTTTCACGACCCCAAAGGGCACTCTTCACCCGCTTCCCTCAGATCAAAAAAGGCAGCCACCGGTCAACCTGCTCGCATTCCGGTTTTTTTTAAATTGCTATAATGAGACCCAATTTCGATAATTGCCCCTCGAGCATCCGAGGAGGCTTCCACCTGCGAGGACTGCTTTTTTCACTTTCTTAGACTTTCCTTATTCTTGTCGATATTTTTGTAAGTGGCCGAGAGTAAGGCCCCAGCTTAATGGACGGTTCGTGTTTTCTCCTTCGCACTCCGGACCCACGTGCAATTCCAAATTTATTCCCATCATTTGAAATATCGATGAACAAAACGCTTCCGGTTCCAAATAAAAGCGCGTAAAAAACAAAATAATGGCGCAGAAGTGAAACGCATGGAGGATTAAGGATATAGAATTAACTTGAAATCGGCGGAATGGTTAGCATGCTAATCTTCTAACGCTGAGGTCCCAGGTTCAAACCCCTGAGGAGGAAATTTTCCTCTCAAGGTCTGGATGTTTGTGACGTCGATTGTTAAATTTACGAAGAATTACACTCTAATTGTCCAAATGGATGCGGGGTCTTTGAATTTAAATAAATAAAAGCAGTAAAAAGCGGTGCTTTAACAAGTTGCCCTCGTTACGGGAAAAGTAATGCCGCGAGAAAGATCGTGAGGATCTTGTGACTATTTAAGGTGATAAATAGCATTACGGATTAATTGGGAAGGATTTGTTTCTTTATAACATGAATTTTATTACTTCCAACATAACATAAAAATATTTGGTGACATATAAACCCCAGGATCTCCGTTTGTTCATACACTTGTAGTTCAAGTAATGTGATTCATAGCAATTTGATTATTAAATACCAAAGTAAGTTGGGTCTCTGCAACAAAACACACTTTACTTCTATCTGAGTAAGTTATTGCCCGATAAATTAGACTTAACTAATCGATATTAACGAGAAAAGATCATATTTTGTAACTGTGAGACTCTAGTATCGTTATCTTTGATCAAGAAATAAAGATTTTCACCACATAAAAGGTTTAATTTAGGATGTTTTAAGAGACATAAAACATCAATCGGCTATTGACGAGAAATTCCGGTACTGCTTAAAATGAAAACTTTGAAGATGGCTCCGTACCGACCGCGTAAACGCCTTCGTCGTTTGAAAATACCGAAAACAGGTTATTTTTCTTTGGAAAATAAATACTTCTCAAAAGTAAAATACAATATTCTCTCCCTTCTGATGTCAAATAAATTTGGTTGAATTAATCTCTCGAGAGCTCGTAATGCAAAAACCTTTATTAGGCGAGAAGCACATTATTTCATTTTAAGGTGTAAAATGTACAGATATTCGAGTAATCAATGGAATACATGGAAGACAATGAATGATCCTCGCAATCAGATAATTTCTAGGGATATTCTGGACACAGCGACACCAGACATCTTTGTGAGATAACAAGCAGGAAAACGTGCAATATTAAACAATCGGTTTACAGCATCCCAGCATGCATCAGTGGGCCAGAACCTACTGACTCAAAGAGCCTTTGAACACGCGTACGAGTGCGGAAGTCTTTTAACACGGGCGTTCAAATGAGGTCGTGTACCTATAACACCACTATATCGGTAAGGCCAACTCACAATGGACCTTAATACAACCCTTTTTTCAACAGGCACGTGACACGAGTTCATTCATTAACCGAAAAGAGGGAAAACAGAGAAGACTCGACCATGTTACTAGGAGCATTCAAGAGGATGACTTTGATACACATTTTAGGGGAAGAGTGTGCGGGAGTAGGGACGCATAGTGGGAAATATGGTTAAGAGGGTGGAGTCTACTCGTGAAGACCGATAAAAGGGATGGAAAACAAGGGGAGGCGGCTGTGTAATATGGGAGGGTAGAACAAAGAAAACGCGGTAAAAAGGCACAAGTGGCAAGCATGCCTCAAAATCGTTGGACACGAGGCGTGAGTTGTCAAAGAGAGAAGCCGAGAATGGAGAGTGGGTGTGAGAGGGAGGAGTAAGGTCATGTAGCGAGCGGGGGAGGCTGCGGGTAGTGACATGTCGCCTCGAAGGGAAACCGCGACTGCCCCGACATGAGAAGGGCATTTAACACTTGACTGACCGCGAGGGAAGGAGAAAGAGATTGGGGGCGTGGTTTTGTAGGTGCGGATGGGTGACCTCCATTTTTATCTGGTGAGAACACACGGTTACAACAAAGGAAATGTCTCCAGAAATGCCGAATGAATGTCTTTCGTGAGATCTTCGGCCTAACTACATAGTATAGGAATGATGGTAAAACAAGAAGTAATTTTCGAGCCCATATACGAACGCTGATCGTTGCTAATCATTATAACTCTTTTTCCTCAATTGGATCTTTCGAATAAGGAATCGAAAAGGGAAAAAATGGCAGATCATAGGATACTCTAATTGCAAAGTCTCAAGACGAATTCATATATGATGGGGTTTATCCCGATTTGAATTACAGAACTAGCATATTAACTTCACCATTCCTACGGTATTTCTCGGAACAATTTCCAATCTGCAAAAATCCATATATCAACGTAAATATATAAAACTCGAGAGATTTTAACGACCGAAAGATCACCTTTCTCTCTCCAAATCCTTTCTTTTTCATTTGATAGAAGCATTTTCGTCGACAGGTATAGATTTTCTCGCAGAAAACCTTCCAAATCTATTGCCAAAACCGTGAGATTATTATTTTTAGTATTTGCTCGATCATCATTATGTAATCAAGGAAATATTTTGTTTCCAATAGTCAAGATTCTATGTAATTACACATATTCCTGAAGGAGGCTCTGAAAGAGAGAGTCTGAAGAAGGATTTGATCATTTCTGCACAGTAGCTTATTCGACTAAAGGGACGATTAAGGAAAACTCAGATAAATACAGACTTAAGGTAGATGGAGCAATCGTAATCAAATTACAAGAGGCGGTATCCCAGCTTTTGCTCTTTCTTTCTTAAGTCGTCGGTTGCAGACAATAACAATAGATTCTGAAAGTAATGATTCTCATGTACATCAGCAAACGAATTGGCGAACATTACTATCCCGTTTAAACTGCTTTCAACGCCTTGGATAATGCGTCCCTTTATCTTAATGTATATTTGATGCTAATAAGAAAAGATAAACGTCTGAACTCTTTTCTACCTTTCATTCTCATACAAGAATAAAGTGTGAATTCGATCGCTATCACTAGATACATTAGAACCATATTAATAAGTATAATTTATAATATGACAAACATTTCGATTACTATAATTTACAAAATACGGAAAGCGATAAAAGTAAACTATCGTTTTTATTCCTGGTTTCCTGTCCATAAATGACAAAATATAGAACATTAAGCGCTAGATAGCGTTCTCCCAATCCCCCAGTTTCTTGATTATGTATTAAGATACTATTATCTTAAATACTTTCACTTTTCTTATGGGTTGCGATTACATTCCTTAACATGATTCCACAAATACTTTAGCCATAAGATTGCAGATAAACTTGACTCTCTTCTCTGATATCCAGAACAATCTTTTCAACATTATTATTAGTATGGATATTAAGAATGACTATTTCTAATCACAAAAATCATAGATTTCAATTTTAGATTATAGAAAATGTCATTTAAAATATTAATTAAAGTTATATGTTGCGGGAACGATCAGTTATAATTTTATATATTCAGCCACAGGTCCCATTTGCCAAAGCATGACTACCTGAATAAAGAAACTAAGGGTAAATACTTAAAATTCCCCTCCGCCATACGCCACAGACGACTACAGGATACAAATTAATTTCCTAGGTAGAATTCGTACGTATGCTTTGCATCTGCCCAGTGAACCGATGACTCCGCGAGGATGGATAAGGTGTGGGTTAAGAAGGCGAGTCCATTAGCCAAAGTATGAGGCACTTCGAGAACATCGCTCACCTCAGAAGTCGCCATTAAATACGTCCGTGAGAGAAAAACCGGTCGAGGTCTTAAGTGACCGCAGAGGAGAATACATATCGTTATCGAAAATAGGAAAGAGAAGTATTTCGAAAGGCCGCGTACACAGGTTTTTTGAAGGAAAAGCTTTTTAAGGAAACATTGCCTTATTTTTAGAAATATTTTCCATACATCACTCGTCATTTTATTCATTAGAATTCACTAAAATTTTACCTATGAGTAAATACTAAATAAAAGTTAAAAATGTTCAATAAATATTATTCTAGAAGGAAATCGTCCAGTTATTTATCCATAGTGAATTTTTAAGAAGCGTACGATCTTTAGAAGTTATTTTTTAAATAAATGATGCACTTGAAATTTATTTTTAAAAAGTCCCGATCAGTAATCTTGATTTCTGCGAGAAATACGGTTCTTATTCTAAAGTCAAAGGAAAATTAAATGGAATAAATTAAAGGTTGCACGATGTGGATCGCCTTTGCATGATATGGAAGATGAGTTCTCGTCGCCAAGTAGTAAGAAAGAAAATAACGAGACTTCAAAGTCGTGCATTTTCTGTTGGTTCAGTATTTTTGCCAACAGCCGGTGTCGTAAGGAATAAAACCAGGAAATTATGGACGGCGCAGAGAATTGTAAAGATCAGACCTCTAGTAAAAAGATTGGAGGAATCATAACAAAACGAGTCTTACTTTACGATGTATCTGTGAATTTTTGCAAAAATTTACATCATTAAAATACCTCGATACCAGTCTTCACCGGAATTAGTAACACAGTAATTTCTTTCCATTTTAAAAGCTTAGAGAAAATAAAGGAAGGAAGAGGTTTAGGCAACAATCAGAAGCTGAAGGTAGAATCTGTGAAGAAGCTGAAGACCTTCCGAAAATCGAATGTCAACGCTTGGCAAATATTTTTAAACTGCTGCTCTATATATCTGTACATTAGGAACATACTAAATTGAAGAGAAGTGGAATTTTATAATTAAAGTTTAACGTTACAGCCTTTTCCGATCATAAATGTACACATTACTTTGAATATACAAATTAACAAGATTTTAAAGTCCGATACATATTTCAATGAAAGACTTAAGCGAGTTTTAAATTTAAGAACTTATACGATGATATAAAATATTCACCTTTATATCTGCAAAAACAAACTCTACATAAAGAAACCTACGGGCATTTTCCATTCTAATTATGTACATCAAAGTCTATCACTACGTAACTAACAAATCTAGGACCACCAGCTACAACTAGCAGCATTTTATTTCCATGCATCCATGGAATAATTTCCAACAAATCATAACAATATCAATCACAGCCATGGTGTGAACTATAAATGTACAGCAGATATTTCTTTCGACAGCAAACATTAGAATTATATTCTTTTGAGGCCGTGGAATAAGTCTTGGAATTTCACAAGATTATTAATCAATATAAGTTTTTATTGACAATACTACTTCTATCTGCTCAGTGATCTCATTTAACATGTAAAATGAATATGGCGGAGGGTGTCAATATAATACAACATAATCCAATAGGCTCAATTAGAAAACTAAGAATTTGAAGTACATGATAAAAAATGAGACTGAATTGCAATATAAGATTTTAAATATTCAAGAAAGATAATTTCATAAACAATAAAAAAACTTTGTTAATAACATAAAACTGCTGTTACTAACAAGAAAAAATTGGTTAAACCAGAAAAATATAAATCTAAAGCTTAAATTAAAGCTCTTTTGCAAATTTCTTACATTTCATTGAGGGATCTGAGAGAGCTTCCACATGAAATAAAATTATTATTCTGCAATAAAATAATGGAATATATCACGCAAAAATATATAACGGATAAAACTAATTCATTTGGATCAAGTTTTAGAGATGTTTACAGCCGTTAGAATTATAATAATTTCGATGGCTTAAAGTGAACCTACACATTATTATCATCTTTGAGTTGATGGAATCATCACAAGTCATATTAATATCCTCGTTAACGTAAATATGTACAAATCGTCCAATGAATACTTAAGAAAATTTTTTGTAGCTAAATCTGTTATTTTCTGAAGTATATAAAAACTTTATTAAAACTATGAAAAAAGATCACATAACAAACTGATACAAAAAATTTACCATAAAATATTAAGCACACCTTGATTCGAGAAATGGTTGGTAACTATATCTGTATTGTAACAAATGATATGAATGCGATAGTTTAATTTCCCTTTAGAAAGTATTTTGTACTTTATTGTCATAAATTTTAGATAATATATGCAGAAGTACTGATCATTTCCCCACAACGCAGAGAATAATCACTGTAAATTAGAATAGTTTGAAGTTATGGTTTAATTTTGGTGAATAACTAATTGAAAAATCAACCTTACCTACATTTTTTGGGAAATTTCGCAATACAATTTGACACGTAGTTCTTTACCCATTTTGCATAATAAAATGGAAGCAAGAAGCAATTTTAAAACAATACATCATGCATTAAGGCCTTGAATAAGTGTAACGTTCAACATCATTATGATGACTACAGACTTAACTTAGTAACCGCCTTTCGGCATGGAAAATACAAAGGTAAATTTTCGTTCGTTATATAGAATTACATGACTAAAAGGTGATATTCTTATTCAATAAACTTTTTGGAGAAGAGGATAACAACGGAAAAAAGTATCTATAAATGAGGGAAACAAGTAAGTGGTTGTAAGCATAAAATGAGGAATTAACATTGATAGGCATAAATATTTGTCGCAAGGCATGTTCTCTTTCGTGGTGAATTTTTTACGTATTTCTTTTTCAATCGAATATACTCATCCCGGCAATTATGATCCAACTAAGTTTCCACTTCTGCTACAACACCTGCCGATCGAACGAATGACAAGATCCCTATCTCGATCGCCTTTAGTTACTCCCTCGAAATTGTACTTCGATTCGTATGGAAGCGATAAACAAAAAATAGAGTTTTCAAAGAAAAAAGTAACCTTTTCTCATTAACATGCATCTTTATTCGACTTAGCTATCTTTAAATGTACAGAATAACTTCCTTTGAAATCTTTCATCTTGATGATAAACAGATAAATCCCAAGCGATTATCATCATCTAACTACACTTGGCGAACGCATGCAGGATTAACTAGCGAAACTGAGAGAAATATTTGCGGATGACAATTAACAAGTATGAGTATGTATAATCATATAACTCTTCGTCTATATATCATTGACGACAAAAATATAATAATATTTTAGTTCAAAAGATTGTTTGAATGATTCAAAAATAGCTCCTTCGTGATTAGCGAAAAGCTTTACCGGCGAAATGAGTTGATCATCAATTAATTGCAATAAATTATGCGGTAAACTTTCTCTGATATATCTACTGCATAAAATACGAAAATATCGGTTGAACTTTTCAGAAAATAAACGTAGGCCAAACAAACTAATAATAATAGATGCTTCCATTTCGAAATGAACGTAATTTTAAATTACTTAAATGACGGAAGATAAAGAATGGTTCCTTTTTCCTTCAATTTACTTAATTCAATTGTTAATAATAGCGTTAAATTGCCTAGGAACATAACTTGTAGTTTGTATATTAGAATAGATTTTTTTTTCTAGGGAGATAATAATCGGTTTTCCTGAATATACATCTGACAAAATGGACTCTACAGGATATGATCTATAATAATAATACAATTATTGAAATTCAGACATGGCAACCGTTAATTTCCTTCTCTAATCATAATATTCTGGACTTTCGAATATTCAGATGAAGTAATGAGAGGAAGGTATATTATGGATTTCGAATTCAAATTACTGGAAATTTTTAATTTGTAAAACTTTCGGAAATGAATTGACATTTAAATCTCTCCAAACTCTTTCATCTAGGTTCAAATAATGAGTTCAAGATTGTAAAAGGTAAAAATGATCATGACAAGAATAAATTTAACACCAAGGAGGAAATATGACTTAATGATCACCCTTCCGACATGGGCTAACAAAATAGCACCTTTTGTAAAATAAAGTGGGCTCATTAACTCCGGGTCTCGACCCAAACATCTTGTTTTCGTCTTCTAACTCCCCTTAGGGAAACACTCGCTTATAAACGACATATCCGTAAATCCGTGAAGCCTTTGAAAAATAGCTGGAAAAGCTTATCGAAGCGCGAGAAAGATGGATAACACAAAAGAAGCAAACCACTGTAAGATAGAAAGGGATAATTTCAAGCAGGAGAGGGAAACAAGCATAGCTGGGGACTCGAATCATTACACCTGTATGACTTGAAAAGAGTGTTCGCCGCTTTGCGTGCAAAGAAGCCGCCCCACCGAAAAGGAAAGCAGATCGGTATGTTGCACTTCAGAAAAAACGTAGGATATCGAGGGCAACCAAAAAGGAATGCAAAGTACATCACTCACCCTTTGTTGGTATTGCGCCTTCGCATTACTCGGAATACCCGATCTTTGAAACACCTTTCTTGATCTGCGGAGGAACTGAATTACCACATCCAGGTCACTTGTATCTTGGAAATACTAATACCGAATACACCGATGCTTCCGAAGGGAAAGAGTTTAACATTAATCCCAAAACTGCGGCGAAGAAAAAATTCGATTTCATAGAAGATAAAGGTTTGTCCTATTTTCAATCTTTTTGTGGGATTAATCATGAGTGGGAATCATCTCGTACTTGTCCACTATCGACTTCTAAATCATGCTTTCAAGACAAATGAGAGTTCAAAATTTTATTATGGGATTAGAAAAATATGCTGTATATTTTCTTTGATGAGATTTGAAGTTAAATATAAATCACGAGATACAAAGATCATATACATAGACGATCAATTCATCGCATATTCATGCGGTAGAGAATTCCAGAAACTGTAAATATTTTCCTTTTCAGCCAAATCTTTGCTGAGAGTGGCAGAAAAATCACATTCGCTGCATTAAATTATTTATAAATAGAGAATTACAGTGTTATACAGGAAATATCCACCTCATCCTTTTCCGGCGCTAGGAAAAGAAATTAATTACTAAACTTTATTCAAACATTTGATTGTGAAATAAGAGAGACTTCTTATTCCGAATATAAGGAAAGATAATTGTGCATGTAAAAGATTTTTTGCAAGAAAATAATTTAATCAAATGTGAGTATAGCGAAATGATATAACTAACAAGTTATACTTCAATTCTGCGTTAATGAGACGAGTTTCCACGAACAGCACCACGTTTTATTTGTAAAGGCTAAAAACCCAGAAATCTACGATACATGAAGCAAAAGAATGGTAAAATGATAATTTTATCGGAATTGGAACTTGATTTGTTACCATGGAAGTCTCAGCGACCGGTTCGATTAATTTTAATAAAGAAGAAAAGTATATTAGATAAGCGATGCACATCACAGCCGAATGAAAAGATAATGGGATATTATGTTGCAGTTTTCAGAACAAAAATACGGAATAATTTGTTATCCTTAACATGGTTAAGGAAAGGAAGAGTGATACCGACATTACTTTGGAGGGAAACATATAAAAGGAGATTAAATATTTTCGCTACATAAAGTAAATTAATTGCACCATATATTAGTCAGACAGAACATGCACGATTCGAAGGCATACTTACAATTATTCGTTACAATCGCCTCTGTTTAGTTGAAAGCGATTAATGCAGAATAATGAGGTAATTAATTTATCATTCCAACCGAGAAATCGCGTGATGCAAGTCTCAACGGAGATAAAAATCACGAACACATGTTTGCACGAGAGCAATTAAAAGTTATACGATCAAAATTCAAAATCATTTAGTTCTGGAATGATATTCTACAACTGTGTTCTTTCTCAATTGAGATTTTTAGCGAGATTTATTTGAGAAATAATCATACCTTGTGATTTCAAGGTAAAAACGGAATGGCGGAGTAGAATTATCATTATTTCAACAAGACAGAAAGTTAGAATATCGAAAATTAATATTTCGAGACTAATATAATAAACTTAAATACTTTCAACTTCCATTTTTCAGGATGATATGAAGTTAAAAATTGCATCAATCATCAAACCTCGATCAATACCTAAGTCCCGATAGTGTGAACACAATCTTTTCGACAAGGGCGATTAAGTTCATCGTTAAATAGCAGATCTGAGCAAAACGTTGAAACGGTATTTAGGACAAAGGACCTTTCCGAAAGAAAATAAATAAACATCGCCTTCCAACACGACGCCCTCGCCACAAAGGGTTCCTTTCTCCCATTATATCCCCTCCTCCATCCCTAATATGGATAAGGGAGGCGGTAGTGAGGTTTCCATAATCCGATTTCCTTCTGTGGTACGACATGTAACGCGCGCATTTGAAACCCTCGGATTACTATTAGCCGCTCTCAGTTCAATCCAACGTTTTATCCTTAGGGATTAACCCTGGGAGAACACCGACGAAGGTATTTCGGAAAAAAAGGATCGATTTGGATCGGACAGCGATTGGACTCCTCTAAATGCTTCGCGGATTATGAGTCAATTGCCTGTGTTTTTGGAGGCTCCGTGGAACATCCAGAAGGTGTGAAGTGAGTCACGGGGTAAGAGTCGGTTTTCCCTCCCGCCCTTCCGATACCCGGGAGTTGCGGGGTTTCACTCATATTGTGACCGGATTATTGCGTGCACGTTTTCCACGTTCCCGTTTGATTTTCAAAAATCACTACCTTGGAGTCATTAACCTCGCAGAAGATCGCGACTTCTCATCTGAAAATAAAAACCGACAAACGAGATTGTAGATGGTTCGTGGAGTTTATTCTCTCGCTTGCAACGGTTTTCGTTTTTCTTCGAAGCGAAAAATATAATAAATATAATATAAAAAACTTTATTCAATTTATTTTCATCTTAGTGAGCGAATAATTTTGATACGATTATAAGAAAATGTTGATAATATCAATATTATTATCGCTAGCGATTTAATAATAAAAAGAACGCGCACGTAAATTATAGCTTAAACAAAAATCAGGAATCAAATAATAAAATTAGTCAGATCGCTTATAATTAGATTATCCATGAATGGCACTCTTTTTCAGCGAAAACAAATCTGTACATGAAGACTTTACCACATCCAAAGCAAGGTAAATTTTTTTAAAATTCGAGTTATGCGGAGACGCTTAGAAAATCAGTTATCAATTTAACGAGAATGAAAAAGGAGGACTAGGGTGAAATACAGAGACCGCTTCGTTTACTTAATAAAAGTTTACTTAAATTAAAATAATACTTAACCTAAAATAGCAAACAATTCTTTCAGTTAAGTAAATTGATAGTAGTAGAAAAAAGGACACTTACAAACACATTTAATCATAGTAAGTAGAAATCCTATCGAATTTCTATAGAAAATACAGTACAGACAATACCTTTTCATACAGAAATAATACTACTTGAATTGGTATAGGATTGAAAAGGAGCACAAAATCTGCGAACCAATTCGGCGCGTGTCTGCCAATCGCCAAGTTAACTAACAAATGAAAATTAAGAAGAAAAATAGTAAAGGCGATCCCATTAAAGGAAAGTAAAACTCTAAGTAACGGTCCCATTTTATGTTACTCGTTATGAGAAATATTAAGAGGTCTGTATTTTATTCTAATTTTAATCGACCGAAAAGAAAAAACATCTCACGAACCGCTGATTACTTCCAAAAAATGAGTCAAGATAAAAAAGAAATGTAAGAATAAAATAAGAAAATAATGACACGTACCCATTGCATTTATAATAAATTTAAAATGATAAGCAAAAAGTACGTCTAAATCTCCTATTGATATATTATAAGATAAATGCGCGTATGCAAGGAAAAATTCTGTAAATGGGTGATAATCTCTGCTAACGAACACCGGAATGCTGTCCAATTTGTAGCATCCGAAGTATCTAATGGAGACACGTATAAGAACGATGTTTCTAGAAACATTTTTAACAACCGCTCCTGTATCTGCCCACTTCACACCTCTTCCCCAACCAAAGCCGTGAGTCCTACCTAAGGATTCCAGGGACAAGCGAAGCAAAGGGAAACAGATCCGGGGGACAAATTTTCTCTGCCGTAATCCAGTTACGAGCTCTCTTCGAGAAGAGGGGTGTTTCCTCCGATTACAGGGTTACTGTGCCTCACCCCTCCACCTCTAAGTAATTGATGAAATTGTTTAGACGGAATTAAAAATCGAAGGACAAAAATTCAGCAACTGCAGAATCAGGTCAAATTCACCACTGAAAATAAGGATATACTTGATCTTTAAAACAACAATATAAATTAATGGAATTTGATTGTGACAATAAATAGAAATAAATTTATAGCTGCAGATTCAAATCCCCATATTAAATTTAAATATTATGCAAGAAAGTCTTCTATCAATAAGTAAACTATGACATGTACATGAATGGTTAATTTCTACTTCTAAGCCCAAAAGGCGGAAAATGTAGGAAAAAGCAAAAAAGAAAACGTATCTAATAAGTACTAGCAATTCGACGAAGTACGTGCTGAATTGGCGTGAGAGAGGTCATTTATAAAAAAAAGGGATTTCAACGCCAGACAGGAAAGTAAAAGGCATACAAACAACTGTGATTCGGATGCCGCAAACGGGATTGAAATACCAGTGGGTATCGAAGCGGTGCTAATCACAAAGGCTGCCCTTTTCGGCCATATTACTACCCCTTGTCTTCCAACACCTCTCACGGACAACATTTACTCTCGATAAGGCTTCCCTTCCTGATTTTACACGATTCGGCGTTTTTCGCAATTAAAAAAACCATCACCATTTTAGTTTAAGATATAACAATACATTTCTGATTTAGAAACTCGATGTCTCATTTTCAATGGCAAATATAGTGTATAAAAAGAAATTGATTGGAAATTGAGATATTAAACCTTAATACATCAGCTCGACCTCGAACTAATTTTAAAGGCCAATAAAACATGCATTAGCAAGATTCTGTAATCCTCAATTACTAGTCTGAACTAATTTATGATTACAGATATTGTTTTAATCTGACAGGTACAGTTATTTTGAATACTTATTGCACCTTTAATTCCTGAAGCGTTCGCACTGAAATCACAAAAGTGAGGACTCTCAGTTGGGGTAATTCATGGGCTCGTGAAATTCGGCAACGCACAGAAAAACGTAAATCTTCCTATTCAGAAAAAGTAATTTAACACTCGTATAAAGAAAATCGAACACGTTGATGCAACCTCTGTAACCTTTCGTCCTTAAGAAGATTTTAACCTGTTGGAGCGGCTCCTTACTTTGAAGATGAGAATGGGGCTAAGATTACTTGTACCGGTAATCGAACTCTTTCCTATGCCGCCACCGCAGGGACGAATCCCCGTGTGACGAGCAGCGATGGGAAAAAGACCTGTCACTTCCACTGATAAGATAGACGAGAGTACTCGAGTGATTCGCTAAAAATATGCACTTTTCCTTAAAAAGTTTTTGTTAAAATATTTTTATCATTTATAAGCTCAATGATATTTACAAATTTTCTGATTTTGATTCAACTCTTTTTTCGAGTGTTGGTTGGTTGGTCGTACAATTTATACTATGCCTTACAGCGTATTTGAAGTTGTTAACTTTCACAACATGAAAACAAAGAGATGAATTTTTAAATGTTCCTTACAACAATTTTTGCTATATTTCATAGCAAACTATATAACGTAAAATTATACTATAGGTGCATCTTACATCAATATCCCTCACATGAATAGTTTTCTCATGAAATTCTGAAATACATTTCGAAGCGTATTAAGGTTAATCAATAAATGTTGACCTTTTGTTATCCGTAAGATATATACATAAAATCACCTGTATTGAACGATAGGAAAAGTGTGCCCTTCCTTTGGGGATGGTTGAATGATGCAACTGATTACAAAAAAAGTCCATTAATCTCGGTGGCAGTCAGTGACGACGATTGCTTTTCGAAAAAATCATAAATGAATAAAAGGACAACGACCTCATTTACGAGTAGATTAAACAGATGTTCAGTCCAACTGCATGCCAGCTGTCGACAATCGATTTATATGAGAAACTAATATTCCACCATCAACAATGCTTGCGGCTCCTTTGTTCATTAAATCTGCACCTGTTATAATTTGTAATTGATTTGAACGGTTATCATTTATTCCACCCAGGAATATCGTTCACGAATGACAACTAAATTCGAAAAAGTATTCAAGTTTTGCTGAGCTTTAAATGCACTGTTCAGACGTCATATCTAGAATGATTTAAATCAACCGGAAGAATAAATAAAGTAATACGAGTCTACCATAACCTAAAACTGCATGTAAATCTATACAAATATTGAATGTCAATTAACTAAAGAGCATGGTAATATAGGTGGATGGAGATGGAGGTTATTTTTTTTTGAAAATATATTAAAAGCACGAACGAAACGCTCTTTCTTTCAATTTTTGGGAAACGTCATTCTGGACAGTTCGCGCAACTTTTAAAATTGCAAATATATGTTATGCTGATGATCTCTAGATCTATCTTCACACAACTCTAGATAATATGACTGAGGCTGTAGAGTTAATAAATCAAGAAACTGTATTGTTTTGCAATTGGAATAAAGATTGGACAAGTTTCTGCTAAATTCTTCTAAAACGGAAGCTATAATTTTCTAAAGTACTAGTTTTACAAGGAAAATTTATTGAAATAATATTCCAAATATAAGATAAATTAAAAAATTTAAAACAAATTAGATTTAAAACAAATGTTGTTTTTCAATTCCATAACCGAGAGAGTAATTGATTTAGCTCTCCGATTGCTAATAATTGTTACTTTTTTACTCGAGACTCAAAGACCCGTAAGCGTAATTCGGATTGATCCGGACCCGCTCTCAGGTATAAAATTCAAAAACTAAATTTTTATTCAAGATATCGACTCAGAATAACCTGTAAATGAAAATAACAACATTTATCTCAATTTCTCTCGCGACAAGTTTTTCGTAACGTAAGAAATAAAAAATTTTTAGGCGATGTATAAATTTGACTGCACGATCCAATTTTTCGGAGGTTGCGTTCCACTTAAATTATTTTTTTACTAAAATGTCATCAGTAAAAACTTAATATAAGTTGACTTTTATGTATTCATAAGGTATAAAGAGTAATCTAAGAAAAAACTAGCACTTAATGTTAGATAGGATGAGAGAAATGGCAGTTTTAGTATTGTTCACGGCTGGTGAGGCGACAATTTTTTTTCATTCCGCTATAAAATTTATTTCTTTGGTTATAAAGTTGAAAAGTGTTCATCAACATGTAGAACCATGCTTTCTTATACTTATTTCACGAAAACTTCGGAAAAAAATCGACCCAGCTAACCTGAAAATCTTAATTTTATCCGTTGCGAAGGCAAATTTTGTGGATATTGCGGATATTCCGAAAAAATGACCCGGCGTACGAGGCTATTCGAATCCCCCATAAGCCAATACTGCCTAGAAAAGTGGATCAGACTATAGAAGGAAATACTTGCTTGGCTGTTTTCTTTACTCGCTTTCTAACAATACTGAACCCAAATACTTACTTTAACTATTCACTCTTAAATATCCGTTTTCTCTGTTAATACTCATTCCGGCCCGATCTGTTTAATTCTTCCTAACTCCCATTCAAATAGTTTAATTAACTCGTTCTCTGGATCTTATTTATGGAATTCCTTACCTAAAAATATTAACCTCTCGCAATCTTTTCCGAAATTTATTTTTACAAAAACAGATTATTGAGTTAATTGTTCTAAACCTCCGATTAAAACCAGCTTCTCGATTAAATATACAATTTTTCTATTAAATTATGTAATAACGATCAATTTATATGTTTGATGCTGTTGTATTTTCTGTCTATCATCTTTATTACTATTACATACTTTATCTTTTTGTGCTTGTACTTTTTGTAACTGAGAGCTGTTGTTCTGCTCTGTAAATAATTCTTGCCCCTTTGGGCGCTCTATGCCTAATTAATTATTTTACTGCTCATTAAACGTTTACAATCTACGGATAACGTACTACCGGATGGCTACCGTAATAACGTACGGATAACGATGAACTTCACTTGAATAAAATAAGCATCGGTATTTGTAATTTTTATATGACAAATTCTCATCTATGACGAAGAATTTTGAATAACAATTAAATCAATATAATATCAGTTTCATAAATAAATTCGTAATTTTCTTGATATCTAACGATAACATAAAGATGAACTTCATTTGTAAATCAACATGAAATAATTTCCCTTTGTTCAACCAAATGAAAAAGTCTAATGAAATTCCATGTTTCATGTGTCGAGGAAAAAACTTATACGTATATAGTAAGACCCCGCTTAACCTTTTTTCAGTATAACCCGTTTTTTTCTGGTTTCCCTAAATCGCACACTGTATTGATACTTGTTGTATATGTGTGCAAAGAAAACGGTCATGCACCAATCAAAAGCGGTTTACTTTACAGCGACAGTTATATGTAGATATACTTTGTATTTTTTTCAACGCTCTTTCGTTAGTCTGTCCAGAAAAAAGGTTCCACCTATATTCTCCTAAATCGCAATCCCAGTACAAACGCAGCTTTCCTGCGTCACAATTGATTTATTTGTTCTCATCAAGGTTATTAGGTGTATAAAGATATAAACATAATATTTTATTTTATTGTGATAAATTCGACAAGAACTGATAAAGTTTCTTCTTATTCCTTGTTCTTTTCAGTGATCCCCGTTACATATTTACATATGCACGTGTTACGTTGCCTCGTTTAACGCTGTTTCGTTTAGCGCTCGAAGTTATTGGAACGTATCCCTCGCGTTAAGCGGGGTCTTACTGTATTTATTTCTTAACATGCCTGCGATAGAATATTGAATTTTGATTTGATGAGCCATATCTATTTCTTTAAAATATAAAGTGTAGCCCTGCTCGCAGATAAGAGCAAACTGATGGAATAAGTCTACACAAGTTATATCTGGAATTTTTCAAAGTAAAAGATCACAGGTTTTGCATTATAAGTAGCAGGTGTAACGGCAGATACAAATGACTGTGACTTCGGAGGAATACAATCAGTTAAAAGGGGTTGACGGGAAGAGTTAAAGGGACAATGCGAGAGAACGAGGGGGCGGTCAAAAACGAGAGGGAGGTATGCACGGCGGGAGGTCTCAGATATGCACGAGGATAAGGAAGACACAAATAAAGTCTGTGTTTCGAACGGTGACTTCCATTCTTCCACCAAATCCCTTCCTCCTCCCTAAAACATCCTAAAAAGACTGCTTCCTCGTCCCTGAGAAAACAATGACCTTTCTCACAAAAGTCAGAAGAAATTCTTCGCTAGAAGTTCAAACCACAAGGTTTCGGACATCCTACATGATGATTAGTTCATTTTACAATACTGAACACTCGAGATACCTTCTGGATATGGGATAAAGTTATGACAAAATGAGACAAGAAATCCAGGTCTAATGCCTCTCTTAAGAATAGATGTACGCCGTTCACATCCACATAATAGATTAACCGGGAAGCCTTTCAATCAGAATATTTCCTTCAAGAAGCACTTGGAAGCTAAACCTTTTAGGAATTTTTGTAATTTTGTAAACAATGCTGGACAGGAAGGAGAGCAAATAGCAAAGGTCCTTAAATGGAGACTAAAGCAATTCGGATTTGGGCAATTCGGAAAAATAGCAAGTTAAAGGGCCATTATTGAATTTTACAAACCTTAACGAAATTCTGCCATTGACATTTTATCTTCACCGGATATTTATACGTTATTATTTATTATACGTTATTATTATACGGTATTATTATTTATACGTTGCATTGAAAATATTTTCAAAATTGGGTATTTAAATGATATATAGGTAAATAATACATTTAAATTATTTAGAATTAAGTTGAGAATAAGTTAAATAAGGAGAGCCTGCGGAAACATTCCAAATGAAATTCATTTATGGAAAATAAATTGAGTTACAAATAATATTTGCGAGCAGTATTCATAAAGATTAAAGGGTTTATTATTTAGGTTATAACTTTGATTGTTATTTTATTCCGCACAGGAAATTTATAATTAGAGAAATTACATGAAACCATACCAAAATACCGTTAAAAACAAAAAAATTGTTTACAAATTGCTAGAGAAAATCAAGACGGCACAGAATTTTCATATATTATTCAATGTATTAACCAAAATTACTGCTTCAATGACATATTCAGCAGCTTAATCCATTATTTTTTGGATGCTTCAAGGGAGGTCCACCAGAGAGACCGTATGTAAATCCAATAAGCCGATTAGCTTGAGTAGATCTTCGATCTTATACGCTCTCTTAACACGCGTCTTTTACTTTCAAATACTGGCTACTATTCCAAACTAAAAATGTAGTCCGAGGAAGAAAAACAGTTGTCTGATAAATTTCTCATCATAGGGAATCCTGAACTAAGCATTCCTTGCATCTCTTATATTCAAGTTCCTCCAATGAGACAAGTTTTGACGAAACACTCTTCCTTAAACCTGCGTAATTAAAGATACTTGAGAGTAAAACCTTATCATATTAGCGGTAAAAATAAAACAGATTTATGAATAAAGCAGATAAATAAATCTAAAAAATAAAATAGATTTTCAATGAAAAAAATATATACATCTTTTCTAACAATTAGGATTAATGTAACAAGAAATATACACAAAATAAAGATTAAGTTTGCGACAAAAATTCTATTTCTGTCATTTTTGCGTTGTCCCTTATACGTTTGCAGTATTTTAGGCTCTCTAATTTCTTCCGCAAAGATAAGATTAGAAAAAAAACGTTTGATTTTAATAAAACATTTATTTTCTCCTCTGCCAGAAGCCTAAAGGCGGCTTATTCATGTCAATGTAAACAATATTAAGGAATCAAGAAGAAACAAACATAGTGAAGAGAGAAATCTACAAAACTTCCATGATAAATTTTTCTTTTTAATTGAATATCGAAATAAACTATCATGAGGAATATATAGATGAAGAGTAACAAATTAACTCATTTCTTCATATCTGATCACCAGCATGTATCACCAGTAGTAAATATATTCATAGAAAATCGATTGAATCAAAGTTAAAATTACAAATGTAAGAATAATTTGAATTCCAAAATATTCTTTCTTCCCCGTATTTGCCTTAGTAATAAACACTAGAAAATAAATCAACTTCAATTCCTCGGATTTAATTAGATCACAAGACGATAACATTTACTAGAATACAACACCGTTTCCACATGCGTTGTAAAACTCCTAAATTATAGGGGAAAAGTCTGATACTAAATTATAGCATACGCAAAGAGGGAAAAAAGTTGATCGACAACCATAACAGAGAAGATTAGGTCAAAAAATATGTCCGTACAACTACGTCCACCATGTCCTATTGCCACTTTACGCCTTACACAGGATTACCTTATTTTTGAGACCACCTTCAAGAAGTGTCTTTGGCTCTCACTCACTTCACATTGGCACAACATGTTGAGGCCTCTGTTTTCGACTCGCAGAATATTAGATTATACGACACACCCACATACACACACATGTGAAGGGATTCTTTCACGGATAACAGTCGGTAGAGAAGGAAAGAAGCATCGTTATCACTTACGCGCAGGAAAAATACAAAACTTCTATTCGAAAAGTAAATTGGTTTATCATGCTCTGAAAGTTCCATTGGAATCATTTGAGCATACTGAACTGCTTCCCTTACTTTTTGTTTGCTACAATATTTTTCGCACTACTTCCCTCTGTTGTACGCTAGAAAAATGTGAAAACACCTAACTATAGATCAAGGGAAGAGAAACAAATATTAACAAAAAAATAAGTCTTAACTTATAAGTTAAGACTTATTGTTTGTTACGGTTTATTAGATATATTTCCATAACGTCTAAACACAATATGGAAAAACAGTCGATCTATATACACTGTTTTCTCCATCAAATTTGGAAAAATCTTCGCTTCTTACCAAGCCCTAAGGAACTAATTTCTTAACCCACGTAAAAATGATCCAAGTAAAACAAATTTATTTTTCAAAAAAATTAACATACAATTTTTAATGTGAACTATGAGTCTGTTTTTTCGATACTGAGCATCTATATTTGGATTCAAGGTGGTGGTTGAGGTGAGAAGAGTATTTTCAACACATTTACCTATTTTTTGCTTTATCTGGGATAAAAGTAGTCTACAAATGTATACGTTCTCCAACAGAACTCCCCCATCATAAACAGGGCATGAGGTGCTGGATATCTCTCTTCAGAAATGTAGCACCTATAAAGTCTGAAAGGGTGGCTTGATTAAATGATTCTCTAAGTTGCACATCTGATTGCAACTCTATTCATTCAATTTGCAAGATTGCAGTCAACGACTTAGTTTCAAAAGAGAATGGAGTAACAAATGTACAGAAAAACAATTTTTTCATTTTCCGTTTAGGCAACGCAACGCCGCACGAACAGGTTTTAAGGGTTGGACGAGTCTGTTTAAGACTGTCATACTCGAGATTCAACCAACGGAACAAGATTAATTCAAAAGTAAACATAAGCTGTTATTTGATAGGGTGGCAAAATGCTAACGAGATTGAACGGGTAGAAGATTAACAATGTGAGACAAGATCTAGATCAAAGAGCTCGATTTGTTGAATCTCACCCTCTCACAATGGATTTCCCTCAATCCAAGGAGGACAATTAAGGAAATATAATGGATTTTACCTACGTATAATAGAATTTAAACTACGTGTGTGCAAATACAAGTAATTAATATAAAGGATAAATTAAGATCGTTTAGATTTTGATCACTGCGTTTTAACTATTGATTTTTTCATCAGTCTCTTATTACTACTTCTACTACGATTTATGGTAACAATAAAGGCAAAACTTGGAGCTTTTCTCGAAGTAATTTTTCGTTTCTTTTCTTAACAAGATAAACATCTCTAACTTATCATTATGAATCAGAAGTGCAAGTTGTAAATGTATTTCAAAATTTTGGCATGAAAGACAACAGAAGAAGTGGCAAAGATATCGAAAGTGAGAAGTAGGAGGAAATGGGAGAGAGACTTGTGAGAATGAACTAAAAATAGATATCCGTTGAATGGACCGTTATACATGCAAGTTAGAATAGTGAAGGAGATGACCAAAAGAGAGAGTGAAATACGGTGCAAAAAGAAAAAAGTAGTTGGACGAAGGACAACGGGATGGGGTGACCCCGCTGTGTGTGAGAGTAAGGACCAGGCAGATGCATGGCGATGTGCATGATGGGACAAAGAAGGCGGGTCGGGGTCAAGGAGAGTAAAAGATTGCGGGAAAATGGTGCTTATGACGGATAAAGAATTGGAATGAAGCACACTGTTACTATGATATCGATTCGATAACAAACTATGGCTATGGTTTGATTCAAAATTCGCAATTTTACATCGATTAGGTAAAATGACAATGACCAAAATTAATATCTAACGCAGAATTATAAATCTATTGACGAAAGTAGAAACTGTATTTCATTTTAGATTTCTCTTTAGAATACACACAAAAATATGCGTTTTGTTTCTGATTTCTGAAAGAAAATGCAGTCCTAAAGAAAATTAGTTTAAGAATAAATTGATGAATAACTATCGACTACATTTTAAGTCAAATCAAACATAACTGTTCCTCTTATTGATACTTCATCAACTGTACTCATTACTAATTGATAATATCTTACAAAGCAGAAGTTGATTGTTGATAAACGTCACCATTGTTCTCGAAGGGAGATGAAACAGTAAGGGTCGGTACTTCTCAAATGAAAGAGGAAGTGCATTGAGAAAAATTGATATCCCGCAAAATCAATTAAATTTAAAAGATAAAACTGGAAAAGCGATTTAATGATTTTGACAAGTACAGGATTTTTCAACAATTAAAGGATACAAAAGGACTATTAAAGTTTTTAAGATTAGGGAGAATTCTTTTAAAAATTGATTCACAGAGAATGGAATGATGAAGGTATTCGTTGATAGTTCAGCTAACGTTGCTTTTCTATTTGTGATAACTAACATTAAGATAAATGGAAGAAAATTTTTTATGAGTGATTAATAATTAATTAAATATCTTTCAGTTAATCTCTTAAATAAATTCATCTTCATAAATACAATAATGAACACTTTGGATACAAATATATACACCGTTTTCTTCCAAAAAGTAACAAACTTCAACAAATTGAAATTATTTTACTCCTCCATACGCGTTTAGGCACATAAAGGGATCTTATTCTACATTAAAACCCATAAAAGTTGATTTTTTCAGAGATTATTTCATTAAACAATCCCACTGACATGATAATAATAATTTATTTATCTTTTCCGAAGTAAAACGTAATTCTTGAATCCTTTAGGTAAAAATATGAAGTACAAGCGGCGACCATTTTTAATAAACCGAGTTGTATAGGTGTAAAGAGAAATAAGCCGAGTCTTTTGATTCCACTCTCCACCCCCTTCTCCCTTCTTTCCACATTGTGCCCGTCCCTGCTTCCACGGAAGGGCGTATGATCTTTCATGCACTTCCTTAATGGCCTCTCGACACGATATCCCATTTCTGATTCCCCTCCTTCCGTTCATTCCCACTCTCTTCTTTGCTTTACCTGCACACATACACCCCCTGTTACGCCTTAAGCGCACACCGCACACAATACGAGATCCTTATGCTGTATCTCAGCATTGTAAACTGCCTTCAAGACCCGCTTACTCAAGAAGCATTACCAAAATACATTATCAGAGATGAACATCATTTATGAGATTTTCTCGCGAAGGAAAACTTCTCCAGTTAAACAACAGTTGATGGGATACAGAGAAATTAAGGTTGAGGAAATGATGTATAGTGAGGATATTAATCTTAAAAAACAAATAAATAGAACCCTTCATGTTCTGGGATTCACTCGAATTAGAGATAACCGTATAATACTACTATCATTTGATCTACTTCTTATTAATACATTTTTAATCGTTTATCTGCACTTACTGAACGAGTAAAATGAATGATGTAGACAAAAGACCCTATTCGGAGGTGGAATTAAAACAAATATTGTAACCATTTTAGCTAAAGGTAAATTGACGGAAATCTGTCTTCATGATGGACTGATTTTATAAAAAATAGAATTAATCTTTTTTATAAAAAATAGAATTAAATTAAATCTATCAGTCATCTACAACCTTAGACATTTTATTAGTCTCAAATGTAATCATAAGTTTATAGTATGGAATGTACACTACGTATTTAGATGGTAGTTAGGTTTCGCTATCACTTTCAGTAGAGGGAGGATCTCGTGCGGTACATCTTACAAAAGATAGGAGATATTACAATTTCCTTCATGTGACGCTGAATGAGCTGAATAATGGCTCAACAAAAGCAGGAAATATGGAAAAAACACTTTTAATCGTCGTAGCTTGTACAAGTGTCCGACGTACTACGAAAATATACGCGTGTACTTGAGAAAAAATCGTTTATAATAGAGCTCAGTCATGGACGCGCGTGCATTGGACAATGGCATTGGTGAACACAACCGTGAGAGAGTTTCATAATGGGAAGAGAATTATAGTTTTTCTTTTTGCCAACGAAGATGATTTGCTGACCACTCTACGAAAACGAAGTTTAGATGAAGAATAGTCTTCACGTATTATACTATTATTATGAAATTCAATTCGATATGTTTGGTATTTCATAACAAGCTAATTTAAAAGTTCGGATCAAGATAGCTTGAACAAGGAGAAGACCGAGGAACAGAAACATCATGGAGTGCTTAGAGTAAATTGGGAGTGACATGGAGAATATGAGCGCAAAATCGAACAATTGAATAGTACTTGAGGGGTCTACATTCGGTGTCACATAGAAATACGCAGATGATGATACGTCGGTTCTCTTTTGAAAATATACTGAGATAAGAAATAATTCAGAAGATTGATAAAGATTCAAAGATATTCTGCAATTATGCAAGATTTAGAACTGGAAACAGTCTTTGTTAAGTTATCTATAGCAAAATAAGTAAATAATTTCAGTATTATATTAAGAAATATAATAATTACAATTTCCTTAAATAACTTGATAGATGCCCATTCATAATATTTATATATTTCTACATCTACATCTACATAAGTACACTGCAAGCCGCCTTTCGGCGTGTGGCAGGGGGTGTAAGCACCTATTCTATTTTACCGCGTATTTTAGTCTATTGTTGTCGCATATCGTGCGCGGGAAGAAGGAATTCTTAAAACGATTCGTCCTAGCATCTAGTTCACGTATTTTACGCGCATTATCGGATCGGCCTAGATAGCAGGGGGGTCGCATAATTTCAATTATGTCTTCCGAAAACGTACTTTCTCTAAACTTATCTAATAAACGCAATCTGGCTGCTAGTCTTCTATCTGCTAATGTTTTCCAACCTGCGTCTGATAATAGTTTCGTTACGCTTGCCTTTTTATCGTAGCAATTCTTTACATATCTTATTGCTTTACGTTGAACCATTTCTAGTTCGCGGGTACTAATTTCGTCCGCGGGATCCCAAATACTAGATGCGTATTCTAGTTGTGGTCTTACTAACGCGAAGTAACAACGCTCTCTCACTCTTTCGTCGCTTTTACCTACGATACGCCTATTTAATACTATTTACAACCCAAAAATATAATTTGATAAGTATCAATTCTAGTTTTTGTCAACTTTATAATCATGTGATGAATAAAAAAATATTCCACACACACATAAATATATATTGATGATATATGAAATGTGCGACACTTGATACATATTGACAATTATAATTTTTAAACATGGGTATTCGGAGAATTTCTTTATCAAGACATCCTGCTCAACCGAGCTTTCCATATTTAAGAGAAACATAGGGTCGAAATTTCTCAACCTATTTCCATGGAGGGAAATTCTACTTGTACTAAAGCGAAGCTATTTTCTTTCAGAGAATTTTAGATACGGCCAAAGAAAACGATACACCTGCCATACAAAAGCGATAAGGGAAACGTTTTTAAATCGTTAGCGGCCTTTGTCTCGGCTCCAAAATCGCCCTATGTTATGGAGATAAACATGCGAACGTCAAACAAGAAGAAAACAATCGAAGTACAGTTCTATTTGATAAGTGGCCGATTTCATCCATTGTTTTTACCGCTCATAAATTGAAAAGGGACAAATTTGATAGATTATGTTGATGGCTCAATTAGTATGAGCAGAAAACGAATTAAAAAAATGAAATTACACGCATAAAATAAAGCTTAGTGATAAAAATGGCATTATCAAGTAGAATATTAATTACAAGCTTAAACGGTAATTAAAATTAATCATGGCAATGGACTACTTCTGAGTCATTTCAAGATAAAGTAATGGAAGACAATGATGTTTGGAATTAAGAATTAAAATAAAGAATTAAACTATTTCGAGTTTGAATTTCTTTTCTTAAGAGAAAATAGCAAATAAAATCAATAGAAGATTCAGTTAACAGAACTCCACATTACAGGTGTATATAAAAAAAATAATCGATTCATAGATAACCGCGAGGAGAATTATTTCTATTTTCATTTTAACAAAAGAATAACAGAACAGTGAAGCAGCTATTTCAATTAAATAAAAATTAAGAGAGTAAACTTATGAAGATTGCAAAATACAACATAAAATATTTTTAGGTGACCATCTTGATTGAAATAAAGTATTTTAATACACATACCTGCCGTAGGAGTATTATAAATAATATTTAAAGATATGAGAACATGTAAGACATTTGCGAAAAATTTTCAGCTTACAATTTTATTGTTTCAAAAAGGGAATGAAAAATATAATACATTGGTCTAATGAATCACATACATACTTTTTTGCTTTGGAGCCTAACGAAATAAAGCAAAGATTTAATTGAGGATGAGCTCTTATTTGATACAATCTTATGACTGAATAGATTATTAATAGAAGAAACGAACAACCTAAAGGCAACATTCAAATGAGAAATGAATAGAAGTGTATACGGAATAGTAATTCCATAAATAATCAATCGGCATAGGAAGGGACATGAGAAGTAAAATTAAGAAGACAAAAATATTCGAAGAGGAAATGGACTTTGAGTTGCCGCCGGCGCCTCTTGGAGAGAGGACAAGTGATTGGGCACTGCAGGAAGCTAAGCAGACGGATTCACCCCTTTTGCAAATCCCTCCTTCGCCCGTTATAATCATATCCATTGTTTAACCGTCCTTGGCGCGATGAAGGAGCATTTTTCTTCCAAGGAACTGATTAATTACTGTGACCAACCAAGCCTCACTCTCAGCCGACTTCAACAAGAAGAATTTAGCTAAAGAAGGACATGAATGCCTTTTAGTGAAGGATGGTAGAGAAAATAAACAATAATCGAAAACACGAAAAATAGAAGGAATAAATGGAAATTTCGTTAAAATTTAGAAGTATTTAGCAAATTCTAATTACTTTAAATCGGTAAAGATACTTTGCGCAGCCAAAATTATATTAAATAAAAAATAAATATCATCATTCGTGCTTAAAAAATATTTTCAAACTTGGCTGATAGGAAATAGTTAAAATATTATTTATACTCATCGTTATTGATGCAAAAATGACAAATGACAATGAATTAATTTACCAAGAAATAGGATTTAAAATGAAAATCTGTGACATTTACGATATGATTACCGATTGTGTACGGAATTAGCTTCACAATTATGTATGAATGAAAATGATTTACTTAGCTCTAAACCCTAGATTTTAAAATAGATAAACTTCAAATAAAAAATAATCAATTAGGGAAGACAGTTTTTACTTGAATAGAAACACTATTTTTTCAGAAAAAAGCTTTTTGCCTTTTAGGAATTAAATCGTAAATTTTAAGCGACCGATTCGCTTTTAAATGCGGGCATTCACTTCATTTTAAGCCAATTATTATCTTATCTCATATTTGGCACACCCAACGAAGCAGACAGCCATCGTAGATATACGATGGCAGCCATTGTTAACCGAGGGAAATATTACACAGGGACATTTCTATGATAAAACTTCGAGGACATAAGAAGTGAAGCCGTACTTTTATCATTTTTGCGGGAAAAGCACCTCAGTTTAAATAATTATAAACCACGCACTTAATGTGTAAAATAGTCATTTATAGATAAGGGTTTCCACACTAGTAACGAATGAGCGAAAAGTTTAATAGGACTGGAAAATAATAAATATCCGTAATCATTCATGTGCATGCAATTAATTGTAAATATACGAAACCTCATCTTGACCGAATGCATCGATAAATGAAATAGTACCAAAGATATTTGTTAGAATCCTAGAATTTGTGATTTTATATATGAAGACGTAACTATAAATTCGTCATATCATACATGTTAAGCCTACAGATTGATAACAAAACAGTTAAATAAATAGTTATTTATTACTTATAAGTTTCTCGCTCATTACTTATTATCAAACCTTTCTATCGCATTTAGTTACTTTCGAGCCATATTTGCATCCTTCATTTACATTCCAAGAGAGCGAACAAAGAATTAAACTTAAGATTTCCATTGAAAGAGCGGAAGAGAATAAATTTTAGACGAATGATTCCGAAAAAATAGGCGTAGCGTCTTCAAATTATACGCAAGAAGTGACTGCAAATTAAATTACGACATTTGTTTTGTTGGTAACATTTATACATTGAGCACTCTGATTTTATACATGCATGTTGACCAGTTTAGTATAAAGAAGTAAATTTGTTTTGACGCCACAGTTCGGCTTTGTGGTATTAGGAGAAATGCAAAACAACATTTACCAATCTTAAACTGCACGACTTTCGTGAAAATATACAACTAACTCTTCCGGTAAAGATAGAATATTGGATTCAACCGATTTACAGCTGTGCAAAATTTTACTCAAATAAGAAAAATATGATTAAAATCTACACTTCAGATTATGCCTCGGAGTATAAATAACGCGTATGTTAGTTATTCTTTTCTATTCTGGTTAATTGTGTAAAACCCTGATACAGAAACTAATAGCATATTACAAAATGAACTAAATCTTATTATGAAGTAATAGATATTGTTTGAAATAACCTACTTCAGGTAAGATTCTTGTAAGTGACAAATAATTTATGAAGATGAAAAAGACAATAGAACAAACCGGCACAATTAGAAAACCGTTTTAAAGACAGGCTAAGAAAAAATCATCCTTGTCACGGCAACAACCATCACTCGAAGGAATTATGAATCACAAAGGAGAAAAAAAAACGAGATAAGTTTTGAAGGCGTGTCGAAACAAAAGATAACAGGAGTTTCTCAGTTAACACTCGAAGTTTTCGCAGCCGACTACAAATGTAAAGGGAAAGAATATCGAATACCACCATGAATCCACCATCTCCCACATCTCTTGTGTTCGACAAACGGAGAAATTATTTGGAAAGAGGAATGTGCGAGATCAATGGTTCAAAGGAGAAGTGGCGGATGGGGCGGCCGAAGAAATAACTTGCTGTAAGGACAAGGATGTCTTGGAGGAAACAAAGGAGAGGTCAAACATATGAAGGGTCGCGTATGGAAATTGCCCTTAGCGACCTCTCGCATCTCACCTTTCCCTCTGCGGGACCAATGGACACGTTTCCCTTCAACCCGCCCCTCTCGTGTTCATGGCGAACGACTGAGAAAAAAAGGCAGGAAACAAACAAGACATGCGTCAAGGGAGAATATATATCCATGGATGAGAATTCGAGGTTCTCGTTGGAATATTGCTCGAGAAAGTGGCTTCTGACGATTCGACCGAATCAGTGACGGAGCACAGTAACTAAGAAGAGTAAAACTTTAAGAGGAAGGCTAATGAGTTTGAACAACAGAAACTTAAGGAGACTTGCAGGCTGGGTGGAAAAATAATACTTGGAAAGGAAATGACAAGCAAAAAAGCAACGTAAAAATAATTGAATTTGGTACAAATGACATAAAATTAAATAAGAAGTGTAAAAAGCATTTAAAAGCGATTTAATGACTGGCAATTAATAAACAAATATGTTTAGTAGCGAAATAAACGAATAAAAAATAAAGTTATTGAAAGAGTATAGATTCTTAGAATAGTCCAATTCTTTTCTTATACTACACTATAACGGCCGACACATCTCACATTCTATTTGTACCAATCATACCTTATATCTATAGGATACATGTATTGCAGCATTCTAATATGTTATGGAGTTCATGGCTGAACGTGAAACACAAGTTTATATTATCATTGAAAATAAATTATTATCAATCGAAATTAACTCCCTTTGGCAATAATATTACAGTCGAAGTGATTGGATTGGGACCCGCCCATATGACCGACGATCATTTCCACGACGCTCGGTTCCCCGACGCTCAACTGACCGACGGACCGCTCGCCCGACAGCTCACTTTACCGACAGCACACTCTACCGACAGCTCACTTTACCGACGGATCGACTGAGCGACAGTTCCATTGACCGACGCTTACCTGACCGACAACTCGCTCGCAAAAATTATTTATGAACTGAATGAATAGGCGTCGTTGCAAAAAATATTTAATATCGTTAGATTAAAGCAGGGATGCGCAACCTTTCCGCTATTGACGGCCGCGCTACAGACATTTTACTTTAGGAACGGCCGCCACTAAGTCCAAGTAAACTGAATAATGCTTTATGATTTATGTAAAACTATACAAATTTGACATAAAAATGGAGTATGATATGTGACAAATTCAATTTACTGGTCTACATGTGTACATGTGTATGTGTACAACATTAAATAGCACATCGATAATAGTAATTAACGGTCATCTATCACTAATTAAAATTTTCGATAAGATATTCGACTTTCTTGTGTTGCTATAAAATGAATAAATTGCTTAGAGATGATGGAAGTAATGCAACAAGAGCTGAACTCTATATCATATAATAGGCTCGTTCACATTTTTAATCATTTTATGTTAATTATATTATAGCTTTGGAAAATCTTCAAATAGTATATTGATAAGAGGGAATAATGATGAAAGGAATCCTATACATATCTATATATCGGATATATATCTAGAGGGCATTATTTACTAAATGCATATGGGAGAATGAAACCGACAATCAAAGTGCAGAAACGGTTGAGAGGAGGGGTGGCAAAGAAGTGAGGAAGGAGTATAAAAGATGCCTAAAGATGGAACTTTGGAGACACAAAAAGGGAGTCTAATGAGTACAACGACGCCAAAGGGTTATCAAGAAGGGATCCACCAATAGTGACGGAGAAAAAGGTTTTGTGAGACACGGGACAGCGGGGGGGTAGGACCTGTCGCTGGAAACATTCCTATTCACAAAATATGTGACATGTGTAGGAATATGAAGGATTACTAGTGGAGTAAAACCCCTCTAAGAGGGATAATAATGAGGGTCTTCTTTATTTCAAAGTTGAGGAACCGTGAGAAAGGCAGAAATATTCTTTCAGGATTCTTGGAGTTGCTCCCGTAAATCCGATGAGGGCCATGGCTCGGAATTTTAAGAAGGAAAAGGAAAACTCAATGATCAATGATTTTACCGAATACAAAGAAAATGCCATTGCGAGCTATTAACTTATCTATAGCACACATCTCGAAGTATTTACCCATAACAGATGAAATTTTCCAAAATGAGCGATATCATGTGTTCTGCGTTACCGTAAGCAAACTACGGCGAATCGTTTCCAGAAAGGCAAGGGAAGCGCATTTTACATAATGCCATCACGTATTCGGGCGGCCAAAACATACCCAACAGTACAAGAAAGAGTCGTTTTATGTTCAATTTGCCATTCGTGACTTAAATACTAAATTATACACGTTGAGACTATAAAGCAATCGATTTTGAATAATGAAAAGATATTTAATACTATTTTTCATGAAGCAATTTAACAAGTGAAGCGAACAGGGAAAATTCCGAAAAGAACTTCGTGCAGTCACCAGCCTTCATTGTGTCTAGCCACCTGCTATTCCTCCGAGTCGATCATGTGTGATGTCCAGAAGACGGTCGTCACATCGAAGGCGACGGGCCGAGGCGTGAAAGTGGCAACGGGACCGATATGAGATAACCAAAGGAAAGAGAATTATCATATTTTTATTACTCTGCCGTGCGAAAGGTACGCTGATCTCAAAGAAAAGATCATACTTTCCATCATTTTCTATTTTTATTAGATTTCAAATAAAGTTTTTTATAAACCAAAATGTTTATCTAAATTTTTGGGGATATATTTACAAGACAACAAGTCATCAACACTCGAGGTGTTTCAACGAAGACTCATCCTTCACATAAATAGCAATTTATTGGCTTCTCTTGGTTTTGATATAAGAATGGCATGATTTAATAAGTAAAGTAACGAAACAAAGCCTCACTATTCAATACAATAAATAGAAGAGTTATTGGAGTTGGAAAATAAAACTTATATGATCATTAATTTGTCCCCCATTCCTCAATGGAAAATAACTAGAATACTCGTGTAAAGGCAATGTGATAATAGAAGATAATGAAGGTCAAATTCAATTCAAAAATGGAAGCCATAAAAAACTATATAACTGACACTTCAATGGTTTCAAGTCAATCGATAGGAACATATATTATTAACTAACTGAAGTTAAATAGTTATTTCATTTACAAAGAAAATATTAACATCCCCGATTTAGTGAATCTATTATACAGAAAGTTTTAACTTAAGTTGTAAATACATGACTCTAACTTAGAAATATCCATATTTTAAATAAAAATTCAGAGAAAATAATATACTTCTCAATTTTAACGAGAAGTTGAATAAACTGTTGAAATACTAGCGGATATTGTTAAAACAAATTTGAATAATATTTTTATTTGAAAATGTAACTTATTGTATAATTCCATCATGCTACTTGAGACATAATTCGAGATTATTTACTTGGTAATAAACAATAAGTTACGAACGAATCACAGTTTCTGAATGAATTGATACTGAACATCCGTGATAATGAACTACGAATTTCGAAAACGAAATGAACTGATACCGAAATATATATTTGTTGATTTAAACAACTTAAGAAATTAAAGGATAATTTAATGATTATTTTATGAATGAATTAAAATCCATTAAGCAGTACAGTATTTTATAAGGAACTCATTCAGATTTAAACAGGTTACCTCGGATACATCGATTGTAAGAAAAATAAAAATGAGCCAATAAAATTGAATTTCAATCTACAGATAGTTAAATATTATGAAAGGTTAACAAGGAAATAACTCAATATTCTTTAAAAAATTATCAATTAAATATTCAAAAAATGCTGTGACCTATCAATAATAAACAATAATATCCAATTATTCATTAAACTCCAATCGCCATTCTACAACTACACCAATTCACTATGACCACGTTACACGAAGCCCCTTGAACCACCGTTCCATCGTTGAGACCATGGCGACAGGAGACCTTAACGCCCGTTGAAGACGACGGACTTTCGATTTCGACGTTAAACGGTCGCGAGGAAGGTGAGGGGAAGATAAGGATCGCTTATACATATATATTTTCTCGATGAATAAGCGGATGAGGGGAAACAGCGGAGGTTTTAAGAGAGTCGTGAAATGGTAAGGGAACGAATTGTAGAGGAAAATATATGAGGGAAGAGGAGAAAAGAGCGGCGCTAGAAACGCATCCGGCTTTAGCGTCCAAATATGTCGCGTGAGTTTGCCGGACCTTGTCTACCTTCCTCACCTGTTCTCTCGGAAGACATCAACCAATTAATATGCGACTTGAGTGGGAAATTTATGTAAAAAAGGAGAGAAAGGAGTTCATTTACTATTCAGCTACACGAATTCGGGAAAATATATTCTACCCTAATTAAACGTCCATAATTAAAAATGTGAACAAAAGTCGATTTTGATAATTTAAAATTTGACAGAAAAAAAATTAAATTATCAAAAAGGCATATTTATCTAGAATGAATAAATGGGTACATCAATCAAGACTGTTAAATGAGTGGAATTACTTATTGAAGACTCATTTCTGTCCTATTTATAAGCGTTATAATACGTATTACGTAAAATTAAACTGTTAATTAAAACAAAATATAATTTGTTGATATCAAAAATAAGTCTTGTATGAGATGAAACAATAATTTTTCATCAGATTGCACCAATTCCTCTAAAGCGACATGAAATCGTAAAAATTCTAATGGAGTCAGTTTAAAAGATGAAGGAACAATTTTTAAAATAAGGTGCTTCATTAAAAATTTTAAAAATAGATTTCAGTGCACAGAACCAACCATAATCATCTAAACTGCACAGTAAGCAAAACAGAAATTTTATTATTTATTTGTCTCTTTAGGAAAATCACAGCTATCACAACTTTTGAGAATTGATTCATAAGAAAATAGACAAGATCGTTCCACACACGATATTCTTTTTCGAATAATATAAAACGGAAATTAAATATTAAACGAGAAAATTAAAGACTTGATATGAACAAAAAAAATTATAATCTACACTTTAAATAAATTTTATTACACTATTTGAAGCTATTTAGTATTGTATTAGTTTTTAGGCTACCAATTACAGAACTCTTATAGTGTATGTATACCCATATATATTTCTGATATATATTCGCGTGACAAGTTATTTCCCGTAACGATCAATTTTAAATACTCTCGGTCAGAACAGATGCCGCGGACTAGAGACCAAACATGAATTAAAATGCAATTATCGTGCATTCATAACTCGCGTGCTTTATCGCATGCAACTCACGCACGCTCGGTGATCCACACACAAAATCCACAGATAAAAGACACATAAAGCGCTCTTCAAAAGCGCCACGCTTAAGCGTGAGAAATGATGTCGCGTGGAAGCAGGCGGAAAAGGTGTTCGCCCTCGCTGCACCCACTTACATAGAAGCCGCTTTCGACTAAAAAAGGGTGTGAGGAGATGGGCCTCACAAAATGAGACTCGGTGAGTAAACTACTTATGCAGTGTTGTCGTCGGCATTAAAACGACACGTGAAACAAGGTATCCAGAAAGATGCGGGCAGCAGAGGCAGTGGATGTAGAAGTGAATGATGGGCGGTAAAAGGATTGGGAAGATGTGCAAGTGTATCAAAAAGAGTGAAGAGATGGAATGGAGATGATTTTCTAGTATTTTTCAAATATTTAAATGAAAATCATAAAACCAGATAGAAAATTTCGAGTTAGAAAAAGAGCAGAACTTAACTTAAAAGTATTACGACGAAGTTAGTTTTCTTCAAAGATTGCGACAAAAATTCCGGATATCTAAAGAAAAAAGAGAGTTAAAAGGCGCATGTATTGATTGAAGGGGACTGAAAATTTAAAGAAACCTTGCCAAGCAGCTGAATCTTTTCGTGGGCTCCTTTTTCCCACTGAGTAAATGGAAAATTAAGAGAAAATAAAGACGGTGAGGGAATATATGAAATTAGTTAATATACTTAGTTGAGAAGGAGGTACTTAACATTGAAGGGTACGGGGTAGTAAAAGGGAACGTTTCCCTTCTTCCGGCTGTAAATGAATAATCGAGGATCAGGTAGATAATGAAATGACGATGAGAGGACGTGACAGAGGTCAACGTTAGCGCGGGGGGAGCGGATGTGTGCCCGGATGCGGGATTCAAAAAGAAAATGGAAATTCGTGCAACCCGCAAGTCATATATTTGACCTAGTCCAAATTTTGTGGGAAACTGACTGATGGAGGGGGAAATTAAACCGAGAAATTATGGATGACGTACATCGTAAACTACCCGGATCAATGTATACATTTATAAGGTACGAAAAAGAAATACATTTTGGAGAATTAAAGAACAGCGTTCGCGATAGCCACTAAAGATTTATTGCTCACGATACGAGTGGAACATGAGGTTGAAACATATTCATGTTGATACAAACCGATATGCATCTAGTACAAGGGGACAATGAGTAGGAAAGGCAGCTAAGAACTCATAAAAAGCCCAATTAAAGTTATTTATGACACACTTTTGTTTCGTCGGTTTAGCATATTCCATTCTAAACATCAAAAGGTGTTAGGAAATAAAAATAAAATTAATCAGGAGTGTTCGTTTAAATTTCAGAGTGAAATAAGATACAATATATCATTATAAAATAATATTTTTTGATTTTAACTTACGAGTACTTTGACGAAAGCAGAATAGAGGTAACGAGAGTTAAGAAAGTGAGAGAACCATTTAAGTAAAACTTTCAATTTAAAATATTAAATAAATTGCTTGAATGTTTACAAAAATATTTTCTAAATTTTATTCCCTCATTTGTGGTACGCATCTCTTCATAGTACAAATCATAAGTTAGTTCACGAAATCAAAGATGTACATATCCAGAAAGATTTTCGCTCATTACAGTAATTTATTACATTGAAGGTCATTAGTTAACATTATTTGTAAATTCACGTTTAAAGACGCGAATAAAGATAAGTTATAAATATTTAACAGTAATTGTTAAATCAGAAATCACTGTCAAAGAAATGATGAAAAACATGAATAGGTTCATCTTCTTAAACATTAGCTACTAGCAAATTAGAAGTAAATAATTCGCTAAAAATTTCAATTCGCAGATAATAAAGTAGATAGGAAAGGAAATGTGCGCATTCGAGAAAAATATTAGATATATGACTCATAATAGAGAAATACATTCGAGAAAATGGTAATGAAAAAAGGATAAATCTTCCGGTTGAAAACAATGAGAAAGGGTATTTTAAAAGAATGGACGTGATTTAATCATACAATAAATTATGAGATAGGATCAAGATTTTTCAACGTTCGTAACGGCAAAGAATGCAAAAAATGTGCCAAGTTTATCCATCAAGGAGAGAATTATATTTTCCTATTGAATATAGAAAAGAATTTTGATAATTGGACCCATTTTAACTTTCAATATAATAAATGGGAAAGAGAAAATACAAAAAATAAAACAATTTATGTCATAAACTTATATATATGATAGAGATGCTAGAATAACTTATTATTATATTATTAATAACTAACTATGTTTCTATACGAAGTGTTGAAAGTAAAAAAACAGTGAATATATTAATCAATGAGAGGATAATATAATTATATATAATATAAAAATAAATAAATTTTGCAATGTAATGTACTTAAATATTTACTTAAATTTTATAGGGAATGGAATAATTTTTAAAGCAATACATTTTTCTCAGGAAGTATAAATAGTATTATTTTTGAAGTCTTAAATCCTTCCTGAACATGAAGATGTAATATAATAGCAAAATTTATCTAATACATTTGTTCTTCTACAACAAACCTCTACGCTATTAGAAAAATGTAAATTATATTTCGTCAAAAATCAGAATGGAATATCTTAAATCAAAATTCACACTAAACGTTGCCTTAAACTTTTTCTTGTTTGAAAAAGAATCAATTTCCAGAATGGTATCTCTAATTAATAACTTTAAAAAAAGGTTACAGTTTTCCATTTGTATAGTTTTAATGCAGCTACAAATGTGATTGATTGGAATCGATAAAAAAAAGGCCACCAATCTAGCTATTTGTAAGAGAAAAACGTAGGATCAAACGGTCGTTTTCTGCCGAATTCTTTACGAGGACTGAACCGGACGCATAAAGTAGGGAGAGAATGGGATATTTCAGATGCGGAGGAAGAGAGGGAGATGCGATACCTAATATCTTCCATACGACCCACACAGTCCACTTAGAGAATGAAAAAAAACAAGTGCTCTTACCCTTCAGGACCATTCACGCCTTTTCTTTCAGAAAAAAATTCAGTAGGCTCCACTCGATACAGGTGGGTTTTTAAGAAACTGTCGAAGCAAAAGTAAACCGAGAGAAATTGGAGAATGAGATTGAAAAAGGCCATTGACGGAAGAAGGATATGGGACGTGACAGAAGGGATTTCGCTATAAACACACGAACGATGTTATGAACGTGAATATTGAAAAGATAGGAGAACATCGAATAAGTAAAGCGTCAAAATGTGTGTAAATAAAAGCTGCACGTTATAATCACTATGGCAGCGGTGCATAGAGACTCTAATCAAATTTTAAATTTTGAGAAATTCTAAGGCGAAAAAAAATGATGAACAATTAATACTAAAGATTAAAAATATTCTTCATTCCCGATTCATTCGGTTCGGGCAAGATCATGGTCACTACTAGTCAGAAATTTCCTATACCGAAATATTAAAAGACATTACGGCTTTCAATTATGACAATTAAGAAATTCAATGGATCAAATCATTCTTAAAAACGTACACAAGAAATAAGGAAAAATAGGAAACAGGACAATCTACGTCCAATGCAATACTTATGAGCTGTATATAATGATGATAACAGCACTCACATGCATGTTCGAGGATTAGAATAGGCGAAGATATTCATCTGAAGTGAAAACACGAAAATATAAGTTCCTATTCCTAGAAAAGATGAAATTCAGGTACTAGCATATACATGAATACGATGGTGAATTGCCGTTTTGAATAAGGGAGATTTATTATAAAAATTGGAAATTGGACGATAAATTTAAATAATTAAGATTAAAGAACATTACTTACGAACGTGATATGTATCAACCAATAAGTATCTTGGAATAACCCTGACGAAAAACCTATCATGGAATACCCACATTCGTAATAAGAGCGTGGAAAAAGTTCGCGAGCGATGTAACTTTGCACTAGTCAGACCACACATTGAATATGAATGTAGTGTATGGGACCCTGACGATAAAAGTAATGGAAGTGAATTAGTAAAGGTCAAATGTAAAGCGATGCGTTTCGTGAAAAATTGTTACGATAAATCAAAAAGCGTAACTAAAATGCTCAAAGATGCAGGATAGGAATTGTTAGAACAGTAGATGTGGATACCCTGCCAAATACCAAAAGGTTGCTCGCACGGTATCTACATATACAAACTATGAGAAGAAAATATAGCAGAACAGGAAAAGAAGCAACGACAACGTGGTTAAAGGACACCAAGAAGGATATAAAACAGACGTAATAAAATAAAGTTTGAAATTAGTTACATCATAGGAAATTACACGCAGCGATTACAAAACAAATTATACCTTTTGAAATAAAGCATGTGTTTCTTTATTTTCGAGTTTTGTGAGTTTCTAAAGACGAATTTTCTTAATGGTAGTGACAACACAAATTTAATTATATACTTTGAAATTTGACGTAAGAAACAATTATGAGGGATAATATATTGCTACTAGGAGTTTTAAAAGTCGCATAAGTATTAAAAAGTAGAGTAAAACTGTGTGAGAAACAATCAGATATGCTGGACGCAAACGTCATAGATAGGCATAATGGATGTGTTGCAGCGAGGAGGTGACGGCAGAGATAAGAAACAAAATGCTCGAGAAAAAAGAAATAGGGCGCACGAAAGGAGTAAGAGTTATTAAAAATCCCCTTTTGAAAGGAAATACTAAGACTTGCCAACCAGTTATTATAATGATTCCATAAGATCCCATATAGATTGTTTTCGTCTTATTAAAGAATACACGATAATTGCAGTCAAGCTCTATCGCTGATGTATCTTTGGAGATAACTTTTTATTATTCATAGGAATGTATACAAATCAGCCCTCACCGAAAAAACACACACGCCGAGAATACAAAATGATGGATTCGAAGGAAAGTTGGTACTTTAATTCTGAATTAGGTAAGCAACTAAATATTAAGTCCACTTGATGGAAATTAAATCCGTTAATTAGAAAGATATCGATCACGAAGTCGGGTGAGTTTTTAAATATCGGTAAACATCTGCTCGAGGGCGAGAATATTTTTGTAGATAGCGAAAATAACGAATGCGTGAGTCGGTAAGATTATACAAGCTGATGAAGAAACAAAGCTGTTATTGCCATTCCAAACAGAAAAATATCACAATAAAAATGAGAAATTTAATTTTGTGGCAACGAATGAAATTGGAAAGCGGTATGATATAGACGAATCATTCAATGCGTAATATCATACGAAATTAAAACTAATAGTATAATAGGCTTTAATGTAGAAATTAAAGACTCAAACAGGACGGTGAAGTACAGCTAACTAATTTCAAATCTTCAGCACTTAGCGTCATCGAATGCAAAGGTACGTTCCTTAAAACGTTTGCTATAAATAGGATATTTAAATAGTCTAAATAGACAGAAGAAAAATGATTGATTGCTACCGAAATCCGAGAAACGAATTACGAGGCAGCAACAGCAGTAAACGGTAAATGATGTCCAAACGGAACACCAACATCCCTCAATTTAAACGATGTAAAATGTGCCCAAGGGTAATTCAACGCGAGCACCTTCTGCTGTCAAATGCGACTTCATTATTCGGGTCAGACGTAAAGAAGACGTTCGATAGAAAAATAGACATTAACAGGGCCGGTGTTAATGAAGTCGCGGAGATGGACGAGTTTGATGACACTTGAATCTATGATGCCTCTCTACCCAAACCCGAATAGCCTTATCTCGTAGGAAAGAGCTTCCCACCTGCAGCTGGCCAACGGAAAGTAACTATCGCGACAGATGTCTTTCACCGACTTCAAGAGTCCGTTCTTTTACGGAGCCCTCTTTCCGACCAATCGACTCGCTTTCATCGAATTTAGTCGACAGAAGATCAAAGGAGATGGACCAAACTCTTACTCTGGATAACAGGATGTTAGCAGCGTAAGGAAGACAAAAACTTCTTCATTCTTTACTGAACTTCAACAAGTGTAGTAAAAAGTCCATACGATAATCGTGCAATTCATAATTTTGTTGACAATAAGAGGGAGTTGTTTTTACGAGACCAACAGACGATTAACAAACAGATTTATATTGTCATCGAGAATACAAGAAAGAAACATTTTCTTGCGAGGCAAAACTAAAAATGATTCTGATGATAAAAAAGGATAATTTTGAAAATATATTTAATTCCTGAAAATGATATCTGAGAAGAACAGCAAACTCGAAATTATATTAATTACTTCAAGTTTACACCTTATATACTAGGATAGAAAATAAAATTAAAAGCATAGTCTAAAAAGAAAATTTTCATTATCAACACACAAAATTGACTTAAAGAGCTTTAGCTAAATCTTTACTTATACATCTATGGAAACAATTCAAAGATACTTAAAAGTTAAATCATTAACCTCATGATTAGTATTATAAGTATTTTAAGAAAGCTATTATAAATGGAGGCTCACGAACTTTTCCATTATATTAAAAATAGTAAAATTGAAGTTTCTCAAGGAAAATGTAAATTTCATATCCTATGTGTTTACCATATAAACTGACTTGATGCTGTAATTTTCTTTCAGTTCGTTTTCCAAAAATAAAGAAATCAGAAAAAAGAATGTATCTCAACAGTTCTTAATCGTTCACTACGTATGTATTACGGTGTGCTGATTTACAATCATAAACTATGAGCAAACAACGATAAATGATTTGAAGAGTTCACGAAATTAGCTATGAAAGCAAACCAATATAACTGATATACATCAATTAAATCCATTAAGACTTTTCATGATATTTTTGGACTCATACATGCAAATGAGATATTACGGTATGTTCGTCCAATTTCCGCATCAAAAAATGTATATACATGAGGGTCGACAGCTGAAAATGCTGGCAAAACTGGTTCTTATTTTTGGAGGAGCAACAACCTTCCGAGGAAAAGACTATATCACAGACATAACTATGAAGTGCCGTTCTGAGTTTTTGGGCTAATAATCATCTTTATTTTTAGAAAAGCAAAAGATTTGTAAATACTACCACCCAGGGAACCTTCAAAAAACCCTGTATAAAAATAATTCTTTTATAAATGATTCAACATAAAGCATAATCAAAGAACGTTGGCTTGATATTTATGAAGCGGACGAAAACAAGTGTTAAAATAGATAATTTACATCGAACAAGCGAATTTTTAAAAATTCGTTACTTATTCCGCATTTATCGACAAACGCAGTCAACAAAGTTTTTCCTCCACTTAGTCTTCGGTGCATCCAAAGAGAGCTATCGGCCAATATAAAAACCGGAATCTCTCTCGCGCTACCATGGCTTCCACGAAAAGAAGTCGGGATGGTTTGTAAAACAGGCCAAGGCCAACTAGTCTCAACTTTATTGAGAGCGGAAAAGTGAAGCAATTGGAGCAACCATCTAATCACCAGGTTTATTCTTCCAAATACGTATTTTTTCGATGGCAGAATTTGAAGAGGGCATAAAAGTAGAAAAGATATGCCTTTTGTTGTTATTTAATTGTATCAAATGCTATTACAACTCATATCCTAGATATCAATATTGATATATCATTTCAATGATAAATTACTCTATTCGACAGAAAAGTGGATGTAAAAATATTGATCTATTCCTGATACAAATGTATGCACTTTGCTTATATTTATCTATATGTTTCAGTAAATAGATAAGAAAATCATTATTTTATACAGATTTTTAAAAATCACAACCATAAGAAATATTGAACAATAAATACAAGCGATTATTTGTTCAATTTATGCGATTATTGTCAAATGATTAAGAATAGTTAATAGAAGAATGAAAGTGTATTTATAGAGTAGAGCAGTAAGATGTGTAAAAATAGAACGTACGAGCTCCTTTATGATTAACGCTTTCGGAAAGAGCGATTCTTTTAAACGACTTGTGCATTAACACTTTTAAATAGTTACTTTATTTTTGAACGCGTTTAGATATACTACAATACGGTGTTAGCATAAAATAGCTCACTTGAAGCAAGAAGTGAACTAATCTTCTGTTAAAAAATACATAAAAATTATGATATCCCTTTAGAAAGTAATTTAAAGCAAAAATAATGAATTACATGAAAAATTTCCGATACAGCGTAAAATGCAATGTTACTTTCATATTGTGAAGATGAGAAACGTTGCCGTTCAATCATAGAATGCATAAATATTGATTTGCGAATATAGCTACATTAGAAAAATTTTCTAGAAAAAAATGAAGAGAGTGGGTTTCTCAAACCACTTCCTTAAATGCACGAAAGAAGGAGATATAGGAAAGTATTTATCTCCTACGAGTTTATATTAAAATGCTAACCACTCATCATACAATGAAAATACGCATTTATGAATTCACTACATAATTATCAGAGCTATTAAATTTAAATCATTAAATTTACATACAATATAACGGCAATAATATACATAGATACTGAAGCAGATGAACGATACTTACCACGACAGTATTAATACAATAAAAGAAAAAATTAGTACTTACATACTGCAGCACAGCGTTTCGAGGAAGGAATCGGGAGCATGGAAAAAAGAAAACAATTCCATTAATATCAAAAAGAAAAACCGAGCAAAGGTTCATGCGATGAATGAGCAAATGGCAATCAAACGGAAAAGTCGACGTTAAAATGCGGCAAATTAAAGGAGAGAAGTAGAACCACCCAATTTCTAAACCTCGGAAAGTTTAAAAAGGAAAATGAGTAAAATAAAAAAGGGGGAAAACGTTAAGGGCTCATTTCGTGAGAAAAAAACAGCAACCGATAAAGAGCCAGAGAAACCCCGTGTTTAGTTCGGTAATTGAGCACCACTTCTTTCATCGGCCTTCTTTTTTTGCGACGGCGATAAAGATCTAAAATGGGGATTCTCAGAGAGGTGAGAGGACGTGTGACGAGAAGAAGCGGTCGGCGTCTACAAAAGCAGACAACTCTTTTATACTGCGACGAATGTTGACATAACCCTTCCGATTGCTTCTTAACATCGACCTTAAGCGACGCAGAAATACTTCAACTCTCCTCGAGATACATCAAGTAGACGTTCTGAAAGAAGAGTGAATGGATCACTTCTGAGGAAATCCACATTCCGTAGAAAACAGCTCGTCCGAACGTATTTCAACGGAAGTTTTCCAGAAGGAATGAATCCGTGGAACGCTGGTACTTAGTCGGCCACCATCCAAACAAATGTGTTCCAAAAACACATCTATTTCTGTTTAATAATTTTAAAGACAAGATATGACATGAAAAATATTATAAAGGATTATTACAGACCACATTCTCTAAGCTGAAAATAATGGGCGTTGCACAAGATTATATTCTTACGAATTTACACAAGTGTGTTATACATGACCAGTATGTGTACGAAAGCGATTCTTACGGAAATCTTTTTATCGAAAATTGTAAAAGAAATAAATTGGAAACATAATTTCGTTCATAAGATTTGAAGTCAAAAAGAAGCCATGAAAGAATCTGCAATGAAAATACCTGTCATTAACGAATCAATCTGAACTGAAAGAAGTTAATTTCCTCTTAAAATCGAACAATTTCATCAAAATATGCCGCAACGGCCGCTATAAATATAAGCTGCTTCGGATCAAATAACAGGTTGCAAAGGGGAAGGTAATGACTCGAACAATGAATACAGATAAGTAACGTTGCGAATCGATTACTTTGAGATAAATTTTAACCACGTATAATGAAAGTAACCCACGCATCGCTCTTAGAGGTGTGAAAAAATAGCCCAGAAGGTATAAAGATGGGGTTAAAATGAATGGGGAAGATTATGGTAAAAAGGGAGGGAAAAATTGAGGTCGGGGATGGGGATTGTAATCCGAAGGAATAAGTGGAGGCTGAAGTGAAAGTATAAGCTTACAAGATGTTCATTAAGGCGATACACGCCTTGGGAATGGTTATAAAACGCTCGCATAAAGCAACAGCTTTTAATCTGCGTCCGTTCATTTCGAGAGTGTATGGAGAAAAGACGGTTTGGACGTTTCAGTACAACTGATTTACTACGATGATAATGATGCTTTTCTTGTCATTAACTTAGTTCCAATGGAATACAATTATGTACAATAAAAATGTATATAAAGTAAATAAAGCCGCTTAGTACATAAATACACACAAATTTATCCGAATAGTAGAATACTTTAAAACTAAGCTCTGCTTCTCAGTATACTTAGAGTAGTCCTTCGGCGATTAAGTTAAGCGATTAAGTTCTCCGAATAGATATTTCATGTATGTTCATACATTCATGGAGAATACAATGCATATGAAGGAAAGAGCGAATGACCCTTGAGAAGGAGATCCTAGATTCGATTCCCAGAGAGGGACACAAATTATAAAAATCTTTTTCCTAAATATGCTTAATTAAGTTAAACAAAGAAGGTATTTTTATACTGAATCGAACTGAATTAACGTGTTTCCTACATTAGTAACAGATCCTTGATCATTCACGTTGGTCACTCTAACTTGAAGAGGTTTTCGAATATTTACATGAAAAATATTATTTTATTTGAATCGGATTTATGAAACATGATTATACTGCATCAAACCATCATATAGCCAGTCAACCATAATCATATCAATGCGCCCCATAAATTGAGGCTGACTTTAAACCGAAGGATTCGTCCCATTCATCGTAATTCGCCACCCAAAAGTGGATGTTATGCTAAAAAAAACAACAAATGTTTCCCTAAACACAGGGAAAAAAATGCTCCCAAAATGAATACACACGTTAAGTAAATACATTTTTGACTGCCAAAATGCAAGGCAGATGCACCCTAAGATGTGGAATTAAATGTTATTTTTGAAAGATTGAAATAAATACAGAGGCTTTGTAGTTGTTATCTTTCATTTTTTTTCAAGATTTCACCCCATGGCCATATCCCTACTTTCTACACAACCCTTTGCCGAAAAGCAGAATAAAGATGGGGTATCAACCCCAACTTATCATTGTTTTCCTTTTTCTTCCCCCTTCGTCCAGTTTCTACCTCAACAACCCTTCATTCGAAACCACTTACTCCCTGAGTCCGCAAAACTACCCACTGACTCGCTATCTCCGTTGCTAAACGTTTCCAGAGTGAAAATGACGACCGTGGGTCGAAAATGAGCAGGTTCCACTGCTACCAAAGTGCCGTAATTACAGGCTCCTTTCGGGTTTCAAAACGGACCTTCGATTCTTTGAGAGGATCGAAAAATAATGCAGCAAAAAATGAAAAGCGGTTTGAAGTTGAATATATGGAGTCGAGTGTCAACTAAAAATGAGGGGATACTCACACTGAGCATCAGTCGAATGATCGCCTAACAATCATTTTCCTTTCATTAATCAATAAAAGGAAATATTGCCTCTTGGATTTATTTTAGATTTTATTGAAATATTCCAATATTTGAATTTTGATTTTTGTGCGGATAAAACGTATGAAAGTATGGAATCCGAGAAAAAAAAAACAATAAAATACCTCAAACAATAATTCTCATTCATAAGGCATGCTACATCAAATTAGTTATAATACTACAATATTTTACCATTCACAATGATAAAAAAATTCATACATCGGTTTTGACGAGAGATAAGTTTTAATCAGAAGAAATTCCCACATTCAGACATAAGAAGAGATGTCTTTTACGAATAAGCTCAATTTAGTACAAAGAAAGGTGCAAAGAGTATTACTTCCTTTTATAAAAAAGTAAGAAGAAAGCTATTATAAATGGAGGCTCACAAACTTTTCCATTACATTAAAAAATAGTAAATTAATTTACATTATTCCCGTATATGTTGACCTCATAGGAAAACTGAGCACAATAAAAGTAAAAACTTCATTCGTTCATTCCGGTCACTAACCGAGAATAATCAGAAAAGAGGCGGAATATTCGATGCAACAACAAAGCGGAATTGTGAAACGATCTGAAAGCATGCGAGACCCAATGAAATAAATATAGGGATCGGAGGCGATGGGACCGAGGCAAAAAATAAGGGAAAATGCGAGCGGCAGTTGGCGAACGCGATAAATAATAATGAAAGCGCATGGATGCCCGCATCCACGGAAAAAAACACTGGGATTTTGGGAGGGAACGAGAGGATTGGGGGTGGAGAGAACTTTGAAGATATATCTTAAATTAGCGCTCCGTCCTGTTGATGGCGTTACAACTTCGTACGGGTTAGACACGTTCAGACGATCGGAAAAAGAGATTGAAGAAATTAAATGTGTTACACGCTTCAATTAACATGCGTTTAGAGGTATAAGAAGGCCACCGTAAGATAGGATTTCTTTCAAACGCCCAGATGACCTCCAGATGATCCAAATAGATGAACAGGTGAAACGAGAATATTGCAGAATCGGATCTTTGGCTTGAGAGTAGAGATAAGCTACCTTCTGATGTATTCAATTTTACACATTTCCGAGTTAATTTTCTACGATGTCGTTACTGACGGAACAAGTTTATCGGACACATTTATGATATGGAAATTCGAGACTAATCTGCATCATTAATCACCGTTATTGATTCTGCAGACTTAATTTCCAAAACTAGATAGAATGCACAACGAGGGTGTTAAAGTATCGTTCAAGAATTTGTCAATGAGCCAAGTGTTTAACAACCTGTTCGATAAAGATGAGAATGTTACGATAATTAGAGAGAAACAATAAAAACATCTTAACACTTCAAAGGATATGCCGCAGGTTCGGAGAATTCATAAATAATCGTAAGTATATACTTTTTAATGAAACTTGAAATTTTTATATTCAAAGGTAGTGAGTAATCCAATCTTCTCAAAGTGACTTTTAAAAATATCAAAAAGTGAAAAAAGAAACTTCGTTCAATTTACATCTTGATGCCTCTTTGCTCAAGCGTGGAAACATTCAACTACTACCGACTCATTGTTTCGTGAAAATATGTTAAAAATGTTGAATACCTTCATTTTCCGCTACTCGACGAATTTCATTACAGGATGGAAAAAGATTCATTAAAGATAAGAGCATAATTTCTCTTTTACTGCTTAAGTAGTATCTAAAACCGGTTGGTGAGGCGAGAAAAATGAATAGCTTCATACATCCTCTCACGAAAAACAATAGCGACATTTTCATAGATCTTGATAAAACCTAATTACATTACAAAACCATAATATTAATATTTCAAAGCTTACAAAGTATTCTAGATTGGAATATATAATGGGAGCTTGATATGATTGCTACGCTACACCAATCAAATCTTTATTCACGCCTTATTTTACTAACCGTGAGTTAAAATATTGCAGTTATATTAAATTGTGTATTTTATGCGTTAGTCATCAGAAACTCAAGTATATGTAGCATTCTAGCATTTTTGAGTAAAAAAGGCAATTAACAGTCTTCGTATGAAAATTTTTAGGATACTTACATCTACTGAACTAAAATTTAGTTATTGATTACACACTGAACACTCTTTTCCAAAAAAACATATATATTATACAGGATTTTACATTTCAAAAAAATATCGATCTACTCCTTTTCATTGGGAATAAAATTGCTTTATCAAGTTTCGAGTATATATAAATAAAAATACAGGAAATTCGACAGGATAAGATAACCGTACACGATATATCAAAAATACATTAAAATTTATTCATTTTTTAGAATCAATATGTTCGCGATAAGATCCTAATTACATTCCCGATAGACAAATTAAACATCTTCAAACTTTCATCTCAAGTTACATAATATTGTAAATATTTGTCAGAAGTTAGAATGAACAGGAAATGTTAAAAGAGAAATAAAGTACGAAAAGTACATGACAGCACGTAGCAAGAAGCTGTCATGAACAAAACGAGCTAATCTTTAATTATAGGGGCGCTATCTAGGCATACATCCTATAAAGAATACAACCAAGTATCACACAGATCGAAAAGGTATACATTAGATAAGAACAGGAGAACCTTCTGGAACACGATAAGAAGGGGAAACACAGGACTGTTTTGCATGAAAATATACACTTCCAGGAGTAGCGAATTTTCCCGAAGAACATGAACAAGTGGGATAATTTGTTAAAATAACCATTTTCAAAAGCCTACGGTGGCATAATTACAGCCTTTCGAGCAAAGTGAAGTTAAGACTGAGTTATTATATTAAAGAAGAATTAAGAGGTTTTCTTATACGTATAGCAAGGTATAAACGAGCAAATTTTAAGATCCAGTTTATGCGATAAGAGAAAAGGGAAATTATGATTCGAATATTAAACACGCTTTAAGAATCACACGCGTTGAGTGATTGTTTTATTAAAAAAGAAAATAACTAAATGGTCTAAAAATAAATGTATGCTAATCAGTATCCTGATTGATTATTTTCTTTCCAATAATCCGGCTTCCTAAGAATAGCCAATGAAGATAACAAACATATATTTGTAACTCATTAAACTGTCAAAATTCCAAGGGATGAGTAACATTAATTCACCAATTGATATCTTAGTCCTTTTTAATATTTCTAGGCATTCCATGGAAATTATTTAAATAAAGAAAATCTCACTTAGATTGCGATAATATTGTACCCAAACATCGGTAATGAGTACTAAAAGAAGAATTCTTTCCATACATGCATTCGGTTTGCATTAACTTCACCATCAAAACCAAAAATAATAGTTGAACAGTTAAACGAGAAAACTTTATCGCAATAGTTCTTATACAAAAGATGACAATTTGCAATGGGATAGTTATAAAAACGAATAGATTAAACACTTCAAACTGAAAATAAAAGGGTCTCTCGCACAAAAAATCAGCGAAAGGCGAAACGAAATTTGACATTTCTTGAAGAATCTCGATTGGGCGAAAAGGGTTGCTAACACTTCTTGACGGATAATCAGACGCCCATCAGAGGCGTATTAAATGGCAAGTTCCATTCATTATCACAAGAGGCAGAAAGACTGAGGAAATAACGAGTATGGAAAAATACTTCAATTGATAAGGGCTTCACCTGGCCTCGACGTTGGGGCTAACAATTTATAGGCGTAAAAGCCGATTGTGCAGTCAGTGGCACCTGTTCGAAGGAGGTGTGCGCCCGCAGAAGAGGGCAAACGCGGATTTCCTACGTGACAAGAAGGAAACGCAGATGTCTGTGAGGCGTCCTCTTGAAATACAGATGTGAGATTGTTTTAAGCCGTTACATGGTAGCGAAGTATAATTTCCATACGCGTGTAAAACAAGATTTTAATGCCCGACAACTCGTTTTGGAATGGAAATAGGTAATTTAAGAAAATTTTTAGCCATCATTTATGCTCTTGAAATTTCAAGAGAAGATGAAGAATGGTATTTTTATGAGTAAATAGTGAGTAGATGGAACGCGAAAGCGACTATATATCATCATATTAAGAGTAATTTAGTATTTTTGAGATAAAGTACAGGTCTTCAATTGAATATTCAGATTCAAAAATATAACATTCTCTTCAAGAATAAATATTGAGACTAATGAGATTGGACACTTCACGCCCTCATATTTCATGTTAAACAAAGAATAATAATTAGATGATCAAATACTTGCTAATACATAATTTATGGACATTTATCTTAAGTCATTTTAAGAAAGTCTGGATTCATATCAATGATGATTAAAAATCAGGATTCCGTACGACTGAAGAGTTATAAAATCATCGATAGCGTCCCTCAGTGTCTGATTTCAGAATGATACCATTAAACTGTAGCAAAATAACCTAGATACATAGGAATAATACTTTACTATTTCTGAAAAGTATATCATCATACCGTTCTCTTACAATTATATGATTTATCTTGGATTTATAATCGTACCACTATCTACAATACATTATTTTTTTTACATAACTCAGAAAATAAAAAATCCGTAAGTGAATCAATTTTTCTTAAACATCAGATGAGTACCATAATTCCTCATAAGTTAAATCTTTGAAATATTCCGAAAGGTGATTTACATAACGAGATACGAGACATCATGATTCCCGTAATAAGCGATCGTGATTTTCGCAACCAGACGTCCAAAGAATTTCGTGAGATTATCGCGCGTACGGATGGTTATCATCGGTCTTTTTTTCCCTGATAGTATTAGACGAATAAATAGGATAAATAGATGAATCGGTGTCTTGACCCGTGTCATACGCCGTAAGGCGGTTCGCGGGGTACTTATGTTAATGTAAATTAGGGCATAATATACATATAATGATAAAGAAGTTAATGCTACTGTAACATGATAAAAACACATTTTGAGGATTAAACGTAAAGCATTTTAAAATAGAATATCATTAATGAGGGCAATTCTTCTTTTACACTCCACCGAAAACGTAGTTGAAGAGATCCATAAAAAGACGTTTACATCCACCGATAAATCGTACGTTCGGCTGTATTCAGGTAATTTATAATTAATTCGCTTTTCTAAGAGGACGGATGGAAGGAAGAGGGCTCTTGGATGCATGTGAGCAGGTGCTAACGCTAATGCGGGTTCTTTGATGAATGGAAACGGAAATTCCAAGAGCAACCCCACAGGAATATGACGGCGGAAATATTCGAAGAGTAAAATTTAGTTCCAAAATTCGAAATAAGAGCTTAAAACTGTATTCATTGAAAATATACTTGAAACTACAAAGTAAAAACACACAGAAACAGAAATATCGGTTAATAGAGCAATGGAAACTGTTTCCAAATAGAGCACTTAGTACTTATTTGTATACATATCGTAAAATATCTCAGACGTTTAAAACGAGAGTAAAACACGAAAGTTGGAATACTTTAAAACTCATTGATTTGCATAAGTGATTTTATACTATTCGAATTAGCATCTATTACAATAATTAGAATCTATTACATACAAAATTAAATCAAATACAATATAACAAATAGTAAAATATGGCAATATTAAAAGCACAAAAATACTTCACGTCACTTTCCAATGTTTTTTCTATGAGGATGAAATACAGACTGAAAAAATTCATGGCAAGGAAAAATAGTGAAAAATTAATTTTCACAGAAACATAATTACTAATTGGTAGAAAAATTAAAATAAAAGGAAACATCCGTTTCTCCCTCTTGGATGTCCATTGAGCGCAATTCAACGTTCAACCGGAATGCAACTCGATCGTTTTCAAAAAGCATTTAAAATACGCAAATGGAAGAAATTTTCCATGACCAAACTCCAGAAAGAAGAGAATGGTGTAAAAATCGTGTACTTAAAAGGATGGGGTACATTAGGGTAGGTCGTGACTGTAAAATTATGCAAAAAGGCGAAAAATTCAAGGAAATAAATAAAACAATAACGGAATAGACAATTAAAGGATATCCGGTTTCCGTGAATGCAAAGTTAAGATTGATGATATGGAGAAAAGAATATCAGGACGTAAAAAATTCCACAAATCCAAGCATTAAAAATGGAGAATAATGTTTCAGTTCAAATACAATTGGAAATGTCCCCTCAACTGCGATAAAAATATAATATCTTACGTCATCACAAGAAACAATTTTACGAGGAAACTCGCGAATATTTTCGAAAAATAGAAGGGAAAAATAGTTACACCTTATGCGTTTAGTAAAAGAATAAAATATCCATAGTAATCGATCAGGAAATGTTAATGAAATGTGAACTATAAGATGTGGAAACTATTCAATTATTTCTAAGAGATATGTCGCTATTCTTTGATTCCAAAACCATTGCTATGAAAAGATCAAACAAATAAATAGAGAATAATTAATCAATTAGAGTACGATGAGATTTCGAAAAATACACTACGCTTTCCTTAGTAAATAAATGAGAGAGGAACTTTTGCATGTTTTCTTTCGACTTACAAATAATTGCTTAATCAAACAGATGCTGGAAAGTGGAAGCAATCATCAACGCAGATACAACACTGTTGCAGAACCAAGATATAATCCAGTTCGATGTATTAAATACGAGATAGATGTGTTATTATTTGAGGTATTAAGAGGAAAGGTACAGTTCTCGTTCCGTAAAAAAATTCTAAGCCGCCTTTATAATTTTCACTCGGGTCAACAAAAAGACCATATTTCCAAGATTGCTCAGCTATGAGAATAGTAATACTGAACCAATTTTTTTCAGATCACTCCTGCTTCATTCTTGTTCTAAAATTAAACTCTCTTCAAACGAATAGCGAAAAATGGAAAAAGAAAGCGAAAGCTGGATATTCAATATATTTAATTAAAAATATTGAATAAAAAATTTAGAAAAAAAAAGGTTTGGGCGGATTAATTTTTAAAGATGGAGAAAGTTTTATACTTCTTTTAGGTCCGAAATGTTGGTGATACATACATCATAACAATACAAGAGCGTGAATCTAAGAACAAATAGCTACCAACCCAATTTAAAAAATTAAATACTTACGCCCTTGATTGATAATCACGTTCCAATAAACAATCAGGATACCAGCAAAAGAGTAGCACATAAGACAGGATTCAAATATGAAAAAGAAAAGAAAAATCAATTAGCGTTGATAGAAATTTTAGTATTTAAATGTTCATAAATAAAATTAACCTAAAATTTAATTTAGAATATCAGAGTATAAAGAGGAATAATGATAGAAAACAGCGAAAAGTTCTCCATATAGTACTATTAATACTATAACATTATTGTTTACCATTTGACTAGAACTCAGATCGCAAGTTCATATCTGATCGAATCTTTTTAAAATGCGAATATTTACTTTAAATTACGGAAATGAGTTTCTATTGAATATTACTTAGAAAGGATTTATCTAGCAGACATTAAAGAGGACTTCCGAAATAGAATAAAAAAAATATACGATGTCGAGCTCCTGAAAAACATCTTTATCCATCTATTTCAAAAGAGTCAAACCTTGGTATCAAAAACTTGCTTGATAGCAGCAAGAAATCTCCTGTTCTGATAAAAATCATCTCTTTCACCTCCTTCGAATGACCGGATTAACAGCGTGCCTGTTATTAGATCTCCATAGAGATAGAAATGCATTCACGAGAAAGGATCAACAGGTGCCGTGCATCCGGTTTTCTAAGTGAAACAAACACAGAAGGAAATATACAGGAAACCCCGAAAAAAACTAATTCTAACGAGGTACGCCCTGTTATACTGACAGAAACAAGAGAGAGAATTAAAATACCATAGTAAACGAAATATACGAATGGTCCGATAATATTTTGGTGGTGCTGAAAAAGAAAATTATGAAAATACCTGAAAAGTACAAATTTTAGTAACATTTTAAGCTAAGAATGTAAAAATTCGCTGAAAAGGAATAGAACTTAAACATATCCCACAGATCATAAAAAAGTTTTATTCTTTCCGGCTCTTTTTGACAGTTCTCGGCAAACCTTTTCCAGAAAAGAAAACATCTCCGCGATTTCGAAACACTTTTCATCTAAATCGTGTTCCTAACATGAAAAATTTTCTACAATTCGTAACATATTTTCACATAAATTTTTCCGAAAATGATGACTATTTATTTTCCAGTTTTCGTTTCAGACATTCATATTCTTCATTTTCCATCATAATTTTTCATACAATTCGGACATTTTTGTGATTTTTAATGACTTTTCAGCTAAATTCTTTCCCTGAATAAGCACTTTTTGTCAATTAGCACAAATTTTATCAATTTAAACCTAAAATTCTTTCTTTTATAATTATTTTGTCTCTGAGAATTTTTTGCAAAATCATCTTCCTGAAATTAACAATTTTTTGAAATTCGATTTATCACCAACATTTTATTGTGATTTTCCGGTATTATCCAATAAAATATCCTGAAATTAGTTATTTCTACGATTTACACCTTTTCCCAACATTTTCCTTTAGTAAAAATTTTCCAAAAATAAGCCTTTCTCAAACGTTATGTTTTCTGTGATTTTCGAAATAATCCACTCAATATCTTTTCCTGTACGATAAGAAGTTCCTATAACTTTCAACCATTTTCAACCTAAAACGTTTCCCAAAAACGATCACTTTTCCATAATTTATACTAATTTTTACTTATAATTACTCCAAAGAGTTATCTTTTTTCTAGAATTGTCGACATTTTTCCCTCGAAAATTTCCCTGAAATGAGCACTTTCCTGAAATTTTTAACACATTTCTAGTTAAAATTTTCTAAAAACGGTCATTTTGATCTTCTTCTAGATATTCAATATTTGACATTTTCCACCTGCGATATCATAAATCAAAATATCACATTTAATATTGTAATCAGCAATTAAGTTAGTGGAAGAAATCAATGAAAATATTGCTTAACTATGATGCAAAGAATAAATGGCAGAATAAAAATATCTTCTACATGGCTTTTCGATGATCTTTTGTTGAAAAAGAATGGAATAGTTCCTCATTTTTCTTCCGCTTCGTGGAATGAAACTTTTCTCTTTTTTACTATTTTTTTAAACTAAAATTAATGCCATGTTTTTCGTAAGGTAAATACGTCATATACGTATATACGGCCGTTAAATTGATATTTGAGTGATGAATGACTTTTGTGTCATCCGATGTATCTATACTTATGTAATGTAGGTTAAATTAATAAAATAAATAAATAGAGTGAAAATTAAAATAATATACTTACAGAAGTCGGATCCTTTTGATTGATTGAAGTGGATGGTCAGCGATGGGCAGAGCGGCCGGCGAAGTATCAGCAGACAAAGGGGAAGGTGTGATGGGGAAGAAGAAAGAAAAAAGAAAATTGAGTGAACAGAATCGAAACTATCAACTAGAAAAAAAGTCACACCTCTAGATTCAAAATTGCTATCTTTCAAGCACACGCACGAACCATTTAGATAACATTTTATCTCAATGCACTCTATCTAACGAAGCGAGTGAAGTTTTTCTAGTAAAAGAACAGACGCGTGCAGGTAACTTCTCTCACGAACCTTCACCATGGAAACCAATCTTATAGTCCATGAGATAGAGAAAAGCACGCGATACCATTCTTCGAGTATACCTTCACTAGTCCGCCAAAAGAAGAGAGAGCCGAATTAATTCACCATATCTGCGCTTGTTTCTCTCCATTAAACGAGGATTACAAATGGAAACAACTGAGCATCATTATAAAAACAGAAGGTGAGTCCACTGCTCTAGTAGAGGCATGTTCGGAGGGCAATACTTTAGTTCCTTAACAACGACATCGATCGATAGAGGGTTAAGGTGAAGAAAGGCAAGTCTTACCATAAGAGGATGATGATGGCACGTGAGCCAAGGGCACCGTAAAAAATTTCCCGACCGTCGGCAGAATTAGCATGTCTACTGAATATGGAATATGGCTAGGCACAGGTGCATTTTTGAAAGATATTTGTTTGCAAAGGTCCTTTTTGGGTGTAATTTGGAAGGCCCAGGATCTTTCAGAAAAGGTACCAAGATGAGTTTTAGGTATGCGTGCTGATCCATAAAACGATTCCTTTCCTGAGGCGCATAAGAATATAATGCATTATAAAGGCAATTGGATAAATGGTGAATTCCATATAAATGTCGAAAAAGGAAACTCCTACAATAGGTTAAATTACTTCAACTACAAGAATAACAATTAATAGATCATAATAAAAAGTTAAGTTTTTGATAATAAATTACGAAATTGAATAAAAAGTCCTCCAGATACTAAAATCTGGAATTGAGTTAAAGAAACCAGAAGTATGTTTCATTAGTTTTCACAGAAAAATGCAAAATTTGTGATTAACTCAGAAGAAATAATCGTTGATTGATAAGGCGTGAGTATTCGTTGAATCGAATCTCAAAATCATAATGCCCATAATAATGCATCTTGGCCAGTTCGTTCTCAACCTTCCCCTTCGTTGAGTTCTCACGCATTATATCATGAAAATCAAGACACATTGACACTATTAATTCAACTAAATGGTGAATGAGGCATACTTAATATTTACATATCCAAGAGCAGAAAAATCTAAAACAAAACTCACAAATTATATTGTACGAGCGTTCGAACTAGTACAGCAGAAAAAATTATTAACATTGTTTTACACATTTATAACAACTTTGTAAATTTCCACAGAAAATTTACAAAGTTGTTTTTTGTTACTATGGTATTCCACGAAGTCACGCCTTCTCACATTGATTTCATTGCAAAATAACGTAAATATTACATAACATGTAGCAGAAAGTCAATTAAACTTTTATAAGCATTGAAACGAAAATTTTAAGATGGATAAATACACTATACCTTATTTCTCTATATACGTATAAACCACCGTTTTTTCTAAAATTTCCAAGCCTAAAAATTAGGGGGTGGAATATGTAAAGCAGGTACACGTTTTATGCGTGAAAAATGCATAAATAATCTAGTAGGAATCAACTGGATTTTCAGCAGTATGTTGTACTTTTCTGCAAACAACTGTAAAAGATGGTAATTACTGGACGATATCCACAGAAGAGAATCGGAAGACGATGATGCGGCATTAAAATCAAAAACAACTACGAATATATCACTTGTACTGATATTGAAGGAGACGAGGAATGTGAGGGGGTTGTCACTATACTTGATACACGAGACAGTGATAATAAGTGTATCAACGATTACTATGAGTCTTGAATTTTATTTCCTTGTAATTTTTTCCACTAATAAAATATTTTTCAAAGCTTCACAGTCAAACAATTGGGGGCTGGCTTATACGTGGGGAAATACTGTGGTATTTATAAGAAACGATTGTTTGATAGATAGACCGTCTTAAGAAACTCCGCTCAGGTTTTCAATTATTTTATCACTATATTTTCAAATTTTGATATAGATCTAAAGGAAAATAATACAGAATATAGTAAGGGAGGATGTTATAAATAAACGTCATTAATCACCCCAAGAGATAATAGACATGATAAGAATATCAGACAGGAACGGTACCCAATTGCCATTTGATTACTCAAAATAACTAGATTCAGGCACTTCGTTGGGGGAATGTTGAAAGCTCTGCTTTTCTATTTGTATCATCGACAAATTGCAATTGTGAGTTCTGGGTTAGCGATCCTGTCTTCTACCCTGTTCGTTATTCCTTCTTTCCTCCGATTCGTGTGACTTCTAAGTCATTCTTATTCTATTACCTTCGTAATAGAACCAGAACAAATAAAAAAACGAAATTTCAAAGAACAGATCTGTAGATTTATATTAATGGAAACTAGATCCTTGTTTAAGGTATACTTCGGGCAAATCGTTCGGCCTTTCACATTGAGTCGGTCTGAGAAAAAGCGACAAAGCAGGGAGCAATACAATTCCGTCGTGGCGGTTGCGTCATTAGTTGGCTCAGACCAGAACCTGTTTATTCATTCGTTGCTAGGAATTAATGGGAACTGAGATGTGAAGGAGGTTAGAGAGGATTACCAAAGATAATTCGAAGAGCAGCCATCTCGTGAACGAATTTATCAAGGTTTTTTACACGAATATATTGCTTTTGAAAATTAGAGTGAAGGCTGAAAAGTGTATTACCAGATTTTTTTATTTCGCAACATATATACATCAGAGTATCCTCCAACGAAGATTTTCGATTTAATTTTACCATGAGTTGCACAGAACTCCTCCAAGAAACTGAGAAAGAAAATATAGAGTAAAGGAAGCTGCTGATAAAAAAATGCTGTATGATGGAAGTTGGTCAATAGTTTCCTTGATACTGCAGAAATTCATAAATGAAAACAGTAAATTTCTTTCTAGATCCTTTGAATAAATCAGAAATTATTATCGATTAAAGAAAGCAAAGAATAAGACAAGAAAAGGAAATATAACTAAAGTTGCCATTATTGACAATAGGACCTAAAACAGGATTTTCAAATAATTTGTAACTCGTGGTTGATAAAACGACAAATTATGAATCCGTTTCTGGGTATCAGCGGATGGACCAGATGTTGGAAATGCAATAGATATTCTCACGACCTAGGGATGTAAAAAACCAGCATCGAACGGCTTGTCTTCATAGGCCACAAAACGACCCAAAGAGGTAACTATCGAGTTTAATGGGAAGGAAGTGGGAGAAATTAAAGAGGAGGAGCGTCGTGAGACGGTGAGAAAAGTTCACCATCGAGGGGTAATTGGGCTAAATATGATATTACCCATACCGCGGCAATCCAAGAGAACTAAAGTTAGCTAAACTGAGGCGGAAAAAACAGCGATGGTGCCTTGAGGATGAGTTCCAGGATGATAGCTGGTTTTATTCACGTGGGAATAGTATCGGAATAACCACTATGGGTGTTGCCAATTGTGCGGGTGGGGGATGTAGAGAGGAGGGTGCATCCTGGAGGCGATTGGAGAAAAAATGATGGGAAGACTATGTGAGTATTCGTGGGAAAGATGCAATTCGCGACATGCTTCCGTCGGATGGCCGGCAATGGTTCGGAACGTGAACTGGATCGACCTGAAGACTATTCATTTACACTTCCGAATCGCTTTGTTCTCTGACGTCAGCTCCTGCGTGCCGTTGCCGATAAATTATCAAGAACTACCATAAATAGCAGCATTTACATGAAACTATGATCTACATATATGTGGTGAATCAATGCTATTCCACCGAAATTTTAAGAAATTCGTAGTACAAAGAATTACTAAGACTAATTCGAATTACGTGATTAGGCAATTTGAGTTCAGTTTTTCATTTTTTGCAATGGGATTTATTTACTCGCGTACACTTCATATTTCTCAGATCATTAATCATTTTTCAGCCGAGGATTTGAGAAAAATATAAAAAATAACCAAACTATTTTTGAAATAAGTTACATTTAGAGATGCATTTTTAAATATGACTTCTTAAGAAAAAAGATGGGTAAATTATTGGCCAGATACATTTCTTGAATGACTTTAAAAATCAAAGTATGCCAACAGTAGAAAATGTTGCACTAAGGATGAAACTGGCTGTCGACCAGTTCACAAGGGAAGTAAATGATGGCTCCTAATTTTTCATAGAATAAAATCAAAGAATCTAAAACTTATTAAAGGAGCAGTTTTCATTGAACCATGCACAAATTTCAAATTTTTGATCTTCCAAATACGTTTTACTCCTTAAAAATTTTTTTATTGATGAAATTTTGAGTGTTCACAATGTATTTGATTTTTAAAAATTCATATGAAGAAGCTATTTAAATGCCTAAGAGATAAGTAAAGAGTGGCTTCAAAGGGTTCTACAGATAAATAATTTTCATTAAAAAACGAGCTTAAGTATTTCATCGAATCTCATCCGTATCGCACTAAGTTAAAGATAAAATTTCCTTCTAAACATTACATAAGTACTTAGTTTTAGCGTAATTTATATACATATATTTCATCTTAAATTTTTAAACTTACTATGACTTTAAACTAGATGTAGTCTTTTTTAATGTTTTCGTGGAGCAATAGACGTCTCCATTCTATACGACCATAATATTTTTGCAATAACCAATACACCGCTCTACTAGTCCTTAAAACGAAGATCTGAATTTAAGCTTTAAAAATAGGGATAAAATACTCGAAAAATTTCAGCGTATAGGAAAAAGATATTAATAGCATGGTATTTCTAAAGGGAAACATGGCAAGATTTACGTTACAGAGAGCCCCTCAGTGGAAAAAAACAGCAAATCAAAGAGATAAAAATTTCTCCGAAGCAAGAAAGTGCCGCGGCTCCTTTACCCTCTCCACAAGAAGAGACTTCAATTAACCTAATACCTATTCGCATTGGGTTCCACAGACGATATCGGGCCATATTCATGGGAGAGCTGGGACGGCAGAGAAGAACATTACGAAAGTTCATTAGCGGTCAGATGAAACGGCCTGCGCGGAAGATAGGTTGCGATCACTCTAATAATGTTCCATTGGAAGTGTACGAGGGTCGAAAAAACTGCGATCGTTAAAATGCTTCTGTAAGAGAAGGATGCAAGAAAATCGAACGCTGCGACTCGTTTATTTGTCAAAATAAAAGCCTCTTTTGTGGAATGCGGAAATGACAGCTATTGAATGACGAGAGTGGTCAGCGACGGAGCGAAAAGTAGAAACTATTACAAAGGAATGGATAAATACGCACAGGGGAGGGAGATATAGGCGATGCAAATTGTGACGCAGAATTAAAACGACTCTCCCACGCCAAGAGACCAGAAAGTAAGAAAAAATTCCAGCGGCAATGCATCCATCCGGAAAACTGCGACCAAGGGAAGGAAAAAATCACGCGAAGAAGATCGTATTGAAGTCTCATAAGCCTGCTATCAACATTCGCGGCCTTTTCGCAGGAAGGCCTTTCCCACACTCTCACCACACGCCAATACGCTTCAATTAATGTCGACGACCAAGGAGTCGTTCAACTCCCTTAAGACGGTAAAGTTTTTTCCCGATCCTCACTGCACCCTAATAAACCATTCGGAGTTTAAGGAGAGCTATGTTGAGGTAGGAGGACTAATTTGTAGGCCATCAGGACTTAAAGGAAGCCGTCCGTGCCAATTACGCCGAATAACAGAGATGGAAATAAATTCCATTCGCGTCTCATTAAGATAGGAAGAAAGCATAAAGACGCATTTAAATACATTTTTCTTTAAAAAGCCAGTAACAAAAATAGTGAGATGAATTTTCCGCTTAATCGAAGAAGCATTAATTGATTGTTAAATTTTACAAGGATTGAACGGAACGATTGTATTTTTGCTATATATACGATTGTAAAATAATAATGCTTAAGCATCCGAAAACTAATAGAATAGAAATAATACATAGTGAGATTCATCATCACTTCCTTAAAAATTCATTACCACTCAAATAGACGTAATTCGTGAAAATGGTAGACCTAGTTTTAAGAATCGTACTTCAAAACCCTCATAATATTGTTTTTGAGTTACATAGATTAAACCTAAATACTCATTTACAGTTTTATTAGTTACATCATCTGTATGATCCGACAGAAAATTTAGGATTTACAATCAAGTAATTCGCAAGGAGTCGTTTTAATTATTGTTTCACGACGTAAATGATAACAATTCATTACCTCACAGTGCTGAAATTTGCATATCAACGACAAAATTTCCACTATCTTACTAAAATTGATCTTACTAAACAATGATAATCCGGTTAGGGTTTAAGCCACAGAAACAGAGAAAATATCGTAGAAAGCCCACTCTTTTCAACTTTAAATGGGAACTGAACGAAGCCAAAGAATTATAAGAAGAAAGAAAGCGAAGAACGTCATGAACGGCTTTAAAGGTATTTACTGCGCATCACGGATGTAAACACGTATAAACTCTGATTCATTTATAGGGAAAGCGACTCGAATCTCATTTGGCAAAGTACGGTCATAAACAAATATATAAGCATTCAAATCTTAGCTGAGACTGCGAGTTATCTTACTGCTCTCGTTCCATTTCTATCGGAATTCATATTTCCTGCTATTGAGGGGAAATATGCAAGTCCGAGAATCACAAATGGCCACCCAGCTGGACGACAAGGGCCTTCCGAGGGCGCGAAATAAAAGAGGTAAAATATTAGAAGCGTGATGGCCCGTAAAGTCACAAGACGCTCGCCTCAACTCTAACTTGGAGTCATAGGTAATGAAATCTTGGAAAGTCGTAAACATGTCGAACATTCTTCCTTTGTTCGTTTAGGATCTTCGAAGTGGGCTTAAAAACGGCGGAGGAGGAATTTGCAGATGGGCGGACGAAGAAATAGGAAAATAGAGGAACCATGAAAATTAAAATAAGGAGAAAAGAGATTCCATCTGATTTATATTATCCATTGTTGCGCCAATTGAAGAGGTTGTTGACCACAATTTTAGTGAAGGCTATATTATAGAATAGTATGCTTCAATAAATTTCGAAAACAACACAAAGAATATCAATTTACTTGATCGAGAAATTATGTCAATCACCATTCCAATATACAACAATTTAATGTAATAAGAAACATATTGTATCTTTAAAACGCAAACTGTATAAGCTAAAATTAGTTAAGAAACTATAAAATCGAGCCATGGATATTTATGGAATGAATTGAAAGGAAGAGGAGATATTGAATGCACCAAGGAAAACTTCAAAGAAGTCGAGGGTTAGCTCAAAGTATAGAGACACCCGATCTACAACACGGGTTCGATCCCCGGTCCCGTCAGAGCTTTTCAGGTTCATTCTTCCTTGGGAATTGGAAGGATTTTCGGAAGAAGAATTCAGATTCAGAAGAAAATTATCCAAAGCTGATTTGACTGGCATTTGAGGCTAGAAGAAGAGACAAAATGAAATTTTAGTAACTCGTTATAAACAGTGTCCAAATAACATCGAAATACGCAGCCATCTAAAAGTAAGTCGAAAACGTCATTGGGTTGCTTCGAAAATCGCTCATAGACCCGGATCTTGGCGGCCACCCAGTCAGCGGTCTTCGGATCGCTCATCCTCTCGAGCTACAAATTGGTTGCCCAAAGGGTTAACTGGAGAGAAACGGCAAAAATAATGCGAGAGGAGCTTGCGGATGGAGAGATAGGAAGGCATTGGCCTCCCACTTTGCTTTTTAATCCCATCATTCTCGTCCTACGACGTTCACGGTTAACGGAGAGACCTTCGGGTTAAGATTTTTGCCCTTTCCATAATGCAAAGCGAGAAAGATGTTTACGATATCACTCAAACTAAAAATGAGATTTTTTACGGGAAAAGTAGAACATAACATTTATTAATACGTAAATTATTTATACTAAAGAGTATAGGGGTAATACCCGTGCAATCAAAGGAATGGATATTAATATTTATAAATATGACACGTTCACACAAAGAAAAAGATGCTACGATCCTCATCAATAAGCACCCGTATAATATTGACTATAAAAAAAAGTTCAAGATTATAAGGAGAAGATTTCTTCTCACGGTCTTTAATGAATCCGTTAGGATTAGTAGAACATGGGAAAATCATCATCTACCTGTGAGAGTCAACAAATGGTAATTTGTGATAAGATTTCATCGATTACTGTGAGAGATTCTAACAATTTGTAATTCTTATGCGAAGAATGATAATGTAGATGTCTATGTAGATACCCTGCGAGTCACCTTTCGGTATATGGCAGGGAGATAATTTGAACGAACAGTTGACTTTAAAAAATTTAGTTACATATTCATCCTTTGCTACTGATAATTAATTTACGAAACTAATTACCGCATTTTAAAACAGACTCAGCTGATATACTAATAGATACGATGAAGAATGGAGTTTAGGAAAACTGAATTACCACGATCTCCTATACAGCAACCAATTCATCTTTTCTATGTACACTTTCCTTTGCGTTCTCTGTCTTCTCGCGACACAAAAAGGGTGGGTCGTCAGTAGCCAAGGAGGAAACTTGAGGTTTTATTACCCACGCCGTTTCACATCCCGTTTTCTTACTTCCTTCATTATTTATGTGAGAGAAAGGAATCAGAGGAACACGAGGGGGATTTTGGTACTAAAGAACCGCTTCTATCGCTGCCATTGAAGGAAATGACGAATCGGAACATACGCAGCTTCTTCAAAAAGGAAGAAGATATTTAGATTAATTCAACATTTTCAAACTTTTCTCCATTTTAAAACAGTTCGATCTCGATCATTTATTACTGAATAACGATTTAAATATATATAACTAAATATTTCTATAAAACTAAAATCCATGTAGAAACGTAATGATCACCAATCCATTGATACGTAGCTAGAAAATCTAATTTTCCCGCCCAATGGTATTTCCTGGATATGCTTTTACTTCCACTTTAACGGCAAACGTGGTGACTTGGCGATCGGTATCATAATGTTTCCATCGAGAGCGCTGAAATGTAATGAATGCCCGAGGATGCGAGAAAATGAGTAAAATGTTGACTTCCCCATGAGAGAAATTTCTTGTGCAAGTCGATAATCAATCGACAACTCTATTCGTACAGAGACAGCGGATGGATATGAGATGTTCATTGATGGGGAAAGCAGTCCAGAACAAAAAAAAAAAACATCCTATCTTCGCTGGGAAACTACAAGTCCAAGCTGCCTCGTTAATCAATCGAACGATGAGAATAAAAAAGATGAACGGGGATGTTCTAATGCATAAGGTTCATGGATCAATAAACTCTAAGAATTCAATAATCAAAGTAAATTACATCGATTTCAACAAGATTGACTTCTTCCCATTAAAACGCAAATGCGGATGTACCGCAGCTGGAATAACTCAATTCTGATAAGGAAATTGAATTAATTTGAGATACAATAAATGAATTGGAATGAATATTTCGTAATCTGTTTCCGAAGACGTTTAGGCAAATAATATCCATCGCTGCTCTAATATTATCCTTAGTATAATCGATAACGTCTGATGTGATCATAAAATATTTATTATTAACTATCAAATATAAGACATTTATTCTGAAAATACAATAAAATAAAAATAGTTTTTAGTGTGAAAATCGATTAAGAAATCTCACATTGATGACATGTGCAGGATGCTTCTAAGTATATTCAAGCCATGGAACTTGTGTTATCTGAAACGCATCCTTCGCTGCCTCGACATTGATACTTTGACACTAAACTGATCCTTGCGCAACCATTTTCTACGTCTTCCTGTTAAACAGCGGAATGTTTGGATTTGCTCTATTCCAAAATGAGTGAATCTCCTCCACAACGAATGGGTTGGGAGTAAAGCTCATCTGGAGAGCAGCATTTAAGTCAAACTTGCGTTACGGGTGATGAGTTTGGGCGATTCGACCTAAGAACGTTTTATTAAATGAGAAAATAGGATTTGTGGATGGAGCGGAAGATACAGCTAAATATAAGAGAGCAGTTTTCAACGCTGGGCTACCGCCCTCTGCGGAGAAGATCGTGATACCATTACATCGGCGAAAGCAGGTGATTTCAACGTCCGATAAACGCGATACCTTTCTTCCTACCATCACGCCTCGCTTTCATTTTCTCAGCGCAAAGAGCTCCCTCATTTCCCACCACTTTTGAAACAATCTTTCATAATGCCATCATTAGGCGCATCTTGAAAACACTTTTTTGTGGGCCTAAAAACGGCTGAATCTTTGTAACCGGTAATTCGAACAGAAATTCTACATTTAAATTCTTCCTACACTAAAATAATCTTCAAATTTGATCCGAGTAATGTTTATGAGAGTTTACAAAAAGAAAAATTAATTTTAAGAAAAAATAATCACTGAAAGTACATTTTGAACAATTTCCTAGGCTTTTCGTAGTTTAATTTTAAAGGCAAAATGGATGCGAAAGTAAGAAATGAAAGAGTAAACACATGGGAACTATAATAAGCTCCAATATCGTAATATAATAAAAAACAGAATTGAGAGAATAAAATAGAGAGGAGCGAAAAATAGAACCTAAATAGAAAAGCATGTGGAATTATGATTTTCGATAATAGATCCATTTAACATACAACAGTAATACAATTACATAACTTAGAAGTTATGAAAATCGTATTCCACGTTAGGAATTTAGATGCTCAAGATTAATTTTGAGGGCGATTAAGATAAAAATCATTCATACAGAAAACGTGTAGCTCAGAAAGAATATCCCTCGTTTCCCTGCTTTGTTTCACTCGAAACATTTCCCGTACTTCTGTTCCGCTTTTCAAATGTCCCCTTGTCCGCATTCTTATCTGCTCCACAAAGACGGTCACCTGCACGACGAACGCTTCACCTGACTGGTAAAACGGGCAGATTGGCCGAACACGCAGCCTTCTGCAAGACATCCGCGCCACAATAAATTAGAAAAAAGCCCTCTCTTTACTCGAAGAAGTATCGGATGAATTCAAGTCTCAGCACACGCGCCTTCTCTCGCTTTCCAATGCTACTCCTTTTATTCCCGAGGAAAGACCGTGGCAGAGGAGCGGTGTTTCTCGCCTTGTGTCTGGAAAGAGGGCTGAATTGGGGATGAAAAGAGACGCTTGGAATTCTTTGGTGAGATAAGGAAGGTAATGAAATAAATCGAGAACGATGTCACTCTGAGAGATGCGGCGTTAATTTAGTTCGAGAGAGGATAGCCGAATAAAGAAGCGAGGTGACTAAAACGTACGTGATCCACAATAAGTAGTCGAGAGAGTACTAAGCACGAATTTTCGTGTATGGCGAAGATCGAAGAATTCAACGGAAGAAACAAACGGACTCAAAAGAAAAATCTTTTGATTCTAATCATTTTTCAAATAAACATTCTATCGCAAAAGTAAAACGTTTAGAAGAAATGTATACCTAACAGCATCTGAACTGTAATCTTCCAAATAAACAATATAGTCGGATAGGTAAGTATAAATGATAATGGGAAACAGAGGATATGAGAAGGAAGTGGGGGCTTTATCGAGTGGAATTAGGGAAGGAGGAAAACGTGTCCATAAAGGGTTGTTTGATCCAAGTGAAGGAGATCAGATTCGATAGATAGCGGCGTAATATCCCGTGTTGTAAGCCGCGATGTTCAATTATCTGGAAGACCCCAGAATAAAACTAATAATTACAAAACATGAAGATGGAATGGCGGGAAAAAGAGGGAGAAAGCGAGAGAGGAGCAGGTGTGAGTGAAGAAAGGGGGATAGTGGCTGCGTGACCGGGTTCATGCTCACACTCCGCTGCAGGAGTTCTTAATAATGCGAACGGGTTGGCAGCCCCAGGGTTCGGACAATCCCTTAAGCATCCTCAGTGTGCACCTTCTTCCTTATCTCCAAAAGAACTAGGTGCGAAGAACGTGCCAATTGCATAACGACCGTTTTCACAACAAATACATGTATCAAAGTACGCCGTTCAAAGAAAACATATATTCTTTGTAGAGCAAAAAACAGCGAACGACTCAGAATTATGGAAATGAAAGCGAGTGATATTCATGCTTTGATAAAAAAGTGAAATTTATAAATTTTGCGCGTTTAGAGTGTCCGATATTCCAAACATTTTTTAAAAAATGCTGGTACATATGACCCTAATATATGGTAAAATTTTCAATTTTGTTTGCAGTTTACTGTAATTGTAGCATCCGCTAAGGTAGGACGTGTTCCTACGAGCGAGGCGATTGGAATATCGGACACTCTAAACGCGCAAAATTTATAAATTTCACTTTTTTATCAAAGCATGAATATCACTCGCTTTCATTTCCATAATTCTGAGTCGTTCGCTGTTTTTTGCTCTACAAAGAATATATGTTTTCTTTGAACGGCGTACTTTGATACATGTTTTTTCATGACTGAAAATTTATTAATTTCACTTTTTTTTGTTCAAACCACGTATATAAATATATATATCCTGGTACAAGGGTATAGTACTAATAATGTGATATTTGGAGATCAAAGTAATTAGAATTTTTAATTAGAGTATATTCTGGACAATATAAGTATTACTGGCAAAGAAATACTACGTAGAACTTCAGTAACATTTTCCGTCTTCTAAAAATAACTTTGGTCTCAATGAACAAACAAAATAATAGAAGGTTTCTTTATAGTTCCCTCGAGGCATACATACCTGCTACTGTTCGAATCGAAAAGGAAAGAATGTGTACATATGTTTTATTCATAATACACCGGAAAAGGAGCAAATTTTCATGATTTCAACGAGTAATGGCCGAGAGCTAAAACGCCAGAAGTTGAATGCAGGTGAACGGGATGAAACGGGGTGAAATATTACCATAAATACCTTAGGGAAAGGGAATCGGTATGCTAATACGCGAAAAGATTTTACACTGAAAGGCGTAATTGTGTCTCGACAATTTTCCAGATCTCGTTTTTATTCATATCGAATTTTAAGAGGCGTATCTTTCAGAAGCGGTATTTATGAAAGTTATTTTTCAAATGATCTCCAAAAGAAAAATTTGAGGAATAACAAGAAAGAATCATTAACTAAGTTTAACATGTACATGGTATCAAAGGAAGGAAAACTGGAGGCAAAATGAATGTATGTCAAAAGAGACTTTTCAGGACAGCTTCGATACAGTCGATGAATACAATCTTTTACAGACGGATTACAGGAGAGAACTACATTCGGCGTCGGATTGTAATGGCTGACGAAGATGATAACATAAATATATATGTACATAAAAGTATCTCTTAGCATTTATTAATCTTACAATATCAGACCTAAAAATAAATGTTACTTTATAATACATCAATTCTTCAATATATATTATTATAATTATAGGAATTTATAAAAATATAAAGCAAAAATTACACATCATAACTCTCTTAGAGTGATAACAAAAGATAAAGCAAAAAAGTCTCGTACGAGATCATAAGGTAAAATATTTTCTAGGGAAGTTAAGTAAATTTTTCCAGATATCACACCAATTTCCAAATAGTAGAACCGCGCCCTTCCCTTTTTTCTGGGCATAAAAACCATTCCCTACCTCTCAATTAGTACAACCAATTGTACCAACTAATCTTAACTCAAACAAACCCTAAGGCTTACGATCATAATTTATTTATCGCTGGAGATGGGCGCCGCGCGTTCAAATCTCTCTTCCGGTGGGCTTCCAACGGAGGCGGTATTTTAACAAGCCGACGGTAGCGAGGATGCTGAAGATTAGTAGGATGCAAAGGCCGAGAAGGGAGAGAGGATATTTACAGAGAGGATTAGTTAGGACGTGAAGGATGAAGTGGCGATGTATGGAGAAACGCAGATGATGAGGCGGGGAAGGCTCGGAGGTGACAGCATCAGAAATGGAATCTCTATCGCCGCTCACCAACTAACTTTTCCGCCCATTGGAAAGCCTCCTTTATTATATGCACGTCATATACTGCGGCCCCACACAGAAGCGCCACGGATGACGTAAATTATGAGGGGAAAGAACAATGACCGCTCGAAGGAATCGTTCAAGAATGGGCGGAACGTCCTCCGGCGTTGTTGTCCACCCACGAGATGAGGGTTTTAACAGGCTACTGGCTAACGAGAGGGGCGTGGGAGCCTCACTATGGGCGGGAGGGGCCTATTAAAAAGGAGGTATGGATGAGGGAAAGAGAGATTTCGATTAGGAAGATATGGTTAATTTTGCAGTAACCTATAATCATATTTTAAAAGCTCAAATTCCTTTGTATTTGTTCATTCCATGACTTTGAATATGCCATTCATTTTTTGGCATTTCATAGTTCGATTCCTACATGTATCTATCCCTCCACAGAAAAGAAAAATTCGACAAACAATGAAGGAATTCATCATTCATTGTTTTTTCGAAGTAAATTAATATAGTTAATAAACAACAGAGAAGCCCATCGCGTGGTATATCTCAAAGAGTACAGTCGAGCAGGGATGTATTCTATGACTAACACACAGCTTTAAAAAAATTCACAAATACACTTTGAGTTCCCAATTCTCACTTCCGCTTAACCTGGACTACAGCTCTATTGAATCTGTCACCAATGCGGGTCATCAGCTTCGTTGGCAGGATATTGCAACATAATAATTAAAAAAGATAATGTGACAGAGATTTAGGTATCGTTAATTGGTTCATAAACTAAAAAGTGAACCGACTTTGTGCTCCTTTCATTCGGTCACTTTCATCCGTTCAAATTCTCTTTATTTGCCATTCCGGATACAGAGAGCAAATCTGAGAGGGCCAGAGAAATGCACTAATGCAAACCATGTTTCAGATAAAACGAGGGAAAATCATAAGTAACAAAGCGAAATGAGTCATTGAATTGATGAAAAACATTATATGAATGAAATTCACTTGCAGAATTTTGCAGTGAAAGCTAAAAGAAAATGGTAGTAAACGATGAGGAATAATTCGAGGGAGACAGGAATGAGATAAGCGAATCGAAGACTCAATTTCGGGCAAGGGCCAGTAAGAAGCCAGAGAGGAAGTGAGCGGTAGAAGAGTAAAATACGAATAACAGATGTGAGTATTGAAGAAGAATACAGGTGGAGAACGAAGGGGTCAGGATGGATAATAAGAGTGGTTTAAAATGATAGGGAATGCGGTGTGTGCAGAGAGATTTTAATTTTTATCTCTTTCGATGTCTCTCAAGGGGTTGAAGGAGAGAGTTGAGGGGGAGATTCTGTGATCACTTCGGATAAGCGAGGGTTTTATGGGAGTGGCTTTGCTTCGTCGAGATAAAAAGGGAACGAAATGAAACTCGGAGAAAAAGTTTTATTTCTGGAAAGGGTGTAGTTGAACGAGTTTTAATTTCCCTTTTATAAGCCTCGAACAGGCTGAGTACCAAAGGAAAAATTTAGGCTGGTGGGATGGAACGTGCAAGGGGAAGGGGACATATTGTTCTCTGGAAACCACGTCTGACGCTCCAAGGCAAAAATTTAAGCTACGACCGATCCTTCCATGTGATAAATACTCGTAACCAAGGTATGATTTCTTTGACCGAAAATGTAGTTCTTAATTGTTGTTTGGGAATAGTAACAATAAGGAAAAACGATTTAGTAAATTTTTAAGCTGATAAAGATTGGTAAATCTCATTTAAAAATTATAGATCGAAATAACTAAAAAGATTGTACTGAATTTTCAAGAATTTAAAGTGTGTTAAAATATCTAATGAAGATAAATTTAAACATTATTTTCCGATGAAAAAATGGAAATTTCAGTTTCAGGACACTTCTTGAACGTAATAAGAAAAGCTCATTTTATGAAATAGCACAGGTAGAATTACAGTAAACCAACTCCGCAGAGAAGTAAAAATACAATATCTCCAAAGAGAAACGGAGGTAAAATTGCTATTTGAACCAGTCTAGCAGCAATTCGGCAGTCTCTAAAGGTGGAGGTGAACAACCCAAGAGAAGATTAAACCGGAAAATGGAAGATATTTTCGAGAAGAGAAAAACAGCATAATGGTAGAAGATGGATAGAAAAGTAAATTTTATGGAGGCGTGGGGGAGAAGAAGAAATTTAAGGAAATCAGCAGCGGTACATTCCGAAGCATCCCTTTGTTATTAACCCAACAATAACGCCCCTTTTAAAATGAACATAGCCACCGGATGAACTTCTGACCCTCACCAATTCTTTTTCTCCGCACGCCACCTATCCAAAGAGGCGATACCCCATTGGGAGAAGACGATCCCGCATCGCTTAACGAATTTTCCTCCACAACACGCTACTACCGTGAGAGATATAAGACTATAAGCATGAGGTTATATTTCCTCTCTTTTAAAATCTGGGAAGAGATGTCCATCACACAAATTATACACCGGGATGCAGCGTTTCTGACTTGGTTGGAATTTTTATTATTACACCTCATGAAGGTCTGCATTAATTCAAATGCGGGTTAAACAAAAACCAAGGAGTCAAATGAGCAACTTTAAATACATTCATAAGAGCAATTATTTTAGTCTTTAGGAGAGATATGTAAATAAAGAATTAATGATACTATCAATAGGGAGACAAAATACTCATAACAGCTAAAAATAAAAAAAGTTACTCAAGTTTACAAATTTATTCCTGGAATCTTTCATTATTTAACCATAAAATCAAATTCTACAACGATTCTAACAGATTTCGTGAACAAATATCATGGTAAAGGAAAATAACTGGGAAGGTAGTAAATTGAAAAGTGCTTTGCCGATTTTTAGACTTAATTTGTTACTCTTTAAATATGCTAGAAAATAACAGATATGTACTCAAAATGCTCGATTCGGTGATTTTGGATCCCATTCCGATAAACAGGATTTAATCGAGAAAACAATTGGAATTATTAGAAGGCTGACGGAAAAATGAAAATGCATTTAAAAGAAAATAAATGCATAGTTAATCATTACTCTATAGAATAATCTTCAGAGTTAATTATACAAGGAAATTAGACAACACGATCAATTCAAATAAAGACACCAGAGGGCAGCTGCACAAGGAGCCACTTCGTTCATAGAAGACAGCGTTTGGAATAATTCCTCCACAGCGAAGAGGAAATTCGAAAAAAAATACAATGAGAATATAAAAAGTGTTCGAGAGAGTGCATAGAAATTGTTGTGCCGAAACCGCGAGCATAAAGAATTTCTGTATGCATAATTAAGAAACTTCCGACCGACAAGAATCGTGACTTTTGCATCCATAAATGTGGGAAGAAATGAAAAAAAATCCACTGGATTATAAAATGAAATATTCTCAAGGTCTCGGGAAAGAGCTATCTCTGTGTGACTGAATTAGCGATTTTGAAAAATAGGCAACATCCGTTGCGTCTGTATAAAAAGAGCACCGTGCGAAATGACGCCAGGAAATCATCCTCTACTTCATAGATGCAGCGGTATCGCATCTTCCTCAGCAAAGCGGTTATCGATTCATTAGCATGGCTGCCTCTAATTGCAAAGGAAGCGGCGATGCTTCCTCAGAAGCTGAGTTGATTTGAAGAGGTCAAGGAATATTCGAAAGGTCAATTGGTTGCGGAATACACTTGAAACCTGCTAACGAGACGAGATGCTTCTCTTCCCTTTCGAACAAAATAAAAGTTGTGAAGTTTTTTTCGCAAGCGGAAGAAATTGAGGAAAAGATAATTTTGAGATACATTCACTTGAGAATATTTATAAATCAACCATTTTTACGCGTAAAGGGAAATAAAGGAGACTTAATTAAAATTTGATAATTTCTCGTGGTATGATACGAGTATAATTCTGTTTAGAATGATTGCATATCAGACAAAAGAAGAATGATTTTTAGTTCAGGGCCTTTTAAATTCAAGCAGTTTTTTACCGTATCTACTAAATAGGTGAACTTAAGTGAAATAGGTGAAAAAAAGTAAGCGATAAAAGGCAGAGAAATAATTATTTCTAGAAAATTTTCAACCTGACAGTTTCAAAACATCAAAAAATATCTTATAAAATGTTACCAAAAATAGACTTTTTTGAAATGAAAATATTTATGCGATCAAACTATATGATCATACACAACTTTGTAGATGATTGCCTTACAATATAGACAAAAAGTACTTAGTAACTACTCGAATGAAATTTCTCTTCTTATTTCGAGAAAAAATTAAATAAAAATAAGTGAAATACTAAATTGACATATTATTATCAAGTATTACCAAACAAATAAAAATGTCCTTAAAAATACTTGAATGGTAAAGTAAGGCTTGAGGGCAGCTCACGAAGAAAATATCGAATACTTGAACCTGAATGAAAAATCAAATTTCCATGGACAGAAAAAGTGAAAATATCTTTTTATATGAAAAGAACAAAGATTAAATTAGATGAATATGAAACACATTTCAAGATATGAGAAAGTTATGACTCCCTAAAAAAACAACGACTATAGCTTACCTTTAAGTGGAGTGGGCTCTGTAAGCGCCCATTCACGTAAGAGGATTAAAATCACGAGGTAATAAATAAAAAGGAGAAATGGAGTGGTCAGCTGTTTAGAGATGAAGAGAAATAATGGTCTAGTCGAGGCTAGATAATGAGTTTCATGAATTCTAGGAATGCTGAAGAAAAGGATTTATAGATACCTAGTTTGACAGTGAGTGTACATATAAGGTCTCTTGAAATTTCTAATCACGGAAGAATACGGCATTGATCCAAAATAAGAAGATTTAATTAGATAAATGGATTGATAAAAGATATACCCAAAAATTTAATTTCAATACAAAGTAGCAAAAAAAATCAGTTTTCTAGATTAGATAATTGAGCTTACAATAGATTAAGTATATTAACCGGAATTTGGAATAGAAATTTTTCGAATCATTATCCAACGATGGTTGGAAACATAATTTTAATACGAAGGATAAAGTGATAATAAGGCACTATTGGGAAGATAAGCAGATTCGCAGCATCGGAGGAACACAATGGGGCAGTAAATTAAATCCCTTTAACGTAAAAGAGTTGTGCAATCATCAGCCGCAACAAAACTTTAACCAAAATAACTCAAAGAGAGATAATTAAGGAAAACGAAGTGATGAATTTCCTTCAGAGCGTTGAGTCGCGAGCGATTAAGAGAAAGACGGAATGGTGATAAAAATAAGGAGAAAAATCACTCGTTACAGAAGGGAAATGAAAAAGAGGAAACCGAACATGTATAAAAGATAGGGAGAAAATTAACCAAAGAGGTTGGAGAAGCATAAGAAACGGTTGCCTCGAGGCAAGAATAGAGAGATATAACGATGGAAATGACAATGCGTAACAGAGGATGGGGATTGAGTGGGAGGAGGTTAAGAGGCTACCGAATTACGAAGGACTTCACCTCGGGAAATGACCGCGGGGGATGAAACTGGATAGAGGGAAGGGTGAGGAAAGCGGTTGGGGTGAGGAATACAGATAGTTGAGACTAAAAACGATGTATGAAAGTAGGCCGAGAAACTAGAAAAGAACAGAGTGCTAATCATTGTTTCCTCGGGCGGGACACGCACATCAAAAGAATGATATAAAAACCCTTCCCTTTCATTAGCACACCGCCCTAGAGGCGGTAGTTTGTTAGGTATCTTTCTAACGACGGACGAAAAATAACACGTTGCGCCATAGAAAGCTTGTAAGAGCACGCAAGCGGATTTGCATACGGCTCAGCCAACACGAGATAATGCGTCCTTAAGGCGAGAAAAAAGTTACTTTACGTCTACCATTCCTTAAAACGCCGGGTAAGGAATAGTACGGAAGTCATGTTTCGTTTAAGGCGGATTGAAGATGAAATTTGCTCCCACTTGTTATCGGGAAATAGCTAATGAGAGTACATGATTTAAAATGCAACGTATACTTAAGACTGTAATCAATCTTCGATATAATATCCAGCAATCGTCCAGATAGTAATTCATAACTAATGATAATAATTTATCAACGTATGGGAAGCAATATAGAAATTGAAAAAGCTGTGCTTTAAAGGAGATAGTCGTATCTCTAAAAAGATAAAATATTAACCATCCAAAATTCATTAAAGAATAAACTATGACAATAGAAAAAAAATATATATATCAGATTATAAGGTAAGTGATTAAATGAATTACTATTAATAATAATTATGCTCTTTTTATCGAATAATTAAGAAAAACGAGAACCAATTGAGCGGTGAGAGATAGTTTTATTCGGTTAAATTGCATTCAAAATCATATTTAATAATTCATTCATTTTTTCAAACGAGATTATTTCGCCAGATTTACTACACAAATAGCACATCAAATCAATGAAAAAACTAGATTGTAATTGCAAATACAAAAAATAATAAAGAGATCAGAAATCGGATAGGTTAAGTATTATACTTCTCGCAGATACGTAGAGTATATTCTCCAATCTCATTCAATAAAACCTTTCTCCATAAATTTCAACGGTCAAACAAATCCACAACCCCGAAAACTCTCGATTCTAAACGCATAACGAGAGTAAGATGCTTGGTATAAATGTATTCGATCCATTCATTTCTTCACTGACACCGGCACTCCCAGATCCACCCACTCCCTGAAAAATCGTCCCTTTGGCGTATCGGAAGGGAGCCTAATCAAAACCAATCTTACCCACTTCTTCATCGCCTTTCTGCTTCCTATCTGAACCCAAGACCATTACTCATTCCCTCCACTCCCACATACCTCTTGGTCTGTGATCATTTCCATCCGGGCATTCCTTACCTCCCGAAGCCTCTAAACAAATAACGCAACAAAAAAAGAAGATTCCTCCTTCGATCCTTTCGAAAATAAGTTCACAACAAGTAAAGGCGTCGAGGAAAGTTTTCTCCATCACTGACAAACCTCCTCATGCGGTCCAAATATTAGAACAAATAAAGCGAAGGAATTTAAATTGAACTAAAACAAACATTACACTTATAGTTTGAACTATCGACATGAAATAGTAAAGTATCATCTCACTCAAATGTTTTTCCATGCAATTTCTCCATCAACGTGGACTGCGCCGGTGTCTCCTGATAAATCTAAATTGGAGGCAAGATGAGCATTTTTATGCGCAAGGGGAATATAGACCTCAAATTGGTGGGTGCAAGCGACGGGGCACCAAGGGTGTTTTTGCGCCTTCGTATCTGAGATGAAAAATCTCAAGGGTGATTTTTTTACTCCTACCGAAATTTATCATATCGTTGCCGACAAAATCAATCACTTCTCCTATCGAGATTTTCATCCACGAAGATCTTCAAACGATAGAGGCAGTTATCGGTACGTGTTTGATCCGTTCATATGTGCGCTGAAAACGTTGATTTTTTCCGCAGCTTCTAATTCTGTGTATCCCTCGGAATAGTAACGCTTCAGCGGAAGATAACGTGGTTATCATTTAAAATGTCCAACGCAAACGTTGTGGGATGAAGAGATAATGATTTTTTAGTGCGCAAAAAACGTATGGGATTTTTTTCTGACATGAAAAGAGAGAATTTGATAACAATCTGAACAGTCGGGAAGGCCACCCAGTGTAAATGTAAGCAGGCAGTCCTTATGCAAACAAAGCTGGATTATCTGTGAGGCAGAGGACAAGGATGGCAAAGAGAGATGGATAAAGGCGAAGAAGATGAGATGGAGAGAGAGAGAGTGCTGTTTATATACTTCACAACGATCAAAATAAACTGAAAATTACTCAACCTTAAGAGTTTTTAAGAGAAAAATTCATAATTTCTACTTTCTGATTGGTAGGATAATTTCATTCCTTTTTATCGATAATTACGGAAACTATTTTAAACAAAACCTTTCTTAAAACTATAAAAGACTATTTTCTTCTATAATATCGTATTAATAATAACGTAGAAATAATAACGTAAATACAGTTTGAAATTATGTTATTTTGAAACGCAGAGAAATTTTCGGTAACTGATAAACAATAATTTGAGTTAATTAAAATGACTAAAAATATCCAACGAAAATAGCTATATATCCTCCTTTCATCATCCCTGATAAACGAATTTTCATCTCTAATACGATACGAAAACGGTGAAGACCTCACTCATCCACTGAGTAAAATCTGTTTACGTTTTTTCCGAAACATCTATAAATCAATTTGACAAATATTCCATTGCATATTATCATTAAAATATAATTATTTAGATGATAAATTTATGAATATTTTCAAATCGTTGACAGTCGGTTGAAAATTATGCGATTGACCACAAATGATATCTATTTAAGGAAAGAAATTAGAAAGAATACTAATCAAGTTCATAAATTTCGAATGATATAACTCCAGAATAGGAAAAACAGGCAGATATTCCTATTATAAAAGAGATTTCATTATCATTTCCTCCTCCATTCAAGGTTGGGTAGCAAATGAAATCAAGCGAATTAACTCAGAGGGATACGGACAAGAGAGTACTCGTCAGGACATTCTTAGCGTCGCATTACGGTAAAAGGAGAAAGATTTTTGCGGGAAGAGCGCGGCATTGTCCCGAGGAAAAACATGTTCATTATTTTAAGCTAATTGGTGGAGTCTTAGGGAAGTCGTTGGGAGGCAACGGTGGGGGGAACAGGCTACGAAAAGAACGATGAGGTAATGAGAATAGCATTCCAAAAGTGAATGTGAAATTTATGCATCTAGGAGCGCACAGCTTGTAAATACGGCAGAAGAGGAAAGCTTTGTTTCGTCACACAACTCCTCGTCCGTAATATTTTCGATGGCCTTCAGCAATCATAAATTAAAACAATATAACCTGCCATCCCTATATCCCTGCTATGCTATTTGAATTCGGATTAATAATGCAGCTGTTTGAATGATTTATCCATATAAAATCTACCAAGAATATTTTCATATAAACTACCGGGAGTAATTATTAAAATTGGAATTCTCCTTACAGTATTCACACTAAAAGAATACGTAAGTTCTTGAGTCTTTTAGTACGAGAAAAAGCCCTACCTAATACGATTGATTTCCTCTTCAGAGTAAGATTTAAAATTAGATGGACTGTACCGGAGAGAAAATAATAGATTCTAAAAAATTATAATGATTTGATGATTGGAAAGAGATATAATAAGATGATAAAACATTCCCTACAATCATTTATTACTCACGAAAAGAAACAGTCGATCTATTTTCGGTATCACTTAGGAGTTGGACCTATTTATTCCTTATAATTTGTATTATACCATTACCACTATTAATCAGAAAAGAGAGAAACAAATAAATTCATTAGTGAACAATTTTAGAGGAAGAATTCTCGGTAGAAAACAGAGGGTTGGGAATAATCAGTGGGAGTATGTATGGCGGATTTAATGGGCGGTAAAATATAATACATTATGGTCTCCGTCTGAAGAGATTTAAGAGCGTTTTAATTTAGTGTAGGCGGCTGAAGCTGAGTGAAACTAAGTGAGATGTTTTAAATTTATGGCTTTAAAACCGTAAAATTATTCCAGGCAGTTTATAACGCAGTAGGACCTGAATTTTTATAGAGAATAAAATATGTATTTTACATTCACAAAATGTCAATATTAAAATAATTATGATTTCCGGTAGCAAGAAAACAGTGATGCAGACGAAGTGAAAAAAATCATGCGCATATTTTTTCAGAATAGCATTATGTTGTTGTTTTATTAATCAAAAAGAAATATTTTAATCGTAAACAAAAATACTTTAAAAAATTTCAACGAATGGCAAGCCATTCGGTAATTATAAGCTACTAATCCCAGAGAATCTAAACAAATCGCGCACAGTAAATTCACTCAGTCGCAATAGCAACTTCCTTAGCATAATAGATTTCCTTCCAAAGCCTTTTGCTTTTAAAACCTCGCTAAGCCAGCCGCTTCAAACCTTCCTCAAACGACCTCACCAAGAAAAAAATCTCCCACCACTCCCAAACTTGCCCAAAATCTCTGCACCACCGCCCCCGACCTCTCGGGGGGCTCTAATCCCTCCTCCCTAAACTTGCGTGACACTACATAGTCCATCACGAGAAATAACGAGCCCTGATTCAGGAGACGCTGTGAGGGGGCGGTGGCCCGTGTCTAGGACTCTCACAAACTAAAACTTGAGTCCCTTCTTTTCCTCCCATACTTACGCCTTCAAACTAAAATCCGCCTCCAGATTACCCCCGAACGATCTACCCCATGCTAGGATTCAAAAACTCTCCTCACGGGAAATACTTGCGTTTCTCTCTGTTCCCTCTCTGCTTCCACGTTATCCCACGGACTCTATACGCTGTCAACCGGGATCCTCCGACAGATTTGTCCCTCGCCAAATTATTGTCTCCCTAAAAGACTTTATCGCTAGCCGTTAAACCGACCTCGGATGTCTCACGTTTCACAGCCCCTTTCTATCCTCGTATTTTCTTCGCACCCAAAACGCTCTCTGCGGACCAAAAAAACCTTAGCCACTGTCCTGAGAAGGGGTTTTTTTCCGCGGTATCGAAGACGGGGCGGAACCATGAATACTGTCGAGACGAAGATGACAGCTGGCTAAATCCCTACGAATTCACATTTGAGTCGCTTAGGACCAGCGGAACCTTAAATCATTTCTATTTTGACGGGATTCCATAAATTATTCGCGATGGCTTCTAGGGTTTCGAGCAAAATAAGAACGAAAGGTTGATGTAATTAAGTATACGAATATTTTTGCGATGAATTATAGGCAAACTTGATACCTTCATAATCAAGCCATAAGAAAATTCGAGCCAGGAAAAATAATTTTCGCGAAATTTTTTGCGTCATATTAGGTTCGAATATCCTCTAAAATATTCAACTTAAACTTTCTATTTTTCAAATAAAGGATAAATTTCCTGAATTTTGGAATGAAGTTGCATAGTTGCTAACTATCACAAATCATACTTGAAGCAAATAAAATCTTTATTTAAAGAATTCTGAAAACTCGAGTGAGATACATTATATGCGCGTTAGGTGATTAAGAATTGTGAATTGAATTAGCCCTTTATTTGAATTTAAATTTGAAATTTAATTTGCCGACAAATCCCAGCGTAAAAATATTACTATGAAACAAATATTTGCAACTGCAATACTACAAGAAACTTTACCTGAGAATTCAAAATGCTAATACATGAAAAATATCGTAGTGAGAGCAATGCGGTACTGACGTTGCTTGAAATACTGCTATTTCGTACTTTCACTGGGAATAGGACCGGGATCGTTTTAAATCAATTACAACGCGTAGCTATCTTGGTTATCCTTGGGGTCCTATAATTATGTTAGCAATTAAAGCGTATTATAAGTTTACCCATACTTCATTGTTTGCACAATATTGTTTTGGATTGCAGAAACAATGAGGTTCAGGTTTTTATGAGAAAATATAGAAGATCGGTAAGAGATCGGCGAAAACATGCTAATTTCTGCAAACAGCGGACTTGCCTACGTAAAAACACCTTCAGGTAATTAGTCTTTTATAAATCCGTAGAAACATGCGAGGGAGAAGAAGTAGTGAAAGAAGAAGAGAAAGAAGAAGTAAAATACACAGCAACAAAAATTGGGGGAAGAGAGAAAAAGAGGTTAGGCAAAGATCGAAATACGATGGGGATTAAATAAAAGACGAATGGCACCATTCAGTGAACAGAATAAAATATACGTTCGCAAAAGGAACGAGATGTTGGAAAGAAATGAGGGAAGAAAAAAGGGATTGCTGATAAGAAGAGCTGATAGAAGTGAGAAAAGAGACCGCATAAATTAACAGAAGCATAAAAATAATTATGAACGTAGATAGGGAACGATGGAGAACGTAAATCATGTACAAGTGAAAAGAAATACAATCATAAATAAAATGAAGGTATATGTAAGTCGAGGGCTGGATAAAAAGCTGGCGAGCTTTTCTGGCGGATTACTAGCATGTACGGTCAGCTAAGCTCGACAGCTTATCATGCAAAAATCATTCGGTAGATTGAATTATTCATAATGTTACTATAAGTGTGCGTAAAAGGTTTTATGTTATAATTTTACATTGTAGGTATATCACAAAAATCAGCAAGAGTGAATCAATTGTTTTTCAAGGAAAGATGATAAGTTCAAGGATGAATTTGTTATACTGATAGACATTATTATTCAAAGCGTAAGAAATGTTTTAATAACTACGATAGAGTGAAATATAGATAAAAATAACTCTACAGCGAAAAAGGAGAAATCGTATAAAATCCTGCATCTTTTTCGATTTAACTTTTCTAAATTTTTTATTCAGTTGATTCGTTCTTACGGGAATAGATGCTTTTTCTTAAAGTATTTAGGAGTCATGATGTCTATCAATGCTGAACAGACAGTGAAAACTCAAATCCTAGAGGAATCTATATACATATTAAAAAATAATTTCTTTTCTTTATTTAACATCTGAAAGAATTATAAATCGGATGAAGGTTTACCAGTTTATTAGTATTTAAATTTAGGGATCAAGATCAAACAAACGTATAAAATCATGAAATAGAATGCACGAAGTTGTTAACACTAAAATAACAAAAAGAAAGATTCATCCTCTTCAAAAATACCTTATTAAGAGGTTCGACTGTCGACCAACCGCTTGAACCTGATTGCTCTAATATTTATTGCTGAAACAGGGTTTCTTTATGCACATTACCCCGGAGACAATATTTAAATACAGAACCAGTAATAGAATGAAGCAGAGGCGCCCATAACACTCTTCACATACATAACTAAATAAACGCAAATAACATAATTCATCAATATGGATACATAATGATATGCTGAAAGAATGACACTTTTACCATCATACACGTCTATATACTAGCCGTTTGGAAATAAAATTGCGATAAACGGACATATCGATGGGATAGCTTAGAATATTAATTCATTAATAAGGGATACAGTTACAATAATATCTTTAAACTATAGCATGTAACGGGATGGAGAAGATTCAAAGTTTTTAAAGAAACAAGGAACGGAATGAGTGATTTTTTGAGACATATAGATATAAAAAGTCAATTCATAGCACAGTGAGTATTCTGATACAAGAAACATTAGATAGATGAGAAATCCGAAGCAGATGGGTTGAAAGGTTGCAAATTATGAGGTTTCCGTTTCACCAAAAGGTGTCGCCATTAGAGATGTTTGGATGAACAAAAATCGACTCTTCCCTAACAAAAAGTAGCGTTAAGATTATCTATATTGACGGAGTAAAGTGAAACCGGATAATAATTCATCTGAAATGGAGACGCGGATAGATGCAAGAATACAAATGAAGACGCAGATAGATAATTTGAAGCGAGTAATTTCAGAAGGGGTAGAATGAAGGGGAAAAGGATATTTATTTTAAAACCATAATTGGGGCTTCTTTTTCATAAACATACAATATTAATAACAGAAAAAATGTAATGTAAAAAAACAGTGTATCGAAAGAAAGACAAATGTCAATGTTATATTGCACAAACTCTTTATTGGAATAATGGACGATTTTAAAAGCTTATCTATTACTAATTACAGTGGCATAATATTTAAACTACAGAAACATAATTACAATAAATTTTCATTCGTTATTTATTCATTCATAATAAATCAATAATTCATGAGAGGGATGATCTTCGATAAATAGGAAAAAATATCGCAAATAATTAAGAATAAGAACACGCTTATCCTTAGATAAGGCCGATATACCTTTAAAAATAATAAATACCCAATTAAAATGCTATAAAACTCTTTAAAATATTCTAAAAATGGTTAAATAAGAGAATGAACAAAATTCAAGATATCCTCTATTTTAAAAGTTTAAAAATTATGAGATAACTCTACAGGAAGTACTGAGATATAAACTGGGAATTATATGATGTGTATGATAAACTTAGTTGAGATATTAAACGATGGAGTAGATTTTTACGATCGAGGTTTTTAGGATAATTAACTCAAATAATATATATGAAAAAGCCTTTAAAAAATATACTCCACGGAAAGAGGTTTAAATATAAAATGACTACAAATTCAATCTTGATCTAAAATAAGATACTGAGAACAGATTTAAACACTTGCTTTTAGTACGGATGCTCTACGGATACTCGGCTTTTCACGAACATAAAATGAAAATTAATATTAATTTGAGCACTTCCGTTGAAATAGAGAGCGTGTTACTTGATAACTCAAACATGTTTTTAACGTCAACGCAACTTGAGAAAACGATCCGTCAGAGATTTTTTCTAAGATGCAGCGGATGCAAAGGAAGGATAGTAACAGAAATAAGAGGTGCAACACATGATAAAAGCACGTTCCAAATTGAGAGCATCCCCACAACGGAAACCACGGAAAAAGAGGCGAGAAAAACGTATAAAACAGAAAAATGAGCCGAGGGGAGTGTTTAATGGATCCAGTGTGTTTGCATTAGTATTCCGCGGGCTGTCGTTGGGTAAACACGATCCTTCCCCTTTAATCCTAATACCACCACGCCCCCTATTCTACAACCCTTTCCGGAGAAAATGGAGACCGAAAATTCGTTAGGAGATTTCGGTTCTCCCACCAACGAGCGGATTAATTAGGTCTTGAGACTTACGCCAAGAACTTCGAAGGATTGCTTCTTGCGGTGAAGACACGCCTCCGAATGGCCTCCAAATCTCTTAGCCGTCTCATAAAAAAGAACATGGAAGGATTTGGGGAGAGATATCCTTCCTCTTCACCCGCATTCATCTTATTACGACGACCCTTAAATATACGTCGAGGGAACCTGAGAGCTCATATGCATGACGAGGGGAATAAGTGATTATTGTATAGAGAAAATAACATTCCAGTCTAATTTTAGTTCTCAGTGATACATATTTGATAGACGATCACACAGCCATTATAATATAAATTTCCTAATATTAGAGATAATTGCATTTTTCTATTACTTTAGAAGGCAAAAATTAAAATTCGGAATGCAAAAATTATGCTCCCCCGTACTCGCTGCGACATTGAAATAGAAATATAATTTCGAATGAGTACTCTCATAGGTTTAATATTATAAGTCATAATTGAATTCTCTTATCTTGATTAATTGAATTCTCTTAATCAAAATCACAAATATGGATATGTATAATTCATAGGATGTTTTTAAATACTTATGTAACCGTAGGTAAAATAGAATTTCCAAATCTTAAGGGGAATTGCAAACAGAATTTGACAGCTTTAATTGATGTGCTGAAAATATGTACGAGGAAACCAACACATTTCGTAAATGTGTTGGTTTGATTTCTGAAATGCCAAGCGAAATCTAAATAGTTATTGAATTAACGTAATTTTGTGTTGTCATAAACACATTAAATATTACCGATATAAATAGGAATTGTTTTAACTGCATATCCTACTAATTTAAGCTACTTCTATTATGAAATTATCCCATACTATACTTCAAGATTAGTCAAATTACGTTCAAATTTAACGTTCTGAAAGTTTTGTAATAATATTTTTAATCAAACATATATCTTCTGTTCACATTAAGAATCGGGTAAAAAGCTTAATTAGCCAATCGATTAATGATCAACCAATTGGTTCGAGAATTAATAGCCCATTTCATGTATAATTTAATTAATTTTATTAATTAACGGAAACAAAGAATATAGCGTTGTATGCAACTTTGACCCGAATTTCGTTGTTTTTGTACTGAATAGTAAATTCTTTATTTTCATCAAATAATTTTGGTTGTTTTTACTATTTTAAGTTATTAACGGCGCTGGATAAAAAGTAATAAAAAAATCTGATTTGGGATCGATTTGGAGTAATCCATTTACAAGCATAGATAAAGCAATAAAATGCTCTAACAGATCCACGATATTAAGTTAAAATAAATATATATTATAATTTTCATTAGAGAGAAGTCATATATTTTACAATTTAGAGTAAGGTAAATTAGCCTTTTGGTAACATACAAGGTTCGGTACACAAACAAAAATTAAATTTAAAGATAATTAATTAAAAAGTTTACAGGAAATTATTTCAGTGCTAGAAAAATACTCTAATTTCAACATGAAAATAAATTTAAAGTTCATTGTCTTTAAAAATTATTTCATGAAATAAAGCATTTATTAAAATTAAAATATTATAAAAATATTAGAATCTCCGAAATTTTCATTGAGATTTTAATCCCAGATGCAAAGACTAAATATAATTTTTGACTCAGATTGCACATAAAAATACTTGGCCCGAGCACAACTACTTGCCTTAAGGACTATCATATTAGTAGTATTATTTGAATCATGATTGGAAATGTGTTTTTCAAATTTTCCTTGCCCAAGTTTGAGTAATTAGGATTAAAGGTCAAATGCCTTCGCGCTAACAATACGGTTTTTGTACAGATAACAATTAGTTTAATTTCACCCCGATGGAGTAAAGATGGATTATAATGATAGGAAAAATATATATAAAATATTTAACAAGATTACGCTAAGATTTAAACCGAACAATTAAGTGTTTCATATACCAAACTTAAAATGCAATTTAATAAATGATGTATTAATTATTCTCGATAAATTCAGCGAACACATTGATATTTACTAGGCATAAGACCTCACGGATATCAACCCGGAAGCTTTTAGTCATACGAACACGCGGATCCTTTCCGAAGCAAAAACTTGGTGCAGCTTCCGTGCGGCCGTTAATAAAAATGTGAGAGCGTGCCCAAATGACAGGAGAGAAATGGGGAAAAGAGATAGAAATTCCCAAGGTGAGAGTTATGTGTTGTGTTGAGATCGTGGAAATGGCACGTAGGAGGGAAAGAGTTTGGACCAGAGAGATGGTTAACGAGGAAGGAAGAACGGTCGCGAGGTATTTACCGGCAGCGGAAAGGTCGAATTGGATGAGGAATGCTTCCATGGGCATAAATCTGCAGGAATGGCGGGGAAGAGGAATTTCGGCACACGGGGTGGCTAAAAGCTGCAGAAACGGTACAGCAGAGAAAGGGATAGGGGTAAATTAAGATATAAGAGCCCGTGTGTAAGGGAAAGAGGGAATATTATTTTCCAACCCCATCTCTCTCTAGGCATATCCCAAACCACTCGCGAATTCCAGGGATATCTTTAACACAGACAGCGATTCAACCCTTGGGATGTTTTCTCTCCGTTCGTTCTGAAAAATATCGGCCCACTTCTATAAATCAACCCTCCCGTCAGCATAACTAAGCTCCTCGCTGGGATTTGTCAATTTTTATTCTGCTTAGGTCTGCTTGTTTTCGGACACTCCCAACAGAATAAAATATTGTAGTTTCACATGAAGAAAATGATAAAAAATAACAAAAGCGAAATGAAGCGAATCATGAAAAATCAAGATACTTAATAAAGCGTTGTGAATGAGTTATTCACATATTTACAACCAATTACAACCAGGATTTTAATTAGAAAAAGTTGACAGAGATATTTTAGGATACAGTTTTTAAAAGCCGGTAATGAACTGCTAGGAAAAGGAATTATAAAACCTTCACAAAATATGAATAATGACAATGAGAATACAAGAATATTCTAATGGAGTTTATAAGGAGTGAATCCTGGTAATACTTTTTCAGTATTAGGTTTTAATATATTTGTTGTACTTCATCCAAGTACAATCTCATACACTGAGTCATAGACTAGGAATTGATTGAGTTGGTTTACTTGTAAGGTTTTACGATGGAGACAGTAACTTCGTATCTAAAAAATAAATAATCCAAGTCAAAAACATTGGTTTCCTTCATCAATTAAGTAATTAATTTAACTATGAATTGTGAAGTGTAACAGATTTTCTATAAATAGCAATTAAAATTTTAACTTTTTCTATAGAATGCCGTTATTATCAAATTAATTTTATTATTAATGAGAAATATATAATTTCGATGATTAGAATTACTTCATGAACGATTGAAAATCTTCTCATTAAACACACCAACTTAGATAAAAGAAGGAACCGATTCAATTCTCATTAAGTATTCATGAGAAACAAGAAATAAACAATTTCAATTTTAGTATAGAATCGAGAATAACGCAATATCGGGTAGAGGAGATTCAGAGTAGACGACTTCAGTGGCTGAATCGGCCGAATTGACCAAGAAAAGAGGACGCAGTGTCCCGATGTCTGAAGTATGCTTTCCCCTCTTTTATGAGGCTTTTCTTGGGTGCGTTTCGAGGCAGTAAAGCGCAGAATGCAGAGGCGAGGAAGGTGGTCCAAAGGAGAAACGGGAGCTAGAAGAGGCGTGGTCAAAAGGGAACGCAGTGTGGGCGGAGGAGGGGGCGTGGTGCAGGGTAAGAAGCCTCCGTGGGTGGAGACGACGGAATAAACCTGGAGAGGATTTATGGCAAGCCGATGGGGATGGTGTGCAGGATGGACACGAGACGGAGGGGTGTCCAAACGTATTTGGGGGAATATTAAGAATGGGTGATGTTTAATTCCTTCAGGCGAATAATCGGCGGAGAAGGTAATGGATATTGGCCATCTCGTGTTGCACGAAGTACGGATGTTCTCTAAAGGTAAGAACGACTTCCAGATTGAGAATAGGTATCGGAGAAACTAAACCATTTATTACAAAGACAGAGGAATGACGCGGAGGACATTCGAAACCTTATCAAGATGAGACTACCGGGTAGCCCACCCAGATACTGGACCTTCAAGACAAGAAGCAGATTAAATTCCATTGATATTTGTCGTGAAAAATTAGAGAAGCTGAGCTTCCTTGTTTTATAGTATTTATAGATCTACATTTTAATTGCAATAACTGCGATGGATCAGTATTAATAATAATTTCCCAGGTAAAATGACGTTATACAATATGATATCAAGTTTATGAACAATTAAAGGATTTTTTATAACAGAATTACACTCTTATCAGTTTGCGTAAAGTAAACACTTTCTGAACCTCATAAGACATATTTTTCTTTTATAAATCTTTGCGTCTGAATTAGAGTGCTTAATACATACCCTATTAACAAGATAGAATTAATTTGATGTTGTGCCTATTTCAAAGAAAAAAATTAGGCAGTCGTTCAAAAAAAAATACAAAGTAATAAAGATTATGAAAAAGGTCGTCAGACGATTAATGGAGTCCCCTGGTTTGCTTCACAAAAACCTAAAGAGGAATAGTTAACTGGCAGTAGCAGCTGACGATCGTTGAGCCAAAGCTCCCAGTGAACGATAAGAAATAAACTGGGAAGAGATTGGAAGCTTTTAATGCGCTATGATGATTTATAAGGCAGAAAAACAAATGTTTTCGTGGCTAAAGCTAACAAGAGATTAAGGCAAAAAACAGTAATTTATGATGCATATTTGCTGCGATACCTTTTAATGAAGCCCGTGAATAGCGAAGAAAAAAATTAACAGTACGAATTCCTATTTCCGCGATTTAAATAAATTCAAGAAAATTAGACTTGAGTTATAGAAGGATATAATGTTTAAAATTCAATTCATCTAATTTTTCTAACACATACAAAGAATTTAATATATTTCAATAAAGTAAACATCGATAGATAATGTATTTATTTATTCGGTAACCTCGGTATTTATGCGAAACAAAAATTGCTCCCAATTTTTTTCCCTCCGTTTTCCATTGAATATAATCAAAAGAGTTAAAAACATTAGACCTGAAAGAATAGATGAATAAATCACCATTTTCTTCTTTCATAGAATTCGTGTCGTAATCAGTGAATGAGGATAATCAATTAATGAAAGAACAAACTATGTGTAAATATAAAGAGAGAGAAGCAAGAATTCTTTCATTTCTCATAAAAGGTAAAATATTTTAATGAACCATGAACACCCCTTTCTTTCTGTACCATTAAACATAAAATAATGCCGAATATCAAACAATTACTGAATTATACCATGAGTGTTACATATCTAAATTAAATGGATTAGTCCATTGAATACTATTCAATTTCGGCAGTCGTATGCTTCATAGCCATACTTCCATGAATGGGATGGTTTATTTAAAAAATTACTTTAAAATTAAATTTATATATTATATAATTAAGTAAATAAAATGTATAATCGCTGAATAGACTTCGTTGGAAAAGGGAAAGACGTAATTAAATCATATCTTTAACTAGGAGATTAATGAGAGTTGATGAAAATATGTAAGCTTTTTAATTACTTCAGTCGAAAGAGAATCAACAACCAAAGGAATTTCAAATGAATAGTTTCGTTTTTACAATAATTCTCCAGAAATTAATAAATCACCAATTTATGGTAAATTATCTCTTCAATACAGTAAGTATTTACAGAAAGGTACTCCTGTCGACGCAAGAGCTCAATCAAAGTGCGTGATTTTCTAAAATACGAAGACGTGCCTCCATGATGGATTATTTCTCTTATTCAGGGAAAACGAGAGAGCACAAAAATGAGGGAGGACGCATTAGGCAGGGAAAAGGTCAGAGTGAATGATGGAAGAGGTTTTTTGGTGTTAAGAGGTGTCTTCAAGATGCCGGAAAGCCGTCAGCGATAATTGGGGCCGACAGCTCATTTTTCGCCGAAGAACCCATCAAAAGCTCATGGATAATTACCGAAAACCCTCTTTGAGCAGTTACAGTGGTAAGTTGAATGGAATACGAGCCATATGCTTGTTTTTCACATTTGGTGCTGTTTTTTACACCTTGCTTGCTAGGACATAGGAGGAGGAAAATTTTTCTTTCTAAGCAAATAAGTCAAACGTGTCCAATTAACAGCATCACAGACGAATTCAATTTTCAAGAGTTTTTTTGGCTTTTCGGATCTGATGACTAGAGGAAATCTGAGACAGAGAGGCCACAAATAATTACAAAAAACCCGAGTTATGAATGATAACTTCATTTATTCAAGAGGGAAAAGAAATTCAACCGAAGGAGTCGTAATGGTTGGATAAAGTTTATCGTTATTATTACTAAGTTTATTTCATTAACTTTTTATGCAATATCATAGAAACCAAATTTAATAACAAGCATTACAACAAATTTACAAAACGGAGTAAATAAATATGCTTGAAAATATTAACCAAAATTTGAACGGGAATTGTCATATTGTCCTTATCAATATTTGAAAGTGAAAGAATTTATATTTGGTATATATTTTTGGGTTTAAAGTAGAATGTGGGATTCAAATACGTTATAGTAAGATAGAGATGTCGTGCCACAAATTAAACGATAATAAAAACTAATTTCAAAAATGGAAGCGAAGAATTTCTCCGGTAAACTCCGAAGCCGCACTCCATGTAAAATTTTCATATACCGTCTTCAGCTATTTATTGGTGCAGGTATACGTATATAATCATACATGGTGCATTGGAAACGAGGAAGTGTCTTACATCCACTAGAATAAAGTAGAGAGACAGATGCAAGAGGGAAAGAATACCATTTATTTCTGCATTAAATCACTGTCCAATAAAGAAAGAAAACGAGTGGTACTCCCGTAAAAATAACGAGGATGTTCGAATAACCCCCTATTACGTAGAGACCGGCAAAAGGATTTACAGGTTAACCAAAGAAGGCGATACGGTAATTAATTTTTTTCTCCTTTTTAAGAAGAGAGTCATAAATAAAGACCCACCATGAGTGCGCAAACACTTACGAGGGAAAAACGATACATGATATTAGTCAAGCACCTAGGGTTGTAAATTCTTCCATTCAGGTTTCGGCACCCGAGACACGATTTTCCCATCAGTAGATTTTTTTCCCGAAGGGGTGTGGAAATAGCGGGGGTGACCAAAAAGAGGAGATTGATAGCGGGATCTCACACGGACCATTTCGTAGGTTGATCTCCAGCCGCGAAAGGGGTGCCACAGAAACGAAACATCATCAATTCGCATTCCTCTAAAAATACTCTTTTGGAAAAAACAGGAATTACCCGAAAACAGCGCACTCTTTTCATAAATGAAAGGGGTGACGAGCGAGCATTAAAATTAGACTTCGGATAGGGGCTTTTCTCGGTTAGTTTTCTCTTGACTCGAGAGGGACTATGATATGCGTTTCTCCGATTTGAGATTTTACTAGGATTGATTTTAAATACATGTAGCAGATTTGGCGGTAGAAATACACGATGAGCAAAACATACACCTACACTATGAATTCTTATTAAGAATTCGACCAGTTGAGCTGCTCTTTTAGAGTTCTAATTCTTGTATATTAGTTTCTGTAATATCAGAATACAATTAAACCATTAGAGGAAAATCCTGCAAGAAGTTTTTATATAAATCCAACTTATATTACGAATTGCTCTTATTTATGAGCATATATATCGAAATCATACTATAGGGAAAAAAAATGTAGCTAGTAAAGCTGACAGATGTAGAGAACTTTATTATCCTTCTTAAATCGAAATACAATCCAGTGAACAAGAATTTTAAAATGTCACTGATATTTACATCAAAATCATGCGATCCGCCATCGGCGTGTGGAAAAATCATATATCTATTTAGAGAATATGGAGTTTTTATACTCGTTCTAAAAATCATTATGGTATTTTAAACGGATAACTTGATTGGATAAAAAATAATTAATAATTCCATATCACAGACGCGCGTTAGAGAATTAAAAAGGAATATTGTCTTGAGGTTTCTACGATGAATGGCATGAGGGAGGAAAATTAATTGCAGAGTAAGGCACAAACAAGTTCCAAACGGTGTAAGTAACGAAAGGAAAGTCGCAAAGCTACAATAAGACCCGAAATAGGCGATGACAGAAGAAATATCTTTATTTCAGAAAAGGCTTCCTTGAGCTCTATTCACGACGTGCCAAAAACATTCAAAAATACAAATTGAAAAATGAACCTTAAAGCAGGCTCTTTCCGACGGAATCTTCAGAGGAAAGGATAAGAGGTTTGGAAAATGGCAACCCCTCCTCTACTTCCCATCTTGACTAATTGACTCCATCTAACCACCCATGTTTTTCTACCCTCATCTTTTAACATACCGATTCGGTACACTCGGGAATCTAGGAGCCCACTCTCTATCGTGTGCTCCAAAGCCAATTTTTCGTCTCCGGAGGAAAAATGCGACACCACCATGCACACAGGCAATCGCTTTCGGCAGTCACTCTACCCCGCAATATTCAGACTGATGTTCTCCGTGGTAACAGCGTCATTTACATCTCGTCTTCCGTCGACGCAGTCATCACGCTTTAAGAGACTAATGCAAGAGAGCGCGTGTTTTGGGACGTGTGAGCTGGCCTTCGACATCGAGTTGCAGAGAGGAAAAAAGGGTTTCAGCCTTTTAGTTAACCTTACGTTAGAAAGTTTGATATTTCTAACAGAGTTGAAGATTTAAGTCTACTTGAAAATACAGAGATATGTGAAATATTCCAAAACTCGGGGATGAAAGAACAGGTTAGATCAATAAAAATTTTCTCATAGATATTCATTTACATCTGCAAGTGCCTTGCAAGCCGCCTTTCGGCGTATGGCAGAGGGGTTGACGTTGACAACTCAATCAAAATATTACACAATACTTCCGATACGTGTTTTGGAAGGATTAATACTTTTTTGTATAAATAATAAAAATTACAAGTCGCTAAGTATTAAATACTCTCTGTAAATATAAGGAAATATAATTCTGAATATATTATCATTATAACATTCAATAATTTTCAAAAAGATGATAAGAAGTTGTAGGGTTAGTTTTCTTTGAGTAAACAACGGATTCCAATATTTACATTGGAATTTTAAACATAAATATTAGGCAAATTTAATACTTTATAGCTGATTCGTAACCATCCGCATAGCAATTAATTCCGGTCAGTTTGTGCAAGACTTGTACTTTCAACGGGATGTCTGCTTTTCAGGGGTTTTACTTAAGACAATATTCGGATGGACATAAATATTTCCTTAATTTACCTCAGATCATTTCATCCTCGTAACTACCAAATTTAAATAACAAATTCTTTTGAATTCATGATTTGTTCTGGTTTTCTCTTCCACGAAGTTTTTAAACTTCAATAATTATAAAACTAAAAATACTTCTGCGTTACTTTATAGATTTCCTTTAGGAACTGAAACAGTCAAATCACACTAAAAGATTAGTAGGAAACTAACGTGAATCACTGCAAATATTATAACGTTCTACCTTTTGAGTGTTATATACGTTCCACAAACCACAGTTTTATTACTCACGTATGCTTATCACTTTGATGACATACAAACATCAAATACATACGCAGGCGAGGCATAAACCAAAAACTCTCCGGTTTATTAAGGAAGCGAGTACAATGAGGTTTTTAAAGGATACAGAATGCGGCATTTTTCTTTTCATTCGGCTTTCAAAAACACGGAAAGGGACATAAGTGACAAATATGTCTGGAAAATGGTGAAGGAAAACACCCTAAAAAGGTGGAAATAAAGTCTGAAATGTGAAGAGGGAACGAGCACTGAGCAACCGCCTGCAACAATTATGGGGAAAGAAAACCGTCAGAAATCACCACATTATGCAGTAAACCGATTATGTACGTGATTAAGCAATGGATCTCTTTAACAATTCCTCACCCATTTCGAGACAAACCGCCCAACAAAAGGTCCCTAATTCCAGTAATTATGATATCATCCCTTCCTTCCAAATTGCTAAGGCTCACAAAAACCACAGGTATTTTCTCATCCTCTTTTCCCTTAAACGGATCGTCGTTCGATCCTTAAACCACTCACATCTGCAAAATCCTCTGTTTCACCTTTTTCTTTAAACCCCTTCTTCTGCTTTAACTCTAGAAGCGCCTTAAGCATTAGCAAGCAAATACTATTCAGACCTTCAGAGCTTCAATCCAGGTATTTATTTTTATCCATTTGAAAGGACATAAATAGTAATACTCAACATAACTCAACGATCGTACAAACCGTTTTCTATACGCATATTTTATTTCTAAGATACATAAAGCTAATTTGACATTGAACAAATACCGTATTTCCCCATGTATAAGCACCCCTTTTGTATAAGCCACCCCCCATTTTTTTACTGTGAAATTTTGGAAAAAATTTTTACTAGAAAAACAGGTTACAAAAAAACAACGGTTAACAAGAGGTATGCTTGTTGTTGTTTTTGATTTTAATATCGCCGGACATCATCGTCTTGTAATATTCAGGTGCGGGGCAAGAATATCGTCTCGTAATAATACTATCACTTATAATTGTTTACAAAAAAGAACAACATACGGCTGAAAAAACATTTTTCACGCATAAAATTTTTACCTGTATTGTATATGCCACCCTCTACTTTTTGGGATTGCAAATTTTGGAAAAAAAGGGGTGGGTTATACATGGGGAAATACGGTAAATTGAAAGGAAACAAATTTGCTTTCAAGCATAAATCTTACAAGGCCGAATTTTACAACACTATATACAATAAGTTAATATAGCACGTATAAACATGACGAATGATTATTCCAAAAAGAAATTTTAGTGCAGTTAAAGACATGAACGAAGTATCAGGTAAAGCCGATATACCCGGGATATCTTTCATCTGACAACAGATGTAATATCATGCTCGTTCCCCACACACAAATATGGCAAACTCGAGCGAATTCTAGCCTCACTAAACGCGTTCCCAAACTGTATTTTTAATTCATAATCGAGGGGCGCCTCCACCGCATCGCACGAGGTTCCTTCACCTGCTTCCCATTCTCGAGTAAATTTGTGCGGCCGCAGCAGCCGTTGGCGAGCACATGGGCAAAACACCTTGGAAGGAGCACGCGACTGCATCTGCCGGTCACGCCCTAGCAACGAAGACGCTATTGGATTCTATAGGAGAGAAATGAGTGATGGAGAGCGTGCAAGTGAAGATGTTGAACACGTGGGAGGATGTTCGTGTACTTGAGACGGAGGTACAATGGCAGACAGAGTACATCTTCGAAGGTGTTGGAATTTGTTGGGATCTGCTTCGCCGAAAATAGAAGGAAATGTACTACGATGGAAAGGGGAGAATACACCCATGCCAAAAATGCGGGTACACGACAGAGAACACGAATTTCTTCAACGGCGATGAGCAAATTTTCCATCTTATTCTGTATTCAAAAAGAATGAATGAATCAGTCTAAATGAATACTTTATAATCAGCAATAAAAATTAACCTTGACATCTTGAAGACTTTCAATGCGTGCTGCGCTTCTTGGAAGTTACACAAATACATGTACATTATCTATTTTCGAAAGGATTAATGCAAAAAATCTGATAACATATACATAATTGCAATAAAAAGCAGAAAATAAATAGGTGAATACTTTCCATTCAGATAGTGGAGTTAAACCTATTCAGAGATATCCATTGTAATGAGCTGAGATTAAAATTAAATAGTTTCAATGGGGAGAATAAAAAAGGGCCTTCTTCGTATAATTAAAAATATATAACAAAACCAGTCAAACGGAGACTAAAAGAGTAATAACATTTTTACGGGCCTTCGAAGGAATGTATCATCAGCTAAAGACTTGCTTGGCAATGGAATTATAATCATTCCATGGAAAAAGCATGATCTCGATGCTTTTCTTAACGGTTCAGATACAGCTACTGAATGCAAACATTCAGATCTTGTATTTTTCAAGGTTCCCAACAGCTGGATCCTCTAGTTGGGACAACTTGAGCAAAAGCTTTTTATGAAATGGAAATGAGGACATTTGGCTCTTGTTCCAAAAGAAACGAGGGAAAAGGAAAATACAATAATAAAAGATTCTCTCCTTGGAGAGTGTTAATAGAATGTGGCTAAGACAATTTTAGACAAGAGCTATACAAGTTGTCGCTGGCAGCTCTATCGAAAGCCTGAGGGCGGAGATGGGTTTCCCAGAAGAAATTACCACTTAAGAAGTATCGGTTTTCGTCCACCCATTAAAGTTTCCGACGCCCCGGCATTACGAAATGAAGAGGAAAAATTGAGGATGTTGCCAACAGCGGAAGAATGCATTTATAACCAGAGTACTTTTCTTTCGTCAGTTAAATATTAGAAAACACAAAATATTCACCATCATCGTTGCGTGATCTATACTCAAACACAGAGCTTTCATATTAGTATAACAGAATTCATTTCCTTTAGGAATTACATACGTATTCAAATTATACCATGCAGTCATAATGAATTCTGTATAATATTTCAACTGAACAACTGTACTAATAAATGGCAAAATATTACGAGATGATTGAATCAATATATATCATTCTTCATGACGCTAAATATGACATATGATATTATGACAGACCAAATTAATAATAAAAATGGCCATATATTTTGAATATTACTTTGAAAAACCAAACTGAATCTTCCAATTTAGAAATACAAAATGATAGTATTGAATTTGAGCAGTTTCTTGGCATCATAACAAAGTCGCTCAAGGCACCAACGTAATTTATTCCCACGATCTCTGCAGTGATTCCATTAAAATAGTACTGAATCTTACACACTGTGTCGAAAAAAGCTGTCTCCGAAGAGAGGGGAAAACGGAGCTTGTAACACGCATACCCCTAGGCACTTCGACGACGAATACCTCCAGACTGGCAAATCCACCAACAAACCGAACATTTTCAAAAAGTTCTCCGTAACTCCATCTCCGTATGAACTCGCCCTTTTCCCATCAAGGGCTCAAACCGCGGCTGCTCCGAGGAGAACATGAAATAGCGCGTGCTCTCACTGGGACGGAGATGTAAAGGGAGCTGAAGGGTGTGGAGGGATCGGGTTTGAGATGAATGGCTCCATCTGAAGACACCCCATCGGCTCGAGTTCGTCTTTTCCACTCCTAGAATGAAGGAATTCACCATCGCATACGACATTTCTCAACCTCACCTCGATTCTTCACTCTTTCGCGGACGTTTTGAACTCCAACACCCTGAAAAATTGCCCTTTTCATATTTGCACATTCTACAAAACAAATTAAACTTTGCATTTATACTATCGAAACTGAAGGTATCAAATGGTTTACCGATAAGATCGTAAAAAAGTCACTTGTTCTAATTACTAAACATTTCATTAGCATCATTAACCAAATAAGATGATAAAGAGATATCTGAAAATGATGATATCAAAAATATGCTTCTTTTTACAACTATGAGGATTTTAATTACATTTTTATGGATGTCTTTCATCGATATTAGGTTTTATTTAAGAATTTTAAATCGAAAATCAAAAACATAGAACTCCGAATCATATGATACCTTACTTTTCTACATAAGTTTTATTTTCATCCCGTTTAATTTTCATGGAAACTAATGTGAGAACACTCTGCCTGACAGTTAATATCAGTATTTAGATAGGAATTGTGTAAGACATTCTTAATCCTCCTGATGGCTCATATATTACATTCTATATTGTTTTCTATCGGCAGATGAGAAAGAAAGATTTAACGACAAAAGTTACAGAAGATTTACTGGAATGTAGCATACTTATTTATTGAAATCGATGGGTCTTTTCACAGCAGTTGTCTACGAGTTTCCGGAAAGGAGAACATGCCAACTTCAGATCCTACCGATGAGGAATACGAATTTACGATTTCTGTTTTCTATAAGAACGATCTTATCCCTATTAAACAACTGTTTTATGTAACCAGCTGGATTTGCGATCAATTCACCTGCCTCCATAAAATAAATGAAAGGGAGGGGCTCAAATTTAAATTCAGAAGGCCTTAAAAGGATCGATACCAGTTATTATGGTAATTGCGTTCTTTCACCTGGAATGGACTCCTCGTGTAATTGAATGAAATTCCATAGCGACTCATGCTGACCATATTTTCCTTTATTCCGTTACGAGAAAAAACTGAAGAACAATTTTATCGAGATATATATTAATCATACTTTAATGTTAACCTGTAATTGGAAATGAATGAAATACTTCAAATTATTACATAGTAATATTTTGCTAACTGAAATCGGGTTAACTATATATACATTTATACTTAATTCACAACAACTGCAAATGTTGATATTTTGTACTAGTTCCTATTCATCGATATTAGGAGATTAAAGAGAAGTAAATTTATATCCTATTAACAGAAATAGAACCTTCCAAAGTCAATTTAAAACAAATTTATGTACCAACTATCACGAAAACAGGTAGTCGCAATCAGACACCGTTTCTAAGATACTTTCTGCACAAGAAAACAGAACAAACTACAAACATTTTTAGAGGGTAATAAATGAAGGACTGCATCATCTACTTGTAGCGTAGCTAGGAGTTAAGCGGCTTAAAAGTAGAATTTGAATTCAAAACTAATCACTTCTGCCTTTTTTCAGAGAACGACTCATATCAAACCAATTACAATCCAATGAATCATATCTCGTTCGCTAAAATAATATTCTCTATAATGGCGTTGGACGCGGAATAACAAATTGAACGCCTTTCGAGAACCGCATTCGAAACATTTTAATTCGAAAGCAAACAAACCATTGGCGGCGTACTTCAACACAACGAGGTTATAAAAAGCGAGTGATGACGGAAGAAAAGAGTGTTAAAGATCTAAACAGAAATATATAGGGAGAAAAATAAGAGTTACGAGGAGAGATGAAAACTTAAACCGCGGAGGGTTTCCCTTTAGCGTTCCGGCAAAGAAAATAAGTGGGAAGGAGAGTGTGGGAGAAAAAGATGGAGTGCTCGTGTGAGAGCAACGGACGGTTGTTGATGCGGAGATGCGAGAAAACGGATGAGAGCAGAAGGAGAGTCTGCCACGGGGACTCCCCTTACTCACTTTACACCACAATTCCTCCAAATACCTCCGCCCACTCCCAGAAATCACTCTTCTTCACCCCCTTCTCAGCCACTCTGTCAACCTCCGAAATTTCCTCGCCTACACTAATCCTCACCTGGCGCGATGCATCAACACTCGAAAGGTCTTCTGGGACACGGATACCAAAAAACGAATCTCAACGATGAAATGAAACGGCCGCACTAAACGTTTCTATAATCGAATCAATAATATTTATCCCCATTAAACACTTCTTCGAATTAATAGCTCGAGAAGAAAGCTTGTAAATATAAACATTGCAAATTATTACATGACGAATATAATGTGAAACTCAACTAAATTAGCCGATAAACATAACAGAAAACTACTCACCTACCAGAACAGAAAACTATCACCAAAAGTGATACTTTAATCGAAGCCATGTAATAATATCATAATGATAAGCAGCCTATGAACTTCCTTACCTGAAAAGGATAAAAAATTTTTATATAAATAGACATACAATAATTCATGTTAAAGTTATAAAAAGTTACAAATATTATACCGATATTTAGAAGTATGGTATTTCATTTCAAGAAGAACATGTTTCCTTCCCATTCTGATAATTCCCATACGATAAATGATTGGAGTGTAAAAGAAATAAAAGTTGCTCAAATAGTAGAAGATTATAGTTTAAATGATCCGCATTGTCATACACCGCATTCATAATCTATTATTATATCTTTCATTAATATAATGATGGAATAATATTTGGGCGTTTCAAAATTTTGATAAATATATACCGATACAAGCTATGATACACAGTATTTTATTCTTCACCGAAGAAAGTTCGCTTAAGTTGCAATTCCATTCATCCATACCATATATCAACAAGATAAATTAGGCAAGACGAAAAGGCTAAATAATAATAACAATTAACACCCAATCAGTCAAGAATCCATGTTGCACGAATTGCAGTAAAAGCAGCCGAAAAAATCGTACCATACCACTCATACAACAACGTGTCGTATCAAAAGGACTGTATAAGGCGAGTGGAAGCCACAAAAACAATAAGAGATATGGCTCGAAGGAGACCTCCATCTCACGCTAACTTGTGGCGGTCTTAAATGAAGTCATTTGCCGTATGCGATTGTCTTCTCTTATCTCCATCCACACACACGATCCGGCCTCCCTGCCGGCCTTATGTCCCAGAAATAAAAACAGACGGAGATAATATACAGTCCTACCCGCAAGACCACTCACCACCCGCAATTTCTTTCCGGCTATCTCAATTATGCGCCCACAGGTAGTGGAGCGAAAAGACGAGGATATGCGGCATTATGGCTAGAAAAAGCTCTGCATTTAGCTGAGGATTGGAGGGATTCGAATGGAACTTTGACCTCGGGAAAGACGGTCCAAATGGCACAAGAAAACGTCCTCAGAGCCATTCATCCTCTTCCAAACACACGCCCCACGACACAGTTCTTACTCCGAGCAGCAGTCCATCACCTCCACACCAAAAGGAGTTTGGGACGGAGGCGTAGGGACTAACCTCATGGAGGATGAAAATGCGAAGAGGAAAAATAGATTAGGAGAAATTTGAGAAAATCAGTTGTTAAGGAGACCGGAGAGCAATTAATGAAGATAATACATAATTAGATAAATACTTTATAGATTCATAATTACCGTATCTACTATGCCACCGAGAGACAAAAAAAGCTAAAGAAAAGATAGTGGATCATTGAAAATAAGTAAATCATTAGATTCAAGTTTGAAAATCACTAATTTTCATAAATCAGTACCAAGTAAATAATTGGCAAACACCTCAATCTTCTTCACTTCAATCTACAATGAACAAAGAGAGTCTTAAAGAAGATAACAAATAAGAAATTGCCCTGAATTCTGAGCCAGATTGCTAGTTAAGAAAAGTACAAATTTAATGCACAAATACAATAAGTACAGACAATATTTAATATAATTTTCGTATAATTCCATCAGAAGTTACTTCGCGATTATTCAACATCATAGAAATATCAGTAGCATTCATTCTCAACGAATATGGTTGAGATAAAATTAAGTAAGATATAAAATTCTTCGTATTTAGAAAAAAAATAATACTTCATTGAAAATTATGTCAACAAAGTTAGAGTTGAGTATCACCTACAGAAAAAATACTATTCTACTATGGAGCCTGAATCTTTTCATTTTAATGAATTGTTATGTTTTAATCGTTTATACTAAAAATCACCTCCATATTTCTTACATACTTTACGAGTTAATGATACGTGATTTATATTCTTTAAACGCTCTATTTTTCACGAAAATACGTCGGCCTTTCTAGATCATCGCCAAAAACAAAGAAAACCTCATCCCTACAAAAAGAAAGAGGCAAATGGTACGCAGTAGCACGTCCTACAACCGAGAGAGATCTTTGGATAAAAAGCTTCTACGCTGAAAAGAATTCGTAAAAATGGGTTGGAAAAATAAGTGGATTCGCAAGAGAAATGGTACCTGGTATAAAAACTAAATGGCGAAAGAGAGGTTTGCAAGCCAATGAAAGGATCGATCTTTCTTATTTTCTCGTCCGGTACAAGTTCCTCGCGAATTTTTGAATGCGGGCGTGGGCGTATTTTTTTCGGACGCGCCGCCTGATTGTGTTTCAAAAGAGGAGTGACGTCACGTTTCAAATTTATTTTTTCAAAAATGGAGTTCCGGACGAGTCCGCGTAATGAGAGGAAAAATCGATATCCAGTATAACGTCACACTGTGAAGATAAATCATCCATAGAGACAAATACGTCTCTTTCTATTGTACTTAAAGCTAAAATTATAAATTAAGCATTTAAAATCGCAAAATATGTAATTGCATTTTATATTGCGACTAGCAAGAGATACTCTTATTTATGATGATTTGATGTACGTGAGTTCGTTGAAGGACGAAAATTATAAATGCTGAATTAATCCTTTAAGGAATCCGTTAATTTTATCCTCAGTAGAAAGTTACACGACAGTTAACGTAAATAAAAATTAAGCTCAACTTAGAGCGATAATATACGACGGCACCGAGAACTCTTTCGAATCAAATGATGCGGAGAAATGGTCGAAGTACCGACTCAATGAGCGAAAGATCCGAGTTCGAACCGCTATTTCACAATCGAAAATACAATGAATGCGCAAGTAACTCCCAATACTCTAACGTGATTAATTCTCCATCATCACATTTGAAATTAAGAAGAGAAAAATATTTACTCTCTTTTTACTTATTTATCCCAACCTTCATTTGGTCACAAATCGTTACCTGTATACAGCGTAACTCCTAAATATATTCATCATCGCGAAATTTTACCAAGCCCGAATCCATTTCGCGGCACAACTACTAAAATTGACTAATAAATAACTAATTATAATAAAAAACACATCAGAGAAATGCGATTCGAGGCCAACTTGTATGTTCGCATTCTGATTAAATAAGTGTTTCCATACAAATTAAAAACAACAGAATCAAATTATCTATCGGTCCCGTATCGGAAAACGCATTAAAAAATAAAATGGATTCATTCGGATTCTCGATCCCAAAATCCTTATCTGAGTGAAAGGATTTTTGATGCCGATTATATTTCAGAACCGACCAATTTTCCTCTCGTTTCACTAATTTGTGTCGGCGTTTGAAAGCCGAACTCCACCATTTGAGGGCATAATAACAATAATCGATTCGTGCGGCTTCTTACTGTTTAATCGTCGAAAGCTGCGGAGAGCTCCGTGCAGAGCGCCATAAATTACTTCCCTCGTGTGCAAAGAGGAACAAAACGGCGTGGGGAATAATGGAGGCGACGACAAAATGGGATGCTCTCTCAGAGATGTGTGGCTCTGATTAAAAGGGGAGCGTATTAATGAAGGGTCTTGTAGCGCCGTTTCGCAGCCTCGTACGTCAACTCGATCCGCTGCTTGTCGTGTGCCCTCCTTGGGAGGGTGGCGCCTTGGAGGGAAAAAAGGGCTGAGGGAGGCTAATGGGACTTCGAAGAGGAGGACCTGTGAACGACATTTACGGAAGATATCTTAAGAGTTGATACATACTAATGACTCTAGTATCGTCGAATTTTTCTTTCTAATATTGGTGCGATTGATTTATATTTTAATATTACAAGGTGGTTCCATTATAAATCGCGTCTGCGTTGACTCCGTGTTCTCGATACAAAGATCTCGGATGATTTAGAATAAGTTTCTCATACCGAAAGACACTATTCCAATCTAATGCTCAGCAATTAATCTATGTACACATTATATAAATCAAACATCGAAAATGAACTTTAACAGTCATAAAAGGAAAATAAAATCACTTCGTAATCAGTTATTTAAACGGGTTTAATCTATTCCGCTTCATGAAGGCTATGATGAAATGTTTATGAAGTTTAACGAAAACAGCATGATGATTTAAAAATCACACAAAACCATGAACGCATTACTTCATTCATAGTTATATCATTTGTGAAGTAGCGCCGTTTAACTAATTACGGTATACAAGAATAGTAATCGCCCGTGTTCTGCTAATTGTTACTGAACTTCACTAATATCATAACTAAAAATATGGCATTTTATATTTCCGTAAGTACTAGATGACAGTTCCATAGATAATTCTATAAGGAATGAGGAGTTTCCTCAAAATATTTCTTTATGACCCCAAGTCCAATGTATTCCTGATGGAACAGAGCAGACATGCATATAGATAACGTGAGCGGACGTTACGAAACTAGTTTGCATCGCACGGCATGTGGTGTTCTTCGTGAATAATCAAATTTCATATTAGCGTTCACTTTCCTTACCAATGGCAAAGGAGATAATTTACTTCTATGCTTACGGATATAAAAGAGCACTCGAGGACAAACAAACATGGTCTCAGCGAGTGAGAATGTGTACATCTTGGTATTTGGGCCATCTAGCACGAGACCATCGCTTACGCAGACAACAATAAACGAATCGCACCTACCTAGAGCCCATCAGAAAAGTTACCACAAACCATCAAGCTCTCCCTCGACACGGGGTAGTATTATAGAATCAGATTCGCCCAATTAATATTGAAATCCCACTCGTTCGCTATCTCTTGGCACTCGGCTACGCTCCTGCGATTTTTTCGCTCGAGAATCATCGCAATCCGTGCGATAAAAGTCACTCTGAAATCCGCGTACAACGCCCATTCCACCCTTTATAGCTTTCCTCCCATTTGCTTCGCTTACTCCGCATCTCCTCCCCCAATCCTTGCTGGCATATATCCAGATACCACGAGAGAAACCCTATTCCTATCTTCTTACAAAATCCTAACCTCTCGGGGAGGTTCTGTAAAACGTGTATCACGGACGGATTCTGTCGACAGGTGGCGATTACTTTTCGGGAATCGAGTGTTTCACCGTGGGAACATTTCTCAAGAGAGAGAATTCCAAGCAATCTCTCGGAAGGAGAAAAGAATTTTAGTGCAATTTTTCACTGTTTCCAGTTCCGTACCGGCTGTGCCCGCGGATGTTGAATTCCCGGGAATGAGAAAAAATCCCTCGATAACGGACGCTCACAAATGACATTAATGAATGGTACGCATCCGAGCTTATCGCGCTTCCATTTAATGAAGCTGTATTCCCAATAAAGAGAAGGGAATTAAATGAAGAGAGAACAAAATCGGTATTTCACGAACCGAATCAACACATCGAATTTCATAGCAGAATTGCAGCTCCAGTCTGATTGAACGAGGGTTGGAGAAAATTATCAATCACATCTTCTCACCATAGCTAGATGTCAAACACAACACACACGAACAAAACTCAGTTCAAAACATCTTGAGTTTATACCAGACGCAATTATGATAAACTATTTTCACTTTCCACCGTAATTAACTTATAAAGAAAAAATTGAAAACGTTACACTTCAATATTTATTAGAATATCAAAGTTCTGCCGTAGAGCAAGGCCGATATAAAATCGAATCAAAACAGAAGCTAAAGCGCCCACAACAATATTTAAAAACGTATTTCCCGTATCCACGGAGGACACACGATGCGTTGCGAATTCATAAAATAAAGGCGATCGATCAAAAAATAATCAGACAACGCATTCCCGACAAAAATCTAAAGCCGAAAACATCGCTTTCTGAAACCGACGGAATACCGAATTTTTTCTATCCGTCGACACCTCAAACACTATTAGCGAGGCATTTTTAAATCAATTAAAATAACGCCGATGAAACATGCATTCACCATTTCAACCCGGCGTGGAAAGAACACCTTTACATCCCGTCAATTAATAAACGATTTTTAACATAGACCACCGGATGCGGGGAAAAATCCTGAAATATTAATCATTCCTCTTTTTACGTCGTCCTTTTTACCGACATGTCGAGCGCAAAGGCATCGGCGGAAGGAGGGAAAAAATTACATGCGTGACTGGAGTAGTGGTCCGTTTAATGCCGTCATCAGCCAACACCCCTTGACCACTACGGGCAGATGTTTGGAGGAAGGGGAGCAGGTGGACCACTCCGAAATAGATCGTGACTGTTTTCATAATCGAGTGAAAAGTGTGAGGCGTTGAATACCGGGGATTCGAAATATTCCGGAATCTTGGGTAAAATGTAAGGTCCTACCGGAAGGGGCTATCCTTACTCCCAAGTATAGTCTCTTATTAACGCTCAACTTTTTTCCCTCATTCGGTCGACAGAACTCCCCGTTGGCCCCATGATAACGTTCGTGACATGTTCGATTAGCTTATTCATATATTCATAGGTGTACCGGAGGGCACGACACGCAAGGTGAAAAAATAGACGAGTGCATAGCGTCGCATGACGAACATACCGAGAGATGCATGCAAGAGGGCACGCTTCTGATGTGCTTACATTATCTAACAGAAAAAGATTCTCGGTGGGACCTTCTCAAAGACTCTTATGTTTACATTTTCAAAGACCTATTTTCTATCCTAGCTATCTTGAAAAAAATTGCTAATACTTAACGATACTACTCTTCAAGTTAAATAGAAATAAGCTAGAAAAGTTGTGGAAATAGCGACTTGATTGGTATCAAATAATATTAAACTAACAGCCATGTTAACTTTCAAATTAATTTAATGCACAGATTATCAATAAACTTTAATTTTTCAATTTCCTGAATTTATGAGATTCACTAAAATAGCAATTACTATAGATTTCAGAAGGACACAAAATAGGTTCCAAGCAAAAACTGTAAGATAAACTTTATAGAAGCCATGATAAAGACGAAGTTGTATTGATTTTTACTAAAATTATTAACTTCCCTTTTCCCAGAAACAAGAGCAAATTTTATTTATTTTATTTATTAATACTAATGGGTTATATTAATATTAACATATTACTGTTATATATATGCTTCAAGTTAAAGTTTCTTCAAATAAGAAGAAAATACATTATCTCTAGTTATCTTAAATTAATAGAGATGTAAGTTACATAAAACATTGAAGCTGACAGAAGATGAAAAATATATTGATATTCTTCCAACTATTAAAATTTTAGAAGTGGAAGAAATTCAAAGGATAAATAATGAAAAGTTCATAAATTATATAATAGTGGAAAATTATTTGAAGTTTGGTGAAATCATAATTAAGATTAAAAAGAAAAAGATTAAGCTGACGAACACACAACTCCTGGTGTAATGTATGTGTACCAAGAGAACGATTGGATATTTTCCTTTTTTGACTGAAGAAGATGAATATACATACGAACCAAATGCAATATTAAAGATCCATTGGAGTCAATGCGACTTGAAGGACTGGAAACTACGGAAATCGATTGGCAAAATGAAGAAGGTCGATAGCCACCTCATTGAAGCGTAAAGAGTTTTAAATAAAACTCATCCTCTTATCGAACATGTTTCAACTTTATGTCTCTCTTACCGAACGGAATAGCTTGTTACGCAAACTACAGGTTATGTATTTTTCTTGAGGAAAAGATTTGACGTTTCCTGTTCTTTGTGTGAGGAATCACAGAAAGCATTCTGCAAGCAAGAAAAACTTCCTAATCTAGTCGTAATAAATAAAATAATGATCAATGTCTATGAAAGCTCAATACATGAGAGAACAAGGAATCCAAGAATCCGTATCGCACGACAGGAAATGTCGCTAAACAGCAACTTAACCATGATTCCGTACTCCAATTGTGATGCGAATCTAAAGAAACGGATTCGGGAGTAACAATACGACTACTGAAAAAATTTTAGATAGAATGGAAACCATTTTATTCGCTGAATCCTCAATATCAATATGGAGATATCGTGCTAGCTAGGTTTAAAAATTAATCTCTTACAATGAGAGATATTTATCAATAGAATAAATTCGGAATTAAATCAAATTTATTTTCTTCTAAAAAATAATTAAATAATAGGTAAAGTTTCTCTGAGTAAAGGATTACTTTTTATAAACTTTTAACAGTAGATTGGAGGGGAAATAAAAAGTGTTTTTCCTAAAAAACTGAGACATTTAATACGGAAAGAGAATGTACTGCATTATTTGAGTATATAACTTCTCTCTACACTATACTAATAAAAATTGCTTAGAATAATAACTCACATAATTGAGAAAATAAAGCCATTATAAATGCTTTCATGTAATTAACAACAGTGATATAAAACCGATATACCAAGAGCTCTTACTTCCAACCCATGAAATGAATACTTTGACATCCTTGACTAAAAGTTATAACAGCACATGATTGATGCAATAACCATCTATAATAACAATGCTTTCACATCAGGCTTCATAGTTGTCTGACAGACTCAATTCATATTGAGTTATTTTATACCTCTATAATGAAAAACCGTGATCTATAAACGAAGAGACATAATAGAAGCCTTTCTCATCAGAGAAGAAATAATTTTCATTATTGTATAATATTTAATTTTATTGTAATATTACTAGAATTGAAACATTGGCTAATCTATAAATATAAATTCCTTTGGAGAACCAAAATTACGATAAAGAAGAATGGAATGAAACACGATGAAAATTTGTTATATTATCATTTTAAAATCTAAAGTGACGGAGGTTAATAATCAAGTTAAATAATAATCACATAAATAAATGAATGGTTTTCTATATAATCTTTTCATGTACGCAAACTGTTTCGGCTGACATCTACTGTTTCACGGAACATTTTATTAGTTCGCTAAACCTTATGAAAATTCCATATTTATTTGGAGAAATTTATTTTCGATATTGGTATAAATTCTGAAATCAATGTGAGAAGGCGCGACTTCGTGGAATGCCATAGTAATAAAAACAACTTTGTAAATTTCCACAGAAAACTGAAATAAATTCGTTCAAATTCCATTGAAATAATAATAATATTTATACGTCTTTATTAATTCAGAGCGATATTTTGTCGATAACCTATAGAATGATGGCACTTAAAACAAAATTGGTGAGTTATACACATTAAAGTTGAATGTTCAGTATTTTATGATAAAAAGGATCTATTAAAAAGAATCGAATATCTTTATATCTCCTTTCTAACTTAAAATAGAATAATAATGCTGTTCGTCCACAAAGGCAAGTGAGGAATATAGGGGAAAATATATCAATAAGGAAAAAGAATGTTATGGTTTGCAGTTTATATTACAGAAGAGATGTCGTTTAACTCGTAGACAATATAAAGTTCCGATATTTAAAGTAAGACAGAATAGCTTTGTTTTTTGTTGACGGAAGTAGGCGTTAAATTAATTTAAAATAACATAAAATTGAAAAAATACTTGGCAAACAATAAAAGATTTAATAGACTTAATAAGCCTAATTTGGCAATTCCTTTCTAAAAATACAAATCACGAAGATCACAGGGGATGTTAAAATAAATGGACGAAAATTGGCGAGGAATTTACTTTTATGGGATCGCAAAATCGCACGCAAACGTTAAGCGGTTCAAGGGAAATACAAAGTTCGTAGCTGAATCATATAGAATGATGGTGGATGTTTATCAGAATGAGCGTTTAAAAGGAGATCAAAGAGGGAATTAAAAGTAAAGGGGTCGATCATTTTTAAATAAGGGTTTCGAGATAAAACGCTGATGAAGAACGTAAACTTTCTAAAAGGAGAAAAAGAAAGCTTACGGAAAGTAATAAACAAATAACTGTGATCTGGTCACGGATAAAGTTTTTTAAGAGATACGAAAATATGTAACAACTACATCTTCGTCAATAATATGACTGACTATGCTAAATAGCTTAAGAACGCAGAGGAACCGGTATTACTTAAATTTCATAAAATTACTTTGGATCGATTAAAGTGATTAGGATTTGACTAATAGTATGAAGATGTTGTCATACAAGAGTTAAACGTTCTTCGTAGGCTCATAATTATAAAATAAAAAAGGGAAGAATATCTTACATAACGATCTTCGAAGAACTAAATGGGAGTGTAAGGACAAATAAATAATGCCAATAAGTAATTATTATTTTCTTACGTAGCCCCTATGAAGGTGTTAAGATACAAATAGATAATTTTGAAAAATAACGCACTATCTTGCAACATTGACTTTTAATGTAATGTCGTGGTCCATATTTATTGGAAGATGAATGGATCGTCACACAGACCGCATAAAAGGAGGTGATAACCGTTAGAATTGGAATAGCCTTCCTCCAAAGTGTCCACTACTCAATCACCTCAGCATTCCCACAACCGGACGCCCCGTTATCCACTTCCTACCCATCCCTTCAGGAAGTAGCAAAGACTACATAAATCAAGTGACCCTAAGAGATGGAGGAGAAGGACGGCATTCGAGGGATATAGGTGTCCGCCCGAGAGCCAATGCCAGAGGGTGCCCTAATTGGCCCTAGGGTGGGTGCCGTCGGGTGACCGCCTCGCCCTGGCGCCGGAAAACCTCCCTCAGGCGGCACGCCCCTATCCCTCTGTCATTCCAGTAGAGCTTCTCACGCATCTATGGGTTGCATATGCCATGGCGTCATCTCAAAAGGTCATTTAAAGATTTTTTAGTCTGTTTCGTTATTCCATATGTTAGTTCCTAGTTAGTTCCTTATTAATTATAGAACTTTCGTCGGTCAATCAATATTTAATCAACATATTTTCTTTCAGTTAACGTCAGTTTAGCACTTCTCCTCAGGAGATCGTGCTTCGTCAATTCCTTGGAAATATAAAGATGCCAAAAAAGGAAAATCGAATTCAAATTTGTATCAAATTTTCAAGTACGTCTGGTACTTTTGCAAAGTAAGAATAGCATTTCTTCATTTTTTAAGTAACACAAAAATAGCATCTAATGATGTATACGTAGAAGATAATAAAGCTCTTAATCTATGATAAAATATGATAAAATATTAGCGGAACCGGACACAATATAATGCATGAAGGTATAATTCCATGAAAATACTCTTTAATTCACGAAATACCACGTTTTTAGCAACACATCTCTTGTTAGAGATACACCTAAATACTAATAGATGAAAGTTGAAGGGATTGTGAGGAATAATTTCGACTTTTTCAAACACCCTAATGCACACGCAATTTTGTCACGAATTCAACCCGGCAATATATCAGCGTCTATGACGCATCACGAAGGAATCTGCCGGGCCACCGCTAATAAAATTAGACGCAAAGGAACATAAATTACTTTAATTATAGACGCCAGTAGAAAACGGGATGACTCAATTGGCGAAAAAAAATTGGCCCCTCCTAGGTAATATTCTACCCGCAATAAAAGCGAAGGAAATGAAAGCGACGGATTTCAGTGGAGCGCAGTTTTTATGTCGGAAACCTAAGCCTTCCTCAGAATGGAGTATCAAGTGCCCCTCCACGGCTGCCCCTCGCTGGGCTCGCGCCAAGATGACCCGCCAGACAAGGGAAAAAGTCTTTTCGGGGTAACGAATGTGCGGTCCTCGCAGGGAACCGCCTCTCCCCCGACGGGAAACGAACCCTCTGTCACGACCTTCAGATCCACTCACCACACGACATATTACCTCCATCTCGGACCATACGTTTTCCTAAAAGGCAGAATGGATCCTCTTTTGGAGAAGGGGTCAAAGATAAGAGAATGAGACTAATTGAGAGAGTGATATCGAAAGAAAACGGAAAATATACGCGCAAACAGATTGAGAAAATTTCGAATGAAGCTGGTGAAATTTTATTAATAACGTCTATTAAACTTTGGCTAATATATAACAATTCATTAAAAAATCGATGCGTAACCTTAACATGATATAGAAGAATATTTATCGCTATTCTGCAATTAACGCACTTCTCATAATTAATCTTCGACAAGTTTTTTAACTCTTGTTAATGGAAGGTGATGATAGTTCTTTTCTTTCCACTACAAAGATTGACAATTATAAATATAGAAATTTAGGAAGCATTTAACTGGTGAATTGATTTAACATTGAAGTTTTAGAAAACTCACTCTTTAAAAGAATTAATAGATTAGATTAATCAAAAATAGAATAGAATCTTCTTCTAAAAAGTAGTCTTGTTAGATTTCTAAATTTATCGGATAAGAGTTTTTAGGGTGGAGATTTATAACGTCGATTGGATTTTTACTCTTGGTAATAAAACGTGATGTACTGAGCAAATATTTGCAATTCTTGAAGCAGACCTACGATAAATCTTACTTCGAAAAATGGAAGAGAAGGACATCAAAACAGAGGAATTGTGGGCATAGTAAGAAAATTAAATGGAACGAATATATTTTTGCATTGAACGGCTAAATAATTGGAATGAAATTCAACAAAAAGGAAAACAAAAATGGTAGAAAGTTGGTCTTTGCATAATGAGTGGTGAAAAATGTCTTTTCCTTAAGAATTGAAAATATGGGAGGAAGTTGAATGAATTGCTAATCAAAAATTGAAAACAGAAATAGAATGAGTTAAAGAGGGAAGACAGATACGGGAAGAAGGAATAAGAGTAAGGAAAGAAGTTGAAAAATCTTAAGAACATTCATAAAGGTGAAAGAGGGAATGATCATGAGAGGGTTTAGGAAGTGACGAAAGATACTTAAATACATTCGGAGATAAAGAGAATGAACTTGAGTCATATACTTACGCTAACAGGAAATTATCTCCAGAGAAGAAATATGGGATCTACCAATGAAATTCTAGTGGAGATAAAAAGAAACACAAGACATTTTAGGAAAGAGGAGATGGTTAAAAAGGACCTCGTGTGGTGGACGAGGGAAACATGAGCGAATGAAACGACTTCTCCTATCTTCCTAGACCAAGAGATAAGAACGGGCGGAGTGAAGGAGAATATTTCTGCGAACATGGCAGAGGATCCAGAAGACAACGAAGGAAGTCGTAAAATACGGAGGTAAATTTTAGGAAAAGTTTTACATTTCATGTTACGTCGTTATTCTCTCACTAAGCATGGAGAAATATCCCCTATACCTTTTATCGCTTCCGATGATAGCGAATTACCAGATGACAATGATCAATGACAATCAAAATGACAATAGAAAAGATGAAGCAAATATGATAGTGTTCCGCAACTCGTACATAATCGGTAAAATCAAAATTCAGTAAATATCTGAAATATATTACGTAAAGTATCATTATGGAAGGTTCATTAGATAGAGTATATTAATAAACATAAAAGAGTTAAAATAAAATGAAATTATTATAATTTTCATACTATGTTGATGAAGTTGTAAATTTGTTGTAGCTTAATGAATAAAACAACGCAATGAAATTTGAACAAAAGAATGAAGAAACACGTCATGAATTCACTAGTGACAATTTCTTTCTTTAGATGAAAAAGCGAGAGTAAATAGAATTCACGTCTCAAATTGAATTTGGTCACACACCAACACCAAAGCAAGAGTAAATGTACGTAAATGAAGCAACGGAAAAACAGACAGGAAGAGAAACGCATAAGAATCCTCACAACCTTGAGATAGATTTAATTTTTAGGTTCTTTATTTTCAAAATAGATATAATCAGTAATAATCAGAAGAAGGATAACTCAAAAATAAAAACAAAACTTCAATTCCGATTCTTCACTTTCTCATTTCCTTTCGTGATCTCTTTTGCTTTAAATCTTTTCCGAGGGCTAAGAAAGACATTTCCACTTCAAATGAAACTATTTCGACCACTGAATCGCAAAAAAAAACAAATTGTCAGAGATCGACTCCTCGGGAATTCATCAAAAGAACTTTAACAGTTTCCGGATATTTTCTAGTGCACCAATAACACGACTGACTTCATAAAAAGAAATGAGAGACACCCTCCGGTCTCTTTGACGGACGACTCCCTTCCCTCAGCGAACCAACACACACATCTGACCATAAAATACACGTCGCCTTGAGGGGTACCCCTGAAGACGAGGGGCTTATAAACAAGATTAAGATCAGTGTCTTACTTTGCTTCTTATTTATTCGACGTCCCTGTGTATGCACGTTATTATTAGGCAGAATGATGCGAGGAATAAGGACGTACGCTATTTCTAAAGCAGCATATTTATTCCACTCAGAGGAATGTATGAAAATATAGAAAGGAGCATTTAACTTTCCAATTTACCGACTCAGCTCGTCCTATCCGTGACAATTTTTCTCCGATGATAATGCGAATGCACGGTTTAACATCTAAGTTTCAAGCATTTATATGGAATTTCTCTACGTTTGACTTTCTTGGGAGCAAAGCAACACCCTTGTATGCATCCCAAAAAGAGGTGCGAAGACTAATTGGGAACCGCGGCGTATCTTTACGGGAACATTATTATTACGGGGAGTATTCAGAAGGTCTCAATTCCACCAAAAACGCGGTTCCACTTCCAGGACCGAGTTTGGTCATACGATATTCAGGAAGGCATCCAGTCGCGTTGCAATAAAAAATTAGATGAATTTGGGGGGAAACCCAAGGAGAAAATCTTAATTATTATGGAGGGAAATAAAACATAAGAATGAGTTACAAAAGTTACACACCTTTTAAATCCAATAATGCTTATTATACACTCCCCTGATCTCATAACCAATGAATGATGAGCTTATAGAAATCAGAACATAATATTGTCAAAGTTCATTTGATTCTATATTAAAATTCACACATAACTCGGTAGATCTAAAATTGATTTCATAAAATTTCAAACTTCATAATAAAGTGAGGGGTTCATTTCAAGGATTCTTCCGCGTATTTTACTCAATTATTGGATATTATTAGAAACATACGAACATTTTTTTTCTTTAAACACTTCGTACATTTTGCTAAGCACTTTGTATCAACTTATTCTCAGCAAAAAATACTCTTCGTTATTTCAATAATTTACCAATACGATTACTCTATATAATTCATCGGTATTAAAATATTCGACATTTAAAATGATGTGCCTTTTCAGAGACGAAAAAGCGGTACAAATGCTTCCACAGTCAAGAAGTGGAGAAATCTATTATTACAGCGCAAAGGCTTCCTGCAGAGTGGATAAGAAACTATCATGAAATTCTCATATGGAATTTTCCATGAAATCCGAGCTGAAACCAGTCTGACTTGCTCTTCTGGATTCATCTCTTCTTCTGGTGATGCCTAAAGAACATTTCCAACGCTCTATCATAAACCACCATTATACATTTCTCGGAAGGATCTGAATATTACGAAGGAATTCGTGATACTCTCTTGCAGTACCGCTTGGTGAATCTATAATTTTATTTCCTAAACACTAAGAATAGATATTTCTCTGTACACCTCATCCGATAGCCAATTTCAATAGCCGTGGAAGATATTTTATCATAAACAGACCACATTTTTGTTTTATTAATTAACAGAAAACATGATTTTAATGCGTAAATTACGTTTTAAGAGGAGTTGTAGAAGAGGAATGCGTTTTTTGTCGAAAATAATTTTTTATACGATTACAAGTAGAATTAGAGATAAATTTCACAATTATAAAAATATATTAACTTATATTATATATATATATATATATATATATATATATATATATATATATATATATATATATATATATATATATATATATATATATATATATATATATATATATATATATAATATCGGGATAGTATAGTAAAAGAAAATCCTTGAAGATAAATGAAAATCGACCGCGAAAAGGTTTAAATAATACATTGTTTTATAGTGATTTTTGATCGTACAAAAAGAATAAAGTTTCAAAAAAACGGATCTTGATACAATTCTGGGACAAAGGTAAAGATAGAGGCAAGTTATTATGATGGAACAAAGACTGAGAGGCGAGTGTTCGAAGAGGTAAAAGAAGAAAAGTAATTAGTTCCGTGAGATGATCTGCAATGACGGTCTCCATTTAGAACTGTTTCTATACTAAAAATCGTAGAATATATTCGGCCTAAGGGAGATGGCGATCGAGAGGGAGGTACCGATGTCGGACGCGTGCGCATGAGAAAGAATAGGTATTAAGGACGGAGGAGAATGGGCAGCGGTAGAGTCCATCCGTATGTCACAACAAATGCCGTGGATTTGCCATCGTCCGCATGCCTACGAGAATCCTTCGGCTGTTTTCCCTCTTTTTCTTTTGTAAACTCTTTCCTTCGTTTCATTGCTGAAAATACAACTAAAAAAGAAATGCAAAAGGGAGAGGTACAAAAAGGAAATTTTTATCAAATAGTATGAAGATATCAAGAAAATATATATATACAAGATACTTATATTATTAATTATACTCCGAAAAGGGATAAAATCTATATTTTTAGAGAAATAAAATGAAGTCTTAAGTCAACTTCTAGTACTACTAAGGAAGAATATTAGTATTGCTCAATTGCGCCACAGGATGGCACTAGGGACGTTCAATTACATGTGCACCAATATTTATGACTATTTTACATTTAACAAGCACAGCAATCAACGGTGAAACCTCTACATAAAAATGCATTCACCTTTAGTTTTAAAAATATACACACATTTGCATTAATAAAGCACTGCCAACTCGTGTACAGTTTGTTACACGCATTCACAATGAAGTCTCAACTATTTTTAGGAGAAGATGGAAAGAATTTTATACATATTCAATACTGTTTTCGCTTCACATGATTTACTTAGATCTTAAGAACGTTTCCGTGTGAGTAAACCGCTACTTTTTTTAATTGGTATCCCTAAATTCCCTTCCCCCCTGCCACACGCCGAAGGGCGGCTTGCAGGGTACTTATGTAGATGTAGATGTAAATTCTTAAACACGAAATTCACAAACGCACATAATTTAAAATGCGGAGTTTACCATTCTTCCGGATACTAATTTTAAAATTTTCGTGTTTATTAGAAACCTATTTTCCCTTTCTTATCCACTACACAACTATAAAAACTCCGACATAACGAATTATATATCCAAAAATCAAATTATAACAAAGGATGAAGACAAGCAGAATGGATGTTCGATCTAAAATAACAGTAGAACATTTAGATATGACTCTAAACGAGACACTTTGCATTAAAACGAGTACAAAGAGAGGCAAAGACGTTGGATTGCCTAGGAAGGTTGACAAACCGAACACGACAAAGGCGCGGGATAATCCTTCCGAAAGGGATGGAGGAGAACAGAATTTCCCGAAAAATGAGCAGCTTCCGAAGGGAAAAAAACCTCTTCCGACCCTTAAAACCCCTTAAATACCCTTCTTTGGCCTCCACCGGATTTCTATGGTAATTTAAAAGGCTCAACCCTTTCAAGAGATCATCCAATTTGTCGTCTTCTATGTCCCACTATGGTGTGCCGCGGGAGCAGGACCTCGATATATCTCAGCTGTTTCTTTTCTCTCACATACTTTCTCAACTTAGGACCTTCTGGTTCCAACCAAAGGATGAGTGTTAATTCGCATTATCCGATTTTCGGTTAATTCCGTTAATCCGCTTTGCTCCTTTGCATCCGTATTTCCTACTACTAATATACTTCAGTCATCCTTCTTTCACGTTTGAATTCGCCGATTCAACTCGAACTTGTTTACCTGATTCACACAAAGAGGTTTCTTTGACAACAAAACACCGACACGAAAAACTTCGTGGGTCATTATTTTAGCAACAGAATTTTAACCAATGTATCTCGCAGAGGGTAATATCTAACGAATGCTTCATTATCGTAAGCCAAGTAAACGTTGCGATGAATTTTGAGATCGAAAATTCATCTCGAAATCAACTCGAAAAAAAATGTCCATAAATAAACTTCTATATCGTAAGAAAATTTTCCATTCTTTCTTAACGACAAAGTAATTTGGAAATAAATATTCTTTCGAAGAGGTAAAAAATGTACTATGTGTTAAATAAATATTAAAGATTTGTCATACATTCTAATCGGAGATACCTATTTTTACGGGAAAGTTCACTGCCATAAAATTTATACTTGCGAAGAAAAACCAAATGAAACCGCATCAAGATAAAAATATGTACAGCGGAAAATAAATAGGAGCTAAGCAACTGTAAGGTCATAAACGGAAGATTTTCCTATTAAAACTTATGCTTCATTTAGCAACCAAGAAAACACGATTAAAAATATGGTAACGGGAAATTAACAGGACAGCCAATGATGAACGTTCCTTCTACGACATTGATGTTGAACCTTTTAAAATGTAAATATGAAAAGGGGACATGTTCTACTTAAAATATTGTAACACAGATGTAAATTTGTTAAGCCAATGTAGAGAAATACTTTCTCGCTCGGAGAATCAAATTTCTCGTAGAAAAGAAAAGCCTCTAATCAAACACATCAAATAGATACGAAAATAAGAGTAGAGAAAATGGGATGATACGCTGAAAAAATTGCTAGAAAAGAGGAAGTTGAAAGAGAGCAGAAACCAAATCCTTATATTACCAAGATTGCACCAGTATTTTGAAAACCTCTAGAAAATCTCGCACTGAGAAACTTCATTCTTCTAAATAGACAGAGGGAAGAAAATTTTTGAAAAGGTAAAACCAAAAATCTTGAAGAGATAATCATGATCATACATTTACGAGAGATACGTCAACATTTTTTCCATCCTAAGATGATGTTCAACCCAATCATAATACCTAATTATGAAAACGATTCCTTCAAATCTTCACATAGAAACTTCGGAGAACATTTAAATAATTTAAACACAAATTATGGGAAGGGGCAAAATCAAGATATCAACTTTAGGCCGAAATCAGAATGCCCAAATATTCAGGACACCATTTATTCCGAAGGAAATGGTATGGTAACAATATTTTGTTAATAATCAATATGGAATTGAGAAGGAAAAATAAGTCATGAAGGAAAAATAGAACGCTATGTTATGAGAATTTTTAATTGAATCAGATTTCTAGAAACTTTTAATGGATACAAAAAATTCTTTAAAACTGTGTCACAGTTGACCTTAAGTCGCTTTTTTACACTCTTTGTTTTTAAATCATAGACTTTTTGTTCCAATTGAAATGTTGGGGTGCAAGATTGAAAAGACGAAATTTACCTATCTCACTTGCTGACCTCAAGGCAAAAGTATGGAGAGATAGGAAAATTGACGCACTTCGATTTGAATTGGTATCCAAACGCACTCTTTCCGCCAACGCCAACGACTATCGTGTCCAGCAGCGGAAGAAGGATGACTTCGTGTGACTTAACGGATACATTGCCCCTTAGTTGACTCTGAATTGTGAAAATCCTGCCCTCACCATCAGGATTTAACACGCATATGTCTGCGAACGAACTCATTCTCTGAAACTCTATTTTTTATGTAAATCTCGTTCCCTCTCATCACAAGGTGCGAACCCCTAAAATGGTGAGGCAAATATAGACACGCGGAAGACAAATGAGCGGTGCAGTTGCTCAACATATGGCCTTATTCCTTGTTTTCATTGCCCAGGTGACGGGTCTGTTAGCAAATCGAGAGTTTGCCTTTGTGAGAACAGAAGCAAAAATATCTAATATTAGAACTCACACTCAATGCCAAAGATTACCGAGAAAAACCGAAGTGTTCAAGTTTACAGTACAGTTACCTTCTCAAATATAGAAGGGTCATGAATACACCACAAGAGTTTTTTAACAAAAAAGGCCATTGATTCATCTCTCCTATACTCATCTAGGGACTTCTGTCAGTTTAGATAACTTCAATTTTAACGAAAAATGTTTAAAAAACCAATAATTTTTTAAAATAAATTCAATTGTTATCAAAAGAAAATGAACGAGGTATGTTATTGTCTACAAGAATCACTTAGAGATTATAAGATACAAGCTGTACCCGTTCACACGTTGTTGAAAGAAAGTATTTCCAATTATTTTCTTTAGCTGGAAATTGATAACAGTTTTATTTATTCAATATTAATGATGTATTCTCGTAGTAATAATCTTAAAAGAAATAAAATTAAGGTATTTAAAATATTTTATATTGTAAAATAATTGGTAATATTTAAACAGTAATTGAAACAATGTAATTTCAGCACAAATAGGATCAATTTGTGCAGAAAATAGAAAATCCATTCCCGTAGAAAATCCATTCAATCCATTAGAAAATGCAATTTAAATGACAGGCAGACATTCGCGTTGGCTATTCTACATCTACATCTACATAAGTACCCTGCAAGCCGCCTTTCGGCGTGTGGCAGGGGGTGTAAACACCTATTCTATTTTACCGCGTATTTTAATCTATTATTGTCGCATATCGTGCGCGGGAAAAAGGAATTCTTAAAACGATTCGTCCTAGCATCTATTTCTCGTATTTTACGCGCATTATCGAATCGGCCTAGATAGCAGGGGGGTCGCATAATTTCAATTACGTCTTCCGAAAACGTACTTTCTCTAAACTTATCTAATAAACGCAATCTGGCTGCTAATCTTCTATCTGCTAATGTTTCCCAACCTGCGTCTGATAATAGTTTCGTTACGCTTGCCTTTTTATCGTAGCAATTCTTTACAAATCTTATTGCTTTTCGTTGGACCTTTTCTAGTTCGCGGGTACTAATTTCGTCCGCGGGATCCCAAATACTAGATGCGTATTCTAGTTGTGGTCTTACTAACGCGAGCTATTATAATGAAATCATATATACTATCTACATTACTTTATTCAGTATATAAGAAAATATATTATTACAGTACCTTTTCAGTTCGGAGTAAGATATACTAAATTATGAGCTACTCTACACTTCGCATCTCCCAAATCTCAACGAGAACTCATATTCAACTGAAGACGACCTATAAATGAAATTCAGTCTCCTCAAAGACAAAATAAATTGAAATGTAGATAATAGATAAAATTTGTTACCAAAGTAGGTGAAGTCATAAACTCACCAAGTTGTGGTAGAATATACAATCTCTTGTATTTATCTTATAATCGTTTTCATTAAATTTCGAAAACCACTTTCGAAAACTCCACGATAATTTACGTTGATATAAACAAACACATTTGAATACTGGAATAAATTCTCATGCGGTCTTATGAGAAAATTCAACAATCACATACGTGGTAACTAAGAAATAGTTTTTTACAGCCTCAAATTCATGAAAATTATCATCTAATTTATCCAAAGACTCGTAATTTCTGATCGTAAACTACATTTAATGACCAAATTAAGAAACTTTATCCAATTTCCCTTCTTTTGGTGCTACTTTGAAATCCATACGTTGGTTATTTCTATTTTAATTTTGAAAAAGAAAGGAAACATGCAAGTGAGAAATCGAAGATTATATGCATTTCTTATGGGAACAGTTTTTCCCTTCTGGAGTCGAACTGAGTACTCCGAATAATAATTTTTTTTCAAAAACCTTTCCGGGGATGTACCTAATAATTTTCCGAATTTTCACTACGATTATGGTATGGTTTTTGAATCTATAGAGTACAGACAGATAGGTATGCATTCATTCTTATATATATAAATATACGAGTAGAGGTGCGCTTGCTTACAGCAAGCAATCGAAAAAATATATCTTTTAATAAAACGTAACAATTTACGAAAGATTATTCGGAGTGTCATGCTAAGTAAAGGACATTTTCGCAGCAAACAATGCATTGACTTCGATTTCCCATGCATTTCTTACGGCAACATTATTCCCGCCCCGGCGTCGAACCAAGGCCATCCAACGAATTATACTGTCATTATTGGCTTGGGTATGATTGACTTTATAAACACTCCAAATTTCAAAAGAAAATTCATTCAGGAAGTACCTCCAAATGTGTCCTAAATTCCCTATGCATTTCAAAGGGAAGTATAGTTAACGCCCCCTAGGATCGAACCAACGACATTTTACGACTATCTTAGGATAGCTTTCAAATTAGAATGGTCCCTATAATGGCTGTGTGAAATTCTGAGCCTCTGCCCGGTTTGGAAGTGTCAAAAAAAGCTTTCGGATATATAGCCAATGTATTTTAAACGGGAAAAATAGAGTTTACGGGACGCTCTGGAATGGAACCCGTGCCACCTAGGCACGTGATGATTTTTTTCTATGTACAATATATACGTATCTATTTGTGTTGTAAGTTTGAATTTTCTACGTACGATATTAAGAGAGCAACGATTTTTTAAAATTCATAAATATTTCACCTCCTGGCATCGAACCCAGGACCGATTGTGCGTAAAATATTGCATTTTTCCGTAGACATATATATAAGCAATAGCTACATGAAATTTTATTCTTTTAAATTATTGGGAAGTATTTTTAAAATTATTTGAAAAACGGCCTTATGCATTCTTAACGGGGAAAATCGAGATTACGGGACGCTCTGGAATCAAACCCGTGACACGTAGGCAAGTATTGATTTTTTTCGAGGTATATAGTATACTGACCTATAAGTGTAAAAAATTTGAATGATCTATGTATCATATTAAGAGAGCTTCGATTTTTCAAAATTTGAAAATTTTTCACCTCCTGGCATCGAACCCATGACCGGTTGCGCGTAACAAATAGTATTTTTGCGTAGATATATATAATTGCAATAGCCATATGAAATTTTATTGTTCTATCTCAATGGAAAGTATTTTTTTAAATTGTTTGAAAAACGGCCCCATGCATTCTTACGGGGGAAAGTCGATTTTTGGGGCCTCCTAGAATCGAACCCATGATAGGTAGGGTGGATTTCCCAATTTTTCCTGAGTGAGATTTAGTGGGCCATTACGTGAAAAAATCGGCGGCTCCGTGGCCGAAGCGGTTTGGGCCTGACATTAATATCCTATATATATATATATATATATCCCCCCGAAGCGTCTATATGTATATACGAGTAAAGGTGCGCTTGCTTACAGCAAGCAATGCAATAATTTATCTAAAGTGAATAATAAAATTTTTCGAAAGATGCTCAAACGTTGCTAAACATTAAGTAAAGGGCATTAACGCAGCTGAAAATGCACTGAATACGATTTCCGATGCATTTCTTTCGGCAGATAAAATCCCGCCCCGGCGTCGAACCAAGGTCATCCTGCTAAAATTACTGTAATCTTTCGCTTGAGTATGGTGGACTTTACAAACACCCGGAATTGCAAAAGGAAATTCATTCAGGAAGTACCTTAAAATGAGTCCTAAATTCCCTATGTATTTCACATGGAGAATTAATTAACGCCCCCTAGCATCGAACCAACGACCTTTTACGACTATCTTAGGATAGCTTTCAAATGAGAATGGTCCCCTTAATGGCTGTGTGAAATTTTGAACCTCTGCGCGGTTGGAAAGTGTTATAAAAAGCATTCGGAAATATGGCCAATGTATTTTAAACGGGAAAAATCCAGATTACGGGTCGCTCTGGAATCGAACCCGTGATACATGGGCAAGTGCTGATTTTTTTTCTAATTACATTTTGTATGTATCTATATATGTAGAAGGTTTGAATAATCTATGTACGATATTAAGGGAGCTACGATTTTTCAAAATCTGAAAATATTTCACCTCCTGGCATCGAATCCAGGACAGATTGTACGTAAAATACTACATTTTTCCGTGGACATATATATAAGGAATAGCTACATGAAATCTTATTCTTTTTACTTAATGGGAAGTATTTTTAAAATTATTTGAAAAACGGCCCCATGCATTCCTGACGGGGAAAATCGAGATTACGGGACGCTCTGGAATCGAACCCGTGACACGTAGGCAAGTATTGATTTTTTTCAAGGTATATAATATACTTAACTATTAGAGTAAAAAATTTGAATGATCTATGTATCATATTAAGAGAGCTAGGATTTTTCGAAATTTGAATTTTTTTCACCTCCTGGCATCGAACCCATGACCGGTTGTACGTAAACAATAGCATTTTTCCATAGATATTGATAATAGCAATAGCTGTATGAAATTTCATTGTTCTAGCGTAATGGGAAGTATTTTTAAAAATTATTTGAAAAACGGCCCCATGCATTCTTACGGGGGAAAGTCGATTTTTGGGACCTCCTAGAATCGAACCCATGATAGGTAGGGTCGGTTTTCGAATTTTTCCTAAGTGAGATTCAGTGGGCCATCACGAAAAAAAATCGGCGGCTCCGTGGCCCGAGTGGTTTGGGCCTGACATTAATATCCTATATATATATATCCTATATATATATATCCCCCCGTAGCGTCTATATATAATAGATATAAATATATATAGACTAGCATAAGCGAATAACAATATTTATAGAAACAAGATCAATTTTTATAAAATAGATTGTATAAAAATATAATTTTTAACTCTTTTTTAAAACATATTCCCATTTTTTATCCCAAACCCATAAGATAACGAATTGATCAGAGTTATTTTCCTCAAACAATCGATTAAACTATTCATACCTAAACACGCATAAAGGATCTTTAAGTATTCAAATAACTGATATTAACAAATCATTACAAGCTCTTTACGTTGAAATCAGAAACATAAATTTTAAATCTACAATTTACATCTGAAAGAGTTGTATTAAATATGGTTATTAAAACTATTTAGATTATTCGTGTGCACAAATTTCAGTCAAAAGGAAACGACTAAATTCCAATAAAACATGATTACATTAGACTGTTTAGTCTAAGATAAGTAAAAAGCACAGTAAAACACTTACAACTTTAATATTTTAAATATTATAATTAAATACCTTATAGGTAAATTAACAAACTAATCCCGACGGACATCCTTACGAGACTAGAAAACGTTTCAGGATATGATGAGGTATCGAAACTCTATTCCACATAGAAACATGATTCGTAAAGATTCCTCATGATTAAGCGATTCTCAATCGTAAGGATTATGGGAATGTCAAAGTCTGAAAAGCTCAAATCCACTCAAAATAAATCTTTTAAGTATCTCTCGTTTCCCACAGCGACGAAAAACCATTCATTCTCTATAGCAGTCCCACGGCTAAAAGGGTTCCTGCGAGTGACCTCGAAGCACTAGCAATGAATCTTTAGGATAAACACTCTGCCTCACTTGCAGTCCTTACTGCTCTCCATTCAGCCGATTTTTCCCATTAAAACAGACACATCAGTCTCACCAAATAGAGGAGCGCTTTATTACCCAGACTCTTAAGGATGCTCAGCCACTCTTGTAAACGCAAAATCAGTTCAAGAGTATTGCAGTCCTGCGAATGTTGCGGCTGCATAAACATATCTCATTTTCCCATTAACGATGAGGCCATATCTTTTCTTCTTCGGCCACATATCACTTAGAGATTGTATTTTTCTAAGCTTTGGCAGCAGATGACGTTTCTTGATGATTAACTTGAAAGGTAAATAAACAGACTTTCGCAAGAAGTACATGTTGTGGAGTAAGTTACGGATGCTGTGAGAAAGATATCCATTTCAATGTCTCATCGTTCATTCAGCGCCTAATTAAATCTCCCATGTGTGGGAAAACAACGAAATTAGAGGATAGAAAAATTATAGACCTAGGAGAAAATATTTTCCAATAGGCAACCTCGGAAACAATGTAAAATAGAAATCTAAAATAGCGCAAGTAACACATGAGGAGAAGAAAAAACTCTGACTATGAATCATCAACCAACTTAGTAATTGAAACACGTAATGAAACGAAGAAGAGCCAAAATGAAATTAAATCAATGAATACTCAATGTTTACGATTTGGAAGCCAAGCTTTTCAGCGCCTTCTACTTCATGATAGGCGAGCCTTCTCGGGAGCAATTTATATTTCGTAAGTAACATGGATTAATTACATTACGAAAAGGATATTTTTCATCCAATCTAGAGAAAAGAAACGACCGCAGCCAATTCCATCACAACCCAGGCACAACAGCGTGTTTACGTGCTTTAAGAATGACGAAATTTCCTAAGGAATGGGAAACCGATACCCTCAGGCCTTTGAAAGTAGAAAAAAATCCGAGGATAATCCTAGGGACAGAAAGGAGTCTGAATCGTGTGGTCCATCCAAAGGGATCCTTCAAAGGTAACACGAGAAGGAGTCCGCAAAAGTGGCCCCGATGGGCGAAAGAGGAATGTTGACAAATCGTGCTCCACTTTACGTCCCAAAGGATTCGCTAAGCAAAGAGAACGGGAAAGTGATTAAGGAGAAGACTTTTTGCAGATGCAAAGAGGATGGCGTCCGGGGTTGGAGGGAGTGGAAACCTGAGAGGAGATCAAACAATCGAGATTCCAGAGCGTTATAATTAATTTATTTGTTCCGAGAGACGATGAATAAGTGCCCTCGAAGAAAGAATAGTTAGACTCCAGATGCGCAAAAACGCCAACAGAACTCAGTAAATAAAGTTGAAGCTTATACTTAACCTCGCGCTATATTCTACGAAATACACACGCCGAAAGGGTTTATTTATTAATGGAAGAAACGTGTGCAAGCGGTAAATCTTCGGATTTACTATGGGTAAACTTTTCAAATTTCAAAAACTTTTTATTTTATCTTTATTATTGATACAGGAGTGAACATGTGCTTTCAATGAGATGCACTAAACTGCTTGTTTGAAAAAATATAGCACCATTTTTCAGATTTATTTTGATGTTAATTAAAATATGTTTTCATAATAACATTTATCATGAAAATTTTCCCTTACCTCAAGGATATTTCAGATTACAAATCAAAAATATCATATAAATCATCACAAATCAAAAGATTCAATATTTCATTGATGAGATTAAAAAATAAAACGAAATAGAGGTTATCGCAATAAAATTGCGTTAATGTACAAAACTCAATTTATTCAAACTATGGAATATAATACTTTGGAATCGAACCTTCCGTCGATTGTTTATATCAGATGACATAATTAAAGAAGAGTGGTGCATCAAATTGATATCATAAATGGAGAAATAATGAAGGCTGGGAAAGTACGAAAAAAGTAACTCAGACGAATTAAAAAAGGGTTTGAAATAAATTAGGCAACCTGATCTTACTTTGAGGTGTAAAATGTTATAAATCTAATATATAGCACGTGTTTCAGATGGATCATTATAACAGGAAGGAATACTTCGTAGGGAAATTAAAGAGTCAATTCTGAGTTTCAGGTTTCTCTAACAGGCTTACAGAGTATGGGATAATTGAATACCTTAATACGACGAAAAAAATTTGAAATAAAAACAAACTCTAAAAAAACTAAATTATAATAATTAAATTTGGATAAGATCTAAAATTTCCGAGTGGATTTCTGTAACATACTACAACTTTCTCTTGGATCAATAAATGAAATATGGCTTAACTGTAATATAATAATATATCATAAGTGAATGAAATACATAATTGTCAGTTTTAATTTAGAAATGAAAGAAAAACAAACCAATATACATGTACATAATTCAGAAACCTTTTCCTATTATTCTCAGCAGCAATTTGATATTTTATGATTCATGATTGTAATGGAGCAGAATTATCATAAACATTCTCGAATGCGGATTGAATCATTTATTAATTAATTTAATTTAACATTAATTTAATGAAATTACTGAACTATTCATCAAAGTTGTACAGGAAATTATAACACCTGTCGTGATAATTTAATCAATAAGGGCGAATTTATTGATTTTCCCATGGCGTCATTTCTGCATAACTGAAACTCATCATTTAGTAAACTTTTTTCCACCAAAGAAAATATAGAATCAATTCAATAAATGAACGCAATACAGATCTTTATATCACTGTTTATATTTCTAAAAATGCGAGATAGAGATGAAATTAACTCAAATCTCAGAGCGCACGCGAATGTCGAAACTACACGCAAATAACAAAAACTTGTTTTTCAGAAAAATCTGTAAATCACGATAAATCAGGGTAAGCCTCAAATTACGATAGTTCAATCGTACGATAATAAATTATGCAAATCACTGGTACAGAGTGCATAGTTAGTGGAATTAATTATAATCGAATTCAATCTGCCTGATAAAAAGCAAAGATATGCTTAAGTAACGATTGGCAATCGGCGAAATTTAAATTGTCAGAACGATAATATAGGACCAATGTGCATACATAAAAAGAAATCCCACCAAATTCGGGATTCTAGTCTAGTGTGGCCTAAGAAAGTCCACTAAATGGGGAGAAACGTAACAGGATTCTCATTTTCTTACTTCCCTTAAGAAGAGAGAAATACATAAATCAAGGATAACCGTAAAGAGTGAGAAGGGTGGAGAGGATCTGTGGATATATGGAGTGGGGAACGGTTGTGGGACAACATGGACATCCAGGAGTCACACACAAGTTAATAATGAACAGAGATTCAAGCTCTCGAGGAATGCGTTCAAGAGAAGTAAGGGTCAGGACACGCCCATCCTGTCCCTTAACACCCATAACCTCTCCCTTTTTTCACCCCCTTTTTGCCTAAATGTTTTCCCTTTCTGCAGTCCCTGAGAAAGAGGCCTAATTAACGCAGGAGTTCCTTCGACCTCTATTCTGAATGGCTCTTAAAATTTTTATTGCGAAACTTTCGGGAGCGATAAGACATCCACATGTTGAGCGTAAATTATGCATTAGCGATTTATAAATATCCAAGTACTTTGTGCTAGCTATTCTGCATTGATTTTATAAATATCCAAGTACTTTGTGCTAGCTATTTTGCATTGATTTTATAAACAAACACACGCATGAATATTCTTCCAGGAATATTGATTCATTCTAAATCCCAGCTATAAGCATATTTGAAGAAAGAAATTTAAAGGAATTAATAAAGACGAAGTGTCTAATGATCTAAAAATTCAAAACATTTTCAATTACTTAAGATTGTTTCACATTCTTATTCAAAGATATTCTGAAACAATCTCATAAGCATATTTTCGAATATAAATTCGACATAAATATCTGACTCGACAAAAACTCAATAAGAAAACAAAATTAGGTAAAGAATGACTAGGAGCTTCAACGTAGTCATCTTTCTCAATCCCAAATTCACAAGACCTTGAGGTATTCATTCATTCTGGAAAGCCATCGACCTCTCTATTTCCCAGCTCTTCTAACTACGAAAACCTGAGTAACGGAAAGGACATTTCTCCCTTTCTCTGACTCACACGAGTACTATTTCCGACCGTTATTGCAAACAATGCGTCGAATTGGCGCCATCTTGTAGGTATGGACCATGAGGAAGTAGTAAATGGTCTCTACTAATGGTTGGCGCCGCCACAGAATAGAAAGGAAGATGGTAGATAGGAAGGAACGGCAGGTGGATAATACTTGACAAGAGAGCAATCTATTGATCTGATCTTTAGAAGGAACGAAATACACGGAGATAGGCGAATTCCTGACAAGAGTGCACTTCGCAAGGCACGCCACATATTTGAGGCATCGACAGAATAGGCACCCTGATAATGGGATGCAAGAAGGATCTACGACGGCGAAGACGATCTTAAATAATTTTTTCCAACTTTACAACAAACCATATAAATTAATAAATATATATATACATACTTGGACATTAATTATTAGGAGTACGTTTAAAAAACTTCGAAATATAGCCATTCTAATTCACGACTAAAATTTCAATCGTTTTTTTATTAAAAGAGAAAAAAAAATTCAGTAGAACTTATTTTCAGCTAACCGATGGAATTGAAATGAAAATAAATCTGTTCCGTGTTTATGTGACGGAAACATAAATTTTATTCCGTAAAATAGTTCAACGTTTTCAGTTTCTCTGAATAAAAACAATCTCCGATTCTATTAATGTAATTGAACAAACTAAAACAAGAATACCCACATTTTATGCAATTAAAAAAATAATATTCCAAACTTTCCATTTACTACTTCCATAAGTAATATGTGTAATCTACAGATATAAAGAACAAAATTAGGAAATTGGAAAATAATTACGGATACTGAATATCAAGTAAGTGGAAGTTGGTGCTGCAGGAATTAGTTTCGATATGTCATGCTATTATAGACATACATGAAATGGTATTCGAAATAATAGGAAATAAATAACAAGAAAAAAAGGAGTAACACCAACCGCAAATCATCCATCAGAATATTTTGCACAGAAAGATATGAAAAAGGTTAGCAAACCCTGATATTTTTGTTTGCGCGCCAGAAAACATGGGGAAATACCACCGGGGACACGTCATTTATCCGTGACAAATCATTTCCTTCGAAGGACATGAAAATCACCACGACGGCCAAATGGAAACCATAGGGTGAACTTTCGCAGGGGCGCGTGGGTGGGAGAGGTGCCTCCAGTAAGAATTCCTGGAAGGCCACGTCCGCATGTGGCGCCTCTCTTAGGCACACTGCCTCTCGGGTTTCGCGATTACCGGAATTCCATCGGAGCTCCGTTTTTCAGTATATGACCTACGTCCGTCTGTTCACGCATATTTACGGCATCTGACCCTTCGGTCAGCTGGTGGGATTGGCGGCGCCGAACCAAGGCATTTTTACCACTCGCATATCTTTCCCCTTTCAAACTCTCACGCACACCAATATCGAGAGAAACACCTTATCTCAGTATGAGAAAAGGCGTTTGCAATAGAGTGCCTAAACCTCAAGAGAGTTCTAGAGAGAGAGAGAGAGCTCTATGGGTAAAGGGGAAGGGATTAGATACGAAGTAAAAGTGAAAATAAAAGGGAAAATTCAAACGTAGATAATCGCGATAGAGGCATCGATTCCGAAATAGTATTCACAAACAGGACTTGAAACTTTTCGTTTGTTTGGAAACTTGCGTGAGAAACAGATGAGTCAAAGAATCACATGCACTAAAAATCGACCCTTTTGACAGTAAGTATGGGCTACTACTGTCCTCGCATGGCCTCAACGGAGAATCAACGCTGTAATTACATCGAAGTATCGAAAAGAGTTCTCCCCTACAGCAACAGAGCTACAAATAATTCTGTGGAAAAACACAAACCGAACTCCGCTTGTTCGAAAAGATTTCCTTTTTCGAAACACCATCGGTGGCAATCATATGGAAATTGTGACCACCATTTTACCAGATGTTCATACATCATCACACCCATTTCGAAAAATATTTTCTCCGGGTAAAACCACGAACAAATCTATCAACCATCCAGAATTTTCAATCTTCCTCCGAAATATATATTCGTGCAAAATCCTTACATGCCTGACACTCAGATCCATCCCGCGCGTGATTTGAATAACAGACAGAATTACACAACCGCGTAAAAATATGAACGTGGTTCCAAAAATCAGATTCACGGGTTCGTAAAAAGTATACACAGCATCCCCCGTCAAACCAGAAAAAAATCCTCCCCTTTCAAAAGCGTTCATACGGAATCAGAAGCGACATAAAAAAATCAATCGGTTATATGCATCAGAGGCCCAACCCGAATTGTCACGTGACCACCCAAGCCGAGCTTCGATCCTAGGTCCGTGGCATCGGAAAGAATCGAATGTTGAAGGGGAAAAAACTGCGTGGGACATACTTTTTTCATTCGCCGAGTCTCCCTAATTTTTTCCTCCAAACAGCTCTCCTTTTGTTTTTCGCTTGTTTTCCGGAGCGAGGATCTGCACGGGGACGGCGTTGTTGGGCGAGGATTAAAAAAGTAGGATGCGGGGGCGGCGATCCATTCTGCCGTTCCCATGCGACGCTTTTCCATGTCGTCCGTCCACGCGTACCACCGTGTTTTATTTCCGGAGGTTGTGATGGGAGATTTTTTCAGGCCAAACAAGACGGCTGTCACTCTGGCCGACCCGGTACACGCCGCGGACGCTCCCTTCCGATCCCTCGCATGTAAAGCGGAGACGTGGTAAAAACGGGTTAAAGAAGGAGACGAAGCTTTGATAATTCATCACAAAGGCGCATCAAATGAGGAAAATGATTATGAGTGAGAATCGGAATTATATTATTTGACCCAACGGCGCAGGAATTGAGATCACCGGATAAGCAACTCATCTCAGAGAAAGACAAATATATATATATATAAGATATAGTTATCACCCAAGCGGTTAGTACCTGCATTCGGAAATTAATCAGAAAGCGTTCTTCACTCTTCCGTAAGTTAAACTTTCTTTATACTTTATGATAACTTAAAATTATTAACTATATTATCATTATTAACTAAAAAGAACTTTATATCTGAGTTTGGAAAAAAATACTTTGTCTCGAGGATTTTTAAAAATTCAATAAATCATTCTTTGAAAGAAATTGAACTTGAAGAATCTTCGAAAAATACAGTATCATATGCATTTGTAGGGAAGAATTTTAAATCATCGAGGCTGTACTTTCGCTTAAAACTTAAAAAAATAAACCCAAAGTCGTGAAATGTAAAAGAATCGTCATAAAATATTTGATTGTTCAATATTTAGATGAATTTATTTCCGCGGAAGTTAAACCGCTCGTTTGAATGAATAAAGTCGCACTTCTAATAAACTTATTAACTTTTTATCAAACATGTAATAAACTGTAAACTAATAAACTGTAAAATAAAATGTAAACTTTTAATTAACTTTTTATCAAACATGTAATATCTTATTTTTTATGGGATTCGCAGTAGCGTGTGGAAATAAAATTGTCTTCTGTTTCGGAAAATCGCAATATTTGTATGCAAAATTAATTCAATTATCTACCCATATAACTCTTCAAAAACTCACCGATGTGATCACTGAAAAGTTGCTTGATCAGTTTTTTTTCGGTTGAGTTAAATGCGTATTTGATTATATTCCCTCCTTTGAAGTAAGACTCGATAACTGCAGCAGTAAGGAGAATTCAGGAGCACAGCAGTTGGCCAAAGGAATGAAAAGCAAAGAAAGAGACGATGGTGTTGCGCAGCCCGTGCATTATTAAACCATACGAAGCACTCAGGATCCCGCAATCATGATGGACAACGCTGAAAATTTTTAACGAGTTTTTGCCCGGAAACGAATGCTGAAAACTGAAGAATAGCAGTTTCCGCTTCTGCACAGGAAACAAGCACCCTCGAGTAAAAAAGTTCATACGTATCAAAGGGCGTTGCCTCATTTGAATTTTCAACGGCTTTTCTCTGTTTACTGAAAGGCCTTAACATTTCAATATGATGTTTGCTCTTTCAACTTTTTACATGCCCGAGGATTTGCATAATGAATTTCGCCGTGGCTCTGACCACACATCAATAAGGGCAAACCCAAAACAGAGTATTTAAAAAATTAAAGGTATTGGTTTGGAAATGAAGTATTTTAGCAAAAGTCGCTTCAGAAAGATTCGAACGAGAAGAACTTTAATCTCCTACTTAAAATGATTATTTCTCATTCCGTAATAATTAAATTGTTAATTAAATAATGTGTTTGAAAAATGGACTAAGAGATGACGAAAATATCTAAATACTACTAAGACTAATAATATGCAGCCAATCTCTGTGTGCTCAGTCTGGCTGGTTTTCACATTGCTTATTTTAATTTTTAAGGGAAACTAATGTACTAAATATCAATTAAAACTTCACAAAAGTTAGAGTCGAAATCGGTAACTCGAGGTAATGTTATGCTGATCGGAAACATTATAATTGAATGACAAGATAAAAATATTGTCAATTCCCATATGTCTTCATTATTGGGAAGAGAAAGGGAGGAGCGATAACGAGAGATTTCAATACCTTCGTTTGTTTGTTGAGCGAAACTGAAAAGGCAGCTCTCATCTGCGCGCATTCCCATAATTCCACGGAAGGAATACATAGCGGTGAGGGGAACACGCACCGTAATCATCTGCTCCAATAATGTGCTCCAATTGACGGCTTCTTTAAAATCCATGGACTCGATCAAAGAAGCACATAAACATTGTTAATATTAAAAATAAGACTTCCGAAGAAAGAAAAAATACGTAATTTAGCCGTCCTCTGCCCCATTTCACCATATTGCAATAGGATTAATAAGAAATAAGTAACTCTAAAACTGCAGATTTTCATTTCTTCGATATAACAGGATCACAGAATTTAATATAATATTTATTTCAGTTTAATTAACAATTATCGATTTAATAATAAAAATTTCGAACTCATTTAAGTTCATAGTATTCATAATATATTTATTTCAGATAGTTATAAAATTTAAATGCGGAATAATAACGCTAATGAAGTCTTCCGCTAGAAATACTTCGAATTGCGGTGATGGTGTTTTTTTGATACTTGTAAAGTTAAACATTTCGCGCACTTATACTTAGTATAAAGTCTTCCTCGGTATTTATATAAGAGAGATCAAAGCTGATATACTAATATATTTTCATATCGAATAACTAGAAACCACGCTTTGCTATACATGGAAATCTAGAGAAAGATTTTACAGGTGCTAAAAATGGATAGAGACTTAATTTCCACAGAAAATGCTCGACTACTACCAACATTTCCCAAAACGATAAATCAGAATCTAGGGAATAAATCTTGGAAGAAAGTCAGTAAATGATGTTCGAAGAGGGTCTCCTCCGCCCCATCTCACACCCTTGGGAAGAGATTCTCATTCATAATCGAATAGCTTCTTATAGTCCATTCGAATTAGAATTCGTCCAGAGTCATATTAGCGGGTGGAGGAAGGATAATAAAATCCACTCATGTTCCAAACTTCATAACCCATCGCCGGTTTATTAAACGAAGGAGGATTGAGATATTTAGTCCTTCGTTTTACGAGTAGTTGAAGATTTGAGTATTAGAAAATTATAAAACTCGCACATAATCATAAAAACTCATGCTCTCGTTTTCTTCTCTTCAAGAATGTTTTTAATTGCAATAAACCCTTGTGCTAATATTTTTATCTCTATTAGTTGAGACAAATAAAAATAGATATACTTCGATGATTTTTCAAGCTACACCAAAAAAGTATTAAAAATATCTAGTAAAGGATTCAATTCATTTATTTATTACTTAAACACGAATAAGTTTCAAAAATATTAACTACAAAGAGATAAAATGTTGGTCACTTTTCAAGGATAGTTACTTAACATTCGAATGAAAGCATAACAAAGGTCCACAAGATAAAGTAAAAAAGACCCGAATAATCCGACTTTAAAAAATCGATTAAATTCATTCATTATTTTAATTGCCACCAGCCAATCCTCTTCGAGGCCAAAATTTCCTCGAAAACTACATAAAACAAACGACACTAGCCTTTCTACATGCCCCTTTTCTCGTAAGCTATTAACAAAATTTTCCCGAGACCGGAAGTCTTATTAATCTTAGAAGGCATTTAATGGAAGGAGAGGTAGCATTCCCGGACTTTCTGAATTATAACGCAGGCGAGTTGCCAAGAACCATCCTCTTCCCGCAGAAGCAAAGGGTGCCCTCGCATACACGGTTGCGGAGTAAAAGGGCGTTGAAAATAAAGGAAATCTGAAGGGAGGCCTCGGCATGACCCGTGACCCTGTCCGACCGCAACACGGTCATGCACGAGAGGAGACGACGACACCCCCTAGGATATCTCTCGGGCACCCATAAACATTTCTTCCGCAATACTCTCACTTCCCACCGAAAACAACCCTTGCCGATAAGGACACCCCTTTAACTCATCCCAATTCTGTTCACGTAGGAATACACCAGTATGCTTTCAAGCCACCCAAATCGAGGAAAGGACACCGGGTCGAAGAAACGCCGAAGAGCCGTGAATTCCTTAAGGTGATATTCGAACGCAGTCCTATTCGCATGACAGATCGAATGATCCAAAAGGGGATGGAACACGGGGAAGGGATGAACGGCGACCAGATGGAACGAGTATCGTGACACCAGCGAGATAACCCAGTTGAGAAGAGGGTCAATGAATAAAGAGAGGATGCACAGAGGTGGGAGGTGTTGGAATAGCTTTGGACCATTGACTACGCTTTTGGGAGTTGACATCGGCGGAGGAGGGCGATAAAGCTGCTCCGAAAGGATGGCTATCGGAAGAGAAAGGAAGGACGTTGTTTTGAGCAGTCAAGTGTTGGGGGAGAAGGAGAGAGATTTTAACACGCGGAACAGCGCCCACAATTCACGCTTCGACAGATAAGGGGTTGGGAAGCGATGGAAGTGGGAAAGTTTAAAGGCCTGTTAAACTCTGCACTCTCCATTAAATCGCGTCGAAGTGCATTGAATGACGCTGGTTAATGGATATTTCTGCACGGTGGCGCGGAAACGAGGCTCGTCGGGCGAGGGAATTGCCGGGGGAATGGAGTTTCGGTAAGCAATTTTTCACACGAAAAAAGTGATTGGGTATCGACCGTTTTTGCTTAACATTCGATGGGTTATTTGGGAGTTTTTGGCGCCATTCAATGACAAAAGCCGCAAGTTCCAATCTGAGGTTAGTTACGACCAGATATAAGTAAACGATAACGAATTTCCCTATTGACATACCTAGATCGATAGCAAACGATGTAAGTGTTGATTAATCAGTACCTAGTAACAAAGAAACTTTATTAGAAATTAATAAACTCGATAAAAACAAAAAACACGTAAAATGGTACTTTTTATAAACAAAATTTAATAATCAGGTGACGAATAGAATTACACATCAATAATCATGTTAAGTTGTAAATACTTGTAGATAGATTCGAAGTCTATATAAAAGAAATCACTATAAAAAGCATTTTGACATTACCGTATAAAATCAATTGAGTATGACTTCCTTGGTAAAAGTAAACTAGATTCAGAAATACTGCGAAATAAAATTTTAGACAACGATTCGAGAGAAAAGAGACTTTTTTATTTTCAAAAGCTATTGTAACAATTAAATTAAATCGAACAAACAGGTTTCGACATTCCTGAGAACAACTTCACAATTTTTTACGAAAATTACCCAATATAATACAATTTTATTCTGCTATATAAGACTGATATTTATGGGAGAGACAGTTTAATGTTCGTATAATGATCAATCATATTAAAAACCCAAGGTTCGAAACTTTGTTATATAGATAAGAACCTTGGTAAATCGTCGAGATAAATGATTTTTTGATTGACTGATTCAATTCTAGAGATGATAAAATTCACCATTCATAAATTAAAGTTTCGAATTAACTACTCCGTCAGATTATTGAGTAAAGCACAAATATTCTATGAATGATCAAGTGAGACAGTATTGCATCAACATCAACGGAATTCCATTGATTTCTTTCCAAAAGAAATGAATAGCCAAAAATCTATTCAATGTGTCGTAAAGGTAATATCGAGGTGCCCATGCGGAAAGAGGTTAATCCACTCCATTCGATAGAAAATCCCACAAAAAGTAATAATCTTCCAATGTAACGATTCGAACGGCTTCCCATAACTCCACTATATCACATCCTTCTTCAGCACGGTAGCCGTCAAAACCGGAAGCTTAAGCGCATTAAATAACTGTATTTACAAGCAACGCATTAGTCTTCATCGAAGATTTTCCGATTGGTTGAATGATGATAAGGTAATAGAGCAAAAAATGCAGATAGATGGGATTGGCTTCAAATGACTTGGAAAAACAGAGCGAAGTGACGAGCAGATGGTTTTACACATCAAAAGTACTGTGAGGAGTGGAAGGATGGAGATAATGTTCAGTACGTATTTTATTAGGATGATATTAAACTAATTTCAGTTTTGAATAGTATTCCTATCATTAAAATTAGAGCAGAATAAATTATTTTTATATAACAGTCAAACGATAATAAGGGAAACCCGAAGAAAATATATGGAAATAACTTTTGAACTCGTTAGTTTCAGTCCTTGACTTTCTGGCGACCGAAACTTATTGAGCTATTACAAATGTGTGACCCATTTGAATTTCTTACATTTGGAAATGAGTAATAGGAGCTGAAGACGACGAAGGGAACAGCTAATGGGGTGGATAGATCAGTAAACGAAAGGAGATGAATGAACGGACGTTATGGGATATACGAGGGAAACACAACTAAGAGGATCATATAAACAGATGAGAATGAACATCTAAATTCTCCATTCTATTATTCCCCCTCTTCTATTTCCATCCTCTGAGGGACCACCCGCGATGTCCGGCAATGTCCACCGGAGGGACACTGGGAAAAGGCACGAATAAGAGCTCGCGTTCCTCTTGGTTTTTCAGCGAAGTCCAAGGGAAGCGACCCATTGGGTGGGAAAAACAAAAGGGACCTAACGGGCGGAACTTCCCCACCCTTCCCTTTGAATCCCTCTATGAACCCCATACTGCGAGACTTTGTCCAGAGGGTCGTAAATCACGCGTGTTCGGGGATGAGGAAAGAGGACTCTCTTTCGGACACACTTGGCTCTCAAGAGACAATCATTTCCCTCTTCTATTTTGAATCATTATCATCCCCTAAGGGACAGAGGAGACGTTTTGGGGGAATATACACAATGCTGCATCACACCCGATCTTTTCTAATACGGAGACGTGAGAAATGGCTTCTGCGAATGACCAATTATAACATACCGTACTTATTATCAGCCTCTTCGGCTGCGAACCAGTTTTTCAACTTCCTTCACCACATCCAATTAGCAAATAAATTTCCTTATTAAGATGTAAAAATATGAATATTATCATAATATTAGTCAACGATACATTGAAAAAACACTATCTGACATAACTTTACTTTATGATTTTTGATGAAAAAATTAACTTTGAATTTGAAAATAAAATTCGCAACAGACAAACTATGTATATAATTAAATAAAAATGACAAAAGTAAAATTATTGAAGAAGAAAAAGACTTAAATTTAGACCTATAATACCTCATACAACAATACCTAACCAAGAGTAAAATAAAGAACGTCACTTAATTACAAATATTTTGAAATTGAAAACCGAAAAACTGAATGGACGGTTAAAACTGAGCCGATTTTTTATGAAATGAGTGTAATACATGAATCTGAATTTACCACATTGTTTATTATTTTTAGAAAAGTTTACATCAAACATTATAACTGCATAACACGCGTTTTAGAATACATGTTATGGTCAAATATAAGACTCCGTACACGCGATATAAAATAACTCCATTTCGTAATAATCTAGTGAAATATTTCTTCTTCAACAAAAGTAATTTCACAAGATTTCGATTAAATCATCACAAATATTACTTTTATTTCTAATTTGATTTTGGATCTGTAGAAATTTTTGTTTGAAATCACAAGATTTCGATTAAATCATCACAAATATTACTTTTATTTCTAATTTGATTTTGGATCTGTAGAAATTTTTGTAAACATTAAATACACATTAACTTATAATTTCTATTTGAAAGAAAATATTCAATTCTGAAGTAAATTGAAGGGCTACATTCATGAAACTGTTTACACCGAGACATTAATACACGTTTATTTCAGATTATAAAATGCGGGAAATTATCTTTTAGAATTTGTATAGAAATTCTTCTAAGAATCATAGTAAAAAGTATAAAACGGACTAGGTAACTTTGGATTCCTTTTTGTACAGGATCACAACCAAAAAACGTCACCTTTTCCGAGTTAATATAAAATCTAAAGTTAAGCAATTGCATTTTTTAATTTCTTCCTGGACATTTTTGTGAAAAGTTCACTAGTTGCGAAGCAACTTTCTTTCCAAACTAAAACTAAGAAAAACGCAATCATAGAGAAGCTACCCGCACCACCCAATTAAACCAAGTGAATCGGGCGGGAAAAAATTGCAATAAACCAGGTGGATGGAGAACACAGTCCAATATAAAAAAGGCGATTGGTTTGAGAGAGCGTGTCGGAGCCGAAATGAAAACGGCGCCATCGGTGGGGCGATCAGAGAAACAGAGCGATGCTTTTTCTTCAAGAGAAGAATCGGAAATTGGTTCACGAGAGAGAAATAGATTTGAGGAGCCTTCGATAAGGAAGTTCTCATTTGTCCTATGCGTGACACTTCTGAAATTGGCCTAAGGAGAGAGCCAAGGATGGAAAGTACACAACGGTGGATTCTCTCTACAAGGTTATGAGGTCAAAAGAATGGAAAATCGAAAGATACATTCTTCCGAAAGATCAGGAATGTGAAGGATAGGAGATACGGACGAACAGCATAAGAGCATTCACAGCAAACCATGGTAAATGAATGAAAGCGAAAGGTTCATCCGCCAAAAAAAATCTATCTAATCAGAAAGATGTGAAAGCTTAAAGGAAGGATAAACATTGTGTTTAAACATAATTTAGAACTCTTGAATCACAATTCCAAAAATGAAAAAGAGAAAACCTACTCTTCTACTGCAATACGTTATGTAAGGTATGTATAAAATTGTGGCAATTGAAACTATCAGTAAATAAAATTAAATAATGAAGAATATAACGAAAGAATATAATATATTTATATAAAAAATATAACGAAAATATATATATATATATATTCATTTATTTTTTAAATTAATCTCATTTACGTTTAAATTTCATACACCGCTGTCCGGAGTTTTTTCTGCCTTTTACAAAAATATTTCATAAAAAAATCAATCAAATCAAAAAAAGTACGTTCTCCGTGCCCTTAGCCTGCGTTTTCAACAGATATTTAAGGTCAATGTTCAATCTCGAGCTAAACAAACTTTTCTGGCATTAAACAATGTTTTAAGTGACGAATAGGACACATTATTGACAAGGGGACCTTTAGGATTGCGGCAAGGGGTTTTGGATAAAACCGGTATGGATGTGTAGCTTAGAAATTATTTACAACAACCTGAAAATACTAGGGGCAAACGCTCCCTCGTTTCCTTGTAATTATTGTTTATAAGTCGTCAATCCTTGCCGCTTCCAATATAAACCCCGCAGCAACCACTAATTTACGAGTAAATGGCGGCGTGGTGCTACAGTGATAGATTGCTAATAAAACTGCACGTGATTCGAATCCAGTTTATACTTGTCGTGTTTTTTCCTTCGGTCATTTTATTTTTTTGGCAAACAATTTATTTAAATGCTGCCTTATTATTTTATTTTCATGGTTCATATAATTTAACGGAAAATACAGAAAATTTTAAAGGACCATAAAGGAAGCGGCTAGGATTGACGACTTGAACAACGACGATGAAGATCCCCTTGTGAAAGCAATTCAGACTTTAAATATCATCACCTTTTCAATATTTCGTCCGTGAGATTTTTGCCCAAGCAATTGATTCGAATAATAAGTGATTAGACAAAAAGTTAAGAGAAGAAAAAACAGATTGCACTAATACCTAAGTAAAGGATCATACTACTTGTAGTTTGAATTCTACTTAGCTTTTTTTACTTGATCATCAATATATATCTGGGGACATTAGAGCAACAGATACTCTGTTTTCCGTCTTAACACCAGCAGTTACTAATATCAAAAATTGCGCCCTATCGGTTTGACAAGAACGAAAAAAGGACGTTAACTTTCGTGGGCATCGGAGGTAAGAATCGGATACAGAAAAAGCTATTCCTTTTCTCCCTCCACCCATCTGACTTTGAATCGCACTTCCAAATCCTCTAACTGGGCCACCGGTGAGTTCCACGGCTTGTCGCCAGCTTATCGGTTTGTCTGGAAGAGAAAACACTCAGCCCTGGGAAATGAGGCGATGTTTATCTGTCGCGTCGAGGCGCCCTCTGCTTATTACGGAGACCACGCAGCTACTAGTCCTCCACGATCCATCGAGCACTCTTAGAAAATCTCCTTCGCCTCTAGAATCTGCCACTTGACAAACCAGTGACAAGCTAAAGAATGGATGTTGAGGAAGAAGTTGGGCAGGACAACCACAAATCGTCCTTCGACCACCTCCCTGAAAGAGGGTAAAATTTTTCCCAAATTCGTAGAAATGCGGGTCAAACACCTGTACAAGAGTAATGAGGGAGAAATAACAGCTTGTTTCCATAGAAGAGCCACTTCAGTGTAAACAATACCTGTCATATACGAATTCCCAGATGAATGTATGTAACTGGTTACCTGTTTACAGGAAATTTTCTGAAAGCTGTAAGCGAACGTTTTTCAAATTCTGATCTCGAAGCAAAATGAAAACAATGATGAGAAAAAGTTACAAATTTCAGAAATATAATCTCTTTACTATAAAATTAATATAAGTATGTTACGCATACATAAGATGAATTAATCACTTAAGGACTTTTTGAAATAGTCTTTGGTCTAAGTTTCAACACCCTTTGCTAAACGACGGTTCTTAAAGTATTTGCCTATACGTAAATAATTAATTTCAATATTTAAATCTCTTAAAAGATAATCTTGTATTCAAAGGATATTTCATCAAAGGAATTTACGGTCTTGAGAAGTGATAAAAGTCTTCGGCGAAAAATTAATAACTAAGACATAACTGAGACGACACGTCAAATCCTGGAGACCGATAAGAATAATAAATGCAGGCGAAATTGAGACTTAAGAGTCCCCTCTTCCATTTAACCCGTAAAAACCGTAAAATAGGTAGTACAATCGAAACATTCCTAGAAGATGAGTAAAATTAAGACGTTAAACAAAAAGTCGCCGTAAAAGTATATGACTGATAAAATAAAGAATTTTCAAAGATATAAGCTAAGCTACAACGACGAAATGAAGGCAATACACTAATTCAATTCTAGCGAGAAGATTACTTTTAAGGAAAATTTATTGAAAGGCGTAAATACATTTTCACTTATTCGCTGAATCCATTAGTAAGATACCACAATAGCATAACATTGTGAAGAGAAATCTACTAGGAAAATAATGTTCTCGTGCTCCCCGCAAGGCTCTAAGGCATTAATTTACCAGCGCCAAAAGTGCACATTGAGGTCCTCTTGGACGATAAGTTTGCCCTTGGAGGAGTAAGAGATGGCAATCGATCACACACATTACTAACGGTAGTCCATAAAGCAAAGAGGCAATGAAGAATCGTAAGAGATTTAAGAAGCCTTAAAAGAGATCGGTGCTAAGTGACGTGGGGAGTCGTTTCTTTGACCACCAAAATGGCAACATACAGGAAAGAATAGAAACGAGGGAAAGGCTAGAATACAGGGAACGAGGACGAATTCTAAGAATGACGAAACCCTATGCTCCTACAAAGACAACATTCCACAAATATGAGAAACAGTAAAGAGAATACGTAGGTGTTGGGATCAGGGCAAAGATGGAGGGTTCTCCAAGGGCGGAAATGAACGGCAATAACATTTGTTAGGAAATCAGGGGTTTAAAGCTGTTGAGGATAAGAATGAAGCGCGACTCCTGTTTGAAAGGAACAATGGCGAGGTGTGGACAGTTAGCAAATGCCAAGGGGTCTATGGGATTTCTCGTCGGTCAAAGAGAAACACAATGTAAAGAGAGATTTTGTGTGTTAGCAAAGGGAATGCATTGAGAGGGTTTATTTAAGGTGACTTTAGAGCTTTGCATGCGTTTCTAATAATGGCACGCTTAGAATGATGTTTAATTAAGGACACAAAGCGACTCCGCAGAGGCATTGATTCCAAAAACATTAGCTTAAAAATTATAGAAAGAATTTCATCTCGTGACTTTAGTAATTATGATAAAAATCTGGGCACGACATTATTCTCAAGATAAACATTATCTTATATTCAAGAGTGGACTATATCAAGCACACTGAAAATCTAATTATGTCCCTACAGCCTTTTAAGAATTCAGTATGTATTTAGAATTGGCAAAAGAAATTATAACACCCGTTACTATGGGACTGAAAGAAAACATATATTTCTGAAAAATGAATTATTAACAGATTATGTTTTATATTAAATTGTTATTATAACTACATAATTTTTAAGAAAATGTAGAGAAGATTTCCTTGGAAAATTATAGGGTTCATAGATAAACAATCCTGTTCAGCATATAAGATAGATGTTCGACTGGAAAAATAATGTTACCAGAAAAATACGCACTCCTAGAAATGTCTAGGCCACAGGGTAGATAATGAAACTATAACAATAGGTAAACAAGGAACAAAATATTACAGAATTAGCGATAGAATTATAAGACTGAAAAGATACATTGAGATAAAAGATGAAAAGAGAAAAAATGGCTTGGCATTAGAAAATACTATCAGGAAACGGTAATCATTTTGAATAATAGCCAGGGAGATGCATGGCCACAGTCGGACAGGCTTCCACATTCGAAGAAAAGTGCCAGACCACCCACAGTTCACAAGAAGAGGAGAAAGGTCTTCAAATTTAACCAACCCCTTCCTCTCTCACTCCCACTAAGCGTCACTAAATTCTTCTGAATGTGCCACCTTATGTCTCAAAAGCATTCCAAAGTTTCACAAGGAGCCGCGAACTGAGTGATTATCTCTTACCAAGTTAAATCGATTCGTTCCAAGGCAATTAAGAGAGGTAATTATTTGATAAGGAGAGGCTTCGGTTAATTTACAAGTCGAGCCTCTTTTCTTAATGAGTAAAGTGATATTGCCAAACAGTAGTAATGACAAAAGGAAAGGAAACTTGGATAATTGCAAGATAATTTCCATTTTAAGTCGTTTCTAACGAAGTCTTTCCGTTGCTAACATTGGGTTAACGGTTCCTTGGTAAAATAGTAAATAATTCAGCAACATGGTCAGCAATCATATGTAACGATAGGCAATTGGAAAGCTCACGATCTATAACTCCAATACACCTCGGATAGAAAGGAAGCTTAGAAGAATTGGATGGCAATATGTTTCGCAATTTCTTAGTTTATTTACGATGAGCTCTAAATTCCTTTCACCACGATCTCAATATAGCCATTGAGTGAATTAAATATTTGAGATACGATTTCAATGAGAAAAAACAATCCAAGCTATGCAATAAATTGAAAACGTTAAATTGACAAAGTAAAATCAAACAGTTAAATTTATTAAAGTTTCTTTCCACAAGGTGACACTTGATCACATTAATTATATACGTATAGTTAAAAGATTGACTTCAGTGAAATGTTCCTTAATTCTTAACATACCATTGAAATTCAAGTTCTTTTGCCCCTGCTATCAACTCCAATAGTATATATAAAAACATTGGTCAAATACTCAAGTACTGAGTCAAAATAAAAATTACATGAATATAGTTTCATCAAATATAATAGAAGGAGCACATGAGCAAAGAGCGCAGGAGAAGTTTATGTGGTAAAAGAGAGTAAATCGTCTCACACAATTCTAAGGATACTGGGAGCGGTCGAATTTACATGGGAAACCACAAAGTTTACTTCCCCATCAATAAAGAGATTAAAGGGAGGCGAGAGATGGAATTGGGGCTTCCAGAAAGCAATTGGCCACTTTTCCGGACAGCATAAACGGAGGCAGTCAACAGTAGCAGTTTCCTCTGTACCATTCAATCCACGCCGCCCATTAAAATTCCCCTCCACCTCTCTTGCTGAAGAAAGAGCGTGAAGTGGGGAGGGAGATATTTCTTGGCGGAGTAGGAGAAATGGAAGGAGTTAACATCCATTTTTAACCGCATGATCTACGACCCCTCCCGGAACCTTCTTCATATTTCATGAGAGATTATGAACTTTCGTTTCCTCCTTTTTTCCCTCTCCAAAAACAACCTCCCACTCTTTCCACCCACGTTCCGCCTTTACTCAAATCCTCAAAGCGTTCTTTACCCCTCTAACCACCACTGAAGATGCGCACTTGCCCAAACCCGATGGCAAACTCTTCCAAAGTATCCCACTCGCGACATGTTATAGTAAACAAAAGATTTCTTTCCTTTGCCGTCCTCCTTTTGTCCAGGTCCTTAGCAAACCCTCTTACTTAGTTAATCTATTCCAACGGAAACGCTTTTATACTAGGCATCTGCTCTTTCACTATACCGAGGAACGTGGATCAATCTCATTCATTTAAATCCTTCCCTACCTCTAGAATTCCTTTCAAATTAGTCTCCTCCGTATAAACCAATACCACCTAATTCGTTATTTCCGCTATTTCGGGTACACGCCACCATGAATATAGGATATTTTAAAACGAAGGATAAGGATATCAAAGTTTCGAAAATTCGAAGGATGAGTTACAGAAGGTTCCTGCAAGATTTGAATCAGAAAAGAAAAGAATTTTAAATCTTTGCGGTTTGTCCTTCGTTTTAATAAGCCGTAAACTTGCCTCGTAAGTTTGATTTCGAAAAATGCCTGCCTGCCTGCCTGCGGTTATTAGGTGTTCGGGCATATAAAAACGTGAAACGTTTAATTTATTTCGCGATATTTTAGTTCATTTTCTGGCTGTAAATCGAGTTTTCGCGAAAATTTACTGCACTACCAGTTGGCACTTTTAATCTTGAACACTCAGCTTTCAAGGTGCTCATGGTATAAAAACGTGTGAATTGGCTAAAATCCGTCTCTATTTCTTAGAAACTTAAAATAGCAGCCAAGGGCAATTAAATACAAAACATCATAACCAAATAGATTTGATTGAAGATTTGACACGAAGAAAATCAATCCCAGAACTCTATTTAAATTAATCTACAGCTTATAAATAGAAATTTCACGAGTTTTATCCCAAAAGTGGGAAAACGTAATTGTTTGGAAACTTTCATGATTTCCATAGCGAATGAATAAAATAAAGAAAATAACTTCTGACTTCCAAATGAACCTCAGCTGCCAATAAAACCAATACCCTCAATTATTAAAACACGAATTTGCTTACCAACTGCTAGAATAGAATAAATATGGCCGTTCAGGTTTCTTAAAACTCTCCGGAAAAACTTGCAGCATCACCCTGCGAACCTCAGCAAAGCCATATAATGGGTGTATCCGGAGATGAGCGACTGATACAGGAGAACGCGTTAAATGCGACTGGGTGATGAGTCGGCAATTGAGAGAAGGCAGAAAGAAAGTAAAGCGAAAGCTGGAACAGAAACGGCGAGTATGATACTGTTAAGATAGTCCAAGACGAATGGGATGGAGAGATTCCTCAGCCAACACGCAACGAAATGGAGCCACCAGTAACATTTTTCTTCCTCCCCCATGCAACATCTGAGACGTGTTTTTAAAATACTTAACACCAATCATCCGGCTACTGGCATACACTCACACACACGAGCCATTTCACACACATGCCTTGGAGGATGAACTAAAGGAGGTTTAGGGGTTCCAGTGAATCGTTTATTTTTTAGGGATAAAAAAGAAAGAATTAAAAAAGAAGGGCATTGGAGTATCCAAGATATTAAAGAGGAAGGGAATATAAAGCGATACTAAAATGATGAGGAAGCATCTCTAAATCCTTCTTCTTTCTAAAGAGGGCATAAGGGTTAATGAAGCGTCGTGAAAAACCACGATTGGAATACCGTTATTTCTGTCGGAGGTTACTGTTGATAGGAACGGGAGATCACGAATGAGGAAGCAATCCCTGGGAAAATGAGATGAGGAAAGAGCTTTTTGCAGACATCATACATTTGAGCATCGGCGATAAGTGTACCGAGCCGTTAGCTTCGGTATTTAACTGCGGAGGGCCGTTCTATACGTCTATAAAACGGCTAACGTACACGATTTCGACAAATTCAAATTAGTTTGAAATTCAAAGATCCAAGAGATGTGAAATAAATGAAATTTGAATTTATGTTGAAATATTTATAAATGTGAAATTTTGCATAAGATCATAAGCAAAACGAACCATGGAAAAATAATGACTTCTGGTACAATATTATATAATAACGAACTACGAAATACTAAAATTTAAAAACAAGAAAAATAGAGACGCTTTCCTTATCCATTGGTATAAGAGGTATACATAGTATTACGAGTAGTTGGAATACACTGATGGCACCATATATCTTTCAGATAAATCCGCCACAGTATGGATTCAAGATGGTTTCTAGTCACAGATATCGATCCTCGCTTATGACAACTGTCGAGGCTGATTCGTAATTGAAATCGATTGCTTTTTTGAGCTTAAGAAATTCAAGTAATCTTTTCACATCTTCCGTTTGTTAGTATTGTCTCTGCAATTAAAAGTAATCAGAAATCGTCGTAAATGATTCATGAAACCCTTTATTCCCCAAATAGAAAAAAGTAAATCAGAAAGAATCGAATCCGAAAAAGCTTTAGTTCGGAGTCTGCTTCGGACCTGTTTAAATGTAATTTTTTAATAAGAGTTTTAGTTGTTCACGATACTAACTCCATTTTTGGAAAAATACACTTAGGCTTTACTGGATTTAAACTCATTTTATTTACTTATAAACTCTAATTTTCAACTTTGCGTCAAATATATCGAGAAAATTTCGAGAGGTAATAGGCAAATAATATTAAGAAAATATTGATAAAATAATTAATTTAACATTACTTAGACGAATAATCTTTAATTAATATCGGGTCATCTGAAAGATGTACGGGTGGGATCGGATTTGGCTTGGATGGGAGGAGACTGTTATTAAAATATGAAAGGATCCAATGATGATGCAGCAACTGGATGAATGGTTGGAAAGGATGAGAAGATAGCAGAGATAGGAACAGAGCAAACGAGAAAAGGAGTGGATACCTTTTTTAATGATGCCGGACCAAATGCAAAAGTTATAGGGAAGAGCAAAATAGGAACTTGGGCAACAGGTGAAATGAGAAAGTATTATCTACCGAAGAACAATCAAATTGGAAATAAAATTTCTGATACACTTTACCAATAGAAGATGGATGAGAAAATGTTACTTTTATAGAAAAATTAATTATACATCCATGAAGACAACAGCGTACTTAAATTTAGAATATTTTATCAACTTAACAATAGTGAAACGAATTAATTATTTTGAAACTAGAATATATTTATATCGAATATTGCAGTTGATACAGAGTTTTTACGCTTACAAGTAAGGGTTGGATGATGTCTTATTAGACAGAGTTATTCGCACGAGGAAAATACTGAAGGCGAATTCAAAAGCAATCACCAGAGAATGATTCGTGCAATTAAAATATGCTCCAGCACAAGACATGACATGTAATGCCATATTATGCAATAATTATTTCTCTTTCCACGCTTATTCAGAAAAATTTGGACCTGTTAATATATAAAATTAAAATGAATATCAAGGAAAGGAATATATAACATAAGCGTAAAAGTTATTCCTTCATTAGACTAAATTAAAAATTGACTTTTATGGTCTATTTTACTTTCTCTAATAAAATTTATAAGCTGAAAAGGGATCATTTCAAGAACTGGAGTTGCCATAATACTAATGTCCAATTCTATAAATCAAGTCTTACCCTTGGGATACCATAACTAGACCCTAATTTTTGTAATGAGTTTGGAGGAAGGCAGTGACCAAAACACAGCACCTTTCTATGTAACTAAGATAAAGGGTCAAGACTTCCATAAAATCCAACCCCGAACGTATCCTGTAAGAGCGGATTTATGCTAGTCTTGAGCTCAAATCCTCACTCTGTCCCCGAAACACCAAGAACTAACAAGTTGCAAGTAAGAGCCTCCTGTTACTCGCATAAGCGACGCTTTCCCTTAGGAAACTCATCACCCTTCCCTCCCACACAATCTCCAGAGGCAATTCGTCATCCAAACTTTCAGATTGATATTAATTAATTAAAACCAGTCGCTTGGGCGCAATATGGCACGCATGGGATGGACCGCATCCTATTGGTCATTCTCTCAGCCCTTTGGAGCATCTTCCCCATATATATGCGACAGGGAGAGCGTCGCGGCGTGTACCGCGGGATTGGACCGTCGCCGCAGGTTATTTATTCCGTCAGAATTTATTTGGTCGCGACCCAACAGGAGGCCATCTATTTGAACGCACTCTCCCCCTTCCGTGACCGTCCCTTCGCAGCTGATTAACCCGGGTGTTGATTTAATTACAGACTCCGTAATTGGTGTCGTTCTTCTCTCGACTTTCCCCCTCCTACTCGATGGTTGGACGATGGGGTCGAAGCATTTGGACCCCCATATTCTGCATCCCTTCGTGTATCGTCCTATTTTTGCCCCCGAAAACACTCATGGGCACGCCCCTTCTAGTCCTGTGTGTGCTGGGCCACCGTAGTCCCTAAGATATTTCCACGACGTGGATCCCTTACAACCTCGTATAGCCTCTGCATATTCATCGAGGCGTCCTTCGTAACCTCGCTATGGTTTGCATAAGTGCCTGTGGTGGGTGTGGAGAAACTCTTTTGCGGGGGAAGAACACGATATAGGAGAGCATTGGTGATGGAGAGAGATAGTGCGACCAAAGTTAACCATCGTCTTGGAAAGAATACACTGTGGAAGGGTGCTCTTGAGAGAGAAATAGTATTTACGTCCTTACCTTGACCTTTGGTAGACTAGGGTCCTCAGAAGCCAGTTTTGCCAAGTCCTGGTAGTTCCCTTGCGCAGCTCTAACCAGCCACTCTTTCGTCTTCGCGTTAAGCTTTAATTTATCAAAGAAAATAGATGGAGAAAAGATCAAGGAAATGTTTAAATAATATTTTTGGTATTCATCATGAATATTCATATTAACTCCATTTATTATACTGTACTTTATGCTGATAGATTAAAAAAACTCTAAATTTCCGATAATTACTTGTAAAGCCCTTAAAAAGATACAACAAATGTTTCAAGTCTCATTTTATCAACGTACCGACAAGCACTAAAGAGAGAGAAATAGCAAGGTTTAAGTTAAAAGATAACTAAAACGCTGATATAAGAAGAATGTTTCCAAATATTTAAATCAAGCATTTAACTAAACGAAAGGAAACCATCATTATTAATCGATGTAGAGGCAAGACAATGAATATTTTACGTTACTAAATCGCTATCAGTCAAAAAATACGATTTGATGAGAGAGCAACTTTTGGAGCAATAAAAAAGCAATTAGAAAGAGTAAACGAATACTAATTGAATACGCTGACTTTTTTCTGGCGCCGTTACAATCAATCTGGTGAAACAATTTAAACCGCGACTTGTAAATGGCGGAGACCATCCAAGCGATTTCAAAGAGGCGTTTCCTTACAGAACAAATATCTGGAAGCAATACCAGTAAATTATGCAAGATAATACCACGAGATAGGCGAAAGAAAAACTCACCGATGTCACTGATACTCGGTCGTCGTCATCTAAACCCTGAAAAACAGAAAAATAAAATAAAATAATGCAATATCAACGAAAAAAGAATAGTTATGAATGTAAATTTAAATTAAAATAAGGCATGATTAAACTCCTGAGTGTGCGTTAAACATCAAAAAAGCATGCAAGTGCAGACAAAGTATCAGTGCTAATATTAGAAAACAGTGCATATTTTTAAATAGTAAAATAAACAAAAACTCCACAAATTACTCTAATTTGCCCATTTAAATGTACAATATTTAATTTTCAAAACTCATTAAGTTTTGTAGCTAATCATTTAAACTTGATTAATGATCTAAGGACGAAAAAATAATTGTATCAACTATGGGGCAACCGAGAATAACTTGCGATAGCCGACTCTTCTTCAAAAAACGTAATTCTAGTAATTTAAAATAAATATTCAATTCGGATTATGTCCTTTGTGATGGCAGTTATTATCTCAAAATAAGAAACAGAAAAATGTTCCAACAAACTTTGCTGCTAGAGGAGCAAATCATGTGCAGTCCGACTGGATTACAAAAGGCGATGTAGGAGAGATGCAACCGTCCGTCGGGAGCCGTGACATCGAGCAATCTCCTCTTCTGAGCGAACGCCCTTCGGGGACATCCCCCGCCGCGTGGCATTGACTGACAACTCAGACTATACGATAGGCGGCTGGGGAATTGATTTTATAATCATTTCAATAGCCAATGTTATTTGTTGACCGTGAGGCTGTGTGATGGACACGAGTAGATAAGCAGGGTGGAGTGGATCTTTCGCGAAGAACGACCTAAAAGGATGACGCGGGGGAGGAGGATGACTTAGTAGAAGAGTCCTGAGGATTGGAATGTGAAGATTCTTTGGCCTCACTCAAACCATTCCGTCTGGCACGGGGCGTTTTATCTTTCCCATCCCCCGGCTAATAAAACCATCCTAACCAAACGGTTACAAAAGGGTTTACAAACATTCAGCTGCCATTCAAAGAGTGCGGCGTGCTGTGAGGGCCAATTCCCACGGTCCGTACCTTAGCTCACCTCCTCGGAGCTTAAACGTTTGATATGACTAATTATCCCTCTTATTTGCTCAAAGAAGCTTTTTGTACCGGAATATGTTTTATCTTCTTTAATTCCTGATTGAGTGCATTCTTGAGAGAATGAAGCAAATAAAATGTACTTGATTCCCTACTTACGTATGAAAGCAATAAAACAAACACCCATTCAGGGATGAAATTTCCTAGAATTCTTAGGTAAAATCACGAACTTCTATAAAAACTAGAAAAGAAGAGTTATTCGAAGCATTGTTCCTCTAATTCTTAACTCAATTCACCAAGTAAGAATCTATGTAAGGGGAAAAATAAATAAAGTGGTGAGAAGAGCCTTCCAACGTTGACTATTACATTAGAAATCCAGTGCTTTAGTTAGCAAACAAGTGTTAAACAACGCGACACGCATACTTTATGAATTTCGAAGAACATTATTCCATTTAGATTCGAGATAAAAACTAAAAATTACGATCGAAAGAACTATTTTCCTAAAATATTAGTTCCCGAAGAAAAATGTTAACGCCCAAATCAAAAGTCAAACATAATATATACGCAGATAGAGAAAATTGATAATTTGAAAAATGAAAAAAATATGTACCATCCAAGACAAAGAGAAATTTTCTTTATCTTCGATGAATTAACATCATGGAGCATTACATTATTAGAAAACATAGCCAATAATAGAGATTATCCCCTTCAAAAAATATTTACAATATCGGAATATATTCGGTAAGAATCATCACTTTTAAGGAAGAAACAAACAAATCGATGAGACGTAAAATTTGTAAACTTAATCTTAGGGATGAAACAGTCATTTTGCGAAAAGAATCTCATTTGAAATTTTCGAATTCAGCAAACATCTAAAGCAATTCGGTGGAGATCGAATGAAATTACTAAAATTGCAAGTCCAAACTAATGTATCCCGAACAAACAGAGATCCCTCAACGCTTTATACGAGAGACCGCATAGTAGCCGGCTCGCTTTGACCCGACTAAAACAAACAATTCCGTTGATCAGAGGGAGTTGACCGACGACAATATGAATCACAAAGATTATTTACAAATACACTTTACCGATCAGCATCCTATTCCATTCCACAAAATTCCCGCTCACACAAAAGCACGGACACGCATCCAATCCTAATTTTCCTTCAAACATCGGCGGTCACAAAGGACCTCGAAGGGCCTCTTCATCAACAAGTGGTCCGCGATGATCGACCTCTCAACAGAGCGACGGAGGCAAAAACGGATGATGGACGTAGAAAAGGGAACAAATAGGTAAATAATGGGAATACCCGGAAAAGCCCATTCTTTGGGTGCAAAAAGGGGTTCGGCACGCGGCCCGGAACAGAAGCGGCGCTTTTAACCGCCGCACCCGACAACTGCGCCGCGGGAATCCTCATCGGGGAAAGGCGGTGATTGGAAGCGCAAACACCTGCCCTTCGACGGAAATGGAAGTTCCTCACAGTAGATTAAATTTTCAATCAGCGAGTAGTAATCGCGTTGTCAGGGAAGCGGAGACTATTAATCTTCCAAAGAAAACCTAAATAAGACTTGAGCCTCACTGCAAAGGCAAACACAATTAACGCGGAGATTTATGGCAGCCGAACGTCTCGAGTCTATTAACCGATGCTGGGAAACCCGGAAAAGATCGAATCAAAGAGGGAGGACCAAATCGAAGGACTTTTTATCATAACTTATGGCTCTTAGAAAAACGAGGTGTGTCGAGATATGATTTACATTCGCGCCCGTCTTAAGCGCCGTTGATTGCTATCGAGGGAACAAAGGCTGAGAGATGCTGATCGGAGGCGGTTTCCGACTGATTTAATGCACTCGTTTTTCAGTTCGCTTTAATTAGGAAGATCGAATACGTTCCTGTGATAGAAAAATAAATTCGGCGCGGCTATTATTATTATAATTTGTCGAGAAAAGACTGGATTTATAACGGCTACGATGCCACTTTGTTTGTTTTAGAAAGGATGTAATAGTATCTCTCGATTACTGATTGGAAAAACTGGTTTCAGAAGTATTTACGAGCAAAAAAATCAGTGATGAATGAGAAATGAAGCTCCATTCGTAGATTCTCGGAGAACTGAACGAATCCGCTATTTAAAGAATCTTTTTTATCTAACTCAATTGTTAAAATGTTGATTATAATACATAAAATACAAACATATTGATGATTTGAAGAGGTTAATTATATTTAAAGGAAATACAGCATATAGTCCAACAGAATCTCCCTACCTGCAAAAAAATATAAATGCAGGCTTTGGGAAATAGTCAACTTCCCATTTCCAGAACGTTTAAATATGATGTTTTAAAAAAATGGGATTGGAATGTCTGGTATTTTCGAGCGCTTATGTATACTAATATGCATCAAAATTGCCAATAATTTAATCGCAAATAAAATAAGACTATTAAAATTGGTTAATATTCCTTCAACTAGTATCCTTTTCATTGTTGTTTACGTACTCACACTTCCTTAAAACGACCAAAAATTTTTAAGCACAAGATAAAGGAAAAGAAAAAACTAAATACAACGTAAGCCAACAGAGGCGAACACTCTATTCAACGCATTTAAGTAATCCTACTACACCAGTTCTTTTATCCCACGTACATTTACGCATTCAAACAAAGTTGGCAGCGCATCAGTTCCTTTTAAGCCTAAGAAACACGTCAAAAGAAGGGAGACGACTTCGGGAAAGGTTTTGAGTGCATTTGCCAGCGATCTCGCTTTGTGTCCCCGAAAAGACTATGCGGGATTCTAATACCATTTCCCCGAAGAGGGGGGTAGCGGTTTATGAGGAAAAAAACACTCCTTTGTACCACTGCCGCTTTTTTCTCCTTTTGCAGAAACTTCTCATGATCAAGGGAGCAGTTGCTGCCCACTATAAGTGTACGAGAAGTTACTGTAGTATTCAGATAAACCGTTCAAAGGGGCGGAGTAAAGAATGATAAATAAATAAATTAATTAAAAGAGGAGGGTAACAGGGATAAATAGACCAATAATCTTAAAAAAAATTATTTCAATTCGAAGGGAACTAATTTTATATTTAAATACAGAGTGACTCAATATAGATCACAAGATTAGAGAGCTAATTCTAAGATTCAAGATATTGTACAAATTTCTGGTTAGTTCACAACAAAAATAAGAAAATATCTCAAATAGTCCATTGATAAATTTTTCCCTCAGTTTGACGAATATCAAATAATATTCTTTTCCTAAGTTAAATCTATTCAGATATCTGGAATAACTAATGTTGAATTAGGCTAGAGTCGGATAAAAATACTCACTTCTGACTTCATTAGGGAACATTAATGGCATTATAATACATTATACTTGAGTCTGGTATAATCTGAATTGTATAGTATTACAATGCAACAGCTGAAATAAACCCGATTCTCAAATTTGAAAGGGTAACGATTTGAGAAAATGAATTCATCCCATGAACTACGACACAAGCGTAGAAGCCGAAGATAATAAAGAAGGAATAGAGACAGAAGATACGTCTGTAGAAATGGCACTAAGAAAAATCACCGAAGAGATTACTCCAAAAAGGAGTTTCTGGAGGATGTCGAAGAGGGAATGAAGCGGGAAAAGTATCGAAGTTTGCTTCGCTCCGCAAGTTTCCCCTCAATACCAAAGTTCTTCCGACCGCCAAAATCCACCTCATCCTCCTTGGAGTTTTCCTTCTTGTACGAACATTGAGGAACGCCGGAGGGAATGGCATCTAGTCTTGGCAAAACTTCCGTCGCACACTACCGACGCCTAGCAGTCATCCGTTCCTCACATTTCCCTCAGCACACATCCAAATTCTCCGCTCGGCTTATCTCCAAGAGATTCTCTCCGACACCCGAATTCCACGGCTCTTCATTTTACGCACCAGCGATATTCAAAGAGCCTTGATCATTCAAGTAATACAACAAGATTGATGCGTCTAAGGAAGATGAATTTCGCGAACATTCAATAAATATTTCCCTAATTCATTAAAACGGTTACAGCTAAAAAACTAAAATAAATATATTTCCTCCTGAAGCTTTGCCAATAGAAATAATACACAGAAACTATTCCAAACTTCAGCTTAAGATAACAACGGTTAAATTCCTCAGAGTTATAAGAAAAAAATATAAATGAATTATACATTACTATAATTTAAGAGTAAATGACAAAATTAATTTTCGTAAAACATGAAACTACTATGAAAATAACTAAATAATAATAATATTGACTTATTGAATATTTAATATTGAATGATGTTCATAGGTATGCGCAATCACAATTAGATACAGTATTATTATGATTATATACAGGTATTAAGATACAGATGCGTAGATAAAGAATGAGGTTCTGCTGGCTAAACTTACTGATCTTTATGTCTTCCAAATCCATCCCTATCAAAGCGGAGGAAGAAAGCCAAATTCCGACAGTCATCACTGACACTGACATGTTTTGCAATGCCGCTCGTTCGATCATCATCACCTCATGTTTAGGAACATTTTTCAACGCGCTAATTTTGCTGAATCTAACTAGATTATGCGGTTATCATTACTCAACACTCAGTTAAATTGCGTGACCCAGAGACGGCGATTAGATAAATAACCAAGGGAGCCAGAAAAAATGATAAAAATCGTCACTTGGCAATTCCGAAAAACACGGACTCGTGTGTGCACAGTGATGAGCCTTCATTAATTAAGAGACGCGAGCTACGCCGAGTAAGATTGGCGCTTTATTAGCACGATATAAATGAAGAGGTCTGACACACACGTGTACGTAATTATGCAGAATGTGTAACAGACACCTCCCCCTTAGACATGAGGTTTTAGAGACAAAATGGCTTGAATTTGTACCAATCCCAACACGAAAAATAAACTGTTAAAACGGTACATTTAAAAAATGAGTTTCTGATTATTGATGCTGTTACAGCGCAATACATCACATGATATTCTTTTCATTTAATAATGAACAAAGAAACAATAGATCTATTACAGAAGAATGGAAGAAACTCAACTTATTTGTTAAGAAAAGCAAACTCTCAAAAATTGAGATTTTGGGACTAAAATTCGAAATTTTCAATAAATAGGTACCCAATTTAAAAGGAGTTTCCACAGTTGAAACATGGGCACAAATAATAAATCAAAGGATAAATTCACTTGAAATAATGGCATACGTAAATAAAATCCCTGAAACAGTTTCATCAAACAATGTCGCATGTATAATTACTAAAACGTCTTAGAAGAAAATTTCTGATCGAAAGAAAGGTCAAGTTTAAATCGCTATATTTAAAATATTTGAATTGCAAGGTATTGAGATAATTGCTTCTTTAGCTGAAATCGAGAGGATGTAAATGAATGTAAAATGACTAATTAATTATTATTAAATAGATATTTTAAATTATTAGTGACGTAATTTAAATCTTTTATCCTTGAATTTTCGATATCATTATTATAAGAACTTCAACTGAAAGAATTAGAGGACGTTCGAGGCAAAATAATTAAAAGGTACAAAAAATCACCGCCCACGGAATGGTTAGAATGCTAATCTTCTAACGCTGAGGTCCCGGCCGTGGAGGAAATTTTCCTCTCAGGGTCTATTTGTGACGTCCGTTGTTAAGTTTACGACATCACTGTAATTGTCCCGAAAGAGGATGTTTGTGCGGTCTTTGATAATAAATAAAAAATACCCAAACTATTTCCTTTAGAAAGCGTTCTCCATTCTTAAGTTGTAGATCCATGAGAGCTCCTCCTAGTTGGAAGGAGGGTGGGAAGAAGATTGCATTAGCTCCTGTTGTCATTATGAACCGATGAGTCCAAATGAGCAATGTTTCCAAACAAATTTCAAAAGGGTCACATGAATGGAATCAGGCGTCCAGAAAGACAGAAAGAGACAAGAATAGAGCAGCAGTCGATGGGCAAAGAATGAATCATAGTGCGCATGGGCGGTTTTAACGATAAAAGAGTCCATGCAAGCTCCCTGCGGAGTACTCTTGTCGACCTCATCCAATATCTCATCCCACAAGTGCAGAAATACTGGGAAAACACAGGCATCGCTCTGACGGTCTACCACGTCAAAAACAAATGGACCATTCTGAGCCATAACATTCAGCACGCGTACCATTCAAAACATTTCGCGATGGAGACGCGTTGAGTGATCTCTCCTAATACGGAGGGCGTGAGAACTGAGAAGAACAAACGACAAATGATTTTTTCTACAAACGTCTGAGGATAAAGCGATTTTCGGTCGGAGGAACGCACCTGCAGCAGTGATTACATAGAGATGGTTCCCTTCCGGTGGCTATAATAAGCGGTCAACGAATGATCTATGGAAAACAAAAGAGATTTCAAGAGTTTAACTTGAACAGTTTAATGTCCACCATTGCATTTTCATTTACCGAATTAATATGGTCTCAACATGAACGAGAGAAACCATTGAATCTTGGTGATACGTGAATAATATACGAATTCAAGAGTTACGCTTAAAATAGTGGGTATGTTGAAGAAGATTGAAGGAGAGGAAGGAAAATTATGTAAACAATGCGTAATAAAGAGGAAATTTTCCCTCTCATTACCTCTTAGATAACACATAAGAACCGTATTTGGATATTTCTATTGATGTGTGTGATAATGTGACATATAATTAAGGATAATTAGCAAGAGAGATTCAAAAAGACACATGAAGACAATTCATGATAAAATCAAGATAGAAGGTTTTATAATTTCTAATTCGAAGTTAATAAATTTTTTATAACTAAATACCGTCCAACTACAAATAAATATTATTATTATCGATTTCTTGAAAGACCTTGAATGATTAAAGATTGCTGAATTTTCCTTGTTATAAATTTTGAAATGAATTTATTTCAAAACAGTATATTCAAACAAATTTCTATTTGCATAAAAAGAACCGATATATCTTTAATAGAACAAGAATTTAAGCATATTTTGATAAAAATAAAATTACAATTGATTTGCACTTCTAAAAAATAGTATTTCGAGTAAATAAGATATTTTTACCTAAACCATTCTATCGCATTAATTAAACTTACGGAATCTATATAAAGATCGAAAATAATGAGTGCGATCATTTTAAGAAATTTAGACGCATCCAGCTTTACAAGAAGATGAATTATCAGGAAAACAAAGGAGAGGGCATTATTTTCCAAATCAGACTTTACACTCTGTTGGGAAGACAACCCCAGGAATCACGCAGCAATGAGTCAAGTGAGTCCAGGAAGGAGTCAACCGGAGGAAACGTAGATAAAATCCATGACCAGAAAGTGACAAGTGCAAGGACTAGAGGGTGAGATTAAATATGGGTCGCAAGAGATGAAAAAAGTTATTGGTGGAGTGAGTCGTGTGGATGCGGTAATGCACCACTTCTTCCCCCTCCCTCATTCCGCCAACCACTCCAGGCGCCCCCTCTCATACACACGCTTCCATTCCCACGACGGAAACAATCCGCCCCCATTCGGGGGATGGAAAAAAGAGACTCCCACGCCGCGCGGGCTGCAGATCTTGCCGGGGGCGCATGTGCGCCTATCCATGGCGGACTGCACAAAAGGCCCCACTCTCGAGAGGGGAAAAAAAGACACGCTTTACCTCTCATGAGGCGTATGCGCTAACAAGTTTGTGCAATTAGGAGGAGAAAGAGGGGGAGACGGTGGGATCGTGGGAAAATGGAGGAGTTCGCGAACTGTAAAAACGAGCGGATTAAACGCCGCGCACAGAGGGACGAAAAAAAGGAGTCGAAACGGAGAAAACGCGGAGCAGGCGTGGATGTTACGCGATAAACACAATGGAAGATACAACCATCCCTTCTCTCCCTTAACAAAGCGACATCAAGGTGAGATACCCTTCGAATCTGCAGGGAGAGGGAAAACATGTCGGGGAAAAAGTAGACAAACGATACCGAGACTGGAAATGGGTGCGAAAAATAAATAACCGGAATCGATGGCCATTTTTTCGCCAGATCCGAAGGGAACAAGGCATACTTCTAAAAGGGAAAAATAATAAAAACTCTTCCGATGGGCACTCTGGAGCATGGAAATGGCCAATATAACGAGAGATAGAAGTCGGGAGATCCATCTCTGTGAAGGCGTACCACGATCGACAGAAAGGGGGGAGGGGAAGAAGCATTAACAGCCAAGGGTACAAAACACGGTTCACCTAAAACACGCCTTTTCCGCCCCAGCACCCATTGTTGTGCCACGCGGACACGGCATTCTTGTTTTATTCCTTCTCCCTCTTTCCATCCTCCATTATTTTAAAGCCCAATGCTCTTTTTTTGTTCATTTTTCTGGCGTAGAGGGCGCCGACCGGGGATGGAAGTGGTACTCGTGGGAGGCGAGACCTCCGGTATGCCCACGCCTTCCTAAATCCGCATTTTCCACACGAATGACGTATGAGATTGGGGATATTCGGTTACAGAAGATGCGAGGAAATGTCACTTTGCGGGCGATAATTTTTCCGTGCACTTCGCTGCCATCGATATTAGGAGGGGCAGCAAATCATTCGAGTTAAATTGAAACGAAAAGAATAGCGATAACTAAAGGGTACCGAATGAGTCCGAGAGATTAATATATATCCCGCCCTTACAACCTCCCAAACTACTTGTGCACTATGACGTCTTTTTTTCGCCAATCCCGCGTATGACGGATGACACGCGGGGAGAGTCCGATTCTCCAGGGACCCATAATTCACACACACAAAAGTCGATTTCTGTGCCCTCGTATTCCTCCACTTTTTTTCTTCCATCTTTCGGACTTTTCCCTCGATGTAAAAGAGGATTAAAAAAGTACAGGGCACCAAAAAACCCGAATGGCTAATATGACTATTTTATAAAAATTTATTCCCGTGAGTGTGCGAGAGAAAGGAAATAAAAAAAGATTAAAACGACAAGGGGTGCGTCCAACGCCCACGTGTACAAGGACGGAGCTAACATGGAAAGTGGGCGGGGGATGAAATGGAGGGCAATAACTGCCCGCGACCTCTAGAGTAGTATAGGGCCTCCCCGGACGCGATTAATTAAGTACGCACACCATACCCCTTCCTCCGCTAATCCATCCCCTTACCCTTAAAAAAACCTCTCTCTATACCCACTAACCCTACCGTGATACACGCACGAGTTCCCAACCCTCTGTGGATTTCCCCGTTTAAGCTCCACCTACACCCACCGACCCTTACATCACCCCACGCATTTTTTATACCCCTTCTGTCTTCACTATGGGCAGCCACCAATCAAGCTCCACGTCACATATCCCACCCTTACCCATGGCTCTTTCCTTCGCCCACCACTCCTTTCCCTATAATTAACGCACATTTATCCACACAACGGATCTTCTGTTTCTCTCTTCACTAAATACTGAACCTGAGCATATTTATCCATACAGAGCTGATCCTGCACGCACTAACTGTTTTCGCACTAAGTTGATATTATTCCTTTTCGGCATCATGAATGATGAACATGAAGAACTCTGCCGTATACTATAAGTCACGAACAAGGTAAATGATTTAAATGGAGAATCTATTCAATTACATAATGTTACTGGTGAAAATTAAAATCGAACCTGGAGCAAGGTAAAAAAATCAAGCTGTAAAAATTTCTCATTGTATTTTGCGTGATCATATCTTTATGATATATGCAGATTTAACCTATCGAGTCCTCGGTGACAATCTTACCTTACATTTCATTTTAAATTTGAATTTCATCTTTAGCCCTGACAGTAGAGCTGGTGAAGGGATTACATTACAATCTCAGAAACTGAGTTTCATATTCAGGCTGATAGGAAATTAATTTTTTTGAGGTTTTTGAGCACTGGAAGAACATTGAAGTTTTTTTAATAATAGAACACTCAAATATATTTAAACTTGAAAATAACGTACTCATATACTGATAATAATCTTCGCAAAAATTAATAGGAACTTACAGCAGATTTGAAAAATATAATGCAATTAACTTAAATAATCACAAACTTTAAATTTATTCATCATCATTATTTTTAAATTAAGAAAATCCATGTACATTATTTTCCATATTAAAGACGGCTCATATATTTGAGGTAGAGATCGTTTGCCTCGAACGGTCCAAGAGGGAAGATGTGGTAAGGATGAAAAAACCCAAGGAGCGTATATTTCATTACTTCCTTATTCTCGGGAGTATACAGGGTATGTGGGTGGGATGTGAACATGAGAGAGTGTCAAGGGAAAAGGACGAGCATATCAGTAAAGCAAAGGAAATAATAAAAAATATAAAGCACGGGAGAGAGGGATAGGCGCGTGTATCAGAATGCGAGGAAAAAAACAAAACGAGGCACATTTCCGGGAAGCGGGTCATAAATTCATTCCACAGGGGGAATGGACAAAGAGTCGCTTCAATGGAAGGTGTTGCAGCAGTTGTTGAAATTCCGGAAAAAATACGAATAACTGCCGAGGAGGAGAGCGCTCCTTAGTAAGGGATGAGAAAAAAGGAAACAATTAAAACGGACTCTCCTTATATGAGAAACATAATAAACGGAGAATATTTCTGCGGAAATAGCACCGTGAGTTTACCTAAGGTTTCTAATGAAAGCTCAAGGAAAAACATTTGAACATGCAAAATCAATTCAAATAAATTGTAAAGAAGCTGCATAACGTATAGAATTAAATGAATGAGCAACTAAATCGAGGGGAAATATTCCTTCGATTGAATAGAACGAATAACCTGAATTTAATTTAAAAGTATCTCTATAAAAACCCTTAATTTTAAAAAGATTAATATCTTAAATACGTTGAATTATCATCAACAGCAAAAACAAAAATATTTAGAAAACGGTACTCCATTTGGTTGAAACTAAAAGTATGTCCTCACATAAAATCGGAGAATCGGATTAAACTTATTGAGGGAAAAGACGGAAACCAGGAAATCTTTCCCGAGAGTTTTCTTCCCATTTTCGCCAATAAGCAGCCTTGATGAAGGAGAATAAAAACTCTTTTTCATTATAAGAGAAACTGTTCATGCTATAATGAGAGTGACTAGTGTAACACCGACATCAATTAAAACATACTTTTACATCGACACTATCTGATATTTTTAAAATGCTCCATCATTTATTTCTTTCCATCAGATAACATCATTTAAAGATTCTCTTGATTATCTGACAAATCCTAATCAATCTAATTCAATTAAGATTATAGAAATATTAAAAGAACAAAGTCCAAAGTAATATTTTTAAAATCAACAGAAATGCATTGACTTGATCTCTATCAATCCCTTTTTCATATTAAAATAAGAAATTCACAGCTTACTTTCATAAAAATTATGATTTGTCATAAATTGATTAAATTATTTACTTAAAAATGCCCTGCATAAAAAATCACCATCATCACCTTACGCATCAATATTCAAGGAAAGTAATTCTCCATAATGTTACGGAATAGCTGATAAAAGATCAAAGATTCAATGGACATGAAAGAAAAAAGAGATCTCGTTCCAAATTATCGTACTACTAAAAATTAAGTTTCCGTTTTACACTTGGATTTCATCAGAAAATAAGGAATGCGAGGAGTCTGACAGCGATGATTAACGTGCACGTCGCCAGTGGATTATGGATCATCTTCCGATGAAACACCTCATAGCCGACGCCAGCACCGGGATGGCGCCATGCTCTATGGGGCTGCCACGTGAGGACACCCGGGGGTCCAGCGCGGAAAAGGGCGCGGTCTCGCCCGTCCGATCCCCGCAGAGCGGCAGGTGATTGACGGCAACGGAGAGAGAATGAGTCGCCGGAAAAAAGCTGCAGTGACGAAGCATACAGCCTCATCGCGATTAGGCAATGAGTACAAACAACGGACCGCGGAGGGAGGAAATACTACAAGGGCAAAGAGATCCAAGAAAAAGACCCAAAGGAGAAATGCAACGAAACATTTCTCAAATTTACGCTGAAACACAATGGATCACAAAATTGCGAAAAAGTTGACTTTATGCAAAGAATATTTTCAGCGATAGAGGGTTTACGATGATATATTTAAGGTAAAAACTTGTATGTTCAAGATGGTAAAACGTCGAAATTAGTTTATTAGAATTAAATTAATGGATCATAAAATTCGATGTTTATATCATTCACTATACATTCATAGAATTGATAATCGATACTCTCGAGTGCTAATTAATCAATAGCTTATGTGACAAACTATTCCCATTAAGGATTTAGTAAAACAGAGGCATTTATTTCTACAATTAATATTCATTTAATTATTTTAATATTTACATTCAAATATCAGAGACATTATACACATATCAGTGAAAAAGTAACAGATACTTAGATTCTTTAAGTTTTAAAAATGAAGCTATAACTTCTTACATAGAAGGTAAGCGATGAATGTAACTTTACATGAAAAGTTATGCGGTTCGGAATAATCCCAAGGAATTTTTTTCGTCCGCTACAATTCAGTATAATTATAAATAAAACAAACATTGGTAAATGTATCAGCATCAATAACAGAGAAAAGATGGATATTTGAAGCAGTATAATGCAGCATTGCCATTAAAAACCTCTTTGTTTGTTTGCAGAACAATTTACTGTCACTTGGAACGAAAATACACAATTAAAATACATAAAAGGTAAAAAATAAAACGAGCCCGTGTACTGATATATGACAGATACATTATCACGCAATCAAAATACGTAATTACACAAGTCATCTCGCGCTAAGCTTTCGTAACAGATGACTTGCAACTTTCGGTCGTATCCATAATTTATATGCGACTCAATTCTATTAACCTCCTCTTGACGGAAAAATTTCCATCTTCCAACTGTGATTATAATGAAGAGGCTATACACAATGAAAACAATCTTTAGTAACTGCATACCGCATGATATATTAAATGAGAAAACTTTCGAATTTCCCTCACGCATTGATTTCATTTCATATTTTTAGATTCACGCATTTTGAACGGCACATAATCAATTGGAAAATCACAACTCATAGAAGTTATAGACGTTAAGATCACAACTAACTGAAGGAAATTTCACAACAAAATGAGAAAGTTGGCGGATAAGCGGCCTTCAATTATAAGGCATTAAAAACACGAATCATCAAACCGGAAAGTTTCGGAGTGGTAGATAAAGTAGAAAGTTCGCAGAGGAAGTAAATCACCAACGGTTCAGAAAAAATTACAAGATCAAAGCACTGTTCATTACCCGCAGAGGAATCACCTTGTTTCGCATTGAATAAGGCCGTATTTTCCGCTCTAAAATACAGGATCCGATAAGATTCACGATTACATTACGGAAGCATCAAAGTCTATAAGACGTCTCCATCGGAGAAAAGAATTGGAAATCGTACTCATTAGCCTTATAAATGAAACGAGCGTTGGATTTGAATTCCTTCAAACATACAATTAACCGAAGGCTTTGTTATGATTGCTTTTGGAAGGGGGTGAGGGGCGGGAAACGAATCTTTAGTGAAGTAATTTCTGTCTCAGCGGGAGAAAGCAAACAAGGCTATGGGTGGAGACATAAGATTCTCTCTCTTGGAGGAAATTACTCGATGACTGGTGGAAATCCTGTGATGATAGACTCCCCATTACTCACACCGAATGGAATCGCTTATCGAGAGAGGGAAACTCGAGTAAAGGGCCAATTCCAATCGGAAAACGCCCAATTGAATTTAAGGCGGAATAGACTATAGAGGAATGCAAACGTCATAACGCCAAGGATATCAATTGAAAAAACACACATTTGTTCTTTCATTGTGGAGTATTTATTCTTGGAAAAGAAAATTAACTTATCAACATCCGAATTTGAAATGATTCTTTGGGTCATGAATTTTCGAATCGCTGAATAAAATAATAAGAATTATTTAAAACAAAAAAAATAATTACTGAGTGATGGCATATCTAAATGATTTAATACGATAGCTTAATTTTCAAAAACAGCCGGATCTTTAGAGATCTGAGTTCGAATATAGTTCCCGTAATAATAATTCTACGTCCGACATTCCTTGAACTTAAAAACTGTGAATTGAAAACGATGACATTTATCACTAGGAATGCGATAAAATCGTTCGTATCCAAATTAAAGTGGTAGTTCAACTCTTCCGAGAAGTAGTTAAATTTTCTTCGCATTAATTATCAAAGGTTACTGTAAATGGATTAAATAATTAACAGTTCTTCATACTTTTGAGCCCTCTCTAAATATTCCCTATTAAATAATCTTTGTTCACGAGGTTTGTAGAGGACAATTAATGGAAGGAATGTTGTTCAAACCAAGCTCACAGCCGATTTCTGAATCGCTGCACCAACTTTGCTAGAAATAACTCTGACCGAGTTTCGGATAATCGTAAAATCCTAATCTTTATTGAAAATCAATCGTAAAAATCTAATTCATACTCCGTTGCAACATAATTTCAATGAAAGTAAAGATTTTTACTCAGATATACCATCAGCTCTCTCCAAATAATTTCGAAAGTAATTGATAAAAGTCTCGATATTTCAAATTTTCGAGTTGATAACGCAAAATCTTTATCCTAAAAGAAAGTGTACAAATATCTCCATTCAAGAGATAAGAGTGAACATTTATATTGAAAATCCTACCCCTTAGATTCATCTGGAAGATCCCTAAAAATTTTAAAATAAATAAAGATAGCATCTGATTGGGTAGTGAAAATGTATGTTTCAAAGTACGTTATCTTGAACTAAAATAATACGATTAAGCATTAAATACTTGTAATTAAATCTTCAATTTTATTTCAGCATACATTTTACTTGATTAAATATATTGTATATAGGAATTTTTAGAAAAAGAATTGTTCCATTTATTTCATTATAAATACACCGGAAATAAAATATTTCAACCTTTCCTACAGCGTTCGCCAAATTTGAGCATCAAATAAAGTCTTAAATATCGACGGTCTCTATTTGCGTAAATAACTAAGATCCATTACAATCTATTGAACAGCGGTGCGACAATTGTACCAGGGTATTCTCCTACAAGAAGCCCATCTGTTTATTTAAGGACTCTTTTCCCGGTCACCGAATAAGGTTGGAGGCCACGTGGTAGTGCATCAAACAATGCATCGAGACGCGTGTAGAGGGAGTGATGCTCAGAATACGCTGATATTCACTTCGACATCATTCAAGTCACACTCTAAGGGCTGTGAGTCATGGAGGAGTCGACGAAGAATATAATAAACCGCGTCTATTAGTCACCTATCGGACCAAGAAGACAAAGAAAGAGGAAGGTACGACAGGTGAAACACCAAATGTTCCGAATGAGAGGAGATGGTAGTTGGTTATTTCTGGCAGAGCATCGCGATGAATTTAAATTCTTTGGTACGCGATGCTGGATATAAGCCTCCTTCCAGGAAACTCTGACGCAGTTGTGCACCTGTCCCTTTTATCGGCCTTAAACGAACAACGGTTTTGAATAGGGAAGGGTTACATCAATAAAGGCTCGCTTTCCAAGAATGGATAATAAAAGAGATTTTATGAAAAAGAAGGCTTTGTATAGAGGAGTCAATGCCGAAAAAGAGCGACATTAAATATTCGACTAACTTATTTGTTCCAGCGAAATATCGAAGTGGGTGGGCTTCAGAAGTGAATCTTTCAAAAAAGTTTTACGAAGCAGCAATATTGGAAAAAGTCGGGTAAATTAAATGATTGTCAACCTCCAGAATTATGAAAATCCATGATTAGAAAGTAAACAGTAGTAAATGGACCCCTTCGGATTATACAGAGATAACCATTAATTTCATTTACTCGACGACTGAATTCGATCAAGTAATAATAATTTTTCAAAAATGAAGCATACCATTAGCACTGATTAATTCGATTAATCTTTTAACGACTTAAGAGATACTTATAAATAAGGTCGAAGAAAGAGTAATTTCATGTTGACTAATTCAAGGTCCTGAAAACATCAATATCGATATGATAGGGAATTAAACCATAAAATATTAAGTAAAGAGACAATTGGCATGTTTCAAAGGTTCTTAATTTTCTTAAAAATATTTTCATCACTCTCCAGTAATTAAATTTGTTCGACGGTCGTATTTGTAACCTTCCTTGATTAATTTTACCAATGCACTATTTAAGATTAATTTAATTTTCCAAACTTTAATTAAATCATTTTTAATTTCTTAACATTGGATAGTTGAATTTGCTTTACCATTCTTCACGGGGAAAGACAAATGCATGAATTGCAAGCATAGTCGTTCTCAATTGTATTAAAATAGTAATTGATACTTTTCCGGTACAAGTACCGAATAACATCCATCAATAAGGCCCCTTAAATGAGATTGAAAACTTATGACTAGCTACATAGTTGATTTCCATTTAGCGGGCGAATGAACGCCCATTTCATAAATGCAATTAAATTTGGAATTGGAGATTGGAAAAGGCATTAAAGTACTGCAACTCGTGAAAGCCAAAATTACCATTCAAAAGAACGTATTAGTGCCACTCAAACGGCAACTTTTACAAGAAGGATGCTAATAACATTAGAAGTGGGGACTATTTAGCGCAGTTTCCAATTGGAACTTACCTTGTCGGCCACTTTCTTCCGAGCGGCGTTTGGTTGCAGCAGCAAAAGGTCGCTTTCAGAGGCTAGTCGGTTAAATTTCTGCATTCGCTCCTTAACGCTTATCTTTTGTTCGGCCTCTATCTCTGATATTGGCCTCTCCTACAGAGGCGCAAAAAAGACATAAAAGTAAAACTAAAATACAACTCAGGCATAAAAAATAATTAAATAAAAGTAATCATGTATAAAATTAGAATTGATACAAATAAAAGAAATAAAAAGGAAATCAAGAATCAGGAAATTTAAGAATTGAGTGAATTTTTATTCACTCAATTCTTAAATAAAAATAATAAAATCAACTAAAAAGAGATTAATTTTCGGTAGTTTTAAACTGCAATGAAGGTAACTCACCTCATTATAGCATCAACTCAGAAGTAACCATCTATTTAATGCATCGTATTGGATGTAGAAGTATATATCACAAGGAGAGTTAAATGAAAACACTGTATACTTCCATACTATTAAAATAAGCGTAAAATTCAGTGATAATTAAATTATCCACCTCTAAAATTGAACAGAAATACTACACTTTAATACCATTAGATCTATGAAGAGGATTAAACTCTGGATTAGAAAAATTGCACCAACTTGTTTATGCAAACTAATATTGTGAATCTATTTGCTGATTTCAACGCTCTTTTAACTGGATGAAGAGCATGTGATAGTTATTACAATAGAAACATACCAGGTAGGATATCCAAGAAGGATACTCATTAATATCTATAATGTTTTCAATACTTCTATAACTCAAAAAGCTAAAACAGGGAATTTTAAAACCAGATTGGAGTGAAACTTTCTTCCGAAAGACAAACAACTCTTGGAAACGATTTTCTTGCCTCATCTGCGAAACTGCATCGAGTTCTTAAACCGGACGCATTTTAGGGGAGACAAACTGGACGAAACCCACAAAAACCACAATTTATAGAATATCTGAAAATGATTCCATACATGTTCTTCCTCATTACGTAATGGCGCAAGATGCAGCAGATTATTGCCAGTGCTAATTACATCGAGTTATGGCAACGTTGTGTTTCATCTCCGCTTAGTGAAGGAGACTATAAGAATCCCATTGAGGATATAAACTTTAATGGCCACCCATAGTGTGTGGGTGGGAGAGTGGGTCCGCTAAGTGGAAGGACGCCGTCTACGAGTCATAAATCCGACCGAAGAGCAACGGAAGTCACATTTCGACGCACGGGGAGAGGTCACCTACATGAAGCGAAAGTGCTCGACAACGGCCACCAATGCAGCAAACGATAACTGAGTTACCTGCACAGGATGCTTTATCACTGTAAAGCAATGCGAGTCATTACTGATATCCAAATTATAATTATGATAAACAACAAGGTGAAAATTAGCTTTTCTTAGAAAGCCTTCCCAGCTGGAATGATCCCAGGTTTTCTCAGGACTCGAACCCGTGTCTTGTTAGTACTTTAATCAGCTGTTACGGGATAGTTTGTGGGCATAACAGCGTATCTTAATTTCCTGGTTTGAAAGCTCAATGGCGAGAGCAACCGAATGGGAATGGAAAGATTGGGGTTCGTCCCCCGGTCCTGTTAGACTTTAGTCATTAAAAACCAGATATTTCTCTTTGGGGATCTTAAATCTGTAGACGGAAAATAAAGTCGCAAATTTTCATAAAAAATTTAAAATTATTAAAATCTTATTTGGCTTCTGTTGTATTTTGATATTAATTTGTGGAAAGAGCATTATTTTGGATAAGAACAAAAATGTGCCTTATTTTTTAAATTGTCCTGCTCATATTTAAGTAATCAATGTAACCGTACAATATTTAAGCAATATGAATGGATATAAAGCGAAAATAATAATATAATTTATATAAATCTTAAATATACTAGCATTAAAGCAACTTATGTACAACAAACGTAGGAAAATTTCTTGCTGCAGGAAAGGAAAAATTCTATCCGATTGAAGTGAATGATGTTCTTAGAGTAATCAGTTACTTGCCTCTAAAATGTTTCCAGCATAAACTACTATGATTTTAGTATTGTTCAGTCATTGCAATTTTGCATGACTTAAATTTAAAAATGGGCTCTTTTACGCTAAAATTACTTAATATGGGAGACAAGGGACCTTTTGCAAAGTTAGAGCCACGTGAATAAATAAATTATTTAAATATAATAAATAAATAAATAATTCGCACAAACTTGCATCATAGGGTATTTTAGTACAGATTTGTAATATATAGTTTAACTACGATTGATATTTTTTGAGGAGGGATATACCCTTTACTTTCTAAAACGCGGTGGAAATGACTCTTGACTTGCAATGTCGTTAACTGGGCTTCCTAGGCTTTAAACACGTACGAGCATAAAAGCTGATTTCGGATGTTAGATGATAAGAAATACAAGGCATAGTGTGGTCGAGCTCCGAAAAGATTTCAATTTTTCTAGCATGTACGTTTAATCATACATTAGACTAACTTAATTCAGAAGTGAATTTGTCAAAACAGGTCTTGAAATTGAAACCAAGATAGATCGTTCAGTTTCAAATTCATAAATTACTCACAATTACAACAACTCACTTACTACTCACATTTATAGAAATGTATCTAATTTTAAAGTCCGAAAAATAATCCTTACTCTGGCCAATGTACATGGGCCTAACTACAATAACAAAAATAAAGTTAAAATAGTAATAAAAGTTTTTATTACTATTTTTATTGAGAAATTTTAAAATACGTCAAGTCGATTGTGTTGAATAAAATATATATAGATAGATCCAAGAAGGCGTTGTTGATAGCATATTGTCTTTCAAAGACGTAATGCTCAATATCTGAGATTGATACGTCACGAATCGGCCGATATATATTCTTGCTAAAAGAAAAATAATACTAACGAAAAATTCAGGAGCATTTAACGACCTACCTCCTCTCCATTGCATCCATATAGTACAATGCAAGAAAAAATCGTAGATCAAAACTCTGTGCATGAGGAGGGCAGATGTACATAGTTTGTAAGGGAGACCGGCCAGAATCAATAGCATCGGTTCTAATAGAATAGCTAGATGATTGAAAAGACATGATTTTTCGACTCGACCGAAAAAGTTCAGACTAAATTTAACAGTTGAATCTGGTAGAACGGATACAGAAATGTTACGAAAGCTTAAACGAGACACCTAATAAAAGCGAAGGAAGGTGAAGAGGTTAGGGTTTTTTTCACACAAATACAGGTGAAACTAAATGGAAATTTCGCTTTGAAACTCAAAGATCCTACATATTAGGAAAACGACAGCTCTTTCGAAGTTCCCACTTTTACTTACGAAAAAGTAAGTTCCAGGTAATTGTAGCGTGTAGTCTTTAATCGTTGGGACTTTTTTATTTATTTTTTCATTTTCTCTTGTGATGTACACGTATTTGTGTTGTCTTTTTTAATACATTGATTTGCATCAATGATTGTATGCTAGATGGTATGCTTCCCCGTTTGTATCTATCTGAAGACTCATTGATTATAACATAGAAATGGTAAATCGATTGTGAACCCCAGAAAATTATTACAAGATGAGTGAAAGTGAGAAAACGGAGGGATATTTGACAGCCAAACTTTTCTCAGTATGAAAAAATTCTAATACGAAGGAACACACAAATTAGCGAGGTAACATAAGCAGACATTATTATTTTTAGACAACATTCAAAAATTTATTATTTTAAGAAAAAATAAATTATCATGCACTAAAACATCAAAAAATTTCCAGATTCTTAGGTAAAATTATAACGAAAATTAGGATGCAATTTACTATACTTGCTTATCTATTTAACATAAACATAAAAAAAATAAATGAGTTTTTAGAATAATTTCATAAAAAGTGCAATTTTTTAAATAGCCTCAATGTTAACTGAATCAACAGCAGAGATAATGTTGAATTAATTTAAAATATTAGCATAAATTGAATGAAAGACCTGGATGTGAATAAAATCCTCTAAAGACAAATTTCTATCCAAATAAAAACCTTTTCATGCATCAAGACTGTTACAATCAAATACTAAAATAAATTATGATGCAATTATAATTATAATTCATGCACTTCAATACAACACAAAAATATTGTATTTATGGGGTGGTATAGAACATAAATAATTTTCAATAAATTTTTGAAGTTTTTTAAGATCGATAACAGTATAATAAATCAATATACTCTCACAATAATATTGATCTTCAATAATTTGTTCAAGGAGAAAACATGACCTTTGATTCTAACGATCCTTAAACTTAATTTTTAATAAAATAAGTCTTAAAATTAATTTAACTATAATTGTTGTGATGATCATAAGAAATATCAATATAATCAGCTATTGAAATTCTTAACTAAAAAAGATAATTGGATAACTCTTCACTATGCTAACCTTTATTATATATAAGATTGGACCTTACTCAGCAGAAATAAACAATATCAGGCACCTGCTAAGAAGTTCAACAACCACATTCTAACATAACACTAAATATATATATATATACAGATAAGTAAATTGATACATTTTTTCAAATCATATCATTATAATTTATTGAAATTAGATTTATTACTTTAGAACTTGAGTGAAAACGTGAAGTTCTTACAGAAAATATTACGAAGTCCATTATACTCTAAAAATATAAAAGTACCATAATTATTGCTAGCCATCTCATTGAAAATTGGTCTCTCAGGTAAAATATTTTAAAATGAGTCATTTTACACAATTTGGTAATTGGCACTTAAAAAATATTTCGTTTCAATTCTAAAACTGAGATGGAATCACGTTATCTTTCACTCATCACAATGATTAAACCAAATTTATTATGAGTTCATTGTATTCATTTGCATTACTCATTCTCTCCCAAGATAAATAATATGGTGAATAATATGTACTTTACAGCAATTGTAGAAAAAAAAATTAATGATCAACATAAACACTGTATACATTGTTATTGAAGGAATTAAGCATGAAAACATTATAAGCTAAGAGAACAACAGTAACAATTTAAATTCTTGCATTGAATGTTTAAATTTCAAATAGCTTATATTTTTCTTAAATCAATACAATCAAGCAACTAACAACCACAGAAAGAAAACTACTTTCTTTACAAGTACACCATTCATTAGAAAAAATGAGCTAACAAACCTATATTTAACATCTTGGCCTTAAGTTTTACATATGACAATATTTATAAATTTCGTAGCACTGGATCACAAAGTAAACTAATACTGACTCATTGGAATTCTCATAGACTGCTTAAACACTAAAATAAAGTTTACAATGAAATATACACGTATGTCAAGAAGTTGTTACAACTTCAACCTTAAACCAAAAACTCAATAAAAAAGATGAAAAAATAATACTATTTCAATGAAAATAGTTCAAATATGTAAATAGAAATAAATAAGCCTTCTTCAATAGTCATTAATGGATTAAATTGTACTATCATACATACTAATCAAAAAACGTAACCTGTATTTTGAATAAATACAAAACATAACATTTCTAAAAACTATTTAAAAAATTAACAATTTATACTTACAATTTTTTTCTCGTCCTGTTGATTCTCTGCTATCATTTTTCTGGAAAGATCAGGTTGATTTTCCTTGTTTTCAAATCTTCCACGATCACTACTTCTTCTTCTAGGAGGAACTGGGGGTGGAGCATCATTTTCATCCATATCTTTGTTTTGGAATTCATTCTTTTCTGCACTACTAGCTACAGCTTTCACAGAATCACTTAGCTCACTGATATTTGCTTCAACTGAAATGGTTGAATCCTCGGGCAACGTTGATAATTCTGAGGGTACACTTGCCATTCTATTCAACGGAGGAGGTGATGGTTTTAATGGTGATGTTGGGGGAGGAGGAGGTCGATATGGAGGTGGTTGTCTAGCAGGAGATGTTAAATCCAGTATTTCCAAAGGTAAACATGGAGATGAAAGAGAGGACGGGATACTTGCGGCATAAGACGAAGCGGCATTTTCACCACATACACTAGAAGTTGGACTTGCTAAACAAGCAGAGTTTAGAAGTTCGTTTGGCCTATATTTCCTTTTAAGTATCACATACTTTTCACCCTAAAAAATAGAAAGTATACCGCAATTAAGCAATAGAAGAACTTGTACTATAAGGAAGTAAGTCCATTAATTACTTAATACTGTTACGCACCTCTTCGTTTTTAATGGAAGCTAAAGTGTTAACATATTCTTTGAAGATTGCTCGAGCCTCAACTGAAAGAAAGTGAAATACAAATATTTCTAAACAAGAATAAGGAAAGCACGAGTACAATTCTTCTACTGATATGTAAAGCTAAACTAATGTCAAGCTAAATTCAAAATTAACAAATATGATAACGTCATCCGTTACCCAGATAGCTTAATCTCTAAAAATAGGAATTTATCTTCACCAACGGAAGTTTCGTCATGAAATCACCTGTTGAACTAGCTACACAGACACTACTTTCAAAAGAGCATAACAATTTTATTCACCTCCGGAGTCAGGATTGGTAAGAAACTTCTTATAATGCTTAACTAATTCACGATTCGCTACTTTTCCACCTTTCTCTATCATAAAATTGCGAACTGCATCCAATGTAAACTCTGTAGGCGCTGCCATTTTGATAACAGATGAAACAGAAACAAGTGAAGGTCGTGTAGCGAGAACACTGGCGCAAAATTTGAACCGTATACCGTTAACGAGATAAAGTGTATGGCTCGTATTTATTTTGAAAATGCTCTGAATTACTTTGGTGACAGAATATTTAAACATTTATGATATACTTTATTTAATTTCAAATAGTTCAATTTTTTAACCTTAATATAGTATAAAAACACTTTACCGCGAAAAACATTTTTTCTATTATTAATATATATATATATATATATATATATATATATATATATATATATATATATATATATATATATATATATATATATATATATATATATATATATATATATATATTAATACAACCGTGAGACAACCAAACAAGTTTACTTTGATTAAATTAAGGTTTTGTATAAACGTTATTAATATCGTAATTTTGAATCAGATACAGGTTTCAGACATAAAAATATTAATTAGCGGAAATATTGATTGTGGATAGAAGTCATATTTGAATGTAAATGTTTATAACACCCAAATAAGTTATGAAGAAAACTCGAGTCGAAAAAGGGTTAACGACTATTTTAGTGAAATTACCAACTTGAGGACAATTCATTGTTCATAGATTCTTTTTCCAGAAGTTAATATAAAAAGTAAATAGTTTTTTCTTGATTTTATCTTTTAATTTTCTACATCTAGATCCGATGAAAATAAAGGATTGAATGCAGGAATAAGTTCTTCTTCTTTTTGATATATTTATTATAGTCATAGATTTAAGACAGTAAAGTCTATTTTTAGCGAGAATGACCGGATTTTGTTTTAAATCGAAATGTCTTTATTAGGTATTAATCATTTTGAATAATGCTGCAACGACATAAAACGGAAATAATACATATTTATTGAAAATATATATGAAAAAGGTACAAAAGATTAACTACTTTTTGCTTTTCCATTGTCTTTAGTTCATGATAACAATTGAGAAGATGTATCTTTGAAATTTTTTGACTGGAATTGATGGGGAGACAAGCGCTACAGAAGTTCCACATAGGCATAAGATTATTAAATAAATCAAGTTAATACTGAGATACTCTGAGATAAATATTCCTCAATTTAATCTGTAACTGTCCCATTTAAAGTATAGATGGTCGATTGTTAATTTACCTAAAACCTTTCCCTGAACAAGATTTTTTTACATCCTCCGACGATACCGCAGAATTCATTTACTTCATTTCATGAGATCTATTCATCTCTTTATCGCATTGCTATATCGGCATTTCTTTTCAAAAATTTTCCATCACTATTAGATTAGAACTACTTGAGACCTTGAAAGGATGATTAATTAATTACCTAATTAACTCCTCGAGGGACAATTATCCCTTCATTCCACTGCTAACACGAGTAGCTAAGAGAACCCATCAGAATACCTCGTCGAACCCTTTCTCTCCCATTTCAGCCGACAACTTTCAGGCGTTAGTTGCTCGAAGTTCTCCGAAGCAAACTATTTACGGAGAGAGCCTTCAGGCGCACGGGCTTTAGTCGGAGTTTCTTCGAGGAGCAGACACGACTATGCGGGGAAAGAAATCTTCAAGATAGAAGTTCTTCATCGAAGAGACAAGATGAAATTTCTCACGAGAAGTTTGACAGGGAACTTCAGCCAGTTTTCTATTATTCCCCATACAAGAGACGAATGAACTAAGTCAGAAAAAAGAAAAAAAATTTGGCTGACTTATGGAAAAACATTGTTTAGTAAAAGTCACCAAAGAGATTGGTTAAATCGGAGCTTTTATCGATATAGATTAGGATTCAATGGGGGCTAAGTTATGAGGAATTAAAATGAGGGAAAGGATTTTTCAAATTATACAAATTAACGTACATTTTACGATATCATGCAGAAATAATAATGCATGATTGAATATTTTTAATGATCATTGCCAAGTCATTCATCAAGAAATCTTCACGACTCTAATTCTAAATCCTAAAAATATTTCCAGTGAAATATTTTTATCGATGCAAGTTGATTCAAGAAGCGCATCAGCTTTCTCTGGAGCTATCATATTTTATCCAATGATAACTTTAATCGTGTACATAAGTTCTGCTTTATTGTGGTTCATTTGCGTTCAAAATTAATGTACCACGACTCTCTTCAAAATCCGTCAACGGAAAATCATCCAATTACTCTGAATGTAGGCTATACTTACATGCATCCTTGAGCAATAAGACTCTCTAGAGCGTTGTATGTTGAGGATGTCAGCTAAACCTAAATTTGGGACCATAGCTGTATCCGTTCCTTTTAAAATTAACCTCGTTATAATGATTTACTGAAAATTTAAAAGTGGTGCTATATTACGAATAAATTGACGCATTTCGGTGGTAGACGAGTTCAAATGAGTTCGAATTTTCCTGCCGCTGAAATTTGGAAGCAATTGGAGGCGAACGTTCAATCGATACTCAATTGAAAGCATGACGATATATTGAGTGTATGGGGTATTGAAAGAGAATATCGTTGTATTATAAAACATTTAGGTGTTTGGGGATGTTAAATATAAAAGATGACTTTTATAATTCAAGTTCCACTAATAAAAATACTTTTTGATATCTCTTCTCAATCTTCAAATATTTGCAGTTTACAAGTCTTTAAATTTATATTTTATTATTTAATCAGGCTTCAATTAAAATATAGAATGATTTGTAAAAGATAATTTTGCATTAACAGTTATATCAATTGGAACAAGACGAAGAAAAAACAAAAGAACAAGAACAGGTTATTCAATTGTCTTCATAAGCTTTATTTATGTTTTCAGATGAGTTCATTCTCAGATGAAGGATTATTTAATGTAATTAACTCACAGTAAAACGAAGATATTAAAAATATTTCCATTGACAGATTATCCTACGAGAAATTTACAGTTCACAGACCATGAAGTTTTATAGAATTGTAACTGTTAAATAGACTGACATTTATTTCATAAATAATATTATCACTAAAACGGTAAACTTTGCGTAAATGATAATTACACCTCTCAATATCCGCCAACGCTGATTGATCGTTTCAAATGTTAAAGCAAAGTATATATAACCGATTTATAGCTTAAATATGTATTGTGATTTTGAATTCACTTTCCACAAAGTTAGAAAGCATGAAAGCACTCGTCATCGGAGTTAACATCTTAATGAACGCTTTTGCATATTTTGAAAATCCGGTTTCGCTCGGTTAACTTCTCAACAAGATACTCGATGTAATATCAGTCTCAAATTATCCTCAATTAAATGAATTCGTTTTACCTGTCGGTAGAATGCGAAAGGATCTCATACTAATTATATCACCTACCGTAATAACAGGTAATCTCATGAGAAAATTAGGCTTTAGTTGCGCTCTACTTTCATGCTACTATGAAAAACATTTCCCATTATGCATTATATTGAAGATTATTTCAAGACTGTACATTAATTTTAAACTATTTCCTATTTAGTATGTTCTTTCAAGGCTAATTTGTCAGAATGCGATTGTAAGAAAAATAGGCTATGATTTGATTTAATAACAATTCATAACTCACAATCATGGTTTAGAATTTCTGAGTGTATACACTTAATTAAAAAATTAAATATTTTGACCAGCATATCATACGATGAGACAAATTATTTACTTTTTGAGCATCTTTTTCAATAACTTGTGGGCAAGAAAGATCATATAAAACAAAGCAAATAAATTTTAACGAGATAAGAGGATTATAAAAGTAGAAGAAACAAAAAACTAGTTTTTTATGTAAAAGTGTATAACTATTAATATTAAAACACTTTAAATAGTTCATATTTAACTAAAATTTTTAAAGTTAAATTTTCTTCTGTAATCATCCGATTAAAGTTATATCTCTCTGTTGATTCGAAGAAAGGGGGCTTAAATATCATGTTTAAATTTTGGGAATAAGGTAATATTAAGAATTCGAATTCAGGAATGTGGAATAACCATTAATAATTTTTTCACTTTGCTTAAAGATGAGCACAAATGACTTTCAGGGTATCACTTAATTCTGAAAATTCATGAACTGAATAATTCTAAGTACAAGAACTGAAAAAATATACGTCTACTAGCGATACTAGAAGAATTTTTTATCCTGAATATGATAAGAAATTTCCTCTTCCACATTATTATTGTATCTGTTATTCTTGATCTCTTTCAAGAACCGGAAGCTTGTTAATTCTCAATTTTGATGCAAATTTTTCTTGATCTTTCGATGCGATAGGTAGCTTGGGCTAACGAGTTCGATAGCATGATATACAATTAACATTGAATGTAGCAACATTTTGCATGTTTTTTGGTGTTAAATAATCTCAGTCATTCTTTAGATATCCTTTTTCATTTAATTTTGAGATATATCTACATTCTTCCCCATTGAGTAATTGTTTCGAAGTAGGTCACATTCTGTCCTATCGTTCACTCATATGAATCGAGAGATATTGAGGTATTGTAAAATATGAGCATCTCAGTATATTATAACCCTTAATATATATATATATATATTATTAATTAAATTATTATTAATTAAATACAATACAATTAAAATTTTGTTTGAATCAGTCTATGTAGTTAATGAGAATATTAGAATCATTAGGGTTTATACAAAGAAATTGCAATTTGTTAGAGTCATAAGTAAGTGATGATTTATTCTCTTCTTTAAGTTTATGAAATAAATAAACTGCTATAGATGCTTGATTCTGGACCTGAGAATATTATTTCAAAAACTATTAAAAAGATTAAAGATTACAGAAATGAATCGAAAACAATTATAGAGGTTTGAATTCGTGCTCTTGAATATTTGAATGATTTGAAATAAGTTAGGAATTCATAAACTGACTTCACGCAGTTGGATATCGCAGTTATTAATTCAGCAAAAATATTGAAATCGTTCCACGCAGACGGAAAAATTTCAATATCACAAAAGGCGCATACTTCATATAGCATCGGAGTTTTACATTTACTTCTCATTCAGTTAATGTTCCAGACATGAGATTCTTTCGTAAAAAGAATTCATGGGAACTACTTCATAACAAAGAAATATTGGTGAAAAACATCAAAGAAAGAATTTTAAAACCGATTCTTTTGAATTTCTCATTTTCTTAATATTTTTAAACATTTTCTTTACGGAACTGGTAGTTTTAAGTAATAGTTGCAATGACTGGGCAAATTATGAAAAAGTGTTCATCTCCCCTTCTTTCGAAAACTTAGATGAAACAGAGCATAAACGCCAGGAGGAATTAAAAGAATCAACAAAGCCAGTTAGAGGAATGGGGAGAATAGGTGATCAAGGAGGACACGATTTGCCTCGGGGCGAACACTCAAGAGGGGCGGAAGGGAGATTGTAAAGAAAGACGAATATATGGGAGGAAAAGCTGAAGGATTTCTGCTGGCGTAAACATCCGAGGACAGTTCTCACAACGAATGAAGAGGTGAAGGAGATGTTCGGGGGGTAGAGCTCGAAGAACGTCTCACCCCACTCTTTTTCTGCTGACTCCGGGGGTGGCTGTATTCGCAAAGTCGGATATGCCATTATTTCATTCCGTCGCGGTTTGTAACGGGGAGGGAAAGCAGCGACATCCGATTGCCTTTGTAGGCGGTGCTTCGGGAGACAAATGGGCGAACAATGTGACGAGCGGATTGCGTACTTTATAGCTCACATGTCTCTCATTCGTCCCCACTTCTTCAAGATTGCAAGGAGAAATGAGGAAAGATAATTGTTCCTAATGATCGCCTCGATGCTAAAAATCAATCCGTTCTTTTCGCGAGATATGATACTCGAAGATTTCCACTTCCCACGAAGAGGTGGGCATGCGTCACCAAAAGGGAAAATCGACGATGAGAAGGCGGAGTTTTTCTCTCCTCTCATCCATTTAATTCCCCTTTTTTCTTACTTTTTCCGTGACGCTGCGTAAAATAAACTGTCCCTTGAACCTTCTTCACCGAGACAAACGATTTCTTCCTCTCTTCATCCCCTTTTTTATTTTCATTCTCCTTTAGTTTTCTCGTTCCAAATGTTGTCCTTTTCGACTCTCATCCCATCCTTCCAATCCTCGCCTTTACACCGAATCCTATAAAAAAAATCCTCCCTTAACCCATATCCCTCGCTCTTCTGCCGTCGTTCACTGCCTTTTTTCAAATCTCTCTTTTATCCTCCATCGTGTGTCTTATTGTGTTCCCTGTGTGCTATAAATTAGTTTCGCTATGTTAAAAGGTTCACTCTCCCTCTTTAACTCCACCACCTTTCCAACGTCCGCTCTCGTTTCTTAGTTACACCTCCTTTTCCTATTTATTGCACTAACTCGTTGTGTCGCTTATCTTTACTTTTATTCCGTTTTACGCTTATCTCGCTCTCCGGACATTTGCCCCAACCTTTCCTTACCTAATTAGAGTTCATCTTATCAGCTCCCTAGATTTTTATTCGCTTGTTCGCTTTCACTCTCCGCATTATAATACTCGTTCAAGTTTCCTCTCTCCCGATATGTGATGGCTAACGAGGTAAGATCTGCCTCTTTAACTTTATAATCTTCTTTAAAGAACCATTTCCATTTACAACGACTCCTGAACGGTTTCCTTTAAATGATAATGTACGGCGTATACTTCTTTTCATTGGTTTCAATTTTAAGACACATGTAGGTGAGTGAAAAAGAGATGAGTGGGTGATTATCTTCAAGATTTCAAAGTAAAATAACATATAGAAAAATTTGACGAACTTCCAAGGAGCGTTTCTTGATTAAAATTAACCTTAAAGTTTTTGTTGGTGAATATAATGTTTTAAATATTTATTTATATCTCTTAAAATAGTCAAAAGAGCAAATGAGCGTTTAAATAGTATTTCTTTGCTGAAATCTAAATGGGATTGGCACAATCACTCATTGTGTTTATTTTCGAGTAATTTTTATGAAATAGTTTGAAAAAGTACAAATATTGAGATTGTTCTGTTTTAAATCATTCAAGCCTTTTTGTAGATAGAGAGTCCTATTTCACTAATCTGAGGAGAACCAGAGGTGATATCATTTTATAGGGAAATCATCTCTTACTTCAACAAGTTAAGTGATGCTTAAATATTCTCCCAACCTTATCGCTTTCTTCTATTGACCACTTCAACCTTCAGCCTTCACTTCAACTTTCTTTTAATCAATGTCTGCTGGCACCAAATTCTCTGGCACAATATCGTAAGCTTTATATAAATCATTTTAAGATAATTTTCCTGAATACCTCCTGACATTCACTGTGTATTTTTCATGTTAGATTAATTTAGCCTTCAATTAAGCTTCAAATTCAATTTGGATGGTTGTGAAAGTTTGAGACTTTATTCTTCACTGAATGATTTTCACGCAAATTGTGCTTCGAAAAGATGAAAAATATTCTGCTATATAACATCCTCTTCGGTTCAGCAATTCCTTATGAATTAGAAATAGCTTTGTGAACTTGTAGAAAATGATTAAAATATAGGATAGTCATGTTACTTATTAATTATGTCTATGTAGATACCCTGCGTGCCACCTTTCGGTAAGTGGCAGTGGGTGCATGCACCGTGAATTTACTTCTCTAGATAATTATTCTCGCGTATTGTTCAAGGGAAAAATGAAATTTCGAATCTGTTCGTTTTTGCATCTTTTTTCCCTTATTTTATATGCTCTATCCGATCGACCGAAAATAATCGTCCAGGGAAGTAAATTCACGCTGCATGCACCTCCTGCCGCACACCGAAAGGTGGCTCGCAGGGTATCTACATAAAAATAGACCTATATAGCAGGAGGGCGCATGATCTGTACTACTTAATTGTATAATTATAATTAATAAGTATCAAATTAAATCATAATATTAATGTTTGCATTAATCCGCGAATCGGACTCGCAACGATCAGAAATATTTTTCATTGAAATGCATTTAGTTTTCTATCGTATTTCGGTCGATATTCATTGGTTGTCGCGCCTTCTCATATTGATTTCCCTCTTAACCCCTTCTCAAGCACAATCACAGTATTTCGACAAAAAATGGAGGATTTTAAATGTTATAAGGTATTTATCTATGTATATTGAAGTAATTTCTATGTTTAGCCATAAGTTTATTTAATGACAGTTGTCACCTTGTGTTATAATTTAATAATAATGGAATACAATCCTAACAACCTCCGATTAACTCCAGGTGTAAGAAATTTTAATTCAAGTTGTTCCTCCTCAAAGGATCAAACTTTGAGGGAGTAAACGTACGTAAAATGTATGACTTTGTCATGCTCATGACCCCTTTTAAGAGGTCATGGTGCTCAATTCAAATATATAATGATATATACGTTAAAATAATTCTTAAATTTAGTATTTGTATACTCTATTTCTGTGTCCTTTTCTGCGCAATTTGTGAATAAAAAACCTCGAATTATTCATGAGACAGCGCAATACATGAATGAAAATGATGAAATCGTTTAAGGACTTCCTTATTTTTTTCATTTAAGAAAAACATGCACTGAATTATCGTCTTTTTAGACCAGAAAATATCAGAAAAAGATATAAATGACCACTCCCGCCTGTCTTATATAGTTATGTATCGATCTTACTTATGTAACAGCTGTGAATGTTAAACGTAAGAGAAAGATCCTGTGATATCTGCGAAAAGATAAACGCGATAAAATATTTCTTCTTGATTATTCATCTGGCCTAAACATTTAATTCAAAAAATAAACTTTTTTTTATTCAGTCGGCTTATAACCTTTTTTCTCAAATATAACCCTTGTGTCACGTACTGCATAAGAATGAAAGCTCGGTTATCCCCTCAATTTTGAAATAGAGTTCTAATCATCAATTATATGCATAAACACAAGCTATATTTTTAGCCTCGTCGATCGAAATCGTTAATGATTTTTACTCTCAATACTCAACTCGCTTTGTATTTGGTATGTTCGTCATCTCTCATTCTTCCCGCTTCACCCTGACTTGCAAACCTATGACTTCCCCCGCAACTTGCTCCCCACACTACTTTCAGATTCTCTATCCATTCATTCTCTTGCCCATGAAACCACTTCCTTCTCCCGTCGAACCTATCTTTGCTGATTATATCGACCCCTAAACTTGGTTCCTCTGCCCTTCTACCCTTTGGATGAGCCGTATCCAATCCACGCTGTACCTGCGCCTATCCCTGCAGACACGTAAAAACCGCCGTCTACTAACATTTTTTTCCACTCTCCGACCTCGTCTGCTCCCTCATGAAAAGCCGGTTGGCGTCCTTCTATGATTCGACACTTACATCATTGTACATTCGGGGGATGAAAATATTAATCATGAGGTGCAAATATTGTTCCAAAAAAACCTCAATAACTTATACATATCAATATGTATCGAATAATTTTTATGTAAAAAAAATTGAATTTAATAAATTCCACAAAGGTAAATAATTCCACGCCGAGGTTAAATTGTTACTAAACACATGATTTATTGAATGCTAAAACATTGGTTACCTTTTTACTTTCATTCCATACCTTGTCCAATTCAGCGAATATAATGACGAAGTACATGGTCTCATAATATTGATTCATTGTATAACCATAAGTAGATCAAATTAATTATTCAATTAATTAATAAAATATTTATCATTAGCGAGACACATTTAAATGTCATCTAAATAATCACACCCAAAGCCTTCACCATTGGTTAAAGAACTACTCGTTGAAATCTCCGGACTTTCTCCCCCCCATAAGCATCTGCTGGTCTCAGCCGAGCACTTTCTTTCTCGTAAAGGAAGAAAATTTTCATTTTCTTACTCGTTTTTCTCATTTAATTATTGTATTGTAACCTCATTCCGTCTTCATCCCGTTTACTCTGTTTTCCGTCCAATTTTAAATGCAATTTTCCTTTCCCCCGCTTTTCCTTTCCATTCCCTTAATCCCTCCTCAGTCGTCAAGTCCTTATTACACTCTTACCCTTCCCATCCAACCTCGCAATCAAGGCTCTCATGTTTCTTTTTCACTTTACTCTCGGACACCTGTATCGTACCATTAGTCGTAATTATTTTTAGAAGATATGCTTTTTGTTTCCAAGGACTGCGCGGGTGCTAACGTGCATTATACGCTCTGTATCTTAAAGGGGAAATTGACGGTGTGGGTGGGGGTGCAGAGGGAGGATACAGAACCGTGTTGGCGCAGCGATTAATTGCGCGGGAGAGGGTAATGCAGCTGCGTGTATGTTCCGCCCCGTATTGGCTCCCGTGGGAAATTCCGTCCGATGACCGTTATTACGCCAATTCATCGGGAGGGAAAAAACCTCGGAGTTCATGTAGGTAATTTTCCGTCCGTATATAGCGATGAAGAAGTGAATGGCGCATCCCCACAGTACAAATTATGGCAGCCGTAGAACAATATAACCACGAGATTTTTTGCGATTATTTTTCGTAAATAACGCTCCTCTATTGAGTGAATAGTCTATGATCGGATTCCGGAAAGGTCGGGACAATCATTTTATAATTTGCCCATAAATAATTCATCCGTATCCGGCTCTTAACTCATTAAGAATGTTGGAAGAATAATAGGTGCCTGGTACATATGAAACCAAGAGCTCGGCACAAAGAGAAGAGATCAAGGCATTCGAAAAAAATTTCAGAGGTCTTACATGAAAAGGCATTAATGGCTTTCGATCACTAAATTACAGTTTAATAAAATCGAAGCTGACTACAGAACGAATGGAATGGTTCACAGAATGCTGTAAAAGGGTTTTAAATATTAAATTATAATACTTTTATTAATTACGAACATATTTTAAAGTAATATTAATAATTTATTTGATGTACAGAAAACACTCAGAAAGATCTCTCTCAGAAAACATAACATCCGAATCCAAGTATGACAAATATTCATAAATAAATATTTCCCTCTTCACTTACTCGATGTACAAATTAAAATTCACAATGGCAAAAACGTGTTAAAGTAATGTATTACAAGTCGATAATATTATTCTAAGCACATCGCATAAAAAACAGATATCATGTTTCAGGAAGATTCCCAAGGCATCTTGGAACAACGCTCAGCAAAACTGTTTCGTTTTCTAAGAATTCTATGACAATCTATAAATCTCATTTCAAAAGGTACAATCATACACCGAATATAAATAAAGGCTTTCGTGAAGATTTGTGGCTCATATTATATCTTGATCGCAAAAAACTTGGACACCAAGAATTGTGCGTCTGTTGGGAAAACAACTTTTTTCAAAGGTTCTCAATATTACTGCCTTTTTATATTTCAAAATTGATTAATTTTCATAATCAATGCACTCAATGTCAATATGCTTAAACTTATTATAAATTTGTATTATTTCTTTCTAAAATATCTTTTACGCTATTAGACTAAAAATCTTTAATAGCTTTCCTTCGAAATGTCTCTCAAGCACCGCGCCTTCGCTGTTTTTCCCCTTAAATCCACACAGTTGACCTGTGGGAAACATAAGAAGTAGTTCTCTTCCACTCACAAAATCTGTGCTGTTAATAATAAGCTGTTTTCACTTCAGCTTAATAGGTTAGATGTGTCATTCATTTCTCAGTAATAATGGACTCATAATATTTTAGAAATACTTACGAGTGGAGGAATAATCGTGAGTGAATTTAAGTACTTTATTCACGTAATGTATCATTTAAGTAGATGAGTGAGCTGAATTTTTTATCTGTCAAAAGCGCGCCGAATATTTCCATTGATATACCATTTGCGTTGGTTTGTGAATGTTGTTGTTTTGCTTAATACCACTACACCTATCGATAGAGAGAGACGATAAAAAAGGAAATCATCTAAACTATGTAATTTTCCACTTTACTTAGCTGAATTTTGATAAGTATATGTAAATATTTTATGTCATATATTAATAATAAATTCGAGAGATGGAGGGATATAATGTGAGCGAAACAAAAATTGGTGATATTATTGATTAGTTTCTCTGGAATAAAGTGTTATCTGTTGATCAGTGATATAATAGGTAAAGAATCAAATAATGGAAACAAATCTTATTAGTATTAAAATTCCTATATATATATAAGTAGACATCACAAGTATCTATCCAATCAATAGAGACCAATGTGGCGTTCCTTGAGATTTCATAAAAAAGCTCATTCTCCACTCTCTGTATCTAAAATTAAGAATGGACGATTTCTCGCTACATCCTCAGGGTCCCAAATTCCCGAGACAGATTAAAACATGGGAAGCGTCGCGAACTTAACTGTTTGCCTCCGCGATCTATGGCTCCCTCCATTAGACCCGCCCATTTCCAGTCCCCTCCTTCTGATTTCCATCTCCCTTAAAACCCTTCGGAGAGATCGACTATAAACCTCCAAGGGTGGGCCGGAAGTTGGCAACTAAACCATTACGGAGGAGTTCAAGGGTCGCTTTTAGAGGATCTCAGAAATTACGTAAACCGGGAGCCTCTTCAGGTCCCACGGAATTTCCCACGCGAGAGGGCATTTTAAATGTCGAGTTGGCGGACCGTCGGTGTATGACGGAGAGCGTCGCAGTGCCGTGCGCACCAGAGGACTTGACGCACCTGTGTCCCGCAGTGCGTCTCTTCCCGGATGAATCGTGGGAGTTGACCACTTTACACTCCTTCGACACGATAATTCGATTTACTCCGTTCTTCCTGAGCAACTGCTTCCCTTTGAGGTCTGTGCTCCACTTCCACTGCAACACCTTTCCTCGCTACAATTTTTCGTTCGAATCGAAGGCCTGAAAATATCCTCGGCCTCCCGGTACACAGCTTCCAACGGCTAATCATTTCCTACACTCATCCTTGCATTAAGACTCTCGACTACTTCTCTCGCCATTATGTAGCTCTCATTATGTAAGTTTCTCTTCCCCTCACATATAAGCAAATCTCCCATTCTTTCCTCGTGGACCCTCAGCAGCTCCTCCTATTCCTCAAAGCTTCCCTTTCTCTCACATTCCCGCCTTGGGCAACTAATTACTGTCCCCTTTCTCCCCTTATCACCTTCCCTTGTTCAGCTCATTCCCCCACTGATTCTTCCTTCTTTCACCCTCCAAAAGCACTCCCGCCCTCCTCTGTACTCTTCCCTTATGTAACAGAGAAAAAGGAGACCCGAGGCGGAATATCTTCCTTTTCAATTTCTGCTTTCTTCCTTCTCTATCTCTATTGCATTATAACCTCTCTCGAGCAGTACCATATTTTGGGAAGAACTTCTCTTCACTCAGTGGCTTTCTCTCCCTTTGTTCTTTCATAAGGTGAAATATCCCGCCGGTTATCAACCTGTTCCAATCTGCTCGCTTTGTTTGGGAGAGGAGACAAAACCTTATTGTATGAGCGTCTTTATTCCTCGCCTCGGGTTAACATTGTTAAACTTACGGTAAAATAAATTAATGATCGCCGATTTTTTATGAAACGATCTCCGAAACAAGTTCAAATAGCTATTATTTTTACGGAATACGGGATTTTTTATTTCTCCTGTTTCAGACGTCACACCCTTTTAAGGGCATGACCTGATATTTATGCCTTAATTCGGCTGTTATTTCTCTGTTCGCATCCATTTTTCTTCTTCCGCTGGCCCAAAGGACCAAAAAAACCAATAAATCTTTATCGATGCACGCGTTCCTCCACTCAAGCAGTGCCCCTCATCCGTCAAAGCGAAATGAACCAATGAAAAAAAAACAAACGCGAGGGCAAAAAAAGAAAAATCGACCAAAATATTTCTCTACACCTACAACCGCGATTTGCTAGTCCTCCTTAATCTCCCATCAAAAACGACACTTCACCCTCGGCGTATCGGTCCATTCGTCAAACTTCCACGCCCATATGTGACTTTTTCCCTCCGCCACTCCTTTTCTCTTAGCCCACCCAGATAGACCAAATTTCCTTCCTCTTTAACCACTCCCATTTCACCACTTTCTCCACCTCTTTCATTCCCTCCGATACAGCCTCCCAACCCATCGTTTCTTCTTTTCCATCTCTATATCTCCCTCCCTCTTCTCTCACTACACGGACGACTCAAACACACGCTCATGTTGAGTCAGTGGATGGATAGAGTGGGATATGAGAGAAAAGAGAAGAGCGTACGGAGGCAGTCGCATCCCGCGTGCAAGTTGAGTCGGCTGCGGTTTTCGAGACCTTCCATATTTAAATATCTCGCGGAGATTTCATCCCGTCGGTTCTCTGGCAGAAGAACGGACTCCGAGGATAGCAAAGAAGGTTTTCCTTCTGGAGCGTCCGTGAACACTCTCTCCATTTTTTTAAGGGCTTTCTTCTCCAATCTTACCTCGATTCCTCGCAACCCGAGACCGACCAATCCTTGCCTGCCTTCTTTCACTTTTCCCAAACTGTCCCGAACGAACTTTTTTTTATTCCCTTTGTCTCTCCCGCCCCGAAGTGTTCCATCTTCGTCGAGTATCTCCACTTTTTCCCTCCGAAATATGTCGGAAGAAGAAAAAAATAAGGATTTTATTATTCTTCTTCGTCCCTTTTAACGGAGACCTTTGGCATTTTTTCCGCCTATTCTTTCATCGCTTCTGCTCCGTCTCTCTTAAAAAGTCATACGTCCTCTCTCCCGCACACTTCTCCCCTCTTCATCTCATCCCGCTCATATCCCTCCCACTCTCCCCGTGCGCTCCTCACACACTCATACACACCCACACACGCACGCCAGCTCGCAGTCATTATTGCTTCTCCCTCTGGCGTGCCACCGCTACGCCATTCGCCTCTTCGCGCTCACTGTGGAGTTCCGTTGCTCTTCGTGAACCCACCCACCGCCGTCCATCATTCTGGTGGACCTCATACCCCCCCTCGCTCAAACCCTCCCATCATTTCGCTACTCCGCACTCTCCCTATTCCCCCCCTCACGATTCCTCTCGACACGCCGCTAATACTCATCCCCCATGTCTATCTCTCAGTCCTTTCCATAAAGCTCTCCCGGCAAACCCCCGGAATACCATCCAACAATCCTCTGTCCCCATCCCGCACTAGCCACACCACTAACCCTTTCCCCCCCTCTCAAATACTTTTCACCTCTTTTTTCCGGAACCTATCCATCCCCACGCGTAGCTTATATTATTCGCATACATATATCGTCCCCTCTCTTTGCTCATCCCCTCCGTGAACTTGTACTCATCACGTCCCAACCCCGCCCCCTTTTTTGCCCTCCGAAAAATTCACCCTCCACACTCATCTCCGACCCACTCCACTTTCCGGCACCCGTGCCGCACCCCAACAACGTCACATCATCCCCGCCCCCAATAGAGGCGCTCTTTGGGCGCCCTCGCTGATTCCGCTGCGTGGTGGTGGGGGTCGTATAGAGCTCGCTGTCCGCCCCCAGGGAGGGAGGGTGTGGAGGGCCCCGCGGCGAAGTGGTGGAGGGAGGCGGAAAGAGAGAGAGAAGGGATCACACAAGAGCAGACATCCTACCCGTCATCATCATCAGCAGAGCGACGACGCAGAGCGGTTGCGGCATCAATCCGCGAGGATTCCCTTCGAACGTCCGATACGCAGAAGAGTCGCCGTAGAAACATTCCCAAAAGGTGCGTAAAAGAGTGGCAGTGAAAAAGGGATTGCGTGTGGACAGTGTGTGCGGAATTATTTTGCGAAACTTTTCAAGGGATTTGGACGGTGGCCCCGGAGAAGAATAAGAAAAGAGGGGAGGGCCGTGACGTGAAGAGGGGAAGGTGGTGGAGGGGGTGCGAGGTGAAAGGGGACTCTGAGGACGGCGTGAGTAGTAGGCGGTGCCTTCCTCCACATCCTCGTGGGAGGGTGTGTAGTGCGTCCACGGAGCGCAAAAAGGGGTGTGTTTCCAGAGGTTGCCATGGAGATCGACGGAGGCTGGGCGCACCAGCAGCTTCAGCACACGGACCTCAATCCGTGCGCCATGGAGCAGCATCAGCAGGAGCACCTCATGAACGTCTCCGGGGGTAGGGGTATTTATGAAGGAGGGCCGGGGGTGGAGGATTTGGACCTGGGGGAGGGGGAGGAGGAGGAAGACGACGAAGAAGACGATGAGGAGGACGAGGAGGAAGACGGAGGAAGAGGACAAATGATGGATCACGTGATCGGAGGAGGCGGTATGAACGGTGGCGTGCCATCTTCTTACATGGACACGGCAGAGGTGAGCCTTCCATTGTTTGCAATTTTTTTCGGCGACTCATTACCATTCTTACTGCGCCTTCGATTCCCGCGCTACCGGTGTTCTTCGGAATGACCGGACTCTCTTCATAAGAGGTCCATTAGAGTCTCTTCCCATTATTTCCACGTCTTGGACGTTGAGGGACTGGTCGGATGTGCGACAAAACCCCTTCGTCCGTCTTATAGAACCCTTTGGATGCCTTTCCCATAGTGCTGTCACTCAAGTAGGTCGGGAAGGTGGTGTGGGATGGGAAGAAGAATGTGGGGGGATGAGGAGGATGGCCACAGGTACCGTGTTTTTTCAAAAGTTGGATTAATTTTATACTATTAAACTAGTAAGAATGGCGTTTATATAATATTTTATGTCCTACTTTGGTTTTTTTCTTCCAAAGTAGTAAAAGGATGGTTTAATAAATAGAACCGCTGCTTTCAGTCTAGATAATTAATCTTAATCCATCATTAACATAGCCTACAATGTTCTGAAACACTAAAATAATGAATAATTAGAAAAAAATAAGAGAAATGAATTTTTTGAGGAATACTTTATTACGGAAATTATAGTAATTGCTAATCTTTCCCCCTAAGATTGACTTTCTAGAGCAAAATAACCTTGTCATTTTTAAATAAAAGATGCTTAAAATAATATATATGGTAGTTTTCGATGTAAAAAGTACATTTTACGGAAAGTTTACTTAAGCTCGATCTTCTAAAAATAAAGAAAGTTTTATATCAGATTACCAGATTTACTTCATATTAGAACTCCTCCCAATAAATGAAGGACAAAATTCGTCCATTAGAAGAAGACAATTGTTCGACCTTATACATTCACTTTTTGATATTCATCCGCATTCTTATTACTATCTGTCCTGAATGCAAAATGAATAATTTAATATTTATATCTATAATTTGTATAATTCTCGAAATATTTTTATTATATTTAAATTTATTAATTTAAGTGGAATCTGCAGCCACATTATGTGGAATATTTATGATGTGCGAAGAAAATTTTTGCTTGAACGTCGCACAGAAGTGTAATTAAGTCAATAAAACTATTTTAAATTATAAAATTATATAAGATAAATATACCTGAGAAATCGTCAAAATGATGAACATTATTTTCTATGCGAGATCATCGTACAATTACTTGATCATCGTTTCAATGGCATTTTTGACATTTGCAGTTTTATTAGATGCTTCTAGATACTTGTAAGTCATACGCGTATCAAATAATAGTAAGACCTTTTTTATTCTTGATTTTATATGAAACATCTATTTGAAGTAATTGACGAGTGCAAATAATATTTACGAATATTAAAATAGTACAGGAAATGTTATTATCTTATCTACCTCAATGACGATAAAGAAAATTCTATTCAGGTGATTTTTTATCTCTACAGTTATATCATCGAATCATTAAACTTTATTTTCCGGTAAGAAACAAGAAAACATCTTTCTAAATTATTTTTATTATCGTTGGTTTGCTTCGGAGGATGAAAATTATAAAGTTTAATTTTAATGGGAATATAAAATGATCATAAAATTATAGAAATATTTTCCTAATCATTTCTCCATGGATTTTTTGTATAATAAAGAAGGGAGACTTTCATTGACATAAGATTAAGATAAAATTTTAGATTATTTAATATAAAAATACACTCTTCGTTCTACGATCCCTTCCTTCCTCAGTCAAAACAATTATATTCGTGATGTTGAAATAATTTTGAATAAAAAGGTAGGCGTTTTAAATGCCTCTATTCTAATGGAATCCAAATACTCCATTTCAGAAATTATTAAGAAGAGCATGTAAAAGATTTCCAAAAATTCCAAACGAGAGTTACCACTTCAGATATCGCCATCATCTCATAATTCATGCGATCCTTCCAGTTGTGCCTTTAATGAGACAAAGAAACCTTGGTTTTATTTAATTGAGGTTAATATATCTTTCTTTACATCCATCTTTATTTGTTTTCTTTTTCAAATTACGTAATTTCCCATTCAAACTGGCCGTCATTAATTTGGAAAGTATTCATAGAAGTAAAATATTGAAAGCGTAATCATTTGCTCAGAATATTTACCAAATTTAGTGGGAAACTGTGAATAATATTTATCGACGTATCTTCTTATGTATTATGTCCTAAATAAGGAGAAAAAGATGATGAATGAAACAGTTCCTGACAAGATTGGAATTGGATTGGAAGAGATGCGGTATTAGTGACAATATAATGCAGTGATTGAAAGGAAAGAAAACGAATCTGAAAGTACCTACGAAACACTCCGTAAATCAAGAATTCCAATACAAATTAACGGCTGCTTTCGGGAATTCCACTTCGTGGACTACCTCTAGATCAGCATGTTTTCCAATAGGTGAATTACTTTATTTTTAGCTCTTTCAATTCTAATTTATAACCTAACTCATGTATTGAAGTGGCGGTTCATTTGTTAGGTGTAGGAAAAAGACACTTATAGTCAACTCATCGCTAAGATATCCTTCCTTGATGAGAAACGTTCACATCACATTTTATCATGAAGTGAGTTGAATTGGTCAGGATCAAGTTTTGAAATGTGTCAATTTTAATTGGTCTCTAGAAAATATGTAACTGAACTCTTAAAAGGAAATTATTTTTCATTCTAAGTAGTATACTGATCAACATGTCTCTAGGTTCTTTGAGATCTATTGCTACTAAGACCATTGCTACCGAAGATTACAGAAATATATCGAAATTTTGATACAAGAATTATAACATTTATATTGATATCAACGTAAGAATATTAATGTAGAATCTCTGCTCCTTGTCCGTGAATATATTTCGTATATGTTGATAAACTTATATTCATTGATTTATTACAATAAATCTAAGGAATAGTTTCAACAGGGCAACACGGCTCCTTCTTGACAACTCTTGAATATTTCGGTGAAACTCCTGCTTCAGGAATAGATGAGTCGTCTATAAACCATCCTCGCAGGATGAAATCTTAAGCACATACATCACTCTTGTCTGCTTAATTCTGATTGTGTGTAATTAATAAAGCGAAAAACAAAATGGAACACAAAGGGATGACGATTAATCTACTCTCGTAGTCATTTTATCTGAATGCGTTTTCCACCCGTTGGTTGGCCGCGAAGCCGCGATCACGGCGTTCGCTGATCAGCGATCGCCGGTACGCCGCTTGCCTGTTTCACAATGTGAAGGTTAAGTTTCACGGTTATAATACGACTAATAATAGTTTATACATCTCAATGGAATAAGGGAAATCATATAAATCAGCAACTTCTATTTGAGTTTATGTGAAGCTAACTTAGTCTTACTCTAAAACTCCATTCACAGTATGAATATCTACTAAGAATACTGCAGTTGAAATGCTGAATAATTCTTAAATTTTAAAATTGCTGGATAGGGGAAGATATTGTGCTTTTCCGATTTCATTTTTTAAGATAGAAAGGTGGTTTGAACTGTATTCAATTATGATAAACGAGCGACTTACGTCTGGTAATGTCACTTCATATGATTGGAACACTAAAACTTTCACTGTAACAAGTAAGGTGTATACGTATATTTATCGAATCCCTGAATTATATATGAATTTCTAGAATCCTATGAATAAAATATTGATCCCATTGAAAAGAAAATCTTAGAATCTGATTGCTAAACTTCTATCCGAAAAATCGTTTTGGAAAGTGCGACACAGGTGATTCGAGCGCTCGCGTGTGTACGCTCCGATAGCGGAAACGGAAGGGTTTCCATCGCCCGAACAAGTGACTGTATCTCGGATGTTCAAGGAAAATAGCACGTGGAAGCACAGGTGTTACCTTTTAGGGAGACCCTTATCTCTAAATGAGAACTCACTCTGCATATCCTGGCGAAAGAGGAGCTAACGCTTTTAAGAGATCCAAGGAAATAGAATTTGTGTTTTCTCTCTTTCCCACGCCTTCTCATTCCATTCACCTTCTTTTTCACCTATATACTTCCTCTCTGAGAAAGCGCTTCATTTCGAATCCAAAACACCATTACTGTACATTGAGATGCGCTTCAAATGAGTAGAAGTCACTCAAGCTTATCTCCTTTACGGGAGTGGATATTTTTGTTTTCACCCGCACTTAATGCTTTCAAAGGTTGGCCAATTGTTTCTTTTCCCGCACGACAACCAGTCGCCATGCAAATATTTGGCTTCTTCAGGAGCCATTTTCTTCCTCTGACCTTTTAAATTCCTTTAGTTTAAATTTGTGACGCACACTATCTTGTTCTCGAAAACATGATGTCCGAGAGTTTCTCAGAGACTTGAAGAGCACTTCATGATAAGATTTTATTCTTACGAGTGTGATGTTTCTCACAGAGCTGATATTCGAATGTTTCCTATTCAAAAACTGTATCAGCATTTAATTAAACAACAAATATATATATATATATATATATATATATATATATATATATATGTGTGTGTGTGTGTGTGTGTGTGTATCTAGTCATTGTTTTTTTATGAATTTCCAAATTCCTTGATGGAAAAATTTAAAAACGGTGATAGGGTAAATTACTCTTTTTTCCCTCTATTTTTGTTCTACTTTTGATTGATTTTAACTCTTTTATTTAGTTTTCACAGAAAATGTTTCTTCTGAATAAAAAATAAATATAATGACCTTTAAATAATCAAACTGAAGTATGTATAATTTTCTACTCAAATTAAAATACACTCTAAGATACATGCAAGTAAACTTCCATGTGCGATTTCTGGTATTTTTAAATAAAATATTCAATCTTTATTATGAGAAAGGATTCAATTATTAAATTAAGGATCATTTACTTGTATAGATTACAACAATACCGTATTTCCGTATTTTTGTTATATGAGCATAATCTTTGATGATCCTTGTTAAGTAAATTTAAATAGTAAAGAAAAAGAAATAACAGAGAAAAATTGTTCGTTGAGATATCCATCATATCTTATTATTTTTTATGTTTTACCTTAGTTTCGCCACCGACTAGTAAAGTAAAATGATTTAGTTTAAATTTACGGTCATATTTATGTCATGTTTAATATCATATATTATGGCGTTGAATTTCTTTAACAAGCACAGTGTAGTACTTGCCCACTCTAGTTTTCAGTTCAATGAGCATTATCTGAATCCCCTCATATTAATATGTAATTCTCTCCACTAAAGTCAATTTAAGTTTTTTAGAAATATAAAAACAAATTCATTAGAAAATGAGTATACCTCTCAAAAGTAGTAGTATTTTAGAATTTTGGAGAATTATTTCAGTTATTTTAGAGACTTAAACCATCAGATTTTTAGCAAATCTAGTATTTAGTGTGTCAAAAAAGTGTAAAATGGTGTTCATACGGGGACTTGAACAAGAACGAGAAAAAATCTTGTTACATTGCAAAAAATGTAATGCTTTTAAATAACGGAAATTTCTTTCGTACCTTTATTTTGTCATTTCATCCATAATAACAATATCTGTATTTTTATTGCTCTGAAATGAGTTATTATATATTGAAATTTATAGAGCTAAAATTTTTTTATTTATACGTAATTTTTGAAGTATGTTATGAAATTAACCACCAGATTTTTGGGTAAACCAATCTAACGCCTGCAATTTAAAACTATTCTAAGAAAGAATGACTAATCTATGTATTCATTGAACAAACATAACCGGATGTCTACACTTAACCTTGTTCCTCTTTTGAGGGAAGTATTTTTTCGCTTGGATCCATGCCATTTCCTCTCTTTTATTCCGAATACCGCAAACAGCACTCCGTAGTCCAGAGATAACGATCCATTTCAACTAGCAATCGTGACCAAGAATTTTTTGGAAAGAGCATACGCATTGTCTCATGATCTGGGCTCTGCTGGAGGATGGGATGGATAGAGTAGCACTGCGTAGTTTAGGCTGAATTTCTGAATCCAGGGACTTTTGGAAAATATACAAAGATTGAGAGGTGTTTTAATTTTGTTTAAATGTAATTGCAACGATGCTCTCTTAATAAGCTCTTTAATATTGTTAATGGCATGATTATAGCAGTAAACTCCCTATTGACAATAATATTCTACTTTGGAGAGGCTACTTAACATCTGGCATTCATTTGAAATGAATTCTCGCGTACCTTCAGAATATCTTAAATTTCCAACAGGAATTTCCATAAATTTCCAAATTTATACACTCCAAAATTTTTTAACATTTTTATCGAGATAAATTGCTTTAATGGGTATATCTTGGTCTTGAATTTCATGGAAAGATGTTATTATAAAAATTAATGGGGTCTATATACAGAACCGAGTCCAAGAAATAAGTCAACACTTTTATTCGTTTAAAGTATACTATTTCTATGCACCGGTATCGTTAATTTAATTTATTATGTTATCAAAATAGTTATAATTTGGTTAATTATGAAAATTGCCTTTATAGAAGGAAAATAAAATATCAAGTGAGAGGAATGATGCATTAGATGTTTAACTAAACAAATGACGTGTACACTAGTTGAATACATACTAGTTGCATGTGTTCTAATTTCTTCATCCAATAAATTATATGAAAGATGAAAGGATTATGTGAGGCAAGTATTATTCTCTAACATCTTGATTATCTGATAGTCTCCCCACCAACGCCGTACTACTTCAAAGTTTTTATGTCTACTTCTTGTAAACTATTCATTGATATTTCCAAAGGATATACATATTTTGGTATACTAGTGACATTAAAGTGAAATTTAAGAATGATTTCATCATGAATTTCTTTACCAAATATAATTTTTTACGTCATTTTCTGCTGACCGTTGCATTTAAGTAATAATCCACGTAAATATGGGATTTATTCCATAGGATTAAGTCAATTACATGACGATTTCCAGCTACTCCTTTTTCCATTCTTGGTTATCAATGTATTTGGTCTGCCTTTCAATCCACATGTCAAACAATATTGGCATTAATCCGCTTCATTTCATTTATTCAATATCTCTCTTGCATTTCTTTTCAAATCATACTATATTCTCAGATGTCATTTGCCCGCCGGTGACATCTTATGGTGAGATTATTTTTAAATCATTGAAAACACAAAAACTAATAGACGTATGACTGGATTTAAATGTTGTCACGCCAGATTTTCAGAGAAGGGACTGCTGGCACACGCGCTGTCCGAGCCAGTTAACTTTAGAGGCCAGAAGAGGAATTATTAATATAATTTTTTACTTTAGCAACAGCTCAACATTGACAATGAGAATGCCTTGAAGATATCCTTTGCGAAACAATCCGGTTGAGTGCATTATCATGTTCCTCAAAAGATTTCATCATTTTTAAAACCTTGTGATGCCATCCTTCCGATGTTTTCCCCCTTCTTATTTACCAAGCTGTACACGGCGCTTACTCAACTATCTCCGACTTACATTTTTCGTAAAAAAAGAGGAGGACAAAGAAACTTTTTAAGGAGGAGAAGAAGATTTGGAAAAATGAGATCCCTTGGTTTTACATGGGTTAAATTAACGTTGCTTCTTAAGGACAATTATTTGTGACTGACGATAATTGGCGGAGTATGTTCCCATGGTGAAATAAAATATTCTGAAAACTTTTTATATCAGTAACATTAGCATCAATTTAGTACATTATTTCTCAAACCTTGACTTCTCTTGTATAATAACGAAAAGGAATCATTGTTATCGTCATTAATAATTAGGATTTAAAAGAGAACTCCTATAATTTAATTTCCTTCTCAGTTTTAAACTTACGGAACAACAAATACGAGAGTGAAATCACCTGGATATATTTTTGAAAATCATATCGTTTTAAAGAAATTCTATCTGGGAGGGAAACCCAAAATAAGGCCTCAAAAAATTTTGTTTAAATGTGCGCAAATGAAAAATTTAATGTGTAAGGGGAAAATTGAGTATGATTGTTATTCACAACGACCGAGATTATTAATTAAATAGTAAGGTATATTTGATAGTATTTGACTATTAATTTCAATATTTGCAATAATTTAATTCTTTCCTGGGATATCCTGGGATTTTCTAACAAAATATCTCAGTTGCTCTGAGAATTTCATTCATCGGATTTATAAATCAAATAAGCGAATCTATTCTATTAAAAGAAGATTTTAATTGTACAGCTCACCAAGTATATTAGACGAGTTATAGATTTAGGGTGATTATTTCGGTGATGAAATTGCAAGGTTGTGATTATTATGCTAAATAAGTGGTGCAAGTTTTAATTTATTTTACCGAATATAGCATGTTGCTTGTTGCATTACCGAACTTGGCATAGTTCGTTTTCTCTCACATTTGAAACATTCAAACAATTTATAATTAGCATAAAATATAATTAAAATTCAGCTCTGAATAATCCTTATGAGCACGATTTATGAAGTTTATTACTAATTTGTTGCAACTTTTGAAGCGAAATATTTTACGACTTTATCGAATCGAATTATACGAAGCTTTAATTGGAATAAAATGTTTATTTTCATATTTTACGATGCATAAGTATATGCACATTCAAATTATATTCACTTTATATTGAAAATGATTTTTAATTTCAACGTAATAATCGACTTTTAAGCTGCAAATTTTCTTTCACCATCACTTCTTCACTGTCCTTCAAAACACTATAATCTTGAAAACTTATTTCGCAAAAAATCATAACTAATATCAATCGGCATATGATCGATATTCATCGCAAAGGCTCCAGCAGTGTCTCATGCCGCCAATTTCTTCACCCCCTCCTCTATTGTCCTGAGGCCACGAAATTTGGCGGAGCTCGTTCCCCTTCTTGCTCTCCTCCCATTGTTTCCTGGGCGAATCTCCAAATACTCCTCCTTATCCGCTTTAGCAAAGACATCGGAGGTGTATATCTGAGTACCCCAACGAAATCCCGTCTCATTGAAGGAAGTCAATTAGGAATTCTTGGCACCAGAGCATTGAGGGATGTGATTATTCGGAAGACGTTTTGCCTCATATGGAAGGTGCTGAGAACGTCTATCTCCGGGTGCTGAGACACCGCCGTGCATACCGATCGATTTTTTCGGTCCTCACATACGGTGTACCATCAGTGAAAGGTTGATTGCTATTAAAAACACATGAATAATATGATGATCATATAAAATTCCCAGTTTTATAAGACCATTGAATGTGTTTGAATTGATTGGTTATTTGGTTATTATTTTTAATCTTTTTAAAATATTTTAAATTCAAACGAACTTTACAATTTAGATTTAAGGAAGCTACACACGTTTTTTTCCTTTTTATTTCTTGTCGCCTTATACGATAATCGGCTAAAGATTGTCAATTTCCATTTCCATTTAATACTTCTATACTAATTTTTATTTTGGAAACGGTCTCCCATATCTAATTCCAATAATTAAGCTAAATAGTGGTAATTAATTCTCAGGACTCAAAGACTCCCCTGTTCTCCTAACGTACAGATATCTGGCCGCAAATTGGAAGACATGAGTTCGAGTCTGAGTTGCATCGCTATTTTTCACTGCTGTTTGGCTTTTTTATTAAGTAGCATAAGCTTACGGATAACTGACGTCATAAATGGTTGGAGATGTTTGTAAATTACCTCATTTTATATATTATAGTTTGTTCTAAATTGACATTAATCTAATTAATAATAATTCTTGTTAGCAGAATTAAAAAAAGTATATTAAAAAGAATACCTGCAAAATAAAAAAATATTCTTATATAGTTCCAACCCTCGCTCAGAGTAACAAGGGTCAATTTCCTTCCACATATGGATGACGCCTGTCTCAAGCAATTTGTTTGGCAATACATCCCGATTCCCCGTGACCTATAAAACATAGGGATTATAACGCAGTATAGAGGAAAACTCAGAGGGCCATTAATCCAAACTTTCGAAACGGCGTCTTACAGTCATCAATCATCGATAGAACACGGGACAAACAGTCCACGACGGAACAGTAAATCAAACCGAGCAATAAATACCGGTCATGATCCTAAGCATCGACACGGAAGGGAAAAAATGTCGCTGGAATATCCATCGACGATCACCTTCCACAAGAGTACACGAATCCTATCGCTGGCTTAATGGAAGAAATAAATGGACGCAATTTTGAGAGCCGTTTCGATGATGGCACCTCTAGAATTACACGGAAAATCCCTCCTTTTTCCACATCGGAAGAAGAATCCGAAATTTGCATAGAATTCGGGTCTTTAAAATAAAAAGTCAAAAATAAAGCTGGAAAATCGTGATCGGCAAACCCCGTTTCCACATCAGTCACGGGCCGTTCACATCCCATCGACGCACCCTTCGCATTTCGATCCGTTAGTTTCAATTCTGGGGTACGTCGTGCTCAACCCACTTGGCGGAACAATGACCCACTCTCATACCATAGAGCTCACGACAAACAATCCGAAAAAAGGGGGAGTGATCGTCCTTTTTTGCCGTATTTTCCATTGCGAATTTTTGCGTGAAAAAGGCGCAATTTTTCCCCTCCGAAATATCCCCTATTTCGTCATTCCCCCGCGTCACAAATTATTTTCCGTTTTTCTCCTTTAATTTTTTTTAGTTTTCCATCGAAATGGTTTTAACAATCCCGTCGGAATGCGAATGTACGCATTCCGCTCGAATTAGCAAGTCAATGGGATGGTGCTTACTTGTTTTCCCTCGGAGCGTTACACCGAAAAGAGATTTACAAAGTTTCTCGTATGAATCTGTGTTGTTTTCTGGATGAAAGCTCAAATAAGGTGATGACTGAGGACTGCAAGATCTGCTTGTAAATGCCTATGATAATTGATGTCTATGGAGAGGGAGGCGCTCCAAATGGGTAAGGATTAGTATGGAGAGAGATGGCTTTAGAATTCTGAATTCTTTTGTGTTCAAAGAGCTCGTAAAAATCGTATGTGTCTACCTCGCGCAGCTGCTAATGTGTCATAAATTTTCTCCGTGATGTAGATAAATCAGAATCCTGAAAGATACGACTTCGTTATATTTTCAGCAGTTTTAGTCCATTAAAATCAAATTGATTCGCTCTGGAAATGAATTCCAACAGAAAAGAAAAATATGACTCCGGCTCAATATTTCGATCAAAATCGATTTTGATTGTAAGCAATAAATAATTAATTTCAGAACAGAAGGAGAGATTACATAGATTCACGTATGGTTCGTGTTATGGCGGCTGCGTTCTCTAAATTGCAGTTAATTTGTAAAAAAATATCTATTTTCAGTCGAAATAGAAATTTATACAGATTATTTACGAGATATAGAATTTATAATCATACTAAGGTATAAATGATACAAACTTATTTCATGTCAGATATTTTTTCGAGCATTTTAAAATCTGCGCCGACTGTTTCTATACGATATAACGAATTACATTTCGGTTCTCATCTATTCTATTTTTGTTGAAATAATAGTTTTTAATTTGTTCTAATTTATTGAATCGCATTTTAAATTTTTCCTTATATGAAATGATTTTGATCATAGGTGAATTCTTAGAGTGAAAAATTGAAATTATATTTTTTGTAGAAGCTATTATTTATCATATCGCATCTTTTCAAGTTGCGTTTGCTAAAACAAAAAAAGAGTCATAAATAAATATTCAACTCATGAATTCCATTTAATGAACTCCATGAATGGTGCAAATATAATTATACTTCTATTCATGTTGGTCAGTAATGAAATCAATGTGAGAAGGCGTGACTTCGTGGAATGCCATTGTAATAAAAACAACTGTAAATTTCCACAGAAAAATTTTTCTGTGGAAATTTACAAAGTTGTTTTTATTATTGGTCAGTAATAATTATTATATAAACCATTAACGATTTTCCAATAATTGTGGAATGCATTTTTATTGTATCTTTAGTTCATTTTCTTATTTATACAGAGTATTGTTAATTAATTTTCACTCGATATCTTTCTCTACATGGAGGTTGATCAAAACAACTCTCTTTCATCCTTAATCTCAATAATTTTCCAACGATAAGCTTAATTTATTATTCGACCGATAAAAAAGATATTAGGAACTCTTATCATGTCTCTGCTCGTTCATTATGGTAGCTGATACCAGTTCTGTTTGAATATGAAAATTAAGAGGAACAACGTGCCGTACAAATATACGAAGGAATATTTTAATTATCAGCCACGGAGCCGGGTTTTCTAGATGGTGAATTAATTTCACGTGAAGATTAGCTGATAACATTGTCCGCATTTATTTATAATTCGTTGAGGAAGATATAATATTAGCTTTTTCCAGCCGATTCGAGTCATTAATTTTTATATTGCGCGGTTTATTATTTTAGAGAGGACCGCAGAATTAAATTGCGGATTTATCTTATTATCTATAATCCAGTCAATATCGATCGTAATTTTCTATGAGGTTATTTTGAGGATAATTTATGATGGAGTATCATGCTACCCTCTATAATACGGTTTACGTTTGAAAGGATTGCGTTCGTCACCTTTCCTATTGAAATTCTCAAAATTTTCACTTCGCACTTTTGTTGCTATTGTATTTCCCCTTATTTCACATGGCAACAGCACTCGGAATTTAATGGAAATCACGAATATTTTGTAAAGAATAAACAAAAATCACCCTTTCCCATATCCATTGGCGAAGTAGGTTCTCTTTTCAAATTACACGGGAAAGCAAACAGACACGTTTTTAAATAAAGAGTAGATCAAACACGAATAAATAAATATCAGCTTTAGGATGATAAATATGCAAAACAGGCAACTCTTAAATGAGTCCAATGATATGAGTTATGCAACTTTTGAATTATACGTAATGGGTTACACAGTAATTCATGTATGTTTACCAAACATATTATAAGTAATACTTCACTAAACGTAGAAACTTCCGTCATTTAAGTCAATGCATTCGTTTGATATCGTAATTTTTGAAATAATTTCAAAACTTCCGATGATTTGAAAGCAAACTCTAATTATTTCCTAAAAATATTAATACCAATCATTTGAACTTTATCCTTTATTAAGGGATTTGGATTATATATTCCTATACCTAAAATACAAGGTTATAAACAATAAATACGATATATACGTTATATTTAAGGTCTCTTATCTCCAAGAATCCTCATACACTCATATACTGTCAGCTACAACAACAAAATAATGACGTATAATATTTGTCAGTTTAGATTCAATTTCTTTAAAATGGTATCAGAATTATGTTAAATGTAAATCTTGCTTTAGAATATTGAAAATTTTGTAAATTTAATTTGTTTAATTTTGTCTCTAATACACTGATAAAGTCCGTTTTGAGATGGTATACTTCTCAAGTAATATTCAGCTGAAATTTTGTGCTTTATAAGCAACTCATGCTCAAATAACAATATAAAATCCTACACATATTCCAATTTTAAGTGTTTATATCGGATTTTCCATCATTGAAGTATTATGTTTAAAGAAGTAGGAAATCCTGAAATAGCGCTTAGGTAGTAATTGGTTAATTTGGCAAATTTTCACTTTTCTTTTTAAAGATTAAATGTTAATCATAGACTTTCGATAGTTCTTAATCTATATTTCTAAGTTATTTTTATCGTTGAGAATTTTTAAGCATTAACTAGCAATTATCCTTACAGATTACATATATATTATATTTATAGCAAAATTAACATTTTAATAAAATATTCAAAGGATAAACTTTCTAAGAAAGATACCAAATCTTCATAAAAGATGGTAAGATATAATAAATAACTTTACATAAATAAGGCTCTATATTAAAATAAATCAAAAGAGCACTTTTTATTTTGCTCAGCTCAGTTCAATAATTCAGTTTTCTATAACTTACACCTGTGCAAATACATAAATTACACACTATGCATTTTACACATATATAAGTTACATTTCTTTTAACCCACGTGAATTTATTTTAATACGTGCACATTTATTTTAAATGGCAATTTCAAGTGCGAACCTCTTCTGTTTATGAGGGCTTTTATAATTAATGATTAATTCTTTTCTTATTCGTCATTCCTAAGATGCCAAGACAAACGATCATCAGATTTCACGATTGAATCAAGTTCTTCTGTCATCTGTCAAATTCTACACCAAGTTCTTATATATATTATTGATTAAAGTATTGAAAGAATTAACGAGAATATGGGCTCTCTATAAGTGTGAATTTTATTCGATATTTAAGCAAAAACAGCTTATAATTACGATCATTTTCCTATTAAACGGAATCAAGAATTTGGTAAATCTAAGGTTTTGTTTATAATTTTAGAAATTTTGGGATTATAATACTATCATATCCTTTGATTTTCATAAAGAGTTTTTTATAATTAATTATCATTGAGTAAGTGTGGGACATGAAAAGATTCTAAAGTGAAAAGAAAGTTTTCCCTTAATAACTGAAGGAATCATTCTTTGATCCAATCGATTGGAAACAAACACCGATATTCCCGGCTAACGGCGTGTTTCCCTTTTCATAACAAGCAAAACAGGGAATTCCGCACAGATTTCAACGAGCCTTGGCTAAAAAAACGTTCCCCAAATATGCTTCTTCATTCCGCGTCAGTCTTCCACAAATTGTTTCATTTCGCAACCCTGTTCCTTTTGCCGTGACCTGACAACCATCTACACTCGATTTGACCGCGACAACCACTCACACAAAACACTCGAAAAGAAGCGAAATGAGGGAGGTTCCTTCTCATTAGTCTCAGATTTTACTCTGCGGATGACTCCCGATGTTTACCGGGAAGGTCTCATGACCCGTCAACACAAGCCACTCAATCACTCGAGGGTTAAAGAGATCGGCAAGAAAGGGCGGTCTTCAATCCCCGAAAGGGAACGTGGTGAGGGAGAACGTTTTATTAGAGGGCGGACGTCTAAAATGTTTTACCTTCGGACACACTAAAAAGGGAAAGGAATCCTTATGGCATGTGTTACAGACCTTTTTGAGTCTCTGAATGGAGTTCCAGGATGTGTGCGAGCAGTACATGCTGTTTCGAGACATGAGGACCGCTCCGTTATATCCTCTATATTTGGGAATTTAATTTGCCTCTGAAATAGTTTGGCAGAAACGTATCTATGATTGAAATTTCCTCTTCTTTCGATTCTTCTTCGGAAGTAAAAAAAACGCAATTTTTATGTCTTTTATCGATTCTGGTTGCTAATGATGTTTGACCATGTGAATAACCAAACTTTTAGTAATCATTTCTGCTGATATTATGTCTATCGAGAGAGTTACTTGAATGTTTATGAAGAAACTTGTGATCAAGTGAAAGATGTAGTATCCAAATAATTAATGGTCTCTTGAACCTTTCGTCTCCCTTTTTATTACATACATATTTAGTATGTCTTTAATACATTTAAGTCTTGCCTTTCAAGATTTTTTTAAACGTATTTCATCCAATCTATCCTACTAGAATTATTTGCTATTCTTTTTGCTATTTTTCATACACTTTCATTTTTATCAATTGCTTCAGTGATCATACTCCGATCCCATCTCTGGGTTTGCTACAGAAAGCAACTGGAATTTGAAAATTAACCTATGCAGCCTTATTTATTACATCGACATATTTCTCTCGCAAAATCCTTAATTCGTTATTCTTTCAACTCTCATCTGATAGCTGAAATTAGTTTTTTCCAATGTAGCACCTTCGTGACTGAATCACTAACGTATTTGCAAAGTAAAAATGAACAGCGAATATTATGGTGATCTTTGATAATAATCGATGGCTCTATATCACAAAGATTGGTATCGTTTCCGGGTCTTCGCAATGAAAGACTGAAAATGACACTACCTCAAAATTTTCTTATAATCATAAATATTAACTTCTAAATAAACGAAAAGATATCTCTGGGATAACGATCGAGTGGGACAGACAAGTTGAAGTTTTCAGAATGGAGAGAAAATGATGGTTTTACAGTCTGAGGTGGGTATTTAAGAGGCGCCTCTTGAGGTAAAATCTCCTCGGGGTAAAGAAGATCCGGAGGAAATCTGTTGAGCCTGTCACCGTTGTGTCGCGCCGCAGGAGATCGGTCGCAGATCGGACCGAAGGTTATGTTGGCGCCGCGTAGTCGTTTCCCCGCCAGAAATGGAAGGCCCACTCGGGCAAGAGCGCGTGGGAAGGCCGAGGCGCCATCGACTCTTGCCATCGCTTTGACCCACGTCTTAACCGTCCACTGCTCATTGCTTCCGACTAATTCTTTCGCCCAGGGTGAAAATCTGACTTTCACGAGATAAATAAATGACAAAATGAGATGTGATGCGGACTGGCCACGTAGAACTTGAGCTTTTTAGATAACAGTGGATGATGAAATATTCAGATTGAAGTGTTATTTGGTTGTGTGACAGCCATTGTGGTTAGAAGATCCTTCAGAAACAGTTGGATCAAAACACTCGGAATAGATGGATCTATAAGAATAAAAAGAAAGTGTTCTGGGAAACGATCGTTATTAGACGATTTTCAAAATTTTTTCGTCTAATTGATGAATTAATAATTTATCCATCACGTATAAAGATGAGTCTAACTACTTTGAGCATATCCTTCGTCTATGAAAAAAGTTGATTGCTTGCAAAGAAAATCTTAATAATTTTATATAATGCATGCTAGTGTTCATCCCATCACTTCTTTTGTACTTTGATTTAGTTTTTTTTGCATTTTGTTAATCAATCCATTAAGATCTAATATTGTTTAAATATATAAGATGGTTCGGGTGGTTGAAAAAATAGAGAAGTTTAAAAAAATTCCATTATTGGTTTTAATTTTTAATAAATTTTCCCTGGAATGGTGAGTTTGAATATCTGTCGTCATTCATATACTATTCAGCGATACAAGAGATTCGAAAGACACAATTCCTTATTTCAATCATTGTAAACCTCATCCTCAAACTTGCAATATTCCTCTGATCAAACAACTTTAAACGTAAAATTGATTTTTTAGTTGAACACTTAGAAGTGGAGCACGAGAAATGTTCTCTGGGGATATTTACTTTACTCGGTTAACATCATTGAACCACTAAAGATCTTTCTAAATGTAATTTGTCATCATTATCGAAATTTTAATCGAGAGAATTGGCTCACAAGTAATGAGGCAATATATGTGCATAATAAATAATACTATACTTGCAAGAAATGAAATATTCCGACCCTAATCATAATTTTGAATGGAAGTATCCAAACGTTACTATATTATGGTAAGTGATGGTCAGTAATCGGAATATATGCGAAGCATTGCCTCGTAAGTAACATTCAGTTTGCTCGAGAGATGGTATACAACATATTCGATAAATGGATAGAAGTGTGAATGTCAATCTTTCTCCTTCGTCTCGGATACTTTCCTAAACTGAACTGATTGTTAATGCGCTTTATTAATATTGTTTTACACTTAATCTCGCTCCAATTTTAAGCTGAAGAAGGTTCATAGCAATCAAAGAGAAATGTATAGCCTAATCAACATTCCTGCCTTCATCCAGTTGATGGTATATTTTAATAATCTTGTGTTACAGAAATTATTACAAATATTTCTCGATTCTATTTTTAAAATATCCCAGCTGCACTGAAAATCAGTGGAATTTAATACTCGTTTACATGACTGAGTTATAGGTAATAACTCAAAATTTGATTTTCGTGTTTTGTGCATTCATATCAAATTTTAATACCACTTTTATTAATTTTAAACAATGAGTTTTAACTAGAATTATTGTATCTTATCTTTTTCTAATGTGCAAGAAATAATATATTTTCGCTTCGAGGAAAATAATTCAGCCTTGATGTAGATGAATGTACACGCATAATGAAAAATAATACAAGTTTTATCAAGTTTCATGTTTTGAAATTATGATTACACGTTCAAAACATCACCTTTTAAGCGGCGATTGGCATGGCGTATATTTTACCATAAGATAACATTTTTGAAATTTTGTAAATCTGAGAGCAAAATCAGAAAGAGATTATCTTACTAGAGTTTTGTTATGCTCAGAAAATGCTATTGCTTTCATTGTACGCATTTTTTCGGCAAGTCATACTTGATATGGTTGGTTAAAAATCTTAGTCTTTTATATCAAGTTTAGCATATTTTGTTAGTAATATATTCCAGGGTTTACCAATAAGTATTTCTGCCGTCAATTTCACAAAATTGGCTTTCCTAATGGAAAGAGCTCATTATATCTGATGATTGAGTTATTAAGAAGATAAAAATATAAATGTCTGAAAAACGCTCTTCTCTGAAAATTATGGTTCATAAAAATTCCTTGAGCCGCAAGCTAAATCGTTATCACTCATTAACGAAGAATATCGTCGCATTATATTCATAATGAGAAGAATAGTTCCTACGTTCTTCAGGTATTCAAAGATACATCCATGACTAAAGTCCATTTGCCCGAAATAAGTATGATGCAGGAAGTGCTGGTGGTAGAGAGGTCCATGCCCTCATAGACGGAGCTTAATCCACAGTCCAGTCACGCAACCAATTAGGCAAAGATGAAGCCACAAAAATTGCCCCTTTCATAGCGCAAAAAAGTGAATTTGGTGATATCAAATGAAGTGCTGCGTCAGAATTTCTCGCGAGAAATTCGCGAGAAATGGAATACGCTTGTTACGGACTTGGAAACGGATAAATCCTCCAACGGTGAATTAAGATGAATGGAAAGGTTCAGTTTCTTTCGGTTGTTTATTATTACATTTTATTTTTGTTTTCTTAGTCCCAAATTCCATTCTTATTCTGTACAGGTTAATTGGTTAGAACTATGACGAGAAAAGTTTCATTAAAAGCTCACTCAACTTTTTCTACGGAGATAATTTATAAATACTTTGGAATTTATCGATAAGGAGAATAAAGATTGTGAATTAATGGATCGGAATCAAATATGACGTATGATTTCACCGGAGAAAAATCCAGCTGAATTTCGTTCTAATTTGTAGCACCATTACAGAAATTTACCAATACAGACGGCTTAAATATGGTTCTTACTCGTCGTGACGAATTAACATGGTTTAATTAAGGGGATGCCACATTCGATGCATACTGATGTTGCGCACAATTGATATGCACCCATAAAATTTATTGATGATTGACCCAAATTAAATCATTCAAAAGGATGTTTCCCGTTGAAGTTCAACTTCAAGAAAATGTAATTTCAGTCGTATATTTTCAAAATTTCAGATCGTAAATTGTTGGAAAGTTCATTCGCTTATTACGTGTTATCATAGTGGAATTATTTGACTTACAGAGGGGAAACTTGCAGCTTTCACCGTAAATAAGATGTCTTATACAGTGAGTTTCCATTTATATTAGGAATAGGTAGGTTCTATTCATTTCACTAAAATATCTAAAATCATGCCACTGAGAAGAAAGCGAAGTAATAAATAGCAACGATACATCACTTAATGCTGTTCAAATTTCCATACAATTTCAAGAGGTTGAAATTAAAAAGCGATTAACCAATTTATGATAAATGCTACAAACTCATATCAACGTCGACTATTCAAAATCGATAAAATTTACTTCTGTAAAAATATAAACCCGTTAAAGTAAATTTGTTTAAAAAAAATTCATCAGAAGCTAATTCCAGAGAATGAAACAGAAGCGATATATATATAATAAGTACTCGCATTTCAATTTTCTTTGAAGGGGTTCTGATGGTAAATTGTATCTGAGGACACAATTATTGTACTTCGCGATATTTCTAAGTTTTCTTTTTCGAGAAAAGACTGTTTAAGTGTGCAACTTACATTTTTGCAGCAATTAAACGAATGAAACTCAATTAATGAAAAAAACACATCTGAAGTCCACAAAAGTTTATTTCGAAGCTGCTTGTTATGTTGATGATGTTATATCTTCACTCTCTTTAAGATAGAAGCCCTTCGCTTATTAATACATTCCCATGGCTATTTCCATATTATTTCATAACGGAAATAACCTTAATAATTTTTTTTGTAGGCGAAGGGCTTCTGTTATAAAGAGCGTGAAGATATTGAATTATCAACGTAACAAGTACTTAAGTATTACTACTGAGTGTTACTTAAAAAGTGTTCTTTAATTACTTTGTATAAAATCCTTTCACAAATGTTCAGCTTCAGCATATCAGATTTTATACTATCGAATAATGAATGTAAAATAAAAACAATCTAATATAAATGGAAGAAGAGCGTTGCTATTTGAAAGAATCGTATCAGCCCGTGAATATCTTTTTATATAATTTCTAAGCTATTCATTTCTTAAACACCTTTGAATTTGAACTAAGTAAGTATATTTATGTACCACGCACAGAAATCGAAATTTCTTTTCTTAATCACTCTAGACTCTGAAAGAATTTTTAAGACTGAAAATTCATTAAATCCTTGACATAGATCTTCCATCAGAAGATGTTAGTCAAACATAAGTTGAAATAATAATAATAATAAGGTGTAATAAATAATAATAAGGTGTTTGAATCAGTCATAATTAGAAGTATTTTTTTTCTGAGCGGTGCGAAGAAGTTTGAAATGATAATTTGCAATCTATTTTTGAGCAGATACAGTTATCTTATTTCACAATCACAGTTATTATATTGAAGTTACTCAATAACTGAGGTTTAACCTTATCGATCTCGGTGACGGAATGATCTGCATACTTCAATTGAAAAGGTCTGGTGTTCAAGTGTTAGCAAATAGGAATACTTCTCATAGGAATATGTTGGTGTTCGGCCACTTTTGAGAACATAATTTTAATTGTCCTATAAATGGATGTTTTGCGAATAGGGAGTGATTCATTCATCCATAGGACTCAGCGAATTTTATACCTGGAAACCTACGAGAATTGAAAAATAATTTCCTTAAAAGAAAAACTGTTCCATAATTTAGTGCCGAGATACCATTATTCCCTGAGAGTTATGTGCTATAACTTCAAGGTGGAATAAGTATATTGCGGTGATATTCTTACTACCACTGAAAGTAATATTACCAATGCGTGCATCGATGCCTCTTTGTGGTTGCTTATGGAGGATTCCCAAGCACTTTGTTCTCACTATATGTTATTATTTATCGCTTCAAATGCAATTGTACAGGATATGAAAATCCACGACAAACATCTTGTGATACATTTCTTTAGGTTAGATATTAAACTTGGATGCAAGAACATTGAAGGACACAATAATATTTACATGATGAATAACGTTATTTACTTTTATTGATTTATGCATCTCAGTAGTTCAACGAATAATATTTTACTTTTTTAATTATTTTTTGGGTTGATTTTAACTATGAACACGATTCACCGACAATTTTATATTATTTATGAGTATGTAAAATTCTGCTGCGATTTTTAGAGAATTTTATTACGAAACAGGTATTTGAAGAAATGTTTCAAATTTATACAGTTTTTGTTTTAATATAGTTTCATAAATGTATTTTTTATTTCACTTTTTATTTGTCTCAAATTCTGTATTTGGTCCGATCTGAAAGGTGTTGCATCAACTTCCAGAAAATTAAACGTTCGATGGATAAACTCCAACCATTTAATAAAGGAATATCTTGATGATAATATTTTTCTCCTCAATTGAGAGAATATTGTACCAGAAATCATATCAGAGTTCAACGACGGACGTTGTGGCCTTTATTCGTCCACTTTACCGTTTTCCATATGTGATTTTATGCATAGGAATGTACGGTAGCCAAGTGGAAACTCAGGTATGGAATCTTTAACTGTATCATAAATATTATGGATAACAATTCAATAAATAATTTGGAACTCGATTACTCCTGATATAAAAATACCTTTATAAGTTAAAATACACAAGGTGAAATTGGAGGAATCAATGTTTCAATCAATTATGTAAAATAATAATAAACGATAACATACCAAATATTTACGAACCGTGAATTAATGATGTAAAGGTTCGGATGTTCATCAATTTCAGAAAGGAAAAATTCACTCGAAATTATCTTTCTGAAAAGTAGTTTAACGAGGCAATCGTCCATGCAGTCAACTGATACATCTCGGCAGCAGTGGAACAAGCGGTTTAGATAAGTTAAACTTTCTCTTTTTTATGAAATGATGCTTTTATAAGCTATACCAAATTAAAAACAATGAAAAACTTTTGGGCAAATTTTCTTTATAAGAACAAAAATACCAACCGCTTACGTAAATCCTTTATGTGAGCAATGAAGAATATATTTTCAACGATTCGTAGAGAAATGCATTATGATTCGATTTTGAAAATTCCATCGAATCATACTTCTTTATCAAGTATGCGGAAAACAACGGATAGTACACGCATTAAACATTAAAAAAACATTTAGATCGATAACGCCCGTGCGTTTTAGAGAGGACATACCAGAATAATGCTGCAGTCCAGCTTCAAGTGGTTTTCAGAGACTTTCTTTTAACTTTCTCATGTTTAGAAAAAGCTTTCCTGAGTCGTTGACGAAGACAAATGTTGACTAAAGGTGCTCAGACGGCACCTTCAATACTCTTCGGTAGCTTTGGAGATCGAGAGCGAAGTTTACACAAAGAAAATGTCTCGGACATATACCCATCTATGTTATGAAACACTTCAAAACTATTCAATATTTTTCAATGACGCATACACTTACGAAACTAGGCAAGTATTCTTTTCCCAGGTACTAAGAAGCGTACCTTGGCACCCTTAACGAATCCGCGTTGGTCATTTTAACCTCGTTGCCGATTATCTTATTTCTCTGAGCTTCTAAATTTGTACCTTTTTGTGAGGGTTGCATCGAACCGGGTACCTCGGGTTAGAGATTCATTTTTTCCGTCGGACAGGTGGTTGGTGGGCGTGGCCAAGAGGGCGGGGGCGGGCCCGTGAGAAGGCGCCGAGGGCCGCGAGGCGATAGATAAGCTTGCGTGGAGGCGGGGCTTCTCGTCTCCCATTGGCTCTTCTCCCGAGTCACGAGTGGTAAGTGGGCGGAGTGAAGGACGTGGCCCCTCCCTTTCGGGCAGGAGGGGAGCGGTGACGGGTAGGGGAGGCCGGAGTGGGGGAGGCCTTTCTCCCGAGTTCGGGCCTCCGTCGCCAGGGTGTACCCTCCGGCCGGCCTCTCAGTCAGTCGTAGGCAGACGGTCGAGAGAAGATAGAGTGGGAGAACGGCAATCGAGGACCACGAGGAAGAGTGTGCCAGTGGAAAACCGTCTTCTCGGCAGACGCTGGTGCTGTGTTTTTCTGTCGAGGAACTCATTTCTTCGCATCGAAAATAGTGGCCTAGGACGATAACGCGTGTCGACGAAGTCTGTGGCAACCATTGTCGGTTATGGGCATCGTTCATGGTGACAGTAGTCTAGAAATTGGTCGGCGGGGTTGAAAATTTGTGATAGAGCCCTGCATTTCCACCCCTCGGTTCGATCTTTCCGGTTGTCCACCCCATTCCACCCCTTCTCCTGCACTCCCCCACTCCTCCGCGCCCTTTGCAAGCCGTTCTACGTTGTTGATAACGCGTAGAGTACGTTGGAGAAGCTATGCGATGGACCGAACGGGAGGCAGGTGTTCTGTTAACGTGAGCTGAGAGAGACCGTCCGAGGGGAGTCGAGGAGCCGAGCAGACGGGCGATCGAGGCCGCCGTGGCCCAGGACTGAAAAGCCGTCCTCCCCCGAAGCGACGCGTTCCCTATGGCAAGAGGGGCGTCTCCGTATCGGCGATCGTCGTCGAAATAGTGCGTTAGATAGGACTGTGAAGAGATGAGGACCGACTCGTCTTGAGTCGAGTGATTTCTAAGTGAGGACTGTTGACTCGCGTGTGAGAAAAGTTTTTCTGTCCGAAAGACTGGAGTGATTTTTTTCTTCCGACGCGAGTTGTGGACTATTGAGTGTTTCATCCATGATGTCCGCGTACACCCAGTTTGGCTACTCGTATCCGACAGCTTCTCAGGTGAGTCCATTATCGTTTGGCGCTTTGAGCGTTTGAAAGCATGGTTTTGATGTCGTTTTGCGGTTCCGTCACATAACAGGTGTCAGGGCAAGTGCATGCGACCGCTGCTCTCAATATCGGTTCCGAGATGTTTTATATAACGCGGAAAATCGAAAGTAAAAAGAAGTAAATGAATATAAGAAATGCATGGAAAATTTCTTTCTGCCATCAACGTTTTCAGAGGATGGTTCATTTCGGAGTCATTCCGTTAGATAACAATTACGTGGGGAATAGGGTACCGTATAGAATATTTGCGAACCACTCAAAGGAAGTTTTGTGACCATTCATGCATGTATCCATGGTAGATTTTCCTGTTTCTCGATTGTAAACTTTCTCTTAGGAGAATCTCGATCGCAATGCTTCGTGTCCAACCACAATGCTGTAGCTCTTATTCGTAACAAATAGCGATGGTATTTCCAGAGAAATCATTGAAATTTACACTTTTGAGAGATCGGTTGTACACGATGCGAGTGACGTTGCGAAGATGACATCGCGTGGTTCCGAATTTATAAGATTTGGATCGACATTAGCGATCTTTCAATTTGATTACCTCACCTATGAATGTCACGCGAAAGAAATCCCAGCACGAGTTGTGAACGAGGAAAGATAGAGATCTCTCGGATCCGCCGAATTGGTTTATTAAGCTCCGGACGCAAGCGCATGGGTCTGTGGAATTCTAATTAGTAATGAAACAGAATTGGGAATTCTCGTCAAAGAGAGTAATCGTTTGCGGGGGTCGAACACGCGATGCTCTCGTGCCATGCTCTGCAGTTCTCTTTTCGTAAGAACTCGAAAAGATTCGCTCGGAATCAGACTCCTTGTGGATCGAGACGAGTGATAGTGAACTCATTTACAGTAGTTATGTATTTCCTTCGTACACTGTCCAGGGGTTGATCGATCGATATTATTTTTCGGTGCATCGCTTTTCATTTAATTTCTCAGAATGGATGACGATTGATTCGATGTCTCCTTTTCGCTGTATAATAATTTCGAGGTCGATAATTTATTATTCACTTTAACATTCTACTGTCGTAAAATTTGACCTTACGCCAAGTCTATGTCGATGAGGTTGTAATTTATGATATTGATCGATTGGCGATAAAACGAGTTTCTTTCCACGAAACATACAGTTACTCATTTTCGTAATGTTTTCAACAATTTCAAATGATTGCAATCGATGAAGTCACGGGATCTATTCTTCGATTTCTTCCGTTTCTGTGGTCTAAATCCTCTTCGTTTGCGAAATTACATCTAAATCCTTGCACGGGAAGAATGGAACGCTCAACGCTGTTTATTCAGTTTTAAATGTCAAAGGGATAAGAACGGCATATTTAACCCCTTCTTTCCAATTATGAATCAGCGGATGATGCCTTTTGATCTCTCGGGGGAATGGAAGAGAAAAGGGAGACGAAGGGAATAAAAATCAGTGCCCAAAGAGAGATTCGGAAAGAAACGAGACTAAAAGGGGATATAAAAGAGGTTGAAAGAAGGGAGCAAATAAATTAGCAGGAAATTGGGACCGGAACGGTTATTGGCACTTATAGTCTCATCACGTATCTCTAGGCGAAGGGTCGTTTTCTTCCCCTTATTCTTTACCCTATCTCTTCAACCCCTTTTATCTTCCTCCGTCGCTCCTTAGCAAGGCGTGAAGTGTGGCAGATGAGTCCACTTATCCTCCCCTCCGAGGAAAATCTCCCCTCACAACCCTTATTTCTCTCCCTCGTGTATACCCCTTTACCTTTTTCAAATAACTCGCGCATCTCGAGAAAAAAATATTCCTCCCTTTCTTCGAAGATTTTTTTTCGCTGGAAGAGACCGAAGCAAACAAAGGGCTCCATTACAAGGAGGGGTCAAATATTTACCGAACTTTTACTGAGCGGATCAATGGGCCTTTAATATATGAGAGAGTTCGAATGATGACTGGGTCGAGTACTTTGAAGGGGTCCCTCGATTTTTAAAGGCTTTATCGGAGGATTTGTTCCTAGGAGAATTTTCGGAGGTTTCATATAGGAATCTTCTAGGAGGAGAAATGGGAGGGAGAATTTGATACCTTAGGAAAACCTATGGGTCGTTTGTTTTGTCTTTCAAAACCTATTACTGCCCTGTGTAAATAAGGGCGCTTTATTTTCCTAGGTTTGATTTTGTTTTTCGAAGGCGGCAACGTTGTTAGGCATGTTGGTAGATTATTCGATTCATGTTGCACTAGAAATGGGCTACATCGTCATGGAAAATGATTTTTAGAAATATACTCATATAAAATATTAATGTAAGATACAAATTAGTCCACTTTATGCTTTCAAATTTTTTGTCGAAAGAAAATTGACTAATGCAATCAGGTAAACAATTAATAATATATAAATTTTCATCGATTTTTATTGTCCTTAATTTTTAGTTCATACTTAAGTTCATTTTCTGCTGTAAATGTATGGAGCACATTTAGGGATGTTAAATTTCACGCGTAAAATTATCAATATGAAGGTATGAAACTCCTGACTTAATCATTATTAGGTTAAACAGTTTCTCATGGTAAAAAATACATTTTTAAACACATACAATCTTTCAATAAAATTACGTTAGTCGAAGGACAATATAAGTTTGATAAGAAATATTTTTATGCTTTTCTTAAGTAATATTGTTGCAATAATTTCTGTTTTAAAATTCTTCGTCATATTTTACACCCCGAATTAATGAAGACCCTAATCTCGTTTCCATTGAACTCGCTTGTGACATATTGTGGATTCAACGGAAACTTAAGTATATAGTAGATGATACTGTTTCTATCAATAATCAAAAATTAAGACTGTAAAAGAAATATTATGATCTAAGAAATTATTCAATTCGAACTTTTAGCAGGATATGATTACAAGTCTTTGGTTCATATCAATGAAAAATGCTGATTTTGGAAATGTTGAATTATTAAATTACGTTTAATTATTTTTAAAACGTCGATTTTACACAGATAAATATAAAAACGTTACGAAAGATGTCTATCTTCTGTTTAATCATGAGATTTTGGAAGGCAAAATTATACAACATTATATGGATACTTTTAATTTCTTCTTTTTATTTTTCAAAAATTATTCAGTGCCTGAATTAACTTTACAGATAATTAATTTCTTTCAAAGATACTGTTTAGCGCTTTTGATAAGATAATTGGCCGATGATTTCAATTCCCACCCAATAGAAATTACTTTTATAAGTGATATTTATTTGTAGACATTTATTTAATACATTTTTATCGAATTCTCATATTTTATCTCAAAAGGTCTCTCGATTATTTCTTGGGTAGTTGGGTTAGGATTGACTTCTTAGAAGACTAAAAGTACTTTTATTAGAACTATTGCAATTTATTCGTCAAAGTTTTTCGAAATAAAATTTTACTAATATTAATAACATGAAAAAAATTATATATGTATATATATATATATATAATATATAACACTTTTAGTTCATAAAAAATTCGATGATATTACTTGTACGCACGGTTATCTCGTTTCCTTAACTTATTTTCGAATGAAACCTATCTGGAGGATTAAATTGATTTAAACATTAACTCGATATCAACCGAAGACGATTTAATATACTAATTTTGATTTTTATTTCCCGACGAGCATTTAATGATAAATTTAAATATTTTTCATCTTTCTTCAACGTCAGCTGTTGGTCGGGCAAGCTTCAGCCGTCGGACCAGGTCCGGGTCCCATCCCAGGATCCGTGGCGACCTCCGGAGCCAGCCCTGTCGGCACTCCGGTGTCCGTGGCTGCTGCTGCGGCAGCGACGCCCTCATCATCTTCATCTTCGTCCTCATCTTCGTCTTCATCATCCTCGTGCTGCGAGAACGGTAGGCCCATTATGACGGACCCGGTGACGGGCCAGACCGTTTGCTCTTGCCAATACGACTCGGCGAGGCTGGCGGCACTTTCCTCCGCTTACCCGCGTCTCTCAGTCGCGTCTTCGGGAGGTGGCGGAGGCCCGGCCGCCGCGGTCTACGGAACGCCTTACCCGTCCACCGACCAGAATCCCTACCCGAGCATTGGGGTCGACACTTCCGCATTCTATTCGCCGCTGGTGAGTACAAGTTAATTGTTTCCCTCTTTAATTGGTATTTTGTGGAAAACGAAGGGAAGTCGTCAAGAAAATCTTGAATGGTGGCGTGCAATCCTCGAGTGTAATTGTCTATTCTCCGTCTGGTGAGTTGGTTGATATTTTGCTGCGAAATTTGTCTTGGAAGATGGTCAATTAGGACGGAGCAGCACTCAAGAACGGGCTTCCTTCGGTAGAACAATTTTCGACTTCTTTATGCAAGCGTACTATATCTGTGGAAAGCATGTCCTCTTATATTAATTGTAGATTGGATATTTCGAATACTTAGTTGTTGTTTCAGTAGCGACCTTCCTGTTTTCTTGGAAAGCTTTGAAATGGTTTTTGAAACTTTTTAATGAATGTATATATTAGCAAAATAAATTTGAATTCTCAGCATGGCTTATGATGATTTTTTACATTTATTTTTCCAATCATTTTTCAAAGTGACATCGAAAAAGGCGTATTTTTGGAATCCTAAGTAACGAAAACCATACCCGAAAATATAATATTATCTTGAAAGTAATTGTGGGGAAAAGTCTTTGAAAAGGGAATGGAATTTCTTTTCAATGAACTCTATTTAGAGCTTAATTCAATATTACGAGATATTTGTTCAGTCTTATTTATAAATGATCCAAGTTCTAAATATTAATGTTGAAATTAAATAATAGAAGCATTATTTAGAAATTTCCATATTTCATAGTATTTCTTGAACTGGTGAATCTCCATTTTGAATGTAATATTTGAGGAACCGAATATTTTCGCAAAGAAAATCGAGGATATTTATACCTCAGTTATCAAGGATTTCACTGTCTCTTATAAATCTATTAAATTCAAGTGCGCGTGGCATAAATGTATTACCACATTATGAAGGCAATAAAATCGTATATTTGATTGAATTGAAATCGGATAGCACTTTAGCCATTGAAATTCGAAATGTGATGTAATTACTAGATGTACTTTGATCCTACATTCCGTTCCATTTAAAAGCTACGAGACTTTTGCGGTTCGTTTAGCCGTAGACTAAGTTGACATAAAGGAAACTTCGGTTTCTCCGGTACGAGCGAGATCGCATTTCTTTCATGCGCTGTTGCTCCTTAACGAAGCGATTTATAAGCTAACTTCCCCATTGTTCCTCCAACCTCGATTCAAAGAGAGATTCAGTATTTTTCTCCAGTAAAATCCCATTTGCTTTTCATTTATAAGCAGTTCGATCGGATAACACGAAATACAATGGACTGCGATCTATCGAATTGCTCCTGATATTCTTTTTATCGCTTTGCTTATTTTTCTCCGATGAATAACTGTACAACCGCAAATATACTTAGGTTAAAATCGCTTCATAGTGCTGGTCGTCTATCATCTTTGTAAGGCATCGAGACGTCATGCAGGATTTGAATCGAATGCATGATGTCAGTCTGATATTTTATTAGACGGTCCATATTCTCGCTTTGGCTGAGCGAAAGCGGTACTTGAGCGGAATTATCTCACCGAACCTATACTTATTAATTCGAATGTGATGCGGAGTTGAGCTGAGGCGTTGCTTTAGAACGGCCGTGGTTTTGCGTCAGTTTCGCTCTCTTGGTCGATATTCTGAAGGAGAAAATAGCAAGATTAAGAACAGGAAACTTATGATGGAAGAGGGAAAATTAATCTAACTGGTGAGAGAGAACAAGGTGCTGTTTTAACATAGATAAATATATATGGACAATACCTACAAATCCGGTATTTAGAGGGACATTTCCTCTCAATAAGGAATATCTTCAAGTAATTCCTGGCGAAGAAGAAATGGCAACTGAAAACGAAACCCTGAAACGGAAACTACTTTAATCCCAATAAGGTTGAAATTATACTTAGGTTTTATGCAGTTACAAAAACTCTTTTCGATTATCTGCAGAGAAAAATCAAGAGATGAATTTTTAATATGGTCTCCGAAAAGGAGGCTTAGGCGATGTTCAGTCGTCCCGTGAACAATTACACTGGTCTTGGAAGTCCATAATAAATAATGTTCTATTAAATAATGAAATAAATCCAACGGGACTGCCCTCCGCTTCTTATTTCCGACCCTCCATGGCTCAACATTGGAACGTTTCGTTCGGCCACGCAATTGGTGGCCATCCGGTCTAACTCCTGTCTATCGAAAATTAAGAATACATAGATAGAGAGTAAACTTCTTTACTCTTAGATTTTGATTTGACATTGTCCTTTAATGTAATATCTGTTAAAGATATTTGCCTAAACTAGAAGATAGATTAAATGATAAGTATATTGGAGTAGCGATTAAAATGGTCTAATTTTGAGGAAATTTAATGATTCAGAGAAGAATAAATAGATCGTATGTATCGTTCTGAGGATTTATATTTGAAATAGTTTTGGAACTTTCTGGAATAATAAGATGTATTTATATCCCATCTTCATTTTTTCACACCTGATGATTGCCTACGGTTCGGCATACTGCTTAATTTCGTTCATACAATTATTAATGAATTTAATGAAGATAACAGAGTTAAAAGTATAATATTATTATTATTATTAAAAGTTTAAAATTTAAAATTTCAAGGAAATGGTTATTGGTAAATTGTTGCCTATTCTGATCACTTTTAATTTTGATGCATTAATTAATCGGGTAAATATTTATGGTAATTCGGGAATTCCACTCTTTCCTATCCCATATATATATATATTATAAAGGTATAATAAGTTCTATAAAGAAAAAATAGGATCAAACTTTTTATATTCCGTAACAAATGCACACTCCGAATCGTTTGGTGTATTTCCAGCGGCTACATTATTCCCTCCCTCTTGATTCGTCAAACGTTTTTGAAAGAGTTTCATTTCAGGTGTTAGGATTGCGTCGTTTACATTCGATAGCGTGCTTTGAAAATCGATGTACCTCAAAAGAAGATTGTTCTCTCGTGCCACGTTTCATCGGGAGAAAAATAATCGAAGGTTCCGAACGCGTTACATTTCAGAAACGCCCATACTTCAAATTGTCGAAAGCAGATACCTAAATAAACTAGACGGAGCTTATTTGCTGGGTGTGTTAGCATACTCGTGAGAGGAACATCGTCCTCAATTACGCGAAAAATAAACCGAGAGAGTGCGGGAGGAATTTTAATACGACGCAAGTATAAAAGCAGACCCTAATTACGACCAAACAATAGGGGGAGCTATTGAGATCTGATGGAGGATAGATTAACAAGATGCAAATAAACCTTTCACTGATAATTAGTAATTACAGGTATAATGGTCGGAGAGGTGCTGCCCAAGGATGTAATGGAAGACGAATGGAGGATCGCTCTCTTCTATAAATGAGTTTCAAAGGGGAAATCTTGCGCCCGCTTTCGGTGAAACTATTTGCTCATGCTTCAGTTGCCGAATTCACGAGAGAGAAATCCGCCCTTTGAGAATTTTTATTTCTATATTTGGTTCTGTTTGTTGCTATTTTGAGGCACATTTTAAATTTTGGATTTCCCTCTAAACGTTTGATCCCCGTTGTATACTGCATATGTTGTTGAACGCAATAGATTGTGAAGTATTTGCATTATTACATATTAGAGCAAAAATAAGATACAATTAACTGGTTGAATTCCTAAATCCTATATCCTCGATTGTCCGATATTTCCCTTAATAAATTAACAGAAAACTAATAGTTTGGTTTAATTAAAATATCGGATTTCCAAAGCTGAATTTTTCTATCAGAAGTAAAGCTCCGCTTAATTTATTTTCATTCTTTGATATTTCCGTTCATTGGTTAAATAAATATTTAAAAATATTCTATTAAGAGTGATAAAACTCGAATGAAAATTTTGCGAACGTACAGCACTCTGGATGCAAAAAAGAAGTATCTCATCGGAATATTTTTAACAACATGGTCTTTATCTCAATATAAATAAAAAATCTCCCCCTCACGTATTTTATCGGTCAGGATAAAATTTAGCATAGAACTTCTAATAAACGTGAAAAGAAGCATCTTGGAGTATCATTGGACAAAACTAGTCTTTCTCTTGAAATATAATTGTAGATTTTTAACACGATTTTAAACAGCATGCATTGATTTAAAAAATAAATTCTCTTCTATACCCTCTCTTCATATTATCGGCCCACATTTATTGTATTAGAGTGAAGCTAGGTTTCCATAGGACGGCTATAATGAAATGGTATATCTGAACATCAAACCATGATGCCGAATTCTAATTTAGTGAATAATAAATTCCCTTTCATTGACTTTGGACCTCATTTGTCCGTCTCTTTTCGCAACCTCATCTACCCACACGGCGATAAAACGAGCCCCGAGTGTCTCGTATCCAAAGCCTTAAGTCCGCATTTTCGACAAATTGCCCGCAGTCGCTTTGAATGCCTTTTTAGTTCCTGCGACCGACTCAATGACGTAACTTATCACTTGCTTTATGCTTTTTACGCTCGTCTCTCAGGGCGCGAAGATTTCTCACTAATTACTGAATGATTTGATCCCAAACATAGAGGAATTAGGAAAGGATCATATTAACTATTTGTATGGGTCTTTGTATATATATAAGTAGTTCAGTTCCACCCAAATATCATCAATATATATATATATATATAAAACTAGCAATACGGTAATTATTAATTGATTAATTAATCAATAATAATTCATAACCGACTGTCATAGTAACATTTGCGGAAACTCTCTTTTCGTTATAAATGACAGTTTGGTTTGTCCACGGATTTGTAATTGATTATCCATAATATATGCAGAGTAATTCTGTTGATTTGGTGATCGAATTTGGAAACTTTGTTTGTTTTATACGATTATACGTTTCAAAGAACTGCATCTAATCAATTATATTTGAAAACTGAGTTTGTATAGCTTGGGTTGTTTTAATATAACTTTACTTATAAGTTATCGAAAGGTTATAAATATTTTTCTTATAGTAAGAGATACTTTTTGTATTGCGCCCAAGTATCGAATGATTCTGCTTATTTTTCGAAATAGAAGCGATTCTCTATCACTCTAAATTTATTCGCGATATTGGATTGTTTTAAAGATTGCTTTTACAATATAAAACTGTGAGATGGAGTATTACGGAGAGAGAAAATATCACGAGCGAATAGCTTTTTACAATTTTTGCAAATTTTCAGTAAAAGGAATGATTGTAAACTTTGTAACTTTACAAAGTTTCGTTTTCTTCTTTAAGATATCATTCCACAAAGTGGCACTGGATCACATAAATTAAAAGCAAAGATTATCATGACTCCTTTGATATAACTTTTGACTATCAAGATTTATTATTTCGTCCTTTTTAAATGTTTAGGTCTTATAAGTTTAGGAAGGATATATGAATCACATCGCATTGTATTTTAGGCTTAAGAAGGTCTATCAGGATTGTATGAAAAAGGATTATTCACTATTATTCATATAAAAATCAAGAGAGACCGTAGAGACGGAAATGTAGTTACCCCTTTCACGGAGCTTCTCTGCCCGTTGTTTCCGAATGCGAGGTTGTGTCCGTTTTTACAGATGGCAAAAACTTGCCAAACTCTCGTTGGGTTTCGAAAGAAGTTACATCATCTACAGATTTACCAGCATTTGTTGTCATGAACTATTAATTGAATTATCTACAAGAGTTGTAAAAGATCTGAAACATTAACCCTGCTAAATATAATTATTTGTATTCCTTGAAAATTTATGAGAAGAATAAATTTCGTAATTTCGCTGACCGAATCCCGCGATAACTTAATGGTGAACTATAATGAAGTGCTTAAGCCGACGTGTTAAATGTATACCATAGGAAGAACCATAATATTAATATATTAAGGAATTGTGAAGAGAATAACAGATATTTTTCAAGTAATTCAAGTGATACTGATAGCATAAAAGATACAGCAATCAATGCATGAAGAACTCTATTTTTCCGTTGTCTACTTCTGCTCTAGAGGTATTTCTACAGTTCGTTGAGCAATATAATCCTTTTGTGTCCCCAAACGGTACAAGAAAAGTATCTTATAGTATTACATCACGGAACTACCTTTGAAATACTATAAGCCCTCACATGTTTAATATCGGAATATAAGTGCTGTCGTGAAGAAAGAATCTTGCTATTGTTTTAATAATATGTGGGATGAGGCGCTTTGTGGAGAGGGGATTGAACTGAAGGGCGATAGAGATCTCATTCCGCCGTCGATGGGCGACTCTCATGTTGGGGAAGATTCCGCGCAAATGGAGATACGAAAAGGTATCAATATTTACAATACGTTTGAGAGGATACCCCTTTCTTTTTCTCTCGGAGCTTTATTTGAAAAGGTTTGATCGATCTGCTATGAATCTGTGGTAGAAAAACGGACGCAATATATTTTATAAAACTCAAAGTGCACAAAAATGTCCATATATTTCCTATATTTTATCGATCAATGGCTATTTTTCCAGTTCACTTAATTTTTTCACATTTGGAAGCGCATTCTTCATTTTAGTAATTTTTTGAAACCCGAACTTGTTAGAGATCCTTCCCACTGGGCGCGTAGAAATATGTTTCTGTTTTCCGATATTATGCTCTCTCGTTCAGTCTTCCTTTATAATAATGAAATTTGTATTTTTTAATTTCGGTAATTTTACTTGCAGTAATTTTTAAGCACAATATCAAACGTTGTCCCACTCGTTAATGTCGTGAATATAGAAAAATTCCGGCTTTAGCGCTTCTTAATAACAGTTCAGGAAACTTATCTTTTTTCAGTTTTTTAATTATTTTCACAAAATTACAATTTAGTCATGACAGCAAATAACTAAATATAAAAGAATATGAAATTACGCCTTTTTCAAAGCGGAAAGAATTAATGGACATTATACGTGTTATCGTAAATGTATAGGTATTAAAATAAAATGCGATGTTAAATTTTGAGATGTTAAAAATTTGAACTTGAGAAGGAATTATTTTTATCGTAAGATGCATGAAATTCTGAAGGATTTTTAAAAATCTAACATATTGTGAAACACATTAGAAACAGCAAAACTATCTTCTCACCATCTGCTTGACATTTACAAATCGGATTCGTCTGTGATATGGCGTTGGAACGATCCTCCCTCGTAACATAATCTCCATCACTGGTTAATATTAAAAAACAGAACATAATTCTATTCCATATGATTCTCCTACTTCCCTCGTTCTTTTACAAAAGATAGGAAACCAAGAGAAGTAATCGCTATAGAATTTCCTCTTCACTCTGAAGCAAAACACAAGTTCAATCCCAGATTTGCTCTCAAAAGGAATAAAAGTGATGACGTCTCTATTCCATTTATGCGAATAATAGGAAAGGGTTTCTTCCCTTTTCGGGAACTAAAAGAGAGAAGACCTATTGACGGAGATACCATAATGTTACGATTAATTCTCGTGACTTACGCAATGAGCGGTTATACGGTAAATTCAATTCTAGGCTTATGTTGATGCGACCGAAAAGTTGACTAAAAGATGTTCAAAATGTTGTATGTACTTAATTTAGATTGTCATAAAATCCTTAAAAGTCAAAAGGTTAACAGTAAACATAGTTTTAATTTCATAATTAATCTAACGTCTTAATTCATAGTCGATTTCAATTATAATTACAATATTTATTATTATTATTAGAGCGACCTTTTTCATATTTACGTCAACAGTTAGCCGATTATGGATTCATTATTGAAAGCCCGGGAATATTGCTTCGCAACTGACTTATTTTCAGTTAGTGAGCGTCTTCACTGTTGTTTTTCTTCGGCGTATAATAGCCTCTCTTAAGTTCCTCATTATCGTCTCGTACACATTCCTTAACGTATATTAGCTTATGTATTGGTGTACAGCTGTAATTGAGCCTTGCGGTGTTATCTTAGCTATCCGCACAAACGTCTGGTTTCTTACAGGAAGTCAGTAGAGAAACACGTTCAAGAAAAAATTAACATTCGTTGACTACCATTAATTCTAACTTTCTACTCTCATGTGCTTCATCTGAGAAATAATTATTCTTTAGAATAACAGCATAATTATTCACTTAGTCTTAAGAAAGAATTGCCCTCTGAATATTTACAAGCGAGATTTTTAATTAACATAAATTAGTAATGTCCGCTACCGATGATTCGTAACCTCATGCTGTCTTTTGTTTTCCATTTTTAAATGTTTTTGAGTTTATGATTCGAGCCCAAAGATTATGAAATAAACGACGGATGTTGGCTCTGAAATCTACTTGAAATTGCAAATCGATTGATTGAACTCTTATCATTATGTATGATAGAATGAAGTTCGTGCAGCAAAATGTACGTTGTTAATTAAAGATTCATTTAGAAACTATATATATCGTAAACGATATTAACTCAGATTATGTTTGTTTATCTCTCTTAGAGATCTCTAATTTCCTCTTCTTTTTTGAGATCCTATGCTAGAGAGTAAAAAAGGATACAGGGGCTTTTGCAAGAGAGGACTAGGGCTTCTGAAGACAATTTACACCACAGAGTTTTCCGTCTCTCTCATTCACCTCTACGCCGTTCTTTTAATAGTCGATGCAGAGATATCCGTTGATGAAAGAGAAAGATGCGATACTTGAAACTAGATTCTAATTTATATAGTGCAATGAATATTTTCGTACAATTTCTTTTTAATCACTTTTCAGTTTCGAGTTTCATTTATTGAATTGCATATGATGATAAATATTTATTTTTAATTCATTTCTGTATTCTACATTAAAATTGTTTATATATTTCAACAAATTTTTGTTTTTTCTACTTTTCGTTTTGCCTTCTGTATTTCCGAGGGACCGTCGATTGAAAGATTGAGTTTGTAAAATTTCCATTATCACCATTTAAAATGTGTTTCGTCTTCCGATTAATTCTAACATTTCGATATATCAATCGTTTTACTTCTTTCTTCTACATCCAGTTGATATTCATCAATCTCTGAAAGGTCCACTGTGAATATAAGCACATTCCCCGATCCTAAAAAATACCTCATTCCAGACCTCTTTTCGATGCTTTTTTGTCTCACTCAAAGAGGCTCCCTGGGGATCCGGAAAGCATTTTTTCCTTCCATCCCCTGCTGCTTTCTCATCATCATAATCGCTCGATAATCCAATAAACGCGACATGTTTAAACATGGGATGGCTTAAGTGGGCCACTTGACCCTCCTATTGTGGGTGGCAGTGGTTTATTCATTCGTTTTTCTCCTTTGGAATGACTCCTTCCGCAAAAACACGTGAAGCTGTTTGACGATCGTAATATTACGGATGTCTGGAGGCGAAGAGTTTGAAGTGGTTCTTATCGGTGGCGAAGAAAGTTCATCATGGTGACACCATCGGTTGTCATGCGTCATTCTTGTTTCTCGATATAAACTCTCATATCACGATAGTCTATTGAGGCGGAAAACAAGGGCTGTATTAAGTAGAAATAAGCGAATGAAAATCAATTTAAACGAAAGAAAAAACAATTTATAAATATTACGAAATGTGAACTTTAGACATTTTTGTTTCTTTCCGTGATTAATTCTCATATTATCAAAATATATGCCGGTTGGATATGATCGTGTATTGATACTGTTTGGACCAGCGGTGGTGAATTCAATTTTTTTGTCTCTTCAACTCCCTTAATAGTTTCTATTAAGTACGTATAATTTTTAATTTAATATTGTAATTGTTTAAAACACACAACCATTCATTAAATAATCGATGTTGTGAATGACGATTTTAATTTGATTTAATCCGGAAAGGTAAAACTCCATCTTGAAGCGACTTTTTTATTGTCGCCACCTTCAGAGGCATCGTTGAGATGAAACCCAGCACCGGAGTTTTCCTCGTGAGAAGTAAAGCAGCTCTCAAAGGAGAAGACAATTCCTAGCATTTTAAAAGGACGATTACACCTTCACCCACTTATGCCTTTCCTTATTCAACTCCTGCTTTGCTCTGATATTAGGTGTTATAGTGTAGGCGAACAAATACGCAGGTTAATGTTGCGATCTTTAAGGAATTTTACCAAGCAACAAGATCACGGCAGTTGCTGGCGAATCTCTTCTTATCTTTGCGACCTCATTTGTCATTTTTATGGTAATGCGGTTCCGTTTGTCGCCCTTCACCTGATTTATGTAGAATGAGCTTCTCTCCGAAGTAGTTCTATCACAATTCAGTTCCTAGAATATTTCTCTGGATTCCTTAAAACAAACAAAGTATGTTATGTTATAAAAGAACTGTCGAACCTTATAGTTATCCCTTTCACATAGGTGTCTCAACCATGACACATTCTTTTTTTGAATCACAATTTGCCAACATTGTAATCGCTCTAAACTCTATTAGAGTATTGAAGTATCAAGTCCATGATTCCAATATTATTTCAGAGCCCTTTTACTCAATTGTATTTTTGAACTCTCATTTGCATAAAAATCTACGTTGAATCGATTCCGCTTTGATTCTTGTGATTATTTTACCATTAGTCTTCCATCCACTATAATATACAGCGGAAAACTGGTGATTATGCGTTTATCGAACCTTTTACGAGTAAGAACAGAAGCTGAAATTAAGTAAATGAGACGTCCAATTCTGTGCAAAATCGTTGTTTGCTTTCCTCTTCGGCACCTGCCGTCTTTTCTCCTTCGATCCATTAAAAGTAGCAACCTATGTTTATCTGGTTGCACATCCTTTCTCAATATACCTCGGAAAGCGTGCTTTCCCTATAACTTTGCCACGCATAATAACAAGGCAACTCCGGCCTTCTTACCGAAGAAAGAAACAATTTTCGTTTCTTTTAAACCCCAATTTTTTTCGTCTCATGGCCTTTGCTCCAAGCGTTCAAAACCCCTTCTGAAAAACCTTTCAAACCTCCCCGGGGCCTCCTCTTCCCCCTCCCCATTCTCACGCACCTAATCTCCCCACCCCTCTCGCCTTGCGTGCCGTGGCCTCTGGGCGTATCGACATTTCCACGTGAGTGGCAACAGAGAAGTATACTAAGGTAGACAAGAGAGGTGTGAGGGAAGGGGTATGAGGGGAAGAACATTTTTTATGGTCGTAAGGCGAACTGGGATGCGTTTCTGAAATGATCCCATTTTGTCATGTTTGTCGTTCGTGCATCTTCGATATCGTCGCGCTTTGGATGGGGTTCGAACCCACGACCTCTATTGTCGCGGACCCTGTTTCCCGACCGCGCTATCAGGGGTCATTCCTTTTTTTAGTTTCATTTCCTCGTCTTTCATGGACTGGGTTCATTTTTACGTTTTTCGAATTAACGAGCAACCCCGATGAAAGTCTTAAGATCTGCAATTTAAATGGGTTTGAACCTGTTCCACGAGCGAAAAGTCCAACGAGTGGGTCAAACTAGTTTGCTGACAATATGGTCTAGGATGTGCTCGTTTGTAATAGGAGAATGGGCTTGAGCGGACAACGCGGGATTCTAATGCAGCGGGAAGAGGCTGCTTACTTAAACAGTTTAGATACTATTTGTTATTTACACCTTTTTGTTGTATTGTTCGCAATATTCAACAGAAAGTGGAGTGTGCTAAAAAATCCTCTCCCATCTCAATATACCGCAAGCGAGGTTAATACTGAATGTGCCAGCGCAATCATTGACGGGGAGTTTTAAGCAAAACCCTAAACTTATTACACATTACTAAGCAAGTTAATTATATTTCATTTATAACCTCATAGCTGTGCATTAACTACATACACACATTTCCGATAAATTTACCCCTTTTCAATCCGAAAATTTAGATTTAATCATCAAGTTAAGGGTAAGAGTAGTTGATAAATTTCTCATAACTTTAATCCCGATTCTTACAATGAAAATGGTAAATGAAGTCCTCAATCAAAAGATTAAAAACGATGCCCTCGAATCGCACTAAATTAGAAAAGACGAGTGGATAGCGAAGGAGAGATGGAGATAACGGGACGATGTGAATGGGAGGTGAGAAAAAATGGAACTACTCTTGAAGGGTAGGGCTCGGGATTTTTGCGTGGGAAGCAAAGTGGGCGAGGTTTTTTTTGAGAAAGGTGTGAAACGGAAGAGATAAAGCGAAGAAGAGTGTGAAAGGAGAAGACCCTTGAATGGAGAAGCACTCGGGGAATTCACGAACGACAGGGAAAAAAAACTGCGAATTGCTCCTAAGATATGGAGGCTTTTTAGGTATTCCGACGTCAATTAAATATCGATTCAAAATCGATTGCCTAATTATATGGATTCGGAGCGAAACGTCTAACGTTGCGAGTCTGAATATTATATGCCAACATCTCATATAGTCAAAAAATACGCAACTTTTTGCATTGTCCCCTTTGCTATACATTTTTGGATTCGGCCGTAAATTGTGTGAACGCGCGATGAAATTTATCGAATTTAGTTTTCCTCGTTTTAATCATTTTCCGTCTATCGTACACCTTGGCCCGAAAGATCTGTTACATTTCCTTTCTTTCCGAATATTTTGATTTTAAAATCCTTGAAACGACATGTATATCATGTGCTTGCATCGGTAGAAACGGGGTTTTTATGAGCGTTTCACGATAAATTTTCCAGCCGTGGCAATGTCCAATTGGAAGAATAGCGGGGATCGGAAAAATAAACGAAGAAAGGAGGTTGGGAAAGATTTATCGGGTGTTCGAATTCTGGGTAATTTATTACAAAGAAAACGTTAATGAGGAAAGGTCAGAAAGACATTTTAAAGTGTTGGTAATTGTATGTAAGTGCCAATTTTATCTCACTCCTGCGATAACTCCGAAACAGAGATGAGCGTATTCATCGATGGTCCATTTTATCTCGGTGGTGCATTTTGAGCGTTTCCTTGGGAACTTTCACGCGGTCGATGTGCGTTGGGAAACAACTTTGCCCTTTTGGTTGTCACACTTTTTGGATGAAATTTCTTTGCGACCGGTCGCACATTTGCGTCGAATGAAGACCGGATCGAAGTTCTACCAGTTTTGCCATCTCTCGGCATAATTTGTAAGGTTGGTAGTTCTTATTTCCTTTTGCCTCGCCGCAGTCCCCGAAAAAGGACCGAGGTGACGAAAGTTATAATAAAAAACAAGAAAAAGTGGAGGAAAGATGAGGCGTGGGGGGAAGAGTGGCAGATACGAGATACAAGTTCCGTGGTCGCCTTTATCAAAAGTGTGGTTTGAAGAGATCTAGTCATCCTTTTTGCCTCAAAACCTTGGTATACATTTACACGCGCAGGTATGCGTTCATGTAAAAGCATACCTGCATCGAATGCTTTTGGACCGATCGTCAAATAGACTTCATATGACTTTTTTAGCGATGCACCGGTAGTCTGCATTATCATTGATTACTTTTCGATTTAAATTAATCTAAATTTGTCGACCGCAATTTCTGATAGGTCTAGTTCATCCTCATGTCCGATGTTCGAAGTAATTTTGAACCCACGATGAGAAAAAGATTCAGTTTTGATTTAGATTTTATAAGAACAATGAGCAAGAAAAGGCTGTTTGAGAAGATCGGTACATGCTTTCTGATGAAAAGTAAATACAGGTTTTGGAATATTTTCATGTTTTTCAAATATTGTCCGGAAAAAATAATCATGATTTATTTTAAATTGGGTTTTTGTAGAGTATATATATTTTAGATCATATTTATTAGATAGTTATAGATGCGATTGGAATATTATCATAACAGCGATGTCCATTTTAAACGAGGCGATTCCAGTTCTGAAATACCTCGAGTTCATAAAGATTGGAATTTTTGGCAGAGTGAATAATGAGTAAAAAATTACTTAAATGCGGATTCGAGATTCATTTGCATGTAAAAGATTATTAGAACGTCTGAGGTCGGTGTGCGGTACAGGTAACGGTTCACCTGTCTCATAAATTGTTTCCTTGCCAAGTTATTTCTCCGAGTCACTATTTCCTAACCACGTTGATGTGAGTGGAAAACACTTCAAAACGAAAGAGGGACATTAGGAATATTCTGGGAGTATGATTATACGGAAGCTGAAAAACGAGTTTAATTCGCAGTATCTTTTCCTTTAAACTCAACTTGTTATTCGATTAGGTCTTTACGTACCAAATTTCCCATATCAGAGGCATATAAAAACAGAAGAAAATAACAGAAAAGAAGGGGAAACAATTTCTGTAATTAGTCATCAGATAACTCAAGGAACTTAAAAATCTTGGCAAATCTATTTATATAGAGCGAGGGAAGGATAATTTCCTTTTTTCTTGAAAATTTTTACGGTGAGAAAATTATTCGTGATTTTCGGATCAGTGTTTTACGGGGAGACGTTATTCCGTAAAATATTTTGTAAAATGGAAACGACGCAATAGCTCAGTCATGGCGCGTGAAAAAATATCTCTTTCTGTGAGGTCTCGAAAAAGGTTTTTAAAGAAATAATTCAGTTTTTGGCGAATTGTCCGTTAAAAGGTTGAAATGCATACTTATTCTCAAGTACAGAGTTAAAGTTAAAAAGTTTAAGTTTTTCTTAGGAGCTAAAAAAAAAACATTTTTGGGCAAATGAAGGTGCAGAGTGGATATTGATGTTACGAATTAATCAATCATCTTAAAAAGTACACAAAAAAGAGTAATACTTATTTTTGTTACTCATTTTTCAATAAAATTTTAAAGAATTCATTGTATTTTGGAGATTAAAAACAAAATTCTTGTGTACCATTTCTCAATCATTGAAAAGAAAAAATATTACATTCGAAAGTTATTAATTTAGTTTCAGAAAAACAAGAAAAAACAGATAATAACATAAGAATAATGTGCAAACGTATTTCAATGTGCATTTTTTTGTCGTCGGAGGAAGTATATGAGAAGGAGAGAAAGAAAATCTATTTACGCATTAAATTTTCCTCTCGTCTCCTGCAGTTTGAGCATCCTTTCTTCGCCAATTCGTCCATTGCTTCCCGAAGTGAAGAAACACTGAGATGTGAATCTTTTTAACCGATTCATCCGTTGGCACTCTCTCATTGAGGATTGAATCTGCATTCATTCGCTGTAGTCAATGTTACCAATTCATGAGGAATTTATAAGGCGTTTGATAGTACAATTAAGGGATCATTAATTTGAGTAATTTTATTTGTAGTCTTATTTACATTCTTTTTTCCTTGAATTTCTCTATTCTGTTCTTGATTTTCCAATAAAATATCATCATGAATCAATAAACAATATGGTATTAATTCCTTCTTCTCTAAAAATAATCCAAATCTCTTTAGTTTAATTTTTTGAGGCGAAATAGAGTTTATTATTTAAGTATAAAATAACATTTCACATGGATTAATCAAAAGTAATGTCGATTACACGTCTTTAAGAATTTATCTTTCTCGGTTAAAGAAACTAATACTCGATTTAGGGGATAAGAGTTGAGAAATAAGTATTTTCGTAGAAAAATATATTTTCTCGGATTAAAATCGGATTAAAACTATTGAATAATTTTGCCATGTGACGTAATACTTAGTTCTCTTCTAAATGTTTGCAAAGTACCTTTCTTTTTACCACATACCATTCGTTGAACATTAATCTTGGTGCAAATTTTGCGATTTTTCTTTCGCACAAGAAGGGTGTTTACCCGGTTAAGCTATCTCAGCTTATCAGTATTGTGAAGGATTCCGAGATAAGATTAATATTTTCTCTGAAAAAGTCTTTTAATCTTGGATGCGAATATTTCCTGGATCTAACGACCTCTAAACGAGAGAAGCCTTTCTCATTATCTGTGCGGAATCATCTTCTTACGAAAGAAACTGCTCATCTTTTTAAACGCTTGCTTTTGATCGATTATGAAGTTTGCCTTTGTGATTTTACGAACAACTAGAACAGGCGGCACAGAATGGCCTTCGATCGATGCTTATAACGAAGTATGAAAGATGCAATTCACGGAAAAACCACTTTTGAGCAATTTGCCAGACCCTTCATGGATAACACGGAGCGTTCATGGAAATATGACAAAATCCCAGCGATGCAGACGCACTTTCATTAATCTCTGAAAGAACTATAGTAAAGACGAATTGCTTCACACGATGAAAACAAACGTGGAAATCAAAGCGTTAGAAAGGAGTGTTCTCAATATTTCCCCCCAAGTCCAGTTCCTTGAAGGAGCAAAAATTTTGATGGAAATAAATCACCTCTTCAGAGAATGATGACCTCGTAAGTTGAACGGTTGAATGAATCTCTCTTTCAAGTAAAGCTCTAGTCTGTGTTTGGCTTTACATTCATATATCGGAGAATATTGGTTCTCCCTGGTCATGCTAACGGAGGAATCCTTTCAAATTCCATTTCCTTCGTCGATTACGTCAAGGATGTTGGAAGGCAACCATTTTCAATGAGTATTTACTAAGACGGACATCCATGTTGTCCAGTTTGTAATTGAATGAGCAATGTTGAGTTTCAGCTTCATATGCACGAAGATGCATGAAGTTAAAAATTATTAAATTTTTTAGATAAAAATATGGCGTTTAATAGAATATAACTGAAAATCATAATATAATTGAATCAGTAGTATAACTTAATTTGTATAGAGTTTTATCTTTCATAAAAAGAATAGTTTACTAGTATATCTTAACGCAAAACGGTTTTATGGTGAAATTCAGCTTCTACGGTCAAATCGCAGCTACTCTCCTCCATTTATCTTACGCACGACTGTGATCAGATACGCAATTTACTCAGGGATAACGTAACACGACAAATATTCTAACAGCTTTCACTGCTCTTCGAATCAGAAGTCCATCTAAAGCTACGAAAATTGCGGTCATTATTCTCTCGTAATATTCATAACCTATTACCGAAATAATGAGGCATAATGCGTTTGTTTCGCGTCGAAAACTCCCGAGAAATATTTCCTTTTTTATTCAAAATAAAGTGTTGATACATAATTCTTTCCCACCCTGCTGCTTTCAGTATGGTTACGGTTAAGAGAACCCAATTAAGTTAGACTTGTATCAGAAGCTGTCACGCGAACTGCTAAATAGAGGTAGGAAAAGATTAGTTTTGTTCACGCCAAACGGAGCATAACTTCGGAGTTAGGACAAAACACTATTGTGGCCGCTTTTCATTTTTACCTCCGTTCTGAATGAGGAATTATCTTTTTCGTACCTCGAATTTTATAGCTAACTAAAATTATCTCATTCTAGCAGGAGCTCTGGAGTTTTTATGCGCGAGGACTAGAAGAACAGGCGTTTGACACAGACGATAGATTAATTGGGCATTACATTCCTTTGGCTTATCATACTTCTCATTCTGAAAACGAGTTCAATTATTCAGACGCAAATATTTACGAGCACTCTCTTAAAAGCGAAGATTTCATTCATACGGGTTTTACACTGCGCTTCACTTTTTATGGTTGATCTCAAGTTTATCTTGATTTCGCCATAACCATCTCGGTTTCAATCTCTTCTTAATTGCTGTTCGCGCCGAGTCCACAAATTTTATCCCTCTTTGAAGCTCAGTGTTTACATAAATATTACAACGCATTGAAAGAAGCTATCTCCACTCTCTTGTAAAAACATGATTTCACCTCGTTTCAGTCTTTTCGAAAATACCTCTTGAATATTCACTGCCCGAAATTCTAATTTCTGTTATCTCATCTAATGGTCATTTCAATTCACATAATTTTACATGTGAATTCGAACTCCCAGATATATTCAAGACAGTAACTGAAGAGTATTTTCCAATCTCCTCTGGCATATTGAATCACTATTTTACCCTTATCATAAATTTGACTGAATTCGATTTTTCACGAATAATATCGCGAAACGAATTTTTCTTATCTGAAAAGAAAAAGACTGAGGGCTAATTTTGGCCAATCATTTCCCTCATCATTATTTCATCTCACGAAATCATCCTCACAATGTCCTTAAGACAGCCATTGCGACCAACACGGGCGTGCGTGCCCCCCACCTCCTCCAGTGCTGCCAACAGTCGGCCGGCTTCGTATTTGTGTTATTTTCTCCGTTCTTTTCGCTCGTGTTGAAACTGAAGATAAGGCTACCGATAATAAGTTGGAGTCTGCTAAGAAGGGGAGCTCGAGTATGTTTGCTTTGAAAGGCTTAAGGTCCACTTGACGCCGGATTACCTTCTGAGATAAGGTGGCTCTCATAACTATTATTGTTGTCGTTATGATTTGCGACAATTTTCTCTCGCATTCTTTGGTTGTGCATGAGTATGAATGGTGGGTAATCCTCATATAATCGCGTTTCTAAATTTAGACTACTAAATGCTAATTGAAGATAGAAGACAATGAGAAAATAAGCGTTGTAATACGAATTATGATAGATAAATTAGGATCGTATTTAGAGTAGAATATATACTATCAATTTGCGAGCTGTTTTTCTTTGACAGAAATTACATGGAAGGTCAAAAGAAAAGGGAAGATTAATGCAAATTCTCAACACATGAGACATACGAAACGCAACTACCATCTTCGTAAGTCCTATTTCTCGAACCTTCCTACCTTGTTTTGCGTGGATCCACAGCCTTGGTTTCGATTAGAATAGCCCATTCTACGGAATAGAGATTTAGATAAACGTATTTTATTGCTGAGAAAGAATGTGAGATATGAAGTTGAATAACACGAAAGGATTGTCTAAAACAAGGCGCTGAAATGATGGATATGTTGAATTCATCGAAGCATGACCATGGTCGATAAATAATAATGTTAAGAGCAATCTCTAACATCTAGGGTGTCGTCTCGCGGGTGTGAAAGGTGCATTGGAAAAGCACGATCGCTCGATTCGGAACCTCAACCTGGAAATTCGTGATCACCTAGCGTCACAGAAAAAGTTGAGGGAAGAGAATTTTTTATGATCCTTGTGACGAATAATGGATTTTATGAGCCGTTGAGTGGGCAGGAGAAGTTAAGAAGGATATTGAGATGTGTTTTATATGCGGGACGTCTTTCAGGGAAAACATTGTAGGGAAGTCACGGCAAGATCCTTCTACCATATTTTTCTGTAAGTTTCCGAGAATTGAAATATGTTCCTCATGCACTCAGAATAGGTCCTAATTCGAGATTATCACCTATCTTACCGAAGAATACTAAACAAAGTCAAACACGCATCCATTTACCGTCCTAAAGAAATGATCGATTTTTCAGAGAATATTTTTGGAACTTGAATTTAGGAACAAGAGGGTCAGTATCTTACGACTATAGTTATATGAAACTTGAAATTTTCTTTGGTTTATGCGTCATTTTTAACTGTTAGATCGCCGATGTCTCTCGGTGTGAAAATCTAACAATCAGATCCTCATATTGTAAGAAAGCAAAGATTGCTGAGAATAGTGCTGCCCTTGGCGGGTTAAGAAAAACTAAGTAAGAAACTAAGAAAAATTGCTGAAAAAAGTACGTATTCATAGTAAAGTAATTGAATTGATTAATAGTTGGTAATTTAAGTTTACTAAAATACAATAGCCGTTTTGGCGTACGAATGTATTTTATAATATTTTTATCATAGAAATTTAAATGCTTAGATTTTGAAAATTTAAATACAGAATTAACATAGCACTCCTTCAAAAAACAGATTTTTATTGAACGTTCGATCTGAGGCGCAAATCACGTCTTCAGTTGTTTTATGAAATGTTCTTTCAGTAATTTACTGAAGGTTCTAGAAGTTAAAGCATTTTTAAATATTTCCTTTCCGTGATAGATATAGAATGAATATAACTTGATTTAAATCAAGATTTCGGATATATGAGCAATGAGAATCTTGGACTATTTTTCTAGAAATCCTTTGAGAAAATCATCTTTTTAGGTCAACTCATACTAAATCCATATAAGATCATAGCCTACTTGTGACTTCAGGGAGTGAGCTCCGTCGCTAAAAGTCTTGCGCAATTCGCAGAAGACAAGATATTCGATGATGAAAACCTGATACGCACACTGCTTACATGTAACCTCTTGTATTAGAGACGTGACATTATCGCCGCAACAGTTGTGTATTTCAGGTTATCGTAGTAGCATACATAAACATTTACAGCATTCGATGGTTATCCTTTTGTGTTGAATTAAAGATCAATTTTCTAACCTTCTAAGAAAGAGGTTTTCCTAGGATGTATCACTTATTTAGCATGTTGATGCCCGCCTCTTAGTAAACATACATAAGATGATATCAGTCGCTATTTGTTGGAAGTAACAGCTTCTATTTATTTCATGCTCTCTAGCAAGAGCCATTCTCAGAACGATCACTTATTTTCGGTACGGGATTACTGGTTATAAATTAATGTAATATAATGTATGTAAATAATCATGTGAATCTTCTCTTAATGTGTTGTTCTGGCAGTAGCTTAAGCAAATTAATATGCGGAAGAGTTTCTCTAATTCTCCACGGTTAGATCCCCCAACGAAATACGTTTTTTCGAAACGAATAATTCAATGAATCCATAAACTTTCAATCACTCGGCTTCTTTTGTTTTCGAACACGCATTGACGTCAATTTTAACGACGTGCATCGGTCTTTAAAACCTCTGCAGGTAACCTTCGGGATTAACATCGACGGGCAGTTGCCCAAATTTTTCCCCGCCGCGGCGTGCAAGGGTGGCAGTAGATTGCCGCTATCGAAGGACTCGATTATGTCGTGTAGCAAGAGCCTCGCGGAATCCCCTCATGGTTGCAATCCCTCGCTACTTTTCGCGCTCTCACTGAGAGATATAACGATCGAGGATGCTGACGCTTTTAACGTGCGCTAATCACGTCGATGTGGATTTATGGAGGCAAAATTAAGACGCGCATCGCTTCGGGGCGTTTCAAAAGGATGGGGTGAAGAGAGAAGAGGAAGGACATCCCAACAATTAGTTTCGCTGAATGGTGATGATCGTTTGATTTAAAGATACCGATGCCTTGTTGGACGAGAATAAACACGGGTTTGTCGTTGGCTGCTTAGAGACTTACTCAGATTTGGCAGCCGATATCGTCTCGCCAGGGTCAGACGGCGAATATTTTATTTAGAGTTTAAGCTGAGGGATGAAAGCCTCGTGATGCGGTTGGCAAAGTTGCAAACTGCGAATGTTTTGTACTTTATACCTACTGTAGCTCGAACAGAAGAATGGAATCATCGGTCGTGTTGTACGGAGATACTTGTCGTTACTATACTTTCGTCAACTTAAGAGTGAATCGTTATCTCCTCGGATAAATACTTGCGCTATTCTCAGCACTTAGAGCAAACTTCTAACTGTGGATGGCGCGCAATATGAGTAAGAGAGGAAGCTATTCGAAAGTAAATGAGCAATTAGAGAGAATTTTCTTGAAAGCAGGGAGTGTTGCTTGAGTGAGAAATTGGAAAAAAGACTATTCTTAAATGTTTATAAATCGAACCATTAATTTTGCGGGATTTAGCTTGACCATAAGGAGTTTGAATAACACAGGAACTCGAACAGACAGACTTAGGCTATTATTTCTAATATAAAAACAAGAATACAAAAATTTCAAATAACATCGAAATAAATATGCTGAAATTCAACCACAGGAGTAAGGAATAATATTTGCGTCTCGAAGTTTTGCTTTTTCAAATCAACATATTCAGTGATAAAGAAATTTTAATGACAAGTGCTACCACTGCAGCCATTGACTATCTCAGGTTTCTTTATATTTATTATCGTCGAGCTGTTATTTCTTCTTGTCAATATCTAAAAACGCGCATTGCATCATTGCTGAACTGTTTATTGTTGCAGTACACAGTAATTGCGACTTATACATCATATGTAGTAATGCGTAAAAATAAATTTAATTTAACGTTACAACTGTGGGAAGAAAGTAAAATGTCTTGTGGAAAATCATCTTGAAAACCCGTGATGTCTCGGGTGTTTGTCGTAGATAAAATTTCCTTCTCCAAAACGAAGTGCGTCGTTAAGGATTGGAGAAATGAACAGAGGGAGACATGGATAAAGAGGTGCCTCGGAATATGCAGTGAACGGGGAATTGGAAGGATCGATGCAAGTAGACGCCGTTTTCGAGCAGAATAAAGAGTAGGCAACTGGAATGCTGAAGATAACTAAAATCCTATTCCAAAGCAGTTAATCGTGTTTCGATTAGGTGAGACTATAATTTCGGTAGGAATTAACAAGGTGTATCGAGGGAGACGTCTTTGTGAATTTTTGAGAGTGACGGATGGAAAAGATATATATGCATTGCGTGGTTCGGTGCATCGAGTTATAAAACTCGTGTCTCGTCGAGAAAGTATAAGCATGTTGGTGAGCGAGTGTCGGCGTATGAATAAAACTCATAACCGCAGGTGTCTCTCTTTTTCCCTCTCTTATCGAAGGCATTGCTTATTCTGGAAGCGTCCTCGGCCACCGTGAGGGACAAAGCCACCCACGACTGTAATGTCCACCCCACCCCACGTTCTCCCTTCGCCCCTTCCCGCTCTTTAGCGTCATCAATCTCCACATCCAAACCCTTTGGCACGGCCATCTCTTCATTTCTCTCGAACGATGTATCTCACCTCTTTTATTGCCCCTCCCCATCCTGCATTCCCAAAGCTCTTTCTTGGGAATTTGCCAGCAGTTTCTATCATCGGAAATATTTTTTCGGCGGTTCTCGCTTGATTCGTTTGCTGAGTGGAAATGTAATACAGAGCCATCGACTTCAAGGATATTGGGAGAAATTGTGGAGCCGAGAAATATATCGCTTCCAGGATTCGTTGGACTCTCCACAATGATGGGTTTTTTCCGGTTCTCGATGTCTGTGTGAATCATGTTTAGAGTTGAACTCACAGGTGTAAAATTTGTCTTTTAAGATGTAAGGTCAACGTCAAAACCCTCAGAAGCTGAAAAAGAATGCCTTGGAACGCACTATCACTTTTGCTCGCACTTCAACATTATTATAATAAAACAGTTTAAATAAAACTAACGCCATTGCTTACAATCGTATCTACCCGTATTATTTATAAACTGCTTCTGATTCGACTATAAATTTCCTATAATTCGTCATCTCGAAGTCTATTTCTAACCTTTTTCTTATTTCACTTCGTATTTTTTAGGGATAATCTTCTCGTATACGTCAATAATAAATTTATAATCTGGGCATAGGGCGAAGACCGAAAGCAATGAATTATCAAAATACAATGAGAAGTCTTAGAAACGTTATCAGAGGTTGCTTAATATCAGGGACCAATCTACCTTCATGCATTTTACATAAGTACCGACCGGATTGAGTCCTGAAAAATCCACCGTAGGGATTGAGTCTTCCTTTTTCACCATGGGCGGTGGACGTTTTCTTTTGTCTTTTATCTCCTCCCATAGCAAAAAAAGTGAAGACTTACTTTTTTTCTGAAGCACACGCGCGCGGATTCTTTTCCCAGACGTTCCCCGGAGACACCTCAAGTCCGCTGCCACGAGCCGTCCGATCTGTCCACGGGAACGCAGCGGACAGAAATATTAACTCGCGTTGGATGCGGGAACGTATTCTTGCATTCCATTTTGCTAATGCGATTCATGTTTCCTTTTTACTAAAGGATAATTGCCACATGGATCCTTCTCACTGTTCTCTTTCTAATTTTTGCAAAAATGTTTATTTCTTATATGATCCCATGGTCATTAACTCCAATGATAAAATTACTCTTGCTCAGGTTTGTATGATTAATTTACTAATTCTAGTCGATATTAAAAGGTAGAAATTGATATTGAGGTAAGGAAAGGTAGGACTCATTCTGGCGCTTCAATTTAACTTCTACATTCAACTTCTAAACATCAACATTTATATCTATTTTCTTTCCAGTTCATTAAAATGTTTATATCAGATTTTCAGTGGAAACTTATACAAGATGAATTTAATAATGAAGCAAATGCATCTATGTCTCTAAGTATTAGATAATTCGCTATAATTTGTATTTTCGTCAGGTATTTTTCCTGAAACTGTTATATTTTACGTTCATCATTTATTAATACAGTTACTTATTCTAAATCCCAGTTGAAGATCAAAAGGAAACTGGCAGTTTGAAGTTAAACCAATGGATACAGCAGTAATAAGTTTGTTTACTATTGTTAGTTTACGGACGATTATAGGTTGGAAAATTCTTGCCACCATTGGCATCAATTGCTCGAAAACAAACCTTTCAACCTTGCGTGAAGACAGCTGGTTGTTGTCCGAACTCGTCTCCTTTACAAATCAACCTTAAGCGAAACAAACCGAGGGTATACTTTCCTATTGCCGAGGCAGCCATAAACTGGCGAATCCAATTGCTCTCCTTCAGCTTGCTCACGTAAATTTCTAAGCATCCTTTATTTTCCATTACCGAGAAGGAAAGGTGGTCGAAAGAAGGCTAATGCGTAGAATTTGGCCCATCCGACTTAAAAAGCTTTAGTGTGGGATATATTTGCTTTTGGAAGGTCTCCGGTGAGCCTTTGTTTGCAGACATTGGCTCTCGACTTGTCCTCCGTCTTAAGGGACAGAGTGTCCTTCGTATTTGAAGCGTGAGAAAGGGGTTGATTGTTCACCGGAAAAGGATATTGCTTCGGAGAATCGAGAGCGGTTTTGCATATTCGTGTTGGAAAACCGGAGCTCGGTCAGAAGAAAGGCAAAAAGGAAAATTCGCATAGCACAAATCTATTTCAAGAAGGCAGAAAAGATATGTATGAAATACTGACGTTCGTGTTAAAGACATAATATCTCTCTTCAAATATATCTTAGTTGTCGTTTCGAAGCTCTTCGGTCAATTATTGTGATTAAATTTATATGAATTCCCACCGAAGTATGCGTTCGATCGAGATGTCGCAAACTATCCGTACAATAAATAATCTGCATGGAAATAAAATCTTTCTTTTCGACTAATGTCTTTCTACATCCGTTCACTATTTTTTTAGGTTACAATTCAAATAAGCAGCATTCGACAACTATTGAAATTACAGATCATTCACTACTGTTTCTGAATCCTGATAGTGATGGATAGGGGTTATTGATTTCAAGAAAGCGGAGGCGAAGTATAGTTCAATAATACTTTTTAAAAGTTACATTTGAATGCAAGGGAAATTATGTAATCATCCGTACCAGTGACTACACGTAAGGGAAAAGGCTTTTTACGTAAATGTTGAATCAAGGAGAGCTAAAAAGGGAAATGGAGTTGACGCTGTGCGGTAAGTTAAAATCAACCCCGTTGGCATGGCGCTGTGATAGCTTGGGTAGGTGAGGTAATTGTCGTTGAGACGGACGCTGTGAGGGAAAGTGGTGCTGAGAGAGATCCACTTAAAGAAGACGAATCCCCTGAGGCGGGGGTGTCCTTTAGTTTTTGCGGAATGATAGAGGAGGGGTGTGAAGAGAGTTATATCGGTTGGCTCGAAGGAAGTAGATGCTGTGGTCCATGGAAGCTGTGGAAGAGGAAGGAAGTGAATGAGCTGCAGTGGAATGGGGAGTAGAAGATGGATGGCGCCTTCCTCTCAGATCCATTTCTCTAATGGCGGAGGAAAGGAAAAATATATCTTGCGGGGATAGACTCTGGTTTCCTTATTTGCCGGCGATTTTATCGCGAAAGGAAAGTAAACGAAAGGAGGAAATCGAGGAAAAATTTCAATTCGTTTCTCGGAATTACTACTCGTGTGTCTTCGGCAAGAGAGTTTTACCCAAAGGAGCGTAATTAAGAAGGTACTGCACGGGGTAGTGGGCGCGAGGGCGCCACAGTATGTATTTTGTGCTTCAATAATAGCCAGTGGCCCATGTAACCGTAGCGAAGTAAATCGGCCAACGACAGAGTTGGCTACTCTTTTCGTCTGCACCGTAATCTAATTAACGAATAAGAAATGTCACTAATTAAGACGGACGGGCAATCTTGTTTTCATAGAACGGAATTCCTTTTGTCATCTCTTATTTTCTTAGGACTGGCGTGTTACAGTTACGGCTGATTTCCCGAATTGACAGTTAAGTGCCTTTTGTCCAAAAAACGTTGTTCTTTACGACCAGCCTCGCTCGCCAAGCGGAAAATAATGCCAGATTTTGTTTGAAGTTTCTCTTTGTCTACTCGCTGCTTCTCTGTTTTAAATATCATTTGAGGATTTTATGAGAATAATTAACTCTTTCCCATTCTTTCGGTTTCAAAAATAATCAGCTTCTCCTTCGGATGAGAATGGCTGTTGCGAGAAATGCTCTTCGAAGGGACCACGGGAGGTATGCCACCTTCCACTTCACCAATAGATGGAAAAACAAAAACCTCAGCGTAGAAAAGAATCTTCTTCGTGGCAGAAAAGAGTTACATCGATTAGAAATTATAGCTATTCTTACACCACTCATTATTGTTTGAAGATTTTCATGTATGATCGAAAGAATTTACCGAGTCATGCTTTCCGATAGAACATTTTAAATTCCATCGCATAAGTTAACCCTTTTAAATTTAACTGTCATACATTCTTATACATATGGTTAAAAATTATTCGGCTCTTGAATAATGAACCTAAGAAGATACATGTGATGATATGTTGAAAATAGAAACAGAATGAGTAAAAAAGTAATTTCGTTAAATTAATAATGACCAAAGGAATAAATGAGAGAATATCTAAATAAACTAAAATGAGGAATATATTCAAGCCAAAGGCAAAGTTGGATTCTCTAAATCTTTCGCCCTGAGTTACCCTTCAGAGTATACAATATACAATAAAAAGAGTCGTTAATTGGAAGGGGAGAGCTTCGGAGAAACAAAACACACTCGAATTCATAATGAAAAAGGAGCGTTCATTTTCCTCCCTTTTATCATCCGAAGCGAACGCTGGAGGCCAACATACGCCTTTTGAAAAGACAACTCCATGAGAGAATTAAGGAGGTATTGTAAATCGCAGAAATTCTATTCTCAGCCCCATTTCCTCGAAGCCCGGAAAAACAAAAACGTACCAAAAGGCACAATAGATAAACACCGCTTGTTTTCCAATAGGCGCATTTCTCTTATGAAAACCGCAAAGAGAAGATCTTTGAAGAGAGTTTTTCGAAGATGCCACGAAGGAAGAAAAAAACACGATTAAATTCTTTTGTAGTTTTCCCAAAGAGAAAAGAAATGTTTCGGTCCTTCGAAGGAGCCTGAGAAGGAGATTAAAAGAATGAGGGTGTCATCGGAGGGACGTCGAGAGGTGTGCGACAAAGGGTGCCGCGTCACCACATATACTCTAATGGCGTTTCTTAGCCTTCACTTTGTCACGATTGTTGGGGAAGAGTTAAAAAGGAGAATGAGGGGGTTTCTTTTTTTCTTGGAGAGTTTGAAAAAGGGAAGATGAGGATAAAATGGTTTTGTGGAAAAAGCATGATTTGAGGGGTCTCAGGTTTGTGCCTAGACGAAGGAGTGGGACTTCTTTGCGTAATGCAGTTTTGAATACGTCGTTGGATTTATTTGAATTTCTTCCGGCGCTCGACTATGGTAAAAAGACCTGATTCTGAACAAATAAATGAATTATGCATTTTGACGCAATCACAAATGAGACGACTTCTATAACATTTCGCTTTTTTTGATTTCTTTTCGTCTCTTTACCTTTTCGTCTCGAATTTTATGGCGATAAGATATCATCAGAGTATTTTTTTCTTTGGGGATATGTTTGATTTTTTCGGATACGGATTCGACACCTTGTTTTTTATATCTTACTGAAGTTCTCGGTATTTCTAATGCTTTGAAGGTGAAGTATGAAGTTATGACATCTCCTATGATTATCTGAAGGAAATAAAAAGACTTCTATCGTATTCGAAACCGTAGGAATAATTTAAAGCCAACGATAGAATCTCGCATTTCTAAATCAATTGTAAACATATTTGATTTATAAGCGTTCGACCCGATCAAGATAGTTTGCGGACCTTTCGAAGAATAATAAACGGAAAGATGTTTTCCGACATTTTATACATTCCGTCCACACTGAACATGACAAACGCTTATTTCCACGAAATGCATCTTACAAATCTAAAGCTCGAGTCCAAAAATCCGGCAGATGATATTCTTTTTCCTTCCTTTGGCATCCGGAGGCGCCTTTTTAAATGTGATCCTCATATCCGATGGTGTCGCACCCATAATTCAATGTTTGAGAGGAAAACGTCCTCCAAATCCTTAAAAGAGCACCAAACGTGAGAAACAATCGATTCCGGGAATCGAATAGTTTTCCCACGGAATTCTGGGCACGCGTATCCCTGAAAAGCGTCACCTGAATGCGGGGGCGGGCGAAGGGTGGCTTCGAACCATTGGGTATAACCGTCACGGACTTCCTGTCCACTTTCCCCTCCTTCTCCCACACCACGCATACACCTGTACCCTTCGGGCACCCCCATCTTCGTGTCCACTTTCACCCCTCCACTCAAAGCGACATCTTTTTACGGCCGTCTTTTGACCCACTCTCAAACCGCACCCTTTGCCTTTTCTTTCTTACATTCATACACACACTTTTAGTCTCTTAACTGCCTCCCACGCGAAAGATATCGCCTTCAACACCACCGTCGTCGCAAACCACCCGTGTTGACACCCTCTGGCGGCGACTCTTTCAACCAGTGCCACTTTGGGAGGTCATAACACGCGTCCATGAAAAAACCCTTCGGGAATAAAGTGAGTGATGTGAACTAAAAGACCGTCAGCGATGTACTCTCAACCTTGGTTTTATTGGCTTCTGTAGTCGTAGTCTAAAGAATGCAGACGTATCCTCTACGGAAGTGACTTCAGAAAAAACGATCGTGACTGTAAATGAAAAATTGTCAGCGTAAATTTACTGATTCGATGGTTATAAATCTTGGTGAGATACTATGAAAATATTTTGTGCTTTCTGATAGGGTTAAGGGTATATGATAGGAATATCTTTCCCGGAAATTCTTTGAGAACTTAATGAAAATATTAGAATAATTACAACTTTACATTTCATGGATTGGAACTGTGTAATTGAGCGGATTATTTCCTCGATAGTTAATATTGGTTTCAATTTTCTAACTATAAATAGTATTCGATGTTCTGTCATAAATTGCAAGGAAGAATGTTCTTCCAAGTTTTAGCTGGTCTGATGGTAATTCATAATCTTAAAATGGTATTGGGAATGAAGTGAAGACGCGTGGAAAAGCTGTGTGATGAGGGTAGAGAAATTGCCATAAATTTAGACAGTCTTCTTAACCTTACATAAGAAGAGGTTAAATCCTAAAATGGAGACAGTGCTGGTCTATTCGTGTTATCTGAGAGAAATCTTATTTCGAGATTCGATCACTCTACAAATCACGAACAGAATTCCGACGGGTAGTTTGATTCAATTGGAATCCACTCCAAAGAAAATGGATTTCATCTGACAAAGTTTTAGTTTATGCATTTATTTCGAATGGGAGGAGGATGGTTTCGAATCGAGTTAGTGTGTCTCTTTTTTCATATCATGAGATAGCTCCAAATCGAACGGATTTCGCGTCACTTTACTTGAAAACGACACAAACACTCCCTTTTATGGGCGGAGGGGGCTGTTCTACATAGGGTCCCCCGTGCGCACGCGTGCAAACAAACCAACCCAACCGGCGACTGGAAAACGAACGACTATCGCAGAGTCCTTGCTCAAAATGATGGAAGACATTTCCTGGACTATGCCGGCGGGAGACAGGATGCCAAGAGACGCGCATACCATCCTCAGGAAGAGGCCTTTATTCAATTTTATGTATTTTTCTCCCTGTATATATTATTCTTCATCCCTCCTCATTCTCCCGTTTCCAAACACTTTTTTCCCTCCCATTCATCCCGTGATTCCTAGGCACTTCTGTATCCACCGCTGTTTCCTCCATTTCTCCCTGCATTCTTCCGGTTGAGAGGGAACGGAAGCCGACCCTTCCTGCCCACCGAACTAAAACCACCCCTATATAAAACCGCACGTCCCCAACTCTTCCCTATTACTTTCATATAGCTTTGAAAACCAGTCTCCAGATGCCATTCTCTTGAGCCACGTTTCCATTCTCCCTCTAATATTTTTTAAGGACGCACGGATATTGTTGCACTCATCGCAGCTACTGACTGTTTAAAAAAAAAACATTTCCATCTCAAAAATACATGGTTGCTTTCACTCTTAGTTTTCCGCGAACGTCTCTCGAATGGTATATCCTTTGATAATAATCTATTCTTTATTTTCATACTCAGTCATCTTTCGCTATTAATTATTTATCAGTACCAAGTTTATATCTCGTATATCTCTCATTATGTGTGATCTCTGATCCATTTCAGACTAATCAGGTGAACCCAATCATCTTAAAAAAGGAATGGCTAAAATGTGTTTCTAGTTTGTTCAGCTGGTCGCACACCATCTTCCGCTTGATGAAAATCCATTTTATACTGTTCCACTATCTTCAAATCGCGAAGAGATATTAATACTTCGTTAAACATGATATGTTAATGGGGTCCTATCTAATAGAAAGTTAACGACCTCGTGTTGCAATTCCTTCTGGTCACCTTTGCTTGTCTACACTGTAATTACACTCCTTGTGACAAGATGGAGGTACGAGCATCTACCGCCGTTTCTTTTCCCCTGATTTATTAAAAGAGAAAATTCTATTTCTATCGTATTCAACCGATTCCGTTTTCCATAACTTTCCTTACGGTAAGACGCCATTCTGAGGCCCTTACCACCAGATCCCATCCGGTTCTTCTTTCCAAATCCACTAATACTTTCCTTTTTGTTTCCCATCTTCACGCTCCCTTCGGCCCTTTTCAATCAACTCTTCCCCCAATCACTTCTCTGCCTTTTTCTGCCTTATTTGCTCCGTTGATTTAATTTGAACCTGTCTCTCCATTCCGAAGTGCTTACTCTCGAAGGACGAAAATAGGTGCAAATAAAAAGGATAGCCTTCTTTATTTGCTTCCTTCTCGATCTTAATCTTTGTGTGTAGAGCGTCATGCGGAGGGGTTTTATGGAAGAAACTAGAAGTAATGTTGGATAAAAATAGATCGCTTTCATTTAATCGATTTTTGATGAAAAGTATATATTTATACTATTTTAATAGTATAAATATATACTTTTACTCCAAATGAATATGGCCGTACTCAATATATAGACGAAAGATTGTTAATTTATTCTTTGTCGGCTTATGTCTAACTTCATTGGGATAAAAATTACAATACAATATATGCTTTATGATATATATATTTATTTTTGTTTACGGAAGGGCATATTCTATTGAGATCGTTAATGTATTCTGCTAACTTAAGATTGATTTTATAAAAGATATTAACATATTCCGTTCAACTTTGTATGTAATGTTCAATATTTGGATAGAAGAGCGAATTTTCTCCTTTTGCTTCGAAATAGCCAATTTCTCTTATAATCTAATCTAGGATATGCACTCCGAGCAATTCATAACATAAGAGCAAAAATACGATCTGATGCGTCTGTTGGAAAAACTCAACGCTACAAACACGCGTCGCCGATAACAATGCCCTTGGTCATAAATGCAATCAAACCATCTTCGACGGTGTATTATTTACTCCGTTTTGCATTGCGGAATGCCTTTTGAATCTTAAAAAAAGTAATGCCTAATCGTGTGTCGCAATCGTGGTGTGCACCGCACGTAACATTTAGACTGGAGATGCTAATTGAAAGTGAACACGCCAAGTATTCGCTTTTACCGCTCGATGGATGTCGCTACGCGAAGATTCCGACTGAGAAAAATTACGCGATAGAGGAAAATTAAGTGGCCACAGGAGTAGTAATTAATTATCGTATTTTGCAGATAGGACGGCGACTAATCATGCTACCTGTTGGCTCATTGCTGCGACATCTCAAGGATAGTGGCGGTTGGTCTAGATATTTTAGTCGAACGCATGCGCAACCTTATGTTGACAGATTGAGCATTATAGATGTGAGTTGACACTCTACTGAATAAGCAATAGAAATTTATCGATTGGAACATTTATGGGGGCACAGAGAAATTTCTTTTAATCAATTTCTGAAATTCCTCCATGTCAGAGGATGAATTTTTAAGTATTGAAAAATGCATTACTAATATTTTAATTCTACATTGGAAACAGAATAATTTTCTAGAATTAGTTCTCTTTTATGCATATTGTAAAAAGTCTAAGTTGGGAAACATTGATTAAAGGAAGATTAGTCAATCCATTCGAATTTTAAGCCTTGGAATTGGTTAAGGATTCGAATGTGAAAATGAAGAGGTTTCCTGAATTATTGGTAAAAACGAAAGTAGACATATTTCATTGAGGCTTGGAAGGATTTTCATTAATCGCTTGTACTAGGTCCGCGAAGGCCACCGTCGAGTAAATAATGGACGCCCTTCTTGAGAACCTTTTCCCATTCAACCCGAGATTTTCAGAAGTGACTCGATGAACCCTCTTTCGTCCAAGATCGGTTTATATAACTGATCTTAAATTACGTAATCTCTCGTGATTCTTTCTCTCATCCGCAAATGAATGGATTGTCGCTTTTTTACGAGAGACAGAAACATCACACATAAATAGGCAGCGGTTGCGAAATTCTCACTTTGTAAAACAGAAATGATTTTAGGGATGCAAAATAAAATGCGAACTCCTGTTAAACAAAGAGCTGATGGCGGCGTCTCGATTTTCAAGGTAGTCCAGTGCATGCGTTTTTTGGAGTGGTGAATAGGGAGAAGAAATCCGTGCGCTGAATTGTATCGACATTCTTTCATTTAATTCGGAATGATTGTGCGCTCCGAGATGAAAAAAGCTGAAGAAAAGATACGTTTTTGGAAGCTTGGGAGGAAGATGGGGAGGTATGCAGTCACTTCAGCATCGTTTCCTTTTACGATCGAGATTGCAATACTGATAGAAATCCAGAAAAAATGATTATTTTTGTTAAAAGTCCTGGGTTTTGCGATGTGATCGGAGTTTACTCATGGCGTTTGTCTTGGGCACTATCTTAAGATTCTGAATATATTATTTTCTTTCTTTCTCAACAGTAAATATAATTTATATAATTATATAATATATATAATTAGTCAATTTTTAATTTATGAATAATAATATAACTTAATTTAATTCATGCATGGCAAATTTAGATTCCCTGAATGAAGCGTAAAATGTAGAAATGAACGTTTATAATGTCATCACTATATTTTTCGATTTCTAAAATGCTTTATCTCTCATGAAATTTGTTTCTCAAGAAAATAGGTTTCTAAAGAAAATCTCATTTCTTTTTCGACTTCTCTTAGCATTCAAATGGTGCAAACGGATTTCAGGAACATCCGTTTTGGAGGGGCCATTGACGGATATGCCGCCAATCCCCGTGTCTCCCAAAAGCGTACCCCAGAGAACGAAGGGATTACGGGGCACTAAAACGCGGATCCCCCGCGGAATCTCGTTTTCCGTCAAATGCCTCCACACGCATCCTCCCGTTCTATGCTGTAAAGGTCCAAAGATACGATTTTATTCATTTTTTTTCTCCTTTTAACTTTTCCTCCGTATAATTTTAAGAGTACTGAAATTCATTTCTTACCATAAATGTGATTTTATTATTTTCTCAATATATTTAATGCTCATAGAATACGAGTTGAAATTTTGACTTAGATAGTTTCTACATTCCAATTACAATTATTTTTTATTTATTAGTTCAAAGAAATTTATAAACCTGTGAGTAATACCTCAGTTTCATTTTCTTTGCCTTCCGAAACATGCTGCACTCCTGGAATTCATCTCACGAAATAAACCGCCGAACACTCTTGTTTTTGTCTTCGCGGCTTTTCAATTTCCACATTCTACTCTCTTATATTTTCCCTTTATCTCATTCTCTACTACTATCCCATTTTAAATTTCTCAAGCTTTTTCAGTCGAACAAGCATCGTATCACTTCCCCTTTATCCCTTCATTTTGTCTATAACACAATCCTATTTTGTCAGACATCTTTTTCGTCCAAATATAAGAGAATCTATGTGTCCTGTATGAAATGCGGCCGCATTATATATTGTACAGATGGGCTTTTCGGAATAAGAGCATCCAGATTAGATCCACATATGGAGAGATTCGGATTTTTTCGTGTCCTGCAAAAAGTAACGAGTGCATCATTTTGGGAAATACACAAACCTTCGTTCAGGAGATCCGTACCTTTAAAAAAATCTTAAATTCTCATCCAGCTCGTGCTCTGCCTCTCAGATATGAAGTTTCTCTTCAATTAATTGTACGAAATCGTCCAAAGGAATCAGCATTAATATTTGTGAACGCCAAGAAGAATACTTAGTGGACGATGCATTAAAATATTTGAGCGTTTTCCCTGGAGAGCAAAAAAAAGACGTTTAATTGGGAAAAATCGCTTAGATTTCCGGAGACTTTTAGGAAAGTGGCTAAGAAGGCATTTTCGCTCCGTTTTTGATTCCCTCGAAGAATTTGATAATTGGCGATAAACGTCTGGAAAATCGGAGCGCTCTCTCGTCATACAACATGTGCGACATAAATGAAGCGCACCATTGTGTGCTAATTTTCGCTCTTCGTATTTTCAGTGCATTACTTCCATAATTCGTAACAAAGAAAATTCAGCGACCACTCAGAGGAATGCACAGTTCGGTATGCGATTCCTCTAATCGCTGCGGCCATCCTTCGCCGCTACAAGCTTCCGTATATGGAACGTCACACGAGTCCGTCGAAGTGATAATGAGACAAGTGTTAATCAGCGTTTCTGAAAAATCTCGTGCGAGGACGCCGCGGAAGAAATGAATAAAAGAGTTTGCTGCTGAAGATCTCGATGTTAGGATTTTAGTATTCGAACGTGGGTGCTAATTCTATCCTCTGCAAGTTTTATGACACCGCGGTCAGGGATTATATACCAAGTATGAATAGGAAGAAAATTTCATCGCATGAGCCTACGATAAAGCAAAAGAAAAAGCCATCACTGCAGTTTCTCACTTAATGCCAAACGTCTAATGTGAGGGATTGCGAGATTTTCGAATGAAGACGCAAGTCATTAGAGCGTAGACGATTCGCCGACATTCAGAAACCAGTCGTGCTAAATCTATTTTCAAAGTCTTCTGTGGCACTTTTTCTTGTATTCAAAATGATTTTCATCATTGATATGTTAATTCGCATAATCTTCTATACTGGCTATATCGTCCGAATGAAATTTTCTTTCAAGTTTGACACCTTAATTCTATCCCAGCAAAATAACGTAACGGCCATAGATGAATATATCTTCGTATTTTTCAATGCACGGGAAATACATTCTTTTTCAAACGCGCGCTCACTAATTTTCACGCTGTATTCTTATTCTCTGCCGGGAGAAGTGCGCACCCGAAACTGGTCCGACCGGTAATATTTCGGCGTGTATTTTTTTCCTCGATTGCTTACTGACGATGCAGTGCATCATCCTTACTCATTTAGAACTTCTTACCCGCATAGCTCTTCCTGTTTGCAGGAGGAATTTCGAAGCCCTTTGACGGAGAAACATATAGGAGAAATCGTAAATCTGAAAACGAACGAGGTCGAATTGAGAGCGTTCTCGAAAGTACCGTTGGATGGCATTTAAGGCCGATCGGGAAAGCGAAATGAAAGCCCGTAAAAACAAAAGATAGACGAAAAAAGGCGCCGCAAAAAAGTAAGGACTTTTTTTTCCCAACGTCTCTTACGACACGTCGCGGTCACATCCGTGCATTGCAGATTCCACTCACAGGCCCCGATGAACATGGGCGCAACACCATGTAAGTAACTCAGGGGGTTGAAAGAAGAAGGGTGAGCGAGAGACGAGGAGAATCCTCAAAGGACTAGATGACATTGTGGGGGGGCGGGGTGTGTAGTCGGAGTGGGCGAATATCTTGACCACGGGTTGTCTACGTGGGTATCTGGGTAACATTAAGATGTCGCCGTGTGTCGCTGCCGGAATCCTTTTACGTTGCCTGGTTTTATTGCGTCTTCTTAAACATTTGCCATCCTAACCATGGGAGTCTACCCTACTCCTTTCTCAGGATACGGGTGTTAACAGTTCCTTATAACGAGATTTACGTTAGCTTGGCTTCCGCGATTGAGAATTCGAGTTATAAATCCTCCTCTCAGAAGTTTATTTGGGTAGAGGTACATTGGTGAGTCTGGTCGGATAGAGGCGCGATTCCATTAGCGAAAGAAAAGCAATTTACGTAAAATTTGTGGACGATTTTTGAGGTCCTCTTATCCTCTAATGTTCTTCACGAGTGTCTTAAGTGGTGGGATTAAATAATTCAATTTAGAGAGTTTCTTTATTTAATCGACTTATCTATCAACTGTACACGAATGATAAGTTCTTATCCAAAAGCTTCCTGGCTTTAATTCATATAGACATAGAATTTTGATAAGATAAGTTCAATACTTCGAAATTCAATAAGATATATGGCAAACAGAAAAATAACTCGCAGTTGTCTTCGAAGGCTGAGCAAAATTGTGAGAAAGAATTTGTCGTTGAATTATAGTGAACTATTATATAGAAATACAATTTTTAACGCTTATAAATTTACTTTTAAATTGATTAAAATGTGGACCAGGGATTTGACTCTTACGTGAACGAATTTAGAGATTATAATAGATTTAGAAGTGTATCAAAATCACTTTTGCAGACTTAAAGAATATCATCTTAGTAGAATTCTTGAATAAAGTACACGCTCAAATATAAGTGTATTTCGCCAAAGACAGTCGAGAAGAAGGCATTTCAACAGCCATATCTCCCAAAAAGACGGATATTCATTTATATTTACTCAAAAGAGTTTTCGAGTGCTCGTTACTTCCACTCGCAGCTTTCACAAGTATCCTCCACGAAAGCTGTCATCGCCGTTGTTTACGGCACGAAAAAAGAGAGGAGGGAAAGCAGAGCAAGATGAAAAAAGAAACGGAGATAATGTCAGACGAAGATATCGAAGCGGCAGGAGTGCATGAGAAGTTAGAATGGATGTGTAACGAAGAGGTCATGAGAGATGGGGGCGTAGGACACCTGCTGAGGCGCGTGCATTCATTTACTCATCAGCAACCACGCCCTTTGAGGGGTCCACCCAAACGTTGCCTCCACTTAACAAATACATGTTCCCTGAGGACGTCGCGCGTTCATCTGTCTCTGTCATTTCCGTATGGATCGTTTTCTTTGCTTGGACATCCCACTAAGTTATCTTCATTCCCACGGAGGCATCCTTATTTGCGATGGAGTTTTAAAGCTGTGTTTTTCTTTAATTGCTTATTAATACGTTAGTTACCCAATTATAATTGCCTCGAAGAATCATTTCGCGTTAAGTTTTTGAGTTTTGCAAGCTGTAATTATTAAAGATATATATGAATGCTTTTAGAAGTGGCTTTTTCTTAGTTAAATATCTAATGTTTTTTGTTTGCTTCCAAAGTATTTTTACATTCTTCTATTATATCTTATAATATTCTAAAGCGTTGTTAATAATGATGGAATCCTAAGGAAAGTATGTTCGATTTACTCTGCTGATTTAGTATTATGCGCTTTTGAGAAAAACCAGCATTCTTTCATATGGAACTTTCTCTAATATTATGTTTCTTATATTCTTCCAAATATTTCGAAGGGGTAATTATACTTGGCATGCTAATGGGTCTAATGAGAGATAATCATAATATTTTCGCATATTTCACATGGAATAACTTGAGAAATTTTCAGGCATCAGAGAATTAAGTTCAAGGAAGTATGACTAGAAATCAAATTGTTAGTACTGACTTATAATTGGCATTTTTTGATTTCAATTTTTCATAACACATTTTAATTTGATTCGTTAAATAAAATTTAATCGGCATTTGTTTCATTCAGAATTCATCACAGACGGGGAGTGTAATCGTAAACCGATCCCAGATTACGCGCCATTATTACTCGTGAGGTTGCAAACTTTTTTCTCTTTCATCCGTGGTGAATTGCGAAACCATCTCTCAGAATTAATAAGTCATCATATATTTCGTAATTGGAATATATTTCTACAACCATGTCGTTTAACGCCAATCTGTTCTTTTGGTGTGTAATTGATTGCCCTTTTGTGACTTGTTCGTTTATTTCTCTTTTGCAGAGTAATCCGTACGCGTTGAAGGACGGGAGTGCTTCGGCGGATGTGACGGCGTGGACAAGCGCAGGATTGCAGCCCACCACCGGATATTACCCATACGACCCAACGCTAGCCGCCTACGGGTGAGTGACTCTCTCTGCACAGAAACAGTTAAAAGCTCTCGACACCGCATCGGTCGGACGTCCTATTAGCTAACCGTTGCTACCAATTGTCGCGTTGGGTAGAGTGAATTCGCGCGCGAAAACCGATGGCGAAATCAAACACGGATTGTCCAAACTCTCTATCCTTTGCATTCCCTATCATCTGTCGGTCTCTGTATTTACTACAGAAACAGAACAAATAAACGGTGGAATCTCAAATGGAACTATAATGCTCTCGGTAAATCAACCGCTGGGTTTTGGAGCGACGGATGATTTGCTCCTAACCTCTGTTGAGATGCTCTTTAATTTCCAACGATTGTCGCATTTGTGAATTTATTATAATGAGTCATCTAAAGAAAAGCTTGGATAATCCCGCCAAGCGTCCGAGCCAATTCCAAAAATAAATTTCTTTACAGCAGTTCCATTCTCTATCACTGTTATAAAGCAGTGAAATCATACAACTTTTCTCGGAGCTTAATATGCGACCACTCATTGGGTCAGCAATCCTAGTTCATCTTCTGAAAACGATAACAGCGGACCATTCTTATTGTCGCTCCGTGTATCTAATTACGACATTCTTTAATGCAATTAAGAGCATTTATTGAACAGCATCCATTCAGATGCTGTGTGAGAAGTGAAAGACTTCGCATTCCAACACGTTGTTCTGGAGCTCATGCAAATTCTCCGATCGTAGGATAGGAGCTATCAATAAAGTTAAAACCGGCACCGAATCGCTTTCCGCAAGCTGCACGTGATCTATCGTCCTTTTGAAGTCTTCGTTGCGAAAAAAATACGCCTCCGATAGAGCGTGTTGCAAATGAAAACTCGTAGAGATGCAGAACTAGTCCTCTGGAACACTGATTCATTCGCGAAAACGTAGCTTCTCTCAATCCGAAGGGAAAAATGTACAGACGCATTCATATTCGAGCATCTACTTTATGTCTGGAACGTCATGAATCCTGCACATCGTTAAAATACGCACGCACGCGTGGACACAAAGAGAGTGGGAGACAGACAGGGACCGTGTGGCACAATCGCTTTCGTAGAGCGCCAATATCCCCACCGTGAACGACTCGCCGTAAATCACTAACAATGGGGCACTGCGGATTTCCCCGCTACCGGCATCTCTCAAGCCAAACGCCATCTCCCGTACAATTCGCAATTTTAGTCGATTCGTGTCGGTTAACCTTTGATGGCCCTCTCTCATACGTTCACTCATTTTTTTCTGCTGCGTTACTATTATAACCCTTACTTTTTATGCAGTCGATTAAAAAAGTCGCTCGCATTGATAAGTGATGCACCTCGATCATTTAAGCACTTTTCCCCTGATTTCATACAAGTATTTTAATTGGGTATCGGATGCGTGGTTATATGCTTCATTAACATTTTTTAATATTTTAAATGGAATGCCGGAAATAATGATATTTTTTCGGAACGCCGAGAGAGCTTTGAGTGCCATAAAGTAGTTCGTTGAGATAAAGAAATCGAGAAGGAGGAAGAAAAAGCTCCAAGACTCGTTATGGAAAATGAAATTTTCTCTTTCCCCTTTCTTGATAACGAGAGGGAAACCATAAAGTCATTACCGTGAATAAACGAGAAAGGAAAATCTTTAGATCGGGGTTGGAAATATAAGGCATTTTTTAAGAAAACATTTCTTCGGCAAAATGTGGTGGTATATGCTCTCCTTTATTTGGATTCTTTATGACCTTGCATCGGTTTCTGTACGCACAAGAGGTGATAACGTGGATACACGATAAGAATAATTGCTCGGCAAAATCTCATGCGGGAGCGTAATTGCCATTCTTCTATTAAAAAATCTCGCGTGCTTTAGTATCATACTCTTTTGAAAGAAGAAACATGTGTTTTACGTTTTTGACCCCTCTAAATTATGTATCTTCGCTTCGATTGATAAAAATTCTACGCTTTTTTTAAAGAAAGTTTTATCTAACTCTTCGCTATGCATTGTGAAAAAGCTATAAGACAGAAAATCGCAATTAAGTTGAAGAGTGGAGTCGAAACATCTTATCGGTTCCCATGGATACTGAATGGCGAAATATGAATATATGGATGAAAATAGTTATCAGTCGGCATATGGTGACGATCGATAATCGATACAAAACGTTACACATAATCGATATTTTCTTACAACTATACTATGAAGGAGATTAATGTTCAATTACACTAACAAAGTCTTCATTTATTACCAGCGGAAGAAAACTTTATGTGGCTAAGAACTGATATTTTTTTATATGATAGTATTAAATATTTCTGAAGTGGTATGCTGAACAAAATAAGTATTCGAAAGAGGTTCTTTTCTACTTGTTTAGAAAACTAAGATTTAAAAACAAGGTTCTTATTGCAGCTTGCGAAATATTGTATGTAATATATAGCTAGGACAATGAGATCCGAGGAAGCGCACGAAGAGTTCCTTTCATATCTCTCCAAACACATGCGCAATAAAGAATATCTAGTCTCCATGAAGATATACTCAAATGTGGAAGATGAATTTAAACAGTCAACATTCATTTGTAATTGCTGGATTTTTAATATTTAAAGGAGATATCATTACGTAGAAATATCAAGTAAGACATCGTTTTCCATTAAAAATAAAATTAATGCTATTATATGATACAGATTAATTTGGGAAAGTGTGAAAGAAAACGTAAAAATTACCCCAAAATTGTTCAATTGCGGAAATATCTCTCCCAAAAGCCGTGGAAATGTGTGTTGGATTAGAGATTCAGGGCGAAATCACTTTTGATCGGCGAATGCGTGTTCGATAGAGGCGGAGCGGGAATGGCTTTCCCGGCGGGGAATCGCCTGCCGACCCCCGCTGCCGGCGGCGCGACGACTGCGCCCAAACATAAAATGTATTTTTTCGTAAATGTGTTTATGTTTACTCTCCGCATAATAGGGCGGTTTATATTCTGGAAGGTTAGAAGGAGAGAATAAACACGGAACCTTTACCCTGTACATATTTCCTACTGTTGCTGCCCAAGAAGGTAGTTTAAAATGCAAGGATTGATAGTAGAAATTTTCGACTATCAATCTTTCCGACTGTTCGTTTTTCTTGAGAACGAATCCTTGAGAGCGACGGAATTATTTCAGTGACGGATCTTTTATGGTGTTGAAATAGATGGATTCGGATCCGACAAAAGATGCTATAGCTGGTGAGAATTAATAGTGAGTTTAATTGTGAAAGGAGATAAGGGTTTTTTTGTTTAAATGATATTATTGGGAGTTATTTTTCTTATTAAAAACGTGTTAACTAAAAAACCTATAATATAAATTCATTTGAGTGATTCATCCTATTGTAACCTACTCAACACTTACTAAGGCTCACGTAATACTATGAATCTATATATTTATACCAGAAAGAAAAGACATCTTCTCTTCGAAAGAAAACTACTATTCTCCTATAAAATACTAAGAAAATTGAGCTAATTTGCCAAATATTTTCATAATTTTTTTTTAATTTCAAATTTTTAATTTCTGCAGTTGATTTGTTAAAACACTTTTCTCGTCCGATTATTTTTTTGGATAGCAATTGTTTTTCGAGTTTTCTTTTCATTTAAACTGCTTCGAGATTTAAATCAGAGTTTTGCGAAGTGGTGTGGTCCTCCAGTGGACTCCTAAATAATTCTCTCGTGACCGTAAAATATTGATTAGAGTGTAGTGAAAATTGATTACAATAATAGAAGTTCGACTTAAGAAATTGAAGCGGGAACATACAAATAAAGTTAAAGCAGTTGGTGTTAATGAGGAAATATACGAGTTCGATTACATTCCTGGGATCTATTTTTTCCAACCCTAAAATATATTCATAAATATACGATTAACGTTAGTCACCGATGAACGACAACAGAATGCAGTGAGCGTGAGAGAGGCATCTTGCAATGGGGACAAAGAGAGCGACAAAGTGATTCAATTTCGATGCGAAGAAGGGGTTTTTCGGTGATCTCCGAAGTCTTTCCAAGGATCTTCCGAAAGAATCCGCTTATTCCTCCCTTGGTCCTCTATGCCAAAATCCATCCCGTGGGAGGCAAAAATTCTTTCAGAGATCGACTCTCACGCCCTCACCTCCCCAGGGAAAAAATCCCTCCTTTTCCCTTTTCGCCAGATGCGAAAGATCTCTGGAGAGGCTTCGATATCTACCACTTCTGTGTAGAGTTCAAACCGATTGCTTTGGTCGTTCATTCGGTTGAAAAGCGGCGCCTCAATGAAAACTCGAAGTCCCTCATTTGTCCTATCTCACAATATCTTTACACCATCTTATAGTAGCCACCATAAAATCATCAGTTGAGAAGATATACGGAAATTGTCTTTTGAAATGCGTAAATGTGTGCATTGTTTGGATTCGATACAAGTTGTTTAATGTTTCTACAATCGCCGCATAATTCTGAGCATTAAATTTAAGTTTGAGCTGCATATCGGTAAGTCTGAAGTACGTACAACCATTTTGTATTTAAAATGTAAAAAAAACTCCTGATAATCTTATCTAGGAAGTAAAATTTTTGCCCAAACATTAGTTATGTAAAGTTCTCTTCTCTGAACGTAATATTGTATGAATACAATTCAACTAAATGACACTTCTTCCATTTCTTTGGGAACATTAACTTTGTTCATTATTATTATTATATATAACACTATGGTTTTATACATTTTTTGTAGATGTGGTTTCCGAAATTCAGATGTTCTCTATGTTGAAATCGAATATGGAGTATTCATCATTTAGTTCGTAAAATATTATATATTTCCCGAATTTATTTATAAAATATTTCATTCCAATGAAACTCATCCCCTTTTTGGAAATAGGTTGCATTCGTCGATTAAATCTAGATGGAAGGAAAGGGGTGTGAGAGGGAATCAAATCTGACTGAGTTTTAATTTTCTTTTAGAGAGTTGAGTCAAAAAGACTTGGAAACATTGCTCTGACTTTCAGCATTTTTCATTGTCCAAACACGCGTCTCCTACAACCGCTCTAAAGATTTTCTCTCGGGATAAAGCAACGTCCGTTATCGACCTAAAAATCCCTCGCGAGAGTAATTGGGCCGATGATGGCGGTATTTGAGTCCCACTTAAGCCATCGCTCTCCGGGATTCACGGCAGTTCGGTAATCCGCGGTCTATTTCGGAACATCCCAGGAAGTCCTGCAACCCGCACTACACGGGCACATAAACCGCCTTGGGCCACTCCGGGACTTAGCACTCAGATGAGACTTCGATGGATCGAATCGTCTTGGAGGGGTGAGGGTGGGGGACAAGAACAATTGGCCAATGGAGAGGCAGGAGGAGGTGGTTGGGGAGGGTGAGGAGGGAGGGGTGGAGGAGCGCGAGAGGTTACTGCGTGGGAGAGTTCGGCTGCGCGGATGGAGTGCGCAGTGGTTCGGGGAATGGCGTAGGGAAGCGTAGTACGTCAACGAGATTTTTTTCTGGTGGAGTGGGATGACGTAGACGAAATTTTAATTAACGTTGGCCTAGGGATGATGGCGAGGATTCTACACGGGAGTTCTTGCATCGAATTTCCATAATTTTTTTCGTCATGAATATCTCGTGAAGTTATCCCTCTCTTAACTCATTTCTCGCGTGTCTTAGAGAGGAGTAGTGTAAGGGTGACCAAAGCGATTCGCTTCCTTATTCGTATTTGTCCCTCTGCAGACGAGTGTTTATGTAAGAAGGGGGAGATTCCATTAAGGGTGATGTTTTGGTGTCGCATCTTCCTTTATTCGCGGAGAAATCTTTAAGGGCTCTTTTAAAGTTTCTTCCTCTCGAGAGCTTCCAAATGAATGATTTTTATGAAGTTTGATATCGCTCTTGTAGAACTCCTCTGTGAAATTTGTAGAGATTACTTTGTTATTCGCTATTCGAGCTTATTCAAACTAATGCTTTCTTGCTGAGAAATTATTATCACTATTCAATATCAATTACCTTTGTGGCAATTATAGGTGCTTTTCTAATAACAATTTATTATTGTGGAAAGAGATTTTTTATAGAGACGCAAACTATAGAATTTTGAAAATTTCTCTCCCTCTTAGTTATCTCTAAAGGGAAAATGGAAAATAATTACCCTCTATCGCACTACATGATTCATAAATTATGACCGTAAATTAAATAATCCTTCGAATTTCAAATTTAAACTTCAACCAAAATCTTGTGAAGCTTCCTTAGAAATGTCCGCAAATCTCACTCAAATGTTCTGCTTATTTATGTTATTTAGAAATATTATCTTAGATAGGAATGCCGAAGTAGAATCAATGAATATCGTTCAATGGAAAAGTTCAATCGACACTCACTTGAGCATCAATGGATGGCAAAGTGATTGTTCTCTGAACTTGTTGAATTGGAAATCATCGGTGTTAAATTAAATGACAGATTCACATTCTGTATAAGGCGACAAGTTTCTTCGGAAAAGAAAACTCTCCCATTAGAGAAAACATCGAAGAATAGTCTCAAAACATAAAAGATCCGAACTCTTTCTTCAATTATCCCTGGAGTGGTACAAGTGTGGATGAAAAGGAAACAAATCCATTCTCTTTTTTCCCCCCGAATAAATCGATGGGAGCACCTATAGCAGAAAAGACTCTTCCAATAAAGAAGAATTCTTCTCTAAGGCGTGCGGCTTTGTGCTTTATATCTCGAAAAAGACACAGAAGAGAATTTGGTAGTTACAAAGATGGAGTACACGGCCGTCACTTTTTTATTTATTTGCATTCTTATCGGTTGTCATTAGAAATTGATATTTCGTGTGTGTGATAACTTGATTTGTGAGAACCAAAGCCGTAATTTCAAATGGACGAAATACATTCGATTGTATCATCATTTACTAATTGTAACATCATTTACCAATTTTGAACTTGGAAAGCAATTCTACCAAAAGCATGCGATATACGTATATATTAATCGTTGTTTATCTTTTTCATGGTAATGGACAATGAATTCCCAGAATAGCTTATTAATCCTATTGTTATATTGTGTATTATATTGTAATATTTATTCAGATGTTTTAGGAAAATAGATTGAAAGTATTATAAGCCTCATTTTATTCAACTTATCTAACTTTCTATCCAGCTGATTTAGCTAAAAGAGAAATGAAAAGAAATCGTGTAGTACATATTGACAAGGACTTCAGACCCTTGATTTTGCAAAACATCTTAATTACATTAGGTGACTTATTCAGGAGCATCTTTTAAACTACTTAAGGATTCCAACAAGGCCCTCGGAATAATTGAGTACGGGATTTAAATTTCTCTCTGCAACTCATAAAAGAACCCAAGAGGAATAATTTCCATCGTCAAGAGGAAATTTAATTTCCGCGGTCTGAAACGCCAAACAAAAGCATTGCGAAAACAAAAGGAGGCGAGCAAAGATGGCCGCGAGTGGATACATGACGCCAAGTCTTACAAGATGGAGAAAAGAAGGCGATAGATTCGTGTTGTGAGGGGAGTGTGGAGGGGAGAGAAGTAAGGACAAGCGAGGAAATGAATCCTTGTTCTCACTTGTTGTCACGGAGACAAAATGTCTAACTCCCTTCCACCGCCTCAACTCCCCTACTCTTGGCGGATTATTGACTGCCTTAGGACGATTCGCCAAAGAGTGACAAAAGAAGCATCTCTTAACCACACACGCTGAGGTCTACGGTTCGAAGCCTCTTCCTATACAAGCCTAAATCGTCGGATGAAATTCCTCAGTAGGCTTCTTCTAAGGTTCCATAGTTTGACTTAAAGGAAACGTCTCAACCAAAGGTCTGAAATTGAGTGCTTTCTTTGGTATAATTTCTGCTACGGTTGGGTCGAAGTAAAGCTAAATACGAATTGATTTGTTGAGACTCAAACAATGGTAGAATTTTACGTTCGTTTCGGAGCTAAATTTTCTTTATCTAATATTAGTTCATCCTTGTAATCTCCGAATTTTTTCTGAGAATTGTTTTAGCTGGATTGAGCCTAAACTGAGGTTACATATATAGTGAAACAGGGTCAAACCTTTCTTTTGGACATTTTTTGAGATATCAAAGATATGATTGTTTTTATTAAATATTCTTGACTACATAAGTTACTCAATTTACTGATAGAACTCCAGGACAGAACATGACAATTCAGAGGCAGAAGCTATTCGAGTAATATTTGCGGTAGAAATCTCACTCCTTGGGTACCTTTCCCAAGGGGTGCTTTAAAAGCAAGATGTGGATGCAAGGGAAGCTGCTTGGACGAGCGTTCCACTTTAGATTATTGGATGCGTGGTGGGTAGCGCATGCGCAATGATTGCATCTATGGGAATACACCTGAAAATCCTTCCCACCATACTCGTAAGCGGGCACATTCATCTCGTCATTTCGGGGTACCTTGAATGAGACCACAGACCATTAAATCGGTCATATCTCACCAGTAGAATTGCAAGCGGAATGTCCGGATAAGTAGCTCTGGAATCGTGGTTCATCATATATACCCATTGCAATAAAATATATATTGCAAAACAGTATGGCAATTTCTATCTATGTGTTAAAAATACGTATTTAAATCAATCGACTTTAAATTCCACCTATTGAAAAAAAAGTTTAATTCCGACTCTAATCTATCTCTAGTAGCAAGTTAACATTAAAAATGATAGAAGTGGTATATTTACATAAATAATGAAGACGTACAATGAAACAGGAAATTTTTGCCGTCCAAAAAGGAAACACGGAATATATAGAAATAGATAAGAGAAAAATTTGGAACGATTATAACATTAAATGAGGATAATAAATCACAACGTTCTCAAGGAGAAAGATGTTATAAATGCTGACCTAGAAATGACGAAGAGGTTAAGAAGAGGTCGGGAATGTTTCCAGATATTTCACTGCCTTCGCGATAAGGGATATTTGTAGCTCAAGCGGAACCCACGGAGTATAACTCATTACCACTGACGAGTATGCAATCTTAGTTACCTGCGATTCGTGGGAAAACACTGAACTCTCGAAAAAGTAGATTTCAGGTTGAATAGATTAATGAACACGGCTCTTGGAATTATTCTGCCGGTTCTCTAAATGAACGTATTAACTAAAAAAAAGGGGAAGTAGCTTTTGGAGGCGGTTCTTCCTAAACTAGTAAAGAATTCATTTGTTAATTAAAAGGGCTCCTTCCTTGTCGAAGAGAATCAAATGCGCAGGAATGAGCAATCAGAATACAAAAAAGACTCAGAACGACGAAAGAAGAGAAAAATTGAATCTCTTTTGAGCACAAAAAAGGATTCGCCCCTTTTGTCTCAGCCGAGAGCACAATTTCGATGAAAAATTGACGCGGATCGACGAACTTATTAACGACGACTCTTAAAGGAATGGCCTTTGGGCAAATAAGGTATTCAAAATAGTCCTCATCAATGGAAAAAGGGTATCCCTTCAATTGTTCGGCGAGTGGAAAAAGAGTTCCTCTTTTCAGTCGAAACTTCTCATTTTTTGTCTTCTTTCGCCCCAAACGGCGGAAGAGAGAATGCAAAGTGTGATATATAAATGGCGAGAGGCACGCACTGGTATTCAAAAAAATAATGACGGTCGGATGCTCGTATAGTTCGCATATATTTTCCCCCTCTCATGGGGAATTCGCGTATTTTTAATTATTTCCCACATCCACCACCTTTTGTCTCCCCCTTTTACCTCGATATTGTTTTTTTCTCTTTCTTTCATAACTTCCCTTTTTCTGCTACAATTTCCTGGGAGAACTAAGGAGTGAATGGCGATGCATTGAGTTTCAAAGAAAATTAAAATCGCAGTACTTCTCTTCTGCGCAAAGTGGAAATACGTAAAGGTTGTGGTGGCGAAGGAAATCGTTTTCCTTGCGAGGATCCTATTCTCGGACCACCACTTTCCCAGATTAAAAGTTTGTCTTGGGATCGATACAGATACTTGGAAAGTTTCAACCAAACGCGAGATTTCAATATCACAAGGTATCTTATTGATCTACGCTTATAGGGGCGGAATTCAAAGTTATTTCTTCTAAATTTTTATATAAAAATTACGATTCCGAAAAGATACGATTCAACAGAATCAGAACATGAGTAAAAATATTTTAATACATATTACATGTTTTGGAGATTCTGCTTAAAAAATATGCATTTTTATATTTTTCATTATGATAAATATATTGAAATAGATTAAATTACCCCATAAATATCCCATTACTAATCAATTAAATATATATGAAAGAGAAAATAGGGGTACCATTTCGTCACTCAGGCAAAGTGATATATTTACTAGTTCCTTGTATGATCAATAAAATTTTATATTACGCGGTCGCCTTATTGATGTACCGTCGCATCTTCTGGTACATATAAAGACAATGACGTATCAGAAAATTTCTGGTATGCGATGACTTAAAAAGCGACCACCTGCGCTCTGTTTCAGGAAATATTTGAACGATTTTGCTAAAGAATGCACACATTTTCGGAATCCTTTGGACCAGAATAAAATTTTTCAGATCGCGCGTGACCTGAATAACGGCAGTTTATAATTTCATTTTTTAATAATATTGGAACTTGGTTGGATATCTGTTCTCGATGTACGAATAGAGAATCTCAGTTTTCCACTCGAATGTGGCGGATTGAACAACTTGGTTCCGGGAGAGCACCAAGAGAGAAAATGTTTTGCTTATTATAAAGGGACTCTTTGCCCTCTTGTTTTATTTCCCACAAAACGGCACCCGCGTATGTTTGGACATAAAACTCTTCCCCTATTGTTTCTCTCCGTATTTTTTATTCGTTCCAGAGTCTTTGTCAGGTGGAAAGCATTATTCGCCCTCTGTTATAAAGAGAGCTGTGAGTGAGGATTGAGTCATTTCCATCCCATTTTCCGACAGCTTTTTGTTCCTCTGCGAGATGTGTCTTTTCGCAAAAACGCACTCAACATGTTGCGGGAAATAAAATTTCGTTTACGAGTTGGAAAAGGTGTATTGATGCCGCTTTTCCCGAAAATAACATTCCCGTACTTTTCATAATGCGGGGATTCGAACGGACAAAATACACGTTTGCCCGAGTAGAAACAATGGATCGAGGTTGAGTCTTCGGTGAATCCGTACCGTCTTTTGTTCGTATGTCAGGTTGCATCCCTTTTATGATTTGTGCAAAACAAATCCGATCCGAGTCTTTCCAAAGTTTTATTCATAGAGTTTCAGAATTTGCCTGCTTTGATTTTCAGTTCGTGTTTCGGTGTTTATCCATTGTGTCCATGGAAATACAGAGCGAAAATAACCCTTTGTAATGGGTTATTTATAATGATACGGGTGTGTTATTATTCCCTAGAATATGTATACGTATGTTGTAGAAATCATAGAGACTGACATGTACATCTATTCGGTCATAGGAGAATGTGATTCTTCGATGAGAAAGAATGTATAGACAGTAAGGATGGAGTATTAGAAGACTTAAAAAAATTGCTGTTTTCTTTGTATTTGATTTGATTTTTGATTATTAATGTTATACACTTAATTGAATGTTCAAGCTCTGATAAGTTTTTGTCTAAATATTTTTCCTAGCATCAATATCTTATCGATAGTGAACTTTATAAAAATATATAGTTTCGTTATTTTTTTTGTTCACAATGTATAACAATGATAGCATGTTTTATAGTATGATCTTAAATTCTTGACTAGTATTATTTAGCATAGCAGAGAGCTGTAAAGAAACTATAAAGTTCACTGGGTCACTTTATAGATAGATTATGGCGATAAATATCTCTGTTTAATTTTTTAAAACGTGTAAGTAGCTTCCTTGTATCATTGAAGTAAAAATTTTACGGGCTTACGAATTTCCAACCCCCAGTGTAATCCTGCAGGGAATTACTTACTACATTAAAAGCGAATTTATACCGCATGTTTGATCATGAGTTGGTCTTGTAAAAGTAAGAGTTAAAATGTAAGTGTAAGTTAAGACTATAAGTATGCTGTTTTAAGAGGTGTTAGCCGTTGCAAATAGTATCTTAAAACATTTTTGTAACTTGTCTTAGGAATGATTTTCATCATTTCTTTTATCTACTGGCATAATGAGAACAAAAAGGTTCCTAAAACGATCGAGATCTTTAGAATAGAATGAACGTGAGCTAAATCAGCCACATCAATTAACGAACTCAAGCGCTCAATCGGTATCCAACTCACGTAGTGTATTCGATCAAATCCGAAAATCACGTCACCGTATGAAAGACATCGGAATCCAAACCAGGAAATTAAAGCCCTCCAAGATTTCCTATAAGACCTCCGAGTCTATTAGACAGCGGATCCATTTACAACACTTTTCACGTCCACGAAACAAAGGCGCCGTCCAAGCGTGGATTTATATCGATCGATCCATAACTCCGCCTTTTGAAACATAGTTGCAATTAGTTGAACTACGATTCGAACGAGAGATCTCGCCGCCGATACGGCTTTCACTCAGACGTCACTGTGCCGAAGGCGCTTCTGCACCCTCCGAGGCTGCCGATGGTCGCAAACAATGATCAATGATTAATGATATTGGAAAGATGCTTTACATTTCTTTGACTATTCGACCTCCTTTAGGTGCCCTTATTTTTTGTTGATTTTTTTTGGATCTTGTGGTAAACAATCGGATGGAGACTGGATCGATGAAGCTGGAAGAAAAAGGAGATCATCCTGACTTCCGTTGATATTTTATAGAATGCAATGCAATGGGGATAGAACCAAGGGGTATGGTCAATTTGACAGCAGTTCAGAAAGTTGAATCTGGAGAGTTATATTCAAAGTTGATGTAGCATGTAAAGGATGTACATGTAATTCATGTTAGTCTTGTATGTTTAATTCATCATTACATATAAGATTAATAATTAAGTCTAGACAATGAATTAAGAAATAAAATAATATCACTTTTAATTTAAATATTTACCTCAGAAAATATCTGTGGTGTTACATTTCTTATTTATTAATATTGCTGTACGAACAGCTACAGTAATTCTCAACCTGATATTAAATAGGTTTCACTCAGATGCGTTTGGGTTCAAACACGAATATTGCATAGCTCATTTCCAAGTATTATATTCTTAATTTTCAGCTAATGATTAGAGACCAAAGAAGGTGCTAGTCCTTTGAAGGTGTTTCTATTGGGAATTGCAAAACTAAAATCGTGCTTTAAGCTCTATTGTGAAGTGAGGGATATTCTAAAGAGAGGCCAAAGGCTGTAACAGAGATACATTTTGTTCCCCAAAAATCTTTCGGATGTTCTTTGGATCACAATATGTTTACGAACCTTTCCGAATGGATTCTGAAATAAAAACAGCTCATGAGATCCGCCTCGATTCCAACCGATCCAATTCGTCTTCCTGTCTTTTGCGGAAGAGCGAAAATTGTCGCCCCATATTTATCAAGTTGGAACACAATCTTTATAGGTTGACAAGGAGTTGGCCCGTGTTCGCAAATAAACACAAAAGAGTGGTACACAGTATATTATAAAGCTTGGCGCTGGAGAGTTAAACTCGTGAAAAAGTCTCCTCATCCATCACGCGAGGAAAGAGGGCAGAAGAAGAATGGGTTCAAAAAACGAGCGGAAATAAAAAAAGATTTGCCGAGAAAGGAAGATTCCGTCACGGATCCGAGTAACTGCGACTGCAAGCAACCTTTATCGGAAGTTGCATTGTCTCACCGCATCGTATGAGACCCTCTCTATTTGACCTCACACTTTCATTTCGAAGACCACTCGGCCTGTAGCCAAGAGTTCTCCATTCCCACACGATTTCCCCTAATATCCTCATCCCCTCTTGAGTTTATCCCTCGCCTTAATCCCCTCTCCAGATGCCAAAAAGACTGAACCCACGCCCACACAATGCCCCCATCCCACCGATCCTGTCACCATGGTGACGATGGATCTCCATGCATCCCTCCCGCAGATTCAATGCCCCTCCGGTTGCTATGGCGACAGAGACAACCTCCTGTGTATCGAACGAGCCATTCGCAAGCGCGCGCCTACACCCCCACCTGCCCCTAACCGCCGCCTAACCACCCCAATTCCACTCCTTCCACTTTATCTCGGTATCCGCGGAAGAAAACCAAGCAAATCGGGTTTCATGCCCTCTTGCCGCTTTCTTTCTCTCTCCGTAAACGACTCAAGAAATACACCAAGTACATCCAGTTTCCGGTGAACACATTGTGCGGAATGGAACGAACTATCCCTTGAAAAATATTTCTATTTATTATTTCCACGGTATTTTGTACCCTCTTATTAGGATTGGTCAGGGAAAAGAATTTAATTGGCGGGGGAATAATATGATCGTTGGCGTAGAAGAATCAAAATGCTCAGATTTTGATGATATTGTAATATATTCATACATACGCATATAAATATGGGAAAGAGATATCACATGGAAAATGATATAGATTTATTTAATTCGGGCGGTATGGATATTTTATGTGCTTTTGAACTCGAAGAATTTCTTGTTCCATTATTCCCTCATTTCGAGAACGAAGAAAAATGTATGATGCTAAACAAACAAAAAACTCTTCGGAATGTTGGAATCAATCTTTTAATAACATCATTCCAAATTTAATCATCGAGATAATATGGAGACAAAAAATGCGTACGTATGTTGTAAGAATGTTTTTTTGTAGTAGAGTGTAAATGTATACCAAAGACCACTTTAGTGGTTTAGTTACAACTGAATGCTGTCGATGCCTCTATAAAACGACCATGGCGAGCTCACTTCCGCCCCAGATTTACGCTCTTGGCGCATTTTTAACAACCCCTAAAAATTTTTTTTGGCTTCGACATCTTCCGGCATCAATTCCATCGTCGAGGCTTTGCTTTAACACGCGCCTCTCTTTATCTTTCACCGATCCCTTCAAGTCGTTAAAAATTCCTCCCCTTATTTCTCCCCCGCAATATTTCCACTTTGTGATCCCCCATCTAATCACATCCTTGGCTGCTTTCCCTCTCATCCGTATAAGAGAAGCCACTTCATTTGTGTTTTATCAACCCCCTTCAGCTGTTTCCACCCCTTTTCGCATCCCTCCTTTTTTATCCTGCCCCTGGTCCTCGGAAGAAAGACGGGCAAGGGAATCATCTATACTTCGGCGTACAGTACTAGTTACGTGTGCCGGAATTTTTATGGCATTGAGATGAGAGACGGAAGGATTTTCCGTCAATTTTGACTTAGATACCCTAAATATCTGTTGAAAGTACATTCTTCTTGATATGCGACACAGTTAACGTTTTTAATTCCGACCCAAATGAATCCATTTCCTTGTTATTCTCCACCACTTCTTTGCCACGATTCTTACTATTTAATTTGGTTGAGTTTCGACATCTTGATATAACTTTCATTATTGCTCTCTGTGAAAGGGTACTATTGGGCTTGTGGATGATATATCGATATTTATTTTACAATTCGTCGTTTACTGTATCGTTTTTCTCAGAAAATGGCCTATGCAAGTCATAATAACGGAGCAGAAGATATTTAATATTTCTTATATTAACATTTTCTATTCTATAATATTGTGATATAAACAAATTTACTCTCTTGCTTTATAGATAAATCGTTATTTTTAAGAACCCAAATTTAATCCTCTTTGATTTCCTTTCAAATCCGTCCTCGGAAAGGGAGTGAAAAAACTTCACCGTTTCTCTTCTTTACCAAAAAGAAAAACCCAATGTCTTTCTCCGCACCTAATTTCCGGTGACCTATCTTTCCCCTGATTCAACCCTTTCTTTTACCTGCCTCTATCTCCCAAACGAATCTCCACTCCTCACAATTCCCTTAATTAGCCCTGCCGCCACTAACTGCGTTAAAGGACCGCGAAAAAGGAAGAAGTGGGCGATGTCCCATCAATACCATTCTATGGCGTCGTTTGGGGCTTGACAAGGAGCGTGTTATATCGTTGTCCACTAAAGGTCTGAACAGGAAGAGATCCTTCAAAATCACAGCTCGAATTAATTCCTCTGTTCCGGCCATAAAAAAACTTTGTTACCCTTCTTTTCTTATCGAGCGAGAATCTTTCGGCTGTTGAGGCACTGTTAATCCTGTCGCTTTTACCTTTCGAAGAGGGTAACAAATTATCCTTTGGTTTATCTAGGTTAGTTGTTATGATCTTGTCTTCTAACTTTTGTTCACGCATTAAGTACCCTTATGTATAGTTCATTTCCACTTCTTACAAGTCGAAACGAATCATCTCATAACTGTCAATTCAGTTGAAGATAATTTAGTTTAATTGATTTTTTATAATTTCGACTTTCATTTTATGACATAATTACGTCTTAATTTAAATCATATAGGAATTGAATGCTTTCTGATTGGACTACTTAACTAAATGGGTTTCATGGTGATTATCGATTATGAAAAGGTGTACTGATTTCAATATATTTGCGCCGTATTCTTTTACTTTATTTTGTTTAAAGTAAAAGCCATGGACCGCAGTTTACTAATCGTTTTTAAACATTAAAGGTTTTACTTAGAGTTTTTTTTTTATTTCCAAACCCTATATTGCGTGGCATGTTTATTTTTCTGTAATAAGTGTTTAATTCTCTCATAAGAAGACCATAGCTGCTCTGTTCATTCAAATTTCTGCGAAAATCATAGTTAAAATAATCGACGCAGAACATGTCTGCATTTCGTGGTGTTCGTTTAACAGCAATCGGCGGCCTTCTCGGGCGGAAGGCATTCTTAAAGGCAGTATGAATATTCAGAGGCTACTGATCTCGGATTAAGCCCTTTCACCTCAAATATCCACTTAGCCTGTTGCTACCTTCGATCCACTCCTTCATCCACTTAAGCGAAGCGCGTTCTTCTCATCTTTCCCTCTCAGAAACCCTCCACCATCTTATACAACTCCATCTCTTCTTTATCGCATGATTACCCGAGTACCGCCTTTTCAAAATGGCGGACGGAGAAGAAGGGAGAGAGTGGGATACAGTTTATCATCCTTTTTTCCCTTTAAAGGGGAAGGATATCGGTACGAAGCGACGGGGGAGAGAAACACAAACCTTTCGTGGGGATAAGACGGATGGCAGTGGAACACATTTGAAGTTTTTTGTGGAGGAGCGTCGAGGAGGCGTTTTTTGTGGGTCCATGGACTTCTAATGCTGCACGAATGGAGAATATGGTGATTGGAAGGGGCGAAAACGTTCATTCATCTCCATCCGAACAAAGGCGAACAAACTAGGGCCAACAATCGAAGGGGAAACGATGGGAATCTCGCTACGGATTGCCCCTTCTCCCTTTATCTCTGGCGCCCGAAATATTTTCCGAAATTTTTAAGGCTATTTGCTTTTAAGCCGGCTGCTTAATTTCCGAGCGGGTCGTTTGTTTCGAAATGTATATCGAGTCCCATACGTGGGCGGTTGAGCGTATTTGTCTTTCTTCTCTGGCTATTGGACACCTGTTTGGAAGGAGATTCGAATCTCGGCGATTTTTCACTCGCTTAAGTCATCTTCTTTTTTATTCCGTTCGACATATCGATCCGTATCGATGTGAGCCCTCGGGTACATTTGAAGGATGTTAAATGAGGAAGGATACGAAACAAAAGTTGCCTGAATGACGAAAGCTTTTGAAAATATTCAATGACGTAACATTCGAATAGCGTAATGGGCGCTCACTTATTTCACCTTGTTCTATTTTTATCGCTTTTTGATTATGTCGCATTATTAGGGTCGCATAGATTTTAAATGAAAATTTATTTTACGTTTAGTATCTGAGAAATTACAACATTTCATCATTCATTATTGAATGATAATCGACTGGATATATCTGTATTTATCTACAAAGATAATGGGATAATCATTTTGTGTTGATTATTAATTATAGTTTAGATAGCTGCGAAAATCCGACAATTCTTGTTTTTGAGTCTTTTGTGAAGATGAGTCCATCGAAAAAGAAATAATCAATTTGAAAATCGTCATCACGATATACTAAAGGTTTATAAGAGCAAAGTAAGGAAGAGGTTGACTTCGAAGCGAGTTAAAGGAAGAGCGAAACTTAAAACCGGAGAAGTCTAATCAGACGAAAATTGTACGCCAAGAAAGCCTTCCTCAAGGGATCTGCAGAATGCTCTGAAAACCTTAAAGAGGATGGCTGAAAAAGTACCTCTTGATGGAGGCGAAAGAGGGTCTCCACTTATTTTTTTGCGGACGAAGTGGAAAAAGGTATTCATTGGAGAGTGGGGAGTGTTGGTTTTTTGGGATTGCGGAGTAAGCGGAATAAAACGGAACGACGAAAAAACAGAGAAAACGGCCGATAAAGGAAGAAGAAGAGGATGAATGTGCGCTCGAAAGAGATAATGAAGGAGGAAAGATAGCAAGAGGATTTAGAGAAGGGTGCTTGAAAGTAGTATCGGCATAAGAGAGAGAGGCGAGGAAATCTCGGGAGATTAGAAATAGGACGAAATTAAAGAGGGAACTGGAGCAAAAAAATGATTTGAAAGAGGCATTTGGAAAAAAGTGAGGGCTCTTTAATATGGAGTGAAACCACTCATCATCGCATCTCTGCATAGACACCTTTCTGGAGGGGGCACTCTCGTCGCGTGACAAAACGCAATGGCAAAGAACGGGCGAGGAAAGAGATAAAAACTGCGAAAGGGATGATGGGTCCTCTTTTTACAAAGGAAGCTAAAAGTGAAAATGCCGCACAATTCGAATGAGACTGAAAGAGACCGAAGAAGTAATTTCTGATCCAATGAATGTTGCGGAAATTTGTTTTTTCCGCGTTTGTAAGGAATCACCTCGAAAGCTTTCTTCTCCATTATGTTAGCTGCCGTTTCGAAAAATATCCTTGTGATTGTGGAAGAAAGCAATGCAGAGTACAAGAAGCTACACGTGGTTGAGGTGGTATGAAATCTAGATTCCGGAATTGAGCCGTTTTAGGTGGAGGAAGTTATCAAAACGAAAAAATAAGAACATCAAACTTCCCGATTCGCTCGAGGGAAGGACATCGGAGAGCAGATGAAATTTGGGAAATCTCTTGGGAGCGCAAAACAAACCTCAATCGGGAGGGCCAATAAGAATGTTTCAGTCATCGAATAAGTAACTGCTTTGTACAGTTTGAGAGGTTGAATTGAACCTGAAAAGTAAAAAAGAAATAGATAAGCCTCGCATTTTATACCTGTAAGGAATTGAGCTGAGATACTTTCAGAAAATTGACTATTTCTAAACGGAGCAGTAGAGTAAGTAGAATTCAATATTTATGCTAGATAATCTTATCAGCTGGTATTTAGGAATATATTTTTATGAAGGTAAGAATTTGATCCCGTCAAGTTGGCATTTTCTTTGGGACTAGACTAAGGTATTCGCACACCTTCAATAACTCTCGAATTAAAAATTTGGAACAATGCTTTTTAAGATTATCATAGTTTATCATAGCTTCGGTACATCAAGCACGATGAATTTAATTCCGAGAAATGTATGAGTAATATTTATTGGAAATAATTTTATTGTTTTATTTTCTTAGTGCAGTTCAGTCATCCGCTATTGTATGAAATGTAGATTACGCATTCTTATTTTTTTAATACTAAAGAATTTGCTCTCGTTTCCTTCTCTTGCGAATTACCTTCTTCCCGGAACCACATTTATTTTGATAACAAACCACGAACTCTCCCAAATTCGCTCTAACTATGTTTACCTTTGTGATGTATCACTGTCCTGAGCGTTTCCACAAATTTTATAGCTGAGGAAACCATAAATTAGGCAGAGGAACCGATCCGCTTATAAATCAAGCTGAGCATTGGATAGAAAAGGACGATATGGGGAATTCAAAGGAAATGGATGGAGAGGAGTTGGGAAAGAAATGAGAGGGGGGGATATATCAAAGTGACATGTGAAGAAGGTGAGTTGGCCGATGGGTTGCTACAAAAAGAGAGGGAAAACGAAGAAACATCTTAGAACGATTCCTTATCTTCGTATGTTAAGAGAAATTGGAAGTAAAATCATTATCTCCTGGTTATAATTTGCGTAAAAATCACCATTTGTACTTTGTTTTCGGTTGAGGCTATAAGAGAAAGAGCTTCCTTATATTTTATGGTGATAAATTCCATATATATTCCATTCCATATGTACTAATATTTATTTCTCGATTGGAGGAAAACATATAGAAAAAACAGCGCTAATAAACGAAGGATACATACAAATATTATACACTATAATAATATTACAAAAACAGCATTAAACGGTAAAGATATTTCTTAGGAAGCTATGGGCTGTTATTCATTCATGCAATTAGTAAAAAAGTTTTATTGTTTGACAAAAATTTAAAAGTATAATGAAAAAGATTACTAATTTCCACAGAAAATTTGCTTTACTTGCGACCGGTTTCGTAATATAAAATAACATCTTGAGACTGAATGATTAGAAAGTATTTATTATTTTCTAGTTTAATATATAAGTAATTAACGTATAATATAATTTATCAGGTATTACTTAGTGGGGGAATATTCACGTTGAAGAGAAAGATACACTCTGGAGCACAGACTAAAGTTTCAAGTGTTTCACTTGTCGGAAACACTTTATTCTCCATTCCGAAATCAAATTAATTATCCCTCGCACCGCTTCTAATCTCAGATTCAAGCGTTAATAGTCCCGTAAATAGGTGCATGGCTGTCGATGCGAAAGAGAGCCCTTGCTTCTAAGGTGCAGTGAAAGCCGCGCGCGCTCCATCTCGATTAAGAAAGCTCTCCAACGCCCTGCGATCAAGTCGCATTTCGCGGAAAAGGTAGGTCGCAGTTTCGCAGAGTCTCCCCCGCGCCATCTGAGTGCGGGGCGCCGCACCCTCTCGCGTTCCACAAGGAAAGCGGGCCCAGAAGTGGACACTGTGGAGACACCTGCGCTATTGCCTGTCCGGTCACGTCTCCGGTAGAATGCGCCCACTCATTACCAAGGAGGAATGTCACGAAGCCTCCACATGCGCTCGACAAAAAATAGATTAATCTATGAAAGTCCTTTTGTGATAAGTTATTACTGTCATTTCTGGATTTTAAATCTATGTATTATGCGGTGTCGAGAAAAGATACTAGCATTACTAAGAATCTAGTAAAACCAATTTTATCGTTATCTTGAGTCACATATTTAATGCAGACATGATATTAACACGTATATAATGAGAATATATACTATTTAGATGAAACCGGGCCATGGTTTTTTTATCCTCAGAAACGAATGAGTGTGCGTATCAAGTCGTTCAAATTTGACTCAAAGGTTTGAAATTTTAATCCTCAAACTGCAAAAAATAGATGCACCTTTAGGATAAATAAAATTTTTAATATGAGTTACGATTTTATTATTTTATTTTTCGAAACACTTTTTCCGCAGTGAAGTTTCGTTTGGTTCAATTTAGGCGTGAAAAAGATGTTCTTGCTTGCTCTAATCCACTGATTCCTGTAATGCTAATGGTTTGGGTACGTAGATGAACAGCTGGACATAGGTAATTGGTCTCGGCTAAACGATGTGCTAAGTGGGACTTGAACCCAGTAAGTACGAGATATGGGAACGGATACGTTTCCAAACAAGGAATCGCTGCATTACAAAAAGTCGCATTCGTATCTCGATTAGGAAAGGGTCGTTCGTTTCCTTTAATTGCGTCTTTTCCCCGTTCAAATCCAACGATAAGTTTTTATTTGATAAAACACCCGCGCATTTAACGATCAAGAACTTGGGCTAAAATCGGTTCTTTTTCAAAGCGCTGTCTTGATATTTATGACGAAATGTAATGAGGAAATCACTTAGCATTTGCTTTTTTCCTCTCATTAATATTGATATGCACGATCTATCTCCGAAAACGTCTTCCATAAAATGTAAGAACAGCCATTTAATACTCCATAAGTGGTTTTTACGTGGGCAAATCATCACGTACTAATCGAAGGAATGAAAAGTGATAATGTAGAAAGGATTATGAAATCTCGTGAGAATCAAAAAGGATTTTAAGAGAACTGCTGATTCGCTACAACTCTGAGGAATCTTATCCAGTATTTTAGAGCCATTTATTAGCACTTGGATACGGATAGCGGTGATTTAAGCAAAATTTCGCATGGTAATATTTTTGGCTCCTATAATTTAATATTATTTTGTTATAAAGGAAGAATATATTCTGCATCTCATGCTGAATTTAATTACTCAACTCTCCTATATTCTTCAAGAGGGGAATTGATTGTACCTTAGTCAATTCAAATAGCAATTCGATTTAACTGAGTTTTAAATGATATCAGATGTGTGTGACTTCTATAGCATTCACAAATTATTTCTTGGCTTTGCTTTAATTTTGGGAGATCTTTTTCGTTCCATCAGAGAGATAAATTCATGATAGGCTCAATCTCGCCATAAAATTCACTTATTCATCTATTACTGTCTAATGATCTCTCTATTCTACTAGCTTCTACTCCCTATTTCTTTCATACTCTACTGGTAGATTGACAGACGGTAGAAAGATACAGGAGTGAAAAGGGTGGGGAAGTATTTGATGGAGTTCTCACCACTTCCCCCCTCAATCATTTTCGCATCCATTCACTCACTTGGGAAGAAGGATGATCTGTAGGCATTTTTAGTTCCCCCGATCTCAGGGGGAACCAAGACCTACCCAACTTTTCTCCCTTCTCAAATCCATAACCTAATCGATCGCTTTTAAAGGTTTTAGGGCGTCCAATACGGCTCTTCCTCGTAAGAAATATCAGGGTGCGGCTTTTGCATGACCGAACGAAGAAGATGGTTTTTGCATTGTAATATTGACGTTAGAGCGAAATTATATATTTAAAGGTCATCCGAGAAGTTTGAGAGGGATATATCGTCGTCATGCTCGAATTCGTCTCTTTTATGGCTCTTCGATCTTACGTACCAAGCATTTTAAGAACTGGAAGCTTTTATGACGGGAGAAGCCTGTTCAAGTCGGTCGACTCGTAGCATCTTACCAGATTCGGTAGTTTAATCAAATTCAACCGTGTCGTAAGCGCTGTTAAGGGGCGGATAATTAATAGATTGAGGGTAATATAAAAGGCATAAATCGCGAAATTTATGTCGCCGAAATCATGGGGGAGAATTTATTATCAGTGTCTTTATTGCTCAACCACTTAACCACCTCACAGTTTTACGTATATACACGGAATCGCTTTTAAAGAGTCGTAATTACTTCATCACCCATGGCTTCCGTCTGACTTTGACCAAGTTACCTTATCTATTGACATTTCAGTCGGGCAGGGAAACTCGAGGATTACCTAAGCTTACAAGTTACTCCTCTTAACACGCGACGTTGAAATTGCTCACAGTCGGAAGACCGGCAAAGGTTGTTGGAATATTTGTTATGTACATTTCCTTTTGTGAATCTAAGCGGAGAGGTCTATAAAATTTACAAATACATTTCCCATCTCACATTTTGCTCTCTTGCAGATATGGCGCCGGCTATGACTTGGCCGCTCGTCGAAAGAACGCGACCCGGGAGTCGACGGCGACGCTGAAGGCGTGGCTTAATGAGCACAAGAAGAACCCGTATCCAACGAAAGGAGAGAAAATAATGTTGGCCATCATCACGAAGATGACTCTGACGCAAGTGTCCACGTGGTTCGCGAACGCGAGGCGGAGGCTGAAGAAGGAGAACAAGATGACTTGGGAACCGAAGAACAAAGCGGAGGACGAAGACGACGATGGTGCAGGTGGAGGAGGCGGAGGAGGAACGAACCTGTGCTCGTCCGACGCAGAAGGGGATGCGGATGATTTAAAGGACAAAGACGACCTGCTCTTGATGGACGAGAAGATGAAAAGGGACAAAGGTGAGCTGAAATACTTTGAAATAGAGTATAATGTAGAGTTACTCCGTTACTTTTGGCAGAGGGCATTTGTAAAATAATTCAACTGATTGAAATTTTTCAATTAAAAGCTATGTCTTTGGATGGAAACGGAAGAAAAGTGGTCTCGTCTTAGAACAAAAATACTTTGGTGAGAGACGATTTACAAGGATGGAAGGACATTTCTTGGAGAAAAAATGCCGAAATTAAGCTGATACGATGTACTACTTTCACCTTTTTTTATGATTTTACCGAAAAAACATTTTTTGATTAAATATATGATTTAATTCGATAAATATAACACCTAATACGTGTAATATAATTTCCTCTTCTGAGTAAATATCAAAGATAATGTAAATATTTAAAAATTAATCAATGAAAGCCCACGCCTATTTTATATAGAATTTAAAAGTATATTATATCAATTAGAGACTTCACAACCCAGTACATAAGACATTACTATAATTCTAATGATGTATAATAGAATAGTTTAAGATAACTTAAAGCTGCCTTTAATTATTGTGTTTCAACCCTTCGCAATCGGTTAGATCCCACAACCGCATGATATCGGGCAACAAACCTGAAAAATCGGAAATACACCCCTTTCTTTTCCTTCCCCTTTACAGAACAACCGTGAAATTCAACCGCCATTCAATATCCATTCCGGCCTCAGATGTACCCTTTCAACCACCTCTAATCTTACCCTTCGATTCCTCCAAATTCGAATTATGTTAAAAGGGGATGACATATCGCCCTGCGAAATCAACGACTCTTAAATGATTGCAGACGCTTTTCGGAATGAATAAATCACGCTGCCCCTCTGTCGGCCACGCGCAGTTTACCAAGGATTTTATTAGGGGAGGCAAAAACAGCCGAAGGCGCAACTAGTAGAAGCCTCCCCTTTCAACCCTCTCACTCTTTCTGTGGCCATAATCAACTTCCTTTTCCATTACGGCAAACCCCCATCTATCTCTTCACCCCCGAAATATCTCAGCCCCCTTACGTCTCTCTCAGGGTACCCCAAATCTCCACAGTCCCCTTCACGACCATTTACCTCGCTGAAAAAACCTCTGCACCATATTCCCCTTATCCTATTTACCCTTATCCCGATTCCCCTAAGAGAATTGGGCGAGAATAGCCGATTTTTCAACTTGACTATCTTTAAGGGGATGATGATGCCCCTTAATTGCTGTTTATCTATATTTTAGGAGGATGAAAATATAGAAACAGAAAGTTTCCTGCCATCAACTTTAACATTTTATGTAAAGTTCATTAAAGGCAAAAGTTTGAAATTAAAGGACGAAATAAGTTTCGTTTACTTAATTAAAGCCTATAGGTTCTTGGCTTAAAATCGTTTCAGTGATTTTATTGTTCATTTATTACCTGTATACAATAATACATCTATGGATATCGCATAGAAACTTGTAAATGTTATGAAAGACATCGATCGTGTCATCTCAGGAATGAAATATCCTTTCACCAAACTACGGGGAAATATTCAATTTAGTTTTGATCTAACGAATTTAATATCCAGTAACAACCAGAGGTTATTCCGTTTAGAACAATTGCTTAAAATTAATATAAATACGCTATCGTACCTTCATGTCTTTTCTTAATAATCTTCCGAACTCTTCGTATGGATAGCTCATACTGGCTACTCGAATCGGATTACTTTGTTTGAACACGTCTGAAAATCTTCATGGATTTTTACTAAAATAGTCCCTTCTACTATTGATAATAATAGTATCGATTTTTAAATTTCTAAATCAATACTTTATTTATAATGCTCCGAAAATCCTTTCTGTAACAACAGCTTTAAAGCATTTATTACTCTACTCACAGGTTTTTCCTTTCAGAAGTTAGTATTCGGTCTTAAACGATCATCTAGAACGATTTTTAGTCCTAAACTGTCATTTAAGGAAAAAACGGCATCGAAAAGGTTTGTTTCAGGATGCAGCGGCTGCAGCTCCATTCATTGTTTGCTCAGTGGGACCCTCACACCCCCAGTCAACCTAGGGAACCACTCAATCGCACCCTTCCTCTCCCATTAGCCAATAAATCTCCCCTCTGCACCCACGGATTCTGCACACTCAATCCTCCCCTATCTTTCATTCCCACACTCCATCTTTACTCCCTCCTCGTTTTCCACTTATTCAGCCTCTTCTGGTAGTGTATCGTTTTGGGATCGTAGAAGATTCGTGATGGAGACAGAATTCAAGGTATCCGGAGGGGAAAATTATGAGGGTGAATGTACCATTCACCCTGATTTGGGAACGTGATTAAGTGGAGTAAGGGATGCAGTAGTTTCTTTTTGGTTATTTCTGCTGAAATCTGCCTGTTGTTAGTACCAAATGACTGCTCCTCATGGCTTAAACGGGGAGTTGACAGTGAACCAGGAAGCAGCGCATGAATCATTCTATTGGGGAATGAAAATGAGTAATTTTTCAAGACCTTTTAAATATTATTTTAATATTCCTTTTTCTAAAAATTCCTTTGCAATAGATCGCTCGAATAATGAATTTTCACCGTAAATCTCGAATACAAATGGTTGATTCTTTCTTTCATTTGAGTGTCATCTTCTACCGGATCTCCAGATCGTTCAAAACTTACGCTCGCCTTGAGATTTATTTAATGTTTTGTCCCGTACCCACAGAATGATATGTTTCATTTAAATAGAAAAGAGCTTGATAGTTTGCGGCGTATACTTTCCATTATTTTAAACTGAATTTCTTTTGCATTGATGATTTCTTTAAAATGCATTTGAATATTTTAGAAATTACCGATTAAGGAAAAATTAAATCTTGTAGTTAGGAATTTGCGTACATTGATGATATCGCCTTAAAAATTTGAAAGACATTATCTTTTTTATTAATGAGACTCTGATAGCTGATTGTTTTCATGGAGTATTTTATAAAGGACTCATGTTAATAAATTCCATATAATATCTCATATCACATTTTTGAAAGAAAATCAATGCCCTTGAATATGCATAGATATGATTACCTTGTTTTGAGAATTAGTCATTCCCTTCTATCTATTTTCGTAAGAACTTTAGTGTCTCTTTAATCAATTCGGTTGAAGATTTAGCATCTTTAGAAAAACAATCGTCAACACTTAATGAGGCATCTCGAGTGTTTTGGCATCTCAAAACGCATCTCCATTCAAAACATCTTTTCAACGTGGCACTTATTTACCCCTCGCGTCCCCTTCTGCAAACCCCCTAAATCCATCGCCCCAAAGACGTTTTCCCCACTCTCTTCACACTCAGGCGATCGTTCCCTCTCTTCTAAAACCACCCCAGCCGCTACTTCCCATTCGACCCCCGTCTCCCCCAAAGCTATTTCGCCACCTCCCTTGCCATTATAACTTTCCCTTCATATTTACGAACTCGCTAGGACATTATGCGTCATCTCCTCTTCGTCACATTTAATTCCTCGGTATGCGCTCTTTATCTTTTCTCGCGTCTCATTTCGTGATATAGGTGAAGTCAAAGTGATTTAAGACTTGGATCTAGAGCAGATATAAGAATGCAGTAAATATTGCCTAAGTAAGCGAATGCCGTTATAACAATTACATTGTTTGTTGGTTATAACACATGGGAAATCAACTATTATAAAAGTTTTTTTTGGGTTTGAATGTAAGATCAGAGAGTATTGATTTTCCCCAACTATTGAGCGAGTTTATAAATTTCAACAAACGGGTATATGTATATTCGAAAGGTTATGCCATATCACTATATAATCTTCGGTTAACGCTTAACCCAATTATTTAACCTTGAATATTCACATGTTAAGCATCATCTTCTCTGCTTTTGGTCTATAAATTTATTCTACTAGTAGCATACTAGCATTGCAATACGGAATATCTTTGTGCAAATTAGTCCATCTAAACACATTTTTGATGTTTGATTTTGAAAATGTTATCCATCCCACGCTTTCTACGTTAATTTATCGAGGAAAAGGAGAAACGGGTGTAATACGTTGTTTACCATAAGCAATTGAAAGTGGTAGCAAATGAGCAATTCGAGAGGAGGATTAAAAAATTAAAGGTAGGAGACAAAATGGTGCGCGCGCGGAGTTTTGGGCATGCGCTCTTTCAAACCACGCCCATACACATTAGCTTGATTACTCTTGGATTTTCGTTCCTTCTGAAGAGGTGGAATGAGTTAATTAAAATGGCTGTCATGGAATGTGGAGGGACGCTGTCACAGGTGCTTTCCAATTAAGGGTGTAGACCTAAGTGTTGAATTAGGTCTCTGGCGGTTTATTTGCAATCTGACGTTGCTGTTTGTCTCAGACCTCTCTTTGACGAATTCTTTCACCCCTCCAATTCCACTTGCAAATAAGAGAGCAGATGTGTTCTCTCGTTGGTGTACTCGTTCCGTGCTGACAAAATATTTTGCTGGAGATTAATTGTGCCAAGTACTCTGTTGGGAGACTCTTTGGCGAAATTTAATCCTGATTTAGAAACAAAGATTTACATCACCGGAAATGGAGCAGCATGTTACCTCTTCATTCAATGTTGTTTAATTAAATTCTGTTAAAAATTGAAAAAATAAGATCAAATAATGAATGATCAATAAGCTTTTTGTCAAATATATCTGGTAACCGAGTTCAAAAGTTTTAATGATGTTTGTTTTAATTTAAATTAATTGAAGCAATAACTATTATTTTTTCTATTTTAGTTTAACTATTAAAATTGATTAAAATGAAATATATTTGTACAATTTTTCATTCCGACAAGGAAAGAAGAAGATTCAATAATTTTTAAATGTATAAATGAAAGATTTAACTATCCCAAAGCGCACGAATTGTTGTTGTTTTATGTTGATGAAAATATAAGAAAAGAGATATTTTATGTATTTATAAAGCGTAAAAAGAGATTTCTGTAAGCAATCAACTAAAAATAATTATGAACGTTGCAGGGGATCTCGATTACGTAATAAGTGAGCCATAAAATCAGTAGATTCTCATTTACAGCTGCCAAATTGATGTCTGTCGTCATAACACTCGATAATTACATCGGGCGCATAATCACCTTATCCATTAAGCCCTCGCATAATTGGAAATTCGAAACGTGCGAGCCAACAATCGACAGATCGTATCGAGGAGGTAATTTGCACATTCGGAAAAAAACGCGTAAATGATATACCTTTTCTTAATATGATTTCTACGTCCATTCTTGTCTATCGCTGAAAATGACGCCATTTTTCATTAGAGAGCATTTACAGGAGCATTAATCTTTAGAAATGGAAGACTTTCATGATGTTTGCAGAAAGGGGGGCAAACGGTTTGAGGGGGAGGTATCGGAAAGAGACAGGGTCCAATGTTTTGAAGTGTTGATGAAGAATAGGGGGTCAGCGAAACAGAGCTTCTGGTCTAAGACGTAGAGAAAGGATTTATATAGCTGAGTGGAGGCTAGATTTTTTTAGAAGTGCGCAGCAGAGGCTCTAGGAAATAGTGGGAAGCACGCCCGATGAAGACTAGGGGAGAAATTGGATTGGTTCCCCAAGGGGTACTCCTAAAGCCTCTCCCTGAAGCCAGGGCTAACGAGGCTAATCCCACTCCCCCATTTCCAAACCCATACTGCTCTCATTACCCTTGACTCGATCGCGCCATCATGCACTCGTCATAACCCTCAAGAGGGCTACAAAAGTTCACACCATATCCATATTTTCAAGAAAGAATGATCAATGTCATATCTTTCATAGTAATTGCAGCGGACAGTTTTGCTATTTTCTTCTGCACCATAATTTCAGTGATGCCCTCGCACTCCTTTCAGATACTTGAAACATATTTATGCTCAATGATTTTTTGTGGACATATCAATCAGTATAAATTCATAATAAAAATTTTAGTTTCTCTCACAAAGTGTCTGGCTTAATGATCCGGTGGAATATAATTCATATCAATAGGTGTGCTAATTTATTTGTGATTTCCTTCCTCGTTTGTTATTTAATCTCTTAAAAATTTTAATATTTTTTCAATGATCTTGATTTGTAATCATCAGCTTTTTGATACATTACAAGGGCAATAAAGAAAATAAGCTTTATTCATAATAAAGGTAACAAATCATTGAAACATATGATAAATAATAAATGTAAATGCAATAAATAGTTCCTGTTTCGTTATTACGAGACCGCTTTTCGTTCCGTATTTTCAAACATTTTGGATAGAGTTGTGTTACATGTCATACAATATCTTTTTAATATTTTAATGCTCTTTGATCCTTTTCATTGGATTAAATACCTCCATTATCGCTTCCTTCTCTTAAGGTTATCTCTACTGGGGATCAACCTATGACTGGACTAAGGACATGGTCTAAAACTAAACGTGGAGCTTTTTTATCTTAGATTCATTCGCTTAATTTTTTTTCAATTTTCTAAATGTGTAACATAAGATCTGCAACTTTTCGCTCAATAACACTGCAGTCAATTCATATGGAGATTTCAACAGCTTTTATGCTTCATGTTAAAGACGAGAAAGACGACGACGAAGAGGAGGACGATGAGGAAGACGACAGAAAGGACCACCACCACTCTTTCCTTCACCACCACCCGCACCATCACCTTCTCGGCAACGGAGGGAACGGTATCCATCACAACGGCTTGGGACCGTGCTCCGGCCTGAAGGACGAGAAACTGGCTCTTGGAATGGGAGGACTGGGAAACGGAGGGTCCACCGACTGTGGGGTGCCCATCCCAGCGACGAAGCCCAAGATCTGGTCTCTGGCGGACACAGCAGCGTGCAAGACGCCTCCGCCTCCTCCACCTCCTCCTCCACCACCACCTCCACCGCCTCCTCCGCCACCACACGCGGCGGCGCACAGTCCTTGGTTGCACCACACGTCCCATCACCCGCACCACTCCCATCCGCACGCTCACCATCATCCTGGAACCATTAATTCCTTTGCCCTTCCCACGGCCATGAGCCCATCTGCAGCCGCGGCGTCGCCCTACTCGAGGTACGGAGGCTTCCTGTCGTCCGCGGGACCTTACGGTGGAGGAAACGCGATGGCAGGTGGAGGCAGCGGTGTTGGTGGAGGGAACGGAAGCGGAATGATGCACCACGGAGGAATGGGGGGAGCGTCGTGCGGAAACGGCGTCGGTGGTGGATCTTCGGCGGTCGCGGTTGGGGCGTCAGGGTTCCCAGAAGTGCAGACGGATACGCCTCCCCAGACGCCGCCGAACATGAAGCTGCCCAGCGTTGCGGGTAATCTTTTGGGTGCTGGAGGTTCAGGGTCTTGCTTCGTTTCTGGAAATGGGTCTGGGAACGGAGCCGGCGTAGGAGTTTTGAACGGCGGAGGCAGCGGTATGATGCACGGAGGCGGCTCGGGAGGTTACGGTCCGTCGGTGGGACAGGGTGCTTCCTCGGGTTTGGGCGTCGGGGGCGGAGGTAACGGAGGATTCTTGACGGGTTTTCCCGGTGGAAGAATGCAGTCACCACAGAAAGATCGCTCTCCAGTAAAGGACATGGGATCGACGACGGGGTACCACCAACAGATGGACCATCAAGGCAACCATCTGCATCAGAACCATCATGGTGGTGGTATGATGGGTGGAGGTGGTGGAAGCGGCGATGGGGGAGCAGGAGGGCAGGGAAATGCTGAGGGGACGGCATTCAAACCTTTTTATAAGAGGTCAGTATGATTTTAATCCTTTATCTTGCTAAGTTAATTATTATTCAAGTATCGTCTGCTTAAGCATTTTCAGCAAAAATTCCTATTGATCGCTATCTGGTATAAAAATTATACTAAATTTATTCTTGGTTCATATTGTTCTTTAAAAATTCACCGATTTTGATAAATTTAATACTTACACACAATTTTGATATTCACATATCGGCTATTTTATAATTAATATTAATTTTATAATTAATATATTTTAATATTTTATTGTTAATTTTTATAATTTTATATTTAATAACCTTTGAGAAAAATCCGTAGATTTTAATTTAAATATGTTATACGAGAGGAAAAGAACTCCATTTTATATTTTTAATACAAGTTTATCGAAAATGAGTTACTATATATTTCAAATAATTTCCAAGTTATTACCATTGCATAAAATAAATAATATTTTAGTTAGGTAAGTTTATCTCGTGAACATCAGCAATGAAGATACTTTATTCGACGTAACATTTCTATGAAGTCAAGAAAATTTATTTGAAAAGATTTCCGATTTCTCAGAGCTGTAAATCTTCCTCTGAGTCACGTATCGACGTTCAAAACGCCATCAGAATTTTATGCATTTTTTACGGTCCTATTATAGGAGCATTCATTACAAAAGAAGACAAAAAGTTTTGACGCCATTTCAAACGAAGTCCACTCTGAATCAAGGGGCCGAGACAATTCAACATCCCTAGCTTTATAGCTCTCGTTACGACAAACAGAACCGGCTAGGTTGCCGATAAATTTTATGGAAATTTAGAAAATTGATTTCTTTCCCTCCAAAAGACTATCAAAAAACCTTTGCGAGGGAACTGCAGGAAAAAATTAACAATCCTCGGAGCGACTCCCCACAACAGGACTCTTTTTATCACCTTCGAATAAAAAAGCGAATCAGAAAAAAAAACATTGGAATCGTCCGAAAGCGGTAGAATGACCTTTAAGTGTCCATATCTTCTTAGGAGGGGTTTAACGCTGTGAGTTGTTTGCGGAGTTTCGAGGCGGAACGGCGCCATATACTCGCCGGTGTTTCCCCCGCCCGTGTCCTAAACACGGAGAGTATACGAGTTGTAAGGGCGAAGTTGTCACCTTCCACCGCCGTGCTTAAAAACATCGACACATTTAGCGCTCCTGATGATAGCCCTTTCTTTACAGGAAACGAAATTTGTGAGGATGAGGAGGAAATTTGCTTAGAGTAGCCGCTATTCAAAAAGAAGTCCTAGAGCGATTGCTTCATATAAATAATGATTTTAGGTAAATCTCGAGATTTATAATAACTCTATGCACATAACCATCTATATCATGTCTGACTGTTTTGAGGGTTACTTTATGTTCATCAGAATTCTAATGAAATGTATATAAGTTAATTTAAGTTTCCTTCACATAAGAAATACTGAGATGGCGGTGTCATAAAAGATATCTTTTATATGTATTTAGGAATCTTTGTCTATCCCTGTTAGTTTTTATCTCAGTTAATATTCACTTGTAGTCAATTCTATCCCTAATCTGATTCATTTACTGTTACAGCCCTCAGAGTATCGGAGGCTTCGTCTCACCAGTTTAATGCTTTCCAGTGGATAGACCCGTTGGGCGTCTCTATGGTAAGTGAAAATATCGGAGACTTGATTACCCCTTATCATATTGTATACCTTGTATATATTGTATTGCCGGCCTCGGTGGCCGAGTATGTAGCGCATTGAGTGCTAGTGCTCTAAATCTCGAGGTTCGAGTCCTGGCAGACCGGAAACTTTTCTGGGATGGGAGGTATTTGTGTTGGTTTGTAGGGGTTAAATGTAAGAGTGGTCTATATAGACTAAATTTCGCCCTGATTCAATAAAGGCAGATTATTATTATTACCTACAGACTTTTCATCAAACTGTTTATAATCTCTGGGATACGAAATATTAGATCAAAGTATCATTTGAAATCTGTTTGTTAAGGGATGTCGATTCGAGTACGTAATCATACAACGTTTAGTTCAATTGCTCGATTCATTTTATTTTAATTCAATGAATTCTAAAAAGTTAATTTTTAATAATTTACAATTTCGATTCCATTTTCATGTATGGAGTGATACTGAGCTGAATATAATAATAATGATGAGAGTAAGAATCATTTTAAAAAAAGGTTCATGAAATTTAGCATCGACAGACAAAAAAATCCTTGGATAAACCCCAATGGGTTCGTTGCTCATTATTTTCAGAGAAATAACGTGGAATAATGAGCTCAAAATAAAATACTTAACAATACTAGTAGTAGCTCATAAGCACTAGCGGCTTGGTTATTAAAGTAAATAACTTAAATTTGATTAGAAATCCTACATTTATTATTTACTTAATCCTATGAAAGGTGTATATAAATTGTAAGTTTGGAAAAGAGTGCTCATTAATAGAAAGACGAATGAAGTCCCGTTTTGGGACGGCCGTTATCTGCGTACATTAAGGGTTCAACAGAACCAAATTAGCTCAGTGCTCTTGGGGATAAAGACGACGAGGGTAAATGAACTTGTGCGCCTTCAATGGATACGCTACTTCGGACATGTGTCCCTCGTTGTCCGACGAGGGGCGAAACCGAGGACCGATATGTTATCTCGGAAAAAAGGCCCTCTACCCCTTTTAATCCTCGTATCATACGCTCCGTTTTCTCTCCTCCAAAAACTGCAGCTCCTCCCTTTTGCATTCTATCTCAAAATCCGCTACAACACCCAATTTACCATCTCTATCGGTACTTCTCTGCGGACTCCCAATTTCCGAACCACACCCTCCCACTTTTATCTCATCACTTTCCCACTCAAACTACGCCTGCTTCTACTTCGCTCCGCTGGTATCGTTCCTCAACTAACGACCTTCGCCAGAAAACAATAACGATACGGCTTCTCCTCTTAAATTAACCTTTTATCTACGGAACCCATGGGTTTTTCATTATGTTTCTTACTTTTTCGCTCCGGTCTCTTATCCATCGTAGTAAGGCGGCATAATGTTTATTCCCGCGAAGAATATGATTAAATCTTAAATAATTTTCTTGTACCTGCGCAACTGTAAAATAGTTATCAAATATCGTTTTTATTTGACGTGAAATACTATCGTAATAAACCCTGGTTAATTACTCTTAACGAGAGTTTGTATATAGATCACGTTTGATATACAATTTAAAGTTTTCTTTTAACTCGCGTGATTTTATATGCCGAAATTTTTTTTTGCCAAAATTAAGCAGTTATTTAGCCGCCGAACTTATCCTCCTCCATTGTACATCAGAGGCTCGTTGACCCTGATTCGTTGGAAAGGTCCACCTAATAATTATTCCCTTCGGTAATCTTACGTCATCTCCTATATCTGGGAACACAGCGGCCTGAATCCGTCATTAAATTGGACGCGATGTCCCCGCTATCGGAGATGGAAAAACCGGCGGTATGAGAGTGATTGGAAGAGGATTCGACGTGTATATGCATATGCACACACACACCCAAATGGGACCAGATCGGGCGTTGCCTCCCATTATGGCGTGTCTATGAGACGTACCAGGAAGGGGTGGGAGCGTGGGACTCGAGTGTTTTGTTTTCGAAGGCGACTCACGGCGCCATCTCGCCGTAATATCGTCTCACACTCTCCCCTGGCGTCTTCCCCTTCTCGCGGACCTTCTCGCGCGCTGACGTTGACAAATGAGTGGAGATTTCAATCGCCGCGTGAGCGAGTAACTTGCTCGAAAGGGTTTCAGAGAAAGGGAAGCGAGAAGAAATCGTAAAGAAATGTGGGGAGTCGGTTCGAAGGGGTGTCGCCCTTGGGGCATTTCTTCGGAAATCGTAATAATATTTGAGTTCGAGAGATTATGATATTCCAGAAGGGATGGACGATGGTTGTAAGGCGGGTCGATGTTGGGAAGAAGGCAATTTAAGGGAGCAGAGAAATCCATTCTCTGAGACATTCCTGGGGTGAGGGAGCTGTACGCGTTGGAATTCTAGATGGTCTTTGATGTTGAATAAGGAGTGAGTATTAGGAGAATCCATACGATGCGGAGGCATTTTGGTTGTCTTCGATTCTAAAGGCATGCTCCAATTTAGTATTCCCAGGAAATATTTTTATGTATATAAGAATATAACAAGTTCTGTAAAATATCAGGAAGTATTGTGATTTATATTACTGAAGATAAAAATGGTAGATAAAAATATCTCATATAATGATACCATATTCTTTGGTAGCAGCATTTTTCAATTTCTTAAATAATTTTTCTGTTAATTTGCGTATTTTACAGACCATGCACTAAGTTTTAAAATAAAAATGTTTCGATTTTTAAAGTGGCTACGTTATACATGTATGATAGCATCTTTAAACAATATTAGCCCATTTAGATCTATTTACTTTAAATGGCTTAATCTTTAAGTTCAATCAAAATCCTTTCCTTTATATCCAAAGAGTCTTAGTAACGGAAAAGATTCCCGTAATTTTTAAGACAATAACAAAATGGATTAGAATGGAAGTAATCCCTTGGATATCAAAAAGCCCTTTATGGCATCTTATTCAATGTTTTATAGTATCTCCTGAAAACACCAGAGTAATTCAATTAGAACGGGATCATAGTAGATTAGGAAGAGAATCAGACGCTAGGAAATGTAAACAAGGAAGCACTAGCAGGTTTGATTTATGCACACTTCAATTTTATCTTGGGAGGAGCACGCAAACGAAGGAAACTCACGTGCGCTAATTCGTATAATCGTGACGGAGAAGGATGACGCCTCATAATTTACGAAACTGCTGAAAACGCCGCTACGAAATATTTTTCTGTAGATTTCATGGTAATTTATAGGCATTAACGCGTGTCGTGTGGATAAAATAAGATTCTCGATCTTTCTCAATCGGTTTTCCTTCGGATGGTGACGTGATTTGATAAATTTCACGCTTTTGCTGCTACCGTGTCCTTTTTCTCACACCATCTAGAATCAGATTACCGAACTATTAGTCATGCTATTGATAGAACGGCTCAAGGTGCTCGTGCCTATAATTTAACCCCCAATCTAAGCCTCCTTTTTGTTGCGATAAAAGGAGTATATCTTTTACGGGGAAAAGATTTTCCCGTTTCTCTCTCATTTATTTCCATGTTTCAAAGGTTTGAAATTCAACGGTCAGTGATTGGTTGTATTTTGTCGAAAAGAAGACATTTCCGTTTGCGTCACTTTTCTTTAGAAACAAAATCGATTTCGACCAAATTTAACCGAATTACGCAAGCATCTCCTGCTGCCTGAAATAAAAGACTAATCACTGGAAGTTCATCGATAATGTATCGATAGAATCCGATGTTTCATTAAAAATTTCGATTCGATCTTGTTGGGAAAAGTAGTACGCATGCCACTTTTCACCTCTTCGAATTGTGTTGTACGATATTAGTTTCGTAAGGTATGGTTAAATTTAGTATTAACATTAGGAACATCCACCCAAGCTATTTGAGCTGTAGGAAGTGTGTATGAATTTTCAAATCTAAAATTCTTTGGTCTTCTATTGAAGGGATCGCTTTTGAATCGGCTTCTCAGCATTCGTTCTCATTTTCTCGTAAGATGTATGATAAACATTCTCATGATGTTTTCTTTCCATCATTTCACAGAGACTAGCGAGGAGATGAATAGGGAGCAGACGGGATGGAACAAAAGACTACGTGGGAGGTGCCGCGCAATCAAACCTATCTCTCCTGCGACGCCTGGAAACAACTGCCGATCAGTCAGCGGGCGCCTCTTGGGACAGCTACCCTCCACCCGCGGCGAATGCCTTCGACGTACGCCGAAGTCTCCACAGTGTCGAGGGGGAGATGGGGAGAGATTTCGCCGGACGGTCGCGGCTCTTAAAGACGGCCATTCTTCCCCAAGAGAAGGATCGTGGTGGAGGGTTAAAAACCGCCTCATCAGCGCACTCTCTTGCGGGTGGTCCATCTTGGTTACCATGGCCTCCGCTCTCTCCGGGTGGTCTACATTGCTCATAGCCGGACTTCTCTCAAAGTCTTTGCTCATTCCCGTTCCCGGAGAGCCGCCATATGACTTCTCCGGACCGCGAGTCACGAGTTCTTGACCATCGCAAAGAAGAAAAATGCGTTCGACGCCCGACCTTCCCTTCATCGAGGACATTTTAATGTACACACCCAAATATTATGCGTTTAATATATATCTCTCTCTGCATAAATGTAGCTTTTTGTAAATAGGCGAATGAAAATAATGACTGTGTGGAATTTTCCGTTGATTTATTGTTTTGTCGAAGAGATATTTGTCTCGAGGACATTTTCCGGGTGGTTGCTGGCGTTGTGGAGGTCGTGCCGAAGTTTAAAAGATATATGTATTTAAACGGTTGTGGGGAAAGAAATGTTCCGCATGCCGAAGGAGATTTGTCTCGGACGAAGAAATAATGGGCGATGTGCTGGAGTTTGCTTTCTGTCGAAAGATGGCTGAGAATTCTGCAATGGTGACTTTTTTGCAGAGGCGTGTGTTCGGCGAGGTCTTATGTAGATACATCAATAAGAAATCAAAAAGACAATGTGCATAGAACTCGCGTCTTATGCGGGGTCTTCTGCATTTTATCTCATCGGGGCAAGTGCAAAAACATATAAAATGAATACACTTATGCATATGTATAATTGAAAATAAAAAGCAATTGAGGTTCGGTCTCTAGACTGCGCCCAAAATTCTTACTGTAAATAATAGAGATGATATCCACCATTCTTTCCTTTATTTAGAGGACAGTGCGAATTGTGTCACTTGACTCTAGTGGGGTGAAATGAACAACCTGCATGAAAACACACTATATATTAGATATATAAATATATCACCATTCCTTTAGATGTACGGAGAAGATGAAACTATAAGACTGCTCAGCTTGACCTGAAAGAGTATATCTATATATTAAATATAAAAATACGAAGGCCGTTGAAAGTTTAAACACGAATTCAACGTTACAAAAATATCGGAAAATTGAAAAATATAGTATTTATCAAAGAAAAATATTGTAAGATATATGTGTGGAAAGTGCATGGAGCTCTGTGGCAATTGCGGCTTGAAGATGAACGACTCATGCATTTGGTTGCCATGTGAACAGCTTTTGTTTTTCAGTGATGATGGTAGTGGTACTTGTTCACTATTACCTTTTTTGTGATTGTCTCTGAATAGAATTGTTATCTGTTGACTGGGTTGTGTAGTGTAAAAACAATTCTTAGCCTTTCTACTATTCTTGGACGATCGCCTCTAAACTCTCAGTTACAGATTCAAAATTGATTCAAATTTTCCATAACTATATTCAGTATATAAAAAAATACATTATCACTGAATAAAGATGGATATTTATCGAATTATATTTTGATGAGCGCTAAAATTGGGATAAAAAATTGAAAACTTTGACAAATATGGACTTTTTAAGATGAAATAGAAGCTAATATTCAAATGGGATTCTAATATATCATTTCTTGGAGTTTATTGTGATTTCGAATAATATAATCGGTTGATTTGCACCAAAAACAATATATTTTCGGCACTCAAAAATTAAAGTAAAATAAAGAAATAATTATTTATTAAATCAAATGAAAACATATTTTGTTTAATCTTAACTAGCTGCAAATGAGTATTTTAGAGGCATCGCTTAAGTACCCACTGTTACTTTTGCATCAACGGCAGCATTATAATTATTATTACATACTATTACGTTGTTGTGTAAAATATATCTTTTCCCTTCTCTTGATATCTATAAATACACATGGACTAACAAATAAACGATTGTTGTTTAATATTTTATTCTCATCCATTTTTGTAAGGATAATCTTTATGTGTATATTTTATTTGTAAATAGATCTATATATGTGTGAATAGGTATATTGTCTGATTGATTAATATTAATTAAACCGGAGTCTATAGACGTGTGTTTCTACTTTTGAGTTCTTTATTTCTTCCTTACGCATTCACCCATTGGATATTTCTAACGAGAGCTAAGATAAATGAACTACGTAATAACTTTTCAAAATAAATTTTAAAACAATGAAAAATAAACAAAAGTTGTATATAAAAATTGATATTTACATTTCTTGGAGTTATAAACGCCTATCATTTTCGTTTATTATTCCGGAAATAGATAAAGGAGTAGGCAAATTCTTTTAAACTGAAAAGCTAAGAATTTATAAAAAAGAATAGAGGATACAATTCTAGGAAGAGCAATTATTGAAATAGTATCAATAATACTGAGGAATGTTTTAACAATAACAAAAAATCAACATTTCTCTTATTCTATACGGAAAATTTTATTGAAACTTTCAATAAATCAAAAATAAAACCCATACCACAATGATGAGCGTCAAGTACACTTAACCATAAAAAATTCAAGACCTAATTATGTATAGATTTTTATGCAGAATTACGAAGGATAAAATATTATTTAAAGAGTAATACAATGACAAAGAATAGATTTATATAAAGATAATATAGTCCGAATTTATATAAAATAGTAGGAGCTCATAGAAGAATAAACCGTCTATCATGTACATTTTAATTAGAAAAGGGATATTTTGATTTGAGAAATGAAATTCAAACAGGTAAACGTCTTAATTGAATTTTCATCAAAAGCAACGCTCACGCTAATAAGAATGGTAAGGCAAAGGCTTCAACGAATTAGAGAATATCGTCTAAACAATTCTAGCCCATTATAATCATAACAATAGCAAAATCCTGTAACATTAGACTGTTAGATCAACAAGTATGAATAACATGTACGTATAGGAGATTGCCGTTGGAAATCGACGCAGAGACAAAACTGTAAATCGACAAACGGAATTGGCGGGAAAAGAAAGGCGCGATGGATAATTAAATCCCTAGAGAGGCAATTCATCTAGTCTTCATCCTCAGAAGACGAACATTTGCATCGGAACATCTATAACAGCAACAATGGTGCAGATACCAAGTGGTAATGAGAAGCGATCCGTTCGGAACGACGCCCACGCCCTCGAATCTGGCCTCGAACCCTTTACTTAATTCCGTGACCTGGGAAACCGTCCACCGAAAACAATGAAGAGGAAGAATAGGCATCTATCGAGGAAGAAGAGCGATCGCAGACGGCGCCCGGGAAGAGAAAGATAAAGGAGGCATTTAGACGAGGAAAAAATATATAAAGGTTTGATTTTAAGTAACACACACACGGTGCAAGGGGCACGGGTGCCTAGGGGTTGCCATTGTAAGCAAATCAGTGGTGGGGGTATGGCGATGCAAGAAGGGGAAGGCCAGACAAATACGGAGTTAAACCAACCGCTGTGTACTCTCTTCACTACTTCTTCCTCTCTTTCCTAAACAGACCCATAAGAGATACGTGAATGGTGTGGAGGAAATGAATCGGCCATCGGGTGTGGGCAAAAGAATAATGTTGATAGTTGGGGACGGTGGCGAGTTTGCAAGCTACAGTTTACGGCGAGAGAAATCCAAGGATGAAAAGGGGGTTGTGCACAATGGGGTTAATAATAAGAGTTCATTGAAAAGGAATGTATCCCATAGGAATACACGATGGCAAGAGATCGGTGGGAGGCTTATAAAGGGGGAGGAGAGATGGACGACTGAATGTGGACTAAAGAATGAATTCGTGTTTTGTAATGTGCCCTTCCGAGAATTCAAGGCGGATTTGACGGAGTGAAACTGCGATAAGAATTTAGACTCTTCTGATACATAGTTACGCTGTATCCCTACATCGCCTTTAATTATACTGATCTTAATTTGAATATACTTCCAGGAAAAAAATATCGAGTGGTTAACTTTTAAATATGTTGGAGGATAGTGTGGCTGGAAAGTCCGGAATCAACTCAACCCTTCAAGAAATGGATCTAATTATTTTAATTGTATATATATATATATATACAATTAAAAATATCAACCGAAATTCAATTACAAAGGAGGTAGATTTTCAGCATTACAGGAGTTGATAAAACGTTAACTTCACAAAGGAGAATTCATTGATTTATTACAAAGGATGACTGATATAGATTTTTAAAATGTAAAATAATTGTTCAGTTCCTTTCAAAGCATAATCTTTTCCTTCTTTTTAAACGTCTACAAGAGGTTTAAACCTAGGAAACATTTGATGGACGAATAAATGACGTGTGTGATATATTTACACACATACGTCTAAGTGTAATATGTTTTTAGCTAAGAAAGGAAAATTAAACCAGGTCTATAATAGCAGTATACTCTATAAAAAGAAAATAATAATATATCAATACTTTCCCTTTGTCATTTGTCATTGATGTTTATGTCTCAAGATACCTTCAAGATTCAAATTATGCTCAAGTTTTCGCTTTGATGACAGAATATACAAAAATATAAAATACTATTATTTTATGTCCTTAAAATAATTATTCGAGTTCTCTTAATTTGTAACAAATAATTAAAATTTTATAATTGAAATATGGTTTGCAAATAAAACTATAAGTTTTGAAATGATAGCATTAGTTAAAAGACCACATTTAGGAGTTTAACGGAATTCCACAATGGAAATCTCTCTCTTCAGAGAGAATAATTACCGTGCGTCCAATCGAATGGACAAGTAACTAGAAGAAAACAAAAATAAACGATGGAATGAATAAAATAGGAAAGCCCGCGAGTAAATTTGCACGATTACGGCACGAAATTACGTAGCGACTAAAAAAAAAGAAAACGGGTGATGTAGATGAGGATTAGGGCAAAGTAGGGGGAACTGAATTACGGGATTCCAGTTCGCGGTAAGGAACGCTCCCTATCCGAGAATAAATCACACTGCGACGGAATAATAAATAAGAGACTCGTGGAGATGGGGGAGTGAGGAGCGCTCAAACACTCTCACGAGGATTTTACGCAAATTTCCTAGTAAAAAACTCCCTGCCGAACCATAATTCGGTTGACGACCACCACTCGTGAAGGAGCGCTGCTGAGGAAAAAATGCACCTTTACCCCTCCTCTTCTAAGCCGTCCAAAATATATATACATGCCCTCCGGGGTCCTGAGATTACCTTTGGCTCAACGGGGGTTTAAATGAAGCGTGGACTCTCCTCCTGGGGGTGCGACGTCGGGTTTACGACTTTAGAGAGTTTAAACTTTATTTATATGAATAAAAAATCCTGGAAAGAATTTTTTTTATTATTTTTGGGTTTGTCCGTGTTATCTCTGCGGGGGTATTTGTCTTAGGGTGGAGTGAGGACAGAGTTCCGAAGAGCAGGTGACGCTCCGCGACAGAGTACATATTTTAATGCGTAAGCACGATTGTGTTTATATGGTTGGTTGCATCGGTGGGTGTGTAAGTTAGCACACATACGAACGTACACACATGTAGCTCCGTGTTTATTGACGCATTTTGTAATCACGATTTTTTTCAAATAAAGTTTTTCTGCATTCTGCATTTCTACGTCATTGAAAGGTAAATAATTATATACAATTACAAGAGAGATATAATTCGGTGATGTTTCGTTTACGATACTGCTTGCTGTGCGAAGAATAAAGCTCTCAAACTGCAATAAAGGAAAATATAATCGGAAACATTCATGGTTATGGAATCCGAAGAGATAAGAGATGGAATTTTACATCCACCACGAATAGCATTTAGATGCGGCACTATCGCTTCCATGAAAATCCTTCCTGAAGACATCTCATTTCCACTAACTCCATTGAGTTGCGAAAATGGTGTAAAATGTACATTAAATTGAAATTTCTTTAGAGTGGTTTTATGGCATGCTCATTCTACTGCGAAAATATTTACTTTTATCGCATATTTCAATAGCCTTTCTTCTGTGGCTATTATACCGTTCCTGTTAACTTTCCCCTTAAATCACGGAGATATATTCATATAGTAAAATCTTTATGTTTTCCATTTGCTAATTATTTATGGATATTGACGCTGAAATTCTATATTAAAATCTAATATTATTTTCTTCACTGTAGGGAACATTACAAGGATATTTAGTGCTACGATTGTAATGGATTTCCCCTCATAGCTTTATGAGTAGTTCTGTATCAACTTTCACACTTTGAAAGTTTATGTATATGTATATTTTTAACTATTATGTTTATCTCTTTATTTTCAGTAAATCTCGAAAAATGACAAATGTAACAGAGAAAGAGAGAATCATAAGTTGCAACTATCATATTTTAACAATGAGTTTATGCTATTTTTCTTTTTGAGATATCACAAATATCTTAACTTTCCTTTCGTTCAACTAACAGCTATACGTTTTTAAGAATAATATCCTTAGAAGTGGTATGAAATGAAAAATAATAACTCAGGTACTCATTCTTTGATATGCTGTAACTTAAAATGAGAATTTTAAAACAAATTATCTTATTATAATTTTAATTTTTTAGAAAAATATTGGTCATAATATCAGATCTCCTTTGACAACATTAAAAACCTTCTGCCTATACATCTTTTAGCAAATCAACCGAGATTGTATTAACCACAGTGTCATCGTTGTACCGATAAAAATCTCACATAAATAGTAAAAATACTCAGCTCGTTATGACGATGATGACCAGCATATTTTAAAAAATAATATCATAATTTATTTAATACGAGGAAGTAATGATCCGTTTATCTGTTAAAAAGTTCAAATATAACTTTATTTATACGTAATTAATTTTGTACTCTTTCGTGGATTCATGTGAAACTCAAATATTGGGTACGGTATGAAAAATGTATGCTAAACCGATTATAGAAATCCATATTTTTGTAGGTTTTCAAAGCAGAGTGTTTTGAAGCATTTGATCTTTTGTGACTAGATCATAGATCAATATTGTTCCAAACGACCACTAGAAGCGAGAGCATCTGTGAAACGACCGCTAATTGGAACCATCATCCCAACTCTCGCAAACAAGAGACTGTCGCACATGGCTTCGTGGGTTTTTCAGCAAATGCATCCGAAAGAAAGTGCCTTTGGGAAAAGAAATCAGCAAAGGATACAACGCTATTCATATACGTGGCTGGCTAAACGAGACAGAGACATCGTTGCTTGGATTAATGTTTCTATTACAGCCAATCTCTGGAGACGTAACATAGACCTATGTCCAGATACAGGTCGAGAAATTGCCTTGTTTTTCATGAATATGCTGACAGAGACAGATATGTGGATCTGTCTTACTCGAAATGTACGGCAGAATTCGGAATCCGTCAATCAAATGTCTCCTATTGATTGATAAGGAGCAGCGGAACAAGATTCATGCTATTCTTCAGCGAACAGGACAATTTGATTTTAGAGGAATGGTAAAACATACTTAGCAGCGTTATGAACAAGAAGAAGGTTCATTGTCGTGCGTTTAATATTTTAATAATTTTTACTAAAAATTTTCACTTATATTACATCGAAATTTTAGGTCGTTCATGATTGAGCATAAAAAATCTCCTTCTCTAGAAGTCCTTATTTCTAATATTTTAGATAGAAAATTAGCTTATAAACAGGTTGATTTATTTACACGAACAAGAAAATTCATAGTAAACAATGTAAATCTAGCAAAACATTGAACTATAAAAACAGAAAATGTACGATTTACATTGGTGAGTGTTACATGGTGGAACTTCAGGACTGAATGATCAATACAAAATTTGTACAATATATCGTGGAAATTTAAAAATCTTAATTTTTTTCGATTTCAAATGAAAGTGGGAATATTGAAAGCTAATTAAACTTTTCACTCATACGCTAAGAACTTATAAAAAATTGAATATTATATTTCAACACTTTCGGCGTACGTATAACTTTTTTCCGATTAATTTTCGTTTTATGGGAATTAAATCAAATGAAAGTACGAGCACAAGGTATTGCACAGGTGCGCTGTGGATAATTCTCTGAAAGTACGAATGCTAGTTCTACACTCGGGAACCACGATTTCCATGTTACCAAATGACACTTTTGTTCAATGGCATCTATGTCCTATAGGAATTTACAGCTCTTTAAAGTTGTTCGATTTATTTGTATCCTTACGAATGAATAATTAATATTTAATCTGTTAATTAAAGCACAGACATTAGAATCGTATAGAACAAAAAGCTCTCTAATAACAACAATGGTAACACGCTGATCTTCTTTCTCGTTAGAAAGATTTAATAAAACATCAAATGGAGTTTATGTATTTATCTTTGTGAATTTTTATTGTTTTTACTTGTGGTTAATAATAATTGCTAATATATACCGCTATTAAAAAGGAAATTTGAAAGTGCAATTACCGCAGAGTAGCGTAAGATAAATTTAGAGACAAATTTACCGTCACGAAGTATGGCCATTCTACAAATAAAGGATCAAAAGCAAACGTTTCGAAGGGATTTAGAGGTATTCGCCAATCCTTTGTCTTTCGGAGTCACGTCTGAAGGCGTGCGCTCCACTGGCGCGTTGCTTGAGACGTGATCCGTGAGAGGGCGTGATTTTCGGTAGAAAGGCGGCACGCGCTCGGACATGATGAGGATAATGAGTTTTCCTTCTTGAGGAAAGGAAGAACAATGGAGATGACGCAGAGAATATTTCAAAAACTTACAATGCACGAAGTTACGAGGCGTTCACTGCCTCCAATTCCAAAATTTGGCGAATAAAATCCAAAGAATGCCGATTTAAATAAATCGCTTTTCTGTCGTGGTTTTGCTCCAAAGAATTCTTATCGCTTCGTGCGTCTTCCATTTCTCTCGTGATTCAATAGCTGCATAGTCAAAATGCCACTGGAAAGCAAGTCTGGTAAAGGAACCAGTCTCTACATGAAAAGGAGAGATAAACTTGGCTATTAGATTTGATGAACGTGATAGGAAATTTGTCTTTAGTAATTACATCAAAATCTTGATGGGTTGATTTTTAGAAAGAAATTTAGATCCTTAAATTGACATTTCAAATAATTTCTCTTACATATGAGAAAGACTGGCGTGAAAAAGAGACTAATTACTATTTTATTTGTTGTTTGACTCTTAAAACATGATTTCCGTTTAATATTAATTGCTATAAATTAGTAAGTGTAGTAAGAGTCAAAAATAAAATGGTAATGAATTTCCAACATTCGCCAAAAATGAAAGATTCATCCAAAAATCCACTTTGTTCAGTAATATTCCCAATTCCTCGCACTTGTACTTGATTATCATGAATATTGTTTCTTCTTTATTTCCTGTGTCCTAATTGAGTCCCAGCTATAAAAGCGGAACATCGAACGAGATTCATCCAAACACTTGTGAGAATTCAGCGTTAAAATTAAGCAAATTAAAGTCGGAGGCCGCTGGAAACAGAAGATTATCTTTTTGTGTAGTTCATCTACAGATAATCGTAATTTTCCTAGCGCTCAAAGTGATTTCTCCTTTTTAAGAATATATTTATAATTAGCAATTAAGTGGATTCTCACGCGCCAGCTGAAGTTTCTTTACACGATCTAACCCATCGTAAACAAAGGTACACATGTATTTCAGGTAATATAACAAAAGAAAACTAATATCGTTAAACATCCTAATTTTACTTATCTCTAACATTGGGCAACTCTGTTCATCCTATTGTCTACTATTTGTAATAAGTTCTTCCACTGATCCCAGTAGAGCACGCTTCTTGGCATCCATTAGGAAATTGAAGATTTGTTTTCAAACGAGGCTGCAGAGAAATTATGAAGGAAAAGGATAAGTTTGTCTTTTAATGTACTGTTTCTTGACTCTATTATCTTATAATAGTGCTTCGATAACGGAGTCAGAAGACAACATTTAAGAAGAGTTGAAAATTTAAAGAGAAAATTTAGAATAACTCGAACGTTTCATGCAAAAAAAATCTCTCTTTAGAAATGAAAATATCCATAAATGACTTAGAGCAAGTTTCTATTAATGAAAAGTTTCTTGCTATAAATATATTTAAACACTAAGATTAGATTAAAGTATTAATTTCCTCGAATTAAGAGAACTTTTCTACTTTATTGAATATAAAAAGAGATGGGAAAGCGGGAAATTATAGATATTTCAGAAATAAATAATTGTTTAAATTTTATTTGAATATCCATCATTCTACGTAACATCCATACACTATAATCATTATTTATTTTCTGTTTCCATAAGAAAATTAAATATTAATTAATACGAATTTGAAACAAGGACTTACTTACATATAGTAGTATACTCCTTGGATATTATAGTTAAAATTGATTTATATTTTAAATTTTCTGTACATAAATATAGTAAATAATATAAAGAGTAAATAATTTATTTAATTGCATCAGATGAAATGAGTTTAATATTTTATAAATATTTATTATTTATGGAAATTAAACGATTCACTTACATCTGAATTCCAATAGTTTTGTTGGATAAAGTGCTGTTGATGATATTGCTAAATGCAATACAAGAATATTATAGAAATAATAAATGAATAAAATATCTGACACCACGATTAAAAAATTCTGAATAAATATAATGAATATTTTAAGGCTAAAATATTTTAATGATGTAATGACTATTTAATACCTATAATACCTATTATTTTCCGTTATCGTTATACCATTGTTTCATTAAGTATACCTTTAACGAAAAAAATTTAGGAAACTTAAAACGCTAACTTAGCTTTTCTTATAATTTTTTTAAGGTTTAAAAACATCAGTAGAAGGAAATGTAAATAAAATGAAATTTAAACCAATTTCCAATAAATAGCAAAATTATGAAATGAATAATAATGCTTTGCGAGATCCAATTAAGGTATTTACACAAATTATAATTAAGTGATGGACTAGTTTTTAATGATGTCACTAAAATGCTGTAAATCAATTATATTTAACAAATCAAGCAGATCGTGTCCTATTCTAATGTCTGACCTCACTTGGGCGTGATGTCATTAAAAGCGAATGTATTGTACGAATATACAACAAAGAAGAGTATAGCGAAGTAATGAGAATAACAAAAAACTCTTTCTTGTTTTATTTTATAACAATATTCGAGAGATAATTAAAATAAATTGCAGAAAAGGAAGTAAATCAAATTTCTTAGTGTAGCATTATTAAACTGATACTTTATTATAATATACTATTAAAGTTACGCAATCATAATTTCGTAAAATTTAATCATTAATGGTGTAATCAAGAAAAAATTCTATGATAGCGTCGAGATACATTAAGTGGATCGCTATGATCACAGGATTATGAAATTAACAACGCCGTCAGATATATTAGCACTTTTAGATGATCGTTGTGTATAATCTGATCGGCAGTTCTTTGAAGTGGACAGCAAAGGCGGCGGATGGAAGATAAGAGACAAAGGATTTTCAGGGAAGCGCCATAGATAAAACAGATTGCGCCTAGAACGCCCTTGATAAAAAACCCATGAAAATCGCTTGATCGTCATTCTACTTCGTCAAAGAACTCGCCCTTAATTATAGAATAAATAATGATCAAACTGAGCCAAATTCAATGTTGTCTCGAATCTCGTCAAAGTAATCGATAAATATGGGGAAGAACGAAATATTTTAAGGCAATACCACAGCGCTTGATATAAGCGCATAAAGCATACGATGGAATACAATTGACCTAAGCGAGACGATATATGCGAAACGCAGTGAGTGGGTGGTAGATCTTTATCCGATGGAAGGGGACATCGTCCACGCTCTTTCTGCGGTGAACAGTGAGAGAGGAGCACCATCTGCTGCGGTCTAGCCTTCGGGGTGAAATGCTAGGGACTGGGAAAAGGGTGCGAAGGGGCAGTAAAAGACGGCGACGATCGTTACTGTCTCCTTCGAAAGGGAATTTGAATGAGTGGAAGATAATCACGAGGACCTATAGTGGGAGAGGAAAAATGATATGGCCAGCTGCCGAAAAAATACATTAAGATAAGACTTAAATGGCTTAAGAGTATTCTTGACGACATTAGAATAGCTAATACGATATTTCGTCGGATGAACACACCTGGTTCGCAGGGAAGGCATCATTCTATGTAGTTAACCCTGTGTACTTAAATATATATTTTTCTTCTCTCATTAGAATACTTCCAATTAATGTCATATCAGCAATATACTTGTTTTGAAAGTGCATAAAAATATAGTGAATTAATAATATACTATAATTATAATAATAGCAAATGAAACATAGTATTTAGTCTCTATCGATCAATCGGTATCAATATGCTTTGTATAAAAATCATCACAATTTATGCAATCAAGCGTCTTCTCAAAAATATTTTACATTTCATTCGTAAAACAATAAATTCCAACTATATTCAGAAAAACTACTTATATTATTAGAAACACTAAGAAGAAGATTACAATATTTAAAATTGAAATTTTAATGAAAAGTAAAATTTTAGTATGGATTAACCCCGTGAAATAATAGGCATCCGAATGATGGATGAATATACATTAGAACAACCATTTTTACTATCTTTTTAGAGGAAATAGTCGTAACTTTTCCATAGCTATATGTATATCTCAATTATAACTTCTCAATGGCGATGGTAACATTTAATTAAATAGAAAACACTTCTTTATCATAAAGGGTGTTTGTTTTACTTTTAAATAGTTATTCAATATTTAAATTGGATATTTACTTATCTAAAGAACGCAAAAAGTCACACAATTTTCTCTCTTATATAGATGTTAATTAAATAATAGTCTGAATTGAGAAAGGATAAGAAAGATGAGAAAAATCTTTCTTAAATTAACGTTTTCATTCACAAGGGCGAATTCAGAGGAATCAAGAAACAAAATATAGAGATGAATCTCTGTTTCATCTCTATCTTATATCAGATTTCAATTTCTTTCCAAATACACTAGAATCTATGATGATCATTATTAGTATTTAGCGTCAGATATTCTGTGACACTCATTATATCGGAATAAAATTTCTCAAATAAGGTGTCACGTAGCAATTTTAAGAAGATAAAAAGGTATGGATTAGCTTTCGTTTGTGTCGACTTTAGATCTCTTCATGTAAATGAATCCCCTGCCATCATTTAAAACTCCTGAATAACAACAGTCTTTCCCTTCCTTTTAGATGTCAGTGCGATAAAGAAGTCCCCATCCGAGGTCGTATAAAAAGGCAACAAATAGTTGTGGCTCTAGGTAGCAATATAACTCATTGAGGACCATATTTGGACAATCGGTCATCCAATTATGCATCAAATCCAAATATGGCCTCGAATAGAAAGGGTGGGAAACGGGAATAAAAGGAAAGATGGAATTATTCAATAACCCTCGTGCAAAAGGCGAGCATTCCGATATCTCCATTGGGTAATCTAAGTTTACGATCGGACGTTCGTTGGCAGCGTCTCGCGTGGCACGCCATCGCACTCAACGACCGAACAAGACCTATCGAGAGATCTCAAAAAAGAACTCTTCCATAGAACTTCCTCTGAGGTCGTTGGGGATGGCGCATTTTCGCGACTTTAATTATATGGACGACTTTCCAACAGTTTTTATCCACCATTATCATTTGCACGTATAGAGGGAACTATTATAAAATCGCATGCGAACGAGAGATGGAAATCTAGAATTAGAGAGATGGTCCGATATGAAGTCGGTCATGAGATATTTGCATGTACCTTAGTTATGGAAAGGAGCTATTGTTATGCCGTGGATCAGCGATGCATATGATATTTGCATGACTCGATATATTTCCCATCTCTACTGTTGCATCATTTAACATCATCATGTTTCTTAACTGGTTTTTCTAAGTTATATGCATTATTTATTTTGTTGGAGAATTATGAAGCTAATATCTATTAGCTCTAAACTCCAATAAATAATTAAAAAATTTCAGTAGGTAGAGAATTTGAAATTAGCTAATGTTAGCATTAACTATTTTAATTTTTTTTTTTTTTTTTTTAACGTTATAATAACATAATTTTATCTTTAAAAAGCTAAGCCTCAAAATATTATATCCTTCCAAATATTTTCAGATAATATAACTCTGATGCGAATTTTAGTTTATTGAATTAAGCTGGAAATTTTTGTTCGATGCATAATTAATTTTATCCTTCTTCTATCAATGAAGTATCATTATCGTAATACATAAAAGAACACATCTATCACTACGCAATAGGACAGAAATATTTCTCACCGGTTTGAAGCAATTACAAATAAATAATTCCTTAAAATGAGAGGCAGTTTGCCGAACCTTAACCGCTACACGTTTTCTTTTACATGTAATTACCTCATCCATCAACTTTTAATTCATAAAAATTTGATTTGATAGCTCATCCTTATGAATACAATGCCTAAGAATTGGAAGGGGTAAACATGAACACATTATCCCCATTCTTTATGTGCTTTTGTCGTAGTGGTTACATTATAATGACATTGAACCACGGGCCGGAAACGATGAGTGAGCATGTCCATTGTGACGCCCTTGGTATGAAGCGGAGGTTTCCGGTGTCCCTGAAAATGAGCGAATCTCACGCCAACCAAGGGCGACGCTGATAACTATATAGACACTTTATTATGAGAATAACTTATATTAAATGTTGTTTTAACACGCGATTCATACTTTAAAGGACTATTCAGATATCTATCCTTGGCGTCACAGTTTGGCACCTTCTTAAATTTAATCACCTCTTGTGTTTTGCGCTACAATAATATTATTTCCGCTCCGAACTTATTGATTTGCCCATTTCCAATAAAAGTAACCAATTTTTAAGTAGAAGCTTGTTTAAAGTGCAATTATTTTTGTAATGTATTAATTTAAAAAATTAAAATTTATAAGAAAGTTAAAGATATAATGGAATGACGTTTGATGGAAAAAACTTGTGAAAGTATTTGGAAGTTTCCTAATAATCACAAGGAAACTTATACGTAAAATATCCATCATTTACAGATACTCATAATTAAGTTTACAAAATTTGTTAAACTGCGGTATAAGCAGGAAACAACAAGACATCCATTTAAATTTTGTTTTGGCATCAGGAATTGTAAATAATGGTCTTGTAGCAGCGTTAAATCGTAATTGATGATCCAGTTTAATAAATCTTGAATCTATTCTATTTTCTATTCTACTCAACTATTTTCCTCAAAAAATCAATTTGAATTAGTCGCGGTTTATTATCGGAATTGAAATTCCTGGCTGGTGGTTAGTGCAACGGTGTGGAGCACCACCATTTCCTCACAATGCATCACCGTTCAAAGGGAAACGGAATTGACGCGGGATGGTGGTGTAGTGGTTAGAATATCTGCCATTCAAGTGGGGGATCTGGGTTTGAGTTCCAATCATGTCGCTATTTTTCAATTCTATTTAACCAATGTAAAGATCGTTATTTACTCTAATACATTTGTACATCTCTAAAGATTTCATTCGGATCCACCGACATATATTTCTTCTTCAGTCTAATCATTAATTTTACTTCTAACCCTAAAAACTTTGCCATCCTCAACTTTCCCCTTATCCAGATAATTGAAGGCATCTTCATTATTTTCCTAAGTTTCGTTTCAAGATTGACTTCCTCTGAAAGGGAATAAAATAAGGTAATCATTAAGAGCTTACATGTGACACTCTGACTCTCCTGCTTTTCAGTTCTTATCAATAGAAATTGATTTACTTAATAAGTAAATCTATTCATATGCAAAAAGGGTAAATAGTGATAAATATCATGAATCATTGGCTTTCTCTAGTCTGCTGGAGAATTTTGAGTTTCCAGTGCTATTGAGAGTTGGATGACGAAAATAGAGAGTAATATAGCGGGAGGTTTAAAATGAAGTTAAAATTGTGGAAGTTAATACACGAAATTATTATATTTAGAAATGATGCTAACACACGTAGACTTGTACGTATCTTCTAATTACTCAAAAACTGATTGTGAACCAAGAAGATATAATTAAGAAGTTAGGAAACCACTCCAAAAATAGCCCTTCACCAAATAGCGATTGCCTTCACTTAATCATCTGTATGCCATTACTCCAACAAAATCGCTATTATTACTAAAAAAACTAAATTTAGAATTAGATATGCAAAATGCCTCACGTAATATTCAGCAGAAAATTTTTGGTAATAAATCATGGAATGATTAAGCCTCATACGTTATAGAGCGAGAGCCATGGAAGGTTAAGTGCAGATTGTTGAAGAATTGAGCTGATACTGTAGCGATAACAATATTACAAACAATCTAAGGATGAAAGCGGTCATCTTTAATTGCTCACCAAAGCGTTTTTGATATTGACTTATTCTTGAAACATTATTTATCGAATAAGTATCATATTCAGCCCATTTTCAAAAAAATCAATAATCGAATAAGGTTTGATGAAAGTTCACTCGTCGTACCATACAATTTAAGATATTAATCTGTAAAATATGCTTCATCAAGCCTTAAGCACTTCTGAATCTGAGGAGAGTTTAACTAGCTCGTTTAGACGGATTTCATTCACTACGTAACACTTCATGCCAGAGAAGTGGATTTTGCTCATACCATTTAGTCAGCTGTGTTCGTTCAAGAAAGGTACATGTTCTACATGTATATACTTCTTCAATGTACTTCACAATCAAAATTTTGTACATAACCTAAATCCGAATCAAATTGTAACTTAATTGTTTTTCAAATAATTTATTTAAAAGATAACGCAAATAGATTATCTATAGAACTAAGCTATTAAATCGGAGTTATAAATAGATTAAACATGCGTAGAAATAAAACAACCTCATTACAGACTTTAGAATCATCGTAATTTTCATATTTGGGCTTTTCTGACAGGAATTCAAAATTTTGAGACACGTTTTTTTAACGCCTTATCTTTAATTGGCCATCGAGGATTCTGAAAACAGTTCCAAAAATACTGAAAGAGAGATGGCTATATAAACAACCGCACGATTGTTGGACAGTTTAAAAAATTGGCCATCGAAGAAATTACAGCTAAAAGTTTTGGAATGTTGATATTGTGGGCTGAAGATTTGTGCAAAGGTTTGCAGACACCTTAAGAGTATATATGTCGAAAATTTAGATCCTACGTGAAAGTGTCTTGAATGAGACTTGAATACCCGCTTGGAAACTTCAATGCCTGTTGTATGAAGTTTCCTTTTTGTCGAGGGCCTTTAACAGGGAATTCTGACACCAACACTGAAGTCTATTGGAAGCTGTAAACGACCTTTAGATCTGCCGAAAGCTTCCGGATAGGATACAAAATTTATATATTAAGAGCTAACGTAGATCTGTCCGCAGATGAACTCATGTTGTTTGAATTTTTTCATCCTTCAATCTTAAGTCAGTATTAACATTTAAATCATCCTTACTCTTAAAAACTCTTACGTAAGACTAGATGATGGAAGAGTATAAATCCAAAGAAAAAAACTTTGAATGGCTTAGTAATAGACGTGAATATGATACTACTTTTCTATTTTCTTTCGATTGTATTTCAAGCCATTCTTTTTCATGCCATTCTTTCTTTATAACTACCTTACCATATGTTACTTATAACGTTTGTGAACTCTCTTATCTTATTTTACTCTCTCCTTTTGGTCTTTAAATAGCCTTGCTCTGTTAAAAAATCTGGATTTGATATAGTTTCAATTACTTAACACATTTCTTTGTCAGGATAATAGACTGTTCAATTGAAATTTATGAAATGGTATTAGTTTTTACTATGTTCTCAAAAAAATCAAAAACTGAAATTTTTCCTAAAAGATATTTCAATCGATTAAATATCACGATTAATAAGATATTTTTATAATTAAGCTGTTTATCATAGGCGATGTAAATTTGATTTTGGAGATTCCAATATTGAATTCAATAGAAACAGAGAGAAAATTCGAATAAAAACCTCAATTAAAATCATTCAATTTCGAAATGATAGACAGGTTGTTTTCACTTCGAAGGAACTTGATAAAAAGACTTTTCAATAAAGTGAGTTTTCGTTTATGCGATAATATGTCAAAAAAATTCGTGATACGTTCACATTAAAGGTATATAATAATGATTCAAGAAAGCAGAACGTACGGTATTTACTATTTTTATTTATCAATACGATATAATATTTCTTAAAATGTTCGCTAAATTGTTGAGTTACACGATAGTATAATCATATATTTAAGTTTCATGTCACCCGAGCATTATGAGGCGAGCGTGACTCTTATCGAGATGATACGTTTTCACGATTGGAGGTTCGAAAATGTTTCACTCTTATACTTTAAACACGATCATTTCAGACTTCAGTTTCGATTGAATCTCGTGTCTATTATCTCTGTATTTTAAATTGAACTTTCCTTAGATGGAGTTCAGTGATGTCCAAAAATGCTCACGGCAATAAGGGGTCCATCTTAAAAATTATACAGCCTTTGTATGTAATCAATTGCACGCTCACTGCATAATATAAATTCCAGCAGTCTCTTTTTAATTTTGGTGGAAAATAATTCATCCCCATGGTTCTGAATTAATGCATATAAAATGTTATCCTCTTTCCCTTTTGGTATATTGGCTATGATGCTCTGCTCCTATCCCTTTATCATAATCAGTTTGCATGTATAAAATGTGTTTGTGCAGTTTAGTAAGTCAAGAGATCCATACTTTTTAAAGTTAATGCATAAAGTTAGAACAACTTTACTCAAAGCAAGCAAAATAAAATCCTGTTCATAATATATTATCATATGAAACTTTCATTTACCTACAATTCCATGATTTGCTGTCTCGTAAACTTGAAAAGAAAATGAAAGCAAAATATTACCTGGAAGAGTTTGCAACAGAAAGATATCTTGTGCTCGGATCTTCACTTATGATGTTATAAAAAATACAGAATTTTATGAATTTCCATCGTTGTAATTCATCACTTGATCGAGTGATTTAAAAATGTGTAAACATATGTAAAATTCTATTAATGAGAAATATCGTCATGAAATTGACGATACAGTAACAATAATGTAGAGTAAATGATTATAAATAAAATTGTTTATTGGCTGCTCCGGAATCATAGGAATATTTTAGAAATTATGAATTTTATTTTTCATGAAGTATTTTGTAGATACAAATGCAAATTTTTAAGTAACTGCTTCAATCAATACTTTCCTTAGAATAAGGCATTTATCATCATTAATTTATGCTCACACAGTAATAATTCATGAAATACCGTCTCCGAATTTTCATCTCTTGGTTTTTAAAAGTTAAATATCATACCGCGAGGAAATATTTTAAAGTAATCGTTGTATTTAAATAGAGCACGGGACATTGAATGAGTATATTTAGAAATTGTTTCCCGAATCTTAAAGGTATAGCAATATATATTTATGGAAATGCTAATGCTACACTCCTAATGACTCCCATATAAAATAAAGATCGGACACAATTTGAAAGAAAATGATCAGATTAGCATAATTTAAAACAATAAATTCCACGAACTTTTATAATTTCCATGTTATTATGATAAAATTTTTGATTCTTAATATTGGCATGATTTTAGGTATATTTGCACTCAAAGGGTTCAATATTCTTCAATTTGCTCCATATGTATGGTTTCCGCGAAATTAATACAAATAATTTATAACTATAAGTTTATAAGTATAACTATAAGTTCCTGTGTTATTTGATAGATGTACACGTAAATATTTTGACAGACTATAAACCTTCCCTCTCTTAATTTATTACATTAAAAATAATTCTGAGCTTCTTTTATCGGCTATTTTAATGAATAAAGTAAAGAAAAGTTCTCGATGAATCATATTTTGATGTTTATGTTTTTTTAAAAATTTAAATTTTTTCGAGAAGATTCTACCTTGAATGTATCATCATAGATTGAAGAACCTCAATAGTGTGCCGTTCTCTTGGAAGACACATTAGGAAAATAACTTTTGTTTTGGCTTTTGTAGTTTCGTCATAAATGGACAATATATAAGAAAATAATAATATTATTATATCTGATATACTTTTACAACTGCGGAGGCATTCATTGTTTTATGCCAGTATCTGTTAAAAAATTGTTTTCGAGATTCAATGAAGATGGCGAGATAAAGGGCACGATTTAAAGCAAAACTAGAGAGAACTTTCGGTCATCATAATAACCATCGAGAATAACAGCTTTCCAGAGAACATCGCATTTCATTTGATTAATTTTTGTATTTCTGAAATCGCCTTACTTGTTTGGTTTAGATAGCTCTAACTGACAAAACATCATAAATGCTTCGACTAGATTCTGATCTGAATACCCTCTTCAAGTTTAAATATAAATTTTTGAACTGGTGAGTGATATTTATACGAGGTTTGGAAATGCCTCGAGGGCGAGTGAAATGAAGAATGAACCTAGAAGTTAATGCAATATAAAGACGCTCAGAAAAACACTGAATGTGTAAAGCGATCTGTTGACAATCATTAGTGTTTCTCTTCCCCCAATTCGGTGTTGTAATTTAAATATTACCCCCAAATTGCGATCTTTTTATATCTTTATGTAGTAACGTTGGAGGGAATGATTCATTCTTGTAATTTTTATCTAAAATCAATGCGATGATTGTATTTTCTTCTCAAATTTTCTATATCACAACTCTGTGAATTATAATATATATTACGATTTTATAACGAAAATCATAATTATCGGAACACCAAATTAGGTCACATTTATTGTTTAAAAAGTTATTTTGTTGAGATGCGTATATGTAAAGCTATTATTTATATTAAGAGACAAACGTGTAATATTCAAACTTCGGAAGATGTACAACATTTTGTGATGATTTTTTAAAATTTTTCAATTTTAACGACGGAAATATTCTCGGATCCTTTCAATTTTTCTTGTTTCTCCAATTTAATTTTTACCGGCAATCGCTTCTTTAAGAATTTAAGTATTTTATCGAATTAAATTTTTTAAACTGCTAGCATTGACTTATAATGAAAATTCTGAAATGTATTTGTTACATTACTTCAAATTTTTAAGAATATATATGAATATATATCTATGAATATAATATGCTCCTTTTTACTCTTTGAAAAGTGAAAGAAAATAATACGAAGAAAGTGACTGATTAACAAGGGGTAGTTAAAATAGATCCCTCATTCATAAAACAGTGCCTGTAATGAATTATGTGTTTTAAATAGATGTTTATACAAATATTTATTCATTAGTCAATCTATTCTCCGTGTCTTCCTGCAATATCCAATGAAACCCATGAAGTTGGGATTCGTTAGTTCCGAGAATTATATCGCCTCAAGGACTCGCTATTAATAATCAGCGACGCTTCATGCAAATCAAATTAATGGAGCCCGCCTCAGCTGCGTTGGAGATCCATACAAGAGTCGTTTCTTTCGTCGGAAACTTCCACCTTTTATTGTGCGGAATTGAATTCGACTTCTTGTTCCTCATTAATTATAAAGCGTTTCATTTTAAATTATTTGCCGTTCACTCCCATTTTGGTTACGGCAGGTTGTAAAAATCGAACCCGCCGTCCGGAGGGGTAACAACCTGTCTGCAGAACCTTTCTAAGGAGTGGAGAAAATCCAATAGAGGAGGGCGCGTGTACGGAGCACCTGGCGCCCTCCTCTAAGGCCCGCTTTAATTAATTGCAATAGGACGACATTAATTAGAAGAAGGCATAAAAAACGAGGCTTCGATGAAAGCGGCCGAGTCCATTATGTATGCGCATGAGACGCGCGGAAAAAATTAATATACAATATCGCAAAAGCAGACTCTTCCATTCCTTCTTCTCACCGCAAGAAATACTGCAAATTCGTTGATTTTTTAATGTTTCTTTTTCCTTTCCTTTTACTTTATCTTCAGCTCTTCTACCACTTTCTATCACCATCCATCTCCTCACACCGCTTGCTTCGCTCATTTCCACGTTTAATTTTCCCATTTATGTCGACTTCTGCAATTCACTGTCTTTTCATAGTCTATTCTCAAGTTTTTCCTGAAGTATTTTTTTGTCATTATGTTCATCTTTCCATCGTCTCTTCTAAAAAAGAGAAGCTTATCACTTTTCAGACATTTATGCGATCCTAAGTAATCATTTTTGTAAAGGACGCATAACTATCGTTCCTCCAATCATACTCCTAAATAGAGGGATTAGTGAACAAAATTTAATTTTTCTAGTATTACGCCCATGTTTACACGTAAATTTTCAATTTCAATAAGTATCTCGGATCATATGATGGTATAATATATAAAAATTATATCACTATTCACCATTTCTTAAGTTTGAAAGTTTCCTCTTCTTAATAACTCAATAGCCGTAAAATCTTCTTCAAAATTTTATCAATGCTCAATCTAGAAATAATTTTTATCAGAGAGACTGACATAAAAGTGTTTAAGAATTTTCAGTGTTAATAAATATTACCTGAGATTCGAAGAACCATTTACAAATTTTTTTTTTTAAATACTTTTCATATTTAATACTTTTTTAACTAATTCAGCCTATAAGGGCATCGCTTTAATTTGCGAATGAATACAATGTTATACTTGATTGTATGAGAATTTAAGTCTTGTCTCCATAAGGCATATCTCTGAGTAAAATTAATGAGTATTACATATATCTAAAAGTTGTTTTCGTATATCATATATAATTTTAATCAAAAAGCTGTGAGAAGTATAAATTCACACTTTAAACAGCACATTCTCAAATTTACACTCAATAGTTCATATCTGGATTGAGAAATTTGTTAACTCATGTACGCCATGTAATAAAAACTGAGAGTTTTATACAAGACATATCTGGATTGAGAAATTTGTTAACTCATGTACGCCATGTAATAAAAACTGAGAGTTTTATACAAGAACTATTCCAATTTAAAATTTATGTGATAACGATAGGTGAAAAGTTTTACAATTCCCCCATTCCATGGTATATTAATAATTTTACACTACACTTTTTACTAAAAGTAATTCCGAAAAATAAATAAATACCAATAAAGGCTAAGAAATAAACTTCATCTCTTACTATGAAATCTTATTTAGAGAGCGAGATTTCACATTTTCTTTTTCGATCAGACCATAATAACGGTATTACAGCCTAAAGTCCCTTTGGAAAGCTTTATTAGTTCACACTTTTTTCGATCGAAAAATTACATACAGTTGCTAGTTACGTGCACTTTTTTCTAATTCATTATTTTAATCGCTCATTTCGGAATAGAATATCTTTCAAATTAAATTATTAAACCAGTAACACATATACATAAAATTTAAAAATCCCTTTCCTTTTGATAATTGACTCTTTCCATTACGTCATACCTCATCTTGAATTAGAGATTCTTATAGAGAAAAATACAGTGACCAATTACTTCCTTTCTCATCTCTCCATATTTATTTTTACTCAACACCAATGCCACTCATAAACAGCAGTTATCTGTCATCTCCACCTAACGTCCAAACACCTCATTCTCTCTACAATCTCTTATTCTGCCATTTCTCCTAATTTTATCTAACTATGCTCCATCTGTCTAATCTAATGTGCCACATACCTTTTACCACTGCTTTTTCCGCTCATCCTTCCTATCATTGCAGAGATGTATTTACTTCAGAATGCATAAGAAAATTACTTTAAACGTGCATAAACTTGACACCAACTTCCCAAAACTTAATAAAGTAAAAAAGCATTAAAGTATGATGTTTCTGGCTATTCTTCTTTTTATGCTTCTTTGTGAATAGTATCGATGCAAATTAAGGCCATGGGATCGTGCTAACCACTTCACTCCTCTTCTTACTAATCCACCCATTCACTCAAAAGTTCTGGCATATGTGCAAATCTTTCCCGAATCTACACGAAAAAACCCTTTGATGGATTCATTCGAGCAATGTCACGCCGCCACTTGGTCTCGAATTGTCGACGTACAATTTAACCAATCTCTCGTCCAATAGGAATCATTAAGCTAATCACTTCCTTCTAGAGCGCATCAACATTTCAACGCTTTACCGTTTCTATCCAGTATATTCACAGACGCTTGCTTCGCATTCCTTTCATTGCGCCTCGTATTACTTTCCTCATCTCTTAACCATCTCTCCGCCATTAATCACTTGCCTTCTTTTCTATGCTCAACTCTTTCCACGGAATACGCACCTCAACTTTTATTCATTCCAAACTTCCTCATCACTTTTCCTCTCCGAAAACAAGAATCTCTTTTTCTTACCAATCTACCCGTCAGCACTACGATTCTCATCCCTCGAAATCCTGAAAACGACTCCACACCTCTCTTTTTATCTCTCCTTAAAAAATCCTCCCAACTTCCCCTGCCACCGACCTGTCACCATCTTACCTCGTATTTCTCACGCAGACGCCCGGTTTTATTTCTCCCCTTATATCTTTTTTCGCCTCTTATTATTTTTCCTTTCTCCACAAGTGGTCCGAAGTCTCAATCCCCCTCAGCGCGGAGAGAAAAAAATGAAGGTGCCGCGGTTTGAATAAGTTTGATGGTCCGAGGGATGGAACCACTGCGGGACATATCTCTCTAGGAATTCCGTATGAGTCACCGAGTTTCCTCTCTTTTTATTCCACTATCTGTTTATCTCGCTCCTTTTTTATGTGGACGATTCGGAAAACTGTACCGATTTGTAGGAGATGCTTTAATGCGATCGTCATGGGCGCCGTCGCAAATGGACCCGCATTCATTCCACTTGTCAGCGGGATCCGATTTTATTTTCTCTCCTCAGCATGGGGCCAGGTGAAAAAATTAACCGAGCTTTACTTAACTTTTACTCAAAATGTTGGATTGGAGCGGTGACATTTATTTCAAAATAGGAATTTCAACGTGTAATAATATACACTTCCTTGTGTTTCCGCTGAGCCGTCGTGACACTGCATCATGCCCTAACGACTTTGTTGAAAGAATTATCGAATTTTTTGCGAGATCATAAATTTTATACATTTTAATTTAAGATCCTTAATCGTAAGACCAAACAAATTGAGTCTTTTATAGTTTCATTTGGTGAAGAGTTAATTTGGGATAATGCGGCATTATTTGCAACTAAAATTTTATAATGGTTTTGTACATTTTACGTCATTAAGATTGTCGAAATAATACATAATGGAATTGATCAAATTCTATAGGAGTAATACTAAGAAAGTATAGCATATTTCACGAGGAGATAAATATTTTTCATTTAATTTCCTTAACTTTCCTAAATTTTTTGAATGTACGCCAATAGATTCACAGATGAAGTTCGCAAGACTCTACTAAGTTTTCTCGATGTAATCTCAATAATATTATAAATTGGAAAATCACGTTTTCAGACATTTCTCTTTACTTGTGCTCTATGCTACTTATATATACTTTAATAGCTAACTAAGTAAGATACGCTTTTTCCATATATTTAACGCTCAAACAGCTAAATGAATGTGTACTCCTCTCCTTTATAATGGATAATAAGCTTTACAATTTATTTATATAAATATAGCTTTACAGTATAGTTATAAATGAATACTCCATAAGAAAAGTTATTGTCAATCTTAAGGTTAAAAATGTTTCTTTCAGTCAATCTTTATTCATTATGCATAGAGAAGGTTTCGATAGCTTCTGATTAAGGTAATTTAAGAAATCCCAATTATAAGAAGAGATTTGAATTCAAAAATATTTTTTAAATTTTGTCCGAGTTAATTTGTTCATAATAACAGAAACTGAAATAATGCAAATTCGAGATTTTGAGGAAAGATTCTCTTTCAAAAGGCTCTTTACAAATTGTTATGCTCTCATGAATTTAAACATAATTTCTATTTTCTTAACTACTAACACCAGAATGAAAAATAACCATAATTGGATCTATAACTAGGTAAAATGTATAATCGCATTGTCATTATTTGTTGACCAAAATATCAGAAAACGGAAACTATTTTCCTTGTATTCATTTTATGAAAGAGGAAATATTTAAAGTCAAAGATCTGAGAGTTAACTACAAATAAGATATATCGTTATTATTATCTTCATTGAAAATTTAAAATGAATCTATTTCCACAATAATATGGGAAGAATAGGCTTTTCAAGCTCAGCACGTGTGCTCTTTTTCACAAGGTAAAAAATAAGAGAAAAATGCGTCCCTATCAGTAGACAAATAAATAATTAGGTGAAGATAAGAATTATATTTAATTTTCAACCTCCAGCTTAAGAGTTTAATCAAAGAAGTTGTTTGATTAATGATTTTTTATAGGTCTCTCATTTATTAAAAATGAAAATTGAAGATATGGACTGTCAAAATATATTGAAATAAGTAGATTGCTGATAATAAAATGCTTCTTGAATTGACTTTTTAGCTTTCATTGAAACTTTTTGGTCCAAAACATAAATAACTTATCTATTTTGCAAAGTATATAAAATACTCATTAAAAATTATTTCATAATTATTCAATTATTATTGTTGTGAATTTTTATTTAAAAATTATCTAAGGAAACGATAAGAAGAATTTTTTTTCATATATTCGGCATTTATAGGAAATGGCAATTTGAGATCAATTACTCTCTTGGCATATCAGTTCTAAATCTTTAACAAAGTATTGAATGAACTGGATGAATAGTTTGGTCAAAATTTAATCTTCATACTTACATCGAGGAATGCTAAGTGACATTTTTTGGTACTTATCTGCTATAAATCCTCGAGATATTTCTTCTGGAACGGTGATGCGGTCGCACTTGGACTTCTTGAAAACAGATCAAGTAAGTAATATTGAGTTATACTAAGACCGTGGGCCATTAACTAAAGGATATTCTCATATGAAATGATCCTTCACCCTTGCAAAACGAAGATGTCATTCGGAATAAGATGATGACGAAGAGAAATGGAGAAAAAGGGAAGGGCGTACTCCCCCCTGGTGAGACGGGTGTCAAAGTTTAAACAAATAGACAAGCTTCTTGGCCCCACCTTCCTATGAAGCCACTCCAGGGGCGTCTGGGAGGATGCTGCTCTGCGATGGAAGGAGATTGGTCCTACTTTCAGGTTCCATGTACTCCGTTTACGTATATACATTTAAAACGACCTGATTTAAATATATTCCAGGAATTTTTGATAATTTAAAGGAACTCATTTCGGTTAATTTTAGAGGCATTGTCTGTTAATCAAATTTATAATAGAAATTAGAATATATGATTCTAATTTCTATTTAACACTTCAAGCATATTCCGGTAAATTTGAATGGAAATGGTTTAACTCTCAGAGGTTGCATTATTTATAGAACATTTTGAAAGCTTTCAACTCCTCTTTTAATTTGGAAGAAATTTGTTTGAACGATATGCTGTCACCCAAGGATTAGCGTACTTTCATATAATTATGTTTCATAGTAAACATTAAGTGCGACTTTGTAAAAGTATAGAATAATTTTCTTTATTTATTTGAAGCAGGAATTACCAACAGGAAAAACAGCATCTTTCAGGATCCTGAGTTTCCTTTCCCCACAATCTCCAAGGTAACTCAAAAGAGCGCCACTCCGACTGCATCTCCCGCTGTGGATATTTCTCCTTTTTTCAGTAAAACGTAAAGTCACGCAACAATGGGATTCCTTATTTTGGGAACAAGATGATAACACGAGTAGATGCTGTCTAAAATGCGGGCTTCCCATGCAACGCTCGGCTGAGGAAATTTCTGGGTCATAACTCTGCGGAAGCATAAAAAATTCCTTTTTTAACGGGTGAATTCCCAAAATATGCAAGTTCAAAGGAAGAATATAGATTTTTAACATCGTTCTCCGCCATTTGTTTTCACATCATAGGAAATTTTTAAATTCGTTAAATTATAAATTTGGTATTTATATTTTCTGCAATTGACTTTACGACAGAGTAGAAACCAAATATCTTTCTGAATTAAATTGTAAAACAGATTAGGAGTAATAGGAGTGTTTCTTGAAAATAAATATTGAAGAAGATAACATTAATAAACATTTAAACAAAGTTAAGGAAATCTGAAAATAACATCTCGAAAAATACGGTGATGTATAGATGCTCATTAAGCCTGGGGTTAACGAAGTACAGCGTCAACTGAACTTTCTGAGGAGTCATGATCACATTTTTAAGAGAATTGAATCCATTTTTTTATATAATGTAAATTTCCATGCATTTATTCTGTGACAGAAAAATAGCGATATCCGAAATAATATTATGATTACGATTTCGTTATGGTTGAAATCTTATTAATATCGTCAAAAATGAGCGCATAAGCATCCTTTCGTGACGGTTCTATACGAATTTAAGATAAAATGAAGATGTTGACTATCACTCGATCATAGAAAGCTATTTTATCATCAAATGTTTTTCTGCGAAGTGTTTTTATTTCCATCGAATCGGAACTGAATTGAAGCTGATAAAAAGTGTTATTTTTGTTGGAATGTAAAATCAAAGCGGAACGGAAATAATAGAACCGATATATCTGAAATAAATAGCGTTTCTTCTTTCGATTCAACAAAATTTCCTTATCATGAATTTTTCAGTCCGGTGTTCCAGGAATTGGAAGGAATTGTGTTCATTAAGGAAGAGTAAATATTACCTGCAAATTAAACTAAAACTCATTCTGATTAATACTAATTAATCACCATTCATGCTCTTACGAGCAATTAAAACAAATGTATGTATATATCAATATTGATTTTTTTCGAAAATACTGAAAATGTTTATAAAGATTGAAAATTTGGAGTGTAATAATTAAGCCACTTTTTCATCCATCTGACCCTTTCTTACTATGGTTATAGTCACTAAAGTTAAGTAAGGACCATATGAGCTTTGACAATGATGTTAAGTTTCTTCAAGATATTGCAGCATGATTAGCGATGTACCTTATACCTTGCCTATTTTTCAACTCAATATATTTTTTTTCAAAACGTTTGAATCAAAAAACAAACTTTTTGATGTTTCCTCAGAATTTCAGGCTTGATGATTTTGGGTTCAAGCTCCGTAACCGTTGCTTCTTTTTTAGTTTTCCTCGTAAAAGTTCGAGAAGTAAATGGGTTATAATGCTTACGAGCCAATTATAAGTTTTATCATGAGATGGTTATAGAGATTAATGGTTTTTTTTCTTTAATATCTCCATAGCGGTAAAAATTTTAATCACGATTTCACTCCCGACGTCCATATCGATAGACACCGAACTTTCATAAAACGGTAAAGCACAATTAGAACGTAAACATAAACCTTGTATTCAATAAAATAATTGCTGTATGTCTTGCGTTAACGCTTCGAGGGATCTGCTCATTAGATCACTTTGATAGAGGAAAATGAATGGGGGCGCAACGTAAGATTCCGTTTGAGTACTCTCTTCTTAGTGATCCATTCGGATAATTTCGATTTAGGATGAGAACGGGAGCAGAGATGGAAATATTCACCTCTTGATCGAGGGTTTCTTGACCTCCCAGAAAAGGAAGGAGGATGAGAAGACGAAGGGGATTTGAGACGTTGTTTGACGAAGAATCCAAACTGTGTCGAATCATATAATGTTCCCCACAGAGAAAAATTTATGTAAGTGTGTGATTCTTGCAGCAAATTTAGCTTGGGTATTTTTCTCTTCAGCGGAAATATTCTCTCATTTAGACGTCTTGCCATTCTTTAAGTCATTTATTATTTAGAATCGGACGGATCCAAGAATATGATTACACAATGGTAAAATAACTATCGAATACGATGATTCTACTATACATTATCCGTTATTATTATAAAGAAACTGGGCTTTGATAGCTTGAAAGCTTGGTTGTAGTGTCACACTGACGAATACCTTTATTTATTGTTTTTTTGATGTCTCAAATTATGACTGTCCTCTACTATCCGGCTTGTTTTTAAGCCTTTCATACCTATTAATATAATATAGCATTTATCACCAATTAAGTAACAATTTTTTAATATAGTATAGTTATTAGTTTTCTTTTGTGAATATTGAGTCTAATAGTTATCTTTATGATGTATTATTTGTTTAAGATCTGAAAAAAGTATTTTTTTCATAAAAACGTTAGGTTCATTGGCGTAATTAAATTAAATATATGATTTAAATAACATGCATACTAATTTAATTGCGCAATTTTACAATTCCGCTTGGAAATGAAGTGATCATTCCGCCATGTTCCCTCGTACACTCATGAACGTTTTTCATTAATTGGACAAACAAGGTCTTTAAGGCGAATAAACTTCTTCCACCAAATGACCCAAACACTCATCACCTTCCATTCTTATGAAAAAGGCACCCAATATTTTCCTCTAAGTCATATCAGCTCACGCAATATGAGGCCCCTCTGCTATTTGGACGAATATAAGGCGCGTGGTGGAGGAAATGGCATCGGACAGTGGTCCCGCCGGGATAGGAATCCGTGGTATGCTGGGGGGTGCGTTCACACGCCCCCGCTCCGTGAAGAGCGTATGGCGCCGCGGGGGCGGACTGTTGGCTTTTGCATTCCCAGAGAGTCCTTCGTAATGGATGAGGAAGAAGCGAAGGAATGAGCTGAACGGAATATTTTTATAAGCATGCGGGTCAGTTATGAAATTTTCGGCGGTTATAGTTATTTATAGCGGACGCTTATTTAAAATATATATGTCCAGCCAGAGGTCAAGTTTCGTTAGAAATAAATAAGGCCGAGAATTGCAATTAATGATGCTCAGAATGAAATCCTCGGATACGTATAAATTCAATTCATCGTGAAATCGTTATTTCAATTTAATTTCCTTATGAATGATGTAAAGTTATTTTCAAGTTGAGTTAAATAAAATTCGGAATTATAGCATATATGAAGCTGATATATTAGGATACCATAGTACTATTATCATATTTAGATGGATTATAGCGGACAAAAATAAAGAATAAATGATCGACAGAATAGACGCTGAAAATACGTTGAATATCCTAGTTTTAATTATGAGCTTCCCATTAAGCAACGTTGTCATAGAAATCAAATATACATCAAAGTACTAAATAGTTTAGTTCTTAGGGTCAAGGTCTTTCTTATTAAATTATTTGTAATGAGTATGTTGAATTGAAGGTATTGTAAATGAATATGTTTTAGATTTTAGATGTTCAACATAAACAGAAAACTTGAATGAATGTCTCTTGGATGAAATCTCCATGTATAATAAATGCTTTTATATGCTACGTGGCTTACTTCTCTCCTTTTCCACTCCCAAATTCAATTCGCACAGAATGTATAAAATTCGTTTGATGAAGGTTATTATTTTACGCCATCAAAATACAAGTAGAAAAATTCCAAGTAAAAGCGAATACTTTGATGTTATTAACTTAATATACTGTTTTGATTTATTCGAAAATATAAAATATAAGGAATATTATATATAGGTGAAGGCAAATACGATGGTGATAGACAACTTGTATTTATTATACATCTCATAGTAACAAATTTGTAATTATGACATAATAATAGGATTTGTAAGATTTTCTTCTTACTAAGATTACATCATTTAATCTGCTAATTTCCTGATTTAAAAAATTACAAGTACCAGCTAAATCAGTGTTTAAGACAGTAATGCTGATAAAGCTTTCTTTTTCTTTATTCGAGAGAAATTACCGTTTTTGATCCAAAACTACTTCAGTAAATAACAACTTACATAAAACGAGTGATAAAATTGTAGACGATCATAAAAATAGGGCGAATGCCAGACAGAGTGTTGCTCCCCCTTTAGATAGAGAGCTACCACCTGTCACCTATTTGTAGCTCTAATATACAATGAATAAAATATTTTAGGTGCCAAGTAAATTAATTTCTAACTTGAAGAAATCCACTCATAAGAGACAAGTATAGAGAAAATCACGCAAGCCCCGTTTAAAATGAAAAGAAATAATACTACGGAAACAATTATATCAGCTATTCATTCGTTTCATGGAAAAGCAGATGTAGAGAGTTCCTCTTAAACTGTAACACAGCACCTGATATATTTCCGTAAACACTTGTCGGTCCGGAGAGATAAGCAAAATATTCCGGTGAATTCCGCCGCGAGACCAATGATAGTTCATAATTCAGATCAAATGGACACTAGAGAAAGGAAGAATGTAAAAAATGAAGCTGGCGAAGGGCATCGGAGGGAATGTTGAATAGACAGCATCGGAGGCACGTGGAGATGCGAGGGAAGACAACGGGCTCATTATTTACGACCCATCACATCTGAATTTTGGAGGTTGATCATAAAGTGCATTTTCATGAGGGGTGGTTGTCGTAGATGGGTGATTGTGCTCCACGGGAGGAATCGGAGCTCGTTTTTCATGAAGTCGTCACCAAGAGATGAATATTTTCAGAAGTCAGTTCGTATTTAGCTGCAAATAGTTTGGTGGAGAAAATTCCGGTCGTAGATATAAATACCTTGATTAGATCTCCTTTGAATTGTTATCGTTTGAAGCATAATATTCCTGAATCACAAGAAGTATTTGATGAGACAAGTATGTTATTGAAATGAACTTATTATTTATTCCTGAATATATTTCTGCATATGAGTATCATTCTCTCACAGCCTCTCACTTTTACGTATTAATATTTTCATCGAAGATGATATTATACAATAGCGCACCCTTTTCCATGTTGATATTTTAATACAACATATAACGAATAATACCATTGAGTTAAAATAAACATGGAAATAATAAGCAAAGCATATTATTTAAGTATATTATATAATAATAATAATAATATAAGAATAAGACTTTTCACAAATTAATAATTCTCCTATGCGTTATGATTCATATTTAGTATTTAATAAATAGAAAATTTAGATTCTTCAAGGGGAAGGAAGAAAAATATATGTTCATATACAGATGAAGAACTTTTTACGTAAGTACAATTCAGTGTAAGCCAAATTGTTTTGCACTTAACATTATTTTTGATTATTCTTAAGCGTGCTTTCACGCAAAAATCTTCTACTTAGCTGCTAAGGTACCAAATCGGCAAGGCAAAAATTTTAACGCGTTTTTAGTTATGTAGGTATTATTTAATACTCTATTAAATTTGAGGATACTTAAGAAAATTATGCTCATTTTAGGTAATGAACTTAAGTCAAGTTATATAAAAATTATTACTTTAATTTTTTATTTATTTTCTTCAATAGAAACGTATTCAATAAATAGATACAATATCAAAAATAAAACACTAAGCGATGGAATCGGATCTTCTGCTTTCAACTATTTTACGTACGAATAATGGTAACATGAAAAACAATAAAAAATACTTCAATTATGAATAACTTACAATGAACTCCTACTTATTAATATTAAAGTTACTTAGAGATATGATATCACAACGAGAAAACATTCACTCTCTTTTCTTGATGTTTACTCAGCCTCGTGGCCAATCCAATCAGATGTCCTAGCAAATGAATATCCATTTGATCGCACTATGGTGGTCTCCTTCATAAAACGATAGCGCGAAAATTTTCTCCACATCAGGTTTGAAATAATCACTCCCATTATTCAAAAGCTCCTCTCCCAATAATAGAAACGAAAGAGGCGATTTAAAATGAGTCTATCTTTTCCAACCAATCGATACACTCGCTGTTATTTTTCACGGTAGCGTATCTTAAGTAGAGATACACAAGTCTGGTTATGACTCCAAGGTACATAAAAACGAGGATCACGAAATCTCCAATTAAAAAAATAAAGAAGAAGCAATGGGGCAACTGGGCGGAGAGACAGAAAGAATGATAAAATAAAACGGATTTTGAAAGGATAAACAAAAAACGAAATGCTCTCATAGTTGGTGAGACAGGTTGGGCCAGAGATGTACGATGAGGAAACCTGGTTCTGCCTTCTCGAGGTGTGATGATGTATTGGAGGAGCGGATCGAAAGCGCTTTATCGATGGAGCTGTGTCAATCCCAAGAGGTTGGTCAGTTTGTTTTCTCATGGAGGAGGGGGCGGAGGCACCTGTAACTCTCTGCAATTATTCTTCGTACTCATTTCAATCTTACACTGAATCCATTGTTGCTGTGTTGCATCAATAATTCACTTTTGCCATTTTTTCTCCGTATCTTTTTTGTTTACTTTAATCAAAGTTATGAGTCATTCTCAAATATATTGAATGAAATAATGGTTATTGTTTTTTGAATATCTTCTTGTGAAATGTAATGACTATGTTCATAAAACATAATGCTAGGGTTTTATGTTTAGCCAAGCAAACAATTTTCAAGATATATTGGGCATATGCATAAACACATAGATTTCGGAAAGTAATGTAATAATAATGTTCACTCACAAATTTATTCATTTTTCATACTCCTTTGGTAATGCTGCTAAATTTGGAAATATTTATTTTTTATAACCGTTTTAAGATCGAATAATTAAATTAAATAAATAATGGACACTTTAAATGGCTTCTTTCCATAACGTTGAGCATTTAAAGTAATATCAATCGCATTCAATCATAGATTACAAGATGTCTTCACATCTATAGGAAACAATATCATACATTTCCTTGGGTAAGGTAAACATTTGACTAAGAATTGGTACAATTCTTACATGACTAAAAATAATTTGATACACGTTGGATATAAAAAATCATAAACCACGAACCCAGAGTATGTCCACTGAATGGAGGGAGGTCACGCGTCTGGCAAGAATGTCAGTTGGAGAAAGATAAACGAAGGGAATTATGAATGGTCAAGGCAGGTAGGCGATTTTTTATTCCAGCATCTCAAGCGGTCCAGGGAAGGAGAGCAATATTAATTTTACGAAACAATGGTTCCTGTGTCACGTTCGAGTTGCAATGACCATCAATAACTCACGCTGCAGGGTAATAAGTTGTATTGACGTATGGAAATAAGGATTTAGCTTCTTCCCCTTCTATACGATCACTCTTGTCTTTTGAAATCAACATGACCTGCTTTTATACCCACTTTATTCTTCCGGGTGAAAAATATGAGGATATTATTACCGATTATTTTCTAAAATAATTGTACCATAATTATGTAGTATTGGTTACATTCCGTTTGATAATCATACTTTATACTTTCGTAAGAAAGTCAATCATATTGAACAAATGTAATGAAAAAGAAATTAAAAGTTAATGAACTCAGGTATTTAGTATTACTAATCTAATAAGTTCAGTATCATTAGTCTTTTATACTACCAAAACTTTTAGCTGTAAGGTTGTTAAACAAAGTGAAGACTCAATCTTCATAATAGTTATATAAGATACTATCATCAGTAACCACTGGTGGATAAAATTTGTTTATATAAAAATAGCAAATCAAAGAGCTTACAGAGAAATTAAAGTATAAGTATTATTATAGTAAAAGACTTGTTTTTTGTATTTGAAAGGAATTTCATCTTCTCTCTTAATCTGATATCCATCTCCGAACGTCAATCTAATACCGCTCTCGGTTGCAAAAGGTTCAGCGCACTTTTATCGAGGTCCGTGGTTCGAAACCCGGCGAATCGGATTTTTCCAATCTGGAATGGGATAACGTCGAATTATTATTGTTTATCTTTATTGATAGCCAATAGATTAATTCCTGATACCCTCCCAGTTCATTTCATGATTCTTTCTTCATTTATTTATCTTTAATAAGGTATCTTCACGATAAATATTTTTATTTTACTTTTTACTAAGCACTTTTTCTACGGACAAGCCACAATCCTTCTTCAGATGTACACGTTGATGCAAAATTTTTCGCTAAATTGAATTATCTATTATCTTGGATATCACTATTTGGACATTAAATTTTACATTAGATTTTTTTCCTTATAAACTAAGTAATTATCGTAATATTCACTTGTATATAAGTATATATGTTTTATTCTTTGATTAACATTTTACCTTGATTTCTCTCCTTGCCCATTTGAAAAAATCATATGATATAAGCTTAAATTAACGTTGCTAAGGACATAAGAACAGACCCTAAGACATTGTTCCTGAATAAATCAATACATCTCATAAAAAATCCTTCCAGCTATATGTTTTCGATCGGAAATTAAATTAAATAAGTCACCGATAAAAGAGTGACAAAGGCTCCAACTACGTTTTATCTAATTCAACTCTTTAAATTTTATATAATAATATTTCAGAGATTTTAATCATAAATCGATGATTAAAAGGGTAGATATTTTATCAATCTATCTCGATCTATAAGTCATTTGTATACCTTACCACAAATTATTACATAGCAATCCTAAATTAGCATTTTAGATTCCTTCATTCAGTAATTCAATTCGATTGAAAATACAGTTAAAGTATGTGACTTATTGTGGGCCAATTTTTCTTCCGGACTTATTGGATGTCTATTTTATGTAGAATCAACATAAAATCTGATTATAAAATGAATTTATCATTAAATATTATTATTATTATAAGGATCGACTTCACCGAACTTAAGGTCGAATTTATTGGAAATTCCGATCTTTAATATTGAATAGCTTCAATTATTATGAAATTATAACATGTCGTAACTTATGCAAAACTCGTTCTATTTTAAAAATAATGAGGTCGCAGAACGAAACGTAAGTGGACATAAATGCAAGATTCTAGATAGATAGAGATGCGCTTTGGCAAATCGATCTTTCGAAAGAGAAATTTAAATCTCATAAACGAGTCTCAATTATGAAAGAAATTCTCAGGTGCTATTTTGTAGAAAACCATAAGTAAGGAGAAAATAAAGACTTTTCCACTGCATCGCTATCCTTAGTTCCCACATTTCAGTCCATCTGTTTGCAAGTATTGTCCAAGTGAGCCAGACTGCGGGATATGTGTGCGACCAACGTGGAGTTATTCTGGTCATTTAGGGAGAAAATACATCGATAAGGCAACGAGAAATGAATGGGGCGTTATTGGAGAAACGATGGTGGGCAAAGGCGGGTTTTGTGGCCGTACGAAGGGTGGACTTGCAGAGGCGGCGGGCGTCAGCTGCCGGTGCCATCGCTGTCCTCGCCCCGGTCACTTGTGCGGCCGTTGGGCGAAGAATAAGGAAGATTGCTGTAATGGGATTGACCTACCAAGTTGAAATTGGGGTGTGCAGCCCAGAGGGAAGTACTGCTCCAACGCCGGATGTTCCCTGGTAAGGGATTCTCATGGTTTTGCTGCTAAGAGACACTTATGCATAATCATAAAGTCGCCAAAATAATGGGTTTCATTTTTATAAACATTAATGTATATAGTATTATTGATTTTGATAAACTTTACCTCTGTATGAATGTAGCATTTATATTTAAAATAGCTTTGGTATGTAAAATGTAATGAACATCCAGATATCTAGTGAAATAGTAGAAGAATTTTAATTATTAATATCATAAAGGTTAGGATCGATTCATTCGCCAAATTGGTTCTCGTAGAGTAAATGTTAGAATGAAACTGTGATTACTACAGTAAACTATGAGGTTTTACAGAAGAATAAAATTCTCTTTTGTTTTTCAAATAGAATAAGGTTATTTGACGTTGAAAATCTTCCTTTTTACAATCATCACATTTCAAATAATGATGAAGAGGCAAAATTTGCTGAAAAAAAAATTTCTTAAAATTTTCTTCGAATGACATTCAAAGGAAGACATTTATTAAATAATAAATCGAGGAAAAACAAGGTGAAAATTGCAAAAGAAATGGTAGGTTTACAAATAATATACGAAAATAGAAATATGACAATCATTTCCTAATATCAATGGATTCTATAATTCATTATTCTCCTTCGTTTATTATTGTTGGAATATGTGGGATTGACAGTCGAATGTTATCTTCTGCTTTCCTCGTCTTATTAATAGGATTACCTTGCAACAAAATTGAGTTATAAAATAACAGACTAATAAAATGTATCACTTTTATTTGTGAATTTCGACCTCTTCTTTAAAAGTTTCTGTAATAATCCGGAAATAAATAAAATGCATAAGCTCTTCGTGGTAAGAACAACAAACATTTTGATTACACCGGTGTGGGCAATCAAATGCAGCTGCACGAATACGATGATCTATCGAGATTGTTCACTCGGATAATTTGTGAATTTCTTTCTGACACCCTCAATAAACTTCAGAGATATTTTGCTGAAATTGGTGATTCGTTTAAAATGAAACGTAGCATTCATCACCTGCCTGAAAGCAGATGCGAATCATTAAGATGAAAAGAAATAGCAAAAATTAATTTATTCAGAACAATGTCTTTCCAAAAGAAAATCATTTCTTAAACCATTGTGTTAGCATCAATCTAGTATAATCAATTACTTAGTAGTAGTATAATCAATTACTCGGTCGCGATTTCGTGACCACGTTTCCAGAAAGTTCTGGCGAGAGTAAATCCTTCCAAACGAAATAATGATAGCGTCGTCATCACCCGCATTTATGTCAAAAGAGGACTTATCCGGAACTTTTCTTCCAACATCTCATTCACCAACGTCATCTTCCCAATCGCATTCGCACAATTTTTCTCTCTGGGGATGACCGCTCTGACGGTTTTTAGGCCAAATTAGCCAGGAAACCTTACCTCGGTCAGAAGAACGGCTCAGTGGCTCGTGAAGCTGACACGCACCAGCTAAGTGATAATCCACTGCTCCTGCATCTGGCCCAGGGTGACACACGGACCATACAATACAGCCATCTCACTATTAGGGCATTTCTGGTAGACAATCGATCTTATTTCTGAGGAGCCTCAAGCGAGTTCTGTGATTAGTTCAGTTCCGCAATATGATAGAGATAGAACTCGAGGCTCATTTAAAGTCCCCCTTCATTTATTTTAGAATTCGCCCAAATTAGCTTTTTACATCATCAGAATTTTTCACGTTCCGAAAGGTGTTAGATACTTTTCATTTCAGGAAACTCGGGATTTGATTGGATATGGAAAGCGTAAATGTATCCCAATAAAACCTTCCGCATGACGGTATATAACGGCTATGTTATAAGTCCTCATTTTTGGGGTTCCTATTGTGAAAGTAAGAGCATGTTATTATAGATTTCTACTTGATGTAACGCCAATTCTCTTCGCTAGATTAGTTCTCTCAAACTGGGCCTTTCTAAGGATGGATTAAAACTGCATCTCTTTTTCGAATGATTTCGGAAGGGGTGCGCCACACCACCGGATGCTGCTGGAGGAATCGCAATACCCAACTTATCCTTCCAGCCGACCTCTGGGTGGCGTCATATGCAGGCGCTCTGCCGCAGAAACCTCATCCCACAATGACCTGGTCATTAGTTCAGCTGCCCCAACGCAACATGTATGGCCGGCGAAAGAGGCGTGTGTGGATTATCTCTTCCTCTATGTATTGTAGGGGACTCCCTCAGGATACGAATGTTCGGAGGTTACGCGATTTACGAAGAAAGGCGGTCTAATGATTTGGAGTCGAATGAGGCAACCAAGACTGAAGGTCATCCTTGGAATTGTGAGTAACAGGAAATTTATGCTGGATATATTATTAGTATGAAAACTTCATGACTCCGTGCTCGGTGAAGGAAATTAAAGTCTTCTATAATTAAAGGATTTTTCCAAGCGACTAGGTAAGAGGCAATTTATAGTTGATGAGATATTTTTTTTCAAAAGAGACAGTGGAAGAGATGGAGGCAATAACAGCTCATATTTTTGAGGAGTCTATTACGCAATTAATGCTTGGATAACAGATGCTTCCTTTCTAAACAAAGAACCCGGTAATTTAACGATAAGAATCAGGTCCAGTGAGCAACGTCACCCCGATGATGCTCGCAAATAGGAAGTAAAATATCAGGTGTAATGTAGCATTTAACTGGAAGCGATTTCTTAGGTAAGCGATAGTTGACATATTGTTATTCATAAACTTCGTAGGATTATATGAGTGAATGGATTTTGAACATGATTATCAACAATAATGCAAAGCAAATAGGGAAAATATATATCTACTTTATGCACAACCATTTGAAATAGAATACTTAAAATATAAAAAAGAAAATTTAGTTTTTATTGATATTTGAATTTTAATAAAGAACGTAAAAGTATGTGGATCAGAAATCGAATTTGTATGAATCATGTAGAGAATAGCATAGAAGTGTCGATATAAAATGTTGTATAAATGGACGATTGACTAGAAAAAATGAACATGAATATTTCATATAACAAGTACAATTTCATCTCGCCTCCTTTATTAAAAGAAATATATCAACCAGCAAGATCATTTTTTTATATTACTATGTACGGTATACCACTATGTGTCAGTGAGTCTTAATTTATCATATGGGTAACGGCTCAGCATTATAACTTGTAAGTTGAAAATGTCACTTACTTGATGGTAGAGACCGATGAACATAACAGATTCAATTATAACAGATAATGTAGGGATACACTTTTTCAGTAAAACACCTTTCATCAGGAATTTTCAGGAGTTAAGAATTCTTTTCTAATTAAAAATATAAAGTTTTAAATATTTTTATCAACAAAAAAAAAATTATTAATGTTAAAATTTATTAATGTAAATCATCGCGTACATTTGTAACCCATGTTCCTTTAATTTTCTTTTTCTCTTTTAAACTTTAATTGCCCAAAACACATAACACATCCAAATTGGAAATTCATCTCAGAGTATTAAGAGAGTGTCAAAGATCGTTAGTGAAAATTAGATTTTTGAATTATTTTCCCTTTGCAGTCCCTTTTAAAATCTTATTAGGATTTTAACGCGTTAAAAAGAGAATAATTTAATTGAACCATATACTACCGATCGCTCTTAATACTCGAGTAATAAAAATATGCTAATACTCATGATTAGTGTGCAAATTACTTGAATTATCTATCGAAGGGCAAATATAGCCAATTCAGTAATAAAGACAAAGAATTCGAAAGAATCAAAATCAACAAAAAGGGTCGAACATTTATAGCATATGTATTCCCTAAAAATTATAGTCATTAACTATTGTACATATCAAGATGAGAATGTATTCGAAGAAAACAATATTTCTATTAAATTATGTTCAATAATACCAAAAAATACATTTCTGTACTTCGTCGTTTCATATTTTTCTAAACTTTAATATCGAAATGAAGAAATAATTGTCTCGCAATTTAATCCCCCATCGATTTTCTTCGACGCTTTAAAAGAAATATAGTACGTCGTGTTTATCTTATGCTTATTATGAAAATGTATACATTATTTTTTTAGCTATCGTATGCCATGGCGAAATTTTTAAATTTTAAATAATTTCTGATTGCATAGGGAAAACCTTCATAGCATTAAATAAATAAGGAGTTAAGACCCTAGTAAAGACTTTTATTCAACCACATTTTATAGCAGCATATTTAAATTCCAGCAAATAAAATTGCTACAGCCTTTAAGTAGACGTATAAGATTGCTAATAAAAGTTACAATCCATATTTAATATTTTAGATACTGTATAAACGGTGTATGAATGGGAATATTTTAGCACTGAGAAGCAATTGTGCATTTCTTTATGATCGATATTATTAAAACAGTTATCTGACGAATGATGATTGGGAATGATATTATATAAAGTTATATAATTTCGATACATTTTGGTAAACCTCTGTTTCTTCCAACACTTTCTTACGAAGATGTGAGTATTGTGATGTTTCCAGTAAAGCAAACCATTTGTTGGTTTGGAGGCGAAAAAGGGGAAGAATATAGAAAGCGGTAGATGGCTCTTGAATATTCTCGTCGACGGCTATTCGAGATCCCAATAACTTTATCATACTCCCATTCCTCCAAATGACCGCACCGGCCACACCCGACGGCAGTGGTCAGTCTGGGTGCGGGCTTCACTCCAGCCGGTGGTTTTCGAGAGAAAGGGGTAAAGAACGTGGCCTTTAAAAGTCATGTGTTGCTTAAGAGAACTCTGGAGATAATCTGGAGAACAGTCATAAACCACCCAAGTACAGGTCGGAGGTACAAAAGAGAGGTTAGAGGTAAAAGGATTTCGGTTCGTAGATACAAACCTAAGCTGTTTAGTTTACGGAGAAAGTCGAATCCCTTCGTTCCCTTTGCCTTCTTAGCCCATTTTTTGTTCAAATACAGCTCCTTTACGAGTAATTCAAAGCAACCTATGGATATTTACAATTTAAATTTTAAAAATATAAGATAATATTAAAGTATCCGACTCCTGTTTAAAGCATGTATATGGGGGTCGGAAAAGTTTCTGACATTTCCCCATATCTCGACATGTTTTCTGAAATTTTTCTGAAGATTTCTCAAAAATTTGGGGTCTGAAACTTTTCAGAATACCCTCGTATTTGTATTTTACTGTGCTTCTACTCATTTGCAAGTAAAATGGTAAAAATGAAATAACAAAGTTTAGAATTTTTTAATAATTCTTCGAAAAATATTATCAACATAAGTAAGATTAATGATAACGTATGTACAGGAATCAAAATATGGGATAAAACTTTGACAGCCTTATTGAAAAATGTTCGACTGACATCCATACGTATGAAAGTGAATATATATTCAATAGTTTCAGTAATTTTCTGTTCGTTCTTCAATCGTAGGAAATACGGAAATGAATGTTTTAACAAATTTCTAAAAGAGTCATAATAGTATAATGTACAGGAGAATTGTTCTCGTACATTTTCTGCCTTATTTTCTCAATTATGGTTCATCCGTGCGATAATGATTAGGAAATTCATCATCGGTTCAGCGTTGGATAGTGTATATGTGTATATATATATATATGAACCTATCTATTTTCCTTATAAATGTATCTTCGTTATGCCTATCCTATTGAAGTTATGAAATATATTTTTGTCATGCAGTACGCCATACGGGAGTTTGCGCGTTGTGAATGCATAATCGAATTCCATTGACCAGAAGGCTCACTGCAAATTTTATACGCTGAATATTTCCAACGGGTATAAAAAATAGTATATCTATAATGAAAGGGGACAGTTAGTATACCAACTCAAAATTAGGTAAATCTCTGGTGATCCTCATGTGCACTGAGGTCGTAGCATTACTGAATGCAACCTTGAAAGGGAACGCTACAATGCAAAACAGCGGTCGCGCAAGAACTCCGCAACTGAGCCCATAAAACTCTGCAACCACCAAACAAAAACAACAGAAAATCCTTGCGGAATGAAGGACCACCAAGGTTTTGAAAGTAGAATGTCACTCTCTGTTTGACATACCAATTTCAAAACCTCGACTCCCATAAATATTTTACAGCAAAAAAGACAGAGAAAAATAGGTTCAATGCTCTTTCATCTATTATCGCGCCTCGACCGTAGACAAAAAAATGTGGAAAGTGCTCATTCCCTCTCCTGCAGGGGTGTAAACCACTCACTCATCCGAGTCACCCTATCAACCACCCTTTCGTTTTCAAAAGCATCCCTTTTCTCCATTGCCTTCCTCCGCCCATGTGATCCCTTAAACTAAAGTGAGACTGACAAATAGGTTCCGGAACCAAATGTAAAATGGGGACACAGTGCGTCCCTTGCAGAACATCACTTTGGTACACACACAAGGACTCCGCCCCCGCGGAGCACACGTGGTGCGGAAAAACCCCGAGTAACCGTCCTTCCAATTGTCTCTATGTGCATCTGACAAACTTCCCTTAAAATCTCTTTTGGGAGACCTCCCATGCTAAGGGGTCATTCGCCTCCCATTGACACCACTCCCTATTCCTCGAAAGAGAGTCATCTAACACGAAACATGGGATCTTTACGAAAAGTGACTTTGAATTAGAATAATAGGAGTAAGGGATAATGACCGCTTTCTACCAGTTTGAGTTAATACTTCTATCTACCTGTCTGAAAGAGAATAAATGAGAATCCCTTCCGGTTCTGGGTAGTTCAAGATAAATGCAGAAAAAAAATATACCAGGAAATGGATTAGCATTCTGTACATCAATACTGGGATTTACGATAGTAATTCTATAAAAATTATAAAACTTTTATTCAACAATAAGGTTTGAATGATACTGTAATAGAGTTCGGAACACTAGTATTTTCTAATTAAAAAAATATTGTACGTAAAAAGCAAGAGTATTTAACGATATTTGTTTCAGCGATGAATTTAAAATACCGTTATAAATCGATAAATTCAATTATACATGCGCATCAATGAGCATACATCTATCCAACCAAAAATTAATTAAATTCATCTTTTATCACAATCTTTAAGATACCTACTGAGGAAGGAAGGAAATAAAAGATAGATATTTTCACAGAAAATATTCTAATTATGTAATAAAAGAAAGGGAAACATATTTTAAAATTTTAATAAGGTCAATTGTCTAACAATATTTGACAGTTACAGCATAAGGATGAGGATTGATAATAAGAACGTATCTTGTAAAAATTGAGATTTAAATTTTGTAGCATGATCAAGGTTACAACTTTAAAATACCATCTTGCGTCGATTTAAACTTAATTTCCCGAACAGATGTGAAAGGATACTATCACACTTGTTGTCTGTAGAAGTAATATTTATTTACACATGCTGTTCCGTGGACAAGCGAGAGGAAATGCTTCAACCGTCCTCAAAAATTGGCTTCAACATTTGCAAGCCATTATCCCCTCGACTTCTGTCTTCTCCTGTAAAATATATATCAAGGAGAAGATATAATTCTCAAGCTTGTCGTTCCCGCCTCCTTTTTTTCCTTCGGGCCTGTCTCGTTTCCTCACTAAATGTTTTAGCGCCATCCTTGACCCTCATCTATAACCCACGTACACAAACTTCACCCCGAGCGAGGTCAGCCGGGACTTCAGCAAACTTTAGCCCAAACGTTATTCTTTCCGAGCAACCGCTAGAAAGAGACACCCTTTCCTAGGAACGTCTCCCGCTGCGGTACCACCCACCATGGAGGACCCTCCGGGACAATTGTCGCAGGCCAAAGAAGAAACATTAGTGGCCCTTCGAAGAGGGAAACGAACAGAGCTGTTCGGGAAGAGGAGAAAAAAGGACTTTCTAGGAAAAAAAGGCGGAGAGAAGGGCGGAGGACAAGATGCTCGAGTTAGCTTATGTGTTTGCACGCGTGCGTGTGACTGTTAAGGCATAGTAATCCAGGCGTGCCTATGTGGAAGCCAAGGTTTCCCGTGTTCACTGCCTATTCGGCCCTGGCGAAAATATGCTTTCCAGGAAAGCGGAGTGGGCAGTTTTGTGGTAGCTTATGTTCTCTGAGCGGAAGGACTCTTTTTTCATCTTTTACGAAACTCTCTCACTCCATTGTACTTGAGGAAATCTTTACCTACCGCCGTCATAGCGAGACACTGCTTGTCCCACTCTGTGCAACGTCCGTAACATGAGTTCCTCTCCCGCAATGACGTCTCCATCAGAGGGATGGTGGGAATGACGGGTGCAGCGGTCCTTCGATTGGAAATTCCCATAGGTTGCAGTTTTGCTTCTTAAAAGGGTTTTCTTTTTCGGAAGAATAAAATGTACGTCGAGAGGACTCATTATTTTATTTTGACGGCTTTGAGGAGATGAGGGAAGAAAAGAACGATACCCATGTATCGATAAAAATTGATGGAAACAAAGTGCAAAATTGTGTTCTCGCCGGACGCGGCCTGATGTTCTATGGGAATATAGACTTAAAGGACGAAGATATGCGCATATGTATAAAAAGAAGAGCTCTCGGATCGATTGAGTGCAACGATGTAAAAGAGAGGAGGTTTACAAGGGTCTGCGATTCGCCCTAATGTGTGTAGATCGAGGAAATGCTACTTTATCCGAAACGCAGAGAAAGTGACGATGAAAGCTTAAGCGAGGAGATCAGCCTAGAGGCACACAATGTATTCGGAGTTACTTAAGAGCGCCGCTTTATGAGAACGGCTAAAAGGAGTAGCGTACACAAGGAGATTAGGGAACCTGTTTCCTTTTCGACTATCTTAAAAAGAAGTCGAACATTACTTTAATCTTTCAATGACAACTGCTCATTGGCAGAGGTCGGAATAGGAGAGAAAATTTATATCACACTCAAAAAACTGTTACAGTTTCCTTTATCGAAGAACTCTGCGTTTGGCATTACGGAACATGGGTCTGCAAGTTTCGAAGCTTTTTCTTGTTCTCCGAGATGATTCTTTTTTAATTAAAAGAACAGTGTTTGTAGGTTATATATGACGAGTATCGGATAAAATAAGATTTTTATTTGCGGAGAGATTCCAACGTGGAAATACTCTCATAAAACGTTTTTAGACTTTGTTTCTTTAAATTTATCAGAGAGATTAGGAGCTTTAATTCTGTCTTGAGATGAATTTGCGGTCATTTATCTAATCTGAATTTAGAGAGGCCTATGAAAAAGATTCAATATGTATATTTTCTGTAATGCGATTGATGAAATTTACAATAGAATCTTGCTAATATCAATTGTAGCCCTGGAACAATCGATTGAAAGAAATAAGAATATTAACTGTGTCAAACACAAATATGAGAGCTCTATTCTCTGAACAAGTATTTTTAATAAATATAATACTTTAGTATATACTTTAAATATTTATAAATTTTAGATTTTCTTCGGCATATAAACTATAAATACTAAATTATAAATATTTATTATTTTTATAAAGAAATTTCGTAAACACTTTCATGTAATTTGAGAATTATTATCATTAAATCATGTGAAACGGAAAAATAAAATGTAAAAATCTCATCCTAAAGGAAAAGTAGTTATAGTTGGCTATAATAATTCCTTACCTCTATAAACTCTCTCACAGTTTTATATGAATAAATTAATCAATTGAAAGATTTTGACACTAATCTTGAAGAGAGATAATGTATACTTTCTATCATCAGCATTTTCTCATTGTGAATAGTTGTCGAATAGGAAATTCCAAGAATCGTTTGCTTAAAGATACGATTCCCAAAATCACGCGCCATTCAGAAACTTCCATTCAGTCGTCGGACAGAAAACTCTTTTACGCTTCTTACTAAAAGAATCCTTTTAAAACGCTCTCCTTACACACTTTTGCCTCAATAAAAGCCATCACTATCTCTCTTTATCCAACTTTAAAGAGAGTGGATTAAAAAAAAAGTAACTTTTTAGGAATACAAGGGCATAACCAAAGAAAACGTGCGCGTATCCGTGTTAGACAGTCACGTAGCAACGGTAGAGAGGGGTTTAATCGTCTTTCCTAATTTGTACCAGCTTGATAAGTGGCGAAACCAGGAGTAAATGGATGGATAAGAAAAATGATCCCTCCTCATTTTGCTCTCGTGGAAAACTTCCTCGGACTATCTTCTACAGCTCCAAGAGAAAGCCTTTCGAAAAAAAGCACGAGATAAGAGTTTGAGCATCGGTGGTATGCCCAGGTTGAGCTCTCTTGGAGTGGATTTCCTTGTTTCAAACTGGGAAAATGAAATCCTTGGGCCGCGTTTATAGGGTCCCTGTAGTTAGCGGTAGATGGGAAGCGCTTTTAAATCCCTGCGAACCGCGTTTTACTGCTTGCTTGAAGGATTAAAAGCAAGCAATGGTAGATAATGAAGCGCCGTGTATTCTGGGGAATTAAACGAGGAACGTTTTCAGTTTGAAATATTTGAAATTAAAAGGTGAGGTGAGCGAACAAGGCTCGGGTATTTAGAGCTTTGAAAATGCGGCGATGGACGGAAATCCATGAGAATGTATGCCCTCCGAAGGACTATCAAGTCGAAGGCAGTAAAATTTCGGTCGGCAGCGATTTTTTGGCTTTTAAGCCAAAGATAAGCCGATGGCTTTGCCTCATACAGTAAATTATCAGCTGCCACTATAGACCGTGGGAAGATTTGCAGGCTATAAAATGTGATTATTATTTTAAGCGTTCTGTTCAACGAGATAAATCAGTCTCAATAGAAATGATCTTTATTGCCTCTACCGGGAAAATGAAGTAGGCTTCATGTTTAGTTTCCTTCGTCATCAACAATTTGTCTTGCCTTGAAATTTAGTATAGGATTTTATCTATACATATATAATACTTTTATCTTAGTTCCAAGTGAAACATTAAATATTTTTCAATATCTTAAATTGAAATGAAACAGTACAGCGGTATCCTTTCCTAAATTTTACTGAAACAGAGAAATATTAGCAAATCTATTTGAATGATTTTCTGAAATTTATATTTTGTACAATTGTATCTAACTAGTCGATACGATTATGATCTATAAAAAATTACCTCCATTAACATATTTTTGTAATTCAACAATTTATAACGTAAAATTTAAGGTAATAAGTTATATAACATGTGGACTGCGAATGTTGTGGAAGATTCATAATTTCAACTCAATACACAATCTAAAAGACACATAAGCTAATAATATTTTACATCTGATGATTATATAAAATACTTTTTCGATAGTATATATCGAAGTATAGGATAAATCGAATTATCGCGTTTACTTAAAGGATAGGTATCTATTAGGTTACCATGTACAATTTGAAACCCGTTCCTCAATATGAATATCAAATGCAAATGTAGTGACGCAGAGGTTTCGCGTCATTACCGTACAGTCGCACCCTTCAATTATGACTAAAAGCCCTCACTGTCAAATGATGAAATAGTGGAGAACACGTCACAGAATATCTGTTATTCCTCCTTAAAACCTCAGGTGCCATCTCTACTTGATGAAGACTGAATCCTCGGAGCCGTGACGCAATCATCCTGACCAAGGATATTCGCATGAAACCCACTTTAATAACCCTTCCCTCATAAACAACAGATACTCTCGACTGCCATTTTTTTTCCTCTCTTCCGTGTGGTCTGCGAAAGAAGGCTCATTAACATCCCTTCGGCTCACAAGAGATTCTTTCCACTCGTTCGATTCTTAGATCGTTAAGCGGAAAACATGGAGAAATCATGGAATGCCTAGGAAGATTTCTCCTTCGAAGGAGGAGAACTCAACAAAAACGCAAAATAGAACTTTAATAGATAAGATGTTACTAATACACGTATAATACAAACCAAGGAATTAAAAATACTTTATGCACAAATAAATTTGTTTTGTTTTAAATTTTTTATCTTAATATTACTTTTCAATGAAATAAATTTTAGATGCATAGTTTACAAGTAAAACTACCCAATGTTACCTGAGAATCGTAATGAGATTGGAAGATTGTCACAATTTGTTAGTAATGAAATTATCAATCCAATTTTCTAAGAATGTAGCCTCAAATAGAAGCTTTTTTATTCGTTGATTATATTATATTACTCGGGGACATTTATTAGTTATCTATTGCAAAATATAAATCAGAAGAAGATTGAAAAGTTCACCATAAAACGAATAATTTTTAAAAGAGGTGAATAGATAAACAAAATGATTGCATACTTTTACGCCAAAATTGCCCTGTTTAGGAAGAGAAAGCAATTCTTGTGTCGTCAAATATGGTTTTAATTAGTCAAAAAGTTTCATGAGGCTTAAATTCTATTCGTGCGCATGTTAACATCGGAGATATATCCTGAAAAAATTGATAATGAATGATTCGTTGGTAGGTGGCTCTACAAGAAGAATGAACTCAATTTAATTGGAAAACTTTTTCATAGATTGTAGATGTTCATCATAAGGTATCCCTGATAAGGGTGGTCTACGAATTCGAGGGAGTTTGCTTCGTGTAAAAACATGTCTTAAACTCTCTTATATGAAATATATAGATATCGTAATAGATCACAAATTCTGGTATGAAAGCTGAGTAGTACATTAAAAGTGGACGCAATCGGTTATCATCCGATTTCATTCAAACAATCGCCTAAAGCTTCAAAGGAAAAGAGGAAGATACCTCCGCTTTTCCTCTTCACTGAAGATCTCTCTTTTAAAGTCCGCCTTTATCGGCGGAGTATGACCACTCCAGAGGCACTAAGTGAATAAAAAAAGAGGCGGCAATTGGGCTGTCAAGTACGCCGTGGATCGCAAAAAGATACGCAGAAGTGAACATAAAAGAGAATTGGAGGATAAAAGTAAGGCGTGTAATGAATCAATCGAAGGATTTCCCTTGTGTTGCGACATCCATCGGGGATTCCATCGGGAATGGCCGCAAATAGAGATACTTGAAAATGCATAAGCGTACGAGAGACAACTGAACTCCTTCAATTAAGAGCAGTTCTAGGACGAGGGAGACTTTTAGAGTTTGGAGGAGTCTAACGAGGTAATAAACGTGTGGGAAAGTGGAGAAAAGGTGGTTTTCCCGAAGCAATCTCTTTTTAACTTCCTCGCTTTGAAATTGCCTACTTTTGCGCGCTTTCACTAACCAAGTCCTCAAGGGACATTATGAAGATAAAATGAATATACCACTTTGCTTTCCAATTCCTGTTATTATCAGTAGTATTACTAAGTACTTGTATTTTAAGACATATCTTCACGTTCTCAGACTGTACAATTTTCCTCCTTAAATTGAAGGAAGAACTGAAAAGAAGATCAGAAAGTAAAATAATTGTAAATTGCTTTCACGAACTTCCTCTTAGATATTACTATTATATTCAAAGTTGCAATACTTAAGTACTTATATCGAAATTTTACGATGCAGAATTATTTTTGTCGTTCGTTTAATTAAAAACAGTAATCACAAATACTTTTTATTCGATGATTTAATTATTGAATATAAATGTTGTTTTCAGTATTTAGTTATTCACACACTCATAAACGAAATAAACGCTTACGATATTCTGTAATGGAATAAATAGTTATTACACTTTCCCTTCAAAATAGTATAACCAATTTAATAAATACGGATTTCACATGTACTCCCCGATGGAAGGGACGTACAATTGATAGCATGTTCTCTATGCGCCTGATCTTGTTTTGTTTCAGTTAACTATTAATGGATAGAGTTTATCTAAAGAATCTAGAATAATGCGCATTCGATTGCTCTAAATTTATTTATCGATTGTTCTATCATATCATAATACTGTTTCTTTACTCATCAATAAATGAATTTTGCAAACTTAAAAGAACATTTACTTTGCATTACAGTTCTTAGCAAATAAAAAATAATTGATTGGTACTTGTTGAAAATAGAAGTTTAATCCATATTATAAAGTATAATTAAGTAATTAAGCGATATATTTGGTCACATTCCGGTTAATTCACAACAAACTTATATCATCACACAGTTCGTATAATGAATCATTAAAAAAGGGAAGACAACAAATTACAAATAATTGGGAGGTCGTACCTTCTTTAACTCTGATATAGGTCCAATCGAAAGGGTCTTAAGGACAGCAAATAACGGACGCCCAATTATCGACGCCGCAGAGTATCCTCTTTGATCCTGGCTATTTTCGATTCGAATATCACCGTTTCCTATACCATTTTTCCTCCCTAAAAAATATCCACTCCTCCACTCTCCCGCTGGCAGAGGGCTAGTCATTCGTTAGGCTGTCGGGCCGCCTGGGGCAATCCGGACAATACCTTGTTGCCTGTCAACTGGGCACAGCCGAGGCCCCTGTCATTTGTCTTGGGGGAGAAGGGCAATGTGGGGAGGCGATTTTAGGGGAAAGGGGTGGAGATCGTTTTTTTTTTTTTGGTGGCGGAAGTTTCCGGGAGGGGGCCTGAGGGGGCGCCGCCTTCCGCGGTGCGCTCCATTATTTATCCGCGGGGATGCGTTGCAATATCCTCCGTACATCCTTCCGATTTTATCCTCCGGAAAAAAGGCGCTCGTGTCAACTGCTGTCTCCGGAATTATGATTTTTTTACGATCGTCCGAAATCATAACAAGAGGACTCTTTTTCGGACGGCTGTCGATCCTTGGATTAAATCGCCTCTGAGATGCTAACACCGCTACCGATCTGCCCCGTGGGCTCAGAGTGGGCGGAGATGGGAGAACTCGATAGCGGGGGACATTTTAATGGCCAAACCATGTTGGAATTAAGCAAAACAAAGACGACACATCAATTAGGGGAGGTTCTCTCTCTCCTTTTTACCCCCTCTTTTAGTTATATTTTACCGAGAGCTTTTTCTCTTCGCGTTCCTCCATTCTCTTTGCTTATTATCCATTTCCTTTTTATCGGACCTTCTCCCCATTCCATCCGTCGTCGCTTACCTGTCGTCGAGAACCTCACTCCCAACGACTCCCCTCCTCAGTACATTTATCTTTCGACGTCATTTTTACAATCAATCGCCTACTCATTTGATGGCGAAGTGATTTGATGGTGAATATATGGTCTCTCCGTTACGGATTTACAAATGGATATCTTCCGTAGAACTGAAGCAAAGCGAGTTTATTCGACTAGTATTTGTTAAGAACTGATTTTAGACTCGATTGCTTCATGGAAATAAAACAAAATGTTGATAGTATGAAAAATACCACACAAAATAAAAACTTATTCAACGTTAAATACAAATATTTTTCCTATATGGTAAGAATTACCGTATTTCCCGGCCGATCAGACGCACTTTTTTTCTCCAAAATATGCTGTAAAATTAGCCTGCGTCTTATGCGCCGATGGTATACGGATATCACGGTTATAACTTCGTCCTATAATAAGCAACCGTTTTCACAGGATAAATGAATACCATTAAGTATTTTTTAGTGTATCAGGTTGTGAAAATAGTTCAGTTCATTAAAAATTTTGATAATAACACTTTTTTGAGGAAAGTGACGACTCCCGAGAAAATATCTACGCGCATGATTTTAGCAGCAGTGGTGAGGAATTTCTGAGGTTCTATGATGAATAAACTCTGATATATTTGCTAATTAATTTTTTAATATTAAAGTTCCGTTTTTATGTAAAATGTTATCATTAAAATTCTTTTTCGCATAATCCAAGTATTTTAGTTTTTTCGTAAATTCTAACCTAAAAAATCCCCGTGCGTCTTATAGGAAATACGGTAAACAACAATTTAAATCTCCTTAGTTTAAACGTGCAAACGAACGTAACCAATAACTCCGATGTTCCGAAGTTAGAAATTTAAAAATTCGTCGATTATCGTATGTTCCATGTATTCAATCAAAGCAAACTGATATATGTTGGAGAATATGTTTTAGTACCTTTGATGCACAATAAAAAGGTTTCTGATAAGATATTACCGTTTTAAAAAGCAAAAAGGTGCAGAAGAAAATTTAAAAGATATTAAATAATAATTTTAAAAGTAATTAATGTGTAATTTGTACTAAACTCCAACAAAATTTCCATTTCGGTGGATTGATTTTAACACGTCAAGAGTTACTGTTTCCGAATATAATAGAAACTTTTGTATTAATGAATTATGCAAGTAAATGATTCTAGAAAGAATGAGGGAAAGGTAGATTTTTTCAAATTGAAATTTAGTTGAACTTTTGAATAATCGGGGAACGAAGAAAATAATCATATTTTAGTATTGTATGTCTTGAATTTAATATGCGATTTAGACTTTAATATCAAGATCTTTAATCAGCATGTGAGTAAAACTTACGATTAAATAACAGGATGGAACCATCATGGTTGGAATTGGTTGTGGAAATATTTCAATAAATATCGGAAATGTAACAGAGCCTCTTTTGCTATGAAAATATTGATTATTGTTATGAATAACTCCTTTTTCTCATCATTTATTCAGAATTCGCAATTTAGCTCTTAATAATTCTGAGAAACTAACATTTTAAGAATTTGATTATTCGCGAAAGATATTTCGTAATGAATTTTCTGCAGATTTTGTAATACTATTAAGAAATTCAATTCAAATCATATTTCCATCAATTTGGACAACGTTCTAGAAATTATCCCGGCTTATCATTTTAAGGAATGATTCTCCTTTTGATGCATCGTAGTATATAAATATGCCAATAAAAGTAAAGCTGAAACTTAAATATTGTAATTGAGCAAGAAGCGTCTATTTTGAGTTGGAGAAGATCAGAAGTTATATTTAGAGAATGAAAAAGGGATGATTCCATGTAAGAGGTAGATTTAATGACGGTGTTCAGTCAAAGCCGTTCTCGAATACGCTTTGCCTACATCAATTAAATCAAAAATCGAGCCGTCCTTCATAAAGAAACCAAGTAAATATTTATCTCCTGCTGTTTTGTGGGGACGCATAAACTTGCCGAAGTTAATTAAACGTCTATTGATTAAAGCCATCAATAAATACATGGAAAGAATCACGCTCGACATTCCAACCACCGATCCTAACTACGATCAGAAATTTATGAATGAAGTAATGCCGCCTCCAACGTTCCAAGAAAAGTACCAACACGCAACTTCATGCGATTTTCCTTCAGCGATGATTTTCATTTGACTATTTTCTGCAATTAATTAAGGAAGTGAGATATAAGTGAAGTCGGAGTCCGGGAAAAGGAAATGAGTGTTGAGAGGCAGCAACTCCCCAAGAGTTGCGAACTGGAGAAAAGATTGAAGCAATTTCGACGATTTGACGCAGAAGTTGGAAAGAGCCAAGGTTTGATTTTGGGAAAAGAGCAGAAATAAGGGAAAGTTACAGCTAATGGAACTGGAAGATTTCGACTGAATTTCATACTAATATAAATGTTTTCTATTTTATTTTTAAATATAATCATTCAGAGTTTTCTCAATACTGTTTTATATATATCTCAAAATCTTATCAGAAGTTAGAAAAAGGAAGAATAGAATAATATTTATTTCGCTTATATTAACAGACGAGAATAATTATATAGAGGGATAATAAAAACTAATACTTTATTTAAACAGTACATTTTATCGCAAATATGGTGAAATGCCTTACTTTATAATAACTCATTTCCTATTGGAACATGGAAATGTCTAACCTGCAAAGAAATCAAAAAATAATACGAATACATTTATTAATATGCAGCAGATTACTCGGATGCAAAATTATTATTAATCGACCGGGGTGTGAAGCAAGACGATCATAAAATTTATTCTCAATCCCGTAAATTTAGGACCCTCTCTTCGAATGTTTAAAAAAACATGAAATATATTAAAAGCTATAAATAATAATAAAATCTCTCATTCTCTCGAAAGTTTCAAAATCTTGAACCAAAAACAACTATTTTTTTCAAATATCATGAAAAACCAAAAAAATATGTACAAAAATTTGTACTTTGGGAGTGTTTCTGTTTCGGAGAAAGCTCTTTAATTTTAAATTCTTTCTTTTGTATTAATTTTAAGTATCTTCGAAGAACTTCTAAAAATCTATCATTTAATTGATAAGCACAATAAAAGAGACCATTTACCATACATTTAAAAGTTTCCACTGTATGTTAAAATTCAAAATTGAAAAGTTGTTTTCCCAAATTATACGGAACTTAGATGGAAAATTACTGCAACCATTTCCTAATCTTTATTTGAATTTTAATCTCATTTATAAGGCTTTCTAAACATTTGTATTGCCAATACTAATCTGCATTTATTACTATAATGGTTTCAATACGAAAATGGTTTCCTCGCCGTCTGTATACATTTATTATTATCTACAGCATTCTATATCTTATTCTTTAATTGTATTGCATGCATTTTATGTACCATATATTTACCACGATGAGTTTCTGTAAAATATAGGATATATATTCTGTACCATTCAATAAATATGTGAAATAATATTTTTTTAATTGAACGAGGAGCTGAGTTGTGTATGTGTATACATAAAGGGTTACAGATTGCTATTGAAATTAATTTCTCTAGAAAAACTCATCTCTCTAAACAGAATTAGTTTTCATTAAAAGAATGGCACATTTCATTGTATGAAATGATATAGGAACTTCAATTCGATCAAAATATTTAAGTATTTTATAATAAAAGAAAATTAGCAACGAATAGAATATTAAGGTTTATATTTATGGTTTATTATTATAAACTTTATGGATACAAATAATTGAGTATGTTGAGAAAATAAGATTTTCTTTTGTAAAATCTATTTTCTCCACTACAAAATAATTATGAAAATACGCTTAATTTGTTTCGAAAGCAAACTCGGATAACTAAAATTTAACTCCTTTATTCAATAAAATGGGTTGAATGATATCAATTTTCTGTAAAACTTAAAATGAAAAGTTAAGGATATTTTTGAAGAACAATGAATTCTAGTTCAATTATTTGAAAGATACGCACAGACGTCTTTGTATAATAGCATTCATCATAATCATAAAATAAAGAGATAATTTTTTGTTATAGTTCAAGGCATATATGGACTAAAATTTCTAATGATGGTTTTCTTGAATTTAATACATAATAAATTCAAAATCCTTAGAATGAACGTGAAGCAAAAAGTTAAACGCGATTCGTGATCATAAGATGAGCGAGCCTGTTCATAGGTGTTAACATCTCAATGAGAACTAAATCGGCTCTGGAAATCTTTTGAAAGGAAATCTTTTGCAAGACGCGTCAAAGGAAAAAAGGAATTGCCCGAAAGCCCACCAATCCAACTACAGATAGCCATGATGGTTCGGGCGGTCTGATGAATTAGAAACTATGAACTAGTGGTTCGGGTGTTCGCCCAAAACAACCACCGACTCCTTTTCCGTCCTCTAAATGATTCTCCACCTGAGTTACTCTTAGACGAATAGGGCGTTGGAAGCTGGCGTTCAGTAACCATCGGAAAGTTTTGTTGATAAAAAGTTTGGGGAAGGAGATCCTAGGATGTATCGTTGGGAGGGGGGGGAGTTAGACACGGAAAGTGGTGCCTCCAAGTCGCGGGCGTCTACGCCCACGAGTCGGGGCAAGAGAGGGTTCAAAAAAGAAGGGTGAGAGTAAATTGGTGTGGGGAGAAACGTGCTCGTGGGAGGGGGCGGAAACATCGACCTTTCCCAGACACCTATCCAAGAGTCGCCGGTAGGGAGGTTATTGGAGGATTTAAAATGGGGTGGTTGTGGGTGGAAGAGAGGCGGGGTGGAAGCATAATAGAGGGAAGATGGTGGTGAAGGCGGGCTTGAGATTGCAGGAGGAGTATCCTCCCCTGGACCTTCGTACCACCCTCGAGCACGGTGGGCGTGACTTATCACGTCCATTGATGAGGGACAGCCGAGATATGTGGCGAATTGACGGAGGGAATTCCTCATATAAACATCTCATTTGATGGCCGAGGAATTGACATCCTTTTTCTTTTTTCGTGGAACTGCCTTTAAATCTCGAGTCTCAGTAACGGACTTTTGTTTTTAGGATCGATAAAATTTGAAGTCACGTTCTACATAAATTGGAAATGTCGTCCTTTTATTGAGCGTTTACAGGTGGTGATAAATTTCGTTGGTAGAAATAATCGACCTTAACTATTTCAACGTATATTTTATGAAATCGTTTACTGAAGTTTGAGACTAAACTTTACGATGAGAGTCGAGATTGAAAAATACATATTGTAATTAATGTTTTCTAATTCGAAGAAGTTAAAATAGAATTGGATGATTGGAAGGAGCATGTATCTCCAACAACGAGGTACAGTAAGACCCCGCTTAACGCGGGGGATACGTTCCAATAACTTCGAGCGAAACAGCGTTAAACGAGACAACTTAATACATACATATGTAAATATGTAATGGAGATGGGGATCAAAAGAACAAAGAAGAAGAAAATTTATCAGTTCTTGCCGAATTTATCACAATAAAATAAAATATTATGTTTATATTTTTATACACCTAATAACCTTGATGAGAACAAATAAATAAATTGTGACGCAGGAAAGCTACAACGTTTGTATTGGGAATTACTTATACAACATATAGAATTCAGCTGGAACCTTTTTTCTGGTCAGACTAGCGAAAGAGCGATGAAAAAAATGTATAGTATATCTACATATCACCGTCGCTGTAAATTAAACCGCTTTTGGTTGGTGCATAGCCGTTTACTTTGCACGTATATACAACAGGTATCAATACAGTGTGCGATTTAGAGGAACCCCCCAAAAAACCGCGTAATACTGAAACAGCGTTAAGCGGAGTCTTACTGTACAAAGATATCTTTTTAGTGTGCCCAATACATATATATATATATAAAGGAATTAATTGAACAGTTGAATTTTAACTTAGTTGTGTAAATGTCTATCATATCGGATTTTTTTTACACACACGAGTAAAGATATTTTAGAATCGTCTAATTTATATTTTTTTAAATATAATTTTGTTAATAAATTTTTTAAAGTTTAAATTGAAAGAATATCATAAATATCATTTATATCAGAAATATATTGGCGGGTACTAGATGAAATGAACATAATTGTATTGGCTGTACCTTAGATTCGCTAGTCTAATATTAATAAGAGATTATCTATTATCGTAATTCGGAAACTATAACTTTTTATTTATTTATTTATTATCAAAGACCGCACAAACATCCTCTTTCAGGACAATTACAGTGTGGTCGTAAACTAAACAACGGACGTCACAAATATCCAGACCCTGAGCCGGGATTTGAACCCGGGACCTCAGCCTTAGAAAATTAGCATGCTAACTATTCTGCCAACGAGGCCGGCGAATATTTCAATAATATTTATGGAAAATAGTAACTTAATTTCTCTCTAATTTGGATTACTTGGAGAACTAAAGCAAACAGAGTATTACGTGTACTTTTAACACACGAATTTATTCATACTCCCATTCATATTTTTGGAGGAAAAAATAGTACGCCAAATTTCATTTCCCTTACACTTTTTAAGTTAATTTGACGTGAAATCGTTTTTTCTGAATACATTTACAATTTTTTGTCTATTTATCCTTCTTATCATAATACTCGTTGGCTTCCGATCTTTCATTTAGCATCCTCTTTCCACAAAGGGGAGGTCGATGGCTTCCTCCGAAAAGCGTATTGTTCTGGAGAAGATATTATATCCCCCCTCAAATACAATGGCCTCCGTTAATGAGGAGTGGGGAATGAATTAAGCCCTCCAAAGTATCAAAAAAGAAGGGGACTTCTTTTCCTCTTCTTAGTGTAGGTAATTTAATCGATGGAATCATTTCCGTTGAGGCGTTTAAGGGAAGTGAACAAATTTACCATGACAAGATCGACATTTCGAGTGAACGATCTGAATGAGCTATCGCTGCCTTAAATTGCGAGCTACCAAGTAATTAATCGGACAAAAGTTGTGTCACTACAATAGGTGGTCGAAAGAAGACGATTTCAGTGAGCCTTCGGAGAAATAAGAGACACTATACATCGTACCATAAATCTAATTTTCGAAAATCGTTTTAAATAAGCATCCTATATCTTAATATACTTCTCCTATACCTTATGAAATGTTTAACTCCAATTACTGAGCAAATTATAAGACTGCAATAATTATTCTTTTCCATAATTAACAGAACATTTGTAATGATGAATCTATTGTAATGAATTGTAATCTATGAATGATGATGAATGTATTGTATAGGTCCATTTAAATTATTTGAAATTTTAAATAATCTTAAATGCCTTCCCCTAAAAAATATTCAAAGACATGGGAGCCCTACTTTCATTCCGACGGATAATAAACTATCCGTCTTCCTTATCAATATATTTAAACTTTATTATCTGTCGAAATATTCATTCATTATATTGTACTCATCGATACCTTTGGACGATGAGGGAGAAGAAAAAAAGGGTTAAAATGAGGAAGACTTTAATCCGAATTGATTGAAAGAAATCGTAAATCAACTCATTGCAATTTTAAAACGATGAAATCAATCGAATAGTTTTTAAAAACTGAGTATAAATTAAATTAACGAAAGAATTGAATACTTACGGTCAAAATGCAGTTACAATAGTCAAAAGGTTATTATATACGTCATATGTTTATTGTCGTATCATCTCGTTGGAGAATTCAAAAACATGAACATGGCGCATATATTATAGAATATTCAGGGGAATATATAATTAGTAATAACTTATTTGAGAGAAAATTGGACAACGAATTTCGATTTATGAATCAGCTTGTGCTTGGTAAAATTTTTTATTAGAACTAAGAAGCGTATAGCGTGATTATACAACATTTTTGCTTCTTTCGCAATGACTGTTTCTTCATAACCCATTTGAATCTGATGTGCGACACAACATTCACTATATAATATCATAATTCTGATTTTAAATTTTTTATAACCTCAGAAGTAATTATTTTTACATTCCGCATAATTTCCTATGTTGATAAATGATTATCATACAATTTGGATAAGCTTTGTATGAACGAATGTGAGAAAATTTTCACTAAATAATAATTCGATTTATATCATAACACGTAATTTAAAGTCTTTCACTGTTTAAAAAATAGAGATGCAAACAGAATTAAATTTTAATCATAAGAGCATCTAATAAGAATAGAAAAAGGTTTGATTATGACCTTCCTCCAAGTCCGGCCTAATTATAATATAGATTTAAATCATCTAATGATATCTACAAAATCGTTGCTTAAGATTTTCAGTAAATAAATATTCAAGTTATTAATTGGGATCATGGAGAGCTCATTTTCGTTCAATGCAATCGATACCATTACTTCTTTCGAAGAGAGGCAACACCTGTTGCAAATGGATAGGTGTGATGTGGCAGAAGTTTTCATTCCGAAGTAATTCACTTGGATCACAGATTATTTAAATATTGTGACCAAGAATATATTTTATTACATTTCGATAATAACTCCTAACAAAAACACTTAAAAAATGTATACATTATATTTTACACAGTACAATCGCTTTAGTCGCTCGGTTTGTAAATCTCGTTTGAGGAATATTTAGATGAGAAATGACTTCTTTCGCAGATTTTCCCCTAAAGAACCACTGATAGAGGCATTTGGGAAGAATGGAAGCAATGAAACTAAAATATGGAGATACATTAATGGCGGAAGAGAGAAAGTAGGGGGGAGAGGGGTAAAAAAGCAGGAGGTGACAGATGACGCCACTGTCTTCTTGGAACTCATTATCGTGGCTTTGAAAGGAATGAGCTTTGGTGTCTGCTTCCCGAGGACACCAAATCGTCCATCGGAGGGCGTGTTTCTATGAAAAATAACAAGCTATTCCTTGCTCGATGGCATTTAGAATGCTTTTGTCCTTCTTCCAAAGAGAAAAAGAAAGCGACACTATTCGTCATTATTATGGATTTCGCAAGTTGAAAATCAATGGTTTCGACCTAAATATTGAAATGGTATAATGTGCAAAAAATTGTTTAAGACCACTTTTATTCCATTCATTTGTTTGATTGGCAAAAAAAGAAATATTGCCATCATTTAAATTGTATTTATAATATAATTATTAATATAATTTGAGAATTCTTTAAGTTATAAAATATGAAGGAGATGAAATGGAAAGTGGAAATATATTACATGATTAAAAATTGGGACTATTTTTATGTTCAGTTGGAATCTGTGATCCGTATTTGTTCCCTTTTTTTATATACCTATTCCAGATTTTATTAATAAATTGAATTGCATAATCTCAGGTACAATAAGTTCATAAAAGTAATGCAACAAAATATTATTTAATCTATTTTCAAACACAGTTTCTGCAATCCTGTACGAATGCATATTATCTATAGTTACCATGTATCTTAGGTTAGAAAAATATCGAATCATTTCTTTCCATTCTTAGAATTATTATCGAGTTTAGGGTTTGAGAACCAAACAGCAATTCATGATGAGGATCTTCGGTTGGACCTCATCGTTAAACTCAGTAAATCAATTACTTTAAAACATAAAAATACCACACAATAATTGCTGGAAAAAGTCCTACGTATGAACTAAGAAATACGAGAAAATGATACACAGAAAAAAGGAAAAATTTAGTTTTTTTAATAACTGATAAAGATATATAGCGTACTTTCATTGTTTTCCTTAATTTGAGGAATTTTAAAGTTTTAAGGTGACTATACATATAATACATAAAGCATTAATAAAGAATACGGGAAACAGGTTGTAGCTTAGCATGAGAAGTCGTGCGACTTGTTCGTAAAATTAAACAGAAGTGAAAAATAGCGAAATGACTCGATCCCAGGTCTCCCACTTCCAAGGCTAACCACTACTCTTCTTCACTTCGTACTTAATTTACAATGATATCCATCCATTTCATAATTTATTATCGGTAGAATATATAATAATCTCATTATTAATTAAATAATGTAACTATAAAAAAGATTACTTAACGGCTTCTAGTTATGAAACAGAAAGCTCTAGGAATGTTTAACGTACTTTAGAAAGAGCATCACTGCCTTCTAACAACTGTAATAAGGATTATGAAATAATAAGAATCCATAACCATATACCAATAAGAAGTTCATGAAATGAACAGTTTCATATCTGAACTTATTTAACGTGTATCTTAAACGCAAATCTGGTGTCATGCAATACTTTTTACGATCTATAATATATTGTCTAGAAAAATTAATTCAATTTGATTCAGATAATAAAATATCACAACTTATCGTTTGCAGAACGTTTTCATACTTATGTTATTTTGTGAGTAATAGTAGAAATTAAATTAAAATAAAATCAATGCGTTAAAGAAGAATTCAACAAAATCATCGAAAGAGACATTCTATAGTCTAATTAAAGTCATAGAAACAAACGCGTTTATAGGAATAAACAAGTTTTATAACAAGCAAAGATTTCCACTTCTTTAACAAATTGGCGTGAAATAAAGCTAAAACAGTTCATTCTAAGAATATTTCTCTAGGCGTTTCACATACATGAAAAAATAATATATTCATCCTTAAGGTACTGGTCCGATACAGATTGATATTATTAAAGTAAATGCTGAAACGCAGAATCCATCGAAGATATTACCGCACCGATTTCAAAGTTCAATACATCGATTGCAATCGTTAATTTGTTGTTTTTTCTTATTCTCTCTCTCTCATTTTTTTTTTTAATTTCGAAAGACCGCTGCAAGTTTTAAAAAATGTATCCCTCTTTTATGCTTACATCGCTATCATTTTCTTTATGCATAAGTTGTATTGCATGAATTAGTTTACTTAAATTTCATTCACTCTTAAACCTCATTTAAGTGATAAATTTAAAGAATATAAACAAAAGAAAAAAATTGGTCTGAATAACTCGTTAAAAAAAAATTAGGACGATTGGCTTATATGAATATGATAATATACCAAAGATCTTGGCTAAAAAACCTTTTCTGCATTGAAATTGGGCGTTTCATTCAGTATTTTAAATATTATAAACTATATTCTTTATTCATATCATTACAATATTCTGTAGAGATATTTTAACCTATAAAAGCATAACTATGACAATCACTCATCGATACGCATTTTTCGAAAATGAAAATTTTTAAATAAAATATCACAGCGATTATACGTTCCCTCCTTGTTTTTTCATAGATTGGCGGGTTAGTTAAATTAATAATGCTATTAATAGCTAGGCTATTTGAGTGGAAATTAATACAAAGTTAGGTTGAGAATGCAGTGCTTATTTCGTTAATTACATAAGACTTCTTCCAGTATCATACCACCCGCAAAAAAAAACACGCTTGGAACAAAAGAGTGCTCAACGCCGCACTTGCGCCATCTAACAGCGGCGGTAGCTCACTCCTTTTTCCTTGGGAACAGTAAGTGAAACGCGAAGGAGGCGTTCGTTTGCGAGTGTCAGTGGCGCCAAACAGTTGCCCTCGGGCGCCGCCAAACGAGTGCCAGCGGCGTCGCTGTTTCACACTCAAGAGAAGCGCGTACTATTCGAAACTCAACGGATGAGCTCGTCACTGAATCAGGAATATTTTTTTGCTAATCATTTATTATTGGCATCGATTCCTTAAACCTGTTGATTCGATTTGTTCTTAAGTTAACTAGAAATTAAAATTTTGATTTTCTCTGAAATGGGCATTGAATAACACCACGTGAACTGCTAAACATTTAAAACTGATTGGTTTCAGGAAGAGGAGAAACACAAAGCTATTTCTTATATACCTTTTTGGACTAAGAATGAAGATATACAATGTAAATGTATAATGAAAATGAAGTACCTGGTTTTCTTAATGAAGAAAAATATTTAAATGGATATTGTGGGTTGGACAGGAAAATGGATGAATGGAGAATGGTGACTAGAGCTGTCTGACATAGCATGTACGAGTAAAACAAATCACTAGATAATTCGATATTTAACTGCATAGAATGGGAGGCTATTGCAAAAAGGGCAATTATGAGTGACTCACACAAATCGCATTAACTTATCAAAACTTTATGGATATCATATACACTTAAAAATTATTATTCATTTATCCACGACTAGTCTTTGTCTCATGGATACTCAGCCCTCAGGTAATTACGTTGGTTTTAAGAAATTTTTATCGCTATCATCTAAAGCTGTTAATAATAAAATAATATCTAACAATGCTTTCATATGAGTAACGCTTTTGCAATCAAAATTACAAAAGTCAAAATTCAAAAGTATAAAATAATTATATTTAATGCATATTCGAATTTTAAATCGGACTCAATTGATAAAAAGAAAGAATTTAATTTGACATCTATATTTATATGGATTATTCAAAATATAGAGTTTAAAATTTAAATTTGGAAAAATTGTTTTTGAATGAAACTAGAAGTGTCTAGATAAGAAAGGTTGTAAAAGCAAGAAAGAGAAAATGATGGCAAGTCAAAGAGAGAGGAAAGGAAGAAATTAGCATGAGAGGTGTAGAAATAGAAATGTATGTCGTAAAGTCAGAATAGAAGCAAATGGGACGGGAGAAAAATTTGGCGGTGAGGAATGAAAAATGGAAAACAGTTGAGCATCGGGAGAAGATGCAGAGGAAAGGAATTCGCGGAGAAGTGTAACAAATGAATGTATTACGGCGAGACAAGTATTTGGTTACAGAAATATTCCTCCGATATTTCCTTCAGATAAATGAGCATAAATAGTTGCTGTAAGGAAAACGGATGGGAGGTGGAGCAGTTTAGACTTCTGATGGACTGAGATTAATAGGTTTAAGAAAAAAAGTTAACGACGAAATTTTTAATTCGGCAATTTTTAAATGTTGGTTATTTATGATATAATTAACCTAGATTAAATTTAATGATCAAAATACAGTCATTCGATATAATTCACTTAAAAAATTGTCTCTCATATGGCTGTGAGAATGAAATAAACTATTTAGGAATTCTTAGCGAAGTAGTAAATGAATGTAATTCCCTGTTTTTTTTTATTTACTCCAATAGCATTATTGATATGAATAATAATCATTATTAAGTGTTGGTAAAACTATTCAAGCACCCATAAGATTCAAATTCTGAAGTTAATAAACCGAAAGTAAAACATTTGAAGCCATTCACACTATTATCTTGGCTTCAAACTGTACGAATTGATTAAACGGTCTTAAATTTTTGCTCTGTGTAAAATCGAATAGGGTCATTCATTAAACAGACTTTAAATTGTCATAAACTTTTATAATTCAATACATTCTTCCCTCAGATACCCCACATTTTGGATTAGCATGATACTGCCTTCTTGATAACTGAACGAATCATTGCCTCTATCAGATTTCTTTAGAGAGATAATTTAAAAGAATTGCCATTCCGTAAAATTTATCTATTTTGTGTTTTTTATGAGAAATTTCACAAAAAGTTTCGTATTTATTCGTTCAAATTTTACAGTTCATCCTTCCTCCGAAAAAAAAAACATTTTTTTAATTGACTTATTTTATAATAAAAAAGGAAATAATTTCATCATAAAATCAATTATTAAAGTTCTCGTATCTCAATAAACGAACTCGATAATTTTTTTACTGTTTCATCTGACTATCAACTTCCACCACTCATTTTGAAGCAAATAGCACCAAGGGATGAAATGGTGACAAAACGTGAGTAACATTGATTGTAGGAGATATTGGTCGAGGGAGACTCTTTGCTGGTGTCGGAAGTTGAGCGTCTGAAGAATGTCTTGCGAAAGGGAATCGGTTAGCGGGTGTCGGAAGTCGGTTTGCAGTAGGACACCCCTCTCCGAGAGATCAACTGTATATAGTATGTATGTTGGTATAACGGACCCTCTCAGCCAAAAAACGAGATGAGCTGGAGAATACGCTCTACTCTCCACGTCTAATGGACTATCCGTGTTCTTCCCTCTCACGTTTGACATTTTGGGCTACCCTCGTGACGGAGGAGCACGTCTGGGTTTTCAGGATGGACGATCTGCCTCCTCCTCGCATTCCATCAAGGCACTCTCTTCCTGTTACAATTTCAACAACTCTTCCCATTACGAATGGCCACTACAAATAGGAAAACAATATGGCTGAAGATTTCTGAACGAAGTGTCAGAATTGGAGAGGTAGCTTTCAAATGCTAATCAGGTTCCAGTGGATCACTGAATGTCACGTGGAATACGGAACTTTATAGATGCCACATACTTCTTCATATTGTCTATGTAGAAAAGAAATAAGATGTACAAGAGACAATCGTGTCTCGGGAATTCATGGCAAAGAATGTTTAAAAAAGTGACCGTCATATTACAGGTGAGAAGTAAAAGCAATTAAGTTCAAAGAATAAAGACATTGAATTCTGTAAGGGTTCAGATACAGATAGTTAAGACAAGGAACAATCGATGGCAATCTGAGGATTATGGTTGACGATGCTGAATAATCGATGAAATTAGAAACCTTGTTAAATAAATTTCTCTGGCAACTAAAGAGTTCTTAAATTAGTGTCATTAACAGGAATCGTTTATTTATAGCTATTTTTATTATTATTTTATTTATTTTTATTTTATTACTTCTTATATTTCTTTTAATTAAATTGTGATGTACGTTAATGAACTTTCATTATTGCGTTAAATTAAATTAAAAAATATTATCATCAATAATGCATAGGCAAAAAGACAGGTGGTAATGTTTCAATGGTAATAATGTTCGTAATCAATCTATTATCCCTCTTATTTTCTGCAATGAGATTTATTCGCTTTTATATGTCGATTTTACTCATAAAACTTTAAGTACGAAAAGAGAAAGGCAGTGAAAAGTTTCAGACTAGAACTTCGAAACCTAGTGAATAGACAGTAATTATTTTAAAAATAATATTATGAGTATTATATAATCGTTAACTAACGTAAATCGTAAAGGATAATAGGATTAAGAGTTGGTAATTGACATCCATTCCATCATTACTTTAGACACAATTAAAATTTAATAACCTCCGGCGGAAATCGTGTCATATCCTAATAAATATTTACAAAGAAGACTTTGAACGCAGATCGCGATAGGATTCTTCATCGGCAATTCAATCATAAGATGCAAAATGCATTTTCCAAAAGTAAATGACGCACTCTATCATACTGAACAATGGAGATGATGCACTCGTCTTTGAGTGGAACTCTCCAATCAACCAGTCTCTGCATAGCCCGTTGTTTCCTGCTAAAATTTGAATACGTTCGCTTCCGATGCTATAAATGCGGCCCTCTGCAGATACACAATGGACCTGTCGTCGTAAACGACCCCTTGCATAATATTCTCCACCATCTTCCAGATGCTTTACATCTCTTTAGAGTTACTTTACCGCCGAACCACCACGGACTTGTACCACAGAATTTCAAAGGAAATAGCTACCGAGGTTCCTCGAAGGATATTCGAAATTAACTATTCATACAACTTCCGCGGAATCTAATTATCACCGTCTGCATCTTTCTGCGCATGTCCTTTTTTAATCATCTTTACAATCCCTTTTGCCAGTCCATTCTTCTCTTATTCGAATACGTTATTACAACGTCAATTATAAATATACAATTACTTTTTTATTGCTTAGAATATATGAAGAAATTGAAGGGATTGGGAAATCTTTCGGTTTATTTCTCTTAGATATCTTTAATTCGTAAGTATAACTTATTTCCCTAAAATGGATTTTAGTCCCCGAGAACATTAGAGAAAGATTTTAGCGGATCACTTCATTTGTTTTTCCGTTTCGGAATTCATTCATCATTTGACAGGAACTCAAGTCCCTTGTGCATTATGGCTTTGAATTAGGGAAACCACCTCCACTTATCCTTAGTCTAGTAACTTGAGTTGTCGAAGTTGGAGTAGACCTTCATGAGAATGCACTTTTAAATTTTAAACATTTTCTTTTAAAACCTTTTGTGAACTTTCTTTCCTTATTAAAAGATGAGTTCAACTGCGTTTCATAAAAAAGAAGGTCTTTATTTACCGATAATACATTATTGATAAAAACCTATTTTTATAATTTATTTGAGCTGAACCGTCCAAACGTTACAACAGGTCGATTCAAATGGTTGTCAGCCCGATTGAAATTTCATCAATTAAAAAGTTCCATTCAAACTAAATTTTAGGCAAAATAAGTAATTTTCTCTCTCTACTTGAATTATTTCATTATTGAATAACTGTCTTCTTATCTCAGGAAGAAATATTATATCTAGCTGTTTATTTCTATATCCTTATATGGGAGAAAAAGATTAAAGAGCTAAAATTTCCAAATTCTCCATCATTAAACTATGCGATTCATGTAGTCTGTTCGTGTGCTCTTTTGTCATGTTTACCCTCTCTTTATCTTTTTCTATCTTCTGCCAGTCACATCATAACTTTTTTCCCCGCGTTTCGTTTCTTACGATGCCATACTTTACCTTTTATCGACAAAAGCATATTCATTCTATGACTTCCTACTTTTCCGGTAAACTCACGAAGGTGTACGTGTTATGCCTAAAAAAGAGCGGGTATATTTGAGAGGAACCGTTCAATTCATCCCCCTATATCCAGTCCCCCCATAAAAGAAAATCCTCGTGATTCATTATTTTCTTTTTGTCTCTATTTTTATTGTTATGACCGAAGCAGACGCTGCGGTTCCGACGTGTGACACGTCGGGATTTTCAGGAAAAACAAAACGAAGCAAAAAAAGGAATAAATAGGGAGAAAATAAAAAGGAGCCCCTGAAACAATAAACCTCTTCCCATAACCCCTGCGGGAATCATGCGAGGATGCCCTTGGAATGAGCATGCGCCAAAAACGAACAATGAAAGCACGCACTCACAGGCGATTCCTCTATTTTGTGAGGAAGAGGATCGTCTCAAGTGCTCCCTCAAGGGATCCCCTTTATTCTAACCCTCAAAATATACTCCCCTCCCTTTATTCTGCCCATAAATCCCGTTCCCTGCAAGGTCTCCTCAAACACGACGCTGTATTTTCCCAATAAAAGCACGTAATTCTTTTATTATGGACACCGGAGTTCGTAATCGAAAGATTTTTGAGAATAGCTCACGATGTGTCCTCAATGGACGAAGCCACGTGCTCTGTATATTTTAACCTCATGAGAACCATTTCTCCAATTATTTGGAAGTAAACACTTTCTTGAAAATAGAACGAATATTTTAGTTTTTCTGGCACAATATTCGAGAAAAATATTCGTTGATGATAAAACGATGACTTTGATACTATGATACCAATGTAGTCGACGACCGTTCAATATTCACGATGAATCCTTCATGAAGAAACATTGTGATGTTTCGCAAAAAGAAAGCTGGTTGTAAACAGACATCGCAGCTGCCAGACCGAGTAATCACATTAGCACGTTTTCTCCGAATAAGAAAACGTACTAAAATATGAAGCCACTGGTTTCCAACATTTCTCACGTCGCGAATCCCTTCACATACCCGAGACGGTGTTCACTTGCAGGTCTTCTCACATTCTGCATATTGTTTTTACATAGAAAAGCATATGTGTTTGAGGATCCATAAAATTTCGGAAATGTTGTGAGCATCTTTGGAGCATCAGCGAGGGTTACGGTAAAACATATGGTTATCTAAAAATTTATCTTCAAGAAATATAATTTTATGATAATAGTTCAAATCACAATATCATACTGAATAAATATCTTCGTACTTTCCATGGATTATTTTATTTGCACGACCGGTTTATTTAGCGGGCTAACATCATCGGGTATAGCTCGCCAAAGGATACGATCGTATAAAAAAAATAATCCATGGAAAGTACGAACGTATTTATTTAGTTTGATATAATTCCACAAAGTAACGCTTGACCATATTATTAACTATATATCACAATATCATATCCTCTTTGAAGCAATTGAGATCCCATCGATTATCATTCCAGTTCAATCAAGAGAAATCGAACGTTAACTTTTAGAAACAAATAAGAAAAAGAATTCCTTTCGCTTGTGAAAATATTAAATAAAAAATTTCTATTAGATCATATTAAAAATAATTTTCTTCTTGATCTATAGGAAGTTATTCTCTATATTTCGACTAAAAATTCCTGTAATCGTTAATTTATTTTTATCAACTAATTGATTCAACAAAAGTCTTTTGCGAAAGTTGATAAATAATATTCTATTACAAAATAAATCATTATTCAATATTAATATATTATATAATATTCAATAAGAAAGCTCAGGAACATTATCACGATATAGAAAAATAAAAACTTTAATTTTATTTATTCCTTCCAAGACATTCGATAGGCACATTGATCCATCAAATTAAATTATAAAATAATAGTTCGGAGTCACCTTATCTTCATAATTATTAGAATCAATAAAATGAGTAAATATTAAATCAACTTAATCTGATGAATATTATAATCTGAAAGAATTCGAAATAAAACTCTTGTATTATAATTAAAAATGTTTTCTTTTCAATCGAAGCATCTAGTTATTTGTTCTCGTATCTAACCCTAGTTACGACTTCAGTAAATGGGTACTTTTTAGTAGTTACATATGCATGTATTGGGAAGATGGTCCTGGTTTCGGATAAAACACCTTTCGACTACCTTTCTCTGAAGACGCACGTGCGTACCTAATCAGCATCACGACTCTTCCCCAACTACTTTATCCGTGCCAATTGAGATTCATAATGGGAAACGAAATCTTCACAATGGAAAAACACCCACGTCATACGCGTGCCTCGTGACATTGAAGTCATTGTGTGTCCATCTGGAAAGTGGGGGTGTAGGGTTGCCAGCGGGTGCATTTCAAATGGACAAACTGCTTTGTTGTCGGTGGATGGAGGGCCCCTAGCATCCATCTCTTTTGATTGGCAGTCTATCATGGTATTTGAAAGGGATATCTTTGTATGGTAAGCTAACGGCCACTCAAGATTTCGTGCAGAATTTTCACTTCCATTGCTGGACATGCCTATTTTATTTCCTGAGAACGACCATCATTCTATGTTATTATGAATTTGAGAATAGTCCAGCTGACCCACTATTCTGAATGGTCAGGACTGTGTTCCATGATAACAAAGGGTTCAATTTAAATTGGTACCTGAAATGTCGATGGCAAAATATTCGGTAAAAGGGGATGATTCTTTATGATAATGAATAATCCTGTAAGTTTCACTATGAACTAGCGATCTAAAAAACTTCGGAGTGCTGAAGAAAAATATTTGATTGTAAAGATGAAAAGATTTCAAAAATTACTATGTTAAATATAATTTAAAGGAATGGAATCACGTTGTTTTCGGTAATGGATAATACGTTATTTTGTATCAAAGTACGCTTCAATCTCATCCTCCAGTGATGGTTACAATTCATAAGAAATATAATATATAGTAATGAATATACAGTAAAGTTATGAAAATAGTTTACATTTTTAACCACATAACAAAGATGCACAAATTCCCATACATATTTATTTTGTGTATCCAAAAGAAAATGTAGAGAAAATTTAATATCCAATTTAACATTACAAATGTATAAAATGTTTAATTTGAGTAAATTACAAGAATAAGTGTGGAGGAAATGAATTTGAGTAATTAAATACTGAGATTCTAATATCAGTGTAAATATATAAAGGGATAAAATAATTAGAAACTATAAGAATTTTTATTTTTCGTTTGAATAAAATTTGTCAACAGTAAAATATCTTCTATCAATTAAACGCTCAATTGAATTTTGAACTTTCTCCCCAGAAAATAATTTACTATATTTACTGCATTTATATGTAGATATTTGTAGTTACATTAATATGATTAATGATTTTTACCTGAAAAGGTTCTCCCATGACAGCCAATTGATACTTAGTGTGCTATGGAAAACAAGGCCATAAACTTAATTTGGAATTAAAGTTGCTGCCTCGGTTATTGAAACCATCTTTATCTAGAGCAGAATAAGGAAGAGCGCGTTTCGTTAATAATGAAGATCTGAAGATCAAAAAGAGTGCAGAGGTCAAGTTATTAGAAAATGCTAATTATTATACCTCCATGTCGCGTTAAAAAATCTTTAATTTCAATGTGAATATTTTGGTTATTTTCATCTTTGTTTTCTCACATTTTCACTCTGATAATTGCTACCTTTAATTTATTAGAAGTAACTATTACCGTAGTGGATAGAAATTATGTCTGTAGCTTAGTTGAAGTAGAACTGCACATCTCTCGTATCATTACCACCTATGCCTCAAACTCTTAAGAACGCATGAATGTTTATAGATAACTAATTGTCACTAAGAATAAACTCCTAAAAATACTAATTTCCTTAGAACGCTCACTATATTCGAGGGATCCCCCATGATTCTCGCCTTTTACAGAACTAAAGATCTTAATAAGGGAAAGTTGTCAGCTGATTTTGGAAAAAAATTAAAAGTTTTTTTTCGGAAGTAGTAGATGTGCATTTATGTAGGAACAGAAACCAAATTATTTGCCAAGTAACGGAATGAACTCTTTTTATTCTGCATTGGACGTTTTCTTATTGCCGCATATCGGATGAGATTCGATAATTTCTGCGTTAAGATAAAGAGCCCTTTCTTTAAATTCATTCCGAAAGAGATTTACGAGCTCCGGAAGGAATCGCTCGTCCGCAGCCGTACTATCCATACCATTCAACGTCTCAAAGAATTTGTACCAATTACAGTGTCTCCAGCGACATCAATTTCTTTTACGCCTCCGCATGTATTTCCGTATACAATTCAGAATATATTTGATGACTAGCAATAGGAATAAAAACCCACGTTCCTTTATTTCTCATTTTGAGGAAAGGCTATGAGTGAAAGATAGTAAAGTAGAAGTAAGATAGTATCCAAATGAGTAACGAGCTCTATAGTCTATTTTCAAACGAGGAAAAACCTTTTATTCACATAAATATCTCTTCCCTAAAAAGCAACCAGATTCTATCTTGCATTTTAATTTCTTAAAATTTAAAGCATGACAATTATTTACATTCATGACAGGTCATCACTATATTTAGCCTAAAATTTTTGGCCTTGGATTTCTAAAAGTATTGTATGTTTAGCCTTTATTTGAATGTAGTCATATATTATAAAATTATGTATTTTGTAATTTTTTCATAACATCATCAATGAATTTACTCTATGAATGACTCTATGTACGATGAAAACTGATAATTTCTCGAAATATGTTTGTTTTACAATGCGGGAAATTTATTACCATTCTGAAGGAAAAAACAAATTCTTTGAATGGAAAAGGGAAGTTGTATCAAGAGCGAGTCTTGATAGAATTGACTACATCAAGACGCTTGTCGATAATCTGATAAAACTGTATCAATTTTTTGCTGTAAATATGTCATTGTTGATTAAAAATCATGCTATCGTGGGAAAGATTCATTCAGCTAAAAGACGTGGAATTTTCATACACACTGTTCATCAGAGTTAAAATTGCAACTGCCCCACGTATTCTATCCCAGTCAGGTAGGAAACCTGAATGCTTAGAGATGGTTCTTCTACTCCATTCAAATCTATCCTCCATCATTCAAGGCAGAGTAGTCCTTGCACGACATTAGCGTCAACCGAATGGTCGTATTCTAAGGTCCGTGGGGAAAAAGGTTTTTTCGGTCCTGAGAAACGGTTATGTGTCTCCCCTGTGGAGAACGGCCGATCGCCCACTCTCGATGGGAATTAAGGAGCGGCAATGAGCGTGGGAGAGAGGAGTTGCAGGTAAGTGATACGGAGTAGGTGTGATTCCGATAACGCCCTATTTGTTTTGGTGATCCCCGCAGTGATGCTCGTAATAGGCCCTCACTCGGTTCATTTCTTCCTCATCTCAATCGCTCACGAGTAACTCGAGTCCAAGGGAAGTGGGCTCTTAATGGAAGGAGTTTTGAATGGGCCAAGTTTTTTTCTTTCAAAGTTTATATCTCTTAGGAGATATGCGCGCCCATAAAAAGGCTGACAATCGCATTATTTATGTGGAATCGATTGTTGGGAGTCACGCCTAGAAAACAAAGTGGAGAAATCATCGAAATTGATGAGATATGAAAAATATGAGTGTACGAGGAGCGTATATTCGGAATCAGCTTAAGAAGAATGATTTATTTCGATGTAATCTTAAACATGTAGAAAAACCTCCGCAGATAAGAGAATGGCTATGTATTTCGGAGGATTCGAGGAGCGATGTTCCTTACTTGATTTTTCAATTAATGAGCAAGTCAAAGATATTGATGGAAGATACTTATTAAAACTTAAGCAAAGTCATGCCCTTTCAAGAAATATATACAACTGTAAACACTTTGTTTCAACCTAATTAAAACAGTTATAATGTTTTAGAAAATCAGTCGGATAAAATATATAATTTTCAGTCATTGAAATTCTAATAACACACTCAAAAAGAATGATCTCTAAAGCTTGTTAACTATGAAATAAAATATTTTAATTGTTCTTTAATAGCTGTAGATCCTCCACCTATTGATATCACCAGGGTCTTTTTGAATCTGAAAGTTAGAATAATATCCAAATCAATATGACGGTTTACATTTTGAATTTTACCACATATAATTAATATCTATTAATGAAATTGATTTATTGCCATTATAAATTTCAATAGAATAACTTCAGATAAAATCTCACAATCTTACTCTCGAGGGAAATGATATGCAAACCGTGTAAATTCTTTATATGGCATTAATTGCAGGTTTACAATTTAATCAACGGACATATATTATATAAATCTAAATGTTTAGGCGTGGAAAGCTATATTAGAATACATACATTGCAGTAATAATAAACTTTTATGCTGTATGCTTATCAATTTCCTAAATCCCTTGGCAAAGATATGAAGGCTGAAGTAGGTTAAACACATTTAGCTGAATACATTGTACGATTGAAAATAATTTAATCTCAACGTATAATGATATACAGTATCAAAATAATTATTTAAAATCCTAAGAATTGGAAAGCAGTAAGCGTTTATGAAGTCATATAAGAATTTCTATAACTCAATAAATAATAGTATAAATAAATCACGAAAATTCCGAACATAATTATATGTAATAGAAAGTATTCAAAGTAATTGCTTTAACTCGGAAATATAAACCCCTGACTTGCAACATTGTGTTAGTTTCTGGGAGCAATTTACTGAAAACCGCTATTGACTTTATAGTTCCGGTTACTTCTACTTGTTTTCCTTGGACTCAGCATTCATTCGAAGAGCGAGATCAGACTCTATACCCAAAAGACATTCATTTCTTTTTCTTGTTTCTTAATTCGGAAAGACTGAAAATGTATATATATTACTGATTCATGAATTTTTATTATATGAATTTTTCAAAAATTATGTTTTTAGCTCATCAATGATTATATACTTTAGAGATATACAACTTCTAATTTTTGCTCTGAGATGTCTCTCTATTATTTATATGTTTTTCGTTGATAAATGAGATCAATTGACACTATCCTTTCACCATAAACAGAGAAAAAGTTTTTCAAAAACAAGGTAAAAGGAGTACATATGAAGTTAAAATTAAGCATCTGTGCCATTATACTTGAAGACAGCCATTTGTCAGTTTAGCCTGTTGTGATAAATAAACTATTATTAAGCTGTATGTCTGAATTCAAAATTTGTACCATTAACTTTCATCGAAAATAATATTCTTGGCGGATTTCTAAGAGTTTAGCACCCGTTGTTTGTTTCAGTTAATCATATAAGAGCGAAAAGATATTGAGGAAATTCAATTTAGTCCTTTTATTCTCATAGCTGTTTTATAGGGAACCATATAAAGTCATAATTTAATCGAGAGGAGTCTCATAAACAAATCCAAAGGGGGCAATTGCTCGGCTGCAGCTGTATCCGGACTCATTCCGTTTTGCATGGCTTCCAGAAAAAAATATTCCCATCGTATATTTGCATCGACATGTACTTTTTTACTCGTCCTTCTTTATCGTCTGACCTTCAAATTCTTATTAGGAATGACGAAGGAATGACAACTGATACAATATATTTCCATTGAATATTCGCACAGCGAACACATCAACGGTGTATTAGTGTACTATTAAACTGTTTTCATTTAGAAAAATGGCCCATTTTAACAATAAGTTAGTGAAAAAACCCTTTCCTCAACCCAATACTTATCCGAGAAAGAAGATTGATTACGAATTATTCTGTTTCATAAATTTCATTGATATTGTCATTTGCAATTACGATTCGTGTAAATTCCTATGTGTACGAATAATTAGTTTATTATGGAGATCTTAATGAGTATGAAAAAAAACTTGAGAAACTAGAAAATTTTTTTGAATGAGGTATTTGAAATTTAAATAAAGGATTTAAGAATTACTTCATTGGACCAAAACTCAGATTCTTTATTTATATAATAATAAGGTTAGTGAATTCATATTTGAGAAAATATCTCTTAACTTATCATTCAACTAATGCATATCGGTATTTTAATTTCATATTAGCGAAAATTAACCAATAAAATTAATCAATAGTGTATAATTTATTTCACAAAAATATTACTATTTACTTATTTCGAGAATCCTGCATGGAATTTTTCTGTGATAATGGAATAGATAAAATCATACTTTACATGCAAATTCGATGTCCTGAAGTCATTGAAATCCGTTTCCGAAATTAAATGAAACAAGACAAAAATACTCGATCTTCGATATTATAGTGGGCAGAATCAGAATATAACCTCTACATAAGCAATACACATGATCATTACTGTTTGTTCACGTTTTCAGGTTAAAATATTTTATTTTATAGGCAGCATTACTCGAAGTTGTCCGTGAGTTCGTTGTAAATGCAATACAGGAGATAAAGAAATCGGGGAAGAGATGCGAATTAAGTTAGAATATCGATGAGATCTTGAGAAGATAGAGACAAATAGAAGGAAGATTGCTGAAACTTCTAGTCGAAACATTCCTCCATTGGTGTGCAATCTGAGAAAACAACCCTTCTAAAAAAGCATTCCTCCTTATACCAATAAATCCCTTTTACTTTGCTTCTGGAAAGAGGAGGAGTAAGAAACCTAAATAATCGTTATGTCCCGCAGTCACGAGATTTGTCGCGTAACTCCGGCAGTTTCATATTTTTCTCCCCTTTTAAAACCTCAAAATACATATATTTGTGCACGTTATTATTTCCATCTCTCGAGTCACACAATGGAGTAGCAAGGAGGCTGCTTTCGGATGGAAACCGCACGGCAATAACAATAATAATAACTATAAATACTGGAAAGGATGGGAAGACCGTAAACATTGGCTCCCATGAGGGAAAGGTGGGTAAAGCGGGATGCCTCCCCTTTGTATTACTGGTGAATGTCCATACATTCTGCAAGAGACGTCATGAGCTACGAGGAAAAAGAAGTAATATAAAACGAGAGGTTGGAGGACTAAGATGACGAAACCAAGTGGGATCTTGAGGATTACGATGAGGCGTATAAAAGCGACCAAAACTAATCCCTGCTTAACGACGAATTAAGAGACGCGGCGGTTAAAAGAGATGAGACCTGTTCTTAACACAAGGAATAAGGGGAAGGACGCTTTATGTTATGGTGACGATAAAATGTCGAGAAAATTCTAGAGGTCTTTATTCTGCCTTATGTCGCCTAACTTGTCTAGTCTAGGGATTTTATGGAACTAAAAATATCCGTGTTAGGGTTTTCAAATATTGCGCAGAAATGCAGAGAGTACTTGTAAAGTTTTATTGACAGACGATCGTCTAAAACTCAAAACTCATAACATTTAAAGTTTTTTAGAACTATTTTTTCATTAAGATAGTACAATTAAATATATCATATAAAATGGAGAATTTTGTTCTCTCAGCATTATCTGCACTCAAACAGTGACAAATTTCATGTAAGAATTTGAGATTACGTAAGTAAATATTTTGAAAATATAGTAACAGCACACGAAAAAAATAAAATTGTCAAATATATATCACATTTTAGGATAATTTATGCATAAGTACATGCTTTAGCGCGAATTGAAATATTGGATGTACAAATGACATGCGAACTCTATCGGGACTAAAAATAGCAAACTTTGTCATCGAAAAACGATCCAATGGAAAATCGTAACATCTAAAAACGATACCTGGATAGTAATAATCTAATGTAAAAGAAAGTTCGGATAAGACTTTTTATCTCTTGAAAGTTTATAATCTTTGATGGAGCCTTCTAAACTTTTCCTCGAAGAAAATCAGTCACATTCTGCAATAATGAATTATTGAAACGAATATCTTTGTAGTAATTTTACGTACTATATTTGCGATAGTAAAATGCAAATTCGATGTTTGAGAAACAAACTGGAGTTTTGACGAAAAAGCAGGTGATGTAGCACTAATTACCATTCAAAAACAATGCTCTTGTGTTAATATGCTACATTTTCTGGAAATCCTCTTGGGAGGGAAATCGTGCATATATAAACCTGCTGTGCAACATTTTTCCGTATGCAGGGAACTGTCGCATCGAGCAAATGATTTTCTTGTTTTAAAGAATTTTCAGTAACATCAGGTTCGCCAACTCAATGAATTCTTCCGCTTCTTTGCCAATACTTGACATAAACTTTTTAACAAGTTTCACCTGGAAAATATACTTCCTTCGAGAAAACTAAATTAATTGTCCAACGATGTAAAGATAGAGGTTAAATAAACTAACATTTCACTCTTTTTAGACTTTCCTCATCAAAGAGGTAGAATGCATGAAAAGATAGATTCAGAGAGTTGGAGTTAGCGGGTGTAGTAAGTGCAGAATTATGCACACTAGGTCAGGTGAAATGCGATACCCCACGTCTTCTCCAACGTTCTCCCGATACGCATCCTTCCTCAATCGAACCACCTCCTACATCATCTCATACATAATGCGATCCTGTGGCTACTTTATTCTTCCCCTCAAATACTCTTGACCAAGTAAAACGTGCAGAATCGCGCAACCACGATTAAGATGTCGAAGGCGACCATTAAAGTTACTCGGAGAGGTTATTCTACGCCACTCCGTAAGAGGGTGTTGGTTTCACCGTCTTCCTCCTCACATTACGCCCCCGTGAAACTGAGAGCGGGAAGTTTGCAAAATCGTTAACCTCTCTTACTCGCGAGTCTATTGTTTGACACTTCATGCAGAGGAAAGAAATTGCTGCTCCATCCCACATCAAGAGGGTAGCTTTTTAAATAATACCACCGCCATATATAGTATATACCGTATCTAGAGTGTCTAATGATTCCTCGATATTTTTGTTCTCCTTAATATTTTGCTTGAGTATGACTTAGAGTAAAACAATATCACTATATACGTCTAACGTATGAGTTTTGAATCCTTCTCTGTGAAATTTTCTTTTGAATTTAGAATCTATCTTAAAATATAATATTAATACTGCGCGAATGTTTAGCGGATGATATTATAAATGTAATCAAATTGAAAATTCACTTCTGAGCCATCTAGAATGGAAATAACTAATTATTTTTATATATCTATTATATTTCAAAACACGTCGAGGTTAAATGTTCCTTTTTGCCCTAAAATTTTAAAAATAGTATAGTACATCATCTTTCACTCTCATTAAATATTTCTCTTTCAAAGAATAAAATTTAACCTATTTATATTTCTCTTTTATATCAGAAGCATTTCCTCATTTCCAACTCTTATCTTTCACTGACCTTTTCATTTTTATGCTCCACGCGTTCGTATTTAACGAAGAGAAAACCAGAGTTTAAGATAACCGTATGTATCAATGTAGCACTCTTAGAAGCGTTTCATTATGCACAAGAGACCATCATTTAAAAGTGAGAAATGCAGAAAACCCGAGTCTGAGACGGAAAATTACAACATGACGTTTATGTTCCCACAATGGCCCACATACGTATTTATTTGAAATTAACGAGGAATGGGACACTCGGATTAAATCTCGAGTATGAAAGTGGTTTGGGAAGGGAATCTGATGCGGGATATAGGTAGCTGAGAGAAATAACGTATACTGAGAGAATCGGACGTTAGAGACATTAACGTAACCGAAAATGGTTATGTCTAGAATGATGATCTTTCTTTCATGAAATATCGTCGTAAGGGCGTGAGAGCGGACGGAAAAACGGCTCACAAAACGGATCCTTTCAGTTTCAGAGGATGCTAACCGGGTAATAACAGTAATATAGAAGGGGATAAGCAACGCCTCAACCGGGTACTGGGAGCGGTTGGACGTCTCCTCTTTTCGCTCTCTCCATTTGAAAATTCAGAATGAGCGATGGAATTATGACAGAGTGTAATGAAGACGTCACAAATTGAGGTGTATATAAGGAGACTACTGGTAGAGCTCCCTTTTCCATGGCCCACCCAAGTTTTGAGAACGCTTCAACCGCGAGAATGGCTTTCATAAATATTTTCCGATCCGGTTAGAATATAATGGAAGGAAGATAGAGATGCTATATTTTCGGCTTGACTTAAACTGTTTGCCGAGGTTGGGTTGGGTCGTTTGCGGGGATTCGACGGAGGGTCTACGGGAGGATTCTGACAATTACGATGAGATTAATATATTAGGCGGATTGAAGTAAAGTCCAAAAGAGGTACATGAAGTATGTGACACAATAGAAGGATGCTAAGTTGTGATCTTTTTGGGAAGTTACATGGTTCCTCGAATTATTACAGCACGCTCCATTGAGATTCATAATAACAAGGAATTTAAGCTCCACACTAGATTTTTATTACGTTCCTTCTCTTCTGCAAACCCATATCAGGAGAGGATTCCCGCTGAGTTTTAGAACCTGCCTTTATGCTCGGGTAACTCTTCAATTACAACCCCTTTCTTTTCTATAGGAATTCATCAAAAATGCTTTACTTATTCAGGTAAGCTTTCGTGCGCAAGGATATACTTAGTATTTTAAACCCTGAGACTCCATTACGTATGCTTTATTTTATAGAAACGATAGCTAACGTTTATTCCCACACTTAAAGTTGAGAGAAATAAATACTCCAATTTCAATCATTTATCGAAAATTAAGTAAATTATGTACGATTTTATCGCAATATTTTCCTATGACGTAGCAGTTGATGAATGTGTGAACTGTGTTAAATGTTATTGATTTTCCTTCTTTCCCTTTCAGAATTTCGAGAACACCATTTTAATCAAGAGAAAAACTAAAAAAGTTTCAGATGGGAGTTTCAATTCCTCGGGCGAAATGTTGATTAAGGAACAACTAAGGGATAAAATTCGTTCAGTTTGTATTATATCACAACAGACACGGATAGAAAAATCATTCACTTGTTATGAAGTTCAAGATGAAACATTTTTCTTATAGAATTTGGTTAATTGTTTCAATTTTTACACCTGCAAAGTCTATCTTAAGTTGAATGACGAAAATGAAGAGACGATAAAATGAGAAAATCAAAATTCAATAGTCTTAAAATCCTACTTCACCGGCACTTGCACAGTCGTTTCTCGAGATGGAATGATAAGTATAGCATGCGCATTGCTGCCTCAACTTTCTCCACCATGGGAATTGATTACAGACAAAAGAAATAGGTTTTGGAAAGCAAAGAATGTTCTTCTTTATATTGCAGCAAACAATCATCACGCCATCCACAAAGGAAGTATCGCAATTGGAGTCCCAACAAAAGGGGGAAAACATTATTATGACCAGTTTCCTTTTCTCGTTCTTCACCGCCCACCTTCTTTAATTTGAATTTTATTGCTCTCCTTTCTCGAATCAAATTGAAAGGTTTCTCGCCTTATTAAAATTACATCTTTTTATTTGTCTCCTGCTTCCACACACCTGCATATTGTTTTTGCTATTTTGATAAAGTATCAGGTAAACTCAGGTGCATTAGAAGAGAGAATATATCTTTTAAATCTGTTTTCCTTTTGTAATATTAAAAATTTAAAGAATTTATTTCAAATAGACGACCACTTAAGCACAATCTCCCTCTGATCTAGAGATTAACTTTAAGTAATTGAATATTCGAAGATGAATATATGAATGTTTGGTAATCGTAATTAATTTTAATCTAAACTGTATACATTTTATTAATCAATTTTGTTTATTGTATGTAAATTGGTAAATCTTAAGGTGTTTTTAAAGAGATCAATAAAGAAAACTCATTAAAAGAATGAAAACTTATCAATTAAGCATTAGAAGATATTAACTTATAATTTTCCGGATTTCATAGTTTGCAGAATGATTAATAGGTATAATCACTACTACAATTGGCAATGATTAATATTTTGAGTTTATCTAATAACCATCATAATAAAAATCTTGATCATTAACATTTTATATATTTTCCGTCTTTTGTTATTAAGGATAATATTCAAGAAAATTGAATTTAAAAACAATTGGCGATTGTACAAAGAGTTTGTGTATACAGTCGACTCGTATTACGATTGATTATTTTGGCATTCCTTGTTGAAGATAGTCAAAGGATTTAAGATAGTTTGAATTTTTTGTTCGATTTATATTTTAACGAATAAATAATTCGTACTGCAAGCACGAAAGCCTAATTTAATATCTTGGGCTACGTACCGATCTATTTAAACTATATCTTTCCTATTTTTCATCAAATAAACAAACATACGAAGTCTCTTTATATGCATTAGTATCCCTTTTCTCAGTTACGAACGAAGCCCATCATTTTATGAACGACGGTGCGTGTTTTACGACATCGGACCGATTAAAGTCGTTGGTGGTCGGAGGAATGGGCATTATCTTCGGCAGATTGGGGTGCAATAAACCGTTGAATGGGCAGTCTTCACATAGCCACATAAGAATCATTAAGGATGAGAATATTTTGCTCTCATTGTTTTTCGTGAAATTTATCTGTAAATTTATCTCAGGAGACTTTCTTTATTGTTCCCAATCGGCGTGAGATTAAAAGGCAATGAAAAATGATCGAATCTCGAAAATCGCAGAAGATTCTAAAAAATGAAACCCTTTAGGCGTTCATAAGGACTGTTCGAAGAGAGCGCGCATCTATCCTTTTTTGTAAAAAAGATGAGCTACGTTTCCGATAACGAATTTCGATTAATTTAACTCCTATGGAAACTATAACTACGGAAAATAGAAATGCGAGAATTGTTGAGAAAATTTTAGCTATCAGTGTACGTACAAGTATTTTTCTATCCGTGATTTATTATTCAAAAGGAAAGTTTTTGAAATTCTAAAGCGAGGACACTCAAAAGTTATTCTCGATAAGTACGAAACAAAACATTTATTATGAACCCCTAATCTCTGATGGAACCCTTGGATTAATTAATACTCGTACATATTGAGAAAACTTCAATTTTTCTAGAATATAATGATGATTGTTGATTGCTACTTTCAAGATATTTTTAACATTACTTTTATTGGCGTAAAGTTGAATCTGATCGAAAATAATAAGCATAATAAAGAAATTATCAGCAACTGATGGAAAAAAATTTCGAAGGAATAAATATTATATATATATATGAAATGTATCCTTTCATGAAATAAAGTAACTTACTTTGAATCCACGTCTATCAGTTGTAAAACGGTCACTCTTCTTTCATATACCTTCAGTTTTCAATTCCCTTTCTTCCAATAATCGCTTTGATCCCTTCACCTTTCCTCTAAAATCACTATTTAAACATGGTGCCCAGAAACTGACATGGATCCCAGTCAATATTTAATACTTCTGTAATAATTAGATCGTAGTATCATCTTTTGTTGTTTTATTATTTGTATATATTCTCTCTTTGCTGTTATCATTACCTTTGTATATTTTATTAGTTTTATATTTTTTATATTTATTATTTTTATAGTTTTAATTTATCATTTGTTCATCATCAACTGTAAATGGCCTCGTGCTGTATGCTGATGTCATACAAATAAATAAAAATCGAACACCCTATGAAGTCTGTTTCACGAAAAACAGTTACGGAGTTAGTAACGATGGACGTTGATATTTCGTCCTTACCGACGCAAAAACATGGAACGGAATATAGAATATAAAATAAGAGAAGTGAAGAAGCAGAGAATTTGAATGCTGTCGAGGTAAGAAGACCTTTAGTCGCGAAAGAGGAATAGCTGTTGAGAGGCAAAAAGAGAGAAAAAGAAAATGTGAAAAGCGAGAGAACAACTCAGTTGGGGATAATTCACGATTTCTGCTTTTCCTTCTTAGCGACTGTTGGATGGGAGGAGCCACTCAGAGGGAAAAATAGGAGGAGAGATTTGAAAAATACGATTCGATTCACGTAATTAATTAAAGCGAGAGGTTTTGTGGTGTGAGAGAAAACTTGGGTGTTGTGGCAAGTGGGAGGAAGAGTCGGGAAAGAGTGTGAGAAAAGAAAGGAAGGCGAATATTAGCCAATATTTTCCTTCGGAAGTTTCTTTCGCTTTAACCGAAGTTTATATGTACATATACACATCGTTTCACTAATCGTAGGTTTAGGAAAGAATATTTTATACTTCAAGTATAAGTAATTAATACTAAATGCAATGATAAATATATTATTTCATCGAGAAATAAAGAAAATAGCATAACTTCCTGTTTTATACTATAATTAATGCGTACATAATTTTTTTATGAAAGATATTCAATTTCTATATTGAAAATCCAAATCCAACGTTATTGTTACTCATTGACAACCTTCTGACCTCCCGAGGTTTTTCCAAATGTATTTATCATTATTTCTTTTCTTTATTTACCTGAAGTTTGTCGGTACTGAATTTAAGGTGTAAATAAACGTGTGCGTACGTATAAAGCCGTAAAACTAATACGTCTCACCCATAATGTACATATTAGACCATTCCTTAGGCTTAAATCTTTGTCCTCCCTTCTCAAATAACACTCAATTGCGTTCTTAGTCATAGCTGCAATTTCCTAAACTCGGGTCGAACTCAATTTTCGATAAATTCTATTGCGCTATCTTTTCAAAAGATTTTAAAGTTAAATTAAATTAAAATTATTTTAAACTATATTCGCATTACAATATCAATGGTTTTTCCTCATTTTGCTGCTAATTACTGAAATTTCTAAGAAATTATAAGAGAATTCTAATACTCGTGAATGAGGAAATCATTCGGTCGGTTCGAGCCATTGTAACACAAGGAGTCCTTGAAAGAAAAATAATCGGGAGGAGTAATAAAGGCTAACCCTTACGGGAAGAAGTACGAGAATGGAAGAGGAATCAGTCGAAAACAAAAGAAAAACACAGGTTCCTGTGGGACGAGTCCCTCGCTAATACGTCACCTCGTGTCGGCCCCGAAGGTGGCGACGGCGAGGCGGTCTTTTGAGGAACCGTTCCCCGCAAAGCACCCTAACAACGAAGTGGAAGGGGTAGTGAAAGGAGAAGACCCATCGCTTGTTATAGGCTCACTTCTTGTCCACGGTCCTTCTTTATGTCCTCCGACTCTTTTTAAGCCGAGGAAGTGGATTCGGTGTCTTGTAGGACCCTCTCCGTTTTTATTCCTTCGTCGGCGACGAAGGAGGAGCGGGCGAAAGAGAATGAAGGAGGAGGTGTGAGAGAGGACCTTATCAATGCCATCTAGAAAAGTTCTCAAAAACAGAACCTCGCTCATTCCCATTAACTTTTCCTCTACCCCATTATTCTTGATCTCTGATTTATTTCTTCTTTCGAGAGTTTTGTTTGTCAATACATTCTATTAGAATCCTTTTCCAAGAGTCCTTATAACACAGTTTGAAAAGCATTTTGATAGCGATTTACCATTTGCGAGAACTTTGTAGCTGCGTTCAGAGAAGAGGATTTTCGCTCAAATTGCGTGTGATTGGAGTGCACTAAATGAGTGAATATAAAAGGATAATATGTTTTGCGAGAACTGTGACATTAGCATGCTGATAAATATGTTGGAGTATTAGAATAGAATCAGAACTCTTCTATGAAGTTATATCAAGCAAAAGGTGGAAAGCATTTAAGAGAAATGGTCGCAAATCTAAGATAACGGAAGAGGAAGGAATAGGTGAAAAAGTTAATGGAGCAAGGCCTTGTTGGCACTTGGTTTCGACATGGGAGGTGGATCTTCGAACCGTAAATTGGTTATATTGTGTGGAGCTGTAAAGAAGAACGAAGGAAAGACAGGGATTGAGGCGCAATAAGTTCGGAAATAAAAAAGAAGACGACGGTGGCGTCTGGATTTATCTCGAGCATGGCATCATACCGATGGCGCCAAGTGCTTAGGGTTGTCTAAGGGTGTTAAATAGAGGGCGTGAATACCCCTATGAGGTTTAGAATAAAAAAGAAGAAAGGTGGAGCGAAATGATGGCGTGCAAGGAGCGGGTAGAGCAAGGCGCCAGGTAGGAAAAAAGTCGTGAAAAGTATTTATTCTCGTACCCAAACAAGAAAAGCGCATTTGGAAAAAAAATCAATAGTTTTTTGTCCCAAAGACAAGAATCTTTGAGATTCTTTGTGATGAGAAAAGATTGCGCCATAAAAGAAGGGAGGAAGCAAAAAGGTTAAAACAAACTCGCACAAAGGTAACTTGGGTAATAAAATTGTGTTATACTGATGTATATAACCAAAGATACAAGAGTTTTCAATGATGCAGTACATAAAAATGCCTTCTTCTTTTTTATGGGAATCACCCGCGAATAAGATTTCATTACACAAAAACTATCGGTTCTAGAACTATTGCTTTTTGATGACTCGAGATCAAGACCTTATAAAGAGGATTCTGAGAGATTAATTTAATGTCAAACATCAATTTGGATGTTCCACGATGATAACAAAACTTGGAAAAGCTGTGAAAATTGCAGAGGCACTTAAATTATATTGTGGGTTGTTTTGATAAGAGTAAATATAAGGATGCCGAACATATCCAGTTCTTTTATCGTGCAAAGTAAGTCTTTTGTAATCCGATTTAATTTACCAAATTAATACTTCGGCATATATAAAGCCTTATCAGTCATAACATTGACGTATGCATGTAAACAGATTGGGTTATTCACTAAGGAAATCGTATTTTACTATCTTTATCACATTTTGGCATTTAAGTATTTTTGGAGGCTTAGATCGATCGACTAGATTGAGTAATGGGCTCTTTATGTTCGAGAACATATCTGCTCGATATAATTCATGTCAATATCACGTAATTAGATTATGCATTGAGTAACAAATTACAGTAAAACTTTCTAAAGTGTGAGATGAACAATTTCTCTTATACAAAATTATGATAGTCAAAAAACGAGGAAACAAAAAGTGAGGTTTAACGTTAAATAATCTGCTACCTTCTGCATATACTATTAATTCATTTAAATTATTTAAAATAATAGATATTCAGTAATAACTAAAACGAATTTAATGATCATAAATCTATAAGTATCATTGTTCTCAGACAAAAATTAATTATAATAATATGATGAAATTGTATACTTATTATTTCAGCACTTGATGTTTAAAAAAACAGAAATTTCCTTTAAAATTTATAAAGAAGAGTGGTTTTTCATAGAATATGGAGTAAGTGAATAATGAATTTAAAAGTATTCTATAATTAAGATGATTTTGAAGTAAATGGATAAAATTTATGAGATAATATATTTTTTATAGAAAAGTTTAGATGTTTATCTATTAGAAAATTAAACGAAAGAGCGCAGATAGTGTTCAAGTGAATTCGCAAATTTTTTATAAAAATCTCAGCAATACACAGCATTTTCAACGAGATAGAAAATTACCTACATTACCTTCGTAATTTATTGTTTCAGCAACTTAATGATGCCAACAATTTCCTCAGTTGGTGAGGGAAATAAAAGAAGTGAAGTACTACATAATTATTTTAAAAATAGGCATACTTTTCTACATGCATAAAATACTTCCATTAAATTCGAATATCCCCTCTCTTTTTAACCATTTGATACATAAACCCTGGCTATTGGAGGAATTTTGACAACCTAAGCTTTTACTTCTCATCCCATCGTAATAGCCCTGCGGGAAAGGAAAACACACAGACATTATAAACACCTCATTCCACCCACAAACCTTTCCCTCGAAATAAAAAGGGCAATCTTCAGCGGCTAATCCTTTGTGCTCTCACCGCATCAACGACTGCCCTGGAGAGGTAAGAGGGACACGGTGCCAATAAAACGGTAATAAAGGTGCCACTGGCAGAAGGGGCCAAGGAGGGCCACATGCGCCCAGTCTAGTGCAAGTTAGGGACCACCCTTAAAGGTACAGAGCTCATAGATAAAGACTTGCCATACCTCCTCATTTGATATCCCTAATGGGGACACTCATTCCAATATCTCGGTGTCACATTTTTGATAAGAATGATGAAACTGAAAACGTGGAACTTCATCTTTTCTCTTAGCCTCAGGGAAAACGTGTGTATCTTATTCGGAACACGACTCAAGATCTGAAAACAATTACGATTCAATGGTTTACCACTCGTTAAAGTCTCCAAGTACTAGTGTTACTATCGATAGGAGAAAATGTAGTCGTGAATGAATTTCCTTGTTTAACTTTCAGTAACCTTCAAACATGAATTTTAAAAATTATTCAAATGGTTAATAAGACAATATGTTGAGGCGTAACCTTGTGGAAGGACATCCACAACAGTATGGAAGTAAACAAAGTACATCATTTCTGAATTAGTCCGGTTAATAAGACGTCAATTTTCGAGCATATAAAATAATTACCACATCTTTGAAAAACAATGAAATTGAGGGGAAAACACAATAAGGATATTTAATTAAAATTGATTTGTATTTTCCTAATTCAAGATGCGTAAACTACTACGTTTTCACCCAAATGGTATTCTCTACTTTCTCATACCCATCTTTTAAGGTTTGTCAAGTATTATACATTATTTAACATGAGAACTTCTTCCCATTTCCAGAATATCAAATTGTTTAATGTTCTATTCATTCTAAAATTATACATATATATATATGGAAAGAATAATATGATTTGAATAGAAAGTTTATATGAATAAGGATTTTTTGAATTAATAATTATTACTATTACTTCTTTTTCTGTAAATACTTTTTATATTTCGCAATTTTATAAAATGACTGCTTTTTCCAACATTTTTTTCGCGGAAATAAGTAAACCGAAATCATTGTGAATTGTTCGAACTCAATCATTGATTGAGAAATAGCTTGTTCTCGAACGGGCTAAGTATATTGCTGAGGAACGATACGAAATCGACCTTTTGAATCTACCTGATCGTGAGGCTAATTAAATATTCCCAGCAATGATTCCTGTTGGCTGAAACGACGCATAAAATTCCATTTCAAGGAATCGTGATGGGGTCATAAGCATGACACGCTTCCATCTCCCTCCGAGACGCGTGATGGACGATCACAATAAAAAGCAAACCTCTCTGTATTATAAGTAAGCTGGGCATCCCCATGAGATTGCACTCTCCCGCCCTCGTGAATCACCGATACAAACAAAAGAACAAGCCGTTGTTTTTCGTGATACAAACGCAACCACCATCCCGCTGCCTATTGCCCAACGGTACACTCAAACCAGCTCAGTCCACACAAAACCAGCAGGAGCTATTCAACGTAGTCGATTCATGTTTTGCATTCCCTTGTTCTTCCTCTTCGTTTTTCTCGAAAGGTCATGAGCCAAAGGTGACCTCACATTTCATAAAAGCGACTTGAGTTCAACCTCCATACGAACATAGACTCCACGCCAGTAGTTTCACCTCATGTCTCTTCCTGACGCGTGCGTGTATGACTGACCATGTACACTCCTCCGACAATGCAATTAAAATTCATTACTGCTTTTGGAGGACAAGTCCCGATATTCAGATGCAATGGAAGTGCATCGAATGGGCAGATTTCTTATCAGGTTATGTCGTTTCTTTGGATGAAAAGGAGGCGAATGCTTTGGAGGAGGGTGTGGATAATGTGGGTGCAAGGGGTCCTAAGAGGGATGTAGAAGGCCTCATTGCACCCTTTCCCCTCACAGCATTCCCATCGTACATCACTTCTTCCCATTTATGGAATCGGCCGTGACCGGAAGCACGAGGTAAGAGCCACGGTCGATGAGTGGTGTATGTAAGGACTCATCGGAGAGGGACGCATATCATTTCAAAAAAGGTCAGCGTGATTTCGAAGCAAATCAAATGATAGACTCTTTGAAATATAAAGCTGTATTTGAATTCGGTTGAAAAATAGGTTTTATTTATAGATGCCTTTATATGATTCCTGTAGATTCAGTCGTCCTATCTATTAATAAATCTTGAAGGTACATCCTCTTTGTGCGTGCGAAAGATAATGAACATTAAGGTTATTAAAATGAAACAGTATGTTTTAAAATAGTGTTGTAATTGTAGAATGGTTTTCCCTGGATAAATAATCCAATTGGGACCTATTTACAATAAAAATAATAAAATACTATTAAGATTTAGTGCAAAAGTACCTTATCCTCTCAAACTGCTTTGTATATGAAGATTTCCATCACACATGAATTCCTCAGATTCCTAGTAAATCGTCAAATTAATATTCAATAAAATTGAACCAATGTGTGTTGACAATATTCCAAGGCAAATACTTGTCCGATGCTGAGAAACACTCATGAATAGATGAAAATATATTACATTTTTAATTTTTGTTCGTCTTCATTGAATTATAGCGTAATAATGACGAACATGTTACATACGGAAAGAAAAAATATTATCCTCAAAAATTTTCGTGGTAACTGAAAAAAAAATCTTGTGCTAAATTTTTAATTATCTGAGTGATGACAAAATTATCTATCTTTTTAATTATTATCGACCCCAAAATTTTCCTAAATTAAATAAAAGGGAATTAAGTTTCATGATATGAATTTTAGTTTCAACATACTTCTTTATAAAAGAAAGCATCTCTGGAGCAATACAAATTTGTACTATACTATCAACTACGTTAACAGATTTACCACGTGAAACGACGGTACATAAATGATTTTTTACCTTCGAAAGGATGAATGGAAAATTAAAGAATGGGAAATAAGACCAAGAAAGTAAACACTTCCCTAAAAAGTAACCGTAACTATACATTCTGTGGAATGAAACATTTTCCGTACTAACGAGTAGATTCCATTGCTTCTAGAGAAGAGACTAAGTCAAAATATACCACTTAATTGTAATTACTCGCATCAATCGCGTGACATGGCCTCTGAGAGCAGACTCTTTCCATGAGAACACATTTATTGAAAGAACGAGATCCTTCCGGGAAGTATAAAATTTGACGAAAAGCACAAAGGGTGAAGTAGACGTGTAGAGGAAGAACCTGTGAGTCACCACCGGAACACAACTCCCTACGAGTAACGCGACGCATACCAAAGAAGAGAGATCCTCACACCACATTTATCAACTACACCCATCCTTTTATACTGCACATTCTCTGTTCATTGTTTCCCAAAGTCAGCTGTGAGGAAGACTCATTGAAAATTATTCCCAAAATAGAACTTTTATCTAAATAAATAGAGATTAAGTATATATCAGGCCTAAGGTCAATTTTCGGAAAATATTTTTTTCAATTCACATTTTCTGAAACCTAAAATAAATACATTAACAAATTTTTAAACGAATTCACTACGATACATCGTCAAACGAAAGCAATGAAGGAGAAACAAAAATATAGACTATACATGTATTTTTCCAGCATTTAACCCAGATTTATAATACAAGGTATTCCTATACAATTATTTGTAGCTTAAGCAATTCGTAAAAATTAGCATGACAATGTTATATTACCACCCTTTGATTACCTATTATTTAAAATTAATTTTCCTCAAAAAAATGGTTCTCGGACCTCGAATATCTATTATATATAGACGCTTCGGGGGGATATATTTACATAACATTTACATTTACATAAATACCCCGCAAACCGCCTTGTGGCGTATGGCAGGGGGCCGATATATATAATATATATAAATATACATAATGTATCTATTAAAATGGGATGGAATAGCTTCATTTTTCTAATCAAAATGCATTTTAGCAACTGCAATTAAAGATCGAGAAGCTGTGTATCTTCGATGCTCATCGAGAACTAGACTAAGGTAATATTTAATCGCTGAATCAGAATTATATTCCATCGAAATCGGCTTAATTAACTTGAACATAGGTTTTCTATCGCATATCTCACTCACTTGGTTATCCGTCTTTTCTTTCAGATCTAAATATTTTCCTGCTCCTTTGTCAACACATCTATACATTCCATCAATATTATTTCTCCTATATCGTATTCTAAGACTCTTTATCCCTCAATATCATCCACTGATCCTTTGAAGTGCCTCTCTCTTGTGGGCACTAATCCATGTATCGACTCGGTCGTTAATGGTGATTGATTGTGCCGTATAATAGTTAACGTCGTGTTGGTTTGAGGAAAAAACGCGGGATCGTAAATTTGAGGACAAAGAGTGTCTTTGCATAAACGCTTAACGATGAGGTTCAGAGAAGGCAAAAAGAAATTTTAAATACCTGTCTCGCGTATATTGATCCATAAAATGTTAAAAGCTATTATTACTCGAAATATAATATACTTGACTTAGTTCGGGAGTCATTAATTACCTCTCGGATCAAGTAATTCTTGTTGATCGATTACTTCCGAAATCGCGATGATGTTTACTCGCTTCGAATATGAGCATCTTAAAAATCGAAGGAATTTGGAAAAACTTCAATTCATGTTATACTATGAGTGATAGTCGTCTCCACCGACTTGTATCCATTTTGAAAAGCTGTGATGAACTCAACATAATATTAGCAATGCTTACCTTTGTGGTAAACAAAACTTTCCTCTAATTAATTCAAGACTCATAGTTTTCCTTCATCAGATGAAATTTCTTTTGCTAAACCTCATACTTAATTATCACGAGACCGTTGTTTTACTCCTGAACACTGATGCAAGGATCTTGCAAATAACGGAAACCAAATACAAAACAAAATATGTTACATTAAGAATATTAGTTAATTTTACAAGTCATTCGAATTAGAAGATATTATTATTATTACTGATTTCTCGCACTATTTAGATTTAAATTTTGATTAAACTTCATGAAGAAGATGTGGAATGTGATCGATCTGTCGTTAAAACGTCTTAAATCCATGACAATCCTTCAATTGATTCGTCACTACGATAAATCTATTTTATAGAAGCGAGAAGTATAAAGCTTAATGTAACGTTCAGAACCTGATGGCAGACTAAAAATAATGACATTGAAAAATTATATAGGTTTTCTTTCTTCTTCATCAAAAATTTAAATATTTTTTATAATTTATTTAAATATGAATTGTCTTGATATGAATCTAAATCGTAAATGAGTTAATATACTCTTGTACTCACACATCTAAATTTTATTAGAAACTTATTTTCTCCTCTTTTACAAATTTTTCATTTCTATTTTAGTACACTCATTTACGAGTGTCTACTAGTGAATGAGGATTACTCGAAGACAATTTACAAGGATCATTCTCTTACATAGAAATTAAATTTTGAAGGCTTAAATGATAATCGGAACATCAGCCGCCTTCTCCGTAATATTTTATTGGTTTTGTTCAATGTGTGCTCATCCATGAAAGCAATCCGGACTCAGGAGACAGTTCATCACAATTAGAATAAAATAAGTACTAGATGCAATCCCTACTCTCCCTTACACATCGAACATTAAGGATCTAATTTTTTATGCTGAAAACTTTCCTCTAGGAAAGCATAATAATTTCTCTCAAATCACTAGCGTACTCATCTTCTATACAGTTCTTACAGTCAGGAAATAAGTAGAGCTTACTGTATGTACCGTCCCCTGAAAAGTAGGCTTTTATCGTTCACAGCGCCGGAAGCCCAATAGACCTGCCTGAGCCACTGAATTGCCTGAATATTATTTGAAAAATGTATTACTCAACATTTGTTGATATCATTCAAGAATCTGGAAAGTTGCTTCCTCATAAATTTATCCTAATTTTTTCCATTCAGAAATTTCCATCATTGTAAGTCGGATTTCCTCCAGAATACTCTCTCATATATCTGATCTCTAAATGTTTCTTAATACCTCAAATATATATTCTTTACTCGATATTTATTTAGCAAAGCTGTTTCTATCTCTGACTCAAGTTTTTCTTTTAAATACTGACAATCCTTTAGTTCACGTCGATCCCCAATGCACCATGAATATCACAACACTCTCCTTTCTTTTTCATTTTGCGATATCTTCTCCTCATCCATGTGTTCATTTAAACGCATTTCGATGAAAATTATAATGGTTCCGTTATTTTCATCACATTTCTTGTCCTTTACGGACATCTACCTTTTCCTCCGTAATGAGGACTCCTAACGATGGGTGGAATTCATCTAAGGACTAAACCACCTCTTGGTGGAGTCGCCGGGATGGCGCCGTCCGCCCCTCGTCAAAATCTCCGTTCCCACGAAACGTGGGTGACACCTTTCGGACAAATTTGCCGCTGCCTCGATGGCGATCTACGATGGAGTCTACGGCCCGGAGTCGTAAATAATGGGGAGTTAGTGGAGGGACCTTCTATTAAGGCGTCCAATAAAAACTCGCCCATTTTAAATCTGGAAGGAAGCGATCACCCAAATGGATGAAACATCGCTTCTCTTTTCCGTTTTCGCTAGTTATTTGTTATAAATTTGAACTTTCGGCCATTTTAGATGAATGAGTGAAAGTAGATTTTGTGCGTGGGACTGAAGTTTGAAAAGTAAGACCATTTCATGATCTTCATCATGTGTTTAAAAACTCTCCAAGGGATATCAGATGTGTTATCATTCTATTATAAAAAACGAATCGTTTAAATTTCAACTAAATTGATTGTTTCCAGCATAAAAATAGGGAGTCAGTATTAGTTTTATTCAGCCTGGGAACGATTAAAACAAATTCCAGTTCACTTTTAATGTCATCTTTCATTCAATCATCACGTGAATCTTCGAATTCTATGCCAATAAGCTCATTTTTTTTAACTCTATTTGAGTTTTTCAAGAAAATTTCATCATCTTTATGCGTCTTCTTAAGGTTAATCAATCTCTTTCACAGAAAAATTCATTGATAAATCAGTTTTGGATTAATTTAGATTAGAGAAATGTATTTTAAACCATTCAAAAAGTCTCCATAGGTGAGGATATTGGATGAATACGATTTTCAAATAACTCAATATCCAATAAATTAGGATGGGAAAGAATTAATATTACAAATCCCTTTTAAAGGAAATAAAAATATTTATTGCAAAATGGTTTGAATGTTAAAGTAACTCAAAAGTATAACCCTATCACCATATTTATTGGAAATTGAGGGCTAAATTATTACTTTCTCCGTCAGGTAATATCTTGTCGTAATACATTAAATAGCATGCATGTCCAATACTTTATAATTTGATGAAAAAAGGTAGAAAAAATAAAGAGGACAAAAGAGTAATAATATTAGCTACATGTTTTTCAGGAGATGTAAAAAAGGTAATCTTATATAATTGATGTATGAATGAATAACCAGAAAATGTCATCATGGAAATGAAACCAGTCGTAATTGTTAAAACCTATGGAAGTTAGAAAGTTTTGATTTTTTCTCTTTAGGTCATTTAATATTTATAAAATCCAACATCGATTGTTTTTTTGCATTTAATTGTAAAACAAACTCCAAAATTTTACAAATCATTTTGAATGAATGAAATTTCATTTTATGTTTTGACATTGGCTAAAATTATTTCATCAAATAATATCTCTAGATTGTATACATTCCGGTGTCTAACAATTTAAAAAATATATATAATTCATAATAAGTTCAAAGCCAAATCACCAAGAGGCTGCTCAGAATGAAAGTTGTCCCTTCGAGAAGTTATACATATCATATTCAGACAATTGAGGATAATTGTTTACAGTAGCTGCTATATACTTCTTCATCTCCTTTTTATGGCCGAAATGAGCTATTTAAAAATGGTCGAGAGAACGAGATAATATTGTCTCTATCAATGCAATAGTACATCACCGTAGATCTGCATAGTAAGACTGCATTAAACGACTCCCTCGATCCACTGTAAGGGTACGACATCCGCTTCGACATCAATCGCCTTCCGTCCACAGTAATACGATTCGTGAAATGTCACCACTTCCAAAAGAGAGGGCTCTTATTAATATTCCAACTTCGATTCGTACAAGCGGTAAGTAATCCCTCAGAAGGTCATGGAAGACAAGAGGAATCCACGCCCTTAACTCAATCGCACCACGATGACAACGACGTTTCCGCTCAAGACAATTTATCGCCCAAATAGCGCGACAGAGCCATTGACCTCGTTCGGATAATCTTATGTATCGCCACCGTAAATAGGCGTAGGCGGCGACGTTGTTAAATGCGCGGAAGGTATGCGAACAGTATGAGAAGACGCCAAAATGGTTATGCGACGATGGAGGAGTGACTTCCGCGAAAGGATTCACTCTCGATGTTAAAGGGGACATTACTGGCTGAGGAATGCCCACCCATGCCTCCATTGCTTTCCGAAGTAGTATGGGCTGAAGGTGGATAACCGGTGTCAGGTGGAGAAGATAAAGCATGTTACGTTGTATTTGTTGTAGAACTGCAAGACAAGGCTAAATCCGTTGAAGGGTTCGTTTTGTTACACTTATGTTGAACTAAATGCACTTACATTCCACCCATGCTGCTTTGAGGTTCATATGAATTATATTTTTATATTCTCCATCTTCGCTAAATTCTTTAGCCAAAAAGACAATACTTTCCGTTAATAAAAAAATTCACCCTTATCATAGGGACGAGTAATGCTTTCTTTCTGAGTCGGTTATCAAAGATTATTATGAGAACTATTTTGAGATACAAAATAGATAGTGCAGTTTATGTGTTACACTTTCGTTTTTTCGCATATGTATTAGTTTATATATATATATATATATATATATATATATATATATATATATATATATATATATATATACATATACAACATTTCTTTAAGTCTTTTGAAACTGTAGCGATTCTAAATTCGAGATATGTGAAAAGAGGTGAAAATTATGCGATGTATATGACACTTTGTGGTACTTATACATTTAATAATCTCATTTTATTAAATTATCACGACTATAGATGTTGTAAGTAGAAAGAATTATCTAATATGGTATATGTATAATAAATATGTTAATTTATCATTAAATGCCACACAAAAATTGACAATTTCCTGGACAATAACAGTGTGGTTGGAAACCTAACAACGGATGTTCACAAACATCCGGATCCTGAGAGGTTAAGATTCTCCTCAGCTGGGAATTGATGATTGAACCTTATAATTAGAAGATTAGCATTCTAACCGTCCCGCCAACGAGGCCGGCGAAAACTCTAAGCATTTCCTAAGGCTGATTCGTTTTATCAAATTTCGGCGAAACAATGTTCTTTTGAGTAAGAAAAATCAGTTATAGCAACAAACCATAATTAATGTAACAGTCCACGATCCAGGTACTTTCTAAGTCCACAAAATATCTCAGAGAGAATAAGAATGACTCTCTGAACTTCATTCCACCATCGACTTCACGTTTTTCTATTTTATTTTATGCGGAAAAATTCCTTCGGACATTATGCTGAAAAATACCGATCTTTTTTTCCGGAAAACTTCCGCAAAAAGTGAAGGGGGAGGACAGCGATGTGGTTGAAAACACCATTTGGCTGAGAACACATCGCCCAGGCGCAGGCGAAATTTAAAACATGAGCGAGACTGGGAATTATGTATGTAGAGAGAGGCGTCTCTCGTGAGTTTGGCGGCAGCCGCTGCAGGGAACAAGACTACGGTCGAGAAATGAAGAACACGAGGCTGTGTTCTTGCGGAAACTCCAGTTGGACTTCGTTTGCTCCCATCCTGTTCTCCTTATGCATTCGTCCGAAGCACCTCGGAAGTGACATTGTAATCACCTCTCCCGATATTACTTTTGTAGTGGTAGTTTCACTTCTGCCTCATAAACGGAATGGCGGCCAATCGCATCTTTCCCAGCTGTCCTCCCTTTCACACTCCTCTGCATTTACACGCGTTTCAGAATATCCCCATTCCTTTTTTCTATCGATTGCAAATTCCTTTCCTTAGATAAGTGCCTTCGCTACTTGGACTATCTTGCTTGCGACATCTGCTCGACGAATGAGAACTTATGAACATTGTCTTGAGATTCCAATTATGGGAAACGATATTTCTCGTAGCGTGTTTGAATAGATCGGTTTTCAAATAGATATCTCAATGTATTGATTAAAACTCCTTAAAAAAAATATAAAAAATTCACTCAATAAAGAATTCAGACTCCGAAATTTCCTTTACTCAGAATAATTTTTGATTTGTCGAAAATTGCATGTTTAACATATGATAGCTTTTTTGAGCATAAAACATAATAGATGTTGACCAGATCTCAAAAAACTGATACTGAAAATTTGTTGTGTTTTGATTTTGCAACCTCTTTTCATTCTTCAGTGAAAAGTATTTCAGAGAATCAAATAAATAATTAAGTATATTATTTCATCAAATATATTATGTAATAATCAAATAAATAATATATGATGTTGATTCATAAAATATGTGAAACAACGGAGAAAATATTCAAATTCTTTGAGCTATTAAGACTTATGACACTGAATGCTTATAATATATACAGTTATTACAATAACGGTACCGGTGGATTTTTGATCGAAATGAAACCAAGTCATGCATTGATGTACATAAATCATTATAAAATTTTATAAAACTGTACGAAATATTTTTTATGTACTGATTAGTGATTCTGTTGAATTATTTTTCCTTTGCTTCTAAGTTTGGTTATATTTTTTCATTAGCTGACAATTGAATCTTGATGAGACTATATTCTTTTAACCATATCAGAGACTTTCAACTTTCATTGACTAATTCATCTTTGTAAATATATTGAAATCAGCTATTGATTGTTAGCTATTCTGAAGCTTTTATTACGATTTAATTAACATTGAGTTGAAACTGCATTATTTTATTTAGATATATCATTTGATATCACTTTACGACGCTCAATTAAATGGCTCAATTATTTGTTCAAAATAAATGTTTTTACGCAGACCGTCGATCGATAGTTTTCTTAATGAATTATCTTTATCCAATTCAGTCGAAAATAACTTCAAGTTAAGAGAGAAACCGAACAGTACAAAAGAACAACCATAAAACACAAATAATTACCTATATGAAACGCAAAGAAAAAGGCCAATGAGAGAAAAAGCCAAAGATGAAGGGATGCGGTCGCCATCAGACGAGAAATTTCACGCGTGTATACAGTTGAGTTCGCGCATGCGTCTTCTTTCCGTTACACATAAGAGAGAATAGGTGAATAAGCAGCCAAAGAGGAAACGAATGGAATGAGGAGTATTGTTTAGGATTCGCAAACGATAGGTGACATGAAAGGAAAGCTTACCGTCGTTTTATGGTGGCCGAAGAGGAAAATATAAGCAAATTTCTCATAAATAAATCATTGGTGACAGGCGAGTGTATTATAAAGACAGAGAGTAATTTCTTTTGTCCACATATTCGTTATTAACATTTCTGGTAAGCACATGTCGAAATTTCAAATTTGTAAGAGAGTGAAAATTTGAGTTTTTAGAAACTGCTCAGGAATTAACTTTTTATTGCATTTCCCCGAGAGTTTAAAACGAAGAACTCATGAAGACGGCAAATAATAATAGGAGAAGCTTGTTGGCAACTGCCTTTTCACCACCTGCCGATATTCAAATTCATTCCCCAATGAGCCGCTATCACCACATTTCATCAAAGGCAGTGAATCGCAACATTCGAAATCTCTTTACAGCCCCTGAATAAAGCCTAACAAGGCGATGATGTACACGAAATATTGCATGAGGATCGCCTAATCTGCCATCTTCTTCCCGACGCGCAAATCTTTAGCAGAGAAGGATCGAGCCGCGGCGCCATCGAACGGCAGAAACCTAAAACAGCGTCTGAAGAGTGCGGCAGAGGGCGTCTGCGGCCAAGCGAAGCAGATGTCTGTGAGGTGCGGTCAGGGGAGCCGGTGGTCTCATAAACACACAATCCTTCGAGGCATTTCACATCTATTACCTCATACTGCCTTCGTTTTCTCGGCTCCTCAAGAAGAAGTTTCCTTTTTTTCCTGTTCTCCATCTTTACAAGTAATTACTGATACAAAATATTATTAATGATTTACAGAAATGAATATAAGATGAAGAACAGGAAAATTCTTATTCCAAAAATATTTCTTATGTACTTTTAGAGTCTTTTTATTTCTTAAAAACTTATATTTTCTCTACGATTTCGGGAATAAATTTTTACTTCAAGAAAAATCAAGAATATTTAATCTAGAGATGAAAATTACTTTATGAAACTTTCTTTCATCATTATTTTGGTACCTATGGAGGAGAGAGTCAATTCTAAGTCAGCATACTATGGTATGATTCTATTAAAATTGTTACAATTTTAAAAAATTAAATTATAACGATTATTAATTGCCTATTTTCATATTTCAAGTGTGTTTCCACATGTACTTTGATCCTCTGTTCGGTTGTTTAACCGTATCGTTGGTCTTTCCCTCGCCAATTACATGGACATATTATCAATTTATCGTCTTTTCGATTTCACTATTCATTTTAACCATTTTCGGTACATATTTTAACGACAGTTCATTTTAATAATCCAAATCTAATCTTCACTCTTTTGGTACTTTCCTAAAATTATATCTTCATTTTCAAGTTATAGAATTATCTTCATATTCATTCATCAGAATATACATAAAAAACCCAGCATTTTCTTCTTTCCGTTCATGCCGTTAAGTTAGCAAATCTAGAGGGATAATTTACTATGTTACTATGCGATTTGATGCATTAGATTTTCCTCATGCTGTGTAATATCCTTTTATTCCCTCTTAAAACATTAATCATCACCTTTAATTCTTATATATTAATATATATATACTTCAACATGTTTTCTTTACAGAAACGTAAGATATCATAAGATACTCTATTTTTGAATTTTGGACTTCCCTCTTTCGAGATTTTTTTCCATGTTAAATCAAAGGAGCTTGTTTCCATTAGATTTGTCACTAATTTTGAACTCGTTGCTTCAAGATGAGAAATCTAATATTTTTAACAGCCCTATATTTTCTATTTCGATGCTCGGGTTCAATACTTTAACTTAGAAAGAAACTACTAAAGGGAATCACTGGTTTTCTAAACCAATCAACCAGCTAATTTTCCTTCCCATGTATTGGCGCACATGTTCCCGTGCTATCCGAGAAGTGTGCATATGCGTGTGATTCCATTATGCGAGAACAGGGTATGAGCCTGCAATAGAGTGTCTCCCGTTTAATGCACGTAGTTTCAACGTGAACATTCAATGCGGGAGGGAGCCTGAGTTAAGGAGTAACTGCTGTTGTCAAAAATTTTGAAAGTTTTTTTTATGTTTAATTATTATTATTTATTTATGTTTAATTTACGAGTGTTTTATTTGTATGATATATTTGTTTGTTCAAAATTGTAATGTCAGGCAAACAAAACTTTTGCTTTCTTTGTCGATCGCAGATGAGATAGAAGCGAAAAAATGCGAAGTATATGCTATAAGGATAACGAAGGAATAAAGCATTTTAAACTTTGTTGAAATTAAATGGAAATGAAATCAAATATCAATCTGCGAATAGCTGAATAGCATCGTCTACGAAGTTATTCTAAAGTAGGCATCAAAGACGAGCCATTGACTGGCTAATTATTAGAAAATCCAGGACATAAAAGCCATTCTGGAAGCTTTGGTTGAATGCTTTTTTCCGCCAAAGAGGAAATGAACGGAGTCACTAAAACCTCCGTCTTTCGGAGAACATGCTGAAAAATCTCGGTTCCGGTGATAGTATGGCCCATTTCATGCCGGTTAAGAAAGTCTTATAGAACGTGGGGTTTGGAAGTATAAAAGGACTCTGCGGCGAAGGGGGAGTGCAGGTGAGCATTAATCGCAGAACCTTTTCGGGAAAGGGGTCGATTTGTTCAGACCACGCTCATTTTTATATGGGGAGAGTTGTGCATTAAGGGACCATTTAGAAGAAGGGAAGTAATGTTAGGAGGGGATGATACAAGGTGAGGAGGATGAGTCCGGAATAGCTTAGCCTAATGCGGTCATTATCCTTTCCTTTCTCGAACCTTTACAATTGCTTCACTTATCTTTTTGTCTTTTTTTGCTCATTTTCTTTTCGGCCAATCTACGATTCAGCTTTACTGCTTTCCTCTAATGCCGAGTATTCTGGTCTAATTATCTCTAATCTCATATTCCAATACGTAAATATGAGATATTATCATTTAATTCACGTTACTGATGAAAGTATTTTTGAAGACATAATCTGATTTTTATCGATGATTTACTTGATAAAGAACACATAACTTACTTTCATTTTGAATATCTATATCTAAGTTTTCATTTCATTCGAAACAGAATTCCGAATTTCACTTATTATTTGGCCAAGAACAGTAATCGATCAGTGAAAGATGAGCTAATTAATTACAAAAAACAGGAAATTTTAGATGCAGGGATATTGATGTGTGGAAGGATTTGAAACTGGATGAAGAGATAATATAGATAAATTTAAGTTATATTACTATTTATTATTCATTTTTCATATGAGAATGCTACAAATCCAATATAAATTATGGACTTAATTATATATATATATATATTCTTATTGTATATTAAATATATTTCCGATGAGTTCAGGCTGCTTGAATGAGAATCGAACATAAGTTAAATAAAACTCCGTAAACTAACTTCTCATCGTTTTCTACGTACCTCCCTCCTGCATCCGTTCAAAGGAGTTCATTAGCATATTCCAACATTTTATCCCAACTGATCTTTATCGCACTGTTTACTTGAACCTCCCATTCCCTCAAACGAGAGGAGATTCGGGAGACATCTATTGGGTCAGTTTAATGAGCCGCGAGAAAAGTAAAGAGAGGAGGAGGGTTAAAAAAATGCTGGGGGTTGTATACGGAGGGCGTAAGTCACCCCAAATGAAAATGGGGAGCTTTAGGAATCGCAAGTGAAAGGAGTGGAAGAAAAAGTCGCTCTTTTTAAGGAGATAATCAGGAAGAAAAAAGGGGTGATTAAATGGAATTAGAAGGAAATTGAGAGATGAACTCTCTTGTCTCCTTCTTTTATTCTTGTGTCATATTCCTTACATAATAAAATGTGGGAATGTTAGATACACTACCATTTTTTGTTTCTGTAGTATTATATTCTTGTTATTTCAGTCAGTCCCTCGAAATATTAAGATAAATATTTAAAAGGTTTCAATATTATGCTCGAAAAGTCAAGAATGTTTATTGTCAGAAGTAATTAATTTATAAAATGGAATCCTAAGTTCAAAATTGCCTCCATACGGTTTAATTGATAGTAAAAACAGTAAATATAAATTACATTCATTATGCTGTAATAGCAATTATAATAAAATAATATAATTAACAAAATAATATAAACATATAGGTTTGAAATATTTTTCTAAATAATAATTCTAGAAAAATAACTATCTGAGATACATCTCAAGCCAAATTAATAAAGGATAGATTAGAAAAATTGATGCTGCAATGATAGAGGATATTTGTTTGTCATGTAGCTCATAATTTTTTTGCAATAGTACCTTATAATATCATTGTTAATAAATTTATTTGAAACTAGAATATGATACTTTGGATACTTTGAATAATCTCTCAATCTCATTTAAGTTGAATTATTACGAATTCAGCAGAATTTCGCTCCCTTTATGCTATCACGTATATAACATACGCTCAATCAGTGAGTTTGGTCTTGAGAAAGTATTGAAATTAATCTACTTTGAAGCTAATACAGATTTAAAGGTTAACTTAGTTAGTCGCATCACTTAAATAACTAAAATCTTATAGGAGAAATCTTACCAAAAATATAATTATTTTCGAGAAGGAATATTGAATTATCGTGATTTGTATTTATATATTGATAAAAATTGATTCGTTTCTTTACTCATTACCATTCATTACCAATAATTCGAAAACTTTAAAATAGTATTTGAATAATAAGTAATTAAACTTTCGCAGAGTAAATATAGCTACGAGCGATGAATTAAGTTCACAGCACAAGTGAGGGTACCACTCTTTGGAATAGATTTCGGAATGTAGATTCTGTCAGAATAGATTTCATTGTGTGTATTCCGCAGCTTCCAAGCATTATTCAATGCAGTAACGTTTCTTTAGGTCCTCGTGATTACTTCAAAATTATTATTAAAAGCCATTGGCCTAAGAATATTTTGTAATTTAATTTATGATAAAATATCGATAATTAATAACATAAGACATAATGGGCCTTTTAAAGATATTCGCTTTTTCATCCATTGATTCTATGTACCATGAGAGTAAAACGGAACACCCATCCAAAATGAAAACCACTGAAAATAATGATGAAATAAAAACCAATACTTACTAATCTAAATTATTGTAGAACGTATGAATTGTAATATAGCTTCGATTATTTAATAATTGTAATATAACTTTTATTTGGAGAAGTATGGGAATTTAATGAAAAGAATGAGAAAAAATCGTATATATCAAGACATGTGAAAGATGAATAGATTTATTAAGAATAGCTTTTGCAGTAGCAAAATTCTTAATACCTTCTCTACTCAACTGTTACTGTTGTTGTGAACTTTACTGATGCTTAACTATTTTACAAGCAGTGGATCTAATCGGGTATATTATCCTATAGTTTATCATATGTATATATGAATTCAATAGGATCAAAAAATCAAAACTTACTATTGACTCAATACTCTTTAAGTAACTCATTAAATAAATAATAATTACCGTCTTTCGAGATTAAATCGCCATGGTTCAGTATGATCAAGTTAAATGTAAATTTTCTTCTGACATTATGATAAAGTTAAGAAATAATGGATTTTTTTAGGAAACGAATAGAAAAATCAAACTTCTATGCATTTAAAGATATAAAAATTATCATAGATTAGTACATATGTCATAACTTTATAATATATAAACAGTTTTCACAATTATTTCATATCTAAGCACTCCTTTGACTGTTTGTAATAAGATTTGTATAGTTAAAATGCCAGTATATACTAAATCTAGGCATTATTTCGATATCTGCTATCCATTTGAATTTCTTCAGGTTATTTAACTAGTTTGGTTATTCTTTCCTCTCGATTTGAATCAAAGCAACGGCGTCCGCTCGCTCCGATCAGCCGCTGTCCCTTGATGATAGGCAACCCAATCTACATCCCCCCTCTCGTTGCCAATGTATGCTAACGAATTCTCGCCCCAACAGAATGTGACTCCGATGTCAGTCCCCCAAAAATAGCGCATCTCTATTCCAATGCGTGACAGAATTGAGGGGAGGAGAGATGGCTTTTTCAACGTGTTAATGGAAAACTCGGAAAGGGAGGGACGATTTTGAAATTTTATTTCGGTGGTATATGAAATTACTTCCTGAATTATTTCCACCCCGATTTCGATCTTCATTCAAGTCAAACAGAAAATCGTCGAATTCCCATCAGAGTAACTGGAAATAATAAATTAGTTAAATAAGTGTGAAATAAAGGGAAAAGTACTAATTCCTTCCATGGATTCACCAAATTAGCCAAAAGACATTTTTCGAACATACTCGTGGTTGAACTCCTGATTTTACATAGCTATCAATACTAACTGCTGTTCTTCGACTGTCAGAGAATTTATAATGCATTTTATGATAATAAAGTTTTCAACGTGGGAATATCTTACAAGGGAAAATGCATTGAGACTTCATCGAACTCCATTGCTATAAAATGAGAGGAAGAATCACGAAGAAATCTAGTGTAGCTCATCTTTAAAAAATTTCCAGATAACAGTGATCTTAAAGTCAAACTCTTCATAAACATGCCACTTTAATGCGTGTATGATTTCATTAAGTAGGATATTTATGGCACATTCAGAGAAAAAAGTTCAGTAATGATATAATGTATTTTGCAGATCAGAAATGAGCGGTTCCTTTGTTTAAAATAAGTACTATTTTTAAACATTTTAGGAATTACTAATAAGAGAAATTTGAAATGCGTGTTTAGAATTTTATTCAATATTTTATTTTTAGAAATTTCTGGATAAACATTTTATTCAATATATTTAATAATATTATACCCCATAAATCAGGACAACACCATGACAATATTGAATGCCATCGAAAGATCAGTCGAAATGAGGGAAAAGAAATTAAAAATCTTGATCGTTTATGAATAATCATTATAAGTTACCATTTAAGGTAATGCAACTTATATGAATTGTTAATGAACTAATAGTCAACATTTTTACGTCTACATAGTTGCGGTAAGCATTATTGATTCTATATGACTGATTTAATAGAATGTTTCCATAAACTCCCGTTATATTATTAAGTTATTACGATGCTTTAGGTGTGAGTGATCTAGAAAAAGTGAAACAAAGAAAAATAAGTCATCAATTACTTCAAGTCCCGTTTACCACTAATTTCAAGCAATATATTCTTTAATACGGAAACCAGGTAATTTAATCCAAGTTAATTGCGACACCGAGAGGTTCTTCAAGGAGGAAAACCATAACCTATACGGATTTACGACTCCGAACGTATAATGCAACACAATGAATAACAGATCTTTTTAAACGCCGTTTCGACCACAAAAGTCGAGCTAATAGCCAAGGAAAATAATCACAGTGGGAAAAAAGGAGGAGTGATTTAGTACGAGAAGTTCCAAATAGTGGGGAGGGGAAGTTCAGAGGTGCCGCGGGGGCCCCAAGGAGCGATGGGGACAAGTGAGTGTTAGAGGCGTTAATGTTTCCCGCCGAGGGAAATGGAAATTAATCTGACGTGTATAGAATGGGATTCTCCGAGAAGGGAATAAAAGGGAAGAAATAAAAGAGTTGAAAGAAAGGGGGGAATAGTTGGATTATTTAGACCCCATCTCCTTGGTGTGGGTTTCCTCTCTTAAGGGAAAGAGGCGGTCCGAACTTTTGAGAGGGGATATTTTTTTAAGGCAGAAGAATGGGCAATATATGCGGTGAGAGGATGGAAGAGAGATAAAAGGACGTGATGTGTGATATCGCCTTTAAAAGGAGTGGCACTTGGATAAGTAAATAAAAGAAAGGGGAGAGAAATGGTTTTCGGAATGATGGAGTCTTTTGGTCGAAAGCTTTGAAATAGATACAAGAGAGAGTGGAGAAGGAAGGAGATTTAAAAATACGAGGATTTAGAATGTTTTTTTAGATACCTCTAAGACACCGAAAAACAAGATGGAGTGAATAGCTCGGGGGTTGTGTACTAGAGTCGGGGAAATGTGGAGTAGGCGTAATGTTGAACATAAAGATAAAAATAAGGAGTGGTAGGAAGCGTGAGAAACATGAATTACGAAGGATTTGAACAAAAAGATTTCGTAAGATTTATCGTGAAGGAGAGAAAGCCACATCAAAAGATTCCGCTATAAAATGTGATACTAAATTCACGCGAGAATCCTGAAATAAAAAGCGTTTTAACAAATGTAATGTAGTTGAAATCCGGTTCAAAGAAAAATTTCACCGTTTTACATTCACAATATAAGTATTGCCGGAAGCTTTCAAAAATTTCCAGTAATTTATTTCAAAATTTTCAATAAATATCGCACAGTTTAACGCTTATATATGATTTGATATTATTGAATCTTCAATTTTTTAAAAGTTTTGATTTTTATCGATCGATCGATCATTATTGATCCTTGTACGAGTAATTCCAGTGTAATAATTACAGTACTCACGTCTCATTATCTATATATTTATTGACTGGATCAGTTATTTACAAGAAAGATATCGCTTCCATAAACTGCTTAACTTGACCCTAAGAATCTTTTCTCATTCACTCATTATTTTGCATGTAAGTTCTAATACAGAGTAATGAAAGGTGATAATCATCTTGCTAGATACTTGTTGAACTAAAATAAATTAATGATGTTTAAAGACCATAGTGTTTTGATGAAAATAAATATTTATTATCACAGAATTTTAGGATATAACTTTAATAAAATGCGGTGCAAAATAGGAGAAGATGAAGTGTTAAGATAAGAGTGACAGGAAGAAATATGCAAGATTTGATGGAATTAACGAGGGAAATAAAAAACTAAGGGACTGAGGGGATGAGGGAAGTTGGAGGGAACACCGCTGTAGATATCGCCGAGCAGACGGCAGTTTCCGTCGGAAGTGTTGGACGGTGGCGCCACGACGGCAGAAGAGAGGAACCGATATGATTCAACCGCCATAAACATCAAGTGAACATGAGTCAAGTTCAAAGAGGTCCTGTTTTCGGAGATTAAAAAATAGAGGGAGGAAAAGCCTCTCTTCTTATCGGGAGCTGAAAGGTATCAAGTGACAACGTAAGGAGGTATTTACGTCCTACTCAAGTAAAAAGATTTGTTCTTCGTAAAAGTGTCACTTAAAATTCTCCATTGTCATTTAGGATAAAGTTTCTCATTAGCGCTACTGAACTCAAGGGATCTTGAGCTATTTAAACATTTCTTATTACGAGTTTCGATGAAAAGTTGGATGCAAAATTAGTTTAATTAAAAAGTCAAAACCTTTATTACAATAGCAAAGAAGCAAATTTTAGTATCTTCATTTAAACTAATGAAACCGATCATTATGATATATATTTATAAATTATAAAATTGTAAGTTAACAATGACGTTTTGATCATTCCACAAAGGTGAACTACTAAGGAACTTAAATTGTTTGATATTTTTCAAGTCTATAATCTAGCTCTTATATAGAATCACTAGATCTTCAGTAATAAAGTTTCAATTTCCGATCATGATCTATCTATTAAATTAAGTGCTTATATTTAAAAAACTATGTCAATATTTTCATGTCAGATTCAATTACAAAACGGCACTTAAAAGTTATCATGCCATCAGCAGTTCGATGTTAAGCACAACCTTGAATGTGCGTCAGATTCCGGTATACACGCGTTACTAAGAAATGGGCGACAGTGAAAGAGGATATATTCCGTTCGTTGACTCAAAACCACTTCTAGGTTGAACGAAAGCAAAAAAATCGCCGCAAACTGCCAAAACCCAATCACGGAGGGCACATCCCCGTATCTAGAATATCCCCACTTTGGGTGGGGAGCTTCGGTTGGACACATCAACACCGTTATGGGCCGTCAATCCCATTCCAGCCGTCTTTCATTAAGGGACAGGTCCTTGAGGAAGCCTCCAAATGAAAAAAAAGACACACCGGTTGCTCATTAGGCGGCTTCTCACAAAGGAAAAAAGTCGAAAAATAATTCCTCGAGTTGTCCATTCGAGAGAAGATGGATCGATCATTCTCATGCACTCTCTCTTTACCGCCCTTTTTAAGTGTGCGGATGAGCCTCTCTTTTGTCCCAATGACGTTCCGAAGGAGTTAATTGGATGGAGATATTCCCACATTCGTTGTTCCTCAACTTTCCCGTCCTTTTTCAGATAAAAGCCCATTCCTCGATATCTCCTCACACCAGTTTTAATACTACAACATTGTTGCGGCCACCGATTAATTTTTGGGGCTTTCGAAGGCCTTCTTAGCTCGTGTCATTTTTCTCGCGACTGAGCTCCAGCGCAATTATCCCGATTATACGGAGACATGATGCCAAAATGCTCCTCCATCGATCGATTGAACGGAGTATCATAATTCTCTCGTAATCAAAAAAAGTAAATCCTTCAGTTTACGATTAAATGTCGAGTAAACGAAAAAGTACTGTTTTGCGGACGATAGCTTCATCTTTCGTTGATTCTCAAATTATTTTGCATTTTATTGTACCAAACATAATGCGATGAAAAATATTAATGGTGAATTGATCTAACCATAAAAATTATTTACGTTATACGTGCATAATTTTCGTGATATCGAATGGCAAATAAAAATTATTCTCCCTCGTCAGTGATGCCTTCGAAGAATTGATACTTTCTGTATTTTTATAGGGTGAAACTTTTCCAGGAGGTGAAAATATGACGAAATAAAGTTTAGAAAATCAGAAGAGAAAAGGAAGCCCTAAATTATCATTTGATCTGTGAAATCTAAATACGTAAAAATCTATTTACGTATGAAATGTCTTGCAACGAATCGTAGTAATCGTTCCATTTCAAATGCTTCGATTATAGTAGCTCGTAATTATTTATAATTAATTATCGATTATAATACTTGTAAACTACCGAAAAAAGAATTCTGCTCAAATAAATACATCTCACAGAGATATTATTGAAAAAAGTCCTGAAAGGAAATATTTTATTTTTTCTATGAAACACTATTCCTCAATTCAAAGCAATTTACAGGTCGCTTCAAACATAAGATTAAAACTTTCTCATTGTGGTTATATTCAAATAGAGAATGGAAGTAGATGTAAATATCGAATTCAAGTCATATTATCTGCAGTTAATTTAGCCGTGACTGCTATCGTGAGCGTTATCGTTGTTTAACGCGCTTTTCTCGGACACAATCTGCGAAGGCCAAAAATAAACGGGAAATACTCTTCAACGCCATCCTTCACCGTTATCATTCCTTCGCTTTGCGTGGTTCCTCTTAAGGGTCGCATTCGTTATTTTTGACGAATTTGCTCTTCCTATCCTCACATCTCACTTTCTTCAATTTTAATAGCCTTTGAACACGCTCAGTTTGTTCCAGAAAGAAACCTCTTCATATTTACTCAAAATTGCATCATGTCGACGCTGATTAAGCCGTTTAGATTGGCAAAGTTACGAGGATATTTTTTCAACTTACGCATTAATTATATTAATGATAATTCACACTAAATTATTGTTGAATGGATGTAATCTGAAAATTACTTATTGGATAACGAATCGAGCAAAATTAGTTCAACTGACAACTACTTATTCCAATGGTTCTGTACCGTAATGAGGATATTTTCATCGTATTTGATGAAATATATTTCGGCAATTGAAAGGAGTATTAACGGTATACCTTAAGTTTAACTTAAAGAAAATAATCATGTCTGTTTTGGTTTAAGTGGAAAAATACAGTTTTCTCCACTATTGCGTTTTTCCAAGAAATGGAACAAGATGTAGAGAGTGACCGTAAATAAAATTGATCCGATAAATTCCGGGTCAAACTTTCTCGATTAGCTTACGATTATCGCGAGAGATTCTTTTTGATCGATTGTATGCTTATTAATTTGGAATTTTAGGGATTGGGTGTTTGCATTATATACATTTTTTCTGTAATGGATCGAAATTCATTATTTTGTGAACCATCATAAACGTTAACATATTTATGAATTTTTTAAGGGATTTCTTTACTACATTATCTTAAAAACGTTTTATTTTTTCATAATTTTCCATAAATAAATCTAGATGAGCAAGATATACTTATCGAATGTTCATAAAACAGATAAATATACAATAATTATAATTTCTTCAACACCTACATTACGTAAACCATTTGCTGAATCGAAAGTATCTTTCTTGACTAATATAAAAAGATTTATTTTTTAGTTCTCTGAATTTAAAAATTGAATCTAAATAATCTATCATTTTTTATAAAAACAAATTTACATCAATTTCAATCAATTTCTGAGACTGGAAATCTCTTGTGTCCACTTTTCAAAAGATGAATGAGGCACAATCTCAGCTGTAAGAAGAATCAAACACTCTATTTCAACACCACAGTTACATATTGTGCGTGAGATGACATTCTGCTGAAGAAGGAAATATGTCGGAAGTAGATAAAGGTTCTTATACAACTTGGCAACATGACCTCAACGAATTTGGCACAGCGCTGTTAACTTTGGTGAAAACTGAAGCCCTACAAAGTCGACGACTTTAGGTAAAAAAGACAGCGGTCACATCTCTTTTATATAAGAAGAAAGATATCTTTCTTGAGTCCCTTGATTTTAGTGAGGATGTCGACAGAGCAATTGTAATATGAGAGTTAAATGTCAAGTCAAATTTATTGGACAATATCTGTTAAATCTAATATCTAATATTAAATCTAATATAGTTATCTCTTCAGTTATAATATCAATATCTTATTAATTAATATGCATTAAATAAACAATCTTCTGTTTATTGAGATACTGAAAATATTTTAAAATTACTAAGATGATGTTTACCTGATTATTGTATCGATTACCGGAATGATGAAACCCTCTATAAAATGAAAATATTTAATGAAAACATTACTGATTCATTTATTTTATGTGGAGTAAAATGGATAAAAATATTGTTTATATGACCACCCTAATCAGTCATGCCAATTTCCGATTAATATTTAAAATAAAGAATAAAAACTATTCTCCTGCAATGATTTAAACAAAATGCGCTAAATAATTCAAAGAGTGCATATTATATGGAGATTATTTATTGAATACTAAGGTTTCATCTTATCGATATATCGATACGGAAGAAATGTATGAAAAATTGTATAAAGTGAAAATTGATGCTCTTCCCATCAGAATTTGAAGTTTTTTACTTATTTAAATTCATTGAATTTTAATCTATGTTCTCAATAAGATGGTCTAATTAGATCATCTACTCGAAATTGTCCTCATCTCATCATTTAATCGAATTGCAGCGAAATAATTACATTATACAGACAGAGTTCATTTTTTTAAATGCATCCTTTACTCATAATAATTCCTTCAGCCGCGTAATTTTATCCTTTATAAGTCAACTGATAATAATTGAGATTATTAAGTAATATATTCAGAACTTTAATATCTTCCCTTATTCACATAAATCCGATGAGATAAAAATAACTTTGTAATTTTCACCGAATGAAAATTTTTTGGTAGTTATTTTTACTACTTCTAAGAGAAATCTACATTGGAAATCTGCTAAAGTTGATAGAAATTGAAATAAAATCGCCATAGCATTGAATCTCGTAGGGTTAATTTAAGGATTACTTCGTCATTAAAAATCAATTAATTTTTAGAGGATTCAGGACTATAAGGAAATTATGCAAAATCAAAATGTAAGTTTAACCAATTGTTCTATTTACAGTAAAATCATAAAACAGCAAAAATATATTTATGTTGGACTCGATTCTTTAATCCTTAATCAAACGAAAGAACGAACTCGTTCCTCATCCATTATCTAATACTACCATCTTTAACGAACATCTAAAACGAAGTTTTAAAATTGAATAATTAAGTCAAATGCCGGTTTTTTTACGTGCAATTCTAATTTCGTACTTCAGAAGTTTGAATTAAAGGAATGAAAACAAATATTTGCATTTGATTATACTTTTAACCGATCGTAGACTCACTTGCACAATCTCATAATGAGCATTTGAAATATTTAGTAAAAATATTTTAATTGTAAATGCGACATTAAGATGATCTAACTGACGCACGAGGGAACTGTTTTAATGGCCAACGACGAATCCGAAGAATTGTAACTGCATCTCCATACCGGATGAGTGGAGACCAATAAAAATTTTACCATAAAACAATTAAAGCAATTATGGGTTTTCGGGAAAAGACAAAGCATCTTCGTGTTAGGTCTCATTTCCGGATAACCTTGACCAACAGAGTAGTTAAAACAAGAATATTTTTCGAGGATAAATCTTCAGGGTCCTCACTTTTATCGGCATGATTTTTTTATGATCTTCCCTTTCAAACATTAGCTTCGGAAGCATTTCACGATAGCATCCCTTGTAGAGGAAGGGCGCCCACGGAGAGGGTGGGGTCAGATGAAGTAAAGGGTGAGGAGAGGTAAGAAAAAAGAAGAGGCTGGCCTTTGATTGGCTCACACATGTGGAAGATCACCCGGCCACCAAGATGAAGAGGGCAGGTTGAGGAGACTTGCAAGGCTGAGGATTGGCTCTCTTGAGATACTTGGGAGAAGATGGGAGGGGGAAGGTGTTATGGGGGAGGGATGAGGACCAAGATCCATATGTAGCCGTTGAAGGAAAAGAGGGAGTTGAGGATGAACTCATTCCCGCTTAGGTGCTGCAGAGTGATGCACGGATGCTGAGGGCTCCAAGGACTGTGAATGACCAGGATACTGAGTTCTATGAATGGGGGGCTCATAAAAATAATATATATACATAAGTAAGAAGGCAGTTGGCATTTGAACAATTATTGTTCTAATTGCGTCGCTGAAAACGGCAATGACAGAGATTATAACACAAATAAAACTTCTTCATATAATGGCAGAATTGGATTTAATTCTATCAAACATATAAGGTCATGGACCAATGATTATAAAGAGCAAATCTAGATTTACTGCAAATATTGTAACATACTCTTCAATCAATTTAATTCAATTCTATTATTAAGGCTGAATAGCAATGGAAGAGATAATCTGATTGATAACTATTAATTTTAAATAAGTAAATAATAAACCTTTTTTTAAGTCCTAATAAATGTAAAAAATATACGATGAATCATTAGAATGATGGAGGTGAAAGGCAACTTAGGAAAAGAAGAGGAATGGGAAACATCTTTTAAAAATAATCCTATGATCTCATCGTCCCCAAAAAGCAAAACGAATCGAAGAACAATAAACGTCGTCAGGAAATTCGATTTAAACGGCTCAACATTGTTTATGTGATTATTTGCAGCAGCTGTTCCTCTGATGCCCGCAAAAAATTCGAAAGAACACCAAGATATACGAAGAATGAATTCCGAGAGGAAAAATCCAAGAATAGAAGAACGTAAAATATTAAGAAAAAAGATCAATGGCATCGGTGTGCTTCATCCAACAGCTCTCTCGCCGCACTTAACACCTACCATTTCTTGGATAAAATGGTGTACATAATCCCTCCCTTAAATTTCAGACCAATGGCGTGTTTTCGTTCGGAAGCATTATTTGCGTTGGACCGAAATGTGTATAGAAAGGTAACTTAAAAAATCGACTCTGCAAAGGCATGTAACTCGCGGGGAAGAAAAAACAAGAAGAGAATATGAATGTCCATTGGGTTCTTCCCATAAAAACGGGAGAGTTGGTTGGAAAAAACCGCAGACGATTTGGAATTAATGGATGCGGAGCAAATGAAATATGAGTGTGGCTTGAGACGTCGCTCTCGAACAGAGTTATTCTACGTACGTAAACTTGAACAAGAGATTTAAAATGGACGGTATACTCCACCTGTTTTGCAACTACACTCTCGAATAAAAAGATTCTAATATAGCGGAGATAATTTTAACACTGATTACAATACCTCCCTTATTTGAATCATCTTATTGAAAGAATTGATTTAAAGGTAAAGTTCAGCCGATAAAAATAAAATGGTAAAAGATATTGTATAAATCGACGTAAAATCTCTCAATATTTCATCTTCACTCGAAAATTTGAGAAAGATTGCATTTTTCCATAAAAGATTTATATTCATACGCAGATGAAGTTATAGATAAGAAAGTATGTGTAAATAATATGTACTAAACTTCGAATATTATAGATAATTTCTTTTACATATTTCACCTCAATGATAATCTACCAAAATCGAACAAAGAAGGCCATAATAAAATGAAATTCATTCGATGATGTCGGGAATCCAGCATTATATTGAGTTTTTCGAGGGCTATGGAAGTCGACTGAATGACGGAAAATAGAAGCATAAATTTTATTTTACGGATTTAATTACTTAGATACAATTTTAATTGTTCTGCTGAAGTTTTCAGCTATCTTGATTTTTAGACATTTAATTTTCTACTCGAAGTTAATATACAGAATTTACTATTCTAAACATTTTACCTAATTATTTGCAAGTAATTACCTGCTACTGGCTAACATGTATTATAATGATAGTTCCACTTTTATTTCATAATGTTATGAAAGTTTAAAAATCAAACACGGTAATGAAGAGCCGAAATAAATAATTTATTATGTTAATAATTATTATGGAATAATTACTTGCAACAGTCCAAGGGAATATCAAAACAAGTTGATCAAGAGGAAGTTATAAGTGTACATTTTCTACTGATTAAAAATAGGAAACTATAAATAATAAGTTAAATCGAAAGATACAATTCATATTTAGGTGAAGGATAGAAAGCGGTACATAAAAAGATGTGGAAAACAATGGCAGAGAACCTTGTTGCAGAATTCTTAACCTAAATGCTAGTCATGGCGGAAGAAGCTAAGACGAGATGTTACCTCATGATGGGTGAAAGGACGGGAAATAGAATATCAGATCTCTATGGTTATGGACCACACACGCCACTTTCTCATTAAGGTTATTAGCATGTAATTAATCACGCCATGCTCACGTCCCTATAGCTCGTGAGGGTCGATGAGTCAACATGAATGATGTCATGTAAGGAGATGCTTTTTGGGACGATTATCAACGGTGACCCAAGCATACATAGTGAAAGTGAGAATGTTTTACTAAAGAATCAAATCTTTCGCAGAGTTACTCAAATAACGCCAATATATTATTACACAAAAGAAAAGCACTTTGAATCAACCAATACTCTCTAAATAACTTTTTAAGTTTCATGATCAATATTTCGTGTGTGAGAGAAGTTTACATCGGTTTTTTCACTTATACTATAAAAAAGCGCACGGACTCAATATACCAACCTTAAAGCGCATTTTAAATATCAAAATATATCGATTAAATTATTACTTAAGACTAGAAAAATATTAATAATATTTAGTTATGGTATCTTCGAGCTTTTGAATTCTCAGTAAAACATTGGGCGAATGAAGTATTTTCATCTTTATATCAGTTTGTATATTTATCCTAAAAAAATCTTTCAATAATAAAAGAAAAAATTGAAAATTGATATTCTCATACAAATAGAAAACCAAAATTTTCTGTTCAAACGAGAGGTAATTTGCCTGAAAGACAATATTGATTAGAATCACCTGATTGTAATCATTTCTTTCTACCTGATTAGCATTGATATAAATAAAGTCCATTTTAGTATTACTGTCTTTACGGCTTTATCATAAAATGTATATTTTTATCCAAAAATTGAAATCTAAGTTTATGTACATAACTGAGACAATTGGATGATGCAAATGATTGTGAAAAAGAAAGCATTTCCTAGGGATTGCCATTTCCTCGTTCCGATAGAACGGAAAAAGAGTAAACGAGGGAGTGAAAGCGGAAAAAGAAATCCGTGCATTATGGCGATTGTTTTTTCTATCCACACACCGAACGGTTTCGGGGAACAGAAGGGGAGACAAAGGGAAAAGATTTGCGGCGACGGGTAAAGAGAGAATGGGAAATATAGAAGTATTCAGAATTATTGTTATGGTGTGTTTAATTGAAAAAAAAACAAACGAAATAAAGAAAACGAGAGGAAACAACGCATAAAATGGTTGTTTGGCCATTGGAATCGGAAAGTAATGATAAGACTGGAATTGGATGTAAAAGAAAGTTCATTGCTGACAAGTGAATACCGAAATTATTTTCCATCAGTTCACTTTATTTAGTGTGTAATTTACTGAAATTTAATGCAAAACGTTAACTTTTTATAGCTGATTATGCACTAATTCTATAAATAAATCATTCTCTATAATAGTTCTAAATTATTTTAGCTCTTTGATATTTATTTTAAAGACCATATATTCGATATATATTAATATACTCGATGACTTTATGTGCTTAAATTTTTTATTTTCTCAAAGTATTAAATAATAGAAGAATCTTATAAAATCAATAGCTTTTTAGATTTCAAATTTTCCTTCAGCAATTTAATCGATTTCTAATATGAAAACCTTTCTTTGGTTGGTGCATAATTATTTTCTTTACAAATATCATAAGATGACATTCTTTCAATTGCTGAGAAATTCCTCTTTTTCATTTAAATCCTGCTGTTTCAATATTGGGCGATTTTGAAGAGACCTCTCGCAATTAAGTGAAAGTTTCGAGTAATAATTTGAATATTTATTTATTTAACAATTATTGCAAGAGGACTCCAGTAGCATCTTCTACATAAACTATATTTTTTAATCCGCCTTTCCTTAGTAACATAACGTACATGTATAATACAAATAAAGATATTATTACAGAGCTAAATTATTACAAACTGAACACCAATTTTTTTACATTTGTTTTTAAAATCTTTCCTTGTTTTAGGTTTGAGACCTTCTCAGGCAACATATTCCGTTCCTTGATTTCCCTATTTATAAACAAAGATTTTGCTGTATTACTCCCTTACTTCCTGATTCTAATTTTTGTACCCTCGAGCATACTGATGCGGTTCCTCTTTTCTGTTTCTTAACTCTTCTTCATTTTTTACCTCTAATATACCTACTAGTCGATTTACCCTCCGCCTTTCCTCAAATTTTTCAAGACTAACAATTTCGTAACACTGTCTTCTTTCCAAAGCACTGCTTTCCTTTGGACTCTCTCAATTTTCCTGATATTTAATTTATCGTCTGGATCCAATACGTTTGTCGCATATTCCAATAGAGGCCTCACTATCGTTAGTTCCTTTGCTTCCCTACCTTTTAAATTTCTCATCACGTAGTGTAAGTTTCTAAACGCTTTTGACACTATTTTTGTCTATATGTGTAGTCCAATCCAAGTTATCCAAGTATGAGCTTACAAAACATATAACGAATGCTGGAGGAAGTATTGGAAAAAGGTTTCACACTGCAATGGAAAGGTGGGTTTCTGCAGTTGTGAGGTAAGAAAGACCACTGTTTCAGTGTGAGGCTTTTGGAGTGGAGTGTCTCACATTCCAAACATTTTTTTAAAATGTTGGTACAAATGTCCCTAGTTTATAGTAAAATTTTCAATTTTGTTTGTAGTTTACTTTAATTGTAGCAGTCGCTAAGGTAAGACGTGTAGAGAAGTACATGGTTACGTAGAAGTAGAATGTATAATGAAGAACTGCAACAATGACATAATTGATTATACAGAGAAGATTAAAACTCACGAAATAAATTAACAATAATTAATTAACAATATTGTTATTTGTTTTGAAATTACACTTTACAACTGATTGATAGAAACAAGTAACTTGCCAACGTTTTTCCTATGATATATTGCACTAGAGATGAAAGGAATGTAAATCTATTCAGATAAAGTTAAATATCATATTTTTATCCTATAAAATGTAAACGATAACGATTTTTTGGTAATACAAACAATGTGAAAGTTTCTTTTTTTGGACTTATTTAGTTAAAAGAGGATAATTAATAATTTGTTAATAAATAACAAAGAGGTCGTCAAATATCATCGACAATATCATTCAAGGAGGAGAGTTAATAAATTGTTTTAATTGGAGCAGAAGGCAGATCATAGAGAATATTTATTTTGATTGTATTATTTTACTAATATTTATACTTGTATAGAAACGATTAACATCTCATTATTTGCAAGCGATTAAAAGGTCATTCTTGGAATCGATTACTTTTGAGGAAAAACATAACTCATAGACACACTCATGCGTATGCCATCAGGACCTGAGCAAACTCCGCATCATATTGGAATTTCTATCATGAACGTTTATTTGGAATATAATATATACGTATGTGTGTACATATATAAATTATAAATCAATCCACTTAGAAATACCCGAAATTACAATAAGTAAAATATTATATGTGCAAAAATTGATTTTAATTGATCATTTCAAAATAAATGAATATTTTATATATACTTGGAAACTATGAACTTTTATATGTCTTATATTTTAACAGAAAATATATTTTTTTAATGATCAACGATCATTTCATGATACGAAGGGGTTAATTATTATATGTGTTTAGCTATTCCTAGAGTTATCTATAATCATTATTAATTTAAAACAAGAATTATATATTCTGTAAGATCCTCGACAAGAATCGCATCATTTTTCTTTCAAGTGGAGTGATTACTTTAAAAAATTTCGCAAATTTCATCAACATTGTTCTGATCAATTTCTCATAAATGCAACTGTAACGGAACTGATTCTAAAATTATATGGCCCCGATTATTTTTGTTTCATAAATAAAATATGATGCAAAGAATAGAATTCATATTTTTCATAATGAATCTAAGTATATATTCAGAGACCTCTACGTTCAAATCTTGATAAAACTCATTGTCTTCTTCTTTGAAGAAATGTATTTCATTTCAGAAGACTATAAACAACTATTTCGATGCCAATAATTAGTTCGATTTATTTATTGATAACAGTTATATATTTTTAAAAGTTTTATAAGGACTAAATAATTTAAAAATTAAAAATATGTTTTCAATGATGTGTGAAATTTCTTTTTATTTCAGTTTGTGTTGATTTGATGTATTCAATTATCATTGAAGCTCGGTACATACCATGATTGAATCAATGGTGCAGATAATTTACCTATAATAGTAATAATATTATTCCTGGGAATATTAAATTTGGTTAGTAGAAGGTAAATTAAAGAAAGAAGCTGTTAGACCAATGAAAAGGAAGGAAGGCACTAAACGCGGGCTTGCAAAGAACTATTATTTGAGAAAAATGACGCCAAGAAATCGGCAGATAAGCATTTTAAATTTTAAACCATTTATTTCAGAATTAAACAATAAGAATAACTTAATATATGCTTGAAAAATGACAGAATGATGAAATCGTTCAAAATCTTTCCCAGCTATAAATTTATACATACATATATACATAGGTCTTTATTAGGGAAATTGGGACTAAAAAGTCCCATCTTCCATTTAACCTAAATTATTATATATGAGAATGATTTATTTATAATATATAAGAATTCTATATTTTTTAAACAATAATTTGATGTTTATGATAAGTTCTGAAGTGGAGTGATATATTGGAAATATTAAAATCTCTCAAGTATTTGAAATCCTGAATACCTTTGTAAACATATGATCAGCGAAAACCTGATATTCAATTCTCAAAATTCAATTTTTATTGTCATCATCCGATTCATGAAAACCATATTTACCATTTTCTTAAATGTACTACTTTACCAGTGTCTTAAATCAACATTTAAGAAGGAATTTCTAATATTTGTTGATATAGTCCTTAAGAATATATAGTAGAACACATATTTCGAGAAAAACTTCCCACCTTAATTATTTTCATCAAAATTTTTGATGAAGTGTAATATTTAAAAATTTATGAATTAAATTATGCGTCATACCTCTACCTGAAATATATCTCATTTCCCCTGTTTACACTTTAATCGAACTGGGAACTCGTTTATTTCATAACTTTATTGTATTTTTTAAATTTGTTGTATTGAATTTTGTGAAATTGTATTCATACACTCCCATAGATGTAATTATTTCATGTATTTTCGATCTATGAAAATGAAAGAAGTGTATAGAATATTATACTTTCAATTCCTCTTTTAATTGCTGATACTCCTTTAAATATAAAACATATGGTACATAGGCTGAATTATACTTATTCCCTTGAGTTGAAATCATTCTAATGTAATATGCTATGTTCCATTGTCTTATTGTTCGATCTCAAACCAGGAAAAATTAGAGGAAATAAGAATAAATTACCAAAGAGAAATATCATTTTCATTATTATTGAGCAGTAACATTTTCTTAATATTCGTCACCAAATTGTTTAGCCCAAGAATATCTAAGAAACAATTATCTTTTTGTATTTTATTGATGTATTTGATAGAATAGTAATACTTTCATTAGAATTATTTCAACATTTTAATAAAATAAAGAATCACAGATGGGTTTCATTCCTTAACTCTTATTGCCTTAATTAAAGTTAACATATTTGATATGAAGCTTCAATCGATGATTATGAACTATGGAATAGTATAATTTCAAAGGGATTCATCTCTCACAGAGATATCTATAAAACGATGTCTCACTTGATTAAACGGAAGGATAAATTGTTCATTTCTTCGAATAATTATGTAATGTATACTATAAAAAAATTCTAAGCGTTTAATATCTTTGATCTTATAAAGTTAATTAGTGTAAATCATTAAATTATGTATATATTCAAAACATATCTATTAAACAAATTATTCTTTTCATTCGTTTAAGGTTCACTTTCATATCTAAACGATAGCGTTATGATATGATTGATATAAAACTAATTATACGTAACTCATGAATTTAATTTTATTCTCGTTAACTAAAGCACCACATCTAAGGATAAAATAAATAATTCATACAATTATAACAGAATTTATTTAATAATTTTATTTCTTTATTATTATAATTATCAGTCTTGCATAATGAAAAATATCAAATGAAAGATTCTCTTAATAAAGTATATTCAAATGATTCACCCTAATTTACTTAAATTTCTTTCTTATTTTCCACATTTTCGCGTTTATATTATTCTGTATGTACAATAATGCCGATCAAAGGAAGACGTATAACTTCATCGGAAGAAAAAAAGGGAATGACAGATAGTAGAAGAATTTCGGATCTAATACGCTCAAGCGAGCAAAACATGGCCACAAATCATTTCACGGTCAAATTAGTCGTCGGAATTTTTCCAAATGGGCCGTGACCTCTTACGCTACACGCTAACCTTTTTTGCATCTTCGCTGCTATCGGATCCCACAACCCTTAGGTCCTCCCACGCTTTTTATCCGAGCCGCCACCCTAAAAGAGGACACGTCGCCAGGACGGCGCCGATATCAACCCCTTCGCCACCAAAAGCACCGCTTCCAAAATAAATTAAATCCTCGATTCGATCGGAGGTGCGAGGGAATAACCCACGTCTGCATGTGCACCTTTCGCCCACGGCCACGCCGACAAAGAACTCCTCACAAGTAGTTCCTTTGAGTCGTGTTGCAATCCTGCGAGTTTTTTTTATCTCGAGAGTCTCGTTTGAGATGCTCATTCGTTACTTGGAGAATTTCGCTCGGTCAATTCCCTTTTGCGAAGCCTTTTAATGCTGTTTACATAGTTCAGAATTTATTCATTAATGAGAGTTATAAATTAAGATTTAATTGGAGACCTAATATGGAATCTCCAAGCTGTCCTTGTTGCTGAATAATGACGGATTTGGTTTTTATAGTAACCTATTCCGGAGAGAATGCTTTCGTGCATTTATTTACGGTAAATTGAATTGAAATTGAAAGGAACTGAAGACTTGGATTTATAAAAGGGGCAATTCTGAGAGTTACCGATTGAAATCCGAGGGACTTTAAAAAACTATATGCATAGGCATTTTTGAATCTTTATTGTCATATCACATTGTTATAGCGATAATCCGTCATAAGTATCTACTACCTAAATAAAAGTAGTGGAATGACTATGTGAGGTAACTGACGAGATACTTGTCAACATCAATTAAAAAGGGATCGACTTATTCCAAGAAACAAAAATCAACAATTCAAGAGTATCAATTGAAAAACAATATATTTAAAGGTATAGTATTTATCTAATTATTTCCACTTGCTCCAAATTAGCATCTCGAGTCTAAGAATTTAACTCATAGAAGGCAACTCGGAAAAATTATAGTGATGATAAATATGTGTAGGTATCGATATTGTATATCTATTATATATAGACGCTTCGGGGGGATATATATAACATATATATATATAGGATATTAATGTCAGGCCCAAACCGCTTTGGCCACGGAGCCGCCGATTTTTTTCCGTAATGGCCAACTAAATCTCACCTAGGAAAAATTGGGAAACTGACCCTACCTATCATGGGTTCGATTCTAGGAGGCCCCAAAAATCGATTTTCCCCATTAAGAATGCATTGGGCCGTTTTTCAAATGATTTTAAAAATACTTCCCATTAACCTAGAAGAATAAGATTTCATGTAGCTATTGCTACTATATATATCTACGGAAAACTGCTATTGCTTACGTCCAAGCGGACATGGGTTCGATGCCAGGAGGTGAAATAGTTTCAAATTTCGAATCATCGTAGCTCTCTTAATATGACACATAGATCATTCAAATTTTTTACACATATAGGTAAGTATATTATATACCTCGAAAAAAATCAATACTTGCCTACGTGTCACGGGTTCGATTCCAGAGCGTCCCGTAATCTCGATTTTCCCCGTTAAGAATGCATGGGGCCGTATTTCAAATAATTTTAAAAATACTTCCCATTAAGTTAAAAGAATAAGATTTCGTGTAGCTATTGCTAATATATATGTCTACGGAAAAATGTAGTATTTTACGTACAATCGGTCCTGGGTTCGATGCCAGGAGGTGAAATATTTTCAGATTTTGAAAAATCGTAGCTCCCTTACTATCGTACATAGATCATTCAAACCTTCTACAAATATAGATACATACAAAATGTAATTAGAAAAAAATCAGCATATGCCTATGTATCACGGGTTCGATTCCAGAGCGACCCGTAATCTCGATTTTTCCCGTTTAAAATACATTGGCCATGTTTCCGAATGCTTTTTACAGTTTTCCCAACCGCGCAGAGGTTCAAAATTTCACACAGCCATTAAGGGGACAGTTCTCATATAAAAGCTTTCCTAAGATTATCGTAAAAGGTCGTTGGTTCGATGCTAGGGGGCGTTAATTAATTCTCCATGTGAAATGCATAGGGAATTTAGGGCTCATTTTAAGGTACTTCCTGAATGAATTTCCTCTTGCAATTCGGGGTGTTTATAAAGTCCACCATACTCAAGCGAAAGATTACAGTAATTTTAGCAGGATGACCTTGGTTCGACGCCGGGGCGGGATTTTAGCTGCCGAAAGAAATGCATCAGAAATCGTATTCAGTGCATTTTCAGCTGCGTTTATGCCCTTTACTTAATGTTAAGCAATGTTTGAGCAGAGTAATCTTTCGAAAAATTTTAATATTCACTGAAGATAAATTATTGCATTGCTTGCTGTAAGCAAGCGCACCTTTACTCGTATATATATATATATATATATATATATATATATATATATATATATATATATATACTCATAGAAGGCAACTCGGAAAAATTATAGTGATGATAAATATGTGTAGGTATCGATATTGTATATATATATATATATATATATATATATATATATATATATATATATATATATATATATCTATTATATATAGACGCTTCGGGGGGATATATATATATATAACATATATATATATATATAGGATATTAATGTCAGGCCCAAACCGCTTCGGCCACGGAGCCGCCGATTTTTTTACGTAATGGCCCACTAAATCTCACTCGGGAAAAATTGGGAAATCCACCCTACCTATCATGGGTTCGATTCTAGGAGGCCCCAAAAATCGACTGTCCCCCGTAAGAATGCATGGGGCCGTTTTTCAAACAATTTTTAAAAATACCTCCCATTGAGATAGAACAATGAAATTTCATATGGCTATTGCAATTATATATATCTACGCAAAGATGCTATTTTTTACGCGCAACTGGTCATGGGTTCGATGCCAGGAGGTGAAATATTTTCAGATTTTGAAAAATCGTAGCTCTATTCATATAATATATATATCCTTCAAACTTTTTACACGTATAGGTACGTATATAATGTACTTTGAAAAAAATCAACAGTTGCCTATGTGTCACGGGTTCGATTCCAGAGCGTCCCGTTATCTCGATTTTCCCCATTAAGAACGCATGGGGCTGTTTTTCAAATAATTTTAAAAATACTTCTCATTGAGCTAGAAGGATAAGATTTCATACATTTATTTATATCATTAATTTCTATGGAAAAATCCTATTGCTTACGTACAACTGGTCATGGGTTCGATGCCAGGCGGTGAAAAAGTTTCAAATTCTGAAAATTCGTAGCTCTCTTAATATGATCCATAGATCATTCAATCTTTCAAAACAAATATACACGTACATATTCTACACTGAAAAAAATCAGCACTAACCTATGTGTCGTGGGTTCGATTCCAGAGCGTCCCGTATTCTTGATTTTTCTCCTAAGCAATACATTGGCCATATTTCCAAAAGCTTTTTGTGAAACTTACCAACCGCGCAGAGGTTCAAAATTTCTCACAGCCTTAAAAGGGACCATTCTCACATAAAATCATCCCTAAAATTGTCCTAAATGGTCGTTGGTTCGATGCTAGGGGGCGTTAACTATATCTCAATTTGAAATGCATAGGGAATTTAGGACACATTTTGAGGTACTTCCTGAATGAATTTCCTTTTGATATTCGGAATATTTATAGAGTCAATCATACTCAAGCCAATAATGACAGTATAATTCGTTGGATGGCCTTGGTTCGACGCCAGGGCGGTAATAATGCTGCAGTACGATATGCATGGGAAATCGAAATCAATGCAGTGCTCGCTGCGAAAATGTCATTTACGTTATGTTTAGAATGGCCTTTCAGAATATATTCCGGAAAATCTTACATTTTATTAAAAGATATATTATTACATTGCTTGCTGTAAGCAAGCGCACCTTTACTCGTATATATATATATACACATTTTCAATGCCATCAAAACCCCTTCAGCCTAACTTTTAAATTAGCTGAATATCCAGAAAACTAATGTAATCCAACAATTTTTCTTGAATGACATCTACTCCGGAGGTCTACAACATTGGACAATATTTCCTCTATTTTTAATTGTAATTTATCTGTTTTCTTCCCACTCGAGTGATAGGGGAAGTATTTGAGACGGAAGATACTTGACCGCCTTCTGAGAGAATTGGAACCACTATTCTTCAGAGAAAATGGAGTAATTGACTTCTGACCTAACCAATGAAGCATTTAGATAATTTGAGGTTGACTCATTTCAAGATAATAAGGCCGGAAACAATCTCCGATAGAAATGTGCTAAACATAGAAATAAAAAGACTGCAAACCTAGATCAAAGCTAATTTTATTCTTATCCACCACGAAAAATTCATTTACGGATTTTATGTTACGAAATAATATTTAATTTTCTAAAATTATTGATTACGGTTAGTCAAGAGTTTATTTCTAAAAATTCTTCTTAAAAAGCTCTTCATCGAACAAAAGATTTATATATATCGAGTTTTCAATGAAAACAAATTCTCTACTGCATTCATCAAATAGGTTTACACGCATTCTCATTTAGAGCAAAATTGTTTATCAATCAAATATTTGAGTCGTAACTAGATACATGTTGCTGTTATAAAAATAATTTTCAAATTGTATTGAAAATGACTTTAAGATCATTCGACTTCATTGTTTTTAAAAGGAATACAAAGAGCTAAATTTCTAAGAACGTTTAATTAATTATAGTTATTTCTAAGTGCGTCCTTTCAATCCTAGATTCGTCAGAACCTAAACAATAAGTATAATGCGATTTACCTTTTGCGTTATTTTAACCTTCGTCTATATCTCAACGTTTAAATTGCATCTAATGGCTTTCTTATGTTGGAATATAATTATTTCTCATGTTTAATTTCTCTATACATCACACTTTCAACGATCTAGAAGATTATTTTTGAACAAATCATAATTTCTTGAAATTTCGTTTTTGGAAGCTCAGGTTAAAAAATCGAAATAATTAGATCGTTCAAATGAAATATTATGATAACGATCATCTAAAGTAATATTTAATGATCGATAAATGATACTATAACTATCATAATCCTATAACTATGATTTCCTAACGTAAAACATGAAATTCGCCTCCTATCGGACCTCTAAAAAAGGCAACTTGACAAGAGTGTTTCTGTTCTTCCTAAAATTCACACAATAAAGCAGTTCAACTTATTTGAGTTTTCCCTAAAACTTATAGAGTAGTTCATTGGCCCTGGAGTTGGGTTATCAAAATCTCAGTTTTATTTACGAGACAAGATACGCTCGGATATTTATGACTGCCTGAACTAATTAACCCTAAGGATCCCCAAGAGATAATGCCTTATAATATCCGTTCGCTAAAAATTTATGCTCTTCATGGAGTGAATTTATGACCAAAGAAGTGAAATAAGAGCAATCCCTTTAGTCAAGAATTTATGGCCAACTTGTCATCTGGACATAACGATTTGTTTGACATTCCAAAAAGATGAGGTTTTAATCCCCGCTATAAGTTGGATAAAGGATTATCTTTTTCAAAATAATATATGATGAGCAATGAAACAGAACACTTGCTTAAAAGTGCTGTGTTAGTGTTGTTTACATGAGGTGTGATAGAGAAAGATAACTCCAATTCACATATAGTCAAAAAAATATGACATTTTCAAAAAAAGGTTCTTTCTAGAGTATATTTTAGAAAAATATGATTATCTTCCTTGCAAACGTTATGAGAACTTTTCCAAGCTTGTCCTACAAGAATCATTCTCCATGTGTTTTTATTTTTTAGTTTGGTGAATTGTTAAGATCCAGGGAGTATTTCTTAGAAAAGATTTATGAATAAAAGCATGGCATTTGTTATTCAATTGAGATTTGATTGTCAATTCCTAATATATCAGTTTAATAATCCTAAAGAGAGGATACTTTTGTTTGGCTTTTGTCGATGAAAGAATCGAACGCAGCACTCCATACCCTATATATGAACCCTAAGAAGGAGGTGAACAGATTATACTTATCTTAAAAATCTCATTTATTTTAGGGACATTAAAATTTCCGTTTCATGACATTATGAATATGATGTGTTTTGCTCTTACTAAAAATAAATCGGAATCAAAAAATACACGTTTTGTTTAAATAATCTAAGGAAATAAAATTAATTAAAGAGACAGAAATCCATTCTTAGTCATCCATTTTGAATTTCTATTAGCCTAGTGAAAACACAAATTATTTAATGCGAATTTATTGGCAGTGACTTTCCCAACCTTCTTAAAAATATCAAAGAGGAAAAAGTAAGAAAAAGATGATCCTCTCCGTATTTACAATTTCAAGGGGTAAATTTTAATTTGTGACCTCTGCACTAAGTTTTCTTAAAGAAAACTTATGGCTCCAGATAGAATTGTTATTACTTTACTTTAATGTTTTGTTACAACGAATGGCTGATGGGTAAGTAAAACAATTAGATTAAGAGAAGAAGATAACTTCTTATCTTCAGCATGAAACATCATTCGTCTTGGAAATAACCCAAAGAATAACGATTATAAAAAATAATGAGAGGACCAGAGCACGATCATTTTACCTCTCGATATCCGATTAGTTATTACAGCTAATTAAGCTATTGAGAAGTTACTTTTCTTTACTCCGGATCTTCCTAACAAACCCATACAAATATAAATACGATAACCTCAGTATTCTGAACAGTCAAAATTAGTTACATCTTAACGCGAATCCCTTCTTCACAACATTTCCTACAGCTCTGCTTCTTTCTTCTTTATTCAATTGATTTCATTAGTACCTATCGTTTTTTGAATTCCTCCCGTTCATTATACTCATATATTTATGTTTATTTTTAAAGGATTAGTTCACGGAATTGTACGCGAAATTCATCAGTAAACTAAGCTTTTATAAAAGTTGTCCTTTTTATTTTGCACTAGATACCTGTAAAACAATATGCAGTGAACATGCAAGATATGGGATATTACTGATGAAAGATGTTAAATGACATAGATCGAAAGCTTTTCATGGATATAAAAAAAGGAGTCTAAAATCCACAAGAAGAATTTCCATCTTCATTCACATGATAACTACTCAGAAAGACAGCTGCAGCTCTTATTCTTTTGGATAAATTATAACAAGTGTTTACGCTATTATAACAGTAGAGTTACAAAGGATTCTTTGAAAGATATACCATCAAATTAAGCGATCGAATGTCAGACACGCTTCATTTTCTGGGTGATATAACACCCACGAGTGCTCCTCATAAAAGACACGTAACTCGTGCAGAATCAATCTAACAACAATTTGGAACTCATCCAAGAGCTTTTAAGTGGAGTACATATCCTTCTCCGATCATATCCGCGCTGAATTTCGACATTACTCGATCGCTCTCAATGACACAAAATCCATAGTGCCGACCGATCAGTCATCGAGATGATGGATAGGAAAATTAATGTCATCAGTAATTGATACGCTCCACGGAATGAATCACTAGCAGTGGATATGAACAGAAAAGGGAACTATGTTATGGATGTAAAAGATTAAATCGGTTATTGAGTAATTTATTTACAACATCTGTAACCGAGTTTACGCAGCTGTGAGGTCATCGGAGGCGGATTTAATAAATTTTATTATTTTGACTCCTTATGATTCTCTGTTTCAGTGAGGAAATAAGCCAAAATTATCTAGAACATGAAAATTAATTACACTAACAAACGATTGTCTTTCAGGTCTCTTGCCTTATTTTCAGTACCTTCCGGGTCTTAAGTATTCATTATATAGGTGGATAAATATAAGTTTTAGGATTCAATTTATCATCAAAGTATTTTAAATTCATCAAAGAAGGTTCACTACAATTTGCTGATTTTATGTTTTTAATTACCAATTAATGAGCTGGAACTGGAATCTAGAACTGTATATTTTACATCCTAAAACATCCAAATCACCTGAAAGACAAACATATTCTCTTTATTCTTCGAGAAATTTTTTTATATACATTTAGGGTGTGAGATGAGAAAAAGTCACGATTTAATTGATGGATCAACAAAAGGTAACCTAATATAAATGAACATTCAGATTTTTTGCGGGTGTTTATGTGAAAATTTGCAGATAGTATAGCGCGAAATAGAAGGCAAATTTTCTAGCGAAACAGTTTCTTCTTTTCTTTTGCTAAGGATGCAGCGAATCATAGTAATAAGTATACGCAATCAAAACCTCAGTTCGAAAATACTCCGTCGGATAGTTTGTCGTATCATGCGGTTATAGCATGTTGAGGTGATACGGGAGAGCATGTGATGGGGTGAAACTCCTTGTGTGGGTGTGGCTCTACCAAAGGCAAGTCCTGTTTAAGGCCGACTTGCTTTCCCGGGGGTTGAACACTTGGATTCAGACCCACAATTTTCCATGTGAAGGGTGTGTAATTTTAATCGCGGTCAAGATACGCTGTTGAACAAGTTTCGACGGTAAGGAAAAGTTATGTACGCGATGTAAACAAACCCTGCACTTTTCATGGATTTTTGCGAGTGGTTCTATGATGTACCGAGTCTTCGAAGAACATCTCAATCGATCGATAATATAGCAGTAGATATGGTCGGTTGTAAGTTGTTGATTGGAAATAAATTCTCTATTTCGTAAAAAGGTTTTTAAAAAAATTTAAATATCATCAATAACTCATCATCTGGCATCGTTGTTACTAATACTAAGAAGTTATATTTGCAATCGATTAATATTTAGTGATTTTCATTCCATAGGTTAGTTATTTTTTTAATGGCTGAGTAAAAACACACGAAGGACCCTTATCACGATGTAATTAATAATTGGTTATAGTGGCAGAAGTGGTCTTGCTTCTTGTTTTATAGAGCTACAGTTGCATGGAAGCTGAATCAGTTTAGTATGCACACAGTATCATTACAGGGACTATTTATAGTGGAGTAAGAAGAGAATGTACACGCACGGATGCATTCTTTCGCTGATAAAATCTTAAATTTTTTGGACAAAAAGAAAGTCACTCATTAAGGAAGTTTTAATAAATAAAAGTGACTCAAAAGAAAGGGATCAAAAATGATTTAAAAGAGAGAAACTTTTTCCTAAGAAGTGTACCGTCCTTGGATTCGGGGCGTATATACAATTCTGTCGAATGCGACCAAACATTTGGGTGTGCCTCGAAGTGAAAGTCTACTAGTTCGACTTGTATCTCCGTTGCCTTCCTCTGCTTCTCACTGATGCCTCTTCCCTCCCACGCCCTGATTAAGATGGATTTATAAATGGGAAAGTTGAAGAAGAGAAAAAACGGCGGAAGAATAACTGAGCTTTGAAACAAGCACTGGAGTGCAGCCGCTGCGTCCTTATGAATACTTAAGGTTTCGCATCCAAAAGGAGAAATAAATAACGTACAAGGAATAGGGACGAATGTTTAATAAAGATGTTAAATATAGAAAGCGATTAAAATATATGAAACTATTTCATTTGGAACGTGAAACGCGTTGGTTTATAAGTGCAGTCCTTAACACCCTCATAAATGAAGGGAAGTTATACATTAAGACGTCTAATGATGAATGGATTATGAAATATCCTCTTCATGATTTGTCCTCTGCCACAAGCTCATTGCAATCATAATGATCAAGGGAAGTGGAGCTAAGGCATAAATTACTTTCATGAACATACAAATGGGTTAACGACATTGCAACATATAATGATTCAATGCGCATATGGACAACAATCGGTCAACTGTAAATATCGTAATTAATTATATGATGAATAACTCTAATGTAACCAAAAATAATTTTAGTGTTAGTGATATAAAATATATATTGTATTGTAAAAACTAGACGTAAAGTAAATTATCAATAATAATTTATATAAATAGTTATTGTTCCAAAAACAGTATTTTAAAATAAAATTATCATTTTCCGAAAAACTTTTTCCTGTACAAATTAGATTTAAATCATAATTTTCACGAAGCTATCGTTAATTGAATTCCTTAATATGGTAAGTTAGCCGGAAGTGAAAAATAATTTCTATATAAATTTCCTCGAACAAAAGACAGTCCGCAAATCCGAAACATGCCAATCGAGTCGGGAAATGCTTCAGCGGTTCTCCGCAATTCTCACGAACAACCGATCAGATACGAAAAGTTCGAGAAAGGGAAAGAACTTCGGGAGGAAGGCAAAGAAAAAAGTGGAATGACGAATTTAAGAAATCGCTGGATTCAGTCAGCATTTGCGATCCCACCTTTTCCCATGTGTTTGGGGTGCGGCGAGATAGTCGAGTGGCGATAAGCGGAGCGAGAATTTGAGGAGTAAATCCAGTGAAGGCGTTATTACCATTGGCGAGGAAAATTATTGCCGCTTAAACGCGTCATTCATCACAAGTCGTTCGCCGTAATGCGCAGTGATTGACGATACTTATGAAGTCGAAGAGACATCGTGGTCCTCAGCGTAAATGAAGTTTCGAATCGCGGAAATTACTTTTGGAGAGTACGATATCTCTTCATCTTTGTGTTTGAAATGGTAATCCACGCGACTCTCAACTTCTGCTTGAGACTAACGAATTCATTAATATTCAGGCTTAAAAAGTGATGATTAATTTTCATAATAAGTCTTTGCATCCAATATTTTATGCCACTATATAAAACACCAAATAAAATATTCACCGCATAAAAATAAATAAATTGAACCGCATGAAAATACGTATATTTTCTTATAATGGAGAATTAGTATCCGAATGCTTTTTCTAAAATATTTATTACAATTTTAGTTTTCTATGTTAGAAGAATTTACATTTTAACTATGAGATATATTATTAGTAGCGCCGTAATAGTTTTTAAACGATTTTCAAAAGAAATGTTTAAATTTATTAAGTAAAAAATGCCATTCAGGTATTTGCAAAATTCTATTTGATCTATTTATTCGAAGGCTTTTATTTTCGATACATTGAGAGCTGCATAAACATTTCTAAGTTTCTTCGTTGATGATTGATACATAAAATGTAATAAAATAGTGAGAAAAAGAGAATGAATTTTTATGTATATATTTTGGGTATCCTTTCAGGAAAACAAATAAAACTTATTAAGATTTCATATCGAACAGCAACCCATGAACTAAAAACTTAAATTACATACCCTAAGCAGAAAATATAGTTACTCTGCAAAGTAATAAGGAAAATTTTTTATTAAGTTTCTCAGATACAGCTTTAGAATGATATCACGTAACCAGTAATAATATCGTGGAGAATATGAAGAATATACCTCGACTAGGATCTATGAATAGAATTATCCCTTTTCCAACTTCAAGCCTTTTTTCAAAATACCGTTCATCACAATTAGAGCTGATCATGTACGGAATTTCTGAAAGCTAATTGAGCGATTTTACGAATATGCACCGATAACGGTTAGAGTTTATTTTGCACTATTACGTGTCATCGTGATAAATGGGAAACTCGATGACAGGTCGTTTTGATTTCTGCTGATGAATGAGGTTTGAGATCGGTCCGCTTCAATTTATCTGCAACCTGTAACGACTCCTAGGCTATTAAGTCACGCACCACCGCTTTCCCTGGACAGAATTATGAGCTAATTACAAAAGAAATCAACCGATCAAGGCTACGCGTTCTCCAGGAGCGTTTTCAATCATTAAATCCAAAAACGTTCATCATTTCTTTGAGACGCTTCGATTCATGGGGAATCTGTTTCTGTTCAGGCTGATTATATGAACTTTCCGAGAAAAATTGATTCTCTGATAAACTGATCTGTTTTTCAACGTACACATAGATAAGATCGGCACAAATGAAAAACAGCGAATCATCATAGCAACCGATACGAAACAAAGTCAAGGAAGGCAAAATAAAAAGATATTTATTCATTTCTTAATATTTCCAATCCATATCCTCTTGTGATCTTCAGGTAAAAATCAAAGAGAAACTTTTCGTAATAATATGCGCATAAATCCAAAGTTACCCCACCGCCGCCAATATCATGGCATGAAAACTTTATCCCCTCCCTTCTTACAATCCTTCAAGCAAAAACAAAATAAATCGCCGAGGCACTCCCATAAATCCAATATATAAGCCGCTCAATGGTTGGATAGCGAGGGGAGTGTTTTGACTTCAGAATATGAGATGAGAGGGAAAGAAGATAATAGTTAATAGAAAAACAGCCCCCCCTACAGTATATCGGATGGAGTAGTGAAACATCGGTGTCGTAAAAGCCAGAGATATCGAAACGACGACCTGCAGTTTTACTCTTTATTTTTCCTTTTCTAAGCCCTCGTCGTTTTCTCTTCCTTTTTGTATAAATTGCGTTTTTGTTCATTTTTACTTCCCTCCGTTCGACCGTGGAGATATCCGTACCTCCGTGGACACCGCACGTCGGTGGGGAGTGTTCCTATCTCTTCCGTGAATATAAGGACAGACGTTCCGTGTATTTTGATATCGTGGTGGGCGCAGGTACATTGGTCAAGCCCTGTCAGCGGCTCCGTAAGTGGAGTTAGCAAGCGGAATGCATATGTAGATTGGGAGAGAGCATACACACGCACCCCGCGGAGAGGAAACGGAAGTAGAGAGAGATGTAATATAAGGTGGAAAAGAACGATAAGAAGTACTTTTTACGATTACCTAGAGTGTGATTTCTTGTTTTATTCCTTTCATGCAATTTTTCTTAACGAGAAAAAAGAATTCGGTTGTAGTTGCTCGCGTTAACATCGAAGATAAGGAAGTCCGTCTATTTTACACTTTTTTCCGAAAGATATAAATTTACAAACACATTTTTCGAGCTCTTGAATTTCATAGGTCCAGACTTATTTTTGAACGTAAAAGAAACAAATTTTTGCGCAAAATGGAGAAAAAAATTGATATGAATATTATACAATTCTTGAATTATTCAAATGCTAATTTTTAATATTGTTACTATCAATTCTACGATTATATTTTTAAAAATAATATCTATCTTGCATGGAATTTTAATGTGGAATATCACCAATCCGTTTTCGCTTTTGCTCACCATTGTCAATCATCGATAGTTCAAAATGTATGTAGAATATCAAACCAAACTCTATTAATCAATCCAAAATGATCAAATCACAAACTCTGACCCACATTTGATTTTCAAAACGTCTCTAAGAATTATTTATTAATTAACTTTTCTTCGTAAGCGTGAACAAATCTAATTGTATCGTATATACAGTTACAAGGAGCCTATGTTGAAAAATTAAAAAAAAAATTAAAAAAATGTCATATCTTTGCTAGGTCGGAAACTTTAGAGACCACAAATGTATTTTAGCATTATTTATTGTATAAATTTGAGAATTGTTTACTAAAAGAAAGGATATCAAATCGTTTAAAGGCTATTTTTAATTCAGATTTTAAAAATAATTAAAGTAGTGCATATGTGCTATGATGCAAAAACATGTCGCGTGTTTTGCCATCGATGAATAAATTTGGTGAAGAGCAGAAAATTTAAGAATAAAGAAAACCGCTTCGAAAAAATGAGAGATATAAAACAAGCGCAGAGCGTAGAAGACTATTAAGAAAGCCTTCATAAGGCACTTGTGACGCCTTCTCGTCTCGCGAGAACAATGCCTATCAGATGAGGAGTCTGCGACGTGCAGAAGGAGCGGAAGGTAGTGGGCGGAATGGGCTGCAGATAAGGGTCGAGATAATCTCTCTAAGGAAAGGTGCAGCGGGCGGTTCGGAAATCTCTCCATCGCCGCAAGTTATTAACACATGCACGTATAGGCCATTAGTTTCCACCTTTCCGCTTAAGAATTCCGTGCAATACACCTGTGTTGCACACACACCCCCTTTTGGTAATTTCTTGGTCGACTGCCGGAACAGGAAGAGAGCTGTTTTGAATAAAATGCAAGCACAATTATGCTTGTTTCTATCCATTGATAAAGAGAGACGTGCTATCGTGTTCACCGAGACTTGGCTTACAGCATAATATCTGAGATATTGCAATGGGAGACGTAGACTTGTTTTGCACACCAAACATTTGTAACTTAGAAGCTGATTCTCTTGTAGAGAAATGTTCGACACTTCCATACTGTGATGGTTTTAGTTTTGCAATTTGTATTCCGAAAATAGTATTTACACCTAGATCAATTTTTTGTCTCCTATACGAGTTATTAATATATTAAGTGGGAGAGAGTTAAAATTCCTTGAATTTTTAATAATTATAATACTTTAATATTTAATAGTTCAGTTGTAATATTCATTGGAGATATTTTCCCAATTTAAATTTATTTTAGTCAAGTTACTTATCACGCAATTTTCTATCGTTTATAGAGAGGAAGAGGACTCGCTTTTGAAAAGAATAATAAATTTTTAAAATAAAACATTTTTCAATCAAGTTCGCTTTTATTTTGGTTTGAAATAATTCTGTTCTATTAATTTTATCGTAATATGTTCATTAAATTATTGTAACATTTCTTTGGAATAGAAAACGAATCCTTATCCTTGAGAAATGGAGAGAAATGACAGGTGCATGGAGGAAGCAGTAAAAACACTAACAGATAAATAGTGAGTGAACAGCCAAACTCTAGTGTATCGTTTATCACAAGGGGACAATTGACCTCACGACTCACAGGTGAAATATGTTCCACTCTCACGTGCATTTGTTGTGTATTATTCATTTCCATCCGGCATGAATGTTGTCCCGTGATAAATATAGAATCTTAAGAGCTACGTCATCTGCACAGAACAAAACGCAGTACGTTTATCAATTCATACAAAAATGTTCTCATATAAAATGCTTTTCAACCTTTCGAATCGTTGCACTTTTAATCATCACAACTATTACGTAATAGGCGTTTGATGGAAACCATTATTTATATATATTTTTATATTCTCGATCGAAAAATCTATTGATTGATACATTTCAGAAAGTGAGCTATAATCTGAATCATTTTTTTTAACTATCTTTGTAAATATTTCGAAAGAGTCTAATAAAAAAAATTTCGAATTTTACTATATTTCTAACGTGTTTTTCCATCAAAACAACAAAAAGAGAAAATTTAACATTAGATATCCGTCGAAACCAATAACGAACAGAAATGCTGATATCCCCTATTGAATGGCTTTGGAATATCGACTATTATTTCTGGACAGAAGACGGTAAAGGAGAATACTAAAGGATGCATTAAATGAGAAGATATAATTTGAAAGAAAAATCGAAGTGAGCATGAAAGATGGAGATCAAAATGTTCTAAATTAAAAGAAAGAATGGACGAACGGTGAAGACAAATCATTTTGAGGAAAATCAAGATTAAGAAAGCAGTCGCCGTGGTGGTTGTTTATACATTGGTCCGTTTCACGATTCCCTTCCTCCTTAATGTTCATCCCTTTGCCTCCTTCTAAGGCGGCGCTCACCCCTCATACGCCTATCTACTTTATCTGCCTTTGCGAAGTCTGCAGTCATAACTCCCCCTTATCACACACAATCATCTCTCCGTCATAAGCGGATTCTTCCTTTCTACAACCGGCGTTTCCAGCTAAAGGATTCTTCTTTAAGATGGTTTTGAAATCGAACTAATGAATTATTCCAGAAGTGACTAATAGCAAATAGTTTTCAATTAACTCTTTGTCCTCTGAAACGGCAAATTTAAGTGAGTTCGCTAATGTTCAAGGAAGTTGATTACTTATGCGTAGAAAGACAACCTTACGCTACGACATACAATGTTTCTGCCAAAAAGATTTTATATGAGGTGTTGTATGATTTCAAAAAGAATTGAAAAAAGTTCTTAATATTAAATTATTATTGTCCCTATAAATCATATACGTAGTTACGTTGATTTCGTTATGTAAGAAGTAAAAAGTTGCATAAGAAATTATATTTAAATAAATACCATATTAAATATTACCTCTTAATATTGATGAGATTAATAATAATATCTGTTTTATAAATTCAATAGTTATGTAAATTTACTACGATTGGAACGATTCTCTTTTGTATAGAATATAATGTACCCTTTAAATTGAAGGGAGGGTTAGAATTATATATAAATAAGAGGTTATAAATTACGAATATTAATATTATCTATCCTTCGAAAAAGAAATTTATTCTGATAAGGAACCTATTAATAGAATTTCAGTCGCGAAATATTTGAACAATGATGTTATAGATGAGGGATTATTAAAATTAAGTCAGATAAACAGTTACTTTATAACATTAATGAGGATTACATGGGTATAAATCAATGAATCTGTCGAATAGAATATAAAATACAATAATGTTTTAACTTGAAAGGTAAATAACAAAAATCTTTATTTATTGTACATTATATACATAAATTCTTTTATGGGTATTTAAAATGCCAAGGATTGTGAAAAATATGGCTTGAGTTACTACTCACATCTCTTTATGGACGATTTTAAGATTTCATACACGTTTAGATATAAGATTTTCTTGAATTATTTTGTTTAAGCCCTATAAACTCATAAAATACTATCAAGTTTACTCTATTGAACGAAAGCTGAGAAACGTACGTTGAAAAGTTGTTGAAGTAACGTTACGACTTTCAAGATAAATTAAATGCCTCGAATATAAAATGCGTTTGTTTGCGTATGTTGTTCAAACAGTTGGCAATTTTCTTTTGCAGGTCATCCATTCATCACTTTTGTAATGCCGTGAAGATAATTCTACCACTTTTTAATCTGTTGATAATATCCATGCTACAATGCCACATTGTTCGAGAATTACGCAAAAATTCGTGTAACACAATCGAAAAATTCACACAATGATAAATTTTTCGTATTCATAAACTAAGTTTCCGTTGACATCAGAACCCGAATTTTCTTGTGTTTAATTGTTTCCTTTTCTAAAAAAATCTCATCGCTGAAATAAGAAAACGGCACTTTTGATTTAATTATAATATAACACAAAATTAGATTATCAAGTATAAATTAAAATGATAAGATTAAGTGATTACTCTTACAAAAATGAACTCAGTATATTAAGCGACATGTATAATCTATGGTCAAACACCTCAAAGATCAAAAGAAGTACGGTCATGGTTTACTAAAGCATCTTCAAAAAAATGAAACATCTTATGGAAGGAGCACTCCTCCTTCAAACACATAACATCCAATAACTGAAATAGATTATTTAAAAGGGCGCACGATAACTATACATAGCGTATGATAATATATTAGAATAGATATAAGATAGAGAATAAAGGAAGAGAGAGCTTTTAAGCAAGTCATTGCGTTGGCCGAGTAAGCATAGGAATGAAAGACAAATGGGAATTATTAAGGGTAGTAGTAGCGAAAAGAATGGGATGAGGAGGAGCATTGTTCCTGTAAAACAGTGAATCACAGGAACTGTCGCCCGCTGGTGGTCTCCACGTGTAATTGGATCATATTTTTCTTTGTTCTTTCTCTCTTATCAGAGTCGGTTTCCCTCACTTTAAGACCTCATAAATAACCACTATTTGACACATTGGCAGTTTTGCATCTTCTTAATGAAACACATGGCGTCGAAGGAGGGGAATAACCACATCTAAAAATATTTGCGGAAATACAAAAAGGAAAGGTTTATTAAACAAATAACGAAGAAATCAACGGCAATTATGAAATGAACGGAGTGAACTTCGAGGGTTTTTTAATTTAAATATTTTCAGATGACAATACAATGGTCTTTTAAATAGATTGAAAACTCCAATATAATTTTTATTAGATGCATAATGATTAGTTCATTGAATTTCATTAAATGGAACCTAACGGCGAATATACCGACATGCATTTTTATATACAATGACAATATACTCCATGAATTTTTATATGTAATTTTATTTACGCAGGATTCATTTAATGCTTCATTAATATTTTCAAAACAAGCAAAACTCCACTTGCAATTTTAATTTAATGCTAAGGAAATAGTTGGTATATCAAAAGAAGTAAACGATAGTTAACTGAAAATATGAGTATTTGAGATTTTCCGTTATAAAAGATAAACATTTTATAAAGAGTAAATATATATTGACGGGTGAGTATAGGTAAATAAATTTAAACGGGTCATTCCTTCTAGTTTAAAAATATGAGCACCGTAAATATTTGAAAAAGAATCATAGGAAATATTTGGTGTTGATAAAACTAAATTTTTGCTAAATTTTACTTTAGTTAAATTCTCACTCACGTACGTTGCATCTACAGCTTTACATTTCATGAGCTTATGGAATTCGTGACTTCAAAGTTAAATACATCTGCGAATCGCTTTACTAAACTCACATTTCTTTTTCAGAGTCTGCGAGAGATATCTGATTGAAAAATTTTCTCTAGAGAGAAACGTTGCCTTCTGCTTTTTTTTCTTGGTAAACAGACCACCCCTGTGGAAAAGCACCCGTTTTGCCAATTACAATAATAAATTTTTATCCCTTCGCATGCAGAACCGAAGGCATCCATTGACTCTGACGATGGGGTTTAGTACATATTTCTTATTCATGTCTTCTTTGTGGCGGAAGCCACCCGCAACCAAGAGACCTTCGCTTCCAAGTTGGCTGTCTGTTCCCATTCTGAACGTCCTTTTTATTCCCCACGCTGTTCTCTTTTTCTGTCTCCACAGAAGAGGATGGTTTATAATCGAAATGGTTACAGGCTTTGTCCGAAGGAGATGACGGAGTGCACTGTCCATGGATAACCTTTCTGAGAAACCATCTGAATGGCGAAGGGTAGTTGCAGGAGACGATGATATCGTGAATGAGTTTGAGGGTGAAAAGATACGTATGTAAGAGAACTTATTGCTTTTTCTGAATAATTCAAATCAAGGAAAAATATAACATATGAACGTAAGTAAATAGATTAACATAAGTGGTACAAGTAAATTATAGATTTTTTTACCAATCCTGGTCATAGTGAAAATCCATCGATGTTTTTATCTATGGCATCAATGCAATATGTTCGAAAATAACTGTATGTACAATATACAAAGTTTAACCTCTTTTACAAGTTTTAACCTCTTTTATAAGTAAATCCACAACACTCTATTAAGTCGCACTCAAATAACCAATATATTCAGATAATAAATCCAAATTAATAATGATTTCGTAATTTTGGGTTTCGTTCTTTATAAAGAACTATCCGCTTACAAAAAAATCTGAAAAATCTATCAGTAGTACAGATGGAAGTCCAGGAAATGAATATAGAGATAATACATACAATTGAAGTACGAAGTATAGGGTATAAATATAGTTTGACCGGAGTGAAACGAAGATGAAATGATAATAACTGGTGATTATAAGGCCGATGAAGAATTATGTAGTACGATAAAAGTAACGATTAGAAATAAAATTGAGCGAAGAATGATGTAAAACAATGACAAGAAGATAAATGGAAGAGGATGCAATCGAACGTTTGAAGGTGGTTAGGGTAATGCGTGGGCTAATGCACGCATACTGATGCCATTGCTGAGATAAACTTTTGACCCACTTTTTGAGCTATCGTTAGGTAATGTGAGGCGACAGCTTTATAGAAGGAGAAGATGTTTTTTATAGAACATTAAAAATAGATAATTTGTTGTTTTTTAAAAGAATATCAATGGGAAGTGGAAAGTTGGGAGATATAAAATATTCTTGATTATTGCTATTCCTTCAAGGTTAGAAAATTATTTGGGACCTTCAATTTTCCCAATAATAATGCAAACTTTGCTATATATTTATAATAGATTCAAGATGTAGGAGACAAGTCCTTTCTAACGAATAATGGCCTCAGCTAACAATCCTATACTTCTTAGCTTTACGATTGCTCTTTATAATTATGTGTAACAGAAAACAGATATTAAGGACGATAGAGCACAGAGATCGAATAATGATAAATTCCATTTTCGTTAATAAATTGATATGAATGAAAAAGGCATTCGTAACGACGATGCGTCTATTTTGACCGCAGACATAGTTTTCTTTAGAGTTTAAATGGATTTGGAATAGTTTTCGATATATTTTTCATTTCTTTTTGTTTGGAATAAATATTAAAATAGAGAGTTTATCAAAGTAGATATTACTTTGATGCACCATTAGATTTAAGCAGAAAGCATTATCGCTTCCATGTGCCACACTCGTGGCCCATTTCTCCATTCGACGGCTCGAAAAAGTTGGACGGTTATGTGCACATCTTGTTCGTACGAATTGCTATAGGAAGATAGTGAATAAATGACGTTAATTTTATGAAATAAATAGAAGAATTGTAAATAGAATGCGATGGAAACTTTATTTGGCATAAATTTTTAATAGCAAATCATAAATAACAGATTAAATGATCTATCTTAAAAAAGTTTTTCTCTAGAAATTACTATTACCGAAATCCCCTAATTGCCATTTACTTGTAAAGTGTGGAAATTCGATGATCTGCATGATGAAATCGCAAAAGTTCAAAACCAAAGGTTTTTATGGAAGGACAGCTTCTCCGAGCGATGACACTCGCGGTAAGTGCCGGTTGTATAAATCACTCAGCGGTGACAGCGCATTCAATTATCCCCGGAGAGGTTGAAAGAGGGTGCATCCCGTTTTTAATTAAACTTCTTTTGTATTTTTTTCTTAAATATTCATGATGGTCAGCTTAAGAGAGAGTGGTGAGATTTGTGTTCGAGATAAGAGACATACAATCGTCTGGAAAGAGGGTTAGTGGAAGAGGGCAAAGATTACGTAAGTTAAGTTGAAAGGGTCGTGGTCCTAATCCTGCATATTGGACGGAAGTGGACCTTGTGGTGAATTAGAATGATAGCGTTCCAATTGGAACAGAATTCACTGGATAGGTAGCTCTAATAAACTAACCATATAAATAGTTTGTAATTGATTACTCTTGATTATAGATATTTGGTAAACTCTTATGAACAATCTTCGCAAAAATTTTATAATACTCGAAATGTATTAATTTTTCTTAGAATTATTTTTATATAAAAAGTTTATTTTATTATTATATATGGATATTTAATAAAAATATACGTTGATATAGAAAATAATAAATTATTATCGATGTAATGTAATATAAATATATCGTAGACACATAGATCTATTTTTATCAGCAACAAAAAAATGAAACTAGATAGATAATAATTTAACAGTAACCTTGATGGCAATGATTTTAGTAGGCGATAACATATAAATCCTGATAATATATTATAAAAGCTCTTTATCTCCTCTATGAGGCGGAAATATAACGTAATCACTATTAAATATATTTTATAGCACAATACGATGGGGCATTTCCTCCCTTTGAATTTACGAATTCATACTGCCCAAGCTGCAACTCATCCTGTGTACGCAAATAGTACAAAACTCAGGCATATCGTATAAATCATTCATAAATTCCCCTAACCCAAGTAAAGAAACAATGCTTTTAAAATTAATCATGCATGCGGTAGTTTCGTATTCTAAATTTGGCTCAATTACTTATTCCGAAACTCATGTCTGTCTGCAGTTGACATGCACGTAAACGAATTCACATTACACCTGGCACCAAAAACGCGCGTCGGGAATAAAATAAAGGGAAAAATCACTTTGGAAAATTCCTCACCGAAGCTACGGTTTTGATGAGGAAAGGCTCCTTCCAGCGGGCGATTAAGATTTTCGGTTTCAAATGTGTTTATTTCCACATGGTCTTTGGAGAATCATAATCGTTATTAAAGGGAATGATATATACTATTAGGCCCAAATAAAGGTTATCGAATGGAAAGAGGAAGAGAGCTCATAAGATCGGAAGGGCCCGTTTGGAAGAGGAATCTTCAGCCACTCGCTACCGAACTAATTTTCATGAAACTCCCATCGAGAGGTTTGCGAAGTACTTGAACACGTAATAAAGACTTATTCCTTCCACCACAAGATCCCTTGACCCTCCATAAACCCTCACTCCAACTTTGGAACCCTTTCTTCCGTGTAGACCCTGCAAGCAGACCGCGGTGGCCGACAAAATAGCGGCCAATTTCGTATCCTCATTCCGTAATGTTTGAGCGGGTTGAATGGCCACTTGTCCCTTAGAAACCCTTCTTAAACGCCGAGAGAAAAGGATATCCGGTTGCAAATCGCCGTTTGGGTGAGTGCCTAATTTACAATTCCGAAGATCAAAACCTGTGAACGTTAGAAAGAGGGAATAATAGCAACACTAATCCAGAAACAGTATCTATAAGTTCTTATTACAGATATGCCTCAGCCAATAATTGAATTATCAAAACAGTTTTCCTACGGTTGTTCCAACAAATTAAAACATCGACTACACAATGAGTTTTAAAGAAAAAATCAGAAAAATAAAATGGGAATTAATTAAGGATATTTATTTTCAGTTAATTGTCCATGATATACTGTTCCAAAAATACATCAGTTATATACTATGTAACCGATAACTTAATGAAAATTTATAATAAGAGAATAATTTGATTTTAAATAATATAAACAATGTTGTTTTGAGGTAGATGTAAAGTAAGAGAAACACTTTCAGGTGGATTCTATATTAATTAAAACTAAGCCACTGAAAATATTGGACAGTAAAAATTGTTTTTACTTTGTTCTTTAAAGTAACCTATAAAATTTTGTATTCATGCGTTTCAAATAGATTTTATTAAATCTTCTAAAGTAGTAGACCGATAAAAATTGTTGTGTTGAAGAAAAAACCTCCCATATACGACAGCAAAATTCCTTCTCGTGAGAGAATCTCGAGATCTGTTAATAAATTAGCTATCTTTAAACATTTTATGATTTTATGGTTTGTATTTTAATGATTGTAAAACAAAAATGTGAACGTTGCAATTTTTTTAGTATGAATCGAACACTCTGAGTTATATCACTAGTTATCCTAACGTTACTGTAGTACTTCAGATGAGACTTGGAAATTATTCCTGTTTGGTCAGTAAACTGACTCTTGCGAGTTTGTTACCGCTATTCATGGAAAGACAGACGAATGCTAACGACCATTCTCAGAGTTAGAAATCGGGATCTAGATTCTCTCTCTTTACATCTCTCATCCACGCCAAGGAATTAATCGCCCTTAATTCGGACCAAAAACTTTCTTAACGTACGAGTTGTTAGGTGGTGTCTCTATGTGGTCGACGGCAATAATGAAGGGAGTCGTAGGGTAAATAATGTGGAAGTTCTTCAGCGGATGTTTATTAGTGAATTCTTCCGACAGCGCTTTCTTATTTCCTCTATCACTCAATCGTCCTGCTCTTAAAAACTACGAGGAAATGCATTTGGGATTATGCATCTCTTAATCGATAATGGAAGATAGCACACGTGAACAAAATCAATGCAAAAGAGTTAGGATACAATGCTGTTCACGTAAAGACTTGTTTGAGAATTGAGGGATTGGTTGGAACGTCGAAATATGGATAAGAATGGAAGTATCGAAGGATACTTTTTAGAGACGATAAGGACGGTGGTAACGTTACGGTTTTTTCTTTGCTCCAAACCACAATAGCCCGAAAAATAAATATTAAACTATTATAACTGATGTACGAATAATATATTTAAGAATAATTAAAGAAGAGGAATTGGGAGACCGGAGACGTTTTTCAAGTCCATTCTACCTTGGGAATCTCTCAATCCAAGCTTAAATCTGTAGCACATTTGTTCTGGAGTATTCAGGTAAGTAATTGGCTATTCCAAAAATAATATTCTATATTAAGGGTCTGTTAAAAAGATAATCAGTGAAGAACGATGAAAATTCATAAACCCGTGTTCTAAATGAATTAGATTGTTTTCATTCTTTTTATTTATCGAATATAGTAAATGTAAAGCAATGAATAAGTATTTGAATGATGTTGTGATAGCTCCTTTATACATGATTGATTATAGATTTTTAAAAAAGGTACGGTTGAATGGATAGAGTGACCCTCAATAATGAAATAATGAGATTGTAATTCGAATGTGAATAGATAATAAAACACACGTATACATACATACGTACGACTATGAGTCGGAGGATTAATATGGAGTTAAGAGGAAAGAAAAAGAAGGGGATACATCGATAGCGAAGCAGCGTTTGCGGGAGAATGGGTTGATAGAAGAATGGGAGATTGAAGAGAGCTCTGCAAATACCAATAATAACTGTGAAGGGAAGAGGAGGAAGAGTGTAAATTTTGTTCCAGCACAATTTCTCCCTTCCCATTGGTTTACACTGTTCGTTCATTCTCTATTCATCAACCATACTTTATTTTTCCAGCCTCGTTCCAACTATGCACTCCGCCTGACATATGCCGACGGACTTAGATCCACATGCATAAGTGTTTACACAGCAACAGACGAAATAATATAGACAGAAAGTGGGTCTTTAGGTGATCGACGGTAGCAAAGGAAGTTATTGAAAAGTGATGAGGGTGCGATTGGACAGGTTGATTGAGGGAGATGAAAAGAAGAAGTATATTTGAATCAGACTTCCATTTAATCTCTGCTTTTTTAATTTCACTTGCTGAGATCTGCAAACTCGATGGTTTAATTGATCTGCCCGAAGAAACGCTCCCTGTTTTTACCTTTTTTGGAGTTTGGAGGTATTTTCGGTATGATTCTTCACTTTTACTATCACTTCTCATCTCGTGAAATGAAATCGTACACTCGATCTTTATGAGTAGTTCATTTGCTCACCAACGGAAATGAAATTTTCTCATGCGTTAACGTTTTCAGCCTCTGCAAACACTCGTTGCGGAGGTTGGAAAAATTCTTATTGACAACGATCTAATATATATAATTTTATAATAAATCTCATTACAACAAGAATGTTTAAATTTCACAATTGTAATCAAGTTTGAGTTTCCTATACCTTCATATTAACCACTAAATTGACCATAAAATCCGCCACTGATGTCGATAAAAATTCCTCAAAAATTAAAGTGGTTAGTTTTACTATCTTTGAATAATAATATTCTGGACTATGACTAAAAATTTACTTCTTTTCTCTTAAAACTTTTAAGAAAATAATTCATACCAGTTCACAGACTCATGGAAATCGGTGAAATTAAAGTGTATTTAGGACAAAATAATATCCTTATATATAAATTTTATTTGGTGTGTGTCCGGTGTTTACGGTGTTCTCATAAGAAATACATGTAAACTTAGATTTTATCACTTGTATGCTTCCTTTCTTTTGCAAAATTAAATTAGAAATAACCCACTTATGGATTTGAAAGTAGCACCAAAAGAAGGGAAATTGAATAAAGTTTCTTATTTTGGTCATGAAATATAGTTCACGATTGCATTGTGTGTCTGTCTGCCGCATTAACTCCTTTACACACACGCACACATTTATATATATGTATATACATGTATATGTTGTTTGTCGTCTTTAATTAGATTACGCGCGCCTGTAAGACGCAGGCACAGCTAGTAAATAATACATTTTTATTATATTTTAATAGTATTATATAATGCAAATAATAAATTTTTAATTATAAATTTTATTTATCAAATCCACTTTCGCTGTAATTGGTCATCTGCCTAGGTGACAGCTTCTCTCTTTATTTATTGATACCTTTTTATCCTTCAATTTAAGAGTCAATGAAATCGCTCAGTTTAATCATCCTTGATAGTTTCTAGAATTAATATCAACAAACAAAAGCAATTAGGAGACCAAAAGCAGCATAAAACTTTCTTCCTCTCTCTACGTTTTTAATTAACATATAAATTACCTAAAATAAGAGTATTCTCTTGTGATGATGATACGAGAATATCGTGACTATAGATTAAATAAATCTTTACTTTCCACTGTTGACTGTTTAAGTTCAAATTTCGGTTATCCGCACATATTAAAGTTAACGCCATGAACTTCAAACGTTGTATCAAGCAACTTTAAATGTGAAGGCTGGATGTAGCAGAATCTGCGTACAATGAAGCCAAAGTTTCCGCAGGAATCTCTCTTAATTATTGCATACAGCACATTCATGCTGCAAACTTCCTCATTTCCTCTTAGAGACGAAAACAGCTCCTCAATTTTTCAATCAACCACTGAACATATTTTGAAAGCTCGCGAAAAAATCTCCTCGTTCGCAGAACAAAATGTTACTAACCCTTCCCTCTTCTGATATTTTCATCTCACGCTTCGGGGGAAGTAATCCCTTAAGACTTGAGGAAAAAGCGCTCTTCACGGGAGAATATAAGAGGGAATGAACCGAGGTTATCAGAGAGAGCTTTGTTCCTTAAGCTTGTCCGAGAGCCAATATAGTGGGAGAAAGAAAGGGTTGATTGCCACAGCGTGTTTAGTGGGAGCAAATGAAGGTTATGAAAGGAGTGAATCGGATGACCAAGATTACGAAAGCAGTGGATGAGATGGCATGAAAAACTTCGGTTGAAACTAAAATAATAATACTAGAAACATTCGATTCCCAGTCACTGATAATATTAAATGGCTAAAATTGGCATATTCTACCATTCGTTCGTATTTCTCATTTCTACTTAACTCTGATTTATGTGAAAATGAATTTCTAAGCTTCAGATTCAATAAAGAAATGAAAACCGTTCTTCATTTAATTAACTAGTTATCAAAATAATAATTCTCAAAATTTAAAATACTGTGAGGAAAAGTACGTAATTTTGAAGGGTCAACTAGTTTTTTTTGCAATATTTACTTAGTTTAAATGGCTTATTGGGAAACTATACTTTTATTCGCTTATCATTTGCAACTGTATAAGTGTAAATTGTAAAGTTAATGGTACCGATCAAGAACTGGAAAAGAATTTATACATCCATACTTGTGCATAATAATTTTCAATACATCAATAACAATTGATTTTGATATCCTGGTAGATATCTATTGGGTATGTAAAATATTGTTATGCTTAAATGGATATCTAATATTTCAATATCTTTTTCATTTCAGTGCTGGGCCTTTTTTTTGGCCGATGAGGATTCCAAGAATCGTTATCCATGTGTAGAGCCTAATTGCACCTCATTTGAATAATGAAGTCCACCTTTGATTTACATTTGATAAAGAGACATGATTCTCTTTATCAAATGTCTCTACTACTGAATGAGTAGTCATCATTTTCTGCACATTTTCCTCTCTTTAGGAAATTTTACCAATTATTTTCTTAATACACCATGTTATTGTGTTCATTTCAGAGCATCTTTTTTAATATTTAATAGCCTGCATCTTATTTTAGTACGATATCCATTCAAGCTATAGAGTCCATGTAAGATATTTTCTATTAGGTGTTGACGTAGTGAAAGGAGTCTGTATGGCAAACGGAGAGCGTCCGTTGGAAAGGTCAGAAAGAGTCAATAAACAAAGAAAAGGGTCGGCCGAAAAAAGGATGTACAGAGGGAATGAAAGAAGGGTTGCGAAGGAGCATCCGGATCGTGTCTTACTCGTCTGCAATCTCCAGAAGAGGTATATACGACGCCGCCCCGAGCTGATTCGAGACCCCCTCATTTGTGCTTTCATCGGAGGATCTGGTGCACAATCTCTTCCCCTTTCATGCACAATAAAATTGCGTTCGACATTCTTTACGTTGGATCTCAATGGCTCAAACTGATTGGTTCATCGCAAACTGCCCCGAGGAAACTAGCTTTTACCCTTAAATTCTTCCAAATGAATTCCACTATGACTCATTTTCTTCTTTCCCGTACCGAAATAAGTGTGCCGTTTCCCATAACCTCATAAGCGAAACATTATACCACAACTATAGAAACGTACTTATTAAATGAGAGACAAAACATCAATATATACTCTTTGATATCGAGATGATGAAGAATGATAATCCGTAAATTTTAGAATTTAAATTTATATAAAAGATTTAAATTCCTCTCTTAGTAATTGGATCAAATTCCACGTACTTCTATCGTTTTCAGAGTGGCTGATTTACAGCAAAAATTTTAACCTGATCTCGAAGATAAAGTTTACTTTTTATAGAAATATTCATTGATTCGATGTATAAGAACTGAAACTAGGAATGTTTTTCCGATGTAGCAGGGCCTGAATAATATATAGTGAAAATATACTGATCGCCTTTTATGTAAATGAAAATATATTTAGATCGCAAGTACTTGGAACCCTTTCATAATACTTTTTATATGTAATTGTAATTTCAGAAATATTCGTAGTTGAATTTTTATATTTATAATTTGTAAATTATTTTACTAGTATAATTTTAATAACAATAATATATTTAGAGAGTTGTAAAATCTGGGAATCTCATGCAATTGGACGAGCTTCAACTTGATAATTGTTGCCATTAATATGGTTTTTCTTTGAAAAAGAAGAAGTCTAATCATGCAACCTTTTTAGAGTCATATTAATATAATTATTTTATTTGTAGTAGAATAGAAATTAAAATAAAATTTGATTATTGACATATTATGAAAAGTGAATTTTAACCAAGGAAAGATTGCTTTTATCCGATACTTATCCGAAAATAATTCATTCTAAGCTCGTTTTATATTCTTTGAATGCAACTTTAAAATAAAATAGCTAAAAAAACCATAAATAAATTTCTTGGAGGATGTTCAAATTCTTTCAAAGTATAATTAAAAGTAACATATCTTTTTTTAACTCATTTACTTTGAATGAAAATTCTATCCACTTCTTATAAAGGTTTGGAATGTACTTATACAACTGTGGAACACAATTTTATTTTCATTGCATATAAAATGAACTTTGAGAACAAATATAAGTGACGAATTTCGGATTAGTATTTTAGCAAATCAAAAGCCACATAATAAAAATGAGCAAAATACTAAAACTACTCATAAAAACAATAGAGGATATCAATTTAATTTATAATATATTTCGTAAGTCGCTTCGGTAATTTGTATTGTGAGTAATCCGTGATAAAGAACATAAAATGATACAGGTATATCTATGATTCAATACTATAAACAACTATTGCAACCTGAAATCTAATAATCTCATGTCCATAAAATATAACTATTGAAAAATAATTTGCATCTTTAAACAAACATCCAAAATAAAATCTAACTTATCCTGTTAATTGGATGTATAACCATGTTAAGGCCGGAAGTGATGTATCAGAATATCGCGCTAAATGGAATAAGTGAACCGGAAATCAACTAACTCACTAAGTGTGTAAAAGGAACTGGTTTTAGTTTTCAACAGAATAATTTAATGCAGCTGTCAAGTTAAGAAAACAAAAGAATATCTTAATAAATTCACTGATAAATTTTATGAATAGGCCTGAGGAAGTGGGATTCATGACTGATACTGTCATCGCTTGGGTTAATATTACCGTTAAATTACCTCTTGAACCTCAGGAGAATATACCTTGCATAACTAGAAATGAGATATATGTTGACATTTTAATTAAAAATTAAATCAATAGGTTTAAAAAGCCATGAGAAAACGGCCATATCTATCTATTATAAATAAAATTACGCATTCAATTTCGCATTGTGAGAAAACTGAAGATTAAATCGATTTAAAATTAATTCATCTATCAAAAAGAATATTTTGGTTGAATTATTCACACTTATAAAATTTTAATTTTATAATCAATCAATTAGTTTTCACTTATAGCAGAAATGTAGAACAGCTAACAACATAATAATAATTTAAACAAAATACATTTTCAAATTTCCTTTCGGTATTTCATAGCCCTTGTGTTTTTAAGGTAAAAATTACAGAAAGATGTGTGAAAGTCTCCTTTACACTTACAGAAGCTGTAGAGCGGATTAAGTACATAAAATAACATCTGCTGTTAAAGGAGGGGGATCACAAAAATATTGAAAATCCAAAGGGCACACATGGGGAGAAAAAACCTATGACTTTTCCCCCACTTCGAATGCTCGTATATTTCAATATAATCGGAAATCAATTTCGATCCATAAACGATAAGGATATTTTCGTGCTTTAGGATATAAAATATCCCATGACATCTTACTTTGTCATCGTCACATGCACTTCGCACTTAGCCGATGTAAAAAGAGTGCAGAGGGAAGTCCAAGGATGGGCAGTGGTGGTAAGCTGCTTATGGAACTGTCCGAAGCCACAAATCTATCCTTCCAGACTTCCCGCATCATGTCGTCGTCAGATAATTCCCCTCAAAACTCTTCTTCACTGTTGTCGATGCATCCGAATCAAAATCACTTCGAGTCCATTCATTTTGCACATTTAAGGCACCTAGATATCCACAAAATAAAATATTATTACATCAACGGTTCGCAGTATTGAATTCATACGACATCGTAGGAACAAATCGGCATTTCTTCTTAGAGAAATATCTTTTCATACCTTTTTAAACATATTGATTTTGTTCACCATTCAAAAGTTTTACATTTTGACTCGATTCCCCAGCTAAATTATTTATTTCATCATTAGTACGCATCATATTTACATTCAATTACTTTAAAAATTACATATCCTTTACAATTGGCTGCACTGGAAGTTGAATAATAATAATAAAAATACCTCAGGCTTAAAAGTAATACGTTATATTATAAATAACTTATTGACGCGTACGGTCAAATTTGATATGATGATTGTCATAAGGAAATTTTCTAATGACATGATTACGAAGGAAAACATTCTAGTCGTATTTAATGCTTCTGGGCATAGAAAGAGAGCCTATCATGTCTAATTAATGCTAATCTTATACATCTAGCTTCGTTTCGAAATTCTGTCAGACCTACTTTTGCTTAGAGGATATTCGTGACTGCTACTTTCGAGCATCTTCATATCATCTGCCCTTTCCCACAAAAGAGAGATCTTCATAACATACCTTTACCTATCATTTCCAGCTGGTAGTTTCGGAAGAGAAATTCTACTTTAAGAATCTTCGGGAAACAAGGATTACCAATTCAAGGCAGCAAAACTCTTTTCAAATGACATTTCTTTCCATAGGATTACTCTCTTTTAAGAGCGCCACTTAATCCGTAAAACCTGTCCCAAGCATAGGGTCTTCGCTACCGTAGTTGTCACGCGTTGGTGAAGCAGATCGTGGACGGAACGAGGTACGCATCCTTTCACATATATTCTGTAACCTTGTTTGCTTGTAGATCAAAGCATCTGAATGGCTCAAAAGTGAATTTTCCAACGAGTTAAGTGATTATTTGTGTGTGCTTCATCCCTCATTAGAGTATTTATACTAGACATTCACAAACGCGGTTTCATATTTTTTTAAATATAGGATATCGCTGCCTCTAATTACACCTCTGAGATATCAATATCATCAAAATAATAATTATTATTTATTATAAATAAGTATTTATTGAGTAGTTTTATTAGAGCTAACTTAATAAGAATGTATTAGAGTATCCGATCATTAAACCGAGGAAATTTTCCTTTTACCGAATTCACTAACAAAAGATGGCAATTGAAATGAACGTAACGGTAATATCTTGTAAGAGTTTAACTCTCAATTTTGTAGTCAATTGAATGAGGGAAATGTACTAAAGCATTCATTTGATATAAAAATCAATCAATTCAGTTGAGCTCAGCGTATAAAATCAACTCGTAATTTCTTGCAGAGAAAAATGCACCTCACTCCAGTAACCATTCTTTGATCTTACTAGCTCTATATCAATTAGCATTGTACTTTTTTCTTAACATAGCCTTCTTAGGAGATATCTAGTTAAACCTTAAGTATCTACATTAAATTAATCCAAATATTTCCTATACTGGACGTTTACAGCTTTTTAACTCAATCCGTGTGTTCTTTATATTTAAAATATCTTACTTAACATATTCTCAAAATTCGAAAAAGCCTTGCCTAAAGATAAATTACGATAGTTCTGCTAAAACATCAATAAATTCTATCAAGTATCTAACAATACCCCATTATGAAAATATAAAAAATATACGTTCTTAAGATGCTATCATTGAAATAAATGTGGCTTACAAGGTGACCCGCGGCAATAGTTTCGCTACAACTTCTGCTTTTAATTCTGAACATTTTGCAGAAATAATGATCCAATATATTTTAAATTTAAATAGATATAAATACAGATTCCCTTCATTTGAGTGGAAATAAATCCGTTCATGTATGAATTACACGTTTCGATAACGATGATTTTCCTCTCTGGAAGCATACCTTTCACTTCACAAACAATAGAATGATGCACACTCAAAGATTTATCTTTATAATTGTAAATTTCAAGAATAAAGCATCGCACAGCGTATGAATACCATGGAAATGTAAGAGCCAATTGTTCGTATGAAAAGGGTCCTTTTTTATTTATTTCCTATTTTTGGGTGGTATTCTCGTACATATGACGACGCCGCCCTTCAACGTATCTGATTACGATGTAAGAATTAGCACCAGAGTGAGAGAAGGTTATCTTTTAAGCCGCCCACTTCAAAGGTGGGAATCACTGGAGACTATTCAGGCACACGTATTCTAGGGAATGTGAGGAGGTGCGGTTGGCAAATACCCTTGGCATTCCTTAACCCCAATTCACTTGCCAATGCAAATTTTCTCATAGGACAATGGTTTGCACAATCGACATAGATCGGCATAGGCATAATATCAAAAATTCAGCTCATAAAGTTATTCCTGTTTTAGATGAAATGCTATTTTACGAAAGTTTTCCGCAGCGGTTGTATAATTTGAGACTCAAAACAAGGAAATGTTTCTTATGAAAGACCAAAGGAAACGATACAAAGTTTGAAATTTCACTCGATTGAAGTTTCAAGAATCATCAAAGAATGATGACTAAAACTTAAATAAATACAGTAAAAGCCTTTATTATTTTAATTATCAAGTAAGCAATAAGCTATTGCTAAATAGCACAAAATAATCACATAACCAGTAATATGAGATGATCTCAAATTATCGCCTAGCATATGACAGATATATTAAAGTCTTTACTATAACTGTCAGGTGATGATGGCATATTTTAATTCCTACACCGGATTCTATTCATTACATTTAATAAAAAAATCGCTAAACTCAAGTGACTTTGATGGGTATACTATACCAGGATGGGAGTCATTTAAGATTTGAAAAAGATAGCTGTTCTCGTATCTGGAACATTTGATTCCTCGAGACAAATTACAACCCAGCTCTAGCGATAAGTTTTTCAACTCGATTCCACCGATGTAATTCCCTCGTATGACAATGAATAACAACGAGATACCCTCAGAGGCCGCATATATTTTGTTCTGCATTATTCCTCGTTTGTATCTCTTGTCGAGGAGTCGATGCGTAAAGTTGGAGTTCGATTACGCAAGGGGGATTCAATTTTCCACCCTCGTGATCGGAAAGATGTCTTCGGTAGTTGTCACTTTGGGGCGGTGGCACTGAGAACGGGTTCTTGCCCCGACACCACGGCGCCTCTCAGCATTCGCCGCAATGGCCGACTCGCCTGAGGCAATTATTTTGAATATTTTATCTGTTTTCATTCCGAGGCAAAGGACCGGTCCCGAATCTGTAATTTAGGGAGACAGAATTAGCGATTCCATTGTGATAATGAGGTCTAAATTAAGGATGAAACGACAGGAACGGTGAGATTCTGGGAGTGCTTAGTTTATTTTTATAATCGAGAGGTTTATTTTTTATTAGGTAATTTGATGAAGACGACTGTTGCATTATTTTATCGCTGTAACATCACACAGGTAGAATCATCAAATATGAATTTTCTATGTAATCGGAATTATGTATTTCATAACTGAAAGAAATAAAACAATAAACCCAGTATCATTGTTCTCATTTACATTTTACGTATATTATTATTATTTTAGGAGAATATGAATTCTCCTAAAATGATCTATTCAATAAAAGGCTTCATGAAAATGATGATAAAAGATTCAAAAATGTTATACATAGTATTAAGTGGCAATAGTTAATTTTATACGACCGTATTATACATTTTAATACTAGAGGACCTTATTTTAAAGCCTTTTAGGTTAATTCTAAGGCTGCATTTGTAGCTGAAGGCTTTCGTGTTCACAATAAACACGCAAGAACAGTGGTAAAAAATGCCTTTCCCAAATCCACTCAATCGCCCAATTATATTTAATTTTAGTTTCCATAAAAAAATCTATAATATTCTTTTATGAGTGTTTTCGAAAGCATCTAACATTCCCAATCACGAAGGATTCATTTGCTTCAATTCCATTTCTAAGAAAATTGATTCTTCCACGATCGTTCACAATTTAAATTGAATGAATACGTTTATGGAGGTCTGTTTTCACACAAGGAGATTGATTCTACTATTCTCCTCATCGCCGATTAATGCATTAACTGTTTATTTACCCATTTTTGGGAATTTAAATTTTTATACAAAATGAAATTAATTTAACTGCTCAGGATTTTATAGACAGAGACTGAATTGTGAAATCGTAATATATATGAACTTGGTAGTAATAAATCTTAATGGGATAGGACAACGATATTTCTTTGTTTTAGCTTTTATAACTGCGCGTAGGATATTTTGAGAGTTCGTTAACAGCCATATTCGATAGTTCGATAGTAGCTTATATCACAAATATTAAAATCCTCAAATGATGAGAGTACACCAATCTATGCATTGAACATCTTACAATATCGAAAGATGGGCATTAGGAGAAATTTTCTTTCCATTGAAGATTGTTTCATCGTGTTAATCCTATTCATCTAGAAACTGAGGTGTTAACGGAGGCGACTCTAACCCTCGAATCGCTTCTAAAAAATCTCCGACTCATAAGTCGAACAGATTTCCGTCGGCTTTCGCTTTGAACTCGATTCCCCTAAGAATGAAAGCCGCCAAGAATGGAACGAGCATCCTCAGAAAAACACTTCCTTTAATTCAAGATACTTCCGCAAATTCCTCCTCAATAATTCTTGCTATTTCTCGACTTTCTTCCAATCTCACAAAGTGAGAGTGAAATCTTGAAAAAAGGAACCGCGCGGAACCGTTCCCATGGCATTTTTTACTTCGTCGGACACCCATTCAGGTCCTGTTTGATATCTATCGTATTCCACCGATGACTCTATCTTCCATAAAGGCGTGGCACAAAGGATGGAATCCCAACCCCGCCCCGCTATAAAAACGCATACGCGTGAATGAATGGGCCTTTTTCAATGGCAATGCGGTGGTCCTAGCAGAGTTTGCATCTAGGTGTCAAAGGGTTCGCACCTACGGCGCACTACTTCCTGTATCGCGGAGGAATTTAGGGGTCCAAAGAAAGATGTTAAATATTTTTCGTGGTCGACTCTGAGTAATATCACAAAAAAGGGATGGATGCCATTTTCCTTGTATACATGATCTTAATGTACATTTGGGTGGTGATTATGATTGTACTGTGTGTGTATTTTCGGGTTTATCTTTTGGCGGCTAGGGGAGATATTCGTGACGATAGTGTCGATTGGGCTGAAGGGGTAAACTAAGAATCGCTCATTTTTTCTGTGTGTGTCAAAACCATTAAAAGAAAAATATAAAATGATGTGAAAATATCATGGAATTGCCAAATGGAGATTCAAATGCAGCAAGAAATTTCGAGCAATTAATTCGTGTAGAAAGAGTGATTTGTTCTCATGATTATAAGTACAATAGAGAATGAATAATTTAGTGAACTTGGGAAAGAGCAACGGATACATAACAATGAAATCGTATAAAAAAAGATTCGTGAAAGCAATAACACCCATTAAAAATCAAAAATGAACGTGTGATTAGAGGAATTAACTATTTTAATATCGCATAATTTGAGGCATTGAACCTTCCAATTATCATTCACATACCAACACAAATGTTGTGTACATTTACGTACGCCGTTAAGTTATTAAACTTAAAGATAGAGAGATTTTTCTAAAATGAATTTGTGTTCGAAATTGAATTTATTCCTTCACAGTACTTTATGACTAAGTAGATTATTTTTAAATGCGTACATGTATTTTTACGTTACATAAATAAGAACTGGCAGGAAAAAGGACTTCAAATGATAGAAATTGCTGAATCGCAAATTCTCATCTTATAACGATAATGATAATGAGTAGAGAGTAAATATTTTTGTATTCGCTATTATTTTTGTCAACACTACCTTAGGCGGACAAGGACATTCATTGATATTGAAAAGGATTGAAGACATAGAGGCCTTAACATAATAAGGTAATTCATCAGGATTTAGCTTGAAATATCAAACTATATTTTAGGTCATACTAGTTAAAAATAATACGATATATTACTGCGATTACTGTACAAATAGTGAAAAAACTTAACATGAAAATATTTCAAAGAATCTTGAATATTATCAATCATCGATTACTTACTTCGAACATTCTTTGGGGCTTATTATAGGAACTATACACAGCTATCGTATCGATATATGTCTATTCCCAAGGCTCTCTCAATTTTCTCACCGTGGGAGAACATCCGAGGAAAGGGTCACTCATACCGATCCAATCTGAGTCGGCTTTTCTCAAAGGGCTTGAGGGTGGAATGGGAGCCAAGGGTTGTGCATTCTGGGCGGACAGTTTGTCTGTCCGCGGGCGCGTGTGTCTGTGCCGCCTACTACTATACGGGAGGAAAAACGTCTCAGAGTCGATTGGTCGGGAATTTCAACCGGCAAAAAGGTTCGAGAAGAATTGAAAAAAGGGGGATTCCTGTTCGGAAAAGAGGCTGCGATATCGTCCTCACCTGAGACAAAAAAGCTTACAGGAGGTTGCTTCAAACCTTGAGAAAGGATTAGGAGTGCAGCAAACGGTACAGCCTTCAAAAGAGCTACTGAATGTTTCTTAGAGCTGTATGCCGATTTTTTACGTATTCATAGGATGCTTAAGCAGAAATTGATTAAAATACAAAGGCCTAATTTATTCTTAGTTCCAAAAGAATATTTTCCTAAATAAAGAAAGAGAAAAATATCGAATTAATCCCTAAAATTTAAGATTAAGAAGGATTTGATTCGATTTTATTGTTTCTATTTTGATTCGCATGAGGAATAGTATATTATGACGATTAAATATTCGTAATGATAATTGAGTTAAATAACATAATTGATATACATATATATGTATGTATTTCGAGATATTTTTGTAGAAAGTATAACGAAAATATTCGTTTCAAAACAGATTTTGGAGAATGGGCTGGCGTTGGAAAGGTAATGGAATGACTGGCTTTAAGAAATGTGTGACCTCAACTCGCCGAACCCGGACCTTGTAATTCACAGAGCCATCTCGATTCCCATAACCGCCTCACGAATTCCGTCTGTGATCGTGAATGTGTGAACGTGGGAGGGTGGCCGTGGAGGGCGCGTGGTGAAGCAGATTTACGAGAATAATGGCCCGCCCTCTTTTGGATACCATTAGCGTCATATATACAACCCGTTTTTTCCTCTCGCGGTGTCAAAATAGGTGTGGCGAAGGAGAGTGAAAACCGCGTTCGTATTATACGGAGGATATCCGGACTTTTTTCGGAACGCTCTCATCTGCGGTGGGTCCTAGCGACAAAGGAAACAAAAGCTATGCATACAAAAGCAAAATGATTAGCGCCTCAAACAATATAGTTGGCGAAAACTGTTGGTTTTAGCGATGTGGCGTCTTCTCTTAATGGCTTGTAAAAGGCGATGGATCTGACCGAAATAAAATGTTTTTTTGTGCTTTATTGCCCGAACACAATAGGCCTCATAAAAGAAAGAGCCCTTTGAGAGAACCTGTGATAAACATTTACTTGTGTAGCTCAATTGTTAGCCTCTTCTCGATAAAATAAATATTTTACGGACTTAATTAAAATGTGCGTGTTTTATTCGCGAATTAAAATACACGCATCACCTCCTTTTATCCTAACTGAGTGATAATTAATTGATATTTCCATTTATAATGCGAATTGTGGACCTGAACGGCAATACCTATATATTATATTCAGATATGTTTAATATATAGTATAATACTAAAATTCCAACCATAATAACAGAAAATAGTAAGCGTTTGCTTATCTCATCAAATTTTTTGGATGTTTGCTTGGATATTGAAAAAGGAAACGTATTTTCATATTTTAATAGCATTATTTAAATCCAGTCTTATGAAAATTGCCTTTTCGTGGTTTTTGATTCCATCAAAGCAGTTATTCTCAGAAATATTTTTCACGGATAATCTTCTTTAGAGCTATAAAGGTAAGGTTTAATAGTGGAATATGAGAACCAAATTTAATCCCATATTTTCAGTCGTCTTTGACCTTAAAACATTATTATGATATCTATTAATTCAATTGGTAAATTAAATACTGTAGTGTTTCATTATATTATGCACTTAGGAAGAGATTTTTCATTAACTTTGGAATTGTAAGGTTTTTTCACCCTCGAATATAGATAGAATATGATTAAGTACTAACTTTTGTAGTTTAATTATGTACCAACAAATCTTTGTAGAAGAATGTTCCTGCAACATTATTTATTTTATCAACCTACATTCATTCGTAGGGAAATATTTTATATTATAAAATATTTATATCAAAATATATCATGTAAAATGTTTGTGAGAACTTCTCAAAATGTTAATACGAGTTAAGTGATGTAAATAATAACGAATTTAAAAAAATTAACTTAACTCAAAACTGAAGACAATAAATATTTACGATTAAATAAGGCATTATTTAAAAGGATAAATTATAATTTGATAGTGTACTTCTTTAACGATTGTTCGATAAATTGATTGTTTACAATTATATATAAATATATATTTGACACAAAAAGTTACTGATTATATATTATCTATAATTCGAAACAAAATTCTAATCTTATAATTGCAACAGTTCGAGGGCCTAAAAAATCCTCACCCCGAATAATCGAACAATCCTCAGAGAATGTGCCTCTCAATTCAAAACGCAATCTGTCTTCGAAGAGCGTCAAAATTCATCGCAATGTATGTCCATGAAAGCATTTTTCTTGATTTGTATTCAGCGAGTTATTCGTGAACGGTTGAGAGGAAGACATTTGAGGATCTTAAATTCGAGGCGAATAGCACCCTCGTAATAAAAAAGGGAGTTTTTTCTTTCACACCGGCAACCGACGCCCTCCACCGGCGGTGCGCAGTACTATCAGCCTCCTCGGTCACAGGTCCTCCGGGCGACACTCTCGGAAACCTTCTCATAACACCCATCTTTTCCTTCTTCCCTTTATGCACTCCACCCCTTCCCCCCTCCCCACCCTCCCCTCCCTCCCTCACACCCCAACCACCCTCGGCTACAGGGTAGCTCGTTGAGGGATGAGTCGCCAACTCCTTCTATTTAACTAATTTAATCAGAAAGATATCAGTGAAATCCAATTGAGGAAATTGCTTAACAATAACAAAATCTGAAGTCGTTTTAGAGCATTAATAGCAGAGGAATGTCATTCCGTAAATGGTTTCACTACCAAGGGTAATTCGTGAGATTAAATATCAATTTCTTTATCTTCAAAACCTTTCTTCCAAACAATTAAACGGATAAATTTTTCGACAAACATCATTCCATTGGAGATGGACTACCTAAAAATTATCGTAAAAATGTGTTGAAATTCATTATATACAATAAATAGGAAATATTTTTACTAAAATTAATTTTAAAAATTCTGATTATTTATATTGAATGTCGTAATTTTCAGCATTTGTTTAACATCCATCAAATAAAGGTCAAGAATTTGAATGGAAACCGACAATTAAACAAATCCGGAAAATAAAAATTTTTCCTCGTAATGAAGTTAATATTATAATGAGAAGATAGGAACGATAAAAATAATTGAACACCTTTGAACTATTAAAATAGTCAATTTTCCTACTTATGCCAAGTGTTGCTCCACTAGGCTACCATTCTCACTCCTTCCCACCACTGATCTCATTCTCCCTTAATCTCCTCCGCTTCCTCACCCCAACGCCTTCGTCTCCCCTTTTAACGATCATACGGTGTCTGCTGCCATCTAGGGAGCGCTTAAAAATGTAGATAACTCCCAGATGCCACTTCGCGGTTCCGCGCCCGCGCACACCTTTTTCCCCTCTTTTATTCGCCAGTGTCGCCTCAGCTACCATCCGATTCGGATGCTGGAGTCAAGAGAATACAGAGGTTCTCCATTTGATTATTTGCATTAAATACTGTCAGAAAATAATCCAATTTCAACGAACAGCAGAAGGCACATTTTATAGCTATTTATATTTCATATTAAACCTGATTAACACAATGAACATATTAAATTGCTGATATATTATTGACCATATTACTAAATAAGTACTTCCCTAAAAGCGTAAAATTTAACACTTTACAAAAATTTTTATTAAATTTCTTAACGTTTAAATGTTTGTAAAATTAAAAAGTTTACATTTTCAACGCACATATTTCTACTCATTTCACTTTCTATTCCTTTAATCTTTGAATTAATTATGGAGAAAATTTATTTTGTTAATCTTAAATGTTTAAAAGGAAAAATTTTATGAACGAACTTATCTTTCTTGGACAAAAAAAAACATTTAAAAAAATATTTTCTTTTTATATAATATCTGCAACTAGTTCTTTGAGATTTTCCCACTGTTTTATTTCAGATTAGATACTGTTTCTGGCATGGGAAACGAATATATTATTATTTAGACGCCTTTATTTTCCATTGGAAAGCCAAGAAGAATTCATTACACATTTTAAATAAAGAAAAATCACGGTATTCGATAGACACAGCAGCAGCATTGGATCGATGCTCAAATGTGAAAAGGGGGAATTACAGGGAGCAAAACAAGTTGGACCAAAATAAATGTAAAAGAAATAATATTCCTTGAAAGTCGACTTATAACCTATCTATCATCTTGTGTAACGAGGCGCGATTGGTTGAGGGGCGGAGCAAGATGGTATCGCTTAGCCTATCAGAGGTGAGATGGGGTAAGCGAAGACACGAGAGAAAAAAAGGACTAAAAAAGAGAGCACAACAGCAGTGCCATGCGAGAAAAAGCCGAATCACATTCGATGCGATTTGAATTTGAAGTGTTTAATACGGAGAACCCTGATTTTTTAAGCAAAAGATAATGTAATTAAAAAAAAATTATTCATGTAATTAACTATGAACAAGCCTTATAAGCATCAATTTATTCAAAGTAAGATTTTTACAACAGGCCAAAGAATAAACCAGAGATCATAGGGTTTTATATATCTATTTTAATTATTCTTTGCTGCAACATCCAAAAAATTTTTGGATCTAAAACGATACTTTTTAATTATTAATTAGATGCATATATCATCTATTCAATCGTTATTTGTGTACTCTCGATGTATATTCCATTTCATAAAATCAAAAGTTCTCAATTTCTTATGAATTATCCTAAGAATAATTTAGTACAAAAATTTTCTCTTGATGTGTCTTAGTATTTACGATCCCTTAAAATTATGTTTATCAAGAGAATTCGATTAAATTAAAATTTAAGCTATTTCATGAGGAACTACGCCCCTCAAAAAGTTGTTTTCAATTAATTAATACTTTCCTTTAATATAAACATATTAATGAGATTTTGTTCATCTAAGGTCAATCAATAAATATTTTTAAAGTATTCCAAAAACGAGTACGTGTAATTAATTTATTGCCCTAAATTAAACCCGAAAATTATATTTAATATTAATTATGTAATAATATATATTAAATTACAACCCTAAATTCTTTTTAATAATTTATTGTTATAGTTTCGTTTTATTATCATAAATCAAGGAAATCGAATTTTTGTTCCAACCTCTGGATTAAATCATTTACTCTTAGAATTGTTTTTTTTCACCTTTTATTAAGTAATTATTGAATCTTTAAGGATAGTTTTTAGTTATTTAGTAAAAGTATATGTCATCTATTCAAATGTTATGTGTATACTCTAATGTGTTATCAATTCATAAACACAAATTCCAATCCATAATCATCTTTTTGATATTAAAATCATTTAGTTAACCAGAATTTGTAAAAATGGATTTTTAGCTATCGAAAAAATCTATAAAATTTACCGATTTCAACATAATTTTACTTGAGTTAATCGAAAAACTGAAGTAGTTTAATTTTATTTCTTTCAATTCCTTAATAATACTTCGCAATAATTCAAAATTTAATTTAGCCGAAAAGAACTGAAATATATATGTAACATGCATATTTAAAAAACGTTGTAAAATCATTATTTTTATAATTTCAGAGAGTTTCGATCAAATTCGACGTTTGAAAATCACAGGATAACGGTTTTAAAAGCAAAGGAATTTTTTGAAACATTATAATTATAAAATATATAAATTGATATGAAAATTTACGAAAAAAATTTTCAAATCGTCATAAAATGTTACACAATAATAATAATATGTCATAAAAACAGGTATGTTATGTAAATCTTATACAATACTTGTCAAATATTCACATTTAAAACAATATTGGGACAATTAAAGTTTGAAATTCAACGAACGAAATGGTAATTTTAGGATAAAACGAAATAAGAGTAAACCCAGTTACAGAAATAGTAACCACTTGAAATTCGGTGGAATTTATTTATTATATCTCTATTAGAATTTCAAATATTTTCGGTTTCGTAACGCATCTATGGAATAGTTCACAATCATTTTTAGCTCGAATTGTGTGCTAATTCAAACTGTAATTTAAGTTGACCGTACTTTTGATTTCTTGTGAAATCTTCAATCCAACGCTTCACTTTGATTACGGAATACGCAAGAATGTTATCAAGATGATGTCCTATTAGCTATCGAAGAAGAGCAACCAATGATTCAATTACTCGATTATTTTATCCATGGATTTATCCAATAAGTCCATTATCACCACATGTTTCATCTAAAAGCTCCCAAATCATCACGAGGTCAAATAAAAAATAAGACTTCATACTGAGTGTTTAGAAACCCTTGACATTTTGATGCAGTAGTCTAGTAAATTGATTATAACTGAGTATTTTCAGATTAAAGCCGTAATTTCGCTAATGGATACGATTTGTTTTACAAAATCTTATCGCTACCTGAATTTCTTTTTAAACTTATATATCTTATCGTAAGCGAAGAATCCGTGATAAAGGACTGGTAAACACTAATGTAATAGGCTACTTTATGTTTCCATAAAAAATCACGGCTAGTTTTCCTCTCTTAGATTTCCAAATGGATATTCCCTTTAACTCCAATTTACAATATCTCATTGCATTAGAAAGGAATCTTTTTACGATTCATATTGTTCTTGGGAAAATTTATTTCCTTAGATCGAATTACAATAATACACTACCTGATGAAAACTTGTTTATTGAATGTTAAATGATTATTCCTCGTACGTTTCTTCGATGGCTGTAAACATTTGTACTTTGATTTTATTTAGTAAATCAGAGAAAAACAAATGATTTCGTGTTAGGGCATTTAGCAAATTGAGCGTTCGTAAGAGTTGGAAGTTATGCTGAAGTTTATTCTAAATTCATCATAGCAATCAATTAATATAATTAATGTTCTATCTAATAACTGTTAAAATAATAAATAACCAAAAAAAATTCATATATTCGAATCCGAGGAAATTAAGAATTTTCATCCACGTTTGGTGGACAGTCTCACACTATAGATGAGTTGAGGAAGGCTTTCTTAGTTTTTTATTGATTTTATTTTTGTGAGTTTATATCAAACGTCGAAACATTTGTTATAACTCCAAAAGCAAGAGATAGTTAGAAGCCAATATCTCTTTATATAGTTGGTGAATTTTAGATATTTGTTTTAATGTATCTTAAAAAGCAATGGATTTGTTAGCTGTTAATTTAAAACACTGACAGTAGATATCGACGTAATTTACCTTCTAAATTCATGGTCCTCCAATGATTCGCAGTTGTGATATAGTATTCTGGAGCACCAATTCCTTCCGGAAATCAAAGAATTAACACTTTTCCATTTTGATTTAATTCTTCTTTAAAATGCACTTTACTTTTCACAATTATGATATTAAGACGATTATTTAATTGCGTCACACTAAACCGTTATTCGGCTGTGAACCGCCTCTCCCAAGATGCAAAGCGATGACTAGAAGAATCTTATTCAAAGAAATTACGATGAAATATTGCCTTCCGTTTTTCGCCAACTCTAATGGATGAATTCCTTCACAAAGGAGGAATTTCAAAGAGAGTCCGAATCTAGTTCTGCATCCAATAGAATCACAAAATAGTAATACAAAGAGAAGAAAAAAAGCCGTCCGAATGTTTTGTCGAACATTCTTTCTCGTGAACCATATATCTCGACCGCTCAAAACGCCATAGAAATGGGAATACAATATCGTAGAAGGGAGCAGATGATAAATAGAGCGGTGAATTGCAAATAAAACATATAAATGAAAAAGGAACGAGAATAACTGGCGTATTTGTGTGCCTCTGTACAGTTCGTTAGAGAAAACATAAATAAAACGCAGAGGGAGAATCTGAAATGGTTGGAAGAATAATAAGGATGGCGATGAGGAACACAATGTCCATGACGTCCAAAAAGGGTTTAAGGTGGGCCGATTGTTTGATCCCTTCGACTCTTCCGTGGGATATGAAGTTGGGGAATAAGAGGGGAAACCTCGCCACGGAAAGCATTTTTCCGGCGAACGAGGCTTCGTCGACGGCGACCCTTTTCGACCTCCGATGCCTCCGAGCGCTAGACTGTTAATTATTCCAATTATGGATTCAGCCGAATATATCTAATTAAAAAATTTGATTCTTTAACTACTTTTTAGTGGAGGATGACAATGTTTTGTTTTTAAGATTACGCGTTTGTGACAGATGAAATTCATTTATGACCATTATGGAATACGATTATTCGGAGAATAGGTAAGGAACTTTATCTGCAAATCTAATTCACGAGGAAATTACTCGAAGAACAGGAACCCTATAAATAGTTCATTCGACTGAATCGTTCGCTACTTTCAATTGTCGTCCGATTTGGACAAAATCGAGCGGACAATGGGAAGTTCGAATGAATGTCTGCAGATGAAGATCGATAGCGGATCTAAAGAATGGCCTAAGAAAGGATTTTATCGCTTCTCCGATAAAGTTCACGATAACAAATATGGGAAATTCCGTCTTCATTTTGTCATTCACGGAAATGTAACGCTTTCAAATTTCTTCTTCAAAGTCATGGTGATTTCAGGGATGAAACGGGGGGTGGAATCGTAATGGGGTCGAGGACAACCCATTTTTCGCTACGGCAATCGATGAATATTTCCCAGAATTTTCCAAAGGTATCTCTGGTAAGGACACGTATATCCTCTGGCGATGTAAATACCATCTCTTCCCATCCGGAGTACTCCGGTTACTCCGACCCCTCCCCCGGTGCGTGCACGCGTTATTAAGCGAGGTGCGTGAGAGAAAACATAACACGGTCGCACACAGTCACACTTGGCCGTGGAGATGGCGTTGGGGTGGTAAAGAATAGGAGGCGGAGCGAAGGCGACTCGTCACGGCCCGGCACCCCTCCCCTCAACACGAAGGGGGAGAGGTGTCGTAGGGGGAAGGCTTCTGAAGTCCCCCACGGCAGGGCGAGGTTATAGCCTGCGGGCACAAAGTGCTAAGAAGCGCGTGTGGAAGAAGAGCGCTCTTCGGCAGTCCGAGAAAAATATCTTCCGCAGGAAATCTCGCGAGAGAAAATTTGTCGACGCCGCGGACATCTGGCGGCTGGCGACGGAATCAAGGCGAAAAAATCCGCGGAGGACTGTGACACACACACGAAGGCGCGTATCTGAGAGGGGAAATTAAAGGCCCCCACCCTCAGCGCCACTCGGGGAACTTGCGCGGTGCAAAAATTCTCGCCCCCTCCACCCCCGGATCAAGACGTCAGGAGCGACGCAAGCGTCGGCAGGAAAAATTTCCAGCGCCCCTTCGTCTTGGGAGGGGAAAAGAGTGGGGATAGAGCGCAATTTTTCTCGCGCCTCTCTCCGTGCTACACTCTCTCGATGCCTTCCCCTTGCGCCGCCACCAATAGGAGGGAGTGGGAAGAGACTTCGGGTGGCGAGTACACGTGCCTGATTTTTACTCCAGCCGAGCGGCTCTGTCAGTAGGAGTGGAGAAGTCGGAGAGGAAAAACTGTCTTCGGGGAGTAAGACGGACGCCGTTCTTCGAGAAAAAAAGAGGACTTCGAAGGACAAAACAATAGGCGTCCGATATTACGTGTGAAGGGGTGTGAGAGGATTGATCGTGTGTGTGTGCACCGCGTGTGTGGTGGTGTGTGTGTGTGCGAAAAGGCGCCGTGTTTGAGGGGGGAGCTGAGGCGCGGACTACGCAAGCCCGGAGGGAAAAAACCCCCACCTTAGAATCTCCATTCGCTCTGTTTTTTCGGAAGAGCGTGGTTTTTCAAAAGTGCGAAAACCACTCTCAGAAGAACTTTTCAAAACGTTGCCGCTCCCCGCTTTTTTATGGCATTGACCAGAATATGCTCATCGACGCGCCATCATCTTGGACTGAATTGTGCATAACTGGTGACATTTAAGGACAAAAGCGGTCATTTTTTCCAAGGACGGTTGTGTGAGACGCACTCGACTTTTCTCCGAGGCCTTCTGCAGATGACGTGGCTGTCCGAGAAGACGTCCTAGAAGATAGTAGCAGAAAAGACCGTGAGTTGTATTGTAATATCCACACACCCGAACATTATTCACACAATCGCTGTTGCCCAACGCGTGAAGTCTTGTAAAACAGCTTCTATTTCACGTCCATTCCGATTTCTTTTCGCGAAACGTGCGATAGAGGGCGTGGTTATTGCAATCATAGTGTTTTCCCAAAATTCCCTGATAAACTAAACCTGTGGGTTTCCCCCTTCGCCTTCTGTTTGGACTCGTTTCAATTGCATCTTTCTTATTAAACAGAGAGAGGTGTAGCGAGTTGATGTTGACGATGGATTGGGGTGGGCAAAGTGATGGTAGTGGGGTGACATCACGTTTAGTGAGAGTGTGGGAGGGTCGAGGGAGGGGGGTTGGTGATGAGGCCGTGTGGGGAACTTCGCATTTTGCAGTGCACCGTGGAAGGGGAAGATAAACGTAGAGGAATCGTGATTACGCAACTCCCCGAATACGTTGAACATCCCCACCCCTCAATCAATTCCCTTGCACAATTATCGTAACCGAATCATTCGCTTTTTTCAGTAACAATTGATGATATTTGTCCGATTCGTTGATGACCAGAAACATCGGTGGTTTGGGAACTGTAGTAAAACACATTCCGTGATGTAAACAAGCGTATGAGTACCGAAGATGACGGTGGCCGTCGAGCGGCCAGCAGATAGGGGACTTGGGCGGCCGAACGCTGGCCGATGCGCCGGCCTCCGATGCCGGGGGAATATCTCGAGCCGTCCCCGCTTCTGAGGAATACAAACCCTGCGAACAGCTGACGGGGAAGTCATAACTCTGGGGGAAAATGAAGGAACTCGTTTTACTCAGACAACAACAGACGTAAGGTTGTTCGTTCAGATGTGTTTTAATAGGATATTTCGTCGGCTAAAACTTCGAGATATGTTCCTTTCTTAACTTTTTCTTAATTTTTCTTGAATTTAAATGAGCCCTCTTCTAGCATATTTCTGCTAACTGCGATCGTCTTGCGTTGAGATTTGGATCTTCCATATAGCGCGAGGTAACTTATGGATCTTCTTTGTGTGGAATTCAAACTCAGTTGTTGTCCTTAAAAAGATATAATAGACATATACGGGATGGAATAATTAATCGATAATAATATATTTGAATGATAATAATCGTTTAAGTTACTTCAAAAAGTCGAAGTTATGTCAGATTAAACGAGGTTATATTAACCCTATGTAAAATGTTGTTGGCCTGATTAAGAGATCCACGGATAAGAGGGATGGATAGGGGGAGTGAAAACTCCCTTCTAGGAAAACAATTAGATAACATAGTAGGATCGATGCCAAAGGCTAGCGACATCTTCAAGACCTTTTCCTTACGACATTTCAGAAATCTGCCGAATTTGCCGCAAAACACATCTCACTCCTTCCTCTCAACGCCCTTCCCCCATTACCCTTACATGTAGATCCCTCAACGACTCCGCCCTCCCATTTCACCCCTCCCGCGCGGCCCCGCCTACACCATCTCTCCCCCTTCGCACTACTTGAACTCCGCCCTCCCCTGCGAATCTGTGGAAAAGTGTAGGGAAACCACTGACTCCTCTGGGGGTGGCGTGTAAACCACGGGTCAAGACGCCAGTGGGGTGGGTGATCGCGGGGGGTCCTTGGGGAAGGAGATGTTTGCGAGAATTATAATTGGGAGCTCTCGAAGAATCCGGACGTCGTCGGAGGTTTTTCGCGGACTTGGGTGGGGGCGTCCCTTAGAATGGATTTTGGTGCCGATGTGTTGATCGGAGGAATTAGATGGGAGGAGTGCGGCTTAGTGGTTCTCTCGGTTAATTTGTTCCTCCGCTTTGCCAAGAGGTGTTGAAGAACTGTTTTCGGTGGGTTTCCACGGTGGTGTCTGGAGTTACTCCATCGGTGGTGGTTTCTTCTCCATCTACGACTTTTTCTGCTCCCGTTACTTATAAACGCAAGAAAGAGCTGGAGGCCCACCAGGAAGGAAGTGACGTCCTTTATTACCATCCCTATCACGGACGTGACGTCATATCACGTCCAAAGCTTGTTCCGGTGAGTTTCCGAAGGTGATTTCTTCTTTTGCAAAGCATCGATTACGCAATCTATTTTGTATTCATTAAAGGGATAGTGCATTCGCATGAGAGTGAACACGGTTCTCTCTTGACAATTTACTTTTGATGAATAAAATATTCTGATCATTACATAAAATATCCTTTTTAAATACGTTTTTAACAGAAAGTTCTACCTTAGCTGGTGTTAGTTTATGTTTAATATTTCATAATAGTTAGTTGAATACTTCCTTATGTTTCGAATGTAATTAAATAGACATTCTCTAATTCATCGACTGAATATTATTCCTGTTCATGAAAGTTCACGATAAACAAATCGGATTAAAAAACACTTCTCCTAATATTCATATTAGGAGAAGTGTTTTTTGAATGCTGAAACAGATTTGAATTATTTTTAAGATATTCTATCGATAACTTCATTTAAAAGTTTAAAGATATATTACCGCCATAATTTTGCCTAAGTTGTAGCAAAAAGTCGCATTGACTTAAAGGATTTCAAATAGTTAACGATGTACTGATTATCGAGAAGAACTAGCATTCGTTAGAGATTTCTGAGTATGCGAATAGTTAGTTACCGCTTTGCCGTTCCGCTGGTTCTTCTCGAACGTAATTTTCCTCGGCCTTATTGAATTCCATCGCGAATGAGTAGCGATAACATTACATCCAACATTTACACTTCGCTTCCGGGTTTAAAAAAGCATCCTCCGGAACGACACTTCGGAAATCCTCTATTCCATATGAGTACTGTTAACCAGTTAAGGGACAATGGATGAACTCTTCCCGGTGTCAGTACGGCTGCCGTGATTGTATCCGGGACGAAGCAAGGAGTTCGCACGCACGTATGCTTAGTTAAAAGGTGCGTCACAAGCCATGCGCACGTAGTAGCTATCCCCTACGAGGATGCGTGCAAATTTCACCCGTCATTAAAGCATTCCCGCTGATGTGCTGCGGTACGCAATAGGACAAGTTGTTGCAGCCAACTCACAGCCCTCTTAATTAATTGCCAATCTACTGAGCTAACTTCGACTTAATCTTTTCTCTTTCAACTATTTAGTCACACTGTGAACAGCAGTAGGCTGATCCTTCAGGAAAAATTTAATTTTGATTTAAAGAATCATATTCTAAAGAATAATAATTGAAAAATACACTTCACACTTAATTTCAATATCCAGATAATTTATGCCAGTATCTATAATCATAATTGGCAAGGCATGTTGTTTTTGATTGTCAATTTCAAAGAATTTGATAAATTTCGATAAAGAGTTGGAGGTGATCGCAGATTTAGAACTCACGGTTGTTCGTAAACAATTGTATTTCGAAGAAAAGGTTATGAAAAAAGTACAAGAATGATCAAGGAGATTCTCCTGGTTCTCGTCTAAATTATTGCCGCAGTTGAATGGTAAAATAAGAAATATACTACACGTTCTTAATTCTAGGCTCTATTTAGGAAAACGGAATTTTATCGAAATCAGACTCTATTCCCTATAATTCAACCGCAGAATCATAAGTTGATTTGAGTTATTCTTAGCTTGTTGAAGTCTTAGAGCTGAAGTTGAACCTTTCCCAACGAATTTTAGAATCAGGACAACCTCAGCAAAGCTTCGTTATAAAGTAAGTTGTTTCCATCGGAAGTTGAGCCAGGAGTTGCGCTTGCTTTCGCGACCCCATATGCAACATATTAAGCTCCGTTTCCATGAGATCAGCACGCAATACATCTCCATGGCCACCACATACTATAGTCGATTATTCTCGGGCCAGGAATTACTCCTCGCTGGGTACTCACACGCAAGAATTGGCACGCATTCCCAGAATTCTTTTTCAACCCTCCGACGGAGATTTCTCCCTTTATTACAATATGATTGCCCTGCGCACTCCTTCCAATTTGGCGCCTTCCAAAGGAGGAATTGAAAAAGACGCATCTTTAGAATTCTCTCCTCGATGTGCCTTGCAGGTTTTACATGAGGAAGTGTCACGAACAAATGGCGGAAATGCTGGGTGAAGGGAAATATAGCGGTGTGTGTTGATCGGATGAAGGTGGTGGCGAATAAGGTATGCAGGCCAATTAGAGAAGAAGGGAATGCCTTCGAAATGAGATTGCATCAAGGAAGTTCCCACCTCGGAGACTATGACTCGGTCAATGTAATGTTTCCGCTGTATGTTTATAATCGCCGTTGCGATCCTATATTCTTATTGTTCTTCCCTGAGATGGAACTGTGATTTCTCTAATTTCGTAACTGACATCGTGTAAATCATATTCTAGGACGTATCAATGTGAAACTCGAGTGAAAACCGAATCAGTATTCTTTTCGCTCTGCGGCTTAAACGAACCATGTCTGTAAAGAGACGACTTCGCAGCATCAAAAGGAACAAATATGTAGAACACGATTTCAAAACTAAATGTTACATTATGAAGTGGAATCATTCTCTGTATTCTTTAATCCGAGAAAATCTTATAAGGGGAACCTCTGGGCTGATAATGTCCAATTTTTCTTCAGCTATTTGATAGAGCAAAGTTCCTCAGATTGAAACAACAAGGCCTTATGCTTGGTTTTTGATATGAAATGACGCAATAAAAACCGGAATAACTTACGCATCCACTTATGGAAGAAGAACATAATATTTCAATATTTATCGCATTAAAGGAGCGTAATGTACATTGCTAATATCCTTTCAATAGAATTATTGTGATTTATTTCTCCAGAGAGCACTTGCACAGTACACTTAGTTAAAAATAAGTGAAATATTGAGAACATTGAGTGGGATGAGTAAGGTTGCAATACTTTGAAAAGTCTTCGATTTTTAATCGTACTGATACGACTGTTCATGATACTTTTTCCATTATGATTAAGATTAATAATCGATGATTTGTATTAATTTCTAATGCATAAGACAAAATTAAGTGTAGTAAACCAATGCTAATCGTATGGCCAACATTCAATCCTTTTGAAATGTAAACGGTGAATAATGTTATCTTAGCAGACAAAATTTGACGGCAACGGAACCACTTTGATATATATTTTTGAAAAGAACTCCCCATCCAAATCGGAAACATCTTCTCGATTCACAAACAAGCCACGTCCGTGGCGTGCGACATTCGCCTCCAGAATTGACATTTATCACGCCGTTAGCGACCATCTCCATCGGGTTCCTCAACGATTAGATCTCGGGACCCGTCAGTCCAACGGACGTCGCTTCTTTATTGCCTTCCAGTTCCGACCTCCGCTCCGTCCTATTCGTCAAAGACGTGCCATCACACCCACGCCGATCGGAGTTTTTTGCGGCGAACGGGCAGTCCCTTCGGCCGGCGGACGAAGGCCTCGGGTGCCCGACGAAGTTGAGGCACGCACTCGGCGCGTGTGTTTAAGGGGAATGGACGGAGCGTGACGCGAATGCGTGTCTCTCGCGAAGGCGGTGTAAAAAGAGACGTCTTCCTTCTGCGGGATGGCCCCTAAGGTGGCCGCATGGAGGAAGAGAGATCAAATTGGTAGGGGTTAATGTCCAGTTTATGACGGCCCTATTCTGGAGCGGCTTGTAAAAACGGCATGCAAATGGACAGAATTGGAAGAATGATTGTTTCCGAAGGAATTTATGTTGAGAATGAAAGCAAATATATAAATAGATGATGTGAAATGGCTCATTCTATTTGGATGATTTAATCACGTAGTGACGAGATAGCGATTCGGCTCTTGACATATCATCTGATTCCGCCGCTCAAAATATTTGAGTATTAAGCATCCACTAGTCGTACTTCTATTCTCATTTTGCAATGGTCCCTTTTTTTCTAACGAAGCTTTGTCAGTTGATTCAGGCACCCATATACTAAAACTTGCTGACGACTCAAACGTAAGGATCCTCCTCTACTCTTCCGTAAAAATTTCTCCTCTAATTCCACCGATAGCTTATTTTAAATCGTTTCGGTATGAGATAAATAACGAATTAAAATGTAGAAGAAATGTTAAGAAATGATTTAATTTCGAAATATTTGATTCGAACAAATTTTCAAAACTTTCCTCGGAAATATCATTCTTAAGTGTCTCTCTTATTGTAGGATTTTTTCTATCTAAAACCATCATAATTATAGTTATATATTTATTTTCATTTGTTTAGTTTTGCTTCTGAAACTTGTTTCTATGTTATGAAGTATAAATGATTCATAATGAGAATAATGTTTTATGTTTTAAGCCAAATATCGCTTAAAAATAAATCTACACATCGAATAAGTGTAAAATTTGCTCAGAGTTTTATGCATCACTTGCAACAATACGTATTCCGATATCTAAACACTTCTGCTGATGAAATGTTGAAATAATCCATGTTATTTATAACAATTTATTATTTTTTTGCAATTTGAGGTACAGTTTAGAACTTATAAATTGTATTCAATCACTCTAAGTTTTTCCTTTTTAACACAGTTGCACAATTTTCTTCATTTATGTAAGATAATTAGCATAAAGAAGGAATTTTCTTCGCAAAGATTACACCATGTCATACATATTCCACAATTCTTCAGCGATCTTAAATTTCATTAAGTGGTTTCTGATGTACAAACTTCATTTTCATTACATAACATACAGGTGTATGAGCGTTACCTTGGAAATTTATTACCATAACTATGATATTGCATCGTAAAAAATATCGTGTAATGCTTTCACAATTGTGAATGCATATATTTGGCTTAATTAAAGGCATTTAAATTCAACTGAATGATAACAAGTAATTTAATTTCCATCCAAGTTTTTATAGGTAGAAAGTTCGAGGAATCGTTTCATGAGATCATTAACACCACAGCCCATTTACGTTAATTAATGCATTATGTTTTGTATTGCTCGCTTTTGTTTCTATTTTTTATGCTGTTCGCTTGAATTAGGAGAGAGAATTTGAAATTTATGTTGGTTAATGAATTCGGCCATTCGTTTTATCAAATGCAACGCGACCAATGACAACTTGAGTGCATTGATACGCAGTTAAACTATATGAAGAAGTGTTACCTCAAGCATATATTATTTAGCGGTCCATATCTGCTCGTAACACTATACTGTGAGCTTACAGAATAATTTCGAAAATACTTAATTGCTTCATAATATATAATAAATGTATACTTTAGCAGGTCATAAATTTTATTATTAACTGTATTTCATTTTGTAAATTATAGGCAATTACTATATGTCAGTCTAACTTAAACTAGCACAAACTATGATAAAATCATATGATAGGACGTATTTCATACAGGATTATCCTCCGCTCTAGGAGCAATGTATAGGAGGCTTTATAATTTTGATGATAACTCTTTAAGACTTATGGATGTAAAAATGGTTATGCTGAATATATAAGCTATTTCTGACGGTGTATGTAAGTGTATAGAACACGAAAAATGTTTGAAGTAAAGAAATCTTGTTAAACAAATTAATACGTGAGTGCTACCAGCTTCGGTAATATGATCTATTTGGATGAGTAGTGAATGTTCAGGCGTTTTGATTAATATAATCGTTTAACATTGTTCGTGCTTAAGCTTTTAAGTAGATGATTCTTGTTTGAAGAAAATTTTTACAGTTAATTCTGATGAATAAAGAGTAGGATATCTTCAATTTATTCATCTGCAACAATCCTTGAAACAAACTAAAAAAGTACCGATAAACATTCTCATACATTTTCTTTTGACGGCAGCTCGTAACATTTTCTTCTTCGACGAACTGTTTCTGTCGATCTTGAGTCTTCAACACGACGACTGAGGAACCACATTCGTACATATTTTCCGGTCTATCGCAACCTGTTTACTCTCATGTCGTAATATTCTTTATATGCGCTTATTTGTCCCTTGAGAATATGGCGTCTGGAAATGAGCTCCTTCAGGTCACCGCCATTCGAAGAAGAGTTAATCTGCATCCGCAGCGGGATTCGAAGGGACTTCCGCTTACTTCTCATATTTCACACGTTTCCATCGCCTTTTGTTTGCATCTCTGGTCTCCTGAGGAAAACATGTGTCGCCCACGCTCTGATAAATAACACACCACCATGATTTCGCTTCTCATATTAGCCCAATGGAAGCGGTACAAATGTGTTTTCCTTAACCACTTCAGACCCTTACGATTGTTGCGCAAACAGCCATCTTTCTCCTAGGGCTCATCCACTGCCCCTCGATGCATTCAAATCAAAGTTTGATGAAATATTTAAAATAAGATTGGAAGTGACAAATTCGTCTAAATTCGACGAGGAAATTTGTCGATCAAAGAATACTAAGAATCGTTGAGACACCGGTATTATTTAACCATAATGTCTCTTTCGTACGTCTTTTAAACGCCCAGAGAAATTAATATGTTCGCTAATTTTGTACGCCATAATATTTGAAGGAAAATGGAATAATGAATGAAATCTGATACCTCAAACATTATCATTCTATTACTTGTGATACAATCCCTATGGCACTAAAATTTTTATAATTATTGGAAAAGTCTTATTGTTGTTAATTATCTATCTTATCTTGGGCGAAAGGCGAAAAGTAATTTGATTGGGATGTTTTCAAAAGAACAAAATACCGTATCGAAATTTGATAACAATTAACTGCATATGTACACTCTGTAACGCCATCGGTAATTTTTACTGCCCAACCTGGGGCTAACCTTATCAAAATTGGTGTTCGGGCATGCTTCCTTGCTCGTAAATTCTCATGAACTACAATCGACGATTGAAGGACCTTATCTTCCATAATGGCCTCTCACATAGAAAAACTCGTTTTCCACTTAAATTTATGAGAAATGGAACTTTGTACAATGAATATTTTAAAATATCAACATATTTCATGTGGGTAAAAGCTTTTACTAGAATAAATTTAAGTTCGAAAAATTACAGTTGATGTGACAAATTTTTCGCAAGATTATAACTTTAATTTAATTGTTCGTCTTTTTTACTAAAATTCTGATCTTTATGATTAGTTAGTTTCTTTTCTGTGACAGTACAAAATAAAATTACACGTACTGCAATGATATAAGTAAATAATACTTCACAAATCGTACTAATCACTATTGCAGTTAAAAATGTAAATGATTATTTACACTTCTTACCTTACCTCTAAAGTTATTATATAGTATTCAACCCAAGGTAAATCGCGATTTACTAAATAAGGTGATTTTCGATAGTTCGTAGGCTATAAACAGTCTTATTTACTATGTATTTTTCTGAAAATAATCGAAATGAGTAGAACTATGCATACATTCATGAGTCATAAAGCTGTCGCAAAAGTATTTGGTTATACGACTTCTCCTAGGTACACATCATTATTGAGCAGATAAATGTATTTTAATAATGTGATTCTGTGATGTGTTATTTTTATCTCTTATCGAAACATGACCGATAGAATTAAATGAAGGAAATTGGAAATCATTCAATAATCTCTGGATTTAGATTCGAATAAGAAGTGCTGGAACTAGAATTCATGAAAACATGCACTAAAAAGATATCGGTTCAACAAACGAAGAGAGTCATTGGTAAATCACTAGCAAACTTGTATTTCTTACACCAAAGTGATATGAAAACAAGGGAAAAAAGATTTTTCAATAATCGTCTGCACCAATATTTTTTGTTATCTTTCCAGTTTGTTCATTCTTGGTTTCAAAATCCTCACTGCTCTATTTACGTGATGTTGTTTTCTCTACCGTCCTTCCCCGATATAGTTTATTGTCGGATATTAGCCTTATCTCCGGTTCGCCGTACATAAATAAAAGTAACAAAATACAGAAAATGTAATGCAAGCTGTCGAAATCGAACACACCGATAAGGATTGCTTAAATTTCCGAAAGTTTGCTCCAAAATAAAAGTTGATTATTTTTTCAAAATCTACGAAATATAACCTTTTTTTAATATTCTCTTATCAAAAGCTTGTCAAACGAAGTATACATTTATAGGACGGATAGAACTATTTAATGGTATTATCTAAGAAAGCGTTATATGCCGCGGGAGATAGCAAATGGCCTTCTGTAGCGTTAACTTCAAATCATGTTACGTAACATTCAATTCAACTTCATAGATCGATATAACGAGGTATAATCGAATAAAAAACTACGCGTAAGTTTATATATAAAATAATCATAATGTTTTCGTGCTTCCAAATGCAAAACCATTAAGAATACGTTTTTCCTCAAGAAACTTAAAATCGAAGACATATTGGAATCATTCGTTAGCTAATTTCCCAGTAGATTTTATCCCAACAGATTTCATTTGGAAATAGTGAATAGTTTTGGAGCATCATCGTGATTGGAGATGATAAAGATTTCTCGATAATCTACTGCTTCGTCCGAGCGATGCGTTACGTAACTCTCACACCAAATAAATTAATTCCAGAAAAAAGGGGAAGGCGGAGTCAGGATGAGAATGAAAGAACGTGGTTGGGAGAATCGAGCGAATGTAACGCCGCATATATCACTCGGAAGCAGAGAGCGACAACATACGAGTAGAGCAATACCGTCGGGGGCGAAGTCGAACTTTTTTTTCCACCCATCACTCTTCTTTCCCGTTCCACAGACACGCATTACGATCACGGAAGAACCGAAAAAATACGACCCTTACATTACGCGTATCAAAAGCAAACGCACTCTACATAATTCCCCTCCCCCGCAAACACGCATTCTCGATATTAAAATACACTCGAAAAATGCGAAAATTAACCCCTCCGAAAAACGATTCCTGCCGACTTCATATCGTGACAAAACGTGCACGGTTTTGCGCCCCCAAAGTGCGTCAAATTGAAAAGCAATCGGGGCGCAAATGCGAGGCGAATAAATCAAGTGAGGCCGCGACATGAATCACAGAGCGTGGGAGGGTTTGACGTGAATGAACCCACCGAGGGAGAGAAGGTAATTGGTGGATGGGGAGGACGAAAAATGGTGTCACGGCGTAAAATAGTCGAGAGAGAGGTGAGAAAGAAGCGGAAAATTCCCCCCATACAGACTAATTACCAGGTGGAGATATAAAATCGGAATTTCCGATCGGAATTATTGGCGCGGGATTTTATCGGTCTATATGCGGCGCCGAGATTTTTGAGGTAAAAAGTGATTGATCGCGGACGCCAATGGTATTCGGACGCGAATTTACAGGGCTCGATTAAAAGAGCCTCCCATATCCGTTCTTCTATTTCCGAATTAGTTCTTCCATTGCATTGTGGACCTAGAGTTCGAACCACCCAAATATCTGATAATTTCCGATAAGACTTTTCGATAAGATTATGTTTAATGTCGATGCGTTATGTTCAATGATTGTTTTCAATTAAGATCGTCCCTCTGAGATAAGAACGTTTAAATGGCTGAAGTACCTCCGAAAAAACTTACATTCGAAAACATACATTACTTTATAATTATAAGGTGCTAACAAATAGCGTTATCCTTTAGGATATTAGGAAAATGTTCTTTTTCAAGATATAATTTACAATTTTAAGAAAATAAATCATCTTGAAACGTTATTCAATCAAAATATTCTTACATACTAAATATTCACCCCCTGCCACACACCGAAAGGTGGCTCGGAGGGTATCTACATAGACATACAGATTGCAGTAAAGGATAACTTGCAATAACTCTCCAGGAAATATACCAATACCATTTATATTTTTATAAATCGCTCACTGATATAAACCTATGACTGCATCAATGTCCTAAGAGGCATATAGTTACCATAGAGATATCTCCCCTAACAAATAAACGTAGTAGCTTCGTATGTATGTACTTATAATAGCTATGTATGCAGCGTCATTCAAAGACGAGAATAGATCCAGAGTTTTGTTTAATTAGAGATAAAAACCGACATCGAAGGTGAATTGCATTCTTTTTCCTTCACTCGCAATTGGCAATGGAGAGAAAAGCTTTGGAATGAATCGTAAGGTGCGTCTGTGAATTGTCAAGAGAACGCTATCGCATCACAGGAAAGAAAACGGAAAGCTCTTAGTATATATATCTGGAGAAAGAGAAAGTCAATCATTGGAAGATAATTGATTTATAAATCTTGTGGAGAATACTAACTAATATCTATTAGGATAAAATGAATTCTATTAATTTGGTGATGACATTCGCATTTTACGTAGATTATCAAATTTGACTTCTTCGAAAGAAGTACTTTTTTCTCAACCCCATAATAAATTGCGATACGGATGAACGAAATAAGAGGGCAAAATGAATGACCGTCAAATCTATGATGCTGAATGGGGTATTTCTGTTAACCATAGCAAAATTGAATCTCGGGTTTACTGATAGAGAAAAGCTCATGACACGTCAGTAGTGATATCGACGAAACATGAACGTTTAGTTTAAACCTTCGGCAGCTAATTCAACATCGTGCAACACGCCAAATGAATCAACAATTCAATCGAGTGCGCTATCTTCACCGCATGACGCCAAATTTGGAAATCCTAGAGCCGTCGTTCAGAATCGATAAGTGAAGAGTACGTGGACTGAAGAGGAAAAAATCAATTAATGCATATTTCATATTTCGCTCATTATTTCCTCATATCTCGGCCAAGCTTCAAATAAAGAAGTCGTTTCTACTTGAGTTCGCCACGGCTGGAATATCTTATCGGCGTTGAGCAAGAGATTTCGCCTTCGGTAAACGATAATCGTACGAAGAGGCACTTCCTTCACCTATATCCATTGCATTTCGTACTCCTAAATTAAACGAAAGTCGCTGCATCAAAAAAGACCAATAGTTCTACGGCATTTTTCCCCACCCTCTCCCGGCAGTTTTTAATTGTGGTTTTTCGACGGCAGCTGTGCTCAACAGATGTCACGGCTTCTTCCGTTCCTGCGAGAAAAAGTGTCGTCTCCTTCCGTTCCTGGAATCCGTTGTTGTGTTCCACCACACACAAGAGAGCAAGGTCGCATAATGTCCTCTGGTTATCGTTGCATGGAAGTTGAAACGAGACAGAGACGGAAATGGTGGGTCGAAACAAAAGAGGAATCCTTCAGATGTGTCTTCTCGAGGAAATGTGTCCAAAAACCTCTTGGTGTACTCTCCAAGATACTTCAGTGTAATGGGAATCTCTGTTAAATGGGATGACGAGGATCGCAGTTCTATTCTTCGTACGTCAAAACATGAACTAAAATGAGGAGCAATAACATTTGTTATCTGAATTCATCTATCTTAAACGTATCCAAAATCTTGATTTAGATTTCTTCATGTTATTTGACGCATGGATTTCTAAGAACTACTTGCTTATTTCCTCTTCTATCGTTAATCGTTAGAGGGGTGAAGCTTAGGATTTCCGAATATCATCCGTGGCATAATAAAATGACGCCTAAAGGTATAATATTGTTATTCGCGAAGTGTTCATCGAGTTTTTAATACATGGCAGAGTTTTTATAAACCTTTAAAATTTTTATTATAAACTTACGGAGCACATCAAAGTTTAAGGAGGTTTTGCTTGGTGATTCTGTAGATTCAGATAAAACTACGATGTATTGTTTTAAGCGGTGAAATAGCTGCATACAATTCTGCGAGATAGAACTGGGTAAGAATTCTTCGATTGTTCAGTTTAATAAGCCTTTCGTAAATGGCAGCTTTCCTTCATATTCCCTGGAAGAACAATGAAGAAAGAGGAAATGATTTCTAACCGTAAATTACGGCAAACGAAGGCGTAAACTTTCATAACATTCCACTGTTTCTCATGGGCAAGGAGTTCCCAACGAACAAACACGGAAACTTTTAATCATTCGAAATTGTGTCCCGCCACCTAAAAACAAACTTCTTCTCTCCTTAGATTAATAACGGGTGAGGAAGGACGGTTGGATATCCAAACAAGCAAAATTGCCCATAAAAGCTGAAAAGGCTTATCAATCGGAGGGGATCTAATCCAAAATACCCTATTGTGAGAATTAGCCTCCAGCAAAAGAAGACAAATATATAGATAAAGCGGACTGTAATTTTGAGGTTTTCTTCAAATGAGCGCCTCTCATAAAAACCTACAGGAGATGATTAATTCGCTCGTTGGTCAGATAAAATTAAATGAGTGCGGAGAATCGCCTTCGACGCCTCGAAATAGTTTTAAATTCCTTTTCAATCGTTATTTGGAATGATTTTATAATATTTCCAATTTTCGATCCTCGGAAGTCGTTAAACAGGAAACAAGCTGCGATGCATCGATAGCGTGTTATGACGAAAGGGGATATATTTCTCTATTTCCACCTGCGATACCTAAGCGTAATTCGCTTTCTACTTTTTGTCGTTCAATTCTTATCTGCAAAAGCGCAATATATACTGATTATAACAGAGCGTAGTTTTGGTATGATATAACATTTCAGATAGCACGATTTCCGAAGGAATGCGTTTTATTTTAATTTCTTCTCATTTCGAAAATTACTTTACTAACACACATATAATTTTCATGTTATTCAATTATTAGGTCACGTCATTTCTCGTGAACTGCTCAAATTGAATACTGTTGCAGCATTTGATTTTGAATCATACGATTTAACGGCAGTTGTTATGCATCTCCCGCAATATGAACACTGAATTTGTGATCTCTGTGCAGACCAACGAGGTATTCATTCATCCGCGCACTCCCCTTCATATCACTCTGGTCGTTAGACTACAACGGTTATAATTTTTCCTCCGCGATCTAAACCTAAATGACGCACTCCCTTGCATCCGGGTGTCTTTCCACCCCCTCTTTTCACACTCAACATGTTCCCACGTCTTTTTTCCTGTTCTCCGTACCATTTAAATTATTTCCATTGTGCCACCCGTGGTTGATCATTCCGCAAATAGCTCGTGTTTCTCGGGACGACGGGCGCTAAAAAACGGCTTAAACATATACCTGTGCTTTTAAATCTCTCGGCGACATAGAGATACTCGTGTTCTCTTATGGTGATTGATGGCAGGATTTTGTTGGACGCTATTTTATTGTCCGAGCATTATGACGACCTGACTATCAGGTTGACGATGTTGGACAAATTCGAGTCTTTTAAATAAAAGAAGTCTAATGTTGTGAATGTTGAGGCACACAGAAACATAATTATCTACACTTGGCAGTTTTTCTATCTGAATCTTTTTCATCGAAAAAATATTTCGTTGAGCGTGATGAAACATTAAGACATGTGACTCGAAGATAGCTCAGGGTGTCTAAAAACTGTTTCGCACAAGTAAAGATTTTCCACCTTCTGAGAAAGTATTTGGCTTATACAATGCTATCCATTGATCGGAAAAAGTTTTCCGAACGGAAGTTATGTGTTTTGGCAGACGTTTGTTGTCCCATTGAGAATGGAAAGAAGGAGTGAACACTTTTTTAAGATAAGGGAAGAGAAAGACGGGTGAAAAAGAGGGCGGTTCATGAAGAGGTTTGTGGAAGAGTAAACATATTATTCATCCGCTGAAGGAGGTTGTGTCCATATTGATGTGATTCGTTACTACAAATCTACAAAGGATATGCCGCTATCTTTTTGTATCTCAGCGGTGCGAGAGATAACGAATTATACCGATGTGTGTCAGTGGTTTTCTTAGGAAAGTCAAAAGACACGGGAGTGGGGATAGGAGTACAAAGATTGGAACACGATCTAGCATTAAGATTCACATGCGTGTTATTCCAATGTGTGTATACATGTGTATTTGTTCGTCTGTTGATATTCCACGAAAACTATTTCCAGAAACGGATTACGAAAAATGTATCGACTCATTAATCTACATACTCTCAATAGGCTACCATTTTAAAATTTAAAATCTTAGTTGAGAATACCGGTTTCGTTAGAATCTAAGTTTATAGTATCATTGAAGTGTACTTTCAAATATGCTGGGAAACAGCGAGCCAGCAAAATTGAATTTAATACCAAGTCGTTGCACTCTTACGTTTGTCATATATTTGAGCTTATTCGGGATTTCTCTAAATCGTTCTTGTCATTTTAATAACTTTGACTGTATTTTAGGTTTGATATGACATCATTTCTTAAAAACATTTTCCTTTCGATCCAATCTTATCAAAGTATATCTGATATGTAATCGAGTAAATCTCATTTCGAATCGATCCAATTTAAGAGTATGAGAACCGCTATCTACCTTTCATTATATGAAGATCTCAAATATGATTAATGCATTTCGTAATCAGATCTATAAAAAACTACGTCACATGAAAATAGTCATTCTCCGTAACGTTTCAATTCTTACAACTGACGTTATTAATAATAAAATAATAATAAAAGTGCTTTTTCAATTAATAAGGGCGAAATTTAGTCTACAGAGACCATATTTAACCCTAAAACCCTTCATATTAGACTATCATTTAAAAAACACATTTTAGAATGATATGAAACGGTGATTGAGTAGTTGCTAGACAAAATTTGAAGTATCGAATGGTAGAAAATCGAAGGAAAAGACCATTCCGTATGTAAAAGGAGCTTCATTTTAATGTTGGTAGACTTTATAGTTTGCATAGTATTGTTAGCATATCATAAACCTTACATATCTCTCAAGTGTGAACATTGAGCAGCCTCTTTATGTTGTTCTGAGAGAAATAGTTAGAATACATATGAAACCATTATTAAAATAGTTTACACTTTAGCCTTTTAAGTGTCCTGCAATAACACAGTCCAAATGAGACGGTTGCATTGGCTGCGGTAGTTAATGGCCGCCAGAGGTAGCAAAGAGGATGAGCAGTAGAGGGATCATCTGCGACCTCTCGCTATTGGTCCACCCAAGTTCCCATCCCCAGCCTAATTGGCCCCCCGCGTTGCTTTTCTCATCAGTGAGCCTTTCTCATTGGCGAAGTGGAAAAGAAAGATAGTTGCCGGTAATTTCCGTATCCGAACTTTGTCCAGGAACGAATTCAACTCGTAGAGATCACAGCCGGAAATCCGTTTTGCCATATTTACAGTGGACACGTTTGGTCCGTTTCCAGAATTGCGCCCATTTAAGATTCAGTTACGATGTCCAACAACTTATTCTCCAGATATTGTAGTACATGGATGATAAAATAGAGCGAGAGTTCCCTGAATTATTGTTTAGTATAAAGAATATTTCGCGGGAAAAATATAATTTCCAACGATGATTTTTTGAGTTAAATAGTTTATATAAATTAAAGATGATGCTTTTTGACGATAATCGCTGGACGTTGCTACGTAAGATATACAATTGAGTAGTACCGGATGACTTGTTGTTAACGATAGTTATAAACTTTTATTTTATTACAGAAAAAATATTCAATAGAAATTGAAGAAATTTGATTCTGAATTTTTTTAACTAAGTGAAGCTATGATATGAGTTTGATCAGTACATGAGTTACATCTAAAACTGACTTTTTTAATCGCGAAATAAAGGCTTTTATGCAAAATGTTACTCTGCAAAAGTATTATTTGTTATTCTTTTAAAATGTATTTTGGGACAATCATAATATTGGAACTATCTTTACAACCTATTTAAGAATAATTGCTAGATTTATGAGCATGATAACTAAAATATAAAAGCGGCTAATATAATGAGTGGAATTTTGTATGAAATATATTTGACGACTGAAGCAAGTCTCCCATTATCTATTGGGAGTAAAAAGCTAGCCAGTTAGTTATTTTGTAATATAGTATCAAAGAGAGTTTGAACAAGGAAGTCTCATTTTCAGCCATCTTAATGGCATTTGCCTTAAGTAGCCATTACGACCCTCGAAAGTGATTACTATTATTATGCAGCGAATCCCGAATTTGCGGGATTAAAAGGGAACTCTTTTCCCCCAACACTTCAATGAGTGTCCAAACGTTTGATGGGTTATGGAGGTGGGCTTAAACCGTAGGAGCGGCCGCTGCGGCGGCTAAGTACTTCGCCGTGTACCCGTTCACATAAAAGTGGGGGTAACTATTCCGAAAAATCTAAAAGCGAGTGTTGAAATGAATGTGCGATGAAAAAAGAAACAAACGCTTAATAGCGATGAAGGCGTATAAATTGAAGGAAAAATAAAATCAGCGGGGAAGATGAGACCGTTAATTCTCCCTCGTTTATTTTTGTTTCTAAATCGCCGAGACAGAAATCCTGTGGGAACGAGTTTTTATTTAGATCGCATAGTCTCACCTCCGTGCACTAACTAGAGCAGGAATTAAAAACCAGTTTAAAGCTCTCATTTGCAGAAAAGGTTTTAAAATCGCGATTTGTCTTTATCCGGTTGCCTTAATGTACGTTATTTATGCTTCCATGAGATTGATATGAATCTTCCTCGTAATTTTATGTTTTGAGTTTGACCATGAAGTCCAAGTTTATGCGTAAGATCTCGTGTCATTTGATTTATTGATATCGTATATAATCGGGTTAAAATATTTCGGGATTTTTTACAAAATTCTATGTTTTTAAAACCGCTATTCATTTCCAAATCAAACGAGGAATCAAGAGGGCTTTCTCTTATACTCAGATATTGAAACATTTCTGAGATGTATTAAAAGTTGCACTTTAATTATCATAACGTTCGTGAGTATGTATAGCTGAATAAATAGCATTCAAAAGTACGGGTCAGGTACAAATCTTCTTGCTGATATGAAATCACAGAATATTTATGATGGTAGCTTAGAGAAGTTCCATTCGACGCTTACTCCCCGCATCATATATTTACGACCCATGAAGTCTTTGTCGATAACCCAAAGCATTTTAGTCATACCCCTTCTCTCTCGTGTGTACACCTCTGCCGTGCTTTTTTACATTGCCTACCGCCAACTTCTTTCTGCTACCGACTGTTCTCTTCCCCTAATAACTTCTAGCACGTTTCTCCTCCGACCCCAGTTGCAAATGGCCTTTTTCCATCCCTCTTCCGATATTAACCCCTACCAGAATCATCCTTTTCATCCCCACTCAAGCTGTCTTCCACCTTTTTCAATCCGGGGGTTGCATTGTACGGGGAGGAGACTAGGTAAGGGGATTTGGGGGCGGGATGTTACAGGGATTGGACGCTCTGGCCGCCATCAAAGAAGGAACCCTGTGGGGGGCATCGGGGGGAGGGTACGTATTTTAAAGGATTCTCATCTTTCTCCATTATGAAGTTTATGGCGATATGTTTTTTCGTTTTCGGAAATAATCTACTCTTCCAAGGGTGAGAGTTTTGTCCCAAGTACGAGAGATTTTACTAAATGGATTCTGTATTCAGGATGGACCATGGCAGATGCGAACCGTTAAATTTTTTGTGGAGTGGAAATCGGACTTGGCTTTCTGTTTGATCTGTCTTTTCACTCAGAGACAGTTGTTCAAGGAAAAAGTATTTTTTCCTGCAGATGAACCCTTATTATTAAGGTGACTAATGTTCCAACAAAACGAGGCATCATTTATGACAGATGTTTACGGATTATATTCTAGTGAACAAATAAGATTTCTTCAACTTGAAGTTGTACTTTTTAGAGTATCAAATGCGCGATACTTCGTAATAAAATTCAGATAGTGTTCAACGATCTGTAACCTCAAGTCAAATCCACCATATCACATCTATACACATCCAATTAAAGATCATCTGCGAAAATCTATGAAGTATAAATAATTCTTGTATGATCAACGAATCACTCTTTCAATTATGTACTCTGAAATTTATTCTATATTAGCTTTCTCTTTCTCTTCATGAAGTTCTCAAATTATATGAATCGTTAGATTACTAATCCATGGGAAAACTTATAAATGGATAATATAAAAGGGATAAACTTGTATATGAGTCAGCAGCACGATAGTTGAGGAAAATGGCGGGTTCTGTTTTACAGATTACCATTCTTCGTGAAGAAGGATCGGTATGCTATGTGAAACCGGAAATTCCATTCTTCAGCAAAAGGGAAAATAATTGGACAAATTTAGGGTGTTTCTTGGTTCAGAATTCTAATTCACAGCTTGGAAAGTACACATGTAAATTTTCAAATATATTTGGCCATAAGTGGATAGCAAAGCTTCTTCTGCCCCGCAGAGAAACCAGTCTCAGTCAAAGGACACGTAATTTGCATCTCCAGACCGTAAATCTTACCAAAAGCTAGTTATTGTTTGAATGAAGGACTAACAAAAGCAGCAGTTGGACTTGCATCACAGAAAATGAGGTCCATGGTGCTAAGAGGGGAACATCAGATTAGTTGGTGGCGGGGGTGTCTACACGGAGATGGCACCTAAGCCGAGGACGGCCTATAAGAGCGTCGCGCCAAAGTTGCATGGACTGCAAAAGAGCAGCTGCTCCCCCTTGCGACAGCTAGATCCTCCAATACTGCATTCAAAATTCTCCGTCACCCCTTGGAACCCTCGCTCATCCGATTGCTCTTTTATTCTATAGCTCGTCCATATAATTCGATCGTTTAGTCTACTTTTGTCAACATCAGGATCGAATCAAAAGGTATAATCTTGATCTGTTGATTCTTTCCTCGCATTAGAAGTACAACCGTTATAGAAAGAGCTACGTTTGTTAAATACATGGTTTTAATTTATGCCGGACGAGGGCAAACAAGCTGAGATTATCTCGCTCTCGTGTTGTATATGAGATGCAAATGAAGTGCTGAGGGCTTTGAACCTCTAAAATGTCCGAAACGTTAATCGGCTATCATCGACGGTTTTCTGTGCCAACGCGTGCTTTGGGAACGACACCGTTTGTCATTTGATTCGGAATTTATTTCGCTTTAAAGAAGGCTTTTCTTTTCATAAAACTCTAAGCATGTCCAGAGCAAAATATATTTACGCTTATACTGATCCAAAGGGAAGGTAATCACCGCAGCCAAATTTTATACTTAGTTATGCAATGTAACATGCATGGTGCTTATTCTGCAATTCGCTTCCTTATGAATCGCAAGATGAATCGGAGAGCGCTTATTGGAATTATTAAATAATAATTTCCCCATCTTCTTTGACGAACCAACCGCCTGTGAGAAAATGCTTGAATAAACTGAAATACAAGATACATCTCTTAATACTGCATTGTGTATATCGTCTGTTAACCAAGTATGCCTTAAAATTTAACGCATTTGCATTAATTTCTTAATACTTTCTATGGTATAGGATTTTTAAGGTCTAACCCTAGACTTCAAACGTGAATTTACCTTCCTTAATCTCTGGTTATTGCAAAACCGATCTCGTAGCAAACCAGAACTTACCGAGAAACAAGTGACGTTTGTTGTACACATATCGTAGTAAACCCTCTATGCAGTTCAAGGTAAGGCTTTGTTTCTGAGGCTGACTTTTTGAAGGGAGTCATTCAATGGGAAAGAAACTGAAAGGTCTGAACCTTAGGGGCAATAAAAGAGCATGGTCGAGAAAGGGATAATGGACAGTGGGTGAGAGTCAATAATTAATTCATGCTCCGTTTGAAATTTGTATGAAGGCGTGCCAGGGCAACACAAGGTAATATATAATCTAAAAAGGCAAGTCGGAAGGAGGGCTATAAAAAGAGTATGGGCATATTATGGGAAGTGGCTGGGTGAGGTAGGCGAGGGTAATGCGGACGTAGGGATTGAATGATTACGTTAGGTACCCACATAACCTTTAGCCCATGCATATAAGGAGAGCGAAGTCTGAACCGTTTCGAAGAATGAGGGGTGTATTTGCAAAGAAGGGGAGCCGAGGTTTCACATTGTGAGAAATTGGAAATGATGGGGTTTGCAGTGAATAAGGGGAAGGAGAACCTCATGGATTTGTTTTGTTTCTGATACTCGCAAGGCTATTAAACCCATTTCCGATTGAATCCGCTTTATCAACACACTGAGGACTACCATCTCTTCAGGAGTCTTTCGTTATCAGTTATTGAAGCCCAACGACGAAGCTTCCGGTGCCGAAAATCGGTTAATACATTTAGTAATTCAAAAAGAAGAGTTCCGAAGCAGTTGTCGTCAAATTCTTGTTTTTTCTATCAATAGCTTCAATAATCCTAAAAGTTCAATTACCGTAATCAGAGCCATTATGAAATCTTATTCTAATTATAATATTATTGTAGCTTTTTAGATGCATATACAGTACAAAGAAATGTTTTCTGTATTTTCAAAAAATCGCAGTACTTGAATGAACGATTAAATAAAAATTATCATTTATAGGATGCTTACAATACAGAGGCGCATTAATGGATGAAGCGCACGACCCTTAAACACATGGGATCCCCCTTTTGATGTGTTGGCTGAATGTTTCCTTTTAAGCTGAAGCCGATAAGCTTTCCATTAAAGCCCTGATAAACTCTTCATTGGACAATTTGTTGAATTTCATGAACTGAAGAAATAATTTTAATAGAATTTATGACGCTAGATAAGAATCATGACAGGATTCCCTCTCTTGTGCTTTCCTCTGAATACATAATTGGGCAAATAGGAGGCGGTCTGATTTCATGCGTCAGAATGTCGAAATAGTAAAATATAGAAAGCTAGAAAAATGTAAATATCCACTTTCTCGATCATCTACACTTATCCGAAGACTAATTGTGAGAAAGCCACGAATGAGATTTTCCCTCAGAAACCTTTTAATCGCCATTCCTCGAATCTTCCCCCATTAAGATCTCTTGCCGTCAGTCAGGAATCCCATTTCCCTCATGGCGAAACACCTCTTCCGACGAGGAATTTATTCAGCCCTTTCCAAAACTAAACCGCCGCTTTTTTCCCCTCAACCATTGCCTCTTTGATCCTCCAAACCCGTTCATCGAGATGGCAAAAGACGGATGATGAATAATAGGCGATGGTTTTGACAATTTTGTGTTAAGGTTTCTTAAGTTTATTAGATATTTAATAAGGGCTTAATTTTCTTTTAAGTTAACCTTTTGTTTTAAGTTTAGTCCTTCAGCGCCCAATTTCTGATTCGTGGTCGAATCAAAGACTAAATAGCCGTTAAAAGGAAACCTTCTCTGATTACTTTTCCACAGAAAGTGATCTTTTGAATAATTCTTTTTAATCATTCTGCTTAAGCAACCAATAAATATAAGTGGAATACCTGTTCAGCTCGATTGTAAGCAAACCACACATCACGAATTTATATACTAAGCGGATGAATGTTCCAAAAAATACTAAATGCTAAAATTATTAATATTTTCTAGTTATCTGTTTAGCAGAATTATTAAGTTTTTAATTAATTAAAATTTAATAAAGCATAAAGCAGTTTCACGTACAAAGAGTTACATTATTTTGACCATACTACAGATAAGTAACCTGTTTCATGGTTAAATATAGTAAGAAAAGTGAGACACTGGCTGTTAGCGTATTCACGGGCCGTTGGCAACGTTGCCCCAATCCCTCTTCCCACACTTCGGGTCAACCCTCCGAAAAAAAAACGGTCCAATCCGCACGCAGATTTTAGGCAGTAAAATGAAGAAGAGCGTGGAATCGAAAAATCGCCCCCGGAAGGAGGCCTGGGAAGTAGGTGGAGGCACCGATAGGACACGCAAGAGTGGTCCACTATAATGCCGAAAGGGTCCCTTCTGTTGTTCCACCCCCTTTCTCATCCGCCCACTTTTCTTTATAGGCAAACACATCCTTAGAAATAGCACGCTATGGTTACATAGTTACGGTGAGTGAGCACTCGAGCGAAAACACCAATATCAGTGGGGAAAACCCCCTTGGGTACGCTTCATTACCCTCTGCAGGCATTCGTTCGGCCGAATCAAACTGCAATCAAGGGTCCTAAACAGGTAACGAGGGAAGATCCCTTCCTTTTACTATTGATTGAGACGATGGGATTCTTTTGTCGTTCGGGTTATTATTTTTCGCGCAGAAAAAAAAGACGTCCGTTATATTTGGGCCATAATGTGTGTTAAATGCATGAGACCACTTGTGTGAGTGGATGGCCGTTTCACAATTCGGTTAGCGACGGGTCTCACACGGGAATGGTTTTTTTATGAGTGGAACGAATGCGTGTCAGGAATCGATGAAACGCGTGGAAAGTTGCGAATTACTTATCCCTTCTGTTTCGCCGCCTGATTTGACTAACGAGGCCTTCGTGAGTGACACCGTTCCCATAGCGATTTTTGAGGAAGATGAATCACTCAAATATTTGACTAAATACTTTGTGAGGGACCGATTCAATATCCGACGCATCTTCCTACCGTAACTTGCTGCTCGTTAAAAATCTGCAAAGCCTTCGTGGTAAATGAAGAGGAAACATTTGAGATATCTCTGCTTGGCAAGTTAGCTATTCTTTCACATAGTTATAAGCGTATGCCAGAAACGAACCTATTCATACAATTGCTCCGCTCTAACACCTGGAATAAAATTTAATATGCATACATACTATATATAGTAAAGAGGAGTGAAATAAACATATTGTTTCTAATTTAATTCCCACTATATTTGAAATGTTCCTCTATATATCACCAGAAGTCATTACTTAATTTTATGAAATAAGTAAACTGTTAATAAAAACTGCTCAAATATTTTGATACATTGTACATCATATAAGGTGAAATTTTGCTCAGTCACTCATAATATTTCAATCCAAGCTGGTTAAGTGATGAGTATGAGAGTCCCAATTCGCTTAACAGAGAACGAGAGCATCAATCTCCAATATGGCTGATCGATTTATCGTCAATGCTCATAAAAATTATTGGTCAAAAATTCATGATTCATATGATATGAATTGATGTTGGTAGGTATAGTCACATTTCACATACCAATATTTAGGTATGAATTTTCGGAAAGAGTCTATCAAGTCTTATTTGATTTCAATCAAGACGTAATTCAAAATATGAAATCGTAAATAAGGTATCAATCACGTCATTGTGAACTGGTCTTTTTTATTGTACCAAATTAAGATTGGGAATGACAAAACGCCAAGAATCTATACTCTCCTATGAAAACAGCTCACACAAGCCTCGAAAACGGTAACGATCATGGCGTCTTGGAAACAGTAACAATGATACAGAGAGAACAAACACTCCACCCACGGCCCTGAAAGAGAAGAAGCCGAAAGGAAACGAAATCTACAAACACGCAGACACACACGACTCTGATGGAAGGTTGAATGGGATGGAGATTGTGGCCAGAGATTAGGATTTGGAGAGAGGAGTAGCGAGTTAATGAGGAGATGTGAGGAGGATGTGCCATCTTTTGGGATGTAAAGGAAGGTCCGAGAAAGGGGCGAAGGGGAAGGAGTTGACAGACGCAGACAAATGACTTCACTTAGGTAGAGATGGTGGGGTCACACAACTGCCTTTATCTTTTCTTCCTCCTGCCTCTAGGCGAAGATGAGAAGAGGAAAGGAGATCCGGATTGGTCCAATAGGTATTTGAGTGTTGAACCCTTTTAGCCTCAGCAAGCTTGTAGGCACAACGGAGGTGGTGAAATGGTAGCTAGGACCTCCGGCAGTTGAACTGCGATGACGAAGCGGAATGAAAACACATTGTGAGGAATGGATTTAGGGATTGGCAGACTTCTAAAATGGCATTTTTACAGACCTAATGAAAGATATGGAAGAGGGATATGAAGAGATTGCAGATGCATCATTGCATCTTAAATCATTGCAATCATTGCAAAAACACAAATTTCTGAGGTTTTCTCTTTACCTTAATGAGATTTGCTATTCCTAAAGTTTTAGCAACTGAGTTTGAACAAGGTAGATAACCTCTCACAAGTCGATGATGAATAAATTGCTGATTAGTAAAAAAATGTTGATAATTTAGTTTTAGTACATAGCTATAGGATGCGTGGATACAATTCACTAATACCTTCTACAAATTCATCGAGGCATTTCATGCAAGCGACAGTATTTACTTAACAATATCCTTACGTATTTCATTGCATTTGTTCTCTTCTTAAAATATTCCACCCAATATAGTGTAGATTTTTATCCAACTTTAATGGTCAATACACGCTTGCTTATTTGGCATACGCACTTGATACCGAATAATTTTTGATGATTTCTAATGCCATGAGCCAATTTAAGTTAGAAAATTAATCGATTAGAAACCTCAGATATCTAGGATTGTAATATCATACGAAATTTCAGGATGATATTTCTTTACTTTCTGACCAGTTTCAGGAGAACCTGGTTTCATTATGAAGTTTCTATATACATTTGCTTTATAAATATATTTTCAAACCAATTATAAAAAATATAACAGCTAAAAATTTTTAAAAGAAAATACTATCAATTTTCAACCAGCTAATTTAGGTTGTCTGTAATTTGATAAAAAAATCATTTTCCGCGCTAAAAACGGTCAAAGAGCTTGAGGATAGAAATAGTAAAAGAATAAATAATTCGGGATAAAAAGTTAGTGAATTCAACTTTGCTATTATTGGGTCAGTATTAAAGCGACAAAGAAGTTAAAAAGCCGAATAATATTAAGAAATGATCTTGGAATTAACCATAGAAACATTTAAACTAGTAATTTAACTCTCGAATAAATGCTGATTGATTCCGTATGATATTCAAATTGAATAATAAAGTCTTCGTAATGTAGACGTCGAATTCGCATAATTCGTTTCACAGAAAAAGGCGAATTCAGAAGATAGAGATACTCGGATGGAAAGATGAGGGGCAGAAGATTCATCTCCTTCTTATGAATCGTGGCTCTGAGTAAACATTCGACGCCCGATATATTTACAGACGGAGCGGTGGTCTTGTTTGCGCAGGATTTTTGGAGGATCCTGAAGTCTGGAGGGTCAAGAGGAGAAATATCGAGAGGTTTGTGATCAAAAGAGAGTGGACGAAGGTTGAAACACACCACTGATGAAAAGAAATTCGCGGGTTGAACGTTTTTCTTCATCTAGCCCAGTTATAGCCACTTTTACTCACAAAGCGAATAGCTGACGATTAACATTTTCGTATTCTTTTGGGGTTTCCGGGAAGAAGTTCTCTCGGCCGTATATTACCAGTCTACCTACCAAGCGATACTCAAGTGGCGTTTAGTAAAGAAAAGAAGTTCCCGGGTGAAATTTGTAAAAATATTGTATTATTTATATCTTATATATTATTATTTATATCTTATAATGACTAAAGGAGTATGTCACTTCAATTTGGAATATTTTCTAATTTATGAAAAGGATGGAACGATTTCTTTCACAAAGACTTCACTACATCACGGATCTTAATATTCCATCTTTTTTCGAATACAGTGCAGAAAGAAAATAACTAAAACCTCAGTACATGAAATAAATAATTTATTCTCGATTACGACAGCCGTCAAAATTATCAGACTTTGAAATGATGAGATTGTCCGAAATTTAGTCTTACAATTATAAACACAAAGTAAAGAAGGCTCTTACGCCATTGAAGAATAATAGAAGACGTTCATAATTTTTTGATGATCGGTATTATGGAGGGAGCATTGGTGAAGTCCAATAGCGGATTCATTCAACAGAATTTACGGATAATATTCTTTTCCATCTTCCGAAACATATTATCATTCCTTTTGAGAATATCCTACAAATTTCCGCTAAATTCAATCGATCATAGCACTTAATCTTTTCAAAACTCTTTTACGTAAGTTTCTGATAAAGAAGAAGTGCAGAAAAAGTTGATCATTCGTAATATTTTCTTTCAAAAATAATTTTAATACCGTGTAGATGCGTCGTATAACTTCAACAAACAGGGAAAAATTGAAGAAAACGCTTTCTTCAACGCGTTTTGCGTTATGAATCTGGAAAGTATAAAAACTCTCGTGAAAAACCTTATCTTTCAATGGATAATGCACTTTACGTGTTTCTGCCTTTTTATCGCCGGCCAATCCAAATGGAAGGTGTCTCGGAGATTATTCCAGTAGCGCTCGCTCTGCTTCCGATCACAAGGACTGTTACACAAGTTCCACAAAGGTAAGACCATCTACACACTGCATCGTCAGCCCTTACATATTTGCGTAATGTCGTCATCGCGACTTGTTTTTCTTGCTACCAAGTTGGGGAGAAAAAATGATATCGCAGGCACGAAAAATCTCTCGAGAGACGAGAAAAGTGATTAGAGTGCAGTTTGATTTGGCCAACAGTCATTGGCGTGCCATCTCCTGGGCTGCACTTTTTTTATTCGTGCTCCGCCATCTTTTTCTACCTCCCACACACAAAAACGCTGTTTGCAGTCTACCGCACCCGTCTTCTCTATTAATTTTGACCGCCTTTAACAACATGTCCCTCATCTTCTCGTTGCAGTTGGCACCCACGACACCAGGAAGCGCGACACCCAACCGGCGGTCTCCCTGGGCGACAGCGGCCTCTCCTTCCGGCCGCGCCACGACCGCGACGCGGGGAGGCGACGGGGCGCCGTGCGTCGGCCCCCCGGCGGGCAGCACGGCGGCGGCGGCGGCGGCCTCATCCGCCCTCCCCTCGCCCCCACCCGCTCCCTCCTTAACGGCGGCGGCGGCGGTGGCCGCTTCTGCCCCCGCCGCCCCCGCCACCCCCACCGGCGGGGGCGGGGCGGGCGTGGGACCTCCAGGAGTGGGCGAAGGAGGACCCGGTGGTGCAGTCCCGCATGGTCTGGGAGGTGTCCGTTGCTGCGACACCGGAAGACCTCTCTTCACGGATCCTTTGACCGGGCAAACGGTGTGCTCGTGCCAGTACGCAGCAGATCCACAGTCGATGGCGGCCGTAGCGGCAGCTCACCAGCACCAGCAGCAGCAGCATATGCTGGGCTACCAGAGGCTGGCGACAGCGGGGCTCCCGCTGTCTGCAGTGTACGGAGCGGCGGCGGCAGCGGCAGCGGCAGCGGCGGCCGCGGGTCCCTACGGAGACCAGATGGCGGCCGCAGCTTACTTCCCTGCTGCGCTCGGAGCGGAGCAATCGCCGTTTTATACTCCAACGGTTAGTGAACGTCATGTTCTCGTATTTTTCAATAGCCCTTCAATAATGTGTATAGAAGCCCTCTAAAGGGTTCAAACGTTAAGCAAGTACGCCATGTAGCTACTATAGCCTCCTATAGTGAACTAATTTTTATTGGAGTCTAAATTGTTTTCTAATGGAGTCTCTTTGTCTTGAATTGCCAATTTTACTTAGATCAAAATGAAAAATATCTTGATCAGTATGTTAGTTCAAGCCAAAAGAAATTTGATAAATTTATGATTCTTTCAATATAAATCAATGTTAGATCAGAATCGAAGAAAATAATAAAGATTTTATCAATTTAATTAACTTAAACTCTGATTATACCTCATTCAGTCGGAGCAGATATCTCAGATTCTTTTCTCCTACTTAATTCATCCATGAATTTGTAATAAATACTAAACTGAGAACTAAACTTTAGTGTGCATTTTCCAAAAAAATAAAAAAAACTCAGCGAAAAAAAGAGTGAGAAGCTTAAATCCACATGGATTTTTGAAGTTTGGTTGGTTCTAGACAAGGTTTCACAACTCTAATTATATTATTTTCTTATTCGAAACACTCATCAACACTTATAGGTGAAGACAGCGGTATAAACTATCTAAAATATAATTTGAAATGTTGTTATATTTTTATGAAAGATCTGGAAATCAACTGCTGAGATTTTTTATCTCTCTCTTCAATGTTCCATTACCTTTCATACGAATATACGAATAGCATGAATCATCAGAATATTTTTTATATAACTTATATGAGTGAGATAAATTGTCTAATTAATCATGGAAAGAGAATCCCGATCGAAGTGATTTATATTAAGCCTTAATCTGCTAGTCATACTTTGATGAAACAATAAAACCAAAAATTTCTGCAAATATTTGTTCTCTCTCTTATCTGTTGGTGTAAATTAAGCTGACTCGATTCACAACGACCAAGAAAACATCCGTAGGAAAAGTGTTTATTTTCAGTCCATTAGATCATCACTTAGGGAGTTCATTGATTCCAGAGGCTCATATAAGTAGACTAACCATCTTCCATATAGGCCTCTAGATTCCTTCGTGACCATTCATTTGTATGAGGTTTTGGGAGCTCTCCGTCGGCTTGCATACTTAAGTTGCGCAATGGCATTGCCCCGACTTTGACAGGCAGGCGGATGTCCATCCACGAGGACCTCTTCTGGATTCGACGAAGCACCTTCCGTCACTCTGTCTTCCCTATGTCTGGTTTTTACGTGCAGAAAGCAAAGATAGATGGCCCTTCGCCATTTGGATGCATAATTTAGCAACAGCGACTGGTGACCGAGCTGATATTCCAGCAGCGATACACAGAGAAGAGAGATAAAAAGCGCCCATCGAAATATGGCGTCCGCTCGTACGTCAATCACGTGGCTATCGCACAAAATGGACGCCGAATCGCTTTCTTACATCAGCCTGTCTCAACCTGTCGAGGGCCTGTAGCATCGTATAAATAACTAAAAGTGTCCACCTCGCATTTCCATCGCTTTTGCAAACTGAAATGACCTCTCGAGAAAGATAGTATGGAGTTCACCAGAAAATCTCTCTTTTTTATTGATAAGAGTAATAATGAATTCGTGAATTCGATGTTTTCATTGATAATTAACCGAAAATTTCTATTTCAGTTTATAGGATATTAACTTTGTGACTCAAACGTGACGTTGATAATTCTACTCTTTGAGATACTGATTTACCGTTTTAATGTGGAAATTCTTTCATCGTTAACAAATTCTCTTTAAAAAATTCCATCCAATTTTTCATTTAGTAAAACATAATATATAATGGTTCATCTTGTTTTGGATTCTTTTTAAATGGCGTGTTACTCAAGATTTTATGAAAACCTAATTTATCTCATGTACATCACCAATATGCTCTCAGTTAGGATTTGACAGCATTCAATTCTAATTTTGTCGTATTTTAGTATGAAAATAGAATCTTTATTATACAGGTGAATGTTAATAATACTTTTTTGATGCGATTTAAAGAGTCATTGAGTAAGACATTTTCCCTACGGAATGTATCAAAGTTCTTTCCATTCAACAGGCAGCTGGGCTGGAGCTGAAGGACAATTTAGCCGGAGGTGCAGGAGCTTGGCCCTACCCATCCATGTACCATCCTTATGACGCGGCATTTGCAGGCTACGCCTTCAATGGGTGAGTTGTACTCTTTCTAGCATAATCTTTCCACACAACGGTTTGTTCTACTGCATACCACGTAAATATTGTCGAAATACTTTTCAGTGGACTTATCACGACTACCTAATCCCTTCCACAATAGTGTTTCGCGCAAGTCAGTGAAACAGGTTTTTGTTTAAAGGTATTTCTTTCATTTATTATAGGCACTCTATCTATCTTAAGCTAATCACCTTATTCTAAAATATTTCCAGTATAATAATGCAGGCGTGTCTTCAGTGTTGGAATAGAGATTATGTAAAATACCGTTAAGGGAAATACATTTTTGGATAATTAGGTGGAATCGATGCATTTTTTATTATTAAATCTCCCAACATTATAGAAATGTACATCCTTTGATGTTATTTTCCAGCTATTATTGATCATAGTGGAAGGATATGAGGCATTCAAAACCACCAATCAACACAATAATCAATAGCAAAAATGATTTATCTATAAAACATGCCTCTTCAGTGTATTAGAAAATGCTCGAGTTAGATTAGCGTAAATGAAGGGACATTCGCCTGGTCGGAAAAAAAGATATCAGAAAATTGAATCTTTCTACTCCGAAGTATTGACTAACAAGCTATATTGGGAGTAAACAGTACAAATGATCGTAATAAACGAAGAGTGAATTCTCACGTCAAAACTAATTCCGCTTTCGAATTTGCCAATTAGACCAGAATGTGAATTTAACGCTCTACTTGAACATCGGCTCAATCGAAATCCATAAACTCGGGTAAAGAACATGATGCCTAATTATTTATTATTTGCAGATAAATTCTAGATCATTTCTTTGGTACGTTTCATTTGATTGATTTGTCAGACTGAAATAAGGAAGATAGATATCATTTTGACGAGTCATAATATTAAGTGAATTTCACTCAGACTAAGGTAGTAGAAGCAGGGTTTACATTCCTTTTGAATGCCATTTACTTTCTATAGATACACGTCCATCATACCTTTTGTCTCTCAGTTATTGCGCTCTTTATATTATCAATCAACCACACGAACATACATTGAGCACTTGATTTGTTTCGGATTCTAGAGAAACGGAGAGAGGAAAATAAGAGTATATCACCGTACAGCTGCTCTATTCATCTCCGACGAGAAGACGTTCTGCTAATCATCTGTGATAACCACTCGTAAAACTCCCTACGAATTTGAAGAGGCATTAATAAAAATTTAAGTCTTCTGTTTTTTACGCGCTCCGCGCTGTTTAATGGCTGATGCACTATGACGCAAACTGCACGAACAACACATCGGGATTTATGTTATTCGCTGTTTTAATGTCGATGTTAGGACCACCAGATCGTCGGTATCACTACCAATGCAAGCTTGAAAAATGCTATTGAATGGTATTAAGATCTTCAGAATTAACTATTGAAATGGAAAAACGAACATTTCAAAGTGTTTCGAAACTTTACCGATAATGATTTGATAAAACGGATGTGTTTAACGACCATGTCACCACAGTATTTCACAGCGGTCAGATTACACGTCTTAAGATCGAACTACAAATGCCAAATCCGATGAATGGCATCGACAGATATTAAGATTCCGCGACCTCTTAACAGCCATTATCCAATGAACTGTTTATTACGCCCTTCGGTGCCCATTAAATAAATTAAAACGAGCTCACCAATAAATCCTTCTTTGAAAGGTCTTCCGGTATTTGTCCACGAACTAATTTCTCTCTTTTCACCATTGCTAATCTACCATATGTCGCTTAAGGCCGCCAGATGATTAAACAGTAGTTTCTTCAAATGCTCATTAACAATTAGGTATAGATTGATGAAAAAAGGTACTGATTCTATTCAAGAGATGCGAGCTATATTCCGCTGTAATTATCGAGGAGTATTTAATAATCAGTTTTTGAAGCCCATCTAAAATCCTATGAGAAAGAATATATCATTTACCGGTAGTTTCAGTAATATACCTGTAGATATATTTAAAAAAACTGTACAATAGGGCAATAAGGTCCAAAAGTGGAAGTAGATTTTAAAAAGCTACCGAAGTGTGATGTAATAGAGATAATTTATACTGGTTTATTTAATAGAACGTGAATTAATTAAGCCAGAATTAATGCTCTCTTTAGGGATATTTATATATAATTCCTATTTACGCGATGAATCAGGATTATAATCAAGGAGATGCTTTTAGGAAACAATCAGCTGATTTCTCAGCAGAATGGAATTGTTTATGCAGAAATGATCCAATATGGGCGCAGGGAACTCTCGCATATTTAAAAATATTTCTGCGATCGAGTATCATTTTTTGGTCACTTAAGCTCTGCACATCTTACTATATATAAATAAAGTTAATAATGCAATTTTCGCTGCATTATCTGAGAGGTAAGCTAATGGTTCGTGGAATCTGCGTAAGAGGAATTTTCCTCACTGGAAGTCGGAGGCCTTCAAAGGAAAGCTCGTAAATTCAGGGGTCCTCGTCCCGCATGCAACACAGGTGACGGAGGAGAAATGACAATGGGCACGTGGCATCCGACAATGAGTTTGTCGTCTCCCTCGTTGGGTGGTGTCTCCAAAAGTTGAATATTTAAAATTTTGATCACGCTCATCCGAAAAAAGTTTAGTCCTTTGTAAAATAAAAGACCATCGAAGGACAAATAGACGCTTAACAGACACAAAAAAATCGTGCGCTTCTTGAATACGCTTCTGAGTCTTCATCTTTAGATTATGCATCTTTCCTTTACAAGAGCCATTGGAGGAATTCATTAAAAGGGTGCCTTTAATAATGCCTAAGAAATTATTAATAGTATTGTAATTCTTAATTTACACCTTTCTTATGTTTGAAAATCTCCATGAAGATCGTTAAATATTCCTTGTTTATCATTCAATTTTATATCAGTGAAAAACATGAAAGCTTCTAATGTATTTTTAGAAATTTAGAATTTAGTGGTGAAAATTTTCGGTGTCTAATTAGGAAATAACGTTTCCTGAAATGAAAAAATCGTCGCTTTAATATCGTTAATAACAATTTCTGATGTGTTTTGGTCGGAACCATTGAAAATTACTTCACACACGTTACTTCCAGCAGTCTTCTTCAAGACTTATTTGATGAAACTACGATAAATTTTAAAACGAAAATATGCCTCATTCATTAAGACTTGACTGAAGTATCGAATTTCTTTTCACTCCATAGCGGTGCTCCTCTTTGAATAACGTAGTTCCGGGATTATTCATCGCTTCATATTTACCCTGGGCGAAGTGGAATCACCTGTTCTCTCTTGTCGATAAAAGGTTTTTCTTCCATTAAGGTAGCCGGTATCTTAAATTCTTCGATGACAAATTGCGCTTTTGTCGCTATACGAGATTCTTAAAAGAAAGAACATTTCCTCACATCCACTGAATTAGAAAGTTTATGCCCGATAAGCACCAATCCTCTCGAATTCCAAGATTATCGAGAGCTTATTTAGAAGCATTGGCCTAACCATGTTAAGAAATCCGTTATAAGGAACCATCGATAAAAAGCGCATTCCAGTGTAAGAATATAACCGGAACTGCTTTTGCTGTGTTCGGACGCAGCTGTGACAGTCCGATGAATCACTGCGGAGGGATGTAATAATAAGGAGCCCGCGACGTGCTACGCGTGCTATTGCGGCGAAGGCAACGAACTTTTCGCCCTTCAAAAAATAGGACGAATCTACGTTAATCGGTGATGACCGAACGATGATCGATGGCAATGTCACTTTTACTGCTTAACGTCAAATCTGATAATTCTAGATATTTCCTATAAGATCTATAAATACGGAAAATTGTTTAAGTTTTTCAAGGTTTACAGAAAAGAGTTATTTTTGAATCATCGATTTCCAAAGCATCGTAATCATTTGAATGCACTCGTCAATGTGTTTCTTAAACCCTCGGAACGTGACAATATTCAGCGTCGTCTTTTTAAATTTCCTCGCGCGACGCAGCCTTCATTACCTTCCCCACGTCTTCTTAAACATCTTGGATTTCAATCGCCTTGCATCATCTCTTCGCGGAATGGCTGGAAGCGCGTACTACAAGAACGGTGCGAATAACAATTTCATACCATCACACGCCTTCTAATTTACTAATAAGAAAACGACAATTATCTTGGTCTTTCGTAGCTTCCTCAAATCGCCCTTCCCATTTAGGGAACTCCATCGCTCCCTTGTTTCCCCATTATCCCCATAGTGACGCACATCCTGTGAATTTGTATGCAGCGGCGTCACGGAGAAGGCGGAGAAGACAAGCGGTCGAAGAAAACGAATGGAAAAGCGAGACGGAAAAAATATCCACGAAAAAAATCGAATCACAATACATATGACCAAAGTCAGAGAGATCTTAGGTTGCGAACGAGGCTGGATCACGAGGGGCACGAAGATGAGGTCACCGATCAATTTCAATCGTCGATTGGACACTATCTTTTGGGATTTCACGGTTTCTCATCCCTGTGATCGGAAACTCATTGTTGTTTGTTCATTCGCGAATCCTTCGAATTTTCTATTGGTAAGTAGTGTTTTCCAACGCGTCGGGGTCAATTGACCGAATTCGTATGCCGATGAAGTGGGATCCACGTGCGGCAGATTGAATGGGCTTTGTTGTGTCCATGAGGTTTTATAAATGAATGATGATACATCGGCCGAAGAAAATAGAATAAATTGATCAATATTAATGATTCGCAGCTATGAAATTTGAAAACGAAGCAGAGAAATGAAAACTGATAATGAGTTTAGTAGCGTTTACCAATGTAAAGAAGAGAGAAATATAACATAGTTGGAGCAAACTCTCATAAATGTATAACTTTCTATTTTAAACATCATCTGAACCTAATTTATGTATTCATTCAAATGGATTACTAGAGATTTTAATCGCCTCAATCACTTTTCCTATTAAAATAAAAGTAAAATTTATTCAAATCGAAAACTGAAATGAGTTTTAGCTCAGATTCTTGGTATTTTCTACAGCTTCAGGATTTAAAACATTTCAGATGATGGGAAACTGATCGTTTATAGCCATCCTAATATTTTGAATACGATTCAACTACCGCGAAACATTTCCAGATGTTCCAATAAATTGTCATAAAAATTGTCAAATCATAAAATTAATCTAAGCTTCTGTCTCATAATAAGACATTTATTTCATATAAAGTTCTAAAGTAGTTATCTTTCCGTTAGCTCTCTCGATGATTTGAGCTCCGTCAAATTCCTCCGTGGTTCATTAAAAAGAGGCCCAAAAAGTCAACCGCTCGAAGCGACGCTAGAGGAAGAACGGGCGGAAGGGGAAATAGCGAATGAAGAGAAATGTGGTTCAAAGGGTAAAAATGGATGTAAGGAAGGGGTCGGAAGGATTTTTTCCTCTCGGTGACAAAGTATTAAAAGGGTTTCAGGGGAAGGGTTATTTTGAAAGGGCACGGAGGGGAGGAACCTCCTTTCACCGAGGGATTGAGGACAGGGGCGCAAGTGGCAAAATCCCGGTGCAAATCCATGGAAGCTGTATCTTGAGGCGGAAAAACGGAGGCGAACGCGTGCCATTTGTAAATTATCTAATGGAAGTTTGGATCGATACGAAATATAAGTCAGTATCAAAAGAAAATATGAATAGAGAAGGATCAGTCATCGAGCTTTGAAGTATATGCTCCTGTAAAGCTCGGGCAATTCCATGATTGAGGACAATATGAAATTAAATAACTACTAAATAAATAAAATGCATTATAATATACGCATATATAAACGCTTCTTTCACAAACTGTTACGATTTTTTATCACAAAATTTTGGAGTAATGGATGTACCTCTCTTTATGAGATTATGAGATATTTGAAAAAAAATATTTAAAAAAGACTTGCTCTAAACGATTCGAGTAATACTTAAGTTTAGGATGTGCTTCATTCATGGAAACATGAAGAATTTCACAAATTTACGGACAGCAGAAAATTTCCTGGTTGTTTTCAACAGAGGATGGGAATAAAGGAAAGGAAACGGATGTAAGAACAAGAAGACAATGAGTTGAGGAGAAAAAGGAGGGGAAACTTAAAGATTCCTCAATAAAAAAGTGTAATTTTGTCCGGCCAAAATCCCTTTCCACGAATCATCCTCACCCCATCTTCTTTTGTGCTCCGAACAATATCCATTGCAGGCGAATCGATAAAGGACGAGTTTAAAAATCCATTCCGAGCAAAAAATAAATCGGGGAATAATGAATAAAAAGGCCATTTATTACCTAGGAGGGTAGAGTGGAAATGAATTATCTGTCTTTTACCTGATATGAAGAGTGGTCAAAGAAATATGAGATGGAAAGAGCAGTTGCCTGAACTCAGCCTATTTGCTGTAAGTTTCTCGTAACCAGTATTACTAAGTGCGGATAACTTTGGGATGAGAGCCAAATGTGTTTGTAAAGTGTATTTACAGCAACGATTACGTATTTTAAAGTTCGATTTTAGTCTCGACAATGTGGATTAGTTCGTCGAACACAACATTTGAGGACTCTATTAATTATACGTCGGGATAAGGAGATTGGGAATATTTTGCATGTCAAGGCGTCATGGTTGTTTTTTTATCGTTCATAACCAACTTTTATTCGCTAACGTAACTCAGGTTTATAACGAGCAAATCTGTGAAGTCGTTTTGCAATTCTTTCGGAGGGGATTTGTTGGGTGACACCGAGATGAAGAGTAAGAAAGGCAGAGGGACTGATGCTATTCAAAGGTCCCTGCAACAGACGGCGTCGTGGGGTTCCAATATCTTTCACGGACAACAATGAACGCCGTGTTACGCGAATGCAGCAAATTTGATGCCTTTATAGAAAGAAAGGAGGTTCTTTTCATCACACAGTGATTAAATCACCTCCAAGTTATTTTTCTGACATGATGAAATAAGTCGTTTTATATTGAGTCGTCGGTTACTCCGATCGGTGCAATATTAGTTATCGTACGACGGAGAAATTTTCCTCCGAAGAATTTAGTGGGATCAAGTGGCAGTGAAAGACTTATTGGTAAAAGTCATTCTTTCGGTTTAATATTATTGTCGACCAAGTATTAGTGGTTGGATTATAATAGTAAAATATTATTGTAAAGAAATATTAGATCATACCTTTATGACTTAGAAAATGATCTCATAAGTAGTTGAACTTATGTAAAATATGAAGTAGCAATTAACTTATAAGTACTTTTTGTAGAGTTAAACGGATGGTTTTATTTGCAAAAACTAACCTTTAAAGTAGTTGAAAGAATCACAAGACACTTAAGACTTGTAAGAGAAACTTAACTTAAAAATGATGATTGCACCGTTAATATTATTATTATTTCTTTTTAATCGATTTTAAAACCAACTAGGCCGGTTTGATTATATAATTATTAAAGTGCAAATTATCGATCGGTGTTATTCCGCCATTAGAATCGTAAGTGATATTTGGAGGATCTTAAATTCACTCTTAAGTCCTATAACTTGCTGTTTGTTTGCTATCATTTACGTTTCCGAAAAGAGAATTAAAATTGCAACGGAAGGCAGCAGTGATCGATAGTTGAGTATGAAGTTGCATTCACTTGCGGCATTCCTTGGAAGCCTCTAGAGTACCGAAGAAACCTCTTTGAGGATAAACGAGATTTACTACAAACTAGAAGTCGTTAAACTAATATATCTTGCACGCCGATCCATAATCCAATTATTCATTATTTAGTTTGAAAGATGTTGCAGAAGAAGCACTTAAATCATCATTTGCCATCTCACATAAATTTTTCGGAAGATCATGCGCGCTCAAGAATTAGCCTCTTAAATCAGTTACACTTTCTAGATGCCTTCCACTAAAGCTGATCGATACATTCGATAAAAGTGGACAAAATGGAGTGCAGATAGTGTGGGAACGGATTCCCAAGTCGCTGAGAAGGTCAGGGGATTAGATGCGAAAGAAAAGGACTTTTGTGGATGAGGGGAAAAAAGGCGCTTTAAAAAGTAATTAAAAGCCCATACATCACACGGAGGGACTCGGAGGGTTTTAGTCGTCGGAATGGTTTCGTTAGGAGGAAGGCATCTGGGATATTACTGTGCATGTCCTCACCATATTTACCGTCCCGTTACGCCTATTCCCCCACTAACGCGTTCCTCTCCATTAAGTAATCGCTTTGGATTGTTTCCTTCTTAATGTTCCTTCTGATGTCAGGTTGAAGGGAAAAATACTCAACGTCATTTACCATTCAATCGCATTTTAAATGATATATCTCAACAAAGTTTTTTTCGCCTTACTAATGCGAAAACGACAGTGAATTCTTTTTCTTTTATAGCGAAGTTTTTTACTCAAAGAATTATTTCGTAATTTATAACTGAAGAAACTAAGATCCTCATTTTATTCTATGAGAATTGGTAGCTTTTTATGCATGAGTTCGTTACTCGACAAAATTTGTAAGATTAGTCTGCTTCTTAAAGCTCGCATACATAACTGAAAAATAATCTCGTCTATTTGATCTTGTTCAAGTCATCGAAATATATAATAATAATAACGATTATTTTATAATTATTTCTCTCATTTTATGGAACATAATCATATCCACAATTAGTATTCTGGCAAAATCAGTATTGTAGAAGCTCTGAGTACCTTCGATTTTATCTCCTGAGTGATTCATTTTTTCAAACAATAGTCCGCAAACGCACTTATCACTTAGGTACGCCTTTCGATCAACCTTAGGAGAGTAGTTTATTGTTTCATCACCATGTGCTCCTTTCTTCCATTCCTTCTCAAATCGTCTCGAATTCACACTCTCAAGGACCCCGTCACACAAGCGTGCGTCGCGGGAACAAATTTACATGTGTCAAGGAGTATCTGCTCCTATGGAAAAGGGATTTTGAAAGGACGTTATAAGAATAAAGGATAGAAATGACTAGGGAATATTGCGAGAATTTCCACCAAATTTTCGGTAAATTATTAGCAGGTGAACATATTGCTGCATATTATTGGTTATATAGGATATATTGTAATTTAAAGATTTTGGGATTTGAAAGATGAAGAAATTTAAGGCAGAGAAAATAAGATTCATAGTTAAAATATAATTTTTACGACACTTTTGAGGCAAATGATCTACCAAGACCTTCTATTTGTTATAAGAAACATAATATAAAATGCTTATGTAGAGTTAACTGCATGAAAATAATAACTTCTACTTAAACAAAGAGGAGTTTTTCAATAGTAGAGGAGAAGTTCTCATTTATTTTTAAGAAGGTAGTGAAGAGAGAAAGAAAAGTTGCCAAGAAGGGGATAGTTCGAGGGAAAATGTTGGATGACAGGGAGAGAAGTGATATTCCTGCTCAATGCTGAGGTGGAAGGATTCTGCTTTGTGTTCGGAGGCAACTTCTGGAGCCTTCTTATATACGCTCCCATAAGAGGCGTGTTTGGAAGAATGGGACGCGGTAGGCAGGGTGTTTATTCTCCCGTCCGCATGAAAATTGCAACACCCTTGGGCTGATAAATCATACACCTTGTCAGATCCCTTGCGAATCATGACAAACCTTCTTTCCTGTAAAGGTCGAGTATCGATCAAAGGTATCCATAGAGATGAAAATTTCTCGCCTGTCGATTTACCGCGTTTTCTAAGCGTTCATTTCCTTCAATCGAGTTTGCTGTCTGTCACTTTCTCATCATCGTATATTATCGTATATTCTTTCCTTGAAGATTTAAAACAATCTCTTTTGAAATTACAAGCTCGTTTAATTCGATATGAATCATAATTTAAATGTACAGACTCTATTGAAACTTCCGCATTTTATACGATTAAAAAAAGACTTTGTCTCAATATATACCAGTGAATTTATTTTAGTATCTAGCTCCATCATTCCAATAGTGTCAATAGGATAATGATAAATTTGAGTCTATAACACTTGATATGTTCTTAATCTAAAACATCCACTGTGCGTCGTATAATTACGAGTTGCATAAGATGGTAATTGAAGATGTCTGGAGTAAGTCTAGAAAGTCACAGTGCATAGCGGAGAATGCAACTTGTACGACCACTGCGCCAGTGGAAGGATACACTTGAAAAAACTCCTATGGGATAGTCTCGACTTCACGAACTTATGAGTGTGTGAATAAGGTCTCATCTAAATGATCAAATAAAATGCGGATAGTTTGAAACATAGCCTAGCTGAATAATAAGACTTAAGAAAAAATTCCCAATTCCACGATATTTTAGAATGTATTTTGAAAATATAGTTGGAGGGTTCTTGCAATATTTTCCTTTTCTTTAACAAATATCGGATTTTGTATTCTTTTTTCTATCTTAGTCCAGAATAAAAATCAGACATAAGGGATTTTCTGCTCCCTCGTCTGGGAATTTGAAATATAAATAAGCTCTTAGGGAACTTGTTCGAACCTATATTTCTTATTTTTGGCGTTAAAATCTGATGGAGTAGATTAAGGGAAATGCTATAATAAGGCAATAAAAAAGAGAAGTAAACGTACTCCCTGAATAAAAGCTTCACCGATTAAGATTGACACTCTTCAGAATTGGTTTTATCAGCGGATATTTGAAATTGTAATTCATCTTTCGGTTTTATTCATGTCATTGCTTGAAACCACATTAATTCTGACACCCATCAAAGGTTCGTTCCTTTACCTCTAAATTCTTTCGAGGTTTTTGTGTAAGGCGTCAATCTTCATTTCACAATCCATTTTTAGCGGAAAACGAGCGGATGGTGAAATTTATTCCTAATGGAACTAAATGTGGAATAAATCATTCGGAAGGATCATAAATGGAGGAAAGTGTTAATTTATATTTAAGATTTGGAACATTGCTAGCAGAATTCATGATGAATCAAACGATGCAAGGCTAAAAAGCTTGCTATAATCCCGTAATATATTTATAATATACTACCCAATATAAGTATATAATATAATGCCAAAGGTTGTAGCTGGATAGGAATAAAATCTCAGTAGCAGATTTTACTGAGGAATCTTATTTTGAAATAAAGTACAATATATCATTTACATCTAGTAATAGCTTCGAGTCTTCTTATAATTGAAAGCCTTTTGAAATATTGTTAAGATATAGTACATTATCAAGTAAAATTTGAATTTAGTTATGATAGTTTCAATTTATAATACCTTTAAATGATAAAGGATATTCACAATGCTTGCTAATGGGCAAAATATTTAGCAAGGATTTCGTTGAGTTTTTAAAGAACATTTTGCCTTGGAGAATCCCAATATCCAAATGCTAAATTCCGTGTTTTCTATTCAAGATATCGGATTAAATTGAAAACTTCTACACTCGTACATGTTAAATATTAAATTCCTGAAAAAGAAAAAGCATACTGCTTAGTTTTTTTCACTTTGAAGGTGAAGTTCTATTAGAAATCCTATTGAAATATCAGTTTCACATGCATAGAATAGGATGAAAATTATGTTGAGAATCACTGCTACAAACATAGAAAATATTTAAAGCAATTTTGCTAGAATATTGTTTAAAATACTTCTTTATAATCTAAAGGTAATTGCAAAATAAACGAATCTCTTTACAAAAGTCCTCACGCTTCCTCTCTTCCGAATGAGCATCTCGTCGCACCCGAAAATACACTCGTTACATTTCGTTAACAGCCAAACGGAAAAACGTGAGCATCAGATACGAGGGCATCCCTCGCTTTTCGATATATTTTTTACCGTTATTTCCGATCCGAGTCAAATTAACAGACATTAACTTCTGCTCAAACTACTGAAACCGATATTTCGATGTCAAAAAAAGAATCGAGCACAAAAGGAATTCTCTCGGCAGTCTCACTTTTTTGTACGACTGAAACGTGATTTCCGATACGTCTTTTTACCAACGGTGCACACGCGTAGCATCGCTTCCGATGAGATGCTGTGGTGCGATAAAGGCCATATTCACGGCTTCGATACCGGATTTCCGCATCGGTTTCAATCATTGGTCTCGAGACATCGTCTCTTCTACGAAAAGGAGCATAACGGCGCTCGATCAACGTCCGGAAGCACGATTCCGATAATTATGAAGAAAAAAAGAGGAAATGGTATGTGATTCGTGTTCGGAAATCCATTCCTTTTGTTTGCTTTCGCTAAAAGGGATTCGCGAATTATTCGCTCTTCGTGGAATTGAGGGCATATAGAGATTCGATAAACTTTTCTACTTCCTTGGTAAGTGAATTGAACAAAATTAAGCCAAGATCTGCTCTTTCCTTGGGAATATATCTTATAAGGATACTAATGAAATAATGTAGCAATAATCTTTACATTAGAGACGACTGGATATGTCATGTAGGCTCTCTCATAAACTTTCTACATAAAAAAATCATTTCACCAAGCTCATTATGGATTTCAGGTTCTCACTAATATTTGCTCAGGTAAGGATTAAACGTTAGGACCAATGAATTAAAGGTTCTCCTTTAGGATGGAAGTTGATTTTTAATAATTAATGCTCAAAACTTATCATATATTGTCTAATTTTCCAGATTGTTTGATAATCGAAAACTTTCAAGACAAGGATTCCAAATTATAATCAATGACTAATAGTAATGAAAAATAACACCGTATTATTTACATCGATATCCTTTAATTCTAAGAATACCAAATTCGTTGAAAGGCTGTTGAGATTACATTTTTTTTGAGATGCGCAAAATTTATCAAGAAGAGCTTAGATGAGTATCATGCTAGTAACAAAGTAAGCATTATTTCTGCGTGCGCCAGCGATCACGCGAATAAGAAAAAATTCCAACCAAGACGTACGCCATCCACGCTACGCATTCGTCCGCGAAAATTTCGCGCAGATTCGCAAGAAAAGCGTAAACACTGTGACATTGATGATTCGCCGCTATAAATGCCCTCACCCAACACGAACACGTTTCCTCGTATTTTTTAGCGATTCTTACCTTCGTGCATATCCACAAGGGACATCCTCTCTTTTAAACATGACTAAGCCACCCACACACCTCAGTCCTCCGGCACGGAGACCCACCCACGACGCATGATATCATTGGGGCGTCGTAAAGGGGGCATCGAGCGTCCTAAAGGCGATTGCAGAAGCTCTACTGCGCTATATGCACGTTCAGCGAGCGTGTTTTAACCTTGCTTATGTTTCCGATGCATTCGAGAGAGTGTATATGCAAAACCCACGGCTAAGAGGTGCAGCGGGAGTTGCCCAAGACTTTCTCTGCCAAAAGACTATTGCTCGTATCGTTTCATGATCGGGCCTGTTATTCCTCAAATTGTTTGTTTGTTCTTCATTGGCGTCTGTTTCGAACTTTTCTTAACATTCCAATGTCTCCGTTGGATACCCTCCTTTGCTTTGAGAGAGTTAATGGACGCTTCGATATTTACGAAGCCGCATAAACTTCATGTCGGTGTCTGATCTAGATGAGTTTGTTTGTCTTTTCTCCAGCTCACTCATGGCGAGAAGATGTAAACGGTACTTCTATTTTCAAATGTTTGTTTTAGGTCAGGGATCTTTAGAAGGTTATGCTCGTTTTGACGGTTCAAATGTATTGAAATTAGTTCAACTTCCAAACTTCATATCTTGTATTGCTAGAATTCCAAAATGAACAGTATGAACAGTACTTTTTTTCGTTATTACATTGTCAGTTTCGTGATGCCAAGAAAAAATTAACGTTTAATATGCAAACTTTGCTTGCGTATTTGAGATTTTCCGCAAGTTCGAGCACAAAATCTAAATCGAAATGATTAGATCGAGTCCACTATCAAATCATTTAAGATCTTTTAAAATAAAAAATAATTTATTATATGAGATATCTTATGATAAGATATATTTAAATAAGATATTGATGTCATTAAGAGGAATGCACCTTGAGAGTATTCATGCGAATCAATCTACTGGCGATTTGACATTACACGTCGCAGACGACTCTCATAATCTTTCTAAATGTGTTCTGCAACAATCATCGATGTCATCCCTTTCCGCATTTCCCTTTTAGGAGGATATGAACGATTTGAATACTAATTCACCCTCTAGACAGTCCCTCTTAGGAGATAATCATCGTGATTTTTTATTCGACTATTTCCTTTAATATCCTATTGTAATCATGTGCTTGAGTAGTCATCAAGAGAGGAGAGTCAATATAGGCAAACAGGGGAAAACGAGGGTGAAAAGTAAAGAAGGGCAGAAAGAGAGAGGGTTCGAAGAGATTCTAAGAAGAGATATTAAGGATAGGTTGGAGTAAAATCTAAGCGAAAGGTTCGTTTGCACGTCGTGCTAAGAAAAAAGGCGCAGTGGGAGATAAGATGATTTAGAGAAAGCGGATGTGCGCGGTCTCACCACGGAGGCAACAGGGATTCCTCAGACCTCACACTCGGACACAGAGGCACGAAGAGTCGTTTGTTGAAGCGCATCACTTTGACCACCCACACCGTGGTCTCATTTCCCAGGCGCACTCCACCAGCACTCATGATCGATTCTCGTAAGGATGAATTCGTCATAACATCCTCTTCGTAACATCCTTTTCATATCCTGCCTAAGAGGACGTCCTGGTCCTAAGAGAATGGGTGGGAATAAGAGTGGCTCAAAATAAAAGAAGATCGTAAACATTCCATGAATCTTTCCGGCTTCCATGACCTCACGAAACGCCCTTTTTCGCTTGTTCGAGATAGAGAAGGAAAAGTTTGTTTAAGAATGGCACTCGGCGACCACCCGTGGGTGCATGCATCCGCCGACTGTCTGTAAGGGATGGGGGAATTTTCCCTCTGCAAAACAGTTGGTGCGTGGATGCTGAGTAGGCAGCCTTTCTTTTTCCGGTGCATGAAAGGAGGGTTTGTGATTAGGAAGGGCATTCTCGAAGATGGACACTGCAACTGAGACCACCTCGATAGATGATTCACTCTCGCGGAAGACTGCCGACTTTGCTTCCCGTGATCTTTATTCATATCTTTTAACGGTGCATCTCTTCGAACAGGATGACTCTTTGAGTTGATAATCGCTGTCGACTACATTGATACCAATCGACTTTGAATTCATCGGTGTCTTTTTGATGGTCATCCATTAAGATAAGGCGTAGATATTCTTAATTTATGATTCCCTTCGCACGGTCTTGTTAGACATGTTTTCATCGATGCAATAAATACTAAAGCGAGGAATAAAATATAATGAATTACGTTGTAATTCGATTATAGAATTCTATTTATGAGATGGTTGGTTTTTAATGCACAAGTAATATACGTCGATAATTACAATTTTTCACCAGAGCTTTAATCTTCATTATATTTATGTGAATGAATGGTTTTTGAAGTTAATATCGCCTTCTAATTAGCAAAGTGAATCTGTATTCTCCTTCATTTTCCCTCTCGAAGGATTGTAGGTCTGCAAGTGCTCCGTGAGGTCGCAGCCTATCGTGACGGCCTTCGGAATTATCACTCTCTCTTCCTCCAATATCGCTATTCAAATGTCATTCGTCATCAAAGCGAAATAGAGCGATATGTACGGAAACCGGTGAAATATAAATCAAGCAAGAAAAGGTTAATCAAACCAGATAACAGCGGGTAATTCGCGGAGGTGTAGTGTATGAACTTCAAAAAAGAGATGTCGACACGATGATACACTGTCTCAAGTCCGGAATGAATGCTCGGTGGCGGCGAGGGACATGGCCAACGCTGGGCGTGGAGTGATTTCAACGACTGGCCGCTGCACGAATGCATGTACGCGTACCTACATCTTTCTTCTTCCCGCCTGTGGGTGATTACTCCTCTATTTTCTAACTCCATTTCCTCTAGATAATGGGAATTAATCCATTTAAAGGCCGCCTATTTATGGATTAAAGAAACAAATACTTGTTTTATTGAAAGAGTCATAGAATCCATCGCTCGTTGAAAAGTGTCGTTTTTTTCCCTTTCGTTCGTTTCTTTTTGAAGAGAATGACATATACCTGTTAAGGGCGTTGTCGGTTGGATTGCTAATCTCACTTTTTCTCTTCTTTTCAAAGAGACCGCAGTCAGCGTAATCACGAATTCTTACTCGGGAAAAAAATTATCTTTCCTCTAGCTTTACTCAAGCAATAACACATAGATATAATTTTATTTATTTTATACCTATATCTACTTTTTTCTTCTTGCTAGGAGAAATTAAGAAACATTGCATTAGGTTATTAGTTTTCTGATTATCAAGATTGTAATCTTAAAAACCTTAAAACATGAGATGAGGAAACGTATTTTTTGAATAACTGACAATGCTAACGATTCATCAACGCAAAATATTTTGAAATCTTATGCGAATTCCGTGTGGAGTGTACCACTACTTAAACCGATTCCAAAGAAAGTTCTCCTCTGGTACTCTCAATTCTTGGAATAAGAGAAAGATAGTTTTGGAGATCTCGTAAATCAAACTCGCGGTCGAAGATACCGTAAGCGAAAGAACGTATCGCCGTTTGCGTGACCTCTGCAACGTGTCAACCTTGAGTCGGAACTTTCGATGTCTCTCAAAGATTACTCGCCTTTCTCAGAAATCACCATTCGGGCACGACATCAATTCGATTCTTCTTCTCATGTTCTAGGGGTATAAGGGCGCAGAGGAGAAATAGCTTATTGAAGAAATGCATTAATTTCCATGGGTGAAGCAGTACATGAAATGGGAAAATAGGTAAAGATGGAGATGTAGAAAATAAATCTTAAGAGGAGATCAAACATATACCAAACATTCTAAGCATTATCGTTGAAATCAAAAAATCTCTTCAACTCTTAAAGTATTTCAAAATTTTCAGAAAGTAAGATTTATTATAGTATAGTAAGGAAGAGTGCGTTACAGAAAGTAGTTTCAGGATATCTTAGGAATTCGGAATAATGAAGGAAAAGGGAGGACGCCGCGAGGCCGGTTTTGCTTGCGGTCCGATCCTTTCCACTTGTTTCTGCTCACCGGCTCGTGAATTACAAGATGGCGACGAGAGAGGAAATAAAAACGATCGGCGCAAATAGAGGTCAAAGAAAAATTGGGAGTATGGTTCTTGAAAATATCGAAGTGGATTCCGTATTTTTGGGTTGTATCAGGGACTCGAAAGAAAGCAGCTGAAATCGGTAAAAAAGCATTGCGAGACATGTGGTGACGAGAATAGTCATGGACGTGCGTCACGAGAGGAAGTTTGTGCACTAGAAAATGAGAGACGTAGAGATAAGAAAGAACCAATGGACGAGAGTCGAATGGAAGCTTCTCTTTTGATATCTCCGTGGGCAACGCCCATTGCCGGAGGAGCTGCCGCACACGGAGAAGAGCAGATAAGGAAGTCGTCTCCGCCCTCTTTATTTTATCATATGCACCGAAATATAATCACGCTCATACCACGATTTGAAGCCGATCCATCTCTTGGGTTCGATTATCTGAGAACTTTTATTAGGTTCTTTTGGTCCTTCATGAGAGGAGGAGGTCGTTGAAAGATTTACACTTATCTATTATCTTCTCCTTCCAATTACTATAAATTATCCACTTGCTTTAGTAAAAATCCACTGATCCAACCACTTACGTTAATTATTTGCAGGAAAAACAAACACTTTTTGATTCGCAAAAACTCTTTTTATCAATAAAAAAGTTATAAAATATGCATAGATGTTGAGAATTGTTTAAAAATACCTTCTTTTGGTGTTCGGTTGTGTGAATCTAATGGAGATTGGTGGTAATCTTTTTATGAAATAAGGAATATAGAGCTCGATTGTAGATCGGTACTTCATCAGCACTTAGTCGATATACACCCATTTGCTTTCAGAAAAACACTCATAGTATAAGAAATAAACATCATTCCATTAATGCTAGAAGTGCTCAAGATATGATATATGGGTAATTAAAGTGTATACGATATTAATTTAAGGAATAAGGTTTTGCACAGATATGCCGTGAATAAATTCATTCCGCCTTTGATATTAATTTATGGAAATAAATCAGAAGAACTATATGGGTCACGAAGGTATTCATTCTAATGATTCATATTTTATTTTAAACTTTAAAAGCTTTGCTGTACAATGTATGTGTAAAGAGCAAAATAAGAAGTCGATGAAAGGGACGCAAAAGTAATGAAGAAAACCTCAGGTGCACCGAATTCTTCGGGATGAAGGGAAGATGTGCGGCGATGGATTGAAATTTAAATCAGAGCGAATTTCACTTCAGGGATTTGCGGAGACGAGAGGGTTACGGGGTCTTCGAAGGAGGGTGTGAAGATCCCTTTTGTGTGATTGGGAGACTGTGGAAGCGATTTCAGGAGAATGCGTGGATTTCGCTTTTCCCTATCATTGGTGATTTTCCCATTGGCCCCTTAGAAAGAGGTGAAAATCGATTTATGCCATCTGATGGCAGTTTCGGGATTTCGAGATATTACAGAGAAGGGGTCGTACGAAGAAGGGTAGAGACAGGGGTTGAAAATTGAATGCTTCTATGAGCTTTGAAAAGGAGTTTTTCAACGAAAATTTGATTTTAGATAATTTCTTCTCATCCAGTAATAGTTCAAATTAGTTCTGTGATGAGGAGAGATTCTAAGTGGAACGAATTCTGTATTGTGAAGGAAAGTAAAGCGGAAGGAATACATTTCATTGAATTTTAAACAATGTGCACGAATATATCTCTTGGTCTAAATTCAAAATCTAGTGTATGTACTCAATTCACTTTTAATAATCAATTGAATTTGTAACCCATATTCTTTCGGCCGATTGAGCCTGAAACCCCATTTGGCCTAGTCGATCAATTTAAATCACACTACGAGATTCCTCGAAGTTAATAACGTAACGAACCTTACGGCCTCATTATGATTAACCAGTTCGCGCACCTAAGTTTCTATTTTTTGCGTGATATTCTCTCATTATATGGATTTTGAAGTGAATAGGTGAGAAGAAAAGCACGCGAGCTATCCTTAGTGCGAGACGTGCATATCGGAGAGCGAAAATCTGAAAATACTGTTAGGTTGAGCGTGGGATATCTCCGCGGGAGTTGTTGAAGCTTTACCCCATAACCTAAGAACTTCATTATTCTCAGTGTGCATGATCTCATTCCGCTATGTCTTAGGAAAATATGAGGCATCCCGAGAGAAAGATGGTAACCGATAGTAGCCTTTGTGTTTGAATAAGTTAATGGAAAAAAGTAGATACATTCCGATGAAGGAACTTGTGATCTTCATGAAGCGCTTATACAAAGGTAAAACATCTACATATCACATCAATGAAACCAGAGTAGTTCAGAATTCTTCGTTAAATCATTTTCGGGTGTTCTGATCCTTATACTCGGAGCTCTTGTTCAAAAGGGAAGTCTTGACGCACGTGGAAATCGCTTCCAGGTTTTCGGAATCCCAGAATTTTTCAACTTATGCTGTGAGACATGGAGAAGTCTTGGTATAGCCGCATAAAGGCAGAGGAATTCCAAAGGAGTCAGATCCAAAACGAGAAATCTCTCGTTGTTCGAAAAGTTTTTACGCCCACAAGACGACACGAGAGGAAAGTTGATGTCACCGGCGGCAGTGCGGGGGAAAAGAAGGCTTAGAAAACAGAGTTTGAGTGAGGGTGGTTCGAGATTCGCCATTTTCCTTTTTGGCACCGACCTCACTCTCTTTGCACCTTTTGTCTCACTTCGCACTCACTAGCACACCCACGCTTTGTGCTTGTACGATTCGAATGGGTGCTGCGAAAGATCATAAAGGCCTTCCCTCTTCTGAATATCTCTTTTCACTCAGAGACGAAAACTTCCCCTCATTCACCACCTAGAGGCTCTTCCCTTATATTCTACATCTCTGAAAATACCAAGGAACCAGCACCGTTTTCTCAGGAGTGAAATAATGGTTTAGAAATCCATTTCGGGAGAGTAATTTAGTTCTGTAATATATTAGGCGATATCTCTTTTCATCAGTAGAGTGTTATTTACAGGATAGTACTGAAAAACAAATTATAGTTATATGAAATAGATTATAAAGTAGATTAGAGCTAGTGTTTAAAAATTCGATATCTTTCCGTATTTAATCGTCACGAAAAACAGAATCTGAAAAAATAATAGTTATCTATTCGACGTTCATTTGTAACAGTTGTGAAAACTCTGTAGGAAGGTTTATGTTACGGCAAAATATTTGTCACGAGCTACTATTATTTTCGGTTATCGGATTAATGTTTAGATAAGAAGTTAAGTATATTATCTTTGGAATAAGATGTTGAATTATTTTAGTTTCGCTGTACTATTCCTAACATTAAATGACAGAAAACAATATCAAAAACTCATACAACATGTGTCATCATCAACTAACTAGAATCATCTTATTATGACATTTAATAAATCTCCGTTAGTATTTTATTGACAACATTATGATCGTGAAGAAACATTGAAGACGTATTAATCTGCGACTGATTGCAATTTCCAACAAACCTTTTCAAACCGAATATTGGTTAGTTACGGAATTGAATTTCCTGACCCTCTTTCAAAAATTAGAGTATTTTTTAGACTTTTGCTCCCATTTAATAATCACTGATATTAATATTATAAGCTTTCACGGAGCGCATAAGACCGGTTTTCATTAATACCTAAAATAATTTACACTCATTAACAGCCTTTTTACGTTAGACAGAAAAAATTCTGACCACATTCGAGAAGCGAAGAGCTGAAAGGTTTGGATTCGAAGTCCCTTTTACAACCACGGAGTGCAACCGCTCATGGAATAAAAATAAAAGAGGCACCCTCGCTACGAAGACGAAAAAACTTCCGCGGCGTATTTTTGCCCGACAACAACACCCCAGGATAATAAAGTTTGCGATCCACTGTGGAGGTGGGTAATAAGAAAGCGTAATGATCCGTGCTATCCTTGAAGCGAAAATGCCTTTTTATCAATCCGCCATTTTGGTTTGCGCTCTTTAGCATTTCCTCATCATTATCTGATTCTCCAACCCTTTCCACCTTCTTTCTCAGCTATATCATTTCTATCCCTGTTAATTGCAATTGATGTGGTGCTATTATCATATTCAAATTAAAACCAGCGTTATTTAAGGTTTAATTTCTTGTAAACGGATAACAGAGGTAATAAATTTTTTTCTGATGCCGTTTTTAATTAAATACATATATTGTGGTATATTAATTTGTAAGAAGACTTACTATTCGTCGAATAATGCCTTAAGGCAACTTAAAGATTAGTTTTTAAATAAAGTTCACCGATTATTAGTGTTTTTAAGTAAACTAGTGAGCTAATAAAGTTATTATTACATAATCAGCTTACAGTGGAATATATTATGGAAATACTATGAATTGTTATCCGTTTTATGTGAATTACCTATAGTTTTAAGAAACTGTTAACTATCAACTGTTAACATATATTCTCTCAAAGACATAAGAGATACTACATGCTAAGATATAAATATTATATATGTATATATTTCGCAATAGACATACGAACTAAAATGCAGAATTAGGTGTCTCCCACGCAGCACTATTATAGTACCATATTCTCACGACCCTTTTCATTCCTCTTCATCCTAAAGACACTTTTGCCCCGAGGTCCAAAATCTCATAATTTCTGCAGTCATCTTTTGTTCGCACACACGCCTTCAAGACTGCTCCTTCCGACGACCTTCCCCTTCTTTCCAAAGATGAATTTTCATCTTTCAGCATCTCTTCCTCCCTTTTCTACTCCTTTCATCAATTCAGAATGTCTTTTTTCATATTCCCCAACGAGAAAGTTTGAAAACGCTTAGAGGTTCTCCGGCAGAGGAAAACATTTGTTAGATTCGATGTAATCGATCGAGAACTGAAATACACACGGAGTCTGAACTTCCTCTTTATTCGCCCATCATTTATCCTAGATTGTGAGGAAATTGATTTTTTAGTACTCATTTATCGGAATTTTCAAAATGGTTCATCGCCATGTAGAAGTTTGTTGAGATACTTCCGATTTTCCTCATTCTGATACTTTTAACTTGTAACATTGGCAAAAGGATTTCGTTGAAAATGAGCTGATTCAGAATATCTTAATTGTCTCCTTAAATTCACTACAACTTACTTCTGTAGAAAAAATGCTCATTATATTTTAGGAGATTTTATCCCTCGAGAGCCATTATTAATAAAGGGAGCTCATCATTTGTGCAGCGGTTTAGTTTTCTCTTACAAAACTGGGCTGTCACTCCATCAAGAGGGACTTAAGATGAGATTATCGCCCATATGCAAACATGGATTCCGTTCAATTGGAATTGTCGGAGAGTAGTTCCATCGCTGGTTAGCCTCTCACTTCTAATTAAAATAAATTGTCATTTACTCCCTTCAACGTAAGAAGCAGAAGAGGAAGTCGAATGCTCTCTTGAATAATATAGAGGTGCTTCTATGAGGAGGCGCTGGAAAATGCTCGGAGACCACTGCTCCACTTTGAAAACTAATTATTCTCACCGATCCCATGGCTTTTGTGCGACTCTGCTAACAAGGTAAAGAGGAAAGAATTCTCGAGGTTTCATTTTTTGCGTACTTAGAAGTGATTTTTTCAGTCCTGCATTGCCCCCTCGTAAGGTGTCGTAAGAAATTGCAGTCTCTTTCGATGTGTGCGTTGAATTTGATGAGGATTTAAGTTAAGGAAATTCTGACTACTTTTTTCCAATTAGTTATGAACAGCTATAAGTATATTTACGATCTTTTACTTCCGAAATGACCATTTTAGAGCGAAGGTATTGACTCATCGGAAATTTAAGCATTAAATTTAATTTTCAATTGTTTTAGAAATTTATATTTAAAGCATTTGCCATTTGAATGCCAGATTTAATAATAATTGTTATATATATATATATATATATATATATATATATATATATATATATATATATATATATATATATATATATATATATATATATATATCAAATGTTATACTTCACACGTTAGATTAAGGTTATGTCTAAATATCATAAAATGAAATGACAATATAATGACCATTTTTATTCATCCTTTTCTTAAATACAAAAAGCTTCTTCTCAAAGTCTCTCTTGAAGAAGCTTCATAACTATTCATTACCACTTAAGCCGTCTTCCCCAAGAAGAAGCTTACTTTTCACCCATGTTGATTCCATTTACATTCGGCCATGTAAATTCTGGTGTCATCTCCATCTTCTCCTTTTCCTTTCTCAGACAACTGCAAATTTCTCTCACATTTTTAGCAAAAGGTCCAGAATTCCGGAAGACAAATTGAAGAAGATCTGGCGTTCTTCTCTTGCAAAGTCTGAGATCCATTCAAACAAAAAACTGTATTCGTTACAAAATTATCCGTTTTCAATGTTCGTATACGATTAATTTGAAAGGAAAAGGTTCCTTTCTATAATTATAAAACAATGGCATGAAGATGAAATTACAAAATGTCTAAGAATACCCAACTTTAAGGTAATTTATATTTAAGTAAATCATGATAGATTAATCCTAACCTCGTAAATCGCTTATGGATTTTTAGTATCTTTTCTTATCTCCGTTCTAAAAATTCTCATCTCACAAGGGGACGACTGAAGGTATTTCTTCATTCGAACAACGAAAGTATATTTATTTAGATTTATTCAGTCGAGCTCAACTTTTCGACATTTCGAATTATTGAATTAACCACAGAACCATTTTCCTTTTAGGGAAGTGTATTTAACTCTAGCAAAAAGGAATAATGTCCGAGAGATTTCTCTCATACATCTTTTGGTATATATTCGAAGAAGTATTAGCTGCAATCAAGCCCTCGATAAATTTTACAAATTGTAAGGGAAATAACTTATTTGAATGGAGATCCTCGTTAACCCTTATTTCTTAGTGTAGAAATGACAGCGTTGCTAATTCCGAGTCAGCCACACTGAGTATTCGAGAGAATCGAAAAGAGGGGACGGTGTCGAGAGGCGGAGCTCAGATGGCGCGCGCAACTCTCTCCCCCGTACCCTTAAAATCCTTTTCTTCGTACAAACGATACTATTGTTGTCCCTATTCACGCGGATGACGTGCGCTTGCGCGATAAGTATTCTCTGCGTTTTGCACGGTTGGTTCATGTTGTTGATATCCCGAAGCACAATTTGTATCTTAAAATAGTTGGAAAACATTTCAAAATTTTATGCAGAGTTTGAATGGAAAATCCTTTCAATATTCCATCTCTCCTTCAGCTAAAATTTTCCGCTGTCACTCAGGAACACGGACTGCATAATAGATTCTTTTCAAAGGAATGAATGCTAATAATATAGAGCAATGTAAATGAATAATTCGGTAACGATTTAAAATGAGAATTTTCCTTTATCATTCAATTATTAAGCTCGTGTTTTCAAACCGTGGGCACAGATTAAAGCTGGCATGGCTGTTCTAAATAATTGTAATAAATCTCTATCCGCAAATGAACACTATGGATATAAATGCTATCGGTTCCCTAAGGAAATGAGTTGCTCATTGGAAATAAAGACTGCTAATACGGTCGAGGCAAGTTTGCAAATAGCAGCAGTCTCTCGTGACTCGCGAAAAGGCTCGGAGGAGCTCATCGTAAATAATTAACAGTGAATCAGAGCTCAAATGGCATCATCTCCGGAAAAATGGGGGAGATAATTCGGAATAATGAGGAAGGTGAGGAAATGATGCATCCACAAATGGCTCCAGGGCGTACGCGCTCGTGCATTATAAATTTTTCTCACTCGCGTACACAATCGGGTCTAATCCCATATCTTATTATTTTCACTCCCTACAATGAGCGTTAATCCCTTTGACATCTCTCCCCTTCTTCCCCAGAGGCACTCAAACGATCGCTAGATTCCCTAATTAAGTCGCATTCCGGGGTTTGTGCGAGATGAACGGCCATGCATTTTTAATTGGGGACAATAATTGCGATATTTAACGCTTTAACGGGACAATCTCTGCTCTCGATCAAGAATTTATCAACTGAAGAGGTTCTAAAAAAAAGATCAAATGTGCAACTGGATCTCGATTTGTTAGCACTCGATAATATATATACATATATCGTGAGCTTGTGGTAGATAATATTCTTAGTTCACTGCGTATTCCATATTTGATCCCATGATGAGATGATGCCGATACGGAACGCGCTTCCCGAAAACAAATTATAAAATTCATACTTTTAAACATTTTTATTTACAAACATTTCTCTGCGAATTTATTTTAAGAATAATCTTAGGAAAAGATATTTAGAGATATTTTCGCATATGGATATAAATTTAGCAGAAAAAATAATTATTTAATTGGACAGTGTTTGAACTATTTAATTGACCGCAAAATAGGGAAAGCGGAATTTCAAAAAAGGATATTCTCTTTGATTAAATGTTTTATAATTTAAGTTAATTTAAGATTATATAAAAGTTATTTTACATCATTCTTAAGACTTTAAAAAATAAATTTATTACTTAAGTTACTGTAACTACTGAAAAATTCATCTACAATTGAATATGTAAGTTTAAATTCTCAGGAATATATTCATTTAGGAATATTCCTGAATATCTAAATTCTAAGCAATAATTCTTCAAAATTATTCAGTCTGATTTTCCGCTAAATATGATCCGTCGAAAAATAAATCCGAAAATTTTAGAAGCATAAAAAATATTCTTCACAATACTCGGTTCAAGAAAGAACCCCATCTTCCGCGGCCATCAAAGCTCGGTCATCAACAAACCGAACTCAAACGCTACTTCCCCCAAATCCGATGCTGCCGTTTAGTCCAATATAAAAGAGCTCTTTTCTTTTCCTCATTTAACGAATGCTTGAGGGGCGTATAAGAAGAGGATGACTTAGGGAGCCCCGTTAAAAGCCGAGAAGGGGGTGAGAAGTGGAAAATTGAAGGAATTGGGGAAAAGAGGGAAAATTTAATTTCGATCCGAAGGGAAAAGAATTGGAGTAAAAAAAGAGCGGAGGCGGTTCGTGAAGGAAGAGGGAAGTTTAATCTTTGATAAGATTTTAAAGGAGGGACGGTTTTATAAGTGAGGAAAGGAAGCTTACTAGCGAAGAAGATGGGAAGATTTAAAAAGAAATGGCGGTGGAAGATGGGGGAAAATTCTAGGAAAAATAAATGACGGTTGAAACGATGGTGAAGGTACATTAAGGGGGAGGAATCCTACGATGCAAGAAAAAAGTATTGTTACCGAATTCCCTGATTGGTCGAAAGGGGAAGAAGGAGTGATACGAAAAGGAATAAGTGCTGGTATTTAATTGGCGAATAATTGAGGAAGGCATTCAGAAACTGAGGATCGTTAGCGCAGTGGAAGTGCAGCGCAGACTAATTTGAACATCATATTGAACGATTTAACTCCTTCATAATTCTTTCGAGAAAAATATATTAGAATAGTATTAACAGGTGCTTTATTAATGGTGCTGCAATAAGTGATGATTGAAATTCGCCAATAATAGTTTCATACCGTAAATTTTAACTGACGAAAGGATTTTTAGAATCTACTTGATATATATACTAAATAAAAAATAATGGAAATGCTTAATTGCGTGTCAGATATTTGTTCATATGTTCTTACGTTGAAGTCTGCTAGTTCGGTTGAATGTGGAGATTTGCTCGTGGAAACCATATAAATACGCCTACTTACCTTCAGCTGCGTAACTTGTCTGCAAACAAATAGATAAAGTGGGGAAATGAGAGGAATACGTAGATAACAGAAAAAACGAAATCAAACCGATGTAGTTTTTCATTAAAGATCAAAGATGACCACTACACAAATTATGACTGAACATTGATGCCAACAGTAATGACGAACATTTTATAAACTTATCTTTAATACGATTAAAGTGAAAGAAAAGCGAGAAGGAAATTCCTTCGGAGAAATAAAATATTCTTTAATGTTCATTCTCTGGGAAAGTGGAGAAAAATTATCCGCCATCGCGTTTTTTCTGTTAAGCAGCAGACAAGTCTCTGGAGATGGCGTCTGAAATTGGCGTTTCTTGGAAGGGCCTGAATAAAACACAAGAGGGGAGGAGGTCTAATTGGACAAGGCGGAACTTCTGATCATAGTGGCCCCAGCAGTGGACCCGAAAAGGAAAGATAAATGGATAAAAGCAGAGTGTGGTCGGCAGCTGAGGTGGTAACACGCCACGATAAACAAAGGGCGAAGAGAAAATGGCGGCGAGTGTGTCGAGAAGCATTTATTTTCGGATCTTCGACGGGGGAAATAAAGAATGGATTGGAGGAGCTGTTTAAATGGGAGAGGTCATTCAAATCCGTCTTCACATCTATCTTATTCTTAGAAATGTCCTCTCACCTAGATTCTTGATGTTATACCCTTAAAAAAGAATAGATAGTGAAACGGAAAATAAAACGACAATGTTCGAAAGAGTTTTGACATACTTATTATTTTCTTAATACATTCAATCATTATGAAACGTATCCGGAATTTTTCTCCGCTTCTTCTTCAATTGATGCGAATTAATGAATGGGAGTTTTATATATCCTAATTCGCTCTAGTAGTTCTATTCTGACAATTAGAGAAGGAATTGAAGTAATTTAATTTGGTGAAAGGGCTCAATTAATTGTTATTTAACGTGTCGCCGTGCATTTTATCAACCCATGAATCAGTCTCTCAGACTTTTATTTTCGTTTTTTTTTTAATTTGATCAAATGAATGTGATGAAATTAAATTTTGAAATATATTAACACGCATTGATCATTATATTGAAGTGATATTTGGTCGATTTCACAAATATAGTGCACTTATGAACGGCTGTAGTTAAAATGTTGGTATATCAGTAGGATCTCATAATGTTAGAATCTCTTTATAATTTAGAAAATAAAAAAAATTCTGAGCCTTGTTTTCAATCAACATTCTCTTCTTCGCTTTCTCATATACTGAATTTGTTTCTTCAATCCATAGGTACGGCATGGACTTGAATGGAGCGAGACGAAAGAACGCCACGAGGGAAACAACAAGTACGCTGAAGGCGTGGCTTAATGAGCACAAGAAGAACCCGTATCCAACGAAAGGAGAGAAAATAATGTTGGCCATCATCACGAAGATGACTCTGACGCAAGTGTCCACGTGGTTCGCGAACGCGAGGCGGAGGCTGAAGAAGGAGAACAAGATGACTTGGGAACCAAGGAACAGAGTGGAAGATGAGGACAACAATAACAACAGTCATCACGAAGACGATGATGACGACGACGATGATGATATGGGTGGAGGCGGTCCGGACGCCAGAAAGTCAGATGGGGCCAACGGGAAGGACTTAACCAAGGAGAACCCATCACAAGGTGATTTACCTGGGCGAGAGCGTACAATAATTCAAAAATAAATAAAATGTATTCATTTCTATTATTGCAACATCCTTTGTATATCTAATCGTTCACTCGAAAGAAACCGTTATTAAAAAAATAGGTTTTTTCGATGCAGAGAAGTTCATGGATATAACATAAGCGGTAAACGGGGAATCGACGGCATAATTATAAGCGCATTATTGAATCATTTAAAGGATATGTGCTGAATCTATTTTATCTCTACTATTTGGGGAAATAAGCTTTTATGAATTGCTCAATTAAACCGACGATAAGCGTTTCTATGTTTGATAATAGGATAGATTGCTAACAGAAAAACACCCAACTTATGAAGGATAACTATCTAGCTCTCATAGAAGCCATGCAAGTGATTGGAAATAGAATGCCGTATTTTTAGATGGATCGTTCCAAATTTCTATTTCTAGATGGTAACTTTTCGCTTTAATCGCTCGCATGATTCGATTTAGAGACAATTACAGTGTAAAAGGCACTTTGATTTGTTGTTTTTATAAGAAGTATTACTTTATAGAACTCTATGCATCTTCCGTTATTTGGAAATAAAAACACAAACACAGAATTTCGATGTTAAAAAATAAGGGAAAGCAAATTAATTATAATTATTTCAAATTATGACCTTAATTTGCAATGACTGGAATTTTTTCGCTAAAAATCATTAAAAATCTATTAGAGTATAATTTAAAATTATTGTTTTTAATGATAAATCAATACATGGTGAAAATATCAGAATATTAAAAACGTGATGTAATCATAATATTACATACTGCTGTCGGTCGTGATACTCAAGAATTATATGATTTAAAAAAATATATTTGAATGTACCATAATTAGAAATTAAATTTCATTTTTGTAGTATGCAAAGAACTAATGAATATCGATTTATAAATCCGTCTTTCTAAGATATCCTCGACCTAATTAGCATTCTCTGATACGTTAGGCAAGAGGGAACCCTTAGAAAATTTCTAGAGTTCTTTTCTGGTTGTTTCCATTTGTTTTAGCTGATCAACCACCCCTCTGAAAACTTCTTACCCCTTCGTTCGCTCCTCCTCGAATTCAACGCTATCTATGGAATACCCACTAAGTCTTCTTCAGAAAATGTTTTCTTTGTTGTTTTGCTATACTTATATAATTTTTTTACCTCATCGCCTAAGATCCAGTAGTTTGATAAAATGTACGTACCATCTTAATGACTATAAGTGCATTTTCCCCTACATTTATTCAACGTATCTTGTTTTTCAATCGTATACGAGGATTAAGAAATATATAAAATAATTATAAATTCTACTTCATAGTTTTGTGAAACATTCCAACGCGTAAATCGAAACTTTTTCCTCTTCTAATCCGAAAAAATCCGTACATAATTAAGTATGTTGTCACTCTTTCCCCGCGTCAACATCCGTTTCGTGTAATACTTTGATATTTTGACAACATGAAGTGCTTCCTCAAACATGATTAACTCGACGCCGGTCTCAAAATATATTTTCCTCCATTTTACTCCAAAGAAAGTATCTCGGGAATGTATGGTCGCATACCATTCGTGCTAAATTAAGTAATTACTTAAATCCGTGGAAAATTCTTTGGCGAGATAGAGTGAAGGAATGAGGCACTAGTAGACTTTCCATGTGACCCTTCATCGCCTTACACTCAGACTAGTAGCCAAGTAGGTCTTCGTATTGGGGAAATGCATGTACTAAAAGAACAGAGAGAAAAAACGAGTGTAAACGAGGAAGGATGGAGACACATGAGCACCCCTATCTAAGCTAGTCTATTTCTCCCACATTTCCCCATTTCATCACCTTCTTCATCCCTTCTCAACCCTTTATTCGGTCACACCACGTTCTTGCAGTCCCTTGGCTTCTTGGACATGAATCGAATCCCCTGTATTACAGAGAGGATTTCGAGGGCTCTTCCCTTTTCACGTCCGGCTTCCTCCTCCTCCAGCAACTGTTGATGTCCGACTGACCTCTGCTCAAAGATAGCGTGCGAAATTCCCTGCGGAAAACTACTTGGCTATACATAAATAATTGGACTTGTTTGCGGATCTGAGTCCATCATTTAAGTGCCAGGACGTGAATTAAATGAGGCTCATTCTCTGGTCCAAACATATTAATGTCCTCATGAGAAAACCGTCGATTGTTTTCTTGGAATTGGAATATGCTTTAAGACTTTATAGGAAGTACTGACTTAGTATTGCATACTTTCAACTCTTTCGATCAATATATTAAACGCATATATCATATTTTAAAAGATTTCTCAACTCCCCACAGCGTTTAGTTCATGCGTCTTTTTGAGTTTAGAAACAGAATAGGCTACATTAAACTTACTAGCTATTTTAACAATTTACATCAGTGATTCCCAAAAGTGGTCTATATCGACCCCCAGGAGTCTATAACAACCTGTAAGGGGTCTACAAAAGCGAGAAAAATATTCATATTAAAATATATAATATTATATGAAATAAAAATGGGGATCCAGAACAGTGGATCTCAACACACACTGATAGTACCTCATTACTTACATAATATTTTATGAAATGAGTTGAACGTTCATGAAATTTTGGCAACGTGAAATGTCATCCCTTACAGGATTGGTGTGAAATGAGATATTTATGTGTACGTAACAATCCAAAGTTTAAGTTTGCTGCTTCATGGTTACAGTCATCTATGTAAAATGTTTGTAATTAGAATGGACGTCTTTATTGTAACCTGAAGCGGGCGATTGCAAACATATTGACCTCGGCTCCACTCCCTTATCGTTGAAAGACTGGATTGAGTCCTTTATAAAATAATATTGTGTTTTAATACTTTTTAATAGTTGTATGTTCGTACATATTTGCATACATTTATCAAAAAATATATGTATAAAGCTTAATGTGTTTTTACTATAAGTTTTTTACTCGAACGTTTACTGCAGTAAGAAATTTACAAAAAAATAATTTCAGTTACGTAGGGGGTCTACCCAAACCAAAAAACATGACAAGGGGTCTACGACACAAAATAATTTGGGAATCTCTTATTTACATAATCGTTATTTGAATATTAAAAACAGAACAATTTATAAAAATGTCCATTTTTTTACTTTCATCGTGTCATTTGATCTCCTATCGATGAGATTCTTTCTCATGTATGAAGAAATAAATGTTAAGCTTGCTTTTTCTGAGCATTGAGTATGATCATTTATACTATAAATATGTATAAGATTATTATTAATTTGTTCTTTTGTAGTTAAAACTTACTAAAAGAATTTTTTAAGCGAAAATATTTCTAGAAACGTAGAATTTAGACCATGATTCAGATGTAGAATACTAAAACTAAATATTTATTTCATCACACAGATTCTAAAGACTCCGGTACTGCATCTAGTGAAGATGGGGACAGAGCAGCAGAGAGGGAACAGCGACTTGGACTATTGGAACTGCGGCGAGCCTCGATGCTCGGTGGACTCGGTTTAAGCGGGCATCCAGGAATGCCACGGAGGGCAGACGGCGGCGAATGGGGCGACTCTCAAGCAGCTGAGAGCGGTCCCGATTCTCCAGAATGTCTCTTTGAGAAGCCCATCCATCCTCTCGGCATTCATACACCACACGCTCATCATCCGGGACAACCGCATCCTCTGCATCCGCTGCATCCTGGATCGCATCTCCACAACCCCCATCATCCGCATCTCCAGCCCCCGGCCCCGCATCCGCACCATCCTCATCACCATCACCCTCATCTCACGGCATCTTTCCCAGCACATCTGCACCCACCTCCTCCTCCACCCCCACCTCCTCCTCCCCCACATCCTCCCCATCACCACCATATTTACCATCATCCGCACCTCGCCCACACCCACGCGGCACTCAACCCACACCATCCTCACCACCAAGCCCTCGGATCGCTGCATCTTCATCGTGTGCCGGTGTCTGGCGCCCCGTCCTCCTCTTCGGTATCCCCCCCAGCTAACCCCGACCCCGCCTGCTCTCCTCCAACCGCTCCTGGTGATTCTTCTGCCGGAGCTGGAGGTGGTACCAACGGAAGCACCAAGCCGAGAATTTGGTCTCTCGCAGATATGGCGAGCAAAGAGACGGACCGAGGAGGGCAAACTCCTGGGGCGATTGTGTCAGCCTCCACACCTCCAACATCGGCATCCTCGTCCGCTTTCTACTCCACTGCTGCTGGCAAACTTGTTACACCTCTTGCAGCAAGAGGAAGCCTACCGACACAGACAATTCCCGCTCATCCAGCAGCTATGGCGGCCGCAGCGGCTGCAGCAGCCGCTGCAGGCTACGGTGGTCGTCCGGCGCATGACTTCTACCGGAGCTTGTACGGCGCAGCGGCTGCCGCTGCCGCCGCCGGTGTTGGCGGCAACCCTCCCGGTGGTCCCCTCGTGGTCCCCGGAAACGGGCTGGGAGGAGGAGGAGACGTGTCTCTTCTGGAAACCTACACGAGGACATTTGGACTGAACGGGTGCATTGGAACCGGAGGTCCTCCTGCTGGTAGTGGAGGCAACGGCGGTCCCCTTTCTTCTGTATTATCGAAAGCAGCAGCGGCAGCTGCAGCTGCATCATCAAGATCCCCAACTGCACCCGCGCCTCCCACCTCAACGCCTTCTGGTCCTTCAGGGTCTTTCCCATTAAACGGAGCCGGATTGAGCCTTGCGCCCATATCCTCTCTCACCGGACAGAGTACCGGAGGAGCAGTTGGAGGTGCTGCTGCTTCTTCATCGTCTTCCTCTTCTTCCTCCTCCTCTTCCTCATCTTCCAGCTCCTCTTCGTCAATTGAGCAGCAGCTTCAATCTGCAGGGTTACACACTGCGGTGAGATTGACCTCTTCGGACGGTAAGGCGTCTTCTAACGCCGTGGCCACGTCTCAGGCGCAGACCAACGTTGCCGCTTCCAAGGCCTGACCCGTCACTGCAAGCCACGCATTGCCTCGTCCGTGGCTGAAGTGAATTAAGTCACTCGAAAAAGACACGAATGAGTGACGACGGTTGAGGTTACTGTGTGCGTGTGTTTTCTAAATTCAGGGCAATCTTCCCCAGAGCGATACTGACTCGAATCTGCTAATGCACCCGACTCTGTAAATATCCCAATGAGCCAAACGTATGTGCTTTCAATTGTGATAGAAAGAAGGTAGAGGTCCTGAAGGGCAACTTTTAATACACGGAATAGACATAAATGGGAACGCGCACAAGGTTTACTATCCCTGCAATTCCTGAGAACTCTTCTGAGCTTAGAGCAAACAAAAACTTGTAAGACTTACGAGGTTCTGATCTATTTACCTCGTGTGTACTTCTCCAAAGTCCGGACATGATGAGACAAGTACATCCCAGTGGTAAATGTAATCATTTCATTTTCACGCCACTTTTAAAGATTTGATTGGTGATCATGAAAAATAGGTAAAGTGAAGGTTTGATGGTGCCTACGATAGTAGGTCTCTAAAAACAATTTGGGTGCGCTGCTCTTCTGCCGTATTGTGTCTAGATAGTAAAGAACTATGTTACGTAAGTAGACGACGTTTTATGGTGTGTTGATCGAAATGAATGCAGTTAGTGACAATGAAATATAGATTATGTACTAAACACGAATGGACCGAGTCTATATGTACGATATTTCTTGAATCGATGTACGGGAAAGTTGAGGAGAGAAACAAGGTTGCTCGACTATAGATCGAGCGATTTTCGTATTCATTAAAATGCGTTCTTGGAGGAAGTCATAGTGGTTAACTTAAATAATTATTGTATGTGATAACTACAATTTTGTTTCCAAAAAGATTAACTTGTATAAGCTCTTTTGTCCACATAGCCCTCCACCTTTTTGGGAAATATTCTATGCATTAAAAGCATACAGAGAACTCTGCGGGATTGAAAATTCCTTGTGAGATGGCCAAGTGGGTGAAGGAAGATTGGGCGGCGCTTGCTATATAAGTTCGGATTTGAATCGTTCTTTCCTTATCGGTATTTTTCCTTACTTGATTGGGTCGCAACAATTTGGCGGCTTGATATAAGGAAACTGTTAGCCAGTGTTTAAAATTTATTTATTTCTCTTTTCAAAAAATGAGACATTCTAAAGTGATACATCGAAAAGTGGTCATGAGTTATTTTATTTTCTTTTATTTCTGCCTAAAGATCACGTGAGTTTGATCAATCGAAGTAATTCTACCGTATATGTATGTCTGTGTATACGTAGGGTTTTAGACGTGGAAAATGAGATACTTGTTATTTGAGTGAGCAACTGGAAAATTGAAAATTTTCAGTCTAAAAGCTAATCTGAATATGCTTCTTTAAATTATGAAAATTTTTACTCGTGGTGTTTTAATTTCAGAAATTCAGAGCAATATTGTTACCATAAAATCTTAAAATCGAAAGAATGCCTTTGTATTATATTCTATTGTCGGTAACTGCAAAAATCCTGCAATATTGATCGTTGGTTACTCAAGAATCGGAGGTGATCTGTTGGAATGGTTGTTACGGAACACCAATTTTACATATCTAACCCTTTTACCTCCATAACGCCAGACACGCTAAATGTTTCGTTTAAGTAATTCTCATTACCAAAAATTTACTTCCGCTATATGATTTCGGAGAATATATCAATCAGCGTATTTTACTGACGGCGCTTTTCTGCATCAAACTGCTCCAAAGTGTCAGTACTTAAAAATGTCTTTGTGTGTGTGGACACTGTGACGAGACAATAAAATAATTCAATTGAGTGAATCATTTTCTTTACGGTACATATCATTCCTCCGTGGTTAATATAGATGCTTTCTTTCATTAACGCTTTAGTGCTCTTTTAGAAATTCTGCATCTATCAATCACAATTTCTAAAGCTATCCCTTTTTTATGGTTTACATGCTTCGCTGAATTTATTTAGAGTACATAAATATTTATTTTTTCTAGATTTGAATGATTTAATGGTTTAAAAAGTTTCGGTCTACTCTGTGGCATAATCAACTTACTAGTCAGAAAATCTGTACTGATGAAACGTAGTAAAACCGCTAAAATGTAAGGTGCTAATTCGTCTTTTGTAGTTATCATGGAATATTATTTTCTTCCCTCTTAGCGAGTTATCAGGGTAATAAGAAAACACTCTACAGTTTACATATAATACTCATCTTTGCTTGTGCCGTTGACTCTATATGCCATTCGAACGCTGCGAGGATCGACATTTCCTTCAATCTCCGTCAGGGAAGATTTATTTGTGCTCAGATGTGACTTTTGTCTTAATATATTCCTATCTCTTTTGACCGTTGAAATGTTCCCAAACAATACGAACCCTTCCAACCATTCAGGCTAACAAATACTATTTATATCTCTTTGTACCTGGTTGTTATAGAGAAAAAGGCAGAAATGATGGTTTTACTGTGTACTTTAAAATAAACGAATGTCTACCTGTAAAGAAAATTTATCTTTTATTATTTATCAATGAAACCTATTCCTACCTCATATTAATTAATTTTGTACTTCCAGGCCTTAAATTGCATAAACATAAATTATTGATTGCTTCTTTGATCGAACTACAAGACTGCTGCGTAATTATTTGTTTATTCCTTTAGCGATAAATCAATAAGTTACTCATAGTCTGGAAGAATATCGTACGCGTGTTTAAGTATAAAATAAAAAAAATTCAAAGCTTTAAACCACGTATGCTAAGAAAATATTCATACTACATTTTGATCGATTTATCAAATGCAATTACTTATTTACTATGAATTTACTGATATTGATACATAAAGTTACATCATACATGTACATTGGAGAATTTTAAAACGAAACTATTTCTACGTTTCAGATGATTGACAATGTACATCAGAAACTGTGAAAGAAGAGGGGAAATATGTGAATCGTTAGGGAATAATAGTGCGCGAAAGATTCTTGAGCTGTATTGCGTATGATTAAGTGGACCGAGAATAAACTTAATCTAAGCTGTCACCTCTTAAAATGGAGACTGCATATAGAGAATAAAAATACATTCAATGTAGTCAGCTTAAAGTATTATGCTAATACATACCACCCAAGGTGAGACTTCAGCATCCGAGTAGTTTAATTCTTAACATACTGAGTAAATTAAGTTGCTCTCATCCAATTACAACCTATAGAACATAAGAGTTTAACTAAATAAGAATATCGCAAATAGCTAACCTCTATTGATAGTAATTTTATGTATAGATTTCAATAACTCAGTTAGGCACACAACAAACAGAAAAACTCATCAGGTATATAACAAATTGAAAATATACCATATGAAAGTTGTATTGTACCATTTATCCTGAATAATAGTGTTTGTGTTAGAATTTCTTGAAGATTTTAACAGGATTTTGGATTCAAAAATCTTTAAATGAATTATGATTCGGCATATTAAATCGATACCTAAAACATCTAATTTTAAATTGAATTAAACTGCTAAACTTTTGAAGAGAAGACCATGTAATTATCATTATCAATTGAAATCACTTCAAAGGTATAATTCTTAGCAAAAAGTTTAAGAATTTCATATTCCGCTCAATATTTACAATAAAAGTAAGGAATATTACCTACAATCCTTTACTTCTGTATTGTTGGTACCACTTTTGTGAAAGTAATTTTTGCCTAACAAACCTCAACTAAATGCTCTAGTTTAAACCAATATCTTAAATAATGCCAAACTTTAAATATTAAATTGATTGATGATCCTCAAAGAAGTTGTCATAATTCATTTTGGAGAGAAATACAATGGCAATGAATGGTTGCAATGTCTGACCCAAATTCTTCATTAACGATCATATTAAATGCGAGTCATGTCGCTTCTCACGATTAGCATAATCGGAGTAAAGGTTCGTAATTTTTCAATCAAGCGAACAAAAATGTTTAAAAACAAATAAAGAGCCTGTAAGTTTAGGTTTTTATCATTAAAAATGTAAATAAAATATACCTATTATACTCCCATAAAGTTCTAGTGATGTCGATTCTCTTGCTAACTTCCTCCCGAAAGCATTGCGCTCGGTTCTTACAAATGCTTATCATGATAGTCTGTATCTCCTTAAAGTTGAAAATAAAGTTCGGCAATTAAAGGAAATGATTCATTGGCACTTAATGTAGCATTCATCAATTGCAGAAGGAAAATGTTGAGGATCATCATAGCTTTCCCTCTGCATGCACTTAAAATACAAATATATAGAAACAATTTTTTGTCACTCACACCCTCTATTTTTTAACTCATAATCTCTGCATCATGTCTACACCAAATGTAACGCTCATTTGACGTTATTCCACCCCATCTTATGAGAATATCTTACCCCAACCATATCACTTCCCCCTTTTCTTCATCCATTTGCTCGATGTAGGGACATATTTTTCAAAGCTCTTCCCAACCGATGTTTATCACATCCATGTTGTTATTTCCTCCTCCTTTCCACCTTCTTAACGCTCCTCCATTCTTTAACGTCCGAGATCTTAGAGAAAAAAGTTCCTGCAGCATCCCTTTCTTCATCTTAAACAAAGGGGTGGACCACCAAAGGAGCTAACCTTCCTCGAGGGGAGGAAGAATGAATCGCAAACGCGTGATATCTGTTTTATCGTCATTGTAGTCACGATCAGTGAGTGAAAAAGGAAAGTGTCGCGAGATGCAAGTCCATCCATCAAGTGTTCCAGACGCTCCATTTGTTTTAGGTTGGGAATTAATGGGGTCATTCGGATTCCATTAAACGGTGGATAAATAAAGTGGGCTTAATGATGAGAGGATTGGAAATATATGATGTGCCTTTACGTGGAACGATTCACTTTTATAATCCAGATCGAACGATAGAGATTGGGCAAATATGTAGAAATTGTTAAAATATTCATGATTAATATATCTTGTAGACATATAAATTAAAAAGTTGCATCAATTCGCTGAACCATCGAATATAAAACTTCTGCGAGAAATTGTAACGATTATCGAACATTTCTCCCCCATATCGTATATTTATAGCTTGAATAGCATTTAACTTGCACAAGCCTAATTAAACGAGTGGATCATCATAATGAATATACTTTTTTTAATTTGCGATCAAATAATGAGTTTTTTGTGGTAAAGTTAAATATTGATCGATTTGTATTTTAACATCCAAACCTTAGATGTGATAAAAATCGAAATATTAATCGTGAGTAAGTTTTAAATTCTCCCGTTCGAAATCTGCCAGAAATATATAAGTAATGATCAAAACGGAGGAGTAGGTTTTATTTCAAAAGGAAAAAATAGTTGAAATACAAATATTTCAAGAAAGAATGAAAGCTATTTGTTACGAAATTTGTCAAAAAAATTATTTTCATTCATAAGTACAATAAAATCAGTCACTTCAAAGATAGTTCGATGCAAATAAAGATCTTCAATCAAATCCTAGATAAATAAATTTTAATCTCTCTTTATCTTTTGATAAGGATTCTTAAGAGGATTATTGCGTCGTTACAAAACGAAGCTGCGCCTTTAAGAACGTCTCGCGAAAAGATATCCCTTCTTAAGTTCCATCCACGATCGATAAGTGCTCTCATCGAGGATCATCAATTAGCTGCCTCGACTATTCATCTTAACGAGGGCGAACCTGAAAAACAGGTAAAAGTTGGCCGCAGGAGGGAGCCTTTGAGATAAGCAGTTTAAGGAGAGACACGTCAGGATGTAACATCCAATTACATTTCAACATGTCATAAAAATGTTCATCGTGGATCACGGTTTCAGCGAATGCGTCGCAACATGCACGGACACGAACCGAGTAAAAAAGGGATACGAAAAGCGGTGGAATGGGCTCTTGTGATAGCGACGTCTGCAATATCTGGGAGAGAAATGAGATACGATATTTGAAAAGAGAAAAACTGACTCCGACCTTTTAAAAAATAAATGGAAAAGTTATAAACAAAGAAAGAGTGACATCCAAGCTTGTGCTTTGCGTGAGGGTTCGAAAAATCTGAATCTTGTAAAATTACTCTCCAGATCGCATGCAAGACCGCAGTCCAACTGCACTGACTTCACCATTGTGGAATTACTGCCTTTAAGAAGTCTTTTTCGCTTTTACTCGGTACTTCTTAACTTCCATGAGTTAAACACATTCTAAACTTATATTCCTGCCATTTTAATCGTTACTATGATAATGGATAAACTTATTCTTAATAAAGAAACAAAATATTATATTCTATAAATAAAATAAAAAATACATATTATATATATATAATAAAAATATTATATTATAAATTAAATAAATATAATATTTTCAAAAGATTTTACTACTCATTTCAATGTTATCTGGATTACTTAAATCTCTATCGCTCTATCAAACATAGCTCTCCTATATTAGCCCCCCCATCAGGTGCATATCATCAGTGCATCTCCCTCGAACTACGGCAGACGGCTCCTCAAGCTGTAAGAAATCTTTTTGCTCAAAAGATTTCCTTTGTCGAAGTGAAAAGGCATTATGTAGAACAAGGAGCTAATGAAAGTTTTAATATTTAGAATTCTATTCCTAGAACCATCGAATAATTAATAATAATATGCTATAATATAACTTTTTCTCGACTATAAAACTTTTAAGCCAAAAATAGATATTTTCATTATGCAATTTATATTCGTTATTTTAGATTTTTCTCAATCGTAGAATATTTTATGGCATCAATGGATTTTAATTTTAGAAAGGCGTAGAAAAATGTTGAGTATGATTAAGAAAAATTCGTTTAATATAGGTCCATTAATCATTAAAATCTTCAAATATGGATATATATTTTAAGAGAGGACGTATTTTAATCAGATAATGCTAATCAGAATAGTGAAGAAATCCTTGATACTATTAGATAGTGATTCTTGAAGTTTTATTAAAATCCTCCAGACATTAATTTTCATAATTATAAAGTCGTCTTTCTTTCACATCATGAATAATCAGTAATATGATTACTATAAACAACCAAATTTCATCATTCAAATATATTTTCTTTAAATCTCACTGTCTTCAGTGAGATTCTGTGCAGTATAAAAAGAGCAGTACACAATAAAAAGTTCACCAAAACATAAAAAGAAGCAAATGAATGAAATAAGAAATGAAGGTGAAAGAGGAATTACTGAAAAGAAGAGAGGTAAACATTGAGTAGATGGACGAGTTGGAAGAAGATTAATAGTCATGTCATCGGTTGGACATAGTTCTTAAATGGGGCATCAATCTAGTTCAGATGAATGAAAGAGGTATTGGCCACGTTGGTGGCACAGCGCTTAGAATTCCAGATTAGCATAACGTGAAGTACTAAGTATAGCAGATTATCCTCTTCGTTGAGGTTAAATTAAATCCGGATAAGTGAAAGATATAAATGATATGTGTCAACCGAAGCAAGTCAAATTAGCATAAGAGGCGCGCTATGGACAATATGCGAAAAGAATCCGATGGCATTGCTCCAGAAATACTGTCTCCAATTCATCCCTTCGAATGCAAATAAAGTGTCCGAATTTTAACATATCTGATAAAGTGCTAACGTAAATCAAGCAAAAGTAGATAAATAGTCGATATAATAATAGTCTTTAAGGGGGAAATACAAAGAACATTTACTTTTTTGAAAGCTAACAACTGAAAAATGATTTGATGTGTAAATGATTATAACTTAATTTGTCCTAGTTTATGTTCTGTTCCTATAGAAAAGCTCTGCACTATATGTGATATGGAATTCTTGCTAAAATTACCTCAGAAGTTTACAGTTGAGCGATAAATTTCATTACGTCAAACGGAAATGATATTTCCCAAAATGACTGCATCTAAATCAAGTTATAGAAATTGAGTGAATGATGAACATTAGTGGCTTTTTATTATAAACAGGAACTCCTGTTGAAGCTAAGGCCGACGAACTTTATTTCAATGAAGAGGAAGTGGTACAAACCCTCTACTTCTTTATGGTGAGGTACTTGGAAGTCCTAGTTCCGCACTTCCATCTTTGTACGGAACGTGCCAAAATGAAGGATTCGAGTGCTTGAGTATAAAATGGAGGACGGTGCAACTCTTCTTCCAAGTGTATAATGGCACGTGCACGCAAACACGAAGGCACGGAAGGGCCGAGGAGTTAAAAAAAAGTCATGCTCCCTTAAACCGCTCTTCTATTGCTTCGATGCTTCTTATCTTTTTCTCTACCTTCTTCTGTGGATTTGTGTACGCAATTTATATTTATTGTTAAGAATACTTATAATGATCCCAATTAACTTATATTTATCAAATAAATATACCGATGAGTTGTATAATATACTTTTCATTTACAATATTTCACAACAAAGGAGCAGATGTTGCCTCGGCGTTCGTAAACTACTGACATATTATATAGCATATCATGTTAAATGTAAAAAATTATTAAAAGTGAATAATCATGATCCTGAACTCACTTGTGAAAATCAATGAATAATGAGGGAAGCAGATGAGGACACATTTTATAAAAATTATTCACTCAGTTGCTGTCGTTTGCGGAGGAAAGTACAATGTTTCGTTGAAAGTGAATGGAACAAAGTAAAAGGAAGAGATGAAATTCTAGAAAGATTAAGAAAAGGTCTGCGTAGGAGGATGTAGCAACTTCGAGGCAAGAAACCGTGACGCGGGACTGAAAAGAGAGGCTGAGAGAGCGGAAAAAATACAGCGCCGAGTTATCGAAACAGTAATGGCATACATGTGTCAGCGAAGAACTACCAGCGTATCTAAGAACGGAATCCTAGGAAACTAAAAGAAACAGAAGTGAGCGATCCATAAGTGGGAATCGGATACGGTGAGATAGAAGGGATGAAGAACATGCATTTTAGCTCTAGAGAGCTGTTTCCTTTGGCGCATCGGTGGGAAGGAAACAGGAAGTGACCTGTCACGCTTTTTGGAATAAAAGGTGAATATTTATAATTATTGGCAAATCCAGAGCAGAAAGAGGAGCGCTACACACACGCCAATGGAACTTCTGTTAGAGCAAAGGGGTGTTTATTTTAAGAGTGGGGATGACTCGACAACCTTTAAATTTCATCGGAAATCACGGAAAACTTTCAAAGGATAGCGAGATATTTGAAGGTGGAACTCGGAAATCTATTTTTTTGTCATCGAGATAAACATTTTAATGGGTAAGAAATTGGGCTTGAGTTCTCACTTTCAAATCGTGGGTCAAGTGATTCTAAACCTTTGAAACAGTAAAACTAAGTTTCGTTAAAAGGAGTAATTTAAATAGCCAATAAAATTGCGCTCCAGAATTGGATTGATGAGTATCATATCAACAATTCATGATAATACAAATATAAAGAAATTTAAACAAAAATTTACCTTAAATAAAAATAAATACCTATTATTTTGTATTTCCCTTCTCTTGTAAAATATTGATGTAAATGAATATGGTATACAAGTATAATATTCCATTATAACTACATTTTATAATTTATAATCAACATATCAATTCATTAAGATAAAATAACAAATAAAAATACATAAAATCTTTTTTTATAATTAATATATTTTTAAATATGTAAATACTTTTAATATGAAAATTTAATCTAATACAATTATAAAATACGTAATCTACTGTATATAACTTGATATCAACGTTATACTTTGAAAACATTTCAATATGAATAATTTACTTCAGATTTTTTAAATACATTTGATTCAGGCTTTGACTGAATAAAAATATAATATTAGAATTTAAATTATTTTAATGGCGTAAAAATTTTGAAAATAGAAAAAAATAATGATTTCCTATATTGTAAATAACTCAGAGTAGTAAAAACTAGAAAAATACACACCTCGATGAAAAAAAACTTTTTTGTTGTAGAAGTAAGAGATTTAGTAAAAGAGCATCGCGACCCGTGAAAAATAGGCTTAGATCGTAAATGGGCCAGACTCAGTTGTTATTGTCCGGAAAAAAATTAGGCCGTCTCGTGCGCTTTCTACCTCCGAAGGGATTAAGTCTCCTATGTGTCCCGTGACTCCTAATTTGTCAAACGCGATGAGGGTACGCTTCGTCTCCGGTCACGAATTAGGTGCTTTTTTAACCGTCGGCTGTCCCAGACACATTTTTTGCGCAAAGCTTTATGCTTCTGTCTTTTCGGTTGCTAAGGTGAAAAGATTCTTCCCCTTCCATTTAAGAAATCAAATGGGTGAATCTAACAAATTTTCAGGACGTTTTCGATAGGTTTCAGCCGTTAATGCTCTTGACCAGTTGCCACGGAGCACTATTTTGTCAGAATATTCTTCGGAATAAAATCCAAAATCACTCACAAATTCTGCCGTTTGCGGAGAATGTGAGCAACCGGTTTTATTCTTAATGTATTATGTAATGTGTAAAGAATTATTTTCCACCATCCAAAATTTAAAATTGAATCCTACTAAGGCATAAGAAATAATTTTATAGAAAATTATAACATGTTCTCATCTCGCTTCTAAAATGAAATCAATTGGCCTTCTACTATAAATAATGACCAAATTTTTGCAAAAGATTTTATCGCATTAAAGTAATGATGACTTTTCGCTTTGCATAATAAATTCATTCATAAATATAAGTCATTCGCACTCTATAAATAGAATTTTAAAAGAGATTCACAGTGGATTATGAAATAAATTATCCAGGAAATTGTTGATCTTATATAAAGAATATTTATTTCTTCCTTAATATTCATGTTATAGAAAGGAAAATCGTTTTTGAAGTACAGTAAGACCCCGCTTAACGCTGCCCCGCTTAACGCTGTTTCGGTATAACGCTGTTTTTTGGGGTTCCCCCGAAATGCACTCTATATTGATACTTGTTGTATATTTGTGCAAAGGAAACGGCCATGCACCAACCAAAAGCGGTTCAATGTATAGCGACGGTGTATACTGGGCATCTTTTTCAACGATCTTTTGATAGTTTATCCAGAATAAAGGTTTCATCTGTATTCTCCGAAGTCGGAGCATACCCCCTTCACAAGCCATGTGATTGAGGAAATGGAAAAACGACTTTCCATCTGGATTGATGATGAATTTGAACGTAATATGCCATTAAGTCAAGCAATTATAATGGAAAAAGCGAGAAAAAATTTTTAGCTATATTCAGAATGAAAAAGGCGACACCAGTGAAAATTTGTCGGTAGTCGAGGGTGGTTCCATCGATTTAAAAATAGAAACAATCTTCATAAAATACACTACTACTGGAGAAGCGGCAAGTGGAGGTACAAACGCAGCTGCTGCATTTCCAGATCAATTAAAAGCAATCATTGAACGTGGGAATCATCCTCCTGAATTGGTTTTCAATTTTGATGAAACGGGTCTTTTTTGGAAGAGAATGCCAAAACGTACATTTTTGTTCCGTGAAGAAAAGCGAGCAACAGGATTTAAGGCTGCAAAAGATCGTTTAACACTTCTGTTGGGTTGTAACGCAAATGGAGACTTTAAATTAAAACCACTGCTTATCTATCATTCCAAAACCCCAAGAGCAATGCAGGGAATTAGGAAATCAACTTTACCAGTAATATGGGAGTCCAATATAAATCTTGGATCACTATGAAAATTTTCCAGAATTTGTTTACTGAACATTTGTGCCCGTCTGTTAAACGTTACTGCGACTTTAAATAGCTAGAACTGAAAACTTTACTTTTTATAGATAATGCACTAAGCTATCCAACGCATTTGTCCAGATTAACAACATACATTCCAGTAGAAGTGTTTTTTCTACCGCCAAATACAACTTCGTTGATCCAACCAATGGATCTAGGCGTAATATCAAATTTTAAAGCTTATTTTCTCCGGCGGACATTTTGACGACTGATTGATAAAACTTCTATACTTAATGTACTAAAAATAATTTAACAATAAATGTTAAAAAACATGTAAAACAAAAAAAAACTGATAAATTTTCTTATTTTCTGTTATTTTTCACCGATCCCCATTATATACATATGTACGTACGTGTTAAGCTGCCCCGTTTAACGCTGTTTCGTTTAGCGCTCGTAGTTATTGGAACGTAACCCCCGCATTAAGCGGGGTCTTACAGTATTTGAATTGAAAGAATACTTTTTGCAAACAGATGAAAGCATAATTATTTTATCTGCTACGTTTCTTTTCGAAGGGGCTACTTATAATAGGTAAATTTTAACTTGTTCATTTAAAAGCTAATCATCTTGAAAATTAGCAAGTCTTAAATACATAGTTTATTTAGATTTTAATTAATAGTTTGATTTCATTCAAAAATTTTGGAAAATTTATTTCTAAGCCATTATATTATACAAGGGAAATAAACGACAAATACATACTTACATTTACTTTACATTCGTTTAAGTGTATCTTACAGACATAAATTCAGGCCTTTATTTCATATGAAGTAAAATGTCGGTACAATTATTTGGATGAAAATTTAGGTAGGGCTGCTCTAAAAAATTCTTGTAACGAAATTACGGATATTCGCTTTGTGGTGTCAGCGATTGCGCACTTGTTTTACGTAGCACTAGATGGTCCACACCAGTAAAGAGCGGAAACCATGTGGGAATAGTAAAAGTATCCCAAAATATATTAGCTTTTCAGTTCGGGAGTGGAAAAGGACGAAACGAATTGATGTGAAAGGTGGGGATTAATTGGTCGGCGTAAAAACTTCCAAATAAAATCCCACGGATTTTATAGCGAAAAGGTGTAAGTAAAGAGGAAAGAAATATCTTCCTCGTCCATGGGGGAAAAGAAACGAAGTGATGATGATAAACAAGGTATTTGGAGAGAGAAGAAAATAGATAATTAATCCGAAAGCAAAAATAAGTCCGCAGCAATTGGGCGGACAAAATTAAATCAGCGATTGGGTCATTCTGGGATAATAAGGAGGGAGTTCGTTGGATGGGTTTCGAGACACGTGTAGATGGTAAAAAATTAGGGAAGATGTAAGAAATATAGAAGACATAACTAGTTGGGAGGTGTTTTAAAATAGGGCGAGACTTGGAATTTAAGGGCATTTCGGCAGCCAGAGTTATGACGCAAAAGAAATAGTGCCCTCATTAAAAACCCTGCGGCGTTTCGAGCATAATCGAGATCTCCGAAACAATCTTCGTAAGTTAACGATTACGCTTTTGGTTAGCAGAGGAGGAGTAGCAGAGTAAATACGTGGTGAAGAACGAGACAAGCAAATGGGCGGCATAAATCGGCTATAAGGATTCGGAAGGTCTTCTAGAAGCATTTGCTGCGCCTTGGTATTTGAGGGGTGGTGCACCAAGACACTGCAAAAGGACCTTTAAACAGGAAAATACGTCGTCGCACGCACCAGAGCGGATATGGTGCTTGGTGCAAAATGATGCCTGTGCCGGATTGCTTTAGATACTTTTCTTCGGTTAATGGGAGGCGATGGATGACTGGATGTCAAATAAACCGAGGTGTCTCGAATTTTACAGCTCTCCGAGGGAGGAAAAGAAATATTCTAAATTCGTTTCGCGTAAAAGCCATCACTCCGAGTGAACCGAGGCGTTTTACGACTCTTATTCATTTATAGCGATTATTTACACGGTCGTTTGCTTTATCCTCTAATTTGGATTCACTTTGATGATGAGGTCAATTAAACGATGACGCACGGCAAAGAACAATGTATTAGCTTTATTTCGATTTGAGACTCGAGAAATTGGTCCAAATTCCTTTTTAATTAAACTAACATTAGAAAATGAGACGCTTCCTTGCACTGAATTTTAAGGCCAGCTTAAATGTTAGTTGTGAACTAAGAAACTACGCTAACATTTCGTTAATGATATTAGATAACAATTTTTAAATACCGCTTAATGTTTAAAAACTTTATGGCAACCCATGATACATAAGTAAAATTACAATTGATGCTTTATTGTTTGTATGAATTTGCATAGTACATTCCATGCGAAATTCATATATGACGACTCTGAAGTTTTCTACTTTAAAATAACTTGATGCTGAGGTTTATTGTTTTACGGAAGTATTAATACCCTCTTCTAGCAATATTGTATGTTGTAATGAAATAAAAATCTTATTAATTCGGATTATAAGCAGAGATACATAGTATGATGTATATAACTTTATGTGTTAAATATTTTATGTATCTTTTATATTTTCTTGCAAAAAAGAACCCGAATTTTTTTAAATTATGGAATTCAATTTTCTAAGGATAAGGGAAGGATAGATGTATCTTAGCACGAATAGTCGTGCGGCTTTTCCACAAAGTTAACTGAAGTGAAAAATAGCAACATGACTGAAACTCTAACCCAAGTCCTGCATCTCAGGTCCTCCCACATGCTAAACACTCTTCTGCGTCAACTCCATTTCTGTTTTCAGGTGTTGATGAGTGCGGTTCGAGTTCAATTTATTATATATTTTTTATGAAGGGGGAAAATAATTAGTTACTTCTACCTTTACCACAGCATTTAAAGGTAGAGTTAGTAACTAATTATTTCATTTTGGAGAACTCTCACGAAGTCAAAGCCGAGTTGGCAGAGAGTACTAAGTTTTCTGTTTAATTCTTTTTCAATATTATAAGGTTATATTTTCTCAAGAAACATTTAATCCTGCGTATTAAATTCATAACTACCAGAAGTAAAATCTAAATAGATATTTAATGCATATTTATTTACATTTATTCAGAAAAAGATTAATTTACCTAGTCCTTACTCAATCCTCTGAACGAAAGATCACGCAAATTATCGCTCATTTATTCAACCGAATCGAAGGAGTTTGACAATTAACTGCAGAATATCTTTTTCTCGTTCATAAATGAGATTTGGGCTAAATTCTTTAAAGTCTTAGTCACGAATTTAAAGCAGCTTTTCATCGGTGCTAATTTCTTCGGTGTTTAAAAGGATAATCCTGGTTCTTGGAAAATGCGTTCCTTTCGTATTCACCATCTTCTTCCGTTTCTTCCGTTCCCCACTCAGACGGCTTGAGATAATTATGTTCGACTAACGAACGGCCTGACACTTTGAAATCCCACTTTGTGTCACCGCTGGATAAACCAAGGGGTAATTTATCCGGGCTATTTAGAGAAGTTTACGGGGAGAGCAGATGTAGAGCGGAAGCGGATCGTAAGGAACATTGTTCTATTTCGGATATGAAGTTTCCCTTCGAAATCTGGATAATTATATTCATGTTTTATTTATTTAAGTAAAAATAATACTATATGATTTCCGAAATGAGCAGTCTGAGGTTAGATGGTAGAATGCAAATAAAATATTGCGCATCATGTTCAATAGTTTCTATTGCTCAAGATACAAAAATTACTCGAAAATTTATGTTGAGTTTCTTGTCCGTAAATGGTCGTCTAGTGCGTACGTTACGTATGAAATATTTTTAAAATTTTTTAATATTTTAAATTTTTTTAATATTTTAAATTTTTAAGCATGAGAGATAAAGCAAAAAATACAAAAACATTAGTTTTAATTAACTAACTGACGTGAAAATCGTTATAAATATATGCAATGCGACAAACTTTTGCATTTAGTTTATTCATGTTTAATCTGCTTTGGTTGTTCTGTATTGAAATAAATATATTATCAATCGTATGTCGAGCTAGAATCTGCTGAATGAGGTATTAATAAATATTTCGAACAATTGTAGAGAAATTCAAATTTATATTGAAAAGTATTAACAATAAATCCTATGTAAATTACAATATTAAATCGAAATTCTGCCATTAGTTTAACAATACTTAGATAGCGAATGAATAGAATTATCGTAGAAAATTCGGGAGAGACATATTTTAGGTTTTTTAAAGAAGATTCCTTTGTGATGTTCCTGTTCTTTAAGAGGCATAAAAACGTGAATTATGTGTATCAGTTGTTGAAAAGACATTTATCGAAAAGAAAGATGGCAAGAGGCGTAAACTTCAGTAGGAAATAAGCAAGAGGTTAATAAACTGCTCTTTCGTCGTCTTTTCGAAGCACAATAGACTGCGAATATTTTATCATCAATTGCGTGTTATACGTTTCTTTGAAGACTAGAAATAGTTTTTCTCGAGGAGAAGTTTAGGGGTTGTTCGGCTGTAAATAAAAGGAATTATTTTTTACTTCTCTAGTCGTGCACAATCTAGAAACGCATTAAGTGAATGAGTTATAGGAAGATAGGACGATATTTTTAACACTGCCATAGAAGTTCAACTTATGTGTACTATTAAAGCACAGTGTGGGTTCATTAAGACTTTCATTCCTTTGAAAATAGGTACAAAAAATATTTAAGCAACATTTAACTTTTCTCTAAAAGAGGAATGGAATATATTAACTTTACATTTAAAATGTTCTTGATTTTGAATGTAAAATCATCTGAAAGATTCAGATCCTCAATTATATTCCCAGTGAATGAAAACATCCACTGAACAGATATATTTTAGGCTTAAAGAGAGTCAAATACTAAGAATTTTGGACAGATTCCAAACTAAAAGACCTCATGACAAATTGAGTAAATATTTAGACCAATCTCTCTTTAAATATCCCTTTACTTCAACCAATAAATAAGCCGTAAATAACTCATATTTTAAGACTTTAATCTGGCTAGATACTTCCGTAAGATATACTTTTATTTGAAATATGCTCAATAGTATAGAAAAGATTGTCACTGCTGCCAAAATAATGATAAGAAAACCATAAATTTTTATTCAATGCTAGATTCTCTTATATCTCGCTTTATTTTAATATATCTGATAAATAGGCTTTTTAATGGAGAACATTCATATCTATGAGAAGGATTAAAACTCTATATTGGGTATTGTTATTTGTTTTGGGTAAATTTTCATTAAACGGCAGAATTTGTATAATATTAATAATAGGATGAATGTCGATTTCCTATAAAACGCGAAGTTAGCATATAAAAAGACAACGAACGAAAATATTTAACGTTGATTTTCAAGGGCAAATCTTTCGAATAAAATCATCCATAGTTATGATTAATTATTATGGAAGACAATATTTGTCAATTTGACTAATTGTAAGAACATATATCTTCTTTTCTACTCATTAAATTGCTCATCACGTGTAAAACACAATCAACAAAGAGACATGAAGCACGATTCTTGTAAACAGTCTACCAAATAATTGCGCATTCTCTCACGTACATGACCCAGAAAATATGAATACTACACTCCATAAAATAATGCGAAGTATCATGGACGTCGGATAATATTTGGCGACCTCATGATGAATAAGAATTCCCGGAAGGTAAAGACAATAGACAGGAAGATAGAGATGTGGCGGAGAGGACGAAAGGAATGCGTTCGATTTATCACGCTTGGATGGCACTTTGAAGACACATTAACTCTTTCGATGTGTAAGAATGCTATCTAGCTAAGAAAGCTTATGTTCATAAGTGGTTGCAAATCAGGCATGCCAACGAAAATAGATTGTTATTATCTTAGCTTCCAATCTGGGATATAATACCATACTATCATATAAAGGTTAAATTAAGAAAATTAGATTATAATATAAATAATAATATGATAGGGAGTATAATACAAAAAATTGAATTAATTTATTTATTAGATCTTATGAGGAAAATAAGGATGAAGACCTTTATCGGAATGATATGTGATTTGGTATGGGAAAACAAAATATATTCATAAAATACTCAAAAACAATAAATTATATCATGAATACATTTTTCATTATGAATGATTTTGATTTCAATACGTAATCAGAACGCTTTCTCTCGGAGAAAGGAAAAAATGGATTAAGATGTAAATTTTAGTATATGAACATATTGATTATCTCGAAAAAATATATATTTTTTAATTTTTTCGAAAATTGTATATGTACTATATTCTTACATATTTTTTCTATGTAACAGTGAATAATGGAAACGTATAGTTTCATTCTTTATAACTTTTAAAACTGCGGAATGAATTTACCCGCAAATTATAAAATGCTTTTCAACATAATTTTGAAGCAAAATGATTCCTCTTATGTCTTAAAACAGACTCTTTACTTTATAACGCGATAGATTTATTAGAGACTCAAATTGAATACATTGAAAACCTCTTTTGCCAAAAATTTCATGTCTCCTCTTAAATAAAAGCACACCGAGGTAAAATCTGGACTACTAAGAGTTTCAGGAGTAACAATATTAGTCATATATAACACTCCCTTCTGTGTAAGCTTTAAGTATTTACCTCAAATTTGAAGTTTCATCAGAATAACTCCCAACTGGTACGCATTTAAAGACAAAATATAAGACCGCATCTATATCTGTACTATTTGCTACTTTGCACCACAAGAGGCGCAGATGAATTAAGACCTCTTGAGGAGCATTAAGAATAGAATATTCTCGCTTCCAAAAGGCGTCTATTGCAAATATGACTGCAAAATTTTTAAAGAGGTAACTTTTTAATAAATCTGCGTTTTAAAAAACGTAAAACTATATAAAGTATTGGTAGATTTGAAATAAATAAATATGAAGAATAAAAAACTTTATTGTAATAAAGGTTTTGCCCCTTTATGGAAGCAGATATTTTTCCTATACAGTGGTCTCGTTAGCTGGACAGGGAAGTGACTGAACGATAGCAGAATTTCTCACCAACATTAAGCGAGATGATGAATAGGTCTGGGTTACCGTAACAATACCTTCCGAAATATTTTACTCATAATTAAAAACATTTACACCAGCAATTAATTCCGGATCCATCCATGCAGTGTTGGCCTCGTAAGATTAAACGTATTCGTATGTTAATGATACGTTTAGTGCCGCATAGGCGTGCTATTACATTTACACGATAAACATCAGAGGGATGTGAAGAGACAGAAAAAAAGTCCTGAAGCAGCAATAATTGACAACACTCGTTAAAGTGGTGAAGAAGAAAGGGTTGATGATGATATTTGCATAATAATAGCTTCCTAATGTCTTTGAGGGATTTTACAATGGGGTAACAAAACTGAGTTTTTATCTCATGAATATGAGCAACGGACCGTAAATATATTATGCTTAGAAATTTAAATGGAAACTCTTAAAAATTTCTATTCATTCCATATTTTACAGAATATTTTCATAAGTTGCTCCTCCGTTAAAGTGTTCTAAATTTTCAGAATTTCTAAAATTAGGTATCAACGTGTGTAAAGGTCGTCTTATGGATACAAAATTATAATAATCATTATCTTATTCATTGAAGAATTTTTTAAGAAATCGTATTAATATACAATGAATGCATATAGAGATATTAACTCTGATCCATTAATTAAAAAAAGCTTGGAATAATTGAAAATGATATCTCATAAAACGGAAGTGAAAAAATAATGCCTCATAGTTTTTTGGGTGATTATAATCCTGAAAATCACTCTATAACTCAGTTAAAGAAATGTAATTTTAACGGAAGCGTAGATTTTTTTACCGCATTTCAGCACACATATTGATTTGAAAAACTGGGTTTTTAGCAAATTCATAAGTAACTTCCATCTTAAAAAAAGATTATTCAAGATTAAGTATTTCCAAATACTTCATTGCCATAGACAGCGTATTAAATAAAATACGTACCCACCCAAGAGTTGGGGAGAAAGTTTTCTTTACTTGTAACGATGTTGTTTTCAGGTTCATAATTTGTATCTCAGGATGCAGTTACAGGATTTGAAATCCTCGATTCCATGGGGAAGCTAAGATTAGACGCTACTCATGTCGCACTTTTTTACGAGGCATTGACAGCATTCGCATCTGGCAATATGAGAGGCATTGCCTGGAGAAAGAATTTTTAGAAATTAAAAAAAAAATAATTCTATTATTGGCTCACTAACCAAGATGGAATCATGATTGACATCAGGATTTATAACAACTAGTCATAAATTTGGCTGACAATGGTATTTGTTTGCCTTAAGAAAATAGAATATTCTGAAATTTATCAGCTTGAATAATGAAACTATTCAATTTGATGACGTCAAAGATTAATTACAGTTGAGTATGGTTTCTTTAGATAAACGAAAAAATATTGGGAGAAGTATCATTTATTTTATTTGAATGGTGCAAAAAGGAATACGATCCTCTGTGTCTTCCCGCGGCTCTCTTCCGATCTTTAATTGCGAATGTAGTTTCCTCAATTCCTCTTAAAAATCTATTTATTTGTAGCATAAAAATCGACGCAAAAAGTAAAAGACATTTAGGCCAATAAAGGGTCTATATCTATTTATGTAAGAAATAGAATTCAAAACGTGTCAAAGCAGTTTACAGAAGTAAACAGAAAGCAACAGCTCTTTCTAAATATAACCATGATTAGAGTGTTAAATAAAGCTTCCCAAGCTGTTGTCGGCCGTTCCTTCATCTTACGGTGAGAGGAAAAGAAACACCGCTTCGATCACTGAGCTATTGCCGCTTGCAATTTAATTCGGAGTGAAGGACTTAATTTCCCGTTCCCTGGATGCAACCTGAAATGGCGGAGAGGGGAACATAGTCCAAGAAAACCAAAGGAGGTACAACTCGAGTCGACGGTTTCTAACCGCCTCTATCAACGGGCCTCATGGACCACTCCCAGGGAAGATGGGCCTCAGAGATAGCGAGAGGCCTTCTTGGAAAAATTGTATGTGTCGATTGCAGAAAAGGAAGGGAATGTGCGAGGGTGGGAATGTATGGAGCTGAAGATAGCATCGGCGTGCCGATGTCGTACTCAAGCACACCGCGCCCTCCTTAAGACATTGCAGGCTTATGTCTTTCGCTTGGAACTCTTTACATCTCATACTCCTTGCGGCCCATTTGGACATGAAGAAGCGCTACTATGCCATTGCCCTCTCTGAATTTTCTTTTCTTATTTCGCAATCCAAAGAATATCAATGTATACTGACTTTAAGGGACAATCCGAAGCTGAGGTGACAGAAAGCTTACAATGGGCCTTCATAAAACGTGTACAGAATGATAAGATTGCTAAATGAAGTTGCGTAAATCTACTCTTTTTCATTACAAAACGTCCTCCATTCACTGTAAACCTTATAGGAAGCACCAAAGAAATACGTTTTTGCATACTGATGTAACCCATATTCATACGTTTCTTTTATTTCCCAGGAATGTTTTATAGAAAAGTCGGACGAAAGTGAATTTTGACGAAAAAGATCAGTTAATGCTTTTTATAATCGAAAACGATATATTAATGGGGATATCAAAGTTGCACCCATTTGAATTAAGCAAAATTTATTTTGACTTTTGATAGGGGTTCCGAATTTCTCACTCTATTCATTATACGTGTAGTCATATATAAGAACACCTATATATATGCACACTTTATCATTAGAATTTTTCTACTAGCAAAAGAAATATATAATTAGTTTGATTAATAAGGCTCTTTAACAAGTTTAATATTCCTAACATTGATTAAGTGGAACTGATAAAATAATATTTAAAGAACAGAAATAAAAATACGAATTTGGAAACGAGCAAAACTTGATGCAGTCCCTTGATAATATTTTGGATTTTACGATATATGTTTCCATATACATTGATGTACGAGATATATTATCATATGTACTGTTCACAGAATGCAATTATCAAATAAATATTCGGCTTTAACATCAATTTTATATTCGCTGGAGATCAGGAAAGAACCGCTTTTTATTAGCATTGGCGAAGTGTTTGGGAAGAAAAAATTCAGTTGAAAAATATATCTTGGACTATACATCAAAATATAATTTATATAATTTTCCGCAATTGATTCTTCCTTTTTATGATTATTTAGGAAAAGAGATTTTTAGTCACTGTGCATATACTGTTGTATAATGCAATGCATGAAACTTAAATAAAAAGTAAGGAATAAAATCTTTCTTCTAATCGTAAATAATTTTCCGATGCTTAAAAGATGTTTTTACTTTTGATGTTTTTATTGCATGTTTCACTCCTTCGTATTCAAAGGATATAACACATTTGAAGTATAACAGACAAAAGGTAAATAAACCAGATTTTAATTGCACAAATTTTCTATCTTGAAGATATGATTTCCTTCATAGTTTTATTCCGAAATAATTTAGAAGAACCCTGGAATAGAAATTAAGGCATTCCTACGTAAAATGACTGGAGTGTATGCCCTCCGCTTCCTATTTCAGAATCTTAAGAACCACGTATGGAGGTTAAAAACAAACATAAGTTGGATATAAGACTCTCATATGGATCCGATTTGTTTGTACGAAATAAAAATCACGGCCTCAGTCAACATGAGAAATTCATCGCGGAAAAGTGGGTTTCATCATGGGCTGCTTATGATGTCTCAAGAAATATTCCGAGGGCAGACAGTGTGCCCTTTCCAATCGCCGCTTCCGCCGACACCTATTTCTGCCTCCACCGCCGTTTCCTCAAAGCCTTTTGATTTCCTCGCTCATACGCTCCTTTATATATCTCCTTTCATCTCACCTAACATCGCATCCCATCTCTCTCACCATCGCTTACTACCTTCATCCTCCATTTTCTCCTTCGGAAGGCATCTACTTTTCATCGCCATCCCTCCGAAGACGTACTATGTTTCAACGCCTTCTCGAGCGGGTCTCCGTCAACGTAAAAATAACGTCGAATAGAGGGGACGTCCTTTCACTTATTTTGATCGTACTTGGGACAGGAACAAGTACACAAGGATGGTGCAGAGAGAGAGTCTACGCAGGAGCAGATTTACAGAGGGGCGTGGATTCCAGAGACCAAATGCTTTCTCTTGAAATTATGCACAGACCCATTTGTATGTATGGTCGGTGAATCGTCGTTGATGAGAATAATGTAAATTTGTATGAAAAGTAAGGCGAAGGCCTTCATGCGTGATTATGAGAAGATAGAATGGTGAGGAAAGGTTTGAAAAAAATAGAATAGAAAGGGTCACATCCGGTGATTAATATTGTGTTTTTTTTAACGGAATTCAGAGGAAGAGGCATGTTTATTGGGCTAAAAATGTCGGAAACGTTGGGACTTGAAAGAATGGTGTTATATCTACTTTCTGAATGTGATGAAAGTGCGTTGAAATTGTTTTAATGAATGGTGTATTTGGGAAGTTTTAAACGGAGAATCAGACGATGTTATGAGTTAATGCAACGATGTACATTTTCATCAGCGTGAATGTCATTCGCTCCAAATAAATGTAATACAAGGTTATTCATTTAACTATGCTATGGAAAAAAATATATATTCACATGTGTATGTTGCATATAAAAATATAATAATTTTTCCGTAATTTTAAACAATTGTGCGCAGCAAATACCTCAATTGATCTTTTGTTAATGATTTAGTCTAATTTGAATTTTTAAATGGTTAAAATGTATATTAAATATTTTTCCATCCTCATGCAAATGAATTGAGAAATAAAATGGACAAAATCAGAAAATAAGTTGAAAAACTTAGAGTAAGAATGTAAAGAAATTGCGACGAGGCGTGTTGTGTTTTAGTAGAGATGACTCATCAGCAATTTGCAGGTGCTTGCAGAGCGTGTATCACACGAATTGGAAAGAGGCCGGATGGGTATGTGAACGAGAACAAGTCGTTGAAAACCACAGCATATAAATGTGTTTCATAAGAAGGAGACTGAGACATAATGTGCAGCTATAGAAGGTTTACAAACGCCAGGAATTTAATGGCTATTTATTATCTATTTAAATATAGACAATGGAGGCCATTTATACTTTTAATAGTCTGGAAGAAATATTAACCAAGTTTAAGTAATAAATAAATGATGATTCTGATATTCCCTCAGTGAAATGGGAACAAATATATTATTTAATGAAGGAATCCTATGAATATGTATGTATGTATATTTGTACTTTTAATCTTTTTAAGATTTATATTTTATTTCACAGTAAACAAAAGTTATTAAATTGCATAATTAACACTCGTCTTATTACATAATATAAAATTAGCTGATTAATTAGCTTGATTACTGAGTTCAACATACGTACAGAAAACCAAAAAACCCATAAGCAATTCTTTATATTAGGAAAACAGACTAATAAAAGCTAAGAAATACGGCGTCCGTCCCAAAGTTTGTAAAATAAAAGTAACAGCTTAAGAACGAAAAATGTATGGCGTGAAAGTTTAACATTTCTAGGAAACAACGCAGTTAATGTATAACGTAGAAAGGAGTGATAGGTATAAGTCTGGTGGAAGATAACGAGGAGGAAAACAAGTATAGAAGCGAGGTGATAAAATTATCACAAGAGGGAAAGATTTTTGGGAAAAAGGGGTGAGAGTTGTGTTAAGAAAGAGTCGTATGTGTGAGATGAGGGTGCAGACAAATGGAGAAGGGGAAGGGAAATTTATAGCGAGATGTTTTGAGCCCACAAGTGTATGCATGTGTATTTATGGGGATTTTAGGAATGCCCGTGAAATGATAACGTTGTAAAGGGTAACTTAATATGAGGGATATTATTAGACGACGAGACGGATGGACCAAAAAATTTATCGTGTTTAAAAACAGTGAGAGGCTAGAATCCGGAATGAGAAAAAATAAGGTTTTTTAAAAATAAATTAAAGGATTAGCGAAATGAGGGGTGAGCTATGGCTCCCAAACGTGTATTTATAACCCACGAGGCGACAGATGCGAGAGAAATGAAACTATTTGAGTCATATTAATTTGAAGGTATTTATCACACCTAAGTTGGTTTGGGTTTATGAACTGCTATTAATTTTACACCTTAAAATTCTTGTGGAAATTGATCCTAGCAAAAAAATGTTCATCATATTACACAATACTTAGCTCGTTCTAAAATTACAAATACATATTTCATTCAAACAGAAAAGAGTAGTACCGTAAGCATAAATAATAACGAATTTCTTGTGTTTATAAGATTTTAATATTTCATATATTTTACACGATATTTAAATGGGAAGCTTTTAATCCAAGTGAAGATGGATTCGGTAAGAAGAGTAGTTCATTTAATGTTGTTTTCAGCTAAAATAATGATCAGAATCATCCTTCCCTAAGAGTATATTTCAGACCCTCTGGCTCTTCTCAGGCAAATAAACCGGAGAAGAATCTTTTTCCTTTAAATCTGAGCTAATTCTCCTCTCTTAGTGCACATCTCCTTCCTTCCTAAAGACCAAAACCTCCTCCACATTCAAACTCCTTATAAACACCCATTCTCTCGAACACACTCGGGAGCGAGATACACAACCTTTGCCTCTCACCATTCTATTACAGGGCTTATATATGTTCTTCGTTGTCTCCAACGCCTTCCCTACGCGTGTTCCTCTTAAGCTTCCCAGAACCTCAAACCCTTCACATATAAGTCGAATAGAAGGTGGCGCTGCCACAGGCAGTTTCCACACCTCCACTTTCAACCATCCCCTCCTCATATAACCTCTCTTCGGATGTTCCTTTTGTCCTTTGGGGTGTATGTTAGGCGCCTTCCTCGTTACAAAACCCCCACTCATATCTGCCGTAATTCTCTCCGCCAAATGTCTCTTTACCCGCCTATCGCCTCCCTCTGGTTCCTTGCACCACAACACCACAATTCCCATATCTCAACAGATTCCACATTACCTACACTCCCCTTTCTATGCGTCTTCTCCGAACGGCTGCTCTTCTGCGGAGTTTTCTAGACTTTCTCAACTCCAATTTTACACAGCCTCGTATATTAGGGAACCCTTTCTTAGTATTATTAATTGCTTTTACATGCTTATCATCGATGTTGTTTTACCTCCATTATTAGAAATGCATTTTTAAGTATATTAAGCGACTTCTATTGATTGACTTTAGTTATTGAAAATGATATGTTTAAAAAATTACAGCTGAAAGAAATTAGTATTTGGACATACAAAACAAATATTATTCATCAAATTTAAAGTTCCAAGATTTATAGTTCTGTTTGATTTGGTTGAAAAAGATAATAGGAACGCATTGATTTGAACTTTTAAAATAAAATAAATGTTGTGGTTCGACTATAAGGATTATTATGAAAGATAAATAAAATTCAATATCGCAAATTTGATCCGAAATATAGAGCTAGGCATGAGTTATAAGAAACAAAATTCATCTTTAAGCGAATATATTGTTAAAAAATGAAAAAAATCAGTAATAATTTTAGTGATCTAAATTTTATGTCCAAAAAGCAAAGATTTTACATTTTGCGTAAAATTAATTTACAAATTGATAAATAAATTTGAAAACAATGCATGGAAATGAAATGCAGGGATTTAATGCCAGTCCTGCTAAAATTCTATTATCAACACTTCCAGTTTACAAGAGGAACACTCGATGCGGTAATGATCCCTCCTCCATCTGATTTCTTCATACAATTCTCTCCTTTAATAACCCAAGCGATCCCCAGACTGTGTCCCACTCAACTCCATGCAAATTAGAGTCTTGAGTTAGGCCTTAATAGTCCTAATCTTCCCATTCATATAACGCTCTATCACTCTCCTTACGGATCTTCGGCCCTCGATCTCCTTTCACCCCTCTTGAGACACTCACCTCCTTTATCTTCCTCATTTCCCATCCAAAAACCGCAGGCACACGCCTCCACCCACCTTTCTTCCCCGCTATCTCGTAGAAGACGACAACTGGGATAATTAGCTACAAACTGTGAAACCTTGTTTAACAAAGCTGCCTACAACCCAGGCGCTCGGCCGTAATTTCGCGACTGGGAAAAGCTTCGTAAGGGAGGCTGCGGAGAATATCCGATGGAGTGAGGTGATGATGGAGAAGAGGAAAGATTTGGGGAGTAATAGGATTCTATGGCGGTTGAGGATCCCTTGTACTGCACTTTCTGTTCGATGCAACGAAGGAATGAAGAAAAATATTCGGAATTATTTTTCAGGAAGTTCTTACGATTAAATGAAAATAATCCGTATTTATTCATAAAAATAGAATTTAATGATTCTAACAGAATATATAATAAATTTTTATCATTGAACCTATTTCGGTACTTATTGAAGTGTTAATTACCTCACCATTTAATGAAATGTAAAGTAATACGATACGAAGTACAAATTGAGGATTAAAACATAAGTGAGTACGAAATGTGAAGAAATGAAATTTAGAGTTGTGTATTCAATCGTCCCACTTCAATTTAAATTCAGTTTTACATTCACACAAATCTACATGGTGGATTACATTAGAATGTCCACACACTGTTTATATGTAAATATTCCTCATAAAGTAGAAAATAAACAAATATATTTTTGTAGCTTCTTCTTGAGAATATTTCGTAAAACACAAAAGTTAAGACGAACGGTACCAGTAGCAAGCGAATATCTATAAATTTTTAACTTCTATAAAAATTTATTCCACAAATATTGCCCCAAGTATATATGATAAAAATAATTTATACTGTGATGGTATTTTATAACTTTATATTTTATAAATTATTTTAAATTTTAAGTCACAGTTAGGAAAATTATGGATATTTCAGTACTTCGTTCTTTTAGGTGAACAGTTCTTATGAAGCTAATGAACCCTCTTCGCGAAAACCTCAGCGTAATTTCATCCAGACACAAGTGAATCCAACTTCTCAAGACGCAGTACTAGTGCTAGCTTTACGCCCTCCCATTTCATTCTCGGTAACACGGAGATTTCGCTTCAATATTGTCCGTACGACTCATTCTCCTGCGAAACGCTTAATATTAGGCCCATTGTGAGATAAAGAGTACGGGAACTAGGGAAGCATGCCTTACAAGGAACTCTCGAGATGCGACGCAAATATATACGGGTAGAGGAAGGCCCTCTCATATTCACGTGTGAGAGCATAAGAAAGGCCTATGTAAAGGAAGGAGTGAGGATAATTACCGGGAAAAGGGAGGATGTAAGAGGGTTTAGAGCGGTAGCTTGGGAGCAAAACGGCGAAATTAAACCTTCATCAAGTCGTGTATTAGCATATGATAGACTCCTCTAATTGAGGAGCGGAAGTGTCGTGAGGTTGGTTTTGTGTGTATCAAAGGAAGGAGGAAGCGAACCCTTTTCCACCATGAGATATTGTTTAGGAGAGGATGTTCGGCAGATGTGAAAGAAGGACGCGAATGAATACTGAGGAGTAGCGGAATTCTATGGATGAATTACTCTCTAACCATCAATTTTTTCTTCAAGTGAATAGTACGTATCCCCGCTCTTCTTGGTGTGACTCAAGATCGAGCAGAGTTTGCAATCTTTTGATTGTTCTCTGAATGGGTCGCACTTTCTCCATTGAATACGTACGGATAGAATAGATGTTTTTTTGCGGGAAGCGGGTCCGCTTGAATTTTCGTGGTTGGTTGAATGCGTTACAGATATAATTACTAAGGTATTAGCGACAGGAAGTAGCAAAAAATGCACGAAATTCCCTCCCGCTGTGATTGTTTTATATTCATTTGAATATTTATCAGTTTGAAAGAAACAATCTTCATTACATGACGGATTATGACTGATATAGAGAATAACTCATTCCAAAAGTGACACATAATTAACTATTATCGAGCTGATAACTGAGAGATATTTTCAAGACACTTCGGGAAATCAGAGAATTGTTCTTTTAACATACGTATTACTTTTATGGACTTCTTGGTGCCGCGAAATAATGATAAGCGTATATTATCTGACTCGTAATATAGATTTCGAAAGTTTTCCATCATAAGACTGTATTAGCTCCCGAATCTTCAAATCAAATTTTAAATCTTTACAATTAACCAAAATCAACCGGACAAAGATAATTTTGGAATTAAAAAATTATTCTTTGACGAACCTTTAATTTAATTTGAAAGATAAAAAGAATAAAACTAAGCATTTTCACATTATGATATTCATACCGTTTCGAATAAAAAATTTAATAAGTAATAAACAACCTGCTACATCTATTTTTTACTCAAAAGCGTTCCTTTTGAAGGAAACAAAAATGAGAAAAGATGACAAATTTCCCAAGAAAGAGAGCAAAACAAATACAAAGCACGAATCGCGAAAGTGTGAGAATGAGATGAAGAATTGTGTGACTTTGTCTCACTTCACGTCGCGTGCAGATCAAAAATGTTTAAAATAAGTGAGAATCTCACACGAAGAAACTGCTGCTCCGCGCACACTATACATCTGTATCACTCTTTATCCCTTTTTTAAGAAAGTGGGCTAACGGAAGGGTGATGAACTCTGCGTGATTAAGATAGGAGATGAGGAAATGTTCCCTGAAGTATTATATTGATGATTCTTCGTATTCAAATTGAAATACAATATTACTGAATATTATCGATTGAATTCCGAAAATTTTCTCTTTAATGATTAATTATTCAACTTAATAGAAAATAAATATTCGGAAAACAATTTTCTGAAAACACTTCAAGCTAAGTTTTATTTCTCGGTTAATCCATTTAAAAAATCCATCATCATATTTCAAGCAAATAATAATAGGAGTAAACATTCATTTCCTTTTTATCTGTTCACACATTACTCTTTGACAACACCATATTGACTTCACCGTTATTCAGACACGAAAGAATATGTAAAAAATAATAAGGGCTCAGACATTTAACTGCAACAGTGACGATTAAATAAATATTAAAGAATTATCTCCTTCGATATTCTTCTTGTATTACGGAAGATTAATTCGAAGTACATAAGATTGTATATAGATACACCGCTTGCGAGATTATAACATTTTCTCAAGGAATATCATGAAAATCATAAGCATTATAAACGGATATTTGTACAGCAATGAGTCTGTTTTTCATTAATTTTTATATAATTTTAAAATAAATCATAAAGTTTGAGTGAAGGATTTAAAATTTAAAGTATCTAGTATTTACTTACAACGTATATTTGTATAAGAATTTAAAACATAGAACGTATATTTAAATAAAAAAGTAACGTACATTTGAATACTTATAGATATTTTGTTAACAGAAAATAAAATGAAATTACACAGGTACTTATCGAACCTTTTAATATCGAGTAATTGAGAATAAGTTACAAATTTCTTACCGGAATTTCCTACCTCACGAATAACCTAAATATCACCCATTTAAAGTGAAAAAGGGTTAATATCGATCTCAAATTTTATTTTAAAACGATTCATGAGAATAACTAAGAAATTTCCATGGTAGCGACATTTTCTCATGTGAGATTTCTTATGAAACATAAAACTGTTTTTCAACAATGTTAGGATAAGTAACTCAGATAGCGTTCATGTGCTTGATTCCACGGAAATAACCTCCATTAACAGAAATCTCTCAAAAAAAGATCGTGCGAGAGGCGATAGAGAGATAGCGACTCCAGAAGACCGTTGCACAACTATCCTCGTTCCGATGTTTTCCGGGGGAGGATTTCTCATTGGCGTGAGAAAGAGATAACCATGATTCGAGGTGACATGTTTTCTCTTAATATTCGGAGCTTTATTTTGCTCTAAAAGTGCTTGGACAAATATGCTGGACTCTATCATAGATGAGTGGTTTCATTAAAGACGAATAGCAATAACGTCTCCTTTCCAGAGTCTCATTTTCGCGGCGGAAATGAATTCTGCTTAGGCTGAGTGGGTTAAGACAAAGGAGGGTGTTTATGAGAAAGCTGAGATCTTACACATCCGAGCGAAATAAAGTTCTTCATTTGTCTACGAAGAATGGCGTTGAGTTCGGTACGCAACCAGAAATGGGTTGATATTTCGAAAACACGTGCTGCTATCATACCTAAGTTGAACAGTTAACAGGAATGGGATTATCAAGACAGAAATTTTCAGCAAAAATTAGCATTTTACAATTGATTATTATAAACTCTCTGTTAATGATATCTCTCTCTACTTGAATTTAACAGTCTCATTCATTCTATGAGATGTAAATTTTAAACATCTGAGAATGATTTAAATGGCTATGAATGAAAGACATAAATTTTAAATGAAATGATCATAGATTTTGCATCACTTTTAAATTTTAGTAAAAATAAATCGTATTACATACATTAAGCAACAATGAGAAGTATTTTATCATTTGAACTCAAGTTCAGAGGAATGTTTAAGTATCATGCGTCAAAAAAACATTCAAATACGAGAGGGGCTTTCGGAATATTACGTTTGAAATATGTTGATGAGGCAGAACGAGGGTAAACAGTTGAGAAATGATTCTCGATATTGAAAGTCATCTGAAAAGCAGCTGATCGTAGCAGATATTAATTGGATAACTTAAATGACTTCAACAGAAGGCAACACCTATTAATAAAGGTTAACTTCTCGCAAATAATTATCAATTCTTCACGCCCAATTTTCATTCTAAGTGGGTATGCATGTTATAAAAATAGTTTTCAAAGCATACTTTCCCCGGGTGATGGATTAATTGTTTTCTTCGGTAGAATACACTCGAAGACGTCGGATGACAAAGAGATTCCTTTCAAGCGGCAGTGAGTGAAAATGCAGCCCACCAATCAGGAACATCCATCAACACTCATTTTTCCAATTTCGAAGACATATTTTAACGAGCGAAGGGAACGAATTCAAGACGGTCTTCCAAGATGCTCTCTTTCCTAAAGAGGGGGATAAGAAAAATGGAGATAGTGACAGTTGACGAATGAACGCACTTGGGATGAGTTGATGAGGGAAAAGAAAGGGTGGCAAGTGTGAAGGAACCTGCGCCAATTAGTTCTCGCGATCAAAAAGCTGAGCGATTTGTCCACGAGTGGTGTGAGCACAAGTCCTGTGGTGAGAAGTGAAGTCGCACGGAAAGACGAGGGTGTCCGCAAAACGATTGGCACGCTCTCTCTGGGAACGCCTAATGACCCTAATCTAATGTTAGACTAAATAAACTCCAGTCGTCGACTTCGTTGCTTGATCACCTGTACTGATGTTCGGGCGCAGTCTGAGACTCCAAGTTACTTGCTTTCAAGGCCACGAAGGCTAAACAGATTTCTAAATAAAATGTAACGATGTAAACTTGTATGATTTGAGTAAAAGAGATTTCCCCATCATTTTTCTCGGATTATAAATAGGACTAGGATTCGGAGCCAACGGTTTGGATCATTGTGTCCAAATTGAGGAAGTAAACTGAAACTTAAAAATAAGGGATGAATATGATGAAAATATATCATAAAATTGATTGCATGTAAGTAAAAATAAGATACTGATAATATAAACTCTGAAAATACAATCAGGTAAATTTATCTCCGAATGTAAATCTATCGTAAATGCTTGAGATTTCATTTGGATTCACAGTTGTCAAAAAAACTCTTTTCGGAGAAAAAAATTTGGAATATTTGTATTGAATTTCTTTCAATTACAATTTAATATCCGTAGTAATATTTCGTAATAATATCGAAAAGAGGAATGTGATGAATTTAAGATGGATACTTATCACGAATTTAAAGAGCAATAAATCCTAAGGAGAATTCATTAAGATAAGTTTAATGAATTAATAATCTATTTTAATATTTTTGGGATCTAAATCATCAGAAACTAGCAATAATAAATAAAAATTGTTCTCCTTAACTATCAAAATCTTTCCTACACGACGAGAATGTTCCAAACTAATGAATGCCGAATTTTGAGGACGCAGATTGATTCTTCGAATACATCGCAAGCCAATGAAAGGAAGAAACTTTCGAAATATATGATACAACTTAGTGACATTATGAAGCAAACCGATAGTTGCATAATAAATGAATTGAAATAATCGTATCGTTGTTTTTCTCTCATATCGATTGCCTGCTAAGGAATTCTTTCCCGTGAACAATACGAGCGGTTGAGTCTCAACAATCTGAAGGGAAAAATAAGAATGGGATTGAATAGCGAGTATTTGTAATAATGGGGTGGCGGCAAATAGGAGGAAAAAGGGAGAATTGGGTAGGTAAGGTTGGGTGCGTCTGGAAGATGGAGGGAGGTCGTTGTGGGATCAACAGAATGGAAACAAATGGAAGGAAGCAATCTGCGAAAGAGAGGGAGCTGCTCCGCCTTTTTCTTATACCCCTCTTAAAAATCCCTCCTTCCATTATCCATTCGCCAACTTCCCTTTACTTTGTGGAATACGTCGGAGGACTCTATCACCAATCTCTCTTTTCCCGTCCCTCGTTTTTCATTTCCATTACCAAAACCTTTTCTCTTTTTCACGCGCACTGAATATCCTTCTATCCTTTCTTCTAAGGAAAATGTCTCCATCAGTAGTCATTGTTCGCCCGTTCCCTCTTCCGTGGCAAGATATCGAACGTGAACAGATTGTGAAAGAATTAAAATTAACGGAAGTGTTTTCAAGTTTAATTCCCTTAGAAGTTGCTGTGGAGTTCAAGAGAGTTTTATTTAAAAGTACTTAGAAGGATAACTGCCATAGAATATCTCAGAGTTATATAATATTCCGAAATAAATAACTATAGAAAATTATATTTTATGAACGCCTTCGAGATGGCTCCATTAAAAGCAAGGCAAGACTGGGAAAAAATTGTCTTTTAAGAAACTGTTATTTGATATATTCCATTAATTTCTCATGACAATGTTTCTCATTGCCTTTAAATTATAGTAATGTAAACCTTTCATCAATACGATACTTTTTGACGATCAGCATTATTTCAGAATCGGTTCAACTTTTAAAATCTAGAAAAAGAACTCAGAAATGGATGGCTCAAGGATATCCGTAGTAACACAAAACCCATTATTAGTCCACTAATTCAGTAGAAGATAATACAGTAAACTGGACTCCGTTAGGAAAATTAGTCTGATGCTGATCATTTATTCCATTCAAATATTTCTAAGAAAAGCCTTAACTTCTTGGGTGGATGGTTTTCCCCCATTTAAATTGGAATTTGTGGTGGCATTACTTCATTCGACTATTTCCCGAGGCACCTAATAACATACCCACGACTTTTAGTCACGATTGATTTAAAATTCATCGAATTTTCTCATCTCACCTCCAACATTCTCATCACAGTTTGAATTATTAAGTCTCGTTAACGGTTCATACATCCGAAATATCTGAATCGTTAAGTAACAGCTGTTTTAATTTACTTATCTTTCACGGAGGTCCAGATCATAGGACTATTATAATAGGAAATCACACAAAAGGGGAAGAACATTCTATGGCTCCTCTTGCGTGATAAGTACCCGAGAGATTCTGATGGAGATCATTTCGTGCAAATGAAATACAAGTTATCAACGCGGGAGCTTTTTAAAACTCGAAATTTTTGAGAGGTTTCTCGCGGAAAAATTGGCAGGACATGAGCCCAGCGGCATCTTCATAATTATCTAGGCAAATGATGAGAAATTGCGTGTTCGGGCTGAGGCTTGAAATGACAGATGGTCACCATGCCGTTAGGATATCTTTGGCCCGAGCTATTTCTCTCTAGCATCACCGACTTCCCTTCATTATAAACAGCCGAAAAATACGCATTTTTTTCTCTCCGTTTAAAGGCAGAGGAGCTTTTTTGACGTGAAAGGGCGTTTTTGTCACTCGTCCAAACAAAACCTGCCTCATTACTCACCTTCACTCGTTTGTGTCACAGCTCGCCTTCCATATCTCTTTTTCTTTCAACCGATGCTCTCGCACGATAACAGCACTTCGATGCGTTTATTTTAACTTTTCAACTCGTGTCCGAAATATCAGGTTATTAACGAGTTTAGAGAATGCTTTATGAAACGACACCTAATACTATAGAAGATAGAAAATTTTTAGTCCTGGTAGCTTAAATGAAAAATACCGATTTTTATAACTTGCTGATACAATTTAAATTCTACATCGAGTCTTTTAATCTTCTTTTCATCACTGCTGAAATATTTAACGATGCCTAGCTATCCTAATCATATTTACGCTACTATAGTGAAAACGCGGTAGCGTAATTCTGAAGAGGTAAGTTCAGAAAGCTGATTCTCTAAACACTAATTATTAATAGTTATTTCGTTCTAATTTTTCTAGGTAATGCGAATAAATAAACGTGTTCCGATTTGAAATCATTTAGGGCTACTTTGATTTGATTACTTTTTAAAAACTAAATGATCTTAAGAGCAAGGTTTGAAAATTAATTTATACGACTGTAAAATATTAATAGATTCCATGAAAAGATAATAACAGTGCCCCGCTGATTGGCAGAAACTATAAATACTTTATGCATAAAGAATACATATGTGTGTATATGAGTTCGAAGAAGACCGTAAGTTCGATGAAAATATTGATCACAAGTTCGTTACGACTTCCGACGCTCCAAAATTAATTTCGGAATACAAACAATGGAGTTCATAATTATAAATACAAATTATTTGTTCCGAATGGAAGAATAAAAATTGAGTCAGAATATTTTAACTCTACGTTAAGATGAGAGGACTATCAAAATGTATTTCCCCCTTTAGGTGCCATTGGATACAATTGTGTTAAGTAAATAAAGCTGAAGATGATATCATCATCTCTTAAGCAACGCCATATTTCACGTTTACAAAGGAGTATCCTCATTTAAGCAGTCGTAAAAATGCGCTTAATGTAATAAAGCTAATTTTATTTTAACAAGAAATAATGTTTCGAGCAATTAGAATGACTCTGAATGGAGGGACTAATTGAAAATCTTGTAGATTTACATTACACGATATTGAGGAAATACCTTAGCCCATTTCGTAATAAAATTAAGTGGAATTATATACACTATACCTGGGCCTGTTTTCTAACTAAAGACTAAAATTCATATTCCTCTAATAACATGGTCTTTGATGCCCGAAAACATGGGTCAAATCTCTTTCCATCTCCTTCTCACCTCGTCCACTTAAAAAACACCCAAAAAATATAACATTATCATAAGCATGTCTCGGACTCTTGCATGATACCTGTAATTCCTCCCACCACCGTTATTTCAACACGCTATTTCCTAAAGGAAGCACTCGAGTGGCCCTTGAGAGAGGATGAGGTGGAAGAACGAACGTTCCAATTAGCCGCTTATTATGATTAATTTTTTCCCTCCCTTTCCAAACAATTTAGTGTTCTCGACCCTGCATCAAAAAACGCAAATGACATGCCTCTGTTTCCCTCATACCATCGCCATTCCCTAAAACATTTTGTTTAATTTATCTTTGTGCCGCTACAGAAGCTCTAAATGCCACTCTAATACAAACGCCTCTTAGTTTTAATCCTTCATATTAATTGTGCTCTTTCACATTTTCTGTCTATGTTTATCACTCCTGATCACAAAGCAATTAAACTGTTTTTTTTCATTTGCATTTATAAAATATATGAAGACGAAAAGCATAATATTTCAGTTTTATTAATTCTAAGGAACAATTAATTACAAAATTTCTCATATTATCTTCGAAATTAGATAACCTAACTGTATCAAACTTACGGTTATGATTACTTGAGCTTAATTTAGATAAATTATAGTTATAATTTTTAAGCTCCTTTCATTTTACGATCATACAATTAAAAGTTCTTTATCTGCCCTTCCATCCGTTTAATTTATGCTCTAACAATTAAAGTTTTGTATAATAAACTCTCATTATAATACGAATTTCGTTTTACATTATTGTGCGATGTATTTAAATTTCATGCAGGTATTTCCCGACCTTTTAACATCCAGTTTTGATGTCATTTTATTACATATATCAACTCGTATACTCAGCACTTCTTTCGAAGTACTTGAACCATCACTTAAAAGAGCCACCTCTTTTCATGTTAATATTTACCTTTTAAACGTCAACATACTCTATATCCGTTCTCGTTTGCATTTAGTACCCGTAACACAGCGGGTTTTAATCTCCGGCAATCATAATCGAGCTCATAAATAATGAGGGGAAATGCGTATTTACGCAAAAAAATAATGAGATGAAAAAGCTCGTATTCTTTCTCAAGACAGAATGGATGAAGGGGAGGATGTACTGACCTTATTAATTCTAGCATATTTTTCCTTGCGTTTCATTACAGCTTTGATGACCTAGAATGCTAAACGAATCACAATATCTAGGTTGAAATGCAATCAGTGGTACTTAACTAAGTCAAAGTGTGTTTAAAGATATGTGCTTCACGTTTTCAATAAGTATGTTTCGATTATAATTTTATCACTTTTAACTGTTGATAATGTATATATTCAATTTTTTTAGAACAATATATTTTTTCATAAATGTATTTTATTGTTATATTTTATTGTATTCTTGTTAACACAAGGGGATCAAACTTGATGCAAATACCAAATCATAAATCTAAAACATTTAATAAATCTTTTCATGTTACTGCATGTAGGCAATGGAACGCACTTCCCTCCATAGTTAAAAATTCTCCTTCACTTTCCTCTTTTAAAAATCACTATAATAAACTTCTTTTTCAGGAACAACAAATTAACAATAGTCAAATTCTGTCTCATATACAATAATCACAAATATTGTAATACAAATTTATTTTTGTTTGTTCTTTACATGATAATATTGTATCTTTATGTAATCACATTATCCGTCATATACTTTTAACCGGACCCATTGTAATGTTATATCTGTAACAATCTTTCTGTATTCCATTCTACTTATTGTATATTCTTATTATTTTTCGTTTTTTTTTATTTTTTCTATTTTACTATTATTGTATGATTAATTATATTAATGTATTCAGTTTAAATGGAAGATGGGACTTTTTAGTCCCAATTTCGCCGAATAAAGACCTATGTATATACATGTATGTATGTATGTATTTTACATATTTTATCATTCACATTTTCAAACTGCTTGAAATATAACCTCTTTCATCATCTTATAGCATGACTAGAATCCCTTAAATTTCAACTAGCTCATATTAATATTTATTAGTAAGAGTGCTTTTGTAATTTTCTTTTAGTTTTGTGGTTGTTTTTTCATAGTGTCATTTCAAATAATTATCGCCTTTCATATTGTTTAATAGATTCCAATTACTATATATTTATGTATTTGGGACCTTAAAGTTTAAGAGATATGTTCTGCATAATGTATTTTTATTGCAAAGAAATTTATTTATGTATTAAAACTAATACATGTAATATTTTAACGAGAATCTTAGGAGTTTATCAGCGCACTCTTAATTTAAAAGGTATGAACCCCTTCACTCGTCATAGTTTTGCACGAAATTCGTTTTGATTAAAAAATAAGTTGGGCTTCAATAGGAAAGCATGTCTACTTCTGCATATCTTATTCATGAATCTTAATCATGAGTGGAATCTTTTGTTAATCATTTATCTGGATCAACCAAACTTATAGCCATCAACTCTCTTTAAATCTCGTTCAAGAGATAGAGTTATCACGCAGAATGCTAAGATGGGAATAAACCTCGTTGTATCATTTCAATCCACCCTTCATCAAAGCTTTCTTTATCCCACGCTACTTCTCTCCCACGCCCATCATCCAAAGCACGTCTCAAGGCATCTGCCGCTACGCTAATGATCTCCGTAGAGTTCAGAGTGAAAACAATGCAGGAAGAGATATAGGATAGATAAACAGAAAATACGTGTTAGGATCTATAACGGAAGATATTCGCTCTCAGAAATAGATTGTCATAAAAGAGAAGCTGAAGAGGATGAATGGTGGAAGATACTCGACGAGAGGAAAAAAAAGTAATGCTGTAGAGGTTTTAAATAAATGTTCCTCTTCCTTGTATCGAAACTACGTTTCATTCATGGCCTTTTTATAACTATTTTCTAAAAAGGATGAAGAAGAAGTGGCAAAAAATATCATATAATTATTAATAGGGATCTTATTGTCTCATATTATTGTCCTCCTATTGTCTTTCTTATCGGGAAAGCAAAATCAAAAGGTAGCTTACTATTAATAAAGAGGTCTGTTATTTTCCCGGGAAATTTTTAAAACTATTACTATAAATGTTATTTATGAAACTTTGTGCACGCAAAGAGATCTAAGAGGACATATTTAAATGAATAATAGCAGTTTGCTCGATATTTAAGGTTGGAAACTTATACGTCCCTAATTAAATAGATCATTAGGAACTAAGAAAGATCTCCCTTATTCCAAATGTGAAAGACGACTTCTATCAAACTGACTAATTAGAACTTGGACACATAATGGATTAACAAATAGCCTCTGCTAGTGAGACGAGTAATACATGCACGATAAGTTGCGTAAGTTCACGCGGCGATATTGAAATGTTAATAAATAACGATAACATTGGACTCAGGATTGCTGAATGATATGCGAAGTGTACGGATATGCTCCAAAGTTTAAACAGCTAAATCTTCATGTCATATTTCAAGTTGAAATTCGAAACGACCGCTAAATTCAACTTGCATTCAAACAATTTCTGTATTAAACCGTAGAAGGTATTAATTAAATGTCCTTTTTTAATTAACTTATTGTGGTGACATTTATGTGACTGGAAATAATCCGCATATTTTTATATGACTACAGTAATCAATGAACCGCTAATAACATTGAGAACAAGTGAGATATTATCTAAACAATCGCAAAATAGAATTCCTTTTCTAAGAAAAATTCTGAGCAAAACAAATATACCAATAAATTTGCTGCACTCGAATTTCCAACATTATAAAAATAAATAATTTCCAATGCTAAATAAGTAATATTAAATAGTATAAAACTTAAAAATTCTCCAAAGGATGATGATGTCCATTTCTAATAGTTAAAGTCTTTGAAAATTCAATTTCGTCCCACCGTTTTCTCTTTGCAATTAATTGGTGGCGCGATAAAAATAAGTCATGCAGTACATGATATGGTCGTTAAAAACCCGAAGAGAGATTTATCTGATCATAAAACGGCTTAAGATGAAACAGATCTATTAATTGTGATCTGTAATAACAGCTCACAATTCATAAGAGATACAATCGGTAAAATTACCGTCTCTGGAAGATATCTCGAACAACTTAGGGAATTAAAGTTAACTGAAAAGGAAATGTCCCAGCGATACCTATTTACAATCAGTGGTAATAATAGAGCATTAAAACAACCACGAAGGAAAATTCGCACCTCGGCTTTCATTCCAACCCTCACTTCTATGAACTCCTTCCGCTCTCATCGACAAAGGAAATTAAGAAAAAGCTCCATATCGTCCGAAAAGGTCTACAGAAAATTATGAACCGCTTTCCCGGTTAACCTCTTCACACGATGCAAAAATGCCGGACCCCTCTCCTACAACCGCCCATCGTGGGCCCACAACATGAGTACACCTCTTTTGCTCGTATCTCGTGAAAGAATCGCGAAAGAGCGCGTGCATATGTTTTTTATTTTTATGAAAGGATCGGCGTCTTGGTGTGCTTCCACAAGACGGACAGCTTCCTGCTGACCGGTGGCGTGCACTCCCTTCGAGGAAGTCGATCGAAGGGACAGATGATAAGGGGAAAACGGGGGCGAGTCCATTATAATTCCCTTTTTGTTTTAGAGAGCGATTCGCTAAACATGTATTATGAGGTCTCCTTCCGTCTTAAGTCGTTCTTTTGACCCCAAACCTTCGGATCATCTGAGAACGGTTCCACAATGAAAATCCCCGTAGCAAAGCTCTCACGGATATTATATTCTATTGCCCTGAGAAAAGTTACTACAGAATCTATTTATTCCGAATAAAACGTCAGCTGTCACAGGAAGCATATTCTAAAGATTGTATATTCTCAAAGGTTATTTGTTAATTTGTGAAAAAGCAAAAGTATATCGAATAATAGCAAAAAATCGTATATTACAAGAAATTAAACATAAATTAAGAGAAAATAATCGGTGAAAGACTGAGAATCTTTAAAAAATGTCCAATCAAATTATACTAAAAAATGAGAATATTAAAATTTTAGGAAAGCGCAATAAACTCAGCGACTTACATTATGCTTATGAAATACTATATAAACAATTTAATTAAAGACCCTCATTCCTTCTCATACCCATGTAAATGCGAACTATGTATGAAAATATATTTGTAAACATAATTTTCAGGCAATTAAAACTAAAGATTTACATGAAGGAGACACAAATTAAAAAATTGATCGTCTATTGGGTGTATCAAAACAACAAATTTAATTTTTAAGCATTCGATTAAATGTGCATATATCCTGTTCATGAAGAATCATTTTCTATAACACGAATTTGAAGATCTTCTGTTGATGATTGTCAGTTCAGAGAAAAAAAATTGTTTAAGACCTTTATTGAAATTAATTAAATTCTCAATAATGGAATACCCAAAGAGAATATTTCACATTCCATTTGATAAACGATAAATCGTATAACCATTTCGATAAATTGTACTCTCAAAGTAAAATATTTATATATGAAAACGTCTCTAAATGAAGAAAAAACGAAGAACAGATATGGATGGATAGAATGCATACTGAAAAGCCATTTTCAATTGAGTTTATATCAAAGGAATGCGATTCATATTAGAATCAGTAAAAATCGCTTCCTACCACCGTCTGAACATGCTTACCACTTACTAAGGCAATTTTCTCAATCAATTTTCCAAATCTGTACACTCTGATTTTCGCTGTAATTTTTCATCTTCCTAAGTGCTCAAAGATAAGTGAAAATCCCATGCAAATTTCGTGGAAGCGTCATCAGATTAAAACACAAATTGATTGGAAACGCAATAGGAGTGTCCTCGGGCAAAGAGGTAAATGAAATACCAAGGACGAAGCATTTAAACGAGTGCAGGAAAAGCAAAGCATGATTACAGCCGTTGGAATTCCGAAGCATGGTTATTATATTTTTTTCGTAATAGCCGATCACCTTCGGAAATTGGAACCTCGATTTAAGAACGATACGCCTGTCGTAATAACCTCCGAAATAAATGAGAATCGAGTTTGAAAGTGTATGTCAGGTAGCGACTAATGATAGCATAAAACCCATGTCGGTGTTTATCCCCTGTTACCACTATCCTTTGTTTATTCAAGAACGGATATCATATATTGGCCTCCTCGAAGATAGGATAACACTTAACTCTTCCATATTCCGGTAGCTCCAATTTAACTACGCTTATTATGAAAATTTCATCCCATTGACTTCACCACGCTTTCACGTGGAGGCCACAAATAAATAATTGCCGATCATTATTTTCCTCCGAGATCATCGTTTTTGATTTCCAAAATGGTAAGACTGAAGAAGAGAGAAGCTATAAAAAAGTTAAATAAGAGCACCCATCGGCTCTCATATGGGAATACGTTGCAAATTATGGTTGTGGGATACTAGAACAGTATGTAAATTTAATTGGAATGGGCCGAAAACAGGAGGAATTACACCGTTTAACCCTTTCGGCACTTGTAATTAGGAAAGCGAGGGGTTGAAATGCACTGTCATTATTTTAAGGACCCCCGGTGGACGACGAAAATTGCTATCTTTCTTTAGTTCCTTTTAAAATACAATAGGCGCGAACTAGTAGTTTATTGTCGGAACGAATGTTTTCCGCATACCTTCCCTCGCATATTTGATGAGCCCTCCCCTATCGTTTTTCCTCAGCCTTTTTCCACACCTGTCTATGTGTACGTTCCTTGCACATTCCTCGCGATCTCAATGGCCATATATTCTGTCAAATCGGCATATGGTGAGACTTAGTGTCGAGCATATGACCCTAAGCTATAGAGTTGGGAAACACAACGGATTCCAAGATCTGAAAGGAATGCAATACTGCAAAGTATGAAAGATAACATAACAATTATGAATCTTCAAGACATGAAAGTCTGAATTCACCTAAAAGAATGAATAAGCTTAATGGCCACTTTTGGATTGCTCATCTAAACAGTTAATTTAAAATTCGTATTAGACCTTTATTTTTAAATAAAGTCTTGTTGACTTTATTGTATTTATAAAAATTTAAACAAATAATTTTCAGTTCTCTAATTTACTCGACTTCAAAATATGTAAGAACACTTTACCATGAACTAAGATTTAAAATAATATCTGGATTTAATTTAATTAATGACACACGATTTACTTGCTGCAGCTATTGCAAAATCATCATACTCCATAAAAATACTCGATCACTCGAAACACTCTATTATAAGAGAACAAAGTGTTTTTAAATTAAACCACTCTCTGTGAAACATATCGGGCAGTCTATCAGTACATTTAGTGTACTTTCCTTAAAAAAAACTAGTTTAAACAAATTAAAAATTCAAAACACAATTCTTGCCAATTATATTGATCATCAAAGCACACCAATTTTTGGAACTTCGAATGAAAAGCTGCTGGATTCTGAGCATAATTTTTCAAGGAATTTTGCAATCTTTTCTGAATTGTGTTTCTAAGCTTTCTCTTTTCAGCTCCCTCGATTCTCACGCCCGTTCGCCACTTTCCACCCTTTTACATCCCTTCGTCCTCACTTCCACTTTGCGAAAGGGATCCATCATTGGCACAACACCTTCTCTCATTCCTTCGCTCCCAAAAATGCATTTCTCTAACGTGACACTCGTTTTATTTATTATTTTGAACACGTTCTGAATAACCTTATCCACTTTCATCTTTTTGTTCAAAATCTATCGCCTCATCTAAAAAGCCCCTGAAGTGAATAGCGTTTAGGTGTTTTATAGGAGAAACTTAAGTGGATTGAACAATTTATAGGTTTCAACTTTTATCTATTGAAGAAAATATAATGAAATATAATACATTTCATTATATTTTCTTTTTGTTGATTTTATAATATGTTGTATTCGACGCAAGAAAAGTATTTTATTTGTTAAATGGGATTCCAAATCTAAAATGTCAATAATGAAATTACTAAAAGTTGTATTTTAGAAATTTTACAATTTTTCTTTCATTCTGCATTAATTTGTATTGTATCTAATACTGGTCTATAAATATTTGACATCCGGACGAAATCTGTAACTCGTTGTATGACTGATTATAAAAAGCTTGCAAAGCTAATTTGAAAATTGTGTTTGTTATTCGATTCGAAAGTGCCTCGGTGCATGCTAAGAGGGTATCGAATTCAGACAAGGGACAGTTTCTTCGGAAAGAGTAATAGGGGAAACGGAATGGAACAAGAAGGTAGTCGGCGTCAGACAGACGGAAACAACTGGACGGAAAATCGGAGACAGTGGAGACAAAAAATCCTTTTCGAAACGATACGGTCTCCTTATTTTCCTTTTCTATTCCTCTTTTTCGGTTCCTTAGGCGAGTTAACGCTTTACATAGGAAATCGTGGAAGTATACTTCATAACATCACGCAACTTGCGTACACGATCCAAGACATGCCCTAAATACATCAGCGCCGCACTTTTCCAAAGAAAAAGAGAAAATGTGTGTCCATCATTCACGGCAGTCACACCTTTCCCGACCGGACTCGTTTTTTCTTAACCTTTTTACCCTTTCCCCTACTCCACAACACCCTATCTTCCCATACCCTATCCACATACGCAATCCTACTCAACTCCTTCGGTAACAAGGTCCTTCCCTAAATGTCTTGCCCTTTATTTTTCTGAGACTCGCTTTCTAATTTATTGACCAGAGCTCAAGAGAAAAAGGCAGAGTATTTTTCAGTCGAAGAGCGTGGTAAATTTCGGAAAAATTGAAGTGAAGAAATAAGGACTTTAGAGCATAAGGGTTTAAGATGCACCTTTGTTTTCATCTATGGTTCTAAGAAGAGAGTCCGTAAACTGATTTTTTGTGCGGTTTCAGAGATAGACCCAAGAATGAGAACTTGTAAACATAAACTAATGGGGTTCCTGGTTAGTTTGATGCCACTCATCGAAGGGAAAGCTAAAAACTACAGCACAGTTCCCTTAAGGCAAATATTAATTAATAATCAAAATAATATTTCTTTAATAAAAGAGAAAGATATTTTATAAATATTCCATTACACAGTATCTTATTATCCTTAGAAGCAGTAAATTTATATATCGTGGAGTAAGTTAATAAAAAGAAGATATAATCATTAATCCATATGAGATATTAAATACACCTCAAGAAATATATTTTTAATAAAGACAAATACACAGATAATTTCAAATGAAGTGACATAACTGAGACATATTTAAATATCAGCAATGAGCTCCTAATTGGAGAGGATCTTTGCTATCTTTCCGTACTCAACCACTTGCTGAAAATTGGGAACGTAATTGAATGAATGAAGTCAACACTTTCTTTAACTTCTCAAATTCTTTGCGATAATGTCATTTGACGTCGACCCAAATGGACAATCTTGCATCAACCATCATCACGCGAATCAAATTAAGCCTCGATATTCTTAACTCACATAAGAGACGTATTCCTCGTGAGACGAGCTGAACCGTCGATTTTGAATGGTCCATTCGTCGTAAAAAGATAACGATTGCACGCAAACGACCTCTGTGCACTTAAGCGCACGTAATTTTCTCCCCCAAGTCCATTCCTTAGGCGTGTGTTGCTCTAAAGTGCGCTAGTATGTGGGGTAGGCCGTTTTAACGCGTCCGTTTGGATGTGAGGGGCATGTAATAGTGGGAAGGGGTTGATGGGAAGGTCGTCTTGGAATGGGAGACAATGGCGGGCAATAATGTGCAGTCCAAGCAAATGTCACACATCGTTCCCCGCAGCGGGCCAAATGGAACATTAAACGAGCCCTTCTCCAAATGGGCACCGCCAAAATCTCTCACACACCCTGTTAAACATATTCTTAACCGAGCGAAACAACCTCACAAACTTCGCTCGTTCTGCACGATAAATTTTAGCCATCGCTCCAATATTTCGGTTATATGGTTATATGAGACGATGTTTGGCTTTTTTGACAAAAATACCTAATAAATTTTACTTTCTCCTTATCTGTAACAATCAAGCTCTATGTATGCATTTCGAAATGTATAGTTTACAAATTCAACTGAATACAATCACTTTGAGCTATTGCAGCGAGAGTGTGGAATAGAACTCTAGGAAAACCAAGTAAAAGATACACACTGCGACGAATAAAAGTATTGGAGAGTATTTTAAAAACTTTCTCTGATGTTGAGATTAAATCGCTGTTTAACTTATCATGGGATATATTAGCAAGCTGCTTGTTCCTTCAGTAGAAATTTATAAAGACAATAACAGAGAGATTTTCAGATAAAAGGGTATGCGTAGCTTAACTAATTTGCCTTTTACGCGAAATGGTAAATTTGGAGGAGAAAGGAAAACTTATTTGATGGGAAAGCTCTAAACGTAAGGACATTTTTGTTTTAGTCGTTATCTTTCTGAATAAAGGGTTGTTATCTAAACAACTTCAGCTGTATCTTTCGGTTTCGTTTAAGCAAAGTCTCGAGTTTATAGGGTTGTTTCCTATCCCTTATCTGCTTAATTAACAAAGATCTTTGTCAAAGACGAAAACTTCAGACAATGCTGTCTCGGTCTCTTCCAAATCACCATTATGGCTCAAAATCAAATGAGTAGCTGTGAAATGCTTGAAACATTAAAAATTATGATAATTTTTTAAAATAATCAGTTTATTTTTCTTTAATTAAATCCTAAAAAGAGATAAATTATGCAATCCCAGGAAGAATTAAATGGATTTATACGAAATGAATGATATTTGCGCACACAATTATCATCAAGTTCTTCCAATTACGATTTCCGTTACTTTAAAATGTATCTTCGGAAGAAAAATCACTCTTAGGAAGTAATTCATTTTCTGGTTGAAATGCATGAGAATTTCTGAATAAACATCTCGCTAAATTGGTATGAGATACTTGTGACTTCGACAAATTCGATAAATTTTTCCATGAGAAAGGGAACTTTACAGTTTCTCTGGAAAAGTAATAAATGGTTCGAAAGCGTAACTTGAGATCCGGTTTGTTTCCGGACTTATTTTTCTTCTTCGAGACATTTCCTCATTTTCACTCAAACCAGAACGGAAGTGGTAGGGAAAAGAAGGACATTTAGAAATCATAAAAGTGGAAAATTTATGATATAGAAGCAAATAATTTCCGGTTTAATTATCACTATCAATTGACCGCCTAATGAATGAGGTTCATTAAATATATCCTCATACATAAGTAAGTAAACTCGATGAACAGGAATGAAATAAATTCCACTGACATGGTTAAATAACACTTTTGTTTTAAAAAAATCATTCTTTAACCTTTATCATATCAAATTCATCACTAGTGATAGGTTTTATTTTATGTCATAGCAACAGAAAATGTGATCTATTTCATATCGCAATTATTCTTGTTGATATTGCGTCTTTTAAATGAAAATATTAAAGTAAATTCTTATAAAAAACTATTTGAAGATTTTGCTGATACGTTTCTCCTAATGTTTATCAATTGTATGAAAGAATTAAGAGGAGTAACCTTATTTGGATGAAAAATTAGATATCAGATCATGTTGAGGTATAACTAGTTGTAGTATTATTATTATACATGCAATAGTTTATTTTGGAGTATCAATTTGCATGAAAGTCTCAATTTCATAAGTGCACGGAATATGAGGCCCGGAAAAAATCCACTTGAGTATTGAGTATTAGGAAATAAATGCCAATTATATTCATGGAAAGGAAAGATTCGATGAGATGGTGTTTATCTTGTTTGAAGAAGCTACAATTGGATATATATACGAAATAAAAAATCGTATTCATTAATCAACACCTTCAATTTTCCTCTATATGATAAAATTAATGGTCCTTTCCGGTTACTTGTGATATACGAAGATGCATGAACTGTTTCAAGAGTTCAGAGGCTTAATAGAAGTTGATAAAAAATCTCTCTCTAAATGAATAAATATCTCTCTTAATGATAAAACCTTTCGGGTTAAGAGATAACCTTCGATTTAAATACTTGATTTTCTACAAGAATATCTTATATGTTATTCTTTCCAGTGGATATTTACAATAAAATACATGTACATCCGCACTGTTTCAAATTAATTTCTTATCATAATTTTTATAATTCAAGGTGAAATATTATTACTGCTTCAAATTTGTAACTAATAATTTGAATTAAAGAAAATTGCCTAGACCATCCTCATAACCAATGCAACAGATTAGGAATTTGATAAATTATAGATGTATGGTCAATTATCAATAAATATTGTAAAGAATATAGGACCCTAACTATAACATTATGAAAATGAACCGCAACAAAATATTTGCAAACCTCACAGCCGCTCTAACATCGCTCATTCTTTGCCTCATAAAACTATTCCATAAAAATGCGATTCCCTTTTAAGTCAGCACTTCGAAGGAAAATGATATCGCGGGAGCTGTCGAGGGTGGCCGACTCAAAGGGGCGTCCTTTTAACGCCCTGGGCCGTTGAACGGCACTTTGATCTCGGTCATTCGCGAACGAGATATAGTCACTGGCAAAAGACTTTTACGCTTTACTGGTGTTTACAACCAAGTTAGCGGCTCGATGAAGGCTTCTTTCTCCATCAACCAACAGCCCTCTACGATAAGTGGAGTGTGGTAACCAAAGGCGGAGATGTGTAAGAAGCACTTGAAGATTATATAGGACCGGAATGACGGCGATCATACGTCGATTTTTGCTATAGGACCAATAAAACAATGGATGCTAAGCACGTATTAGGCTCACAAAACTCATATTCCTTGTCTTGTATGACAAGGGTTTTCACTAAAGGACGCCGCTAAAAGTCTTTTTCTTCTATTCACTCGTAAAATATGTCTTCTCTCGGCAGATATATACGGAGACACGGTATTTTTATCCCTCATAAAGATAGCTATGCTGTAAACAAGGGTAGGTTAGAACGAAAGCTGAATAAGTCCATGCTGAAAGTGGTACAGAATTTAAGGAAGTGAAAATATGAATTGCGTACTTAAAATGACTTACTTTAAATGCCACGTAAGTGATTACCTTCGTGTATAAAGACGAGGCAAGAAGAGAAATGGATGACTCTTCCAGTAAAAGAAACTCCTCGGTTAACATTAAGGAAATAAGATTTCTTTTTTCAAAGATATTAACTATAATTAGTACAAAGATATTTCTGATATAACACTATAAAACCTTAAATATTAAAATTCAATAAATCAATGATCTTAGAAAAATTGAATACCTTGATTCATGAGAATGATCTCCGATTTCTTGAAAAATTTCAACCCAAAATTTGACCAAGAACCCAACTCTCGTGCAATTTTCCGGATGACAGATCTAAGAGTACTTCTCGATGTATCACAGTAAAAAAAATAAAAATCAGATCCTGGCGATTTGACTTCAGAAATAAAAAGTGCGGATTTTGATTGGTCGGAAAAGAAGAAAGAGGGGAAAATCGCACAAGGGTCGGGTGATAGGGACCAAAAAAAGGGTGTGGAAAGTGGTTCGGGGGTTACAACACAGGCGCCGGTGGTGGCGGGTGTCTAGAGATTTCGGTTGGCGATAGCGTCAGCCACCAAAAAGGTCGGCTCTTTTTCCAAGAACATCGACAATAAGAGGAAAGTTGGAATGTTTGAGGCTCTTTTCTTATCGAAATTCCTTCTTACGCATGTTTCACTTAGCAGACATTCACGATACGGTTTTATGGAGGATTTTCTACGATAACTACAGTCTACCTCAAGAAATCAATCGTTCACGATTTTCAACATAATTGGATTTTACAAGTCCAAAGAGTATTCCGAGTAATCATGTGCACCTACAGCACCATAAACCTCCGGAAATTAACTCGAAGAACTAACAGCCTTTCGATCCCGTATTATCCACACGGTTGCTACTCTTTACGCAAATAAAAGTTGATAGAATGTTATCTAATATATGTTATGATTTTGTAAAAATCTCTCTAATTAAAATAATTTTGAAATTTGTAAATAAATTCATTGACTATTTTTAAGTTAATCATTCTTTTTCAGGAGACTTGAATTAACTTGTGAGTTAACTTAAAAAGATGATTTTCTTGTCTCATTAGTAATAGAGAACCCTTGAACTATGAACATTATATTTACGATTTCAGCAATATTTCATACTTTCAAAGAATCAAGACATAATAAAATTTGTGCATAGATGACTTCTTGGTGTCCTTATTTTCCATATTAAGAATACGGAAAGGGTCAGATTTCATTTATCTCCAAAAATATTACCCATAAGGATATGAAACAAAATTTTCATCAACACAATACTTGAAGTTTAGATAATTCATCATATTATCTTTTCATAAAAAATAATATACATTTTATAATTTCATGTGATTTCGAGACGAAAAACTCGATCATTCAAACTATCCAAGGTAATTTGAGGTCATCTTCTGCTAAAATGTGGTGCATCAGAAAAAGTTTTATTATGATGTAGTAAAACGACAGAAACAAATGAGGAAGATAAGCGTTATTAGAATATCTAGTTATATTGGTTTGTTGATTTAAACTAAGACGCATCAAATGGATATCAAAGATATATAAAATAAAATAGTATTCCTAACTAAACGTAAACTTGTTGAATTGCTGATAAAAAGGATTTGCTCAATCGATGTTCTTTTTAATCCACGGACGTACTCTTTCAATAGGAAAGGATTTTGGAGTCACTGTTATTGTTAGAGGAGTAATTTTGTATGCTGCTATTATAGGTAAAAATGATTATCACGAAAAGGCCTTATTCTTGTATTTATTTCGATTGTTCTAAAAGAATTTCAGTTTCTGTCTTTTTTTCCTGAGACGACAGTTTCGTGAAATTTTGAACCTATTATTACGTTTGTTGGAGTGTTATTCTTAACGAAAGATATGGTTTAATAATTTATATATAATATAAATAATAAATATTTAGAAATATACAGAATTAATTGCGTCACATGGACGTTTTGATACACTAATTAGTATGTTTTGATAGAACATGTAATTGCAGTGGATCTTTAAATCGTAAAAGAACCACTATTATTTTAAAGTTCTTTTTTTAATTATAAGCAAGGACCACTGATCACAAAACACTCATAAATTATCTAATATGCAGGTTCAGGGAATGCAACGCCGATCAAGTTGTGATATTTAGTGACTTGCAATGGGCAACATAGTATGAAAGAGCTTTGTAATAATGAAAAAATTGCACCGTGTGTTCTTTATTAAAATTTTAGTTATCCAATTTAACTTATAAAATTTACAATTTGATTAAAAAGTTCAGTTTTATTATGAGCAGTTCAGTTTTTTAAAATTTCACGAAGGACAATTTAATGAACGGAGACGCTTCAAACCTGAAATTAGACTTTAAAGCTCATTCATACTTATGTATTTTTTATGACTAAAATATCTAGAATGAATATTCTTGATTGCAACCTAAGAATCAGCTAAAATTTTCCTTATAGATTACGTTAAAATATTGAATAATTTAAACCAGATTTATTTTAGATCTTATTTTTTGAACGTGGTAAGAGAAGTGCATGTTCAAAATTAATGAAATTGCACGAAAGGGTTTACTTAGACAAACAGGTGTAAATTTTCAACCAGAATAAGTCTTCTAGATAAAATCTGTTTTAAATCAACCCCTAGTTACTGGATCTAGTTACTGGCAAATATATGCATCTCTCGAAAGCATTAATAACCCCATTATAGGGTGATTACTATGCACGGCAGTGTTGAGGTTAAAATTATCACCGCTAAAGATTTAGATACTCTTAAGAAATAATTTCGAGTATTTTGTCCACCTGTTGGCAGAGGAGGTCAATAGTCAAATTAAACACTCAAAAAATATTTATAAAAGAAACCCAAGAACCATGACTAACGGAAAATACATAATCTGAGTATTATGTAAACGATGTTTCTTAGCACGCACGATGAGAGCCGGAAGAGCGTGAACACGGCCAACAATAGAAGTCACGAAACCGCCGTCACAATGTGAGCTCCTATTTATTTTATTCAGCTTCCGTGCATGCGGATGCTCCTAAACCAGATAATTCGTTCGATTACACTGCACATTCTTTTTTCCTTGAGCTGTCCAGGCGTAAAATCCCGCGTTGTTGAGGCATTTCTCGGAGGAAACGCTTTGTCACGAACATGCTCGTTAAAGAGCAACGAAAGAAACGGTTAACAAAAGTGTCTTGATGTAAAAATTAGACTGCTTACGTTTCATCTAGTGAATCTTTTCCATTTTGTTGAAATGAACCTATGTACGGCTTTTAGTGTTTCACCTATATCAACAAAATTACTTTCGACATTCCAAAAGCTTCTTTTCATGACGATTGGTTTAATGCCAAGAAAAATAAAAACTTCCCTTACCGTTATGGAGTTCTATAAAGTGACAGCTTCATCGATTGATTTTATGATTAATATGTATAATGTTTCATTTAAATATTCGTAAAATGCGGTTTTGTGAATTCAATATGAGATATGGTTAAATTTTACGTCTAATATTTAGATTTTACTGGAATAGTGTAACTTATCGTACAGGTTCAGCAGTTTTTCGTGAATACTATCATAAATCACATTTAATTGAAGCTGTAAATATAAATACGATATAATTTTTACTTTTTAAATAAAATTTTTCCACTTCAAGTGTAAAAATAACCTGATATCACGTGTGAACACTTCAACTCGAATGTATCTCCTAATGTTGTTTCGGACATAAAATGTTCACAGAAAGCATGTGATCTTTGAACATTTGTTCTGTGAAATTATAAAAGTAATATTCCTTACCTCTAGCTGTTTATAATAAATATATAACTGCAGCTTTCAGGATCAAATGAGGGAGTAAACAAAAATCAAAATCTTATTTGACTGTTACTTCAATTTTCTTGTACATTAAAATCTTATTTGACTGTTACTTCAATTTTCTTGTACATTAAAATTGAATCAGGTAATTATCTTCCAATATTGCAACAATATAGATAGATTTGTAATTTATATAAGGTATATAACTTTGAAAGAATTTTACCCTGGCTTTATAAAATGGCGAATGAAATAATAATGCTTTATATTCTTTTTTATTTTAATTTTGGTTAGAAATTCTGTATTGATATTTTAATAGACATAAGCATAAAACATAGATAAATGAGTTTTACATTAAGTTAACGTGATAAGAATAGAGGATTAATTAAACTGATTTTCTATCTTATTCATTTAACACTTTCTCAACTGAAAAGCATTTCTCATTGATTACAATCTAAGATATGGAAATTTTGCTTCTACTCCTTATATAATACGATCATTTAATAGGAGCATTCCATCGTAATTCATAATCTTGTCAAGGTTTCTTAATATGGTCTTAGTTGCTGACATTTCTATTTCCTTCACAACGTAGTAATTATTACGAACATCAGTCACGTTAGAAAGAGAGACGGAGCGAGACCAATTATAACGCGCTCATGAATCTATCGTCATTCCAAATATGCTTCGATCGGAAAGAAGTCGTGTGAGAGAGGTCGGTACTTATGTGAAGGTGATCCTGAATTAGAACAAATATAATGAGAGATGCGGTAGCATATGAAGCTGATGTACAAGGACGTACGCAGATTCATTTCGAAGGAACATTTAAAAGCCATTAAGAAAAGTTGAGGAATCGTATTGAGGACAGAAAAGTAACAGTTGTTGGCAATCGATTACTGGAAACTATTATTAGAACCGAAGACGACTTCTTCGACGACAGATGTAATGAAGATCCACTGGAATTTAGCCAATTGAAAGCAATTAAAAAATGTCAATTTAATATATATCTCTCCCGCTGCCCTGAACCGAAAATTCGCAAAATATTGGAAATATTTTGATCGCAATGTAAGATATTAAAATTATTAGTGTTCATCAAATAATAAATTAAAGTTTTAATCGCCTATTATATATATATATATATATATATATATATATATATATATAGGAACGTTTATTGGCAAAACTTGAGAACACAATAATTACTATTGAGGATTAAAATAAGATCAATTTTTCAACCATGAGAACTTCCTTGCAAACACACAACGAGCAGTCTCCTTCGTTGACAAAAGATAAACTACTGCACACAGGTTCCACCATTCAATAGAAACAAATGCCAGAATAAGCCATCGTCGGAAAAAGCCCGAGAATCAAACCTCAAAGAGGGATAAAGAATATGAATAGTAAAGAAGGAGAGATAGGAAGGAGAGCGGTAGATAAAGACGGTAAAAAACTGCCTCCGATGATGCCCCCAAGATACAAAAATGTGCACAAACGAAGGAGTATATGTTGTCTTCGCAATTAATCGGGCGAGCGGCGCGTAACGGTGGGCAGGCAATTTCTCACTCTTCTATCTAAGAAAAACCTCTCTTCGGACGTACAAGACTGTCGCGCGGGATTTATGAGTTCAAACGGGCTCGTGTTCATCCGTCGGTGTGCGCGTACGATTCCTCGAAACTTTTTCCGAGGCCTTTATCGCAGATCGCTACTTTGGCAACCCTTTTCTCTCTTTTCCGTGTACTCGAGAAAATTCCTCCCATATGCCATCGGGAGCCAATAGGACGGTGCATGGTCAAAGGAGTTATTCCGCCCGTAAATCATGAGCCCTGTGTAGTCGCGGCTGTTTCATTTTTGTCACCGTTTATTTCTTTCGATGTTATTACTTTGAGCTACGATATTCAGCGAACCGATAAACGTCTTTTCTTCATTTTCCATTTGGAATAAATAACATCCGTCAGCGATATTTTCAATTCGAAACCGTTCATCCCATTCCAGGAATCGCCAACTGTATCTGCGCTTTCTCAGAGCCTTTCTTAGCCGTTTTAATACGGTGAGAATATTTATCATTTTTTATCAGATACTTGCGCGATAGGCCAGGGAAAATTTCCCATCTACTCGCCTTAGAATTTATCGTTGGCGAGAGAATTGATGAGAGATTCCGCTACAAACGGTAATATATATATATGTGTATGTTGGAGGGGTCGCTCTTCATCTTCAATTTGCATGGTCATTCTCGAAGACTCCACCTAGCGTGTGATCTGCGTACCTCGGTAGTGACCTCGCAGAGCGTGCCTATTGGTTTCGTGGCGAAAGTAAAAGGATTAAACAAAAGCTCAAGGAGAAGTATCTCGAATAACAGCGTCGTGACGACTGCTTCTTGTTCTTTGCATAAGAATGCACGAACGAGACGGATTAGAACAATTTGCTCAATGGCTAAACTGAAGTAGAAAAGGTTTTACTACAAGATGAACGACATGTTTCAAAGGAAAGGTTAGAATCTTGTTAATACTTAATCACTCTGGCAAAATCGACATTCATTCCGCACTCAATTGTTACACATAATGTATATCCTCCGATTCGTCAAATGAGATGTTTTAACCATCATAAATCGGAGTACTTTCTCATTCTTAGAATGAGAAAAGTTTGTTGGAAACATGGCAATCTTCTCCAGCGATGACAATCGTGCGGAGGACTGTATAAAAATGATTTTTCATTTTAAATATTAAAGTTTATTTTTTATATTTAATAACATTTTATGTATGATATTTTCAGGAGCTATTGCATTTAATGGCATAATATCTCGTTTAAAATAATTTAACTACAAATTAACCAAAGCGTATAAAATTTTCCCAATATTTTAAGGTGGATTTTAACTATTACTAGAGGGAGATAAAATTATTGTTCCTAAATTTACTTATATTCTCAGTTTATACTCGATATTCCTTGCCCGTTATCTAAATTGAAGTGCTGTTGCCACTTCCTATTCTTATTAAACTTTAAAAACCATAAAAAATCCGCTCTGCAAATAATATGCTACGTCCGACAGTTTTTTGAAAATAACATCGAATTCAAATCGATTCAATCAGTTTTATAACATCGTTTGCATTGAGTTGTTAAAATAACAGGTTCTCTCGAGGGATTGGTTGTAGAATGTAACGCAGCACGCAATTTTCGTACACTAATTAACATTAGGTGTTAGGGAGCCCCTTTCCAAGCATTAAATTCCGAAAGAAAAACTGATAAAATCGAAATTCCGAAATATTTTTCCCGAAAGGGATTAAAATGTATTCGTGTTTTTTCCATTTTCGGTCTCGGAATGATCCCAAATAAGTAAAACAGCTGCCGCCTTGAGAAATCGACCTAAGGAAGGGGAAATAATTATGATAGGCGGATATAGCGGGACTGAAGGTTGATATAATCATCACGAATTCCGCCTTTTTCTCATTCTACACCGTTTCCCATCTCAGATATCCCCTTTCTGTTAGTCATTCCTTTCTGACGCCTTTTTTCGTCACATCCTCTGACATTCTTTTATACATGTAATTATCTCCTCTGTTTCGGACAGGTAGCCTTGTGGAAATTTCTATTTTGTCGAGATGTTAAACCGTAGGAAAGATATAACTTATATTCGATAAAATGCGTTTGAAAATTTCCTTCCGATTCTTAAATGTTAATGAAGCCGAATAATATAATGCTGCTTTCAAATCCGCACGATTTGATAATGAGACCTCCATCCAGAATGAAAATTATACGTGGCGTTTAATCGAATATGCTCTGACTCTTATGTAATGATAAATTGTAATATTAGCTATTTATGTATGTTTAAAACCTATATAAACCTTCAACAGTTGTAAATAAAATATCTTCTTCATTAAGAAAATGATTTATGAATAACGATGAAGAAAATTTTGTGGTAATCGTTATTTACGTTAACAATTTTAAATGTTGCGTTAATTAACAAAATTTTTATCATTAAACTTAAACTAAAATTGAACGGAATAGTTCAATTACATAGATTACGATAGTACTCGCGTATATTTTGGATGGTTATAGAGATTTCGAATGCATTTGAACGTTTTTTCAAATATCTACTTATAAAGAATGGACTTCAGATATAGTGTAACGGATGCTTATGAAGAGGAGGGACTAGAAGTTTCACCTGTTGGATAAATAAAAGTAGACGAAATTTGAGCATGATTACCATACATATATACATCCATGTATAAAAACTACTCTTTAATTATAAATATTTATTTATAGTCTACTAGTAAAATTGATATCAGAATTACCATATTTCATCTTAATTAGTTATATCGAGAATGAAAGAAACACGAAGTCCTCAAAAGAAGCAGACATTCGTAGTACCATTTGAGCCATTTTTTACATAGAGTCGCCAACTCTCTTAGAAGGATATATTCGGAAATAGCCCCATAACTTGATTTCCGTTTCCTAATCCCTCTTTAATCCTTCCGCTCTTTTCTACGGTGAGCGCCACCGTAACTATCTCCCTCCGGTCCGCCGAGCAAAAGTCATCGACGAAGGCTCAAATGAAAAACGAGTAGCACTGCTCCGAAGTGATAGTAAAACCGGATTAAAGACCCTTTCCACGCTACACTGACTCCTTATAGATCCTAGGCATCCATTACAAGTTGAGTGAATCACTCGAAACTCCATTTAAAACGCATCGATTTGTTCTTTCTGAAGGAATTATTTACTTTTGCAATTCGATCGGAATTTCAGCCACTCTTAATTGTGCACCTGCTCATTTAAAGTTCGTTGGAAGATACGATGATTCCCTCCACCGGATAACAATGGATCATATTAATTGAGATGGCTGTGGATAAACGAGGAGTTACTGGTAGTCGTAAACAAGTCTCGCATTACGAGGCCCCTGCCACTATAGATGGGGAGTGATAAGAACAAAGGAAATAGGTTAGGACCTAGTGAGCGATTTCAACGAGTTACGTTCGTAATGAACATTAGATTAGGGAGTTTAGATTATATTTCTTTGATAAGAGATTGTAAATTGGATAAGAGAATGATGAATAGCGCTATAAAATTAGGAAAATCATACATCGCTTGTTAATTTAGCAATAAAAGTCAAGTTTATTTGGGTTTCTGTAACATATGCTAATGTATGTGAAATAAACCGGCAGGAATTATTCTTGGTTCCGTGCGAATAATTTGATATATTCATGTGTTGAATTGTTTGCTTGAAACACCATGACGAGATTAATTTCAATGGGTCTGAAGAGCATCATGCTCTGAAAATCGAGATCCTATCATGGTGTTCAATTATATTGAAAGCTATATCATAATAATTAAATAATAAGATAAGTATTATAAGAGAAATCTTAGAAAACTAGTGACCAGTATAAAATGTGAAAGGAATGATAGGAAAATTTTTCATTGATTTTCAAAATTTTATGCCTATAACTTATGAAAGAGCAAAATCTAACTAATGACGAACGAATTTTCCAAAAAAAAAGGCTAACTACCTAACACGTATTTTATCACGAATATCGTAACACTTTATTTGTTTTATTAAGACGAGTAATTGTTATTTCCCTGCATGTCTGCGTATATAATCAAGATTTCCCTTTATTATTTTACCGATTACCGCAATGATCCAGATATTCTTCTGTATAATTAATAGATAGAAAAGGAATAGATTGAATGTTTTAGTTGAGTGTGGAGGTTTTTAAAACGGAAGAGATTTCACTAAACTGTTTAATTAAGATTATTTAGAAAATAATAGAGTTTAAATCACCCAAGCATTAATATGATATGATTAATGACCTGGATGTATTAGATCAGGAGATAGTACTACAAATACAAACTTAGTTTGATTCGGTTTAAACGAAGTTATCTCCCCCTGCCACACGCCGAAAGGCGGCTTGCAGGGTACTTATGTAGATGTAGATGTAGAAGTAATTCTCTTGCGATTCTACTACGAAAGCGTCAAACGATAGAAAAATTAATGAAAGGAGGGATATTTACTCTGTAAGGCTAAAATTACTGTAAGTCGCGGGTTTAACTTCAAAATTCGGACTTCATTTGTGAAATTTCTACCAACGAGGATATTAATTACAGTAAAGTAATAGGTAATAACTCAAGCAAATCGCTGTCTCCTTCTTAGATGGATCTCTCCATACCGGGTGATGATTGGAGAGAAATGACCCTATGGTGTGTAGAAAACCACTGGTCCGCTCTCATTCATCAAAACAATCCGCAACCACTGCATCTCCCCATCTGCCACAGACCTCCAGTCCATAACTCCGGGAGGGCAAACCACCGACACCACGTCTGATGATGACCCAAGGCCGCAAACTTACATTTCTCTCCCCCATCTCTTTCAGCACCCACATTCCCCATTGCACATTAAAGACCGCTTTCCCTCAAACTATAGCCCGTTTCGGTCTTCCAACGCCCTTTTGGTCTCTGACCACATTGTTAGTTAACTTCAATGAATTCCGTGTCAAGATGAAGTTACACAGAGAATGATATAATGGGATAACAGCTGTTGAATACCTCGGATGTGAATACCCTTACGAATTCGTATCTCTAGTCACTTGCTTTACCTTTATTGTCATAATGAAATAATTTTATGACTAAGTTATGTAGGTTATCGCGCACGCCATCTTTCTCCTTGACGTTAACAAGAGGAGCTCATTTCGTTTTTAATCGAGAACATAAATCATAGACTGTTTGACTAATTGTTTTGATGTAAAGTTTGAACCTCTTTAATTAATTGCCTGAACGTAAGAGAACAATCTTGAGCTAATTTTACTGAAAAAGTGACATGAAAATAAGACAGAATTGGTTTGAGAACACAAGATGATTTTCTGAGGTTTTAATTGGACGTAAGATAAAAATTACAAAGCCTTTAATTACTTGTATTTAAAGTATTCTTTCAATCTGAAATTGGTCTCGGTACGTGAAAAGTTTTTTTTACTTTTAATGAAATGTAGGTATTGAGAAAAATCATCATTGATATAATCAAAATGATTATTTTATCAAAAACCATCCTCTTTTATAATTATAAGTAATAATTTAAATACATACTGATCGAAGAAGGTGAATGAATTTATATAAGTAAAATTTGGAAATGTTAATATCATTGTTGTATGTAAGAAGCAGTAAAAATGACAAGGAAATAACCCAGGGCTAGAAATCAAAATGATCTTCCGCTAAGAAAACGAACAACAGCTGAACATAAGTGGCGATAGAGTGATATTATGGAAAAGAGCTCAGTAATTATGTCTTCTCGCTGCTGAACATAAATTGAAACTTCAATAAAGCTTATCAGATTTTAAAATTATGCATCTTACTGCGCAAGAATCAGATTTATTTTATTTTTGAGATTAAATAGTGAAGAATAGAATGAAATTCCAAGATAAAAACCAACGAAGCAATGCGAAGCAGAAGAAATGAAAGAGGTACAAAATGAGATTAAGCTTTCCGATAAGCAGGTGTAAGCGAAACGTCGAGAGCGGAAAAATAGACAAGTTATGAAAGTAATCACGTATCTTAAGACGGTTATTTGGTGCAAAAACAAGGGAGAACAGCTCAGTGCCAATTAAAGAATATCCTGAGGTAATGAGTGGGATCTGAAGCACGCCAATCTCTCGCCCACGCAAGCAATACACCGACCTCCTGGGAAAAGGGGATGAATGTAGAAATGTAGTCGTGAGATGAAATTCTTCGAATTTCTCACAAGCTGTCATGTTACCAAAATCAAAAGTAACATCTTGCTTTCGATACCATGAATTCAATTCCAGGGCTAAAGTAATAAGAACAAGTGCTTCACGATCCGCGGTTAACTTAAGCAGAGTTATGTAATCTTGGCAGAAGTAATTACCGCACCAAACAATTAACTGATAAAATTCAAAGTAGTGATTTAAATGGAATTTTAAATGCATGAACTACAGGCTATGGGTCTATGTTCTTAATGCATGGTATTTCCAAGGTATTTAATAATATTTACACTACTTTCTGCAAAATCTTCACGTAGAGACCAAGAATAAGATTTCTAGAGAAAATTGTTCTATCAAAATCATAAAAACCTTAATGTGTATTGTGAAAATAAGCACGAGAATCGAATATAAAAGGTTTAAATTATTGTATTTAAAATTAATTCCTCTTGAAAATTATAAAAAGGAAATTTAATGGAAGAGAATCTGAGGATGATCTTATGGGGAATAAATGCTCTCACCTGTTATTTACCAGAGAATTTTGGGAGATATCGATCTCTTTACTTCAGCTACTAATTTCAATCAATTGGTGAGTTTTCATCGCATCTCTTTTTCCTTTGTTTCATGAAATATGCATGTGGAGATCTGAACATTAAATATTACTTATAAAGGCGAGGTTCGAATGCTATTTGATTTAATTACAGTTTAAACAAAGATTAATCGGGATTTGTGAGAAAATAAAAATCCATTTGAAAGACATTCCAGCTAACACACAAAATATAGCAAAATCTTATCTTCGTAGCTAAAAATTGTAACAATTTTTGCTCCACTGAAAGGAAACGTAACAGTAATTTGGAAAAACCTCTCGCCGCCACCCTCGTGAAGTGAAGTAGTATATAAAGATGAAGTGGTGAAAGAATAAAATGAAGAGGATTCGAAGGGGAGCATAGTTAAGGGAGTGAGTGCAACTGAGAGATAATAAATCTCACTCGTTTCAAACGCACTGGTGGGTGGAGTCTTCCGCGTTTGTTACTTAGCATCCAACAATGAAGCGGGGTGGTCTTATTATTGTTATTGGCCATTGTGCACTTCCCATCGCTCCGTCTTAGGAGATGACGTGTAATACTGGGGCGGAACACGGTGTCGGATCTTTGGAGAATACACTTTACAAATAGGAATTCGTTTTTATAACGGATCAAGAAAAGAAGGAAACAAAAGAAAGGATCTAGAACAATGTATTCAAACCATTGCCGTGAAATAATTTTTTTCCGCAAAAAAAGCGTGAAGATGTTTTCAAATTTAGATTAACACATAAATGGATTTTTGGAACCCTTTGTTTCGGTAAATGGCGGAAGTCGTAAAGTAGAGGATATTCTGAGAATGCGAAATTTTCTCCAGGTATTTTGAGAGGTGTTTTATAGTCGAGCAAAAATTAGCATAAATTGAAGAGTATGCCCCTTCGTCTAACACCGTTTGTTTTTCATCCATTTCCGACAGATATGAAAAATAGAAAGTTTACTTAAATATACACAAGAGAGATTTTACTAGAAAGATACTGAACATAAATTCACTTTTCATTGCTCAAAGACAATGTGACAGGTATTCAACATAAATGGAATAATAACCTACATTATAAGTTAAAATATTCATACGCGAGAATGTTCATACATTTCCGAAAACTGAGAATTTCCACAAAATTTTGAGTACATAGGTTTACTTTAGTTAAAATATGAAATATGAAAAAAAACCATGCTGTGTTATATTTTGTCGTACTCAGCTTTTAGACTATTTGATTCACTTCAAACGCACTATCTAAACGTATATATTAGTCGATTTTTTGTGGTTTGCAATTGATGAATCAGTCGTATGATCTATGTCTCCGGTCGTTATACATATGATTAACTTTGCAGAGCATTTAAAAGATCTATCCCTGATGCAGAGGCGTCGAATTGTATTCTGTCTGCAAGAAAATCGGCCCTAAATGAGACCGTTGCCATTTCCAGAGGTCGTTCATACGAAACTAACAATTATTCTGTTTTATTAATTCAGCTGAATTATTTTTCTGATAGCTGGATTTTTTTCTTGCTGCATAAAGTTATGGAAACCATTATAGTATTTGAATTAGCTCATAAAAATTACTTTTCGTACTCTTTCTTCTATAAATACATACTTTGCTGACGATATTATCTATATCTAAGAACTATATTCATAACGCCAGTAAATTGGCTGGAATTAGTATTTCCCCAAAGTTAACAGTGGAAAATCGGCAGATCAATCTTAAAGTTTCGGAGGATACAATCGAATGCTATGCGCAATTGACTTTATATCAGCACATTATCACGATTAACTCGTAAAAAGAGTTTATTATCGATTCCCTACTGTTCATTAAAAAGTCTTTGGGATATTTGGAAGATATTTAGCAGTAAAAGAGAGAGGAGGTGCTCGAGAGCGGAAAAATATGAAGAGACAGAGGAGGTTCGAAAAAGGAGGGAGAAGACACAGAGAATCCTGGGAAAAGCCTAAAGCGTCAGGCGCATCCGTTTACCCAGGCTGTTTACCTTCGTGTGATTTATCGGCGGGAACGGATTACTGGCTGCAAACCACCCCTTCCTTCTCACACCCTCAGCCGTGCATTCGTCGCCTTACGGAAAGAAACGGTGGGGAGGGGGCTTGGACGGAATAGAGATTTGGCGGTGTGTGCTTAGGCGGAATGAGGGATGAGGTTCTGAGAGGGCGGAGGAGACGAAATAAAAATTACTGGGTTTCGGGACGAGGGTGAGAAGATGACAGAGAGGGAAGCTGTTTGGGATGAAGAATCTGTATGGATGGGTTGTAAAAAAGTTTGAAGACGGCTAAATGTGGCGGGATAAATTAAGCTCTGCTGCGATGGACTCTTTCTTGAGGGAGCCCTCGATGTTTATAGCTAACCTATACGTTCCTTGCCAAAAATATTTTACACGAGCGCGTATTTCGTGTTTCTTTCTTGGACGCAGAATTATTGAACTCTCTTTGCGTGGATATTAAGGGATTTATTAGTCGTAGACCCTTATTTTATCTTGCGGTCTCTTTCACGGCGGTGGTGAGAAATAATGGGCGTGTGGAAGAAATTATGTGGAATTCTGTTGCCGCTACAGTTGCCGGAATGGATTTTAAACATTTTCAAAATGTGATACTCTTGACGTATTTAGTCATGTTAAGGAAAATTATGGCCATAAATTATGACAAGATTTTTCAAGGGAATTCAGAAACTTTCCGACATTACTGTATCCCAGTTATAATGCTTCTTTCGAAACGCATGGATGCAATATCTTAAGAGTATTTTCGCGGTTTCGTTTAATTTATTAACAAACTTAAGAAATGTTCAGTTATCATTTTTAATTATCTTTAGTAACAAAAACCATAACTCCTAATATAAATATCAGTTATTGTGGCGAATACTTCATATGTGAGCTAAGTTTTACATATTGAATGTTAAACACATAAAGACAGTATTGATTATACATATAATGAAATAATTTCAATCGATCTTCGAGACTCTTAAAAACTTTATTTTCGAAATATTTGATTTTTATTATTCATAATATCCCATTGAAATTATGTTGGGTGGCAAATTTGCAACGGTTGAGGGGGTAAGACATGTACATTCAGTACTAGCCCAAAGTTTGAGGGAAAAACCTATTATCAAGATTTGTACCAAATTTGTACTTGCATTTCAATAAATCGCTTTTCAAATAATCGCAATAAATCCCATGAAATATTTCACCAAAAAACAATATTTCCATAAGCTTGAAAGGAAAGAAGATGATTAAATCTTGTTTTTCTGATAGCCAAATTATGAATTTAATGATATTTGCGAATTATATTTCAGAAATAAAAACATTTTAACAGCATCATAAAATAAATAAATAAAAATACCAATTCAGCAAATATTTATTTTCTAGTTAAATGTGAAACTCCTTATGCGCCATGATAATTTTATGATGAGATGGGAACCATTAGAATTGAGAAGATCAAAGCGTAGATTAGATTTGCTAAATAGATTCAAAGAAGAAACGTTCAAGGAAGACGTAGTACAGATATGCTATATAGGTCGATCAGATAGAACGAACAAAATAAGGGAAATAGATGCGAAAACCGACCGATTTAAAAGTTCGTTTTTCCCTCGAACAATACGCGAAAATAATCGTTTAGAGAAGTAAATTCACGGTGCATGCACCCCCTGCCACACACCGAAAGGTGGCTCGCAGGGTATCTACATAGACATCGACAATGAATCTAAATCCCGAAGAGTTGTCAATGATAATAATAATGAGGCACGATTATTTTTGCTACGGAAGTTAAAAATAAATTTATTAATTTCTAATTAAATGAAAGGAATTGTCTATTTTCTACTTTCTAGGTTGTTCCCTCGTTCGTAGGAAAGCATTTGGTTCGCCGAGTAGTCGAAAGGTATAGGAATCTAGAATTTATCTTCAGGACTCCCTTCAAAATCCTAAAATCACTGCATAGTTACCGTAGCGTGACCACGTAACATTCCCTTGTGTCAACACATATATTTCACTCATACTTTCTTTCCTTCTTCCTGCAAATAACCTCCTTTTCAAATTTCATCCCCTCCATCCTATAATCTTTCCTACAGAAACCTTTCACCTCCTCCCCTTCAAATCCATTCACAAGGCCCATCCTCTGGTCATCAGTCATCCCGTCTTTTCAGTCCCACCCCCTTTCCGTGGTCCACCTCTTCAAGACCCTTGCAGAGCACTTCCGCACAAGACCTTAAACCCGAAAACATCTGGCTGAAGCAAAAGCGATGTGTACACTCCCGTGTTATACGAGACGTAAGGGACCTATGGAAATTTCTTCAAATGCCTTAACGACTTCGTGACGAAATTTGTGCGCCACTTTCGCGTCCATATTCGGACGTGCGAAGGTATCGAGTCCATCTGCGAAATACACTCTGTTGAATAAGTACACGTGGGAATGGTTCTGAAAATTTATCAATGATTTACGACCGGATGAACGTCAAATCGAGATTATAAAAGAGAGTGGGGAAAGAAGAACTGCTGAGGACTAAGCACATTTGGGAGTCCTTTTGAATGTCCGGTTATGAGATTAAACCCCAAAGTGCAACATTTGCATTGTCAGAGGGCACGAAACGGCATCCGGAACAAAAGCTACGGTGCGAGTGTAATCCCTTTAACGAATACCGGCGTGTAATTACTTGTAATACATTCACTTTCACGGCTTTAAAAACGCATGCATTACTTTCGTGTGGCGAATGTCAGGCAAGACCGTTTCTAAGGCAGACTATTTGAATCTGTCGGATTAGCTAACCAGAGATAGCGTTTGAAAAGGTCCAGGTGCAAGCTTCAAAAATGTTGATTCCATGTCACCAGGTGGCAGAGAGTTTGCCATGTAAGAAATAGAGCTTTTTGTAAGGAGAAAAATTTTCAATAATAAATGGGTAGTTATCAAGTATTAAATATCTAAATCTGAGCAATGATTAAAAATTATTAATAGAAAGATGACACATTTATATATTTATATGCATATTGTCTACGTTATTGACTTCAGCATATATATAAATGAATAGCCTTAAAAATAAGTTTGCGTGATGAAATCTATATATTATATACATATACATGTATTCTTTGCGTAAGAAAATCATAAAATCTAATCGGACCTTCGAATAGACCTAATTCCTTTTTAAAATATGACAAAGATAGATGAATACTTCTAAAATGTTAAAATATCAAATTTAAATTGTAAATAAAATAAAACTCTATTTGAATCAATTAAAGCGCTGTTTATATGAATGAATCTAGAGCATCATCGCTTCATCTTGAGAATATCTAAAGAGAAAACGATGAATTTACGAATCTAGCGTCGTACATGACTTAAACTTCAGCTTTCTTCAGTCCGGCAAAATCGGTATTTTATTTTGAAATTTGCCCTTTTTTTTAACATGAATACATATTTACAGGACCATTTCTTGATATTTTCTTGAAATTTTCATAAATAAATCAGAAACTTATCATTTATTTTTGCTAATAACACAACATATTATTAAATTCTCCTTATTCTGCATAACAGTTGAGGAACTTTTAGCATAATTTGTTTAATTTTATTGACATATAATAATTAAAAAAAATGAATCATTTTTATGAAGGTGGTTGATGATCTCAGACTTTGTAATTATCTTCGGTATAAAAATTGGCAAATGATGGGGAAAAATTTAAACTAAATGACTGTCGCTTAGACATTTCTCATAATTTGTTTTTTTTTTGATACACAATAATCATTCGAGAATCCTAAATAGAAATAATTCAAATAGTCATTGACAAACTCGTCAAATGGATTTTCATTTTCACCTCACGTCAGTCTAAGAATGAACACTACTCAATGTCAACTAAGGCAAAAATATAGGGTCAGAGGAACAAATTTTGAGTTGTAGCAAACAAATAATACAAATGAATAACATAACAAAAGCTGTTCCTGAAGGACAATATAAAGTACGAAAGTACAATTTCATAGTGTTTTATTTGTTTTTTCGGCTGCTAAGATCCCTTATTCGAGCTCACGTCATCGCTGTAAAAGGTTACGAAACACATTCATAATTCAAAGTTTCCATTATTCGAAAGATATTTTCCGCATCGCAAAATGATATCCAGCATTGTTTCTCCTCCTTAGGAGAATATAGCCATTCCAAATACCATCCCATAAAGCTAAGGCTGTATAAAAAATACGACTCCCTCGCATCTTCTTCCCATTACATTCTCCTCCGTTTCTTCATAGAAATAGTGGACCATTTGTCCCCTCACAAACCGAACGTTCTGGCATTTTTTTCCAATCCTTTTCTGTCATCATTTCCATCCGTTATTTCACTTCAAGGAGTCTCATCCTCTTGCAGTTATTCTCTCCCTCTGGGACACGGATTTCTCTATGTCCCTACAAGACACTCAAGTTTGGCCCACATTCCAGGGAAGAGATGTCCCTCCCACTATCACACTTACCAGCAGATCTCTCATCGGTACCTTCTCCGAGATCCTGCCAAGTGCTTTTGAATCACTTCGGGAATGTGAAAGACGATAATTATTTAAGATTAGGTGAAAAGTATTGCACTGCAAAATCTCCCTTAAGTTAAAGACTGTAGTATTCTATAATATTATTTGAAGAACTATTAAATATTATCTACATTACATTATAATATATTGTCTTATTTGTAAATTTCAAATTTCACTCAGGAAACTACAATTTCTCAATAAAAGTTCAATAACTTATCAATGGTCTTTCATTTACATTCAATAAGAGAGGACAAATACAATAATATATTAATTACCACTATAACTATAGAATACCAATCTCATGGAAAATTGTTATGAATATAGAACGTCATTTTATGATTTATCGAATCTGTAAGTTTAACAATTAAAATATCTTACTCAATTGCTTTTCTACACTTACACTGTTTCTATATAATACTGTTTAAGCGATTGTACTTAAATTTTGAATGTAAATATAAATTTCATAGTAATGGTAATGGTAAAAAGGTATATAGCATGGAATTGCCCTTTTTAAAGGATAATTTTACGATGGTATTAATGTCGTGTGTAAAACAAAATTTAAATTTAAATACGATATTAATCTTTATATTGTCATTCTATACTTTGGTCATGAACAAAAACTAAATATCCCATCACCTATTCCGTAAACTCAGTTTCTCCCAAAATCAAACGCTAATCACTAAAGCTGAAGTACCTTTGCCCTCTTCTTCAGCCTCTACTATACAGTCGGTAAGAAAGGAGCGTGTAAGCCAGCGAATAAAACATACATCTGTAAAGGAGCGAGATCTCAGCTGAACATTATGACTCCTTACCCATGACACAGCATTCGTTTACGTATGGACTGATCACTACTTCATTCTGCACTTACGAACTTCAATACCAGAAAAATGGAAATATTTTGGAGACCTCGTCTCTCTTTTGTCGAAAATCCTCGAGGGAAACATCGCACCAACGAAATTCGTTCTTCCATTTACGCGTCCCCACAAAGGAATCTATTCCTCCGCCGTTTCTCCGACTCAAAGTTTATATACCTGAATAATTCATGTTGTTCGGTTGTCATGGCCAGGTTTTGCTCGATTTGTTACGACGGGTCGCGAAGGAGGAGCTGCTAAAATCACGGACATGTGTTCTCGCGAATGATGGACGAGAGAAACGACTTGGTCGAGTACCATAGGAACAACCGAATCCTGGATAAACAGGCTTTTTTTAAAGAGGGTCGTTGATGGAAATGAAGCAGTATGAAAAAACCGCCAAGAGGGAAGGTTTTTGGGGATGTTTCGTCGAAAAGTTGTGTGAGGACATCCGACTGAGTGTAGGCAAACATGACGCGAGGACAACGATTCGACGTTACGAATAAATGACGAGCGATAAAACAAAATGTGCGAGTTCTTCAAAAAAATTTCTGCGAACGATGGAGATTTATTTCTTGATCGTAAAAAGGAATCGTTGTTCGGCAATGGCATATGATTCTTCGTGTTTGAGTTAGCGTCGAATTATGGCTTAATATCGAGGGACTGTTGATGATAATGTACCGATCGAGCGTCTAAACATTCGAACCGTGGAAAAAAAAGAAAACGTGCGAACCTACTTGTATCCGAACCGACTCATCTCTTCATTAATCGAACACTGAATCGGATAGCGGTTATCATGGACGTGTATGGATTAAATAGTTTTTCGGGATTCATACAACAATGAGTAAATTACTTTAACTGTTAACTTTCTGTAGTCAAACCCCAATTGAAATATATGCTTTATGTTTTCTTCAATTTTTATTCACTTCGAGTTGTGATAAAAATCATATATCGCATTTAACGGCATGGAAGATGCACCCTCATTAAGTAGGCCATACTCAAGAAATAAAATTCAAATAGTTCGTGAATTATCGCTTTACCACAATAACATAATGGCTTACTACTGCTCTGTTTCCATGCACTTTAGGATAATGTAACACTCATAGTTTGTACTGAATGCTGTAGCTTAATATCGTCTTACCTTTAATCATATTTCCGAGGGTATTTTTTAAAAATAATTTTAAGCACAGAAACCGATACCTTCACATATAAGGTATACATTTTTGAGAACTAATTTATGAAAGAAAGGGCGTCTTATATGCCATCAAATACGGTAATTGCGAAATGTTTCTCACATGATGAAAATGATCATACATAATATCTAATATGAATTTTTTTCAAAACATAATTAAAATATTAGCGTTTAAGAATATGAACTTTGGAAATTTTTAAATGTAAGCGTTATAAAAATATAATCTCACATTATATGAAAGAAGAAAGTAAAATTCTGTTTTTTTGTCTCATCACTGGGTCTTAGTTTGTTGTCTAATCTAAATGAGAATATTTTCATTTCGAATAAAATTATCACCATATCTAACATGCTAGTTATTCGAAATAATTTTATTTTTTTCCCAGGTAAGCAATCCTCGTATTTTTGCTCTTTGTGGACATGTATTTCTCTGAAAATTCCCCCGCAACATCAACCTTTTGCATTGTTCGGTTGTTTTCGTACCTCTTTTCCATTCTTCTCTCACTTATCAGTCGAACGATGCTCCCCCAACTTGCTAACCCCATAATTTTTACCGATCCATCCCATTGCATAATTCTGTCATCGAACGCCAGACAACGGCGAATGATGACTGGATTTCTCACCTTCCATTCGTTTTCTACGTCCTCATCCGTGTCTTCTGCCTCATTCCACCCTATCTTTCTTCGACACCATCAAATACATCCCTCCCAGTGTATAAACCCCTGTTCCATGCACTCTTTCCCCATGCATTTGGAAACAAAGAAAACCAGCATCTGTTAGCAGATGGGATATATTACTCTTGGAAGGCTCGCATTATATGTTCGTACGAAATTAATCAAGCAACCCCTTATCCGAACCGTAAATTTATATCTCACTGCTCTGTAAAGAGGATGGATGTAACGGATCGAATTAGAATTTCTTTTCTCTCGGATTATCTGTTGGTGTCGTTGGCCTAATGGATTGAGTGCCTGTGTATGAAATCGTATTTTCGATGGCGCTTAAGTAATGGATGTTCGTGATGTGTTTTTATTCGCTGTTTACCAGTCCATCGAAGATCATTAATGACGATCCCTTCGGTGATAAACATTATGTTCGGTCATCGGAAAACCACGGATAACATTTTGTGGCACGTTAATGTATATTACGGATGTTTTATGAAGAATGGGACCTTCGTGATGTAAGATATTGTTTCGTATCCATGTTTAAAATCGAACACGATTGACATCAAGGATGGATTAGCTCCGTTATTATTTGATAGTAAGGGTTTAAATGAAATGCAAACTTTGAAATTGTTAGATCGTTAAGTTATTAATATAGCCAAATTATTAACATGAAAAAGAGATGTAAGATCTGTAACTTAGTTACGCATTAGTTGTAGTAAAAATGTGACTGTGATTCTAATAATAAACGTTTTATTTGGAATAAAGCCAAGTTCTGACAAAAGCAGCAAAATTTTTGAAGAACTGAAGAAAATTAAGTGATTGCTATATTGTGCAATTGTACCATTTTAAATGAAAGTGAATTTGAAGTTTAGCTGAAATCGCTTAAGTGCATTAACGAAAAGGAAAAAGATGATCAAATTAAACCTTCAATTGAATTCAGTGATATATTTTATTACATATTTCAGATGAAAGAAATTTCATCCATCAAAACAAAGCGTAAGAGTGAACAATCATAATTACGAATCCATGAACAATGTGCTTGGTTGGAACCCTGATAGAGTGCTTCACATTGTGCCATTGTGCGTGTGAGAAGTGCTAACGACCAAAAGGCGTGTTTTCGTTCCTGATGACACAAATTGTGTTCTGAGAATCCATTTCTCAATTTCTCCATTTTGTTCTTTGTCACTCACCTCCTTTCTGTAAGCAAACGGTGACAAAGTTGGACTGGAAAAGGGTCAAACTTCGGCTACACGTGTTCCATATATTCAGGACTTTCACCGAATTCCCTTGTGCACAACGAACGTGATCTAAGACTCCTCCAAGGATGGCGCTGAAGATATTACGAACGTGTACTTATACCTAAAAAGGTGAAATTTCTCCCAAAGACGATTAATAGAATAGATAATAAATGGATTAGAAAGTGCCGGAAACACATTCCAATGCTTCTCAATTTCCAATTATACTTCATTGGATTATATATCTTCTAATTAAAAAATACGATAATTCAGAATTTTCTACCAATAAGACCCATCTTTTAGAGGAATTTCAAGTATAATAATCAAATTTTCGCACAATTAATAAAGCTTCTGAAGATTTCTGAAATCACGTACATATCTCATAACTGTGGTGCTCAATTCTGTCTATATAATAATTTAACTCTTATCGCTGCATATACCAGGTGTCAAGCAATATCACATTAATATCCTGCGATATAAGGAAGATTAATTTTGTGGGTCCAAGATATGGTTTAATATAGACTTTTTGAACCTTTATTGGGAAACATATTGAATCGGGATCCTAGGAAATAGAGTAAAAACTAAAGTATAGATGTAATTTAGGATTTAACGTAATTATGAACATAATTCACGATAAAGAGAGAAAGAAATGCTCTATAATTGTCAAACAAAAACACCTCCGTAGATTTTATATAAATTCATAATTCCCAATCCTGTAATATTTTTTAAAGATTTGAAGGCAGAATAACTTAAAATGAATTCAGAAAGTATTATAAATTAATTTAAAATTCAACCTTTGTCTCTAGGATAATGTAAAGAATTTTAAAAAATTATCAACGATTAAATGTCCCCAAAGTAATCCGTATTCCCTGAAGAAAAACCGAGTACTGTTCGGCACGAAGGTAGATAGATAATTGAATTTATTTTTGCGAAATTGGAACTATTGATTCCCATCATCTATTTAAGCAAATGCTACATAAAAATTAAATTTCATTAAATATTTTAATAATACATATCAAATACTATAAAATACAAGTATAAACATCGAAAATACACTACAATACATTTAAACCATTAATATTTTTTTAAATAAATATTACATGACAAAAGAGAGAAATAGCTACCGATACAAAACTTAAATTCATGAAGATATTGAGATCATACATAACGACCAGCGTAGTATATAATAATTATATACGAAGTACGTGTTTGCTTCTTAAATGATTTAGGGGATAGCGAATAATAGCGGAAAGTGCGTTTCAGTTTCGGCAAGCGGTGGTATTAATTTATTTTTTATATTTATCAGGTTTGTGTTATTTGCATTGATTGTGTTGCTATAGTTTGACATTGACGCACTGTGCTCATATAGAAAGATCTTACGATATTTTATACTCGGAAATCCGGAGATATTTGTTTGAGTCGTAAATGTAATATAATTCCAACCGCTTCTTCCCGTGAATAATTCAACATAAGGAACTCCATAATGTTTGTAGAGATAGGACACTATGCGTGAAAGTCATATTTCCAATTTATCTCGTAAGGATAAATTGTGAGATAAAAAATATGAGAAATATCCAATTCCAACGGAGTCACACACTCAAACACGCATGAGCACGAAACAGGTCATTCGATTGAATGAAACCAATATGCGACGCTATGTAAACTGACATCGGGAGACGAAGTGATAACACCTCGCAAAATTCAATCGAGTTCTCCTTTCCTATCAATACATAGGCTCACATCCACTCTCGTACAAATGTGCGAGGGGCGAACGCTTTGATGTAAGGGCACACAAAAAAGGAAAGCTCTCAATATAAAACATATCTGCAAATCATACCAATGAAGTAGAATCATATGTTTTGTGAAGAGATTTTCTTCTCTTAAGGCTATTCATTTTTTAATTACTCGTATATATATTTACTTTTGGCAGCGTCATTAGTGTTAATTAAAATTAATGATAGGATCGTATGTATAAGGAGAGGGGCAATTAGAAATAAGAAATTCTTGAGAGCTAATCGATAAATATGTTAATATTCGTTCCAATACTTTATATTATATTCTTATGTATTATTTTAAATCTTAATCTTAGCCTTAATATTCGGTACGAGGGCAAAACATCAACTTTCAATTTTCTGCTAGGAATTGTTTCAATATTTCTTTCCTCAGAAGCAATATAGACATAAAGTAGAATTATATTTTGATCATTCTTAATACAGGTCATATCCACATTTGAATTCTATATTTCTCGCGTTAATATTCCTCGATAGTTTAATCTAAAATGATCAACTCCAAAGCCTCATTATTTAATATCATATTTAATTGACATAAAAGTCAGAACTATGACACAAAACTTACCTTTACAAACTAAAATTGCAATAGATTTTGTTTCGGGTGATAGAACATTCAGAACGAAGAAAAACTAATCAAAAACTCCGAATTCCAAACTTAGTGACGTAAGAAAGTCTAAAAGTAAACATGCAAAACGTACGGAGGCAGCAAAATTTGTCGGAGAGATGAAAAAACAATGTTCGATGATGAAAGAACCAGATGAATATGTGTGAGGAATGTACGACAGAATGAAATAGATGTGGGTTCGCCGATGGGAATAAATAAAAATGTCAGCAGAGATATGTTTGAATAGAGGCGGCGAAGAGAGAGAAGGATTGAGTGTGGTTGATAGGAAGAAACGCTGACATGGAAGATGACTTGGAGTACTAAAACCGATATATAAATACCCTTGTATTGATATAAATATATGAAATCAAAATAAGAGAGCTGAGCAAATAGGTGGCCGTAATTGAAATCTTCGGACCATCGAGGGACGGAAATGTGGTCCAGAGAGAGCACGTAAGATTTACATAGAGGGGAAAGAGAGAAATAAGGAGTAGACAAAGGAAAAATAAACAGGAGGAAGGGACACTGGCGATAATGGGAGGAATATATGGGAGACTGGGAAGGCTGAATAAGTGGAGGGGTAGCGGTAGAGAGGCAAAAAGGATTGCGAGCAAACACTCGTCAAAGTCGGACCAATCAAACTCTTCAGAGGGAGATATTCGAAGGAGGGAAAACTGCAAAGGGGCATCGGAAAAAAAAGAGAGTGCTAAAGGGACTAAAACTATTCCGTGATGCTTGGGTACTATCGGGGATTGAGACGCGCATACGAATCCGTGCAAATCCGACGCCACCCGCGGCGTAAATGAATAATAAAAAATATACGAGTGACAGAGTCTATACACAGTATCGGAAGATTATTTTCCTCCTTAATCCGCCAATTTATTTGCTCCTACTGAAAGCTGTGCCTGACAATTAGCGGCTGCAGAGGGATCTTTTCTTCCACATGGGGGAGAGATAGGCGCAGAGGAAGTTTGGTGAAGTAAAAGAGCGACGCATTTGTGAAGAAAGGCCGTATGGGTCCCAATTGGGTATTGGTGAGTGATGGGAAGTCGTCTGGTGGTCACGAAAAGTATATCGCCCTGATGAAGGGTGGACGGTTGAGAGTCGAGGGAGATGAAACACGTGGAAAAGAGGTCGAGACCTGAAATCATAAGTAGTGGCGGAAAATTGAACGTTTGTACGTGGTCGTTCTTGGGTCCCCACTTTATTAGTCCATTACGTAAGAAACATAGTGACAGATGAAACACAATATTTGTTTTCCCACGACTTTGAACTTTTCAGAATAATTTGAAATTGAAACAAATGAATGTACATCACAACTCAGACATTCAGAATGGGATTTTAGAGGGATGAATAATTTGAAGTGGATATTACAAGACAGATTTTAAAATTTTTAGTGTGAAATCATCTTGAATACATTTAGAAAGATAAATTGAATAAATCACGTGAAGTTTTATGGTAGTACATTTTGAGAAACGTTGAAGTACAACGCCAATAATAAAGTATAGTAACGGAAGAAAACTCAGTGTGATAAATATCGTTATATCGAATTTTAGAGAATGGTCAAAGGTTTGGGAGAACATGATTAAATTAAAAGAGGCACAGGAAAGCAAACATGATACGTATATTTCAGTTTCCATAACGTTTATAGAATATAAATATTATTCATAATTTTTCCATTTTCCCATCTTTTAATTTTATATATTACAGAGAATATAATATATCGTAATGTACTATTAACTTCATTATGTCATCATACCGGAGGATGAATTAAATTATATGTTGTAAAAACCTTCAATGAATATTATCTGTGTGTTTTCCATAATTGAGGTATATTAAATGACTTTAATAAGAATTTAAATTGTTAGTCAATTTAAGGCAGGGATGCGCAACCTTTCCGCTATTGACGGCCGCACTACAGACTTTTTACTTCAGGAACGGCCGCCAGTAAGTCCTAGTAAACTTAAAAATGCTTTATAATTTATGTAAATATATACAAATTTCACATAAAAATGGAGTATGATATGTGAAATATTCAACTTACTGGTCTACATGTGTAAAAAATTTTTGCGTTGCTTAATTTGGTATAAAATAAAAGTTTTACTGCAATTGTCCACACAAACACGGCCGCCAAAGTACTTGCCCACGGCCGCAAAGGACTGTACGGCCGCAGGTTGCGCACCCCTGATTTAAGGGTTTAATAATTACTTTTAATAAATAACTTTTAGGAGATATACGATATAAATATCATTTTTAATAATAAAATTTAAACCTTAAAATAGTAAGAGAATTATTCTCTATTATTTTTTAATTTAATCAAATAGAAAACAAATGAATGAGAAGAATATCAATTTTCCTTCGACAATCGATGTTTGAATGGCAAATTTGAAACATTGGTGTAAGTAATACAAAACGATCACATAAGTGTGTAGAGGTGATGAAGAGGAAGACATTTTTGGCAATTAAATTAAAAGACGCAGTATTAGTATTTGAAGGCAGAATATTAAATTTTTCGGAAGAAAAAAGGGAAATCGCGTTTGTTTTAAGGGATCGTGCAATCGAACAAGAAGATGCGTCACGAAAAGAATAAATAATAGAAGAAAAAGAGAGGATGAGTGCAAAGTTGCGTCATTAAGAACCCGAAATTGAAAAGGATTTGGAACAAGGGTCTATTACTCTTCATGTACGGATGGGACGAGAGTGTAGAACAGCGGGAGAGGGAATGTGGAGGATTCAAATAAAAAAACAAAGAGAGTAACAACCGCAGGAAAGAAGGAACAGACAATCGGACGCTGCTAGGAATGGAAAATACAAGGACACGAGTGTATATGGAAAAAGGTTGTTAAAAATAAAATGAAGTGGGGGAGCGTGTGAAGAGGGGGAGGTGGAAATAAAAAAATAGGGAGGAACCAATGGGATGAGCAAAAGGAAAAAAGTTTTCATCGTCCGACTGTGGTCTATGGTTGGAAGATTGGGGTGTGGGAATAGTTTGGGCCTCCGTGGGGTTGACCGCCTCCACGGGGGCCTGTCCTGGGACTGACACGCGGACATGAATTGAATCTGATCTATCGCGTCATTACTTTTATTAATGGAAAACACTGTGACGGAGTGGCACTTCTGCGGAGATAGTAAAAGAAAAGTGCGGGGCGAAAAAATTGAGAGGAAAAACGATGTGAAAGAGGTAGAGAAAGGAAATTGTGTTGCACTCGAACAATTTCGGAGGAAATTTTAAGTTGAAGACGGAAGTTAAGAAATTATCGACTCCGATGGAGAAATTACCTATTCTTTGTTATTAAATGGAAATATTGATTATGATGGGATAACGATTTTACTTTTAAATTAAGCCTAATTTGTAAAGACTTTGAAATATCCATCCATAATATGAGATTTGTAAAATGGAGAGGCTATTTGTTGACGACTCTAATCGAAGTGACGAAAGCACAGTGCGTCCCCTTTCAGAGATGCTACTCCTCAGTTCCCGTTTAATTCCGTCTATCAACGGATCTACGATAGCAAAACTAATTATTTGAAAAATTATATAACGATTGTGATATATATATCACGGAATACCCCAATAGAATAATAATAGTTATTAAATTACTTCAGGATGGAGCGAAATTAAGACTAATGAATTTCCTTTCCGTCTAATCTCATCCTATAATCACGGAGAAGTAACACAAGCCAAATTTTCAACAGATACATATAACAGAGTGAATTCAGAATTATAGTCGGTGACAGTTCCTTCTGATTAATAAGATAGACTTACATTTTTATTCGTATATTAAATGCTTACCTGAAAAGAAAAATTCACATTCCATAATCTAGAAAAAAGTAGTAATCACATCGTATTATTAATGAAGTCGTCAGGGGCAAAAGGCTTCACTACTTATCAAATCGAACAAGTAATGCGTCTGATATCAGATTTTTAGCTCTGAATACTTCCTTTTTTCCCATTGACTCCAATTTTGATGAACTATCATTTTTGTAAGATGTCATCTCCTTCAGTCCTATGCATCAATAGACATTCAAGAGACCCTCTTAAATCAGTCAAATGACTCCAAAGAATTCCAATAAAAGAGGCTGAGAATCGCACGTCACGATTGCTTTCCAACTTGCGCTTCGCTGTTGTTAAACTTTCCTTACGCACTTACATAAACGAGCACGGCGGTGTAAAACTCGACTCCGCCCTCCACTACCAGCCTAACTACCTCTCTTAAGATCTCTTACTGAGAACCCGAATTCCGAGAAGCAAAACTCCCGTGACCACCCCCGTGCTTAATGTACGCTGGTAATCTCTTCCAGAAGAGACGCGTATGTCACAATGGACCATGAGACTCACAATGGCCGTGGCCCACGTAAACAATGCTGTAAGCAAGGACTCACCCACACTAGGGTCCACCATTATAAAAACCCACACTCTCTTTTTTATTTGTTCCCCGATATCCCACACCATCCACCTTTTTACCAACCCGCACGTACAAAACCCCTCGCGGGCATAAATACGTACGGGGCAGTGTAACATCCTCGCTTAACACACGGATATATACGCGGGCGCCATTATCTGCAAGCGGGAGTGTCGTTGCCGTCTGCCGCAGAATTCGCAGCAGATGATTCATTTGTTTCTTTTGTCATCCGTCGGCTCAAAGAGATATAACGCTCTTTTTCCCGCCATCTTCCTGTCCCTCCCCCGTCAATGATTCAATAATAAAATAGATATATGGATGGTGCATATATGTGTTTGCTTTCTGTCGGTGGCCCTTTATCCTCCGCACGGTCGGTGTACCAATCTTTCCGTATTCCGCGGATTAATATCGGACGGCTTCCCAAATGATGACACCCGCAAAAGAACCGTGAGAAGAGAGGCTCTTGTGTGCAAACATCGAAACGTATTAAACGGATATGAGTGTCGCACCCATTTCTCCGACGTGTTGGAAAAAGGGAGGGCATGTCTATTTTAGGGATTATGTGGGAGTAATTTTGATAGAGGCTCATAGCATTTAATCTTTACATTTCAAATCAGCAAATCCTTATGAATATATGTTTGTGAGTTTATGGATGATATTATAGCAAATATAGCTTTGTGTATTTAACAGCGAGTATATTTTAAATGGCAACTGTTAGGAAGAGTTGAAAAACTTTGATGAAAACAATTACGAAATAATTATCTAAAAATAAGGAATATTAACAACTTTTATACTTTTTTTATAAAAATTAAATGGTTTTATACTTTTGCACGAATATGCGTGCTATTTTTCTCAATATTCAACGGAATTGAAGAATAGCGACATTTCAAGATTCATGTCTTTCATCTGCCCGGCAAGAGTCTCAGTTCGAGTCCCAGCTAATTTCAACTTCTGGTTAATACGGTTAATAATCTTACCTTAAAATCAAAAGTTGAAGGTTTTATAATAAAAATAATGTCTTATAAATAACAGCGTAAAACAAGTATCAATAAGTAGATTGACGTTGAATTAGAGAAGCCTCACAATTAATTTAATTTAGATATAGGATAATTGAATTCGACCATACTTCGTTCATCGGATAATATATTTATAAAACAAAGAAAATGTATATTTGAAATACATTTCTCAAGCTCTTAGGAAGCTCACAAATAAAATTTATATATGAAGAATATGGAATTTATGGAAGCGCATTCATAAAATAACAATTATGAACAATTGCTGGGTAAAAGATTCAGAAAATTTATTGTCCACAACCAGTTTACTAATATCATGTACGTTTCGCTAAGCTAAATTTTATTCTGAAGGAAAAATAGTAAAAATGAATAAAAATGTTATTTTATAAAAAATACTTTTATAAATTATCGGAATCGAGCAAAATTGCATAAAATGTATTCCTAGTTTTTTTTTGTTTTAGAATACTCATATAAAGCGTTAAATTAAAAAATTTAATGGCTTTCATTCAACTGAAAACAGCGCCTTTAAATAATAACCTATGTGAAAAAATAAATGCATTTTCTCTGAAAATTTCACGGATTAAATGTAGTTATTAAGTTAGTTGTTAACTCTTAAAAGATGAGTAGAGTAAGGTCAACGAACAATTCATACTCTTTATTGTCATGAAAACGATTTACCAGAATGTTATTTTCAAGGATTCCCTCTCCATTATATCACCCCGAAATCAATTTGACGACGATATCGGTCATCTCCTGCGTTCATTTTCGGTATTCTTTGGAAAACATTCGGACCAATATCCGATAACTTCTTTTTCCCTCTTCGCAGATAGATATATTGGTCACCGCGCCAATCACCCAAATATCGGAACGCAAAGAACGGTCGCCATGCGGAATATGACGAGAAAATCCGACCCACACCTCCACAGAGGTCTCTTGTTCAGAATTCAATATCCCGGTCCGCCGCGGGCACCACACGACTCCCACTCCAACCCCATATCCACCGATTCGAGGCTCAAAAACGTATTTCCCGATCAAATCAATACATCGCTCACGGTTTTATTCTTCTTCCACTCCAATCATCAGAAAAGACTTTCTGCCTTTCTAAACCTCTCCCTCCCTTCGCCCCTAAAACATTCCACTCGCATTTTTCATCCCCTTCTCCCGTGAGTTACCATCATACAGCGCCTCCTCTACTTTTATCTCTTCCTTTTATTATATCTCAAGAAGGAATAATCAAGATGTTGGAAGGGTTTGGATCAAATGGTACAATTGAGATGCGAGAGGGATAATACCCTTGAAATAGAGAAATGATTTCCTTATAATTTATTTAAATTTTAGATCACTATTGATATATGCGGTTATTAAGAATGAGTGTCAAGAATAATCATCAAATTCTAACACTTATTAATTATTAGTACATTGAATCGAAACAAATGTCGGTACATAGCTTAAACGCTCTTTTATTCGATTTGAGTTTCGTAAAACCGACATGTAAATAGACTCAGAATCTTCTTTGTCTCAGATTTTTAACCATTATTTTAGTCTTCCCTTGCTATTCAATTAATATTAGATTCAAATGTATTTCATTCTATATATCACTGATAAAAAAATCCAAAGTTTATAGCCACACTGAAACGAGATTTGGATAAAGTTATGTAACCTAAGAAACAGATTTACCATTTGGAGATTTCAACGCCTTCATAATAGAATCTAATATCTAATAAATGAAGCTATGATGATTCTTGACAATACACTATTCCATAAAATAATTTTTATAATAGAAATAAAGAAACTATTAATACGTATAAATACACATATTATCAATCAATGTTTTGAACTAAAAATTTATTCTCATACCTGTCATAATATATTACCGCTCAGTTTTAAAACATTAGGTTATTATTATTGTAAGCTATTTTAAATTAAGTAAATCAACATTTATATCTGTGATTACATCATTCTCTCCCGATAAATACGTTTACTTCTCATTATAAATAATCTGCTACTTCTCTTGATTATATTAACCGTAACTACTTACCAAGAATCATTCGTCTCCTACGATTTCATTTACCAATCAAAGTATTGATGCATTCTGCATGAATGGAACAGTCTATTTAGTAGTTATTTTTCAATTATAAAGTAGCTTTAGATGAACAACGACTATCGAATTTCATAGAAACAAAGAGAAGGACAAAAAATTTCCTCCAGCCTATTCCCCCCAATACACGATATACAAGGTGCATCACATTATTAAACATTTTCTACTTCCCTTCTCGTCTAAATTTATTCCACTTCTAAGCGAATTTCTCACTACCAACAACCACCTCCGTCCACTCCCCCGCTTCCAAAGGAATGTCACCATGTCCCCCTCACCCATCTCATTTATTCCAAATGGACTTCATCCCTTCCAACGACTCCCGGAAAAACCCACCCCATTGCCACCCTTGTTCTTCCTCCCACAGATCCCAAATTTCGCATAATGCTATCTTCGACCCCGTCAAGGAACAGTTCAGACGCCACCCTTATGTACGACACCCACGTCACGTGGGAGGTGTGACGGTAAGTGAATTGGGACTATCGGATGGGAGGTTCAACATCACTGGGTGGAGTTTCTTATTTAGACATAAACGCAGACCAATTCACTTCTTCACGTCTATTGACTTCGGGGGTGGCTGACGATCTTTAAGCCCGATTTTATATCGTATTAAGAATAGAGTGCATTGTTCTTTATGTTAAAAACGGTTATATTTCTTTGAGGAACTGCTCGGATCGACACAAGCTAAGCGATAAAAAGAGAATTTTATCACCTTTTTAGAGGCTTTTATTTCAAGCAAAGAACTGCTATAAAAATAGACATCTATTCGAAGGTCATCATATTCATAACTCCTCGTATATTATAAGGCTTTAGCAGCTTTCCCTTTCGTTAGATGTATCGCGTTGCGGAAAACTCTAGAATTTCTATCGTTAGTTAGATAAAACCAATTCGAATGTTGATTTTTTATTTCCTATTCCCAAGAGTTCATGAATAATTTAAAATAACCAGCATAAAGTAAAAGAACCGAACGCTAACCAAAGATTGTATTGTTCTCAGGATTCAAATTATTTTAATATGAATCGATTCAACATACAATAAATTTGTTCCATGAACTTTATGAGAGCCATGGGAAATTAGAGTCGATTCAGTTTCAAATAAGATTAGTATTATTTCTTTCAATTATTCTCTCACATGATTATGCTCGAATGTTATATTCATGTTTCGGTACCAGATACTTGAATAGGATTTTTCTGGCAGCCTACGTCTCACTTTGAAATTTCAATAGTAATATTAGCCCATCAGCCATTACTTCACATCTCGATTTTTTTTATTCACCCTACGAAATTGACGGAGTTTTCGCCCTCTACGAAGTATATACGCCATTTCTCCCCAATACCGCGAACATATTCCATATCTCATGCAATATCACAACCTGTCCCCCTGTGTTCCTCCCTCCGACTGCACCCATTTTAATTCAATAATCAAGAGGGCGTAAAAAGAGACAGGATGCTTAACTTCAGCTCCTCTCATATAAACCTCCCTTAAATCCTCTACCCTATTCCCACTCCTTCCTAGAATATTAATACGTGTCAACGAGTAATTCTTGAGGAGGGTTTCATTTATTCGTTGGGGGAAAGAGATCCTGAAAGGGTCCTCTTCTGAAACCCCTAACAAAGAACGAATATTTGCAATGTCGGCCCCGAGGACGAGATCTCGTTTCCTCATATTCTCCTAATAGTTGGCCTTTATACGGGTGGTTGTGTTTTCATCTCAATTGATTTAAGAGTGAACGTATTAGATGTTGAAAAGTGCGCTGTACATTTCCGAAATGTATTCCTCCATGCGGGAAAGAGCGAGGGGAGCAATTTAAGTAATAATTGTTTACTATGACACTCGCGGATGGATTCTCTTTATCAAATCGAATACAATCTTCTGTCAAAGTAATTGTATTTCTCCGTTAGGTTTTTAAAACTTAAGCTTTTAACTGTCAGTTCGAATCGTTTTCAAGCTTATTTTTAGAGAAATTGTATTCTAACTTAAAGGTAGTGGTTAAGAAGAGAATGAAGTTAAGAAATCAATTTCTCTTTAGCCTCGTTTTCCATTCTCAATTTTAAAATATTTTATATTTTTTGCACCAAATTATTATACAATAATAATAAATTATTGAACAGATATAGGTACAGACCCTAATTACATGTGTTATAATAATTGATTGATTTGGATTGGATTAATTCTTCTAATGAATTACTGATCGGTCCTTTAAACCCGGTTACACATTCTCATGTTTCTTGTTTGAGGTTCTTGAACTATATTTGTATTCCTAGCTTATTTTTATAGCATAGAGTCGCTTGATTATCTCCATCTCATTCTAAAATAAATTCATTTGCTTCCATTCATTCATAGGCTAAATGTAGTTCCCTCTCAGACGTATTGTGTCGGATTCGCTTTCCGAAAAAAGTAAACTTAATTGCAAAGCATATATATACTCTACAACTCGTAGGGAAGAGATATTCGGTTTTTGAGAAAACACGATCGATATAACGCAGGAAAATAACTCTTATCAACTGCGTTTCACGAAAAAAGAGACGAAGATATTCAAAACAAAAACAGGTAAGACAATACACGATCTCTCAGGAACAGTTAAAAATTCAAAAACCTCTTGTTTTCCACACGGTATAAAACGTTAATTATAGCCTGATTTACGACCGGAAATCGTATTATAAGTCCTGCGCGGCATCACATCCACCTTTTGATTCTCGCCGCTTCCAAAACCGTAAGTATTTTTTTATGTTCTCCGAAAAAAACCCCACCCAACCTCTACATACATATCCGACGAGACACCTTTAGATAAAGCCTCCAAAACATCCGAGCCATCTTCCCCTCCATTCGCTTGTACTTAAAGAGGGCCTCCTCAAAAGTCTCCCCTCAAACCGGTGACACTAGAAAGCTCTTTGCGCCTAATTAGACAGCGCGGTAATAAAAAGCTGGAGATGGGCTTTTTTTCGGCGAAGGTGGCGTTTACGAAAGGAAATATTTGTGCCGTAGGAGATGATTCTCGGCGCGGAATGAGTGTAGTTGGTGGACGAGTTGTCTTCGAAGAGGATGATGTCCACGGAAGATGGTAGAGAGATAAAAAAAGGAGGAGGACATGAGGAAGGAAGGTAAATTGTTAAAAGGGAAGGACAAGGCGTCATTTCCACTTATGCTAAACACGGGCAGTCTACCCTAGCGCCATGGCGTCGATAAAAGGAATGACCGAGGAAATGTTTCTCTTTCCCATTCTCTAACAACCTCTTACCTCTCTCATTTGAGACACACTCTGGACCGAAACGAGCCCATCCACGGAGATGTATGGTATCGAGGCAAATGTCCGTTGCTAATGGTATGAAGGTCGAGGCGTTCATTGAGGACGTTAGGAGATACTGGAGAGGTATAAAAGCTAATCATTGGTTCACCTACATCTGAAATAATTAAACTAGAACGTTAAGTTTAACGTCTAGACAGCAAAAGCTTTATCATTACGTAAAGTTCCTTTAAAATAACCTTTACTTTGAGTTTGACCATTTAAATTTATGAATATCTTCAAGATTCTAATTAAAAAAGTGCGATTCTCTTACAATCGACTGTTTCATTATGAATGCCATTTATCGGTCAGAGAGGGATAAACATAATATTATTTTAATTATTATAAGGTATTCTCTATAAAATTAAAATTTTTGATCGGATGTGATAAAAAAATGGTTTTATGCTAATATTTGAACGGCGACTATAGCCTGAAATATTTGTATGTAAAATATGAACATCATTGGGCGATTGAGAGAAGCAATATCATAATTATCAAATCGTAACTACATATTCGGGAAATCATTTGGAAATAAGTTCAATTATATGTTTCCGAAAGTATGCTTGAATACATATCACGATAATTGATATGAAAATCAATCAATTTCAATTTACTTCGAGCGCTAAAAAAATTTTTGGCTGAAATATTTTTCATTTGTATACGATTTTCATATTAATAAATTAGTCGCTGAGGAAATACACCATCGAATTTCCATACGCTTAAAAAATCCCACTACGCAAAACAATAAAACAAGTGAATGCGCTCTACTGAGAGCCTTCGGATTTTAATTCCCTTTATTGATTAAATTGAGTACAACCCAGATTTTCCTTTCGAAACATTAAAACCATCCTCTTATTTAATATCTTTGCACTTGAAAAACTCGCATTCCCTCGAAGGATTTCAATAATTAATCAAATCATTAGCAGCTTATCCCAACATGAATACCCTCCCTCGAACTGCATTGGCACTTCTCGCACACTCAGGGCTAATTGAAAATCCGTTGTATAACCCTCTGACCTTCCCACTCTTCTTTCACATCAATGTCAACCCCCTCGTGTCAACATCGCTCCACCCCAAACCGCCGTGAATTCGCGCAAAGAGAGCCGAGTTACTCTAAATGATGAGCTGCAAGGACTCATCCGTTGCGTGAAGGTTTACTCTGCACTCGAAAAGAGACCTTTTCCACATATTTCCGTGTTATCTGCATTCTCACGGATCAGCACGAGAGAGGGGACGCACAAAAAACACGAATAAGGAAAACATGATGCAAAGGAAGGAGAAGAAAAGACTTTAAATAAATTGAAGTTTACCTCGTGGAAATTACAAAAGAATAATTTTAAAACGAACCCTTTAGATTGTCCTCGTTGAGATTTGTGGATCTTAATTTATTATCCGCTCGGGAGAAACTGAACAGTAAATGAGCCCATCCTTCCTTATCGCATTCATTGTAAATTAATCTACCTTACATTAAAATATTCAATATAAATTATATATTGTACTCTGGAGTAGTCATAAGAACTTTCAGAATTGGCACTAATCTCGTGAAGCAGAAAATTGTGAAATGAATAATATGGGCTTTTTTTAAAACGATTGTCCGTAACTTTTTAAATATTTTCCTTTGATCGAACCTGTTAAATATACCGATTTGAAGTTTATTAAATAGCATTAAGTAATTAGAGAAATGTGATAAGTGATGCCAATCTCGTAAATGATGCGCCGCGCCATACCAATTTATAGTCATCTATTCGTCTCCAAATCGTAATCTAAAAGACTTAAGGAACCTTACAAGTGATATCTACCTCTTAACATAGCCCTCAAAAATCTTTACACCGGCGCATTCCTATAAATATGTAAATACATATTCGCGGAAATAAAAAAATCAGCGCTTCTGTTTCTGCAGAGTTGTACATGGACGAGACTGAAGGAATTTCAGACCGGTAACCCATCAAATTTCGCGACCCACTCGAGACCGCATAAAATCGCTAAAGTGGGCTCGTACGCCTCATTTTTCCGACGAAAAAACATTTTCATTTTTGGCAGGACCTTCAAGCTCTTCATTCCCTCGACAATGGCCCAGCGAATTCTCTTTTTTTCACCGTTTCATCCAATTCAGACGCCTCCTTCCCTCACTGAAATAACCAAGAGTGTGCAAATGAAGTGGTATGAAAACTCAGTAACCGACTTGGGTAAGCATTTCGCTTCGACGCATTTTTCCGTAATTCCCTCCGAATAAAAAATGTGACGTAACAAAGCTACTCGCGATGAAGCAACTCCGACTAATAAGCACCGTCTGGAAATATTCTTTTTTACACTCCTCCGCTCTCGTCAAAAATTCAGGATCCTTACTTTTCCATTAAAAGAAATCGCGTTTATTCGAAAGCCCTTCCGTTGTCTTCGCTTTCCATCCGCCGAATGGCGATGACCGATTCATAAGAGCGGATATCGGGAGTGCTCATGTCAAATCTCCGATTTTCATTCCCTCGGTTATTAGTACACTCATTTCCCAGGTTAGCTCGTTCCGTACTCTGATTATCGCATAATGATCGAATCCTCATCGCTTTACGAATCCATGCAGGAAACTGAACAAATATCCTATGCAAAGCAGTTCATGTTTCATCTTAATACATCCCAAAAAAACGGAAATGCTAGTAAACTAGCTCTGCATTCACTTAATTTCTTCTTTCACTTCTCTTGACTTTACTATAACACTTTATACTTTTCTTCAATTTTCATCCATTGGTCCTTAGAAATAAAACAATTATAGCCATTATTTGTAAAATTTTTAGGTCTTTAAAGAAAAAATTTCCTCCATTCTATTGTTCGTTGGTAATGATCTTACAGTAATATTACTATTAATAGATGTTTGTGAAGGCTATGTAAAATAAATATGTTGTTAAATACGTAATTTACTCGAATCACTCGTTTTTAAATTTTTATGAGTACTATAAATTACCATGAACTCTATAAATTTTCTCTTTTTCAGATGTTTATCCTTTTTGAAGAAGTAATAATTAAAATCATTCTTATTGTAATCCTTTTACGTTGAAGGTTGTACAGGGAAACATAAGTATAATTTAGGATTCTGAGTACTTTAAATCGAATGTAAATTTATTTACTCGTACATTGTCATACGATGTGTGTTAAATGTTCACATTTTATCTTCGTTTTTCAGCATATCTAGCTTCGATCGCTCCATAGCTACAGTGCTTTTCCTCTGCATCAATTTCCTTTCTCAACAGGGCACAAAGAGACGTTTCATAAAGACCGACTGTTATTACTGCTTGTATAAACATCGGATGTATGCGTTGAGTTGTTGATCAAATCTGAGCGCTAACCATGCATATGGTGAGATAGTGCTTTTAATTAAAAGATGAAAAGAGACGGAGCAATAGATAGATGAGACAAAAAAACGACTTTATAAACAGCAAAATATACAAAGCTGGGTTCGGATAAATACTGCGAACTGAAATTTAGTGGTCACAGTATATATTTTGATCTCCGAGCCTTATTAATTGAGCCTGTCGTGTAAACAAGAATTTGTTTAAGGCTCAGAGAAGATGCTCTTCCATTTGAGAGTGATTACAAATTAAGACAAATTATATGGCACGGAAATATGAACAATGTAAAGAAACTCAGCACAAAAAATCATCATAATAAACACAAACATTCGTACATTCACCGCTTCTATATTTCAGTTAAAGTTGGAATATTATCCGACTAATAACAAATTTTTGAGATATTTTCAATATATATCATTAAATGGTACGCTTATGAATGAGAGTGCTCTGTGACCCAATTATTTTACACTAATTATTCCAAAGTTTATTGGTGAATCGTAATTGATAGTGAGCAACACGTTTATAATTTGAAATATATAACAAGAACGGCCTTATTTTAAAATTTAATTTCCTCTCGAAGAACAGAAACATACATAACTCCTTTTTTGATTGATATTTGAATTCTACTAGGTTGATGAGAATCTGATTCTTACCTTAAACCTCTAGAAATCAATGTCCTCACCAGTAGTGCGAGGATTCCATTCCAGCGATTGCTTAAGAGAGCTCTTAAACATCACCACTTGATTAATTCCCTACTATACTATATACTGTGCTATACTATATAATATGAACTTTTAATATTGTTATTTAAAATATCACAACTGTGGATAGTACATGAGTGAATTTTATGTTATATCCAATAGATATAAATAATATAATAATCTTTATATTATAACAATATATTTCGAATAAAAGCGTCTAATGACAGTATTCGCCACGTATTTCTAAGTCCATGATGCATGTTTCAAGAGCAGGTAGGCATTTACAATTGATTAATGAAAAGATACAGCTATGAAATGTTATTTCATCGCTAAACTTACGAAATGTCTAACCACATCTACATCTACATATTTACCCTGCGAGCCGCCTTTTGGCGTTTGGCAGCGGGTGCATGCACCATAACGCACCACACCCATCCAGATTAGAATTTTAAGAAATTTTGGGATTAATATAGAAGTACTTTAAAATTTTCATAAATGTACAAAATAATTTATTTGAATAGTAGAGAATCAATCACTGGGTGGGATCTATTTTTAATTTACATAGAGAAGAAAACAAGTTTATCACACCAATATTAATATTTTGTCCAACCCGTTCAATCATGCAATGCTATCAAGGTTTTCCTATTCCTCGAGTTATTGCGAAGAATTCATGTTATTTACTCGTTCCAGCAAATAAAACGATAGCGCAGTGATATTGGAGCAATTTCTCTTTGGAGACAGTCACGTGCATCTTTGGGCCACAACTGTCACGTAGGCACGCGACGCTATGAAAGGAAAACAAACGGCACACATGCGATATGAGCAAACAACATTGGATCACAAACAAGTCCACTATTCCCTCAAAAGGAGCTCCCGTTCTCACTGATAAATAATTAACACAATCCCTTCGATAACTTCTTCTTTCAATAATCCGTTATCTTCGTAAATAATAATGTTCGTGCGTCAGTTGTGTGTATGCAGATTCCCGGAATATGGTAAATATGGATTGGGTGTTCTCTTGTAGATGGAACTGCATTAAGTTGGAGTCTCTGAATTCAAATTCAATGTAACCATCCACTGATACACAGCTGTGGCAAGCATGAGAGGAACTTTGGTTCTTATTCTTTTCACTACAAAATTAAAAGTTTAGATATGTGTTCTTAGTTCTTCGATTTCTCAGAGCATCTTCTATCATCTCTCTTTTATGAATAATGAGTTTCAATAGATAATTGTGAAAATCTGTGACAAATATATTGTTATTAAATGGCATCATCAGTTAATCTGGTCAAGCACATACTCTTAAAATTTTAGATCTTCACATTAAGTCGAGTATTTAAACCAAAATAATTTCTTCAATACTTAACCGGAAAATTGTTGATCGACTTATTTTTATAATTTTTCAGTTTGCAAAAATTGATCGTTATTATCTGCTTCGATAAAAGTAAATTCATCCCTTGCCAATTCTTTCACTTAAAGGCTATTTCTATCGATATCAAATTTTATTTCTTTGTAGTTCGGATAGACAAAAAGAGAAATGGCTTAGATCGCTTCATCATTCAGAAAGAGCTAGAAAAGTGGTAGTCATCTGTTTCTTATTCTTTCCAATACAAAATGGTATTAAAAAATTCTCTCAGCCCATCAATTACCTTTCCCTGAAGTTGCTTTCAAAACCATCTAACAGTTGGTGAATGAACTTACTTCACTCAAACTGATGCTATGGACAAGAAAGGCGTGAATTTTTTAGCGATAAAAGATTGCATCACACAAATCCGTTTCACCAGAGAGAATCAGTGGAATAAAATCTGTCTCCATAAATTTAAAAGAATAAAAATATGACATCCGAGTGATCATTTTAAAATCCGATACATTTAACTATACATTTAAAAATTAAAACTTATTAAGATGTGAAGAGTATAGTGGGAGTGAATTTGCCAAATATGCGGGTATTCTAATCAATTATAAGAAATAAGTTTTAAACTCAAGTAAATTTACTGTTTATAAAAAAGGATTTACTTTAATTCACTGGGTTGGCTTGATTTTAAAATTAAATTGATATTTGTGGTATTTTTGAGAAACTAAAATCTTTAATTTAGAAGAAGATAAAAGATGTTGATAAATAATATTATTATTTTCAAATCTGACAATCGAGAAATTGAAGACAAGAAGTTTATAGATCAATAGTTTCGTATGACTTAAACTTTACATCAAAACTCTTCCTATTTAAACTTTCACAACTCCGTAAATATGAGCTATAAATAAATGGAAATAAAAAGAAAAGTCAATGAGAAAATGGTCGAACTCATATTGGTTATATTTATTGGTTTATAATGAGAGGATAAAACTGTTTAACTTTGTAAGAAGTACATTGTGATTCATTTTAGTTTTATTTATGAAAGTGTGCAAGTCTTAGAAGGGGACCTTTAGGACTGCGGCACGGGATATTGAACAAGACCGGTATGGATGTGTAGCTTAGATATTACTTATAACAACCTGAAAATACTAGGGGTCAACGCTCCCTCGTTTCGTTGTTAGATGATGACTTAACTCCTAAAGAACTCTTACGGAATTGAGTATTCAAATGGAACATACGACGTTTTTTAATTCAGTTAAAGCTAAATGTTTAAACTCGATACTTTTTCGATGGGCAACTATTCTCTTCCACAGTTGATCTTCCACTCAACACTTCTTTAGAACTTGCGCTTTGTTGAGTCACTAGAGAAACATACGACGAATCCTTGAGACAATTTCAAACAACTGCATCATCGCTTTTCGTCCTCCACTTTCCTACGAAACTTTCACATTTCTTTTGACCTGCCACCACATAATTAAAGATAAAACTTCAAATAACATCGAAACACAACTCCGTTTGACAAATGGATTTTCATACATGGCCCAAGAGAAGAACACTTGATAACAACGAGCAGAAGGCGTGGCCTCTTTCTGCATGGGAAAGGTGCTAAAACGAATTGCTGGATCGGACGTACTAGTAAAAGCAGCAGAGAAGGACGTCCATTCATTAGGTGTATACCTTTATCCAAATTCGTGATTGTGGGGGCATCCGCTCAGTGCCTGTCTCATCACCATATCCAGATATTGTGACTGACATTCAGAACATACTCTCTCTACCATATAGAAACCTTTTTTATGACCACATCTCAGGCTCGTGACAACCCAATCCCACAGCAATATCCATAAGCTATCCATAGAGATATTTAACAATCCTCCACTCCCTTCGGTAGTCGACCCATATTCAACATAGAACCACCGCTGTTCTCTCTGGAAGCCCACTGACCCATTCTCCTCCCTCTGGCATAGAATAGCTGTCTTACGAGGATATGTCTGAATATGTACGCCTTTGTGATTTTTAGTTGTCCTTCGCTTCACAAAGGGGATAAGGAAAACAGAAATTCCTTAACCGAAAAGAGGTAACAGTATAAGAAATTACGAGCATGAAAAATTTTACTTTGACCGAATCCACATTTTTAAGTATTGTCCATCCATCAATTCATTCGAACATATTTTCATCGGAAAATTCTACGCACGTCTTGTTATTTATAAAATAAACAATAAAAGTAAATTTTTTTCTAGGTATTATTTCCGACAGGCTTGAATTAAAATAACTAGAATGTTTTTTTTATTATTAGTTATTGGTAACCAAAAAGCTTGATTTTTAATTAAAGATACGTTTATTAAAAATTTAAATGCATCGTTTGTGTTTATACTTTAATTTATAACTTTGCATTTGAAGTATACCCTGTGTGACATATTGTATTCAAATTTATTTCTCAGCACATTGACATTAAAATGGTGTAATTAAAATTTAAATCATTAGGTAAACAAAATTTAAAACAAAATGTTATAAATCTTACATAATGCGAAGTGTTTCAACCCAGATATTTGCCATACAATTTTTTTTATATGCTCTTGTGGATCATAACATCCAAAGATAAGATAAAGGATTGTTTTTTACATTTACGTTATTAACCCTCTCGTTGCGTTATTACCCATCTCTTCTCGTTTATTCTATCACTAAGAGATTCCCAGGGATTCGATCATCCTAGATATACTGCTTTCAAATTTATTTCCGCCTATTACGAATCGAGCCGCTCCACGTGCCCTAACTCAACATTCGTTCTGGATTCTTCGTTTGTCGATGAATGATGAATATTCAATAAGAAGTTATTTTCCGTGTGATTAGATGATATTATTCTTTTTCTAAAATTTCTATTATCTATCCCAATTCTTAAATTAAGAATTAATTCCATGCAGTTACTAAGACGAAAAAGTACTCCTACTAAATCAAAGGTGAATTAAAATCACAAAGACTAAGTAATATAGCCCATCATTTCAAGAGTTTATTTCGTTGGCTATTGAATAATTTTTCAAGTAATGACTGAGAGAAGATCTGGTAATTTTACGTATACTGGAGGACATAAATGATTGTATAAGCATATTCAACAGGAATAGCAGGTGCTTTTATGGTCGTTTCATTTAAAGGTAAGGTGTCGAGGAAAAATTCCTCACTGGAAATTGCCGTGAAAATAAACTGTTTTCCTTCGTAACAAATAACTCTTCGTAGGAACAGAGTAAGCAGCATTCATGAATGGAATGGCAGGGAAAGGACTGAAGTGAATGACCAAAAGCACCTGTGTGGTCACCCATTGTGGAATGCAAGTTGGGTGGGCGTAAAGATGGAGTAAAGAAGAGGAAGAACCACATCTATGAATTTGAGATCCATCATGGAGCCATAAGTGCCGAGGAAAACGCGTAGGAAATTCTCACCTTACTTTCCACTCACTCCACTAACTAAAGTTATGAATGAGAGGAGCGAAGGAGACCCCCACGTACAGAAGCTTCAGGTATTTCAGAGAACGTGGGCTGAAAGGCTGTTCGGAGAAAATGACGATGAAATAAATGACCCAAACGGAGGAAAAGGGAAATGATAATAGGATCGGTGGTGGGCAAAAGCTATTTAAAAAAGGAAACCAAGGGTGAAGGTTTGAATGAAGCTGTGATGGGTAGGTTAGGGGCGTTTTTTCTACCTAGACATACACTATTTTGGAGCGTTCCAGAAGTTGACCTAAAGAAATTCTCACCCCGATGGAACCATCTCCACGACATTTTTTCCAAACGGAAATGGACACTTCCTCACTAAGCTCTTAATCACGGAATCCGCGTCAGTTGACATCAGGCATTGACCAGTCCATGGGTCAGGTGGTTTCGTTCACACAGTAGAAGGAGCTCAGAATAACTTAGGCCGATTCTCAGCGGGTGGAAGGATTTGGTAATCCGCTGGACCGCAAACAAGAAGGGGTAAAAAGAGTTTTAAGGGCGTAATTCGATGCTAGGAGCCACGGAACGAGAGAATGGACAAAGGAACATTAATCAATGCGGGAGATGATAATGCATGTAATGGTCGGAGGTAATATATAACGGGGACAGCGCATATTTTTATACAGTTATTTTCTTCCTTTTCTGTTCAATATGTGTAATAAATTATACTGCTTTGGTGTAGTAAACCTTTAAAATTAGAGAAGACTTATGATAATTTGTCAGTAAGAAATTTTCAGCACAACCAACATTTTCTAAAAAAATATAAATCAACATGATCGCAAAATAAATATATAAAAATACCTACAGTAAATTTAGGAAAAGGAAATGGAAAGTCATTAACATCTGTACTATTTGCCAAATTATAGATATTGATTATCATTGAAGATGAGTGTTGATGTTTTTTAACTGAAGAGTCGAATGAATATGAATAAATAAACGAAAACACATTTTAGCTCAATACTTCAATCCATTTTGAAATAAACATTTCCAATATAATATGATATATATATATAATAATATATATTTTTGAAAATATGTATTAGGTTAATCAAGTTCTATAATTATAATCAAATCATTGTAAAAGATACTACGCAGATAACTATGATTTAGGATGGGTGAAAGTGAAATTCTCACTTGATACGTTAAGTTTTCATCTAACCATGTTTAAAGCCAATGGTAGCGAATAAACTTCAAGAACACTTTTAGATATAAAACGAATATATAATATAATATATATATATATAAAACGAATACATCAATTTTTCTATAGATTTTAGATATAAAACGAATATATATATATATATATATATATATATATATAAAACGAATACATCAAATTTTCTATCTAAAAGTGTTCTTGAAGTTTATTCGCTACCATTGGCTTTAAACATGGTTAGATGAAAACTTAACGTATCAAGTGAGAATTTCACTTTCACCCATCCTAAATCATAATTATATACGTAGTATCTTTTACAAAGATTTAAATGTAATTATAGAGCTAGATTAACCTAATATATATTTTCAAAAGTATATAATATGAGAAAACGGTGGCCTCCTACCTTAACCATATCATTTATGCTGAATGCTCGTAACCTGATTTTATGGGCTTTTTCCTACGACTGTGAAGCCTGCCTATTTACCACTGAGTCATAAATCACTTTATCCATATCTTCCAAATTTCCACTCTCATAAAATCTCTCTCTGTTTTCTATTCCCGCCCTCACAAAGCTCTCGAGTGATTTAGTTTCCATAGTAACAAGACGGTCTCAGACAGTGAATTTTTAGAAGACAAGAGGGGAAAAGAAGGACTACAATTATGACGTGTAAAAAGAGAAATCGGGGAGTAGAAATAATTCCAAGATTTCCGAGTGTATGGAAATATGAGAAGACGAATTATATTGATAAAAGAAATAACTTTAAAGAATTACTCTTGTTTTCGCTCATTGATTTTATTGATCATTTTAGATAGGCTGTAACATTTTTTTAATAATTTGGATCCCAATTCACGGATAATTTAAGTTGGAAAATTGTTAGCAAAGACTTAAAATGATATAGTTATGTAGTTCATCATAGTTCTTTTGGCTCCAAAGAATACCTAACCGGCAGGTGGGAGACCTGGATACCTTAGATTCTCAGTCATGTAATTATTTTTCAATTCAATATATGCACATATAACTTTGATTAATAATGCCTTCGGAATTTCTTTTTTTAATTAAAATGTATTAAACGAGGGAATTTACTCCATATCTCAATACCTGCAATGTATATAATAATCAGTTTGAAAATTTTAATATATATAGTGTAATAAATAATCGCAACATTAGGCTATCACTAATACACAAGACGGTTGAATATTGTTTTTGATGCATGCAAATTAACCTATTAATTTCCTTCCAAATAAAGCCAATATCGTTATCCGATCTCAGTTGTCCAGGTAAATGTGCTCAATAATAATATAAAATGTGTTATAAAACTTTCATAAAATCAATTATTCCCTACACTCATTTTCAATTTGCATTTAATATATAATATAGTTTAAATGATAATTCACCTGTTATATGGAATTTTCCGTCCAATTTCTCTTATGATCCATTCATTTTGTTTGCAATTGACCTACGTTCGCATAAAGAATATGTTTTGGATGACGTGGAGAGGGGACACACGGTAGCCGTGTGAGCGAAATTACAGCACCCCGGGACGCGTCTTGGAAAAGATAAAAACCCTATGAGGTGTGACAGTGAAACAACTTAAGGAGGATCGTCTCTGAAAAATAATGGAGATTCCGAGACGGAGTTTTTGCTAAGAGAGATTGCTCGCCAGGAAGAGTGCATTTGAAATGCGGTAATCCCAAAAAATTGCCTAAAGAGGGAATTAAAAATCAATCATGCATATTAACAAATAAAACTTTTCCTTTATTTTAATGGAACAAAAACTATTTAGTGAATTATATGTTGTGTAAGAACCGTTAATTTTTAAAATTCGATTTCAAGTTAAAAAAAAAGGAACATGAAAAGTTTGAAAAGATCCAATATATTATTCTTAAAAATTATCATCATCGTCTATTCTATTATTAATGTCAATTTTTAGAGGTATTTGGAGGAACGTAATCATGCAAATAAAGTTTTGAAGTTCAACGTTCGATTCAATTTTACCCATATTTTCTATAAAATGATGAAGTCAAAAGATATAATCGCACTAACAAAAATAATAGCATAGAATTTAATAATCTTATAGATTCGGAGATGCATTCTTCGTTTGAGCAACAGGAGAGGCAGGATTCACCATATCAAATTGAAATGGTTCAAATATTCCAACTCTTTCAGAAGGATAGACTGTATTATAAATAATGGAAGATCCCTCATAATTAGATGAAGAGAACGTTTTTTCCGGGAACTGAACAAACGCAAGTAAATTGTTTCCATCACGCAAACAACACACAAAAGGAGAGTGGAAGGAGAAAAGGCTTCCCGTACAGAAGAAAATGTGTCAGAAAGAATATAAAACGTGGGAATATTTATCATCTTTATCTTTTGGACGTCTACTCGAAATGAGCCCAACACTTCTCTTCTTTCTCCCCACCGAAAACGATCTCCCTCCAAACCGCATACAAGGAACCTTAACATAGATGTAACTAGTAGCTATTTTTCATCGGCTCCTTGAAATGCGCTGCGCACATTAACATTTTTTATCTCCGAAAAAAAGCTCCTCCCACTTTTGACCCCTTTCTTCTCTCAAGCGAAAAAACACCCTTTTTTAGGAAAATTATTTTTTCCTACCGTCTTCATTCTTCGCCACCCACGTGGCACCACCATCCACACCCCCTCAGAGTTCGTTATTCACCTCCGTTATATTCCTACTTGACTCGGCGTAAATCACACACAATTCCGCCACCTTCCCTCGGATAGCCATCAGTTTTTATTTATTCTCGCCTTTTTTCATTTTAGCCGTTTTCTTTCGTAGTTCCAAAAGCGCGAAGTGTTTTTCGCTCATTCTCCGCAAGAATTTTTACCCCACACCACGTTGAATATTCTCCCAGAAAAATGCGTACACACGCATTGCATCTCTCGCAAGAGCCACGTCCGTGTTCCAGTAATTTCCGCCTCTAACACGCCTAAGCACACCTTCGAGAGGAAAAGCACCCGACGCCGCCAACTTTTTCATGTCTCCTCTAATTCGTATTTATTGCCCCTGTTTTGTTCCCTACCAACTCCTTCTATTTCTCCTTAAGGACGTTATACTCCTACGCGTATTTTTTTTCGGGAATATGCCATCACTCGTTGCCTGAAGACGTTTATTCGCAATTTTTTCTCCTTCTCCGAGGAGCACTTCATCATCCAATTACACGGCTTTATTATTCTCATTTTTATCTCGTCGACTTGCGAGCCGTGTGCGTGAGCAGTAAAGATGGTGGTATTCGTACATTTTTCTTGTTCTTCTCTACCCGAGTAATGGGAGTTATATCTACAGGCTTTTAATTCTAACTTGACCACTCTGAACTTTTCTCTTAAATCGTATGTTCTCTTCTCGTAAATGTATGCACGTTGGTTAAACTTAAGAGAAGGAGACAACTCTCCATCAAGTGGAATCCCAACGTTATTATGAAATAAAACAAGATCGAATTTTTCGAGATTCGCTGTACATAAATCTTACGGATTGCATGTACATAGAGTGTTATTATATGAAACTAAATTATATCAAAATACTAATTTCCGATTCAATTTATATTGTGAGTGAGTCATATGTGCGTTTTGAGAAAATAAATGTCACGCCAGTAAGTATGCAAATAGCGTTTCAAAATTTCCTAACATTCTATTCAGTTTCACATTTCCCGATAGATATTTCTTTCTCTCCCATCTTCACTAAACGCTCCTTTAAAATTTCAAATTAACAATACTCAATTAATTTGTCCCTAAAAATTGTTTAAGATATAAATTATGGCTGATTCACTTGATTCTGGAAGAATGACTGAAAGGAAATGTATTTCCTTAGGCTTAATCTTGGCCATTATTTTATTAACTAACAACATTTAGGCTACATTATATCACATAAACATTTAATAATTTGTTACTGAAGTTATTTAGATAACGTGTCAGATCACTGTGTTCCTTTTTACCTTATCTCAGCTACTCGAGTATTACTTTCTTGCTATATTTTATTTTCTAGTAATAGCTTTATTCTTCATGAGGTATATAAATTATACCAATCAGGTGAATTATATATATTGAACAAGAGATGTTATTCGAGGATCTCCATGATCTTTTTAATGGTGAGAAACAATGTAACAATACCACTTCTTCCATCAATCAACTGGAATTTTACTGTATTTTGCAGGTCGTAAAAGACACTCCCCATCGTAAAAGTTTTTTATTAAAGAGGACCTGGATGCGAATACTTCTGGCAAAAAAGACTATATTGAAAAAATATCGATAGAGTGTATTGATTATATTCAAAAGAAATTCTCCTATTGTATTTTTTACGTTTGATAAATGTGACGATTACCTCAGTGAATTCGTAATATTACCATCTTTTCGTAATTCTGTTTCCCAAATATTCTTCACCTGTTATCTTCTTTCCTGTTTCCGGAAGCTCTTTGAACCGAACGTATCTCTATTCCTATACTGGAAAAAAGTCCAAAGTATGTTGTTAATATGTTCAACCACTTCGAAGAATAAATAAAGTTATACATGGATATATAAGACAGAGAAATTAAGCGATAAAAATGTTGTCTAAGATTAATTAAAGAATGCTATAATATTCTAATATTGATTCAAAAATTATTTACTGCATATGTTGTGTCCTAAGTTTTCAGAAGTTATCTTGTAAGATAATACGATATAGCATCAAGTCAATCGTAACCGAATGATTATTATGAATATCGGTGAATATATTTAAACTTATACAATGAAGATTATCAACGTAAAATATTTATCAAATGCATCTTTTTCATAGACATGATCTGATTCATAATTTTCATAGCATTACAACCATTTGAATTAGGTATATAAAACCAACTTCATTTGGGACATTTATCTCTTATATCGTATTTATTACTCAAATGACCAAAGCGACATATAAAACTAAGAATATTTTAAAACCATGAAACATCATATATTTGATGAATTTATTTGCAATGAACCGTACTTTTGCTCGTATATTCAAATTCCTGGATATTAATTTACGTAATTATAAAAATTGTACCTTATGAGAATTTAAACGATGCTATTTCTGTGCATCTCAGATCAATTTTCCTGTAGCATTAAGCTCCTTAAATAAGGAAGTATAGGAAATAGGAGTATAGAAATCTTTTTTTGTGACCTATCCCATCCTAATAATATACGGCATCTCCTATTGTGTGCCACGGAGGATCCTTACTCCCACTTGGGACTACCGTCTCCGCCCGCGTGATTTTAAAACTTCGCGAAACCACCCAAATGTTTTGCCCATCACTTTCGCCCGAATTTTACCTTCGCCGTAACGACCGTTTCGACTATATTTCATTTCCGAATTGCCCTTCATCGTGACTTGAGGCAAACGAGTGGGCGACGACTGAGAATCCAAGGCAAGGCAATATCCGAATAACAGGCAGAACAAAGTATAGCTTGTATTGACTGGATAAGATTCATAAAAATGATTTTCTATATGGTGACAAATTAGCATAACTAGACACTTAGTACTTTCGAAAAATTACAAATATTATGAGAAAAAATTATATTTATATGTCTTTCCCTAAACACACTTAACAATAGATAACATTTATTTATAAGAGAAGACTGATTTTAGATACTGTATAGCCTTTCCCCTTTTTCAATTTTATCGAACATGAGCTTACTAAATTGATTAAATATATCAAAAAGCTTTCAATCCATATTATTACTGTAGCGTTATACACCACTCCTAATTTTAAAGGAATTATATTATTATGAATCTCCATTTATAGTTATAATTAATCTCTATTCCAACAAATCGATTATTCCGAGCCATCGAGATCCACCAAAGTCCTCATATTATTCGTTTTAACTGCGCTCAAGTACATTCCGAGAGAATTTTTAAACGTTCCCCACTCCTTCCATTATTACTTCATATGTTTCCTAACCGTTCGTCATTTTTATCCGACTTACATCTCTCTCATTCTCTCCTTTACGAAATACTCTCTTTTCCATCCGCAACACCTGAAACGTATGCCCTAATGCGTGTACGCATACTTCATCTTCCTTTTAGATTAGACTCCCTCACAAGTCATTCCTCCAATCCTTCTTCTCCACCTCCTTCCTCCCACGTTCTCCACACCACAGGTAAATCCTCCTGACCCCTACCACTGCGCCTCCCCCTAAAACCACGTTGGAGGTCCCCTACAGATCCTTGTATGTGATAAATAATGACGCAGCTACTGTGCGCGGTTTCTTCAACAGCCACCAACCCTAAGCTACCACTCGCCCCTCTTTTGCATCTTCCCCCTCATCCTCGCCTTTTCTCCGTCTTATACTCTCTCTCCCACTCTTCCATACCACTGTCTTCTCCTTCCTTCGCGTTGTACACGCTCTCACTTCGTAGAGGAATGTGCGAGATAACCTCTGCTGTGAGCGAAACATCAAAAACTTATACTTTTTGTATCTAAGTGATAATTTCGCCATTTTTTCGGACGACTTGACTCGGGAACTATTAAAAGTGATCTTTTCTTCTTTCACAATGGATCTCCGGAAATGATAAGTCAATGATTAGCTAGGTATTATATATAGTCGAATAACTGTTGTGAGAATTTTTACACCTAACAACCACAAGAATGCAAGCAAATTCATGAAACGTGGAAAAACTTTTTTTGAATATGATTATTAGATCACTTCTTACAAATGTTTCGCAATTCATTAAATTCATCCCGTTTTATAGATTATCGAAACAATCATGTATCATTTAAATCGATAAATGGCGTTTATATGAGTTTCATATTAAATTTCTGAATCATTATCACTTCTGAGTACAATAGTAACCCTTTAGCTATCTTAGAGTTTCTTCATCATCAGTCAAACATCTTTCTGAGATACGTGAGAATTAAAGTATACAAAACCATTAATTTAAATATAGGATTATTCACTAACCATAAGCGTGATCTGAGGCCTTAATTTTAAAACTGAATTCTTCAACACGTACTTTCATTGAGGAAATTTAAAAATATCTCATCTGAACTTCCCAAAAAACTCCATAAAGTTGGAAGATAGATATGCTACTTTATATATTACCGGATAAAATCCCAATATTCATTCATTTTATGGTATATTTTCGTTCAAAAAAGCTACTGATAAAAACCAAATATTTGCTTGAAAAGGTATCCGATTTGATAATGCTCAATATTGGGGTCCAAATTCAAAAACATGTGTAAATTGTGTCTTTCAAGCTTTAATAAGAAAGATTGGTTAACCAATTCAAAGATTCTTATCAAAGAATACGTATTCCAGGAGGATTACAGAAGTAGCATGACTCAATCATCTCAGTCTCCATTTGTGTATTTCCAAACAACTTCGTGTGAGGTTTGGACATTATTTTGTTATTAGATACAATCTCTCTTTAACAATACCAAGAGAAACCTATTCGAGCAGATTACTTCGAAATCCCCGACACGAGAATGGACAGATAGTTATGATATTTTCTGAGGGCAGTCAAACGCGAGTGGGATGTGGCGACGTTGGATGGGCGGTGGTCCGAATCGTTTGGATACGTCTTTTGCTGTGTGCGCGCCATCTGCGTCCCGCCAAAGGGTTTATTGGATGAGATGTGGAAGTGTATGGTCCTGAGAAGGGCGTGGTGCTTATATGTTGCTCTTTCTCTAGGTAACAAAGTGACGCGGCAAAGTCCATAATACACTAAATACACGATGGGGAGCGGCAAAGGTAAAGTGAAGGATTCATAAATATTTTGGGATCTTTGTATCTGACGATAGAAATTATGTACGTGTACAATTGATTGTTTATTATGAAATTTCGAAAAATAAAGTCATCGTAGAAAAATTTCTATTAAAATGTATATAGCCTGTCATTATTTCTTGAGTAGTGTTTGAATTAAAAATAGTAAGAAAACTGAATAATACTTATTAATTCCAAAGTTATGGACTTGTTTTCTATGACGACAATAAGAGGATAAACGAGAAAACTGAAAAATCTGAAATTCCTTTAATTTAAAATGTAAAGTGATATTGATTGACTTATTTACTGATTATATTCTATTGCTTTTCTGCTACATATATTTAAATCCTCCATCTCTATGGTAGATCACTCAGTCAAATCATTAAAATTATACATTACCCACTTCAGACAATAAATCATATGGTAATTGAGTTGTACCAAACTTATAAAAGTGAGCCATCACTATCTCGATGGAACACAATCTTTGGCTGATAGAAGATCAGACACCTTCCATCTCCAGCGAAAACTCGAGCGACACCTCAAGGCGAAAATAAATTCAGCGACAATATAAAGTGAGAGAGGAAGGAAAATGACGATGGAACACGGCGTGTGTTTGAAGGGTAGGAAGTGGCAAAAGCTTGCAATTAGGGAGAGACGACGATTAAAGGAAGAAGTGTGTCCGGAAGACGGAGGCAGGGGTGTAACCATGACACGGGAGAGGCATGTGAGAGCGGAAAATAAACAGTTCGCCAAAGGGTTGTAAGAGATAAAATTGGAAAGAAAGCAGAGAAGAGAGAGAAATAAGGCATGAGAAAAGGTTTACATGGCATAAGAAACAGAAAACTTACACGATTGACTTTGGAAAATAGATAAATTACGAGATAATTCTTATCGTATTGCTATTAGATGCATTCTGTAGAAAAAATCTTAACCTTGTATGTACGAGGTATATCCTTGTATTTGAGGTATAGAAGAGAGAGAAAATTAACTTCAACTACATGCTATTTATTGGTTTTTTATCCAATAATTATAGAGTAATTAATACTCTAATCATGAACTTCATGGGCGTAATTATTCAACCAGTTATCGGGAAATCGAATTTCGTATCCCGGTAGCATTTCTTTTGTTTTCATAAACCAATCAAATATTCCTAAAATAAAATCTCTTACTGACATAAAAGGGGAATTTCATGCACATACACATAGAAGGAGAGAGTACATAATAATTTTCAAAAAAGAAGTTAACATAGTGAGGAATGTACGGTTATGAAATCAAGGGAGAAAATATTGGAAGAGAATAAATGAGATTCTTTCCATGTGACGAAAATTAGTTGACGTTGAGTGAAATTCATTTGATCTCAAATGTGAGCGAAGCAAGAGAGATACTTCCATTGGAATCAAGACTGCAACGAATCAGAGACCGTTCTCATTCAAAATATGGAAAAGACACGTGTAGATTGAATCTAGGCAACCGGCGAGTTCTTCAATTCCATTAGCATATCCATGATATACCTTCAGTTATTCAGCAATGATCATCTGCAGTTTATTCTAATTTTTATTGTAATTGTTTTCATTTACCTTATTCGTCTATTATCGAAAGAGATTAACATTCGTATTCTGCTTTTGTTTAGATTCCTAATTAATGTATCTCAGATTAACTCCGGAAAATTTTCTAAGATGATTCCTTTGCCATAATCAAGTGTTTAATAAATACTTAGAACTCTTATTTTAAAATCAGAAATAAGTGGCAATAATTTGGTATGTTTTTTCTCGTTGAGAACAAATTCAAATATAAAGAGAAACACCGCAAGAGAGAAGAAGGAGAATGTAGGATTTGTTGAAACCTGAAAACCTCACTCTTACCGTGTATGTACTAGACTTCCTACCTTTGTTTTCATATGTACACACGATAGAGGTAAAGTGACGCTCTGGAAGTGAGTGGGATAGGTATTGTAGTTTCCCATACCCAGTTTTCCACGACAACGCCCTCTTTCGAATCTACAAAGAGGTGACTCATGCCTGATATTGCTTCCTGGGTTGTCTCCGTGCGAACCTTGTCTATTCACTTCGAATGCGCATGTCAATTTTGCCTTTGCACTGTTTGTCTTAAGCCGTCAATATCCTCCGAATTCATTCCCTTTCCTCCCAAAGAAGACACCGCTTTCTCTAGGCAATTTGATTATACCGAATACATGTATTTATGAATGGAATACATTCTGTCATTGTTTATATTTATGAGTTAAAATTACAAACGATCACTTTAATATAATACAAAAGTAAATCAAATTATTTGTTTCATTAACGTGGAAGTTTTTGGATTATTGAGAGAACTCCAAAAAAATTTACAAACATGCTTCGTCCATCTTAAATTATCACCTATATAAATAACTGAAATTCGATACTGCCTATCGATACTGATAATAAAAATCTTTCAGTCACGAAGTAAATACAGTTTTTGAATAAATGATATCGGCAACAATAAACTAACCTAATAACTATTCAAGGATATTTTCACATATTTCTGTTTAGCTTGATTCACAAAATAAAATTAGTCATATATAGCGCCCTTCTTTCTTAGAATAATGTAAAACGAACTATTCGAATTTTATCTATCAATATTTAATATGATTTTCCGTAATGTTTGAGAACCAAAAATAATGAATATCGAGGCGTTCTAAGATCACTTTCTATATATCTATCGCAACTCCGAAAATGTTCGCTACTTCCTAAGCAATTCTCCTATGTGAATTCCATGCACGTCGGTTCCCCTCACTGTCCAAACTAGTGTCCCCCAAGAGGCGCCCCATGGATTGGGAGAGTGTTGACACAAAACACCAAGTGGAGTTAATTAAACTCCAGACACTCCTCCCACGTAAACTTATCTCTCCTTTTTCCTGTGTCCATCGCCTTCTCTCAGAACCTTCATTTCCTTCCTCTTCTGTACCAGTGTCAGAAAATTCTTTCTTTCAAGATGTCTACATTTAATTTCACTTCTCTCTCCAATATTCAAGGCTACTTCCAGACATTTAACTTAGGCGGATTTATTTATTTGATGTCAAGGAGCCTCATGTTGAATTGTGAATTTGGGATTTTGATCCTGACTTCGAATCTCCATTTAAATTTTCCATTTTTCGTTGAATGAAATTTAGTCGAAATTCGAATTTTTCCTTGAAATTCTTCCTCCACCATAACCTATAAGATAATTTTTCACGAAAGAATGAAATAATTTTTCATATTTCCTGTATTTAATTCATATAAATTATGATTGAACGATTATTACTTACTTATTAGTATTGGTAAAATGAAATTCAAAACATTGATTGCATATTTAAATTATAATTGATAAGTTAACTGATGAATATTTTATCCCTATTCCTTCAATGTATACAAACAATTCATTCCCCAAAATATTTTTATTTCTTGTGTATTTTGATAAATAGTTTCTTAATTTCTAAAATAAATCTCATTTTTATCTTTATATATACTTCAAAGCTGTAAAAAGATGTCTAAATTTTCCTCGAATATACTAGCCCCCCAGAAAGATAAATCACTCAATTTATTTCTTCCCTTTTTCTATTGGAACGTCTTTCAAAAGACTATTTTATTTTTTATGAGATGATTGTATAGTAGATATTCCTCCAAAAGTATGGACAGCTTTCTGATATCCTATGTGAAAATCTTAACAAGAAAAGCTAAACGGGAGAAAGAAGAATATATGCCTATACAAAAGTCAAAACTTTCAATTCGCCAATAAATATGTTTTTTTATACTGATATCTTCAAATGAAGAAAGTGCAATGCATGGAACCGAATCTCCATAGATTCTAATCATTAAATCATTTTGTTAGATACTCAACTTGTTTTTTTTTAATTATATTCCGAACATAGTGAGTGTACAGTAAATGAATAATATAACATTAAAATAGATATTGTTAATTGTAGACTGTGATTTTCAGATAATCATAGATCCCTATTCTGTCGATCTCTTCTTACCCATCCATCATCACCATTCCACCAACTTCTCGTCTAAACCCTAAGCACACACACTCCAAAGTTCTCTCCTTCCAAAGTGTTAATTTCCTGATAAACCGGGACTTGGGAACACTACTCCTTGGTGGAGGAATCGAAGAAATTGGAGGTAGTTTAGATTGCATGAGGGGAGGATTGGGTGAGAGTAATTTGTAAGGGAGATGACATGGTCGTTCAGGATTCGAAGGAGCCAAATGGACGGCCGAGTTTGGACCAATCCAAGGAGTGGACGATCTGCTGGAAAACGCTGTCTTCTAATACTTGACTTATGAAGTTTGAAGATTTGCTGGCTAAAATAATAAGCTGTACTCATTGGGATGGGACTTCTAATAGAGCAATCACAAATTAAGTCTCAAATACATACCATACACATATTTAGGAATGCGAAACGTTTGAAAGGCTTATGATAGTGATTAGTGATTTATCACTTAGTGATAAAACATTACTAAACGAACTATCCCCAAAATTTTAACTTCGTATAAGAATTGCTTGTAAATCAAAACAGTAATAAAAAATTTTAATGGTTAAAAACTGTTAATGGTAACAATTCAGGGAGGTTACATTCCCATCGGACAGAGAAAAAGTATTTGACGCATAGGTGAAGTAAATTTCAAGAGGCCGAAGCATTGAGATGAAAGCCTGTGAGGAAATAAGAGAACTCGAAAGGATAAAAAAAATCTTGGAATTCATTTCCAGTAATCTCCTTACGGAATGTGAAAGCAGAGATTGGCATCCGTTCAATATAGGGAGGGAATTTTTCTTCGAGAAAAGATGAAAACGAGAAATGATGGGAAAAGAGGCCGAGAAAATAGAGAAAACTTGATAAAGAACATGTAAACGCTTTTTGAGGAATCGCTGATGTATTTAGAATCCATTCATTTAGAAGAGTGAAAAAGCAATCCATTTAGGATTTGACTAATTAGCTCCGATCTTTTATCTTAATTGTATAGACGTTTTACACTATTGTGAATTTCTATCGATCGTCATTAAAGATTTATTTTGACATAAACTTATTAATTATTAAATTAATATTATAACACACTTGTAAACTCCTACTAGTTACACCTATCTTGCCCTAATATTAAAGAGAAAAACTTATTAAATTGCATTTATTATGTTATCATTTAATACACTGTATATTATTTCATTTCATCCGATTATATCTCATTACCTGCGTTAATAGATTCACAATATGTCTCACCAAAACTTAATATTATCATTGAAAAGTAATATATTTCATATATATATTTTAGGTCAAAACTCTGTGGGAAGAGTAGAAGAACTTAGAAGAGTTCTAAGTACGGTTTGCGCAGAAGGCAAAATTATAAGTACTTGCGGCGAGTGAAATTCGAAAGTTTAATTTAATTAAGAAGAGACATAAAGGAATTTAAGGTAAAGAAATTCCTTAGTTTATTGTGTCAAATATAGAAACTGATGTTATTTCTCTTCGATAAATTCTTAACGATCAACGAAGAGTCAAAAGCTCCGCTGAACTCTATGCGACTAATGAGAAATGTTAATTCGTTTTATGTTTCATAAATAAATTAGCATTACGGGCCGTAAAAATCGCACATTCGTTTTCATAAAAAGGGAGGGCCTTGCCAAAAAAACTGCCCAAATCCGAAAACGAGCGTTATCTGCACTAGCCTTATTGCGCAATTCGAAAAAAATGCCCATAAAATACAGTAATGAGATGTTCCGCAAATTGGGTATCAGAATCCGCCATCGAGTGCTTTAGCTGATAAAAAAAGGTGCACTTTCCACACAGAGGATTATACGACTGTAAATGAAGGCAATCTACATTTATATTTTCTTTCTTTGCCGGGAAGGGTCATTATTCGAGGTCTTTCTGGATGAGTTTAAATCAGATATTTGTGTATAGCTGAACCAATAAAGCATGAAATTCAATTTTGCGATGTCCGCGGTAATTGAGTTTATAATATTATATCTTTCGTTTTTTATCTCAGAGAACCATCGGAAGGGACCCATAAAAAGTTTAAGTCTATATTCATTGGACAGCCAGATAAGAAAAATGGGTAATAACAGAAAATAACTGTGGTTCGTAGAGGGAATAATTGGTTTGAGGATGGGAAGTGATATAAAAAGCGAGAGAAATATTGGAAGAAAAATCAGAATGGTATATTCCAGTCGCAATGTTGATTAAAAATTGAAAAATGCTCGACCTGGAACCACCGGAAAATTTAAACGTTATGAATGGTAATGAGCTTTGAAGGAATAAATAAGGGTATGAAGTGGCTGTTTAACCAATGCTCTCGACGCGAAATTTCGGTAGGAACCTTTGGATTTACTTTAATTTACCACATCATTCCCAAACACATTATCCTTATCGGCTGCAGTACTTGAACACCCGAGAGAATACTTTATGCGATATTTATAATTTGAAAACTGTCCCCGTAGTTCACGAAAAGTATACCTCATGAATAAGAGGAGCTCGTAAATCGACTTATAACTCGAGAAAATATCCGCAAAACCCAATCAAAAGAAGGAAAAATCCATGTAGTAAATAGACTAGCAGGAATGCTTTTCCAATATTCGACATATATAATTTTCAGGAGGAGAAAATAAGATGCCTTTAAACGTAATAGCCATTATTATACCACTCCGTGGTATTCATTCCATAAGTCTAATACATTTTGTAAATCGCTTATGAATTCATGTTTCAATTCAATATTCACTCGAATTTATAAATAATAGAGATAATGATTGTTAGTGTTTTCTAATAGCCTATTCCCTTTAGCAAGGGCATTTGACTCTACAGACTCATTTCACAAATGACAGCTCGTGGTCCAGCATTCCCTTCTCATGGACACCATTTAACCGGAAGTTCCTCGTCAGCTATAATCGCACCATCATCCGAGGTTTCAAAAAGACCGGATGAAGAGAACTTTAAGGCATTATCAAACGAACGACCGCACACAGCCTTGATTATCCTACTCCGATCAATACCATCAGATATCGCGTAAAAGTTTCATCCCCTGCACTTAGGGCTTCTTCCACGTCTCACTCCACCATCTTGTTGAGGGAGGATCTTCACCCCCACCCATTATTTCGCTCTGAATTGACCGTGCTAATCTGAGGATGGGGTGAAAATGGGGTGCCAAAGGAAGTGATGCAGAGGATTAGATGTCGAGAAGAGAAAATGGGTATCTGATAAAGGGTGGGAGTGATATGGGAAGGAGATTGGATGGCGGTTTTGGGTCTGGAGTGGCGGAGGGATGTGGAACATTAAGGAATAATGGCACCAATTGTCGAGTTAATTCTTTTTCGTCGAAAGAGAGGTTAGATAAGGAGAGTTTTCCCGATGGAGATTTTAGAGCAATCTCTCGAAAATAAAAAACTCAGATTCTGTAAAACATCACAAAAATGCTGTGAAAATAGCGAAAGAACGATTTTAGTCAACTTAAGCATATTCTGGTTGTTCGTTTTATGAATAAATATCGTATGATGTATAATATCAGAGAGAAATTCTGTATTTAATGACCACCGACCACTTCGAACGTAGATCCAATTGGCAAAGAAAATGAGGAAAGCAAATGTAGAAGATAGATTTCGATGAGTAAACACGATAAAGTTATCCGAAATTTACCAAAAAATATCGCAACATATCTAAGCTAGGGATGTGGTTAAAGATGTAAATTTACTTATGTGTAAAATTATGGAATTCTTTACTTGTATTTTGAACGCATTAATTAATATTCAAGAATTTTTAGGAAGGACAGACATCAATATTGGTCGACTAAGCTATATACTTTATTTATTAATTATAATAGTCATATTTTAAATTATTGATGATAATAGTTTTTAAATGTTCTATTTTCAAAAATGTATACGTGAAAATTATATTCCATACTAAGAATGTACCGGATGATCATAGAATGTTATTTTAGTTTAGTTGCAAATTTTGCACAAAAAATTTTTTAAATTCTAGCATTATGTACAGTCCATAATTAAATGAATCAATAATTGATGTATCTATAAATCCCTCTTAAATTATAACTGCACAATCCCTCAACCATAACCCTCTCATTTCTCTTTCCCCGCGCTTTTCAGACCACAGGCATTCACTCCAACTTTTACTTTCATACGCAGAAGAAGAGCAATACATTACTCCCATGTCTCGTGAGTAACTCCTCCAACCCCGCAGTGGAAAAGAAATGTACGGCGATTGTTCTCAGACGTCAAGAGATGGATGGGAGTGAGAGTAGAACGTGAGCAAAGGAGGTATCCAAAGGGTATGCCACCCAAGAGGATCTCCAATGAGGGTCCACCAAAATGTGAAAGAGGGACGGGTTGTTCACGAAAAGAGCTTTCTTTCGAACACTCGTATGAATGGAAATAACTTTAAATGCAAATTTGATCGATAACTTCATAGGATCGGGATTAACTGATAATGCAACGTGAGATCATTAGAATTCTTACAGCAATCGTACGAAATATATTGACCATTATTCAAATTAAAATTATATCGGATTTTATGTATTTTATAAAATATAAAAAATATCTCTTCTGATCAAAATTAATTCGGTACCAAAACTCCTCTTAAAGACGATTCGTAATATAATTTGTAGCATAAATGGAGAAATTGGAAAGCTAAATGTCAGAAAATAATTCATTTGCCTTGAGGATGTATTTAGAATATATCATTCAAGTCCGTATATATCAATAATCGAATGGAACATTACATCAAAATTCTTAAAAACTACGAAACTTATAAAAAGGGTTTATGCAATGGAAGATAACGGAAAATGGATTAACTCATACTTGCGTCTTCGTCGGGTTGACACTTTGGATAATAAATCTCCAGCACCATCATCAGGTATCTCTTAATAAAATTTGAGAACGCAAACAATTTCCCCAATCTAAAAAAATATAATGTCGTAGCAGATTGCGAACACGCCATCCCCTGGAGTCAAACACGCGAGGAACTGTATCCCATATTAATCATCCTCAAGAGTGTCTCAGAATGTTAGAGACGAGTTATGAGATCGAATCATCGGCATTAGCCTTGTGAAATCTCTTGGCGAAGGGGCGTGTCCTCAGGAGGCGTGTTTCCAAACGATAAGACTTCGGAAAGGAGGAAGTAAGGCTGATGATAGCGATGCTTAAGGAAGGGGCACACGAATCTGCATACGTCACCCCCGTTAGAATAACACCCGGAGGTGTCCGTGAAATGGAAAAAAATGAAGTCGCTGGAGAAGAGATTTGGGATTGGGGCCAATGGATTACGTCCTTCCGACTGTCACGACTTAGACCTTTCCTTTGAAGGAGCAAGAAGCTTGTGGAGGGAGATAAGGAGGTCGAAGTGTTAAGACTTCTCGAAGATGGACCAGTGCTTCCGAGAGGGTCATCCAAACGGAAGGACTCCTCGACTTTCCTATCTATAAAGCCTACGGTATTTCAGCCGTTCGTCTCCACATCGTGTTTCCGTAGCATCCCTCCGAAGAGAATCCAAAAAAGTGTCTCTAACCCCTGCTAATAGTAATCCAAGAAGGTCGAAGAAGAATAGATCCAAAAGAGAGCTTAAGATTAAGTTTTGAGAGGAGTGCTCGTGTAACCTTGCGAACGCATTCGATTGTCTGTTCCTCCTTCCTTAAGCCTCCTCGGCTCCTGCTATCATTTCTCTCTTGAGACTCCGTGGTTCATCTTTTGTCTTACCTCTTCCCGAATTAACACTGCTGGCTTTACTCCCGTCTATAGCTTGACGTGGTGAATAGAAGATTGAAACTGTATCCCGCGGGGCAGTCAAACGAAATGGTGCTACTATCAAATTTCCGACAACTTCTCGTAGATTATCCCGTCTTTTGGAAGAAAATGTGTGAGTATTCCCTTCAATGGATGCCCCTCATAATTGGTTCTCTCATGTGAATGCGTTTCGTACAAAGTTTTGAATAATCGCTGAACCGAGGTTGTCCTATGCTGCATTTTTTCAAGATTTTCCTGATCATAATGACTACGAGATAGATTCATAGGACATTTTAAATTTATTCATAAACATTTTATGTTTAAAAATGTCTATAAAAATGTTCATCATGATGCTTGTAAAATAATCAAATGTTTTTCCTTTAGGAAAACTATTCTTTAAGTAATATTTGTGTAACAGCTTCAGTCTCAGCGTATTTATTTAATTAAAATGAAATGAATAATACATGATCCTGTTCGGCGTGTCTCTGAAATTATGTTTTAATAATATAAGTGATAATAACTAAGGTTTTAATAATGTTTCGCGTAGCCTTTCACCCGCCGTTTCTTGAGGTCGAACACAAATTTCTCAAGAAACTCAACAGAGACCTTTCCAATTCATTCACACGAATTTTCCATGCAAAGCTTGGATATATATGTTCACATGGAAAATTCTATCTTTCAGTCGCCTGAAACACGCCCACACCGAATGGATTTACTAAATGTTTCTTCAAGATGCAAAAGCGTGACGGAAGCATGTTTCCACCCTTTTCCAAGTCTCATTTTACTGTACACGTATCCATTTCCAGCCAACGTGGTCCATTGTGGAGTCGACGCCCAATGACACAAACATTGCCACCGTTAAAATTAGTACGAAGAGCTTTTCGATGAATAAACCGTTCACGGCAAAATGAAATTAGCCATAGAAGCCCTAATATTTTAAGATGCTTGACTGTTGGAGTTATTGTTCTAGATGGGTTTCTTAACAAAGAGGAAGGAGATGTGAATGAATAATTATGGGAAAGATGAATATCAGTGTATATTATATTAGTTCATTCATTTCAAAACGTTAACGTTTCGTAAATTCAATATTTTATGTTAGTTAAATGGGAGGTTAAATTAAAATACAACTTCTCCCGATGTTTTAGTTGAACATAATTATTGCTGATATCTTACTTTACTGAATACTGCGACTTATCATAAAAAAATGAAATATCAAATTTTAAATGAGAAAAATTCTTTCCTTTATTTATTGCAAACTATAATTTTCAACATTTTTCATGAAACATGAAAGAAAACATGAATACCAAGCGTTTTCAGAAAAAACTCCATTTGAATTACATCCAAATCTTTAAGAATGGGCATCGTAAATGAGGAAGAGATGCATGAATGACAGTTTAACTTAACATAAAACGTAAAAGTATTTGTCTTCGAGTAAAACTTTCACAGAAAGCGTGGTAATGGTTATAGGAAATGAGCAATCGTAGGTCAAAACAGGGAGTTCTTCAACCTATGAAATCGAAACTCAAAAGCTTTAAAATAGGGGGAAAATCCTTTGTAAACATATACAAACACGCATTCAAACTCCTCTAGAAATCTCACCCTTTCGGTAGCTCCCAATTGGGAACACTCGCACGGGAACACAATGAGAAGGAACGCATACGAGATATTTGTATGCGTTTCCATCGTTTAACTCATGTGTCAAGCGAAGGAGACACCCCCTGCAGAGTAATTCACGAGGCTGTTTTGAATGGAGAGGAGTGAGAACATGAGTCGGCAAGATAAGGAGCGATAGATGCTCTGAAAAATAAGCTGCCTTATATTCAGATGATGAATTCCATTTACCTTATCATTATCTATCAGAAAGATGGTTCTCCATAATGTCTAAGAGATAGGATTCTCTTTTATTCTGTCAGTCACTAGCAGAAATTAAATATCTTTTATTATATTCTGCTTTGAAAGTACTATTTCTATTATAAGGAATATGAGGAATATTAATGAATTTTTGGATATGTTTCGGTGATTTCAGGTTAATATGTTTCAATTAATATGTTTTTATTATTAGTCCTGATGTACGTCCTCAATTTCCATTTCCGTTTATGATACGCACTCAGCATTAACCTTGGTGTACATATAAAGGATGGCAGAGATAAAATTTTCACTTAACTTAAAACATACATTAAATGTAAAAAAGGAATACAACGAATTCTGTTTTAAATAAAAGTTAATGCAAACCATAAACGTATTTTTGAAATCTTTGAACAATATGATATACCTTTCTTATGCTTAAAATTGCATCTGTATTCATCATGGAAAACTGTGGAATTTTTATTTGAAGAGAAGCATTCAGAGTTGTCCTCAGGATGAGAAATATTTTAAGATGAGCTTTATGGAAGAGAATGAGAACTGACATCAAAAGAGAGAGCATTGGACAGAATAAAATGCCGAAGAAAGATCGCTGCATTGGACAGGAAAATATCATGAATAGACGCTTATTAGAAAAGCGGCCATAAGATTGATAACGGTAAACGGTTTCATTCAATAGAGGCTTAACAGCTATTTCGTGTACTACCCATGCGGAAAGAGACCTGCTATGAAGCATTAAAGAGAAAAGTGAAACGATAATTAAAATGAATACATTGTGTTTGCATAATGTGTATGTCGTTGGTTTCATGTTATCTGCGCATAGTGGTCATATACTTTATCAATCATTGGTACAGTTTTTTGTAATAATTGTAAAGCATCAAATTTACCGTTCGCTGTATATGAGATATCAGTTGATAACACATCGTCTCTATAAGCAACCAAAGCGCCATTTCATAGATTTACTTTTTCTATACATTTTGAGAATAACTGAAATAAATTAAGTTCTTTACGATCGAAAACTGAACACGTGCGTACGATAGAATAATAAATGCTTTATTCCAAAGACGTAAGATGTTTTAGAAAAAAACACCGACATCACTCGATCTCTAAATGCTTTAAAGTCTCCGAATGAGTGACGAAAAACAATTTCGAGGAGATTTGGAAAATGAAAATCGGCTTATTCGGAGGGCACACATAATGAAAAGGCGAAAAGGGAAGGAAGTAGCAAATGGTCAACTACGAAAAGCTCCTAAATTAGAAGGGATATGCAGAAGAATATTAGTAATCCCATCTCCGCTAAACCCTTTACCTCTCCCTTTTTGTAGGATTATCCCTCTCAAACACAACGGGCAGCTCGCGGTTTGAAAGGTGAGCGTGTCTCTTTCAATTCGAAGAGTGACAACGAATCAGCGGAACCGGAAAGGGCATATTCATTCGTCAAAGTCTACTTTGGCGGCTCAGTGAAAAAGGGGATTTTAAAGCCGGGAAATGAAGGACGTGTCCACTTTCAGCTACTTTTACTCGGATAACATTTGTTGCAGCCGAAAATTGTCTCCGGTAACTTATAGATTAGGGAATATTTGTCATGGACATCGAAACTCAATTACAATTTCTTTCCGAATGAACGAAGCCCCAAATTTATTATTGCAAACTATTTTCCAAAATGTTACACGAATTAATGGAATGAGGGAATAATGTTGGTTCATCACTTATCTGAGAAAAGTTGCATTACCGCACTGATTTATCAGAGAAGTAGGAATTATCAAAAGATACGGAAGAAACTCGTGCTTCGTTTAAGGGTTTCACAATCCATTGTGAAATGCAACTTTAAATTATAATAAAATTTTCAAATTAAACATTACGTACGCAACGACTCGTGACAGTCCAATTTTTGCGCTGAAATACTTAAATAAGTTTCTAAAGTGACGGTAATCCATACATTTGCACCCTTTTTTTCTCTTGAAAAATATTTCATTTAACGAAAGGTGCTTTTTCCTCTGAAACATCCTGGAGTGAACAGCGGATTAGGAAACGAATTCCCTAAACATTCAGCATGCTAATCCCGAACCCTTTCGCACCTTCCCAAAATAGGAACGCCATTAGAGCCACCTCTTTCGATTGCGCGCCATTTGCCGATATCGGATTGTGAAAAGTCCAGCGGGAAATCGGATCAGAAGACACATATTGTCGGCGACAATGGTCGCCTGTGAACGGGCACTCGGACTTAGGGTAGAAGGGGAGGTCAACAGAGAAAAGATTTGAAGGGAATTCTGCGATTCCAATATGCCATACACTTCAGAATCCGGCGACACTTTTTCCCCTCAACCTAAGTTGGATTATCTCTCCCTCCTTGTTGTGTGAGAACAACGTGAAAGAGAGCATCGCAAACGCTGTCGGAATCGGCAAAATAAATATTTTTTATCTTTCACGCCCTCACCTTTGTCCCCATTTCAGATTTTTTTATTTCAGATCGAAAATGTTGACTGAATAGCGTTTTCATGTCCCGCATCTTCACTCCTTCGCTATTGTCTCCGCCCAATCCGGTAAAGACATGCGAATTTTTAGGATGACACGACATGTTCTCTTTATTTCTCGGGATCAAATCGCATCTTAGTGTGCCATTCTCTCTCTCACAGAATCAACTCTCAATTCCTTTTCCGTTTTTATTTATGTGTGGAACTCAAAGTCTGTCTGCTTAGCTTTGATTGTTATCTAGAATATTTGTGTACTGTGATATTTCCATTGAAAGTGAGAGAGGTCGTCACTGAGTTATAAGGAAATATTAAAGTGAAGAAAAAGGATTTAAAGCAAAATCCAGAAACTGATACCAATTTCTTCTTAGTAGCAGAAGATTAAAGAAATATTTCATTTATATGCGATCCTTTTTTCTACATCGATAACCTCATCAACAATATTTTTAATAAATATATATATGAATTTAAAGATCCACTAACTACACCACTTAACTAACCCATCATTACCTTAAAAAAAGAAAGGACATTATTTTGAGCGAACATAAAAATAATAAAAAGTAAAATTTCATATCTTAATATCACTCATAAATATTTCTTCTCTATAACAAAATGTGTTCGTATTTATGGGAAAAAAAGAAAATAGAATGTACACTCTACGTAGCTTATATATATTTTATAGTCTGCCGATTAATTTTGAAATTAAATACTATCCTGAAAGATATAAGTATTACCGTCATACTAAAGTAGTTAAAATGAAACACCTATTGAACATGATCCTATTCAAAAGATCTATCTATTTAAATAAATAAAATTACGCACTCACTCGTGGAGATAGTTATATATGTACATATATATATATATATATATACACATATAGTAGATATGATAATCTGGCGGTTACTTGGCTCTTTGGTAACCTGAACAGGTAAAGCGACAAATTTCTCGTCTTCTCCGAAACCACTCCTTCAAAACAGTAATTTCCAAGAGAGGTATACAAGTGCTTTGACAAATGTCCGTCGCTTGACACGAGCATCGGCCGGAAGCTCAAAATGCTCGAGAAATTGAAACGCTCCTCATCTATCCCGCCTCTTGATTGCAAGGTGAAAATCGCATTACACAAAAGATGAATCAAAGCAGCTGGCGAAAAAAGGATCGAAGAGGGAGCGTGGTTTCTCTGAAAAAAGGATCTGAAGAAGTGAGGCTGAATAACAATAGAATGACTTTTGTCCCGTCAACTCTCGAACAGTTCTCTTCAAAGCTGACATTCGAAACCCACCGATTGTGTATGTCGACGTTAAAGCCTCATTCGTCGAGGATGGTTGTACGCCACCCACTGGTCAGCAATGAAAAGAGCGGTTTACTAACCGATGTGGGGAGGAATGAAAACGCTCTGTGATGAGGAAGAAATGAGAGAAACGGACGAGATATTCAAAGAATGTCTTTACAAGTCAACAAAAATTTTATTTCTTATTGCACATATCTTTATTACTATAATTCTATATAATGATATTCTATCGCCCAATTCGTCAACCTTATATTAGGTAGATTATATAATAATACAATAAATTTTTAAATTCCGCCTTAGACCGAGATATATGGAAGATATGTATATTAAGATTAGTTCATCCTCCGATGAATAAAATTTTATACACATTGATTATTTATGAGAAAAACATTCTTATTAAAAATAATTGAATATGCGGAATTTTTTGGAAAAGCTACGTTAAATCGACAAAGAAAGAACAACTGTTCACTTGAGCTCAGGAGTCGATCGCCTATTACGCGAAATGCGTTGAACAGCGAAATTAAAAAGGCAGAAATATTACAGACGATTTCAAAATCATCGCACATCTCACGATATAACTTAACGGAACAAAAGACAATGAGAAAGGGCGTGGCAGGGACAAGGAAAGTAAGCGGGTGAGAATGCGCTGAGTGGGAGAAAAATACGACATTGCAAAGGATAAAACGAAAAGATCCGGAAAAGAAAAAATTGCTTGAAAAAGACGGTGTGAGCAAAAAGCGAATTTGACACGCGCTATGTCACTCAAAATGTTTAGAAACTATCAAAAACGTCAAAAGCGGTAAATAAAGAATTACGGAAATGACGTGTCAGTGTATAAGCAGGAAGAACGTTCTCCTGCAATGAATGCATCAGGAAAAATTAAATCATGTATCGCATTAGATTGATATTATTAATGGTACAAGGAGATATTTGATAGGGATGACAACTTTGGCAAATTTGCAAAAGATGTGAAGTGGCCGTATTCGACCCATCCGCAAACAACTTCATTATTTAATTGCTAAAAATTTAACTTTGAAGCAAATAAAATCTTCTTAGTTTCGATAAAAGACCAATATTTTTAATAAAATCTCAACAGAAACTTGGGATCTTTAATTACAGAATTTTATATAAGTTTTTCATAATATTTCGTCACAATTTTCCAAATTTGAAGATAAAGAATCTGAAATGGATATGAAATGCAATATCAGGTGGAAAAATGATTGTTTCAGATAGGTGGGAAAAGAATTTGCAAGACTCACTCAAAATACAAGACATTACCGAAACACATTTTAAGAATATATTGTAATAGTTCCGGAGTCATAAAAACTGCCGCAAAAAATATATCGAGAAGATTGGGTGTGAGAAAAAAGATGCGAAGAACTGTGACAGCAAAGAAAGCGAGGGAAGAGTTAGGTGAGGAGGAAGTGAGAAAGATGTTAAGGTACGAGATCCATTCATTCACTCATTCTACTCCACCCAAAACAGAAAGAATATAGAGGGGTGTGACTTCTTAATGTAGTCGAGGGAGTGGGATGCTGGAAATTATGTTGGCTGATGTGGGAGAAGTTAAAACGGTGGTCCAAGCCGTTTCTTTGGGAAAAAACATCTTTATAGTCCTCCGAAAACCTTCGTGTTTCTTTCCCATGTACGCGCAGAGTGTGTTTCCCAACGGGAAAGAAGTAGAGTACCCACATGTGCGGGACTCGTGCTGGTAATGTATGGAAGACGGTGCTGTCTCTGGAGGGAGGAAAGTTGGTCTTTGCCCCTGAGGAACGCAGAGAAGCATGTATGATAGAGGAATCTTCGCTTGAGAGATATGAGGAGAGGCATTAAAAAGGAGCACAGGGGAGAACATGCCCATGGAGGTGCTCCCGCGCTGCTTAGGAAAGCAGGGGCCAGAAGAGAAGGTCACGTCAAGATGGCGATGATTTATTCGCATTTTCTTTTTTTTATTCCTTGATTTTAGATCTGAGATAGCCGAGTAAATTTATTCGCTGAGAGTTCTATGGTTACTCTAGTTCTTGAGAAATCTCGAGGGCGTCCGTGCATGGGGGACGAGCAAAGGTTGAATAGACGTGGATCATAGGCAATTTCTACAGGCCCCTTTGACGATAGGGTTAATTTTAAGTTTTGTGTACACCCGCAATTATTTCAAAGCATTTCTTCAATTGTAAATGATCTTTCTTAAGAACTAAATATCTCTCGGACACTAAATACAGCTCCAACATCAACTGAATTATTCAATTATGTATCTCTTTCGTTACACAGTAATTTCTGACAATCTGAGGATCTCAGTCAAGAAATTTTTCAATCGTAAGTGGAAAATTAATTAATATTCATTAATAATTGTTGCAAGATGTATACGATAGTTAAACTTCTATAAATTGCTTCATGTATTCGTCAAGGAAATTTATCGTTATAGGATTCGTTTACCATTACGATTTATTGGTAAGAAGCATGAATCTGTCATTTAGCTAAAATATTATTTTTTCTTATGTAAGCATTACTACTGTAGTAGCATTACCATCTGAGGAACGGAATGACATCATTATACTTTTGATAGTATAATAGATTCGTTAATTTGAATGACCGTGTCAAGTCTCCTTCTCTATGATTTTTCTTCTCTAGATAGTGAAGCATTAGAAGACACAAGTAACACAGGAAACACACAACCTTTTATGAAAAAGATGTTCAAAATAGCCGATAAAATTCGAAAGGTAACTCCGAAACCCTAATTGTTGCAGCGAATAATTTAATCATTAAATTCTTATTTCTGATTGTTCACCCTTTCATTGTGGAGAACTACCACGAAGTGAAAGCCGAGTTAGCAGAGTATAATCATTAAATCTGACAAATTATATGTCGATATAAAACTAATAAAAAAAGGGGATGAAATATCAAAATGTTCCATCGAATGCATATTGATACGTTATTCGTAAACATCTCTTTTTTTCCTCGTATAAGTAGGCTCCTCCGCTCGACGGGGGGCGCAGGTGGAGAATAGAGAAAATAACGGCAGAGACATCGATGTTGGAGGAATGGGGTGGTATGTTTAGGTGCATACACACATGTGTACACGCGTTCATACATCTACTCCCATCAAAAGAGCGATCGCTGCCGAGTATTGGCCGGTCTTTAAAACTCGCCCCCCGCCGTCATGAAGTGATTCACGTGGGTAGTTGAGAGAACTGCGCGTTTTCTTTGTTGTTAGACAATGTTACGAGGCGGACGTAGTTTCTGTTGGAGGGATCGCCATAGGTGTCTGATAGGGGAATGTACGATAACGGATAAAATATTCTGATATTACATACGTAAGAGGGTTTTTGCGTTAAACAAATTTAGTGGGAACCAACTAGAAATATATTTCCACGTTGCAAGCAGATGAATGGAATAGTGCACAGAGTTAAAATGACACACGTATTAGCTTACTTCATTATTGAAATTAATTTCAATATTTCTAAATTTGCATTCATAAATGTTTATATTTTAAAAGGTATCGATAAAAATTGCTCCATAGTAATTTTCTCATGAAAATAAATTTTAGTGAAAATTAGATCTCCAACTTTCTCGATAGTAGGTGATTTTGATAATATTAAAATTCGATTCATTCATCGGCGAAAAATGATTTTTTTCTCTTTCTTAATGAAAATGAATAGCACAATATGTAAAAATAGTTAAATAAAATTCAAAATGATTGTGGTATTTACTGCATATCGAAAATAACAGAATATATTTATTTCATACGGCGTCTAAATGCATTTTTATTTAATATATATATATATATATATATATATATATATATATATATATATATATATATATATATATATATATATATTTTAGCATGCACTCAAAACATCTGAAGTAGGAAACACTGGCGCAATATAGGATATAACTTCCGCTCGATGCCCTCCAAAATACCTCCACCAGCAGTTTCCTCGACTCCTCGGCTCTTCAACTACTCCCATTGACTTCGGAAAAATCTGCAGAAAAAGTATTTTTCATTTCTCTGGAAACGGCGAGTAAATTACGTAAGCCCACGAAGAGACCACCCCCTCAAGACTCAGTGGGAGGTCGATGGATAAAAAGCTGAAGAGGAGACTCACGATTTCCGTCTCAATTCTCCAAAAGTGAATGGGAAAATAAGACGCGTGAGTTCACTAGGTTTAGACATTCCTCAGGGCACACACACAGCTGCTTGGCCATTGTAAAGCGACGTTTGTGTGTGACACTGTTTGTGACAGTGTCTCCATTGGCCCATTCCTTTCTTATTTGGCATCTCGGAGCATTGATTCAGAGAGAGAGATGTCGGTAGGAAGCTATTGCTGGAAGAGTGCTTTTTGTGGGCATTTTTAAGGGGACGATAATGGAAGTTGACCCAACTTAGGGTCGGAGGTGAGAGTCGTCCAACCTATGCTCTTCTTCCTTCGAATCTTTCTTCTCTCTAAACCTCTCACAAAACCGAAAAACCTCTTAATCTTTTTTCCTCTCCTTCCTTTTTATTCTTGCCTTTGGTGGTATCCAGAGTAAAAAGATCGGTTCCGGTTTAGCACGCAATGGCATGAAAAGAGCTGCATTTGCCTTAGCAATAGGTTTATCCTCATAGACATGCGTGGACAAACACTTGAATTCGTGAAAAGGTTTTTTAGATTTGGAGCGAAAGTTGTCATTGCACAAAGAAAGGCATATCGTGCCATAGAATAAAAGGGAGATAAATATTTCTGACCTGGGAAATTAGATAGAACGGATGTTCCCATTTTTAGAACTTGCGCGTTTGCAAGAGTTTGAATGTATAAAAGTATTCAAGCTTGTTATGATTGTAGTTTTTTCGCACATGTTACTCGAGTATTGTTTTAGATGGAAAACCAAATTAATTAAAACTTTATTAGACTCTCAAAAACCAAAGAAATAATTACCTTTGTATTATGGGCTGATTAAAGGAAAATTTCTCCTCTTTTTCCTTTTTCATTTCCATATTAAATGTCATCTGAGGACGTGCTTTTCATTATGAAACAGTCTTTACTATCACCCATCTGTGGCGCATTGACATTGAGGTACTTAGCAAAGAAGGGATAATGATGAAAGACTTGACTCAAGGGATAGATATTCAACAACCCAAGGGATATTCTTGGGTTGTTAAGTCAAATGGTTGGGTTACTAAAGTTTTTGAGATTTACCGGCAAGCCGCCATATGACGTTTGGCAGGAGGTGTGTAAACACCGAGATTCCTAACTATCTATCTAATTAGGTACGTGAATACTATCCGAGAAAAGAGGCCAACAATACCGTATTTGTAATATTTTCGCGAAATCTCTTCGACGTCTTACTTCTATCAATACCAAGGACTAGAAATTCAATGTACAGTTCTTTCTAAAGGATATTTTAAGTTCGATCGTAGCGTTTCGACCATGATGTTATGTTAGTTTAGAATATTTTAAAGATAAAACACTAGATTACCTTGGAAAGTCATTTGAAAATTTATCTAGATGATACTTTCACCGTTGAAGACAGTTGATTTTGTTGCTTTGATAGATAAAGTTCACGAAATCCAGGAGAAGCTAAGATAAACGCCTCTTTTTTGTCACCTGTCCCAATAAAAGCCAATAAAATTTAGAATGTACATAAAATAATATATATTGTTAAACCTATTATCGTACTCAACGTGCGAGGCATCAGAGTATCGATTTACCGGCCTCCGTAGCCGAGTGCATAGCGCTCAAAGTCTTGAGGTCCCAGGTTCGAGTCCTGGCGGTTCGGAAAATTTTCTGATCTGAGATGGGATGTATTTGTGTTCGCCCATAGGGGTTAAACGTAAGATCGGTCTACATAGACTAAATTCCGCCCTGATTTAATAGAGGCAATTTAGTATTATTATTAATTTATATTATTATCTTTCAATTGACTCATTTTCCAGTTAAAAAGTCTGAAGTGCGTCTAAAATGTCTGTAAGAAAATTAGAAACTGCTATTGAGGACAGTTTATTGGCAAGATTTATGTATAGGGCAAGATTTATGCATAGGGAACCAAGGATAAAGGAATTACCAATATTTTGTATAAGAACGGAAGTGAGACCCACACACAGCCTCCATGTGTTGGGCTGACTGGGTGGGCCAGAGGATTCCTATAGAGGTTTTCACGGCTTTGTAATGAGTTAACGGTTGGAGGTAGCGAAGGCAAATGGTTGGAAGTCACTGCGGGATGCCATGACCAGAGGGTATGAATAGAATGGGCCGGAGTAGGAAGAAGAAAGTTCGAAGAAGGATTACAGGAAAGGAAAAGTGAGAAAGAAATGAACAACCGATGATAAATGTTGACATTGAGGTCATACTTTGGAGAAGTAGAGGGAAATAAATTCCATTTTCAATGGAAATAAGTCGAAGCATAAATCTTTCTTTACAATGAATGTTTGCCGAGAACTTGTCTGAATTTTATTCTACTAAGTGCCCAACTAGAAGAGGAATTGATAATGCACGTGCGTAAATCAATTACAATTATTCCCCAACTTATTTAGTAAGTACGTTCTCGATTGCAAAGTATGTTTCATTAATAAAGATTGTTCGATAAGAAAAAGAAGATGTAACTCAAATAAAGCACAATATACAACACTTTTGCAAAAAGAGATGGTAAAAATAATAACATCGCAATTTTCCCAAGTTCGTTCAATTACTCATTCAAATACTTTGAATAATACAACAAATGAAGTAATTCTAATGCGAGAGATGAAATCGCTCCCATCGAATGGATCTTTGAGACGACGAAAAGAAGACGAATTTAAGGGATCCTTATGTGAAAATAAATTATATCGATGAGAGAATGGTATAAAATTAAATATAAATTGAGGAACGAGAAGAGAGCTATATGGACCACATATCTATGACATTATTTAAAATGTATAAACCCATTAATTACCTCCTTGGTATTCAGTATTGGTTTATTTCTTTTAGCCTCCTGAAAATGTAAATTTAACTATGATGGATTGACTTTTATTAATTTTTTGCAGTTAATCGGATTCAGAAGAGATAATTTACTTAAAGTTATGTTTATACTAATAAGATTATGAAGGTAATTCACATGGAATATATATTGAATCGTTTAATTATTCACATACGAAATTTATCCTAATTCGTATTGAAATTTATCGAATCTGCGAATTGAAATTATAATCTCATCAACTCACCATTCCCTTTCATACGAAACAGAATACTGTTGATTAAAAGGAATGATAAAAACTTAGCTCTTCATAATGCATACGCAAAGTGTTTCATTTTAGCAAAAAATGAATGAATATTTATCTAATAAACAATATCCTCTCTCTTCACGTTTTAAGATTTAAACTTCAAAATTTAATAAATTTTTAGCAAAATATTCTGAAAATGTATCTCATTACTAACTTTATTATTTTTGTTAGGAAAAGTATTATCCACAGCATAAATAGGCGGTTTTCTGAGTCTAATACTCCTGATCCATTCTTTTTCTCGAATCACTTATAATCTGATAGCCGGAAGATTCGAATGGGAAATTTGATGATTCGGGCTATATTACACGGCCTTGGTTCTGTTTTTGGAAATATTGAGGAGAACTTGCTATTGAGAGGTTGACAATATTAGCCTTCATAAATTGAATATTACTTTCTTAAACCATAAACATTTCGTATTGTTTTCCGGTTACTACCCTGCATATCTGCGACATCATAGTTCATAAAGAGAAAACAATTTATGGCAATGTGAACATTTTGTGACACGGAAAAGAGGGAAAAAAGCGATTTTTGAGGACCGAAAGAATAATATAGAAAGAATGCAAAAAGAGGATGCAAAGTGAGATGGAGGGAAGAAGTAGCGATGGAAGCGAGTGGGAAATGTATGCAGATGTACCTAAACCCCTCCAAACTCCCTTGACTCCCATTCCTCCCCAAATCTTCCCTCCTAACCACCATTTTTACCATTACTTTCCACTGGCAATTTATATCCCTCCGCCCACAAAAGCCTCTGAACCCATCTCCCTCTCCTTGTGTCTCTCTCGCGAATAAAAAGCTTTCTCATACACACTTTTTCTCGGATGAAGAGCGCGGGATGTCTGGAGGATCTGAAAAAACGGTACGAACGGAGTGCGGGGGAAAAGCGATCGCACTTGTATACATATATATGAGAAATATCGATGCACTGAAAAGTAGCCCGTAACCATCAGAAATCTACGAAAGAGTTTACTAACGGGTTGGAAATGGCTATAAATGGGCGAAATTCAGGTAAGAGAGTTGATATTAGGACTTTGGAATTGAATTATATAGAGGAAGACTAGAATTCTACATCGCCCCTTCAAGAAATTACCAATCTATTAACCCCGAGCAATGTTTTACATAGGCAATTATCCCTTTTACGTTATTATTACAAAGTAACTTTCAAAATTTAAGAAAAAACATAACTAGATATTAGGATCGTAAAAATATTAAAATTATTGCTTGAAAAAATAGCTAAAATGTATTAATAAACGTACGAGGTTTAATCGGATGAGTTTTATCTAGACTTTTTTTATTTCCCAAATCCGTGAATTTTACGATTATTAACTCATATTTGAGCTATGAATTTATTTTGAAATGGAATAGGCGAGCAACTTGTATTTAGATATTGGCTATAGCATCTTCTTTTGAACTAAATTATCAAACAAAACTAAGCATCAGATTTCAATAAAAATAATACTCATCTATTTGTCTCCAGTTTTTACTCCAATTGAAACGGCACATACATCTCCTCTTCTTCTCCATAGTTTTTCGCAATAAGTCTGGAAAAAATGAGTTATCAACGTTACAAGTTTCGAAGCGATGTAGAATGTGCCCCATGCAAGAAGTTGGAGTGTTGCAAGTGAATCAGGGTGAAAGAAATGGGCAGATTGATGCAAGGATTTTTTCCTTCCCCTTTTAGGTTTTCTTTCCGAAGCACGACCGAGAATACGTCGCGAAAAGTAATCGAGGACGGATCGTTCATTGGTGAATCGAGGATATTACCAACTCCTCCCACTTCCATCCAAACGAGAGGGAAAAAACTTCTTTTTTAGGGAACCTCATATCGACGAGCCTGTACCTCCACATCCCGTTCCACAAAAGGAAGCCTTGATTTCATCCCTTGACACCGCCTCCACCCCATTCCTGCTCTCAGAGCCACTCACAGTTCTATTCCATCAAATTCTATAATAATCCAGTCACCGCAATCTTAGGAGGAAAGCGATGGTTACAAATATTTGGACAGAATATATTTTCTACTCGTTTCTATGGATTTCCTGAAAGATTTAAATTGTTTTTCGTTAGGAATATTTGGTAAAGATAAAGCAATCTCACAAACATTAAAAAATAATAGACTTCAATGTTATAATTGTGTGATGAGAATATTAAGAAACAGAAAAAAATCTATAGTTTAAATCTAAATAGATATCTATGAACTGAATTATGACACATGAGATTGTGTAGCAAATTTTTAGAAAGGTTAATGTATGATAAAATCAACAAGGGTTTCTTTGGAGATTTCTTCGATAAAAATGACATTTCGAATGTGATTTCATAGCAACTCTTATTTGGTTTAGTTGCGAGAGAATCAAATTTCATATTAGAATACATTTGAACGCAATTTATTCGTTTTAATGATAGAGATTTGGCTATTTTTCTCGTAAGAAACAGGCTCACGATGGATTTTTGGATAAAAATAATTTTATGGAAGGTCATATTTGATCAGCTGACAAACTTTAGAAGTTTGAGTTAAAGAGCAAACTCTAAATCTTCCATCTCCAAATGACGTGAGGAATCCAATTTTTTCCGGCAAACATTGCCTTATAACCTTCCCTCATGCTTTCGAAAAATCATTCTTCCTCAGAAAGCAAGATGATTGCCCTCTAATCTCTCCACCAAGTGATCCTAGACTCTTGCTTACTCGAGCCATCGAATCATCCTTATAGTCACATTATTCAGGTTATCTCTTCCTTCATTCCGCATTCAGATATTCATTTCTATCTTTTTCATTTTTTCTTAATCATAAAAGACAGGCGTCTTACCTTTTAACATATTTTAATAGAATTTGACATCCGTCCTTGAACCGCGGATTACCATAACAGGAACATTATTCAAGGATGATGGCTTTTTTTGACAAATTGAATTCTTTAGCACATCACAATATCGTTCGCAAAATTGAAAGGCAGTATTTCCATAAATGTATATTTATGGATTATAATCATTAAGTGTACATTATTAAGGTCTAGAATATCAATATTACAAGAGAATATACTACAATGAATATGTTATTGATTTTTCAAAACTTAATTAGCTCTACATTATAGATGACATAGAACTGTGAATGCTTTTTTTCATTTTATTTTAAATTGCTTGTAATATATTCCAACCTCTGAAAATATATATATTTTCGAAAAGGATTCTGTTCAAAAGTTTAAGGGATTTCACAATAGTATTTTAGAAGAAATTTTAATCGTTTGGTTATTTTTCTGTCCACTTTTTAACATAACTATTGTCCCACACATTTCCTTGATTTTCGGATTCGGATCACTTAGAGCATATTCATTATCATCATCAATATTTGATTTTTTAGTTTAATTATATACATTTAAGGAAAATGTGAAAATACATACATCCTTTGGATACCTAACGAATATTATTATAATTGTTCATGATATGTTCATAGTATATATTTAGGGATCATTACTTCGGATGCATATCTATTCTATCGACAAATCATTTTGCAAGACGCCTTCAAGAATATAATTTCGAATATTTTTTATTGAAACAGAATACTTTGCAATTTATTAATTTTCCCAACAAATATATACAAAATTCATCTTCTAAAATACGTTTCTTACCTTTTCTTTGGCTGCGAGTAACCTGCAAAAATTACGCATAATCATCTCTCACACCCTCCTGTTCCCGAATCTTTCCAAAAACCTATCTCTGCATATGGTAAATATATTTCCTGCCGTGTAGTTGGCATTCACCACATTTTACTACATTCTTACTCCTTCCGACCTTATCTAACTCCCACCCCATTTCCCTCCACATAACCCCTTCCACAGAAAAAAGTCATTCCGAGAATCCACCCACCGCTATTTCACAAACCGCTGCGGCGGAGGGATCCTCCGAAAAAATCTAGGGAAAAACTCTTGGGTGATGAGACTCGATCTTGAATCCTTGCATAAGCGGCGAAGGCGGTAGAGAGGAACTGCACGGAGAGTGGGGTGTTTGAAGGGGAATTGTGAGGATTGGAGAATTGGGAAGGTGGGATTGGGGCCGCGCATATCATGAAATATTCATTACATCGGGTACACTTTCAACGATATTAAAATGGTTTCGAGTCTATTGCGTCGAAGGAAAGAGGGTGGAACGAGGGCAAGGGAAAGAGGTGGTTAAAGGGATGAAAGAAATAAAGAAGGAAAATCGTATTCTGTAAGGGATCAGGGTGGGGTGATGAAAGAGGGGAAAAAAGAATGTTAGAGATTGGATGAGGAAAGATACTGAGGAAGGTTAAATAATGACAGGTAGTCGCGGATTTCGATAAAGTCAAGCATCGTGCTGTAAATGTGCGGTTGAATATTAGATGGAAGGATTAGAAGGTCAAATAGAAACAAAAGAGTTCCAATTGACTCGATCGCAACCGATATCTATTAAGATTTTGGTTTTAAAGCGAATTAAGTCGTTCGACTGCCTTAAGTAATGAACATTACCTAAAGATGGGGTATTAAGCGCAAAGGGTATTAAAGCTTAAAAATTCAATTATCTTAGTGAACTTAGGTGAATGAACTGCAATAAAATGTTTCCGGTCAAATCAAATTTGTTCGCGATTTCATTATCGAAATCTAAAATAAGTTTTTCGAACGAAGTTATTTTAGTGCTTAAATATAGAGCCTTCATATTAGAGAAAATATAAATCCAGTAACAGAAAATAATTAAAGGGAAATCTTTGGGAATAATTAACGTAAATCAGGTAACGGAATGGAAAATTCTTCGCTGAAATCAGGCTTGTTCGATAAGCGTGGCAGTTGCTCGAACAAGATTTAATTAAAGGGAAATGATAAAAGCTTAAATCATTTCTGTGCAGTTACGGAAGTAAGTGCTTCGAACGAACTCATTCCACCGAGGAAATTTCAGCTGTGCCTTAATCTCATATATTTTTTCATGATTTTAGTAATTAGCAAGACGGTTTGATAGGACAAATCGCGGTTCTATTGAGTTCTGCGGAGTATATTAACTGTGGAGTCTTTACCCTCTATTTAACGAGATTCAATCGCGTGAATTTCTGATAGCAATCGGATAAATTATGGAAATTAATGCGGTAATTTCATCGTACCTTTGAAAAATTACTAAAGTCATTAATTGAAGGTACTTTAGATACTCTTAATCGTATATTTTCTGTCATTAAATTCTTGGTAATGAAAAATCAAATATTTTATTCATTTCATGAATTTCCATAGACATTCTACGTTGAAAATCAAGTCAATCAATATAATTATCTTCTCTATATTTTAAATTAAATTAGGTTGTTCTTGGTTATTGAGTATACAAAATTGCTATCCTCGCAAAAAGGGGTTTTCAATTAAATAACTTTTCGTTTACTTCTACAGAAAGATTCTTTGTCATTGGTCGAAGCATACTTATAACATTAGATTACTATTTTCAAAAAGAGTCTCCCTTTATTCACAAAATCTATGTATCATTCCTTTCCGATAAACAACACCCATCGCAATTTGTGATATACTAAAGTTTCAAAAACATTTTAAGGTGTGAATGAAATGATATTTAATTGTAAACGTTTAATCTTGATTACGTTCGCCCTTTTTAGCTTCTGAAACACAGATGTATCAGTCGTTGAAACCTTGGGTCGTTCCGTTGAACGACGTTTCCTTCGCTTCTTGTCAATCAACACCATCCAATAAGTAAAATCTTCGCTCCGAAGTTTCTTCTCGAGGGGAAGGAGATCCCATTTGAAATAAAAATCAGTGCACAGCAGTTGAGATTTAAGCAGCTGGGATCATTCTTTCTTCCTCCCCCTCAAGAAACCCTTTCCTCCGAAAAAAGCAATATCGTTGTCTTTATTAATTCGTAAGAGGGAGAGCGAAGAAAGGGGAATCTGCTTGAAGGAGGGCGAATTAATTTAAGAGCAGAATGCTTTGGACAAGGGGCAGAATTACTTCATTATTAAGGAGCAAAGGGCAAACGTTGTGAAATCAGGGATACAAAAGTGATTCGGGAATAATTACGGCCGTAAAGATGAAGCTAACAATGAGTCTGAATGAAAAGAGATTGACGATTGGTAATTTTAAATCCATGAATATCTCTGACACTTTTCAACACGTACAATTACCTTTTTACGAGTTATTGTGAAACAATTACCGCAGCAGTCGCTTGTGTATAGCGTTTGATGTAATTTATTGCCCATTCGTTTATTATCCGTAAATAAATAACCGCCTCATTCGTGTAAGAATTCAATTAAGAGTTTATGCTTCCAGATAATTGTTCTCAGTTAAGATCTGAATGGATCTTAATCTTTTATTTTCTTCCAGCAATGTGTTTCACTCCAGTTGTTTTATTTCTTCAATGCGCAGTTGTTTTCTTTCTGAAATACAATGAGTACTTTTGAAATGATCGTTCTTTAGACTTGGCAGTAAAGTAATTTAATGATCCGCGAATTACAATCTCGTTTGATATATTTCATGGACATATTACAGTAGATGTTTAAATTTGGGTATGAAAAAAGACTGCGTATAAATATTTACCGCCGAAAATCATTGGAATACCAGGTGCTTGATTTCAGTTTCCATTTCAGATGATAGTTTTAGCTAATGACTTAATATTTTCCATATATTTACAAACGCTGATTAAGGGGAAGTAATATTTCACACCAAAGGAAACTCAGCTCAACTAACGTGTTTTGTTACCAAAACGGAAAATTAATCGCAACTTGACGTTTTCAAACATTCGAAGACAAACGATGTTATAAATTTACTTCTGTAGGAGAAAAAAGATGAAGATTTATTCTCAAGACACTCGAGCAATCTTCATCAACTTTCAAGATTTCCCCTCCTAATTTTTGCCCTCTTGTGAGCAAGCCGTCCATACGCGTGCACGCCCCTTATCCCCAATGTAGCAAAAGCCTTCAGGAGCAGTCATCCTTAAGAGGGGGCCTCCTTCTGCAATAAGTCATCGCCTGATTAGAGAGAAAGACAAGGCGAAGAAGACGTGTCGCCGTGGGTAATTCATCTTGCAGGTTGGAGACTTAGTCGCGAGGAGGATTTTGGGAGGAGAAAGGGTGGTAGCGTCATTTCCAAATACTCTCAACTGTAAGAGGACCCGCCCACTGTACTCCTCGCGCCCACCCAAGTGCCTCTCCCACTGTGCCATTGTTTACAGGAGCTGCGGACTCCACCAGACACCCACATAGCAACCGTCTCAGCAAGTGAGAGGATTTTCGCCTCCTTATGGGATAGTTAGCGGCTGCCTCCCTTAATCCCTCTTTAATTCTCTCGGACTTAATGTTTTGACGTCTTTGATGGACCCTGAATGGACGCAGCAAAGACTAATTGAATGAAAGAGCGATGCTCTCCCACTTTTTTTTACTGAAAGTATAATTAATTCATTCTATATGTAGTCTCTATTAATACTATCAATTTTCAACATTCATGATAAGAATTGTGCGCTACCATTTGGATAGTTATTGCAATCGTGCATGGTGTTTCGATTAATATTTAACTTATAAATATGGAATTATACGTCAATTCTAGTTATTAGTCAAAATTGTAGAAAATTTGCTTATTTTTTCTTTAAAATATAATTTAACTATATAAGTATTACTTGAAAACAATTATTTGCTTCCAAAAATTACGATTTATTGGAAATCAATTATTATGAATGAATGATTGAGCATTTTTTTTAATTTAAAAAATTTCACCAAAATCAATAACTACATCAAACGGTTAAATTTTAACTTTTAATATCTTCATCTGTTTTGTAACGGAATATGTATATATTTATTATAATTATACATATTCATGATTATTATAAACATATATTTATTATAAATTGAAAAGATCTTCTCAATTACTTAATAAGATATCATTTTTGAGTTTACAAATTTCCCATACCGAAACATTTTTCGAAGAAGATTTGGAAATGTTAATATTTCATAAATCTTGAAAGTCTTGAAAGAGTTCTCAATTGAAAATTAATCTATAAAATATATCTAAATCTGAGACATACTTAATATTTTGATTCCTTAGACGAATGGTTCATAAATTATGATTACTATAACAAACAAAAATTATGCTTAAATTGATGTTTATAAATGCTGACTTTGACACCACAGAACAAGAGTTTCTCTACTTACACATTAAGTCTTCACTATCTCTCACGCCTTTCCACCTTCTAAAACGACACGCCCTTTATTATGTCCTACCCACGGACTCCAATACTTGTCACCAGTAAAGTCTTTCTACCAACAATAGCAGCTCATCCATTCTAAGACCTCACGCTCTGCTACATTATATTTTGGTATTATTTTATGGCTATGGTCATGATTGGTTCATCTAAAACATGTGCTTACAAATTTTTAATGTATAGGAGGCAAACTCTAGAGAAATTCTGATATACGTTTAAGCGGCAATTAATTAAAATCGAACTAAATGGAAGTTACTTTATACGAAAAAATCCTTAAAATGCAATAAAAGGGTATATTTACTCATAAATAGGAATAATCTAATAGAAAAATGTTTAACTATTATGCTTATCTTTAGATAATTTTTATTAGAACTCATTTATATCGCTTAACATTGACAACTCCCTCGTAGTATAGTTGCTTATATGAGAAATCGGATCCTAAGTAACGAATCGAAACAGAAAATTGTGAATCGAATCATCATTTTCCCGTGAGAAATGTTTTATTTTGATAATAATATTCTACTTTTGAGACTCTTCAGTGTGTTTAGAGTATGGCAAAATAGGTTTTCGAGTTCTACTGCTATTTGTCAGAGATATAAATAGATATAAATCATAGATAGAGATAAATAATGATTTACTAATATGAATGTAAAAACATATTCAAGAACTATAAATAGTACGAGAAAGAGAATAAATTTTGTTGAAAAAAGAAGAGGTCGAAAGAAACAAATGGTTGGTGGGAGGAAGTGGAAGGTATTTCCTGGGTGGAAGATGAAGAAAAGGAGACGGATAGAGGCAGGAGTGGTTGGTGAGACAGATGTCCGTGGGAGGATAATTGATGACACGGTGGTTCTAGATGAAGACGGGGGACCTGAATAGGAAAACAAAAAGAGAGAAATGGCATGAGAACGCAGTCTTAAATTCGTACATGCTGAACTTTTACTCGAGCAACGATCATAGATGGTACAAGGAATGGAACTATGGATAGATAGGAAAAGTGCCATTCTTAATTTTTTTTTAGGGAGCATGGGTTTTTAGTATAAATGCCAATTACTATTCCAAACATATATATATCCCTCTAACCGATTTAAATGCTCACATAACAATTCCCAATAAATGTAATATCGGCGATATTTCAAAAATAAAATTTTAAATCTTAGTAAAAATTTAATTGCTGTTAATTATCTATTCGTTTGCTTAAAGTTGAAATTTCTTATTCTACTTACACAAACGTGTACTCTCTATGCTTTCAATTAAAAGTCCAAGGATGAGAATCACCTTTAAACACTTTGCATCTTAAATTTGAAAGGAAATGTTAACAGAAATTTAATTGTTTTTAAACTGTAAATTATAAGAAAAGATAGTTTATGTTCGCTTATTCGTTGGCTTTATTTTCTAGGTTTGTTTTCCTTTGATACATTCAAATCATCAAAAATCAGAAAAAATGTCGGATCTGCTGTGAAAGAAATGGAGACGTTGTGAAATATCACATTTTAATATTGAAGTATCTCAGAAATCTTGTTCTAAATCGATTCTGAAAACGCAGATCTCTTTTGGAAGATTATATGAAAAGCGGGACGAACGGAAAGAAACATGGCTGACTCAGATGTATACGGAGAGTTGACCGATGGAACACGGGAAATAAGAGGAAGGAAGGCGTCCCGAAGGAGTTCTGACAATCAGCAATGGGATGAAGTAAAAGAGACATATGGGGGTGTCTCTCTAGGGAGCTTCTTTGGTCTGCTTTTCCACCAGAAGTACGCAGCTTTGAAGAGAATTCCCACGAGACGACGAGAGAGTGGGAAACATTAGAAAGACGGTCGTGGTACCTGCTTTATTTAAGTCAAACATTTTGAGCGTAAAATTACTCGGAAAGGAGTTGAAACATATTTCTCCCAGGAAACGTATATCTAAGTGAAAAATTCAACTTCAGCGCAAGCGAATGAAAGGTAATGATTTTCAGAAGTACAATGTAAACAAAGTTCTTTATAAATAAGTGATAAGGAAACTTGATGATTCGACGCATCAGACGGTCTATTGATGTCGATATACTATAATTATTTGGGATAATCAATGTGAATTAAACGTTACTACATATAACTAAGAATATTATACTTTGTGCTACGATATAGAAAATTTCATAATTATTGTTAAATTAGCAAATGTAGTTGTTTCTCTTCGCTAACTTTATCTTAAAGGATATTTGGGGGAATATCCTTTTCATCACACTATATATAAACATATATCAATAGTATTTAAAAATTTAGCTAATTTGCATTGGATACAATTCTCGAAACTGCTATATAATATTATTAAGGCGGATATAGTTTTATCTCCATCCTTAATTCAAAAAAGAAAATCGGAACTGAAATTATATTTGATTATCCCCCTGGGACAACCAACGAAAAGGAAATACTGCAGAGTATAATCAGATAAAGGATATGAGGAAACTAAGTCTCATTATTCCACATTGAAACTTAACAATGGAGGGAGAAGTAGCCCGATTGATGTAATTTCGAAGTTATTCAAAGATGTCTTCGGACGATAGCGAGGATCTCTTACAAAAGCAAGATAAAAATTAGTTAAATGGTAGAAAATTAGCCGTGAAATTTGAGATGGCAGATTTGAGTGCTCTCTAGGAATCTTTCAACGTCTTCAACATTCAAATCGTCTCCCACGGGAGACTGTCTCTGACTTCCCCTGTTCACGTGCCTCCAAAAACCACATAAAGGTACTTTCCCACCAATTCTACTCGTTCTCTACTTCACCGATTTCTCCTTAGATTCGAAACTGAAGATAAAATTTCTTCAGAGATTTATAACAGCTTAAGCAATCACGAAATGATATTATACATGAAGAAAATATAAACTGAAGAATGTTAAAGAAATTCTGACAGCTGGATCATCAGCGTTAAATGGATTATGATTAAAAATGTACTAGCTCATAAATTTTTTCGAACTATCCTTTTTCATCATTATCATGAGCTATATGCAATCCTAGACAGGATGTTGGCCTGCCAACCGGCACCATTCTTATCTATATGTATCAAATCCGTTTGGTGTGTGTCTGGTGTTCTCGTAAGAAATACATGTAAACTTCGATTTCATCACTTGCATGCTCCCTTTCTTCTGCAAAATTAAATTAGAAATAACCCACGTATGGATTTGAAAGTAGCACCAAAAGAAGGGAAAATAATATATATATATATATATATTGTTGTTTATATATATTATTAATAATGTTGATTATATATATTGTTATATATATTGTTGTTTGTCGTCTTTAATTACATCAAGCGCGCCTGTTAGGCGCAGGCACAACTAGTAAATTTATAATTTTCTCTATTCCTAACCTTCCTTTACAGCTTTACTGCTAAGTACCCGATGATGCCTTTATTAGATGTATCCTCCGGTCTTCTCTTTGGTCTCTTAACATCTCTCGGCATTCCATTCAGAACTATCTACGTCCAACAGTTGTCTTTCCTCTTCACCACGTGATCGTGCCACATTCATTTTGGTGACCCAACATTTTGTTCGTAACTCCTTCATCGTTATCACCCACGTGTTGCATTTCTGTCTCTCCTTGTTATTCCCAATGCACAACGTTCCATGCTCTTTTGATTTGTATGAAGCCTTTGTGCTCACAAAGTATGGTTAAGAAACTCCTTAATTTACTTGTATCAATATTATATATACACATTTAACCTGAATATTAACCTGTACATTTTAGAAGAAGCGGCTAATAAGCACTAGAATACCAAAAAACCTATTTTGTGGTAATGGTCTAAAACCACTATTAGATTAAAACACTGTATAATAGCCTTTAAGAACGTTAACATGCTAATTATATCAAAGAAACAATATTAAAATGCAATCGATTTGAAGCCGATATCATGATAATTCTAACAAATTTTAATAATTTTTCTAATTATCTAATATGTTTTTAGTAATATTTTTCTAATATTAAACAATTCTTGGCTAAACGTGAACTCTTAGACAACGATAAATACATCATATCCACGAGCGTCATTATCAATGATAAGGAGATATATTAATAAAATATTTTCAGATAAACATACTCATGAGTTAACAAGAAAATGGAACATAAAGTAAATTATTACTAGATGCCGATTGTTTTAGTGCAAAATCTATAAAGTTAAGATAAAACGAAATATACTCAATAAATATTTAATGAGGAATAGATATTTCAATTATTACGAAAAAACATGTAAGACTAACAATGATATAAAAAGACAAAAGAACGAGAGATATGAATTGTCTTTTATTGAAAGTTATTAACCCCTTTCAAAGACTTTTGTATGCCCATAAACCTACCTCAAAATGATGTCATTGAAAATAGGGCAAATAATACTAGAAAAGAAGTTAGAGAGTGAGAAGTGACAGGGAAATAAATATATATGCGGTAAAGCAAACAGAAAACTCGGCTTAATGAAGGCGTATTGTTGGTAGAAGTGACGAGAGTGTAAGAGAACGATGGTACTTCGAGTTAGTTAGACCACAACTAAAATACGCATCTAGTAATTTGGATCCCGCCGACGAAGTTAGTAACTACGAACTCGAAAAGGTACAACGTAAAGTGATACGATTGCTACGATAAAAAGGCGAATGTACCCAAACTATTGTCATACGCAGGTTGGGAAAAATTAGTAGATAGAAGATTAGCAGCTAGATTGCGTTTATTAGAATAGTTTAGGGAAAAAATTATGCGACCACCCTGCTACCTAGGCCAATCTGTTAATGGGCGTGAAATACGGGAAATAGATGCTAGGATTAATCGATTTAAGAATTCCTTCTTCCCGCACACGATATGTGATAGTAATAGGTTAAAATACATGATAACATAAAGTAGGTGTGTACATCCCCTGCCACTCGCTGAAAGGAGGCTTGCAGGGTACTTATGTAGATGAATCTTTTAATTTCACATAAATAATAAAGTCAATGGAAATTATGAAAAGATGAAGCGTGATTTTATAGAATTTAATATACATTAATTTTATGCTAATACGAATTTGAAAAGAAAATCGACTGAAACTGATTGCGAAATAATTGCAAAATGATTCTTCGTTTCTTCAAAACACAACCTAAATAATACGATCTAAAAAAACATTTTCATTCGATGTTTACGTTTCCCTATGTGTAGTTTTCAATATTTTCCAAAATTGAAGTCAGAAGTATATTCTTCATAAAGTGAGCCACCGCGAAATACACTACCCACTTCTAAATCTTTCCGTAACGCTTCTCAGAAACACTTCAGGAAATATACAACTCGTTTGATAGTATCCTTAGCTATTTGATATTTGAAATACTATTTCCTAAACAGCTCTTTTTCATATATGTATATATTCCAGGGATAGAATATTTATGGAGGATTAAGATTCATAGGGAAAATCTCCATATCCTTATTTTCTCTTCGTTATAAATGGCTAAGTTTAAACATCATTTATGAGTAAATTACTGATAATCTACTAATTAATAAAAAACGATGAAAAATAATACAAATAAGGGAGGATTTTTTATTTCATGCTTCCTAGAAAGTCATTGAAACTTTTTCTTATAAATCCTATTATCCGATATAACTTCTAAGAGTCGTGAAGGTTAATTCACAAGCATCGCAGATATATGGCGCTTAGTTAATCATCCCTCTGATAATGAAACATGAAATAATCGAGATGGTGCTCCGCAAATGGAGCAACAATTCCGAAACTTCCCCATCATCGTGATTTACTTCGTGTGGATAAAGCCGATAATGTATCCGTGTAAATCCGGCAGGATGTATGACTCTGGTAAGCAGAAGGGTGAGAAACAGCGGTAGGGATGGACGACAGCATCCGAGGCAGTGGTATTTCAAAGGAAAGCGACATGAGTGGGAGTGTAGAAGGAAGGGATTCGGAGCTAATGGTGGGCGTAGAAGGCGTCGTTTGACCGTAGAGAGTAGATTTCAGCGCTTACACGAGAGTGAGAGATATCCACCCACATCTATCCATCTTAGCTTCGCGGTGCCTCGGAACATTAATACCAATTGCAGAGGGGAAAAGCATTCAGTCATTTGGGTTTATATCCCAGAGGGAAAAAGAGAGGGTCCAACGGTGTGAACAGGGAATCGACTTGGAAAAGAAATGGAATAAAAATGAGGAGGGATCGTGAGAGAAGAGGCGTGTGAGTGTGTACGCACCAATCTCACGCTAATCATGAGATATGGCGTGACTGAGGAAACCAGAAAACAAAAACTCAGGTTGAAGATATCGCCAGGATGCAAAATCTTTTTCGACAGTTTGAAATATCTCTCTATCTTGCGACCAGAGTGCCAATCTACTTCTCGGTCGAGGAATGGTCTTTCTTATCGATCTAAGTAAACGCCACGGAAATTCGTTTTTTCACTTAGTAAATGATTTCCTCACGATAAAATTATCGTCACTGGGATTAATTTCATACAGTTACGCTTATTCGAACTATAAGTCACGCTTTAGGTTAATTGGATACAAAAAACCGTACCATTATCAATGTTTTCTATCAAAAATTAATGAAAATAATAGAACAAAGATGTAAATGATTTGATGCCACTTACTGCCTATTGGCTATAAAGGTTGGCCATGTATCAGCAACCGTGACTTCAAGATTACTGATAACATGATTGAGTAAAACTTTGAGGGTATGTTGGAATAGGGAACTATGGAAACAGTAATATGTGGATATATTAAGTGATTAACAGATTGAGACATTATTTATAGTGCTAAGAAAATACAATGAACTTAAAATAGATAATTATCCTTCCTCCTTTTTTTCTAGTTTTATGCTAAGTTAAAGGAAAAGCTAAAACTTTATTGAACTTTATTGATGAGAAGTAATCTGATATATATTTATGTATAAAATCTGTATTCGATTGTTTTAATTTTAAATTTGAATAAGATTTATTGATCGAAGAGATAAATTTAACATATTTAAATATTTTAGAAGTTCAACAATACATTATTAACTGGGGAGAGTTCGTGAAGTAGAGCATTAGTAAAAGGAGAATAGCGGGCGAAATGATGATTTGGGAGGGCGTTGTTTGGGTTACATGCCAAATATTTTCTGACAAATGACACAGAAAAATAAGACACTAGCGAAACCCTCAATCATAAAATTATCGTAGTGAAATGAATTAGAAGAAATCAAAGATTTATATGAAAATGATTAGCAAGCGGAAAACTTTTAAAATAATTGCATATTTATTCTTTTTGAAAGCAGGGCACATTGGACTGGTATAAATAAAATTATTAAACTTGCAAAAGAAATAAATAAAAATTTAATTGATAAACGATTAATAAGTAGATAAGTTATATATATATTTTAAAAATTTTACAAATATGATAGAATATTTAAAATGATGAGGAGCAGTTACTAGAAGCAGTACTTTTACCAACAATGTTAATACATCATCTATATTTCTACTTATTGCATAGTAATCTCGCAGTCGGACTTGCATAATAAACAAAATATTTGAAATTTAAAGGTCAGGTTTTCAAATTATAGGATTTAGGATCGAATCTTATACCAGTTTATGAGTATTAGTATGGTTCATTGAACCGCAAAGGGATTTTCATGAATAATTCTATCCAGAACAGCACAGTTGTACAGTAGTTGTTTTTGATCAATTGTATGAGTTTAACGAATGACAAATTATAGATTAGATTTAAATTAAAAATTGAATTTGAATCTATCTCATTATCCTTTTTTTCTCGTCTATGTACAAAGATTTGAGGAGCTGATAATGGTATACCAAGAAATATTAACTAACGCAAATAAAATTTTATGACCGTCGCACGTATCTTGGTTTGCTAACAATCATACAATGCATAAATAGATTATTTCGCAAAAGCGTTCGAACTACATATGGAAGCTAAATTTTCATCACGTGCCATTTTAAGTTTGTCATTAATCTATAGCAGACCGAGTCTTGTAGCTGAACAGATGGTCCACCCTTCTTCATCATTTCCCTGTACAATTAAATGGTATTTTACAGTCAACTGCATAACTGATGGAAAACGTCAGACCTAAAACAGCAACTCGCCATTTTGATTCCACACGAATTTCTGCTTCAAAATAATCCTCGTCCCATTATTTTACATTTGGTGGGATGACAGGATGGAGACAAGAGGCGGCTATGAAAAATGGTTCCGAGATGTAAGGAATCGGAGGGATTGGAATCGGTGTGAAAGCCATCGACCTTTACCACTCTTCAGATTTTCCGAACTATTTGTACCGAAATTTCCAGAGCGGCGATGAAACACACACTCATTCGAAAAAAAGGACGGAGAGTAAAAAATGGGCAAACGGAGAGAGAAAAAGAATTCTCTTCAACACCATTCTCACTCTTTCACAAAGAGCGGAAGAAAAATGAATGTAAAGGATTTGAAAATTGAACCTGAAATTTGTGTTGAAAGAAATGGCAAAAGATAAAGGAAAATATAAAACTTTAGAAAAATATAAGCAAAGTTAAAATGGAGCAGAGAACGCTTTATTTTGTTATAGAACTGAAAATTATGAGTGGATGATAGATAAAAGCAGAAAAAGAAAATCAATCGAACAAAAAAATGGTTAGGATAAAAGGTAATATATCGAAACAATATCAAATCCACTGTATAAGGTATAAATCAGAATTGTATTTTTTCCGAAATCAAAAGCAATATTTTTTCCGATCGATTTATCAATTCATTTTTCATTCATTCGGATATTTGAGCGAATACAGTAACTTTTACATATATTTACAGTAAATATGAAATATATTATGTACGTGTCCGTTAATAATAATGAAATATCAACAAAATATCAGAGGCAGGGTGAATTATTATTCAAAGAAGAAATGAAGATTAATATAGAGAAATAAAATGAGAGGAAGAAATGGAGGTTTATTAATTTCATTTTCAAGGTACCAACGATAATTTTCTTCCTTTCCCGTATTGTTTTAATAACTTGAAGAAAGAAAACGTACTCTTCGACCGAATATTTTCTTGAATGTTATATGTCGATATTAAAAACAGAAAATTATAATCGTTGCAGTCCATTCCTGGAAAACTTTTGTATGCTAAGAGAAACACTGGAACATGCAGTATAAAAAACTCTTAAGATCTAGTAGTTATGAGATTGAGAAATATAAATCCCAAAGATATATAGATTTAGTTGTAGTTTCACCTAATAATGACAAAGAGTAACATCTGAGGGAAGTGTTTGGAGGAGGCTGGTTGTTAGGAAGGTTGAAGTTTTGTGGAGAGAATCGGCAATTCATAAGGCCAGAGAGAAAGAATAAGAGTCGACCGGGATGAAGAAGTAGATTTGGGGAAGTAAGATAGATGGTAGTTTCAGTCCGCAATCTTAGCGCCTTGTGGTATGAGAGGGTCTAACATTCTCACTAGGCTGAAAGTAGGATCTGATGGTGGCAAGGAGGGAATGTAGGATGAGGAGGTGGTTTTAAGGGTCCAAGAGTCACTTATCATTGGATTACCGCTGGACATCGATAAATAAAAGGAATAGCGGAAGCCACGACGATGGTGGGCGAAGACATTCGAATGTTTATGGATGAAGACTGAGTAATTATAGAGATTGTGTTATAAATACTCACTGGCATCTGAAATATCTTCCAAAATATCGACCGACAAAAAGTGTTGTTTTTTAAACAGAAGTAATGAAGACGGTTAAATCTTTAACAAAAGAATTGGAGGCGCATACTTATTCACAGAATACGAGAGAAATTAATTAAATGAAATTACTTTAATTAAGACTGAAATAAATTAAGTAAGATAGAATAATTAACCAATTTTGGGTAATTACACTATTTTTTGGGTGATAAAGCTGCACGAATTATTGAATTACAAAGAGAATTTCTCGGATTTTGATTACAATTAGTCTCAGTTTCTATAATAGAGACGTTATAAATAATAGAAGGAATAAGGAAGTTTTATGGTTATTATTTTTATTATAATCAAAAGGAAATTAGAGGATTCATACAAATTAAGTTAAATTTTCAAAATACTCGCCATCAAAAGATAATCGAATCTGCGTCAGACCACAATTACGGTTTAGATGGAAATCAGAGATATTTTTCTAAAACATGTACAATAATATTGTAGAGGGGTTTGGAGAAAAGGCATTCAATCTCGGTGACACTGAGTAAACCCGAAGCCAATAAAGTAATGAGGAAAACTCAGCGAGGGTGAGTAGAAAAGAATGGAATCCAAATTGATATCGGGTCGCGACCCAATGGTTTGGGAGAAGTGTAAGAGGATTGCACCGAGATATAAAACTAGCAGAGTGATGGGAAAAGTGTCGGGCGAGAATGGATTTCCGAGTGAACAAGAAATGGGCGTATTTGAGATTCTGCTGAGTTGGCCATAACCCCACCTCCAATTTTTCTCACACTCCCTTGGACTAGCATAGCCACCACCAGGAGAAGACGGCCCTCTATTCGTAACCCGAACATGCATCCCAGCAACGATTCCCCCCTTTCCGTGATGTACTACCCTCACTCCATCACTTTTTTCCTGTACACATGCGCATAGTGGCCTTACTACTTCCCTCCGGACTTTTTTTATCCGTATATATTATATACGTCTGACAATACAAATGATAGGGAAGTTAGGGCATTGGGTGTATGTCTGAAAATAGAGGGCGGGTGTTAAAAAATAAGGCAGAGGAGATTGAAGGAAGAAAGAAGTGTTCTGCGAACATCGTTCGGAGGGGCGAATGGCCTATCCATCACTGACCCTACAAAAAACGTAGCTTCTAGTGGCTAGAAGAAGTCTGTTTCTTTCTTCTAATCAGCTATACAGCTTCCATCTAAAAATGAAATGGATAGTAGTCCTTCTTTGAGAGTGAGAACCTCCGCAACTGGTGGATAGCGTTGAAAGGAGGGTGGGTTTTCCAAGAAGAGATCGAATCATGTGTGTGCAAATGCCTTTTAGAAGGTGCGATACTCCTCTTATACCGACCACCGCTACCGGAAGACAACCTTCGCAGATGTAGCCTAATACCCTCCCCTCTCCATTGTTACCCTAGAACCCTCATGTTTATTGAGACCCTCGAAAAACTCATTGTTCGACGCAAGAATAATAATACAATGAAATTCATCTCCCTTTAGTCATTCTAATTTGCTCCGTCCCTTTTTATTTATTGCAGCTATTTGCTACTTGTTTGGCGGCAGGAAAATTAAACGCATGATATATCTTCCCGCTGTATGCAATCCCATTTAATTTCCAATGCATTCAGAATTTGAATGTCCAAATGCATTAGTACTAAATGCTACCTTGGGATGTTCTCAAAAGAAACCGCAAATTATATAACGTTTCCGAAAATGAAATAAAAAACGAGCTTTTTTTCAACAGTGACACTGAAAATAGCCAATTGTATAAATACAGTATTTATTATTAGTTTGTATTTATTATTCATCCGAATTCCAAAATATACTTACAAATAAACATCTACGGAAGCAGAAGCCTCCTGAATGAATCGGTAACAACAGACAGTTGCAGATAGGTTACAGATGTAGGCAACCTCTCCTCGCACAGATGCTGAGAGGTTTGCTTATTGGTCCTTTTTTATTATTATGACATCAAAAATTAGCTTTACATCTCGAAATGTGTGAGAGGTTAGCAATATGACTATCAAAAAGTTAAAGATATTGAATATGAATCGCATTATCTATCTTCAACATAGAATAATAGTAACCGCTCGCTAAGAATTCATGACTCATTCATATAATTGTGAATATTCGAGCACTCTGTATTGTTTTTCACTTAGAATGTAAACTGGAATAACGAATTGAACACATCGCAATAATTGTAAAATTCAAGTATGACAATATACCTTCTTCTGTACCTTCAAAGAGAAAAATTAAATTTATCGAAGTAAAATAAATTATACTACCGTTAGAGGATTTAAATATCAACCGTGAATGATTCAAATACAAGAAACGATTGAACTCAAAATACATTTAAATATAGCTCTCTGTTATTTCAATTCCGAAGATGTAATTTCAATAAAGATTCACAAGTGATCGATTAAAGTGATCGATTGAGTCCATCATAGTTTCCTTCTACGATTTGTGTAACACGGAAGCGTTCGGAAGTTTTGAATTGAAAGGTGTTGACAGGATAACCTACCGAACTTTAAGGATGGAAACTACATGTTAGAGCAGAGTGAGAAGAAGCAATTCTAAAATGCCCGACTCCCCGTCGCGAGAAGGGAAAACACCTGGTAGTTACAGTCCTATCGAACTTTATTCTCCTCCGAAAAGCATCTCTCACAGCGTGAAGTAAGCAAAGCAAAGAGGAGAAAAAGCAAAAATATCTCAACTAACATCTGCCACACCAGAAATACCAAATGCAATATAAAAACTCTTTCCTTTTGCGTGTTTATGTGAACGCAGAACGGAAACGTGCGTCCAGTGACACAACATAGTGAGACACTGACTCGGGTCCTGCCATCAATCCTCGCAAGGATGTTTCCCGACGGCCATTTGTGGACTCCCCGCAGAGGCAAAGCGGCCACCGGATAGACATTTTGGAAAAATAGAAGGTGAAATATACGTTGGAGGAGGAGACCTGAGATGGCGGATTGTGGAAAAAGGATGCTTTGCTTGAGTGATTCTCTCTTGTCGCGCTTCATGAATGTAAGCAGCAGACGTTACTTGGATAAATAAGGAATGAAGAAGAGTGTAGTTATATAAACACTTTAATGGGAAATTTCATGAAATTGGTTTAGGTTAAGCTTAAGAAACGTCCCCTTCAAAAGTGCAGCAAAAACTAATAGAGAGGGGTCGAATTTGCCACCAGGTTCATAGGACACATGGACGAGGGTTAGAAGGAATCATCAAGAAGAATTTTAAAAGTAGAAACTTGTCAAACGATGGAGGTAAAATCAATATAGGTTAATAAAAAATTTTATTTTATTTATGTTAATTTTTAGTAGACAAAACGAATATCAAACTAGTATTTTTTAATATTAATCTTTACAAATTATAGAATGTTCAATTATACACAAATATATATAGTCTCATTTCATGACTCTACTTTGTTCTCTCTCATATTATATTTACACGGTGTTCTTCCTTTAAAAATTAAATTTTAATTCATCACACTTCTCTTGAACTGCAAGTGATAATTTTTATTCCATTAATAACCAATGTATAGCACATTATCCATGGAAGTACATACCACCTAAAATTAGAATATACAATAATTTTCAGGATTTAAAAAAAAATATTATTGATGAATATTAATATAATCAAATTTTTGAAAATCAAAACCAAGATTATTTAATTATCATGTTAATATAATATAGTTCATGATGTATACTTGGGTTTCTTCTAAAAGTACTTGACTTCAAGATAAATGAAATGATGTTCCTCTCTGATCTTAAATTTGAGAGAAATAAATTCCATTTCCTGTAATTGATCATTTTTTATAAAAAAATTCAAGTATCTGCCTTATATTGCATCTAATATATATCTATGCATAACATTATTCATTATAAGAACATTAGGTGGCCAATGAGTGAACTGAAGGTACTGTTATACAGTTCATAAAAAAATATTCAGGTAAATAGTGAGATTTTGATTTATTATTTTTCCACAGATTCACTGAATTTATAGGTTTTCTCTCCCTTTCAAAAATGGCAAATTCTGAAAAAATAATTTTTAATATTCAGAGGAGAAATTTTATGTTTTAAAAATATATACCCACTCTTCTGACAAATCTCTGGATTCTCGTTATGAATTCAAAACGCTCCCTTATAGTTCGAACCTCTTCCTGTCAATGTAGACGATCTCCAACAAAGTTGCCAATTCCATGTTAGAGGAGGCAACTTTCCTAGAGATATTAAAGGTTTCCCATTGGCCATCCCCACCACTTCACCAGGTGTTCCATGCAACGCAACCCGACAATGGTCGTAGCAGATGTTCGAGTGGTTGGCTCTCCTTTATTATTATTTTTGAGGCCGAACTACTCGCAGAGATCGACCAATGGCCGCATAGAGAGTTTCTCCCTATTCCCACCGTCGCACCCACACTGACCGCGACGTGGCCTCAGGGGAGCGGCTTTGGTGCAATGGTTTCGGGTTACCGCGCCCTCTCCTGTTGCTTTCGGTGAACACCCTTTTTTCCATACCTTACGAGCTCATGAACTTTTTTCGATGACTATGGAAGATCGACGTCCACACATGCATTTTTCCATCCTCGATGGAATTCCGATCTTCCATTTACACCTCGGGAACCTTATCCTCTTTCGCGAAACCGCATCGTCCGGTCATACCAATCTTGCCTCATTACATTTCTTTGCCTCGATGCAACCGAGTATCAGTTTCCAGCATCCCAGTGCTGAACATACAAGTCTCACGATGCATTTTCCCTGGCAACCATCATTTTCTACTTTCCCTCTAAGTAAAGAACAGTCTTAACACTTTAAATTGAAGTGTTTTTTTACAGTATTTTTTCATTGAATAATTTTTGGATCTTTCTTCTCCCCCTCCCATAAATAATTCCTGAAGATATAGGTCTGGATATTTCCTCCTTCTAATAAGTATTTTCTTCACTCTCTTATTTTATCATTTCATATTCTTTGTACTTAACTTTATAATGTTAGATGCGTACTTGATTTTTAAAAATTATTTTTGTCATTCATAAAAAGTTGAAAGTTAGAATAGAATTATTTTATTGATTGCTATAAATACCTGGATAACTAAAATATAAATGCGTAGGATATAATTAAGGCCCCCTATTCCGTTCCACCACTCCTTCATTTGTCTTATTCTCTATCTTCCCACCCCTCTCCCTTGCTATTGGTTTCCCGCAGCCCGTCCTTTCACGCATGACGGGAGCTAAAATCACGTACGTACCCTCGGAATCATGTTCGCTTTGAGTTGACTCATGTTCATTTCTTCAGCCAACCAAAGGAACTGTCCGAGGGAATTGCTCTTGCAAGCAGTCACTCACTGTGAGAATTCCTTTGTATCAAAGCGTTTTGACGGGGAAGTCTTCAGAAGAATGTTTTACTTATTGCCAATAGAGTATACAATAATACACAAGTACTACTGTGTGAGTGGCTCATTGATTCTTGATTGTCGGTACGTCCTGTGTCTTCTTGACAGAAGACGGCAAACCTCATTTCTATTCCGTTTAAATCAGTTAAAAATTATGATATTCTGCTTTTCTAATTGTCAATAACGTCGAGCTATAAGTGACTTGTAATTTACTTGTGATAAGAATATCATTTAAATCTGGTGTATACTACAAATAATAGTAAGAAAGACCTTTAGAGAAATTAATTTTTACATAAGCGATAAAATCACCTATGCTATTCAACCAATGATTTAAATAATTTTAAATACAAGTTATCAATTCATTGTAAGTTAATTGAGCCCTGTTTATGTAAAGAGAGGAAAAATAAACCACACTATCTCAACCCTTTTTACTCTTGATTAACGTCAGAAGGGTAAAATACTTCTTGAAGAATAACTTGAGTATTTAATGAAACACAAAAGTAATTACTGAAGGTTCATAGTATACAAGCATGTAGCGAAAGGAGCCATCCGATATGATCGGACGTTCAGGTATGACTCTCCCTTTTAACTAATGCAGGAAAAGAATCAGCTTTTCATTTGACTGAAAGCGCAATCAAGCGAATAATTATTTCGAAAATAAAGCATCATAGAACTCATAATCTGCGTATTTCTGTCGCATACAAATTACTTTCCAACAATTAATTGATGAGAAAAAGTGGCCGCAAATATCCAGAGATGTTCTGGCCTTCACTCGCCTTCGTGCCTCGCATTAAAAACTCGAGGAAAAAACACCGGCGGAGAGAGAAACAAGCTTTCCAAACACTGCATAAATTCAACCTCGTGAAAGATATTAAGAGAAGAAATATTTTCCGCCAACGCACGACTCGATTTCGTCTAACTCTATAAATGGTTTTGCAGTTCATTGAAGTCATTATCTAGAATTATAAAATACTTAGCCAATGAAGAATATCCTAGCTATAAAAATGAAGTATCTCCTTATTAAGAATATTTTGTAAGCTTCTTAATTCCTTTACTAATGTATTTTTTCCGAGAAGATATATAAATAGTTTCAAAGTAAAATGTAAGTTAACATTCACCTGTAAAAGTCATTTGGCTTATAAACTGGTATAAATTTAGGTTTTTCAATTTTCTACCTTCAGTTAGATTTTGAGCTAATGTGACGCACATGTTGAATTAAGAGAAGACTGCTATCCGATTCCGTTCAGTGATTAGAAAGATGATATTTTGAGACACTCAAAATGGATTCAGAAATAAAATTTAGCGGGTATTTTGCTAAAAGTTATTTCTAACGTAAGCTGAATGACCCAGGCTAAATTATTCTTGATTATTACTTGTAATATATGTTACATTTTATGTTTATTAAACATTAATCGACAAGAAAAGCTGTTCTTGCGTGACAAGAATATATTATTAATTTCACATCAATATTTCATACTTAAAATGAGCAAATCCACTATATTCCTCTTCTTGTACGGCTTCTCGGTATGACCTAATATCTGTATGCGTGGCAAAGTTTCTTCGTCAAAATATATAAATAAAATAACAAGAGAGGGATGAAGTGCTTTTAAACGTACTCTTTATTTGCATCAATTTAGATCGATATTCTATCATATATCTCAATAATTCGCCCCAAATAGGTGTTTATTTTACCTTTCGATGTCTAGCGACGTCCAATTCCTCCCTCTTCCAGACGGTCATCCAAGCGATGACCTCACGCATAACATCCACCATTGAGGATCTCTCACCCACGCATCCACGATTGTTTTATTGCCGCTGAGAAACAAAGGGCGGCGAATTCCCAAGATCCTGTAAGCGCCACAGTCCTCCTTGAGTGCCGACGGAGAGATAAAAAAGGAGTGTGGGGAGACGGCATTTGGTATGAGGGTGGGTGGTGTTAAGGCCTGGGACGGTGTAGCGCCGTGCATCCAGATCGCCACAAATCTCTTGTGGAGTGGGCTCTCCTACCACTCTCCCTTAACGAGTACTTTTCTCATGGATCTCTGGAACTTTTGGAGGTTTTTTCTCGTAGAGGAAACAGACGAGAAATCGGGTTGTACGGGATTCGGAAACCGAGCGGAAGAGCAATGAATGGTGATGTTATATACGGAGGATACTATACGGAGGATATATACTCATGGATTCAGCTGATGTTACTGTTTGAGACTCCACAAGAATTGCTCATCTATGATAATGATTTCTTGGAATTACAAGGGATCGAACTTCAAAAAAAGACAGAGAAATTAAGATATAAAGGGGAAAGACTATGGCACTTCACCATAACTGCGTTACGCTAGATGGAGTGAGTGTTAACGTAACGATTATCTTAGGTCAACGTAATTATTGAAACTTTGAGAAAAGTTAAAATTGCGAATAAAAATATTTATGGAAAATTAAAAACATTCGATCCACTTTTCCATATTTAAATGAGCTAGAGAAGATATAATTTAAATTCCATCAGTTGATTACTTAGATTATTACTTCCAATGAAATCGACCTCTATTGAAAGATTGATTAAATATTCATTGGTGAAGTATATAAGTTGCATTAAATATATCAATTACCAATCGTAGAACTGATTTTGTCCAAAAATATTTATTTAATTATATATGAATATGAAAGTTTTATGCATAATTAATCTAGAAATTTTATATTTATACATCACTTCTCATAATTATACATTATATATGTAATACGCAAATGTGGTGATGGACTTTTTATCTACATTTTCAGACATCCAAAAAACAAAAACCACGCCATGATAAATGAAGAATGACTCGTTCTTGGCGAAATGACCTTGGAATGGAATGTAAAGGCTCTTACTCATTATAACCCAATTTTCTTTACATCAAATTGGAAATACATTACTTTGTTTGGCGCCATTAAAAGCGCCAGCAACTTCTTATTTTTAAACCTTCAAAATTCACATTAATTACTTACAACCGCTTCCTTAAGCTGTTTGAATTTTTCGATACCATTTGCATTAATTTAAATAATTTCATGAATGACCTTTAAGAGCTATTTAATTTTAATCTACTTAGAAAATGGTGTTGCTCCAGTATCGATGTAATTATGATTCAATCTATTTACTTAAAGTGAGATTTAAGATATTAATTTCCTCTTACCTGTAAAAGGCTTCAAACCTCTAAAATAACCAGCAACAGAATCATTTTCAAATCATGAAATGGCAATTTTTTATTTATATTATTTGGTGCGGTAAAGATTTAAATGATTTTCCCGTTTAAAGGATCGTTCTCTTTAACATTGAACAAAAGAATTTCTATTGTTTTGAGAAAACTCATCCTCAAGCTTGCTCGTATTTGAAGAGATAACTCGCAAAAAGATTGGAAACATCGAATCACTATCCGAATCCGCCTCATTTCTTTCGTTCTTTCGCTGCCTCGAGCAGTGATAAAAATACGAAATCACTCTCTGCATGAAGAATAAAAACCTGCATGTTAACTTCACCACATACACAAGCTACAAAAAACATTTCTGGGCGAACATGTTTTACATAATAAAGAGCGATAAAATTCTTCCTCTGGACGAGTTCCAAAAAATCCCGATGTAAGGGGATAGCGGCTGTTGACGAAAAAGACCGACTCCCGCCGACGGAAGATAAGAAGATGGAGGAAAAGGGTGGAGCATAGGTGAAATCGGCTTTTCGCTCATCAAGTACATCGCCTACACGACCAGGACGTTAATTACAAGCCCCAGTGACCATCGTATGGCGCCACTGGACTGGAAGTGACGTCGGCATCTCTGTCTTTCCTTAATCTTCCTCTCCTCCCTCATCTCTCACAAGATTGGTTATTGAGGAGGGGGACAGGAAAATTTGCTTCGAAAGTTGTGATGAAAAGTTTAAATTTGAAACGTAATTACTTGTAAAGGAGCAATTGCTTCTCTTACTTGTCTTCAAGATCTTCGCTTAAACGAATCATTTCTCATCGTCCACCATTTTACGGATTAATGGGATATCGGCTACTGTAAACACCCTCTTTTCATACGTGTCACTTTCAAAAGGAAGTATTTTTTCCCAAATCGTCTTTGGATACGATGAAACGCTCCATGATATAACATATGATAAATTCATATTTAATGAATAACACTGTAGAACCCCATCATGCAATGTTATTTAATAAATTTTCATTTTTTGTAATATAACAATGCTGACGAAACATGAATCTGCAAATAGCGCCTGTGCTCTTTTTATAATGCAATTATCTTGTATCAATAAAAAACTCATTTCTTTCTGATAACTTCATAAATCTAGGAGATACGGAATTCTAACTTTCATACTTACACCATTTAATTTACCTCAATGAATCTGAGTAAACATGCATTTATAATCACCCGATTTTTTTGCGAATACCTTGTCTTGATTATGAGAATGCTCGATTTGAGATCCTTGCCTCATTCTTATAAACCTATTTTAACTATCTTTTGTAGCTAAAGCTTCCCTCTTCAGTATTTTCTTATAATTCCTTCCCAAAGCGATTTTCCACATCCCTCCATCCCCATTTCCTCTGGTGACGCAAGTAGGGTGGTGGGAGAGGTACCCGCCAAGGTGACGCCAGACCACCTCATTTGACCTCCCTGCCCCAACCGCCCCCAATCACTTTCATTGCATCCTTAAAAAAAACCATCCTAATTCCGTACTTTCTTATTTTAATTCACTTCTCTAATTTTTCTTCGCTGTAGCCCCCTATACATATTAACGGTCGTTTGCCTAATGTTTTTGATACGAAGACGCTGAAATAACGCTTTTCCGAGGTTCTCAGATTAATGTTTCTGGAACTGCATAAGGAGAAATTGCGTCTCTTGAAATGTCCATTATCGGTTTCTCTTTTTGTGACAATAATCACTAATCACAGATTTCTTATCTCATAATATTAGGAAATATATGAATATTCTATTATAAAATAATTCTCTCTCCGACTTCAATTGTGTTTGAATGAAAAATGAAGTTATCGCATAATTTTAGATACGTCGATGAATATTAACAGCTGTAGTTGGCCTCGTGCTGTTTGCCGATGGCCTCTTAATTCTTGTAAAAGGTAATTGTAAAATCTCTACGGGGTGGAAAACTTCTTTAAATTCATTGTTTGGAAACACGAGAATATAGCGATTTAAGGGGAAATTATTGATTTCTATTACTTCAGGGTTCAATCCAATAATATCTATATACAAAACTAAACTGATGATCTTCCGTAATCTTTTAAAATTTTGCGAATGATTAAGACGTTAGAAAATGTACGATACTTATTCTAAAAATTCAACCACATTATTTTTGTTTCTTTGATAAGCTTTTAGGAAGAAGATATTATTTATTAGTTATTCTTTTAAAACAGCGCACGTTTGATAGATTTAAAAATATCATCTGAACGATGCATATATATGTCAAGAGCGAGATAACACTTGATTTTGATGTACTTATATTTAATTGCTTGATATTTAAGGACAATATAATATGTTTAAAATGGGTTGGGTTCCATCAGAAAGAACAATTAAATGGTCCAGAAAAAAGTAAATAAATTTGACGCTGTTTCAAGTCTTTAATTGGCCCTGCTAGCTTTTAATCGTAGAATTTTGTCACGCATCAATAACATACGAAAGTAATATAATTCAGGTATAAACACCTCCCGACGAACTTTATGCAGGAATCTTTCTCGGGTTTTCATCCGGTTCACGGCAATTGTAGTTTTTGACGTTTCTGTTCTTTCTCATCTTCAGGAAATATGATTCTGATGACGAAGATTTCCTGAATTTGGAGGAAGGTGTCGAGACGTCGACAACTACGATCGCCCTGACCCCTAAAAAGAGATAAAGATAGAAAGAGATAAATATCTCATTTTTTGCAATCAACTGAGTCACAAAATTTTTATATAAAATACCAAATTCAGAAAATCATTACGAACAACAAGGCTTTTTTTGTATCTTCAAATTCACTGGATTTATTTCGATTCTGATGTTAATCCTATGCTATTATAGGATAAGCAGTGCTATTTGTTTTGTTTTGAGATTATTGGGCTGCGGTAATACTGTAAGATTTTTACGATAACTATCGAATGAGTGAAACGTATTTGATATTTTCTTTCTAAATCAGATATCGAGAAACAACTATCTTTACTTATCACTTGTGTAGTCTTTCAGAAATCCCCTGCAACAGTAGACGACCGTATTTTGTGCCTAAGAACGTATCAACCTTCTTTTACCTAGTAATTTCAGACAATTCCTCACCGTTTGCCTTTGGAGCATTCATACTACTCAGGTGGACTTATTGAGATGAGAGATTTCAGGCTAAAAAAGGGACACCTAAGAGAAACAAAGATGCGGAAGAGATAAAAATGGTGAGGAGCCGAAGAAAAAAATAGGACATTCGGTTTTTTGGATCCCCAAGAACTGCTCATCCTTTTGTGACATGGGTCCCTTTTTGCGAAGGTGTAACAAGGAATTGGACGACCTGTCCGCCTCTCTCAGAGATAAGGATCCATCCTGACCAATGTCAGGGACCCTTCTAAATACCCAGACGCGGCGCCTTAGTGTGACACTTATGCCGCGGCCATTAAGGATACCCTTTAAGGGCCAGCAATGAGTGCCACTAATCTCACTGCTCATGATATCTATGAAGTGTCTCTTTTTCTTCCGGATGACAGCTTTCGGACTACTTGTTTCTTTTTTTCGAAGAGAGATCTTTCTTTGGGCTGTTGACGTTGAAACGCGGTATCCTTTCACGGTCCCTAGAAGCGAAAAAGAATATCTTGAAAGACTCACAGATGCATGTAACTATAAAAACTATCGTCGGACATCGGAAACTATTTTATATCTTTCCCGAGGTATTTACAGGTTGAATGAGCATTTTTACTTTGGAGGTTACGTGAAGTCATGTTTTATGAATTGCATTGCACTATTATAAGAAGTACTTATATTCATTCAGTGATATCTTATTATTTGAATCATAGCTTTAATTGAATATTAAGGTTTCTTATAAGATATTTATCGACTTCATTTGTGATTTACACACGGACCAAGATTGCTATCATTGCACATAATTCGCGCTCCTTCAACGCGAGTTCTGTTTAATAGGATATTATAATATATATAGTAATAGAAGATTCTTTTGTACACTTTATTTCTGGCGTCATTTGAAATTAGACATTTGTAAAATAAACAACTGAATCACAGCTAAAATCACTCTGATTAACGTTTGTTATTGATTTTTTTTCTTTTTTCACACACAAATTGAACATATCATTAAATAATAAGTATTAAAATTTATTCAAACTAATAAAAAAGCTCGAATTTTCCATCAAAATTGTGATATTGGAGGACATGAATTCTGAGTTCACCAATTCCCAAGACAATTGCACTACATTTCAACGCAATATGTAGAAATCTGCTCAAAAATCTTGACTGCCTGAAAACCAAAAAAAGTATAAAAAGAATATATAGTGTTATCGACTGCTCTTAAATTTTCTAAGAATATTAGCATTTAATTTTCAAATATCGCAAGAAATTTAAGATAAATCGAAGAACAGTACTTTCATGCTAACTAATAAGGTGATGTAACTTTTCTTTACATTTTATCATATTAAATTCACAATGAAAGAGTTGATATTAATCAATAGACCGCTTCATCATTTCGCAAAGGAAATCTTCAGTGTATGGATGTATAAATGAAAAAACGCCTAAGAATTCGTTCGCGCTCCTTCGAACAAAAACTACTATGAGATTATCTCAAACGAGTGTTTATAATTCTCTTCCGCGAAATTCATCGGACTCCTCCTCTTTCCTCTCACGCTAAAAACTTTCGACTCATCCGCTGAAAAACACATTAATTACTCCCATTACAAGTTTGACGTACGACCTTTGGGGGGAATATTCGCCACGAGGAAAAAATTCGAGGAATAACATAAAAGGAAGGAACAGTTTCAATACTCTCCTCCATAACTTTCCCCTCCAAAGAACGCATAATAATATCCACAGGGACACACACGCAATCAACTAACGGATGAGGGAGGCTTTTTTGCCTCGGAATTCGACGATTTTCGAAAGCGCTAACGCAGAGCACACATCCGTCGCTAAATGAGTTATTTTTTACCCACTGCGATTGCAAGTTCGGAATTTCGCTATAGGGTTAGAGGGAAAAGAGAGGAAAATTTGGATATAAAGGTACCGAGTGTTAGAGGGGGAGTGAGAGAGTAGAAATGGAACCAGACAATATCACCTAACACACCCCTTCTTTCAAACCTGCAGTCGTTTCTCGCGATATATATGAACAGGAGCGACTAATGGCCTGTTCCGAGTGAAGGTCCACAGAAGTTCTGCACAGGAAATTATGGGCAGGAAAGGGGGAAATGAGAAAAACGTAAATAAAATATGTGCCGTTCGGGTAAATATTTGCATAAAGGCTTAATAGGTGAGAAATAAGAGATGAGTTGAATTCCAGAAACGAAATTTAATATTTATGCCATTTGAAAATCTAATTCGCTGATTCATTTACCTTCGAATTATATGAGATCACTGCTGATTGAGATATTCCTGACAATATTTTATTTACAGGCTTTCGTTTCGGATTCGGTGATTGTCTAATACACGTATAAGTGGGCAGCTTAAATACAAAAGAGGTTTAGCCTCAAAAAATGCATGAATTGTATTTTGTCTTAAAATTTTCGTCGAATATTAAAGTCAAACATTACATTAAAAATTCTCGGTGAAATATCTTTGCAACCGGTCATTTTCAGCGTGAGGCAACTATAGAAACAAAGAGAAAGCATAAATTCTATGTACTTTTGGTTGCATTTTCCAGAGAGTAATTATTATATATCCTTAGGACAGAAGAGATCATTGAAGTTGGGACCCATTTGTATATAAATCGGAGGTGCGAGGAGACACACTGTGAAGAGAAATACACTTCAACGGCATTTTTCCGTCGGGATGAGGGAATGGGAAGATTCATTAAATGACAGTGATAACGCGAATTAATTTTTTTCTTTCCTTCACACTTTTCCACGCGGAGTTATTTCGCCATAAAATGTATCAAACTCGTATTTCCCCTCATTCCGCCATCGTTTCCCGCTCGTTCTGACCTGCAATTCAAGCGCCTTTTGTGTTCTGGAATATCGTCTTCCTTTTGAAAAAAGTAATACGTATCGACTGGTATTCTCTCCCTTTTCCTCCCGTTCTCCCGAAGCAGTAGAGAATGTCATTAGCAGACCGTGGCGTTCCCAATGAAAAAAAGAGGAAAAAGGGCGCCAAAAGCATTCAATCTCACGGAAATGCGGAAAAATTTTGCGTGGAAAAGCTTGATCCACTACTTCACTACAGGCTGCGGAGTTTTTCTGGAATTATTTCGAGCATATCATTGGATGAGTTTGCCCATAAATTCCGCCAAATTAATATAGCCGCTTACGGGTTTAAAAGTGAGGATTTTTTTTTTCTGATGACCTGAAAGAATATATGGAGGGAAGGAAAAGAAGAATATGGTTGATGCGCGCCCTCATCTTGCATTAACGGTAAATGATAAAAGAAAGAATTACCCGAGTAAAATAATTGCAAATATGAAATTACCCATTACCTTTATTTATTACTTCTTTTCATACTTAATTAATGATATTCAACCTGATATTGATTAAATATTTTTCGTATTATTTTCATGCGTATATTATAATTATATTTAATGAATTGCGTTTAAGTAGAGTAAATAAAATCTCCAATTGAATGAAATTTTATTAAATTAAAATACAATTCAAAAGGAGAGAACAGAATTCTCTGTGTTTTTTTTTCTTGGTCGATAATTCACCTTGACTATCTTGATTGGCTATCACTAAACAGTTACAGGGATTCCGAACATATCAGGTTTGAATTCTATGGTATTTTAAGATATTACAATAAATTAAGCTAAGCACTTACGAAACAAAAACATTTTAATTTTGGATACAATACAACGAGTCTTACTCGCTAAAACAATTGCAAGATAAATTTTACGCAAAAATAGGCATTTTACATAAAAACCGTTTATTTTTAAGGATACATACGTACTTCAAAATTTTAACATTCCTCCAAGAATATTCATAAGATATGAGTGTTTATTGCTGAATTACTGAAAGAAGGATAATCGCTTACATATTTACTGAAAACAACCACAATTAAGGAAATCCCACTATATTATTTTAAATCCTTAAAGGCAAGTAAATTAAAATGTTGTTATATACTGCATTTACACTTCACTGCATTGCAATTCACGATCAATAATTTTCTTCTCCTCTCCATCTTATTTATTTCCTCACCGGGAAAAAATTCTCAAAAAAAATATTTATTAAAAGGGACATTTCAAAAAAGAGTGTTTTACAAATTCCCTCTGCATGATCTCCAATTTTGAGGGATTATTCTACTTTGGATTGAGACTAGAAAATCTATGAAAAATTTGAATATAAAATAATTCTTTGTCCGATATCATTAATGCTATGGTAACGGTGATATTAACGCAGTTACAAATTAATTAGTATTTTCAGGAAGATTTAATCATTCATATGAAAATGATGTCATGCTTGAAATCAAATTTCAATATTCGCCTCAAAAAATCCATTGACAATTATACTTATGAATTTTATCCCAATTTAGGAGCTTAGGATTGTTCGGGAGTTTCATCCATGAGATACTAAAATATACCCTATTGTTCTTGTAAATGCTATTATACTTGCTTTCAATAGAGATTTTTTCTATAAGCTCATCACATATACTGTTGAAATAATTTCACACTGAATAATATACTTCCATACAGGCGCTATAATAAAACAATGAAATGAATCAATTTATCTAATTATAAATGGTTACGATTTTTATTTTATACATATATACATATTTTATACATTGATTTTTAATGATTGTGTTTAAAAGGAAAGAGATTTATTATTTATTTATTTATTTCTGTTATGACTACAGTCAGACACCAAACCAGGTGGTAGTTATAACTTAGTTGGTTTGTAAGGAAAAAATAGCAAGTCATTTATTTACACATTGTTACGTTTGCACAGTTATTTATTTTCTTATCCTCTTTGGACCTCTTCATCAAAAACTTTTTTTTTGTTTCTTGTGTCTTCAGTATTTTTATTAATTGATCGATACTCTACTTAAACTTTAATAAGCTGGCCCTAATCATTTAATAGTTTTATTACCATGTAATAACTCATGGATTATGAGCCACTTCAGCTCACAGAAATTATAATCTGAGTATCATTCCACTATTACAGTCTCTATAAACGGATTTAGCGAGTCATCTACATCACCGTTGTAATCCATAACCCTTCATTGATTTCAATTTAATAAAAAAATTTAATTATTAATTAATATTAATTATATTAAAATAACGCGGATCTATCTTTATCTTAAGGCTCATTGACTTGATTCAATGCTAACCAGCTAAAGCGATTTGTAATACTTTTCATTAGATTTCGATAATTTTTTATTCTATTTATATAGTTTTCTAAATGTGTCATTCAAGGTTCAGCAATTAACTAAATATCCCTCCTTCATTTTATTCCTTAAATTCCCTTATTTCACTATATCATTCCATACTCACGTCCAATGGCTCAATCCCACAGCATCGTGTGCTCTTACATCACTCTCAAGATAGAATAGGTCCCTCCTTGCTATAATTAGAAGAGGACAAGAAATTGCCGTAAGGGGAGGAAAGCATAAGGAAGCAAGAACTGCGACACTTGTCCCTTGTCGTTAATTGGAATGAAGAAGTCGTGTTTCATTTCTTCATGGGAATCGTGTTCTGCAAGTTTAGTAGCTTCGAAAAAAACGAGGCGGTATAGAATGAGGAGGTCCTCATTCCCTGAGGAAAAGCATTCCCCGGTATCTTAGGTCCTCACCCATTTTCTTTTCCCTCATCTAGATATCCATAAGGATCTCATTATGTATGCAGGCCGCGGGGCGCAAATAACACTGAAGCTAATTTCTTTCAAGCAAGTTCTCGAATACCCGTGTTGACATTTCATTTCTTTGTTAAACCTCCTACTCAAACTACCCTGAGTCGGGGAGACTTGTTTTCCGTATGGGAAACGAGGTAGCCTTAAAGGGGAAAAAGATTCTTAGACGCGGATCGCTGGGATTCGTTTCAAATATTCCAAAAAAATATCTCATAAAAGATAAGACAAATGTCGATGTAAACGAAGATATAGTTTTAAGACGGGAGAGAAGAGTCGTATAAAAAGATTGGAATTGTCCGCGAAGTTTTTGCAACTGGAGAGTCATAACAGAAGGCAGTTTGAAATTTTAATTAGCTATATGTGAATCTCTGTCGAGCTAATGCCCTCGGTTATGGAAGTTTCAAAAACTTCTTCGGCGACAATGAATGCGGATAAGACCGGCATGATTTTATTCGAGAATTTTAATCTGTGACAATTTGGAATTCACAAAGCTCGTTAAGACTTTAGTTAGTTTGGCGGGTCACGCTTTAGAAGAATATTCATGAAAATCTTCCGCCACGTCGCACTTCTTATTCTTGAGAACTATTCGTTTCTGAATTCAAAAAGCTTTCATATTCATTCTTCAGAACAGTAAATTGATGATGAATTTTTTTAAGGATTCGAGTACCCTTGATCGAAAAGGTTGAGTAATCCCAACTTTATTTCATTTAAAATTCTACTGATTATTTCTTCAAGTGTTCACAATACTAAATAATTGTTACGATAAACCTGGACAATTTTCTACTCGCACAAGTGTATAAAATAATTTGAAAAATTTTTCTAATTTAGATAATTTTGATTTTAAATATCTTACATTTATTTAAACTCAAGCTCATTTTTAACGTAAAAGTTAGCTTTCAGAGGCTTATCTTTATTTATTAGTTTTAATATGATGTAAAAGTATTCATGGTCAATTCTATGATATACAGTTTAAAATTCATATAAAGTTATCTGAAATGGAAAATGTAGAGGAAACAGAAAACGTACAGCCACTTAGATTTAGCTAATATCTCCACAACCGAGAGAATAATTAACCTGGCATTTTTTCCCTCACGCTGCCCTAAAGTGGGCACTTGACTGAATAATATCTCTTCATCAATACTCCAGAGCTAATTTTCATGTTGAAAAAATTATTCAATTCAGCGCTTTTCCCATTTGACGTTTGAAATGAAGAACTTGCTCTCTCTATCTGCAAACGGTGAGCAGCGAAATGTACGTAATAGTTCGGATGCACGGTAATTGCCTCTGGGCCATTTGGATGAGCCGGAAGGACGAGGCGTGTGACAGTGAGTGCGACAAACCCTCACCATCCCCTGCGACCCTCGCACACACACACGTCCTCAAACCCCAAGCACGGTGTAACGTGCATGGCAAAAGGGGAGAGTGTCCTAACGCGTGTAAAGGCACGCGCTAGTACGGGTGTACGTACGAGTGTTGTGCGGTCGAGTGATACACGCTTCGGAATTGCTCCGGGAGCGTAGTGGCGCGGTCATCAACGGACCGAGTGGTGAGGAGCAGTATGTCGCGGGATTTGAACGACCCTGCATCGTTCCCGATTGCACCTCCGTCTTCTCTAATGCCACTCCATCTCCATTGAACGCAAGTGCGCACAGCATCTTTCCTAACTCGACCCTTTCACTGCGGCCACTGAATTATCGCCTTTGGGAACGGATCTGCGGTCCATGAAGCTATAAACGTGTCCGAATCTGCATTTCCGACACTCGCCACTTTGGCTCGTTTCCCCTTTCCGATGCCTTTTTCCGGATCTTTGCGTTTGATTCCCGAAAACGACATTTCAACTTGGGCCGAGTACTGGTCAACCCCGCTTACTTTATAGCAGCGTTTATCACTGGGGAGCAGTTTGGCTGCAGTGGGTCTAATTGTCGGATTCCGGAATGGAAGCAATCGTCGCAGGTCTCTCTTTTAAATTAGGGTGACATCGTCTAGAAGGGAATGGTGTTTGCAGGTGAATGCAAGGTGTCGAAATGGCCGATTCCAGTAAATAATGGAAGAGCCCTGCGAGGATCGGTTTACGAGGGTGACAACAGAAAATTCTCTCTAAAAGAGAATGACTCTTTTAGAGAGAAATTTTCGCAGAAAGCTATTGAAATATTTCACGTAATAAAAGGTAGATTCTCTAACAAATAAACCGCGAATAGATGCGAAAACTTTTGAATTTTAAGGACATCATAATTTGACATGACCTTACGTATGTATACATACGTAAGCGTATGTGTATGCGAACGTTTAATGTAATATATAATAGTACTATTTGAGCATTCAAAAATATCGAAGGTGGAATTCTTTTTGGATACATCTCTAGAGGATCGAAGGGTAGAAAAAGATCCTAAAACACAATAGTAAGGATATATCTATTAATATTCTTTCACATTTAATGAGAAAATAATGTGTTAAATTATAAACGTAGATACTATTTAAAAATTATCTGTAATCATTTGAAAGATAAAAATAGTAGAGATATTTTTAAACTCGATAGCATTACTAGTTGATCCAAACATTTTATAACAAGTTCGTCTCTTTTAGGCTAATGTTAATTAATCGTTTCACCGATCGCCAAAAAATTCCATTTTATTTCTGAAAACCAATAGGTGAAGATAATCAAACCCATTTAAGCAATATATGGTATTCCTCCACAAGAGGACCGAACCATTATCTCGACCGACCGATCGAATATCGAGTAAAGAATCAATTTAATCGATATCTAAAGAGCATCATCCGAGCTAATCACGTTCTTCATCGCATCGAAAAAAGTTGAACGGCAAAAAGAGTAAATGCGCAAAACAAACGCCGATTTTTCAATCAAACCATCTAGAGAACAGTCTGATTTTACGACGGACCATAAATCCCGTTCGAATAAAGCGAAAAGGGAGCAAAGGATCCTCCGTGCGGAAAAAAAACACGCGGGGAACAAAAACAGAACGTAAATTCATCACGTGACGCACGATTCCATCAAAAAATCTCGATTCCTTTATTATTCCGTCTCTTTGGGCGAATACATCGCCGCACGAAATCACACAAAGCAGTCGACAGCGCCAATAAACGGAGCGTTTTCATCATCCCGGTTATTACCCGAGCAATTGCGCCCTCTTGGTGGCAAGTGCACTTTGCCGCACATTGCACTGTGTGGAGGGGGAAATACAACCTTTTTGCGTCGGGAGGCTGCATTCTGCGAGGCTGTTAACCTGTCAGAGAGGGCTCAATCGCGGTTCGTCAAAGATCGATGGCGGCGGGGCATGATGGGATTGAACCGAAGTGAATGAAATAAGCGATGAAAAAAAAAGAGAGCGTGTGTATGATGAGTGTGTGAAAGAGAGAGTCACAATGGCTGTAAAATCGTCGAAAAAGCGTCCGGATTTTTCAAATTTATGGCCGTCAGACTATAAAACGCGCTTAACTCGAGATGAGAATCGTTTTAATTGCGTGTTGCGGATGGAGCGAGCAGTTTACGCGCTCCTTGTAAAAACTACAACTCTGATTCTGGTTGCGTTTAAAACGTAGTTTGAGAAGATATATTTTGTAGTTACATACAAGACTATCAAAGCAATCGTTTCCTACCAACAGAAATACTAAGTTAATAACTTAAGCGTTCATAAATTTGAAAATTAATTTATTGAAATTGTATTTCAAAAAATAAAAAAATATATCCACGATGTATATTCGTATAGCACTAAACATAGCTATATTAGCAAAAATATTAACTAAAAATAATTAAGATGAACGTTATTCTAGTATATTTCAATGATAACGCGATCTTTAGAGTAATACTAATCCAAAATATCATTTTCTTAGAAAGCTTTTCTATCAGTGACATGAATACTACAGGATTTAGAGTTCACAAGACACTAGAATAAAAATATATGCCCAAATCTGTTACTAATGCAAAACCCAATATCATGGTTACAGACTGCTCCGTTTATCTTTTGAAGGAATCATAGACAATTTCCTATACAAACTGGTTCACCGGCGGGAGCATAAATCTAAGGAGAACAAGTTCTAACGACAGCTTCGTTACGGATCAGGGAGCCATAAATTAATTGTCCGTGCATTAAAGTAGGCGGGAACAAATGATATCTGCGTTGTTATAAACGACTGGCGGGAAAAAAGGCTTTGTTGAGAAGAAATGATCAGCAATCTATGGACTATAAAATGTGAAGGTAATTAGATGATTCATTACTTAATATGGATAAAAATTAATATATTATTACAAAGAAGGGTTCCAGCAGAATGACGACAATATTTTGGCAAAATGAGAATAAAAATGAAATATTATATTAATAAAATTATTATAAAATATTATATTCTCAGAGACAATAATAATTCATTTAAATTAGAAGTAGAATGTAGTAGAGGAGAAAATGAATAATTTTGGTTGGAAAAGGAATTTTGTGAGAAAAGTAAAGGCAACAGAGAATTTTAAAAATGAAACTTATCACGCACATTCAAAATCATACATTAGTACCTAGTTGAATAAAATCTTTCGCGACTCCCGTTCAAAGTAGTTGAAAATATATAAAGTTAATGTTTTTAAGCTTAACTTTATAACATATTGAAAAATGACTTCGTACATCATCAAGATGATAAGCTGACGAAATCGGTCATGAAAATAAATTTGTGGAAAGTACGAAGTCATTTTTTTAATATGTTCAAAATATAGGCTTTTATTAATTTTAATCCTAAATTTTATCTTATCCTAGTTAAACCTCCAATTGAGAAAACTCATGTATATGATGCTCTTCCTATCTGATGAAGTATTTATCCAGCAGAAAAGTATTTCATTTAGGAGATTTCATCAATATTGCAGATTAATGAAAGAAGAAGTTGAGTTAGATTGATTAAGAGTTAAATTGCACATTTAACAAGAAAGTGTATTTTATAATACAGCATTCTAGTTACATTAACAATAATTCTCAATTAAATGTTTCTTCAAGAAATTAAAAACAGATGCTATTAATATAATAAAAATCTAACATTTTGTAATCTTTGCAAGGATTTCTAGGGATACTTCGATCATATGTTCTTCTATTTTTGAATAAGATTATGGATTCCATCATTGCCACTCTCCCGAGCAAACCATAAATCAGCAAAGGATGGCGGGGAGAAATCGATCCAGGAGGGTATATAGAAGAGTCAAGGAAGCGTAAGGAAAGAGTCAGACTCTGCTGATCCAATAACATATTGTTAAAGGTTTGATCTTCCCATTCCTTCCGATATCGGTGGACGCCATATTGGACGACCGCGTGCACCAGCGGGGTGGGAATGTTGAGGGGGACGATGGTGCGATTGGATTCAAGCGAGTGATGGGCGGAGTGGTCAGTCGGGGTGGAAAAGGAGTTAGACCGTAACACTCCGTCCAACTTCTTCCCAAATCCCTACGCTTTTTCCACCCCCTTCTGGACCACTCCTACAGGGAAGACCTCTTGGGCGACATCCCGCCATCTGATCACTGCTTTTGTACGGATTAGGGATGAGAGGGGTCAGTGAGAGTGGAGACATTGAGATAGTGAAGGAGGTGGACACGGGGAAGATCAGATAGGAGAGGGTGGAAATGAGAAAAAAATAAAATCCTTGGGGAAAAAATAGGAAGCAGAATTGAAGAACAACGGGTCGTTGATATTGGTGACACAAGAAAGTAAATCCGAAGAAAAGGAATTCGTAGGAAAACAATGAAGGAGTCGAAAAGGAGACATTTGGAAATTTCAAAATACTAGAATGAAGTACATGGGCACTCTGTCAGATTACGGAGAAATTAAAGTTAATAAATGACATCAGTAAACAAGAATCTATAAAAGTGAGTAGGCAACTTATATCTGCTTGAAATAACTTTAACTGAAACCATTTTAAGACAAAGAGAATCTGAGCTTTATTAGCATGGAATAGATTAGATTTTGAAAGTTATTTTTTAAATCTGATGATTAAACGCTCAAAATTCCGCTTTTGCAAAGTTAATTTCTGCATTTGATTAAAACCAATCAATTTTTGAAATGGACTACTGAAAAGTAAGTCGGAAGATAATTTTCTTTGTAACTTATTTATGCTTTTAATGTTAATTTATCTATGCTTTCAGTATTTTCTCTCGTACTTAGGGTTAAAATCTATAAATGTTCATTCTATTATTTACTTATAAGTTAAAGAAAAGGAATTTCCAAGTGGAGTGTGTAACCAAAGCTTTAAATAGAACTTATACTTCCCAACTCTTAAATACTGCATAGAACTCAGTGATAACTCATTTTAACTATTAAAAATTGTAGATAAAAATAGTATCGAAGTAAAATATTGATATGAGTTATGAGTTTTGTTTGTATATATATATATATATATATATATGTATGTAACTAACTAATATCCTGTTCAATAATGTCAGCTATGTATGATATCAGAGAGAAGATTAACTTATAGATTCTACTGTAAATGATAAATATTTTGGGGAGAAACAGAATACAATAAGTGTCCAAAATATCGCCCATCCGCGCAACAAAGCGAAACACTAGCACATGTTCCGAGCACAACCCACGACGCGAACATTCGACTCCCCTCGCACAAGTTAATGCTTCCCTTTACGTTTATGCGCTTGTTTCATATGCATTGCTTCCCTTCTTTGTGCAAACAGCGTTCGAGGACTCGTGCGTTTAATCCGAGAGTTTATTTATGGCTTTCTTTTATCCTTAGGATGAGATTCGCATATTCGTGTGTACTCATCTTTTTCTCTCTCACACAAAGCTTCCATCAATTTATCCATCCTCCATTCGAATCCCCTAAACGACTCCCCCTAAACCCTCTTTTCCCCATCACCTTTGGGACCCCGCATAGGGGCAGTTTGGCTTCATTATCAGTCGCATGGGTAAACTGTGATTAAGGCAATGCACTAGAAGATGAAGGCATTAGGAGGGGAATATTGAAATGGCCCAATCAGGTTGATTAAAAGGCGGATGAGAGGGGGAAGATAGGATAAATAGTTTTGGTGAGCGATATGGAGGGTGACGTGCATATTTGATCCGCACTTCCTCTACCGGTTATCGAATTGTAACTCTCATCCGCTTACCATATCAATCTCGCTTTCCGTCAGCGAGGGATTCGGTTCGTGCTATTACCACGATATGAATTAAATTACGGTGCTTTTGAACGATATCTCCATTTAACGAGGCCGTTTAATTCATAAGTAAGATTTATTTGTCACTGAATTATATGCTTAATGACTATGATCCCAAATAAACCCTTCCATTATTTTGCAGTAAAATTGAAAATTTCTCTTAAAAATAAGCGCGAATCTATAGAAATGAAAATGATAGTTTATGAAGGATATTTATGACCAATAAATCTAATAAATGATAAACTATTTAGTTAATGGCGCTTAAGAGGTGAAGGTAAAATCTAGATGAACAAGAACTGCACACGATAAAGGATGGACTATAACGTGAAACGGTAACTTTGGTTCCCTCAAATGAAAATTTGCCAGTAAGTTAAATACATCGATATATCTACAGTTCAAATAATTCGAATAAAATTCAATTCTATATCACGAGTCATTTTTTAAAAACACGAATAAAATCCTTTCATTTCCAACAGTGAATATATTAAATTGGAAAGAAATATAGTATGTGAAAATCACATTATTTTTTCGATAAATGGTTTAGAATTATTGTCTTACTACTATGTACTACTTAAAGTTGAAATATTCTCTTCAATAATATGTGAAATGATAATTAGGGTTTATATAAGTTGTAATAGTACTTAGAATTAAACAGCATAATAAGAAGCTTTAATTGAATGAGAATTAAATCATCGCTGTTTATTGGGGAGTGGAACATGGCAAAAACCCTTAGGAACTAATTGCCGAAAAACCCGATCGAAAATAATTAATCCTTCACAAAAAGCACAACTTGCCTTGAGGGAACCCCAAAGCAACACGGTAATCCAGGACAACGTCCTGGGCGAGTGTTTGAATGGAAGGGGAATGCTATCGCAAAACCCCAAACAACACACGCTAGAAAATTCATCCCTGAAACAGCGCAACCCCTTCCGCATGTCTCCTTTGCCATTCTTCAATCAATTGAGTCCATAACAGCCGCCCTTACTTCCGTCGTTCGGACACTGTGTTCTTAATCTCGTCTACACAACATGCTTCGAAAGCCTCCCCCATCATTTGCAGTCCTATCTTGAATTTTCACATAAGTGAATCATCGCTGAAGATTATTCCGCCCATCGAATCGAGTGACGAATTTTATGCGTCCCATCAAATTGGTTTAGAAGAGTGCATAATTAGGAGTAACATTACATCTCCGCCGTTGAAATGCATTCTAAGGATTCAAAGTGGAGAACAGATAAAAAATAAATTATTGAAGTAAAAATAGCATACAGTATAAATGAGGGATTAATTAAAACGTTAATATGAAATATACTAAGTGTAATCGGTTTTTATATAAGATGTTGTCGAAACATGCAGATCTGCAGGAATCAATTTTAAATGATTATGAATTGAAATTCCCTTATTTAATTGAAATGTGAAAGATCTTAGAAACCACGAACCACGAAGTAAGACAACCTTTTAATGACATCAACAAAAGGATAGCATTCGAAATTTCCATTCAAACTTCGACGGTAATGTCATGACTTTGAAATGAGGATGAGGAAAATGGCAGTTTAGTATTGTTCACGGCTGGTGAGGTGACCATTTTTTTCTCATTCCGCTATAAAACTTATTTCTTTTGTTTAAATGTTAAAAAAATTTCTTCAATATATAGAACCATCGTTCCTTATCCAAATTTTACCAAAAAATTGGAAAAAAATCCACCAAACTTAGTTGAAAATATTAATTTTATCCGTACAAGTATCTCAGAAATAATTAAATGACGGCTGGGGGGAGGCTAGGTTGCTCCCTTATGGGAATTTACGTGCATTTATTTCCCCATAAGCCTCCCAGCTGCCAGCTTTTGAAGAACGGACTATAGATTTGCACAAAATATATATTGACTCATTAAAAAGTTTATGAACAGTAACCAAAAATATTTGAAGTTATTATAAGGTAATGAAATTGATAATATGCAGGGATATTTTCATGTTAAGTGGTATATACCGTAACGAATTAAATACTGAATTTGACTAATTATTTTAAAAATAGGGAATAATCATAAAACGTCAGAAAAAAACTTACTTAGAATTTCGCTTAACCAGATGTGAAGATCTAGAATAGAGAAATCAGCATCATCAAGTCTTTATGTATCTTGTGTAAGCGGATAGAAGACGAATTAAAATAGATTTTCTGGCAATGTTTCCTTATAAATTACGCTTGAAAATCCTGAACGCTTTGATAAAGCACAGCAAAGCATTCCTCTCCCCAAGTACTTGGCTCCGATACAAGGAGAATAAATTAATCCCTCATTCGACGACTCATCTATCTCTGGTTGCATTTTTCGAAGATCAAACATGATTTAAAGTCAAGGCGTTTCATCAACTCTCCTTCGGAAAGGAAAACATTTCATCGACACATGGGCGTTGGAGTCCTAAAAGGGAGGTTAGGAAACACATCTTCATAAAGAGGTGGCCAAAGTAAACCCCATTACGTGTTTCAGCGGCACCTCAAGAAGACTGAAAAGAAATGCTGAGACGTAAGCTGAACACGCGGTCAAAAGAGATGAGTCAGTAGCACCGAATTGGGGAGAAGTCGAGGTGGTGGAGATTAAGGTGCCTTCTCCCAAGATATCCAAACCCTAACATGATCCTCAGACTCCCTATATAAGGCCTCGAAACTTATTGGACTACCTTTATTGGGAAAGATTTCCATATAACATTTTCTCTATGAGGGTGAAATGGGATGCGTCAGTCGGAAGGAGGAATGGTAAGAGAGCGTTTGTTGTGCATATAAGAGGGAAAGGGCGTGGTTTGTTGATGAAAGGAGATATGGGGGAATCTCCTCTTTTTGGATTTCCCTTAAAGATATGCAAGGAAGACACTTCAAAGCGTCCCTTTATTGTCCCTCCAGATAAGGCAGTTGTAGCAAATGAGGGAAAAATCCAGTGATAAAAGATAATAAGCTTTCTTTTCGATTGATCTCTATGATCTGACCGCGAAAGGAACAACTGGATGATTAAATCCCTAAAAAGAGAAAATGGTGAGAGTAAATGTCTGCTAATCAGACGGTCTGAGAGATAATTCCGATTCGATGTTAGGGAAATTAAATTAGGCACTGATTCCGACGAGGAATTTCTACTTCTTTTAACCTAGAATTTAGAACATACATTTGTTGGATAAATTTGGAGTTTATAATACATTACAAATCTGTAAAAAGAACGTAGAGACACGATTTATGGTAAAGATGTTTCTAAATAATTATGAAATGATATATTAGCACTTAAGGAAATTCAATGGCATTATACATTCAAATAAAGAAACACACGATAGTTAAATAAGAATTTCATTGTAATCTCTTATAGAAAACGGTGTTATGACTTTCATCTTTTTATTTCGATGAAACCACTTCGAATATTTTTACAGAAAAAAATGCTAAAGGATAATTAGGTTGTTTTTTATAAACGAAATGTAGTTGTCCATAAAATAACAATTCACTACCGTGAGTATATAACAGAAATAATTTATACACTCTCATATATTCCTTAAAAATAGAAGGGCCATACGCAAGAGGCCGCAGAACACTGGAGGATTAAGAATCAACACGTTATTTTCTATTCATTATATTATCTTCCATATTTCCTTTTTTCCTCGTTATTCCTTTTCTAATTCAACAGAATGACAAATAATCTCCGATCCATCGATTGCCAATGAAAATTGAATACAAACCGAACACTTCTGTAACAATTGGTAAGACAAATTGAAAAGTGATTGATAACTCGTATATCTTCCGCGAAGTATGGCTTTAATCCAGTCGGAACACTCGCGGGATTATTTCACACGAAAATCGGCATAACAAGGGATATTAACGAAACCTCTTCGACTTTGGAGTGCACGGTTTCATTCATTCACAGATGCAATTCATTCGCAAATACATTTTCAATCAACAGGGATAGCGGCGTGAAACATCCAATCTCTCTAGCTGGGATTACATGGCCACGGGAGCAGCGGAAACTTCGAATGAGAATCCAATCCAGCGCTTCCAGACTCTCAGCCGATTTTAATCGTATTTTTTTCCAATTTGGCAAATCGCGAAACCGTTGACCTTTACTCAGTCTTTCTTTGATTGAAAAGGGTTTAAGGCTCCGCTTTCGATTCAAGTAAAATTTATCGTAATATCTCACATTCGAACAGTATCTACAAGCATTAGCATATAAAACGCGTAGATATTCCATTTACATTTAGGCACGTGAATCATGAAATAATTAATGCAAGTTTTCGGTAGTTGAGTGTTTATTAGAGATTTTCTATTATTTTTGAAAAAACAAGAAAACATAGATCATAACGTAACAAAGAATTCACCGTAGGTGATATCGGACAAGATAGTCGAGGTTTGTTTGGTTAAAACAAGAATATTCTATAAATTCAATATAGATTAATGAAACATCACTTCTTTCCGCAACACTGAAATGAACCGACCATAAATGATGAACATACAAAACACATCCCTCGATTACAATTCTTTTTTGAATTATCGCATTTAATGATCAGCTTGATTTCTTTATTTCAATACCTTTCGAAGACATCAATCTACATAATCTCAAAATCATAGAGATTATGAAAAGACATCCTTCCCGCCTTCATCCATTTGCAACTTAATTCGAATCTCATAAATGCGAATCTGAAACACGCACCGGAATTCTCGAACCGTGATCTAAGCCCATAAGCTTACTATCGGCTCGAAAAAAACGTCCCATCCAGCCTTCCTTTTCTCACGGCAAATCCGCACAAACCATCGGAAACATCATTTACATTTCGAAATCATTTCCAGCGACATTTTAGAGGAAGCATCGGGCAGACCGGAAAATCCTCGTTTTTATTTCGGACTCCATGGCACCTTCAGTCACCGGATGGAAAGGTTTTTGAGCGCAAACGCGCTGAGTATTCCGCGCACCGGATTCGTTATCCCGATAGCGGAAATGGCGGAGGACAAATTTTACGGGAAAGAGGTGTGAGGCGTAGCGGGAGATGTAATAAGAGATGAAGGGGTGGAAAAGATTGGGAGGTTCAGGACCCATATTGATGTGAACGCGCCTTCATTTTTGTGCACCCTCCCTCCAACCCCCTTCCCATACACGCCCATCGCCGGATCAATATTGATCTGCATAATAATAACGTAGGGAGAATATATGGAGGGAGAGACACGGGTGTGCTGCTGGGATGACTGATAAGGGAAGAGGTCAAGTCAGAAAGGGGAATGATTGGGAAACTTAAAAGCGAGAATGAAAGTAGAAAAGGAGGGAAGAAAATATTGAGACGAAGATGAATAAAAATATCGAAAAAGCTAAGAATTGCTTCTCTTTTATCGAATGAATCGCTACAATAGTATGTGGAAGAAGGAATATATTGGAGTAAGAATGTGTATTATGGATCGCTGGAAATGGAGGCAACTGGAAAGAAGTGTTGACGGAAAGATAGGTAATTTATTTTCGGTGATGAAACGCTCGCCCATAATTTTTTATTTTTTCCATTGGTTCTCACCCTAACATTTTGCACCCTGAGTAAACATATTTTTTGGAAGCAATGAAACCACTCTGCAGAGAAAATTATCGGATTTGGTACTAGCGAGGAAAATATTTTCCTAAGAGAATATCGCACGATTTATTTTAATATTTCAGCGGTGTATTTTCCCTCGGCAGTTTGCGACAAAATGTAACAGAAAAACAAATAAGGAGAAAAACTCAAGATAAATAGATTCAAAATCTCTACGTTACTGCTACAGGATGTGAAGTGATTTATAGACTAATCCGAAATAATTCCATAAACTCGCTTTAAACTGAGAAATGTTATGAGGATGCATTTAAATATTACAGAGAAAATTTTGTACGTTTACGTTTATTTTCTAAATATATAGGAATTAACTTACTAAGTTTTATCGTCTGTAGATATTAGTCTTTTTTTTGAATGAGAGTCAAAGGAATTTATGCCATATTCTTTTCAAATTCCCAAATTGCAAATGTTTTAATCGGTTGAGAATAAATATTTTAACCCTAGGTTAAAACTAATTTTTAATTAAAGAAATAATATAACTAATATTTAGAGATTTTTATGAGACTGACTCATATACGCTAAATCAAAAAATTATCTATTCATATTGATTCAATAAGTATTCAACAATTCGCTTCCACATTCGGTATTTGCATTCCATTTTACCTCAAATTTGTCAAAAAGTTATAACTATAATTACTTCAAAATTATAATCACGGTCTAACGAAGGGGAGTATGGCAGATGGAAAATTTAGAATTTCTCTCTATTTGATTGACCTCTATATTTCATTTTGAAATGATAATTATTTGGAGTAACTAAAAAGATGTTGCAAAAATTGCAAAGCAGCACTCATTACATTTGTCGTAAAAAAATCAATTAAACTTACATTTTATTAGCTTCAATTAATTTGAAAATTTAGTGACAGGTTATGATATTCATACTCATTATCTTAATTATCAATGAGATAATAACGTCATGATGTAGAGTATAAGGAGTTTGCACTTATCTCTTGCCCATTCATATCGCTGAAGATTTGGATGTTTTAAGAGCCCACGTTAAGACCCCAAACCAAACATTTTTCTTCTCATGTAAAATTATCACAAGTAAAGAATGTATCTCTAAAATTAAAACTATTCAAACTCTTCAGGGATGAATTCCATTTAAACTATTTTGCATGTAATATGACTTCTAAAGGCTCAGCGATTCCATCGAATCCACTCGTCAGATGATCAACTAGAAGTCAAATGAAACTCTCATTCTATGAGACCGTCCAGAAAGCTCACGTATACGATACAAACAGAAGCTCCGTGTATGTCTATTTGTTTTCCCAGGTTGGTATGCTCGAGAACTCTGTATACACGCGTCCTTTATCCTCTATCAATGCTTCCCCTTTGTGCCTCACCGCCCGGCAAGTGGCCTATGCATCAGTTGGAAGAGAGATTGGGAAAGGGTGTCATAGGCAGGTTTTAAGCCACCCTGTGAAATCAGCCCAGAACACGCGTCCGGGATTAAGCGAGGGAAGGAACCAAAATGAAGAAAGGGGTGAGACAGAAATAATAAGGTCAGCATCCGGCACGCGTTCTGCGACAAACACACGGTTATCGACAGTTTGCAATTTACTTAAATTCGAACGAGCCGATTGCCTTTATGACCGTTCCACAGGCTAATACCCGAGAGCTTTCCTATCTCATACAGCTGTGTTTCCTCCAGCCAATCAGTCTGCTCTATAAGCTTGGTGACATCCGTCAAGCGCAAAGACAATAAGGGAGCACCATTTTCTTGGAGTGGACAGATATCCCCGCGTGGGATACCTCCCCATCGTATGTTTGCGACTTCTTTTGGGAATGCCACTCGTGATGAAATGCCAATATTGGAAGAGTGGGCAAAAAAGAAGAGGAGGACCGAAGCATAACAGCGAAAAGAATACGTGTGAGAAAATCTATAGTATTAGGAAATATTAATTAACAAGATGGTAATAGAATTCTCCTCATTTAGCTCCGTTGTATGGTTTTTGTTAGCACTGAAATTTTCTCTTGAGTTCCGTGGGAGAATGTAAGGTTGACTCGTTTTTAAGCAAACATTTGTGCGTGGAAATGAATAAGCATCGCACGAATTATGCGAGTCAATAATTGAAGTGGCAAAATAAAATGCGCAAAATGAACCCAGAATGCGTTGCTGAATTATAGAAAACATTTTGTCCGAATCTCTATTAAGAATTAGAGGGAAAGACTGAATTAGAAAAAGCCTTGCGATCCTCTTATACATACAGTGACGACAAATTTGCAATATGTCATTAACTATTGCTTGTGAGAAGGCACCTTGAGATTTCCATATTTACGATAAAAGGAAAAATAACCCTCGATTCTCTCTGAATACAATTACTAACTTTTTGATTAATCATAAATTCCAATGATATATCAATTCAGCAATTTAATCGAAAATAATTCCTTGAAAGTAGGGAAAAGGCTAAAACCATAACATAAGAAGAATGGCAGATTTTTTATTTAACATTCATCATCAGTCTTACCAAGTGAACGATAACCAATATATTATTGATACAGTAAAAAATATTTGCTTGCAAACTGAGGCAGAATGATTTCTTTTTGAGTTGGTTAGATGTAAAATACGAAATATTTTCTTATGATATTTTCATATAAAACCAAATAAAAGGTTGAATGACATTTAAAATAGGGAAAAAATATTTCAACGCAACAAATAAAACGGCTGAACGGAAAATGATTCCGTTTAACTTTAAAGTACCATCGTGGCATCTCCTGGATTAACATTAACTGCTCAATTAATGGAAAAATTGGGACGAAAATTACATCGAACGTGAAATCAGTGGACGATTTAAACTGAAAATGAATGAATAATTATAATGAAGTAAATACACTATAATAAACGCTAATCATCCGAGATTAGCTTATCCAATCTTTAACGTTCTTTCATTTCTTTACGTAAAATCCAATTTTATTCAATCTGCTTTCATGAATAAAATGCTTCCCTTTAATAATCAAAAGTAAAAGCCGTTCCATTATAAAGTACTTCATTCTCTGATCGAATATACAAGTTAGGCGTGCAAGCGAAACCGAATCATCACCGAGTTCTTCAATTGCACTCGAACATCAAAGCCAATAGAGATGGGCTCCATGAAATCGAATCCCTTTTTATGGACCAAAAAATGACATTTATTGGACGATAAAATTTGGATCTTTTGATCATGCTGCAAATAAACCTCCGACCCCTACTTACATGGATCTCTTCCTTCAAACTGATCCCCCAAACTCTGATCAAATAGTATAAATATAGGCAATAAAACATCTAAAGATGAAATGGACGTTAAAAGGGGGAAGCAATGAATCACATCTATGAAAAGGAGGTGAGAAGGCATTGAGGATATTAAAAGTCCCTTTTGAGGGATGCAACGGACACATCTCTTTGGAGGAAAGTATATAATAATGGAAAGAGAGCGTAGCTAATCCGAAGGGCGTTTGTTTTAGGCGCGTGGCATTCGCGTCTGTGTTTGATGACCCAGTGGGTCGTCCCAATCCCAGGGATCTCTTTCGGTCATGCATATCCCTGAAGTCATCTTCCAGGGCGGCCCCACGCACGCGTGATTAAAACGACACGCGCACGAGATTTAGAGAAGAGCGCACCCATAAAAGCAGTTCTGAAGTGATACGTCATTCAGGGTTATCCCCAATATAAATAATCGAAGTGTCAAATTTGTCAAGCTCAAGGAAGGGGAGGGAGGCAAGTAGGAATACTCACTGAAAGGAGGAGGGGTCTGTATATTGCTTCACACGCTCGAATAAACGTTTTTATACCACTTGGAATAAGAAAGTGTAACTTTGATACGAGGAGTGAGTTATTCTCTTGGATATCATCAAACGATTGTCATTTTGCATTCTAAGAAGAATTTCTTTTTATCACGTGTAGATGACAGTACGCAGAAACGGGCTCTTTGATGCTAAATATTATTTGACCCGGTTACTTCTATACCACATCGATATATACGAAAATTTTGTTGATATTATTTCGAGATATTTAATTAAAGACAAGTTAATTGCGTATACAAATAAAATACATATATTTTTAATTTTTTTAAAATACAATTCTGGAAATTGATACCTTAAAAAAATATGAGACAAATAAAGAAATGTGAGTTTAAAAGATACAAAAATGTTGCGAAAAAATCGAGGAGATTTCGAAAATATCGCATTATTTTCGCAAATGCCGCTGATTGTTCAAGTATTAAATAATGAGAAACCACTAAGGGTATCGAATAAAAAAATTCAATAGCTATAAATGTGACATTAGGATCCCCAGTCCATACATAAAAACATTAACGGAGGAATCCCAGGATTTCGGAATGAATTAGGGACACGCCGTAATCCGTTTCCTATTATATTAAAGACGTTTCGAACCATGGATTTCCGTTCCCCTCCAAACAGAGGAAAAGAATTCCCGCAATTGCATTCGTGGGAGTGGTTCCCTGGAAGAATTTATTTTTTCCCTCCTAAAACCCTCCTTGCGGTCGATCCACCTCTGCGTTTATAGAAGGAGCAATCTTCGTGACTCTAAGTGATTGAAGTGCCCCATCTGCACAGTCCGTCTCGGCCCCACCCACTTCCAACTAACCTTAGAAGCCCCCTTTCCATTACCCGAGAAGAAATCGGCAGTGAAGCGGAGGTTATGCAACGTTCCCTACACGGTCGACATGCCCGCTGCGGTACCGCTTCCTTGCGGACAAGCGGAGAAGCTTGCCTCACACGAATGTCGGAGGACGTGGTGGGGGTAAGAAGATGAGGGGAAGAGTGGAGAGGGAAATTAAACCGAAAAGAAAAGAGGTATTCTGTGGGAGGGGTCACCATGATAATGAAAGATCCAATGATTAAAATTGACTCTGAAATTCGGCAAAGGGAAATAATTGGACTCATCGTCTGATTTGATTCCATTAATTGTTCAAATCACGATTAAGCTTGAAACAAAAGGGGAAGTTAGCGAATGGGACATTTTACAAGTTGATGATTTTATGAAACCCTATCACATTTTTCAATGAAAAAAGATAATAAATCATTTTCTTTACAGTATTTTGTTAATATCTCAATAGAATTCGTAAGGATTTTTATAATTGGAATTCATTGAACGAGTTAAAATAGCCTCAAATCATTCATTACCTATTATAAATTTTGTACTAAAAATTGGAGCAAGGAAAAAATTAACTATGGAACGAATTACAGGTTATTTCATTTTTTCACCTAATTCATATTCGCACATACAAATAAATTCGGCTGATTATAATCACTATTATTTAACGCATTTCTTCTCACGATGTGCTCCAAGGTATGAGTGTTGCAAAGAGATTCACAAATGCTAATATGAAGAAAAATCAGAAATAGAAGCTAGAGAATCCTAATTATAGGACTGCATTCGACAAAGAATGATAAAATAAAGATAAGAGTATGCAGATGCAGGAGGATTAAGGGAGGAGGGTGAGTCAACCAAGGAGTTGGGAAGAGTGAAGACATTAAGGGAGGTTAAATAAAAAAGGGATGGAAAGAGTAATCTTGGAGAATACGGGGGGAAGAGGTGGAGACAGGAAAGAAGAGGAGAAGGGATTGGAACCGAGTAGACTGCGGTTCTCCGACCGTATAAAACGGAATTAAAGGAGGGTACGAAGGGTATCTTTTTTCGAGTGAAAAGAGAGGCTCACAAGGGTAATGGAGGAGCGATTTCAGATATCAAGAGAACGACAGGAAAAAACGAAGCAATGCATCTATTTCCTTCAAAGAGAGAGAGATATCCAAGAGAGTCCCTTCCTTGTATCGAGATAGAGCATCCCAGGTCCACCTTACTAGATAGATGTTATAAGGGAGATCTTCGATTTTTAGATGTCGGAGGAAATGGATTCGTAAGGAAGGAAAAAGGACCTCCTTTGGAATCGATGACGACGAGGAAAGGAGAGATGAGGAATGATGGAATATTTGCTTGAAAAAGAGAAGGATGAGATTCGGAGGGAAGATACGAGCAAAGGAGTGTATTGAGGCCGTAATTTCGGGTGCCCTTTTCACCGATGGGTGCTCTCCGAAGGAATAGGTGGTCGTCTGGCTGGAAGAGTGGGATGCCACATTATATATAATGTGGGGCATTGAAGAGTATTAACAAAGGACTCTCTTATGAAAGAAGGATTCGAAAAGAAATGATCTCAGAGTTACAAATGGAATAAGAACACTTAAGCAGCTATTTTATTCTTTTCACTAAATACTAATTTCATTAAAAGAAAAAAGAGAGATGAACCCCTTTTATTTAAGAGTTTCCATGGTGATGATGGCAAATGAAACCAATCTTTAATATTTTAATTCTTGAATTTTGAAGGCATTTATCTATTAAACGTTCTCTATTAAGCTATTATTGGATTGGATCAGTTGAAAATGCGAGTATTGATTTCATAATAAATATAAAGGCATTCATTTTTATGGTGGAATTAGTTCACATCGTTAGTTAACATCTGTTGTCATAATGTGTCAATTCAAAATAATAAAGTTATTTTGTTTTATCGTTGAATATTAGAACAAATTTAGTAGACTAGCTGATTGGGCATTAGAAATCTTTAAAACCTACCGGTTTCCAAGCATGTTAACAAAGTATTACAGCAATAAACAGAGCTTTTAATTTCAACCTTTTCCGGAGGTTGAGAATGAAAAAGGGATGGGCCGAATGCTGATACGTGAGGGTATAGCACGAAAGATAAACCATCGAAGGGATAAAAGTAATATAGGTCTGGACATAAAAATAGCGAGTGCACACTGCGTGAATATTGCAAGGAAGAAGACGGTGGAAAGAGTTGGGATGGTGTGTGCGCTGGGAGTGGATGAGATAGGAAGTGTATGGCAGGGGGTGCGTAAAGGAGGGAAACTCTCGGTGGAAGGCGATTTGAATCCCTGGCACGCACAAAAGGGGGAACGTGTGGGCGGTGGACTCTCATCCCCGCTTTTTTTAATCCAACGAATCGCGAAGGACTCCTTTCTGCTCAATCAAGCGAATTGCTTCTTCCAAAAGCCCCATTCGTCCCCACAGTCCTTTTCCCCGCTAACCTTCTCCTTTTTCCTTATCTCTTTGATTTCCTTCAATCCCTGCACCCACCACATCCGGGCACAACCATCTCAATCGTTTCCATGCCACTCCTTTTTCATGCTTCCCTTCGGTCCAAACTCATCATCATCTTCTTTTCATTACTTCTTCATCTCCATTATCCACTTACTTTCTACTGAAAATACAACAGCTAATTTTAGAGCGATATTTCGTTTTTGATCAATTTTATATCGTTAGATTTATACACAGTTCACAATAACTTTTAGGCATTGAAATCCCTTGAGTTCAGTGTGCGTTCTTTCTCTCTCAAGTAACACTTGAAATATATTACTAATGTTTCAGATTAATACAGTAAATCATAAAATTACCTCGATGAATTTAGTAATTATGAAGAATTTTTAAACGCGTTCAAAAAAACATTTTATGGAATGTTTTGCTCTTTTTGGCACAAAATATAAACTGTAGCTACAAACTCTTGATGTTTAGTAATGTGAAATTATGCTATACTAATCTAAAAGTTGATTTCCTTATTCATTTTCTCGTATGTACGTATGTATTTTATTCTTATATCCGAAGCAGTTGAATAATCCAAAACCTTTATCCAACAATTCACGATGTAATTCAGGGGAAATCATATACGTCACAAATTCTACCACCAATTGCGTAAACGATGTTTAGAGAGATACAGGAAACTCGATGGAAGCATCCTCCAGCGAATACGAATCATAATGTTTCACCACCAAATGGGCTAAATAGATGTCGGAACCATCCCATTCTCCCAAACCTAATGGACCACGACGAAGGCTCACCCTAAACCGCAGAAGAATCAGACGCGGTGACGTCGTATTCGCTTCAAACGCACTTGTAAATTTATCTCTACCGGTTACGCCTACTGCGTGGGACACACTCGAAGGAAAAAAGGAAAACTGCCCGCGGCAATAAATACATCCCTATTCCGCACAAGAGAGTAACCGCGTTTCTTTTGTGTGCAGTGGCGCCGGAGAGGATGTGTAGGGTGCGGGCGAAGGATTGATGGCGTTCGGAGGGGACGTCTAAGGACGGGGTGAGGAATGATGCAGGACACGTGCCGCACCCAGGGTGTCGTGAAAAGTGGGCGGGACGGCCACAAGCCACATCCGGAGAGGAATTCAAAAGACACGCGCTGTGGCAATGGGTTTCAGTGTGTTTGGATTAGAGCGTTCATCCTAATGGCATCCTTTTGTTGTGTCTGGAGATGTAACTTTAAAAAATGGTGCGAGTTTAATTGGCGTGGGTTAAAATTAAGGATAAAGTTGTGAGGGAGGCAATAACGTAAACATTTTCGAGGATGATTCCCAATGAAACTTGCCTTTCAAAAATGTATAATTATTTGTGATAATCTTCAATCGTGAATTGAAGCTTTTCTCTAAGGGTAGAAGTAAGATGTTAAGCAAAATACGGTAATATTATAAACAAGTACACGCGAAAAGTATCCAAAAGTTGATGAGTAACATAAAAATGGAATTTATTGAATGCAAAAATGTTCAGAATGTCTTTCGCTACCTGGCGAATCCTACCCTAAAATTTTCGTTCGGCTGTCACATAAATTTCATCTTTACTTGTCGTGATTAGATTCTTTTTGAAATCTACTTTTAAATTTTATGAGTTAGTGTAAAGATATAAAGTAATAAAATGAAGAGATGAAACTCTTTTATGGAAAAATATCTATAAACGCTGAAATTACAAGAATTGAATTCGATGTTTATAAACCTTATGTACCAGTAAGTACCTCAAATAGTACAACTTTACATACCATAATGTGATCATTCCAATATTTTTAAATGAAATTTCAGTCGAATTTGAATCTAATCGAAAGAATCTAAGAATTAATTTCTTGCCAGGAACTCTTGCAATCGTACTCTATCACTTCATATACCGAATGAATCTTATAAACAATCTCACATACAATTCCAACCAGATGTATTTTGTGATGTGATATATTTTTTTAAATTTAGGATTCAAATTCAAATTTGCTAAATCTGGACCCAAAACAAATCGACGTCTTCAAGGCAAAACGTCAAAAAGATCGAAGCTTGACAAATGTTGCCACTGACTGTGACATATTAAAAACTTCGTGTCCTGAAAAACGCGCCCACTACGAAACATAAATCACATTAACTTTGACGTCGTCCGAAAGGGCAGCGAGAGAAAAATTATCCGCTCTCTTTCGTCCTATGAGCGTCATTAAATCGTGATAAATCCACGATGAATTTTCTAAGCGTGGAATGCCGCGTGGGAGACATCTCACACGCTCATTCTATACGGAGCCAAGACCTCGTTTGTTTTTCATTCTCTGGCGCCAGCACACGGAGGAGAAGTCATATGATTTAGCCATTTGTCCCGTCAAATGGAAGCGAGATCGCAAGAGACCGGCTGACATACATTGAGGCACCTTTTGCGATAGGGGTCACTGAATAGAGGACATCAATCATCGAACCACGACGGGTGTGCGTAGATGCGATCCTGGAATGGCTTGTTCGGAGGAAAGAATGCACGGTCGCGTTCTCATACTTCACTGTAGACAGAAATTCGAATTTAAAAAGGATGGGTTAATCATTAGACAACTCCCAAGGAGAGATTCATGACGGACGGATTCCTTCGGCAAATTTTTCTGTTTTTGAGTGATCGCTGAATTGTCGATCGGTAGAGATGAATGAGGGATGGATCCATTGTGGATGCAAAAGCTGTTTGGATAGTTTCAAACCTAGACACTTTCGATGATGAATATAGTACTTAAAGATATGAAAACAGTGTTTACTTCAAAATTCCTTCATAGAAGCATGTCGGCGCTTGAATAACCACTTTTCCTATTCTGAATAAAACCAGAAAGGATGATTAGGAACCTTGAAAGTAAAACATAATAAATATAATTCATCGTTACAATATTTGAGGTTTCATCTCACATAAAAGATCATATACTTTGCTTTAAATAACAATAATACACCTTCCTTTGGTTGAGACTGGGACTTAAAATCTCCCCTTCCATCCAACCCATAGAAAATACATTCATTACTTCTAAATTATTTATTTAATTGATCAAGCCCAAGTTAAGAGTGATTGCATGTTCATAAAACGAACTTTAAGATGCAAATTTAACCTAACATAAGAATATGAGTGCGTATTCTTACGTTCGCTAAGGCCTTCAAGAAGTAAAGCATCTTTTTAATCATCTTACCGAACCACATTAATGACTATTTCTCGATGTACTCTTGTATTTGCAATATAGTGAACCTATTCGATGCTAGAATAATATATTAAAAAGTACTCTTACAGATTCACCAACCAGGAAGGAAAATTTTAACTTTAAACATAAATATCTTAAACTTCAAGCAGTCAATATAAAATGATGTGGATAAATTACAGACCAATTATATAATGACAATGCAGATAAGTACGATTACTAGGAACCCTACGCCCACATAGAAAGTGGAACAAGACCTGAAAATTAAGACAGTCATTATAAAGACTATTTACAGCTACACTTACTTAACCTAATATTCCGTTATTCCTCCACGAATAATTTAAAGATTGAAATTGTATGTTAGTAGAAACAAAAGAAGAGTTAAAATAGGTATGTAAGAGAAACTGATCACTTTCATGAAAACTATAAATAAATGTATAGCATTATCATTTTACTATGCATAGATACGTTGTAGCAACTTGCAGGTTCTTGCCGTCCGCCAATCTCCCTTAAAATAATTCTTTAAATAAAATTATGAATTTCCATTTTATAGAGCTTTTAATTTTATCTTTTGAATATTTTTCTATATTGGATGTTTTTTGAACGCTTTGTAAAATTAAGGAATTATAAGGTAATATATAACATTTTAAAATAGACTGATTTTTATTGACTGCTCGGTCAAAAACTATTGATTAAAGTCTACTCTTATGGAATTGGAACCAGAGGAGGTTCTGAAGTCAAAATAGCATAGCATACCCATAAATTCCTCTTTACCGAATAATGAAGTCTGATAATCATAAGAAAATGAGATTATTCATGTAAATTTCACAAAATTCGTATGCAAAACAATGTGAAAAATATTAATATAACTCTCCTTACAACACATCTCTAATATAAGTATGTGGAAATTGGAATGGTATGATAAATATTGCATCGTCAGAAATACTCGAATTACCTTCGGATTTCATTTTTAATTAATAATCCGTTTAAACTTGTAAGTTAATGATTATTTAGACCCAAAATTTAAAGGAATTAATTGAATTTACTGTAAGGATTCATCTCCTCCATTAGAAGTAGGATAATTAATTTTTACTCGAAAATTACAGTAGAATCTTTTCAAATGAATCCATTTAATTAATCCCTAAGCCTGGGTCGAATTTTATCCATTATCATATACATCCATAATTTATTTCAGAATAAATTTATTATGAGAGTCTTTCCCCTTTTTGAGTGTCACATGATATCAACGCAGGAATTAGAAATGAGCCACTTCTTGTAGCGTCCTCTCATTAAATATTCGCCATCTCCAAAACACGGAATTCTGAAAATCTCCCATTCCCCCATCTTTCACCAAATCCATCGATACAATTGGATTGAAGGAAGCGCAAACAAAGGCATCAATATGTATAAGGGTGTGGCGGAACGCACAACGATCCTTCGCTTGGACGGAGGGTGGAAACCATGTGACAAACGCCGTAAAATATTTTACGTGAATGAATAGAATAAAGAGGGGAATAGAGGCGTCAGTTATCGATTCTCGATGTCCTCGCAGGGATTGCACCGCTACAATAGGAGAGGGAATTAAGGTCTCCCAGATGGTCGAGACCTATTTGGTCTTCCCGGAAAAACCGACAACTGCGACCGATTGTTAAATAAGAAACAGGAAGTAATAATAGATTCCTTGCGGATAACCGAGGGTGACGCAAACGCATTGAAATCGGGTCTTTTGTCAGTTTCGCTCCGTTGTATACTAGAAACAGTATTTCTATTTCAATTTTATAAGAGCGCTTATAGACGGAAGTGGATTGACATGGAGTCTGTGACACAGTTGTCGGGTCATGGAAATGTTGTGAAATTCTGATATTTGTCAACAATGTACTAAAGTAATCTTTTAAGTAAAGACTTAATTTTTAAAATTCTAATTAATTATTCAATAAAAATTAAAACAGAAAAATAACGAGCATGTCAATAAATTAGCAAATTATTTTTCTTAATGCTCACTGATACACAATAATTAAAATAGACTGAACTTAGGCCTATTATTTATTTATTTATTAACAAAGACCACACAAACATCCTCTTTCGGGACAATTACAGTGTGGTTTAAACTCAACAACGGACGTCACAGACATCCAGACCCTGAGGGGAAAATTTCCTCCTCAGCCGGGATTTGAACCCGGGACCTCAGCATTAGAAGATTAGCATGCTAACCATTCCTCCAACGAGGCCGGTTATTATATCCAGATATTAAAATTTTCGACCTGCAGAATCACATATTGATTGTCTATGGGAAGAATTTATTAAATTAATCCATAGGATTTCTGATAGTAGGAAAATATATATTAAAATTTAACTAGATATAAATAAACCCCGCAGAAAATTTAACCCAACTTCCCTCTTGGGTTAAATTTTCTGTTAGCTGTTATTCAAGTATATACTACAATCAACTGCAGAAGAGGATAAACTTAAAAGCTTTCCCTGTCCTAACATATATATTTTTATATTGATTATCCAATGGAATTATTAATAAATATGTATTTTTTGAACTTGGGCATGCGATAGAACTGTATCTACATACGGTTGTTGTTTCCATTAATGGTAACTCAATCAGCAAAAATTTGATATTAACATGAGTTAGCACAAAAACGGAAGCCAAATATAGTCAAAGTAGGCTAATGATAAATAGATTAATAACTGAAAAAAGTTAAACGAGAATCAAATAAAAAAGAAAGCGTCGTATGATATTTTAAACACTATATATCATTAGCTGCAAGAACCATTTCCGTTGTGCACATTTTGATGAAAGGATGTGCTTTTTAAAGGTAATAAATAGATAATATTCGATCTATTTGCGTGTGCAAATGGCGCGACCCCGCGGCGGTTTTGCGGGATGTAAAGCGCAAGGGGTCGCCATCAACCATCGCTACTTCCGATTCAGTTTTCCGAGCGAAGTGCTTCATCAATGGCGTTTTTAGGAGAGAGTGACGACACGCGTCCTACTGATTGCGACAACTGCTGAGAGGAAACAAGTGCATTCACTTTGTCATCGCTCTTTAGGGATTTTAATCAGGTGGACGTGAAATGCACTTTGCACACTCCCATCGGTGAACGATGTTGGAGACTGTAATGGATTTCCAGCAAAAGGAGGCGATGGACGTGCATGGAATAACAACAAACAAGGGGGAATCATATTATATATAGTTCATGGATACAACTAACGATGAACTATAATCGTCTGAGTACTACTTTTGCAGTTACATCCGCTATCAAGTGACATCGTGAAATAAGTTTTAGCAATTTTAATCCCATGAGCAACTTTTCACTCCATCATTGTCCAAAAGTGATATCACTGCTGATTAAGTATAATGAATGTTTTTCATTCACAAATTTAATTTTTAAAATATTATGAAGCAAAACTTGCATTATGAGATTAATATTACAATATACAAGAAAAAACATCTTAAACCAGGGGAAGTAAGTCTACTGAACACGTTGAAAAAATTCAGTTGATTCTCGAATGTCACAATGGTCATTCAAAACAATACATTATACTTTTACTGTTTACCGAACAATATTAGAAGTTACACAAAAGGGTTAAAAAGGTACCTTCTTTTAAAATTTCACGCCCTTCCTGTTCAATAGGCCGTTCCAATAACGTAATAAAATTAGAGAATTAAGTATCAGTCGTTTTGAGAATTTATTTTTAATGCAAAAAATACGCTCAAACAATCGATTAGTAAAGTTACTTACTAAGTTACTTAGTAAGTTAGTTAGGTACTTACGCCCCCTGCCGCATGGCGCTAGGAGGTTGGCCAAATCAGACTTATCTTTCCTCATAAGATTATAATTATACCCATTAGGTCATGAGCATAATACGTTATTCGTCACATATATTAATTTTTATATAACACATTTTCAAATCGTGATGTATTTTAAAGACATGAATAAGAGGGCTTTAATCCAGACCCCGTTGTAACGAATAATGATTCCATATCATATATTATCAGTGGCCAATTATTATTTATATATCGATTTATTTCATAAATAAACTTGCAAATAACGCACGCAATTTCCCATAACAATGTGATTGATGCATAGCGTTGCAGGTTCCCTACGTCCTCTGATTAGAGCGGCGTATATCAACGTGGCAGTTGTACAAGCGGGCGGTTCTGGAGATCCCAAATTCTCATTCGAACACTCTGCTAATTAACGACTGCAATTCCAGTGATCGGTATTCTCTCACGGGTGTCCTCTCTTCGATTCTCCCACCAAATAAAGCATTACCCAGAATCCCCCACAGAGATAAATTGGCCTCCGAAGAGTCCCCGAGGGTCGCACATGCTTAACAGCGTTCATGTGCAGATTAAATAAACTATTCCTATTTTAAATTAAATAATTATTCATATTTGCCATTTTTCGAATATGCCAGCAGCAACTATATTTTGTATGAAGCTTGTTAAGAGTTATTTAGAAATCAATTTTAAGGAAATTTAAAATATTACTCTTATTTTTAAAAATTTCAGAAAGATGAGATTTATTTTGTCTCTAGCACTTTCACAATAAACAAATCCGTAAGAGTTCTATTCACAAATTCTTTGCTTAAATGTATAAATTTGGGGATATTTTCCAATAAATTTCAAAATTTTTGGGAAATTTGGGAGTATAGCGCAATCCTAAAAGTTTAATTGGAATTGCGAATAGGAAGGGAGGAGGAAATCTTTCTCAATCCACGTGGCTTATTGTAAACCATGAATCGACCATAGAATCGTGCTGCAACAGCCGCGAGCGGTCTCTTTGCAATCAGAAGGCGTCATATTATCCCTGGAAAACAAACCTCGCTCCGTCAATCGTTCATTTTGAAAGAATGTCAACATGCACCGCATGAATAAGGCAATTCGCAGCCACAAAAATACATTATTTCGAATGCGCCATCTACTGGTTCGGAACATTTTCAAATGCGATCGACATTGCGGCCATAGAAATCGTGGAAAATCAGCAGAGTGGACAAAAACAAAACCGCAGCGAGTGCTTCTGGAGCACCACCTGTTCGCGGATTGGGAATCGCTCACACGATATCGCACTCGAACGAAGCTCTTTGGTATGACGCACAGGGGACCCGAGAGGGGTGTTACACGGAGAGTGAAGCACATGGACAAATCTGGAATTATCGGCCAAACGAGGGAGTACTCATTGAATTAACCGTGTTGGCAAATGAGCGATTCACTCTTGATACGTAATGGAGTGAAAGCAGTTATGAGTATCGCTAAAAAGAGACCATAATTCCGAATATAATTAATGTTGGGTGTCATGAAGGGATGCCGGAAATCCACGCTGGTGTTAAATCGCCTCTGCTCAAAATATTTCCGTCAAAGAGATGAATAGCGGACGCACGTAACTTAAATGCCTATTATTCAGTGTCACAGTCGAAGTACGTGATTCTAAAGTTAATTGCAAATAAAATAATGTAAGGAGCTTAATTATTAGCAACTATAATCAAATATATTTTATAGAAGTGTCTGTAAGTTATTTCAATGAATTCGTAAAATACCTTACAAGAAATGTAAATACATTCATTCAGGACCTGTAGCATATATATTTAACAGTCAGTCCCATACTATTAGAGATTAATTACTAATAGAGACCTAATTCATTTGCATGAATTTTCTCAGAAGTTAAAAATAGAACCTCATTAAAAAATAGAAACTAGTATAATAGTACTTTCCCTTCTTCTGAACTAGGCCTACAGAAAAGAGAGTATTTCTACGATACAAGAACGTTGAACGTCTCTTAAAGAAATCTAAAATTTCTACAGCGATATACTGTTTGTTTTTAACTAGATATATTTTACGATTGTAATGAATTTACAAAATGGTTTTACAATAGTAACTGCAAGTACAAGCAAGATTCCTACTGCAGAATTTGAGAATACAATAAAACATTTAAAATGCTGTGGTCTAATGTATAATTTTGAAGCAAAAGATAAATCTTCCTTTGAGTGACCTCGGAAACCATAAATTTTCTTTTCTTAGAATCATGTGCTTTGACGAATGAAGCAATTAGCTGTTGCAAGTCGACTATCGTCGAAATGACGCCAGATAATGGGAACTCCATGATTTCTGGGAACTAAATATACAAGTAGCACTCAAAGGAGATTACTGAGCTAATAATTACTTGTCTTTCCAATGGAGAATTGATATCAGAGGCCTGAACTCGTGAACTCATAAAATCATCCACAAAAAGATTCTTAGTGAAAAAGAACTTCTCAATAAATCAGTCCATGGGAAGGAGAACGGAGAGAGAAAGACATGCATGCACTAATAAACATGCCAAATTGTCTGACGTCTGTGGTGTGATAGCGATTTTAATTTATGACGGAAAGTGACTGAATACTTGGGAGTGGGGAGAAAGATACCAGACTCCGAAGTCGTTTCCGCTTCTACAGCTGCCCAGTCTAGGTCATCCGCTGACAATATCCATTCCCACTGCCGCAAATACGAGAAATTCAGTTGTTTTACCAGTTTATTTTTTCTTCTCAGGTTTACATGTTATATTTCATATACACTATATTTACAAACATATATTTTCACTGATAATAATTAATTTATATAATTAGATGCATCGATATTTTTACAACTCCGAGAGTGATTTAAGTTGTTTATTTTCGAATTATAAATGCTTCAATTATCTTAAATAAGTTATAAGTTTAAGAAATGATAGAGACTATAGAATTATTTTCCTACTCAAGAATCCGGAATGAAAAATAAAATTTAACAGAGATGAAAATCAAACGCTACGGAAACTAATTTAGGCTTGAAAGTTGGAGGGTGACTTTGCGTAGAAATGCCGCTGCCATGATCCCAGTTTTTAACAGACATCAAAGTAGCAATTACTGTTAAGTTTGACTGAAATATTCTCAAGATAGTTGAGAATTCGTTGACTTGAATTTACTCAATTTTCCATGAAATCTGCAAGCATATATCATATCATGGCCACATGCATTCTTTTCTGAATCAAACACCGTCAATATTCACAAAAATACGAGGTCCATCTATCTCCCTAAACAGTCGAATGATTTGCTCGTTGGAACAATCTCTTTACAAATAACCAAAAAGAAAAAGAGTTTTAATTCCAATTCTTTGATAGCTCGTAAATCTATCAACGGTCCTCTTAAGGTCAGCGATAAAAAGATTGTGGGTGGGCAATGAGAGAGAAAATGCGATGACGCCGCGCACGAGGTCAAAACAGAGGCGATTAAAGTGAGTTAACAGTGAATCAGCGAGGGTGGTCGGATAATAGAGATACGAGGATACAATGCTGCTTGTATGGATAGGAGTTCTCAATGGATTGCCTTTGTGCTAAAACATCTGCGAATCAAAAGCGCGTATAATTATTTCTTTCATTGCAATCTGATGCGAGATTTCTGAGGAAAGAACCGGCGGCTTCCTAATTGCTAATAACGGACGTGAAGATAACTAACGAGATTAGTAACATTTTCTCGGAAACGATTTGCCGAGTTCTAGTAGATTATTTCTATTTGCTTAAGCTTTCCAATTGAGATGAACGCGTTCATTATCAGTCACCCGTGTCGCGACACGTCTAAACACGTTCAAGGTTCGATGATTTTTATACGTTATTAAAATGATTAAAGGAGAAATCATTTCCGAATGAACTGTAATGTAATTGCTTTAATTATTTATGAGCTACCATCACAATCGTGAACTCTTTCATCGTAGCTAATTAAATAGGATTGAATTGGCTTCAATAAAAAAAATTCGTAAGTGAACTCTTTTAATGCGTCTAAGAGCGAATTAAAGTAATAGAAAGGGGTGTTCGTAGAGCAAACCATAAAATGGAAAATGTATGCATAGCGAAAAGGCACTAACCGAAGCGTATGCAAAGCGGTAAGAGGCATTATTTGCAAGAATTTAAGAAGATAAAAATCTAATCCCTCATCGCGATAAAGAAGCTCTTGAATTAATGGAATCTGCATCGTATAGCAGAGGAATCATGCTGGGATGGTATGTGTGCTAACGGAAAGATAACATTCTCGGAGTTACAAGCGTGGGTGAGAGGGGAAGAGGAATTCCTCCGAGGCACGTATGGGAACAGTAGGAAGTCGCTCCTTTTGGAATGGGACAATGGCAGACACCCACTGCGACACAGCGAGGGTCAGACGACAGGTAGCTGAGGTATTGTCGAAGAAGGATGCTGGGAAGTCGCGGATGGAAGTCAGGAAGAGGTATTCCGTGCAGTGTTTGCGTGTGTTTTTGTAACGCAGATAATGATCGCCCAGAGAGCATTTTATCAGCGCTGTTAAAGGGAAGCATAATGCCGTTGTTCCCGGCTAGTGATGGAGGATAATATAGTGCGATGGGGAAGACGATGCTGCACACGAGGGTGCGGTCTACATGAAATGCGATTACGAGCGACATAACGACGTCGCGAGGGCTCCAGGTATAAGGGAGCGGTGGTCACTTCTAGGAACACGGGGGGTACATTTTCGCCGCTGTTCAAATGGCAGACTAGACAAATATCCTAGCCCCGGATATGGTGAATAATCGTCTTAATAAGGGTAACGAAGAAGCTAAGAGTGACCCCAAACAAAAATGGAATTGAGTAGAATTAAAACTGAAATCCAAACGAACGTTTCATTAAACCATCACTCTCCTCAACGTTAATAAAAAAGGCTTTTTAGGGAACTTCTTCAAATGTTCCCCTCAATTTATATATTTAAGAAAGTTTTTGGAAACACGAAATTAGTCTTTTTACTTATTAATTGTATACTGCAGGAGAGAAAAGCATTCAATTGTATTCCAAAAATTATATTTTAAGTAAAATATCATTTAAATTTATGATTTTGAAATTTGAATGAATATGAAGAAGTATTAAGTTAAATTAAGGAATGTTCAATTATTGGAACAGAATATGATGGATAGAATAAATAAAGAAATAAAGACACTAAGTTATCTATTAGTTTAACATTCTGTCGCCTAAAAAATGTCTTTCCTATTATTTATTTCGTAATATATACGGAGTCTTACGCTGCTTGTGATTTTTCACCCTTATTCCGTCAAAATTTTAAACTCTTATTTGCTCTGCCTTTTAGTATTGACTATTTAAATTAAATCGAACGATACTATACTGTAGAATAAAGTGAACAAGAATAATAGATAGTAATTCAGTGTTTCTACCATCTGCACCTTAGTTGAGTGTCCCAAAACACATCCTCCATGGAAATTAGAAACCAATCATAAAAATTCATACTTCTCCGAGGAAAAATATCCTATTACCGCAAATCTCCGTCATCCCTGACAGAAGCTCGCTCCCGGAGAGAAAATATTAAGAGGAACATAGTAGTTTCTACTTTCCTTCATAATGGCTACCTCTTTCTCACATATCTCGGTGTGTTATCTCTCCAAAAGCACCCTTTGGTTACCACTAATTTTGAGCTTCTTTACCGCCTTCCCTTTTCTTCACTTTGAATGGCACTCCTCTACAACCGAATCTCTACCATCTCTCCGCTGCAGGGGGTGCAGCCACATACCACACTTTTCGAATGGACGATCGAGATAAGAATACCTGACACAATACTATAATTATTTAACTTCGAATGGTCTGCGGAGAATAAGAGAGTTTCCCAGGAGAAGGGGACGGCTTACACGACATATATACATATGTCTCCTTTATGGACCTTTTTTATATGTCCTGCCACCTACTCACATCTCCGAAAATTTTGCTTTTTACCTCAGGTGCGATCGTCAGTGATAAATTCCTTTTATCGTTCTTTAGCTCAATTCCTATTTTTCGGGGTAGCAGGCTATTTGAGTCACAATGACTTTAAGATCTTATCGGAATACTATTCTTGGCATTTTGTTCTTTAACTGTCTACAGTGATGCTTAGGGTTGCATATATTAATGGTGAAGGATTAATTTAATTCAGATATATTCATTCATTTCCAGGACTTAAGTCCTATTTTTCTAAGTATACTTTTGTATTAAACGTGTCCTTAGTGCATTTGGATGAACAACTCATTCGTAGATTAATCTTTGACAAGGATAGAAATTTCTTTCTTTGTCACTTAATTTTCAATTACTTCAATTAGCAAAAACAATTAAAATCCATGTAAAATGAATGAATAAATTTATTACATTTGCTTCATTCTATTTTCTCTCGATAGTGCGCATAAAGAATATACTGTGTCTGAGTAACATGCTAAAGAATAAAACCACCAAAATGAACACACTTAATGGATCAATAATTGGTATGATGAGATGGAATGAGTGATTAATAAAAATTTAATTATGCCCTGTGCTTTCTTATATACCCACACACATTATATACCCTTCGAATACATATATCCACAATTTTTATCTCTGCGTAAATCTTCAGTACATCCAATATTGTCCTCTTAGAGTCCATCAATGAAAATCAGAGAGTGCTACCTAATCCTATACAAAACTGTAAATAACTTCAAACTCCCCGAAGGACAGATATAATCGTGTTCTCGAGACTACCTTCTTAAACTTGATAAGGTTCATTCGGACGATCCTTCCTTTTATATATGCTCCATCTCTCATATCAAGCTCTCCATGGCTATATGTAAAACATGAAAAGCGGAGGGAATGGGATTTTAGGTTTAGCATCCCTTCATTGTTGTCATCGAGATGTTCTCCTGTCAGCGCGGTGACACTGGGAACCCACGCGATCAAACCCCTGACCACATCCTTCTCTTGACCCCTAAATCTCCTTATTTCCCTCTATGATATCCCAACGTCAGACTTCCATTCTCATATTCCCCTTTTCGCTAAAGGAACCAAACACCCAACTGTCTTCGACAAACATTTAGACCTAATTTCCACTCTTTGAGGTGGTACGGAAAAAATGCAAAATCATTGTTTTCGCTATAATTAATTATCAATTATGATAAATATATATCACGGGAGAGCCAAAGTATTAGATGATCGATTCTTTGACTATTCTAATAAATTTTAATAATATGTTTCATCTTATAAATGAAATTTTCTAACATTATATTAGCTCTTTTAAGAAAGACAAATATCATTATTCGAATAATTATCTACATATTCGTAATTATTACATTATTTTTTTAAGTTCGAATTAAGAAACCTTATTTAGAGAATCGAGTAATAAAAATAAAGAATACCTCTCGAAATAGAACTCTAGAAAACGGAAAAGAAGTAACGAAGACCAAGCGAAAGAAGAAATAAGGGGAGAAATACGAACTAAGGGAAGCGGTCATATATCTTGCTGGTTATCACTCTGTCTTGGCTCTGTAAATAATCGCTGATAAGGACAACTGATCGTAGGAAGAGGCAGACCAGTTAAAAACTTACGTTCCTCTTCTTCTATTCCCATTCTACAGCCCTCCTCTCACCTTACATCCATTTCATTTCCTACTGATGCTCTTTAAAAATCGTTTCCAATCCCTGAGTCCTGAACGGACCACCGGAAATAGGTACTTCTTCAACCATTTTCTTCCTATTTTGCTTCTCATTATATCTTCAAACAATCCCATTTCCAAAGGCACATTCCTCTATCGGAACAGAATATATTAATCATGATGGGCGAATATTCTCTGCTCATAAATGTTATAAATATTTCAACCAATCGAAATAAAATATATTTAGGATATAAATAACCGATAGTTAGACAAATTCCATACCTTTCGATGCATTACTATGAGTTGTAATGTTCTTCAACTACTACCTTCTAAAAGACTGTAGTAATTTGTTTTTCTTCCTCTTTGCCGACTCATAATCCATCTACAATTGAAATGAAAAACCGATTTTAACGCTCTCGCCATTTCCTATTTAAACGTCCTTTTTTATCCTAAATTTAACTAATATAAATCTTAATCATTGAATTTTATTTAATAAAAATGCATTCCAAAATTCATAAAATTAACAATGATTTATAGCTAATAATATCAACAAACATGTCCTCTATTTTTTTCTAAAAGGGTCTACTATATTTAGAATAATCTCGCAATTCGCAACGTTAATTGAACATTTGTTAATGATGTTCATTTTTTGGCAGAATTAGTTAAGAGATGATATCCATTCAAATTGACATTCACGGATAAAATAAAGGAATAATCGAAGAAAATGATAAGTGTCGCAATCATAATTTTACGTTGACAAATTATCAGGCATCGTATTGTTTTCCATTTCCATTGTATGGAAGAGAATTTTATGTCTTCTTCGTTCATCTTTAATTAATTATCAAAGAAAAATATTTCTTTAAAATCAATCGATAGTCTTGAGAAAAAGGGCATGTTCCCCTACACTTATACTTGTAAGTATTAATCAATATTAAACGATTTATTTCATTAAATTAATTATTCTAACTATACGTTTTAGTATTATTTGATAAAGAAAAACAGAATTGAGATACGCAAAAAGGATATTTCTGGATTAAATTGTGCATAGTTTCAAAGCAAATGGAATGAATAAATAAATCGATTAAATAATGATTTATTTTAAACATTTACTTTCCCCAATCGAGTTTAACTCTTTGAAGAAAAAATAATTCTATTGAACGAGATTATCGTATTTATTTTCGGTATACGAGATTAACATAGCAGATTACTTCGGCTCGATAGATGGTCAGAGCACGTTTTTGGAAAGTAATTCCACAGATATCACGTCAAATCTGATTTATGAAAATATAATCCCTAAAATTTGAAATCGCCCCGGATCTTCCGTTTTTTAGCGTTAAGATGAATATCATCCCCAAACCTTTGCTCAACTTGCCATCTGCTAGAGGCACTTCTCTTTGGTCCTGCAAACCGACGCCTCACAGCCCTCCTCTCACGCTATGCCATCCCACGCACACATACATATATACACGCACACCCAAGCACTGTTCCGCGGCTAGAATTTCTTCTCCGCCCATTCGACTCCCGTGGCGCCTAAAGTATCCTGTTCTACTGACAGGGGTTTTACGCATACATAAAATTGTGACAAAGGTCCATGGCGTCTGTGGGAGTCGTCTGTTGCCTCAATTCGTCGCTCCTCTCCATCATCGGATGGATACGGAAGGAAATATAAGCACCTTTAACTCGCCCTTCTTTGCGATGCCATCATTCACGCGTTGAAATTCCTATCCTAGAGAATCCTGTTGTACCGTCTTCGAATGGGCTTAAAGGATGAACATAATACATTTTATGTTTTCTCTCTCAAGATGACCCATTAGAATAATGGGGAAAGGTTTTGAAAGGCTTTCTTTTGAAGGATTCTCTGTGTTAATGAACCTGGTTAACCAGGTTTAATTGACAGAAGTTGTTATATTAGTATATCTACTCATTTGAAACTTTCAAAATAAAGAGTAATATATTTTACCATTCTAATAGGTATATATATAGTGTGATCAAAACGTAAGGTGACTTTTTGAATTTCGTGCGTTTCGAGGGTCCGATATTCCAGACATTTTTTAAAAAATGTTGGCACATAGGTCCGTAGTTTATGGTAAAATTTTCAATGGTGTGTCTGTTACGAGTAAAATAAGATATTATTATTATTAAGTTTTCAGCGTTGCGTAAAATAATGCAATTATGGTGAGGGAAAGAAGAAAATATTACACTCGTTAAGATTTTAATGGTGATTCGTAGCCTTTTTCGACCACATAGATATGACTTTTTTATTTGATTTTCTCGTCTAAACATTTTATTTCTTTCATCAGAAATAGTTTACATATGGTCTATTCTGAAGTAGTGCTGATATCCCTATTATCTACATAGCTGATCATAGATATATATCGAAGAGCCTCAAATAGTGATATTTATTAGTGAATTGGCAATAACATTTTATTATTTACAGAATAAAATAAGAAAAGATTGATTTTCGGGTTTATCATTTGGATGTTTACACAGCATTTTATGATAACGTAAGAGAAATTCATGTGGTGACAAAATCCTATTATAATCCTTCAAGGTACACTGGAAACCTTATATCCTGATTTGCATATTGATCGTTTTAATTTTTTTCTCAGAGATACATCAATAAACATCTTACAGCGAATAGACACGGCGCCGCCCTCCCTGCAGTTTTGTCGACGACAAGTGTACGAAAAATCTCCCGCGAAGAGATACTACAAGCATTCAGTGGAACCATGACATCTCACAAAAAAAATCTTCGAAATACATTAAAAGAAAGTGGTCAGAGACGGAGTCAGATAATCTATCGGACGAAAGACTGGAAATACGATAGAGCTCATAAAAAGGCGTGACGCAAATAAAAAATATCTCGGTTGCAGTTAGTAATACACATCGATAAACATGATTCCTGATATCGAAATAGAATAGCAAATTAAATGGAAAAATTTTAATGAATGAGGAATTTAATCATATAACTCAGAATTGTTGATTATTTAATGGAGCTTTTTGATTCTGACACACTATCTTCTTTATATTAAACTTCTTTTATCTTTTTATTACAATTAGATAAACACGGTAAACATGATAGAATAAAACATTTAACCGTACTTCGAATATTCCACTCAGACATGTTTTTATAATGAAACGAAGTTGAATTCTTATTATGTGTTATAATTAATCTGTAAAATGCACTAAAATAAGAATCAGATTATGTTCAAATAACCAAAACGTCAAATAAAATAAACACTCAGGCAGATGTTTGAATCTCCTGTTATATAAAAGTGTTAATTACGATTAACTATATAGATCCATTTAAATCATTAGTCAAACGTGATTTCAATTTATCTTTAAACAAAAAACACCGGGCACTCCTTTTTTCTAAGGAATTCTACATTGAATAGATCTATCAGATATTTGAATAACGTAGCAGCCTCTCCAAAACTTCAAGGTTGAATAAATTCTCGACGATTGTGATCAACAAGCAATTCCAAATCGAATATAAATTTCACGAAACGTCGGACCAGAAATCAATTATGTTAGCATACGTTTACCCGTATACATTCGAGAAGGAATATAACTCTTCGGAGAGATTATTAAATTTCTGTGGTCTTTTTTCGAAAGAGTGTATGGACACGCTCCTTTTCACATCCCACGCAGAGGACGGAAGACTAGTCAGACGAAAGAAACAAAAAATATCGGAGAAATCCGAGAGCGCCGAAACAGCGAGAGCTTCGGAAGCGTGAGAGGGGATTCCGCTTTTGAGAGGATTTGAGTGGGGAGGGCAGACGCGGTGGCCGACGAGGGTCGCCAGACCGAGTTGACCCAAAGTGACCTCACAGCCCTAGTTTATTTATTGTTCCGCCCAACCCTCATATCTACCCCACCCGCAAGAGGCTGCGGAGACTGGTACGGAAACCCCGCTGTTCTTTCGTCTCCGTCTACATTTCCCTCCCTCCATTTATCATATCTTTCCGTCCACCGCATCTTCCTTTTGCTTCTTACGGAATCGCTCTCGACCGACAACTACAGCGGTCGCCATAGAGACCTCTGGCGAAAAAGGGTGATGAAAGCTCTGTGATGACGGTCGCAGTTAGCAGCGCGCTAAGCTAACACAGTTTAGTAGCGTGTCGGCATTTCGAGGGCCGGTGAATAGGCATACAAATTTCAACTCGATCTCCATTGTGAGAATGCCTTAGGCTAAAGCAGCTCAATGAACGTTTAACGAAAATGAGTCATAACCACGACTGATTGAAGATATTAAAAGCGGATAACATTATAATAATTTTAGTTTCCTAATTAATGAACTTTTTCATTAATACATCGCAATATTATGCAAATATTTTTTAAAAATTGAGATATAAAAGGCATTTGAAAATACCAAATGTTGGAATTTTGCATTTACATTATCGATGGTAAATAGTTTTGATTTGATATCGAGTGAATTTCGTAACAATAAAAAATGCACAATTTCTTCGTTCCCATGCATAATCTACGAAACTGAAAAAAGAGGTGAGAATAAAACGTTATTACCCTCCGAGAATGGAATTACTCATCGAGAAAATTATGCGAGTTGAGAAAATTTAAATATTTTTCATGTAATTAATTAATATTTTTCCATATGTCAAATGAAACGATAATTAAAAAATATATTTTGTGGAGAGTTAAAAATAAATTTTATAGCCGTAGTATTCGTGAATAATTACGTGGATGCGATACTTTTCTTTTTCTCAGTTTCGAAAATACGGATCCCTTTTATGACGAAAGAAGCAGATAAAATACCAAATTCCAGGAAACATAAATTTATTCTCCCAATCATTTCAAATATCCACCAATTATTCGAGTAAATATCTCATTCTTCCCTGAAGTAAGGCCACCTCGGGCGCTACAAAGCAAATTATATTTCATCAGAAAAGATGAGAGGAAAAAAAGAACGGCGTCTCAGATGGAGCACTGCGAGATTTAAGTGAAGGTGACGGAAAGAGAGGGAAATGGACCCAAAATTTCGGTAGAAAGTGAAGAGCTGAGATGGAGACGATAAAGAACTATTCCAAATAAGGAGGTAGAAACGGGAGTGGGGTGAGAATGAAATGAAGCCCTCCTGCAAAATGTGTTCCAAGAGTTTATATCTCAAAACGTAACACGCATAGTCTGATTTAATCCCGAGGCAATAATTCAGCATTCACGAGCGGAATTTAATTACCGCTGTTTCTCCTTACACCGCATCCCCCCATCTTGTTTTTATTTTCCTCCAAGGTTAACCTTGTAAGTAGTCGAGTTCGCTGATATCTTACGGGGGTGCAATTTTTTCCAGAAAAATAGATGGGCTGATTTTGTTTTATTCCAAAGGAGGGACTTGTTATGAGAGGCTCCGACCCTTTTCAGAGGGCGTTTCATCAAAGACGGAGAAATCGTTGCTAAGTGAAGTGAAAAAATGCGTGAAGCGGAACAATGTGTGTGCGGCGAGAGTTTTGGAGATTCGCAGGAAATGGACACAAGTCGCCTAACACATCTCTATTTCGATTCTTTGCAAACCGTTCCATCTCTTGTATTAATGGCCAGAAGGGATTTTTATACGAATATTTTTATAAAATGCAAAGGGGAAAGAAGGACGTATACAATAATATAATTTTAGCGCAATTCTTTGAATATTATAATTGTAGGTAGAATCGATAGGAAATTTGAAGTTAGCTTTCTTATTGTTCGTTTAAAAGTATGATGCGTTTAATCAAAAAACATTTATTATCTATAAAATTATAATTTTAATCTCATTTGAATTAAGATAAAATATATATTTTTTATACTTACTGAGAAAACATTTTTTATTCATCGTAGAGAGTAATCTAAAAATACTGTTCATACAATTATGTTTGTGACTACACTGTTGCTGTTGAATTATAGCTCTAGTAATTCGAGTGTATAGAACAGATTTTTTAATGTGTAACTTTGTTTTAAATTATTCTCCCGCTATGTCCATCACACTAAATGCCATTATTCATTCAAATCATACAATATCCCTTCCCTTTCTAATTTTAACTGGATAGTATATTTTATGCAAGGTAGTATAGATAGAACTATTTTTATTAAAGAGAAATACATTGAAAATTTACACGCCACAAGTTTAACTTGCATCCGGAATATTCCTAAACATACATCGTAAAAAAAATAAAACGAGCCAGTACATATGTATTCTCAAAATAAAGTTTAAAATGTACCAAACTTTCTAAATATTGAAAAAGAACTTCGGTGTACATCGATATTTGAGAGCTTATGGAGCAATAAGCAGAAGAGGAAGGAAGGGAGATGGGGTGAGGACGTACAAGACCCATTTCTACGCCCATCGGAGCAGCATCCTTTTACTCCTTACTCAGCCACCGCTGCAACCCGCTCTACATAAATCTGCTCCCAAATATATAGCCCTATTCATTAGCGAAGGGCCTCTGCAAGAGTCTCCGAGATAGCAAAAGCCTTAAGCAGGGTATTACAGTGCTCTCAGGGTTACAAATTATCCACTGACTCCAGGAAGGGGAAGGAGATAAGGAAGAAATGCATGGAGAGTTGGAGTTAACAAAGGGATACACGGTGTGAGAATAAGGAGAGGGTGGTTTAACAAGGATGGAGGTCGGTTAACTTTTGACAAACGACCACGACAGCTAATGAAAACTCGTTGGCGTCAGGTAATTGTAAATGAATTACTCGGAATGGGTTGAAGTTAATTGAGCATTTTCTACGAGGCGATTAGAGGAAACGCTCTGTGGAAGAAGGTGATTTGATGTGTAACAGAAACTTGATGCCATAGGTTAATTTTTGGTTGGCAGTAAACAAATAAATTATTTTTGGAACCATTTCAATTACACTTGACAAATCATTAAATTCGTGATTTCAAATTTGTGAAATTATTAAATTATAATTATCTAATAATCAGTTTTATATATCCTTTTTTCTTTAATTATGTTACTTATTAATGTATTATCAAAGAAAATATTTTCTTCAATCATCAATATAATGGAAAATTTTAAAAATCACATTAATCCGAATTCATATAATAATAAAAAAACTGAAAGACGAATAAAGAAGATCGATCGAACGATCGATCGAATGTCATCGAGCATCCGCGTTTAATAAATATAGAGCCTCGTGATAAACATTTTCCATACTTTAAATTCTCATCAAAACTTTATGAAAGTATATGAGGAATAGCACATTCCCAGATCAATAAAGCATATTTATATTAATAAATAGACTAGACATAATGTACATGAGTAAGATAAATTCTCCTAGGAATTGATGATCCACAAAAGATCACGATATTTAATTAATATAATGCATAAATGCGAATATATAACGATGACTTCATATTATTACAATAAAATCATTATGAATAATTGAATAAGTTAAGTAATGCATTTAGATATAGAATTGTTTAATATGACTATATGGTTAATTGATATAAATTGCAAGAAAGTGACTTTATTCTCAGCTTCAACACTCATGCCGAATTATACAGAAAAGAATGGAATAATACTTTAGTAATAACCTTCAACATTTCAATTATTCATTCAAACAATTTAATCAATACATATTTCATTATTTTGGGATTCCATATTTTTCAGATTCTAAGTCGTAGACCCTTTTCTTATTTACCTCTAAAGAAATATCAGCACTTCACTTTTAAATTCATCTGCAGGAGTCACATGAAAATCTTTCTGAATAAATGTCGATTTTCAGTCACTCCTTTCTTTTGAGGAGTGTTTCAACCATTTAACCGTTTGAATAGTTAAAATTTACTCCGTGCACAGCTGTAATGTCCTTCATCAATTGTATTACACTTTCTAGCTCTTGGTATTGAAGAAGATGCGAGCCTATTAACATTTCATCCTTATGAGAGTACCATGCCCAGTGTCGCATAGGCTTATGGATATTACTAAAAGATCTTCATCCATCCTAATATATCTATCAACTGCTCAATTTAATGCGCTAGGAAAACGATTCAAGACTGAGAAGTTTATTATTTACTGGTATTAATGGACCGCTAACTCATATCTTGCAGATATTAGTATTTTAAGAGGTTGGGAAGGAATGTGGTTGGTAACGATGTTGGAGGGCAGGAGAGGAAAAGTGAATTGAGGAAATATAGAGAAGGGGAGAGTGATATGAGCTACGAGACAACTGAATTGGAGTCTCCAGAAGATTATACGAGGACTCATCTCCAGCAAAAGGACCCTTAATACAAGGATGTCCTTCCCCAGTTCCTCCGAATTACGTCCCATCTCTAGAGCACGCGTTTTCTCGCGTCACCCCTTATTGCCTTAATGATAGACTTCGTGTACTATATGAAAAAGATAGCAACTCCTATAATAGGGAAAATAAGAAAACATCTGGAGCTCACGACGGATTTTTCATTTCCTATATGAAAACATCACAGACTAATGAAAAATGCCATCTGAACTGAAACAGTACATGTTATGTTCATTTATGTGCTTGTGCATGGACATTTTACGGTCTTAATGGCAATATTTGAAGAACTTTCTAAGAAGCCATCTTTGAATAACCTATGGGAGCGTACTAGGATGTAAAAAGAATTATAAAAACAATGGTACAATTGTATAGTCTACAAAAACAAAAGTAATGAGCACCAAAAAAATGGAATAAAGATTAAGAATAAAGACATGATTTTCGTTCAAATTTCATTGATAAGGCTCTAACCAAATGTATAATCGACGCATAAATTGATAAAAAGTTCGTAGATTCATTTCATCATTTCGTTGAACGCGAGTTACCTAAAAACCGTTCCAAAATTCTGCTTAAATAAGTTATATAATAAACTGTTAAAAAACTTTTAATATAATCATAAAATTTAAATGGCGAATTAAAATCTCTTCATACGGTTTATTTAGAAAGACCCAAATTATAGAGATATATTAAAACATTTATCTACAATTGTCTTGTTTGTTTCAAAACATTGGCTTCTTACATTCGCTGAAATTCTTTAGCTATATCTTCCTATTAATATATAATAAAACCATTTTTCATCTCCGTTTCATAATCCTTCTTACCACTAAGTTTGTAATGGTGATATTGATTGACATATTCCAGGATACGTGGAGTGCATTCGAAACGTGACAACACGGCCACGCTCGATTTATGACATCGGCAGCCGAAGGGGAAAGTTGCTTAACGAACAGTGTCAATTAGAAGAGAAGATGAAGGAACAGTTCAACCTTGACTCCTGCCGCCCATTAACTCATGGAGCGCCCTCTTTTTCTAGCTCTTGGCACCAAAACTCGATTCCTTCATTTTTTTCGAGAGGAAAGCAGATGAGGGTCTGGTATAGAATCCCCGTTGAACCAAACATTCCGCATGTTCACTCTGTAATAAGACGGAAATAAATACACCGAATTAGTAAGAATATTGGTGAGGAGCCAGAGCACATTAATCTCTTGCTAATTGCTTAAGTTTCCGTAAGGATTTTGTTTCCTAGCTTCCGTTTGAAAATAATATGAGTGCGGTTATGGAACCCAGACATGGTTGATTTAGTGCGGCCATCTTAAATGGCCGAACACACCAATGTCTCTTTCTTAAATAATTTATGAAAAGGCGCTGGAAAAATCGTTCATCTCGAAACTATTGGATGATATGTATTTCAATTTTACTCGTAAAAATTTCTTTATAAGGCACTCATTACACATTAACTATATTACTGTAATAGTTGGATGATATTCTCAAACGATAATTCTCGAAAATTAGTTTATTAGAAATAACTATAAATGGAAAAATGCACACACTTATTATAAACATACATTATAAACTTTACAAAAAATTACTCTATACTTAAAGTAATCTATCGCTCACGCTTAGATCGTTCACCTATTTTTTCTTATACAATTTTTCACTACGTTAAACCGCTAGCTTTAAATAAATTCTCCAAATAAAAGAATATTCATTTTTACAAAGCTTATGTATGAGATTATTGGATTGGATTATTTGAATGAAATGAATATTCTTGAAAACGAGACGTAAACCACAGTCACGCAAACAAGCAACCCAAATTGGAAGTGTTAACAAACCAATAGATCACAGAGCAGAAGATAAAAAAAAGGTTGTAGAAGCAGGAAGCCAAAATCTTTGTATTTTTTCTATTCCCTTCTCCCTTAATGACTGCGAGAGGGCGCCTAAACGGAGCCCAATGTAATGGTCGTCTGAATATGACAAATATTTCGGAAGGAATTTGGTTGACGCACTCAAATTAATTTTCAGCCAAGGGTGGGAAAAACCAAGAAATGAACGATGCGTCGAAGATGTGGGACTTGTTTACAGCGGGTTCGTAGTTACGACACTGCATCTGCTTGTCGATTCCTGAGTGAAATTCTTAGTTCAACAAGAAAAAATTTATCTCTGTCATAATTACAACAGGAAGAAATAAAGTCAAAAACTTCTATTTTTAAATTTTTTCACAATGTAGAACCATATAATTAAATATTTGCATTTAAAATGAGAGCAAATTTTTGTTCTCAAATAGCAACGAAGGAAATATATAATAAATGAATATAAACATGAAGAGTGTCGAGTAGAGACATCATTCAGATGGAAAACTCGATTTATCTTGCCTGCAGCGTTCAAACGTTTACCACACTTAATCCACCATAATATTACATTTATAATTTACTGTCATGAGAAATAATTTTGTTTTATAAATGGTATATTTTCGTGATTCTTCGCATAGTTTTTATCTTAAGTCTACAAGTTTTCTTTGCGGTTTTTCAACCATATAATATTTTTTATTTTTTACCATTTATTTAGATCCTCATTTGGTAATATCAACAGTCATTTGAGGTCCCACCAAAATAACCCAAAAATCTACATAGCACGTACTCCTCTTTTTAAATATCCTTTAATAGGTTGATCTTCAAACAATACCGATCCATTTCATCGCTAACGAACTCAAATACATTTCATCCTCACCCTTCCTAAGTTTTAACATTATTATATGTAACATTGACACTTTTACTCAATGGCATTATGTGTTGAGGATAAATAATCACCTAGTATAAGCGTGGAAAGGTCTCCAGTCAAACATTGTGATACATATTAAATAAACAGAATAAATATATATTTCCATTAGAATTTTTTATATTTTAATATAAATACATAGATAAATAGAGAGGATATTCGATACATGTATGTGTATTTTTGCTCTCTACTATTACACTTCGTAAGATAAGAAACATTTTACTATGTTTATTTCTTAAAAACGACTGATAACCAGAATAAAGTCGATGAAAGCAAATGATCAAACACAATTTTTAATGCGAACAAAGCATACGAGTCATTTTAGCACCGGAATTGCTGCTGCTCTTAAATTCGAGTGCTGTTAAATGGGGCAAAATAACCGAAATATAGCCAACGAAAAGAGCTTCCAAAAAAAACTTTTTCACACACCCTTCATTACCTATCTACTTCCATTTAGAAGACAAGAGATATTTCATTTCCTACATACTTATATGCCCTTTCCTTAGCGATTCATCCAAAAAGCTTAACCTTTCCAATTGATACTTTAAAGGATTTTTTTAAAATTCAGAATACCCTCTTAATAATTCTTATAAGTAGAGAAGCTATTAAATATACATCGTCAAACAAAAGTCCTAAGGACTTCTTTAGATAAGAGAAACACATTCATGGTTTGATATACTGAGCTACACCAACAACTACATAAATCAAATCTCCCTATTGATAGATGTATAGTTACTTGACGGAAATGTGATCACATATATTAAATATATTTATGTATTATTATATTTGTCCTATAGAATATTGTTTAAGCATAATAGCTCTTCAGAAATTTATTAAAGGGAAAGATTAGGATAATTTGGGAATCTATAAGTAGCATCTGTTCTTATCTAACTTTGATGGGTATCAGGGATTGATAGATTACTTATACACAAATTTCAGGCGTTATTACAAAGTTCTCTCTCTTCCTCTACTTCCAGATCTTCATTTATTTATAACGTATTGATGTCTTTTAAATAGTGAATAGAAAACGATCTGTTTGTTTTACAACTGTAGCATTTAATCGCTTCTATACTTACAGCAAATATTTTTAAAGGACTTTTCAGTGATTCGTGGTTGAATGAATTATGGGAATTGAATCGAAAAGAAAATCCCGACGAAAAGAAACCGGTTATAAGCAGTCCTTTTGCATCCATTCAAGCCGTAGATAGCATTCAGTAAGCATCCAGAATATCTGTAAATCTACCACAAAAAGGGAACCGATGATCTTGAGGTGGTGAGAAAGAGGAAGGTGAGGGGGAAAAAAACAAAAAACCGTTTTGAATGACGCAGCTTTTTGATGAGAGCCTCCTTTTTGAGTGAAGTCAACATTAACGTGAGATCAAAAGCATAACACCGAGAGAGGACATTTAAGGTTATTATGGAGGGACATTATGTAAACGAGTTGATATCGAGGGTAAATGAGTAGACGTCTGAGCCACCGATCTTCAACTTGCCTCTCCACCAGAGACACTCTTCTTAGGCTCTTGTCCCGTTGGAGGGCAGCACCATCCAACCTGTTCACTCGATATTTTTTTGGGGTCTGTATTTGTTCATTTTCTCATTTTTTGCATTTCATCGTCACTCGAGTTATTCTGACCTTCATGGCCACTCGGATTTAGCGTAGAATCCGTCTACCGCTTACTTTCAACGACGCACCTTAGCCTCTGGTTGGCACGGTGATATGGACGAGCGGACACCGCGTTATTCATACCTTTAGAAGTTAACTTTCTTCAACTAACGATTACTTAAAATTGCGATGAAAATTAACTTTTATCTAAAAATAAAGATGCGATATCCACGTCACTCGCATATTTCAGCATTGCAAATGGATTATCGTCTTTATTCTGCAGTAATACTGCGTACAGACTAAATATGCCTTCATACAGATATGATGAAATTACTACAATAATTGCTTTATGAATGCACCACTTTTATTCAAAATTCAAATTTGTCAAAGTTCCTCGAATGAGATTTCTTTGAACTTGAAAAGTTAGTTTTCCGTGACTATCCATAAATAAGCATTTTCGTATATACGATTACATATTGTGATAGGACTGCTTCCAAAAAACACCTTCAAGTCACTTTTTGTCATATCTAGAATATATGCTCACTGGAATCTCTCACTTTGTTTTATCCTAAATGTCAAAGATCACATATATCCTCTTGGCCTAGAAAAATGAATAAGCCAACGAAGTTTTGGATATATCTAACATTATCGGATGAATTGAAAATATTTTAATTTAGGAGGCGATATCGGTGATAAATTAGTTAATAAATATACCTGTAGAAAGTACTGAGGTATATTTTCAAAGATGTTACTAGATTTCCACCAAGTGAAGCTTGATATAATTAATTTTATAGTTAAGATTTCATTCGTCCAATTACTTTTATAAGAAAAAGTTTTTCCGAACAAAAAACCGTTAGCCATGTTCTAATATTGTAGCCTAAAAATATAATTTAAAAATTTAATGCAGATTAATAATTAGTAATTTCATTTTAATGTTTGTATAAATAATAGTATTTAATAAAATATCCGTAAAAAGAAATTAGGAGGTCAGTTCATCTGTTAACTTGAAATTTTGGCTAATCTTAACCTTTTGCACAGTTAATCTTTCCAAAGAAATCAACAAATGATTCCGAATAAATGAAATAAAGAAAAACGGAAAAACATTTTTAATATTTCTAATGGAATAGTTTGTTTTAATTGAAATCGATTTCCCGCATATTTTCTACCAAAATTCTGATGAAATTTTAAGATTAATAGGTAATAATTTTATATAGTTGATTGTTGACTGTTAATTGACCTGCAATTTATCTTCAACACAAATGAAAGATTAAGGAGGAATGAAAAACGATAATCTTGTTAACACCTAGTATTTATAGAGTTAAGTTCCATATGTACTTGAGTAGTTTCTACTTGATCATATGTAATGCATTTTTATATTTATGAAAATTAGTTGTCCCTCCTTGACTATTATTTAAATTATATAAAAATATAATTATAACTTATACATACAGCTTTTAAAAATTGTTTAAAGTTTAAGTTTATAAAAATTTATTTCTTTTCCATTTTTTAAATAAATATCTCATTTTAGTCTTTCGATCCAATGAGAAACTTAAAGTAAATAAAGAAGTTAAATTTATTCTCTGTATCTTCTAACTTCATTTCTAACTTTATTTATAACCTCTATTAACGATAATATTTTTATATTTACCTTCCACTTTACTATATCTAACTTATGACTGTTTGTATTAAATTAAATAACTTATATAAAAAAACGGAAAATATCAAAGAACGCTCCGTTTGCATTCATTAGTATTCAACTCCATCATATCTTTCTGGATATAATCCTTGAAAAGTGTTTAAATCGAATTTTCATAGTTAAAAGATAGGAAGAAATAATGAATATTTCTACAATCTTAACTAAAAATGTATACGTGTATGTAAGGAATATCTCTGTATGATATGACGATTTCCTTTAAAGAATGATATGAATATTTCAATCTTTAGTAAAAATAAGGCAGATTATGAGTTAAATATGTTGAAAAAAATTATGAGAATTGTAATAATACTAATGTAACTTTCGTTGTATAAGAACCCATAGATTAGTTTTTAGTTGAGTTTCATCTTCCGCCGCAATTTGTGTAGACTACACCTAATTATACTTCAGTATATTTATACTGTCTCAGATACAAGCTGAATTAATCTGTACCTATTAAAAGTCCCCAACCACTTACAAAAATAGCAACATTAGAAACAACTTATGAAGGGAACTTGAAATTACATAATTAAGTCAAACTTTGCTGCCCGCCAAGTTAGACTAGGTATGTTCAACTTCTGAAGGACTTAGCCCTTACACCTGTCTCAGTTCTTTCATTTTAGAATTTATCTAAAAACTATGAAACTTATTATTCGTATAGTACATTTTAACTTTTACATTAACTGATAGACCAAATTATAAAATATTGATAGTTTTTCTATACTCATAACTGTCAAATGAATTATGAATACGCATAGGTAAGGTTAGGAAAATAATTTCAACCTAAAAAAAATATGGTGATTTTTTGGCTAAATAGAATGTTATCTAAAAACAAAATTAACCAATGAAAATCAAATTTCTATAACAGATGTAGATTTAAACTGTGACGAGTCATATTAATAACATTCTCCTATATGATTTGGTGTATCTTAAGTGAATTTTAAGGACCTACATTATTTTCCAATTGAATTTGATGATAAATTGATATTATGGTTTTATTTTTATAACGAAATTATAGAATGATTATATATAATGAAAAGAAATAACTTCAAAATTCACACCACCATCCGCATCATATTGCTAAAGATATAATGTGAAATCGAAAATATTTGTAACTAAAGGGTTTTAAGCAGATGATGATGAATATAATTTATGGAACTCTACAGCTCAGCGGTAATGACAATTTCAGATGACAAAGTTAATTCTACACTTCTGCATCCAGAAACTTCCTTACCGAACGCATTCACAGTATTCGTCCACCAGTATTTTCATCTACAACCGCAGGTAATTAGATTTCATAGATAAAATAAGACCAAAAACATAATCCGCTTATCTCATTTTAACGCTCGAAGCTTAAGAGTAGCAAAAGTTAAACAAAAAACTCTCCGACAAGAACCCATGGCTCTCGCCCGAGGCTTATTCGTGAGGAAAACTTTGTAATGCATTGCCCAACCTTTGAGTTACAACCCTCCCTTACAAGAAAATTCACCTCACATTCTTCGCCTCCCTTTTCCAGATTCACGAAAACAATGACGTCCATGTTTATCTCTTGCGCATGAATCGCGTGGGAGGCAAAAAAATTGCGGTGGAGAGGAAGTCTGGTCTGAAAGGGGGTGTTTTGGGGTTAGGGAAGGTTGCCCGCCGATCCTACGGTATCGAATCCCGCCGCCTGACGATTGCTAAGGGACGAACATGCTCTGCCGGATCTCTTGTTTAGTCAAATCCCCCACCCTAAGCGTAGAAAATCTTTTCTCAGAGAGCAACTTTGTTTACTTGAGGGTCTTCTAAAATCGTAATGACCCACACTATCCCCAGTCTTCCCTTAACCCGCTTCTATATGGTCACCCACAACTGCACTGGGAGTATCGCAAATGCGATTCCTTGATGGGATTATGGATCGGAAAAGAGAGTACGACGTATCTACATATGTCTTCAATGTGAACTTATTAGCAGGAAGTAGGTGAACGGTGAGAAGATGCATCTCATGAGAGAAAAGCTCAGAGGATATTAATAAAATTAATTTTCTTGAAGGAATTATGTTTGTATAACCTCATACACAGAGAAACATACGAAAACATATTTCACGCTCTTGATTTTTATATCGAAATATAAAGTAATGTATATAATGATTAATTATATTTTAACGTGTCGGTTGGTTGTCCTTTCAATAAGGATTATAATTTTTTTTAGATAATGTTGATCTTTAGTTTACCATAATTTATCTCAGCTACCGCCTTCGTTAGCGTATACAAAACTTAGAGGTAACATTTAATCATCCTGCAATGATTAAGTAACAAAGTGCTGCCATTCTATGTTTCACTTTTGTGAAATTAGATGCTTTACTTCCACATATGCAAACTTCTTTCTTTAGTTTTATTACATTCCTTTAAATAAGGCGATGACTTTGTCTGCAGGGGACACTTCTAAATTTAATCTCCTCCAAATACGCACCTATATAACTTCATACATCATCATATAGATTTAAAACCAGAAAAGAGGGTATTTATGATAGAAATAGAAATTCCGAATATTTCACAGAAGAATCGAGGGAGTTTCATAGTTCTTGGATTTAAACCCAAACTTCTTTCAATATTAAATTAATATATACAAATCAGAAAATATGAATGACTCTCAATGGAAGCCTTAGTAAAGATAGAAATTTGGTCTCAATTAGTTACTAACGTTCATGGCCCTGTAAGTTTAAATAAATAGATTAAAAAGAAAAAAAAATTCTTCGTATACACCTCAGCATATACCTGATTTTCTGATAATTTAATTAGATAAAACAGTATTTAAATTTTAAATCATCTTAATTTTCATCATTAATGCAAACGATTGAAAACAGTATAATTACTAATAATGATTATACGGTCTACAGAAAGGGAACCCGAAGGATCGTTAAAAGAGGGAGCATCTATGCGTAATTCATGAATGCAACTACGTCTATCAATGACATCCCATCTGAAACCCTTACTGATGAACACACAACAGCCACCCGTCCTACGCCTCATTAGCTAACGACAAAGTTGGGGACGGCACCCAAAAAGGACTCCTTTATTGGTGTGGACTTTTTTTGTGACCATCTGAAAAGTTTTGTAGAAAAGGTTTAAAGAATGAAAGGAAATTGAAGGGACTGAAAAATAATAAAAGTCTTGGAAATGGGATTGGGCAGATGGTGATGGAAGATAGGCCTAAACTAAGGATATTTGGAATGGAAAAAAGGATAAAAGAGACTGATATTTTAAAGATAAGGGAGAGGCTAAGAAATAGAATGGAGAAATTAACTTACGCTTAGGAAAAAAATCAGTCAGCGGGTGTGATAAATATATATTTAGGCACTTAATGAAGAATAAAACATTCTCTTCAATTCTTCCCAAATATCCTAGAATAGTAATCCAATCTTATTAGAGAGAAATGCATCACATTTTCATTTATGATTCGCTGAAATTCATTAAATTAATGGAAATAATACATTTCAATTCCTTTTCTTAATAATAAAAGAGGTAAATAAGTTTCTTTTGTAGCTAATTATACACTTTCATTATTCTATAAAGAACGAAATATTTAATAGGACATTGTTATGGATAAAACTTATGTATGATAATGAAAAATGAAAAATTTGAGAAAAAGCGAGGCGTACGTATCTGTTTATCGGTTAATTACTCTTAAAAACAAACAACGAAATTTTGACAAGTCAGTAAATTTATTTGATCTCAGTTCCAGATATTGTAAAATTCCATTCAATTAAAACGCGTTTTCGAAAGATATTTAGACGATTAATTGTAATTACTTATTATAAATAAAGAATTTAGTCGATGTATTGCTACATAAGAGTAAATGCCGAAATAATTGTATTATCGGCTGCATTTAATGAGAAGAAGGGCTCTTTTTAATGATTTCAGAATTATGAATTGAAGAAAGATTTTAAGAATTTAATTCGGATAGTTTAAATAATTTTGAAAAATCAAAATCATCTCGATAATATATACAGGAATTGATATTTCCTATTACTAATGTATGGATACACTATCTCGTCGATTATAAATCCGGTGGGTTATCACCTCTATATGATCTCGAATGGATTTCTCCAATATTCCGCTCTAATGGATTCAAATCTCTATACACATCAGTATTGATAAAAGGGTCGATCTATACGACGACATTAGGAAGTCATTGTCAAAGACACCACTAAGAGTAAGGCTTCTTCGAAATGTAACTCTTTTAAAATTCTTCAATGAAGCAGATTCTTAACAGCGATCTGCAAGAAAGAAAAAGCTATCGAATATTGTTACATTATTCTTTTCAATTTATTGAGCGCGAATCGGTGGCTATGAAAAGAGGGATATCGCAAATTTACACACTTATTTATGATATTCGTTAGATGTCCGCGATTAAAAGATGCGTTTATATAATATTTTGAGGGTCACCAGAATATTTATTTCGTTGGTGCTCTCTTGTGGGTAGAAAGTTCCTTCCCACAGTAGTCGAAGCAAGTCAACATGCACCTTCGGAATATATCCCTCGTCGAACAGGAGTCGCGTAGGAACAGCAAAAATATTCCGGCTCCGTCATCAACTGACGTACAAAAAGGAAAAGTGTAAGGAAACGAGCCAACCAAGCGAATCTCTCGGCAAACAGCATGGAAGGCTTAGGCCGGCATTGAGGCGATGGGTGGGAGGGGGGGAATGTAAACCTTGGAAGTGTAGGGAAAAATGAGGAAGGTGGGAGAGGTGAGGGAGGATGGAAAAGTGGAGGAACGCCCATGTGGAGTGCACGCTCCGCCCACAGTCTGCACCCCTTTCGCACCCCCTCGGACCCCGCCATCGGGTGGAGTGGGAAAAAGAATTACAGCCACAATAAAAAGTCGAAGGAGCCTTCGTGTACGACACACGTGCTCTGGACCTCCCCCTTCTAGATCCACGGCCTCCGTGGTTCCCATGCCACGACGACTGACCACTCGCGGCCTTCATTACGCATACGGGCGGGACCACGCCCACTGCCGTGAACTCAGCCCCTCCTCCCCCGCGACACAGGGAGTGGGCGTGTGGGAGGGGCGAAGGCACGCTTTTACCAGGAGACGTTTTTTTTCCTTGCACGACTCGATAAAAAGTGTGCAGGAGCCATGATTGCAACGGGGCTTACGTAATGATTCCTTTTTCCCTAACAAGCAAACATTCGCACTGCTCGTCTTTAACCACGTTTTAATTCGGTCAAATGGGATGGATGGATGCTTTGATTACCTTTCATTTCTTAGGATCGTTCTTTCCATAGAGAATGTTCGAGCCTAATAATTTCTTCCAGGATATCTGTCGGTGACTTCAATGCTTCTACGGGCGTTTGACAAATTGAACTGTGCTCACAGTTGGAATTCCAGCAAATATGTAATCCTGATACATTGTCGATGAAATTGTCAATTTCTTATCCTCTAAAACGAAATAGAAAACATACGTAATTTAATATGTATTTAATTAAAGGGGAAAATATCACACCTTTTTCCGGTGCAATTTAAAAGTCTTCCATCAAATATTTTAACTCCTTCATTGCAAACATGTATTTATCAGGCACTTCATTTCATTCTTGGAGAAAGTAAAATTTACTGTATATTCTTCAAAATGAAATATATAATAATGAAATATAGGATCGATTGCATCTTTATATTTGCTTTTATACTTTTTGAATTTAGATTTCTAAAATTTAATAAAATAAATAATAAAAATAAAGTCTAAACATTATAGAGAGGCATTACAGTGCATAGAATTTTTCCAAATATGAATTTTACCTGTAAAAATTTCGATCCCTTTTTGTTTTCACAAACCTTTTTGATGTATAATTTGTATTATGAATTTTTTTTAAACTATTATATGGACTATTAAGTTCACTTACGAGCAATAGTAGGTGAGTTTGGCATTTAATATAAAAAGTTTATCTTTTTGCTTAGAAAAACTTTATGTTTCTTAGCTTAAGGACTTATTACTTGTAAGAACACGTGTTATCTTTCAAAGTATTTCTATCGAACAATAATAGACCATGATTTTCATTTGCCTGGAGAAAATCAGAATTCAGATCAACAATTAGACTATTAATGACGCTTAATTATCAAAAAATTATTAGACATTTCTGGATTACAAGAAATTATTAATTTTTTAATAATAAAGATTTTTATTCGAATTTTAAGATCGAACTCAATAGAAGACGTTTTGGAAAATATGCTAAATGAAGAATCATAATATCCATTCATTTGTAAAAGCACTTTAAAATTGAAAGCAGAATATATTAGCGGATGGAAACATTAATATTCGAATGCATAATCCTTAATTACTGAAATAGTTGGGCAAATTAAAGATTTCGGAGGAACTACATTCTCCTGGGCAAATATCTTAACATGCTTAGCAATTATATATATATATATATATATATATATATATATATATATATATATATATATATATATATATAAAACAAGGCAATCAAGACAAAAATATAGGATTAAAATAAAGAACGCAAAAAATGAAGGAAAATGTGACTGAACAAATAATAAGACGAACGAGCATTAATTTACTCAATCTCTTAAATATAGCTTAAATTATATTTAGACTTTAACATTTACATGTATCACTTATTACATTTAAATCATTGCAAAAATTCGATTGGGAATTGAAAAGTTGACGAAAATTAAAATCTTTCTTAAAATACTTCTAAATAGTACACATATCTTGTCTCCTGACAACTGGCACATTAAAACTTACTTTTCATTCCTTTTTTAGCATATTTTTCTATTTAAAATGGAATTATAAGATATTTTTAGAGAAAATTCACCATTCACTTTTACAGTAATCAGCCTATTCAAAAATATACCACTATATGCTTACATAATGAGGCCTATAAATTTCAAATTAAAGCCAATCTAAGACGAGTAATATTCGTGAAGAAATGAACAATCGCTCTTTAATTTAAACAGAAAAAATATCAGAAAAAGTCCTTCTTTTCGAATTTTTTTTATGTTAAACTGCCTCCTTCAAAGTCGGAAGATATGTTTGAATCAGTATATAATTCATCATGTTGTTCTTTATATTACAATGAGTTTCTATGAATACACCGGTTGGGAGGTATATCGCTGAAAATATGACTAAGAGATATTTTTCGAAGGAACGTTTATGTGACACACAGTATTATTATTTCAACAAATTCATTCAAGAGTATGTTCGTGCATCACTCTGCCACGCTAATAATCAACGAATACTTTCTTTCGACGCTGATATATTATTTGTTATTTTTTTAAACACCTAAGATTCATTTCCATAGCAAAATTAAATATGATGCGTTGGCTTAAGTCCTTTCTTTTCAGTTCCATAAGCGTTTTTAATTTAAGTATAGATAAGTTCCATCCGAAGGCACTTCAGTCAATCTTTACTCTTATTTTCAACCATTATCCAAAGTGGGCGTATTCTGAGAATACATCCAGATGTTACTTCTGTTTTTCCACGATTTCCACTTAGGTTTGGTTCGTGTATTCTAGAAATAACGATCTCTTAAATACTTGCGAATAGAGCAATATCATCAGCAAAGCTTCCTCTCAGTTTGTAGACAAATCTTCTTCCGATACTTCTGTATATATTTAAGTAAAAAGCAGTAGCCTCGTCGAGCTACTTTCTCAATATTAAATTTGTCTGTTTATATCTGTTGAATTACAGATGGTATTTTATTCTCGTAAATGATGGATATACTCGGCTTCTTTCCTATATTTTTAAGAAATTCTAGTGTAAAGGATATTATGAGACAACGGGAAGAAGATTGATAAAGTGGTGTTTCCTTTCTATTCTACATCTGCTTGATCAGTGCCAGTATTTCTTTTCTGAGAACCGAGAAGGCGTCTTAGGAGTTATTTACCAATTCTTCTACTCTCTCTTTGAATTGATTCCTGTAGAGTCTGGGGAAGAATTCTTTAACCGTTTTAATTATTGAGGATCCTTTTGCTAATTGATACGATACAAAAACTCAACAGTTCTACTTATTCCATTACTTATTGATTGCAACTTCTTAATATATACAATGGAATAACTCAAATCTCCAAAATCATGTTTACTTGTAGGAGACAAAATTATTAGCACTCAGATATTCTGTTTGTAAGAGAATCTTTCAGTCCATTCCTTTTCATTAAATAAGTACTTCGATTAACTTAAATGGCGTTGAATGTGCGGATTATGTTCCTTAATTTCCATTCGTCTGCGAAGATTTGATGATAAGCCACAGAGTAAACTAATGTCTTTTCCCATATTATAAAGTAAATTTTGGAAGCACTAAAGGGATATTGTGATGCGGTATTCATATTGAATAAAGTATTATATGTCTGCTTATTTTACTCGTTTCGCTGATAAAAAGAAATATATAGTGAGGTCTTAAGTACTCATGAATTATACGAAAGAATGGTATCATACAATTTAATTGATACCCAATGAATTTGTCAAATGGAATGTACCTCTCTATTTCCTAGACAAACAGATTTAATCGAAATTATTACTAAGAGCGCCTAATTAAAGCTGATTCGGTGCTTTGGAAGTTATTCCAATTTACGGAGATTGTTTCAGCGCAGTTTATCATCACGGGAAAGTGACGAGTGAAAAGATAACGCAAAACGTAATTTCTAAAGGTAAAGTTTATTAAAAGATACTTCAAAATCCAAACACTACTCATGAGATACAAGTCTCATTACCATAAGTCACCTATCCTAGCAGACTACGTAAAAAATCTTGAATTTCTCAGGATATGGAAAAAGGCTTTTTCACCTGCCAACAGTATATAATTTATTTCTTTCGAATGGTGAATATTAATAAAATTGATAGTTTTACGAAATGAAACCGTTGCCAGAAAAAGTACTCATGCGATTTCATAAGAACCAATTCCTGCTCCTTTTTTTAAAATTTACCACCTGTTCTAATTATATTAATACTAATTTATATTTATATTAATACTTTTTTGATAAATAATAATGCATATGTCATTAAATAGAGGAATACATAAACATTTTTATCGATCATTATTCGTAATTAAATTTTCCATTTGATAAAAAGCAAAGTTACGCGCATTCTATGCAATTATAGATTAAATGATATTGTTAAGATGCACACCGAGAAATAATACGATAAAAATAAAGTAAAAGGACATATTTTTAAATTGAATTAAAAGTTGCATTGTGTTTTTAACAAGTTATTTGATAGCTAATTACGTGAATGAATGTTTCACACAATTTAGATAACGGATATGTTGTTTCATCTTGAAATTATTTTAGTTTGGACACAAATAGTATATAGAAAATTTTGTTTCTAGTAACGTATCACGCCCATTATTTCTAGACTTTGAGGAAGGTCTTCTCACAAATACGACAAGTGGGTCATGAATGAAGGAAATGTCTACAATCGCTTTAACTGATAAGCTCTTTAGTGAACCGGAGCTTTTGGAGCACTATCCGTGTCGTCAATAATTTCTCCGCCATTCAAAGTTTACGGAACCAGTTCCCACACACCCTCATTGCCTCCTAAACGAGAAGCTTCAGTCGTGTCTCCACTAAAAGCTCCAAGAGGTACAACATTACCAAAACTTGTTTTCGTAAGAGGTTGGTTATCGAACCACCAAACTTGATGAAAATTCAAAATTAAAAACAATACGTGTATGAGCAAAATAAATTGGAAGGAGGACTCGGAATCCAGAAAATCAAGACCAGTCATTCATTTAGACGCGTGGCATTCTTGGAACAACGTCCTGATAATGAGGAGAGAAACCATACGGAGATAAAAAGATCTTGAGAAAAGTGTGAGAGGAAAGGAAAGATAAAGCGAAGGGGACGCAATCATCCAGAAACATGTTTATGGACTGAAGCTCTCATGAAAAGTCACTAGCAAAGACATTACATGGCCGAGAATAAGTTCTTATCTCTTGGCTATTAGGGCCTCTTTTAGTGGCCAAATGAGGAAAAATTCGAGAGCAGGTGGTCGCCAGAGGGAAATTGAAGTGAGTGCAAACTGTTTAATGCAGTTGCTTTGAGTGAAGGCCAACAGCTATTCCTTTACTTTTTTGCGTAATTTTTCTAGTCTTAGAAGCCTCGGTCTCTTGTTAACAACTCGAGTTACTCCTTGCTTAGAATGAACTATCAATCGTTTATCAGGCATTTACCTTAATATGTAATTATTGTTTAAAGAGGGACAGATATTTTAAAAAAATAGAGGATATCTTATCCTCGTATTCTTATTACAATTGTTTTGTATAATTTAGATATTAGACTTGATAGTTAGTTATTATCCCAAGAAAAGAGCATATAGATTCATAAATACAAATTATATTATAACCAAAAGATGTCTAAAAATATATCTCACTCCATTTTTAAACACATGTTCATCTTAAACATTGGTATGTGTACCGATACTTAAGGCGAATGTATATATTTTTTGCATATTCTAGAGAACCGTATTGAATGAGATAAAATCCGCACTCCTACGTAGGGGTAGTTTCCTGTCATCTCGACTTAAAAATATATATCCAGCAGGAGACACGCCCAGATCCTTCTTAACTCTCGAAGACATGGTCCCGACAATATCCTTCAGAGAGAAACGAAGTTATACGCCGAAGAAATAAATGAAGTATAAGAGATAAGGGAAGGAATGGTTCTTGAGGAAAGTAGTTGCAGGCGGGAAACAGCCAGATAGAAAACGAGTGTGTGGCTGATAGGGTAAAGAGGTCTTTTTTTATCTTCCCGTTGAAGGATCCTGGCGGGAGAACACGTTTTCTTATGTTTATCCCAGGTGAATTCGGATCCGTAAATACTCTTTGGCTTATTTATGTCTTCCTGCAGAGGCGGTATGGATCGGAAAAGGATGAATAAATGTATTCCTCCATCTCGTATGTAATTATTATCTCCGTCAGACAGAGAGAACATAACTGCATATGCTTGTGTTGAGTAAATCGAATGTTGATAAACAGGACTTATCCGAGCTCCTCGATGTTTATGGGAGAGATGAAGGCCATTTCCAAATTTTACGAGAAAATAAAATCAATATAAGAAGGCGTGAAATCGAGGAAAGCCATAGTATCATGAAAAACTGTAATTTCCACAGTTAATTATTTTTAGAAATTACAATTTTATTCGTTATATTATATAGAAAATTTTCTTTACCGGGCGTTTTACAGTAAATAAGGCTCGTGTCAACATGTTTAATAAAGTTCAGATTTATAATTATAATATTAATTAATACTATAATAATGTAAGTGAACATAATTCTTGAAAAGGAAATCATTTGTATGAGGATTAAAAGATGTAAACGTTTCAAATATATAATTAATTTAGTTTTTCATTTATGTAAAATTAATCAATATGCAATGGATTTAGTTCTGTTTATATGAAATGATTTATTTTATATTTAATAGAATTTACTTTACCTGCAAGTGAACAATTTTACAAATCAAATACAATTATAAATATTTAAAAATATTAGTTTTATTAGAGGTGAAGAAACAAGGAAAAAAGCACCCGCATAAAATATAAAATAAATAAATTTATAAATATAACAATCAAAAGTAATAGTAAATATTTGAAAGAGGTCAGCTGAAAATATCCATCTTTTCTTCATTGAAAAGGGATCAAAATTGATTCAGTGTGTTCAATATTAACCAACAGAATGAGGCATAAGTTTTACTACCAGCCAAAAGTGAGGATTATTTGTAATGGAATAATGTTAAAATTGGATATAAGGAATTGTTAAATATATTTTAAATAGAACTGACAACGCAGCCCCTTAAAAATATGTTGTTTTTAAACAGAATTGACGAGTAATAAATAAATTATATTGTATATATATTATGTAAAATAGTTGTCATATTTATAATTTGCTTGGTGTTATGTAAGTATGTAATATATTACAATTATCTGCCAGTAAAGAATTTTAATATTTTTCGCTATTTTTAATTTTTTAAATAATTTTTATTGGATTTAATGTTGCCAACCAATTTAATGTTGTCTAATTAAAAATATTATACGATTCTTAAACGGAGTTATTGGTTGAATAATGATAGTTATGCGTAACTTCTTATACTGATACGTAAAATTACTAATTCACTCTTCATCATAGAGAAATTTAAAATAGGAAAAAATAATAAATAAATTTTAGATCTTGCCTTATGCTTTAATTTACCAGGATAAGATACTTTTATAAAAACAAGATAATTCTCTTTAATGCGACTGTCCCTAGAGAAATGCATTTGGGTCCTTAAATAGCATAATTAACCATTCTATCTTTCCCGCAGCGTAAATGAAATGCGATTCAAAGGAAATCAAAAAAGAAGCTGCAACATCTGCTCCCAAGAGAATGATTTATTTCCACACACAATGACCGAGTAAACACAAGCCATTGGGAAAAGAGTAGTGACGCAAATGAATGGATATCTTGTTGTTCTCCATAGCTTTTTCGGTAATGGAGATCAGGTCAAAATAGCAGTCCTAGACACGTTATTCACTCTCCGCTAACCCTCTCCAAGAATCTCAAGTTTCTTAAGTGCACTCCACGATCTTGCAGATCGTAACTTCTCAAAGGAAAATACGTTTCTCTTCAACAATGAAACGTAACACCTTTTCTCCTCACAGTTCCTCTATTGATATCCGATAATGCCTTATATGAGTACAAGACTCATTCGCAATTGACCCTTTTGATATCAGCGATGAAAGAAAATGCTTATATCGTGTACCTCATGAAGGGGAAGAAATCAGACGGGCACAAGAATATTCGATACTTCATCGAATGATTGACAGCACTGAAGCAAACACTGGATAAAATCTACTTCGGGTTTATTCAATTTCACAGAGGAGACTTTGGGATACACGAAATTGACTTTGAAAGATTATGATTAGTAGCGTTCTCGTACGTAATATGTGGATACCCCTATAATTTAACATCGGTTTCTAAATATTAAATACTATTGGACAAGCTTCGAAATCGATGAGTCATTACTACAGTTTTATTGTAAACGAGTAACATATTCTTATTCTTCAAAATCTAGAACCCGTTTTTAGAGTAAATTTTTCTTTTGCTAATTTTTTCGAATATTTACGGAATTTTTTTCATAATCTGCGAAGTTTTAGGCTCCGTCGATTTCATGTCAGACGAGAAAACTTGAGATACACTTTCGGTAGATAATCCTACAATTGGCAGGATTGACTTTACTATTCAACAGTCAGGGAAATAATTTTCATAAATTTGTATACTCGTCAATTTTTAAAACTTACATTAAAAATGCTAGAGTAGTCAACCATTCAGATGAGTGAATATACATACTATTACACTTTCCCATTATGATTTTACTACTTATACCGGAATGCCGCATATATGTGGTGATATAAAATAAAATGAATAGTATCCTTCAAAATTCTAAAAATAGCACCGAAGACTCGAACGATAGATATCATAAAAGAGATATATCGCACAAAAATTTTTAGACTTCAGGATGAAGATGTTTATAAAAAATATTTTGTTTTCCTGAAATAAAGAAAAAAAGTCGATTGAAGTGCAAATGTCGTTGTAGAAAGTAAATCTTTATAAGAAATGGAGCTCTAAACCCAAAAATCAATCATTAAAATAAGAATTGATATTTACTTTAAGAATACACTTTATTGTAATCCTTTTCAAATCAAAATGTAATACCAGTCTTCGGTAAAAAAATCCTTTTGATAAATGTTGGTCCTTTAGTCATTTCCACCAACCCTAACGTAATTCAACGTGTTTGATTCCATTTCGACTTGTTTACTACAGCCTATCCACATCTCCCTGCACATCTATTCAACTTATTACCTCGTAATACAAATTTATTCCCGCATCCTTAAGCTCGAAAAACAAAACGTCCCACCGATTTCACGCACTCATCCTTCTCCGTCGTAGACACGCTCTTCGGCACGCTTTCCCGTGATATACTTCTCCATTACGTCCCCTCAAAGGAACCCCATATTCTCCTTTTTTTCCTCCACGAAAATATTTCTAGACTGACTAATCTTTCATCTCCTTCAGTCTCTGGAAACCCCCAAAATATAACTTCGATGTGAAAAATTTCGGGAGAAAACAGAAAAAGAACGTTGTAGGCTTAGCGTAATTCCTCTGCACCTTCTAAGAACCATCGAGTGCGAGGCCATCCTTCTCCTGGCTCAAATGCGTCACAAAACATTAGTCTTTTTTTCCCTCCTCTTGGCACGCTATAACAACGACTCACACTTCCCTTTACAGCATTGCTCCAATTAAAATTTGCCTTTTAAGCTATCATCTCATGCCATTTTACATCTTTTGAAATCATCTGATAATGTTTCTTGCCGTTTCATTATTTATAAGTTTAATTAATATATATATATATATATATATATATATATATATATATATATATATATATATATATATATATATATATATATATATAAAACCTGTAAGAATAATATTTACTGAAATTCTACAATTTTATATTTTGATTTATTTTTTAATAAAATTAAATAAGGAAATCTAATATTACAAACTTTTTCTTCCATAGAAAGTTCAAATTTTCAACGCTAATTCCAAAATAATTGTCAAATAATTTTTTCATGTGGAAATATAGGGTTGTATTCTTCGAAATATACAATGAAATATGCGGCGAATGTGCTAAAATTAAAAATGGTGTTTAAACTAGCTATCACAAAGGTTGAATAAATAACTTAGTAGTATACATTTTTTTAAGATATAGCAAATCAACTTCATTCATTTTAGATGTTTCACACAAAGCGGTGATCAGCAAATTCAAAAAATTTAAATGATTAACACTTTTTGTAATTAATATGATTCATCAAATGGCGAATATTTGCTTAAAATCATTAATTCTAATTCTTATGATTCTAATGTTCCCAAAGATATCATCACCGCGTTGATTTTCGCCGAAAAAGAAATTCTTGTGAATAACCGTGCAGAGAAAAGGGAAGAAAGGGGAAAGCGGAAGGAAGAGAATATAAGACGTCTTTTGAGACACGAAAGGGATTTCCTTGTGAAGGAATTTAAAGCGCGTACGCAAGGAGCTTCAGCTGAATCCCATCCTATTTGGCTCGGAAAGGTGTTTTCTCAGGAAAAGAGAGGATTAACGTTTATCCGGAATTGTGCACTCATTTCCCCAATCTTGTATTCGAATTATCCACGATATCTTTATCCTAAATTTTGCCTCAAACTCAACTTGAAGGTACATTTTCGCACCTGCCTCTGTTTTTCCTCGGAAAGAAGCTTCGTTCAATTACCGAGCGGAAAATATGTATTATCGTCTGAAAATCTTTTTTTCTTAAGAACTTAATGAAAAAAGCGGTAATAATTTTTATACTACAGCTTAGGCTTATTTTATCTTAAGAAATTTGAAGATGAATGCATCCAGCATTCGATACTGTTTTACAAAATGTACGCTTAATTGGAGGAAATTTAATTAATAATGAGATTTGATAGAATGAGGAGTTTACATCGTGAATTAGAATGTTTGAAAGTATACCATCATTCCTTTGAAAACTTTAAAAACGTATTTATTCAAAAATTGCATAAGAAAGAAAATATTAATGGCGGAATGAAAGACAGAAAATCTGTTTACATCGAGTTCAACTTCCATTAAAGATATTTAGCTTCTACATTATTATGTTTCTAAATTATTTCAAAACGAAAAATCCACTCACAGACAAACGTTTATAGAATTTCGAATGCTTTCGCATCCCATTTAAATTAATTAAGATTAAAAATACAAGACTCAATTCAATCGTCTTGGTCATCTTCAGCGTACGTTTCTTTAATTAAAGATGAAAAGCTACAAAGATGATAGCATAATCTTCACATGAGTAACCGAGATGACGTCACTCAACCTCTGAATGCTTTGTCACCTAGAAATCTTATTTATCGCGATTCCTTCCAGGGCGTCTGTTTCCACGTTTCACACCCTCTTCCCCTTCTAAAAGATTCCTCGCCGGAATTAATTAGCACGACTCAGTGATAATTGATATTAATTGTCTATTCTAGTTGCCAGCTAGCTAAGTCCCTCCGATAAGAACGGAAAAGTCTGCTGAGTCTTTGTTGAATTAGAGAAGCGAGAGAATGATTTCGAAAGGGATTACGAATGAGGAGAATGACAGGGAAACAGGGATAAGGAAGATTCGTTCGCAGAAAGGAATAGAGGGTTAATATATTAAGAAGGAAATCTTCTCGTTAGAGTGCATTGGTTCTTGTCGAAATATTTATTCTATTTGTCGCTCAAAGGCTAGTTTATACAACTTGATGATCTTTATTTTGGATGATTTTAATTTATTCGGTCATAAAAATGCTCAAATAAGAGGAATACAAAGTGAAACTTGTTGATATCAGAAACAGAAGCGGGGAAACATAATTAATATTAATGTGAAAAAATGTGAATTTAGACAAATTTAAAATCTTGAACCCTGAGCAGAAATCAGAAACGATTTTACTATAAGAAAATCAATTGGTTCGAATATTCCAAAGGATTCTCAAATAAACTCGTTTTATATTTTGATACGATGATCGAATTTTTCATTGATTTTTCTTAATACTTTTATATATTACGAAAATTTTAAGGAATCGTTAAACACGAATCTGCCAGCGTGAAGGAATACTTTAATCGAGCTGGAATATAGATGATAAAAGCTTTCATTTTTAAGAGAATAGGCTTGGTATAGTGTTCCACTTAGTAATACTCTTCCAGCGCCAAAGTTGAATTATCGGATTGTCCATGTGTTCGAAGTTTCCTCACTCATATCATAAAAGACTTTTTGGGATAACGCCTCGAGAGAGATTCCCCCATTCTGTTACCTCAGCGATATCACTCCAAGAAATTAATTCTTTCCATTCTCTTTCAAGATTTGTCAAGAGCAGTTTCGATTAGCTCATTCTCAAAAGCATAAGACACTTAATCCCTCTAAGCTACTTAAGAGCGGATATTCTCAGATTTTCGGAATGTATTGTGATATCCCGAAAAATTATAACTACCTAAAGCTTGGTAATATTTCATTAAGAACTAACCCTTGCTTTAAAAGCTTTATAGGAGATTATCAAAAATTAATATTTTTTCAATGAAGCTTTATTTAGCTTTTGTACTAGATTTCTAAATTAACGTCTTAAGCTTTATCAGAATCATTTTGAATGTAAATTAACGTTTGTAATTAATTCAATTAGACATTTTCACTAAGTCTCGAAAAAGAGTTAAGAGAAGTTTTTAATATTGAGTGCACAAAAGTAAGTGTTTTTAGCTAACTAAGTCATGGACGAAATTAAACCACAATGAAACGTACATGAATACAAATGTAAAACTATAATGATATCGAATATTGCATTTTAGATAATATCATTTCATATTGATCACTACTCTTTGATTGCGCAGAAAGATGGCTATTGTGAGTTACAATTTGAACAAGAATTTGAAGTTACAATACCTCGAATCCGAATTTTACTCCAAATACTTCCGATTCCAGTGGAAGTAATTCACTCTCCGAGTACTTGATGTATAAAGGTAGTTCAATGATTTCCATGAATGTTCTTAAAACAAATACAATTTTCTATTAATTTAATACCAACGATACTTAAAAGTGATAATTAGGGATCAATCGTAGAGCTTTAAATCTCCAAAAGGTTATGATTATTTAATTATAAGCGTTATGGTTTTTGAACTCTCACCTTAAAGCCACTGATTTATCTAAGAAATATTTTTTTTTCAATATCCCAGTCAATTATTCCTATTAGTAATCATCAATATCAAATAAGAGTTCTAAAAATTATTTGAACAAATTCTTATTAATTCTTAAAACAATAGCACAGGGAATCATTATGCCAAACATAACTATTTAAACAGTAAATAGGAAGCGTTTATGCCATAAGCGATTAAAGAAAGTCTTGTTGGCATTTGCTTTTACACTTGCGAAGAAAAATTGTTGTCAATTCATTAAATTTATGATAACTTCAATGGAATGTTCTCAGTTGGTATTCTAAAATCAAGGTTGCCTCAAATCTTTTCTCAAATCCGTGGAGGATACATTCTAGAACACGTGCGAAGAGGGGTCCCAATTGTAAGAGAAATGTTTTCTCAGCGGTGTCACATTTTTACTTAAATATCACGGAGATAGTTTTGTAATATAAGAGGCGAGAGATACTGAGCAAAGAAACAAGGGACAACCCACTTCCGTCTCCGGCCAAGTGTTCCCCCGACTGCAGCCAAACACATCTTACTTGCCGAGCGCATTCCTGCACTTCTCGGAGTGTATATATTTAGGGGACTCTTGATCTCTTTTAATCCGACCCATCTCAGGTTGACTCGTACAAAATATCTCTCGAGATTCCTCATCCCAATAGGGCACGAGGGGTTGCATTTAGCGAGGCGACGTCTATAGGTATACCCACTGAAGAATGCCATCGTCTCAAAGTAGCGTTATTTCAGATTCACCCTCCTTCAAAGTGCTCCGGGACATTCTAAGCATTTAAAGCTATACAGCTCTCTTGATGCTCTAATTGTTGAGGTATGCTCTAACATTCTTGGTGCGTCGCCTCTTACGTGACTGAAATAAATTTCCCATACAGGTCTGTTACCAGCTGATAATTCAATTCTTGTAATTAAGTCTTTATACCTTGTTCTATTTCATTTAAGCAAGATCAAAAGGAGCATTAAATTATCAAGCTTATTTCGCCCAAGTCCATTTTACACAAATATTTAATAGTGCATATTTTATTGATATTTTAATATTTACATCGAGAGTAATTTTATTGGAATATTTCATAATGCTATATTTTTTTCCTAAATTCCGATATAATTTTTGTTTTACCTTATACATACATTTATATAATATCTATTTTTATCAAATTTGAAACTTTCGATATTATTTTTTAACTTGAAGATATCGATGAGGTACTTCCCATATTTTCGATAATAAGCATAGATCTCTTTAGCCTATTTTTAACATCATCTTCATTCATTTCTTCTATGAAAACTTTGAAAAAACCTTATTCAAGACAATAAATGTCTCAAAATCAACACTATGACAGGAGCAATTCATTTAACAAATATTCAAAGAGACCATCTTTGAAAGGACAGGTGAATGGTGTACCGTAATTTGATAGGAATTCATTCAATGTAATCGGATATTTTGCAAATTCGTGATGCATTTGCACGCCTCGAGATGATATCGTTCTCTCACGTGCTTGATTCCATCTAGATACAATTATAGCCACAGCTGAACTAGTTCTCCACACGGAATGCGGCCTTTAGATTAGGCATTTGTATGTCACATGTTCTCCCTTATTTTCTCTCTACTGTCGTCTTATATTCCCGATTACATCTTGGAGGTCATGCTTACTCTTGGTGCACTCCCACACACACTACATCTGTCACTCGCAGCGAAGACAACAAGGCACGCGCGGAGATCAAATTTATTGGATAGATCGTCAAGGCTCATTGGCACCTTATACCATTCACTTGCTCAATAAACGGTGAATGGAGCAGAGAAAATAACCACGACAGATTATGAGTCTTTCATCGCAACCACAATCACTTATTGTTATTACAGTATTCCGCAACGACGAAGTTAAATGAATGCTTTATTAGCGAGTTAAAGATTTAAAGAGTGCATACGGTCATATTTCATCAATGAATAGGAGTACTTAATGACAGTAAAACACAGAAAATTAAAAAGAGCTACTTGACTGCGTTGATAAATGAATATAGTTAGCCATCATATGCATGGTTTATAAAAACGAATTATAGTAGGAGTTAATAAGTCGTCTTTATTAATATATAATTTTATAAGAATTATTCTTCAAATTTGAGATTTAATATAATAGTAGTTTAACATCAAGTCTTAACGACTCATACCTTTTGCTAAATAAATCATAGGTAACGATATATAGTTTATATTTTCAAATAATAGCATAAATCTTTTTTATGTGAATAATGTATTAAAATTCGTTAAAAATATTGTCTTGTTACGCGTTCTCGAAAAATATTTCAAAATCTAATATTAATCGTAAAACATAACTTTTTACCATCATGTTCGATGAATATTGTCATTAGACTTCTCGATAAAATCAACCGACTTTTAAACGTGATTTAAGGTTACCCTTAACCTAACGCAAACTTCCAACGATATTAAACAAAGAGAAAAATAAATACATCGATCTTCGAATCAGCTGTCGTTCACGGTTCATTAAATCCCGTTCATTTTAAATAGTTCGTTAGCTTCAATGACTGTAAATCAGCTGACGCATTAAGCAAAGCTAACACGCTAACAACTATTCCCGTTGAAATAAACAGACCCATATTTTACCTCATCCTAAGGCACGTGAAACACTCGACTGGGAAAGGAAAATACGCAACTAAACTCGATATAAACAACTCCATCCCTTTCAGCAGATAAGCCCCAACCAGGAAATTTAGGAAAAGAAACTAGTGGAAATAATCTTTAAGGTTATAAATCCAACTCACAGACGCCCCTCTTCCCACCCTCTCTTCCTCCTGACACTTGAGGACAAGTTGGCAATTAAGTACGAGTTTGGATCGGTCGTGACAGAGACAAAGGAATGAGTCAACTAATAGCCACGGCATATCGCCCGAGGAATGTTAAACCGAAGAGTTGAAGGGGTGATATTCCTCTTGTTTTAATTCCATGGGGATCTCGACGACACGGGAGTCAAACCCCTTCCTCGCATACCGATCCAGAACGTCGTGGCGACAGTCCAAGAACACACAGCAGTGGAACAAAACAGGCACTCTGTCTTCTTAGCCTCATTTCGCTCCCAAAAGCGAGCCTTTTTAAAGAGTCAAAGATACAGTCGATGAGTCTTCTCCGATCGCAATTCCCTTCCTTTGAATGTTCCACGGAAGGTACACGGGCTGTAGATGAGAATGTACTTGGTGAGACAGTGTTATTGGCAGGGCAAAGGCGTCTTGTCCTCGGTATAAATAGAGAGGGGAAGACGCAAAGCAATAGGCTTCTGGGGACGACAAAGAGTTGTATATAGGGCCTCGTTTAAATAGTGAGGATGATGCCCATTGGAGACGAGTGTCAACATGAGGAGGGAATTAATCGCACCGTCCTTTGCCCGGATGCCAAGAGAAGGTGTCCATAGCAGTGGTTAGAGGCGCGTCTGAAACAGGAGATGGGAAGAAAGGGTGTCTTTGTAAAGGAGGCTATTTATTAAGAAAAGATATACGAAAATGAAGAGTGAAGAACACCATTGTAAATTTGATATAAAGACATGCTAAAAAACTTTAAATGACCAATGAAAAATAATTTTAGCGAATAAGATACAATCATTTACAAACAAAAAATTTATCGAGAGGAAAAATATCAATGAAAGAATTGAGCTATTGGTTCTACAAAATAGTTTGATGAATTAAATTAAAAAATACAAAAAGAGGTCCAATCTCAAACTGGCATAAAATTGTTCTTCTACTTAATTAAGGAATAAATAATGTCGGATGATATGAAAATGCTTACCAGTAAAAAGAAAGTTATATTGAAATTCTCTCTTTATTCTCATATCCTCTTTATCGACACCGAAACATTCGGTTAATTTGCTTTTTAATGATAAAATTCACGTTTACTTATAAAACAGACAATTGCAACGAATGCACGCCTCATGATACTTTGCTTAATATACTTTGAATATCTCAAAAGCTATAAAATTTAAGTAACTGTTTCTATTTTTGATGTTAAACTATCGTTATACTGTTATCTTTTAAGTTTTGGATGGCAAAACATTATATTTAAGTATTTAGAAATGTCCTTCATCTTCACGCCACTTTGCATTTACAGTCTAAGATAACAGAATGAAATGAATACCTCTAAATAATCTTTTAGGGTTAAAGGAGAAATTTTGGACGAAATTAAATTCTTAAGGAAAATATTTGAGATAATTAGTGAGAGGATTCATGGGTATAAATATTGAGTATAGGCGGAGGCTTCCTCAATAAAGAGAATCGCGTGCCTCAGTGTATTTGTTTTTCGCTTCCTCATCTCAATCCTATGAGAAACGCTTCTAAGGCGTTTGTTTGCAGGCCTGAGGCGGGCGCACACTCCTTTTCCGCCCTCTCTTCATACAGCGTGTGTCATCTTGTCGAAGGGGTTTGGCACCACCCTTTGGCGACACATCCTTCCTCCAGACGCACAAACCCCTTCTCATATCACGTGTTCTCTGCGGGTTACACGAAGGGATTATCCCATAGGAAGGAGGGGAAAAAAGCATTCTCTTCCACCGCCGCCTTCTTCTTGGTGATGCTACAACAACCAGTAATACAAGATCTCCGTGTTATCGATAATGTTCACAAGAAGTATAAAGCGAGGAATTTAATACGGTGATGTTCACATACATCCTGTCGCTGTTATATTCTCAGAGGCGGCTTGTTTATGATGTCTTCATCAGTTCTTGCCGTGATTTACTCAAATTTACCCATACTCATAATACAATTAATAGTAAGAAATTTTACAACCTTATCGAGGCGAAGCATTTCTCTATTTCGTCAGTAAATTTATATAATTAGCAAATTAAAATTATGGAATGTGAATAGAGTAAACAAATTTCTAGTGAGAATAAAAATTATTAAAATTAATGCTTCTGAAACGTAAAACAAAGATATAAAACAACACAGAACGAGTATTTATAGAAATTATTAACACATATATGTATTCCTTGTTTACTATAAGGAACTTAATATATAAACAGAGAGAGTTTAAAAGACAAATAGATGATATCTTATGATCTAATTTAAGGGACATGTAATGTATTATATTCACGATTTGTGAGATCCACCGTCTCTGAAAGTCCATACGAGGCTTGTAAATATTTTGAAAGTATGTATTCTTCGATTAATTAATCAATTCCCTTAGTTTCTTACACTTACTTCCTGTAATATTATAATGATGGTAAACAATTCAATATTAATATTGGGTTAGTATACCGCGTATAAATACGATTATTTGACGGCTGTATCGAGGTACCAGGTTCGAGTCCTGGCGGATCTTATACTTCTCTGGTCTAGTATTGGATGAATATGTGTGTATATTTGGAGGGGTTAAATGGAAGAATGGTCTATATAGACTGATCTATTCGCCCTGATTTAATAAAGGCGTATTATTATTACTCTTATCGGATTATATTTTTGTTCACCACTCTTTAGATAAAGATTTTTACAGAAGATTTCCTCAAATGAATATATTTTAACGTTATTTTCTGATTCATTTGGCAATGTATATTCCCTTTCTAAATCTATATAAGATATTTTTCAAATATCTTTTTTCATAAATATATAATGTGAATCATGGGTCGAAGATGTTTACTAAAGTGATGTTAACATGGCTTGAAGGAAAAAAATATAATGACAATAGATTTAATACATACTATTTAATGGTTAAAATATCAAAAATAATCTTGCATTCGATATTTCTATTAGTTGAAGAATTTTAAGTAGTTTCCTTGCGAGGAACTCGAGATCCCCTGAAAGTCCTCTCCGAAGATAAAAGATCGGATGAAGAGGAATGGGGGGCGTGTGATGGAAAAATAAGAAGGAATGATGGAAGAAGATAGGGAGCGTAGCTGCAGTTGCTACTGTCCGTCAGTGTTTTTCTCTAGACACTCATCCTGAGCGATGTCCGAGAGCAGCAAAGAAGATGGGGCAATATTAGAATTTGTTTACAGATAATTACTAAGAATAATATACTCGTAACATATTGTGTAAGAAATATTCTAAATTAAGAGGAGGAGACCAAGGAACTCTTCTGCATAAGATCACCCAAATTTATTTTTGCGTATAACTAGTTTAATAGGTAAGTATACAATTAAAATTTCTAATCTTTAAATTTATCTCCGGTAATAGCATATATATATATATATATATATATATATATCGATAGGTTAATAATATTATCGCCCTGAAAAATACGAGATTGCAAAGGTGAAATTAATAAAAAGTGTTCAAAAAATTGAAAGGAGTGTAATTTATAAAATATTATTCTTCGTAGTTAATTTCAAATCTTTAGTTTGTTCAGATTTTTTATACTGATTTTTATTTGAATTTTTCGTTAAGATTCTACTGGTGCTATTAAAATTGCGACTTCTATAAATTTACGTCATAGATATCATTACAGTGTTAGAATTGGTAAATTATACGAAATTCAATTAGGAGTATAAGGGATCAAGCTCGGCAGGAACTTGAACTTTTTGGTCTTCTAATATTTTTAATGTTCATGAGAGTAAAAATAATAGTGTTTCTAATGTAGTAGAAGAGAATCCGATAAAGAGGGAATATCATTTAACTCGATAATAATACTTTTTTAATCTTTGATATTAGAGGATTAATAGCTAAACGCGTTAAAACGTATGATTGAGATTTTCGATGAACTAAAATCCACTTGTGAACATTTTGCTTAACCGATTTTACTTCACTATCAAAATTTGTACATCAAGTTTTCTTGAAGGAGATTGGGAAATGAAAATGCTCTTAGAACAGGAAATGATCAAATTCAATCTCCCGCAACTGAGCTATCCAAATGTTTGTGGCAAAATTTCCATCCGTTATAGTAAGAGGATCATCTGGGAGTGAAAAGGAGGGCAAAAGAAGAATAAGACCTCAAAAGAGAAGAAGAATCTGACAAGCGAAGGGAAGATGTTCCAGGCGCCCCTAACAAATGTTCTTGTTGTGTAGCCAGACATCGGGCTCCGAAATGGCGCGTATTCTGCATTAGCATACAAACAAGAATTCGGGTGAAAATTATTATCACGATGCTTCGGTTTTATGCCGCCCTTTCTCCCTATTCATCTCCCTTCCGCAGAAGATCATTTTCAACGTGAAAAGAGGAGTAACGAGAAAGAAAATTTTGCTACTTTTATACGATAAATCACAAGCAAACTAAGAAATATATTTCTCTCGCAGGCTGAGAAATTAATAATTAAAATTAATATATTTCAAATAAAGGTAAATTGTAATAGGACAAGGTAGACTCAACATTAGAGAAGAATTCCAGTAGTAATGGAAAAAATTCGCTCTTATGACTTCTAAATTACATAAATCATGTTAATTATAATGAAAAACACATTACATAAAAATTAAAATATTGGATGAGATTATGAATAATAGTGTTTAATCCGGTCTTAATTAGATTATTTGTTTTTGATATTGTTAATATTCCCTCTGTGTACTCAATAGAAACGGTTTTTGGAGTAAAAAAGGGATTCGTCATTTATCGACATATTTGCCCACGAAAGTAAACGAATCCCGTAGCGATATCATCTTCTCTTCTTTTTACAGATAAAATCCACAGTTCGCGGTAATTTTTTAGATGGAATAGGGAGAATGAAGTGGAGTGCGTTCCGCCATAAGGTGGCTCTGGAGGTTAAAGCGTGGCTGTAAAAAATTAAAAGCTGTTTCTCCAGAACTATTCCCCCTTTTCCCGCCCACCAAAGTAAAAATTCCCCAAAGGATCTCGACGTCAAACGCGCCCATAAAATTCCACCCATTCCCGCCACAATTTCATTAAGACGGTATATACTACAATGTTTTGAAGTTTTGCGGTAATCTCTCGACACATAAAAAGAAAATTGCGCGTGGGTGTGTGCGCGTGTTTTCATTTCTTCATTTTATTCTCACCCTTCATCTTGAGGGAACATCGTCTCTCTTCTTCCCTCAGATATTCATCTCTTTTTTTACAGGTTTCTATTAACTCTCGCCTCATAACCTTCCTCTCCGCTTAAATGTACAGCAATTCAAGCGGTTAAACGTTCACCTATCTCTTCCTTAAATGGCTTTAATTCATCAAAGTAAAAGAGTTTTAAACCAATTTCATAATTAGCAACTAATGATTCTTATATTTAACATTTATTCAACGACGAACTTTTTATCGTAATAATTTTTAATTGTATAATAAATTTTATCTAAATATAATCATAAAAATTCATATTTTCTTCGTAAAGAACTATGCCAGAACTGTTCCTGTGGTATATATATTCACTTCGGAATATAAACAAATCCTCAAATTGAATCACAAATGAACCGATTTGAATAGATATTTTATTCGATAAACAATTATATCCCGATCACTGAAAATCGATAAATTCCAGGAAGGAGATAACGTGCGAGAGTATTGTTTCACGAAGGTAAGTATTTTCTTAAAATTTTTGGTCTCGAACTTAATAATCATATTTTATCTGCTAATAAAATCTTTGCTTTTTATATTCTGGAATTGCCAATTTGGTGACAGAGGAAAATGGGTGGACTGCGGGAGGAAAATAATGAAAAACGTCAAATCGTATTTCCCCTTTTCTCTTGTATCACCCATTTCCAAATTCAAGCTCCTTAATACTGCATCTCTTCCCTTACACTTGCAGTCTCTCTTGTATTCTCGGTTTAAAGCTTTTCCGGAGCTCAAGAGAAAATAAAAACCACTGCTGCGTCCATTTCTACTGATATTTCCGCTCCGTTTCATACAACAGGAAGTTCGTGAAAGGGCTACTTGCACATGGAGGAAACTCCTAAAAGGAAGATGCTACAGCGATGCACTTCTCTCGTTCAGACTTCTTGCCCATTCAATTAAATTGGCTTCACTACTGCACTCAAGAGACCTCTATGTATCAGCTCGTACTGGGAATTTTCTACGCCATTTGTTTTCCACACTTGAAAGAAAATATTTCCTTAAATTCATCAGCCCTTTCTGCCGCACACATTTTGCTACATTCTTCCTTACTCTGAACGAGCGTGTTTTGTCCCTTTAGTAACCTAGAATAGTGTTTTATAACAATACCAAGAAATTAGAGTGCGGACTTCTCGCCTTACTCCCAACAATCGCCAGCCATCTTGTGAAAATAGAATGTTAAAAATGACAGTTAAACTCACATTATGCTGACACCAAGACAATCATATTTCCCACAACATCCCTATTTTTTCGGCCGCTATTCTATTTAAGATTCTTTCTTTCAGTTTCTTGGGGAAGTAATTTTCTAGAAGAGTTATTTTATTAAATTCTTTAATTAATAATACTAATTGTGAATAACTTGGATATATAAACACTCCCTGTAGCATAAATTAAGTAATAAATATAAATACGAGCAGAATAAAAATGGAGGAATAGGCGATCAAAACAAATGATATAAAGATAATTAATGGGTTTAATGTAAAAAGGATTTTCTTAATTAATTATTTGATGAAAAAAGGTGAAGAAATAAATATATTTCACAACTAATTAAGAAAATTATGAAAATTTTCGCAATAATAATGTAAATGAACTTAATAGTTTTATTAAATTTATGATTAAAATACAATTCATAATGAATTTTCTTTTTATGATAACGAATATTTTCCATCAGAATAATGTCAAATTCAACATCTGCATTCATAATTTATTCCTGAACAATAATTTAATAATCACTATACATAAAATATTAATGTATCTTGGTAATCAATCGGAAATTAAGCAATACTTCCCCAAAATAAATAAAGTTCCATCTTTTAACCGAGAGAATTTTACTAAGAGATGGAAACCGGTTCCTCGAGAGGGATTGAATAAAAACATTGTTCTTCGGGAAAAGAAGAGAAGATTTATATTTTTAATTAAATGCAAGTATTCGATGAAAGAAAATAGAAAGTAATTCACTCTAAAAATGAATAGTAAAATTTTTCGCTTGAATTTTTCCGCAGCTTTAAAATAGTACGAGCTTACAGTATGATTTCACCTCAATTCATCCTAGTTATGGAATTCCCCTTCCATCAATCCTCCCCATCTCATTTCCCTTCTAATCCAATCTAACCGCAAACCCTCTTATTTGCCGACTGGGCGCTCCGTATTAAAACCCCTTCCTTTAATCCAGAGGAAACTCATGCAAATTAAAGTCGTTTTTTCGTCCGAAAAGTGACGATGGCAAGCCTTGAGACTAAAGGGACGGTTTGTGTGAGAGGGCCTTACAATGAACCTTTCATCCTATTTTCGGTTTCCGCCTAACACCTTAGCATGTTTTAACATGATACGTTAATTTGGGTGCTTTAAAAAAACAATGAAGGAAAGTAGATCCTTTTTCATTGAAAATTAAAATTATATAGTTACATCTTCACAAAAGTATGGAAAGCTTTCCAAGTATTTTGCAAACGTTCCATAAATCTGGGTACTTATTATAATAATCATTAATTTATTATAAGCTTATAGGGCTATAATAATGGTAATGTTATATTATCAAAATCTATTATATTTTAACTGATCTTCTTGATTACTAGATTTTATAAATACTTACTCGGCCTCGGGTGATTTTTACTACTATTCTCTGTGTAAGTATATGTACTGGAGCATAACAAAATACCAAGATTGCGCAATACTGCAAAATGACGAAGGAACTGAAAGAGCGGAAAAAAATACATGGAATGAAAATTAATATTAGCAGATGTAAACATATTAAGTTCTCCGGAAGGAAGTCTCAAACAAAGTGTATTTATTCTCTAAATGGTGTAAACATCTATGTGGTATCCAACTGCAAATATTTACACATTAAATAAACAGAAAATCTTAAAGAGGAATGATACGTGGAGATGACTGTTGCAAGGTTTATCGGAATATTCCCTTGGTGGTAAGGAACCTAAAACGGAGTGGAAAGTGTGTCAAGCGAAGGGTATATAAAATGTTAGGCTATAGTATTCAACCGATATTCGGTACTCTTTGGAAGCTGGCCTCATTGAAAGAATTGGAAACATTCCAATTGGACATTTTCATTTGGAAGAATTAAGGCTTGAAACTTAGTCGGCATACGCAAAATAACCGTGTGTTAGTAAAACGATAGCTCATTTGAAGTTGGAATTATTAGACAAAGAGGAAGACGTTGTGTACACAAAGTAAAATATACGATAAAACACATCGATGTCTATTTGCCGTTATCATCATATAGATACTAAGAAAGTTTATCAAGCCATTGGAAATAAAGGAATTTCAATGCCTCACACAGTTATGTAGCTCTGGTTTAAGTACATAATGGTGTGTCATAACCCTACCTATATTTTCAAGGCAACTCCTGAAATATTTTTATTAAATATTAGAACATTTTTTCCAATGCCGCTTTCTATATATAGGCTGACAGTAATAACTGGAATCCATTATTAAATAGTATATTTAGTGACTCATTATTATTATTATCTCATTATATATAAATATCAATAATTTTAACCGGTTAATAAGTTTTCACAAAACCTCCTCCCCTAAAAATATAATAATTTAAACCCTCCAAACCTTATAATGATAATAATAATCCAATAATTAAATAACTTAAAATAGGAAGCAAATGTTCATATTATTATTATTATTATTTATTATATTAGGATGGATTAAAAAAAAATCCTGAAATTTCATCACGCAAAACAGATAAATCTTATCATACTTCTCGATTCTACATGATAATTTCAATTTTTATAGTTTGACATACTATTTGACAAGCAAAGATGCACTCGTTTTTATCGGTTTCAGGTAAAAACACTTTCTTTTGCAACTTTTGACTTTCGTTTGTATTCCAAAGATTAACGGAATGGCTGATGACCAAAAAGCTGTACTGACTATAAACAATATAGCTATTAAGAAAGCATTCTTACTGGAGTTTCTTTCATCTAAATTGCTCCTGTATGCTAATTTCTTCCAACGATAGAATAACATAGGACTTTTCGGAACCTTGTACGTGTCACATATTCAAATCTGATCAAGAATTTGATGATATGAAAGGAAACATCCTGTTGAAAGAGAACAGATCGTTGATACTCATTTTTTTAAGTGAGCAAAAGGGCCGAGTTCATCTACGAAATGGTTTATTTGGTAAACTTTTGACAAGGGGAATTTGGAAGATGGGAATTCAAAATAGATGCGTTCCAGCAGAATGAGAAAGCGGTGAATCAATGACAAAGGAAGATCGTGCAGTGTTTGGGAAGAGAACAATGCCATGGCAAAGAATCACGTCCGAGACATCGAGATTGCTTCTGAAAAGAAAGGAATCCTCCTGCAGAAAACGTGAAAGCAAGGACGAAAGCCTTACCGAACAAATTCAAACTGGAGCTTATGATAAAATAAAATCTTGGAATCCATTACAAAAGTACCTCAAAGTAAATCTTTTATTTATTCCAACAAATCTAATTGAGTCGAATTTATTAAATATAAATTTACGGATTTCAATGAGAAGAACAGTTTGAAATGGAATGAAAGTCCTGATCTATTCTGTAAAGGAATAAAGTATACATAAGTATAAGTATATAAATAAGTTTTCATATCATTCCCGATTTTTTTTGCATATAATGCAAAGAATTACAAGATAATGGATCCATCCAAGTATATTAGAAAATTCTTTTTTATGTACACGTATTTACAGGTTTAAATTCTGAATATTGATGCAGTACAATTTTTGAAACGCCAATTAGCTACGTATCTACTACGATAGTTGAACACTATTCTTTTGCTTCGGAGTTAGAATTTTATTGGAAGTACATAAAATTATTTGAATCGTTTAATATTTTGTTATATCATTACCGCGGATAATATCATTGGTTACTATTCTTCTTCAACATGTTCAAAAATCATTTAGGAGACTAAACGATTTATACAGAGAGGATACAGAAACTATAAAGTCGCATCGAGCATTTTGTTAATTCAAAAATCGTTCATTTTTTTAGTGATGAATATGGATTAATTATTTTTGATAAAATTGGTAACTTTATAGGATAATGGCTAGTGCTTTCAATTTCTTTGTTAAAGAACTAGTCGCTAGATTAAATAATAGCTATATATTCGGAATAAATTAAGCTCTTTCCCTAGATATTTGTAATCACATTCAGAATCTTTTTGCATGTCAATAATAATACGTCATCTTGATAATAGATAAAATTTGTAGAATATAAAGAGAAAAATATTGGAGTTTTAGAGAAGGAGTCGAGAATATAAATAGGAATAGAATGTTGATTAAATATTACTTGCAAAAAAAGTCAAACCGAGGACAGCCAGTTTACCCGAAACCGACACATGTAACGGCTAAACTAAAATATCCGTAAAAATCATTGTCAGTGTGCTGCGCATTTTAATGGCTGTTCATCTCTCCTTTTACAAAAGTGCACCGCACGAGGGGGGATAGCGGATTCCCATCACAAAAAGGAACGCTTTTGGATTGCGACGGCCTTCCATCACGCGAACAGGATGGCTGACGGGCCGAGTGAGAGTTTACAAGGACCAACAGGGAGGTCCAGTCTCGGAAAGACGTGGGAATCGGTTAAGGACAGTTGGGTGATTGACGTCGGCGAAAAGTAGGAACAATTGGCGATCGAGATATTCCTGTCGAGAAAGGGTAATTTAGATCGGAAGAAACAGTGAGAGAAGATATTCAATTTCCAAACTTAAACTTCGGAGTATTTTGCCCGTCACACTTTACAAGGAAACATCTCGTACATTTCGCATTGAAAAGAAATAAATATTCGTCATGCTGGGTGGAGAAAGAATTAAGATTTTTTTAAGGAGCAATCAAGGAAACCTCTAAAAAGCTGCCCTTATTGCGATACTTGTATGAGTAGTTCCAGTTTTCTTTCAAATAACGAATATGGGAATGATTTATGATAAAAAGAGGTATGATTATTATATGGAGCATAGGAAGGGATATGGGAGGTGGGAAAATGTTAAAGGTCCACTATACCAAAAAATCACTAAAATGCAAAAAAAAATCATTTCCGTGTAAACGTATATTTGAATGAACAATTGATAAAATAATAGTATTATTTCGCTCATTCTCGTGAACTTTTAGTACATATTCACGATCCCTCCTAAAGATGAACCATTGACATGATCCGAAGATGACAAAGAAAAATAAATATCCTATATTTAAACTTCCGTTTACAAGGATTTAGGATAAGAGAAGTCAATATTTCGCAATCAATAGCTGATAATCTTCCATTTTTCCTTATAGGACCTATTATAGGACATTTCATATTGAAATATTCTTTAAAATTTAATCTGCTAAATTTCAAGTTGCGTGAGGATCGTACTAAAATACGAAAAGGAAATGAAGGCTACCGTGATTACTAATTTGAAACGGACGAGGAATTTCCAAGAAAAAAAACAACCGGTTTTCACGTGAATGGGATTTAATGAAACAAGCGTCTTCATTTTTCCACGTGTTTTATCTGGAAATGTTCGACATCTCATTAGTACAGATGGAAGACACATTTTTTGGCGCACGTTTTTCTAGCGAGAGTTGGAAGCAATTAGAGATGAGAAAAGTATTTTCGATAAAACATTGCGAAACAGAATTCCATCGCCATTGATGGTCATTAGTTAGGGCGAGATGACAGGAGTGGAAAAAATGTGATCGACAATCCTAAAAACGGAAGAGTCCTCAGAGGAGGGGATGAAAGACGTAAAAGGAGAGGATAAAAGTGGGAAGGATGAGCTCTAAAAAGCACATTGCTGAGCACAACCGCTCTTGGTGCACAGCCATAAATGGCGGCTTCTTTCAAAAGGTGACCACCGCCGTCGAAGAGGAAAATCCAATGGAGAAAAGAGTCCGTCTCAGATATTTATACTTATTTTCCCGAGGAATTCCCTCGAATCGCCATGTATGACGCGAAGAGAAATGAAAATAATGAGTGCTAAGAGATTGTTTGTTCGGAAAAGCGATGATTCGCTAACAATTGATGATTCTCCGAGAATGATTTGACGGGATACGAGTTGAACAGGTATCCGAGGTCGATCGATTCTTTAAGATTAATCCTTCAATAACGTCGAATGAGAGCGATGAAATGAAAGATGACACCGCCAACTGCATTCTTGATGATTTTGATGGATTCTTGATCTGTGAAATTATTCCCTTGACATTCAAATATCCATTGAAGAGAGATTGAAGCTATCGGAGTCAAAATATTTAAAGATACTCATTTGAAGATTTAAAATCTCAAGTCAAATAAGGTCTGCAACAACTTAGAGGATAATTATTAATACGTTCATATATTTCTTAGAATTTTCAACTTATTCTAGAAATGTTAATATTCAGAAAAAATTGAATATAGCAACTATATGAAAAATTACTTTAAATTTATCCCATACAACTCTATTTAAATGCAGAAATGGATCTTAAATTACCATTCATCTCCCGTTACGGACGTTTGAAGTTTGCCGTTCGAGCGAACAAAGAAAAATTCCGACTACGGAAATCCCATCCGTCGCATTTCCCCTTCCACTTATTCAGGTTTTCCGATACATTAGTAGCAGCAGTTATGATGTTAAATTCCTATTTCGTGAGGACAAAGGCGAGTTTTATTAATATTCTTGCTTTCCCACAATCTTTTCATTTCAAACGACCGAGCGTTTTCCCTTAAAAGGTTTAAAATTGTATGGTCATATATAGCTTATTTCCTTCCCATTATAATATTCCTCATAAAACGTTTATGTCCATCTACAACGATAAGCATTCTCATCGATATTTTTGTATTCATTGGACGAAAAAAAATATACGTACATCATTGATGTTCATTCCAAAGTCTCTCTCCGAGATGAAATCAGTTTAAGCAGTAGAGCAGCTGCAAACTGTTTGCATCCACGAATATACGTAAATAACTTGACATACTTTCAATTGATTCCCAAGGTTTATAAATCATAAAAGTCTCTGGATAACAAGTTACTATTAGTAAATATAAATATTTCTATATATATTAATTATGTTAAAGATAAATTCATGAGTGTATATGTTGAGTAAATATATACAAAATGTAAACGAAATATTTTTCTTACACAACGCTTACAAAATTACCAATTGGAACATAATTCATTCCTCTAAATTGACAAAAATATACATTAACAGAATATGATCTAATAAAAAACGAAAATATTTTGTAGAATAATTTTTTTCCATTATAATTCTGTTCTTTAATTTGTTGTCTGCTCATATCATGAATATTTTGATTTTTATCTTTTTATATTCTCTTGTATTTCTTCTATAGCTCACTTTAAAATAAAATCATAATCCTCCATATTTGACCTTCTTTTGTCTTCACATTCTTTTAGTATAATGATCACACAACCGATGGATTTTTTACTTTATAAACTCACAAATATCACGAAAAAATAAAAGGATAATTCTTTTCCGTGAGATTCAAGACTTTTATTTCTAAACAGGAATAATTCTATACCCTTTCTGAACTGATAATTAATTAGTTGTAATGACGTACTATTACACCATCTATGGATTCGAGCAATTTAACTCATCTCAGAAAATTGAGCAGTTTTTCTTTTAAAGGCCACATGATTGAGACACAGGCTAATATATTTAACATGAGATTCACTTTATTTGTTCTTCGATAGCTTCTTCTCAACTTTGAATTTCAGTTATCAATGCATCAACATACCGAAGAAAAGAAAAATTACAAGGAAATTGCCATTCCTCACATAGTCGTTTTCCTTAACTACGTCTGGTAGGAAAAAGAAAATATTACCTACGGTGACTTAAAATAAGCAATTACTATTAGAACCTCAAAGGCAAAGAACGTAAATTGCTTGTTCGAATACATAGTCTTCCATTCACATTAAAAATAACAAAGCTTTTTGTATGATTTTCCGGGCCCACCCTTTCCCAATCTGGTTCTCTCTTTTTGGACAATGGAATCTCTTTCCGAACATCGATGCAATAATAATTTTCAAACCTGACCAAAATATAATTTTAGGCTTCCCGCAAAGTATGTACAACAGGAAGTAAGATAAATTCAATCCGTGATGAAAATTCGAATAACCATCAATGAGATCTCCTTCGAGGAGGAATTTATAATTACACAATTTTTCAGTAAAACAATATATAGAAAATAATAAATTATAATTTAAATAACTAAATTGTAAACTTATTTTAAGTACTTTAGAATCTAAGTATTTCTCATAATTTTGTTTTAGGGGGAATCACGAGCATAGTTTAATTTAGATTTATAGCAGTAATTCTCTATAACAAGAGCCCGTAAACGAACTCAAAGAAAGTTTGTAAAAAAATTTGATATAGGATGTAAAATATTCATTAGAGCTGTTGTAATCTTATGAATTCAAGTATTTTATTTAGGGCAACTTTCACAATTAACTCAGTGAATCAAAACCAATTCCAGATAGAAAAATTCTTCTCGAATCTGAGTTCTCGGCGTCCAAGGGATTACATACTAATACTAACAATCTGCATATTATTAAGAATTTCAGCATGAAATATGAACGTTTTGTTGAATTTCGTGACATGAAAATTTTTCCTTGACGAAAACTAAGATAGATTAAAATTAGATATAAGGTTACTTCATACAAATAAACAAGTAATTTAGATTCATGTAGAATCGATTGTCAAATTATATATTATGTTTCAAGAGGAAGCAATCTACCGGGACTCTCACCAAATATATCGTTTCATAAAACTAATAATGAAATAAAGAAAAGGAAGTCAAATATACATTTCTGTAGTCATAAATAACATGTAGTTTCAATGCAATAGAAGTGCTAAATATAATGTTAATCATATAAAATTCAAATAATAATTTTAGTGGTATTACGTATATTTAGCGTTTAAAACTTGGTAAGATATTTATATGATTTTTAGAATAAGATAGTTAAACATATGAATCATAGCATCGAAATTTTACATTAGGATACGTGGAAAATCATTCCAGTTTTAGAGACCGAAGAAAGGAACTTCAAAAGGAAAGCTTATATCTTACTGAGAATTATATAAAGTATAATTATATATAATTTATCTAATTACATAAAATTCTACATCTTGCAGATTGCTAGGCCAAAGAATTCATTGCCCTCTTTCTGTGCGCGAATTGAAGGGTTGTCCTGAAGTAGGTTTAATAGACTACCGAAACCGATGACCCGATCCTAAGAGTTTTCCTTATGGAAGAGAGCCGTACTCGCCCATGAATTTTTCTGCAAAACCCTACCAATTTTGATTTCAGCCAATGGGAAGCCCTTAAACGACTCGATCCGACGTCACCCTCGGGTAGAAATAAAAAGCTTGTTTATTCGCATCTTGCGCTCCATTCGTCTCTTAGCGAGGAGCGTTGTCTCCTTCACGTCCCTCCTGTCAACGAATAATCTACACCTTGCCCTTTGACCTCACACATATTCTTCGGGAAAACGTCTTCCGAGAGGTTAAGGTTTGATTCTTTGCCGGAGTTTTAAGACGTCGCTATGGGGATATACCTCTTTCGTCTTTTCTCTCGGTATCGTAAAAATACCCCTCGTAATTTCTTTCTGTGGACGCAAATGAATGCAATATGAAGTATTTAGCGGCACAAACGTCTTGAAAACACGCCACCGCATGACGATTAAAGGGCGAGAGGAGATAGCGAATTCATGCTAAAATAAAACGGTCCTGTGAAGAATTACTCACAAGCGTAAATTACATCCTCTTTAGTTAACGACCACACAGATCCTGCCTCAGGCCTCGGATCCCTCTAACACCGCAAAACCTTTTCCCTTCCAAAGACATTACAACTTTAACCTTCTCGTCGCTGCTATAACCCCATTGCCACTCTTCCAAACGAACCCCATTCCTTCATACACAATCGACTCAATCCTTCACTTTCACCTCCACCAATAACAAATTACGTTATGTTATAATTTTTCTACTTTCAAGCGTTACTTATTCTACCAAAAAATATCAATACTTGGAAATAAGAAATTGATCGAAATTCATAAAAACTATTAGTTTTCACTTACAAAACATGCGAACACCTAAATTATGATCAAAATGCATTCATTGTGTTTTATTTCATTAACGTACTTATTAATGCAAACTTCAATATAAAGCTTAATTGCACATTTGATTTGTCTCCGTTACTATACTCTTGCTTATCATGGAATAAACAAATAAGGTTATTCAAGTACCCTACTAAAAAGATACAGATTTTTTCATTACGAAATATAAACATATTTTAAATAAATTTAAAAAATCATTTGGAGTAACATGGAAGGTAATTTATCCTACAAAAATAAGGCTGAAAGTTTTGAATGCCAGTAAATTATCAGATACTATATCTATGTTTATTATCTAAACACAATATTACTTGAAAGAGCGATTATCAGTTCTACTATATGAATAAAAATACTCGATATTTACTTGACGTAGCGCTTAAAGAAATAAAAATTATCGCACAGTTTGTTTTAATTTCTCCTGTGCAGTTCACTCATGTAATTTATACGCCTCTTAGAACCATTAAAACGGGTAAAGAAAATGGCAGCAATGGTTCTTAAATGAGGCTTAAATCCGCGTCGAGACAGGAATGGCGGATGTTATGCCCTAAACTACTGCCACCAGGAGGCTCTGATTAAAGCATCGTTAAATTATCTCGCGGTGTACGAAAGAGAAAGGGGACATAAAAGGATATTGACGATAAACGCTTTATATTGCGTTCGAATGAAATCCATGCAATATTATTGTTTGGATCGGTTGAAATCTCCGCTTTGGAAGATGAGGCCATCGAGGACTAAATGAATTGTCTTTACAACTTATTGCAGATTCTTATTGAACAAACACGAGCATTTCCATCGTCACTTATATCCATGGGAAATTTTATACTTTTATCGATACAAATTACAATAATTACATTTAATCCTCCCTTTTCCACGTTATCGAGAAAAATATTAAAAATAAAACATGTTGCAAGTAGCATCTACGTCGATCCTAACTGAGTATTATCTATTATATTATCTCTGAGTATCTTTTTATGAGAATTGTTCAGCTCAACTCTCTACGCTTTATCCTTGAATCAGCTGATGGTGATAAATCCGACTCATTCACATTGCCATTAATGTGTTTTAGTGAGTAAACATTTTAAAAATACCTTTTAAACGACATATGGATGTATAACTACCTCTCCATAAACAATTACTTTAAATTTTCTTCTAAAGTAATCATAAATCATCTTTTATCTTTCCTATTAATTGGTTTACCGCGAAGACCCGGTCTTAAATTCAAGTGATATCACCAAAGTACCTCCGAGGCTCACCAACTCCTTAGTTAAAAGTATGTTTTCTCTCTTTACTGCCTCCATTTTATTTACAGCGCAAATATTTTACAATGCCGTCATAAACATGTCTTCCACTGCTCCTCACAACTTTCGAAGGAGCGTTCGATACCGTTTGAATTGGAGGAAACAATCCTCGAATATAGAGAAAAAGAGAGCTCGTAAAACGTAATGGAGCGTCCTCGGTTAAAAGACATGGCTCCTATCTTTCCGTAATTGACTACGATCCCCTTCCTATACGGAAGGGTCCACCTCTTATATTACCACTTTCAATTGCAACCTCGTTAAGAATTATATTCGCCAACGATTCTTATCTTTTGCCTTAAAATCGATGAGTCTTGAGTGTACAATGCATTTGGAGAAGTGCAATAAGAGGGGCGGCACTTCAGCTGGAAGCAGCTGTGGCCACTGAGTGGTCTGCTTGGCTTTGAGAAGTTTTCGCTGAACTGCTTCCCCATGAATGTGGACTTCCAATCCTATAAAGACCAATGCACTGAAGGTTGTTAAGATTAGATATTGCGTATGTGACTAGGAAAAGTGACAAGTACATCGATCTCATATAAGGTAGACGCTTCAATAAGGATATTTACGCTTTTGATGCGCCTTTACTATTATTTATTAATTCTAATATCGTTGAATATATTTAATGAAAAAACAGTATTTAAGAATTTTGATTATATACCTAAAAGAATTCTTGCGCATATTAAAGACGATTAGATTTTTAATTTAACATAAATATGAACTCTTCAAAGAATCAATAAATTCGATGTTTAAATAATCCACTAATTGCATTTATTTATGGAGAATTAGGGTCGTATAGAAGCGAATCACCATAAATTAATTTATTTCTCAATTTGATAACAAAAATTGCATGAAGTGTTTTACTAGAATATAAACGCAAATAAATGGATGAGTAACTTAAATAACTAGATTAGTTCAACTTAGTTTACCGCATAGGGCTTTTAGTGTATACATAGGACTCAAATGCAAGTCATTTCGGTTTAAGAAAACGGGGAATGATTAGGCAAAGTTCTAACCCCTACTTCTCGAGAGGAAATTGGTTAACAAGGATTCCATTGCTCCAACACCGAAACGTTATTTTACACAAAAATGATATCATAATTCAATCAAAGGAGAACTTTTCATCACATTGCTTTACTTAGAAGGAATGAGTAAATTTCTGTAAAGTACATCGATTGTTGAATACCGGAAATACTTGCTGGAGGTACATATGCCAAACGGGAAATTGAATCCACGTATTTTTAAATCATCCTGAAATTGCATTTATCATTCACTACAAAAGTAAAATTATCACGCATAGCTCACTAACGCAAACGCACTTTGGGACGTTTCTCTACAAGAGAATATTTCTGGTATTCCCGACACAAAGCCACTCCTCGAACCTCCTCTTTGCAGATAAGACACAAAAAATTGTTCCCTGCTATTCCTACTGAGCGGTATCATTCGCCAGTTAAAAAATACAGGAACGCGAAGGAAAAAAGAAATCGAGTGCGATTCATCGCTCAGAGGAAAAGAAAACATTTCATTCCATACGAGGGTGTATGTACAAGGAAAGAGAAAAATTTTCGGGAGAGGAGACCGAACAAGAAATGGAGTGTGCGTGGAAACAAGACCATGTTTCCAGAGCGAAGAGTTAGGAAAAGGGAAAAGAGTAGAAATAAACAAAGAAAAAATAAAGAAAGGGAGTGATATTGCAGAAGAGGAGACGACGGGTAAAATCAGACTTTCCGTGAACAATATTTGCTCATCTCTCTCGTGCTGATCTGGTCTGCACCGAACGTGTCGTTATGCAGGGAGAAGGGGGGGTGGTATTCGCCTTCCGCTTAGAACCTCCTCCCCCCTCACGAACGCATGTGTGTTCAATTCCAAAAGCGGCATTATGCGCGAGTATCAGCCCTGCAGCCAAACACACTCTTTCTCTAGCAACTTCCCGAGCCGTTATACTGCTGAGACACAGCCCACTCGTTATTTGAGAGTATATTGCTCTCGTAAATTGATCTCGAGAGGGGATTACGTAATCGTCTGACTATCCATCAATCTTCGCACCACCGGAGCCTTTGACGACCAAAAGCATACGGACCAGTAAAAATTTGAGGCAAACAGTATATGCGACTCTAGTTCATTTCACTACTGGAAACAATTCAATATGGTACTTTTTATCTGCCGTGAAAAGCCCTTGTCTTTTCTATGCGAGGCGCATTGCGTTTTATCTCCGGGAGTCGTACTCGGGCACTTTGAGAAAGGATGTTAAAAGTACACTCGGTTTACACTTATCAGACAGAGTACTCCAGGTCTCAAAAACCGGTTGAGTAAACAAATTGGGCCCTGAGGAAAACTTGACATAAAGATTTTACTCCTTGTTAAGTTTTTCTCATCGGCTTCCTGTTTTCTGAGCTATGCAAGCCGAAGATTCCTTTCCGCAGAGCTATCAAGTAGTCATGGAATGGCTGGAATAATGATCCCCGATGACAGGACACTGAAAAGCTCTTAAAAGAAGTCAACCAGCATGACCTCGCGACGCTACAAACCTGTTTCTTGTTATTTTTTATTTTACTCACAGGCCATTTCTCATCGGCACAAAGGGAGTTATTTTAATGCCGACGATATTTGGAATTAATGCGAATGATGTTAATCAGTCCAATGGAGGCCTCTCGTTTAAGTTTTTTGACCGCCAGAGTGACCTTTAATTAAGAGCAAATTATATATAGAAAAACGCCCTTGACAGAAGCCAAACCGGTACCAAAGCAGCCATTTTGATCGCATGGGCGCCTAAAAACTGGTATTTGTATTTTCACCTCAAGCGCGTCATTAAATGGATTACTTATGAAGTCTCATTAAGGGATTTAAGAATTTTAATTTACTCCTTTAAAGGTTATTTCCAACTTTCTGAAAATTAAGATAAAGCACTGAATGTTTTCTTCAATTTCATCGAATGCAATCAATTCTTTCAAGAAATGCTCCGTTAAAAATTATAACTACAATTGAGAAGATAAATTTACCGCAATCATACGTGAAAAATCTGTTTCTTAAAATGCCTTCATAATAACATCTATTATTCTAAAAATATGAGGATGTTTTCCTTGAATTTATTATTTTAGAATATTTCTACATTACAAAACACGGAGTTCACCTCACTGTCACCATGAATTTACCATTAGATCACCTTACTTTTTATTCCTTAATGATAATTGCACAGAAACTGACAGATGAGGAGTGGTTAAGATATTCCGAATTTTATATATATCAAATAATTGCATTCTTTCCCTTTTTTCATAATTCCATAGAGTGATTCTATATTTCTAGGAATGGAATAAGGGTTAAAAATTAAGTTCATTACATCTATTTCTGCGATAAATGGCAGAAATATCGTATCGAAAAAGGGTGTTGGAATATATTTGGCCCAAAATAGGATTTAAGGGCTACATTTTAATCAAGCATCGTGTATATATCATTATACTTTTATATACTATACATAACTAAAATCCAATAAATATCCTAAACAAGGGTTAAAAATATTGGAGGTAATCAGAACCTAGGCTAAGAATACCATATAAATTAGGATGTATTGAATGGTCTGAAAATTTCACTTTACTTGATAAAATTGAATCAGCAAATTGCAAAGAAAGATAATTTAAGGGGTTCATTTAAAAAAATTTTCCATTATTATGTAAAGAATAACGAAAATAACTATCATAATACAGAAATAAATAATTATAAAATTAACTAATGAAAATATTTATTTCTATGTGGACTATTCCTTTCGGAAATAAAAAAGAAACAATTTATTTTTGAATGGTTAAGGGAAAAGTTGAGGAAAAAGAAACTGCGATTCTTTGGACGGCTGTAGTGTGAACTGAAGATACTTTACTGAATTTAACGAAGTTTCTTTTCATCGTCCATAACATGTCCAAAATTTCGGAGAGAGGAGTAGTTGAGTTTTGAGCTCGATCTTTTTTACAGTTTTCAAAGTGCTTTGAGTGCCGCATAATCATTTACAGATATTTACAAAACTAGTTACAGATGCACTTACATATGAAACCCATTAAGGAATATATAGATGAGAACAGAATGAATCTAATTTAACAATGTCCATAAATTACTTCTTGGAGAGTTAAATACAAGATTAAGTTCACTTAGGACTCTAAGTTTAAATCAAATGTTTCAAAACATCTCTTTATTTCTAAATGAATTGCGTAAATGCAGAAAATTCTCTTTCCATCGGAAAGTTTCTCCTCTCCCTCCATGCGGCAAATTATCGACATCTGGGGATAAAATGGAAACGTCACGCCTTCAGAAAGTGACAATACGGAGGTGGAGAGAAATCAGGGGGGATTGTCAGGGTCCCTGCGGGAATGATAGGACAGAGCGTGGATTAAGCTCCGGGAAGTGCCGGAGGCCAATTCCTCATTCCCCGGGAGGCGAGTTTCCCGCGAAGGATTACCGCGTCCACGCTCAGTGTTATTCTGAAGTGGGATTAAGGGAGGAAACGAACGTGCCCGCAATGCCAACGTGAGGCATGAAAGGAGAGATTGCGAGAGAAAATTGTGGTGATTACAGCTACATCTCCCAATCTTCCGCAAAAATATTGGCGTGGAGAGTCAGTTTTGGCACTGAAAAGTAGTTTGTCGTTAGTTGGACTTAAAAGGATTCCCTTTCCCAATTTCTGCTATGAACGCACCCCAAATTTCTTCCTCATATTCGCCATGGTGGATGTAGCGTGATACGAGTAAATGAAATTTTCCCCGAAGTCGGCATTCAACCTTCGTAAAATTCCTTTTGTTGGATTCATATTTCATAACATAATGTTGATCATAAAACTAAATGTTCGATCACATTGAAATTACCTACAATGTCATAAATTTTACTTTGCAAGACATCTCCTAAGCACAAAGTATTTCTTAGTTACACATTTCAAAACTATATACTTCAGAAAAGTTGTGAGGAAGATACTTAAAGAACAGTGGAAATTTTCATCTTAATCATTCTTTTTCCCACTACTTTCATCCTTATTTACATATCACACATCTCTTTCCATCCTTATTTGCAGTGTCATGCAATCATACAATTTTCATTAACAGATTCAACAGAACATCACTTAAATTCAGACCTAGTTTCTTCATCTAATTCTCATTATGTATCTGTTTTTATTTCCTAAAATATGAAGGATCAACATTCAGCAATCATATATATATTCTTTTATTAAACTATATTAACCAATTGAAAAAGTACCTTGTTGTAACTACATTAAAAAACTGAAACTGAATAGAACGTAAAAATTAATTTGAAAAATCTATTAACTGACAACCACTATTTGTGTCATTCACTTTGAATAAATTCATACAAACTAGCTTTCATAATTGCACCTTGAAATGAAAATTTCCTAACAACGTAATTATGGGAAATCTAGAATACCGGAACAATATTTACCATCCAACTTCAATTTTAACTGAAGAAGTAGAACTTTTTTACCACACTGCCGATCAATTTAAGATTGTTTCGTTCTAAACAATAAGAGATTATTTTTCATCACCTTAAAGTACATTTCGCTTAGAAAAAGAATGATTGTAGTTTTTGTTAGGAATCTGAAAAAATACGATCGTCATTATTTTAAAATTATACCTTTTTTATATAAAAATTTCTGAAAATGATTTATTAATTATCCATCATAGATTTTTTCTACTTACTGGACTTACAAACTTCTATGAGACTTTGTCTTAATACCCTCTCAAGATCGAAAGGTAAGTGACAAAATACTTGTATCTGCGGATACTAATATTACATTTATTCGTCCAAAACCACTTTCTTTGAGAAACGTTAAGTTGATCTTAAGATATATCTTAACATTTCCCAAAGTCATAAAGCACTCTGCACTGTGATAGAGGATAGAAATTTGTATTCTAGTAGACAGAAATTGATTTCTTCAATTTACACCAATGTTGTTCATTTTAAAGATAGATATTTTAAATTTCACATGATAATTTTAAAAAAGCTCGAATATGCTTTTCCACAATTGCATACTATAAATGTAACAATTTTACTGAGAGAAAACAAAATTCCCTCAATTATTGACCAGATATCTCTAACTTATTTGGTTCTTACCCAGCAAACTGTCTATACTAATACAAATTAATCTTATATTCTAACACAGAAAGAACTCACCTGCAAGATTCAAGTATTTTTCAAATACCATATATGTAATAAATTATTTTATACCCAAAAATTAAAAAAATTAAAGGTATATAATTAAAACATACGTACTTTATTGTTCAAAATTGGGCCAATTAATTTCTTCTCATTTTTTGTTAAAACGAAAAGACGAGATTATCCGTATGTAATACATTAAAATCAGTAAATAATTCTATTTAATCTATAGCGTACTACTTAAATAAATTAAACAGGCTCATTATTTTCGCTTAAGAACATTGTTTCTTTTAGTCGATCGAAAATGATTAAAAAGAGGGAGATAGCAATGAAGCAGTGGGATCCACCTTGAATATCCATTGCAGTCAGATGTTTATAAACAGGGGGAAGTGATAGATGAACGTTAGAAGTACGTATCTCCTTCCGTTATGACTTCCCCCCTCAGATGCCCAAGGGAGCTGCAAAACGGGAGGGCGGCAGACTAATTCTGAAAACATCCTATCGCCCGCTTATAAACAACAGCTTGACGGATATACCAGGCCACGGTGTTAATAAAAAAATACAAAACCCCTACAGCTCTTTTTGAGCGCGGCTTCAGCTTAGGAAGAAAGGGAGAAAATCCTCCCTCTTCCCACTGGAGAGAGAAAATTTGCATCGAGTACACGTTCGCGAACTAACTAATCATATACAAAACCAACCTAATCCGAGCAGCAGACTCGGCAGATCGAAAAAACTAACATTCGTACGAGAGAAAAACAAAGGGAAATGGTGGAAAAGAGGAGTGGAGTAAGGAAGAAAAATCAGGCGTTTCTATAGTTGTATCAACAACGCAGCTCCCAAAATTTAATTTCCTAATCTCGGAGATTTTTAGCTGCTCCTTTCTCGAAATAATTTCATAAATAAATTCATATAATTCAGAAGTTAGGTTCTTTATAGAATATTTTTATTTGTTGACATTTATCATATGAAAGAGTAATCGAATAACCGTAAGCTTCATAAGATAGCATCCCAGGACACCTCTTCTTTAATACTTCGAAGATTAGAAAAATACAACTGACAATATCAATGAATTCTCGTTTAAAAGCTATAGCATCAATACGTAGTAAGAGTCTATGAAAATAATTTTCATTAATATCTAAGAACATAAAAGAATTAATGTAATCCTGAACCTTAGAATTTAGGATAACATTCATGATTGCAGCTTACAGTTACTAAATATTATTTTATATCTCCTTTACTGTAAACTAAACTATCTTGAGGAGATAATGCAGAGTGGAATGTGTTTCTATGCGTGAATTGTACACCGATTATAATACTTCAATGAAGTGAGAACACGATGGCATCGTGCGATGCGGTATTCATTTTAAACGAATTCATTTCAACAAGAGAACGTGTGTATAAAGTACTTAGGCAAAATCGTCGCTTTCTTTTTGACATAACCTGCGAAAGAGAAAATGCGAGAAAGATTTCGCGTGTTTGGACGTCTAATCTCTTTCACGGTCTTGATCTGCATAATCCTACCAGAAAGGAAGACACCGAGTTCAAATTACCTAAGCAAAATGCATAGCACTGAGACTACCCTTCGCCAGTTTTTTCCTGTTCACACTATCGTGTTAAGGCAGTCTTTTCTTGGTGCGCAACAATCCGGATAACTCCTTACCGCGAAGTGTCTTACGGATTTAATCCCCCATTGCCTCATCCCGCTACAGCACGACATATTCCCTCTTCCAAACCTAATGGAAATAGCCCCAGGGGCTTATCCATCCAACCCCATTCACCCCTCAAAACCACCTCTCTCTTCACCTACCTTATCCATTCCTCACCCACTCAACCCTCTCCAATTCTCACCGAAAAAAATAATCTACCGCACATTTTGCGAACACGCACGCGCGCACAAGAGCCGCCGGCATAAGAAAATGTGTTCAGCCCTCGGCAGTGTAGTATATCCTTGTTTTCGGGAAGGGTTTCCAATTATTATTCATATAAAACCAGGGGATGACCCTGCTTCCTCAAATTAATATACGGCCATTGAAACTTCCGCGGTAGGCCATAATACAACGAGGAAAAGCCTAGTCCCCGTTTGTTTTGGCATGTCCCACACTATTCTCTGATTCCCACGGGAATCCCTCCTCGTTACACGTAGAACCCTCCTCACTTATCCCTTGTCTAGCATTCTCCTCTTACAATGGCCAATCTCGGGATTTATTGGGAGACGCGGACACTCGCTCTGTCTCCAGATTATGAGTCCTCACAACACACGATGCCATATCTCACTCCGAGAATATCCAAGGTGGACTAATTTCTTTTTGTTTAGCGTTTCCCGCGTGAAATTTCGGATTTAGGGAACGGATTCCCTGGGATCATGTCGTCTTTAATATGGGCAAAATAAGGTTGGGTCGAGAGAATTCTCTCACAGGATGGCTATTAATTCCAGAGGACGTAACGACTTAGCTGTGCCTTTTTCTTACACGGGAGTTAACTTAAACGTATTTCCCGCTAATATAAGACTGTGAGAACTACGAATATATTTCTCGCAAAATTATCATCCACTAACGTAATTTTTGATTAGGTTAATTTATGACAAGTCTTCGATCCAACTGAAGCTGTTAATTAAATATATCTATAAAAGAAAGTATCTGATAATATTTAATGAGGTGCTATTGACAATGATCCAAGAATTAAATTAACTATTCAAAACGATCATTATGAAATGCATTACTTCGAATATTGCAACATAATTAAAAATTATTTGGACAAATATTTATTATACTTTGTTATTCGTAATTTTAAATTTAAGGATTTTGAGTACAAAATAGGCAAGAGGCATAGCACAAATAAAAATATACATATTTATTCCACTCCTATGTCCTCAACATATGGAATCAATCATTTTATTATTTTATTTTAATATGTTCATAAGATGCAATTAAGAAAGATGGCATCTATCCTTGGCATTGAGTGATTTCTCTCTCTCTAATATTTAATTCTAGTTATCTAAACGATGAGGAATATTATGTCAAGATTAAGTATTGGAAATAATTATTATTGACTGTTACTTTAATGGGTGAAATAAAAATATAATAAGAGAAGTACAGTTAAACAAAGTAAGAAACATAAATAAAAATTCATTGTTTTATGTATGAGAATTTTAATAGGCGATTTAGATTCAGCTTGTCTTTCTATTATTATTCAAAAAAATTTGTTCGCAGCTTTTAAGAGCATGCACTTTAATAACTTTAAAAACCAAGCATTGATAGAATTGAAAATTATCTTTTCATTTCAACAAATTTTCATAAAGAATTTCGGTCGCTCTGAAAATTAAATTTTAATATTTCACACTCAAACTTATGCATATAACAAATCAATGTCCAAAAATCCAATGTACTTTTTTGATGTTTCGAAGAGAATATTATTCAAAATTTGGTAATTCATGAGCATATGTTTAGTCACTGAAACTTGTTTATATTTAAATTCTTCATTCATGATATAATATGCTTTTAATTATAAATCTGCCGATAAATGCTTAATCAATTTAATTAGATAGTGTCAACAAACACTGATAATATTATCAAAATAATAATTGATTATATTAGGAATTAAAAATGGAACTTTGAAGAAATCAAAACATTAGTTACAGAAATATGAGTCGGATATCTACTTTATGAGAAAAAATAGGATATAGAATGACTACCGAATATTAATTCATAGCTCCACCTCAAAAATAATATTGATATGCAGTAAAATACCATCATAGCGGCTAAAGAACGTATAAGACAAGATACTTGTAAACAGAGAATTTGATACACCTGTTTTATTTTGATTTCACAACACTTGGAAATAAAAATAATGAGGTATCAAAGATATTTTTAAACGCATTCATTTTATGTCATACGCATATATAATTAATATAAGAAATAAATTTTCAGATTGTGGTGAGTAGTGATTGGAAAAACTGTTTTTAATTTCAAATGTTTTCCATCATAAATTAGCGTTTTTAGACATTCTGGTTAACTAAGAGTAAAAAAATCCTCTTGGACCTAAAATCCATTATCATTATTCGTGTTCTAAGATTTCTTTTATGGTGATTTAATAGATATGACGAGCGATTCCTTCGTGCCAAGGTCCCCACAACGATCTGCATAGAGCCAAATGAGAACATAAGGCAAGAGAGGATCAAATAAAGGCTAGTGCACCATATGAGAGACAAAAGGAAGCAAGAAGACTCGCTGCACCGATCTCCCCACGTTTTCATGAGTGACATCTGAAGCGATGTTACAATTACATTGTGTACGGCTGGAGTTTGCCCTCGGTGTCCGATTGTGCTATCTGGCCGTCGGTTGGACTTGCGAATAAATACCCTGGACGAGCATTGTATATGCAGGGAGCGGTGTGTTCGAGGTATGTGCTGAGATGTGGGGGAATACGCGTGGACAGAAAATGTCTGGCCAAAGCGAGATAATGAAACGAGCCGAGTACCGAAAGAGGTGCACTTGGGGAGAGGGAGTAAATCTCAGGAAGGGGAGAGAAGGCTCAACATAACGACGGGTTTTTCTTAAAATGCAAATGCCTCTATAACACTGAATCGGCAAGAGGTAAGCAAACAAGGGAGGCAAATAATAAAAGTTTCTGGAAGAACATGCGTGCTTATTAAATTGTTCGATTCCATGTTTAATTCCGAGAATATTTAATTAAGCTTATGTATGCCTTGGAAATTTATGCATGTCATTCCAAACTGAGGAATCCACATCGCTATTGGATTAAATCCAAAGAATAGTAAATCAACCAAGTGCCAGAAAATGAAAACCAAAAAAATAAAAGTTTTCGAAGAAAATTAACAATCAACTGGTGTAAAATAAATGTTCATTAAACTATTGCTATAAAACTGTAAATTTCTTTTATTTATATGTGTTTATTTTTTATTTTTGTTCCCCGTTTGTAGAAGATTAAGCAGGGAATAGAGTACGATGACTACCAATAATGATTTGAGACTCGTATATTATCAGTTTATCGAGCAATATTAATGGTAATAATTTTTAAATTGAATCGATGACTATGGTGTTTTGAGATGGTTTCTTGTAATAAATTGAATAGAATTCCAATTTTCTCTCTGCTTGAAGTTATCGATTTTTAAATATTATACTAATTTATATATTCTAGGTTAATTCGTTCATCTTTAGTTATATGGTACAATCAATTTAGGATTCATTTAAATCTTTTTTAACTATCGAAGGAAAAGATAAAAAGCACTCATAAATTAGTTTCTCTGAAGTTATAGAGAATAAATAAATAAGCACTTTCCCAAGTTTTGGTTGTTGTTCAATGATTCATTCAGATCCAAATATTCGTATACATATGACATAGGGCAAAAAAAGTGTGTGTTACATTCATCTTCAAAATCTTCAAAATCAATGTAACATCAAAGATAAAAGAGATTTCAATTAGAGATTTGTATTATTTTTGGGTAATAAAAATATAAATGTATGAGATTGAATTTATAAAATACAGTATTTGATTCGGGATCTGCTTTAGATTCTCTAACGATTCATGAAATGTTGAAACATTAGCGATCGTAAGTAACCTCAAGAAAAGATTTACCATTCGATGCTGTTTTTCACTGTAATTCAGATCGGACAGAGATACAGCACCTCGCACTCCTAAGATAGACGCAATAAATAGAAGGCCGAGCAGTAAATTACTCTCAATAAATACATGATAGAAGAGTGGAGAATGTGAAATGCAAGGATGTGAATTCACCAGAGAGTTGTTCCACGTGATCTTTGTGAGAGGAGCATTAGTTTTCAAAGGGCCATGCGAAAGGATCTTTCGGTTGATCGATTTCAAATAGCACGAACATAGAAATATCACTCTACTCACTATAAAACAAGTCTATCATACACTAATCAAGCAGGTGCTTTACCTACATTCCTTTTGTTCTAAAATCTTTAAGAAGCATTTGTATATTTAGTCATAAATTTATTTATCCAGCAAATCATTTTCAAGGCGATGAAAGGATCTTTTCTATAAGAAACAGCATTTCAACATTCATTTACATTTATCAAAACGAATGAACTTTGCTGCTGAATTTGTTTGAAAAAAAAGCTTTGAACTTATTTCCTGTTGAAATTCCGCGATTTAATTTCTAGAAAGAGATTTACTAGCATTTTGTAATGTGACTGAATAAAAACAGAATACCTTTGACCCTCTTAATGTTCCACCGTCTTCATATTCTTCTCATTTTACTTATTCTATTTAAGATGAATAAATGTATATAATAGAAGTTTATCGAATTCGTATCTTTTGTTCTCACATTTCTATTTTTTGTTTGAATTGAATAATCGAACGAAAGAAGCCCTAAAAAAAGAATACTGTTCTCCTCCGGGATATTAATTTTTGCTTAAACTTTTTTCTATATTTTGGCTTTATAAATAGTTGTGAATTCAATGTTTGATAGATATTCTCTAATTGTAGCGAAATATAATTTATCTAGAGGTTGTTTAACAACAAACAAACTTTTAATTGATACTTCTTAAAAAAATTACTCTCACTAGTGCTTGAAGCTCTGACAACTGGAAGATTTAATTTTATATATTCTTGTTTCTATTTCCCTTGATTGAAATGTTTTCTCATAGTTATAATTCTAATAATGAGAATATTTCAGAATGGAATTTAAATTCATCATAATTTCGCCTAATAAAGACCTATGTATGTATGTATGTATGTATAATTACGAAATTAATTATGAATCCTCAAATCTAAAAATGTTTAAGCGATAAAAACTTCATTTGGATTTCGAAAGCTTAGTTAATTAATAATTAACAGACAGACGGTTAGCTCATTGCACTTTAATTGAGAAGCATCGCATCAAATCTTTACAATGGTATTACACATCGCTTTGACAATTTAATAAATTTCATTTTTTCTACTTCTGTTGCACACAAATTCGCTTCAACTCCATCAAAAATCACCCAAAAAGGAATTGTAGGTTTTTGTAACCGTATGGTTATAGTATCTTTACGCAAGTATTATCTCAATTTAATTACCTAGAATCTGTTTAATAAATTCGCTGAAGGTGATCACAGAAATGAAGGTTCTGAATATGAATTTCAAAAGATAATTATATTGATTCTAATGAAGAGATGCTATTCATCCCGCTTTAAGTGAGGGTTTTTCAAGGGATGGAGAAAAATTGTTCCTAGATACTTTAGATGTGAGCGGCACCCTGACCAAGATGGCACGCTATTACACGTGCGTTGTCGTGTCCGTAGAACTCGCGTGTCGTGGTGACATTTGCTTGATGGTAAGGAAATGATACATCGAGCAAGATGGAAAACCTTTTTTAGGAGGATATGGAAAGAAAAGATCTTTGGCGAAAAAGTGGAAATAGTGCATTGGAATGATTTGGAAAGAAAGAAGTGGATAAGAAATGATCGGAATATAAAGAAAGTGATATTTAAAGAGTAATTTGACGTAGGAGGCGAAAATGATGTTCAGGAAGGACTTTTGATGGTGGGGAACTATGGATACCGGAAATAGCAGAGGCATTAAGATAGCAAGGGTGGTATGGGTAACTGGAAAAGATCCTGAGAACAGATTTGAACGACAGGTTTAAACAATGAAGTTATGGTGGAGATATCAACGTCTTGTCAGGAAGTAATGTAGGCGGCTATCTTCCTCAAACTCGGAACAGTTCATGGTATATTAACATGCAGCACTACTTCATATTTAATACAAGATTCCAGCACTTCTGTGATTCCAGGGAACGAGATAAAGCTGGTAAAATATGGAAGCTCTCGAGTTTTAAATGACTGAAGCCACTTTAGCGGTTCAGTTCCCACCACTAATGTTAAAATTACATTCCATTCTTCGTCGCGACGGTTTACTTTATAATTCTAGGGACGTTAAAATAAAAACATCGTGTCGAAAAAATAGTTTAACCTCCTGTCCTTAGAATTGTATAGGCAAAATAGAAGTATTTTACGACCACATCAGCATTTAAAATGTGCAGTTTAGGTAAATACGGTTATTAGAGAATAAAATTATTCTCCGCTAAATAACCTCGCTTCCTGATGCTCTGACATATTAAATTGCCTATTTAGACGAAAGACTGAGTACGTTTAAGGACACAGATGATGGTCATATATACCATACTTTGTGCATGCAACTGAAAATTAATGCATGACGAAGAATTTCATGCTTTAAAGTCCACAACAGTAACATTCTTCCATTAGGGAAAATATAGTCACAAGGTCTCTTTATCGGAATTTATAAATATGCCAATTGAATATATACAGGATTGAACATCATATTCATCTAGAAATGACATATTTTCAAAGATGGATACTATGAGATTAAAGGAAAATCAATAAAATATTAGCGTAAAGTATTCTTCCGATTCAAAGAAAAATTACAAAATTTACGATGTACAAGTTTACGGAAATAGTTCATGTACTATGTAACTAACCTCTTAATCTTAGTAAATCTTAATTAACTCTTAAATCTTTCGAAATTACGCAAAACTCGTACACAACCTGATAAACTTCGAAGGCTGTCTTTTTCAACGCCCTCGGTTATCTGCTGCAAGACCTTCATCCCATCCGATGCTTAGTTCTAAAGAGTGCGACCGCTAACACGATCTCGGCGATACAAAGGAAAAACGAAGCCCCCCTCAGTTTATTTAAGGAGACAAACTTGGGCATATCCGAGTGACGTCATCGTGTGGAAGGAGAATTAGAAATCGGAGGAAAAAGAGTTTGGAATGAGAAATACCGAAGTGGTTTTTTCAGTCGGTGGCGAAAGAGAAAAAACATGGAGATAAAAGGAGTGAAAAGTCTTGGGGACGCATCTACTCCCACCGCTCTCCCAAAAGCACAAACCCACTCCAAAAACCCGGACAGATGAACGGACTAGAGAACAGACGGACAATGCCGCCGCGACTGTTGCGGCTTCCAGCGCAATTAGGAAAGGTTCTCCCCACCAATTCCTCTGAGCCAGGAACGGCGTTAAGTGGAAAACCGTGTATCTGGCGTAGGCTCACCGGACGAGGCGGTGGGACGGCCTTAGGGGGATGAGAGAAGGTGCTGGACGAAGGGGAGGAGGGGATGAGTGATGGGCAGCGAACCGGGCTACTGACAGCTGACCACTACGAGGCGCGAGTGGGATGCGAAGAAGGAATGAGGAAAAAGAGGATTACCGAGGGGACATTTCGGACTCCTAAAAGAGAAGTTTGGGAAGAGGGGAAACACAAACGAAGGGAAAGTTGGAAACGTTGAAATCTCGAGGAAAAACAAATGGAGAAAACAATGCCAAGGAGTCGATAGAAATCGAAGATACTCGAGAAAGATACGATAAACATCGATTTATGCACGAAAAAGATGATTTTCTTAGACGTTGAAAGAAATTATTTTCTGTGTGAGATGAAAGTTTTAAGATGTAAAAGAATTATTTCATCGTTTTATTGTCTTCAATAATATCACTCTCCATAATTGCTTTATGAATATATAAGATTGAGAAGGGAAAATGAAAAATTAATTTATAAAGGTAAGAGCTTTGATCTGTTTTGTATTTATCAAAGATTGGAACTCATACATTTCGGTTATTTGTTTTTGATAAGACATTTTCAACCTCCAGCCGATGTTTAATATCTCAGTATCAATTGTTTTTATACTAGATTTAATGTATAAATTTTTATCCCTTTTAAAACTCTTACGTCACAATGAGAAATTATTATTTACAACAAATCGGAGTGCAATTCATACGAGTAATTCTATTAAGGTAGAATAGAGAAATATCGACCAACGACAAGAAGTAGATTGGGGACTATATACACCAGAGATACGGCTTATAAACACTAAGCGAGTCCAAACAATTTCTCAGCAGTGGGCGCGAAATGGATCTATGCTTTAAGGGGTAAAAGAAGTCTGGAAAAAATGATAGGGGAAAAGGAAACGAATTCTACTAGAGGTATAATCCCAGGATAAAAATGTGAAAAAAGAACAGGGAAAACAGTTTCCGTACACCATAAAAACCAGCTCTACTACATTTTTATACCAAGTGCGTGTGCTCGTTGGAGATGTTATACGCGAATGCTTTTTTTTAACTCTAAACAGTTTTCCTCCTCTTTCTTCCCAACAGTTTCTCCCTTCCACTTTGCACACCGCTCACAAAGCACATGCCTCTAAAGATGAAAGTGACATGGATTCAAAGATATACGTAGATCATCTTTTATTAAGTATTTAATACCTATAACAAAATACAGATATTGCAGTATAATTTTATTTGCTGATTTTTTTATGGAATTTCACATACTATTATATTCTATAAACGTATTCGTTAAATTAGTTTAAATAATAAATGTATTCTTCTTTTCCAATATCCAGCAGAGCCAAGAACTATTACATTCCAAATTAAATAGAAGTAAATATAAAGCCCCATTTTCAGGTTATTCATTAAATCCAATTCATTAAACGCGTCATACGTTTCTCTTCATCAAATTCATTGCAACGAACTGCTTGATCAATTACAGTGTATCCTGTAGGTTACGGTTTCCCGTTTCGCTTTAATGAAGCGCCACCGTATGTTGCCTATATTTCAGGCATTCCATGGTCGAATATCCTCCCGATTCGCGTACTATCACGTGATTATAATAATTCGAGTATTAATAATGTATATTCATCATAATCGTCATAATGCTTATCCAAACCTAAAAGGGTTACGTACTTAACTCTCTTAAATTTTGAAAATATTATCGCTTCCGAAGAGAATATCATGATCACTATTTTATTACCTTGTGGCGTTTACATTGGAAAGTAATCATTCTATCGAACGCACTTAAAATCTAACTCGTAAAAAGTTACATTTATATTTTTTCATCGATGAAATCAATCCCGTAGGTGAAGAAGTAGCTGAGATATGGCGAACCGTGTCCAACACGCTAAATGTTGTTACTTCATTACGAAGAAGTTTTTACCACTCTTGAATCCATGTTCCTTATCTCACTTTAGCGATTCCGGTTCGTTCACATCGGAGTGGCAAAGGACGCACTCCGGTTAAAGTGGATAAAAGTATCACGAATCCTGGCGGTGTAAAATCCCAAATAAGAACGTAAGCATTGGGAATTCATTTTAAATATATATGCTTGAGAATCCCTCATTTACATTCGGCTATCTCGACAAAACCAAAACTTTTTTATAGGTTCCATAAACCAAACGAAGCGATGGCAACTAAAAGGATGTCAACTTCGCTCTTCCGGAGGCTCGTCTATCGAATTTTATTCGTGGGCGTTTGAGATAAGAACTCTGTCGAATCGTCCATACATTTGCACGACAGAAATGATTTGACATTCCTTCGGGTTTCAGATAAGTCAATATAAAACCTTGAGATTATAATAAAATACTCATTCTACTGATCATGATATTTGAATACAGCAGAAAATGAATAGCACTATTTTTCACGAAAAAATTTATTAAGACATAATTTAATTTATTAAGTACATAACTAATGAGCTATTAATATAAGAAAAAATGATTCCTAAAGAATCATCAAGAATCGTTCGAAAATACTCGTGGATATTTTAATATCATTTTATAAATTCGAAATAGAAATTGAACAATATATTGTAAAACACATGAATTTAGAATAGCAAAAACTATCATATCATCTAAATCTCAATCATAAATCCTAGAAAATAAAGCAATTTTAAGTCGTTTTGGTCAAAGTTTATAAACACTATGGAAACACTCGGAATCAGAGAAAGGTGACTTACCCTAGCAATTGAGGGTTAGTCATGCCAATTTTTCACCTCTGTTAAAAGTTTATGAATAAGATCTTCAAAGAGACTGTACGTTAGGATGTATTGTTCCTCGAAAGCAGTTTTTTATTAAACAATGACATGAATCGACTGAACTTAATCCACTCGAAATTTTGTGATAAAGGAATGGTTTGAATTGCCTTTTATCGCAATAAAAAATTAAACACCAAACCCCTATCTATAATACCATGATGATGATGATGGTATAATTACCATGATGGTTTAGAAATCTTCAGAAGTCCAAATCTTTTTGTTTAATTAAACGTTTCACACTTGCCCTAATTTCATGCGTATGAGAAAAAGTGCTGCTCTGCTTTCAACTCTACTTGCAGTTGTATCTAATGCCCCCCCGCGATTACCAAAAGCATCGATCCTCACCACTCCAACCTTAATCACCGCCAATGAACCCATTTTCTCTCACTCGTCACCAGGCGGCGTGACAAACGCCTGTTAGCGCCTCTATTCCCACTTCAATACCGTCCCCCTATGAAGTATCCTCTTTCTGTGAGGGGAAAAGCTCAGATGGTCAATTTCACTGGTCATGGAGAAGAAACCGTTGCCACCAATTTTCCCTCTTTATTCCTCGAGGGCCAATGTGCCGCCTTTCGCCACTGGCCGCAGACATTGTTAAAGCCTTTTATGTCTCCCCTCATCAGCGCTATAGCAACGACATAGCCATACTAACTGCCTCTTTCCAACCCATTCCCTTCGATACACTCTTTGAAAAACATCGTAAATGATTCTTTCTAGGAAATCGCATTGGACGCATGTGGAAATGAAAAAAAATCCCTCCAACAAGGAGACAACTTATGTACGTATGTATGATAACAGAGGGAAATTGAAGCGTGATATAACGGAATTAAAATAAAACTATGCTCGATGTTAACGGAGACTTTTTAAGGCGAAAAGATATTTGTGAATGTTATCATTCAAGGTTCAGCACACAAATAGAATTTTGGAATTTAATTTAATTTCTCGATACATTTCAAAACAAAGATTCCATATTCTATTTCTTTATAAATTTGCTTATACACAGAATTTTATCCTGTAAATAATTTATTAAGATACTCTTTACTTATAAAATACTGTATAAGTGTAAGGACTCAGTGGAATTTTCTGATGGTAAGTTATAATTATAAAGTTATATCTCGATTATGTTTGATTATCTGATCAATGATTATTCTGTAGTAGTTTATTACCTACGCAAGTGAAAATTAATGAAACACAATGTGTGTGTATATATACATATATACATTCATATGAAAATTCAGACACGAACATACGCATATGACACAGATATTCAAAAATAAATGAAACGTTATCTTTTTGATCTTCTGATTCCAGATTACTTTCCATATAGTAAAACATTCTTTACTAGCCAAACAGTTTAAAGATGGAAAGAATAGTAATAAGAAATGGAGCATTCAACTCCTAATGAAACCCAAGACGTGCTCTTCTTGATGCCATCCACTTCTCCCTCCTTTCAAAAGGTGGGTGGTCCCCCTGGACGTCATTAGGGCTACGGATAAGTTTCGCCCCAAATCAATCGCCACCTCCCAATTAGCCACAGCTTTAATGCTTCTTTATTTCCATTTCTTCATCTTTTAGGTAATTATAGCACCTGGCAACCTCAGCATCCCTTTGTCTAGCGATTCGTATCGCTGGTGGTCATGGATCCGCCAGACGTTGTTTGGGACTAATGGAGTCGCGTCTATGACGATCGGATACCCAGATAAGATTTCTCCGGAGGCGACCACGCGTAAAAACGATCCAAGAAACAATCACATATGCTCTCTTTTTTACGCTCTCTCTATTCCTTCCGATCCAATCATTCAAAATGCTCCCTCCTGCTTAAGACTCGCAGCCAAGATCACTTTTTACCTCTCCCCACTCTCCCATCTGCTTTGGCCAATCAGCGATGGTGTTTGAGGCGCCATGCCAAACCCCAACGACTTTCCGCTCCGTCTAACAACCGCCGTGCTGGGGACATCGAGGAATGAGCAAGTGGTGATGTCATAAAATAAAAGAACAACGGAAACCGTCCTAGGTTCTTTTTCCATTAAGAACGTGGAAGAGGTGAAAGCCTTCTGCCTGCAAGTTGGCAGATGTTGGACTCTCTAATGGTCGCCCGTAATGATTTCTACCACGTTCTCTTCTAAGGTTAATGGCTGCCATCAATTATGGAAGTTGGATAATGAATGTAATAAATTAATGAATACGAGATAACCAAAGAACTAATTGAACGTGCGGCTATAACTAAAGTACCAAATATAGTAAACGAATATTGCGACTTCATTATAACAACTGATTAACAACTCTAATAAACGATGAAAATAGGTATCAATTACTATGGGGAAAAGATCTCGGATGCAAAAGGAAAAAACGGACAAATATACAGATCTCTTTTAAAGACTTTATTTATTTTTGAATTAAAGCATCCTCTAACTGTAAATATGAATAATTAATATCTAGATTTAATGAGAATATTAAAGCGGATAGAGTAAGATTGAGTAAGCAACATACACCTGAGATATTTTAAAGAAGTAAAGCGATGATGAAAGTCTTAATAATCAACGAAGTGTTTCCATAACACAACATATGTCGCTCTTCGAATTACAATAGCATTTTAATAAGCCTTTAGATAATAAGAGCGTTGCATTTGAACAAAAGTAAAGGTATGGATTTACTTTTTTCGTATATTACACGGTACACATTTGAGTGAATAATTGTATAGAAATAGTACGTTTCATGTTCATTATTAATCAACATACGCTCTGAAATTTTTAAATTTTAACAGAAACTGCGAGCTAATGAGAAATCGTTCAGGCGATGTATTCATATTTATTTATTATCATTTCATATATCTTCAAATCACTCGAACATTGAAAATTAGTTCGCTTTTCCGCTCTTTGTATGATTCTATAAATTCTCTCTCTTTTTAATTAATTTATTATTTTGCCAAGTTTTCGATATTAAAAAAGCAATATTTGTGAATATATTTCAAAATGAACGCCAGAACTTTGTCGTAAAATCAGAAGAATTCTAAAGTTATTAAAATAGCAATTACCAAATTTCTCTTAAATTTCAAAGCAATACGGTAACAAATATTCCAATGTATATCAAAAGAAATTGTTTAAACAACCGGCGGATCATTGTTTTCCCAAAAATGCATATAACGACCCGTTATTAATAGAAAATTGCACATGAAATTAGCTTATACGGCTATTTCATTAAGGAGAATTCAAATTTACTGATTTGTACAATTGGAATTGTAAATCATATTGAACTGATTCTCAAGCTTTAATTTTTTCTTTCTCAGAATTTTTCCGACTCAAAGTGATTTTAAATCCACTTTGATGACTCGACTCATGATATTATTTTAAAAAATTATTTATAAATGAATAATTAACAAAGAACGCCTTTACCACCTTTGTCTATATATAATGTAATTATATAGATTCTGCTATATTTATAAATTAATGTATATAATTCTTAAACTATGTAGCTAGTTTATTTGTTTTCAAGTCTAATAAAATTAAAAATGGCATAAAACTAATACAGTAAAGAAATGATTCAAATGCCTTCAGCTCTAGAACAATGATACTACAGTACATTCCAATTTATTCTGTCGTTTTCTGGAAATTAAATGAGCTTATCGATAGCGGAAGAGGGTTCAATGAGTCTCCATTTAAATTATTTCTGTAGTTTCTCTCACTGTGTTAATACCAAAGAAAGCACGATCTCCAGGAAGTCGACGGAACTAAACTTAGGAATTTCACCTTAAATTAACTAAATTCCAAAACTGTAGGATTATATTGTGGAGTTAAAGTCCTTTTTAACCGTTACATTAAGAATGAGAATATTAATACCAGTTGTATAGATAATATAACAATACTTTGGCGAAAATACTGAACAAGAAATGCTTCACGTTTAATTATGTATAAAAAGGCTTCTTGGACAGATCGTAAGACAATTATTTGATTTACAGGACAAAAAATAATTATTTCTTGAAGAAAGTGCAGATTTAGAAAGGTAAGGATTATGAATACAAATAAAATGAAATAGAAAATAATAAATAAAAGCGATCAGAAGGATTAATATCGGAAATTTACAACTTATATATTTCCAGAATTATTATATATGCTGATGAATTATCAAAGTATCTCGCTCAATGGAAAATGAGATCTTTCATTATTTACAGTGACCTCCTTCATCCTAGTTTGCTTTAGTTATTTCAAAAGCTAAATCAAAATATAACGTCTTTTTAGTTGTTTGAGTCGCACTCATGTTTCGTAAGTAATTTATTTTAAATATCAATTCTTATTGCGGTTTGATAACATTAGATAGATAGATATTTAGGAAGATATTTTTCTATATTCAAGTTATCCTAATATTATAGATCACTCGGAATTCTGAGCATAGATATCAAACGTAGTTTAATCAAACAAGCAAGTTCATAAATTGCACCTAAAATAATCCTCGAAGTATCAAAACTGCTGAATCATGTCCATTTAGAGAACTTCTTCAGCTCACTAAGAGGATCGCTGCTTAGAGGGAAACCCACGCATCCTACAGTTAACACGCTTCCGCAAAAGCCGTGACACAGTGACATGAAATCCAGAAGAGGACACCTCTAACTATGCCAGACAGATTCCCTTAAACCCCACAAATTGATTCCTTGATTATGGCAGTCCCAAGACTCGAGTCAAGGGTGGGTATGACAGCTTTAAAGGTAGAAATAGATAGGGGGAGTGATAGATCCGAGTTTTGCTGAATCACTTTTAACATGGTCCTCCGCCGCGGAGACTAGTTACGTTGTTCTGGAGGCGCCGTTTTGGGTGGGGCACGAGAAGGGACGGAGTAGATCGCCGGTCGCACTTCATTACGCGAGGTCTACGTGTAACGACTCCCTGAGGTCATGTGGGAACGCCGGCAAGCAATGAAGATCCTCGCGCAGAGAAGGATAAACGGCACTCCCTTGCTCCCTCATGTGTCTTCTCGCAGACAAGGCTAATGCTTAATACATTCGCGGGTGAAACGGGATACGAAATCTCGATTCGCCGGTGTGCTATAATATGCTTGTACGTCTTGGCGATAGGAGGCGATAGGATCAGCCGCAAGCGATGCTTTATGTTAATGAAGCTATTGCAGATTATTATCCATCTCACACTCGCGTATTCCATTACCGTTGCCGATTCACAATCTATGTTTTTCATGTCACCTTTCAATGGAAGCAAATGCTATACTCCAAATATGGTTCGAGGGCGTATTTTCTTAGTACAAAGTCGGTAAACAGATTATTTTTCTAGCTCCTTGATAGCCGGGAAAATCAATAAAGTTGATATTGTGAGAGCGGAAGAGGGCAATGGGAGAAATCGTTCATTGGATGTACGGCCAGAAATTTACTGTATGAACGAAGACTTTGGGTGAACTCTGACTGAGAGGGGAATTTCATTCGATTAACATTTGAAAAGAAAAAGAAAAGGAAACTTTACGCCTTACGAATAACACAGGTAAACATGTATCCTGCCTGGATTTCTAAAAGCGATTTTTAACAGAATACTTCGAGTTGACGATCTAAGCAAATCTTCGAGTCCAACTTTTTCCTTACTAACCAATTATATTATCCTTACTATTAAGAGAGCATAGACTGTGGTTAAAAAATCAGAATTTTAACTCAAAATGTAATTATTATCAACGGATATAGTAAATGAAACAATGATTTATATTTCTTATTCGATTTTCACTGACTGATATTAAATTTCTATTAATATTCAAATGTATCGTAATCAAACATTTTAATTCATATACTTTTTGATTGAAAAATAGGTAAGATAAGTTGTTGCTCATTCATTTAATGTTTTTTAAATGGACACCAGCAAATACGATTATTCACTCCATTATTAAAAATTTGCATAATCGCAAGGGATCTGCATGGATGGAAACATTTTTAATCGTGTTTAATTATTCAATTGAATTTATGATTTGAGCATTGATCATTTGAAAATTTACATTGAAATATTTAATCAGTAAAAATCATGAATAAAAGTTATCCGAACTGGAATAATAATAAGTTAAGAATTGCTTCATTGAATATACATTTTTGCAATTTTTTCGTCAATTTGCCTACAAGTCAATGTGATTGAGCGTTACTCGGTGGAATTGTCCAATAAACGTAATGAATAAAGAGCTAAGTACAATGCACTGATATTTTAATGGCAGAGCCGATTTCGTTAGGGGTTAATTAAATCCTAATGATGTTAGCCCACTGAACTTAACCGGTCGTACCATTAAAATCTCTGTGGAAAGTACTAAGCTATTTGTTCCGTAGCTAAAATATATTTAAATAAAGATTCACCACCCATTGTAGTGCATAGACTATCAAAATTTATCAAACTTTATTTAGATTTTAGAATTCTCTAATAATTTTGATCTTCTTCCCAATAAAAATTTCTCATTATAGGTCTACTTTTCCTAAGAATATTTTTTCCAGTAAATTTCTACCATTAATACTTTTTATAATTAATGAAAGAAACATTTCTTGGAAATTTTGGGGAAAAGAAAGTGTTTCAAGATGTTTTCATGTATCTTATTCAAAGATATGATTCATAATGGGTTTCATCGTGTCCGAGTTAGTAGTAAGAGCATTTATTAAAGTTTACTTTAAGTGCAATAATATTGTTATTTTTAATATTATTAAGCATTGAATGTTTTCTTTTTTCTTAAAAATCTACAAAATTCCTCTGAGTTATCCGAAACTAATGATTGATTTCAATCAATACATATAAGGATCCAAATTCATCTATGACCTAATTATGGAATTATTAAACCGGAGATTTAACCGTCAACTGATTGTCACAACCAGTCCCAGTTTAACTGTGCTAACTAGTAATAACCAGTTGATACTCTCATTAACATGACTTGTTCTGTTTCAACTTGACTTAATTTTAATTACCAATAACAAGTCTGTATTTTACTTGTTGCTCATTTACATAGAAAAGCAAACTCATATAGAAGAATAGAAATTACTAGAGTGACTTTCTATTTCTACTGTGAATCAGATACTACTTAAAAGACGGATAATATAATACTGAATACGTTTGTAGTATCATAAGAGCATTAAAAAGGTCAGATAGATGTGAAGAATTCTTAATGTTTCACTTACAAAGATATTTTAAAACTCTCCCGAATAAGGCATGACATAAAGGGATCGAATCATGTTGTATATTTTTCTAAATATCGTACGCAAAAGAACAATCAGAAGTTGGTAGAATTCTTCCGAAGCTTTCAGCCTCCCATTCATGCGTCGGCAGATGCGTTCTAACAAGTATTTCTTTGAAAGGCACTGATAAATACTGGGGGCCGATTAGCATTAATACGTGATAAAGACGGGGCTAAAAGACATCCATAAAGCATGTTGCGCTCTCTCCTTTCATCCCCACAGAACACCCTCCCTTGATTTATGGGGTCACTCTTTCTAAATCCACCCCCATTAACCCGCTATCCCCTAAATATCCCTTCCTCAGGTCCACCTAAAGACAGATGAAGCCGACGACGTTGCACTTGTGGTTTCTTAACTCGAGGAAACAACTTCCTAATCGAGCCGTACAAAAAGTAGTGTGGCTATCTCTGACGGACACGCGCATGCGCGAATGCTCCCGACGCTCGTGTGCATTTACGCAGCTTTGAAACCGGTTTAATTTTAATTTATCTATCTAATCTATTAGTCAGAATAAAAGATAATTAAAATGGGATCTGGTTAATGGACGAAAACTTCAAAATTGTAACCGTTTTCTAGTAACTGATTCTACAAACCAGTAGTTTGAATTCATTATTGGTAGTAATTTATTGTTTTCATTTTAGGCCATTCATTCAGAATTCTTCATGGTTTTACTTTATTTTAGCCTTATTTTTCTCTTCGATAAATATACGAAATTCCGCACCATAATCCCCTGATGCCGGAGATGTGGCTTCAATTATTACAACGCAGAAAGGAGAAGAAAGACTTCTAATCCACTGGCTATCCGGATTACCAGACAAGGTCGTAACTTACTAATGGGTCTAGCAATGTTCGAGAAACGAAGTATACATCTAAGCTATTGAAAACAACCGTCTATGAAGACACGAAAAAAAACTTTCCCGAGAAATAGAGTAGGGTAGCATGACAAAATAAGGCATCGATCTCAAAGAATGCATGCGTAATCAAGGATAAGAGTTCGAATCTATCGCAAAGAGGAAAACAGATAATTTACCATATTCACAGTATCATCTTGATTTTCTAAAAGAGGCTTCCTCGGTATCAACCTACTCTCGAATGCATGCTCAAAGTTCTGGAATCGATTGAACAACAAGTGAGCGACAGCAGATGAAAGCTTACCGATTCACGAACGGAAATTAAAGCAATACTATAGATGGCAAAACAGCTTCGTAAACAAGGCCGAGAACCCTGAAAAACTCGGTGGAATTTTTAAATCTCCAACAGTTGCCAGGATCAGAAGAGAGTAAGAACACCCTGTCGAGAAGCGTATCTGTAGAGCGCCTCACGCCAACGAACTTTCCTCCACGACGTAAGGGCCCGCACAGAGATCGGGCGTCACCGCGTGGGGGCGGGGCTTTGGAGGCAGAAGGGACCAATGGGATGGCAACCCTTCGTCTTGCCGAGCGGGAGGGAACGTCCTTAGAAACGGTGCGGCAAAAGGGAGACCGGGCCGACCCGAGCTGTTCTTGAGCTCCTCCTACCCCATCCCGCGGGCTATGGCGTTAAAATGGGGAGGGGCCCCGGAAAAAAGGGAGAGTGGGAGAGCAGAGCGCAAAACGGCCACGCCAACGCCGCCTAGGAGACAGAAGGCGAAGCACCAAGGACCGAGAAGATGAAAGGCCGCGGGTTAGCGTGGATGCATTTGTCGCAATGAATGAGAGTCAATTTGTCGACAAAAAGGTCCCCTCTGAGAGATGGGTCTACGAGCATCCGCAATTAGAATCTACGGCACAAGAGAAGTGGAGGTAAAAGGGATGCGGGCGAAACCCACCAACCGACATTCAAAATACCCGCACTAACTAATCTTTAAGAAAATCGAAATTATGTAGTTGCGAGAGTTAGCGAAATGAATAACAAACTTCCGATCATCTCGGATATGTTATATCATAGACAGATTTGTTTCCTATCCATGTGATGAATTTATCGAATTTTCAATTTCATTAGGTAATTCTATATCGTAGCATATTTGACGTAACCATAACAAAAAGGGTGAGAAAAATACGCATAGTTGTCATCCGTAGATGTATCGCTTAAATACGACTGCGGAACGAGCGAAGAGACGGAGTTCGTCTTCTCGGCTATCGCCCGGTCGACCGCCGGCGAGAAATGGGACTCGGAGACTGGTGTCTCAAGAGCTGAAAGCAAAATCTAATCAAACCTATCCTTGATCACGTGATATCTTCATTTGGATAATTCAAAGTATAACTTTTGAATTAAACTGTACTATGTAATATCCTATTGTCGATACGATTTAATAATTTTGAAATTTTGTTACTTGAAAATAAATATATTCCAATAATTAGTATTTCGTTCTACCTCGACTACATTTTTAATTATAAAATCGATGTTAATTATAAAATTAATAAGACCTAATGACTACTTATAAAAATTCTTTCACTTGAATTCTATCAGAATGTTTATAAAATATTTATAATGGAAAGAATTACATATTTTAACATATAAATTTAGATGCAAGAAACTCAGTCTAGGAGTTTATGCTACAAATCCAACTAATTAGAGTGAACACTATTTCATTCGTTTCAGTTAATAGAGAATCGTTCTGAAAGTGAATAAACCTACTAATCATAGTATCCGTAACTGACAATTATTCATCATTACATTTCGACGAAATACGTTGAGTATCTTCTTCGATTAATTGTTAATTGTTTTTATTTGTGGCATTTCAATCTTTATTTGCAATAAATTATTCAATTAAATGAAAAATGAGTTTGCGAAATGATAGCAATCGATTAAGAATAGTTTTAAAATCGTCATTTAAGATAAATATATATGCAGCGGCAAAAATATATACAGCCAACTTCAGCTGAAATTTGTCATCTGAAATTTTAAAAAATTATTTGTTGATAGTAGTATCATTATATCAGAATTGAGATAACATAAGACTCAAATATTTGAAGGTAATGAATAAAAGTATATTTTCCCGAGGGGTTTGTGCTCTAATTAACGCCAGTGCAGCCCCATTCTAAATAAATCGAGTTCATTTAGCAAATGAATAGTGAATGGCATTTTCTTTCATAAACAAGTCCTAATTTTATAAGGAATCATACCCTCGAAAATGATATCTGTTGGAATATAAAGTTAATAAAAATGAAGCTTGTTGAAGATCCTATAAATACTGGAAAGTAAGCGAATCAGCTAACTTATTAACATTTATCTTTCGGTTGCATTCTATCGAAACCTAGGAAGGAAATTGAAAGATTTAAAGTTAAATAATAGGATCTACATACAATTGACGTATCGTTTCTAGGTACAATTAATTATTCTTCAACGAGAAGTCATGATAGTTAACATGCGCAGTGAAACGTATTCACTTAAGGAGGGATTCAGAGAGAATCCATAATTTTCATTTTATGAAACCCCTGCAACGGAACGCATTTCCTGATAAAAAATAAAAAGCCCCTCTTGCCAATGACTAATTTGGCCCTAATTCATTGGGCAAACAACGCGAAAAAATATTCTCAACTGTGAGTTTTTGTTCCTCTAATTAAGGAAATCACAAGCAACAAAGGAAAAAGTGACAATGCCTTGTGTGCTCTCCGAGTGCGTTTACCGATTGAAGCGTAAAAATCTGTAATTACTAAGGCCTCGGAAGCGGTGCAAAATTGCCCGCTAATGCAACTCGGGGTTGTCAGGGTGAAAATATTTCAAGCTAACGAGAAGGGATGAGAGGGGTTATAGGAAAATTGGGGAGGGGCGTCTGGCTCGGAGTCAACTGAGAACGATTTTTCACTCGCACCCTCAACTTTCCAACATCTCACACTTATCCGTCATTCCGTCCATGATTATTTGTCAAAATTGACTGCAACGAAGGTGAGTGGAAAGAGAAAGCTGCGCTTAATGACGCGTAAAGTAATCTCAAGTAAAGTTAAATGTAGGTCTACTTGATGTCAAGGTAAAGATAAAATGTATAAGTTTAACGGAGTTTATGACAGTTCGCTATAGATTTCTATTGAGAAAGGAGGTTCATTTAAAAACAAATAATTAATACAAAAATTCATTAAAACATTAAACATACACTTGTGAACGGGAAGAAAAAATTTTAAAATTCAGTTAAACTTGCCAACGTTTACATTTTTTATACATAAATATTTATATTGGCATTGTAAACCCAACGGAAAAAATACTTTGCTATAATAAATACAATTGTTTCATTCTTAGATTAAATATAGAATTAATAGGTTTACAAAAATCAACAATATTTTAACAAAATATTATCTTTTGTTAAAACTTTTATGAGAATAGGCAACCAAATATCAATCATGAATAATTTTGATGAGGTGTATTAGACTCATAGGCTTCATAATTCGATCCATATTCATTAGCTTAGCGAGGAAAAGAGTACCGTGAATTGTAGAATCAATAACATTCAAGTATCTCGTAAAATTTAAGAGAGAAAGAATTTAAAACAACGGAACTAGTTACAGTAAAATCTCAAGTGTATTATAAATGGTTTTCAAGTTATTTTTTATCGCTGCTTGCAGTAGTTGTCTATTCCAACTTTTCACCATTTCAAAATATACGCTTATAAGACTATATCGAAGGACCTCAGGATTAAAATAGACCAACATAGTTGAAGGAAACACGTTAGAATAGCATGTGTGAGGTAAATACGACAACTAGATGCAGAAATCAATAACTGATGTTTGTTCCCACAATTTATAAGAATGTGTGAATATAAAAGATCGATAAAAAGGAGAAGAAGATGGCCATTAAAAGATTTTTTAGTGGCACAGATTGAAGAAGGATTTTAGGGAAGAGATAAAAAAGAGGCTCAGGAACAAGTTTCGGGTTGACCTCACCAAATGGCGTTTATGACGGATACCTACTTAGTACAGAGGTTCATTAAAAGTTATCGCCAGGATAAACACATGAAAAACAAGTTTCTTTGATCTCGAGCGTAAAATGTTGCCACCTCGGAGAGTAGTTGTTCTCGAATTGTCTTTGATAATCTTCGGCAGTGGCTTCGTTTACTTCGGAGATGATCAAGGGCACCGAGAAAAAATCTAGATAAAAATTATCGTGATAATATCATCATCCTATCCAAGCTATCATTTTATAGCCCATTAAAAGATCTTTCGGAAATACAACTTGAAAAGTGTAAGACATACCAATAAATTCGCTTCGTTTAATGGAAAATGCTAGATTACACAAAATTCGTAATATTTTCTTAATACCTTATATAGGAATACAGCATAAATTCAACGCTCTATCATATCAATTTCAGGAAAAATTAGTTCTTGCGGAGGAAAAGAATGTTAGAATGAATGCGCTATTATTGATAGAAAATAAATATTCTTATCTCTGGAAAATTCTCCCTTGTCTCAAATTCGAGGCATACAACGGATGTAATGAATTTAATAAGGATCTGGAAATTAAAAGTGAAACTGATGAGACAATGATGGCGGAAAACATATTAAAAGAAGATGACAAAAAAGGAGGGCCAAGCAAGACTGGGGGAAGACGAATGAGAAGCATCGCGAGGGTATGCAGATGTTGCCATGCAAAGTGGTTTGAAAGAGGGAATCGATAATTAAACAATCCCTGTCCATTCCTGACTCCCCATACTCCCATCGGGATCCACCCCATTCTTTCGCATCTCTTTGTCACCTCCCTGTCACTCTCGCTTTAATCCCCACGTGACGCCTTCGCTCATTTAGACCAAAACAACCCCTCTCTATTCTCCCCCTTTTAACATCTCAACCATTTGGCCTCCTATGCATTAATAGCTCCCTCTTCCATTAGGCGAGGGTAGCGTAGCGACCACGGCTATTTCCCATGATTGGCATCGATGGAAATGAACAGATCATAAGAATGTTACTAAGATACTATGATGATAAATGTTTAATATTTGTTGGATAAGGTCACTCCGAGCAATCAAATAACTTCGCTCTTTTCAGGTGCATTGTCTTCCGTGGCGTTCTCGCATGTCCCGTCACTTGCATCCCCAGTGGCCTTCTCCATGGAAAAAGGGATATCCGAGAGCTGACAAAATTAATTCTGAATAACGGTCGTTAAAGATTCACGCGAAAGTGTTCGATGCAATTTTCTTTGGGAAAATCCTGTTAAGCGCTCACTAAGATTACGAATGCATTAGAGATCTCAAAAGCAAATTAACTCACAGCTCAGATGATAATAGGTGTAGAGATCCTTTTTTAAGTAGAAAATCTACCAAATCTCAACTCTGAACGCTTTGAAGAACATTATGAATGTCTTATAATCTCTTGAAAAGTATTTGATTGTTTTAGAATAATGGACATTGTGTGTAGGGTTATATTAGATTAAATAATTCAGTTTTTAAGTTAATCCTTTTGCACTTTTGCAGTCAAATTTCGAGAATATCAAATTTTCGTATTATGACTGCATTTCAAAGCCTGATTAGATTTTCATCAATAACACACATTAGTAGAAAACGAAATAAACTCTTGCGAGTCATTGAAATTCGGAAACCATTGCGTCGTAGGAAATAAATATTAATAGAGATTACATAGAAGTAAATGAGCTCTTTTATTGATTTTACGGAATGTACGAGCATTGCTACTGTAACAAAAGTATCTCATTGAAAATTTATAAACATCGAAGAAACGTGGAAGCTCAAGGTTATCAGTTTTCCCGATAAGAAAGAGTCAGGCGATTATAAAAGAAATAGATATATAATAATTTATCACGATAAAGAAAATAAGATGTGGAAAATCCATCTGTGAAGATCGTAATTTGCAAACTGCTGGAATGGCACCTCATAAGTGGAACCTTGCGGGAGGTAACGAATGGAGAAGAGAGAGGATGACACGTTCGTTCGCAACAGCTGACGAAATGCTCGTGAACACGCGCACTCACGCATTGGAGAGCGGTGCCACTTGGACGAAATGCGTGTCACGCAGCAAAACAAAAGGAATTAGCTACGGATGATTTTTTTGGTCCGATTCCTCCGCTCCTGACGAGAGAAATCCTCTACGGCTGGAAATACCGTGTCCCGCGGAATTCGCATAATGAATTCGACAACGCATTGGAAAGATTTGATTTACGGAACGATAGAATTTAATATGAGATTTATTTGTGAGGCGTCGAAGTGAGTTATTGCGCACCTTCGTAGCCCATCGCTTTAAAGAAGACATGTAAAAGCATTTGTTATGCTTTAAGTAATTGAAGGAAAATTAGAACCATATGAAGATTCATGATAAGGAGTTCGATTGTATTTCTTTTTCCGTATACATTTTCCGAATAATAAAGAAAGAACAAAAGAAAGTTAAAGAGTGATTGATGAATTCTTTATAAAGAATTCTAATGTTCTACTTAAGCACTCCTCTAAAACAGGATAAAAGAAAATGTTCAAACCTCATTTTATTCTTTGTATCTTTTCCGTTCGTCATAATGTGTAAAACATACTTTTCCTTAATAGCCGGAAAGAGATCGCTTTTTACGGAATTATTTCACTCCTAAAACAGACATTAACCAAGAGCTTGGTCACCCGAGCAAACACGGATGTTTATCTTCACTTGTTGAAAAGAAGAGAGACGGAAATGGAGTCTCAAGATTAAAGAAGCAGTGTTGAGGTTGAAAGAAGAGAGCTGGAAAAACGGGCAAAAAAACTGTGAGAATCACATTTCGCGAATCGACTCCAAAGATTTTCGGCAGACCATCGGAACAGTGTGTCTCGATCAATAAGCGGAGGGAATCAATCTCCCACGAGAGTGGACACCTCACAAAAAATAAGGAACGCCGCAAAAATCCTTCGGTAGGAACAAAGGGGAGAGTGATGAAAGCCTCTAGGAAAGAGAAAAAGAAAACAAAGAGGAATGATAAAGGATGACCTCCCTAAGACCTCCTTCACGACCTCCCCAAAACCCACCCCACGACAACTCTCTCCTTAACTCCCAGCCTTGTCAACACAGCTTTCCGTTATCGTCGTCTGTATTTCGATGCCGCTGCAAACACAGGTGAAGGAAAAGACCGAACAGCACCCTTTCCCATGGCCAAAAATGGGTGGGAAAAGGGAGACTCATCGCGATAAATTACACGCCTCGAAGGACGGTTGTGCTTTCTTGAGCTTATTTTCTTTGAGGCGTCTCTTTAAAATGAGAAATGCAAGGTAGGTGATAACATCATTTAATTACTGTCATAATAAATTGAATCATGAAAATAATATTACATGCCTATCACAACAATTTTATACAATCTTTTCAACCATTTACATCTTTACATACAAAAATTTCATCAATAGAACGGAGGAAGAATTCAAATTTTAAAATGTCTCGATTTTCTATTGTAATAATTCAAGATTAAATAAATTTTCTTTCTGAAATTTATTTTCCCTCTATTGGGATGATTCTGAGAAAACTTCAATCGTTTTTGATCGAAAAAAAGTTTCGACTAAGAAAAAGTTCAAGTAAAAAAATGAAAAAGAAAATGATTCAAGTAATTCTCTTCAAATAATATCAGAAAAAAAACCTCTACCATTAAATATTGCTGATACGTACATCCAACAAATTAGAATGTGTTTGCTCACACTCGGTAAGTTAGAAAAAATCACAATATAGATCCTTAATGTTTAGATCAGGATGATAATATTTTATTCGAATTCTAAACTTGGATGTAAGATAAAGTGAGAAAAATAATGTTTAATATGTTTAACAAAAAATTTGTATCGCTCTGCTAATTATTGGAAATTAAATTCCGATTAAAGTCGGAAATTACGCACCATCAGTAAATGCGGATTCAAATCGTAAAGAACCTCTCAACACGTTCAGATGGCGCCTCAGTATAAATAGGAAACAAGAAGATAGGCTAAGGAAGTGTCTCATCTTCTGCCGGTTTCGAGTAAGAGAAATGCCGGCCGTGGAAGAAGATTCGGGGGGGGGGGTTTGAGGGGGAGACCCCTTTCCTTGTGATGATTTGCCGCGTGTTGAGAACGGACTAGATCGACGTTTGTCGTCTCTTAAAGCGCCGCCGTCCTTATTGGTAATGCCGCTAGATCGGTGGTGTGAGGGCGATAACGAGATGTCACAAAAAACTTCCAAAGGGAATGAGTTTCATTCAACCGGAACGAAGACGGACTTCGACAAGATGGCTGATGGAATTTATTGGCCGAGTTTTACTAAGCCGTTCCACGGACTCGTAAAACGCCTTGGCCTAGCTGAAGAGTGGGGGTAAATAGTTTCCTGTTCGAGGTGTATAAATTCGGCTATTACTGCGGCCTCAAGTAAGTGGAGGGAAAGTTATAAAGCTCTTCCACGGGCTTTTTGTCTCTTTGATCAGTCGAACGTATTTCCTGCATAATTTAATGAATTTATAGGCCGTGCGGTTACAAAATTGTTTGTATGAGAGAACTTTATTATTCATGACATTATCGCGCGCGCTCTAATTATTCGACCAACTTACTAATCGCCAAAAGATGTGATGACTGTCCAAAAGGAATAAAGAAGCAACCAGTATACAATATTGGCCTCGGGATCGAGTTTTTGTTACCTTCAATTTATTCTCTTCAAAATCACATCAATACTTTTAGATAAATAATAAAATTAATTAATTGACGATTTTCGATGAAGACCCAATGTTGATTTACGTTAACAGTATAGCTGCCTTTGCATTTTGAAGTAATTTCAGTAGGTTATTACATTTTTGCGCATAATTTATAATTGTGCAGAGTGAATGGTTCTTTTATATATATTTTACCAGTGAAATGTATTCATATACATATACACGATAACGAAACTAATATCTTCTCAAATTTTTAAATTTTAATAAATATATATAATAAATAAAAATTATAATTACTACATTACTGGATAGTAATAAAATATATAGAAGTCCTTGAATTATATTTCTAATATTCTAATAAGATGGATATAATATGTTGGTACATCTGATCGAGATAGGAAATTTAGGGAATCAATGATAGGAAATGCCCTTTTTTGGATAGTTTTTAAATATTTTTTAAAGAATTCAATATTTATAATACAATGCAATAATAGATATATTTGAATTATTTTTTTAGATATCTATTCATGGGAAATAGCTACAACTTTGGTGTAAATAGACCACTTGTGCTATTTCATGTGGTTGAAGTTTAGGTGTATAGTACGGATATTAGCTCATTTCCTTAATTTATAAATGGAAACATCATTGTGTTTAGTATCAAGACAGTCTAATTTGAGAGTAGAACTGAAGGAATTAAATTAATTTATATTAGATCCATAAAAATGCGATTTATGATATAAATTTCTCTAAACAGCTTCTCATTAACGCAAATGACCTATAAAAGTTCAACATCCAGACTTCATCGTTCATTAGAAAACTCATAGCAGACTTTCACAGTTAAATATTTTATTTATAAATTCAAATGCAACAGATTTCAAAATAATTACAAAGTATTATGTATGAAATGTAAATATCCTATTCAAGGAAATATCTTGAGTTTTCGCATAAACAGAAGTGCGTCGAATATATCTTGTGTTAAATTTCAATATCTCCATCCATTTTTTAACTTAAGGGCACCAAAAATAAAAATAAATATATATTTTTAACTGCTTTAAAATAAAATTAGTTTTAAAAGAAGTTTGAGACAAGAAGGTGCACTTGGCGATCATGTCTAATTAAATGTATAGTATTCTCGAGAGAGAGACATGCTTCGTATTAAGTAAGTTACGAAATAACATTGATGAAATACAATTCATACCAAATTTATGTAATCGATGGCTCGTCATAAATATATTTTAAGAACCGAATTCTGGTTTTTGGTGTTATATAATAAGGTAATTAATACTACTTAGCAGTAAAGGTATAATTGCAATCAAAAGCGATTAAATCTAATTAATACAGATGTTGTATTAAATATTTTGATTTTGAAGTGAAATAATTTGAAATGGAAAGGCAAATTGTATTTAACAAGTCAGTATCTAAAAAAGAGCATTTAAATATCTTACAGAAACGAAGTAAAATATTAAACTAAGACTTATGAGCGAATGAATTAGTATTGGTTTAAGAAAAACTAATATGAAAAATCACATTTTATACCCGAACATTGCGCATCAACATTAGGCTCATTACACCGTGGATTTCTTTATTACAGAAACAATTTCACTAAATCGACTAAATCTCTCCATCAACTATATTCATATATTAGATTCGATTAGATGAAAAGTTGAAAAAAGATAATTGAAAGTGATTGAAATTTTCAACAATAGTCGTAATGCAAAAAACGTTAGTACTCCTATAATGGTAGAATTTACTAAATTATTGACACATTTTAAGAATCCTATTTATAATTTTTTCGACTTTAATTTAGTTTTCATAGTTGATATTATACCCACCAAATGGAGAAATCAAAAGACTACGATGCACTCTAAGGCTCCCGATTTGTTGGTGTCGAAGATTCTTTATCGTTGAAACTGACTAATAAATATTTTAACTATCCTTCGATCAAAGTGCATCGTGGGTTCGGGACGCTGTTCAGAGCCGAGGCATCGATCCATCTCCCGCTGCGAATGACAAGCGCCACGCGCATCTTTCATTCACATTTGTTGGGTCAACAACTCCGAGAGACGAATTCCTGGAGACGGTCACCCCCGAAGGACTGGAATCGCAGAGGTAAATTTAATTGGCCAATAGAAGAGAAAATAAAAAGTTCTTTGAGCAGTTTTATGGGAAAAGAATAAGTGGACAATTAATTATGAGAGATGTATTGTTCGCCTATGAAATTAGCCTCATGAAATGGCGGAAGAAAAATTAAACCGTGTGAATTGTATTTTCTCAAGGTTTTGAAATGGTTATTCCACAAATCGTCCAATTCCGACATTCGCGTTGAAAGATAATCGAAAGGATTTGAAAAGATTCCCTTTTTTCCAGGAAGTCAATTAAAAATAAATGGATGTATAATGCATGCTGTTAAGCTTTATCATCCCCAATTAAAATTCTCCGCCAATAGCGATTCCTCAAAATTAACTTAATTGGTCCTTAATTAAATTCTCGTGCATCTAATTTATTTGAAGATGGAATAAACTAGAATTTGTGAAGATACTTGTTACTTCACGGCGTTAATCAGATGTTTACCGGTAACTCATGCATTAAACATCCCTTCAAACGTGAATACCTTCTCTCAATTTAGACTTTAAAATCCCGAGAACTCAGTTAATGAGCCACTGATGGTGAAATTGTTAGTGAACCAGTGTAAAAAACAATGAGGTATAAAATGGTGATCACAAATTTACTTCTACATTTTCGCGAGCTACAAGTATGACGATAAAGGATGGGAGAGAATTTAGGTTAGCACTTTTTTCTAAAGCGTGCGCCTTCTCACGTCCATTTAACTTTATGACATTTAACAACGATAGGTGAGAAAGCGATAATGAGCTAAAACAGCTAATAATTATTCCAAAAATCAAATTCTGACCCATTATAGGTTTATTAACTGTTGAACCATACCGGTGTTAGAATTTCTATAATATCGTTTTCTATCGAATGAAAACCAGCTAAATATTAGACCATCATACATTCCCATTCTTTACGATGTTAGTTTTAGTGATTGCTGAGTACTACAGAGCCTGTAGAACGAGCATTCGCCTAAGATATGTATGTTTATAAAATATATCAGCCAATTATTACTTACTTAGTAAACTTTAGTTTACTGAGGGAAAAATTATTAAAATGGGTTTTTATTGAAAAGCAACTAGATCTCTTGAGTAAAGAGATGGCAATTAGCAATCAGGTATTTGTTTCATTTTACATTAATTTTTGCAGAAAATCCACAAGATGTCATATCTAACAGTTGTAGTAAAGACAGTGAGTTGTCCATGATCCGACACATTTAAACCGTAAAATGAAAGTGATTTTACTTATCTCATCGCTTAATCTTATTTTCCAAATAATTTGCACTAATTAGATGACTGACCTATCTTATTGTTGAGAGCAAGATGGTTTCATTTATTTTCATAAGATGATTACAACGCCTATTTACATTCGTTCCGTACATTACTAGTGAGTGACATTTACCGATCTGCAATTTCAAATGCGCTAACAATACATCGCTAAATCCCGGTGTCGAATCGGTATTACATCCCGTTCAAAGTAGCTCTTTCTCGGTTCCCACATATATTTCAATGGCGGGAGTTTATCGAGTCCTTTGGGAACTTCCATTTACTAGTGTAATTCCCCCTTGCTCGCGCCTTATTCCGATTTAGTCACAATGAAAATCTAGAACAAACAGATAATTTTTTGACGAAGGACATAAATCAACCTTTGGAGCCTTTGTGGAAAAGGGATTACTGAGATCCCCGTCTTTTCTTGCGGCGACGGATGCTTCCATGACAGAGGCCTATTGTGAGCCATAAAGCCGCCGCCTCCTCGCAAAATCCGTGGCCAAATACGACTGAATTCATTACTCATGCATGTCTCCTTTTTTCTTCGTGATTTACTGCTCAAATATTTACACGATGGAAAGTAAATATCGGAGAACTGATGCTAAAGATGGACGTTTTGCAAGAATGAAGCTGGTTTTCGTACTTTCCAATGGGAATTCAGGGGTAACTGAGAGTGAAAATTCTCGAGGGCGCAATAGAAAACCACCCGAATAAATGCAGTAATGAGAATTTAAACTATGCTTCTTTCGCATATTGAATGTGGTTTACACAATGTTTAAATGAAATCTCACATTCGTAAATGCTACGAATACTATAAACTACTCTGACTTGTATGTCAACTGTTATATTTGCGTTCACTCACCTCTTAGGTTATATTCCCTCATCTAGATGAGGGAAAAAGTGAACATTGAAAAATGTATCCACTTTATAATTTTGAGCAACAAACTTCTAAATAGACAAGAAACAAAGTTAATTCAAAAGATATTTTTCCGTCTAATACTTCTCGTCAAAAATCTCAAATATATTTTGATATTATATAATTTATAAATTATTGTTTTACGGAAATGTTTTGAAAATAAAAGTTTTTAATATTTTCTAAATTTCTTTATTCATAATAAGAATTTTAAATCGGCCTTTTCTTTAAAGCGCCTAGTGACGTCAGTTACCTTAGGAACTTAGGATAGCCGTATTTTTCATTTAACTTTTTATATTGTTCGGTCTGCTTCGCTTCCGCAGCACATTCGACACCTGGAAATCCCTCTCAGATTAATGTCTGCTTGTATAAACGGCCATGTGGCTCAGTACGGCCATCGATCAACCTACAAACATCCAAACTTTACCCATGTTTACACGGCGGAAAATTGTGGTGTGGAAGGTAAGGGACTAGTCGGTAGAGAATAAAGGATATTTGGATCAACCGCGATTTGGAACAAACACATATATAAGGGATAAGGGTTGTATAAACACGAGGGCACAAAGTAAGGATGCATCGAGAAAAATCCTATGGAGCGCCAAGGTTGACATAGTCTCATCCAGCGGTGTTTGGCCACTGGACTCTGTCAAACCGTCGTTTCGAGGGCCCGCCCTTTATTTCCCTCTCAACGGATGTTCCACACGCGTTTGAGTGGTCGACTGCGATTCTTCGCTTAATGAGACCACTCCCTCTTCGGAAACAGCAGAGCTTTGAACTTCCGGAAACGATTGTTTTTCCGCGGGAGGCTGTGAAAAATAGATGACTCTTTAAAATGCACGGTCAGGGTCGCACCTGGTTATTCCTCTTGGCCTTTATGCATCCTTCCAAACAGAACAGCAAACAATTTCTCGTTTGCCATAAAGGATCCGACTTTAAAGTATAGGAGATCACCATTTTCGCGTGTTTACAAGGTAATGGAAGAATAGGGAAAACCTTTCCGAAGAGTTGGCAGAATTTGAAAGACAAGCGGAAACCTCCGAAAACGATGGGCAGAGATATATTTTTTAGTTGTTTCAGACAACAGCAGATCTTCGGCATTTCTTTTGATTTTGAGAGCATCGGCGGTTCCATCAAAAGCTCCGTTTGAATGATGGGAAAACAAAAGCCTGTGAACCAAGGATACTAGTTCCATCCCTCTTTGAGATGCATATGCACTCACTCGTTCGTCCCTCTTTTTTCTAAATTAATCCTCCACAAAAAATTCGGCTCTTCTCCATGTATTTCTTGTTCCTAACCACTCTTAAACCAAACCATAATATTTTACGGCTACCGTGTTTACCAGCACACAAAGGAAGGAAAACAGAAATCTCATTTTCCTCCGAAGGATTTCTTTAATGTGCTCTATCTCCTTTGAAAATCAACGTGATTTGATTTGAAAATACGCGTCGGCTATTATAGCGTGATATTCTTGCGATAAAAACTTTTTCCTTGAGTCTGTTTTTGTAATTGAAATCTCGCTGCAGGTGGCCTAAGTCGTTATTTTAACGACCAGATCAAAAATAATTTACGTTCCCATTGATGCTTTAAGAGGAGTAAATATTTACTAATAGATAGTTATTTATATATTTTTACTAATAAATAGATCTGATCTAAAGGCCAGAAAGATGACATCAGTTATTGGGTCCTTAAAAAATTATACTCGAGGTTCAAGTTTATAGTAAAAATCAATATTTCTGTTGTTTTTGTTGTTTTTAAATCTGGAAAATCTTTGGTAATTATAAACACTTTATATTGACATTAAATTATAAATATATAATCGGATGATCTCAAAATTGTATGTCATTTTGTCCAATATATTAATTTATAACTTTTCTCGCAATTGAATATACGTTGATTCTAGGGATTCGTTTGAAACGAATCTCCAAGAATTATAAGTGATATTATATGATCTGCTTAACTAAGCAAATGAGAATAGAATAGCCTATTAGTTAGCAATTAATAAGAAAAGATTAGAATTCGATGCTAACAAATGACATTACTAAGAATCTCACAATAAATAACCATGGCATTAATAAAAATGACACTTCAAGGATATTGAATTGAAAGAGAATTATCATAAACCGGATTATCTGAAATAAAGTATGCTTTGTAAAAGAGGACGATATATAATGCAGTGAAGGGAAGTGCTGAGCGGGGTAAAATAATTGAATCCTTACGCAACCGGTTTCATTCTAGGTGCCCAGTCCACAGTCTGTGTACATTGTAATGAGCTTCTACTGCTGATCTTATTACGAACACAACAAAAATAAGAGAATCACTCCGCCGTGATGGGAATCGATAGCATTTCAATTTCCGTACTCATGCACGTATTCTGTTACTATGTAGACGTCATGCTAGAGTACGAGATCCCATGTTTATTAACGAACGACTCTATTGGGATGATGAAAGAAGAGCTAACAAATATTAACTAACCAATAATTTGTTCAGGCATACACTAATCAAGTATTTAGTTTTCTTTTTATTTACTAAATCTATCGAAAATCAATAAAAGTCTTTCTTATTGATTCACTGAGGATTATTTTTTAGTTCATTTTTAGTGTAGTATTTTTCTTTTCGAAATAAAAATGTTTGCGAATTATACGATTCCCTCTTATAAATTCAACGGCCACCACAATTCTATCATTGTTTTCATACGGCAACAATGAATGTATCAAATGCTCATTTAATAGTATTGGTGATTTGAAAATGTTATTAGTTTTTACAAAAGACTGATATTATGGATCTATCGTAAGACTAATAAAACGTGAGCTTAAACAAGTTGGAATTTAGTTTTTAGATTTCAAGATAGAACATAAGAAAATAATCCCCATGAAAAAGCAGTGAAAAAAATAACATTTTTACCTACGGATATTTCTGTTTCTTTTTCATCCATATATTCGTGGCATGTGTGAATAGTAACTGTTGAGCCGCATAAGAAAATTCGACGACAAAAAAGGTTCAATGAGGAGGGTGTTGGGAAATATCCAGGAAGTCGCGGTGTACATACGCAAGGGAATTGGATCGCACTGATAAAGTTAAGACTGTATAAGAAGAACGTTGTAGATGAGGACATGAGGAAAAGCCACAATGTCTGCATCTCGCGACATCTGATTATGTCTCCGCTCATGTATCCTCCGAATTCCTTTTTTTCCTTCAGATATCTCCAAGTGTAGTCAGTAATATAACATAAGACCAAAGATTTTTCCTGGTCCCGATATCCCGTTATTGAATTTCCTCATCGTATGAAATATTCTCTCTCCGATCTTTTTCTAATACATCCCTTTTCCTAAAAATTCTCACACTTTTCTCAAATTTCAATTTTTCATCCTTTAAGTGGCTTCTGAGAGTATTTGGAAATTGATTGATGATTCTGCCACTGACTGATGCGTTGTCAGTTTGGATCCATCATTGAGCAGTAATCAAAAAGAGGGCAACGGAACCTAGAACAACTCTTGGGATAGTCATCCGTGTGGAGAAATATTTACGAGGTTAAAAATTATTATCTGCTTTAATAAACGAGAGAACCTTTTGCAAAAAAGATTTCTATTTTTTCCGCATTTTGAGAAAGTTTTTCGTATATTAATGCAACTTCAAATAACCTCATTGTACAGGGGTCTTCGAAGTTATGATTTAAATAGATGAGCAATGCATATATAAGCATGTATGTGAACATGTATATTGAGTCTGGATCATTTTTTTACTTTACTGAGAGTGGAATACTTAATTATTTATAATAAACATGCTAGTGTTCAAGGTATCCTAAAACCCAATATTCTTACAGAAATTGATTCACCTCATAACAAGTAAAATTTTCAAAAATTTATCAATTTATTTGTTGCTTGAAAGATGTAATCCAGAAAATCCGGATCCAGAATTTTCTGCTCAATGATGAATGAAGAAAGTCCTAGTCTTATCAAACGTTAAGGATTTCGAGTATTAAATCTTGACCTTTAAATATTCTATTTTTCCTTCACAACAGATTTAGTAATTGCCTGTTATATGAATTATCTTCATTCATAAAATGATATTTTCAACGGAAATACATTAATTTTCATATTTATCCCAATAATATATGTTTAAATAAATATAAATTAATGAAAATACGTTAGTATGGTCTGGCGCAATAACTCATATTTGCCTGTGTGCCGCTTAATTATTCATTCAATGGTATTTTCAATCCCAATTCACTACCAAAAGATGCAGTTCGCACAGTAGTTTTAGGAAGAAAAGTTTAAAAATAACCTCATTGATAGGATACTACGTTATATACTTTCCTATCGAAAACTTCTTATGGAGATATGTAAAGAAAGAGATTGCTACCCAACATTATCAGTTTGAAAAACTTGAAATTCCTTCTATATAAATTATATATATATATATATATATATATATATATATATATATATATAATTATAAATTGACTATATATATTGCTATATAAATTGACGTGAAAATAAGATAGAGTGAACCTGGTTAGATAAGAAATATAAAAAATAATTAGCCTCATAAAATGGTACCTTTTGATTGAGATCAATTAAAACAAGATAATACAAAAAATTAATTACATTGTACTATAGGCTTTTGTTTTTATATGGTTAACTTGAGAAACGTCTGATCAGAAATATTGAAAAGAATAAAAACTGACCGATGTTATTTCAATGGAAAATGTTTCATTTAATGGATATAATTTTAATAGAAATTAAAAATTCGTACCTAAGTTCAGTAAGAGAAAACATTATGCATAATTAACTTAAAAATCATGAAACTTAAACACATTATGACTTAAAGATCAAGTAGTAAAAATGTTGTTCACTCCGAATCAACATAGTTATGCAATGAAAATTTAAGGGCGATTCCAAAACCATAGGCTAATAAAATAAAGCAGCCAATAATCAAGTACCAATAACATCAAATAATGTGAGCCAAAAGCTGTGAAGGGGAAGAATTAGAGGGCGAAGAGAATTCACAAAAAGCCGTCACAGACGACGAATGAAAATGCATTCATCTATTTCTTTCCCTTTCTCGAAGGAGCAGAATGAAATGTAAACGTCTCAATGAGGCATTCTGAAGTGCTATCGATAGTAAGGGAAAGACCACAATTTGAGTGCGCGCCTACACCTGATTTAGCGTCGTTGATGCATGTCCACTGCGCAGATATGCAAAACACGAGGCGAGCGAAAGAGGTAAAGGGTCGAGAGGGAAAAGATTAACTCAAGGTGATTTCCTTTAGGATTGCATACATGAAAACTCAAAAACATAAAGAGAGGAGAAAGATTATAGAATGATGCAAAACAAAATATCCATTCTAGTAGTTTATTTCAAGCAAAAGAGACGCAACTTTTAGGCTTATATTAAACTGTTTTGATTCAATAAATATAATGATAGATACAGCTCATAATTCTGGTCACTCATAATCGATCGAAAACGAGATAAAATAGAAATCCTCTAAAAAGACTTGTTCTTCGATACAAACACATAAAAGTAGTTGTAATTGTAGTATTATATATAATATAAAAATTGATTGAGCTCCACAAAATTGTATATTTACGAAGGAACGACTAGAAAAAAACAAAATTACCAAGTAAAATATTGCAATGTAGGGCAAAATAATTAGTAAAATGTTTCAGATATCCTAGTGTTTGAGAAATGAAAAAAAGAAACACACACTACCAAACTCATTCAATTTACACGGCTATGATTTCGACCTTAAAAGTCATCATGAAGCGACGAGAATATATTTTAAAAAAGGTAAGAGCGTGTTGTGAAGGGTATAAAATGTAGGAATCCGTAGAGGATGTCATTTTGGAAAAGTAAAATAGAACAACAAAAATATTAACGATAAAAAGCTAAAAGAGAAATGAGAAGAATAGATTCAACTCACATAATGAAAAGTTATCAAACTCCTCAGAAAAGAGATTTTGAAGAAGAGGTTGAAATCTAGAACTGAAACCTTTTCAACTATTTCATAATTTCAATAATATTATTGGTTGAAATTGAGTCTTGGAAATCAGCTAATTAACATCAATAATCTGATGAGATGGCTTTTGCAGTTTCTGCACAACAACTGCTGTAAGAATCACTTGATATCGAACCTAAACAAGTAAATATTTAAATAGCGTAGAAGATAACCAAAGCGAAAATAATTCGATAAAAATATTAGACGGACACCACATCCATACAATCCGAAGGAGTTTTAGAGAAAAACTTGTCATTTCTCAATTTCTCTAGAGTAAAAATCTAATAATATTAGAATTTTCAAATAAAGGAGGGATCCATAAAAATCTGCAATATCTTCTGGAATTCAACCTATACAATGTTGTTGATTGAAAGCCTACTTCTTAGTAAAATTTCATTTCTTTCTCAATCATAAGAAAGAAAACGTTACTTATATAAATAATTAAGACAACAAATGAATAAAATTTAACGATAACAAAAGTAGAAGATATATTGGTCTTATTAAAAAGACAAATCCAAAACTATAAAAATATTATAAAATCATAGAATCCAATAGTGAGGCCTTTACTTGTCTTCCTTACTAAAGATCGATCAAGAATCCACAGTTTTTTTACAAAGTTTTTATATAACAAGGTAACCATGGTTTCGACCCGTCGAACAATATTCAGGATAATATAACATCAATTGAAAATATATCTAAATAGGTTAATTGGATTGGAAGATTGATATTTAGAGGTGTGTAAATAGGTTCCAATAAATCCTAAAAAGGGTACGTTTTTGTAGCCTAAAGAACATGCTTCGATTCTTTTCGATAGAGAATTTCTACATGTATCGCAATGGCTCCAAGCGGAAATATCATTCAATGCCTTAACCTTTATTTCAGTTACCACAAGATATAAACCTTGCGAGTAAACAAGAGTATCAGATAAAGGTTTTATTATAACGACAATTTTCTTATCGGCACCGGAATTATTTCCAACATCAGATTCTGGCATGCTCACTTCATAGTATTATCTGGAGATAGTCTTTGTCACAAAATATTTCATTCTTGAGTTATTTCCATAGAATTAACGATTGGCTTCCATTAAAATTTTTATGACATCGCACTTAGATTGCACAACCAATGAAAAGGGGGATCGCATGAAAGGGGCGAGATTTGTGGAGCGATTTGGTGATAATAGATGGGGATATGATGCTGTTAAGTCGAGCAAAGAGGTGTTGAGGGATGAGAAATGAGGTTATTGGGAATGAGGAAACCGAAGAGGCTTTTATTCGCCATAGGTGAGAAATAAACAGCTTTTGAAGGCCTCACCGATATACGATCTCAATATATTAATTCATTCCGAGTCTAGATTTATTGCAGTCATTAAAATTTCGCCATACATATCACAGGATTTATGCTCGTTGCTTGTAGACTTTCGACTTATACGCGCACTTAAGTGTTTAGCGCGTTATATCATTCTGTAATGAGCTGTTTTTCAAAGATAGGTCGTGAAACTGGCTTGTAATCGATCGATGATGAAATATAGAAATTTCGCAATTAGATCTTGGGCAACTAGAAACGTGTTTCTAGTTGTATAGAAAAGACAATTTATTACAACTTCCAGAAAGGAGATAATAAATGCGTTTTATAACTGGAGGTCAAACAGAATACCAGAGAAAGTGGAATGATTTTTATATAAAAAGTGCTTATAAAAAACTATTAAATATGGTCCATCCATCTCAGAAATATATTTCGCTATAGACATTCCTCTGTAGTTTCAATAAAAATGCATCATATATTTAAATAATCTATAGAAATTAATTATATACGCAGACACTTTATTTAGCAAGGTCAGGCCCAAGTAGGCCATTTTTCCCCTGGCATTATATAATACTAAATAAAATAGTCTTTAAACACTGAAAATAGCAGATTGCAGAGAAAAAATCTTTGCAGTTGAAAGTTTCCAAATCCCGCTTTGCGGGAGAAAGGGAATAGAAATAACTCGCAAAAATAGATGAAAAATGGAATACTAATAGGTGTTTCTAGTTAGACAAAATATTTATACAAAATACAACCATCATTCAATATTTGAATAGAACTTCGTTAAGTCTCATAAATTAATCGATATTTTCGTTGAAAATTACGAATATTGCGAATAAACTGATGAATATGAACATCCCCGAATTATTTTACGATTCCCTTTATGGATTAATCACCCATTTTTATGCAAACTTTTCTTAAAATTTATATATTCAACGCAAATTATTACAGCACAAGAAAGTTCCATTCTTCACTAAGTGTGACGTTAGCATTCGAATGAAATGCAACACGAAAATATCAACTAATTCGTAACGATCACTAGAGAATTTGCAAACCAGAATAGAAAAATAGAGTTATCGCGTTAGGGTATAATGCGGGTCATTTATTAATGAAGACTTCTTCATGAGACATACTATAAATTTATAGTCAAAATCAATCTGCCATTCAACCAAACAAATTTATTCAGGGACCAGAGGGATTGTGGGTACGAATCGTTACTAATCAAGCGCAAGGAGGGTTAGATACTCCTTGGCATAGTGCAGATAACACGGGCAGCATCGCACCCGGCCAAATATCTACCTATCAGGCACCACAAAGGCGCCCGCCTGCTTTGTGATGCGTTCATGCGTGAGGCCGCTCCGTGCACGCGTTATCGCGGATAATGCGTAGGTGTTGGGGAGGTGCAGGAATCCATCGGTGTGCGCCGTTGGCATAGTACCTGTGTTATAAGCCATATGATATTGTTCTCCCTGTCCTTTTCCAATTCTTCATCCTTTGCCGACATTTATTCCTCTCTCTTTCCTAGTTTATCACCCAATTTCTCATTTTTTATATATATCGGGTTGTGGATGGATCGTTTCCCCATAAATAACATGGATGAGAACAGTCGTGAAAGAGTGGGGATACGTTTATCGCTAGATCACGCCATAATGGCCGCCGTGGTAGCATTCCCTTCCACAATGCATCGAAAGAGAGGCCTCGGGCTGCCAAAGTGGGACGCATTAAATGAGATTTTAAGCCGTTTCATTATGGGAACGATCGAATCGTTGTCATGCGGAAGATGATTTTGTAGAAGGCCAATAGCTTTTTATGTAGTCTAAATTCAATGCCATTATCCCCTAAAGTCAGCAGCTCTAATAACTATTCTCTTATGGGATCGAAAATAAAAAGTCACATATTAATATCTCGATTCGATCCCTGATGATCATTTCATCCCAAGTTTAAATGGTACAATCGCTCGAGATATATGAATTCTTTATAAAAGTTATTAGAACATTATGTTGGATATGATACATAAAAGAAGTTGAATAAAAGTTTTAAATAATTATTATATAAAATTTCATAAACAATCTTAAAATGAATGCTTGAGTGAGGATTCTTAGTTTCTAGTTCTGCAAGTATTATTAAGCGAACGATTTTGAACTAATGTTTGGTGATCATTCTCTTCATTTTAGGTGACGATTTGACCTTAGCAGAGACCGTCCTCCTAATAAAGAAGGAAAGACATTACGATGTTCATTCATCATTATGGAGTTCTACCAATTGATATACATCTATTCCATTCGATAAGCATTAACAGTGATTCAGAATTATTGAAGGAAAAACTTAATAGCTAATAAAAGGTGAAGTTAAGATGGAGAGGATGACAAACCAGGAAATATACTTCTAAAAATTCTTCTGAAATACACAAACTCAAGATATCTGATAGCATAAATAAGCTTAAAAATTCACATAATTAATAATAAAAGAATTATTAAAGATGCGTGATACAAATTAAGATTCATATATTTCATCAAATAGGAAAATAATTTCGAAGACAACTTTCCCCAGGTAGGGAATTTCCTTAATGAGCTCTACGAATAATAAGAGGAGAGATTCTCTTTCAATAAGCGAAGAGAGCACACTTTCACATATGAGCACGCAAACTGTCGGCCCTTGCTACTCTGTCCGTTGCATGCTGTCGATTCCTCTTTTGCATATCGCTCATTGACAATCCTTCCTTACGCTCTCATTATGAAAGACATCACCAACAGAAAACTTCGCAAAGATTCAGTGTTCTTATATCAATTTCCATCGAGGAAATGATTAGAAGAGACGTATTATTGCGTTTCGAAGTAAGAAATCGAACCGAAAAAATACTCTGCGCGATGAATTCTGTGGCTCAAGAAAAAATATTGCGTTATGTCGAATAAAACCGAATTAACTTCTTTGAATAGAATCTAAATTCGCATATGGAAATGATAAAATGGACTCGATACGTAGTATATAATTAACAGAGAATTTGAATATTTAAATATACAAAACTAACTCGAAGTTATAGAAACTTAAAATTCAATTCTTACCAAGGAACAGAAGTCTGCTTGCTTCCCGTGTGCGTTCACTCGAACTGAAACTGGAAGTGAAAAGTGTGATCATGTGACGGAATGGACGTTGTTTTCTCATGTTTCAGGAATTTCCCTCGAAATACTGCAGCTCTTCTATTCTACGTTCCAAGGCCAAAATAGTGGGTTATCTGGTTGAATGGTACTTTTGAACCTCCTCGGCATTGGTGTGGTTGAGAAACTCAAAAACGCTTTACTGAAAAGACATGACATAATGAGCTCCGACAATTATGAGTCACTTCTTTGAAGCACTTCAAGATGCAATTACGCCTCGTTTAATCATTACCTGTGCTTATGCTGAGATAAACGCTGAATGTGAAGATTAACTTAAAAAGGTCTGAAAATAAAATTCGTTCTTAGCCTAAAAATATTGTATTTCATTTAACAAAATAAAACTGTTACTTCTAGCTCTGTTTGAATAGCAGAACTATATATTCTATATTAAGTGTTATTCGGACGAATATTTGATACCAATTTATTTATATCAATTCCTAAAATAATATTAGTTCAAAATATGGATATAGTAAAGACACATAATTAATATTTTAAATTATAATATCCATACTTAAATTAATCAATTAAGCTATGGCTTCTTAGAATTCTATCATATCACTCAAAAAAGAAAAACAATTTAGCTAAACAAACAAGCTATAAAAGCTTTTTTGTGATTTGTGAAAAGTTAGCCTTTCCTAAATATCAATTTAATAATCGCTTCATCGCCGTTTGACGGCCATTACAGGTTATTATTAAAATCGGTGGAAGGAGCATATAAATATCCTGACAAAGTACACATATGTTAGATGTAGGAAAATTATCGACCGGTGACCGATTGAAACGTTAACCCGCCTTTACCGGAGTTCCAATTAAGTTAACAAACGGGTTGACGGTACAAGAGCGATAAAGCATGGAAACCTATCATTAGAGGAAACACCATCCCACCTTCTTTTGTCTCATTCGTGCCTCAAAGATACCCGCGGTATTTTCCGATTGAACCAGTTCTAACCCCCTCGCCTCGAAAGCACCATCTGGCCAACGATGGAACGACTTAATTACGAATTCCTTTGGCTTTAAAATGCCCTCTCCTATAGTTTGAATCTATGGATACCTAGAAAACCCCTATTAGATAAGTAATCGGCCATTCACTCGATATTTATGGTGGAAATCGTCCGTATTCATGATACAGCCTTTTCAAACAGAGAAGAAAAAAAGTACGAACTAAAAGAAATTTTGTAGTGTAGTTTGAACATAAGTGGTAAAAATTCACGCCATATCAAATAAAATAAGTCTACAGATTCACCTAAAGGATTTATTATGTAGGTGGCTTTTACGGATTAACTATATACCGCTTTCTGGTATCTGAAATCTTCACAAATGTACTCGATAAGAAACTTTAGAAAAGAATTCACCATTTTATGAAAATTGTGCTATTTATTGTTATGGAAACACACCATTTGATTTCATATAATTATAACAAATATAGGCACGAGTCATAAATACTCCGAATCTCACCGATAAATGTTAATTAATATGAAAGTACGATGAATAAATAAATTTATCCAGTAATTAAAGTATGGATAAATAGTGCAATATGCTAATATGTAACATAGTAAAACTCATCTCAGATCAAAATTAAGTGGAAGTGTAATGATAAACTGACGAAATATTTTTATTAAGAAATTAAAATGATTATTGGTCGATCAACAAGATCCATCGATATGAAAGATAACAGAAGACAAGATTGACAATATAAGATAATTCTTACCTGTATAACATTTTCTAACCAACTAACAATACTATTTTCTTAGGTGTTGAAAAAAATTCCTTTGGAAGCTAATTCTAAATATACCCTCAGCGTCCAACGTCATGATAGAAAGAAGATTCACTTGTCTGCAGCGGGTGTTAAGTCCGATCACGCCTTCCAATCTGTTCCTTGAACGTCGATCCCGCACACCGCAACCTGATACGTTTGATACAAACCCTTCTCCGTGTTGAACAAGGATATTGGCCTAAAGGGGAGGGTAACTATCCGCCGCCTAGAGCCCTCTCGTGACCGACAAAAAGAAATCCAATTAGAGGCCATTTCAATGGAAAGGACTCTGCGAGGACATAAGGTTGATGTCTACATTAGAAAACTTCCTTGATGCGAGAAGGTGTTGCCGGAAATTATAAGGCTATCCGAAGTTTAAAATAAGGACCTGTTCTGTCTTCTCGCGAAAGCCCGGAATTACAGCTCCGTTAGAGCGGAAAAATGCATTCATTCTCCAGTTTCATGAATTGTGATCGATGAAGACCATTTCATAAGATTTGATGTAATTATTGGAAAAAAAGCAATTTATTATGAAACGATGAGAAAAATACGATTTCAATTAGTCTCATTAAAATATCATGCCTAAAATTTATACATCTGTTCGAATATAAATATATATTTCACAATTTTAAGAAATTTATGCAGGAAATATAGAAAAAGTGAAAAATTATCAGTCAACTAATGAGTCTCATCAAAATTAATCAACGTTATCTACACGATATATAAATTTAAAAAATAAAATTTCTAAATTTACCAAATATTCGGGCGATTCCGTTTAAGATCCGCAATGGAGAAGTAATATTTTCTTAATTATATTTTTATATCATTTAGATTTATATAATTTTTCAAGTTGAAATTTAATTCAATGTATTCACTCACGACATTTGTAGACATTGATCATTGCTTTACTCAAACGCAATTGCAAATATAATGGGATACATATAAAGTCGAGAGTATAAAGGTGGCCACAAGCGGTGGAAATAAACTCTCTATTTTGGTGCAATATGTTTTGTCAATTTTGTTTCCAAAAAATGTATTAAAATTTGAATATAATATTTTAAAGATAAAATATGCTAACTTTCTTCGAAATTGAAAGGCTGTTCCGGGAAGCCACTGCAGAATAATGCACTTGAAAATTTCCTATGGAAATGCACTTGGTAAATTTGTGTGGAAATTTACCAAGCTTATCATTCTGTTAACTCTCTTCATTCGAGCATGAACACAATGATCGATTGCCTTTATTTTCTTGAAAGTGATTATTCAGAAGAGGATGAAATTACACCTAAATATTTTATCATAAATGATAGGAGTGGATATCAAGGAAAAAACTTTTAATCATTGCTATTGATGGTTATTAGGGAGCTTATAAATTCCTAACGCAAACCAATTACTCCATCTGCTTCGTCGGAAGGCGGCTCTCGGGGTTATTATGTAGATGACTTAATGCGGAGCCTATAAATTAAATCAATTTACCTATCACATCGAATATGCTGAGAGAGGGCTAATTCGTACAATATTTTGGCATTTTAGTGATAAAAATCTCGTTGATGATAGAGTGAAAACGTTCTACCTCTGAAAAAGGAAAATCCCTGAATTTCATTTAACATCATTGAAATACACGAAAATGAGCCACGCCTTACAAATAACCCTCCTTTGACCATGGAAACGCCATGGACATGAAGGTGAGAGGTCACGGAATCGTGTCACGGATGAAAATCCCGCCGTGTTCAGCACGCACTGCTGGCGAAACATACGTTTAAGAAAGAGAACATCGGGCTCCCGGAAATCCGAACTTATTTCCGTGAAATGAGTAATTGCAGTTGAGAACTTTCCTCTATCGATACGCCTTTTGGTATCAACTATCACACACATCATCTTAGGTATTCGCTTCACCCGAGTACATGTTATAGATAGCCATTCTATATGACACTCCATTTAAATAAAGCTGAAATCGACAAAAAATTGTATTATAATTAAAGGATAATATATATCGTTTACCTTTTGTAAATTTTATCATTCTTATAGCCATTTTCTTCTACCAATAGAAAAACCCAGTTCCCTATTATAGCTTACGGAATGATTGTTAGTTTGAAATGGCCGAGAAACTGAAAAAAATACTATTTGTTAATCTATTTGGTGCTTCTCCGATTCGAAATCGAATGAATGTTTCAACTAGATTCGACGATATCTAAAATTCCAAATTCTAAAATCAGTAAATCGGCAGTCAACACATTGAAGTATATTTTGCCGTATTTAAATGTGGAAATAAAAACAATTATACAATGTAAAAATGTAAATTCTTTTGAATGCATGATACTTTTAAAAATCTCGTTTCATTAAAGGGATTTCAAAGGAAAGATTCATCGCGCACCTCTTACCAATGGAAACATTTAATTTAAATATTTAAAACAGCAAGAAAACAAGTAATCTCTAAAAATGTAGTTTAGATAGTAAAATATTCGTAACATATAAGATGTGTTAAATATCAATATTTTATCCTTACAAAACAGAAAACTTTTAAAATCTGCCGCTTTACTTAAATCTCAACTACGTTTTATGTATCATATTCCAATGGAACTAGAAAAATTAAGATTTCATTTAGATTACGAATAAATACATCATAAGTCACACTTAATTGCTCAAATAGTATTTACTTAACAGAGAAGAGCATACAAAGCTCATTGCATCATTCTGTACTGCTTTTAATACTCGGAATAGTTTCCACAAATTTTACCGTGGGGATGAAAAAATATTTGCAGTTCGTATTGTAGTGCTGTATTCGTCACTTAACGAATCTGAGAAAAAATAATTTAAAAGTATAATTACACTTTTTTATTGAATAGAAATCATACAAATATATATATTTCATATATTTTTCATTTCCTTTCGTAAGGAAATTAAATTTCATTAGTTTATAAATTGGTAAATATAATTTTCAATTATAGCATATAAATTTCTATTTTCTAAACAAATAATATATCGTTAAATTAAAATTATAAATAAAGACAATAAATATCAAGTATTTTTAAAATGAAAATTTAACGATCGTGAAAGTTAATGTATGGTAATATTTCCATTTAATATTAATATGATTAATGGAAAGTTAGAATATGAGTGCAGGAGAAAAGGAAGACATCTCCTCATAATTCCTCCGAAGTCCTGCTACAACAATGCCTGGTTGCGCCAGCTGCTTATTAATGCTCCAGTGCACCCGCTTAAGTCAATTTCCCGAATGAGGGTTGATTATTCAAAGAACTCCCAATCGTTTGCATACTTATACCGCTCGGATAAAAAATATTCACATCGTATACTTGAGAAGGGAGTGGTGAGTGGGAAAAATAAGAGGGTGTGGAAATGATAAACCCTAGTAAATGGTGGACCGCTGTGTTTCTGAATAGGACGTCACAACCCTTTTGGGATCTCGTCTTCCATTTTTCTCCCGCCATCTCCTCCTTTTTAAAACCAAACGACACTCAAACTCACTCCTGCCGTAATGTCGACTTCACTTCCAGAGTCATGTGACATTAAGCCCAGATTCTTTTCCCACTCTCTCAACACCATTTACCCACCCAACGACACCCTCCAAGCATCTTCTTTTTCCTATTTCTCCAGCAGAACTCTCCTCCCATTCGCGGTTTTCCACTCACTTCATCATCTTCGTTTCTGAACTTGACTCCATTGAATTACATTCAGATTAGTACTTTTCTTTCTCTAACGAACATCTTTAAGGATTTTAGACAAAATCACCGATGTGTATATTTTGTTATCTACATTCATTAAACACAAATCATTTGTAGCAAACAAAAAGCTAAAAAAATACAGTAGAAAAAGGTATTCTTAAATATTAAAGGACAACATAAATGATAATCATTGGTAAATACCTAGAGTAATTTCTATTTTTATGGTTAATCATAAATGTTTATTTATTAAGAAAGGAAAAAGTTTGGAGTGTGTTTAAATTTAAATTTGATAAAATTTTGCTTTGACAATTCATGACCTTTGTAGGGTTTAATTTATTTATGAATGTTAAAAAATTATTATAATTGAGTGATATACTAGAAAGTTTTGTTGATCAAGGATGTATAAACGAAGTTTGATCTTATGCTATTATTTATTTTAATCAGAGGGACGTAATGAAAGAAAAAATGTACCGAAATTGTCAGTAACAGTCTCTGTCAAAACAGTAGATCCGCACTTGAAAAGGTGAGAAAGGATGAGCGTGAATGCGATGAGGATAAAAGTATAAACGAAACTTCGAATAAATAAAGTATTGCATCCAGTGATGAAAGGCTGAATATACTGCGCATATATATATATATAGTAAAGTAATAGTATTATATTTCAAAATAGTTGATATCATGTTTGAAAATAAAAAAGTCATAACACTTTAAACGTTTGAATCGATGTGTATCAAGAAATTAGAAGCCACTTAACCAAAGGTCTAAGCGTGTTTGCTATCACAACGCGGCTACCGAAGTGAATGTTCTAGGATATAGTCCCCGATAAGCGTGAAGAGAACACCAACTTTCCCTCACACTTTCAAACCCTTCCGACATTTTCTCCGGAATGAAGAAGACATTACGGAGAGAAAAGTAGAAGGAACACAAAGTCGGCGGACGAAAACAGAAAGAGAAAAATAAAACGGAAGGGCACCGAAGACAACGACGACTTGGGAACTAATCGAGCAGAAATTCATTGTTGGCACGTCTAAAGCAGTCGTCCTTTCAGGCGATTTTAAAATATAGGCAGTAATGTGTTGCCGGGAAGACGGAGGAGGGAGATGGTGTTTTGTTCAAATGAAAGGGCTCCGTGGACTTAAGTGAAGAAGAGTGCAAATGATTCGAGAATTACTGCTCCCATTCAAACTCCGACCCTGATGATTGTTTACGATTATATTATTTTTCTTTATTTATTCCCTCCATTATTTTTCGAGCTCTTACAGAAGCGCTGAATAAAAATAATGGAGGAAGATGTCTTTTTTGAGGGTGAACCCTCCACCGTGGCATCGTGGAAAGAGGCCTTATTTTAAGAAGATCGGAATGTCCGTTAAGAAGGTGCATCCAGTTTGAGATGAAATTGGTGCAATTTTTGGGGTGCTTTGGCTTCAGGATATTTTTGGGAAATGGGGTGTTTGGTTTCTTTCCTCGCTATGGAAAAAGGGGTGAAACCGAAGGCCCGTTAACTAGGACACGCCTCCCTGGAGTCACCGATGAGGACACTTGGCACGGAAGTTTTAATATGATGGGGGGATTATAAAAGTAGAAATAGGGGTTCAAAGGGTGCGGTAGTGACCGCCCCTCCGAAAGAATGGCCCATCACATTTAGCAGTTGCTGATTTTTGGCCCAGTGCCTTATTCCTTTTTCTCTTTTATAAAAAATGCCATCAAGACCAACCCAACCTGCAGGCAATATATGAAGTCGCCGACGAATTGGCATGGCGTGAAAAGACCGCACTCTTAACCCTTTTTTGAACCTCCTAAGTCTGCTCATCTTATTATCAGGCACCACTCCTCTTTCTCGTCGGCCGTCTCATTCATTTGGCCTTTTTAGAACATGCAAGTGCCTGCTCCCATCGCGCGATTACCCTTTCATTTCCATCGCTTTATCCTTTGGTTAATGGCTCCGTGTCTCATTCCATCGGCTTACCCCTGGCATTTTTCTCCATCGGATATCGTAGTAATTGTGGCCAAAAGCCGTACACGTGGTAGCTATCGAATCTCCATCGTATTTTGATCTGATGGTGGAGGTGGTTATATGAGAAATCAAGTACTAAAAGTGTTAAGGGAAATTGAATCGAAATGACTATGTCTTCATCCATCTTCTTAATTCAGATATCAATTTGTTTAAATATGTTTCAAGCGGTTAAATTTAAAGCTCACATATTTATTTGGCATGATTAGCATAAACTATTATGACATTTTCAATGCTAATTCATGATAATACATTCTCTTTTATTCCGAAGAATTGTTATTGGTGAATTCTTTTAATTATAAAATACTGATCCTTAATAATGATATGTATTTTTGTTGCTCCGAAATAATTATGACAATTTACTATAGTTATGTAATAGTGAAATGTTTCTATATTATTACTTTTCTTAGAAATTTGATTTGATGAGTGAAAGGAAATTGTCGCCTTAGTATCAATTAAATTGTTATTAATAATAAATAGGAAATAATTTTAAATAGATTGATTGAAATCAGAATTTATTGGTAAAGATTTTTAGTTATAAAACCATAATATATCATATAACAATCATATCATACCATATAACATAAAATTATCTTTGTGCATTGGTCCTTTTTTCATATTTATAGAATAGAGGACCTCTGAAAATCCTGCGTTTCTTAATGACATCGGAATTATCGGTATATAGCGGGGAATATAGTGTAGATACTTTTAAGTATGGATAACTACCATAGAAGTTCTCTTCTCTTTTCAACAAAACAAACTGATTCTGTGGAAAAACTGTTAATGGGTAAATATAATAGGCATGAATAAGTAAGAAATTCAACGAAATGAAGGGAATAAGAGAAAGAAAAAAGTGCATCTTCAATTTTTACCTTAGGTTTATCTAAATCATAATTCCTAATTTTTCTTAAATTATTCAACTTGAAGTTTGTTATCATAATTCTCTTCCAAATTGTCCGATTTGATGTCATGTAGAAGATTTGATCTAAAAAGAAAGACTTTTTTATCTGCTATAATTTTAGCGCAATCGGTAATATACACGACGATGAATCTAGCTACCTCATTAAGTAGCGTTAATGGATGTAAATGTAGACAAAAATATTTATGATATTAAACAAAAGTAGATATAAAAAAATACCTACATAATCACATAAAACGAAAGCACCTGATAGAATATCGATCAAATTAATTAATAATATACAAGGACGGATATTAATATGAATAGAAAACTATTCACTGTATTGTTAATAAATTCAAATTCATACTAATAATATATTTTGAATCGTAATAATTCATCTAAACGTTTTTCAAATTAAAAGTCTCAATGTATAATCTAGACTCTTCAGAGGCAAAATTTGCGTGTTATATGTAATTCATACCAAGGTTACAAAGAACGAACTCCGATGAATGACTTTGCTGTACCAAAGAAAAGTAAAATAAAATACCGGAGAGATACTGAGCACACGGAAACCAAGCCATTTCTGAAAAACTGCAAAAAACCCAGAATGGAAATAAATTAACATAGATTTTGAGTTTAAGATGACCCCTTGAAATTGAAACTAGTAGCTTATTTTTAAGACTTATATTAAACAACAGATTTAAAATAATAATACTCGGTTTCCTTATGATAAAATTACCCTAACATGTATTTACCAAAAGTACGGTAACAGAATCAAATGAATTTATTTCGATGGAACGTAACTTTCCGACTTCAGAAACTATTCTCATTGAAATACCGCCAATCAATTTTCCAGTCTAATTTATATGAAATCAATGACCTTTTTATTGTAAATTATACTAAGTGTGAATAATTTCACTGAGAGATTAGATATGAACGATATTCTCGATTTACGATTAGAATGTCTCCTTCTAACAATAAAAGAGAGAAAGTGGATGCCGTACCTTCGAAAGAACAGCTTGAGTCCATTCTTCCTTCCAGCAAACCTTTACCAGTTCAGGACAATGCGTCACTATTAATTTCGAAGGCAATATTAATCTCCATTTTGGAAGGGGCCGAGGCATATTAGAGTGTCGGTGATAAAGTGCTCACTCCTAGAGAAATTGAGATGCCGACGGTACTAAATTTCGAATCGCCATTACCAACTTCTATTAAAAGCAGAGAATGGGGCTCTAAAATAACCAAAGTTGGCATGAGAAGAGGATCTGCTGAAATATGATTAAAGAATATTCAGAATTGCGGTTCAAACATGATGATAGCTAAAAGATATGCATAAATCCATACATGTTTTAGCAATATTAAAACAAGGACTCCAGATTTTACGTTCAAAAACAAATATAGAACTAAATTGAAACATATTATGCTATTCAATATTTTTAAAAGAAAATCCTTTGTCTAGGTTCCAAAAGTGATGCATTTTCCTCAGGTGAAGAAGTATTTAGCTCTATATAAATTCCTCGCATATATTCGATACTATCATTAATAGATTTAAAATTAGATTTTATGTAAATATAAAATTTTTGAAAGAATTATTAATATATGTACTATTTTTTCGTCAATCTCCAATAAAACAATTGTGAAATATTTTTCCGATCATGCGTTATTGACCAAATTACATATAGGGAGTAAATATAAAATATCTCAAAGTCTCTTGGTTCAATACCGTTCAAATGCGTTGAGATAAATAACATTAATAATATATATACAAATTATCAAATAAAATTGAAGCTCTCTTGCATTAAGGATAATGAACTCTTTATTAAATGAACTCTGAAAATAAAAACTACTGCTGTAATCGAATTAAAATTCTATCCGTTTAATCTATTTTATCGCAATTACTTTGATATCATAATCAGTCATTTTAAATTCTACATCAGATTTAGGCATCTTGAAATGCTTTACAATTTTCTCAGTCTTTGTATATATTCTATTTAAATAGTTTTGTTTGATTTTATTAATACTACTCTTCTTTATGAGTCCCATAATCTTTAATTGTTTGAACTGATCAAGCAAACAGTAGATAATCATTTTCATTCATAATTTAATTTTTTCTACGAATTTGAAAATAATAATAATCCCTTATCTTCGAAAGGAAGTAAATGAAAGATTTTCCTCGTTTATTCTTTTCCGGTATTATTAAACACAGACGAACCTGTGAATCACGTCCTTAAGTTATTTTATAACAAACAAAGTTTACCTGATGATTGGAAAAAATTTGCGAGAACTGTATAAAATATCCATTAATAAATTGGAAATTAAAGCGAAGATTCGGGCCACTTTCCCAAAAGTACTTTCATTATGATTCCATTGAAAAGAGACTTGTTTAAATATCAAAAAGATTTCGAAAGAGGTATCCAGACGAAAACTGATTTTTATTCCAATATATTTGATCGCCATCATTAATGTAAAGAAAAAGTTCAAGATTCGAGGAAGTTCGACAAAATTGACTTTCAAAATAAGAAAAACTTATTTCAAAGAGAAGAAAAATAATACAAAAGTAAGTTGAGTCTCCTGGCGGATAAAATATCCATAGGACCAAATGAGGGTGAAAAGAAACAGGAAATGGCGGCGGGAGAAACGAAAGAAAATAAGAATCATTACTCTTTCCTTATTCCGTCTAAAGGCGTAAAAATGCGAATCTTTAAATTTATATTTGCTCACAAGGATTCTTCTTATCAAATTAAAAGTTTTGAAAAGAACTTGGTAGACATGAATAGGTTTGGTATCCCATTTAATGATGGACTATTCTTCCAATTAAAAGAAAATAAACCTCCTCTCGTATTTCATATACAAATTCATAATACGTAGTAACCATAAAATGCATTTTAAGTTTCAGTAAAAGTTATTGTTTTTGATACAAAGAAATCAGAAGAATAGCACAAACTGACTCAATGCCACGACGACTGAAACAATATCGAATGCCTTATTTTTGCATATATATGACGACTAAGAAGCAGAAACGGAATAAAACGTTTACCTCCGAATTTCAGAAGTATCTGCGTAATTATCATTGTAAGATAATAAATCATTTCGGGATACTGCTGTTCACAGAGTCTTGGATGATCAATAGCAAAAGAATTATTTTCAAGATACGTATATGTTGTAAGTTCTCATGACTCATCTTCTAAATGAGTCGATTATTTCTCTATCATCTGCAAAAAGTATTCATTTTGCACTCTAAAATAATTGCATAGCCATTATTCTTTAAATCTAATTTGTAAAAGTGAAAGTTCTATTTTGTAGTCAGAAGAGAGATTTGAATTCAAAGTATGTCCATAGTATCCTTTCATGAATGATTGTAAAACTATTTATATGAGAAGATTAAATCAACGGTAGTATATTCTTCTTACTTTTAATTAGCAGCTCCTGTCAGTCACTGAATGGACCTTTGAGTCGACAGCCTGTGAAAGAGGAGAACAGTTGCGAAGGAAAGGATCGGTGTCACAAACAAAACTGATTGACGTCTCTATTGTGCCACGAATACTCCAATGGCCTATTTCAGCCTCGTTTCGCCTCACTTGCTCTTTTCATCTGCCGACACACTCGTGCCGCTCTAACGTACATTATTTTGATAAGTCCACGATTTCACTCTCGCTGCATACCTTATATCGAATGCGTTCAAAAGTTCCATCTACTCATTTAAAGTGAGTCTTGTGATTGCCTTAGATTCAAGAAAGTTTATCGTATCTAGCAACGTTCAATTAGCAGTCATTAAAATACGGTACTGTATATAAATACACCTCTATATTTTAAATCGAAATTAAATATTAACGTATGTTCTTAAAAAAATCATTAGTACAAAAGAATTTCTCTTAATATTCTTTTAAATAAAAAACACCCAGAGACATCACTTATAACAGTCAATTATTTTATGACGACACTGCGAAAAAATAATCATAGAAATCAATCTTTAAATACTAAAACAGCAAAAAATCGACGTCTTAGTAAAAGGCCTTAGACTATAGTTTCATTTAAGGAGTATCGAGAGACAGGCAGAATAGAACATATCTACATTATGATGAAGAATTTGGGAGCTCTTCTGAGTACGAATAAGTGGTGTCCCGTAACTAATGTTTTGTAGTAGAATATCAAGTTCAACCTTTTGAGTGTAAATAGTTCAAACATTATGATTTATAATAAAAACTAAAACATTTCATGAGAATCAATAATCGCAACGATGTAAATGGATGTTCCATTTTTGATTTGTTTCATTTAACTACTCACCTATTCAAAATATCTACGCCAAAGAACGCGGGATATTTCCGTTTCCATTTTACCAATTTTTTAAAATTCCAACTCTCCAATTGTATTTTCAACTGTATTCAACATCATCCATTTCTTAATAAAAATTTATGCAAATAAATCATTGAGGTGCATTTATTTTTCTGATGTTTATAAGACATGATTAAAAAAACTTTCAAAAATAATCCACAAGTTTCCAACTTCTGGAGCTATATTGAATCCTATGAAAAAAAAATTTTAACTCACATAGTAATAGCAGAGATAAGGAGAGAAACTTTATTTCGCCTTCCCTCCGAAGGGCTTAAAAAATGATTATAAGGCGTGAAAAAGTGTCCTCGCTCGTACAGTAATGTATATTTAATCGTGCTTTTAGGGCGCAAAAAGTGATGGCGGCAGGTGTGGAGGAAGGCACAGGGGGAGCATCATGCGTGATGGAGGATTTTTTTGTCAGCGCGTCATGCGGACGAAGCCGCGTAATGCACGCACGCCACCCACCCACATACGCTTCGCTGGACCCAGACTGGACTACCCGTCTCTGTGTGACATCCGTGACTTTTTTCCCCGAAATTTCTCTTCTTTGACGCCATTCGCCCTCTTCATCGAGATACTGCTTTTTTCCTGTTATTTCGATGTTTTTCTCTACGTCACATTCGGAAGAAGTGCGAAAAATTAAGAATACTTTTCAGCAGAAAATGATAGAGATCCTTGTTGGGATTTTGCCCCTCGTTCTGCATTCCCGAAATTAATCTTTTATAGGACTAATGGTGCTGGTTCCACAAGATCTGGATAAAAAACTTTGGACACACGCAGGGAAGGATTAATTTACGAGAATTATTTAAATCAATATGTTCGTTTAAAAAATATTGCACCTATGAATTCATCGAATTCGATATGATCCATAAATTCATTTAAAAGTATCAGATACATAATACTATGTACTAAATTAGAAATCAAACTGATTATAGATCAGCTACTATTTAGTAATGATATGTTTGACTGTGTTAGCTAAATATATGGTATTACTTGAAACATGCTTAAATCCTCTTCAGGAAGAACTATTTAACTTTAAATTGTTTAGCCTATCTCTTTCGATTATTATTTCATATTTTGATAAATTCTTTTCCACTATGTTTCAAAATATCTGTAATCATAGCATGAAAATTCATCGCAACAGCTCATTCAATTTCCTCTAAAATTCCTTTTTCCATCTGCTCCAATTGAATTGAACTCAAAATACATTTGTGTTGAACAATTCTGGAATATTTTGACATCAGACTATATGACTCTTCGTGCTGTCAACTTTAGGAAGCTAATCAATTAGATAAAGCGAATTCCCTTCTATTTTATAATACAGATGAGGCAAAGTTTTATAAGTAATCTGATTGATGGATAAGGGAAGATACGAGTCTCCGTCGATTTCCCCGTCAAAGTGAATAGTCAGATGGGATCTGTCAATCTCCGAGAACCATGTCCACTCTTGTACGCGTTACTTTTTAAAACAGCAGAGCAACGCTGTCGCCGCGAAAATTCTGCTCGGGATCGGTAGAGATCCCACGGGAACTTGGAAGGGAAGAGGCGGGGATATACGAGTGAAATTTCGTGTTTCCTTTTATTTCCGACCCGTCACACGAAATCGAAATCCAGTGGGCGTGTGGAAGCATTTTATTTTCCTCTAATTTTTAAATCTGATTTCCCTTATTTTTCGAAAATTCGCTACCCAACACGATGGCTTTGTCTATTGATATTTCTTTTATGAGCTACCTACTTAGGAGACTAAATATAAAATTAGAAGCTAAATTAGAATGTTCGACATTACATTATTTGATTTGCGATTATAACTTCTGCTCTTTCAAAGAAATCCATAAGACGAGGATAAAAGCTCAAATTTAAATTTCATTCACACAAATGTCTTTAAATTTAAATAAATGTTTGAAGTACCTTATCTTGCGTATTTCAGATAATATATTTAGCTATCGTAATAATTTACCTATGAATAAAAATTTAAAAACAAATTGCGAAATTTATGGTAAAAATCAAACTTTTCTAGAAAATTTATTCGAATGGAATAACTGTTGGCAAAAAAATAAAATATTTATGCTGCTGATAAATACAATTGAACCATGATATTTTAAAAGATTCTTGAGATCTCAGTCCAAGGTATTTTTTACTATGGATTAAAGTTAACTAATCCAAGAAGAATTTCATCGATATATTAATCACAATTCTTTATTAAGAGTATCGATCCGCATAGTTAAGCAGCATTAATCTCATAAATCGAGAATTTTACTCACTCATAAATGGCGTGAAGCATAAGAGTGACATCCCTGAGCCATCACTGAGAAAGAAGGGCCATTTTTAGTGTCACATTTTTTTCCTGCAGGATTATTTAGAATCCCTCCTTTTTTCCACATCTGCTATTTCACGGTGTCTTGGCAGCCTCGGTGGATAGCTATGGCACGTAGTTACACGCTCCCTCCGAACTTCGGACGGATTGACTCCCGAGAGGGAAAAATCTGACAACGCATCCTATTTCTCCACATCTCCGCATTTCCCTCACAATTCGCTCCCTTTTCTAGATCCCTCTCTTTACCACTGCAAGCGAACCCTCAAATTGGATCACTCGCTTTGCCGCCTCCTGAATTCCCATCCTTTGACCCCAGAGATAAAGGGATAAATTTACAAGCACAGAGTGCTGACACCCGATTTTCTCATCATTATCCAGAGAAAATATTTATTTCCCCATCCGCCACCATTGCAGGACCTTTACGCCTACTTGAACTTTTAGCTGCTGCACAACCCAAAGGAATGAGAAATAATGAAAGGTTTATATAAAATACTCATATTTTGCTGCCGATGGTAATATTTTATCCTTCCATTCATGACAAACCAATGAAATAGATGTCCATATAGCTCTCCTGACGTTCTTTGAAATATTCGATAAGCGCAACCCTATCGAACATCAACCCAAATTGGAGTTGTAAATTGGTTGGAAAATGGTGAGTGAGATACTATTTTATTGTGAATTAAATGGTTTTGATTATTTTTTTGGAAAATTTACCCATTTTTAAGAGTTAAAAAATAGATTTTCGTTCATTCAGTTTTCAATTATTCCAAGTAGATGTGAAGCCATTAAGGGAAATAATTCACGCACAGCTTCATTCAGCACCGAAAAAGAGCGGAAAAATCTGGCAACAAATCTTCGATATATTTTAATTCTTCAAGTAAAGTAGGGATACTTCAATGTAATTTGCTCAGCCATTATTTCTTCTTTTGAATACGAGAAAACTCTTACAATTTCAATTATTATAGTTATCTGCTAATTTGTTGGGGAGAGATACAGCTAATCATTGAATGATAGTTATGAAACTTTAGTTACTCAACTCCTAAAGTGTCTTCTTAGTAAATTTAACTGCTTTTGACGATTTCAAAGACAATTTGACGATTTTGAGCTTTGCTCTAAATAAAAGAGAGTTAAATAGTGCACCAAACTGGAAGGTGTTACCACGATCAATTCATTGGTTACGCTATCATTCGCAATTTGAAACATGTACATAGTTAAATTCATGTTTTTATATTGGTCATTGAATTCAATTTAGCTTTCATGAAACAATATCGGAAACTTTTTCGGATATGAATAAATAATTCAGGAACCCTGTTTAACGTTAGATATCGATATAATTTCAAGGACTGCATAGAAAATCCGAGTTTTACAATCATACGTCCAAAGGTATATTTTTAGACCGTGTCCTTCAAAATTTCGGCACGCAATTTGAATTTATCATTTTGTGATATTGAGTTTCCCCTAAAATACGTCGAGGGAGTACGTTGGTTTCTCCTATGAAATTATTCCGTAATATTTGGCTCAAGTTACTCTATTTTTACGAAATTTTAACTCACGCAATGGAAATTTCATTCAACACCTTACTCAGGTATAAAAAAAACCGTTACTTGTATGTAACGTCCTTTTCAATTTTTTCTCCGTAAGCTTTTTTCACCAAAACCAGCACAATGTAACCTCATTCCACTCTAGGACCGTACATTGAGACCCTCTTAAAACTTCGATGTTTTCTCAAATTCTCAATCAATAGCGTGACTTCTTTTACGTACCTCCGTCGCATTTTACTCTCGACTTCTTCCCATGAGGTCCCTCAACATGACTGCCTCCTCCATTCTGCACGCCCTTCAATACCTGAATTCAATCCGATGCGTATTTTTTATGCACCGACCTTTTTACCGTGACTTGGCTCTACAGCTTGACGTATCCATTTGAATCTTAAAAGAGGTGTGTGTATGCACGTTAGGAATGACGAGTGGGTACAGAGGAGGATGGTTTCGTGTGCGTGGGCGTAAATGAGAATTGACGTGTTAAAAGAAATGTGAAGTAAAAAGAAGAGTTGGCGAGGAAGAGTTCGGTTCGCTGAGATAAAGTGCACGAAGAGGGAAGGATGCTCGCCTCTTGCTTCAAAGACTTCAATGCGAGTCTTACGCTTTCTACACGTATAAAGAGCACCCCAACAACGTAATTCGGGCCATTGAGCGATGTCATAATGCCTTCCAGAGCATATTCGGAGGAATGTCGTTAATGCACTCTCCTCTTAAAAAGTGATAAAATTCGGGTATTTTTAGGACTATGCAGATTCTGGGAAGATCTCCAAATTCTCACCGCGAAGTATATATATTATTCGTTGGCATAATTATTATTTGCCTATTATGGATTAAAATGAGATGGAAAATATAAATTGTTATTTTATATATATGACTTAAGGATATAAATTGTAACTAAGTGATTTTAATATGATCTTGTAAATTGCATGAATTAGCAGTAAAAATGCAATTGAAAATATATGACAAAATCACTTTAATTTTTGAAGCTGCTTGGGACAGATAGTTTAGGAAAACTTAATTATGCGAAAAAAATCATAAATAATAATACCAATGACTTAGTAAATTCATGTGAAGTATCAGATATTTATGTACGGATAACAATATGAAAGAAATTCACAACATTCGCACGGCACTACAGGACTGAGCTTAGAGAACTGTAAATCATGTAAACATCACATCATGAGATATTGGCAAAAATGTAAAAAAAAATAAATTAATTTGAGATTCTTAAAATTTCATGAGATTAGAGCTTAAATATGTACCGAAAATTATTAATTGACCGCTTGGTAATATATCTTGCATGTTCACTGTGATTTTCTATTAAGAATTTAAACTCAATAGTAAATGACATACATTTCAAATAGATATGTTAAGCAAAAGCTCGATTTCTGAGATATAATTTTAATGAAGACACCCTTTCCATAGAAAATACCTCCAAAGTTTCTAAAGCAGAAGCATTGTTCTTCCCTCAGATACACTAATGGAATCAGAAACGATCCGAAAGCCTTTAAAATCGACTTCTATTCGGAACTATGGAAGAAAGAGATCTTATGAATGCAGGGATTGCCTCAAGACAAGGAGGTAGTCACGGAAGCGAGCCGAAGTGGAAGAACCATGTTACCGTTCGCGTCTTGTGCACTCCCGCCGACGCCGCCAGGGACGTCTTGGGAATTGTAACGCCAGGGGTTTCCAAGGGTACAATGCATGCAACACGTTTCCATCAGTTTCGCTACACCTTCTAGACCCCCACACTCTAAAGCCCTTCTCCTTGACATCCACCCTCTCCTCTTTGTCCCACGATACAGGAAAGAGCTCTGACTTTTTCTCCATTCAACAACCTCTCACCACCATGACGCCCTCGTATGGCCCCACGCGAAAGGGGACTTTTTCCATGGAATATTTATTGGAGTAGCGCAGTTCCATTCCCATAGGAAAAAACGGAAAAGTGTTCTCTCTTCACTGATAAAGGATGTCTTGTAGACAATAAAGGATGATTTTATCACTAAGGAGTACGTTGGGATGTGTTTCTTAGATTTGACTGCTGTGTTCCGCTTTCGTTTAAATTTCGCTTGAAACACGAAATGAACAGATGAGCGTTTAATGATTCAATAAGTACTTTAAATGTTTAAATATAAAGAAAAAATTGAAGGGAAAGAGGAATCTCCCACATTCCGTGCGTTGGACGTCATTATCAGGGGTTCCTATTAAATCAATTACTTATCTACGAATTGTGTTTTCAATTGAGCGTTTAAAAAAGAGTAATTTTCTGTAAATTAAAGAAGCTTACGCGTTCCGAACGGCGCTTCGAGATAAATTATGCGGTTAAGCGACCCCATCGTGATAGAAGTAATTTGTTCCTCCGTGCAATTGCTGGAAAGCATAACAAAGGAAAAGAAGGAAGTGTAATCGAAAGGTATGAAAGGAACTCCGGAATTCCCAAAAATGGTTGGAGCGTTCTCCAAGACTTATCCCTTATGAAAGGGTCAGTTGGTTAATCGAGCGGAACAGGCCTTTTATTTCAGCCATAACTTCCTACGCACCATCGTTCCAAAGACGCCTATTCAATCCTCCCTTTTAACTCATTGTTTTGTTTTTTCCCACCCTGCTAATGCTACAAGTCCATCTCTTTTACCCCATCATCCTTCCGCTATGGCTCATCCGCAGGGAATGTCCAGCAGAGCCTTAAATTGGTAGCAAAAGAAGATTGGTTGATGAAGGTGGTGGGAGAGACTCCGTTTTAGCAACCGGACACCGGCGCCGTTAATTACTGGACTTCGGAAGGGTCCGAAAAGAAACGGATATGGGCAAAGTTGCGGGGGAGGTTAGACTCTTTGAGTCCGATGATTTACTGCGTTCCTCACCCCAGAGGTTCTCCCATTGTGAGCGATGCCCATTATCGTTCATCATTCTCTCTCGCCACGCGCCTATTCGACTCTCGTTTGTTTCTCCGCGCCTTTCTTCTTCTTAAAACCACTATTTGTATACTTTCGCGATGAAGGTGAAGTTCGGACAAGTACAAAGGGATTGTGAGACATTGGAGAGTACGTTTTAGATAATTGCCTCCATCAGTAAAGATGACGATGAAAATAAATTACGATTGGTTATTTGTGAACACTTTACTAAATTAAAAAGATAGTTTGCAATTATATTTAGATAAAAATATCGGAATATTTCCCGATATTTATCTAAATGGGAAGAAAATTTATGCAGGCAAAATTTCCTCTTAAATATAACACATAAAATACAATAATAATCAGTGTTTACTTAAAAATACACAGTTTTAACTAAGGTAGAGAAATTAAGATATCTTTGCGTGAAAATAAACTTTTTATTTTAAAATGTCTTAACAAGCAATTCACATGTACCTTAGGAATAATGTCATTTAATGCCGTTAATAGGGTAATTGTAATTAATAAATCATTGCTGAAAACGAAATAAAAAGGGATAATCAATTGACATTCTAATACATTAAAATCTGAATTGAATTTTCTTAATGAATTCTTAACTATACTTTAATTGAAGAAAAAATAAATCTATTACACCAAAAGTCAACTTTGGATTTCCAGAACTACAGATTATGTTTATAATAAAAGCTAAGTCATAGTTAGAGGCAAATTAATTCATATAATGTAAAAAGTTTCAAAATCATATGGAACATAGTTCATGGAATTAAGTTAACTATATTCAATAAAGCATAATATCGTTTTCCATTGCATTTTTGAACAAAGGAGGGGCATATTCATATCTTAAGGTACAGAACTTATTTCTACGGAAAATTGAACTGAATTGAAATGTAATACAATTTTTTCTGTGAAAATCTTACATTACAGAGACACTATACTAGTTATTAAGATATTCATATTACTATCTTTACCAAATATAAAAAGTCAGTATTCAAACGATATAATTACAAAAAAATGTAAACTTCTGAACGTTAACATGATTGAAGTAACACTCTTTTATTCTTTAAACGCATCTCATACATTGATTATTTGCAATTTCTATATTTACTTTTCCGGAAAATTGCAATACTTTCACACTTCGGATAGTACACTAAATCATTATGATGACTACTTTTAGGAAATTTCATTTATAATTTGCAATTTCCATTCTATCTTTGTCAGGATGAAAGACAAACTTTAAAATAGGAAGGAGTATTTCTCTTCGAATCTATTCATCCACCACCCATAAATAGTAATACATTGTATAAGATGCATTCAAGTTCAATGATAAAATGAATAAAACTCTATTTAGTGAAATGGAATGTTGGTTTTAATCGTAAATTATTTAAATTAGGCAAATGTGTACAAATGCGAAAGTGCTGAGGATGGAATAAGGAAGGAATACAATCGCTTCGTCCTTTACGTGCATTACTCACTCGCGTTCATCTTCAGATGGAAACAGGCGAACATTTGGAAAATTGCGAAGAATTATTACCTAAAATATCGAAATAATCACCAATAAATATAAGAGCAAAATAGTGTTAACTTATGAAAACAAAATATCACTGCTGTCTAAATAATTAAAATAAAAACCTTCTATGCAAATTAAAAGTATTCCGTTATCCTGTTTTCTATGTTCTTTCTCTTAACCAAATAGAACCCAATGGTAAGTCTATAAATAGTAAAAGGCCATTAACTGGATGTAATATGCCAAAACAATCAATCATCCATAATGATGTTTGAATTTTGCCATGTGATTTGATCTGATACTATCATCAATCACAGTATGCTTCTCTCAGAGACAACTTTAATATGTTATTCATCGCTCCACAAAAAAAGAAACTACATGCAATACTCGTACCAGCGAAAATCAACTTTTTCGACATCTCAAGTTTATTTATGAAATGCACGCATTCGAGGAACTGGATCGATTTTCATAAAACCTTTCTTCTCTCCGTATCTCGTCTTAAACGGAGTAGAAATGATAAATGGAGAACGGCTTATGAAAAAGAAGTGAGTCTGATTTTCCCACGCCATTCGGAATATCCTCCCACTTTAAGCTCGTTTAAACGTACGGGATATAATCTCCTGCCGCAGACGTCCCAGCCGTGCTCAGAAGCGTGATGCGAAAGTGAATTCTACTGCTGCGTCTACAAAATGCAATTATATACGTTCATATTAAGCACTGAACAATTCCGCAGCCGAGGGTGTTTTATGAGAGGACGTGAGCGATGTTTATCTTCGGAAAGAACTTTCTCGGTATCGCTCGTACGCATTCGGATCGCGTATTACATGTCTCGAATGTATCAAGGCCATCGTGCCAAATGCAATGCGTTTGTCACACGCGTTCACTTTTAAGGCGTAGAGAAATTCCAAACATAGAAACTACTCGAGGGCATCTTTGATATTATCTCGTTATCGGGATCTCTTTGTTTAGCCATTTTGTCCTCTCTCGTAAACTGTTTAAGAGATTGATGCCATCGAATGATCGCGAAATGATTCCGTAGCGATAAATTGCGATTCCCGTATAAAAAAGGGATCCTAATGAGCACTAAAGATACGTGCCACCGATTGATTTGCTTTCAAAATAATGATTGGTTAAGAGCAAACCCAACTGAAAATTTAAAAAGTTTTAATTCATAATAGGCGAAAAATAATTTATATTTTTGGATAACGAAACCATATATTTCGTTTAAAATAAAACTTAATTTTTATTTCCACAATCTAAAACGTGAGACAAGACTTAAACGGAAATTGGTTGAAGAATATTTTTTTGCATCTGAAAACGCATGTTCGTAATTGTCATAGATTGAATGAATGGGAAAAAGAAAACATTGGGATTATTGTCATTGTTGCATATATCTTTATGCTGCCACTAGAATTATGTGTATCTACAACGGAAATTTATAAGCATTCATATAATATAATTTTATCCCAATGAATTTTATTCCTTGATAAAGCAATAAATAACGTAATGGAACACGATTAGCGATTCGAGAGTCTTAGGAGCTGAAATTATCATAGAGGGAATTTTAATTCACATGATCAGTTTTAATTAAATGTCAAAGAAGATACAAAACCAATTCATAAGAAAGTATCACGAGTGGGCTACTTGTTTTTTAGTTGTAGTTCCGTATAAATTAGGGGAAATTATCTTATATAAATATTGTATTGAAGAGTTCAATCAATTTACTAATATTTTAATAGAGATGATTCGTAGTTAACTTAAATTCTATCGATCGAATATTTATAACTCTATCGATCTAACTATAGTTCTATCAAGTCAATTTTACGATCGATAGACTGTAAAATCGGTTTATATTTGGGTTCTTCATTTGGAAAATAGAAACTCCATTCTGATCATTTACTATTGATGGTTACCTTGAAAAACTGAATCAGTTTCTTTAAATAAAACTAAATTACCGTACTTTATGAGAATCGGCCATTCTCCCGAAGATTGTCATAAAAATTTGACAGAAAACTGCATTTTTTATTAAATATATATTCATATTGAGATTCGAGCGTAAATTGGTGATCAAAGGTCGTCGCAGCCATAGCATTCTTATAGTAAATCAGGAATAAGAATGCTTCTGGTCCGAATTGTGCTGTCCAATAAATAAAGAATACGAATTTCAATGTAAAAATTACAGTTGCACCTATATTAAGACGGCGGAAAGAGGATTCTGCATCTTATAGAAACCCCATATGCTTAAATATGCGTTAACAAATATTGGGCAGCGGAAGGCAAAAGAATCGAATAAATTCATGAGATTGATAAAGACATTTGAGAAAGAAAATACCCACGACAACAATACACTCATCAGGAATCTTCGCGGTCAATTTGCATGACTTATGATACGAACTGCGACTGCTCCCACAAACAACCAACCAACGCTTCCAATCTCGTTAGCTGAGCCTTTTTTCAGTTCATCCTAGATCGTGGGAAATAAATAGACTCGCAAACGTTGATAGATGATAATCGATAACGTATAAAAAAGAATTTTAAATAAAATATTTAATTGTAGTTTTTCGAGGATTAAATATCAATATTTCGCCCATAATAGCATTATGTATATGTGTTATTCCTAACTGGCATATTCACTTATCATATCAATAGTTTCTTATTAAATTACTTTCCATCGAATGATAACAAAACTGAATTAGAACTATTGAATTAAATCGGGTTTTATTTATTTAACAACTTTTTAGTAAAATTATAAAATTTCAATATTTTACTTAAGTTAACTATACGTTATCTATGAAATAGATTGTTTATTATCCACCTAAAAGTTTTTGAAAAACTCAGGCATAGAAACAGAACGCAAAGGTCGAATTTTCAGGATAATCATTGACCTTCCCAATCTTCTATTTAACAATAAATATATAAATTCCATAATTTTAGAATCAAGCTGTTTATTATCACCATCACTAATCTACCCTACTAATTTAAAATAATTATTTCCTGTCAACTTCATAGGTGGGCCCATCTTTATTTAGATAAACCATCTCTGAATAGCTCATAAACACTTCCCACTGTAACCCAAGAAGTTAATTGAAATAAATCACACGAGATAACTTCTAACGCACGCCCTCATTTTGATTACTCAAAAGGGAAAATCGCTATCGGAAGAACGCATCATCAACGTATAGATACAGATGTGAGGGAAGCTGTACACACACGCGCACTAACCCACGCAGCCTTATCGCCTCGTGACATCATGGCCCCCTAGGGTCCTTCATACTCTTCTTTGGACATCCTTCCAAATGGGAGCCAGGGAAGCCTCTGGGGAGAATTCTAAAAGGATAAGAGCAGTGAGACAGAGTAGGCTATGATAGGGGGTTCTTCTCTTTTAGAGGACTGGAATTGGATAGCGGCGCTAAACAGAAGAGAATGAGGACCCTATGGGCGGGAGTCCTGTATAAAAAATATGCTGGGAGGAGAGGAACGAAGCAAGAGTAACTGTGCGTGTGGCCGGTGAACCTTATCCTGCTATTCGACCCAAATAGATTCGAGTGAGAAGGGAGACCTCCTACCATATTGGTGGGCGCCGCGATCGCGATAGGAGTCCGCTAAGGGATTGGGGAAGAGAATAATAGGAGAGGGTTTCGAGGGCAAGGGGTGCAGATAAAGCAACGGTTTGAAACAGAGGTTTTGAGGCAAGTAAGGATCCGGGTAAACACGTTATGCAGTATCCTCAATCATCATCGAACTAGTCACAAAATGGCCATTATGTTGCGGATACCCTTCAGTATTATCCTTAGTCAATCCAATGCCCATGGGAAAGTATTATGATCCTAGCGGTAATAAAGCCTCTCTGAGGTTGGGTTTGTTGAATGAAGAAGACTGTAATTTCGACTCACAAATCCTTAAAAAAAGAATAAATCTTAATAGTTTGTTTACTGAGGAAATAAATTGTTGGGACAGAATGACATTTTTCTTCATTTTAACAAATCTACGGCAATAATAACATGCGCTACAAGACTAAATCTCAAAATGGGGTTTTTATAAAACTAGAAATCTTAATAATTTATGGTATTATACGTAAAAAATAAGTATTCAAAATAAACTATTCAAAACCTTTTCGATAGATCCAATAATATACTCCGCAATAAAGAGCTCTTTATTTTTATATGACGAATTAGAAAACAGAAGACAAGTGAAAAATACAATTCAAGTCACGAAAATTGAATTGTGGAAGGCCTATATTAAGTTCACCTCGATGCAACTTTTAAAAAATGCTTTTAGCAGTTAGTCAAACATTTGAGAAACTTCCAAGTGAAGGGAAAGCTGTCATTGGATATAAACAACGTCCTACCGAATCTTCGATAAGATCGGTAAACTTTTCACGATTCAAAAGAGAAATGCTTCGTAAAGGATTTAGTATCATGATCCGATTTCTGTTATCTCTGTGGAATATAGTCCCTCTGGCCATCCTCTATTTCTCATTGTTAGAGAGACTGCTGCAGATTCTATTACCCAGAAGTCATTGGGGGCCCCTTTGCCGAGATAGCCATCTCCAGACTCACGCCCCATTGTAGAGGGCGAAATCTCATGACAGTCGTGTCCTTTGCCACCGCAACACTCCTCACGGATCAGAATTCCAGCTGCGAGATTCTCCCCCTTCTATCGAATCGCAACATACGGATGTTGACCATTGGGCTGATGCGTCACCGAGGCATTTCTGAGGATAAAATCATGGAACGCATTAGATCCTCAATATGAAGTAGATAATTATTAAACGTCATGAGGTTTGTTAAATGAGCGATAATTCAAAATCGTATCGAATGTAAAAGGAGAAAATCTTACAAGAACAAAATAAGGGAATTAAATGTCATCTATAGATCTTTTTATACTGATTGCGAAGTATTTTTTCCGAAAAGCCATTATTTTTCAACTCTTACTGAAATATGAATAGTATAAAGAAATTTGCAGTCTGTGAAAAATTAAATACGTAAACTCTCCTAGAGTATTCACACATTTAAGGGAAACGAATTATTCTTCATGAATAATAACATTATTCCAGAAAATATTCTACCTAATACATATCTGTACATTTAAGATTCTTTCCTTCCTAAAACATTCTAACCTATGCCAATTTTTTATCGGTTTTGATTTACATGTAAGATATAACAAGTTTCATAGACGACTCTCATCGTAGAAAAAATACATACATTTTAGAAAGTTTAAGAGCTGAAAAGAACAGAAATTTTCACGAATTACATCATATATAAACTGCACACCTTAGAATATTCCAAAAGCGATACTTGAGATGTATCTCTATGACCCACCGATGCAGTAAACAGGAGAGGGCAGCACGGGACAGAAGCTCTCCCTAAGAAGATTGATCTCTCCCTCAATGGCTAGAAGTCACCACCCACACTTACGATTGCTATTTAAACGATAATGCCATCTGTTGGTCCTAACCCTCGGGCATCACTCTTATGAACCCTGTCTAACACCCTCTCGAGGGGTCGTGATATATGATGAGACACCACTAGCCAAAATATGACACAACAGCCAACACGCTAAACGCTAACGGGAGAACGTTCTCCCGTTCACCTTTGCCCCGAGTCAACAATACCTCTTCAATTAAAACATTTATAAGATCAACAATAATATAAATCTCATAAAAAATATTCGATGAAAAATCTTTCAATATCAAATCTTAGTTATCAATGAACACAATCCTTGTTTCGCTGAAAATGATTCTAAAAATATTATAAAATGGTACCGTAAATCACGATATCTTTAAGCAAAATCTGTCGTTGATTAATATGGCGGAAAACAACCTTAGCGAAACATTAGTTACTCCATTTTATTTTCCCGAAGAATATAATCATATATTCAGTATGCCAAATACCGAATACCAGATTGTCGGGAAGAAATATAGCAGTTCGTCCCCGCACGAAAGAAAAAGCACTTCGAGTACAAAAATGGTAAGAGAGCTAGAGAGGAGAACCAGTCATGACGTCGTCGTCGATTATCCGAGTGGACATGTTGGATTTTTCTCTCCGATGTGAAACATCGGAAGCCTACGCCTTTTCCCAAAACGCCGCGATCAATTTTTCCCGTCTGCACACGACCCAAGAGGACCTTTTTCTACGCTCCAACGCCCTCAACCTTATCACGCGAACCCCTACTCCACCACTACTCCCCCTATCTTTATCCTATAAGATTCCATCCCGAGTTGCATCGTGACCTCTTCCACACAATTCTTTTCTCCCCCTCATTCCATTCCTTTCTTTGACATCTCACCGCAATATTTCCTCCTTTATCCGCGTTTCAGTACGCATCCCCTCTTCCACATATCTCCTCAGGTGATGGAATGGTATGAACGCAAGAAGGCTGATTTGTGAAGAAGAGACAGGAAAAACCAAAAATGAATCCCACTTCTTAATCATAGAGAAATAGATGATATCATGATTCAAGATCAGTTTTTGATGGCGAAAATCTGACGCATATTCAACCATTGTCAACTCTCCCACATTCGCTTCGAGTGCTCTACTATAAACGTGAATGAACTGACAAAAATAAAAAGGATAATTTTAAGAATAATTACGCCTCACATAAAATCATGCACTATAAAAAGAGATTGGATTAAAGATGATCAATTTATCCTTTATATGTCTAAATTTCGGCCAATGAATTTTCATTTGACCGATTGTATTCTTCTTCCGCAATGCTTTTTTTCTCAACAGAAACCTATCCTTCTACTCTTCATCAATTAATTATGGAATTAATTTTAGAGAATGCAGAGATCATGGACAAAATTTTATTCTATACTTACTAAGTACTCGAAGTATATTTTTGTAATTTATTTTCTTTTGGACGAGGATTCAACGTCAATCATCGAAGAAATGAATCCAAAGTAATTTCTATGAGAATAATATGGGTTTCCTACTCATTCAACATATGAATAATTTTATTCAAGTTAGTTGTCGGTCAGTCGAGCGGCAGGGACCCGAGCGTCGGTCAAACGAGTGTCGGTCAGTCGATCGGGACCCGAATAATATTCTTAAAGAATTATACACGAAATTCCTCTTTCGTTCATTTCAGAGGGTCTTTTAGACATACGGCATACACTTTTTGTAATGCATTTTACTCCTCCGAGTGTAATTGAATTCCTATTATTAAAAATATAATTAAATACAATGATAAAGTCCTTTTAAACCTTCAATATTGAAGTTGAATTTTCGAACATTAATGTCGCAAATGAGTCCGATTAATTCAGTACATTGAATAGGAAAGGAAATGGGTAAAAATCTATTTTTTTATTTGCACGACTCATGAACATGAATCCAATGCATGTTTTTATTTTTTTCAGCTTTTTCAGACAGAAGATGGAACAATGAAAAATTGGACACGATAAGGATATCGAACTTAGAGATATGACGTATTCTCTACGAGTTTTGGCTTTGAAAGAGGTTCTCCGTGAAGAAGAATGAATCTCTTGTATGGGAAACCCGAGAACCACAGAAAATGGGATTTTTTCCGGTCGCTTAGTAAAAATCAAAAGTTCTCATTCTTTAAATACCTTTTCGGTTTTCATAATTCAAGTAAAGTCGTTCATTTTCGGAATCGGATATTCACGTCAGACCTTCTTGGATCTCAACCCTAACATCGGAAATTATGCCCCTTTAAGAAGAATATCGCAAAACAAAGCGAACTCCGTTGGAATCGCATACAAACACTGCTCATCATTTCACACCTCCATGTCTTCACTCCATTCTCATTTCCAGTAATAATTTATTCCTTAAGGAGGAAAATGGAAGGGTAAAACAAGGGAAAAGGGGAATTTTCCCACTTCTGCTTAGAAGCGTTGGATAGCGGCGTACGAAACTCCTTGCTAAAAGTCGAGAAAGTTCCTTAAACTACTTAAATTCAATTCTTTTTATCCTCAGATCCCTCCCCCAAACTCTTGTCGTATCCTCTTTTCCTCTTCTGCCATTTTACCCCATTTGCATTCCTTCCCGACACCACGTTCACTCCCACTGAGATTTTTTACCATCCTCTTCTTCAACTTTTGTTTTCCCAGCCTTCCACCATGTTCATCGCAAATCTGGCGACAGCCGAACACCCGTATTCGATGATACTCCGTATGGTTTAACTTCATCACAGATTCGTGTGTCCATACATATGAATCTTCTTAAAAAAGATCTTCGTAAAAAAGAACAACATTTATTCAAGAACCTATGAAGATTTTAGTACTATTTTCAGTCACTTTTATTTTGAAATATCAATGAAATGATAAATAAATGATAAATAAACGTATATTTATATACGTTATTTATTCTGCGTATGTGAGTACTTTTTGGACATGAAGAATATTTATATGGCTTGAAGAACCATTGAGCATATAATCTTCTTAAATACTGAAAACCAAGATTCAAGAGACAATATACAGTAATTTGGAAAGAAAGAATAAATTTCTGACAGTTAAGTTAATACTGTAATTATTTTCCAGATAATTTGATATGATCGACGAATTAAAATTACATTCTTTTTTACTATGTCGAGTCAATAAATTCTCTGCAATTGAAGGGAAGAATATTGTATTTCGTTACATTGAAATCTTCTCCTAACGACGCAATTGCAAAGAGAAATTGAATGATAAAATTCAGGAACGAGAGCTCTAAAGGAAGGGTTGTTTATGCTAATATGTTGGAGGAATATCTTCTGGAGATGTTTTCTGAAACAAAAATTTATAATTGACAAAGTATGGGATGAAGTGACTGAGAGGTTTAAGGAAATCTGCCGAAAACTTAGCGACACCCCATTCTCCCTCTTTCAACCGAGTCGTATCCAAAACACCCTTCCCTCGAAGGAAAACTCTTTCTCTGCGTCTCCTTTTTAACTCTTCCTCCTTGTTATTGCTCGAAGATTCTCACGTCGTTGGGAAAGAGTAGTCAAAGTGCTTTTTCGTTTCCTGAAGCTATGAAAAGGGAGTCCAAGGAAGGAGACAGCTTCTGTCGCATCCGATGAGATTGAAGGGGTTGCTTGCCGAGATTATATAAATGAAATAAGAACGGAGGACGTTTACGTTATGGGAACTTCCCCGGGCACTTGTTCCCTCCCTAAGTACCAAGTTGTGCCATCCTTTCTGCTCCCGGAGACCGATCCTCCCCAGGACCAAATTATTCCTCAGTCATCGTCCCTCATTTTCAAAACTTTTGGATCCACACTTAGAAGGATCTTTTAGAAGCTTCCTCATCCCACCACCGACTGAATATCGACATCGACAGAATTCCGAAGGAGACAATCGCCGGTTTAAAAAAAAATACAAGAAGAAGCGTGTCAAAATTTCCATTTGCTCATATTGTTTGAAGCTGACCCATAAATAAATTTATCATCGAATCGATGTCAACGTCGATTTAATCGCTTACAAGATAATTAAAGCGTATATTAGCTGAAAATATATTTTTGTTTTTAATATCTACAGTTATTTTAAATTAAACAATACTTTTAGCAAACTGTGAAATACAATTTATCTTAATTTTATAAAAAAATGCTTTTTCAGACAATAAACAGCGAACAGTTGAACGATCCGATCTCAAATTTTCCAGTTTCAAACAATTCAGTTTTCGTGAAAATCCTCACAATCACAGTTAAACCAGAAAATATAAGGTCATTTTACATTAAAGTTATAAAATTATATAATAATTATTATTTAGTGAATGTTATAAATAATTTTGCGAGTTCTATTCAATTGCGAGTCCATAAACAGAATAACTTTCACGAATCGTAAAATAAATCAACTTCTTTTATCACCTTTCAACAATGTTTTACAGGCAGAAATTCACTGTGATTTCATCAATAACAAGTCATCGAAAAAATAAATAATTACTATTTTTTTATTTGTAAAGACAATCACAACTAGCCTTTAATAATGACTACCGCTACATTAGACCCATTTAAAATCTTGACATACATTTTTAATTTAATTAATTTGTGATGATATAAACGCATTGTATCCCCAAACGAATTCCTTCAACCACAATCGATCTTTGATATCGGTTAATTCCTGCATGTTTATTAGCGGAAATAACTTAAGCGTTCTATCGACTTAAAAATTTCAGCCTGAATATGCTAACTTCAAATTACTCAATGCATTTTCGAGGTTTTCGAATATTGATGATAGGAAAAGAAATTTTTCGCTAAAAATCATTCGTTATACCGCTCCAATAAATACTACAATATTCACAAATTTGTGATGGTAATCATAATATGTTTTTAAGGAGGAAATGTCTTAATCCACATACATCCAATGGCTTATGTAATTTGGCGAAACGAAAAGCTATTGCCTTTCAATCAAGCAAAAAATGAACACGCCCATTTCTAATTTTCGATAACAGCGCACCTGTCACTCGTTCCGTATCTCTCAATTTACTTCCACATTCTCCTCTTTCTCTTCCCCACAACTCCTCAGTTAAGAACTCCGAAGAAGTTCACCATCCCCAAACACTACAATTCTTCCCACAACTCCAACCTCTATTTCTATTTATTCAATCTCAGCTCTACTTTACTCTTTTCCTCACTCCAATTCTTTCTCTGCTTATATCCCATTTTGTTTGATCGACATTAACTAGAGCACTGAAATTATTCTCTTAGGTGAAGTATTAATGTATGAATCGAACATCACATATGGCGCTGCTCGATATGTAGATTTACGGAGAGCGTAATATATAAAATGTAACATTTATGTTAAGGAATTAAATAATAGTTATTGACTGAAAATGTATTTTTAGATTAAAATTTTACATTTAAGTTCCGTTATACTTAAGGAATAATATTGTTACGTAAGAAAATTCAAAATATGAAAATACCGTCGAAAATCGATTACATAAGTTTCAAATCGATGTCTTCCGTTAAATAAGAATTCGGAACAAAATAGTTATAAACAATTGAATACTTACAAATCGAAATAGGTAATATCCATTTTACCTCTAGTATTAATACTTCTTTCTTAACTCCTTAGCTTGACTCTTCCGCCGACAAAATGAACCTCAAAGGATTACTCTTTTCTCCATTTACGATGCGCAAGGAGTTTAAAACCTCTTTCCAACTTCAAGCTCTTCCATAAACGCTCAGTCCATGCAACATATTGAACCGCAAGTGCTAAGATCATTAGACGAAGGCTTCAAGCGACTCTCACCGAGTTCTTGCGAGGGGTAGTAATTACTTCGACGAAGTTACCACATAAACGCCTTGCCTTCACTGACGCGTTCCCTTTCCCGCAACCGGTAAAAACTAGCGTTCACACCAGCAAGTACACAATGCGACATTTAACAAGGCTTAAAGATTATCAGAACGAGGACAATTATCGTTTCACGAGAGAACTTGAGACGGCTGCGTTTTATAAATGCAAGGAGGAACTGCAATTACAGAAGTGTTTCGAGGAACTTCGGAATTATTCCAAATGTCTCGTGATATTTCTGTTGAAGAGAATTTCGCTTTTCTTAAAGAATTAATCTGTACCTTAGTCTTTATGATTATTCCAATTATTTAATTACGTAAAAAATTACCTTGAACAAAAATGAATGAAAACGTCAAATATGAAATTATGGCTCATTCAAGGAGTACTGCATCGGCTTAATATGCTAACTTAGATATCTAACATTCAAGTAAAATACCTATCAAAATCCTATAGTATAATACATATCTAAATACATATAAAGTACCTATCAATGCAAATTTGTTATTCTATAGAAATGTAGACTAACATTGTCCATTACCTGATGCATTTGAATTTTGCCAATTTAAACGATGGATGGACGACGTAGTGCCCTAATGCTTGTCCTTTTAGCCATTGAGAACTCGTCATTAGAATCTTTAGTGTGTACGTATGACTATATTTCGAATCAGAAAATATTCGATGCTCAAGGAAATACTAACATAATCTATATATTATGTGTACTAAAATAATCTACTTATATCGAGAATAAAAACTTCTTAGTCTAAAAGAAAATTGAAAATTTTCGCAGAATAAACTGAAGCTAACATTCAAGTATACTTGAAATAAATTCCTTGAATACACAATATATTCACTTTTTGGCATGACATACGATATCGTCTTATTATTTTTAAGTTCAGGAAATGTATCATTTTTAAAGATAAATTCTCCATTATCATGACGAAATGAAAATGCTCACGCTGATATGCGATAATTAATTAGAGAAAAGGAGAAAATAAAGACCAAGAATGGATTCCTCGGGATTCCAACCGATAATTCCAAATGTTCTATTCTCTGCACCCATCTTTAGAACACTTCTTCTTACTAATTAAGGTATTTATAATTTTAAAAATTGCTATATTCGTGAAAACTTTAATCTATTATTTTTAGTTATTGATACAAATGTTATGTATATATCAGTATAAATCAAGTAATAGTGGGTATGAATCGAACACGGCTACTTATAGAAAAAGAATGCAAATTCTATATGTTACTAAGAAAATTAATATTTATATATTTTAAGTTGAAAAGTTTAAATTCTATAGGTTACCATATCTTATAGTAACCAAATAATCTGAAAATAATAGTGAGTGATACGTACAAAATAGCTGATGGGTATTTAAAGAACTCGTTCATAACGTTTATAGCATAATTTTGATTTTGATCTATTTTTGAAACGTTTCCTTGATAAATCAAAATAAGTCACTTTGCATACATCAATCATCTGCATTGCTTAAAATGATAATCCAACGCCTCATGGAGTCTTACTCTTTTCATCCGCTCTCCTTATTTTTCTCTCATCCCACACATTTTCCCCATCTCAGTCCAATTCCTTTCTTCCTCAATTTCGCCGCTAAAAGCTCTAATTCGGACGGAATTTAATTAACTTTGGGCCCTTTTCCAGCCTAAATTCTCTTTTCTGGACCACCAACCTTCTCCCCCAGTCTTGCTTTTGAGTCTCTTTAATATCGTCCTCCTTTGCAGCAATTGTATCTCTCGGATATATGAATACAGTGTCCTTTAATTGCTATCCATTCTGTTGACCTTTGTTCGACGAATTCAATAGTTTAGGAGCTCTATTTCGTAAGAATCACGAGATACTTCAGACCAATTATAAATGTATTCAGGACAAAGTAACTGAAGATGACTTTAGATTCTAATGAAAACACTAATTCATAAAATAATTCTAAGAAATTAGAAGTGTTTTCATTGAAGCATTCGTATAATATGTCCGTAAAATATAAATTTATCTCGAGAAGAGGTGAATAAATAGCAAAGAATCTACTCTAGCCCTAATTGTTTCATCTCATTTCTTGCTATAAAGTAACTCAATTTCAGAAAATTGAAAAAATCATCTAAATTCGTTTAATATTTTCATTGATTTCTGATAGTAAATTAATTTGTAAAATTTACTTAATCTTTACTCAAATGAATTATGAAATGTAAATTTGTGAAAGCTATAACTTGATTAGGAGTTAAATTTCCTCTACATTGAAATTCGATCCAATTAAATACGTATTCTATATCATTGTATAATTGTAATAGAAAAGTATGAAAAAATTAGAGTTTTCAATTTATCTATTTAAATATTATTACCTCTAGAGTAAAGAAATACTCTTTCCTAACTGTATTTTATTGTATATAACTTGTGCGTATATATATATATATATATATATATATATATATACGTATATCATGGCAAAAAAACTCTTCGATTACATAATGTCTTCATCAAGCTTACAAAATCGAGATGAATCTCATTTCTTTATGGAAGAGGGCAGGAAGTTGGCTCTGTCTGTACTAATACAACTACTATTACCCCTTCTCTTCCAATTTCTTCTCCCCTAAATGATATAACCCCCTCAGAGTGAGAGTATTTCACCAAAATTAGGGAATAACGTGAACGAATCCACGTCGTTACTCCACCGAGGGAGCCGTCTTTCAAATACAAGTGTGCCATCGCTTATTCTGGAGCTATCTTCTCATAACACCAGGATTCTCCCTCGTTTGGAAAAGCGGAGGAAAAGTGTTAATCAGAAATCCCTTTCACTTCTCAGGGCGAACATTTTCCATGATAAAGGCTTCTTTGGAGAAGAACGATGGGAAGAGAAACGAATTCTGTCGAGAAACAATATATCGGAATCCAAGTGTGCTTATTCAGAATTAATTCCAATCCTACTGAAGTGGGAAATGCTCTCCTAAATGAGAAAGGCATATTTATATTTCCCTCTAAGAAAATCAAAGAGTTTTGGAACAGAAATGATGCTGATGTGGAAACGAGAAAGGTATTATGAGAAAATGAATCATTTCGCAAACTAATGCAGCAGTTTGAATGGACCTTCAGAATTTGATTTCGACCTAAATCGATAACCGGTATAGATCAGCGCCTATGAGCATATTCAAATATGTCAGAACTCAAATTATTTCGATGGAATTACTTTACTAAAAATTTATCACCTATTATGGATGCTGAGAATACTTTATCGTTACCTTGCAACTCAAATTTTAACCTCCTAAATGTATTATAACGACGCTTTTCTGGCGTTATTAAAATGATACGTGAAAGATTAAAAACCTTACTTATTATCCTACCTGAACATCATAAAAGTTCTGCTTTAGGACAAATGTTCTCGATTATGAAAATTTAGCTTCAGGTACTTTTTACAGAAATAAAGAACAGAATGGCAATGACGGAGCATATAAAGCTTAGAATGACTTTTGAATCATTTTCGTGAATCTAGAATCCACTAAATACTCACTTTGTGGTTTCTTATATTTAAAACGAAACAGGAAGTTCAGTTTATTAACATGAAAAAATGTTCCGGGACCTATTCATTCAATTTATTTACCGTCTAGATATTAACGCGCAAAAAGTAGAAACTAAGAAAAGGTAAATAAGAGAGAACAATGGGAAAGGAATGACTGGGAGCTCTCGGCAAGAAAATACGAGAAACACAGCAACAAAAGACAAATGAGACGCAAGAAAAACACGCCCATCACAGACGGGTCCAGACAATTGCTGGGAGCTGTCAACGTCTGTCCAATAAAGAGTTGATGTCTCCAACACCCGTCTTTCCTCGCCATATCTTACTTTCTCTCCTGTGCGCCCCCACCTAAATCCCATTGCATCCCTCCTTTAACAAACCGCCTCCATTCCTCACTTCCTCTCTACACTTCTATCATAATCGAAGCTTTCGGTTTTCCCTTCCTTCGCTATATTTATTTGATCTCTCCCCAAGAAGACATCCTTCCTCTTTAGACGGCTGCTACCGCCTGTCAGATATTCCCTGAGTCGGACACCAAGTGTTAAAACCTTCCTTGCAGTCGCAGCTGACGGTCGAAAAGTCTTATGTTATACGGAGGATTTCGATTTTGTTTGTCGCTTTACATCCGTCGCTATATTTGGGAAGGATCTTCTGGAAAGACGGATATAATCAAATATTAAACAGTCAAGGAATATATTACACGAGTCAGTCATGATTTGGAACAGCAGCAGGAAACGGAGCAAATATAGATATTTCGGAAAAGTCTTACTTTATTTTACGATTAAATAATACATTGATAGACAAATTGGGCGGAAAACGGATAAGAATCTTCGCTTCTCCCAAGACGATTTCTTTCTTACCTACGGATGGTAAATGAACTATTTCATTGTTAAATTTAATTGGTTTTTTCATCAAATTATCTTTCATAAAATAATCTTTCGTATTAAAAGTTTTATATGATTTACATTTTTATAAGCTTTTTATAATAGTAAATAATTACAGTTAAAAATTCTTAATAGGATATCAATATTTGCTACGATAACCTTTTTCTTTCACAATTTTTTCATCGATATTCCTTCGACTACTAAGTTTCCATTAATGATGTATGTATAATTTACACCAGATATGAATTGGACTCCATAGCAAATTCGGGAATAAGGTTTTCTCTACGAGAGAGACCTTCTCATTTATCAATTCGGATAAAGCGGTGGCAGTATGAACTACTCTATGTTTCGGTGAGGCAATTCTCAGAATTCGCATAAATCTTGCCCATTCACTGATCAAATGATATTCTCGAAATTTCAGCACGTGAAAGGAATTTAACGTTTCTCGTGGAAAATCCTTTTAACTCAGATTTCAATCGTTATATATCTCAGCAAATCCATTCATGCATCAGCGAACACTCAATCATTTACTCTCGCCCCTCACTTATCCTTCCGATTTATGAAACGATTGTAAAGAGATTATCTGTGCCATATTCTTATCTCCTCCTGGTTGTCATCTAATCCCATAATCCCCTTCTCGCCATTCTTTCCCACCCCAGTCTCCACCAAAAATCTCTTTACCAAAAAATCTCTCGAATCTTCTAAAGCACGCAAAAAAGCTCTTTCATGCAGAATTCCATCCGCGAAAACTTTTCCTCGCGGGTGTAAACCAATCAAAACAACCCCTCCGGTGCCACCTTTATCTACCTCCATTTATTGCCCCCGTCAACGAATAAAGCGACAGCTATCCTTTAAATCCTGATTTCCCCCTTCTTTCCCACACACAAGTTCCGCACATACACAGCGATAATGCGAAATGGTGCACGAAGCAGAAAAAGGCAAACACACACGTTACTAACATTTCGCCCCTGGAAAACCTTCGAACGCCCTTTCACAACACCCTTCGTATGTGGAGGGAAGGAGAGTGGGAGGCAGATCAGAATGGGTATTAAGGTTTGTGTTGTGTAAAGGATTAAGTTTTGTACGTTTGAGTGTGGGATTCGGGACGCTTTCCCATTGTGTTGGATGTCTACACCTGGATGCAAGGAAACCCATGGGACACACGACGGACTCCACCGTTTTCTCTTTTAAAATTGGCTTCATAATCTCTTAACGGACGATATTAAATTTTATTTCGACAAACTCGGAAACGAGACAAGGTAATCAAAAAGCAAGATTTTAAATATCACGGATTTAGAAGAAGAAGAATTGTTGGAAGAAGGAATAAGATTCTTCAAGAGAGAAAAAATACAACAGAAGCGCTTTAAGGATAAATATATTATTTTGGAAAATCTTAGAAGTCTTCTTCAAACTTTATTTCAAATTAATATTTTGATGTTAATTATTCTCTATTAATCATAGAACTCAATATATGTAAGCGTTCCTTTAATCGTCAGTTAATTATTAATTTAATCAAGTAATAGATGTAGGGCAATTGTATTTCTATTGAATATATTAAGCAATCGCAGCAATAAATAATTTTCGTAATCCATATTTGTGTTTCGAACTAAAAAAGGCACGTTTGTATCAAAGCCAGGAATAACAGTTTACTTAATATTACATCATTCCCTAAATATCATAATTTTGCAGTATCGATAAATTTTTAAATATTCGAGAGAAAACAGGTTATAAAAATTATCATCAAAGTTTCTTCTTCCTTCCAGCTTTTGAGATTTTGAGATAAAATGAACAATATTCAAAAGTTATACATGTTGTCTGCGTATAAGTTACGGACAAGAAATAAGGAAAGGGAAGAGAGCTAAGAAATGAGAATATTAAATTGATCCTGAAAAGAAAATTGTACATTTCCATCGAATCATGGTGATGTTTAAATTACAGAGAACGCGCTCGATCATGATGCTTTTAATTCCAAGCAGCATGTAAAATTAAGCTTTGTCAACATGCGCCGCAAAGAATAGACCTTTCATACGATCTGAATTCCGCACGCAGAAGCAAAGACATTGAAATACGAACACGTACACACCTGCCACCGCCAACAAACTGAAAGCAAATGCTTGGAATACTCACATTCAACGAACGCTTACTCATTCCATTGAAAAATTAACAGCATTCTACGCTCAATGGAGCATAGTATTTATTTTTATGTTCTCTCCATGGAAACGAAGGATAAGCAACGTATAAACAGATGATTTTTAAAAGCCTGACGCTTGGTTCAAGGAGGACCCAATTTCATTCTATTTAAAATTATCTTATCCAACGAGCAATAAAATAGTGCAATATATTTCCACTTGATATCTTCCGATATTCAAAAACAAAAGCTAGATAATCTTGAATAACTTATAACATGAAGGATGAAAATACTTTCGTCATACTTCTTTTTCTACAGATCATGTAAAAGCTGATCCTGAGGTCTTTGCAGTTATTTCTATAGACAATATTGATTCCGAAAAATAATTATCTTCAACAAATGCGATCAGTGTATTTGGAATGTGGAAATGCAATTAATATTCGTATTTAGAGATCTTCATGGTTTAATTCGTATTCCTTTTCTAATATATTCCTTATTTTACACTTAAAGATACAATTGCCCTGAGAATTTCAGTTAAGCAAAATGAGTTCACAAAGCAGAATAGATAATCGTTTCCTTATAAAGGCAATAAAAATTGTGAGAAAAGAGTGGATGAATTATTACCAGACACCGCTGGATTCATGAAGGAAATATAGGTAAGATCACTAAAATTGCTTTGAAACTGCACTCTTTAATAAACTATTATAATATACTCTGGAGGTAGGCATAAGTTAAATAATAATTAATACAAATAGTTTTCGTCTGAGGATCAGAATATTAAAATTCCCCGTGTATCATTTCGATCGGTAAATCTGAGTTTCATGGTCACATTTTCTTAAAAGAAATTTGCAGAAATAAAATGAATATTCGATACAAGAGATAGGCTGTCCACAAACTTTTATAAAGAAAAATATTTACCCCCTAAAGCTCTTCAATAATAACTCAAAATTAAAACGCCATAATAATCACACTAATCGTCATAAAGTTGGTTATGGCAGCCGCATTTCTTTTCTCATATAAATCCATTCTCTTACTTCAACCGCACGCATTACTTACAGCGATGATATCTCGTCCGTATCAAACAAGCCGAGATTCAAGGGGTGTGAGCGTTGTTTAAAGAGAGAAGCGGTCCAAATCATCCAATTACGAATGAAAAGGATAAACTGAAAGTGTATTAATTAGGGGAGTATTTCCCCCGAAGATGTGATTAAGCTTCATAGAAACTATCCTTTTATATTCCCCCGCTTCCCTCTTTTGACGCCCTTTTCAGCCAGTTTTCGATCCCATAATATCTCTATAATCCCCACCTACAGACGCATATGGACGACTCTTCCATTACGTTCGATATCTGACCCCTCTCCATAAATCAAGTGAGAGTCACTTATGAATGGGTGGTCAAAGTGATCAGAGGGACTGCACGAGAGTGAATGGCTATTGTCATTCCTTTGGGAAGAAGATCGAAGTAAAGGACTTTTTAAAGGAAAATTTATTGCATGCAGATTTGCGGCGATTTGTTATCGCCATTTCAAGGGCGAGAAAATTTATTTTTCGCTTTAGGTGATTGATGAGAGCAAAATAATAATGTCTCGTTAGATCGAAGCGATTTATTTTAAATTGGTGAATTACTGGGAAACTGTGAAGCTATTTGAATTATTTGTAATCACTATTGAAGCATTGAAATGAAACATATGCTTCCACGAGCTGTTATAAAATATTTTCCATAAAAAGTTGCGTCGAAGTATTTGGAAATTTTAAGAATGCTTTCTGTTTGTAGAATTTTAAAATTCTCAATTAATAAAATTCTTATTAATTGTAACAATCTTTCTGTTATTGAAATATTTCATGACGGTGATGTTTCCATAGAAAGATAAAACAAATCCGTTTTCACAACAAAATCTCAAACACCGATTTTGATTGCACCAACCATTGAACGAAAGAGTTCTCTCATTAGGATCCCAATTTTATGAATTGGAAAACGTTCTAAATTATATTTTCTATTTTCCTTAATTTATTAAACTCTATATTTCTTATGTCTTAAATCCTTCGAAGTTTCATCTCCTGGAACGTATAATAAAAATTCTAATAAACACATCCTTCGCGAAAATTATGATGATCCAGTGAAGAGAATTTTCTCGTAATAAATTCATAAGTAAGTTTCATCTTTCGAGACCGAATGCTTTAATGTTGAATGGCTAACCAGCTGTCAAACTTCGTTCTCCTAAGAGAGAATGAATGATCAGTCTCAGATGAATCATATCCAAGCTCTTCTCAAAATGGTTGCTAAATTTCCTTCGATACACTAAACGTTATTACTTATTAATCATTTAGTGTATTTTGTTCAATACATAAGTGAGAGAAAACTGAGCTTTACGTTCACTAATTTTATTGTAAAAGCAGAGAAAAATTTGCCGGACGATAAAAAGATCCTGTAAAAAACGTATCACAAGGAAGTCCATTAAAACACACTACACATATACGAAGTCCAAGAGAAGTCTCGGGAAGGCTGAGTGGTCCAGTAATCCTTTAGTAGCACCTACACCACATTACCACTCTTTCCTCTGCTCTCTTGCGCTGCTCTTTTGTTCTCTACCCATACGGACCCCTGCGTCTCCACTTAACACTCCACCCCATTCTGTCGCTGCCAGCCCAGCGTAACCACATGCCGCCTATCGCACTTCCTTCAAATCCTTCTCGTCGTAGGTTAGCAATACGTTCACTCCATCTCTAGAACACGTATTCTCAACTGACAATGTTGAGGAGTTGGAAGGACAGTCATTCCCATCAATCCCCTAAGTTCCTCGAAAAATAACATATCATTCATCAAACGTGATTTAGTGGGATGTATATGCTATTTCCAAATAGAAATTCTGTAGAATCTCCAGATCACTTTGTAAAGAAGTTTTTTACTCAATCTAATAACACAAATTCTTCATCATACCAAATAACATTTACTAAAGACAATCAAGTATGATTAAAGGAACATTTGTAATATTTAAACTATGTATAATAAAGAAAATTTTATGTAAGAGCATAATATGAAAAACCAAACCACCGTAAAAACTTGCATTAGATTGAGATAGTAATAACCCTAAATAATCTACCGTAAAAAATAAAGTATTTAAATGTAAGGGCAAAGTTTCTCGATATTCACATTTGGAAACAATTAAATCGATATAAGAAATGGGTTTATTTCATCGATGACCTTCACAAAATACGCTGAATGATAAATTTTCTACCAATATTGTATGTATTAATATATCTTGAGGATTTCTTAGAAGAGATTCTAGATTATTCAATCGAACGGCAGCTCAATTTTAAATTTTTATGTTATATCAAACAATATACATACACTTTTTGATATTTAAATAAAGAGATTAATTTTTAAACGCTTTTCATTATAATTTTAATCGTAATTACAGATCGACTGACAAGAAGAAAAAAACGTGGAAACAATTTATTAAACTTCTTTTACGATTCCCCTTAAAACACTATTACAAAATTAAATCGTTTTTCGACAAGGTAAATACATGCTATGTGATTGATTGAAGTCTAAGTGATTCGATCAATGGCCTGATCCTTGAGCTGTAAAATTTTCACTATCAAATTCAACACTTTATTTTACCTTTGACGAATTCTTCGATCCCAACCTCCCGCTACACCGTTTCCTTATTCCCAAACATCAATACCCCCATGGGTTTTCCAAAAGTCATCCTAAATGGATCTTCTACCATAAACGCGATATGAGGGATATCACGGACGCATAGAACGCGTGCTCGGCGAAGAAAAGATACGATAGGGTCCGAAGTGGCAAGAGAAAAAATAGGGATCGGAAGGGATACTTGGTATAAAGTAAGGGTCCGTTGCAGGGGTGAGAGGATTTGGGAGTGGTGAAAGAGGGACTAACCTCAATATGGAACGCATTAAAGTCGCTATATGAATTTCAATACCAAGCATTGTGTCGAATTTTACGTGGGGTTCACTCGAGCACAGAACAGAGGCTAAGGATTGAATAAGATAAGAAAGAAGTAATATTTCAGAGTTGGATGGGTTGAATCTGCAGAAAATCTTGGATAATTCAAGATTGGAAATAATAGGATAAGTAAGGTTATCCATTTTCAATCGTATAGTTCATTTCATATTGTGTTGCATTCTTCTACATAGTAGCATGGTCATCTACATATACTCAATAGAATTGATGAGATGGTACATTTCTCAAGCTAGTCACCTAATAGCATGCAACTTCGATTGAACACTCCAAACGAATTATACTTTCATTCTAAAGCGTTTCAGATAAAATAAATTTACAAAATCGATAATTGAAATTTAGTAGAAATTAAATGAATTTCTGAAAATACGAAGATAAAACAGTTAGATAGAACGAAAAAGTACGCAAAAATATGCTTCTTATAATAGCTTCAATTACGACATTTGAAGTTGAACGAAATTAGGATTTTACACGACTGCATACATAGCAGATATGTGTACTTCCTAAACCACTATGGCGTAATATAAACATATGCTCAAAGGATCGACTTGGAATCGTATGCTTTCTCACATTAAATAATTGGTTTACCATGCATTAACTACATTTTCAAGGGCTTTGAAGGATGATGGAGGTTAAGAGATGGTGCATAAGTGGAAAGGGTGAAAGAAGGGGGAATATGGCTTTGAGTGTCTGAGGATCAGGGCATTGATTTTCGACAAAAGCCCTCACAAAAGGGGGTTATAGAAGGGGAGGAAGGAGTGGGAGACTTTGGTAGAAGGAAAAGAATGACGCTTGTTCGACACCATACATGTATACGGTACGTAACACCCTGGATACCACACAAGCAAAGAGGGAGTGAAATCCAGACCACAACGCACGCATCTAAAAAGCATCGTCCCCAAAAACTTCTTCCCATTTCTATTCACCCCCTTCCATTTTCCGTGCACTTGCAATTCAACTTCTCTATTTTTACTTTTTGAACCCCGATCGGGAGCTTCTCCTTAAAAGGACTGCGTATTGTAAGACTGAATTTCTCTTCGTCTTTTGCAGTCGCTCATGTACAATGGAAGTGCGCATAAATGGAAGTCAATTTCCTTAACGATTTGTAGTTGCGCGCGAGAATGCTGCTGCTGTGTATAACGTATTTACATTGCCACATCAGGATTGACAACACTCCTTCCCCGGGATTGATTGTTTTATGCCGTTCGAAGACGCTCTTGGCAAATGATATTTGCTCGCATGACGAATGTCTTCCTCCTCGGAAACGCATTTTCTCGAGTAAAGTGTAGTCCTTCGACTAAAAGCGGAACCTGACGTCATATTTATCAAAAAGAGGTTTAACGGAAGATAAATTTTATCGCTTCAACGGATGAATAAAATTTATCAGGAATATTACCTAAGATATAACACTAAAAATAAATGTCATGAAAAATATTTTCGAATTCCTTAAAAAGAACGGAATTTTCGTTTCTACCATTAAGGCGTGAAAGTAGTTTCTTAAAATAATCACCCGTTGTTATATTTTACGCCCGAAATATCGCACAAGAAAGATATTACGCAATACGATTTAACTCTGAATAAGGAAGCAAAAAATAACGGTTATTACACTTTTAATTTATCCACAATGTATCTCACATTATTTGTTTTTTACGCTATTACGTAGGCTACTCAGACACATATTTAAAGAGAAATTTATTGTTGTATGGGTAAGAGTCATTTAAATTGAATGGAATATTTAATAATTTTCTATTAATGCCAACGAATGACCATCGATAAATCTTGAAAAAGTAGTAAAAGGATAAAAACTATGTGAGGAAATTTGCAAAAAGTTTTCAAAAAACAGACACTGATTCTAGAGAGTGAACAAAATTAAACACTAATTGACAAAATAAGTGGTGATTCATCGTCGGAAATCATTAAATCTATGGATATAAAGATTTAATGTACGTTCAGATTGTACGATTGCGTTTTGAGATGATTAAATAGTATATCGAAAATTGTTCCCTATCCAATTCCTCGACCCAAACCCAACGGCATAAACCCTTCTACGTATTTGGAAAGTCTGAATCACTTACTTGTGTAAATCTCCGATCGTAAACTTTATTTGTAGAGAAAAAGAAAAGGTGAGGGTAATAAAACAAATTCGACTAGATGTGATCTAACGCATACTTCGCATTTTTCCCTAATGCAAAATTCATGTATCTTCTCTTGACCACACCATATCCGGGACAAAAATATTTTCATCCACCATTTTCCAAGTTGTAAATCAGAGTAGCACGAAACATGTTAAGAATCAAATAGCTGTGTCTGAATTGCTTCCCATGTATATTCTGAAGCGTAGGTGTATCCCATTGTCAAAATATATTGACACAAAGATACACACCTACGTATACAATACATTTACAATGATATATTCGAAAATAAAGAGGACATTGTTGATTTATAATACTCAATTAACTTGATATAATTACAGTAAACAGTATTCGGAGGAGTCTACAAAAGTAATTTATACAACAATCGCAAAAAGCTAATTTTTGGGTGGAATAAAAAAGAGGGGTTTCATTTTTCACGAAATATAAAGGACTATCTAAATGCAATTTTAAATAAACTTTAAGGTCACCTGATTGTAAAATATGAAGTCAAACCACATTTGATAAAAAATTATCAGCTTAATATTGCAAGCGCACATTCCCTTTTCTTCCGAATTAATACAATTCGAATAACATATTTCTTCTAAAACAAATGATTTCCATTAAATTGAACAAGCGCTCTCTATTTCGCACTTGTTTTATTTTATTTTAGTATTCCTAAAAATTCATCGGTTCTTTGAGAAATATTTCAGATTTACTTAACGAATATATAATAATAAATATTTAATTAACGAAGAAAAACTTTGATTGCTTAAATTTTTCTAATATTTTCTTTTCATGCATTAAGACATCAAATACCATTAATAACGCACATGAGTAAAAATAATTAGAATTTCTTATTATATTTAATTCACTCTTAAATACCTTGAGGTGAACAAGAAATAGAGATCCAAGGAAAGTTATTGTGATATGAACCTCTTGTAACATGATTGTAAGATTTTACTTTCATATTATATTTTATATATAAATTAGCAGAATGTTCCTTTAAAAATGTAGCATGAATCATCTTATATGGGGCATAAATTTTACAATAAAGTTAAAAATTTACAAACATTTTTAAGATTATGTACACTTTATTACAATATGGTAAATTATGTACTTACTATTAATCCTATTATGATTGAATTAATTTAAAAAAAACCTATTCCCAGAAATCAATGGAAACCAAACCCTATCCAAGGAACATTGTGTAACTGAACATTGCTCAACACTTTCTTATTTAAATAGTTAATTATTATAATAATAAATTGATAATAATTTTAAAATATTATATATTTAAATAATATTAGCAATTGTAAATAATTCATACAATAAAAGAAAATTTTAATAAGGTACAGTGAATATTACATAACCAAAACCCAAAACCGATAGAATTCAAGCATAAAATGAATATACGAGATTAATTAGAGATTAATAAACGTAGATCATTGAATTCGAAGCCCTGATTTTTTAATTGAAATAGAAATTCAAGTTTTTAAATCATAAAAAAATTAAAATTCTTCAATGGTTATTTTTAATTAATTGAAATTTTTTAAATTAATGGTAAAATCAAGTTATTGTAATTACAGAAAGATAAAATTACCTCTAATTTTAATATAATGGTTAATATTAACTTGCATTTTCGATAAAGAATTTTAATTATTCAAAGCAATGATTAGGATCATTTATTGTTAAAATATTTGTCACTCCTGAATTAAGCTAAATATGGCCGTAGTTATATGATTGTGTAATCTTTAAATCAATATTTTCGATACCAATGGTGGAAAATCTCAATTTAGAGTCTAAACACATAAAAAAAACTTGGTTAATTTTTTAAAAATATACAAGATATATTTTTAGAAAAAAGGACCCTTTTTATGACCTATAAATCTCAATTAAAATTGTGAAATCTATCAAAAGCAAAGCCTTATTATAGTACAATATTAAGTCTATTATATAATATACTAGCATCGAAAATGAGTAAATATTACGGCTGATTAACGAAATACTGTTAATATTTTCAAAGGTAATTAGTTGTTACTCAAAAAATAGTTGGTAAATAAATTAAGGTAAACGTTTCATCCTATATATAATTAAGGAAGCTTTAAGTATGCATGTATGAGCTGGAAACGCAACCTAATTTCATGTCTCGGAAATTATGCCTAGATTTGAAAATGAAGGAGTCAGTTTTTTATTCATTTCATGAGGAAAGAGTTCAACTCAAATCTTTGAGCCTATTTTGTGCGCAGAGACGGGAGATGTTTCGTCGGCCGAGGAGAGTTCTTCTTCTGGGGCCCCACTCAACCCGCACCTCCCTTCGAATTCCGGTGGGATTCCTTAGGACCTTATTAGTAGACGGAGCTCCCCGATTCTTATCGAAAGGAGGTCCGCAGATGGCAGAATTCTTAGTTGCTCCTTAAAGTATTCTCCGTCATCTCATTACCTATGGTGAGCCACCTCTGATACCGCGATAAATACATCACTTAATCTTCTTTTTCCGAATCCTCTCCAGGTGAATACACTTTTCCTTCCCAAGAACGACTTTTGCTTGAGAAGTTGTTTGAGGAGATTACAACAACCCTCCGGATAAATATACCATTATGTATTAGATGGATCAAAGCGTCGCTCTCAGAGTTTAAGGATAGCATTCGTATGAATTCTTCTTGCATATAAACAATTCGTAACAAATATAAATATTACAATCATAACCATGGTGGTGATAATGGTGATGAATACTTTATTTATACATCATTATGTGTATAATTCACTAATCATTGAACTATACATTTCGAAAGTCAAGCAAGTTTGCAAGATCTGAACGAAAATTAACTGAAGTGTCTATTTCTACATACTTATATGAAAATCACCATACAGTGAATTATACACGTAAACAGGTGATGATCGAAATCAAATTGGATATGGACCTCAGTACTCGATCAGAGATATAATTACTATACTCAACTCGCAGTCTATGACGTGAGAAATATGATTGAATGGAAACAAAAATAATATTAGTATGGCAATATTTCATAGAGAAATAAAAATACGATGCTCATTTATTCTAATCTAAATAACCGTTTCTGCTGGAAATTGTCAAACACTTTCAATTATTAATACGTTAGATCAAAAATATTATTTTTCTTCAAATTGGAAAATAAATCTCAGCAATTCCCTTACAACTAAACTTGGTGTCTTATAAGTTCTTTATCGTTCCTTCCATCACTAAGAATACTTTACAACTTTGGTGACAGTATTTGAGAGGGATTCAATTTAAATAGGCTATAATGGATGAAAAATGATCGCAAAAATATTTTGATGAGGAAATTATGATCATCGTTAAGTGTAAACTTTTGGGACATTAGAAATAATTGAATCGAACCACAATATGAAGATGAGGAAGGGATAAGACGGTTCGCCTTCCATGAGATTATAGCTGCATTCTATTCCGTTTCTTGAGAAAGATACTGTAGAAGCGCTTTTAGAGATAAATAACAGTATTATTTTTGAAAACTCGAGTTTTGAAACTTACATTCAACGTAATATTGAGATTTTGATTATTTTCTTTCAACACAGAGCTCAAGATGTACATTCTAAGTTCATCTCCTTTCACACTTTAACCAACTGATAAATGTAGAGCAATTGCATTTCTCTTTATAATAAAAGAAAATTAAGTAAACTAAGTAAGTTTTGGAATACATATTTTTGTTTCGAACTTCAGCGGCATGTTTATATTTTTGATAAGAAAAATTAAGTAAGATCTTAAAAACTTACATACGTGTACTACAATTTAGAGGTAAAGTAGAATGTATAAGAATTCAAAAGAAAAAAAGCAATGCTTCTCCTTTACAGAGCCACAAATAAGTACAGCAACTAGAGACAATCTTTAAGTATTCTAAGTATATTATACTATATCGTGATTCGTAGTCATCAAATTCCACAGCATACCTCCTACGTATTCGTGTCCGAATCAAATGTGAAGTTGGATTTCGAATAGTATATCCAGAAACGAGGTTTATTGATATAAGATAACTAATCTCTCCTCTAAATTACTTCCTCCAAATACTGATATACGGTCGGGTACCGATATACAAACACTTAAACGAAATCAAAAAATTACGAGGCGTCCTTTACGAATTCTAAAATTACTTTAGAGGAACGGACTCCTTAAACATACGACAGATAAGTGGAGGCAATTTTCACCCCATTGGAACAAAAAGGAAAAGCTGCAATAGAATAGGAGGAATTTCCCCTCTTTATGCAAAACTACCAAATGTCAGGCCGTTTGAGACCTTCCATACTGGTGACGATGATAAGGTAAATTATTCTTGAATCGTAGAGTGCACAAATAAATGCTCCGCATGAAGTACGAGAAAGTTATTGAACGTTCGCTTTGATTTGAAAACACAAAACTGACTTCCGCTATTAATGACTCCATGAGCCGTGAACAATGGAGCGTCATATTGAAACGAGTTATCAATGAGGAGAGCTGAATCTCCATCTAAAACACACATTAAAAGTAGTCAAGGAAACCGATGATTAGCATGGGATTCCTAAGGAGACCCCATGGAGTTTCTCGAGATGGAAGGCAATTTTTACGGCTGCCCCACTCAAAGAAGTAGATATAGGACCAGCAATCCACGTGTCTGTCCAATGAAAAAACATGCCCCGGAGATATTTGAGGAAGAGTACACCCGTGTGAAGAGAACGAAAGCAATTTGGAAGCATTATAATATACATCCGGAATAGGACTTGACTGCCTAACAACACAGACACGTTCACCTGTCAAAGGAAAGTAAAATGGCTCATTTCCATTAACTCAGGAAGAATAAAATTAGCCATGGGTAAGACTGGTAGGGGATGGGTGATACCAGGAAGAGAGATATAAATTGGATTGTCCGTTTCTACGTTTCGGAATTTTAACCTAAAACTGATCTTTCTGGATTGAGGAGAAGGGAAGGACAGATGGAATCGCAAGGAAAAATTATTTAGATCGATATCTAGTGAACAAATGTGCGCCGTATTTGGAAACAGACTCCTCTCATTCAATGAATTATTATTTAATAATGAGTACGTTTTCAAAAAAAGCTCTCATCTTCCGCAGCTTACCGGAGCTATAGCAATACTAGTCTTATGATATTGATTGAAGAAGTATGTAATTTGCGCTAAAGATAAAAATACTAAGATACTACTCCTTAATTTCCGTGTTGGTGGTATTAAATGGAAGTGGTTTGAGTGCGTTTTATATTAGATTTAATAAGCGAAACGAGCACAGGTCAAAAGACATTTAAATATAAAGCAAAATCGTATTATATATTATTATTATTATTATTATATTATATTATTATATATTATTATTAAAAAATATTATATCAGTCGGATTAAAATTATCCATACATTCCAAACATTATATTTTTAATAATAATCAATATTCATTCAATCAAATTTCACCACTTTCATAAAAAGCATACAGGTGATAAATTAACTGACCGACTTATGTGACGTTTGATTATGTAAAACCGAACCAATGTGATGATCATAAGGTCACTTAGTATGCGTCATCAAAAATGAAAATCCTATCCTTACCAACACTATTTGTGCTAATGGACAATCACACCTATTTCCATATATTAAAATTTATGTTTTGGAATTTGGTGAAAAAAAGCCGTTAAACCTAATAATCAAAGAATCTTATTATTGGAAACCCACTATCAATCATTTAAATCTTAAAATGATAGTTGAACAGGGCGTAAATAAGACTTAATACCTCAACGCTTCCATATTGAATCCTTCCTAGAATTTACTCAGAAACTATACCGTTGCTCAGTCATACGTATGATTTATATGTTTTCCTGATCAGATTGAAAAATAGAGATTTTTCTAAAGTCTGTAAATAGCTAAGACTTATCGATTTCAGCTCTCAAATGCAACGGGGAAAGGGATATATTCCTGAACAAATGCCCTTGAAAAGAATTCGCCAAATGTACCAAAGAATCAAAGATCTCCTAAAATACATTGGTTAACGATCTCAAAAGATCGTTATTATATAAAAGATTAGATTGGACTATATTTTTCCGATTCAATATTCTTGCACAAATTAAATTTCGAAATCCCTCTAATGATCAGAATTTACCATTTTGAGTTTCTCAGATGATTTGCTTAACAGATAATTAATGTCGTTCCTATTTATTTAGCTCCGTTTTTTGTCTTCCCCTTTTCAGGAGACTGCTAATTAGGGCAAAATGGAGGGAAAAGAGATGTGAAGATAAAAGAGCGTAGGAGGCGGTTTTAAAAATGAACGTGTCCGTAAAGAAAGGTCACAGAGAAAAAGGGGTAAAAAGGACGTGTTAGGAAAATAGACGGCGGAAAGAACGTCCATTTTTTGGGTTCAACCACAGCTGCCGCTCCTTCCCCTTCCACCGACTGCTTCCAAAAGGGAGACCTATTCTCTTATTCTGTATGAACAATTAGAAAGGTGAGCCTATGAAGGAAGAGTACATATAACCCTAAAAAGGCGTTTTCAAAGAGGAGGAATAACAATATCGAGGGGACAAGTGGCAGAACAAAATAATGGAACCTAAGAGTATCTCTATGCGGGGGTCGAAGATATCCGTAAGAATATTGGTGAGAGAATAATAGTGCTTAAGTGGCCCCTCACTCTCACGACCATGCTCCTTACCTTCCCATTTAACGCCGGCCGTCCTGTCTGACTCCTTCCATGGTCCTTGCGGTACGTGAGTTCGGAAAAAGGAACGCCTAATTAGTGGAGCCCGGCTGACGGAATAAAAACTATGAGTGAGGGATGTAGGGGAGGGAGGAGGGAGATCAGGCAATCGAGATTGAACGAGGACCCCATCTTCTTCAAGGGACTCGCGAATTTTTTTCTTTCTCAACCCACCGGCTCGACGAGTCCCTCGATTTGTTTTACTTTATTATCATTTCACCTCTTTTTCCCATTCCTCCGCTTCGAAAAAGCTCTTTCTCCTTTTCTCCCAAAAATTATCCTTCCCTCGACCTCCGACTCATTTTTCAAACCCTCCGCAAAAAAGCCTCTCCCGCAAAATCGATCTTCGCCAATTCCTTAAAAGGCCCAAAAAAAGACAGCAGTGCCGAAAACCACACATACCCTCACACAGGGACTCTGCGAAAGTCTGGGGTTCGACTCGGGTGGCGAGTACGCGCACTCAAAACTCACGCAAAGTAAAAACTTGTCGATCCGGGTTTCTTATTCCCTTCCACCTTCCCGAAACTATCCTCTACTTTTCTCTCGGTAGTCATTAAAATTCCGTGAGCAGCTGAGGAGGAGTGGTGACCTAAAGCCACTCTTTTTCTCGAAAGAAAAAGAAAAGTTTGATGGGCAGTTGGGGGGAGGGATGGAAGTGTAATCTTTGGCGGGACGTTTAGTGGATGAGGAAGTGGAGTGGGGCTCTTGTATGTTACCGAAGCAGCAGAAACAGTCGATGAGAGGGAAAAGCGTTTGAATAATCTTGGGAGGAGGCCCACTTTAATGGTACCTTAAAAGAAGGGAATAATCGACTATTGTTTTTTTTATTCGCTGTGAGGCCGGAAAGTTTAAGAGTTTCCGATGGAATAAAAAGGTGGGAAGGAGGGAAGAGATAGTGGGAAGAGGGGAAGTCATCCGAGGCCAGAATGAAGGAACCAGGACGAAATTGGTGCATTCACTCTTCCGATGCCGGCTGAGGTCGATTCACAGTCTTTACAACGGTGAGCCTCCGAATTTGTTGTGCTTCTCAAGTGGGAGGATATTTTCCTTCTTTTATGAGTGATAGAGTGATCTTCGAAAGCGCTTGTGATTTACACCTCGCTGAAGAAACTGGCCTCTGGAAATCCAACACCGGAGCAGGATCGGCCGACTATGTAAGGATCTCTTCCGCTATTACAAAATACTATTCGTTCGGCCCTTCTTCCGAACCTCATTCCTCCGAATATTCTATTCCACCGCCAGAGGGAGAGGTGGGGTGGGAGAGGGAGGGCATCCGAATTAGGGAGGTAAGAGTTGTAAAGGAACAATAATATTTCATTTGCCTCCTATAATATCCTTGGTGCATTCCGCCACACGCTTAAAATTCAGCATATGAGACTTCTTCCCTTCATTTCTTTTATTTCGAAGGGACTAAAATGTATTTTAGGATCCCAAGAAAAGGATGGCAGGTTGTCATTCATAATACGGTCGGAAAGAATGTGTATCTGCCGCTATAGAAGGAAATAAAATTGATGCCATATATGTATTTTCGGGACGGTTGACTATGATAATGTCAGTTTTTAGAAGGAGCATTTAATGTAATGCTTTGGATCGGAGCAACGATTTGTGCTCATAATATTTTATAGACCATTTATTCATCGATGATGGATCAGATGTTTGCTTTAAGCGCGTGATTCGCGAAAACTCTTTATTCCTTCTTGATTGATTCAAAACTCTTAATATGCAAGAAAGAAAATGTTTGTCTTTAAATTTCTTGCTTCCATTCATTGCAGATAGTTTTAAAGAATCTAGATTTAGATGCCTCCTTAAACAACTCATGTTACTATTTTCTTCAGCATTATTTCATTTTTTCTATTCAACAATGAAAAGTGAGATATATATATATGTTAGTTACTTTCAATTACACTAATATGTGCCGAAATCGATCAATACAAAGAAATTTATTGACTTCCTAGTACATGAAAAATATAAATATGGCTTTAGCAATTAAGTCTATGTCTATGTAGTTACCCTGCGAGCCGTCTTTCGGTGTGAGGCAGGGGGTGCAGAGCACCGTAAAGTTACTTTCCTGAACGATTATTCTTGCGCATTTTATTTACGTATTAATTATTAAATAATTTAAGGTAGACAACTGTACGGTGGTAACTCATGATAGTAACAAGTATATATATATACAAATAATTAACAGATATTTATACATTAATCATATATTTATACATACTGATATTGAAACTGATATTTAAACAATAAACAGATATTTACTGTTTGAGGTAAAAATTATCTGGTGATTAATGAACAAGATAAATTATCAATTTTAGATTAGAGAAATGATATGGATTATTAGTTATTAGATTATTTGAGTAATTATTAATAATGAATTTTTACACCTCTTTCACCATTCCTTAATAATAAAAGCTATTCAATATCATTCAGAATAAATTTATTTGAAAAATAACCATTGATGTACTTCATTATACTATGATACTTTATCTTTTATAAATATTTATTTTTACGGTAAATATACTCTCACTTATAATTAGTTTCAAATTTTGAAATTAATTGTGAATGAGATTTCTGTCTCGTATACCTCAAGTGGAATAATTGAGTACTTTATCACTCTCCTTAATATTTATGTAAGAGAAAACCATTAATTAACCATTTCTTAACTATATTAATCTTAGGTAACTTCGAAATTATCCGTTGCAAAATTTCAAAAAAACCTCCATAAAATTGAATTTTAATTCGTACAATACGTCTTATCAACCCTTTTTTATTGTTTAGATCAACATTCATTCTCAAGAAAGGGAAATATCAATGCATTAATGAAATTTTTACAAAAAATAATTTTAACCATTTATAAACGTTGCACCCTCTTCTAGTGACTGTAGTTTTTTATTACATTTTGTAAAGGAAAATTTCATCTGTGATATTATTTAAAGGAAGCCAAATTTTCTATTTCACTGATAATATTACTAAGATGACAAATATCATATATATTGTAGTTTTTTATTACATTTAGTAAAGAAAAATTTCATCTGTGATATTATTTAAAGGAAGCCAAATTTTCTATTTCACTGATAATATTACTAAGATGACAAATATCCAATTTTTGAGGAAGAAGTTTCGATATACTTGACTCTGTTGTAAAAAATTAATAATTTTCAATCAATTCCTAAGTGATTTTGAAAATAAAATATTATTATCTTCTTTACGAAGGTAACTTAAAAGAGCCCAAAAATATTTGTGACATTGGCTGGTGAGTGAAACACGCCACAGCCTTCATAAAGACAGAAATACGTTAGACATCAAGGTGCGAAACATAATAGCGATACTTCACAGAATCTGTAACGGAGATGGAAAACTCGGGGTGCTGAAATGGTGCACACCATTGCATGCATATAAAAGGAGCCGCCTGAATGATTTTGACGAGGGTACAACTTAGCCTATTTTTCTCTTTCCACTCTGAATTTTCGAGCATGCCCAATTATTCCCTATGCCATCTCGAGTTCCAATTTCCGGATTGAATGAAATCGTTTCGCAAAAATTTTGGAGACACCCTCAATCCAATCTGTGCCATTGTGAGGACATTATTCTGTTACACAACCGTTTCTTTGGGTGTTTTTTCCTCGGCCCCGCTTTTCAAACCCTCTTGTCGACCTATTCCGGGTATATTTCAAGCTTGTTGCGGGCTGATAAGAATGACGACAGGTTAGCAACACCCGGAGATCTCCAGGCGAGAGTCAAGGGAATCACAAAGGGTGTTATTTCTTTCACCATTGACAGACAGGAGGGGATCCATAAAGACGGACGTCAGGAAGCTGAGGAGGAAGGAAGAGTTTGGTTTGTATAGTAGTACGTTGTCAGAGACAGTGAAAGGGTGGATGTTAAAGGAAAAAGTTCGCTTCTGTTATGGACGAGGGACAATGGAAGAGTTCAAGAGTAATCACAAGCAGTGTGGAGCATAGAATGACAAGACGGGAATTTTATGGTTGGAAGGCCATGATGAAAAAGAGATATCTGGGATTCTTTCACCATATTTCAATGGTCTAAATATTTCTAGATTACTTCCAAGGGAAATTCTGGTCTTACCATCGATACAGAATAAGACCAAGGAAATTTCTCTTCAGCCACGTTGAAACCTGAGAGAGTATTTTCGAGGGAGAGTATTTTATTTGACGATTGTAAATCGACACGGCGTACAAAGTCAACTTGTGAACTCTGAACGCTGACATCTAGGTCAAAATTAATGGTAGAGTAAAGCGCGCTGCCGTACTGTCAAAATATTTTCCACGATCGAGGTGAAATTATTATGCATAAGCAAGAGTATTTCCCGCTTGAAATCTATCAGAAATTACAATAATATATATATTTAAAGAGTATAAAAGTAATTTTCAAATAATCGATATCTCTATAATTCTGTCTATAATCCAATACTAAAGTTCCAATCGGAATAGCTTCTCAATGTCGCTTCGAAGCGCGGCACTCCTAAATATCTTCTTTGCGGTCAACCTAAGATTAGATCTCCTAATTGAAAAAGGAGTAAACTGCATTGTGAGATAATATGAACGTCCTTTCATTTGAAAGGCTCTCTATCGAGTGAAGACTAAATTAGAGCGGTTGAAAGGGAGTTTACAGCCCATTGCTGCAGCAAGTATCTTGTCGTCATGAGATGCTCGGTGTCGAAGGAGGAGAGGGTAACAGTTGGAAGTGAGCACGTTGCCAAGGAAACGTAGGAAACAACAATGAGCTTAAGATAGAGGTCCCGGAAAACAAAAGAAGGAGATGCTTAATGGAATGGAAGGAGAAGGGTGCCCTTGTTACAACCCTCTCATTAGCCACACCAAGGCAAGGTAATTACCACAATGCTCTTTACTTTCCCCACCACTTTTGCCACACTTCCTTCTGCCCTCATGGCCATCTTCCGCTGCTTCTAGCATCGCATCTACTTTTAACATCTCAACAGCCTCTTACCACTCAAATTTATGGATTGCATTTGCCTCTCACTGTATAATAGATATATACGAGTCTTATGATATCTTCTTCTCCTTGCGCTTATTTGGAATAAAAACCAGGCAAATAAATCAGATTTCGAATTCTAAATATTAATAAAGATATCCATACATCAAAATGAGTAAAATTGAATCTCAAAATGTAAAAGCTTCGAAACTTCAACATATATATGAATAATTTCCAAGCTTCTGATTTCTACCACACATCTGTGTATTTGGTCGATATTTTATTATTTTAGATATTTCTACAACTTTTAATTCTACGAATTTATAAACGAGTCATATCTACATCTAAATTTTTGCGACTTTTTATGAGCCATTTGCCATATGAGCCGAATAATCGTTTATTGTCCATAGATTCCCAAAAGTAATTTTCTTGCGGCATATAAGAGAGTTAATAATGAAACAGTATCAATAGGTAAACATAAATAAAAGGAATACTTTAAAAGATATTGAAAAATTTATTTTATTTGTAACCCTAATTATTGCTGCTTATTCTTTATTCCTGGACGAGATGTTTGTATTTAATAGATAGATAAAATTTATTATTTTTGCTTCGAAATTCATAATATTGGCCAAAATAATATGGGAATATTTCTCGGGTGTATAATACTTTAACTGTAAAAACATTATTACAAATATTCTATGGAATCTCTTCCAGAACGAGTACAATAGAGAAAATATGGAATAATCCACCCAGAATCCACTCTTTCTATCATAAATAATGTCGTACGTGATTTACGTTTCCATCACTCATTGGTTTACTTTTATATTATTAAAGATACTATTTTAGCGATGATTATTATTTTATTAATCTTAGAGAAGACTTTTACCATAAATACCACGATTTAACTTCGCATTTTAAAAAAGAGGATTTTCCGGTAATATTGAAGAAAGGAGTAGGTAAAGAGCGTATGAAAAAGAGACGGCCTTAAATCCGTTTCCTCTTCTTTACAACGCTGTCATATCAATGACAATCTCCTTATAAGCCATTCCCATTCGTTTCACGAGAACTAATTCGAATCCATTCCAACAACTCTCCTCATTTCGTGCGTTTTGTGAATAAAAACGGGAAAGTTTTTTTTTTCTCATAACTGTCGTCGTCAAACAGCGACTTGCCCCCTTTTGTTGGATGGCACCACTTGATGTATGTGATTCCCCAGTTTATGTTACTAAAAGCTTGAATAATGTTGAATGAAGTCGGGAGTTGTACTAGGCAGTTAAAACTATCTTTTCTTTGAGTATTTGAGTGGTCATTATTATGAGCTGACTCACATTTATCTCTCATCTGCATTTTTTCAGTTACGTAAGTACTTAACATTTGTACAATATAAGTGAATTGTGTGTTTTCAAACATAAATGAGATGTTAAATAACCTAATTACATTCTGATAACTTGGATTGAACGAATAAGTGAATTTCCTTTTCATATACGGATAAAAGTCTTGAGTGAAAGTCATCGCATGTAAACTGCAATCTATTATACATTTCCTTGCTTCAGATTATTGTAAATGAAAAATTTCAAAAGGCAGAGTAACCCTGATTCTGAATGCATCTAAAATAGGGCATTCTTCAGTGAAAGTATAAGTTTATATTTTATAGTTAAACCGAGAAAATATGTGGAACAAGTTATCTATCTGAATTTTGTTTCGTGGGGAATTCAATTCACTTTTGCCTGACCTGAGCCTAAATTGCTCATACCACTTAATTTATCATCCGTTTACGTAAATATGCACAGTAATAAAGGTGAAATTAAAATAAATTGTAGAAAGAAAAATAAGAGAGATTTCATTCTTTAAGGAAAGAGAAAACGAGAGTATGCTGGTGCGATCTGTGTAAGCCATTTGTATTTCGAATGAATTCGCAGTTGAAAGCACGCCATCCATGATATGACATTAATTCTCATCTCGCAGAATCAGGTCGCCAGGCAATGTAAGCAATGCGTCAGCAGCCATCAGATATCCTTGTAAAGACTTATCAAAAAGAAGTAAGTCATCCGGATTTTATTCTTAGTGAGAATAATCGGTAGAATAGTTAAAAATGTGAAAGAATTATGAGAGGATAAGCATCTAAATGAGTAAAATATAAGGCTATTACGCTTGGTAGAGTTACGCGAATTAAATTGCGAGATAAAGCATTTTTATCTTCTGAAAAATAAAAAAGCCATTGTCTCTTCCCTTGATGTCACGCTGAGCCTTCGTCGGATCTTAATCTCTCTTGAAGATCTTCCATTTTCTATGCTAACAAGGCTGCTGATGCTGTTTTTATACCGGGAGCTCGCTCGAGTCTCATTTTCTTGGCTGTTTTAAAAGACGTATATCCGTGGTAAACGCTTATAAGGAGAAGGTTTAAGTTGGAGAATGATATTGCGATAGTATATTATCATACAATCTATAGGCGTTAACTTTCGCAACGGTCAACGTCGATTGTCACTATAATTCCTATTTCTTATTCTTATGACTCTACGAAAAGGGATAATGCATAACAATTTTCAATGACTAACAGATTACGTACGAACGTTCGTTGACGCTCGTCCTAAATAACGGCATCAATCGAAAAGTTTTAAATTTATGTTAACTCAATTAACCATCGGAGTTCTGAAGCAAAGAAAATGTTCTTGGAATGATTAAGGACTCCATCTTGACCTGCATAAACTTCGTCGTTTATTTAAAACGGAGAAAAAGCGTTAACCTATGTATTCAGATCGGAAATCAAGATATAAATATCCAGCCATATTATTTCTCCGTACATTACGATAAGATTTTTCAAAAATTTTCGCATCGAAAGCAGAGATAAGTTTCCCCAGACAAGCGCATATTTTCTTTTGCTTGTTAACAAGCTGCTTTCATCGGCCGCCTGCGGCAAAGAAACTGCTTATGACCGATAGAGATCCGCACTTCGCAAGACTATGTTACGCAAACAGCTTCTCTTTGCCCACGAACCAGCAAAACCGACATTTAAACCTACTCGTCGACGTGGTGAGAAAGAATGTATGTACACATAAAAACTTGCAAAAACCCCTTCCTCGGGTCCCAAAGAGCGGGCTGATAGTGTGACCGCGTGCATTCATGGGCCCACTTAGAGAGGCGGTGGTTTATAGTGCATTAATCACTACCTCGCACACGGCACTTTAGACGTCAGTGGTAGCCGACTACACAAATCTTCTTGTCCATGGATCCGGTTGGTGTGCGTGCGGGCACATGCTAAGTGCGCGATGGGAAAGTGAATGATTGAGAGTTCGCAATAGGGCGATTGATGATAGAGCCGAATGAGATGCTTAAAGAGAAGATGATCATCGGCTGGATGCAAGGAAACGATATTCTGAGCGTTATAGAGATGTATGCAAAGCCTCTGAACCATACAACACCGATTTAAAATTTTTGAGAAACGCAAATTTAATTATTTCAAAATTGGAAGACAACGACTTAACAATGAAAAACTGATAATCCTCATGATAAAATTTTGTTATGATTGGTTATTCTAATTCATACAAAATTTGATTAAACTGTGTATTCGCTCAGAGGTTGACTGAGAAATCCATTACTTTCCTTAGAGGTATTAATATGAAAGTTCTGGTCTAGTGGTTGGGAGTGAATGAAGTTGGGTAGAACATGACGCGATTTCAGAGAATATTTTCATGCAAAAATAAGAACATTTTCTTAATAAAAACAAATATTAAACTAGGTATCAGGGTCATTGAAACGTTTTCAGTGTAGCAAACCTTTGAAGGTCCTTTTCACAATATATTTCTATTGATCATTATATCTGGGCTATCGAATACAAAATTTCATTATAATATAATCCAGTTTGGTTGCATCCGCTGAATAAGTCTTCAAAACGGATATTGCAACAGATATTGGCCGATAATATTCGCAAAAAAGCTAAATTATGACTTAAAATTTATTTGCTTACAGCGAAAGACACTAACGAGCTGTTTAACAGCGTATTTCCAAATTATTTATCACGTAAACTCATGTAACAGCAACTGAAAAGCAAATTTATCTGCAAAGGATTCAATTTATCGATTAAATGATTTATATTTCTATCGATGGATAAACTCTTATTAGATTCGGACAATAGGACATTCATAGAGACAAAGCATTTGCATAAGTATCTCAAATAACTGTTTCATTATTAATTTAATTTTATTGTTCTCAAGGAATCATTAATAGATGTATGATTTGCCAATAAAATATGAATCTAAATAATTTAGTAATTTTTTTTAATCATACTTCTTTCATTCCTTGAAGATAAATGTGAATTGTGTCGAAGAAGTCCAACATGAATACAGTTTCCATCAATCAACGCTCCCTCGTCTCTGATCATTGAAATTATTCTATCTCCATTGACAAAGAAAATGAGAATCGCTTCAACGTTAAATTTTGCCTTATTTGTTTATTGTTACTAACGCTATTACAACTGTCAGCCTCCATCAGGCACATCAGAGGCCATGAAAGATGACGTATTTAAGTAAGAAAGGAGAATGACTCGCTCTTCATAGATTAATTATTGGAGTTGGAGATGCGCCTCTTTTGAAAAGAAGAAATAAAGGATATCCCACAAAAAGATACGTGAAGGAAAGTGGTAACGAAAGAATGACGAAGCTCGTGCGAGTTTAAAAACTTTTTATCCCACACAAAAAGATATTCGTTCTCACAAAATCCCTACAGAATACACCTTCCCAAGATGATTAATGGCTAAATGTGATCGAACCACCCCCATGAGTAAACATCACCACCTTAAAAAAGGCTCCTTACTACCGTCCTTTTAGGGTTTTTATATCACCGTGAGAACGTGACCGAACTCAGACGGGAACAAGGGTGCGTCTGTATACAGGGACATTGAATGGTAGCGCCGTGCTAACGAGGTTCTCCTAACTTTGAGTATGTTCGTCAAAACTGAAGAGATGTCAGAATCCGATTGCCATGAAAGGACCTAATGACCCCCTGTATTAAGGTGAGGAACTTGCAATCTCCTGTCAAAGTAAATGACGAGACACGCTTATATTTTAGTTCCTCGAGAAGTTTAATTTATCGATCTTTCGATTTTTCAATTAAATTTATCATTTCATTAATCATGAACAAAATGTATAGGGAAATATTTTGAATGCCAAATTTGGTTTAAATATTGAATATAAGAGGAATTGAAATAATTACAAATCAGTTACTCTACACATATAAATACTCAACATTATCAAAGTTTTGCATACAAGATAACTCAACAGGACTAGGTTGCATAAATCACTTTAAGTTTTTACTTTCAGTGAATTTTCATCTCCAACCTCTTTTTTCAATTCCGTTTATCTGAAATAATTTGAATGGGTTTTATTTGATAACCGATGGAGCAAGAAAATTTTAGGTGTGAATAAGCCATGAAAGTTAAACTTTAATCACAATAGATGCTGGGAAAGAAATATATTACGAAGCTATTTTTAGCATTCACAGAGAATGTGCCTACAATAGCTTCTGCAGAAATTAAAGATTAAATTTCTTTATTTGAATGGTGGAAGATGAGCTCTAGAATAAATCAAAAACTGGTGTCATTATTGAAATCAATGTGAGAAGGCTTGACTTCGTGGAATGTCATAGTAATAAAAACAACTTTGTAAATTTCCACAGAAAATACACTTTTTTGTGGAAATTTACAAAGTTGTTTTTATTACTCGTGTCATTGGTTTATGCTTGCTCGCATGCAAAGGAAATGAAGCAAACAAATGAAGGCGCATTAAAACCCAGTGACATATGTTGGAAGGAGGTCGTAACCCGTCTGTCAAATCAAGAGGTTGATGAAGAAAGCGCAGAGGATTGAAATACCGGATGACTAGCGCAAACTTAGGGCGCATAGAGATACAGGAATCCGAAAAAAAATACTGAAAGAGGAGTCTAAAGAGAGGAATTCGAAAAATAAATCTCTGGTGAATGGAAAGAGATGTCTTCACCGTCAATAAAACGAAAACAATATAGATCTGATTGGATAAGAACTTTATTCGGACGATTCGTCAAACGCAAGCCGACGAAGAAAAACTGAAGTAAAGCTTTACTCTATAACTTTCTCCATTCATGGAAGAAATATCACTGAAAAATTGATCAAACTTCTCTGAATTTAGAAAAACCTCTAATGGTAAAACTCTAATCGTATTTGCTCATTCTCCCACATATATTCTATTAGATTAAAAAAACTCCCAAGATTTACGTTGAAGACATTCAAAAAATAATTAGACAATATCATGGTCTGTTCAAAAGCTATAGCGATTTTTAATGCTCCAGAGAGTCATAACTGATGAGGAATCATGGGTTTTTGGTTATGACGTAGAAACCAAAGCTCAATCATCCCAATGGAAGCTGCCACACGAGTAAAGACCGAAAAAAGCACGCCAAGTTCGGTTGTGAATGTGAAGGTTTTGCTGACAGTTTTCTTCGATTCAGAGGCGTGGTGCACTATGAGTTCTAGCAGCAGGGTAGAGAGGTCAATAAGGAATATTACCTTCAAGTAATGCGCAATTTGCGAGAAGCAATCCGCCAGAAACGCCCGGATTTGTGGAAGAACAAAAATTGGCTTTTGCACCATGATAATGCCCCTGCTCACACATCGTTACTTACAATTACAATTTTTGGCCAAAAACAACACTCTAATAATGCCGCAGCCACCGTATTCTCCAGACCTGGCCCCCTGTGACTTTTTTTTGTTTTGATACAGATTCTTTGATCCATTTTTTGGAATAGACGAAAATCGAAGACAAGCCTAAACACATCCACGCAAAACTGCTGCCAAAAATTAACGAAACATTTCAAATGGCCGACATTGTCAGAATAAGTAAGGGATATAAGTAACAACATAACGCCACCAAAAGATCAAAAATCGAACATACATAGCCCGCAAAAATTCAAAATTCGCGATACTTTTTGAACAAACCTAGTATATATAGATTAAAATTTTACGAATTATGGTCTCCAATCCCCAGAGAGATGAGTATTGAATTCAACTTCACTTGATATACATTAACTGTATCTCTTCTTGACTTTACCGAAGGCATCACGGAGGATTTTTTGTGAATCTTAACTGTAACGAATATATTCCGAGACAATAACCATAAATAATAATAATAGTTAAATAATAATAATAAATAATAGTTAACAAAAAATGTTTTGCATTTTTCAAGTAAAGTTCTAAAAGAATGATCACTGAAATACATCCTCATCCAAGAAAATAAACTTAAATAATTATCTTAGAATAGTGTCCTTGCTAAAATAATGTTATAATACTCTTCACTTCATTCCCTAATTTTCCATCGAAAATATTTAAAGTCATGTACATCTATCCTTCATTAGCTTCTTCTTAGATTCATTAAGATATCAATCTCAATGAATTGGAATTTCGCAGCAAAATTTTCACTACAATCAAAAAGTAATGAATTTCGAAGAGCTAAGCAAGTAATTTCCTCACTTTCTCACAATCCATTATCCATTCGAAGTTGTTTTAAACTGGCCCTATCGCTTAAGAAGGGCTTTTTAATTCATGTTTATAGCAGTAGATTTAATTTTTGCATTCCAATAATTACGTCGGTTTTTTTTCATCTTATGTTTTAGAGGAAACAGGATGAATGAAACAATGAAGATTGACTAATTCGGTTTTATACATTTTAAATAAAATTATGGCCCACGAATGTGTTTAAATATTAATTACATTATGTACATTGTTTCATAAATATGCAGATATTAAACCAAATATTTTTTTATTCAAGTAGCCAACAGGTGTAAATAATAGTCATCGGCAAAGTGTTATCAATCTCATATTTCATCACGAAAACTATTGAAATAATCCATTAACGAGTTAAAGAGAGCGTATTGACAAGCATCATATGCATCAAAATATAAAATTCATAACATGAACATAAGTACAGAATCAATTAAGGATCATTCGTCTCCGACATAAGCAACCCTTCAGACATCGTGCTTTCCCTAAAAAAAAATCAGCACTTCTTTGGATTCCTTATCTCAATTTTCCTCGCATTACCAAACGCCATCCCCTTTCGGGGCCACCTAAGCCATCAGCTTATGCGGGTCCATCCCATGGAAAAGGAAGAGGAGTTTGAAGGAAATTTGGGGAAAAATGGAGAAGAAGATTGTTCTCTCCGTGACCAGGGAAACAGGGAAATTCGATTATGTTCGGAGATGTCTGCGGCTTAATCAAATCTAAGGACATAACTAAAATACACACAAGAAAAAATTCCATGGGACGTTCCCCATCAGATGATATTTTTTGAGTTTTGTTTACTCAAGAAAAACCGCTTTTTCCCATTGAAGTGACATATCTTCTGCCAACAACTGCGATCATTATGCATAAAGAGCGGTAATAAAAGAAAGCGGCACTTATGTAATGACAAACTCCACTTCATTGAAGTTCTCCCTCGTTGGTGTAAAGTACTTCAGAAGTTTTGAACGAAAGAAATGCATTCCCGGTAATTGAAGTTATTTCTGACAAGTAAAAAAGTTTATATGAAGAGTTTTATTAGAGAATATTAATAAATGAGGAAGGAAATAACTCGAAATCTTAACTCAAGAATCTTGAGAATATATTTGTAAAAAAAGATATGGAAACTCAAAATATAAAGAAATAGTTTGAAACAAATGGAATGAAAGAAGATTAACAATAAAATGAGAGTGAGGTATTAGAGTAAATCTAGAAATCAAATATAATTTAAGAAAAGAATAGAACTGTAGATTACTTCACCACCATAATTAAGTTTAACATTAAACGTTTTGAAAATTTTTGAAAGAATCCATCGTACGCTCTTCGTTATTGTTATTGCAATTCTGCCAAAAGGAAAACTCCAAAATTGTTATTCTGCTCATTAAGTTACCTATAGAATACATGCCTATTAAATCGATTGAGATAAACAGTAAAATATAATGATGAAAAGTGTAATTTAAAATAAATGAACCTCTCTACTTCCGTCAACTTTCATTTCAAATAACGCAAAAATAAATGTTACTTATTTAGAAGCTAATGGCAATGTACATTTCATGATATCCATTTATAAGCTCTTCTAAACTCAGCTTAAAAAGATTATATCACAACTTTTCTCTCTCCTTAAATAATCTTTTACTGATATCCTCCTCTATACTTTAAAACGTGTTTTAAGATCTAGTCATATTTTTAGGCACGATAAATACCGAAGTAAATCAGGCTGATTGTATGGTTTTATGTATATATATTAAACATTATCTTATACGCCTGTTTATGCACCGGACGAGGCATTCAAAGAGTTGATTAGCTAGTTAAACTTCAAATTACTCATTCGATTCTGCTTTACCTTGGTTGCATGAACATTTGATTTTAAATACTGAAAGAAATAGCTCGTTTATTTTATCGGCAGCCGCAGATGCCATTTAATTAAATGAAAACCTTAATTCATTGTAACTAAAATCTCACCGAATTCTCTAAATTACTCTTCATTCGAAGATGATCATGATAAACATAAACTACACACAATTTATAGATCTTTCAAAATGATGGGAATTTTTATTACAAAATAAGTATACGGTAGATAAAATTATTCATGATTTAGTAAAACTGTTGATTAAAGTTTTACAGGAGATTCTACTGCAAATTAGCCATGCGAATAAGAATATTTTATATATACAGACAAAGAATTTCATTACTATATTTTGATCATTTATAAATTGAGCTATTTAGTCGGAATGCAAAAACTATATTTGATTCGGGATATCCACAGAAGTTGTCCCCAAGTATACTGCGACCAAGATTAACAATATAAAGAAGAAAAAAGTTTAAGTGCGATATAAGAACGTCTGCATTTAAAATTATCCCCCTTTCTCATGGATCTGTAGCAGTAGTGGAAGGTTTTCGTTCTTTTAAATAAAAAGGAAAGTTATGTAATAATATAAAAGATAACGTAGATTCGCAAAGAAAGTTATAGTTTATTCCTTGCAATTCCATTCTAGCGAACTAAATCCTAACCAATCGTCAAAAGGTTTCCTTCCTACGAAAGTCGCATCAAAAAGGCGATAAAAGAGACGAAGGAAGAGTGGGTGGCGTAACAAAGCCAAGAGTCCTTGTATTGGATTTGTTGACTTCCTTGTCGAACAAATGAGCCTCTTCGACCCTCAGTGTTAATCAAACCGCCTGAAAAGGTTCTCCGACTCAAAAGAGTTCAATTTAGATCTGGATTTATCTCGAGATTCAAACTGCAAGGTCGGCCATACAACACACACACCCAATCGGGTTCCCGTAGGAAGCAAAACACCGTCCCAAAAGCGATTTTCTCTTTTTCTGTGCCTATTTCTCTTTCTCCGCAAGAGATGCCGAATCGCATACAATGATATCTGTTAAAATGAGCGAAAGACTCCACCGATTAATCTCTTATTTTCAAAAAAAACTCGATAAACTGTAGTGATTAATGTTTCGAGATACTTTAATTCCTTTTGGATATATCGAGGTATTCTCTTTATGTATTTATAACTTAGGTAACAAATCATTTTCTAATACGTGATCTCATGACGAATTCTTAAAATTTAAATTAAATAATAATTGTAGATTTGAAAAATTTACGTAGTTACGATCAAAGGCGAATGTTTTTAAAACCCTACTTTACACGCCGAACGAGAGTATTTCCTCAAGTCCAAGGAGTTCGTATGTTATTTACTCGTCGAGTAATACCGATTTATAACTATCCTAGAGAGATACTCTTTGCAAATAGTGTTTCTCTATCTTGTAAATGAATAATAGATGTCGCACAAGAACTTGGTATAATTTCCTTCAACCGCGGCATAATTATCGTCCGCGACCAACGCAGACAACGGCCGTATAACGGAGCCCGACATCAGCGGCCTCTCGATTCCTGGATAAATATTCATGTGAGTTAGCCTTTTCTTAATCTAGATTTACGATAACATTTAAAAGTCTGAGAGTCTACTCTCGCATTCTCAACGTAACAATGTTTCTCTGTCTGTAAACGCTCGGTTTTACCAAGGATATTGTGTTAAATTACGAAAAGTGTCAGGAATACAGAAAAAATGTATGAGGTTTGATTCTCTTTCATTCTTTTATGTCCCGTATTAAAAGCTCTATATCAACCCTAAAATCTTAGCTTTCATCTGTATCCAGCATCTTTTACGTCTATCAACACAATCTTATAAGAAGCAACGATTCCTATTTTCGAGATTTACTTTCGTGTATTTTAAGGCATAATATACAAGATATCCGATATATTTCAGTTTTACTTCATTGAAATTTCATTACATAAATCTTTAAATTGTTGAAGTATACAATAAAAATAATTGTTTCGAAATATGTATCATGTAAATCTATCATATTAAAATATTCCAATTGAGAAGATTGTCAAAAAGGATTTTTTAACATACATAATGAACTATTTCCAATAATAATTAAGAATGAATAACTACATAAGGGTGGAGGGTTAAATATTTGAAAATTAAACGATTTTCAATCGATATTACCGAATCAGATTCTCTGTGATGAGCAAGCATAAGAAAATACTACGTGAACATTTTAGGTGTTGGTTCTTATACCTTTTTACATTCACACATTTAGGAAAAGATATATTCTACTTTTTCTGATGAATGACTAGTTGGGAATAAGAGGAGTAAATAATCCATCGAAAAGATATTATTCCTTCTAAAATGCATAACTAACACTATTTAATCTGAAAATATTCTTTCAGTTTTACCGATTGGTCATTCATTCCGTTCCACATAGTCTGATAATGTTTAAATTTATTGAAACATTTTATGATATTTACATCCGCAATTTGTTACAGTAAGATCTTTAAATTAGGTTAAAAGAAATTATATAAATTGGAAATCATATTAAAAATTAACATAAAACATCATAAGATGAATTTACATATCTGTGTTAAGAAACCATAAACACCTTACTTTTGCATTCAGTTGTACACGATATAATTCCTGTTTTACCTCTACCGTATACCACTGACATCGATTTGAACTTGCATAGCAGATATTATGCTGGGAATTTGTATTCGCGTACATCTAGTTTCTTCGTCCTACCCATTAACTTTATTTTTCACCGGAGGAATGAGTGTCTTTGAGAGGGAATGGATAACGTACTATTGCGAGATCGAAAAATAACGTACATAAGAAAAAAGAAGCCAACTCAGCCCCAGAAGAGGAAAATAACTCATTCCATCGGTGCTCGTTAAACTTCGGAAAGTATTTCTTGGGGGAAAAAATTTATCCCTTCCCATCGTATCACAAATCTAATGCCCAAGATACATAAGTCTTTCCGCAGTTCCAGTTTTCCGGGATAAGGAAACGCATGCGCGCGGCAGGGCAATTCATTAAAGGATCGGTCATTTACAACCAAACGCACTTAAATCCACTACCCCCTACTTCCTTTTCACTTTCCTTACCGACTTTTATCTTATTCTTCTTCCTCTGCAACTTATAATGCTTGCTCTAAATAATTTTCTTCAATTACAAAGCTCCCTTTTAATTTTCAATCTTCTCCCTGCACTTTTCAGAAGCAAAAGGGATGCTTATGTAACTCGAGAGTAGCTTCTAGAAAGTTAGTCGCTTGTCTGCGCGATAAACAGGTAAAACAAGGAGGTTATGCATATAAAGTGCTATCGGAGTAAAAAGAGGCCTCAAGGTGTTTGATGGGAAGAGCGAGGCGGGGACCCTCTCGGTTGCCCGGAGACAAATTGGAACACATGTACGTCCTTCGAATATGGGCTAGCCAACTGAGAAAAGTGGTAGTCTTGGATAGCCCCTGGTGTTACTCCATCAACCCCGTTTACCCCACTTAACCTCAACAGGCCCTTCATCCCTTTCTGAAAGGTCTTAAGGTTTAACAGCCCCTACCTTCCTCAACTGTTTAATAAGATCATTAACTCATTGCGAGTAAACAATCCTCAAATATTACCGGATTTGGTAATCGAATTGGCATATAATTAACTGCCCTTATACAGCGAAAGTAGAAGAGAGAGCTGTTTCTAAGCAACGATAGAAACATTAAAATAGACCGTCGTCCAGCAGGAAGAATATTGCATTTATTACATAAAAGATAATATGCATTATATAAATATATAAATGGAAATTTGATTTACTATTACTACAAACACAGCTTCCTACCACTTGATTATAGATGCCATGTTCTGGAGGATTTGGATACAAGTATAAGTATTGATTTTATTAATAAATAATTTTAGAAAATATGTATTAACATACACGAAATAGCCCACCGAGAATTTTTTTCTCAGTGTTTATGTATGAAGTGCTCAGGAACAACGGCGCGCAGAAGGCAGGATTTTTTGTCAAATGGTAATCAAGTTTCGAATTTAGTAGATTATGTAAGCATTAACCCAAAATGAGATATGACGGTGGAAGAACTGTAAAGTAATATTTAATTTCAACGTTTCACAAAATAAATAGGAGTACATTTCATCAGAAATTCGTTATTCCAGCGAACGATACGCTAGAATAACCGTTTACGTAAGTAGAGTCATGGTTGCTTGCACCCCCAGCCACACGCCGAAAGGCGGCTTGCTGGGTTTTTACTGGGATATCGATAGCTAAATACAGAATTAAATGATAGGCATTTATCGATATCCAAACGAGGAATAATTAGGTCAAAACCCCACAATTCGGTGATCAGAATATAAAGCACCTTTCGTTTCATAAGGGACTTAAGTGCTGGAGAACATCGACATAGTTGAATGCAGAAGTGTGAGGGCAGAAGAACCAACTGAGTTACCTTAAGTTACGAATAGTTCCCCTGTATAGAGGGAGAGTGTTGGGTAGACCATATTTCATAATTAGTGGGAGCAAAAAAGGAAAGATGAAGGAGAGGGGCGTGGCTGTGCGAGGGTGTGAGGAGGAAAAGAATGAAAACATCTTAGGTGAAATGGAGAGAAAAAAAGCGTGTGTGCGTGAGGCGAAACGAATCCAAAGGATATAGACGGGTGGCTTCATTCATCGTGGACCTGTTAAGTTTGACGGCTTCATTCTATTTAAAAAAGAGGTGAGCGATGCATCATTCAAGTCATTGTGTTTTTTGAGGTGTAGGGTTTAAATGGCTTGAGATGAAAAAGTGATATCAGGCGAGCATAAATCGGTCCATTGAATTCCATGCAAAGAGGTAAACAACTCGAAGAGAGGTAGCAAAGCGTTAGTGTAGAGATTCGAATGTTGAAAAGTCCGCTGCGAGGGGAATTTTGTTCTAAATGAGATATTAATGGGGCTTGAATTATGATGACGTGGCATGCTAATAAAGAAATTATAAATGAAATACGGAGACTGTTTGTCGTTCTCAAGATTAATGGGATCCCCATTTCAAATGGAATCACTGACCTTCACCAAAAGAACAGTGACGGATAGTGACCCGTTCAAAACGTTAAAGAAAAAAATGTGAGTACATAGACATAAACATAGTAATATCTTCTCGCAAATATTTAATCCTTAAAGAGTCAGATTGATTATAATTAGATTAGGTTTCCGTAGAAATATACATCGTTCTTCACTTATTTTCATTTGTCTAATTGTTATATGTATTGAAAACCTCTCCACCAATGTATACGTACATATTATATTAGTGCTCTTAAAAATAAAATATTTGTACAATACAATTTCTACTGATTTTTTAAATTAAAGGAAATCATCACCGTTCAATGTTAATCACATCTTAGATTATAAGTATGAATCTTTCTTTACTTGTTCTCCATGGGATTTAAATAAATACAAGAATACGTTTCTTCTTCAAAAGTGAGCCTTAGAATGACATGAGCGTAACAGATAAATGATTCGACAGATAACAAATGGAAATGAATATATTTTCTTGTCATGGCCGTAATTTCGCCAAAAAGCAATTGGACTCGATACATGTATTTTAAGATATGCGAAAAGATAAATTACTGGACTTTAGAAAATCTTGGTAACCTTCATGTACACCTAAACTTATATAACATTATCTTTATTTTGTTTCCTTTAACATCACTTAAAGTGTTCCTACAGATATGGATGTCCTTGGTTCTTATAGCTGATCTCTTGTCGAGAAAATTATAACATCTTACAATTTAAAAATTTTAAAAGAAGTAACTCAATTTCAAATATCGAGAAAATTCGCATTGTAATTGAATTAAGGAGTGCATTCAGTAAAAAAAAACTCTGCTGATGAAACGAATAAATCCGCTCCCTAAAATCCGCATAAGGCAAATTAGACGCTACACATTTATATGACCTTTCATCCCTAAATGCCCAAGATTTTCCCTCTCAAATTCTTCGCTCTTTACACACATCCCGCCTTTCTTTGCTTTTCCCTAAAGAACAAGCATTAAAAAAAAGCCGTGGAGTAATGGGCTGTCCCTTGGCGCGCGTTACATAAAGGAGGTCGAGAAGTGGAAAAACAGTGGAATGGTTATTTGTCGAGACGAATGTGCGAGCAAAATGACAAAAAGGGAAACTACAATAGAATGACGTTCACTGCGCGTGAAAATTGTACTGTAGAATTCAAGATTATTACATCACCTCGGCTAAGAACACGTAAAAAACTGCTGATTACGAGTGATCCATCCAACACATTTATTTTTTTTTTTTCATTTTAAGTTTTTCTACGATGGCAACCTGTGGTGGAAGGAATATTCGCATGAATAACAGACGAAAGAGTCTAATATGAGTCTTAGAACTACGCCGGGCATACTGATTTTTCTCCTTATAGTATGTTTTTACATTAGAAATGAAACTATATACAAGAAGTCTACTTAATTAATATTAATTACATTCTAGCTAATAACAAACTATAAAATTAATAAGTTTGCAATTGACACATTGAAAATGAATTGAGAAATTTCTTATTATTCTTTCTCAACCTTGTTATTAGTTATGAAAACGGAAAATTCACTCGAATTCGCTGCCCAAATTATTTAATCAACTGCAAGTAAATTATGCTATATCGATTCATTAATTGTGCGATTCATTAATTATACGCAATAAAATACACTTCGCAACCTTTCTCCTCCTCATAAATGTACTATTGGTGTGAGAATAAGACCGTTAAAATTCATATGACAAAGTGTATAGCATCAAAGTTCGTGGAGAGCAATAAAGTTTAGCTGCACGAGCTATAGAAAACGTAGGGCTGTCAATACAATACAATCCATCTCGTTGACCAGGACTACGGTTGCTTCCGACTCAAATGTAACGCGTTTGGATCTCAATGCAGAAGAGGCATTTTCCCGGAGGAATGAAAAATGTTGGTAAGGAGGAATCGCGAATGCACGCTCTTGTGCATCCTGTCTCCAAGCATTTAAGTCGTGCAAACTTGGAAATATGAGATGATGTCAAACCGTGACGCAGGATGAAAGGAGGGATAAGGTCGCGCTGTTTCTCATCCAGTGTGCTTGATTTATGTGGATTGCATACGGAAGATAAGCACCACGAGGGTCACAGATAAGTGCATGAGAACACCCCGCGGATGTGCAAAATTCTCAAGTCGCGGCGGAAGAAAAAAGCAGAGCAGCGTGGGAGTGAAGAAATAAAGGGTGGGGACGGATTTTTCGCGCCTGCGTTGTTTCATGGCATAGAAGTGGTTGGACGGTGGTTGGCGGTTGGTGGGTTGTCCGGCGAGGAAGTGAATGGGAGGCTAGATAGGGTGGGAGAGGGTCAGGCACCGACTCCTTCCATAACACTATCTCATGGCTGCACTCCCCCTCCCACACCTTATCCATCTTCTTCCCTCCCCCGCCATCTCGGTCTGCCTCATTTTACGTCACCCTCGATGGCGCGAGAGACGAAGTTTGCACCGAGAGGCGTGTAGGTGGCAGCATAAGATGGACTCTCTGATGCCAACCGAAAATCAACTCGAGCACGTGGTTAAGCCGCTTGCAACAACTCGGGAAGATACAAGCGGCCATTAAAAGGGAGGGATATTTCGGGGAAAAGGGGAGGAAAGGAGCTGCCCCGCGTGAATGCGGAATTGCAAATGACCTACCCTCGTTTTACGAGCCAACCTGTAAACTGAAAAAGAGTTGTCAAGGTACTTCGTGGACGAACTCCTTTTTATTTTTAACCAAATTACAACCTTTGTAATTGCTCTCGGAGATGTGAATGCTGGACAGGATATATCTCATGTGGCTTTCTAGATGGAGCCAGTGAGGAGATGAAGTAAAAAGAAAAATAAATAAGTCCGCAATTTATGTCTCTCCGTTTTGTTTGACCTATTTATGCCCTCCATACATACAACTAGTCGACGTAGATGAAACCATGTTTTCCTGACTAGGTAAGTTTAAAATTAATAAGATAAATTATGTTATATTAAATATTACTTTGTTTCACAGCTGTGTGATTATGTATACCTGACTAAAATCTCGATAGCGAGTACGAATTGATGACAATTAAATCACATAACATATGATAGCGTTTCTGATTGTAACAGGAAATGGTACTCAAAAAGATTACAATCATATCTCAATATTTCGGTTTATATCTTTCATTTAATATAATTTTAATTTCTAATATATCAAAAATACCTTCACCTTGACGTTAAATCAGATATTCAGATGTACAAACCACAAGTCAAGATATTTATAACATTGTACTTTATCTCCCTATTGATTATTTAAGCAGTGATACCTCATTGACCTTATGAAAAATATATTTCCAAAATCGACTTTCATTTTATTGGGCACTTTAATTAGTGTATCCTTTTCATATCTTGCATGGTTTGATGATCATTATGCGATATTAGTAACAATCCCATAACCAAATTTCCTATTTAAGAACTGTGAGAATATTCACTACCTTTATTATAAATTTTAGGTATCACAATAATCTTGTTCTAATTTTCCAAGGAACTGGCATCAAAAGAGGGATTCATCTAGTTGAATGAAAACAGTGTTTATGATAAAATATTTTTTGTATTATTTATTTTTAATATTTTTTTCATAATAGATTTATTCATATCCTCTTTGCATAAAAACAAGAGCAATACTTTGATTTTAATTTTCGTATTATGGAGTTATTCAAAGTCTTGTTTCTGTGACATGCATCGAAAACTGAAGGTTCAGATCAACACATGAATCCATAGAATTCCTCTTAATTTACCAGTATGTATATATATATATATATATATATATATATATACAAATGTATGTTTGTATTAAATAAACAAAACTCTTACATAAAGCACATGCGGTGTCTACGAAGAAAGGAATCCTTGAAAAGTATTCTTTCATTTACCTTTTCGTTTCCTCCAATATTTTTATCTCCGTATCGCTGATATCATCCCACTCTGGATATCAAGCTTACCACCAATATATTTTATATATATGTAATTATAATACAAGAAGATTATATATTCCTAAGAAATTTTCAGCTCCTGATAACCTTAAATCGGAAAATTATTTTTGTTCATAAATACCTAATACGTTAGCTATTAAACAGATTCTTCGATCATTTTATTATGACAAACTTGTACAACACATACGATTAAAAAATTTATTTTTTCAGTCTTTCTTATAATATACATTGTTTCCATGCTCACAAAATATTATAAAAAGACTCTAAATCTCAGAAAGCATATTATTCAAGTCATAATGTAATCTATCCAAAGACTTACTTTTGCATTTTTTTTCGATATATATTATTCAAGAAAAGCCATCTTTATCCTATGCTAAGGAATAAGCCATCTAATTATAATATCATAAGATAAACGTCGAAAATCATCAACCGTTTCATTCTAATTACGCGGTTTCGCTGGCCAATGTACAGAACGGGGAAGATTTATTTACTGATCATATGAGAATAATTGGGCAATACTAAAACATTTTTGTGAACAATAAAAATAATCCTTCACGATATTTTTCATGTATGACGTATGATTTGTTGTCGTACCAGATGGTTGTTGTATACCATATAAATATTCAATTATATTTCCGTAAATGTACTCAAATTATTAATCGATGTAAAGATACATCATGGAACATCCTTGCTGTTGAACATCTTTCACTGATATTCAAATTTGAAAGAAATATTCTATTCGACCATATTTTACAATATTTAATAATTTATTGAGAAAATTGTTGACCTTTCACATTTTACAGAGTGGATTGGATCATTATAGCATCTCATCAAAGTCAGTTTACCGGTCAGAATTCTAACGCCAACATGCTGTCATGACAGGTGTACGAACGGCGGGAAAAAATAAGTCAAAGAAATGGCATGGAATCCCTCCCTTATCGAATTTAAATCAAGCGATCTTTCAAATTAAGTCGAAACGAAATCTCATTAGCGGTTCGTTCCTTAATTAGAAGTTGTTCCTTTACGTCCGCTCTGTGAGGACATGTCTCCCAATAAGTCGGAGCAAAGTTCAGGGCAACCGAGACGACGGGACATCTGGCTAAACCACACCTGCCTGAGAGTAAGATCCAAAAATGAAATCGTAACTAAGTTTCGGAATTAATGTGAAATAATTTGCATTAGCACTATACCGTAAAAACTAATAGAAGAGTTAGGAGAATTGAGGGATTAAGTCTTTGATTTTCAGATTCTTCAACTATTTTTTTACATGATAGAATATTTACAGATTTTTAATATTTTATTACAGAATTAAATTCTGAAAAATTTGACTTCGAAATGATTTCCCATGAATTTTGAGAAAATGTATAAATATGCTATTTTTCTTATAATTATCCCAATTTTTTACAGCAAGGGGGTACAATATCGGTAAATATTTGGAGTTGCCGTTGTTTTTCTGACTTAACGTAATTTCCTCTCCTGGAGATAATAGTAGCCAAATATCAGCGAAATATACTTTTGAAAACTGATAATTATAATTGTTGTTCACTACTAAATTTTAGTCCATACTACAATCTACTATAATTGGTGAGGAATACTGATATAGAACTTGTTGAAAAAGAAAAATTGTTATCATAATCATTTATAGACTCATCTTTTGGCATATATATTCTTAATACATGATGTATTAAAAATGAGTCAATGATTAGATAGTTTCAAAATATTAACTATATGTAATATTCGGCTTTATTTAGAAATTATTCATTAATATAATATGAAACGTATAGGTATATATTAAATATATTTAACCTCTACAGAATGCGAGGCTAAAATTAAAATCAATATATATTAACGACACATTCAGTAAATTAATCTTTAAACATTCATGTAATCATTCCTTCTCTTCAGGAATTACCCTTTGCAAATAAAAATAATTTATCATTTAGTATTAAATAAATTGATTATTTCCATTTTTATTGAATGTTATCAACGGGGAAATTTAGAGGACAATTATAGTAAATTGAAAATAGAATATTTGAGCAAAATCGATTTCAGGGAAACGTTTGTTTTAATATTGGGAATAATGTTTTGAAATGGATTACGAAAGACTTACATGTACCTGTTCTTTGATAATTCCAAATTAATTTAATTATTACCTCTCCAATACAACTGTCAAAACTAATTTCCCTTAAAATCGCCCGAAACTTCTAAACAGAAAAATTGAAATCCAATCGGCGAAGGAAGTAAAGAGTTAAAGGTTTTATCCGTTAAAGTGAGAAAGTCTATAATCGATAGCACTGAAACCTTCAACACGTAACATATTGAGGCCAAATTCATATTCCGCCAACAAGTTTAAAGTTCCTTCGTCATTTTTTCTCTTTTCAAAAAAGAACCAATCTATCATCATTTTCCTTCAACTCTAGAGTCTTTTCGGCTTTTTATTCCTTTTTTTCGGAAAGACAGGTCTTTGCCGATTCCTGCGCATTCGTTAACATTCCTGAAAGAACTATCTCCAGGGTATTTCCTGTCCTTTTCAGAAAAAAATGCCACTACCATCGACGTATTGAAAAAAAATTCCCTTTTTCCGCACTCCCAACTTTTTAGAAAAAATTCTTCACCCCTTTTCTAACACTCATATATACCTTCATTGTATTCTGTGCTCTTTTGTCGGGAATCAAGCAGAGAATCACGGCGTCCGCTCTCTCAAGTCATTGTCGCAACCACACACTGCTTCCCCTTTTACCCCAATACATCCCAACTCTACTGAAGCTTGTGTACCATTATTTCCCTCCTTCGGCTCATTTTTTTCAGAGATCCATTGTTGCGTGGAAGAAGGGGATTATGGAAGTCTCAGACTCCTTTCTGACTCGGATACACTTCTCTTGCTTACACACAAAGAAACGCGGAAGGATGGTTAACAATGCAAGTAGTGGTAGGATGGCTGATAAAGACAGAGAAGAAGAGGGTGAGGAGTGACCCAAAGAAGATTTTAGGGAATGATTTTGTAGCAATTTTTACATTTAAGAAGAAGTTTTCGCGAAGAACTAGCTCTCCCTATAAAGATCCAAGGGAAGACTAAAAAATATATTTATCCTTGTTTTGGAAGATGAAATGTACAAAATTAGTGAAAATTTTGTATCAGTTTCATTGTAATTATATTCTTAATATTATTATACTTACTTCTGCATAAAAATTTACTATTTGAAGCATAATATACAGAAATATTTACTGAATTCAAGTAAATAATAAAATGTATGAAAATACAAATTTACATTAAGAATTGGATGAAAACAATAACATAAAGCTGCCCCCATATGTTGGTTGTCTTTCCAAAGAATTAAAGTCACAGATTTTGAATTATGAAAGCCAAATAAAAATCGCAGCGATTACAGCATCACTTACAGATTAAGTCATATTTTTATGCACGACTTCACTTCCTATAATTCTTTAAAAACGTTCTTTAAGAAAGAATTTGAATGATTTTATATTGAGTTTACAGAAAGTTGACCTATGTCGAGAAGACTATGCTGTGATTACATTCTAATGTTTAAGAAATTTATTTCCGTTCCATAAAAAAACTTCAGATTTGTCAGAAATAAATCTACAAATAAAGGGTCTTACTTTAAAAAACGTGATTATGTACTTTATTTATTCAGATACCAGATTCTTACAATTTTCATCTATTTTGGTTTAGAAGTTTATTTAGACATAGAGAGTTAACAAAAACTGAAAAAACTATTGAGCTCATCATTTGCGCTTAGTATTTTTATTTCACCTCGCGATGGAGCAGCAATTTTATTTGCCGGATTAAGAGGCTGGAAGGAGGCTTTCGAGGGAAAAGAGAGAAAACCTTCCGGTGCTCGGCACACGAAAACTCGGAATAATGACAAAAAAATTTGTGAACGCCGGAGACAAAAGGTATCTCTTGATCATAGCCCCTTTCGAATCCCCTTCTTAATCTGCGACGCCCGCGGCTATTCCCTCTACAAAAGACTAACGAGTGCCTTCGAGGCGATTAAACATGTTGCATTACCGGTTCCTTCCCATAACTTCTCCCCGTAATAAAATTAATCTCCATCTCAATTATTTTTCGTTCGACATCTATTTATCATTTATTTATACCTTGTTATTTCTCTTCCTTTGATTTGGAGTCTGGATATTCCATCATTTCCATACGTATTATTCAGTCATCGCATCGTGTTTAAGGGATTCGCACTACGTGACAAAGAGAATTTTAAAATCTTAGAGACGTGCAAGGATGCAAAATTCCCTACACATACATGCAGAAGGAGCTTCCTGGTTCGATGTACGGTAATTCACTGAAGGAAACTTAGTGACTATTTACTTTTCTCAATAATGACATATTTATACTGCAACATATTTCGATAGGACAAATAATTTCCCAGTATTTATTCTCATAGGTTTTAAAAAATTATTTTGAATGAGGATGATCAAATTTGAATGAGGGGACATCAAATAATTGTTTCGTAATCCAAATTAAAAGAATTTTCATACATTGCAGCAAAAAAACGAAGCGTTCAAAAGATTCTAAGGCTAGAATAAACTGCGGAAATTTTTCTGCAATTTATATGGACGCTCGTATCAAAAATACAACCTTAAGTCTTTATTTGATAAATCAACAACGGGCATAAACTTCTTTAACTGTTAATTCTGATTCTATGATATACATCTTGATAACTGCTTATAGCAGTAAACTACCATATATGTATATATATATATATATATATAGATTTATTTATTTATTCATTCATCGCTTACAGGCAATGAATTGAACTGATTACGCGATGAGAAATTTATAAGTATCAGAAAATTCTCTTTCGAGTATTCATATTTTTCCTTACAATTTTCAAAAATTTAACCGGAAAAAAATTCAAATTTAAATTTATGTTTGAGTATAATTTAGTTTATAAACATTAATACTTTTTTGGTATAATATCTTAAAGCAATTAGCGTTGGTATTATTTCTAGTGATTTTCAAAATGAAAATGTTCCTTGGAACCCACGCGAAACTTTTTCAAATGTCACTTAGCATTTTAATTCTTCTCCCCATTCTACCAATTCGCTTCCCAAACGATTAAAATTAGTTCGGCACTTACTCTCATCTATCAGAATCCCTTGATCTCGTATCTTCGGTCCTTTTCTCATAAGAAAGGGAAGAATCTCTATGGCCTTAAGCGAACGAAGCCAATGTGTATGCGCTTGTTCAACATCGACGAGGAGGTATTTCGTGGGACGCGTTATGAAAATCTCATTTTTATTTTCCCAGGATTGAAAATAGAAGATGGTAAGAAATTAGAACATATTTCCTTATTCTTTTAATGATAAGTTTTAATGGAAATAGTGTCTATAATTATGAAAATAATATTGGGTGATAAATATAAATACACCTTCATAATATTACGGAAATCAAACCTGCAATCCACGCTGTGAGTCTAAAACATTTCTTGTATATTTTCTTCTCGTTGCTCGTTTTTATTTCACCATCGAAGTGCAAAAGAATGAGTTAAAACATTCTTATAAAATAGGAGAAGTTGGAAGTTAAAACCTAAATACCTAATATATAGAATGTAGCATTTCCTAATCAATTTTTTCATAACACGCAAATTACATTGTCCATTAAAAATCAAATAAAATAAAATTTTTAGAATTTAAATAAATTAGGGTAGGAATTATAGTAAATAGTTAATAATATATATTTGAAATATGAAGTTTATGCAAAACTATTAACGATAAAAATTTAATTTCCATTGAAAGATATATTTTGCTATTGATATTAAGCAATTCTTCATCTGCAAGAAAAGCTATGATGAGAGAGATTAACTGAATTTCCATCACAATTTCAAATATATTTCGAATGAAATCGATGCATTGAATAGTATGCGGGAGACCAACATTTTTTGCTTGGAAGCTTCTAGGAAAATCTAAAATAGTTCAAATTCATTATAATAAAATAAATTTTTTATTCTAATAAATAACCAAGTAAAAAATTTATAATCATAGCGGAAAATAAACAATTAACAGCCACTCTTGGAATGATTTAATGATCTTCCTGATCAAAACTCGCACCAGAGAAAATAAGTTTAATCGTGAAATTTTAATTATTGAAGAGTTCTTTCGTCTAAAAACAGAAGGGACAATAAGAAATCGAAAAAATTGGAGTCTGGGGAGGGGTAATTCTAAGAGGAAGGGGAGCAAAAAAGAAGAGGGGAGGCCGATGCGAAACAAAGGAAAGTTGGACGTGGCCCGCGAAGGAAGCCGGTAACCCACGATATAATGCTGTTTATTTTTCAGCAAACACAGCTCACTCCGCCGCCAAACACACTCTTCTTATTATTGGAGAAAGAATGGATATGAGAGGGGTGGATGGAGTGGCGGCAGTAAGAGAGGTGGAAGAAGGATGCTTTTGTGGCAAAAGAAGGGATTTAGTTGGTTCGCAACATAGGTTAAAGAAGGCGGCTGTTCAAAAGGGAAGGGGTAGTAGAAATGGAATGGGGATACATCATTAATATGAGGCTTGAGGCGGTGAAGGGGATGGCCGAGGAGGATATGGAAACATAGAGGGCTATCCTTGAGGGTTGAAATCTTTCAAAACTGAGACCAAACCGAGCTCAAGAAGATAAAAAAGTGTCCAGCGAATGTGCACCAAATGGGTAAGAATGGGAAAAGTTTCTATTTAAAATCTACTTGAGAGAGCGATTATATTACAATAATGGGAAGGAAATGTTCACTGATTTCCCAATGTTATACATATATATTACATTCTATTAATTCTCTATAGTTTAAATAACCTACAAATCTGTAAAGCATTACTTTTCCGGAACGTTTACACATTCATCAATACCTACTTAGAAATTTTCAATAAAAAATATAAAATATAAATAAAAATGCTCCTCTGATTTACAGATACAGAAAGATATTCGAAGAAACTCCAAGATTATAGATTGGATTTCAAGATTCTTTAGAAGCTTGATTAATAGAAGCATAATTAGTATAAAATCCATATATTCACGCGTTACTTCGTGGAAGGACATTTCAAGCTACATCGGAGAAAGAACTATAATAATCGTTTCACTTAATTTGGGAGATTAGGCTTTGGATTACATTCTACTGAAAAGCTAATAATTCTCTATGTATTTGGCAACAGATGATGAATAAGAATATTCAAACAATCATTTATGAAATTTATTGTTCTATAATCGATTATACATGAAAAGGCATGATAAGTTATCTATTATGTTGCGAAACACTTGAAATTTTTCTAATAATGTTACGTTTTCTAAGTTGAATAGTCTTAAAATTGAGGAAGATATTAAGAAAACAATTTTATCTTATAATTATAGATAAAAATCTTCTACCAAACATCAGTATTTTGTAGATGAAGCCAAAAAATAATTTGATTCATAATTGTTAAATTTTATGAGTTAATATCGCATTGAAATGTGATTGTAATATGCAATAAAATTTTAGTAAATGTTACATATTATACCTAAACTACCTAAGGCTGTTTTAACAATAAAAAATATATAATTTCTTTAAGTAAGGCGTTTTATATTCATTTTAATTATAATATATTTGAAATGTGTATAATTAATATATATTTTTGGAATTGGCTTAATTTTAGACCCTATTCTGGCAATCACGAAAATAAAGTAAGTGTATTCACAGTCATTGATTAAAATATAACAAAAATTGGCATTTCCTTCCACACCATATACACACTACAAAATAAATTCATTTATACGAAAGATATATAATTTATAAATGGCAAACCAGCGCAAAAATTTATCTTGAGCTATTTTATAAAACATAATCTTAGCCGAAAAAATCACACTAGCTATATTATTGAATATGAGATTTAGATACGTTTTACTTGATATACAAAAAGTTGGAATTGAATTTAGTAAGGATAACAAAGCTGAGGACAATTTATGATTATGAGAAATTTGAATCTAAGAGATTGAAACAAAATTACCCAAGCGGGCGCAATAATAAACTTGAATAAAACAAGACCCGGTTCAAGGAGTTAATTGGGTTGCATATCCTGCAGGATATCTTGCAGCATTAAAACATGCTTTGACTTAAGTTTCCATCTGATCACTAAAAATGTAGAAATATGATATTCTTACTGTTGAAAATTTTGTTAATATATTTTTTCATAAAAAAATTACTTTCAATCATACTTATATAATCAATTTAGTATGTTTTCTACTTTTAATCTCTTCCTAAAGTTTTTTTGATAAATTACAGCTTATATCTATTCTTTGTCGCAACACATGTAATTATATTGTTCTTTGTTAATATTATTATTATTGAGTTTAACACTAGAACTAAAGCATGAATTATATTCAATATTGTAATTTGTTTTATCGTCAATCCATGCAATTGATTATTTCGGTATATTTTCCAGGTAATAGAATAATTATCAACAGAGCTATTTGTATGCACATAATTGACATTAGAAAAAAGGGAAAATATTGAAAATTATTTCATTAATTTTCAAATAATTTTTTCTTAAGCGTAATATTCTAAAGTTTAAATAAAATGATAAATTGTATTCTTAATATTCTTAATTAACTCGATTGCAATAAGTAAATAATTACCCATTTTAAATATTATTCCATTGTTTTTCTAAGGAATGCAGAAACATGAGAAAGATACTTCACTTTCGTCACAGAAGGTATTCCAGAGGATAAATATATTACTCCAAGCGTGAAATTAGATTAAACATAGTCAGTTTTTAAATTGTAATCGGTTATGGTTCGGTTTGTGTATCGGTTAGTGTTAACAATACCATTAATTTGTAACTTTCAAATGATAATTATCTGATTTCCTTAAACATTTCAATCAATATTGAGGAGCAAAGCCTAATACCGAACTATATTTCTATTTATTATGCTCTCTAAATAAAAAAAATCTTTCGGTCATCTGAAAAGTTTTTTACTTTTTGCTAGAAAATGAAAGACTTTGTGGCTAATTATTGCTATATAAATTCAGATTACAATAACTTTCAACAAAAGATTGATAAATGCAGTTGATAAACCATAAGGAATTACATATCTCCAAAATATTTTTATATACTAACCAAATTCTTCAATTTTTAGTTTTGTATCATTTAATGATCTTTTTATACTTGAATCTCTCATAAACTTTATTAAATGGGAGTAAGGGTAATCGACTGCATCAATAAAAAGCGCTTTAATGAAATCACTTAATCAAAAAAGGAAACTATACAAATCACACGAACAAATCAAACTAAGGAATATGTTCATGAATTATTTTTGAGAGATCTGTCTTAGCGGTGCAGGGCAGATAACGAAATACGGCATATGTTACAGCCATTTTATTTACTTAGTAACTTTTTATCGCAAAAAACATAAGCTAAAGATTGTATGACCATATTGCTTTTTAACTGCCTCACTTAGAGGCCGGTTTGTTTACTCTATAGATTGTTTGCGAGTACGCGAGCAGTGGAAGAGAACAGATGTCTAGTAGGTGGGGGTATTGCGCACCGATATTCACTACCAATCGAAGCGCTCTCGAGTGCATTGCCATAAAGCCACTTGACGTGATGTTACAATCAGCGAGGCACTAAATCTTTCGTATATCTCGCAGTTTGGAAAAAATCTGTCTTTCAACCCACTTGTGAGCTAGATTGCGAAAAAAGTAAGTGTATCACTCACGTTTTATATTGTCAGAACATGCTTCATTTGAGGCGATAAAAGAGAATGAAAACCATGTGATAGAAGTTCGAATCTCCTTCATTTAAATGTAAAAGAGAGCATTTCAATAGATTAATCAAAGGAATTAGAAATATGATTTGCAAATCAATGTGAATTATGATATATTAGAGAAATCGTAAGCGTAATTACAAACAAAAATTAAAATTTTTTACTATAAATTTTCGACTTCTATTGTGACCTCGCTAGGTAACAACTATATCAATTAGTCAAAACTTTTTAGGTTAAATGACATTTCATACACTTAAAATTATATTCGAATTCTTCCAAAAATATAGGACAGATATTCACTTTGAACCTAACATATTTCTATCATCAGTATAAATTTAGAAATTTCTCTCAAAATGTAAAATTGAGTGCAATCGTTTACAATAAATTGCGTTTCAATCTTATGCCTAGAAACTAAAGAGTGCGTTAAAAGTATCAAATGCATACAAAAGACTAGATTCCATTCAAACTTTTTGTAATAAAATAATTAAAAAAGTAAACGATATAACAAAGATGGTGTCAATAAATTTTCAATAAGTAGAAGGTAAAAGTCAGTTATTCTTTAGAACATAAGATTTTATCTTTATTTATATCCATTTTATGGAAAATAATCCCATAATCTCCCATGAAAACAATTAAAGTCCATTTGCGGCTAACGTTTTACTCGGTTCTTTTTAGGGAAAAGATACCACAAAAAAGAGTCCCTCAGCAGAAAAGACATGGAGTTTCAAGTACTTATTATACAAAGGCTCGATTAGGATAGGTTGAACACAGACGGTACATTTTCAGCCATCACTCGCTAATGGCATCCATATGCTGCCTATTGGCTCAATCTTTTCTTGCGATGAAAATAAAAGCAAGGGATGCAGAATGGTATAAAGTGATGTTTGAATGATATAAGGTCCTCTGAGTCCTCAAAGTATGTGAAAAGTAAGCACAAAAATACATCTAGAAAGCTGGAGGTGTAAATAAAAATCTGGAATGATGGAATAAATATTTACCTCCAGTCGAACATCAGCGGTACGATAAGAGGATCGTTCTCAGAATTATTTTCCTCGACAAATTTGGGTAAAGGAAATCCTTGGTCTGTTGTACAAATGATAGAGAACATATAAAATGACTTTATGAAATATATGTCCACCAGAATTCCTAGATCTCAGAAGTTTTTAAGATTTCGACAACAGGCTCTGCTGAAACGGACATTCACTTTCATCGCATAACATATTTTCGAGACCAAAATGTCTAAAGAATTAAAGCATCGATTCTAATTTTAACAAACATTTAGACTTTATTCAAGACGCAAAATTCCGGAATACAAAATTTAATGATTTGCTATTGGCTTATTGATTTAAAAATGAAGATGTTTTATATTAAGAACTATGAAATATAATTCAGCACTAATTCAGGGAATAATAAATTCCGGATAAAACAATTCATAGGGTTTTATTGGATGGAAATTTCTCGGAGTGACTCTCACCACGCCTTTTCGTAATATAATTTTTCTTAAATCCCTTTCAGAATCATTGAATGGAAGTGCTCACTTTGCCTATCAAAGGAAAAGTTTCAACAAAGGATTTCCACGGACAATTTGAATCTTCACGACCAAATCCGTCATAATCTTTTATTTTTTGATGAAGCAAAAATATTTCTTCGTCCTCTGGTCACAAAAGGGTAGAATGGGATTCGAAAGAAAATGGGCTCTCCGATAATAAGGGACGTCCAAGATTTCTGCCGATTTTAAGCAGTCTTCTGAATCTGATCCAATTGTCGGATAATAGTCTTTTGATTTTTCTTCTTTGTACCAAAAATTTTTAAGAATTTTTATAAGTAGTAAGTATTTTAGAATGAAAAAGTTAATATTATGTACTTAATATAAATCAATTTTGATTAAATATCCTGCAATGAATCTCGCATTCGCGTAGAGAAATCTTGTCAAAAAAATTAAATGCTAAAAGTGCTACTAGACTAGTGATTTATATATTCTTGCTATACTTTTAGCCAGCTAATTCTATTAGATTGATTACGTTAAGTGTATTTACTCCATGGAACGAAAGGTTTGAATCCTGATAACCAACGTAAGGTATAATCTCCTAACTCACTCTTGACAGTTGTGAATATTTGATGCGTAAAATTAATTTTGAAACATTTTATCCATCTAAAGTAAAATATTCCCGATAAAATACATATTTAGATGGGAATCATATCTATATGTGAATTCTATTTTGTATCTCATTGTCTTAGATAAAGTCAGCGACGTTACAATGCTTTTTAACTGAATCAAAAACGCTTCAAATAGAGTAAACGAGAGTTCAGTGAAGGAAAACGCGTTCAATCGTTTCGTCTGAACATTTTTCGACGATACTTCGAATGGAAACGAAGATGATTAAGAGGACTGAAGGCAGCTCACCTTTTGAGCAAATCATTAGCGAGAATGTATTTTCAGAGGGAAATGGGGACAAGCTAACGATTCCTTGGGGCGCAGTGAATGTGGAGGTTTTCGGTCACTCCAAAAGCATCGAAACTCCGGAAAATATCGCAAATGAACCAGAAGTCACAAAGCGAAACTTTTAATCACCCATGAAAACATGAATATCGAATTTGCTCAACCGATACTTGTAGATTATATTTATTAGTCTGTTATTTTTCTTAAGTAAATGAAAATCTGTTGACTTTAATCGTATCCTGAATGAAAAATCCGTTTCTTTATCACCTTTCGACCTTTATCACTTTTAATTACTTATTCATACTTAGACTGTTTGAAACATTAAAACCCTTTATAAATGCATTCGGAGCTTTGAAAATTAGAGCCAATAATGTTGTAAATAAGCGATCTGAGAGGATAACCTTCGTGTCGAGTTATATATTAAGTTTATTAAGTATATTTAAAAAAAACATTTCGATTCTAACAAATATATTGTACTTGATACAATCGATGTTAGACAAGAAGGACGAGAACCAAAATACATCAAATACTCGTAGTATACTCACCAAACCATCTCGATGTACCCCGATAACCATCTATATCTTCCTATCGAGCAAAAAATTGAAAGATCGACCTATCGCCCGTCATTTTTCCTACCGCTTCCGTCGCTGAGGGGAAGAGAGCCGCTGGCTGATGAAATACCGAAGGAAAAAGGCAGTATAGAGAGAAAACAGAAAAGGGGCATAAAGAAAGGGAAAAGTATAAGGAAATGCGGCGTCGATTGTTGCCTTAGGCAGCTTGTGATGACGCCGGATGAGGCATCACATTGTCTGGTGGCCCCGGTCAAGAGGGTGCATCGTAAATAGGATGTCCACAGTTGAACACAATACGAATTTTACAATCATAGTCACTCTTCTTCTCACTCTCAAATTTTTGATCAATATTTTTTGTTAAAACACTTTCATAATCGAAAGTACTACCGATTACGAAGTTTTAATTTTAATTATTACAACCAACTCAATTATTCCCAATAATTGACTATTTATCATCGTTGAAATTTACTGGTTATTGGTTTTTTATCATATCAATATATTAATTAAGTTATTATCATATTAATTTATTTCTTATTGTGATATTTTCTGGAATAAAGGAAAATCATTTCAATATTTTAAAATTTGCGGTGAAGTTTTCCACTTTATAATTTAATAATTCTGTATTCAATGAATAAGAAAAGAAACAATTGTAATTATCAAAGGTTTCTTTATACTTCCATATTTTCTTCCAGCAAAACTTCTAACAAATATCTGATGTAATAAAATTTCATCAATTTTAATGGGAATCCTTTCTATTAATTCTTTCATTAAACGGATCAAGATATATTTCTTCGAGCTAAACAATAATCTCCGTAATATTAAAGTTTCTAATTGAGCCCTTTTATAAGCTCCTTTTAAATAGGAATTTATTCACATTAATATCTTGTAATGAGGTTTAACGACTAAAAAGAATCAATTTTTACGATGTAATAATGGATATCGACCACGCTGATTTCACTCCAAAAGATAAATCATAATTATTCGAACGTTTATTTAGACAAACGAATCATTTCATTTGTAAATTATTTTAGATAGGACTTAGCGTAAAGATCTTGTTGTTGTCTTGCAATGTTTGCTGTTGGGCGAAAGTTTTCACAATGCTTCAAATGGATTCGTAACGAGAGCAGTAATGTAGAGGAAAAAATACTTGTAAGGTAAGTCAAAAGAGACTTCATTTCATAGGACAATAAGGAGGAAGCAGATGAGATCGACACATTTTTATTATTCTATCAGGAGTGTGAAAGAGGAAGGGTATTCAAAGAGTGAATGTGAATGAAGAGTAACAACTCTCTAAGCCAGTTTTAACGCATCGTCGCCGAACCATTCAAACCCTCCCAACCCCTAGTCATTATTTTCCCTGCATTCTAATTGAAACAGGAATTATTTCCCTCTTTTAAAAGGGATCGCATATATTTCCAATGTGAGACTCATTATCGATAGCTCCTTTATGCAAAAAACAATATTATGCCCTTCTAGCGTAGTCAATAGCCGTTTTAATCGCAGAAATCATTATTTGCTGCTGGAGATATGAACTCTTAGACGTTAAAAGCAGAAATGGATCAAACGTCCATTAATGGATAAAGAAGTTTCGATTTAAGCGAATCACATATTTTCTATAGCAACCGTTATTACTGAGGTGACGATGGAATTGGAATACATTATAAACTCCAATATGAAATTACCCTAAAACATAACATTGATTTTGTCTCGAAAATATTTCAATAGATATTTAACTATCAAAGTTTACCGAATTGCAATATTAAAAGTATATTGCGAAATAATACAATGAAAAATAATGGTGAATTTTTTAAATTTTTCCTGAGGAAAGAGAAAGATGGTTTCTTAGGAATCAATATCACGGTCCTCGAGAAATGATATGAGTAAAAAGAAACTACTTATTTTCATGAGATGTGAGTAGAAATTCTAAAGGGAGAAATATTAGGTTGCCAAAAATGAAGGGAGGCCTTTCAGTGTACTTGTAGACAAATATTGAGACAAAAGCCAGATGGGGTCATATTTGTCTTGGCTTTTTGTACCCTCGTCGAAGTCCGCCTAAGGCGAGGATATATTCCAATAGGTTTCGGTTTGATATCCTCCCTTCGATATTCACTTCGGAATCTATAGAAAATGACGTTTTACAATAAATCCCATTATAATAGTAGTATTACTATTAAATCAGCTATTTCAACTTCATTACCTAGATGAATATTAATAATATTCTTAAGAATTAAGTGAGATAGCAAATATAATTTTCTATATATTTTCCATCTCCATGAGATGTGTCATGTTTCAAAATGGGAATAGAAGAGAACCTTGTTTTTTATTCACACTATTTGCAAGAATTAACTAATAGTCAAATGAGAAACACAGTTATTTAATAACATGTAACGGATGTATTTAAGTCCACTCATTCCTTTTTTAATATTTGTTCCAACGATACATTTATTACATTACTTATTACTTATTTTTAAAATATAAATTTCTATGTTTCTATTTGCCTCATTATTGTTTTAAAGAATGTTTCTTAATATTCTCCTATTATTCCTATAAAAGGTAAATGATGAATTATCAATCAGTTGTCAAAATAAACGTAGAAATAGATTTGCTCATATTCTCTTTCGACTTCTAATTTCGTCAAGTAAATTAAGAAAAGAGAAATATTTGTAAAAGATCAATATAATGTTCCGCTTAACTCAGATGAAGAGTCTTTATTAAAAATAAATAACCAACGATCAATAAAATCTCCAAATCGTGACTAGAAATTCATTTAAAGAATATTAACAAAATTTTTAATAAAAATTTTATTTCAAAAGCAGAATAGATATTTCAATTGTTAGAAAATTTATTTAGTAAATTATATTCTTTCTTATAATGAATGAGTTCTTCGAACATCTAAAAGAGCTATCAATTACATTATTAACTAAAGAAATTCAGTAAGGCATTGGATGCTTCGAATGAATCCTCATCATAATACATACATTGAAATGTAATCATTTGAAAGGGTTATCAATTTCCACTCGATTGAGTGCATACGCTTTATTACGGCAGTTCCTTAAAAAGTACAGTAAGACCCCGCTTAACGCTGATTCAGTATTACGCAGTTTTTTGAGGGTTCCCAAAATCGCACACCGTATTGATACTTTTTGTATATGTGTGCAAAGGAAACGGCCATGCACCAACCAAAAGCGGTGCACTTTTATAGCGACGGTGATATGTAGATATACTATGTATATTTTCAACGCTCTTTTGTTAGTCTGTTCAGAAAAAAGGTTCCAACTGTATTCTCCTAAGTCGCAATCCCAGTACAAACCCAGCTTTCCTGCGGCACAATTGATTTATTTGTTCTCATCTAGATTATTAGGTAGATAAACATAATATTTTATTTTAGGATGATAAATTCGGCAAGAACTGATAAATTTTCTTATTCTTTGTTCTTTTCACTGATCCCCATTACATTTTTACATATGTACGTTTTACGTTACCTCGTTTAACGCTGTTTCGTTTAGCGCTCGAAGTTATTGGAACGTATCCCACGCGTGAAGCGGGTTCTTACTGTAAACATATTGGATTTTAATAAGTGAAGGGGACTCCATTCTTCTTAAAATTTCAAATAGAATAAAAATGTTCATTCAAAATACACCGCAATACACATCGCTAAATACAGATTACGCTTAAGTACCTACAATGATACATCGTGACCAAGTTAATATCAGTAAACTGTTTAAAGATATTTGATGAAACTCTATTCGTTCTTGTGTTTAAGAAACAATGATAGAAGAAAGTCACAAATAAATTACCGGGAGTCTTCGAATGTAGTAGAAGCATGGTATGAGGAATACGGAACTCTAGGAGCATGAGTAAGTGAATATACATTGCACCACTATTGGGGAAGGGTGAGGAAGTAGTGGAAGCGACAGGGATTATCCGGAGAGAATGGAAGAACTATGGAAAAGGAGTTGACCGAAGAGCACCAGGGATTACCCCTTCCATCGAATTCACTCGCACCGTTAACCTCGTATCCACCAATACCACCCTTCTTACGCCAGAAAAAATATCCCATCAGAAACAAGCAACCCCGTTTCCATCAAACCACTTTTATCCTTCCGAAGTCCACATCCTCCCCCACCCGAACGAACTAAAGATGAGGCACCGTTGCAAAATTACAAAAACCATGGCAAATCTTATGGCTGACGCCTCGAACCTTGTTTTGCTGCTCTTTCAATCTGTCCTGGATTTCTTAGCAGTTCGAATCTTTCTCCATTCATTCTCTACCCTTCCAATTTGGTCTCTCACACCCCCTCAATTTAACCTCCCCACGGCGCTCCTTCCTGATGCTGCTCCTCCGACGACCTTAATGTCTTTTCCGTGTTTCTCGCTGGCAGCCGCAACATATGTACACACTAGCGGCGAACACGGGCCCCGACCGGGTCCGGACGAGGTAAATGGATGGCGGAAGAGTGGATGAAGGAAAAGAAAGAACAATACGAGGAGCAACGAGAAAGTTGAGGGAAAAAACCGGGCGGCAGTGGGAGAATTCCAAGGATTAGAAAGAAGGATAAATTACGTATCGGAGGGTAGGATTGAAAAATGGAGCGGTGACGTATAGAGAAGCAAAAAAGCCTTTATGGATGCCTTAAATATTTGTGCTCTGGGAGCGGGCTATAAATTTTCGAGGAAAAAGGGTTGAAATAAATTTCTGTTTCTTTCGCCCGCGCTTAATGGCTACATTGTCCGACCCTCTTTATGAACTGCCTACGGAGCTCTTTGTTTCTTTTTCCTAATTACAGTGGAATAAACAAGTTGGGAAACGAACGTAAGTGAAAATTTGGCCACAACAAAATTCGTACGTGCTCACGAAATGAAAAAGGAAATTATCGATAATACCAAATCTGTTAATCCTAACATCCGCTGTAAATCGGAATTAACAGTACCATTTATTTACGAGGAACGAATAAAATATACAGCGATTAACGAAACCTATCCAACGAAGCTTTCTTACGATCAATCGTCATTTTCTACCGAATTTATTTCACCTGTGCATATCGGACCGAACGGCTAAACACAACCGAGGCGCTAATATCGTAACAAATAGCCCAGAATTCAGCCTAATTAGCGATTAAATTCAGATGGAAAAAATGAGAGATTATTTTTTAAACTGAGAGTAATAACTCTGAGCTCTCCCAGATGGTAAAAAAACGGGATACGATTTTACCCAATTAAAATGTTATACTCATAAATTTCTGGATGGGAAACAGTACGTGTTTCAGCCCGCATATCACATCTCATTTAAAGCGGTCTCTAATTATTTTTTCCTCCCCTTTTTGCTGGCTCAGACAGGAGCCCATGTTTATTCACGCTTCGTTCGCCAATGGCAAATTGCGGCCACGACGAAATTTAGCTCGGATTGCCAATTGGCTTGAAGGATGGTTGCCGCTCATTGAGTTATAGCGATCGACCGAGGCAGTGGGTGGAGAACTTTGTAAATTCACATTTCTTTACCTTTGACACTCTCCTCTATTAAGGGGGTTTCCATACTTCAGGCTACCAACCTATCAAGTGGCAACCAAAAAGGTGACGAATGGGGCGACCGAAGTGCTGGGCGGGAGGCATGACATCCGCTATTCAAATAGGGTTCTGAAAAAAACATCACGATGGATCAAGAAAAATGTATCACACATTATCTGGAGGATACATAATATAGCTGCGATGTCTCTTTCTCGCAAATTTATACACCTCTTCTTCATAAATAAATATACAATGCTTAGTACAAAAAAGGTCACAAAACTGGCTGAATTACTTAGACTTATTATTTTTTATCCGTCTTCCACGAGATTATTATATACATTTATATAATAATTTTTCGAAACTTATTTTTTACAATTTTAAAATTAGTATAACTTATCAAGCAAATCTTATTCATGAATTTTACGATGTTTATTTAAAAAGTAATCCTTTTTGAATCTAAAATAGTAATATTATTCGGAAGAAATTTATATCAAAATATATTTTCTATATTTTTCTCAATGAATGTTAATATTGGAGGAATTCCAAGGAAATGAGTAAAATTGAGCTTTTCCACTTAAATATCAGTCAGTTTTTTAAAGTGCGTACCGCTCAAAACTCGTTAATTCCCAATTCTAAATAAAAATCATAAAAAGTTATGTAAGAGTATTTAAGGCGTATTGAATGTTTGCGTCGTAGTACTAATTATTACATATATGTAGTTGAGTCCTATATTTATTAGACAAAAGAGTATTTGAATTAATTTCGTCACAAGACGTTTGGTTTTTTAGATTCGGTAAATAGAAAACCATTATTACACAATTTTTTTAACCGACTATCTATCATTGAATCTAAAATAACTCTTCGTCAGATATCAAGTAGAGTTATCTTCGACAATCCTTCCTTTGTCATCGCTTGTAATACAATCACTGGGGTTAATCATCTTCTTTAGCCTTTTTTTATAATTAGTATATATTTTATTATATATTATTTTATGGCAGGTCTTATCAACTATATTAATCCAAAAATACTTCTGACCTAATTCACAATTTTTACTACATTTCAAATGTTTCATATCGCTTCATCAGATTATCCTTCAACGATAAACAGTTTTATTTATCTCCGAAACTTACTTATATTGCACACGCATCCGTGACGAGCCCGGAAACTTATCATTTCCCAAAATACCGGCATGCCTCTCAAGTTAATATGAAGAATGACAGATTCGTGTCTGCATTACGGATGGGCGCCTCCCGAGGTGTGACATAGCCGGAGTTCCACGGATACCGCGGCGCATGAAGAAGCGGCGGGGAGAGAAAAGAGATTAAAGATAACAGCCATCACAAGCCGAAGGAAAAAATTCATTGAAACTGCCAACTTGGGAGAGATGATAAAATAATCGATTGCTAGGAATCGATGTAGTTTCAACTCCTTCGAAAGTCAAACCCTAACAAATCCCTTACGGTATAGAACTAGGTGTTAACACTAAGCTACCGAAAAGTCTACCACAGAGGAGGATAGGGGAAAAGAGAAGAAAAAGACGAGGGGTGTGGATGAACGGACGTGACCTGCAGTCCAAGCCAAAGACTTAATAACCCCCAAAAGAAGGAGGATATGGAGAGGGTGAGTGCGTAGAGGGGACAATAGAGGGTGATTCGATCGGAGGGGAGATTTCATCCTATTCCATTGTTTGGTCCTCTTCACACATCCAACCAATATATATCTCCCGAAAAAGAGGGAATATGAAGACGATCTCGACCCTTTCTTCTCCAATCTTCCACACAAATCCCCTTGGAAGGCAAAAAAACTAAATCTTAGGACGTCACCTTCTAAGAGGTCTCCTCCCCTTTGTTTAGCTGGGGACACACGCCGGAGGGAAGTAAGAAACCTTGGTATCGCTGGATTCCAATCAAGTCTCGATATGACTGCGTTTGAGGGAAAAGAGGGAGAGCCGAATCTTCATCCATGCTTCTCACGTATTCACGGAGACGCCACTCGACCAAAAGAGGGAGGGGTTTTGGTAAAGACGGCGTATGACGGAAAAGGCGTTGGGATGAGACTCGCGGTAAACACACGCATTCCTCGCGAGGTATATGAGTCTGCAATGCCAATACCTTGGGCGAGGCTGCAATTCTTTCGGTGTCCATCGCGAAGACATAAATCGCCTCGCACCTGGTCGAGGCTGAAAAGAATGGTCGATTGGGATTCGACAAACTATAGAAGGGGTTGGAGTTACCGAAGGTCGCTTGAAAAAGTTATTTTCATCTCCTCCAGTGATGCTTGATGAATCTTAGAGATGTGCCAGATAAACGAGGCTATGACTGATGAAATGGTTGAGCCAGTGAATTTTAGCATTCTTATTTCAAAAGCACACGGATTCGGTGACGACTTTGATTATAGATGAGTCCGAGATCTTGGAAAGAATTGCCGCCTGATCGCCAAGATATCAGAACTGTGGGATAATGTTTCGAAGATTCAGCAATTCATATAAATGCGTTTAAGATCCCAATGGACTGCAAATTTTCAAGCGGAAACGCTAAATCTTTAGAACAGATTACTTTTTAAAATTTACCACTTTTTATTTGAATCACTTAATAGCCCCGAACAATAACTTCATAAATAGTTGGCATAAAAGAAGGAAAATTTTTATTTAACTCGATGCTCCCGGAAGAATTACAATCAGCTTTGTCAACGATAAATATCCGCATAATTTATTTGTAGATTTCATTACGAAAGACATAAATTCCTTAAGCGTCCTTCATTAAAATACTAAGCCATAAGGTTTTCAGAATCGTAACAACGGAATACATAACCGCAGCCCATTAAAGCATCCCTCCTTTCTTATTAATGCAATGCGCAGATGCATATTATAAATGACCCTTCAGCGTCCTATTATTCATCACGATGATGAGTAAGAAGAGTTTTCGTCGGCCTACTCATAACCCCGCGGACATGTGCTGCTCATACACCACCGAGCATCGAATGCGCGTGTTGGTACGCGTGTTGGACTTAGTGCTGCGGATGCTTCCATGCCCCGTCATGCAATTGGCATTCAACAGGCACCCCCGCCTCTTTCGGCCCACGAAATTCCCATCATCCCGACCGCTTTCACCCAGCATCCTCCCCCTCTAATCCAACCTACTCTATACAACACCCTTCCTAATGAATTGATAGCCAACCATACTCGCTGCCAAACACTTAGCCTCCCTTTAAGGCGTGTGCACATAGTCGTCCCCTCTCGTCATGGTTTACTTTCTGGGACAAAACCCCTTCCTCCCTCATCACCCGACTCCTCAGTATCGAGCTCGTTTCACGAGACTCACACGTGTTGGTCCATTTGTAACTTCTCGCGCGACATGTGGAAAGAGGAGATTGCTAGAATGAGAAGGGAGTGGCTGGAACATTGTCGAGATAATGTCTGAGGAGTGTTCGTACGCGTTGTTATTAACAAGGGTCGCATTTTAAACTGGATAGGATATCACATTCCCTTTTACATGTCCTTTATTACGAGATAGTAGCCCGCCGCGTTGGGAGTAATTGACGAAAGGAAGCTGAGTAATTGAAAAGCATTAAGTTTTCATGTGAAAGCGCTTTCTGAGAGATAATACGAATTTAATTTTTAATGGATTTATACAATTGCTCACTTTGTTCACCCCTTTCAAGTTTCGAGAATGTCAAGGTTTCTCAATATGTGACAATGCTGATTGTAAGCTAAAGTTAGCACTCAAAGATGTCCTTTAGATAAATTTTCTATTATTTTATTTTAGAATATATAATTATCGAAATATACTATAATAAGAATTTATTATTATACATTACTTTTCAAATAATGATAGATTCAAAGCTAGAATTTCTCGATACGGTCATCTAGCATTTTGAGTATCGATTAAGTTCTAAGATTATAGTCATAGATATTTTGAACGAGTTATATCTGTAAATTTACATATTTTATTTATTTATAATTCGAAATTAATATTTTATTCTATTTTGGAAGAGAGTTTGAATTATTTTAAAATATTTTATTTAAGACATAAACCATTCTGAAACCAAAGTCATACAAGTTGTTCCATGGCTATCCAAGGCGCTCGATTAATGGAATACTAAGTTCCTATTACTTTCTAGAACAATACAATTAGAATATTTACCAGAAATTTTAAATTGAAGTTATGTGAACATACAGAGAAGAGTCAACGTAAGGTGGTCTAGATTATATAACCTTTCAGTATCACATTCAATGCATCATAATAATTAATGTCTCCATCAAAAGATTTATATAAAATAAAAAGTCCCTATAATAAAATTGATTTCAGATACAAATAATAGATGGTCAATGATGAAATCGAAATTACTTTGGATTAATTAATGAAATTGGTTAAATTAAAGTTAACAATATTTATATTGTTTTAGAATCGTTGAAAAATGGGCCATGAAATTAATGCTCTATCATAAACAAATGGTTTACTTCATTTGGACTATTCTGGGAATCACCAATAACAACGAGAATAGAGAAAGGGTTATATTTCAAGAAACATCGCATTAATCAATTTCGGCTGCGTATCACTTGATAACAACCCTTCGAATGGACAATGAGGCTCTCTCTCCACCTTCCCCGCTCTCGCCATCAATAATTTTAACAGCTCCCCTTACAGCGAGAGACACTTGCGCACTAACATACGAATGACGTGCTGAAATCCATTCCAGAGAGCGTAGTCAACGCGCGTGGCACGTATGCGACGGCGACAGAAACTATCCTCCGAGACGAATTGGAAAAGGGGCCATCAAAAAATGATGGCAGTGAATATTTCCTCATCGCCGTGGGTGGGAAGAAGCACGGTGGTTTGGTCGTAAAATGGAGGATCTCCGAAGAAAAGAATATTTTGATTTGTCATTTTACATTCATAAAGTCGTTGGATTACGCGGAGCATATTTTAATGATATTCAAAGCTCTTTCTCTCGCGCTTCCTTGCATGAAAAAGATGATGTATCCCTTGTATACAACTCCCTCGAATCGCTTTACACGCTATGCCTCCTGTGGGTGGCATCGTGTGCGCTGTCGTTGCATTGGGAATGAGCGAAGAAGACATCTCCGCACTTTTATTTCTATCCAGACACGTGAAGAAGAATATAAATCGACCAATTAGTTTTAAAGGCATAATAATATACATAGTATAATTTATTTTCCATGAGTTGTTTTTTTAATAGGAATTTTTAAATATAGGTGTAGAGCAGATCCCTATTGTATGTAATCACCGAAAAAATTAATATGACTTAATCTTTGAAAACTTATTAAAGTTTTCGATAGAGAACACTTTTGCAATTAATTTTTGACAAAGAATAAATGTACGCGGATTCATAAGATATCTTCATCTATACATCAATTGTTGCGAGACAAAGCTACCGCACGACCATTTCTATCCTATTTCCACTAATGACGCAATCAACCATCAGTCACAGATTTTAGGGGAACAATGGAATCTCACGGATCCATCAGTGATCGATTCACTGAATTTGTACACCTGTCTCACGCCGAAACTCCGTTGGGAATTTCTGAGTATACCATTACCATAATAACACGTTGAATATCTCAGCGTCATATCTCTATCAATTTAACATGAGTGTCATATTTTCTCAAGAGTGACGCTGTGATTCCCTTCCGTTCTCGGGATACCCATTGGCACTTAGCCCTAATCTGGCTAACTACATCAGCATTGGTATCCGACGGCTTTTCCTGGTGTTCACTTCTCATAGAGCGGAAGATGGTTCCATGACAACAGAATGTCAACAGAAGGATTATTTATCTAAATAAATGCCTAAAATATGATCATCAATGAAGATTATAACTGGTTGAATTGCAAGATAAATAATAATCCTTCATAATTTTTCTGTTTGGTAATACCTGTATTGTGTTAAAACCCGTGAATATTAAAATTTTTATGGAAACGTAATGACCAATTACATTCTCATTTGAGCCAATATTTACCCAAGAAATATAAAGATGACTTTTTAATATTTGATCCCTCGTTATCTTTGAAATGGTCCTTCGGTAACTATATTGGATAAGCAATTTACTATCATCACAAAATCTTTGAGTGAAGCATTGACACCGACGAGATTCTAGATCCAAACCAAAATAATCAATTATCATCTGGAAGTCATTCATAATGTATCTAAAAACAATTTTAATGTGAATCACTTTAAACTATCACTAATCTCAGAAATACATTAGTATCTCAAGTTATTTCATTAGCCATAAAAAATTTAAGATTGTGCAATAAAATATACGACGAATTAGAAGAATATGATAAATTCAAAGATCAAAACTTTGAAAATTTTAACCTCTCTTAGAAAAAAAGACTCCAGACGACCATGAATCCGAATAAAACTAAAGATTAGAGTTGACGCTTAAAAACAGGGTCACCTTTGATTTATGCACATTTCAATTTTCTGCATACTAACGCCTGTAGAATAATAATAAATAATATCTCAGGTGATTCTCACGATCATTTCCTTTGAAGAGATCTATTGAAATCAGGTGAATTATATGGAGAATAAATTTTTAGGACATAACATGTTATTTTCATCGAATTACCTGGTAAAGGAGACAATGCGGGCGACAAAATTGATAAAATTAACATTGTTTGATACTAGTGTGTGCTGATTACGAATAAACTTTTCACTTCCATCCCAAGGCTAATGTTTCCTCAGCGTAAATGTAATCCATGAGTAATTTGCCATAGTTATTCTTATTCTATTTGTCTACGGGCACATTAAGTGGTCCATTAATAACATTAAGAATATTCTGTTAAAAAATCCTTATTTAATCCCTAATACAATCATAAATTCATAATATAAAAATTTGCCATAAATCCTCATAAATGAAAATTAAATTAATTAAAAAGTTTTTATCGCTGGTCATTTTTCCACATTCATTAGTATTAAATCGATAAAGTAATGGCCTTTTTTCGTTTCTCCTAATAATTATTTTCTTCTCTTCACATTGAGAAAAATTTCAGTAGAAAATAAAAGAATAAACGGAAGATATGACTATCGTATTTTTTTCAGCATCAATTTTCTCAGCCCTGAAGTTATTAAATGCCATTGAGTCAGTCTTGAATCTTCGTTCTCCGATTGTAAGCTCTAAAATGCAACTATTGAATACATAAGAAAATATCAATAGCCAATATATGAGTTTCCTCCGCTTTACACTTAACAGACGGTGGGGGGTTGGAAAGACTATGGTGAGGGAGACGTCGCGTGCGTAACCCTCATCCTAAGTCTTCGGTGGCGCAGAGAACAGGCCGTAGACCATAAAAATGACCGACAGATATAAAGAAGGCCCTATTGTGCAAAAGTAAGTTTTTAGAGGGGAAAATAAGGTCGATATCATAACTCTCGATATTTCTAAAGCACTTAGGGGGGCGAAGGGTGTGCTCAGATAAAAGGTCTTTGACAGGGGGGGAGGATACGACCACAAGAAGCACGCTGGAAGATAAATGACGCTGCATTAAAAGCATCATTCAGTTAAGGTAGAAATCATAAGCTTCGCATCGAATTGTTATATTAAACGATTTCCTTCCTGCTATGCGGAGGAAAAATAGACCTTATTCCAATTTTCGTTTAATTGTCATCTGATGAAATCATTAAGCCAATATCGCCGCTTTCTTTAACGAGGCAAATAAATACACAAAGTTAATTCATAGATACAATATAACAGTATCCTAAAATCAAGGAACATCAAAATTGTAGAACAATGAACTTCATAATGTCGACCCACAAAATAGATATCAAATAATAATGACCGAGAATATATATTATCATTAACGGTTAGCATACCTGCCCGGCAAATGGAGAATCTAGGTTCGAATCTACGTCATGTTGCTATTCTTCTCTTCCGTTAGTTCTCCTTCCGTTCAAACATATATTTGAATTATTATATCGAAAAACCCATCGTACTAAGTGATATCAACTTTCCTTGACCCTGTAATTTTATTCATAATTTTTCAATAACAAATTAAAGTATAATAAGTTCAACATATGTCAACTGCAATCGCTTGGAGCATTGCTCATTGAGCTCTCATATCGAATATCTAATTCGACAGAGAAGCTGATGAGGAAGGAAGATGTGGAAAAACGCTGCCTCAATGGAGTTTTTAAAGATTCCAAACGAAAAAGGCGGAATGAGAGGAAAACTTGCTCTTTTAAGTTGCGACGAAGGAAACCCGTCTTGCAAGTCGATCTCTATTCGGTATCTTTTCCAAATGGAAGAATAAATTTTTATCCAACGTCGGAGACATCGAATGATTGGAAAGTGAGGGGGAAGAACACACGGAAGTGAGCAAAATAAAGGGCAGAGAGACGAACAATGATAAAGTGAGGAGAAGGATAAACAAATTGGCATCTGCCGCCACATTTCCGTTTAAGGCAGGAAAAATAAATGAAAAGTAAAATGCAGTGGAAGGAGCGAATAAGAAATAGGAAGAAGTGTGGGCGGCGGACCGGTTAGCGACAATCACAACCGAGGATGTAAATGGTCCAGAATGAAAAGAGGGAGTAATAAGATGCCGACGGATTGCTGCTTAGGACACGAGTAGTGACACTCAACTGAAACGGGAATTTTTGTAATTACGGGAAAGAAAGGAAGGGTTAATGGGATTGGTTGTACGATTTTACTGCAGCGGAAGGAAAAGGTTTGAAGTTTCGAACGTGGCGGCAAATAAAAAAGGCGGCAAATTCAAACAGAATAGAAAGTGCGTTTACGGACGAATGTGTCCCGGTACGTTTTTTTATCGAGCGGCGAAGAATCCGTATAAAGAGACCGAACGAGAAATCGTAAATAAAGGAAAAAAGTGATTCGGAATAGGACATAACGGATTCGCGTCACGGACGTTCTGTGCGTGCGGTCTGAAACGTTAAAAGCGATCCGTTTATTTTGTGTGAGGATCCCTAGTGTGCCAATCTTCTGTGACGCGAAACGATGAGAAACAATGAACAATGGCTGAGGGATTGGACCTACACCGGGAAAGCAAATCAGGTGGAAATAATAGAGAGCGGTGGTATGGATGCTTCCTTCGTGGCTTCTTCCTTTTTCGTGGAGGTTACAAATAAGAAGTTGCTGCTCGAGATGTGTGATGCCCGCAAAAAGTCTAAAAGTGTCGAATTTGAATGAGTCTTTGGTTCTCTTTCGTTGCGGGGTGTTGACAATGGCCAATGAATAATTTCGCGCTTCCCTCTATTCCTCTTCCATACTTCAATTTTTTTCTGCGAACCCGAAGCGCCCTTTTGCGCTGAAAGCCGATAGCTTGTGTGTACGGCCATTGTGTTTGCGGAGGATGCTCTCCGATCGATTTGTCTTCGGAATGATTCATATGCCATCGGCGGTGCGTACCAATTACGTCGTCTTTCATGTCGCCCACTTGTTTTATCATAGAAGCTTTTATATTGGAAATTAACTTTAAGTTTAACGTAATATCCTAATACAAGTTTATTGATTCTTAATATGAAATAATAAATGTCAAGAAATAAAACTGATACAAATTATTTCCTTAAAAATTAATTATAAAATGACAATATCTTGTCAATAACAGTAGGATTTCAAGATAAAATTGCTGTCGAAGCGTATCCCTATTGACAACCAATTAATAGATAATCATATCCTTTTCTCATATCAAGTCTCGTTCTTAAGCTGCAAGAAAATCATAGCTAAGAGATTCGATACATTAAAAATTTTTAAAATATGTATTTGTTTACAGTGTATCATTGTTAAAATTAGTTGATCCTTTAAAATATCTCTATGTTAGGGTTTAAGAATGAACAAAAAAAGTATTTATGACAAAACATTTTTCGAAGACGAGAGTGATGATTATCTTACGTTGTAACAATCAAGATTTGTAAATCAGCCAGTCTTTGAGCACGTGAAAAATTGCTTTGGAGACTCGTAAAAAAAGGAGTCCAGTGTTAATGCATTCAAGTGAACTAAGAGATGCTGAAAATCAATCTACTCCGTCTCCGAAAGTAAAAAAGGCTAACAAAAAATATCAGAAGAAGAGGAAAACCTGATTAAATCGAGCTAAACAGGAAGAAAAATGATGTCACTGCTTCAACTTCCAATTAACAACGAGAGCGAAGCTAGTCCAATTTCCTTTTCCCCTCTTCCGAACAAGAGAAGTGAGCTACTCTTTTCGCGTCATTTGCATACCTCCCACTTCCGTGTGCTCACAAGTAGAAAGGCCACTGACAACTGCCGAGGAACCGGATTTCGAGAATAAGAAGAAAGAGGAAAGAAAATTCAAAAAGGTGGCCATCAGATGGAATCCCTTACGGGTTCTAGAAAATAAATGGAATTGAATGTGATAAGGATCTGAAGCAGGATGGGTTGGGTATCAGAGGCAAAAGGACAGTCATAAAGAGTGGGCCAAAGAAGGTGAAGATTCCAAGAAGTTAAAAAATACGGAATGTATTTAAGATGAGGAGCTGAGTGTAGAAGGTGAGAGTGGATAGAGATGGGAAATGTGAGTAAAGAGAGCCACTAAAGAGTGATATCAGTGATGGAACTGGCGCAAGGGCGATTACAGGAGACAAGAAGATTGATACTGTTTCTTAATGAAGCGATTGTTTCTGAAGGCGACATGGGTGGGGTTTGGAATTGGACTCAGTGAGTGGGACTGATGGAAGCATTCGGAATTTTAAGGCATCACCTGCAGCACATACCCCCTCTAAATTTATCTTTTGCAATCGGATTTCACTATATTCGCGAATGAAGACGAGGAAAGCTGATGGAAATCCATTAACGTTGAAATGAAGCCAATTTAAAAAAGTGCGACATCTTATTTTCGATCCGTTTCCGGGGTTGTTGTATATTTAGTAAGAGCTTTTTTCTTCTTTCTTAAGTTCACAACGAAGAGGAGAGTTCATTACTATAATGTTATTGTACCAAAGGTGATTTGAAGACGAATGTATACTTCAGTCGCAGAAAATCTATGAAGTTACAACAAGATTATAAGTTTCAGGCTGAGGAGTAGCCGAGCCTCTAAAAGTCATAGCTTCGATTAGGTCAACTTCAAGAATTATTTTTTTAAATAAAGTAAAAATTATCTTCGATAAAATTATAAAATGCCTGCATCCCTAACTGTATTCTCTTACACTTCTGTTTATCACACTATTATTTGCACAATATGTAGTGATTCATATTCTTATCTTTTATCATCTTATCTATTACATCGACATTCTATTTCTTTAGTAGCCTATAATATTTTAAATTAACCATCAGCGATATTTTATAATTGATTTATGTTCGACTTATAGTCGGAAAATTTAAAATTTTTCCGTCAAGCTTCTACTTCTCAGGGAACATACAGGTATTACATTTGTAATGTGCATATTTTAACCTTGTTTATAAATTCTTGGTGCCACTATCGATATCATATAATGTTTGAGTTTGTAATATTTAGATTGGAATTGACTCAGTAGAAGTTCGTATAAACTGAATAATGAAACTAAAGTATGGTACGAAGAATGATGAGTTTTGTTTCAGAGTTTTCACAATATAAAGAAGTAAGCGATAAGGATAAGGTTCATAATTAGCATAAAAAATTTAACGGTGAATGATTCTTTTAAAGCTATAAAAAAGATTATAAGAAGCCAAGGAAAGGAGGAAATTATAAAGATGGAAATGCGTTTACATTAGTCGTGAGACAATGCAACACGGACAGTAACAAGACTCTAAGAAGCGTCATAAGCGGATTATGCGTCCACCACACACAGAGGCCCACCCGTGTGTGTAATCCTACTACAAAGCTTCTTTCTAAAAAGACTGCTCCCTAAAAAAAAGGTTAGTTTCCATCATAAAAGGATGCCAAGAATGAGTTATAAACTGGGAGCAATAAGATTATTGTTTTGACAATTCAAATGAACTAATTAAAAGAGTCAATGTTTTAGAACACAAAGGACATAGAGCAGATCTAATCAATGGCCATAGGAATTATATCAGTCAATCTCCTGCGTTGAATGTGGGTTGGAAAGCCGTCCTAATTGATTGATTTATCCAAATATTAACTTTAAACAATTAAATGATACATTTATCTTGACGGAATTCCCATCAATAACTCTCGACCTATATGAAAATACCAACATACATATCTTAAATATGATAAATCATATACCAAAGAAGGTTACCTGTTAAAATAAATTTCCAACAATGAAAATGTTATGATACTAAAGAAATATAGGCAAGTATTACACGTGATAATAAAATATCAATATGATGATGAAACTGAGTTTTACGACTACAACCAAACTATTACACAGAAATTTACCACTCTCTCCTTTCCACTCTTGAGAACTGAATGTCAAAACAGAGATTTAGTCAGCTCAAAATTAATAGGTCCAATAATAAGTGCTCGCACGCAGTTAATTTAAATATTGTAGCTTTATTATGACTTGAATAATATGATAATTATAATAAAATGGCTATATGAAAGGAAATTAACCCGTAATTGATAAAAAGTACATTCGATAGTTTTGGAGATGAAATGGAGATTTTTCCATATTATTTATAAATGCTATCAATATATCACGAGGAAATACTCATTACTAATGAGTATTTCCTTATTAGTTTCAAAAGTAATGAAAATGTAAAGAACATGATAGTAAACGATGCTCAGCTTACACATAGCATAAAAAGAAAAAATAAAGCCATAAATTATTCAATTTTTTATTAACGAAGGAAATAAAGTAGATTACCTAAGTCAATAATAAGAGAAAAATTCCTTTTAAGTAAACGATGTTGCTTCAAAAAATCTTATTATTTATAGCAAAATTTTAAAAATTATTGGGGAGATTTTAAGGATGGAAATTAAAGGATGATAAAAACGTAAATTTCGTAAAAAGATACCGGAAAACATAATGACTTTTCAAAATAACATTTAAATTCACTAGCTTATAACTGCTATTTCATCGGCTGCATCATTATGACGTGCATAACGAAAATAAAATCTTCTACGTCTTTCTCCGATGCCAACGGCTTAATTTATTACTCGGAGACTTTAACGTGCGACAAGCCTTCGCGCGCATATAACAGGATAGAATTTATTCCGTTCGCTGGCTTTTCCCTATCTCTCTCACCAGTCTTAAGCTATCCATCACACCACTCCCACCTTAATCCTCCATGACTCTTCTTTATCTCGTCCTAACAGATATACTACTCACGAAACAGGCAAAGAAAATGCTTTAAATGCCAAATATAATGCAGGATATTCAATATCACGAGGAAAATTACGACGCAGAATACGAAATATCATAAAAAATTCCTTGGCAGAAAGATTAAAAGAAACACCGGGCACCGATACGAACCGATGATACTCAACACATTTCACGAGTTCTTGGAAAACGTTTAGGTTCCTAAGCGCCGATAGATGAATGTGGGAACTATCTGAAATAAGAGGACAAACTGAAAAGGGCAATATTTCAAATGAAGAATTTTCGGCTCGATTATCAGTTGCAGCATTCAAGTTAGGATATGTGTATATTTCTGGTTATAAATCAATCTGCATCTTCGCTTCTTTAGGATTGCTTCCCTATGATAAAAGAATTGCTCAGATTCGCCGTCGACTCATAACCAATCGGAAAATTAGTGAAGGGTATTTATAAATGGATTCATCATTATAAATTTCTACTTATACTAGGGCAATCATTCATGAGGCTGATTCAAATAATTCAGAACATAAAACCAGAATTTATAATTTTCTCGCCTTTAAAACTCAAAAACTTCATCACCTCTACAAATAAATCTCCCGTATACTTCGAAGACGTCTAAGAACGGATTCATTCATTTTCTAGTGGGCCGAAGCAAGTGAGAAATGTAATAAGGTAAGATGATTAAACCAAAACTACCAGTCGGTAAAGTAGAACCAAACTGTTGTTCACTTCTTTGTTTTTTAAACCTTTCCTGCCGTTCCCCCTCCACGTCGTAAGGAGAATAATAGGAGTAGCGATGGGTGAGGAAATACCAAGAATATGTAAGGTCGGAAAGGTCTCACAGAATGTTGCAACTATCATCGAGCACCACACATCTTTCGCCTTCTATCTTTTAACATCATAAGTTTTCTCGGATAAGAAGAATGTTCATCCTGTCATTAGCTATTTTATATTATCCTCAACAGAAGGATTTGCTCAGTAAGAACTTCGTGCACTTGTTTTGAAGTTATGAAGCGTCAGTCATTGGATACTTAAAAACTCCTCGTCCTTCATTTCGTGATAGTTTCTCATTCCTCTCGTTCCCACCTTATATTTTAAGATAGAAGGAAGCAACTCTCTCGCATTCCCTCCAGCAGCTGTTGCTGTGTAAAGCGTGGATTCCTGACACTAACAGGGATCGAAGAAAAATAAAATATTTCAACTACCAATTAAGCGGCTCCAATTTACTTGTTGCATAGAAAAGGTTTAAACCTCATTTTAAACGTAGAACGGAGAACGTAATTAATTGATAGTCTACTTGACACTATCGGCATATTCTCTGATATAAACCTAATCAAAAGATATGCAGATATGATAGCCTTACAATAAAATTTAGCAAATTTTATAATCGTTAAAAGACTTGAATTTTCATCATTGCATAAAATAGACGCTCGTTTCCAAAAAGTTGTGAAAAATTTACTTTTGGCTTTTATTTTTAGGCCCACATTAACTATACCAAAGGTATGAAGTGCACATTATACAACTCATAAGTGAATAAAAAGAGCTAAGTTAGTTACCTTAAAATATAATTAAATTGTTCAGTCTTGTCTCGGTGGAATGCTCCTCTAACCATTTTGGGAAGGAAAACCACTAAATTCACAAAATTTTCCACAATTTTCTGGATTCTACTTCCACCGTATTTCGAGGATTATTTTCTATGAACAATTTTTTCAGCTTTTAATAGCCTATAACAATATAATTGTATGTATTTGTTTACACTGCTCATGTAACATTAGAGAAACTAAAGTTACTGTCAAAAAAGTATAAAAGTAAACGAAATCCTAAATATATAAGTGTGAAAAGATTAATTAAGTATTAAAAATAATAATGAATAAAAATTGAATATATTATCAATAAATTAATGATGAATAATTTTATAAAATCAGTACGCAATACTTCAAGAGTCTGCCGTAAATAGCCAAGATGGCCAACAAATTATAATGTGATTGACTCCTTGATTTCGGGTGCAAATAATAAAGTTTCTACCCCATAAGAGCGTTAAATTGAAGACGTTAGAAAAAGAAAGATAAAAATGACAGAAAGGATGTGAAATTTTATGGTAACGGTTTAGCTAAGATGAATCGCCGGCGCCGACCAGATTTACTGATGCTGCCACTGAACAAATTTATGGACGGGGTGTAAGCGTGGAACATGTTATAGGTGTCAGTTGATTTTCTAAAAAACCTTAAACAGTTTTTTGCAAAATAAGTTTCCCATTCAAGTTATCTAACACCCTTTGTGATAAAATAGCTAAAGCGCTACACAATAAAGATAACATAAACACCTACTATGCAGCTTCTAAATGCAATAGGTCTAACAATAAATGACATGAATTCAATTCGCGAGCTTTGTCTACGAATGAAAATCATCATTCTCTCATCGGTACGTAGTCAACAGTAATTTATTCTTAAAAATTATTAAGTAAATACTATAAATGCTCTTATTATTGCGTCCAAAAACTCAATTAGAAAAAAAATATCTTACAGGGTTTTATAAATGCTATGGAAGTTAATTCTGGAAATGACTTAGAAATGAAATAAATGAGTCTCACTAAAATTTCGCCAAAATTTCCAAGTTACACGTAATACGTACTATTTACTACTCGATGGCGTAAATAAAATTCTTACCGATTTTTTAAATTTCAAAAGGATTTAGATGGTGAGCAAAAATGGGAAGTCTAATCCGCTTTTCGTAGCAAACATCCAAGAAACGAAATAGCCGTGAAGTAAAACCCATCGCGACAGGAATAAATTAGGCTGATGCACTGTGAGGCACGTTGAGAAAAATCGGAATAGATTTTTGAGTGAAACTTGCAACAAATGGAGTGGCGTTTCGGAGACTCGGTAGTTTGCGGCGAAAGAGAGTTCGGGAGTGTGATGGAGAAGGTAGGGAGAGTGTTACATGGGTGCAAGGGGAGGATGCTGCGATAGATTGCAGGAAAACGGAGAGAGAAGCTATGGAGTGATTGTATAGGTTAAGCGTGGGTGAGGGAGAGAAGATGGCCGTAGGGAGGTGGAGGGTGGTCACGAAGTCAAACGGGAACGGAAATGCGTTTGACAGGGCTCGTAACTCAGTCGCGACGCGTACGTGTTTGCCGAACAGGTTTTTTTCCTTCGCTTTACCGACAATGTTCCGCTCGCTCTTTCCACACTCGCCTCCCACCACCGTCTCTTTTTTTATTTCCCCGTTAAACCCTCTCTTCTTCCCCATTTCCTACTTCATCCCCGTACTTTTATCAAACTCGCATCGGAAATACCCCCGTTCTATATTTTTCTAAAGCGATCTTTTTTGGCCATTTCTTTCCCACAAAAGCTTTGAATAAAAACAATCTCCGCTAGAAATACGAAAAATAGGAAACGAAAAGAATGAAAACGATATTCGAATCGTTTATACATTTTTATCCTCCATTGGATTTCAAATTTATACTCTCCCGAAATCCCCGTTACCAAAAGGGTCATTCACCTATCACAAATAGGAAAGGGTAAAAGCGCTGATATACCGAATTACTTGCCGTTCTGTGAAATTTCACAGTTCTCAGAATAATATATCCGAAATTAACTTATTTATAAATTACCGATGGTTATCATATTATAGAAAGTCTATAACTTTTAAAAAAACCAAAAGAAGAAATCTTTATTATTGAAAGAAATTATTGACCATACGGAGACCAAATTTTCCTGACAATTGCAACACTATGGCAGTAAAAGAGCTCGTGCAATATGAAGACACGATATTGTATTCAATAGTTTCAAATATTTCAATAGGAATTTTTACTTTCGAACAAATTATTAAGTATTTTGAAACTATATATATATATAATTATATAAGATTCTATCTTTTTCAATTCTCAAATTATGCGAATAAATTTTCTTCTAAAAATACAAAATTCAAAATTTGAAATATTTTATACGTAGGTAATAAGATTTTAACTTTAATTTTTTTCTCTGTATTATGATTATATTCAAATCAATTATCTTCTGTCTTCTTATCTTTTACGTATAATATTGCTATATTATTGCATGAAATAAAGAAAAAGGAGATGTTTCTTCTTGATATAAAATAGATATTTTTTTCTAATCAAAGGAATTTTCCATTTTTTACTGAAAATAAGGAGAAAAATTAGGTTGTTTACCTTTAAAATAGATGAGTTACTGTTATAGATCCTGTATAAATCATATTATAAGTTTCTTGATAATATATAAAAATCATAGGGTTATCATAATATGGATATATTTTATAATAAATTTTGTCCAAAGATCCATCGAAATTATATAGTTTCATTGTATTTTAACGTTAACCGTAGCTTTCAATAAAGGTGTAAAATGGATTGAATATTCCTACAATATTATTATAATTTTATAATTCTAATCCTATTATTATTTTATAATCATGGTTCATAAAAGAACTAAATAAAAATATTTTCATCCTTAATATAACCCTAAATAACAAACACAGAATAACCCAATATTGAAGCACCCAACAATGTACCAGCAACAATATCCCTGAATATAACCCTGAAAATATTCCCTTTTGTTAAATATAATTTTGATTAGTTTTAAGATAAATCGACTAGAAACATTAACAATAAGGAAGGATGGTAAATGGAATGAAATACCATAACTGTAATTAACCTGCAATCGTAATAATAGAATATAAGGAAAGGGATTTTGTAAACTTAATTTAATTTTCTTTCGTAATTTATTTGAGAATCTGTGACCTTCAAGAATCCATCGATATTTGACCTACCATGGATACTAAGAAAAGATAATTCTTCCATCAACATCAAATCTTAATTTAGACGTTCTTCGCTGGCAATGAAAATATCATACCCCATTATAAATTTCAAATGCATGAGCATTAAGTCATCTACTCTTCAGAAACGCCTGAATTTTACCTTTACTTGCGTACAGCAGTAAATATTCTTGACTCATTCCCTTATTATTGATATATATTCACTCAATTATTCATATGCAATAATACGGCCGTTTTCTGCCCCGTTTTCATGAAGAGCAGTAAATAAGGTATTAAGTGTGTGTGCGTGTCTTGAGTGAACGTTAGAGTAGAAAAGTGAAAAACATTGAATAGCATTTCAACTTCATGCAATACAAAATTTGTGAAAACAAGTCCTTTAGAATTGATTGAGTTCAAATCTTTGCAACAGAAAGTTTCAGTAAAATATACGAGTTTAAAGTAAATTTCAACAAAAGCACAAGAATAAAAACTTAATGAAAGGGATTTGTTTAAAGAGAATAACTAAATTTCTTGGTAAATTACCTTTGCCAGATATTTAAGAAAAAATTGATTTCAAACCAGAAATATTACTTAAGAATAATTATACTGAAAAAATATTTCATATTTGAATTCATTTTCATCATTTCTTAAACTATTGAAAGTTGTTTTCCTTATCGAAACATTTTACGTAGGACCTCCACTGAGAAGCGAGTCAAGTAAGTGCTTTTCTCAACTATAATCATTGCTGTATAAGAATGTTACGTAAGAATTTAAATCAAGTTTATATTATTATGCTAAGTAAATCGTTATAAAATTGAGGTTTTATATTCATAAAGAATGATGTAGATTAAGTATCAAATATATTTACCTATTTATTAACAACTCATTTTCTCCGTTCTTTTAATTTAAAAAGAATGACCACCAATGTTTGAACATTTTGAGGAATTTTTATTCTATATTTAATACTTTCATCAAATAGTTAAACAAGAGAGAGAAAACGTGTAGACCAAGAGCAACCACCACATAAGATGGATTTCTTCCATTTCGGAGGAATTCTTAATTTCATCATCGACTAATATTATTAAATATTCCTAGAAAGATATATTGAATGATTAAGAAAACTATGCAGTCATTGACTTTCAGACTTGCGATATGAATTTCAAATGACTTTTAAAATAAAGATAAGTATATTCAAACAACATGCAACTTTGAAAGATGGAGTTAATTCATACGGAAGTATCAGTCGGCACTCCCATCTCAATCATTTATCTTTTGGCACGAAAATTCTCGGCTTCTTAAAGTACTCCAAAGCATTCTAAAACACTGTACAAAAGATTTTCTTCAACCATCCACTAAAGGAGGAATTCCACTCACCCATTCCACCCAATCGATTCCTTCTGTTGATAACATTGTGTCCGGGAAGAGATAGGCCATGCCTCTCGCAACCCTGATTTGCAACCCTATGATAAAGCCGACCGAAAATATACACATTTGTGAGCGTTTGGACGCGTAAGGTATATGCATAGAAAGATCGAAAGGAGAAGGATTGGGGCAATGGTGATATTTACTGGTAGATAAAAAATATGTGGGAGAGAAGGGATCCCAGAAAATGTTTCCATTAAGACTTCAACTGCCAAGAAAGGATTGAAGTTGACTACAAAAAGAAGAGGTAAGGGAAACGAAAAAGGTGATTTTTGGATTCATGCGATCCTCTTATATTCGATTATCTATTACGGCAAGAGATTTAATTTTGCAATCATGAACATTAATCTCATAGAATTATGAGGTAAGAAACCTTGACAGGCATTGCAATAACATATCGGATGACGAAAGATTCAATTCTTTCCAATTATTACTTCATATCCCATGTGCATCAATGAGATATCTTAATCGATGGGTAGTGAATCATACCCTGAATTATTTTACACCTTTGCCGCATACTGCTGCTTGCAAGTTACTAATGTAGATATATTTCCACACAGAAGAATAAAAATCAGATAAAATTGATACATGGCACGATAATGTACCCCTTTAAGATAATCCATTTATAACCTCAAGAGTTTAATCTATAGGTTATTAAGTTATATATGCTGATGAAGTTTTCTAAAGTAAATATTTTGCAAGCTCTTATCGATGGAAAATGAATCTATTTAATTTTTATGTATTTAATAATGTACATAAACACTTTTAAAAAGTTGTTTTTTTAAGAACTTTCTTCGGTACAAAATTTCATAGAATTGAGCAAATGTTGAGGGATATTAAATCTATTTTTCTCTCTTTTCATTTTACAAATATCACAATCGTGATCTCATCACAAAGATTCAAGATTTGCACGATAATCAAGTGCTACAGTTTCAATGCATTATTTCCCTTCTAAGGAAACCTTCGACATATGCAATTTATGGAAACATTAATGTCGAACATCTCACGATCTTTAATAGTGTTCGAACGTTTCTGAATGATGATAATTAACCTAATATAATTTTATATTCTACGCCGAAACCGTCAAATATTCATCTATTAGTTCCCTCATGTGTTTCCTTTATCTTCAAAATAAAGTTAGATTACTTTTGATTTCTTCATTTCAGAAAAATGAATCTTAAGAAAAATTCTAATGGAATTGATGATAATCGTATCCTGAGGGAAAAGAAAACTCAAATATATTTCGTATGTAATTTATTTTTGCCAGATATAGTTCTCTCTCTGTTTCCTTATCGCCTGAGATTCCTCTGCTTTCATTTTCGCAAAGAGAGAAGTTAAACTATGGGAACATCATTAATTCTCTAATCTCCGAAGACGCAAATGTCTCGAGATAGGTGACAAGTCTGAGTTTGCGGGCATCGTTTACACGCGTTCCGGTGATTTTGGTCTCGACCGTTTCCTCATTGTGTTTGGAGCGAATCCATAGTCATAAGCCGTAAATAAGACGGCTTGTCCTCCGGGCGGAGAGTGGAAAGGAGTAATGTCCTCGGAAAAGAGAGGTGAGTGCAGGGACTGATCCTCTAGAGGCCAAGCGGACTCCGTGTATCGTGCCTCGAGGTCAGAGGTCGATCCAACGTTACGTACAGATGTGTATAAAAAGACTTCCCCTGCTTATAGGAGCAACCCCTGAGGAGTCTGCCCCCTTTGAAAATTTAAAAGAACGCGCACTGGAATCGTGAGCGAAACGGTAGGAAGAGGTCGTTTCGAGGGTATGAATAAGTAAGGAACTCTCGGGGAAAGAGGAATGAATTAGGAGATGGGGGAGTGTGTGTTTTGTGAGAGGGTTAAAGGCGAAGAAAGCAGCTCCGAGGACGCGGCACGATAAAAATGTCCACTTTCGGATTGCGTGTCCAACCGCGAGCCGATAAGCCAACAAACAATATATAATTCCCCGTGTTTCCCGGGAATTAAACAGAGGGACGGTGGGCTCTAGCGGCAGACTACAGTGATAGAGTGCGGTATAGAAATGATAGCGATCGGGATCCGACTGCGATTTAGTCATTTTTCCTTGCACGTAGTATATATAAAAGAGGTCTAAAATGGGAGGGGGTGGGCGCCCTGCTGGGAGGAAGACCGTCCGATCGTGGGTGTCACACTAGGGACCGCAGAGCATAAATCTGAAGATTTCATCGATATTGCAACGTATAGGACGTAGGAAAAACGGCTTTGATATTTCCGTGGACTTTACATACACCGCAAAGTAAATATCGATTCTTGTCAATAGACTACACTTCTGGTGCTTCTTTGTTCAATTTACCGAAAAGTCGAGGATGCATTGAACTTCAATAGCTTAAAATCAATTGGATAAACCATTGGTTACTTATATTCTCCCTTTTTCCAATACGACAATGTTTTGAATTACGAAAAATATAGCCGAGTTATTACAACAGATGACAAGAAATTCATGTTTCAATTCGAAATAATATAAGCGAATCGAAAACGCAAAACTTGACTTCATGGAGTATATAAGGCATTTCCATTAAGAACCTTTAAGAATTATTTTCTACTCGAACATGCTTTTAGACTATAAAAGCGATGATTATTTCTGAATAATCACTTGCATGAAAAGGGATTTGATTTGAATTTATTTACTTTTAGAAAGACTGAGAATTTTAATTATGGCTATATTAATCTATCAGGACATAATATTTATGTTTGGAAAATCGAGAGACGTAACTTTAATTTTTAAATTTAGGGATTATGTTATAAAATCATAATATGATATTTTCTCTAGTATTAAAAGCATTTTATTGCCAATTATAACCTAGAGATTGGCAAATTGTTTCTTTCATTAATATACATTTTGGATCTATTTATTATATATTTTACGATCCAAGGAGCAAGCGTGAAAACATTAAACAAAGAAACTTGCGTATGTAAGTCTTGTAATGTATAATAAAATTATACAATTGAATGTCATACATATCAGAATGCAGTGCATGCGAAAAAGGATATTATAATCTTTGATATTATCTTAATATTTGTATCGCAAGTAAATGTCTCGATTATTTTACGGATCATTTTCAATTTCTTCATCGCTCGCATTCAAGAATGAATGAAAGAGAATGACGGAATATACATAAAAAGCAACAAGATCGTCATCCGCACATTCGAATAGACTTAAAACCGTAAAACACGCCCTTGTGGGAAGCGTGCGACTGAATTAGCTCCGTTTCTTTCAAAAAGGCCTATAAAAGAGTTTGCCGCACGGCGGGTGAAATCCGAAAGTGGTCTCCCGAACTGAAAACTGCTCTCTCTCTATCTCACTCGACGCGGCTGGAATCCGAGAAGGCCGTCTTGTCCACCCCATCAATATTCCCACTCGGCATCGGCCGTTTCTGGGCGACACAGGAATCTAATTTAAAATTGGCATTCACGTTCCTCGGTCTTGTAACGCATTCTTGTGTGATGTCGAAACAGCATTTCGGAGACTATTTTTCTTTTCTTCTCTCTCCGTTCTCATCCCTTCCTTTCGACCGCCTTAAGATCGAAATAAGGCCAAATAAGGATTTTTCTTTCCCCTCCTTCCCACGGCATCATTAAAATATACAATGCATTTCACATTTCTACGCCGTCGGTTTTTCGGCAGTCCCTTTTAACAAATGATTAGAGCTTACTAATTGACGTCATACGAAAAGGGGGCAAAAAATTACGAGAAGAAAGCGGCACCTAATTGCCATCGAGAAAACCTATAGAATTCGAATATGGACCGTAAAAAAAAGGCGCGCTCTTTTTCCTAAAATGCCTCTCCTCCCCTCTTGTACCTTTTCTTGGGAGAAACCTCTCCTCCTCGTTTGGATAGGGAAAATCTATCGTTTCCAAACATATACGAGGCTCTTTTCTGTGTTATCTTGCGGCAACATGTTGTAAACCATCAGTTTTAATCTCCGTGGCCTTCGTAATTCACATCTCCACCCGGAGAGAGAAAAAGTCCACGAGTGACCTTTTGTCATCGTCACACTCCCGTTCTCAGTACGGCTTTTAAATTACTTCCACTCCGGTTTTCTGCAAGCTCTTAATCCCACCTCCTTTTCTTTCACAAAGAACCTTTCCTGAGACCAAAACCATTCGTTTTTATCACATATTCTTCGCTTAATCTCTTAGCTTCTCTCTCACGCCCTCACTATTTTCGAACTGTTACATTCATCTCCGACCTTAATTTACCCTAGAACACCTTGATCCTTCCCTTCTTCTCTATGCCTTTCCTGAATCTAGTCTATTTTATCCATTCCTCTCACTCTTTAGTATATTGAAAGCAGTTTAAAGCAAAATACTAATCTTCATGGATCAGAATTATCCTCTATGCTGTGACATACCTTTTACTGTTAGATGGTTGTCAAGAAGAAAGTAGTTATGAAAATATTTCAAAATAGTTTTAATTGGGTAAGATAGACAACTTCTACACGATTTTTTAATGCGGATATTGCGAGGAATTTCTCAGGCTAATTTTAAATAAATCTTTTCTTTTGTTTGGATGGAATGTATTCCATCTTTTGAGGTTAAATGAAATCTAAGTCGATAAAGCAATTACTTTCGTTTACTCGATCTCTCATCTACAGAACAGAATGCGCTCATTCTTACTTGAAGTAAAATATCGACATCAAGATTCCTCTATTCGAATAAGTTTCAACAAAACAGTAGCCATTATTGGACCGATGCGTAACCTTATTAGTGCTGATTTATTGGTTGGTAGGAACAATAAAATCGACCAACGGATGGAACGTGAGGACGGAGTGCGCGTCGTTTAAGGTAACGCGACTTAGCTTTGAATGCTACCTATCGGATACGTTTTCTTCCATCGAGGAGGAAAAAATTAACAGATTCTGGTGAGTAGATAGGGTTTCGATAATTCCAATTACTACGAGATAAACTGGAAATGTATGTAGAGAAGGTAATGCTGTCGTTATCGGATCGAATCGTTTCCGCCACAGATTCTGCTGCCTAACTTATCGATGGAATCTTCTTGTTTAGCCTATGTTTAGTGTGTACCTTAATCTGACTCTTTACTCGTTTTGTTGGAGCAAAGAAAAATTATACCCTCTTCCTCAACATTTAATTAATGAAATCCAACGAGCAATTCTCTTGTATGCTTGGGTCATTATGGCTCCTCTGATGGTACACATCCCAAACGTGAGATTATCTTCGTAAAAATAAAAGTCCATGAATATAGTACTTCCGTTAAAAGAATGTCCTTTTAAAAGGAATCTGCCATTGCGTTTGATACATAAATAAATAAAATAATAAAAAGACGATTAGGGAATATTTATATCCATCAACCTATATATGTATATAAAAATTGATTTGAAAAAACCAAAATGGTTTTTTTCATTTTTCAACGTTAAACATTCGCATTCCACTGATGTGTTAATGATAATGAATGATATCTCATTATTTAATCCTATTGATTACTATACATGTTGTAATCATACAAGTGACGTAAAATATTATTAAAATATGACATGTATTATTAGAGTCTAAACGGAATGAAAATGCTGGTTTCCGCAATATCAGACTATATTTTGTATCCTTAGAAAAAATAATTACTTCCTAATAACATATAATAATACTTGCTGTGTCCTCACTCGATCATTCTGCTACTTCTTTACCTTTAGACTTGTTTTCCTTAATCAGACATCAGGAATAAAGAGTAGAAAGATCAGAACAGGGGTTTGCGTAACTTTCTCAAAATGGATTTCCCATTTGTTTCAAAAAATGGGAGTCGTGCACGGAATGAGTGACTTGGACCTCCCATTCACGTTCTCCCCTCAATTCTCATCATGTAACCGCTATCAGATTCACTTTCCTTGGTCCACGTTTATAGCAATCGGACCGACACACCTGATGCATCCAGTAAAAGGATTCGCATTCCCTTCTAAATCACTTTCTGAGTTTTTCTTTTTCCGAAAGATGCATCTCCGAAGAGCCCGTCACAGATTATCCGGACGATCGTAAGGAGGGCTTCGAAGAGATAATGTCGGCAAATGTTCTTTGCTCTCACTACCTATGGAAAACGAATGCCACTACGCTTTGTTAAACGATCGCTAGAGCGACGCGAAATTTTTTCTGTTTACAACAGTTTTCTTCCACAGCTACATTTGCTCGCTTTTACGTTTGTGATAGAGCTAATCGTTCCGATAAGGTTCGCAAACATCGATAATCGCATATGAGATGAAATAAGTACCTGGAAAACGACAAATGATCTTACTAAGGTTTATAGAGATTAATATTCAACATTTTTAAAGAGAGAAAAAGTCAAATCTATCATTTTTAAAGAGAGTTCATCCTATAATGGAAGCTTAGAAAGTTACGAACGAAGTTATAACCTAAAAAGGTCAAATTATAATAATTAAATATCTCCATTTTAGTAGTAATTGAAGAGAGTCTTTGATTTCCTTGAGTTCAACTTTGCAGACGTGAGCCACACTAAACAAAAAGTGCGATGAAGCTTCCAAAAATATAGTTATTAATGGCCTCTAGTTACATCGAACAGATGACAATGACGATCTGATGAAATTAGTAACCATTAAATCTGCGAAAGTTTTCACTTATTTTACATTGTATTCTATGTACTTTCAGAAATTTGAAGTTCATGATAAAATAATTATAAAAGAGAGATGAATGATACTTCTGCACAGTATAAACAGAATTAAGTTTTTCAAGGTTACGTTATAACCATAACGGGATATTAAAATGCAACACAGACCTCGGCGGTGAAGAGGAAGGCATGCTATCTTTCCTATTCCGGAATCGGTCCCTGGCTCGAGTACCGGCTATAGGTAAATGATAATTTTCGTCCATTCACGAAGGACTGAGTGTATTTTTCCTACAATTGGAAGTTTGAATTGAGGACTACGTTTAATAAGTTAATAAAAATACCCCACATAGTAAGTTGAGCTAACTCTACGAAGACAAAAAATTTAAAATACATCAATCGAACTTCTTGTTTAATTATATATATACACTACAATAATTCTCTTCTTTTTTATAAATGAAATAAAATCCTTTTACAACCACAATATTTAACCGTCATTCTATCTTATTCATCAACAGAAAGATATTACCTGACATATTGTAATTTCTAAGAATTGAGATGTTCCAACTTAAATGCCACATATTCATTATAATAAATGACATAACATTGCAAAAAAGCAAGTTTCCCGGTCGATTCTGGTGAATTCCCCGACCACAAGATTCAAACTAAACCCATCCCATCATTGTTAAGCACAGAAAAGTCTGCAAAATCCATAGGAAAGGGCTCTAAGGCTCGGGTTCTCACTCGATCTTCCGCAGCCAAGGGAATGAGCACGAAACACTTGTTCAGAGAAATCCCACCGTCTCTACATTCAGAGAGTATTAAATTCTGGAAGGATCGACTAAATAGTGGAAAAGGGCGTGTTAGGGGATCTGGCCACCGATGGGAAAGTTCGCAAAGGAAGAAGGACGAAGGGGTTAAAAACCCCGGAAAGGAAAAGCTTGCTCTCTACTTCGGAGACATTAAATAAGCATTGTGTAAGCGAATGCGCTTATAAGCCAAGGGGCCAAAGGGAGAAGGGATGGTTTCAGATGAGTAAATCCGGGGTTTATTGGGAATAAGAGAGAAAGGGGGAAGAAGAGAGAGAAAAATAGCCCAAGGTAGTCTAAATGATGCTCGGGAGAAGAAAGACATTCATACCAAGCGACTGAGTAACATGAACCAATAACGGGTGCAGTTCAGAAATATTGGCTTGGTATCGCTCCTCTACGACAGGCCGTAAAATTATAGAAAGGGAACACGTAGATCGGAAAGGAGTTCTGCCCTAAACGGAGAGGAATTTGTTTAAATATCGGAATCGATCTTTTTTGGTCTCCGTATGAAGGAGGGGTTCGATAAATTGGCAGTTAAAGCGATTTTCGGAGGGGGAAGGTTATGGAGAGGAAAAAAGAGAGGACTGCATAAAGCGGAATCGTGTTCCAACAAGCTAACCCCGACCTATAACCTTCCTCTCTCTATTTATACCCTCCCTCCACCGCTCTGGACCTAGAGACTATCCTCTCATCCCACAAGGGCACACACGCGGGTGACGTATCACGGCTGTGATCGCAGTCGGCTCCAGAGACCCGAGCTTCCGGGCAATTTGCTCTGTGAGAGGATGGGTTCCCGCCTCGAAGCGATCGCTACATTAATACGGGATTAAGGAGTGGGGAGTGGAATAGAGGGAGACAATGGAGGGAGAGAAGTTGTGATGCTGCTTGGTCCTTCCAAGAAATTGGTGCACTTCAAAGACAGAATTTCGTTTTCTATTATATCGATATTACTCCTCGTACATAAATGGGAATTTTCAATATTTAAAACAATATATCTTTTAAAGAAATTTATAATTCAAATTCTTATGGTTGTTCATTGCATGATTATATCGATATTTATAATATTTTCCATCAATATTCTTATTTAATTAATGACAATAATTTACAGAGATAAAAGAGCAAGAAAGATATAGTCTATTTCAATCACTATACTTATTATATCATTATACTATATACGAATGTGAAATATAAAAGTCAGATAAAGAGAATACTCTATTTAAGTTCCTAATCAAATTATCGGATGTATAGAATAGTATCAAGTGAAACTTCGAAGGAAATACGAATAAAAATAACTCTCTTTTTGCAGATATTTCAATGAGTTGGCCAAGATGTATACGATTAAATAGTAGATAAGATATAAAATATAAATTCTTTCATGAAAGGAGAGTTCCTTTCTCTCATCTACTACTTCGTTTAATATGCACTTAAAAGGCATTTATTGCTTGAATATTTTTCCAAGTTGAATGTTGACAGTTTGAATAATAAATTATATGGTAGAGTATATCTCTCTCATCGACACAAAGGAGAAAAAAAAATTTGTTGTTCGTCTACTCGGAACGAGCAAATAAGCATTGTAATTCACCGTCTATTACTTGGAATAAATACATAAGGGGAGAGATATTGAAGAGAAAAAGACACTGATAAACAATCCGAAAGATGGCTGTCAACTCGATACCGATCAGGGATATTTATTGATTCCAAAAGGAGGCCCTCAGAAAGAGGGAGGAGCCAAAAAGGAGAATATATTGAACGAATTCATTTGCATGCATGAAAAATGAATCGGAAAGAGGAGGGAGAGTGGAACTCTATGTATAGCATTACATAACGGTATATATGTGTATATGCATTCCGCGAAAAAGGACGGATGGGTGTATTTAGGAAGGGGGAGTCCTTTGGACTGCGACTGGAAAGCCACTCCGTTAATTAATCAACAGATATTAAATTTCTTAGGAGAGAGTGTAAATGAGGGATTTCCAAGCAGAAAGGAGTTTCCCCCTCTTTTTTCCTCCCAACTTATCATCCGCCTCTCCCTAACTACCTCTACTTTTATTCCATTCGAAGATCGATCCCACCCCTCATCAAAACCTGGATATCCCGCCCCCATCTCTCCAAGATCTTGGAAGATCCTTACCATTACTTCTCTTCCCTTGAGGCACCGCCCCCAATTTTTAATGCGACCTGCCATCCAAAACTCCTTCGAAACACCCAAGCAAAACTTCACGGCTCTCTTCCGACACAAGGGCGTGAGGAAGCATTCTTTTCCTCCCCCGTCCCCCTTTCCAGAATCTTTAGTCTGTGTGACAACCTCACCCTCTCCCTCTTCATCCCATTCCATCCCTTTCACGTCACTCCAAGCCTTACGGAGCTGCTCCTTACTTAATTCTTCCAAAACTTAAAAGACACTCTCCGCTGCTTTGCATTACAAAGAACCGCGAGAGTAATTCCCAATTCTCCTCCAAAGTTTTAAATAGGCGGAGCGTGTTTCCACCACATTTGACGCTGCAGATTGTCGTGGGCTAACCCTCCTTCGCCGAGGGGTATGGAGATACACTTAGCAACTTGAGATGGGATTTTTTGCTCGCTGTTTGAATATACTTTTGGGTGGGCATTCATGGAGAGAGAATTCTGAACAAGAAAAAATACAAGAGGGGACAAATTAGAAAGTGCCGCGTTAAAAAGGATAATTTTATGAAGCTGTTAAAAATTGTGCTTCTGGAAGAAATGAACTATATTCAACGAACTTTTTATAAGTTTGCTCTCAAATTTCTTTTTATTGCAACTTCTATCCAGGCACCCTCTTGAGCATAAACTTCTTATGCTTCTTGAGAAAACTTCATAAACTTCTGCAAAATTATTCAAAGCTCGATTCATCGTGAATACCTACTTTTGAGCACATAGGAGCATAATCCTCAAATAATTTTCACATTTACTGTTTGCAAGAACATTGGATTAAAATATAAACATCTTTCATATTATATGTTTCGTATATTCCGAAAAAAACTTAAATTTTGCGATAAGCTGCGTTGGGTTGATCTGTTAATCCTTAAACTATAATTCTGCGGCTCGAATAAAACATTAAAACCATTGTAATCAGAACGTTTAGGATTTGGAGCTAAATATCTCAAAGATTTTGGAAATAAATACAATTAGCATAACTTAAAAAAAAATACTACGTAAAACTTAAAGTTGAATAGCGCAAAGAAAAAAAGAAATTTTTTTCTAATAATACTTTGGGAAAATCTTTTATAATAACCATTCGTTACGAACATCAAAAATTCTCATCAAAGCAGTGTAAAATCTTATCGAAGAATTTTATTTATTTTCTTAAAGTTCCTCACCACTACACGCGAAGAGGCACCCAAATCTGAAGATAACTGCTCTTTTTAACCCTCAAAGCTTCGCTCACACCCTGTATTCACCCTCCAATAAACTTCCATCAGGAAAAAGGAAGGAACTTCGTATCTATAAGGAAAAAGGCAGTCGGGGTCCAGAAGCATAGCTAAAGGTAAAAAAATATAATTCTAGAGATCTATATATTTTTTCTCGCTTTTGGAACCCACCCCTCCATTGAAACTGTCTCAGAAATCACTTCTGAGGGCTTCAGAGCGTGAAATATGGATCCATGGATGGTGAGAAAAGGTTGGATCCGTGGGGAGCAGAATCGGGGGTGGAAATGAAAGGGATGTTTGAGCGAACTCTGGAGTACAGAAAGAATGGAATGAAAAGGGACAAGAAAGATAGAAAATTGAGAGAATATCAAAATCGGTCCCAGTGTTCTTGAAACTGGTAAAAAGAAGAAATAAACGGATTCAAGATAGCATAAGACATTTTCAATCTACATGGGTAACTAACATGTTTTCATTCCAAATGAATTACTAAAATTTCGTCAATGGTCTTGCACAATTTGATGTATAATATGATAGCATCAAATCGAACCGATGGTGCTTATGATTCAAATTATTAGTTAGAAAATAATTTCATTACTTCCCAAAGTAATATCTTTTAATTTAAAATATTATTAGAGTTATATCGATTCTTTAGTTTTTCTCAAAAGGAAAGGCTTACTTTGTTTCTGCTTGCAAATATATGCTGTATAAAATTTTATAGGGTAAAGAAAGAAAGTACAATATTCATCAAAATTGAACTACATTATATCTAGAAAGTGACTCAACCGCTTTTTGAATGTTTTAACCGATTTTCTATTAAAGAGTTTCATGAAAAGCTTTTTGGGAAAAACTTATTTAGACTGAGAAGTAAAATTTTGCAATAGCATTTAGCACCAAAGAAAAGAATTTCATCGGACGTTATATGAAACATTTAAGGATTGATGTCGCCATAAAGCAGCAGATGGGAGTGAAGAGAGAAATAGCGATAGATTTCCGTATGCAATAATAAAGAGTGACTAATGGTTCTTCGAGATATTAGCAGTCATAAATACCCGTTTTTCCTTAAATCCTATAAGAATTCATAATTTTTATGGGAGATATCCATTATAGCACATCAGGTTTTAATGTCCCAATGCGGTAGAAAATAAATCGTATTTCAACGTGATCTACGCTGAATAATAAGGGGATTTCTTCACTTGAGGTATTTCTAAGAGAAACTGTGATTGCAGAACAATCGTACATCACTCAACTCCCAGTATCAATACTAAGAATGGATATATAAGCTTAAAAACTGCTCTTAACTCCATTCTTATATAAAACAACAGTTAAGGTTGAGAAATATTTAGCTAAAGATATTTGATAAAAATTTAGAATTTACTTTTTTTAGATTTAATGAAAATAATCAATATCTTTATTGATAAAAACCACTGTTAAGTACCGAATATACCAAAAAATTTAATTTTTTTAATTTTTACTGTCAATAATATTACAGAAAATACTATGTAATTAAGAGTAAGGAAAAAAAATTTATTATATTTGAGTTAATAAAAATTATGGAAAATAAAAAACTTTGAAAGTAATCATACGATAATGAAAGTAAATATTACCATTGTTTTTAAACATTAACAACTGATTCATACTTATAATAATCACCAATCATTTTCATAAAATCCCGCTCAATTTACCTCGCAACCTCTCGATATTTTCTGCTTAAATCTGAAAAGTGAATCTAATGAACTCTCGATTATAACTCAGAACTGTTTGCGGTGGCCAATTCGAAAGAGAGAAACTCCATTAGGAGACACTGCAGAATAAGAAGGGGTGTGTTCCGGAGGTTGGCTATAGGGGGTAAAGAGGGTCGCAGCATAAGTTTAAGGAAGTGGTCTGGAGAGCAAGGAATGATAGTTTATAACGAGAAATTGATTGGGGATAGTGTAATTGCAAGCTAAATGGGGACGAGACGGTCTTATTTCTCATAATCCATAATTTATCAACTCTTTAGACGAGATTCTTATTGTCGACGGAAATCTACGTCTTATTGAAAACCGAAAGTATTCTAAATTAAAAAAGAGATCCACTCTCGAATTTTTTCTTGGCTTCCTTTTGGAAGTGATATTTGTCATTTTAAGAAAAGAGACTATTTAGTAAAACTTATATACCAACAATTCTACTCTGAACAATAAAATTCTTTATTTCCTATCAATATTTGTTCAATAATTCAGATTCAAACATCCATTGAAGGAAATGTTTGAAATCTTTTATGGTTTAAACTAATTTTATTCAAATTGTATTGCAAAAATTTACTAAAATAATGTCACTTAAATATACTTTATGATTCATTAGCTTTAATTAAATATTTTTTTAAGATTTCATTTCTGTTTTTCGAATCGATAATCTTTTGTAACATTTCAAGATATTATTCCGAGTAAGAACACGAAGTGCTACGTCTTCAATTTCTCAAATATTTTTTTGAAAGAGAAGTGAATATGATCAGTGGTATACAAAATTGGGTGTTCTTTAGCTCTTCTTAAATAAAATTCAAAAATAAGATCTATATCAGTTTAATGCATTATTTAAATCGCAGAATCGTAAAAACCTATGAAAGTACCTCAGAAAAAGGTCAAACGAAACAGAAATTTCTCCATAATTTTCCGCGTGAAGAAAGTAGTAATTATAAAAGAAAGATAAACCCTTTATATGCGATGGCCCTGTAGGATCTCTCTTCCGCCAAACCTCGTATTCGGGGTTTTAGTTTTATAAGAATCAAAACACTAAATTTAATTTCAAAAATATCGTGGAAAAACCTTTGCAATTGAAAGTTGAAAAGAAAAAATAACACCTTGCGGGAAAGCATCCATAGAGAAAGGGATACGCGAAAACACAAAAATAAAACAACCTCACAATATGTATAAACAATTATAAGTATGAACATTTTTACATTTATTCTGAGGCCTTCGTTTGTACTTCCTCTTCATGGATCGCTTCTATACCACTTGCTTTGATTATCAATTTTCGAATCCAAAAAAGAAAGTTGAAACAATAAAAGGAAAAAAGGGCGACAGAATAGACATGTTAAATCATGTCTACTAAATATAAAGTGATACGTATTTTAAATTGCAGTTCATCATTATATGATTCAAATAGTCGAAATCATAACCAAATACCGTATGAAAGAGCAATAAATTTACTACCTATACGCATCGGCGAAAGATCGAAAAATGACAAAATGTATCTTCCGGACATTTCTCCAGACAACTCTTGACTAGCGATCTACACGCCCCGTGTCAACCCCTCCCAACACAGGATTACCAAACGCACTGCTCGGACGCATGTCCCGTCGTCACGTGACCACAGACTCCCCCACAACCTATCATCGATCGGCATTTAGAGGAGTTTGAAGAGACTTACCAAACATTCAGCCAAGTTAAGAAAACCCTCTCTCACTCAACTATGGGAGGAACACCATTTTTAGGAAGGTGTCATTCCTTGTGTAGGTGCCATGAGGGAGGGGTATTTCATGGGGTGCATGGAATTTTACTCGTAAGCAGCTTTATTACATATTCGGAAATTCTGTGCAGTCTATGTCTTACCATGTATACCTTGAAGCTATTTTAAATAGAGCATTATTCTCGAATACCTCATTCACTCTTAATAATTAGCATAGTTATGATTAACTAAGACATCTTTTTACAATCTTTATCTCTAAATCACATGACTATATAACTTAAGAAGAGATGAGACTGAAAGAAAAACAATTGCAGGATACTTTAAATATATAAATAATTTGGATTTTCGTTAAACTAAAGTGATTGTATAAAATGTAATTAGGTCTTATAAAGTTGTTGGCTAGTTAAAAGTAATATTTTAATGTAATTCATTAATAATTGTTTCAAAATAAATAGTTACCTCAAACATGCTTGTAATTTATCCTCATTCATAGAAAAGTCATCCAGTTTCCAAGTTTTGGAAGAAAAAGTAGGATTTTACTGGATTAAAATAACTGATACCGAATTACATAACTGACTCGGCCTATAAAATACAAATGTATTATAATACTTAAAATAATTACAGTTAATAGGTCATAACAAAGTACAAAATAACTTCTTAGAATATAAAATAGTATGCTTTGTAGGTAAAATACACATCCTATCGGCGTTCTTTTGATGATGGATCAACAGCGTGAGGCGCGAAGTCATCTTTAATGATGCAACAGTTTTAAACAGTGGAATGTATTTTTAAATTTATGAATAAAAACTTACTAAAATAAAGAAAATGATATGAGAGATGAACATAAAAACGCTCAAGTTATGCTGACAAATCAAAATATATGAAGATAAGTTATGTTATAATTGGTTGGTAAAATTTTGTATTGAATAATGAGAAACTTAGTAAATATAGAAAAATTATGAAACTGGTCGCGATTAAATTTTCTGTTTTATGTATATTAATTTATAAGTTTTTCATTATACTATAGCTTTCCACGAAGTCACGCCTTCCAATATTGATTTCATTTTGCATTGAATTTTGAAAAACAAAAAGGGAAATTAACAGGTATTATTCCCAAAATAATACCTATAAAGAAATACAAATATTTTTAACTTCTTATTAGGAACATGATTAATCAATTTGTTCACTTTGTAAGAATATGACAATTTATTCTTCGAGTTATTTCTGCCGCGTACTTCCTCAAATAAATAATAAATAAATAGAAGGAGCACATTATATTTATTTATAACTAGGATACATTTTACTACGATGGATAATCTTCAAATTATTTTGGTACCAACTAATTTTATATTAAAGCATCTAAGCGATATAGTAAGATTTGTAAATATCATTTAATCGAAGACAATGAAAGGAATTCGGAGAGAATAAGTTTGCTTTCCGTGGAATCAATTACAAAACGATTGTGTCGGAAGCAGCCATTTAAATGAACAGTATTCTGTTTTTTATGCAAGAAACAGCCGCGGAAGAAAGCTATTAGTTTTTCTTTGAGCTATGCTACGGCATCGGGTGGAATGAGTGGGTGCCTCGCAGATTAGCCGACTCGTCATTAATCACTACGTGGAGTGAGAGAAGATTTCGGAGCGGTCTACGCCCTCATTCCGCAGAATATGTTTCAAGCGTGATGTTATTCCCTAATCAGTATTCTTTGAAAATACAATCAAACCAATGAGTTATTTTCACGGCAAAAAAAATGTTCTCGGAGAGAGACATTAGAAAAAAAGAAGATCAACGTTAAGAATCGATTATTAAATAAGTTCAGAGAAACCACGTTCTAGGAAGACGTTGAGGATATAATGCGCCCGCCCTTATACATGTATATAGGCCGACACAGAGAGGAAAATAAGAGAATTAGACGTCAAAAAAAAAACAGTTCTTTTCCTCCGCGAACGGTACGCGTAAGATATCGGGTAAATAGAGTACATGCAACCCCTACCACACGCCAAAAGGTGGCTAGCAGAGTATTCACATTGACATTTATCCGCCTATACTTTTTTCTATAATAAGCCTACTTCCATAGATTGATCTCATTATCGAATCAAATATTTAACTTATATTTTCTTTTAATTCTCTATAGTTTTCTTTTATTCATTTTTACCTTATCTCAACAGAACGTATAAATTTTTTGGGCTATTAAGTCCGAATCTTTTATTTGCGTATATTTCCATCGACGACCTATCTAATGTAAAACCAAGTTCAATACATTACTAAAAGTCATAAATCTACGGTAGGCAAATTTTTATCTTCAAATTCTGTAAACGAAATATCACATATACTCTGTTGATAAATTTGCAAATAGGAAAGAAATTAGCCTCTTACCATAAATTATAGGTATTCTCCCTCTCTCTCTCTCTAAATGTTTAATTTGTATCAACAATTTATTTGGAATTTTTAGGATTTTAAGATGATTCAATGACTTTATAAATTCACATTTTCCTATAAATTGTAAGCATTCGCTTTTGAAGTCTGACATGAGAATCTCTGAAGATTTATGCGCAATGACTCTAATTTCTACTAAAGTACCAACATTGAGCAACTGTAAGAAAATCACTATTATGAATGCTTCCAAAGCTTATATTATGCTGTAAAAATAACGTTAATATTTATGACCAAACCATACTCAAGCACTACTTTTTCAGTGTTTTCTTATCAACGTTTTCGTTTCCTTTTCTTGACATTTTTCATCTTTTGACGATTTATCGGACGACGTATTCATTCTATTCAATTCATTAATTATAGAATCTGTATATTAATCCATTCTAGAGATAAATAACTTAAAGCAAATAATCCAGCCCTGATATTTGTTTCCCTGAAATCATAGTTCCGTTTCCTTTGACAAAAATACAATGAAATAAATTCTCTAAAAGTTTCGTAACAAGCCTTAAATCAGCGTTTGTCAACCGCTATTCCGCGGCACACTAGTGTGCCGCGACATGTTTCCTGGTGTGCCGCGGGATATTCTCGTAAATTAGCGGCGGTGCGGTAAAGAGTTATAAAATACTATATTATTTCATAATAAAGTAATTATAAAACAATTTATTTGTGTTTGATTCCTATTTAAGAGAATTAGTTTATATATAGTCAATATAGGCACAGAGGTAAATTTTTTTAACATTTTCTAATGGTGGTGTACCTCGGGATTTTTTTCATCAAAAAAGTGTGCCACGACACAAAAAAGATTGAAAAACACTGCCCTAAATAATTATATATAGTTGAAGATTGTCAAATATTGACTTAGAATTTCTAAAATTATAAGAAAATGTGAATTTTTAAGTATTTCATAATTATAAAAATATATCTTCTTGACATTTAATAAGTTTATCGAGGTAATGATAATAAACTTTTATAATAAAAGAGAATAGTAAGTGTATTAATTAAATTAATATTCGAACTTACGAGAACGTGTAAAATACATTGATATAAACATTAATTGCAAGTAAAAATCATTATCTTAGACTTTAAGGTCTCTGATATTGAAGGATGGGAGATATAAATATTGCAATTGTAGCTTATCTCTCAAAAATCTGGATGATCTGTTTCGGAAATCGGGGTGATCAACATCAATTCATCTACTATTCCCCTCTCTCAGACTTCCCATTCAATCTAATGCTAATTGATGCTTTTCCTTCTCGTTGACTTGCTATGTCGAGCGTGGTCCATCTCCCATCCGGCATTTTCTCCTATCCGTCTGGTCAATGTCGATCTTCCTACTCCAACATTTCCTGCCAATCCTCTCTCTACGGTCCAGCCTACACAGACCCCACAATGATCCGCAAAATGGCAATAGCCCGCACTGCCGCATGTACGCAACCCTAATTCAATCTATCCCCTCCACACCCAACGGATGAACTATGACTCCATGGTTTTGGGCACCTTGACAACCATACATCCTTCACAATCATTTTCATTAATCAATTCTTTGATAGTGAAAGATTTTTATGCATCATGAGTGCAATCGGTTATTTGCAACCAATTGCCTTCCAATTTTCAGAACCTGGTTTACAGGCTTCTTTACGTAAAGTCGATGATGACATAATTCTCCTAAATTACTTATCAGGCGACTGGAGAGAACTAGCAGGTTGAATGAAATTTGGTACTCGACTACTTCTATTAAAAATATAACCCTTCCCTTTACTCAGTAATACCATCAATAGTAACAACTTTAACCAACGACGAACGTTAAATGACCAAAGGGATTCGTGTAAATGTCCGAGCTGGAAGTTTTTTCCTTGAAAAACGTAAAATTAAATAATTTTCGATTTTTTAGATCTTTCAATCATATGTTGGACATAAATCTAACATAATAATCTTGTACTACATATTGTAACTTTTGGGATTAATTCCTTAGATCCTTTACAAGTAAAATAACCTCCATACATATCTCTCCCTTAATACCTAATCTTTTTAGACGGTTTGACAAGGTATTAAATATTCTTGATTATATATAAATGAAATAAGTTATTATATATAATAAAAATTTTGAATTAAATAATAAATTATTTTCAAATATAAAATTTGCTTATCTTTACTCAAGTTCTGCTTCTTGGAGATTGAATAACTTTTTCAAAACATGTTTTTGAACTTTTTTCTTTTAACACGAGGGAAGATATATTCAATATGACATCTACTTAAGGATCTTAATAGATTCATCCTCATTGTTTCTTATAAGTATGGTTATTAATAATTCGTTATCATAAAATTCTCTCGCATCTAAAGAATTTGACATTTAGGGATTTCTGAAACGAAAAGGAAATAACATCAGATTTGGGACACTAAATATAATTTACATAAGATACCGTATTTCCCGGCCTATAAGACGCACCTGTATTTTCAGGTTAGAATTTACGAAAAAAACTAAAATACTTGGATAATGCAGAAAAGAACTTGAATGATAACATTTTATATAAAAACGGAACTTTAATATTAAAAAATTAATTAGCAAATATATCGGAGTTTATTCATCATAGAACCCCGGAAATTCCTCATCACTACTGCTAAAATCATGCGCGTAGATATTTTCTCGGGAGTCGTCACTTTCCTCATACAAAATGTCATCTTCAGTTCCATCCAGCGCATTGCTGATTCCACACTTTTTGAAAGACTTAATGAAAGAGCAGCACCCATTGCAAGAGTAAACTAAACATGCTTCATTGTATATATTTCTGATTTATCCGGGAATTTTTTTGAAGGAAGTTAGACATCGACATATTAAAACTTTATTTCTAACAACCTGCTCAAAAAATTTTATTATCAAAATTTTTAATGAATTGAACTATTTTCAATGCCTGATACACTAAAAATACTTAATGGAATTTATTTATCCTGTCAAAACGGTTGGTTATTATAGTACGAAGTTATAACTGTGATATCCGGGTCTACTCCTATTTATCGACGATCATTTCCACGACGCTCGGTTCCCGAAATCGAAATATTAAATTAACTTTTTTTAATTTAATATTTCGATTAAGTAAATAAAAGATGTTTTAATACTTCATTTTTTGTTCTTCGAAACTTACATCTTTGCTATTTCTCAAAATATAAAGGCAGATACAAAATCCACTCATTCGGCACATAAATAATTTTATTCCAGCGAGTTGTCGGTCAGTTTTTTGTCGGTAAAGTGAGCTGTGGGGCGAGCGGTCCGTCGGTCAGTTGAGCGTCGTGGAACCGAGCGCCGTGGAAAAGATCGTCGGTCATATGGACGGGTCCCCTGATATCCGTATACCATCGGCGCATAAGACGCAGGCTAATTTTACATCAAATTTCGGAGAAAAAAAAGTGCGTCTTATCGGCCGGAAAATACGGTAATTTTGTGTGATTCTCTACAGGGTTAGGACTAAATGTCCTAACCCTGGGTTAAATATGAGAGTAGTCAATTTAGAATATTTTCTCCCCAAAATGAAAATAAATTTTTATCATATAAAATTAGATAATCACTCATATTATTCCAATTTCTTACGATCTCTTTCGAAACCTCCAATTGCTGCTATTATCAAAATTTGAGCTAACTCTAAAAATTAAATCAAAGAGATCGAGTCTCTTAAATCTGGATTTATAATTAACTTATTATTTAAATAATGGGTTACATACATGGATTTCCACAATCGTGAGTTTTTTTACTCATAGTTGTAATATTTCATTTAAAAACATAGGATGGAAAAAAAAAAAACAAAAAATAAATACATACAACTTACTGTATTTATAACATCTTATTTCATAACCTAAGAGAAATACGTATTCAAGTCATTAATAAAAATGATTGAACCATACTTTATAAGTTTATTTTTAAGCAAATATATATAAACATTGTGATTCCGTATTTAGTTTTGGAAAAAGCATCACCCTCCTCTTTTATGAGCTTCCTTCCATATTCCTATAAATTATTTTAGGGTAGACATGTAAAATTCCCCTAACGAAACAATATCACTTCCTTAAATTTCAAAAACTATCCTGAATGATAAACAAACTACATAGCAAGATCAATTGAATTACATAAAAGAATAAGTCACAAGTATTATTACGTATGTAGAATCAAACTTCTTAGTCAACATCTTGTAAATAAATAGTTGACGAACATTGAAATTCTGCGGATATTATATCTATAAATATTAGAAATATTATAAATTTATTTAAGCCTTCTATTAGACAGAAATTTTTACCTTTTTGGTTCATCCACATGAAATACAGATCAAAGCTACAGCTTCGGAGCGCTATATCTTCTCATACGCAACTGGCACTAAACAAAGATATATTACTTATTGAGACATACTTCTTGTCAAAGGCATATCACATCATAATAATTCGCTTTTCAGATAAAATTATGAAAGGAGAGAAAAAGCGATTGAACAAACGTAAAATAATATAATAATTTTTTCCACAAGCAATGCACTATTTCTTGCGATGAAAGTATAATTCAATATCAAATTAAATTAATAAATTGTATATTTTAACAAATATCGGATTGTTCTTTAAGAGAAAAAGATAATTGATAGCTATAGAACACTTTTGTAAATCTTTTGTACTGCAACTAATATTCTTGTAATTTTGGAATTGGTAGGAAAAAAGAGGAGCTGTATATAACTAAAACTAAACACTATTTTTTATATTTTATTAAATACCTCTTCGTTGAACAAATTCTTATGAATGCAATAGCTTCGCTTATTTAATCAAATTTAAGAAATCATGGAAACGATCAAAATGAATAATCTATCACTGGTGTCAAACCTGGTGTGATAAGAGAGATGCAGCAACTAGTATAAATTTTACCATTTTAACAGAAAAAGCTTAAAAGAACATTGCTCTTGTATCGCATGAACGTGTAGAAGAAAATCTCACGATCAGTTCAAAAATTTCCAAGATTATTGAAAATATTACAAACTAATGTAGCAAATTAATAGTGAAACAAACTAGAGAATGAAACATTCTATAACAAATTTACCCGATAACTGAGATATTTGAATGGTCCTAACGTCGATTCATACCGGCTTTTTGGTAATACCGCTAGAGTGCAGCACTTCATAGACATTTTTGTTTTTGATAAAAAGTGAATGTAACCAAGCGTCATTATGCTAGGAGATACCCACGTGAATTCGAATCAAAAATATTTCGTGATCTTGAATTTATAAAATTTAATAGAAATGGGGAAAAAAAATAAGGACAAGAAAAAAGGGAAAGGTGCAGAAAAAACTGCTGCCAAGACGGAGAAAAAGATGTCTCAGAAGAAGAAAAAGGAACTAGCCGAAATAGGAGAGGTTTGGAACCAGCCAGCAGAAATTATATTGTGATCCTTATAATTCTTGTCAATCTAAGAATTTACTTTAATGTATAGGATGATATAGAGAAGATAGTGGCGAAGATCGAAGAAGAAGAGAAAAAACGTCAAAAAGTCATACAGTTGACCATTCCTCCTCCTTCACGAAGGGTTAATCTCTCTGTTGTTCCTCATCCAGAAAAAGATGAATTAATATTTTATGGTGGAGAATACTTTAATGGCCAAAATGTGAGGATGATAATCAATCAGTATATGAAAGTGAACATGATATTGTAAATCTAAATTTTCTCCTTAATTTGCAGACAACTGTGTACGGCGACCTGATATTTTACAACATCTCATCGAATGAATGGACTTTATGCAAAGCTCCAAATAGCCCTCCTCCGAGATGCGGGCATCAGATGTTGGCATTACCTATAGAAAAAGGTCAACTATGGATATTTGGAGGAGAATTTCAAACTCCATCTCAGTCACAATTCTATCATTATAGAGACCTATGGGTATTCCGATTATCAGAGAAGAAGTGGGAGAAGTTAAAGTAATAAATTTAATTTAATTAATCATACAGAAATCAATCTTTGACATCTGTTTTCTGATTGAAAATAAGATTATGTTAATGTTTCAGTGCTCCAGGGGGCCCATCTGCTAGGAGTGGTCATCGAATGGTTTATTCTAAAAGACAGATAATCGTATTCGGAGGATTCCATGATAATCTAAGCGATTATAAATATTTCAATGACGTATATGCCTTTAATTTGGATGAGTACAAATGGATTAAACTCGAGCCCACAGGTACACTTACCATCTGCCAGATTTTGCTCTGGAAACTAAATATTCAGTAGAGTTTCAAGAAAATAATGTTTATTTACATCGAATCTGCTATTCTATTATTTCTAGGGACACCTCCCTCCCCTCGATCTGGTTGTCAAATGGTTGCCCTGAAAGATGGAAAAATCTTCATATTTGGGGGTTACAGTAAAGAGAGATTGAAGAAAGACATTGATAAAGGTGTTGTTCATATGGATGCTTTCCTTCTGTCACCTGATAGTAAGTTAGAAATTAGATTTTGTATTTGAAAATTAAATTTGTTTAATTTTTAAGACTAAATTACTTATAATTTGTGCTAACATGTATCTCTAATCCTGTCTATAAAACTACCAAAAAGTAATGGATTTCTTTTTGTATGGGATTCCTTTTACAATTTTTAATTTAGATTAATGTTTTATTAATTTTTGTAGAGGCTGATTCTTCAGGAACTAAGTGGAAATGGGTATCTGTAAAGCCTTCAGGTATACGATTTTCACCAAGATGTGGTGCCACCATGGTTTGTGCTTCTAACAACAATGCTTACTCGTTTGGTGGTGTTTTTGATGTTGAAGAAGGTGAAGAAGATTTATGTGGAACTTTTTTTAATGATCTATTTGTGTTGGATTTAGAGAAGACTATATGGAGAACAGGTAATTTTTTACTAAGAATTTACTATCATTCTAGTCTCAGTTTGAAAGCTATCATCTCTAAACTAATATTAATCTCTTGGAACTTCATTTTTCTATATAAGCTTATCATGATGCTCTTACCCGTTACCAAATCGTGGATTGCTGTCATAAATGAGTTATACATGAATTGTCATTAAGAATTTGGTAAGGAAACAGATGGAAAATGTATTCAAATATCTTTGGCTGAATTTAATTGTTATTAGCTAGACATATATGTTTATGATTTATGAGGCAAACATGTTTGATGTTGAGGATTCTATTATGAAAAGCAAAAATTAAATCTAACTTCATTGTAATTCCCAAAAATTACAACTTTAATTTTTCTTAATTGAAGTGAATGTGATATTGATGAAAATTGCTGGCCAAACGATATCAACAGTATCTCCTCAAAAGTGCTAAAAGATCTAATTATGTATCCCGAAAATGACTTAATATCTTTAATTAAAATTTTTTAAATATAAAAAATAAATTAAGGTAATTTTTCCCAACTTTCAAGGAAATAAACTCCAACAAAATCCAAAGTCATAAGGTCATTGTCTTTTGATTTAGGTTAAAATTCCCATGTATTTCTTATGGCAGTATTATTTCTAAAGTATTTAGGTGTTTAACTAAGGACAATTTTTACAACAAAACTATAAATTTCAAAGTGAAATACTTTGAGGAAGTGCCTCAAAAGATGATTAGATTTTCCCATATATTCCTAATGAAGGTATAGTAAACACCCTCAATAATCAAACTCGTGACTTATAACAAAAGGATTTTATAAATAGAAAGTTGAGTGTAACCAAATAATTATCAGATGCAGGTTGGAAAACATTAGTAGATAGAAGATTTGCATTGCTAGATTGCAATTTTTATTATATATATATCTATTACATATAGAATATATATATATATATATATCTATTAGATATAGAATATATATATATATATATATATCTATTAGATATAGAATATATATCTTATCTATATATAGGATATTAATGTCAGGCCCAAACCGCTCGAGCCACGGAGCCACCGATTTTTTTACGTAATGGCCCACTAAATCTCACTTAGGAAAAATTTGGAAACCCACTCTACCTATCATGGGTCTGATTCTAGGAGGTCCCAAAAATCGACTTTCCTCCGTAAGAATGCATGGGGTCGTTTTTCAAATAATTTTTTAAAATACTTCCCATTAAGCTAGAAGAATAGAATTTAATGGAGCTATTGTTATCATATATATCTACGGAAACATATTATTGCTTATGTACAACTGGTCATGGGTTCGATGCCAGGAGGTGAAATATTTTCAAAGTTTAAAGAATTGCATCTCTCTTACATAGATCATTCAAACATTCAACAATAATAGATACCTATATATTTTACTTTGGAAAAAATCAGCACTTGCCTATGTGCCATGGGTTCTATTCCAGAGCGTCCCGTAATCTCGATTTTTCTCATAACGAATGCATTGGCCATATTTCGGAAAGCTTTTTATGACACTTCCCAACCGCGCTGAGGTTCAAAATTTCACACAGCTATAAAAGGGACCATTCTCATATAAAAGTATATAGCGCACCTTTACTCGTATATATATATATACAGTAGACTCTCGATAATTCGAACCTCGGTAATTCGAAAACCTCGATAATTCGAAGAAAACCCTCGGTCCCCCGAGAGAACCTCTATAATTCGAAGAAAATCAATGTATTTTGGTCCCCTCGATAATTCGAAGTGAAGCTAGACCAGCCCACTCCACAATTCGAAAAATTATTCATTTCATGGAAAGTGTCGAGGCAATTTTTCCAAGAACTTGCCTCCCTCCAATGTCTATGATTCATGCTACACCACCACTGAAATGCTTTAGTGCAGTTTCAGCCTTAAAATGGACCCTGTACGTTATAAGTCTTTGTCGCTCTCCAAAAAGAAACAAGTAATCGCGGCTGTTGAAGAAGGAGAAAAAAGAAGGATATAGCTCTTTGTTTTAATATTCCGGCATCTACCTTATCAACTATCCTGAAGCTGAAGAGTGCTTGGAACAGACTTCCAGAAGTTCCCATAACTTTTAACGATTATGTTAATATGTTGATTAATTAATGATGTTGTCACAGCGGGTACATTGTCTGATGAAGACATTATGAAACAGTCAATTGTGGTAGGTCAACAGATTTCTGACAGTGAAGATGAAGACGACGATGTCTTCATGGTGTCCGATGGTGTCTTCTAAGGAAGCAATCTTTTTTTAAGAGGGTTGCGTTGTTTTTTCGAACAGTCCGAAATGGATAACATCCAATCTGGTTGTGTGTTTAAAGCAGTGAGCACTTTGGATAAATGTTGTGGACCAGATTGCAGCGACCCAACCGAAAATAACCGATTTTTTTATGAAGAAATGATACAACTTTTTTATAATTAATAAATTGATCCACATGTATTATTATAATATGTATTTTTGTTTCTACCAGCATTCACAATCTTATACAATGACAAATAAAATGTAACTTTCTTCAATTCAAATTTTTACTTTCAGCCCCTCTTTAATTCGAACTCTCGCTATTTCGAAAAACTCGATAATTCGAATTTTTTGTTCGGTCCCTATAAATTCGAATTATCGAGAGTCTACTGTATATATATACATATATATATATATATATATATATATATATATATATATATATATATATATATATATATATATATATATATATATATATATATATATTATAATGATAATGCACGTTAAATAAAAGAAATAGGTGCTAAGAAGAATTGTTTTAAGAATACTAATCTTCCCCCACATGATATGTGATAGTAATAGGATCAAATATAAGATACCTTAAATAGGTGTTTACATCCTCTGTCACGCATGGAAAGGGTATTGCAGGGTATTTATGTAGATAATTTCTCCTTATGCAATATCACAGTCTTTCGCCTTTCAAGTAATCCCTACTAAGTAAACATTCATTTATACATCACATCATTGTTTCGAATCCTTTCTTGGAAGTCCTCTATAATTAATCCAGAAATGCAGTCCATGCACTCCTATGTGAAAATATCTATTTCTGGGCTCTCCGTAATCTAACCCTTGATAGGTGAATGAACCTATGAATTATTTTCAGATTTTTAATTCTGTGTAACTATCAAGCTTTGAAGTTTCATCTTTCTATCTTTTATAAAAGGTTGGAAAACGATTTTTAAATTGAATAAAAACTATCCACCTCGCATCAAACCATCGGATGTATATGTATACTTAATATAAAACATAAAATGATTTAGAGTAAAACGTAATTCACTTACTATCCATCACGGATATTGATAATTCTATGCCTTCATTCTTATTCAGTGCATCTCACTGGTAAACGTAGTGAAAAGCCAAAGAGGAAGCAAAGAAGAGAAGGTATGGAGGAACTTGAAGCATCTGAAAGTGAAAAGAATGCAGAAGTTTTAGGAGCAGATGATGATGCTATGGATGTAAGTGTTTCAAGTATTTGATTTATCTGTTTGCAATAAGTAGAGCATTATTATTTATTAAGGATAATTAAATGATTCTGCTTAATATTAGTTAGATAAAAGTTTGTTAGACTAGGCTAGGTTGGCTATCATATATACGATGTCTGAATAGCATCTTTTTTTTGCTGTTATTGCAATATCATCTGCTAAAAAATTCGTGTTTATTTCATTTCATTACTCCTGATTTATTAGTCCATTCTTGTAGTCCATATTTTATTAACTCTATGAAATATACCATGATATTTCTCTTTGTCTTTGAATATAAGTTCAAATCATCTTTCAGAGTTTTCCTTCCCAAAATAAAAGATAGTTTGTATCATCTTACCAGGAATAATCACCTTGATTACAATTTTTGTTTTAAATAACAGTAAATAAAATGCTTTTCATTCAATATAGAATTTTCAAGATTATGTATTTCTCTTTAAATGCCTTCCAAATCTTGTCTTGAATTAATTTTGTTCATCATCATCATTGGTCATTCAGTAATATGGTTAATTGTTGTCCTCCAACCCTTCCATGAAAAAGTTAACTCTTCATCACATTTTGATTTCTTCTCTTTTCTTTGTTCCTCTTTATTAGGCTTAAATATTCATTCCTTGGTGTTCTTCTTAGTGCTTTTTCTTGTACTTAAAATATATTCCTAATTGATTCATTATGTCTCGGGAGATGTCCAATCCATCTAATTATTTTTGGGCGATTCTCCATATTTTTGGTTCAACTCATGCATTTAATTTTTCATTTCTCACATTAACTGTCCATTTTATGTTCAACATTTGCCTCTAGCACTGTTCCAAAGGCTTGTACTCCTCTCTGGTCTGCATTTATAATGGTGCATTTCTCTGATCCTTAGAGGGTCACACTCGACAGAAATATTGTAGGTGTTCTTTCTTCTACCATTTATCTTGAATTAATTTTGGCTTTCCTACTTTCTATATTTTTTCTGAACCCAGATAGCTTTTCTGACAAGTTGGTTTCAAATATCATGATGCTTATTATGTTTGTAATTATTTGGAAAAATGTGAGAGAAAACTCACATATTACATGCTTCTCACATGTTTTGGCTCTTGTTTTCTCCAGCATTGTGACTATTACAGTCTCCTCAAATCCTTTGGTAGACTTCCACTTTTACTTATGCCCTTACTAATTTCTAAAAGGGTGTCTTATGATATCATTTCAGGAGCTTTCTCAATCTATTTGTTTATTTTAATTAATAACATTTTTAATGGATTTTCTTCAAAAGCTCAATATAACACTATCCCCTTCCATGTCTTTCTTATGTTCTCATCCTCCCATCCACATCTCAGATGTTACTGCACTTAGTTTCTCTTACTCTGATTTGTATTGATTTGGTGGATGTTGTAATTGAAATCCTTAATTATAGGCATCATAACTCCATAGATGTACTATTGTATATTTTCTTAATGGGGTATGATATATTTATATTATGAAAATAGTTCTACCTAGTAATTAGCATCAATAATTCCTCATGTATCCCAAATAATTTCTCCTTAATAGGTAGAAGAAACTCCCCCTGAATCAACTTCTATGACCGTCTCTGATGATGGAGTTTTCAAAATGACCATAGGAGCTACTTCATCATACACCACATCAGATAAGTCTTTAAGAATAGATCATAAGAAAGTTTTTATGCCATCTCCAAGAATGAATTGTGCTTTGGCAATCAAACATGGTATCCTTTATTTATATGGAGGGCTTATAGAAGATGGAAATAAGCAGCTAACCCTTGGTGATTTTTATGCATTAGGTAAGTGTATATAGTTAAAAATAATTTTTCTTTAAATATATCCATAATTCTGTATAATTATTGTGAATATTTAAAAATAATAATTCCTTTCTTCAATAATAAATTGCTTATGTTCTCATCAAGTTCTGATATTTCTCACCCTGAATACTTTCACAATTAATTGCAATTTTGTGAAAATTGACTGAATTGTAGATGTTTTCACTACTCCATTTATATTTTTCTTAGTTAGTTAATATAACTTTAAACAAGTAAAACTCAAGTAACAAAATACTTAACTTACCCTTATTGTAAAGGTTAGTGAATTAGAACTGAAAATTCCAATTTACAAAAGTAAGAATAAACCAAACATGCATCTCTATTTCCCGAAGAAATAGTGATATCTATCAAGCGGATGAAAATTGGAAAATCTAGAAATAGGATAAATAGAAATTGGAAAGCTACTACTTACTATATACTCAACTACTTCTCTTTTCACTGCATGAAACCTATTGATATGAATCATTTTATAAACTGTACTATCTAACAAGTCTTAAAAAATTTTATTTAGAATTAACAATAATCAGTTTCAATGCCTAGCATCATTTTCAAGATATTAACATCAACGCGAAGTATAAATAGTTATATTCAAAATTAATGAGCCTTTTTTTTGTAATGCAAGCACACCTCACGGTTTTCTAATTTCTATTGGCAATGATGGTGGATGTTAGCTTCTTAATTCAAGAAAGCTAAGACAGCTCAGAGGTTTCTTAGCAGTAGGATCAGCCCTGAGGTGAACCACAGCAGAGTTTTGAGTGGTGAACAAACACAATGTCCAGATTATGCTATTGTTCTAAGGCATCCTGGTATTTCAAAAATGTGATGACTGGCAAAGGATATTTACCCAACCTTAGACAGAACCTGATGACACAGATAAACTGTCCTTTTTGGAATATAATGCACTATCAAACTGGGGCTCATATCCTCATTAATCATACTGCCCCTGAACCCCAAACACATCTTACAAGGGGACCTTTAGGACTGCGGCACAGGGTTTTTGATAAAACCAGTATGGATATGTAGTTTAGACATTACTCATAACAACCTAAAATTATAGGGGCCAATACTCCCTCGTTTCCTTGTAATTAATGTTTAAAAATCGTCAATCCTAGCCGCTCCCTATATAAACCCTGCAGAAAATGGTGGCATAGTGCTAGCAAATTAGATTGCTAATGTAACTATACATAGTTCAAACCTGTTTTGTACTTCTCATTTTTTCTTCAATCCCTTTATTTTTTGGCAAACATTTCATCAATTTAAATGCTGCCTTATTATTTTATTTTTCATGGTTCATATAATTTTAACAAAATGCAGAAAATTTTTAGTTTCTTTTTAGATTAGATGATCATTTAAAGGGTTTACCAATATGTAGAATAAAGATTATTCCACTGCAATGCATCCCTATGTGTCAACTGTCCCATAGGTATTTTTTCGGATAAATTAAAAATGTAATCAAACGAATACATACTAAGAGGTGATTTCATCAGCAATTGAGCAGAACACTCGTGCAGATGCTAATCAGATTCATCTGTTGTGCATCACCAACTTTCTGCATCAATAATATATCATATGATTTGATGTGACATTAATTACAAGGACATGAGGGATCATTGGCCTCTATTATTTTCAGGTTGTTATGAGTAATGTCTAAGCTAAACATCCATATCCATGTTATCCAAAACCCCGTGCCACAATCTTAATGGTCCCATTGTTAGAATCTTGCCTTTTGAAGCCAATATCCCCCATTATCTTCCATGGGTGATGCATCAAACAAGGAAAGCAACAGGAATGGTTCAGGTAAAGGTGATTATTGACAAAGTTATATTTGTAATGTACGAAATGAGTACTTATATTGTCCCTTGAGTATCTAACTTTTGCTATCATTACCTTTTTGAATAGGGATGGGTTTAGAATTGGATGACTGTTGGTTTTGAAAGATATGATGAGAAAAATGAGAGCTAAGTGTTTTGAAGTACATTCCCTTGATCTGATTTTAAAGTTTAATTCTATTTATTAGGTTGAGACATAAGTGACTTCCAACATAGCTATTTAGAATCTATTATTCAAATTCACCCACTATGTGTTACCATGGCAAAAGGATTTTTATTCATCAGTTACACAAAGTCTTTTGTTAACAATTTTGTATGATACACGTAAAAATAAACTGCCTCTTTATCCTCTGAAATAGAAAGCCAAAAAGTACATATTCATCAAGTGGTACGTTTGGAGTGTAAACAATGCATTTGTGCCAAGGTAACAGCCAAAAAAATATGCAGAGTATATGATGAAGGATTGATAACTAATTGGGTAGTTGGAAATTGATTCCTTAAAATTCCATTTTGGATATATGGCAGTATTAGAGCAAAATCCATGTCTAAAGATAATATGTATGAGTTCAAGAAATACTCTTTAAAAAGCGTCCTGCACTCATCAATCGCAAAAATGTCATCCTTACACATGAAAATCCACTTCCACATACAGCAAAGGTGACTCAACAAAAAAAGAACTTGCTAGAAAAAATTCTTGAGCTTGGTTGGTCTGTTTTATCTCATCTTCTTCTATCCTTTCTTGGATCTTGCCCCAACAAACCACCACATTTTCTGTTCCGTACAAAATTTTTTTGATTGAAAAAAATCACACAGGCTGTCTTAAACTTCTTTCAGTCCAAACCAGCCACATTTTACAAGGAATGAATTTATAAACTGCTAGGAGGATAGGAGAAAGTTATAAAGGTGATGAATGCGTAATAAATTAATGTAATTTTTTATTTACTGAGAGCAAAATAAATATCTGATAAAGAAACTGAATTTACTTATCACTCAATCTAACATATACTGCTACATGATCATCACAAGTAACTTTGTAAAGCCCAGATATCCAATCAGGCAGTTATTAGCTCTTACTATTTGGAATGAGTTTTTCCTACTTACTTGCTTTAAAGAAAGGACATTTTAGTCCTATATGGTTTGCAAAGTGATCTTGTAAACACAAAGAAAGCTGATATAAGCAGTATCTTTAGGTTATTCTAAATTCTATGTGGATGCTATGTTTTGTATTAATAGGATTCCTATTAATGGCAAAATCTGTGTAATGTTAATTTTTTGAAATGGTGAGTTTTGAAATTCAGTTTATTATTACTTTAATATGTCAACAGAAAATTTTCATTTTAGATGTTTTCCTTTCTAGGATTTTATTCTTGCTTAATGATGCTTCAAACTACCTTGTAATTAAAACAAGATAACATTTACAATTCTTAAGATTTTATTAGGTCGACAATTATATTAAGGGTTAAGTGAAAGGGAAAAGAGCAGCATGACTGAGACACAAACCCAGGTCTTTGATGGATAAGTATGCTAATGACTACATCACCATGCCACATCAATTCCTCTCTGTCTAGCAGTTTTTTTATGTAACATGGTGTGAATTGGTCAGGATACTGGCCCAGCAATAGATATGTGAAGGACCTGGGTTTAAGTCTCAATAATGTCACTCTGTTTAACTTAAGTTTAACCTTTGCTAACACTAATGACTCATCATGATAAGTTTAATTCACCTTTTCCTTATCATAATCATTACTTTAGAATGATCCTTGTTTTTCCTTTAGACTTGCATCGTCTTGAAGAATGGCAAACTATTATTCCAAATGACTTAAGTTCAATTGAATGGTTGGGTTCTGGAAGTGAATCTGAGGAAGAAAGTGAAGATGGAGAGTCTAATGAAAGCCAATCAGAATCCCAAGAAGAGTCTGGAGAAGATGATGAAATGGAAGAGAATTGATGTTTTTAACTTGTTCAAATAATTTAATCACAATAAAATTTTCTAAAGTATAGTTGCTGTTTTTAATAATTGGGTTGGATGCTAGATGAACCATTAGAACAGTATAATTATCTAATCAGTTTCTATGTCCAACAATAACAAAAAGAATCTTTTCTATGATTTTCTAGCAAAATTAAGTGTATATAAATCTCACTCACAATTTCAGAAGATTATCTGAATTCAGTAATGAGATAATTATAAGGCAAAAATGTTCTAGGAATATAGCCCTGGATAGGATAAATAACTTGTGGAGCAATATGTAGTTTTACCAGCTCAAGAATTTCAATTGATTGTATTTTTTAAAGCCAACCAACCAAAAATAGTATTATGAATAATCTCAGTGAATAAACTGTTTCTTGTATCAAGTTATTCAAATTAATATTTAAAACTTAAAATTTTTTAATTCTTTCACAGTTTTGTCAAAATTTTTACAAAAATATACATTTATGACATAATATTTTTTATAAAATGAATGAATGTGAATAAATCTATCTTTATCAAAGATAAACTACGTTCTTAGGAAAATAGGCTTTTACTATTTCCAATGTCATGATGTTTTCTTAAATGTACTGTTAATGCACTATTAACAGCAAACTTCAGCTCACAAACAGAACAGGTATAGGGCTTTTCACCTGTATGAGTTCTCATATGAACCTTTAAACTGGATCTGATGGATTTCCCACAAACCTCACAATGTCGAGGTTTCACTGATGAATGAAGTATTTTATGGTTGTATAGGTTGCTACGATCTGGAAAAGCCTTGCCACATACATCACATACAAAGGGTTTAATACCCTTATGGCGATTTTCATGAGCTGTCAATGCCCCTTTACGAGGAAATCCTTTGTTACATATTCTACACTCAAAAGGGCGAGATTTGACCAATTTGAGATTTGGTGATCTCACAACCTCTTCTTTATTTTCTAAAGCAACAACTAACACACACTCATTATTTTTGTGTGATTCCCCTTCACTTAAAGAAACTGCATTACAGTGGGAACGAGCATGTTGATTATAGTTACCAGAATTACAGAAACGTTTCCCACATCTTTCACAAACATAAGGTTTTTCCCCTGTATGTGATCTCAGATGTACCTTGAGATCAGATGGCTTAGCAAAACCCTTTCTACAATAGCTGCAATAATGTTTAACTGGTTTTGGAGGCTTTGGTCCCTTTTTCATAGAGTTCTTTGGACAAATGGCAGTATGAGCTTTTAAGTTAGAACAAGTTGTGAAGGACCTTCCACAGTTCTTGCAAGAAAAAGGTCTCTCACCTGAATGAGAACGTTTATGTATAGAGAAGGAATACTGACTGGCAAAACCTTTACCACACTGTTCACAGATATGAGGCAATGCTCCTTTGTGGGACTGCAGATGCACCTGTTTTAATGAAAAAAATGGGATGCTTTAAATAACATCTGAAGTCAAGAGACACAAGTTTTGAAAATGTAAATACCCTAAAGATCATAACTGCATAAAAGTTAGAGGGCTATATAGAGAAGCAGAGAAAACAATCAGTACACCTTTCTAATAATAATTTATATACAAGACAAATAAGGATTTAATAGATGTGAAAAAAGTCTGACATGACTGGAACTCAAAACCAGATCTCCCAATGTAGGTCAGTTGCTCTAGCCTTTGGATAGATGTATAACTTTGGATTTATTCCTGTCACGTGAGTAATTCATGCAGTCCCTTCACCTTATTTTAAACATTGTTTTTTTCACAAGCTTAACTACAGATGGCATCCTTGATATAGTATTTCAAAGCATAAAAGTATGATAACAATAAAAATAAGCGGAATATTTAAAAAACAATAATAACACTAGAAGACAACGTACCTTCAAATGGTGTTCTTGGGTAAATCTTTTTCCACATTGCTCACATTGAAATAGGTGTCTATCTTTATTACAACTATGTTTGATACTTATGTGACGCACTAGAGCACCATGGCGAGAGAATCCTTTTTTACAATGCTCACATCTAAAAGAGAAGTCCCCAGTATGGAGCTGCATATGTTTAGCCATTGATTCCTTTCTAGAGAATTTCATACTGCATATATCACAAATAACATTTTTAACTTCCAATTTCTCTTGGTTCTTGTTTTTCTCTAAACTTTTAACCTTTGTTTGCTTTTCTATAACTAAAACGTTTTCTTTATCATTGTTCTTGATATGTTTCTCATCTGCAGCCATCTAGAATTATAAATGTTTGAAAACACAAACATATTAAATACAATCATCTACAGTAGCTCATTTACAAGCATAATGAGTTCATAATGAATTTTCTTACATCTATTAATGCTCCTGTTTTTATATTTCCATTCAAATCAATACTTTCTTCAGTAGACTCATTCTGTTCTTCATCGCATTTTTTAACCTCACTTTCAATTACTGAATCGGTTACACAAGAAATTATGATGTTATCATGCTCACTCCTTGGAACCGTGTCATTGTTTTTTACTTGATCAGTTTTAATGGAGTGTGAAACATGATGACTAGCTTTTTTCACCAGCTCACCAAATTCAGTGTTTAAATTGCAAGTATTTCTCTTAATTGAAGAAGTTCTTTTATACAAACATTGTAAATCTTGATATATTACACCAAGTTTAACTTCTAAGTCATCTGCTTTTTCAACTAATGATAGACATCGCCCACATAAATACTCTCCATGAAATTTTTTAGAAATTTGAATATCATAATCAACATTATCTTCTTCAATGCAATCAGCCTTCCTTAGTAGAATATGACTAAGCTTGGCTGCCACAGGAAGGCAAGATACTGATGTGACAGGAGAATCTGCTTTTATGGGAATCAAAATGAAAGTTTGCAATGATGGAATATGATAGGTGTTACACACAAAACACCTCTTTGAACAGTCTTTAGCCAGTGGAGAAGTTACCTGTGAAGAAAATTAATTGTAAAACATATTTGACAAATAGAGAAAAACATGATTATTACCTCATTTTTAGTCAAACTAAGTAAAAAGCAACCTTTTCCTCTCCATCAATATCTATTGTATTTTTCTCTTTTGGTTCATCAATTTCTTCTTCAACAATTATATCATCTTCTTCAGCTATACTAAGAGATTCTTGAGTGCTGCTATCTTCACTTTCCAAAACATCAATGTCTTTTCCATTCACTGAATTCAAAACATCACAATCAATATTATCACTATAACTTGTTCTACTGTTCATTTTCAACCCCTCAATGATTTGTATGCTGTTAGATAATTGCGGAAGTTGTGACCCAACCAAATGATGAGTTATGCTCGAAAAAATAGGCTGTTGAAAATCATGATCAAATTGTTTCCCAATATGTACTCCATCCTGACTACCACAGTTCACAGTATGCTTTGAGTCTGCATGTAAATAGCTTTCAAGTCTAATTAAATCAGTGGATATATTTGAATCTAACAAGCCCCGAGATCTGTCACCATTTAGTGAGCGGGCACAAATACCAACTTGACCATCAAGAGAAGGTGATTGGAATGCTTTATTTGGTAGATACATACTTTCTTCATGAGCATTTGGATGTCTTTGTGGAGCATAATGAGTCTGACTGACTTCAACGTTAAAGGGAAAGGGTCCTTGTAAATAATAAGTTTCTAGATGTGATTCTGAGGAGTAATTTGACATTTGAGTGGAATATGAACATTGTTCTTGCTGCTTGAAATCAAGCATAGGTGTCTGATCATAACTCATATTTTCTCCACTTGACATTTTTGATGCAAAAGAGTATTTTAAGGGAACTTGCTTTCCAGCATTCACTGGAGAGCGAGAATTTTTTTGAGCTTCACAAATATTATTAGAGAAGTTAGGTATTTCTGAAGAATACTTCAAATCATAAGACTCAATAGAAAATAAATTCATTTGCGATAATGAAGAGGGAGAGACCTGTTCAGAACATTTATTCATAGATAGAGTTGAGTTCTGTGTTTGCTGACTTAAATTCATAAAACATATTGGGGAATCTGAGTTAGCTCCAATTTTATTGTGTTGCTCCATTTCCTTTCCTGAGCTTTTAAATACACCAGGGGTCAACGGTGAAGGAAGAGAGATATTTTCACCCGAGGCTAACTTATTTAAACAACATGTGTGAGAAGAATTGGAATAATTCAAAACACTTTTTTCTGTGAGAGGAGCAGATAAATTTCTAAGGTTTTCGGTAGACAGAGTGCTTGAATGAATCGATAAGTGTCCTTCATGCGTCCACGAGGCTGAATCATAACTAAATCCGCTGAAGTTGGGAGATGGAACTGTCGAAGAATTTGCATAGCCAGTTTGACTGCAGTAAACGCCATTATAATAATTCTGACTCTGTGAATTAATAATAGGACTGAATATAGGTTGTTGGCTGCTACTTACTCCCCGATAGATCGAGGAGTTCGAATTTGTTGATGCCAATGGTGCATTAGTTGAAATAATTGTATTTCCATGGGATACGCTACTATTGGTCTGGAGGCCATCAGTGCTCAGGGTTGAAATTTTAGATTCATGCCCTTTATCAAACTTCGACGTCACAGAACTCATTTAAATAGTTTTAATAGAATATAAAGTCAAATAATTCACCCATTCAATAGCCTAGAATTGAAGAAAATATAACACCAAAACTGACTTTTATGCAATAATTCACAACGAATCACTTCCTAAGAGTAGTACGAACACAGGACAACCTTTTACGAGTCATGGCACAAGGCGGCTAGCTGAGGGAGACGATGAATATAACTGCAGAAATCTAAATAGGGTTCCAGATTCAATATGAAGATAAATATACTTGCATGAATGCAATACATAAATATTGTTATGAAATAGCGTCAAAAGACAACACAACAACTGCTTGCAATGAGTATAACTTTACAATCACTTTCAACCACTGTATTTGTTTACATACGGTTTCCATGAAATATGGACAGGAGGCGCTAGTATAGATAAAAGATTCTGACGTTTGCTTCTCTGTTGTTTCACGTGTTGTTACAGCCTTAATAGATTTATATTTTGAATCAAGCGATAACTTAACGAATCCAAACTTCTTGTAGGTCAGTAAGCACTGCATATTATACTAAAATGAAGCTATTAACTCATAATATGCTAACGTCTAAATGCCTGAAAGGAGTCAATGTTGGGTATCCTTTAGGAATCACGGTAAATCACGATTCTACGAACAATGCGTTAAATTAAGGCTATCAGTACATCTAGAAGTATTCAAATTCTGTTTAACTCCATAGGCTAAAGACGTTAAAGTATCGGAAGTGGACTTTAATCCGGAATTTGTCTCTCGAATAATTCCTAAGCTTGATTGGAATGTACTTTGGAATGCCGCTGACAGTGTAAGTATTATTTTTGTGATCAGAAATCGCTGCCACTGGTCTTTAAAAAGTCATGTTTATACTTCTATTGGGGGGTGATTGTTTTATTATTTATAGTCTGAAGAAATCTGTTCTGTTTTTCTAAATTTAAATTACAAATGTGGTTCGAAGGATAATATTTGGGTGTGTTATCTTGATAATCATCTATCAATTGATTACTAAATTTTCGTTACTTTTACACTATCTATAACTGATGCCCAATTAGGTCCTGCATTATTTTTTGTACGAACTTTTAAATTATAACGTTAATTGAAATATACCTCGAAACCCACTCTCAAGGCTTTGCGATGATTTAATTTCAGATTGGTCACAGCGGAGAACTACCGAAAACTGTGATTTCAGATTACGAAAACAATCAAGACTTTCTTAAAAAGGCTCATCACGTTTTAATGGAGGTAAACACTTAGGCTATTGCTATTTGATGTATGAAACATATATTGCTTAATTTATTCAAAAATTGGCTTAATATAAAATGACCATCGGTAGTTCATTATAAAGTGAAGATAGAAGATAGTTGGAGTTTTATTTAAATGGTATTAAAAACTGTTCTCGTCCGATTAATAATGAAGTTCTAATTAGATCAAAACTTTACTGCTATTTTAGGTAGAAGTAATAAATGGAGAGTTGATCTGCCCAGAATCTGGAAGAAAGTTTCCCATAAGTGATGGTATCCCTAATATGCTTCTCAACGAAGATGAGGTTTAAACTAAATTATTTCGTGTTTCAAGTAAAATGATGGTTTGCTTGTATTTATCGGATTGTATTTTAATCCTACTGAATCGTTAATTGTTGATCTTTTGATTTCCTCATCTCATTCATTTTTATTTTCTATATTAGAGAATATGGGACTGGGAGAGGAGTAATAAAAATGTTTTTAAAATACTATGTTGTTGTACAATTTATTCATTAATTATAATGGTGCAACAGCAGTTACCAATCACAAAATACAAGACAATAGTCAAGTTATGACTAGTCAAAATGTTACCCTGCCCATTCCATTAGATCAGGGGTCTCCAAACTACGGCCAGAGGGCCACATCCGGCCGGAGAGCATACTCGAAAACTCCTTTTAGAGAACATATTCTTTATAGCAAATTAAATTTAGTTTACTGAAGTATTCTAATTTTATGTTGATTAATTATTAATATGACACCTACATTGTTATGGTCATGGGCTAACTAATCATAACATTGTTGTAGTTTTTACCACCGACTACAATGATAATATGGTTTTGGCCCTCGGAACTTACTGGAGTAATCAGTATGGCCCTAAGGCTGGAAAGTTTGGAGACCCCTGCATTAGATCATTTCTAAACAATTCATTTAACTTTTATGGGAGTTTTATGAATAGGTAAGCATCCTAATATCCCACTCCGGAAATAGACTAATATAAATAATTTGACAACATAAAATACCTATGGGATAAACTAAAAACAGATTCTAATAATATTCTGGGAAAAAGATCAAAATTATTGTATATAACTTACTTCAATGAAATACAAAATTGAACACTATTAAAGATATAGAAGAATAATTCCAGGGTTTTCATTCAAGTTTGGATGATCACTATAGTTGATGTTATAACTATGAAATACTTGTTAGAGAATTCAAAGGGTGAAATAATTACTTGAAAATGGATCTTTTATTTATAAAGAAAAATTCAGTTTATATGTAAAATATACCATAAGAGAAACAACATAAAATATTGGGTATAATTAAAAGACCAAATGAAATTATTGCTAAATTTATAACAGAAAACAAGCTATTTTTTTTTTTAAATTAATGTAAAAAATGCCACCATTAAAATATTTTATTGTATTTCAGTTTCAAGATTATATGCATTAGACCCTGAAGTATCATGTTAATGTCAAACAATTTGAATTCTAATAATTTTATAAATACATTACTTAAAAGCCTACTCAGAGTAAGATTTAAAAAGGATTTTTAAAATAATAAAAGAAGAAAATACAATCCCAGTGCACAACAAGGAGTACAAAGATAGAATAGGCAATAAATTACTGACATTGACATTATAATCATCAAGTATACAGACATTTAAGGACAATAAAAATAACAAACATATATTACAAGTTAATGTTTATTCTTAATTAAATAGCATAATATCTTTGGTACATTACGGGTTATTAAATGAAATGAAGTTCCACTAAGTATTGCTCATTAATATTCAAGGTTCTTAAATTTAGAGATTGATCATTAAATAATTTATATTTTTTTGAAATATTAAACTTCATACTATAAATAATTATCTGATTTAATTACATTGAAGTATTCAACCCAATTCATATACAAAAATGAAACTAGATATTCCCAAGGAAGAATGGATTTGAAAAAGTCAAGCAAGCGAGATGGATATTACAAACAGTCATTACAAGGACTCATTCTCTCTGTGAACTATATTCAATAATAACAAAATAGCCTCTGGAGTTTACATCCTCTGTCATAAACCAAAAGGTGACTTGTGAGGTACTGGTGTAGATTTAAATAAAAATTTTATTCAGGTAACTGTTTAAAAACATAATCATGTTATTCTATATGTGAATGGGCAAGGTATAAATACTTAAATTTACTTATCACTTGATTTCCTAAGCAATTCTACATGCTATACCATACATTTCAGGATAATTATGACATTTCAAAATTTAGCATTCTTTATGTTAAAATAAGGGAATGGTATTAAAATATTCCATACATAATTCAATTTTCTCATTCCTTCAACACAGCAGATTGCATGTATTAATATCATTTCATTTGCAATCGAAGGGACGGTAAAGACAGGGAGCATTATAATCATAACATACCCCTGTCTATTTCAGACTTGACTAAAGTACAATGCCAATCCCTGTCACCTAACAGACAAAAACTTTTCAGTATGAATTGATTCATATTTACTGGGAAATCAAGTCATATTTAACACTAAACATTAGTAGGGATAACTTTAAATAACAAAAATCATTATTAAATACATTACTACAATAAATAGTGATACAGTAAAAATGAAAACATTTTTCAACAGTATTTAAAATAACAAAAAAAAAACAGTATTAATATATATTTGGGAGAAAATACTCAAAAATAACTTTAAATTTAACACACATTTAAAACATTACCTCATAAATATATAATCAAATAAATATTTAAAGTATTGAAATCAAGCCAACTTTGATACAACTTGGCTATATCTGATTTGGCTTCTTCCTCAAAGCAGTTCTTTCGCACGCAAATAAAATACTAAATACATTTTATAAGAGCAAAAGTTATACATTACTGAACAACAGCCAATCTTATGAAAGAAATAGCAAATATAACCTAAGCATATTCTTTGGTTAGATTGATAATATATAACTATTTAGTATGTTAACTTTTTAAAACACTCCCTTGTTTCTAAAACAATGTTTTCATAAAGCATTGGCCAAGTGCTCCAAATTATTACTTAATTATACATAAAGTTAACAAAATACTGGATCATATCCTTTATGATTACAATCACCTGGTATTATTATCCAATTATCAATCAGGAGCAGTTTATGGTAACACTATGTAACAAATATTAATATCAATTCAGAAAGAAAGCAGCAGTCTAATAAATCTCTCTTTAGAAATATGACATTATAATGGATAATTAAGGGAATACTTAGAAAAATATCACTACAGTAGTAAAGAATTCATATTTTTAAAAAAGTATTGAAAATTATCTAGTTTTGATCTGCTGAGCATATATAGTTACCATAGAAAGCATATTAGAAATGGTATAGCTAAATTTTACATTTAAAATTTCTTTTTCAGAATCAAAACATCATATAAGCAGAAGGGTAAAGGTATTGAAAGTTCAGAATATGACAATAGAAAATGACAGAGAGAATTAATATTTCATAGTTATATTGTACTTCAATGTTAATCAAGGTTTAATGTAACTTTAAACTCACTCTTATATAACCTAATGTTTATCTATTAATAAATAATAGGCTTCTTCTCCCGGACAGATTAGATATCATAGTTTTCCTTAAACATACCAACAGCATTCAGAGAAAAAAATTGGTTTTGTTGTCCTACTTATCCCCAGAAAGCAATACTACTTTCAACTTTTAGCCGAAGAAATACTATAAACGATATTTTACATCAGTCAGCAGAAATCAACTATATATTAAAAAGTTGAGTAATTTGAAATTCAATGGAAGAAAATCTAAAGATCAACAGTGACAGAATACTGCCATTTTCAATAATAAAAATGGATATGGTAAGATATAAAATAACAGTAACAAAATTCTTGAAGCAAACAAAGTTTATAGTTCTTGGCCCACTACCAAAGAATTACTGTGTTTGAACAGACAGAAACTGATCAAAAATATTGAAAGGGATGGTGAGAATAGATAGATTAGGGGGGAATCACTTATGTAACATTAGACTAACCATGATAGTATCATTTTTTAAGAAATTAAAGTAAGAAAAATAATATTTTGAATAAATGGTATAGTCATAGCATAACATTTACATATATAACATATATATGACAAACCTATTATAATGTTGATGATTACCACCCAAACACCCTAAATTTTAGCTTAACCTCATTCCTCTCTCAAAAAATATGTCATTCAAATATAAAGCTTTCTTCAAACTACAAGCAATAAAGAGATTTAGATTCCTGACCAAGCTCAATATAAAAAATATGCTTCAATAATGAGATAGTTTCTTTACGATTTACAAAAATTGAGTGTTCTTGAATGCATCAACTGCATCTCCTTTCTTCAAATTGTTAATGTCAAAAATTTAATTGTAAATTATTACTGTTAAGAATGTAAATGAATATCTTCTAAGACTGAATTAATTGTAACATAGACAAATAATAAACCATATTAAATTTATACTCAACATATTGGTTATGAATCATGCAGCAGTTTTGCAGTAAATGCTGCCTTTGGCTAGATTTTTTATTGGGCCTTTGCAAATATCCTTGTTTGGTCCTTTAGCTATACTGGCAGGTCCATGACGTAAAGTAAGATTTACACCTTTTGATAACTTCCCAGCTGTGTTTTGAACATAGCTCATATTAGGCCCATTCCATGTTACATAATCGACTCTGTAAATTAATGAGTAAAAAATTAGCCTAACATTTCAAATTTGATAGAAGTATGAGTGTGAATTTATTGTAAGATCATTCATCTAAGTAAGTCAATTCTTTGTTTGAAATAAAACTATTACTCAAAATATATCATGTAGCTTCATTGTGGATTAATAAACATCCATGACTTTAATACTTTATGAAAATTTAATATAATGCAATATTAGTTACTTTATTTGAAGTCAGTTTACAATTTTTTATTATTTTTAAGATATTATGAAAATTATTATTTGTGCAATGAACATCAACTCTGGAAAATTATTACCCATTATTACATTAGTAAGTAATTAATATTTTAAAAATTTTACTTACAGAAGTAATTCATCATTTGGACCTTTATGTAAATCAGGATTTGGCCCTGAAACTTTTGATAAATAAGGAGACTTGTGTTCTTTGTCTTCAGTAGTGCTAGTGCCACGCGAAACTCTGACAAGAATCAAAAAATTCAAAATTTCCAAGTTATTGAAATGAATTCCTTACTACTTTTGACACATATTTTTTTCAAACTTACTTGGGTACATCTTTTTTACCCTTTGCTCTTCTATGTTGTCCTTTCTCAGTTTTATCCAACTGAGGTTTCCTAACCAAGACAGACTTATGAGTAGGAGATGAAGTTAATGTCACTGGTCCAGATGATTGTGGTAGAGCAGAGGATTCACTTTCTGGAATTGGCCTACATGAAATAAAAATATAATTAGGCATTTTTTCAAGTAATAATCAATTAATGAATTTGCTACTGAGGAATTTATGCTAATTTCTCTCACATGAAAACTTGTTTACTAAATATGTCATCTTCTTGCCTACCTCACACCCTCCATCACTATCATCAAAATATATTTATTCCAAGCTTTGATATTTAACAAGATTTATTTTATTCGTTTTCATTATTTTAGGCAGGGTTGGCCTAAGGCTACTGCAACCTTTCCGGCCACAGTGGGCCAACACTAATGGGTATAAATTAACAACTAACTAACTAGGTAAAAATTATTAAATTAAACCATTGTGACTTATAAAAAAGAATTGATCACCATAATTATTCTGTTTTATGGTATTTTAGTATCTATTAAATAATTGTTTAAAGAGATTATGACAAGTAAATTCAAATTTATTTTCCAAAAGAAAATCTTAATTTTCCCTTATCCTTACCCAGACTAAGCCTCATGCAATCAATTTTGCATAGAGCCCTGCAATTTTTAGAATAATTTCTGAGTGATTAAATCCCTAGCCAACAATGAATTTTTGCAGTTTCAAATCCTTTTCCTGGTTAAAACTCTAATACAGTAATATTTTTCATATTGTTATTTAAAAACAGACTTTTTTATGACCAAGGAATGCAGCACCTACTGAAAAGGCTCCATGATGCCACAGATAAAGCCTAACTAGACTAAGTTCCTGTTTTTCTTTTCCTACTTTAAATTTTAAGAATGTCATCTAGTATCTCTATTCTAAGATATATTGAACTTAATACATTAAATAATTTCTATTATTTACCCAAATGAATTTGTTTGTGAGTAAACAATACATCTGAAGTCTAATAACAATTATTGAAATGTATATTAAACCTTGAAAAAGGATTAAATTACCACTCAACACTGATCAGAAAATTTCTATATAATACATATACTATACTGGATAATAACATCCAACTTCTGGATCATTACAGAGTGGTTCTAAGCTAAGAGCATTTATGTTGAGTATAAATTGATTACTGAGCTAAAAGATAAATTACATGGCTTTCCTTTATGAAGATAATATTTTGCGGAAGAATAACAATGGCACAATTACAGAGGCTGTCTTTTTGACTCAGCAGCCTAGAAAACTATATGATAAAGCCAATACTATATTAGGAAACTAAGAACATTCTGTAATAGACTGACTTTTGATGGCTAACTCTATTCATTATATATCCTTCTACTTGCCAAGGGTGTCAACTTAAAAAAAAATCCAATGTCCTAAACAGTCCTTTTATTCTTAATTAATATCAAGATTCTTTCAATCTTAAATAATGCATGCATACTATTACTAACCTATCTTTCTCCATTGCTTTAGATTCAGTTGTCTTTGCTTTACTTTCTTCTTGTACCATCATGTTGAGTATGTGACCAGCTCTTTCCTCATCATAGTCAACACTGTCTAATGCAATGGTGACAACTCGCTCTGGGATGTCCTTATATTTTTCTTGCAATCTACCCTTCACTAAAAGTAATATAAGCACTCCAAATAAAGTTTAAAATCAAGCTACAATATTACAATCTAAAAAAGTAATTCAAAACACACAAAAAACTATTGATAATCAGTTACATTAAATATAGAAATTATAATCAGCAGTGAGAAAGGTTAATAGGTATAATAGAGAAAAGTGGGCTATATATCTATATGATACAAACGTCCAGCCAAATCTATGCAGGCCACGTGCTCACAGATTTTTTAAGTAATGGCTCATTTGATCTCACCTTGGAAAAATAGGAAACCAATCCTACATATCATGGGTTCGATTCTAGGCCTCAAAATTGGACTTTCCCCCTTAAGAATGCATGGGCCTGATTTTCAAAGATTGTTAAAAAATACATCCCAAGCACATAAAACAATTAAAATTCGTCGATCTGTATTTATCCCCAACTTATATAAATTTTTTCTACTTATTTAGTGTTGTTAGTCATTGGTTTGATGCAAGGCTCAATTGAATTTCCCCCATTTGAAATCATGGGAGGCAGATTTAAATATTTTTTTAGTTATTTATTTTGCAGATGGACAGCTTTAACTTTGCAAGGCCATAGCAGTTATAATTATCTTTTATAAGAAAAAGGATCATACCACAGGAGGTCACGAGTTCAATTCTAGCAGGCATTTAAATATTCACCTTAAGGAATACGTGGGAAAATTAGAACACATTTCGAGGCACTTCAAGATATTTTTTCTTAGGTAGTTCTTAATAAAACGGGAATCTTAGCGAATTATTATATGGTAGTCTTGTTATAGATTGGCCTTCGATGGCCTTGGAAAAATTCTGCCATAAGAAAAACTTGAAAAATCGAACTTTATTCTTGAATTACTGACTAAATAACTTAAAATAGCATTGATATGCTACGAATAGCACTAAAATACTTTTGGCGACCTAAAGTTAATGTATAGTAAGTTACAAGACCTATACATATAAAATATTGTTTTCAAAATGACAAAAACTTGATTGTTTTCAATTTAAATGCTTAATATTTAAATACTACCAATAATACTAAAATGTTTTTAGTATTATTGGCAGTAACGTTGAAGTATCACATATGTATGCCATGATATGTGATACTAATTCCCGATTGTGAACTTCTTTAGCAACAGTTTAATTGAATTCATGGAAAGGATGAAGAACACAAGAAAATTTGTTCAATTACTTCAAAGGTAATAAAATAGTCACAAACTTGAATATGAGCTCAAAATGCATCCAATTTTAAATTGGTACAGTTAAAAAAAGCACAAGTCACAATAGATCTTTCAGGAACTGGAATTTTTTTTAAATATATCTTAAGCTCCAAAATAAGTTAAACATACTTTTCTGCTTTTCCTCTTGACTCTTCATACGAGGAGGTGGGGTTGGAACAACAGTTTTGGGCTTAGATTCCTCTTCCTTCTTCCTTATTGTAAGTCTTGGTGGTGGTGTATCTCTTTTTTCAAAACCAAGTACTAAAAGTTTTTCAGTTGCTTTTTGAACATTATTATCTGCATTACAAAGTATGTCAAGAAGAAAAGTTTCCTCCACTGTAGGAAATACACTCTTCAAGTACCTGAAGACAAACAATCAAGAAGTTATTATAGTTAACAAATATATTAAAAAGTGAAAGCAACATGCTGATACAATTACAAGTAAATACAAATGACTTCAAAATACTTTATTCAAAATACATTAAAGAGAGCTAACCATATAAAATAAAGCAATCTATAGTATGTTTCTGTTCAAACACACAGTCTACCAAAAAAATCATGAACTGTAATCTATTGAAGGATAAAATAAATCACAAAAAACAAAATTAAAATTTACCAATTGAACATCTATTTCCACCAGTATCAGATAAAAAAACATGCACACCAGGACCATGCCACTAGTTTTAACTGCATAGAGTATCACCTACACAAACAGTAGATTCCATTACAGGGTATTACTTTAAGCTAATGAGTACAAGTTGATACTGGTTTCCATACAAACAGCTACTACAGCAAATAGCACAGCATCACATTTCCTGTATGAAAGAAAATAAATCTTACTACCATAAAAAATAAAAATCATTCATTCAGATGTTCTTCTCAAAACATGTAATTATAAATAAAACACGAAAATACTACCAAATATTTGCAAAAAGTACAACATGCAGATATGAATGTATTGATCATCTGAAATTAACATTTACTAAACTATATAAAAGTTGGAGAAACGACCACTATCCAAGTGCTGTAAACATCTATTGTGATTTTGAACCTAAGAGATAGAATGCGTTATGTTAATGTACACATGAAGACAGTATAATCTCACAAATGATTTAAGTAAATTTTCTAACGAACATATTAATTTTGTTCCAAAAATGTTTCATCCACTCCATATTACTTTATACTTGTTCCCTATCTGAAATACTCAAGCTGAAAGATTATGAATAGCCTTCAAAAAGTTAAAGTTTAAGATAACTCATAATTAAACCAATCCCTTAAAACATTGAACAGCTAAAAGCTGAGACATTAATTCTATAAAAATAAATTGCTTTTCAGCATAGATTTATCATCAATTTCATTACTTTACAATGTAAATATTTACAGAGTTGATTCAGCATGTTTGATGTGCAGTGATGGAATTACAAAAACTGGTGACTTCAATAATCAAATTAAGAATCTGCAGCTGTAAATTCACTCCCTAAATAATATGATTTTCCCTTTAGAATGATAAATTATTAGCACATGGAAAATGCAGTCTAATTTAATATATAGAGGGATTAATGAAAAATTTATTAATCTAATGAAATGTGCAAACAACCAAAAACTATTTCATATAATTCTTTGTAAACAACAATGTGATAGTTTATCCAACTTTAAAAATAAAAATAATATGGGAGCTCAGTCAGGAATCTTGTAAACCTCAGCTTCATCTTGGGGGAAGAGTGAGGACGAGGAGAATTTCTGAAGGCATCTGCCACTCTCTGAGATGCTATAAATGCACCAGCAGTTCCAGAAAAAGGCCGGATAACTGGACTACCTCCACCTGACACTGGCGCACGGGTAACACCAGCAGCTATAGCAGAAGGGGGAGGAGTTGCCAACCCATAAGTGGATATAATTCCAACACCAGGTTGATAAGACCTGACACCACCAAGGGGAGGAGTAGCAAAAGGGCCAGGGGTGCTGATAGGATGCTTCTCCACTTGCAGAGCACTCATCACAACTGTTTCACGATTGTGATACCTGCCAGAAAGGATGAATAGCATATATGAACTTAATAGATAACACACACATACAGGATTCTGAGGATGAACCACCACCAGATGGACATAAATCTGTGATCTAATTCTTTTTCCTTATAGATAGAAAGTAAAATGTCATTTTTGCCTAAATTAACAAATATCATATCTTCTCTATCAGGTGAAATTTAAAAAACTTAGGAGTTAGGAGTCAAAAAATGATGGAGCTTTCGAAAAATTCTTGTATAAACAGAGATTTATACTGATAAATCCAAAATTAGTGATTGAAAATAATCGTCTACAATGGTTTGTAACTTGACTCTAGATGGAATCCTTTCAATAAATAAGAGAATATACATAAAGATATATACTGTCAAGTCAAATCTATGATAAACATGATTTAAAAAGAAAAGATAAGAGAAAATCCTCCCTTATGATACTGCATATTTGATTGAAAATCCATGAAATCATGATTTTTTAATTTCTAAATTAAAAGAGAGTTTCAAAATAGAAAGCAAAATAATCAATTACTGATTATGAAGTTATATTAAAAAGTATGTATAACAGTTACCACATTTCATAGTTATCAGTAATAAATCATCATGGAAACACATCCTTAGATCTCAGGTTAAAGGAAAGCCAATGTGGCTGGAATAATATCAAGTCTTTAACGGATGTGATGAAAGTCTAATAGCATCAGAACTCAAATACATATCTCCCAATTGCTGCTTGGTTGCTCTAGCTATTCAGCTCTCTACCCAAAAAATTTTGAACACTCTAATAAGGGATACTTTGTAAGCATAGGCATTGTATGATTATTCCAGCCACATGGGCTTTCCACCCATAATCACTTTCCACTTTTCCTTGTGTTCCCTAAAGGATTCATAACTCTTGAAATCACTTTGTATGGTCGGTACCTTAACAGGCCATGATAGAATACAACATCAAATAGGAGGATGTAACTACAATGCTCATGCCTATAAAGTATCCCTTAACACCAAGTGTAAAACTTTCACCAAGATAGCTCAATGACTAGAGCAACTAACAGGAAATTTGGGTCTGAGTCCTGGTTCTGTCAGCCTTTTTTCACATGTTTAATACTTGGGATTTTAGATTAACTGAATTAGTTAAATAGTTCCCTCTTGATATACTTTTCCTGGCTCTTTTTACTATCACAGTAATAATACCTGAAATTAATATTAATAAATTACATAAAAATAAGAAACATATATATATATATATATATGTATCAGCTTTATTTTTAAGACCTAGAAGGAAATATTGCACATTAACACAGAAAACAACTAGTATCTAGTACAAATAATCATGATATATTACGAATAGAGTGAACAGAATATCTAACGGAAGTAAATTCATTTACATCATTATAAAGTACAGAATAAGTTTATTTCACAGTTCATGATATGGGACTCCATAAAAATTGTCTTACCTCCTAAACATGACAAGTAATAACTTAACAAATTAATTATAGTGTTGAAAGATTATCTTCAGTAAAATGTGTAATAGGAAATGAAGCACTGCATCCATAAAAAAAACTTAGAATCTATAAATTTCCCAGTATCCTAAATAAAACTGCCAATTTGACAATAATAGATAAATTACACCAATTAAAAATGTATTAAGTAAACAGATTTCATAGAACTTTGAATGAAAAATGTTGAATGGGCTTTCCTAAATATTTTCTCTAAGGAATCATGATATATTTCAAAATTACAATAAATAATACTCACTTTTTTAAAAGCTCTCGAATGTGGCCTTCCCCAACTGTAGGAAACATTGCACTAATTTTTGCCACAGACTGCTCGGTATCATTATTCATGACCGTTTCCGACGTTTGATATGGCGCTGGTGGTGGAATGTTGGAAGTAACTGGATGGAGAGGTACATAGGCTCTACCAGGAATAGGACTCGGTCGTACATTTGTAAGATCCTACAAAAGAATTGGCCCTCCCGTTATCTTCAACTTTTTAACAAATTGTACAATACCAACTTAATTATACATTTTCCAGAAATAACATTTATTACATACACTAGTATTTAATTGATATTTAAGGCTACCTAATAATATATTAAAAAGATATTTTAAGAAATAAATAATAATTACTTGGAGGGGTACATCTTGAGGAAGAACAGTAATTGGAGTAGCTGAGTGAACTACTTGAGGAGCTCCAGGAAAAAAAGGCCTGTACCTGAGTCTGGGATCTTCCCATGTTGTTGTCTGAGTAAAATGATTTATAAAATAGCTGTAGAAAGAAACTAGATTAATAAACAAAACTAAAAATAAGAATATAAAATCAAAAACTGAATGCATGAACTTCATTGTAAATAATGATATCTTAATAACTTACTATCGCCCTAAGCGATGGTCATATTTACATTCCCAACCCGGAGGCAGTGATGCAGCGGGTATAGGATCCGACATTTCCAATTACAACACTACCATTCATCGACTTCTTCTTGAACCCAGCGTATTTCGCATGTCAAGTATTGCTGCCAAGCATCGAGTAGTGCGCGAAATTAGAAAACCTCGGTGATCCGATTTCATTGCTTCTCAATTTTCATAATCATTACGTTTGATAAGAAAGGTCTTTTTGATAATTCAGATGTGTTAAGCTTACCTACTTTATTTTAACTTCTCATCAATAAACCTGATCAATGCTTACAGAACTACTCATTGGGACTCAACCCGCATGCTTTTTTAATGTTAACGTAATGTTAACTTTTCGTTGTGAAATGTATTCCCTCTTTCGATGTAGATCTTGAACATTTATAGAAGTTTTTTCATCATGATATGCATTCGATCTATTGATATAATTTTCAACTCAACTATTTCCCGCTTAAGTAAAATTAGTGAACTGACTATTAACCCTATTAACCTTTTTCGTGCTGAGCCTCTTCACTTGTTAATTGTGAAAAATGCCGATATCCTAATCCTAAGAAATTGTAGCAACTTGGAGAAAATAATAATATAAAGCATTTACGTGTTTTTATACTGTATTTTAAATAGTTAGGTTAAGTAGTTAATAATATAGCATTCTTTATATTTAAATTAACATTACCGTATTTGACGGCATATAAGACGCACTGGCATATGAGACGCACCCTCATGAAGTAGGCCACACACAAGGAAAAAAAGTTTAAATAGTTCGTGCGACAGCGCGGTACTACAATAACATAATGACCCACTACTGCTCTGTTTCCATGCAATTTGGCGTAATTTAACACTCCTAGTCTATACTGAATGGTATGGCATAATCTTTTGTTACTCTAGTCATATTACCGAGGATATTTAAAAAAAAATAGTTTTAAGCACCGATACCTTCCTGTATAAGACGCGGGTAGAATTTTTAAGAACTAATTCAGGAAAAAAAGTGCGTCTTATATGCCGTCAAATACGGTAATAATAGAATTTTGAATAAATCTGGAAAAAATCATGAAACATTTAAAAACTAATAACTGCATTACTTTTTCTCATCCTCAGCACAGACTAATCTCAATTTATCAAGGAGTAGCATTAGGGTGTTTTCCCTGTTATTAGATTTTTGCATTTAACATGTAAGTTAAACCATGCATGTACTATGCACACTTTTAGTAAATAGTTAGTTAAACCATGTATATACTATGCACACTTTTAGTAAATAAAATAAATTAAGTAATCCCAATCAACAGGGTCCAAACAGTTATCTTGGATGGATGAAAGGTCCATAATGATTACAAATAAATGCTTTGAAGAGACAGATATCCCCAAGTAACCCAAATTATCTCTAATGAATCAAACAACTGCACTAAAACACATATGTTCAGCAGCAGACCAACGGGTTACAACACTTCTGGTATTCATTGAAAAGGGAAATAAACTCAACAGATACGTAAATTTTTAAAGAGAGCTGTTTCCCAATGCAAAATTAACAAATTATGGTATTATTTAACCTCCACAAACAATATTTAAAATGGGAACAGAAATAATTTAATCTTGCTATATAAAGCAGAGAGTGTACAATTTCAATAGTTCAAAAAACATTAAACATATTATGTAAATGCAATCAGTTATAGCAAATTGAAAATTGGACTACTTTAGAGTTAATAATTTGGCTTATTTTATTTAAGTTATTTTACACTGTTCAATGGACACCATATGATTCACAACTGTCTATTCAGCATACCTTTTTAACCTTTCCTGTGTTTGCTTATATTTAATTTCCTTGACTTTTATCAAATCTCTGATTAACAAATATATTGATTAAATTCTGTTATACATTTATAAAAGAGAAAATAAGATAGCATTTATATTTAAGTGAAATTTGTAAGCTATTGCAACCAAGCATTGCTGTCGGTGGTACCAGAAATATCCTTTATTGTATCCTATGTAATATATCCTGAATGAAGACTTGGACTGAAATGCTTCATGGATTACCTGGATAGAGATTATGATATAGTAATATTTCCTAAGAGTACAATCCATTTCCAAAAAAAATTAAATATCACCATCTCATTTAATGTAATTGATTTATAATAATCCATTCATAATTAGATATGTTGTTTATATTAAATGGAAACTGAAATTTTTGTAAATTAAACAAGAATTATTAGGACAAGGGAAAGCTTAAGATAAAGAAGGTATATGAGTTTCCCACAAAAAATTGCTTTTAATGAAAAAACTGGTTTGGGTGTTACACCATCTTCAGGTTACAAAATAAAAATTAGTTTTGAACATGCACACACATGGGTGGTGTACTTTTGGAAGAAACTTGGAAACATCTTTAAGTCAAAATAACAATGGAACTGACTAGGAAGGTCTTCAATCAAATCATTCTACCTATCTTAACATAGGGAAATGAAACATGGGTTCGAAATGCAATAATTCAGCAACTACAGACAACACAAAGAAGTACAGAGCTCTGCATGCTTGGAATCACAAGAAAGTATGGGAAGTTGATTGCTCAGACCAAATACAGAAAAGTCTGAACATGTTGCTGGAATAAATTAAAACCCTTGGACATCCGCACAACTAATTTATCAAAAGATGAGAAGAGACCATCAAGACCAAAGGACTGGAGTAAAGATATCATCAAGTACTAAGGAATAACATGGCAAAGAGAGGCTCAAAAAAGAGAGAGTTGGAAAATGCTTGGGGAGATCTACATCAAATGTCAGGTTGAGAATTTATGATGATGATATATAAAAGTGTAATCAGAAGAGGAGGTGGAAAAGTAAGGGATAATAGTAAAAACAGCAGTTGCAATAGGGTAAAAAGCAGTACATGCAAGTATAGAGAGATGAAACTTTGTCTGGAGGCTGATGTATTTTACATAAAGCCCTGTATTGCAGCACTGGTTGTTGACTTTGAGCATACAATTCATGCTGCTTAAATACTCCAAGCATTTAACAGATTTGAAAAAAGTCAGCAGAAAGCAAGATTCAAACTCATTGTCCGATCTCCCATTATTGAAGAGATTGAATGTTATAGCTAGATAGCCAATTGTTACAAAAATCAACAATCCAGCAAATAGGAGATATGGGTTCAAGATCCAGTTCTGGTTCCATTTAGAATTTAGATCAACATTCAAACAAAAATAAAGTTGGATACTAGAATAGATTAATAAGATTGAATTTACTTATTTTTTCCAGCACATTTTGCCCAAGGTAACCAAGAGTGACCTGACACAAACAGAACCAGACAACCAACTTGAACTACGCGTCCATCATCATCTTGGCTGCTGTAAAGGAAAATCCCACAAAGTTGCTAACAGCCACAGCCTAAAAGTAAAATATGCAAGACACCTATAATGATTCCTCCTATACATCCTTCTATTAGCATCCTGCTTATATTATTGATGGGAAAATGATAAGCTAGCTAAAGAAGCCAGGGTTAATGAAAGAAACCAAGAGACCTGGACCTGAAGCTTAAGAGACTACATTCTCTATGGACTGCCAAAAATACATATGAGTAATACCACTCAGACATATCCTTAACTCCCTTCAGGTCCTCAACCCACTCTGTTCAAAATATGTAACAATTATATATATTAAAAACAATTTATTTCCTACTCAATGTAATTACAACAATATCACAGACGAGCACAACAAATATACAATATTATACATATTGTAGATTAAAAATACATATATACACAAACAAATGTTTCTCAAAAAAACTTTTTCCAACAATAAAAACACAGATTTACAGCCTCTCTCTGACACTTTAATTTTTTAGAATGATTACTGAGATACATAATCGTTTCAGGAATGATAACTTAGAAGTAAGATTGTTTAGGATGCTTCTCTAGTCTTATAAGAGGACCTTTAGGACTGCAGCACAGGGTATTGGATAAAACCGGTATGGATGTGTAGCTTAGATAACCTATATATTTATAACAACCTGAAAATTATAGGGGCCAATACTCCCTCGTTTCCTTGTAATTAATGTTTAAAAATTGTCAATCCTAGCCACTTACTATGTAAACCCTAAGGACCCCACCCATCAAACCAATGATACTTATGCCAGCAGTTGAACAGGCTAGCACTACGCCACCGTTTGCTTGTAGATTTCTGGTTGCTGCGGGGTTTATATAGTGAGAGGCTAGACTTCACAATGTTAAATTATAAGGAAAAGAGGGAGCATTGACCCCATAATTAATGTCTAAGCTACACATCCATACCAGTTTTATCCAAAATCCTGTGCTGCTGTCCTAAACGTCCCCATGTTAGATAAGAAAATGTGAAAGATAATTTTGCTTGGAAAGCCCACAGGGCTAGAAAAATCCCAGAATAATAGAATAATCCCAGGATTTTCATATATGTGAAAAAAGTCAGTAAGGACTGGGACTAGAACCCAGATCTCCTGATTTCTGGTTGGTTGTTCTAACCAATTAGCTATCTGCCCAGATCATTCAGACATAATGTTAAGGGATACTGTGTAAGCATAGGCATTGGAAGTTTGTCTACTTAGGACATCATCAGCTCCCATGTATTGTCTCATGTCTCTTGAGGTCGCATTTGCGAACAAACCCCTTCCCGCACTGTGCACACTCCCATGGCTTTACCCCAGTGTGGATCTTTACATGGCGTGTCAGTTGATTGTTCTTGAGGAAGCCCCTTCCGCAGCGCTCACACTGGAATGGCTTCACACCTCTGTGCAACATCAAGTGTGCCTCCAGGTCGTAACGACGGATGAACTGCCTGGAGCAAGACTTACATTCATATGGCTTGCGTTCTGAGTGCGACATAAAGTGCTCACTCAAGGAGCTCTTACGATAAAATTTGCGTCCACACTGCTCACACCCAAAGCGCTTCTCCCCAGAGTGCACCACCAAGTGTGCATTGAGGCGCTCTTCAAGGTCAAAGCACTTTCCACATACTGTGCACTTGAAGGCACCATCTGCTTGTGCACGGCGATGTCTGCGGATTCTAGTGGTGCACTGTTGAAACATGAAAGAAGAAACATATATTTGGTAAATGTTAAGGGATTTTGTTTGAGTAATCGTTAGAATGTAAGAAAATAATTATGAGAAAAGAAGTGTATACAGAGACACCAGTGGAGCAGACATATTCTGAGGTAGTGTCTCACAGTTTATAAGAGACATTGACTCTCTGAGTAAACAAATGAATACTTATAACACTGATATATTTATAAATTATGATCAAATTTTGTGATAAATTCAATAAAAAACTAAAAATTATACAATTATATATTCATTGGGAAACAAATTAAAATTTATAATAATGAAAAAAATTTTATCCTTATTTGAAACAATATTATCATTTATTTATTTATTATCATATAATTTATCAATTAAAAATTTTTCTTTTACTTCATTTCCCCAACCTGTTGTTCGTCTTCTACAGAATTCTTCTCTTCTTTTTCGGTCTTGTAGTCAAGGGATTCGTGGATTTCTATCTGCGGAAAAGAAATATTATTTAACATATTATATTAAAAGTAAATTGAATTCATGAAAGGAAAATTGACATTCTCAGAATAATATTCAATTAAAATATCCCTACAACAATCAAAAAAGATTTGTGTAAACATACTTGAGGTTCGTGTATCTGGTTTCCCATGACTACGGAATCGTTTCCGAAATAGTCTTCTCCTACCGACTTTACTATCATCTGAAAGGGTTAATTATGATAATATAAGTTTTCAGGGTAATGCAAAAAAAATACAACCTGTGACTGACCGTCACGATTATTGTTAAATGAAAGAGCTGTACAAACTTAAAACTAGACAGATTACAAAACCGAAATGATTTCTGTTGAACGGTCTATACAAAATAATATTCTGGAATTATACATTAAAATCTTTTCTTATATAACCTCGTCTCGTATCATATACACACATCTCTTCTTAAATATACTTGATTTAAGTGTTTGTGCGAAGTGGATAATGCGCCTCGGAATATCACTTTCATCTCAATATGTGATTGAAAAAATAAAAATTATTCATGAAATCTCACGTCTTTCTTTTCCCTCAACGACATCAATTCTTTATTTGCTCTTTGAGCGTTTCTTTTGTAGATTTCAAACTCTTTGACGACTCCCAAACAGCTTTGGCAGATGTGTTCCGGTAAACCGTCGTCGACGGAAATCTAAATATAACATTTGAATTGCATATTTAAACATTAAATGATTTAAAAACTAATTTAAAAGACTTGAAACTGATTTAAAGGCCATTTTGTTCAATGCAAGCCAATATTTACAAACAAAAACTCACATCTAGGTCGTACACAAAGTTGATCGATTCATAAATTGGAGTTTCAACGGAAGATTGACACACATAAATGTTGCTGCAATTGCAACTACTACTAAGGCATATTCTGCAAATTGATTTTACTTCAGTTTCCGACATTTTTACGCATTAATTCATTCATTTACTATTCGTGAATAAGTATTTGGAAAAAGGTAAACAACTTTTAAGACGACAGGTCGCCGTTGCGCCATGACGAACGAATAGCGAAAATGATCAGCGCGAAACATATAGTCTTAAAATATTTAACTAGTTAAATGAGTATATAAAGATATGAGAATGTAAAGGAAACTGTTGGCTATATAGAGCATGAGAGCGAAGTAGAGAAACTTTAAGTATATGAGAGGACCACAGAATATGTAAATCATTTTGAGTGAATATAAGTTGTGTTGCTGTGCGCAATTCTTGCCTGATGTAATATGATAATATTTAAGGAAGTGGGGTAGAAATTTGGGTATAGAGATCATTGAATTTTGAATGGTAGTATTATTTGCTTCGGGCATTCCAGGAAAGAAGTTTAACTAAAGAATCCATTAATGAAGGCTTCCGAGAAGAAGATGAGGATTTTCTCTTGGGTGGATTGAGCTCCCATGACTTGTTTTGAATTAATTGATGATAGTATGAATGATTGGTGAGAAGTGAGAGATGAAAAAGGAGATGATTTTGATGAAAAAGTGGTTGGAGGTCGTTGGGTAGTATGTCGGTTTGCAGTGGAGTAAGGTGAATAGGAGTGAAGGTTGGGGAAGGCTTGCGTGGAATTTATATCAGGGACGACGCGTGAGTTTTATGCTTTTTCAATTAACTTTCTTCTCGATTCCTTTTATAATGCGCAACCTTTATATGTTGAATTTTGGGCGTTACTGCATTGAATACGTTTACGATGGTGTAAGTATCTCTAAGCTCGTGAGCTTCTCCGCAAATACTAATTTGGGAATCATCTTGCAGTAGTTCCTAGTGTGCCCAAAAGATAAACATTCGAAACATTGAAAAGGTTCGATTCACTTGATGTATGGCGTGTCCTCAAGAATACCAGAGATTTCGGTGATTTTCGTGATTCTTGTCTCATCTTTTAAGTCTTTACTTACTCTACTACTTTTTCCACAGAATGGTGCTTAATGATAAAATCTACATTACACTCAGTGGGGAATTGATAAATAAAATACTCTACTCCTTCTTTTTCAGAAAATCGATGGAAATATTGTAGACGGTGACCGAGGTGCATTTAATGAGGATATCAGAACCAGTGAGATGACAAAAAAGGGGGTATTTGGTTAGTTTCTTTAACCCCAGGATGGTAATCTTTCGGTAGATAAAAAGCTTCATTTTTATGGATAGGGTTGATGGTTTAAAGGGGGTAGGAGCTGTTGGAGAGGTTTCAGTGTTTGAGATGGAAGGGGTAGGGTGTGTTTAGGTAGAAGGAGGATGGGTGGCAGTAGAAGTGGTGGTAGAGGTGGAGGTAGTGTACGGTAGTGGTGCCATCTGATCAGGAATAGTGGTAAGGGGGAAAGGAATTGGAGGTAGTAATGAGTGTGGGTATAGAGGAAGGTAGAGGGTGGAATACATTTACTCTGAATAATCTTATAATCATTATCACTGGGACATTTGGAATGGGATTCAACAACACCACTCATTACTATTTTGATACTATTTGTTGTTGTTGATGTGACTATATGTTGATTACTATTTTTTAATTAATTAGTTGTTATTGTTGTATTCATATAATTTTTTTAGGGTTATGAAAACAATTTTGGATAACTTAGAATCAGAATATACTTCTTGTTACTATGTTTGAATTGGCTAGTTACAGTCTAGAATCTGAGGAAAGTGCTTGCTTTTATTATTCAGTGAGTTAGAATTATTATGGAATAGCTTGTAAATGTATAAAAGAAGTAGAGACTTATTTAAAACAATATTGGACTGTCAGGAAACTGAGAGAAAATGTTACTTTCTTTTAAATGTAAAGTTATTCAATCCATGGTGCTTGTTATTATTAATAAGGGATTAAAATAATATTTTGTTGCTTAGATATTGAATTAACTGCATGTTATTATGTTCTAATTCTGTAGAATCAATCCATACTTCTTTGAATAATAAAAAACACAATTAGATTACCATGTAAATAATGAAATTATTTGTTGGAATGTTTTTACTTGAAATAATTTATTAAGAATTAGGAAGGTAAATTCTTAGGCTAGGAGGAAAAAAAGGTTTTCATAAAAAGAAGAATTCATCAGTCATCAACTTGCAAGTTCTTGAAGACATTGTTCTCTGGAAAACGAAAGAAAAAGACCTTACCTCAAGACTTCAAGAACTAAACTCAAAAGTACATTACATAGGAGTAAAAATCATCATCAAAAATCTTTGGTATGAAAACCAAGCTGACATGAGATTCTTTTATCAAGATTTGATAAAAATTTAATTCATTATCTTCCTTAAGGAAGATAATGAATTAAATTCTTAGAATACATACAAACAATACAACTGATAACCAAAGGGATTAAAATAAGATGAATTGAGTAGATGAGACAAGCTTCACTTAGTACCTATGAAAGGAATGCAGACATAATACATGTTTTACATTACAGAAGAGAATGGTCTTCAACTAGACATGTTAACTGTACTGACTTAAATAGGTGCTGTAAAAAAACACGTTGAAAATATGCAAGTACAAATAAAATACTTCAAAGGCTACAAAGAGATTGATTGAACGGATTGCTTCACATAGAAATCCATGGGATGGATGGAAAACATAACGCTTGATGGTGAGAGGTTACTGACATCATCAGAAAGTTAAAATTCCAGGTTAAGATGTCGATAGGTTATTTATGTTATAATATATGTTGATTAACTCTCTACTAACGTGTTATGAGAAGATTCCAGGGAAAACATCGATAGATAAACGTAAAGTAGAAATTAATAGAATTAAACAAAAAAAACATTTGTTCCAAAACACCCCCTATAAAGATAAAGGCAATAATAAAATACACATATTATACTTTTAAAGAATAAAAGATGATACTAAGAGATGATATACCGTTTATCAGCTCATTAACACAAAAGAGGGAAAAAGTCTTGCATTCGTTATTTCCCGCTTATCTTCCACAATGCCAAGAGTGGCTATTCCTTGCTAAACGCTGCAATAGATGGCATTGAAGTTTGTTGTACTTTGAATACGATAGCAGAAATGGCGGATACTGCAGGGAACTGGTGTCTCATTGAGAGTGATCCTGGAGTTTTCACAGAATTAATCAGAGAATTCGGTAAATCATTTTGATGATTAAATAACCTTTTTACTTGCATGTAATATTTTCTTTATTAATAAAATGTATATGATGTGTTGAAAACGTCTGTGTGCTGCAATGATGACCGGTATTTTTTTGATGAATCTAGGTGTTAAAGGAGTCCAAGTGGAAGAAATCTGGAGTTTAGCTGATGAGCTGTTTGCAAATTTAAAGTAATTTGAATATTTAAATTTATTAAATGATCCAATATTTTGTTATTTCATCATTTTCATTTTAATTATTCAGACCGATCCATGGGTTGATATTCCTCTTCAAATGGGTCCAAGATGACGAAATTTCTGGTTCCATTGTTCAGGATAATAGACTGGAGAAAATATTCTTCGCCAAACAGGTAAGTTCCTTTTTTCATTCATTTTGCATTTTCATGAAAATCGTTCTTATCTTATATTTTTACTTTAAAGGTGATTAACAACGCGTGTGCCACACAAGCAATCCTAAGCATACTTTTAAATGCTAAACATCCGGATATTCAACTTGGTTCCACGCTTACCCAATTTAAAGAATTTTGCCAAACATTTGATGCCAACATGAAGGGTTTGACGTTGAGTAATTCTCAAGTAATACGCTCAGTTCATAATTCTTTCGCCAGGTATGTCGCTCGTATACCAACTTAGGATGTACTTAAATTATAATTTAAATCATACTAATTGTGTGATTCCTCACCAGGCAAACATTGTTTGAAATTGAGTCGAAAATGGCTTCGAAAGGGGAGGAAGTGTATCATTTCGTAGGATATATTCCCATAGACGGCCGACTCTATGAATTGGATGGTTTGAAGGATGGACCCATAGATCTGGGTGCAATCAATCCAGATTCTGATTGGCTGGACGTTGTTCGACCAATTATAGAGAAACGAATTAAGAAGTTAGTGGTTAAATACATTATGTAAATTATCTTTGTCAACCTTTCCCACCTAAAAAATCTCTCCCTTTATGTAGGTATAGTGAGGGTGAAATTCACTTCAATTTGATGGCAATTGTATCAGATAGAAAACTAAACTATGAAAAGCGAATATTAAGTATTCAGAAACAAATGGAGGTAAGTTCGAGTTAATTATCTTTTGTAACAAAAGATAATTAACAATAAAGTTTCAGCAATCATACATAAAGAAATTGAAAATAATATACTTTGGTTACTACATAACCAATCGAAATCTAGTATTTATAGATATCTGATATAATAAATGTCTTATTTTAGGAAAGTGGCATGGAAACTGATGCTCAGCAAGCAGAAATTTCAAGGTTAAGGATGCTGATTGAAGAAGAGGAGGCCAAAATGAAGTTATATCGAATAGAAAATATAAGGAGGAAGCATAATTATCTCCCTTTGATTGTTGAGATACTAAAAATTTTGGCAAAAGAAGGGAAGCTCCTTCCTTTGTATGAAAAGGCAAAGGAAAAGGTTTTGGAAAAAGAAAGTAAAAAGAAAATTAAAGCTCAGTAGAGACATTGTTGGAAATGGAGTGATATATTTCTCTAAATTGTAACTGTATACATGTTTAATTTTTTTAATATATATATTCAATTCTATGAATTTATTGTATATTTTTTTAAAAATATTCCTTCTTAAACCTCTGTCTTTAATGAGCTCTATATCAAATTTAATTTTAATCAGTTTTCAATATTTTAATCATACAGTTAAAAATTGTTCGAATTTTAGTTTCACTGACTTCTTCAACTATGAAACATCTGTACTAGTTTGTGTGCCCAAAACTATATGTAGAGCTACTAAACAGCTTACTCATTAATATCATAGTCAAGGAAGTGAGGATAGTTAGAATAAGGTGACATACATAGTATATATTAGTTTTGTTATTGCTATGGATGTTTAATTATGAATTTGTCACAAGTTTTTGACATTTTCATTAATACATTACAAAAATAAGGTAATGAAGTCCTAACTTCCCATCTGTTGGTGTAATACAAAAATGGGATGAGATGAAATACAAAAATGCATTATCATCTCATCCCATGCATGAGGTACGAGTGGCATTTTGGATTTAGCATTTTGGCATCCTATCCTCGTATGATAGGATGCCAAAATTTATGTTATACCATTTGATCTGAATCATCTCAATATTGATAAAAACATTAATTTCAACCCTAAATGAACTTGCAACGTCAAGTAATTAAGATCTTTTTAAATCAACTGTTGGTTGACTTTAATTGAGTATTGTATGGCTTTGAATTCACCAGTGAGATTGAACAATGATAAAATTACTCGTAAAAGAAATTGTATTTTTCAAAATTATACTTTGAGTAGCAATAAATAACAAGGGAGTATAAACCATTAAGAACATTTTTGATGGTTTCAGTTAAAATTTTCCCCATGCTCTACAATATTATCACTGAATGAAAGAAGGCCAAAAACAATTGAGGCTTTCCATTTCAACAATTCTGCAGAAATAGAATATACAAAAGCTCATAACACCCCATGTATATCTGAGAGTTGCATGTGGGTTGTCTGATGGTTTATTCAAAATAACCTCATCAGCCAAATTGTGAATAGAATTGACAGCTTTCCACTTAAAGTGACATCAAAGGCAATGGAGTTGGTATCACCATATTTAAGTTTCTGCTACTTGCAAACTGAAAGATTTATGTTGCAGTATACCATGAGACATGCAAAATTGGAGCCTTCTACCTACAGAGGGTAGTGTTACATCTAGTTCCTCACCTAATATGGAGAACAACAAAAATTCAGAATTGTTATTTTTTTGAAGGTCCATATACCAGTTATTATATTTTTTTCTAAAATTTATAGTGAAGAACACTTTTGACAAAGATAAAACATTTCAAAATGAAAGAATATTTTCAAGTGGAGTAATCTTATAATAATAGATGAAAGCTGATGGATAAGATTAACAAGAGTGGTTGAATTATATTCTAATCATTGTTGTTTTTTTTCTTATTAGTGGCATAAAGTTTCGCCTAATAAAGACCCGTGTATGTACGTAAAGTCTGAAAAGGATGAATTGGTAAGAACCTTAAAATACAACATTGTATTAACTCCTTAAGAGGTTAACTTCTGCATGCCATGCTATCTTTCATATTTAGGAATATAAGGAAGTTACATCTTGTTAATTTGGCGAATATTGATATAATTTGATCTTTATATTTTCTGCCATTGGGCCATTTATTACCATAAAAACCTAGGCTTGAATAATGAAGAAAAAAAACTTTTTTAACCTGAGATTGAGGTTATTTTTACCTAACCTGGATAAATTTTCATGGGTTACATATAAGTTTGATTAATATTGAAAATTACGTTTAAAGTTAAAAATATCAATATCAATACATGCCAATCAGTAAACTACTTTGAACACTTGGATTTTGTTAAGAGAAATCTTAAATAACTCAATTTTAAAATCTCATTGACTGACATTGGGCAAATAGATATTTGAAAGTCTGTTATAAGTAAATCAAAAACTAGATGTATTTAGTTAAGTAATTTGCTGTTTATATTAATACATAACATGAACAGAAAGAGAACATAGTTCTCATAAATATTTTAGCAGACTAAATCTATAGAAACTTGAACTATTAAATTACCTTCAATGAATGCAATGCAAAACTGTGCATATGCTTTTATAATGAATGAGAAGTGAGGGATTACTATGGAATGAAATTTCTTTTGAGTTCTAAATTATCTGAACAGCATCAAGTCATGTTATTACTAAAGTAATTGTTATTGGATTCTAGTGAAAAGTGCAAAGGAGTGAGTTCATTTATGGGAGATATATTTTAAAATATCTATAAATATATCAAATATACATATCTTCTTTAAACACGTTTCAGTACAAAATTGTATGTTCTGATAAGTAAACAAAAAGGTCCTCACTACAGCTAAAAGCATAGTATTTATGGTTTGTTATAATCAAAAAAGTGTTGATTTCAAAATTTGATGAATTTAAATCATAATAAAAAGAAAAGCTAAAGTCTTGAGAATATATGGTTTTATTTAAAGAATGAGCAAAGATTTTCAAAACATCGTGTTATGCTGCCATACTATGTTCTTGTTAGGCCTAATCTTCATTATAGCTTTTGTGTATAGTCACTTTTTCATAAAGACCACATCAAAAGTTTAGAACAGTTGCAAAAGATATTTGTTAGATTTTAAAAATACTGTTCTAAATTTTACTATTCAAATTATTATATGAGGCTTTTTTAATTAAGTATGAAAATTCTACAAACAAGAAGTTTGGAATTATTTATCTGCATAAAATATCAAAAGACTATATTGACTCACTAGAACTGCTCTCATTAAATATATTAATGTTCCTCAGCACTTTGTAAGAAGTAAATATCCTTACCAAACATTATATCATGAAAATATATTTTCTCATTTTCTGTATATATCATGATTATTGAGAGAAATTTTTTTCTTCCTTTTATACACCGCCAAGGACACTTCATATTTTATCTTAATACATTATTAAATTACTTAAATTGAAATACCCTATTTACATATACATTTCGTTTTGTTTATTGTAAAAAATATGATTGAAATTCAAATAATTAATAGTTTAAGAAAATTGTTAAAGAAGAGTTTAATTGTAATTAACTATCACCATCGATGAAGTTCAGAAATAACTTAATGCAAAATCTATTCAGTGAATTGCAATGAAAATATTTTCATAATTAATTGATAGTAATCATTTTTTACTCATGTTTGAAAAAAATAAACACTGATTGATATAAGTGAAAGTAGTCATGTTATTTATATTTTTATTTCCCTCGCTCACTGTTTTCTCATAACATTCAACGTGTCATCTGCGCAACATTTTTAGCCTCGATGTGTTTAATTATTATTATCGGCTTCAATTATCTATAATCTTTGTGATAGTTAATTCACATTTTTTATAAATCGTAAACTTCATTTCATGGTAAAGCTTTATAAAACTGTAATAGTAGAACCGATAGTATTTGTCAGCCTACGCTATGGAATCGGCTGTTAAAGAGGAAGAAACTGTTGAAACTGATAACAGTTCGCAAGTTTCCAAGAAATTAAATAAGATTCTAGAAACTCGAATAGACAATGACAAGGTCGGAAAATGTTATGATGTACAATGTATTTTGAAAAATATTACGTAAGCTAAAATAGTTTTCTTATTCTAGGAAACACTTGATGCTCTGAAGGAGCTGTCAACATTTTTTACGGAAAATACCTTTCAAGCCAGAAGAAATTTGCGCAGTAAAATCGAAAAACGAAGTCTATCTATAAATGAAGTGAGTAGATATACGATTTTAATGAGTTACTCGTTAGTAATTCATCTTTTATACTCATTCTTTAGCGGTGGAATCAAATGTAAGTATCTCTCACTGGAGAATATATATGTTTCCTTATATTTATCCTGATGCTTGGACTGTATAAGATATATATTTGAATAATGTCAATCACACTTATTAATCATTTTTGAAATAGAACCCTATGCATTGAAGAATTCTAAATCTAAATGTATTAAAATTCTTGTAAATTAGATTCTTGATATTTAGTTCGATGTTTTCACATTAGATTGTAAATATGCTTGTAATGGCGAGATTATTTTAATGTCAAAAGTGAGATTCAAATCCAAATTGCTTGCATTTTATTTACTCATATACCTCAAGAAATTTTGCTTTTTCGTTCTGTTGGACTTCAAGTTGGTGTAAGGAGTAGAGTAGTGTATTTTAATGTTATTCACTGAACAAGAAACGGCAATAGGAAATCTAAAGGTATATGACTGGAGTTGTGACTTCATTTTTAAAATTACTAGCTTTTGTAGAAGAAATTTCCCATTCTAAGATACTCTAAAACTATGCTCTTATTTTTAACGTGAATTTCTAAGGAACAGTTTTCTACTATAAAGAAGCCTTTAAGGTAGTCTGAAGATTTTGGTAATTTATTGGTCTTTGAAAAAGCAAATGCTGTTTGGCTTTGATAGAAAAATAACTTATAAATGACTCCTGAGGGTTACATGTATAGTTTGAATATGGACCTAATTTATTTTGAGAATAATTGTGCTAGGTGATCATTAGCAAAAGTTTGTCCTTTTAATACAGTTTCCTGTTTTATGCAACTAATAGAGAGTAAAAGAAAATGGCAAAGATTCTTAGGCAAGTGGCTTGTACATCCTTTACAGAAAGTAATGTGTAAATCCTTTTTAGAAAGGAAATTGTAAAATAATTATCCTTTATGTTTTATAGTAACTTTTAATGTTCTTTTTATTTTTTTATCAAGGATTTTCTGTCTGCCTTCCGTGAAGTTAAGGAAAGTTTGGATAGTATGTATGTCGATGTTCAGTCAATGAATACCATGCTTATAGAAATGAATTCTAGGTTGCAAGCAACCAAAGCTCAGACTTCAGCTTTAATTAATCAAACAACTAAACTTCAAGCAGAAGGGTATGTGGAGTATAAGGGTATATTTTTTGTCATATATATAAATTTATACATAGAATAATTTAGCGAAACTTAGTGATTTCCTCAAAAAATAATACATACATTTTATTCCACAGAATATGTATTTTCTGTGGAATAAAAAAGTTTTTTTAAAAAAAGTTTTTCATTATACTATGGCTTTCTACAAAGTCACACTTCTAATATTGATGTCATGTATACATAAAGTTTTAAATGGGACATTTTTATTCACTCAGTGGAAAACTTTCAATGCAGCAAGAATTGGCAGATAATTTCCTGCACTGTTTTCAGTTATCTACTTTGGAACAGAACATTTTGAAGGGAGGTCGTGATTCTCCATTATCAAATGAATTCTTTTCTGTGCTTGAGCGCGTCAAAAAAATTCACAAGGATTGTAGCATTCTTATGAATTCAGGGCATGAAAATGGTGCTTTGGAAATTATGGAACAGATGACACATTATCAAGTTAGTATATTATCCATATTTGATCAAATACATTGCATATTTTATTTTCAATTTTGATGAGTGTGATGAGAGATTGGTGATCAAGATTTTTCAATTATATTTCTACTGTAACACTTCAGGAAGCTGCTTTAGAAAGACTTTATAGATGGACTCAAAGTCATTGCAGGAATATTGAGATGCCAGATAACATGGTTCTACTACCTCGAGCTATGTTTTACCTTCAGGAGAGACCTATTCTGTTTAAGTAAGTTATTACATGTAAATATTTATAAGTATAAATTTTTAACCTATATTTTGCTATAATTAGTATATGCTCATTAATTTTAAAATACCTGTCATGGAGTTTGAGCTAATTTTAATTTTTATTCTGATTTAGGTATGTTTTAGATGAATATGCAACTTCAAGAAGATCAATACTAGTTAAATCTTTTATTGATGCATTAACTCAAGGTGGTCCAGGAGGCACACCAGGTCCTATAGAAATGCATGCTGATGATCCTAAAAGATATGTGGGTGATATGTTAGCTTGGCTTCATCAAAGTATTCCTGTGGAAGAAGAAAATCTTCAAATATTTCTCAAAGCTTGCAGAGATAGTGGTAAGGGGTGGAAGTATTAGAGAGTAAAAAGCTAATTTATAATTATTTATTGTTGTGTAAGAGACTTATTTAAAAAAAATATTTCTTAAAAATTAAAGTTGGGAAATCATTTCAAATATAATATTGTATTTTATTCTCCATGGATTCATTCCTATATTATTTTGTATTTATTACTTATTTATTAACTTACTTAAGAGATTTGTAAAAATTTCTGGTGTTAAGTCGTATCCTATTTGATAGTATATGAATATACTCTATTATATATTTTTAGAATTCTGATTCTAATAATTTTAATTTCTTGATTTTGAAATATAATTCAACATCCAATATACTTGTACAATATTTGTCCTAATTTAGATTTTTCAAAGTTCATTCATATGCCTTTGATAGTAATATTATCCATTCCATCATGGTAAAACTTATTTAATTGGCATTGTTTAATTAAATGATACAATATACTATGAATGTGTTTCTATATATTAACCAGTAAAATTACTTTAATCAGTTATCTTGAATTTTAATTGATGGTCTTCATTGTACCTGACAATATAAATAAAAAAAGATTAGAGAAATTTTAAATTATCCATGAATAATGTTGTAGGGAGAATGCAATTGATTGTTCTTTTATGTCATGAGATATACCAAAATAATATGGAAAAAGCAATTTTTTTATTTTATATTCTCTTTATGATATTTTAATGGTTAAGGAGAGATTTAAAAAATGTAATTATTAATTCATAGAAATTCTTATTTTGGGAAAATATTCTTATTCAATGCTGAATTGATTGCAGAGAAAGGAGGCCATATTTCTAGTACTCTCTCAAATATTACCGAAGGAATTTGCCATCCATTAAAAGTTCGTATAGAGCATATAATGGCAGCAGCAGCTGGACCTGTTGTTCTCTTTGCTGTGGCCAATTTACTTCATTATTATCTGGATGTATTAAAACAGGTGAATATTTACAATTTAATATCTATCACATATGTTAGGTTCATGACTGTTAAAAACCTGGGAGTATTCCAGTCATGTGGAATGCAAAATTACCATCTACCTTTCCTTGTTTCCTAAAGGGGGTTCCCCTTAATCTCACTTATTATGACCTCTAACCTGAAAGGCCTTGGAAGCAGATGATGTGGCATAGCCTGAACCTGCTACATCCATGCCTACCATGTATCCCATAACAGCATGTCTAAGTGTTCTGGCGAGATAAATTAGTGGCTAGAGTAACCAACTGGCAATTGGGAGATCTGGGTTTGAGTTCTGGTTTTGGCCTTGACAGGTACTCAAATCCAGATCAGACTTTCTCACATCCATTAAAAACCTGGGATTATTCCAGCCACCTGAGCTTTCCTTGCAGAATCATCTTCTAACTTTCCTTGGTTTATGGGCTTGATATCTTTGTATAGTAATTCCTTGTTAGCTGCCTTATATGGCATGTGATCCCAGGATTTAAAGCTAGTTTTCAATCTTGTAATTTATTTGCCTACAGCAGTATTTGTTAATTAAATATTCTAAGCACCAAATTCTCTAATTTTTTAAATTTATCCAATCAACCTATGTAGCAGGAGGGCTTTATCATAAAGCTAATGTCTTCTGTAAACGTTCTTTCTCTGAATTTATCAAAAATGAAATGAAAAGAATAATACTTTATAATTGCTGCTATAATTGTCTGATTTTGTCCTTAACAGTGGATTATGGAGTGATACCCAAACAAAACTTACTAGGATAGGGTTAGGATTCGACCTCAGAGTTGTAAGGACTGCAAACTTTGTTAAGTTATACAAATTTTGGTTCTTGTTGCAAGTGATAAATAAAAAATGTTTTTTAAGCCACTTTGCGATCAAGTAGGTGATTTAATTGATAGGTGTTACTAGTTCTCTCATATTTCTCTGAAGTATCTTTTTTTAAAAATTCATCCATTATTTTTGATGAGGCTAAAACTAAGTGTCTATAGGTTTTTCACTGACAGACTCTTGAATGATACTCAGAAGCAATGAGATTTTTCTTGTGTCTGCGTCTTATGGATTTCTGTGCAAATTTGTCTGTTTAATCTTCCAGAGTTCTCTGTATCTTCTGGTTGTCGGCTTCTATGACAACATGGATGTATTCAAATATCTGCTTTTAAAGATAAAATATACTTATCATTGTGTAGAAATTGGAGGGCCATGTTTTTCTTCTTGAAAATATTTACCTCTGGTATCTTTGCTAGGTACAAATCAAGCATATCTTTGCTCCTGACTTCATCCTCTTTACCCAGAATCAGTGTAACATCAGGATTAGCACAAGGTAGTGTGTCAAGTCCTTTACTACTCCTAACACTTATAAATGACCTGCCGACAGGAATTAAATCAAAACTTGGTCTATTCATAGTTGATTAACTTTAGGAATATAATATAAGATCAACTGCTAGGAACTTTCAGAGGATTCCTTAAATAGCTGGGTTGTGTCTAATAATTGGAAATTAATTCAAATAAATGTAAATTCATCATTTGTAATAGAAGTATCACTTGGGAAGTGGGGGATTTTGACTACTGAGAATAAGGTGAAATATGTAGATTTAGCATTCAGCAGGGACTAACAAATTCAGAGAATATACAAATAATGATTGTGAAGTCAAACAAAACCTTAATAATGTATACTATTAAGAAATGCAATAAGAAAGTTAGAGAGTCTGCATACAAATTGTATGTTAGGCCATTCTACAGCCATAATACAGGGAATATCTATGGGACCTACCTCAAGTAGGTCCCATTGGTACTAGAGGTTTACTTGGTAGGTACTTAGGGTTTAAAGTGACATAAGTTAGTGGAATTATAAAATAAAAAATACTGAAGTTTCATTCTGGTAAAGACCACATATATAAATAAATGAAACAGATAACAAGCAAGTAAATTTTTCTTTTTTAAATGAACAATTACAGACTTGAATTATTTGCATAAGATTCTTGGAGACCTTTCTAAAAGAACATAAGGAATTCATCAAAAGAGTAAGAAAAACTATGTAGGATGCGTGAGATTGACAATTGCAGGTAGAGCAAGGGAAGTAGGTTGATGAACAGTTGGAATCTGTCCCCAGAGCAGGTATCCAATAGCAAATTCCATGAATGAAATATAGGCTTGAAAAACTCTTATAATGAGGGAGGAAAAGTAGTTGATTTTGCTTTGAAATTATAAATAATGTGTGTTAATAGGTTTAGATGTATTCATGTATTAAGAGTTTCCACCAGACCAGTCTAAATTAATAAATAAATGTAACATATTTATGATGATAATTATAAAAGGCAGCTTCTGATGATAGGGATCTATTTGTTCCTGGAGAGGTAATGTAATTGAGGCTGTGTGAAAATAAAGTCCTTTTGCAAGATTTAGTCCTTGCTTACAAAAACATTCTTTATGGCATTAAAAGAAAAATGTGCATAATTTAATCCAGAACATAGCTCCAAAGATGAGCTATTTAATCAAAACAAATAAAAAATATTGCAGTAACTATTCAGATGATAAATGAAAAGTTTTCATTCAAAACTTTGTAGGGAAAGCACCTTATTCCGTCAATAATTCCTCAACAATAGCTCTGATTTCAATTTACTTATAAACTAAGGACTGTTTGGAAATTATTAACAAATATTTAGGGTATATTTTTGTTTTTAGATTATTTTCCTATACTTTTTAATTCTCCAATTTTTTATTTATTTGTGTGTTGTTTTAGGATATTCCTGGTAGTATGTTGGAATTGACTCTTAAAGAACTTCTACAGTTAGCAATGCAAACATTCATTGCAGCTCTAAAAAGTGGAGTTGCACAGATATGTGATAAGATAGAGCCACCACCAGCTGATCTTTCTCCGCCTCCTGGACTATCACATGCCTTAGCCATGCTGAAGGATATTCTCTCAGTCACAAGTGTTGGAGAGGACCGAAGGAATGATTTACTGAAGGTAAATCTGACATAAAGATGTGAGCTCAAGTAACATAAAGGTTTAATATGATCAAGCAAGCAAGATCTGATTATTATTTTATATTTAAAAGAAGTAATCTTTCTCTTGGATTATACTTTGATAGCTTCTATCAATTATTAAATTATTTTAATAAAATATTATTTTGTCTGCACATGGCATTGAATGACCATATATATATATATATATATATATATATATATATATAAAACTGAACTTTTTGTTCTCTCTCTTTTACCAATATCTTGGATTTCATGTAGATAGTATCTCTAGTAACTGATCCACTACTTCAAGCAGTGAATCTTAGTGCTTCACGCCTCCCTACAACAGACATGGCTGTTTATCTTCTGAATTGCATTTACCATATTCAGTCAACTCTTTCCTTGTACGAGTTTATGGATGAACGTCTTGAACGACTACAGGTGATATATATATATATATAGAATATATTTTTTCATTCATACCTGCCCATATTAATCATTTTGGCAATCCTCATAATTCTGCATTTCTAAAAAATCACTTAAGTTTAAATTTAATTTTGAAAATAAATTTAAATTTGCTACAATTTTTCTCACAGGCTCAAAGTGATGCTCAGCTTGACACTTTAACATCTGAACAAGCAAGTTCATTAGTTGCTAATCTTAATCTTGGGCCTATTTACACAATACTTCAAGAACAGGATGTTGGGCCACTTTCTTCAGTGCCTGGAATGGAGCCAACTTGTTTAAAAATATTTCTGGTAAAATTGTAGAATGCATAGTTTGATCTTATTGTATGCTGATGAAAAATATCCAAATAATGTCACTATTTATAATTTTTATTCCAGAGCAAACTAGATAGTTTTCTAGCTGTTCCAGACATGTTGTTATTGCATCAAATTAGACTTTTACTTAGCAGCAGTCACAGGTGTATTGTACAGCATAGATCCTATGAGGTTATTGGTGCAATCTATCGTCAACTTTACAAGGCTGTTTTTAATCCTGTTAATAAATACCAGAGTCCATCAACTTTAATGCCTCGAACTCCAGAGCAAGTCATCGAACTGCTTTTGTAGCTTTGAGACTTAAATTTTCTTTTATTAGTTTTATGTTGTAAATTATTATGAAAAATATTGTTCTTTTTTTTGTAATTAAATATTTATGGATGTTAAATATTTTTATTCTTAAGTATAAAATAGATAGACACATAACTGAAGTATCAATAATGTTCACCTAGAAAAGAAGAATAGAAACTAAAAATAAATAGAAAGAAAAATAAAAAGAAATTAGTATTCAAATAGAACTGATCAACAAATATGGTACCCTCTTTTCCTATTAGTGGCAGATTCTTCATCTGTGCAAATGTGCAGTGCACCTGGAAAAATTTAAACAATATTTCCCTATAAATTATAATACTTAAATCCTGAAACAGTAAAGTAGTAGTAGATTTTCAAAGTTTATCAGGAAGCTTAACTTTATTAATACTTTGGAATAAGTTGAGTTATTTGTGTGATTAGATTGGATGGTACGAAAGATGATCAAGATAAAATAACATCCAAGAATTTCAAGATTAATGCTCAATATTTGTTCAATTGCTAGGGATTTATCTAGGTTCATTATTTGCAAGTTTATATTTTTATTAAATTAATGAATACCATTGAAATATTATTGATTAAAAGCAAATTCATAGGAGCTTCTTTTATATATTGTGCTAACAATACTCTATTGAGCTATTGTGAGCCAAAAGTAAAAAAGAGTTGTCCCGGTTTCAATGGGATGTGACAGGTTACCTTTCTAACAAAATATGTGATTACCACAATGTATTATTTCAATGCTTTCAGATAAATGAATAATGATGGTTAAACATATTCAGGAAATCATTTATGGAAAGTGATTAATACATCAGCAGTTTGCTAAATACAACAAGAGCAATTTATTTCTTGTATAGTAGACATTCAAACTTCGGTAGGTTTTAAAAGTCTTAAAGGTTGCATAAGAAAATATCAACAATTGCTTATCAATTTGTGCAAAATCTTTTTATTATCAACTTGAAGAATATTAATTCACAATAAATTATGACGAAATGTCAGCCGACATATTCTAAATTTTTAAAACTTAAACGCGCAATAAACTATAAATTCACAGCAGATACGGTAATATAGTAGATTGAGAATACGACGATAAATGCAATGCATCAATAGAGTTAAATTAGCGGTAGTAGGGTCCTTCTTGTGTTCTTGAAAGACAGTAAACCCAAAAAAAAAAAAATATATTGTAATCGTGCAATAAAATCGATCCCTCAATATCTTTACCACAATAATATTCGGTATGACACTCCCCAGAGAGAATCTGTCCAAATGCAAACTATGAAACAATTATCAAAGTAGTGTTATGTCGAGATTCAAATGGTCAGAACCTAATCAAAAAATAAGAGCACTAATCAGACGTTACGTCAATAAAAACTTTAAGTAATTATATGAATTACTTAATATCGGGATTAGGTCAATGAACTGATCAATTGCAACCCAGGCTAATTGCCAAACGCAAGGTCAACAGTTTCGAATAACAATTGGAGGTCATTTTCAGCATTATAAGTCATAGGAAGAACAAATTAATCATAATTGAACTAGCTATATTTTCTTTACTTATCTTATAAGAGTCCATATTTAGAGATCGAGTAATAATCTTCAATTACACACGGTAGCACATCTTTTATTTTTAACACTGGTATGCCGCCAAACTTCACGGACACAGAACCAATCGAGCAACAGGTTAAACAACGTTTGGCGTCGCCGCATTGTATCCTTTTCAAGGATTGGTCCCGGATTCAGTTCCGTCCAAATGGTTTGATATGCAGGTAGATGAGCTAAAATAGACGGCTTTACCGAAGCCTAACACTTCTATAACCTGATAGTGATCGTGAATTTTTTACTGCGACTTTTATTATTGTCATGGTTTTCAGTGTATGCAAGAAAACTATTGTGCTAGGTAGGGTTTGATGTTCCTGTTGTCGAGATTGCTTGAGGAAACTTATCACGTTCAACATGGCGGACTCTGGATACTATCAGGTGAGTTTGGCAGCTGAATAATACCAGATATTACAGTATTCCGTCATAACATCCCTCAGCAATTTGTGCATAGACTTAATTAATGTTGTTGCTCATTGAAAATGTCTTAATTATTTTGCGAAACTCCTACTCATGAACTTGAATTTATTCTCGTGGCAACAATTAACATCTAAAATCATGGATTGAAATATTTTACCAAAAATAATTCAAAATTATTGATATTTGCTTCTTATAAATCAGCTTTGATTTGTTGCTTTTTTAGAATACTTAATAACTCGTTAATTTTGCATGTTTTTTTTGATCTTATGTGTGTAAGAGTTTTGTTGATAGGTAATGACTTTTAACCCTTAAATACATGACAATAAAATCATTCATTAAGTTAAAATTTTAATTATTAGACCAATTCAAGGCCCCAATAATTTGTAAAAAAACTCTTATTGAAAATGTAGTTTGAGATATCCTCTCTCTCGTTTCCTGTTAGAGTATTTCTTATTTTCGTTTCTCAAGATAAATCATTCTATTGCTCTTTTACTTTAGTTTCAATGTGTGTGTGTTTTTAAATTGTCATTATTTTCGTAAGATACTCAAGCACATTTTTTGCATTATCATCTCTATTACCATCATTTAAGTAATATAATCGCCTAAATTTCTTATTTTGATGCTGAGTATGGATTTCTTATGTTATCGGCATAAGTTCTCAAACAACTCATGAGGATGCCTCATAAGTGGGACGAGTTAGTGACTGGGCGGAGGGGGGAGCAAGTCAGTCGATTGAGAGGATAGAAGCAAGCGCGGAGAATAGTGAATAGTGGCTGAGCCGACAGTTCGCTCGGGGTAGTCGGGATATGGTTTTTTCTCTGTGTTTTGTCTGTTGCCGAAGTGGGGTTGAGAGTTGTTGTTATAATTATCATCCTCATGAAATTTAACATGGTTTTCAATAAGGAGAAGTCTCTTAAATTACGTTCCTTACAGTTCATGGTAAGTTCCACCAGTAATTTCTGTAATTTCTAGCAGTTGAAGTCCGTCTTCCTCACCTTGAGTATTGATCGTATTCTAGCTATCGTAGGCTTTCTTCGTGGAGACATAATTAATTGTATATAGCTGTCCCAATATTTTTAAGGATTTTGTTTATTATTTTGTTCCGTGTTTATGAATAGGTGTTTGTAATTTTTTGCCTTTATTTGGTTTCGGTGTACAGGCTTCTATGCTGTAATATTTCAAAATTAAATCCGATTTACTTATTTAGGTTTCCCTTGGATATTTATAATTAATAAGAAAGAGTTAATCATGTATCACCATGTTGTCTTTAGATTTAGTACATTGTACTTAATGTACCGTTCAACTTTTGGTACAACTTCGCTCCCCGCATTCATATATATTAGATATATTTACTACCTAGCGCTATATGGTTCTTCAATTCGTATGATCCTATTAATTAATATAAATAACTTCATTGAAGGTTTAATTAAATTAGTAAATAGAATAACTTCATTTTAATGAAAGTCACTATTATATTAAAGAAGGATCTCTTGCTAATGAGATTTTACTGCATGGAAAAATCTATGAAGATATATTTTATTTATTTTGTACGTTTCGACTATAAAATAGTGATTATATTACATTAATTGTTTATTTTATTGGATATTTTTCTGAGAACAGTGCGAGAATTTTCGTAGCTTTAATTTTTTGGAAGATGTTTGTATTTTTAATAATGAGGAAACTTGTCTAACATCACCTTTAACACTAGAACAGCGGAGGGTGTCCTCAGGACACCTCGCCCATGAAAAAACCGCACCATTTTTGTAATTTGTATCATAGAAAAAAATCGTTTCGTGACTTTTAATTATTTAACATTCTACGTATTTCTACTCAGTTTTATAATTATTGAAACATTTTCATAGGAGATCCGAGCACTTACCCCCTAGAACAGCGGAGGTGTCCTCAGGACACCTACTTAATATTTACTATTATTTCTTATAATAAAACCTTCATTCTCTTATATTTGAAGCTCTTACGAATTTAATTTGAGATAATATTGCTTTTTGCTATTATTTTGTCCCTCCTCTAGAAAATAAATGGAATTATATTGTTATGTATAAAAATTTGAGGTAGCAATTCTAATGATGATTTGAGTATGAAATATTTTGCCTTATATTTTCTTATATTTCCACGTATAAGATACGTTTCCTATTTCTATTTTTGCAATTGACTAATTTGTCCTCTATCTTTTTGTGACAAAGACTCGATGAATATTGCCAAGCTTGCTACAAGCCCGGTACAAAAGTGACGGTGAATGATCAGCTTTTTTCCAGAAAGTGTAGATGTCTATTCACACAATTTATTTCTACTGAACCTGATAATATGTGCTAAAGTTTCGCTTAGTAATGGATTTTAATTCCAAATATGCATTGAATGGATTTTCATAAGTTGTCGAGTATGAGGATAGGCCATCTTCCTGAACCATTTGGTCATGATATTGATGGGACCTTTTCTTATGAAAGGAATTAACCTAATGACCGATAATTATTTTACATAAAAGAACCTATTTAAGAGGCTGAAGAAAGAAGGTATTTTTTTATTTGGAACATAGAACAAACTGTGATGAGAGTCGCTGGAGTTGAAAACTAGCGAAAATCTGCTGTGAATTCCGATGTTGTCGAAAAATGAAGAATAATCTCTGTTTATAAAATTAAACCAAGTTAACATGTACTTCTCGCGATAAAGGTGCTTTCTAATGTCGTATTTGACAGTATTAGTTAAAGAAAATCAGACGCGGTGACGTACCATAATTGTACAAAAAGCGGCGTAGTGGACCAAATGGCGCGTAGGCACACGGTGAGAGCAGACTCAAGAAGTTGCCTTATGCATTCTTTTTACATAATAAAATTTCAATGTATAGGTTATTTGCAAGCAGAAAAGAGGTCGCCAAATAACCAGATATAGATTCTTGCAACGAATAGCAGATAAACAAAGTAAAACCTAAGCTGTCTGAAGAGATCTCAAAAAGGACCTAAGTAAACACTAGATGCACGAGACATCATCCAATAAAGCCACCGATATCTGTTCAAAAGAAAATCCAAGTGAAATAAAGCATCAAATAAGTGTAATAAGTGCAAGGAACGTGTTTATAGAAACTGTAACATCAAGAAGATTTATTTAATAGCTTCATGGTGAGATTCTGTGGAGTAATTATTTTGTGACAGCATCATTGTGCTAAAAAAGAAAAATTAATATAATTGCGTATGCAAATAACATATAAGGTCTTTTTTCATCTTAAACCTTATTTCTGGTCATTTTGTTGTGAAATAAAACCAAAGGAAGGTACGTGAAGCGGTAAAGTTTTATTACGCGAGATTATTTTTTCCTGTGCCCCATGTAAATTGTTTATAAAATCGGGTAATTTTCATTTTTTATTCAAGTAAATAATTATTTTATCTCGAAAAGGCTTTAAATTAGTTTATTCATATAATTAATTTTTGGCTTTACTGTTCTGTATATTTTTATATCGGAATATGAGTCTCTTGGAATTGATTGAACTCGACAACAATTTCTATATTAAAAATATAGCAACTATTTACCACATGATCTGCCGATAAATAAGTACCCATTCTTAGTTAATCATTTTTAAGCTTCTAAGGAAAGACTAGGAAGTTAAATACGACTGCCTCATGCGATTTAAAAGAAGCGCAAGTGTAGGTGTCCTGAGGACACCTTCCGCTGTTCTAGGGGGGTGTCCGTTTCCCGCTGTTCTAGTGTTAAAACTTCATTATATCGATTTTAAGTAATATATTTGGTGTGTGTCCTATTCAATTCGTTTCTTTCCATAACACAATGTTGAACTAATTTTTTACCTGAATTTTCTACCAAATTCATCTGTTGTTCAATATAAAGTGACATTAAATTTTTTAAATGTCAATCAATGATGGAAAGCTCCACAACCCACTTATCTGATAAATACTCCGCTTCTGGAAGAATTGAGGTCATCTAGATTGACCCTAACGTGTTGAAACATAGTGTATATTGGAAGTACTTTTTTGTATTGGATATTCATGTTCTTCCACTTGTCTCAAGTTGAGTTTTAAATTAAGTAATATAGAGATAACAAGCCAAGAAGTTGTGGTATAATGTTTTACATATTATGAAGAAAGAATCATTCAGGATTATATTTTTATAAAATATTATATTAACAAATTAACCGTGAGGTTTCACACTGTTTTTAAAGTCATAATTTGACTTGATTTTTTGGATGTTTCTGTCGATTCGTATTATCGAGCAATATACAATAAACCTACCCTCATATTTTCGGCTTCGTATTTTCTGCTCCAGCTGCGTCTGCACTATATTTTTGAAATTCTAGTTACAATCCATTAATTACTTCAGGTACTAGGATTTCATTCTAAGGATAAGTCCTTTTTTTTAAATTAAAAAATTAATGGTCATTGGGAACGTCTTAGTGTTCTTAGTAAAAATTTTCCAATTGCACGTTCGGGATAAAACTGAATAATCATTATTGTTATTTACGGATGATTATGTATACTATATTGTTTTAATGTATCCACCTAATTTTTCCACTTAATTTAGTACATCCATTATTTAAATTTTCCTTGAACTAATTACTCTTATTAGATACTCTTTTGATTTCATTCAAGTAACCAATGCCCATATTCCTTAACCTATACTTTTTTACGAATAAATTTAAACATGGAATTGTACCTTACCTATTCGTTGATCGATTAAATTGTTTCACACCTAATCTTAAGCATTTAATTCATCTCTGCAAATTTATTTCCTTCCACTGAGATTTAGTTTTTAATTGAACTATTAACTGTTTTAAGTATGGTTGTGGAGAACTAAAATGATGAGCTGTGAAAAAAATCATTCTTTTATAAGTTTAAATCAAAATTGTTTCATTGCTTAGTGACAGAGTTTTTATTATATCTTATTCCATTCTAGTCGGTCTTTCGTGATAAGGATAAGGTTTTACTCATTAGTCATATCTGAATGTATTAAAGGCCCTGCAATATTCCTCAATGTTTTCAGTGGTATCGGCAGGATGTTATCATATTATCGGAAGTTGAAGTATCATTTTTCATCACCTTTTAAGCTGAAAGGTAGGAATATCATAATTCTTGAACAACTGGAAAAGAATCTTGATCGATCGGAATGACCGAAGGTGGAGGCGGTGAATCACTCTCTCTTTCCGTCTTTCCATCTTGGGTCGAAGCCTTGATGCTGCGTTACCTGATGGTATTTGTTGTGAGCGTTACTTCAAAGCGATCGGAAAATAAAAGCTGTATCTTTCGGAATATGTCTATATACATTTTAAAAAGTAAAACTTCCGCTTCATAACTGGTTTAAAATGATTGTTGATATCAATTTGATCTTGAATAGCTAAAATCGTTGCTTGTGCTAACAGAATTGGAAATCAACCGAACAGTTCAGTAGCTCTCCCTAATTAATAGGATACTTCTTTCTTACATTTCTTACTTTGCTATTTTATCATGCTACCAGAAAAATAATTAACTTATATGTTTCATTCTTTCATCGTGAGATGCATTGTTATCTTACTCTAGTTGCCCACGTATTCAAAAAACTGAATTTGGCAATATCTATTTGGATAACCCGCGAGCCCCCTTTCGGTGTATGGCAGGGGGTGCAAGAACTATACATCTATTTACATAAACGATTACTCGCGTATTGTTCGAAGGGGAAAACGAATTTTTAAATCCAATTGTTTTTGCATCTGTTTCCTTCAATGTGATCGCTTTATCCGATCGACCTATATGCTAGAAAGGACGCATGCTCGACCTTAAATATTTTCATATAAGATGCCATTAACTGGAGAATTAAGTGTATTTACTCTTGGTGTATATGTTTGCACCAAATAACTGCAGTTCTCATTAATGACAATGATTTGTACTTTATATAATATTTTATATAACCTTCTGTGTCAAATACATATAGCCATTCCTATTTCTCATTATGGATTATGATTTACTTCTATAATGGTATTAAGCAATGGCTATCACTACCGTTACATAAAGGAATTTCTGTCCAATCATATATTGAGCCATAATTTGATCTCTCTGTAACGTTGTAAAATATTTCTATTCTGACATCATTTATTTGGTCTTTTGATATTTTGCTTAAAAGATTGATCGTTTTGTTAAACACTAAAGCGTGTATCATCTTATAGGTTCCTCATTTCTTTCGTTTTTAGTGTCTTTGTATTCGATATTATCAATGCGTCACATAATCATAAAGTAAAATCTTTATAGATTTCATGTTATGCGAAATTGTGACTAGTTGTTTTTTTGTCGTAGTAAAATAATAAATTAAATGTATAAAGCCCTCCAAACATCAAATTATAGGGAAATCACACCCAACCATTGACGACACCCAACGTCCATACCCCAAAATGAAAAATTTCCTCCTCAGTCGGGAAAATTAACCCGGGGCATTCGAAAGTTATAATGAAATTTGAAAAATTGGTTGATACTTAAATGAACCCTGTTATATATCTGGTTAAGTTTCGTAGAAAAAGTGTAATTCATAAAATGACGTATTCATTAATGAAATTCTCTTTGTAGATGATATTCGAAATAATTAGATCTTGACTTATCTTTTTCATTCTGATTAAATAAAATATTTATAATATTGATACGTCTTTAGATATAAATATATTTCAATAAGTATAGTTCAGTAATTTAAATTTATTCTTTTGAATTATGTTCTATTCTGTAAAGTTAACGACAATAAAGAAACTGCTTTTGAGCATACTAATTGTTGATTAGCTGTAGTTGATTTAATCGATATCTGCCGCCGTTATATTTGATAATACTAAGATCGCTTCTTTAAACATTTCTAACTGCTTTCATTTTTGATTATATTTTTGTTCTTGGTTAAATATTCCGTCTATAGTTAATCGAATCATAATTCAGTACCCAATTTGCTCCGTTGTATTTGAAACAGATTTAGAGTTCTTGTGGTTTATTTGGGGAAAAGTTTAAGGAATGCACTTTCCATGACTTTTAATTAATTATTATAAAAATAAAGAAAGTTGAGTGTTTCTTTCCTTCAACTTCAAAATAGAATCTGATCGGGATTGTCTTCATCCTAGCTATCTTATGCTCTAATTATTTATTTGTCAGAAACAAAAAGTCAGTGATACCGGAGGTCCTTTTCATTTATTAAACACTAGCGCTGTAGTAACACTAACACTGTCATGGAAATAATTAAGTAAAGCTTAAAAATATGCAAAACTTGATCCAAGCCTCTCTAAGTTTCGGTGATAAGGTTCAATTCTTCTTCTTTTGTTTACTTTTTTCTGCAAATGGATTCAGGCTCTAGATTCAGATATATACATTTTTTTATCCGTGAATTAATGATGTAATTTGGAGAATGCGATTTTTAAATGATGTGATTTTACTCAATTCTATCCATTTACAGGACGGAGTTATTTATAAGTATTTGAAAATATGGAACTAAATAGTACTATTCCGGCTCCTTCATTCCAATTGACAGATTTCCACTACATCTGTCCCCATTTTGTGAAATTCTTTTCCATGAAGGAGATAAAATTTATTTAATTTCCTTCCATCTATTTCCTTCACCTTATTTGATTAAGAAGGTTGTTCAAATACTCAAATCTTTCGCATAATTGAGGGTATCATAAAGTGCAGTCATTTGTTAGTGCATCAGTTCATCCTGTTTATTTCTTAAAGATTTCTTTTGGTTTAAACAGGTAGTATGATTAAATTCCGAACATTTGTTAGTAAGGAAATAAAATGAGCTTCTTAATCGCTGGAATGGGTGTAGTTTATCGGAAATATTTTGTTTCAATAAAAGTTATTCGATTCTATTCGGTTCATCGTGTTGATCGTATTTTATTATTAGGATTGATTTTGAAGTGTCGTTTTTAGTAATCTATTGAAGCAGCCATTTACATACATACAGCATTAAATAAAAAATATTAATTTTTTACTCGTTCAGTGTTCTTATTTCTTTCAACTTCTTCTTAGAAAGAATTTGTAACACTAAGGGATGAAAGATTGGATGGTCTGTGTAGATCAATTCTTTATTAATGTAATGGAGCAGCATCAAGGATGTATTTTAATTTAATTTCCCTGGACCACCAAAACCTGTACTGCTGCCAATTTTTATCAAGTTCTCTAGTTCAGGCCGTCTAACCTTAGCATCTTGATTTTTTTTGGCATTCATTTCTGTAATCTCTTGGCTATGCCCTACCTTATTGACAATTTTAAGCGTAGAAGAAAAATGACACCTCTACAGCATTGAAAAATTATACAATTTCCTGTAGATTAAATCTATTGATCAATTTGGTACTTACATGCTTAGAAAGAAGACTTTGAATTATGCATTTCTCTGACACAAAAATCGTTTACTGCTAAATCAGTTTTACGGTACTGTTTGTACTAACCATTGCTGTATAGAACTGCGGATGAGCTATTGTGTAAAGTAAACCTTTAATGAATTCATCTGTATTTCCTGATAATATATAATAATAATAGTAGATAATACTAATCTGATTTTATATTAATGGTATAGTATCCTGTCGCAGAAGAGTTGTAATTTATACTATTTGATTTTCCCGCTGTGGAGAAGTTGATGACTTATGATGGCGCTGGTCATTAAGATATGGCCTGATATCTTTCTCTTTGAATCGTGATAAAGTGGAATCACAGTGTTCATATGAGTAAGAATTCGTAGCGCTCCAAAAGAGACACGCGTGCGTATTTTACGTAGGTGAAATTTAAGGAACCACGATGATCCGAGATAGCTTTATTTCTTGCGTTACAAAGCAGAAAGTAAGTCGAATATGACTGTAAACATTTTAAACAACTTTCTGGTCTAAAATTTTGATTAAGTTTCGTTGGTGTCACTTGATTGTTTTTTTTTATCATCAAATTATGTGCTACTAATTCGAATAACCTTAAAAGTTTTATGAACCACATTGACATTTCGTAATTTTTGTAAATATTCTCATTTCCAGTTTTTATAAAATATTATTCATTGCAAATATATCCTTGCAGGGAGAGTACATTCGGCATCCCGTTATCTACGAGTTGAGCCACAAATATGGCCTAGCGACTGATGGATCCGACATAGGTCCACAATCCAATTCGACCAACTTTAGCTCAGGATCCTCTGGCAGTACACCGACAACCCCGCCCTCTTCGTGGCCTTACAGTAGATTGGAGGAACTAAAAGAACTGATTAGAAGGGAAATAAGAAAGGAGTTGAAAATAAAAGAGGGAGCAGAAAAGCTACGTGAAGTGGCAACGGATAGACGCAGTCTAGCAGATGTGGCGACAATCGTGAAAAAAGCCAATTCCAAGTTGGCTGAACTGCACGCAGAACTTCAAGAGTTGGATTCCCAAATAATTCTCACTCAGGGCCAGCATGGAGGAGTTATAAACAATGGACATGGTAAGTAAATATTCATATTTTGCTTTTTTAACGAACAAATATTTTGTTTTTTTTTTAAGTAATTGCTATACATGTTAGTTACGGAATCCGAAATATCATCAACTTGTACTTTTATATAGTTTAATCCACTTGTCTTAGGTAACTAACGCAAATATAAATGAAACGATTTGTCTATTTGTTGTGTATTTTCAGAAAATATCACCGGATAACATACTAAAAAGTTCATCTCCGTATTAATATTTTTATTCACTTACACGAGTACTGAATATCTTTCCGCAGTAGGTCAATTGGCCTAATCGTCTACATTTCCGGATAAGTTCACGAACCTTCTCTATCCTTATTAATTATTTAATAGTTTAATCCTAAAATTAAGGGGAATATTACTCTTTGTTTACTTACCCATTGTCAACCTTCTTGAAGTATTATGCTAGAGTTATCATTCTCCGAATACTTGTTTAATTCGCATCGTGTTCTTCTTAAGACGCTATAAATGTGAGCATAGCTAGAGGGAATTTTTATCAGCTAATGATTTTCATACATAAATAAACTGTGCCAGGGAAAGCTTCTTCATCAAAATAATAATAATTGATGATAAAGAGGGGTTGTAGTATACAGTGGGGCTTAATTCTACTCGCGCATACGTGATGTTTTCGTCCAATAATACTTCAATATTTCTCTATAATGAGAAATGTGTATGGTTCCGAATTGGAAATATTGTCCAAAATACGTACCAGTGTACATGATGCATTATTCAATGTCTTTTGGATTTAGAAATATATTTCTCAATATCCAAATTCTTTTCGGAAAGCAGCATCTTGTAATTGATACTAATAAATTTTTCAAATATAGATGATACAACAGCCAAAAATAGTAAAAAAATAACGAAGTTAATTTTTTACTATTTTTGGCTGTTGTGTACGATACATTTCAGTAATTCGGTATTACGCAGAAAGAATAGTTTTTCGCAGTTCAAGACTGTTTCAAATGTACGAGAATATTAATTCTCTCTATTCTCAATTATTCAAAAATGGATTTCGTTTTCCTGCATCGAGTAAATAAATGTTCAAGTTTCGAAAGTTTAGAAAGGAAAGCTTGAGCACGCTCTCGTAATTTCTATGTTATCGCAAAAATTTTGATTTGCGAAGCGCACACTAGAAATCCGAACGTTTTTAGTCATGACTCATGAAAGTGACGTTCGCGGTTTGCTGCCGCCATTTCGTAAGTTGCGAAATTTCATAGTTCTGCGATACTTTATCGTTTATCTTCTCTTTAATCTTTCTGCTATCAGGGAAACGTTTAAAGATTTACGTTATCATTCGAGGCTCAATTACTAATCTCCGAACGTTGCGAGGTCTAAGAAAAAACTCATTTCTTCTAGTATCCGTTACCTATAGTAGCTAGATCCTGTTACCCTCAATCTACGTGTGTTAATTATTCGCCCAAGTATTCTTTCTTTATATCCAATGTTTATAATTTTACTTTTGGTAGACCTTGATCAAAGGTATCTTTCTGCCAAGGCATTGCATTTTGTTCGATTCCACCATGATATGGAGACGTTCTGTTCAGAGGAGGGATATTTGTTTATAAGTATTCGTCTCTCCTTACATTCAGCTTCGATTCTTGACCATCCTCGTATGGCACCACTCTTTCGCTCCAGCTCTCCGCCTTCCATTAACCTCTCATGGCCCCGTTCATCATCTCCTCACCCTCTACGTCTCGCAATTCACCATCCAAGACGAACATGTTTACTCAGCGCGTGCTGCATCTCCTCGGTTCCATCGCTCTCATCCGTAATCGGCGGTCACTCTTTGTTATCGTCCTGTTTATGTTTCGCTGCAGTGGCGCTTCTCCGAGGCTCCTCCCTTCCGTAGACAAAACTCCGTATCCGGCGCGTCTCTCTCACCAAGTACGTGCATACCCGCCTCACCTCGTGAGCTGCATCAGCACGCCTTATCCCATCCCTTTACCGCGAGATTCCCTTGCGCTAGTCATTTTCCCCTGCCTCCTCGTTGGTGCACTCATGTGTTTTTGCTCTGTGAAGGTCTCGAGACCTACGGCGTCGACGTCCATTGGACACAGTCTCGGTAGGGAGGCTGTTGTGTGGGCATGCGGAGGCGGTGGTCGCCAAGGTGACGTGATAACGAAGCGAAATTGCTCGTCAACTCCGCCCGACGTAATAAATGAGACTTTTTACCCACGGGGAAATTCGGTTCGAGCCACGTCATTTTAGGAATGTGTAGAGCTTAACATATGGTGACGTACATGTTTTGTCAAGCAGCTTTTTTTAGTCGCCTTGCTCAAAATAGCTGGAGAATTGCTCCTGACCTGAATAGTTATTTCTGTGATGGCTGTCATATACATATCAACAATCTTCCTCGAAAGTGGAGATGAATAGTTGCATGATTATTCAGTCACGTAATATGTAAAACTGACTTCGCGTTCTGAAGTTAGTTTTAAGTATTCTTTTAAGTTTTAGAAGACTAAATTCCCCTTCTTTTAGGGAATTTAGATTGACTGAGATCGAATGATGGCAAAACTGGTTTCATTAAGAACTCTTTTCGTATGTTTCATCTTTATCGCAAATGACCACCGTCTAGTGGGGAAATTCTTAATTTTTCCGTGTTTATCGCTATTGGAGCCTTCTAATTTGTCTTGCATTCATCCCTTCTTTCATAAATCAAAACTTTTTCTGAAAGACAGGAATGAATTTTCAAATTCTGTCTTGGTTTAGTTCTTTTTTCAGTTTAACCATGCTTTATCCTCCTACTTTATTACGATATATCAATATCTCCGTCGGCTCTCACCTTTGGCGCCTTGTTTATGCGTCGTACTTTTTCAACAAAAATTCTTTTTCTATTCTTCTTCCTGGATACTATAGTAAAATGACTGTGGATGAGTTTTATCTTCATACTCGTTAATCTGGACGGTCCTAACGGTTACAAACCGGTTTACCCGGCAATTCTTTAAAATCCTGAGCAAATTTCACTCGTGCTTCTCACCATTTTCCTTTTCAGATTCAGTTCTATATATTTATTGATAAAGATTATTTATATTTATATAATATTAATTTAAATATTTAAAGGCTTTTTCTCTTACCGTTTCTTTCTTTGAGATAGAATATTTTTACTGATTCTCAATAGGGAAATCGAATAAGCTAGGGAAACATATTTTACCCGAAAAGCACTACAAAAGTGTGACTTGGATACGGAATCAAATATATCCCTTTTCTATCTGCCATAAGTAGTTAATCGGGATGAGCCGATTTGTTCTTTGTTGATTTGATTTACATAATGTTTCTACTGGTGTTGAATCACGTGAATAGATCTTATTCGATATTTCTATTCTTGTTCGTGAATACTCTTTCATTCCTTCAACATGCAAGTATTATATTTGTTTCCGTTTCATTATTTCAGTTATGATTACAATATTAGCCTAAAACCATTCCTGTACGTCGATAATTGTTATTTCGCCCCTTATTTATGAGATATTACTCGATCGATACCTGAGATGGTCTATAGTAATACAATGCTAATTTTTAGAATTCGATTTGCCCGATCGTTCTTCTAAATGTATATCATGCATTCATCTCATCACCGTACCACTTGCTGTATTTTATTCATCTCAATGATCATTTTTTTGTGCTCATTTTTCGGATTTTCTGACGGCTTCCTCGGACGCCATTGAAAGGCTTCATGGCGAAACCTTCTTTAACGTTTGTTGCTATGCAAACAAGTATTTTTACCAATATAGAAAAAGTTCTACTAACTCCCAAATATTTTTTTCTCTACGAGTTAGACCTTTTAATTGATTGTAATTTATAATTTATGAATCTTTGATCATTATGTATAATTAATGATATATTAATTTAATCTCTTTTGCTTGTTAGGTAAATTCTCTCCCAATATTTCCTTATCAAATGGATGTAGTGAATCAGTTCCTTATCAATACGAATGTAGTTTGTTATGGTATCGTTGATTAGAATGTATTGTGAATGTGTGTCAAACCTTCAATGGTGAGAGAACAACAGAGTTATTGTTTCTCAGACAATCGTTGCCTTTCAGGTAGAAAGGGTTACTTCGGGTTATTTCGTATTGTTTGAAAGGATTCGAGGGGAGGGATTATCGGAAGTCGAGGGAGATTCTATCCCCCGCCCTCTACGCATGGGAAATCTTCAATGGGTTGTGGGGAAGGGAGTGTGGGATCGGCACAGACAATAGGTCTGGGGAACAGGAAGTGGCGTGAGGTAGTAATTCCCGGGAACAGCGCGGGAGTCAAGCTGAAAGCGAGGATTTGAATTAAGAGGAGGCACTTAACGGGTTTACGTTAACTTATTAGTACGTGTCTGATCTCTATTTTTCACACCGTCTATAAAATATTTCTATCCATGTCATTGATAACATATTCTAAAAGTTTTATTCAAATCGGACTCAACATACCTATAATAAATTATATTTTCATGGTTCAATTAGGAACTTAAATCCGAACGTTTGATTCTGACGTACAAGAGAATAAAATTATCGTTTCAGAATAATTATTTGATGCGTGAGATGTAGTTAATGGATAAACCTCTCTTTTGATCACGTAGACCTTGATGACCCTTGTAGATATGTAAATAGGCGCCTGTTTTACGTTGTGGCTTACATTGAGAGGAAAACGCTATTTCGTTAATCATTTATTTTCTTTCAAACAGTGCATTTTATTTGGTCCAAATTCTGAAACCGTCAGTTAAGCAGATTGGTGTACATTTTATAGTTAATTGAATCTGTTCCAGTTGTTTGCTTTTCATACACACATATATGTTCGTCTGTTCCATTTATTTCATTAAACAATATGAAAATAGATTTGTGAAGGTAATTGAAATCCAAGATCATTGACTGCTTCTATTGGTCTTATTGTGCGTAGACGCAACTGCTTTCAACTTACTTTTAAAATTCGAATTTTGAATTCCAGATTAAAAGACCAGGTACTTCTAATTAATCTCAAAATCATTACCTCGAAAAAAGCTTGTCTTCCATCAGTTGGCTAGCTTATTGGCCATGACATAACTGATAATAATTCTCATAACATCGTATAAGGCTTTGTCTTTATGACGCCTCACTGCTGGAATCCGTTATATCCATTTCAGTGTTCAGTCCAGTTCATATGTTCCAAAATTTCTTGGTAGAGTTTGGAACTGTTACCATAGTAAGATATTAATTTGAAATAGAATGACAGTTCAGAATAACAGAGTCTCAGCTCTGAAATTTTTTCGCATTTAAGGCTGATTTAAAAACAATCCAGGGTTTGTTATACGTGATGTAGTATCCGATTCTCGGTTCCTCTCTAGGCTTGGACTTTGTGATTGGCAAGTAATATTCGCTCTTATTTTCTGTGTGAATATTATTTTTTTTTTTTAGTTTTTAATTTTCAATCATGACCTAGAGGCCGGAAAACGGTTTTTAGCGCACTGTATTAAAAGGAACGTTATGTCGAGTATATTGAAAACGTTCGCATGATCACGATGAGTCTTAGGTCATGGACATGTAAGAACCTCAATCGGGAGGATCTTGGCGTTGCAGTTACATCTCCGTCACTCACCCTGCTCGTAGCTCCTCTGGTACGTTTCGGCCTATATCCTTTTTGCCTCGTTTTAAACTCTTTTCGCTGGATATTGTGAGTTCCGTCTCAGATTCAATATTTTAACGTAAGTGGCAGGGAACATTTTTCCTAATTTTTGTTCGTTAACCTTTATGAATTTTCTTTTATATCCTTTTGAGGTAGATATTATAATAATTATCATGTCTTCAATTTCTGATAAGATTAAAAACCGCTTTTAAACTCGATCGAAATAAGTAATTTTGGCATAACAGCTTTTCTTGAAGAGTAACTTTTTTTTATGTAAAAGAGTAGCAATTCTTTCGTAAAGGAGGTTTAATCGCCTTCGATGAATTGATCGTCTTTTTAAAAGAGCCATGCTCAAATGGGTGAAACTAACTAGTTCTCAAAGAAAAATAAATTCTAATTATCTCGTGGTATAAAAAGACAAGTCTACTTTATCAAGAATGGAAAACGGGAAGCGCCGCTCTGTGGTAACACCACGTAACAGAAACTCGGTAACCAAGGTTAATAAGTTTCTATATAACTTCTTAGTTCATGGCATACAAGTCAATAAATATGCGAAAAATTATCTAGATTAGATTTATAGAGATATGGAGTCTTCTTTACTTGAATCAATTCGAATATTTTCTTTAACTAATGTGCCATTGATAATGGATTGTAATAATTAATGTCATGGATAATTGATGATGAAATATGGGTGAGGAACTATACATGATGACATAAATTGTCAATTAAAGTCATTAACTAATCGCCTCGTATATTTTAGCCATTTCTTGTGTTTTACAAAATATGTTGCATATGCTTCTTATTACGCTAATTGTACTAATTTATTGCTTATGTTCATATATTATCGTACTAATACTTTGTGAAATATTCTTTGTGTCGTAGTTTATCCATCCATAAATGATTGTTATTTTCCACGTAAAATATTCAACCAATTAACCATAGATGATGGATCGTAATAATAATCTAAAGTCCCCGTAGAGAATCTTAAAAATTGCTCTTACATAAACAAGCGCACACAGTCACTCAAAGTTATATGTATATATAATGTACCTTAGGTTCTAAGTGTTCGATAAAAGTTGAAATTCGTTTCTTTTGAAGTTCCAAAAAAAACTATCTAAAACATTCTCTCAAAACTCCTTTCCCCATAAATTTAAATCATCTTATGGTCTACAGCGTGTAACGACATCTCCATTGAGGTTTTAAAATTATCGCTGCGAAATGATGAGATACAATATGCAATTAAGGTTTACTCTACTTTTTTCGTGTGGTAGCCCACATTAACCTACTTCGATTTAGTTGGCCGAAGGTTGATTTTCTCTTATGAAGTGGAAGACGATTTATTTTTGAAAGAAATTTCCAACGAAGAAAGTGTAATCGCATTTTGAATGGGGAAAATGTTTGACTAACAAAGACTGGAATTCAAGCGAGAAAAGTAAAATAGGACGAGAAATTTCCATTATCTTGAAAATCGAGTATTGGTCGTCGTCCAATTTTCGACCAGCGTTCTAGTTCACGCGCTTTATTTTAATATCATAATTAACTTAAAAAAGTCTTGTTTTTCCTTTTTTCACGCAGCATACCTGTTACATATTTTCTACTTTCATTTTAAGTTCATTTTAGTATTCGGTCTTTTTGTTTTTCTCTTGAAAATATCTTCTTTTGTATTTGGTATTTTAATAGAAGTTGGACATGGAAGGACGTGTTTTAATATATTTTCCCCCTTGTCAAAAGTCCTATAAAAATTATTATTAAGGATCACCAGTTCGAGATATAAGTTCAATAAGAGAGGGAATCGCTTATAATTATCTTTTGTTACATTGATGCAACTTGATTATTTTTTGCCACGATCCACGACTGTTTCGTCGATGACTATGAAATATATCCACGTTCCTTTTCTCTCTTCACCTTTGCTAATTAACTGATGACTATTACTTTTTACGACTATGGTTATTATTGATTAACTTTAAGGATTCTTGATATACTTCTCGTACTGTTCGTACAGACAACCTATCATTAAATTTGAAAGACTATCAATGGCTTAAAATCTGTTCTGAAATTAATGACAAGATTTGAGGAACATTTTTGTTTGTTGGTTGGTTGAGTTGGTTTGAACGAAAATGTAAGATGCGCCAATTTCTCAGACTTCATCATGGACTAGCGAAGAAAGCTAATGGAAAACTCAACGCTGATTGTGAGATCTTTTGGAACAGTACTTTCAGGAAGTGTTCCCACACGATCTGACTTTCTCACGCGCCAGCTTAAAATTCGCCAACTGTTTGCCTCTTTATAAATTTTTTAATATGTTTTATTACGCGTTTCAGCTGATAAATTCACATCACGGTTACTGTTGAAACGGGGATCAAAAGAGAATAATATATATAATATAAAAACCCATAATAAAAAAATTAAACTATAAAAATATTCATCTTACGTTTGAACTACGTCTCTCTTCTTCGGATTTGTTTGAAATTTAGTACGCGTCAGCATTTTACTTTGCTTTACACGAGCAGATTATATAGTTCGTTTTTACTACTCTTAATCTGACTTTATACAGCTCGTTTGCATATTAGGTTACGAAGCCAAATAATGCCGGTCAACTCTGAAACGTATTCCTAAATATCGATCTTTCTGATGTGAAGAAAGCAAGAGTTGATAATTTTTATAGGATTTCGCGTTAAATATTTTCATGTAATTAGTCTCAGAAATTTCATTCGAAAAGCGATAAAGAATTCCCATGATGTTTATAGGAGAGAAACCTTTTAACAACTTGTGCTGTATTTGCCTCATATGACGATAATTTTCAGAATTTATTTTCATTAGCATTTCTTCGAAATTTTTGTGTAATTTTTCTTTTGTCTTGCTTTTGTCCGTTTAATCTTGAACCTATATTGAAATAACTAATATATTGAGTCGAGAAAATTTCTATAAAAGTTTGCTATAGACAAAATTTTTCATCCATTTATTGTATGATTCTACGCTTACATCCTACGTGGGTTGACAATCATATATATAGCCTTAGGTATGGATAATTTGAGAAACTAAGTTATACAGTAAGAATTCTAGATGATAAATAAAAATAATTTATAATATAAATTATAAATTTTGATATCTACGTAAACGTGTTTTCATTGTCGGAGGCTCAAATTATTATCTTCTTATTTTCATTTTAGATGCGCTTCTTTCACCAGTCGGTGGATTGGTGATTACAGAAATCGGTCCAGACGAAAGTGGGGTCATGAGTATGCAAGATCAAAGGTTACTTTCCTTAGAAAAACAACTGAACATCGAGCTCAAGGTGAGGAAAATAAAACCAAATTGTCCAAATTTTACTCTCACTTCGAGAGACTTAAACTGATCAAGCCGCTTAATTTCAAGGTCAAACAAGGAGCCGAAAACATGATCCAAAGTTACAGCAGTGGAGGTCATTCTCGAGATAAAAAATTGTTGGCCGAAGCGCAGCAGATGCTTGGTGATTCAAGAGCTAAGATCGAATATCTGAAGATGAGGATAATGAAGGTTAAACAGAGTAAACAGGAGAGGCCGAATAAAAATGGAGAGTCTGCCCAAAAAGGTAAGTTTCGTTCTTTTGTTCTGCACTTAAATCATACCCCCTCTTTCTTACCGTCTTCATCGTGTGTGTTCGGTTGTTTACTTTTATTCATAGGTCCATTATAACGCCTACGCTGCATTTAGAAAACGAACTTCGAAGCTGTAAATTACGTATTTTACTTATAACTCTTATGAAGTTTATTTTCCGGCGAAATTCTGATTTCAAATCATCGTTAACTGATTGATAAAGATAGTAAATAATATCGTGAAAGATTTCTGGTAATCGTTTCACATCTGCACATTTTGCAGTTTTTTATGTTCTCATATCATTAGCTTTATAAGTCTCAATATCAGACTATTTTAATGCCTTCGAAACAGGCATATCGTATATTCGTTTTGTATTATGTACTACACGAATTCCCGCATGATATAACATGCACGTGCATCTCTCGTCGCCGCATTGCCATCTCGTGGCCTTCGTGTTGCTACGGAGGTCGTCGATCTCCCGTTTAACGACCTTCCCCTTCATAGTGTCTTTCCACACTCCATTGGATTTCATATGAGCAACAGATGCGAGATCTCTTGCGGACAGATTGTGTACTGTGGCTTTAACCAAAGTTCTCCTTATGAACATTTTCTTCAATGGTTTCTTGTTATCAGTCTCAAAAATTCCTAGTCACAGAAACGTTACCCAGCAGTTGCTCAGTTGCTTACTTTATACTTGCATATGTTTCACATATGATTCCCATTTGTTTGGTCGTTTCTCTGTTGATGTTCAAAATTAAACGTATTATATTGTAAAAAAATGAGCTCGATTTTTGTTATCACCTTCTCCATCCCTTCATTTAAATTAGATTCAAAATAACCTTTTGTTTTAATAACTTCAGTTTGAAGAGATGAGTTTGCTTTCTTAGTTCCAATAAATGAATTGTCTGAAAGTAAAACAGAATTACTTAAATATTTGCATCACTAATCAGTTTACGAAGCTGTTGTATCAATATTAAACGAGTGGATTTTCTGGCTATAAATATTCTTTTGGAGTAAAGGTCATCAATTAAAGCAACTCCAAATTTCTTCATCAGCTGCTCTAATCAATATATTTACCATTCAGATATCCAGTTTAGGTTTTTTGTATATATGCTATGTCTATATTGTCCCACTTACGGGGTAGGTAGGTATAATAGGTAGCATAGCTTATTGTCATGCATGGTCCATACGAAAGGATGGAAAGGGAAATACTTCGCAAACGTTTAACATTGTCTTTTCCTTATCTTGTGATATCCTGGATTCGATTACCTCTTTCCATTTCACTTTCCTTGTCCTAGTTGTAAATTAATATTCAACTCCATAAAAAGCTGAGTGCGATTAGATCACTCGAGCTCAATATTGCATAATGGCTGATTCGTGGTTGCGCTGTACATATTGCTTTTTTATAATATTCAGAGATTTAATAATAATCAGAGCGACCCGTAATCTCGATTTTTCCCGTTTAAAATACATTAGCCATATTTCCGAATGCTTTTTATGACACTTCCCAACCGCGCAGGCGTTCAAAATTTCACACAGCCATTTAGGGGACCATTCTCATTTAAAAGCTATCCGAAGATAGTCGTAAAAGGTCGTTGGTTCGATGCTAGGGGGCGTTAACTATATCTCCATTTGAAATGTATAGGGAACTTAGGACACATTTTGAGGTACTTCCTGAATGAATTTCTTTTTGAAATTTGGAGTGTTTATAAAGTCAATCATATTCAAGCGGAAGATAACAGTAATTTTCGTAGGATGGCCTTAGTTCGACGCCGGGGCGGGAATAATGTTGCCGTAGAAAATGCATGGGAAATCGAAATCAATTCAAAGCTCGCTGCGAAAATGTCCTTAAGTAAGCATGCCTTATCCGAATAAAGTCTTTCGGAAAATGTTAAGTTTTATTAAAAGATATATTTTTCGATTGCTTGCTGTCAGCAAGCACACCTTTACTCGTATACATATATATACTAGTAAAGGTATGCTTGCTGACAGCAAGCTATGCTTTAATATATTTTCAATGAAAAATAAATTTTTCCGGAAGATTAGACTGCTTGAACATTGCTGAGCATAAACTAAAAGACATTATCACAGCGGATATTGCACTGAATTTGATTTCCCATGCATTTCTTACGGCAGCATTATTCCCGCCCCGGCGTCGAACCAAGGCCATCCTACGAAAGACAATGACATCTTTCGATTATTCATGATTATCTTTATAAACACTCCAAATTTCAAATGGAAATACCTTAAGGAAGTACCTCAAAATGAGTCCTTATTTCCCTATGCATTTAATATGAAGTTATAGTTAACGCCCCCTAGAATCGAACCAACGACCATTTGCGACAATCTTAGGGATGCTCTTAAATGAGAATGGACCCTTTTATGGCTGTGATAAATTTTGAACCTCTGCGCGGTCGGGAAGTGTCATAAAAAGCTTTCGCAAATATGGCCAATGCATTCCTTATGACAAAAATCGACATTACGGGACGCTCTGGAATCGAACCCGTGACACGTAGGCAGTTGTTGATTTATTTCGATGCACAGTATGTAAGTACCTATACGTGTAGAAAGTTTGAATGATCTATGTATCATATTAGGAGAGATACGATTTTTCACAATCTGAAAATAATTCACCACCTGGCATCGAACTCATGACCGAGTGAACGTATATACGAATATATATATATATATATATATATAAGTTTGCATGTGTATCTTATGGGAACAGTTATTCCCTTCTGGAGTCGAACTGAGTACTCCAAATTAAGAAATTTTTTTCAAAAACCTTTCCGGAGATTTACGTAATAATTTCTCAAATTCTCAGGACGATTGGATGTATTGTTTTTGAGTCTATAGTGTACAGGCAGACAAACAGACACACACACACAACACATACTAGTCAAGTATACAATTATGAAATTTGTTACCAAAGTAGGTAACGTCATTAACTCACCAAGTTGTGCAGTACATTCAATCTCTTGAATTTATCCCGATATCATTTTCATTTAATATCAAAGACTGTTTACTCTACGAAAGTATACGTAAATATTTACGTTGCTATCAACAAACATCATTTTAATACTGATTTCTCAATGCGTTGTTAAAAGAAAATTCAACAATCACATTCGTGGTAACTAAGAAATAGTTTGTTTACTGCCTCAAAATTCATCAAAATTATCATCTAATTTCTCAAAATTCTCGCAATTTCTGATCGTAAACTATATTCCATGACCAAAATAAGAAACTTTATTCAATTTCCTTTCTTTTGGTGCTACTTTCAAATCCATACGTGGGTTATTTCTCATTTAATTTTGCAAAAGAAAGGAAGCATGCAAGTGATAAAATCTAAGTGTCCATCTATTTCTTATAAGAACACCGTAAACACCGGACACACGCCAAACGGAATTTTTATATAAGGATCTTTCTTAAAATTTCTGGTAGATTTTCTCGGAGTTATTTTCCCTTTAATTTATGAACAGTTTTAAAGGTATTAGAATTATTATCATGAGAAGGGCGTTGGAATTCTGTTTCGTATAATGATGTCGAACCAAATGAAAATATTTTTGCTTAAAGCATTCTTTTCCATCTTTATGGTTTATGCATCTGCTTTTTAAAATTATCTATGGCCAAGCAGAAATATAAATCAGTTAATTGCAAGATTCACTCACTTCGGTTTTAAGCAGTATGAACCCGGACTTTCTTTGTAATTGGTGACAATCGCTGGACTAATTACTCATATTATAGAATATGTGATCTGATCTATCTATGAAATATTAACATCCGTCATTCACATGACTTATCTTAATATGGTTTAAATAAAATTAAAACGATAATTCAAAGTCGAACGTGTTTATTCGAAATTTCGCTCATGTGCCTCAAGATAATGAAATAACTGCTTACTCTTAGGGAAGATTTTATATGTAATCTATGTGCTTATTCGAAGATTTTGGTATTCACTATTCATTTCTTTACTTGGTAATTAATTAATAACTAAATTTTAAACCTTTTTATTCGTCTGTTAAGTACTCGATTGTAACAATCTCGTTTTATGAGAACGTCGCTCGCTCCCCTCAAAATCAAAAAACACTTTCACTGTTCTATTTTATATAAAATTCGTACTTGTCTTTGCTATTTCCATGTTGTGAAGCCTGGTTTGCGACTTATAAGTTGCAGTTTTATTTTTTACAATCAACATATATTATATATTTCTTTTATTTAAAAATTTCTGGAAATTTAAAATTATGCGTCTTTTTGGACATGTGTCAATTAAATATTACTATTGAAGCTATTTCTAAACTGTTTGAATAGCTTTCTTATCTATGATAAAAAATCAAAAAACTGGTGAATTCTTGATAAAATCGATATTAGGGGCCGTAACTTTGTGGGAAGCCATCGAGCAAGAAATAGAACTTAGCATTTTTCATAATACTTAATAAATGATAATACTGTGAAAATTACAACGTTCTATTTCTCATTTAATGTATTATTCGTCTAAATGACTAGAAAAGGGTGTTGTAAATATCATGTATTTATAACATTTTTCATGGCTAGTATGTGCAGAATTTCCTTTCAAACAACTGGCAATATCTCGTTTGTAATGATAAAGATTAAGTTTACAGTGTTCTTTGATTATAACCAAATTTTTATGATGAATTTTAGTATATTTTATGTCCCTCATGCTACTTCGATTTTAATGCCCAGTGAATCATGTAATTTTCTTCTATCTCGTAGAAATAAGGATACATTATAATGTTTTGGGGAGATTTTGACACTTTTAATTGTCATGGTGTCGGTTTAATTCGTTAAAATTTTTATATTGGAGTTGGTGAATATTTTATTTTCATCATTTCCTTCCCATGAAAGCGATTGTTTGAGTGAATTCCCCATTGTTTATGAGGAAAGAGTTCGTATCTTTTAGGTAATTGAGAGATCACGATTGTTGACCTTCAGTCATCTTCCTCGCAGGCGTGACTCTTCTCACGAAGTGCGACCTTCAGGGTGTATACTATTGCGAGGGAGAGAAGTGGCTCGCCGGAATGCTTGAGTAAACTAAGGTTGCGGTCCTCATTGAAGGTCGGACAGCGTTTCTATGGATAAACTGCTTGTTGCCGATGTCGGGTTTCAGGCATTTGTGCCCTCGGGGGTGACGGTTTTGGCATTCTTCACATCCAGGAAAGGGAGATTTCCGGATGCCGTAGTATTAATAAAAGTATCTTCCGAATCAAAGTTGTAGTGACTGGTCGTTAATTTGGGTTTTAATATCATATCCATATATAAAGCTTTTTTGCCCTCTAATGAATATTATTACTCTTGCCGTAATCGACCTGAATATGGATTAATTAGACTATGCACAAGGGAGTTTAAACGTTATATATACTGCTTTATTTAATATCCTCGTTGACATTTAATTCTCTGAAAAATTTTATACAGTTCCTTTAGCCTTCGATAAAATAAACCTTGCATTGCAGCCAAGTGCATTTATGGAAAAAGAACAGAAAAGGCACTAGATAATTTTCCCAAAAAATTTCAATTTCATTAAATAATGGTACTCCCCAGTAATTTGCTTAGTCGATAACTTACTCTTTCATTGATTTTTACGAATAGTATCCTTATTGCTTAATCCCGAAATGCAATGCAGCTAGTATTAGCTATTTTTCCAATAGCCAATTCCAGCTGCATTAAAAGTATATGTTTTTCTTAAATTTTAAACATGTATGTAATTATAGAATTAACAATCCACAGAAACTCATGATTAGAACACACAGAACCATAGATAGACAATTGGAACGTCATGTCAGGGAGGAAAATCACAATCAGGGGATGCTGGATGATTGAGATGAAAAGAATTCATCGGGATAATATGACATCCTGAAGTCTAAAGGCAATTATTAATACTATATTCATACATACTCGCAAAAATATGTGACTCAGCTGCAGATATGAATCAAAAAATGGTGTATTAAATGCTAATCGTCTTCTTCTTAAACATAATACTTATACCCTCTGAAAACCTACCAAAATTTTATTTATGATATTTTAACATTTAGTTTTTTATAATGTAGGCTTTCATGTGTGCCGAGTAGTTCCTCTCACTTCGATGCCTAACCTCTAGTGAATTTTGATGAACTTATCTCTTTATTACCTTAATATGCTATTTTAGTTTTCTTTTCTAATTAAGAGTTAAAATGTAAGAAGAGACTTGTCTCATTTTCGCCCTGATAACGTCACTTTTTTATAATCATTTCCAGGCAATAAATTAATCACTGTCAAATCTTACTTGCATTTGAAAGTGAATTACATCATTTATAATTTTTGGATGTATTAGGGTGTATGTTTTTCAAATCACTTACATTAATCCCACGGCTAAATACGTCTCAAAATAAAAGCTTCCTGTTCCGTCACCGCCAAGTTGTTGCAAAAGTTTCTCGTGAATCTCTTTGAATGGTTGCCCACGTTTCACATATTTGCTCTTCGTTCTGTGCGACATCACTCTACTCCATACTTTTGGCTACCTGACCGCAGTGAAATGTCATCGTAAATCTTGTAGAAATCATCGGAATTGTTGTTTGCAATAATGACTTCTTTGCAAAAAATTTCAAGTTTGGTAAATGATAGTTTTAATTATTCCAATAAGAAGCGTGAATTTAAATTTCGACCTTTCTTACTTTGCTGTCTTCAATATTTTTTCATATTTATGTGTTTCATCGTTATTGGTAGGTTTCGTATCATCTTTTCCTACAATCATCTGTCATATGCACGCGTCAAGCTCTCCTTCAAAATATATCATACATCATCTATTTCAATTATTTAAATATCTATATCAGTTTGGATTATTTTACAGTTGGATTATTTCTCTCATCCATCTATTGCCTTAAATGCCATTGCATTGTAATATAAGCTCACAAAACATTGTGATTTATCTGTCATAGTTTACCCAACTTTTTGTTAAATTGTATGCGAAATTAGGATATCGATGGAAAAATATTATGATTTACACATATTTATGAAAATCCTCATTTACGTTGAAAGCTATCCAAATTTTTTTGATAATATTAACATGCTTCAAGAACTGTTACATGGATTCGGTAGAAACCGATATTTTTTTTAGATTATAACTTCCTTAGTATTTGCATTTTGGTCTGCTCATTAAGATCCTCCGCGATCTTCAGCTATTTCTAAGCAAAAGCCGTCATAATTCTGGTATTTGCGTAAAATTTTTATTGGATGAAATTTTGTAGTTAAAATATTTTCCTCTTCAGTTAGTTGTAACTTGTGTGTAAAATTATTTTTGAATTTTGTAGATAATTACGAACCGAACTTAGAGCTTCCTCTGGAAGAGCGCGTCGAAGAGCTGAGGCATCGACTACGGATCGAAGCGGCTGTGGTTGATGGCGCCAAAAATGTTATTCGCCTTTTACAAAGTTCCAAGGTTGCAGATAAAAAAGCTCTGCAGGAGGTGAGTAATTCATTCTCGATAACGTAAAATAAATCGATCTATCTTTCCTTAATCCCTTCAAAGAGATTCACTTTGGATGAAGGCCTTTGTAATTCGAACATTTTAGAGATGACTCATTCTATGTACATTAATTCTTCATCTTTAGTGATGAAAAATAAGTAATCTGCAATATTTTAATTATTTCTGAAGGAAATTATTTATTTATGAAACAGAATTTATTAAACTTTAGCGCTATTCGGCTAGATTTTTAATTTAAAATTGCTTCTATTTTAATGCATTCCTACATTTACTGATAATACCATCTATTTTATCTCTGTAATCTATAATTGTAACTGTAAAAAAACGTAGCCTCATTGGCTACACTATCTCTATGCGAAGTAAATTTGAATGTTGGCCAAGAGGTTCTCATAACGTCACGTGCTATCGTTTTCTCTGTTTATAGAAGAGTATCCTCTATCCTCTTATACTAATATAACTGTATTTTTACTTAACCTCAGGATTTAATTATTCGTAGAGATATCAGAAAACCGATTTTAGAATAGGTGAATGATTAAGAGACCAATTTTTTATGAGGCTTAAAAGGCATTACGTAGTTCTTCGCGTTTGCCTAGTTATTTCTTTGTTATGACACGAATGAATTATATTGTAAAATAACTCTATCGAGTATTGCCTAATTACGTTACCATTTCATTTTCATTCAGATTATTCAGATAATTTCTTCTAAGATATGAGATGGTTCGTCATTTTTATGCATTAAAGTTCGTGTAGACTTCTGGTTGGTATCAGTGAAGGAGATGCTGAATCTGAATTAAGTTTTGTCCTCAAACCTTACAGATCTCCGTAAGTTTCGCGGAAAATTGTATTGTAAAATTGTAAATGCCCATTCTTGTCATTTATCGAATACAATTTTTCTTTTCATATTTTTTCTGTAAAAAGAAATTCTTCACGTTTTGTTCGTGTGGTATTTACTGTTGATTAATTGGAGTTGGGCTATCAAATATCATTAAACAGTTTCCGCAAGTAAAAATGTTTAAAGCCATTTAAGTCGGAAATTCTCAGGTTATTACTTCGCCCACTCTTTTCTGGGCGCTGGCTAAATTTGGAAGAGATTGGATGCTGAGTTAACAAAGTGCGTTTTCTTGGCTTCACAAGTTGCACTTTTTGTTACAGCAATTATTATGATTCAGAATTTTAACTCTAAACCGTAACTTAGTCTCATTAGTTACAAGTGTCGCTCAGTATTCTCCTTGTGAGGTTGTAAATAATTTTTATTCAGTTACTTGTTGATAGTTAATTGATACGTATTGAACAGTTTATTTATTAATATTTTCTCATAATTTCCGCATTGAAAAATTAAAGCGTCATTTAAAGATAATATTTTCTAGATTTGTGAGTTTATAGGGAAGTCTTGGAAAACATTTTTCGACCATAAGGTTCTGCAGTAATCCCGTTGTAGTGATCGTGATTTTTCACTTCGGATAGTTGCTCCTGCAATTCCAATATAGGAACAAGAGGCTTGACAAAGAGTTATAGGAAGAGATTGGTTTGAGAATGGTGGTAAGAGAAATGAGAAATAGGTGGGAGAAGGGGAATCCTCTGAACCCAGAAATAGACCCGCTCCACGCATCTGGCGCCGAGCCTGTCTTACCGTCCAAAGCGTTCCTTCGTCCCCTGCCTTTTGGGGTTTCAGTATCTTTCCCGGCAGAGAATAGGGTGCCCGTGAGAGAAACCACTTGGGAGAATTGTGCTCATTGTGTTCTTGATACTGCAGTGTATATTTACGAGTTAAATTTTTATTCAAACTAACTTCTATTCCACCGTCGGAAATCTTTTACACCAGCGGACCTAATTAGGAAATGGTTTTGAAAGTGAGAATTCACCGATATTATCGTGGACGAAGTGCAGGATATTCTTTATAGTGTGCTGGAATGAAATATCGTAAGAATATCCTTCTCTTTCTTAGAGAGTTTTATAAATATGTCCGTTGAAGTTTACTCAACTGTTTGCAAAGGGGTCATTGAGCTAGTTGATGGTCGCGTGGGATGGAGGAATCGGTTGCTCATCCGCATCTCTAAAACCGTAGGTTCTACTAAAATTTTGTGAAGATAAAAATTTTAAAAATATTTCGTTTGATTTCTTTCGAAGCTCCATCATTCTCATTCTATTTGAAAACCCTGAAAATTACATCTTATAGTATTTCTATTCGTGGTTGAGTCTATTAGTAATGTAGAACCTTTTAATTCACAGGAGTTATGATGCTTGTTCTGTAGTCTGATTCTCTAGTATTTTTTAGAGTATAAGTGAAAATAACTTAGGAGAAATTCGTGTTTATTAGCTCCGCATTGTTCAGAAGTATCAACTTCAACGATTGTACCTTGGTGTCGCTATCGAAGGTTTCAATCTATTTTTAGTAGTGCAATTTAAACGTTAATCGCGTTTATATTGTGATGTGACGTGGGGTTGCGGCATCCTTAGGATGTACGGGCAACCGGGAATCGAGAGGGAGTGGTCCCTTCATGCACATCTCACAATATCTCATGGTGCAGTTGCACCTTCTGGAGCCACAGTTGCTAGAACTATTGCATCATCAACATCTCCAGAAAGTAGCCATCCTTCTGCCTGCGTCTCTAATCTTCCTGGTGGTGGAGTTCATATGGAATACTCTTGGAAAAATGGAAGTAAATATTCCACATCTCAGAGTCTTCATTGCAAACAAGAGCATCCTCAGCATTCTGGGAATATAGTGTTTTCGCTCAAACGTTATCCAGGTGAACCACGTAGCCACTCTTTTCATTATGTGCCTATGTCAAGCAGAAGTCAACATTCTTATGGGGAAGGATATGGTAATGTTGACCATGGAAGAACTGTTCCTAACATCCAAGTTGATCCTCCAATTACCTCTGATAATCCATGTAGAGGTCACCAACATGATTGTGGATATTTTCCATCTCCAACGTATGCAACTTTGCCTCGTTGTACGCCATCACGTAGCTCTTCCCCAATGCATACTTGTACTTTTGTATTATCTTCCAATATGCCAAATTATGCTTCTTCTCAAGTTCCAAGTAATTCACAGTCAACCAAGGCTTTTGATTCACAAGGATATCCTATTCAAGGGCAGTTGCTTTTATATCCTGGTCAAACTGTGAGACTTGATTTACCGAGGAGTCAAAGTTTGAGGAGCACTCTGGGTCCTCCCATAATTGTTAACCGTAACTCATGGACAGAACCTGCAATGACATCTGTGAAACCAGTGCGCCCAAATAGCTTAACTATGCCAAGTGCCCCTACAAGTCATTGTAGAGACAGTAAGAGTGACTTAGATCTATCTAGGCCATATATGCCAGAAGCCAATTCATGTCCATCTGAACAAAAGAAGGAAGTTCATGATATTTCATGCACCAAGAGTGAAACTCATTCCTGCAATCGTGATGTGTCATGCCAGACTCCTAGGAGTGCTGTCAAAAAACACTCATCCCAGTTGAAGACAGCAAGCAAGAGCCATGAAACTCGTGGAAAAACTGATACTGATCCACCATCCACTACATCAAGTTTCCATTTGCATCCTCCATCCTTTCATCATTATGAAATGGGAGAAGAAGTAAAAGTAAGTTCCATTGTAATTGTATAATGTTTATTTTATGAGCAAGCTTTTAATAACTTACCTTTTTATCAAACAAAGAAATTATAGTCTTAAGCATTTTTTCTGGAGAATAGCTAGTTTAAATCAAAAAAGTATAAGTATTTTGAATTTTACATTATAAAAAGTCAAATTCTTATTTGTAACCTTAGATTTCAAATTTGCGTCTATAATCCTTTATCAGCCATTGTCTTTATTTTCTCGTTTTTCTAAAAAATGTCTGCTGAAGTATTAAACCTAAGTATTATTACTTATATTTCTTATAATATTTTTCTTGACACATCTTATATTCATTTTAGAGAGAACTTTATTATTGACTGTTAGGCTAAATCCCTTCTTATTGCTTACAAGGTTGATGCCTTTTACTTTATTTAAAATGAAAAATAAATCTATAGTTTTACAGTGAAAGATTTATTAAATTTTTAAAGTAAATATTTGTAATGGATTATAAATATAATTTTTTTAAAATTTCATTCTGATAGAGAAATAAGTTGAGGAGATCTCCTGCTCGCCTTAGAGGCACATCTCCTTACCAAGGAATGAAACCCAAAGCTTCTACTAGTTTTTCTTTGAAGAGTGATGGTAAGAAGAGGCAGAAGCCTAGGACTGTTCATATTGATGTGTATTGCACAGCATCCGAAGATGATGCTGATGCTAGTCTATCAGCTTCATCTCATGATGATGGAAAGCATTCAAGTGAAGAAGACTCAACATCCTCTCCTCAGACAGTTTATGAATCAGAAGAATTTCGTGTAGTGCATTGTAGAGCCAAGAAAGACCAGCTTCCAGCTGCTTTTGTGCAAAAGAATGATAGGAAAGATGAAACTGATAAAAGCTCTACTGCCAGGTGTGTTGAATCCAGTGAAATGAAGGAAAGCAACATGTCCACAATTGCTGATACTCCTGTCTCTCTTAGTTCAAATATATCTTCTAGTTATGAAACAAAATCTTTTAAGAATGAACAATCAAGAATAGCAAGGGTAATAAGTGGGATAGGAGCTTGTGGTGGTTGTGGTGGTCCGACTCGTGACCCATCTTGGTCCACCCTATCAGCTTCCAGTGATCACCAGTTTATGGATGAAGATGATTCAGATTCAACTGCTACCTCTTGGAAGGACACTGTTACTGACTTAGGGGAGAATGATGTGGAAAGAAGCTTTTCAAGTCTTGTACAAAGTGATAGTTTTGAATATGCTGATAATGAGGACTTGCAACGCATTAAAGAAAAAGAGCAAGAATGGTCTAGAAATAGCCAAGGCCATACTTCTATAGGTAGAAACATAGGTCCCAGAACATGGCGTTCTCCTCAAGTGGAAAGGCTCCAGTATCTACAACAATTAAGGTTTAAGCACTTGATAGCAAAACACATGAGAAAACCCAGTCCAAAACATTCTTCTGATCAATGCAGCGAAGATTCTCTTGAGTCATCTGACTTGGGAGAGGATAGTGATGTGATGCAAAAATCCAATAATGATAATATTAATGTTCAGGGTATATCATTTGGTTGTGGTGATAATTTAGTTTCTTCCTTATCTCCTCCCAGCTCTCAATGTAGACCTGCTGTCTCTCCCCCAGTCCAGCTTAGACGTGCTCTGTCTCCACGTTGGGTTGCACCTCAAGGTGGGCCATATGTTCCTCGAGATGATTCTCCTAAATCTCCTGATTTTCCTTCATCTCCAATTGATCAATTGAAATCCAGTGTCATGTCCCCATTCACAAGCAATCATGGTACCAGAACTAGTCCAATGATGAAAGCTCAAAGATTTGGGACAATCGTAGGAAAAATACGGAAGCCAGGTCATCATGTAGGTCCATCAAAAAATGCAGAATGTGAGTGTGAGCATTGTCGTCGATATTTTGAAAGCAGTGAAGTTCCCATTAATGAATGGTATCGAGGCCGTACAAAATCAGTTGGAGATATGCCTTACGAAAGAGAAAGAACAGGCGCCTGGTCTACTATATCTATGCAAACCTCTCTCTCAGCTGCAGTTGAGTCACAATTGAATATAAGGAGTAATGATTCCAATTCTCATATGCCAAGCTTATCAGATAGTGAAGTGGATAAAGGCATAGCCAGTAGTAGCAGTAAACATCATAAATCACAGAATGAAAAGGCAAGGAAATCCAACACATCTAACGGTAGTCATGTAGGTAAGCTTGTTGGAGGGGTTTAGATAACCTTGCATTGCATTTATTGTTAACTGCATTTTGCAGGATAACTTGGGGATCTGAAGTCTTTTTACCCAACAAATTTCTCGTTTGGATTGTTTGAAAATAACCATGAGAATATCATCCAATGATTTTAACATTGCTTTGTATAGATTGCTGTAAATAAATTAAAAATACGATAATGTTGTTATTCTGATGCTTCTCAACATACTATCCACCTTTATTTGTTCTCTTCCTTTTGTTTTGTCACCTAATGCCTTTTATATGAAGTTTTTTGATAAATCATTTAATTCCAAATGTAGGTTATGGTAGGTCTAAGGTTACCTTATTTACTTTTAAGAGTATTTAGAAACAAAATATTTTGTATAAATGGAAGAGGTCTTCAGTGGAATATTCCCCCTGGTTGGCGATGCATATGGGGGTGAATTCTTACAGGCACAAGTTAGCCTTGCTGAATCTAGCAGGAAGCTTGACCTACTAAGGAAGTCACTTGAACTACGAAGGCAAGAACTTCCTCCTGATTCTCCTGCAGCTGCTCAGCTTAAGTGTGAACTGCAAAATGTCCAGGCTGCCAGCCCTGTTCCTGTTACTTACACAAGTTTACAGCCTTTCCGAAATTCCTCAGGGATTGTTGGCACTGGTGGTGCAGGAGAATTGACACGAGGAAGTGGTAGTTTCAGCTTTCCTAATATTGGTAAAACACCTCCAGTTTCATCTTTGGGGCGTGCTGCTGCTGTTACTGGAAAATTGGAAGTTAGGTAGGTTGCTTGTTAAAGGTGGATGTCATATTAATCGTATGTAAATAAAATATTTGTTGAAAAATTATCTTTTACTATTTCATTTAGCTTATTGCATACATACATGCTATTGCTGATTTGAGTCAAATTTCTTTGATTGGAATCATAACAGAATGGAAATAAACTATGAAAGTTAATACTTTGTCCTGTTTTGAGAAATTAAAATACTCATTAAATTAAAATTCATTCTGAGAAATAATAATTTTCTGAATGAACTGAAAATTATGAAAATATTTAATTGCAGTTTTTTTAGAGAGCACTTTAAAGAAATTTGTTCAAACAAAAATATTAGTCAATATTTCTTTGCATTTTTGTGTCACTCTATGTTAATATGCGCATAATAATCTCAGAACCATGTATTCTATTGTAGAGTTATGGCACTGAAAATTTTTCACTATCTCTCTGACATTTCAAGGTTAATGGGCTGTCAAGATTTGTTGGAAGAAGTACCAGGTCGTTCTAGAAGGGACAAAGAAGTAACAGGAAGTCCTGGAGACCTTAGATCATTTGTGAAAGGGGTTACTAGCCGTAGCTCAAGCAAATCGTATAGTGTAAAAGATGAAACAAGCAGTAAGATATATATATATATATATATATTTATTGTATTGAAATTCTAATATTTGTAATTCAGTGATTCTTCTTGATAGTCTTGAGTTTTTTATGTAAATAAATAAAGAGTTATTTATCTTTTAAACTTCCTTTTTAACTCCAATGTAGATGAAATAATGGCCGTTTTGAAACTTGATAACCAGACAGTTGGTCAAACTAATTGGCGTCCATGTTCACAGCAAGCATGGGATCAAAGGTGAAAAAATTCTTGTCTAGTTTAATTCTATAGTTTCCTCTTTAACTAATTATTTCTTATAACCTTAAACAATCTTTTGAATCGTCACATGATTCTTCAGTTGGTATATTTATTGTGCATATCTACTTAAATCTATATTCTAAAATACCCATTTTTCGTTAGCTTTAATTAAAATTTCTGTTCAATAATTTTGTCCTCGTTTACATTTTAATTTTACCTCATGTACATTTTTTTATGACTATTCTGAAGTTCATTTCCATTATCAGGTTCAGCATTGATCTGGACAAGTCTAGAGAGCTTGAGATTGGTATTTTCTGGAGAGATTGGCGTTCCCTCTGTGCTATAAAATTTCTCCGCTTAGAAGAATTCATTGATGATGTGCGCCATGGTATGGCATTACAGTTGGAACCACAAGGATTACTATTTGCTGAAGTTAGTATATTTCTGTATAATAATTTATTCTTTTTTACTTGAATTATACTTTGAATAATTTTCCAATAATAAATTTATTATTATTGAAATTATTTATATTTCAGATTAAATTTTTAAATCCCATGATATCAAGAAAACCCAAACTGCAGAGACAAAAGAAAATTTTCAAGCAGCAGGGTAAAAACTTTCCAAGGCCTAATCAGATGAACATCAATGTTGCTACTTGGGGGCGTTTGCTCAAAAGATCTAATCCTAATTCTATACAGAATAATCAGGAAAATTGTGCCAATGAACCTAGTACTCCAGGTTTGTCTATATTTATGAAGCTCTGATTAATTTTAGTATATTTTCTATTATTTCAATGAAGAATCTTAGATATATTATGACATGTTCAAGAGTCCTTTTATCTTTTGCTCTATTATGTGATCGCTTTATTAAATTTAGTTTATAAAAAATATTAAGTAAGAGTATTTATTAATTTTATTTTATGAATGGTGCTATTTATAATAATCTTATTTCTCTTCTACTTACTAAGTCGTACTGTGCATTTTTCTCTGAAACAGTTACACTTTATATTAGTTTATGTACTTAAATATATGTGGTGTTAATAGCTTATCTTTGAATACCATAATCATTTTTCATTTTCATGAAAAAATAAACTGGGTATTTAAAATAATTATTATTAATACATTCCAGAAGTATATACCTCCAATAAAATGTTAATGTGTAGTATGCAAGGTGCACTCTGTGAAAGTAGACCTTATCATGGTCGGCTTCCAGCAGTTTTGTGTTTAAACATTTACAACGCCTTAAAAAATTACTTTCAAGTGACTTTATATAAAAAAGGTATGATATGCCTTAGTACGTATAAACTGAACTTCAATAAAAATTGACTTCCATGAGAAAGGCTTATTTCAGAAAATTGGATACAAAAGTTCTCTTTCCTTTTCATAATGCCTTATAGTGCCTGGCAGGTTTTTTAGGTTGTTTAAAAGTGAGTACATCTTAAAAATGTGTTTGACTTTTTGAAGTTGAAGAGAGTAAGATTTTCATGGCATGAATTTTACAAAAAAAAATTTCTCAAGATAATTTTCAAGTATATATCACCAATAGTTTGCATTTTAGCTAGTTCTGCTTTAGTAAAGATTTTAAATAACAAGCCAATATCACCACTTTATTATATTAGAATCCCTTGTAGAAAATTGTAAATAAGTCAGTGCTTCATTTTTAACATCATACAATTCAATTACATCTCAGTTTTATCCTATAACTTTGGGCTGACATTTATAACTTCTTAATTTTAACTTATGCTCATTTTTCAAGTAATACTTTTCTGATTCATTCATTTTGAAATTGAAATTTATTGACCATATCATCATTTTTCTTTCAATTATTATATTGATAGATTTTGATCAATAAAAATAACATATAACACAGATTAATAGTTAAGCTCATTCCTGGAAGATATTTTATTTTCCCCAGTACCTGTTGTAAGAATTTAACTTCATTAAGGAATGTTTTACTCTATTGTACATTTGAAAAGACCTAGAATTAATTATATTAAAACCAGGGACTTTTCCTTTAAAATTTATTATTTTTTATTCTTAAAAATATTGAGTGTGTCTGCTCTAATCTACTTATTGCCTAGAAAATAAAAAATCCATAAGGGAATAATGATATACAAATTGTATCACACCGCTTTCATTGTTATTTTCTTTTTTATAGTTGTTTCTTGTGAAGTAGATGATTTTTCCATTACCAATCATTATTATACTAAACCACTCAAGCTTTCATTAAACTCTTCCCTGTTGTATTATTTTGAGAGATCTGTTTAAAAAATACAGTTTTGAAAATCTCATTTCCTGTGTGATCTAGTGATTTGAAAAAGATGCATTTTGCATCCCAAAACACCTTAAGGATATTCCCTTTAATGTTATTGATTATTACTATTTCTTAATTTTCACAATATTATTGTTTAGTTTACGAATAATAAATAGTTTTTTACTTATATTACTGTATAATAGATAATATTGTCAATTAAATATGAATTTCCCTTTTCATTTAAGGAAAATATATTAGCATTTACTCTTTTCTTGAATTTTAAACTTTGCATTGAGGGTATCTTTTATTTTGAAAGTTCTTTCAGTAAAGATTTCATAATTATACTTGTTTTGTACCAAACAACTTAGAAACTGTCACTCACTTTTTTTATACGGATATAATTTAAAGTAAACTGGGACATAATCATAAGTTTACTGCTCTACTTTCAATATTTCATTTCTTAAAAAAAAGGTATGAAAATTTTTTATTGTATAAAAATATAGCAATACTTTAAAATGGACCATATTTAGAAGCTTTCGTAAGTTATATTCTGAAATATGAATCTAATCTTCTAGCAATAAGCATTTAGAGTGAGGATATATGAATTATTTGCATTATATATGAATATAATAATTTACACATGCAAGCAATAATGTAAAATAGTAAAGCAAATTTCTCCAAATGAGATTATCTGAAAAAATATGCATTTGAGATGCCAGATACATTGAGTCTAACAGCTATATGGGACTCCTAAAATTGTCCAAATAACTGTTATGAGGTAACAAGTTTACTAAGCGAAAACACTGAATAAGAAGATTTTTATAGACTGAGTTAACTTCTCCTCCTATGGGAAATGTTTAAGTTGTAATTTTCGACAAATTGAAGTAATCACTAATAATTAAACTTTTAAAGAAAATTGTAGCATTAATTCTCTTTGGTAATGTTGCCATTATACTATATTTTGACTAATGATACATGCAATAAAAGTGTGGTTTAAACGAAGTTGAAGAGTTTGATTAAAGAAAAGCTATCAAGTTAGTTGCAATTTGAAGAAGTTAAACTTTAGGAGTCCTGTTTCCTATATAGGACTTAAAGCATGAGAGATATACCTCTTCTAGATGTAAATTAAGAAATAGTAGTTTGAATCCTTAGGCTGCTTATAGTTCAATTATTGCTATATATATATATATATATATATATATATATATAGATTTTTTTACGTAATGGCCCACTAAATCTCACTTAGGAAAAATTCGGAAATCCACTCTACCTATCATGGGTTCGATTCTAGAAGGCCCCAAAAATCGACTTTCCCCCGCAAGGATGCATAGGGCCGTTTTTCAAATAATTTTTTAAAATACTTTCCATTACGCTAGAACAATAAGATTTCGTGTAGCTATTGCTATCATATATATCTATGGAAAAATGCTATTGTTCACGTACAACCGGTCATGGGTTTGATGCTAGGAGGTGAAATATTTCCAAATTTTGAAAAATCATAGCTCCCTTAATATTGTACATAGATCATTTAAACTTTCAACACAAAAAGATACGTATATAATGTACTTTGAAAAAAATCAACAAATGCCTATGTGTCACGGGTTTGATTCCAGAGCGACCCGTAATCTCCAATTTTCCCGTTTAAAATACATTGGCCAAATTTCCGAAAGCTTTTTATGACACTTCCCAAGAGCGCAGAGGTTTAGAATTTCACACAGCCATTAAGGGGACCATTCTCATTTAAAAGCTATCCGAAGATAGTCGTAAAAGGTCGTTGGTTCGATGCTAGGGGGTGTTAACTGTATCTCCATTTGAAATGTATAGGGAACTTAGGACACATTTTGAGGTACTTCCTTTTGAATATATAAAATAAAATTTTTCAGAGGATAACTCTGCTCAAACATTGCTAAACATAAACAATAGGACATTATCGCAGTGGACAATGCCCTGAATTTGATTTCCCATGAATTTCTTACGGCAGCATTATTCCCGCCCTGGCATAGAACCAAGGGTAAACTGTCTAAAATACTTTCATAAGTCATTTGAGTGTGATTGACTTTAGAAACACTCCAAATTTAAAAAGAAAATTTGGAGTGTTTGTGTGAAAATATTTCTTTAGAAAAAATTGTTGAGAGAAGTTACCCTTCCTATATTTTATCTTGTGCTATTAGTATAAATAACTCTTTCGAGAACAAGTAACCTGAATTAGTAGGCATCTACACATAAATACTTAACCTTTACATTATAACTTTTAAGACTTGAAACTCAATTTTATACATGTGTGATATGAAATCTTATTATTCAAAAAATAATTTTGTCAATAAGATAATTTTAATTATATTCTTAATAATCAACATTAGCATTTTTCATTCTGTTAAAAGTATTGTATATTACTTGCATTTTTATGTTCTTAGATCTTAAAATATAATTAATCCATGTTCAGTATTATATATGAGTATTTTACAGTACCATAATTGGCTTGATAAGGTTTAATCTAGGAAAATTTCATTTCTAGTTTATTATTCTATATTGAATCCAAATAGGATAACAGGTTTATAAGGCTCCTTGGAGGTAATTGAATCTCATCATTTTTTGTGGTTTGAGGTATCTATCCAAGAGAATTTGACGTTTTAATTATTTGGATCTTATTTAACTCAATGCCTTAATGCATAAGAAATACTGATAGGTTTTACAATTTAGTCATATTTAAATAAAAACTTTTAAGATCCTAAATATTTGGAAGTGATGAGATGGTCAATTTTTTACTGTATAATCATTAATATGCATATTTTAATGAATGAATAAGCACTGATTTCATAGTTTAACTGCACATACAATATGATATTTCCCCATAAGTCATTAACTGGCAGAATTTATATTTCTCATATACTCTCACTAGTCAGTATTGAATCAAATGTACAATTAACATTTAACACTTAATGCTTTACTAATTAAAGAAAATACACACAATAAACTAATTCTTTCTCATTTTAACAGAGATTTATTTTTGCACTACTGTATCATTTATTATTTGGTCCAATTTTCTTCTGTTGCCTTTTTAAATGTATGTCATACATAGTATGTTCAATTTTGTTGTAGATCCACAGCCACTGCAACTTGTGTTTGATTCTTCAACTGTTGAAGAGAAATCTGAAGCTCCAGGTGAGCTTCCAGATCCCCTGTCAGCTGGACTATCAGGGGCCCGACCACTTGGCCTTGGGGTCACAACATCATCTTCCACTTCCTCTGTATCTTCATCCTCTTCCACTGCTGCAACACCTTCATCATTACCACCACCACTCCCTGAAACACCACCACCTTCTACATCAGTGTCAAGTAAGAAGAGAGTACCTCCCCCTCCTGTTGTTTCTCCTCGTTTGGATGTTGAGGTAAGTTTTAATTCAATATTTTCAGTTTTCTTATCATTTAATGGGGCACACCCCATGCTAATGTTATTTTCTATGAATGTTTGAAAAAGTGGTGATAATTACTATTTAGTCATTGGTATACATTTAGTCAAATTTTATTTGCCTTAAACTCATACTTGTAATATAGAAAATCATCAAATATCATTGCTGACAGCAAAAAAGTAGCTTAAATATATTTTCATATTTTACTACTTATATTCATACTTTTAATAATCTGAGGGATACAAGAATCAGAAATTTCTTCTTCTTTTTCATTATTTTAGTACTATTAATTTGGTGATTTTATGTCCATTTAATCATTTAAATTTTGTTTATTTTATTTCCACCTCGATTAATCATCAAAACTTTCCATAAGTTTGGGGATTGGAAAACTAAATTCATTTCATATATTATTGTGTATATGCATATATGCTAACTTTATAATTATCTTTTATCTCTAACTTTACTGCCTATTTACTTGTATTAGTTCTTTTGTGTCCTGTTTCATATGAATATGAAACAGAGTTAGATCTTAAATTATTGATGTTTTTTTTTAATATGTATATAATTATGTATGTATCAAAGAAAAGTGTGGATTACACTGTTACAATAGATATAATCCCCTTGTCTTTGATTTTTTATGCATAATAATTCGGATGTGACTGCATTGCCACAATATTGTTTTTTAAATCATAAAGTTTAATGGCTAAAAATGCATGAATATTACCAGTCGCATGTCTTAATGCTTCTAAGTTATTTTGCTTCATGACAGTTTTCCTGGTGAAGATAAATTTGTCTTAGTATCATATCTTTGATGATATTATTATATGCTTGAATTGTAGTTTGGAGTGTCATATTTTATTTTTGTTTGTTAACTGCTATGATTGTTTTTTACATACACTACCTGTGATGTTAAATGTGCTTAATGCTTTAACTTTTCATGTAACAATTTATGGTGTTCTGTGGATTTCTAAGAAATTTTACTTGAGTCTCATGATAGGTTTTTCCACTCCATTATTGATTTAAAATTCCCATGATTAAAGTATTCCCATAAACCTATGTGATGAGAGAATTTCATTGATAAATACTTAACATCTTTATCAATTATCTAACAAGAATTAATTAAATAAATAGCATTGAAAAATCATATGCTTTTATTATATGAAGTAGTGTATGTATATGTTTGTGTGCACACATATGTATATATATAAGAAACAGTATTTTCACTATACAAATCAACTCTCAATTGCCTCTTAAAAACATAAATTAATGATGGTTACAATTAAGTAATTCTTCTTTCAACATGCATTAATGAAAGAATTGATAAAAGATTAAGGAAACAAAGCATGATAGTCAGTCATCATTGTTAATTATTGCTCAGATATTTCAAGATAAATTGTATATGCTTCCATATGATATTTACTGTACTCTACTTTATCAAACTCAGTTATTTAGTTCCTTAATTAATATCAGAAAACGTATCTCTGCCTCTGTACCTCTAATAAATGTCAAAAAATGTTATGCCTTTTGGCTGGAAGAGAATTTTGGTTTATATTGTGTCTAAAGTGAAGCCTATTTTTATGTAGACATTGGCTTACATATATCTTTTTTGGAAAGTTTTGTTTACTTTGGCAGCTCATTATGTTTGCTTTGAGAATAAAGTTATTGTTTAACATTTTTTTGTTTTCATGTAATTAAAGAAGTATAATGGAATACTTAATAAAATCCACACACTATTTATTTAAGGCTGGTTTCATTAGATAACTTGCATTTTTGAGCCTAAAATTACCTGTATGTGGATAATACCAAGTATTTCATTCTTCAATGATATTCCACTAAGTCATGCCTGCCAATATTGATATCATTATGTAATTAACCTATCTCCGATAAATATTGCTATGAACTCTTTTATTACTTCTATGGTGTTGATTCTGTTTAACTATCATTTGAAATTCTACCATGTGTTATCGCTTTGGACTAACTTATGGCATAATATTTCATCATTAATTAAGTTTAAATGGAAATAATTTGTGCCTTTTTGTGTGTTCTTTCATTCTAACTTAAATGTGAGTAAATTCAGTTTCATTTCAGTTTTCTTACATCAATTGAAAAAAATTGCTTTGTAAATTGCTGTTTGGATGCTATGATTCTAGTATGTACACTATTTATTAGGAAATTTTATAGTTGATAAATAATCAGTATCTAAGCTATGTATCTGATAAGTCTTAACTAATAATTGAGAATATCAACGTAATATTTTTAGGCAACATTTTTCATGAATATTGTTATGCAATCTGATTGTGATAATGTTTTCTTGTTGACTGAACCTCAGTTCAGTTAATGATTTTTTCTTGATGTTAGGTGGAAGCCTAGTCTTTTCTTTATAAATTTAAGCTTTTCTACGTTGGTTAAAATATTTTTACTATTGAGATTTTTCATTAATACCTATATTCTTTGTTTATCAACTATAAGATTTTTGACTTGGAGGTGTTGTTCTTTATTAATAGTTATGAGTTCAAAGCAATACTAATGGAAGGGCTAAAGTGTATTTTCATTGACAATATGTTTTGGTTCAGTGAGGAAAATAAGTAATTGGCATACTTAAATGTTTCTACTATGATATTTATCCAAATGTTATTATTTGTTCTTTGCATCCAAACTCCAGCAATTATGATTGAAAGATCAAAATTTAGAATTCATAATTTTGTAAATGTCTGGTTGTAGATAATGTTTTTTTAATACATAGATTGCATGTACCATTGTTAGAAGAATATGATTGAGCTGTCTTTATTGCTTTCATTTAAAATTTATGTAGTCATTTATGTGAAAAAATTGTGATTGCATGCTATTCTAGGAATCAATGCAAATCCTGCAAGCAATTTTTATATACCATCAAGTAAGTTTTTTACTGTCTGAATCCTGTATCACTTGATGTTTTCTGTCAATTTATAATCAAACCATAATTTCGTATGTTGTATTGTTTGTGTGTCACATAAATGTTACTTTACAAGAAATTTTACAATGAAAAAAACTTTTTAAATTTCCACAGAAAAATTTTTCTAAATTTACTAAGTTTTTTCATTATACTTTGGCTTTCCACAAAGTCACGCCTTCTCATATTGATTTCATAAGAAATTTTGATATTTTAATTAAATGGAAATTTTATATTTTTTGCTTGAAAGTTATTTATTTTTGTCTCTGAGCTGGTTGTATTGCTCTAACTTGCATGGAGGCATATGCATCGATTCAGGCATAGTAATCGTATCAACCATCAAATGTATATATATATATATATATATATATATATATATATATATATATATATATATATATACGAGTAAAGGTGTGCTTGCTTACAGCAAGCAATATGATAATATATCTTTTAATAAAATGTAAGATTTTTCGAAATATTATTCTGATAGGCCACGCTAAACATAACGTAAATGGACATTTTCGCAGCGAGCTTTACATTGATTACGATTTCCCATGCTTTTCTTACGGCAACATTATTCCCGCCCCGGCGTCGAACCAAGGTCATCCTGCTAAAATTACTGTAATCTTTCGCTTGAGTATGGTGGACTTTATAGACACCCCGAATTGCAAAAGGAAATACATTCAGGAAGTATCTTAAAATGAGTCCTAAATTCCCTATGCATTTCAAATGGAGATATAGTAAACGCCTTCTAGCATCGAACCAATGACCCTTTACGACAATCTTAGGGATGCTCTTATATGATAATGGTCCCTTTTATGGCTGTTTGAAATTTTGAACCTCTGCGCAGTTGGGAAGTGTCAAAAAAAGCATTCGGAAATATGGCCAATGTATTTTAAACGGGAAAAAAAGAGATTACGGGACGCTCTGGAATCGAACCCGTAAACATAAGCAAGTGCTAATTTTTCTCGAAGTACACTATATACTTATCTATTTGTGTTGAAAGTTTGAATGATATAGGTATCAGATAAAAAAAGCTACGATTTTTCAAAATTTGAAAGTTTTTCACCACCTGGCATCGAACCTTTGAACGTTTGTACGTAATCAATGGCATTTTTCCGTAGATATATATATTAGCAATAGCCACATGAATTTTTAACTTTCTAGCGTAATGGGAAGTATTTTTAAAATTATTTGAAAAACGGCCCCATGCATTCTTAACGGGGAAAATCGAGATTACGGGTCGCTCTGGAATCGAACCCGTGACACATAGACAACTGTTGATTTTTTCCAAAGTACACTATGTACATATCTATACGTGTAGAAAGTTTGAATGATCTAAATATCATATTAAGAGAGCTACGATTTTTCGAAATTTGAAACTTTTTCACCTCCTGGCATCGAACCCATGTCCGGTTAGACGTAAGCAATAGCAGTTTTCCGTAGATATATATAGTAGCAATAGCTACATGAAATCTTATACTTCTAGGTTTATGGGAAGTATTTTTAAAATCATTTGAAAAATGGCCCAATGCATTCTAAATGGGGAAAGTCGATTTTTGGGGCCTCGTAGAATCGAACCCATGATAGGTAGGGTCGGTTTCCCAATTTTTCCTAAGTGAGATTTAGTTGGCCATTACGGAAAAAAATCGGCGGCTCCGTGGCCGAAGCGGTTTGGGCCTGATATTAATATCCTATATATATATATGTTATACGAGTAAAGGTGAGCTTGCTGACAGCAAGCAATCGAAAAATATATCTTTTAATAAAACTTAACATTTTCCGAAATACTTTATTCGGATAAGGCATGCTTACTTAAGGACATTTTCGCAGCGAGCTTTGAATTGATTTCGATTTCCCATGCATTTTTTACGGCAACATTATTCCCGCCCCGGCGTCGAACCAAGGCCATCCTACGAAAATTACTGTTATCTTCTGCTTGAATATGATTGACTTTATAAACATGCCAAATTTCAAATGGAAATACATTAAGGAAGTACCTCAAAATGTGTCCTAAGTTCCCTATGCATTTCAAATGGAGATATAGTTAACGCCCCCTAGCATCGAACCAACGACCTTTTACGACTATCTTCGGATAGCTTTTAAATGAGAATGGTCCCCTTAATGGCTGTGTGAAATTCTAAACGCCTGCGCGGTTGGGAAGTGTTACAAAAAGCATTCGGAAATATGGCCAATGTATTTTAAACGGGAAAAATCGAGATTACGGGTCGCTCTGGAATCGAATCCGTGATACATAGGCAAATGCTGATTTTTTTCTAATTACATTTTGTATGTATCTATATTTGTAGAAGGTTTGAATGATCTATGTACGATCTTAAGGGAGCTACGATCTTTCAAAATCTGAAAATATTTCACCTCCTGGCATCGAACCCAGGACCGATTGTACGTAAAATACTACATTTTTCCGTAGACATATATATTAGCAATAGCTACATGAAATCTTATTCTTTTAACTTAATGGGAAGTATTTTTAAAATTATTCGAAATACGGCCCCATGCATTCCTAACGGGGAATATCGAGATTACGGGACGCTCTGGAATCGAACCCGTGACACATAGGCAAGTATTGATTTTTTTCGAAGTATATAATATACTATCCTATAAGTGTAAAAAATTTGAATGATCTATGTATCATATTAAGAGAGCTACGATTTTTCGAAATTTGAAAATATTTCACCTCCTGGCATCGAACCCATGACCGGTTGCGCGTAAAAAATAGTATTTTTGCGTAGATATATATAATTGCAATAGCCATATGAAATTTCATTGTTCTATCTCAATGGAAAGTATTTTTTTAAATTGTTTGAAAAACGGCCCCATGCATTCTTACGGGGGAAAGTCGATTTTTGGGGCCTCCTAGAATCGAACCCATGGTAGGTAGGGTGGATTTCCCAATTTTTCCTGAGTGAGATTTAGTGGGCCATTACGGAAAAAAATCGGCGCCTCCGTGGCCGAAGCGGTTTGGGCCTGACATTAATATCCTATATATATGTTATATATATATATCCCCCCGAAGCGTCTATATATAATAGATATATCCCCCCGAAGCGTCTATATATAATAGATATATACATATATGTTAAATCTTAGAAGTTTGTTCCATGGGTTTTAGATAACCTCGGAAGAAAATAAAATGAAAGCAATCAACGAGAATTTTGTTCCATCTCCAATTTAATCTTGTTGTATTTTTTGAGTTGCATGCCGTTTACACTTCTTCATACTAATTGCCTTTAACATTCCTAATTTTATGAAGAGTTTAGAATTTGAAGTTTTTTGAAAAAAGTTTGGACAAATGATGAACTTACGATACTAAATGTGAATTCAGCCTCAAGAAAATATTCACCTTTCACTAAAAGCCACCCGCGTACGGGTCGCTCCGTTTTAAACAAACCTATATGTTTGCCTATTTATTGTTGTATTTCACGTTATAGTATATTGTAATCATTATCTCCTGTTTCAACAGTATTATTAAATATTAAATTGTAGTATTTTGGAACGTGATAAAATATTTTATCAGAAAAATGCAATTTCGTTATATCAGTGCGTTATTCATGTAGCTCAATGAGAATGTGATTTAGGAGTTATAGCGGCGATCGTCTGTTTGGATTATCTATCTTCATTTCAATATTAATGCTGCTTATCTTTATTTAGAGGAGTACGTTCACGTTTATTGTGTGTTCGCACAGTGCGTGTATGCATGCATTTATTATTGTAATGCTCGTCTTGTCCATCTGTCGCGCCCGGTAAGTTTGCCATAATCGATATGTCGCGACAGCTCAAGTTTCGTTCCCCCTGATTGAGGCCCAGTTCACACGAATGTGGCAAGCAAACGGAACGTATAGTATATTGTATTGTAGCTCTGATACTTTTAGAACGTAACGGGTGAATAACTCCCCCACGCTTAGAGGCGGAAGGGGAGGGTCACATGACCGACTGCGTAATGTCTTGCCGCCCTCGAGAGAAAGTTCTTTAAGCAGGAGGTAGTCCGTATGACGGTCGCGTGGTATGTGGGCGGCCCTCGTATTTTTCCCTCCTTCCCGGTGTTTGTCACCGTGGGCTTCTTCCACGGAGGTGTCCCTTAATGCCTTTCTCGCCCACCGGCTATAATGCTATTGGAAGGCAGCGGTTTGAGCGAAGAGGCGGCTCCCTCTGCTCGTCTAGCCGTTCTTATGCGGAGGTTAACGTTCCGTATGCGCCGTAGCGCATCCCTTGTTTCCCGGTTGAAGAGACGCGTCCTCGCTCGAGGGTCCATCACCGTCGTCGCCGTTCCCTCAGTCTCAGAGTGCGTTTCGTCAAGTCCTTTGACGGAAGTGAGATTTAAGTCTCCTGCTATTACCGAGGAAAAGGGAAAGTCGGAGGTCTACAATGTATCTCCCTGGAAACATGTGACACTCGTCAGAGTTAATGCGGAATCGGTGAGAAATCCGCTCCTCTCTTATTATACTTCTAAATAGCTTTCGGTAACTGATGCACACCTTTCGCTCAACCGATTACATCTACGTATTACCTGCAAACCGGCTCTTGGCATGTTCAAACTTCACCTTTCCTAATCCGCTAAGTCCAGTATTTATTCTACCCAATATACTTCTACCTCCTCCCTCTTTTGGTGGATGTTGTTGACTATTGCGAATCGTGCACCCAGGAGAAATCTTAGCTGAAATTGGGAGCGCGAGGTTACCTGTATGGGAAACTAGTGCAGCTTTAGATTAAATGGTCTGTTAGTTCTTTTTATTCATCCATACTCTCTCCTCTTTTCCTCGAATGTCGTTCTAAAAATTTCAAGAAGACAGAAGGATATTATATTGTACAATTGTCTAACTTGCTAAAGAAATGACATTACGAGTGTTCAGATTCAAGGTATGCTGATGTAAATTAAAATTATGAGAACGAATTAATAGATTTTTTTAGCGCTAAGTCCTCATTCGTTTTAACAGTATTCATGTAAACCGTTGTCTATATCGTTACCCTTATTTTTCTCGGTTTTTTGAAAGAAAAAGACATACTCGTAATCGGACTCGTTTAACTTTATTTAATCTAAAATCTGTATTATTGGTAACTTTCGATTGATGGTGTTGCTGAGGGAAAACCTCGATAAAAAAGTTTTTAGTATTTGTGATGACGTTACAGTTGTTGCACACTCAGTCCTAGATTCACTACCACAAACGTCTCCTTTACGATTGATTATTAAGAGAAGCATGCCGGACGTTTGTAATATTTGGTATATTTCCGAGTACACTACTTTCCCTATCGAATATTGTTCTGATACAGTGTTATAACAGATTAAATGAGTCGCATAAAGCAAATTGTGAGCTACCTGAATTAATCTAGCTAATAGACATCAGTTCAAGCTTTTTCCAAACGTTCGGTCTTACGTCGAATACTATCTTTTATTGTGTGACATTGCAGTCTCCTCGAAAGACGATTATCTCTTTGTTTTCACAACTAAGCCTTGAGATTGGAGGTTAAGGCTACTCATAACGTGCCTATTTACTGCATGATGTCATCCACCTGTTCTAGCGTATTTAAAATGTATGGTCGGTCTCAGCACGCGGATTTAACCTTGAGATTTTTCCATCATTATTGTATTTACGCATGAACTTCTAAATTATATGTTTGAAAAGATGGCTTTACTTTTTGTTTATTAAACTTTGTTTCTCAAGATTTACAACATCTTTTAATAGAAGTCAAAGGCGTACATGTATCCTGTGTTTTGCGATGAAAATTAATTTTAAATAATTAACTATCAATTATAGTAAAATTTAATAATTGCGACGTAATTTAATGTGACTCAATTTTTACAGTTACTTGTATTCTATCTTTACTGGGATAGTGATTTTAATCCTTATTGCTAATGAAAATCGGTAATATTGTTTCGGTAAAAGTATCACCGTTTTATTCATAAGCTAACGTATGGTATTGTTTATAATATTTTTCTATTTTATATTTGACTTTGTGCTGAGTGATTTATTCCTTTTCTTTAGAATTATGCGATAATTTAACATCTATTTTATGGAAAAGATCGTTGTGTACAATTTCATCTTAATAAGTGTATAACACAAAAAAATATTATTTCGGACGTGATTGCGCGTTTATTTTCATTATGTAAATCAACGAACCTTAAAAGATATTCTCGGTAGTTGCTGAGGTAACACAGTGGATTGAAGTTGTTACCTAATGTCCTTGAGTGAAAGGCTGAAGCGTCTAGCTATAGGGAGAGGCAATTTCCACCTGCCGCGAAATCCGCGCCTACATTTTGCTTTTTTCTTTCGTTCTATTTATTGTTTATATGAATTTTTAGTGTCATAATTCATCACACTACACAGAGGATACATTAATAAAACTTTTATAAAAGTTAATAATCTGATTGAATTAATTCCTTAATTTTATTCCTTAATTAAGTTATTACTCTCCATTAAAGAACCTCCAAAGTTCTGCGCTGATGATAATTTCATCTTTTACTTCGTTTTCCTAGCAATATCTTCAATTATTAACTCAAATTGTTGCTATTAAATTTGCCCTTTTGACGCCCAATTATAGATGGTAAATCTCAAGTATTTTATAAAAAAACTGTTTTCAACTTTTGTATAATATTAACTAATATTACTAATTCTTACATTTCCGTATTGTAATTCGACAGAGATATATGTACAAGAGAAGAAAATAATAACTCATAGCATAAAAAATTTCTATCTCCTTTGTCAGTTTCTTAAGTAATATTTATTGTTAAAATGAAGTACTAATAGTTGACTTGGACTTTGATCCATTTAAAACATGAGTAGTGTACTTTTCAGTTACTTAATGGTGAAATTATGATTAAATTCACCTCACCAATTTAGTTAATTTATTTCAATGAAAACTGATATATATATATATATATATATATATATATATATATATATAATTAATTGGAAGCTATTTTATATTAAAAATTGGGTTTCATTTATTGATGTGCATGTTGTAATTATAATTACTAAATCAATTTCCTCTGTGGAATGTATTGCATCTTGTGCTTCATTACCTCAATTAACATCCATAATTGTTTGGCTCTAAAATATTATCCCTAAATTATAGGCTTTTGTTTTAATATTCCATTGAGCTTAGATGTAGTTGACCGCCCTCTTACATAAATACTAGTTAAGAAATAACATCATTTTCTACTTATAAACTGTACCAGGAATCTTTTAGAAAGTAAAATCTTCATTCAATCATTAATTTTAATACAAAAGGATTTTTTTAAACTTACAAGTAAATGTATTAGGCATCTCTTTGAAATTAATATTTTGAAATATTTTAATGCAAATAATTTACGAGTTGTTGAAAGTTTTCAATTTTTACTGTATTTCGCAGAGGTGTAATAAGTTATTATGTATTATGAAGTAACTACTATTTTACCCTGTTTGCCACTTCCTCTGAACTGCTCCATAGAGTGCTTTGAGAGAATTCGACTTCCTGCAAGAAGAAAGAGCCTCACCTACCGAGCAGCTTCTCCAAGCTCAAGCTAATGCACAACAACAGCGGGCAAGAGTGGAGGCACCATCAACGACGCACCAATATCACCGTCCACACCAATACCTTCAGCACCATCAACAACAAATACACCCAACCCTTCAGATACACCACCATTCACCAAATCAGCCATCACAACAAGCACTTTCTCAATCACATCAGCCTCCCACTCCAGAACCTGTGATAGAGTTCCCTGATGATGAGGTACTTGAATTCAAAGAATTTAGTTTCGTTACCATCCCAGTTGCAAAATTGCCAGGCAAGTTTAAATAAACAAAGGAGCTCTGAGATGTTTAATCCTTTTGTTGTATTATGTTAGGCAGTTATTATTGATACATGAATTTTTACGTAAAATGGTGCTTAATGCATTAACAAAGTTGCGTATGGCATCATTTCAATCACTAATATGTATTAATTCTGCTAATGAAGGGAAATGATTTTAAACTGCTAATGATATGCTTATGCATTCACTGGATAATATGCAACTGGGTTATACATTCTTAGTATTGAATCTATTTTCTTTTACAGGTTATAAAATATATTTATTACTTAAATACAAGTAATTTGTTTATCCTATAATTATTAAGGACAATTACCTTTAGTTTCTTCTGTGGAAGATTTTTATGGAAATGTGAGTTTTACCATTATAATGGGACTCTAGTTAAATTTCATAAACCCTTAAAATATCATAATTATTAACTTTTGATGAAATAACTGGTTGCATTATTGAATGAACATCCTTATGGGTCAAGGTTCATTTCACTTTTCTTCACTATCTTTTGTATCATCCTAGATGTTTAATACTTTTCTTATCCTTGATATTTAATACTTTTAAAATTTATAATATAAGAGAAAGAAGTGGTCAGAATTATTTAAACTTTTTCTACAGAGTATAGACTGATAAGTTACGTATGGTTTTGATTAAATTGTAAATTAATATTTACATTATCAAATATAAATAATTTTATTAATGTGAATAATTATAATTGTTTTATTTTTCTATAATTGTTATTTGAGCAGTAGAAATATTGAAATAATTTCTGTTTTGATACAGAATTTTAAAAGTGAATTTAGTTCATATACTTATCCTAAATATAGCTGAATTATATTGAAAGAAAATGCGTGATTGTGATAAATAATAGTCTGGGATGAGATCAAGTTAGAGGCATGAGTCAGAGGTACTGAAAAATATAATTGCTTATGGTTGGAACCATGAATTTTAGCCAAGTTTCGGAAGTGTTTTTTCTTAGTTTCTCATTTAATGAATCTCTATAATGAAATATGTTTTACTTATGAAGTGAATTATAAATCATTTCAGTAACATATTATGGAAATGTCCATACCAGTCTTTTAAAACTTTAATGGAACCTGTATTTTACTGAAAAGTGTTTTTGTGGAGTGCTCTGTACTTATTCTGTAGTGAGCTAGATATTTATTGTTAAGAAAATTTGTAAATTGTATCTGGCAAAGTATGAATGTCATTGATCTTGTAAGAATTAACATTTAGAAGCTTGTACATTTTATATTTTGTATGAATTAATCTTGTCCTGTTGTTCACTCAGGCTTCATACACTCAATTACGTTATATTCTGAACAATTTTAATACTTTCTGAAGGTTTATATGGTTTAAGAGTTAGAGAATAAGTATTATAATCAATATTTCTATCAGGTTTGTTATTTAATATATATTATAAGTTTAATTTATAAGGATTTGGTTGTTTTAGCAATTAAACTTAATTTATTATATAATATTGTTAACGAGATTAATTGAAAACATTTTCTTTTCTAGGGACCTTACGATGAACCAGAGATAGTGCGTGGACGCCATTCTTCTAATGCTGGTGTTGGCATTGTTGCTGGTGGAGGAGGCAGAAATTTAGACTATAGAGACAGCGCGTATGAATCAAGAAGACATTCACAGTACTCAGGAATGTCAATGGAAAATTTCAAACTAATCAGTGTACTTGGACGGGGCCATTTTGGAAAGGTTATTAACTTCATCCTATCCCTTAATATCCGAATGATCTTCAATTTTTTATTCTAAAAATGCATTCTTTGGCAAATATTTCTTGAAATCCATTCAAATTCCTTGTTAATAACATGTTACCCTCCAGCTGACTTTAAATGTGTGTTATATTGTTATATCTTTCAACGTAAACAGTCAATAACTTATGTAAATAATCTTTGTAGGAAATTGATTCCTGTATCAAATCTCTATTGTTATGGGTTACCTCCAAGCATCCTTATAGCCTTTATATCAGGTAGACGGCATAATATTGTCTCATCTTCTTAAATGGTTGCCATCCAATAAGTTTCTTAGCTTAAACTCTCCTATCCTTGAGTAATTTTGTGTTTCCAAAAGAAACACAGTTCACATTCTGAAAGTTTTTGGAATGAATATTAAATGTATTGCATTTTGTTTACTTTTTCAAAATTACACATTTTAATGTCGATAAAGTAAATCTATCTTCAGTGCATTCCTGTCTGACCTGGCAGTATGGAAAGAATATGGGAAATAAATACATGTAAAAGGTCATGAGAAGCCACCTTCACTCACTGGTCTCCCATTATGCAGAAATTGAGATTTTGTAGGATGAAACTAATATTTGTCATTTGGTTTGGTCAACTTTTACTTAAAGTAAAAGTCGCCGGCCTCGTTGGCTGAATGGTTAGCATGCTAATCTTTTAATGCTGAGGTTCAAATCCCGGCTGAGGAGGAAATTTTCCCCTCAGGGTCTGGATGTCTGTGACGTCCATTGTTGAGTTTAAACCACACTGTAATTGTCCCAAAAGAGGATGTTTGTGCGGTCTTTGTTAATAAATTAATAAATAAAGTCTGGTGAAATTTGCCTGAGAATAGCCTTTTCCACACATTGGTGAAGATTTTAGTTTCAATAGCGAGTTCAGGATTAATCTGAATTATACTCTCTGGTCTATGAGTCTCAAGTATAATTAATAATTAAGCACGAAGGGAATTATAATCTGGCATATAAAAGCCAAAAACTAAAGTTCTGTTCAAGATATCGACTCAGAGCAACAAGTTATGAAAATAAGTAGATTTATCTCAATTTCTCTTGCAACAAGTTCTTTATAATGTAAGAAATAAAAGTTATTGGTGATTTATAAATAGGACTGCACAAAGTAATTTATTGAAGGTTATGTGCTATTTAAATTATTTTTGCAACTTTACAGTTACTCTGAAAGTAGTCTAACGTGACTTGTCTTATATAACTGATTGAGTAATATTTGGACTAATCCAAATTACACCAATGAAAGGCTAGGTCCCTCATGCCAGTTTACATGTATTTACTTCTACATAATCTTTCCAAAATGCCTGGTCAAACTGTGACTGAACATGTATAACTTTCATTTTATTTTACAGTATCGTGTCATTTTGCTCCCATATTATTAGTTTTTTTCCATTTCTGGTGTGCAATTCTAGAGGGACTGAATTTTTTATGTTGTAATGCTATGTGATAGGTATAGTTTTTGTGTCAAAATAGTCTATGGTTCTTGATTTGTGAATGCAGCATAACAGATTTTCCTGTTTAATTATTAAAATATGTTTATTGTGTTCATGATCTATCAGAAGAAATTGATTATCTGTTAAGAGAAAGCTAGTTCACCTAGAGTAAAATAAAATTTACCTCTATTTATCCTGCTGTTTTTATGTAATATTTGTTTTGTTCATTCATTTTTAGGTCATTCTGTCTCAGTATAGAAACACAGGAGAATATTTTGCTATTAAAGCTTTGAAGAAGGGTGATATCATTGCTCGTGATGAAGTGGAATCTCTTCTAGCTGAGAAGCGTATATTTGAAGTTGCTAACAACATGCGCCATCCTTTTCTGGTTAATCTCTTTGCTTGCTTTCAAACTGAGGTGAATAACATAACTCTTTCATAACATAACTTTTGAAGTATTTAAAAAAATGTATTAGATCCTTTAATTATAATTTTCAATTTTTTTAGTGCCACGTCTGTTTTGTGATGGAATATGCAGCTGGCGGAGATTTAATGATGCACATACATGCTGATGTTTTTTCTGAGCCAAGGGCTGTGTTTTATGCTGCCTGTGTTGTTTTGGGATTACAGTATCTTCATGAAAGTAAAATTATATACAGGTAAAAATCAAAATAATGTATTAAATATCATTCAATTATGTTATTTATTTCTATGTTCATCATTTATGTTTTAATTTAAAGTGCATTTTTCATTATACTATAGCTTTCCACAAAGTCCTGCCTTCTCACATTGATTTCATACATTTTACATTTTGCTAATTTTTGCTCAATTGTATAGAAATATATACATTGATATTAAATGTAATTGCTCTACCACTGTGATGAAAACTTTATATCAATAGAAACTTGTTTAAAGCTTTGTTCATATTCTGTCTGGTACATGATTTTCATTAAATGTAGAATGTTACCCCAAAAAATATACAAGTTTACTTCATTAGTATTTAATGACCTGCTGCATGTTGGATTTAAACTAGTGATGATTCTTCCCTCTTACAGTTGAGGATGGGTGGGAACATAATCCTGTTGTGAAATCTAAAAAGGTTTACACAGGCTTTAAACCCACAAGTATGAGAAATGAAGCGTATGCAATATGCATTCACCCAATTCCTCATTTCTGTTATTACTCTAATTGGAGGTGTTTCAATCATTCAGAGTCTTTTCCTTTTTCAAGCATTAAAGATTTTTATATTATACAGCTAATAATATAAATAATCATAGCCTTTTAATTCCTCTTCATAAATATATATAAAGATCATATTATATAAATAATTTTTCTTTGTTATTGTTAAAACTATGCACTTACATTATTCTATGCTGTTAAGATTTTATTCCGTATCTGTATTGTTGGTATCTCTCAAAACTGGTCTAAGCCAAGGGATGATGTTCCAGGGCAATATATACTGAATATAGTTTATTTTCTCTCTTTTTCATCGTAACACATCATTTTATTCTAACTCAGAAAGTTTCTTTTTTAGGATTTCCTTGAATAAAGTGCTGCCCTGTCAAACACTTGCATTCTGTTCAAGTATCAGATGACTGGCCTTTCAGCTATTCTAAATTTTGTCCATAATACATAGCTATTATCTAATCAGCCTATTCTCAATGAAAAATGATCTATTTTATTGGTTGCTGTGCTATGGAATGTATACATGTATTTACTAAATGGATGTATATTTTTTGTTCTATACTTTAATCTTTTTCCTTTCTAGCTAGAAATATTTGAACAGCAGCTTTCAGGTTCACATTTTCCATATATTTACTATATTTTGTACACAAGTTGGTTCATTTACAAATTCTAACCAACTTTTTTGTTTAACAGCCTGCTTTTCATTTCTAAATGTTTGGAAGTGAGCACAGCAATATTGCTTTTATCCTTCCACTTCAAAAAATAAAATAAAATAATTTCCCACATCTTGCACTTAGAAATTTTTCTTTCCTGAATTGTTTCTCAAGACTTAAAAGTACACATTTTTGTGTAATGTGTACTTTTACAAAACTCACGTGCATTATTTGTAAGAATACTTATGTAAAAGCATGAGCAGTAAGAGTTGCTAGTGAAACAAAAGGAACAGTAATTAGCATCACTCATGCTTGAGGCATGGATTTGGGTGGACATCTACTAAGATGCATGACTCTTATTAAAGTCACAGTTGGAGGGCTAATTTTTATTAAACTAGATTTATAATAATGTTCCTTATTCAAAAGGGTTAAGTCATTTGAAGATTACTTTAAAACCCCATAATAGCTTGAAGTTAATGCTCATTAAATTTCTCTATGGTCTGTTTGATCCTAATTACCATATCTCCAGTAAAAGAATCTTGAGCAGATATATCTTTATCTTTTAGGTTTGAAATTTATTTGACTAATCATAAAGTATTTTTAATCTATTGTCTTATGTTGAATTCTAGTTCAAAATTATTTATCGATATGTTTATAAATATTTTTCAGAGATTTGAAGTTGGACAATTTACTCCTAGATACAGAAGGCTATGTGAAAATAGCTGATTTTGGGCTGTGTAAGGAGGGTATGGGATTTGGAGATAGAACTGGCACCTTCTGTGGTACTCCTGAATTTCTTGCTCCTGAGGTTTTAACTGAAACTTCCTACACTCGAGCAGTTGACTGGTGGGGACTAGGAGTCTTAATTTTTGAAATGTTGGTGGGAGAGGTGAGCAAACTCTGTCATTAAAATTTTTTCTTTAACCAAAATTCAAATATATATGAATAGTGTAATATTTCATTATTTATTACCTGTCAAATGCTGATTTATCTCATTTAACTGAAAATACGTATATTTTAATTACAATTTTCACCTTTGTTAGCTCAAGATTTGACTATGCTTATTTTGTAAACTTAAGAATGGTAACTAATTTTATCATCTTCCAAACTCTCAATTTTTAACTAGTGAAAAATAGTGACGTAACTAGTATTTGAACCTTGGTTCCCTGCTTGCCAGACAAATATGCCATGGGGGACCTAGGTTTGAGTCCTAGTCATGTTGCTTATTCTCTTCTGTATACATTTTGTGTACAATTCACTCTAAGGGTCATCATATTAAGTTTAAGTCACTTCTTCTCTTAACCTATTCCATATTATGCTTTTTTACAACATATCTTCAACTTTTTTTATGAATTTTATGATTAATGAGTTATATTTGTTATTAAATTCTACTATATTATTACTTTTCAGTCACCATTTCCAGGTGATGATGAGGAGGAAGTATTTGACAGTATTGTTAATGATGAAGTGAGGTATCCCAGATTTTTATCCCTTGAGGCCATCGCAATAATGAGAAGGGTTAGTTTGAAATAAAAGTTATATTAATGTTAATTTTCCTGAGGATGTTCATCTAATTAATTAATATTTTCCTCTTAGCTGTTACGTAAGAATCCCGAAAGAAGATTGGGCTCAAGTGAAAGAGATGCAGAAGACGTTAAGAAGCAAGCTTTCTTTAGAAATATTTCATGGGATGATCTCCTTTTGAGAAGAGTTAAACCTCCTTTTGTTCCCACTGTAGTAAGTTTTCAGAATATTTGTTATCAATATAAGTTTAAAATTTTCATTTTAAAATTATATGAATATGATTGGTAATAATTTGATTAATTAAAATAATGATTTCTCACCATATATTTGTATTTAAGTAGAGAAATTCAAAACTACTATCTCTGCAAAAATATCAAGTTCTTAACCATTTCCCTGACACACATATAAGTACCTCCTGATAGGTGGTACCTTTTTCTGTTCTGGATGAGTATACTTGTCCTACCCATAGCTTTCGTCTTTGTTTGGGTCCAAGCCGAGTATACTCATCTGCTCAAAGTAATTATTTTTAAAAATACTAGATCCTATTTATGGATAGGATATTCAGGGTATCTAAAGGATATTTTTGAAATTATCTTATTTCAACTCAAATGAGTATAGCCAACCCACGGCACAAATGTCATACAATTTTTAGCAAGAAGTAATAGAAAACATGTTTTTCTTGAACTAAAGAGGAATTTATCCTAAATTGATAAAGTTATCTATCATATGATATAGTGAATGTAATATTTTCAGTTCTTCTATGTAAAATCCTGAGCAACTTATAACAGTCAAAATAGTCAACAACAAAGCTAAGGATAAACAATTAAATATAAGCAAAAGGGACTGAGTACTTCTTTTTATAAATACTAAAAGTATAGAAAGTCAAATAAATATTAAATTTTCTGAGCAAAATTTAAAAATAATGCGTCAGGGAAGTTATTTAAGAATTACTTTGATGCAACTCATAATACATCTGTATGAGAAAGTAAATTGTTAATATTTGAGATGAGAATTCACTTATTCAGCCTTGATGTTGTGATAATTTCCATTATAACTATAGAAGAAGTTTTTGAAGGATTATTTACAAATTTTAATCATTGAAATAAAATTAGTTTTTTATCATAATAGTTTTCTTTTCCAAAAATCTCAAATAAAAAATAAACTTCGTTAATTCTTGATAAAAATTGGATTATTCATGCTATTTATTAGATATATTCATATTATTAATTTTAAATCAATCTTTATTCTTACATTTTAGCATGTTGTTTATTGTCCATGATATACAGAAATGTTTCTTTTATAGCATTCCTTGGAGGATGTCAGTAACTTTGATGAAGAATTTACATCAGAGAAACCGCATCTCACTCCACCAAAAGACCCAAGACCTCTCTCAGACGAAGAGCAGTCATTATTTCGAGACTTTCAGTATATGAATGATTGGTGCTGACCATGGATAGTATGTCAGACATCTTGCAGTTTAGCAAAATTCTTCATCATGATATAACATAAGAATAAGTTCTGGCTCATCTTTGCATCTTACAGCTCCTTCTTTAAGGTCTGATACATACAAGTGATGGAATAACTCAAGAAAAATAACTAAATGTTTCATACCAAAATGTTCAGATATGTAGTGGCAGTCATGCTTCTCTAGTTGAGAGCATGTCTAAAGTTTTTGCAACTTATTGAGCCATAACTTTTTATCTAAATGTCTTTATATTTGATGGCATTTTTAAAAAATGGGTATTATATACCTTAAATTTTGTGAACTGGTTTTGATATTGGCAGCAAATGAAAAGAACATTCGTTTTATGCTCATAACTCTGTACAGGAACCATTTATCTTGTGCAATTTTTTGTGCAGAGATGCTAGCAATAACTTGTTATTTATTTTTGTCTTTGAATTTTAAAAGAAAATTAATTTTTATGGAACTGCCTTTTGACAGTGAAAAGTATTACAGCAAAATTATTTGTGCTGATCATATATGTTCATGTTTGGCATTTGCTCATGGTCTGGAAGGTAATGCATAGGTTGTTTTTGTCATACAAGATGTTATAGTTCATTGTTATACTGAATTGAAAGTTTAGCCTACATAGAAAAAGGCAATTGTCCTAAAAGTTGTTCCTGTATACAATTTTTCTAATTCAGGGTTTAAAGTAGAGATTCAATTATGCTTTGACATTGAGTCAAGTAAAGGATCCATTGCTGAAATATTATGAACTGTTCCAACTTCTACCCCTAATTGTTGATATTCTAGTTGTTTTCCTTTCAAAGTTTGTCTGTTTGCTTATATGTGGTAAAATTATGATTTTTTGTGTCAACGAAGTTGGTAAGCATTGCACCCATTTCTTTAGCAGTTACTCTGCCAAAGCTTGATAAAATTGATTATAATTGATATAGAATTTCCAGCCAATAACAATAAGTTTTATATACTACGGTAAATTTGGATGTTAAGAATAACAAAAGCAATATTTTATATCACCTCTTTAAATGCTTTATTTTAAACACTGTAAACTTTTTAACATACTCTAATTTCTTTACCATCTGTTAAAAGTCTTTCAAAGTTAATTATGTGGTATTTATAGTTAAGAAAATTGTTCTCGCTCTTATTTTTATTTGGATTATGAAGAAAGATTATTCAGTTATATTCTAATATCAGATTGAATTATCTAACATTTTCATGGGTAGCTATGCTGTTAAGATTTTTAAGAAGACAGAAATAATTGTTGATAAACCTGTAAATATTTTGCCAGTATACTGGCTTAAAAAGTCTAATTTTACTCAATGCTCAAGTGAATCACTGTGAAATTAACTTTCTTGTAAATATATGGAATATTTCCTTGGCCTTTAAACATTAATATTGTAGTATAGATAATTATTTTTAATGATGATCATTATTATGTACAGTACACCAACAGCCTAAATGCCCTAGTGATATAAACTGAAAGTATGGCCTTCCACTATACATTAATAACCATTTTATGATGCATTTTAACTATAAAGGAGTTGTATGAGGTACTACTCTTTTATTCTTCTATGGTTTGGTAGCACTGAGATGAAATGTATTTATTTTCAGTCCATATTTCATACTGCTTTTGGAGCAATATTGATTCCAAGCTTGTAAAAACAATTTCGTATGTTTTTACACTTTGGTGTCCTATATGGAATAGCAGTACTGATGTTGTGGTATTTGAGTCCAGTGCCAGTGTACAGTTAATGTGTATGAATTTTATAAAGTGAGAGATATATTTGTAGAATGGAATTCATAAACAAAAATTGTCGCTTTCTGTAAATAAAGCTGATTATAATTTTCACAAGTTATATGGTCCATTCACTATCAATTATGAATTAACTAATTTAGAATTCTTGAGTAATTGATGTATAATATTTCACAATGAATAATTTTTAATAGAATATATTACATCTATCTCACACTGCAATGAGCCAAAATTAAAGGACAACTCTTTGTGAAAATTATTTTATTGATACTGAAAATGTCAATAAAACAATGTAACAACTACTCTTCTTTATTGTTATTCACCCATAATTTGCTTCTTCACTGCTATTGTTAAAATAATTTTGTATCTAAAATTCCTCAGTGTTGTTCCTTGATGGATCTTATTATTGCATTCAAAATTCAGTGATTCAAATTAAATGGAAAAAAAATTGTAGCCTATTTTTGTAGAACTTTGTGTCAGATATTTCATAAACAAAATTAAGAATCTGAAACTTTGTTGGATGCAAATGTATCATTCCATTGACTAAAGAAAGATTATTTTGAAAATATTCCTTGTATCCTCTTTATATTTTCTCTAATTGTACATAGTTTATGGCCTGACCAACCCTTGCCATAAGTTATTGCTGGACTAAACATAAACAAGAGGTTCTTATGTGTAAAATATATGTATATTAACTAGAAGTATACAAGAATGATGGATGGAATGCAAGCAAATGTACAGGGAAAGATAAAAATGTATGACTATTGCTGCATATACTTATAAAAGGAGAATTTTTAGGAGTATGGTAGATGAAGTTTTGTAAAGTAAGAGAAAATGTGCAAGGATAACGGAATAACTTTCTTTAGATGTAAATTAACTACAACTAAATTTGAATCTACTGACCACTCTTATCAGGTACTCTTCAAGCACATCATAAGAAATCATTCATAGATGAGGACTAGGAGCTGTGATGTCCTTAATTGGCTAGAATAATAGCTCTGGAACTACTTAGACATTAATGGCTCTGGAGAACAAAAGAAGTAGTAGAAGGATCATTCAGAATGATAATAGGTATTGGTGCAATAAAGGATTAGATAGTTTTAAGTAAATGAACTTTGAATATGATAAATAGTGTTTGGAATACTTGACCTAAATACTATTTCAAGTTGTCCTAATGGATTGGTTGCTAAAGTTTCCAAATTATCTAATAATAGAACACTTGTATTTTTATTGAATCATAATTGAACTTAACAAGTACTTAAGTAATACTGCTCCCTTCCTTAAAGTTGAGATTAATCATATCAGATTTATTTGAATCCCACATTAGTTTCAGCTTGATGGTGTATTGATTATGGATGATCTTGTGGCCCAATAAATTTGTTATTCAATTTACTTTAGTCAAAGTCAGTTGATCCAAGAAAAATTATTATTATAACTGTTATCTGATTAATGTTAAGTTGTGAAATCAATGTGAGAAGGCGTGAAGGCGTCACAATCTCTGTTGCAATGTGATCACTTCATTCTAAATTTTTAAGCAATAAATTGTATTATTGAATGATTAACTTTTGGAGAAGTCTTACTTCCATCAAATAATCAATGTACTGCATTTGGCAAAGAATATTATTGGGAATACCAAATAAATAGATTTGTTATTATTGTAATGTCTGAAATAAAAACAGAAACATTCATCTAGTGGAATGAATGTTTGTTTGGATCCTGAAAAATAATGTTATCCAAGAACTCTTTAACTTTATACTCTTTTATTGTGTTTATATTAACCACAATTACAGAAGGATTACTATTCTGCTGATCAAATCTCAATATAAAAGTTAAGAATCTGTATAATTTTGATGAAAAGTTTTTAATAAGACTAAATTCATAGATAGATTTGTTTTTGTATTTTGATAGGTCTGTGTAGCATTTCGGTCTAATCTATTGTGAGAATATCTCGAACTTGCTTTCTCATTACAGTCTTGAATAATGAATTACTTAAAATGATTTAAAAACTTGCCAAGATGATTTATGTTTTAGACAAGAAGGGTGAGAAAAATTATTCACAAATTACCTACTAGTATTTCCTGTCTTAATGTTAAAATTATGTGGATGTTTTCAGAGCTTGGGTAATTTAATTTATATTCTAATAACTTTACTCTGATAATTTTGAACTGAGAGTGATTGTAATACACCAGTCTATGAATTTAGTTGGGCACAAGAAGAGATAGATATGATATGCATAGAATAATAAAAAAGGAAGACTTGATTCTTTCCAACCATATTGAATTAAGGATAATGGAAATATTTTCCAGTTACTCTGCAGCCTTCTTTGCAGTGCTTCAAGTGAGTTATTTTTATTGTAATGTGTTAGAGAGATGAGCTGGGAAAGGATAGTTTTTTATGGGTACATATTATTTAGGTAAACCAAATTGTCAGTTTTTCAGATGTACCACCAAAATATCAAATTCATGGACTCATGTTTTCTATTACGTGTACAGTCAAGTGTAATATAAAACTAATTTCCTTTTCCTGAAATATAATAATAACCTGCTAGGGAATCATGCAAACTTTCTAAATTTAAATTAAACAAATATTCATACATTTTCTAAATAACGCTGAATGAGCTCCGTCAATTATGTTGTAGTAAATTCCTCTTCTTAACCTGAACTTACATGATTATGAAGCTATCTACCTACAATCTTACAAATACCTCGAGAAAGATATGATTATCTTGCCTACACTAAACAAGGGCGATAAATTATTACTTAATATTTAAAGGCATTTTTATAAAACATTACAATAAGATTTAAACTATTTCAATATTTATTTTTACTTCCACTATTTGAATTTACCGCCTATACCGTCATCGATATCGATACAATTGAAAATTGGGATTCATGCACAAATTTAACCTTTTGACAATTTTTTATATCATGTTTGCCTTAATTTTCTCCAATCAACTTAAAAGTATTTGAAAAATGGATGTCTTGATTATTTAGTTGCAAACTTGTTTCAATTGTTTTGGGGATTACATGCGAGATTATCCACCATCTTGTTTGAAGAAGCAACATTCCAAGGTGAATTTTACCCTTTCCATATCTCGCCTAGGACCTTTAATTGTGAAAATGTTGGTTATATTTTGTTTATAAATAGTATATATTAAAAAAAAATACCTAAGTGGCATTTTACGTTCAACGTATCTTTAGTATTTCGTTGGCAGTATTGATTCTCTCAGCACAAACAACGTATTTACCTGTTACAGTGATGGGGTGAGAAACAATTATTTATTATTGTTTATCTTACTTCCCAATAAATGAGTCTTATTGGAAAATATCTTCTGTTTTAACTTGATTTGAACGATTTAATTGTATTTTTTCAATTAAATCAGGTCTTCTGAATCCGGCTCCCCAAATTTTGTTGAAATTGGCAAAGGAACTCTTAGTCAGAAGGAAAACAACGAAAAAGATCCTCACATTAGCATTAAGAAGAAGAAAAAGAAGCATAAGCATCATCACAAGCATAAAAAACATGGATCTAATAGTAAAGAAAAGTAAGCAATCGGTTTTAAAAACGTATGCATGGAAGTTAATTATCCATTTATTTGTAAATTTTGTTACTTTTAGAAAACATCATAAGAAGCAGAAGTCAAAGAAAGAAAATGAGAACGGACGTAAAGTCTTATCTACTGAAGATAGAAAGAGTGAATCCAAGCTTAACTCCTCAAATGACGGTAAGACAGTTGACGATGACGAATGCTTGCTTGTTGAGAAAATAGAAGAGATGCCCAGGAACGTTTTGAGGGATGATAACCAAGTAAGACCTGACGCACAAATTTCTGAAAAAGTCTCAAACGGAACTACCTTATCCAAAGAACTTTCATCAAATCGTCTATCTAGTATATCTGTAATTACACCGCAAGAAAACTCAGTTCTGCAGCCCAAGGTTCTCGATTTAGATTCTGATAGTGAAGATAGTATCACTAAAACTGAAAAAGATTTGGATTCTGAAGATATTGATGTATCTGTGATTGAAGATGATATGAATTTGGAAGAACTAATGAGGCAGAAGGTAAGCGTTATTTGATTATTTACGAACTTTGAAATTGAATTATCATCCTTAATTATAATAATTCGTAGAAGGTTGTTTTGTATTGTTTATATGTAATCAGTTCCTAGTATTCAAAGTCAGCACCTCCCTGTTTTATACAGAACTATGAGGTTTTAATTGACCGAAATTTTAAAAATGTTTTTATTTTTTAATTCTCACTATTCTACCGTTTTAGGGAATGTCGTTTTATTTCCCTGATCCAGGACGTAATCATTAGTCTTATTTTTAGACAAATGTGTAAACTTTTTGTTGCTAAGTCTCTACAAAAGCATTATTTACTCATCTGGTGAAGCTATTTGCTAATATCATAGAACCAAAGTTTATTAGCTTAGGTATCCAGCTGTTTGGTAAATTGAAATTCAGTTTAAGTTTGGTAAATAATGAAATTTTTGTGGTGTTTGAAATTTTCATGGTAATGCTTAAATTTTAGTTGTTGAATAAATATCTTTTATTGCCAGGCATTACTTCAAGCAAGACTTGGTGCTTATATGTCGGAAGAGGATGATGAAGGAAAGTCTACAGTCAAGAGTAGTAAACAGGATCCAGAGGTTATCAGTATTCATGATGATGATTCAGATCCTAACGTTCGACCATCAGACAGGAAAACTGAGAGAAGAAAGAGGAAACATAGCAGGTTGGTTAGATTTTTAGTAAGTTAAATAATTAATAATAATTCCTATTCATTTAAGTTTCTTTTTTTTTCTAGGAGTAGGAGTCGGGAGAAGAAAATGAGAACATCCAAGGAGATGTACTCAAAAGGGAGTCATGTTGAAGATAGATACAAAAGTAGAGAGGATTATTCAGAGAAAGACAAGAAAAATAGGCATGTACCTGAAAGTCAGCGTGAAAATAAGAGATCAAGAGAGCATGAAAGCCACCCCAGGAAAAAGTCTGATGAAAGAAATAGAATTGAAGAAAGAAAAATGGATGAGAAAAGGAGAATTGAAGACAAAGGTAGAATATCAGATCGGTCTCGCTATGATGAGAAGAGAAGTAATGATAGGAAAACTGAGAAAGATAGAATTATTGACAGCCACAAGAGTGGAGATTCATCTTTAAGAAGGAGAACCAGCCACAGTCCTCGAGGTAGAAGTCGTAGTAGAAGTGCTCATCGTAGTGGATCATTGATAAGGAGGGATGGCAGTCCTCGCAAGCTCAATCATAGTCAACGAGCAAGTCCTAGAAGAGGAAGTCCTCAGAGATCTCTATCACGTAGAGCCAGTCCTAGAAAGATGAGTCCTAGAAGGAGTAGTTCCAGAAGAATGAGTCCTCGTAGAGGTAGTCCAAGAAGATCTTACAGTCGTGGAAGAGATAGAATAAATGACAGAGATAGAGATCAAAGAGACCGAGATCGTGATAAAAGACATAGGAGGTCACGATCTTTATCTCCCCGAAGCAGGGATAGGAGGCATCATGGCAGCAGGTTAGTGTTATTTATAGCTAAACCATAAGAATATTAATATCTTGGCAAATCTGAGATAACTTTTAAGTTTAAGGGAATTTAGTATTATCTATCATTGAGTCAGTTGTTTTTTAATTTATTCCTGTGTCCTTCATGCTTTAACTTTCTTTTGTTATAGTGTGAATTGTAGATGAAAGAATTGTACATTATAGCAACAAAAACTTCATCAAGAAAATGCAAGAATGCATCGTTCGTTTCAATTTTCTTGACTTATGACAAATAAGGGTTATTGAAAGTGAATCTGAACTTGATCTTTTAAGAATGTTCTATGGAGAGATATACCAGAGAATAGCTCTTATTTCTCACAGAAGATTAAATTCATATCTTACTAGTCTGTTGCTCTGTAGTTTATATTCATTCCTTATCTAATTAAATCAGTTAGAAACATCTTTTGCAGCTATATTATTGGCCATTATATTTTATTTCTTGTGTTCATACCGTTATTTTTGAAAAATTACAGGTATCAACGTGGAAGGGGAGGCGAACGAAGTGATAAGTTTAAAGATAGCCTATCTGAAGGACTTAAAGCTGAAAAATCATCATCTGAGGAAGAGTTAAGATCTTTCCTTTCTATAATTTTATGTATTTTTGTATTATCTGTCATAGAATATTCAAAAAATATTTTGTGCGGTTTTAAATGTTTATTTTATTTCTGCATTAACATTTTTTTATTTCGTTCTTTATTAATACCAAGATAGCAGAATAATTGTAACAATATTTGAAATACAAAAAAGTTGAGGTGAATCTCCTATCTTCAATGTCAGTTTAATAAGACATAGTGTTTGTGCATGTGTTCATCCTACATCTATGAGATTGGTGCATTTAGTGTCTTTATTTCCAACTTTCGATTTTTCTAGCTCATCTCGTAAAGACATTCTTGATGGCTGGCTGTTCCTGGGGGAGAGAGCAGGAGCCTAGGCCCTTGTCCATTCATCAATTATAGTTGAGAATTTTTTCTTAAAATAGTGGTAATGGAGAAGAATGCTTTCTTTACCTTATACTACAAATTGTTTCCGTACAAAAAGTAATTTTAAAGCCATGAATTATTAATTTTACTTCTTCTGAATCTGGTTAAATAGAAAAATTACGATTCCATGTTGACTGAGCTACCTCAATGAAGTTTTTGATACATTTCAACTGTCATTATCCATTTTTCTTAAGATGATCAATTTCTAATAAACTTAACAATGTAAGATATTCATTTTGTTGTCTCTGAAAATTTATGAAACATATTTCAACCGTTTGTTTGCATAACTCTCTCCCTCATTTCCTTGGTAACTGCTTATGCATCACAAACTTGCTTTCCATTTTAGTTAATAATTCTCAGTATAATGCTTATTACTTTGAGTATAGATTAGGCCTGTGCATCTTACCATTCATGTTAAATAAAGACACTAATGAGCAACATTCTTAGGTTCCAATTTTTTATTGCTAATTTTCCTTATTTTCTAGTATTATGTATAGGGTTAACTGTTTAATCCATTTAAATTATTTATCAGTTTGAGAGAATTATTGAATGAATTTTATTTCAGAGGAATGCTATAAGGTAATAATGGCTTAATATATGTTTCATAGTATTTTATAACTAAGAGCGTGTGTGTTTATTTGACCATGTTATCTTTTATATCATCATTATCAGTAGTTTTCAATCTGACATTGGATGTAGGCTTTCCCAAGCCTTTTCCAATGCTCTCAATCTTGAGCCTCTCTCTGCCACGCTACTCCTAGGTATTTGATGATATCTCTGTTCCATCGGTCCGATGGAACAGAGATATCTAGATATATTTGTTCTTCTTCTCTTGTCTCTTCACATTTCTTGGTATCCCATTAAGTACTGCTGACATCCAATGGTTGTTGTTTCTTTTGGCCACATGTCCTGCCCATATCCATTTTAAGGACTTCATCTGCTCTATTATATCCGTAATTCCTGTCATCTTCCTCACCCATGTATTATGCTTCCTGTTCTCTTCTTGATGTTAATGGTCTCTTCTCATCTTTTTATATCCAATTTAGTAGTGCTGATGTCCAAGGGTTTTCATTTATTCCAGCAACAAGTTCAGACTTTACTGTATTTGGTCTGAGCAATCAAATTCCCATGCTTTCTTGCGATCCCAAGCATGCAGTGTTCCATACTACTTGTTTGGTTTGCAGTCACTGAGTTATTGCTGCATTCAGACAACCCATGCTTCACTACCCTAGGTTAGAATGATTTGATTGAAGATATTTAGTTCTATCAGTATTCTTGACTTGAGGATGTTTGAGTTTCTTCCAAAGGCACTCCAACCCAGTTTGATTCTTTGGTTTACAACATTAATTCTGTTCTTTTCTCCTTTTGTCCCAAGTTATCCAAGGTACGTGTATTCCAAGCAAACTTCCAGTGTGCTTTTTTCAAGATTTATAGGCACATGCTTTGCAAAGGAGCTATACATTACCTTTACCGTAGGCACTTTTCTTCCATTGCTAATATTTTGAATATTTCTTCAAGAATACCTGTGAAAAGAATAGGTGGAAGGCAATCACCCTTTCTTACTCTTTTTCCGATCTTGAATACTTCCATCTCTTCATGTAACATAGCAGTGTTATTTATAAATGTTACAGAGAAGATGAATGCATTCATCTACTACCCCTTGTCTCTCTAGGGCTTTTAGTATGGAGGAAGTGCTTATTGAATCAAAAGCCTGTGCATAGTTCACAAAACCCAGCACTATTGGTATCTTGCATTCTTTTGTCCCGTTAATAATTTCCTGTCGTGTATGGATGTGGTCCATCATACTGAAACCTCTTCAGAATCCAGCTTGTTCTCTCAGCTGCATAGCTGAAAGTGTTGTCTTCAGACGTTTACCTATTATTAGTTTTGTAGATAACTGGGAGGAGACATTGGGCGGTAGTTCTTCGAATCCTTCTTGCTTCCTTTTTTGTGTAGAAGGACAATCTTTGCAAGGTTCCAATCCTTGGGTATTTTTCCTTCTCTAAGACACTTAGTAAATGCTTCCACTAAGATGGGAGCAACTTCTGTTACTTCTAGTTTAAAATATTCTGCCAGTACTCCATGTGCTACGCTTGCTTTTCCATTCTTTATCCTTTTAATAGTGGCAATTACTTCTTCTGGTAGATGGAAGGTATGATTCTTGATTTTTCTTTGAAATTTTTCTTTCTCTTCACAGTTATCTGTTTTCTTGTAAAGGCAACTGAAATATTTTTCCACAGTCTTCAGTATCATATCCTTGTTGGCGGTTGTTGTGCCGTCTTCTTTCCGTATTGCCAAAATCTACTTCCTTCCAATTGTTAGGCCTTGTCTAGTCCTCTTCATGCTTCTGCCATTCTCAATAGCTTCTTTCACAATCTTTTCATTGAAATTCCAGATTTTCTCTTTGATTTCATCTTCTGATTGACTTACAAAATTTAACATACTCTATGCCATCTCCTGCAGTGCCTGAGTTCTTCTATCTTATGTATATGAAATATTTTGCATTATCATACTATATTACTTCTATAAATTGAACTTAAATTAAGATACCACATCCATAATCCAAAATGATATATGAATGTACTGGTAGTAGTACTGAATATATTGAAAAAATGGAGCAAAATGGTTGATGAATTGTAAACTCAAGTTTATTATTTCTTTTAATATTATATTTTCTATTATTTAAATAATTATTATTTATAATTTGTGAATTATTATTAAAATATTTAATTTATTTTTATTTGTTTTTTAAAATTTATTTTTGATTTCAGTTCTATTTGTTTAGTTTGATAATTCTTTGATTGATTCATAATATTCTTAGAAATTAATTTTATTTATAATGTTATTATATGAAAACCTTGTGGCCCAAGAATCAAAGATATCCTGATCAGGAATTATTTAATTATTTATCTCAATCGATGCAATATTGGCCCCTTCAGATTTGTTTTGGGGTTTAACTTAAAATAATGAGAACTATTTATTAATGTATTTTTTTCTTTTGTGAATTAATTTAATAATGAATATACTTACACTATTAAGATTAAATCTAAAATAACAAATATTAACTATTTTTCAGTTACGATAATTTATAATTCCATCTGCTATAGTGTCTTATCTAAATATAAAGTGTCTTAAATGAAACAAAGAAAATTTTTCTCATTAAAAATATTTATCTACAGTATTGCGGACATTAATATTGATGAAGAAGAGGAGGATGTAGAGGCTATTATTCAGAAGAGAAGGAAAGAAAGAGAAGAGCTTCTTAAGGTACTTTAAGTGTGCATGAGAATCCCTCCTTTTTGTATGATTTTAATTTGATTTTTTTTCTACCTGATGAAAATTTTACTGTCTGTTTATGATTTACCCATTTATTTTGAATGAAATTAAATCTCTCATCTTGTTAAGTGTGTTTAGGTATGTTATAGTCTTTGAAAGCAGTACTTCTTGTCATTATCTTGTTTCACCAGAATTTAACCAATCTTGAAAAGAGATTTTCTTTTGAGAAAGGTTTAATTTCCTTCAATTTCCCAAAAAGATTTAATTTTCAGATATTTATTTTACCTATATTTTCACAATATATTTTTTATTTTTATTTTTTGTTTGAATTTCCTAAGTTTTTTCTCATTTAATTTCACAGAGATTAGGAGCAATTAGTGAGGATTCAAATATGTCTCTGATTGGGCAGTCTGTTCCAAGCAGTCCATCTGATCAGCATACTCCTATGAATGTTCACTCAGATGAGAATAGTAGACAGAATATTTCTACAGCCTCTGCAGATGAGAAAGCAGAAGAGTCTGCAAATGATGACAGCAAGCAGGATGAAAAAAATGAAAAGCATGAACAAAAAGGCGGTGAAAATAGTAGTAACTTAAAAGAAGAAAAAACAAATCAACAAGAAAAAATGGATAAGAAAGAAAATTCACTTCAGGCTAAAAAGAATGAATGGGATATGTTTGCTGAAGTTGATACATTTGGTGGAGATTTCAATGTAAGTTATATATATTTGTTCAGTGCATTTGCTTTTTTTGAAGTATTTAAATTAGTAAGCTTTTAACCTTTAACGTACGAACGGTCCCTTTTGGAACCACCAAAAGTAGTCGCGAATGGCCGAGCGGTCCCTTTAGGGACCACTAGAACACGCTTCGTTTCACGTCTGCTTATTACCACTTTCTTAGCTCGGATTTGGCTGATTTTTTTTCCTGGGCTCTTGGAGTGGTCCTCGCTTTAAGCTCATAGCAAATCGTCTTACTTGATACAAGGTTTTCATCCGTAATCGCTTTCGAAACTAGGTTCTTCTCATCACGGCGCTGCCTCTGCAAACAGTCCAGATATTCTCTTACACTTCATCCTACTTATTTTTGGTGGTTGTAAACACTATTTGGTATCTCTATAATCTTCTGTACAAGCAAGTAATCCATCCTTTTCCATATCTCAAAAAAATAAGACAAAAACGAAAATCTCTCAATTCTTTCCATTCCTTAGTTCTCTGCTCGGATTCTTACTGTGCATATTCCATAAAAAATATTTCTATTTCAAATAAAAAAGCAGACAGTGGCACAGTGGTGTTGTCATGCATATACTTTTTGTTTTATTACGCTATCTTACATAGTTTTCTAGTTATTTAGCTTTAACTAAAGAGCTGCAGAGTTTCCGTAATTTCGGCATTTAAATGCCCGGCCGTTCAGAGATACTTCTGAGATTGAGTCCCGTCTTTTAAAGGTTAATGTGAAAGCATGATGATTTTTTTCTCATTAAAAAAATTAATATATATTCTCTTGTAGTGAATTGTATCTAAAAATTTTTTATTTAGTTAGATAAAATATTTTCATACTTCTGAAAATTAAACTTGAATTTCTTTCAGAGCCCAAGTGCAATGGAAAAATTGCAAGGAGGAACTCAAGAAAATCCTAGTTTGACAGATAATTGGGATGATGCAGAAGGATATTATAGGGTTCGCATAGGAGAAGTTTTGGATGGTCGATACGCTGTCTATGGCTATACTGGGCAAGGTGTCTTTTCTAATGTAATTCGTGCTCGAGATAATGCTCGTGGTAGCCAGGATGTTGCTGTAAAAATTATCAGAAACAACGAAGTAATGTAAGTATTTCAGAAAAGAAAGAATGAACTGAATTCATAGCTGTAAGACATTTTGAATGAGGGATTGTTTTAACAATCAGGCAAATTAAGATTGAAATAATATTTTTCACAATTCTTCTCTATTCTAAGTTTTTGTATTCAGTCTGGTTGTCTTCATTATAAAATGAAGAAAAATGGGAAACATCTGTTAAAATATGTGTAGCTTATTTCCTGTATCATTAGTCCTATATCAGTATTATTTTTATTATCTATTGTAACAGTAAGTACCAGAAGGACTGATTGGTAGAATGTTGTTGTAATTCAAAATGAATTCTTTTAGGAAATACAATTGAAGCATGACTTTTTACTCTTTGAGTGCTTCCAGTTTTAATATGGGTACAGCCAAAATTGCTATAGGCATATTTTATAGTTCTTTATTCTTAAAATTATTAATTTCTAATAAATTTATATCTTCACTTTTGTTTCTGAGTTTAAAAGGAAAAAAAATGTCTTTTTTCAAATGACAGACTAAGTTATAGTTTTATTTTTAGTGTATAAAATTTTGTTTTCTTTTTCTTTTTTAACCAAAATATGGATAAATTTACTTAGGAAAATATTGAAATTTTGGTAAACATAAAATCTCATTATTTTTCTGAAAGTTATTTTTGCTATATTGTATATATATTTTTGATCTATTTCATACAAGTTAATCAATTTATTTATGTTCATATAAACCCTTCTCTTGCTTCTTTGAAGATAAAAGAGATATGGTGAAGTTTGTACTTTGATATTTAATAAAATTATTAGATCTTTGATTATTTAATTGACCTTTTTGCTTCTTTCAGACTGATAAACAGCACTGGGGGTATTATTAACATGTACTAGAGTAATTCTTTTGTATTTCTTTAAGGAAATTATTTTTTAAAGGTGAAAGAAGTATGTTTGAATAAAGCTGGTTTGTGAAAATTTGATCTAAAATTTCTTGGGGCTCATAATTCTATCAGTTTTGCATATTCTCTTACGTGTAAATTGTATTTTGTAACTTCCAGCCTTTTGGGAGAGGTGATGACTTATTTGGGTAAGTCCTGCATTGGCCTGCATTGTTTAAATTTAAAAATCTATAATTTCAGTAGTTAAGATGTGTGTAATTGTATATTAATTTTTCAAAATTCACAATGCCACATACATTTAGAAATAGTTGAAAACTAATCCAAAAATTTAATTGACCAAATAATAGAGGTGCAACTTTAAGATATTTATTAAAATATTTAAAAATTTTTATAACTTGACATTGATACTCTTGCTTTTTCTGTGTTTCAGCATTGAAACAGTCCCAATTTATCCTCTGCTGGAGAGCACTTCTCTCCTGTCAAGCAACCAAATGTGTGAGTTTGAACCCCTGGTTTCAATTTTACAATGTGTCAGGGTTAAAATGAAATTTTAAAAATAAAATAACATGTATATCTCAAGTATCTTCAAGTTATCATCCTTCTTAATTATAATTACTATGTATGTTTAGGAGAAATTTAAATACTTTGATAATAAGCAAAACGTTTATGAGTTAATTATTGTATAGTTTTCGTAAAATTTATTGCAGGCCAGTGCAGGTATTGATTGCCCTTTTATATTTGTAACAATAAAATATCAGTCATGTTCTTTTTCTGTTTAATTTCTTATTCAGTATTCATTTTTATAGTACAACGATTGAAACTTTTGCCTCATTTCAATTGTAATTGATCATTTTATTTGTTCACCATATATTTTTTTGCTGGAAGTGCTCATATATTTATAAATAAATAATCATTTGATGCATTATGAAGACATTACCATGTTACCATTTATACTTGTTATTTTACTGGCTGTTATTATTGAACATTTTTAACACCAGGATAGTATTGATCATTATTACATTATAGGTTCAGGCAAAATTCAGTCATTTTTTTGCTTTTTAATTTTTTTAATTGAAATAAATTATTTAATCTAAATTAAATGTTTTAGAGGCAACTTGATAATAAATAGTTACTTATATGCCATACTAGAGAGAAGGAATGACAAGAATAATTTTTTAGTGATTTAATGTTGCTATTTTTCAGCGTAAAGTTTTAATTATTTTTTAATTGAACTTTTTTGAATTGTTTTTTTTTGTAATTAAGCATTATAGGTTACTTAGGTATGCAGTTACACATTATTATTTATTCATTGCAAGGGATATTTGTTTATTTGCATTTGCTCATATGAAAATTAAGCATTGAAAATAATGACATCAAATTTTGGACTAGATAATATTCTATCGTTAATTCAGAAAATGTATACTATTGGAATGAAAGACTTGATTTTTTTATACCCATGATCCTCAAATCTTCAAGAGTTGATGATGATGAACATTATAATATCTAATAACATATAACTTCGTAATAGTACTTAAAAGAGAAAGATCTCACTGCTTCCCCAAAATAAATGTTTCCTTTTTCCTGGTAAAAGAAAGCAACTAGAGTTAAAAAAAAAACACCTTTTATTCATCTCATCTCTTCATTTTTTGTCTTTCTTTCCATCTTGCCTAATTTGTTAGGTTCCTTAATCTTCATATACATCTGATGATTTTATCTTGTTATTTTATGTTAAAATTATGAAGCAAAAAACTCAACATTATATGGGAAATCAGCAGTCTTTCTCTTTTTTCTCTGAAAAAAGTTTCCTCTCTTTATGATATGCTTTTGATGTATTTATGGTCCAATGTCTTGCGAAAGTCACACATTTTTTGAATGATTTTCTGAGACCGCTTGACAATGTGTGAATAATTTTACATTTTTTCTCCCTGAAAATTTTTTATTTCTGAAAATTATTTTACTTGTTTATATTTTCAGGCATAAGACAGGTTTAAAAGAACTTGAAATACTTAAACGGCTCAATGATGCTGATCCTGATGATAGATTTCATTGCTTAAGGCTGTTTCGCCACTTCTTTCACAAACAGCATCTGTGCTTGGTTTTTGAACCACTGAGTATGAACCTGAGAGAGGTTAGTTATAAAATTAAATATTTTTTATAAGCATAAAATATATCTTAATATTGTGCTATCATACTAGAGATCGGCAGAAGTTCTATTTGCACTGCATGGTTGACCCATTCTCAGAAATGGATGGGTTTCACTATTTAACTATGTGAAGGGAGTGGAATTGATAGGACTGCTATTAAATCATTATTTTCCCAGGATATAAGTGGAAAACTTAACTAATAATTGGAAATCAAGATGAATTATACATACTTCTCTCTTTCTTAGATGTCAGAGTAGAATTGTTATAGTGACATAATTATTAAAGTATATCACAGGGTGAATATTTAAGCAATCATGTGATCACATAAATATTTTACTTATCATTTGGAAAGAAAATTTCTTGGAAGAGTAATTTTCAGTTTCACTATTAGAGTTAGATGATGTAAGACTGCTTATTAATGGAATGAATTTCAGTGAAGTCTTTGACTTTATAGGTTGCATTTGATTTCTATTTAAATTAGCAGTTAAAATTTTTAAATGGAAGAAATTTAGGGCATAAATATTAAAGGTATATGTTTTTGAATCACACACGACTTCTGGAATATTTTGTCCAAAAAAGTTTAATTTTCTTCATTTTCTATCATTAGGAAATTAATCTGTTCTACATGAAAATAGGTTCTTTGAAAAATGATATGAAATGCACAACATAGATTAAACCAATAAAAATGCTAAATTAACCATTCAAGTGCAAGTAATACATTGATATTGATTTTCTTAATTTATCATATTCTCAACTATTTAAAAAATCACTTTTGCTCAGTCAGTCAGCACAGTTGGTATAAAAAGATTTGCATATAGTGGTAGCTTTCAATCATATAATTTACATTTTAAAAATGTGTGATCTAGGTAAGCCTATAACCAATATAATTTATTAAGAGGGCTCCTCTTAACACTGCTTTGCATGGCTGGTGCATCTATTAAGACTGGTCCGCAGATGATACTGTTTCATTGTGTTAAACAGCAATGCCCATGATTATAAAGTATCCCTTATTTATGTATCTGAATTTTCTGGAATGATAGCTTTAACTGTCAAGAACAACTGAATAGATTTCCAGAGACCTGAGTTTGAGTCTCATTCCTTTCAGACATTCATTATGTCTGATATACCTTTGCCTAAATTGATGCGCTATAAGTAACCTTTTCTATATTTTTGTAAATAATGTTTGCTTTCGCTCTTGATAGGTAACTTCTATTCTTTTACCTTTCATAATTTACTCAATATTGTTAAAATCTGCTAACTCTTACCATCTTGATAACATATTTCTTGAAAAAAATCAGTGAATACAAAGTGCTTCAGATTATTACAGTAGTTTTATTTTTTATAATTGTATCCATCCCCATGCACCTATCTAAATTAAAACAAAATGCAAAAATCCTATCAACCACCAGAGCGACGTTAACTTTCAATCCATTTCTCTACTACTTACAAGGGCATTTTCTCAGAATATCCTTCGGTAGCAAGACTTGGCAGATGGCCCTGTTCAAGATGGATCTGAGTGATTCATTTTGAGTCTCCCTGACTCAAGTTGACCTGTGAGTTCTCCTTGAGTCTAAGATTATCTTCAATTTATGCTGATCCACCCACATTTATTGTTTGCTATTCCTTTCGCCCATGTCATTATGCATTCCTAAGGCACTCACAGAATAAAAGAGGTTAACCGATGCCGATCTATTATCTATCTTTTATATGAAGTTGCCAGAAAAATTTTGTCCTTGAGTTGGTATGGATTCCTTATTTCACATTGATTGATTTGTAACCGTCAGCTTCAGTCCTAAGGTATCTCCTTCTTTTGTAAAGGTTGTGAGAAGTGTAGTGCATCATTTATTGCCTCTCAAATCAAATTTATCTTAGCTTTCAGCACATGAAATATATTTTACCAATTCCTCTCTTAAGTATTGTTATTGTACTGATTGCTGTTAAGTGAATTAATGTCATTTTTGTATTGAAAAGACTTTTAATGTATCACAGTATGTTAATTGTTGATTCTTCTTTTTATTTAGGTGCTAAAAAAATATGGGAAAGATGTTGGTTTGCATGTAAAAGCAGTAAGGTCATACAGCCAGCAGCTATTCTTAGCATTGAAACTTTTGAAAAAAGCAAACATTTTACATGCTGACATAAAGCCTGACAATATTTTGGTAAGTTTGACTTTGCTATGTTGCCTAGTTAAAAATTCTAAAAAAATCTGAAAATATTTTACAAGTATGTGGACTTTTATGAGAACTCCATAATTATCTTTAAGGTATTTATTTCTCTTTTCTCAGAAATTATTTTCTTACATATTTTATATATCTATGTATTTTGTATATATCTCATTATGGCAGCCAGGAAATATCTTGGAACCTTGAGTATTAAACATCATTTTTTAAATTTAAAATATTTGCAGAGATTTAAGAGAAAGATGAATGAAGAAAGATACTTAATATCAATTAATCTTTGATTTAAGTTTGGATTGGATAAGTGTCTATTATAAGGACCCTAATTCTTCCAAAATAATTATCTAAATCGATAAATAATCTAATGATCAAGCTAAATAATTATCTTATAAGTTTTAGTATGGGTTGTTTGAAATCAGACTAGGATTGCATAAGCTCCATGTTATGATATTGAATTTCAAAATGATTTAATTACTGAAATTTTGCTCTAGATAGTTTAGCATAATCTATAGAGACCATGCTCTTGATTATGAAAATCTCTTTTTTTTAGCTTAAGAATGAGGAAACATGACTGATATGAATAATTAAATAAATTTTTGATCTAAAATAAATTTTTTGGTTGAATTACTTTTTGTGAGTATAATTTGGTGAAAATTGTTATTTTTAGTGTTCTCTTTTTAAACCTCTTCTTTTGGTTTTGTTACCTGTTAATTACCTATTCTCATGACATAGTTTGGATGATAAAGCATCATTATAAGATGGGCAGTACCTAATCAATAAAGGGAATGTTAAATCCTAGCATCCCATGCATTCAGGTTCTTCTGCAATGCTCAATTTCTGAAAAATCATATAAATGATTGAAGGTTTACAGAATTTAATTAATAATTAATATATTTTTATCAATCAAGGTATTACTGACTAAAAATCTGTGCAATTGTTAAATTTAATCCACAGATATTCAGGGTTGTTAGCAATTCATTTTACATTTATTTCAGGTAAATGAAAGCAAGTTAGTTCTAAAGCTGTGTGACTTTGGATCTGCATCTCATGTTGCTGAAAATGAAATCACCCCATATCTAGTTAGTAGATTTTACCGGGCTCCTGAAATAAGTAAGTTATTAATTCTTTTATTATTAATTATGTATTCAACCTTTTAGAAGGTTCTCCTTATTTTATAGCACAAAAAGTGTTGTATTTTATACAATATCTATATAATAAATCTATTTTTGGTCTCATGTCTAAAACTTATCAAAAATGTTGACTTCATCTTAACTTAATGTTAATTTTCATCAACTGGTCATCAACTCTGTAGAAATGTTGTAAATAGTTGTTGGTTCAATTCTTGGGAGTGTTTACTGTATGTCTGTAAGAAATGCATAGGGAATTAAGGATCCATTTTGGGGCACTTCCTTAACCCATTTATGCCGAAGGTAAAAATTTTTGAATTGAAATATTAGGTTAAAAAAATTAAAAAACAAGAATTTGAAAGAAAATTTAGTTAAAATTACATGGTTACAGAGTTACATGGTGTTCCAAAAATGGACCACTAGGCAAAAGCACTACGTAATACGTAAAATGTACTCTTTGGTATGATAGTCCTGTGAGCACTTTATTTGAAGGGAAACATTGCATTTTTTACAGCAAAAAGTGGTATATTTTATGGCATTCCACAATTTTTTGGTTTGCTTTGATTGTTTTGCGATTACATGATTCTGGTCATCATAACGGGAGTTAATATTGCGTTCCTAAGAAGGTCTTCCCAGTTTTGGCCGAATTACCATGGGTCTTCAGATGATGGTATGCCACAAAGCGACGAAACTCCAAAATATCCATTGGCTCTGGATCGTAAATTTTATGCTGCTGCCAAGCATTTTGTAGAGCTAATTCGAAGCAGAACAAAGGGCTTGAGTACTACTTCCTGCCATGAATTGATGCTCTATATTTGTCTATATTTTCATCCTCTCTGACTACTATTCCCATATATTTTTTATATACTTTTATCATATTTGGCTGCTGCACTTGGATCTTCTTTTTATGTTTTTGTGAATAGCGATTGACAAGGCACAGGGGATTGACGCCAGCCCCAGATGATGCAACTGTGACAACACTGTTATCGTTCAGCATCCATATTGACTTTTCCATCAGTTCTGTAATCAAACGCAACCCTTTCTTTATTTTTTAGAGCATCTTCTGATTCCAATAGGGGTTTGTCGATTCGATTTTTTTCTCACTGTGCCGGTTGCTTGATGACCATTTGAACTGAGTGTATAAAAAAGTGCAATGTCCAGGGTGCTCCTTCATGAGTGCTTCAGTAAATTGTAGGATAACGGATGCACCGACACCATATTCCTCATAATTAGTGTTTGGGTTTTTACCTTGATATGGTTGAAACCAACAAATATAACCTAGGGGTGTGGCACCACATCAAAACTTGTACCCAAACCAAATAGCTTTTCCACAAATAAACTGTTTGCGTTCTTGACGACCGAAGTAAGGAATCATGGACTAGTCAAAGCTGAAGCATGTTTTGTTTGGTACAAGTACATCTCTCTTCTGGATCAGAATCATCTTGAACAAGGTACGCAGGGGCACGCAAAGAATCAGGGAGATTATTTATTGTTCCACCTTCTTCATCACCAGAGTCCTCATCAGAAACAGGAGTTGTTGCATTTTCAGGAGAGACTATGATAATTGCATTTTCTTTTATGTCATAATTTGTCTACAACAGGTCAGCTATTTTGTGTAGGGTTAATTCTTTACGCAACTTGAGACTTAAAAGTGGTGAAAATTAGAAAACAAAGATAAAGGCCATATATGTAAATAAAAAATATACGGCGAAGTCTCAGTAGTGGTTGGGCCTAGTGTTCCAAAAATGGAACAATCAACTTTTCTATCCTCTAACTTGTATATGAATAAAATTTTCTGTATTTTCTGATTATAACATGGAACAGTGAGTATTCAAGTATTAATAGAAAAAAATAAAAGCTATAGAAGGTAAATTACTTAAGTTATAATTACAGTTTATCGAGTGGGTGTTGAAAAATCGACTCAAAAGAAGAAAGCTAAGTTTTACAACGTCCACCTAGCTCTGTGTTCGCTCAGTGACTAATTCCGTGAATTCGGTGATGCTATACATACCCTTACAAAGAAGGGAGGAAGTTTTCACCCACTTCCTAGATTTCTTGTAGGAGATAGGATATAAAATAACTTTGCGTAACTGCCGTTCCAATAATGGAACACTAGGCATAAATGGGTTAAGGTATTTCCATTTAGATTTGGAGTGTTTATAAAGACAATCATTCTCAAGCGAATAATAAAAGTATTTTTATCAAGATGCACTTGGTTTGACGCTGGGGCAGGAATAATTCTGCCGTAAGAAATGCATGGGAAGACCATGTCAAACTATATATGCGCTCCAATAATTTCGTTTAACTTATATTTAGTAATGTGGACGAAGATTAACCTTCCGTAAAATCTTATGTATATATAATATCTATCATGGGTTCGATTCTAAAAGGCCCCAAAGATCGATTTTCCCCCATAAGAATGCATAGGGCTGTTTTACAAATAATTTTTTAAAATACTTCCCATTAATCCATAATTATAAGATTTCATATAGTAAATGTTATTATATATATCTACGGAAAATTGCTATACTTTACGTACAACCGGTCATGGGTTTGATGCCAAGAGGTGAAATATTTTCAGATTTTGAAAAATCGTATCTCTCTTAATATGATACATAGATCATTCAAACGTTTTAAAAACACTTATAAATACTTACATAATGTACTTAAAAAAAATCAGCTCTTTCCTTTGTGCCATGGGTTTGATTCCAGAGCGATCTGTAATCTCGAATTTTCTCCTAAGAAATAAATTGACGATATTTCCAAAAACTTTTTATGGCACTTCCCAACCCAATATTTTATATATATATATATTATATATATATATATCATATATATAATAGGTCTACCGGAAAGTTCTGTCCCATTTTAGAATGAAACAAAAGAATAGATTTTCCATACTTCGAATATAGTTTATTGAATAATTTAATTGCCATAATTATTTATGACTTCTCTACAGCGTGATAGCATTTTGTATATCCCATTTTTAAAGAATGCCTTATCTCTAGAGGACCGCTGGAGCCTTTGGATCGCTGATTTTTTTGTTTAGTAAAAACTATACAGATTTAAAGATAAAATACTGTCTGTAAGTCCCTCTAATGTGTTGTTTTTCCCATATTTTTTATGGAGTTATAGTGAAACACAGCTAGAATCAAACTAAGGACCATTTACAACATTATAATGGCAGTTGAATATAGAAATATGGTCTATGAATGGATGTGAAAAATTTAAATTTTCTATACAATCAGAAGGTTCTTAAATTTTTTTTATTATAGCCCTTATTCTTGTGGGAAAAACCATGATTTTGGGGTGCTCTGGAATTGAACCCATGATACTTAGACACTTACAGATTATTATTTACACTTACAGATTATTACACTTACATTATTCCTTATATACCTCTCTAGAATTATACTTGGTCTTATTGATCTATCTTTTATATATAATTTATTTATTTAATAAATTATTTATTTCCTTAGTTTTAGGCATACCATATGATTTTGGCATTGATATGTGGTCAGCTGGATGCACCATTTATGAACTTTACACTGGTAAAATTATGTTTGCTGGTAAAACAAATAACCAGGTGAGAATATACTCTGTAGAATGTATTTTTTAAAAATATTTTGCAATATATTATAAATATATAATAATTATATTATAATTTAATTCTCAACTTCAGATGCTTAAGTTCTTCATGGATTTAAAAGGCAAAATGCCCAATAAAATTATAAGGAAAGGTGCTTTCAAAGATCAACATTTTGATAGTAATTGTAATTTCCTTTATCATGAAGTTGATAAAGTTACAGAAAGGGTAAGTCAATAAATATTTCCTTATTTAGCCTTAAAGATGTTTCAGTTCATTGAATTTTCATGATATTTGAGTTTGCAACTTGATTGGTACTGAACCATATTGTAGCATGATGTGGTTTGTCTGCTTATTCGCAGGAAAAAATAGTGGTGATGTCCGCAATCAACCCAAGTAGAGATTTACAAGCAGAATTGGTCGGTCATCAGAGCTTGCTCCCAGAGGAGCAGCTTCGTAAAGTGAGCCAGTTGAAAGATCTACTAGAACGAATTCTCATGTTGGATTCATCAAAACGTGCTTCTATCAATCAAGCCCTGACACATCCCTTTATTCAGGAGAAGATATAATTTGTGTAAAAACTTATTCCATCCACAGCTATGGCCCAGTCCTCTAAGGATTACCCTTCAAACCTGCAATACTTCAGCCTGAAGTTTTGGGATGCAGTGAGCCTAAGTTTTTGTACTGCATCACTAATGTGGATTGGAGGAACAAGTAAATGAAGGTTTTTCAGGCAGAGTGGGAGAGAGAGGTAACTACTGCCTCCACATCAAGAACAGCAGGTTGTGATGGAGAGTGAATTAGTTCCATGCTCGTGGATAAAAATATAACCATTGCTCTATGGAAATTCATTAATTTGCTAAAAGTTGTACATTGTGTGGAGAAAATCTCACTATTTTTTGTAGTTCAAATAGACTAGGCACCTTTTGGCAATAGAAAATAATTTTACTGTAAAGGTGAGATATTGTTGAGGAAAGAGACTTTGTTATAAATTATGAATTGAAATTCATTGATCTATTCTTTCTAAGTATAAGCACATTAAAATATTAATTAGCCTGTGAACTTTCAGAATGGACTGATGTTTTGTAAACAGTAATATCACCTTTATCATTTTTTATAATAATTCTTACTCTAAAGTGAGCTACTTTATCTAACAAAAAGTTATGTTTTTATGTACCATAAAGAAAAAATGTTTTAATGTATGTAAAAATGTGGCCAAAGATTCAGGCTGTTGGAGTTTTGTTAGTGTCAATTCACAAGAGTAATAAAATGTAAAATTTACCTATTGGTGTGTCAGTGTTTTTCAATTCCTGATTGAAGTAGAGAATCTTCTTCTTGTACTGTTTGTTTTCCTTCCTTCTTTCATTCTCTCTATTTACTAATATTAAGCATTTTAAATCATTTTGATTCTTTTGTAACACCACTTCTTTGAAAATTGATATAAAATCTATAATTTATTCAGATTAGGCATTTTAATTATCCTTATGTTTCCTTGTCAGGTATTCTTAGGTTTTTAGCTTTTTATCTCATTCTCATGGTGTCGTTCTTCTTACAGGAAACTTTACAACCATCTGAGAAAATTGTTGCCATTACTAAATGACCAAGGTTGAGAGGCTGTTGGGCTGATTTCAGCACTACAGAGATTTCAGTAACTTGATTTTCAAAGGTATTTGTGATACTGGCTGGAAGGAATAGATCTGAAAAATGGTGTCATATTCACAATCTTTCAACGTGCGCTGTTACATTGATACATTGTTTTTAGGTCTTATATGTCCTCGTAATTTACAGATTTTTGAGGAGTCTGTCACTTATTGAGTGAATGAGTGTTTCATTCGATAATTTTTTTGTTTGCGTCTTTTATCAATAAGCCATGTTTGATCCTCCTACAATAAATCTTATTACCAATTGATATGGATAAATAAAGATTACTGAGTTCCAATAATCAAATCCTAAGTATTAAAGAAGTGCAGATCTAAATCTGTGTCAACGATTTGAATTAGAATTATTTCCTCATTCCTATAAACCCCTCCTGTATCCCATTAGAAAATCCCCTATTTTATTTTAGAAATCTCTTTCATAGATCACTAAAGATACCTTCCCTTTCACAGGCTCATCATTCCACAAAATATCCATTCAGGTTGGATTTGATGGAGTCACTGTAAGTTCAGTAAAAATAACCCTCAACTTTATGATTTAGGGTAAAAGAAGGTATTTTTATCTTCGCTATTTAATTTTTTGCATGATTTTTTATGTCATGCATAGATTTATTCAGGGAAAAGTAAGTATTAATTGCAGTCCATTTGATAATCATTCTTGATATTTTTCATTGAGATAGTTCCTTCTCTTTTGTAGGTGCTCTCAACAAATACTTATTTTCAAATACCAATGGTATTAATTGGCTTTTCTGATAAGAAGTCACATGGAATTGGTAGTAGCAACAGTATTTATTTTTAGCTTAAAATTTGTTAATAGTTACTGTTCAACTTTTATGTATTCATTATTTATCAATAAATATCTACCATTCAAATGGAAAATGTTTTTTACTTTATTATTAATTCCCTCCTTTGAGGTAAGTAAATGCTTAGATGAAAACTTACTTTCTTAACTAAAAGAGTTAGCTGAGATAGAGTAAAAGGAAGAGGATGCAAGTAAATTAGACCCTAGATATATCTTTTTTTCATTCCTCAAAATTCATTCTCAATAATGGTGGTTAAAGAATGTGAATGACTCAAGTGAAAACCTCAGAAAGTCTGAAAAATATCTTAAATAATTCTCATTTTTTGTTGGATGTTAAAATGGAATGGAAATGATAATTAAATTGAAATAGAAGTACCTGAGATGAGCTCATTTAAAGCAGTTGATTTTAAATACATCTTAAACATACATTTATATCCATGTCTACATGAAAACCCTGCAAGCTGCCTCTTGGCTTGGTGTGTAAACATCATTTTTGCTATTATTTTAGTCTATTATTATCTTATACCATGTATGGGTAGAGAGGATTCTTAAAATGATGTGTCTATTTCTCTATTTGTCCTAGTGTCTATTTCTCTATCTTTCCTAGCGTCTATTTCTCTATTCTTTTTTAGAGTTGCAACTATGGTTATATATGATGATTTCATTTTAAATTAAGTGGTTGCTGTAGTTTGCAGTATTTTTATAGTTAAATATTTAAAGCTTTCAGGAAAAGAATTTTCTTATAATTTTTTCAATCCTTAACCTATTAGTTTTACATCTTTAATTTCCTTTTAGAATAAATTCTATTGTGGATGTCCACACTTTGTGGAACGACATTCTAAGTTGAAAGAAAAAGAACTTAATATTTTCCGTAGAATTTTTTATTGAACAACCGGTTTCAGTCCTGTGGATAACTTGAGGTTTGAGGTATTTAAATATCAGCCTCCCAAATCCATTATCTTTAAAAGTCTTTTCCTATCAACACTCTTAGAAGCTGTTTTTTGAGCTGCCTAAGATTATGCATCCCACTTGCTTTCATTGAAACAGTGTATTTAAGGTCTAATAACATGCCAAAACAAAGATTCTCCATTCTTTTTAAATTACCAATATGAATATAAACGCAGCGAATTTGATCCCAAAATGGAATATTGTTGCCTTAATTTTATCAAATCACACACCATTTTGTAATTAATGAAGGTGATTGCAGTTTTGTTTTTAGAAATTAATCTTGAAAAGGACTAGGAATAGAACATAATTTAAATATTAAATTTAAGTGTTATTTTTGTTATTTCTTATAATAAGATTTACATTAATATTACACCATTTGCCTTTAATTAGATTATATTTTTGAGGAAAGCTAGAGTATATCCTGCAAAATATGTTAGTCAATAGTTCAAATTGGTCATTTGTAAGGAAAGAATATGACGATGTATATGACGACTGTATCAACGTTTTCTTTAATAATTTATTTTCTCATCTCATTAACTAATCAGCAAAGGAAATCTTCAATTTTGAAAAATCCTGGATCTGGATCAGTAAGTTTTACTTCGAATCCAAAATCTGTAAAAGTTATTTTACTAATGAGTGGAGTTACTTGTGTAAGAATTATTCCTCCAAGTAAGTGTGTGCTTGAACCCATTTATTCGAAAAATTGAGGGTGCTATTATAAGCAGTTCTTAAGAATAAGATTTTGGCTTTCATTTCCATCCCACATCAAGCGAATACGTGAAATTCAATTAAAATTACGTAAACATTGAACTTAAATTTAAATGGTATTAATTTACAATTTCATTTACTAAAATATTGAGCCAAAATCTGTAGCTCAGAAGAAAGAGAAGTGGCGCTGCTGTTCATAAAAAAATGAAAAAAGAACTCCAAGTAGTATCGTTACCAGGGTAAAGATCAAAAACTGGGACGAAATACGTATTTCACGCCTCCTAAATACCGGTGCTTCCCTTGCAATTAGACTCACTAGGAGCAGAAGCGGAGCCGCTCCGAGATGTCTTTTCCGCTCTTTACCGTGGTAACCTCAAGGCATGAAGTTCCCTCGTTTTAGTATTCTATGCAATACAAAAGTTTATCATCAATTTATTTTTTGATCAGTGCTAAATGGTGAAGAAAGTAAATAAATTAGTTGAAAACCAGATTTCTTAATTAGGGTCGCGAAACTTAACTCTAGATTATATATATTTAAAAATAATTCATTATTTAGAAATACACCATACTACTACTTATCTACGTGGTATGTTTTTGTTCGCCTCATTTAGGTGAATTTTCATGATTGGTTTTATTGAGGAACGATTCCATAAGAATTAAGTTCTTAAGATGCGAGAGAAACTTATAGTATGTAAATAAGGATTCGATGCTCTTACAGTTAGGAATGATTCTTCCTTAAAGGTTTTTCATTCTTTAATTGAATTAGCGAAAGCTTTCAATGAGCGATTTTTGAGCGTTAAAGGATCTTTTCTGCGGCTCTTGCCCTGCCGTTGGCGTTTCCCCTTCCTTTCCCGTCCATCCCTCTCTCCTTCGCTTACCTTTCACCTGCCAGGAGAGAGGCAGTTGGCTTGTCGGTTGAGGAAGACACGGATCGCCTGCGCCGCGTACACACTCATCGCGAGTGCTCAATACGGAGTGTTATAGTGCCGGTTAAATTAGAATTAACTATCCTCGACAGCCGAATGCTCATCCCCCGAAGCTTTCTCAAGGGAGTAATTTGCATAGGATTATAGTGTGAAGTGTTCTTCAGGTATTCCATTCAGGAATCATTGGCAGTTCCAGGGAAATGTCTTCGGTGATGTGAGAGGGATTAATGATAATTTTAGCGGTGGTTTCATTCTACACCTCTGATGGATCATAAGGGAAAGACTTTTGGATACCAGGGGATGAGAAAATCATCAATTCTACAGTCATCGATTCAAGTGCTGTTAATATCCTCATCGCTGTTATTGCTGCGAATAGAAGCGCAAGGTATGAAAAATAGCGATTTCTATCCATATCATTATAATAATTCACCCGCATTATGACAATGTTAGAAAATATTAGAACACAATTTAGCGTTTACTCGAACTCAGTGTCTTCACTATTGGACCTCCAGTGTTTTGAATATAGATCTTTCCAAATTCACGTTTCAACTTAATTATTATCTTGGTATTCGACTGCAAACACTACTTGTTCCATGTGAGTAAAAGTTTTTAATTACACCTAATACCGACAACAAGTAAATTCACTATTAAATAGATATCTTAATAAAATGTCTTTGCAAATTTAATGAAAAACAGAAATTTTAAGTTATTTTATGAAAGAATTCTCTATATTCACTGATTTTCGTTTTGATCGTTATAAATTATATATTCTTGAACTTGTAAACAAAGAGGTTTAGAAAGAGAATTATTATCGATTGTTTGCAAATGTTCCATCAGTAGTATATATATCTATGGGTAACCTTAGAGAAAATTAAGTTTCTCGAGGAACTCACCCCGAAGAAAAACGGATTCGCTATATTAATTTTATTTTTAAGAAATTCCAAGGCCCACGAGATAACTCATTTTAACAGTTCTAACGCGAAAACTGGCTCCCGCCACGCATCGCGTTCACCGAGAATCAGGAAAGAGTTACAAGGTTTCTTTCCTAACATCTTTCATTTCCTAGTATCGTATAATCCAAGAGAATAAAAGTTAAAAAGGGAATTATTATTATTAAGAATAATTATTCCCTTTTATTAAGAATCACAGAATTATTCTGGAAAATTACTATTATGATTATTATTACGATTATTCTTCCCGTGTTTATTATAGTCGTCGAAGACCTATTTCTTTTATCACGAAATTCTTATTTTTTCATAGGACTCATCATATTATACTTCTTCGACTCGTTAAAGCGAATAAGGAGGTCAGTCAGGCAGCAGGGCGATTTCATCCACGTAGTATCGAGGGAAGGGGGAATATCCAAGGGATGGTATGGAGGGGGATAAAAGCTATGCTGATGGCACGCCATGGGCTTCTCGGGCGGGCTAGGAAAACTTTCGTAGTCGTGACCAGATTTAGCGGTGAATTTTAGAGACTTTTATGTTTCTGATTCAATAAGGGGTTTCAAAACAAGGGAAAGGAGCCCTAGAGATAGCTTATTAGATGTCACGACTACTCTTTAACGCAAAACTTGATTTGCGTAAGTTGCTTAGAAATGTCGGAAGTAATTCATACGAACTCGAAATAATATTCCATTTCTTGATCTTCTCCATCGATAGATGATTTATTTTGTCGACGAAAATAATGGACAACTAGATACTTCAGTAAGGCGTAGTGGATGTTGAGGAGCAAAGTGATATTGGAAAGCTAATTTCTATGGTAAGTTTTCACCATTTCAGGTTTCGTAATCTGCAATGAAAATAGAACTACTTCTGAATGTTTAAGATAGGGTAGATTTTGTTGATGATCTATAAGCAACTATTCAGCGAATATGTTCTTTTTATTCTTTAGATTGGTTTCTCATGCCCATCATTACTTTCCAATAACATCTTTAAAATATTTCTTCATCACCACTATGCCTGTCCTATTTTTCAGCTTCTATTATTCAGTATTAGAAGCTCTTTTTTACATTCACTTGTTCGATTTAATGTAAGAATAAGCTTCTTTTCATCTGAAAAATCTTTGATCACTGTTTCTTACACAACCAAAGTGGCTATCGGGTGAAAGGAAGGCTATTGATTCTAGACAATCATGGCAACCTTCAAGAGAGTTTTCCTTTATCGGTCTGTTCATGCAGGTCACCTTGAGTTGTACGAAAGAAACGCTCAGAAAATTAAGAAAAGTCATTTGTGATCACTGTTCTCTTAGCAACTGGAGGAGTACTAACAGCAAGCAACTCCTGGACTTTCTCTTGCTTGGTTTTCCCCCTTTCTTAAGAGCGCTCTTACATTTTGGAAGATCTGAAAATATCTTATCCCCTTTTAAGATTAATACTATTTTAGATCGAATAGAGATGAAATCGGGTTGTTCATTTGATCACATCCTTTATATCTTATTTATTATGTGTTTAATTTTTGGATTATTCCTTAATTTTAGATCTTTGGGGCCTTTACTTAGTTAAATGTCATTAAAGGATCTTTTTAAGCGTACTATTTACTTGAAAAACTTCACCTAAAGTTCCTTAATATTCCGATGCAAGATTTATTAATGTATGATATCCTTTGAGCTTAGTTATCCTGTAAATATAACCCTGAGACTTGAAACTGAGAATGGCTAAAATGAATGTAAAAATTTGAAAATGTTGATATTATGTTTATTATCAATTTATGAGGTCTTATCGCCAAATCCTAACTAATGGCAAAAATTTTCGGCAATAGATTACTTATGAACATTATCTTATTTGTTATTCTTCCTATTATTTTGAAGGAGAAGAAAAATTATATTTAAGCAAATGCATAAAGGGACCTTTTCTAGTCATTCAAGAGACGGAACGAATTTGAATTAGGTTCAAATATTAAGATGTTAATTTATGCACGGAAATTTTGTTTTACAAAATGTGTATGATATTTCTTTCAGTAGAAGAAATATCATCTTCGATTTGGTCTCAAGAGACAAATGCAGTGTATGGTTGATTGTTTTTTGCTCTCCTGCTTCTTATTTTGTTCCACTCTTGAAGTGATTCTGACAAACAAGATGAAAGTACATGGGATTTACTGACTGCACTTTATTGCAGCTATGGGGCATGAATTATTATTTCCCACTTCTCATATCTAAGAAAATATTCCGAATGTTTAGCACATAGTACCATTTTAGTTCGTCGAGAGAAATTTTTTGTGCGATCATAGCGAGAGAAGAAGACCCCAGATCTTTTAAAATTTCTTACTTGGTCGAGATTTTTCATTTTTATCTTTAATATATTATTTAATTAAATATTTATTTTATGAAAATTATTAAGCTAACATAACTTTTTTGCCTAGGTTATCGCAATGATAAGTTTACATCGTCTTAAACACTTTCCAACTGAGGACCGTGTAAATGATGTCTTTAAAGTTAATTTTAACTTTTAAAAATCGCTAAAAATGTAGCTTCTTTCAACGTTTTAAAACTTTTCGAAGGCTTATTGATTCCAGTTTTGAAGTATTAACGTTGAGATATAATTATCAATAGAGTTATCCCGGATATGATGGCTAATATGATAAAGGTAGGATGGGTTTTATAACTTAGCGCGTTAAAGGGCGCTTTTTCACTGCTGTTTAACTTCACTTAACTATAATTTTACGATGGTATATTACCGATTATTTCATCTTGTAATTTTTCGGGACACAATTACACACACACCAAGAGCAATGAGGAAATAAAATTAAACGAAAATATAGTCCGGTAAGACAATGAGTAATATTACATATTGGAATTAACAAAGTTGCATTAAATCATGGGCATAGTCTATTTTGAGAATAAAGAAGTACGTGAGATGAAATTAATTTAAATGGATAGTTTTTTAGGGGAATTTTTTTTCTTATCCAATGTAATTTTCATTTTTTTATCCAGTGGAATTAGACCTTCAGAAATATTTTACTTTGAGTTGTTTATGAAATGAAATTTGGGTTTAAAATAAACTGGTGATTTGCAATCCTAAACTTATTTTTTTAATAAGCGTCCATCTTCATTTTGGGATTTCCATCTATCAATGATAATCAGAGAAGATCTGCACGGTTTACTTTCAGATGAATATCAAAAAATATTTGATATGTAATCAATTGAAACCGTCAAGAAATTTTCGTTGGTCTCAAAAGTGAGTTCACTTCACTGCGATCTCTAGATGTCCATCAATTGGAACGGTGTTAAGGAAAGGCAAGAGGGGCGGCAATTCGGATTTTTCTCCTTCGTTACGGTTGTTGAGTTTTCTCTCAAATCCGTACCAAAGTCGAAACTCTCACTTTCCAATAGGTTTTTATTCTGCAAGTTTCTGAGAACGCCAATATAAATGCAACGTTCTTCGTACCAGCATTTAGAAAAAAATGAAATCTTTTCACATTCTTGAGCTGCAAGCCTTTCTAATTCTAAAGAAATTCAGCTGATTACAAATCTCTTGAATCTGATGTTCAATATTTGGAAAAGAAAACTAGAAGACAATAATCGAAGTACTTAAGACCATAACAGTAATGAGGAAACAAAAATTCTATTCAATGTATTTCTATTTGATTTTATCGAATTATAATTACATACATAAATTAGCTTATAAATATCCACTGATTATCGTGCCCAATTTATAGTAAACTAATTTGAGAATCATATTCCTACACACACATAAATATATATATATATATATATATATATATATATATATATATATATATATATATATATATATATATATATATCCCAAAGAGCACAGTATTTTCTAATTTTTGCCTCTGAAAGTTTAAAACTTACAGAACTTTTTAAAAATAAAGCAATATGGTTTAAGTTAACCTGAAAGAAAGGAAGAACATGGGCTAAAACAAATGTATCAATGATTTTTGGAAGAAATGAATCACTTTCGTAGATTTTATTCCAGATTCGATGGTATCATGATATAGGCCTTAAATTAAAAATAATGTACATCAATATCTATAGTGAAATATTCAAGAATCTCATTCCCCAACCTTTTGGAGAAAGTAGATGACCTTTGAGACCATATGGCCGTGAAATGTCGGTATTGCTATTCTGGTCAAACCATTCAAACGTTAGCAAAACAGTTACTCTAATTTAAAATAGAAGGTATTTAAGGTAGTAATAGAAATATCTCTAATATTTCTTGTCTCTTTCTGGTGTTTACGAATCATAATTTATTGTATATAATTCTTATTCTGACATGGACATACTTTCGGTTATATCTGATTCTGACATGGAGACGGAAGTGAGACGGTGAAGTCCGGGACTTACATTTGGGAACGAAATAACCCCAATTATCAAATTTTTGTTGGCATTCAATGTCTGGATTGACCCCTTCATGTCAAGGGTTTATGTAGATATTTAAAGAATCTTTTTTTTCATTTGCGAAAACGTTTGAATTGTTGAAATTACTTTCGGTTATATCAAAAGGATAAATTATATGGAAATAGAAACGTTTCTTAGATAAACTTTAATTATTGAAAAATATTTTGAGCATTAAGTACAAAAATAAAACTAGAAAATTTTTATGAACAATCGATTCTTATTAAAGTGTATTTCTTCCAAATTCATTAAAATTAACATTTGTATTTTGGTCTCTTTACGCTTTGAAATGTTATACAAAGAAAATAATTCGATTTTAAGCGAAGAGCATAGATTTTATCTAATAGATAGTTTTAATATTACACCAAGTAAGGCCAAAAAAGTATTATAATATATATGTGAAATCAGATTTAATATGAAGAACGTGTACTATATCTTGATTTAGACTTTCAGAAATTTCTTTTATTTAAAATTTTGTTATCTTTCTTAGATATTTAACAAATTTTTAGTTGTATTTTGAGTTTTTGTTGCCCCAAGATGATATTATTGTAGAAGCGAAGATATATTTCAGAGAAATTGTCTTCTCTCGGCTGCCGATTCTCGGTTCTTCCTCTACAGTTCGTATCTTTAATAACGGTTTCGCCCACTCCTTCGGAAGTTTTTCAAGTAAATAAGAGCGATACCGGCCTCCATTACGGGTTGACCTCTTCCTCATCCCGACAGCCACCCCTTCTCTTGTCAACTTCCAAGAGGAAAAGCTTGAAGAAGGCTGAGAAGGAAATACTTGTAACATTACTTTCAATTATATTCCTTTATAGACATTCCCGGAGGAAGGCTTCTTCGTTGCCTTTGAATTCCTTATTCTACAGACTTTACCTTATTGGTTTTCACGTGCATGTGTATGCGTGAGATATCAGAAAAGGAAGACAACTTTTACACGGATTCGTCGTTATCTTTTCCTAGCTCTTTAAGTGACCTCCGACACCTTCCCCTCCCGTTATCCCCCCGCCTTTCCCCTTCAATAACGGTGAATCGCATTCGAGAAGTGAGGCACCGTACCCACGAACGAATGTGACGCAATTCCTGCGACGTCCGAAAAGTTCATCTGCGGGATTTACGATACAAGATGATTTGGCCCAGGAAATCGCCATGAGCTGACCGCTCAATCTACTGTGATGACCTGAAATGACTTTGATCCAATTTTAGTTACCGACCTTGGCATTAGGCGATGAGGACAATCGACGCTTGCGTGGGACACATTCCTTTTGTCTGCCTAAGAATACCGCCCACTTTTGTTTTTAAGGCGCAGCAATTGAAATTCTACGCGTTTCTTTGGGTGGTTTGCGACGACAGATGATGATTTCCTTATAGCATAAGGGTTATGTTCTCAGTTGTTGCTTTCGATATGCGTATAGGTTGACTAATTAATTTCCGCTTGGCCTCCTTACCTTGTTAACGACTGTAAGCCATTGCTATGCATAACCTACAGGCTATTTGGGAGCACTGTTTTAATATGCGATGACCTCATAACCAATCATTGTATAGTCACGCATCACTCAGATACCTAGAGAAAATATAGTACGAGAATTTTGTCTCGAAAGCTTACTTATGAAACGATAGGATAAAGGTAGTAGTTATTAGTTTGTTGTTGGTATGAGAGTTGGTTTGACCTCCTTGGACGTGATTTGATATATATTTTAAAACCATTTTAGTAAGTTATATTTTGACGCTTAGTCAAACTAATATTTGATTTTTTTTCGGAAATAAAATGCCTTCTTTTTCCTGGAATGTATATACAGCCAAGTAGTAATCACAGGGAAAATACCGTAACGGAAGAGAGGCGACCTAATCTTAGCTCCTACACTCGGAGGATTACGATTATCATCAATATCTAGCTAGCATTAAAGAGTTCATACACGAAGAATTACCTAGACCATTTGGTATGCAATCCATTACTATCTACACTCCCACTTTTACTGATCAGGAGAGGTTTGATTACCGCATCTTTCACCGAAAGAACGGTTTTTCTTTTGCCTATACAAGAATCTCGGCACGAACTTAGATACCGACAGACATAACAGTCGCACAAACCTATTCAGTAAATTTCAATCCACCTCATGCCTCGCTTATTCTTGGCATACTCGATCGAATACTTCGATCTTCTATCGGTCGTTGAAATCACTCTAGCTGGTGACTTTAACGGTCGAATATGAATCTGCTCGATTGATTGATTCTTCCAGCTTCTTTTAGCATTAAAAAATTCTCATTCTCAATCTCCTAGTGTCAGCGGCTAGTGATCTGGAATAATAGGAAAGGAAAGTCTGAAAGCAGTTTGTCGCCATTTATCTTTGTCTACATCCTTGAGGACTTTCCCCCTCTAGAATACGAAGGTTAAATGTGTCTACGAGGAGAAATGGCCACTTCCGAATTTCATATCCTTTTGTAAGGAAGCATGTGGGAAAAATCGCACGCTTCTCCTCCTCCTTCCATCATTATCTTCATTAAGGTTGACCGTGGAAAGCGAAAATGCAGCGATCGTCGGAGACGTACAGATTAATGTGTGAACTGTGTTGTGTTTCCTCTCACGATTTCTCTATCTCATCAGAGAAAAAGATATGTCACTATCTTGAGTATTTATTCTATAATGTTTAAATTCTAAATCATACATTTTACTCAGGGTTGTTAAATTTGGCAAGAAATTGATTTCAGACTCATACAATGTTTTATTTCACATAGTATATTATTTGGACTACAGAAGTATAAGAAGCATAGTTCGCCTTTAAAAAAATCCCTGTTGTAATCTATATACTAAATATTATAAGGAATGTCTAGTTTTTCGGGCTTACTCTGAACTCGCAGTTTTAATGCATGAAAGATATAGAATTCCTCTTTTTTTCCTGCATTTCCTCCATCCATCATTTACTAAATAATCATTGTAAACTTGTAATTGAACTAGATATCAAATCCTGTTACTCGATCAAATTCGCTTGCTCGATGTATTCTCTAGTTACTCGGGTTATATTAGTTCAAAATATTTTAATATAGCCGTCTTTCTTCGTGCAGTCTCATATATGCATCAGCTATTTAGCAACGAATCATATTTAATCAATGTTAAAAAGCATACATTAACATAGATATTGGTAAATTCAACGTAATTTAATGGGTTATTAAGATGTACGAAGTTGATATAAATAATTAAGACTTATAATTAGATTTCCAAATTGATAAATTGATTTATTTATAATAATTAATTTTGGATCCCAACTGGTGAAATAGTAATCTCCTGCATTTTTACTTTTTCGGTTTGTATGTAGTTTCTGTTAAGAAACAATTGAAAATGCTTAGAAAAATCTCAAAAGTTGTTTATAATCAGTTGCCAGTCGATGATGAACGGTTAAGTAAAGTGGATGGTAAGAGAAAAGTAGTTTCCTTGCTGGTTTTGCCGTCCTCGGGTTACCTCTTTTACCGTCCTTGGACTGCGGGGTGTGGTCTTCTATGGGATTGGGTGACTTGCAAAGCACCTTGCCTTTGAAAGTTTTCATCAATCGTCTGTTTCTATACTGGCAAGATGTGAGATTAAAATTTAAATCGGATGTCCCTTAGACCCAGTATAAGTTAGAAAAAGATAGCGTTCTATCACAAGGATTGTTATCTATTTGTCGTAGTAGTGGTTTCAATGTCAAAATAACCAAAGTTATTCATATTTAAATCGAAATAATTTTTATCAGCTACTATAAAATCAGCTGATTGACATACATATGAGAACTACCTAAAGGAAAACTAATAAAGTTTAATAGGAAAATTTTCATCGTCTATTTAGGAAATTGATAATTTTTGACTTATTATAGGTTATATCATAAAATATTTTCTCGCTTCACTCTCTTGTTTAGAAACACATTTGATTATCGTATTTATTTTATTAAAAACTTATACATTCCTTGTATTAGAGACTGTCTAATAACTGTTCAACATAGTAAATATAAAATAATTTTAGTTTTCTATACTAAATTATTTCTTGGTGAATTTGTCCGAAAATGTAATCGATTACGTATGGGTATGTTTTGACACCTGGGTGAGACCTCGTACACCGAATATGAATTTAATAGAGATAAATACATTACTCAAACGAATAATTTCCAATGTATTTGTGAAATTTTAAATATTATAATTTTATTACACTTTACACTGTATTTATTTGGTGAAATTACTTCTATTTATCATTTAATAGATTTTTTGAAACTTTGGTCAAAATGTATATGAAAATACTAAGTGAGTATTATGGTTATTATAATCTATCTAAAATATTTGTCAATATCTAAGCATTTCTCCTTCCTTATTTTTGTTAAACACTAACTTTTAATTAATGTTAAACAAAAATTAATTAATCGCTACACTGTGTTTCCGACATGCATAAGCGTAAGTAGCTGGAAGGAATGCAGCGGCATTCCTTAACCACAAACCCTTTGATACAGCCCTTGGCCTCATGACCGGCTTCCCATCCCAAGTAAAAATACACGTATTCGTGTTGATTTCCCAACAAAGAACCATAAATTCGTTGTCAACACAAAGAACTGCAAAGTTTCCGCTTTGGACTATTTTTTAGCGTCAAAGAGTCACCTTTTTTAACGATTGAAGTCCTATAGAAACCGAAACGAATTTACGCGACCATGAGCACCATGAACTGGATAATTCATTGAATTGTGTTATTTGTTTGTACAATTAGATACGTACGCAAAAATCTTAGAAATGTACTATTATATGATATTATTAAATAAACCGTCGTCGTGGGAATTCATATCATTAAAGTAACCATTCCATGGATAAATTCCTATTCATGAAATAATGGCCCAAAAAAATTAGTTGATTATTTACAATCTAAGGAATAGAAGTTAATTTCCTCAATTTCATGTACTCGTAAATAAATAAAAAATGCGAATGTTTGATAACGTTTTATCGTGCATCACGATAGAAAATCTTGCCATAATCTAACAATTTAGAAAATATTTTTCATTTTCAATCGATTTCAGCTTCCTCCGATTTCGTATTCAATAATGTATTTTTAATAAAAGAAAATCTACAGTGTGAAGAAAAATGATATTGGAAAGAAGGATACATATTAATATATATATATATATATATATATATAATTACTACATGATAGATTTCCTGCGGATACCGTTTGATAAACTGACATTCAAATTGAGTTAAAAACAACTGCAGTGCCTGATTTTGAATTGAAGTTAATTGTCCAATGCACCTTAATTGTCAATAATTCGGCTTATATTCTTTTGAATATTCCATAGAAGAACCCCATCAACTTAAGTTATTTATGTATTATATTTGAATTTTATTATCCCTTTCCCATTCACTTGCGAACCTAATAAAGCTTGCGAAGCATGAACTTTGAAATAATCTGCATCAATACATGGCTAAATTCAATTTTCGCTATTACCAACCGCTGGCGCCAAAAGCTAGAAACTTCATTGGTAAAATTTCAACCGAATTCAATCTCAAGGCCATCCACATGTGCTTTGGAAGGTCTGGATTTCTTTGGATGGAAAGAAACACGCTAGGCAACTTTTTTGGATACAGCCTCTCGGCTTCAGAGTTCAACTGGGAAGTTCCTTCAAGGCAATCGAATCCGCGCCTAACAACAGTGAACTAGAAATTTCCGGGTAGCAAAAATCTTTGACTTATCGTGTTTTCCTCTTTAAAATCTGCGCTAGTATTTAAAATTACTCACATGTGAAACCATGGTAACTTACTTAATAAACCTAAAGTTTTTAAAACAAATTCATCCAGTCATATAAAAATGTAAAGTTAAAACTAAGATGGACGACTATAACCCAAATACACATGATTTAACAGAATTATGCGGATCTTTTTACAAAATTTTAATTTTTCATGATTGAAATAATATTTATTGGAATGAATAACTATTAAAATGAAAGCTAAGACGAAAAATCTAAGACAAAATAACATAGAGCTTCCTTGTAAATGTGTGTTTATAAGATTTTCTATATTTTTATTTTCATATTCCTGATAAAATAAGAATTTTCTTTATAGTAGAACATTAATGTATATAGTTACCATTAATTCGGTCCATTTTAAACTACAATGCAATTTTTGACAATGTATTGGAGAGGGAGTTTTCTTGAAGTATAATTTATTCGTGGCCAGCGAGTGTAGAGAAAGTCTTAAAAGAGAAGCCTACTGATTCCTTTTGATTATCTACTTCAATGTAAGTATAAGAAATTTATGAAATAATTTATCAATTAAAATATCGAATACAAGAAATGTTAACTATTTGAAAAATAAAATACATAAACTAATGGGATATGATCTAGATTGAAAGTAATATCTAAGTTATTGAAGGCATTTCACCGATTGTAAAGCAATAGAGGCTAAATGTAAGTAGGTTCTATTGGTTTATAATATTTTTGTTCTGCTATTGCATTAGCAACTGTAGGGTTATTAAATTAACCTTAAGTAATAATTTCGAAATTATCGAATGAACAGGAGATGATGATGTAATACGCCTTGTGTATTCAGTTAAGCCAGAAAAGGTTCGATTCGATTACAAGATTCGTAATTAGGTTATAGAAGACTGATAATAATAATATATAAATATAATGATAATATTATATTTTGGCTTGCAATTTGAGCTTCTATATTGAGTCGTTAAATTATTATAGGACAAACATTGTAACGTACAAAGAAAATCGTAGTTGTGCGGTTCTTTTTCTGAATCCATAGTCATTATTAATACCTTTCGGATAGAAATGTACTAAATGCTGAACGCTACTTGATGTTCTTATTAAACGTATCATTTAGAAAGTTTATTTCACTTCCGCCAGTACTCTCTCGTATTCCTCTTACTTTTTTTCTGGATCACGAAGGAATCGCTCCAACTTAAGGAAGAAAGATATCTACGTTTTGATGGAGAAAAGAGAGAAAACTTTGGTCCGCGTCCAATATGACTGAGTGAGAAAGGTTATACATTTTGCGTGCAATGTTTTCCGAAAATTTCGCGTGAACGTTTTCTATTCTTGGGAACTGAATTCTTCCAACTTCCCTGACTCAAATGGCAGGAAGAGCTGCCATGAGAACCGACAAATGCATCCATTCGAAAGTGAAACCGTGATAATAGAAATGATATCCTCTTGAATCACTTGCAAGTTGGAAGGCTACACGGTTGCTACAAGCATCAAAGCAATTATGCGATTATGTCAGTAAATGAGATAACGTTTAGGCATTTGAAGAATATGAAAGATTGAAGAAACATCTAACTATCTCCTGAAAATGAAGGCCGAGTAATTTTTTTATACGCTTTATACAACTTATCCAACATTAAAAATATTCTAATCAACACGTAAAAATAGGTACAACGTAAATTTTTCTTGTATTACTATATGTGTCTTTAATAAATTCCGTACAATATTTAGTCAAGACCTATAGAATTTTATAAAAGTGATACATTAAAAATGTACTCTAAAATTTTGTTTATGACGTAATTATTATCCTCACCAAAAACCACAGATCCTTTAAAACAAGCCTATAATCATGTATTTTATCTGTTCTTATTTATTCGATACAATAATTAAAGATAAAAACAGAAATATTTTACTATCCATCTTCTTTTCTTTATTTTCTGAGCCTCCCTGACTGGATCTGTTCTTCTTCGCTGAATTTTAGAAATCGCAATCTTTTTAATTGGGCTATATTTCGTGGAGAAGAATTAAACATTACTGAAAAGACAATTTTTCAGCAGCTATTCAACTTTAATGTTAGATCTTATATATTTGCCTCTACAATATAAACGGTACGTAAAAACTCTTGGGTCAACTAATCATGGGATAGGAACATTTGTATATTAATAACCTCTCTTGCATAAACGAATTTCCATCGGTAATATGGAAAATATTCTAATTATGGTCTGAATCATAAATGCAAGAAGTTTATCTAAGAACATCCTCGTAAGCTAGGATTAATTCCTAAAGAATTATGTAAATTTCATTGAAAATCGCGTTTTATGTAAAGTTAAAATTATATATATAATTTACATTGCATTTAATTAAGGGTAAGCTCATCCGAATTTGCTCGTATAACTACAGGGTTTTTAATTACTAACGTTTAAAGGCAGATAAATCCAAACATATTTAATGTGAGTATAATTGGCGTTTATTCAAAAAATTTAGACTATTTGGTACAAGAAAAGATTATTTTATAATAAGAGCTGAGCATTCGATTAAATAGGTCATTGCGATCGAAATTCTAATAACCTATTTTTTTCCCAAGAAGTAAACACATTACAATTAAGGTAGAATATATTGAGAATAAGCGAAGGGAAATTACAAATTCCACTTCAAAATGCCAATTACAAAACAATTTGAAGAATTAAACACATTTCACCAAAATAATGACTTAATTTGTGTTTTTAGGCAGATTCAATCTTATAACTTTATTACATTGAACGTGATTGATACATATGACTTCGTTTCTTCACTTATTCATAAATATTTATACTTATTACCTTTCATAATATTTGATAAATGTCTTCAGAACTCTATATTAGTTCATCTTTTCTGATTGTGCAAACCCACATTATATAAATTAGTTATCAGGTGCTGCAATTTCCAACCGCCGTCGTTACGGAAGCATTTCCCACGTAATTCCCTCAACCAATTGCTTGAAGATCCTTTCGGTTGTTGTGCAATACCTTCTCATGCCAAATCACTCCGTGCATTCGATGTTTGCTGACATATGACGATGTCGTGGCATTTATGATTGCATTTTTGCTTAGCTTTTATCGTAAAGAGTGACACCTGTGATATTCATGAGTTTTTATAAGGTTATTGATTGCAAAAAGATTTACTTAGTTTTATTGAAGAGTGCCTAATAACTTCCACATTTTTTGAAATTCCTCATCGAAACATATTTTAAAAATTATGAAATTCATTACAATCGACCAAAATGGATGTGAATATGCAATCTATTTCACTAATAATATTTACATCGTAGCATGTGAAGCTGTAATCCGGATTGGTTCTTTGAGTTACATTAATGTGCGATAATGAATTGATGGGAGACAAGATGGCATAAAGTAGTAACAGCAAATTGTATTTTTAATTATTTCTTACAATTATAGTCTTTCTATAAAATTTTATAGATGAAGCGGAAAATATGGATATATTTATATATTAACTATCTTCTCTATTACTAAAATTTGCCTGTCTTTTAAATCATCAAGAGTTATTTACTCGTTTACTTATTTACGCATGATTCTCCCATTTAAAATACACGGGGCCATACGAAATACGTAGTCAATTCTAAGCGTGAAATGGGGTTTCCGTAACAGTACTTTATGCGGAAATTATACCTTAAATCTGATTTATTGATATTCATAAAGCACTACAACAGCAAGATCGTTTTTTGTGAGCAAAGAAATAAAGCACCTTAAAGAAGATGTGGCACATGAGAAATTCTTCGGAGGATAAATGCAATTTAGGCAGAGTGTTGGACAGAATGTATTTCATAAAATATATTTTTATGCATATCATAGAATATTATCCGTTATAAAGGCCAAGTATAAATAATTTAGAATTAAAATTACACATCCAAGGGATAAAATTTGCGTCTTAAGGTGTAACAAAGAACGAGATATTTATAAACATGAAATTTGATAATTTTTACCTAAAAAATGTTCCTTACAGTTAAATATAGTTTTAATAATGTAAAATTTATATTCTTAATCTTATAAAGTGGCATTAAAAACCATTTTGCTTCGTATACAATCTGGTAACTGATATCACCACGGAGGACGGAGCTCCGCCGCGCGGATTTTGTCATTGCATCGTTGTATTAAAATCAATTTATTTTTCAAAGGCGCTAAATACGCAGGATTTCATTTCAGATCTTTTCCAGAGTACAGTCTTCTTCCACGAGTACAGTGGTATAAGTTACTGCTTGTACATCGATGTATATCCTAACTACTTTCCTCGCTTTATGCAAGATTCGCATCTAAAATAAGGGTCCGCCATTTTGTCCTGTAATGTAGTCAAATTTTCTTTAATGATCATTCAAATCAGATACTATGGAACATAGAGAATAGGTTTATAACATGAAACAGACATTCAACTTATTTTGATTGGGCTAATGGCGAATCCGTGAAAAAGAAATGGACGAATCAGATTCAGCCCTACTGATTCGTGACTTAACTAAATGTTAAAATATTATCGAAGAAAAATCTTCAGCCATAAACTCCAAAAATAATATGATATATACAAAAGATCTAGATCAAAATACTGCAATTTTAATATAAATGTATAAAGTATGTCGGACGACTCAAATAACATCGTTTTTGAAATACATTCTACGACAAAGGAAGAAGTTTTGTCAACTAATAACTAATATAGTCAACTGGCTTTTATTCAAGTAGTTTGTAGGACATGACCGAGATGAAATAAGTAATTATATTTTCATTCGATAGGAACATGATGTTACGTAAATGAAGGCTTTAGACTTTCATAAAGAATCCAAGCATGAAAATAATTTGGTTATCCTTACGGTAGAGCACACCTTCGAAAGCATAACATGACGCCACACTTGTGATTCTTGGTGCTCCATTTATTTCTTAATCTTTAAGGATGATGTCGCCATTGCTAAGATCTCATCGCTCATAACGCTTTCCTTCAGCCTTGAACTTTGAGTGGGCGACTTTTGGTCTTTCGTCATTCCACTCACATTTCCTCTTGCAGAAGAAAATTTTGATTTTTAAATTACAAACGTATCAATAGTTAAAAGTTATATCTCATACAAAAATATTTTGATCATGTATTTACATATATCGTCATTGTACGATTTTGATTCATATTATGCATAACATCCCCATTAACATTTCGGCAGGCATTACTATGATTCGAATGAAATTTACAGAGGTGACCTCAACGCCTTGGAATAATTGTTGTAGATAAAGCATAAATATCTGTTATGAATATAATTCAACTGTAATATAGATAAAAAGCTTCGTGAAAGGAATGTTCCCAAAAATTCATGCTAAGGTCAAAAAACAATCAGGTTGGCAAGTCTAACGTTCCTTATCGCGATGAATTTCATTTTATTACGTAATATGACAGAATAATCATTGCGATTTCTTTTAATTTACTCATTTATATGCGAGGTGTATTTTTAGATGGAAAAGAGGAAAAATTCCCATTTCAATATCAAATGAAATTTTTCTCAGTTTTTATCATTAAATACTTTTTACGAAATTAATCCGTATCTCTACTTGAAAATGAATTCTTAGAAACTAATGTCACTGCTTTAAGTAACCAAAAATTTTAAAAGTAGACTAATGGATTTTGTTTAACGGCTGAGTCACGACATCGCTAACGGTAAAGCGTTGGCGTTAATGAGACTGAAACAGGTCCTTTGCAAATGTTAAACTATCAAAAGACAAGTAATGAAGTAAAAAATCGCTACATTTATCCGTTTTTTTCGAACTGCATTCTCCAATCGACTATTTCACCAAATCTTAAAGTATATATAATTAAATATAAATGGTAATATTTTGAATCGTTTTGAAAAAAGAGATAAAAAAATTTTAGACGTTTCAAGTATTGGGTGTTATAAGTTGGTTTTAAAACGACATAATTTAAAATTGAGCGAGACTTTTTGTGCTGTCATTCATATGCAATTGAATGCAAATTGTCTTTCTCTTTTTAATACCACAATGACTTTTATACATTATATGTAAAGTAGAAGAGTAGCCATAAAGGCCTATCCTTACCAATAAGAGTAATTAATAACTGGCTATTAAAAATTAAACGTAAATCAAGAGAATGTTTGAAACAGTACAGCATTTTGCATTATATGGTAATCGATTAACCTTTCTTTCATTATAAAGCCTTAATTGATGTTATTTATTTTCAGAGGTAACGTGTGGGCACCCAGCAGTTCCTTTGAATGCTCGAGTTGCTCTTAGTAGCGGCAGTCTAAATCCAGGAACGACTGCTACGTACTCATGCGACGATGGATATGAGTTATTCGGGTAAGTGGAACGCAAGGTAATTGTCCTAAGAGACAAAAACCTCTTGCTACCGTTAGTACTTTTTTTTCCTTTCTCCACTCACGTATTTCTAAAATTTATGGCCTAGATAAGGATTTTCACCGTTAATCATGAAAAATCATACGATCGATGGAACCTCTTTGATCTCTTTTTCTGTTTTAAGAGTAATTTAGCCGATTTTATTCCTGTTATTGGTATGTCTTTCTCGCTTACAGGCTAACGAGAGAACATTTTAATTCAATAACTTTTCCTTAATTTAAACCAAAACAATCAAATATTGTTGATCATAAGAAATAAATACTTTAGTATTTTCCACGGGGGTTTTAATAAGACGACCGGTTTCTTTAGCGAAGTATCCTCAGGTACATAATATTAACTTTTAATTAATATTACCAATATTAACTTTATATTGATGAGTATTTTTGTTAAAAATACTGCTATCTTATTTGTATTAAAATCATCAAATGTAAGACAGCTTGTTTATAAATCCCGAAAACATGTATCGTCTATGCCTACTATAAAAATTTTGGTTATAGTTTCAGAAGAAAATTACTCATATCATGTAAAATTTTAAAAATGCTTTTTAAATATTAAAACAGTAGAATTTTTAATTTCTCATGAGAAATTTAATTAAATTAATTTTATAATAAATTAAATTTAAATAATAAACTTAAATGGATTTTATATCGAAACAATCAAGGAAAAGCAGTGAATCTTTAAAATTCTTATATTTTTATAATATTTTTGTTTTACTGGTGATATTATGCTGCAATTTTTATTTTGTCTGATTTGCATAGTTTCGATCTTGGAAGTTTATTCTTAGATTTGTTATTATTTAAAATAATATATAAACATTAAAATAACTGTTTATGAGAATTACGCTCGAATACATATGTATCGTATTCATTTGAATTTATTTTTACGAATAAAAATGAGTTTATGGAGAAATATAAATTATAATCTGAAGCAGAGAAGATATTAGCTTCAATCGTAATATTCTAGTTAGGCAAAGTTTCAATTATATAATTTTCTGTAATTTCTCTTTCTTGCATGTCATAATGCACCATGAAGAGAATCCACTTTAACCTGCTCCGCAAGCGGTAAATGGCCTTCCGAGCTCCCCTTCTGCGGTGAGTTACCTTATTGAAAGCTGACACATTTAGAAATTCAAAGATTTTCAAATTTTTAATCCGGTAAATTTTAAATCTGTATTATAACTTTTTAAGTCATTATTATAAAGTACTGTTGCCACCAATTCATTTCCTAGGATATCAACAGATCCAGTAAGACGATAAGTTTAATAATCATCGATCAGATGAGCAATCATGTACGATCACCCGGTACGATCCCGGTCTCGAAAATCGTGGCAATATAGGTGGACACTTTCTCTATCGCCGAGAACTGTCTTAAGGCTATCGACTTTCATATTGTAGGCGGCGGAATGGTAGCGTAATACAGGGTTCGATGCCAGGTCTGCGGGTGAAGAAAGGTGAGCGCCAAGAGACATAAGGTAGCAAGTGAGCGTGGAGAGAGGCAGACAAGAGAGCACCTGCGCCGGATGTCGAACTCTCCGCCTGTGAATCCGGTTAGCGATGCGTTGACAGTGGATCATCACCCCTTTCTTAGGGCTTTATAAAACATACGATTTAAAAATGTGTTATTCTTTGTTTCTTTCACTCGGATACTGAGAACGAATGTTCAACGTTATCTCGATGTCTGTTATTGATGTTTAACATTAGAATTTAATCCAAAATTTTTCTAGATCGTTTTTGAATCTTATTAGATTTAGAAAACATAAAGTCCCTATTATCGATACCATAGAAACAAAATCGGGTCCTTGCATTTGCAAAACTTGCCGAAAAAATTGAGATAATATCAATGGCGTTTGGTTGGAGAGTCGAATTGGGAAAAAATAAAAACTGATGCAGTTTATGAGGTCTATCAAAATGTGGTGAATATAGACTGTGATAGACTACGGCTTAAACCCGTATAATTGCCGAGCATAGGTTTTGAAAATAGAAAAATATGTTTTGTTGAATTTTCTGAGATGATATATTTAAGATTATATGTAGAGATAATGAGTATCACCAGTTTACGGTAGATAAACTAATAATTAGTAAAGAAAATTTCATTGATTCGACATTTGTCTCACATGCGTAAAAGTTAATCGATAATCGAGATCTTTTCGACTTACAAACTGAATTCGGATTCTATGGTTGAGCGTTTTCAAAGTTTATCAATCCCATTTAAGGAACAGCAACCATCTAAAGATAGAGTGATTGCTCTGAATACCTTTCTTTGTAAGTCCCATGCTTTCTTTTAAGGGCATGATCCAAGGGAACGTCGTTTTTCAAATGAAATTCATTCAAACGCTCGTTTCACTTGCTTTCTACCGACAGTAGCGAAATGATGAGTCCATAAAAAGGAGCGCTAGGAATGAATTTCAATGAGTGAAAGACATGGAAGTTGTGTGAGAATGGCTCTCAACGCAAGTGCTCGATGACCCAGTTTCCAGCTTGCCCTTTCGAAAAACATTGAGATGGGAAATTTCTGATATAGATTCGTTCTATCGCTTTTTATTTCTCATCCTTTTATGTCAAATCCGATGAAGTTCATTATTTTTTTTATTCTGAATGGTATAAACAAGCGTGTAGAATGAAAATGACCCTTAATTCTCCAATTGATCCCGAAAATTCACCACTAGATCTCATCATTTATTAACAAATGGTACATTATCATTTTAATCCTAATCCTTCTATTAGAGTGAGTTATAAGAAAATATTGATATTCAATATATTGAGAACGTGGATCGTAATAAATTAATGCCCCAATCTTTTCCTAATGATAGCAATCGTTCGAAGACTAACAGATCTCTAAATCATTCGTTGCGGGGGATTTCAGTTATATTGATTATTCTTCACGATCATATTACATTCATAGAATTATATTTATGGTGCCATTCACATAGTTATGGCTTAGGCTTCCATCATGTGAAGTACAGATTGGTATCCCACGCTGGAATATTCCGAATGCTTGCTGTGACTAGAGATATGATACCTTACGTAATCTTACCACAGTTTTATATTCCTTGGAGCAAAGAGTAATTAGGAAATTAATCATAAATATCTATAACATTGTTTTGAATTAATTGAGCGTTTTTCTTGGTTATAGTTAATTTATAAATTTGAAGCTCCCTCAATCATTGCGATTATGTGAAATTGATACGGTGTGAATCGTTTTAGAAAATATTTTCTTATGTTAATAAGGTTTGAGTTTCAACTAAAGTGCATTATTTCACGATTGTTTCTTAATTTTTCTCATTCATTTGTATTCATTCATTCAAGTGGTATTGGTGGATCATCTGAGCCACTCTTTTAACGGATTTTATCTCAAAATGGTTCCTTATTTTGTTAATTATACACTTTTATACTCTGTTTCTTGTGAAATTTGTTACACTATTTTTATTCCATTTCACTTATTCTTTATGTTGTATGGATCTTTTAAAATTTGACCATATTCAGTCTTTGATGTATTATATTAATGTATTTTATAGGTTAAATAGAATATGGGACTTTTCAGTCCCAATTTCGCCTAATACAGTCGTTTGTATGTATGGCGTAGGTATTTTATTAGGGTCATTGAAATAAATATAAAAAGTTTTACGTTATGACGAAAATCTAATAAATTGTAAATAATTCCATATTTCAATACGAGAGAATTGGCATGATAAATTTTCATCCGTTCCAAAAATGCTGCGATTTTTTTATTTTAATAGCAGAAATAATTTTCCTGTCGTTTCCTTTATTTTAATTGTGTATCATTTGCCTGTAATTTATATTTGATCTGGAAGAAATTTACTGGTGATAGGTGAAATATCAATAAATGATTTTAAATTCAAGTATAAGAAGTAGTTAAGAAAGATAGAAAAGTATTTCTTACTCAGATGAAAATTTTAATGACTGGGTGAATCCATATATTTCTACTGTCACATGTAAATCAAGTAAATTAGAATTTCCAGAGAAAGGGAATGAACTCTTATATTAAAATATTTTTCATCGTTCAATCACAGTGGTTTTAGATTCAGGAAATTGAAGTTTAATTAGTTAAATTAAAAATTGGCCTATCTGACTCACCTTTTTGTTTAACCTCAGAATAAATTGACCTCAAGGAAATCAAAAGACGAGCATTCAATCACTGATTTACTTCAACAAACAAGCAACAATATAATTATTTCATTTGTTAAATATAATAATTCAATCAATAACTTGTTCGATCTCATTCATCTCTCTTTTTATTTCTATATCTTTTGGTGATGAAATTTATAACTATAATTTACATCAATTCTGCTACAAGACATCTTTCTCACGATTTATTCAAAGAAAATTGCCTTTTTTCACTTGGGAAGATAACCCTAATTTCAATTTCATTTTTATTTCCGAGAGGAGAAATTAACTGCACGATTTGAAACAAATAAAAAACTCGGGATTTCTCTTTGGAGAAACCTTATCCTCTTTTATCTAGGTGTAATTTCCAAAAGAGGATATAATAGCGAAAGTAGATCACGACCGAATAGAGTATAGAAAATATCTGAAGCGCGCCGACTCGAAACGAATATCTTTTTTCCGTCGCTTGAGCGGATACAGCCAGAATCGGGTGAATATCTATAGCTGGTCTCATCCTCCGGGAAAAGCCATTTCAGGTGACACTGACGGGTTAACTAAGACCGTTGTTCAACTGTTTAGGCGTTCCGCCCTCATCCGTCGTACTATTTCTGTCTATCAGGAACGAACGTGGCGTATCGAAAACCTGCTAACCAGTCTTCGACGGTTCGGGGGGGAGGAGCGGCGAACGGGAACGACGGCGAGAAGACAACTGTGCATGATGGGAAAAGGTGCACCGAGACGAGTAAGGAGCAATCACCATGGTGGCAGGTGGATCTGTTGAGGCCATATCCAGTGCGTGTCGTCAGAATCACTACCAGAGGATGCTGTGGTGAGGATGAAGCGACAAGTTTGTCGTTGTTCAAATAGCTGAATGTAGCTACTCGATGCTTTCTTTATCTTTAGATGAGCCCCTTTCTTCCTCACCGAATTGAATATATTATTTTATATAATACAGCGTTTGAATATTTTTAAATAATTTCTCTCTGCTTAAATTTATATCTATATATGCATAGAGTTGTTCTACATTTCAGGATTGAATTGCGATTGACAGATATTTTAGATAATAATATCTAATAAAAATGATGATTCAATCACATATTAAACAATATGATGATATTCTGTTTTCTGTGAAACTTAATAATTAGTTTTTTTCGGAAACGTTGCCAATAGGGTGCTATTTTGTAAAATCGATAGAGAAGAGAGAAAATCTATTTATATCTCCTTTATAAGTTGTATATAAGAAAGGCTAAGATTAATTTTCGTTGCTCGACAATAACACTCTGAACACCATCCGTAGATACATTACTCATTGAATCCAAAGGATTGAGATGGGCTGAGAACTCAATTTATGTATGTGTCGGGGAGTTTTGACTCAATTTGCTAACAGAATGTTGTAAATATTACTCTCGATTTTTCTTCTTCTAAAGACTTGTAAGACGGTCCTTCCTAAAAATCAATCACATCATCCATGCACTACTTGCTTTGATGGGACAAATCTCTTCATTTTTTTATTAACCTCATAAAATGTCACGGTTAATGAGTTTCCTTCACTCCATCTCGTACGTCGTTTCTCTTCTAATTATATGCTCAAGAATCCACTTATATCCATTTTATAGGTCATCAACTGCTGCAAGAAATTGAAATTAGGGTTGGCAACAACTCCGACTTACAGAAGAATCCCCTATGTGCTTGGTTTCCGGGAACTATAGGTAAGATATTTTAACACAATAACCTAGATATATTTTAAACATTTATTTTATATGAAGTAGTATCATCAGAAATATACATGTACGTATTCTCTTTAAATGTCTCATCATCAAGTGGGCAAGTTCCGGTTGAATATGGGCATTGTAACCATTGAGTGATGAGATGTTTATCGATTATTTCACATGCCTTCCAAATCTCCAAATACGATAATATTTTAAGCAATTGTATTATCTCAAATTTAATTTCAGAGAGAATAATTACGTGAATTTTGATGTTTTTGCTTAATATGAATAGTGAATGACCATTACCGAATTTAATTCGATGCTTGTTTGAACCAATTTTTATTGAAAGAATAATATTACTAGATAATCGTAGATCTTTTAAGCGAAATTTGATCCGTTTTGATGCTTTCATTAGTAATGCAATTGTGATTTCACGATGAAAATTCATTTTATCTCTCCCGTATTTGGCTTTTTCTTGAAAGAATATTACAAGATTGTCTACTCTCAAGAGATTTCAACGCTTTCACGCTAGACTGGCTTAACTACTCAGCGCGGAGAGAAAAGTGGAAAGAAATGCTGTTGCTAACGGCAGAAAATACGGAACGAACCTATTCGCCTCAAATAGTCCTTTAAATCCTTAGTTAGCACAACGAAAGGTTCTTCGTATTATAATTGAGATTGTATATGTTCATGTATGCTAAACAAGGAATGAGTCGATTGTTTTCTCTACATTTAAATTAGGGTTCATTTATCGATTAATTTGAAAACTTTGAGAAAAAAAGAACTGCCTATCATCTTGATAAAATAGGAATTTTTCACTGGAGTAAATCTTAAAATCATTGCCGTTTGGATAATTATTTTATTTCATATTGTATTACATATAGGTAAAATGATTTGATGATATTATAATAAATGTTAGATATTAGATTAATGATGGAAATCTTTGACCTTTTAAGAACTCTAAGTGTAATACTATTAATGTACGTATATTTAAGTTCACCTTCAATTTGATTAAATTGTCCTAATTAAAACTTTCAGAGGAAGGTGTGACCAAAAGCTTCACCTGTGCAAGGACTCTGCTTGGCCAACATGTATTTATTCAAATGGTTGGAGTGGAAGGGTCGTTATCACTTTGCGAAGTCGAGGTCTTCACGTCAGAAGGTGGGTTCTCTTGTTCTTTACATGAATTATTCGCGTGAAACAGCCGGAAAAATCGTAGTTGTATTTTTTGCTCCCTCATACAAGCGCTTCGTATACCACTGTGCATTTCGGAGTATTCATCACTTCTCCATTATATGATTAAGCGGCTTTATTCAATCTATAATCAATTCCACCAACTCTCTTTTCCAATTAGATACGTATTATATTCAAAAGAATAAAGAATATAATTGTTCATGAAATACTAAAAATCAAATTTATCGATCCGATTACAAAATGTACGAATAGGTATTGCAGATTTAACATTGTGTTCATAAAATTTTTTCTCGTTTTAAAAACTTATGAAATCATTGACGCTTTTATATTTATAATTATATAAATCCTTTTGTTAAAAACTGCAGTTTATCCTTTAAATTAATTATCCAAATTCTACTTTATCCAAATTAATAAAATATAACATTAAATTAAGAGTAAATGAGGTCTTCATTAAAAAATATATAAATGCTGATGAAATCATTTTTTGTTCACTTTTAATAAAAAATCGCATAATATAAATATATAAAATTTCATCTCGTAATTACTGCTTATTTAAAATTAAATTAAGTCCTTTAAAGACTTTCAACTCTCAAAGAATTTCGTGTTGGTAATTACCACGAAGCTGAGTTCTTTGTGAATATTCCTCGCAATTATAAGGGATTTCTTCAATCTCGTTTCTTCTTCGAGGATCGTAATTATACAACCTGCGGAAACAGAAAAATGCATCAACTCGGAAAAGAACAATGAGGTCCGGACGTCGAGTGTGAAGGCGGAATCAATTACACATATTTGAGAAAGAAATATAAATAGTCTCATCGCCAACTGAGCATTCATTATTTTTTCCGGGATTAATTGTTAAGAATGTTTTATTAGTTTATGTATAAAATAATAAAGCGTTATTTTCTGTTACATTAGAGCCGGAAATTTCGCTGCTAGACTTTGTTTTCCAAATGTCTAAATAAATTAAATTTTCTATTTTCAGAGTTTTCCAATGATCGCTGCCTCTCTGCAGGACAAAAAGAAGATGAAGGAGCCCAGATAGTGGTTTTTAATCGCACTTGCTATGAATTTATTATCGGCAAAGGCGATTCATTTAGTACAGCCAGGTCTCACTGTCGCAAATATGGATCCTCGAAGTCCAAGGGTGACTTGGTCCATGGTTTCGAGGGACCAACGTCATCTTTCCTCCTTGCCGAGTTGGATCGACTGAAGCCCACTTTGAAAACACAGCTCGTGTGGATCGGGGCGCAGAAAGAACCGGGTTTGATTTCTCGCAGTTGGAAATGGGTGGATGGTGAGTTGAGCATTATTTAATCCTCTAGTAAGTTAATTTGCCTAGAACGAAAAATTTAATGAAAAAATGTAAATCCAGTCTTTCCACATGTTTATAATTAATGAATTACAGTTGAATTTACAGTTAAATTTGATTACTGAAGTGGTAAAGTTGTTGATGAATTTTCGGTATTTTAGTAGGAGATTAATTCATGTTTGGATTTCATCGAATAGGACCACCTTAGTGATTAAGAATTTTAAAATCATAAGCTCATTTTTACCTTCATATTTAGTTTTCATGTAGATATATACCTCTATAAATATCGACAGTAGGATTGAAATTAAAAAACTGTCAATAATGTATAATAATACATGTTTGAATATGCATAATATCTGAAAATGTTCAATAGAATTTATGTTTCGAATTTAATAACATGCTCGTTTTATAAAAATTGTTGATAAATTTAAATTGTGACTTCTTATAATTTCTTATTTGCTTGATTTATTTTCGAATTAGGTGAAGAAATCGATAGGCCAAACTGGGGAAAAGATCAGCCGAATAATTATAACGGCGAGCAAAACTGCGTTGTACTGGATGGAGGGCGTGGGTGGCAATGGAACGATGTGGGATGCAATTTGAATTACCTCCACTGGATATGTCAGCACTGTGAGTTCACCTCTAATTCACCTTGAAAATTCTATGAGATTCGAAATCCCTTTTTATCTCATAATCTAACTTTTGAACGAGGAGACTACGGAAGTCCATCCAGCCGAAGTTCCGTTAACACACAATTACGTTGTTTAAGCTCTTTTGTTAAGAGTCCTCACGCTCTTTTCGGATTGTAAATTGAGAAGATTCGGATTATTTCTATTTAATTTTCAGATATTTCAAACAAAATTTTGCCTTGAAATGTTTTACATTGTGATTTCTACTATTTACGGTTGTGGAATAGAATATATTCTGAAAAAATAACTCAAAATTCTACAGATTGTTTTTTAATTACCTAGTCAAAAATCTTAAAATATATCCTGTGACCCTTGAGATGGATGTAATGTCCTCTCAAGTGGTTGATGAGAGAAAGTGACACTTTAAATTTTTAAATCCTGTCGATCGTAATTCATCGCAAATATTTCGAAAACTTTGGACTACAAAATTTGAAAATATTTTCAGCTTACGTAAATTCTTTTTTCATCAAATAATAATACCAATGCTGGATGCGTGTACTTTAAGATAGAACATATATATTTACAAGTAATACAGGTAAACTTGTATTTTAGTATATACTTCGAAATCATATAGAAACCATCGATATCCAATTTTTAAAAACAATTTTTGATGCAAGAATGTGTAAGAATTAAAACTATATCCTCTCCTTTGATAGTTACAATGAATACTTATAAATTTATTAAGATATGTTTTTCTGTGTTATTGAATTTGAATAACAAACTCTGCTTTCACAAAGAATATGAATACATTTATGAATTGCTTACAGCTCCTGATTGAAGACTTGAAACGGATACGTAGGGCATTTACGTCTATTTGTATGCGCATATTCGAATATGAGAGTTATTTTTTATTTTCTTTTGTATTACCATAGGATGAAACATTAACAATTATTATTAGTCTATTGGTAAGTACAAATTACATATGTTGTATGCTATAGGTTATCGATTGAATATTTCGAAGACTTTTTAATTGACCAATTCCACTATTGCATGTCAGACTCTATTCGAGATACACTACGTTAAATACCTATTAATTTCCTTTTTTCCATTATAATAAATATTATGAAATTTCCAAAATAACTGTGTTATTTGTCGTGAAACAATGCAGGGTTGAACCTTCTATATATTTAAAAATTAATTACATATCGCGACATTTGCAATTTATAAGAATGTGTCTCTTAATTTTAGGTCATCGACCCTGTAAGAACCTTACGTGTATCACTGGAAACGGACCAAGTTCCTAACACCTACGATCCCAGTGTGTTCTTTCTTTTCTTTATCATATTTTATTCTTCATTCTTTTCTAATCTCACTCTGCTCTTCGTGCATGGGACACACCCACTAGCAAAATCCTTCGATGCCTCTAGAGTCCTCCACTAATTCGCACCTACCGAGAAAACTCGTCCCTAGTTACACCCACGCCTCACACCCACCCCTTTGAGAATTCAGGCGTGCCCACGATGTCCTCTCCCCTTCACTGGCCTTTCCTCTAGCAAATAAACGTAAACCGCCTTTACGTCTCGCAGCACTTTTCCATCGGTAAAAACGAGATAACACGTGTGCGGAAAGAGATCGAGGAAAAACTTCCTAGTCCCCAACTCCAAATGAGTATTCATTACTTTTTGTCACGTACTCTTTTTCTTGGATCACGGTTTGTTTCTGCTAGTCCACACGAACAAATAGCGTTACATTTCGGACAATCATACACGTCGGCGTCTTATAATCGGTTGAGTGGACTTAACGGGATCCAGAGCTTCCGCGAAAGCATCCGAGTGCATTTTCTGGCTTTGGTCCGACTTGTTCAGCTCCAAGTTTGCGGTGGTTGATGGATCTCTAACTAGAAATAGGGATGTTATCTCCCGAATACGGAAATCTCTCTCCCGTAATTCGAATGTGCAATACTGGAAATAAAAATTTTTCCTGTACTATTTATCTTTTACATTGGAACCTTTTTTATTCATTTTCACTTCATGGATAATCGAAAAACATTATTTTTATTTTAAGTTATTCAGTAAAGCAATTATCTCTTAGATTCTAAATTTAGTTTCTGATCACCCCTAAGCGAATCCCTTTCATTGCGAAGTCGAAAGTCTCCCAATGGATCCATCTATTAGTAAATTCCGTGAGTAAACTGTTGTAGAAAGGATAACTTAAGTACAAAAAGTATGAAGTTTAAACTGATTTTCTTTAATTTTGAGTACATTTAAACATTTTTTTATGTGATTTCAAATACCTTCTTTCGGTCGGATGTATGGGAGAAGTTTTAACATATTTTACCTGCTCCTTTCGTAGACTCCACAGGTAAAAGGAAAGAACCTTCAAAATGTAATATATTTAGCTTTCGATGACCTATCTGCAAGGTTCAAATCGGTGACGTCATTTAAGTGTGAGGTCTGAATAATGGGATGACCGCGATGTTTCGTTTATGAATTCATGTATCGAATCCAAGCAACCATGAGCCAATGAGACAATTTTAGTGAAGGCAAATTTTCAGTATATCCAGAAAAATTCCTTTTCTCCTCAATATTTTTGTTTCTTATGTTATTTCAATACAAGATATATGATAAGTGCTTGACGTTGGCATTAGAAGTGGGAAATGTGTACGATACAATTGGCAAAATCTTCTTTTAATCGAATGATTATATTCTCGAGAAATTATGAATAAGAGTGCTCTAATGAATTCAACTTTGCCACGACTTCATTCGACTCTGAAGAAACACGAAGAGAAAGGCGGATTCTTGATTCCAAGTTGGTCCGAACCTCTCGTGGAGGCGCTGTAATCATCAGACCAGCTCTCTACCGTTCCGCATTTCGATTTTCTTGAGACACGAGTCGCCTTTATTTCCATCAGCTTTCTTTCGGATTTACGCAATAACTCATCCGCAGTAAATTTTACTCATCGTAGATCATTTTCAAAGAACGAATGAATTCCTACAGATGCATCATAACGTGCTTTTTTCAAATTGTCAAAAATATGATAAACGTAATGAGAAAGTTAGAAAAAATCTTAGTTAGTTTATATGTATATATATAAATCCAGCTCTTTTAATTCGAAAAAATAAAGCATATTTGCCTATTTCGGCGATTACTTAACAATCAATTATTATTCAATCAAACATTTGTTTGACAACTTATTGTAATTAAATATTTATCTATTTTACATTAAAATATATTGGAATATTTGGTATAAACTTAATTTGACACATCTGCTTTTCAAGACATTTAGTTTTAGCTAAAATATTCTTATATTTTGAAACCCTCTTCTTGCAAGTAAAGGATGTTTTTACATTCGTCTAGTTAAAAACCAACTTCAGGTATTGATGTAGTAAATTATAGGTTTTCACTATGAAATGAGAAAGGGGCTGATACAGTGGGCTTTTTATGGGCACATATATTTTTCACTGACTCTTGGTAAGTTTGTGTTTCATTGACTAGTGACTAAGTTATTTTTAATTGGTGAAATCTTGTATTTTAATTTAGCTTTCATTGTAAGCTGATATTAAAAAACAGCCGCGTGTAATTGTACTAGTGATGTGTTCAACGGATGAATATTGCAGCTAAAAATTCTTAAACGCTTGATGTAATTAAGATGAATGTTGGTAGACGGCTAACAGAGATATAATTTGTAGAACAAAGTTTATGTTCAATAATAAATCATAAAATGGCAAGCTAAATTATAGTATGAATTTGTATGACCTTCAAAGAGAAACTGAAGAATATATTTTACTCGGTAGTATTCATTATGAAATTGCGATTTCTCTTACAATACTTATTATCCTTGAAAATTCCCCTGTGGCACATGATTTAGATAGCGTTATGAAATAATATCATTCATCTGAGTTCTTGTGGCGGAAGCAATCAGAGCATGAACGTAATTTATCAAGACGGAATTTACATTGCATAACCGATCGACTTCAGTTTGATATTTGAATTAAACGACTCCGAATGATATATTTGTTAATTCTTTGTCGAATTATCACCAACAATATTTGAGGCTAGTACGACACGAATTGAAAAATTTCCAGCATAATTTTAGGAAATTCGTACTTGAATTACATTATCAAATGACACTGGTCCTTTAGTTTATAATTGTTTTCAACATTAGTTCTCTGATATTTTATTCTATAAGTAAATCTCTGACTGTATTAGTCAATGCAGTCTTTGATAAACTAAGAAAAAAATTGTTGTGTTATTGCATGAACTTTAACCTAGTCTTATTCAGAGAATCAAACCTCGTTTGTTTTCAGCATGGTTCAGTTAATAATTAAATATTTCACAAATATATATGAATTCCCTCAATTACATATTTGCAGAATGATCATTCTGTAAAATTTCATAAGTTTCTTTAATTTTGTAACTCCGACTTTTACCCTTCTACCAATATTTCCGATTACAAATATAAAAAATAGCGTAAATTAGGGAACTTTAGCTTGAGCACATACCATGTGATGTTTTCCTCATCGGTATTATTTTTTTGGTTATGATAATCGCCAATTAATGATCCATTATCTTTCGCGGAGATTTATCAATATGATATTACCCATTGATGATCCTTCTGAATGGCAATGAACTTTTCTGCAACTTTCTCCAACGCATAAATTATATACCGGAATTTCCTGTTCTCAAGGGTAAAGATATATTTAGATTCGGAATAACATCAAATGAGAAGAACAGATAAAGGAAATCCTCAATATCTGTGTTTCTCTCCTTCCTTTCGATGGTCAATCTGATGTACTTCCGTGTACAAAGAATAGTATCGTTTCAAAGTGAGAGAGGATCTCCTGACTTCCTGCGCCTATGGATTTCAAACGATAATATAAGGTGATGCGAAAAACGACAGTATCAAATCTCTGATCAAGTTATCGCATCATTTCTCTTATAAACCTTAATCGTCCACAACAAGGATTTAATTTGAATTGAAGATTTCTTCCTAATTCTGTGTCACTTGAGGCATAGATTTTCAGCGCACAACTTAGTTATCTTTTATTGATACAGTACCTACGTTTAGAATACAATAAGCGTTACATTAACAACTTTTTTGGCGATTTACGTATTTACTTAGAGTTACATCTTCACCTGCAATATTTCTCTGAAAAGGAGTTTTTTTCGATTTACAGCCCCGCCTTCTTGCGGAAGTCCTAATAAGAGAGAGAATACGACATTTTCTGGCTCTGACTTCAGCGTTGGCGCGTCCATTGTCTACGAATGCCCTGTAGGACACTTGCTCCAAGGAAGTAGTATTCGGGAATGTGGAACTACTGGATTCTGGTCAGGGACACCTCCTACCTGCAAATGTATGTAAAAATATTTCACACAATTTTTTGTTTTTAAATTTACTTATGCTGTATTAATTTTCCTTTTAGTTGTATTTGCATTTATTCATTAAGGTATTATAATGTGGCAAATACTGCATCTATGAAAAATTGATAAAATTCCATTATTATGATTGCATAACTAGGTACATAAATAATAAACATTTTATTTAATTCTGCACAATTATGCATAATTTATTTATTTAAATATTCTGTGAATAAAGTTTTGCGCGACTTCTTCTCTTGAACATCTATTTGTTTCAGTTACAGTTTCTACGGACGCTCTAACTTAAATTTAATGCTTATTTTATGATTTATTAGTAATTATTGTTGTTAATTTTTTTAAAGTAATTTTTATGTAGCAGTAAATTTCAAGTAGATGTATAATACGAAAACTTCTATTATAAATCCTTAGCAAAAGCTGCACAGCTTAAGAATACTACATATTATTTTTTCTACTGATTTAATTTTAAATTAAAATTTATGCATAGAATAAATTTAACTTCTCGGTTCAATAAGTATTAGCACACCTACCATTCCCATCGCCTCCACGGTCAACTGCAGCTAATACAAAACATCTATAACACCTACATGGAGAAAGACCGCCCTCAAGGCGAACTCCTTCAGCGCAGATTGCTGTACTTGCTGTTTCGAATTGACACTCTCATATCATTTCGTCAATGATAGTTTTAAAAGAATTTTAATTTGATCATCGCTTTATATCAACATACAAAACTTTAAGCTAATTAGACCTGATCAAAGGAAACTAAATAATTCTCCTTAACGACTTAATTTGGTTTTGTATCGCTATTTGTCGCAGCATATGAAAATAATTTGAAATTATAGGGTACCTCACTAAATACTTAATTAAATAATATGATTTCATTTGTATTGTTTCTACTTTCAACTAGAAATCCAAAAAGACTAGCTTATCAGCAATATTCGAATCAGACGTTCGGAAAATTAATACTATAAAACATTAAATGAGATATAATTAACTGAGTATAATTCATGTAATTCATTGTTTGAAAAGCTCAAGTAAAATGCATTGAATGAAGTTTTCGGAACTATTCAAATGAACTGAGTCACTTATTGAGAACGGAAAGAACTAGAAATCACCTATAATGTTGACTATTCTTAGTTTCCTAAACGATAAGTTTTATTTTACAGAGGGTTGATATTACAATTTATTAAAATAAGATTCTTTAGTAAAATTAAGGTCAAATCTGGTACTAATATTTATTTATAAAAAATTTATCTGTCCAAGTTATTCACACTTAAATCCTTGTCTCTTTAGACGTGGACTGCGGACCTTTAAAAGCACCTGCTAATGGAATTCTCCTATTTGACGAAAAACGAACTTCATACGGAGCTGTGGCTAAGTACTCGTGTGATAAAAACTATACCATCAGCGGAAATGCAATTCGAACATGCGGAGATGATGGGAAATGGAGCGGAGAAGAGCCTGAATGCCTCTGTAAGTATTATTTTAACTTATATCGCCAGCTCTTGCTACCCAAATCGAAATGACCTGAATACAAATTTTCATCCTATCCTCCAAAAGAACGAGAGAGTTACTACAATTTTGTACGATGAATGATACCTTCGAATGAACAAGGCTAACAATGAGATCGTAAGCTCGATGATCCTATAGCCTCATAGTAGCGTTATTGAGTGAGGCAGGTCATCAAGTTACAACATCTATAGTAAATTGTTCTTTGGTTTTGCAGTTGACTGGTGCCCTGCCCCACCTGAAGTTTCTGGAGCACAAGTTGAGACCACGGGTAGAAAAGCAGGCTCAATCGCTACTTATTCATGTATGCCTGGTTTCATTCTGACTGGACATTCAGTAAGTACTGATAGACGTTTGGAAATTAACATTGAAAATTTTTAGCGAAAATTACATGACAAGGATAATTTGAGAATGGCAATGGTAAGCTTATCTACTGCTTCAAACCTAAAAGCTTCAGTTTCGTAATAAATTACTTACGAGAGTCAGCATCTCAAAATTTCTGTTACTTTATTCTCGTAATATTATATCATCAACACAAATATATTTTTGCTAATCAAATTTCATTATGAACTTTTTGATAACGAAAGAATAACTTAGTAATTATAATTTAGTTCAATGGACAATCCGTATAAGTGCTAAGTTATTCATTCATTATGTTACCATTACCACAAAGTAACGCTAGACCATATTAATTTTTTGAACTTTTTCATTTACCACAAATAATGTAGTACCAAATTATATATTTTGTAAAGGGAGTGATAGTAGTTAATATACAAAATTGTTTATTGCAATGTTAAATCACATCCTACATAAGTCTCATAAACTTATGGAGATATGCTACTATGTATTTTAGGTTCTATCTTGTGGTTATGGAGGTGAATGGAGTGGAAAAATCCCAACTTGCAAGTATGTGGACTGTGGGTCTCCACCACAAATACAGAATGGTAAATTTCATCTTCTTAATGGAACCACAACTGCAGGATCTATGGTTGAATATGACTGTAATGAAGATTACTGGCTTAGTAGAGAAGATAATATTCAGATGTGCACCCGAGAAGGGAAGTGGTCGGGAAGTACTCCATCTTGTGAATGTGAGTTCATTTAAAAACAAATCATTCAGATTAAAAAATATGTATAGAAATATATATGATATTTTCTAAAACAATCCACTGTTTATTTATTTATTGGCGCTGTTTTTAAAGTATCTTTAATGGATAAAAAATATTAGAGTATAAAAATTATTGTGCCATAATAATTATTTACTTTTACTGTGATTTGGATACAAAATAATTAAGAAATTCTTTTCAATTTTTCCTCAATAACTTTCTTGTATATCTTACTCATTTATACCAGTGATAACATGTGAAACTCCTGAAGATCCACCTGGAGGATACGTTGTTATTGAGAGTAACAAGGTCCATTCATCTATTGAGTATCACTGTGATCCTGGCCATATTTTACATGGTGATCAAACCAGTGTATGTGGTAGAGATGGGGAATGGTCAGGGGATATGCCAGAATGTGAATGTAAGTAATTATAGAAGATGCATAAAGTAAATTATTTTTAAAAAATTGTATATTAAATTTTATGAAGGAAAGTGTTCTTATCTCTTTGTAATCAAGTTCAAAAATAAAATTATAACCCTCAAGAAACCCTAAACAATGTTTCATGATAAATTTTAATAGAAAATTATTTTAGCATGGTCTTAAAGAGTTAAAGGGATCATTCATATTTTTAATCACCAAATTCATATTATGTTTGATCCTCATTAGATAAATTAGTGATGATACCCATTACCATTTATAAAATCTGGAATCTACTTTCTAAGAAGTCATATTGAAAATGATGAAATAAGTGAATTATTTGAGGTAATGAATTTGTTTCTTTACTTTTTCTTGACCAATCTTAATCTAATCCTAATTCCAGGCCTTTATTTTCCAGCAATTCCATATCCAGTTCAAACTGATAGATTTTTAAACACTTGAGATTATAAGATGAACAGTTTTATATAATTATGTTATGATGTAATATCCAATATGTTCAAGTTAATTTGAATTTTTACCATTTGCCTTTACTTCCTATAATTAATGGATTGCATTGACAAGTATATGAGATATCATAGCCTGTTTAGATGAGTTTAAAAATCACTTCTCTGGGTTGAAATAAGAACCATTGAAGGAGAGAGCTTAATTGTCAATAATACTAGTGGTGAAACATTGTCTGTTCTCATAATTATTATCTTGCTGATGATCATATCTGATCTAAAATTTTTTTCATAGTAATTATACTTTTTCCAGAATCAATTTTTATTTATATTACATACTTTTTGGATTCACATTTTTTATATTTTTTGGGCTTAAACTTTTATCATACCAGTAATAATTTAAATTTGGCTCTTTTTCAGATGTTGACTGTGGGAAACTTCCACCTTTGCTTAATGGAGCAATAACCTATGTAGATGGATCAACTCATTTAGGAAGTGAAATAACTTATTCTTGCGTAAGGAACTATCGTTTAGCACCAACAAATAATAATGGAGCACGAGGAGAGGAAGTGAACCCCAAAAGATACTGCCAGGAAAACAGACAATGGAGTGGTATTTCTCCAAGATGTGAAGGTAAAACATTTTTGAAAGTAAATTCTATAAATAAGTTATACTGATATTACACTAAAAATTTGAACAGTCAAACAAAATTTATTAATTTATAAAAAATCTACATTTAATTCACAGAGATTCGTTGCTCTGAGCCTGCAGTGCCAGCTCATGCCATATTATCTGTTACTGGAAATGATAGAGCTTATGGAAGGACCCTCATACGCACAGCAGAAAGTGCAAAAACTCCTTCTACTCAGACATACCGCATTGGAGCAATAGTTAAGTTTCGTTGTGAAAGAGGTTATAAAATTGTTGGTGATGCCCTGGGAACGTGTGAAGATACAGGATTGTGGAGTGTTGATGAACCGAAATGTGTTTGTGAGTTTTATTTATTTTTAAAAAAGAAGCATAAATTATGATTTATGAACATAATTATGTTTGAATTTACAAAAAAAATCCCTGTTATATTAAAATGTTTCTTTATATAGATGTGGATTGTGGTCCTCCTGAACAAATACAATATGGAAATTTTACTCTTGCATCAAATGCAACATATTATGGTGCTGTAGCACTTTATGAATGTATAGAGAACTATCAAGTAGATGGGCATGCTAGAAGGCTATGCCTTGAGAATGGAACTTGGAGCTCTGATCCCCCAGTATGCAAAGGTATAGTTTTTGTTCTTAGTTGCTTTTATTTTACATAAATTATTGGCATTTACTGCAGTTAATTGAACTAATATTTCTTGATTTCAGTCATACTTAGTCTCAATCTGGGGTATCTCTAGAAACTTTGTATCATATGCAGTTTTAAAATATTATGAATCACATATTTGACATTTATAAAGAATTGTTTGTATCCTAACAATATCGTTACAGAAATTACCTGTGGTGAACCTGAAATTGAGAATACTATGACAGCCAAAGTTTCCTCATACAGTGTAAATGGAGTTGCTACTTATTCCTGTAACTTGGGAGGAATTCTTGAGGGCAATGCTACAAGAGTATGCATGAAGAAAGGAATATGGAGTGGTAAAATTCCTTCTTGTACATGTAAGTCATGAATCATCTATAACTCATAGAATTCACATCACCTTACACAGTATATTGCTTCCACTTTCCTATATGAATTACAATTCTCAAGATTACAGTTTTAGATGATATCTTATATTAACTTAGTTTAAAATTATGTGTTCTTCCCAGAAGTGACACTTTGTATACTGCTTTACTTTATTTTTAACAAATATTATCAATAAATATACATTATTTGATTTACATAAACTGATGTGTCTGTATTAAACCTATGTGCTCATTATTTGTTTAAAGAGGTTCATGTCCTAGTTTACTAGGTAGTTTGCTCATAGTTCATTATGCTTGTTTTTTAAACTTACAGAAAACAAAAAATAAACTAAACCCTATCATCTCTCATAAATTTGATGATTTAAAAAATTCCCTCTGCTCTGTGTTACAATATTTTTTACAAGCATATAAAGTCTCAAACTAAAACTAAAATTCTGTTATGAATTTATATCATAGCTCAAGATGCACTTATAATATATCTTTTTCTTCTTATAGTTGTATTTTTGGTTATTAGTATATCAATATGTAAATATTTCTTGTCATGTCATTTCATTATCCTCTCATTCTTTTAATTAACTTTCTTGATCAATCAAATTTTCTGTTTCTCAAAGAATCTTTAGACTATAGGATTATATTCATAAATGACTCAATCTTTTGAAATGAAACAATTATATATAAGCTTTTATTATTTATTTATATTACACTTATTGCTTTCTTTGCACCAAGTCTTCAATTTGATTGATGTAAGAGTAATATGTTAAAGCATTTCCAACCTACTTCAATTGACAAATTAAATATATTATTTAACCTAAATAATACTTCTATGTCAATATGTACTTCAAAAGTTGACACCATCAAACATCACAGTTATCAAAATTATTGGACCTCATGAAAAGGTATAATATATATATAGGTAATTTTCTGTTGAAAAATATATATTTTTATATCATTTGTGTTTTATAGTGATAGACTGCCAACATCCAGGACTCATAGAGAATGGAAGAGTCATTGTCATGAATGGAAGTACAACCTATGGTAGCTTAGTTGAATACCATTGCATACCAAAATATGAAAGAATAGGAACTTATTTAAGACGCTGCATGGAAAATGGTCAATGGTCTGGGGAGGCACCTCAGTGTCAGCGTAAGCATAGGTTTTTCAGCTCAACTATGATCATACTTTTGGTATATGAGATGATAAGAAAGAGTGAATTTAATCAATAAACATAAAGAGATACATATTATCTTTTTTCATAGCTCTTTCAAATGTCTGCGCTGAATAGACCTAGGTATTTAATAAATAATAATAATTAATATGTAATATTAAATCACAGCATAAAAGATTTTCTATTGAGTATGCAATCTTTTGATGACAAATGTCTTTCTATTTTAGTTGCAGTAAGTGCTCCTGCAGAAGAAGAGCCACAGACATTAGCCTTGACAATTGGTATCTGTGCTGGAGTGGTCTTTTTGCTGATCATAATTTTGGGATTAATATATATTCGACTGTAAGTATCATAAAATTGTTATGTGGGTTTTCTTGGTTATTAATGAAATGAATATATTATCATAAATTGCTAATTTATATCATACTCAGACGTAGAGCTACCCCTGTGAAAAATACGGAGAATATTGAAGGAGCAGAGAGGAAAGAGGATCGAAATGCAGCAGTCATGTCCTATGCTACTTTAAGTGATGGAAGTAACGGAGCAAATATTTATGAAAACATCATTGAAAATGATGAATTAGGTTCAAACGGACCAACATATGACAGAACATATGATCGTACGTATGATTCTCCATATGATGATGGGACTTTAGGAAGACAAGGAAATGGTAACAGCAATAGCTTCTATGAGACTGTTCCAAAATCAAATGGGAATGCAATGGTAACAATCAATGGTGTTGCAGTACGTTGAGACTGGCAGTACAATTTACTGTACATAGATAGTGAATATGATAAGTATGATACAAAAGTTAGTGGTTTGTGTGATGTGAAGTTTTGGTGAACAGAATGCATTTACCGATATGCATATGCTGGGGCTATAATTAAAATATGCCTTGATGAACCAACTCCCTCAGTGAGTATTTTGATGTCAATGGCAGATTTTTATGTTAAAGAGGCATTTTAAGAACTAGGGGCTGATGTGATCGCCATTATTGAGAAAAAGCTGCATTGAATTTGTGATACATATATTTCAGTCACATTTTTCTACATGAAAAATGAATTCTTTCCTTCTTGTTACTTTTATTACTTTCCAATTTATTTCCTTGTTTGAGAGGAAAAGTGTGCATGCCAGAATGATTGTGTATGTATGTATATATGTAGAAAGTTTGTAAAGAGAACTTTTCCCCTCCATTCCAAGTATTACCCTTGAAAAAAATTAATTACAATTGAACTGAGCTATTTATTTTTGCATCTGAAATTTGGAAGGATTATATGTAAAGAAAATGATAAGCATATCAAATTTGTGAAATAAAAAAAAATGTAAAATACATAATAAAATCTAGTGTCATGTAAGATGCTTTATACTTTATTCATGACTTTGATCTGAATGTGAAGATCTTAGATGTTGAACCTCTTAATTACCAGTTGTTATTATTGTATTAAAGAAGTTAAGGTTCACTATGAGAGGCAATGAGTACATAATACAGAAGGAAATTTTCTAAGTAATGATAGTAAACTTCATTTGCATGGTATTTCAAGTCTATTATTGATGGATTTTAGAATTACAATCCTCATACAAATACTATGAATTATCTTTATGAAAATATCATCATGAATTAAATTTTTATCTCTGTTATCATAAATGGAAATACCCTGCTTAATAAATGCATTTTATACTTTTCTTCTAAATTTAAAATGAAATATATAATATTAATGAAATTAATTAAAGGGATGGTATGCCAATATGAACATTTTTAGATTAAGAAATAAAAAATATAATACTAAAATAATGCTTGCTATGCTATTGCTCCAACTTTTTAATGATAACGTAAGTGGCTCTCTTTTCCTGCACATGTGTGTAAAATAGAACAACAAATAAATGCTAAACAAAAAAAACAATTCCTTATCTGACATGCAATAAGAAGAGAATTGAAAAAGAGAATGAGGAAATTAAAGAAATTCTCGGGAAAGTTTGAGAGGGATAAAATATATATAAATGATGTTCAACATTAAGTTCTTATAGATAAATTTTATGAGCATTAAAAAATTAAATGAGAAGTTCGGAAAGATTTAGTAGGAATGTAGTATGAAGCTATTTTATAATGATAGTAATAGCTCTGATTGACTTTTATATTAATTATTATCATTATATAAATTGTTCAATTGTATAAGAAACAGAAGATTTAAGATTACATTAAGTGTACATTTGATAAAGAGGATATGGCTTAGATAGGATTTATGAGTGCATATTTAGAAAGGAAAAGAAATGCTGATATTAGGACATAATGATGAACCATGAGATATATGGTTGAAAATGATGTTGACTTCTAAAAGGTAATTGCTTATTCAAAAACATCAAAGAAACAGTTAAAGAAACACATATTGCAATTAAGGAGTGGGAAAATATTGAAAGAAAAAGCATAACCTTAGAAAATATTCTACAGTGGTAAGTAAAGTTCCAGGTAAATTCATGCATAAAGAAAGTATGCAGAGCGGATGGGATTTGCAGAAATTCAAGAAAAGGTCTTGAAGAGATTGTGGAATATACAGGATTCCTCAAATAGATGTAACCATTTATGAATAAATATAAAAAAGAGATCAATCTCCAGCTCCCATAAAGCAAATTAAGATATTATTGAACAACAGCAATGAATTTTGTTAAATTTTATTTGATTAAAATCAGCTCCATTCCATTTCAATTAAATTAAGGGCTGGTAGCTATTCATAATAAATTTCCATTTCCAACAGAAATAAAGCAGAAATACAAGAAAAAGAACATTAGAAAAACTTATGATGCTCTCGAATCCCTAATTCTCCCAAATTCTACACCAGTAATAGGTACCATGCTCTTATAAGAAATGAAGGGTTATTAGACAGTTAAAGAAGAATTTTTTGGGAGACTACAGACTTGTGCATAAGGAAGGATATAGTGGAATAAATAAAGGGTCGCTTGAGTTATCACTCATAAAAGGCAGATAGTAAGATATAGCTGCATCACATCAATAGAGATGGGGGATTACACTGTGGAGTTCCTCAAGATTGGAAATTAAATCCTCTACTATTTTCTATATACATCATTGACCCTGAATGTTTTCATTAGAATGCAAATTGTTCAGAATAAAGCAAAAATAGCTGAATTATATTGTGATGAATCTACTAGTATGCAAAATATTGTAATAATTCTAGGGTCACATTATAACAACCAATCCTATTTAAAGTCTACTTGGATGTGTAAAGTGGACTTTTGAACAATTACTTAACAACAAATTTTGATAGCTAACAAGAAAGAAACTGAAACATTCATACACTTGACTTAAACGAAGAGGAAACGAACTTATTACAAAAAGAATGTGAACAGAGGTGCATCCAAAAAGGGAGTGGTGCTATATCATGAAATGCCAAACGGCATTAGCAAGAATCCCTATGTAAATTGATTTTCCGATTACTTGAATGCATATTATGCGGCAAGAAAGTGGATATATAGTTATGGACTTAATTAGTTCACAATATTTGACATTGTATTAATTATTTTATTTAATATATTAATAAAATTATCTACGGCGAAAATAATGAAACACATTACTGAAAATACAAATGCAGAGGCTGCTATATTAATCAATTTTTCCATCGTAACGCTATAATATCACTGAAACTTTCGTAATCACGAAGACGATTGCACTTACAACGGTATTAACTAAATTGCTTTAACTTCTCCGACATACCTCATAACCGTAGTTAGAGCCATCCGGCATCAAATAGCACTACAAAGAAAGTTGATTGAGTAGTTTTTATAAGAAATGGTTTCATTCCCTAATTTTTTATAAATATTTTAACATGTGCATAAAACATAAGGCTTGCATGTGTCCATAGTGGTATCATTTTCTGTGAAAATAAAACCATATCCTTTCACTGATTGTGAAATAATCATCTAAAAAATTAGGGAAGAAATGACAACATAGCAAAAATGAGCAATTTATTCTCTGCATTCCAGTTGTCAATAAAAATGAATTTAAATGGAGATTTAAGTTCAAACATATTCAATTATAGGATGAAAAATTTTAAAAATTCGTATGAGTAATATATGTAGGTGCTTAACTGTACAAATTACAGAATTTGAAGGAGAATAACTAACTTTAGAGTGCAATCTTAAGCTTCAAGATCTTGAAAGGTTTCCAATACCCATATATGGTTATGTTCCATTTTCAACTTAAGCTATCTAACTTCCTTTAGCGGAAAGCATTGGAAACTAAGACAGCGCAGGACGGTAGAATACGAAACGTCATCCAGTAGATCGCGCTGTTGGGGAGAGTTGCTGTCCAGTATTCGCTGTTGCAAATAAAGTGAGTACTGATATTCATGGTTTTATTTGAGTATGTGAAAGTACATTTAATCTGAAATTAATTATCCATATCTATACTCTAAACTAGTTTGAACGTTACTTAAATGAATTTCGGTAGATGTATGGTTATTAAGAATTAGATCTCATTTACCTTAACCTGTTAGGCCAAGTTTCACAATTCATAATGCAACGGATTAATTTTTCATTGTTTGATATCGTAACTCGATGATGATTTTAGTTTTATACATATTTTTATCTTTAATTTGTATAACGTTTTCATACGGTTGGGTGTGGTTGAATTATCCCGTGAATCATCTCGGTGACGAAATACCTCACCCTGAGACCGTTGCAGGTTGTTTACTTTTCTGCATACCCGTTAAGAATTTATAAAATTCATATTTACTTTGTGAGAATCAAATAATTCATATTACTAATTGTAATCTGATCTGCTAGTGTATCATTTCTAAATTTCTGTACTAGTTGAATTTACCATTTTTCTGTTCCGTTTTATTCCCAGAATTAGTGCAATGCATCATTTTTCTCTTGTACATAAACATATGTTCTTCTAGGTATTGGCTAAAATGTCGTCTCGTAAGACTGTTGGACGTCGTGCAACAACAAAGAAGCGTGCACAGAGAGCCACTTCCAATGTATTCGCAATGTTCGATCAAGCTCAAATCCAGGAATTCAAAGAAGCCTTTAATATGATTGATCAGAATCATGATGGTTTCATAGAGAAGGACGATCTTCATGACATGCTTGCATCTCTTGGTAAGATTCCCGTGTAATATATGTTCCGAATTCTTTCATTTGCATACTTAGTATTTGTGATATTTTGTACCATTTACCTTTTGTTAATCATTTCTTTCATTTTGTATTATGTTTATATTCCTTGCTGTTTCGTTAACTACTGAGATTTAGCTTTCTAATTTTAGATGTAAATTCGTAGATGTTGTCATCGGTAATTATTATTTTATTGTATTAAGTTGCTGAAAGTAGAGTTGAGCTTAGACATAAAAATCAGAAAATAACTTAAATTAACATATGGAGATTTTAAATTTCTAATTACTTTATTTTCCTAACGTATTGAGCATTTTGTAAACATTCAGTAAAAATTGCATACGTAAGGAAAATAGTTTCATAATGTGACAGCTTCGTTGATTGATTATATTTTTAAAAATTACATATTTATATAGGAAGTAAGTTTCATCTTAGTTTCATATTATAACTATGCTGTTAGATTATTCTCCATGTGTAGTAGTTAGAGATTGATATATGGCACTGATAATGTATGAGAATATAATAGAGTATATATTATTATTATATGTGTACGAGTAAAGGTGCGCTTGCTGACAGCAAGCAATTGAAAAATATATCTTTTAATAAAACATATGATTATTTGAAAGATTTTTTGGATAAGCGAATGCTAAACCTAAACCTTTATAAATAATCTATGACATTAAGAGAAATATAATCAGAATATTGAATAAATATCTACAGTGATTTAAGAACTTATACTGATGCAAACTAAGGTATTTTATTCTATGGAATTTCTAATAGATACAAATTTAATGTTTGTCTTACAATATTATAAATTAGCATTTCTTTACTGTGCTGTTGAGTTTATGGTTATCTATTGTATATTATTAAATAATTTGAAGTTTATTCTAGTTTTATTAATAACCAAATATTGTGTTTTTGGTAAGTGATAGCTGTACCTATTTCTTAGAATTGAATTTTTCTGTGGAACTTATGGTATAGATTCCTATTAATAGATGTTTTCCAAGTAAAAATTGTTGATTTATTTGATTTGTTGATGAAATTTATAATATGTTACCTATCAATTATGACTAACAATATTTATTTGAAATATCTCAATGTAGGTAAAAATCCCACTGATGAATACTTGGAAGGAATGATGAATGAAGCCCCTGGCCCTCTCAATTTCACTATGTTCCTCACCTTGTTTGGTGAACGTCTACAGGGTACAGACCCAGAGGATGTGATAAAAAATGCCTTTGGCTGTTTTGATGAAGATAATCAAGGACATATCAATGAAGAGAGGCTACGAGAGTTGCTAACATCAATGGGTGATAGATTCACTGATGAAGAGGTAATTAAATATTTGCTGGTTAACTTCTTGAATTTGATTTTTTAATTCTTTGAGGCTAGAAAATATGTTGATATCAAAAGTCTTAAAGTTTTATTTATTTGAGAAATTGTAAAAATCCTCTCATAAGAGAAATATTGTTTTTACTAGGGCAAATATAATTGTTTATAGCATATTGGCTTTTTTAATGTACTCATTCCATTTCGAAGATTTAAATGTATTTTTTCTAACAGGCTGGGATATTCTTTATTTGAGGTATATCCATTACGATGGCTTTTTATTTAAATTTTCTTTTAAATGATGTTATATATTATTATATTAATAAATATTAATTTTATTTTTGAATGGATAAGTGATTTATGTGAATTCCAAATTCTTTGAGTTTTAGGAATTTTATTAAGTGTTAATATGCAGTTGAACTGAAGCATTCTCATTAAGCTATCAATTCATCATGTCTTATTTAAAGATTTATCTTTGGACACAATTTTATTTGTTTAAGCTGATATCAATCAAATTAAAAACCTTATTTGCCTCTTATTAGTCTAAATTGAGACATTGAATTTTTACTTATATCTGGTCAGGACCTTAGAACTTCTTGAATGATGAGTTAATGAACAGCAATATAGCTTTCTATCTTTGGCCTTTCTCAATGAAGCCAGTATTAATTGCTGAAAATTCTCCCAGATGTTTTGAAATATTTTGAATTTAAGCTCTTTTAAGTTACATTATCAGAAAGCAGTTTTACAGTAAGCCATGTTTTTGTTGCTGAATTCTCAAGTAATTTGGCATCATGTTTTTCTAAGATTTAATGCATCTACAACTTAAGTGTCTTAAGTGATAGTAATACAAGATTTTATGAAGAACTTTTTTGTTTATTCGAAATGAAATTAATGTTATATTATGAACTAGAAGAAAGAGTTTTGTATTAAATTTCTTATAAAATATGATGTAATTGAGTGATAATTATAATTACCTTAGCTATGAAGCTTTTCATGGGAGCTTGTTTCAAATGCGACATTCATCTTTTGTTTTAATAATTCTGAAATTTCATGTCATGTCAAGGAGATTATTGCTTCAATGATATTTCTTTATCTTTTATAGGTGGATGAAATGTATAGAGAAGCTCCAATTAAGAGTGGGATGTTTGATTATATTGAATTCACTCGTATCTTGAAACATGGGGCCAAGGAAAAGGATGAGCAGTGATGGTGATGGCTTCCATCTATGGTTTCCATGTCCTCTTTTAATATTTTGTTGGGGAAATTATCTATTAAAATTCTATTTTGAATTATTTTATGTATCACGTTTTCTTTGCCACACCCTGAAATAGACTAATTTTTTTACTTACATGTTATATTTTACTGTTTATGAATTTGTTCATTAGTTTGGATTTAATGTTGCCAACCATTCCACTTTCTTTAGATATATTTAATGCTCTAAAATGCCTGTTAAGCTAACCTGGATAAAATGAAAGAATATCATATTATTATTAATGTGTATTATATTTAATGCGGTTTCCCAAAAAATGGGAAGTTTTGATATATTGTAAAAACTATACAAAAATACAAATTTTTTATGAATAGCTTTTTGTCTTATTTGGCTCTTTACTTTTGCAGAAGTTTTGAGGATTAAAGACTAAGATAATTGTACTAAGGTTTACACTTGTAATGTCATATTTGTTGCATGATTTTATTTTGTATCCCACTTAGCATTTTCTTTGTATTCTTTTTCATTTTTGATGCTAAATAAATGAGAATTTAGCATCTTTAAGGCTTTTGTTTATTACTGTTACAAATAAGAAAATTAAATTCTTGTTTATTTTAAGTATCAATACAGAAGTAACTTGCATACCTTGTTATTACAAAATAATTGTTATTGATGAGCCCATTTTCTTTTAATAGTTATATTTCAATATCATGAGACTAGCTCATATCTTATTATCTGCATTTGTTGACCTTTGAGAGTCTTGGGTAGCATGTGTTTTCAACTCTTTGTAACAGCAAAATTACATGTAGTGTTTAGCGTACTTTGATAACAATATACTGGAGAGTAAGTGGAGGAGAATTGATAGCATCAATGAATGAATATAAGGTTGGAAAGTGTTTGTGAATAATTTTCTTTCAAAAAAACTCTCATATTTCTTGCGTAGACTTGTAACCATTCATCTCCATCAAGGTTGAATCAGAAACTCATTTAGTGAAAAACTATATTAAGGGAATTCACAATTTTAAGGTCAGAAAACAATTAACTGATTTCCATTATGGATAAAATAAAGATTTTTGAAATGTTAATTTAAAAGAAAACTATCAACTTTTAGTGCGATGACGTGAATTATGTGATAGACTTGGTGATTATTAATTGGATTTTTAAGTATCCCTCGTCATTCCACCTTTAATCATGAAACTTTTTTATGTACATCTTACTTCGCTTTCAAATTCTAACTATCCAAATAAATAATTATTTAATTCATCTCTTTCATTAAGCATCTTTGAAGATCGACTAGTAATTAGGTTTACCCTTTCTCCGGCAACTGAGTGCACGGTAAAGAGAGCACAGATGTCTCAAGTTCGTTATTGTGCTGCCACTACTTGATTAAGAGTTGAATTTTCTCTGAAGGAGATCTTCAACGTGCTGCCCTCAGTCGGAGAAAGTATGAAATTGATTTTAAATTTCTCCGTATTATGATGCTCTTGCTCCTTTACTTGATGAACTACTCATCTGATACACTGGTTAAAAGTATAATATTCGGTCGAAGTTAGTAGATGGACATTCTGAAAAGTATTGTAGCAGTAATGTGACACCACACTGTTGGATTTTATTTCCGAACGTATTTGGCGCAGAGGCCATCATCAGGTGACTGATTAGAAATGAAATCTACAAATGTAAAAATTTACAGTATTGTTATTCTACTCTTCTGGTCCGAATTATATTATTATTATGTCCGAAGATGTTACGAATAAACACACATCAGATTTGGATGGACTTGCTGGTATTTCTTCTATTGGTTATAAAATTCTATTTTGGTTTTTAAATTTTAGATAATACCCGTAAATGTATAGCAAAACGATAATATTGAATGTGAAATCTATTCACTGATACGTGAAGAAAAGCTGAATTGTATCACAAATATTTAATTAACAGAATTTTAAAAAATTAATAACGTAATTGAATAGTCTTACAAACATTCTAACCATCCGAACAATGTTTAACCAGCATCAGTCACTGAGACACTAGCATACATTGAACATTAACTTCCCTAAAACTGAAACGTGGTAAATCCCCAAAATTTAAAAAATAAATTTATATCAAATGCTATGAAAGAAAAGTTCCATTCGCCTGACGATGACATACAAGACTATATTAGATTCTAAGGTATAGAAGAAATTCATAATAATTCTATCATAATGCAATTGATAGTATGTTTTACTTACAAGTTAATTGTAATTGATAATAAATGTATGATTATATGTCCATAGTTAAAATCTAGAATATATTCCAAAACTGCATCACTATGCATATAACTTAAAGTTAGTATTTCGTTTACCTACATAACTTCTTTTACATTGCCACATGTCCTTGATGTTGATTAATTGACCAGTAAAGTTACTATCATCATGTAGGTTAAATTATTATCTTAATATTAGGAAATAATCCTTTTCAACAGTTTTCTATGTTTTTTAAATTTTTGTATCATAAAAAGTTTGGTTGGTATAATTCCATCACAATTCAGAAGGTATATTAAATTACCTGAATGAATTACAAAAGAAATATAGATTTTCATAAAACAGCTATGGTTTAACTGGGAGAATAAGTTCACTGTTTTTGGTTTTTGAGTTTAAGTCAACCTTGCTTCCTTATTATCATATGAGCTTGCTGCTAGAGATAAAATCATACCTCACAAAACTCTAAGAGAATTAATTAGTTAAGGTATATCAATATCATAAAATTATATTATTAGGGTATTAAGGAAACATGAATGAGCCAAACTAGGTCCAGTTTCATTAGCTTAAATCATGTTTTATATGTATTTATTTTTATTTATGTGAACCTGTCAAAATATTTTGAAAATCTTCTTGACTTTTCTGTCTTTTTTTATTTCTCAACATTTTTAATCCAAAAAGCAAAAAATGAGATGATGAATAGGATACATTTTTTCAAATTAGAAAACTATTATTTTGTTGAAAGAAACAATCATACCATGTAAGATCCCAGAATAGTATGGTATTGTGATAACAATAATGAATCTAATCATAAGAGCAATGACTGCACTGAGACTTGTCTCTGAAATACATAAGATATTATTGTTCTACAAGTTGAAAATAGTGACAAATATTATATTATGGAAGGTAACACGCTTCAGAGATACTTTTTAGTGAAAATTACATTCACCAGAATCCTGCATAGATGGCAACAGATAATAATATATAGATATGCTTCTGAAAAGACATATGCATATACCCTTACTGCTCTAGCTCCAATGTCCAGGATGTACATAGACAATCATACCTCTCAAAGTGCTAAATGATACTGTATTACTCTATGGCTGTAGTATGTTGTAAAATATAATTTTAATATCATTTGATATATGTATATATATAAATATATATATATATATATATATATATATATATATATATATATATATATATATATATATATATATATATATATATATGTAATTTAAATTATCCTTGATTGTGTTAAAAATGTGGTTTGATCATAACAAAGAATAAACTGTCATCCTCACTAATTATAGCCTTACAAGCGCTTAATTTGATCATAAAACCAGCATTACAATGTCAATAAAATAATTTAAAGAAATCAAAACTCATAAATTTATTAGAAGTTCAAGATCACCAGGTATTATTAGATGTGAGCCTAAGTATATTTAAAGTCTCCTATGTCTAGACTTTGAAAGCTTAGATTCCTTGTTCACATTTTCCAAGTCTAACTTAATTAGCACTTTCATAAACTATATTCATTAATAAAAAGACATTGGCATCAAAATCAGTCAAAATTAAAAATTATCATTGTTAATTATTTCCAAGATCCTATATCAATTGTCAAAAATGAACATATATTCTTGAATATCTAAGGAACTGAAATTTGAATATTAGTAAGATGTATTGCTGGCCTCGGTGGCCGAGTGCATAGCGCATTGAGGGCTAGTGCTCTAAGTTGAGATCCCAGGTTCGAGTCTTGGCGGATCGGAAAATTTTCTGGTATGGAATGGGATGTATTTGTGTTCGTCCGTAGGGGTTAAATATAAGAGTGGTCTATATAGACTAAATTTCAATAAAGGCAGATTATTATTATTATTTGATGGAACTTCACGATTTATAAACCAGGAAACTTTACAAAATTTCTAGGAAGACAACTCTGAGGTATTACTTTTGTTGAACACCTTTTGTGCATAAGTATCACAATTTTTACACAAGTTTAATTAAAGAGTTGACTTTTTCAAAATATTAAGTTCTGTATCTGTATTATCCAAGAACTGAGGTGGTATAGAGATGAATTCATGGAATAACTTAAAGAAGCAGGAAGAGGCATAATTAGTGTGCAAAAAACTGTGTATAAAAGAACTCAAAATTGGAATGAGAATAGCTTTGGTTATTCTTACACCAATTAAATATTTTATCATCAAATATGGACTAGAGAATAATCTGTAAAAATTTACAGAAATAAAACAGAATAAATAGATTCTTCCTCTCTAACATCTTCAATTAATTGGTAGAGGATACTGAGGTTAAAACATATTTATTTTGTTGTAATACAAAACAGGAGAAAGTGAGGATAGCAGCAAATGTTGACTCTTCAACCTTGAGGGGCGCCAGGGAACTGCATACCCTTTAGGTCATGTGACATTTATGCACACATCATGCTCTTACCTTAGCCCTCTAGTAGAAGGCCACTGTTTTCCTCTTTTCTGTATAGGCAATCAGAAATACAAACTGGACAAACTGAACACTGAAACAAGAGAAACATAAAAAATAGATATGATTAATGTGATGTAAGAGAGAGAGAGGAATCACAAATGAGAAAGTGGATGGAAGTAGAAAAAAATATGAGAAAAGAATTTGTGATTGTTTGGTATAAAAGGCAAATTAAAGATGAGAGTCATAATTTTTTGTTTGATCAAATTATATATGAAATTAATAATTAATGTACTTCTAGAAAACAGTAGTTTCTAAATTCGAAATCATTAATACTTTCTATATGTAAAGTGCACAAAATATGGAAAATATTTTGTAAGAGTAAATAATAATAATGATAGTTACAAAGTGTAAAAAACAGCAGCAAAGAATACTTGCTGTTACATTTTTTGTGCTATTTATATATTTTTTACAAATATATCAATCACTATTAATCACAAGTATTATTGAGAAATAAGAAAAGATGTAACTGAGATATTAACATAGAAATCAAACATCCATGATTTTCATTATACAGACCAAATATTGCTTCTTCTTTTGTTAAAAATAAATTAACAGTAAAAGTGTTACCAAATCAAATGAGTTTTCATCATAATAAAATCATCATGAACCAATAATATTTAAATAAAACAACAACAATCGCCTCCTTCTCAATGTCCTCCCATTTGATACATCCCCTTTGAGGTTGACGAATAAGAATTAACTTCATATACATATATATACACACACACTCACGAGAAGATAACAATACACACCCATGGAAATTGTAAATAGACCGACCTACTCCCAACCATCGGTAGAATCCTTTTAACATCTGCATCACCATCTCTCACTTTAGGAACGTAAAATTTTTTGGGCTGAACTCACGGATTCTTTAGATAATATACATGTTTATTAACAGGTAAAAATGGAATTCGTGGTCTAGTCTTCGATTAAAAGTGAAAAAATCATGAATGTAATTTCTATTTGCCTCAAAAGACCTCATCTTTTTACAATGTTTAATGCGGGAAATCAAGAAAAAAACCTCGTTCCCCCCCCAAAAATGCGTTGTTCTAATTTTCGGGTTTTTAAAATGATTAATTCGAAACCATTGATACATTTTTTATATATATTGTCAGTGAAATTACATATTTCCATAAAATACTTAGATTGAAAGGATTATGAGAGTTTTGATAAACCCAAGATTTAATTATCTCCAAAAAATTTTCAAGTCCAAGACTTTTTAGACAGTAGTGATGCTTCTGAAGAGAAAACTATAATTCATTTCATTTGCTATCATGAAGGAAACATGGTAATCAAATCTATCCTTTGGAAAATGATATTTTCGTATAACGAAGGAAGGGCAGATCATAAAAAATATTTATAAGCGACTATACAATTCATTTCTAAACAAAGTGCTTGACCTACAACTAGTAAAATGAACTGGATATTTATTACTCTTGAAAAATCCGATGCCCGCTATTGTAAATGAAAAACGCACAGTTTTAATTTCTATATTATTCTTATTTTATATGCAAGAGATGTCTCAGAATTGCAATTTTTATATAAGTAATGAAGTTCTTTAACTTGTAGAACCTTGAATTTGAAATTTAAACCAATTTTTTAGTGTTAATAAATGAAACATTTTCATTCTTTATCCTTTAACAATTTTCGTTTTGATCCAAATATTTTTAATTAGATGGTACCACATTATATTGTTAGTCAGTAATCACGTTGATGAGGAAATGCCCTCGTTGTGGTGCGGCTGCGTTTCAACGAATCCTCACAGCGACGCTACTGTCCACAAATAATATCTCTGCCCTTTTTCTCTCACTCGATATTTTTTCAATTTCATGATATTCAATTCTTATAAAAAATAGATAAATAGTATGAACTCAAAGATTAACTTTTCATGCTATAAACGACTATGTCAACTATTAGTTGGATAATCTTGCGGTCGTTCAGTAAACCTAAATTTAAAGAAAATATTTAAAAATATGCAATCATGGTCAAAAGGGCAAATATTTATGGATTTATTTCAATTAAGCACAACGAAATGCATATTTTATCTTATATATATCATTCATTTAAACTGTTTATGCTTTGTTCTATCCACAAGGATTGTTTCAGTTTATTTTAGCTTCCCTCACTTGCTACGGTATTCACAAGCTCTTTGTCGAGGGTTAAACACAAAGAATTTAAAGGTTATTATAAGGATTATTCCTTTATATTTTCCTTATTCTAGATAATCTGGAAATTGAAATCCTTTTTTACTGCAAAGCTACTAGTACCCTTTTTGGCAGCTTTTTATTACATAGATCGCAAGGCTTTCTTTTCGATTTACGCATCAATGAGTCCGATCTCTTTGATTATTAGTGTATCCGCCGTGCTACTGCTTCCAAAATCATTTAAAGCGTGTCGAAACAGGTGCTGAAGAGATACACCACTGTTAAAAGCGATAGCATAACACGTCGCATCTGTTATTAGAACTTACTTAGTTCGGAAGAAGCGTCTTTTGGAGATTCCCCAAGTCACTGATCGGGGAATGTTACTCGGCTACACCATTGATTGGCATCGACTGAAAATGATCTACAGTATCAAACTAAAAGGAGATGAACATATTATCATTATTCACCCTCGCTGCCTAGCAAATGAATCGGGGATCTTGGATCTCTGCTCTTTTCTGGCGTTGTTCCTAAATTATTAAGTATAAAATTATTATATTTACGTATTCATATCTTATATTTACTACTAATTTTTATAAAATAACAAAATATGTATAATGTAGGACTAAGTTTACCATTTTATCGGAATTTGAGTTAGCGATCACAATTCCATACACAACAAGGCGTTTTGACAATTAGCATCGTACTTAAAGTGACGTTGGTAATATATTTTTACCCGTTTTGCATTCAGTTCTTTCATTTAAATTTAGAAAGTACCAAAAATACGTATTTGAATTTTGTAAAAGCTGAATATATTCAGCTGGAGTTAATAATATCATGTATATATACCTTCTATGGAATGTACCTAAAAATACTTCTTGAAGGAGCAAAGATGAGTTCTGCGAGTAGGATGTGAACATCATGAATATAATTGAATGGACACTGAGTCCCTTATGAGGAATTGTGATTGAACTTGTTTATGGCATCTGGTATTCAGTAATTTTCGTTTGTCATTAATTATTCCTAAAACGATGTTAGTTAAATGACTGTTTATTTAATTAAAAATTCCCACCATGAAAATATTTTTAAGTTTGGAATGGTTATCTGAATCAGTAACATTGAGTAAAAATCATCCATGGGTAAAATTAAGCCATCCCAGCAAAGAGTTATACAAGAAAAATAATGATTATTAAAGTGATGAATGCCTTATTTAAAATAAGATCAATTTCCTTTGAATGCAGCTGAATCGCTAATTGTGTATATACGTTTGTTGTCTTGAACAGGCATATCTTACTCCTGTTTGCTACTAGTTAGCACATTCTTGCTTCTGTTTCATTTAATGTATTCGTGCACTTTTCTAGTATATCTCTTTGATTATCTACAGTATAATTCCTTACTTTCCTACTCAATCGTTTTCCCTAGATTCCAGGATTTTGGCGGGAGATGATGGCGCCTTCCTCTCTCGATCAATACACTGCGCCTGCGCTCGTCAATTCTCTTATTGCATCCTCTTCTGAGAACAACCACTCCCCATAAGGAATATAATGTAAATTGCCTTAACCCAGCTGAGTCCTTCATTATCATTGCTTTTCCTCGTTTGTCCTACAATATCCTGCATTTGATAGCACTTATCTTTGCCCCCCCCTGAAAACCACGCTACATTAAATTGCAACAAAAATGGACATTTTTAAACGAATGGATGTATCAAAACTTTTAGGGATCTATATATTTTATGGCTTACTATTATACTCTGATGGGAGGATTGGATAAAAGTCGTCGAATAATTAGTCATGGCATTTTAAAAATATATATAACGTTCATATTATATTTTAATTTACTTTCCTAATTTATAATTCTAAACGAGGAAAAATTCAATGGTTATTTAAAATTTGTTTTTAAATGTTAAAATTGTAAGTTGATTTTAGTCTACCTTATGTAGAAGTTCATAATGGTACAAATCCTCAACACTACATGATGTATTTTTCTATTCTGAAATTTATTTCTATTCTGAATATTCATCAAAGGGTCGGAAGGTAAATTTCAACTTATAAGATGGAAATTAATTTTCCGTGTTCATTATTGTGGAAGGTTATCTTTTCATTATGTAGTTATTTAAGTAGTTCAGACTTTATGTCTGTGACTAAAGAAACATAAATATAGTACAAATAACCCGAAGACATTCAACTTTTATTACTTTTTCAGTAAATTATATTTTCTTGTTTTAAAACAGAAATTATTTATCAGAATTCTTAATTAAGTATTATTAGATTGTTCTATCAACTTGTAGTTATAATCCAAGTTATTCTTACTTTGTTTCTATATTTGCCGTTCAATTATTTTCTACTTACTTATTCAAACCCTTAATCTTCTTCTAACTTGGGAAAGTTATTTGTAATTAGATATTATTATGAGTATGACATAGCTTTAATTACAGTTATCGGAGGCAGAGATTATCTGCAGCAATATATTTAAAGTCTTAGTCTTTGCTTTTAAGTCTTAGCGTATGCTTTCAGTTATATTAAGAACTAAAAAAACGCCAGAGAAATAAATGAAAATAAGTGATTGTGATAAAAGAGAGGATATTAATTATATTTTTAATTAATCATTAAATTTATGTGAGGTATTAGAATCAAATAACAACTGTAACACCTTCAAGTCTCACAATTTAGTATACATTTTTATTTTCGTATTTATTTATTTGAATGATATTTATGGTGGAGAAAACAAGAAATTCACAATTCAGGTCATACTGATAAAGGTTATAGCGTACTGCATTACATCAAGAATAACTTTTTTTTTGATATTTTTCGTTATGTTAGCACTCACGAATCGTTCCTATTCGTAATGACGATAAAAAGTTTTCATTCCAAGCATTTGCTTTTTATCTCTCGGATATTATTATCTACTACTTTTCCTCGCAATCCTTCCATTCATCTTGGGATTACGACTTCCTTTTGTATTCATATTTTTAGATCATTATAATCCACTTACACCCAATCATCTGCATCCTTCTAATCCCCTCTCTTGATTTGAACGTTGGTATCTCTTGGATGAGATTTTGGATGGATCAAATTTTTAATTGGATTTAGTTTTTAAGATTAAGATTTATCTTCCTTTGAGATACTTTCAAATGTATTTGTGTTTGTTTTAATTTCCGGAAGGGTGCGCGTGTACTTAAAGGGAGTTCCTGGGCCGAGTTTCAGATTCAGAAGCATAGGGAATATTCTTAGAAGTGCCAACAAATTTTCTGAATCATTTGTATTAGGTAAATATGGTATTTTTACGCACCTATTGTTGACAGTCTTTTGGCTACACATTCAGTTTTCGGCTATTTTGCATTAAAAATTCAGAATTCTACCAGTGGCTCAGATTCATCCGAAAAGCAGTTCAGTAAAATGTAGATACAATATTAAGCAAAAAGTGTTGAAAGCGACTATATAGTGGGAATTTCCATGGAAAATTAAATTGATTAAATTCGCAGAGTACTTTAGTAAGCAAAACATATGTGTTCAACTTTTACGCTTTTTGCAATCCTAAGATTTAAAACATCATATATACTCTTTCACAGCTTATCTAAGATTTGTTAATAAGATTCTAAAAATTGTCCCGTTGTCTGATATGGCCGTCATAATTTTTCTTAAAATTTAGCCATATGAAATTTAATTAGTATCGGTAAATTTCTAATCTATTAATTTTCTTGTACCATTATTTTAACGTAGCATTAATCTAAATGAGAAGATTAAAATATTTCTCCCATTTGAAAACCGGCTGCATAATCTCAAGGATAAGCTGATAATTACATTCCGCGGATCATTAAATTTGCGTTTATGGAAATTTTTATGGTTTTTTCTTTATTAGAACCTTATATTCAATCAGTATATAGATGCTCTTGAAGAATTCCTTTTTTCGATAAAATTGGTATTAAAAAGATTGAGATGTAAATGAAAATATGTATTGCATGAGAAAACAATGTCTGATCGATGATGGATATTTTCAATTTAATTAAAATATCATTCAATAAAATATTGCTTTTTTGAATATGGCAATGAATTGTATGTAATTGTAACGTATATGTAATGCATAAGGTCACTTCACAGAGTAAATCAATCCTTCTGATCTTGTATTACCAAAATAAGAAATATATTTATATATTTTACGTGTTAAATAGGTGTATATACCCTTTACTTAATCTCTTCGAATCGAAGCGGGTGAGAAATTTTAATGAAAAATTTTCTTTAACCACTGACCGCAATGTAATTTCAATTTTTGTCATTATTAAGTATCGAACCAGGATTATCATTTGGTTAGCATGCTAATCAAATCACGGCTGAGGAGGAAATATCAGGGTGTGGATGTTTATGACGTCCGTTGGTAATTTTAATACCACACTGTAACTGTCCGAAATGGATGTTTGTGCGGTCTTTGATGATAATAAAAAATAGAACTCCAGTTCTTTGAATAAACGGTATCCCAAATTGATTTTTATCTTAAAATATATTTATATTACAGTTTTGCAGAATAATATGTACTAATAAAATAACCAAAAAATATTCCCGTAAATTATTAATATATTTTATAACCTCTAAAATGTTATTAGTATTCTTTTGATGAATAAAATTCTATTCGAATCTATTAATTCTATGAATAATGTATTTAAAGAAAAAGGTTTCCTAAGACAAAAATGTTAACTAATAAACGCAGATTATACTTTGTTTCATCTAATTTATTTCAACTCATCGCTTTGTTAAAACTTTAATTTGTCGAATTTTCCGTATGCAGATTCATTGTAAATAAAAATTCTTCCATTTGAATATTTTTTCCTCACTAACAAAAACCTATCTTATCAGTTAGTTATTTTTGTATTCATCTCGCAGAAAGGTTTTACTTCGAAAGATTTGAGCTGCCGCCTTCATGAAGTGAAGTGTGAAGCGGCGTGTGATCGCTTGAAATGGCTTCTCGTAAGGACGACACTGGTTGAGAGGGATTACTATCTCGATGGGCGGAGCTTCTCTCAGAGCGATTGATTTTTATGTCGGGGGCCATTAGACGATCGCCCTTGGCCCTCTTCCTTTCACTTTAAAATATCCTTAGTGAAAGCGGTCCCCACCTCTGAAGTCGGCACATCTACCCTTTAACTCAGGAATATATTCAGGTGAAAGGGAAGGGCTTTTGTTTCAACGGATGAAACAATGTCGCTGTTCCAAGAGAGTCGTCATTTGCCACAAATTGCCTCCTACCAATACACCCGGACAATACGTTCCACCATTTGCCCTCCTCTATCATAAGCTTCCCCACTCTTTAAATATATACATCTCATCCTCACTATCATTTTCCACCATTGATCGATCGAACCTTTTTTCACTCATACCAGCGCCCTTTCCGGAAGTTCCGCTTCTCTCACATATATACACTTCAATGTGTGCTTAAAATATAAACGCTCTTATTTGATCGATATTAGCCGAACGAATGTCGATTGTGAGGATGGGGTGAAATTTCACTGTCTCCCGCCGAGTGAAATACATCTTCCATTGCCTTTATAGCGGCTTCTTCCGAAGGGTCGAACGGATGGATGTAAAAGTAGCAAATGGGAAGCACGTGGGTTCACGAAGGGGAGGTTTGAGGAAAATAGCTTTATAGTCGACGAGTGAGTATGTGCGGTTAATTACCCTCCTTTAAACAAGGAGATTACACGTTCCCTCTTTCCCGAGTGTGAAAACAGTCTTCAAGATAGACATGGATGTTATTCCCTGTTGGGAAATAACTACGGAAAAGGGATTTTCTTAGAATATTCCATAGGTTTCCTTTACTGGATATTCGGCTCCTCATCCCCTTTAAGCCACTTTCCTGCGGATCGCGAGATTCCATTCGCGGAAACAGTGAAAGGTTCGTTCGTAAGAAAAGGCTCACAGCTGTTCTGTCCCCGCACAGTTGGCAATCCTGGCCATCAATACGTGGACTGCGCGGAGCAGAGAGTGCGGCAGTGGGGGGAGGCGCCCCATTGTGAGTTAAGGAGCGTGTTTGGGGGAGACGGTTGAAGGCGTAGTAGTGCTACTGACGATACCGCAGATACGACTTCTTGAGAAAGAAAATAATAGTGTCCGAAAAGTCCCACATCTAGAAAAACGTATTAAACGCTAAGGTGTTGAGAACGATAACCACTTTGCAAGAATTATTCCTCGACTCAATACTGTCGAACCAAAATACCCTTTCGCTACTGTCCTATCCGATCTCTCTCCCATAGGTCTTCTACGGCAGCTGCCACATCTCCCAAATCTCCGCACTTCTCCCCTTTGAGGGGTCCTCCCATTTGGTAGACCCCTCCTACTCATTCCCCTGTCACTAATCCCGCCTCCCGACAGTTTCAAAACAGACTCCTTGGGTCGCGGACCTACGAAAGGAAATTCATAACGAGCTCATTGTATTTTTTTCCTTAAATTCCTTTTTTTACAACATTTTTTGTACGCCAAATCTTAATCTGCCATTTTTTAAATGATATTCCGCACACTTTAGCGCTCTAGCTCCCGCCGACTGTGAAAACAACGGATGTTGAATCTGGTCTTATCCTACCCTCACGGAAGATTGATTCGACCCACGTGCCACTCTGTACCTCACTTCAATTTGCAAGTTACCCATTGTATTCAGCACCCCACGAATTTTCCCGCCAATCCTTCCCTCTCGATCACACGAACGCCCGTACACGACACACGCACGCACTCCACAGCCGCTCTTCCTTTCCCGCTCTCAGGGCGACCCGCGCAGACGCGTTGTGTGCCCGCCAATTTGTCTTTTTTCCCTTTTTCGAAGGAAAATCTTTTGTCATCCTCCCTCTCCTGCTCGTGTAACGACCGCTGCGACACCCTCTGCCGGTCCCCGTGCTTCCTTCCCATCCCGCGGATGCCGGTGGCGCCGCCGTCGACGACGGCACCCGAATGATAGCGGAGCCGTAGGGGAGAGTGCGGAGGGGAGAGGTGAAGCGCGTGTGTTCTCGGCACTTCCAACTCGTCGTGTGGCGTGAGAGGTCGTTCTGCTCAGGAGAGAGAGAGAGAAATAAGGGAATTTACTCATTTATACCACGAACGCAGTGAAACGAAGAGCTGAAGGATTGAGCAAGGGAGTCAGGGGTCAAAGTTCACCTCTCCCCTTGGGACCTTTCCCAGACGGGGAGAGAAGTGGTGTTGTTTGAATTTTTCAAACTGCCTTCTGTTGATTTTGCTGTCACGGTGCAGCACCTGTGTGGTGCTGGTGATGGAGACTCAGTAATTGGAGGTGGTTTTAATCAAGCACTTTTCCTGCTCCGCGTTGGCGGTTTCCGGCTCCTGGGATTCACTGTTTTGAAGGTCAGTCTGTTCACTTATGTCAGAGGTGATCCGGAAGTGCTTAACCTTTCTGCGATTCCTGGAACTTAGCACTTTTTATGTAGGCCGGTGAATAGGGCATGTAATCGGAGCTCTTTACTTCACTCAACATCGAGGGCTGAATGGGGTATCGATAGCTATGGATTCGTGGAAGAGGTAGGGAATAAGGAAAAGAAATATTTTTTTACACTCGCTCGTATTTCATGCGCTAGAACCGTCTCTTTAGATTCGTCGCTTTTTCCAGTGTTCACGGGAGAATCTTCGAAAAATAAACCTACCTAAATAAAAGTTTACTGCTCTTCTGCATTGTATTTTAACTTGTGGAAATTAGTATTCCATCCTTTCTTATCTTCGATCGGCAGTTAATAATATGATATTATTTCAGTGTTGTGAAAATTTCAGTCAAATTTAGTTTCAGGATAAAATATTTCTCAACACCGCCATCAAATTTATGAATTCATTCTCTCAGCTATGAAATCTATTATTTATGTGCCCATTTCTATGGTTGGGGCTAATCAATTCTTTACTAAAATGTTGATAGGGTAATTTTTTGCAGATTTTTTACTTTATTGTCTTCTTTCTTCATTTTTATGCGACTATTTTTGCATTTAAGTTACATTTTTATTAGTACAGATGATTACCGTTAAGGGAGTGTTTGTAAACAAATCCGCCATAGCGCTGTTATTCTTTGAACTTCCTGATTTACATATAGCATTACATTACAATTTTTAAACGTTAAATAAAAGAAATTAAAGAGTAATTTCAACCAGTTTGAGTTATTATCGACATATTTTTGTACGAATGATATTTTACATCCTTTCACACGTCTTCATATTAAGATCACTGTAAAAATGTTATTTCATATAAAACTATGACATTTTAATGTTTAAAAAGAACTGAGGATTTTGCAAAAGAATACTGCCTTTACGGAAATCTATTATTCTCTTTTGTTTATATTTGAGTTTCTCGTTAAGCGTAGCACCTAACTGGATCGATTTATAGTTCTAGTTCATGTGTTCTCTAAATTTATTTACAATTTTGTAGGTATGTATTTTTTAATCTCTAACCAAACAATAGTTCCAATTCGTTGTTTTCCAATAATTATAATTTATATTAAAATGTTACTTAAAGAAATTCTTTCAGTAATTAAAGCAAATCCTAAGTTGAAATTGGTATATTTTACTTTCGACGGAGGATAATTGAATCAAAAAAGGTGTTTATGTGCGCAGAGAAAACTCTGTCGATATTATTATGGAACAAGAAGATTTTTTTATCTATTAATTTATTCCTCTGTATAGGGTTATGGATGATACACCAACTTAAGGTAATTATGTTTTGTGGATAGGATAGTAATAATAATCACAAAGTATCTCTCGAGAAGAATTGTAATCTACAAATTTATTTACTAATTGCATTCTAGGAATCAATTTTTCATAGCAGTAACATAGGAGAAAATGTATGTAAAGTAAAATATATGTGAAACTATTAATACTTAGCAAATTTATTATTTTAGTATTGGATAATATATTAAAGTCATGTATTGTAGGTACTAATTCGAAGGATCTTAAAAGAAAGCCTATACCGTTTTTTTGTTCATTTAAGTAGAAATATTGCTGAAAGCTTTCCATTCGTTTTCCAAGAAGCAGATTAGCAAGAGAGTATTTCATTTTCCTTAGGTAGTGGAATTTGATTTTTATCGAGTTATTCGCCTTTTGGTTGCAAATGGATTCCATGACAAATATTAGCTCCGTTATGCGTGATAATAGGGTACTGCTTATATCCTCTCCTCCCTCAAATTCGTATTGCGTAGCAGAGATAAAGGCCTTTTTACGACGGAGTATCATTATGAATTGCATCACGGTAATTTTATGGGAGCAATCATTGAGTACAGATGTTGTTTCAAATTCACTCTCGGAATGCTTGCCAAAAATTGTTTGATAAGGACTAGTTATCCGTAACCTATTGCTCCTTGTTAAGTTCAAATAAAGATTAGTCTTAGATGGAATCGTGGATGATGTTAGTCTTTCTACGTAGGGTTTGCCATTACAGGTTTCTTCTATTTTATCTTCATAAGTGAAAACTTTCCTATGCAAAATTTTATTCAGCATTAATTGTAAGGCATATTTCAATTAAATGTTCACCTATGATAATGTAGTAATGGTCAACGACTTTGCCAAAGCTATTATTTCCTTTTTTGGTTACATTATCTTTCTCAGGTATTTATATAAAAATAAAATATCTCACATTATTTTCCCATCAAACGTTGTCTTATATCTGTGAATGCAATGACTGTACGGTTTACTTACATTAAGAAATACGGTTTTTGAAGACTTTTTTGCAATAAAGAGATGCCATGTAGAATAAGATTATGGAAAGAGTAAGGATCAATTATTGTTTAGAAAGGCCACTTCCGAGGATATAAGTAAGGTTTTCCAGGAAAATACGTAACCAGAAATAGCTCTTCGAGGGAATACTTCCCATTCATCAGGCTTATGTTTCAGAAAGGAAATCAGGAAGTCGATACGAAACGATGTCGATCTCATACTTTGTCGCCGACCAAAGGAGTCATTCTAGTTTGTGAATCAAAACTGTAAAAATCACCTGATATCCGTCATAACCATCGCGTTTGAACTACATTCGAAAGAGATTAGTACTTCCGTTAACCGTGACTATCAAAAGTTTGAAATTTCACCTCGGCCGCCAATTTCTATTACAAATAGAACGAAAACAATCTCGTCCCATTAAACCCTGCGAGTCACCGCCCACGAGATAAGGAGACCTCACCATTGAGAGCATCCTGATGAGGGAAGAAGTTCGAAAATTGTGTCGATGATCGTGTCCACGAACCACGGAGTAGCTCTGCACGCGTGAGCTCCCCGTCGCATGGCAACAGTATTCTCTTTCGGATATGGAATCTTACTACCGCGCATTATTGTCAGAGTGACTTTTAAAAAGTCGATTGACGGGCCATAATTGTAACATGTAAATTAACAGGACAAGTGAACATCCGATTTTACTGGGAATGATCAAATACACGAACATTCGCATCCATTGTCGATTATGTACTCTTGTATACATCGTTTGTTTGTTTACCATACGGCAGCTGATGAAAAATTCTGTATCCGGAAAAGTGACATGTATACTTGATTATATTGAGATGATATCATTGCTAAAGATGGTCACAACTATGTCAAACAGTAATATCAACTACCCATAACTGTTCCCCTGATGTTTCTTCTATGAACACATTCGGTGACTAAAATGTCATTAATGACTGGTAGATAAACGTCGATCGGTTTCTATTTATTGCACAGCTCTAAACTACTTAACTACGAAAACAGTTCATTATTCCAGAATTAATTCCAAAATAATTGCATGGCAAATATTCCTTGTTTCAACCTCAGCTGTGGTTTTAAAAACTAGTTGTATTTTTCTTCTCTCCAGTGTTAATAAACCAAGAAACAACGCTGTAGAGAAGAAAATAACTAAATATATTCTTTACTAGTTTATCATACATTATCGTCAATGGAACAGGAAAAACAGCAACCATTTCATCCTCTCCCAAAAGTACAACGTTCGTTAATAGTATATAATCGATCAAATCTGATGTTTCTATGCAAACAATCCGTCTTTGCTCTTTAAGGTTCTGATCAGTTAATTTCTACTTTGGGATTACGCGTCATAGTGAAGGTAACCACTCCTATGAATCGTGGGCGTGAGAGTAACGGCCGTTTCCAGGTCTTTGCGTCGCATTCGGAGAGATAAATTTCTTTTTCATCATTGATGGAAACTTGCTAAGCAGCAGTTATAAAGGTAAAATATAGAAAATATAGAGTTTTCCCTTTTTCGTTTTCTTATCTTTTATTATTCTTCCAGTTTTGCTGCTCACGATTTTTCTCCTTAAATATCTCCTAATTGAATTGTTTCGGTGAGCTACGGCTTTAGAATAAATAATATCTTAACTCTAATTGACACGAGATCCAATTTTTACTCTTTAATTTGTAATTTTTCGATTATACCTTTTGAATGTAGTTTAAAATTTATTTAAAATTTATTATAAAATATTTTATATTATATAGCTGATTGATTCTCTTCAACCATCACGATTCTTTCGGATGGATGTTTACCTTTTGGCATAAACACTAATATGCTATGTGAGAGCATTGATGCTATTGTGTCCATTATTTCGTCTCATTCATCCTTTTGAGGTTCATCTTTGGATTCAATGATGTTCCATGAATTTCCGACCTCATTTTCTCTTCTTTTGTCACTGGGCAACCAGGACACAGCGAATGTGTCTTCTTCCGTCTATTGCCCTTCCGTTTCCTCATTTTTAGAAAGTCGAGGATTATCTATGACCGTGATATATTACAGATGCCGAGAGTGATAATCCGTTCAACATTTCAAAATTAAGAATAAACCAAAATATGCATTTACAAGAATCGGTATCCGTTCTTGAACTATGAGCGTCAATCCTTTCAATTTGAAGATTAACATGTGTCTATGAAGTTAAAAATAATCATTTCACTTCCTACAGTTCCTGTGAAATAACTTTTATTCTTAAATATTGAGCTACGAGGGAACACAATTATTGTGGTCCAAGAAATTTATAGAGAAAATTTGCTTCCCTTCATCGCTAGGAGTATGTTTAAATCGTGTCCTAAAATGAGACTTCTAATTCTGAAACTAATACGGAAATTTTTTATATATTTCTTTCTTCTTAAATAATATTTACAACTTTATTCTGATACAAGAATTCCATTCATGGCGAATGAAATACAAAATACGCTTTAAAACGATGTGCAATACTATAACAATTCCCGTGCTTAGATTGGAATAAATATTTTAAAATATTAAATCTGAATTAGGAATGAATTAAGAATGATGGATATATTACGATATTTTCTTCTGTATGTAGTCAATATATTACGATTCGTTATATTGTACATTTTTATTCCGAGTAATGATGTAAAAGTTCTATAATACAATACCGGCTGATCTTATTCATAAATATTTTAATTGAAATATCAAGTCCACCCTTTCATAAATGTTAACATCGTTTAAATAAATAAGTATACATATTTAATAAATTTACCTATACAAGCAAGTGAATAATACATTTATTAATTTGCTCGTATATGTACATTTCGTTGAAATTAATACTCATTTTTACAAAAATATTTTAGACTTAAAAATAGGGCCCTTATGGTAAGGCGCAGTTTTAAATTTATGCTCGCTCTCTTCTATATTGTCTCCATTCAAGCATTAATAATTTTATTACTGCAACTTAGTCCCTACTTTACAGAAGTGAATCAGCAATTGCAATTTCTTCCTCCAAAATTAAAGGAGACATAATAAAATTGATATCCTCAATTTATACATTAAATTAAAATATTAACTCTTCAACAATATATAATACAAATCCATGATTTATGGATGTGGACAGGAGTCTATATTTGAATAAATTAATTCAACACATTAGAGATATTTTGACAGTTCAATCAATGGCTAAATACTCGTTTGGTTACGTTGATGACAATTAGGGTATTATGATCGAAGTGAATCGAAAGTATCTCATAATTCAATGTTATACCATGTGTTTTTAGTTTCAATTACATTGTTAATTGTGTGATATTTCCTCGTATTTTTTGTTGAAATTTCTTTAGTTATGCTTAAGGAATGTGGATATTATGAAAGTGACCTATCGTATCATGGCTTATTATTAAGCCATTATAATTCATCCATTGTAATCATCGTGACTATTAAAATAATGTATAATTTATCCTGAAGTAGAAGTATACCTATATTTTTACGATTCCTCCAAGTAAATCTAAAAAAAATTCATTAGAAGGCTATTCAAGTTATTGAAAATTATTTACCTTTATGGCACTTCGCTCAGTTTAAATTCGATTTGAAAAACTAGATTTCCTAGGTTAAATTTTTAAAGTAGCTATTATTTAAGGGATAAGTTCTGTGGAATTGATTGCATGAAGAATTTGAAAAAATTCTGTGAAATTCCACGTGGAATATGAGAATTCTACATAATCCTTGAGTATTTTTACCCTTTGACTCGATAGAAATATTTCTCACGTGCAAATATTTAGCAGAGCAGGTTAAATTAAAACGTATTTCCTGGTTAAAACGCGCAAAACAATTAAAGAAGGTGACTCTGAAAGTGACTGAGGAAGTGAAAGGTGCATTTTTTTCTTTCTGACATACTCGCCCATTCTCTCTTTTCTGAAAGCATTTCACACAAAATAGAACAATTTTAAGAATCTGGAGCGTTGATACGAAGATTCCATCCTAATTCATGTTTATTTCCCAAAGAATTCCACTCTCACTCTCGTTCCACGCGTGTCTAAATGTATCCCCTCGGCACGCAACCGGACCTTAACCTCCTCCCACGCTTTGCGACGTGAGGCCATGTCACTGTGACTCATGCACACGAAAAAAATACGCGTGAGCTCCGACGGTTCAATGGTTTTTGGCGCTTAATCCTCAGCAGCTGCCCACGGAGTAGACGATCCGTGTCGCCGTTTTCTTTTTGTTGAAATGCTTTTGATGTCTTTCGTAGGAAACCATATCATGCGTTGAAATGCTAATGTTGTTTCTTTTACAGATATTTTCAGACCTTTGGTCGCAAATGAATCGCAATGATTTTGGCGGAAAAAACTTCATGATGTAGTTGCTACTCTTTGGTTTAGATAAATTATTCTCTTTAACCCTTCAGCAGTCATATCCGTTTCCCTCATCTTGGTCCTGCAGATTTCATTAGAAGCGCAGTTATGGGTCTTCCATTTTTATTCTGCAAGTAATCTCGCAAGATCTCCTCTACACCTGTTTCCCCACACCATTTACACCAAATTTTGCTTGGGCAGAAGATAGGTTTATTGTAACGTTGACATTGCAGAATTTCTATAAGTGTCATTTCCGTATGTAAGTCTAGGAATTTCCCAAGCTTCCGGATGTATGCATCGATCGGATTATATCTATTTCTTTTTTTAGTATGCCAATAAATTCACTTTCGCAGAAAATATCATATTCTTTTCTTGTGATCAATCAATATCAACTATAATAATCTATGCGATGATCGTATTTTGAAAATACCTTTCGGTCTATTAAATATTTTTGAAAAAAATTACTATCTAATATCAAATTAGATTAACTACTCAAATAAATTCTATCGTATTTGACCTGATTTGTCCTATTCGAAGTAGAAAATTATCTACATTGATAGCTTTAATTAATCATTAAAGATAATTTATTGAAGCAAAATAAACGTTTCATGGAGCATCGATTATTCATGCTAATAGGTGTTTATTTTTCTGAAATATTGATCATAGGATTTAAAGGTTCTAAAATTTTCAAATTTAAGTTGAGGCATTAATTCAATTAGGAAATCGTATCTTCATCTGAGATGAGTAATGATAGACGATAACCATTATTTTAATTAATTGACTTGCGTAGTCGTTTGAGAGTCCCCACTTCAGTTTCGATGGAAAGTTGAGCCGCAAATTTTCAATTTCAAGCATCCCTTTCACCGACTCATACGCACTTATTACTAATTCACCCACGTGACGGACCTCATCCGTCGCAAGTGGTGAAATATTTATAAATTGCAGTCTCGACTCTGTTTCCCGGGCAACAAACTTACTCCACTATCTAAGATGAATGCGAATCATAGCTCAATGCCACGAATACTTAAAGGAATTTGAAGCGCTCACATAACTGAAATCGAAATTTAAAAGAAGGAATCGCACTCTCTATGATTCAACATTTGTAGCCTCACTACATTTATACGTGATCTAGAATTTTAAAGGCGACCCCTAAACGATTCGGGAAGGTGAATAAGTTAAGGGACTTAGGAAGGTACAAAGGTCTAAACAGATGCGTGGAAGGAATTGTATTGAAATTCTAGTATCCCAATGAATTGTACGGTGTCCTGAAGACGATTGTACAGGCAAGAGTGATAGTTTGTAGTGTGCGAAATGGGATAACTTGGGGAGTACGGGAGGAATAATTGAGGGAGGAAGTCGGGCTTGTATCGATCCGAGGTCTCCTTTCCCTTTTGAGTGCTTCTGTAGGGCACAAGCATCATCCAAAGAAGCCGCTCCTTTATTTTTGTCTCGTTTACTTCGTATTCTTCTTCTCAAGTCTGTATTCATTGGTACAGATTTGGGGAATTGTGCATTCTTGTATATAAGCTGATAATTTTACGAGCTATCCAATAAATCGTTGACCGAAATTTCCTTTTCTCGCATTATCGACTTCCCTTTGTACATTTAGATGTCTTTCATGGAATGGCTGGGGATTGATTCTGGAAATGACCGATTTTGCTTTCCTATTGGGTGTTGTGATACCCGTATATATTTACAAACATTGCTTTTAAAACTCCAGAGATAGAAATTGCATTCATTGATATTTTTCCAAAAATATTTTTTCATATCATGAGTGTTGTAAATTCTCATTATTTTGTTTTCGCCATGCACATTTTTACTATGGACTTCCTTTTTATATTAATTATAATATCATAATGCCTTCTTTTGAAATTGAGACTTCGTTGAGATTATAACATGAGACAATACATCTGCGGTATTTGCTCTAAATTCAATCTCATATATACGATAAAATATAAATCATTAATCTACATAAAATGATTTCCGTCCATCTCCTGATTCACCAATGGGTGCTTAAGCTTCTCCTTCCGTTCATTCGTTCTGATGACATACACTCAATTCTTTACTCAAAGGTTCCTTTTGAACACCTCGATCATTCAGGATTTTGTGCAGAACGGTATTTTTATTTTCTCTCAAGAACTATAAGCAACTCTAAGGACGGTCTCAAAACGGTCGTTGCATTCCATTGCAGTCTCTCAATATCGAGCGACCTTTGCTCCAAATCGGTGAAAATGTAATGAGTGTGGGGTAAAGGATGCTTTCGAATGAAAGAGGTGCCTTAAGGTGAAATAAAACAATTGGAAATTAAAAGGCAATCAACAAAGTATAATAGTGGTCATGTGGGCTTGAAAACGCTCCTTTCTATAAATAGTTGATGGACGTCAATACGGCGTATTTCCAAAAGCTCTCTTCGAAGCAAAGGGTCGCTCTTTTTTATCTCCTTCTTCACGGCATAGTGGTGTCAATGAGCTGAAGAGAAGATGTTTGCTGAAAGGACCTGAAGCGTGTAAGGAGGATGGAGGATCCTTTACAATCTATGAGAACGTTATTTCCGTCTTCGTCCTAATTCCGGGAAGATATTTTACGAAGGCATTTTTCATCCCGTGATTTGCATCGCTTTATAGTTTGGGTTATGCCTGTTAATAGGCGGCGATGAGTGACAAGAAGCAGTGTTATCCGCCTTTCCATTTCTGCAAATGTTTTCCATGTATACATCTCCTCTTTTGCCGAATAAACGATATAATTTTGTAGACGCAAACTTTCAGGAATTCGTTGAATGTATTTTGACTTTTTTACATCTTATCCTTATCAAGTTAAATTTGTTGATTGGCCACATGTTGCTGATACGATTTCACTAGAGAGCCTTGGTAAATAAAAGGAAACCTAGTAATTCCGTCTTGTAATCTCAGAGCTGAAACTTCCTTCATGTGTCCGGGATGGCTTTATAAACATGGGGAAACCTTTCACATTCCTTATTGTGGGGTATTTATATATATCATATTCCCGTCATCCTCTTCTAGAGAGCAATGCAACAGAACATGCTCGTTAGAGATAAATTTTTGAAGCCGAGGCTATTCTTAAAGCTCTGAGAAGATCTCCTTCAGTGCTTAAGAGTGCTGGCTCAAGTGAAAATGAGAGAGGATTGTCTAAACCAATTTCCATCATAGAAAAATAACAAGTTGAAAGTAAGTGGATAGACATCCGTTCTTAAAAAGGGAATTTTCGATACCGAAGAATTTCAAGCGTCACGATCCATGAGGAGAATGAATATCATTGTCTTAATATTTCTCTTTTCGTCGGCACCCTGCCGGACGTGTTACGTCTTTCTTCCATCTGTGAGAGCCATTTAGTGACGCCGCGATGTCGCCTTCAATTTTCTGGTTCTCGTCTAAAGAAGGGCTTGAAGAATAAGGGTGCGAAAGAAAATAAGCGTCCTCTTTTGTGTGGATATCGAAACAAAGGTCGAAAGGTGAGCAACGTTCGATTCGATCGATGAATGTTATGCTAATTCGTTGGTGATTTCGAATTAAAGGACGAAGACAGGATAGGAAATTTTGTACGCAATAAAAATGTACGGCACATAATCATTCCATATTATGTTATTCTATTTAATATGTCATGTATACCTGTACACCGACGTGTTAAAAAGTTAGCTTCTAAAATATATATTTTCTCATATTAGACTGACGAATTCAATTCAATGATGGAGATATTCGAAAATCATTCACATTCTTTGACTTACTTTATAAAATGTGATTTCGTATATTCACAATTTGAATTTCGATTGAAAGAAAACGTAAATTTGACTGCTGAATGTTTTCACGATTTAATTTGTTAAGGCTACGATCTCTTTTTGTGTGCCCGATAATATTTTTACCAGGAAAAACGGAATTCGTTTCGATTTTAACAACATATATTTAAGGTAACGATCGATTATTCTAAGGAAATCTCTGCCAAATTGTCTAAAAACAGCCAAATTTATTATAATTGGATATTCGCTGTAGATCGTTAAAGAGATTTCTGCATAATGTGACCCTTTTGTGGTCCGAAAGATGGCGGCAGTCGGAGCTCGTGATAATGCAGCATTACCCTCGATGTATTTCCCATTTACTGCGAATCGATTAGTTGAGAGGTGAGCATATAACACAGAGGTATTTGGATGAAGACGGGGAGTGCAGAGTTTGGAGATGGAAAGGTCAAGTAAAGCGAAGTTCACTCTTCTTTCTTTTCTTCAATCGACATCGTTAACTAACATGGGATTTTTCTGAATGCTGCGAAAGATTTGATGAGGTTTATTTTGTATGTATGAGGTTTTTTTTTGCTAGCGAATAAAGTCTATGAATTTAGAAAGTATTCAGAGACTGAGCTTGGAAGTCGCTAGTATATATAATTATTACATTACATACATTATGAAATACACCTTACATTCACCATTCTATTATTATTGATGATATATAACAGCGCTACAATTGGTATTTTACATTGATATATATTTTTCACTAAAATAATGTCTTGTCTACAAAAGTGGTTATTCTGAGAGAGTTTCAAAATTACGATGTATTTAAATATCTAATTAGCGTAAATGTTATATCTATAAAAATTCTGTTATGTAAAAATTTTCGTCGGTAACCCCATAAGAGCCTTTAATTTACGTATAATAGAAATGGACCCTTTACCCGACGAGTTTAGGTTCGTCTCTCTTACACCTAACCTCTATAGGAATCCTGGGGCAAATCTAATATCGATAACAAGAATTTTATTTAGAGAATATGAAAACATTGTGGAGTCTACTTTAGAATTGCAGAATGTTTCTGCATTTTTATATTGTTTTCTTGGTATTTTATTTCTTTCATACCGAAATACTTTAATCGTAATTAAGAATAAATCTTTTTGCAAAAATACTAAAGCTTGGTTTGATACTTGATAAAGGTAAAGGAAATCTATTTTTGGCTCAAAAGTAAAAAGAGGGAATGTGTTTTTAATTTACCTTTCAATTTTTGAATTCTGGATTGATTTTCTGAATTTTTGAATTCTGCAATGATATAAAAAGTATGCAGATTCTGGAGAATCTGCATTGTTTTTATGTCATTTCAGCTTTTACCTCACCCTGAAATTGGCCGCATCAACTTAATATCATTTTAATTTTATCCCTCTCCTTCTCGTCTCGCATCAGAAATATGACTTTAACTCATTAGTATCAGGGTATTAAAGATTTTTCTAATGGAATAGAAGAAAGACAGATTTCTTGTATTCAATTGATATAATTTCTCTGGTCAAATTTTATAAACTAGTGAAAAAAAGCAAGAAATAGACAAGGTTCTTCAAAACGACCGAAATTCCTCTATAATAACTGAACATCCTTTTGTCTTCCGCATTTCTCTTTTCAGATCAGCTTTCTCTATCCTTAAGAGCCGTTTTCCTTCCCAAGCACACAACCCTTCAATCCACCCAGTGTTCCCAATCACCCAAATGACGCATCGCATCCGAAATAGGGAACAAACAGATGTGTCCTCTATAGGATGACTTTTCCATTTCTGCATCACATCGTTGGCTTTACAGCAATTTCCTTACTTTCTCAATTATGATTTTTAGCGAGAAGATACTTTTTTTAAGGAAAAGAACGAATCATAGTTCTTCTCCCCATACATTTAATAGTTTTTTGGGAGTAAATGACTTATTTAATCTTTTTCGTGTTGAATAATTTGGATTTCAGGATAAAGATTCTTTAATCTATAAATTGAGTAAGTGATCTCTTAATTTAATTTTTTTGTTTAAATCAATAATGTAATATACGTATATTTTTTTAAAGTAATGCATTGATCACAAAAACACCCATAACATTTGTTTTATAACTCCACAGAATATTTTGTTATTTATTTAAAATTATTATATTATGATGGTTGGAGATAAAATGTCGCACAGAGCAACATTTATCAAACTCTTTCTTATACATAAATGATTTAAAACGATAAAGCGGTGTTATCAATGAATAGATATTCACATCAATTGCATATAAAGGTCAGTATTTATTAACATCAGCAACAAACGATCGTCTTTGGATTGATTATGTGAGCAGATATCAGAATCTCTCTCCATTCTTTTGTACATCTTTGCACAAATTCTTTTTTCTTATGTGGCCTTTGGAAGGTTTTGAACCTACATTACTTACAATTTTCTCTTGTTATTCTATGGTGATTCTTCATCCACCATTAGACCGAGAGGTAAATCTAACCGATGCCCATCGTGATGGACCCCAAGCATCCGTTCTAGCTCTTGCAAGAGGTCATATTCTCTCTCCCTCCACTTATCCTCATCATCTCATTATGTGAAACATTGGAGCTGTCGTGACTTGCGAAATATCTTCCTCTCTTAGCGTTGCATCTCAATTTCGTTGTCCTTATCTTTCGCAGAACGTGATCTCGTGGGGATCACTTGGAGCAACAACGTAATATGAATAGATAATTAATTCTCTCCCAAAATCATATTCTTATTCCGATCAAGAATAAAAGCGAGAAATGGAAATGATATCTCACTCTGATTCGGTTATTTTCTTGACGTTTTTCAGATTCGATCGCAAATGCGTGATTTATCTTCAGAAGAGATGATGACGAATGTATTATTACCAGAGGATTGAATTAATTCTTTCGATAAAGAGAAATCACTCCATTGATGCATTCCAGTGGAGAGGATATTAGAAAATGATGAAACGGCAAACTTTTCATCAGCTTATATCAAATCTCTTTCATATAAGTCGTAGCGACATCTTAAATCGAAAATGGTGTTCTATTTTCCTCGAAGAATATTAATTTTGATCGTGTCAATGATCAGATAAACAGCAATTTTCCCAATATTTTACTCCGCTTTTGTCAATTTTGTAACAATCAATCTAAAGAAATACAGTAGAGCCTTTAATCCTTTATGATCTTACTTTAGAGTTCATTAGAAATTTAAAATGGAGCTAACGCAACGGGTAAAATAGAACGAGAGCAACATCGGATTGTTTTCTGCCCTGTTGGCAGCCAATGAAAGCGATTGAAGGGTCGCCGACTGCGTGACATCGTGCGTTTGAAATTCTGACTTCGGCGAATCAAATTGGAGAGGACGCGAATGCATCGTCGGCAATCCTGAAAGGAAGCAAATGGGGAAGAAACAGTACCTTCGATGGGGTTTTATGATGGGGAAGGAAAGCGATGAAATCATTGGGAAAAATCCGAATCGAAAGAGGAGTGAGATGAAAAGGCAAATGATGAGAAAGAAAATGAGAGAAAGTTATGAAATTCCGTGTCTCATATTTGTTCCCTGTGAAATATGCCCTTTACATGAGCAATGAATATTTTTGCTATTTTGCCTTTTTTCCGCACAATTTTCTTGTTCCCGGAGAGCACCTCTTCCAATGAAGTGCATCGAAAAAAGATTCGGAGGATACGATTTCTTCAATTGACAGAAATAACATCGATACAACAGATACTTATAAACCCCCGAAACATTAATTAGCATATGATTGTTATTATTTTACGAAAAAAACAGACGATAACGCAAACGATTACACAGAAGCTATAATGGATTTTTCTGGAAAAAAATGTAGAAATTTAAAGCAATATTCTGCTAATTATTCTGTAAATCATAATTCTTAATATAATTAATGAAAAGGTTTCTAGATATTGTATCGTTACAAATTTTTCAGCTTCAGTTACAATAAGATACGTCACCTTCCATTCATTGCTTAGCGGAGAAAATATTTCATTGCGAAAGTAGAAATCTCAAAATAAGAAGACAAAGAACGAGCCAATTTTCGACCAAAAATAAGATTGTTTATTATTTTTATGAAAATTAATAAACTTGAGAGTTCGGAGAATTGCATATCGGAAGTTTTTTTAATAGATTTTTGTAGTTTAGGAATTCCCCATGAAAATTATATGAAAAGCATTCTTTTATATCCAGTTTTCAATCCAACTTCAATTACTTATCTTCAAAGTTTTTCTCTTGCTCGGAATCCGGATAAAGTTAAGAAATGAGATTAGCTTCAGGAATTGAGATCAATTGGCGGCAAGGAAATCTCTCGAAGTGGCTTCTTCTTTGAAAAGATTCATAAAACCCGCTGTTCTGTATACCCCTTTGTCTCTCCTTCGCTGCTCTCTATCTTTCCCATTTACTCATCTCTCCAGCATCAACTGATCGTCGCCTATTCACGGGGATTCGTGTGTTAGGATTCCTCTCTTCATTCACGTCGAACTGTCCCTCGACGTGCTTCACTCATTACGAAGTTTTCTTTGTATTCCGGCTATTCTCCAGAACGAAAATTGGTTCTATATATTCTACTCATTGTGTTCTTTCAATTGTTCGGTCGTGAATTTACACATCAAATTAGCCGTTACTCACATTTTTCATCCTTTCATTTACATGAAAGTAAGCTACTAGCACCTCTAATCCTAAAATTCGTTTGTTTTTAATCGTACGTTGCTTCATTATCTATTATATTTCTATAATATCCATCAGCCGACATTATGCATTTCTCGAATTAAGTGTAGTTTCATTAGGAAATACTATCGAAACGTGTATCTCAAGCTTATATCTTAGAATTCGTAAAATTACATTTTTAGTCTTTTTATTTCTAATTAGAATTCTATTTTTTGTGAAAATGTTCGATATTGATCAAATTATGATTACCATGTTTGATATTATTGCCCTTTGCTAAGCGTTAGTTTCATGATCTTAAAATAAGGTATTCCTGTGAGCGAAAACGAATTATAACGAAAGCTACAAGTGTACCAAAGGAAGTCTGTAAATTATACCAGTATACTGATTTATTGAGTAAAGTATGTGGTCCTGTTACGAAACAAGCCTTGATTCAAAAATTCAATGGTTTCTCAACCTTCATAGGGTTTTGTTATAGCTATTAAATAATCGTTGAAGAGCTTACGAATATCCTATATTAATTAAAAGATTAATCAGTATTTGTTTTCGTAAATCTTAAAAAGCTTTAGAAAAGTGTTTGATGATCTTATTATCTTCAAGTAAACTTTGCACCATTTCTTGCACTTATAAATTTTCCCATCACTTGAAAACTCAGCGGAAAAAATTCCTCCATGTCATTCTGAAAGCTTCCCGAAAGACATTTCCCGTTCAACCCCACCCATCATTCTTCCCACGGATTCGATCCACGGGATGGCCGAGCATTTCCGTCACAAATAGGCCGTTCAAAGTAACTGGGTAATCGCTGAGCGTTTGGACAACCCACTCCATAGAGATGCATGGAAGTGAGTAACTTGAATTTCGTTCGAGGGTTCTCAAAAATCTCTTGTAACCGCTGCGGGCAACTCCCTGAGACAGTGGGTGAATTGGAAGAGGGAAGTTGTGCAGAAGCGAAGAAAACTTTCTCGGGTCGATGATTCTCATCGCTTTTTTACTTTCCACTTCAGCACATAATCGACTAGCAAGGTCCTGGGAAAGCAATATCTTTCTTCCACGAACTTATCTCCTGTGGAACATTTCCTTCTTTCTTAATTCATATCTCTTATATATCCCTTTCCTTTTATAGTTTCCATTTACGAATAGTAAAACTTCCTCCGGAGTTCGGAAATCGTCTTTATCATTTGCACTCAATAATTCTTTCAACACATAGAGTTGTCTGTATGCTTCTGCTATTGGCATTCAGGCTGAACTTTCTGTTTACTTCCCCATCCTAGCAACCAAATCTTATGCAGAGACTTCCATTTATCTTCGATCACTGTTATAAAATTGTATATTTTCTGTTAAACGTCCATCTGTAATCACTAACAGAGGCTCATTATCGATAAAAAGATAACAAAATAATACTTATCCAGAACCACCCTATTGGAAATGAAATTATTATTTCATTTCCAATAGGGCTCAGTAATACAATAAGTATTTTTCGTAATAATGAGATTCTTTGTATAGGTATCTCTGAAATGATTAGACGAAAACCTCGTTTTTGTACATGATTCCTTAGTTATTTAAATACTATAAGGCGTATAGGAAATATAAAATTCTTTCGAAAGAGAAATAACTTATATATTACTTATCAACAATAACTGAAATTAATCATTAACTTGGTTAATAAAAATTAAGTTTATTTTAACCAAGTGGAAACGTATTATTATTCGTGTTCTGAACTTCTATTTTTCAATTTTTTTTGCGAACTCCTTGAAATCTAATTCAAAGAATATATATATATATATATATATTTATATGATTTTCATTTGTTAAATTTGGCTTATTTCCGTTCGTAGATTTAAAATGTTTGATTAGCAATTGATATTTTCGCTAAAGATGAATATTAAGGCTCAATATGCTGTTTAATGTACTCATTTTATGAAATTATGCGATTGTCACCTCACATTTAGATAATTTACCCTTGCGTGTTTAAGGTATATTAGCTTCGTTTTTAAGGCTTAAAATATTCGCCTTCCTAATTATTACCTTTGGATTTTACTTACTTGGAGCTTCTGAACACATGCGGTTGTAAGTTTTCACTTTTGTTAAGTTTTAGTGTGATTTTCCACATGCTTTAAGATTGTATGGCTGTTCGGTGTATCTGAATCACACAGTAATATTTCGTGACCATTAGGAAACCAAAAGCTGTTTATAAACGAGGTACGATTTGGTTCACTTTATCATCACCAGAGTTTTTTATGGTAAATTTTCAGCTGTAATACAGTTCAGTTATTTTACATAATTGTACATTTTTTATTGTGTATAAGGGTTATATGCTTTACATTTACTTAAGTGTCTTACAATAAAGATGAAAGGGTATTGAAAAACTAAAGTTAATTAACAGTATGTGTTAAGGATAGGAAATCTCATACTGGGGTCTTCCAATCACGTTTAAGGATAATGTAAAAGTTTAACAACAAAGTCAGCTGCTAAGGAATTTAAATTAATGGTAAAATATTTTTCAAATTAAAAATCAATAAAACGTCATTCGACTTTATTCATCTGATTTGACTACAGAATAAAAATATCAATAATGACGTGTAAATAGATTGATAGTTCGCACTGATGTTATTTCTAATTATCTTTGCCTTTACATAGAGCAATTGACTTAGAGTAATGTGTGGCTGCTGCTACAAATTGGTTAAGGATCATTTGAGATGGCCAACGGTAAAGCAAGGAGAAAAATGGCTGTGGTTTTGGCCTTGACAGTGAATGGTTCCCAGACATGACCCTTTCAGTTTTGTATCCTTAATCCATTGGAATTCTTCTCTCACTATTTTGACTCCCTTAACTTTTCTGCCTCCTTCTTTTCTCATCAACAAGGGAAATGTTTATCATCACGATATAATTTTCAACATCTATTTTAGGTGAAAACCATAAAAAGCTTCCGTTCTTAACAACAGAAAATCGCCAATGTTTCAATATTTTGAGGTAAAACTGAGGAATTCATAAAAATTCTCTTATCGCTAGGAAATCTTCGGAAAAATAAATGCCCTTTGATTTTTGGAGTTGCATTTCTTCTTTCCTTTAATGATAGAAACTCTTCTAAATCTTATCCCTGAATTAGGTGACCATTAGCTTCTATTCCCGTCCACAGATCTAACAAAGGGTTGAGGGAGACACTTTCATTCTTCCCTTCAAAGTCCCTCAAACCAATCTCGGGCGATGTCGCACCTAATCGGGAAATTTTGATTATGTTGTTTTTCACTCTAATTAAAGTTCCCAGACCTCTCTTAGATTTAGTAGCTCTTCGTAATAAGTTAGCCTTTTCCCTGACAACCTCGTTTCCATCGTTGGCTAATTAGAGATTTTGCAGTCTTACCTCGATACGACATGCTTACTACCCAAAATCAATTTTTATTCTCAAGCTCGGTTTTCTTCTGTTTTTCAGAAGACTACACTCTTTTAATAAGGCGTCTCACTCATTCATCCAAATCAAAATTTTATGCGTAACTGTCAATTTCAGATTATAAAACCTCATGGCAATTTTTTTTCTTTTTGATTACAGTTACTAATTTATTTTCACTTCAGAATTAAATACTTTCCATTATTCTATCAGCTCAGGTGTTTCTTCTTTGACGCAATCTTTAATAGAATGTTCAATTATCACATCCCTTAAGTTACTCCTGAGCATCGCAGTGCACTCAAAGTCACATCAATTAGAACCGCATCTTGAGCAATTTAAAAAGTTGCGAAATCCGTATTTTCTGCGGTTGCCCTTGAATTTCGGACTTGGGAAAGAAGAAAATTTCCTCACATTTTCCTCATTCCACTATAACTTTTTTAATATTAACTCATTCATTTGAACGAATTCAACGCACTTTATCAAAAACACTTGATTGGTAGAATTAGTAATGCATGTATATGTCAACATTGTTCAACGACAATTACATAAACGAATCATAACGATAGCTTCGACAGTCAGGGAGAACAACATTTAAATCAACTCAACATCTACTTGCGTGTTCACGCTTAGAACGTTTGTTAATTGATCTTAGGCAACTAGCTATAATGAAAATTATCACATATTCTGTGTTTGGTTCGGTTTCAGTGACTATGCATCACCTTAAGAACTGTATCGGAAGCTTTTGTGTTTAATGTGCGCCTTATTTAGCACTAAGGAAACGTCTAAAAAGCGAGTAGACGAATATAAGCTTCAAATATGCGCAAGTAAATGCAATAAAAGAATGCCTCTTTACAAGATGAATGGCGAGAAGTGGCAGATCCGCTCGTTTTACGCTCTTCAATTATCGTAATTGGGAGCGAACTCCAAAAGAAGAAGGCGTGAAGGACGGAAGATAGAAAGGTGAGAAAGAGTTAATAAGTGGCCCAATTGCGCGATTAAGGGATGTTTTCCCGTCGATGGATACTTCATTGGCCCCCTCTGCCAGGAAGAGCACCCCAGCCATTGTTTCGCTCAAGGGACCGTCAGAAAGGGAGTTGAAATGGTGCCTCAGGGGTGGATTTTTTTCGCTACTTCGGGGGGTGAGTATTTGGGCGTGGTTTTTTTTTCGGTTGCGCTTGCCTATATCATTCCCCTTCTTTTTTTTGCTCTCTCTGGCACGCACATCCCTTTTTAGGAGCCGCTTGAAAAGGGACACAGAGAAGGAGGATAGAGAGGGTGCGTCATTCCCGTTTCAAAGACGCCGCTTTGCGAAAGAGATTAAAGGTTAGTGGGCGGAGGTGGTTGTGCCACGCGATTAACAGCTGACGAGCGCTTTTTCCTGATGCTCCGTGGGGGAGGGGTAAAAGTATTGAGGTAACCCCCGTATGAGTTAGGGGTGCGTTTGAGGGACCATAAAAGAAGGACCATTTGCTAGGGAGGATGTTTACTAACAGCGGCAGTAACTACTAATTGCCCATGTCCACCAAAACCCTACGGGGCTATAAGCATGTTGATGCCGTTCTTGGTCGTTATGGAAGAGAATGAAAACGCATTATGTATTTTAAAACTGCAAAATAGATCAAATTTACGAAAGAGATTTTCTGCGATAAACGCAATGGGCAGTTTCATCGGAGGCAGTCCCTGAAAAAGGACAATTTTATCAATTACGAAGAATATTTCATACACCGAAGAAATAATTTAGAAACATTGACAATTACTGTCTTTTCCGTGAAGATTGTGTGGATAAAACGTTAATAGAATTCTTAACTACGAAATATAAATTCTGTTTTTTTTTCCTGTACTCTTTCTGTCTATTTAAGTTCTAGATTGTCACCGAGGGGAATTGCGCATTAAACACGTAAATTGCCCTCCGTTTAAACTTGGTCCTCGGCCAAGTCGTTGAAGACTAGCAATGGCCCCAGAAACGCAATATTACACCATTGGTGGAGCTGTGTTCACAGATACTCCGTGGGGACCTATATTTACGCTTCTCCTGAATTTGCATTTCCTTTATGTATCGTCGGAAAGCGGATGTCATATTAATTCCTCCCATTTTCATGAAAGTCTTCCATAAATCCCAGTCACGTGGCCTCACTTCCCATAGACGAGGAGGGGCGGTCACCCTGAAAGGTATTTTCCCTTTCTGCGGTCCATTCGCCATGGCCTTGCTCAATTGCACCATTGTTGCGAAAGAAATGGCCCTACGTTTGCGTCAAAGTATAGGCAATGTCGCATCTGTCGACGGACGAGAGATTGGTCCTCTCAATCAGATATATATTGTTTTGTTTTCCGAGTGATGTACCTTTGAATTTGAACCACGAATACAACGAGATGAAAATAATTGAAGGGGAAAACGTATAATTCAGAAGTATCGTATTACATTTAAATCGAAATATTTGATCCTTCCATTGAAGTAAAATGACTAGTGAATGAATGGTGAATGTGACATTAGATTCATTCATCTTCCCCCATCGAATTTTGATACTTCATAATTTGTATGTACATCTCTCGAGTCTATTCCATTGAATACTGCAGTTAGGTCATGGGATCACACCTTTTTAAAAGTTCATGAGTGTATTCATCTGCGAATGCGTGCACTTCTAATTTTGAGCTGAAATATGCTGCGTTCCCCGCCGCCGATGACACACATGTTCGGCACCCGGTCGAAGAAGGGTCTATTCTTCGATGGCTCCCCTTCGCGTCCACTTAGATACATCTCCCCCACCAATTCTCTCCCCCACAAATCTTTTTTCTAATCTTCCATCGTCTGCTTCTCTATTCGATCTTTGTCAGCAATGAATTTTGAGAATTTGTCTTTTCTTATCTTTTAGTCCCTTGTCAAGGAATATACATATATACGAGGATATAGAAGAAGCCAGTCGTAAATTATAACTATATTCTGGGAATTTACACTTTTGATTATCAACTGCTTTCATAGAAAGTTAATTTGAGGCAAATTTATTTTTAATATTATAATTTTCATTTATGTAAATTATCTAATTTTATTGATATAAATTATCTCGACTAAGAAGCTCTTAATTGATTTTCAAATGAATAAATACATTCTCATATTATTTCACTTTTCTGTTGTTTTTGTACCACGACCCAAATCCCAACTGATAATTTCTAAGAAGATCGAATCGCTTTTTCATATTACTGAGTTATAGCGCGAAAAAAAGATAGGAAAAGATATCGTGATATAGAAATCATGGATGTTGACGTGCTCTTACATCCTCACAAATGACGAAAAAACGGTTAGTATTATTTTATTTGTAGGTTATATTTTTTGTTTATTTTTATTTATCGTCCATGAATTAATTTATGCGTTACTGTTATGTCGATTTTCTATTTTATCAATGTGTTAGTATTACTTATGTCTGCAATTCGATTTATGCAAAGTAGAAGGTCGTATGTTTGCATACTTTTCTTTCTCTTGCCGCCTCATCTGATTTTTATAAAAGTTTTTATTCGCTGTGAAAGCGATTCCTGTGGATGATCATTTCGCAAGGAAAGCGAAGTTTATAAATTCCATCGCTGGTTGACATGTGGTTATCGCAACTTTTTCCCCCTTCTACAAACCCTTATCTCCACAGAGCCAAGTGATATTTCCTCTGCCAGCAGTTCGTGTGGTCGCTGACCTATTGCAGATGCAATTACCACAAGCAATCACTAAGGTCTCCCTTTCGACTCCCTGTTGTATTCTTTGGCTCCCTTTTCATTTCTGATTCCGAAAGCCACTCATAAATAAACAGGAAACTGCTCATCTCTCTCTACTGCCTTTGTTTTCCATCAACCGTTAGAGTGCCTCTTCCGTATACAAGAGTCAAGGATTCAGAATCCGCCGGAGGTGCCCAGGATCAGCGGTTAAAACACTTGCATGTCATGCACGCATTGAGAGTGCATGTCTTTTGGATCGAATCTAATAAAAAGTTCTGAATGCACAGCTTGCCATTTTCAGCAGTTATTTCCTCGACCTTCGAACCTTTAACAATCCTGTTTTGCGGCGGCGATTTTTGAACGATCTCCCGCCATTCAACCCCTACAATTCTCTGTGTCCCGTAGGCAGCCTTTCCGCAAATCGATATTTGTATGGGGTTGGATACCTCCCAACATTCATTTACCATCTTCCTGCCTCTCAAAACCACTTTGGCACCGGGAATATTTTCAGCATCGGTCGATTTCCAATTTGCTCTCGATAATTAGAAGCTAAGAGCAGCTATGAGGTTCAACTGATTTTTTTCAACATTCGATCTTAAAGAAGATATTTCGAATGCAGATGTCAAATACTTTCTGCAGAATGAGGAAGGAAAATTCATGACAGAACGCAATTTGAACATATCTGATTGTTCATTTTCACTTTTTAATTTGTTAACAAAGGCTGTACAAACATCTTCTTTCGTGACATCTACAGTATTAACAACGTTCGCCTGAGAGGAAATCTTCCTCTCAAGGCGGGTTCAAATCCGAGGGGCGTTATAATACTAACATGCTAACCACTCTACCTGCGGGGTCGGCAAATTCCGACTCTATCATTTGATAACATAATGAAGGATATTCGGGAAGTAGATTGAAGAAATTATAGAGTCACCTAATATTATTCGTAAATTTCTTAGTGATGGTAATTTTAAATTAAGTAACTTTGCCCAATCCAGGAACAGGTTCAAATAATATTCTGTAAATACTCAATGGCGGATTAGCACGTTATGGTAACGTTAAGGGATAATGAACTTGGAAGATACAAAGGAACAAGGAAAAATAAACTTCTATCAGATCACTCGGAATGTAGTTCCCTATTCCCAACAATGAGCATCAAACACAAAGTGCAAACGAATCAGTTAATTTTAGATGTTTTATTTCTGTTCCTTTTCTCTTTATATAGTCAGAATTTGTCATGGATATCTGTAGAATCACGCTCTTATCTCTTACTCTTGCCTTACGTTCTCACGTCTATCTATGCGCCAATCTATTTAATCTCATTTTATCGATTTCTCTTGGTCCTCTAAACAAGCCGAAGTACCCTTTCCTCTGTTATTTCGACTTCTTCCCTATCCTTCGTTTCTCCAGCAATTCTCTCCCCTAAAAATCTTTTGTCTAATCCTCCTTCGTCTTCTGTCTGCTTTTCTATCCATTACGTATTTCCTCCCTATTTATCTTCACACCCTCCATTTTGTCGCTTCACACTGAAGTTTTGTCTCACTGTTTCTCTCATTTCTTATGTACTCTATGTAATAGGTTCGTTTAACATCCTCTCTATTCTTCGCTTACATTCGCTTAATAGGGTCTTACTTTCCTTCTGGTCTTTATTCAGTTATTGTGTATGAATGATAATGTTTTTTGATATGAAGAATGCTTGAGAATATTATGAAAATGTAAATTATCGGCATCGAAAATATTTCTATTCCTTAAGTGGTTTTTATCGTCCCATTTCGAAGATTAGGTAGAATCATGACAGGATAGAATCGTGGAAAATCTTGTTTAGTTGTTTGGTATTATCCTTTTCTAATTTGCGTTTTTATCACAGAACTTAATTTCGCATATTTAGATTTATATTCATGAAGATAACTATCGACGAATACTTAATTCTTCCTCTGATTTAGAACTTTATGTATGAGGGGACTATAGTTCGACTTAGTCAGTAGGCATAGAATATGGAGACAGGTTTAAAACAAAGTTATAAAAACAAACATCAATACTGAGTTTATTTTTATCGTATACGCTTCAGAATTCCTGAAAAAGAATGTTTTATACAGTTTTTGTTTTTCCCTAATTCTCATATTTGAGCCATTGAAATCGTTGTATAGTAAAGTAAATTTTGATACTTATTCCCAGAAAACGATATGTTTTAAGAAATCTTTTCTCCTACCTGAGTGGTTGAGTATTCACGTATAAAACAACTGTTTTCCATCTTCTGCAATGGAAACCATTGCCATGGGAAATCGGAGGGACAATTATTTAGGTTGCCACACGAAAAGTTTTCGTTCAACTCCTAGCGAAAGAGGAAAATAAATCATCTATGGGGCGAGTTCGCTACGTTGAGGTCACGCTGGGAATGGAATAGGAAAATTGGACCAGCATCCGCTGCTTTATGCAATCCCTATAAGAGGGCTTCCTTTGAATTTCGGTCGCTGGGGTGAGTAGACAGATGCACATTCAGTTGCAACATCCTTAAGGAATAAACAAGTTAAATTCTTCTTTTAAGCGATTAACCAATCAAAGTTGTCCATTTACTTCAATCTCTTATTTTATCCTGAGTAGAAAAATAGATTCTGTAGTATAGAAATAGAAAAGTAGATTCTGGGTCTTTATCAAAATTAAAGACATTCAGTTGCACATTATATTCCTCCGAATCTTTTTTTATGGATAACTTTTCGTTGTTTTTATGAAAATCGCATTTTACAAATGACTTAGATTAAAATAATATTATATTATTAACCACAATGAATATAATTTATCTAACTCAGAAAACGCCACTTGACATTTTTAGATTATAACTTTTGATAAATTCCTTTTTTTGAAATATATATACAAGAATTTTATAATAAAACAATTGGATTGGAAAAAAGTTGGAATTAAAAAAATGAAATTTGTCAAGTAGTCATATATTTCATTTAAATAATATCGAAATAATTTTCAAGATAATTGCAATATTTTATGCAGATTTTCTCAGTTAAATAGAACAATCTATGATTACAATACTACAATATTCCTTCTCCTCTCTCCCAGAATAATCACTTATTGAAGCTTCATCCCTTCCTTCGAGAACCCCATCTTGCCCAAACATGCACTCCTCACCTTCACTCGCCTTTATATCTTTCTAACCTAGAAATAAGGTAATGATTACTGCTGAATACGAAAATAAAAGATCGATTTTTCAACTCTGTAATCTTACCATTGAGCAATATTCAACCGATTTTAAAAAACTGAATGATTTCCGCCAAAAAGAACATGGAAGATGTTTATCATAACTCCACTCATACACACTCATATCAGCATTCGTGTTATGGATATATTTCAAGATTTCCCTTTTTTTATTTTCTTAAATTACCCTTTCATTCATTCAAAGCCATTGAATCTTCCGACTGGCACGAGATGTCAAATTCACGTGTGGCTTCTTCTACCAAACAACTCTCGGACTTTAAAAACTGCGCTCTTTGCAGAGACCATAAAACATTCTCCGATGTTGCAATAGGTGGGAACTGGACGAGTCACGTGGGCTGTTCGCGGGCAGATGTTCATGCAATTAGAGTTCTCAGGTGGTATCCCTCACAAGGTTACGGCGCAGTTTCATACTTGCAACTCAAGATGGATTCTATTTTCGGTCGATTTCTATGGTAACATCCGTGTGCCGTCTGGACTTTATAAACTCCGCTAAATTTCCCTTCTGCGTTTACTCTCGAGCCTTGGATACTGTTCCATTTAGAGTTGTTTAACCATTCAATGGAATATTACTACCCTTATGTATATAATTATATTATAGAAAAAATAAGAAACAGAGATATCTACGGAACGTTTGAATATTTCTTTTATCGACTTAAATATTCCATTTAGAAAATTTTAAAATAGTTTTGAACTATGAGAGTTGCTTGCTTGCTTAACTTGCTTTGAAGACTCTTTTTAATTCCGGAGTGAGGACTATGCCAACAAGCAAATGAAGTCATATTATCGTACTTAGGTTATAAATAAATTAATCAGTTATGATATTATTTTCAGCCTAACTGCGAAGTAAATATTTTGAATTTCTTAAAGGCAGATGTATACTAAACTGTAAAATATTGGTGTTTAGATAGTTTATCTTATTCGAATATCCCTAATTTGCTTTACAAATGTTGCCTTTGGATTTGAATGAAATACTAAAATAATATGAGGAATTTTAGACTTGATTTATCACTGCATTAAATATATTTTCCAATGAAATTACTTCGGTAAATGAAAACTTGAATTAATTTGTTTTCGTTTGGTGTATTAGAAAATTGAATGGATGGATTAAAAAGTATTAAAATATCTAAGCGTTAAAACTTAATTCATTGTGAAATTTTGATGGAAGTGAATCAGAATGCGGGATCATCATCCTCGAATTTCTTATCTGCATTAAGTTGAGAGAAGGCAACTGATTGGAAGCGTCGCTTTAACGATGACTTAATTAGCAGCAATTATCGGATGAAACTGTATTACGGTTGATAGTCATTCGGCGAACTTTGACATTTCCTCGTGAAACTCGAAAATTAGCTAAAATCTTGTTTGGAAGCGGATGAACGAGAGACACCGATTGGCTCAATGGAATGCATTATAAGGGAAGAATTCATTGAAAAGGGAAATCGAAAAATGGAAGGAGAGAAAAAAAGGTTTTTCTTTTGTTTATCGAAGAGGGTTGTTGTTATTAGGATTGACTCTTTATTCGGAGAGGGGCTTTTGGTTGAGAGACAAAGAAAGATGGTTCGGAAGATAGGTATCGAGGAATTATGAAAGAAAAAATAATGAAATTAAATCGATACCCGGCTTTTGGAAAGACATTCAATTTGGATGACAGGTTTCCGAAAATTTTTTTGGCTCCGAGATATTTCCTCCTCTCACTCTCTTTGAATGACTCATTTATATTCATTGGATGTTGTTGGAGATCTTATGACCGATTACTCCTCACTATTAATGGAATTCTTTATAGAAGAATCGATCGATCGAAATTTTTAGAATGGTTTTATTTCCTACATTCCAACGATATTAGCAATGCTCGATTGAATGAAAATATAAACACGAAAATATCTTACGATAGAAAGAGGAGTTATCCAAAAATAGTAGATTTTCACGAATTCTCCATTTGATTATTTGTAGAATACGATGAAACAAAACTCACTCATAAAACAACGAAATTATTATGTCTTTTAATTCAATTTTCATTTAAAGAGAGATAAGACAGCTTTATTTTAACGAGTAATGTAATATCATTCTATCGCTGAATCAAAAATGAAGAGAATTTACCACATCCGATCCGGCAAGGTAGAAGAGACCTTTCATGTCATTTAGATAAGCAGATATAATCCATCATGCTTATTTTATTCCAAGTCTCCTTATAGATCTTTCCTTACGGTTTTCTAAGATTTTTTGAAAATATGACCTCATACTTCTCTTGGAAATACCAGGGGGTAAATGTGTGTGTATACATCTTCCCCAAGTACGATAAGCTTTTTACCTTTACTTATAAGTGACTCTCTTTACAACTAGGTATGCTACTTAATGTTTGCATCACCATATTATACTCGGAGCATGCTCATTCTTGGAAGAGAAATTAGATATAAAATGATTGCAAATTTAGAATATTAATTCATAGAGGAATATTGTAACTTACTTACTGATAATTTTGAACGCTATTAGCAATAATGAATTGAATACAAGTGAACTTGATGTATAATAAACATCGCGTATGCAATAATAATAATAATAAGTCTCACTACAGCTTCAACTAGTACGCGCATGTGTTGGTATTGCTTCCATACTTCATAGAAAAGATCTAATTATTACCTTCTTTGATTTCCTCACTAAACAACTTAGGTTTTATTTCTTAAGTGATTTTTAGGAGCATATGCTGCTAATTCACACCTGTTTTCCTGGCAGAACTGCTGACAAATCGCTTCGTTTGCGTAAATGATTTATACACTTATTTTTTCAATGCTATTTGAAATTTGGTAAGTTCGCCTTTTAACGCTAATGATACTTTGCACATGGATTACTTCAAGCACTCAGTATTCGTAATCAAATGGATTTTGTAATTACGATTTTTTAATGCTCTTATAATATTTATATTAATATCCGCACGTTAATATTTTATTTAGTATTTTAATTTATATTTTATGTAACAAAATAATATGCGTATATCTCTTTGCAAATGAATTTGTGTTTCTAATTCGAATAATACGAAAAAAACTCATTTATAATTCAATAATGAAAACAAAGGAAATTGCGTCCAATTTTGCAGTCGATTGGCTGTTTCTGATGGAAGGCACGAATAGCTCCTGTTTGCGCAAAAATCACGCGCAGTAACAATGAATATGACCTTTTCAGTATCACGGTGGGAATGGCACCATCTATAAACCCAACGAGAATGACCTGCAAAAATGACCTCTGCATTTATTCAGTGCCTAGGTGAGGGGTAGCGTAGGTGAGGGGTGGACGTTAATGGATCACCGCTTCTGTGGGAAAGCCATCTCAGATTCCCCCCTTCTGCATCTCGAAACGAAGCTCATCATCTCTTTGTCGTCATTTCCTCCTCCGTCTTCTTCACTCCTAATGTTATTCTCCAAGCACATTTGCCACCCCTCATAAATATTCTCCTCTTTATATTTCCTTTATCAGTTCTTTTTCTCGAATTACTTCACTCCCATTTTCCCAAATTTATTTCCTTTTATTCGTGTTTCCCTTTGTGCCGTGCTATTTGAATTGGCTGCTGACTACTTCTTCATTCAGGGGATTGCTTCCATCGAGATTCCACTCTATATTACATCTTTTATCGTGAATATCATTGACAGGCTTTTTCTCACATTTCAGTCTTTGAGATGGATGTGAATTTTCATTATTTCTGTTGTTACTTATGCGATATGAATATTTTATCATTAAAGCGATGCATAAAAATGTTATGAACACATTACTCTCAAAAAATTCAAAATATTGTACGTATTTCTCGTATTTCTATCGAGAAAAAAATGTCGAAAAAGGTTTTCTATTATACATGTATTTGTAACTGCCTTATAATTCGATGTAATATTTCTTTTAGACTTTTCATACCACTCATTATACCCTTCGTATCTTCTTTACTGTCTTGATCTTTGCTCTTGAAATTCCCTTGATTCTAAATACTTTCGCTCTGCCTTTGTACTTATACCCCAAAGAAATTTTCTCTTTAATCTCCTGCGTTTCATTCTCTCCCTTATTCCTCTCCCTGCATTCCCACTCTCCCTATTCATCTGCACTTGTTTATCATCAATTAAGCGAATACATGGAGCTGATATTGATGCGAGCGCAGTGTTCCAGCGAAGGTATCTTAACAAAGTTCGCAACCAACTCATATTTTCTTTCGGCGTATTGATTCGAATAAAATGCAAAAAAACTATTGTATTACGTTTCTATTAATATTCATCAATAAAATATTTTACCGTATTAATAATTTTATAAAAATACCTTAAAAAGAACTTTTTTATTTTTATAATTGAAATCGTTAAATGGGTAATGTAAAGTCGCAAGAAAAATCTTACGCTCATGTATATATACAATTAAGATTTTCAGCACTTACAAATTCGTGTATTATTATTTTCGAATGAAAATGTTCTTCAAACAAAGGATATATAGATAAAAATTTTGGAACTTTAAAATGGGTATTAAATGATAAAGTTAAAATTAACTGAATTATGTAAATATTAAAGAAATATTTTTGTTGAATAATAACCAACCTCTGTACAATATTTTGTAATTATATTGAGATCCAATACCTTAAATTTTTTATATGCATCTAAGTGAATCAATAAAGAATTACATGATAATTGAAACCTAATCGTACTATTTCATTGCATTCATTTACATAAATTAGAGAAGCATTTTTCAGGCGCTTGTCAAAATAATTGTTGAACCAAAGGAAGCATTCATTGTCGTATCATAATATGACACAGCATTTGAAAAATTATTTCCTTTATCAAAAGGTATTATCCGTGATAATTTCCACGAAAATGTATAAATTAACGATAATAACATGGCCCGTGATTTTTTTATTGGTTCTTAGATTCTCAACTCCTTATTCAGGTATTTTTCAGTTACTTCTATTTCGGTCATTCATCAAGATTAAATTTCATATATTACGAATTATGAGCATTAAGCACTCTGTCAAGGATCTGAATTTTTTTATTATAGTGCGTTTTTCGAACTTAGCACATTCTCTCCCTCACAATCATTCTCTGCTAGATTTATGCGTTAAATATTCAATGCTTCGTGACATAAAATGAGATGTGCCCATGAGGTGGAAAATATCGGAAAATATCCCCTTTTTGAGGCATCTTAATTCTCCCCAACAGTGCTCGTCCCTGGTGATATACGAGTATTTTCAGCCCCTCTTTATGCTTCTACCGCTCCCAAGAGAGATCTGTTCTTACTGTTGTCAGTTCACGGCAAGTATATCCTTTGTATCCTCTACCTTTCCTTAACTTTATATAAAATCCCATTCTGTTTTTCGAATGGTAAATTATCTCAAATCGCGCATTTACTTTTCCATTCCGTCATTTCTCGACGTCATCGCCCTTTCGTGGCCTCTTCGACCTCCACGTTTCTGTCCATCTCGGTGCCCATCTTTCTCTCGTCGCATCCGGAAGTGGGGTCGAATATGTTTTTTGAAGAAATCTCCATCGCTGCTGTGTATGTTTCCATAGTCTCGTGACGAGAATATCTGATTAGATCTCGGCTCCTTGCGAGGGAAGGTAAGCAAAAAGGGTGAAAAGTATGTTTAAGATGTCATTTATTTGGAGAGCGGAAGGTTCTGGGCTTTGCACTGGTTTATGGCTCTTCCGTATTCGTCCTCGATGCTTGTGGTGACTAATAGGGTTTTTATGGGCTACTGGCGATCCTCAAGGGATAGGTTGACATCTTCCTTGTTTATTCTAGAAATGATTTTTATGAAAACTCAAGGGATCTTCTTAATAATAAAGTTTTCTTTTCGATCAGCTATGATATTACGTAACCTTGCGCGATGCGCAATTTAAAGAATGCATTTGAGATATATTTCAATGAATTACGTGATGCCAAAGTCGATCAACCTATATTTTTACCACTTCGCAGTTCATTGATGATTGAAATGGTAGGGCTTTAATGTTTCTATGGTTACTATTATTTTCTATGTTGTTTGTCTTTCCAACAACGTCGAATTCCGGCCTTAAATATTTAACGATAAAGCTAGGATTTTTCCTTAAGCCGTGTTTGCAATTCTGTATGCCACATTTTTGCCATCGATTTAGAGCGAGTTTAATTATGATATGGAAAAGTTGAAATTAGAGCACGCTGGAGATTTCAAAGAATAAAGGAGAGATAATCTTTAAACAGTCTGGCGTTCCATCGATCGGTTGTTTTAACAAAGACTGTTCAATCCGAGAACCTCGTTTGTTTTGCTGTCGATCTCGCTTCTCTAATCACCTCATCGTGAAAAGTGTTCCGATGAATTAGTCTCCGTCCCTTGCACTTGTCTTTGGCGATTACGGATCCGCCCTCCGCTGCCGCCATCCGAGGAGGAGCCATCCAAGAAAGGAACGGGTTATATCAACCAGATCTCTCCGTCTCTTTTGCTCCCATCTCATTCTCGAATGCATCCACGTTTTTTGTTGCCACCGAGTCTCCTTATGGTCTCCTTATCAGAGAATATATCTCAGTAGGCGTTCACGAATGTCGCGTGTGCCTTATATTGTCACTTGGGTGATTATTCACCAGTGATTGAGGGCGTGTCGCTCGTATTGTGGTTTCCTCCGATTGTCCCCTCATCGAGACAAGTCAATGTTCCATTCCCGAGGGTTCTGTGGTTTCTTGAGGCTGTCACTGTGGATCAAAGGTGAGCGTCTTACATATTTGGCTCTATGAACGGTGGTCAAGACAACAACCTGTTATGTTTTGACTTTTCATTATCGGTTTTCAACTTTTCATGCATTATTTCAGTTACTTGAAAATGGATTGTGATTTTTACTCATCGTAAAAAGTGTAGGTACACGTTTCAAAATATGGATTAAATTTATTTGCTAAAATTTTGTGAAAGAATTATAGATTCGAAAAACTACCACAGCTTATGACGAGATGTCGAAATATTAGTTCATTTGATTTTTGGTGAGATCTTTTAAAAGTCGTTTTAATCACCGTTTTATGTTCATATTTCTTTTTCGCTATTTTATACATTTCAAGTATCTGTTTTCCTCTCTTCTCCTCTAATTGTCTCTACCACAATCCATTAGCACACCTTTTATTTATCTCGCCAATCCACTCTCCTCTCATTAACTCCATGGATTTCCTGCCTTGCGTTGATTTAATGACATCTTCTATCTACTGGATTAAATGAAACGTTTTCAAGATGGAAGTTATTTCGACGATGAAAAACTGAGAAGGTGCATGTTTAATTATTACGGTAGCAAAATGGAAATTAAATTGATAATTATATGGATGTAGAGATATTTATTCTTAGTTTAAATAAGAGGAGGAGTCGTTCTATATAAACGGCGATTGTGTGAAGTTTTATTTTTAATAATTTCTATTATCAAAGTTGGTAGCAGTATATGAAATTTTATATCTTAACGGACAATTATTCCTGAAATTAATAGATAGAAAATATCTTATCCATAAACATATGTTTACTGTTCCTCTAAAATAATAAATAATATAAATACGCTGACAAGTATACTATCGAGAATGAGAAAGGAAAAGAATGACACATCCGTAACGATGTCTTGAATATAGTACCATCTCTATTCTTCTCCACTATCTTTTTTCATTAGTTAAATTCTTATCTCTTTGTCCATTCTCTTGCAAACTATTCATAGAGCTGCTGAAAACTTGTCTCTTCTGAACGTCTTACGGCTCATTAGTGTAGGTCTTTGCCGCTTCACCCCGCTGCTCCTCGTCAATGCTGTCACCTCGTTCTATTTCCCTCACCTTTCCATAATCCCTGCTTTTATTTTTCATTTAACATTTGCATCGTCTATGTTGCTCGAGATCCATTCAAGTCTTTCAATTGAAGTTTATTTTTACATCAATCGTAAACTTGTGATCAAGCTCGAAAGCGCATGCCTTAGTACATAATTCTTTTTTTGGTAGATTTTAAAGTTAATAATTCTTCAAGTACAACTAACTGTTTTGGTTTTTCTCAGTGTAATTTTACTTTTTCTTTCAAATATTGGATATGTAATAAAATATTAATGAGAGTTATTTCATTATAAGATAGTTGAACTTTAATCCCAGATATTGATTCAAGTGCATAAATAAATCATTAGAGCGACGAGTAATCTGCTGATTGTAGTAACGATCTCATTTTTATGACATATTACTGTAGGGTAATTTTTTACTTGGGAATGGATGATGGTTTTCAAATCGATCCTCTTCATATTCCTATTATTATTATTCTAGCCGTTTTGAGCATGCATTGATGTATTTGATATTAAATCTAAAAGTTGTATTTTAGTTTAAACAAAGGCCAATAATAAGTAATCTCAAAATATCATCTAGATTTTAGAACAGCAATGGCTGCTTCAACAGCCGATTTAAGCGATCTAGTTCGTTTAATCCTTTTAACTATGGAATTGCGTTCTCAGACTTTCAAGGTCGAACATGGTCTTTCTTTCTCAAACATCCCTCTTCCCCTTTCCTCATTCAGTATCCCAATTTCTTTTCTTCCTTAACGGCAAACCTTCAGTTCGCCGCAACCTTCACCTCGGTTCCTATTTTAGAACGTTTGACTGACTACCCCTCTGTCCGCCTTATAAAAATTGAGGCACGCCGAGAATTTCTACGTCAGCGAGGGAAAAAAAGCTCCCGTCGACCCTCCCTTTCTCGCAGATTACCTCAAAATGCTCTGCTGATTGCATGTGGATATTTATTTAGGTTCGGAATCGAGCAATGCGAAGTGCTTTTTCAACAGCTTTCTTAATTTTAGCTCTCGCGTGAACGTACCTGAGGAAAGAGGGCCTGACTTCTTTTGGCACGTTCTATACTTTATTTTTGCGTGTACGTATTTTTATTTTCACACTGTGGTCTGGAATAACATCTTTTCATAGGTATTCATACTGTACAGGTAATTCAAAAAATAATTATCAGAAATAATTTAGAATTTTAGAGATTACTAGTAGTAAGACGATGACACTTAACTCATTAATTTCATTTTACCGCGATGGATATGTATAAGGTATGAGACTCAATTTCTTCCCAAGAATTATTTCGTAGTAAAAGGTCAGTTTGTTTTTACAGAACTTAAACAGCAGATACAAGAGAGCTATATATACTCGGATACGAGATCCCTCGCCTACTTTCTCTGAGATAATCTGAGGTTGTTTATATTCGGCCCTCACGATGGGGAACTCACAATTTCTGGAAAAGGGGAGATTGTGAGATATGATGCGTGGGAATAACAGAGCGTGAGGAAGAGTCGAGGATAATAAAGAAGTGACTCCGTGACTGAAGGTGCCAAAGAGTTCAAAGAGAAAATGAGAAATCCGCATAAGAGAAATGTACTAGAGAAAGCATCAGCCCCCTTCGTGATAAGGCGAAAATGACGAACTAGAAGAACCAAGGGTGTAGGTGGTGAATAGGTGAACACTTGAGTGGGGAAAGGAAGGAATGTAGATGGAATGGAGAAGGGTGAATTGAGAGCACTTCCGACCCAAAACATGATCAACTAATTCATTTAGCGTGTGGTGTGCTAAGAGAATTTCAACGTAGAGTAATATCGTCGAGGTGAGGGAGTTTATGCACCGAGATAGAGGTGGGGCAGTCCGAAAGATAAGGGTAAGGGGCGTGGCCGCTCGCCTCCGGAAATGTCAAATTGAGTCCAAGGGGAATTATGACTTATTTCTGACAGAAATAAGAATGTGGAAACGTCTAAGGTATTATTAACCAAGAGGTTCTTTCTACAACGCTCAGAAAACCCCCCGTACATTGAAGGCAATGATATGTACCTGCTTTTTATACGAAATATGGTATCTATATATTCGTTCTTTATGAGATGGCTGACATAAATTGTTTGCATAACTAGCAGCTGAGGAGAAATATATTGACAACCTATCCAGTGAAAGTATTTTTATTTTATATCTTCAGTGGTATTTATGTTAAGTGTATTTCATGTTAAATGTATTTTTATATCTTCTGTGGTGTTTATTTTAAGTGTATTTCATCTTTAAATGTTAATCGATAGTACCATAGTATTAGAAATGTAGGATCTAAGACATTCAGAAGATGTTCAATATAATTTATTTTATAATATTTACTTTATCCATTGTTGCAAATAACATCAATATTTAAACATCCAACACTATAATAAATATGAATTGCAGTATATTTTAGTAAAATCTGCAATAACGATGTTACAAACGTTTTCTGTTATACAGGATTGGAAAAAAAAGGATATAATTATATAAATATGAATCTTCTAAGAATTTCATTAAGACAAATGAAGCCGATTTAGCTATTTTTACGTTACCTTATGTATTATTTATAGGGTAGGCAATTGCTATTCCGCTCTATTTAATTCCATATCACTATAGCAAATCATCTGTCTTAACTTAATAAGTCGTAAATGATCTATTATTACACTAATAAATACGCACTCAAGATGGTGGTGATAATACACTTTTCTTTAAATTGGCTTTCTTTGCCTGAAATCGTTGTTTTTCCTCGGTATTCGCATTTTTTCTCTGGCATGAAACCGCTTTCATTGGTCAGCGATTGGTTGCAAACCTCTTCTGGCAGATGGGGGAAAAGGGTGCATGTGAAGAGAGGTATTTTTCAAGCAAAAAGAAGAGGGGAGTGCACTAAGGACGCCGAGGAGGGGACAGAGACGAAAAGAGTGAAGGAATGTTTCAGATACATACACATTTGAGAGAAAGGGGAAAGTTCAGAAGGAGAGGAAGAGCCGCTTGGTAAATGAGGGAGGAGAGTGGAAGAGACACGGGGGTGATACGTGGGTTATTTGTGGTCCCAAGTTGGGGCATGGGAATGCATCTTGCTTTTTTATTTTGAGAAGACCTCTTCCTTGCAAATCTCAAGTTGCGGAGTTCTTATGGAGCAGACGAGAGAAAATTGTGTCCAAACCTAAAGAAGATAGTTCATTAATAGAAAGTCAACCTCTCTTTTTGATTGATGTGTACGAGATAGATTATACACAGGATCCGCATTTCATCCAGATTTAAAACATTTTCTCTTATATTCTTAATGAAAATTATCCTTTTTCCTTCTTTTCTAATTACCATTTCTATTATTTTACACTGTGCTGTGTTACCCCTTAACGGTTAGATTTATTTTGGGGCATGTCTTAGGAAATATTTTCCAAGATTTGAATCAGCATATTTTTATGCTTCTATATACTGTGTTGTAACCTGTATACCTTCTTTCGAGGTTTATTAAGTTTTAGATAAGATTAAATCTTTTTGGTACACCAACCAGATTGTCTAGATTTTTTATGACATTCTCTCTCTACGAGTTTGAAATGAGAGCCTCTAAATTGTCTAATGTATGATTGACTGACTTACGTTGAGTTAGTACTTAGATCAAAATCAAGCACGCCTATTATTCTTTTGCGGCTATAATAAAATGAAACTCGATTTAATATCTTCATTTCTTAATTACTTAGTATACATGAAAAAACGAAACAAATCTTATTTTAAAATTGAAGAGCAAAATACTGGTAGAATAACTCCCTCTTTGATTTTGCATTACATTAAATATGTTCTTTGCGGAGGGAGCGACTTTCCAGACCACTCGAGTGATATGTCAACATCTGAGGATGGCGCTTACGAGTAAAATATGAAATTATTAATAAAAGTGTTAAATAACCATGTTCATATAAACCTAAAGATAGAATATTTATAGCGGTCTCATCATTAACATCTGAATTCAAGACGGGAGCATTGAAATAGAATGGATGCTCCGAGAAATGCATAAAAGGAATAACCTGAGCAAGTTGAGACATCTTTTTTTGAACACATTCAGTGTGCATTGGAGAAACAGCGGATTGCATACACTTGAGAAGATGGCCGTTCTTCAAGACGTCATCGTTTTTTATCTTCTTTTTTCTCTCTTTCGCTCGGACCTACGATTTCTCCCTTTTCACGGTAGTTTTTATCACATCTCACACCTTCCTCGACATCTTCCGCATTCTACGCCTTTGTTTTCTGTATAGGGTTTTTACTAGGTGCCATGGTTTATAGTTCTCGGCGTTAGTTTTTTCGCCGAACATTTTCCTCTTTAATACACTTCCTTAAATGTCCTTATATGGTCCTTGGTTTACTAAATATTTTTCAGTGACTTATATATGTTTTAAGGATGTTATTTACTCTTTTATCTCGTTTACCGTAAATCTCAAGTCTTTTTCTCGGAAATTGATGTATCTCCTCCAACTATCAGATTCTCCATTTCTTCCCAATTCTACACAAAAACTCTATTTTTTGTCTTATCTTTGGTGTTCTTTCCATCTTGAGCATCCAAATCTTTCTCTCGTCTTCCTTCTTTGGCATTTTCTTCTTTTACTCCGAAAATTCCCACGAAAGAGAATAAAATTCGCAAAGAAAATAAGTGAGTTGATAGGATCAGTGTGTTTGAAGATTGCGGCGAAACTCTTTGGATTCATCGGAACACTACTGGGGCGCACAAGATATTCAAAGGAAGAGATTTACAATCTCCACCTTACTGCTCTCACTTTCCATAGCTCTTTGAATTTTTATGTTATTTTCTCTTTGTATCTATTTTGGTTCATCCCTTCGTTTTATTTAACCATTCCTCTTACGTTGTCAGAACTGCTTTGCCGTTTTTCTCCGCATTATACATTCTGTATATGTAAATCGGAGGGCATCTATTTCGCTCTAAGTCTATCAGTTCGAAACTCTACAATGGAAATATAAAAGTAAGTTTTTCGAAAATTTAATACCTTGTTTGTATAGTAAAATTCATGCCAAAATATTTATTAAGAAGCCCTATGTGAGTTTATCTTAAGAGGGTGGGTTTATGTCTTTATAGAGATTGTTACAACCTCTGATTGAATACATACATTTATTCTGAATAGAGTAAAAATCTTTGCTCCAAATTGTTTAAAAAATCAGTCAACGTCATTTAGAGACCCAAAAATATTAAAGAGAGGGAAACTCCGCTCCCAGTTAATCCGTTGCGCCATCAATTTTTAGCGGATTTAACTTCGAAAATTTTTGTCTAACTTTTCATTCATAGCTATATTAATTACTGTGTAAAAAACAATCCATCATTAAAGTTTTCATCGTTTTACTCATATGTTTTAAAATTTCCACAAGTGTATAGTCAATAGAATTTCAGTTTAGGTCTCTGTTATAAATAAAGAAGAGAGTATTATAAGAGAGTAAATTTAGACATTTTAAAAAATTTTCCAAATGTTATTTACAGTAATTTTAAACGAAATGAAAAATAAGTGATTTGCAAGCAAGAAACGTTCTAATTGTTCTAAATATTAAATAAAGTTAAGTTTATTGTTTATTTAGTAACATGAATTTGAACATAAAATATAATTTTCGTCCATCCGTTTATTATAGCCCTCGTACTTGAGTTGGTCCAATTTCAAGAAGTCTTCCGTCAGTATTTTTGATAGGATATACTTGTCGTTAGAAGATATAGGGATTGCTTTTCATGAAAAATCGATCAATCAAATTCAGATTCTCGTTCATGGAGACGTTTAATGATCTCCTCTCCGTCATCAGATTCGTCCATCTGCCACGCATGACATCATCATGATAAATCTTTCATGGGAAGATTTACTTTAGTAGCTTCTTTTGAATATTCAAAGCTAAAGTATTTTAGAAAGTTGACGAAATTACCAACCCAAAAATTCTCTTAAACCTTTTATATATTAAAATTAATTTAAGAGTCTAAACATTAACTTCCGTGTTTTACACGATTTCTTCAAAAAAATTATCGTGATTATTTATTTATTTTTAATCACATCTTGGTTCCTGCACCACAATTCGGTTACTTTTTCTCAAATTCGTTGTAATTTCTATAAAACTTACATATAACAAATGAAATAACAGAGAAGTCCAAGTATCAGTAGAAACGATTTTCTTTATTCAGATTCTAATGAGAAGAGCAAAGCAAGAACATAGGGAGGTGATTCTTAAGTGGAGAGTCGAAAGTAAGGGTCGTATCTTATAGAGATTTTCCCGTGAAAATCGTACGCGTGATTACTCCAACTTTTTCTCCTTACAGAAGTAAAAATCTCTTCCTTCCCGAGACGAGCATCACTGGAGCATAGAGCCTTTCTCACGAGCGCGGGAAAGACACCGTGGGGACGTTTTGCAGTCGGAATAATGGGAGTTCGCAACGCCTCCACCACGAGTCGTGCTCTCGAATTAACCTCAAGAATGTCCCTCGATCGATTCCCTTCTTGCCCTTTCTTCAGCTTCATTAATGTTTTGAAGTTAACAATTATTTTTAAATACGGATAATATAGTGGATGCAATCACAATGTTTCCCTCTTTTGAATCGCTTTAAAATAAATAGATTTATTGTTAGGGAAACCCTTACAGATTCGAATATTTATATATGTATTGACGTTGAACATGTTGATTTTTATCCTAATACTATATGAATTTTTAAATTGATGCGTACCTATTGTTAACTTTCGCGTCAGTGAGGAATGTATACAGAGGGCGCATATATTTTTTTGCAATATTTGGGTCTGGCAATCTCTTTGGTTGGCTCATAGTGTGTCTGAAGTTTGCAGAGAGTTATATTATGAACAGCAGCCCACGTATAAGCCAAAAGAAAGATCGAAATATTCGAAATATTTCAGTCATCGAAGGATTACTCATAACCAAAAGTTGATGTCCATTTATGTTTCTCATCACCTTCAAATATCTCCTAAATATATATTTTATTGCGCATTAGAAAAACAGTGCTTCTATTTAATTATTAATAGGTTTAAGTCTTGAGTTTTCGTAACAAGTGAAAGCATTTTTCATTTATAATATCTTTTTCTTATAATACATACATATACATAATACATACATACGCATACAAACGACTTATTTTTTTATGCTTGTAGTTTCACCCTTATTCAAGCTCCAGTTGCAGTGAAAGGTACAGCCAATCTCTCTCTCACGGATCCACCCAAAGACGTAAAGGAGGGCAATGGGATAAGAAATCAGTTTGGAACATTCAAAGAAAAGGTTGAAGGTCATGGAACAGAATCCATCCTTGACATTGCCCGAGAGTTGACTCTGTCGTCTAAATCGTTTGCGATTACGCGCTGAAAGGGATTCCCTTTGGATCGATCGAAATGCTTTTCCTTTATTTGTAGAGGAGAATTTCATTTTCTAGGCCATCCTCCTTACATTTCGAAAGGTCATCCCTTCCTCTGGACCATTTTCAACTCGTAAAAAAGGGTATATTTTATTTTTAGCTTCATTAAAAATATTAAATAAATAGGATGACGAATAGCGAAGTGATAGTAGAAAGTAGAAAGGTTGTTGGGGCCGCAGTCTTGATGGCATATCTAATTCTTTGATGGGGAAATCGTGATGTATAAAATTATATAATATATAATGAATTTCTTGTATAAAAGTAGCTGAAGATAAAAAGATTATTGAGGTAAAGAAATTCAAAATAAATTCCTTATGATCAAATATATATATATATATATAACACGTATACCATAAAATTATTTTTTGAATAAAAAGGAGTATTGTTTCAAATGAACATTAGTGAATTGAGTCAAAAAAACTAAAATCTTATCCATTTATAGAAATCTTGAAATATTTTCATTGGAAACGCATGGGACTAAATTAATAGTCAATTATAATACGATTGTTAAATAATTTCTGGCGAAGCGGGCTTTTCAAAACTTCGTAAGAAGAATAAATTTTAAAATATTTTTATAAATAAATCAGTTAATATTCTGTTTAAATTCTAAAAATATCCATTCATTATCACGAAACAACTAAACTGCTCAATATCACTCTAAAATTTTATTCAACTTAAGGCTATAGTTGAATTGATAGAAATTTCTTATTTTGTGGTGAAGATTGTGATAGTATAAATCTCAAGGACCGTAGAATCGGATGAGAAAGAGATTTTTAATTGCCACTTTGACCCACTAAATCACATGTATTTTTTTAAAGTAGGTCGAAGTGTCTCTTGAAACCTCTAATCTTTACCGAGCTATAAACGCGGTTACATTTCGAAAGGATGCGTGGGAGTTCAAATGAAGAGGCTCTGTGAGCAAATGTCACTTTACTTCATAGAATGTGCCTAAGGAAAATTTTCGCGGCTTATTCTCGGAAAATCTCCCAAGAAGTGACTGGTGAGATTTAAAAGGATGGTTAAGGTTATAAAAAATGTTCCTCAACCAGAAAGAAATTGACGTTTTCTACCGCAGTTTGCGGAGAGTTCTGCTGTAAGCAAGATCTCACTCCCATAAATTCTGCTTTATTTATGCGGACTCTCAATTTATTTCCTCGATTAAGCATGAGATGTTTATTTTCATTCTATTTCTCTGTTATAACTTAAGAGATGGTAGTAACAGTTCGAGTAGAATTGCTTTTTTAGCTTATCTTCAATGGAATTGAGATTTCTTTTCTGATCGTAGGCTTTGTATGAAATGGCAAATATAAGGAAATTAAGCTTTTTTGAGGATGAACCAGCGAGCGCTCTAAAAATTAAAAATTTCTTGATAATGACATACAATTTCATATGAGTATTTGAAATAATTATTTCGTGATATGTGTTTTTATTGGTGGTGATATTAAATTTTGTTAAACTTACTGTAGGATTGGACGAATCTCATCAGTTTTGTCTTAGTAAAGTATGCTTTACTACATAAAACATCGATTTACGTTTGAACTAATGAAATATTAAGTTTTATGCCGATGGTACCTGGAATAAGTGTTAGTATTTTGACGAATATCAAATGAAGTAACTTGTATAAACTAAAATGCAAAAGCTTTATTGAATAGCATCCGTGAGATGATCTATAGTAAATATTCGAGATAGATTCCACTTCTGTGGACGCAAATATTAGGGTGAACGGTCTGGAAACGAGTTCGTGCCTGGATTGGAGGATTCGAAATTGCGGTCGAAGGAGATGGAAGTAAAAAGAGTGGAATATGTGTTTGTGACCCATAGAATATGCAGTAGAGATGACTCCTTTTTGGTGATTCTTTTTTCTCAAGTAAAATCCGTGTCTCATTATGGGCGAAGAAAATTTCTCATTTCACTGAAGAAAATGGTCGGTTCGTCGTTCGTAATATTTTCCGCATTACGATCTTTTCGTCTAATCATTTCACCGTGCATTCTCTGTCTTCGGGTTCTCAGTCTCGATATTCATGTTTCTCCCTACGACACTTTCGAAATGTAAGCTGAATATCGTGTCTTCATAAAAAATTGAAGATTACCTCTAGCGTTTGAACTGTACCTAAGTAACTGTCTTGGATGAGAGTTTTAACGCTCGGTGAGAACGTACCTTTTTAAATCGTCACGCCTTGATTATTGGATTCTCACGAACTTAAGCCACGAATTCGCTTTCCTTGTGAAGCACACGTTTCGCGGTCACACGAACTTTCTATTCCGCGATTTCAAAGACTATGAATTTGCTTTTAATTTAATGATCTGTTCATCTTTCTCTATAGTCGTATTGACAATTACGGAGCAAATATTATTTTCTAGAATTTCATTTCATAATAGAACGGAGTTTGATCTATCCGTAGATACCTAATAGGATACAAAATGTATGGCATGTACATGGTAAATATCTGAGTTAAGATTTACCTAAGTGAATTTAAGTAATGAATCATCTATATGCGTCTTTAAGTTCTTATACAAAAATTAATGATTATACATTTTATTAAAGGTTTAAACTTAGAAATAATGGATACTTTCAATAATTGTTATCGTGTATTCTTTAAGTATTATCAAACGTTATACTTTCAATTTTTATTATTCTATGGGTGATTCATTAAATACCTTGAAAATAAAACAAAATATTTTGCTTACTGATTCTATCGCACGTAACATTTACCAACCGATAAGAACAAATTTTATATATTTCATTATTCAAGTTAAGAATAAATAACTAATCTTAACATTTTTTTATATAGAAACGGCCGATTAACTAAGATTGATTAAGATTCATTTTGCCGCGTTTTGCAATGAGAATTCTATCAGCGCCGCACGGGAAGGACTACCGACGACGCAGTATTGATTTAGTTCTTAGCGTCGCTGCTAGAGTGCAGTTTACGCTCATTCAAAACAATTTATTTGTCTGAACGATTCAATAAAGTTAATAAATTTTTAATTGGATATTTAGGTAAAGTTTCAATAATTGCAACGTATTATTTCCTCCAATGCTGATAAATATAGTATAATATCTCAAGTATGAGGACAAAGTTTGATTTATCATGAAGAAATATGAAATTGACGAAGTGAATTTTTGTCAAAATTTGGTGATATTGCCTCTTTTAAAATGTTATATTTTTTATGCCTCTCCGCGTGTTTTCCTTTATTATCAAAATTCTTTTATGCAAGTGAATTTTTGTGATAGTGATATTCCAACGAAATAAATATAGAAAGGCAACAATTAATTCCACAAATTCATGAAATTATTACTTATAATCTGCTATAATTAGGCGAATTTTCTGTATTTTACTCTGTCAAACAATTTACCACTAATTGTTGTCTAAAGGGGGAGCTATTGCTTGCTCTCTTTTTGCCACCACGATTCTATAGAATTTTTGCATAGTGATATTTGTTCGTCGAAGATGAGGGGCACTTGTTTGGCTGGGAAGCCAAAGAGGGATATTTCCGGAATTAGCGAAGGACAAGGGTAGAAGGTCGAGGATGTGCAGGAAGAGAACGGAAATAGCGATTCACGTATAAAGGAGGCGATAGGAGAGGTTAGGGACTGCTCCACATCCTTAACAACATTTTGTTTATACTACTTCTTTGAAAGAAATCTTGTACAATTTGCTCACACTTTTTGTTTACTGAGGATATATTCCAAAGTTTCCTCTGAAAACGTTATAATTTAATAAGAAAAAATTACATTTGCTTCACGTTCACTCATCAGTAATTCTTTTGTCAGTGATTGGTATATTTTTCCGAAATTCTATGGAATAATACTCCATTTTTCAAGAGTATCCATTATTATAAGCAAGCTTCGGGTACGCCTTTAGGGAATAAGGTCCCGGGTTTGGGACCCGGGGAACATTTATAACGAATTTGCCAATAAAAAACTAAAAATACTTTTCAAGAACACCGAGATTTTGATGAGGCCAGTTGCAATTTAATCACAACTCTAATATTTAGATCCAGCTTATTGCATTTCTTTTGAACTTTATTAAAATCGGGAGTCATAGTAAAGGAAATTTGCATTACATGTTCAAGGGATATATACTTTTACTGATAACTGTAATAGGAATAGAGCACTTATTTTATTTTCGCTTTAATTTTTAACTACTAGGTGGGTGTAAATACCAGTAATTCAGGAATAATGATCGGTTATTGCCAATCATGCGCCTAAATTGTGAATCACAAATAAATATTTATTTTAAAAGAAGGAAGCTATTTCAGAAGAGTGAAGCACAAAAGAAGCTCCATTTGAATTGGGTCACGTTTCAAGGAGAAGTTCTCAGCAAAAATAGTGAATTGCTTTGGGGGACTTTTCCTGTAAATTGTGGCAGTAAAGCACGATTTTCGAACTTTTCCTCCGGAGACCAGAGGACGGAAACGTTTGGTAAAGCGAATGTAACGAACGAAAGCAAAGACTTCATGAGAGGAACAAAGATGCCCCGGAAGTTGTCTGAATCTTCCTGGAGGTACAGTGTGTGTGATGACACTCGCGGGGTAGTAGGGCTCCTCAAGACATCAATCGAAATGAAACAGAAAATATGAATTTAGGATGGATTGTTTACATAATTTCTTGTATTATGGAAAAATGAGACATTCGTACGTGACAGACGTCGTAATATTTTTCAAAAGGAAAAGGTATATAAGATTAACATAGTTAACATCATGAAATGGGTCAAAGATTTCATTCGTGTGTATATTATAAATATACTTTCATGAGCTAAAATTTCCAATTCCACTGATTGAACTCCAGAAGAGAGGTTTGAAATGCTAAGGGAAGGCAGCGAAAGAAGGGTCAAAATGATTGAGGGAATTCCTCAGGGAGCCTGAACAATGGTCTTCTAATCCGAAAAAAATCCTCGTTTCTATAGCGACGCTGACCACTTGTCCACAGGAGATAAAACTATACATTCTCTTTTCCCCTCCGAGTTGGAATGGGATGAAAGTGTCTTTTTGGAGAAAACATCTGGAAGACGTCCAAGAAAACGTACAAAACGAAATGGAGACGGTCGACCTGCAGCCACGTATTTTCATCCATTATTCTTCCCCACCAGCCATATTTTCTCTGGCGGAGAAATGTTAACAAATGAAGCATCGGCTTTAAGGGATTGTTACTCAAAGACGGGAAAACGAGAGAATTTAAGAAGTTTCGTTAGGTTCAAACAGTTTCTCGTCTTCTTGAAAGCCTTTTGCATTTATTTTAACAAATACATTTCAAAAGTATAAATTTTTCTAACTGTCGAACAAAACTTATTATTTAAATTCCTTTGTAATCTTGCAAATTCAAAATTTTAATGTAGCTAAGTCAGCCAATGACAAAATTTATCTTAAATATTGAAGTATTCAATATCTGGAACGTATTTTAATTATTATCCTTAATTTAAATACTTTATTAGAAGAATATTATCGTTTGAAAGTAACATTATTTAATTTCTGTTAACCATAATTACAGATTTTTACCAATTCAGTCACTTTTATGATTTAATTCACAATGATAAAGTGTAATTGAAAGTGTCCTATGAGGCCATGTGTAAGGTATTTAAGAATTAGTCTATGAAATTAGTGATTCTCATGCTATTCTCGGTTCGTGCAGATTTGATCACATATATTTTCATTATTCAGAATACGTGTAGTGAATATTCAGAAGCTTTGGAATCAAAGTTGTGCAAATATTGAGTTTTAAAGGCTCCATCACGTTCCAGGAAGCCTTTTGCTTTATTTGTTCCTTCTCATGTTCCTCAAGATGACCTCGAAGAGCTTTAAATTTCGATTGCAGATGGAGGGAATGCTTTTGCGAACGGTATTCCTGTTCTTAAAAGACGTCAGTCATGAGACCAAATATCCCTTCAAAGTTAACAAATTAATCAAACATCCTCCATTACTGAAAGTTCCTGAATTGTTTATCAATGTATAACTGAGAAATTTTGAAATATGGCTTCCTTAGAATAGTGAGGTATTAAGTATTAATTAATAAATTCTAAATACTGCTCATTAATAAGTTAAAAATTATTATTCTTTTCAATTTTCTGATATGAAATGACCAGCCAATTCTTAGCACACATTTGTAGTTATTAAATCTTAAAGACTGTATTTCATTTTAATTAAAATCAACTAAGAGATTTAAATACTCAATAGAACAGTTTTTAACAAGAAAATATATCTTCGTATCTTTTGTCTCATCATTTGATGTTTCTTGAAATTGAGATGTAAATTTGGGCTTAAATAAAATTAACTTAAATTTCGGAGATGTTAAGCGAGGATGCACAGTTACTTGTGTGTGGCCCTCCATCCAAACGAGAAAAACATTAATCAAATTGAATAAACTCTAATTTCCTGTGGTTAATTAAGTTCGCGACCCAATTCTACGTTCACGGGTACTTACCTCAATTTAATTAGCTCTTTTTCCCTTTGTCTTCTCGAATACTTCCTAAAACTTCAAATTCCACTGCTAACTGGTACACTCATTTTCGCCGTTACTAATTAAATCTTACTCTCTCTATACACACATACGAAGATCTGATTTCTATACTCGTTCTGAAGATCGAAAGATCACGCATGTATTTTCAATCGACTTCGCTTCCATAGTTTACTTCAGACCGTATCGCGATTAATCTGCCGCTCAAAACAATGGTTCAGATAGTTTTCGACAAAATCAGAGCTCATAGAAAAAATCGCGAGTATAGAGAACGGGCTATGGTAACGGCTTACCAAGATTTCCGAGCGGTGAATCATCGGTTCAGCCTTGATTTTTCAAGAAGGGAAAAAGGCAATCTCTTGCCTCACTCCCACGCGCAATTTCTTATTTTTCGCTCCCTCTCTCTTTCGTGACCGAGTGTTGTTTGCATTTTTCAGTGCATCGCTTTTCGCCAAATAAGGACGGCGGCCATGGTTTCTTGAAGTTTCTAAGGAACGCGTGAAATCTCGGCCGTAGACACCGACAGCTATAATTTTCAGGTCGTTAACAATGGGGTACACCCACTTTCTCCCCTTGAGCTCTTATATATATATATATAATATATAGACGCTTCGGGGGGATATATATAACATATATATATATATATATATAGGATATTAATGTCAGGCCCAAACCGCTTTGGCCACGGAGCCGCCGATTTTTTTCCGTAATGGCCAACTAAATCTCACCTAGGAAAAATTGGGAAACCGACCCTACCTATCATGGGTTCGATTCTAGGAGGCCCCAAAAATCGATTTTCCCAATTAAGAATGTATTGGGCCGTTTTTCAAATGATTTAAAAAATACTTCCCATTAACCTAGAAGGATAAGATTACATGTAGCTATTGCTATTATATATATCTACGGAAAACTGCTATTGCTTACGTCCAACCGGACATGGGTTCGATGCCAGGAGGTGAAAAAGTTTCAAATTTCGAAAAATCGTAGCTCTCTTAATATGATACATAGATCATTCAAATTTTTTACACTTATAGGTAAGTATATTATATACCTCGAAAAAAATCAATACTTGCCTAAGTGTCACGGGTTCGATTCCAGAGCGTCCCGAAATCTCGATTTTTCCCGTTTAAAATGCATTGGCCATATTTCCGAATGCTTTTTATAACACTTCCCAACTCCGCAGAGGTTCAAAATTTCACACGGCCGTTAAGGGGACCAGTCTCATTTAAAAGCTATCCTAAGATTATCGTAAAAGGTCGTTGCTTCGATGCTAGGGGGCGTTAACTATATCTCCATTTGAAATGTAAAGGGAATTTAGAATACATTTTGAGGTTCTTACTGAGTGAATTTCCTTTTGAAATTTGGGGTGTTTATAAAGTCAATCATACTTAAGGGAAACATAACAGTGATTTTAGCAGGATGACCTTGGTTCGACGCCGGGGCGGGAATAATGCAGCCGAAAGAAGTGCATGGGAAATCGAATTCGGTGCATTTTCAGCTGCGTCAAGGTCCTCTACTTTGTTTAAAATTTTATTTTTTAATAAATGTAAATTATTGCATTGCTTGCTGTAAGCAAGCGCACCTTTACTCGTATATATATATCCTTCCCTCCTAGTTTTTATCGCTGCAGCGAAGATTCAGGGTCACAGAGATAGTTTCCGTTTTTATTTTCCTCGCGTCTGTGTACATCTGTTGAGTAAGCTGGAATGCGAGGACATGTTTGCGGTTTTGGCTTCCAACAACCAGCGCTTTTGTCGGTTTCTATAAAGCGCATATGCTTTTTTCGGGTGGAATATGGAGGGTATCCAAACCGCAGAAGTTGATTTTCAGTACTTTCTGCCATTAGGAATTGGAGCTAGGCGTTCAATTACTTTCGTATTAAATAGATTCCAAAACAAGTAAATTTTCCCGTAGAAATTAAGGTGTTTAAAATTAAAATTCAAGTATGATCAATGACATATGCTTGGCTTTTAATTTGTTAAATCAGTTATTTATAAATTTATTCAATTAAACGGTACCCGTATCGCTCTATAGCAAAAATTACTTTTTATTTTAATTTATTCAGTTATAAATTAAGGAATAATTTAAGGCATAGTTTTAACAAGTTATCTTGGGCGGATATCCTTGCAATGATTTATCTTCGGTCATGTTAAACTTATGGAATACAGGATAATTTTCTCAAAGCACAATCGATTTGAGGGGCGAATCTTCCTCATTCGTAACTTTTATCAAATGCTCACTCTCTATTGCGGCTCTTTTGTCCATAAATTTATAGCTTATAGTTTGGTAACGCTCCCCATTCCTCACCTTGCGCACTGCCTACAATTTCGCCATTTGTAACCTCTTTTCCTTTGGAACTTTCTCCTTCAGATATCTGTCATCTTCCACTTCACCGTATCATTCTTCGTCTGCTTTCTGTGATCGAACCGTGGACAGACTATAGATAGCCTCATTTGCCTCTTCCTTCTCATTCTTCCCTCTCAAGAGAATTCGAGCCCTTGATCCATTCCATGAAACAGTAACTTCTCTGTTTCCTAATACAGTATCACTGACGAATAAAATATTTCAAATAACTTCTAAAGGGTGGATTAATTACGAGCAAGGAATGTATCTTTCCAGAAATGCCACTTCTGCAATGCTTTCGTATTAATTATTTGGGGAAATTTACAGAACAATTTATGAACCAGAATTGGTATTTTCTCGATCAATTAATATATTCGTATTAGAGAGAAATTGGTTCTATTTATTTTAGTTTATTAAAATTTTTTAAAGAATAATTTGCTGCGAGAGTCGCATAGGTCTTTTCCTTAGGAAGTACGGAATTTGTAAAGTGAAACACATTACGGTTGGCATGAAAATCAGCATTTATAATTGATATCCAAGAAAGAATTTTTTTTCATAAAAATTATTCAATGATATCCAAGACGAAAATGAAGAAACAATGTTCAAAATAATGAAGGCATACTTCCAATGATTACTTTCTTTTCATCTTTCACCTATATTCTTAAAGTATGTGCATTACTTAATTAATGCAGTTTATGTATTGGTTTCTTTATTATTCATCATCATCACGAGAATGAGCATTAGAATTTTTTGAAATCAATGCCGTCCTAAATTTTTCTATTTTTGTGACAGATTAATCTCAATTTCATCCATTCAAAAACGAAATTTAAAAAATTTAAAATGCAAATAGCATCTCATAATCAATATGCACAAAATATTTGGAGTCAATGGTGTCCATTTTGAAAGACTTAAGGTCTTGTTGACCAGGAAGGGAAAGATGTGTTGGCGAGCAACGCTTCCTCATCATCGCCGACAGTGGCGATTACTCTGAGATGAACCTCTTCGGTAGAGGAAGCGCGTGTCTACTCTTATGAGTGCCATGAGCAGACTAAACTAGATAGAATCGCGTGTGAGAGAAATAGAAATTCGAAAAATTAAAGTTTGCAAATAGATTGGTTCAGTCCCTAAATCCAAACGTAGGCGTGAAGTAAAAGCAAGAGAATGCAAGAGATGGCTTTGAATAAGTAATGGAGGGTAGGGAGTAGTGAATAAAATAGAAAAGGCGTGATGCATGAATGAGTTGGCATCGGATGAAGGTTGCTCTGTTTCCATGGCGAGGTGAGGGTACGAGACCGTTGGAAAAACTGAAAGGAAGTTGCTTTTGACTTCCGTGAAGCTGCAACATGAAGGAAATAATACGACATGAATGAGCGAATTGAAGATAATTTAGATAATTGTTTGTGAAGGAATGGGATTGATATAGTCAAGAAATTTTTTCCTTCTTCTTCAGAATAGATTCATTTCATATAAGATACATTTTTATGCATAATGTGCATAGAAATGTATCTTCTTTCTTTTTTCTAGCATATTTCTGGGATATTACGCATATCTTTGCCAAATTATGATGTAAATTGTGTAAAGACTCTGAATTAACTCAATGGTGTCGTGGATTCTACACATGGGATTTAGATACATTTTACACCTTTCTAAATTGGAGTGGTTTTGGGAAATTTTCCGGAAACTGAATTTAGAAGAATTCTCCCGCGGGAATATCACTCTCACGCCATGAAGTATAATTTGGATAGCCGAGTATGTTTTTTTAACACTATATCTAAAAGCTTCGTGACACCTCCTTCCCAAATATCTGTTATAGAGGAATGCTGAGATGTTAATCCACCTGATAAGTATTTTTTAAATAAATTAATTATATGTGTGTATTATCCATAAAACGTGCCTCTTAAAGATTTCCACAATGTAATTTAAAATCCGGAATTTAGGAATTGGAATTCAAAAGAAATATATTCTTATTAAAGCAATTTTAGACGGATGATGTAAATAGTTTTACGAGTTCGCGTTAGCTATAAAATTTTATCTTTTTCTATTGTTCTGTGAATGCGATACTTCGGATATCAGTTCGTGACCATGTAAAATTTAACATTATTTTCTCTTTTGTAGCTCTGTTATGCACGTTCTTTCGTAGAATTTTATAAGTATGGGATTGGCACGTTGATGAGCCAAGAGTTGTTTACTAAGAAGAGTATAATAGGTTAAGAGGTTGTTAAACAACATCATCTGCTCCTCAGCTGTTTTTGAATCTGAAATACTTATTTGCATCTAATACAATATAGACACTGCAGCTAAATTTTGACAATTGAATGCCAAAGTTTCTCTTATTATCCTGGCATTTCATTTAATCTTAATATTTTCCAGGAATTTTAAATTCTGTCACACTTAGAATGATATACAGAATTTTTATTGTATGCTCTTTATAGGTATACTAAGATTTCAAACGTATTGCATTCAATAGTCCTCCTTCATTGTGGATATATCTATTCTGTGTAAGAATTATTTCACACCTGCGTATCATTTCAATGAATTAACCTCGTTGGCTGGAACGAATCCAGCCAACTATGATATTAAGAAATAAATTATCTGTAATTGTTATCTAAAGAAAATATTTCCTGTCGGATTCGGTGTGCACAATTCACGTGAGGGAGGACTAAAGGGTTCGTATACACGCCTTCTATGTATGTTGACGTAATTCTTTTAACCGGTTTCGTCCTTTGGATGTCACGGGCGAAGAGGTCACATTCGCCCATCACACCCATACACTCAATGCTTTTTTCCGCCATTCATTTTCCTCTTCACTTGTTTTGCATCCGTTTTAAAGGGCCTATTGCCGTTGACACATTTCGACTGCCGTGTTGCCATTGCTTTGGATCTCTCTTAAATGCCACTTTCGCAATCGCACATTTCGACCCATTTCTATTTCCCTTTTTTCTTCATTGGAATACTTAAATCTTTGTACATAAAATATCATCATTTACGAACGGATTTAATTATTTTCAACCTAACAGAAGAAATTCTGAATGAAGCTCACTAAATCAGTCATAAATAAAATTTTAAACTATAATTCAAACATGGTTCTCCGTAGTATTTATTAATATAAACTGATGATGTTATACAAAAATTTACAGCTACAACATTTGACTCATACATGATATTAATTTTCCCTATAATAATGGTCGATTTGAAATCATTTATCTTATGTAAATTATATTTAGTGTCCCAAATCTGATGTTATTTCCTTTTCGTTTCAGAAATCCCTAAAGGCCGTAAGACCGTACATCTTGACTGTAGGAGGTTCGAATTTCTCATGGCATTCGCATGGGATAACCTGAAGGTAAGGAAATATTACACCGTTATTTCGAATTTTGAAAGAGAAGGATGAAAGAGCATTAATGATTACAGATCTGCCAAAAATTAATGCGATACGACATCTTAAAAGATTCGCGTTATTGTTCCTTATGATTCTCGATGACGTATACGATATATAAATCTAGAATGGAAGGAATTACATTTAATTCTTCCCCTCAATAAAAATTTTAAGGAATTATTCGTTATTTTTCTATGTGTAAAGGAAAGAAGGGAATCTATCTTTTTGCATTATTTATTTATCACAGCATAATTTCAAATCTATCTTTAATTCGAGTAATAATGCTTAAATATGTTTTGTAACGGAACATATATACTTCATGTTTCTGTTGGAGTCAAGTATCAAAGCAGCAGATGCGAATCAAAATTCTTAAGGTGAAAATCAGTATATTCGATTGTTAAGAAAATAACGGATCGATTTCTGTACAACGACTTTAAAAATCTTTCTTCAGCAAAGTCATGTATGATTATTTCTGAATCGAGTGATTCTAAAACGCGGCCATGAAAAATGGTATGCTTGCTGTCGATGATAGTCGAATTTGGTTATCTTAGGATCGCAGTGGGCGCGTCTGTGCTGGAAATCAATCTTTGTCCCTCTTTCATTGTATCCGACCCTCAGCTGTTTCGGAAAACCCTCCATTATTTTTCCCGTTGGAATCTTGGGCGCCCAAATGACAGTGCTGGAACAGAAACCAAAAGAAATGTTCCTGTACTCAATTCCCTGCTATCTTAGGTTCCGATAGAAACTTATACCTTGAACCGTTGTTATCCCTTCTTCATTTTTTTTAAGAACATTCGAAGAAAATGTAATTTACGGGAATTGGTAAAGTAAATAAAGAAATAAAGTCAGAGTTTATTTTGTATTTAAATAACATTGCTCCTTAACATGTACTCAATTCTTTAATCTCTTATTCATTTCTTACTTTCAGTAATAATATTAACAAAATCCAGCTTTTCCGTTTACTTCCTGTCGTATACAATCTGCTTTTACCGTATTGCATTTTAAATAAGGCTTTCTAATCCAAACAAAACCGATCTCTATATTGCACTATCATTATTTACGACCCTGAGAAAATCAAATATTTCCTTTTCTTTCAGACTATTTTCCCTTGCAATCTAAGTTTTTATATAATCTAATATTGAGTTATTAACATTGAAGAATCTCACATCTATTTTTATTGATGACTTCATCATGTTAAAACCTAAGATAAAGTCCTACAGATAGAGCTACCTGTTGACCTTGATATTCGTTAGTCGATGATATCATAACCCTGACTCATCTTTTCCGCTATTCCACAGTAACTTGAAAATAAATTCAACTCTTTTTATTTCGATGATAAATTAGATACGAAAAAATTTCGTTCTTCAAACGTCAAGATCAAACTTTTCTTTTTTTCAACATCTTAACTTCGGCTTTGAAAGACATAGCGAAATTTGCACACTTATTGATGCTGACTTTTGAGTTGTGTATATTAAGGAAGGGCAAAAATAAAGAAGTGAATATATCTACTTAAAAAATTTTGAGGATTTAAAATTAGAAACTTTTTCCGGTTATTTTGATTCTGGATATCTGATTGTGTCTGTCGCAGATTGGTATTTCTTTCTTGAACCAATAATTTAATTCAACAATCTTTCACAGTCTTGATGAGACATTGATGCAAAATGTAGCCGTTGATTTAGTTAATGCCGATATACATAGTTTTGAGTGATAGCATGATTTTGAGTTTAAATTAGAATCATCGTATTTATCTTCAAATTATGACCCACTAGGGACCATGCACACTTGAGCTCATTAATAGAATTTCATGATCCATTTTTTAGCCTCGTGCGATTTACTTCAGCTGCGTGTAATAAACATCGCGTGGAAAGGTTTTTTAAGGTCGCCAGAATTCTGACCTACTTATCCTTCTCACAATCAGTGGTATTTTGTGTTTTAGTGGGGATCGGTTTTTCGCGGATGACTTCGTGTTGAATTCGATAAGTGTCTAAGAAGCGGCATTTAATGCAGTTACTCTTGACATCGATAGACCGACCTCTTTGCTTCCCAGTGAGCTATTTAAATCAAGTACGGTTTATATTGGTCCCGTTAATTCCGAAATTCATTGTAATAACTAAAAGCGCTTTTATATTCTATTCTAATTATCTTTAGAGTTTTATAATTAAGGTAAAAAACCTTATTATTATTGCTGAAAAAGTTTTCCTTCGAATTCATGATCCATGTATTTATAAAATCGTTAACTATCTATAATCTGATATTTATCTAAATCGCAAAATTTTAATATCTAAAGAGATGTGAAAAACAACCTTTGTGATATTCAATTTTCTTTGAAATTAAGATTCAGAATCAAAATAAATGAAATATGTTCAGCCGATAAAAAATGAAGCAGACATACCTCTGCGATTACATTAATTACAAAATAGATTGTATAAGAGATGCCATTTTGGAAAGGACTAAACAAGAAAATAGTCTTCTCAAATAAACTAGATAGAGGAATGAAACATTATGAGATTTACTTTGTTTGATAAGCTCTCGAAATAAACAGAGTTTGAGAACCATATATTAAACTAATAATGGTATATTCACTACGTTTTTCCTTCTCAATTTTACCGGAAAAATATATCTTGCGTCTCATATATCTATCTAAATACGTCAGTAATTCTTTAAGTTAGTATCCTTTAAATTGAAAGCATACATAAGATAGTTTAACTATGTATAAAATGAATACTGTATAAAATGTTTCCAAGAAATCTTTCCAAATCTCTTATCCTATTTTTGCATACATTTGTGAATTCGTATGCGTGATATCACGATAAGTTTGGAGTTAAAATTATCGTACTTTTTCTTCCGGTTTTAACATTTACTATTGATAAACACCATTTCAAAGTTTACTGATCCATCACGCTGAAACACATCATCACTATTTATAAGCTGAATATTGCACAACTTTACCGATGTCAGGAATGATAAACCCATTTCATACAAATGATTACCTTTCTCGTTATATCTCAAAGGTATGATTTTTTTACCATACTAAATTTCGATATCGAGAAATATAAAGATTTCTCTCTCCTTATATTATGAAAGATATTAATATTCTCTCTTTCCAACTTACTTTGTAATGCGAGAAAAGAAAATATATACCATGGATATTATAATATTATAAAGAACTTTTGATTAGTATTTAGAGTTTTAGTTCTGATATTATATATACTTTAGTATAAATTTACTAATATTAATGCAAAAATATCTCATTTTCCTTAGCGAGAAGTCACATTTTTGAAATATATTCACTCGTAGTCCATGAGAATTTTATCCAAATGGCGACGATTGCCTCCAACCTCTATTCTCTGAGCACTAATTAGGAAATCGATTGATCGAGAGATTGGTTGGAGCGTGTGTTTTTAGGTAAAAATCTATGGAGTATATTAGTGACAAACGCATCCTATTCGACAGAATCCAGAAGTTGCTTTTTCTTTTATATAGAATGACCATTTTAACTATCTAATTCATTGACTCTCAAGCTGTCAAGCCTCCTAGTACACCTGAAAGTTATACCCAACCAAGCATACTTAGCTTCTTTAACAACACAAATGTGTAATTGGTTGAAATAAAATAAACATATAGTATTTTATAATTGAAACTTATCAAAATATTTTAATAATATATTTTAAGTATCAACATATTATTTAAATTTTCATAACTATCAAAATGTTCTTCGTTTATGGGAGTGTTCTATTTGACGGAATAATAATACTAGAGTCATAATAATAAATTCATAATATATTTTTAATGGAAAAATTGAGATTGATGGGAAAAAACTTTATTTGTGACATTTTCAAGTTGACATATAACTTGACATTATAGTTTTCTTGCATTTTTTCATAAAATTTCCAAATATTAATAATGTCTATATATATTTATATAAAGTTATAGAAATGCTTAAATTTCCTTTATAATGGAGAATTTGAAAATTACGAAATGTTTATTGATTTAATTTAGTTTTTCCTTCGTCAAGCCCTAAAAGTTTCCTTAGCAAAAATAAAATTTCTACTCAGGTTACATAACCTCCAAGAGTGGTATTCAATTAGGTAATAAATGGAGATTTACTTGTTGACACTTGGCATACTTTTTCACGGTCAAGCTCACTGTGTCCGTATTGCTTCGTGAGGAATGCTTGGATTCGCATCTGTTTTTCTGTTTGCTTCCCATTCTTATGAAGTGACCTTTTAATCTCTCATTGCATGACTGCAGTGACCTACTTTTGACCATTGCATTGTTGCGATGGAATGGTTCGTCGCTCCCTTTTTTATGATAAATAGTAAAAGAGGCAAAAATGAACGGTTTGCGTGAGTACTTGGATCGAGATAATATGCATTGTAGCTGAATAGGATGTGGGAAGAATTTTTATTATTCCATGAAAAATATGCCGGCTTTTTCTATATTTCTTTGATAAAAATCTTCAGAAGTTACTGCGCTATCAAACAAAATTCTTAAAGCCAAATACTAACATAAACCCGAGTTTAGTTTGAAGAAGTCGTTTCGGATCAACAAGAAGAAAAGGATAATGTTACACACTAATTATTGTCTGAGTATGAATTTTCTACGACTGTCAAATATATCATTAGGCTATATCGATGTATATTAGTCTTTAATCTGCAAAGAAATATATTCTTACTGAAAACTAAGAAGTATGTTACCCAGTGTTTAACACTAAAATTGATGATTAAATCCGTGTCTCTTTTTTAATTCGATGATTTTATTATGATGTTACCTCGGTAATTTTAGATTGGTAGTTTCTGCCTTATTCAGAAGCTTCATCTTCGATAAGTATGTGACTCATAGAATGTTATTTAGAATTCGCAATACATTATTTAGATAAATTTCACGTGTTGATGAGTTTACTCGAGTGTATTAAATTGAAATCATTGTTCACCACAACTCAGTGTAGGATTTTCCCTGAAATCATACGGCCAAAGTGCGTCTCTAGCTGGCAGCACTTCTATTAAGGACGATGCTTAAAATTGGATGAGTAGTGATAGAATCGCATGCGTCTTTTAAAGAGTTGAAGCAACTTAGCGAAATGGATGACTAGCGGTTGGAGATAATTGGTCCTTAAATATACTTCGTTAGTGGAAGCACTCACTGTTGTGGCTGGTGAGCAATCGGTTTCATGGGATTGACGTCACTCTTCCCTGGAAGTGACGACGAAAAAAAAGCCCTCAATTCTCTCCATTAGGCAGGAAATGATGGCCAAGGGTGGTCGCAAATGAAGCAGCACTTATTTTTATAACAAACTGTCAATTAAAAAACCTGTAAAATCTTGTTTACCTCATTTTAGCGTTAATTTTCCCACTCAATTCAAGCCTCGAAAATTTGGATGTGAAATACGGAATACTCGTACCCCGTAAACTCATGTGGCGCCTGCAGTTCTATACACTTTAAAGGAATTAATTATTATTCTTAAACGGTTGAATTTTAAATCTTTATGCCATAAACAGAACTGAAATGTTGTATCTTCACTGCCTTTGAAAATGAAAATTATGACAGCTATATGATTCAATTCCTAAATCAGCGCATCTCCATTCATACATGTCGTGTATAGAACACCGATGGTAATTTCTTTTATCCATATTCCCTATCGATGTTTCGAAGATTATAAAGAATTAAGAGAGAAAAAGAAGAAAAGTGTATCTTTGGACAATTTTTGTTTCATTCACATTGAGTTTCCACTCAAAATTCTAGAACAGAACTTTGCATTAAAATTTTGAATATTTTAAACTTCTAACTAAAAATATATGGATACTTTTTTAGTTGAAAATATTATTCAGAATGAGAGTGAGGATGGAAATCATCGAAAATAGAATCCAATACTTATTTTCATGATAGTTAATTTATACGTAAATTTATACTGCTTGATGGTTATTCCGGAAGCTCTTTTTAAGATTTCAAGGTCTCATCCCAAACAATGCTAATTTATATTCTGGTGATTAATCTCTCTTAATTCTCTCTTTTGTACGGACCATTCACGATAAAAACAGCTCCGTTCCACTCATTTCTTGAGAAATGAGGTTTTCACTCTGATTCATCCTTTCTTGTGTTTTTTCATTCGACAATTCCTAAATCCTTCTTTCCTTCGAGGGAATCATTCTTATATAATTTTCTACCTTTGAATCGATATGTTTTTTGCGTCATTTCCCTCTGGTTGTTCATAACCACGCGATCGCCTTAGTAATTACAGCCGTTGTTCAGATACACGGTTATGAGACGCGATGAAATGGAACTCCATCAAATCAAACGCAATAATAACAGAAGAAGGAGTAGCCGCGATCGACAAATTAAGCCTTTTTTGTACCGCCCAGTCTTATCCGCCCTTTACAGAAATATGACGCACGTCTTCCTTTAGTTTTTACGCAATTAGAGACGATGGTGGGATGATTCCGCGTGGATCATTTTCGTGGTGGGAGGCGTTTGGTGGGCGAAGAAACCCGGAAGAAGAAAAAAGCGACCTCTTAAAGTGGCATTTATGTCAATTACTCGGATTCATTGATCAATGGATTTTGCTGGTTGACCTCTCATGCGGGAGCCTCAGAGTCCACTTGAAGAGCTCCTTGTTTTGGGTAACGCGCTTTTATTCGTTTCCACACCACTCGATAGGACCAAATAAATCATTAAAATGCTTTAATTGTATCATTACCTTTGAACCTTAACGTCTTTTATTTTTCTTTATAAATTTGTGTGCCGGAAAGATAATCGTGAAAGAATGAATAAAATTGGTAGTGATGCGCAGACAACGTCTTCTATCATAGACTTACTGAATCCTTCGGCTTTTAAGATAATACGGTCAATATAAAGGCTAATTAATCGATATAGGGCATCTACATCTACATATTTACCCTGCGAGCCGCCTTTCGGCGTTTGGCAGGGGGTGCATGCACCATGACTCTATTTCCCTAAGCGATTATTTTCGCGAATAGTCCGCGGAAAAAATGAATTTTTATGCAAATTTTCAATTCGTAAAATCGTCAATTAAAGATCATTAAGCAATAATAAATCATAAAGCAATATTAAGCTTGTATTAATGCAAATTGCATGGTAACTCTATACTCAGCATTGTCACTACAGCATGAGCTCGATGAATCATAGACAGCTTACATTTAGCGGAATTAAGTTAAAATCTCGTTATCCCCCGCAAATGCCGCTGTTTTCAAGGACATGTTCTTGGCATTCTTCCTTCCATCTCCTGTTATTGCGTATAAGTAGATACGAAGCCGTTAAAGTTTTCCCCGAACTATTTTTCCGAGAGTTGCTAGTTGCGTCATCTTTACTCATGAGCTAATGTTTGGGCCTTCCTCTGTATCTGCGAGACGGAAACATATTACTCTCATGATTTCAAGATATTCAATTGCCAATTTTTAATTGAAGAAGTTTATGATAATAAATCGCATCCAAAAACAACAAGCATTTTGTATGACATAAATACATTAAAGGGTTGATTTTCGAAAAAGATCTTTATTATGCTGACGAAAATTTGAAGCGAAATATATTCTGAATTCTTAAGTTTTTTATTTTTGAGAAGTTTCAAATACCTTTAATATTGTAAATCTGAAGAGCAATCGCGTTGGAAAATCAGCTGAATCTTCTGAAATCTTGAATTCAGCATATTCGAGTCTTGGGCAAGAGATCTCGGAAACTAGTTCAAATCCGAAGCGGCGGGTTGGGATGTTGAATTATAAAAATATTAAAATTCAATTCGTAAGTCACATTAGGTTATTATCATGCTATAAAGCCCTCCATATTGTCTATACGAAACTTTAAAATCCGCATGGAATATACATTGAGTTTTCAGCAAGCGATTTGGGTGGCCAAATTGCGTATTTTATTGCGGCTCCAATTCTCTCCATTAGCCAACTCCAAGCTTCGTTTGAAGGTCTCCATTTACTTTGACAATGGAAGGATGTCTGCCCTCCCTCGGTGGGTGGAGGCCGGAAGGGGGAGAATGCATCTCACGCCGAAATCATTTTAGACGCTTTTCTACATTTTATCTGAAAATTTTAACGATTTTAAAAATCACCAACAAAGTTTATCCAACTCATATTGGAGGTACCCTTCTCACAATATAAAATCATTCTATTTATTTTAAATGAAAGTACTTAAACATAATAGCTAAGTTCTTGATCATTGGTGTAAAAATAAATGAACAACTTCATTCCACACAGGGAGCCAAATTGTTCGTTCCCAATCTCTCGAGAACTTCTGGCCAAGCGAGTTTTATGCGTCCTTTTATTGTTTTGTCTTTCTTGATTTCAATACCTAATACATTTAACAATCATATATATTTATAGTTTTTGTATTGGACTCGATTTTTCTTAATGAACGAGTCAGTTATAATTTATTCGTAACGCATTCACTAAAAATATTTCTTAAGATATTTTCTTATCTCTTTATAAATTTTCTCCCCTTATTAATTTGCTCTTTAATAATGATGACGTTAATATAATATAATAAAAGATAATAATGACATTATTGGAATATCCCTTTTATGCAATGACAAAAAAGCTTTTACCTGACATATTTCCTTTTGATTATAAGAAAAGTAAAATTTAATAAACAATACACAATATTTCTTAGTATATGTATCCATATGTCATTTAATATCTTTTGTTGAAGGTTTAGGCTCCTAATTATTTCATTAGCTTCTTGAATTTAGAGCTGCATAATTTTTATCTGCTCTCTATCACGTGCTGCCCACGAAGGATATTTGGCTCGTATGCAATCGGCAACGATCGCAACACCAACTCCGGTGTTCTGCGTGATTATGGTCAAGGAAAAGCTTTGATAATTAACTGCTGGCCTTGATCTTTCCATTTTCTAAAGTTATACATAATAACAGCATTATTTACTACACATTATATTTGCTTCTAGGTGCTTTCTATAATATGGTTCATTATTCCTGCAGTCAGAATATTTGTCTCTAAAAAACTTTCTTCTTTGCTATCTCCAAAAACGAAAGATCGAATATTTTTTAGTATTTGCTTGACACAATGTATCGTATTTATCTTATATTCTATATCAGCTTAGGCTACGATATTATATCTTTGGGATATAAAAGGAAATGTCTATAAAATTGTGGTACAGTCGTGGAAAGAGTTTAAAATATAATATTTATAAGTATTATTATAAGTGTATTGCTAATGCTAAAAAGTGAAATTAGATAAAGATTTACCGATTATTAAGACTCATCGGAGAATTAAATTAATTGGTAGAAGCTATGACAATCCCACCGCTTCTTCTTTAAGCTATTTCTTTTCAATCGAAGGAGATAATCTTTTCCATCCGATTTCATTCGCAGCGAAATTTGAAGGATATTTTGCGGCAAAGAAAAGTGGTTTTAATCTATAAACTGAGATAAATTTTGAGTTTAATATAATGCGATCCTTTTCATCAAAAGCTTCTGTTCCAAGAGGAAATGAAACGGAGCTAATATAATTTTAGCTTTCATATGAATTTCACTCTCCGAATATTTTTTGTGCTTGGATTTATGTTTACCAGATGACAAATATTCTTATCCGCTGGAAAGTTAGTTGAAGCTACATATTCCGATGAACGTGTGAAGTACATTGATAATTATAGAGCGAACCGAATAGAATTTGAACCTAAAATAAAATTACTGTAATATTCCCTGATGAAGTATAGTCACTCAGGTACTATTTTTCACTTCTTTTTAATCCTATTTCCAGCTCTATTCGACTCTTTTTAAGATAAATGACCCCTCTCTCTAATTGCGCGACTCATTACCTTTGCTCTTCTCTTTGTCACGTTTCTTTGTCCGCATATTTTGATCTCGTACGCAGAGATTCTGTTCCCATGCATTTTCGAATCATTCTCAGAATGTCCTCTGAAAAGGGTCTTTTACATCCTCAACTGGAGGAATTCCTTGGCCGCACGTGACACCCGAAATTCGAGAACCAGACATTCAAATATGATTTTGGAATCCCTACACTGTTTTCGGGCTCTCATCCAAACGAGAAATTTTGTTCAGCTAATGTCCGTTTAGTTTATTTTCAGGAAATTACCAAAGGCATCTCTTAACAATTCATTCCTTTCGTATATAACTATTCTTTTTATGGTAATTACTTGTAAACAAGTTTCGTCGACATTGCAAAGAGTCTTTTCTTTAAATTCATATCTTATACATGTAATATTGATACCTTTTTACGTAAGATATTAATAGTTTCCTGAACATAGTCTTGTACCATTTTCTTTCAAATATCAATATTTTACTATACAACTTTGAGAATGTTAGAGAGGGTACAAATATTATACATATCAAAATTAACATAACATATATAATAATATAATAATAATTAACACAAACAATGAGATATAGTGGTTAACGTTATTCTCACTACTTATCTATGACATAATTTTCTTTTGTAATATTGTGTCCCTCATATCTCTTTCGTTCCAAAATTTTACTCAAACTAAACTTTTAAATATTAGGATTTAAAAGGTTACGAAGAAATCGTTCATAATGGATCATAATGTATAATTCACATGACCAAACTTTCTCATTTTTCTTGTCTTGAAACGAAAATAGAGCATTTCTCAGAAATAATTTTCGTTTTATCTTAAATTTAAGTTCTGTTTCGCTAACTTTTTTGGAACTTCTGGAGTTATTCTACCATTTCTTCTTAGAAAGCATTACGCGTGGGTGTTACTGCAGAAGATGAATCACCGTTAAATTCCTGTCTATTGGCTGAAAGATGCGTGGCAGCGGTGGTTAACCTCTTTCTTTAGCTTGAGAACCTAACGCGTTGGAATTTATGCCTTCGATTTTAGTGATTTGTTGAGTGCTCTTTCGCAAGGATTCGAGGAAGACGCAAGTGGTGATTTATATGGGACGATCATTTCTTGGTTCCCGATGTTTTGAATGTTTTGATGAACCCAATCCATGAACCTTTTCCTCTCTGTTTATCTAAATTGTAGATAATTTCGATGGGAAAGATAGTCGAGCACGCTTCCTTTACTTTCCTCCTTTTCTAAGCTGAAGTAGTAAACAATCCTTATCTGCCATCTGATGAAGTTCTAGGACCTCTTTTCCATTGATTGATATGACCGTGTGAACAGGAAGTGCCTTCTACCTTGCTATATATCAAGAAATTTATACTATCCGTGGGCGGTGTAATCGATTGCACAAATTATCAACTTCATGAATATTTGTTATAGGATAGTTTGTATAGAACATTAAATTTTGCGAGTGCAAGAAATTCACTAAACCTTTATAAAATACTAATATATATATATACATGCAAGCCGTCTTTCGGCATAAGGGCGTTCTGACGAAGATGCCCAGAGGAATTAAGATGCATTCCATTGCTTCGAGCCTAGAATCTTGAATTGAGGTTATACCTCTTGTTGTGAAAATAAGAAAGTTCATCGGTTATCATTTGCTTTTTATTCTTTTCTTACGAATAAGAGTAGTATATTTGATTTGGATCCATATAATATATAACAACAAGAAATTATTTAATGATACTTTATAAATGGAACATGTTACAGCGCTATCAGTTTTCCCTTCCGGTATCGGTTCTTCGAAGAGAAATATCCAAGAAATAATTGAGGAAAGTTGGGCAGCAGTTGTATCCTGAGGCATGCATTTCGTGTCCTTCAGAATAACGCTATCCCACGGAATTTTCGTAGCTTGGGCAGGCTATATCTGGAGGACTGTTTTATAAATATATATGTTCGGGAAGGTTCGCTATGCGAAGAATTTCAAAAGTAAATTCCATAAAGTTCTTTAAGTTCGAAGAGCTGTTGACAAATACTTTTCTTTTCAGGTGAATCAATACGTAGTTGTTAATTTTCTTACAATTTCATGAGATTTAAGAATAATTGTAAATGAAGCATTTTAAATTTTATTTCTATGTATATAATTCATGTTTTTAGGATTTAAAATCAAGTATTATTGCAATCTTTAAAATTTATGTTCATATTTTATGTTGTTAATCTGATTGAATATTTAATTACAAGCTAAGGAACTATTGTACTCATCCAACAAATTTTATAAAGCACATCTTAAGAAGAACCATATGTTGCTCAAATGGATTACCACCACAAATATCTTCAACCATTCACGTGCAAAATACCAGGAAAATGCCAATTCCACGGTTTTCCTGATTTCTTTAAAGATATTCTGTGAGGATATAAAATTTCATTCCCGTTAGAAAGTTAATAGTGTTCGTTTCGGATTTGATGAGTATTTCACATTGTAACCCAAGCACGTTCGATTTTTAAAAGGATTATGATCCTCTCAAATGGACTATGAAATATTAAATTCTAGAATAAGAGACAGAAGCTTTTGTCTCTCAATAATCAATTGCATTAAAAACTCTCATTTCACTCAGTTTCTCTATATACGCAGCATTGTTTTCCAAACTGCTAGAAATGCGTGAAACGCTTTCAGGAAGTTTTTCTTGATACTGTGGATATGAAGGAGGCGTCGTGAGAAGACTTCACCGAGGAAGTCCAAAATTGAGTGTCTTAAGCGTTGGCGTTTGGAGGAAGTCGAAGGAAAAATATTTTGTGAAGGAATAATGAGGATGTCTGGACGTCCATAAGTATGCATAACTTGAGGAGGGAACTGAGCCAAACCGGTCCTGTATTGGTGATGGAGTAAAATGAACGACTTCTAAGGAAGAGTTTAAATAGAAGGAAATGTATCCTGAGACATATTTACGTATATGCTTTTATATATATATTATCGATATTTATAGTAATTTATATCTCGATCGGCTAAAAATTGCTTCTTTGATTTATATTTGGCGTCTCGCTGATTAAAGACGCCGAGTGAGTAACATGGATCTACTGGATTTGTAATAAAACAATACAGAAAGTCCATTCATTGGATTGCCTCATTAGAATCTGAAGGCTCATTCGTGAGTGCGAGAGATAGATTGTGCCTGCATTCCGGGGGACGGTGTTGTGATTCCTAGAGAGAGGAAAACAAGAGCCTTTTGAGTGCTTAAATTAGATGGAATCTTCAGAGTCGATCCGCTGTTTATGAGCCCCTGTTTCGTCATTTCGCCCATTAATCTCTCGGCGCAGTGCAAATCTCTTGAAATCGGAGACCAAAATAAACGATACATCATCACTAAGATTTGCTTTTTTAGGAGAAAAAATAGCCGCGAAAATCACCGAGGATGAAAAGGCGTTCGGAAAATACTTTATTAGGTTATCGAAAGATAGTAATGGGGTAAACATTATAAAGTTAGTCCTAGATAAGCTAAATAGTTATGCTGAGCTCGCATCGTAAATTTGGAGAAGTTTTCTCGTTGAACTCATTCTGTGGAATCTGGGTATCCTTCTGTATTCTCTCTAAAGATAGGTTGTTACATGCACGAAATGAGGATATTGCAAAGACATGTTACGTATCGTGCTTAGTTTTTCAAATTATTCCCAAGGTTCCCTCCGCAGTTCGTCTTAGCAACCACATAAAATAAGGATATGGGTTAACCACTAGTCTTCTATCGTTGGAAGATGGTTTCAAGATACTCCTTTCAACACACGCCAACATTTTACTCTCCTGGAATTTTTTCATAAATGACACCATAAGTCACATTAGCGGAGATGCAGGTCTTTTGCAGTTGCATCTAATACTCTTCCGAGTATAGACGAGTCTTGCGAATGAAAAAAAGATACGTCCGACTCTCGTCCAAAGTATTTCAAGGACGGAATTATATAATTAAATTGGCAGAAAGATAAACTGAGTGGTTAATCTCATCTTCGTCACACACTAAAAATATAATGTTAGTCTAGGCGTCTAAGACGTGACTCATTGTGTTGAAGGGTTAAACGGCCTAATCTCTTTTATTATCTCTCAGATCTATAATCGATACTAATTTTATTTATTGTTTACATAATCTGATAAAATTATTTGAGGTTATGAAAATGAAGGAAGGATAATGTTTCTTCGTTAAAAATATGTCACATTTTAAGCAGGAAAGATTCTGTCTTTCAACCTTGATAGTATCGTCACTATAAAAATCACTGCAAGTAGGTTTGGCACCTTCTAGCAGATATGTGATATAACAATTCGTACATAATATTGATCGTTGTACACGTGAAGCGATAATACTCTCCCCGGTTGTCATTGAATTGAACTCTTCGTGAGGATTGCCTTCCTTTTCTCTACGGAGAGACTTGTATCTTCAGTAGTATTTGATGTAATAATGTCCTTAGAGTCATTCGCTCTTCCTCCACATGTTTGTGATATTTGCTACGACTATAGGATTGCATCTTAAAAGTATCGCTCGTTCTTTCGAATTGGGCCGTTTTTCCTCATTCCCTCTTTTAAGTGGATCCGAATGGCGGTGAAAAGGGTTAAAGGAAGGAATGAGGAAGGAATTGAGAAGCAGCTGGCAACACCCCACTGCGTGGTGCTTCCCTAAAGCTCATCACTATTACGCCTCACGTATAGACACGCGCACTTGACGCCCTCGCTGGGTGGGTATCTACGTACCGCTACGAAGAGCATCCGCTGCAGAATATGAAAAAAAGCGGAAGATCTGCGAAGTCGATTTTTCCGTTCTTTCAATGTCAAGAGTGGTTGGAGATCCTTCATGATCTCTCGATTCCTTATCGCATTTAATCGTACTCGAGTGGGGATCTAGGACGGGAGTGAAAGGGTCCCCATCAGCGGAAATGTCTGTTTCTTCTCCTCCCCTTTAAGGCTGTTAGTAAACGAAAACAGTTTTCTAAACCTCTACCAAATGTGTTCCTCATCAGATAAAAAAAAACATCGTTTAGAGACTAATTTTATAATTGTGCTGATTGGCTCGCCTTGCTGAAGTTTTCTTAATACTCCGTTTCATCTGTTCACGGAAATAATTTTTGTGAGTTTGATTTTTAATTTACTGTTTCTAGGAGCATTCAGTCTATAAAATTCATTTGGTAAAAACTCAACGTATCGTTAATATTCACATTAATACGAATTTTCATCTTTCCTCATGCCTTCTTACATCTCTCTCTCTCTTGTTTTTAATTTCCGAGGATAGACAGAGGTATTTATTCGGGAAAAACTGAACATTGGCTCTGCGAAGAGATGGAAAAGAGGGTTTTAATATTCTTATGGCTTTGAATATTCTGAGGTAATTCGAACAGGATCGGGTAAAATCTGTTTCTTTTCGCTAACGTCGACGTAGGTTTTGAAAATTTTTGTTGTATTAGATTAAAACGATATGAAGATCTATAAGAAGTGATTGCTAAGGAAGAAGCACGGATCGTATTAAATGAAATGTAAAGGAATTTTACTCCGTTTGAACGTACATTATACATCATTTTAACGAATATATATCATCGATATAGATTCTTGGATTGATGCATTCAATATTAAATAACATTTAGGCGTTTCTTAAAGATAACGTATCGGAAGACAAATTACATTCAGCGATTTGCCGGCGATAAGATCATTTTGGCGTCTGTATATCTTATCGAAAGCATTAAGTTTCTCTAGCTTTATCGACAATCTTACGTATACTTGAGGTATCAGATAATCGGGTTAGACTTTTGGACTCATTAACTCATATGGTGAAATCAAATATAATTTATGATGTCTTTTAAGTGTTTGCTCTCGTGCAAATGCTAAGTGAACTACATTGAAAATGTCCACTTCTTTGAGTTAGGTAGTTTCGGCTGCCATTAAATTCTGTCATCAATAATATTTAAATGTGGTGTTTTATTTTTGTAATGTTTTTGTAGAATCAGGTATCATAACTTTTAATCCTCTTTCCCATGGAAGAAAGGTTGGATACGAGCCTAAATACCATATATATATAACCATAAAATTCCTATATGGTAGGAATTTTATGCACAAAAGTAGCCATCACAAGAGAAAACGTGAATATTTTTGCAACAGGATGGAAGTGCTAAACGTTGAAAAGACTAGGTTATTCACGTGCAGATGGTAAATAAGTAACGTTAATGAGAACGAAGGAAGCAAATGACTCCAGGTACAAGCCATGATTCCGCTTTTCAATGGCTGTCTTCGTGTCGTCATTCTTTGCGGTTCACTCCACTGCATTTGGGACAAAAGCATTTTCGGTAGTTAATTGAGGATGTGGGAAAACAAGAGGGAGCCCTACGCAGTTTATTTCCAAGGTAACCGAGCGATTCACTCTCTCAATTCCATTTACGTCACAATCCTATTCCGTTAATTGGATAGTGCATCAGCGTTAATATAGGCCCTCGAATTGGTCGTGCGTTTTGAACCCGGAAAATATTCACATGTCATAATGCAGTTTATGCAACGTGATTTCTTGCAGAGTGCACGTTATATACTTATAAACGAAAAAGAGAATTTAACTGTCAATCGGTGATCAAATAATATAGAGCACTTTAAAGTGTAAAAATGCAAGCAGGTAAAAAGGTATATTTCCTGAATTGATTTCATTTCCATTTGGCAATGCTATAACAGTTATTCACATATGTTACGAAATTGAAAATTAAATTGCTGTGTCTTATCCTCTGTATTCTTTGAGATGGCTTCTATAAGGCTATATATGCATCAAAAACTTTATTGGATTTATTGGAAGCGCAAATAAATAATCAGAACTCTTCGCTCCAAATACTTTCAAAATTCTTTCCGCTCGCCTTCCATCGTTTCCCAGGAATAAGTATGCGCATATCTATGGGATGATTGACGATTTTTTTCATGCATTTATTCCATCGTCCACTTCTGAACCTGAGGGAGCTTATGCCTTCAGGCGACTGATAATGAGGAATGATGACGTTTGTCTTTATTTTTCTTCGCAGGCCCACATCTTCAAGTGAGAGATTCAAGTGCCTTCTTTCGACAGAAGACCCGAGGAAGGAAAACACCTGAAGTTGTGAATTGACAGAGAGGAAGGTGTTGTCAGCGACCGCCGCTCTCGCCGTGGCGCTGCCATCGGCAGGGCCGACGTGGTGGAGGAGGAGGGGGCGGAGGGGTTCCATCCTCCGTTGGAGGGCGGGGTCCGCAAGGGGGAGATGACTGAGGCGCTGGGCCAGAGTGGTGGAGGACTCGGGGAGTAACAGCGGTGGGGGGCATCTGCCAACACGAGTGCACGCGGCCCGGTGGAGAGACTCCGCGGCCTGGAGAGCCATCCAGGCGCCGTCGAGAGTCCGACAGCTTCTTTAGTGCGTCTTCGCTCCCTTCCCTACTCTAGTGAAAGAGACATAAAAACAATCGAATTGCGCGATACTTCCGATCTGGTGAGAAAGTTCCTGTGCTTCGTAAAGTGGACGGAAGCAATCCGTTTTGTTTTCCCTCGTTTCCGGTGCCCTACGATTTATGAATCGTAGAATGTAACTCTGCTTCGGCGAATAAAAAGAAGAAACTTAAAAAAAGGGAACCACCTTTCATCCCTTGTGTGTGTCAAGAAGTGTTTCGTGACGCAGCACAGTTTCTCTCTCTCTCTCCCTCGTCCCCACCCCTCGGCTGAAAATCAGCTGGTCCACCGGCTTCCTAGATCGTCCTGCGCGTCAAACAAACCCCCCCTTCGATCGACCCGTGTTTTTAGTCGGCCTTGTGAAAGAGCCGCGGAAACCCAGCTTAATTAACGGCCTCCCTGACCTTTCTCCGCGGAATCTCACCGGCATTTCTCAAGCGTATTAAGGCCCTAATAAAAATCCCCCTTCATCCTCTTACGTCGTGTGAAGCGCACTCTTCATCAGACGACATTCAGAACCCACTTTCTTATAAACCCCCGTTGAGTTTATCCTTGAGGAGCCTCTTTGCTGTGGAAGAGCTGCCGCGAAGGAAAATAAACAAACCGTCCGGGATTACAGCAAGTCGCCCAAAACAAAAGAGGGTATCGATCTTTTACGAGGAGCAAGACTCCTCCCCGACTCTCTTATTTGGGTCATCAGGTCGCATTCGGGAGTGTTCCCTGCGTCATTTGCAGTGTGTTATCGTGTGCGTACCGACCCAAAGGACCTGATTTGTCGAGGGTCAAGGAGAAGACGGATTTCGGCAGCCGTAGGCCACCCATCAAATACAGGATGCTGTCGTACATGCTCCCTGTGGAGGGAGGAGACAAAGGGCCGAATAGGCCAGAGGAGGAAGGAAACGAGGAGGAAGACGTAGGGAAAGCTATGGGTGGAGTGATAATCGAAGAGGACGAAGAAGACGAATTAGATGTAGGGGAACACAGACGTCTGCTGGATTGCAGCAACGAAAAAAGGGCGATGAAGCCCCCGATGGTACCGACTGAATCGAAGTCCGGAAAGACGCACGAAATGTCGATCCTGATAAATTCGCCGGACAAGGTGTCCGTGGACGGCCTGCCCACGACGCACGGGGAGCACAAGCCGAAGCCCAAGTTGATTCTGAATGGGACGAAGCAGCCGGGCAGCCTCAAAAGGTAAACAACCGACTATTCATTGTTTCCTACTCGAAAATTTTCGGTAACTGTTCCCCTCGACACGTGAATTACGGTTTCTAAAGTTCGCGTGTTTTCTCTTTGTAACGGAGGCAATTAAGATGTCATTCGCGCATTCCAGCTTTATCTCGGTAGAGGCGCAATGATCCTGTTTCCACCGGAGTTGTGTGTCGCTTTATTAAAAGAGCGGTCGGTTCAAGGTGTGGTATGAAACCGTCTTGGCCTCGTTCCTTGGGTTCCGTCACGCTATCAAATCCTCACGGAGACACGGGTTACTAGAATTACTTCGGACGTGTTGTAATGTCGAGAGATATTGATGAGAAATGTTGAAGGTATCTGCGCAACTTCCGAGTTTTGGTCCCATGTATTTTACGTAAGAAAGTCACCTATGACGTTACCGATGGCTCATCTTCATCAACGAAACAACTGACGACCCACGATTTATTTGAGTCGATTGGTGAAATTATATGTTTAAGAGATTTCCATTGAGATTCAACCAAAGGCTCGCATGTTTATCTTCATTCTCTTTTTCCTTTAATATTCGATAATTTACCCATCCTTTATGTACAACGACTTTGAGTAGGAATGAACTTTCAACGCGTCATTACTTCATTTGAATATGGCCTTACCTAACGCATTCAGACATTTATTCATCACAATTAAGAAATGGAAAATCTAAAGAAAATATCATTTCTAATACAATTAAACGGTTGTTACGCTAGTAACAACCGTTAGTGGCCAGTAGTAATTAAACGCTACTCATTTTACTACGGTAGTTTACTTCCCATTCAAATTATCGACCTCTCTGGACGCAATAGTATACAAAATAGTTAACTTCCCATTCAAAATATCGACCTCTCTGGACTCAATACCCTTCACTTAAGTTTGATGGGATTGCCTTCTTCGGTATGCTTGTGCCGAAGGGCCTTTATTTAATTTTAACGATCCAATATACATGAGTAATCAATGTATGCTATGCAATAATCTTTATGCGGCATTGCGTAACACCTGGTTTTGTGCGCGCGCAAGGACTATTCGACGCAATAGTCTATATTGGTTCCCTTTGAGTTGCTCATCAAGCAATTCTCTGGGGCGAAGTAAAGAAACGTGCACTACTCTTTATCTCGGACTATAAATGTTTTTGAATTTAGATAGCCCTCTGTTTTTGAACCTCCGGCACAATCTTTCCACGTCCATTTCACTCGAGAACAACCGCGATATCAATCTTTCGTCCACCCACCTGCAGAGCTGCAGTTCATCGTGAGCTGTCGAAATTTTTTTTGGTCAGCGATTAAATTTATCTAGACCGTATGCTACTCATCCTTTTATCAAGTTTGAGAATTTATCTCTTCGTTTGGATTTTCCATAAAAAATATTCAATTAGCATTACACACAGCGTACGTGTTGTTCTTTAGGATCATTCGAAGCCTCTTCTCTATAACATGCTGAAGCACAATATTGTTATAAATCTAATATTTGTATGAACTAAATTCGTTTTTCATTTTTGACAAAATTTGGAAAAGTTTTATTTATAATTATGTAAGATATTCGTATTGTACAGAAGATTAGCGAGAATAAGCATTGACAACGTAATTTGTTCAAAAACTGAGACGTCCATTCGTCTTTCTACCTACTTGGAGAGCTTTTTTGTGTTCCAAAACGCAGTCCGTGCATAAATTCAATCAAACCGTGAAACCCTCTGAAAGGACTTCAAAAACGGCGCAAGATTAAATTAATTACTTCCCTTAATCAACCACAACTAATGGACCTCACAAAAACTAAGCCAATTTTCTTCGCTCTATCTCTCAGGTTTTCGCTTCTCTCTTCATAATTTTCATGTTTCTAATTATATATTCAAGAAAATATTAGAAAGCTTTCAAATAATAAAGTAATCCATCAGTTTCCCTTTATGATGCTTTCTATTTGATGAATGTTTATTTTCATATTCTTTTCTCGTTTTGCTTTATGAAATTCCTCCACCTATTTCTTTTACTTGGTCTTCAAATCTGGTTCATACCAATTCGGAAAATGACTTTAAATATTAGTGAAATCACACACAAATCAAATTCTGAACATTCATAAAATTAGATCTTTTTCACTCTTTTATAACAAATTTGTTTACAGGTTTCGTCTGACAAAATCGAGTAATTTAACCAATTAGCCTCAAAAACAACCGTAATTCAAAGGCTTCCATCCAAATTCATTTTAACCCGAATGAAACTCTCATTTCTGAGGAACTTTTAATTGCCTCAAAGTTTTATTTCCCAATATCTCTCCCCATTTCCTTCTTTCCCTCGCGGACAGTTTTTATCTCCAATTTTCATGTATCTCCCAAATCGTCTGATTTAATTATTTCAACAGTTTCATAATTTTACAATTCATTCTACTTTTAGTTTTATTCCTCGAATATGCACGAAAAAGCGCTGTTTTATTAAAACAATTTCTGAAAAACCTTTCAACGCTCTTTAAAATTAAGCATCTATATTTTTTTGTATTTCAAGTTTTATAAATTTGTTACGAGAAAGTACAACAAGATTTTTTGATATTATCATTTATGAAACAAAAATGAGTTTATATTCAGTTTATTCTTTAAGTGTTAGTGCTCTTTGTGGGAAGGAAAATGTGAGCACGAGATACAATCGATGGTTTACTTATAAATCATTATAATTGCACACTATAAAGAAACTGAAAAAGACGTGGTTTTATTCATTATTTTAGTGCTATTCATCTCTTATTTTCTTTATTTAAAATTGAAATCGGTAAACGGAAAACGGTGAAATTTAAAGTGTTTTCATAAACAAAAGTCTTAATTTTCATCAGCCATTATAGTGGATATGTATACCATATTCGAGCATCTAAGCCTTGAGTAAAATATTTGGAAGCCAGCTTTCTACGTCATATCTGTATACTTCCGGAGTGGATTATCTATCGAAATTACATTCAAATTTAAAGTTTTACTTGCAGCTGACTGGAATCATAATGCATTTAAATATCGAAGAGATTATTTCAACTTTCTACGTTAACGAAAAAATGACATAAATAGAGCTGAAATAGTAACACTATATCTGCTTGTAGATTTCATTGGAATGCAGATCTTTAGTAAATTTCAGATAACCTTGCTCATAATTCCATTTCTATCTCTCGCCCACTCGGCGCTGCATAGACGTTGTGGTAGGGCCTCGTGAATATAAATCCTGGCCGCAGGGCAGCTGGCCCTCGTCCATCCATACGAACCTTCCAGGCAAGTCGAGTGTCAACAACATCTTCTATAAATAATAAGGAGACGGTTTCACCTCTTGCTTTTCACAAACCATTCACTTTTCTACTATTTTGTGCTGCTCTCTGCTTTGACTCGACCGCCAAAAGAATCCCTTTCCCCCTTCATTTTTGCGGCAGTCGCCTTGCATTTGATTTCGAAAATGTGAAAAGACTAGAAATTTGGAATGAGTGCCAACCATACACGAATGAACGGAGGCTCTATGTTGACGCGTTTTGAGTCAGTAGAGTTATCCATGTTCATACATTATTTTGTATGCATTTGGTAGAAAACTTATCTTCATGATGAAGCTAATATTGATTGAAGGCCATATCAGTAATCATTCTTAAAATGAATGTTTGTGAATTATTTATTCTGATTAGGGAAATATGAATTAATATAATGATGGAAATATCAACATACCGGTGAAATATTTCTTCTTTTATATTCTCGACTCTAATTCTGTAGGAATCCTTTATTTGATATACACAACCAAACGAAGCACATTGCATTTAAAAATATTCCTCATCTAATCACTTTAGCGTTGTTCAAGCTTTGTTAAGAATGATATTTAAATTAATGGGTGAGGAGTGAGCGTTGCTCGTTATCGACACATAATTAGATCTTCCGTCGTTTCTCATTTTCAGTGTCTCTTCCAGTGAATTTTGTTTTCCTACGGATCCAAGATGCATACAAAAGAACTATTTGACTTTATTCATCGTCGCTGGAAAGAACTCATTCTTTTCTATACTCAGATGTGTGTCAGAAAAAAAACATCGATACCGAGTCGATTCCCAGCAGTTCTAATTTTATCTAAATATATTCCCGGCGAGAACATCGATTTTAGTTTGGCGAGACGGTGACGGTGGATATATTTAAACGGTCGTTCTTTTAGCAAAGGCATGTGCTCATTAGGATGTGTTGTTGTGGTTAAGGGCCAATTAGTGTGCTAGGACGTAATCTCTGCTTTAAAAATTTGCACTATTATTTTGAAGCGATCTTAGGGAAAGGGACTTCTTGCCGAATATTACTGTTATGTTCCTCGAACAGGATCATGACTTACGATTCGAGATGAACAGGACCTTAACATAACTTCTGAACTGCTAAGGAACCAAACTCAATAGTTAAATTCGTTCACGAGGAAACATCATCGAGTCAATAATTTTTATCGGAAATTTTTCACCCTATAGATTGGATTTTAACCGATTCCCGTAATTAATTGTAATCATTTCTACAAATAATCAATTTCTCAGTTGACCGAAAAAGTGCTTTGTTGTATATACTATGTATATATATATATATATATATATATATATATATATATATATGAGTTCCGTAATTTACTTTTGAGTGATATTTATAAAATCCGTCTCCTTTTGATGAATTTTAGAAATTTTTGGCTTCTTAAAAACCATCGAAAAATAAAAAATTCAATAAGATTTTCAACAAGATTCAACAACAATTTCTTTATCTCAACCTTTAGATCTCAAACAAAATTAGGTACTTCCATTTCCCGGATTGAATTTCTTCCAGGAAATGAACCGACCGTATTATTCCGAAGTTTTTTTTTCTCTGCTTAAGTTTAAAATACTGCCGCCAAGAAAAAAATGTTCAGCTCTACTTGTAGATTCCTTTCTTGAGGCAGCGAGAAGAATCAATCTACAAAGTATCGATTGGGTCGTTCGTGGAACCAATAATTCGTTTCTAAGGGGACAGAAGCGGAAAGGACCACCCTTGCTGCTCTAATGTGATTGGCCCATAATTATAATAGTCTTTTTACATCTAAGGACGCTTGTTTATTTCAATGATCGATAAAAACTGTATCTTGTGGGAATGTTTTACTTCAATAGCGTTTTTCGTCAAACAAGAAATATAATTATGAAATTAGATTCGATTGTATAACTTTAAGATATATGCTTAAGATTACCTACGCATTCCATATTGAGTTATATTGGAACATAAGAGTCTAATTTTACATTAAACCAATCATGAATTAAATAATTATAAAATTTCAAAGCTTCATATTGGGCGGATATTTTGTGCTGATTTTTAATTGGGAAATTTCGTACAGTCTTGCATTTCAAAAAATTCTAAAACAAATTATTAAGCTCGATTGAAATAATTGATATTGCTAATATCGGTATACGATTTGAGAAGCTTAGATATACTCACAAGGTGAGAAATAAAATAATGAATAGTGTAATTATGACTTTCCGCAAAGATATCAGAAATGATCGAATTTATCCCTATTAGAATCCCTTAAGGGTAACGAGAAGAAGATATTGAAGCCAAGCATTTCAATTATTCAAGATTAAATATTCGTTATGGGATCATATGGTATGGTTCCATCTTACTGATTTCCAAAATCATACCCTTAGCTGGTGTAAATCACGGATTGAGCCGTTCACAGTCGAATAATATGCAGTTGAGTTGCTTTGAATTTCAACCACAATAAAGGGTTCTTCAGCCTTATTTATATGAGAGATCTTGCCGCGTCCGTTTGTAGTTGAGTCTTCGTGGATATGCAGAGCGTTCTTTTTTGTGGTTATTGCGTACATTCTGTGAGTGGCGGCGCATTCATAGACTGCGGTACTTTGAGGTTGATCAGCCGCAGGGACTGAATCGCAGCGCAAATCACTCTCAAGGCGAAGTTTATGGATAAGTAGGACGCATGTTCTTTCCATCAGCTCTTCTTTTTGCCGCTACACATAGGCGTGAGCGAGGCTATTTTTCCTCCCCGAGTCGTAAACTATTGTATCCTTCGAAAGTACTGTTTCCGATTGTAAAGTGAATCCGGTTTTAGATTTCCTTTATGCGTCCTTTCAGGATGTTTTATCCCATTGATATCCCTGTGTTCAGAGAGGTATGAACATCCATACTTGTTGAGGTACATCGAGATAAGGTACCTCTCAGAGGAGATACATGATATAATCTCACGGCTCCATGGTCACTCCACCGATCGATGTTACGTAAGTTTCGAGCTTTTTGTGATTATGTTCCGTTCGCCCGAATTCCCATTTAAATAATATCTCATAGTCTCTATCTTTAATATAATAAATAAAATTAATGTTAGTTTCCATTATCAATCGACAAAAGCCTTATAAAGAATTCGTTTGATGAAAGTAGAAATTCGAGTATTTTCATGTTTATTAAATGTAATCGTTTCTCATGTTTTATCATATTAACTTGGGAGCACTCGAATTTTCAATGTTCTAATATCCCAATCTTCCGGAAGCGGTTATTCCGCTCAACTGCGCTTATTATATTTTTATTATTCGTAAAATATTCGAACACCTCTCAAGTCTAACGAGTTATCCAAACTGAATAATTAAAAGATTGACTATTCTTGTTAATTTGAAACTATGAGCTTATGTGACTATCAACATATTACATAATCGTAAGTCAATCGTTTGAATGACCTCGAATGCATCATATTACTTTCCATAGTTTCTTCTGTGGCATTCACGTGCTCATCTCATTTTCAAGGCATCCTAAGAGTTGAAAACTAAACAAATTATTTCTTCGACATTTTATTCATATCTAATGAGGCGTACAAAGTTGTAAAGGTAACAGGTGAAACCTTTTTTTGATTAATTAATGATAATTATTAGAGAAAATCGATAGAATTGTATTCTAGATATTTTCCTGCCATATACTTCCTCTATAAATTATAAATGGACTCGATTTATTTTTAGATGTACGTTATATATCTTATTTTTGATAAGAAATACAAAATGCCAAATTTGTTCGAACTGAAAAAATATAGATGTATATATTCTTAAATAACTCTTACAATTTAAAGCGCCTACTATCAATATTAATAAATAACTATTTGAGAGTATATATATATGTGTAAGATATCGATTGATAAACAAGTGCATATTCAGAAAAACCTCTTTCACGTGAATATTATTGGAGGAAATTGAAAGCTGATTCATTGAATTAATTAAAGGATATATCCGGAACCCTTACCTGGCTGGAGACCTAAGAATAATTCATTCACCAGAAATTCCGGGAAAACACCAGATCTTTTTTATTTCTAATTTTCTGTTTCATGACACAAAGAAAGAATTTCCCATCAGCTTTTTTATGAAATCTTAGCCAATCACATGATCAGTTATCTTTTGGACAACCTGTTCCGTGCTTGATTCCTCCTCTCGTCTTATTTTGACAGCATCTCACCTCAAATATAGCTTCATGCTTCATTCAAGAAGTTGAACAATATCCACTCATTTAGTATTAAAATAAACTTTATTCAATATTTACTTACTTAATACGCGTGCACTCAGACGGATATTCCACTCATCAAATACGATATTTGAATAAGTTATTTAAAGTTAAATAGTTTGGGATTTTTATTTTTTTTGTAACAATATTTTCCATGTTATGTTATGCAAGTTATTCTTTGTGGGTGTTTTCCTGCAGAGGATTTTTTTCATAAGTTATTTTCTTAGGTTTGTATATCAACTCAAGTATTTCTTCTAATTATTATTAAGATACATTTTATTTAATTCTCATCATAATTTACGAGAGGTTAAATGGAAGACTTTTCAGTCTCAATCTCGCCTCAATAAAGACCTGATTAAATTGTGCTCATTCATAGAAGGTTCTCTCTTGAATTTTGCATTTTTTGGAAGATCTAGCGTTAGTGTTGCGATATTTTAATTTAGTAATAAAATAATATTATATGCGTTATAGCACTTTGCCATAATTTATAAGTGCACTCGGCAAGAACTTGGCTTGAAGTTCAAACAGTTCTCAAGCTGTTTGGAGGACAAAGACCTCGTCGGTCGAAAACCGGACGGGTGACGATCCTTGAGGAAATTTAGCACTCCATGCCTCTTGGTCACCACCGTGTCATTCGGCGATCCGTGAGTCGCCATAACAAGTTGAGCGTAACTATGGACGCGTCGCGAATTTCCATTGCTCATATGGCCGAAATATAGGTTTCTCCCAAAACCTTTACCAATTATTCTAATTTGAGACTTAACTTGAAATCAATAGTTAAAATATAAATAAAGTTTTCTCAGTTCCTACATGAAGTTCTTACAACTGAGCTCTCTTACTTTGTGCTTGAAGATATTTTGATAGTTTTAATTTTACCGTAAGGAAGTTGGCTTTCAATAGCGATGATTACCTGTACAAATACCAAACTGAAATAATTCAATTCTTTAATATGATACGTATCATGATCCAAAAAAATTAATGAGATAAGGAAAGACATGTTTGGTTGGTTATGTTAACCATCAAAGCACGAACGTGGATTATATTGATTTATCATGCTATTAATTAATCTTTAATTATATTATTACGAAGCCATGAATAAGGTAAAGGAAAGATACTTTTAATAAATTCGTGAAATAGTTTATTTTCTTTCTTCTGAACGAGAGATTACAGCGCCATCCCTGGTTTCTGAAGATGAATGTTTCAGAAACAACGCCTCGAATGCGAAGCAATCTGATATGTACGAAGTTATTTGTTGCATGCGCTACAATCTGAAGTATGGATAATTCTTTGCTGAAAGAATAAACTTCGGGATTTGGAAGAAAATAATCTTTTTCTAGGATCGAAATCGCTTTTGAAGAAGAGAGAAAAAAATTAATTCCGTCGACCGAAAGGGCACGCAATCGATTCTTCGAATTGCCATTCGTCTCTTTTGATGGCCGCATAACTTCGCAGAAAAGGCGTCACCCTCTTTTAGAGAATACACCCACCAGATGGCACTGCTGTGAAGTTAAATAATCGCAAGGCTGCATTCCCCGCGATCTCTTTATTCATCCCACTTTCTCTCTTTAAAATGACTATCCTTAAACATCCATTTCCTGCATAACCTCCATATGTAAAGCAGAAATTCGAAACCGCGGTTTCTTGCCTTCATTGTCTCGGGTGTATTACTTTAATCGATGCCCCTGAAGGTATTGGTCAAGGGTTTTGTTCAAACAGATTTTGCTTTATATGGCTCAATTTATAAAGAGAAAATTGTGAGGTTACTCAGATGTTCCAATCTTATAAATTGGACGAATTATAGCTTTTAATATCCTGCCGTGAAATACTCATCGACCTTAGAATTTATACTGTAATAAAATTAAAAATCATAAAATAAAATAATACTTTCATTAATTCAGCACCCTCTATATTCCTTGTGAATTAAATTTCTTGTGCTTATAAATAGCATAATTAAATTTTAATCAGTAATTAATATGTTACTTTCCTAATTATTATGTTTTTTTTTAAATTTATAAATAAGATACTTAACCTTACTACCTAAGCTTTCGACTTTTTACACACTTAACTATTTTTTCTACGAATAGAAATTAATGTAATAATGGAAAATTTTATATCCCCTTCCAAGAAAATTGAGTTTTTTATTCTATCGATTTTTCATTAAAATTAATCACATCTTCAACTTACCTCTTTAAGATACGCCTTCAAAGACGACTACTACTCTTATTTACTCATAGTCCTATCCTGAAACGGTTTTTTTACTCTTACTTGCCCTGGGCTGAGAATTAATTTTATAAAATTCAGTCTTGAAGATCTAACGACCATAGAAATTAGAAAGATACCGTTACACTTGTAACGCTGAAACTGGTATATCGCATTGCTGGCGTTCTTGTCGGTAGTCTCTATTTCCGTGTTTCTATTTATAATCCTCCATCTCTATGTCGTATTATGGTCTTCTTAATGCAAAGAGAGCATCAGCAATGCCTACTTATGCTCGGATGGAGTTATCGCTCAATGCAATTCGAACCTTTAGCTTCGAGTAACGGTCACGCTAAGGGATCGATTGCTCCAAGTAGATTCAAATTTATTCATTTCCTCGGGTAGCCATTAGAATATGGCATTGTGAGCTTATCGAGACGTAAGTAGAATTCAATACAATTGGAAATGTTGGCCAGCGATGGTGATCAGGGGTTGAGGAATCTTCTAATGAGTACAGCGTTGCAAAAGTGGTGTGAAGGGAAAAGCAAACATTTATCTTGATAGCTAACGCTTGTGCACTAATTTGTGAATGAGAAGTGTGGTGATGTCATAGCTGGTGCATGAGATATTTCAACTTGTTAAACAGAGTTGATGTACTAGTTGGTAAACACCGACGTATATAGAATAATTTCGATGTAAAACGTAGCTTAGTGCTTTGATTCTGGTAAAAATGAAAGGCTGTATTTCATGAGTTTTCTTAATTAATTTATTTAAATTATTAAATTTATTTTTTACAGTATTTAATTCGATATCTGGTGATAGAATGTTTGTAATTTGAAGAGAAGAATCATTTGTCATTATTACTTCGATGTCTTTCGGATTTTTAATATACATGTAGATATTTCCGTGAGGACCAATAGAAATATATTTCAATAAAAGTCTTTCGACAGTTTAAATTTAAATATTACATATTTTATCTTTATATCCGGTCATTTTATCTACTATAACTAAGTATATTTAGTTGTTATATTGTATTTTTTAAACACATTCTGAGCGATGATATCAATCGATCCGGTTTAATACACGTTTTCTTTCTTTTACAATTACAAAAATAGTGTTTAAAGATATATCAGGAAACCTCTAATCGTAGCTTAATAAGGAGAATGAGATTACTGATATATGTTATCATAATTTTATCGACTTTTAGGAAAGCAGATGTATAGATTGGTTTATCGGACGTATCGATCAACTGTATATTAAGGGAGTGTGAACGCACGTCGATGGCGTCTTCATTCCTCCTCTTTTGCTGTAATTGATAGACTTTCTATCTACGCCCTTTTGGCAGTGTTGTGGACGAGTCCTTGGCAAGCGAGAGAGATAAAGAGTGCGTAGGTTGAGTGACGCGCACGGCTTTTATAATTTGCCGTCAATATTTGTTTTTGAAACCTCAACGCGTGTTTATCCCCTTCAAATAGAAAGATGAAACCAGTTCGTTTTCTTCTGCATGAAAGGCGCAACTACCAATACACGGTGTCGGCTATTTGAAAAACTCACGAGGGGAGAAATAAAATATTCCTAAATTTCTCTGAAATATGGATCGAAACGAAAAGAAAATTTTATAATTATGGTATATACGTAGTTGAATTAATTCTATTCTTTGCTACCGACCGAGAAATTTGCAGTTTTAGTATCTGAAGCAATGATTGTTATCAATAAGACTTCCTCTAACTCAGTTTTAGTCAGAATTTATTTGACTCACGTAAAAACTGTTTGTCTCACGAGTAGTAAGAAGCTATACTTACTGTCCGATTCCTTTTATTTTTCTACGTTTCGCTTAATCGCACGATTTCTCTCAGAACCGTTCTCCTCACGACCCCATTGAAAGTGCCTTATGCAGTTCACTCTCTGCTTACTAAAGCAATCATGCAAATTGTACCTGAAATACCAAAGGTAACACTCTAATAGTAACTTATAGAGTAGAAAGTGCAGAGGAGACAACATCATGCTGCTAAATTTACTGTCCTAAGAAACACATAATGAATCATTTCGAAACAAATATTCTGGTGAACATAAAATAAACATCAATATCTGCTAAGGTGATTAGGTTTGGTTTCCTCATCTATAACTCCTCGCATTCTATCTTTGAAACCTAGTTTATTGAGCTTATCAGCAAACTTTTATTTCCGAACAAATATCTGAAGATTCGCTACTTCTCCAAGTTAATTCTTAATACGCACGATGAATATATGCACTGCATTAAAGTATGGTATCTTTTCAATTATATTCACTACCGCATTACCTTAGCGAAATTAACAACTCTTGCCTTTATCTAGGTAATAATGTTTTGTATTGTAAATATTATGACGAAAACAATTATTTGTATTGTGATTCAAAACGACGATCTCTTGCTAAAAAATATCAACTCGTCGTTATAGTTAAATATTTTAGTTTCAGTTTCATAAATTATAAATTTTCAAATGAAAATCCATTTATTAGTGAATACTTTTACCTAATGAATTATTTGTAAATTCTGAGATGCATTCCTATATATATATATATATAGGAATGATTACCTGTTATTTATTTCAGCAGCGTGTATATTCATAGGGGATCTATATTAAGTATCACATAACCCATTCTGAAGGTAAAGATTTAGTTTTGATATAAATTTAAGAATGCAGATTGGCTACACTTATTTCTATTATTGTAATCATTATTAGTATAGGAAACTAAAGAAAAGAGGCTCTTCAAAGCAAAGATTCAATGCCAACAAAGGACAGAGTTAAGAAAGACGGAGAATGTAGTTTCTGTTGCGAAATGAAACGATGGAGAAAAGGAAGGAATAGCATACGAGACTTGAAGTCTTAAATTAGATTGGAAGCATCTCGAACGCAAATAGATGTTTAGGCGTGGGAGTGGAATTGAATTTTCGATGATATTGTTTCGCCAAAGGTCCACATTTAAAACTCTCAAAGCACTCCTTTATCCGGATCGGAAAGTATTCGAGAATTGCCCGAAATAGAATGACGTTAATAAAATTACTGAGTTTTATTCTACCGAAATCGAAAAATTTCACTGAGAACTAAATTAATTTGAATTCTCATCTGAAACTCCTAATACTAGTTTTGTCAGGAAGGTGGTTGAAAATTGTTCTTCTTCAATCTATTTAAATAATAAAATCCAGGAAGTTTGGTATATTCACTTTTATTAAAGCATCAAAGAAGACGTAAATTAACTCCGAAACGCTAATGTAGTTTAGAAATATGCTGAAGTTTGATTATGGAAATACTAAATAAAGAATTGATTTTAACGTATTTTGCATTGTATTAAAGTCATAAATCACTATTACTTACCAATCTTAATACCGTAACATCAGTACAATAAAATCAATGATATTAAATTCTAGGACTCTTATTCTAATGTGTAAAAAAAATTTCTATGGAATCTGGAATCTCAGAAATACCTTCCAGTAAAATAAACTGCGTTATGAATGTTAAATATCGCAATGGATTCGTAAGTAAATACCCTCAATTTCTCTCTAAAATTTATAGATTATGTTTAATTCGTTTATCGTCATTAAAAATTTAATACAGATAAATGTAATAAACGAAAATATAGAAATTTATAAAAAATGTAAATCTTATGACAAGTGAAATTTTCATAAATTTATATAAACATAGTTTACGTACCCATATTCTCTCGAAGCTGCTATGTATCGGAGTAGATTTGGTATAATTCTTTTTTTATAGAGATCTCGATTTTTTGCTTAATAAATTCTGTTGAGAGACAGAGCATTACCAAGTTTTAGGTATGTTTTGTATAGTAATTGGCTGTTGATGTACTTTTATAGTGTTCACTCGAAAGAGAAATTTCATTCTGAAATAGTCGATCCCACCTGTGCCTCCTCTGGTTATTTACTAACGAAGACCATTGATTGAAACGTAGTCATTACATTATAGTCGAGTCTCAAAGCAAGTAAATGGAGCATCGGCACTGTTTTGGTTCCAAGTGAATGGTACTTGGCAAGACTAGTCGAATGCTCCAAATAGACTAGAATCTCTGTCAAGCTCAGTTGGCACTGTCCCTTTGCTAGAGAATGCTCATTTAGTTTCGAAACAAAGGTAATTTTTTTAGAGAGATCTCGCTAGAAGAAGATTTATCTCTCCGTCCGCCTCCGCATTTTTTTGGTAGAGCAAATCTTGAGCGAGATAAAGGAACGGATTAGGCTTCGATTGGTATTCCTTTCGGGAAGGCCAATAAAATTCAAGTGTAATTTTAAAGGAGAATCACTCGCTGTCAGAATATGTCTTCCACACGGAACGAAACGGGCTACAAAAAATCTGGTTTGACTGCTGCACTTCCATCAAAGAAGGAAGCAATCAAGAACAGTTATATTTTATAAAGAATGATCATCGTAAGGGAAATAAGCTGTAAAGATATTTACGAGGCACCGTGTGCGAATCACGTGTGAGAATGTGGTAATTAGGAATCAAAGGGAAGGTGGCAATAAAAACTGTTGGACATCCGGTGATGGGTCAATACACCAAAGCGAGACCCAAATGCGGCATGTTATTAAATCATTGAAGTTTCCATTTACAGATCAGCCGATTTTCTTTAGCACCCTCGAGCAAAAGCCGCTTTGTCTGAGCTAAAATTTCCATTCCTTGGCCGGAAAATTGATTATATGACGGAATTTTCAATCTCCCTTTTTTTCGCTAAGCCTTTAGCCGTTCCTATAATTCAAAAACAGGTTCACGTCCAAATAAAGACATCCAGCGTAAAATTCCATATTCCTCGGGGAAGGTTTGCTACAGCCCGTCATCTTGCTTTAATTAGTAGCTATTATAAATTGATAAGTTGGAATGTCGAATCCCGTTATTCGAAATTTAATTAGCATTTCAAAATTTACTCCGAAATTAAGTGGATCGTGTTCCTTTAAAATCGATTATCAGAGCAGATTGCATTCGGAACTTAAAATAATCTAGTTTATAAACATCAATTTTTTTGTTTTCCAAAAATTTCCGAATTCTATTTAAATTTCGCTACCATATACAAGCGAAAGAACACGCGCAGAGAGGAAACAATGAACACGCAAACGTTAACTTTTGGCCGAGTTCATTCAAAATAGATCGATTACAGTTATCTCGTTAATTATTTTCTAGAAAATTCTTTTCATGAAAAAGAAATGCATCCGTTGCACGAGTCCATTACGCCAGAGTCGCTTTGAAGGTTTTCTGGATTTAACCTCGTCCTCTATGTAATCGCACTGTTTGGTGGAGAGTGTGCATCGACGAGTGGGATTTGGTTGAGGGGACATGTGACGCATAAAGCACGCATGTAGGTTGCTCGCTAAAGTAGTTGTCTGAGAAAGGCGGTGGTAAATGCACCCAAAAAAGAAAGGATTGAAAGCTAATGCAGCGATCTCAAAGGGTGCCTCTCTCTTTGGTACTGCACTCAAAGTTCACTCAGGTAGTCTATTTAGGTCGTGCAAGAAAGTTCCTTTTCAGGAGAGAGATTGGAATTCCTGTAAGTGTTTGAGAGGTTCGTTCGAAGTTGGATTCAATTCGATTGAACTTTAAATGAATTGAGGTTCCATTGCGGCATTCAGTTTAATTTACCACGTTTGTCTTTTAAACCGCATTTCTACGGAAATAAACTTCTTTCAACTTCGCTCTATAAATATGAAGAAAATTATATTTGTAATGATGTTTTGTTTAACCTTCCATCTTACCATTCGTGGATTGTTAGTGAAGTGCTAAGATAAGAAGTAACCAAATTTTCTTATTAGAGAAATTTAAACCATTCAATGTAGTTTTGTAGTGTACTGACCTACTATAATATAAATTTAAAAATTCATAAAAAAGGGTACAAATTTTGAACGTCATGGTAATTCTTTTATGGTAGCAGTTTAATACAAAGGGGAAAAGTGATTTCAATCTCAAAATCGTAAAATATTGACCTCTCCTCGTTTTCTTTGTGTGCATTCACAAATGAATCGATCGAATTCTAATTGCGACCATTAATACTCATTCCATTCACTCGATGTATGCACTTCCTATTGGTTCTGAATTACGTCATAGCTTTCTTCCGAATCGTAAAAAAGTGATGAATGCTGGAGTGGCAGCTAATACTTGGTACAGCGAGATAGTCTGAGGTAAAGGACAGAGAAGTTCAAATCCAAGGAGAATGAGTACCGTTTCGAATTCACGGCAATCACCCGTCAATCTCATATTGCGAGTCTAAAGGCATTAAGAGCGGATCTCTGGAGGGTTTCTAGATAATCCATGCTCCACCTAATGCTGAACTGAGTCCAACTGAGAAGACTCAATATCTTCTTGTCTTTCTAGGAGCAGTTTCTTCTATGTGCATTCTAATGTCTCTTCATTATCGTGAGACGCAATTTTCCTTTCAGATTCATTCAAAGCTATGATTCAGTTGATTGAAAAGCTAGTATTCTACCTATGATCAAATCTGATCTTAATTATGATTGTAATTATGTCAAAAATTCGGTTTTATTTTTGAGTTACGAATATTTATGTCCTTTTACTTCGCCTATTCTGAGTTAGCAGACGAAAATTTTTGTATCTTCGAAGGGATTTCTTCGTATACTCTGATATATACTGTTTTCCTATAAATTCATGATGTAATTTCTTACGATTCAACAGTGTTGTGAGTAGAAAGATATGATGTTATCTCTTGAAGGGCCATTTTAATGAAAAACATTCCGTACAATTCCATAGAAAATTCCGCACTGCCTGATCGTGTCGCTGTTGAAACATCGTACTAGTAAAAAGTTTTGTAGATATGTAGTTAAAGTTATTTAATCGTCAACATACTATTATGATCTAGAAAGATGCCGTTTTGAGCTCAAAATACATATACATGAATATGAGTTTTACTGCTCGCTGAATTCGATGGCGTTAATTTCTATTTTTTTCCAAAGATAATAATAATAATTATCATTGAGTCTGAAGCAATATATAACTTTTAATTTTTATTCTCTTTTCTATTTTCTTTAAAATCCATTTAATTGCATTTAAAGGGAAACTCCATATTTAATGGGGTAGTTAATTTCTATAGCTAAAAAAGTTTTAATATCTCAATGTATAAAAACATATTTTAAATCACAATACATACATCGATAGAAATTTTATATCTTTACATCTGTTATAATGTTGCCTATTCTGTCATTCTACAGGATTGTAAACACATACATTTATGTATATATAAATCCGGAAAATTTACCTAATCTTTGTTCTTAGTTCCTTCATATTTTTAATAAAGAGGTTTGAACAACGGTCTAACTACCAATGAAGTGCTCGATGAAAAGAAACAAATTCTCCTTTGCCTCGTTTGTTCCATCCCCTTCCACTCGCAACATCTTAATGAAACCGCAGCTTCTCCATCTTAGAAAAAATCTGCAAGGTCGCCGTCAGTCTGCTCTCTCTGGACTCTATGAGAACTTGTATGCTCTAGTAACAGAAAGGTAACCTTTGGAATGTTTCTCACGAAGAAGCATTTCAACTATTGGTTCAGTAGCTCCAAACTTTTAATATGAAAAAGCGCCTCAAAATATTCATGGTTCGACTTTCATCGAATACTTTTATTTTTCTCTTTCGAAGGAAAAAAAATTATGTACGCATTAATTTGATAGTACTATTAATTATTCTCTAAATTAATTCTATAATATTAATTATTTTTGTTTTCGTGCAAATAGCAATAATCTCGTTAAAACCCTCAGTTATATAAACAGAAGAATAGAAAAGATTTCATTTGTTTCTTTTTTTAATGCGCATATGAGAAAAAGAAGATCCCTTTAAAGTATAAGTAGCCAAAAGTTACATCTTAGATGTTTTATCTGTTAGTGTGTAGGGTATAAATTTGCTATGAAAAATTATGCGATCAGTAAAAATGTAAGAAAATACACGATCCTCATTATAAGTTAAACTTTGAAATGTTACATGATACTGTATTTATTCTTCTTTTTAGTTGTCGGGATTATATAAACTATGATGAAGCCTAACGTTTATTGGAGTTTCAAATCAGAGTATTATTAATGAAGTATTATAAATGTTTATTTCTCACATATGAAAAATCGATGATTTAGAGATTTTCTTTTCTGTTAATAAACTATTCAATTGAAAACAAATGAAGATATCCCTTTTGTCAATGAATGTGTTGAGTAATAAAGCAGTAAATACCTCTTGAAAAGTTTCCATTGTAATCGTTACCAAAGACCGTTATTTCTTTTCGTAATTTTTCAGAGTCCGGTTATAAAATCACGATCGTTATCCATTAATCAGGAGTCGTGATTGGCGTAGCAGCCCTCTGAGTGTGCGTTCTGTCCGATAACTTCCTCCTCCACAAGTCGATCGAACGCTAAATCAAGGTCACTTTAAGGTGACAAAGGATCAGGTGGTAATGATGCTTGAAAATGGCTTAAAATCAATTGATTCTTGCGGCGAAAATTTTGAAACTTCTAATTTTTAAATACTCAATGACATTTCACTGTGGTCTGCATTTATTTCTTCTTCGTTGCATAATAGTCTCCACATGTTTAGTTGCATCAGAATACGTTTCGTATCAAGAGCGTGAGTTTAGTTTGACCACTACTTTTCAGTAACATTTAATCATCGTAAACTATTGCCTTTTTGCGTTCCAATCTAAAAACGAATATACATTTATGAGTAATTTTGAAATATAGTTTATTTTTCGTTATTATTGCTGTTTTAAGAAAATAAGATAATATCGGCTTTCGATGATTGTTTTTCCTTATTTGCGGAATTAGTTTTTGTTAAGACTTCAATTTTAGTTTTTAATGGAGGCTAATTATATTCTGGTAGTCAAGTATGGAAAGGGATGTTTCATGTCTTGTAACTATGGCGATTTGGAAATTATCATGATCAGGAAATGAGTATCCGATGATAGATCAAGTGAATGAAACCGTGAAATAGGTATAATTGCTATTACATCTAAATGTTCTTTCTCTATTTCTCTAGTAATGGTGCTTTTCAACTCTCTTAATACTAAAACATGTTTCTTGAAAGGTCACATATTCGAATGAAGATTCTTCTCAACAGCTGGCAAGCAATCACATTGAAATCCTCTCGGAAGCTGCGATTCAGCCCATGCCGACCTTTAATCTTCGTATAACCTCTTCCCCTCGGCAGAGGGCATTGGGTCAAGGTCGCCCATGGAGCCAGTTCGCCTAGGATATCGATCCTCCGGGGATGGGTGCGTGCGTCTTCAACTAATGAATAGGAAGTGGTACTGTTCATCTTCGTCCATTATTGTCCATTAAAGCGGGATGTCTGTACTCACAAGAACCGGCTGAATGTTGGAAGTTAAATGGAGTTGGTGATTGATGGAAATTGAAGGCTTCGGGAATAGGTCGCGTCGGTTACCTTCCTTGGAACACGGAAAACCACATCCCCGTTGTAGCTTTCATTTGACTTCCCTTTCTATCCTCATCTGTAGATGGCCAATCGAAGCCCGTTTGCTAATGGTTCGGAAACTAAATCATCATATAAATGATCCTTAGTGACATCACAATATTCACCGACCGCTATTCAATAAAACAGATTTCCCTTTTAGTTTCAGACGCTCTTCCCTCCCCAAATAATTTAATATCTTTTTATATATTTTTGATTTGGAAATTTAGGATATTTTTCAGTGTAGTGCAGTGATTGACTCTTATGGGAAAGTCAAATTATTCAATTAAACTACTAGATTGAAGCAGAATATAATTATGAATTGGAAGAGAATCGTTTACATTAAATTTAGAGACTTATGGTCCATTTCATTTTTTTTTGTAGCACACCTAAGGGTTTTAACTTAAATTAACTTAAACTTGACTTTAATTTGTAAGTTAATTTACAATAGTGTTTAGTTTTAGCAAACAATGTAATAATGTGTTCTATTTAAGTATTATTTCATTTCATTTACCTATTAAAGTATGAAAAACCTTCACAGGTTGACAAATTAGTCTCAAATATGAATGTGACACGTTCTTGATAGAGAATTTTCTTTTAAATGCCATCTTTAAATAAATTAATTATAGACATTTGATTGATACCAATTTTGAGTGTACAAATTTGAAATCGCAATCTCCAAATCAGTGGGAACTTTGTCATTATTGTTGTTTGAAAAAATATTAATAATGCATTCATTGAAATTTTATTCGAAGAGTTATGGCATAGCATAATATGACTTTCAAATAAGAGTATATTTTCCGTAATATTGATCCAGTCGTTCGCAAACATGCTGAAAATGCACCTCACTAATCTTCATTTCCAGTTGAGAACTCCCTTTGAAAGTTAATAGAGCTTAACTGGACAGAAATAGGTAATAGAATGGCAGCGCTCTTGCTTCTTTCTAGCTATCCTCCGCTTGACAGCGTTGAAAAATAATTCTCTGTTTCTTTTAAAGGCTTCGGATCCAGCACAGAAGGATTATTTGGCATTGTGGGTCACTTTTGAAAGGCAAATTATTAAAGCTCTGAAAAAGATCTTTTCAAATGCATTTTATTTTCCTCTGATCTAAATCGACTATTCTTTGATGAAATCTTTGTAGAAGACGAGTTTTTGCATCAAATACTTCAAATGAGAAGATATCTCATATCTTTGTATCTGAACTCTGAATCTTTGAATCTGTATAAAGTTTAAGAATAGGAATTGACCCTTATCTGCCTACATACTAATATTCCCTTTATGCTCTTCGGAAGTAAATGCATTTATTTGTGTTCAAGACATGACACGTGACAGTATAATTTGTTGCTAAAAGTAAAATAAGAAAAATATTTCCCAGCATCAAATATAGAAATATTTATAAGATATTTCATAGGAATTTGGGTCTCCTATGGATGAAGTTGTATAAATTTTAAGATCTATTTCGCTATCTGCGACTCAAATTAATAAATTAAAAATATACATTTTTCATATTTCATCTGCACTATCATTGTAGAGTTTACTACACGTATTCCTTGATCGTAATCCAACATAAAATTACTGTTGGCAACAAAAACTTACTGTAAATCAGAGTGTTTAGCATGCTTTCTAACGTCGATGTCTCGGGTTCAAACTCCGGCTGAGGACATTTTCCTCCCAGGTTGTTGATGTTTGTCTGCGTCCATTGTTGAGTACAAGAGTGTACAAAGAATTGGATGCTTGTGTGGTCTATATTAAATTTTAATAATAATATAATAAATTTTAATAATAAAATATTTCCTGACCCCTTATTGTATTATAACCATGCATTAGATAGAATGAAAGGGAATATATTAATAAGCACTATGAAATATCGAGAGATAATATTCAGACTTTGATTTCGATCAAGTGAATAGTTTTTTTCAATGATACCAAGCATTGGTTTAAATGCGCTCATTAAATATCTAATTCTTTAAACGTTCTTTTTATGTATTTTTTCTTATTTAGTTTTCATAATGTACTCATTTATCAAAAATTATTTCGGAAGATCAACTCAGGAAAGTCAGAGCGAATATATTATATCTACTTTGATGCAGATATCAGTTTTTATTTAGTATCATGTAGGATAGATGGTTAACTATGCTTTACTATAATAATGAACATGCAATTATTTAATATTGAGAATTTTAAAACCACCAATATGTAAAAGGAGTCTGGAATATTATAATGTTATCCCGCAAATTCAATATAGCACGATCTGATATGAGGCGATTCCGAAAAAAGAGTATATGGTCATGCACGGCGGCGGACGTGGGAAATGCAATGACATCCACTCGGCGGAAGTGTAACCGATACGCATGGCATACATTCCTGCTTTTTCCCATTTCTATCTTCTGCCCTCCATCATGGGCTACTATTTTCATATAATAATATCACCGAAGTTTCCTAGAAGGTAACCGATTCTTCTTTTTCTGTGTTTTCCAAATTAATGAAAAATCTTTCGGGTGACATTTTAAATCTGCTTAGAGACTTTTTTTGTTGTTTCTCTTATTCAGTGATTAAGATTCAATGGGAACATTATTTATTAGCAATTTTTCCGATTCATTTATTAATTTTTAATACCCGGAATCTATCCAATAGCGAGTAGTCTATTTCTCGAATCTCTCTTGATATCTTTTTTATCTTTAACTCATTTATACTCAGTAAAAAATATTTTTTATTGTTTCCTTTCATAAGTGGATAACTTAAACGATTGAATATCTTTATCGATTTTTTTTGTTTTACTTACGAATTATTTTTTATTATTCCTCAAGTCAAAATTTTTAATAAATGAAATGCTTTAAGAAAATATTTATTTTTAGAAGTTGAGGTGTTAAACGTTCATTTTTTTAAGCTGAAACACTTTATTTATGGAATATCTCACGCAATAAATCGAGACTCGTTAATTTCTCTCGGTGAAGAAAATTGCACTCGGATGGATCCCAATCAAGGTGCTCCTGAAACACGAAAACAAATGTGGGAGCAAAAAAGCCCCGGAGAGAAAAAAAGTGGTCGGGATTCTGTAGTAATCGATTCACATTCCGTTTTCCTTCCTCCTTCGGTCGGAAATGAAAAAAAGAACCATCTGCACTCGTTGCACCTTCACAGTCCACTGCTTCCATCTCACGCCTGATTTAGAAAGTAGGCGATCTCTTTCCTATTTATCGCACAAAATTGTAATATAATATTTTTGTTAAACTCGATCTCAAAGTAGAAGTCGCGCAGTTCAAGAACTTATCTAGAAATTCAAAATACTTTTTCGATCCATTCTTTCCTGAAAATTTCTCTGAATTCAGAATAGTACAACTACTTTTAAGAGACTAATATGTTGTTACGCATTTTTTGAGTACAATTTAAACCACATGAAGTACGATAGAGCTTTCTCTCGATAGATCTCTTGAAGAAGCTCTCGTAAGCACTCAAAGTTTTTATTGATACCGAAAATTCCATTGTCCCGCTATTAACACCTTGCGAACCGTTTGTTTCGATCAGGCGGGGAAACTCACGATATCTCCGTGATCCAAGTTCGTGACTCATGGGAACCATTACTCCGAGAAAATTTCCCTCCGAACCTACCTCTCTCTGTTCCTTTTTACTTCCAACCAATTCACCCTTTCGTGCTCTCAGTTGATCTCCAGATAACTTCGTTCGCTATAGTGTTTCGATGTTTTATTCGAACCATTTTCGAAATTGAGTGGTCAATCAAGAGCAATTCAACTACGAAGTGTCTTAAAACTTAGTTTCATGCGGGTTTTATCAATTATAGCAATCTTATATTGCTCTTCTTATCATTTTTCGGAGAAATAGTTCAACTCGTAATAAAATATGGATTTATTAGTCATGAAAGATATTTTATCGCTTTACTCTGAGAATCAAAACAGATGATGCTTCAAAAGTTCAAAATATACTCTTTTGTTCTTACGAAACTATCATTACGCATTTCCAACCCATTTAACGAAGATAATGAAGAATTTTTATGATTAAGAGAAATCGCATTTAACTGAAGCATCTGAGTGGATTATAGAATGGAATAAGAGAACCTATCAATTGTCAGACAACATTCAATATATAAGAATATTATCTTAACACAAATGGCAATACATTAAAAGATTCTGAAGGTGCCATCCGCATTTCGGCAATCTCCTTTGGACTGAATCACTTGCTTTTTAAATGCAATTCTTATTAACAGCTATTTCTATTTTCACTATATCAGGCATCGTTGAAATACAGATGACTGCTCTTGAGAAGTTTCTATTCGCCTTAGCCTATTATATTTTTATAAGTCTCAGCACATTTAGCCTACAGCTACTTTTTACCCCTTTTATTCTTTATCTTTCCACCTCCGATTGTTTGATCCATCACCACTATTTCTTTCCACAGGAGAAGTCTCGCTTTATGATCTATAGAATTCGTCTTTTTTGCTCCTCCGAAACAATCGTTTTTATTTTCTACCTCCGGATATGTATTGAGGATGTGAAATTCCCCAAAGGCAAGAACTGTCAAACCACCGCATCCTGGTGTTACACAGCGATTCTATCCCTTGTATATATGAGGAGTCGTTCGAAATGATGTTCTTTTTTTAGGGAATTTTAATCCTCACCGTAATTCCCTCGAGATTTTAGAATGGCGCATGTATTTAAATGCCGTAATCATATTCATTCTAAAGGATATTATAGTTATTAAGTCACTATCATATGAATGAGACTCACCTATTCTTAATGAAGAAATCGTTTATAACCTTATTCATTTACCCAAGTAAATTTCAGTAGAATATTTTTCTTTTGATATTCTAATATCGCTAAAGATATATATGTAAATTTTCGTTACTTTTCAGAGAAAAAGTGGAGTTCACTTCATAACCTAGTTATCACACATTTTGTACCATATTTTTTCGCCGTTGCTCTTTGTTTCTAAGAAATATAAATGTATTACTTTTCGGTAACACTTACTGTTGGAACTTAAACATCCCTGATTCACGCAACACTATTTCAAAGGAAAGAGTTTTCCTTTCTATTCTTGACAGTTGATTTAACTTCGTTTCTTGACCGAAGACTCCTCTTCACATGATTAATGATTCTGTCCTCGTCTTTTCAAATCTTTCACAGCTTGCCAGATGATCTCAGAGATTTTTTTCTAGCTCGTTTACAGTTTTATGAACCGTAAATTTTTTTAATATATCTGACCTATTGGAAACAAAAATTTCGCTTTGCAGCTTCTCTGGAACCTTTCCTTAAGCTTATTCACTTTCTAGGAACTGTTTGTCATCTCATTGTTGTCGTAAAAATACTGACAATATACTTTAGCATTACATTTAGAAAATAGAACATTTTAAAGAAACTTACATAATTGTCGAAGCTCAAACGGAAATGCTCCATTATGTGGAACTAAGATTAAATTATAAATCCAAAAATATCTCAATAGGAACTGCTGTCGGGCCGAAATTGTATACATATATTCTTTTTCCAAGTATTTCTTTTTTAATTAATCGAACTTTTATAGCTACATTTTTACTTCAGTTTCAATTACGATGTTCTGTATTTTATATTTTGCTTATTTTGCTTTGAACCGAAAAGAAAATTCAGAATGAATCAAATCTTCAGGTTTTAAGAAGTATAACCAGTGTGCGGAATATTTGTGGATCATCAGAAATTGGTCACGAATTGAACAGTTATATAGTGTAAAATCCGAGGATAGGAGCACAAATATGTCGAATCTTTACTCACAATCTCTGGAAAGACGGGATTTTCATCCCATTTACATTCAAATAAAAATATGTAAAGAAAGATATCAATATTTTTCGTATTTGAAAATTATCTAAAAATTTTCGCGATTAGTTATAGTGTTTCATTTATAGAAAGCGTTGATTCTCTATTAAATGATCGTACAAAAGGCTTAAATGGTTTATGAGCTTAAATTAATCTTCTTTAATGGAACATAGTCCTCAAATCACCGTTCTGAGTACTTCCGCCGTCTGTGATCCCCAACCCACACTCTAATCCTGTCCTTCCGTCGGTCTGACACCTGGATTTCAGCCTTTCATCCACCTGCATACACGCCTCTTATGACGTTCTCTCACGTACTTATCAAAGCCTTCAATAGGTTCTGCATCGTATCTACTGGAAACATATGCAAGTGTTCCATAATTCACACTGATTTCCATCTTCTATACCTTTGGTTCTTTCGAAATACCGAAGGCATCGTTATAAGTGGTTTCTTTGGGATGAATTGTTGTAAACCTTTAAAATTACTTGAAAGTAATTAATTTTTGCAGAAATATGGTTAACATTCAAATGATATGTTCAATCGAACGTTGGGAATACATCTGGAGATGTGGAGAAAGTGAAATATGTTGAAGTAAAAAGAGAGAAAAACAGTGAAGTCCTTCGTTTCCCTTGAGAGGAAATGAGGTTAACGTCCTAAGACTAGTCCACAATCACTGACTGGAGAATAAGAGGCGGAGATATCGTAAGTGATTGGCCGGATAGAGTCAGCCGAATCGATCTTACAATTCTTTAAAGTGTATTCCTAGATTAATTATCATCATGTTTAAGGTTTATACTGTATAATTCATATTTTATGTTACATTTTTAAAATTATAAAAAAGGCGAAATTTCAGGATTTAGGCGAGGTATAGATTATTGGAAAGGTTCCGAAACAGTTTGAAGAATTTTCAAAGCGAAAGTATCGAATCACAGAACAAGGTCTAAGTAAATTTTTAAACCTTCGATATTGTAGAAATAAAATGTTACCTTATTGAGGAATGCGCCTTCCTAAAACACTAAAGGATATAAAGGACAATATATTAAATTATTACCGAATACTTTACATATGAACCTAATATAATTTTTAATGATGAAAGTATTTACCGGTAAAACATTTATCTGACATTTCGAATTTCACCGTGTAAATTATGGAAAAGTGGCGAAATAGATTTTTTTAGATTAGATTAGATTAGATATATATTAGAATAGATTTATTCTTCCATATTTACTTTAGGTACAGGCCAATGGAAAATGGAATAGATGATGTTTAAAAGAGAGAAGTGAAATTTAAGGAGGTTAAGCGAAAATATATGAATCAGAAGGGATTTCATGTGAATCTGCTTTATGGTGATGAAACATAAGAAGATGAAACGTAGGCCGATATCGTTTTACTCGTCAGTAATTTGCGACGTTATTTGGCAGCAAGAAAAGAGTAAGGCGTAAGTACTGGAGATTGCGGGGGAAAATTATTTTGCAAGAACTCGAGAAGGTGAAATCGTTGCTAAGGGCTCTATCCATGTAAATCCTTCTATGTGTTCATAGATAGCTGAAAGTTTAACAACCCAAATGCAGTTCGAAGAACAATATCGATTTAATTTAAGAATCCATTTAAAAATTCCTTGAATTTGTTTAATTTCAATTTACCCTTCATAATATCGGTCATAATATTACTGGCATAATAATACCTGAACACATCAGTGACTGAAATGTTAACTTATACATACCATTCGTACAAAATGCCATGAATAAGCCGTGATTCAATGTCCTATGCGTTGCAACGTTAGTCTCCAAATATAAAATATCGGCAAATGGTGTGCGTATATTCGTTCAGCGTCTACGTCGTTAAAATTGAGCTTTTAAAAGATCATAAATTTCTTGAAAATGACTTCCGGAGTTATTTCAGTCTCGATGATTGAATCTTACAGTGATTTTTTGGGATAGAATACTTGTTCGACATTTTAGTATAGCCTTCAGTTGTAAAACGAAGAGAAATGTATAATCTATAAATTATTGTGATCATGGTATTCGTCTTCATCAAACTCATGATCCTAAAATATAACTTGCATCAAATATCATCCAAAATATTAGCTATTTATGATGTGTATTAGATCATGGAAGATTGTTTCGTAATGTACTGCATCTGGTGCGCAACCTTCTTCCAAGTCTATCGAGGGTGGCGAAATCCATTGATTTATTAAGAGTCGATGCGTAGAAATCCAAGTTGTGCAAAGAAGGGCAAGGAGGAATGCGAGGAGATTAAGTGTAACTTTCACGTAAGAAAGGGATCTCCATCTGCTGAGAGGTGTGCATGCAAGGTGGTCCCTTATATGGATAGCTGCATTCTTCGATCCCTTTCTTTAAATTTCTCCGACTCTTGCTCATCTGTGAAAGTCGATATCGCCTTAAAGAGAAATTCAGCAAATAACTGTCCATTTCAACCGCTTTGATTCAATATATTTCCAATCGAGTTAATACTTTTGAGTTGGATCTTTCGACAGGTATCTTGTACGAATAAGTCATACATTCCTGGTAACGATGTCTAACGTTGTTCAATTTTTTCTCTGATATTTATGTCTTATCTATGTCTACTCTTGTTGCACAAGTATTATTCCATATCCTTAGAAATAATTCCCTCTGTAGAAAAACTGCCTTTAATGATATTAAAGGAATTCACTTTTTATCTATCTTCTACCGGTTTTAAGTATGATTATTTGTACGCTTTTTTGCTGTTGGATTAGATTACCTAATAGATGTATTTTTCCAAAATTCCACGTTGTGAAACTTCCCGAGTAACTTCTTTTCATATCTTATAATGTAATTTATTTCTAGCGTAAGTTAAACCAATGGCGACTCACCATACTCGGTTCCGCCTTATTGGCTGGAGCTGTAAAAGGATAGAAGCCAAGGAGAAATATTCATTATAAAAAGCTCTTCTTCATCGGAAAAAAGAAGTTCCCTCGGAACCCTTTCATTCCCTTTACGCTTCGTCTTAGTTCCGGCTTCTTTTTTCCTTGTTTACCTTTTATAAGGGAGCTACTCCCGCCCTTTCACTCAAAAACTTATGTATACATCCGCCAACCTTCGTCATTAGCGAAAAATGCCCACAAAGTGTGATTTTCTAAAAATTTATAGAGTGATATTCTGAAGGGATCTGAAATGGCATTGCTCCAATTTTATTCACTCCGACATTTTTAAAATTTGACCTGAATTTCTCCTCTTTTTCCTTTATTCAAAGTGATAGACTGACAATATAAATGTAAGTGAGATAAGTGAGTGGAAATATAAATGAGGTAATATTTTTTGGAAGAATTGCATAAAAGAACTTTATAAAATAAATTATAAATATCGGGATTCCTTTATCTTCAGATTATGTAAAACATGCCTAAGGTTGTTGCGCATGAATGTATTTCTCAAATAGAATCACGAACAGCATTTGTATTTTTTGATTTTAACTAAATATTAGTTACTTTGTTATAAAAATACGGTATCAAAATAATTCGAATACAGCTAGCCTAACCGATCGTAAAAAGTAAAAAGATTTCATACTTTATCTTTCAGTTTTTAATAACCATATTAGTCATATATTTACGAAATCGTACCTTGGATACTGCTATGTAAGCGTATAAGCGTATTAGTTCATTCTATTAATCTCGAAGATTCAAGAAGAATTGGGTGTTTTTCAGGTAAAGCACATTGAAGATGTAAATCATCATCGTTTTAAATATATTATTATTAATATTCAATTAATATTTTTTTCTTAAAAGTCTGTCGTAAATTACGTAGCTATCGTTAGTACAAACTTTGAACTTTACCACAGGCAATTGCGAACATAATTCTCATTCACTTGTTATCCGTTTAATGCTGGCCTTCAAGAGCACACCGTTGGGGTGAGTTAGCGAAGGACCTTTCGGAATTTCGTCTTAACGGTCGAAGTTTTTAGCCGCTTCCCGTTTTTTTGTGGCGAACTGTTGGGGTTAAGGTCATCGGCGTTATGACGGAATCCTATTTAGGCTTCGTTCCCATATTTTAGAATAAATATGGCATTCCGAGAAAGTGGCATTTTTATGGTCCGTTTTAAGCGTTATGAAGGAATGATTGAATTTTCAATTAATCCATTCTATTAAACTCACCCAATTACGCTTTGAGGATTTTTTGTTTGAGGCCAAAGGTAACGTGTAGAGAAACACGTAACATATCGCGTTATGATATGTAACGTAACCTTAGTCTAAACAACCATTTAATTAATCTGTCTCGAATCAATTTACATGGCCTTTATTTCAAAAACGGACTATAACTCAAACAAAATGGTGATGATGGATTGATTGGGATTGAACTATCTAGAACTCGTCATTGTAAAATAATATATAGCAAAGAATATAATATTTAGAAGACTAAATTTTTCTACTGAAAATTATCTTCGATAATAACTATTGTAAATACTATTTATTCAGCTCTTGATTTTTTAATTCTTGTGAATTAAAACCGTCGATTAAGTGATAGAAATTTAGTATCTTCGCCATTTTACCTTATTCATTTTTTTCTGCTATTCATTTGAGAATTTAGTATTATGGAAATTATGCAACATATTTTAGGTTTAGTGACTGAAAACTTTTGAAAAATAAATTGAACAAATATTCAATCTTATCTCGAAAGTTTCTTATGTATAAAACATAAATTGTATTTCTCAAAATAAGAAAAGTGTTTTAACATTGTTGCCAAACCTAAAAAATGAGGTGCGTTATAAATTTTAAATTACCTTAAGTTTTATGATTCGTTCGAATGGCATTCAGATAAAGAAACATTCAAGCGGCGCTCTCGTAGAAAGTCTCTTCAAAATCCCTTGTAAGTTCAGCAGTTCGGCGCTAGATGTCTCGTACATACCCATCTAAAGAGCATAGCTCCCTATTAAAGGTGACGTTCTCTTTCCCTCACAATATGGCATATGTTACAGATATTATCTTACATTGATGTCCTATTTGTTACCGTTTAATAATATATAGATATTGATATTCTCAGAATATAAAGCGAAATCTATCCTTAAATATCGACTCGCTTTAGATATTATGTTTTCATTTAAAGAATTTAACGTTCAATTTAATATCCTTTGTACCTATCTTAAATAATTACAGTATTATCAGTACAGTATCAATTTAATGCATAGTCCATCTTACATTTTTTTATTTACGAGTGTTATTGATTCCATTAAATCGTGACGAAACATTCATAATATTTTAAATTCAAATAACATTGATCTTTTATTTCAGAAACATATTGCTGTATCATTATCCAAAATTCTATTGTAATTTACTTTTAAAGTGCCGCTAACTTTCAATGCTTTGTTTATTTATGGATAATGAAGAAAATCTTCAATAGATTTCTCATTCTATAATGTAAATAAACCATAATTTCTAGAATAATATCACGTTTTAGTGCCTTACTATGCTTTAAAAAAGAAATATACTTCCTTATATAATAATAGCTTTCTGTTACTTTTTTTAAATCGTAACTTTATTTTCAAATCTAATCAATTAAAACATGAATGAGATATAAGTGAAGGGAACTTTAAATTTCACGAAATCAATTTAAGTACTTATATTACAAATGTTGCATAGAAAATTTAGAACAAAAACAGGAAGACTGTAAGATTTCCATTTGTTCTTGAGTTCCATTAAATTCTGAGCAATGTGAATGCGTTGTAAATATCAATACAGAGTTTTAGTTGGGGTCTTGAAAATTTACGGGATCAAAAATTAGGCTACGAAATGTTATTAATATCTCTTCAAATTGTATTATGTACGCGCCTCATTTGAAGTGATCAAAAGAAATGGTTTATCCTTAATTCATCTTTCTCATTTATGAAACCACGAACATCCCAACTTTGCCTGGGACAGTATTATTTTTTAAAAATTATTCGCAAAGGAAACTTCTTCGAAGTACAGGTTAAGAGAAATTTGACTCTTCAATATGAGCTATACGTGATCACTTACGATTCACGTACGTCAGTGGCGTGCGTCATCGGTGAAAAAGACGAAAGAGTAAAATCAGTGGGTCGAAGGGCTCAAGAATCTTGGATTTGGTCCAGGCTATTTGGATCCGAGAGGTGGTCGTTGTGGGCGGGGACCAGAAGAGACTCCTAAACGTGATTCAAGGAAATTGGTATATTGTAATCGCAGCACCGATACCATCCGATGCAATTAAATCAGACCGTGAATGAGGTGGCTACTTAAAAACACCATAGAAACGACGTCATTCAGTGGCGTATACGATTTAAAATCCGTGATCTATGGCATCATTGATGTATGGCATTTGACAGCTATATTCCTGAAAATCCTTTATTAATCGTCTTATTGAACGTTATATCTTATTCTCTAAAAGAAGTTGAAGTTCGGATGAGTTGAAAATCGAATTTACTTGTATTATATGTTACATTTTTCACGTTAAATAATCTTTTTAAAACTATCAACGGGGTAAGAAGTTTCAAAACAAATCCTAGACCCACAGTCTAAAGTGGAAATACTCGTAATTATGTCTTTTCTCGTGGAATGAAATAAATGCTCCAGAGAATTGCAATTGGTCTTTAGATTTGACAAACTAGATTCCTGTGTGAAAATTATTATTACTAAATACTGCTCCTGATTTAGGTATTACATCTTTTGAAAATAAATTTAACATTTATTTACATTCAGATTACCGGAATGTGTGGGAAGATGTTGCAAGAACATTATAAGAGATTTACGGAAATTAAATACGTGTTTCCAAATAATTCCGAATAATTGTAGCTTGGATTTCACATGCTATTTCAGTATTACTCACTTAGAAAAGTATTTATTAGAATTATTTAGATTTTTCCGATTTCATTTGTTTCCTTTTCTGTCTTAAAATTTTTTTATCTTATGTTCAAGAATTTTCTTAATCGAATATTTGATAATAATTTGGGCATTATTGACTTGAAATTATGTATAACAGCATATATATATCAAGGGAAATTAAATAAATTGATGTGCTCTTAAAATCGAAAGTGAAAATTATGTTTAATCGGCCAATATCAATGATAATTGTCCTCTTTTGTAATGTAGTTGCTGATGATTCAGAGAAGTAACTTTTTTCGCCGATGCCACCTGTTCTCGAGAAACGCTGTCATTTTGATAAGTTTCAACACGTGGAAGCGGAATTAAAACGTTGCGAAGGATATGAATTAACCATTGTGACGTATATTTTTAAAATCCCATCGTTAATTCCCGTTAATTTGATTTTTCCTGTGAGATTTTACTTCTGCTGTTGGCCAAAGAAAAGGTGAGAAAATATCGAACGATACGCTCACGGAAATGAATTCTTCCATTTTTATCATCGTTTTTCGTTCGCCTCGAATTTTATCCCTCCGCTAAATGCCATTCCAAATGTCACATCCTAAAACGTGTGACCTTGCCTTTGTTAGCTTAACTGTGTTTCCCTTAGTATCCTCTTTCTATGTACGGCTTTTGATCACGATTCCGCGACAATTAGACTCACAGCCATTAAGGGAAAAATTGCTCCTGAAAATAGATCCTTGGCGAAGAGTGATGTTAATGGATAATGAAGTTAAAAGATCTTACGTCTCCTCCCCTTTTTTCATTGTAATCAATGCAGTATGATTTACTTATCGCTATGTCACATTTAAATGTTATTATTTACCGATTTCATGTTTAGTTTATGCCATTTGTCATTTAATAATAAGGATGTAACCGTCGTGCCTTGATAATTGTTGCTGTCTACAAAGTGATCCGATGAATTTTTGAAATTGCTTTCTCGTATGAGTAAATTTAAACCGTAATCATTTGTGATCTGCTGCTTCAATTACATCTTCTAATTTTCAAAGTTAAGAAGAGTAGACGGGTGTATCCGCACACCCCTCGGATGAGTTATTTTTCCTCTCCATTACTCTTCGTATGTCTTTACCCTCCTCAGTCTGCCGACTTAATCTTCTCGGCCAATGTGAGTATGCTGCGGTTTTATGGTCGGACTCTCCGTCGACTGAAATCCTATACTATTACGTAGGAAACTGTCACATAAACCTGACCCAGTGACTGACGTCTTCTGTGCAATTGATGTTCTTTATTACTCGTTACAATTGTTTTATTTCTATATTTAATATGAACCAAAAGAGTTTTAAACCTTTTCGTAGGCAATTTAGCTATTTGAACGCACACGATTGTTCCATGAATGGTTTTTCTTAGGCAATTTAGTGATATAAATTCACGTTACTTTTTTTTCATGAATGATTTAGCTACTAAAATGTGAACTTGCGTTGGTTTTAGATAAACAACGGCATCTTCGTTTGCATAAAACTTATTGTTGATGTTATTTATTTAAAGATCCATTATATTAAAACTCTGACGTGTTTGAAAGATTATTCAAGGTTTAATTGAAATTTAAACATTTTGAGTGAGCTTCGAGGATTATGAGGAATGTGACATCGAAGGTTTAAATGAAGTAATATTTTGCGTTAATCTATTTTTACTTAGTTTCTCATCCACTTAAAAAATTATATCCGCGTTATTTAAGAAATTAGATTTTCTCTTCGTCAATTTTGGTGATAATATTAATATCGGTAATCACGTGACACCGTTCAAACGCCTACCCTTGCTTAAATATGCAACTAACATATCCCACACGACGCGAGGGTTGCCTAACAATACAGGCGCCCTATTCTTTCTTCACCCCACATGTTCCTCCTTACTAACAGCGCTCAAAAATTACAAATTCGTTAACAATTGTTTGCATTATGAAAAATACATCCATTTTTACAAAATATTATTATTTCGATTTTTATTTATTTATTGAATTTATTCTTATATTTATAGAGAGGTATTGGAAAAACCGTTTGTATAATTATTTGACTTGTCTCGTATTTGGATTCAGCCCATCCATTATGATAATCAACACGCTCGTCCGTGAATTTGCATTTGCCCTAGTTTCGGCTGCATGGGAAATAAATTCGATTCCTGTTTCAATGTGTAGAGGAGAGTTCTGCGCATGGGTTTCTCCCTCGACGCTTGTGACATCAGCTGCCGTCACTTGCATCAGAAATCCAAGGTCACCTCACTTCGATGTTTTCGACCGCAGGAGGAAAAACGGTGAAAATAGATGTGCTCGACTATTTGAAGAGGCGTGTGGTTTATCACGATCGTCCTTCAGATTATTCTCACACATTGTGAACAATTGTATGAAAATTGATTGGAAGTTATCAGAGTTCTAAGTATTTGCTTGTTACATGCGTTGATAGATATTGAAGAATGGTGTTGTAGATGTATGATGTAATGTGAAAATACGAACTCAGAATATTTCCAATTATTTTGATATTTTAAATTAATTTTATGATTTTACAATTATCATCTTATATGATTATATCTTTCTGTACACAAGCTGTATTGTAATTTATTAAAATCCTATTTTATATAAGCTTCTATATATTATAGAGAAATGCAGCTGAACGCCGTTCGTTTTCACAAAAGGTTGAGTCATCTTGTTTACGTATTTGCAATTGATACCGAAGGTGGTACAATGTCACGGCTGGCTTATATAATTCGAGTCATTCGAAATTGGTATCGGAAAAACTTCCGTATGTAATATCGGAAGATATAGGTGTCGTACTTGATAAATCAAAGTAGTATATCAACTTCATTAATTCTTGGAGGTTGAGATTGCTTATTGTATGATTGGAATTTAAAGTTGATAAATATTTAATTAAGTTTGTGTTTTATTTAATCTCCTCTTAATAGTATATCCATTCCAACATTGGTATCTTCTTGATACTTTACAACAGTTTAGTGATGCGTGGTATGTTCGTAGTGAAAGTTTTTTTTTCATATTTATTTTCCATATTTAATGGGGAAACTCCATGGACTTTATTCTGGGATTTATTCTATTCATTTATTTTATTTATTTATAATATCATATCAATTCGTTGAAATATCGAATTTTAGCCACATTAATATACTTGCAAATAAATGATCTTGTCAGTTCCACTGAACTTCCCTTACGCACGTTGTTATTTGATCGACAAATCAAACTTTGTATCGTTTCTTTCGACTTTAGCAAGTGCTAAACTGTTTATCCCCAAAGGGCCACGCTAATGTTTCTGCAATATAAATCGGAGAATATTATTTTACGCCTGTTTACCCTCTTATAACCTATCTTTTGAGTATTCAGTATAAAATGAGGATGTACATTATAAAAATATAGAAAATTAGTTTTGAGAAAATATGATCATGAACATAATCCCCATTTCGCAGCTACTTCTAAATTATGAGCAGTTGTTATGTGCTGTCTTCTCATCGCTTCGATGGCCCACGAGTCAATCTCCTTACCGGAAGTCAGTGTGCAGCAGAGGACTTTTACGGATGTGACGTCGCCCGTGAAAAATGAAAGTCGCATTCCCCTTCCACTTCCTGCTCCTCACCTGTGCCGGTCATCAACCTCTGCACATCCTATTTGTATGCTCTCATCTTCATACATAGAAGCAATTCTCTTGTGGCTTCTTATTATTCTTCTCTGGATAACCGACATCCATCTCCTGCTTTCAATGGAGTTCGATTCTATGGCATATCATCTCTTCTTTGCTGTGTCATTTTAAGGCATACAACGGGTACTTATAAGGATTTTATTGCTTAAAAATTTGTACTGAAACTTTCATGATTGGTTCATAGAAGTTAGACGCTGTGTTTCAATTTATATATTAGCCTATAAATAGTATTTTTATTCCTTAATAAATACTCGTGGAATCCTACCACATGTTATAAGGGATTTAAATGAAGAAACAAAAAGTATTTTCTCCACCATATACACCCTTCGCGTTTTAATAAAGGAACTTCGTAAGTTTCGTCTCTCTTAATGTTTCATCTCATTTTTTCTAGAAAATTTAGAAATAGTTAAAACACTAATTTTTAGAATATGTGACTATACTCTTAAAAACACACACAGTATGAATTTTCTATTATATCGTTTTATTTCAGGTGCACATTCATGGCTAAATCCATTCTTTTTCAATAGTCATGCCGTTTTCCCATTACCTTTCCCCCGCAAACAATTTTCCTACTTCCTTATGCCCTTCTCTTATCCCATGTTTTTACTCTCTTAAATACCTTTGCAAGCACGTTCGGTATCGCACGAACGCCTCAGAAGGGCGTGGTCATCACGCATGGGCAACTTGCCATCCTATCGTGAACTCACCCACAATCCTCCTCTTCGAATGAAATAGACTCATCCCTAACTTACGGCATCCGATTGTTGGCAACCTGAGCAAGTTCTTGCACTATTGGTCACTGTATCTACATTTATGTGTTTAAGATCTCATTCAATGATCTTTCAGGTGTATGAATCTACTAGCTGTTCGCAAACGCTGTCTTATAATTAGAGAGGAGGGCATCTATCTCTTTCCTCCATCAACGCAGTCTGTTTGAATTCAAAACATACGCTCTCTGTGACTTCACCTGTTCCCTTTAGTTTTTTACATTCCCATGAAATATGATTTAACTTTCGTTGTCTTGACATCCATCTAATATTCAAAACTTGCAAACCGATCGTTGTTATGAATGCCGTATCCTCCAGGTTAAGTTCATATTGCTATTAGTTGGAGTTTATTCTTGTATATAGTATAATTCGTTAGAGGAATAGATGGCAATGTAATATTGAAAACTTAAAGAACATGGATGTGCATCTATGGGATAATGGGAAGGCGATAAATGTATGATGAGGGAGACTATATTACGGCAAATGCACTCTTGTCCGTTCTTCATGTGGATGGATCCGGTGCTAGTTACGGTAGATTCTTCCATGTCTGCTTTCTTCCAGAATAATTTGTGATTTTATTCTTATTTGGATATTGAATAGCTCCCAACTATTTTTGTCTGCGCTTTTAAGTTCTCATTTTTGTTAGTTCTCCTTGAAAAGTTCGTCTTTAATATTTATCTCTGTTAATACATGTATCCAAGCAGTTTACATATTTCCTTGAGCAGCTTATTTTTATTCAATAAATTATATTGAATAATATTGTACGTATACATACTTGTATCTTGTTTATAATGTCCATTATCTGTATATTTCTAATGCTAGAAATATGCAGATAATGAACATTATTAACATCTTCTAGTACTATTAAAATTATCAAATTCTACTTTTTTTAGTGCGGATAATTACAAAGACTTCTTAATTTTCTTTCACGAGTTTCTTATAATCTTAGTAACTGGTCGAAGATCTGCAAGTTATTTTTTATGATTCTTCTTTGATCGTTTACCATTCCTGTATTGGATAAATATATAATTCATAACACCCCATAATATTCATACATTATTTAAGCTCTTTTTAATTACTCGGATCATAATACACTTTTTTATATTTGGCAATTTTTATAGATTTCACTTGCTGTATTTCTTTTAAGTTTACCATTTTTTAATTTATATAATTAAAATCAGCTAATAAAATCGTTAAAAAAGTCTCGTTACGTTTATAAAAATTCGATTTTAAATTCTCTATCAGATGTTCAAATCTCATTCTCTAGAGGCTTCAAAGGATGGGAATCATGTTTTATTTGTAATTATTTAAAATTTATAGATATTAATAATTAGCAATGAAAATTATCTAAAATAACGCCTTCGTCTATGGATCTAAATAGTGCTTTTGTTCCAGGGTATCTTTCGGAAGTTCCAAAGGCTCCATGGTGGAAACTCTCATCTTTGAGAGTCCACTGCAGGAGGAGTCGGAGACGAGCCCCATCCAGGAAGTCCCTCCAGAAGGGGGTTCGTTTCGCCCTGCATACTTCCCAGGAAGCGCCGTCCCTCACACCTACTCACACTTGCATCACAACGGAGCCACGGACTATGGCTTCCACCACGGGTGAGTTGACCTTTATCATCTGCAGAAACAATTTTGAAAATGATCATTGACAAATTGTAACACTAATAAATCTCCCGTTCCTGTCTCATTCAGTCACGTGTAACACCTGTAGAGAATCTGCGGTTCGACAACTTCTCTAGTTATTCACTATATTTTTATTTGTACGGATCCCAAATGCACTTTTTAGAATGTCAATCATGTTCAAAAGGATCTTAAATAGAGAAGGGATTAAAAAGAACACATCTTGAGTAATCCCGTAAATTGTTTTGATCGAATAATTACTTGTAGTACTTCTTAAGTTATCGATATCGTCAATGTGTACATCAATATCTATAAAATATTTTCCTCAGAAAAATTTTCATTTGTTTATCTCAGTTAATGTATATCAAGTGTAGGTTGAATTCAATACTCATCTCTATGAGGATTGGAGGACAAAATTCGTAAAATTTTTATCTATATATATGCACGCATATTTATAGCTTCCAGTGTTTAGAGCTTTTATTTTGAAGATCTTTTCTATAAATTGAATCCTAAGGGATCATATTAGTTAAAATAGAATGAACTTTAAAAAATTCCTTGTTTTATTTATATCTTTTTAGATAGTTAGTTATATTAATGGCTGATAGTAATGATCATGATACGTACTCACATATATTCTAACGGTCCATCTGGCATGTAGATAGAAATTAGTAGATGGATCCCTTGTATAATTGGACCGTCTATCAAACTCTTTCTCTCTTTCAAAGTCGACATTCATGTCCGCTTGAGCAAATGCACTTTAAGGCGTGACATTTCGTGACTCTCATTTTCCCTCCAAATAGGAAGTGCTCTGGCGTTCGATAAATTTTAGCTCATCGTCTGGACACGGACTCATCATGACATAGTAATGGAGAAACAAAAAAATTTAAGGTCAAACTTCTGTTAAAATAGTTTAAATGTTAAAATAAAAGGATCTGTTAAATTATTGAATTGCTCTGTTTTTCACATTTTCAATGAGAAGAACAATGTAATAATTTAAAACGTATCAATTTTTATTAACTCTTACGTAAAGATACGGTTTAATCGATCACAGATACGTATCACAGTTACGACATAAGCGTATTTAAGATACGTTACAATGAAATTCTAACATCGTCAAATAAATTCTCTTAATTTCTATTGTTTATGCATTTTAATCTACCGTAACTTTTATGATTTTAAATCTATAAAATTGAAAATTAATTCAATTCATTAATTAATTATAATTAATTTGAACATCTGTCTTTATATTAATATTAGATACTTTAATAAGTTGTGAGTTAAAGTACAATTTTGGTGAAGAAGGGTTTTTTTTACTGCTCTTTCTTGACGATGGATTATTCGCATACATTTACACATTCATCACTAGGTTCCATGTGTCGATGGATATAATATTTGACGAAGAACTGTTTTTGATTAGCTTTAACGACCATTAAATTGAAGGAGTAAACTCTTCGCGTGTTTGAACGAAAAGTAAACAGCGTGATATGGATACTATTCGCTTTGCGATGGCTGAAGATTTATGGTCCGACTGTCCATGTTTACGGCATACGATGTAGCCCCGTAATAACGAAGGCCATTCAGAGGATGCAATCGAATTGAGAGTCGTCCATGCACTTCGGGTCAATTCAATCGTGACTCATGTCGTCGCTTGTTTACGTTTACTCCTGCGACGCTCTTGTAGTGGATTTTGTATCTCTTTGATTTACATGTTGAAATGTACGTATAATAAATAGTAGAAAGATGTATTACTAGTTTTGATCAATCGGTTTAAATATTTATAACTAAAAGTAAATAATGTATAGAATCAAGGATCCTTAAATGAAAAATTAGGATTAAGAAAAAAACCAAACGATACATCCTTAAATTATCGCTATCGCGATGGCAGAATGTATCATCAATCATCAAAACCTTAATGATTCATATTCCATTTGCCCTCATCGTCATATCATCATCCATAACCTATAAATCTATCTAAGTGTTAAAACAACGTAATAGCCAATCATAATTAGATATTATTTTTTAAAAGCCTCAGGGAGGTTTTCGATTATAATAAATTTTGTATGAAAGTCACGGAGTATTTAGATACTGAAGTCATTAAGCAGAATCATAAACTAATGAGGAAGCATGATTTTCCGGATAAAAAACAGTTTTAGTCGCACAGTGAATTCGACCTTTTGATTATACTGCAGATTCTATACAAATATACAACTTTCGTTCATGAAAACGTATTTTCAAATTTTCACTCCTTTCTATTTTATTAAAGATATTTTTCTCTCTTATATATATATTATTGCAGTCACAAGTGTCGTTGGCTGTTTAACATCATGCATATCACTAATATGTATCTTTGAATCACGAATGGAAGCCTGTAAAGTGATCATTGTCTGATTTCTCTCATCACTCACTAACTGTGAGCTCATATAAGGAATGCATATCCAATCGCCAGTGACGGAAGCGCGTGCTTGGATACTACAATGGTACGCAGAATGAAGGTGTAATTTCTACGTAACTTCCTATTCATTCTCAGGTTCTTTTCGATTTCCTCCAAATGACAGCGCCCGAGGCCGAACACGATGCACAAGATTTCACGTGATAGCATCGGCACGTAAGCACGTCATGGAATGAATCGCAATTCAGAATTCGTGAAGCACGTGCTAACCAAATCGCTTTTTAACCCACGCGTAACCATCGAGAAAGGGCTCGATTGTGGTATCGTTTTTCGCGTTATTCGAGAAACTTATCTCGAAGAAGATATTATCAGTACACAAAAAGAACAAACTTCGACCTCATTTGCTCATCATTTCAATGCTGTTCTTGTTGCTGAAGAGAATTTAATGGAAAATTTGTCATAGAATCTCTTCAATTTAAGATAGGACTCTAATAATATCTTCTCTCTCTTATAATTTCTTATACTGATCGATAAACTTTCTAAGTATTTCAAACTTTCTGACTACTGTTTTAACTTCTTAAATATATCGAACACCAGACATGGATGATTAATAATATTAACATATCCTTATGTTATTATTTCATATGCATCTGCTTTCATCGAGTCTTTTAACATAATGTATTTCTTATATGCATTCGGCTCTCTCATTTGAGACATTTAATTGAAAACCTATTTCTGCGTATGTCTTAATGAATCATTGAGGAAGACTTCTAAAACTTTTTAAAGTTCAAATAAAGTAATAGATGCCTTTATGTTTAAAATTTTACGAATCCGTCCATTTTTTCAGATATATATATCTATGTTTAAAATTTTCATGGATGAAACTTCTGTAACACTATTTGAGATAAGTTTTAAAATTGTTGAGAGGAAGTGAAGTTCCTCGTTACTATGAGAATTTTTAGAAGAAATAATATCCCAAGTATCTTAATAGAAATTTTACATACTTTTTTAACCCTCTTCTCATCTCCCTGAATAATATTTATTGCTAGAAATTTCTGTTAAGGGAATTTATTTCTCTGTTCGTTCCGTACTAAATTTATAGCAAAGCTATAGACCTTCAACTGTAAATTGGCCTCTTGTCCATATGAATTGTTGTTATTGAGTGAAGACAAGTTACACCATCTCCGCGGATCAAAACCATTCACCATTATTTTTATGAACCATGCGTTGATAAGTCCATCATCCACGGAGGATTCTTTCATTCTATGAGTTTCCTTTACTGCGAATCCCTTTAGTTTAATATAATCGCCATGTATTTAAATTATATTTACGTCTTCTTTTTCTATTCCGCAATTCGCAAATGTTAAAGAATGTAGGTTTTCCCTAAGATTGTAATTTAGAGAAAGTAAAATTACTTCTAATAAAACCTTGTATTTTCATTTTATTGATTATGAAATATTTAAATTTTGCTCTTATGAACTGGACTTTTGGAGTCGTCTTTCGAATCGTACCATCCAAGAACTTGTAGCACAAAGTTTCCTCTACTACTCAATGACAATTCTTTCATCACTCATACTTTACGCAAAAGATAATCTCCTTTGTTTAAGATGAATCTCCCACGCGTTATTTATCCTTTTTCTGGGCTCATCTGCCGCTGGCTGTTTAACATCCCTCTGGCCGCACCTTTCTTCTACTCTGATATTCTTTCGTCTCCGTTTACAGACTTTGTTTATGCCCCTTTCACTTTTTGTCCTTGTCCCATCTTTCCCTTTTTATTATATATACTAAGACCGTTTAAACATTCCATCTTCTTATCGGAGCTGGAATTTCTAATCAGATACAAGAAGTTTAAGATCTCTTATCTAATCAAAATTTATGTAATCTTCTGAACGCCATTGAATGATAAATCGATCAACATTCAAGAAATTTTATGGTGTTTTCCTCATTTATCTATCTTACTGGTTTCTTTTCTGTCGTGTCTCCTCTCCACTCAGAGTATTTTTCAGAAGTTTCTATCTCACTTGTTATCAGTTGTCAACTTATGTCCACCTGTTCTCGGCGAATCACAACTCCTTTCTCATCTTTCATGATTCCTTCACTTTTTAAATCCTATCTTAAAGTTAATTGCTTTCTTTTAGAATTATAACGGATATTGAGTAAGACTAACGGGATGGACGAGTCTCTCCTTTTACAATTCCTTCTTAGAATCTTTGCAAACATTTACTCTCTATTCTTCGAGAACATCTTTCTTTTTCACACCATTTTCTTTCGTTAATCACTTATGAGATTATTCATGATTTCTAACACTATCTTCTTGAAGATGAACTTTCTCTTAATTGTATTCTTCTTTCTATAAAAATTCTGTAAGGTTCAGGAATATTCTCAATGGTGGAGTTTAATACCGTTATCAAGCATTTCTATATTCATTTAGATTATTAATTCATAGATACATTTTCCATTCCCTATTTTTCTCTTACTTATTTTGTCTTCCTACAGATTGTATTTATAAGTCATTTCGATGAAAAATCTTCTCTCATTCGTGTTTATTTCAAATTCATGCATTTAAAATAAAACAATGCATTCCTTGTTATTGTTTTGTCTACAATCTCCGATTTTAGGGAGAGCATTTATTCACTCCTTTCCCGCTCGTCCTTCGGTCGTCTACTATAATAACTCCTTGAAGGAAAACGAGGGGATAAATTCAACCTCTGCAGTTATTTCCGTTCCATCGAATTCATTTTATCCCCCTTTTGATCAAAATTCCTTCTCGACTCTGAATAATACGCGTGCTTTCTTCGGAATATTTTTGCCCTTTCCATTAGTTTTATTTAAACTTTAAATATAGTCACATAAGATCATAATTATGTACATTTAGTGAAAATGATATAGACGATTTTGTAAATCTATTTGGCTACTAAATGTAAAAAAATAAAATTAGCAAATACTTCCTGTAGGTAAAGGTGATGGAATATTTTTACAATTCTTGCTAATGAAGCCGAAATAGGTTTTAACTGTCTCTTTACTCTAGAAATACCGAGTTACGGAATACGTGGATACAGAACAATCTCTAGATGATCTAATAACATTGAATTTTGCTGTTTTTTTTCCACTTCGAAGCCATAAATTAATGTTCACATTGAACGTGAAACAGATTCCATTCACTTCCAATTTACGAATTGAAAGCTATGATTAATTTAAGAATATTCATTAAAATTAAATTTATATATTGATCTCGCAAATAATGAATTTAAATTGCATGTAATTTTTTAAAATATTAGGAATTTCTCATAGAAGAATAATTTTATATGTGACTCAACATGTATGACATTCATCATGCTATAACTGGAAAATATTTTATTCATTGTATTGTATTTTACTCTACTTTTTAAAATGCATTTTGTTTGCTTGACTTACTCGTTCTGCACTACTACCTACTTGAATTCTTTTGCATGGATTGGTTCAAAATTGTTCATCCGACGTCTTTTAGCTGAAGGAACGGCAAATGCGTTTAACGTACATATAGTAATCGCGTTTCCGTGCTGCTGCAGTAAACCGTAAGAAGGCGCTAAGATATGAGTAAATAGAAAATGCATTGGAGGAAACTCTGCCTGTCTTCGTTAGATAATTTTATGTTATACGAGTTTCATAGTAGATTTTAAATATTCTCATGAAGTGGTTTACCTTTAAATTTTCATTTGAAATACGAAAAAATGTAATGTATGTCCAATATCCAATATTAAAACAAACATCTGGATTTTTAACTCTAAAATGATTTAATTTTAATAAGTCATGTTGAATTACTGAACAGTGAAAATAAAATTATATAAACCATTGTATAAGAAAATCAGACGCCTTAATACAAAAATCATCAATGGAATTAGAATAAAATAAATAAGTTTAAAAAGCAGTGAGATATCATTTGATTCAAATTGTTTTTAAAATAACTTTTATGTAATATATTCTAGTTAAGTTTATATTATTATATATCATAACCTTGCTTCCTGGTGTAATGTGACAAGTCGGTTATGCGCACTACTGTCCTGAAAAGTACTCCCTCAATGCACATATCTTAAACCGGTGTTTACTTGTGGATACGGCGAAGAAATCAATTTCACAGCGTCTGCATTTATATTTAGGAAATTTCTGAGACTATCTAAAAGATGGTGTCGCCCCGATTTCGATATTATTAGCTCCAACTCATTTAATCTGCCAACTGGGTCACATTATCTGTGCGTATATTTTCCGGTTTCTACCTTAATTTATGAAACTCAGATGTTTGCCAAATGTATAGTGAAATTGGTATTCTTGGAAATCGCTAGTTAAAATTCAAAAATTGTTTTGCTTACATTAGTTTTGAAGAGATTTTGAACTAATTATTTATAAATGTACTGACATTCTTCCTCCTTGTTATTAATTTAAAAGGAATAAATAATAAATATTGTCCCAATTTTTCAACTAACTTTTCTCAGTGAGCTCAGTGAAAACAACCGTCAAAACTTTTTATTTGAACATTTTCTCTTATTAATACTTTTTATTTGAAAGTTCCAACTTATTAAAATAATCTTATAAAATTCTTCGAAACCTATTCAATACGGTAGTCAGTTTCTGTGTTTTGAAAGATTTTAAATATCGCTGATTGTTTATTCTTGTTAAGTGGATGAAGTATGAATTATATTATTATATGAAGTATAGATTATGAATGAATAAAAACAAAATAAAATTCGGCGTCAGAGCACTTTTCCAATTCGGAGAAAATTCTACCTTTACTCTCACCTTACTAATTACCATTTAATACTCATCATTATCACGTTGCAAAAATATTCTTGATAAACTTTCAAAAAACAATTCAATCCTTGACCAATTTTCTTCGCTTGAAATTTAAAATCGCTGTACACTACGGCTGAAAACTCTGCAAATTGAGGCATAGTTTATAAGAGATATCGTTTATGGAATACAGAGAATTATGTTTTATGACAAATCATCTAAATCTATATCTATACTTAAACCACCTTTCGAAAGCTTAACATAGACCCTGACTTGGATATTGCTTACCTCTTGTGCTACCTGGTGTATATGATATAAATGCAAATATTATCCAATAACTATTATATCTATAAATTAAACACATCACGTGTCTTTTGCTAAGACCTTGTATTATCGGTCTCTTTTAATAGTTTATATTTCTTACACATCCTGTTTATGACTCTGATTTTACTCATAGTGCCCATTGGTGACTTTAAATCTTTTAAATCCTTATAATTCGCCACCGTAATTACATTTCTTGGCTTAATATATCTTAGCCATAATTCAAGTTCGCCGATTAGGGAGTGAGGCGCTTCGTGGCTCTCTCAAGAATTAGATGCTCATCATCTTCGGGATACATTCATTTGATCCTTTCGCGTGTTTTTGAAGGGGAGTGAGAAGATTATCGACTGGGTGTCTCGAGGGTGGTGAAGGCAATTGGGGCGAAGAGTCGATTGGTGATTAAGAAGGCGAGGGTGGCAGACGAAGAAAGGCGTGCTTCCGGTTCGGCAGTTGCGTGGCTTTGATTGGGGTAGAGACAAGGAAAGGATGTGCGAGGGAAAGGAATTTCCACGGTATTTCGGAGTTGTGATGAACAGAACTAAATAGCTGGAATTGAGCCGAATAGCAGAATATGTAAATTTCAGACTTATTATATAGACAATGACACCAGAGTGATGTTAGAGTCTATAATTTTTTTCTAGCGACACAATTCACCTTTGATATAAAACAGATTCAGGCCATATTCTTCACTTACGGAGCAGTAGATAATGTATCAATTCGAGATAGTTTCGCATCACACTTATGTTCTTTTGGCAAGGGCAGAAATAGTGCAGAATTATGGGTCTTGGGGGAAAAATTTATCGCGGATGATGTTGTTTATTGAGTGGGTTTTCAGAAATCGTTAGAAAACTTCGAATCTCTTGATAAGGGAGAGGAATTGAATGAATATTGCGGAATTGAGGCGTGAAAATGCATTGGTTTTCACGCATATACCTTAGGGTGCTCGGTTTGAATGGGAAAAGGTTAAGTGAGGAGGTTGAGGAGAAAAGCGACCCTCGAGAAAAGGCGATATTTACTCCGTAATGAGGGATGAGGTCAACGGATAGGCATTTTATTTTCCGGGTGGATTGGCTCCTTTCTCATATACCATTTCACCTTTACAAGCGGACATTATTAAGAAGCTTTTGTTGTCCTTCTACTGTCATGTTCTTGGGAAATTGATGTAGCATTTGTCTCTAATGAGGATACTCAAAATACGTGCATATCTTGCAATAATTCACTCCCTTTCTGCATGTTATGTTTCATAAAACAGACTTATTAAGAGTACTATAACTTGAATCCTCTGTAGCTGAACCATCGATCAACTCAACATATTTAAGCGCCGTGGAATTAGAATAGGTTTTAGATGAACAATATTGTTTTTTAAATTTTGAAAATATTAAAAATTATTTGTTTGTGTATAAATAGTAGATTACGTGTCACATTTTATTTTAAGATACCATTCTTGGAATTTTACCGACATTCGGAGAACACAGTCGAATAACTTAAAATCAATTGCCTGGTAGTATATTAATTTTGTGATGTAAATGACAGAAACCTTGTGGTGTCTAAAATATAAAATAATACAAATGTGTTGTAGACAGACTCGGCGAACGCCCATTAGCAAAAGCAACTCACTTCTCACCCCAATTTTTTTTCCGAAAAGGGCTGTAAAACACTCTCCCCTTCACCTCTTCAAACGCATCACCCAACTTCATCCTCAAACACGGGCCGAATGGTGTACTTTGCGCGCTTCGGCCATGTTTGTTTCTTTCCGAGAGAAAGGAAGAGCCACTCCCACTTCTATCCCACCGCCATTCTTCCTCCCCCGACTTTGCCTTCCCACCTCATTCCGGGCACGATTTCGCTCTTTTCCCGCTAAATAACTTTTCAACTACGTCACTCGTTTATTCAGGCAACAGCGCCAGTGACTTTCGCCTCTCAGGCCTATCTTAACGACATCCAGCGAGTCTACGTCATGTTTTCTCGTAATCGGCCTATATCTCCCATTCATCGAAGGCTTTGAGTAACAGTGGCGCCAGGCAATGATCATCATTACTTCCGCGACTGTCACTGCGAAATTCTCTCGGTGAAGATGCGTCTCCGGCGCTCGGATCGGAAGGCTCCGGTGACAGCAGTATCGCCTACTCGCGGTAGCAGCACTTGCAATGGCTTTAACCGCAGCATGCTCATCATGTTGACATGCGTTGGATAGCAGAGGAACCTTAACGCATCTCACTACGCTTCCTTTGGATCCACTACCCCTCTTTCTCCCACCGCGAACGGTGGACCCTTCCAGAGCGTCCTCCCCTCTTCCATGAGAGGGGGAGACGCCGTGCGAGAGAGGGGAAGTGTGTGGTGCCTTGGGGGAAGCAGTCGTGTCCTGGGGCCCAGAGCGTTAAGAACGGAGGTCGCTACTGAAATTCACTCTTTACTGTGAGCGGTGCTTAATTCGAAAATTCCGACGCTGCCTGTTATCAGTACCCGAAAGTGTTCGTGCAGAGAGCGTCTAGGGCGGTTGTTCTAAATTTACGAGGAAGGATCGAGGAAACATTTTTCGCGCCTCCAAGAGGACTGCGTGGGCACAAACTCCAGAGGAGTCGATCTAGATCTTAAGGTACGTACGATAGCTATTAATTTTATCTCGCATTTGGTCCCGTAGCTTCCTTTGGCGGGACTTTTCCAAGTTCCATTTTTCGCCGGGAACCATTTTTCGTCGCTCACTTCAGGATATCCCCTTCAATATGGTTATATGGGACCCTTACGCCCTCTTCCATTCAGACGCCCAGGGGTCCTTCATTGTTGAGCGAGCATGGGGCATCCGAAGGATATGGGAAGCAGTCGTACGAAGCGATCTTTCTTTCGTGGGAATTGTCGCTTTCTTGGTCCCAGTTCGCCACAGCAGCCGTGGCCAACCCTAAAAGCGTGTCTTTTCACGAGGCACTTCGCGAGCCGGCTGTTACGGGAAATGAGAATCAAAAGCAGCCTCATTAAGTCATTCAACGGTGTTTAGCCATGCATTCACTTTTTATTTCAACCCCAGAGTTGTTGCTGGATTGCGTAAAGAGATAAAACTCGCCGACTTCGAAATTCGAACTTGTTGGCAATGGCCGTAATTCATCTTTTTCCCGGCCTCTATTCCCACTCTTTCTTTAATAATCGATGACTTCATCGAACTTCCTCTTATCTTTGCAGGCGAAATTTAATGGCCGCCTTATGTAACTTTAGTGGTTTCAAAAGAAAATTTATCCTTGGATTTTTTTACGAGGAAGCCAATTATAATTGTTATGATCTCGTTCCTGGTGCAGCTGGAAATTATGGGAACCATTTCAGTGGCACCAATATTCCCTTCCATTTTCGGAACCCCTCATTTTGGTTTTCCGTGTGAATTTCCAGCTTTGGTTTGCGTGTTATACGATTCCCACAATGTTGAGGAACATGGTAATTCAGTTTCATTCTGCGAACTGTGCGAAGTAGTTTCGAAAAGGAAAGGAGAATTGGGTTACTGTTATATACGCGCGGCTACGCCCCCATTCGAAAGATTTATCAGGATGAACTGTCACGTGACCATCGATTGTTTGCAGTAGTCGCGGCAGTTTGAAATATTGAGAGGTTTTTCTTCAATGAAAGCCTTGAGAAGTTTCGGACCTCCAAATTGTTCATCTCTCACTTTCCTTCTGATGTAGTTTCTCGTTCGAGGAATCCAAGGTTGGGTGTCTGCCACGCCTTTATGAGGTAATGGGTGTGCATCGGAAGAACATCTTTTCCTCTAGAATCCTAAGCTATTTGAAAAATCGTAATGACTCTCATTTTATTGCTCTGCGAAATTTCGTCCTCTTAGAAATATTCATTATGCGTTTATACGAAATTTCTCAACTGTTCGGAGCAAGCTGTCCGAGTCGTTCATAGTGAGCTATATTATTCATAGTTCTGTTATTTTAGATTACTGAACTACAATTAATATCTAAAATTGCGCTTTTAACCTTACATTTTTGATGGAATACTTTCGTCAAGTCTATTATCGGTTCGTCAGAACTTCAGGCTCCCTTGTTCGTTTATACCGTTGATATAATTCTAAGCTATTTATGCCTTTGTAATCTAGATTAGAAGGCCGTTTATCTACGCTGCAGTTGCGTCGACTGGGGTAATTTATCCTTATCAGAGTACCCCATCTCCGCACGGGATTCTCTAGCACAGAACTTTCAGAAGGGGCTATAATGGATTGGACTATTATTCCTTCGTAACATGTGGATTTTTTTTCAAAGGCACTCGCACAGAACATCGATAGGTATAGAATAAGGACTAAGATTATTGCTTTCGGCAGCTTGTAACAGAATCATTATGAACAAATAATTTGCTAAATATACGAAAGATTTCTTAAGTTGCGTTTGGAATTAATTATCGACTATACTTGGCATGAATTGAAGTACAGTGCGTATTGATAATCTTCCAGAAGAAGCTGTTCTTTATAATTAAAGGGATAAATGGAAAACACTGATGAATTTGAAACTATTTGGTTGAACAATAGATAGAGAATGGGTTTGGTATTCTTGGAGGATGAAATGGAGGACATTTAAGAAAAGGTTTTTTTTGCGAGGGAAAGAGAGGGGATATCAAAGAGTGTATTTTGAAGGGGATGTGTTGCGTTGAAGTTTTATGGAAAATGAGGTAAACAGAAAAGTTGAGTGCTCAAATGTACATACTCTTAAAATTATCAAGGTTAATAATTCAGTTAATTGTTTAGTTGGCTCATCATAGGGTATATAGTAAATGTTTTGGCATTATGAATTGTCGAAATTGAATTTAAAAATGACATTGTTGAATTGAGTCATAGGAGGTTTATTCTTAGTTCAACTTTTAGACGACTTGTCCACTCTTCGCCTCGGAAGATATAACAGCGGTTCCATCTGTGAAGCGGTCGATTTCCCCCATTTTTCGAGACGAAAATAGTGTCTTCATATCCGAGTTTACTTTCCTTCGAGAACTGCTCTTTTTGTAACTCTTCTGGTAAACCGCTTCGAAGCTCTGCAGATCCTCCAAACGAAGGCTTCCCAAACAAGCCGCCTTTCATCTCCTCGGGAATCTTCGGCTAAACACCCGCTTTCCCCTCTATCGCAATCTTGCCAGAGCTCTCAAAACGAACTTTTCTCCTGATCAGGTCCATCTAACAGCGCATAACCAGAGGCATTTCTCCCTCGACTCTGAAATTGCTGCACGAGGATACCGCAGTCGAGGTGTAACTCGATGGGTGCACAGAATGTCTGCGAGACGGTGAAAAAGTTCAAGGCTCGAGGACGGGACGGGTTAGACTGGTCTCTTAATGTTAGTAGAGGGGTTAGCTACCCGCTTTTATATTGTTCGCTTGGATGGAGATTATGCTTCTCCCTCCGCCCTTTCCTGCTAGTAAACTCGACGCACCTTGCCAAGTAAGATACCAATGAGAGCCAAGTTTAGCCGAAACGACGTTTTTTCTCTCTTCGGAATTTCCTTCGCATGACATTCACGAGGTTAATTTGAGCCTTGAATTAATTTCACGCCACCAGTTTCCCGGAGATTCTTTTCATCCGTAATATCTCCTTTAAGCTGTTCTTATTCTCGGTGAAAGTGTAAGTACCAGCTTTTTAATAGGTTCTGCGTTCACGAGTAATTATAATGCGTCTCATTTTCTCTTCGTATTACTTTATTTTGGATTTCCGAGGTAATTTGACTCATTAGCGATAGAGGCTTTATTCATCGCAATATGTTTGCCTCCAAGAATCTTTGTTTAATTTTTTTCCTGAAATTGAGTGTATTTATCGTTAAAATTTAAATTAATCAAAGTATAATCGAGGTTTAGGAGAGAATAATTTCCTTTGTAATTCATATGACCCTAAAGCAGCTATAAAATGGAGGACAGAAAATGGCCATAAATGACCTCTTTGCACCTACTTTTATAGCCGAGTTCACACACACAAACGGCATTTATTCACGAACTGCAATTAATGGCTAATGCCATTTCTTCTCATTTAAAAGAATGATTCGTGGGATCTCTCATTAAATTTGATTTTTATAAGCAGTACACCAGGATCCTGCAGAGTCGATGATTAACTGAGACTAGTACTTCGTAATAAATTCTAATTTCGAATTTATAACCGATTGGTAAAATTAGACTATTTTGCATTTATAGTAAAGGAAGTAAATTCAGCGAGGAATGGCAATAACGATGATGAGACCCATATGCTCTTTAGTAAATGTTTTCTTTGCTAACGTCTCTTGTGTTTCCTCCGTTAATATGTTTTCTTTTCATTCATTTTTATTTTTTACGTTCAGTATTCTCGTTTTTCTTCTTTCGTCTTTTAAGGAAGAAACAATTAAGGAATTTTTCGAGTTCAAAGAAAAAAATCAGGAAAATTACCTCTTTATACAAGAAAGAGATTTCATCGGCCCCAGGGGATCGAGAAACATTTTTCTGGTATTATTCAGCCTAAAAAGGATCATTTGTAGGGAAAAATAATCCTTTAAATTCCATTACAAATATTTAAATAGCCGGTAGTGTTCGATCCCTCGAATTGTTAGTTTTTTACGTTTTTTAATTTCGTATCAGAATTTCAACGGCATGCTTGAGTGGCCTTATATTTTTGTCATGTAATGCTTGTTCTGTCCGATTAGTTTTCTCGGAAGTGTTTCCCTACTTTATTAGTACCTCTGATCTTCTCTGGTTAAATATTTGCGTGGTGTATACTGAGGTCACTGCAAGGCCATCGACGTTTGGTAACTGTAATTTTATTTCGAATATCTGTCGCCATCACCTAATAATCTTCTGTTATATATTATTCGTATTTTGAGCTAATGTAATTTATAATCTGATGGAACACTTTGAAATTGATTCTCATCAATTTTTTAAATCAAACTGTTTCATTTTTTCAGTGAAAATCTTACCCCGGTCAATCATTAGTGAAGTAGAAATTAAAATAAATTACCAAAGTCAGTAAAAATACTTGTATAGTAATACTTTTATATTCTTTCCTAATGAGCCGCATTTTTATTTGCTGCTCTTTTCTGGACTCAAACGCCTCCTTCTAGTAAACTTCATCCTCCATTTAACGCCTTGACCTTTGAGCCCTTTTTTAATGCTGGAGTTTCGTAATTATCTCGGTGACGATAGACGCAAGGTAAACACACTTTCGTGACCCTTCTAAATTAATGTTTTTTTTTGTCAGACTTCACCTACGGCGTTAGCATCGCCCCCTACTCGTTAATGATCGTTTCTAGGGAAATAAAAGGCCCACCAACGATGAAAGCACCTCAAGTTCAGAAGACTTTCTAATGCATATTCGTCACCATAAGGACGATGGAGGCCAATGCATCTTTTATCACTCCGTAGATTGGCCTCACAGACGATATGCACGATCTGTTTGTTTGCAAGTGGGGGTGTTTCGGAAAATCATTGAAGCGGAAACAAGGGCAGCAGAGGGGGTTGACCTTTTACTTGGCTTAGCGGCAGTTGGGATCTTCACTTGTAATTTATGATATTTAAATTCATCCGCACAATGTATGAATCAATTAAAGCTGTATATTTGATAAACTTTCAATATCATTTCATACTTTCGCAAGGAAATAATTTAAAATTGAGGGAAAGTTCTCTGAAACGTGCGGCTGTTGTTTACCTGCTGTGAAAGGATGGATTGTTCCGTCGGTATCGATTCTCTTTAAAGCAATCTATGCGGATGGTGAGCGACAGAATCTTACGATGAACAATCTACTCCTTTGAAATCCCTCGTAGATATGCATTAGTCAATATCTCAATCTTGGTTCCCTTCGTTTCAACTCGGACTAGACAATAATAGAGGAGAGACGGTTCCGTCTCAAGTGAAGGGATTAAATATGGTGAAGACTCTTCCGTTTCTCCACGCTTGATTGCTTTCAGCAGAAGATTCTGGAATATGAACATATTCCAAATGAAACGTGAATTGTGTATGAATGTTTTATTATGCAAACACCGCAGCGACTTAGCGAAGGTAGTCTCTTATGGAAGGTCGTTAAATTTCTCCCCTCCAACGACACCTGACGATAATTCTTGGAATTAACTGCTCACAGCACGTATTTCGAAACTTCATTCGTCTTCGAATATTCCTCAACTGCTGCTTTTTCACGTAAGAGCAGGATAGAAGATAATTAGTTCAGTAGATTAATTTTTTTTATTTTATAAAGCTCTTTTGAATACCAGATATCAAAACTCGATCTTATGTCACGGATGTAAAATTTTGTGTGGTCGTTTATAGTTTATAATTACTAATTTTAGTATTTTTGATTAATTATCTTTTTAAATAAGAAAACCAAAATCATGTCTTATTTTAATTTTTGGACTAACCTAAAGGTCATTGATATTTTCTCTTGAAATTGTCTCTGTAATATTTGTATCGGTAAAAATAAAATCTTTATTCCCGTTTTTTCTTTGAACCCAAAATGGATTTACAGTCGAAACAGTAAAGCGTTAAAAACCGCTGTTCATCAAAGTTGACGTAATCGATGGGGAGGATTCGGTCTGGTGGCGATGTTCTAAAGGAAAGCGTGCTCCAGGGAGTTATAAGGGGCATTCGGACGTCTCTTTTGGGAGGACGCCTTCAAAATGCCTTCCGTGCCTCAATTTGCTACTCTATTATATATATTATATATATGTTTCTTTCAGCCCTTTAAGTTTAGTAGTCAGTTATCAGGATTTCTTTAATTCCGGTATCTTTAACTTGAGCTTTTGTTCATGGTATTAGGTTGAATAGATTTTATATAAGACGTAAAATATCGGAATGGCACTTTTCGTCAGGTGTCATCTAGAACATACTCATTTGCAATGAGGCTTTTGGAAAGAAAATATCGTAAAAGTGAAAAAAATATTACCAACCCTTGTTTAATTTATATTGACTGCTTTTGTGCAATTTTCTTTCTAAGAAATATTTAATAAACTAAGAAATACTAATAACTTAGTTACGAGCATATTTTCTTGGCCATCACGCAGACTGCTTTTTTATAACCCCATAATTGCTGTATGTGAGCGATATTTATCCCGAAGAAAGTTATTGCCTGCACGAATTATATCTACCGAGTACTTAACCCTTTTTGTTCTGCCTTCGCCCGAGTGTTTCCAAAGTGTTCTCGTAAAAACAATTTCGCTTACCGTTACTTTCCTCTATTCATCGTCCACGCAGCAGGAGAAAACTGTTTCTTCACAATTCTCTTTGGACCGTTTTTCCGCCGTAATTTCATCCTTTTCTTGGTCTCGTTTCTTCGTAATGAATCCACACAATTTCGTTCGGACGCATTTACTCTATTCCCTATCTTCTCTCTATCCCGTCGCGAGGGGAATTTTAAATGACTCCCTACAGCCTTTCCTGTTTACGGGAGTAATTGGGTATCGAAGCGGAAGTAGAAATTGCTGAATCCTCAATTTCCCCCGCGGGCAGTTGCCCTCATTGGCCGGTGCGAAGGTGTGGTTGTCCATTTTTTGTCAAGATTATTTCTGCCGTCCGAGAATGCGTTCGTGTATTCCCAAAGAGTCTCTATTATTTAGAGATTCAATGAAGTGAGTCAAGACTTCGTTTAAATGGTAATCGGGCTTCTTTGCGTGACGTAAATTATATTTATGAACTTTATTTTTAAGATTTATGGACAGCTATTCGTAATAATCTTAAAACGTGGATTGCAATGAAAGTTAATACGTTACTTCATTGCTGAAATCTATAGGATGTATCCACTGCAGACTTATGTTCCGGGATAAACCATTTTCAGACCTATGTAGTGCATAATACCACTCATTATGGAATAGTTATAATATTTATCTCACAAATATTATATGGAAAGTGTGCACGGAGTTAGTTTATTCGGAAAAGGGTATAATTCTCTTAATTAAGATGAAACTGGATAAACATAAGCACGAACCCTTCATTCTGCGTGGTAGATATTTTTAAATCAGCTTGTACACCTTTTCTCGACCACATTTTCGGCTAATACTTTTCGTCCTTCAATCATTTCGAAATTAAATTGACTCCGTTGCGGGCCCATAACCCTATTCGGTGAGCGGCGTGATCTGCTTTGATTGGGACTTCGCTGGTGGTTCATATCTCCATCCTGCCCTCTGAAATGTTTGATGCTTTCCGAGTGAGAGGGTTTTAGGTGCACTAGCGGATGGTTACATCCTTAAGCCTAAGGCTTTCCTCCGTTAAAGTGTTCTGAAGTTCCTATCCATAAATTTTGTTATTTTGCTTACAAATACTTTTTCACTCATTCCGACCGATATTTGTTTGATAAGTCAATTTTTATGCAATTATTCTTGGCGTATTAATTCCGTGACAATCCTTATAGGTCAAAATAGAAAATTTTCCACGAGAATGATTGTGATGATAACATCGATAAAGTTCGATTACCATTTTCGATAATGGGCTAGAATATAACTTCAATCAGATTTTTTAGAGGATCTAATTAATTCAATATGAAATAGGTAAATTTTGACTATTATAATTGGCTTCTTTAAGTTTCTAGCTCTTCCTGTATGTACCAACTACAGTAAGACAAAGAAATCATTGTTATGTATGCAACTCCGTTCCTTTGTCATCATTGCACAATTGGATCCCACATTGACTCGAGAACAATTGTAAAATCACGGTGTACTCTCGCATATTCTTCGCAAATTCATTGTGTCAGAGGAAAAGCAGTTTTTTAATTTTCACCTAATTATCACTTTTTGTCAGTTTCCGGTCGTAAAATTTCGTGCGCTTTCCCAATTGAGTGCATTCGAGGGAAAGTTGTGCATCTGATGGGAATCGGATTAACCTTTGAAGTGCTTTGAAATTTCGCTTTCTATAAAATCCATTTCCGGCCCTTGTCTTTCATGTCCACGGAAGTAGAATGACTGTGCGAATCGATTTGTGGGAAGTTTCTTGTTTGAAGTGAAACCGAAACCGGTTTAGAATTCAAATGAGTTCCTTGGATTGGAGAAGCCGCTTTTGGTTCAACTGTCCTGAATTTTTCTGCGATGATGTCGTTGCTATTTGAAGGATAAAGCTGGTTTGCGACAAGTCCAGTTTCGTTGGCATCTTTGACATTTAATTGGACATATAAACCAACAGTTTATCGTACTCGGTATTACATGATATTAAGTTCTAATTATAATTAATTTCAAACTCTATTTTCAAATCGAGTCATCTTTCAGTGTTTTAGGATCAAAGACCATATTGCCACTGAAGTGACCTAAGTGAATTCTAAAGTCTATAATTATCGCAATGATTTATTTATCATCAGTAAAATGTAATTATTTTTACCTAACTACTTTCTCTATTTCGAGTGACAGGGAAAGTGGCTCTTTTTATTATCGAGTATCATCCATCTGCTGGAATGCGGTTTAGGTGGCTTCATCGTTTATCACACGAGATTGAAACTACAGCAAGTGGAATATAGGTTCGCGTTTTTTCTAGATTTTGAAATTCCTCATGTGAAGGCGGCATTTGAAATCCGTGAATCCACTTTCCTCGATTTGGGTGCAGCAAGAGGACTTTCTCCTCGGCCATCGACCCACAACGTTCATTGAGTCCTCCTGCCAATTGGCGGCACACATCTGTAGCATTGATTTTCTCTTGTCGCAATTTCCTAAGTATCCGTTTGGAAACTGCCTTTGATTTAATTGTACGAATGGGCAATGATAGAGACCGTTCTCTTTACATCCTATTCAACCTAAAAATAGCTAGGATGTTTATTTGATTTCATTTGAATCAATATAGACTGAGGGTGGTGAACTAATGGCACAAGTGCCTCTTGCGGCATGCGGAACTGTATGTTATTCTTGTAACACATTCTTCGGATACAAAAGAAAAGATTCCAAACAGGTCATTTATATTATCGATATAAATCGGCTTGCATTTATATTGACCTATAATTCAATAATAGATGCTTATAAATGTATTCTTTTTGATGTAGGTTATTATTTATTCATTATTCTAGTTATTCCTTTAAATCTAAATAAATCTAAATCATTGAACGAGATGATTTCCTTATGGAATAAAATTTATTATCTTTATAAGATATAATATGCAAGTTAAGGAAGATAAGTATGTCATTACATTGATTTATTATCCTTAGAGATAAAATCGGCGAAAATTTTAAGTTGCTCCTATGAAAATCTCAAACAGAAACTAATAGAGGGACGTTGATAGTATAGCATTTAATGACTTACGAACTTTGAAAATCTCATCCGTTTTTTCAGTTGCAACGACGCAATTATGGTACGATTTAAGAGATTATAGAAATTAAAATTATTTCAAATTTATCTCATATTAATCATATTAATCTTTATACATCAGTGTCATCTATTCGTAATGTTATCCGTTCGTAGCAAAGGCGGATTTTCATAGAGTAATCCAGAGAACGGCGGTGTTATGACAAAGGGGATCCGTATCTCGTAACAACGGGGATATTCTTCCTCTCGCCGCTAATGCTGCAAATGGACACTTTCGATGTGGAAAGTAGCACGTCTGAATTCCAGTAGCGACGGATGTCTCGGAGGATTAAATGCCAAGGCTAATGCATTCGTCACCAGAGGAGATGACCGTGTGAATATAATCTCGTTTGTATTTCGATGGACACTGCCGATGTGACCAGCATTCGTACCCCTTTTGAACCAATTCATACGCGGTGGACCTCTTTCTCCGTTCATTTCGAAAGACTCTTCTTACTAGCCTTGCTAACATTCTCGAAAACTTCAAACGTTTAGGTGTATGTCATTAAGATATTACTCATCGCTGACCCCTGTTATTTGATCATTTGTTCGCTTTTTTCACTTATTAAATATGCTTTTAGACTTAAAATACTGAATCTAAGGGAAGGAATGAAGTTGCTCGAGGAAGAAATATTGGTCCTTGAAGAAAGATGTTGGATCCGGTGAAATCTCTTGGGATACTCTTGTTTTAGATTGTCGTGAGGAGAGTGATTCCTCTTTTATGCTTCTTAAGATCTAAGTAGAGGAAAAAACTTCATCCTCAGAGCTTTTATCTTTGAAAGAAAATAAAGTTTGGGAGGGAAATGGTCTCCGTTCAATGTCCAATTCTAACAAACAATCCGAACGAAGATTCAGTTGAATTAAATTTCAATTAAATTTCCTGCTCTACGTGTCTTTTGTTCCCTACGAACCGATCTCTTGATTTGTGAAGTGGATTCTAGTCTTTCGTTATTCTTCGCTGGTCCAGGATTTTCTCTTCGGTTATAGTTTTGTGAAACAGCATTCTCGTATTTCACATTTCTCTTTTTTTTTGAAGAATGTTTTTATTTCATCCGCTTCCTGAGACATTACTGTCACGTCCGTTTTGGTGCAGCGGTGTGCACCAGCCGATGTCCGAGGCACTTCTCTTTTCCTTGCACCGCTGTCTCTTTAATTGGCCACGGCTTCTTCGATACACTTTTTTAATCTGCCTTTTCCATGGAGTTCACTGACCGTCTTCAAGATTTTCTAGACGAAGACTTATAAGAAAGTCGCGAATAAAATTTTGAGTTCCTGCACCAGCCTTTTATGGGCGAACATGGCGTTGAGAAGCTTTCAACGTAAGCCTCTTGTGCATAATGTGGAAGAGTATCTGTTGCAATGGAAATTTTCTCTCCTGACAAGATATGGGGCTTTATGTGTCCTGTACTTAAATTACAATAGCCAAATTTCTTTGTACAATCATTTTAATTTCTCTTCTTTAGTTGCGGGAGAATACGTAATGATCGCTCTTTTATTTTAATCTGTATTAATATCGTACAATTTGATGAATTAGCTGCTTCCTTAATAATTTCTCAATCTATAATCATTTTAAATATGTTAGATGGAAAAATTGAATTATAGACCGATTGTAGATGTGTCATGTAGAATGTAGATATGGTTCTCTTCGGACGTAATAATGGAATGATTTACTAAAAAGTTACTTAGAAGCATAAATTATTAAGAAATTAAGTGGAATGAAATTGAAATGTTTTATCTCAATATCTTTCAAAATATCGCCCTTAGATTCTCATTTCTTCAATATTTGCTTTATACTCCCTGTTTCCGAAAGCGTCCATGCATAGCTAATACTACTTTCCGAGATTTCTGCGCGCATGATGCAATCCGATGAACAGAATCATGTATCGCGATGACATCTGATGTTAGTTATTCCGCAATAAAGTTCCCCATCGCAAATGACGCCATTTTATCGCTGCAGGACGTATCGCCATTGAAGGGATTTCCATAAATAATAGCGGATAATCAGCCCTTTCTTTCAATCCAAAACTTCCCATTGAACGTCCTCCGCTGCGACAGAAGGACGCCTCCGTTGTCCGGACTAATGCGTGAATTAGATACGTCAATGATGGCTTAATTGTGATTTGAATTCGATCTCATGTTTTGTTTTTGGTGTACGCAGTACGCACTAACAGCGGCACGCATTGGATAGATTGGAATTTTTTATCTCGCGATATTTTTCCGTTTCCGGTTCATGAGATAATATAGAGCTTAGCGACGGAGATATCAAGGTCAGGAGGTCATAGGTTGCCCGTATTAATCCTTATTTGGCGCTTTAGAAAGTGTTCTATTCGCAACTCGGGATATTTCTGACAATATTTCATACAAATTTGGAAATTACTTAATGCTTACTTATTTTAAAAGCTAATTTTGCTAATAAATGTATATTTTAACGTAATCAAAATTAATAGGTGATCTCTTAATATTCCTATATGATGGCTGGGAGAACACTATTATTTTCAGCGACCTTCGGCTTACTCATATCGTCTTTTGCCGTTTCTTATTTATTGCCCATGAATGGTGGCGTGTTTGCCATGCGTGCCTGATAAGCAGAACTTTTCAAAAATGCAGATTTTTAGTACAACGCTGGTCGTAATTGATGAAGGGTTCGTTTTATTTCTGCGGAGACTACGGAAAGTGGATACAAATGTGCATATATTGCTTTAAATCATGAAATGAGATTCCTTATATGATAAGTCATGCATTTTCGAGCGATTTCATGGGCAATTTTACGCTTCTCGTGAAGTATTATTTAGTTTGAGAAAAAACCTAATTTGTTTGCTAAAGAGTTATGCAGTTGACCGCATTATAATTGTTTAGAATCTCTATTTAGAGTATGTAGTTTCAATATATTTTATTGAATATCATAATGAAATATATTACTGTGATATCGGTTAGCGATCAACTTAATCACCAAGTCTTGTAACACACGTCTTTATATCAATGCATTGTTGCGTACGTATCCTTGCACAACTAATTGAATTTCTAATTTTTTTACTCTCTAATCTTTGCGCTTTGAAATCCTTGATTGGAAATATATCTTCGTTAATAAGTTCTCGAGAGGGAAAGCATAGTTTGCCTTCAACCAGTTCTCCAAACCAGTTTTATCTCGCGGCTCATTGAAAACAACGGTCCTCGAATTTGGGGGATCGGAAAAGCATGTTCTTATAAGGAAGAGACCCGCATCTGTCTTTCCATATTCAGCTACGAGTCCTTGCGTTTCATAGTAAATGGTGTTCGCATGAGGGTCGAGGATGAAATGTCGGTGGCAATTCTGAAGCGGTTAATTCCATTGACACAGTTTTGAGATGGAATTCCATCTTCGGTTTCATGAAAATGACTCGAACTCTATTTCGATGACAAAAGAGGAAAAAAGGGAAAATGCATTATGGATGAATAATAATTTATCTGGTGAATATATTTTTAATAAAGATAGGTATTTAAATAATTTATGATATTGTGAATTTTATCATGGAATATGAATGATCAGATTACTTAATAAATGTGAATCAATTTTGTTGATCATTGAGAGATTCATGGCACTTGAATATCTAAAAATGGTAAGGTTGTATATATATATATACGAGTAAAGGTGCGCTTGCTTACAGCAAGCAATGCAATAATTTATCTTTAACGAATAATAAAATTTTCGAAAGATTACTTTGCTCAAAAGTTGATAAACATAAAGTAAAGGGCATTAACGCAGCTAAAAATGCACTGAATACGATTTCCGATGCATTTCTTTCGGCAGCTAAAATCCCGCCCCGGCGTCGAACCAAGGTCATCCTGCTAAAATTACTGTAATCTTTCGCTTGAGTATGGTGGACTTTATAAACACCCCGAATAGCAAAAGGAAATTCATTCAGGAAGTACCTTAAAATGAGTCCTAAATTCCCTATGTATTTCACATGAAGAATTAATTAACGCCCCCTAGCATCGAACCAACGACCTTTTACGATAATCTTAGGTAAGGTTTTATATGAGAACTGTCCCCTTAATGGCTGTGTGAAATTTTGAACCTCTGCGCGGTGGGGAAGTGTTATAAAAAGCATTCGGAAATATGGCCAATGTATTTTAAACGGGAAAAATCGAGATTACGGGTCGCTCTGGAATCGAACCCGTGATACATAGGCAATTGTTGATTTTTTTCTAATTACATTTTGTATGTATCTATATTTGTAGAAGGTTTGAATGATCTATGTACGATATTAAGGGAGCTAAGATTTTTCAAAATCTGAAAATATTTCACCTCCTGGCATCGAACCCAGGATCGATTGTACGTAAAATACTACATTTTTCTGTAGACATATATATAAGCAATAACTACATGAAATCTTATTCTTTTTGCTTTATGGGAAGTATTTTTAAAATTATTTGAAAAACGGCCCCATGCATTCTTAACGGGGAAAATCGAGATTACGGGACGCTCTGGAATCGAACCCGTGACACATAGACAACTGTTGATTTTTTTAAAAGTACACTATGTACATATCTATACGTGTAAAAAGTTTGAATGCTCTATGTATCATATTTATAGAGCTACGATTTTTTAAAATCCGAAAGTATTTCACCTCCTGGCATCGAACCCATGACCGGTTGGACGTAAGCAATAGCATTTTCCCATAGATATATATAGTAGCAATAGCTGCATGAAATCTTATCCTTCTAGGTTAATGGGAAGTATTTTTAAAATCATTTTAAAAACGGCCCAATGCATTCTTAACGGGGAAAATCGATTTTTGGGGCCTCCTAGAATCGAACCCATGATAGGTAGGGTCGGTTTCCCAATTTTTCCTGAGTGAGATTTAGTTGGCCATCACCGAAAAAAATCGGCGGCTCCGTGGCCAAAGCGGTTTGGGCCTGACATTAATATCATATATATATGTTATATATATATATATACGAGTGAAGGTGCGCTTGCTTACAGCAAGCAATTTAATAATATATCTTTTAATAAAATCTAAGATTTTCCGAAATATATTCTGAAAGGCCATTCTAAACATAACGTAAATGACATTTTCGCAGCGAGCATTGCATTGATTTCGATTTCCCATGCATATCTTACTGCAGCATTATAACCGCCCTGGCGTCGAACCAAGGCCTTCCAACGAATTATACTGTCATTATTGGCTTGAGTATGATTGACTTTATAAATATTCTGAATATCAAAAGGAAATTCATTCAGGAAGTACCTCAAAATATGTCCTAAATTCCCTATGCATTTCAAATGGAGATATAGTTAACGCCCCCTAGCATCGAACCAACGACCTTTTACGACTATCTTAGGGAAGGTTTTAAATGAGAATGGGACCCTTAATGGCTGTGTGACATTTTTAACCTCTGCGCGGTTGGGAAGAGTCATAAAAAGCTTTCGGAAATATGGCTAATGTATTTTAAACGGGGAAAATCGAGATTACTGGTCACTCCGGAATCGAACCCGTGATACATAGGCAAGTGCTGATTTTTTGCGGAGTACAAAATATACGTATCTATTTGTGTTGAAAGTTTGAATGATCTATGTACGATATTAGGAGCGCTACGATTTTTCGAAATTTGAAAATATTTCACCTCCTGGCATCGAACCCATGACCAGTTGTACGTATCAAATAGCATTTTTCCGTAGAAATGCATGATGGCAATAGCGCTATGAAATCTCATTGTTCTAGCTTAATGGGAAGTATTTTAAAAATTATTTGAAAAACGGCCCCATGCATTCCTAACGGGGAAAATCGAGATTACGGGACGCTCTGGAATCGAACCCGTGATAGGTAGGCAAGTACTGATTTTTTTCGTATTATATAATATACTTACCTATAAGTGTAAAAAATTTGAATGATCTATGTATCATATTAAGAGAGCTAGGATTTTTCGAAATTTGAAAATGTTTCACCTTCTGGCATCGAACCCATGACCGGTTGCGCGTAAACAAAAGCATTTTTCCGTAGATATATATAATAGCAATAGCTATATGAAATCTTATCCTTCTAGGTTAATGGGAAAAATTTTTAAAATCATTTGAAAAACGGCCCCATGCATTCTAAATGGGGAAAGTCGATTTTTGGGGCCTCCTAGAATCGAACCCATGATAGGTAGGGTCGGTTTCCCAATTTTTCATGAGTGAGATTTAGTTGGCCATGACGGAAAAAAATCGGCGGCTCCGTGGCCGAAGCGGTTTGGGCCTGACATTAATATCCTATATATATATATATATATGTTATATATATATATATATATCCCCCCGAAGCGTCTATATATATATAGATATCCCCGAAGCGTCTATATGTATAGATATACGAGTAAAGGTGTGCTTGCTGACAGCAAGCAATCGGAAAATTTCTCTTTTAATAAAACTTAGGATTTTTACTGTACTAACTAAAGAACATTTACGCAGCGTACCTTGCATTGACTTTGATTTCGTATGGTTTTCTCTTGACAATATTATTACCACCAAGGCGTCGAACCAGGGCCATCCTACGGAAATCACTGTCATCTTTCGCTTATGTATGACAATCTTTATAAACATGCCAAATTTCAAATGGAAATACATTAAGGAAGTACCTTAAAATGAGTCCTAAATTCCCTATGTATTTCACATGGAGAATTAATTAACGCCCCCTAGCATCGAACCAACGACCTTTTACGATAATCTTATGTTAGCTTTTATATGAGAATGGTCCCCTTAATGGCTGTGTGAAATTTTGAACCTCTGCGCGGTTGGGAAGTGTCATAAAATGCATTCGGAAATATGCCCAATGTATTTTAAACGGGAAAAATCGAGATTATGGGTCGCTCTGGAATCGAACCCGTGATACATAGGCAAATGCTGATTTTTTTCCAATTACATTTTGTAAGTATCTATACGTGTTGAACGTTTGAATGGTCTATGTACGACATTTAGAGAGCTACGATTTTTTAAAATTCAAAAATATTTCACCTCCTGGCATCGAACTCAGGACCGATTGTACGTAAAATACTGCATTTTTCCGTAGACATATATATTAGCAATAGCTACATGAAATTTTATTCTTTTCACTCAATGGGAAGTATTTTTAAAATTATTTGAAAAACGGCCCCATGCATTCTTAACGGGGAAAATCGAGAATACGGGACCCTCTGGAATCGAACCTGTGACACATAGGCAGCAGTTGATTTTTTTAAAAGTACATTTAATACGTGTCTATACGTGTAGAAAATTTGAATTATCTATGTTTCATATTAAGAGAGCTACGATTTTTCGAAATTTGAAAATATTTCACCTCCTGGCATCGAACCCATGACCGGTTGCGCGTAAACAAAAGCATTTTTCCGTAGATATATATAATAGCAATAGCTATATGAAATCTTATCCTTCTAGGTTAATGGGAAAAATTTTTAAAATCATTTGAAAAACGGCCCCATGCATTCTAAATGGGGAAAGTCGATTTTTGGGGCCTCCTAGAATCGAACCCATGATAGGTAGGGTGGATTTCTGAATTTTTCCTGAGTGAGATTTAGTGGGCCATTACGTAAAAAAATCGGCGGCTCCGTGGCCGAAGCGGTTTGGGCCTGACATTAATATCCTATATATATATATCCTATATATATATATATCCCCCCGAAGCGTCTATATGTATAGATATATATATCCCCCCGAAGCGTCTATATGTATAGATATATATATATATATAGAAATCTTTAATAAAAATATACGTCTACTTATTTTATGCTCCATTATTTATCGTTTTTACTTTGATGCGGACCTCTCTCTTCAGGCGCATACATTATAAATGTGATTTAAATTTGTAATACAACGGCCGATGTTAACGCTTGAAAGAATGTAGTCGTACATTCTCAGTCTTCAACGTTTCATTTTTATTTATGCTAATCAAAGCAACAACTTTGAACCATGAGCTCAATGTATATGCGATTCGTTCTTTTTTATCTCTGAACTCGTTGAGAAATGAATCTTCATAGTTACCTGTATGCGACGCATGTCGAGGGAGACACGAATTAACTGATTAGATATGCAATAGAATTCCTAGGAATCGTCTCGGTCGTTAATAGAAAAACTTGGCTTGAATATTTTAAAATGGTTTCCAAGAGATGGAACAAAGCTATCCGTAATCTGAAAAGCATTTGAATGAAGAGCGTAGGAAATGATCCCCTCATTTTCCATTCAAACTCTCAAGCGGTGGCTTTGAATCTTCTGCGTCTGACCACCCCCTCAGAGTCTCCGATGTCATCTGGGATATAACGTACTCTTTCCGAGCAAAATTTCCATCCTCGATCCCATGTTCCTGTGAAATTGTCGGATTAAATCTCGCGGCACTGACAGTTTTTCTACGGGAATATCTCTTGAGCCTCTGGTGAGGCTTTCGGATCCGAACGCAGTGGGGCGAGGTCGAAATCTGGTGACAGTTACAGGCCTTCGTCTAAGATCTCGTATGCGAGATCTGTTTCGTCTGAGAAAAAATGTTCTAAGAACGGGAAGAAACTCGCCGCTTCCGAATCTTTCTGTTTTTTATCTGAGGGATTCCTGGAAGATGACAGACGGACCTAAAGAATGAAGGAAGCATCATCTTCTTCGATACACTCCTTTCCTCGGGCATTGTGTCCCCTTTAGTTTTCGTGCCGCTTTTTAAACAGGTCTTTTTTACTCGCTTCAGATTTTAAGCTTCAAGCGATATTATCTCCGTTAATGATATTTATTTTTATTTTAGAAATAAGTATGCTCTTGCTACTAAAACCTTTTATTTTGGTTTTCTATAATTTTAAGTTCTATAATGTGGCCTTCAGAATTTAGTGAGTAAAGGAAAAATGTGATCGATGTGTGTTAGCACCAGATTGTTCACCTACTTGGATGATAATGTTTTTTTTGTTGTATCTTTAGTTCTGTTGCTATTCCTTTAAGAAATGGAATTATTTTCAATGTGCGGTCAGTTATCGTATTAGGAGGCTCTCCCTTACAACGTCGCAGATGGAAGACAGAGATATGTAAATGCGAAACAGACTGTGTTTATGGGGTTCGTAAAGGGGAGACGCGGCAACGCCCTTGGCGCTGCTTAGGGATTTTAAGATAGAAATAGAGAAGTAATGTGAATAGAGAGAGAACCTGATTTTCATACGTTGCACTTCAATAGTTCTTATACATGTAGTGTATGGCGTCATAATGTAGGTGACCGAAGAAGTCTTTAAGAACTGTGGTATCATTTCCTTAATCTTACAGATAATTTATTGATCGTCATTGAGAAGTGTGGAGTTATAGGTAATTATAGGATAAGGTAAATTATAAGATCTATTAAACCCAAATAAACCTGTGATGATCTCTTCATTTTGTCATTTAATCAATCGATACATTGTGTTGCGTTGCTGTATTGTGTTCACAAAGATTAAAAAAACGATAGAAGTTGGGAGTTGATTATTTGCCATGAATTTAGTGTTATTAAACTGACCATTTTTGTGTAATTTGTGTTGATATAATCTTATTAGCAAATATACAGTGGGGAACAATTAGTGTTTAGAAAGGTCTGCTTGGTTGAGGTAAACTTTTGTTCTAAAAATATTGAATGATGCGCATATATTATTTTTAAATTATGTACAAATAAAGTATGGTTTTTTTAACAACGCGAGACTTATCGTTCAAGTTATCCAACAATGCAACATCATTTGCGATGTTTTATTCAGATTCGACCCAAATTTGATACAAATGTAGATGTATCCTCTTGGAATCTTCGATAACCAACGTCTTTCCAAATCTACTAAATCGTTGAAGTGGAACAGTTCCACAGATTAAATTACTAATTAAAATTAAATCTGTAAACCTTAAAAACCCTTATTTTACTTATATCACGGCGTTCCTTCGAATATAGTGGTTAAACGTATTGTTATCGATAAACTTACTTTTAATCCATAGTTTTATTTATCACCCCTAATCCATGGGATAACTCGTATATTATCTCTTTGCCCTTTTTTCGCGATCTATTCACCGATATTATCCCAATTTTCAGTTCCATTTCGCATAAGGGAAGCAATGATTGCACCGACGAAATCGCGTTATTCTGTTCTTTCTGTGTACGCTTACAAAAACACCATCAAATTACTGTTTCTTCTGATCCCCTCAAAACAGGAATTTTTTTCATTTAGAGGCAATCGATGGAAAGGTTTTTTTCGTTTTCCATCAACCGTCCAGAGACAGCCTCTCCAGGAAAGATGGGTTATTTGTTTGTGTCATCCCCAAACAGAGATACTGATGAAAGAGAGATTTTTTTGGTCCCACCGTGTCTCACGAATTCGCCTGCGGTTGATCCATTCGCACAGGGATAGTGTTCAAAGGTTACGCTCGCGTTTTGCGTTGATTAAAATTTTCTCCGTTTTACGCTTTTTACGTTCCTTGTGACAGTTTGCTGTGAATCATTATTTTGTGTACCTTTAATTTTAAACGAAACAGGGATCGCCCTTATGTTCTTCGAAGGTCAAATAGATTCTCCAATGGCCGCAACATTTCCGCGATTTCAAAAGAGGAGCATTGCTATCATATAATAATATGATAGCAATGACATACAGATATAAAAACACATTTATGAAATATATAAAATAAATATATTATACAAAATTATGTACTGGAATGAAAATAATACTGTATAATAAATAAAATTATATACTGCAATATATTAAAATAAAACATTCTTTACCTTTGATATCGAATTGTATTTGTAACTTTTCACTCGGCTTTCGAACTCAGGAGTTTCATGAAATACATTTATCATCCATCGTGACTTAGATATCCGATTGAAGGGAATCGGTGACTTACCGAAAGAGATAAAGATTCTTTCCCAAAAGGGAAAACAAAAATATAAAGTTGTAATAGCTTTTTCAACTCTCGGTACTAAAAAATGAAGGTTTTCCTCTTTAGATAGGAAGTAATAAAGGCAAAATGTGATAAACTTGAAGCTTTTGGGTACATTTCTTATGATCCTCGGAATTCAGTCGTATTACATGGGTTTGAAATAAGAAGAAAACAATATACAGTATTTATCTGTGAAAACACGAGTTGATTCTCTGGCTCCATAATTTTAGCTTTAATCTTTCCCCGGACATTAGAGAGTAAGAAGTCAAAAATATTCTCTTGAGCGAACGCTCGTGTGCTAAAGCATTTGTAAGTGGCCTTCTCACTTCATCTTTTTTGCCTCGACTTTCTAAATTCTCTGCCAAGGGTAAAGAGGAGACTTGGAAGGTGGCACATGTGGACGAAGAGCAGGTGGTAAAGAGATCTTTTGATGATAATGAGCAACTGGCGAAAGACGTGAATAGTCTTCGGCCATTTCTACTTGCAGACCTTCATTGCCCACGCACACGGCCATTGAGTGCAAAACCGCGCGCGTGGGCTTTCGGGAATCGGACATTATTCTAAGATTGTTTACTTTTTCGTGTGTCGGTTCGTTGCCCTCTCCCTGGTGGATATCTCTAGTAAAGAAGCGTTTCGCAATGAAGTGCTTCGTGTTTGTTCAACATCTAGGAAAGTCACGCGTTTCTTACCAATGATTGTGATCCATCGCAGTCTTCGCGTTAGCTGCAGAGAGAGACGAGCTTTCGGAACAAATAATGTCATTAGAATGTTCCTTATATGTTTGTTGACGCACAATCTTTCTCATTCGAGTGATCCTTTGGCTTCTCAGCAAGAGACCGTCTGTCTTATGAATTTGAAGCTTAATTTCTCAAATTTTCGAAATTTTATATTCCGTCGATGTATCCGACGTCAAATTCCGTTAAATGAATCTTGACTATATTTGTTAAAAAAGAGAGGACAGTCAACCTTTTTATGAGTAAACGATAAAGTTTCAAACGATTCTTACGTGAATAACGAACTAGCGCAATATTTCTTTGGGAAAGCGTGGAAACTGCGTGCATTCTCTCTGTGGTGGGGACAAAGTATTTCTATCGCTTGACCTCGCCGGTGATGATGTCAGAGTGACATCATCATACGGCTAAAATTTAGCCTCTCGCCGCCTCATCTGCTGACGCCCACATCGCCCATTTTCAGGCTACCACATCCCGCATTACATATCCCACTGAAGAGTCTATTCACCTTGTGACTCCCATAGATAAGATTCTTAAAAGCATTTTGCAGACTTCTCTCGATCGACCATCTCTTCTTGATTTCCTTAGCGCATTTTTCCTCCTTCAGTCGCTTTTTTTACGATTCATTCTGTTCCACTTCTACGTCTTTCTCAACGTTCTCTCTCCTTCATTAATCTTCCGCTTCTCCAAGTTGAATTCCGCACTCGGCAAGAATTCAGACGAATCGTATTTTTAGTGGAGTTCCTTCTTAAGAGCGGTGACGCAACATCAGCTGAGAGGCGTTGATCTACTGAGAGAACTCTGATTGATGTCATCCAGAACTATAAGTGGCAATCTATTTCATAAATAGTATGCATAGTAATCTCTAATCAAGTTCTTTCGTGTGTTAAAATTTTCTAAAGTTAGGTTTGAGAGAGAAATGATGAGTTCCTCTTTTCCAAAGCCTTCTGTGAGTGGATACCATCTGAAATAATACCAATATTTCTAGTGAAGCTCTTGACTCAATATTCTTTAATACGTTTTATTTAATTATTCGGGACTGATAAATTAGAAATGCTATAAATGTTTATCTGCATTGAAGATATTTTTATTGTATCTAACGCAGTGGAAAATTTCATTATTTCATTGATTTATAGAATTCTTGATCTTTTTATTGACGAACCTAAATATTTTTCCGCTAGCTCGAGAGTTGATATCATGATATGTGGAAATCGACTCACCTTTTAAAAACTGAATGTAAGTTAAAGAAGAGTATTCGAACGTTAAAAATTGAAACCATTTATAAGTAAATACATTCTTTGTCATGTACCTGCAGGAAATTTAAAGTAGTCTGCGTGGTAATAGTTATTAAAACGATTATTCTGTTATTAAAATCCAGCTTTGACTTCACCATTCTTCTCCTTACTATAGGCTCTATTTTTAGTAAACCTTATATATGCACTCACATCCATTATATGTTATTTTATGCGTCGAACTCTTTCATCTTTATTTACTTTTCTTTTGATTTCTCTTTTTCATATTTAGTCCCTTCTTTTCTCTCGGAATCACTCTTGCACCAGATATTTCTGCTCTCGACTAAAGTCTCATAGTCGAGGTGACCCACTTAAAAAGCCACTTCTACAATCTGCAGCATATGTTGAGTATAGCTCTTATTCTACAGCCGATGTGCATATACACTCTAATGTAACCATGTAGAATTACTATTGTTTCATGAAGCGTTCCTTAAAAACACTCCTTTTACAGTATACGAAATATACATTCATGTTTTCATAATACAATCTGCTAATTTTTCTGGCTAATCTTCTATAATATTTTCCATTAATATCAGTTTATATTACATCGATACAAATCGTTGATTTAACGCAACCAATCCATTAACAATCTTATTGAATTTCATGAGATTGTAGTAAAAATAAATAATGAGATTTGAATAATTAAACTGATAAGTTAGCATATTTTCCTAATTCGTACGATTATTGTCAGACATATGATAGAGCTTAAATATTTTAAATTTCAACCCTTAACAAATCCTTTATACTAATGTTGATATTTAGTCAATTCACTTGGACATTAATTTTCTCGTCTTCATACAGTATTTTAAATATTATTTACTTTTCTAATGCTCAGAGATGCTTAAACTCTCATTTATATGAGAATCACAACAGTTATTTCTTATCTCTCACCAAAGAGCACTTTTCTGTATTATACAGATCCTTTTCATTTTTAAAAATTCCCTTTTTCGTTTCCATCTCGCAAAAGGATATCCGCTAGGTTTTTCCCATCCTGAATTAATCTCAGACCCATTCTGTCCCGTTCTGTAGATAGTCATTTGTTTTTCGACATCTGCATAAAGAGACCCATTAATTCCATGTGCGCTTCGTCCGAAGTGTACCTACGCTCATCCTTTTACTTGGTAATGTAAGGGAAGACTCTGTAGATAAGCTCTCATGATAGGAGAATTTTATTGCCATTGCTTCCATCTATAACATTTCCCCCTCCGATTTCACTTGGCGTAAATCTCTAGCCATTATCCCTTGCGTTATCTGCAGGGCAAAAAGCGAATACCAGCGCACATATTTCGCGGAAACTAATTGGTTTTTAATTTTATTATTTCGGAATGGAATGTTTTGTTTTTTAACTCGCGACATTTTGCAAGCATCGAAACCGTTCGGATATTCGGTTATTATGGTTATTTGAAACGCGTGGGCTATTGTTAGTGGAAGATGTGGGTTCTAATGGAACTGTAATATTCGGACGCGGTTATCGAGGACAGTTTGTTGGCAAAAAATTCATTTTGATAATAGCCTCTTTCTAGATATTTCAAGGATATATGCACGAATGGGAGATTTTTTCATATGCAAGTTGTTATCTGCATTTATCTTAGAAGAAGCGATCGCCTCGTGCATCGAAACAAAAGTCAGTTTTTCCCTCGAGAGTCAGTGCATCTGAACTTCGAGAGATCGCGACTCATTTGAATATTCATGGACGCCGTTCATTTGAAATGTTTTATGCTCTACATATCCCTTTCACTCTCGCATAAATCTTAGCGGATTTGAATGCCTAATTTGGCGTCACCGTTCTGGATTTTCATTTCGATCCTTCCCGAATCGTTTCAATTTAGTATCCGATGTATTCTCCTGTACTACGTAATTCTGTGGAATTCGTTTCAAGAAGAATCTCTTTAAGATGTCCATAAATTATATTATACCTATTATTCGAGCCACTCTTCGAATTAGAACAGATTAAAGTGAACTACGATATGGTAGAGTAGCCACATGTTCAATTGAGAACGAATATTAATCGGTTATCGAGAGCGTATATTAAGACACGATTTATTGTCCTTATCTTATTCTTTAGCATATGATATAATCCATGATTTTCGTTGCATCTGTGATCCTCAGAGGGTCGTAATAACTCTGTTATATTTAAAATAGTTCGTTTCCAACATACTGGCTAATTCTGATAATTATATTATCTCACATGATGCATTGAGATGATGATGACATGATCTTGTACAGCCCTTAAACATTAGGTTACTCGCTTTCCTCCATTATTATTAAACTTAGAGAAAGATCTCAACGATGGAATACTTCGCTTGATACGCTTTCGGAAAAGGTTATTTGTGTTTTAATTGGTTTTTATCTAACCGAATGAAAGAGTAAAGTTTTTTTTTTAATTTTTACTTGATCCCTGACAACTTTTACGTATTCACATACTTTACCTTATTCCGCATTTTTTGAGAGACACCTGTAGCAAGGGCGAGTGTGACAATCGTAGGAGGGGAAATGGTCTTTCCTGCAGCACATCCTGTCAGTCTTCTTCTTGGAAGAGGTCCTCTCTGCATCTTGGGGATGATTCTTCCTTTTACTTCTTTCAATCAATCGATTCACTTTCGTAATGAATGATTAGGTGCTGAAAGTGAATACATTTTTATTTAGGATTGATGCTGGTTTAGTGCTCGTCGTTTGAGTATGATGTCCCTGGCAATAATATTTTTAAATAAATGTCAAACGAATAACTAACACTTTTTAAAAATTAAAATGCATCTATGACACTTATGAATATTATCAAAGGGTATTAATCATCAAAATCAAAATACCAGGGTTACCTAATGGTTTTGGAACATACATACTTATTTCATTTATTTACTTATTTACAGTGGGGCAAAATAAAAATTTATCATATGCTCATATTATAAAGTTAAATACATAAAAATGTTAAGTTGCTTATATCAATATAATTAGAAATGTTATTTTCATGAATACTCCAAACATCTCATGTAATATTAATATTTAAAGGTATACGTTGGATTACACGAATGAGCGTCTTTTCTTAATTAGTGTTTGGAATTTCCTTGAGTTTATATTTTTTAGAAGAAATAATCAGTTCTTTATTAATATACCTTGTCTCATACATAATTTTTCAAATGCTCACATTTAGCTATGAAAAAGTTATATATTTCTTAAATTTTCTTTTCTTCATTTCTTGGAATGGTGATAAGCTAGAGGACAAGGACTCCTGGTGTCTTTTAAATTCTTCAGTATTATTAGCTCGATTTCAATCAAGTTTCCCTTAAACTTCCGACTTCTAACTGTAGTAATATTGTTTACCGTTTCAAATGTTTTTCTTGGATAAAAAATTTGCTTGAAGCTATCAATGCTTCGCATCAAATTAGGTTTATTCCATACAATCGATGCTTATGCTGTTTTCTCCTGCAATCAGATGATTCTCACATCATAAAGATGTACGCCATTTTCGATTGCCGCCATTCTTCTCTCATCCTCATCTACGCAACTATCATTTCCATCTTTCCTTATTTTAACCTTATCATCCATTCAATTCTGAGGAAGGCTTCAGGAAAACGTTTATCCAATGAAGAGCTCAATGAACCTCGTCGTTCATCTGACGTCGACCACCACCTGCGGAGTGCCCTCTTCTTTTGTTTCTTGAGAAAATGCTTCGAGGACTTATCTCTCCTTGAAAATTTGTATTATAAAAAATGAAGTGTGGGCGTATCCCTTTAGAAGCCTATTTTTTATTTTCTTCCTTTATAATTCCGATGTATCTGCCTCGCTCTGGAAACGTTTCCGATGCCAAAAATTGGGAAAAAATAATCGTAGAAAGGAAGATGGCTCTATGGGAAATTGAGGAGTATTTCTGGAGGCTAATCTTATTCCTTGGCTCCAGCCAATTGACGCACACCCTCTGCTTTCACTCACACTGCGTATTATTTATCTCCTCTACGTTTTTTTGATTTACATAGGAAAAGCGGCGATGATTCAAAGTCATTGCTTTATCATGAATTCTTCATTTTAAATGCTGATTTTCGTTAAGTGGGAGTGTTAGTTCACATTTTCACTCCAAAATCTTGTTCAAATTTATGTTCTTTCTTTAAAAACGTTTGGATTCTTCTTTGGATGGAATTATTTTCTATGAGAAGGGTTTATCTTTTCAGGAAATTTTCAATTTTGTTAATTATTTTTTAAGAAATCAGCGTGTCTTAACCGAATCTGTTTTCGAATGTCGTTTGTTTCCCGCTCGTGTGTTCATTAATATTCACTCGAAATATTTCTCCTAGTTTCCCTCTTTATTTGCCTTCCTTCGCTGACCTAATTTCTGTTGGAAATTTTTCCGTTCCCGCAGTTTAAAGCGGAGAGACACTAATTATGTTCCTGCTGAAGTCCCTTAGCGCAGCAAGGGCGTGGTTATGAAGCCTCATGGTTTCGTTCGGCTTAGAATGAAATACACCGCTTTGGGGACGGTCTCTCGCGGTCTTAATCCTGCGTGGATCTTGGGAAATTTACCAGAGGGAACTCGGAAACAAGGTTTACCACGGAGATGCGAGGAGATCCCAAATGGCAGCAGAGGATGAAATGAGGACGAGATTTCGTTTAAATCCATCGAAGTGAGAAAAATTACCGCTTCTAAATTTTAGGGAGAGCGAAATCCCCTTGAAAATGAGAGCATTGCGATAAAAATATCAATCTGGATTGTATCATTCCGCCATATAAATAGAAAGCCGTGCGCGTGGAAATTTTAATATCGCTCCAAGAAAGATTATTTCTATTTAATTTAAAATTAACTTCTAAGTTTCATAAAGTACTGATATAAGGTAGTAAAACTGACATCCACAATGACACGTATTAAACCTAAAATATACCTATCTTATCAGTATGTTATGCTATGAAAGGTTTTGATTTTTGTAACGTTAAGAATTCCATGAAAAGGTATTAACTGAACATAATGGACGGGAGGATATTTCGTTGACGAAAGCCTTATGATCACAAGACATTTGAATGCATTCGTACTCGGAATTTATTACGTAGAACACGTAGTCACCCTCTTGATGTATCATTTAAATTTTTTTGCCGTCGGGAAACGCATCTTCAAACGTGTTTTGTCAAGTATCAAGCCGCCTAAATTGCATTTTCTATTTCATCACGCTCCTTCTCCTGAAATCTTCCTTACTTTGAAATGGCGAAACTCTGAAAGAGTCGGTTTTCTAATCACGTCCTTTGTTTGCGAACGTGTTTTCTTGTGGTATTTGGGAGAGTCTCCTTTTGTATGTTCAGAGGCCGACGGTCATTGGTGTGCGGATGGAAGACACGTTGTCGGGGAGAATTTTTATTCATCGGATACACAATGTCTCACCTCAGTCACGCATCCTCACCTTTTACATTCAAAAATCATCTTTAGCTTACACTTTAATTTCACTTTTGGCGGCTTTTAAGTGAATTTTCATTTATTCTTTCTTCGAAATTTGGAATTGTTGTCAGCAATAAATAATATTGCAAATCTTATCAATTTTCATCAATAGTTGAATAATATTGACCGGGAAGTGAGAATTCAACATTAAAATTTTTCCGTTTCTTTAGTAATTAACTTAATAGCTTCGTATCCTCCGTCAGATTCATTTAGATTCATTGAGTCTCGGAGTAATTTCTAATTTGTCGTAAATACCTTGCGTCGACTCACTACGATCTCTCTCATTATAGCGAATTGCGACACAGCAGTCTCCTTCGAGAATTTTAATTGTACCGATGACTCACCCTCCGAATCGATCGCTACAAACGAATACCCAGTCCTCCACGTCGTATTCATCTCTCAAAGACTCAAAATCCCTTTATTTTCATTCTCTGTGCTTATGTATTCGTTATAAATATTTATAAATCTTACATAATCTATATTTTATCCCTAGTAAAGATATTGTTACAAAAGTCATCTGCCAACTCAGTTCTTCTAAACGTTTTTAATGGAAATATTTAATTGCATTTTTACTTAGCATGCAGGACATTTATTTCTTGTACCGATTTAAGGCAATTTATTTCTTTCTTTACTTTTTTTTTACTCTGCCGGACGAGGCAATGCTCAACTTTTTGTTTACTCGAAATTTTTCAAAAAAATTAATCAATCGTAGTTTGTAGATTCCCTTTCACTTAAGATTTTATGAAGCTAGGAATGAGTGTAAAGATGTTGAAGAGTAGATAGACTCAAGATTCGGAAGATCTTGTATCCTTCGAATCACGTGACGAATCAACAATGTTCTTCTAATGTACAGCTTCCCTCGCGGATACACTGCGTCTCGGGCTCAAAGGGTGTCGTGTTTTTGAGTATGGTTTTCTAAAAGCCAACCAACCGCCTCCTTTTTAAGGAATTCTTCTGATCATATCTGTAAAACTGGTTATTTCAAGCTTGTTACGTAAAATGAGCGATTAACCTAATTGATGAAAAATTCCAATCGAGCCAAGTGTAGTTTTCCTTTGAGGTTAAGCACCTTACCAAAGGTATGTTTAAACACCTTCTTATGCTAGTCATCTGTGAAAGTTGATGCATCAGTCTTTCAATTTCCTTCAAAGTTAAAGTTTACATCATATCTTATTTTTTCTTCAACATTTTGTCAGAATATCTCGATATCTTAAAAACCATTGAAGTTATGAAGAGCTATTTCACAACTTTCGATAAATATTTCGCCTTGTTAGCATCGTATTAATTAATTGTGTACATTCGACGAGTGTTCCCGTTTCTTAAGTGTAAATTAAAATTCCTTCATTAACGAGTAGCCTCGTCCTTGCTAATTCCCTTTCTCATATATTTCTAATTTCTTTATGGTCCTCTTTGGCTAATTTTAAATTTGATATAAAGGTCCGTTCCATATTCTACTTTCGGATACAGCGTAGGTAAAAATTTTTGGATGGTTATAACTATGAACATGCAATTCCAATGAATTGTATCTTATTCGTATAATGAAAATACTTCCACAGAAAAATTTTCTGTGGAAATTTGAAGTACGATACAGTTTGTCTCGAAAATAAAAGACTTGTTTTTTTGGGGAAAGTATTTCTTGATCCCAGACGATGTATTCTTGCATTTCATCATGTGTTTGAAACAGTAATCTTTTAAAATATATTCCGAGCAGCATTACAACTGTACTTTCGGAGATTATCTACATCTGTCACTATAAAAGTTTCGTGCCATGTGAGTCGTACGTAATTGAGTGCAAGGAAGGCTGTGAGTTTTCACAACCGATGGCATCCTCCACAAAAAATAGGCATTTTCTAGCGCGGGGTTGGAAAAGGTCAGAGGAATCGTTGGCATCCATTTCTTTCCCTTTCATGAGGAGTCTCGCAGACATCTTGACGATGGGCGCTTTCAAGCTCTTTTATCGACACAGGAAGCTTGTAGTTTTTGTCGAATGGAATTCTTTCAACTTCTACCCTTCTCTTAAGTGACGGACTCGATGTTTATTAATGAAACTACTTGAGGGAGATTATTCTAGGGTAACAGTGAACCACGACGACAGTTGATCGAATAAAGAAAGACACCTTTCCTCTTGAAAGTGAATTCTTATGTTGCTACGTTCTTCATTCAAATATGATTCAAAGGCCATTATCAGTCACCTAAATCATAATAGAGATCGAACCTTATAAATTCTTCTTATAAGATCTATCATCAGTTGTATTCTGTATCGTACCCTCCCAAATTTCGTTTAGCTATTTTGAAGAAGTCAATGAATAGCCGTATCATATCTCTGAGAATTTATGACGTGTCTTCTTTCTACATCGATAAGGTTGATCAAACAATTTCTTTCCTTTGGAACTGTTTATGATTGTCCTTCAACTTCAACAACCTTTTTCTTGAACATTCAAGAGGAAATTTCGAGGTTGGAAACGATGAGTCAAAAACTATTAAAGTCACTTCTTTATTTGGAAAAAGGATGTCGCTGTACTAATGCTAATCCACACTTGCTATGGTAATTACGAAGTTTCTCTCAATATTTAATTCCTGGCTATTCATAGCATCCAGTGTTCTCGATTTTTTCGGTTGTCAATCTCATTATTTGAATACGAATTTTCATACCTTAAAATTGCCATTTCACCATTTGAAATTCATGATTCGCGGATCATTAATGCGAACGTTCTCCGGCAGTGGCCAGTGTTGCAACCATGTCGGAAGAAACGAATTCTGCATTGGGCAATACTTGGCCCCTGTGTCCCATTTCGGATGCCGTTGGAGTCATAAACAGCTCCTCGCAATAGAAGCATCGTTCCTATAAAGTTCGTCAACCTCTACGATTACCAAATACCACCCGCGCGCCTCTGTGATTCACAGCCGTCCTCTCGATTTTATTTGGATCGAATTAGTTTCGACATCGCCAGGGAATTCTATTGAAAGAATCGCACCAAGTTTCTGTTTTCATGCAATCTTTACTTGAATTCCTAATTTCATAATTATTTATCATATTCGATGTTTTGCATTTCTTGCTCTGTATAAAGGGACTTGAAGGATGAGTGGAGGATGAATATTGCGGACATTTCATAAAATTTTTTTTTTTTACCTGAGAGATTCAAAACTCAAAATAATTATCTAATTATTATGGCAAATCATTATAATTTTGCCACCCGAGTTATTTCTTCATCGCTTCTGAAGGCTACACGTTGAATCATTTTTAAACACATCTCTTGCTTACAAGATTATTCATTCATTTATTTTTATATATTATTAGTCAGTCATTTGCATATTTATATATTTATTGCAGAATTTGCGTTGTGGACATAATTAGCGTTTGAGAGCTGAAGAATTGTACCTCACAATTGTACTCAACTATATTTTGTTAGGTTCACGCAATAGAAATACCTGAAATAGAGTCAATCTGAATGTAAATAGTTCAATCTCTTATTCACTTGACTTTTTCTTTGATTGTGAGTTGCGTAATATTCTGGAGTCGGGATTTGAAGGACGTCGGTGAACAAAGTGAGTAATCCTCGGTGATGTAAACACCATAATAGCCTGCCCTCGAATGTGCTCTCTTTGCACTAAGATCTCTCCGTGTTAATCACTTAATTTTATGGAACACTGCACCGAGTGTAAGCGTAATACTTTTTTTAACATGCCTTGACTTGGTTTTGCCGTCAACTTTTCCATATAGAGGTTAGAGAGTGATTGATGCTAATGTCCAATGGCCTTCGAACACTTTCCTTCTTCAACCTGAAGCCGAGAGCGTCATTTAACGCCGTAGAAGAGGCAACTTTTCTGTAGTATGAGATGAGATCATAACGAGATATGTTACGTTCGTCATTACTCTTGCCATATTGCTGAATTGCTTAGCTAAATCAACTTGAATTCAATCCCATAGATGAGATAAAGAATCTCAAATGATATGTACAAAATTCGACCAAACTAATTTATGGAATCTTAACATTTTGTATAATCTATTTTGGTAAAATAGATTATGAAGTGGTCTTCAGCATATGTTTATTTATATCAATTTACTTTTATTAAATCAGTGGAATAAGTCGTCACTAGGTGGAGCTTAAAATCGGGAAAATTTGCGAATAAAATTTTTATCTGAACGTTTTTATTTAACCATTGTCCATTCTGTATTTAGTGTTTACTATGATTATAACGGCTTAGAGGACATTTCGAATATCAACCTCATACGCGTATTGTGGGTATTGATTATTCAGTACCTGATATGTGTATCTTACCTGGGAACCTCAATTTCCCGCCACAGCGACGAAAGTGGCGTTAAATACCTCACGAGGTGGTCCCTGCAACAATGGCAGCCAAGAACCCCTTCTTAATAAGTATTCTCATGCTGCTATTATTCCTTTCGCAGAGGTTCGCTCTTTTTTATTCCCTTTGGCGATTGGATCTCCTCCCATAAGACGCTCAACATCCATCCACAGCGCCACGGCGTCTGCACGCTCATGCGACGGCTGAATTGTCCGTCGTCACGGAAAGTATTAGTACGGACCATTACAAGAACTCCTTTAGGATCTCGATCCATCTCCCACGCACCACCGACAGCTATTCCTAAAAATGAGGGCTGCCCTATTTTTCTCTCCAGCAATTGCATTTTCGGATCGATCATTTGTTTGCCTTCATCGTTAGAGGATGCGTTTTGTTCAACCGAAATCGTCACAATCGGTTTGCTTGTAATATTTTATGGTCTTTTGATGGTTGTTGATCTCGTGATTAAAGCAAAAGAATAAAACCTTCTAAAACTATATAAAATGCAAATGAAATGAAAAAATGTGGCTGCTAATATATTTTATATTTTGATATTAAGTATATAAAATATATCAAAATACTGTTGGAAGAATTGATACCTCAAGGGATTGGTTAACTTGTTTGCGTTACGATCCCGAGTTCGATATCTTCTTCCAATATAGCGTTCTTATCTTGGTTAGCAACCAATGGTGCATTACTTTCAAATTCGATAAATATATATAAAATATTAAAGGATTGCTTGTGAGGTCATTTAAAAGACATCAAATATCAAGAGATTTCGAATGCTGTAGACTACTGTACACATTGCACGTTCAACGCGATTTTCTATTTAATAGCAAACACTGCCAAGAAAGAATAACTGCCGCCTGATCTCGTTTAGATAATTGGATTTAGGCGATTGTTAAATTCAAGACTTTTCCGTAATTCACTCATTCATCCGACGATGGATAAAATCGCTATGCGTTCGGTTCAGAGATGGAAATCTTCATTTCATTCATCATCCTTACGTTGAGAGAGAGCTTCTTAAGAAATTGCTGCGTAACTTGATGGTTTTTGTTATCTCTGCCTGCATACAGGAATAGGGGGAACACGGAATATCTAGGAAAGTCGCTCTCTCTTGGTTGGGCGTGTCCCCTCTTTTGCACGTAAATCACCTTCTTATTGTTGTGGAAAAATTCCTCCCTCATTACTCGATGGATACTTTCTTTTATTCATTTCTTCTTATTTCATCTCTATTCAGCCAGTAATTTTTTTAAGTTCCGTCGCTTTTTCGACGAAGAAAGTTATGAACTTTTGATGAAGTATGTTGAAAAGGCCTTTTCTTATCGGGTTCATTGTAATATGGGTTATCGAAGTAGAATTAAATCATTAAATAATGCTTCTTAACCACAATATTCATTCAGTATATAGTTTCACGTACCTGCAATACTTTTTAGGTTAAGTAACGTGAACTCATCAATCTATGGAAATGAGGTAAGAAAACGTTTGTATTAGGGACTACTTTCGATTTAATTCTAAGTCATTGAATATTTACTTTTTCGCCTCTTATTAGCATCATCACGTTTTTATTCTGAATGTTCTCATGTTCTTCATTCTATGATTTGTTTGGCTCTATGAGCACAGATTCTGACGCGTTTATTTTCACAATAAGAGTTTTCCTTCCGAAGTTCTGTTTTCGGATTTCCCACTGGGATTTGTACTTCGTTCCGTTGCTCTTTTTAGCGTTCCTTTTCCTTACGTAATTTTTCTCCCCTTTTGTTTTGGATTTTACCGGCAAATTAATCCAGTTTCCCATGGCCACTTAAAGTGAAAGGAATCCTTTTGGTGGCCTCCATTGCGACCAACTCCCATAACGACCGTTTCTCGTAGCTTTTTGATTTTTATACTTCCTCGCTAATTATGTGAGTTCGTGCTTTTTAGCAGAAGTTTTTTTATTCATGATTCATGTCATAATTGAGTTTTACAAATTATAAGAAGTATGTCTAAATAGTAAAATTCTTTAATTCTTTGGTCATATATACTTTGTTTATGGCGATAATTCCTTCGTTCTCTCGATTTATTTGCATAATACACCATTTCTTATGAGCTATGGCAACGTTACTGAAATGTTTTGTATTTCGTTGAATTCTCATATCTTAACTGTCAGAGGAAACTATTATGTGATGCGGATTCTAACGCAAGAGACTTTCCACTTCTCGAGAGAAGGATCGTCTATAGAGTAAAATGAATGGAGTGAAAGACTTTCAACTCCGGAGGATAGTTTATTTATCGTATGGTGCCGTTTATCCTTTTAGGAATTCCTATTTCTATTGTTAATATCTGCCATTTATATTATTAGAACCTTATTTTGAGGGCAATTTGTCGTTACGAGAGAATTTTTTGAGTATCTGTGTACATTAAAGATTCTGAAAGAGATAGTGTAAACTGTAAGAGATTTTATAAAGTGCCTCATATAAATTCCACCTTTATGGCTTCATATGTAGTTTTTTATCTTGTTTCAAAGAAGACCGAGAATTTAAGGTTCGTGTGAAGAAATGGACCAATCGCTGATCAGATTTTTTCTTGGAATTCTTTTATTTAAAATTTCAACGAGGCAAAATAGCAAGTGCAGCTCCTTTAGGCGTTCCCTCCTATTTCGTTACAATTCGCTCTAGAATGGATTTTAGTTTATTTGACGATCATATGAAGAAGATGAGGGAGGAGTCGTTGGGCGGAGTCAATCGTGAAATGGAAGAGGCCTTTTCATGTCAAGGGGAACGAGTTCTCAAGATGGAATGAACGCTCAATCATAGGGACTGAATAGGGAATGCATGTCTTATCTCCCGAACGTGATGATTTCCATCGTGGTTGATGAAAACTTATCCCTTCTCTTTCTGTATACTTTTTTTGCACTTAGCCATTATTTTTCGACATTATTATCGATTGAAATTTTAATACCTCGATTTAAATTTGAAACGTGCTATTTCCACTAAAAGAGGTTCGTTTTTTGTTTCGTTTCACTTACGTTTTGATGTTTAGAGTGGATATAATTTCTCGAATGCGGACTCAAAAATATTTGAAAAACCTCGATATAAATTATTCGTTTCTTGGGAGTCTAAAGGAGCAATACATTGTACCTCAAGATGGTTGGTTGGATTTTCTCTCGTCTGCCATCAAAAAGTGTACCTTCAACATTTAAATCAATGCGCAATATACTTAAGCTGTCTATATGGTAATGAATAGTAACAATATCTCTCATTTTGATAAGGATATATTCTGATAGCCAGTGAAATGAACTTTGATTAATATCTCAATTCTAAAGAATAATTGTTTGTCAAGGATTGTGTCTTATTTCATCTTATCAACATAAAATGCAGTGCATATGTATTTATATTTGAGAACAGGGCTGCTAAAATGTCACGAATTCGAGCTAATGTTATCTTTTATAGAAATTTTTTCCAGGATTTTATTTGCATCTTTTTACCAAGGCGAAAGATTATATGTTCCTTGACATATGTGAACGAATGCGATAAATAATCATCCTTGATTTGGAATATCATGAATATAATTTTGAATTTCTTTTATAAAATTGTATGTTTTCTGAAGTTTTACAAACAACGTTTTGTTTTGTTGAATTACCCATTAACCTACTTTATTATTTGTTTTCTTATTACTTCTTATTTACATGTATTTACATAATGTATTTTAATATTTGCTGTAAAGTTTTTCTCATCTTCATTTTAAATCACTTTTACAATTATGATCAAAGTATAATTTTTATATAGTATTTTACCTTTTATATTTATTCTATAATAAAAGATTAAATCGTTATATTAAAAATTCGTGCTTTCCAAAATTTAATTGAATTTTGTTATTTATGTCGATTCTCTATTTGAATCGTTAGGAATATTGAACAAATGATAATTTACTTTCTTCTCCTTTTTCTCCCTTAAAGGAATTTTATATTTTGATTGCAAATATTTTAAAGTATTTCATGGGATCATGCGATATTTACTCTAGCTAATAAATCAAAATATTCACAAATATGTTATTTCAGCCATTAACATTGATGGAAAGATTATTCAAGATCTGGTCTAGTATATGAATTTTAAATTTTTATTAATTTTACATTATTTAAAGAAATATCATTATGAAATAATTTGCGAGATGATTATTAAAATCTTTTAAACAAACTTTTCCTATTCTATTCCGATTTCCGAAACTACGTAAAGAATATTTTTCTCTTAGTAAATCTCATTTTTCCATAGACAGTCTTAAAAATATGATTCCCCCTCATAAATTCGATCTAATTTTCTTGATAGTTATTTTATTTCTGATTTTCATCATGAATAAGTAAATTTAATGTGTTTTCTTGATTGCTTTGATGTTAAAATAGAAAATGTTATTCTACTCCATAAAACCACCGTAGCGGATCGGAACTTGATTAATTCGTCTTCCATGACGTTGAATCTTTTCTTAAACTCGTAGTTTATGGTTGCCATTACGCGTGAGTGCGAATATGCAATTAAAAGCGAAACCAATCTTCGGTGTCCTCTTCGATTAGTGTAACTGCATCCGGGATAATCATTTCCGCTCTCTTCGTTGCACGACAATGCTAATTCACTTCGACATTCAGCCACCTGTCGTGCGTTCGTTGTTTGACTTCCATCCAGCAGTTCGTTGCCCTATGTACTTTAATCGTTTGTGGATTATCCATCATGTTTTTCGGCCGAAAAAGATACAGGGATTTTAATGGTCAATCCTAACGGTAGAGATGCGCAACAAAAAACAGGGTCTCTGGTTCTTTGCCCATTAGTCGCTTCCTCTCGTATTTGCTACGAATCGGGTCATCTCCCACTGGTCACACTTTTCACGCCAAACAACGCAAGGTTTCCTTCCGCTCCGTTTTTTTGCCCCGCTTCCTGTTGCCCTCAGAATCCCTTTTTCCGATTCGGTGTGTGCCACCAACGCTTCAGTGAAAAGAGCACGGAAGGGCACTGTTGTTTTTCTCATAAACTCTCTTTTCTCGATGATTTCGGAGGATGGAAATGGATTCCCTTTTATGTACACGTCTCATATTAATCCTCCCGATCTCGTTCCTGTGAAATCCGATATGTTCAACGAACTGTTCCTCATTACTTACGATCCATCGATCTTCACTCGTGTGTCCCAGAATTTGCGGCGGAAGGACCTTTGATTAAAGGGCAACGTTTATGCGGGTGTAAACATGGCATTTTGGTGATATTATACGAGGTGTCATATTCCACCTATTTTTATTTCTTTGAAGTTTGCACGTATTGTGCGTATGCTGTTTATGAAGTTCGTTATTTATGTTCGTTAACTGAAGGCTACTAATCACATTTTCATATCGAGTCGAGGAGCCTTACTAGGTCGAACGTGAAATGCATGACCTATTCGTTAACCCATGCTGAAATTGGAACGAGACGATTCCGCATTTTGGTGAATTTAAACAGCGAAATTTCCAGGGGAGAAACGGATACGAATTGTGTTAATCGTACGCTTCACACTGTTTATAATTCACTCATTCACCTTTAGTAAGAAGTAAAATGATGTAACCGAATTTTAATGCACAATTATCTTGACTCGGAGTCTAAATTTATATGTAATCGATACTATGCACATTTCAGAACTTGTGGAAAAATATTCGGTGTCTTCTTTTGGAAGTTGTTTTCTCTTCTTTATGTTAACAATATAGTGATGAGATATTCTGGCATTCCATTCAAAATTAACAAGTACGGAAAAATAGCTATGTGGAGAGGAGTATGTTTTCGATTTCTAGGAGACCTAATTAGTCTCAGCTGTGACCAAGAAATCCTATTTCTTACTTCATAAGGACATCACCCAGTTCATAACTACGCCGGCCCGTACTCTTTTTTAATTTGAAATCCAGGAAAATGGAACATCTTCTAAAGTAGTTTGCCCCCGAATAAACCAAGATGCTCTGTGTCACGTAAACACAAGAGGCTATCGAACGCGGTTGAGGAGGAGGTTCTTTCAAACGGCGAAAAAAACCGTAACATGAATGAGTACGGAAATTGGGAGTGAGATAGTTGGTTGTTTGGGAAGTGGGTTGCGCGCCTCTTCAAATCCTTCTCATGCAGCTTTTTTCAGAGGGTAAACGGAATGAAAAGGTTTTTTGGAGGATCTGGAATTACCAAAGTTTTCTTGATTCATGGAAGTAGTAAAATAGAAATGAGGTAGATACAGAAAGAAGGAAAGATTCTAATGGATAATTTAGAGTACAGTTCGATTAGTTCGATCTATCCCCTTCTCTTTCCATTGTGAGGTGATTCTTCCTCAATGTTATGCGTCGAAGTGAATTCGTTTGTAAATGCAGAATCATACTAATCTCTTCATTTTTAGGTTTAGTGATGAACGGGTCTCTTTGTCGGTTGATCGTGAGTAATTGTTCTATTGATTGGGAAGAATGAGGATTGCACAGCAAAGGGTGTGAAGCGGAGTGAGAGGTTATGTGGAAAGTTTAGTTACAATCTCAATTGAAAGTACAAAAAAGCATCGCTATCGAGTAAAAGTTTCGAAAAAAAATAATGTACTTTGTATTTTAGGACAAATCCGACTGTGAAAAACATCGTGTACTTTAATTGCCTCTCACGAAAGAGAGGCTTTCTCTTGTTATACAAGTATGCTATAATTTTTCTCTCGAATCTTAAATTTTCTCGCTTTAAGGAAGTTCTAAAGCCAATGTTGATAGTAAAATTTAAACGAGTAGCGCCATCAGAGGCGCCTCACACAAATAACGGGCAAGTGGAGAACCTCTAGTACCGAAGACACCCTCACTTCATTAAATAGCATGTTCAGACGCTGACGGCACTCGGCGTCCGTTTGGCGAACGAGAAAATGGATCAAGTCCGCGCGTGCGCTCTGCGACTGGGAGTCGAAACATCCTTTGGGTCGAACGCGGGATTTTCCAACTGCGTATTCACGGCCTTCGTCCTATTTGCGGTGTCCTCCTGAAATCTCCCCTTCTACGCCCACCCGACTCCCCCATTTCCCCATACACCTCCATTCTCTTACGCCACCATCAACTCCCGCTATGATGCTTCCACACATTCCATGTACAAAGCATAACATCCTCTATTCATCTCTCGTGGCAGCATTTGCTATTATTGTCCGTCCGTATTTCACATTATTTTATTCGATGACGCAGTTTCTGGCGAAAACAAGAGTGCAGAAGAGCGCCTGTGGTTTTAGCTGACAAACCTGTCGCTTTGATGGGCGGATTTGTTTGCCCTCGGGGTGTTAACTTGTCTTAGCTATACCTAGGTAAACTTCATACACCCTTGTATCTTTCCCTAGTTGCGTTCCTTTTATGTTCTGATCCGTACTGACTCAGCGTTTCCTTGAAAAATAAACAAATAATTAAATAATAATACAATAAACATTTAGATTTTTTTTAATTGATGATATTAGTACCGTAAGCGTTTTGATATTTGTTAGACGTGTCACAGGTATGAATTGCAAGTCTAGCGACAGAATATAAATTTTGTGAATAAAATGTGAATTTGTCTAAATATTTTAAAATTCATCATCAAGTTGTCTTCTGCTCTATTATTCCTTCATTTATTTCGTGTAGTTCGATTTCAGCAGATTTCGTAAAATCTGCTCAATCGCTTTAACTTTTTAGCATTTATTTCTTAATACATGATTTTAGATACCACAAAAGAATTTTCTATTTTTTAAAAAGTTGTAGGTCACTTTCATCATATCTGCGGCTTTAGTCAATAGAGAACGTGTTCTGCAAGTTGATGTGATTTCGCTGGGTCAAGATGTCCTTCAACAAGTCACACGAACAATATGTCTCCTAAAACGCCTACTAGAGCAATTAAAAATCTTGGGGTCATACTCGTCTGTCACTCCTTGCATTATTCAATTCTTCGTACGAATACTAACGGTTGCATCCAGTGTGCTATCTTCTAATACGTGTTGATATGGTCGTCCCATTGTTCCATTTGACCTTCGTTATAATACAAATTTTCTAAAATACTCATATTGCATTTATATAAATTACTCATATAAGTCTTACAAACGAGAGGTTAACAATTTTTATCTGTACTGATTCAATTTCGATTTTCTAAAAGTACACGTTTTAAATGAAGTGGAGACACGTTTGTTATATAACCTCGATAAAAGTTACGATAAAGTGGTTTTTTATGCTTTACAGTTCTATATTTCGTCCCAAGAGGGGTCAAACAATATTGATCGAAATTTCTCTCTTCAGAAATGGATTTTGTGTCCGTCATTTCTTGAGTAATTTATAGTAATTAGCTTATTTTGTGAAGAAAATATCAAATATATACATAGAAATAAGTTTTTTTTTCTAATGGAAGTGAATTCATTTATTAATCGAAACGTGATTCAAACTTCATTAGTTCGAACAATAGAAATGGTTTATATATAGAAAACTGATTTGTGTATTTAATCTGATAAATCACTTAGATACTGAGGTATAACTTATCCTCTGTTTCGATTATTGTTTACAAACTCAAGAAAATGTCTTTGTACGCACGCTACGCCGTATTTGCCCCTCGGAGGGATTTTTAATCTTAAACCTTTGGGGTTATAGCAGAATCTATCTTTTGCAGTGTGCAGACAAAACACCGTATCCCATAAACACAATTAAAGGGAATTAAATTCTTTCCAATCAGATCGATGGATTTGACCTTTCCGGTTACGTGGTGCGTTATAAATGCCCCTCTTTAGTTTGTAGGCAACCTCAGTTCGCGACCCTGTCAAGTGATACGAGCGGTCAAAACAGTCACCCTGGTATCCTTTCGAAAGTGAAAGAGAGAAGTCGTGAAAAGGGGAGTTCGATCGGGGAAAAGAGCGTTTATTCGATTTGCGAGTTGCATTTTTTTATTTCCGCCGAACTCGATGACGTAAATCGTTTCCTTTGTAGGGTTTTCAGAGTTCAGCAGAAATATCGAATCAACTGTTTACATCTCATATCTAGAATTCTTTCTATGCTTATATATCCCCACTTAAAGTAGTTATAAAACAGAATTTATATGATAATTAATATTACATATTCCTTTTGAACGACGAGGAAGACCACCAATCCCAATGTACATGAACTATGAATAGATTTATGATTCTCCGATTATATTTTACTTATTATAAGCACTCAATGTATGATCACGTATTTAAATCGCAAGGCAGTGATATGTATCGCTACGTCTTGAATGTTATAGACGAAAAAGTAATACTATAGTAATATAGTGCTGTGTATTGTGATGATACTACATGAAGTATAGTTTCAGGATCTGAAAATTTATTCAGAAATTTCACAATAGATCTCTTAATTAAAATCCTCTTGAATATTTTGGAAAATTTCATTAAGATACATTATTCTTTCTATGATTGTGCTCAAATTACAATCTCTAAAACTTGAGGGCCAATCAGAAGAAGCCAAAGTGAGAGTGTTAAGTATCTTTATGTTTATACGAAGATTGATTTGCGTATAGACAGTTTAAAGAAGATTGCAGATCTAACATAAGTACATTTGTTACCACCGAAAGAATTACGGATTATAATGGGAACCTTCAAGGTAAAGCAGTTTATTCCAATCCAATCCTTCTGGAATAACTTTTTTCTCCCTATAAATTGATCCATCGGGTGTGGGTGGTGGAGCGTGTCAGTGGGGGTGGGGGATTGACGTGGCGTAACCGCCACGTACTCTCTTGGCACTTGCTCGGATATTTTAGTTGGGTGATCTCACAGCTTTTCTTTTTTTCCCTTCGTTTATGCTCTTTAATTGTCTCGATTACGCGTAGTCGCCTCCCCATTTTTATTTTATCTCTCACGAGTGCGATTTGAATATAAATTTGACGAGTGCTATTTCACTCATTCCTAAGTCACGTTCAAAGACTTTTATTTTGTGCAGTTACGCTTCATAATGATGTATGTGAAGTGACGTAATCCGCTCAAGAGAACATGTTTCTCTTACTGTGCGCATCGCTATTTTGGTTTCACTTTAATTAAAGGATGCGTATAGTTTGACTGGATAATACTTTGGAAAAAATAAAATTAGTTATTTTGAAATATAAAAATCGATTAAAGCTTAGGAATCTACTTGTAAAACATATGAGTTTTCGAAACATAAATGGAAGTGAAAGTACAAGTTGATTTTGTGCTATTGTTTTCCAGGTAATTTGTACCCCTTCGCGCAAATTGGCAAAATTTATGGCATTCATGGAATACATTTTAACAATGGGTGAACAATGATTACACGTAACATGATTCAAATTTTTGAATAAAACCAAATAAAACAGAAAAACCAAACCAAATAAAAATAAAATATGGGATGGGGGTAAGTAGTATATACTAATATGCAAAATTAAAAAGAAAAGCGAAGATGTTATAATATTTATATATGCCCTTGTTAAAAGTCGATTTCTTAATCTTCGGTTGAATACAATTCTTTTCATTCGTATCCAACTGTAGTAACAAGTATAAACCATGATTCTAATACTTAAAGGAAAGCTTAAGGTATCTTCCCGTAAAATATCGATACTCTTGTTCAACCTGTTTTTCTCATTTTGTAAACGTTGAGTCAAAAATAGGCAATCGCACATAACCCTCGATGTTTATCATTTGCTCCCTTTCTCGGTCACTAGGCCAACATGTGGCCGCAATCAACATTCTCCCCCAAAAATATTGTGGACATATATTTGTCGGTCGCAGCCGTGCAAAATATTTGGCACGGTTTCAGATGAGGAAATATTTTTTCCTAATCTCACGCGAGGAAACGAAATCATCGGCCATATATCCATTCGCGAGTAACAGTTTCCGCCTCCAAAATTCCGAATCGTCCGCAAGAGGGACTATTTATTATTCTTTTCCCTTTTAGGATTCCGACACGCACCCTGTCACGCCAACCAGCGTCGTCAGTTCATTGAAGGGCGTTTCTCAACTTCCGAAGTCGTTGAACCCAAGAAAACAAAGCCAAATCAGTGGCTCTGAGTTAGTGACATGTCATCTTTCTCCCCAGAGAACCATTTCTGTCAATACCTTCAGTCATCCGCATTCGTGAGGTGTGATTTAATTAGGTTGAAACATGCTCCCTGGACTGAAATAAGGACGGAGAGGAAATTCAACGGTAGAGTGCTTTAATGCACGAGAATTGCTTCCTTATTTAAATGCCTCTAACTAGCTATGAATTAAAAATTGATTTTTAATAGGATAAAGATCGTACGACTTGGATCTGAACAATAGCAAATGTATTAGGTCTCTTGTTGAAAATAAATGGCTCTTTAATAAAATGTCTCGTTAAAAAAAATTCTCCTTTAGAGTAGATGCTATTTTTGCGCATTATCGACAATGACTCATTCATTGCGCTTATCACATTTCTAAGCGCAGAAATCTAGGAAAATGATTCTGTTATACCGAGAATCGCCGAAGTTTTTGGCCTTTAAAATGTTGGGTTTTAAATGCCACTTTTTTGCTCCGAACGAGATTATGGCCTTCTGAGAGCTATTTTCCCCTCTCGCTCAAGCCGTTATTTCTCATGCGGATCCGAGTGGCTATCTACCTGAAGAAACGGTTGTGAATATTTGTTTTTGGAACGTTGAACCAAGTGACATTTTCTGTTCCCAAATGTCAATAGATTATATTAGAAATTAAAACATGAATATTTATCCTCAACGTCCTTGTAGATTGAAGAGTGAAAGATGACAATCAAACAGGTAGAAATAACCAATTCCAACCATCAACATTCCTCTTACACACATTCATATACAGGCGTTTCTAGATAAATATTTTACAAGAACAAAGCGTGCGATGTTTAACACAATCATTCACTCAACCATAGCGTTTATAGCTGATTTTGGCTTCCATTGGAAGCAGTGATCCGTTCGTTCGCATTAACGGTTGGTGCGTCTTTCATATCGTTTTCCAGTGCTGAACAGATTGCAGCAGACGGTGATATATTTCTGGACGTTCGTCATGACTGAATACGACATGCTTCAAAGACCGCCTTGGCCATGGTAATGCTTTCCCCACTCGTCATTCCTATGTTCGCTCTCAAATGCAAGAATTATTACACCGCTCATGTTCGCTCGCTCATTGTAGATACAAGGGCTGTGCACAACATAGCATCACGTGACATTCTTTCCCATTGTTTGTGGGAAAAACTTTATCTAGGTCTTCTCTAATAGAAAAAGAATCCGCGTGTCATCATCGGAAACTAAACTAAAAAATTTTTGACGTTGAGTAGCATGTTAAACATTATTAATCCACGATTACTCTACCGAATGAGTTTATCCGTATCTATTGTTTGTCCTTTCTGTAACTTACCCCGGAGAATGGTGTCTTTAAGAAAGTCCTAACTTCGATATCCCATCTAGGAAATAATTAACTCAAAAATATAAATAAGGTACACACGATTCAAGAAAGTATGGCTGCTAATAAATTCTAAAATTGCGAGAGATTTTTATAGATTTATTTCGATACATCTGATAAAATATCTATTAGGATGGCAATTCAATCACAAAACAATTGAGATATATTCTCTGATAATCAACATTGATAGCCTTCGCGTGTATCTCCAACTAGTACATATGCAAGTGTGACTGGGAATATTTTCGGTGAAATATCACTGTTAAATTAAGGTCGCTTCTTTTGCACGGAGTTGTAACAGGCACAAATGACTGCAGAAAGCTTTTTGGGATCACTTTCACCGACATAGTTAACCGGTCCGCGAGCCGCACTGCTGGTTGACCCCTCTTACCCCGAAATTTCCCATCTCTTTCCCTCCCTCTCTTTCCACCGAACATAAAAATAGAACCTAAGGCAGCCTCATCCCAATCCGTAAAAAACACTGCCAAGCTCACTCGCGCACGCACACGAAATCACGATTTTTTACTTTTAACTCTCTTTCAATTTTGTATCTCTACGTTTCCTTCACGAATAATGAATTGCGTGTGATGCTTTAGAGGAAACTAATATCTTGGGATGTATGGGTGCCCTCTATTTTCTCTTTGGCTTCTGGAACACGAATTAAAGGCGACTGTGAGGATTCGAAATTCAACTTGTGATTGAATCTTGACTCGTATAGTTTGGATGGTCTCCGGAATATTTTTCTTATTTTCTGTTCTTCAACATATCTCGTTAGTTTTTTCTCATTTTAGGATACTAAATCGTAATGAATGAGTTCATTCGATGAATCCATTTCATAATTTGCTACTCCTATACATTTGAATCATATGATGCAGGATCAATCTCAAGAGTTTGTATGCTCTAATGAGATCCAAGAAACAGCTCAAGAATGAAGAGAGAGATAAAAACGGGGTGGTTGAGGATTCAGTGGGATAGCAAATATGCGTTGAAGGTTTTAGTGCTCCTCCCTTGAGGTTCGGAAATAATTGGTGACAATGATTGGACAGAGGATTCTTGGAAATAGGCTTGTCTCCAAAGGATGATGAGAGATAAGAGTATGGAATTTTGTATGAGGCTTTTCACAAAAGCGGTCCTCCTTTACGATTGTTTTTCCTGTCTTGGAGAGAAGCATTTTCCCCCAGAGGGAAGGATTTTCTTCTTGAAATGGACTCGTTAAGGGTTGGAAATATTGTTTTAAGGGTTAGGTCTGGTGTTAAAAGGGGGAGAAATAACTTGTAAGTAGTCGAAGGGGTATTTGTTCTGTACGTAGTATCAGCTCTTAGTTTATTTTGTTCCTCAAATAATTCGTATCAACATTTACCGGAGGTAGCTTTTTCAAAGGCTCACGGAATCGGCGGATAGGTTTTTTCTTAACTATTGACGTCTGACTTCCGATACTTCGAGGATGCACGGAAAGTGGACCGAGTCAACGTTTTCTCAACAATATTTCGTCATTCAGACGCGAATTTTGTCATTCAGCGAAATTTGTATGGTTTATTTAAATTACTAGATCTTAATGGACTAAAAGTATCTTTAACATCAGAAATCTCCTATTTCGTATTTTCGATTTTAACTTTTGAATCTTTCAGTTAGACTTGTCCTTCACTGTAATATTCCGCTTTATTTATCCTTTCGGATATTTCAAGGGAAAAATACGGGACGATTCCAAGTGTCAATTTCCTGTCGTGTCCACGGCCTCGTAATTTCCCAAGCGCTAATGCGATAGCTGAAGACTTGGGAAGACTACGTGCAAGGATACTTGCGTCACCTTCTAGAAGTATGTTGCAATATTTTCTTTGGTTTTCCCTTTATCTATACTCCGATGACTTAAAGGTGGTTTTAGGAATGAGATATTTTAATATCTCAAAATTTGTTTGAAAACCTGTTACCTTCTGTCAATTCCAATTTAAGTCAGATAAATGCAGACCGGTAATTTTTAATCGCCACGAACTCTTTGTCCAATATTATGGATTAGAGGTAAGTCGTTTTTATTAAATTAAATAAAAATTTAAGGTATTTTTAAATAATATTTTGCATTGCTTATGAATTAAAACGCTAGAGATATGTCTTAATCGTTTCGAACGCCAATGTAATTAATTCTATAAATAAGAAAACGACTTCTCAAACATCACGGCAATTCGCCCGTTAACTCTTAGTTTCGCTGGATGTACTCCTATAAATACTCGGGTGATTTCAACGTGAGTGTGTGCCCTGGGGTATTTCATTCTTAGAAAAGGGGGAGGAAAGGCGATGTTTTGAAGTCGAGGGTTGAGATGTCCGAGGCGGTGAAGGGATGGAAGCAAAGAAAGGGGCAAGAGGATGCGAGGGTGTTATGGATTAAACGATGGGAGAGTGGGGTAGGAGTGTAGGCCTTCTATTTCGGAAGCTGTCCAATTCTCCTGGCAACGGCGCAGATTCCCTCATCCCACTATATTCTCCCTTCGCTTTCGGCGCCCTACTCTTTTACCCCTCCTCCCTGAGGTAGAGGGGAGGTCTCGCGTGGTTCAGGATGACCTTACTCTCAGTCACTCTCGCTTGTTGCAGAAGATAGGAAGGTTTTTTTTGAACAGTGCAGTGTTGAATTTTTCTCTTATGTGCGCAATCTTCGGGGACCCCCATTCCCTCTCCTCCGCTCCCCGTCCGCTAACTGGTGGCCCTCTTCAGTTGATTCCAACGCACGACCGTGGGCGCCGGACTCCTTTGTTTTCCACCGCCGCTCCTGTTGCTTCTCGGGCCGACGGCTCGATCCAATGTGCGGACCTCCCTTGGGGTTCGTGTGCTTTACGCGGAAGAGGTTCTTCCCATGATCGGTGCGCTTTCGAGAACGTTACGTGTTGACCTATAATTAAACGTGGCGGCAAATTAAGGTGCCCATAAGAGCTAAAGTGAATCACTGTCACCTCCCTTCTTCAGTTTGCGCCCAACCGAGTTTTGAAGAAGGCTACCAACGGCTAGCGGTGGTGTCAGTCAGCGCAAAAGCTTCTCTGGTTTCTGATTGTGTGGGCGGTGGCTCCATAGTCTATCCGGAAGACGACTTTGATGGAAGGAAAAACTTCAACCACGCCCTTTAAGGATCACCTCATCTCGTGGTAACTTCGGTTTTCTTCACGATCAGTTTCGTTTCTGTCTCAACGGCTTTCAACGCTGGGGTAGTTACAGGTGCACGTTTCGAAGAGAACGTCGAGTGACAGCTTTCCTATTCACGTCAAGGAAATAGCCTTTTCTACGAATTTGAATATTCTGTGATAAAAGAGTGCCCATGTTTTATTTCTCATTGTATTGCTACAACAGTTAGAAACCCGTCGGCTCTCTAGGAATCGGAATAAGACTGTTTTTCGAGTTTCCCTCTGCTTATTCACACGGTAAAAGAAAAACGAAAATGCCCTGCCTTAGTACAGAGGAAGGTAACGAAAAGAAGACAAAGGAGAAGAAGATAAAAGAAGAGAAAAATAAGGAAGAAAAGAAAAAGGAGAACAAAGAGAAAAAGGGCAAGAAGGAGAAGAAAGATAAAGAAAAGAAGGAAAAGACAATCAAAGATAAGGAAAAGAAAAAGGAAGATAAAAAGGATAAGGAAAAGAAGAATAAGGAAAAAAAGAATAAGAAAAATGATTCAAAGTGAGAATTTCTTTTTACTATTTTAAATGCTTTCTCTCGCAGTAGAACATTTTTGTTGCTAAGAGCTTCAATTCCACCTTTTCTTTCACAAAACGTAAAGAAAGGAGCATCCGCTTTCTTTTTAAGGTGCTCTCTTTCACAATCACACGTTTGCATTCTTAAATTCCTTCATTGCTCCACGAAGCACCATCTTGGTGGTTTTTATTTCGAGACTTGAGAAAAGACTTTATAGGTCGAGTTGCCGTTTCTTAACAGTCTATTTAAGCTTTTGACTTCAAAAGCTATGTTTCTGTCATAGGACATGCTTTTTCTCCCTGGTCGGTTGAAAGTAAACACGTTCAGTAGCCGGAAACAGATGCCCATTCCAACCTTTTGCTTTTGGGCTGAATTTAATGCAACGCAACCGTAACGATCGCACGTTGATCTCTAGAAAACTCGGCCAGTCAATTAATACTCCATTTTATAACGTTCCTATCTCCGATAAACGGAAGCATTATTATTTGCCAATCCAATGATTAAATCTTTATTAAATCAATCTTTCATATAATAATATTAAATTTACATTAATTAAATTTTTACGATTCTACAGATACGACTGTGGTATATAGAAACCGATATGTTTATGAACTTTAGGCAACTTCCTAGTAGTGAACTAAGTAATGTTTTATTGTTATCGGACTAAATCTAATTCATAACATATCCTATCTTTCTCTTCCTATTACCTTTATTGTTATAAAGAACGCTCCATTGACCTACTATTTCACTTAAATTACTTTTTCTTTTAAAAGAAATGTATTTATTTTAAAGAAGTATTTTATGAACCTTTAAGTGCATTTACTATTAGAAAATTTAAAAAAAATAAATTTGAAAAATTCTTTCATTAAAGTAAAGATCCGGTTTTCGAGGCCTTAAGATAAAATTATTTTAATTGATAGACTATCATACAATCCCTTAGTTAAAGTTTCTTTTCTATTCTCTCGTAAATGATTTCCTTCTTTTTGAATCAAATGCTCAAGAAGCAGAACCAAGAAAATTAGCTTTCACATTCGAAATCAATTGTATAATAAGATAGTAATTTATGTCTATCTTCTATGAACTGCTGATATATTTACCTGATATACTTACAAATACTCAAATCACTGCATATAATAATTTCTGTAGCAAGGAAAACAAAATATGTGAAATTCACAGGAACTATAAAATATATTGTTAGCATCAAAGTTTCATTTATAATAGTAATAATAATAATTCTTGTGATTGTCTTGTAATACTTTCTATTCTTAATCATTAACTTCATGTAAATTTGATTATACCCATATACTTATTCAGTTGTTGAATTTTACAGATCCGATCACTCGTCCTCTTCACCCCACGGTGTGGGTTCACCCTCAGGGGCCATCGGAAAGGTAACCTCTGTATCCTCCTCACTCTCATCTGCGTCTACAGCCACTGCGGCTGAGGCAGCAGCAACATCTAAGGTCCGTGTCACATTCTTCGAGAGTGAGAAACCGCATGTGGTGGTTGGCTCTCCGGAGCCCATAACGAACACCTTTGACGCAAACGAAGACCTAATTCAACTCCCACTGGATGCGCAGGGTTTGGCAAGTGGGTCTCAGCAACAGCAACAGCTGCTCCTGTTAGCCACTTCCACAATGACTTCCCCAAGCCCAATAGCTGTGCCTGCTTATGAACGCCAAATGAGGTAAATACAAGTAAATGTATACACTTTTCTCATTTGAAGAGTCTACTTACTTACCAGTATACTTCCAGATCTACATAATGAATTGGTCTTAAATTGTCATTTTCTTTCTATATTTCAGTTATATTTCTTAGATACATTTACATGTTGACAATTTTCTTTTTGATTTCCTCAAGCATAAATGAAAAATTAAAATGCAAAAAATAATCATCTGATTCTAAATTGATCCAGCAGGATTGTAACTCCCTCTCTTCAAGTTCTTATAAGCCATATTAAACTTTAGCATGTTCATTCAGATTAGGTCTCAATCATTTTTTTTCCTTTTCCAATTTGATTTATTTTTTAGAGTTTGATGTACCCAGAATATGCAATGAAATGACAATTAAGTATGAAATAATATAGAGTTATTAAATATAATTAACTAAATGGTTCATTGGATCTCCTTATTTGCCATATAATCAATCATAACTTGCTGTTCCATTCTTTTCTAAATTTAAGCAAATGCAGTATGAATAATATTTTTTTATGATTGCTTCACTATAGTAATAATTTATATTAGCACATTATAATGATTCTTCCCAAATAATTTGTTTGTAAAATAATTTATCTTTTGAAAAGAAAAGTTCTTAATAAAAAATATCATTTGCATAACTTTAGAGGTGAGGTATTAAAAATACTAATTTTTAGGTTGAAGGTAACAAGATTTGGTTTTAATCTTCCTTAATTTCTTCATTTGGAAAATGTTTGCTCTATGGTCTATGTTTATAGTAATTTTTAGAACATTGAAATATTTTATGCACTAAATATTTAAAGGTTATGAATTATTTCAATATTTAAAGAAGATATAAATGGGCTCAATCAAGTTAAAGCTTAAAATATTTTTACTGAAATTTATTTCAATTACTTACCAGATATTTCACTATTAAAGTATTTGTAACTACTTTGCCCGAAATGAATACTCTTCATGATAGCTCATCAATCTTTTAGTTCTATTGGTTGAGAAGGTAAATAAATTATCATTTCTATTTTAATACATATTGGTATTAGCCTTCAACCTATGTTCCAAAGGTCAATGCACATAGTTGCCAAATAATATCATTCCAAATAATATTTACACATTATCTGCTAAGAATCTACTTGCTAGGAGCTGCAAAATACTCACTGATATTTGACTGATAAAAGTTGTATAAACCAGTAGATTATATTTTTCATATTACTAAATCTGAAAAAAGATTGTATGATTTACTGGAGATGGTAAAATACTTATTGAAAGGAAGGTGAAAAATTTGAAGTGAAAAACTTTCTTTGACCCTCTTAGGCATTTCTAAAAAAATTTATTAACATGTTGTTGTTCAATGAGAATTAGCTAAATAATATTTAAAAACCTATAAAATCCCAAAACCTGGAACCTTTACTTATGGCTATAATCTTAAGAGAACATTTTATTACACTTCAGATAACAGTAAATACAGCTTCAGTCTTTTCATATGTGCAATCCAAGCCTATTAGGAATGCACTTCTAATAAATCCAGAATATAGTCTTAAATGTCAAATTTTATTTGTAAGCAAGGGAAATTTATGTACTTTATTTATCGCTCATTATTATTTATGCAGATGGATATTTTTCTTTGGTTCACTTCTCTACTCATTTTTTTCCATTTGGAAGCGTCTTTTTGAAACTTTATTGGAACGTCCCTTATTGCTCCACCCACTTCAAGATTCGATCGTAATATTTGTTTAATCATCTCATTGCCTCTGACACTCCATAATTTGCAGATTGCAATAAATCTACTCTGAAATCACTGAATCGTACGAGTTCCATCTCTTCAAAATCCCGTTACTGAAACCCCCTTTTGTCGTTTAGTGACTCGCTATTCAACCACGTACGATAAACAACAGCCGAATTCAGTCTTCCTCATTCAAATGAATCCGTTATTATTATAGTAACCATACGGGGATGTGTGTTGTCCGTCCTTGAAAGGCTTTTCCGTCCGTTCTGTTAACGGTATAGTGCAGACGTGGTTTAAATGTCTTAAAAGCTACTTGAGTAACATTGACTTACTTATAAATAAAACCAAAATAAGTTTTCTTATTTAATTTTCTTGAAATCTAAAGTGATATTTCGTAAAATTGTCAGTTTATGTGTAACTTTTCTCAGGCTCTATTTTATTTCTTGTAAATCTTACGAAAGTGCTGGCAATATGTACTACTCATGATCCACTTCTTTAATAATATTTCTGTATATATTATTCCAGAATCATGATTGTCTATCACTGGTTTAGTTAGATATTTCTAAACAGGGATTATGGTTTATTTTAGCATCAACTGTGTTGCACGGTGACTTTGGTTGGCTGTAGAATAGTCTGAAAATATTTTACAGTAAAATATTTATTAAGATGTTTCTTCGTAGGATTTTTGTAATTCTTAATCTTCTCAAAAATGAAAAAGTTTCTTGATCCGTAGGTATGTTTGGAGCAGGATATTCGTTGGATGGAATGGAAAATCCTTATGGAGTTAAAAAAAATCCGTAGGAGTTGAATGCATTTAAAATATTTTTCATAATCCCACTTGATTGAAATCTAATTTTTTCTAAAGAGGACTAACGGTCCGATTCCATCACATGTCCGATGCACAAATCCTGTTTCAGCAGATGAGTTAACGGAGCTATCAATTGCTATATCAACTGACTTAATAAGACTATGGTACTGTTCGAACTTTCCGTATTAATTTATAACTTAAACTCACTTGTATCGAAAGTAAATTTAAAGCTCACTAGTTGTTCAAGACCGTGTTGTATGCTCCATTTCTTTTCTCCTCCTACGAACAATTTTCCAGTTCATATTTCTAATGAAATTCTATTTTAACAGCTGAATGAAACTTAAAAAGCAAAATTTACCAAAAGGTTTCATGGAGTGAACTCATTATGTCATAGAAACCCGGCAATTTCCTTGAACGAGCTTCTACGCTCATCGCCATTGCACGCTGACGTCAACAGTCTGAATAATTGCAATCCTGAGAGGAAGCTAAATGGAGCTTTTCTATTTGGCCAATTCCTACAGATTAGCCATGCTCCCCTTTCTAAGCATGTCTCGCCCTCTGTAACCGTTTTACTTATCACGTTTCCCGTTCAAGTCTTCCCTCATTTCTTTACTCGGACATCTCCTATTTCTTCCACATTATCTTTCATCACTTGTTCTCATGGGTATTACTTTCCTCCCTCAATTGGATTCACATCGTCAAGAAGCGAATGACGAGGTATTCTCTCTTCTTGGTCTAATTATTGGTCAATTGGTCGCAAGGATGTTCTAGTGATTAGATTCTAGGAACATAATCTTCTCTCTATAATTGGCTAATATATAATATTATCGTCTCGGCTCTAAGATAAATGTATATTTTTATCTAAGGAAAAATGTATAACATATTTCGGAAGCTTATAAATTTCACAAAAATTGGACTAAATAAAATAAGTTGTAATTTCGTTAAATTAATTTTCATCATCATCAATTTTTCATTCTACTTTAGCTTCTTTCTCGAGATAAAAAGAAAGCCTCCGATGAGAAGATTGGAAGAGGTTTAAATACTTGTAGTTTTGCTGAGTAAAGAGGTTGATTGAATCGGAACAAGAATTTCTGGGGAATTTCCTCTTAGCGCATTAGATAAATGTGTAACCACTTTCAGGGGGTAGAACTAGTGGTATCTTCCAATCACCCATCAGCTGTTCAAACCATAAAAGTGTTTTAGTTGCAGGAGGTTAAGGGAGCTTTTTTGTTTTTCTTGATCTAATATTAAGACATCGATCCAGAAAAGGCAATTAGAATCCCTTATGTAACTTAAATTATGACTGTAGCAGAAAATAAGGTTGGTCGGTATTTCTTTTTAAAAAATTTCGCATGATCTGATGAAATATATTTATATGCATCTGCTCATTCATTTATGCAAATTATCGATTTATAATTACATCATTATGAAAAGTTCACCCTAAAAATTTGACTTTAGTTGGATATATCCAGAGCGCAAGAATTCAAAAATTTTCTTTTTTTAAGAATACTGCAGTGCGCTGATCTTCGAATATTCGTGCCAATATTTCTTTCCTCCACTGGCGCATCTTTTCTCTTAATACTTAATCTCTAAAAGCAAACCACGAACAGCAAATCAAAGTAACATCTTGTGAACTTGTCATGTATTACGTTGTAGAAAAACTTGACGTTGTAGCTCTTTCATGTTTGAATATGCATACATGTAGAAAACACTGTAAAGGTTTTTTTTCAATCGTACAATAATTGACAGACATTAAAAATGGAAAATTATCCAAACCTTAATTTTATAAATTATTCAGCTCCGTTAATGAGACAAAATATTACCTTTATTAATAAAATAAAGGAGTAGGTAAATATTGGTAATTTTTAATTTTTCAGATTTCATGTAATTCACTTAATAGCTGAAATTTTCATTTTGTGAGGGAAACTTTACTGTTAGTAAATTTCCGAAAATAAAAATGCATTCCTCCAATCCTCCTCCATAATTATAAGAACACTATCTCCGTCTCCTGATTAGCAAGTTTTTTTTCCTCTTATTCCCTTTGATTAACGATGATATTTCTTTTTTTATTTATCAAACCAAATTTCTGCAACTGCTTTTTCAAACAAAAATATTTTTGTTATTATTCTTAAAAAGTTAATTTCTTAAAAATTCTTACTGGTCATGCTTCATATAAATAGTTATTGCTATTGTTTTTTTAAAATTTTTATATTCGTTAAAATTTATGAATTTATGATTTAATCTTAAATGAAATCTCTACCTCACGCAAAGATCGCCGATTACAGTTTCTCAAACAGCTGATAGTTGAAGCAATAACTCCGAAACAAGCTTTAAATCGATTAGATGTCGCTGTTCTTTCCATTCACAAGCACTCTATTGTTTATTCTGAAAATGCTCTCTAATAGAAAATATATTATTCCAATTTTGACACGGTCTCTCTTTATTTGCCCTCTTTCCAACGTGACCTTTTCAGAAGGGGCGACTTTTTCACCTTCACTAGCGAAACTCTCAACGGCTAAGAGTTACGTTTTGAAGAGAGAAACGGGCGTAAGGGGTTGTCGAGAAAGCCACTTTTTACAGATGCGGTGATGAGAATGTGCAAAATAATATGCTTGGACGAAAGAGTAAACGTCGTAAAGGTGAACATGTGGCAACAACGTCCGTTGGTTTGGGCCGACGACGCCCTGCGTCGGTGGGGGAGGTATTTAGAGCGTTTGGATACGAATGGGTTTACTCAGGAATGACAATAGGTGAAAGAAGTTCATGTGGAATAATACATTATCCGCTCTTTGGATTGTGATGCTATGGGGTTTGACTTCTAGAGGTGAACGTATGGTTTCCGAATATTTTCATGCATGCGTTTCTCCGCGTAGTCAATGAAACGTTTAAACGCATCTGTACCCAAAGGTTTTGCGGTAGCCTAAGACCTATCCAGAAAAATAATTTACTTGAGTTGAATCGCGTACAACAAGAGAGACTTTTGCAGGCGTAGTTTCAAGTTTCAGACAAGTATCGACTCGTTAACTTACCAAAATGTATGACTCAAAGTATATTTGCAGTATTGATAAAATATCGATAAACTCATTTTACAGGTAAATTTTACTCTATAATTTTATGGAAATCAAAATATCTAATTTAGTTGAACTCGTCGTGCATATAAATAAAAAATATCTTCTACCATTCTTTTCCTGAATGCCAATCACGCGCTTCTAAGTGATTTATTTTAATCCTTTTCTTTAGGATAATCTTTATAGGCACTGTCAAAATCATGGCCGAATTTTCCCAGTCTCGCTGTTCCCGTCTCAATCGATGATGAGGGGGCTATGAGCTATCTATAGCCTCTTCGATATTACCCCTCCCTCACACCCCTCTCCATTCTATCGGATTGACCGTATTAGGCTACCAAAATTAGAATAATTCACCAAAATCTTATGGAAACAAAGTTCCAGCTTTACTTGCTTTTCGTCAAAGAGAAACTTAGAATCCTTTCGTGAACTGACCAATATATTTTTCCGATACACCTTTAAAATCGAATAAGTAAACTTTCCTAGCTCTTACGACTTAGAATGAAAGCGAGCATAATCCGAAAGTAATATTTATTTATTTTCGTATCGAAATGTATTAATTCGTATATAATTCGTTAAATCTATATTAAGTGTCCAGTAAACAACATGAAATTTATAAATGAACACCATGAATATTTGTCAATCCTGGAGATGTCGAAAGAAAATTCACTTGAAAATTAGTTTCTCGCTTCAATCGGTTAGGATAAAAGTGAAATGTTCAGAGTATTATGCATGGGAAATTTTTAAAACTTCTTATCCACTAAATAAAAGAAACGACAATATTTTTGGAAACTTGACCCAAACGAAGAGACATTATTTTTAACGAGTGTGTGTACGGTCATAATAACAATAGGAAATTTATAATATACAGGGATCATCTGAAATATTAATAGGCCAAAACCGGTAAAATTTTGACTACAATTTGAAAAAGATTTTTACAAATAATGCCCAATTCTCCATTAATTCGGCGATCATTCCCTATCACTGTACGAGTATTTGGTCTTTCCTTCAATTTTTTTTTTAGTTTTCTTGTCATCTACCTCAGAATTTCCAATAAAAAATAAACAGCAATAAGCTTTATTTACTTAAGAATATTGTGTATGAAATAAAAGACGTTTAAACTTTGGATTTACTTTTAGTCATTCGGTAAATGATGTATGTAAACATGTCAATGACGACACGATCTCCGAAATCCAGCGATTTCAGTCGGTTATTTTCATACCATACTGGCCTATTACCTCCACTCTTACTCGAAAGAAATGATCCAATTTTACTCCTAATTAAAATCGATGTCCTATTCTTGATGTTGATTCTTTGATATCATTATATAAGTATGAAAAGGCATTGTTTCTCTTTTTTCCTCTCCTTTCTCTCCAGAAGTGCGCTTAACATTCTCTCTTAGTGGGAGAGTCTGACTGACATCATCAGTGAGACATTCCTCTCAATAAATCTTGGAAAGCATAAAGAGGTGCACCACTTATCCCAGTCCTTCGACAACCCTCTCCCACTAAACCCCCCTGCACATTTCTCCCAGAGCCCTTGAACCTGGAGGAATCGATTTTAGCGTGCGTACGTGAGCCCTCCAATTCCTTCCCCCTCCTCGCGCCTTCCCCTCTCCACGACTTTTATTCCCGTGCCTAAAATGTGCTCTTTCCGTTGAAGAGTTGTGATCTCCCCTAAAAAGGGAGAAAACCAGCAATCTGTAATCAGAAATTAAGGATATCACCTCCTTTCGAGATGTAACGCTTACTAACTTGAAAGTCTTGGTATACGTGTGCGAGTGCTGTAGCGTTAGTGCTTCTTTTCTCTTGACTGTGAAATTTCATTCATTCTGTTTTCCCAGTCAGTATTAGGAATCGTTACCATTTATTGTCGCCCTCAGAGATGTCTTGATTTTATTGTTCGAAGCTGCATGTATACCAAAAGCAATTTCTTGGTACCGAGGACGGTGCTCGTTCGGAAACAGCATTGGAGGTGAGACCTAAGATGTGCCTGAATAGCGGAGAAATGAGTACTAATCGTGTGGAAAGATCGTGCTTTCAGAAAATGAGTTTGGGTGCTAATGACTCTCCGGATACCAAAGTGGAATTTTTACCCATATTCGAATAAGGGTATCGAAGACGCTTTACGATTGAGATTTACTTTCTCATATATTTTGTAGAGTTATATACTCGCTAATGTGACAAAGTAATAGCGGACAGTTATTTATAACTTTTATTGGAGAAGTATATCCTTCCATCGAATGGCTCTCGTCCATATGAACTGCTCTGCGCGCACCATGTAAATAGGTCAAGAATATCGAGCGAGTGGCGAGGTTCTACAGCTGTGAAGAACAATGGATGCAGGGAAAGCACTTTTTATGAATCCTTGTATTTGACAGTATTGCGATTTTTGAGAGGATATTATGTAAAAGTAAGGTTATCGATCAGGATAGCTCCGGAATTTTCCCGATTTCGGAACCACAGTTTTCTCGATACAAGACTTTTGTTTGATATTTTACTGGTGATTTCTGGTGCAATCTTCAAATTAGTTCAGTGACATGAAGGGGTTGATTTACGTAGAAATAGTCTAGAGTTGAGAGTCATCCTAGAAAGTAATGAAGTACTAAGGCTCCTGTCACAAAAAAGTAGAGAAACACTATACTCTGCGGTTAATTATTTGCAAAATATACATTTTGGATAAAGCCTTAGGTCATATGCCGGCGGAGTAGAGGATAAATTTTGCCACCCTAAGCTTGTGTATCCTCTGCTAATAAACCCTCCCGCATTCCGATTGCTTTCCCTTTAAATTGTACTCAGTGCAGCAAACATTGAAAGTTTCTATCCTTCCTCTCTTTCCTATCTTTTGCAAACAACAGATCGGTAGCAAAAAGTCTTTTTAGTATCCATCGAGTAATTCAAAAACGACTCTGAATGAAATCCTAACGTTATGAACAACACGTCCCTCCGTTGGAAGATATCCAAATGTTTTCGAAAGGGAACAGGTGAAAATATGCCTCCTTTTCGGAAAACTTTCCTTCAAGAAGTATAGAGAGCAAACTCTGGCTACCCTCCCTAAGGCGCCCAAATTTAGACCCCGCGATAGTGCGGCGCCGCTAGCAGCCCCGCAGCACCAGCAGCGAGCATTACCGGAAAGACGGCAGTGGGAGGGGAGGGCCGCGGAGGGGACGAAGTCCCGACTGATTCATTGACGACTCACGATCCGCCGACGGCAGGACCGCCGGAACAAACCCTAAGGGTGCTCCCTTTCCTCGTGACATCGCTCTGTCGTACCTTCATCGCGTTCGATAAAGGTTGGCGTGACGGTGGCATATCCTACCGGGGAGACGGAGTAATTGGTGGTGCTTCGTCGAGGAATGCGGGAAGCGCAAGTTTTCTAAAAGTTGTACGGAGGGAGGGTCCCGAGAAAATTCGCGGACACGCTCCCTCCCGAAACGTGCTCGATCGCCCTTAAAGTGTCTTTAGTGTTTACCTTCCTCGGTCGAAGTCCAGACTCGAAAGCGAGGGCGATCGTATTGATCCTCGTGGGAAGAAGAAGAGTGCAAAATTTCTCAAAGTGCCGAGATCTTTACAATATTCATCGATGAGCCTGGTTTGGTGGTACATGTGAGAGAGTGGTGGTGGTTAAAATTGTGGCACTTGTTCGTTGCCATCATCGGATTCTGTTTCGGCGGTCGGACGATGTCGGCTAGCCACGGTGGGATATTATATTATGTGGTGAAGGTGCCGCGGGCGGAAGCCTCTGGTTCTTCGGCTGCTGGTCGCTGCACGCCGGTTGTGCATCCCGTTAAAGGCACGATAAGGTTCGTTTAGTTTTTGACCAACTTTAAAAGAGATGCTGTAAATTTCAACGCCGGATAGGCGAATGCGTAGTTGCCAGAGAACGGGAGCTTTATAAACGTTAATTTCCGCTCTAGTTGGTCAGCGATTGGATTCACCTGTAGAACGCATTGGGATGCAAAATAACACCAGCGGCAATGTGGAGCATCCTTGTTTACTCTTTTTGTTAACCCGATCGATAACGCAAATTCCAGTTGGAGGAATTTCGAATGCTGGAGCGAAAAATATTTTCTTGGAAAGAATTACTCCTAGGAGACCGATTTCCGGTCTCGCAATTCAAATTCGCCCGAACCACTGCGCCTTCTCTTTTGTGGCGTAATTTCTCCTTAGCCGTCATTTATTATTTTAGCTTCACTTTCCCAGTGATGCACTCGAGTATTTATAGACTCGGAATGTCCAGGAAAGGAGGCGAAAGATGTAAGGCGTTAGTGTACGGTTCATATGTGCAGCTCAACTACATTCTACGAATACAATAACGAAAACTGAAGATTCCTAAATCGATGATTATAGACAGAATCTTTATCATATATAAAAGTGAAATTTTATTTTACTAGAATTAGGATTGTGGTTTACTTTCAGGTATTCACAACATTTATATTTATTGGTGATTGGTATTATTGAGGAATTTTATGGGATTGTCGTTTGGTGGAAACTTGGGAAAAATTGAATTAAAGTTTAATTCTAGGAATGTGATAATAACTTTCCGTACCGTCAGCGATTTGTTTTCTCCTATTATTTCAAATGGAATATTTATAAAGGTAACGAATCGCAATTTTTTTGGTAGCATTGATAGTAGATTAAATACAAAAATCAATAGCTTCCTGTAAGTCGATATCCAAAGATACATTTTTTAAATGAGTATATTAATATCTCATTGTTCCATCTTCTAATATATATTCTCTCCATTGGAAGGAGAAAGATTTGGGAATTTTTAAGAGTGGAATTTAAAAAAAATCCATTTATTAATCCATCCATTAATATAGAGGAAGAAATAACTCATAGGTTATGTAGAATACATGAAAAAATATTTGACCGATAGGTGTTAAAAATGATTCTGCGTCGCTGTGGTTTCCACTGACATTGAAATATGCATCACCGCGCTTTAGTAAAATAACTAGGTTAATTGAAGTATCGACCGCGTCCCCTGTTCGAATGTGCTTTCCGACAAGTACACCGAAGAAGCTTTAGTGTGTGCTCGCAGCGTACTCAACAAATCAATCGCTTGAAGGGTAATACTTTGGAAAGAAAGAGCTGTATTGTTATATGCCGCTTTTGATTTATTTTTAACATTTCTCGATGAACGAGTCGTAACTTTAATAATGATCAAGAATATGAATGGCATTTAATTCGCAAATGTTGCTTAGACTATGTAAGGTGAATGGAAATATTTAAGGTAAAGTAATGAACCAAGTTTACCAAGGTATTATTTTTTTGTTATCGAATAGAAGATAAAAAATATTGTATGAAATGAAGCTCTACATAAATCATAAATTCAATGAACGTCATTGTACCAAATCGGAAAAAAATTCCCTGGTAATCCTGCATTCCGCAGAAATGTTCATCTTATATTACGAATGATTAAATTTGTTCCAATCATTTCAGATAACCTCGGTAACAAATAGGAAAGTATAGTAGTTGAAATATTCGTTTTCAATAGTTTATATTCTCTATTAATACTAATTGAATTTGTGTGAATTTGTGGCGGAAGGTAATGAAACAAGCGTTCTTGGTGTTAAAATGTTCCCATTTCTTGTCTATTTGATCTCGCTACATTCGTAAGCACGCGCTCAGTGTTATGCAGAAGCTCATATTGGTGCAACCGTTGGCTCATCCAGCGCTCACCTGTCATCGTATCTCTTTTTCCAGCGTCGGCACTAGGGAATGTTTCATAATGAGGGAGATGCGCTCGGTCGCAAGGTCGATCGGTCGTTTTTCTCATTCCCCTCTGCTCCTTATTGCGAAACATAGCCTATTCACGATGCTTCAGCGACTGCATCCTTCCCCACCACATCCCCAACTGCGTTTGAAAATCATTCATTTTGTCACTTCTTTTACTTCCCTTTGTTAGGGTGGAGTCGCATCCCTCTATCTTTTGGTAAAATTAATTGTGGAGGGCGTTGGAGACTCTCGGGTGATGATGGGCGTGTTCACTTTTCCTCTCCGTAGCGTGGAAGCTCATAAATCTCTAAATTGATCCTGATTTTGGTTTCGAATGTTAGCCTTGAATCGGAAACTTAATTCGCGGTTCCTCAGTTAATTGGTGATGAAAGGCAGATGCTAAACATGAAATCGGTATGGGGAGAAAGTTTTGAGTATTCTCGCATGTTTTTCATCCGATTGATTTTTAATGGAGCGCAGATATTTTCTAATCTTTTATGTTCTGATGGCATAAAGCTTTTCGAAAATGGAAGGTAGCCATGTAATTACGAAACGGAATAGCTTTCAGGAAAACATTTTGTGGCAACATCTCTGTTTGAAATCTATCAAGGTAATGATCAATGGTCTGTTAAAATGAGTTAAAAATGATTTGGCTTCATCTCAAACAATATTCATCATGAAAAACAGTAATAATGAAGATTGAAAATTTCGTTTGTCGTATACAAGATAAATTTATGTTTAGGTAGCAGAAGCGCATCTCGTCTAAGTCCCTGTTTATTACCCTTTGAACTTTTGTCTTATTGACACAAGTCAGGTTAACTGTTTCATTAGCGGTAAAGTAGGACTTATTTTCAACTTGCATTTCGTCACTGAGATGTTGACAAACTTGCACGTTGGGCTTTGTGCAGCTTCCACCCTCTTTCTTCCCCCTCTTTCACCAGTAATCGGATTTTGCGTTGCATGCCAGGATTTGGGTCTTCAAATTAGATAGACGAGGTGAGGCGGCTCTTTATACCGATCATCTATGGAATGATGCTTTATTTTCCTTGAAAAGACTCTGTTTCAAGGTGAAAGCTTCAAACATAATATTCACCACCAAAATGAATATTTTGAAGTTTATAAATGCTTTGATTGTTGAATTTCTTGATTCTTATAATCTTTTGACTCCTTTCACTTGAAGTAACTCACTTGCATGCTGAACATCTTATAAAATATTGTAATTCAGAATTTTTTCTTCATTCAATAATTTATTTATTATTTCGAATTCTTATGTTAATATGTAATTTATGTAATGTAAATATTATGTAATAATTTACTTCCTTACTTTGATTCAGACATCGATCATGAATATAAAAAGAAAGCTAGAAGTGACAAAATCAAGTCATTGCATATTTATTTCTATTTATTTATTTATTATCAAAGATCGCAAAAATATAAACTTTCTGTGTATATTCACACCCCCTGAGAGGAGAATTTCCTCCTCAGCTAGGATTTAAACCCGGGACCTCATCATTAGATTAGCATGCTGCATTCCACCAAAAAGACCGGCGGAATTCTAATAATAATATTGTGTAACTTTGACATTTTCCTCTGGAAAATATTCAACATAATATAATTTTTTCTATAGCATCTTAAACAAAAGAATCAAATTATTATTTTTCATACAAAGTTAACTAGTTATCATTCAACTATTGTTTCCCTTAATCGCCTAACATTTGAAACTCTATATGTCCCACCTCCATCAATTTTTTCGTGGTTTAGAATACTCATTTCTCTAGAATATTATTCACCAACTTGTGAAAGCCAATACCAATTGTTTGTATAATTAGAATTATTAACTAATTAGAATCTTTTCATTAATTTTAAAATTTTGTTTTTCATTTATTTCTGGTTTCAATATCATTCATTCATATGCTCAATCTCTTACTTAAAGATAGCATATTGTGTGACAGTTACTCCCTTTCTAGCATAATTCTATTTGAATAAGTTGATACCTTTTTTGGAAGCTGTATTCTTAGTTTTCCAATTTCCTGTTTTTATTTTTTCACCAATTTTTCCTGTGGTTGTGTAGAAACCTTAATGATAATTTTGAGGCCAAACTCCAATGACCCTTAAATTTTTATGGATAATGTTGGCCTTTTTACTATCCTTGTATCAAATACAAGTTATTATGATTATGGCTGTTACACACAGTTTTTAAATTTGGGTTCATAGCTTTGGATATTAGTTTGATTCTCAGATGCATATGTAAACATGAAATTTGAAATATCCTCCTATCTCTTGTCATAATACAACATTTCTTTTGACCTGATTCCTCAAAGCATTCAAAATAGTTTATAGTATAAGACTATGTGATAAGGAATATAAGTTTTTTTACATTTTTTCAATCATAATTATGTTTCACTTGGACTATATTTAAAGATGTGTTTTATACAAAAATAAAATACTTGGCAAATGCAAATCTTATGTTTGTAGAGTACAGCATTTAAGTAAACTTGCATTCTCAATGTAAAATGATTTGAAATTAATTCATGTTTGTTTAATTTTGCAATAAATTAATATAGTACATGAACTAAAGGGTTGTCCCCTGTAACAGTTAAAAAGTAATTGACTCCGGTGACAGACATAAAACTGATTGAGATATTGCAATAAAATGTCTTGTTAACAATAGAAATTAATGTGCTTGTTTAATAAACTTGTGATGTGAATGATCAGCAAATAAAAGTGACTAATAAATAGCTTATTTTCTTAAACTTCTAAATTTTTTTACTTATTTTTAAAGCAACGATAGCGGATGGGACAATCCTTTCCAGCCTGATGGCGACCTAAGCCGAGAAGCAGATGAAATTGTGGAACTAATTAAGGGAGGAAAACCAATTACTCCAACTCCAGGAAGTGTTGCACCACCAATTCCTTCTACAGGTGACACCACTGATGGCATACCTTCTACTCCTCCTGGCGTACACAATGCTACAACTGAAAAGTCAGCTGTGTCCCAGGTTAACTCTGTTAATCCAGCTGATGGATTGAAGCCTCCAGTCAGCCCTAAGGAAGGAACTGGAGCAAATGGAAATGCAGCCCCTACTACAGTCACGCCTAATAAGGGAGCACCTTCATCTGTAGAGGTACAGAGAGGCCATGTACCACCAGGAGATGCATGCCAGGTAGAGCATGTGGTGCTTAAGAAGAAACCTAAGTGCAAGTGTTGCGTGATTCAGTAGAGGGGCTATGCAGCATGAATCAAAGAGACAGCTGTTGAGTCGTCCTATACCGCCTTGCGCTGCTTTGCCCACTTTCTTACTACTCCCAAAGCCCCTTCTAAAATTATCTGCCAAAATGAGCAGGAACCAATGCAGTCACTGCTAAAAGAAGATATATTTGACCAATGGGAACTTATGTTTACCAGGAAGAAAGAGGGCTGAGGGGTGTTAAATATCTGTGTTCTTGCAAGTGTTGGACTTAGAAAGAAAAAGGTATGCTCTCCTTATGGAGAAAGACTTTTCTTATTGGGACCGCAAATCCGATTGTGTTATAAACCATGGCACCCTCTCATTGTGTAAAAAAGGAAAAGAGCACCCAGTTTAAAGGAAAAGGTGCTAAAAGATGAAAAGAAAAAATGGTCTTTCTGTATATTATTTTTTAAATTTCATCTATTAACTATTATTATTGATTAGCATTGCAGATGCCTAATGAAGTGTGGTGTATCTTTTTTATTTTTAATGTAAAAACGAGGGATAACTAAGTGATCTGGAGCAGTAATTTTTTTAACAGAGCTGTAGTGGGGAATGAGATTTCACCATCAGCATGCTTTTTCATTTATATTCTTCTTCTCCTTTAAGGAAAAGGAGCAGTTTGTACTTGTTGTTGCTATCATAATCTTAATGCAGCTGTTATTGCTCCTGTCCTCTATTTGCTTGACCTGGCAGAGGTGTACATCCCTCATGGGTTGTCTGAAAAGTCTAAAGATGTTGAAATTAAATCTGAGGAATGCACTTTATGCCTTAATTTGCGAGCCCTGCTTGCTCGCATAAGTTGGATGCACCCAAAATACGACCTGATGTATAAAGGCCACCTTTGAAAGATAAGATGGTGCTGCCATGTCCTAACCACGCAAACCTTTATGCTCGTGTTTTCAGGATGTGTGAATTTCAGAGTTCAATAAAAAAGAAAGTGGTAGCTATTATAAAAAAATAAGTGGACTAGTGAACTTTTACTGAAAATTATAAATCAGTGATTTTAGACACAATTTTAACTAAAAAAGAAAATGCATGAAGGAGAAATTTTATTGAATGGCAAGGAAGAAAATCATTGCAGATTTTATATTTGTTTCCCCTTTGTCTGGTAGTTGGTGTTCATACCAAAAACAGACTTACTATGCTTCAGCGTGGTTGTATATTTGATATGAAAAATATATCTTTGAAACTGTATTACTGGCTTTTCTGCAAACTGTTCCCTTTATTTGTGGTCCAAGTTTTTATATGTTTATTGAGATACCCTTGAGGCCCCAATGTTCCCTTAAACAAGGAAGCACAAGGTCACCTTTGATAACTTATGGGAAAATATGCTTTGTAAGAATTTATGAAATTGTATTTAAATACAGAACTGGAGGAAACTAATTAATGATTGAGATAAAATCACTCACATGACAATTTCTATATGAAATTACAATAGCCTTAGATATTATAGCCCATTTTTGATAAACAAGTATTGTTTTAGATATCATTTGTATAAATTCTGTAAAAGAAAAATCATATTTTTGTTTTATCAAGTTTCTCCCTCAGCATTACCATTGGTTTAAGTAAATCTTTCTTTATAATTCCTTATAAAAACACTATTTTGTATAGCAATATGAAAAGTAGAAGGTAATCTATCAATGTATATATCAAGATGCAATGTATGATATATACTTAAACTGATGTAGAAATATTTTTATATAACATTCATTTAAAGTGAACTTTGTTAGAAGCCTGTTTTATTTAAATTTTGTTATTAAACAAAGCAAACCAAATAAAGTGGAAGTCCCATTTTTCATTTGGTTGAAATTTTTTTATATTAATGAATCAATATATGGAATGCCTTTCAATTAGAGGAAAATTTTGTTCATATAAAATCATTGAACTTAGTTTTAATTTTTTTAATGCCATTTATCATGGAGACCCAATTCAATATCTTATGCTATGTTTGATTTAAGTAACAAGTATGCATATGTTCCATATCAGTACTATCCAAAGTTATTAAAGACTGACCTTGACTTCTGTAATAATTTGCATTAATTTGAACTATCTGTTCAAATGTCTAACTTATGCTGATAAAATCTAGGTTTGTAAATTGTCTTATTCAGAATACTATATTGTCAATACTTTGAAGGAAATGTTGGATAGTACTATAATCCTTCATTTGAGGTAGCTTATTTAATTACTAAGGTAAGAAAATGCATCTATATTATTACATGCCCCTACATAGGTGTAGACTGTATATTGTTTAGGGGTTTAGGTATACTTGAAACTTCTCCTAGGAAAGAGATAAATGAAAAAATGTAAGGAGACATGATACCTGGATAGTAGTAACAAGAATTTATGCCTGTTTTACTTTTTAAGTTATGATCAAGAATTACCCTTGGAGAGAACGATGCTCCTGAATCTGAATAATTAGTTGCAATGCAGGTATGAAATAAACGCATCTTAAACATAAATACGAGTGGAGAATATGAGGAAGACAATTAGTCCTCGGATACCAAACTTTCTTAAATTTCTGATGGTTAGTTTCTTAAGAATAATTAACTTATAACTGAATTGGCGCTTGGAAAATTCAATCCGACTGATAGTTATTATAATTACCAAAACTCTTAATCCAACCAAAAATAAAAATCGAGCTGACAGATGGTAAAGAAAAGAGCATTCTTAAAGTACAATTACATTTATTTACAGAATGATAAACATTTTGTTTTAACAGTTCTCATAGACGGCGATATATGTGACATGGCACTCAAGGTGTTAAATACGTCTTATAGCTAAATCAATCCTTCTTTGTTGCATATTTTAATGGTACCTGGGTACTTATGACGGGAAACTAATCTTAGCCGTTTAAGATATTTTTTACGCTTTTTAATTTCTATGTATAAGTTACACACAATCGTGACATTTAATACGAATGCTCCACCATCGTACGTTCTTTCTTGCTACATAATTTCTCTGCGAGACTATTAGAGACTTTAGAGTGACTCTTAAATCAAGGGCTAATTCGCTAAGAATAGTATGGAGTTGCGGATCAGGTGACAAACATACTGTGTCTGATGGAGACTTCAACGCTGGCCGCAGATATTCCTGAGGTATGACATATTCAGTAATAATTATTCGTGGTTAAGACATTCCCGTGGCAACTTGCATTTGATTGTTCAGTTGAAGTTCACTGAAACTCATGATATAGAACGCAGGTATTTCCGTCCTTCACTGATCTTTATGTTATGTATCGGAACATATATTTTTTCTTCTCCAACGTTACGGAGGACGTTTAATATCTTGCCTGTGAATACGATTTTAATGCTACAAGTTTATAGAATCCCTTTGATTTTGCAGTATGTTTGCCTTTGTGCTATAAGATTCTAACCACCTCAGTCAACTCGTCACTTTCAGAGCGACTCATTGGCAGTTCCAGTGAGTTTGAAAATCTAATAAAAGCCAAGGTTAAAAGGTTTCAGTACCTATAAAGTAAGTTTCTTGAGAAAGGAACAATTCTTTCGGTATTTCGTACCTTTAATCTGGAAGATGAATTTGTTTGTAATGAGACCCGTTGATTCAGAATACCTTTATTTATGATTGTGAAGACTATAGCTACTTTCTTTATGCCGCCATTGAATTAATGGGCTGCACATTATAACTAGCATAGAATATAGCCTACTCTGAATTGGTCTTCTTTTTTGGAAAGATGGGCAACTCTCTTGTTTGCCACCATAGGAGCAATCCATGCAAGTCCAGCAGGAGCAATTATTTTATCTAGTAATTGCAATAAATTTCCTTATAATGATCAATAGAAAGAAAATTAAATACATTAATTATCTCCTAATCGCTATAAAATATTGATTACAGAAGAATATAGTATTATCAAATACGCTCCAATTACACGTGATACATTCTAGAACTTAATGGGTCTAAAAAAAGAGCAAAACAATATTTTCATTTTTTCTTATTTAACTTATTCTTTCCAAATGCTCAAAACATTCCAAGAATTTGATCTATTACAACAAGGTACTAGTACGTACGTAATAATCCCAATACTATCCAGAGTACTTTTGACACCTTTTATTATTTTTCTATCTCCCAAGTGAATTGAGGTACACTTAATTATCATTAGATAGCTGAAACAATTTAATGATTTCCTGAAAGGGTATGACTTAATCAAATAATTGAAGAACTCACTTTATTCTAAAATAGCTGCTTGTCAGAACTGTTCTTGATGGATTTCATTCTAGAGACCCAGTTATTTATTTTAAATAAAAATAAAAGTATACAGATACATTATTACTAAGAGAAAAAGTAATGTAGTACACTGCAGGGAGACATTTATTAAATAAGAAAAAAATAATTTACATAAATGGCAGCTTGAGTTGCTTTTGTCATTATACACAGAAATCAATTAACCTTTCATAGACATATCCAAGGAGACAGTAACAAAGTAAGGGTGATAGTAACATAAAAGATCTATAACTTAGGGACAATGGACAGTGAACATAATAATGTACAATTTATGAAATTCATCCATACTTATAAATATATAAATGTTAAAATAATAATATTACAGTTTAAGTAAGACAAAAATATACTGCAAAAGTCAGTAAATTTTGACAATAATTGACCATTGTATGAAAAAATCACAACTTTTGTATTACTTAAATACAATTAGAAATCACATCATAATTGAATGTCATTTAAACTGGTATTAAACTGAACACAAAATAGTAATACACATGTTTACATAAATATATATTTACATAGACAAAGTGAACATCACAGATATAAACAGGCTACTTTACAATTGGCCACCATGTCTGAAGATAGCTACCAAATAAAAAATTACACACTTATTGTGATACTATGTCAAACATTTAATACTGATAGAAATCCTCAATGGAAGTGGTCAAACAATATTCAGTATCATTAAATCACAATACAGGATTGGCAAACCAATTGAAAGAAGCCACAGTCCTTGAAGTTACATACATTCTAAAAGGCTACATTTATCATAGATAAACACTTACATAAAAGTTGAAAAAGTATACAATAATACTGCCATAACATTATATGAAAATCTGTATTTTAATAGTAACATTAATTTCTTTAGTCTAATCCACTCTATTCAATTTAAATTCTAAGAACCATCAATAACACCTCTCAAAATTTTGATTTAAATTTAAAACCTTCTAGAAAGGAGCAGAAACCTATTGTCAAATAAAGTAAATAATGAAGTATATTTACTGACTTCTCCACAATATCTCATGTTAAGTGTTATTGATGGCTTTTAATGCTTAAGATATATTTCAAGTAAAAACCTTCCTGACAAAATATTTTAAATCAACTTACTCATTCAAAAGAATATTATATCTTAAGTATCTTACGTTAATATATCTAATGGCAGTGAATAAAAATATCTCTTCTCGATTATTGTAAGTAGAATGTTAATTCCTTTCATTTATCTTGAGAAAGCACCATGTTTGGATTGAGATTTCTTCTGAGTTTTGACTTCAATCTTTTCCATTAGTTTCTGGATCATATCATTTAATTCATTCTGAAAATCATACCAAAAAGATCATTATTCCTACCAATCATATAGAGGCCGTAAGAAAATTATTATTTATTTATTTATTACGAAAAAACTTTAAGATACAGGAATTTTTGGGATGTGCCACACAAGAAGTCATTTAGTAAATGAAAGTTTGGTAGTATATATTTTTGATAACTGACCAACAGTTCAGCATATAAGAAATTGTTAGAATAATGTAAGTAATGTGGGTTTCTTATGATATCATTATAGGCAAAAAATAATCTATCCTTTCCTAAAAACAGATATAGAGAGAGTAAAAGACAGAGACAATGGAATGGTTAAAATGGACAGTTTTGTAAAACTATGCTTTGCTAATCATTTTGATGCTTGATTCTCATCTCACAACTATTATGATCAGAAATATTCTAATAATCACCATATTATTATTATCATCACAATATATTACAATTATTTATCAACTAAAACAAACTCATTGCTTTAATCAAACAGGACATAAAGGCTTTATGACTTAAAAATAACACATCACAAATTCTATTAATAATCATTCCCAAAATTTTCACACATCCTGGTATACATGAGAAGAGTATTTAACATTTTTATTAAAATGGATAAATTATAATAACTAAATTTCAGCAACAGGTTATCCTAACATAATCTAATCATTGACATAACACTTATAATGGGATAAAATACAGAAAAAGAATACTTACTTGATCATAAGTGTACATTAGCTTGCAGTACTTAACATGATTCTTTTTCTTTGTAAAGATCTCAATTGCATGCTGTAAGCAATAGACACATTCTTCATTGGAGTCAGTGACCTAGAATTTTTAATTAACAGATAATGCATTATTAACAAAAAATAAAATTTTTGTCTGAAAATCATGCATGAAACATTCATCTTCATGTATGAAATGAATTATTACATTTTCAGCAAGATTTAAAACATCTTTCCAATTTAGAAGGAAAACAAGATAAATAAGTCCTAAAACTTACTTTTTGTTTGTCATCCAGTGCTATTCTTGCCTGTATTGAAATGAAATGATATAATATTTACTTGGAAGTCAACTTTTTAGTTATATCAAATTTCTTTCTGAAAATTTATAAATCACAACAAAAATCTGTGAAAAGTACTTTAGACATCACTAGATGATCTCTAGATATTCATTTAATTTTGTTGGAACATAAATTAATGGATCTTCTTTTTAATATGTGAAATCTCACTCATGACTAACTTCCTATATCATATAAAAACTAATCTCGCATTTTCTTATACTCACTTATTAGTTGAAATTAAATTCAACCTTAAAGAGAGACATTACTAATCAAATCATAAATAATATAATTTTTATCACAATACAAACTCTTCCCCTGTACCAGAATTATCTATAGTTAAAGGCAGTAAAGAACTTGGAATTGGAAACTAATAAAAATCTCCCCTTTCTAGTGTAAAAGTCATTAATTTATTTTATATTAATTTATCATGTTTTATCAAAATACAAAATTAACTTAGTTAAGATAAGTAACTATAGCCATAATATGGGAGAAAATTAATGTACAAAGGAATGATAAAAGAAATAAAAAAATATAGATTATATGAAATGCAACTTTACCTGAGAATCTAATGTAAAGGATTAAAAATTAAATCCAAGAAGTTAAAAAAGAAGAATGCCATTAATTTATTATGAAGTGCCTAACACCTCATACATAGAATCTATACTTAATTTTCATATTAATAATCAACCATGAATGAAGACAGACCTCTGTAAGATGCAAAGTCATAGGCTATAATTAATTCATATATTCATTAATTAGTAGTTGGTGTATAACTGAATAACTCACAATGAACTACCTAAAATATCAACGTTTTTGCAAACAATTGATGTGTTGTACAAAAATTAGCTACTGACTGGAAGCTTCAGCTTATATCTCACTGTTTCATCACCTAATTCTGAAAACACACTGAGAAAATCTTGCAATTAATTTTGAGTGATACTTGGCTACGCTTCAGGATTTGAAAATCAGAAACCTCAACAAAGATCTGGTTCAGAAGTAGAAAATGAGAAATAAGACTGATGAAAATAATAACAGAAAAGATTGAGGAGTGGAATAAGGAATGCTTAAAAATTTCATATAGTATTTGATAGAGTAAACTGAAATGAAATTTTAGGTATACTGAAGGATATTGGGATTGACAGGAATGAAAGATGACTGATGAGGAATCTGTCATTTGATGAAGGTAAGGTTAGAACAGGATGTTACCATAGGTGTGCTGATAGCAAGAGGAGTATGGCAAGGGTGCTGCCTATCACAAATAATAGTCATCATTTACAGAGAAAAACTAGAGAAAATATGAGACTTTAAAATAAGACGATGTATGGTAAAATATACTGATGACCAGGTAATACTGACCAACCCAGAATGGGAACTCCAGAAGATAATCAGAAGAATTACTTTAAATGGAAGAGAATATGGTATTGCAATAAACATAGAGGGGCAAAGTTATGAGGATACATGTGACAAGGAAGGAATTGAACATCAATGAATAGGCCAGACTAGAATATCACTCCCCAACGGGATGCTGGTTTGAGCAGCTCCTGGTCCATAGAAGGACTTTACTCACAGAGCCTGTTATTGTTATAAAATTACAATGAGGGTTTATGAGGGGCTATATGTTACTAAAGGTTGTTATTGTTGAGTCCAAAAACCCAGCCCAATATGGGTGGTTGGGGTGGAAATAGTATGTGGGCATCGGCCTTAATTATTTTTAACTGCATCTCAGGATTACACGAACCACCAAGGAATAAAAACCTTGGGGAGAAATTATAGAAATGTTTATTCTAGTGTAACATCTTATGCAGAGAGGAGAAATTGACATTCAAGATATTGGATATCTCTTTTCAGTAAAGCTTTGAGATGTATACTTGTAGAAGAATCCAGAAGAGTAAATATGTTAAAAAATCACAAAATAAAGATTTATGGAGAATACGAGAAAAATTGAACTAATGGAAGAATATAAAGGAGAGAAGCTAATTGAATAGGGCACATAGTAGGAAAAGAATGAATGATCAAAGAGGTAATTGAAGAATAGGTAAAGGACAGGAAAGGAAGGGTTAAGAAAAAGTATCAGATAATGGATAGCTTTAAGAAAAAAAAGATTATAAGAATCTCAAAGCCATAGAAGAAAATAGGCAACAAAAGAGAGTTCAGTTTAACATCAAATCACAGTCAAAATGCAGAAAACTGATTTCACTAAAGAAAATTGTCCCAACACCTAATTGAATCATGGGCCATGTAGAATTTAATTGATAAAAATTTAGCAACAAAGCATTTAAAACTCATATATTCTCATTAATAAGACATCATTCAGCATAATTATAGCAGTTCAACATACTAACAGCTAAGTCAAGCTTCAAAAAAGAAAATCACCCTATAAGAGTCAGAAAAATTCTCAATATGAAATAAATTGTTATTTAAATAGAGCAACTATGACATTTCAATTATATAATTAAACTCAATGCATAATAATAAATATTCTAGGTCAATAAAGCCAGAGGAAATGTATAAAGAAAATATTTAAGTCACAGGCAAAATATAGATGTAGATAGTACTAACAAGTCAGGAATTAGTCTATTAACAAATCTACTACTTAATAGTAAAAATTATTTCATGGGAAAACTGTACTCCTAAATATACTATAAGCAGACTATTAAGGGAGTATGCCTATATTTTAATTGATCAAAATAGCATTCAATAGCAATGCGGCAAAGGACATAAGTCTGTAATAAAAAGAAATTTGTATTAGTTTCATTCAAGAAATAAACAAAGCTGTGAAAAAATCTAATACTACAGAGGCACATTTAAGTGCTAGAAAATCTTAAAGAATGATTTTAAGCTGAATGAAATATCTTCAAACAACATATCTAAATAAGCAAATAGTGAGTGAGTCAGTTTGGTAGAAATATTTTTATCCAGCAGTTTTCAAAATCATTACATTTCATGTGAAAATTGTGTTTGGATCTAGCCAAAATAAAAGGTAAAATAAATATATTAAAATGATAACTCTCCTCTTCTTACCTGGATTTAATTTCCACAAAAATAATTGTGAGTTATAATTAATTTTATTTATGAAAAAAATTTGAATCCAATGTTTATAAATTATACTTTCTATGTATTTTTTACTTAAATTTCTAAAATTTCCTTAAGAGATCTACTTAATTTTCTTGGAATAATAAAAAGTTTATTACTTTGGGATTTAAATTCTTGTGCTTCAAAATTTCCCTTATAATAAGATTAATTTAATCTCAATAAATTAGATTGAACTTTTATGAGTATTCAGTTCATTGTATGCAAACAAGGAGGGCAGTTTAGATCGATTGGTAGCCAATTTAATCTTGAAATTGTTTCAGAGTAAATAAAAGGTTGAGATTTAAATTCATAAGCCTATATGTTATAGCTAAAAAATTAGATCTATTGGCTAATAAAACTAAATCTGATTACTATGAGCTAAAATGTAATATACATGCTACACTCTTCACATTTCTCTTCAAGAGTGCATGTATTAAATTGCTATTAAGGCCATCACCATTCAAATTAGTCATTCTCTAACCAAAACTAAACCATTTTAAAATTAGGAGAATCTCACATTCATTCTAACTTACCAAGGAAACATATAAATTGGCACGGCAAATTTCACATTCGTAATCACCATCATCATCTTGAGTTGAGCGGGGCCCCTTACGATTTCTTTTCACTGGTTGCTGTGGTAATCTTTCTGAGGATTTCAAACCCAGGAGATTAAGCTGTTTACGTTTCTCTAATTCATCTTCACGTATTCGAAATATCATAGGTAGAACCTTAGATCAAAGAGAATTATGGAGGTTAAATTCTCATAAATTTGTTTAATAGAGAGAAAATTATTTGAAAGATAGATTTATATAGAATTCATGATTTTCACCTGTTTTAAAACATCTACATGAGATTTTGGGTCAGTAGCGATGCGAATCAAGAATCTTTCCAATGAGAACATTGAAGGCTCACAGCTGTCCTTGATGTCCTGGCATAACAAAAATTATAATAGTATTAATCATATTTTAATTCATTTTCTTTATTTTAAAATTCAAATATGTAATGTTATAAATTATCAATACCAAAGATTTTATATTATTTTCATAAATTTCAAATATTGAAAGTGAAATTTTTTTTATATAAATTGCTATGAGTAAAGTATGACATTCACATTTCTTTAGAGCAAAATTGAATTTAGGGATACAATTAAGATTAATTGTTACCATGACATTATGGGATGACTATAGACAAACACTATTCACAATATTCATGTTTATCAAACACGTCAATAAGTTATATAATGAAATAAACTTCAGTACACTACACGTTAAAATTTATTGAGTTTATCTTGTATATATATTCCTTACAGAAACCTCAAGCATGAGGTTTGAGGACTTATTTAAATTACTAGGAATGAACTATTTTGGGTGAAGGATTATGGTGCAAAGAGACAGATTGATCACAGTGCAAAATTTTTAATCCCTACAAATCTAAGCATGTTGAATGAATTACCCAAAATTATATAATAATAATGGGCTTTTATTAATTCAGGACAAAATTTGATCTGATAAAATAAATCTGACTCTTATATTTAACCTCTGCAAAGGATAAAGACATATAATCCCATTCAAGATTAGAAAAATCGGATCCACAAGGACTTGAAACTAGGACCTCAAGAATTTGAGTGCTAGTTGCTGGTGTGCCAGGTGCTTGGCCACCAAGGTGAACTTTCAGGATGATGATCAATCAAGTGGACAAACTTAATAATTTGTCTTAATTTAAGATGAACTTTAGTCTTAACAGACTACACTTACAATTAACCTTGTAATACATAATATGTGATCCTAAATTAGAAAAGTTACATTCACACACAGGCCTTGAACCTGGAACCTTGGGGGTGTTAGTGCTAGGTATAAACTACTCAGGCACCTAGGGCTGCAGCATGTACTGCAGGATGTAGGATTAAATCACATTATGCTAAATATCTTGGGGGGGAGTCTGCTACTTGATGAATTTAAAACTCAGAAAAATATTGAACTGTATTTTAAGCTGATTAGATTTATAAGATCATTTAAAGGGTTCGGAGGCTCAGGTCCATTAAGGGAAAATCTTATTAACTAGAGATAATAATAGAGATAGACAAACTTATCGAATAAAAGTAAATTCAAAAAGCTCAAGGGGGACAATTGAGGAGAGAAGCAATGTTACCCTTAATATTGTTTGATCACATCATCACAGTGATGACTGCTTTATTTTTTAATTGTTTGTTTTGTTTTAACATTTCCATACTATTGATTACAAATATGATAAGCACATGGGAGGAGTAGACTTAGGTGGTCAATTTTTATCATTATGCAGTAGACGCTTAAGAACAAAGAAGTGGTAGTGACCATTTTTCATGGGCAATTGACATTTCTTTTGTGCAAGTTTGGTTACTCCAAAGGCAACTGATGACAGATGTTGCTCATGAAACATAATGGAAAAACCATGAACATGAGAAACTGATATTACCTTAAAAACTTCTTCTGCAGTCGATAACCACCCAGGCTGAGAGAAATATACACTCTCAGAGACTAAATAGCCAGCACAAATACTTGATGTAAATGCTCGAGGAAAGACTAGAATGAATTGGCCAGGCTCCTGAACTGTGCGACATAGAGATACTCCATTTTTAACTAAAAGATTAGGTGGTACCTAATGAAGAAAAATTAACTTGACAAAAAGATTCTTAATTACTTTGATTAACTTCAAAGATCAATATAAATAAATATTACCATAGCAGTATCTGATGGAAGCCATATAGTTTTGTTTTTGCAATACCGTGGAACTAGCTTTGTCATTGCAGTTCTAAAGGTATCGCTTTGACTGTCTGGAATGCCATACCTGAAATGTTAATTTTAGGATGATGGGCAGTTAAGAAAATATAAAGGAAAATTTTGCTACAAAATGAATTGCCATGTTATTTCATTAAAAAAAAAACAGTATTCAAGTATTTATGTTTCAGATAATGAAGGTCTTGATTGATATTCCAAAAATATGTTTAAATGTGTAATTTTGACTATAAAGCTGGTTTTCAAAGCAATGAAATGATACAATTAATGAAATCAATGAAATATTCTTTTGAAGAAATTTCATTTTACTATTTTCAAGCAATCAATTGAAACTACAAAGAATATACTTGGAATTATTTGAATCCCTAATTTAGTAAAACATGTTTGTACCATAATTAAATGTAATTTAAAGTAAAAAAGAAATGAAAATCAGTGCTAATTTTTTAAAATTCTTCATTGCCCTAAACAAACTGAAGGGGTATTTGGTTGCCTAAATTCATTTTAAAATCCAAGATAAAAATATCTGAAATCAGGTCCAGAAAAATTTGCGAGAAGAAATCAAATAATGAATATATGTTACGCTAAAAATAATGAAGAAATAAATTACAAATATTTGTGTCCTTACCAGATTTTGCTTGCTCCAGTATGAAGATACTCAACCCAAGGTAGTCCATGAGGATCTCTGTACCAGCAACAAGTGGTGAACAGCATCCCAACATGAAGAGTAGGCACTGTTACTCCTAAAAACAAAGATACACAAACTAATAAAAAATACTATTTTCCAGATTATTCTGGTAGACTGTATGGAAAGAATACTTGAGGAAAGATAACAAGTAATAAAAAAAAATTATATTAGATAATAGTACAATTGTAATTCGAGCTAATCAAATTTAATGTGGATCCTGGTTAAAAATACAAAATACATTGCAGAAATATAAGAGTGAAATATTCTTATAGATACTTTAGTTAACTTACCCATAACAGGTCCCATACTTCGAAGAATAGATCCACTATTATTTGTGAATATTTTTAGATTCCAAGGATGTTTAGCTAATGGACTTCCTTTGGTGCAAGGAAAACCATAGCCCCAGACACTGGAATCAATACTTCCTGAATGAACACATACATGATTTGTTCGAGTAGTAACATGCCTCCAGTATTCAGTTTCTACTTCACTTGCACCAGGTTCTGGCTGTCTGAACCATGTTGCCATTGTGTTCCGAGCAATACGATAAAATGCATTCAGAGCCATACTGCGCCCCTACAAAAAAGAAAGGTAATATTCAATTGAAACATTCTTCACCTCAACCAAATGATTAATTTAAATAATAAGTTTTATAAATTATTAATGAGAATACTTCTCAGAAATTTACCTTTACAATGCAATCATCAAATTCATCAGGACTGTCCCCTTCTGAGTCGTCATCATTGCCTTGTCCTTCGAGATTAAGAGGTTGATTCTCTCTGTCTCCCCATTCCTTTTCAATATCATCAAATAATTTTTGCCTTTCACCTATATTGTGATATATTTACATATTGGTTCATAAGAAAATTAATAATAAGAGAAAAATAAAAAACATTTACTTTTACAAAAAACTTACCTGGGGAGAGAGTATCATAAGGGAGTAGGTATTTACAATAGATATCATCTAATTTTGTCACCCTATCTTGGGCTGACTTTGGAATTCGCATGCCATCTGCCACTCTTTGCCATTTTTTCTTTTCAATCACCTCTTTGAGTCCACCAAAACTTTGCACTGTTTGATATAGCCTTGGTAAATCCACTTCCATTCCTCCAATCTATGAAAAAATTATAACTTTCATTAGTACTATTATAATACTTGAGAAAATGAATCTAATGGTGAGGAAAATGACAATGACATTACTTATTCTCCATAAGAAGTATATCCACTTTCAAATACTTACCCATGGTGGATGAGTTAAAGAAATACTCTGAGTTTTGAGATACTTTTTAATAACCATCATCTCCTTGACATTTGGTCCCCATCGATGAAACATTTTGTGTACATATTGGTTATAAGCAGTAAATCTCATATCATCGCTGACTTGACAATCAGGCTGAAAATAAATTACAAGTAAGCATTGCTTAAAAAAATGTTGAATTTACCTATTCATAGAGATACTTGAGAATAGATCAATAGAATACCTTGAATTTTGGGCACAAACTGATAGGACATAATTATTTGGAAGAAAAGGACAAAATTGCACTACTAAAAGGTTTCAGTAAAGAGCCTTATTTTTACTTAAGTTTACTCAGTTACAAAGACATCTAAACATACCTTGAAGTTTGGAGGAGGGACAACTCTACAAAGTCCAAACTTCTCTGCAACAGGCCTTATACGTTCTATGAATTCTAGAGGATCTTGGAACTCTTTCTCTGTTGGATGAAATGTAGGAGCTTCTACCATACGTGGAGGATTCCCTTTACTGGGAAACACTGACATAGGATTCGGATGATTTGTGAGGGGCACTGATGATGAGGCCTTATTAGATGATGATGCACTCTCAGAATCACCAGGTGGACCACAAGATCCTCTCCCTTTAGATTTAGGCTGTGATCTGAGTAATTTCAATAAAATTTCAGATATTAAAAAATGATTAAACTTTTGCACAATTATTAAAGCTAAAACTTTATATTTTATGATATTCAAATAACTTATTTATAAAAAGGGAATATTACATAATGTTATACATATTTTTTTCACCTTTTGCCTGATCCAGGAGTGGTTTTGGATCCTGAAGGTCCAGGTGAAGCATGATCAGTACTTGCAAGATTATCTTTTGTTTTTGGTGGTAGTTTTACTGATTTTGATGATTCTGAAACTGTAGGTTCAGAAGATTTATTTGAATCTACCTTCACGTTCTCAGTTTGAGTGGATGAAACACACGAAGGAGGAGATCTAGCCTCCCCAGTAGTAAGGGGACGTGGTCTTGTTGTAGGCTGCACAGTTCCCACAGGAGGAGGAACAGATGGACGAGGTAAAATTGATTGGGTCTGATTTAATAAAGGTTGTGAAGCACCTCCAACAACAGAGATGGGAAGAAGTGAAGGATGGCATAATTGATTAGGATCAGCAGGCAAATTAACAACAGTGGAGTGAATATGCTGAATAGAGGCCCTGACAGATAAAAAAATAAGTTATGAGCAATATAACAAAAAATATGATTTTACACCAATAATGATAATGATATTGTAAATACCTGTTAGTTGCAGATACAAAAGGAGTTCCTTTAACTTCTTGGAGATCAGTTGAAAATGTGGCAGATGCAGCTGAAATTGCTCCAGTTTGACACTGTATTGTGGGACCAAACTGGGGAGGCTCAGTGACTAGTTCAGCGTGCATGATAACTCTCTGGTTAGGTCCAGTAGGACCTTCTGTTCCCAATTTTACAGCTACTCCTCGAATGAGCTGATTGGCAGCCAATGAGGTAGATGATGGCCCTATTCCAGAAGCTTGATTAACCATTGTAGTTGGGCGTAATGGTATATAGAATAAATGACCTTCTGAAGTATGTGGTTGATTCTGGGTAACAGGTGTCTCAATAGATTCAGCATCAACCTTTCCGTTGATTTCACCCTCACCAACATCTGTTTGAGTGGAGCACTCAGCGCTCCTAGTTTCTGGTACCAAAACCAGTGGTGAAGATGATGAAGTAGATAAGCCAATCTCCCGGGAGGAGCTAGGTATATAGATAGGAACAGATATTGGAGGAGATTTTGGAGTTTGAGCTGCAGTATCATCCAAGTTAACCTGAATGGCAATAGATGTGGTACAAGCTAGATTTTTAGTGGAATCCATACTTATTTCCAGCCCTCCACAAAATGAATTTTCTGGAGTTACAGACTTAGAAGAATTTGCAGCTTCAGATGATACTGACTTTCTACCAGGAGAACCAATATCACTGCAAATAATAAACGAACTCTCAGATGACGAGGAAGATGAATGCCGTTGATGTTGCTTGCCAGGAGATGTATTAGTACTACCATCTTTTGTCTTTCTTCGAAAAGGTGTGCAAGGAGGAGGAGCTTCTTTATCTTCTGTTTCAAAGGCGTAAACACTGCTCTCATTTTCTGGTGAGAAAGCACCTACACTTGGAGTACGGCGAACCACACGCTCCTTAGACTTTCTAACTGAGAAGTTATTTCCCCCTTTTAAGAAAATTGGTTTTTTTTCTGGTGTAGAAGTCACTACATTAGGAGAACGCTGATTTTTGGGAATTTCATCTTTCTGAGAAGATGAGATTTCCATTAGATTAGTATTATCTGTATTAGAAGCAACACTAGAGGTCTGAACATGCTGATCTGATGAATTTTTTATTGGAGAAGATTTGATCAAAGGAGATTTGCCAGATTTCAGAAGCACAAGAGATTTATCTTCCTTAAGAACTTTAGTTTTTCCTTCACCTTTATGTCTCATATTTTTAAGATTGCTTGATTTCTGGTTTGAGCATACATTTCCAGTAGTTTTTTCTTTTGGAGAGAATTTTTTTGTTTCTGATCTTCCTTTAGATGATGAAAGTATGTGAGATATTTCTTCTTTTGTATCTTCTTTTATTTCAAGTTTATGTTTGGATATCTCCTCCTCAGTTTTAGCTAAGTCAAAATATTTTGAGCAATCAGCCTTGCCTTTCTTAACACCTGCTCTGTTAGCTTTCAAGAGTAGCATATCAGGTAAATGACCTTGCTTAGAGGTTGATGGTAGCACACTGACATCTTCTTCTTTGATTTTTTGTGATTGGAAAGCTGTTAAGTCTGGATTCTTTGATTTCTGAGAAATCTTGTTATAGAATGTTTCCAGTGGAATACCAATTCCCTTTTCAACACACTCTAAAGTTTTGTTTACATGCTTATTATGAGGTAATTTCTTATCTTTCAGTTCATCTTGTTGACCAATGCTTGAATTTCTACTTTCTAGCATTGTTTCACGCAAATTATCAAATTCAATTCTATTAGCTTGCATATCATTTTCTTCAGGTTTCTCTCTTTCTTCAGAATGTTTTCCAGAATTCATAATATCACTAACTAATAACCATTTCTCAATTTCTTCCACTGTTTTACTGACCTTTCTCCTTACTTCACTATCTCCACATTCAATATCATTGAAGGAATCAACATCTGTCCCAAATGCTGAAGCATTATGCAAACTCTCAGCATTAACAGTGTCATCTATACTTTTTCTTGAATCTTTAGATGGAGATTCAACATCTTTAAATTTGAGATCTCTATTTGCATGATCAGAGTTCATGATATCACCATGTATAGGACAAGATGACAAATTTGCTGAGTTAGAAACCATTGGTTTAGATGAGCAATTGCATCTTATGTTTGTGGTATTGTTGGGCAAAATTATTGGAGAGCTTGAGTGAGGCAGAGAAGTATCAAACTTTCTTGATAGAGAGGATTGGATGGAGGACTCACAATTTTTGATTTTTGCAAGCTCTTGCTCTCCATTTTCACAAGGTAAGATTTTCTGCTTCAAAATTAGCCCACCATGTGCTTGAGTTTCTATACTCAGAAGTATACTCTTCTCACACATTTTATCACATCTAACTTCTAAGGACTCATGATGCCTTGCAGCTAGCTCTGATGACACAGTTTTTTTACTGGAAGGTTGCTTTGCTTGCTCTTTTCTAGATAAAATAGACCCTGGCCTTTTCTTTGGAATAGGCTCAATTTTTAAAAGCTCTACAGGTATCTCTGTGTCAGAGATTAAAGAACAGATAGCATCTTTTTTCATTGTCTTGAGAGCTTCATCAACCTCGCTACCCATTGACTGGAATCTTTCATTCTCATCATAAAATGAATGAGAATGATCCTCCATTGTTTTGCAATCAGTAATAGAGATTGATTTTGCATTCTCAGAACTTATTTTCTGTTTCTTTGAATCACTTACTCCTGTTTCGATTGTATTCTTTTCCTCAGTCATTGCTGTATCATGAAGTCTTTTACCTTCATACTTTGCTGGAATGCTCTCATTATCTTCTCTAATTAAATCTTTAGCTTTATTTCTGATTGAAGCATTTTTCTTTAAATTTTCAGTAATACTATCAATTCCTAGCTTCCTTTTTGCTGTTTTAATGTCTTCTACTCTGTTCACACTCTCATTTACTTTGGGTTTGTCATTCCTAGTTACTCTCTTTGTGATCTCATCACTTGGTGAATTAGACAAACATTTTCTTGCCGATTGAGGACTGTCAATATCTTTAAGAAGCTCTACACTACTGACCTTTAAACATTTTTCTCCCAAGCTGTCTATAACAGGTAATCTCACAGATTTATTTGGATCTGTTGAGGACACTTTTGAACTTCTGGCCCGGGTTGATCTCTCAGTCATTTCAACCTCAATCTCTTCTTCTACATTCTTTAATATAACACTTGACTTTCTGCTGATATCTTTTATTTTATCATCCATTTTACTGGAAAATTCTTTAGATTTATTTTCAGCCTTTTTGCTCATCTCTTTCATCTTTTCATCTGACCTTTTAATGTTTTCCTTGGGTTTGTCTTCTACTTTTTTTCCGGAGTCCTTTACTTTTTCATCTGATTTCCTTGACTTCTCATCTACCTTTTTAGTTATTTCCTTCACACTATCATCTAATCCTTTGATGCTCTCTTTTGTCTTTTCATCCACTTTTTTGCATTTCTCAGCTACTTTTTTCATCATTTCTTTTGGTTTGTCATCTATCTTTTTAATACTATCTCTGAACCTGTCATTTACAACCCCTTTCTTTATCGTGTCTTTGTATTTGTCATCTCCTTTCTTAAATAGTTCTTTGGACTTGTCTTCAAATTTCTTTTCACTATCTTTGCATTTTTCATCAAATTTTTTTGGACTATCTTTTGATTTTTCATCAGATTTACACACAATTTCCTTAGATTTTTCTTCACCTTTTTTATTACCCTCTTTCACTTTTTCACTTGTTTTTCTCATGCTTTCCTTTGATTTTTCATCACCTTTCTTTATAACATCCAATTTTTTTCCAGTGTCCTTGGCTGTTTCTTCAAAGTCTATTTTCCCACCTTTTTTCTCCGGAGATACTTTAGTTACACAAATAGATTGCCTGAGATTCTTGATGACCTTCCGGCCTAATGGTTCTTCATCTGAATCACTGAACTTTTCATCAGAATGGCTGGAACTGCTTCGGGGACGAAATGATGAACTCTTTAAAGAAGTTTTCCGCATTAATCGAGAAACTCTTCCAGGTGATCCACTACTTTCAATTGACTTGGGTTTACAATCATTCTTATTCTCATATTTTGAAGAAAACCCAGAAGGTTCTTCAAATCCTTTCAGACTTTGACGAGTCAACCGATATGTTGAGTTAATCTTAGTGTCAGATTCCACTTCAACAACTTCAGTTTCTTCTATTATGAGTTTATTTATCACTTCATTGGATGGATCACTCCTTAAGGCTCTGTTCCTTGTTTGCACTTGGTGAGTTGTGGTGTTTGCCTTTAGAGCTCCTGATCTTTTCAAAATATCTTTGCCAGATATACATTTTGAGTGAGCAGTTTTTTTGCACAAGACTTTTCCTACCCTCTTATGCATCTTATCTCTTAAAATTCTCCCTTTTGGAATCATCATAAGCTTACTTTCCCTGCTGGATAGGACTTTTTTGGAATCTTCATTTACTCTCAAATTCTTTTTGCCCTTGTCACTTCTACTAACTTCTCTTCCTTTTTCTTTAAGATCAGAAAATGCCTTTCTACTTACATCTAACTTAATGGAAGTTTTGTTCTTATCTTTAAAAGATGTTTGCTCTCTTTTTGATGCATCACTTGCATCCTTTATCTTACTCTCACCATCCCCCTTTCCTATGCACATAAAAGAAAGAGTAAAAAAAGTAAAATAATCTATTCTTTAAAAAATTATACATATGTACAATCATTGTACATACCTTGTTTATTAATCTTCCTAACATCAGGAAAATTAACTAAGGCCACCAATTCATCTTCTGGATTATCTTCCTCAGGAGAAGTCCACTTCTTCCCAATCAGCTCCATGAAAACTGTAGCAGCTTCTTTTGTTTTTCTGGTAGGTCTATGAGGAATCCTACCATATGGATGAACATATTAATTTTCTTTCTAGAGGTTATTTGGGATAATGATAAACTTTGCAGAGTAATTCTATTGAGAAACTTAATTTGAAAGATAAAATATAAGTAAGGACTTGGCATTTCCAGATGATTTCAAAAAACAACTAAACCATTCTGGCAAAGGGACCTTTAGGACTGCAGCACGGGATATTGGATGAGACTGGTATGGAAGTGTAGCTTAGGTATTACTTATAACAACCTGAAAATACTAGGGGCCAACGCTCCCTCGTTTCTTTGTAATTGTTTAAAAATCGTCAATTCTAGCCGCTTCCATTATAAGCCCGGCGGCAACCATTTATCATCAAGCAAATGGTGGCGTGGTGCAAGCGTGTTAAATTCCTAATAACACTATACGTGGTTCAAACCCGGTTTACACTTTTCGTTTTTTTTCTCCAATCACTTTCTTTTTTTGGCAAACATTTAATCAATTTCAATGCTGTCTTATTATTTTATTTTTCATGGCTCATAAAATTTTAACATATGCGGGATTTTCCAACTAAAGAGCTTTTTTATTTTACTTTAACAATAACAGATGTTCTTACATCCTTTGTTTGGGTGAAGGCTGTACTCTTAATATTTACATTATATAAAGAAAATATTAACTACTGAAAATCGAACAGCTGATACTTAAATCAAACATTACTTTTAAAAAATGAAATTAAACATACCGATTTAAAGACGATACAGGATGGTGCTGCTGTGAGCGTGTCATCATTCTTGGTGGTTTTCTATTTTTCATATTTATCCTTTTCAGTGCTTTTTTGACCAAATTTGTCCGCCTAACATTCTGGATAGATATTTTACTAGCTTTTTTCACAAGAGGTTGATCATCATCTGAGGAAAAGTCAGAGAGAGAGCTAGCAAATTCTTTTCCTGTTCCTAATATTAGAAAATGGGAAAAATTACACAAATACTCATTGCAACGTATTTTAAGAAATTACTATTGTTTCTTATAAAAATCCTGTTAACTCACCTTTAATAGGCGACTTTGACTTTCTCTTTTTCTCTAAAGAGGTATCTGTTAAAGATTTAGTAATTTCCTTGGAAGTCTTGATATTTTGTTTGTCATTGGGAATCTGCCGATGAACATTTTTCCTTGTAGAAATAGTTACTTCTTCCAATAGTATCGGGCTACCATGACTCCTTAGAGAACTCCGTTTTGTCCGAGCAAAAATAGCTTTCTCATTTGTCTTAGAATCATTTGCACTATCACTGTCAGATATTTTGTTATGGACTTCCTTTGACATAACGATACTTCTGGTAACTCTGAAATAAAAGAATTAATGACAAAATTTTTGTCTCAAGTGGTGAATAGCAAAATTCAATTTTCATGCCATATATAAAATACATGTAATAGTATGTTTAACATTACAATGTACTTCCATAGACAGATGGAAGAAGAACGTTTTATTTCTTGAATACATACGAAAAATATTTTACAAGATAGCCTTGAACCTGGATCTCCAAACATTCAGCTAGTTGCTCCATTTTCAGTTATCTTAAAAATTCAGACATGCCTTTTAGGCAATATTTTTGAGCATTTTTTCATGTCTGTTACATCATCTCCCTTTCACTAACCATAGGATGTTTGTGCAATAAAAACATTATGTCACTCAGTTTAAGTACTGTAAATCTTTTCCTAATTTCAAAAATAGTTTTTACTCCTATGATCATATAATAATAATCTGTTTAGAAATACTGAGATACTATACCATGCAAAAACCCTTAGCCCTGGCTCCTGATTTGAACCTGATCTTTAAATTGATATTTATAATTTATTCTATAAGGCATAAATATCTACTGGCCTAATTTACTTAACTTTAAAGAAATATGCATTGTTTTATTGGAACCTATTCATATTACAGAATATTACAGCTTTTGCAATATAAAAGACTAAAAAACTGATGTATAGGCCTGTCTAGAAGAAAACAGAATTATATGACCTCTTCCCAAAATATTAGTCTGATTCTACTGAAAATACTGCAGAGACAGTTAAGTAATCATCAACAAATATCTTGCCAAATCATTTTCATTGTAAATGTATTTCCCTCCATAAATTTATCAGATGAGTAATTATGTACATTACAGTCCTATCAATAATCATTGCACCAGTTCTTGATTTTATTTTCGACTCTCTCGGCACTTCTTCCCAGAGTAGCAAAATATATTACCCAAATATTGGCATACCACATTGAGAATCGTCACCATGAAGGACAAGAGACTAGATAATAACAAACAAAATCTAGTTATACTCACTTCTTTCACCAAAGAACAGAACTTTGATTAATTTAAATTAAGACATGTAACTTGTAACATAAGCAGTACATTGATTTAAGCGGGACTTTGATAGACTCTTGCCAAAATCTTGCAATATTGGATAATTTAATGAATCTTAAAAGTATTAAATGAAGCTTATGAAGAGAGATACCTCTGAATTTGATTCCTAGGGCTATTTTCTTCTTTCTTTGAGCATTGATCTTTCTTTGGAGAAATAACAGACTTGACTGATGCCTTCTTAAGTAATTTACTTTTTGATAACTTCTCCAATTTGACAATAGGTTGACTTCTGCCAGTTAAATGGATGGAATCCAATGAAGTTGAAGATCTTGTGCGCATCATACTCTTCTCTTTCACTAAAAATTTTGTCATTAATTCCAATAAGTGAATTCCAAAGTTTTTAATATAAATTAATCAAAAATATTATCAGGATTCTAAAAATAAATCAAAGCACCCTTTTTATGAGGTTATAGAGTTTAATGAAAAAAATCTTACCAATCTGAACAAGTTTACTAATTGCATTTCCTCTTTGCTTGGCTAAACGTTGTTCCTGATACTTTTTCTTTAGAGCTTGGACGGCAGTTGATGATCTTTTGTTCACAGGATTTCCACTTCTAATTCCAGATTCCTTATATTCATACTTTTCACCTTTTCTGCCTATACCACCAGACTAAAGGAACAAAAAAGGAATTCCCAAATGAAAATAAGGTCTAATAAAATGCAAATATAAAGAGATGGTAATATAATAATGAAATAACTTACAGACACATCACAGGGATCAGTCTTTTTTTCTGCAACCTTCACAGGTAACTTAGGACTACTCTTAGGAGTGGGCACTGAAACATTAGTGAGCTTGTTGTTAGCATGCAAAGGGACAGTCTTACTGCGCATTGATTCCTTATTAGTCTCTGTCACTTGCTGCACCTGGTCTTCATCTTGACCATCTGGTACAGATGCAAGATTAAAAAAATCTAACCTAGGGGGAAGTATTGGAGTGCCTGTTAAAATAAAAGAAAATAAATGTTTGAGCACAAAGAAATAAAATAGCCAGGATAAATTGCTATCACCTTTACTAACTATTTCAGAACATATTTTATGCACATACATTGTACTAGCAAGACCTTGCAGATTAAAAATTTTCCTTACACTTACACAAGGAGAATCAAAGTAAAAGTATACAGAGATTATAAAGATATAAAATCAGATTAAAAATCAAATAATTTCCTTCATTCCTGGCAAAACTAGGGAAAGATAGCAAATTTATTTCAAATATATGAAGTTAAATATATTTAATTTAGAAATTTATACAGCGTCAATAAAATAATCAACTTAAATATATTAACTAACTAGTAAGAAATTGATAAACTGCAAGTTAAATCATCAATTTACATATGACACTATGACAAGAAATTTAGCATGTTTCATTATATTTCTTTAAGCTGCACCTTGATAACTTGCTTTTGATACAAGTTTATATTGAACAAATTCTTTAAATTCTTTAATTAATTCTACTAATAAACATGCAACAAAGTACAGCATGAGGGTTTATTTTAAGAATTCTAGAACTTAATAATAAAATTTAATCTAATTAATATTACCTCGCAGGCATAAAAAAGTGAGAAAATCTTCCGTTTTTGGCCTCTTGGATGGAATGAGTTCAGAAGCAGAAACAGATCCATTTGTTTTAGACTTATCTTTGTCTTTCACTGGTGTCATAGTGGGGCTGCTTAGATTGGATCCTTGGGCAAATTTTCTTTGAGCATGTACTTTTGTTCTGTAATTTAACGATTATAATTAATGGAATCAATTATTTACAAAACATTCAAATATGAATATGAATTTCATTTGAAGTATAACCGTTTACCTTTTTGGACTCTCTGGAAGAGAGTTGTCAAGCATCTCTCCTTCCTTTTTCCTTTTTTTTGCATCACTCCGGTTAATGACCATGTTTCTCTGCATGCATCGATACTGATGGCATTACAGTGTCTATAATATTTTTTAAAATAATTTCATATCGAAAAGAATTATTTTACATAAAATTATAAGAATTATATTTAGATAGCATAGAGATCACAAATAACAATTTTTAAAAATGAGCATAATATAATAATAATTAAAATAAAAATAGAATAAATCTGAGAGATATTTCTTGGGGTGAATGATTTCGTTAGAAATTTTGCATGTAAAACCACTAGTGAACCTTAAATTTCAATTTAAGTAGAGGACTTTTTTACTTCACTGACCTTTTATTAAACATAGCCATGATTACTTCTTCAGAAATGTTTACATTAAACTAAAATAAAATTCCATTGTTTACCAAAAACTTCAACAGTGATTATCGGAGCATAACCTATTCAAGAATTCGATTTTCCCAGTTACGCGAAAATTCAAACCATTTAATAAATTGGAATAAATTAATAATTAATTATCAATAACAGTTTAATAGTGAACCGTTATTTATTGGAATTTAAGGTAAACCTTTGAAGATTTATGACATTGTTCTCAGAAAACATTTACGACCGGGGACACGCCATGCAGTCATTACCAGAATTCTCACTACACACTGCAAACTTTGGTGAGATTCTAATTCTAGGATTTAGCGATAGTATTATTGCACTTGATTTCATTCAGCACAAATCCACTAAAAATCCTACCTTAGCCGAATGCCTGCAGAATTATATCCTCATACTGCAGCCAACCTTTGTTATTGTTTTGCGATTAACTTGTTCCAACATCCAACAGGTAGCGTTGGAAATAGTTTCACGTTACCGCGAATTTCAAATAATCGTAAGAAATGTATTAATGTCACGAAGAATAATTATTTTAGCGAAGGAATTCACATTAATGTCTTCTATATTCGCCGCCGCTGAATTTATTGAGATATATTCTTAGCATGTGACGTTTGTCGACTTTATTCTATTTAATGCAAAATTTTAGCAATAATATTATCATGAGACTGAGCTGCAGATAGACGGAAAATTTGGTGGAAGCATCACACCCTAATTATTTGATATATTATTAATGAAAAAATTTGACTGCGTTAAGATATATTAGATACTAATCTCAAAACCTACAATGAAAAATATGTAATGCACATTTCATTTTGACAGATTTTGTGTTTTCTGGTGAGGTCTCTTATTTTGGTCCTGTGATTCCCTAGGTAATCGGCTATAATATTTCCATTAAATTGCAAATAACAGAATTTAAACTGATTGGCTTGTAATTTTTAGCTGTGAATGATCTCCCTCTTTTAAACTAGGTACAACTTTGGCTCTCTTCTAATCTATTAGTAGGAGGTACTTTTTCAAAGAACCATTAAAGATTAGTTAGAAGTACAGAACTATCTCAGTTGCTCTCAGTATCAATACTCCCTCGGCTATGTCATCTGTTCCTTTTATTTTTATTTATTTAAATTCTTTTTGATTTATTAATTCCAAATTTATTACTTTTTATATTTAACCTTTACATAAATGCTAAGAGATTTTGATACTATATACTCTATTTTGGTTAAAAACATGATAATTTCAGAACGAACTCTACTCTGCTTGGTTCTGATAAAAACTAACAAATTACCGTATTTTTCGGACCATAAGACGCACTTTTTCTTCACCAAAAAGTGGGGAGAAAAGTGCCTGCGTCTTATGGTCCGAATAGAAGACTGACACTGACGCTGTACTAAGACACTGACGCTGTACTAAGACGCTGACACTAATGCCGGGCATTTGTATCAGAGCTGCAGCGGGACCCGCTGCAGCCGACCCGCTGGATCAAATATAATTCTGTTATACATTATTAAATTCTGTTATACATTATTAAATTCTGTTATACATTATTTTAGTAAAGCCTTCAACTCAGTAGACTAGTAAATTCATTGATCATGCCCCACTTTAATTACGGTGACATTGTTTACCAAGATCTATCAAGAGATCTTAGCCAATAGGTTCCAACGCATCCAGAATGTGTCCGTTCGATTTATATTTAATTTGAGAAAATTCGACCATATTTCCGGTGCATTTAAAAAATTAGATTGGATAAAACTCGAAACTCGCAAACAACTACACATTCTAACGTTCTCATGCACTGTTTTGCGAACGCAATCTCCTGAATATCTCTTTTCCGAATTTGTAAGATTTGAGTCCGTCCATAATTGCAATACTAGAGGGAGATTCAATTTACTAATACCGAAGCACAGAACGGAGACATATCAAAAATCATTTATTATAACTGCTACCACGCTCTGGAATACCATTCCCTCCCACATAAAAATCTTCCATTTCAACCCGATTTTTCAGAAGAAAATGTCTTACTTATCTTAATCATATATCCAATTTACCTCCTGTATCAACAGTCATCACATCTCTACAGCACTGATCAACGCTCACTCTACTGTTCCTTTCACTCTTAACCTCCAATTCATTTAACTATGCATCTGTCCTGAAAATATTCTTTTTTTTGCAACTCAGTCCAATATCTAATTTTATTATCTACACTTTGCCTCTCTTTTCGGCAATCAACTTAAATATACCATTGAATGTTTTTAATTACCTGTTTAGTTATAAGATATGTTTTCAAATTTAACATGATCTGACTCATTGATTATCTTGTGAAATTGAAATTTTAGTATTCTGTTTTTAGATAATTCTATCAGTAGGTTTTTGCAGGTTTTTCACACCCCCCTTCATTGTGGGTGTTTTCCTGCAGTGGATTTTTTTTTCTAAGAATTTTCTTAGGTTTTTATATCCACTTAAATCTCTCTTATAATCATTATTTTTCTCTTTCTAATTCTTTTGGTACTTTAAACTTTTTCTTAAAGAGGTTAGATGGAAGAAGAGACTTTGTAGTCTCAATCTCACCTCCAAAATAAAGACTATTAAATATTTTATTACACTATTTGGTTCAGAATATTTTTTGTCCTATTTTTCTCCTCTAAAAACCATCTTATGGTCCAAAAAATACGGTAATTATTTCATTCATTTGCCTCATCTCTATCGTAAAATATTTTATTTTCATGTTCATCTTGAACGATGATTGAATATTTTAAGCTACATACCCTCTCATTTTCAAGATAGTTTATAAAAATCGTATGCATTTTCCTTATTGAGAATATTTTCAAATATTGTTTTAAACATATGCTGGGCTTAATTTAGTTCCTTTGCTAGGTTTTTGTATTTTGCCATGCTACAATCCTCTATTCTACCGTGTTTATGAGCTTTCCTAACTATTCCTTTAAGTTTCAATTTTCTAGTTTCGGCATTCTGGATTAAGATTTTTCTTAGAAGGTACAAATAATGGAATTGGTCTTGTAAAATTTTCTGAAAATGATGCCAAATTACCTATATATCTGGGCTATTAACTATTTACTTTGCAAAATTTTCTCTAAAATATTCCTGTAATTCTATTGCATTTCCTATCTGCCATTTAATATTACTTTGATATTTTCTTAAGTAATAAGACCACCACCAACGTTGAAGATGTATAAGTATATAAGGGAAGTGTAGCTTCTTAAAATAACAATTTATTAGACCATCATTTGCATTAGCTAGAGAAAATACCAATGTGTCAAACCCTTATTCATGTTGGTTTTACGAAATCGATTGTCTGAATTCCGAATGGTAGAATTCTCTTTTTCTTATCATCTTATTCATTATTATTTTGTCTTAATGAGTTTGAATCCAAATCACTTACATGAAAATTCAATTGGTTCTCTTGGGTATTATGATTTTAAAGTAGATCATGGATAACATACCTACATAGGTAGTTTACTTTCAAAACTCTCTCTATATTTCCTTCCATTTTACTCTTCCACTTCCCAAATGACTTTTAGCTTCTATTTATTCAACTATGTTTGTTTATTTCATTGGAAAAATTTTCGTCTCTTATAAATTATTTTCTTATGTACTTTTAAAAATCTAAATATTGACATTTTCCAGTAAAAAGAGAATCACCAGTTAGGTAACTAGTAAAATTTTGGCAAGGATATATTTTTCATTAAACAGTTATTTTGATGCACCACCTATGTCTCTTTGTTCAAATATTTTTAAGTCAACCATGGCTATACTCAATACTCTGGTTTCATTTTTTTGTCACCATCACATTTAATTCTTCCCATGTTCCTTTTTCCATTTTACTCCTGTGAATCTAATTATTATACAAATGCAAAGCTTCTATAAAACGATGTTGAACTTTTATATTTTAGTAATTGATCATAATAAAATTTAATTAACATAATGACACGATAATGATTTATGACCTTAATCTCAGGTTTGAGTCTTAGTTATAATGGGAATTTCATGTTAGGGAATGAAGGCTTACTTATCTGTGCACTTAAATCATAAGCAAATGGATAGACTCAAATGTTACTCATGAATAAATTAATTATACCAATAATGTTGAATTCCTTTCTAAAATAAAACCTTATTTTGTTATAAATCAAATTCCACTCTCAAAAATAAAAAAGGACTTAATTTCCACAGAAATTATTTATTTATGAATGTAATTTTTAACAGTAATAGTTAAATTTTCAAACAAAACAAAAGTAACCAATACTTTCCTTCCTTACTAACAAGTGAAATGCAATATTTCTAAGAAATCAAAGAATATCCACATGTCAACCTTATTCATAAGAGTCCTCAATCATTCCTTTTAATGAGTCCCTTGTGCACACAGAAAACATCAAATCATGTGGCATCCTCTCTCACTGAAAATGAGTAAATATTTGGGATAGTTCTATTTTTTTTATCCACTCAACATATTGCTCAACAGTGGCTGATTTTCATTCATAGGACTTGGATTTGATTAAAAATTACAAACCTGATTCCAAGAATAATTTATGAAAAGATATCATGAAGTGTTAACATAAGTATTACAAGACCTTTGAATACTTGGTCTGATGTTAAAAAGAGGTTTTTGCTTAGTATTTTAGTTTAAGAAAATCTCCACGTATACTGCTTCACTGCAAAATATGAGAAATGAAATTTTTGAATAAACTACATATATATTAGGTTTAATTTCCAAACAATTTTTAACTTGTACTACTTGCACTTGTAGTACTAACTTCATAGGTAGACAAGAATTCACATTTATTGAAGTAGATTGTACATAACTGTAATTTAAAATCACTTAAGGTCTAATGTTTCTTATTTCAAAATAAGATGTTTAGAAAAGGATTGATATGGAAGATACAAACTTTTGAATACCAGGATATTTGAATTGCTATAAAACCTATGATAGATATCAGTCAATTTTGATTAACTATTAAACTTAAGTTCTATCAAACATTAAAATACTCATCAGAGCTAATTACATAATGAATTTAAAAAGCGAAACTTTCAAATTATATTACATTCTATAAAATATACTTATACTTTATGTACAATAAACAAATAAACCAAAGAAAAACATTTATGCAATGAACAACAAAAGTTTAGAAATTTCCCTTAATTTACATTACCCTGGATAGTATTTATCACAATGAGTATAATTCAGGGTACTTGACACATTACTTCACTCTCATCATTCAGACATAGCTGTACATCAACAGGGACTTATCCAACACCTTAATTACAACCATAGAAACCAACAGAATTGGTAGATCTCCTATATACTAACATCATACAGCCAATTTAAATTTATTAACTGACTGTAGAAAGATTAAAAAGGTGAACTAAGAAATATACTTTGAGAATGTGAGATTTCCCAATGCTAAATTCAATTATTTCATGTTGAATAAATGCTACAGAAAACTGCAAAAAATTATTTTCTTACAAGGAAAATATCTACTTTTGAGCTATAGTGTGGTTATATTTTCCAAGGATAAATATAGTTAAGCACTACATTAATCACTTATTTCACATCCTTGTAACATAAATATTAAATACATTAAAAAATTCTGAGTTCCACCAAAGCTTATTATAAACATCAAACTATCAGGGGAAAACATAATAGCCAAAATAGAGACTATTATGGTCTATCCTGTGGATCATCATCCTCTTCTGTATCATCATCATCAACATCACCACGGTGTCGTAGATCAGGAAGTGTATCACTGAGGAGGTCACGCATTGCATCTAATAGTGAAGTAACACTACGATGGAGATCTACCCTAGATGTCAAGCTCCCATCTGGATTTGCTCCACCTTCAGCACCCTCTGCCGCATCCCTAGAATAAGAGAAGTATATGACAGAATGGAAAAAATAAATAATAAATTCATACATAGAGTAAGAGGATGAAATTTGAATTATGAACTTCAATAGTGCTTTTCATACATGGTTCTTGGTTATTGTTTTAAAGAGACTCATCAGCCATGCTTGACCTGTTTTGTGCAATATTTTCCCGTTAATGTGCTTTCATAGAACAATACTGAGATTACCATTATGGGAAATTATTCATTATAGATGCTAAGGATGATAGAATTTACCACTTTTACCACAAAAGTAGATAATATTATGTAAATAGCTAGCAGGAATAAATATTTAAAAGCACTGAAACTAAGAATTAGATATTAAATATACACCAACTCATTTCCTTATGGAATAGAATTGAATAAAATTTATTCGTACATCAAAGAAGTAATGCATCATTTCAAAAATTAAATTTCCCTGTAATTTAAAACAAGAAGCATACATATTATATAATTACTACTACTACTATATAATAATTAATTATTCTTAATAAATGGTGGTCACTTTATTAAAAAAATTAACTCGGCCTTTTTCAAAAATAAAATTAATTATTCATACGTAATACTAGACTTCTCAATTTCGCCCTTATTATTATGCATTAAAACATCTCAGATTAGGAGAGAAATGATGATAAGTTGCCTTGAGATCTTTCCATATCCTAGGATGAATTGAAACTTACCCTGGTTGAGCATTTTCTCTAGCAATTTCATTAATATTGAAATTTGGTAGAATGGATCTAAAGAACATAGTAAATGTATTTGAGTTCTCATGAGCTCTAGGTCTCTGCAGTGGAACATAAAAATTTATGGAATCAACAGGAGGTAAAGGATCAAAGCTCCACACTGGTCCCTGGATATCCTGAAGTTGAAAACAGATATTCAGTATAATTTATATGAAATAATTTTTATAAAGATTATTAAAGATTTAAATAAGAAGAAACACAGTACTATATGATTTATAAAAAAAATCATAAATAAAACTGCTCATAAATGAAAGTTATTCTTCCTATTTAATAGACAAGAGTTGATATAAAAAAATATAAGTAGTTCAATTGAAGGAATGAAAGAAATACCATCATAAATGACAAAATGCAAAACAAATATAACTTTAGATTCTAATTTCTAAAGTCTGCAAATTTTCTCAATAGATAACCATTAACACTAGAACATCAGGACTTGCACCCCTCTTTAGAACAGAAAGGGCTCCTCTTAAAATGAAGCAAAAGAATAGGTGTCCTCTGAGCACTTATTCATTTACTATATTTTAAGTGCACAATACAGTGGTATTTGAATTCCAAGTCTTTCCTTAAATAGTTGGAATTAATAGCTAAGTATGGGTACATTTTTATCAACAAGGCATGAGTTGAAATGTTCCTGATTCTTTAATTTAGATATTGTTGTTGAAGTTCAAGTAATTCTTGTAGACTCAAGTTCAAATAGAAAAATAAAGAGAACAGTAATTACTTCAATAACTTATATAAAAATGATTAAATGTACAATTTTCTATATAAATTTTTAAGTAAAGATGTATCCATACTCCTAACTTCCTTTGATTTTATTTCACTATACAAAGTCCAAATTGAAATGTATTATAAAAGGAAGACTATTTTTGTTCGAAGACTCAATAATATTCAGTTTTCTTTTTTAACATGTTAGAAAATAATTATCCACAGAAAACATCCATGAAGCACAGAGATGATTCATCTTCATACTAGTTTCAACAGATCCATTACTTGCACTTCTTACACTTGTATGTTGCTTTATTACTCTTGTATTTTCCATTGAACTGACATCAGTGCCTCGATTGGATATCATCTGTGTTGTCTGGTTCAAATTTCACCTACTTCTTCTGCAAGTCATCGTTAGAATCTATGCCTGGATATTTGACTACCTCTAGTCTGCTTGGTAATAATCCATGCATTGATTTCTAATAGATTATGTTTGATGCAAAAAGAATGCACTGGCCAACACCGTCAGCCAGCTCACACTTTGTATCCATGTGCCATTTGGCTCACTAGGTCAACACTGAATTTAGAATGATTATGTCTCATATCTTGTTTTCTCTTACTTAATACTATACATGCCATATATTAAAGAATATGTTAACTTGGTTATCCTTCATACACAATAAGGGATATTTCTTCATGTTTCGATAATTTCAGTCCATTTAGCAGATTTTTAAAGTTTTTTTTATCTCTAAGAAATTTTCATCTCTAAATGCTCCTCTCATCACATTTTGTTCAATGTTCCAAGAAAAAAGTACTTGCTTTCTTCAATCTCTTAAATCAGTAGAATGATTTAAATAATTGTTGGTCGTTGCATTTATTTCTTCCCTAAGATAGGATTCCTTCTATTTCAATACTATGTGTTCAGGAAGTCTCTGATTGGATGGTCTATTATCCATCTTGACAATACAGCTCATTCAATGCATATATGGGATGAAAATGCATTACTAAATGAAACTTGAGCCCATATTTATTTGGGTTTATTGGGCATGAATTGTGTGAATGGACATCTATACTTTCTGGGAATAGCTGTTTATTCACCATTTTTGTACTGGGTTTGTCACAAGCTTGACAATCTTCTATAAGTCTCACACAAAAGAATAAAGGAAAAATCTGATATTTACAACAATGGAAATGGAAAACAAATCTAATGTATGGAAATTGTAGATAATAGGAGGCTTGGAAAAGGAAAAGGTTAAGAAACACAAATTATCATCAGAATCGTTACCTAAAATTTTTTCAACAATTACTTCCTCAATATTTTTATTAAAAATAGAATTCCATTTATTTTAGATGGGAGAGAAATACTTACAGTAAAAAGCACCATTACCTCAAAACACTTTCATATAATCTCTTAACTGCCCTTACCTCTGATATATTAGCTGATACATCTTTTATATCTGATAGTATTATATGCCTAAAAATATTTTTAGGAGTTCCAAGATATCTTTTCATCCTTTTCATTTCACAATCTTTTACGTAAGGATCTCCAGAGTTTACTCTTTCAATGACTCGATTAACATTCTTTTCCAACCAAGGAAGAAGGGCAGGTTCTTTCCAGATATGATAATTTCTTGCTACATACAATTGTATTAACTGTAATAGGGCAGGAGGTTGACTGAAAAAAATAAGCACTGATTTCAGATATTCCAAATCTACCTAAATGATTATTATATTCAGTGAAATTTACTGTAATCATAGAGAAAAGATGTAATGAAGTTTTTCCATAAAACTGTATATTAACTGTATCTACACTGTTTAATGATCAAATTTTATGCATAAATTTAGTTTTTCATAAACAGTTAAATTATTAAAATAGAATTAATATTCATTAATAAAGAGTTGAACTAATAAAAAAATACTACAAAATAGGCATTAAAGACAAGAATAAATGGCTGAGATATAAGGTGAAATAGTAATGAGAAATTTTATAGAACAATAGATTTTATAAAATTTACCCTCCCTTCTATTGGTTCTGGATTGAGATTTCGATGTTCAAATTTCAATTCCATTTGTCAGGTTTTAAATTGTATTTACTTAAAATAATTTAGAAAAATTGCTAAAATCATCAAATTTAGCAAGCTTTCATGCAGTTTCTATTACCAACCACACAACCTCACTTCGGTTGTCTTACTTAGTTCACCAATGTGCTAAACTAAACACTAAAACACATCCCATAAATATGAAACAAATGAAAAATATACTTAAAATCTAATTTTACTAACCTTATTTGAGCTTTTACTCCAAAGAAAGGGAAGCTTAAGACATGTGATTCAGGCTGTATAGAGCATTTTTCAAGAAGTGGAAGTAGTACTCCCGGAAACATTATGAGAGCATTTTGAAGCATTTCATCTGCAACTAATAGATCCCATTTTGGTGACTTCTCTTCACTACGGCTTGCCATTAATTCTGCTTCATGAGATGCCAAATAAAAATTGGCAACTGCTACTGAGAAGGCAAAATTAGGCAACTGCATTAGATTTCGACCCTGAGCTTCCCACTCTTCGTAAAGGCGAATGAACCACTCGTATTCACGACACTGGAGAGCATAAAAGTCCACAATCAATACAGCAGCCAATGGATCACCCTCAGGATCAAGAGAGAGAAGTAATTTGCAGAATTCTAGAGATGTGCGGTAGCAAGCTCTCTGTCCAACATATGTCATATGTTTGAATAAAGCAAGGAATAGTGCCCTAAGGGAGACGAAAAAGATATACATATATAATATTATATAACATTAAACGACTAATAAATTAATGTTAAATACTTTATAATGTGATTGAACCAAGCGCAAGAGCACAAACTATATGTCTGAAACTTCTTATTTATAGAAATTAAAATTAAATTATCAGTTAAAAATTATTTATAATACATTACCTATTCTCTTGTCTCCTGTAATCCAATCGACAGTCCCCACGAGCAAGGTTAAAAAGAGGATTGAAAGCACACTCCAGGCAGTATAAAGCTCTTGCAACCAGCTCTGCTGCCATTTGCAAGTCTTCACTCATTCTACTGAGATCAGATAATTGCAATAGTGCATCAACATGATATGGATGCATGTTAATGATACTCTGGAAGGAACATTTCCAAATATATAATGTTCTATTAATTGTGATTAATGTGAAATATAATGAATGAATGAATTAACATTTTAAATATATATTCACAGCTTTAAGAAGAGAATTTTATTATTGAATAGAAGTTGATAGTTTTAAATGTTAGATGAAAAAATCATATAATTAGAATGTTTACTTAGAAAGATTCTAATTTTTTATAATTGGGAAATGTAAAACCAAAATATAAGAGAACATTGAGTACAGGATATAAATTAAGAAAATAATTGTTTATCGGTAGCTTTTCTTCAGAATATAAAATAATGCAGTAAAATACTTTAAACCATTATCAAATTAATTAACTTAATCACCCTTGATTACTATCAAAAGATATTCCAGTATGAAAAACAATAATCCTTACTTCCCATTCTGCAATTAATAATATATCTCACCCTAAATTAATTAAGTATCACTCACCACAATATTATCTGGGTTGAGACTTTCAACAGCATCTAGGAACTTTATCTGAATTAATTGGTAGTTGAGATTGTGCTCATATTTGAAGAACTGAATTCCATCTTTTACTTCCACAAGGCTCATAAACAAACCTAAATTCAACATAAAGTACAAATGAAAAAATACTTTGGGTATTCCTGACGGAATATTGTGAAATATTTACCAGTATTTCCAATTTGCGGCCAATTTTCTCGAGGTGTCACAAGCCATTTAGATTTTAGTCTACCTCTGCCACGGCCTCTCTTTTTACTGAGGTAAGTAAATTATCATCAAGTCATTAATAAATAACAAATTTGTAATATCGAGAATTAAAACAGAATCACACTTACTTTTGTTCTGATTGAACAACCTTAAATCCAAAAATTCTTTTCATTTCAATGTTGGGGTTTAAGTTTCTGCGTTCTATGCTTAGTATACCAGTTAGTTTCTTCTGTATAGAAGCATTAATTTCATTCCCAAGATAATTCTCGCTGGATGGTGTTTCACCTAGCATTTTGTTAACTTCCCGAACTGAACGCTCAACTTCGTCCACCTGGTTTTCAGAGGTTCGATTATAGAGAGAGAAGATAATCCAAATATTTATTAAATAATTTGACAGAATGTAAAATACAAAACGGTAAAAACATATGACTCGGGGATGGAGCAATAAGTTCATAAATTATGGATGCATTTATAGATTCGAAATATTTAGAAAATATAACTAAAACACGAATAATAAAAAGTTACGGTTCTAATAACCGAGCTTCATATTCAATAATCTTATACCTCTATGTCTTCACTGCTTCCTCGGCAACTAAGAGATTTGACAGACTTTTTCTTTTTCTTCTTCTTTTTTCTTCTCGAAGAAGCACGTTCATCACCCAAAGAATCTTTTGCGTCTTTTGCCTCAGTTTCATGATCATCATCTTCTTTCACCTCTGATTCCGAAAGGGACTGCTGATTAAGCTTGACAAAAATAATGTTAAGATTTTAGACATAAAATGCCACTTGGTCAATTCATGTTAGCAATTTTGAGAATAAGTTAACCAATTAATTGACACATTCGGTAATTAGAGATAATAGATACTAACCAGGTCGTAACGATTGACATTTATTGTTTTTTTCCTAACAGATGTTACATCAACTTCACCATCGCTATTTCCTTCCACTCCCAGCACATTGCCAATATCCTGCTCTCCCTGAAGCTTCCTCAGCACTCGAGATGACATATTATTCACAAACTAACAAAATTTTCAGGGACTGAAATTCAACAGTTTGTCGTCTCCAATGGCGTTAAACTTACTCTAATAGCACCTTTTACACATTTCTTCACTGGGGACTAGAACATTTTCGTAGTTTCAATGACTAGGTAGAGGTTCTTTCTCCTCAAAGGTAGCTTTAAATACTGGATGGCAGTGAAATAAACCGTGTTTTGTCTTAAAAAAACTCAAATTTGACATACAATATATAGCAAAAGCAATCGTTGCTTATCGCACGAAACGAGCATGACGTTCGAAAAATCACTAAACAGTTTTTCACCCGGACAGTTTCTTTCCAACGAAATCAAAACACCAATGACCTCTGCATCGTATTATCATTATTACGGAATATTCAACACTCGAGCATCGCAGGCGTGACACGGTGTTTTGGTTGGTTCCCGTTCTGAGTACTGAAGATCAGAAGTTATGGCTCATCGTTTACTTACGACGGCGAGAAAATTAGAGAGACTCTTATGGAATGGAGTGAAGAGAGGAAATATCGACAGAAGTATTGTAATTATTTTATAATTTTCACTTAATAGCTTTGATTACATAAACCTCTGGAATTTACCGTGACGATCACCAAACGTAACACTCGCCCAAATTGCGACAGATTTAAGTACCCTTAAATTAAATATTTCCGAGCAATTTTAATCAAGAGAATTTTTCTTTTCTCATTGTAGCTTGGGCGTAAACTTGCCCAACTACAAAATGCCCCAGGAGTTCCTAGCTTAGAATTGGTCATACAAAATTGGAAACTCCTTTGCGAAAAGCCTCCCAAAGGTTTTGAGAAATATTTTAAACCTGGAGGTAAAAAAACTTCTAGTAAACCAGAAAATGGCAAAAATGCTAAGGAAGTACCTAAAGAAGAAACCGGCTCCTCCAAAGGTGAATCTGCTCCTCCGCCCCCTCCTCCAAGGATGCAGCAGAAACCACCAGAGCAATGGTCCTTTGGAATGTTTGGTGGGCCAAGGTGCGTGGTTCTAGTTGCACTGTAATTATTGCTACTTTTGTCATGATTTACCATTTTCTGTCATATTTCTGGCTCGATGTAGGGGTCCAGGAGCTGGTGGATCAAAGGGGTTTGGTGACAGTGAACGTGACAAATGGCTTATAATTGGAGTCGTTGGCACCGTGGCCCTGTTAGGAACAATAGCGTACTATGAAAAAGGCTACAAGGAAATAGCATGGAAAGAGTTCGTTACAAAGTGAGTTTAGGTAATATATTTTAAATTTAAATGTATATGCACATTTCGTCATTTATATTTTACATCATTCTTCTAGCTACCTCTCAAAATCAATCGTCGAGAAATTGGAAGTCATAAATAAGAAATGGGTTAAGGTTCGTTTACTTCCTGGCAATAGTGTTAATGGAAATGTAAGTTTACCTAATTTGGATATGACCGTTATATTTTTATTGAGATGTTTTGAACGATTTTTAATTACTATCGTTTGACATATTGTTTCAGAGTGTGTTGTGGTTCAACATAGGTAGTGTCGATTCCTTTGAAAGAAACTTGGAGAATGCACAAATCGAATTAAATTTAGAACCAGCCAATTTCATACCTGTAATATACAAAAATGAAATTGAAGCATCCAGTATTACTGGAATCCTTCCCACTCTTCTGATTATTGGTAAGGTTATATTAACAAAATACTGTTATTAATATCAACCAAAATCGAAAATAATTTGCTACTTGTCTCCTAGGTTTCCTGATATATATGATGAGGAGATCTGCTGAAATGATGGGAGCGAGGGGAGGAAGAAAAGGAGGTGGAATATTTGGAGGGGTTATGGAGTCCACTGCTAAGCTAATCAATTCAAATGAGATTGGAGTCAGATTCAAGTAAGATTTATGGAATTAATAAATGTTTTCAATTCTTATCTATTTTTCTATAAAAATACATTTCAATTAAAAATTATGAAGGAAATAGAAATGAAGCTTTGATAATTAAAATATATAATGCCATTACAATACATATAAAATAATTGCAGTAAATTATTATTTACTTGACTCTAAAATATTTGTAAATATTTAATACTGGTAAGTGTGCTATTAATTAATATTAATATCTCGTTTTGTGATCATTTTAATGTTTGGCTTTGCCTTGAAAATAATACATTATGTACTTGGCCATGCATAGAACAACTGATAACAAAAGTTCTCTTTAGTCTTCTGTTTGGATTTTTAATGCAAAATGAAGTGGATTACAATGCAAGTACCTATTAGGTTGTATGGTTTTATCCAGTATGTTGCAGGTGTTTTTTGTTCTAAATTTTGGTGTACAGTGTTATGCCCTTGAGTATATAACATTTCCGTATCATGCATTATGGAAAATTCTTTTGTCCTCTTTGATTCCTATATTTTATTTAAAATTTAAATTGATTTTATTCTTAGAGAGAAACTATCTTATTTCACTCTAAGTTTCACTCAAATTTTTGCACATAACATGAAACATAACACCTTTAAAGTTTGATAAGCCCATAGTTATTGTAGAAGTTGTACCAAAAGAGATTGTAAAGAGGGCTAAAATTGATCTCTAAGTCTTTGACTCAATGTGCGTGCTTGATAACTGCAATCAATGGGAAGCTAAACTGCAATGTTAAGTTTTTACAAGCATCACTGTGCTTTCTAATTCAAATATGAAACCTTGTTATCTCAATTCTTGATATTATATTGACAGAGATGTTGCTGGTTGTGAAGAAGCTAAACTTGAAATCATGGAGTTTGTTAACTTCCTCAAGAATCCACAACAATACATAGAATTGGGAGCCAAAATACCCAAAGGCGCTATGCTGACAGGTCAGAATCCTATTAGCCAAATGTTGTATTTTAATAAATATAAGGTTTAATGGTGTTCTAACTTAAGTATTGAAACTAGAAACTATTTATATATTCTGAACTTTGCAGAAATGTATGCCTATTTTTGTCTTATGTAATTATTTTAACTTAATATTTCCTAATTGCAATTGATCTTAATTCATATGCTTCTCAGATTTAAAGACATTCTCTAATGGAATTTTCTAATTTTTCAGATATAGTTACATTATATATATATATCTGTATAAGGGAATTAAAGTTATTTTAATGTGAGCATTCTCATTAAGATTGAATAACTCCTGTTAATTAGATTTAATTTAAGGAAATTTGATTTTTATTTCATTATGATACTACTTAGGGTAATAAACTTTCAAAATGAATGTATGTTAATGTGTAAAGAGGTATCAAGGATATAAAATTTTAGAAAGCAATTTAAATCTGCAATTAGAATGCAGATGAAAGAAATAGTGTCTAAATCCAACTCACGTTTTCCATCCTAGGTAATTACTGTTTTGGTGGTGGTTGTGCATTTTATTTTTGACATAGTAAGTAGTGTAAATTTTAACTTATGCATTCTATGTGTGAATTGTATTAAATTAATCTAATTTAAATTATTTTAGGACCCCCTGGGACTGGAAAAACCTTACTAGCTAAAGCTACTGCTGGTGAAGCAAACGTTCCTTTCATTACTGTCTCTGGATCTGAATTTTTAGAAATGTTTGTTGGGGTTGGTCCTTCTCGAGTAAGTATATGAAACTATTCATTTCCCCTTATCAGAACAGGTATTATAATGCATTTACATTTATTCATATTTTCCATATGATCTCAAGAAAATACATTCTTAATTAGATAAATAAGAAAATCTGTTTCTTCACAATTGCTAGGCATTGTCTGGCCTTCTTCATGCTTTTGCTATTCTCAATAGCTTTTATTATGATCCTTTTGATGAAATTCTGGATGTACACTTTAATTACCCTCCTTATTGACTTGATATACTCAATGTTATATCTGGGACTATCTGAGTTCTTCAGTTCCTTTTGTTGTTTTATCATTTCTCAGAGTTTGCTGAAGTTAGAAGATAGACTTGGATGATTTGAACAGAGTAATACTTGTTAATCTTGAGTACTATATATATTCACTTTATTATATATTATGTATAGCATATACATTTTATCTTGGCTCCTCTAATAAATAATTTTTCTAGATATATTTTGAGGCTTTCATCCAATTATGTCCACAAAATGGCTCCATTTGTATCAGTGAAACGAAAAAACAGACATGATAACAAAAAGACATTATTATGCAAAGACAACATGAAGTAATCTTCTTAAGTACTAGATTATTTGTTATTTAATGACACAAATCAAAATTAAAATATAAGAACAGCTTATAATAGTTTATCTTTTAAATAGAGAAGTAGAAGTGGAGTGATGTATTTAGCTCAGGGTATTCTTATGTCTTATCGTTCCCATAAATTGGATTTGAGTGAATTTAATGTGCAGGGTGATTATTTATTCTTTTTAGCCTGTTAAAATAAGATGATAAATAATAGGCAACAAAAATAATAATCAGAGAATAAAGTTCTGTTGCTGGGTCGCGAACCAGAGTTCACCACCCAAAAATGACGGATCAAAAAAGATCTTCAATTGCACTTACCAACTCCATCACCAAATCTGATGATAATGGAAGAGTTCGGAAGAGCTTTTATCTGAGATAAGCGGGTTTGAGTTGTCCTGGTGCAAAATAAAAAAAATTTCAAACTTTGAATTTTAATATGTCCTAAACTTGAGTCTCTATTTAGAGTGATGTATCTATTTTAGATAACATTTTAGGACAATGAACATGAAGGCTTTTAATAAGAGGCTCTTGATAAGAGCGGTTCATATATAAGAGCTACCACCTGGCCCGGTGCCTATTTGTAGCTCCAATGCACAATAAATAAACTTACGGTAAGAAGCACGTAAAGAAAGACAGATCTTCTTAATTTTGATCCTCTATCGCCCTATACTAGTCCTACTGAAAAGACTGGGGACACCTATGTTTACATTCCTTTTAAGATAATGTTTTTTGAAACATTTTAAATTGCTTAAGAAGGAATTTTCTTAATTACTCTCCAATTTAGAGTTAATGCTCCATGATATCTGAAAGAAAACCTGTTCTCTGTTGTCATTTATTATAATATTGAATGATAAGAATTGTTCAAATACTAAAAAGAACTAAACCTTAGTTCTTGAAAAGTTTATTAAGACCAACAAAAATTAATTATAGAAAATATAACAAAATTAACACTATGGGATCTTATTTTTGTAATTATGTAAAGAATGTTTACTGTGTTTTTTATTTAGAAATAATATTTTTCACTTTTTATGATGTAATTTCTTATATATTGAGAAAAGAAATGGAGAAAACATCTTAATAATGCAAGAATGATATTTTATTTATCACTTACAGAGTTCCTTAAACTTTTAACAGTTTTGAAAATGACTTGTTCTCTCCTTTTATGAATTGATAAAAGGTTTTCAAGATCTTTCGTACTTAAGGGAGGTTGTTTTTTTTTTATAGGTGCGAGATATGTTTGCAATGGCCAGGAAACATGCACCATGTATATTATTCATAGATGAAATAGATGCTGTTGGAAGGAAAAGAGGGGGTCGCAGCTTTGGTGGTCATTCAGAGCAAGAAAATACTTTAAATCAGCTTCTTGTTGAAATGGATGGTTTGTATTTTCTTTATAATTTTCAATTTCATTCCACCTCTCTCTTACAAGTTGAAGGAAGAAATTTTACATTATTCTGATACATGAGTGTTGCTATTAAAGAAATATATCATCTAGTAAGTTTCTAATGCACAAGTATTTATATTAACATCATTTCATGTAAACGAGGTAGAGAGCTGCTATGTTATGTACATTTTGTCTTAAGCAAGTAGTCATTAATTGGCTATCTATGACCTGTGTATATGATGGGATTTTTATTTTGTAAATGATTTATAGACAAAAAGACAAATATAATGAGAGAATCATTCTCGTTGTAAGTACTTCAACAGCGAGGTTAACTTAGGTTATATGTGTCTCCAATAACCAAGCAGAGGAGTATATGAAAATTGGTAACCGACCCCACCTATTGTTGGGATGCATCACGTCGCCCATGTGGGCCAAGCTAGGGCCTCCGCCCCTCCGTCTCATAAAAGTCGGCACTTTGTAACTGAATGTAAGTGCAACCACCCCAGTCCCTTACTACCCTTTTCCAAGCCAAAAATGTGTATAAATAGTCAAATACAACCTAAAGAGCATTCCTTCACCACCCTGTCTATGAGTAAGACCTCTTGCAGGTCTACAAGTTCGACTTCCTTTGCTGTGAGTAAGACCTTGGTTAGGGTCTGTGAGTTTGCATCCTTCCTCTCGTAAGTAAGACCTGCCTGAAGGGTCTGCAAGCATCCAACCCAGAGGAAACTACTGGGCTTAACCTAAGTTATTCTTGACTCTAGAATAATCTCATTTTTTGGCCAACCGTGACGTTTTTCCTTTATGTCATCACAACATTATCATGGGTTTGATTCTAGGAGGCCCCAAAATCGTACATTACCCTATATAGAATGCATTAGCCTGATTTTAAATAATTTTTACAAAATACTTTCTGCTTACCTAAAAGATTCAAATTACACAGATCTGCAGAAATGATTATCTTCTATGTATTGCTGCTCTCAATTTTATGTTTATGGTCAATAGTTCATTGCCAGGCTCATTTGAAATTTTTCCCATATAAAATACATGGGAGGTTTATTTGAATAATTAATTTTAGGTACTTAACAAAGAGATGGAGAGCTATTACTTTGTGTAAATATATCAATTATAGATACCTATGTATGATAAGTAGATCATTCCACATTAGGTCAAGAGTTCAGTTAGGACTGAATCTCAGGCCTAAACTTCTGGGACAATGGGGTCGCTGACTTTTTTATGTGATTGTCAACTAAATTTCAGTTAGGAAAAAATTCGAAACGGATCCTACCTATCATGGGTTTGGTTCTAGGAGGCCTCAAAAATCGAATTTTCCCCGAAAGAATGCATGGGGTACTTTTTCAAAGATTTTTTAAAAAATACTAAGGATGACAAAATTTCATGTGGATACAGCTATTATAGATTTCTACAAAAAAAGGGTTTTGGTATATATGGTCATGAGTTTGATTCCAGGAGGTGAAATATTTTCAATAAAAAAAATCATATCTAGCTTAATATGATACATAGATCATTCAAACTTAGAAACCGTATAGATACTCAAACAGAAAATCTTTAAAAAAAATCAACAGTTGCCTATGTGTCATGGGTTTGATTCCAGAGAGACCCAATTCAAATTTCCCCATAAAAAATATATAGGCTAGATTTTCGTAAAGATTTAAGGGCACTTTCCGTTGGTGTAGATGATTTAAATTTTACATGTGCATCGAAAAGCTGCATTTTTACACAAAGCTCTGGTAAAAATTTCGTAAATGGTCGTTGGTTTGATTCTAGGCAGTGTTTACTATATCTCCATAAGAAATGCATTGGGAATTAAGGACTCATTTTGAGGTAGTAAGGTATTTTACTGTGAAATTTGGGGAATTTATAAAATAAGGATGCATAAGCAAATGAAGGATGTTCATTCAGCAGCATATCCTTGGTTCGACACCTGGACTGGAAATACTCTGCTTTAAGAAATGCATGGGAAGACGAACTCAATGTATATTTGAGCTCTGATAATTTCTTTTAGTTTAACTTTAGCAATGTGTACAAAGATTTACTTCCTAAAAATCTTATTTTTAATTAAAAAGTATATTATAGCATTGCTTGCTGTATGCCAGCACACCTTTACTCATATTCTTTATAGCTAAATAAATTGAAATTTAGTCATTAGGGAATACAGTGCAAATGTAAAGAGTATAAATGAGAAAGTCAGTTTAACTCATGAATGATACAGGGTTTTGCAGATTTCAATTAAAGCTATGATTCATACTGGATATTATGATATAAAATTTTGAATCATATAAAATTATAAATACTTTGTATCTTTTTCAGGATTCAACACAACCACTAATGTTGTGGTCCTTGCTGCTACCAACAGAGTAGATATCTTAGACCAGGCCTTGTTGCGGCCTGGAAGATTTGATAGGCAGATATTTGTTCCTGCCCCAGATATTAAAGGGCGAGCATCTATTTTTAAAGTTCACCTTCAGCCTTTAAAGACTGCTCTGGATAAAATTTCCCTCGCAAGGAAGATGGCTGCCCTTACTCCTGGATTTACAGGTTAATATATGATCAAATAGAAACTTCCTTGTTTCTTTGAAAGAGATAAATGTTAGAAAATGAGGTGTAATAAATTGATTCTTATAGTTTTCTAATTCATAACTATAGTTTTATGTAATAAAAATGTGCTTTTATTTATTGGCATTTACTTTCATGAAAATTCAGATACAAAGTTTCAGAATTTTAAAAAATATCTACTGTAACCTTCAGTCAGTAGTTGTGCATGTGTGCAATGCATCCTTTTTTGAATTTAAACCTTTGAAATAGCTTGGGATAGTCATTATAAAACTAACCTGTATTGGGTCTGTAGAATGGGAAATAATGTTCCAGTTGCTTCATCATCCAATTTATTGGTGCATTCTAATCCCTGCCTTGTTACTTTTTTCTATTTAACATCAAAAGAAAAAGTCATATTTCTATTGCTGATTCTTGATTTTCATTAATAGAATAGAGCTATGCATTAAACGTTTTGTTGAGCATGCAAATTTCACTTAATTTACTTTGAATATTAATTAATATCATCACAAGAAACCAAAAATCCTCCTTCTCATTTCATATATTTGTCACTTAAAATTAATTAGAAATTAATACAAAAATCAAAGAAAATTGTTTTTGATGAATTTATTAATTATTAGAGCTCACAAATAATCAAAATTTATGAAAATATTCATATTGTAAGTTTGAAAAGAAGGAACAAGCCAAGTGGTTCATTAGAACTTCCTTCTAATTGTCTTTTCTTAAGTGTCTTGATTTTCACAGGGCAATGTATACTGTATGTTATGACCCTTTTTTTTGGATAGTAAGAGATCTAGAAAGTGCCTTCTAAGAGTTAAAGGGATAGGGTATAGAAGAAGGGTATGGTGGATAATGCATTTGTCTTGTTGTGTTAAATAAGGAATGTTAAATATACACAAAGAGCAAGAAACAACAATTGGGGAAAAAAAACTTTTGGCCTGGAAGATGAAGGAATTACTTATTCATTCTTATGTCAAATAAATGTTTTTATGATTATATGCAAACCAATTAAGGTAGAGAGAAAAAAACATAGGATTCTGCATCAAAAATTATTATAAGAAATTCCCTATCAAAATTTTGAAAACACATGCTACATAAGGTTAAACAGAAGTGAAAAGAGTACACTTTATGATACTTAGTTTGAAAATCTATTCTTCTCATACATGCTAGATACTCTAAAATCTTCTCTATTCATATCCTTTTATGACAGGAAAAGTACTAAGAGAAAAAGGAAAAAATCAGGTGTTTTTCATGAGAAAACAAGTAATTAGGAATACCATCTCTATTATATATAGATACCTAGGGGGGGAAAAAAATTTGAGGATACAAATGTCTGGCCCAAAACGCTGGGGCCACTGGCTCGCCGATTTTTCTGTGTGATGGCCATCTAAAACTAACCTAGGAAAAAATCTAAAACCCATGCTACCTATAATGGGTTCGATTCTAGAAGGCCCCTAAGTTAGATTTTCCCCCATAGGAATGTATGGGGAGGATTTTTGACAATTTTTAAAAAATACTTCCCCGGCACGTAGTGCAACCTAATTTCATGTGGATATAGATAATATACATTTCTACAGAAAAATGTTATCTTTAATCCTTAAAAGATCATGGGTTTGATGCCAGGAGGTGAAATATTTTCAAATTTTGAAAAATTGGTATCTCTCTAAATATGACACATAGATCATTCAAACTTTCTACGCGCATAGATACTTATATAATTTATTTCAAAAAAATCAACCCTTGCCTAGGTATCAGGGGTTCGATTCCAGAGTGACCTGTAATCTCGATTTTCCCCATTAAAAATACATTGACCATATTTCCGAAAACTTTTTAGGGCACTTCCCAACCGTGCAGAGGTTCAAAATTTCACACAGCCATAAAAGGGACCACTTCCAGCATAAAAGCGTCCTTAAAAATGTCCTAAATGGTCGTTGGTTTGATGCTAGGGGTGTTTACTATATCTTCATAAGAAATGCATAGGGAAATCGGAATATCGTTTGAGGTACTTCCTACAAAAGTTTCATTTTAAAATTTATAATGTACATAAAGACAATAATACTCAAGTGAATTATTAAACTATCTTAAGCAGACTTACCTTGGTTTGATGCTGGGGCGGTAATTATTCTGCCGTAAGATATGCATAGGTGGACGATGGTCATGTGTATATGCGCTCCGATAATTTCGTTTAGTTTATATTTAGTAATGTGGACAAAGATTAACCTTTGTAAAATCTTATTTTTCAGTAAAAGATATAGTATTATATTGCTTGCTGTTAGCAAGCACACCTTAACTCGTAATATATATGGGTATTTTAGAACTGGTGCCTCTAGTATTTCTGGATGTAAATGGTTGGCTAGGGGATCTCTTAGGATTAAGGGACAGAGTCTATGAATCAATATTTTATTGTTTTAAAGTCAAATTCCTCTTGAATTTTGCGATGAAATTCTTTATGTTTATTGTATTATTTATTTCATAATAAGACTTAAAATTTTCATAATGGATTTAGTTTTTATATTCTATTTCTTTTTAGGAGCTGATATAGCCAATGTGTGTAATGAAGCAGCCTTAATAGCTGCACGTGACCTAAATGAATCGATAAACATGAAGCATTTTGAGCAAGCAATTGAGAGAGTTGTAGCTGGTATGGAAAAGAAAACAAATGTACTGCAACCAGAAGAAAAAAAAACAGTTGCCTATCATGAGGCTGGACATGCTGTAGCTGGATGGTTTCTCCAGTATGCAGACCCTCTTCTCAAGGTGGGATTTTTTAAAGAATCATTTAACATTTATGTCTGGGTCTGATGTATGATGTTTCCCTATTTCTCACAGATCAGATGTCACTTATCCTATGTATTGCAATAAATTTTAAATGTATTTTTCAACAGCTATTTTGCCACTTTAATCTGGATCAGTTTTTAGATACTGGTTCAACACAAAAATTGTATTTCAATAAGAAATAAGAGTAAACTTTGTCTGCACAATCTAAAAATAATAGTATATCTTTGAATTTTATCATGCTGGCTTATTGTATTTTTTTATTTTTTTTTATAAAGCTATTTTTAGTACAGTGGTACCTTGAGATACGAATGTCCTAACATACGAATGTTTTGAGATACAACATGAAATATTCTAAAATTTATACCTCGACATACAACGAAAAATTTGAGATACGAATTTGCGATGTGCGATAATTGCATAGGTGATCCCTAGATTGTCTCCAATTTTAAGAAACTTTTCACGAACCATCTTTTCAAGCGTTGCTTCGAAGTTACCAAAAATACGAACCTAACATTGAGGGAGTATTGGAAGAATCATTACAACATTGTGATCTGTCTTAAGCTTATAGATATTGCCTGGCAAGGTGTTACCAAAAGAACATTGAACTCAGCTTGGGGAAAATTATGGCCAGATTTTGTTTTAAAAGGAGAGGGATTCGAACCTATTGAGCCCGACGTTAAAGCGATGATTAATAAACATTGTGTTTTATAGGATCTCGTTGATCCACCATCCGTTGTTCCACTCTCTGAGAGTTTACCAAGTACCCAATCGCGATAAAACATTTAGAGATTTCCGATGATCTGCGATTTACTACAATTGACGGCCGATGGCCGCTACATGTGTTATTAATGTATTAATAAATAAATTAATAAACATTGTGTGTTATTACTCGTTTATTTATATACAAATTGTGTATATTATATGTAATTTAACTGTGTTTTGGGTTAGTTTCATATCGCTAGAACGCATTAATATATATTACATTATTTTAAATGGGAAAAATTGCTTTGAGATACGATTTTTTTGACATACGACGATGATCACAGAACGAATTAAATTCGTATCTCAAGGTACCACTGTATCCTATATTTATAACTAGCTTTGAAATTCTAAATCCTCTCATTATATTAATTATATCATTATCATCTTATATTATATCTTCTTCTTCTTCAAGGAGACCCGTGTTTCTTTATTTCTCCTCTATTTTCTAACTTTATTACCAGAGCTTAATGCCTTGTATATTGAAAAGGGTAAGAAATGTTTTTGTTTTATCGACTCTTTGACTCATTGTCAGTTTAGTCATTCATTAATCTGTTGTAATAAGCAGTGATAGATGGAAATGATGAATAAAAACCATGGAATTTCAATTATACTGAAGATCCATTATAACTTTCTTGACTGTACTAGGAAACGACAATTACAAAATATAGCTGCAATGAGGAGGCTGAGCCACTCATTGATATTTGTTGAAATTCACTCCATTAACGAAATATTTTTTCTTAAAATCCTCATCAATTTCTAGGTTTCTATCATTCCTAGAGGAAAAGGTTTAGGATATGCCCAGTATTTGCCCAAAGAACAGTATTTGTATACCAAAGAACAATTATTTGACAGAATGTGTATGACTTTGGGAGGAAGAGTTTCTGAAGAAATATTTTTTGGACGGATAACTACTGGTGCACAAGATGATCTTAAAAAGGTCACTCAAAGTGCTTATGCTCAGGTATTTGATGATTCAATATTTCTGAATTATGATAATTTTAAAATAAGTATCATATTCATAGAATAATTCATAGTGATAGTCAATATGTATGAGATATTTTATGCGGGTAGAAGTAATAGTCTCATGCTTTGATTTAAAATAGTTTTTTTTTAGAAATTTATTGTCAAAACTAATTTACAAACATATCAATAAGGAATGCTATTAGGTTTCATATAAATCAATTTATTAATAATAGATTAGATGTGTAAGTGAATGGAAGAAAGATAAGTTAATGATTCTGTGACACCCCTTAGTAATATTGAATGGAAATTGAAATAATTTTTGATGTTTGAAAGAACTTTATATTTGTTTTAATTTCATTGGATGTATATAACATATAAGTTGATTTTCAGTTACATTAGTTCATTATTACATTATATACTATTCATACTTTTAAGGCTTATGATATGAAACAATTAAACATTTTCTACCTAATAAAGAATGTAGTGACCTTAATCTATTGAAACATGTTTACTTTTTTGATTTTTTGTTGTTAACAAATTTCTTTTTTGTTAAGGTTGTGCACTTCGGAATGAATGAAAAAGTAGGTAATGTGAGTTTTGATATGCCCCAACCTGGTGAAATGGTTCTTGAGAAACCATATTCAGAAGAGACTGCTCAGATTATTGATTCTGAGGTCCGGAATTTAATTCAAAGTGCGCATTCTCATACAAGGAAGCTTTTGACAGAACATAAAGCAGATGTAGAAAAGGTAATGTTCTTCTTATTTAAAATTGTTTGATATGCTATCCAGCATTTTATCAGGTATTGTTTTGTGATTTTTACTTTATAAAGTTATTATTTATGAGTGTTTAGTTAAACATCTTTTTAGTTTATATTTTAACTTAGAATCACAATCATCTTTGAAGGGTTAAAGCGAATTTGAGGTGAAATTCATTTAAGGGTATACTATAAGTTGTACATGGTGTGTCCTGAAAGTAGTAGGACTGATTTTTTCCTGCACGCGCGGACGGTCGGACGGGAATTTTTTGGATTGCAAGTAGAGAGGGGGACTGTAACGAAGCGCTGACAATAATTGGAAGTCGATTCCCAGCACTTGCGTTCTGCGCATTTTAGTTTCCTCGGACCTCTGTCAAGTGACCTCGTCACGGTACGCAATGGACCGTTTGCTGGAGCAGCGCTACGCAGTGAAATTCTGCGTTAAATTGTTTTGTATTAAATCAGTAAAATCGTCCTGATTTTACTCATTGAAAAAGAATTTTTATCTTTATAACGAAAGAAATAAATTTTATTGCGGAATGAAAAAATGGCTGCGAAATGAGTGCGTTAACCGAATTAAAATTGCCATTGCTTTCATCCTATCCAACATAAAATGCTACTTTTTTCTTAGATTACTCCTTTTACCTTATAAATATGTAAAAGTCAAATAATACCAATTTTTGAGTAACCATTTCTTAGTTAAAAATAATTTAAGCGAAACATACGAAAAATTTGATCGTGCAGTCCAATTAATACATCGTCTAAAACTTTTTGGTTTCTCGCGTTACGAAAAACTTGTCGCGAGAGAATTGAAATAAGTGTTGTTATTTTCATTTACAGGTTATTCTGAGTCGATATAGTGAATAGAACTTTAGTTTTTGAGTTTTATACCCGAGAGAGTAATTGACATACGGCTTCGATTGTCAATTATTATTACTTTTTTGCTCGAGACTCATACGCCTGAGAGCGTAAATGAGATTGATTCGAACCCGCTCTCGAAGTAATGTATATTATGTAATGATTTGGAAAATATTTAGAAAAATATCTTCTCTTAATTATGTTTGAAATCAGAATGTATCATAAACAACAAAACAATGCCTCTTATCACATACAGTATAAAGAATATTCGTATTTTTGTTAGTTGCTTGCATTATACAATTAATTTTACAATTTTATCTTGAAGTCTTGACCTAATATCTATTTATCTTATAATATTTTAAATACAGTTATAGATTATAACTAAATGTTATTGATCTCCAAAAGGTTGCTGAAAGGCTTTTAAAACAAGAAATTTTGAGCAGAGATGACATGATAGAACTTTTGGGACCCAGACCTTTCAAAGAAAAGGCAACATATGAAGAATTCGTTGAAGGCACTGGGTCATTTGAAGAAGATACAACATTGCCAGAGGGTCTTAAGGACTGGAACATTGATAAAAAAAAGAGTGATGAAAGTAGTGGTGAAGGAAAAAAGTCTGATACAGCTGGCAAGACACCTGATGGATCACCTGCATGAGGAAGATGTTAGATCAAAGCATCACCAGTACACTGCTATGTCGGTTGAAAGTAGATTAATTTATTGCAAGGCAATCATCACTTCATTTCCTGGATTTCATAAAGCATTCTAGGTATCCATTGTTTTAACAGACTCAGTATTTTGTATTATTTTGGTACTAAATGCATAAATAATATACAGAATTATGAAGATAATGGTGATGAGTTTTTATGGGTACAGTTTAAATTTATCTTGGATTCATGTTACGAAAAGGCTGACATTTTTCAAATATCAAATATTTTCATTCATAAAAAATTTCAAATACTGTGGTTAACCAAGTCGATTTCCTTATTATTTATGAAATAACTATGTAAAATTTATGTTGATGAATTCATGTAATGTAAATTAAGGCAAAAATATTGTTTTGATTATTGAGTTAGAAGTGAATCTCCTGGAATATAAGCCTGAATGTACATAGTTTAAAGATTACACCAATTGGCATCAGTTTAATATTCTTGCTTTTGTCATTCAGTTTAATGAGCTAGCAAGACATGATGAACATTACTTGTAAAAATGATCTCTTGTAAATACAGAGAAATTATGTCATACAAATCTGAAAATAAAAATTTGATTTTTATTTTAAAATTCTAAGTTGTATTGATTTTTATATTACTTTGAATATAAGATGAAAATTAATTTATGACATAAGGTACTGAAAATTTGCTTTGTACAAAAAGTAAATTTTATGAACAAAGAGGGCAAAACTTCCTAACCTAATAACAAATTCTTGTTGTTTATGTTTTACTTTAAACATATTTTCACAGAAATGGTTCTATTCTCTAATTCTATTCTATTCTCTAGTTCTATTAATTGAAGAAAACTTTTATACCTTCTGTGTAAGTATTGACCTTTTTAGTTTAACCAGAGTGTGATACTGTTATATAATTACTTTTATTTTATTTGAAAGAGTTTAACTATGTACTTCCAAAGGAAGTGATAAATGATTTGACAATTAGCTATCTTAGCCGATAGTGTTAATTTAAATTTGAAACCTTGAGATTGATTGATTTGATAAACAGTTAAAGAAAGCTATCTAAAACTTTCACATCTTTGCAAGCTAGAACTATTATATTTTTTTAAGTGGCCTTTTTAGAAGTTGAATTTCTGTATTACTGATTTATCATGTACTTGAACAAAGAAAGTAAAATTGAAGATAAAATCACACTCAGCAGATAGGATGAGACAAACTTATCATACTCTAGTAAGAAGTATGATACTGATGAAAATAAATGTATAGGTATTTTCAACATTGATTTTGTAGTATATAATGAAATATTTTCAAATATAACTTAGGGAACTGATAACGATATATCAGTTATAATGGTACAGTAACCACTCTGGTACCTATTTCTTATTTTGTTTATTTTAAGGTTTGTTTGTATTATAATAAAAAATCAGGACTTCTGCTTTGCCATTGCTTTGCTGAGCAATTATCTCCTAACAAATATTGCTATATGTTAGCAACTATTATGTGAGTTAGTATATACTGACCTTGGATCACGCTTAAAAATACTAACATAAATATGTTTTAAATGCATACAATCACCTAAATTCATTATGTGTTAAAAACAAAGATGTTGCAGAATAAAATTAATATTTATTTTAAAAAAAGGCAGATGTAATCAACAATTTCAAATAAATATCAACAATTTGTAAATGTATTTCATGTTGCTAAAATTATATTCAAGTCAAACTGAGAGAATAATTGGCTAGAATAACCATCATTAATGTCATAATATTCCCTCTATATTTTTATTACCTTCATAATAGCATAGAATTATCTCATAAATGCTTAGAGAGGTCTAGAGGAGGGCTATCCCCTACAGAAACTGCCCCTGGTGAGGGAGGTGCATTATTAGCAATCAGGTATTATCATTGAAAATATGGTTGTAATAGTAAGATCAGTTAGATATAGTGTATGTTTTACATTTATTAGGTGGATATTATAAATTTGAGGATATGTTAATTTAATTGAAATTGTCCGTTTATCATAAATGCATTATAATATTTATTGATTATTTTATGTTTATAGCTTGTATATATTTATGCATATGTAGGTAAAAATAACTTGTAATCACAATAAATGAAGGACTATGAAATCAAAGGCTATTAAAATTTTGAAGCAATTAGAAATTTACTTTAAGTATATAAAAATTACCATAAAATTGCTTTAATTCTATAAGTGAGGATCTAAACTGTCTTAGTTTTGCATTTAACTTCTTCATAAATGTATGTCCATTTGAAAGAGATTAACCAAGCAAACAGTGTTAAAAAAATTACCGATTTAGTTTTTTGAAGCTCATATTTTTCAATTGAAATTTAATTTCAAGATGTACATTGAAATTTTCCCTCTTCTTAAAAGCACAATTTTTCAGGACAACTGGAAAGTAGTTATTATTTTGTTTTTCAATATTTCAGTTAATAAAATATAATTTCATATGAAAAATGCTGAAAACTTTAAATGGCATTCTGCATTAATATTCCTAATCAGCATTACTTTCTGACAAATAATCTATTTATAGTTGATTAATCCCTGCTTTGATATTTCCAATATGCTTTTTGGTTAGTAAATTTTTTTTTGTTTGATAATAAGATTCATAGACAGCTAATTTCTGTCTGTAGATGTTTTACTTGAATGTTTAATACGACATCAAATTCAGTAATGACTTATGAGAGTCGTACCAGGATCTTCTTCTAATTTTAGGGGAAATCAAATTTATATTATTAATGGTAAATTGCTTTAACTTTTGTCGAAATTTAAATTGTATTTCTCTTCAATTATTAAATACAAAATTTATCTTACATAGGAAAAGTATGATTATTAACTTATTTCTACCTTAAAGACTATGGTAATTCATGAAATATGAACTTCTTTCGATTATATTCCGTTCATAATACTTCCATGGAAATATAAATAAACTAATGCCATTCTTTCTAAATTTTAAACTTGAAAATGTAACAATGTCTGAGAATAAATAACAACAATGTAACAACGTTATTTTCGGCCGAAATCCCTGGAGTACGAGAGAAAAGGGCAGGATTTTATGAACTAATTAAAAATGGAAAACCATCGATCAAAAACTTTTATCCATGCTTGAATATGTAAATTTAGATAATCATTCCCAACTTGTCTCAGTCAGCTTATTTTTGCGTTCGGCGATCAATTAGTATGACAGAAATAGGAAACTCTGGACCTGGAGAATGGATTAAGGCAGCTCTTTTATCGTCACCTGACTTCAGCCTAGCAGTCTTGGAGACATTACGCGTACTGTCTTTGAAATTTGCATCAGAAGCTGACTGCGGATGGATGGTGAAGGATATAATGGAGGAGATCAAATCCATTAATGTAAATTTTGATGCTTTCGGAGATTTGGAAGCTCAAATCATCTCCGCGCTTCTTCGGGAAGCAAAAGCTGGAGTAGTGGAAAGAAATGGAAAGTTATGGAGGTTAAGTGAAGAATCGCCATGTTTACCATACATGAGAGAAGGAAATCGTACATGCAAATCTAGTGTTAGAAAGACAGCTAAACGCCGCAAAAGTCGCTCGCCTTCCCGGAAGAGAAAAAAACAAGCGAAGAAGAAGATGAAGTTTCGATCCCGGTCGCGATCCAGATCAATTGATCGATCTAGATCTCCATCTAGATCGATCAAACGATCGAAATCACGTTCAAGATCTCGATCAAGGTCCCGGTCGAAGAGCAGGCTTTCCAAAGAGGCCAAGTCGTTAGTAATTACACCTGCCGCAGAGAAAATAAAACAGGAAAATAACGAAGAATCTGAGAAACGAACAGCAGTTAAGAGAAGTAAACGAAAGGATGTCTATAAATCTCCACCAGCTACCGAGAACATTTCCGAACCAAAGAACTCCAGTGGCGGCAATAGTATTAAATAGTGCTGGTAGAAAAGCAATTTTTAGCTTTTAAACGGAGTGAAACTCATGGAAAATGTAAGATCGAAATATTTCTGTGTATATTATACGCATGTCGTTAACATGTACATTCCCTGAAATTTATAATCCTATGAACATTTAAGCAACGGATGAATGAAAAAACAAAATATTTGAATAATACAACTGTTATTATTATGATTATGCGTCTTTACTAAACCTGCTATAGTAAAGGTACATCAGGTAATCAGTGATGTTTATATATACAAATATTTTTCGATGGCAATGATGTTTATTATATTTTAGGTGGTATTTATGCTTTTTTACTACAACGTCCCATATTTGCCAGGGTCTTTTTTAATGGATAACGGCCCGTAAAACATGGAAGCAGTCCTAGTTAAATCTAACTGAAGAATTTGATTATTTATAACATCCGTAAAATATTTTTATTGTAACTTGCGCTGCAAAGTAATTATACATTAACTTGGTTTTGGTGAAGTTTATACTAAATCCTATCTTCTGTCCGGCCATACTTAGTTTTTGCGGCATTGAAGCTAATTCCTCTCCATTGGTGGCAAAAGGACTACACCATCTGCGAAGTGCATATATACTTATATACTATAAAGTATCGCTGAGGAGCTTTTTCTCTCATTCTAATGGAATGAAAAAATATTAAAGAATGTATATTATATTCATTGAATATGTTCCACCTCCAACAATCAGATATATATAAGATAGTATATATTTATTAAGATATTTTATGAAATAACTATTACGGCAATTAGCATGCTGATGGAGTGCTAAACGCCCATCAGCCTTCCAATGCCATGCTCCAAAGTCCAACCCCCGTGGAAGTGTTTTAAACCATCTAGATAGGAACTTGCTGCTAGAATATGCTCCTGTTAATCTTTGGGTTCTTTTTTGATTCCCTAATTCTATCCATTCATTTTTGTTCAATATGTTTCTTTAATGATTCTTTTTCTTCCTTTCTTACTTTGGTTAAATTATCTTAACCATATGTGCGTCAACTTTTGTCACAGGTAAAATGTTGCTTACTGTTATGCACATATCTTTCATGAAGCAAATTCCTTTTGTCAACATGTCTTGTCTTTGACTGGATTGCTCTGCAAAATGTTCTCAATGTCTCACATCAGGAAGTAATATTTTGGTTCTTGTAGATGGTAACTAGATGAGGAAAATACATTTTTAGTTTCAAAATTTTATTGTCATTATCTGCAACTAACATCAATTTCAATTTTTTACGTAGCTAAAACCTATATTTCATAATGAGTAATCTATAACAAAGTGGGGAGGTACTCAAGGAAAGAGCTTACAAATATTGTTGGACATGGAACACATTCAACACAAAGAATACTTACTATGGCTTCCTTCCACTAAGTTGAGTTAGATTGTAATAATTATGATTTATAGGCCTAAAAATTGTTGTTTTCACTGGTACAAGAAATTTTCAGCAGTATAGAAAAAACAAAACATACTGTATAATAAAAGGAAATTATAATTTTACAGTAGGATTGTTACTAACCCTAAAAATATATAATAATTTAAAACATTAAAAGAATTTTAATTGATTGAAGCTGTCATTAATTTCATCTAATGATTATGAAGGGGATTTGTTAGCAAATTTAGGGGAACAGTCTTTAATATATATATATACCAATGTTTTACAGACTGTGGAAGTGTTTTTTTTACAGTAAAAGACTTTTCACATGAAGAGAAGTAAGCATTTCCCCATAAAAGCTAAATTAGCTAGTCACAATCTGCAAACAATTAATGTTCATCCTCATTATATTCATTACACATCCATTTTATGTCTAACTATGAAGATATGGTCTATCCTGTTCCATCAAGTCTAAAAATACATTGATAGTCAGCATTTGAATCCCTTCTACCAATGTATTTAGTCTCTCAGCCAAGGTATTGGCTAAGACTTTGTAGACCACTCTCAATAGAGTGATGCCATTGTAGTTCTTATAATTGGGCCTATCATTCTTTCTATGAGTTTTACAAATAAGTGAATAAGTAAAGCAAAGCTTCACTCCCAAGGCATTTGCTCTAATTTCCATATTTCCACCACCAGTTGGTGTATGAAAAGTTTAAGTTAGTCCTCCATACTTGATCAGCTTCACAAAATATTATCACTTCCTAGGGCTTTATTATTTTTTTGAGATTTTATTGCTTTCTTCCCGTCTTTTGTACATGGAATTAGAACAGGAGTTGCATCTGGTTGTGGGTAATGCTGTTTTTGCGTATAATCTCTTTCATCTGTCTCTGGTGTTTGTCCATCTGCAGTGACATTCAAGAGCTCACTATAATATTCAGCTGACTATCCCAAGGTTGTTCTTTCCCATCCATCATATTTTCCTCTTCATCTCTGCAAAGTATTACCAGCCATTGGAATCCTTTTCCTATGTCTTGTATTTTGGCATAAATCTTCTTCACTTTCTGGCTGTTGTGTTACTCTTTACTACTAATTCATTATGCCTCCCAGTATCTCTTTTTCTTCTGCTTCTCTGCCTCTATTCTTTTGCCTGAAATTTTTTGCTCTTGTTCTACTGTCAATTATTTTTTTCCTCGCTTCACATCTGATCCTAATTATTTCTTTATGTATGCAATCAGCTGTCGAAGGCTTTACTGTGTGGTTAGCCATAGCTGGTTATCAAAGAAATGAAAGTATTGCTTCCTTTTATTTGTTTGATTACCATTTCTTAACATTCTTTATCAAACCATCCTTATTTTTTACCCCTTCCTTAAACTGCAAGGACTTCATCTGGTTTTTCTTGCATCTGGCTTCTCTTGTACCTTTTGTATTACATTCCAACTTATTTCAATACTTTCTCTATTTCGGTTCACTTGTTTAATTTCTGAATTCTATGAAACTTGGATTCATATTTTTGGGTGGATACCTTTTTCTTGAGTTTAAAGATCCTTGGAGCTTTCTCTTTCCCAGTGGATCTAAATTGCAATATAATGTCTGTATTTCACTGAAACCATGTAATGGTCTGAGTCACAGCCAGCTCCTCTGCAGCAGTGTATCATAAATACATTATACATTACATTAGAGGTCAGTTTACCTACTAGGTTGTTGCAGCAGACTTAGCTTATGCTAATGATATTGATATTATTAATATCATAAATATGCTACATAAAAACTAATTCTCTAAACATTATTGTCTAAATTAAATATAAAATACAGAATGGCAACACTTAAATTTATACAATTACGAGTATCAGAAAATTAAGTTAGGTAAATTTCCAAAATTAAAATATAAATTGCTATTCAAAGTTTAAAGATGGAGAATGCATGTAAGTGATGTATGTGCAAGCATATGTGATATCAACTCCTGGGCTAAAATTGTCAGAGGCTAAGGCCCTGCAAGGGATGAAAGGGATATGGTGCCCAGGAGTAAGTTTTATATAAACATTTTAAAGAAGGTAATCCTTGATATAAAATTTAGAATTTTATCATGTTTATAATAGATGTAATGAGATGATGGAAATAGAAATGACTACTTCTTAATGATCACTCATCAAGAATCTCAAAAAACTTAGGAACCAAAGCTTTGATCTAATATATTATTATTCCAACAAAGGAATGAATTTCACCTTATTTTAAACTTCACCATTTGCCTTGTATATGTAATAAATGTATTTTACAATTTTATATTACTATTTGAATCATGTAATGTTAATAACAATGTAACATTCATTATGAAGTATCCATTGAAAAACGTCTAGGAGAGCATAATTATGTGAATGTATTGCCTTTAAATGAGCTTTTATTTATTTTTGGATTGTGTTGTAGTATTTATGATAAAACTTATCTTTCCATAATTGCTAAATTGAATTCAAATGCAATCATGTTAAACAATCAACTTAATTCTATAACAATTTGCAGCAAGCTTATTTATGGAGAAATTTGGAGAACTTCCTTGTAAATATCAGAAAAACCTTGGAGAGCTGTAGCAACTCTTCTTTATATCTTTATTATTATTATATATTATCGAAGATAACACACACATCCACTTTCTGGACAGTGTGTGTTTCAAAACTTAACAATGGAGGCTCACAAACATCCAGACCCTGAGAGGAAAATGTCCTACTGGAACCCTGGATATCAGCGTTAGATTAGCATGCTAACGATTCTGCCAATGAGGCTATACATTGATTGAACTGAGCTCTCACTGAATTTTTTTTTGAAATCTGTATGATGATTTATTGACACAATTAGTGGGAGATTGAATAATCTTATGCATTAAATGTATTATATAAAATTTTCAGTTACTTAAGATGAGGTAATACCAATCAGGATATTATTTTCTCTTTATTTAGCCATTATGTAAGCCTTAAAACATATTGTTGTTCTATCATGTTTAAGTGGCGATATGTTGTAATAATTATATTACAACATTTAATATTATTATTAAATTTAATTCTATTGCTATTTTTCTGGTGGAAGATTTTGAAGGAATATACTAATGTTTTTAATATAAATAAATGAGCATAATGAAACTCCTTTAATGAGCATAAGATTTTAATTGAGTTATGAAGTGACTTCTCTTTGGTAGCTCCAAAGAATTGTTCATGTATTCCTTATGAGTACCATCCATTTAGAGATCCAGTAAGAATATGCGTAACAAAAGTTTAAATTATTAATGAAAGACAATAACAATATTGTTCTCTCAAAATAGCATATCAGTAAATACCAGAGGGGAATAGAAGAGTATGAGATTAAATTACAAAAGTGAGTGATCAGGAGTGGAATGAGTAAAATATGGTTAACCTCAACCTTAAATTAGAATGCAGTCATACGTTTACAATAATTTTTTCTTGGCAAAATTTTCAATCGCAGATTACAATAAAATATTTCATATTAAATGCTAAAGGTTTTTCTCGATTTTAAAGCTTTATCTCGCTACAGGTTTATTTAAAAGATAAGGTCACTCAGGCCATTTAAACGCCATTACAGACTGTTAGGCGAGATGAAGTTGATCACTAAGCCGCTGGAGATTGGAGGATGTTGAGCCTAAACGATGGTAGCTATGGGAAAGATTCGAACAACGGTTGGGATGATACTGGATTGGGTCGGGAGAGTAGGAGGGAAGAAGATCGAGCATGTTGGGAGGTCCGCAGCCATAACGTGAAGTAACTGGATTACCAAGGGTCGTTCATTGTAAAGCAGGATTTCAGATGGAAAGAGGGATAGAGGAGTAATGGGGTGGTAGGGCTCCTTTTCCTCTTCATCCAGTACCCTTCTCCGAGAGATAGGTTCTAGTTTCTGGAATGATTGCGCTTTCGAAAGGTATAAGTGGACCATATTAAGCGAAGAAAAGCGGAATTCGCTTAAAAAATTGAATATCCACGGTACTTACACCGACGGTATTCTCGGAAATGGGCAATAAACGTTAAAAAATCTATGAGATGGAACGAATGGCGAAGGCTTGGTGTCGTATCTTGAACGATTTGAAGTTTCAGAATTCTCTCGATTCTATTGGGGAATGCGTTTTTCCTCAGCTCCGTTTAAAAGTTTTATATTATCACAATTTTCCCCCGTTCCCAATTATGACTCAATTCATAACTATCTACATTTCATTTATTATTTCGTTGTTGTAAATCTGCAGCGAAATTAAATTAATGGTAAATGGTGACTCATTTACTTATATAAAGATTATGAATCTCTGTGATTATATTTTTACTAAGAAAATATGTCATCAGTTACCGAAAAATAGGACCCTCCTTGAAAAATCATATATTTGTCGTTTGCAGCAAAATATCCATTGATCGAGGTCTGAAGATCTGAATCACACATTTTTTAATATTAAAATATATATATAGAATTGCATTCTTAGAATTTCGCTTAATCATATGCTGTACAAAATATCCTCTTATTCCTTCTAAATGTTTGAGAATGAATTCTCAAATACTATATATGCAATGCAAAATATTCCGGGATAGTAACGGATATCAGTTTACTTATACAAAGCATTCAGGTAAAATAAACAATATAGTAAGATTGCATATTATATAAGCATCGTAAAAAAGCCTCTTATTTTCATTTTAAATTCAGATTAATCAATAAACGATTAAAGTATTGTAATGCTGGTATTTTGTATTTTGTCTATAAATATAAATATGTGGTAAATATTGGCAAAACATTTATTTAATTTCCGTCTCACGAATATCAGACCGCATCGGAAAAATGTTGCCCTCTACGTTTTACGTTCTATACGTGTAACGTAGAAGGTAACGTTCTATATACTTTCTCAGTACGTATATCCCAGAGAGCATAAGTAACATTTCAAGTGAATACAAAGCTAGATTTTAAGCGACGTCCTAGTTCCGTCGCGACAAAAGGGAACGCAGGCAAGAACACGGTCTGTAAATGCGTTTGGAATATTTGATGGAAACTGAAGACACCCAGTAGAGTCTGGGAGGGCAAAAGGTCGTTATCGTATTCTCTCCACCCTCGGTCTCGCAGGAACAGTATTCGTCCGAGGATGGATTCCGACTTCAACTATGTCCCTCCAAAAAACCTAAACCCAGACATCCCTCTCTCTACCTCTCTCCTGGGGTTTTAATTTACGCGGAACAAGGGCAGGTTAAATTGGACGCCTCGTGGGATGAACTTATCAGTAGTACGCGAAAACCCGTGTTAGCGGAGGAGCATGGTTGGATCACGGAGCTGTTTATGGGAGCGAGTGAAAGTTAGTCTCTGGAAATGATACATGTAACAAAAGCAGCGTTTTTTCCCCGAACGGAGTATGCAAATTTGTTTGGGATACGAGAAATGAGAGGAGGGGAGAATTACCTCATTCTCTTTGTTTCTATTTGGCTGAGGGAATTAAAATACCTCTTATTTCTTAATGTGCTGCATTTTTCGTCCAAGTGGTAAATTTGCATCTAGCCCTACTTTCTCGTATGTCGAGGAGAAATTTCAATCACCTGTCGTATATAATGATACAATTGATATCAAAGGATGATTGTGCTGCTTGATGGAGAGTAATTTATTGTTCTTTTCTTGTCTTGAATCATTATAAATATTGACGCTTAAAGGAAGTTTATCGAGCTTTAATGGAAATTGAGAAGACAAATCCACCGAGATATACGTTTAAGCTTTATTTGACTTGTTAAAGGTATGGTCCTACTCTATAGGTGGTAAAAAATCTCTAATTTGTCTCCTTCAATTAAACACTCTTAAAATCAAGAAGATTAAATTCTCACTTAAATTGCTGTAATATAGTATTGCGAAGTGTGAGTTTTATCTCAGGTAGCTAAATATTTAACACGTTTCTGAACTCTTTCGTGAAATACACTTCAAAGGAAGAGCTAACAAGTACCAAGATTATAAAGTACTGGAAAGATTATTATCTTCAATATATATTTGAGTAAATTTCCCTATCATGTTGTATATAAAATTTAAGTATTTATTAATAATAATTAAGTATACTTAATTTGCCATATTTTATTTTGACTTATAGAAGCCTTTCTTACCCCACCGTTTGTAAAATCATTCGATAATATATTTAATACCATTATCCAACATAACTTGTCTCGGTTTCTTATACAATGCATATCATTCTCCATGCCTCCTTATGCTTCAGTTCCAATCATCCCATATATTAAAATTCAGTATAGGAGACTAAAAGAAATAATAAAATATCTAAATTTAAATTTTCCACGCTGTTGGAATCATTATATTATTTCTCATTAATATTAATAATTCATAAATTTCAATTCAAATCATAGAGGTCATTTTCTATTCCGCTAAATAAAAAATGGACTTTGTTGTCCCGTTTTTTCCTTCATTTATTCTTTTCGTAAAGAAAATTATAAGACTAGACGAACCTAAAAACCATTTTCCTCGTATAATCGGAAATAATTGCTTTTTGTAATTTTCAAAACCAACTTCCCATCAAAGTTATTACAGATAATTTAAAGTCCAGCATCTCTTGGTAGACTTCTTGGTTAACTGTCGGTTGTCCTTAATATTCAGAAAGTATTACATGAATCTGTAGGTAATAATATTGAACATAAAAAATTGAAATTTTTTGGTAACTACCGGTTTTATTTGCGAAACAGATTGACCAATTCCTCTCAGTTGAAACCAAGCCCATCTGTTATCTTGTTATCTATATTATCTTTATATTTTAAATTCCTTAAATTATATGAAGATTTAAAATTAGAAACATGAATTTGATATGTAGCATTTGATTTTTGAATCATGGATGGAAAAATTAAGCATTCAGTGCGAATTTATGGGATATCTTTACGAAATTAAGGGACACGCAGTAGATTAAAGTATTGGAAGTTGAGTGTAATAGCCTCTTTATAGTATTCGATAGATGATTTCTTTAGAGGTATCTCCAACTCAAGAGTTAGCTAGGAATCACTGTTCGAGTTGATATAATATTCACTTCAGAGCTCTGTATGCAGAACTTATGAAATCCCTTTAGTTTTCACAACTTTTAATTTTTATATTATAGAATGTTTCTGATGTTTCAATTTATATTTTATTGCGTTAAATCATAATTTAAAAAATATGAAAATTTTTTTCCGTAACTCTAAACGATAAAGATTCATCTTCATAACTCATCCATTCATTACAATTTATTCTGACCCCTAAATTCTACACCTTTTCCAAACCTCATCTTCCTGAAATAGTCCAGTTTAATTATCATTCTGTTATTTTCCATCCATTCATCTCACTCAATATAGATTTCAATCTCTCTTTTCATCAATTATTTGATTCATGCCATAAATTTGGAAACTTCAACCTTTTCCTTTTGAGCAGTTTTACTCCCATTTTCATTCCACGCTTTCATTTCTTGCCCTTTGACTTTAGGTAAATCTCACACTCGTATGGCATTTCTTAGCCCTGTCTCTAACTCCTTTGTCTAATGCTTTACCCTTTACTCCCTTTATTTCCCCGCAACCTAATATACCGTTCTTTATCATTCATTCATTTCTAACAGCCTTCCTTCTATACTCCCCTCTCCGTATCATATTTCCATTTTATACTTCAGTAAACACACGCACACCTATGTCTATCCTCCTTATCCTCTTCTACCCTACTCTTTGGGGATCTGTAATACTTCACTTATTCATTTGGCAGGGGGCTGAGATTCATTTTTCCATCTTAGCCCACTCGCGTTCATTCTCTCCGCTATCTGCGAAAGAATAGAAACAACGGCTTAAAATTTAGTGAGAGACGCTCCTTGCTCATTCTCTGTTTACATTTGCTAACGGCGTTTCCTCTTAAAAATTAAGGGAAAGCGTTTGGAAGGATTGTGTATTTTTCTCATATCCTCCTGTTGTATACGAATTCTGAGATGATTACGTTTCACAGTCTTCCCTCGAAAGCAATGAAGGATGCAAGCTTGGTATGTAGGAGAAGTAAGCGATACTTATGAAAAGAATCAAATATTTGTTTATTTATGAAAGAATTTAAAAAAGAGTCAAATTGCAAATACGCGTCAATCCTGTATGTGAGCGTGTAAATAAATAAGTTATGATGTTATGACTACCACCTTGCCAGGTGCCTACTTGTAGTCTTTACAAGAATAAGCATAAAAAAAAAGAAATTCTTTCCAAAAGGATGAAGAAATCGAGTATGTTTTTTCTGTAGTGGATTAAGCGCACCACGTTAATTAAAAAAATTGCCAATTATACTATCGAGGACTATTTGATCGTTCGTTATAATGTTTCATTTCCTCGTATAGTGTAACAGGTATCTTTTTCAGCAAGATAAAGAGGCTCTGTTTACTCAGAGGATTTAAAACTTCCCGATTTTCATAAGAAAATTTATAATAACACTTAAATTTCTGCGAATAGGCTAACCAGTATGATGTTCTCTGGATGTTATTTTTCGAATCGACCCATGACGTTTATGTAATATAATTGGCAGTAAGATTAAATATAATTATGCAATGAGTTCTATTCCTCCGTGATTGTATGTGATTCTGATATCCATTTTCAATGGAAATTCCATATCAAAGTTGATTTTCTTCAAACAGTATCATAAATCAGTCTTATTTAGTCAAAGATTCCAAGAAATTCTATGGCCTTTTAATTTATTGATGATATATAAAGTGTAATTAAATCAAAATTTCCTGAAATTCTTCGATTTAAAGATCCATAATATTCATTCAATTGTTTTATCTGAGCATTGTATCAGAGCTTGTATCGGACAGTAATAGCTCGCGGTTAATGTAACAAAATATGGTTTTATGTAAAAAATAAAACAGAATAAAACAAATTAGGAATAGAAATACTTAAATGCAGTGAATTTCATTCGATGTAACGATTGAGTGGGATTACACAATCCATCAACTATTTTTTAATGCCTTAGATACATTTTTATTTCATAATTTTGTTTAAATTTAATGTTTTACTCAGAATAAATTAAAAAAACTCTAACAGCTCTCCGTTTATTTTATGGGCATATCTCACTCTTCCAAATAGAATTAACTTTATAATATCCGTCGAGCACATTGTTTTGACTTCCCTCTCAGAACCTCATCCTCTCTTGCCATTATGTCGTCATTCCTGATGCTGCAGTTGCTGACGCCTACGCTGCTTCCAAAGGGATAAGGGGGGAGGATCTACCGCAACGGTCATTTTACCGCCGGCGCTTACGTAATTGGCGGTAATTGGTGGACTGACGTGAGCGGAAAAGTATGGTCCTTTGGGTGCACTTGTCCCTTCATCCCCCAACTGTGGTCCTAGCGGATCGCGCGAAATCGGCGTTTCCATCGACTCAAAGGGATGCTGCAATAGGGAGAAATAGAGAGAATTGTGGATGAGGCTAACTATTTCGTTCGCCCCGTTAATCTCTCTTTCATGGTCTGGGGCTTAACCAGAATTCCGATGGTAAGACGGCTGCAGTACGCATGCATACGCACAATCGCTAGTTCAGCTTTGAAAAGGGTTCCATTTTAAGAGGGCAAATATAGCACCCAAAGGATATGGGGAGTGGAATTGTTCCGATGATAGAAAATTTCATAGTATTTATTGCTGAAAATGAACTTTACTAGAGAAATCTTAGAATTGTTTTAACTTGGTATGTCAAAGAGTGCTCAATGTATTTTGATATTGGACGAATTTTGTTGTAAACGGAATGTCCTACATATTTTACAGCAAAGCAATCAATGGCGATAGTAAGGTTTTGGCGGTGCATTTTATTTGTATCGTTTACGATGCTTAAAATATTATGTATAGATAAAAAATTACAATATTGTCTAAGAATACCAATTATTGTAGGTAAAAAATTAAATTAAATTTGAAAATTACACTTATCTTGAAAATTTTAACGTTGTATTAATTCATAATGAAAAAAATTGGAGGATAAAAGGAAAATTTTGCTCCCACCAACAAAAGTCGCATTGATGTAGCAATTTTGAAATCTGTTTGAGGATCGCCGTGCAGTATTTTTATTGCGAGGAAATCTGAAATCAGGCTTTTATCTGCGCTGGAAAAGCGAGAGCTATAGGAGGAGGACGAAACAAATTGCAAATTGGAGGAGAAAATTAATTCCCGCAAAAACCTCGTTAAACTAAGCCATGGAAAAAAAAGAGAACTTTGGAGCGTAACTTAAGCGTGAGAAGCGAGTTAAAAGTGAGATTAGAGTTAACTGGGTTAAAACCAGTCCACTTTCCTGCAAAACCTCCGCCACTTCCTCATCCCTGAAAATCCCCTCTCTTCCTCCGAAAAGGAAGCGAATTCACCCAGATTATGCCTCAGTAATTTCCCTGCACCAAAAGGTGATTTATAAAATTCTCTTGGCTCGGTGGAGTTTATTCAAACTACACGGAATTGCGCCAGAGCGAACACACAGACCCAAAAACCTTCACATCCACTCCACCGGAATGACTTGCAGACTCTTAAAGTCTCTCGCATGCAATCCTTGAGTCCTCATCCCTTAAACTCAAGTAGGATTCGCAGAGGGACGAAGAATTTTGGACGTGGGAAAATGGTGTGAGACGAATAAGATGGTGGTGTAAAATGTGCTAAGGCGCACGTGGTACGGGACTGGGTAATACAAGGAAGGCGCCATTAGATCCCAACGGGAGGGAGAATGAGGTTGTCTGGGCGAGTATATGGCCTAGTACAGAGGAGGGGGAAGCACTGTCTCTTCAGCATACAACGCCCCTTGTCTCCGCGAGCTAAGAGATCCTTCCCCCAGTCGTTTGGTAACCCCCTTCCCCAACGTCTTCTGCACCCGAGCTTTAAATCGCGAGGTACCCTCTCCATCGCGTGAAACCTCCACTTTCACCCACCCCATCCTTGGCTGCTTCACCCTCAGAACCACCTCCTTTGCGCAATAACTCTTCCTCATCGTCTATCCTAATCTCCCCCAGCAAACCACCGCCTTTCGACCCCACCCACATGCCTCTCGTAATGAGATTGAACACAGGGACTTGATGCCACCGAACATCGCTTGAAAGATGAGTGGAGCAGGATAACGTGGATTAATGCGTTGTTTAAACCATCGTTTTCTTTGGAATGTGGGTTTTTAAGGAGATGCATGTTTCTTAGGATGGGGCATTTAAAGCTTTCTCAAGAAGCAGAGGAGTGAAAAGAGAGTGAAACTTCGAGAGAGAGCTTTGGATTAGTTGATTTGCCAGTGAAACGTTTAGAAAGAGTTCGGCGACAATTTATTATATTTTCATTTAAATTTAGACGATAAATTGCAAGTCTAAAGAATCGAGATTTAAGCACAAGCGAGCGTCGAATTACACACTAATGTGCGAATTTTAAAAATCTTTAAAGGAGAGAATCACATCACAGTTATAAGTAAACTTTACTTAAATTTTAATCTATATTCTCGTACCTACTATTCTTATAATGACCTCAAATCTTAAACTAGCCTTAATAATATATTGCTCATTTGAAAAAAATTCTCTCGTACGCAATAATAAATTAATAAAAAATGGAGTAAATAAAAAAATAAAAATATGGAATTGTATAAGGAGGCATTTCATGCACTTCTTTTCATACACACATTTTACGAGTGTTCCGAAGAATTCCCTTGACTTATGAACTTAGTTTGCTCAATCAAATTCAATTCTAAATTCAAATAAAAATATAATAATTTATAGTTTATAATAATTCGTCGAAGAATAATATTCAAGCCATGAATTTAGTTTCCTTTATGTGTAATTATAAATTGTAAAAGGTGTGGTTTTCATAGATCCATATCATTATGAACATTAATTTAATAATAATAATTATTATTAAATTAATCGTCAATAAATACAGATATTTGTAAGACCAATAATATCTATATTTTTTTTAATTTTTATTTATTGAGTTTTACATATGTAAATGATTTTGGAAATCAAAATTTTAATCCCAAGAATTTAACAGACGTTAAAATAGTTAGAAAATTATACAATAATAAAGAATCAAATTGATGATAATGAGGAATTTACTAATAAATGATATCAATTCAAGTGTAATTTTAGGGTTATTTATAATATATATATATATAATTAAATATTCAATAAATTAACGTACTCCATGCTATACTTTACTATTCTATATTTATATACATATACTACTTTAAGGTCATTAACCTAAGCATGTGGCTATGTTACATGATCGTGTATGTAAATATCTAGTAAGTATTTATATCCTTATATAAGGTGTGATGATTTTTTGAGAAAGTTACTTATTTAATTACAATAAATGAGGTCTTGAGAGGAATATTTACATTTTTTAATTTATATTTATAACTAAAATCACTTATAATTGAAATTTTTTTAAATTGGCTTGAGTGTTTTATATTGTATTTGCTATGTGCTAATTGTGAGAGTCAGAACTATGATAAAAATATTCTACGAGTAGTAGAAAGGAGTGATTTCTCGGTATTATTGCCTTCTCTTTATCGATATTACGCGAACGTAAGTTTCTTGTATTTTTCTATTAGTATTATCTGCGATTAGAGGTCCTCAACTCAGCGTTGCTCCACAAGCTTCTCTAAATAATTTATCTGTATCAGAAATTATGTGACCAATTCCTCACATTCCAGTCTGAATTAGAAGTTTTACAGATATTTTTGCTCTCCTGCTATTCTGCAATTTCTCTCGGAAAAATGGAGGCAGCGATTGACAACCCTTAAAATGCTTCGTCAGGCTTTTGACGATCAAGAGCTGTGTGTCAAGGACAGTGGAACGAAGTGATCGCTGAAATCGACAATCCGTCCATAGTTAGGATCGCTAAATGGGTCATTCAGATCGGAACCATGGCATATCTGAAAATGACTGATTTTATGTCGACCAAAATTTTTTTTGACATTATTATGTTCGTCCCATTCCATTTCTCTTGCCTAAGAATAGCAGGATGTGAAATTTCTAAATTTCGATTCTGAAAGTTAAAGGGTGATATCTTGAGAATGATAAGAAGATAAGGTAATAATAGGATTGTTGATTTTTAATGAAATAAATATAGGAATATAATAATATGGAACCACTTTATTAGAAGAAATAAGTCAAATTTTGAAAGGTCTACAAAGTATTTATTCTACTCATTGTGGGTTATGTTTTAAAAATCCATCTTATTTTTTAGTTTTCATATTGCCTCTAGAATAGAGCGGATGAAAAACTATTTCAATTTATAGAAGGAACTCAAAACAATTTTTCATTCTAAGAAGTAAGCTCTGCCTATCAAGGAAGGGAATCCTATCCATTTTGTAAATTATCGGAAAATAAATTCTATTAAGAATAATAATCTTTATAGTCATAATATTCGGTTTAATCTATAGAAAAATAATTTAATATTTTGAATTGGCTTATTCAACATTTTTATTAATTTTTTCGTTTAAAATATTTGAACATACAATTCTGCCAATATTTTAAAATTAATAATATATTCCGTGATAACGAATGTTTTAAAATTTAATTCATTTCCGCACGACCCAAGAAAAATAAGCAAAGGAAAATTGATCTATCTCATTTTTTCTCCTCCTCTGAAAGCGTGCCAGACTCACAATCCGTCTATAGTCTCGGAAAACTGTGAAGTAGCGCCTGCCTAAGACTCATTGAACACGAACATACACTACTTAACGATTGAGAAAATAAAAGTTGTCTCAATCTTCCGTGACACTCTCGCAAACCCAAAGGTCCACGAGAAAATGAGGAACAATTCGAATAAAATTTATTTTTCATAGTTTCTGTTCTTGTCAAGCGAAGGAATTCAAGTTCTTACTCTACTTGCCATCCTTGTGAGAGAGAAAAAAGAATCGTCTACTCTGAAATTCTGCTCAAAACGCTTCGTCTCGTTCTTCCTCAACTCATATGGAATCTCTTTCCGGAGAAGGCCCCTTGACCCGACTTCAGCACCTCATGTCAAGGCGGAGTCTTTGGGAAAGCAGTTTAGCGTAGGTTGTCGCATGAACTGAAAGAAGTGGTCGGATGAAATTGGATGGTGGTTGTACGGCAGACAGAAGGAAGAGGATGTAGACGCGATAAAAACCTTCGTTGGTTGGCAATTAAGAAATAAGAAAGATTAATACTAAGAACAATTCGTAAGGTAAAACAAAATTAATTTTCTCAGAGAATGAGCAGAATATTTGGATTTGAATTAAAAGACATTGAGTTATAAATTTTCAAAACTGTAAGATAATTTGTCTTGGTAAACATACAAGCATACAAGCTATCGTAAAAGTGGGAGATATTGATCGTGAGCCAGTTTTCATGGGGAAGTTCTTTACAATTGGGTGAGAGAGGGTTTATGGATTATTACAAGGAGAGAAAGAGGAGAAATAGGGAAGGGACGAGTTTCAAGGGACCAAGACATTTTTGTCAGTTGAACGGTTTTGGAAATTTCGCTGACTGAAAAGATTCGGAAAAGTTTTCGTGAGTAATGAAGGAACGTAGGAGTAGTTTAGTGGGAGGTTATTGTCGATTATTATCCGTTTGAGAGAAGGATGAGAGGCGCCCTTTTTCGATGGAAATAGTTCAAGGTCGTTCTTCAAGGGTGCGCCACGAGAGAACTTCCCACAGGTGGGAATAAAGCGGAAAACCCTTCTAAAGCGGAGATGTGTGGCCTAGATCCCTGGGAAATTGGCTCATAGCTCAATCGGTTCAGGGCGTGTCTATTTGATTGCTACCTTGCCGCGTTCATATTACAGGATATAACCATCATCACGCAAACTGCATTCGGTAAATTAATTTAGTTGCAATAAATGTTAAAATAAGAATTTACGTGAAAGAATTACGGCAAAACAAGAATTTCAAATAGTTAAATCCATAATACCCATCCGTAGTATAAGAGGCCTGTAAGTGTATTTTTGAAAGTAATGATGAAACCAAGGATTAAAGTCTTCCATGGGTGCTTTAGGGATTTACTGTAGTCAATTAATACAAAGAAAATAGAGATAAAATTAGTGACACAATTTCGACCGAGTTTCCATATTCCGGAACAACAATAATGTTTTACTTTTGGTTATCATCCTTTATTTCTAGGCAAGCCAATTTTCAGTTCAAAAGATTCAGATAACGGTCAAATTTTTACTTTTAATTATATCAAACTCTTTATTCGGCTAGTTGAAATATTTATACGTCTTTCATGTACGTAGATGATGATCCCCGAACTGTTTCAATCATTCAGATTTTAACAGTTAGATGTAAACCTACCTAAACTTTAGACGAAGAACGTGATACAAAGATTTGAATGTGTGTGAAAACTCCCTGCTTAGAGTAAAATGTACGGTTCGGTAAAACTTAATAGAGGTGACTGAAATGACCAAAGCAAAATGAAGGGAAATTGGGTCCCAGAAGAAAGAAAATTCAATCATTTTATTAGAGGGAATATCATAGTTAACAAATCTTTTCATTATGCAACCCCTTGAACAACCAACATGCATTACATAATTTTAAGAATCAAAGACTAGTGATAGAATATATCATTGTAAATATTCTTTAGTCGATCACATCTTTTAAAAAGAACATCGATTCATTTTTGAATAATAATATCATCTTCACAGATTCAAAATTAAATAATAATCTTTGAAAATGTTTTACTATCATATATCTCAAATAATTTAAAACTGGATGATCGGAAAAATATTACGATCTTTAATTAGATATAATTCATTCTCTTTTGAGTGGATGAAGTATTTTCTCATAAGAATTCCAAAATAACTACTCATCATTTTAGGGAAAAAAATACATATTGAGATAAAAAATGTCATATTACTAAGAATTTGTAAGACATCTACAGAAATATCAACGTAGCGGGCTGAACGAAGAAAACAGCATATTCTTTACTCAACGATTCTCCACTCACACCTTCCAGAATACATCTCATCGGCATTCGTAAGCTTGAACTTATGTGAGTTCATAACCGCGAAACTAGGGGTGGTAATGAATATGTCATACCTCATCATAAAACCGAAACCTATCTTTTCTGATAACCGCAAGTAAGCTATGGAACGACCTCCCTATAGATAAATAATCAGCTTTTATTTACTCTTTCGAATGGAATTGTGTCAACTTTTCTTGCAAAATAATCATCCAGGATAGTGATAAAATGTCATGTGACAATAATTAACTGTTAACCTACATATTAATACTTTTACTTTCTTTACTGATAATACATCGCACCATCTTTCTATAATCTAGTATCATAAACCTATTCATATTCTTACATCTGTCCCTTCCATTTCCCCCTCCCTTATATTTTAAATTTTCAGTACGTTTTATTTTAAATTCTGGTTGATTCTTAGCCGTGCATTTCCTGAATTTTAATTTTATTTTAAAAATGTTACTCTATTGTCATTATTGTTTTTGATTTATTTTTGCCTTATCTTAGAGAACAAGTGACTATGGTGAATGAAAATGAATAAGAATAATTATACAGTGAACAGTAATATTATTTTGAGTTCCTATAATATCTTTTTCACAATCTTGATTTCTGTACTATCTTGTTTTTTTCAGGTTAAGTTTAGGTTAAGGTGTCTAATTTTCTTCCAGTAATTTCTTTGACTAGTTTTGAACAGGTTTTTCACACTCTCATTTCCTGTGGGTGTTTCCTGCTGTGAATATTTTTTCCCTAAGCTTCAATTTGGTTTTTTACCACAAATCACTTCAAATGTTTTGTCAATATTTCAATTTTGAGCTTGAATTAAAACTATTTTTGTATGGTAAGATTTGCTTGTCCTAATCAAGCATTAAACATCCATAGAGTATCATAATCTAATAAAAATAATCGTTTCCAAAGCCTACCAGAAAATAATGCCAAATCTGTAAATCTTGTAGCATATTATAGTATTATAAGGAAACTAAATCTTTACCCCAATCACTTACAATATCTATAAGAAATTCTACACTTCTACACCACTAAGAGGCTTCATTAAAGGCCATTCATTTTCCGCTATTCCATGTAAAGGGAATGTTTTCATGAGCCTTTTTTCTGAGGCTCGTGTCAACTTTTGACTCTCGGAAGGAATAACGTAATGAAAAGGCGCCTTGGGAATTCAAGACAAAAGGTGTGCACCCTTTGGGAACGCTCATCCCGCTCTATTTCTCCCATGAATTCTTTTTTGCGCATCTTTTTTACCTCCCCCTTTAACCTGAAGTCCCTCAACCAGTCGACCCCTTAAAAATCCCCTCTGCTCCTATCCTTCATTCTTCCAAGGCGCATAACCCCGAGGCCCTATCTCTACTTCACCTTTGGCGCATTTTCTCTTATCCTCACGCTTTCTCTCATTTCATGCGAATCCCATTGTTATTCCTAGTTTATCATCCGTACCTCGCATTCCATTACAATTGAAGTGACCTTCGAAATTAATTTTTCAAGGGTATGAAGGTTATATCCAAGGAAGATTAACATCTAAGCACATAGATTATCTATCTATATATTTTGATAATGTTACAGGATGTTTCCAGAAGAATTTTCAATGACATAAATATAATTTAAATAATTTGATTGACGCGTTAACTTGGAACTCTCAACATGCACCAATCAGAACCCATACAAAAATGAAACTGTCAATAAAATATCATCGCTATAGATTTATTATTTATAGAGAATGAAAAAAATAATATTGTAAATATAAGGGTAAATTAAAGTATTTTTGGGCTGTACGGAAAAGTGTTTTAAAATTAATTCTATTTAAAGTGAAAGCTAAAATATAAAATATTTTCCTATTATAGAATCTTACATAAACCAACATTAATATGGATGTAAATTCGTAAATATAATCGAGGAACGTATTTTTTCTTTATCAAAACCTTTTACAGATGATTACCATGCAAAAGACCCTTTCTCTTGGGTATTCGTTTATACTTGGAAATTTCACGAGGGTTAAAATGGTTCAAACGAGATCATAGCCATAAACATTCATGGCGAAACAATACAACTTAAAATAAAACGTTACTGCTCTTCCGAGGATAGCAATCCCTATGTCAAAGTTGGACCTGATATGAGAAGGTAAGGGCGTAATAAAATAAAGGGAAGGTTATGCGGAGACTAAGGAGAAAGACAATAAGAGCACTTGAGAGGATATGAGAGAGCTTTGGGTGAAAGTCTTGAGTTTCATTGAGATCGCTTGGGACAGTGTGCGCACATAGAAAAAAAGGAGAGCGATAGAGAAGTTAAGGCAGAAATGGTCAATATCTGCCTAAGGTCCCTGCTGGTTCCACGAGGTCTCCTTCATATGAGAATCGGGGTTGTAGTCATTCAGTTTGCAATCAAGGCTTAAGTTTCCAAAGTTTGCGTGACAGAAGTTCTTATGATTGTGAACAGTTCTGGATGAGAAAGAAAGTTGAAAAACAAGGACTATGTTTATTCAAAAATTATCTTTAAATCATATTATCTCTTGATTTTAGAATACTACAAAAATTTTGTTGGAATTAAGTATATAAGGGTTGACATCACCTTCAGCAAATCCTAGTTGTATTGCTTTAGCGCTCAACCGCACATGGATTGAAATATTTAAATCAAACTCGGAAAACAAAGCATAAACGAAATTCATAAATTATTCCAACCACGATCCTGACAAGACGTGGCCTCTCAAGTATAGCAACAAACTGATGTACATGGGACTCATTTTAATGGCGCCATTTGAGCACTCCCATACAACAACCCTCTCCCCATCGGTGCAGCTCGGCACGTATCCTGGGGAACCCTGAACACACAATTCGCGGCGTGCCCCGCGGCCGTAAAGTTCAACAGACAGCGGAGGGGAGCCTTCAAGGGTTTTGGGAGGAGTGTGGAAGGAATTGAAACTTCTGGGCTTGATGGAGAAGGGGTAAGCCTCGTTTTTCGCTCGGACAATTAGGCGGCTTTATAGACGGGTCGGTTACCGTGGGCGTCGTTAAACAGTCTGCGGTGCTTTTCCCGCTCGCTTCTGTCGTAAATCGCGGGAGGTCTCTCATACCGCTTCTCTTACGACTCCCGTAGTATCTTCCGGAACGGCAAACGCAAGCTTTGCCAGGTGGGAAAGACTTGAAAAGACTGCTCCGCCCGAAATCTTGGAGACGTCAGGTGGCGCCACAGTCGGAAGAAGAGGGTATCACGGCTGCAAGGAGGTAATGAGTGGGGAGAACGTGATGTGGGTTCAGGAGGAATACTCGAAGGCAAAAAGGAAATTGGGTAACTAACTAAAACGGAGTATATGAGTGTGAGAGCTAAAACTTTTGTCTAGAGTTGATTGGATATCTTTGAGATGTAGGCCGTGTGAGAAAAAAATCGGCAAAAGGGTTTATTACACTATTTCTAGATCCGCGCTGGCCTTTTAATATATTTCCCTAGGAAATCATGTTTGAAAATATTTTACAAATAAAAATTATTTCTCTTTATTACAGTTTTGTGTAAATATAAGAAATAAATATTTGTAGTTGACAGGAATGGAATTAAATATCAGAATTTTTTTCTATTTCGAAAAATCAAGTTTTCACTATATTTCCTTAACTTGTGTTTCTTTTCTATTCTATATTTAGGCTATTTTGAAATTAATTTGAAAATCTTATATCGCAAGACCACAATATAATCAATGCATTTTATAATTTATGGAGATATGCTGAAAATAAATATCAATAGAAAGAATAAACGGAATTAAGCCTTGCTTCCACTTTATATTACCCATAAAAATCACATATTTGTAAGAGAAAATTTAATAATTTATAAATCTCCAATCAAACTGGACTATTTTGATCCTTTCTTTATTGCTTAAACAGGCATCAAGTTTTTTACTATATGTTTGGTGATATTCATAAATAATGAGCACTTTATATCGGTTAGCTTTAATAATCGAATAAATGATATATTACTTTATCATCAATTTTTAATGTTATAGAAGAAATATAATTGTAATGAAAGTGAGAAGCTCTAGTCCATAATAATACTGGTCCTCAGTGGACATTATCATTCTCTTTATAGAAACCATGCGAAGTACGTCAAAACAGAAACTAAATAATCTGCAAAAATAATGATAACTTTAAAGGCTTATCTTCTCGCCCTCAACTGTTTACTATCGATCAAGCTAAATAGCTTAGAAAAGCTATTTTTAACACAATTCATTTAAAATTCTCAATAGAAACTTCAGATTAAAGGACCAATTTTCAACTCCCCTTTAACCTGAAAGATCCTCACAATTTCATTTCGGACGATGAAAAAGTCAAGAAATTTAAAAATCTCACTGTTACAAAGAATAGAAAAAATATAACGAAGCGAGATCCCGTAAAGAAGATAATTCAGTTTCCGAGAAATGAAAAAAGATCCACCTAATTTATTAATCAATCAGTTTTTCACTGGTCCCTTTGAATGGAAGAAGGCGTAATTGGAGAGGGAAAAAACGAGAATATTTTGAGCGTATGTCAAAGCGGATAAACTCAGGTAATGTAGGCCGCCGCATGTATTCCAACGTTTCGTAAGAAAGAGTATGAGGAGGAGTTTGAAAAGGCAGATAAGTGTGGGGAAAATCGGATGGAATTACAACCGTATCCGATTAATGAAGGGGTTTTGGGAGATTCTCTCGTGTTTGGGAAATTAAGGATGGTCACTAGCGAAAGACTGGGACAAAGAGGAAAGGGTTTTAATGGCGGGAAGGACTTCATTGGAGGCAGAAAAAAGGCGGAGAAAGGGATAGAGAATCCGTAAGAGGAAACAGGAGAAAGGCGTGTCCGGAAAACTGTCCTCTGGCTATCAATGTGTCTGTCTTAGCTGTCCCAACTGTCTAAAAAAAGGACGACGGAGGGGGATGTGGGTGAAGAACGTTTGCTGGCAGGAAATGCATTGTTTTCGAACATTGTTGCTTTGTTTTGAGGTCCAAGTAGGAGGCATTATGTTTATGAAAGGAAATATTTTTCTTGTTGTCAAAATAATACATTTTTTTGGCTAATTTTTGTCATCCAAAAAAATTAAAACGGCCTTGAAAATAATATCTGAGGTAAATATTTGCAATTACTTTCCCGGATAAATGTTTTCTTCGGAAGAACTGTTTAATTCGGAATAGTACAAGTGAGCTGTTTTTAATCACAATTTATCTAATTTTATCTTAATATATCAAGGTTAATGACAGCATAAACATAGAAATGAACAAGAAAAAGCAATTAGCCTCAGTAGTTTGTGCTGATTTATGGAGTGGCATTTAGGAGGTCATTGCAGGTTTTCGATATTTAATATAAACTGGAATTCGTTGCCGACTTCTCTATTAAATTCTTTTCACAGCGCAAGCAAGGATAGCTATTTTACATTTCAATCAAGCAATTTCATCAATTTTAAACTAAAAACCTCTCTGTGTTGGAATATCAAATTTAATTTTATAATTAAAGTAATTAACTTCATTCAAAATGAAAAAAGTAAGTGCATTCTCGTCTAACATATTTTCATACCGTGTGCAAGTTACTCATTATCAGCATATTATTACATTTTCAATTGTTAAAACTTAACCTTTAAGAACATAAATTACTAGCAAAAAAGAAGTGCTTGTAATATGCTCTCTCAATAACTTAAATTCTCTTAAATAACTCATTAATAATTGTAATAAGATTTAATATAACTACATATAATATATATCTGTAATATCGACGAGAAGCTGATTGAGATTCACTTTAGATTAAGTAAGATTAGGGTCTCTTTCCTAATTAAATAATCATACTTTTCAAAGATATAAGTGAAGGATAAAAGTCAGCCTCATCTCAGATGGGCAAATTACAGAAGCATCTGTATCTAGAGCCTAAGTTAAGTGATCTTATCATACTATAAACGATGTTGAAGAAAAGGAAATCGCATTAGCTACTTCCCCATAGATATGGGCTTATTTCAGCATATGCGCTCTCTGAAAAAAAATTAACTGACGGAGGAAGGAAAACTTTTCAATACGAAATTATCGCGGAAGCAGTTTTTGTAAAGAACGTCACTACGCTGCCATTTAAATTAAAGCAAAGATTTAGAGTTAAAACTTTGACTCGAATATTTTAGAATATATTTACGACTTCTTAAGAGTGCTCTAAAGGATACGATGCAAAAGTGCATTTTATAGATATCAAAGCAATTCTCCTCAATATTTTCTCTCATTCATAATACATTGAAGACAATCTAAAATGAATCTAGGTTCTTTTTATGCACTCAGCCGGAGAGGGGCATGCATAAAAAAGATGCATTAGCAGTTCGCCGATCTAAATTTTTAAAACAAACAGTGAAAGCCAAACCGTTTATTAATGAATAACTAATACTCTGCTCAAGGAAAGCTGAAGTATGGTGAGCGTGTTACTCGCAATAAAACAAGAGATGGGTAAGAGATGTTTTCTCACGATGCTTGTGTGTAACTTTGCGCAGTAAAGTCGTGCGAGCACGCGATTCACGGAAAAGAACCCAAGGGATTTACGGAGCTTTTGTTACCTCTTAAATTCTCTTCGGAATACTATCAAATGGTTGAAAAATTGGTGCTCACCGCAGGGAATATTTGATAGTTACAAGGGAGAAATAATCGAGTCTTCTATATTATATGAGATAACATTATAATGTTGATTTTAACTGTGCAGATGAGGATCGTTTTCTCTCGCATTTTACTCTGAGAGATGGTACAAAACAAGGAAGACGCCAGCTGAAAACTTTGCAGACATAATAGCATTAAAGGTTCGGCCGTGAGGGTAGAATGCTGGAGTTTGAAATTCGCTCACGTAACAAACGGTTTCATGACGTTAAGGAAAAATAGAGTTAAAAATTGTGTATCGTAAATCATGATTTGTCGATAAAATAATGTATCATTGATGTTGGTTTTGATTGGGTCGAATAGCACTTCAGAGAGAGTGGAGTGATTGGAACAATCTTTCTTTATCTAACACATACTTTTTTTAAGGATTGAACTAGTACATCTAAAAAAAATTTCCGAATTTCTTCTGAGAGGCATACAAATCTACGGCAGGTATTTAAGGTGCTATTTCAAAAGGCTTTATAAGACCAAAGGGAACTTTGATTTTTCACTACGTTTCAAAATAAAAATTAGAAGACTAAATTAAACTGTAGAATATCGTTCAATCCAACTTTTAACTAACATTTTTGTTATATCTTTTATCCACTTTTAAGAGTTTTACTCTTTATATCAACAGATTTTGCCTATTGTCAAAATATCCGAGAGAGAGGATACGTATTCATTTACAATGAGTTAGTATGACAATAAATTTAATAGATAGTGTTTCTCTAGAAGATATTTAACGTATTGTCAAGATCATATTGATAATTTGTTGATTATTTTGGATTTCTATAAAAAGTTTAAAAATAATATTTCATCATAAAAATTATGATGGAAAATATCTTCATATTCGTTGTCAGTTAAAGGATGTGAACTTGAAACATTTAAATTGATATAAAAATGTTTATTAATATCATAATCGACTCAAATGGGAAATTAAATGATAAATATTGAGAAATTTCGTCGTAATTAATTGAATAAACCCTTTAAGTTATAGTATGCGATGATATAAGTAGTTCTAAACGTAAAATTTTCCAAATGGATCAACATTTGCTTCACGTAAGTAATATTCAGCATAGTTATGAATCTGAATCAGAAAGAATCCATTCGGATTAATACTCGTACCATCCATATTTTCTCAGTAAAACATGAGACGAGCCACAGAGTTCAGCTTGTAGAAAATCAAATCATATCGCACATAAACTTTAGGAAGGTCAAGCAGTAAGTATATTTCACCCAATTTTCATCATTTGGATTTTATTTGCAGATGATATACGTTTCCGTTAAAGCTTCGGAAGCCTCATGAACACCAATTCCAATTTTTCCCGCAATTATTCGGTTCTACATTTCCCTATGTCAACAAATACCTCTCCTTTTTCAAATCCATTTCGTCCTTCCTCGAATCCATCTCAAATGACTCTCCCCACGAAGACCCTCCTGCCATCGCCGTAATTTCATAACGGCGGCCGTTTGGGTGATTAGACCCGGCTCTCAGTCCGTAATAAATAGTGGGATTATAAGCCACTACTGCCTGGACTGCTGGACCAGTAACGCCATCCCGAAATATCCCATTCTCCCGTTGTCCCCTCCCTTTTGTATTCGCCCCAACTCGGAATCCTTCAATCCCTTCCCCGCACTGGTCATCCTCGAGCCCTTTGGCTGTATCTCCGCACCAACCTTCCGGAAGTAACGAGGTGACCAATGGGAGAATCTTCCCCATCATGAAACCCATTCTCCCTATTTTAACTAACACCTTCTGCCATTTCTCTTCTTCTAATCTGCTTTCGTATCTAGTCGCCTCCCAGCATTACGACCCTCGGTCTCCTTCATTACTTTACATACCTGTTTCCTTCAAATCTCTCTGTGATCTTAATTTTTTCAGAGTTTAATATTCTTTTTCTGATTCGATATTCACTATTATCATTCTCGTGATTCCCATTCGTCCTCCACATCTCTTCCTGCTCCGTCCGTTTCTCCACTTCCCTAATCGCACGGTGTAACGTCGTTCGCACTAACTCACTTATATGTGTTCTCACGTTGAAATTCGTCGGTAAGTAATTCTGTTAATACTCTTTCCTTTTCCCCTTTCCTACCGCATCTCCCCTTTTACTCCATCAGGGAAATGCGGCCATTTCAACCATAAGCAATTTTAACCAGTTAATTTTATCTTTTAGTTTTGCTTAACAAAACTTAATAAAAGGAAATAATTACTTAATAAATGAGAACCTAGTAGTTGAATAGGTAATATTATGAATTCCAATATATCGTACGATATGCGTTCGATCGCCCGTAGAATTTCATGAATAAACGATAAAAAGTGTTTTTCTGGTTCTAATGCTTCGGTTTTTTCTCCCTAGGGGCTTAATGAGCGATCAACCTTTTTATGAAGATTAAACCTTCAGTAATTGAATTTCCTTTAGAATTCAGATGAAATAATTGTAAAATTCCCAAGTTGAAATATTCTTCTGCAATTTCGAGGACTTAAAGTGGGAACTTTATTTTTCGTGAAAAATCAGTTTTTCAGGAAATGATAAGCTACGATGGAATTTGTTATCTTATTTTTTCGTAATGGTGAATCTTATTACATTAAGAGCGGTTTGTTATTCCAGTAAACAACTTAGTATGCATTATAATCACTTTCTTGCAAAAATATTATTAAATATATATATATCCATTAATTCCTATTCAGGTCAACTAGTGTTGATATTAACTTTGAATTTCTTCGTAGTATAACTAGGACCCTTCGAAGATATACCTATGTTTTTGTCACATCAGTCTCATTTGTTCTTCTTCAAACAAATTCGTCAAAAAAGTATTTGTCTGAATAACATAAAAACAACATTGGAATTAATGACCTCTAATTATCAATCGAAATTAATTCAAATGAAGAATCAATTAATTTTTAAAAATTATGTGATAGAAATTTTTTTTCTTTTTTTCCCCGCAAATGGCTGAAAAACGCTAATGAATCTTGGTGACTGTGCCGAATTATTTCTATTGTAGTCTGATAGTTTCGCGTTTCCAAACAAGGTAAAGTATTCTGAAAATGTATATAGTATATAATTAAACAAGTAGTTTTCCCACAGTACACCCATCTTGATGGGTGGAGACTCCCAACTTCCGCTAGGAATCCCTATTCCGCACCGCCGTTTCTTCCCCCTCCATTTCCCTTTTGCATCCATCATCCCGGCACAACTTCCCCTCGGCATGCCCGATTCCTCGCTCTGAAGCCACCCAAATGTAAATGCTGGAAAGTAAAACGGCCCACTGGCTTTGTCATACCTTCTTTTTTATTTCATTCAAGCTCTTTCGTTCTATATTTTTCTTTTCCGCTCCCTCCGTCTCACCCCCTACGAATATCCTCTCTTTATTCAAAGCACAATATACGCCTTCGAGGGTAAAATTATTGTTAATGTAGAGAACCTGGATTTTCCATAGTATTATCCTTCAGGACTCTCTCCAATTCACCAACATTTCTCACTTACCTCTCCGCCAGTTACGTCTGGGCATTCAACCTCAATCCTTTCGCAAATCTACATCGGAACCCACGGTTAGACCCTTCCTAATGCAATTTATTCCCTTTAAACAGTATAATTCGCCTTCTGTTCAAATAAAACCACTTTGAGAACATTCTTGCCAACCTCTCTCAATATATATCCATTCATCCTTCTTCAAAAAATATCTCTTCTATGTACTTTTAACTGTTAAAGATTTATGTTAATGTTATCAGGTAATACGATAAAAATTTTAGTAGTGATACTTTTAATCAAACGTTACAACATTTTATTTCCCAAAGTTTCTGAATTATTTCAAACTACGCTCAAATTGATTTCTGAATTAACTCTGCTTAATTTAATCAATTTATTGTACACTAAATAAAGTATAAACACTAAATGTTTACACTAAAAATCTACGTACATCAGATAGTTTACTATAAGTAAACGAATTTCCATCCAAGATCCTGTCCAAACTTCTAATGTTAATTTTCAAAATCTGCCATCTTTAGCTTCTTCACTTCCAAAATAACTTTCCTCCACCATTTCTTAATTTTATTACTTCGCATAAATGATTCACACTTACACTTTTCTTGTCCTTGTTGAGCGAGCGGCATTTGTTTTGCGCGTGGGGCATTTTGAAAATTTTCTCCTCGAATATCTTTCATATTTTTCCGGCGGAAAAATTTCTCTTCCCTGTCAGAGTTGGATATCTCACTATTCTACCCCTCACGGTTAGCTTTCGCACGCCGTTGCGAGAGAGCGCTTCGAAAAAAAAACTTTCCTCAAAATATACAAGGCGCTTCATGGAATTTTTAACGTTCACGTTTTAGAAACCGCCGTTAACAACGGGGTCAGGAGCGTGAGAATAAGTGCGTACGCTAAAATATGAGACAATGGCGGAGTCATTTTAGCGCATTGGAGGAAGAGACGATAAAAAATTCTAGCGTAACCTCTCTCCATTGTTCAAGGGAATTTTCCTCCTCATTTTATCCTTCTCTTTACTGAAATTCATTCTGTTTGCATTCCCGTGTGATTCGATATGTAATGCTACATAAATAATTTGCTTATGTATTCGCATTCGTAAATAAATAGGATATTATATTTTGCAAGATATATGTGTAGGTATTCTTAGTTAGAAGAAAGCAATGGGTATCTTTGAAGAGAATAATTTTCATTTATATTGTTTTAGGACAAGATGCAGGAATTAAGTTAATTGATTATGCATGATTACGATGCAAGAATTTCTGTAAATTATTGAAGTTTATACAACAATTTAGAGCCTTAAACTTTAATCCCGTGGTATTTATGAGTCTCGAAGTTTTAAAAGATCATGGAAAACATTTACTTGCATCTTTTACTCCACTTCACTTCTTATACAACTAAATATATTTTTATTTAAATCAAAGGAAATTACACCTATGAATTAAATCTCCAACCACCATATCCACTTATTAAAGGTTCCTTTATATTTACAGGAATATCTAGACTCGTAATTTACAGATACAAGATTCAACAAAATTCACTTCACAGGTTGCACTCGTTGCTACGAGTATCAAGAGAAAATGTTTTAAGAGAAGAGTGAATTTTAAAGCCTCTTACTTCAAGATATGAGATAAATTTTCTGAAACAGTTACGTACTATTTAACATCTTTTATTTTGTAAAAATACTGCGTATTTGAGATTTTTATCGCTGAAATCTTATCCTACTTATTATTCCATAAAGTCAGTGAATTGAACGTCTCTTGTCGCGTGGATACGACTTATAATAATAATTATTATAAGTCGTGTTTTTAGTTTCATATACGAGAGGAAAATATGTCATCCAGAGGTGAAAAAGAACTTCGTGGACAAATCTCAGGGAAACTGTCATAATTTTTGGAAATGAATTTTTGGAAAAATAATCGTTTGATAGAACTCACGCGTTTAAAAAATTGCGTATATAAAGAATGCTTACTTCACAAAAACTGTATCATTCTATCTTATGTTGTGTTACTTTCTAAAAAATGTTCAGTTTAATTGATATTATTTTATGATGTAAAGAAGAGAAATCATATAAGAGAAGAAATAATTTTTGAACCTATTAAAAATGAATTTATAATCAATTATGTCATCAATATTAATCCTTCACCATTTAATATCCTATCCAAAATATGATCTTTTCAGTTTTGCACAATTGTAAAAATCAAATCTCCTCAGAATTACTGGCTTGGAATGCCAATATTTGTCCAACACTGAATGCCACCTCTTATCAGAATTCCTTAACTCTTTTCAATGGCCCACTCCACGTAATCGCTCTTCCGAACATGACCGTAGGGAGTGGCTTAAACTTTCCCAAGTCGGAAGACGAAAGGGACCACTTGCCTGAGTATGTATGTGTGTTGAAGGAGCATAAAGAGTGGGCTAATGGCAAATATTTTCAGAGGAGAGCAACGTGCTCTGATTCCGCTCTTCCGACTCACACCAGTGGAATGACGAGCCGTATTTCATCTGGAAGACAAATTACAAACGCCATTCCCAAGACAGAGCTCTTAGAGAGTCATGCCAACACAGTCTTTACTCGTTCGTGTACGCACTTTCTTCACCCTCACAAATACACATTCCCAACCACTTACCGCCATCTCTTCTTACGTAATTCCTTCGAAAAATAACCCCTACGTTTCGGCCTTCCAGAGCGCGGTCGCGGGGTGCTAATGGTATCACTTTCCTCCTTTTGGATCAAAAGCAGCTTTGTACGATACAAGGAGTTTTATGTCCGCTGCGGAGATTGCGCGTGGTTTTTAGTGTGAGAAATGTGGGATTTCTTTTGAGCAATACGAGGCGTGATTTTGCTGCGGTACCCCTGCATTAGCTGCTGGAATATTTTAATCGCACGCGCTTTAGATACTGCAAGAGAAGTCTTATTACTCGACTTACATAGAGAGCGGGAATAGCCATATATTAGATGAGTTTTTAGGCACCTTTGAATGGTTTATTCGTCATATTAATTCAAAGTTTTCCTCCAAAGTAACTTTTCCTTTATTTTTAACTATCTAGATTTCTATTAAGGAAAGAATATTCTTCTGAATATTACTGTGGCGCTGTACTAATATTTTATGTGAAAATAATTATAGCAATTATTCAAAGATATTATCCCCTGATACAACTATTGCAAATATCAATTATTTTATTCATTGTTTAATTTATAAATCTATATGATCAAAACTATATTATACTTTATTTGTGACACTAACTTTGATCACGACGTAAAGTAGTATTTACTTATTAGTTGAGCGAAAAAACCTTCTTGAGTATGAATTCCAATTTTTCTGATGGAATGCAGTTCTTTAAAGAAGCTAATCTGTCTTCCATATTATGAGAAATAATATTTTCACACTTTTTGCTGTACTTTGATTTATCCTATAGATTTTAAGATGCATCAGTAAGCTTCGGCCTTCCACTCTCTTCCTCAGACTCTCGCTCTGTTTTACGACTCTGAATTAGTGTGATATAAGGAATGGGTTCCGTTCATTCTACAATTCGATCATCGGATGAGAATGCTGTAATATATAGAACAGATAAAAGCAATAAACAGACTTCCTACGTGACAGCCGTTTAGTTTTTGTTTAGGTACTCCTCATACTATGAGGAATACATTATCCGTATCCTATGAAAGCTTTATTCTGTAAATTTATGATTAACCGTTACTTTTAAGATGTAACTAAAATTCTCTTCCCCTGGAGATCGAAAGTGTTATCAATGAAGGAATGGAATAACGGCAAAAAGGACGATTTAGATGCATAAAAATGTACATAAAAAGAGAATGCAAAACTTCAAAAAGTTCTTACATGTATATATGTATGAAATAAAGCTGTTATATGTAAGAAAAGAGTAATCACTCAAAGATGAATTTTCTTCTGAGTTTACTTCCATAATGATTGTATAATATCTTTTCCGTTACAGCTCTTCTCCAAATTCTATCTTTTAGCTCTTTCAGTTTGTTTTGAGACAACTCTTTTTTCTCTTTATTTTTCTCCTTTTTTATGCTTCTTAAATTACTTTTATTTATTCTGCCATAACAATGAGATACCCTAATGAACCGATATTAAGAGAATGTTATGAAAAATGAAACTCATCAGTTGAAATCCATCGCTTCCTTAATTCCTTTATCAGAGTGTGACCTAATTTCTGATGAAAATATATATGCTGAATTTATTTAAACTTCTCTCATTTTAAATCGCCCTTTTTTGTCAATCTTACATGTCATTCCACTTTCAGTGAATTTATATCCTAATATTTTCATTAACTTTCCTCCGATTAAACCTCAACTCATCTTGAATTTAAATCGAACAAAAATGCAATAGTTTTCGCACTATAGAATTTTTAGAGTTTAAGGAAGCCATCGTATGATTTTCTATTTTACTCAACTTCTCTGTGGTCTTTAACCATTTCCATGTATCTCTTTCAACACGCACATGGCTTTTCTTTCACCCAAAAGAGGCAGCTTCCATCATGGCCACCCACTTCTCATTCCCCGTACTATTTCACCCCAACCTGTCCTCCCTACTGTGCTCCATTGTCTTGTTCTTCTCCTGCTTCCTTTTTCCCAGAAAAGCCATAAAACACTAGGTTGCGCGGAGAGACTCCTAAGTGTGGATGCGTGTGTGTGTTTTTGTCCACCCGAAGGGCCTTAATTCCTACCCCTTTTCGTCTACCCCTTCCTCTGCTCATCCCTCCGAGTTTTTCCTCTCCATCAAAGCTCCCTTTTCTCCACAATTCAAATCTCTTCTCGTTTCCTCCCCAAGTCGCTGTTGCCTAAAAAGTATCGATGCCAGATTACAGCCAATGGGATGTGCAAATTTTAAAAAGAAAGAAAAATACATTAACCTATAATTAAACCTAAAATCGGTCCCCAACTAAAAGTAACAGAATTAAAATGGAAAAGAGAATTTTCGAATCAGATTATAAATCTCATTCCTCAAGGAAATGGAGTGTAGAATTGGAGTTTTAAAAATTAAAAACCATTTTGAGTAACCGGAAAATATTTTAAATGATATTTCAGTGATCTGCCTTTAGAATTTAAAACTTTATATTTATCATAATTTATAGAATATCCTTAACAAAAAATAATCCCACAGGTAATTCATTATCGAATTCCGTTTAAAGTTTAAAAGGACTTATAATTCTCGTGCTTGAAAAAGTAGGGTCTCTACCAATTGTAAATTATTTAATTTAAATCAATTTATTATTTTCCAGAAAGCGCTTGGATATCTCAAATTCGTGTCCTTATTGCCTACAAAGCTTCAAATGTAAGAATAAGGTTGTTATTTCTCGCCGTGATATGATTTATCGAACAACTAGATGATTATTAATTTGAAACATTCGATATTTCTTCGAGTATAAAGTTAAAACACAATTTATGTAATCAGATTACTCTTCAATAAACACCTTCATTATAAGGGGGATATCAAATATATAGTTTGATTTTACTGATTCAATTTTTACTAACCCAATGTTATGTATTAATTTTAACATAGAGGTGATGCAAATATAAGGTATTTCTCCTCCATTTTCTCAGCTACTTGAGCGTCAACATTTCCGAGAGCATCTTGAGTCCAAGGAAAACGTATTCTAGTCGATTCAGAGAGGGATTTTATGTGCGTCTGTAATGAGGCTAAATAATTTTTAAGAAGGCTTTTGTGTTGGCGTTGGATGGAAATCTAAAGATACGCCCAACGTGATGGGCCAGGTATTACTTCTTTTCCATTCTTAAGGCCTCGAGGGATTAAACTTGCGTTACTTCCAGGAGAGATAACCTGTTGGTTCTCTCCCGCAGAGGGCCTTCCGATTTCGAATGGTGGCATTTTTAAAGAGTCCCCCCATTCATTTTTCCTTCGAATTTTTCTTCTCTTATTTTTTTAAGGAGGGCCGCCGGGCCACGCTCTTTTGTGCCGTCAAAACAGTATTGGCTCTTTCATGTCTGTGTTTTCCTTTCTAGCCGATGCTAATTTGTGTTTTCCCTTTCCCCTCCACAAACGGAGACGATTCTGATTTCATTAGTTTGTCGCACTCGGGCCATTAAGCTGTTTCGAGCAAGCTTTCAAATTATAACGGTGTACTGTGAGAGGTTTGGGAGAAGTGTTTCTAACAATTAATCACCTAAAGTGGTTGCTTTTCATACCATTCTGGAAAACAATACAAAGATTGGGATGGAGAAAGATTGCTTCGCCTTTGATTTCTCTGATAATCTGAATCCGTTTGTTTTGTTTTTTCTTTGTGTCTGTTAAATGAAAATATCTTAATGTTTTCATTTAAATTCTTTCCATCCTTAAAAAATTAGATTCTCGTGCATATTATTAAAGTACAAACTGATAAGATCAATTTCTATTTTTTAAATTTGGATTTGAATTTAAATTTAAATTTTGTACAATATGTTACATTAAGTATACTGAAACTATTCGATCTTTGTTAATTTATCTTATTAAGCTCTAAAAGGAAATAAAAGATCACATTCGCATTCCAAAAAAGAAGCCTTAGATCTGATTCCGTAATTTGATAGGCAAGAGAAACGATTGTCTATAACACTCAACTTCGAACTCAACTGTATTGGTTTTCCATTCATAGGGCCATGGTGGTGACATTTTAACTTAATCTTAAACTTCTAATTCTTAATTCTAATCATCATACGAATAATAACCACGTTAACGAATAAAAGTAGATAAAAATTAGAAATACTTTCAATCAATTAAGTTTTAATAATTTGAGCACTAAATAAGAGTATTTATTTTTGCAATTGTAATTAACTTCTAACTATCAAACTAGTTATATAAAAGTTATATCTAAGGAAATCTCTCAACTATGGAATCAATAGAGACTTTTCTCAACTACTATACGAATAAAACATATGAACATAAAAATAATGATATGATTCATGATTGAATACTCTTTTTTAAGAAAATGTATTATAATGATGATATCCGATCCTTTGCATGGTAAATATCTAAATAACATCTCTATAACTTAGAAAAATTTTACTGCAAACTTTTCGAAAGAGAATAGTATCGAATATAGTTCATCGAAATATTATATCGCATGACGTTGGATCCGATAACAAAGTGCTGCATGGATAAACAAAGTATCTTTAGTATTCCTTAGATATCTCCATAAGTGAGTTCCCAGAATGAATATTAGCTGCGTTTCCATTAAGAGCAGTTTGGCCATTTGGCCATGAGAGAGCGTAAAACGTTGGGGAATGATTAAATCCAGTACTGGCATTAACACCCCTACTTAGCAAAAAGCAACGGGAAAAGGGGAACCTGCTCCCGGCTTAAGTGCGCCACGGAAAGTATATTCCCTTCCGCCTCTCCCTCCGCGCCGTTGTAGGAAGGTTTCACCTCGGCTGGAAATAACCGCTTCCGGCAGTATTAGAATCGAGATCAACGGCATGGGTGCGCGCTCTTCCGTGCGTATGTGCGTCGGCGGAGTGAAATTGAGAGGGAAGAGAGCCTAAAAAAATATAGGGGGAAAATGTCGGGGAATTCAAATTCTATCCCTTTCGTGGAAAGATGGAGTCATACGTGGAATATGAAATATAGTCATAGAACGAGCCTTTAGGTTATTGAGGGATTGATAGTAATGATCCTAGCTCATTGTAGCGAGATATTTTCTTATGTTTGTCATAGACAAGCACTAACTTTTGCTAAGTAACGTCCATATATTCTTAATTTTTATTTACATTTTACTCAATTTACATTTACACCTTTTAAATGCCTTTTATGTAGATACAAGTTTTGAAAAAATGAGATATCGATTTAATTAGTCAACATGTACGAGTGAAGAGAAATTGAAGGATCACACAGTATGTAATCTTGTACAATTCTAGAAACATAAATCTGATTGGGATAAGATGGTTGAAATGAAAGTAAACAAAAAAACAGCTGTATCAGGGCCATATATTAAATTGATTTTAAGAGATGTCGAAAATAATACAGAAGAGAAAGAGTACAGAAGAGTCGAGGAATGTAAGAGATTCACTCGGCGAACAAGAGTTGAATTCGGGAAACCAGAGCTGAGAGATTGAAACTTGGGCAAGATAATAGAGAAATATATAGAATCGGAGAATTTATAGGGGTTGAGATGGGAGTATGAATGGATTGGGGGGAGAAAGGCGCTGTAATGGACACAAATGTCAATTCCAAGGGAGGACGACCGTGGAAGAAATGGCTAGAGGAGGCGGGGTTAGGAGGAATGTATAAGATTTTTTGTCTGGAATATGAGCTGGACCGCCGTCTTTCGCTGGAAAGGGGGCAGGAAATGAAGAAAAGAGAATATGGGAGATGAAAAAGGAGGGACGTCAGAACGGATTCCGAGGGTAGAGTTTGAAGAGTGATGAAAAGCGAAGTGCAAGGATGATGGGAAAAAGCGATCAGTATAATGCTGAGAAAAGGTGTGAAGAAGGAGAATATGCTCAAGATTAATATTCAAGATAAGATTGTAGAAAAAAGTGTAAAAAATAATCTGATTGATAGATAAAAAATTTTCATTTCACTCAAAAAAGTTAAACAATATTATTCAACAATATTTCTTGTATACATGAAAAAATATGCTATTTCAAACGTCTTTTATGGGAGTGATCTCACTATTATAAAAAGAATTCTTGTGCAGTATTCTCTGATTTAGAAATTGATCCCAAACGAATCTTAATTTAATTAATAGTTATGGATTGATTAAAGAATCCTTTAGATTGATAATAGACCTAGATTTTTTTGAAAAACCCAAGGAAGGAAATAATAAAAGTTACGATTGAATTTGACGAAAAACTGAAAAGAAGATATGGTTATATAATGAATAAGTAGAATCAACAGGACTAAAAATTTACGCTAGATTTTGAACAAAATGTGAGGATTGGAAAGAAGACTTTGAGTGCACTATAAGATAGTTAGGAGGCAACAAAATCTCTCTTTGGTTAAACTCATGGATGGATTGAGATCCCAGAGGAGGTTGCTGATTGAATCGGTAGCAGTGAAACCCGAGGTGAACTCGCAGGATTGGATACGAGGCAAAGTGATGATACCTTATAAAAGCTACCTCTCAGATTGTTTTGGTTTTATGAGGAGAATAGGATCGATGCTAAGGAAATTGAAAGATTCTGGAATGCTCTGAGAAACGCCCGGAACTCTTACAAGTTGGGATATTATTTATTTGCCGACGCATGAAAAACTGTTTATTTATTTAGCTCTGACAACCCAATTTCCTGCACGGTAGATTGTTTCAAACTTTCTAACATTTACAATGGGAGTTATTGATGAAAAGATTCACGAAGAAAAGTTTTGCAAGGAGGTAACAAAGAAGTATTTGGCTGGTCTGCATTCTATAGAAATCTAAGATATTTTAGAGGAAGGAGAATTTTGAGATGAACCGGATTTAGGTTATAGATTACGTGTATATGGAAAGAGTTTCGTTAAAACAATTATAATTATAAGAGAAAAATTTATTTAGGAGATTAATTATGATAAAGGGTGGAGATTTTTTCGTAAGTACGTAATAAAGTGATAGTATTATCTACAATCAAATAAAATTTACTCCAATGAGAATATATATATTTGCGATATATTCAAATGTTATTCTATCGCAAAATAAGGCAAATAGAAGAAAGTTTCTGTACCTTTCTGAAGAAAAACTATTCTCTCTTTATTATGAACAGGACGCACTCTTATTAATGTATAATCTTTAATAGAGTCCACAAAATCTCGGCTTGCAGTGATAAAAGGTTTGTAATATCCATTTATCCTCCAAGCATATAGTATTTATGCGGCAACTACGGTAGACTACTTTCTAAATTTAGCCATCTAGGCAAAGATATTTCATCTTCAAAATATTTCATACATTCCTACGCTTTAAGACCTCATTGGAAAGCATCCGATATCGCCAAATAACAAAACGCACTCTGAAAAAGCTCTCTTTCGGTGGTTTCCAAAGATTCATGATTAATCTTTTTCCTACTCTAATGAAAGGAATGGGGGTGAAATAACTCCCATCGGAGTCGTATCCATAAGTAAGGGAGAGTACTTCGTTTGAGGAACTCTCACTTTCGTGAGCGGCTCACTCCTTTCTCCCTTCTCAATCGAGCCGCAAACGAGGGTCCTGGGCATCCATTCGTTCCAATACACACCCACGCGATCTCCTCTTTACGGAAGGGATGAATCGGTGATGGGCCTCACCCCACACTTTTGATCGTCTTCTTTTTTCTGTAATTAACTCTCCCCATCCACTTCTCTTTATTCTCCTGCAGGTAATAAAGTATACACTGATACGAGAGTATAAAGTTACTCCCTCATTATTGGCAAAGAGGGGATACTGCTGCAGGATGATGAGAAAATAAAGCTAATTTAGGCCGTATTAGATGGAGGATAGGAGAGATCTCAGGTGAATATACAGCCGAGCGCATAATGTTCCAGTTGAGTTGATTTAAATTATTTCCATTACACCCTATCTATGTTTAGTAGTTCATTCGTTAATAGAATTCATTTAATAACTACTGTAAGACCCTGGTTAACGCGGGGGATACGTTCCAATAACTTCGGGCGCTAAACGAAACATCGTGCGACTTAGGAGAATACAGTTGGAAACTTTTTTCTGGTCAGACAAATAAAAGAGCGTTGAAAAAAATACATAGTATATCTACATATCACCTATGCTATAAAGTGCACCACTTTTGGTTGGTGCATGGCCATTTCCTTTGCACACATATACAACAAGTATCAATACTGCGTGCGATTTAGAGGAACCCCAAAAAACCGCGTTATACTGAAACTGCGTTAAGCGGAGTCTTACTGTACACTTAATATTTCGTGTGGTTGCTCAACTTCTATCAATGTCTTCCTTTCTATTCTAAAAATAACTCTCAATTACATTAGGTCATTTAATAAATTTCAAAAAAAGCTGATAGAAGACGTGATGGAAAAAGAAACGCCTCTTTTCACAGTGTGATAATAATCATTATTAATGGTTGCCAATGGATAAGTGAACATACTTCCTCCACTTTCAGTATTTTACTATAAAGAATATTTCAAATAACTAGTCTAATTTAGATAGTAGAGAGTGGAATTTTATAATTTTGAACGTGTTATCTCGTTTGCATATCTTTGCACTTTTTTGTCTATTTTTTCCTCGAGGAATTAGAATGTTCGCATTCTTCAATGTACATTCCATTCAACAGAAAAAATGGACCACTTCCAATTTCGTTACTTCCCCAAAAAATCTTCAATATTTGGCACCGAAACTACCCTTCAGTTCGCCACTTTTCTTGGCCATATCTCTCGCACTGCAAAAAGGACCTCTTAATTTCCTCCCATCTCATCGCCTTATCTTACCTAAAACCTTTTGGGGAGAGATTTCTGGAACGTAAAAGTGGGGGCCTCTCTCAGGAGGAGAGACAAAGAGGACGGAATTAAATTTAGTGAAAAGGAAACGAGTTTAAGAGGAGGCTTAGAATTCGATAAAATCAAAGTAAATAAAGAGAGGTGGAAATTGAGGAAAGCCTAAAATGGAGGACCGGTGAGTACTAAATGAAAAATAATGCAAAAGATAGGTAATATTTCATTTATTTTACAGGATAATGCAGAGGGGAATTCAAACGCTTGAATTGTAGCCGAGGGAGCCGAAATGGAGGAGAATTTAGAATGGATAGGGGAGAAAGAAATAAGAGAGATAGTTCCGGGATTCGCACAAAAATAAATAAAGAACGCCGAGAGGGAAGAAGGAAAATTTTGGAAGAGGTTTCCTCGTAAGTCTAAGGAAGAGTTGTGAAAAAAACGGAAAGAGGATAAAACGGCAGTGTTAGGGAAGGGGAGGGTATTAGAGGGGTAAAGAAAAAAGGAAGTATAAGGAGTTGGGATTATCTCGCCGTATTCTCGATTAATCAGGCTCCAAGAGGCGTTATGGGGGAGGGATGAAAGGAGATGTGGGTGGGGTTCCCTTGTAATGGGCGTCGGTTTGGAGGGGTTATGCGGGTCGGAGGGGGCTTTAAGATTCGAATGAGACAAAAGGAGATAAAAAAAGGTGTGAGGAAGGATTGGGAGAGGAATTTCGTAACGAGAGACGGGGATTGTGGAAATTATGTGAAGGAGGATGGGTAGACTGAGGGAATGAAGATACCGTAGCATGGAACGATGGAGGACAAGATAAGCGTATTTTGATAGTCGAGGAAAATTCAAGTATATGATGAACCGGCAGAATGGAAAAAGCTTTGGTTGAAATGTTTTCTTCATATCCATGTAATCGCATTGACCAAAGAAACAAGTGAGGAGAATTTAATCGATAGAAATGTAATTACCTTTATCCTTTGGCATCTTAAGGGAGACAACTTGAGTGAACAAATGGGAATTTATCAGAAATATGTTTTTCAATTACCTGTGGAAGATTAGTTTATAGGATAATTTTCTAAAGCTAACGTTGAAGTCCGACTCGAAGAGGAAGTTTTCCTCTCACCATATTGATATTGGTCCATTTTTGAGTAACTGACTGTGATTATCCTATGTATTCTATGAGCAGTATTTTAAGTTATATTAATAAGCAAATGTAGTTATGGTCAATATCTTCTGTTCAGCCTTTCATTTTCATTATTAATTAAAATTTTTCACCTCTAATTTATAACAAGAGAAGTATTTATAAAAAGTGAGATTTTTGATCTGATTTTGATTTGCTGAATGTGAATAAATAAATGTAAAAAGTAAACTTTTCTCACTCACCAATATATTAATATAGTGTTTTATATTGATGAAGTTATTATTGTTAACGTATTTTTGTTATTTTTATATTTAAATGAAATACAATTTCAAATAAAAAAATGGGTTATCAAGAAAAGGCATACTTAATGTCGATTATAAGAAGAATATTCCTTAATTTTAAATACATGTATCACAATGGGAAACTCATCGATACTCTATAGCAGCTTTACTTGTTCGCATCAAACATATTTTTAACTCATTCCGCGGACGTGGGTTAAAGATTTACGATCCATCAGAAGGCGTTTTTGAAATCTCGCAAAAAATGTCTTAGGAAACAGAATAGAACGCTGATAAAGGCACTGGAAGCCTTAGCTGGAAGTTTGATAAAAAAGTTGATAGATGGTTAGATTGATTGATTAAAGGGTTTCAATGCGACCGTGCTTATTGAAAGGATAAGGTTATGGGGAAAGAGGGTTAATATGATGTAACGAGTGAAGGAAGAATTCTGAAGTGAAACTAAAGTTTGAAGTAGATCTAGGAAACCAAGTACTAATGTAAGAACATGAGATGGAAACAAAAAAGGCATTCGAGAGTAAGTCGATGGCGACGAAGGGAACGTGAAAGGATAAAAAGAGAAGTCGTTGAAAGGGGTTTCAGAAATAAACTTTAAATGTTGATATAATCCCGAAATATGTTAACTACTGCGATATGCCTATTTATTCAAATGAGTATATTCTTCATCTTATTTATGTTGTGAAAAAAAGGCAAAACTCGTGCAGTTATTCACATTTCATATTATTCTTGTATTTGTATGAATATGTATTTACTATGCCTTGAAATTGATTTTAAGATTTATTAGGAACAAATGTGAACCTAACCTTATACATGGCTGTATCGCATTAAAAATTTTCTGTGTTGTTGTAAAACTCTGATCTAGGTATATCCAAACAAAGAAATCAGGGCCCAAGCAGTGGATTGATATATTATTCATTTATAATTTTAGTAAATTTTACTATAAAAAAGCATGTGAGCATTCTGTGTCGGTGATTTTTTGTACATAGAATCATTCTTATACGATGAACACAAGTTTAAAATAAAATTAACCTTTGGAATATTCAAATAATTCATTTTCCGATTGCTGTGATCCATCCTCAGAAGTTAAGAGACAAAAAATAGAGGATGTGAATCATCTGTTCAGATCTCAAAGTCCGTTGTCATTCTACAAGCCAATCTGGAAGCCGAATTAAAAATTTTATAAAACTTCTCTCTCGTTGGTCAAAAGGAGTAAGGAAATTGAACAAAGAAGTTTATAAAATATGTCCGCCGAGGTGGTCTTAAGTTTTTGAAGGCGTTGAAATTTTTCTAATTGGACCCGGGTGTGGGTGACAAGGAAGAAAAAGGTACAAAGCAGTCCACGAGAAGCGTTCCGGACAATGTCAGAAGTGTTCGGGATATATCGGCCCACCAACAAGAAAAGGATGGGGATCCGGCAGTTTGGGAAGATAAAGGGTGGAGACAAAGGCGGTTTTTCGGCGGAAGAGAGGTACCGCCGAGAACACAAGGTTCATCGGTTGATTGATTAAATCCGTTATTGGGGGGTGAAGAAAATGGGAGAAGAAAGTATGACGTCACGCTTCCTTTAGAGAGAGTGCCTCGGTGAGATAGATTTAAGCTATCGAATTTAGAACTGCACTCTTAGCCAGATATAAGGACGGCTCTTTGGGTAGTTTAAAACTTTTCTTGGCGAAGAATGAGAGTGCGATTAATTCAGGAATAATGATTACGTAAGGATATAAGTTTAAGCGGGGTGCACGATTGGCGTAGACGTTCCTTTTGGGTTACGAAGTTAAATTTTAAGTTGCAAACGCTTTTTAATTGAAAGTTATTTTACTAGAAAATATCGTCTGCATTCGACTGGAAGGGAATTTATCAAATATTCCTGAGAATCGTTGTCTTCTTGAGATATAAGGCAGTAATTCTTGAGAATATAATAATATTCTTGAGAATCACTGCCTATAGAAAATAGAGATGTGAGAGCGAGAATTTTATGGAATTTTTCAATAAATAAGAAGTGGTTATAAATTTATTCCCGCAAAAGTGGCATTCGCAAATATCATCCGAAAGTCTTGACAGATCGTACAAAGGAACCCAACAAAAATCAAATAGGCCGATACCCTGGTAAATTGTTTTGTAAATTAGCAGTAACTTCACCGAAATTTCCATTTAAATCCCTTCCTTAAAAATTAATTGCTACTCTGAGGATGTTCCCTAACAAAGGAATAGATTTCTTGGGAAACATTCCGACACAGGAAAACTTTTTATTGTTATTCGAGTATCATTCTACAAGTCCTCGCAAGGTTTTTTCGTATCTTTAGAACTTGGTATCAGGAAAAAGTAGGATCGAAATTCCCGTGGGTCGAATCGTTACCGCTCGTCTCTATTTGCCACAGAGTAACGATGTTTCGAGCTTCTTTAGTTCTTCGCCGAGAAGTTTGTTTTTAAGAAGGCTTTATCTCCCATGTTCTTTTTTTCAACACAGCAACTCCCGTATTAGCCCCTTCAACAAATAAAACCAATTCTCTAGTGGAGAAATCGCAGAAGAGGGCTACACTGCTTTAAAGTTTTAACAAGGAAACTTTTTTTCTTTTGTCGAATGTTTTATTGCATAATACAGACTAAGAATGAGTTTGCATTTTTATCTTCGCAATCGGCAAGAGACAAAAACAAGTTCTCTTTATACTCAATGATGGAGCTTTATCTCCTATTTTTTATTTAAGAATACCTTGAATTTTGTTACCTCGTCAGGGATAGTAGGATGCTGACGAGCTTTCCCTAGTTTCAGATTCAATAAAAGTGTGCAAAACAAGTAGATAATTAGAAAGAAAGGCTCGGACTAGAGAATATGAATTTAATTTGAATTCACCGGTAAATTTAAATTAGATGAAGATTAGATCCGATTCGATTAGATCCGATTCGATTAGATTAGAATAATCCGATGAATAGAATTCTATATTAAGGTATGTTAGGGGTTATAAAATAAAATTAAAACTATAAAAGGTACTCAATAAATGCATTTATATTTAAATATTGTAAAAGATATCTATTCTTATTAATACTTCCAATTTTGATTAATAAGCTATTTAATTGCCAAGTTATAATATTGCACAAATATATTACTTACAGCAAATACGAAAAATCAGTTTACAATGATCTTGAGTGGTAAAAATTTGAAATCAAAATTTAATGTGAGATTTAAATTTTAAAATATGAAATCACATACAAGCACATTTAGATTTATATTTCTTCTATATGAGGAAATATTTTGATTAAATAAAGTGCTTCCAGCAAAAATTTCGTAAATTGCCAAAATATATTTTTGAAGAAAAGGATTTTATAAATCATTATTAATTTTATCCCTACATACATTATTTCCTTAAGAATTCTGAATTTCTTGGATTACTAATTGTGAGTTTTCATATTGCCTAAGTTATTAAAACTATGGATTACGATAAAATTTAGTAAAGCATAATCTACTTTTCCTTGGCATTCATTTTGTATACAGTAAAGGGCAAATTTAAGTATATATTAATAAAATTAATATAATAAATAACTCTAACGGAGGCGCATTGTTTGATATTCATAGAAATTCTGGGAATTCAAACTTTCAGAGTGAGTTTTCTCATTTAATGTAATAAATTTTTATGAAAAAATCCCTTTTTCTACTTTAATTTTCGCCGGATTAACATTTTCAGTGCATATTTTGCATTCGTGGCCTCCCGACACGTGGATTTATCACGAAACAGCCATGGAAGAAGGTCTCAACGTGCAGGCAAACGTGTTTGGAGAGGGACATTAATATCGCCCAAAGGAGGACAAAATGTTGTTCTTCCACCGCCGCCTTAGCTAAGGCAAATAAAGAGTCAAGGAGAAACATATTAAACGATCCTTCAGCATGATTAGAGTTAATGCTCATATATAGCCAACATATTATAAATAAAATGTGATTTAAAGGAATGAGGAAATCTTGCAATAGACATCATTGTTTATTTGGGAAAATTGAAGTTTTTTAAAATTTTTTGAATGAACAAACTCACTTAGATTGTAGAAGGATAATTAAAAATTCTATGGAGGTAATGTTAAAAATAAATGTATTTACATGTACTTTATAAGGCTAATCGATTAGTATTATATATGTATTGTTAAACGATGTTTATTTTTCGTATTCACAACCAAAGATTAGGGCAAGCAAAGTCTTATTTACGATGGTACATGCATCTGAAAGATGCTTCAGTTTGTCTATTGCTTCCTATTATCAGCCACTCTTTTGCTTTCACTTCATTATCACTTTCTTCGGTTCTTTTTCCTTACTTTCCCCTTTTCACCCCATCTCTCTCACTTTGAGAAGGTTCACAATCCCTTACTCAGCCGTTTCATCCATTGCCACCCATCAAACCCTTTTTTCTTGCTAGTACTGGTCGTATTTTTCTTCCCTCGGTGTCATCCTGTAGATGATCTCTTTTAGGTTTTTTCACCCTCACACTTTCCATTTAACTCGCTTGTGCAATTCTCTGAGGAGAACGAGTTATCTTTTCATCGCTTTTTCTTCTCCTTTTTCCGTACTATCAAGAGAATGATTTATGAATCTTGATGTTATGACAATTTTCATCTTCAAGCTATTTTCGAAACTTCCGCATTCTTATTGCCCCTCGTTCCTCAGTCTTTCATCACCCCTCAATACCGCTCCGTTTACTTTCAAAGTAGAACAATTTGATTCAGTTTCTTGTAACCAATCAATCAACTTCAATAACTATCAGCAATAAAAAAACATATTTTAAATTGTTAGGTGGTAATCAAAGTTCTCGGGAGTCTCCCTGTATTCGACTTTTAATAACTCATCCTTCTCGAGTATCGTTTCTGCCTCCTCGTTCTCCCTCTTTCCATAGTTACACGTCGATTCTCGTGGTTGCATAATCCTCAGGAAACTTCTCACCTGCTTAGGTCCTTCACTTATCTTTTGTTCTCGAGACATCCACCACCGCCGTAGTCTGGCGCGAAGTTGTAAAAGGAGCAGTCGGTGGCGGCTAAAGGTTTTGATGGTTACTCAATTACTGGTGAGACGGTCTAGGGCAAACGTTTGACAGCGGCTCACTTTGGCGCGGGAATTCATAACCTCGGGTGTGCGTGGTAAAAGACTGTAAACACAGAGGACACAGCGTCGCGATAGGAACGCCACTCAGCCGTTACGGTGCGCCGGCGAAAAAGGGGGCGACAAAGGTTTTTGAAGAGGGCAAAACGGGGGGTATATTGGCTGCTATTTTTTCCTTTTCCGGTGAAAATAAAATGGGCGGCGCCCTTTTTCCCTTCATTCCGTGCGACCACTACAATGGCTGAGATTGAGGAAATTAAGTGAAAATGGCTGAACTCGCTCAGGCATTGATGGTGGGAGAAAAATAAATTCATGAGCTGTGATAGTGGAATTGATAAATATTTTTTAGGTCGGTGTTTAACTCACTTCGAAAATTAATTGATGTTCTAAGGAAAGAAAAAATTGATCATTTTATGGAGAGGTTTTATTTGAAATTTCAACCATTTGTTCTCGGGTCATATTCTCCAAAGATTGTTCGATTCTCGATGTAGTGTGCTCTAAATGAGATACTTTTAGAAATTAGCACCTGATAAAAGTATCGTCTAGTGCGATGTTCTTGAATCGAATTTCAACTAATTACTTATTACGAGATTGATGAAAAACTGTTTTCCAAATCCCTATTAGTTATATATTCTTAATCGAAAGGAACAACGTACAAGTGACGTAATAGAAATAAATCTACATGCTCGCATTTATATTTCACCATTTTAACAGGCTTTCGATATCATTCTAATGCCATCGAAAGATGGACAAATTTCTTCCTCGGAGAACATAAATCCCTCGTATCACATTGAGAAGGAAAGAGAGAAAATTTTTAGAGAGCAATGTAATCGATAGAAAACTCATTTCGAGCTAATAATTTGAGAAACCGATACTTCTAAAATTTATGGCTCGATTTTCCATCCGGAAGGATATTTTTTATAAATCACCAACATACGAACCATCGAGTTATTCGAATGGCTAAAAATATCTTTTCATCGCTCCTCTATTATTTCTGAAAAAAGAACTACTGGAGGAAATAAAATCCTCATGACGTGTTTCTACTCCTCGTTCCCCAGCAATTCTATAGCCAAATAAAGGATTATAACGCTTCTATTCCCCGACGTTCTAAAAGTGTGCACTTTTCTCCCCGAAATCAAGCCATTCTTTTTCCACTCTTTCTCTTCCTTTCAGAGTTGCGCACTTCATCACAAGGAGCCAAGACATTGTTCCGCAAAAGTACGATGGAGAAAACCCGCCCCCTTCTCCCCTCGGATAAAGGCGGAGTTTGAATATATCATCGACAGGAAGAATGCTCGGGGAGACATAAATCGTGCGGTGGCACCATAGCGGGGGAAAGAGAAAGTGTCGAGAGTATAATGAAGAAGTGGAGGTTCCGTGATTGTTGATCCCAAGAAATTTCATCCAAACTGGTCTTATTTTTCTTCATATTCGATTCGAAAAAGAAATTTGGAATTAGTAAAGGATTTGTAAATTATCAAATACAAGAACTTCCCATTATAAGTTTATCTGCACAATCACAGGTAGTACAATCAACCGCTGTCATATATCAAATAAAATTCTTAAAATTGTTTAGACAGATATTTCACCCATTTTCTTTTACCTATTCTATTATTCCTACAAAGAGGAATTTTCGGGGAAAAGAAGAAAATTATTTAAAGAGGAACATAAGAGAAAAATTTATACGGTATGTGAGCAATATACAAGTTTTTTTAATTCGCATCAAAGTGTTAAAAAAATTTCGATAAAATTTCAATCATTTTTAGAAAAACTGCCAAATTTAATAATTTCGCAATTCAATGGATTAGCAATCAGTGGCGGATCTTTCGATTGAATGTGTTTTGGAGAGAAAAGATAGGCGACGAGAGTTGTTTTGTCGGAATGAGACAATTAAGAGGACACGTAAGATTAAGGCGCTCATTCGTAGAAAGATAAAAAGCATTTCATCATCAATTGAAACAGTGTCTCCCTCAAGCGGCATAGAAAGGACACGCAGACCGCTTTGGATGTTTTCTGTAGCGGAATTTGCAACAACTACGCCGGAATAAATGACGAGGGATGGGGTGGAACAGGGCGTGGCGGGTAACCTCTGGTCGTAGCGGGAGGTTCAAAGTCGGGGAGGGGTAGGCAGCGGACGAGTACGTAGGGATAGTCCGCCCGGGGTTTTGATCTACGACTGCCCTGGGAAGCGTGGGAGGAGTGACAAAGGGGGGGTGCCTCTTTGAGTGGGTTCGAAAAGCACTTCTGGGAATATTTGGCATTCCATCTCTCCCCTTTTTTCCTCTCTTCGATATCTCCCTCATCTCTCAACCGCAACCATCCCCTTTCATGCATACATATAAACAAACACGCCCGATTCGCGGGTTTTGTTCCCTACAAAACGGTCCGACCGATAGCTATGGGGACAGCTTTTGGTACAAGCTCCTTACTCCTCGTGGGGTCTTTGATAGTGCTTTGGCTGTGCGTATGACTTATAGTCGCTGGAGGGGGAAGGCGACTCCCCAGGTATTTTTGCGTCTTCCCGTACGATTCTGCAGAAGATAATGCTTCCATAGAACGTGCGGTCATAAATCTCCTTTTTTTAAGCGAATACATTTTTGTGAGAGGTGATTGGATTTATGTGAACTGGTTTTCCACCTGAATTTACGATCGATGCGACTTAACATTTGATGGCTCCGCCTGTTGAGTCAATCTTATTCGTTTTTAAAATTCATTCATTCAATCAATAAAGCGACAGAATTTTAATGGTCTGTTACCTTAATCTGCGTAGTTTATCAAATAAAGGTATTTCCTTATCGTTGTATCATTTGATAAAATCTCTTAACGAGTATTTTATATGAATGAAAGCTTTTGAAGGTGGATGTCCACAAGTTTGAATAGATAATTTTTCAGAAAGTGATTTTGATTTAAAATTAAAAAGCTAGAGAATGCAATATTCTAAACTACGGAGATTTTTTTCTCGCATCAGTTAAAATGGCGAGTATGCCTTGGACTGAACTTGGAGAAACATAACAAACAAATACTTACCTCAGGAATGTAAAAATTCAATCATAATTCTACTAAAAAGTATTTTTGAGATAAAACTATTACTTGAATCACTAAATGAGGAAAATTATTTTACATTCACCAACGCTGCTTTATTCATTTAACTCTCTAAATTTTAAATAAAATTCCCTTATTATTCTGTCACCCTCATTCCCAGACATCTTCCCACCCTTACATCACCTTTTTTCTCCAACACTTCTGTGACGCGGACAACCCGTTCATTCCGTTCGTTTTCCTGCAGTCAGCTGATTACAGCGTCGCGTGGCGTCAGAGCGTGAAATTAGTCACTAACGCCCCACTTCAGCCTTCTCCCACCATTTTCTTCTTTCATCCTTCTGCCGCTTTTAAATCCTCCACACCTCCTCTTTTCTCTCTGATTTAGCACACCTCAAAGTGCTTATGGAATTTCCCAAAATGCACGATATCAGAATATTTACATTGATACTTAGTCTTCTGGAAGAATGGACTTAATATTGCTAACTTAAATGACTTAGGACTGAAATATGTGAGAATAATATGTGAATATCGGTTTAAATTAATATAATTTTATACTTCAGCTGATGAATATACTGTCGTTATAATGTATCAGTTGAAGAAAATGTTCCCTAAACATTATTTATCTAGTCTTTTAGCTCGTTATTATCCTTATTATTGGCTGATGAAACTTATTCCTCATTCTCTGTTTAAAAGTATTTATTTACTTTGCTGATTTATCTTTTCATTGCTCCGTTACTTCCACATTCAATTTTAAATCAGATGCTCAATGAGACCATATCTCCCCTCTCTTCATGCGGTGCACACTTATCCGATCGTGATTGTATTCTGCACAGTGATTTCATGGGTTCGAATCTCTCCCTCGAACCTCCATCCTCCTTAGTGCAAGGTGCCATACTCCATCATTTTAATCCCTCAATTTTTCACCATGTCGACGCGTAGATTACCATTAACCCCGAAATAACTCGACTGTAATTTCCTTCCCTATCTGACTAAACGAAGAAATATTCTCTCTTCGTCATAACGGCCAGTTTCCAGTTGCTTTTACCCAACATTTCACCTATACTACTGCACTTAGTAAATAACTTTTTTTACTGATCTTGAAAAAATAATTTTTTGATCCTTACATTCATTTAATTTTCTCTAATATTCCAGATTTATTGAATTATAAAAACCTAGTATAGGTTTACTACCTAATATAATGAATATTTGCGTTAGAAACTTATTATCCTCTCTTACTTTTGGCTCTTCTTTAAGAAATTTCCTGCTCTAAAACGTTCAACAATGTTCTGTGATACATCGTAGAGGTGAACGTTCATGGTAAAACCATATATTTATTTGCAAAAAGAAAGAAGATAATCGTAAAATTGAATTCGATATTTTTTGCGATTGGAGTCGTTGAAGATTTTATGAATTAAAACTTTCAAAAATTTTTGATTTCACTACCTAAAAAGGGAAAAGGAAAATTCAGTATATCAGAATAGTTTAACGAAAACAACCAAAATTCATACTTAGGAGAACGTTTACTACACCATAGAAAATTAACACCTACATGGTCGTTTATGTGATTTTCTATAGTGTTATGAACATTCTCGTAAGTATTGATTTTTAGCGTGTTTATAAATACCACAAAGCTACGTTTGAATTTGTGTCGTTTATTTTATAGAATCTTGAACCCATGAAACTTTAATCTTTAATTTTGAATTCCTTGGACAAAAAAAGAGAACCTTGATTCATACGGTTAATGTTTCTTTATTCTTCGATTCAATTATTCGATTCAAAAAATTCCCTAATCTATCTGTCGTCTATTGCCATTTGGTGAATACTGCGCGAAAACTTAAACGGGTCTAGATTTCAGATTTTGATCTAATTTAAAAATAAATTATATACTATTCTATCGCACAGCAATTAATTGGTCGATATCTTACAATCTGTAACGCGTGCCAAGAAAGAGCCTCAATGAAACGGTTTGTGTATAGAAAATTTGTAATAGAATTTTTAGTGAATCTATATTTTTCCAGATTGTAGGCTCAGCTTATTTTTTATGAAATATCAGATTTTTGATACTCACTTAATTATGATATTTTGATTTATAATATAATTTATTAAAACAATTCACCCTTCAGCTTATGCTTTATTATTCGCTCATAGTCTTCCTTCTCTTTCTTTCCCTTTTATCTTCTTTATTCCTCACTCCAGGTCACACCGTCACGCCCACTGGAGGGGTGTATGGCAGCATAATTAGTGGGGAGGTGCATTGGAATGGAAATTAAATCGAGATAAAGGATAACAGCGGGGTGGAAGATGAGAAAAGAGAGCAGTGAACGTAACAAAAGGGAGAATATGTTTAGGGATTTGGAAAGAGGAAAAATGGATGAATTTCGTGGAGGATTAAACAGCTTAGCATAAATAAGAGGCAGAAAGCTATTGCATAAAGTGGAATATGCTATTAAAATAATAATTTTCTGCGCGAAGTCTTTTAACAATATGGCGAGGTTTTACCTTCGTGGTTTCAGAATATCAATTTTGGATGAAGCAATGAATCACCTCATCCTATCGTTCGTATTATTAAACGACTTTATTTATAGGTAATGAACAATGGCTCCGTTCTTAAACTAAACTGTGTTTATTGTGCTCAAAAGGAGAATCGGCTATTTTCATTTAAAAGACAACTCATAGAATTATGTATTAATAATCCGAATGGATTATTTCGCTGTCATCGTCGTAGATGAAACATACGAATAGCTAGGACATATCTTTTTCAAACAAATAACTGCTGTTATTATTGAGAAGAAATATTTTTATCTATATATAATTTGCATTAAATGGAGGAGGAATTAGTCGAGTTGGTGAAACTCAGCTACATTAACAGAAAATAACTTTGGAGTGTCCTTACGACGTAATATCTTAGAATTGTAACTAAAGTAATTCCGTTAAAAGTTCTCAAATGAGTTGTGAAAGGAATGTAAACTAAGGGAAAAGGGATTTATATTCAGTCATCCTATACTTAAAAGGAATATTTCCAAATTTGAAGGTGAAATTTTATTTTTTAATATAAATTTAAAATTTACTCTAAGACATTAAGAATGATTGCAAAAACATTAAATCAAGTTTACTTTTAGAAATGATAGGATGCTTTTCCGTAAATATCGGAGATATCAAACCGTTGCTTCGGCGACGCTCTGACTGTCAAAAGTCGTATAAACTGTTTTGAAAGGCTCTTATCTCTCTCATGAGACTATCTCCAGAAGAAGAAACAGGGAGTCGTAAATCACAAGGCTTTGTTGTAGATCTAATAACAAGAGGAAGATGGAGAAACTTTTTGAATAACATCCGCGTTACTCTACTTTCTTTCATCGAATAATCTAATGAGGCTTTTTCAAATAGAATTGCTTAAGAGGACGCGAATTCGTTTCAGTCAACGGAAGAATTTGGAAGGATATACGGGTATCAAGGATGTTTTATTTCGGGAAATATGTATTTCAAATGGTTGTACCGACGAAATACAACACATGTAAAAAGCAATAAATCCTCTCAGTAGGTCAAAGCAATTTAACTTCCTCTACGAGGTAACCAGCGGTATGTCTCACAACAAAGGAAGGAGTTATATATTAAGTTAAAGATCTGATTTCTTTAACTTATTCCTATACTCTAATGTTGTTTATTCCATTGTTTACCTAAATATTTATTTAAACTGTGAAGGCAATAAAATCATCGGAATTTAATTTGAAATTCATCAGCTTTTATGTAAGCCTTTCATAAAAGCCGCATAAATTAGTTTCATCTTATTTATTATGATACGCTTCCCTTATGATATTTTATGGCCAATAATATCAATATAAGGTAATTAAATATCCAAGAAAAATAAATTTTTTGCTGGATGAGCAACGGAAAGTAAAATTTTCTACAACTATTCACGAGAACATCATACACTAATTCATTCGCAGCTTCCACACGAGAGTTTAAGAAAGAAACTCGAGTCTTAACCAAAACTTTTCCGGAATATTTCATTGCCAAAAATTAAACTCAAAACGAAACGCTAAATTACTTGGATAATCATATTTATTTGAGGAGATCTTTTCTTCTTTCCTAAAGACAGGAGTTAAAAAAGACCAACGAAGGCATTGTACATATAGGAAAAGTATTCCAAATCTATGAAATTTGCCGTTCACAAACTTAAACAAAATATGAGAGAAAACATTGCCTCACGCTTCACCGGCAGTGGCTTATCTTCCTCCGTTTCCATTATTTTGAGCTTCTGGAATGTTTTCCACAGAATGACTTTTATTTTCGACCCTCCGACTTTACCTAGCCAATTCATCATCCCGCTCTTTAATTCCTCTCATCTACCTATCTTAACACCTTTCACGACACCCCACATTCTCCGTATCTTCTTCCTCCTTAACCCTCACCTCCAAAAAAACCTTTTAAAACTCCTCTCTATGGTGGGGATCTGTTGAGTGAGAGACAAGAACGCATTATGCAAATCCCCAACATAAACATGTCACAAATGTCAGCGGGAGGAGGTGTTTTGGGGGTGCAGCGAAGGGGGTGAGGAAGATTTGTGGACGACTCAAGTCGCTCTTGGTTCAGTGTTTTTAAGCGGGAAATAAAGAAAAGGGGATTTTTGCCACGGATCTTGTTCATGCAAAACTGGTAATTAAATGACAACATTAAGGTTGAACACTATGGATTAGGGTCTGCTGAGAGAAATGTCGCATTAAATAAAAATAACAGGGAGACCTCTTCTTTGTTTTTTAAAAGCAATCACAAGCGCAAACAAACGAAGCCAATCAATTTTGAGTTTACAGCGTTAAAATTAACGCTCGATATTTTTTTCTCATGAATGGGATTACAATTATACCCGTGTCCACGTGCATTATTAAATTATCACAGTACTGTTGCCTGAGAAATGAAAGTCCAAAATTGGACGAAAATTAATCGGAACAGGTTGAAAGATATTAAATGAGATCTTGTTATTATTAATTGCCACACCGAGAAATTTTTCGTTTAATTTCGATGAATTAATTTTACTCGAATAATCTGGACAACGCAATTGGAAAAGTTGTGCCGCACCAATTATTGACGCTATTGAAAATCATTCGATATAAATGATTCAAAGAAAAAATCGTCGAATTCCTGAAAAATGTAATTAAAAAATTGATACCTTGCTCATTCATTTGCTCGTGACATAATTTATTCTATAAGACTCATTCAATGGTAGATTAATAAAGAGTTTTACGGTAAATTAAGTGATACAATGAAGTCAATTAGTCACGTATTCCATATGAAATTTGAACTTTTTGACTAAATATATTATGATCTGTTATATTCACTTATTTCAGGAAAATCTTTTTACTAAAAATACCTCTCTACTGAATTAGAAAATGAAATTCATAATACTTGAGAGTTCATAGAAAATGAAACAACTTAACGCTCTTTTACTATTTAAATCAGGTGCTATATTATTAAGTTTTCTTCAGATATTAAGAATTGTATGGCATTGATTCATATTATATAAAATGATTTTCATTTGATGGCATATATTATATTATACGAATGAGAAAAGATCTCTCTTTGACCCAAATATATTATCATGGTAATTTTAAGAATTATTTTCTAAAGAAAGAATTGTATTATTCTGAACTTTGTTAAAATTACAATTTAACATCAAGAACTTTCCTCTATCATTTCAAGAAAATTTTGAAAGCAGGTCTCCAAAAGTGCACCTTTACGTAACATTTGTTCCTGCCTTGGTTTGAAAAATTCGTTGTCTCTTTAGATTTGAAAACATTGTTGATGTTATATTTTAAGATGATTCGTTATAAAGTATTAAAATCAAGAATGATTTATAATTTTATTACGGGGAGCATTGCATTTTATTATTTTTTAATAAAACGTTCTTTATTAATTCCTTCGAAATTCATAGAAAATGTGATAATTTACTTAGCAAATCAATTAATCCTACATTTTTCTTCATAAATTGACATCGTCAAAAGGTTTCTAAATTCTATAAATCCGTACCTGCGTTCGTAATGATAACAGCTGTGAACACGAACTTCTTATTACATGCTCTACGACAGACAAATCATACATTAGGAAGACGCTAAACCTCGCTAAAACCAGGCAAGCGAATAAACACGCTGCTACAGAGACAATAAGGCAAAGTCCTGATGGAACGATTCCAAGAATGAGGAGAGACGGGCTAAGAAGGCCTCTGTATGTAGTCCTAAGCAAACAAACAAGTCGAACTCAAATCTTCCGGCGCATGGAAGCGGAAAGATGAGAAGCATTCGTCAGAAGAGGTGAACTTTGAAGGGAAAGAAAGGGGTGTATCAGCAGAGGGAGTTAAAAGATAGGAAAGGAGAGATACGAAGATGATCCTTTGCGGTAGCGGAGAAAGAGTTGTTGGATAGAGAAATACAATCGTTATTAAGAGTGAATCGATACACACCTCATTTCGACAATCCTCAAATTTAATCTTCGAAACAGAAAATTTAAAAAGGGTGATAACAATTCTTCATAAATCATTGGTATCTATCTCAATACCTAATGAGAAATAAATCATAATAGCAAATAAAGAGCGCAAATTCTCTTTCGAGTCATTCTCATCTTGCTAATTTTTTTGGCCCATTGCAGGGGAATGTTAATTTTTAATAGAAATTATTTAACATTCCGAATAAAGTTCATTTGAAAAATGTCACTTTTTTATTTTTTGAAAGAATGTACGTATATTATCATTCAGAAATAGGTGTAACCGAAAATTAAAAATAGATCCTTAGCTTTGCTTCAGCACCTGTTTTTGTTGAATAAACAAAGCAACTTAGATGATATCCAATCTTGAAGATCAGAATGTTCTTCCGTATATTTTCTGCTTTTGTCGTACACCTCAAAGAGGGAATTCTTCGACATTACATGTAACGACAGCGCGTAAGTCAAAGGTGTGTCGCTGACGTCTGAAGGCGTAACGAACGAGGAAAACGCCTTCGGAATCGGTAATGGCAATATGGACGGATAATGGGGAGGAGAGCTAACGGGAGTCACCTGGCGGAGGCATCGCCATTCCACGCCCTCTTTTTTTCTGTCAACCGCTTGGAGATAACTCGAGGAGCGGTCCAATCTCCTCCATTTTTTCGCCGCAACCCCAGTAGACAAGACTCCATAAACCTTCAGACCACTTTCGAACGCCTACGTTGGCAGTCGCCCTCCTTTCGTATGAACTACACAAATACGACTCACACCCACACACAAGGAGCTGTACCTCCACACGCTCACAATGCCAGACTCCGTAGTGTATACAAATGCTTTGTGAGGAGGCGGTGAGAATGTGGAGGGAAGGCCCGGGTCGTAGATTACACAAACACAGTTCCCGGTCTTTCCCTTTTTGCACTTCTCTTACATCTTCCTTCCATATAAAGGTACGCATTTCCATTTAAATCAGCCTCGATCCACGGATTTATCATCTCATCAGAAATACGGTGCAATCCATTATGGAAGCTGTGGGGAGCACTGACGATTCTGTGTCAAAGGTTAGTCCTCGTGTTTAGAAGGATGGAAGGGGTTTCCAAGAAGTCGGAGATGTAAAATAGATCGGTTACCGAGGAAAGGTGGGTGTTGTGCGTAGGAGCTCTAATTTAGGAGTTCATATTGATTAGCTGCCATGATATTTCTCTTTTCCAAAAGGTACGCTATCGACTCTGAGGATTCTATTTCAGGGAACTTATCTTTATCACAGCACTGTAAGAGTTTTATTGTATTTCCTTAAATAAAGGATATTAGAACCTATTTTGTAGAGCTTGGCTTAGGGTAGTATAATTAAATTGCCAAGTTCTTAGTCAAAATTAATTAGTTCTAAGGAATAAACCATGGATTAAACTCCTACACATAATAAAATAAGCTTTTTTGTATCTTGTTTCATTTTAAAAATTGGAATCCATTTACATTATAGATTCGAAAATATCGGAAAGGGTTCTTTTTCTTTTCCGTAATGGAAGGTTGTAAGTAAATAACTACAAATATTTTTACCTCTGAATCCAAGTATAAAGGAACAAGCTCTCTTCCTATAAACTAATTAGAAGAAAGATGTATTGTTGGGTATGTATTGTATGTAATTTATTAGCACGTTATTGCTTTTGTTTCTGTATTTAAAGAGATTTTATAAATTTAAAGTTTTATTTCAAATTTTACACCTAGGTGTTTTGCAGAATTACTTTATGCCACCTAAAGATAATGGAATTATAAAAACTTTCCCTAAATTCTGCATTGGTGCGTTTATACTTAATATCTAAAATTAAATATATAAATATAGATCCAATTATGGAAGAAACATCTAAATAAATCAAGTAAAGAGGAAGTACTTCGTATTTTCCACAATTTCGTCGAAGATACGAAGTACTTCTTTTATTGATATTAGAATGTCGTTCCACGAAGTGCGACCATCCACGATAGAATTTAGAAGAACCATTTTATGATAAATTTGGAACTTGCTCGAACTTTTAACATATTCTCTGTGAAGATTTTGTAAAAGTATTGTTTAAGTAATTAGTAGGATTGAAATTTTACTAATTCTACGAAATCGTTCATTCAACTCTCGATGAGAAGATCTTAAAACATCATATTTTACCTGTGGAATTTAGCCTTGAACAACTCCAAACTTAAATGATAACAAATTTTATTCGTATTGGCTGCTTCAAATTCCATGAATACTTTAAGCTATACTATTCTTCAGAAAGCATAAAATATATTTAATTAATTAAATTAATGCAATAGTAAAATTTTCCTCTGTAATGAATTTAAAGTTTTTTCGTATTGTAGGATATGAAATTAATATCTTCTCTTGGATTTAAAGAAGTTCATTGATTTTTGCTTGGTATTGAACGTAAACATTCACTTCCTAACCTAGCAATGAACTGGATTAATTTTCTTGTGCCAGGTTAGCGACCCATGCTTAAATTTTTCGGTCTAGTTACAGCAAATCAGCATTCGAATTCGCATTTGGAGGCAAACAAAACGTGTTTAACGACCGTCTGTGTTAGGAGCACACACACTTGTTAGTCCAGTGCAAGAAGGAGTGAATGGGAAGAGCAATGAAGATATAGGGAACGGGTAGAGAAGTTGCAGAAGGGAAGAGATCGGGTTGAAGGGGGATTGTTTGCCAGTGGGTGTTGCCAAGACGAATGGATCGTATACGTGTGATTTTGAGCGCAGGTGGGTGCACAATTGGGTCGCTTAAAAGGGTCGCTTTGGAGCAAACAAGATTTATTGCTGCGGAAAAATACGTTTTTTATTTGGTACGATAAAACGATTGATAAAGAGAAGGAAAAGTGGAAAAAGAAACGAAGGAAATTCCGTCTGCTAAACGTTAATACAGTAAGATAAACACTCTGCAAGTAGCGAAGTTTCAACTAAAGTTTTCTTTCCACGTTCAATTGATGGGAACAGCAACGGGTTCATGACAGAAATTGCCTTTCCAGATATTTATGGCCATTGGCCTCTTAGTTCGTTTCGAGTTTTACCTCATTGGTTCTGGGAAATTAAAAATAAACTGCCGCATCGATATGAGTTCAGCGAGCACTTATAAGCATTTCATCCGAATGAATTAAGAAAGTAGTTTAAAGTATAAATATTTACATTATTGAACACAATAAGTTTTTTTTATACATTCATCTTGCGTCTTTTAAGCATTGTAATAGTGTAATTTCATCGTAATTACGCTAAATGAAAAGCAAATAAGTTTTAGTGTAAATATAAGCGGAAAATTATATAAGCGAAATAATTTCAATATTCAATTTCCAATGTTATCATTTAAAAGTTATCCTGGAAGTTTTAACAATAAGCAATGATCAAAGTAAAAGTTTCTTTTCACCCTTTTCCATCATCTGCAGCTAATCAGAGATGGGAGCGGGAGACAGAGTAAACGAGAATGAGAGAAAATTCAATCGAGAAATTCTACAATCCTCTAATAAGATGAGTCTTAGGCATACCCTTAGACATTCGCAAAAAAGGGGAAACCTTAAATCTTCCGGACGATATTTCATCTCCCTATTTGGATTCCAGTTGAAAAATTCGTGCAAATATTTTTCTGGAGCGGTAACATAAACGGATGACCGGTCAATTTCAATGCCGCCATAACCTCGAGTAGGGATTACGTAAAGGGAGGGCTGAGAGCAGTTGAGCGTTGAAAGAAAAAATAAAGGGGATAAGATTTGTACTAAGGCTTTCCGCGTATAGAGGGGGCGTGAAGGGAGTAGGCAACCCTCGAGTCTTGATGATGAAAAATACCAGCTTTGTTCTTTCTTCCCTCGCGTGCATCTTCTGTCTTTGTCTGGAGTTTGAACCGCCTTCTCAAGAAACACATCTCCTTCGGATTCACCTCCTCTTGCACTCCTCTTCCTCCACCATTTCTCTCCTTAAAACCCATTTCTCTCTCTTTGAACTTCTCTCATTTGCATTTCCTTTTACTACTCCAATCACTTTTCTGGTTTTCATTCTTATTTCTATTTTTCTTAATATCACATCGTTTGCATTTTTCTATCACTTTTATATTAAGTATAAGTTAAGAAGGGACCGAAAAATACGTCTTTGGCGGGATAACGTTAGAATCCGGATTTGTAATGCTGGTTATCTAATTTAGTGAAGTGGGACCTTATCGAAATCTTTTCTAAAATATAAAAATATATATATTAATTATAATATTAAATATAATATATTATAATATATGTACTTGATTTTACGTATCAGCAGATTGCAGGATATCGTGGACTAATAAGGAAATCCGATATTCGCACGATTGTGTTGTGCGAGAACCGTGTCGATTTACTTCAAATTTAGATTTTCAATAAGTCTCATGAGAAAACTGACAATGATATCCCTTGGAAGCTTCGCAATTGCTTTCAATTTAGAATGATTACGTCTAATTTTTTAAGCTTACCTTATTTCTCTGTTATACTATCTAGGCTACTTATTTTGAATGGGATATTTAGAAGGTACGACATATATATATATGGTCATGCATTAACTGTTAAAATTAACTCCACGAACCCTCAGTATTTAAACGTTGGTTTCATAGAAAGTCAAATGCTAGTTTATTATGGAATCCGTCAAAATTATCTCTCAAATAAAGAAGAGTTTATTACCAAGTTAAGGTCGAGATCTGAAAAATAGTTATATAATAGGTTATTCCATCACATACTGATACATTTGATATTCTCTCTACCGTATTAATGAGTATTAGATCTAGTATGCTACTTTCCGCGGTAGATTCTCTACCCATATGTGGAAGTATATTTTTACATTTAGTTTCAGTCCAATAATCTTCCCCAAGAGTTCTCGTGCTCATATCTTAATTACATGATTAAGCCAGTCAATGTCAGGAAGAATTCTATTTCTTCCACTTAAATTTACGATGGAGATTAAGTGTCCAGATCTTTACTACATATGAAGTGGTAAAGATCGGCTTCTTTATTTTTGATACTCCTACATTTAATTATCGCAAATGACAATTTTCTTTTTATGAAAGACGACTGAGTATCATATTTATAATTATCTTAAGATATATACGACTTATTTCGATTTTATCAGGTTTTTCCTCGCCGTTTTACAAATTTAACAGCTTATGTTAGGAGTACATCCGTAACTAGAATAACCATTTAACGTAAAATTGTTACTTTTGCAACTAAGAATAGGTGTGAGTGGGTTTGTTAGTAAAATTCCACTGCCACTATTATTCGCTTGGCGGGGTATTAGATACCTCCATAACACTCCAAGTTGTAATTTTTCCTTCGCTATGATTGATATTACAATCTTGTTAGTTTTCTAATAACGAAATAGAACCGTCCTCAATCGTACGTAAGTTATAGTTTTGAACTTATTGAATTTGCAGGAGAAATGTATTCGTAATGAAGTGAAAAATAATACCGTATAATACATGTATATTAAGAAAGATGATGTCTACCTTTCTTTTTCTGTCAAAATGGTAATTCTTTTCATACAATTGGATGCAGCATCCAAAATGACGATTCCTAAGTAAGCTTCCATAAATGAATTTATTGCATAAATCTTTCAACTATCAATCTAATTTCGATGTTCTTACAGTAATACTAATATTGTAATTAATGAAGTGAGAAATTCGTGAATTCATCCCCGAAAGATAGTATGAAACGAGTAAAATCGTTTCTTCCTCAAATTTCATTAGTAGTTCATAACAAGCATCCCTCTTATTTATTTTGGACACCTACTTAAGGGATACTAAGAAGAAACACACGTAAAAGATGTGGAGAAAAGCAACAAATTTGTTTCAGTAATTTTTATTGCATAAATGAATATTGATGCAAAGCAGGAATCAATATTGAACGTTTCAATTAAAGATCCAGATACAGAACAAGTTGTCTATCTACATCTTGCATTCCATACAACATCAGTTTGAACATTGTAACAAGTTCCTGTCTGAAGTCCCGTTCGTGAAGTACAGTTGAAGAAACTGCTCAGCTTCGTCCATGGTCTAGCAGAGCAAAGAAAGATAAAAGAAAACTTATTTACAATTGGGTGGACTTTGGGATGGGGGAATATTATTAAAATCAATAAATTAAGGAATTCTGATCTCCGTAGGAGTTATGTTTCTGCTACCTACTGCTCCTCCTTCCACAAAGATTTGCACATGAGAGCAGGAGTTGATACTGGCCCAGAGCTGCACACCAACCACGTATTAATGTAAAAAAATATTGAGTTGAGAAGTAAATGGAAAGTCTTGTAGGTAGCGATGCACGGGTTTCCTCACCACGTAATGACGTACCGTGCATGGCGCGTTTTCCCTTTTGAGTGGAGGGATTCGCCAGCGATCTGCAACTGGTAAAAATAGCGGGGGAACGTACGGACGCGTCATCAGTTGCAATTCACCAGCCCTATGAGAACCACTGTGTGGCGATGGAACGATGACCACCACCACGGAAAAGATAGAAATGGGATACATTTAGATGAATTTTATTCATTAATGGCTAATGAGCCGGTATAGACCAGAGAACGTATAGTGCCTAGCAGTCATGAACATGAAGAAAGCTACCCTAAGCCTACCAGCCTATGTTAACTGAAAGAGGAAGCCTGCCTTTGCAGTGGAATTCCTCCGGCGTCGGCAGATCTCCGCCTTCCATCGGCGAACAGAATCTCCTCTTGACAACACTATTACTAGAATGACCACTCACTTTCCAGGCACAATAAAACAAATGGTAAACACAAGGGAAATGCCCCTTTTTTGAGGCACCACTGTGGCTCTACAATGAGAAGGGTTTTAGAATCAGTTTCAGGAGAGATTACAAACAGAATATTAAACGCATTTGAAGGTTGACATAGCCTAGAAGAGCATAGAAGAGGGAACATTGGAGTGAGAAATACGCTTTAATGAGATAATAGATGAAACAGCCCTTCGATGGAAGTATATTCCGATGGTTTAAATGCAGTGCACATCACGCGAATTTAAACTATAAAACCTTCATATCTCAGCAAAAGTAATACATGTGCTTCAAACAGAAACACCTCTATCGAAGAACTTAGCGAGCCGATAAGCGTGCCTTTGAGATCCATTTTTATCCAGATTGTTGGATAGAGAAATTAATGTGATTCATGAAGTAAGTCCCAAATAATTGCCTAAGAATTTTGTGAAAGCAGTATTGTAATTGATGATCGAATAAATATAATTATTAAATTAATATTAGAGGGCGTGACTTCGTGGAAAGCCATCATTTGTATATATTGTACGTATTTGTACATAAACTTTTTAATTTCCATAGAAGATCTTCTTCCGGAAAAATTTCTGTGGAAATTAGTTTTTCATAATAATAATAATATTATTTTTAATAAGTCAGATGTTTACATTATATTGAACTTTAATGGGTCAGAACTTTTATTTGAATTCAGGAGCTTATTAAGTAGAGATAAACTGGTTAGTTTTCCATTCCGTTTTATCACATGAAAAGAAAATTTTCAAGATATTAACTTTTGTTATCTTTGATTGAGATCTAGATGTAGCGATATTAAGATTGAAAAGCTCAATCTAGGATGTGTTGTTAAAATTTGATTCTTTTTTTTTGAAAATTTCGAAATATCTACTGTAAATCAAATGTAGGATATTTGATATAGATTTAGGAAGTTTTACAATTCTTAAATTTTTTTTATGAAGTATGCAAATATACAAGTAAGGTCATGCAAATAAAGTATCATGTATCATAAAGAATAAATCTAAAACATAGCATAATTTTTTTCCATTATGTTGTTCATTTGAGTTTAGCAATTTTTTGAAATTGAAGAATTCTACAAAAAATTGAAGACCAACATTTTCCTTAGATTTTCTCAAATTTGACCTCTTTTTTATAAATTTAATGCACTTTATTGACACGGATTTCACAATTTCTACAGAATTGATTTGAGTGATCTTGTGAAATATCAAATCCTGTGCTCAAAAACAAGGGTTTTGTTTTCATAGCCAGCTTTTTTCTGTTCCAACCCACTGTGCGACGATGAACCGTGCCGAAAGCATATTACAATTGTTCCGACTTCATTATTGGAAGAGACGACGTCATCAAGCGCACGGTTATTTATAAGTCATAGTTCAGATGCAGCTGATCTAAATACTGCTGAACAGAAAGAAAGAATACCTTTCTGTATTTCTGCTTCACTGCTATGATTATCCCATGGCCTAGTGGCTGCAAAACACGAGTAGATTTCGAAGTAAAAATTAACTTTTATGTTCTAATGTTCGATTCTTTTTGGGTGAGGCAACTTTCTGTGAATAGCAAAATTAATCCTATTTCTCCGTATTCTCATCCTGTTCGTGAGCCTTGCAGCGCAGTGATCGCCCGTCACAGAAATCAGTTTATGGCGTTAAAAAGCATATAAATGATAAACAAAAGATCTTGTGGCATAAGAGTGATGCAGGGGAAATTAATCGTGAGAGCTACAGTTGTTGATTATTAAACGTTAATAACAAGGTAATCAGGAAGAATTAGTCTAAAACTTTCAGGTTATTATAAATACTGTCCAAAGAATATATCTATATTCCGAATCATATTTAAAGATTTCTTTCGGAAGTAATAATACAGTATACTTATAATATAGTATAATAATATAATATTGATCACTATTATTTCATAAATAAATTTTCACTAAAAATGTGATATAAGTTCTCATTAAAAAAGATTCTTCATTTTGTTCCTTTCGATTTTCATAAATATTCTTTCTATTGACAAGCAAATGATCTAACTCGTTCTTACAGTAGAAAGGGCAGATGCGATAGCTTCTACCTTTTATTAATACCTCATTAAACAGAATTCTTTGCGCAATTCAACAACAACTGCTTTCTTTCCAGCTCTCTTTTAAGAGAATACATTTACCCAGAATCATTTCTGATGAAACCATCTTCTCTGTCGAATTCCTGTCTCTATTTTGCCCAATGCATTAGTTTCCACACCAAAGATCTTTCATGCCACTTACTTTTACTCCTTCTCGTAAGGCTCTCTTTCATCTTCTCCTTCTTAGTCTTACTTACTCATAACTTCCTACAATACCATTTCCATTTATTCTTTATTTACAATTTCCTTCTCACATAATACATCAACTCTCCTCTTCTCCATTCATTTTGTCAGCAGTTTCTCCTCCGACCATTTCTCCCGATTCACCAATCCAACGCTAAATTTATTTCCAACCAGCCGCGCCCAATCCCAGAGTCATGCACTCACCCAAATGTTAGTACATCACTGGTCCAGCAAATCCTTCTGCTCGGTTTTCCTTTTCGCTCGCCCAGGAACTTCCACTCCCAGGAATCCTTTGCCCATAGACTTGTTCCTCCGGATAATGTCGTTGCTGCTGGTTAGTTAGCTCCTACTGCACTCCACTTGCTACTCCTTTTCTTAGTCTCTTCCCTCTGCCGCAAACTCCTTAAGCATCTCCTTCCATGGTTAATCCTACAAGTCTTCTGCTCCAATTCGAGTTCATCATTCTTGTTACATCATTCTTTAACACATTAGATTAATATCTTTTGTATTTCACATACTACCATTACCACAGGTTAAAAAGTTTGTCTACACATCACATATTTTGGAAGGTCCACTTCAAAAAGCGTCCTCATATAGCGTTTTGATTTGTTTCCAATTTTTACCACACCATTCATGGGCATGTTGAATTATTTTTGCATCCTTTTATCTGTTTCCGTGGACTCCGTTGCGCAAAGTTTCTTATCTCAGTTGCACCAGCAAAAATTAAAAGCTACTCTAAAATGTTCTGCTTTTCTATTAGCGACTCTCTTCTTAGGAATTCGTTCCAGTTGCAGTTCTGCACTATTCTCGCACCTTTTCATTTCGATATGTTTCTTAGAGATCCATCTCTCCTCCGAAACAATCTTCATTTCATGACAACACATTCATTTTTACATTCGTATTGTATTTTAAAGAAATGCTTTAAATGATTTATTTATTTTCATCAGAGAGGTTTTAAGAGTTGTCATTGATACATGAATACCATTCTCCATTTTATATAACTTTGTCTTTAATATTTGAGGTATCTCTTGCTTATATTATTATTTTAAATTTTTATTTCGTATAAAAATATGCTGGTATCTAGTGAGTAAAATAAATCTACATAAATAAAATTTACACAACATAAAAGTTATGGAAATAAATACGTTCTGAAAAACAAAAACTTCATTTTGTTACCTTCCTTTGACATTTCAACTAGTCAAATTATGTACAATGGTCGAGATTAAAAATCGTGCAGATGTCAATAATTTGCCATTCATAATGGTATGATTAAAGTATGTACAATTATCTATGGATCATCTGATTATTAAATTTTATCGTAAATATGAGGAAATTGTGTTTAATTTTATACATTGCAACCCACCTTTAACAATATATAATTACAATTTTCGTAAGATTGACTTATATTAAGATTTCAAAAGAAAAAGTAATCCATAAATTAAAACGGTATCAATTTTTCAACAAAGAATCAGAATTTGGCGCTTTCATTCTTTAGAATTTCGGTGCTCTTTCCTCGAGCGTTGTTCCGTCATAACTTTTATCTCTTCCCCAAATTCTTCATTTTTCACATCTCTGTTCGTATTCAATCGTCTTTTTTGTGTCTTCCTCTCATTCTCCTTGTTATTCCCTTCTTACCGCAAAACTCATCCCTCTTTCTTCCGAGGCTGTGAATTTGAAACAAGGAAGGGGATTTGGGATAGGAGTTTGCGAGGGAGGAATAAGTAAGAGGTCTTCGTTCCGAGGAGACATGCCTGGAAAATTAAAAGGAGGAAAAAATACATAACCAACTTTCAAAAAGACGTTGCCCATGGTCACAGAAAGGCGAGGGAATAAATATTAAGAGTGTGGAGATGAGGGGCGAACTTCGGAACTGCGAAATTAAGGATTGTTTTACGAACCTTCATATGTCCTTGCGATCAATTATATATATATACTTACGATACAACTTTTTCGGGACGAGAAATTAGCCACTAGAATATTTTGTGTTCTAAAAGTTGTCCAATTCGTATTAACGATTACGTTCTTTCTCCAAAAATAAACAAAAATTGCCAGAAAAAAAGTTTCTCAAGACATCATGAGAATTTGTATACTCGTGAACTTTAAATGAATACGTTTAACATCTGAAATATCAAACAGTATATATGAGGAATAATTCAGTTTGATATTTATTATAAAATATTTTAATCGTTTGAAGGGTAAATCATCATGATTTAAATTTTAGGCTTTAAGGAATGGACTTTGATATTTAAATTTAAGAAAATTCATTCTCTATTCTATTATTTCATTAATATCTCGAATTCTGCTTAATTATTTTCCATTCCTAAAATAATTAACCATGAAACGATTAATTGCAAAAGTTAGATATCGAGTAAGTGTCGAGGACACTTGTTGATTTAAATCATTCTAATATAACCGGCACGTTATGATATAAAGAGAACGATCGATGTTTTTTCTAAAATATCTAAGTATTAACTGTTTTGTATGTGAGGTTAGCGAAAATCGTTTTAATATATTGCTTTTAGAAAAATTTGGAGAATATTGTAACTTTCTAATTTGTACGAATGATAATATGTTAGAGCTTACCTAATAACAGTTTTTTTCGGTGAAACTGATTTAATAGCAATGAAGATACATCTATGTGAATTTCCTAGGGCTCACTCAAAATCTTAAGCAACTATATGATACACTATCTTATTAAATACGTCAGTTATCGTATTAAATGAAAACGATGAACAGATCATTATTTCCTATTTAGAAGGGATGTAAATTTTGATGATTTAGGGAATACTGAAAATATTATATACGACATTACAAACGAATTAAATAGAATTTTGATGAACCTGCAACCAACATAAAATGCTAGATTGTGCTACTAAAAAGAACTTCATTCAATAGACGCACTCATATCCTAAGAGAGGTCTTAGACTGGATATTATTGTAAAAGATGTTGTTGTGATACGAAAGTTGTGTACGGAAAAGAAACTCGCAGAGAAAGAACAATAATAGAAATAGAGAATCCGTAGAAAACAAATCTCAGGAATATTTTTATGCGAGCAAATGGAAGGAGATTTATCATAGGAGATTAATGAAAGATGTAACAAAACAGGGATTCGTATTCTGGTTTATAGAGAGTATACAGAGAGTATGGAACGACAGAATATGGAGATTCGCGACTTCGAGATTTCATTGTTTGAGATATGAGTTGAAAGGGGTCAGTAATGGGAAAGAAATCTTAATTAACCCTTTCATACTTACATCTCCATCCTCCTCCTTTCCTTCATTCTTTACACTTCGTGGCGATTCCTGCATCCACAAAGTTCTTTCTCAATTCTAAAAGTTTCATTAGGGAAGATAGGGGCAAGTTAGAAAAGAGTAGCATCGAGTGAAGGTTTGATGATTTGCCAGTTATTGGTAAGGGGAGAGGCATGAAAGAAACAAATATATCCATCCAAGAAGTTCGAGTGCAGCTAGAAAATTTTAATTCATTATCTTGAGCATGAGTATTTTTTATTCATTAATACTCATTTTTAATTTATAACTATTTTGAGTTTGATGCAAACAATCAATATTAATTATGAATCAGATTTAGTTTGCTTAAATTTTGTTTAGAATAAATGGGAAAGTTGTTTCTCTAATCTCGTTTTATTTGAGGTTCCTAAAAAAAGGTGAAATTTATTTTGATTAGAAAGAAAAAGTATTATTTTACTCAATAATACTATCATCAGGTAACAAGCAAGATGAGAGAAATTCATTAGCTAATTACTAGCATATGACACTTTAAGGATAAAAATCGATCGTTTATATTGAATCGAAGTTACTAATACATATATATGTATATATATACATTTTCCCTCTGAACCAACATAATGTGGTTAATCCGCCGAATGCTCTATTACAGTCGTAAATGAGATCATGGAATTTCCAGCTAAGAGTTTAGTTTTATGTCGACACCGATGAAAAAGTCTTCTTTGATTTGGTTCATTCATGAAAAACAACTACTATACGCAGTCATGAAAAACAACTGCTATACGTTTCAAAGTCGGATGAATAAAACAGTTTTAATGCTTCTTCGGGCCTTTCCAAAGCCACTGAGAAGAACGCCATTATTATTTCAAAAGAACTGCGGAAAGTTTTATTTTACCGAGAAAATTGCGCGTTTCCGTGTGTAGTCGAAAGGAAAGAGTAGTCTTATTAAGCAATTACCAGCTTTCCTGTTTAATTTCAGATATCTTCTTATTCTGAAGGTGGAGATGAGACTTTAACGGTATACGCAATAATGAATTAGTTGTATTACATAATACATTTTACATAACTCAAATACTTGTAAGTCGATGGTAAATGTACCAACACTTCTTTTAGGATGAATGGAAACTCTATTCTCTCTTTCCTCCACTCAACATCCCGAATTCCCTCTTCCATTTGCTTGTCTTCTTATCCACTCTTCCCGTTATCTTTAGAGGCGTCTTGTTTACCTACTTCGCATTAAACATCTCTATTCTGTTCATCTCTCACTTTCTTCTTTCCTTTTTCCTATCCTTTTCTTCTTTTGATAGTATTTCTCTATACATTCTGATAATTCATTTTTTTCTGTGAGGCATTGAATAAACGCAACCTAACCTACATATAATCTACACTGAAGTACCCCGGCGAGTAAGTAATGGAAGAATGAAAAGAATTGGTTCCTCGTTTAGGCTAAAACTCCTAATTATTGAAAGAAACACCTTTATGATCTGGCTCGCCTCTTACAAAGTTATTCATATACGTATATGGCTCTTGATTCTTAAATCATAACGTTTTATGACTTATAACTGCATTTTCATCTATGACACTTGTTAGTAGTTTCATAAATTCTAATACGAGAATCTTGTCTCTCTTTAAACGAAGACATATTCATTAGGCACTAAAATGTTTCTTTTAACACATGAATATCATATTGTGGTTTTTATTCTGAATAAAATTGAATTAAATTACAAGAACTTCTTTCCCCTACGATATACTTGACTTTTAAGGATTCGCACATAGAATCTGTCACTTGTTTTTACCTGATTCAAGGAGTTATTTTGTAATTAGAAGGAGCATTTGATATTTTCTTTTTAATCACTGAGCTGTCCTTTGGAGAGATCGCTGTTTCTATCACAGGATTGGGTACACTAAGATAATATATTTCCTCTGCAACGTTTTACAGATCCTTATGAGAATACAGCCTTTATAGGAAGCAGAATTATACAATAAACGGAAACATTCCTAGGTGAATTCTTATTTTTCGTGAGTAATTTTGTAAAGTTTCTTTGGTTTTTCTTACCACCGACTTTTCCCTCATTTCCGCCTTTTGCCCAAATCTCAACGCACACCTTTCTTCCTCCGCCTCGACGAGCATTCGTTGAAACTCGTCCATTGCAAACTCAGGCGCAGAAGTATACTTCCAGAAGACTAGATAATGGAGCGAAGGATGGAAAAAGGTCCGAGAGAACACGGAGATAAGGGATCTAAAAGAAAAATAAGGGACACATTTACTATAACAAAATAGTATTTGACAACTATGTAACTCTAGAATGATGGCTAGAATATCATTCTCGCAAAATAGCTAAATGGCTATGGCAACGAATTGGCAACTGAGAAGTACGGGTTCAAGTCCCGTTTCTGTCAGAGTATTTTCACGTTTGCTAAAAATTTGGGATCAAGATTTGATTAATTCATTTTAAAAACATGTATTTGAACGCTAAAATATCAGCTTTATCAATTTTAGAAAATTGATTTCCATCGCTCGTTTCAATTTCAAAATCTTTCGTTAAGGAGCCAGCTCCATTTGCATATTTCTAGATTGTTACATGTTTCACGAAAACAATTATGAATATACTTTCGTTATATTATTATAATGCAAAGTGTGGCAATAGCAATTGTGGCGTGAAATAGTAGGAGTTTATTTTAAGCGTCACGAGTTATGGATATTCGGCGATTCACTGCATTCCCATGCAATAGTAAGCAGACAAGGTCGACCAATCCAGAAAGGGATGACGAGGAAGGTAGACAAGAAACGGAGGCAATTAAACGAGTAGACGGACGGAGTATTCCGAAGGAAATCGGCGTAGAAACGTGAGGAAGTTGACCGCGAAGTGTAGGTCATGAAGAGACTCGTCATTGCTCTTGACACCTTCCGACCTTAGCAGTAGTCGACTGCTTGGAAATGCTTCCGGCGTATTGAAGTGCTACCGGTGAGTTGTCTGTGATCCATCATATGAGCTTATTTTGCCCCTTCTGTCAAATGTCTGCAATACATTAATTTAAGTGCCACATTATTTGTATTATTTGTGTTCCTGGTCATTGAGTTTAGACTTCGCTTGAAATATTCAATTCACTTGCTAAATTACTAATCATTTTGGCCGATGATTCGATTTTGTTCTTCGTTGTCTATAAGAGTGGTGAGAGTTGATTCTTCTCGTATAAATATATTTGACTTCTAAAAGAGTGATTGGACCTAAGTTGCGCTTTCTCTATTTGACTGAAGTTCATCCCTTTGGGAACTTAATACTGATGACCTTTACTACTAACAATAGGCCTGGAAAAGGAAGAATTACAGTAAAAAGATATGAGCAAACTTAAGAAGCGGAAATATCGCTTCCTTGGAAAGAATGACTTTTGTTTTCGTCAATCTTTTAGCTGATATTGATGCCGTCTCGGCTTAGATGCAGAGATAGAGCGATAACTACGATCTGCAGATCGATTTTTTCTGTCTATGATTCGTCAAATAGGAATAAGCTATGATAAACACTATACTATATAGTGGTTAGAATACCAGCTCGGCAAGTGGGGGACCTGGGTTTGAGTCATGTCGCTATTTATCAGTTCTGTTTAACCTATTTAATGAAGTCGTACGATTGTTCGTGCAGAGTTTATATCTTCCTTTCTTGGTCCTATAATATATAAAAGTTATTTACCTAATTATCCATAGTAATTTTATCTTAAATCTTATTTTAAGTAATTTTGCGTATTACAATTATTTATATGCGTATATATTCTAATCTATAAATATTTACGTAATACTAATACGTAATACGTAATACGTATATTTACGTAATCTATAAATTATTTACTTTTCATGTATTAATTTTTCGATTTTTTCTATATTTAAATAATAGAAGAAACAGTGCTATCGCTAGTCATTCGAAAAGATTTCTTTTTGGAAATTTTGATTTAAATTATTACTCGTCGAAAGTTAATTTGAATATGTAAATATACTTATAATGGATGGTATGCACACATGTAAAATATTATATCAAGGGAAATGTGAAATTAAATTTGATATAATTAATAAGTACTTAATAGGAAGTGCGATAATCTTACTTGAAAAAGAAATTTTTTAAAACCAGTTTATACCATAGTAAAACAATCTTGTTATTTTTTTAAACCTCTGAGACTCTTGAGTTAAACAGTAGGGAGAAGTTGAGGAAGTTTGATTAATAAAATAAATTGACAGACTAATAAGGTGCGTGAATTGTAAGGAAATAGGGGTTTCTGGTTTTAGAGTCGAGCAATTCGGAACAAATGCGAAATATCGATTCAAATTAGTAGGGGTAAACAAGTTGAAATCATAGGTTCAAATTTAGAGTATGAAATTGCTTCGAGGGGATGTGCAATGAATGGAGGAGGCTTATTTGAGAGAAGAATATTAGTGAGATGAGAATGAGAGGAAGAGCAGTAGACGTTCAAAATCGGAGGGTTGAAATAAAATGGGAAGAATAAAAAGGTTAAAAGGTTTCCGCGAAATTTATTCCGGAGCATAAAGGGATGGGGAAAAGGGGAATAATGGAAAAAGAGTGGCTAAGGATGAGGCCATAATAGGATGGAGGATCTCATCAGTGGATGGAGCTTAGGAAAGCACTGTATTCTAACCCTCTATTTTATTTCTTCTCCATATTGCGAAGAAATGTGCCATAGGGATGGCAATGGAAGGTGAGAATTAGTGTCTCTCTATTTAATATGGATCCGATGCTCTAGTTCTTTTAATTAACCTAAAGTGATTAAAATTTAACATTTCTTCTGCTAAAGCTTAAGGATTTTAAAGGAGCTCTCTTTGGAGATAGAGTATCTACAATTTAGTATGAGATATAAATAGTTAAAATTTTTTCTAGTAATTTTATGTATTTAGGAAAATAATTTTATTTAAATCTTTTTTGGAATAAGCCATACCACAATTCTTTATCTTATTTTCTGATAGCTTTTTCTCTTCAAAAATAATCGCAATAATTTAATTCCACCTATTTGTTTGAAGGCAGCTAGAATTTTGTTTGTGATTACTATGAAACAGAATTATCATTTATCACAATACATATTTGTTAATCTCCAATTAGTACTAAATAAATCATTATATTTTAAATATTTTGTGATATATCTCGGATCTTTTATTCTGCATCGTTCAGCATGATTCTGTAGAATAATATCTCGCGACTAACATCAATCATTTTCATCAAAACATCCTTTATATGTTGACTGTGATTTTCTTTAACAAGTTGTATCAAATTCAAATGCCATAATTTTGATTTTAAACGTATAAAATACAGGTATAGAATATATGCATTTCTTTATCCTATTACAACCTAGAAACTTTCAAAAAGAACTCCTCTTGGGAGAATGCATTATTCCTTGAAACTCGAAGAGTCGAAAGGGATTGAACGTCTGCTGAGGCACATACTATGTGATTTATGATAGGGGCTAAGTGGGCCTTTCTCTCCATTATCATTTACTTCCTCGTTAATGAAGTAGCAAAAACTGAATTTAAAGAATAGATCTACTTTAAAATCTTCGTGGGAGCTTATTTAATAGTTAGGACATTTTAAAATTTCAAATGGATCTTAAAAATAGGACTTTTGATTTCGATTATTCAAGTATATTAAATAATATAAAGTTTGATTGTACATTAATAATTTATAAGAAGATACTCATCCACCAGAGGACAGCTTTACTTCGAAGCCGTCTTTCAGTTGCAATTGATCAGGCGAAGGAATGCCACATTTTTTGGCAACATCAACTTGATCCATCCTATTGGTTGATACTGGGAATGTATGATGGATGAGGTAAATTATCCATTACCCTATCCGAGTGTGGTTATCCATTAATTGCGGGCTCATTATTCATTAAGACGTATTATAGCAGATATTTCAGCTATATTAGAGCAGCATTTGAAAGCACTTAATTGAAACATAATCATGGATTTATTTAGAGGTTGATATTTCTCACTGAATTATTTTTAAAACCTACAGAGGTCGAAATATAATTAGGTTAAATTTAGATTAATAGACTAAAAATAGAATATCTGTATTTTTTAACAGATGATATTTATTTTGATACCATAAAGATATTAAGAGAAAATGAGATAAAAATTAAACTTATCGATATAACGCCATCAAAAATACTTTCCTTTTCATGAATACATTTCTCTGATTCTTCATAAGTATTTTGATAAGGTAGTTATTAATAAAATCTTTTATTTATTTATTATACGTTATATTTGGTCATAGGACCAGGTGAAAACGGTGCAGGGAACAATTACCGTCCGGAATTAGAGAGTTCTCCTCTGGTTATCGGGCTAATTTCGTGTGCCTCCAAAAACCTCTCGTGGACAGGATGAATGCTCATATTGTGAATTTTTATCGTCTTTATGATCGATAAATAGGTTTTGTTTAGCACCTAATGATTATTTATCGAAACCTGGTCGTTTTTCTTTATTAACAAATTGAGAGGGAAGTGCAGCATATTTTATTTACTATCATGTATGTTACTTTCCTTTGATTTCGATGACAGTGGATTTTTGAGAAAATATCAAAACTAAATACCCATACAATTAAAAAAGGATCACTTAAATTTACTCCAGCTCAGTAATTTACTCAAAAACTCTCATCCCATCAAATTATGAGCTTTCAAGGGCAGTATTTTTTCTACGCCAAAAATTCCTCCTCTGCTCGTTTTTAATTGGGATTAGCCACTTCGGCCGCACATTAAGCACTCCAGAAAATAAACCGGAATAAGCAGCTCCTGGCGGATAAACGCAGAGCCCTAGAAAAATAAACAAAGGGAAAAATAGCAACCACGTCATTCCAACGCCTTATCATGAAGGACGATTACGTTGTAAACGGGGCGATGTGTATGAGCGTAAAAATTTATCGGCAACGCACTAATCTCGCTTCGACAGTAAAAAATAACCACGTTATTCTGAAGGCGAATGAGAGAGATTTTTAATGCTCTTTTATGATCTATAGGAGTAAAATTGTTCGATATCTCTTGAATCGGTTGCTGTATGGCGGGGAATTATATATAGGTCGAAAGAAAGATTTGCAGATTTGGATTGTGTATTATGAGAAATATAAACTGCGGTTTCGGTTTTGCGGATATTGTCACTTCAACATCCCTTTTTATTTCCTTATTATTTCGAAGGTTGAGTTGATGCCTCGTTATACGATGTGCGCGTTAAATGCTTAGAGCACGCTTCGAAAGGCCCAAGATATGCATATTCTCGGTTAAACGGGTTGGTCATAAACCTCCTGAGGGGGCATTTTCTGAGGAAATGGGTCACCTTCCATCCCAATCTGGATATATACGTATGAATCACTGGCATATACGGAAGGGAGGCGAAAGGACAGTTTTCCAATTACGTCGTTAAAAATTGGGCGACAAAGTACCCGAAGACGTAACGACTTTGTGGCAGTGTATGATTTACTCTTAAACTTTCTCCCTGAGACCCTCTTTATTCTCACCACCCACAAGTTTACGTTTTTCTATGACGTTCCGCAGGTTATTTTTCCAGGGTTTTCTTTTTTCGAACCTAATGGTCCTTTTTTATCATTTCAGCAGCGATAAAACTCGGTAGGTAATTCTGGAAAATTGCTATTGCCTCAGCTATAAGAGGACGAAATTTATGCCCTATCCTTGAAAAGAGCTGGATCAATTTAACCATAAGGAGAGAAGGATTTCCAAGGAATATGACCCAAAGAAATTTCCGGTTATTAACAGCTAGAAAATAGAAAGTGGTGGTAGAGAACTTTGTAGTAAGAATTCCTGAAATTTAGATTGCGGTATGAATCGTGGATACTAAGGGAAGAACGAATGAATTTGCGAGCTAGTAGATATATGTAATGAAGATATTAATTAAATAAGGAAAAAATTCGTTATACAAACTTTATTAATCATCTTCGTAATGTTTTTTTTCCCTAATTTAAAGCTCATCTTGCTTTTTTTAGAAGAAAATTTTTCTCATACCATTCGACTAGTTTTTGGTTATGTTAATATTTAGTAAATTTATGAAATACATAATTACTTTCGAATTTAAGGTTTGTAATTCTAATATTAAAATTGAAGATTAGAGTATTGCTTTCAAATGACCTAAACAGGACATTGCAAAACTAAGTTATTTATAACTCCTAATAAAAGACCAAAAGCATCGATGAAATGAACTTCGATTTAAAGATAATCTGTGATCATAGAAAAGATTTGGCTTTTGTCATTTCCATTTTATACTTCTTTGGTGTTCAGGAACCTCGATTTAGTCAAAGGAAGTGAATCCTCTCTCAGATGAATCGTTACCTTTCCTTCGAAATAAGAGTTAAGAACAAATATCTCACGTCCGTTTCCCAAACGAAGGACAATACATCTTTTATAGTTTTTGCTGTTTCAGAAATGGAGGGAAAACAACCTGTTAGCGAGATTTCGAAGAGCAGATGGAAATGGCAGGGGGTGAGGAAAGCATTCTCTTCATTTATCTTCGCTTCTCGCAGAATGTCGACGAAAAAGCTCACTTACTCTTTATTTTTTCCCTTCCCATAATCCTTTTCTGCTGTCCGATTCATTTACTTCTCCATGCAATTCATCTTCTCTCTAAGCAATACCGTCAAAGTCTGTTAATACACACCTATACACTTCTTGAGATCCCCGACTCCTTTTGCCCATTCCACCTTTTAGTCGATACGATACATTAATATCTCACTCTCTCTTTTAAAGGGCTTTTCTTTCTTGGGAAATGAAATACATGAAAAAATTATTGGATATCGCCCTTTTTTAAGGATCAAATTTATGATTCATGTCTGGACATAAAATATAGATAACATTTATCATAAATTAGGTTTTTTTTCAAAAAGAGGTCAAATTTTATATAAACTTACTAAAAAATCACTCATCTAGTTAAGTTGAAAACGAACAATATAATTAATATAAAATTTATTTTAGATCTGATTTTTTAACCTCTCCCAGCTTCTAATTGAGTGCATCGATTCACAGTTCACTGGACGTTATTAGATATTAAATAGATATTATTAAATATTACGAAATATTACGTTTCCACTGGAAACGTAATGTATAGAAAAAAAGGAGATTAGGAATTGATTTTAGTTAGTGAACGATTTGAGGGTGTCGTATTGAAGTTTTGGTAACTAATTGGCGGAGGTACATTTTTTATGTTGGAATCTGAAATCAAGTAGACCTGACTTTAAATTATAATTTGACGTTTATTTATTTTTTAGGATTTAATAGTATTCCACAATGGGGTAATGAAAGGGTACTCCAGCTAATTAAACATGTATATATATAATATATACAGTAATAACATGCGATAAGCTTCTTTATAACGTAATTTCTAATTCAGCCAAGCAGCTTTTAGATGATAGAATGCCAAATCTGAAAAATTCAAGTTTCCCAAGTTTTGCGAAATCCTCTAACCTGGCAAAAATTTTATTATACGGAAATGTAATGCCAAGAGATTCTATAAATGCCAAACGAGGGAAAAAGAAAGATTATCTTCCATAAAAACATAGTGATGTTTTTTGCTGGCAACTATAATCAAACCTTATCAGTCGTTTGTGCGCCATGTCATACTTGGGGCACGTAGAGTGCAATCAATCCTCAACGTCCCGTCCCATTAGGAAGCGAAGGCAATTCGCGAAGAATTCCATTCATCTCGAAGACGAAAGAGGAGAAGTTTGTTGTGCGAGTTTTTGGCACTTCACTCGTCGCCTGGACTTCCACGCTTAACCACCGGAGAAGTTGGAGTGAGAAGATGGATGAAGGAGGTAAATCAAGGGACGGCCACACCGACCACAGCTACAAGTTACGAGAAGCGTTAAATGGGAAGATGGTAGAAAATGCGTGGAATGGAAGAGGAGCCGAATAAATTGGAATAATAAAGATCGCGAGAGACGGATCAGAAACACATTCGCATGTTTGCCTTCTTTGATGCCGTGATTGGGCTCGAAAGAGGTAAAAATCTTTAGCGTCAAGATAAAATAGCTACTTTTCTTATCTTTTTGTTTGGCCCGCGGCCTTGGCTTTTGCGGGGAGCTGATGCACGGGCCATCCGCTATCATCCTACTGGTGTGCCGTATAAAACCATGTGGAGCCATTTGCGGCCTCAGAAACATTGTCCTTAGTGCGAAAAGAATTGCCCGTTTTTGCAGTACGTTCTCTTTTGGTCGAGGGTAGTGTTAGACTCGGAGTGTGTTCATTTTTCCATCTGCGGTGTGACAGGCGACCAAATGCCTGACCTCCTCCCGTTTTTTCTAAATAGAGGAGCGAGAAAGCTTCACTGCAGAAATGGGGTTATGCCTGTCTTTAGAAAATGTATTTCTTTGCCAGAAAAATGCCATCTTTTCTCAGTTTCTTCTATGAATGACCTTTGTGGAGACGCGCTTTTTGCTGCTCAGTGATGTGGAGATTATTAACCTTTAAAAATACTTTTTTTGTATTTATGATGAAGAACTCCTCCTCTGAACAAAACTCATTTATAATTTTGATATATAAATATGCATATTCCCATCTATGTATATATCTATTCGAGGCTATCGAAGGTGGTAATATCTATCGAAGAAATACCTTTTTATATAATAAAGTGAAAGCAGGTATGTAATAAATGAATGAATCTCAGTTGAGTCTGTATTAATGTAAAGTTTTCCATAACCATGAATTTATAAGGAATATTTACTAATTTAACTATACAAACTTTGATAGAATGTTTAAGATCAAAGATATCCCGTAAAAACTTTTATCTTTAAAAAATAAAAAAAATAAGTTAGATAACACCGGTAATGAATTGATTATGCGAAATGAATTTCAATTAAATGACTTAAATTGAAGTTTAATTTTAAGTATCTGATCGTTGACTTCAATTAAAATAATGAATGAATTTCAATAATTAACAGTATTCTCCATTCACTTCCTTGGTGGAAGAATTTAAGTTTTGATAAGTACTTTGCCAAATAGAAGAAATCTAGCAATATTATATTTATTTGTGCTTTTGTGAGTTTATGGTTTCATTGGAAATCATCTCTCTTGTGATGATGATCCATCGGATGAACATTTATGTATTGTACAATGAATGTAAACAACTTCGATGAGATTTCGAAGTACTTTACAGCATAATTTAGGGGACGCTTTGGGAAGACACGGAGCGTTTGTTATGGAGACAAAGGGAAGTTATATGGCTTTGAAAAGTGTGTACGCATACTTCCATGTCTCCGTTTCGTCATCGCCTATCTTCTCTTCCAAACAGACTATCTCAGCTTACAAATTCCTCCACTCACCTCTGAAGGCATCACGTAGCGTGTCCCCTCCATCGTGATTTAAGAACCATATGATTCAGTGAGCGACTTTTCTGTAATATTTATGAGCGGGTTTGTTTTCTTTGTTGTAAATGGGTATAGGTGCTCCACATTATGTATGTTTGGTCTATTCCATATTGTTATTGAGGCAATGTTAAATTTACATCTTTTGTCTTTAATCGGTGTAGGATATTTAAGGAATGCTTTGTCTCTACTTTACATCATAAGAATAGGTATTTATATTTCGATAAACCAATAGAAGAAAATTTTCACCAATTAATTTCATTACTGTTATTACGTCGTATGGGTCAAATCATAAAATTCACCGATGTATAATTTCGATCAAAATTCATTGAGTGTTTCGGATAATGCGAGCGCAACTTCAGTTAACCCAAAAGTTGCCTTCGAATAGTTAGTAACGAGCTCATTGAATAAAAAAACAGTTAATGGGAATGTAGGGAAGTATCTTCATAAAATGCTGAACAGGGTGATTATAATACATTAAAGAGTTACGTTGATTTAGAGCAATTATCTCTTCCAATGCATAATTCTACCGCTCCTTCAACTATTAATGGCACTTAACTGTTCCAATATTCTCAGTAATAACTCCATTCTCTGCCCTTTATTTTATTCTCTCATCGCTTATCGCATCTCATCAACCGTGACTGCCACATCATTAGGTCTACCATAAGCCGAAGCCATTGATGGGCATGGCGGCAGACACTCCTTCAGTCATTAGGCATCCAGACCAGGTTATGGTCGATATGTGCCACTAAAACCTTGAATTTTTCTCTTGGCATTAATGAGCTACAAACATTTTACCTTAGACTTTTGCACACTAAGATTACTCTCGAAGTAAAGAATAAAGCTTATGAAAGGCTTAGTTAAAATCTCATTTGATCCTTGATTTTGCGGAAAGTTGGTTTACTTCATTCGTGTATATTGTCCGCGCTGTGATTGACTAATAATGAAAGTTTGATTGAATTTTTACGTAATTACTAAAGTCTATAATCAGTAGAAATAATAATATATATAATTATATACATAATCTGAGGAAAACATAAAATGTAGTTGATAGCTTCCCTTAAGAATAAAGCTAAGCAGTAAACAGTTTATCTTTTTATTCTTTAAAATCATACGATTTAAATATTTAAATATTTATACGATAATTTATGCAACAAAGGTTGCTATGCAAATTATTTCCTGTCGCTATGAATTCAACTATTGTCTTTTTTACATTTTTTAAAGTTTTGATTGTCAGTCAATATGAGCAGATACTTTCAAAAGTTTTCACATGTGACTCCTTCCATAATTTCTAAGAGGAGCGGAATTCACACGTTCTCTGCAAAAATTTTACGATAGAACGTTTTGTGCATATTATTTCATTGGCGGAACTGGTACGCTAATTGGTCTTATTACGAAACTCGAGGTTGCAATAAATAGATCGCCTAATCCAAATACAATAGTTTCCTCGGATTCAATCAATTGGTAATAGAGAGTGATTAGTGGAAGATGGGTTGAGAGGATAGCTATCACGCACGTGCCGGCTCAACTCCCGATGCCATGGGAGTGGATTACACGCATCGCATGATGGTCTCAGTTGTGTTGCGAGGTAACCACATGGGGTGCGGAAGAAGGGTTTTAAGATAGGAGAAGTTGGGAAAAGGAAGAAGGGGTTGGAGAAGAGAAGGAAGTGCCAGAGAAGAATGGGAGGGGAAGGAGTTGTGGTGGAATTTAGAGGGAGAAGATGTAGATACGAAGTTGCAATTCATTAACGGATCTACATGATTAAGTCCATGGTGATGTGTTCGTAAATTTCTGAACGTATTCAACGTTTAAAACTTGGACTATTCTATTGCTAATATCTCATATTTCCGAATGTAATAATTTTCGTGACTTCTTGAGCCTTTTTGAAAATTTATTATAATGAGATTATACTCATTAAAAGAAGGTTATCCTTCCAGTTAAATCACAAATAATAAATTGACTAAAATTTGTGTTATTTTTTCAAATAATGAAACTTTAATAATTGAAGTGATTGACAAAATAACAAAGTAGATACAAGGCAGTGGTGTGTTTTTCTGTTATATGCTAAACATGTTAAAACAAGAATATTTTTATTCAAAGTATTTTCGGTTATTAGTAGATTTGAAGAATTTTTAGGAAATTGAAAATGAGTAACAGACTAAGCCTGTATATTTATGAAGAGAGGAAAGAAAGAAAATATTAAAATTAATTTATCACAAAAATATCATCTGTTTTTCGATAAAAATTGCTGATTTATTTTGGGAATTCATTCAAACATTCCAAATTGATAAAAATCAATTATATTGGTAGCTATAATATTTTATAGAGCCTTAGTAGTTACTTGTTGCCGATATGAAATTTGGAACAATGATTTTTTTGTATTTTTTCATTCTCAAGTGCGATTACAAGCGGTAGAATTCAACAAATAGAACTGAGTATCTAAATAAGTATCAGATAAAAACGAAGTATCTTCATATCTCAATTAAAACCGGTTGGTATTTTTCTTGCTTAAATTTTCTTTAAATGAATTAAGAAGTATAATGAACATAGGAATATAAATAAGAATTATGATGGAGAGAAGCAAGTGGATTGAAATTTATAAATAGATGAAGGAAAGAGAGGTAGAATCTTCAAAGGGTCCAGAAATATTATGAAATTTTAAGGAAGATGGTGTAAGATGTGGAAAGAGAGGAAATGAAGAGGAATAGAGGTAGTTAGTTATGGCTCATATCTTAGGTGGCAAAGTTTGGAGGACCTGAGGAAGAGCGAAAGATGAGCACAAAGTTTTAGTTGGAATCGAGACCATTTATAATTAAAACTTTGGTAATGCGGACATAAAATTTCCATTTTCTTTTTTTATAATTTTAATTGTTCTAACTCAAAAAATCCACTCCCGAAGAGTTTTTTTCCACTTAAAAGGAGTGTATTTTGAAGAGTCTTACATCCTAGGGGAGAAATGTCATGGAACATCATTGACTTTTGAAAGACTAACCTTGTTAGCCTAATTTTATGAAATTTCGATTATTAAATAAAATTAAATTGGCACACAAATGTTCTATGAAGTTTTTCGCAAACTCCAACGTGTGAATGAAAGCATGTTTAATCGATGTATGACTCAGTGGATTTTTTGCATTTTCGTTCTGCTTAGGTTTTCTTAACGCGTTACATGTTTTGGTATATAAGCGCCGAAGTATTCATTAATATTTCGTCTTCAATATCTTTTAAACCTTCGTCTACTATAAAGATATCGAGATTCATCAGTTTTAAGTTAAATTAACTTTGTTACCTCCGTACAAAAGAAAATATCAATGTTTTGAAAAGTCTCTTATTTTAACAATAAAGTAAGGCTGGTAATTTTTCGATACGCCTTAAAGGTTTGCCTTTCCCAGCATAAGCTCTAGAGATTTCCGTGGCGCGTGCGGCTGCAAGTCATGAGCCGAGTGAAGAGATTGGTGAAGGGAACATTATTAATCTTCACGATCTCACATCTTTTGCCGCTTTATGGTGGGGGCTATCCCTGGGGATGGCAGACGAAAAGAGGAAATCGGAAAGGGGGTGTCTCGGAAAGATTGTGAATAGTAGAGCGACCCCCTTCCTTTTCAATCCTACCACAACTCCTCTTTACCCGTGCTTTAATATCCGTCTCGCGTTAAGTTTTACGACGCTCAGGTGTTGCCAGATTTACACCGACCGACAGCCTTAGGTCACATCACCTCTCTCTTTAGCGGTTTGGGACAGAGATGGTTGAGATGAAAGGTGTGTGAGGTTTTGGCTGTTCGCCGCTCCACACATTTGGGCTAACCTCAATAAAGGAGGGAAGGAAACAAGGAGAATATAAACTCTTGGGAGATTAACACTTTTGATGGTTCTAGTTAACGCCTATATCCAAAGACACTTGTCGTTCTTTTAATCTAATCCCCATCCCTACTTCAATACGTTTGAATATAATCTATTGAACTCCGTATCCATGAGAGCACTGGGCTTTGTCCTCGTTGTACGTGGAATGAAAAATGTAAGGAGGGAGAGATAAGATTCATGTTTAGGGATATGAAGGTGCAGAGGAAAGTTTTCAGGTCACTTACGGCACAACTCCCTCTTTTCTTACTTCCCAGCTCTTTATAAACCTTTTTTTAATATAAAGGCCTTCCATTTTCATTTTTTCTTGCTGGTATACGGTGGGGAAATGCTGTTGGATATCGAGGCGCGGTGAAGATATTTTTTCGCGGGTCTCGGCTAGGTTCAGCTGCTAAACTAAAGCAACTTAAATTAAAATGCAAATTAATTCGTTGAAGCTCTCTAAAGGTGAAATGTGCAAAGATTTACCGTAAAATAACCTACCTTATGTACGAGAGCAAATATTCTTACTTCAAAGCGTAATATGAGACAAGAGTCAAATAATTTTTTAAAATTGCTAGAAAAATTGTATACATATATGGGTAAGTACTAAAAATCAACTACTTTAATTATTTTATTTGGTATTTTATGATCGGTCTATTTTTCTTTTCATCTTCCTAATTTTTAATAACAAAAAATTATTTAATTTCGGTATTTTTTAAGTTTCGTATATAGAGTATTTCGCTTTCATTTATAAGTATATAGAGAATCATTCTTTTCTTTCCACATTGATGAGCACTTTGATGAAATTTGTTTTATTTGGGACACATGACAAATATTTATCTACCTCATGACCGGAGATTTTATACACGCCACAAAGTGTCAAATTCCACAATTTATCTATGGAGTAGATCTATTTTTTATAAAAAAATTAGTTATATTTTCTTTTTACTCTTCGTAGTTACAAGAGTTTATCTTCTATTTCTATTTCAATGAACAAACTATGCTATTTTTGTCTATACTCAAAAAAGAAGTAAGAGTTATTTGGATCTGTGAAATTTCATTAGAGAAAAGAGTGATCATTATTATCTAAAATACGTTGAAATAAAATGCTACACTTAATAACTTCAGCGCATGTGAACCTAATGGATGAGCGTTAAATTGGAAAGTTAAATCTTTCGTTATCCAGATAATTCGCTCTATCCGCAGATATGATTCAGCGAAAAACATCAAAAAGTAGTCGACAACCTCTTCCTACACTTCTTGCCGCAGTTTTTTCGCCACGAGCGATTGCTAGTTTTGGTAAACAACTTCAGGAATCCAATTACTCGATAGAACGGGAATTGCCGTTTTTTTTCTAGCAGCAAGAAGGATGCTCTTGGATATGCGAGAAAACCCGCATTCCCGACGAATCCTATTAAAAATCTCATTACATCGGTGAAACAAAAGCGTGGACGCTAACAGTCGAACATCGTCGCCCTATAATTGAGAGGGCGTTTACAGAGGTCGAAGTTTTACGCGCTTCGGTAAATAACGATGACAAAATAGTTGAATGCCGTTCTGATTCCTGATCTAGACCTATGTTTGAAGCTCGGAGCGGTCATTTAGGCACGTGTAAACTGTTAAACGTCGAAATTGTCAACGATTATCCGCTGAAATCGGTCGTTCGGTGCCGTAAATACTGGAAAGCAATTCGATGGAGTAAAATGTGACTGAAATTAAAACGGAGTGTGTATCTCGTGTCAATTAGCAAATGATTTGGAAACGGACGGCATCTGTTGTCATAATTGAAACAGATAGCGCAGATTCGATTTTCAGATGTCTTTAGGATTCTAAGCATCGGTGCAACTATCATTCATGAGTGCTTCTGGAAAGTATCATTGAATTTAGTAGACGTTGAAAGGAATTGAAAACAGTTTGTAAAATATTAACATTTACATACAGTTAATTTTTAAAGTCATTATATATTGTATAGCACATAATCTATTCAAGTGTAATATAATATACTAGATAAGTGATATAAGTTTAAGTTGAAGATTTTTGACAGAAAGAAAAAGTTAGGTAGAGTATCAATATCGGTACAATTGCCTTGGGTGTTAAATCGATTGTGAGTAAAATTAAAAAATGGTAAACGCTGTACATTTTTTTTTTTAATTTTCAATGAAAAGAGTACTTTATATCATATCCACAAAGACATGCCCACAAAAAATCTCCCTAATAATTTTATAAAGACCGAGGTGAATGCATTTCTTCATTTTATACTGTTATATATTTGAAAATTCAATTTAAATGTGGCCTTTCTTGTAAATCCTTGTTTATGTTTACAAATTACCCGAGGGACTATCTTAATAAAACACCAAATTTCGCCTTTTCATGCAATCTGCACGAGCTAACGAGTGTAGCGTGACTCGCTCACACGTTTCCCTTTTGTTAATTCAATATTACGTTTACCCAACGGTGATGGTCCTTCCCACCCCCGAAATCTTATGTTCCCAGTCACGCTGAAGTGGACAAGTTGAAACATTTTCCCCTTATCCATTTTCACCTTTCCGTGCGGGTTTTAATGAGCAATTACGCGAGTCTTTCAGAATAACGAGGAAATATTTATACGTTTAAACTACACGCACATGGATCAGGTAACCAATGAACGATCCCTGATAAAATGATAAATCTCTGCCGATATAAATAGAGAATGTAAATCATTATCATGAATAATCAATGTTTCAACTAAAGTGCACCAAGAATTCAAAATCTTCGAATTTAATAATATGAAGCTTATCATTTATATTCCGGAAACTTAAAGTCTGGCGAATTAAAAGTATCCTTAGAATATTACGCTATGAATAGTTGTGTATTATAGGAGTTTATTCCACATTAAAAATTAGATCATCAATTTTATGATCTTTTATCAATAATTTTCTTCTGAAATATAGAACAAGCGACGCATATCAATATCCAATGTTTATTATCGGTATACTAACCTCAAAGATGTGCTTCCCTTTCTATAAATAATACAATTTTCCCTCATGTTTAACTTAGGCGCGCTCTAAAGTTTCATCTTATTGCTAAGAAGAAGTTGAAATTCATTATAAATTACTCAAGCAATCTTTTTCAAATTTATTTTGGGGTTCAGAGCTCCTGTGTTTTCTAGACTATGTCGACCTCCACAGCTATCCTACCCTTAGTAGTTCTTCTCGTCGCCCAGCAACTGCAGTGGTTACCAATTAATTGGTTGCTAGTCCCTCTAATTAAAGGGAGTAGAGGAAAGGGAATTGAGGGGTGCTAATGCCTGGTTCGAGGGAGGATGAAGCCAAGGAGTCTGGGAGCCCAGATGGGAGGGGTGTGAGAATGGATGGTGGGAAAATGTGGGTGGCCCGTGAAGGGACGAGTAAATAAGGGAATATGCTCGAAATTGGCGTGGATGTTCGGTAGTATCACAGATGATGGTAGAAGAAGAAGAAAGCTGGAGAAACAATAATTAGTGGGGATAAGGCAATCTGACGTTTCTTCAGGGTTTTTGTCAAACATATGTCTGTAGATTCCGGAAAATAATTTGTACGTAGTAAGATATAAATATATATATATATATATATATATTTATATATATGTTTCTTTCACAGAGTAGTTAATAATTGCTCTGTTAATATCATTACGTTTTAAGAACGATATTCACAGCGGTAATTTCTTTGACTTTTTTTTGAAATTATTCCTTCTAAAATTTCGTTTCTCAAGTATACCTCAAGTAGAAGATTATGTAAGAAAAAATTTAAATTTAAAAATTAAATTAAAACTTTTTGAGTTAACTTGAAATTTAGTTTAAGACTTATGTCTAGAGAAGATACTATACTATGTTACTCCTTGAATGGCATAATATGCGTAACTTAAGATGAAGTAATTTAAGTATTGCGTTTGAGTATTAAGTTTTTTTGTCTTGAGTCAAAATAGAGATGAAATAAAATTATACGCGATAAAAATAAATTTAATTGAATTCATCGGGTAATTAGCGGAAAGCAATCATTTGAGATCCACTTCCTTTGATGGAAGTAGTTGTTAGATTTTCTCTGTTAATATTTTTACATAAATGAATTTAAGAGTTTTGTACAAATTCAATTCGCAAGAACAGTTAACTTTAATTTAACAGTCTTGCTAACATAAAAACATAGCGGAGAATATTAATTATTATATGATTGATAATTACAAATTCTAATTTTACTATGGAAAATTTTTTTTATATTCAATTTTCCATAGGATAAGAATCAGGGATATTTGAATGTAAGTACTGCCGGACATAGCATTTCAATTTAACTTTTTAAGGTTTTTTCAATTTATTGAATTAATCGAGTACGATATTTAAGTAAATACATTCTAAGGATTTTCAATAATTTTTCTTTTCAATGACGTACAGTACATAAAACCTTATCATAAAAGATAAATACTTAACTTTTCACCATAGAAAAACAATCTACATCGATTAATCGGCAAAATTCCTTCTCACAAAGATAGCAATAGAATTGAAGAGTTTTCATTAGATACGCCACTTGTAAATATATTATTTGTAATTTTATCTTATGAAATATTATGATTGCTTTATGTCAATAGAAAGTTAACATTATTTTATTTTATATTTAGATTTTGTTACTTTTATTTAGAAAATGACTTTGAAAATTTGAGCAAAAAATACCCTTCTAAGCGTAGGTATAACTTTTCCGCCTTATGAACCATTAATGGAATATTTAATTTTGATAGGATTTTTACCAATATATATTTTAATCGACCGATGAATTATAATGCTAATTACATATTTTAACATTAGTGGAATAAATAAAATAAATATCACTGCCAGTTACAAATAAATATCTGCTTGAAGAGGAAAGTCTAATCGATAATTGCAGATACTCATTAATAAACGATCCTATTAAAGCAAATTGACATCAGTGAGAATAGTTTTAGGTGCTTGTTACTCTAATGGTACAGTTAATGATAATTATAAATGTACGTTGGTGATCCATCCAATGTTTCCATTTTGGCTGAAACAGAAGAATCTCTAAAAGATAAGAATCCGAATGAATGCAACGGGTGTGGCAGTCAAGAATGATAAAAATATGGGAGGCGGTATTATAATGTAGTTGGAAGGCGTATGTAAGATGGGGGAGATAAAGGGAAGATGCATAAGGGATAAGACTTGAAAGAGGGATAGACGTAGGGCCGACGCAGCTCCGCTGAGACCATTAAACCGATATGTTGACAAGCATTCGAGCTATAAAACAGCTTTACAGGCTCTCGCGTCGCAATAAATCTTGAAGAATAATTCCTCTGGAGGAATGAGGGAGTAGCGAAACCAGAGGACATCCTGTGGGGGAACGAAGAGAAAGGGGATAGCTCCTTTCGCCAAGGATATCATTTAATACATTCTTCGCGAGGCAAACATTTCTGCCTTTGAGTCATTGAGATCCAAAAGCATTCTGCCACTGATTTATGTTTCATAATCGACGTAAAATGTAATCGAATAGACGCAAATTTGTTCGATTAAAATTGATGTTCCGTCAAATGTAGTTATGCGTGAGAATGGTTGGCTTGAGCTCCATATCTGGGACCTCGAGATGGGTTTGTACATGGAGCCATATTGTTTCAAAGAAAAAGAATTTCACCCAATCGAGGTTAGAATAATCCAGGTTTTAGGTATTTCCATATTCTACATATGATCATTGAATATCATTCTAAGTTTGCAAACTCTTTTTATATTTGGCAAAGATTAACATCGGTATTAACATTTTACATCCAAGTAATGTAATTACTCTTAATTTTAACATTGCCAATTCTAACTACGGAAAAACGCCTAATCAGAACAACGTATATACCACATAAGAATTTAAGGAGCAACTAGTATAATTTAAAAGTTTACGATCTCTGATTATTAGAAAAGAATGTAAGCGTTCTTTGAAAATATTCCTCAGTAGTTGATATGGATATTAATAATGCATAACTTAGCGTATACAGCAATAAAATAAATAATCTCATACCTGCAATGCTAAATATGGAAGACTCAAAAAAGGGGCTTCACGATAAACTTTTCACGATAAACTAAACCACACTATTTTAACAACAACGACCCAGACATATGCATACATGATGTTGCTCAGCTACGAAACCTGGAATGTTGTTGCTTAAATAGTATGGTTTAGTAAAAGTTTATTGTGAAGCCGAAGCCGTTTTCAATAAAGAATACAACGAAGTGAAGCCTGAATGAGTCTCGTTTATGGAAGAGTTATATAAAAGTTTATAAAATGTAACTGGAATTAAGACTCCAAGTTAGTAATTAAGAATGAGAAGATATAGGATAATTGACCAATCCTTTGAAATTTATATCTTTTCATTCGTTTGAAATTCTGTTTCATTATTACCATATTGCATTGAAATCTATGAAATTCAAATATCAGAATCTATTGTCCGGGGGTATATTTATCGACCTATAAGTTTACTTTTATCTGTAAGGCTTTCTTTCCGAATAGAAAGGGCTTTCAACTCTGAAAACTCAGAGAGTTTCCAATCTTTATCCCATCCTTTCCACTCTTGAGCTTTTTTTCCTCAGTTTCAATTCCTCTTCATATCTTATTCGTACTATTCCAAATTCTGGACATGATTTATTATATATATCATGAATTATATATATATGTATTTATTTATTTCTTTCATCACCCTATTTCTACTAAAAACCTTCAATACTTTCCCTTACTTTCTTCATTCATTTCCGGAATGAACCGTACGGTCTCTCTCAGTCGCTTTTTGTTTTCACCTTCCACGCTCCTTCCATTTCTGAGGTTCCTCATACGCACGAGGGGAATGGGGTGGGAAAAGTAGGACCATGCTTCTCAAGGTGCAATTTATTCTCCGTCACGGGAGGGCACGTCCTGGATGTGAAGCGGGGAAATTTCTCTCTCCTCAAGTGGAGGAATCCCTCTGGTCCATCCCTTACGTCACAATTCTGTCCTAACTTGCCTTTTCCCACTCCTCGTCAAATACTCCGCCGACAATCCAATCTCCTTCCCTCTGCAGACAGCTCCCTCTCTAAGCATCCTCCTGCTAAGCTTTTTATCCTTCTCTTAATGTTTATTTTCACTTATATTAACTCGATTTTATCTATACATCCCTTTCGATTTTTTATATCGGTGCTGTGAAATGTTCGCAGGAGTAATACAGTCTTCTTTTCTGTTTGGCGTTTCTGTATCCCATTTCAAAGATGAATTGCAACGAAGATAAAGTTATCAGTAGACTCAAGATTAGATTATACACATCCTTTTTCTTAATGTTTCGAGTTATATTAATCCCTTTCAGTCTCATTTATAATACTATCGAAACTTTATTTTTTAGTAATTTTATTCAGTGATCCATAATATAAGTTTACATTTCCGTTTTAATTTGGTAAAATTTAGAATATGATGAATTATTCGATACAGATTCCTTAAGAATCAGAATTGATAATCATAAGAGGAACATGAATCAAGACTTCATTGTAATGTGTGAAATTTTTGGCATATCGTTATGATTAAGTTTTTGAGATACAGAAATAGTAATTTTCGCAAAAGATCAATAATTATTGTTAGCTAGAGCATAAATAAAAAGTATTAAGTAAAATTTTTGTGAAATACGGAAGTGATATCCTCTGTTTATAATTATGTTTATAATCTAATTTCGACAGAATTAGTTTTAAATTTCGAAACATATACATATATATGCATATAAAAAATATAAATTTTAATTCTAACATAGAAGGGTCATTTGATGGGAGAAAGGAATCATTCCAAAGAAATGCCTTCACAAAAATCTGAAATTCAAGAAGATCACTATGAGAAGGAATTGAAATTCTCGATATTGGCAAATCCAAGAATTGAGCTGATTCTATATTTCTTCCTTTTTCGATGATAAAAAGGACGAGCTCTAGGAAAGTGCATCGGTTTGACGACCAATTTTCGTTCAGTTGAAGATCTAATGATGTTTGCAGAAGTTTAATATTCGAAATTCCTTCTAAATTCCAACGACTTCTTTCGTGAAGATATTTTCAAAGCTTTTGCATAATTTGCATCCTATGAAATATGAATGATATTTCCTCTTTTTTTCTTTGCATGTTAAGTTTGCAGAGATTAATGCATAAAGCATAAGCTAAAAAATGTAATTAAGATTATTAAAAATTCGGAGTCATTGGCTTTAGTCTATTGAAGTATTGATGTTTGTGATTTGTAATTTCTCTTTGAATATCCTAGCGCATAATCAAACTTTTATGAGTTAATTGGAATTTAGGTTTAAAGATACTAAGGAGCTTATCAAGTAATGGGGAACATGGATTGCAAATTAATATATTTGAAATATAATGCTAATTTATGTATGAATACGAGGAATTTAGAGAATATTCGATCCCATCCTGAAATTTTTAATTACTCATAAAAGGGGAGTGATTTTAATTAAATTAAATATTATTAAATTTTGCTTTACAATAAACTTTAACCTGGTATACATATTTTATTATTATTAATTACACGTGGATATTTCATGTTTACAAATATTAAAGTAAGTTTCAAATACATTTCCTTACTGTCTTTAGAACAGGATAACATGAACACCAGAAGCAAATTAACCTATACTGAAATAACTCTGGAACTCCAAAACTTGGTCTTTTTGGTTCGAAACCTTCTCATACACGAGGTAAACAGGTAGCCTCTGTTTACATTGAGTTACGTCTCACCCTTGGTCTTTTTTAAGGCCGATCTCATCAGTTAGAGACGTATTTCCCCTCTTTCCCAACCCTCGTTTTAAATAACTAAGACCGCAGAAACTTTGATTAGAAAAAGGAAAAAAACGGGAGTTTTCCCCCTTCATTTCAAAGGGTCCCATTCCCATTGGACTTCCGCAGAACATACACGCACCTGCTTTATTCAGCTTTAAAAAGAACGCATACGTGCATTAAACACGTATCAAGGTGTTCAATTGCTCCCTAAAGTGTGGGAATTCATTGGTAGTTCTCTGAGATTTGATTGGTTGATTAAGAGCGTTTTTGGCTTTGCTTAGGTTGGGTTTTCTCATTTAATTTACCCATTTGGTAATCTCTTACTTTATATGCAGAGTTATTTCGAAAACTTGGTCTGACGGAACATCATGTATAGTTGGATATTAGCATAGACTGACTTCTTATGAAATATTATAATGTAGATTTATAAGACACCGATAATAATTCTTATCTAATAGTTCCTTACTAAAATAGGTCTTTTCTCTTAAAAGAAGTCAATTAACTTATATGAATTTAAGTATAGGAAAATTTACGTGTAATATTTAAAACGTATTAATACTGAAAATTAAAAGGTTATTTGCCAAAGCGTAATCGAAAGTACTTTACATTAACTTTCTGTTGATTAATTAGAAGAAGAGTATTAAACATCAATATATGCATTTTATGAGCAATTGGGGAGCAATAGTTAGAAACTATTTCTGAATATCTTTTTCTGGACTAATATCCAATTGTATATATCACAAAAATATCCATAAATATGGTGTAAAATGTGTGAGGCAGTTTTTACGAAGAAGGATTTAGTGAGCGAGATGCTCGAAAGTGCTGAGTACCGAGAGGTTTCCTTGAAAAAGGAGGAAATTTGTTGCGGTAATAGGATATACACAGAGACTGGCTCTAGAGGCCATCCGAAGCCCTTTTCGCTGCTCTCGAGTAAACCTTGCAGGCCGATAGAGAACGTCTTTTGAGTCTGCGGAGGCTGTGAGAAAGCCACTGAAATTGCACACAAATTGCTCGAGGTGTCTTTGGCCAAAACCCCATCCCGGTCGCTCTTTTCTCATCTATTCCTTTATTTCCTCATTCTTCCTGTTACTCTAATTCAATAGCAAACGAAGATTATCGTTCTAGTGCATAATGTGAGAGCGAGAGTAAACTATCCAACCATGCCCGTCGATGGTTGGAATTGGGATGCCACCAATTCGATAGAAAGATTTCTGGAATACTTTGTTTCCTATTTAAAATACGAATGAGATGGATTCTGCTCGAGATTAATGCAGATTGAAATATTGATAAACTATATTGCGTTTTTCACCTGTTAGCATTCTTAAAATATCATCGTTAAGACATAAATTTTTGTGCAGAATAAGTTTAAATCATGGCATTTTCTTGTAATTGAATTCATTTTTTTTACTTCCTAAGGTTTGTAGGGTATGAAATACTGAAATTTGATGAAGATATCCACTCTGATTGAAAATTTTTGTGAAAAGAAGAAAATATTCTTTTGATTTCATTTATTATACAGAATGACTAATCAATCTGAAAAATCCAGTAATTTCGTGCTGATAAAATATGAGAAACTAAGGAACCGATATACAAATATTCCTCCTCAATTTTTATTAAATTCATAATTTTATTAAAACATAATTTATAATGTATCCATTAAAATCATTGAAACAGATGTTTCTTACATACTTTCGTATTTAGTTTTCGAGATAACAAATGGGAAGATCTTTCAAGATTCGAACCAATTAATGCTTTCCAGACGGATAAAGTATCGAAAGAGAATCCGTAGAACGACAAAAAGGCAATTTAGAACGTAAAAGTATTGACCTCTTTCCGTTAAGGATCGCTCTGGTTTGGGTGGAAGTAGGACAAGAAGTAACGATGGGTTTGAAATAAGGATCCGCCTAATACTCTTGTTAAATCCTCTAGCGGAACAGCACGACTCAATCCGGCATACATTTTTATCCCCTCTTTCGCTCTATATACATTCAAAGATCGAGTGCATTCTGGATCCGAGGAGAAAAGTGCATCGGGGGCGCGATTCTTATCCGAAGGGGTTTAAATCACAGTCTTCGTGAATGAAAGTCGAGGACCTCGATGCATCCATCCCTACGTCGGATGGTTTCTGATAGCTCCCGACGCCATGAATTTTAATGGCGCGAAATTGGCTATATGGGAGGATAAAAATGGTAAGAAAGAGATGCAAATCCTCGCTAGATGGAGAAGGCTTCGAATATTTTTACCCGGAGATCGTTTATCCGTCTGCAAAATTCGCTTCACTCGATCTTTTTTGGAATGAGGAAGCGAAATTATTTGGAGCAATTCGATCGTGTTAATCGGAAAGAAGAGACTCTCCTTTGGGAAAATGCTTTCTGAGGGGAGAGAAATATCGAGATGGTCCTTTCGCACGAAACAGAGTACTTTAATTGAGTTTACTTTCAATTAAAACTTTGGATTCATCTCAACTTTGAGGAAGTGGATAGATAAAAAATACAAATTTTGAACTTTCAATTCATAAACCATATTTGGTCAGTTCAGTGTTCAATCGGCAGGTGGATGGTTTTCAATGGGAGAGGCAAATATTATTATAGATTTTAATAATATTATTTTTAATTTTATAACATTAAATATATACCAATGAAAGAGTATTCTGTCAATATGGATACCCTGCGAGCCACCTTTCGGTGTATGTTAGAGTGCGAAAGCACTCAATTTGCCTAAGAGATTACTTTTTCATGTTTTGTTCTGGGGAAAAAGGATTTTTTAAATCTGTTGGTTTGTGCGTGTTTTATTCGATATTCGAATACTGTAGTTAAAAATGTTCATACTTTCATAAGAAGTTTAATTTAACGTAAAATGCTTTAAAATACAGACATATTTGGCAGAACTGATGGTTGTTTGGTAATACATTTGCTATAAATATGAATATTAAATTTGACAGTGGTTTAACGTGCAAAAATCAATTTAGGTTCAATCAGTTCACCATTAATTCATGTGTAGAATAAACAGTTTCGTATTGAGATGTGATGATTTTAATCTGTAAATATTTAAGGCATATAAAGTTAATGTTGAATCTAAAATGCGGTAATCCGGTATGTTTTGCTATCCTATTTCTGGAATTTCTAATTAGAAATTACTTTTCTTCATCCTCAATAATTCCTTTATTCACATTCCGAATATACATGTGAATAATTCATTTAACCAATATACACTACATACAATAATAAAATTTATCTAATGTAAACAGCTGAAATAAAGGAGCTGTAAAATTTTATTCTTAACATCAAAAAAGAAAAAAATCCATCATCGCCCTCGAGTAAACTACACTGGACCCATGTTTATACTCAGAGACATTTTAGAAACAAGTTTTAGTGCATCCGTAGCTTCAAATGAACTGACAAAGACAGATTAGACCGCAAAGAAATGAACCGTAAGAACGCGATATTGTGAGGACCAACCGGAAAAAAAACAAGGAAGACTAAGCAGGAGGACCGCAAACGGACGAATGCTCCTTTCCATTATGTGGTTCTTATGGACTGAGGAATTCTCTATAAGCCTCTCCCTGTGTTTTTAGGTTTTTCCACCCAGCAATGTGTTTTGCCGCTCGTTGAAGGCACGACACTTCCGAAGTTAGAGGCTAAAGAATGCGAAAAAGGTACACAGAAATGTGTTTGGTCGTGGGAGGAGGACTGGAATGAGAGAAAAAGTGAGGCTGTATGGTACAAGGTTACAGAGGGGGAGGGTCAGAGGTAATGGAAGATACGTGTTGGAGCTCCCCAGGCTTAATCCACTAACTGGAAGGAAAAAAGTAGCCGGGGGATGAAGGAAAGGGGAGGCATCCGCGTTGTATTTGGCATGGCTTAGATGAGTGCATCGGGAGGAAAAGTGCTTAAAGGGTGGATGGGATAAAGGGAAGATGGAGGTTGCGGTCTGGGCAAAAAACCGCGGTGTTTGGGAGGCACAAAAGAAGGGTCTTTTATTGGGCGACGTGAGGGAAGATGGCGACGAACAAAAGGGAGACAAAAAGTTAAGAGGAATGGATAGAATATGATCGGAAATTTGATGGTCGCCATTGGCGTTTGGGATAATTGAGGTCAAAATGAAAGGGAATTGCAGTAACACGTTTGTCGTCGGTATGTATAGAGTGAGCTATTGCGTAGTAGGAAATTATCTTGGTTTTGGACTAAAATAACTCTTTTAATGATTCACCATTATTTATTTTTAATTGAAACGTTATATATATATATATATATATATATGTACATATATAATTGTCAATCATCATTAAACCAAAATCGGTGATAAATCAATCGTACATAAATATGTTGAGTTTGAGGAAGAAAAATATCAATATATTTACATTGTTTTCTCAGTGAAGAAAGCTTTCTAGTATTTACAGAGAAATAGAAAAAGTATATATTTGTGAAATTCCATTATTGAAAATACGATCTAATAATAACTTTCTCCTTTAAAAGTAGTTGACTTCCCTCGGGATTGGTTCTATGTCAGCTTCCTAAAGAATCTCTACGAGCTGCATCCGAACAAATTAAGCTCACACAAAAAATCGACATAACCTCATTCGGAACATGGGGCAAGAATAAGTGGAAAGAAATAAAGAAGCAGTAATGGATACAAGGGAAGGCGCTGTATACAACTCGTGGAAGGAAGAAATCACTCTGTTAGAAAAGAGGGGAGGAGATGAATGGAGGATAGAGTGACGTTCGAATAGAATCCCGTTTTTTTAAGGGGTTTCGTGCGATAGAAGAAAAGGGAAAGAAGGAAACGAAGGAGTGAGTGAAGAGAGATAACGCCATATGAAACAATTATTTACAGTTCGTTTTGTAAATAAAGGCGTAATGGGACTTAGAAATTGTTTAATAATCAGTTTATAAGAAACGAAAAACTAAGAAAAGTAAATTTTTATACGAACTCTTGATTTACTGTGCACAATAATTCATTATCTTATTAGTTGAGAACAATCATTTTACATCATCATCCTGTGAAATTTTGAAAATTTAAATCTTGTGAGGGAATTTAAGAATACGATAATAACAACAATCTTTATTAATTTTAGTGGCTGAATTCTTAAATCTATTTAAATAAAATTTAGCATTAATCAATATCTCCTTAAAATCGGTTATGCATCCGCCCTCGTAGATATCGGTGTAAGAATAAATATTTTCAAGAAAAATAATTGAAATCGAAAAGCTTTAATTGCCCGACGATGGAGCTTATTTGGATAAACTAAATATACATTATTAGCGAGTTAATGAAGAATCGAGAAAAAAGAGTGACTGATAAACGAAAGATGCAAAGCGGAGAGGAAATGCTCGGAATCAGGAGAAATATGAGATAACAAAATCGTAAAGGGAATGGGAAATTGTGGGGATGGATGAGTTGGGGGTAGTTTTAGACTGTTTCGAAGTGAGTGATGGCCCTGTCGATCTAGCCAACCGGATTAGTGGTACAAGCAGCGCACGGGACTGGAAGAGTCTCACCGAGGTCAATACTTTCCACGGGACGTGTCTCCTAAAGGGAGCAAAATGAAGATCACGCGTGTAATAGGAGAAGGAACGAGTGAAAGAGGAAAAATCCGAGGAAGAAAAGGGTGTGCTGAGGGAGAGGAATTATTGGAAGGGATGGAGTAGATCGATTGGTAGCATTACTGGAGTAAAGAGATTGATGGGATGGGAGCCATCTGTGGCAAAATTAACGGCTGCCTCCACGTTGGAGTATAAATATAAAAAAGAATGGAAAAGGGGAAATAAAAGGAGAAGAAAGATGGACGTCACGGCCTCAATTTTAAGTTCAAGAGTCACGTTAACAAAAGGAAGGCTCGAGGGAAGGGGAAAATTCCTTTGACCTTTATTGCAATCTTGGATTTTTCGATCGACGACTCTCGTCCATTGTTTTCCTTTCTAAATACATCTTTCTAATGGTAATAGATACTCATTAACGAGTAATTGACGCATGGTTTTTATTCCATCGAGTAATTGGAAGCATGAAAATTGCTCCTAATTGACGGATATTAATTATTGGAATAATTCTTCAAATATTTTATTATCGAAATCGTTGAAATTACGAACGAGTTTTGATTGAAAAGAAAAGTGTTTTCTGGGGGATTAATTTTTCACTTTATGGAATAAAGAAACGACCGCGGTGGCATCTTCGGTGGCGAAATTGGCCGTATTAAAATTAAACCGGAAAATCCAATAGTTATTTCTTAAACACATATTCAATAGCTTTTCACAGTTACGTCGAACCAAAAATATTACGAAATATTAATATTCAATATTTTCACTCCTTTAAATGTTCAAATAGATTAAAAGTTGTGTAAATAAAACGTTAATACAAGTAATTAGAATCGAAAGTTTTTGGGATTAAAAGAAATATCTTTCCATCCAAATCACCAAAGAGAACAAAAATTTAATGGGTTGATGGATTAAAAAATTATTCTATTCGGCATCTTGATTTAAGGTTTATCTTCCTTCATCATTTTTCTTCCATCGCTCGACAGTTCAGTAATCGTATATCTAGAAAACCAGATCATCTTGTTTTCAGATTTCACCATCCCTCTTAATTCCTTCTGAGCTCTTTCATTATCGGATATCTTCATCATTATTCGATTATATTTTTGATCATTTATCTTATTATACGTGAATGACGATTTTGCCGGCCTCGTTGGCGGAATAGTGATGCTAATCTTCTAACGCTGAGGTCCCGGCCGAGGAGGAAATTTTCCTCTCAGGGTCTGGATGTCCATTGTTCAGTTTACGACGATTGTCCCGAAAAGTGGATGTTTGTGTGGTCATTGATAATAAAAAATATAAATAAATAAATGATGTCCAACGTAGATTTACTTGAACAGACTACGCTCTTAAAGAATTTTTATGTGGCTTTCCACAATGTTAAATACTTCTAAAATAATTAATCTATCGAAAATTTCTTATAGTTAATTTTTTGCTGGAGTGTACAATTATTCTTCTTCTATTATCCTAATAACTTATTTTTATTTCATGAATGATTCAGTGCTTTTTCAATAATCGTTTTCAAAGCTGTTTGCTTGAGTCCTTACATATATTCCCATACCAAATCTCTTTTAAAATCATAGTATGTATATATGAAGTGTATTCGAATTAGCTCACCAATGCGTTATATTGAGTACTTTGAATGAAACGAAAGTTAGATGGAAAGAAGAAAATTTCTTAAAATAACTTGAAAATTAAATGAAAAATTTTAATACGATATGCTAAAAGGGATGAAGTAAACGTCATTAACATTTCTTGCACTCAGTCATTTTCATAGGAAAAGAAAACGAGATACCCGATGATGGGTATGACGTCGATCATTAATCTAGTACATTATATAGAGATGTTTAATACTGAGCTCATAAGCGGAAGTAATTCAACTTGAAAGGAAGGATTTATTTTTGGCGATAGAACATTCGTCAAATTTTATTTTCATGTGCCCTTTGTTCAATCATTTATGTAGGTGTAAAAATAATGATATAAATTACGTTATTTCCTCAATTCTGTATGCAACCTTCATGAGAATTTTGTGTTACCTCTTACGAAAACTATGTTTCTTATGTTTTAAGTAAATTACAAATTGTGGAAATAATTTGAGGGTTTATAGGATATAGCATGTAGACACGCTTATGAAATTCAGGAAAGAAACAAAAGTATTAATACGTGTTTCCCATTGTAAACTTTTCATACGGGACTATATAAAAGCAATATTCACAAATGTTTGATTACGCATTATGAATTAATATATTGTTATTTTTACTAAATAAGAAGAGAAAGGCTGCTCTAGATTTTCGCAGAAACCGTAGGTCAGTGAAGGAAAATGACTCTGAATAAGTACACGATAGCATTTATCAAAGTACGGTTTGATTTCTTTAAACTGGAAATCGTTGTTCTTTGGAAAAGGGAAGAATCCTCAGGAAGTGGTATTAGTGGTCCTAACACTAAGAATGCTTTACCGTGACCCCGATTTACCTTAAACTCGATCTCGTGAATGACTTCGTTATTCCTCATTAATGCACGTGCATATTAACAGAGCAATTACAGTCCTAACGAAGGAGAATTCAAACGCATATTAACCGTTCCCTACGTCTTTGTGATTCTCCTCCGGGTCAAGAATTTTGGTGTCTCAAACGGATTAAGGCACCAAGTAAATGACTCTTTCTGCTCCGAGAAAATAAATCTTTCTGAAAATAATTAGCGAAACGGCAACGTTCATTAAGGATAAAAACGAAAAAAATGAATGGCACGAAAACCCAACCTCGAAAGACTTTGAATCAAATTGCTGTCCTTTCAGTAATACGTGTAACGATTGACTTTGTAATGACGTAACGTCTCATTTTACGACCTAATTTTCTAAGTTTGACATCGCGCCTACTAAGGTGAGACATGCACTTTTAGACTTTCAATTAATATTTTCGTCTTCCAATCAATTGGTTGAGAGTGTAATTACTCTCCGGATTATGCTAGCGTTCGCTATCCGACTATTAATCCTATACATAATATCTATACTACACTAGTTTATCATGAATGTTGATACTTGGGGTGGATTTCTATGCCAAAATACTATTAATAAGTACATTGAAATTATACTAACGGATCTTTTATTTAATTTATTTTTATATTTTACTTAAATTAATATTATATCTAAAAATGAAATGCGTCATTTATGATTACTTGTATACTGATGAGATATCTCGATGTGTTTCTTTGACGAGAAGTTTTCAGCTTTCGATTTCCTTTAAAATATAATAATTAAGAGTCTTTTAATTATTTTAATAGTTAAGGGTTTTTAAAACCTCTTAATTTTATATGCTCTTGACGAAATTGTGATTGGAATTAATATAAATTGTATTTTCTCTAAATGCATTCTTTAGAAGTATAGTAACCGTGAGGGTGGTGTTATTCGAGAGAATTTGAAAAGGATGTATGTACGTGTCACTATATGTCTAAAGAATTTTCAACCCATAAGTCTCCACTTTCTCCAGCATCTTTCTGGAGCTGCTTCCCTCACTTAAGCGGATCCACGCACTCATTCCGGCTTTACATTTTTCGCACCTTCATGCATTTTCAGGCGCGTGGACATGCAAATGTGTCCCCATGGCAACCTCTCCGGAGACCCCTTCATTTGCCTTTGCATTATCACGGGAAGAGCTGGAGGGAGTCGTTATTTGGTAGCAGATAAAATTGGATTGCCTTCTACGGCAGAAAAGATGGGTAGACAGGTATACGGTTAAGGTTGTCGAACGGCGTGAAACGGTGGTAAAAAGTTGGACTACCAATGTGGTTCAACGAGATTGCTCTGTGGAACGAAATGGCGTGGTAAGGATGGTGACTCAAGTAAACGATGGAGGAGCGTTTTTGTATGGATGTATTTAATTAAGCTCCCGGAAAGGTATGCTTTAAATCGTCTACTGAGTTTGTCTGTCAGTTTCAAATAAAGGCGTTAAACTATTTGAGCTGCTCGAGTATAAATCCACGGGTTCAATTTCTTTGCATAAATTCCGCACTGTACGTATTTAATAATGTGAATTAAAAATTAGAATAATCCAGCTTTATTTCATTAATGAAATAATTCTTTTTTAAATATAAGAAATATTATTTTATGTTCATTTTAGGCACGAGCAATATAAATGGCATACGAAATTTATAATAAATTTAGAATTTCAGAAGTACGTCCTTGAAGAAGATATCTCATAAAACTGAATGACTTTTCCTAAATTAATCCTAATTATCATTTTGTCTTAGTAGAAAAAAGTACTATTATTCATTGAGTATACATTACTTTTCAATTTTATGATTCAAATGAGTGATAAATTAATGGTTGCCGACTGCATTTGAAATCCAATATGATGGAGGACAGCACATTTTAAGATTCACAAAATCTTAACCGCTTTTATCTTTTGTTAAGCATTCAATACGAGCAAACTTTTCTTTTCTTGAATGTTTGGTGAGGCACCAATCGTTCGCATGAGTATTGAGGTGCGACGTATCTTTCTGGGATTGGAACGAAGCAGATTTCCACGCGCGGGTGCTGTGTATTAGGTCGTGTGGAGGGAGAGAGATAAAATTGGCATTTTATGGAAGTAGCTCGTTTCTGATAGTGGCTGTATTATTGAACTCGTCTCGTTTTCTTAACTTTTTCCTTTATCCTATTTTCGAACTGTACAGAAGAGACCGAACAAGCAATTTCGAAGGGAATCAAATCTATTTTTAATCTTGGCACATCTTATAGGGAAAGTATGAAATCCATGAACGAATTAAATTGCTTACAATTATGTCTATTCATAAACGGGTAAATAAATCTGTTATTCAGTAAAATACCTAATAAATATGTAAAGTATTTTTTCTTTGGTGCAGAAGCCTTCTTCCTATCGAATTAAAACTTTTTTCCGAGAAATCAGGAAATTTAAATCCTATTTTAAGCAAGGGAATTTATTATTATCAGGAAAAGCCGCAAAAACCTTTCCTTAGAATTATTTCCTGGCAAGATAAAAGCACTTAAGCCTTTATCATTCCTTATTCTACGAAAGAATTTGATGTTTTACATTTATTTTGTGTTTATGTTTGAATACTGCTCTCAAAGGCATAAGTTGAGGAAACATAACTTTGGCGTAGATGTAAAGTTAGGATTTAAAGTTTGCTTCCGCATGATAGAGTACACGTTGCTCTCTAAATTAAAGAAATAACAGCTTAGATTATCGCAGAATCTAAAAATTATTAATTCCAAATAAAATGCAATTTTTATCTCAGACTTCGCGAATTATATCAAAGACAGAATTTAATTACCAGCGAGGAACGGCATTTCCAATTCTAAACTTTGCTCTTATAAAGGCGTAACATGGAGGTCACATAAAATTTCAGGCTTTTAAAATTCCCAAGAGAGAATTTCGAATCCTTGCTCAGTTTAAAGGATTGCGTTCCATGAAAAGAACGTCGTTATAGACGCAGTGAATAAAAGAAAACGTAAAACAGAATTCCAAAGTGAACTTGTTCTTGAGAAAAACAAAAATTTCTTGAAACAGTAACAACCATCTTCTGAAATGCACGAACAACTACAGTGACTAGGAAGTAACGAGGTTTCCAAATTGTGTAAAATTTGAGCTCTATGCAGATAAAAATTCCTTTTGTGGAAAATTTTACGTAAAATTTTATTTTTCTTTTATCAGCAACTATTCCCTTTTTATGCTTTTATTATTAACGAAATAATTGAATTTCAAGAGGGTACAATTATCATCATTTACAAGGTAAAAGTGGTTTTATTTGGGGCCAAATTGAATGATTTATGAACTTTGACTCATCTTTGTTTAAAAATCAGTAGTTAAACCATTCTATGTGATATTGGAAGCAGTATAATTTGCTTTTTGATTGTTATATTTTATGGTTTTATTGTGAATCGTTTGATGATTGGGTCATGCTTTATTAGAATTTTTATATCCTACTTTTGAAGTAAAGTAAATTTAGTCGTAGTTGTAGAATGTAAAAGACATGAAAAAGTCAGACAGTAGCAGTACTCGAATTTGAATCTCCGAGAATTAATGAATTCATAGACTAGAAGAAGATGGAAAAGAACTTGAATTTTTACAGCATTAAGAATAATTATCATTGGAAAAAAATAATTAATTTAAATATCAGATAATCAAATTATCAAATATCAGAATTTTTTATGTTTACTTACTTTTCAGGACACTGGAATTTCTATTTATGTATTGGTTACTACAGGAAACAGAGTAAAGAGGGTCCTCTCCTTTAGGAGGGGGATCCCTCGACTCCTAAACTTCTCCGATTGTATCTTCCATATCTTTTTTTTTTAACGGGAAGAAATTTAATCTGAACGAGTGTAGTATATTCTGCTCCTTTTATTATAATATAAGGAGTTATAATTTTCATCCCAGTTCCTTTCGTTACGAAAACCTTTACGTTGATTTATATTCGCGAAAATCCAAATACTTAAGGTTTGATAAATGATTTTTTTCGCCTTAAGTTTCTGTTTTTAAAAAGTGAATTCAAATTAAAATACACATTTATAGAATATATTTTAGGGATATTTGAATAAAATTTATCATTATTATATTAGTATAATGATAATCCTGTGGAACGCTCAATGATGTAGAATAAAGGAACTGGTGCTGTGAATACCGGGTATGAATGATTAAAACGATGAATTTCAACTATGCATTGGCAATTTGAATCTATTTGTCTAAATTATCAGTGTATAGAAGAGTACAATGGGTTTTGAAGTCTCTCGTTTCCTCTTATTCGAGTATTTTATTAGCTGGCCTCCAAAGGACTTAAAACAAACATATAAAATTAATCCCAGATTTCCTAGATTGTATGTATAGGTAAATTAGATAAAAATGTTTATCGAATCCGTTCTTTCTTAAAATAAAAACATAGTCTGAAGACCTATTGTTCCACTTGAAAATTTTAAAATGGCGATTGTCTTCAAAAAGATATTTTTTCCTTCTACAATCAGGGCGAAGTATTTCCTTTGCCTTCTAAAATATAAATTAGAAAATGAACATTCCTTCCTTAGATCATATTGAAAGAAACATAGATGGAACATAATGATGAAACGGATAGGTTCCAAACATTTTAGCGTGAAAACTAAAGGGATTTAGAGAGGGTCTATCTAAAGAAGAAAATGAAGAGGCTGGTGGATTTAAGGCTTGAATGAGTAGATAAAATGGAGCAACGAAAAGAGCGGGATTAGGAGATTTGAACATTGAGATAGGACGATAGATGCAGAAGAAAGGATTTACCCAAAAGAGAGATGGCTTTTTAGAAATAAATGAGACGAAGTAGAAGAGAGTGAAATAGTAGCTGAAAGCGGAGGAAAGTAAGAAGAGATTAAAAAATGCTTATTCCTCTTGGAAAAGGAATGGTAGGAAAAATCAGGGGATTTAGTCGGAGGGATCAAATTTTCCAGAGTCCTTCTGAGAGGTATAAGAATAGAGGAATTTCACCTAGATTATAGAAGAAGCACATCTATAGATTATAGAAGAAGCACATCTATAAAGAAAGAAGAAAAAGGAGAGTGAGACACGGGGAAAAGATAATGAGAGTTTAAAGGAAAGCGAAAAGGAACGGAATGATGTCTTGTGTGTTAATGAAAAGAAAGGATGAGAAAAGGAACTAAGCAGAGGAAAGTGGGAGAGCTAAAGGAGATGAAAGATAAAACAAAGAAGAGGAAATGCCGAAACGGAGAGACGGTTATAAGATTCAGGGACGGTTTAGAGAAGATCGGAATAAAGTCGGGGAATATATCTGAAAGAGGGCTTTGTGGAGAAGAGGGCGTTAAAGGGGTTTTGGCGAAGAATTGCGAGATAAGATAAAAGTTAACTTAAGGGTTTTAAGGGTGGGCGTAATAGAGAAGAATTGCGTTAGGTAGTTTGCATCAGTGTTACCCGGTTCGGTGACCTTGTTAAGGAAGAGAGTGAAATTGAAGGAAATTGAAAACACAAAGGAAGTTAGAAAGGGGTTTATCAATGAAGGAAATATTGCCTTTGTGTAAATGTAAAGGCATAAAAACGAGGGATTGCATTCTATTTTAATGTTCAACACTAAGTGTCAGGTAAATTACTTAACGGAAACTATTAAAGAATCAAAACTACACAATAAATTATAATTCAACAAATGGAAGCAAATGGTTCGTAATTTACGTTAGATAAAAATTCAAAATACTGTAATGAAGTACGTAAATTAAGAACATGAATGCTTAGGAGAAAAGATGAACTGATAGATGACTCCATTAAGATGCCAAATAGAGAAATAGCCGTGGATGGAATAAAATAAAGACAAAGGAAGAACGGAAAATGAGAGGGTCGGTGAAGAGGTAAATGAAATGAAAACAGGCTGCGAAAAGCGAAGTAAAAATGAAAGGGTGGGATATTAATGAGGAGAGGAAAATGATTAAAGAAAGATGTATATAATGAGATGAAGAGGAGAAGGTGATGGGGCGATTGAACGAGTGGAGATGTCCCTCGAATATAAGAGAGGTGAATAAATACTTTGTAAATGGAGGAAGGATGTAGCGTTTGTTATAACGGTGTCAAAGAGATAGATTAGGTTGTAAAAAGAGTACAAAGAGAATATGTGCAGATATGGATTCACCATTTTTGCTCGTTTTGTTTGCTTTTTTCCGTAATATTATTTACGGTGCGGAAAGAGTGTGCTCAAATGTACAAAACAACAAATATCTCTTTATGATTTTGTGGATGTGGTGAATTGGCCTTTCTATGGTGTCCGAGTATCCGCATAATATATTTAACGAGGTAAATCGATAACCACTAAAACAACATTTTTATTTAGGTCGTATATAGCTGTATAATTTTAAAGCAAGTGTGAATCGTTGAATAATGAGAAAAAAAATTCAGTAGTTACGAATTCAAAAACTAAGGATGACTTTCAGAGAAGAAAATTTGGAGTATTAGATATTATCTAATACATAGATAATAGATATTATCTTAAGATTTAAGCATGTATTTTATATATATATATATGAAAATTTTAAAGGAATTTAAAAAGAAATTTTTATCGCAGAATCATTTATCTTTAAAAAGAAGAAATGATACACATTCATCAGTAGCATATAAAACCTTCTTCGTAACTATAATTAGATGTTTTTATAGCATAGGGTGTAAAATAACAGATTAAGAGATCATGATTATTTTTTCAGGCATTCGAAAAAAATGTTAATATTTTGATGAAAAATCTTAGACTTATTGAACTAGAAAGTGAATTTTACTGAAAAGGTATTTTGATGGCATTCTGAATTATTGCTCACATTATCTTACCAATAAAATAGCAGATACTATTATAAAGAATTTCACTCAATGTATTCAATTCAACCAATTGGTGTTGTGAGGCAATAAATTAGTAATAGAGTCTTTGTTCCAGATAAATATACTTTTCAAAATTGTTTGTTTCAAATTTAGGATTAAATGTTTACATTTGAGTAATTTAAAACCGAAGTAAGAATCCGTTCGCCTGTCCTTAATCCAGTTTACGCAGCTACTTCTCCTTAGCATAGTTATCTTAAGATACTTCATCACCTGCCGGTTAATAGTAACATTAGAAAATATTATTCAACAAAGTTGATACAATAAAATAAGAGAGAAATATATGAGGATCTAATCATAATTTCTTTTGATGAGATATCTTCTTTGTTTTAGCTCTTATATATCGATATAACCAAATAGTCGCAAACTGTGAGTAAAGGATAATAGAGTGAGAATGTACGAGGAGTCAATGTACTGAAAGAATCTCTTAATACATAAATTACGATGTCACTCATAAAAATTAATTTGACTGAATACTGATCGAAGGGAATCGAATAAAAAGTTTGAGTTAAATAAATATCGAAAATTATGAAGTTTTGAAGAAAATAGCTAAACAAATAAAGCAAAAGTGTTTACCTATTTACCTAAATCTGTGCAGAAACTGATAAAATATATATCTCAATAGTATTGCTTATTCGTTCGGATGGAAGCAAAATGAGTGATGAATAGAAGGAAGGTCAGAGAAAAAAAGGCATCTATGAAAATAACAAACGGGTGAAGGATGCGCGCCTGGAGAAAGGGGTCAAGATTGTGGAGCCATCGACTGGGTGCAAACACAAGGGGGAAAAGTAGGTCAGAGGAGTAGAAAGGGCGTGAGAACGAGTGATATCGGCGAATTGAAAAAGCTGAAACGTATCGCAAAATTCTGTCATCTTAATTATGATGGATGCATGTGGTCTTTCGTCAAATCGATGCTGATATTGCAAACTTTTAGAAATAAAAATCATTTAGTACCCCGAAGTATTCTTAAAATAACTCCCGATTACTATTCCTGGATCTTCGAGTGATATTTATATTTATACGATCGTATGAAGTGTAAAAATTCAACATTCGATAAATGGAACATAAATGGAACAATATAATTGATCATTTAAATATTTTATTGGATCTCAAACATAAATCAATTTCTCATCTTAAATATTTTGGCTTAAGGAACGGGCGAGTAAGGAACCCATGCCCCATACTTTCAGATGAACATCAAATACGAACGAAGTTTGTGATATTATCTTAAATCTATTATGAAAATCTATCCAATTAATATTATATATAATGATTTTAAATGCTACGTTCTTGAATGTAATTTTTGAATACGATATTATTGTTGTTGTATTCATTTAAAGTAGTAGAATAATTGTACGTGACTTTAATGAATAAATAAAATATATAATTAGGAAAAGTGAATGAGGGGTAACACGTGTAGATACCATTGAAAGTGTGCATGGCAAGGGCTCTATAAGATCAAATAACTTTCTTTTGATGTATCGAGACATCATTTTCCTTTCATGCTGGAGCAGGAGATCCACAATAACCGTATGTCGCGATATTAACGAAAGTCATTGCAAAATCAAAAGACGCTGTTATTGAAGATTCATCCTTTGTGTTCTGGTTTCCAGGAGCCTTCCAGAACTGAGACCTGAAACAAGCATCGCATTAGCGAATAAGAGTTTGATGACAGGCACACCGAGACAGGAAGAAAGCGTAAAATAAACGAGAGCACATATGCTTACGTGATGATTACAGGAAACTGCAAAGACTTGAAAAGACGTGTTGGGTCACACGGATGGCAGACGCGTTATGGACGAAAATAAGGCATCCGAAGAAAAACTCTTCCGTCTTAAGAGGGAAAATGAAATAGCAGCGCTATGTAGCGGCCAGCTCAAGCAACTATAGGTTTTGAGGACAAACAAGTCTTCTTTTGTTTTTCCACTACAGTTTGACAGTAAAGAAAATAGTTCCGTGGTGTCCCAAATGACCAAAACGGAGGACGGAAAGAAATACGTTGGACTATGGAATCGAAAATCAGCGAGGATGGTTGGAAATGTTAAGGAGGAAACGAATTGGGAAGGATTTCTTCTTTTTATTTCGATGATGAGTTCCTTTCGGAAAGTAGACTGACCACTCTGCTGCCCCTCTTCAGGTATCTCCTTTCACAGGTGGAGATCAAACGTCGTAGATAAATAAAGAGATGACGGTGAGAAGAAAAAGAGTGGAATGGCGTCATTGTTCCGTCGGCGGCAACGCTTTCCATTACTAGGCCTCTATTGCTTCCTTCGAAGGGTGTGGCGAATGAGAGTGAGAATGGAGAAAAGGGGAGTAAAGGGAAGAGTTTTTTAAATAACAACAAAGAAATTTTCGAATGTGAAACTAATACTTAATATTTCGCTTTTAGAGGGTTCATTACCCGACGATATTTCCTGTAACTTTGCAAGACATCGATTTGACAGCAGAAAAGATCTCTCTGGTTTTTAGTAAAGTAGGTCACGTGAAAGATCACTGAGGAATCTGAGATTAATATTCTCCCATCAATATTATACATATATGCATGCAGGTATGCTAGCCAATAGCTAGAGGCTAGCATACCTGCATGAAATTTACAGAAAGCTGATGCTTCGATCGGACGCATAACGATTTTTAATAACTGATAACCCGGCAAGTGGGAGACCTGAGTTCGAGTCCCAGTCATGTCGCTATTTTTCACTTCCCTTCAACTTTGTGAAATAAATTTAAGATACAGAAAATCAAAACTGAATATCTTGAAATTTGGTTTTCTAAATATAAATCGATTAATGCCGTTCTTTACTGCAGGTGATCACCGCATATGAATCGTTATGCGTCCGATCGAATCATTAGCTTCCTGTAAAATTCATGCATTAATTATGTAACTTTGGTCGGGAGGATTTCCATCTGTGAAATCTTCAATTTCTCGTTTCATGGAAATGGAGGGAAGAACTGTCAACCGCTCTGAACAAAACGACAGCTTCCAAATGTGGGAACTATTTTCCGTCATTCCTTTGGAAAGCAGCGGAGTTTCTGGAAAAAGACTCACAAACCGAATCACGTTAGTGAACGAAAGGAGCCGAGGAAACGGAGTAAGTACTTCCGTGTGAATCGATCGTCTAAAATGATCCCGAAGGCAGCTTAACGAGGTGGCCGAGAGTGGGGATTGTTTATTCGAGGCACTGGATGATGAGCAAAGGGATACAGGAAGAGTAGTTTGGATACTGTAAAAGGATACCTTTCGAAAATGAGAGCAATTCCTCAGACGTTCTCCAATAATCCCAAAGGCAGTGAAAACTTGCGAAATATTCCTTTGGGAAACGAAAGAGGGATTGATTGATTGAATGATAACTGCCGATCACATTAAGGAGGGAGAGAATTTGCCCAACGTTCGTTTTGATGAGAAATTGATGGCAGCTGAAAGAAGGATGGAATTTAGCTAAAAAGTCCGATGTTATTTTTCTCCCCTCGAAATGCACGAAAAGGGAGATTCGGGAATAAATGGCATCCGATGAAAAAGGGGATCTACTAATGAAAAAGCGACTCTTTTCTTACCGATATCTTTTTTTTCTCGATTGAGTTGAAGGGGTTCGCGTTAATCGGAAACAGCTATTTCGCTGTATAAATCGACCCGAGGATTGAAAAGGCAAAAAGAGGGGCTCCTATTTTGACCGGGATAGATCTAAGAACGCCCTCATGAATCTTTCAAATGCGCTCTATAAAAAGCTCTCCGTGTTAATATGCCGCGACTTGCAACACGCAATCTTATTTCCACCCTGGAGGGAACAGACGAAATTTCTTTCTTCATCAGAAATTATTCGGCTCCTTCGGTGGAGGTAAAATCATTTACTCTCGTCGAAAATCCTCATTAAATATTCGATTGCTCGTTTGAGACGGAATGAGAATATGTACGTATTTGCAATCCTTCGGATTGGCTTATTACGAGTCCCTTCGAAGGAGATGGATTCGCTGGGTCTTCGAATCGGATGATTAGGCGGAAATACACCTTCCGTAGTGATAAAAGGAGTACAATCGGATTACCGGGTTTGGAGAAACTCAAGAAGAGGGATGAGAGATTAAATTGCTTAATGGAACTCTGAATGGAGGGGAACGACTCTTGGTAACAAATTTTGACGGACGAATACTCTTTTAAGATGCAAGAGGAAATGTTGAAGAAATCTCGTTAACTCCATGGAAACAGTTGCTCAGAAGAACATTCTGTAATGACATCGCGTCGAAGAGCATCGGATGAATTCTTTTTAATAAATGCGGAAGATTGCGCTTTTGATATCTCAATTTCTGCAGAAGAAGCGGAATTAAAAGATTAATAATAGTTTCCTGGAAAACGCAATATAGTCTGCAGTTCTCTTTATTATCTTTTTTGCAATCATTAGGATTTATTCTAATGGGAATAATTAAATTCTCTTTTATTCTAACGATTAAAGGTTTCCACAGATTCATACATCCCTATGTATGATTCTCATTGAGATAGATTGGCATTATATTAAAGGCAACAACTGTCTACCGTTGTATTTTTCAATGGTATGATAAAAGGAAGAACATGTCAAGCGCTAGTGTAGCTGAAGAGCGACGGAACTTTCGACAGGACCTTTCATTCCCCTTGAATGTCTCATTTCGTTCTCAAATTACACGTTCCAGCGCCCGTCACGTTTTTCAGACGCTGTGAGCCAACGTCGTTTCGTCGTCTGAAAACATTTTTGCATCATATCCTTAAAAGCCAATTTATTACGCATGGATAATTAGCTCGTTTCCGAGGAACGCAAGGAAACACAAAAATGATCGGAAAGAGACGAAGAGGCTTTAAGAAGCTGCAAGGCCATTGAGAGGGAGAGGATGAATATTTTCGGACTATTAAATTCGGGTGGAACGTTCTTATGAGATGGAAGGTTGATCCAAAAGGTATCAATGTCCCTGCCGACATCTACATATTCATTCTACCTTCGACATAATCATGGCTCATGCAACAATATTCACCTATTACCGCGTAATTCTATCTATTTCCATTTATATTCTCTTTATCCATTTATCTATTTCATCTTTCACTTCATTAATCTATTTTACTTATCATCGCTGTTAATGCTTTATTCTTTCATAAGTTATGTTCCTTCTTAATACGTTTTCTTTTCTATTCAATCGCAAATTCTTCTTCAATTATCTTTCTGTTTTGCGCATTCCCGTTCTCCCTCATTTGTTTATTCGTTTTCGTCATTAATTTCCTGACATTTCTCGATTTTCATTTACACACTTTTTAATTCCTCTCTTCATTAATTATTTCTATTTCCTGGATTCTTTTTTATTTCCAATTTCCTCTACATCTTCTCCTCTCATTTACCTCGTATTCACCAGCTCCCCTCTTATCTCGCTTCTTTCCTCCCGATCTTTTCTTTCAAGACCTAAAAGTCTCCCTTCTTTGCATCTATTTCTTATTCTTTTTCACTTTTTCCTTACCGCGCTTTACTCTTATTCCTTCTATGTCTCCTACGAAAGACGTATTATTATTCATCTCCGCAGTTGGCCTTCTTACCTCTCATCCCCACTCTTCCTTAATATGTCTCTGGGAAATTCATCCTGTGCCGTCTAAAAGGCCGTCTTCTCCAAAAAATACCAAATCCGCCGAACGCTCCCCAATTTTCTTTAATGTTCTATTTACCTTAATCGGCGACTGTTTCCGCCCATTCTTCCTTCGCCTACTCCCCCTCAACTACCTCCCACCGCCGTAAGGATCCAACCGAGTGGAGAAATGCTCTTTTTTTCTCGCTTAGCCATGGGAAGATTCGGGATTGGTATCATCTCTCTCCCTTCCATCGATGTTCTATTGGTGCATCAGGGCTCTTGCAATCTGTGAATTTCATTGGAAACGGATAGCTTTCAGTGTTTTTAGTATCGAGAAATGCTATCTTTGCTTGTTTTGAAGGAATAAGAGAAAGGAAATTAGCGCATGAGGTGACAGATAAGTGCCTAATTAAGTTAGACTGTTTAGGCAACTTTATATTCAGAAGAAACTCTGATTAATCCACGAGAAATAAGTTATACTAGATCAAAGTTTATTTCATTGTCCAAGTTCAGGAGTAAAATTGTATTGGTTGAGGAAATAGTAAAACTGAAAATTCATCAAGAAATATAAGCTCTAAATGAAACAAAAATTTTGTCTTCCATAATAAGTAATCATATTAAGTGATGTATCGTATTGAGTAAAAACATCGATTTATTTTCATATTTAAAGTAATTTTATACCCGAGCCATACTTTTGGTTGGACGATTAGTGCGCGATTACTTAGAAGCGTTCACATAAAAGGCAAAATCCCATAAATTGACCGTTCGAGTGACAAATTCCTCGAATTAACTAGAAAATGAAATAAAGGAAACAATCTAAGCAGCCGGTCTAAGAAAATGTCTTCCGCAAAAATTCACCCCAAGTGTCACTTTACGTTCAATCTCTTCGCTGAGGAAACCTCTTCCCTGAAGTGTCATTATCCTCTCTTTTCCCTTCTTTCGGTTTTCATCTTTCCTCCAATCATCTCACGCGACTCATTTCGCTATATATTCTCCCCTCTCAATCTTGTCAATCCAGTCCCTTTCGTTAACTCTCTTGGACCAATCTGCTCTATCCTCTTTTTTACTCTTCATTTCCTTCCCTTATTCATTAAACCCTCCCCTTCCCTCAATAGTCTTTAACTTATACCTTTCAACGCCATCTCGATTTTCATATAAAAAGCGGAGAGGAAAAAATATGCATAATCCTCTCTTTCTGATCAGTTTTTTATATAATATTTCTTTCCTGCATCGTTTTCGAATCAAATTTCCCTCCGTAATTAACCTTTCCGCTTATTTTTGTCCCTGAATCGAGAAATTTTTTAAAACATTTTTCTACCTTTTGGGAAAATGATTCGAATTTTTTAAAGTCCTTTTCATAACGTTCCAGGAACGGATTCAATGAAAGTTCACGCTGTCGAATAAATTCTTTCGGAGGCACAGAAGTTGCGCGTGATATTCATCCGGTATTAAAATCCTGTCGCGAACGGATTCCAACACTGCGGGTGGAAAAATATTAATATCCCTTCGATATCTCTTGATGCAAAATTTCTTAATTGAATTCCATTCAATATTTACATATCCACTGATTAATCTTGGAAGTTCATTCTTCGAATTTGATTAAAATATCGTGCACTCCTGTTTCTCCGAATTGGAACGTTCGCAGTGATATTCGTAGATAAAAATTTCAACCTATCACTGAATAGATTTCTTAGTGAAGGTAAAAATAATTTCATTTGTTATCAAAAAAGGAAAGACGAACTCCATAATAACGGGAATCGGCGATTAATCGAATTTAAGGGTATCGCAAACTTTGCAGATTAGAGCTAGGCATTGTAATCGCTACAAATGAACCAAAAAATATAATTTAAGTGATCAGTCTGCGCTCCTAATTTTGTAACATTATCTATATCAGTGAAATTCTTACTCTTCCTTTCCTCGCCACAAATGAAAATGGGCAAAACTTCTCCATTGCCGTAAAACGAGCACTTCTATCCTTTATAATAGAATAGATATTTTACCATAAAATATAACAGGCTATAAAATAGTCGCTCTTCAAATGGACCGTATATCTCCCTCGAGGTTATCTGGTCAGTGACGCTTATCGTAAAAAAAGATTCCAAGAACAGGTAACGCGCAAAGGTCAAATATGATCGCATCTTCTTTCGAATGGGATGAGGAGATCATCCATTATCATTCCCCTACGGTCAATTGGAGCAGAATAAACGGAGGCCCTAAGGTCACATATCCACGGGTACTCATCTCACCGTTCGTTTGGTTTCCACTTTTGAAGCGCACTCCACCTGAGACATCCCTTTATCTCTTTTCCTCTTCTCATCGCGAGATTCGTCCCATTCAGTCGTCGTAACCTCTTAAGAGGACTTCGGTTCGCCCACTTGCCTTCCCCAACAAAGATCCTCTTTTTTCACTCTCTTTTCATTCCCACCTTCCTCCGTTCTTCGTTTCATCACTTACGATTCATCAGTCGCAATTCCTGTCTTAAATATAATTCCTAAAATTGCTGTTACTTCTGTTTGGTGAAAACAATGAAATTCAACTATCACATGCGACGTTCGGCATTCTATTCGAAAAGTGTATGCTAACAAAGTTTTAATATAGATATAAGCATCTTTTGGAGTTCTAGTGATATTCAATTGTTATTTAATTAATTAAAGTTACACTCAGTTTTTTTGCGCTCGAATTTTAACTCCATTGTTTTTGTAAGATAAAAAATGTCGTGTAGTAAAGTCATATTATTATCATTATATTATTGGGACGTATTAAATGAAAGTAAAAAAGAATTTTAAATGGTTGAATAAAATGGTGCAATTAACATGTTTTATACCTTCTAAAGCTTTTACTCTTCGAAGTTCATTCATCAATCTCAATTAATCAATGAAATTAGTTGAAAGTTAACTGTGTAAAATATTAAGGAAGGCATTTTAAGAAATTAATAATGCAGATATTAATTTAAACCTTATAATTCTAAGGCTTAAATATTTAAGGAATATATTTTCTAATGAAAGGAGTGTCTTGCACATTAACACACTATACATCTTTAGATATTATTCCGTTGAACGTTAAATATGAAGCATCCAATTCCGTCTTCTCTCCCACAAAAGGATGAAAAGAGACATTAAAAATAATGAGAAGGATATAAAATGAGCTCAATAGGTATTTTTAATTCAAAGCTTTCAGATAATGTTAATGAAAAATGACTCGGAGCTTGGATGTGACGTCAAGGTGAATAACGTTAGCTTTTAATTACTTTCCCAGCACGCTTGTGCAGGGAATATGGCGATCAGGCACGCTGCTGGAAAATTTCTAAACTCAAATTTAGGTCGACCTTTAATTAATATCTTCATTCAAATTGACAATAATGCGCATTAAAATCTACATGATTGGTACAAATAACAGCTTTAGAAGTTTAATTCCATTCATTTTATGTTGAACCACTATTTTATGTTAAAGCAACTTTTTTAGAAGGATGAAAACTCATTAAAAAAAATCAATTTCTGTTCAGTTGATGTCCATGATCAATACATTTTTATAGAATGATTATCTTAATCAATTCGTATTACATGTATTTTTTTCGCTTCAAGAATTATAAACATTAAAAGAAAAAGGTTGCATGAACCCAAAAAATATTTTTATTATCATGTTCTTGCTCACACTCCACAAGTTGTGAAAGAATGAAGAATCCATATGTGATTTCGTATATTCGTAAAGAACCTATTATAATTTTCAAAAGATTTTGAAATTAATTGTCATGTTTTACTGTAAGTTCAATTCCTGCATTTTATCAAAGAATTACTTCCGATCACCTATATTTATCATCTGTTTTCATCTCGAATCTGTAAACTAATATGCAGTAATTTGTCTTATTTCCCTGTTTGAGATTGATACGTGGTTTTTTAATCAAATTTAGCAGATTGTTTTTAAATACTCGATTTTGAAGTGAGGCGGCACATTTAAAATATTGAGGTTAGCTCTTAATACACTTCTGTTATGGTTAAAGAACATTTATTATCGAACGGGAGACATTGAACATGATGATATTTGTCTTTTTTATTTTAATCTACTATGAGTAAGCTAATATTTAAATTAGAAACCATAAAAGTAAAGCCGTGTCTGTCGAGGGAATTTAATTTTCAGAAATCATTCATCGAATGGTAGAATTCTTATAAACGCTGACAATAAAAAAATATAAAATTAAAGAAAATAAATATGTATTACTCAGTATTATTATTTACTTATACTTTACTTTAAGTACTCTTCCAATACACAAAGATCGAGGAACATTAATCCTTTCATCAAAGTTAGCGCCATAAAAACTTTCGTTACGTTACGGGATTCTGTTACTCTAATTATTAAGTAAAATTCATCCTTTTTAAATTAAACTTATTTGTTACGAATAGTTATATATATTTTCCTATATATTCCTTTATTATAGAATAAAGGAATAGTTTAATCAGGAAAATTTGGAAATAACCTCTAATTATAGATATAACAATTCTTATGAAGAGTATTAATAAAATAGCTTTTGTACTTTGTACTTGTAAACTATATGCAGAGTATCTTATTATTATATTATTCTTATTACGAAACATTAAAGAGCTGCCCAAGAGGGTTTTATAGGTATTATATAAAGCAAAATATTAGTAATGTGGCGATTAAAACGATTATGTTATAGAAACAAAGAATAGATAAAAATATAGACCGCAATCACAAACACTCGTGGGCAGTAATAGTTTTATTTAGTAATATTCGTAAATTACTCTCGTATTTGAAAACAAATATCTAATTGGTCTTAGAAATGATTAAATGTAACTAATATACTCTCAGAGAATGAATGAATGCATAGATAGCTCAGAAACATAATGAGAGAGAATGTCTCTCTCAACGTTCAATTTAGTGAAAAGGGTAAATACTTCTTTTATCATCTCGTGATGATAAGATATAAGGGGTCTGATGTTCCAAAAATCCTAATGGTTGAGCTTATCTCTTATGATCGGCAGAGATCTTAAATCGCATAAATTTTCGGTCTCATAATCACGCTTTATTAACCCACCAAACTCAAATCAACGTCCCGAGATCTCATCCATGTCATAAACATTTATAACGAGACAAATGGGACTTAGAGACGAATGATGGGCAGAAAGAGGAAAGCAAACATCCACACGGAGAAGAAGACCAAAAAGTAACCAATAAGGGACGATGGTCGTTTCGGTTCTTATCCCATCCGAGAAGGTCGTAATCTCTTCCATTGTCCCCATCTACTCAATCTGAGGGGCCCCTTTTTCCCCACTCTTTATCGAGCCCCTTTATCAACAACCCGTGAGTCGTACGCACATCCATGAATCCTCCCATTCGCTCCAGCATTTCTCTAGCCACCAATAACCCCATTCCTTTTGGGTGGCCATACATTTAAAACAAACGGAAAAGATCTTCTGTTGGCCAAATCCTCGACCTTTTCCCATTTCTTTATTTTTTCTTCGTAGCATTTCCCTCTGGGCATAGCATTAAAACCCCTCCTTTAAGTGGGAGACGGAATTTACTGCAAAAGGGGAAACAGAGAAGGATGGCGTCGCTGCAGGGGAAGCCTTTTAAATTCGGAGCAGAATATATCAGCGCATACGAGTGATTTAGTTTCGCGGAAGAAATGGAGGGAAAAAAGTCGTCTTCGATCGAAGATCTCTTCGGATGTTATTCAAGCGTCGTAATCACCGAGAGATAAGGAAATAGTGCACTTCTGTATGGCTCGATGCTATTCAAGTAGATAACGGAGATTCGTGATTATTTCGTGGACATGATGGTAAAAGATACTCTATCGGAAATGTAAGAGCCATATCTAGCACATGGGAATCTAGAAACCTTTTTCTTCGTGTACTTTGGAAAAGTCCTATCCTCTTACAGTGGTTTTATTAACCCTATTCCGAAGGTATATCTTTCGAAGTAATATTCTAGGAGTTGGTATCCAATTTTTCAAGATTATTATTTCAAGATATAATCATTCTCATGGTTAAAAAATTCCATTTACTTTATTATTATAAAAACATATTATTTTAATAAATTTGTAATATTTTGTTAAAAAAACTTAAAATGTATTAGTATTTAAGGAAATATTTCATTCGTTATTTACAACATCTTTTAAATATTTAATATATCTTATATATATACTTATAATTATATGTATATATAATTATATATATTTATGATTATATTTATTTATAAAATAGTGGATATTCTGCTAAATGAAGAGATATGGGTTTTAATAAGCACAATTTGACTGATCTGAATTTTTTATTATTTTTATTAAGTATATTAATATGAACTCAGATTTGGTTTAAATTTTATCGATAGTAATCAAGAAAAGCGAAGTATAGGATAGGTTCAAGGAAATTAATATACCAGTTAATTATTTCAAATAAATATGTATTCAATTTAAAAAATTATTGTTATCATCATAAATTGTAGTCGTTGATAAGCTGATCATGAACTAGAACTGGAGTACTTTTCGTGAACAATCAGGAAATTAACTTACAAATTACATGCAAGCAATCATATCAAAAGCAGGCGAGCAATTTATTCCCTCGTTTAATTTGATAAAGCATTCCTATCAGTCGATGCACAGCGAGGCTCATTTAACATAGCTCTGCAAATGAGAACGTAATTTAAGAGCAAATATCGGCAGCAGACGGATCGACCGAAAATATCGCAGATTCATCGCGTGAAATTAGTTTGCGGTAAAAGCGGGTCTAGATTGAGTGAGTTTTTCCGACGGACACTGCTCATGAGCTTTATTCCCTACATCAAAATGGTAATTTTGGTGTTTCGGTTGCTTATCGTGGTGGGTAATAGTGAGACCGGATCCGCCAAGGGATGAGATGGTTTTACTGCTCTAGGAAATTGAATATGGTCCTTGATTGGATGAAAAGTCAGAGTAGGTCAACTGGGATCTCCCATTTGGAAATGGCAGAAAGGCCGGAGATTGGCTATTGAGCACCGACATAATATTTCCAATTGCTTCCACAAATTGACTACTATATTGCTAATACTCGCAGCAAAATGGTGCTATTTCGTTTACGCTCGTTTGTGAGGCCACCGCGGAAATTTCAAACAGGAAAGATAGCAATCATTTCGAGGAAAATCGTAAACGGTTGCTTTATGAGCTGCTGTGACAGCTTGATTTAGTTATGCACTATTTTGTTTCATTACCTTCACATACATCCTGTAAGTATTTTTCCTCTTTTACAAGGAATTCAATTGGAGGAAGTGGAAATCGGCTAATTCTTTCCTTCTACCCAAGTTAGGGGATTCAATAATTTTGAAATGGGAATGATTTTCTTAACGAGGCAATCTTAGCATAGGAACTTCCTTCAGGGCATACATCATTCCTCAGAAACACATTTCAAGGAGGGAGAAGTAAAAACAAGGAAAAGTTTTATCTATTGGAAACGACCCTGCACTCGAGTGAAAAGGGTACCCATCAAAGGGGGAAGTATCAGAGATGGAAAATCTCTATAAAGCCCAAAAAGCAAGAATTATGGGAAGTATTGCATGCGCCAGAGGAAGGGTAGAGTTTTTGGCATAGGTACGACGGAATAGGGCGCTTTTCCAAATGAAAAAAAGACTCGGAAGAAGAGGGGCTGAGTTGGGAGCAGAAAATTAAGGAGTGAAAATAGATGCATTGTGGAAATTCAGATGAGATGAATGATAGGTTCAAAAGGAAACAATTTTTGGAATTTCGAAATTATGAGTTGGAAAGTTTAGTATTGTGAAGATTACTTTAAGATTGCTGGAAACACAGGTATTTATAAAAGATTAATTCTGGCTGTTTTATTAAAATTTTGAACATACAAAAATGAATGCGTAAAGATTATGGATTCGATATATATCATTCATTTTTGATTTGATTAATAATTCTTAGAGAAAATGTATAGCTGATGGAAATTTCGTATCAACTGTAGTACAAATTTTAGTTTATGTATTTTATTATTTATTGATAATCTTTGACTTGTCTCAAAATTATTCCATGAATAGGCCGCATCAAAGTGGAGACATGTTTTGTTTACTCTGTGAATCAATATTTAAACGGAATGAGGCGCATAAAGTATTTCAAACTGATGCTTCGACACATTATCTATTTGCGAGTATCTGATCAAAGAAAGTGCACTATCCGTAGTTAAATCCGAGTCATACCAAATAAGGAATTTTCGTGGCAATACTCTGAGCCTCTGATTTTGGAAAGAGATTATTTGTTCACCGAAAGGACTTTCTCAAATATTATCATCGGATAATTTATATGATCGTTCTTACCATCCCGAACGATTAAAACGACGAATGAATATACACTTTTTATATATCATGTTCTAATGAAAAATGGTGAAAAATCTACACCGGTCTAAGAATAAGATGACATTATCATTTTAATTCATATATGAGGAATGTGAATTGATATTTTGCCTGTCATAAATATCCCCTCTTGTCCTTCAGTGGTAAAATAATCATTTTTTACTGGGATGCTTGAATATTTTTCCCTTTTTGACTTAAAGAGGAAAGCAACCTCTTCAGAAAGAGGAATCGAGAACTAGCATTTATTCTAAAACCACCGCAAATTAAAACATTCACGCTTGACCTCACAGACCCCAACGGACGATTTCACGACTTAATGGAGTTTTAATAAGGGGTGATTTAATAAAATAATTCAAGATGAAATAGTCCGAAAAAACGGGAGTTTATCGAAAGAGGCGGGAATCCATAGCGATAAGAAAACGAAGATGGTTAAGGAGGCGGAGATAAGATATAGCGAAGTGGGAGTAAAGAGGTGTACTATAGATTCCGCAAAAGGAACAGGGGAAGTGATTTAAAATGGAAGATTGCGAGTAAAGGGGGAGAGCGGGGAATTCCTATATTTTCATCCTCAGAAATATGAGATGGGTGGAAAGGGGTTAAGTAGGGCCTTAAGATATTTTTATCGCTGGGACCATCAAAACCCATGAATCAGATCCTTTTCTTATGATTTCTCAAACTCTAATTGGCGTTCGGAAAATTGGAAATTGAGATAGCTTTTTTCTCTTCAAAGGAGACCTCCCATTGTACGAATGTAGAAAGGAAAGGGTGATATCGAGCGAAGAAGATGTTTCGGTGAAGCACTCCACTGATTTTTCCGTCATTTGCGCAATTCGATCGAACTTTGTGCACAGGTTTCAGTAATCATTGCGAAGTCAAGGAAATGAATAATCTTTTTTGAATCCTGTTTAGAAAATAGGGAAAATAGCAAGATATATAATTCAAGTCTACGTGATGAATAATCATAACTTCTATCAAAATTACCCTAAAATGGTTTCAAATTAGTACTCAACATTGAACATTGATATTTGAAGGTTTTTATCTCCTAGAAATTTCGCTCAATATTAATCTTACCTCTGCGAAAAACGTCATAAAGGCTTTATTTTCCAAAGCATCTTGATTTTTCCTTCCCTAGAGTCTATCGTAAAGCATTCTCAATGAGCCATAAAAATAATTTAGCACCCAAAAATATGCAAGCCTTGCTTAATTCATGCTCACATTAAGACCCAAGACATATATTATGAAAGGATCCAACGAAGTTCATTAAAAACTTATCTTTGGTGAATGACTAAAGGAGAGGGCGATTGAGGTGTAAAGCGAAAGGAGGAAACGAACAGAAGCTGAGAAAGAAAGTTAAATATAAGGAAAGACAAAGGAGCTCACATTCCCAGATGACGCACACCCTATATATTCTTGGGAGCGAAAAAAGGGGAGCCAAGAAAACGGGTTTACCTATCTTCCCCTAGAAATCACCTCCAAGGCCAAAAAATGCTCCTCTTTGAAGATGTACGTTCCCTCTTATACGTTTATTTATGCGGAAAAAAGAACGTTTTTAGCCGTTAATGCAGCCAAGATGGCTGTAATGTGATATTGATAAATTGCTTCGAATTGAAAGACGTTCAAATGGAGAATATTCTCCGATTTGATGAAATTATTCAAAAAATAGGGGTAGAGTTAACATACGGATGTTGTTTTATTTTTTTAACGCCAATAGATCAACATTTTCATTATTTATTTTAGCGTTCACGGGATTGTAAAATTGAATTGATAATTATTAACTAAAAAACTATTTAAAAAACTACTAAAATAACTATTTATTAATTCTGCATAAATGAAAATTTTTGATACTGATTTTTATTATTGATCTAGAGAATATTTTTGCAAATCTTTTGTAGGTTAGCAAAGTTAGTAGATTAGTTCGCATTTTTCTTAAAGGCATGTGGCGTTCATCGGAAACGTACAGTATTTGGGATCGACAATTAATGCTGCATATTTGTAAATATTCAATTAACCAATTTTCTAAGATACCATTATAGAACAAAACTTAAGGATATTTAGATTCCATAGGTTTTTCATAAAATATCGTATTGGATAATACAATACTTTTTCCATCACAAAGTTAAGATCGCTCTTATCGCAGTCTCTCATTTTCTCTGCAAGTGCACTCTTACCGCAAAACTTGTACTAAAGTCTGATACAAAAGGGACCATTTTAATTGAGATCATAACGATGGCGTCTCTGTGCTTGGAATAATTTTTAGCGTCACATTGTCACGTAAACTTTATCTTGCATTTTGGTTCAAATCACCGGTTCATTCAAGGCCGTTTTCCCTCCCACACTCAATGATTTCCATTTGGACAACTATGGCGCGGAATCGGCATTTCGTTCTCGTCCGCCTTCAAACTCAATTCCTTCTCTCTTTTATTCCGATCTTTCACCTTTTCTCGATGCCTCTACTGTTGAATCGGGAGTTAACGAGGTTTTAACTCGCTGTGTGTTGCATAGGAAAATTAAATATTAGGACTTTGCGATTAGAGTCTATATAGAAATGAAATACTTAGGTTATACTTATAGGTATATACTTATGTTATATGATAGGTGACGAAAACGACTAATGGCAAATGAGAAAACGCCATGTCTCGATTGTATAATATTATTAACATTAAAATATCTATGGTCATTCATAGCGATTATATTTCAACGTAAGAGGAAAAATACTTTATTAAGGTTTGAGAATCAGGTAGTTGTTTTCTTTTCGGCTGATATATATGAGAATACGTAAATAGAATATAAGGTAACATTTCGTACGAAAAATCACTTGCTTTCCGATATGTATTCACAATATTTAGTCTCAGAGATTCCCCATTGATATTCCCATTGAATTAAGCTAAAATTAACCAAAATATTGTAAGTTTATTGAACAAGTACTAGAATGTGTAGAACACTTATTTTAGGTTAAAAATATTGAAAAATATCGTAAAGAACGAAATTTGTTGTATTTGTAATGATTATATATTTTTTAAATTCTATGCTACCATAACCAACTAATTTTATGACATTTTAAAACCTTTTCAACTTAGTATGATTCATACATTGACGTAAATTGCCTTATAGCTTTTAAAAAATCAATCGATGCAATCGTTATATTATATAAAGAAGAAATGGCGAAAACTTTTCCTTCCGATATTAAAAATATTTCCTTAAGTTCTTATGCCAATGATCAGATTCTGTTTATAAGCAGGAGAATGAAAGCATTTATCGTTGTAAGGAGAATTTTGGAGAATTCCTAAACGAAGAAGAATAAGTAAATTGAAGAGAGCTGGTCTAAAAAATAATGCCGTATTTTTACATGAGGAAAAAATTATTGGAGATGCTGGTAGCTTTTCCACGTTCACTACTGCACCACCCTCGATTCCTCCCACAGTTCGCCGTCGCTTGTTGTCTTATGCGAGGGTTCAGTATGTCAACATTCAGATTGCGAACCTACCGAACAATATGTGCACCCGTGTCGCATTTATGAGCTGCTTCTGTATTTTTTTCATGAGCTCTAAGTTTAGTGTTACGATATGTGGGATTAATTTAACAAGCGAGATGCAATATTTTCGTGCTAAATTTTTTTAGTAGATCTTCAAATATACTTGTGATCGTCTGTATTTTGGTATTTCTAATGACATAGTGTGCAAGGACGAGATTAAAATAGGTCCTTAGCCTTGTATTATCGCTACCATTGCTTTAAAATATGTTCATATTAATAATTTATTACATATTAATAATCATAATATCTCATTCAATGCAATATCAAAATACGTATATGCAATAAAGTCCGACTTCAAAGATAAACGCACGCAAGAATAGGCTAGGTGCTCATTATAAAAATAACGATTATATTTTCGTGCACATCAAATATATTTTTCTTTCAAACAATAAAACTATATGATAATTGAGTAATTAATTTAATGTTGAATACTATCACTTATATTCTATATGACCTATATGTTTTAACTAGTAAGTATTGCTATATATTACTAACTAAGAATTGCGAAACGAGTTGCTTAGTAAAGTAATAGTAATGTGCTGGGCCGAGGTAATGAATTTGAATTGTAAAAGTGGGTATTAGAGCACAATATTCATACTTTTAGGGACAAAATTTATTGCAAATGTTCAATCAATTACATTCCAAGGAATGCATTCCATTCGTATCATTATATTATTATGTGCACCATCTAAGTGTTGATCGATTTAGGAGATGTGTTGAATTATAAAATAGGACATATCAAATTAATGCTCTGCAGTAAATACTAGCCATCATAGAGGTGATGGCTAGTATTAAAGAATTTATATAGGTGATTTGGAAGATTCAAACCTATCGCATTTAATATTTAATGCGTCTTTTTATTTAACAAGCAAGACAGAAGTAACTTACAGGAATTTGATTGAAAGGATATCAGATTGAGTAGCTTAGCAGAGAACTAAAGCTCTAAAATGGTAACCGAGGACTCCATGCAAACATACCGGATGCACGGTATTGAGATCTTGATGGATACTTAAACAGTAAGATATAGAAGCTGTCAAGGGTAGAATAGTGTAGCGTATGAAACCGCTTTAGAAGTAAAGTTGTAACAAGTTTTTTACTCCAGCACCGTAGAAATAGCACAGCAATGGATGACTTGGTGCCACGAGTATCGCGGAATCTTAACCTGGACAAATGAAGGATTCAAAGCGTGAGCCTACTTCTGTGTATAAATGAATTCTTGAAGGACAGTTAACAAACAACCATTGAGTACATCCCGAAAAAATTCAGAGGTGGTGTGGCATAGTGTAGCAAGGGACCACCAAAGAGGATTCGATGTAAAATCTCCATTGTTTAGAACTTGCTGGAGCTGAGAACCTTTGTAAGCGATATCCGTGGATAGGTTAAGGTACACAGAATATGGATTGAGGAACCAACGTTCTTGGTCGTTTATCAGAAAGAAAGATAAGCAAAGTGTCTACTGACATTAAATAAATCTTCTACAATTGTACTCTATTGAAATTTAAAGTGAAAAGGTGCTTTCATTATGCATAAAAATGATCGTCGAACAAGGGAAGACGTAGACGAACGAAGAAGATGATGAATGCCTTTAATTTCAATTTCCCCTGAGGTTACATTGTATTACTTCTCTCTTGAATGAAAAACCTCCCATTTGTAAAGTATTGTAGTTGTTCAGCAATGAATCGTTTGTTTTTACTTGCATGTGTTGATAACTTATTAGGAGTTTGTTGTCTAAAATTATTCATTGCCATGGAAATGCAAGTCAGAAACTCCCTATCCCAAGTTTCAGGTTTCAACCTCACACCCACCACTTATATGCTCTTCGTTGAATCCAATCGTTATTCTGACTTCAATACTGGAAATTGTATTTACAGATTCGGCATTAACTGTCATTTGTTTCTCTAGGGATAATTCGTTTATTTGAAATTCTACCTTAATTAAAAATCTATCGTCTTAAAGAAAATAATGAAAACCTAGTCTTTATCGAGAAATCCATTGCGGCATAGGACGTAGTTTCCTCACATGATAGTCTGCAATTACCCCAAGGATGAATATACATATAAATGAGGTGAGAGATAAAAACAGTTTTTCTTCATAAAATTAAAAATGTAGTGATAAAAATATATCCAGTATAAAATATAATCAATGATGTTTCTACTTCTAAAACTATCTAAAATCAAAACGCATTTTTATAGATCTAAGATTTGTTACTGCAAGTCACAAATGCATGTGTTATTTTACTCAGTTGATTCCAGCAGATTGATATATTTGTTGGAAAATGCACGCTACATAGGCAAAATCCATGTGAGATGGTTTACTAATGTTAAGTACATAACTATGTTTTTTCCATATATTTTATCATGTTTCCGAGGAAAACTACGCACTTTTCCCACTTCACCTTATTACAGTTGTAACCCAGAATTCATCAGCAATGGAGGGGTGACATATGGCTGATAAAAGAGAGATTCGGAGTCGACTTTGGGAGACCAGCGTCCGGATTAGAAAATGCCGATAATGATAAAACATTCAACCGAAATAATTAGGTAGAATCGTATGAAAGTAGTTAAAAATTTTAAATATTTACAAAAATTATTTCCTCAATCAAGTCCTCACATTAACCGCCCTTACTACTATCATTTCCATATCAGGCAGAGCCTCATCAAATGTGCTAAGGCAAAAGAATATTAGCCTTTTTAAAAAATCATCAGTTCATTCAATATTAATTTGTTTACGTATTATAATCATTATCCGAGCGAATGAATTGCTTCGTAGTATTGTTTCGTAAATACTTAATATGTACCATAAACTATTAATCGAATATCAGTCATTATTTAATTGAAATTTTCTGTTTTCATTAATTTTATTTCTCTCATATCACTAAATAGTGTCAGAAATTCAATTAAAAATTATACCGAACCCATATTTGAAGAACTATGTAAATCACTTTCGGTGGAACTTTATCGATAATTTAGGAAATGAACGCCGATTGTTTTATTATTTCCTCGACGTAAAAGAGAAAGAACGATATTAGATGACGGGTCATTCTGATGCTGATTCAGGAAGCGCACATTATCGGCGGAAAGATAAAAAAACTTTATTCTCTGATGGATTAAACATTCGGTACGACGCAAAATTTGGTAAGAAAAAGAATCGAGAGATCAAAAGTACCTTTGTAGAACAACAATTTCCCTAGAGCCGTATTAGCTTATTTTTTCTCATGCTTCCTTCACAATGGTTCGCCGCGACATATCGACCGTGACAAATTCAAAGCGTAAATATACTTTTCGCCGCGGGTGGAAGTCTACAAAGAAACGTATATGTTGGAAATCGGGTCCCGGTTAAAGTTTCCAGTTTGTTTCGCTACGACACTTCTCTACAGCAGTAACCACCACGACCTTTCCTTCTTTCTTTTATCCACCACTCTCACATCATCACTTTTGTCAGCCGACAAACAGGAAAGGGGATTTCAAGTAGAAGCCCCTTTGTAGATATCAGTCCGTTTCTTATTCTGCTCTATCAACCTCTCAATTCCCTTCGAATATATTCAAATCTCTCTTACAAAAGAGGACTTCAACCCAATATCACTATAACACCATCTAGGAGAAAACCCTCTGTCCAAAAACCTCCTAGACAACGTGAAGGGATTGAAAAATTCCCTTCACAATGAAGAAATAAGAAGAACTTATGCAATTTGGTGCACTTCCTATTATGTCCATTTCCGTGCATACCACTTATCTGCTCCTCTGACCTCTTATCTTCGTCTTCACCTCCCATTCAACAATGCACGCACCTCGCTTTTATTGGGACACCCAAAGAATAGAGGGTTGCTCTCACACGAGGGATTCTTCCATCAGAAAAAATCCCCTTTTACTCCGGCAACCCTTTCTTCATATATCTCCTGATTTCTCGCTTCTCTCAGACGAAAAATAAACTCTTCCGATTGCTTGAACCCGTTCTCCTATCGCTGAGATATACACGGAAAATACTTTGCCCCGATTTCCTTTGCGTTTACTAGAGCCAGTATATTGCAGAGTCTCTTATCGCGATTATTTTAGCCCTTTTTTACTTCTAGAATCCTATCTCTTCCCGTGTTTTGCTTAACTCCAAATACTGCGGTGTTACTGAAGCAGATATCCTTCTGTTCTGTAGTTTGTGAATACATTCGTTTATTCTTGGTGTATAAGAGATGCATGGTGTAATGGAGTACGATGGTGTTCCCCCGCTCACCTTTGACGGTGTTTGGAACGCAAACTTCCTTCATGTAATGCGTTGTTTACAAGAAAGTTCGGAAACGAAGTAAACTGAGAACTAAAAATGTATTCATCGGCAGCATCAAAGCCCCCGATAATTCTAGGACTATATTTAAAAAATCATTCGCTGTAAAATGGTACAGATGGAATAGAACAATTTTTGTCACGAAAAGTAACTTTATTCTAAGAGTTGAGTAGCATGTTTAAAAAATCAGATATTATGTAAAGTTAATGTGGCTAACTCTAATTATCTTTTCCTCTTTATTTCTATTCTGACTTGTGATTTCAGTTTTGCTGAGGTCTTGAAGAACACTTCATTCAGTTGTATGGCTAAATTGCTTGATTTAAAGTAACCTTCATTATTTTATATTATAATTTTTTGTACTTATGAGAATATTAATTGAATCGCTCACTGTGCAATACTATAGTGACTTCTTAGTTTTCCCGTAATATTAAGTTATGAAATATCGTTAATTGATAATTTTCTTTATTATCTCTTTGTGACCAAAAATTCTGATATGTAACTGTTATAGAATCAGTAGAATGAGATAAAGTTGAATAGAGTCGTAATTTTTCTCGAGATTTATGGTGGAACTTCAGGTGGAAGAGTGCAGATCCTAATGTATTGAAAATCATTTAGAAAGTATTATTCCTAAGTACGATAGGTTTCCAATATGGTTCACCATAAAACAATTCCTTGGAAAGATCGTTAAAGAAATTAACTGAAATGTATGTAAGTAGTCTGTTTTTACATCATAACTTCATTTAAGTTACTTCATTATCAGGTTTGGTAAACAATTTGAATGTAAAGTGGTATATATTACTGATTCATCTGAGATATTGCATCGTATAACAATTTTAATTTTTTTTCCGCATCAAATTGCTTTTAAACATTTAGCGGGGAGAGCCCTTATATCTTTAATAAATTCATCTTTCGTCATTGGCGAAATCACTAATTTGCAAATAAATGCGCATGAACGTCAAACAATGGTGCGCGTAAATCTATTTTACAATATCCAAAATGTAAAGAATCTTTCTTTAATTTTTAATGTTAATCAGATTTGCATGAAAAGAACAGGATTTTGGATCATGAAAAAATAGTTTGTTCGCGCATTTAACTCTGAATTCGTAGAAATGCGAAATAGTAAATTTTCTGTGAGAAAATAACTTGATTTTATTGAGAAACTGGCATATAAAAGGCACCTTCTGTTGGTGACGGATGCAAGGAATTATGATCTTGAAATTTATTTCGTTTAACACATGAGAGAAATGAAGAAAATCTACCCATACTTCCTCGGATCTTGTGTACATCAGAATCATTGCTTCATATCTAATGCTACAAGAAATAGATGGAGAAAAGAGGAAAACATTGCTTTTAATGCAATTTCGAAATTGAATCGATATCATGGAATACAAAAATAGATAGAAGAGGCCGTATTTTCAGATAATTTATCGCATAGCAAAAATATGGAAATTCGAAAATGAGTTCTGCATTTAATGCTCTATAGTCTCAGTTTTCTTTCTCATAGGCTCCATTTCCTCCTCAAAGATAATAATTCTCTGTGTACACGGATACGTAAATGAAAACTTTCATAAACAATAGAATATTGTTCATATTTACTTTATAACTTGAAGTAAATATGAACAGTTACCTTATAGTTAACATATATTTATATCCTTCACCATAAAACAGGTCTTTCGTGTCGACTGTTGATTTTGAGCGTTTACTTCCTGAAAAAACTTTGTGGTTTCCACAGTATATATATAATCACACAGTTGTTTGCTTCTCATTTAAAATGTCTTTCAACGAAGTACGGCCAGACCGAATCGAGTTTAACCGTATTTGCTGTTTTGTTACTCACTACTTCTACTTCTTGGTTCTATTTCTATTGGGTATTCTATTTTGTGAAAGGACCTCGGTTGTCCAGCATGATCTTTCTACGAAATGTAACACTATTTGAAAAGAGAAAAGCGTAAAACACGAGCCATGTTCACATAAAAACCAAAGGCACGAACTTTGAGGAACGAAAGTGAGTCATGGATGAAGAAATTCAAACCGACTCACATGCGTGTATTACGGGTGTGCGAATTCCGTAGGCTCAGCTGAGAGAGTCCTTCGTAGAATAGCTCTCGAAACGTAAGGATGCTTCGGAGATTGGTTTTTGGAGGGGGCATCCCTGAATGATTGGAAGCCGCCCTCGGGTTATCTTTGCGGCGTATATCAAAGCGGCATTCTCCCAAGGGAACCTCGGCGCTTACCTAATCAAGCGAACGTGTTATGCTAGATAATGGCAGACGAAATGTAGCTGAGGCATGAGCAAAAAATGCGAAGGATGTAAATGGATAAAGGTAAAGAATCCAGAGGAGGACATTAAGGAGGAATCCTTCAAACAGTGTTGGGTAGAGGGTTAGGGAAGGGTTATTTTTTAATACGGAAGATTATCGCGATAAATTTGCGGGCAATCGGTGTGCATACCGCAGGGACGATGATTGGTAGGTAACGCGTGCAACGGATAAGGGAAAGGGCTGATTGTACGGAGCTAATCATGGATTTTACGGGAGTTAAAGTGGAAGTTTTAATGTGATCCGTTTACGATGGAAAGCGAAAACGGATGCCAGACGCGATATGAAGTGAAAATGCAAATTTCTGTTCGGGTAACCTCCGTGGAGAAAGCATTAATGAGGCTAAATTTATATTTTAGTCGGATCCTTTTGATAAGTCTGTTAATTCAATAGTCCTCTCTCAATGGCTGATAGAGGCTGCGCGGAATTATTGCTTAGAATACTTCAGTGAACAGGTGAGGATGATGTCAGACACTTTTTATATTTTATCTGTTATTTAAGATGAAATGAAAATTGGTGAAGATGATTATGAGGAATTTAAAAGTTTGCATAACCAAAACATAACTAAACTAACTCAATGTATCAATCAGATGCTTAATTTCATGTTCAGCATTAATTTTCTCACAACGCAGTCTCTTTGAAGGAAAATCTCCATTCTATGTGCGAGAGTTGCCGATCATTCATCATCATTCGTCTAAACAAAGATTACATCGATTGGAAGCGAAGAAGTGGTCCAAAGTGAGATCGAATTTCTCCTCTCTTTCGGGAAGTAACACTCTTATGACGCACAGATTCCGAAACCGAGATAATGAGAAAAAAAGTCGAAGGAAAAATATCGGAGAAGGCAAAGAGCATTGGAATGGGAAGCGTCTAAGTATTACGAAGGAGCACTTTATCGCGTCATTCCAAGAGGGAAACGAGGATCACAAAACTTATTCATCATGGATGCAAGGAAATTGGGTCGTCTCACAGGTTTCCGGAGCTCAGTCTTTTCCCAAGCATAAGATGAGTTCCTGCAGCCAATCGGAAAGAAGCTAGATCTCTTCAGTAATGGAAGGAGCAAAAAATATATCTAGAAGAGAATAGTCGGAGACTAGTGGACCATTAAAAGCATGAACTATTCCAAACGCAATTCCTAAATTGGAGTACAGACGACTTTCATAATATACTTATTTGAGCCAAAAAGTCCATCTTAAGTTTATTATAATGGATTAATATATTTTATACTTCTTTAATATAAAAAATATTATAATGAATGAATCACTTAGTACATTTCACGGACATGATCGTGTCATTAAATTTATCCCTGGAAAGTACTAAGTCATTCGTTCATTATGTTACCATTCAACATTAACTTTACATAAACAATATCTATTATGTAGGCCTTATTGAAGTTACTTAAATCATCTATATTATATTTCTCTTCGTGTAAGAATACATTTATGAGATTACACAACATTATTAAAGTTTTAAATCAAAGGTCGATAACGAAGTATTTACGTTATGATGAACGCAACTTATATTAGATGTAAGAATTTAATGTTAAATATAATCCTATAGTTTTATAGAATTTTATTCCATATTATGATAAATATATCATCGTATTTAATAAATTATCCCCATGGCATCCAAGTTCTTTACTAATAGTTATTCATTCATGGAAGTACTTATATGTTTAATGTACTCTCAAAGTTTGTTTAGCTATATTCGACGCAAAGGGCTACTTAATAAGGGAGATAAGCACATTGTTAGCCCTTTTGCAGAATATGGATGGGTCGGTTTGGGTAATATAAACAGACAAGCTCATCCAAACATGTCAACCCATATTAAGGCTAGACTTGAAAGGAATGTTCATACTCATACTTTAAGTTGGAAGATGCCTTTTAATCATGAGAGAGACTGAATAATGTATTATCCAAATGTATGATTAGAAATATGTTTGATGAGTTTAGGAATGAAAAAAAAAACTTGAAAAGTGAATGACTTTTTTTCGCAGGATGTTAGAATGATAAAGAAGAAAATTTTATTTGAATGCTGTAAAATAGAATGTAGAATGATTCTCAAAGCAATTCAAAATATTCAAGCAATGTAATTATTTGAAACTTTCAGTTGGATCTAAAGATAAAAAAAACTTTTTAATGATGGATATGTCAGTTCGATAATGATAAATATCGAATTGATTTTCTATTTGAAGACACATCAGGGAAAAATGAAATTGAGGAAATTGAAGAAAAGGAGGGTAAAAATGAAGGAGTGTAAGATAATTATAAGGAGGTTATTGTTTGAAATATTAAAAATCATCAATATCAAGAAATTTGGATCATAAATAGTAAAAAATTTCACTTTAAATTTTTTAATTGCTATTTATCGTTTTAAAATCGACGTTCCTTACGTTCCATTTAAATTAAACTATTTTAGGTGTTTGAATGATATTTAATGTTTCGTTCATTGAAAAAATAACTTTATAATTTGAGATGGAATTCGATGATATATGATATTCAATTTTATAAAATTCTAAGAAAGCCCTATTTGACAAATATGTTTCCTTTTTTCGTAATTTATAATTAATGAGGAAAGAAGTGTATTTTTTGGAGGTTTAAGAAAGATAAGTAATGAATAACAAAGGAATACTGCGAAATAGGCGGGAGAAAAAGGACATTATAGAGAAAGGTCGCCTGGATGAGATAAAGAGATGCGAGTTGGTTTATGAGAAAGGGACAGAAATGAAGAATAAAGGTCAAGGAAAAGAGGGGAAATGAAAAATGGTAGAAAGGACGAGATTTAGTACTGCAAGGTGAATGGTATGCAGGACTTAGAAGATTGGTATAATGCGGAGTCTGGAAAGGGAAAGGAGATATTATGGAGCAAAAAAATAACCTACAAAAATGAGAAGATGTGTAGGTGGACAGAAAGGATAGAGGGATATGAGGTGTAAAGGAAGGCTTTTGAAAGAAGCAAAATATGAAGAGTTATCGACGACAGGAGGGATATATACGAGTTATATAAATACGAAAGATGCAATATTGAGGATCGATGATGGAAATTTTTATGCTTTCGGGAGAGATCTCGCTCAATCTAGAGGACAAAAACTAGAACAGCAAGACGTACGAGTTTCTTTCCATCGTCGAACCTTAAGAAAAGAAAATGAACTGTTGACGCAAATAGGGCGAGGAATAATCTATAAGAATACTGAGAGCATGGGAGATACACTCCTTGAGTATTCATAATCCCGATGAACTTAATGTAACACAGTTTGTGAGATAAACTTCGATGAAATTTCAGGCTTTAAAAATGCTTTAAATCAGCGACATCGAAAACTGAACTCATGAACAAGCAATGTAGAAAAACAGAGGAACAAGCTTTTTGAAAGATACTGGCAAAATTATGTACCCTGAGAAAAATGGAGGAAAAAAAGTCTTGTGGAAATGTTGGTTACGGAAGAACGGCGTTGGAAAGAAATGGGATGAGTGAGAAGCGATAAAAAACACAGGATTTGGGAGAGTGAAATATTAGAAGAAAATGAATTACGGTAACGGGTCTCATATAAAGTAGGCGTAATATATCGAAGAGAGGCAACTGCTTTTCTGGTGAGAGGGGTGGTCATGGGGAATAATGGAGTCTTTAATGAAGAAAGAGAGCGAAATCGGCAATGATGGAAAAATTTGAGACTTTTGGAAAAAAGCCGAAGAAATGAAGGACGTTAAGCGAGAGCAATAAGAAAAGGAAATTTCATTGAGTCATCGCAAAAAAATATGGAATCATAAAGGAAGATATGTTTGCAGTCTGAGGATGTGAGATTTGTTGAAATAATCGGTACGAATGTCTCCAACATGTGTGCATCACTTCACGAAGGCGTCATTGAAGTGTTCCCAAAGATAAACGGTGAAAGATGGAGAGATGCTCTGGAGATGAATAATAATGGGAATAATGCGTTGGGACTCTTGCTATAAAAGGGATGAAGTGGAGGTTTTTGAAAAATGGAGAGTAATGGGGGAGAGGGCAAGTAGGGATACCTCGAGAGGAGTACCCGAGGGCGCCAAAGATTCTCCAAGAAGTATTTCAGAAGATTCGAGGGTTCGATGACCGAGTTCTTGGATAAAAATTCGAAAATCGAAAGAATAACTGCTGGTCGCTTCACTTAATTTATCTACCATTGAGATCGAATGTAAACGTTTTGAAGATGACATTTTGGTAGTCGAACAACCAATTCATGTTGTTTCATCTGAGAAGGTCTATCCGATCGTTTTTTATGTCTTTATTATCTTCTCTTTAGCACAAAACGCAATATTTGGACAACCGATTATAAAGACGAAAATACAAATCCTTTTTTTTAAATCCTTTTGGAATAAATGACATATATGACAGTCATTGGAGTTATCGACATTTTTGATACATGTTCTCGAAGTTAAAATTTTCTTCGCTTTCACAACTTTATTTGAGGGATACTAAAATATATTTTTATTGCCTCAGTTGATTCTATACTGTTCTTAGTTTTCAAGTATTTCAGTTAATTGTTGAATATCGTTTGTAGCAGTTTTCTTATTCATTGCTGATTCGCAATATGAACGGATTTCGCCATACGTTATATAATGAATCAATAATCAATTTGCTTAGTTCGTGTGGTTTCCAATTCTTCGTAGATTTTCGATAGGTTTCCATTGCTGTATTTTATTTCATTTCGTTATGTAAGTAAATTAATAACTCTTTTATGAATATCATAGATATTCTGTAACACATAAGAAAATTACATACCCTAAGTAAATAAAGCACACATTTTGGTATATTTAATAAATTGTTTGAATGTAAAAATAGAGAGGTATTCATCGAAGGATAATCTAAAGGAAGTATATTATGTGATACGATACGAAAATTACATGAGGCGTAGCGCGTGCACTTGTTCATGAAATATATATGGATTGAGAGGGTACACAGGTTCAGAAGAGAGAAAAATGATCGCTAGAGGAACAAGGAAAGGATATTTGAAGGGAGTGAATTTTATTCCTCCGAAAATTGAGGGGTGGAGATTGCTCGATGGGGTGGAAGCATGTGGATTGAGACATCTTACACGGAGGCTGTAAAGAAAGATATTGGACCGAAGAGGAGTTATGATCATGGAGAGGGTAGTATAATACTTATAGTGACTGATTCATTCTTCTGAAGAAAGTCATAAATAACTATTTACGCTATAAAAACTGTTCACGGTTGAATATTTTTCGATTTTATATGGTGAAGTAGGTGGTCAAATCTCCAGATGTTTAAAAGTGAAACTGTTAAGATATAGCTTGGAATCTCTACATACATTAAAAAGTAATAAATTGAAATTTCTTGTATAACGGATAAAATTCACTAAAATATGACATGAGAATGATCCTCATCCTTTCCTTAACTCAAACGCTTTATCACCATTGGTTTTGTAGTCAGACGTCAACTGGAGGTTAAGAAACTGTATGAACAGGATGTGTTTTTCCAAATATAGTCGTTATCTACCTATTTATTACATCTGAAAACGCTTAAATCATCTAATATCTTATTCATTTACTATCAGTATATCTCAGTCACAGAATATTAGTTTGAAAAGGAATTAAGCCCTCAAAACAGATTCAAATCTTTGGTAAAAAGTTTGGTAAAAATGTACTTCATGCCATATAAGAGAAATCTGAAATGTTTAAGAAATCCAAAGTTTTCGATGAATTATAATTAATGTTAAACTTTTCATACACAAATTACAAATATGACCGGTCATGAAATTTTGTATCTAAAAAAAGACTGAATTGTGAAATGAAACCGATTGTAAAGCGATTTTGTAATTTTCTTTATTTGGTATTGGAACTCTTGTTTTATGAGATTTACTACAGCTTCATCACTTGAACGTTTAAACAATTGTTTGAGTCCTTTTGAAGAATTGGATCAGCAGAAATGTTTTATACATATTTTATTATCACTTCTCGATGAAGAAAGTGCGTCTAATTCTGGAACAGGCCCATGACGGGAAAGCATTTTAACCCTTTTATTGTTTCACATAAACGTAATGCAATAAAGTTGGATTCATAACGTTTTAGTAGATCAAGTTTTTATTATCAAATATACATTAAGAAATAATTATTGGCGAAAGGTAGGCTCTTGGTACTTGTTACAGTGTAGAGTTCTTTATTCTACTTTATTTTGAGATATAAAAATGTAACATCAGTTCGCAAAAGTAGTGAAAGTTTTTTCTCAGCTTAAAGTTACAAATATGATATTTGGATTAGGTCTTCGGTTTTCTCATAGCATTATTTTGTATTTTTCTTATCCTTCTTCACCTTATTCTTGCTGATTTCTTCGTTTCAATTTCTGACACTTTTTTGGATGCTACCATTGCAATTCTTTCTATATTTAATAACGTCTATGTATTAACCTATATATCTATGCGTTGTATGATATACATGTAGTACTGGTGGTATCACCCGTTGAATGAAAAAAACCTTTAACTTTTTTTACCTATTTTATTTTGAATTTCTTCAGTTTTCTAATACCTCAGAAACTGAATTCCTGAATATCCAAAACCAAGAAAAAATTTGTACAATGGCACATATTTTAGATTTTTGTAATAATATAAATTTTGTACCGTTTTTTGTTATTCAATCATTAGATTCCACCAAGTATATTTCATTTTTATAATCAGTTTATAGTTGAATCTTAATACGTACATTTTTTTGTAAATTTGTAATTGTAGTGAAGTTTACAGTTAAAAACGTAAACCTAAAACATATTACGTTTTATTAGGTATGCGTATATTTCTTTAATAAATGTATGCAAATATGTACGAACATGTAATAACTAAAAAGCATTAGAATGCACTATTATTTTATAAAGCATTCTATCCGTGTTTCAACGATAAGGGCTGCCAGTCAAGCCGAGGTCAATATGTTTGTAATCGCCCACTACAAAAAAGACGTCGATTTTAATTACAAACATTTTACTTGGATGACTGTAACCATGAAGCAGGAGACTTAAACTTCTGATTGTTATGTACACATAAATATCACGTTTCACACAAATCCTGTAAGGGATAACATTCCACGTTGCCAAAATTTCATGATTGTACAACACATATATAATACTATAATGTAAGTAATTAGGTTCTATCAGTTTATGTTGAGATCCACTATCGTAGACCCCCATTTTCATTTTATGGAGCCCCAAATATTTTTTTCATATTCCCTTACAGGTTATCATAGACACCTGGGGGTCGGCATAGACCACTTCGGGAATCACTGATTTAGAGCATGCTTTAACGCCTGACTTATAGCGAGACGCAACACGCACTACAAAAATCATAGCCTATATCACAGGATACACAACCAGTGAGTGTGACTTATATTTATCTGCATAATTATTCTAAAAAATCTTACGTTATTGTTTTGTTCAATTTGCTGCTTATTATTATAATGATAATTCTTCATTATGGTCTTAGTTGACAAAATAAAAGTTTATTTAAGTTAGTGGTTTACACTCAAATCCTCATTTCTCTTTTTAAAATTGAAGGTGTGACCTTTCTCCTTTAGAAACAGTTAGTTATTTAAGTGGCTAGATTCTGTACATAAATCGGGTTCGTAATAGGAATGAAAAAACATTATCTGCATAAATTGAAATTATTTTTGCATGACTTTAGTCAATGTCGATAAATTAATTTTTTATTAATCCCAATCATATTATATGTATATGTAATAAATAGCTACTTCATTATATCTTGTATAACGATGAATAGTTCAAAGTATGTGTATATATATTGACATCGATATCTTTCAGCATGGTCTAGACGAACTCAAGCTCCTCTCAAACCAGATTCCTAAAACTTCTCCTCTAAGAAAAAGAGTTCAAACGTAAGAGGCCACCTTCTCGAAACTTGCCCGTTCCTCAGCCCTTTACCTATTCCGTCGTATTCTCTATCCCTCTTTTTAAATCCCTCTTGAGCCACTCGACACCCGTGTCTCCCTTAATCCCATCGCGCTTTTCACCCTCACTGAGTGGCTATCGATATGTGATTCCGAGAAATCGATGAGTAGAATTCGTCCGTTGGGCGGAATATATCATACGACGCCACCCTTGCGTGTATCACTTCCTCACCAATTCCTCCACCCACCACTTCACACGCATCTGCAGTCCGCATAACTCGTGAATTCTCTAAGATTCGAAATTTATGCGAAGCTTCTTTATCGATTGGACCTTCAAGGAGCCGAACAATTTTCGATACTTGTCTTAAAGTACAATTTTCCTTGAAAACTTGCTCCAATCAAAATGTATTCGCAAAGACTCTTAAATCATAACATGTGTAATCGATATAAAAATATTCTACATGGGGTAGTCTTTTGAGGTTAATTATTTCGCATAGCATTCATAGTTATACACGATTAGACTTTCGTTCTAAAGTAGAGATCATTAACGCCGAATAAACACTTTATTTCAATATCTTATTGTTATCTTTCACGCAAATAAAGACTTACATACATATTCTCCCTTCAAAGAAAGATTAGGTCTTTCGATGAGTTATGTTCGTATTTTTTTCACCTTTTGCATTCCATGTCGCAAAATCAAAAATTGATAAACTTATTACCATCGATTACATCTTTAGATCGACCATTGTAATGGAGATATATCATAATATAGAGATGTTTGATTGACTTGGACAGAAAACCAAAATATGCATATTCATTTATTATTGTATGATTCAACTCCCGTCTTCGTAACTGCTCAATATTCACGACCTATAATTAAATTTGCAGCAAGAGTCTTCCTTGGTGAATATGAGCAAACAATAAAATAAACAAGATAATATGTAATTAGTGATTTTTTACTACAGAACGGGATTATTCCTTTCGTTTTGATTCTCTCTCATACACGATGAGAAAGTTGATCATTCATTGCTTTTAAACATGCGTTGAGCTAAATTGCCGTACATCAATACTGCAAATACAAAGTTAAGGTGAGCTATGTGTCTTAAGTTGCCTACGCATCTCCTTACGTTTTCAGGCCATAGTAATTATGATAAAATTCTATTTCTCATATAATCTAATTTTCAATCTATGATTTAATTATCCTGGGATTTTGATTAGTTTTAAAGGAAGATGTATGGAGCAAAGAATTTCTATGCGTAATATGTTTTGCTTAAAAGCTTAGAATGGAGTTCTATCATTAATTTATAATTTTTTCAGAGGACAAATTTTAATAAGGGTAAACATGGATGGATTTGGAGTAGCATTCATAGATAGGAGGAGCCCTGAGTTTTAAAAATGCAAAGTATTATGGCATGAGTTTAACTATTTCGTTGGATGATCGTTCGAAACACATGAACAGTGGATGATGCGGAAGGATGAAATGTATTATGGGATTTGGCGTTAGAACGAAAAGGAAGAGAGAAGAAGATAGGGTTGAGGGCATCGGAGTAGTCTCATGCGTCATGCAAGACAACCTCCAGTCATCCTTCTCCACTGCGCATACATCATTTATGGAGACGCAAATTTTTTAAGCCTTCATATTTGGTGGGCATTGAAAAGAGATTTATTGGGATTTGTGTATAAATCAAGAAGTCCGTTCGCTGTTTGTGCATTTATGGAGTTCTTCAATATTTTGACGTAAAATGAGAATTGTAGATTAATTATACAGATGTAGACTTTTATTGCGTTGTTTGAATATACGAGTGCCGGAAAGAGAATAGATCTCATTATTATTTCATAAGATAATTCATTAATATGATATGCATCGTGTACATTTACAATTCACAAAAGAAGCAAGGGAAAAATAATTAATTTACAAAGATTAATTATTAAAATTCTTTTGATGGTGAGATCGGTATACAGGTTGGTATAAGGAAAAGTATTCATTTGCTTAGTTCTCATAATTTCTCCATGATTATATAATTGACTTGTTTAAAAGAAATTACATATTACAATAATGGAGAATTGTAATTATGTGGAAATGAAAGATCAAATTGCTAAACATAACTTTTTAACAGATATAATGCTACAAGTTGTATTGTGCTGTTTATCTTCAAAATACGGAGGCATATAGATATTAACTACCATTTCCGTGCGAAGAAACAATGATAAATCCTAATAATTATAGAACTATTAGAGAGCGAAATGAGGATAGTCATCTCTAAAATCTTAGCATACATCTTTTTCATGCAGTACTTAACCTATTTCTATAAAAATTTAACGAATATTAAAGGTAGCATTTTTTCACAATTCATTTCTTAATCCATAGAGAAGAACTCCATTGAAATAAGAGAAACTGGTATTAATAGAGAATAAATCATGAAGCGGCTTTGGAAAGAATAACGCGCACGTATCAATAGGATTACGAGTGGAGAATTATGCGAAAACAAAGAAAGGAGGAGTGATGTATGCCCCTAAAAGAGAGGGCTTTAATGACGGACTAAGTAAAATCGGAGCGAGGATTTGTATCGCATCGGAACGTGTATGGAAGAGATAAAAATGGTCGTGGAAGAGGGAACAATGGCGTATTTATAATTTTATGCAAATGTATTCGTTGAATAAAATCCACTCACAGTGGCTGAAGCTCAAAATTGTTATCAGCGTTCGAAGCGGCTCCAGATTATTTTGGAAAGAATTTTTAAATTTAAGATGATCACATTGAATTCTGAAGAGAAAATCAATGCGTCATTGAAATCCAACAGAAAATATATATATTTGATTTGTTGCTTCAGTTAGATGGAAAAATTCTGCTTTAGGCTTCATCCCAAGATATTCATTGGATATTTTTATAAAAACTATTAAGTAAAAGAACAATATTTTGTGAAGTATATAGCAGTAAATCAGTTTGTTCTAATCAATCACACTGAATCACATGATTCACTGAATCGGCTGAAACACTGTGAATCAGCGGTTTCATCTGCCAAAGCGGTTTTGATTGAATTTGATGACATTTTAATTCGGTAGCATAAAACTGCATTGAAAAACTAATTCAATTCAGTTAGTATTATATTCATTAATTTCATTAAGAATGGTTGAAAAATGGCAATTATGATTAATTTTAAGTTAAATAATGACCTCAAATCTCTTTAGGACAATGTTTAACAGCTTCGTATTTTAAAGGAAATTACAGATAAATGCAGTACGATCATAAGTGAGTTATCAAGTTATAGAATTAAAGAAATTCATATTGTTTCATGGTAATTATGAATGCAGGTGAATGTGCAATATATCACGTCAACGGGAATTGGAACATCTTCAGAAAGAGTATTTCTCAACCCGGATAAAAATTGGAAATAATAATCACAAGACGCCCATTTGTCAAAGAAACTGGGAATTTTCAAGCGAACCGAATGTGAATTAAAGGACAGAAAGAGGATGGAAATTTGAAAGGAGACATTCAGATCCGATACCTTAAAAAAAGAAAATAAATAAAAATGCACTGTGTAAAGAACGCCTTCTCATAATCGATAATGCTTTTTCCTTTCCCGTAAGATAATGGAAGAGCGGGGCAAGGCGTGTTGATCAAAGGGTGACAGTGTGAGAAGCGTGTTTTTTCATGTCTTATTATTATTTTTTGTGTTTTAAGACCAAGCGGAGGTAAAATCGTCCAAAGTATTCGTCTGCTATTCCGAATCGGGTAAAAGGAAGATGGGGAATCAAATTGGAGCAAAAGAAAGAGGGAAAGTATGAAAGTTATATGGAATGAGGATAGATCAAGAGAGGATGGATCTGAAAGATATTTGGATAGGATTCGGCGAAAAATTAATGAAAAAAAAAAGAAAATTAATTAGTGTGAATAAATTTTAATTAAAATTTAATAACTTCATAAGATCTTTTTAAAGATAAATGCATTTCATCAGAGTAGAATATATATAAATATATAATATAGCTTCTATTTTATGCTTATTGTAGGTTTTAAATTAACTCATTCCGGTCTTTTAACATTTTTTAATGTCAACCAATATTCGTCAACTCGGGATTAATTTATATATAGCTTCAGCTAAAATAATGTTATATTTATACAAAATAATAATTTTTCTAGGAGACAAAGGCTTCACAATATAAATTTAGGTGAATATTAAACAAAATAAATAAAAAACATCTATTGAGAGTGAAAAGGAAGGATCATAAGATTTTTCAATTGCTTTTGAAGAGGTCAAGCCTAAATTGCTGCAATTTTACACGGGCCGCATTCCATAGCGTCGCTGTTTCTTTTTTCTTTTCAAGACGAAAGTTAGAGGGAAAGTTGAGGTTGCTATAAAGGGGAGTGGTGAAGTAGGATGGGTGTTTTCCAATGTAGGGTGTATCTGCTTCCCTCGGGATGTCCTTCCGGAGGCCGTGCGGAGGTCTCGTGCCGAATACATAAAATATGCGTCGTAGTGCTCCCGTACATTTTGACCCTCCTTCGCTCATTCTTGCCCATTTGCCCTTCCCTCACTGTTCCTCGCCCTCCCTTACGGTGACCCCATCTTGTAAGCAGTTGCAAAGGGACATCAGAATTTAATCTCTCTTGAATAGATCGGAGGTGCAGTTTTGAGTGGAAAGAGATTTAAGTGACAATTATTTATATTGAGAAATAAATCTACTTGTTTGTTTATCTCTGTGATAATTTATATTATTTTATTATTAAAAAAATAACTTTTACAATTATTTAAATTAATTTTGATTGGTTTTTGATTATATAAACGTTCCAGAAGAAGTGTATAATTTGAAAAAATATATCATTTTAGAATTAAAAAATGTGGAATAAAATAGTGTCCAACTTAAGTTAGAATATTTAAATATATATAAAATATATTTAAAATTTTAGCCATAAAAACTAAAATTTTTACAAATATCTCAAATTTAGAGAATAAGTTTACGCTTGAATTCATCAGATATTTAATGGAATCATCGAATTGCTTTAGACACTCCACATATTCATAACGGCCTCGTTTAAGTCACTTACTCGATCTATAGGCTGAACTCGCTTATTCAACGCTGAATTTAATAAAGAAGTTATTAGCGTTTAAAATGGTTCATGGTGAGCATGGGCGATGTAAAGAGCAAGGAATTGATCCGGACGATATAATAGAAAAAAATAGCAATTCCCTCAGGAACTAAGGGGAAACTTTACGGCGTGGAAATAATGTGCGAGCTTGTAAAGGTGAGTGGTCGGGAGATTATAAAGAGAGTTATGAAGGGGTGGGAAGAGAAAAGAATAGAAGTATAGGCGAGGGATTACGAAATATAAAGGAGTAGTATAGATGGGAAGTAAGGATGGACAACACGGGAAAAAGTTCAGAAATAACTCGAAAAAATTTGGCAAATTCGATTTTTGCTAAAATTAAGTCCCAATAGAAAAAAATATAAAATTAATATCAGATAAAATTCTTGTTCAAGGATTTATGGAAATTGAAAATATTTGTTATTATATTAAAGATTCAAGATTTGTTGCAATTTAATGTTTTAAAATAAATCTCAACAAATTTTAGTTCGTTTTGTGATAAAAAATATTAAATGATGGTGGTTTGCATTGTATTCGATCCAGCGAAAAAAAAATCTATTTAAGGGGATATTTTAGAAATAATGTAGATGTAGAAAAGAGGAATCAAAGGTTAAAGGGTATTATCTATCTGCTCCTGGAATAATCCTTCAGATAAAGATCTTGGCAAGTTTTTGAAAACAACTGTTAAGACTAAAAGAAAAAGCAATAGAATCAGGTGAATGGGAAAATTGGAGTTCTAATCTTTTAATCTCTCTGATATAGAAAGAATCTTGTAAAGATGGAAATAAGAATAAAAACGTTGATTGGACCGTAAAAGATCTATAGAGAATTTGTATAGAAGCTTTCATAAATATTATTAGTGTTGTGTTATAGTTAATGTGTCGTTAGATGAAATGTTTTTAGATGAAAGGTTTTTGTTTCATTATTAGGATACTATAACTAATTTATAAATTAAATGATTTTGAACAAATAATCAGAAATATACTGAAAGATGATTATATTTCATTGAGATAAAAGTTAAGTTCTAGAATAAAATATTTTTTTATATGTTCAATCTCATTCTGTTCTGGACGTATTGATTTCTCTGGAAAAGTATTGATATTTTGATTTTCTGATTATTTTGTCTATCGTTATGTAAACTTATTGGACTCAAAGTTTATATAATTAAAAAAATTAATGATCCACTTAATCTAATAACAAAATCAGGTTGAAAGGTTAGAATGTAGAATTTATACTGTTCTAAATGACTTATTGCTGGACATATAAAGGATTCGGATTTCTTATATATCGGAGTATAAAGTTCACAAAATTTTATATCGCCCTTATATGTAATTACATGTAAATATTAATGTGATTTATCCATTTTAAGTAAAAATTTTATGAGAACATTTATAGAATAATCCAATGAGTAGAAGAAATTGTTTTAAATTATTGATGCGACATTTAAGACTTGGAATGATGTTATTAAAGAAATTAATTTAGTATTAAGGTATAAAAAGAAGAACAATAAACGTTCTTATTCCCCTTCTTTTATGTTAAGGCCATGAATTGGCCGTAAGATAGGATACTGGTCAGAATTTTGCCTAGAATTAACAGAATCATAATCACAAAAATACGGTGATTGGTGTAAAAATGTTAAAGTTGGCCGAATCACAAACTAAAACAACTTTCTTGGTTAAGAAAAAGAAAAGAAAGCAAAAGAAGAGGGCCTGCAAAGGAGTACGTATCGCAAAACAAGTCAATCTACTAGACGAAGAGCTACAACTCCTGTGAACTTATTTCTCCCTCTTTCGGCTGGTCCAGCACCCATCCGGAACTCTCATCCTTTTCTTCACTGCAGTACATTTGTCAGTCGGGCTGAGGGTTGGAAAGAGGTTTCGGGGGTTGGTTTAAGATGAGATGGGGTGAAAGTAGGGGAAAAGAGACCAAATCCTGTGGCTGTAGGATAGGCTTAAAATAGGAGGTGGAGTGGGCTTGAGTGGGGTTAAATGACCCTTGACATCTACTCCCCGCTTCCTTACAAAGCGAGGGCGCTCTAGTTAAAAAGAGTGAGTGCCAGAGTTGATTGGGTGGATTTGCTTTACACTGGCTCCCGGTTGGGTGGAGCTCATAAAAGATTCTTGGCTTAATTTACGGGAGATCTTTGATTAAAAAGTTTTGTGACATTTTTTGATTACGTTCAGCCCTACGATTCCTAATTTCGAATTCAAGAGTTTATGTTTGACGTTCATAGAATTTAATTTCCACTTTGTTTACTGTTTTTATCTATCGGTTCTCATTTCTCGGTTCTAAATCGTGGGGGAAACTCTGATATCGTCGTAAGGACAGCGAAGAGGACGTTCAGCGAACGACACGTTTATGATTTATTGCGACAGTTTTTCAAGAGCTTCCCTCCGACAACATAAATGGGGAAGTGTTGACAGTATCCGTAACGCCAGCGATTAGAGGAAGGGAATGCTTCAATCCGAAGTTTCCGGATTGATATTTCCCGAGGGAAGACATCCTCGATCGATGACACATCTTAATAGTCTCCACGAATTCCCTCGGCATTTGGCAAGACAGCGGTGACCTTCACACTCCGTGCCTCCGTTTGCAGGACTCGGTGCCAAACTTATCAAGGCCTTTGGCATCGTGCGGGGAAGATACGGATTTCGGGAAAAGGGAGATTAAAACGGGGACTTTTAAGGACGAAGATACGTACCCTTTTTCCAAATCTATAACCCTCTGCTGCCTCTCTCGGTCCACCGCAGGCAATCTCATTCCAACCTTTTATTTTCACCGGTTTGACGCGCAGGCATAAAACGTCAAAGCATCCATCCGTGCAACCATCGGGGTTTTGATATGGGATGAGCCAAGGAAGCCGAAGAAAGAGAGAGATAATGGGAGAGTTAAAGAGGGAAGATATATGGCAGAAAAAAACAAGTTCCTTTCGCGAGTAAGGGGGGAAGCGGCTAAAAGGGCTCGACAAATCACTTGGCCGAGGGTAAAAAGTAAGGAAATGGAGATATATAAAGAGGAGGGAAAGAGAGTGACCACTGCCTTCACAGTTGATCTCAGCGGAAACGACCTAACGAGGAGACGTGACACATGAGGATGGAGATGGGCGTGCCTTCGCGCGGGGTCATGGGCTGCCATTTGAATCCACCCCTCCTCGATCCTCTGGACCACCCTCCAAATACAGTGCGTTTTGCATTAGTGCCGTTTATAGTCCAATCCTAAATTAATCATAATCTAGTTCGGATATATGTTGAGGTATCCAGATAACTCAGACTTAAGTTTGAAACTATTTGATAAATCATTTTCAGTAAACATTATATTGAAAATAGAAAAGAGGTTCACTCGTTAGTTACTGATTACTGTAAATTAAAAATCGTTCATTTCATAGTGAAGTAAATTATCTTTTACGAGACACATTAGGTTAATAGTTCGAGGTGGTATATGCCGTATTGTACTATAGCAAAACAATCTACAAATATATGTGGTAAATGGGTTTGGCACACGTGTTAATATTGAATAAACATCATCGTGACCAGGATTTGAGCCTGTTGTTAGGGTACGATATGAAAACGTGAAACAGTATCAAAATTGTGAAACTACAATATAAAATTTGAACAAAGATATCAAAAATAAATTATTAAGCATCGAATTGACTATTAGTAATAAAATTCATTGGTGATTTTAACATCTGCATCATTAAGAATTTCATGAAAATCATAATAAACATCTGCCGCTTCGCAAAGTAACGTATATTCGGAAACATTTTTGGTTGAATAAAAGAAGATTTTTATTTAAATAGAGAAAAATTGGTTATCAAAGGACCAAGAACTATAATGTAGAAAAAGTATCAACAGCTTGAACACACTCACTTTTACTTATAAGTAAGTTCTTGATGATTTTAAATTGAAATATTATGGCATGAAGATGAGAAGTGTCAATCTTCAAAGAAATCCCTCGATCCCAGTTTAGGCGTATGGAACGTGGTAACATCATAACTTGAACTATATAACCCATTGTCTTAGAGAGTTATCTGCAAGAATAATCCATTCTTAATCGAAAGATATTTAAATTTACTTAATCTGCAAATTAACTTTGTAATTAATATTTGGTATTATTGACAATGAGTATCATTAAAGCAACTTCTTGAAAAATCTTACATCTTCCGCCGCGTATATGGTAAATATTCAAACAACATCATAATTCAAGTTAATATATATCTGATTATTAATAAGATTAAAATACAGGGAATAAATTTTGCATTATTTTCTTATTATTATGATAATTTAGAAAAAGAGTTTCAGGCCAACTATTAGGACTTCAATAAATTTCAAACATAATATAGTAAATGTATCCCATTAATCATGAATAACGTGTCCTCCATTTCCTTGAAATATAATGGCGCTGTTTTTATTGCGGCAATGACTGTGAAAGATCTCTCTTACCATTCGCCGCAGGGGAAAGTAACTCTTTTAATTGATTTCTTCTAGACATCGCCTCCGTCGGAGTCACGTCATCCAGCTTTGCATAGTCCTCAAACATGACTCGCGGCGTAATCAGAGAAACTCTCTCTACCTTCACAAAACTGCACATCCTGACCTTTTTCGCGCATTATTCTCTTTTCAGAAACCCCGCCTCGTTCTTCCAACCGATTGCACCTTCTGGTCATCTTCTGCTACTTCCATATCCTCTAGAGGAAAACCCTTTCTTTCCTCTGTCACGACTTCCATTGTTTCCGCCTCTTTCCTCGCCTTCTTCATCACTTTCCTCACAATGCGCATCTCCTTTAATAAAAACAGCATTGGAATCAGAGCCATCTCCTTTAATTAGCACCCCAAGCGAAGCCACCTCGCTAAGTTCGTTTTCCCCGTCACATATCACATTAGTGGTCATTCACCCCTTATACTCTATCGCCTCAACTCCATTTCGCTCCTCACTTTTGGACGTTTTTCATCTCTTTCTGCATCCTTTTTGCTTCTCCTTCGCCATTTCATTATCTGTTTAAATTTCAGAATTTACATTACATCCATTTTGCAATACACCTTCAGGCATTATTTAGCTGACGTTCATTAAACGTTCATCAGAAATTCCCTTTGGGCACTGCAGCTACTTAGGCATGATATGTCAATGCTTTACGCAATCAAAAGGGTTACACTATTTTGTATATCCTTTCTTTCTTAAAGTCAACGACATCAAAATATTCTATTTGGGTCTTCGTCGGTCAACAGCCTATACGTGAATGAAGTGGGGGAATCACCTACATAATATAGAATTCTACCTGATTTATTTATATTGTTTTATAATGCCTCAGATTGCTAATATATAGCGCGTTATTTTATTTATTAATTCATTCATAAAATTTATTTATAAAGTTTAAGAATTATGAAAACGGCGTAGTGAGTAGAAATGAAATATTTGCGTCTTTAGATTTTGTCGCGAAGTTATAATTCTTTTAGGAAAAATCACCTACGAAAATATATATATATATATATATTATTTAAAATGAATCATATACAACATTCATGTTCAGTAGTGCATACTATTTGGATACACAGTTTTCGGTATCTACATCTAATAAACTCTCGCCAATACAACTCCGTACATTCTAGTAAGTAAATATATCAAGAAGGATAATTTTAGGAACGTAATAGGTAATGCAAACTACAGTTTATCCTAAAAAAAAACTATTTAATTATATGTAACTATATTTTTAAAGCATCTTGGTCTATTTTTAATTTTTAATAAAATGAAAGCTAATTCATAATTATGAAATTAATAATCATTCATATAAAGATTGAGAAATGGAATTCTTCAAAAATAAAAGTTGAAATATTAACAATTTTAATTGGCTTTGATCTAAGTATAAGGTACTTTTTTCAGTAAAAGAATGTTAAAAGAATTAAATCGTATGCTATATTCGAGGAAATATGACTCAAGAATTTCCTTTCAATAACTCTCCCAAAAATAAAGTTCCTTTAACTTTCATTTTCAGTTTATTTAACTTTGTTTTAATTCGACCAAGAACGCCTGAATTCATGAATCGAATTGGCCACAATTTTAAATAGAATTCTCATCCAAAAATCCATGTTATAAAGACCTTGATTACGTTTCGATTACCAAAAGGAACGTATTTATGAATTTAATTACTCTACTAGATGGTATTAATGTATTGAAGTAGTAAATCAAATCATTAAATGTCAATATTAAAATAAATCTCAGAACTTATTATTCTATTCAATTCTGAAAAAAAATAAGCTCCAAATATATTTTCAATTTCGTTATTTGGTTGTAACAAACCAAAGAAAACGTATTACTCTTAATAAATTTTAACAATTTCAAATTCAAAATACCATTCCCTTATCAAGAGTAGAAATTCAGCTACCCTTTTTAAAAACGGTCATAATAGGTCATTTGTTACTAAATGACCTATGTATTGTCGACCTGTCCTCTTGAACCATTTTTTAAGAAACCATCAATATTGAATTCAGTATCGAAGAACGATTGTTTAGTAAACGTAAATTTATATGAAAAATAAATTTTTCTTATTTTTTCTACTTTCTACATACGGTAGTCTTTCATCTCAAGATGCCTTTGTTTAGAGAAATTTAATGATTACACTCATATTGTTTATGTTAATGTCATTTTCAAATTTTTATAAAATAAATAATATAGGAAGTTCATTCTAGAATCTGTTTCCGTTAAAAATAAGAGAAATGAAAATAAACGGCAATGATTATATTATAATAAGTTTGAAGAAGTGAATTAATAAAATCGAGGAGGATATTGAAAAAATTGTTGATAACAGTGTAAAAATATACGGAATTACTTCATGAATCAGGTCATAATTTCTTTAAGATGTAAGCAAATACTTACTGCCAGAAATATTATGCTGATTGTTTAAATTCAAATTGGGAACATTCACGTGCAAAGAACACAACGATATGATGTACAATTAGCTGTTGATTTTTATTGCTCTCGTAAAAAAAGCTTCTTTTCTAAAAAAAGAAGCCATCTCCCGAAAAATGCGAGATATTCAACTTAACCCTCTTATCCGTTCCCTTTTACACGTTTATGTATACTTTTTTTCCTTACTCATGCGCCCTCCTTAAATAAATTCACACGAATCCTCCATTATCAGTGTCTCCTTCACTCGGAGCTTACCGACACTACCCCTTTTATTCCATAAACACTCATTCTCTCACCTAATCCTCTTTTTTCATTTTGGAATAAAAAACATTTAAAAACGTCTCAGATGAAAAAATTGCCAAATCTCTTTTCTCAGGAAAAGAGGCGTAACGGCGGGGAAAGGAATACAAGGAATAAACAGGGAAAAGAGTGGCTTTGGGAGAAAAGAAATGTTCTTAAAAATTGAAAACGATTCCGGAAAAGTAAAAGGAGAACAATGGCGATTTTAATCGCGACAATGGAATCGCCTTATTTTTGGTCGTAATAGTGGCAGAAGGAGGCTATGGTGACGAAAATGGTGAATAATTCGTTCTTATTACCTCCCATAGGAGAATGACGGGTAAAGAAAGGAAAGGAGAGAGTTAATCTCGCTGAAGGAAATTCGAAAAGGGAAATTCCCGCCTCCATTATTTTCTTACGCCTCAAGAATGAGAAGTTTCTGGAATAATATTTTTTTTCAGTTCTCATCCCATCGCGTTCATATGCTGAGTGGAATTCTTTTCCTTCATTCGTAAAATCTCCTTGTTTTTTACAACTTTTTAGAGAACTTTAAAATTTCCAACTACGTACCGTTTTAATTTCGTATCTTCATAAATTTGTGCAATAATCTACATCTACATATTTACCTTGCGAGCCGCCTTTTGGCGTTTGGCAGCGGGTGCATGCACCAAGTCTCTATTTCCCTAGGCGATTATAATACGTAAGTCTTATACTAAATAGAATGGAATGCAGTTTCCCAGCCATATTACATAGTAGTTTATCAATGTTAGACATACTAAATGATGATTAAAACTAATTTAATATTTGTATGAGATATTCATTAATTTTTCATTACATGTATTGTATAATAGCCGTATTGATAGATTTATTTGATAGTTAATGTGATTTAAGTTTGATTTATTATCAAAATTGAACTTCTAAAGACTGGGAGAAATATTTCATATTAAAATCAATGCTGAATATCTTGTTAAAATCGGTTGATTAAGTTATATTTTTGAAATTGCAAGTGTTTCTGAATAAGCAACCATTTAAGTTAATAGAGATATGAATTATGGTATTTTGCCCTGATAAATTGTACCTGAGTGAATTAAGAAACCAATTTTTTAAACTTGATAAATTTTCGGAATTTAAAAATTTACCATATTACATAATCTACCATTAAAGTCTGAAATTCATTAATATATCATATTATTAAATGAGCTAAAAAACGCGTTTCTTTTCCTGGTCATAATGATTTATTTTAGAATATAGAATATTTAGTATTTTCCATTTTAGCTTAAAAATATAAAATGTATTATGATTTATTTTCCCGTAGCTTATAATTTAGGCCTTCTTATCATAATGAGAGATAATTAGAATAGCAAACCTTAAGCTAGTAAGACAAATTTACTATTGCAATGGGGTATAAATGAAAGCAGTGGGGTTTCCTAACTAGAGTATCCTTCTCATTAAAGTAATCGAAAAACTTTTAAAGCTCTTCCACATCACTTAAAAAGTTAAAAATGTTCTTAAAAATCGAATTTCATCCGATTGCCCGACGGACTAAAAGACAAGAGAAATGCTCCTAAATTTGAGAGCATTTCCACGGCCTTTGAAAACGGAACGAAAAAGGGAGAAAATGGAAGGAGACGAAAAGGGCTGCAGAATCGGTTAAGCGGCTTTGGGTTCGCCTGCAACAGTTGTCTCTCAATCATTAATTTCGCTTTAGTGCAGTTTCCGCACCGTTAAATGTCGCTTCTGGTGGCCAGGGTTGTCAAATGCCGCCTCTCCATCCTGCTTGCCGGTTGGCTGGTGGCATTCGCAGGTGGACTGAGGGTAAAAGTTTTAAGAGGATGTGGTTCTCTGAAGGCGAGGGCTTGTGCGTACGATGCATTAGGTCGCTCTTTGTGTTTCTAAAATATTGCCGTTGCAGAGCTTTGGAAGATTCGGAACAAAGGGAAAATAAAACATCTCTTCTATTAGACCGTCCCTTTATCTCGTGCGGAGAAATGTTCGGTGCTAAAAATTTCCTCTGGATTAAAACGGAAAGAATATTTCAACCACAGTTTTCCGGTGTATTTTCTCCGCTCGCATAGTAGACGAGCTAATAGCAGTTTTTGATCAGAAAGTTGTTGATGTACACACATTCGTATATGGAAATGTCAGATCTATTGGAAATTCTCCATTTGTAGAACTATACGTACTAAATTTATATACTCGTTATTGATCCGTGAGAAATTTCTTTGGAACTTTAACTTAATCATACAACTTTTTTGTAAAAAAACTTAAAGATACGAATGGTCGGCTTTTAGCCATTATTTCCCTAATACTTTCTGGTTTTCTTTAATTCTTATTCCAGTAGTGCCAAAATTTGAAAGTATGATTTGATGGAATTTGGAAAAAATTCAGACATGAAAAAATGAATGGCAAATGTAAATGGAGAGTTTTGTGGTGTTTTCAAAATGAAAGGGAAAAAATAAACCTCTTATTCAGAGTTCGAAACGAAAGTGAGAAAATTAATGGAATTTATTCATCTTTTGTATTTAAAAGGCTTACGAGTGCCTCATTAAAAGTAGTTGCGTTTGCTCACAAATCAGCTTTATTTCTGTTGATGGAAATATATTTAAGAACCTTATGGGAAGAGTTTAATCGCGTAACTGTTGTAATTAACACGTATAATTTAAATATTACTTGGATTGCAAATCATATTTGGTGTTTTATCTATGAGAAGTTATATTTAATTTTCTGATAGTAAAAACTTGCTTCATAGAATGAATTTATTCGATATACTTATAAAATTCAAAGTGATATTTATGATAATTAGCGAAGAGGTTTTTAAAATATTAATATTGTATTGCCATTGATGTAGAATATCAAGAAAGATAAGACCTGATATTTTAAAAAATGATTGATAGTTTTTTATAATTCGATTTTTTTTATTTGATTAATAATAGATGATGAGAAAACTAATTTCTCATTCTGAATAAGATTGCTTTGAAAGTATTAAATCATTAAAGTAATAATAGATTAAATGGTTCGAAGTGGGTTTAACTTAATTATTATAAAATATACCAATTTTCAATCAATAGTCTCAACCAATCACATAATGATCCTTAACTTCAATAATTAAATCTTAATCCCTAAATATGTATAATTAAAAAGATGTACTAACTTTGACTTTAGGAAATTTCCTTAGCTTCTTTAAAATTTCATTACCTCAATTCCTTCAGTTCTTATTTATTACATATTACTGACTTTAAGGATTTCAAATTGATACCCCATAAACGCATCACTTTGCAATTTAGTCTCACAACAACGAGATAAGAAGTATTATAGATGCAAATCGAAAGTAACTGTAAGTACTCAACAACGATTTGTCTTGAACTAGATATTTGAATATACTCACAAACAGTTTAACTGAATTTCTGTAGTTAATCTCTCGCCCCGAAATTCGGCCTCTAATTAAAAATTGGAAACCAATATTTGGGGGGAGCGCCCGAGGGACCACCGATACGAAGTGCTCTTGCCCAAAGAGTTTCATTCGTCTACGTTCCTGAAATTCCACTTCACTACATCCGTCGGTGGACGTGGCTCCCGCTAAAAATTGAAAAATAAATAAAATGTCGAAAGGGTTGGAAATCCTCCCAAACCGTTACTTTTTTCCGCAAGTATGAATACAAAAATCTAATTGATACGTGCCGCAGTCGGTGTTTCGGAGCGATTTGGGAAACTGATTGGACAAAAGTAATGCCGAAAGGGTGATCTTATGGGACTCGTCACTGTTATTACGTTTCCTCTAAAATGCCTCCGAAATGGTGGAATTCTCGAAGCTTTCCCTCTTCCGAAAATGTACGGAATATGCTTTTATGTAAAGGAAATACTTCCAGAAATGGTAATTGTCGCTTGCATAAAAGTATAATTTTTTCTCACTCAGCGACAAATAATGTAATTACTTGCTTATTTCATTGCTGGCGACTTAAATTTAGATTTCAAATGTTTTAAATTAATCATAAAAAAACTAAGGAATAAAAGATAAAATGACACAATAATGAAAATACAATGATGTTTAAACATAAAAAGATATCTCTTATATTTTGTGCTATTTGTACCGCGTTCCTTGATCCATCCATTTAGCTATTTTAATCGATCAGAAAAGATTTAATAATAATTTAAATTTTAAGAGATGATAAAGTTTTGATTATCAATCTTTAAAGATTGAGATCTTAATAAGTATTATTATTTCTGTGAGGAAATTCATAATTTAATCATAATTGATAACCATTCGTTGTAAGAGATTCATCAACACGTTATTCAAAATATTAGACGCAACATTGCTAGTGAAATCAAGTAAGTGTTAATGGATAATTAAGCAATCAACAAAGGATATTAATAGCCGAGCGATTCCCTCTCTTTTCAATCAAGTCCTATGTTTCACTACTTTTTCTAAAGGCATTTTTCTCCAGTTCCAATTATTAATCTACCTTTTGATCCTCCGCTTTAAATCAGACTTAACCTGGTCTTCTAAAACTCAATTGCGATCGTTTTGGTCCATAAAATGCAACGTACACTTCCGAGATCAGGCCTTTCCAAAATCCCCTTCAATATGGAAGTTTCCGCGACGCCTCTTTATAATGGACATTTCAAAGTCCCTTTGAAGTCCTCTTCGTCATAAAATGGCATAAGTGGTCCGCCGCTAATAAAATATGGAAAGCAATTTAACCTTTATGTAGCATGGCTCGCGCTCGTAGAAACCTTTTCGGTTCATTGTGTAGGAGGTTGTGATGGAAGGTTATATTTACTTTTTTTAAGTGGGAAAAACGGGTTGGAGTTGGAAGAGTAATGTGTGCTTTTCACCTACTTCGTCATTATGGCGTACTCTAAATAGGCATCTTACCTCGTGAATCATCAGACATCTTTGTTAGAGTTGATTCATTTTTAGATCGTCTTTTAAAATTAAATCATCCTTTCAGAGTAACTATTCACTGCTTTGCCATATTCCCACTTCAAACCCCCATTCGCGGCGATTATACAATTAATCTATACAACTTAACAGTCTTTATTCTTGGATATTATTGGAGGGTTCTTCTGTTCCAAAAGTAGCCTAATTTTCTAGAATCTAAATGTTTTAATCTGATTATAGTTTTACTATGCTGATGAAATGAGATAATAAACCATAAGAAGACGAAAGGGAAAGTGCGTCACTCTTATGTTGGGCTCCTTTGGGAGATTTTCTCCCAATTGAGAGGGGAAAATGAATTTCCGTACGACTGCGAGACGCCAATCGTTGCTTCGGAGTCTCTTTTACGACTCTCCTCTTTATGACGCTCTCATCAGATACACCAGCGTTGTTCGCTCCTCTTCTTTGAACATATTTTGAGCCATTAATGTTATTCACTTCTCGATCCACACCCACTTCTTCCCGTGCCATTTGTTCAAATTTTATAACTTGACATTCCAACGATTTCTATGTTTCTTAAAGTATGCAGAAATCAGATGGATAGCAATCTTTAAAATTTGTATTCTCAAGAATGTTAAGAGATTTTGAATCACATGAATCGTTCTGCGAGGTATCTAATTTTGTTTCTTTTCATATAGAATGCAAGTGATAGAAATAGATTTCTGAAGGGGAATATGAACAAAAATTCATTATTATATTTCTAAAGATGAGTTGGCTAAAATTTGCAGTATCCAAGATGTGCAAAAACTCATTTTCTCCTGTGCTACTTGGTAAACGTTGAAAGCCAAAAGTAGTCAGATATTGCCCAATTTGAATATAACTATGATGCCGAAATTAGAGCGCATGTACTTAACAAATTTATTCATATTTTAGGGATAGAAATATACTGTAGGAAAAGTAACGCAGAAATACATATTATATAAATATAGTTTTAGCGAACCTTTTTTATTAATTTCTAAAATAATTACTAATTATCTTGTAAATTAATTTTTTACTATTTTATTTACCTTTGCCTTGTACATCTAATATGCAATACCTTAGATAAATATCCAAAATCCATAAAGTACATGGATATGATGCGAAAAATTGTGATTAGGTATCTCACTGATAAGGATGTACGACATTGATTTATCGGATATTATACTTGATGCCTTTTAAATTTTATTATCTATGCTTTTATGCCTGATTTTCGCATCCTTGCATTATTTATGTCTTTTATGTGAGTATTCGTCTTTAAATCATTCAAAGTGCTTAATAGGGATTTTTTATTTCCTATCTCTTCTTGAGATTACTTCGCGTTTATCCCTTATTCGTATTTTTCTGAATGTCTTATATTCAGCCCAAATCGAGATCTCTTCTTTCTTCATTCGGTCATTGAGAAGTCCTTATTTTATGACCTGCACTTCATTATTCGCTCAATTTCCTTCTCTAGGGCTCACTTTAATTGAAACTTGAGACATTCCTTGGAATACTTTGCTACATTAATTCTAAAAAGGGATCTATGCTTTATCCTTTTTTTGGTGAATTTAATTTCAATCTACTTGGAATCTCATCTGAATAATAATATTCTTTCTAAAAACTATATTATATATCAAAGTATCAAAAAATGTATCTAATCAGCTGAAGCACATTCATTGCGAATTTTTACAATAGTTTTAACTAGGAAAATGGCTTATTTATTTGGATAATTTAATTTATTTTTATTTGAAAATGTGAAATCTGAGGCAGAATTATTTTAGTGAAATTATTTAAATTAGATTTTGCTGGAAAATCTATAAAATATTACTCATCAGCTATACTTCTCCAATCAACGGCGTTATAGCGTAAATGATGTAAAATCACTTTTCCTCCTCAAGCGACTATGAAAATGCTTAAAAGTAAGTGTATGAGAACTTGATGGAAATGCAGGGATAACGTTAAAATAAATAATAAAGTTGCTTTAAGTCTAATAATATTTTATTCGTTTGAATTGCTTCTGGTCAAAGCTCAAGACGATTTATTTGGACGTGACCGTCTTGAATAGAAGAGTATTTTTTTATAATTTACTACCTTTTCTATTAAAACTAATGTTATTTTTTTAAATTTGATTCAATTAAGCGGATGAATATATATTACATCTATGTAATAGGTAATATTGTCATGATAGTAGAATAATTATTTTGGGAAAGAATAGTTACTTTTGTTCCAATTGAATACAAGGCTTTCTAGATTTGAAAGTGTAGAATATATATAAAATTTTAAACAAAATATTAAATGAATATCTTTAAATATTCGCCAGTTATTCTAAAAAATGTAAATCTCTCATGATTTTCAACCTCACACGTGTGATGCACTCAAATTTTTTAAGGTCTATTGTTTTATAAAGGGCGTTCTTTCCGGTTTTGGGGAATAAATGGAAAAGTTCAGTAATGAGTTCCAAATGAAAGTATGTTAGGAATGAATTGTTGTATCATATCCTTTATAAAATTCCATTTTCCTAAAAAGGAAATTATTTATCATTGTTCTTCTTTTTCCACTATTTATCACATTCAACATTCTATTAGTTGTCACTAATGGAAAATTTAATTCCATTTTAACCTCGAATTAAATATTTTTCACTTGTTTTTAATGCATCCATAAAATATTTTACGCTCAATGTTGTTTTCCACTCTGTTTAAAATATAATTTTAGCATCCATATTTGGCGTAAATATCATAACAGTGCCCATCGAGCTAACTATCCCAAAACAGACAGTTTGATACTCGTCGATCTAATCTGTATTCATCCTCTTTACACTGAAAGATACGCTTATCGCCGTTGGATCAGAAATACTCCTTATACCCATTCCCGATGTTAATCAAGGTGTCTCAGGCTTCACAAGGGTGGAGGAATCTACGGATGGACCACTTCTTTTTTACCTCAAAACCTCATTTCTGCCTCTTTCCTCCATTTTTTCTAATGAACTCGTTTGGCTTTGGTTTCCTCTCAAAGGCTGTCGCGATCTGCATGCAGATGGAATTGCTAACAGTCACGTTCACCTCACTCCTTGTTCCCTCGATGTGTAATACTCATGTATTGTATTCCCGCCCCTTCCATTTTTATCGCTCTTCGTCAACTTTCTCCTATCAAGTCTATTATATTACGAACTCTGGTTACAACTCCAAAAAATTTGTTCGTTTCGCAATGAGCTACGTATGGTAATGCGTTAATTAAGGAAAATTTTTTGTTGGGCTCGAGATATGATCTTAGTCGGGTTTTCTGTAATAAAATTACGAGATTAAGTTAAGCCTTAATCAAGGAATGGAATTCCACTTGTTCAAGAGAAAGGTTTTCATCCTACTCATTTCGGACGAACTTTTTTCTTATTGTTTTTGAGGAAGACAGTATATATTTACATCCAAACGAAAGTAATTCGTTTTTTAATCATACTTTCAAATTGATAATTAAGATAGAGAAATCTATTATCTATAGTAATATCTTATAAATTTTTATTGTGTATAAATTGTAAATAAATTGAGAAGGATCGTTCGTTTAAAAGGAAGAAGCTATTTAGCCTATATTCTCTCTTAACAGGAGATTAAATTATCTTCTTTTAAACGACTTGAGTAGAAATAAAATTTTCATCAGAGCAATCTTTTTTGTCCGGGAATACCCGTTGTCCTATCTGCTGATGGGAATTTTTTATTTTACCCGATACATCTTCACACACGAGAAAGGAACGCCGATAGCGAACCAATAAGGACTAAAGAGACCTATAATGCAGAGTGAGGTTTTCAAATATTTCGTAAAGGTCGACTTAAGGCTGAATAGGAAGCCATGGAGCGGCAATTGGCTGCATGAAGCAAAGGTGCTAGTGGCCTTCCCCGATCATTTGCCCTCTTTCTACGGAATCCGATACTTCTCTTTGAAAAGCCCGACCTCAACATCACCGCTCTCCTTCTAAATTGCCCCCGGTATCGGAAGGGAAACCCTATTCCCTTAAAACCTTCGTCGATGGAAGGCTCCTCGGTGTTGCAGCGGAAGAATTTACTTTTCCTCCTCAATCACGCTATATAAGAACCCAATTTCACGTCCTCTTTGCAAGATAACTCGATGAAAAACCACGACCAGATGACCCCATACTCCGCTTGCGTCTCTTGCGAGCGTTCTATTTTTTAGGGCACCTTTGAGGAGATATTTTTAAGGCTCATGGAGCGACGAGATTTATATTTCCCTCTTCCTAAGGAGAATTTTATGATGGCGGCATTTTGGAAAATGGCTTTCGTGAGGATTGAAATACTTCGTCGAAAGATGGCCGATAAAACGACTTGCGTATATCGGAAGCTGCTTGCTTAGGTGTATCGGAAAGTGCCAAATTGAAAAGTTGTTATCACTTACCTTACCTTGAAGCGTACATTCTTTTGATATTCCAAAAGTTTTCCTAGTATTATGTCCTGAGTGATCTTCAATTTTTCTGATTCTTTGAAGAAACAGGTGGAAATTTATTTCTTTTTGATAAGTTTGAAAAAGGTTCTGAATCTGTTAACTATAGATATAGTACACTCTAAGTTTTCTAATATTTTATAATATCTCACTTTGCAGCGCAAGGAGTTATTGCAATTAGCATCGATGTTTCAAGTTGCGATATCAAATCTCAAGTAATCGAATGCATCATTCTACTTTTATATGTTTACTTACTTATACATACTTTTGTATGAATGTTATCAATTCTGCCCTTTTCGCATCACATTTAATCCAGATAACAGGTCAAAGAAATTACAAGCTTAAATTTTCAGTTTACCAACATTTTATAAATGTTAACTAAATCAAAACTTTAAATAAGATTCAAGGGGATGGTATTTCTTTCTTGCTCTATTAGATATGATTGCTAGCTTTAAATCTTTGAAAATAAGTTGCTTTATTTTAATTGCTAAGACTAAATGAGCACGATATGGCAATAAAATCATACTTGGTATGGAATTAAATATTTCTCCAAAGAAAGAATGTTTATGTCTCTACAATTTATTATAAAACCAAGACTACATCATTTATTTATTTACCTAACCTTTTTCATTTGCTATAATGAGTAGTTCTTCGGACAAATGTTTTGGAAAGGTTTTCCATCACTGGATTGGTACTATCAGACGTTATATATAATACGACTGTGAAATTTGACTCATTCTATCTTTTTTAGTGGTTGCAATAGTGGTAATGTAACAAGCTTTTGTGGTTAATATTCCTTAATAGGAAAGGTAATAACTTTCTATTACATAAGCCACATTGCCCAAATACATTTCTTCTTTTGCAAAAATTCTTTTATCCAGTCACATTTAATATCTCTTTGGGCTCCCGATATATGTGCGTCTTCAATTCAATGTATGTCTATTCGAAAAACTTTTAAATTATTCCTCATTGCAAATCGGAAATTAGTCAGCATAGTTATTCTTTATAGAGCTATTTGTCCTTACATAAAGTAACAATGTAGTGGAAGAGATTCTCATTCCTTTTTATTTCACAAGGATAAGCAAATTACACGGCAGTTTTTAATACCTATTATCTACACATTGTCGAAGTGAAGAGATTTTAAAAATTTGTGCCATCTACTAGCACGTTATGTACTATGATGTACATCGGAATCAAAAAATAAAGGTAATTAGTTCTATTAATAATATATATATATATATATATATATATATATATATATATATATATATATATATAACTTCAAGATATATGATGATGATAATGAATCTTATCAACAAATAGTTGTAACTAAGGCACGCTAGACTATTTTCGTTTTTGTGCAAATCTCGGGGGTATTTTATTCATCAAGCAATCTTTCGTTTTATATATATATATATATATATATATATAATTTTAAAAGGTACTTATGTATTTTGATGGACAAACTATTAAGAACTAGAAGATACAATGTTAGTAAGTATCCGTGTAGTCCCTACTCGAATTGCATCACTCTCATAGAGAAGTTATAGAAAGATAAAAAATGGGAGAGGGAGGAGTCAGTGTAGTGCGACCGCTAGATTTCCCATCGGTGAAGAATTCACGGTGGCGTGGAGAGCCGATACTCCCAGAAGAATCTTTGCCACTTTCTCCTTCTCCACTCTGCCCATTGTTTCCATGGACGGATCTTCCCTTTTACCGCCACCCTTCGGACGCCCTCTTTCCCTCACTCGATTTTTTCCTCGCTTGCCCTTCCGAGTCCCTTGTATACGCCTGTTTATGTTCTCTGCTTTTGCAGGTTTTTTCCTTTAGCCCTAAAAGCTCCCCTCGGGAAAAACTCGGTTTATTTCGCCTTTATCTAAGAGCTGAAAAGTGAGGAATTTTGGACTTTTATTTCCATCGGCCGCACAATTGAGGTGCAGTCAAACGAGTGCTTCCGCGGTGATTGGGAGTCGCGTGGGGGAGGTTATAAAGCTTCGCTGAGATAAAAGATTATCTGACGGACGGGATATCTTTCTTCTTGGATTGAATCGTCTTTCAACTGTCTTGGATGAAGAAATATGGAAGTGAAAAAGAAAACCGTCATATCAAACCGACAAGCTTTTTGAGGCGTATAATTTTACATAATTGAATGATAGATGTCTTCATTGTGTAAATGTACCTTTCATAATGAATTTAGTAGCTTTATAATATATTTATGTAGATGGAATCACTAATACGAAAAATTCTACTTAAAGGACATCCTTCCGAGCTACGTCAAAAGCTTATTATATTGTAATATCTCTCTCCTTTTTACAATAATAAGCATGCATTTATAAACAACTTTTAACCATGTTTACGATTCTATTTCATTAACAAAGCATATCACAGTTCAAGCAATATTTATACATCTTTAGAAATTCATGGATATATTATCTTGATATATATAAATATAGTGTTAATATGAATTAGAATGTGATAAAACCAATAGGATTCGTGAATTTAAAGTCTTAAATACCGGAAATCAAAAGGTGTAGATATACGCTCTTCGATGATAAATTATTCTCAAAGATTAGTTATTTATATTATATTATTCATAAGATAGAAAGCTAGAATCCTATTTTGTATTTTCAAAATTTTCTTCCCAATGAAAATTGATAAAAAAAACTTCTGTTCTTTTAGATACGAAAGCATACGTAACCGTTCTGTTTGAGCGAAAAGAATAAAGAGCATTCGGACATTAAATGGCTGTAGAAAGTGGAAGCGTGGAAAGAGGTTTCCTTTGGAGAGTATAAAAGGAAATTAAAAAGGAAAGGCAGAAAGGAGGAATGATTCTTTTGGGTTTAACGTTTTAGGTTTATGGCTTTCCTGGACGCTGGAACTTTGATTATGAGTGATGGATATAAACGTCTTCAATTCCCAAGGCAGGGATCGATCCTCTGGCCAGATGCTCTGGATGCCAGGCGCTTGACACATTTACAAGGCCCTATAGGGAAGAAATGGAGAGACTGAAGAACAAATAGCTGGAATTGAGATGGACATTGAGGATGGGCTAGAGAGTAAAATGATGGAAAAGATATCGGAAGGACGCCTTGAATAGTTTACAAATTGAGTGATGGATTAGTTTAACTCGTCATATTCCTCATTATTCCGACAAATCCCAGAATTTTAGATATATTTATACAATTTCCCTTAAGAGTATTGTTAGAAACATAATTCAGTGGTGGAAAAGTGAATATTTGTTCGCAATTATAAGCCCAAAGAGGTTATGAGTTCATTTTGGTATGGAACTCTGTAACATTAAGATTAGTAATGAAGTCTTCTATTTTTTAATGCGACTATATAGTTACAGATTTAATAAATGTATTTCATCAGCATTCATCGTACTTATCATAAAAAGATTAAATTATACGAGTCGATTATATAATGATTTGGTCGGTTCACTCCTATGCACAGTTGAACTTATCAGATGGTAGAAAAGAATGCATTAAAAACCAGGAATTTTCAGTTATTTACTCATACCACCAAAACAGCTTTGGAGAGCACTCCATTGAAAGTAAAAGAGTATATTGTGAAATTAAAATCTAGAATAACAATATGTCCACCAGTGTAGGTTTTTATATGTCGTTTCACAATGTAATTTTTTTAAAAGAAGAACTTAATTTGCAAAATTCTTTTCATCTATTTATCTTTTCCTACAACTGTACTTCTAAAAATGAAAGAAGGAAGAAGACCGATGAGTTGGAGCGAATATGCAGAAGAAATCTTTTGGTGGAAAATTGCAACGTTGCAAATGAAATGAAAGTCGTCACAGTTTATTAGTGCACACTTATGATGGAGTGAGATGAAAGAAAGTCAGTTTTTGGAGTAGCGAAAATGAGAAGAGAGGTTATAGTGAAATAGGAGGGATGTGGTGCAAAGAGCGAGAGAAATGGTTAGGAAGACGGGAGAATTCTCCTACGAAATATATCGTTTTCGTCCTTCCCTCGGGATATTATTATCCGCGATGTCTTTTTGAAAAACGGAAAACCCTTCTCCCCCACATGACCTTTCCTCCTTTGTTCTCCGTCTCCGGGGTTTTTCCCTTTTGCCCGACTCCCTATGGGTTTCTTTCCCTTTCTAACATTCAAAACTTCCTCCCCTTTATCTTTCCTCACACCGGTTGCAAACCAAAGGTGCGGCCGCAGCCACACAATTCCACATTTTCACTTTACTTTATTTTCGCCATTTTGGTGTTTCTCTTTTTCTGTGAGGATATATACGCTCCTAAACAACGTGCTGAGAAGATCTCGGAAAACTTGAAATTTTCAAAGGATTTTTTGAGTTCTTCGATGTTTAATTGCATGCAAAGTAAACCTTTACACTAACGATTTCTATAAAAGAACATTGGCAATAGAGTATAATGGATGCTTAAAAAAAGTAAAGAATTACAAAATTTAACCATCCGCTTATTATAATTATTCTAATAAGGAATTCTGCCAATTCGAAGGCAAAAGCATAAACACTTCAATATTCAACACTTTGATGACTGCACTATTTACCTGAAATACACATTTTTCTTCCACACTGGGAGTGAGTTAATGCATAAATAAAGGTTCATATTTATCTTTTATGTCTATTTCCTGCTTAGAATATTCATTCTTTCTTGGTGTATCTAGCGTGGTTTTCTTTGTCCCCTTCTTATTTTACAATCTCCATTTTCTCGTTGGTCTGTTTGACGTGCGCACAATGCAGTCCTCGAGAAGGCGAGAATGAGGACTAGGATATGCGAAAGGGGACAAAGTGGCAAATCGAAGCGCTGGAGACATGATTTTGGAATGAGTGCGAATGTAAAAGAAGAGGTTTGCATTGGAATGTTGAGGTCGCTATGATTTCAAGGGAATTGTTTGAATAACCGTATGCAGATGTAATGGAAGCGCTAATTCCGATTATATTATTATGCAAAAAATGCAAATATTCAAATAGCTGCCATAAAGGATTTTTACCATCATAAGCCTTGCTATTTTGAATAAACATACATCAAATTAGGGAGTAAAGAATACCCTATGATGAGAATGGACTATGATTTAGTGGAAGAGATAATTTGATATCCTGACTTATATTATAAATGAAACATAGGGAGATAAATGTTTGCGACTTTTATTCGCAATGTGTTTGAATTTTAATATTTATGAAGATTATATTCTATTTAATAAAATCATCCTATAGTTTAGTTGCTTTTATAAATATTCTTTATATATTGCTATTCAGGACATTTTTCCAACAAAATTGAACATAGACGAGATTTTTTCACTCTGCTATAATTTCATCGATCCTTTTTTTCAATACAAGTTACGGCGTTTAATCTCGGATAAGGGATCGTTTTGCACCTTTCTAGGATAATCTTGTATGCAATTACTCATAATTGTTATAGTCGGTAAAATATATATTTTTTAAGGCAAAATGAAAATACGAATAGAGAGGTGAGCGAACATAAACCTTGTGAGAGAACTCTGTTAGTAGAGCAAAAGTAGCAGATTTTACAGATGGAAGACGGAGCGCTCCTCAGAATTTCCATCGGAAAACGAAATGCTTCCGAATCAACCGACCATAATAATTGCCTTTGATTAACTCTATTTGAACAATCTATAATTATTACGGCGTAAATGGGGAGTAAATACGAAGAAACGCAATTTCGAAACGAGAGCTAAAAGAGGTTTCCGGAGAACAAAAGCGGCTCGAAAAAACACTGCAATTTAGATTAAAGTCGAGAAAAAACAAACGCGATTTACTCAACAAGATAGCCCTAAGTAAATGAAGTCAAAGGGAGAAAAGTTGGGCGAAAGAGGGGAAGGAATACAAAACAGGATATGCGGAAATCAGAAGTAGGCTTTCTTGGTCGTCCAGTGCGGCGTACAAGTTATACGAAACAAGGGATGAGGTACAGCGTTTTCGGTCGGTGGAGAGATTGTTGGGGGAGGGAATTGGGTAACGAGAAACTCCGGCTGATTACCAATTCGCAGCGGCGGCTGGGGAGAGAAAGAACAACAGAAGGAGTGGGCGTGCGAAACAAAGGAGGCAGTGCAAAGGAAACGGAAGAGAGAGACAAATTAGGAGGAAGATAAAGTGCAGATATGGGCAGAAATATGGAGGAAATAAAACAAGTTGTAAAGAAAAGATGTAAAAAGCTAATGGTACATGAAATAAAAAATCCCAAGAATTATTGCTCGAAGAAGGAGTGAAGAATAGCGAAATGAAGAATCCGATAAAAGAACGGGTAAATAATAAAAATGGAATCCTAGTCGGGAAAGGGAGTCAGGAATAAGGGAATAATAAAAATTGGATTAGTCGGAGGTCTCCTAAATAGATAAAAGACGAACTGATGAAGAGACGTAAGAAAACTCGGAAACAACCGAGTCTCTATGGCTGTCGTGAGTGAGTAGACGCTAAGTGATATCAAATAAGAATCATTTATTCTGAAGGTTTCAGGAAAAATGCAACCTGAATATGAAAATCTTTTGAGTGAAGTAATAAACGTATGTAAACGATAAAATTATCACCAAATATAAGTTGAGAAGGTTTAAACGACATTGATGTGTTGCATAACATAAAGCAGTCCACACATTGGTTGTAGCACCTTTGTAGTTAGTGGAATATTAGGCTTGTTTCGTGTTCTCATTGTTTGTGTAAGAAAGAAATTCCTATAATATTTGGGGATGATAATTTTTCCTCCTTCCGCACACCCAAAATTAAAATTAGAATATAGATTATGAAGAAATGTTGAGATGCTATTTATATTTAATTGATGATAAGTATTAGAAAATTATTAATCTAATTGGACTTTATTCTAAATAAATTTTATAAATAGATTGATATCATTAAGAGTTTAATTACGCATTTGTTTCTGGAAAAATGAAAAATTACATTAAATAATATGAAAAAGAAAATATTCAGTTGATGTAAGTACTTGGAAAAAGAAACCTCATAAATTAATAATACCTACCAATGTACGCTTCTTTCCTTTTTTAATACAATTGCCGAATGGAATATTTATATAAAAAGAGCGAAATTGTCGTATTGAGAAACATAATGAATATAGTTTGCTTAGGGACAGAAAATCTCGTTTCTCGTTGGTCATCTATGCAGTCTTTATGGGTTCATAGAGAGAAAGAAATGAAAGAGAATGTTTAGAGACTTGTAGAGAATATAGAACGAAGAGTCATTTTCTTTAGCCCAGGAACAAGGGAACATGATAGAAAAAAATAAAAGAATTTAAGCTAAATTATATTGATATCTGTTGACCCCAAATTGAATTTTTGTACAAATTTACAATACTGTAGTCCGGAATATATTTTTCAATTACCAAAGGCTCTTTTTCTTACTTAGATTTTGAAAATTCCAAATTAAATAAAAATATTATTAACTCACAATGTTAAAAATTCTTGATGATAATAATAATAATAATAGGAAGGAAAGAATGAGAAAATTGTGACCAGTCTACTTAAATTTCAATATCTCATCCTAAGATGCTGTACGTTCATTGTATGCCAACTTAGAAACATTTGGCTTATGATAAAGCACATCTACGTCTTAAATATAATCCGTGCCTCTTTGTAATTTGGGATAAGTTAGTTTTCTTCCAGTCCACAGTAAAGTAACTATCGGGAAACCGCACGAATTACGCCAAAGAGAAAAAAGGGGAAGGAAAGGTTGGTGATAAATGTTGAAGAGAGGCAATCGAGAAAAGGGATTTAGAGAGAAAGAGGAACAGAGTTAACACTCACGTAGAGAGGGAAAAATGAGGATTAAAACCAATCGAAACTTTTTCCCGATGTAACGCGGGGATCGGACTCCTGAGTAACAAAGAAGGGGTACACGTAGTGATGGCGACGAAAGAGGGAAGTAAATGCGATTAAAGACAAGGATCCCTGGAAAGGAGAGATGGGGGAAGAAGTGGGATTCGAAAACTTGCGATTGTGAGAAGAAGATCGCGTGCGAAGTGATATACATACAAAAGTATCACGATATTGGTTTTTAAGGAATTTGGGCGTTACATAAACTGTCAATAGAAATAATGAAAGTTTGGGAAAGGAATTGCACGATCAAAAAATGATCGGGGACTTTTTATCTGAGTTTTATTTAATTTTTTAAATGGTAAATTGAACTACTTGGATGTTATCTTTATCATGGTTAAAAATTTCAAATGAAAATAAAAAATATGCATTTCTTGTTACCCATAAACCTCTGTGTGTAAATATTAAGAGGTGAACGACTAATTCAAACACAGAAAATTATTAGAATGCAGTTTTGAATCAGGTCACATTTTTTAATATCAAGGTATCTTTAAGATAGAAATGTATATTTAATGTTCTATTTCTATAATCAGTTATGATCATATTTGCATATAATAAGAGTATAATTATAGTGAGGTTTATGAAACGCAATAACTATAACTTTGATTACCTCATAAATATCTACCGTAAACATGAATGAGACTTATTCTACGGTTGCAATCGGAAAGCTATTGAACAGTTTTGAGTCAGTTTTTTAAGAACTAATTCCAAGAACCTTTGCACATACGATTATAAAAATCGCTTTATTCCTCCATTTGTTCTATTTTCTTAAATAACGTATATATAATGGAAAATGATTTTTTTAAATATTTAAAGTATACTTCGTCAATCTACAATTTAAATTTATGAGAGTAAAGAAACATTCTAACGTTATCGTCAATATTAAGATTATATATTTCCATTGGGGAAAAAATATTCGTAGTCACAGATAGAACTCTAAGTATTGTAAATAGTTTATATGAGCCCAATATCTTAGTTAAAACAAAGATTATTTAAGCATCAATGCTCTTAAGAATCATCTCCAGGAATAACTTCCAGAATAAATAGAATTATCGATATCAAAAGAAAAAGATATCCATATGCGCGACGCAGATATACGAGGGAAGAAAAAAAAACGATCCCTGAATTGCTCCTGGAATCCTTTTATCGGCTATAAACCTATTGACCGACGATCATTTGCCTGACGCTCAACTGACCGACCGACCGCTCACTTAACCGACACCTTACAGACACTTTACAGACAGATCGCTAGCCCGACACCTCACTTTACCGACAAAAAACTGACTGAAAACTCGCTTGATTCAAATTATTTATGTGAATGAAAAATAAGATTTGTCGGAAGATAGCTCTGCTCAAACATTGCTAAGTTAAGGACATAATCGCAGCGTGCAATGCACTGAATTCGATTTCTCATGTATTTCATAAGGCAGCATTATTCCCACCCTGGTGTCGAACCAAGGACATCCGACGAAAAATACATTGACAATTCGCTAATAAAAAGGTTCTCTTCCGTCTGTGGAATTCCTTCTCGTAAATAATAATTATAATCTGCCTTTATTGAATCAGGGCGAAATTTAGTCTACGTAGACCACTCCTACATTTAACCCCTACAAACCAACACAAATACATCCCATCCCAGATCAAAAAAAGTTCCGATCCGGGACTCTTCAGGACTCGAACCTCGAGACTTAGAGCGTAAATGTAAATGTTATTACTTTAATCTTTAAGTCTTATGTATGTATGAATTGAAATTTCCGATATTTTTGCATTTGTAATCAGTAGACAGTTAAACAAATAAACTCTCATTTGATTACATTCTTTTAATAATTAAATTAATTCGGCAAAATTTATGAATATCATGAGAAATATGTGACATAAAATAATAATTTCAGTCAAAATTTTCTTGAATTATATCTTAATTATGACGTATTGTAATCCGGTAGTTCAGAACCATAGCGCCGTATCCAAAATGCAACAATGGCGACAAGATCAGCATTTGGCGGGAAAAAGTTTAGGAAGGACGTTTTCTGATAATTTATTTATATAAGCATTAAATTTTTACTAACTCCGATCCATTTCAGTTGCTCCAGTTAAGTATTTGTGATTATTTCTTCCAGTTAATATCTGCTATTGAAGTTCTATCATGTCTTTGAAATACGATACATAATGCCTTTGATAAATTGCCTCCAAGAAAAGTTCAACTTTTCGTAAGAGGTCATCAGTTTCTTCGTTTATCCATAAATACTTATCTCCGAAAACCGTAAAGGAAATTAGTGGACGATACGGTAATTCATCATTCGTTGAATCAGATTTTCATAAAATCGCAACACCCATTCCCATGATGGGATTCATGTAGAATTTCCATAACTTTAAGTCTCCCGCGGAAGAAAACGAGCTATAGGATGCCACGAATCGAGACAATAATCGTAATATATATCGAAAGTACACTTCTGAAATGGGTTGTTATGGGAAATACGTGCGGGTGAAATTGAAGCAAAGGGTGGAAAGAATAGCTGTAGAAGTTAGATCTACATCAATATGCTTAACTTCATCGTTAACATGGGCTTCGGAACCCATGATTTGAATGCAAAAAGTAAGTAGGAATAGCTAAGAAATGGTAACTCAATCTTAACTGATTGTTCCATTACTTAATTCCATACGAAGAGAATATTTCTTGGCCTGTAATTATCTGCATTTGTTGTAGGTAGTTCTTAATTGTATATGTAGTGAATAAGAAGATATTCTTATCTACCTATATTAACTGATCATCTGTATAACTCATTTGAAGATTGTAGAAGTGTTTTGCTGTGTGTGCCATTCCTATCCTTTTACAAGATAAATTACCTGGCATATTATATACAATGCAATATTGACAGATGAGTGAATAGAGTGAAATTGAATTTAAAAATCACCTAATTCATTGCTCAGTAGAAGAATATATTCATTATACTGTAGTTTGTTTTGCTGTAAACAGTTATGGCTGGATTTTGATGCTATGGATGTTATAGTACATATTAAGGTGCCCTTGAAAAGGTGGCACTGCTCCTCCTAAACTGTCATATTGGTTAGATCTTGGCCAAAGTAACTAATATATTTTGATTTGTCTATTCTTCATCAATAGTTCTCAGTTAGTAATTGGGTACACAGTTGTTGGTTTCAAAATTCAATGTAATATCCACTTTACATTTAATTACAATTATTAAATTGATCATCAACAAAATATGAGCAGTATCCCAATTAAAAATCATTTATTCAGAATTAATGATGATTGTATGTCCAAAAGCACACATAATTGTCTTTGTAAATCACATTATTGGGCTTTTATTCCCACCTGCATCTACTTCATCATTCTTGTCATGATGTTGACAATGTTCTACTTAGATTAAATTTCTTGTTTTTTAGAAAAATACAAAGTGTATACTATCACCCACTCTTTTAACTAATTTTAACTCTGTTTTATTTTCCAAGATATATTTTATTTTCTTTAAATACAGCAGACCAATTGCCTTTTATCCTTTACTTAGTTCTGTGTGCATTTATACTCCATAATTTATTTTTCTCAAATGAATTTATATAATTGTCATTTTATTCTCATTTAGACTAAATTTTTCATATCTTTTTAGAGTTCTTATTTCTAATATGCCTGTCATTTTTTTCCAAGGAAAATATATACTCATTACATACAGGTATTGTTTCACATATGAACCATTCTTTGAGCTAGTCTTTCAGAATGCATGATAATAAGATTACTTCCACCAATCCTATCTTTCAGAGAATAGTTATCATAATTTTAGATGACATTTGAGAGATTAAGTTGATGAGACTTGTAGCTTTCTGCTATATGCTAATTTTTTAAAACCTATTTATGATGCTCTTCATTTGCAATATTTGCATATATTGATAGTAAAATTTTGTTTCCTGTTGTTTAATAAGAGATTAACATTATTTTCATTCCCTCTTCATATCTCTCTTAATTCCTCATTTCAGATATTTTACATCTTTCTGTTACCTCTCTTCATTGGAATTGTACATTCTCTGCAATTTTCTCTCCTTCTGTATAGTGAAGTATGTGACCAGATTTAAAAAAAATTTGTTAACCAATTCATCTCAGTATACATTTGGATATCAAATCTTTCCTGAATTCTATGTTTTTGTGACTTCATCACATAGATTAACTAGAAGTGAAAAATAGTGACTCAGAAGATATCATCCTTAATCCTAAGTGGTATTGACATGGCATGGTGATGAAGTGGTTAGCTTACCAGCAAGTGGTTTCCCAGTCATGTCATTATTTTTCACGTTTGTAGTTAATTAATGGCTTTGATAAGGACTAATTTGAGAAGTAGGGATGGTGATATTTTAAATGATGGCTTTGATGGTGGAGTGGTTAGTATGATGTCTTCCTATTTCTAAGGTCCAGATTCAAATCCCAGCTGAGGAGAAAATTTTCATTTCAAGTTATGGATATTAGTGAAAGTCTATTATTAATAAGAGTTACATACTGTTTTTCGCAACGTAAATAATTGTGCATATTGATATCGAAAGATAAATAGATACTGAACTTCTGATGAAAAAGGGGTTCATAATAATATATATTGTAAGTAATTGTCATCGCACACGTTGGCAGAATGGTTAGCATGCTAATCTTCTAACGCTTAGGTCCCGGGTTCAAATCCCTACTGAGTAGGAAGTTTTCCTTTCAGGGTTTGGATGTTTTTGATGTCCGTTGTTCAGTCTGCAATCATACGTAAGTGTTCCGTAAGTGAATGTTGGTTAGGTCTTTGATAATGAACGAAGAATATGTTCTATCTCTAAATGTCTGTGTGACTAGTTCAATGAACTTTTACTATATTTTACATTTACTTTTTATTATATAATTCACATTTTTGTTCCTATTATATAAAATTAAATACATAAATAAATAATTGTAAATAATATATTGTACGTAATATTCATCGCACTCGTTGGCAGAATGGTTAGCATGCTAATCTTCTAATTCTTCTAGGTCCCGGGTTCAAAACCCTAATGAGTATATATATATATATATATATATATATATATATATATATATATATATATATATATATATATATATATATATATATATATATATATATATATATATATATATATATATATATATATATTTTAAAGGATTAAAAAAAATAATTTTGTTCATTTAATATATCAATAAAGGTAATAAAAGATGTTTTAATACTTAATTTCTTAATATTTTATAATTTATAATGTTTATTATTTATAATTTTTATTATTTATAATTCTCGAAACTTGTTAATTTTTACCCTTTCTAAAAATATAAAGGCGGATACGAAATCCACTCATTCGGCACATAAGTAATTTATTCAAGCGAGTTGTCGGTCAGTTTTCGTCGGTAAAACGAGGTGTCGGGCGAGCGGTCGGTCGGTTAGTTGGGAAAATGATCGGGCCCCCCTTTTATCTGCTCCTCAAGTGCCATAAAAATGGAATTTCGGGCGAGAGGAGCATAAATTCTAGCATTCAGTGACAGAGAAGAATGCTCAGGCAATTATTTCTCATTTTCTAGGGAAATATTACAAATTTTCCATGGATTTCCTCAGCGGTAATGGAAGACGAAGGAGTGAAATGGGAGGCTGCAATTGATGTTGCGAGAGATTGGGAAAAGATAAGGATTCGTGTCAAAGGGCGTGTGAGGAGGGAATGTGTTAAGGAGAGTGACAGAGTTGTGAGGAGGGAAGTTAAAAGAGGATGTCTTGACAGCTGAGAGCGGGTGGAACGTAAAGGATGTACCAAGAAATGTAACTTTGATAATCACCATGCGGTTAGAACTCTCTAAATATCTCTTTTAATACGTAAATATGAGAAAATATTCAAAGTATTTACTCTGCACGATTGTATATCAGAACAATTATTTATTTTATCGTTATCTTCCAAATGACTAAGATTTTTCATAATGGGAATCGTAATATCTGTAGGAAATTATAATATTTAGATTCTTTAAATAAAATATCCTTCTTTCATATTGTCTGTTTTTGTTGCTCACACTGTTTTATTGAGATGATTTTTATATTTCAAAAAAATGCTTTAATTACTTTTAGTAAAATATCATATCATCCTTTCAAGAATATTTTTGAGTTCAATCAAAACATTTTTAGATTGATTATCCGTATCCTTTGCATATCTTGCCATTTGCTTTTAATGGTTGAATAAATGCTGTTATCATAAAACTGAAATGAATTAGTACAAATTTTATCGAAGTACATGGTTCAATAAATTCGATGTCTTGAGTCCTTAATTAGTAAGCAATAAAACTAAATGATAAATGCATCAATTCATAATATCACTAAAAAATACCATTGCGTGATAAATATCATAAAATCGAGTTGTTGGTAATTATACTCTGCCATGAATTCACTCCGATCAATATCGACAAGCGAAGACATGCAAACAAATTTTAGTCTTATAAATACCTTGCTATCGCAGAGATCGTCCTATTTGATAAATTTCTGATGAAAATAATCTGATTTATCACGAAAGCAAGATCATGAAAGGGCAATTTCAAACTTCCATAATTACAATCTACTCGATGTTAATTTCCATGGTGACAATGAATGTGCTTCAGTGGTGACTATGTGAACACAAAAAATGCGATTCATTTTCAGTAAAAAAACAGTGCATACAACATTCCTGGAGGTAACTGTTGTTCTTAGCATACGCCTTCTTTTATGAAGAATCGATGTAGCAATCTAAAGCCGATCCTTGCGACATTAGACGAGATCTCAAAAAAAATGCTGATAAAATAAAAATCCCTGATCTGCAGTAAACGCAGGATGTGGGTTGAGATAAAAAAAGGTCAAAGTAGTGGAAGAAAAAGAATGAGAGGCATAATGCGGGCGGCGGTCAGAAAAAGAGGAGAAAGTAAGTTTGAAAATGGGAGGAGAACGCACGCAGAAAGTCGTGTAGATAGAAGTTCATTCAGATGACGTCCAATTCTTCTCTTAACATAGATACAATTATTGTTCTACAGCTCGTTTGAATCTAATATTACAGTTTCCTGCCCCTCTACGAAGCTTATTGTGATGGACTGAGATGTTGATAATGGGAACACTTCTTCCGTAATTGATAGACGGAAGGAATTCTTAGAATTCGGTGCGAATGCTATTTTTATTTGGAACGATTTTCAAAGGAAAGATTTCAAATAAAGTACTATACCACTGTCTCTTTATCCAAGGTTGTAGTGCTGATATGGGAAACATCCAGAGAGGAATTTCCACTCCGTTAAATATTACTATTCAGAGTTTAAAACTCAACCTAACGTTTAGCAGCACCATCAAATTACCCGGAGTATTTTTGCTTCAGAATGCGTGTATTTGGTTGAAATATTAAAACTAAACGATCAACTACTATTTAATATAAAGTTACGTTTATTTCTTCATTACATTATGAAACCATATTCTCTCACGGATTTGTTTTTGAATGCAAATATAAATTTCGGAATTACGTAATGATGATAATCGATTAGATTTGTACAAGATTTGATTATTATTTCAAGTTTTTTACACCAAAAATTTCAGCTTTCATATAAGCTATTTAAAATTTTTCTTAATTAATTTCAAAGAACTTGGCAAGATGAGGTGGAAATACTTATTTCCAATTTTCCTGAATATAAATTACTATAAAATGCTTTTAATCAGGTATTCCATCAACTTCGTCAATACATCCCACAACTTATGAAGTTTTTAATAATAGTTTATTTCGGTGTTCCATCTATGAAATATGACAACGCTACTCAGTGTTAAGAAATCCAAGTCTATTTTGCTCACAGTCACCTATATTTTTCAAAATATGATAGTTTCAGAATCTTGGCCGCATTCGAACATTCGAACTGTAACACGGGAACGCTGTTTTTATTCACAGTCATAAACAGACCTCATGTAAATGGTACGTACATATTCCGGTACAGTCACATAAATATTGCAATTCTTACTCATATTTCCTCGCAGCTTAGCAGCGATTTTTGATCCACCATAACGTCCAAAATAAAGCAAAAATCCAATGGATAAAGCACGGAGGAAGGGGATTATTTTTAGGGATAAACTTGCATGGGGAAAATGCTCGCCGATTACGAGCAATCGTAACAGTGTGACATTGAGTGACCGCACGGGATATGGCGTAGTTCCCGGTGAGGGGGCACGCCGGAGGCGGGAAAGAGTCATAAAAGCAAGGCGCATATAAAAAAGTCCTACCAAGCGTTATTTTTACGCCTCATTCATTTCTCTCGCATCGATAATGTATATTTATTCGTATTTTTATTCCGTCAGAAAAAGAGAGATTGGGCGAAGTAGAGAGATGAAGATAGAAAAAATAATAAATCGCAGTCCACACGTTCTTTTTTTCCGTTGGCAATAACTCTCTTTCGTATTGAAGTGAAATGGTGCGAGGAGAGTGCGATAAGCAGGAGACGCGCACCACCGATCACCTGATTCCATTATTTATTTTTACGGGAGTCTGTGTCAGCCAAAGGGATGAGGTCCACAATAAAATACGATCCCCACCGTTTAAATATTTAAAGTATTTTAACGTATTTGCCGAGATTCTGGAATGTTTTATGAATAGTCTGGATATTGCAAATCAGGGCCACGAGAATCCCTCATGATTGTCAAGTTTCACTTTTTGAATCGATAATGACGGCGGTTTTACAAGTAAATATTTATAACGAGAAGTGACGGAGTGTTCGTCAAACACAGGATGGACTGGGGGATAGGAGAGGCGGAGGATTCGATAGTTAGAAATCGACTCTATTTAGAATTATATCATTGCTCAATAGATCAATGTACGGAAATAATTCTTCTACCATCAGTTAAATTAATATAAAATAAAACTCCATAACCGTAATTTGTGCCAATTCTTTAAAACACATTGATTATTCAGTTGTAATTCGTAAAATATGAGGATGGCGGTGCACAAAACTCCCTCTTCAGAAGATTCTAAAAGAGAAAACCGTGCAACTCTTGGAATGTGTTTAAAAAATATTCACATAAAATTTGAACAAAAAAAGTAAAAATATGAAATTTAAGACTATTGAACATCCTGAATGAATTTCCAATGATACTTGTAAAGCAATCTTTTAAAGTATTTAGTGTAATATGAGCATATACGTTTCCGATCTTCTACTTCCGAATATATCCGGCTCTTATGCATAAAATATTTCCAACTTCTAGATTAGAGTTATAAAGAAAAACTTATATATCGCGATATTTGCGAGCAAAAAATGTCAAGTCTATATTTTTATATTCAGTGGGCTGAAACAAAATTTAATTTCCATCCAAAAGGACACAGATCTACATACCCTCTCTTGGAAAAATCCCAATTTTCCTTACAAATAGCCTCCATCAAGTGCGACACGCGTCAAACTCTCGTCGCTAGGGAATTTCCCGGAGCTACACCGCCCCCATATTAATAGTAAAAAAGGGCACAATTCCGACAGGTGAGCATAGAGGAGGAAACAAGGGTCTACGAATATGGGAGGCGTTAAGGGTCCAAAGGAAATGTTTGAATGGAAGGAGTTTTTTTCGGGAAATCGATCTGAAGTTTAGCAGAACGAACTCCGACCTGTGGTTCTCGCTGTACTTTCCTTCTAAGCATCCTTACCGAAATACTTTTATCGGGATCTTTCTCTTTAAGGTATTACTGCTCTCACACTTTTCTCTATTTTTAAATCCATTTATATTTTACTATTTTCTGATGATGACCTATCATTTTTCTATTCTTTCTTTCTTCGTTTTCTGAGTAACTATCCTTCACCTTCTTCTTGTACATTTTTGTTTCATACCTGTTGCTTCCACATTCATACGCAAACGAATTTTTTTGAATTCTTACTCTTTCATTTTAAAGTATTCTGAGATACAAAATTCATTATAAGACCTTTAAACTGTAATTTAAATACTCAGAAAAGATGCATAATTTGATAAATCATTGCATAGATCTTGCAATACAATTTCTTTTAATACAAGATATAATATATTCGTTTATCATTACAGAATAATGCTCTTCTCTCAATGTATATTTATTTGTGATAAAATCTTTGAATAAGGATATAAGGAAGGATATAAAAATCAGTATTTTAAACGTTGAATTTAGGACCAAAAACGTAAGAAAACTATTTTTATTTTGGCCATATCTATAATTAACACTATAGACTAAAAATTTTTGAAATATTCTATTATTATCGTCCACACAGAAGCATAATTTTTGTCAATAACTCCTGTCCCTTCCAAGAATAAGTTAGGAATGATTATTGGTATATCATTTGCCCAAGATTGCTGAAAATATTTCAGTTAAATCATGAAAATTATAAATAAAGTTTAATATCAAATTTGATTTAATTTATATACTATCTATTAATAATATATTATGTTATGATAAACATTATTCAAAATATTATATGATAAATACTATTCACTAAAATATTTTTGAGAATACGTACTTAACATACTTTATAATGAAATAGTCTTCAGTGGCCTCAATTTCTATTATTTGACGATACTCAGAAAGTATTGAGAGTATTTTTCATTAAAAATAAACTTTCGGAAATGATGAATATAGAATAAGAAGACTTCCAATGGACACAGAAATCTTTAAATTAATTCTGCACTTTTACAGTTATAAGTAATATTTTCTTATTTGATTCAGTATGATTTTTGTAAGCTTTCGAACTTGGGAAGTGAAAATCTGGCAATAGTTCTCTAAAGAAGGAATTCGAACCTTTACACCATGTTTTGCAGATTCTTATAGCTCACGTTCGCAAGCTCACTTTTTCTGCGCGAAGGATGGAAAATTCTCACCAACTCAAATGAAAAAGTTTCTCATCAAGAATTTCTCCAAACTTATTGAGTTATCTAAGAGTAAAAAGTATGGATTGAAAGAATATAAATTTTGACAGCTCAAGCATAATGGCAGCAGGGTCTCTGCATAACTCACACCCTACTTTCGAGGAAAGTTTTTTTATTTTTTCGGTGGAGTTTGTTAAGAGTACAATGGTAAAAATAAGGAAAGAAGACCGTTTGACCTACTTAACAAGTAAGAGAATGAATGAGTTCTAGAACGGGGAGAGAATGGGATGAAGGTAAAGGAAGGAAATGGTAGAATGAGTTATACCGAAACTTCCTTAGCCTTTGGCGTCCTCACTCATAACAACCCATCATTCCCCGAATTTTTCTAACATTTCATTCCATTCACATTGTTCTGATAGAAATTTTTTCGGATCACTCCTTCTCGCCTTTGACACAGTCGCGAGGCAACGGCTATTCTGCGACCTCTGACCTTTTCTAGGTTTTTCTTTGTCCTCTACCGTACTTCGATGATATTATAACAAATTTTCATAATTAGAATTTATAATAAAACTATCCATTTAACGGAAAATTTTCACAATATGGGTTTTTGAAAACAGCCATCTGGTAGAGAGCTCACGATATTACTTGTTTATTATTAATTTTCCTCCTGATCCATCTCCTCGAATCCTAATGTTCTGATTGGCAAATAGTGGTGTGCAGTTTTATATTCATATCAAGCTTAATATGCTATTATCCATCATAAGAATCTGTTTTAATCAGTCACTTGAACTATTTATCTTCACTAGTTTGAATTAGTAACGATATAAATTAAATGATTCCCTACATTATAAAAGATCCATATATTAATAAAATATTTAATATGGATATCTGAGTGCCAAATTTCTTCTTTTTTTATGAGACTATACATTTGACGATTCTATGGAAATCATTGCCAGAAAGATTCATAGAAAATTAGGCAAAGAGATTTCTTAAATTTACCTTTTTAATCCTTTCTTCTTTGAAAATAAAATTATTAAATTAAAAAGATATCTACATCTTTTAAATTTATATTTAGGAATCTACATTTTGTATGAGATGTTTATTTCATAGCCAGTCCTATCATCAAATAAGACGAACAAATAATGCGATATCCTTTGGAAATGATAGAACTTGAAAGATCAAAAATTACAAGAGATGTACCTAATTCTTCACAATTAAAGGTCACAACGAAGAGAGAGTCAAGAGCGTGCGTTTGAGGAAAAATCGAGAAAGGTGTGCGAGGAGAGGATTTGAAGAGAGTGGGTGTGTGGCTTTTAGAAGGAATGTCAGAAGATAGAAGTTTGTCATTTACAAAAGTCGTTAAAGTGAAGAGGAGCATGAATTATTTTCTGGAGGCGAAACGAAGGAGCGAAAGCGAACAATCCATTTTCTAGAATATTGAATCGAGAGAATCTGTTTTCACTATGGATCTTAAGGAAAGAAAAATTTTCTTACAGATCTCCTCTTACATTTCAGCTTAAGGGAATTCTCTTCCTTTTCGAAAGAGCGCTTCATTTACAAAAGGGTCTAATAAATTGGATAGGATGATTCGACAAAGTTTTTGTATGAAATATCTCGTTATTTAAATTAAGCCAACTAAAAACCTGCAAATCTTTTCAGTTGTTTGTTATAGCATTAATAGAAAACTTAATGTAATCGGCTATATTTAATGCTCGCGATAATAGGTTTTCATGAAGTTTAATTTTAGATATTTTTTGTCACTATAATCTTTTACTTGATAGAACAGTACAAAAACAGTCAGTCTTTACTCTATAGAAAACAAAATTCCAAATTAACTTCATTAATAATAACTAATTGAGATATGATATATTGATATTTTAGAAAATGATCATCTAATATTCTACAAGTGCAGATTTTATTTTTTACTGAACAGCCATGATGAAGCTTCGAAATATTCTTTCAAAAGAAAACTACTGTCTATGATTTTATTTTCTCCTTTATTAAAATTTGTTTATCACTTCCATATTTCCAGAAACAGAAATATTTAGAAATGCGTCGTTGCGTTAACATCGCTTCATGTAGTCGTTTATAGATGCAGTCACAATACAAATTAATCCAAATAAAAAAGAACGCTCTTATTTCTTAATTATTTAAAATATTTACTTCAGCAAACAGTTCTTTTATTTCACAAAAGACCATGGTTTCGACCCATTTCAAAGGGTCGTCTTCATCATAACTATGATCACTTTGTGGAATTCAAATCTTATTAAAATGTTAAATACGCCGATGGTGATAAATATTATAACGGGGACATGAACCGAACGGAAATTCCCTAGAACTTGTGAAGAAGGAAAACGAAAATCTTAGGGTATGATTTTCCTCAAAGTATTTTTGAAAGGAGTTGGTCGAAAAAATATCGGAAAGGGATTTCCCTTATAAAAAGGAGTCAAAAAGAGATTGGTGCTGCAGAAAGAATTACCTCTTTTGTTAAGGAAAAGTAGGGCTACTGAGTCCTTTGACGATAGAGGAAGATAGAGTTGAGGAAATAAATTCGCTGAAAAGAAAATAACTAAATCGTGCGCCTAACTCTTCGCCTCCATACAATTTTCTCCTTCGTCTGCGCTCCTGGGCGTTTTCCCATGTGGTTGCATAAGGAGAATCTGCGGGAATTAAACTGGGAAATCGGAATAACGGAAGGGCCGAGTGGTGGAGACCCTTTTTCAGCGTATGATCTGAATGGCTGTCCCAAAGGTCAATCACGAAGAGAAATCGGGCAGAGGTGTGTCGGAGGGAAGAGAGTGATTCTTGGAAAAGTAAACGTTGATGATGGAGGTGGAGATAGTCGCATTGCGGAACACAAGTAGTACGAAAAAGTTCTTTTGAATCCCAGGTGCATCGAAGGCTTATCTCACGTTAAGACATTGACATAGTGTATTTCAAGAAACGTAACCACCAGACATTAAACAGAATCCAGGAAAGTTGAAGCTGCGAGATTTAACTGATGTTCTTGGGAGAACTGTAAGCTGAGATTTTTATTCTTATTACAGATTCAGTCGAAAGTGTATGTGAGCAAATTGGGTTAAAGAATCTTTCGATCTCATTATATGATTTAATATAGGAATCTACATTACAAGACTCAAAATCGAGAAAAATTCCAAATTGAAGAAAAATAGCATAAAATCTCGAATTTTAAATAGTTATTTTAATTTTTTCAATTTGAAAAACTAATTTATAAAATTTATAAGTTAATGGAAATTAAAATCGAATAAAAGATGGAGCTGAACTGAATGATTTGATTATCTATTTTCGAATAGATAAAATGCAATGTAATCCCAAGGGAGATGTATTTTAGTTTAGTATTGGCTATGTTCCGATGAGCGATAGGGAATTAATGGGTAAGTGATAAGCGGAAAGTGTTGAAGGTCCCAAAGGCGTTTAATGCCGATGTGGGATAAAGAGAGGCCAAGAGTGAGGAGAAGAAGACCTCTAGTTCAAGGAGTAATTGAAATTAATTTATACATTATATATATATATATATATATATGAATAAATTAGAATATAAGTTTCTGTTGCTCAATACAACATAAAACTTTTATACCAAGTAATATTTTTGGAGCATTTTCTGCTATCTGGAAATGTTTTCGGTTAAATTAGAAAAAAGAATCTGTTAGATACAATTACCGGTAATCCTTATGCATTATACTCATTTTACCATCAATATACATCTAATATCAAGAAATTATTTAAATATATAACGAGATATTGCAGCGAAAATTATAATTTACTTACTTCATATGGATTAAAGGAAAATTAAAAAAGTATTGTGAGTTTAAGCATCGTTATCTGAGAAGCACGTTACTTCACTCAACAAAAATTACTGACCGTTAGACAATTGGGCAATTTTTTTCCTGTTATTTATAAATTCAGAAGTAAAATATAATAATTGTGTTAGAAACTTCTAAATTTGTACAAGTGTTTTGTGAAATAATTATCTTAAACTATCGCATAAATTTAAAAACTACGAGGTATTTCAAATAGGCAAAGATATTCCTTTGATATATTTTAGCACTTGAACAAATGATTTAAAATTGAACTTAAAACAAATGAGGACAAAAATACATTTTCGTTTTTGATATTCAAAATGTTTTTGTTCATATTATTATCTAAATTATAGAAAACATATTAATTGTTTGGGTTTAAAATTTCTTTGAAATGCTGTGAAATGCAATAAATGCAAAAAATGATGTAAAACGTGTCTGAAAGCGGCCGTCTGTTACGAATGAAATTTTCCTGGATATCCTTAATCCCTGTTGAAAGTGAAGATCTGGATGTTATTCGAACTGCAAATGAAAGACCAAACAGGCAAACAACGTGTCAATCAATACGTGTAAACAAAGCTAATCAAATCTAGGGATGACATACAACGAACAACTGCTCACTGAGCTGAATCGTTTACAGATTTTCCAAAATAAAGTCCAATCGATATGTCTTTTATTTGTTGTGTCACGATTAACCAACGTCAAATAAATAAAAATAAGTAATAAATTTGTAAAGGGAAAATATTGAGATTTTGGCTTCAGAGAAAAACTTCTACGTTTGATGAAGTTTATCCATCTTGGGCAGATGAAAATAAATAGCATCTAAGAAGAATACGATTATTCCGCTCCATTTTTGAACTTTTTGTTTTAATTTTATAATTGAAAAATTAAAGATGAGCTAAAGATTAAATATTAGCAGGACAATCCTTCTTAACAAACCATCTATCTGTTATAAACAATTTTATTGAGCAACTTATATTTATATAGCAATTTATATTTCTCAACCTCTTTTAACCATTTTGGTTTTAATTTTTAGTAAAAGTTAAAACTGAGGGGAAGCTAAAACTAAAATTGCAGTATATCATAGATTTTATATATTTTTAATTGTAACCGTTGAGATTCCAAGGATTTGCGTATTTATCGTTATATAAGCTCTGCAACTTCATAGGAGTCAGGAATGGTATCCCTCAAATTGTCTCGATTAAGAAATGGTAAAATGAAAATAATAGAGGCGAGAATTAATTCTTTTAAAAGTGCCAAGAAAAAAAATTAGAACGATGTATAAATATACTTCTTATTGTAAATAAGTACTTCCTTGGTTTATTATGGAAGTTCTACATTAAACAGAAAATTGGAAAAAGAAAGATAAAACACTTTAATTAACAATACCCGTGACTTTCCTTCACATCGTGACAAATCGTTGCATCTTTTTCGGATAGAAGTTTATGATGATGATTATGTTCATGATTTTGGCTGAAATATTTTCATCTACAATTTTACTCTACATATTTCAGATATTGATAAAGTTCATTGCACAAAGAAATGTAATATTGTATAAGAATAACGTGATTTTATTTTGTTATTTATAATCGCTCTCTATTGAATTTAAAGCTTCGAATATTGATTAGACAAAACATGTCCCTTGTAACAAGGCTGAAATTGATTTTAATCGGATACATGGAGAATAAATTAAAGTAATACGAAAACGTAAGGAATGTTATTTAAAAAAGGATGAATGAATGAAGCTCTCCGATATACTATCCGTATTTAAATCAAAACCACTATTGTATTAGGACACACGAAGAATCAGAAAATACGTTGTTAGTATGAGAACAACGAATAAGAGACACTATTATTCATAGAAAATGCGATTACATAATTACACGAGGTGTGCTCTGCATAAGGCAAGATAATCCTCAAAAGGAGATTCCTGAATTGAAATTGGATTGCAAATTACTCCACCGTAAATAACGGTTTACCTCCTTCCAAGCCACCAGATGAGGCGAGCACTTCTCTTGAGAGAAAATTCCCTCGAATATGAAGTACTCCCCGCGGCAGAACAAGTGTCGGCCCACTTCGATGTAAGCGAGTGATAAACTTAAATGCTGATGCAAGGGCTCCAAAATGCTGGATAAGGAAGAGATTGGCTTACCCAAGACGTCTCGGTAGAGGATAGTCAGGGAATGTGGTGGGAAGAAGGGGTGAAAGGAACTCGTGAGGTTACTGACGGATAAGTAAGGAGGCAGTTGTCGAGGTGAGGGATGGAATGTGGAGCGGAAATATAGAGATTAAGAGGATATGCTGAAGAGGAGAGAAACGTCAGCAACGCGGAGGATTTAGTTTCAATGGATGTGGTTTAAAGTATGGGAGGTGGATTTGCCCAGTGGGACGGGTTTTGCGGATCGGTTATTCCAACAGAGGACTATGATCATTTAGCAGTTAGAGCACGAGATACCTATGATAGCACGTGTGGTAGAAGTGGTATTTACGTCAAACGAAAATTATTTCTATTCTTACACTCATTGCCCATTAGACGATAAAAGTTTTAATTACTCTTTAAGCATTTGATTTCTTACAAAGAAAATGGATGAACCAGAAAGGAATGCCAGATAATATTTGTGTCAAATTCAAGATCGTCTATCTTTTTACTTATCAAATCGTATATTATTTCAAATAAATAAAAATTCAAATAAGTAACCAGGTTCACTGATCATTTAATTTTGTAGACCATTAATTCCTGAGAGAAATTAATGTTTTATCGATTCCTGTACTTAACTAATGGAGATACATTAAGATCAATCTATATTCTATCTTGGATTTAATGTATGTTTTGAATACTATTTATTACTAGTAATGGACTTAAAATGGATTTTGTATGGTTGCTGAAGAATTAAGCTCATGGGGTGATTAAGAAATTAAGTTATTCAAAATTAACTCTTTACAAAGAAGTCAACAAATGCCTATAAAATTGTCTGGTTGAAAAAATTATGGTTAAGAAAAAGTCAACTTATATACTACTCACAAAAGAGGAAAAAAATTCATCTCTATATTTATCAATTTATTGGAAGCTCTTGGTTTTCAAAACTAAAAGTAACTGTTTTTGCCTTCAATTTAGTCTGCTCTTCATGATTATGCGTGCTTCAGCAAATTCATTAATTAGAACGACTTAATACGAAGGAAACGAGCTCTTTGTTTACTACCTGTCAGCTTCTCTAAGGAAGATATCATCCACACTTCAACAATCCAATTACCTTGCAACCAATGAAAGTTTTGTCAACTTACTACAGAATTTTCTCCTTACTCATTCCATAGATAAGTTAGATTTAAAGGTTTTAGAGGAATATCTAAAATGTTAGCGCATTGAAAATAGGAGCCCAAGAACGCACTTTGCGAGGAAGCCTAGTGTTGGCCTAGTGCATCTAGTAATTGTGCCGCGTCAGGGAATTCAAACTGGCAAACTACCACAATTACGCTTGACGTTCCACTGAAGTGCGCGTTGCAGCTTAAGACGCCTAGTTTCAGAGCTTCATATCATAGCAAATGCGTCTTAAGCCTAAACCTTTATTCTTACGTCGCATTTTCTTAGCAGCAATTGTATCGACTCGAGAACATTTTTATTTCTTAACTTTTAATTATCTAATGACTAATAGTTTTTACTTATTCGTTATCAGATAGTGTATATTCCATTTCGATAATCTGCAACTAATGAGATTTAAATATCAAAGCAACTCCTTAAAGTAAAATAGATGTACATATATAAATTTAATCGTTTTAAAAATATTTTCTTCGTATGAATTGAGCGTGCACAATAGGAGTTTGGAATCAACGAGATTTCCTGGTAAAAGATACATAAAAGATGAAACTCCTCAAATGAAAAAGCTAAAATTCTAAAAATCCAGTGATTTGTTGGACATGCATTTTGGCATAGAGGAAGGGTCACGGGAAATAAGGTTTCTCCAACTTAGGGCATCCACAGACAGAGGGAGAGGAATTTGTTGAGAGACAATGAGGAGAAGGAATGTTGGTGGAGTATTTGGAAGGATATCCCAATTGGGGCAGCACAACTGGAAGAAGACCAAATGATGTCGTTATTTAGAGGGAAGGTAGTAACGCGTGAAGTGGACTTGGCTGACAGAGTGTATTGGTGAAAGGAGCATTCGGGTGGATACGTGAAACTAAGGAATTTGCTAGAAAGACAGCAATTGCCGGACTATATTTAATCTAAAGGTTAAAATACACGATTTATTTGAATATTATGAGATGTGAAAATTTTACGAAAACTCTTGATTTTTTGAAATTTTAAGCAATAAAACTAGAAACTGTAGTCTAGAAGTCCTTAATTAAAACAGAATTATTTGGGATCATATAATCCGTAATCATTATTTCTTATTAGGAAATGTATTTAAATTACAAGAAGGGTATTCTAGGTGAATAGACAAATGTTATCGTTTGTGTCTAACTAAGGTATGAAAATCTCAATATGATTGACTTAATATAATTTCCGAAGTTATATTATTGATCTGGTGTGTTTGCAATCTTCAATTACAAGTCATCAAGGGAAATTAAGTTCGTATGAACACTAACATTTAATTCTTTAACAAATCGAAAACCGTAAATTTGACTATTTAATGTTTGAATTAAACTTTTTTGTGGAATATTTATAATTACGAGAGTTTTATTATTTATCAACCATTAAATTAGTGTAGAGGTCATTCTCATTGCAAGTGATGAGCTCATTAAATCCCACGGGCCCTGTATGGGTCGTTTGGGACGCATTCCGCGAGAATGGTACTGATGGGAAATGAAAGGTGTAAAATAAAAGTTAAACGAAGTGTTAAATAACTCTTATTTTGATAGCTAAAGAAACTTTTGGACCATGGAAATGCAATCAATCAAAATATTCCCTAATCTAGATTTCGGCGGACACAAAGGGAAGATGTCCTTCCATTAAGGGGGGACGCGATGCTTAAAGCACAATCGCCGATTCTCCGTTGACCACTGAGGAGATGTGTCTCTGTCGCCGGCGGAGGAACTTCCTTCACTTTGTCTTCACCCAAACACTCTTCCGCAGATGGGACAGCTTACAAATCATCCCTGATGAGTGCAATATCCTCCAATTATTCCCTCGACATTTTGAAAATGTTCAACTATCGCAGTAATTTATAAGGCCAATATGAACAGCAGATGATGTTAGGAAAGTTTTCCAAAATATTGCTAGCTTAATGTGATATCTTTTCTTCATGAGAATGTAAGAGGTTGAACAGGATGAAAAAATTATTACAAAAGTATTGTTATAATATTTTGCTACAATTTTAGAACTCAATACTGCAACTTGTCCAAATACATTGTTCTATACAGTAATTTTAAATTCCGTCCAGAAGTATTAATTATTTTTTAATCCAATATTTATTGCCTATATTAAAATTTCTAATAAATATTACACCTATAAATTAATCTTTAAATAACTAAAAATATTAGATAGTACTATTGTTCTTACTATAAAACATAAAGATTATTAGAATTAATCTAAATATGTTAATATAGTTCATTAAAAGGGTTATTATCATTTTCATTAATTTTAAATTCTGATAACTGACCTAAGTCAGGTATTACTGTTTTATTTGGGGTTTCGAATCATTTGCTATTATTTCTGGCGTTGAAGTGTGGCACGAGACGCTATTGGTTTAATTCTTATGATCATTACTTCATTTGGGTTAGAAAAATCTCTTCTAAATGCGTAATATTAATTAAAAGCCACAGTTATGTATTCATGCGAGCCTTCTCGGTAGATTGAAAACAAGGGAGATTCGCACACTGATGACGTAGAATTAGAAGACCCGACATTGTTAAGTCCTCTCTCCTTTGCGCCTCAAGCGACGGACAAGCATATATTCAAACAAGGACTAGGTGGGAGGAAGCATAAAATATGGTAAATAGAGATGTGGTATTAGACGGTGTTGAGAAGAGGAACGGGAGGTTGAAGAAATGAGGCAAAAAAACGTAGGGAGATAAGGAGTTAGAGAGTGGGAAAATGGGAGGGAACAAAAACAAATGAATAAAGAAGGCGACTAAAAGAATGAAGCGTCGTCCTTGGATTTGCATAAGGAAATTAAGTATTCATGGAAAGTAACGCGGGCCTAACACGGCGTGTTATTGTAGGGACATTTCAGTGGAAGAAAGGAGATGATGGGGCAGAAGAAGGAGAAGTCCACTAATGATTGAATAATAAGGAGATGGGGAACATGGATTACGGTGCTACTCGGAAAGTAGAAAAACAGAAACGGAAAGACGGAGTACTCAAGAAATGCCGTTGTTTTTGAGAGAAAATGCCGTTCACTCACAAAATGATATGTAAATACCACCATATTCAAGGAATTAACTGGAAAGGAAAAAACTGACTCTCATATCGTGATGGATGGACTCCAAGAAGGAAATGCAGAATAAGAAAGTCTTAGAATGTGAATTCTTATATAATAGAAACATTTAACGAGCGGGAGAATAGTTTATGCAGGATATTTTTTTGATAGACCGAGTTGGCATCGTGTGGCTCCTTCGAGTATTAATGTGCTCTGATGAAGAAGAAAACGGTGTTTCATTATCTCATTACTGCAATGGCTGACTGATGAGTTGCATTAACATCTCTATCGCGAATTAGGGCATCGGTTTTTACCCTGAGTGCATGATTATTTTAGGATCCATTAGGATTTTATCCAAATTTTTTGTTGGAAATGTTATTAAAACGATTGAATCATTAAAATAAATGAACGATCTAATTTAAAAAGGTTAAAATGATATTTCCTTAATAATAAGCATTGTAATGCAACTTCTAATCCGATATAAGGATAGGAATAGGAAATTTTCTGGAAATTAGTAATTAATGGTTTGGAAATTTTGTAAGCTCGAATTTGTTATCCTAAACATTGTCTTATCATTATCTCGATCTGTTATATTAATTTTTAAGCTTTGATTATGCGTGCAAGATTAAAATATATACATACATATACGTATTAAAAGCGGTATGTTATGAATTTGTTAGGCTATTTTACTAAATAAAATTAAATTGAAATTTAGAAGTTCACTTTTATGGCTCATTCTTAAAGGAAATTATATCTAAACATAATTTGTCTTTATCATTGCAATTGAAATCAATCCGTTCGAATTTCAAAATGGTCAAAATCTTCTTAGAATTAGTAGTAGTCCCCTTAGCGTTGAGTGATAAGGTGACAAATTATGGAAGAAATACAAATGAAGGATTGCGAGATAAGAAGTTGAAAGAGATGTATGCGAACACAAGGCGTATAAATAATTAAAAAACGAGTAATAAAAGTGGTTTACTAAATACATAACAGGAAATGTCCTTAGGGTGGACCGTATTTTGTAAAAATAGTAGAAGCTGAAAATGACCTTATCAAAGAATAGAGGAAGAATAAGAAAAGGAAATGATAAAACCAAAAAGAAAATGTTACATCCAGTATTAGTTCGGTCGATATGTTACTTGTGATGTCTTATATGAAGAGGACCAAAGATAAGTTGAAGATGGTAGATGCATACCAATGGTTTATAGAATAGATACGTCAGAACTTCAATTTATTAAAGGACCATATAAAATAGAACGAATTACAAGACTCTAAAATGAAGAATAAATTGAAAGAGATGGTTGCACTACAAATGGCACTAAACTACAGGCTAAAATAAATACGATGGATTAAAATTAATATGAAAACTTGTAAAAAATATATATTCCTAAGAGAAATAACTTTCACTGTTGATTCTTAAAGTGTATTTTTTCCATTTCATTGTTTTGATGTTTTTGCTAAGTATACCATCGAACGCACGAAAGAAGAGATGCAAATTTACAAAACAAAGAACTTTTTCAATTTCTTTTCATAAAAATTAATATTGCTCGCGAGTTTTTACTTTAACTTTTATTACAAAATTAAGACTGTACGAGAAATAAATTCGTAAAATTGTAAATTTATATTATAATCATAATTATGATAAAGGTCAAAGTATCAATAATAATTGGGAGAAGAAATTAAACTTATTCAATTTTTCCTTCTTTAAAGCTATTTGAATCTGAGTTGGAAAAATAAATTTGAAGTAAATGTTCTTAAAATTTTATTTGAAATTTTAAATTAAGAACCCTTCAAATACTTTGGGCTCTCTCAAACACGTTTTCTGCTTAAAAGATGATAAAATGTAAAGAAACAAAAAGGACCAACAAGAGGTAAAGAAGTCGTTTTAGTTTCTGATCTATTAATATCATTATTGATTCTATTTTTGATGTTGAAAGTTAGAATGAGTCACAATGCGTTATTCATACAAGTTGCTTTTAATAGAACGTTTCACTCTATCTCGAGTATAACTCTATCTAGTGTTTGAGATGTATTCTGCAAATGATGCATCCTACATAAGCTAATAAAAATAATCCTCTAAAACTCTGTAATAGCCCTTGACCTATCTAACTCACGAGAATCTCCCTTAATTGATGAGACTTTCTGAATCATGTGTCACATGGAATCTCAAGAGCCTTAATGACGTCAGAAGTAATGCCGCTTATAAAAAATTCTTTTCAAAACTGACCATCTCTCATCAAGCAAATCGCTTCATTTAACGCTTGATCTCTCTTTCTTGTCCCTAGCCCGGGATATAATCATCGCTAATTAAGGGAAAATAAAAGGTCGAATCAAAGAGGGAAAATCTTTTTATTTTGCAAATTCGCGCTCCGTAAATACCCACGAACAATCTGTATCCCGTTCTCGGCTCCCATCGCTAATTAGCCAATCCTTCCGTTTTTACATGCTTTTCTTTCGCTAACCCAATTTCTCTTTCTCCCTAACAAAGAGCGTGATGAATTACTCGGACGGAAGGGATGGCAAATAACGGAGGAAGACATGTTAAATGGAGATGAAAAGAGGGGCTAGCGTCTTCTATTGAATTTGAGGGAAGATACAAAGAATAAGGGAGAATTGGTTTGGAAAGGATGAAATGGCCGCGAAAGATGAGAGAGAATATGATGGCTAAAAAGAAAATGAATGTTTAATTATGCAATAAATAAGGCTGTTTGTTTTTAGGAATTAATCTGGAGAGAAAATATATGTAGAAATAAAGAAACGTCAGAGTTTGTGATACACCGAATAAAATGGTTATTGAAATGAATATTAAAGAATTTAAATTTCGAATTGATTAATCAATAATTTCCAACAAAATATAATAATATATAATAATATTCTTTTCGATTACGAATAGGTTTCGTAATCAAAATGGAAATATAATGCGTGTTTTGTGTTGAAAAATTCAAATGAATACTATAAATACATCCATTATAATTCCACCCTCCGGGTTCAACGACTTTCCCATCTAGAATAAAGAAATCAACTGGCTATCGCAAGCGAACTGCTCTCGCATTGTTTCCAAAAGAGCGAATGGGATCAAAAAGGAGAAACCTGTCATAAATATACATGCGTGCGAGTGCGTCCGCGGGTGCATGTTTTATTTGCTAGTTTCCTCAACGACGAAGGGAGAAGACATATTATGCAAATTGCCTTCCTTCCATGCATTACCCTTACGGACCTTTCTCCCCTCCAAAACCCCTGTCCTCTCGTGTATACAAACCCTCCTTCCTTCTCATCCTGGAAGAGAGGATAGATGGTAAAGATCCATCGGGACCAAAGGTAAAGTATTTTTACTCCTTTTCCCCATTCTCTCTCCTTTGTCTTTGCTGCACTATAAAGCAGCTATTTCAACTTTGTATTCCCATCAGCATTTTCATCTCACATGTTCTATTCCACTATTCTTCTTAAGGTGATTTTCTTTCTATACCCCTCTTTCCACTTATCCTTTTTTAAAATGCTGAAAATATTCCCTTTTTTTCAATTTTTTGTGTTATTTCCAAGAATCGATTTTTTAATACGATCTAATCTGAGAAAACTAGTTATCTCATCCATACATTGAAATTAAAGTATAAGATCCTGTTCTCAAAAGTTTGGTTATATATATTAATTCCATAATAATTATATTTATAAGTTGATTTATCTCAAATATTTTCGTTCATTATAAGACTAAGATACATTTAGCAATAACGGAAACCAAAAAACAGCGATATAAGAATGTTTGGAGAATTTACTGAAGGATTGTGATAATTACCTCCTAAAATTTTATTTTTCTAAAATAAATTGTGATTTTAAAGAAATAAGAATCGAATAATATGACTTTACTTAAAAAGCTTCTCTAGCACTGAAAATTTTCGTAATTATTCAATCGAGAATTGATACACATCGAAATCCAGATAATATTTGCTGACAGAACGCGTAAAAATAATAAAGTAGAATGATTATAACCCAAATGACATGAAATGAATTTAAAAATCAAGCTATAATTTGCATTTAAGTATAATTTCTATCAGTTTTGCAACATTCCTGACCTTTTCTGCTCTCCTTTGTATACAATAGCCCCCAATTGTTACCTTTCATTAGTTCATGTATCATTATCTTGTTCCTTTCCCGTCACCTTGTTGTCGTAGCGTGTAGTACCACGTCTTTCATTTCCTTCCTCGTCCTGACCGACTTACTTTCACCGCCTTCCGCGGACATCTCCTTGCTCTCTCCACTTTATCTTCCTTGTGGCCTCCCACTGTGGCCGAACAGAATGAATTCCAAATGCGTAGGCTGCTTGGAAGAGCGGAAAACTGTTCCACTTTACTGCAGTTCGTAAGGACGTTACCTGGCTGCTTTGCTGTTGTAAAGCGGTTCACGCATGGGAAGTTGCTAAAAGCAACTCCTTTATGGCGTATATGACGTGTATGCTCCTAGGCAGTGCGTTTGAAAAATCCTGGAAGAGGAAACTGAAGTTGTTTGTTAGCTACACATGGATCTATCTTCTATCGTAACGTTTGATTAAAAGGTCCAATCTTTTCAAATTCAAGTTTACGGGAGGAGAATACAAAGTTTGGAAATATCCGTGTGGACTTATCGAATGATTGATGTTGAGATTTACCTTTTCGTTTGACTGGATCTCGATTATCAATTTTAATTATTCACCCACACAGTAACGAGATATTGAAATGATTCTTGTTCGAATCATTCAGTTTTAAATTTTCAATTTAAAATATATGGAGCCTGTTATTATTACTAAAAAATTACTCTACGGCAAAACCTCACTTTAAGTTAACCTATTAAAATAATGTGAAATTTCAGCATAATTATTGTGTTTCGATTAACTTATTAAACGAGTTTCTTCCACCAAACGTTCTTTTAGTGATTTATAAATTAAAATATTTAGGTTCAAAGAGGATTTGGATGGAATTGTTTGAAGAATTAATTAACCATTAAAAATTTCCTTCTTTTATCAGAATAGATGCTTTGATTCAGCTGTAGAAATAATTAAATTAGCTAGGAATGCATCCTTTATCCACCATATTTCGTAAATCTTGATGGTTTATGGAAATTAGAGAATCTAAAAAAAGTGGATTCAATACCACTAAATCTTCCAAATATTCTTAAAAATTACTCTTTGCGAGCAGTTGCTAAAGAATCAATGAATTTTTTCATTCTAAAAGAAATTATTCATACATTTAATTTTCTTCACCCAATCCCACGTCTGCGAATAGGAATGAAATCAAATACTTGCCATCTTTAAACCTCGACCTTCGTTATGGAACTAACGGAAAACAAACGAATTGTGATGCACGAAAAAGTAGAGGATCAGAGCAAAGCGGACGATATTCAATTTTTTCGAAAATGCCGGATTTCTCGCAACGTATTTAGGAATGGGAATAGGAATAATTCCTCAATAGGAATGGGAAGGCCAAAAACAAAATGGTTCGACTACTAAAAGCGAACCTCAGGCGTATGGTTTTTGCTGCAAAATCCATAGATTCACGTGGTCCAGATGTGTGACGATGAGGCGGTAGATAAATAGAAGATGGAAGGAGATAAGAAGGAATCATCAAGCGACTGACCTAGGTGACGACATGCATGGGTTGTTTGTCCCTATGGATTAATGGATTTTCCACCTCCATAGAATTCACTCTCTTAGTTTACCCTCTGCATTTGCTTCTTTAACCGTCCCTCAGACTGCTAATCAAACGTGCTGCATTCACTGTGAAAAGGGAGCAAAAGGGAGGTTTCAATTGGGTCACGTGTCCATTCTCTTTCCTTTCTTTGCTCTTAGACTCCTTACTGTTTATTAGATCTCCGTTTTCTTTAGCTCCCACTATTCTAATATTTTCATGTGTTATATCCCTAACACTCTAAAGAGATATGGGTGTTAGTGTTTTTCGTATTTTCCTTTAAATGTGTGCATTATATTCTTTATAGCATTTCTTTTCATTATTGAAATCACATCAAAGAATCGAATCAATAACATAGATATGTTTGAATTTTTGCAATTTACAGTTTGTTTAATATATTAAAGTCTACTTTTCCGTCCGAAAAACTCTTATCATTTTTTGATTTCTACATTCTGTTTCATTTCGAAATAAATTTTTCTTGCATGATTTCAAATAAACCTACCTATTATGCTTTATGTAGTTAAACCTTAGTTATTAATTATATGAAAATAAACTGATAGGTAACAGAGTATTTACGAAAGATATTTGGTTAAAACTTCTGAATGTTATTAAACCGAAAGAGATAAGTAAATGACTCCGAAATGTGCAAAAGTACTCAAAAAGGAAGTAAATAATACGATGAAAAGAAAAGATGAAAAAGTAAGAAATTTAAAGGATTGAAACTATTTAATTAACCTTAATATCTCTTGATTTCATACCTTATGTTATGATTTTGATGGAATAGAACTGCTTAACTGATGAAACCAAGGGAAAAAGAGTAAAATAACTTTTACTTTTCTGATGAATAATGAATAAAGAAGCAGAGTTTAGCACGGGAAATTAAATATAGAAATAGGGAAGGTAAGAATATAAAAGAATGGAGAAGATGGAGAGTGGAAATGTAGAATGCGTATGTCTCATTACAATGCGACTCACGCAAGACCAAAGAAAGTTAACAGGTGAAAATAAAGCGGAGAAGTCGCTGTTTCCTATTTTTATTCTTTTTCTTGCAGCAGTTGCGTTTTTCTTCCATCTTTTCCCTGACCACGTCCTCAGCTAAAAGAGAGTTAAGTTGGGATAGCGCTGATGAATGAAAACCTCCATTTTCTCTGCCTTTTATATCTTCGAAACTCTCTGACCTCTGTGTATATTTCGCAGGGAAAGGTCAAGTGGGCGGACGTGCGAGTGTCAAAGTTGGAAATATTTTCATGCACTCGCGCGGATACACGCCACTGTGCACGCACACTAATCTTCCATTACAATTGTACACAGAGTTTCATTATGTGTCCGGAGCAACGCTTTTGAGAGGCAGAGCAAATTGGACTCCGTCGTAGTTGATTCAGATTTATCGAGACTTTAATTAATAAAGAGGCGAATATGCAGGAAATCCCTGAGTGGCTGCACTCTCTGTTTTGAAGGGAAGAACGGAAGGACGAGCTTTGAGAGAGTTGTCTGAATTTTCCCCAGATTTCTTCTTTTGAGTTTGCGATTATTTGAATTAAAGTCTCAATTCAAGGAATATAAACTTTTGATTTTCTAAAAAATTCTAAAAAACAAGAAATTCAACGACGGAGGAAGTGGCATTGCGAAAAGAAGCTGTTTCGATATTGAAAGATTTTGAAATGCCACAGAACGTCTACAATCAGTGCGGGCCAGCCGCACTTGTGGAGTACAAAACTAACGTACCTTCAACTTACAGACTTCTCAAATATTTTATTTAAATATTTTACTAACGCACTGCTTCACAGACGATAAATAAATACAAAAAGTTGTTTTTTCATCATCATGGCTCCACGCGTTTCCCGGAATAAAGATATTTATTTTATTCATCCGTCATTTTTCAGGGATAAAAACTTTTATTTGCATTTCGTTCCCAAACACTGGCTGGATTATATTTGATTAAGGGAGGCAGGATATCCTCTTCAGAATTTGTTCACGTGCAGCGAAAAGAGAAACAAGAAAATATAACGCGATCACTCTTTCGGCAAACAAATAACTTTCTCGTAGAATCTCGCCAACACATGAAATAATAAAGCCCAGCGTGGTATTTAAATCAGCTGCACACTCGAGCAAACACGGTATGCAATTTGGTTTAACGTTCTCGTACCGCAACATTTGCGCCTGGATCGCCGCTGCAAAAACCTTAAAAAAGCTCGCGTTCAACAATAATCGACCCATAACGTAGCAAACTGTGCTGTCCGAACAGTTGGGAGGATTAGAAGTTAGCACAATCACTGCCTCCTTCCGTTCTCTGCGAGGATTAGGGAAGTAGTTCCACGGATCTGCGCTGGTAGCGCTGCGAGAGAAGGAGTTGGGGGACACATTTGAATGCAAGGGAACACGATCACGTGCTCCTGGGGCACACAACGTGTTTAAAAATTTAATTTCTTTCGCTTGAAAACTACCGTGTTAACTCGGGGGAGCGAAAAAGAGTGAAACTTGGAATGCCCAGGACGTGCAATTACGGGCGAGAGGTAAGGATGGCAGAGCATAAGTGGGTGGGAGAAATGGCTAGTAACACATGTGTGAGAGGAAAAAGAAGGTGATGATGTGGGTTAGAAGGTGTCCATATGTGAGGGAAGAAAGAGGGAGTGAGATACAAAGAAAAAACAAACTTTTGAGTTTATTTAAAGTAAAAATAATCACTCTTCATGTCTCACGTTGTAAGTGGAACACTCAATAAGAGTGATCAAAATGAGTAGGAATGGATTGGGAGAAAATTCTATCTTGATTGAGTGTAAGAAGGAAGTTCCTTAGCCCTGAATGATTTTCTTTCAAAGTTATTGTTTTCAATCGAATATGTTTAATATATATCTAAAATATATTGGAGCCCATTTATGACATTATTACCGAATTATAACATAAATTAACTTCTTGAATGATTTAGATAAGGGTCCCTAAAATGTACGGCTAATTGCTCCAAATAAGGTTTAGAAAATTAGAATTACTATCTTCAGTAGTCTTCAACTATCCTAAGATACGGTTAGTCTTTCTCTAGTTAGAGGTTGTCTTAGTTCTAACAAAATTTTGGTGGAAAAATATTATTTTCTAAGCCGTTATGGAGTTTCACGAAGTGACGGCTTCGTCGATTGATATTTTTCTAAAAATCCATCGCTCCTTTAGTATTATAAATTTACTTTCATAATCATATTATTTTATCATTTAAGTATTATTGTAAGAGGTTCAAATCTATTTCATTAGCATAAGATATTTTTGCACTGAAGCAATGTAATATGATTTTAAAACATTAAGATGTTAAGACCTCTTTGAGAAGATGTCTCTTTGAAGACATTCATCTTCTTGGTTGTTCGAGTTGAATGGTTGATTACGATTTGTATCCTCTTATATGGAAAAGGAAATTCCATGAAAATCGATAAAAACTAATACACATGACATAGAATAATGGGTAAACATCCAATTAGAGAGATGCACACGGACTTCCTAAATGTTTACAAGGAATTCAATCGTTAGAATTGTGTACAGCATTTATTTCTCTTATCTTCTTTTCCTCTTTTCTTGTGCACCTGTGGCACAAATAAAATGAAATTTCGCTTCTTATGTGGGAAATTGTATTTAGAGTAACATCTTTATAAATGGCTACTTTAAGCAGTAAAATAATATGCTATACAAAATGTACAAGGTGTACAAAATATGTCGCTCTTGAGGAAGCGCCTGTTTTAATTATTTCTCAATAGCAGCATGTATTATAAATAGGACTTCAGGATTTAATATAATCCATCCCACGGAAACGTAATTTATGGAAGAGATTCTGCGGGAAAAGAGGAAACGAAAGGATTTTAAGATACTTTAAGAGATTATGGGTTTTCATTTTGCCTCGGATGCTACCTCCCGGAAAAAAGAATTTTCCGTTCTTAAGCGTGTGAAAATTGTTGCGTGGAAAGATGCAGGCATTTCCTCAAAATATTTGTATTAGAAGAAATGTGAATTGTGAATAAGAGGACGGAACTTATCGATTCTGACTCTCTCATTTCAGAGATACGAGCGATGTTCATTTCTATTGAGCTTTTTTCCCATTTTATCCGCCCTCGTTCTCTCTGACCTACTATTCCACTGTTCGTTAAAATAATCTTTTCTTCATGACGTCACCCATTCTACGCGAAGCCAAAAATAATGAAACGGTAAGAGTATGTCAAAAGATATTTTCTTTGTACCAAGGCCTTAATTCTTGCGATGTTACTGCAAAGGGTGGTCGTTTGAAATACATTAGCCACTGTCGTGTGGCTTAACGTCGGTGCCTGAAAAATATCGATTTTTATAGCAGGTGGTTGCAGGATACAGGTGGCCTTAAAGGCAAAAGAATGCTAGAATTTCATACATCTCGTTGAATGAAGTATTTAATGGGACTTTTCTTAGAGGAAATTTATCATTTACTTATATGTCACTTATGTGGATCATGAACGATGAATCTAAGAATAGCTTTATGATGATTAATTTTAAACTAGACGCGGCTTCTTGAAGGTGGTTAAATAAATTAATATTTATTCTACCTGGCATTTAAAAGGTATTTGCATTTTATGTGAAAAATTAAAATAAATTAATACTTATATATCTATTAGTCAATATATATTCAAATAACAGCATGGACTGAATGTGCTGGATTTGCACTCGATTATTATTTACAGAACATTTCATTGATGATTGCCAATAGTTTTACCATTGTTTGACTCCAGAAAAACGAACCGGGAAGATAAGAACAAATTTCATTAGGAAAACCGTAGGAATAGGTTAAATCCATTTCCTCACATCAAACATAAAATATCTCGAAATTAATCTAAAGAACGTAGGAAGGACTATACTCTAAAGAAGATATTTTTGATTCAAGGCAATAAATACGAATCAAGTTTTCCTGGAAAGACTCTTTGTTGTACACAGTAATACCTAAAGTAATTATTTCTTAGTTTTCGAAAATGCTCTCAGATATTTCAGCTCTATATATAGAGGCAAAATAGAATTACGATCCGTTCTGATTCTAAGAAAATATTTCAAGTCTTTGGATAACATTCGTAGAATCTCTTTCATTTATAAAATTTGCTTTGATTTTCGAATATGCTTCTACTACATTTCAAAATTTTACTTTGAATTCAATATTTACAAAATACATATTGTGACTCTGATTAATATCGCTCAACACAAGTATACGAAAAAAATTCTCGTTCTAAAGAACGCCCCGGAAATATTTCTCAATCCTTTTAATTTGTTTGATTCAGAAGAAATAAATATCCCAGAGGCTTACTAAAGAGCAGTCCTGTTGTGTTTCGAATGTTCAATTGTTAAAAGATACATATGGTTAACATTTATGCGTTTAAATATTTTACAAAATATTAGAATTTCTGTAAATATCTAGCTCCCGGAATTCCTTCAATTTCCCTTCATATTTTCTAATATAATAAAGGTCTGTTCATTTACTTTGATGTTACAACAATTCCAAACGATTTTTTGTTCTTTTAAATCGATGAGAAATAAAAATATGTGGTATTTAATATAATAAATACATCATACTTGCAAATTAAACGTAAAAATCCTTTCCTTGTTGCTTCTATTCATTGTTTACATATTCTCAATTAATAACTGTAATACATTTGAAAAAAGAGAATTTTACCTAACCATAAAAAGAACTTGGTATAAATTTTAAGACAATTCTTTGTTTAGTTCCTTCCATTTTTTTGTGCGTGCAATGCATTGATAAATGAATGTTCAAGGCTCAAACTATGAACAGCTGTAAAGATAAAGGACGCTGAGTTGATAAGATAACTTTCACAAAGAACTGAATAAGAATGGAAGGATATGCTGAGGAATGAACGAAAATTACATGAATTAAAAGGAGATATAACTTAGTGGGAAGAGATTTTGAGATAAGACGGAACAAAGGTTTTGGAAGGGAAAAAGGGATGCAGAATTAAAGAGCATTGAAGCAGCTAAGATAGAGAAGAAAGACGAAAGTAAAACGGGGATTTCAGAGGTGGTAATGCAGATGGAAACAGATACGGAAATGAGAGAGCTCTTGACTAAGGCAAAATATAGACCGAGATTTATTTTACTTTACGGAGAAGGGAAATGGATAAAATTCAGAGAATGCGTCTGTATTGATATTTCTTGTAAATTAATGCAGCTCTATTCTGGATACGTCATATTTATACTAAAACTCAATACTGTATGGTTAATATTTTGAAATGAAGTTAAAGATAATGAAAATCACTGAATAAACAAACAAATATCTTTTTATCATACATATTTTAAAATTCGCATGCTTACAATATATAGAATATTCTATGCTAGGACGTTTTAATGAAACATGATATTGATTGTACACTCACCTCAGATATAGAAAATGGTATCGATAATTTTTCTTTGTCATCTATTCCTATTCATTTCATGATTAGATACCATTTCGTATTTCATAATAAAACCTTATGCAATCAAATTTATTTATAATAATAAATAAGTAGACTAAAGCTGTAATAAAATTTGTTACAGGATGATCTTGATTGCGTTCCCCACACTCCTTATATATATATATATATATATATATATATATATATATATATATATATATATATATATATGACAGGATAACGTTTAAATGTGAATTAAATATGTGATATTTAATGTATAGATTTGTACAGATCTATTTTATAGATTTTTTCTCGGTAAGAATTTTTGTTCCAATAATTGTATACTTCTCCAATTACATTTTATAGATTGATTGGAAAATATTATATAATATTTAATTTTAGTATTGTTCTTCTCAAACTGATTATCTCAAGATTCAGTAACACTCATTGAGATAATAAACGATAAAAGTAGAAAAATATTCTTGGCTGACGTAATTTTGTAAGATAAAACTATTTTCTATGAATTAAAATTATTTCAGTTTGGCAATATTTTCACGTGGCTATTATTTTCATCGAAAATTAACGCGATTTCATATAAAATTACAATTCATTCGGAAATATTATCGTAATAGTCTCATTACAACCGAGCGTAAATAATTGAAATTTTTCTCGTATGTTTATGAAGTGAGACGAACGTTAATGAAAGCAAAAAATGAGAAAAGGAAGCGGAGAGAAGACGTGATAAGAGAGGAAGATGCACGTCGCTAGTTGATGACCTCCGCAAAACCGCGCTGTAATTAAGCGATGGACGGAAGCATTCCCTTCCACGTCCTTTGTAGAATGTCGTGCGAATGCGCCGTTGGATGGAACACGAGGAGGAAGAAATGCACGTAGAATATATTGATGAGGAAAGTAAATGGACAAGAGGAGTTTGCAATTTAGAAAAGGGGTAAAATCCATTGCGGGATAAGGAAAAGAGATGACGAAATGAAAATAATCATATTCTAAAAATATTCCTAAAGATGCACAATATTTCAAGCAAAGAAATGGAAACTCGCATCTATTGAACAATCGAGGAGTGTAGACATGTAACAGAGGGAGATATTTGAAATATTCAGCGATGGATATAATTATAAAAACACTGGAAATGGAAATGAAGGGAAGAGAGCAGAGATGAGAAAAATGGTTGTTTGATGCAAATGATATAAAAGTGAAGAATGGCAAACGTCGCATCCAGAATAGCAACGTGAGAGGTCAACTGAGGAAAGAAGAAAATCCGACAAAAAGAGCTTCGATGGTGCTTGATTCATAAAAACAAATAATTAAATCTCTGAAAGTGTGGATGAGCGCCATAAACAGCGAAGCCGGTCAGTCACACTTAGGGACCGGAGAAACGAAGGAAAGTGAACAAAACAATGCAAGAAGAGCATTGGATGAATAGAGAGCCAAAGACCGGGGCTTCGTAGCGGACTTCTGGGGAGGATTTCGTAGAGAAAGGAAGTCTTGGGCACGCTTTTCTCAGTAACGACCCCTCAAGATGACGGACATCCCCAAGCGGTTTTAGGCATCCATAAGGGACCGGTGTTACGCTTAGCCGAGACCTTTACTCTGGGAAATAAGAGGACGCGGGTGCGTAAATTTCTCCCGAACGTAATGTCCGCTTGGCCTCGACCGGCGGCGTATGAAATGGGCTAAGGAAAGGGTTTTCTGGAAGTCCGGTCGGGTTTAGTGGCCGTACCAAGTTTCCCTTTCGTCCGAAAAGGCGAACGATCCCGGATATTTCCCATCTCTCCTTCACTTTTATACGTTTGCCCTTTCATATTCCTCTTTCACGAGCAATACTTCCTCCGAAGGGTTTCTACTTGTTTTTCTTTATCTCGATTGCCTCAGAACGCGAACTCGGTTAAAGTTTAGGATAATCAATGTTCTTTTCCCCGATTAGATTTAATCTACATCCAACTGTGAGTGTTTCTGATCTATCTTACTTTATTCGACCATTCTCTTTTAACTTGAAATACAATTTAAAATATTTCTTAGCTATATAAATGTTTATAATCGTTACGACGCAAATTACATTATGTTTTTTACTGTCGCAGGGAAAGACAAAACCAGTCTGATTATGTTTTTATTAAGGATTGATACCGTGCAAGAGAGTCATTTATCAAATTACGATGGACAGCATTCATATTTAGAATTGATTTCTAATAGCACCGTTTCAGTCAAATTACTTATTTCAGTGATCTATCGTTTGCCATGTAGGCTTCCCATTGAAATGGTAAGATGTCACAGAATTGTTAGAACAGTAGTGGCCAATCTCACTTTGATTTTGTCTAATTAATTAAGATATAAATCTCCGTTCGGACTTTGAATCGAACATTAGCTGAATTTACTAATTAATATTTGACGACTACATGATCTTCTACGCAAATAAAAGTAGTACATATCCAACAGTGATATATCACTTCTGTCGTTGTATTATATGCATTCTCATTGCACTAAGAAATCTATAAATAAATGTATATATATTTATATATTAAAGAATAAATTGATAAAAACATTCTGTGGTACTAAATAGAATCTATTAAACATCAAATCATCTGCAAACGATTGCAAAGTTTTAACTAAGCGATCGTTATGGATTCATGAAAAGAGGCTCGACACGAGGAGTCATATCGATCCAAAGATAAACAAGAAATTTCTCTTCAGACTTCAGAAAGAGATTGTCCTAAATCTTATTAGGATCGGCAACTTCTCGGAGAAGTTTTTTCTCCCCTTAAAATTAGAGGATCTCACTTACATCCAGCCTTCCCACTTTATGCAAGAACAACGGTACCACAGTCAAACTCCAACATGTCCAACTGTTCGCTTAATCCACAGCCAACGAAATTGGCCGGGGAAAGGCTGCGATGTTACGAGGGAGTGTTCGGAACGACCGTCCGCCGGGGGCACTAAGACGACGCCATTGGAGATTATTACTGTCAAAGCTTCACGCCTGCAGCCAAAACGGATCCTAGAAACTCACGGCGTATGTTTAGCTCTGCCACAATCGAAACTCTACTCAATTCTAATCACGCCCAAGTCCCATCATTATCCCCTTAAAGATCTCGCAATGCCAGAGTTATCTTTCCCTGTATATGGCCCAACCCATTGCTGTTTAGTGCTACCATCCTTAAGCCCCTTCGTACGCCTCCTTCCGTTATCTCGTTATTTTTATTCCGCCATCGACGAATCTCTCGGGTGACTTAACGCGTAACGGTCCTAACTGCGGATTCGAATCACTAATCCGTGCGCGGTATTAACTCCATAAGGTGTCGTTCGGGAGAGCCAAGAGATTAAATAAACACGGCTGGGGCAAAAAGAGCGAACGCCTGCTCGGTTTGGTCGCTTTTAATTTTATTTTCCGTGTTTTTCCGTCAAAACACCGATATTCTTTTGTTCTTCGCCGCGGAAAAAATAAATTGCAAATGCGGAATCGGGCGGAACGCGGCGTCATTGGATAACGCGGCCTCGTTCGGCCAGGTGTCGCCTCCGTCGAGAGACCCCTTTTTACGGAAGACGATTTTTTGCGCCCATTTTTCTGCGAAACTGCCGCCGCTTCTATGAAATGACGCCATTTTCTCCCGTTTTAATATTTACCTCGATTTTCGGAATTAAATCATCCGTTTTTGCTGCGATCGCGGCGGAGGAAGGCGAGAAAGTAAATGAAAAGCATCTCGCGCGACCCCTCGCGGATGAAATCGGAAGAAAAAAAAGGCCCCGGACGTAATAAAGGCCTGCGTCTCGGCGGAACGATCGAAACGAACCCCTTAATATTTCCAATGCATGTATAAATTTTGGACGCCATTTCGGGCGCTTTTTAATTTCGCCTCACTTTCGATTCTCTTTTTTTTCATATCCGTTCATCGGAGTCCCTTTCCGGAGAAAAATAAAATAATCAGGATGGTCAGTGGATTAAATGGCGAACGAATGCATATGGGGATGTATAAAAATACCCCTCTCGCGGTGCATTCAATATAGGCTGTTTTAATTTTCGTTGCTTTTTGGAGTTGGGGGAGAAAGTAGAGGTAGGGAAAGGCGACGATGACAAAAGCTGTTGAATTCAATAGCAGCATCGTCACTATCTGAGGCATAATAAACGCTGGCAATAGCAACACGAGAGAAAAACACGGAGCTCGCCCATGAATTTTAATGACGAGATTTGACGTGCTCACAAAGAAAAATATTTTAACGTCCCTAAACCTGCTCTGCCTGGGCCCGGCGTACGTATGCCCATACAACTCGATCGAGTAATTAATTTCGGTAAACTTAAGCCCGTAGCTTTTTATTTGGCGAAAAGCAGATGGAGGGATTTTAAGGGCTAGTATATTTTTGCCAGCGATAAACTAGGATTCCGCAGCATTTTTTGCCGCGTGAAGTAACTAAATGCATGTGGTCGCCCTTGAGCCATGCCAAAAAAGAGTGAGAAGTAAATGCCAATTTGAACATTAATTTCGGATGGATCTATTTATATATATTTCGAAAAATTTTAATTAAAATAAGAGCGAGATCATCATTATATGAGCGAGATTATCATCACTGAAAATAATTATGGGGTGACGATAATCCTCTTTAAACATTTAAATCGAGGACGCGGTACATTTCGAGATTATTTTGTCGCATAAATAGTGATGAACGGAGAATATAATATTTGAGGTCAGATGTAATTACCCCATCTATGGATATCTAAGCTTAATTTCTGAAATAGACCACTATAGAATGGATTGATACACACTTGATACAATTATTCCATGAATGAGATAGATCCAGATTTTTAATGATTTAAATATATTATTGACATTGGATAAATATATATATGTAAGGAATACCAAATGTAAGGAAAACATCGTACTCATGTGCTTTTGACCTAGCCTACTATAATAGTAAATCAAAATAATTCCCTCATAAAACCCTTTTTTGGCAAAATGTTAAATGTAGTTGTAGAGCGTGCTTAATTACAGCACGCTCTCGGTTATATAGTTAGTTATTGAATATTTACGGTGGTAATTTCAGGGAGCGGCCAAGAGAAGGAGATATTTTACATTTCGTCTTCTGACCTAAGACTCGAGTCCAGAAAAGATTTTTCCCTTTCAACGACAAAACGCACGAAATTCATATTTCAATGATTCTCAAAAGAGGTAAATTTGGGATACTTCACCTGAAGAAGTTTGAACAAGTGCAATTCTTAACGGACAGGGATTTTTTTGTACTCTTCTCCTACTGTCGATATTCCAAATTTCTCCAATGTGTTTTCAAGGATCTAAAATTGTTATAATGATACTCATGGTTCCAGATCTTTCGTTAAAATCAAGTTTACCTTTTATAAATAATTTTCATACTTAGGAAACTCCTGGATAGATGGGGAAGCTTCTAACAAAGAAGAAAGTGAACTTACGGTAGCCATATTGGAGAAGAGATGGAAATTTATCCATCGGTAGATATAATGCATTACATGAGTAGTGTAAAAATATTCGTATGAAATTAGAACTAGATAAAATTAGATAATGAGAATGACTAATTACTTCTCATTTAGATGATATGTTTACATTTTAAGTATTTAGTATGAAAACTTATGAAAGATTTTATGAATCGTTAACTTTATAAAAGGAATCGGAAGTGTTTAGTTGACTTTGTCCATAGCCAATCAAATTGTCTTGTAATAGCAGAATGTATGGCATTGCACGCATAAACACCTCTCAGTAGAGATCCCTTTTGTACGCACTGTCTCAAGCAAACACACGAATGCTCACTCATAGAGCCATCACTCTTTGCAAAGAGCCCCGTCTGGATTTTATCTTCCAACTTTCTTTCGTTCGAAACTTTTTTACAGGAATTTATTTTTGGATTTATATATTTTTTTAATGCCTGACAATTTAGCCTGTCTCCCGCTTAAGGGTTCGCTCGCGGCAGAGGTTTTTTCTTCTGAAGGTCGTAAAAAGCAGAGGAGGAGAGTGGCTTAAGGGTCAACTTCGAAATGCGTGGGCTCTTCTTCCTCTGCCAACTTCTCCTGGTAATCCTTAAGATTTCCCCCTCTTTAACCACCCCTCTCTTGGTTTCCCACTTTAAAGGGGTGAGCGAGTCTCGAAACTTCCAGAGGTGTTTGTCTTTTGCGATGTCTTTCACGTTGATCCTTAGATTCAGGAAGGCTTTATAACAAAAGGGGCCAACAAGTTCATTTACAGGAGGATATCCGCGGGAAGTATACCCATTCAGATGAGAAGGAAAATGTCTCTGTAAAACGGATTTTCCCCGAATCGATTGCATTGATCTCGCTTCATCATATTATCTTGCTCCAGGTGAAATCAAGATTTGATTTACAGTGAGCTTTTCCCATTCATCGACAGTTGATTTCACAACATTACATGCGACCAAATTATATTTGAACATGAAAATTTTACAAAGATTAGATTGATATTTATTTCTGTCAAATAAGTGTAATTAGAAATAAAACAAACATTGTGATCTATCTCGTGATGTAGGCCGCCGCAAATTTTATTCCATCGTATTAATTTTGCACAATTTATACAGTTGCAGAAGTTTGCATTCTGTGAGGTTCGTTAGTTTATTTGTTGAATATAACTCAATCAAAGATAATATTTTATTTGTACAGGTTTCAACTCTTAATTTATGAAATATTTAAAATCATTCCGCATTTTGAACAAATGAGAAAATATTATCTAATTTAAACATAGATACAGTTTACACGTAAGTAAACTTTCACTCCTAAATCAAAATGATTTCAATAAAACTTCATATAAGGGTGGAAGAACTAATTTATTATAATATTATATTTGATTTTTTTTGACAAGATAAGGAGAAAATTAAGAAATATATTTGATTTTTATGCACTGATACTTTTGTTAAAGACCACAGAATTAAATTCGTACACTTTTTAAAATAAACCTTTAATTTTTGTTTTGGAATTTATCATAAGCAAGAATCTTATACCCAATAACTGTTGATGATCACAAAACCTTTAAGTTTTTGTACTTAATTTTCACGAAGTACAATTAATAAACAAAACCGCTTTATTACCTTGTGTATTGAAATGTTTTAGTTGATAACTCGATAATTTTTGTGGCCTTTGAGAAATTCCTCGTCATAACCCATCTGCGATAACCACCGCCAAGTTCCTTTCGGAGAAGTACAGGACACATTAATTCAACCTTATCGCGGACGAACTTCAGAACTTATTTTATTTGCTTAGAGATAAATTTTGATGCGTACTTTTCTCAAGATTATCCTCGTCAAAGGTTCATGATTAACGGCTTATAATTTCCTGCATCATCATGTATATATCTTTAAAAGTACTTAGAAAGTGTACTCAAAATTTATAAATATTCAATCCTATATAAAAGTCCGAGAACGATATAGTTTTAATAAATAATTGTATGTTCTAGCACTTTTAAAATTTAGTTGAGTAAATAATTGACAATATATAGAAAAGTTCTTGAGGTTTTATTGGTATTTTATTTCCATATGAAGTGAATATGCACGAAGGTACATAGATTTTTCAACGCATTAATACAATATGCTTGTTGAATTATTATCATGCCATGATATATCAAATGGATTACATATTTAATTTTAATTACCATACAAATTCATTCGTTTATAGGTACTTTTTTGTCTTAATTTTAAGAGTAGAAAGGGTTCAGCATAAAATAAATCTCTGCTGAGGGACTCCTTAGAAGACGTATTACAACTAATCTTAAATCGAAAGGCAATTTGTTGTTTACTTCAATTAAAGACCACAGAATTGGAAGCGTAGAATATCATGTTCAGAAAACAGCAACTTCTCACACTTCAACATAGCTTATGCTACAATTTAGATAAGTTTCTTAGACTCCAGAAAAATATCATCGTTGAATACTTGCCTCTTCAGGAATTCTTGTTCAACTTCGTATTAGTGACGTCACCTTTCTAAGTAAGGGCAGAGTTTCGATCATTAGACGCTCTAGAGAGAGTTTAAAAGGAGCTCAAATAAAAACCCCTTAAAGTATAGAGTCGTAAACTCCACTTGCGCATAAACTCACGTTTAAAGCTCACATCCATTCACTCTCTTATCACGGCTCTTTCCGAGGACGTCTCCCACTTCTTCCCTTTATCGCCTCTCTTTTCCTTAATTAGATTTTAATTTCTCATGCAGATTAAGAGGTCGTCATATCTGCTTCCTTCCGAAGGATCCCCAGAAGCCATCCTGCTCCCATCTCATTTCCCATAACTTCTCCACCCGCTGCCTTCGTGACCACTCCTCCACCATTTTCTCTCCTAATAATCGTTTCCAACCTTTTTTTCCATTCCCGTTAATGTGGAAACTTCCCTTTCTGCATAACCATTTGACACATCTTATTTAATCTGTCAACAGCGATGTCAACTCTCCACTCCAGTGAAAACGAGAGTAAATTTTAAGCTCTTTCCCACTTCCGCCATAATCAAATCTTTGGTTGATTGCGTCACCAGTGGCCTTAAGAACGGAACGAGAAAGGTGTTTTCCCTAAGTAATTGTGATCTGGTTGTTCTTCTTTTAAGGATGTTTTTATTGTTCGTGTTTGTTGGCAGCTTCGATCGAGGTGAGACCTCTCTTTTTGTGAAGAGTGGTATTAACTCTCTTAGTGTAGTGTTATTCTGGGTTTATATGGATACGGTAAGTTATTGGATTGTCAAGGATCATTTAATAGTAACATGGTGTATAAATGGTGGTTTCACCAAAAGATTTTTATTTTATTTATATTCCTAAAGGTAAAACTTATACAAGATAATAAAAATAATACAAAAATCTTGTAGGAAAACTATATTTTAATTAACCACTAGCTCATTTAACTTAAAAATTTGTTAATTTCTTGAATTTTCACGTATATATTTGTATAAATATATAAAATGTATATTAATTCTAAGAAAACATAGCTTTTGGAATAGCTTGAATATTTATATGGCAATAAAAATTGATATTGAAGAGAAATCGTAAATAATAGTTTACATTGTATATCAATAATTGATAATTATCTTCATAAAATAAAACAATCACAAAATTTAAAATTGGCATTAAGAAGTGAAAATTTATTTATTGAATGATGCTCTGTGGCAATAATGTCGCTGATCAGGTGGCAACGGAATGAAGTTACTAACCGCATTCACTCAAATTCGGGAGGAAAACCTTCCAAAAAACCCACCGCAGATAGAACACATTATCAATTTACATACAAACATTTTGTAGACAAAAATTAAATATACATTAATACATATATGTTATACGTTAATAAATTTAAGGATATTTAAATTTCAATAACATAATGAGAGAATTACATAAGTCTTAAAATCATTTAACTTTTCTTTTGGAAATTTTTACATTTTAGACATTGGGTACAAGAGTTCTCATGGTAAAACCATTACCTTATATTCATATTTATAAAATATATTTAGCTATATCGGTGTTTTTATCGCGTTTCTTTATTTTCAACAACTGATCGCGACGTCCATTCCTTAGATGTAGGAAACGTCTCTCACAATTTGTCCCACCCTTCTTTACAGTTCTATACACTATACGTGCTAACTTAAATGTCTTCCTTCTCGATGATAATAATTCTCATCCCTAATCATTTTACATTTTATTCACGCTCTCGTACCCGAACATGCTTAATTTGCGTAGACGTTTGTTAAATGGCGATAAAGAATAATATTTGGAAGACAAAAAAGTTGGTATGATAATAGTAAATATAATGACAAGTCTTTTGCAGAGTCTTATCGAGTCTTAATTGAGAGTACAAGATAAGGCTAATGCAGCAGAGAATTGGTTAAGAAAATAAGGTGGAGCATTTATCGCGAATGAAAGTATAAGATAAAATATTAATGTTTTCAAGCACCTTTTTTCTTATTCTGGAGTATTTTTAGAGAAAGTCAATTTCGCTCTCGTTCAACAAATAAGCTGAAAAATAAGTTAAATACAGTTATGATAAGTTTATTATGTAACGTAAAGTTCCAAATCGACTAACAAAATTGTATGATGAAACTTTTAAACAAAATAACGTAAATATTTTCATAGTTTGCTACAAATTTATTATATCCCAGTACTCCAAAAAATTGTATTTTCGTAAATTATTAAGGTAATTAGAAATTGAGTTTATAGAATCCTTTCTATAAATGTAAAATGACAATAAAATTCATTGTAGATTCTGGAAATTTAATTCTTAATACGTTTCATTTTTTTATAAAAAGGTAGTTCTGAGTAATTGCTATTGTTATTTTACGCTTTAAATTATGAATGAGGTCTGAGGGCTCAAATTTTGAACATAGACACCAGTCATCTTTTCCCATCCTTTGAGGTGCTTTCTAGTTCAACGTCATTTTTTGCAAGATTTACTGCAGTGTAAGTTGGGTATCGTCATTCACGTGCTTTAACATCATGGCGCACTGAAAAGAATCAACAAAATTCAGCGAATGTTAACTAATAAATCTCTTTCTTCGTGAAGTTTGTTTTGTAAACAAGACTCTTGTTGGCCTCTTGCGTCATTTATTACGCAGCGGGCAAATAATTTCAAAATGTCATGATTGTTTGGGGGAGATAACGGATTCATGAAAATGTATGCCGGTATACAGCCAATGTATCTAGATAACGCCGATCCACTTTCATTGAAATAATGTAGAATATTGATTCCATTGTCCTCTCAAAGCTTTCCAACCTTTATTATCTAGAGTAAAACAGTCGCAAACAAAAAACAGTAATTAATTGATTATAGATCAATAACTTGCATCAATCGGTCTTCCATTTCGAGTAAAAGAGTGCTTAAGCAAAGTATGTTTATCTATTCTGGTAATATTTATATAATATATATTCATAAAGGACATCCGTATCTTTTATTGAACATAAAATAGATCCTTTCCATGTAGGTCGTCAGATGTAATTCGATAATAATTCTCTGAAATCGTTAAACTCTTCGTAGCTGTCATTTTTTCTTGCTTGAATGAAATCGCTTTTTAAAATCCTTAATAACGTAAATTTGAGTTTGTAAGGGTCAGTGGTATTACATTGAGATCAGATTATGGGAATATGAGATATGTTTTAGAATAGGAATTAATAGAATATCCATAAATTCAATTTTAAAGGTTTAATTATTCTTGAAGTGAGTTACTCATAATTTCGTTTTAGATGTTTACTTAATGTTTATGGCAGTTTATGAAAGTTCATCAAAAGTATTTTGAAAGATTCATTAGTCTAATACCGTGATATTAAGACTAATTTAAAATTATTATAAGCATAATGTCAAATTCATGTGCGCTATTCTCACCGTGCAGTTCTTTCCATGAATGAATCTCTTCACGCTCAAATTTCTTCGACACTTATCTTAACATATGCATCTGCGCTTTATGCCTTTTCTGTATCTTCACGCGATATCGCAATCTATACCTGGCATTTGGCAAATGCACTCGGTCAGTTCGGCCATATTTTTACCACCGAGTCATGAAAAACTCCAAAATGATTAAAGAGTTTTGAAGTGAAACGGGATTCGAAACGATTTCCCATCATATAAAAGGCTTGGAATATATGTACAACACTCAGAGATAAAATATAAAAAAATGAAAGAAAATTATTATTCATATTAATTATTATCGATAATTTTTATTCAAAAATGTAAGCAAATGCTTGAATGTCCTCCGCTGCAGGTGGTTATCATTTTCTCGGCCAAGAGAGTTACGTTTGAAATTCTCTTTGATTCATTGACGAATATTCCAATTCCTTTCATATCTGTACTTAACCAATGTCCCATTGGATACTATTTCTCAACTCACTCAGCACTTCTTGGTCTTTCACTGAAATATCTCTTAGTATTTTCCTATGACTTCGCCAATCTCGTACTTGGTATTCCCGAATCATAATAGAGGCGCTGTCAAGTGCAGGAGGACTTCGAGAATGGTCGATTCCATTTGACGAGTGGCTGCTTTGTGCAAAAAGTTATCGGCATAAGAAAATAAGCAATAATAGAGTTGGGAAATTGAGAAATGTGATTAAGGGGTGGAAATGTCACGCACAAAAAGTGTGTGACGGATCTAGGAGTGGGTTCAGATTCACCGTGATTAGTATATCGTCCTCTGGTATATAAGGCTACGATCTTCGAAAGTTAAATTTCCTAAATTATTTATATTTCATTAATTCATAAACCATTTCATTTAACCCTTGCCCTTTTTTACTGTATTCTTACTAGTTTTCTCTCACGATATAATTTTTTTTATAAAATTTAAAACTTATTTTCTCAAAATAACTATCACAGTAAATTAACGGTTGATTTCATCACAACTTTGCATTATTATTAAAAGATGACTAATTAAGATGCATAGGATCCTAATTCTCATCACCTCTACACTCTCTCGTGATCCTTGAATCATCATTCTGTCAGAGATATTCCGTTTTAGGTATTCCTGTCTTCAGCAGGTTTACTTCATCAAAGTATATCATTAAGGCGCTGCTTCTTTTAAATGCTATGGTATATTTCTTTCAGTCCATAAAACGAAACTGATCAAAATTACTCGTATTTATCCCATGAAGGCCGTCATATTCGATTGTTTTCTCACTATATACATTTTTTTAACAAAAAAATTGAAACATTCAATTTTAAATCGCACATTTTTACAATATCCGATTTCTTTCGTATTTTTCTTTTGATTCACACCATTCAATGGTTTTGGAATTCTATAATATGTTATAATATTTTATGGATTAGATTACAGAACTGTGTAATATTCATTAAAAAAAATAAATTAAAAATCAGCTCTCTTTGTCATGATAGTTTCATTTCTCAAATTTAATTCAACGAGAGATATATTTAACTTTGCATCTAGAATATTTATATATACTTTAATAGATTATGATGATTTAAATATAATATACTTTATAAGATTATGATGATTTTAGAGAATCCGGTTAAACGAGCAGAACATGTCTTGACAGGCGTAAATTTTGAATTTGAAGCTTAGTTAAAGAGATAATATTCTTCGTAAAGCAACAAAAATCTATAAAATCTGGGTAAGACAGCAGAAGAGAAAGAAATAACTACATAACATGGAAATAGAAGCCGATCTTTTATTCGTACTGTTTTACCATTTCCTCAATAATTTCTCAAAGTTGAGCTTCAGTATTAGCATGCTAAATTTAAAGTTTTTAAGTCATAATATTGATTAATTAAATTTTTTGATTAAACTGAAATTGATTAATGCATTATATATATATAATAATTTTCTTCTTCTAGGTTTCCAAAGGGAATCTATCTCTATGATAAGAAAGTCAAACGTTTTGCAAACTTTATTTTACGTATCATGCAAAATAGAACCAAGGATTGCAAGAGTAATTAATTCCTCGGTGTCTGGATCTACAGTTGTCACATTTTTCTTCGAATATTTATGCTCCAGAAATAGGTCTAAAGTCATATTAACATTTACCATGGTATTTTGATATGTTCACAAACATTATTGCAGTTATTTATACGCGTTTCTGCCAAACAAACAAACGCACGCCTCCATACACATCTGTAGATATGAGTATAAAAATGTATAGTGTTTCAGAAATAGTACGAAATTTTGATCTAAAATTGCGTGCAATACAGTCACTTGGTGCACAAGAGAGGATATAAAAACGCAGAAAGTGCAGCATGGGAATAATTCCAAAGGGACGAATACAGAGTCACCCTCGGTTGCTTTTAATGACTGCGTACGTACCGCAAATACGAAAAAAAGAGCAACGAAAAACATAACGAAAGAGAGGGAAGAAAATTGAGAGGGAAGAATGGAGGGGGGAAACAAAATGGCACACGGAATGTTAAATGAGTACAAACGGTGGTTGGGGTCGGATGATGAATGCAGGAGAAATGTTCAGATGCAAACACGATGCGCTCTTGGGAGCAGCAGAGGTACTGTTTTAAGCCGCACGAGTCATCATAATAATTTGTTAAATTTGGTTCAAAGACAATGTAAGCCAAATAAGTACAGTAGTCGTAGGCTTCCATGAGGTTATGTTCCATCCCTATAAGTTCCCTTTGAAACAAGTGTTCCAAAGAGATGCAAATAACTTAATTCCCTTAAAGTTTTTGCGATACTTAAAAGACGAGGCCCAAAAATCTTAAAGGATTTTATATAATTGTATATATACTAATAATTTTATTCTGATAAAGACATAAAAATCGCTTACCACTTCTCTATAGGAAATCAAAAGCGGTTTCAAAACTTTATTTATATCCACATAGTATATGTCTATATCAAACAATATGCTAGAGCATTCTGTAATAATTTATTACTAAAATGCCGAAAATTAAGATATTAAATTAAAATATATTTGGGTTACAGAATATATAATGAGAAATTATCTAAAATTTATTTCTTGCTCTTCTTACTTTATATAGAAACTAAACAGAACATTAGAAAATGTAGAGATGATAAATAGCGAAGGAAACAAAGTGAAAGACGAAATTGCAAAACAACCACCTGATGGACTTATATTCCACAGAGGGGAGAGTATGAAAATTATGGGCGGTCAATCACAAATCTAGAATAATAAATTTCAAAAAATAGGTATTTTAGATAATAGCTTGCATCTGAATACGATATTTCTCTTCTATGAATAATTGAAGAAATTTATAATTCTTCATAGAATCTCTCTTCTTCATCAAATTCTTCCTTCTCTTAACGACCACAATTATTCTCGTCGTTTCATCCTTAATCTTCACCCTCTTTTATGCCACATAATACCTCTTTTCTAATATATCATATCCTCAAGTGAGGATGTTGGGAATTAAACGAATTCTCTTACTCCGGAGTGTCAGACTTATTCTTAAAAATCGATTCTTTATTTTCAACCATATTCGTATAGGTTTTTACAATTTCTATTGATTCAGAGAAACATCCTCCTTTCTCTGTAACTTAATTTTAGAATTCACAGTATTCTTCCAAAGTAATTTGAATTTTAATCTTATATGCATTTGGTCACACTCATTAATCTTTCGTTCATTGCATTCTCTGAAAATTTTATTTCGATGAATGTACATCTTTCATTAATAAAATTCTATTTGAATCATTACGTCTGTTTCTCTAATTTTTTTCAAAAGGTTCTGTTTCACGTCGATCGCCCGAAGTGTATTCCAATCGATACATAACTTGTATTTCCTTTTATCTGAAACGGACATAGATAAAATCGATTCTCCCTCTTCTTTCCTAAGATGGGGTTTCGTTGCAAATCTAGATAAAAGAAGATTTTGGAGATAAATACACAGACAAATAAATCACTTTCTGTCTTTATTTAAACATATACCTTTTTAGTTACCCCGCCCATTTTCCTTTCCTCTTGCGAACAGCTCCTCCTTCCTCATGTCCGTCGCAATCGAGCATGGAACCCCTTCCTTTGCCTTAAACTTACCCGAATTTATATCTCCCTTTCTTATCTTTGCCCTTCTCCATATCTGCCATCTCCATTCTTTAACCCTCCCAGTGTTATCAATGCTCGAAGAGGGATCGTCCTCCACGTGGGCGTATCTATCTTTCCTTCCTTAAATCCCTATCTTCTCCTTTCACCAAAATACACTTTTCTCTTTTGTTTACATCTCCCTTCCCATTCTTTTCCTATCTCCTCCTTCCCTCACCCCTTCTTTGCCCCCTCCGCTTTGCTCGTTCCTATGGATACAAGCGTCACTTCCGTAATTTATAGCGCATCCACGCAGATGAGGTTATGTGCGTTTCTTGGCATGGAGTCAGAAGGCCCGGGGCTGACGAATGGGAGGAGGTTTTCGAAGGAGGTAGATTGGAGCCACTGGAAGGCAATTGAATGAATAAGAGAAGAGATGATCCACAGAAGAAGAAGATAGATAAGGGAATTGGAAATGTATAGAGGAATTTCGGTGTTTCTTTTTGGCGAAGGAGTGAAAGAGGGAACGGAAGTGTACGGAGTTGAATTTGGCTCTGAAAGAGGTATTATTCAGGAGTAAATATTCTCTGCTGATTTATATTCTCTCCCGTTATCGATATGAATAATTGGTTCGTGAATTATGGGACGTTGTAAGAAGATGGTTAAAGGGATCGATGAATCTGAAGGAAATTAACCTGTTTCATTTTTCTCCGATCTCATTAATGGAATGCCTAACTTTGGTAGTCGAAGGTTCAAAAGATTCCACTTTCTGCTGTTTCGTATTCTCGATACGAATAATTTAATACACGTAGATTCAAAGTTAATTACTTTTAAAAATCATTTGAAGTATTTTTTGAGTAATTGATCTGTAAAAGAATTTCATTTTTATTTTACTTTTATGTTCTAATAAGTGACTTATCTTTTAAAATAACGTAAGTAAAGTTTAAAAAGGTCATTTTTCACATGAGAAAAATTAAATGGACTTCGAAGAAGTGCGAAACAACTGTATCTTATTAATATTAAGTTAAAAAGATACTGGTAATTACAAAAAATCAATCAATAATTATAGTTAATAATTTGTTCAGATTTAGACTTAGACATCAGAAATGAATTTTAAAATGTATTTGAATAATTTGAAAGGGAGTGGTTAAAATTTATATTATTTTTAAACTTTTGAACATTTTTTTAGCATTCAAGTTCCACACCTTTCATTAAATGTTCGTCTTCGACAGGAAACTTGGAAAGACATTCATCATCATCTCTCTTAGTCAATCGATCAGCTCTATCCATTTTTTTCAACATCGCCCACTAAAGTAAGCCGCCAGACAAGATAGTAATAACAGAGTAGAAGCCAATCAGGCCGTTAATGAAGAATTGATTTCGTCCGCCATTAAACACACAAACGCCCGATTGATTTTTCGAGCGAAATTAAGCACCGCAAAGCGCACAAGGAAGAACGATGAAGAGATATAAAAAGATAAAAAAAGAAATTCCCCCGCAACCCATTCCGACTCACCAATTCCTTCCACGGCTATTCAGACTCTTTGTGTTTCCTTCTGAGAAAACTCATCCCCGCTGTGAGAAACATCCAGGCACAATTTTGTATCCTTTCTTCATCTTACTTTCGCCGCTCTTCGATAAAAATCTTCCAATCCCCTCTGGAAAGCTCCCCTTATCATTCCTTCCCTCTTATTGGATTCACCCCCGAACACATGACCCCCACCGAATGAACTGCCTAATTATTAATCGCACGAAGTATCCATCCACAATGGATAAGGATGAGGAATCGAATGGGCAAGTAAAGGAAGAGAAAACAACTTGGAAGAAAGGAGAGAGATTGAAAAGGTGTACCGAAAAGGAACTTTATCTCCGGTTTATAAATAACATTCGTGGTACATCTCAGAGGGGTTATTTTGTTTTTAATCTTCCCCTCGATATGCAGACTTCTATTAATTGGATGGGTATGAGCCGCTCAAATAAAGTCTTGAAAAACAACACCCAATAGCTATAAATACTCTTCCTGTATACACTGGCATTTAAAGATAAGGGTGAAAGACAAACAGCTGAATTTCTTACTCTAGGAGAAAATTTTTTAAGGTGATCAGCTCCTATAGAATTGGTAAACAAATGAGTAACCACGATAGAAAACTATTTTTCACTTGATATTCCAAGTTCACAATATTTATAATTAGCTATCGCATAAAAATACCTGGGCGTCCTGATTCCAATCACTACATTACAGATCTATCGTCATAACACTCTTGTAAAAGTGATATTAATCTTCTATATCCGAAAACGCATTAGAGGATAAGTAAACAAGTGGAATGTCAACCGCCCACTACAGTTGCCAAATGATTATTAGCACGAGAGAGACGCGGAATTAGACTTTTCTCAACCATTTCAATCTCCAACATCCTATTTAGAGTTTTTCCCAGAATTTCAGTTCAAATAATAGCCGTCACATATTGTGTTAGATTCGTTTCGTTTAAGTCGTTACGAACAGGGTTCTAGAAAATTCTAAAAATTACCTTTGAAACAAATGACTGTTTGCTAAAGTAAAATACGATGGCACAGTCGGCAATTAAAAATTTAGAATTTGGACGAATGGAATGTCAGCACATGCTGCCAAGTTGTTTTTCATTTGTTTGGTGAAGTGGACAATCCATTTTTTAAGCTTGTCACGGGATGGAATGTATACTTGAGGATAAATTCACACTGCAGTTTGTATCACGCAAAAAAGGGCTTTTTAAGAATTTATTTATTGATTACACCAGCGGAACAATAATATCTGTTTGCTCGCAATGAAATCTTCCTGTCTAAAGTATGAAAAAAAGCTCGTGAGGAGAAATATTTTATTGCAGTTTGCGTTTCAATGACAAGCATGTTTGTGTGCGAGAGTGTGTATTTTCAAAAGCCTAAAATTGTGATGGACCTATTTGGTCCTTTTTATTTTGTCGCGATGAAGTATATCCTCTGATGATGTGAAAATTATGCGAATTCCGTCATTTCCTGCTCAAATGCAACACTTCTATGCATTCACTCAATATCTATATAACTTGTGGTGTTGTAATACGGCGCAGATGTAATTCTAATATTCTAATGTTTCACTAAATAGTAGACAATGACTAAATATCAGACAAACAACATGCTCATCACTCCCATAGCTTTCTCATGGATAAAACTTATATATCAGACAATAAGTATCAATTAAGGACGTAGTGGATTGCCTATAAGAGTTACAGTAGTAGCAAAGAGAAATTTGATAAATAAAATTCTTAATAATCATAAAATCCTATAAATAATTACCAAATAACCATATGTTTGTATATAAGAAGTAGTTGATATTAAGGCAAAAATACCTATATAAATACCTATAATAATATTTAATAAATAAAAAAAATTAATTTTGTCCATTACACACTTTAGTACACTTTTCTGAAGCAGTACAGGATAACTCTAAGATGATGGATGATCTTATTTTGATACAAGATATGTCTAATACCTTCTCTTCATCATCACAAGCGTTATATAGTATTCCTTTCGTTCTTTTTCGTTATTAGTTTTCCAAAAGATCACATTAAAATTTTTGATAAGTCAAAGAAAGGAAAAATAAATTCTTGGGTAAATAACAATTATAAATAAAAAATTTTTAATTTTTAATTCGTCGATTAAAATTTATTTATGACTAGTGAATTTAATATCAAACTCTCAAACAAAAGCTTTCAATTTAGTGGTCGATACAGTGTTTCAATTTTTAAAGTATTTATCATCTGGAATCATATATGTCTCAACCGCTTTCCAACTATCAGGTTCAACACTGCAATTTAGAGGAAGAGGTGATTAATTAACTTTCATAGGAAGTTATACTAAATAAAATTGATTATTAAGCAGAGAATTGCCTTTAAGCAAAGACCCATAGATGATTCATGCGAAATTACAATTTCACAACTGATAATGCTTATCATATTACTTCTATCTTATTGAACCATCCATTATTTATGCATGAGCAGACTTGGAGTATCGATTAATTATAAAAGAGAGAAGCATAAATCCTAGTCGACTAAGGAAAATGGTATAATAAATTCATATATTCTATGAAAGCCGCAATAACAGATACCTTCATAAAAACGGAAAACTGAAGAAAGATTTGAGGGTATGTATTGTTAAGCACAAAGAGAAGAGTGGTGAGAATTTGTGTAGAAAGTGTTCCTAAAAAGTGCTAGAAAGTAAATGAATGCGGAACTAAAATGGGTTGGCAGATAAGATAAAAACGGGAATAAGGTGAGCAAAAAGAATGACCTCGGAAAGGAAAAAAGAAAAGACAAATAGGGGAGATATTGAAGATAGTGTAGATAGCGACGGTAACGAGAAAACGGGGGAAATGCGTTGACAGTGCGAAGGTGAGATATGGGAACGCACACACGCACGGGACAAACAGGAAGATAGGAGGCACGTGTGCTGTGAAGGTCACTCAGGGATGATGCAGAAAACATGATTTATATGGAATGGAAATCGAGCTTGGATAAACAGACTGCGATGGCATGCATTGCGAATAAATGGGCAAAGAAAGGGGTTTTGGCATTGCATTTTGTGCGTGCACGAATGTTCGTGTGCACGCGAGTGATAATGGTTGTTAAAGGAAGGGTTAGAAGTATAGCGAGCACTGTAGGACTAAATTAATGACTACATTCCTTTTCTTTGAGAACTCGTTGAAAATTGCAATTTTGAAAATTTTTATTTTATGCTAAACAACATATGCACAAATCATTACCGCATTTTCTTTTTTGTTATCTCGTTTTATCTCTTTCACAATTTTGCTTGATTTATATTCTATTTTTCTTCCAATTACGTGTTTCCTTTTCAGCACTTCTCAAATCTCTACATACCTTTTCGGTGCATTTACCATTATTTTCATAACGTTTAATTTTTATGAAATACGTTCCCATTATCTTTTATAGTGAACTCATAAAAATTACATTTTTCCTCATACTAACTTTTATTGATTTAATTTAATTTGTGTAAGACCAAAGCAAATTCGCTTCCCTAAATGTGAAGTGGATGAATGTTTACTCAATTTGTCTTATTTTTGGTATAATTTCATATTTTGCAGTTAAATCAACTGAACTCCTGCGATCATCACATATTCTGTCTTTAGCATTAATTGTAAGTATAATATTTTCTCAGGAATCTATTTCCCTGATTTTTTATTTTTAAAAAATTGAAGCCATAAAATAATTTTTGGGCCTTAGAGTTTCCGATTCCTAAAAAATCGCCCTCTTTCAGTTAAATCCATCAACTACCTGCTTCCATTGCATCTTACTTAGGCTTGATGTTATTAGTCGTTATGAGACGAAGTTAATGACGTTTCGTTTATGCGATAAAGGAAGTGTTACTCTCTCTCTCATCTTATTGTGTTCTTCCCACTCTTTGTCATCGATATATTCTGGTTTTTCATAGTTTCTCTTACATTGTGATTTGTCTGTAGTTTTTGCGCCGCTCTTTCGCAAAAATCATGTCCTTATGCTCTGTTTTCTCTTGAAAATCAATTTTGTTGAAATTTGTGAGAATTTAAAATGCACATGCAAACCCCTTTTTCAATAAAAAACGATTGAAGTTCTGAACGAGAGACACGTGTACATTCGTAGCATCAATTTCGTTGACTTCCATCTCAAACAAACATTCCACGAATTCCTTTCTCGAAAAGATTCAGCATATTTGTTCTCGGAATGGCGTCTTCGACCGACCGACGATGCTAATTGGTTGTTTAGCTTAACAGGTGTGAGAGAGCGGAATATATTTCCTCGTCTTTTTTCCATGTGCGCCATTTTGCATCCATGTCGACTGTTGCTGCTTTTGAAACGTGTGCTTTTTATGTCAGTGTATTTACAGAAACATGGGTGAATCGCTCAAATCCGCAGCGGAAGAAAAATTCATTGTGAGTGCGTTTCCTTCGCTGGAAATTTGAAAAGGCGATAAAATAATATCCCTTTCCAATGAAGGCCAATCCGCAGCGAAAATAAAGTTTTCGGAAATTTCAAACGAGCGAATGGCATCCACGTAAGAGAAGCGAGAGATCCTGTGATTAAAAGTCACGGATTTTCGCCTTTTACGTCGAGTGCCTTTTCAGAAAAAAAATTCCTCATCGACCGATGCAATCCAAAGCAGACTTTTCCGATGAAAATTAGCGAGGAAAAAGGGTAAAATCTGGGCGTAAATGAATGGAGAGATAAAAAGACGACATTTTCCAAGCGTTTCTTCTTAAACTGGCTTCAACATGCGTCCTTTGATTGACCCCGAGCGCCATAACCGTATTCGTTGTAATTTTTATTTCTCAGATCAAAGAAAGCGGGCGACAGTGTCGCTCGTCACGGTGGAAATATCAAACGCAAGGAGTAAACAAGAATGAGTTGGAAGAGAAATAGGAATTTTCTAATGAATTTGGATGAATAAGAAAGGAAGAGAATTGTATGGGTCAAATTTCACAAAGCGTTATTATTTAACACAAACATACTGTCATTCCCGGTTTAATCAATTTATTTAACTATTACGTTTCTTTCAACGAAATAAGGAAAATATTCTAATAAATTCACGGATGGTGAAATAAGTTATTGAATTGAAATGAATTTGAAATAAAATTCGTTTGTTTTTAACTTAAATGTATAGATTAAATTATATAGCATCAATTAAGACGAATTTTTGGTTAAAAAATCTTTCAAATATTATTATGAGTTTACAACAATTTGATATTATATGCCAATTTTAGAAATGGTGAATATAATTTCTTCAGGAGATATAATTTTGGATATTCATACTTAGATAGCATTTTCAGTAGTTAAAGATTAATGTATTATTTATTTGTATATTGTATATTTATAATGTCCTGGAGCTATAAACATCAATCAAGTAGATTTATTTTCTCGTAAATCGTTATTTTTCTATCTTAAAGCACTTTATTTAATATGCGAGAAAAACCGAGTAAAATATACATCGATATTTAAAACAATAGGTTAGAAAACCACAGATGGAAAGATGAGTTTGAAAAATACATCAGAAGAAGAAAATAAGAGCTTTGACGGAGAAGACTATTGCAGGAAAAGTAAAGTAAGCAGAAATAGCCAAAAATTAGGTGAAGATGTCTTTACTTTAGGAAATGCACAGAGAATATTGAGCTATCCGCACGTAAACGTGTCACGAAAGGGAGCTAAAAGAAAAAAATAGAGTTAGATTGGCCCAACGCTCACGGTACGGCGTCCTGCCATAGACACTCACTGGATTTTGCAAGACCGATTCAGACCAAATTGCGCTTCAGTAGTGGAAAAAATACTTGTTAGAGAAGGCTCAAAAATGCACGGTTAGCACCACTGCATATCCAGAAAAAGAAACTGCTGAAGAGCTAAAAAAATGAAGGAAACAATGTCTGGTGGTGCTTTAAAAAGTTATGAATGTTGTAATATATGAAAATGTCAGGTTATAACTTAAAATGCTAATATTTAACTATTAATTTTCATATTTCATTGATTTGTAAAATGAATTGTAAAAATAAAGTAAGAGCTATGATGGATTAAAAAGTCTTCAATCGATTCGCAAAAGTAAGATACGAAATTTTAGATTTATTTCATAAAGTTGTAAAATTAAATATAAGCAGAACGAAAAAAATCAATAATAATGGATAATGCGAATGTAAACCGAATTGAAAAAACTTATTGGAGGTAGATGGCTCTTTTGCTCATAACATCCTCTATTACTATCGTATTCCAATATACTTCAATTTTGTGCTTTGATAAGAATGATAAACTACGATCCAGTTTTACGGGAGATTAAGGAGATACTTAAGATAGAAAGAGAAAAGGGAATCTGAAACGTCTCCTTCAATATAGTAAAATTAATTAAATAGTCAGGAAAATATAAACTCAGAAATAGTGTTTTGAATGATATCCGCGAACTTTTGAAGCGATGTGGGAAAGATGAATATCCATAAGGCACAAAATGGAAGAAGAGAAACATTGTTCATAGAAAACGGAGAATGGAGGTAACACAAGGAAGCCTAAACGAAGAGAAAAAAGGAAATCTTGTCGATCGTAACTTGTTGAAAAGAGAAAACCTAATCGGGGAAACGAGAACGACTAAAAATCGGAAACCGAATAAAAAGATCTCGGGAGTAGAGAGAAATAGATGTAAAATGGGATGCTGGACGATTTGGCACAGATAAGAGTTTGCGGAGGGACACAAACGAGCGCTCCCTTTTTCGTCCGTCTCTCTCCTTCCGAATGCGACACGTTTTTGACCGATTCAATGAAAAATTACGTCGAGAGGCAGTTGAGCGAGGGGCGAAAACACGCATGAAAAATGAAAATCCGCTGGAATAGAAAAACGATAGGAATTCCTGGATTTTTTTCAGGATTGACGGAGGAAACGGAGGTGTGACGGATTAGAGAGGACAAAGTGGAATGATGGAGTGGACGGCTGGGTTGGTACAGTACATCAGCCAATTGAAAGGCGCTAAGGAGTGATGTGTGAAAATGGCGGGGTTGCCATCCCTCACAAAGGGAACGTAATAAAGAAACGAGAGAAAAGTGGGTGATGAAGGGAAAAGAAGCGGCTATCCTATTGAGCATTTGGCCAATGGTTTCCGAGTAATTCGGCAATTTCGTATCTCACAATCCTTGTTTCAGGAATGAAGATGGCAAGAAGCGGAATTAAAATAGTAGATGATGAGGTAGTAAAAACTTTTCATTTATGCTATGGGAAGTGGACGGGGTAAAAAAAGAGCGAATGAGGAAGGCAATAATTTGGGTAACTCGCACAAGCTTCCAATTACCATAATTCGTTGAAAGGATATGAGGATGGAGAGGGGCTGCTTTGTTTGGGGTTGAACAGAAATGTCGCGCCCGCTACTCATTTCACGAATGGCAATTTGTTTCAAATGAATACACGGGCGCTTTAATATTCATGCAGTTGGCGGAGGCAAAATATGAATAAAACATTTCGCCGTGAAAACCGTGATGTGCAGCGATGGAGGATTCTTTTTTTTTTCTCCCTCTTTCTCTAGAGGAAATGCAGGGGATATCTACCTTCGCTCGTTCAGCTTAGAAAATATAATCTGATTGAAATTCCGAAGTTGACTAGAAATGCGAGGGAATGGCGAGTACTTTATTTGATAAGCTAATTAAAAAAGCCCACCTTCGGAGGCTTATTACACTCGACAGGGAAAATACTTCCGTTGAAAACTTTTACCCGCAAACGATTCTTTCATTTTTACCGATGGTCATGAACATTTTTGAATGCAGAAAAAATTCCTGAATGATATTAAAATCCCCCTGATGGCACAGGGCAATTTATGGTATCCAAGGACTTGTTAATTAAAGAGTCGCTGCAATTTTTTTTCGCTATTCAACAACAATGAAAGGGGAGGGTGCAGGCGACCAAATGATTTATGCATCATGAGGGTTGATATATCTTTCCGGGAACGTTTGATGATATCAAAAAATGCTCACTCGAAGTACGCTGACAAAATAAAATTTTGTGACCTTTTCCAAAAAGTCAACTTGAATTTTTTCATTAGTTAAAACTATGACAGGGAAAAAAATTTCAGTCATTTTGGTAATTTTTACTACTTCTACATCAATAAAATTGACAAATTTTGTACGAAGTAAAATTAATTGATTAAAAGATTGAATTATGTGTCAATTAAATTGTATACAGAATGTTGCATATAAATGTAAGATTATCGCGGAACGTAATGAGTATTTTTTGCAAAAGAGAATTTTTTCTTTGAATTAAAGTTTATTATTCTCAACTCTCATCTCTATTTACAATGAAGATGGTCCGCTAGGAATAGTATAATTTTCTTTTCCAAATTTTTCTTGAATATGTGGACAAGGGAAGGGATTTGAGAAAAATTTTTACATATTGTTTGCCTATTAACACTAAATACCTTTGCTGGGATTAAAAACTCTTTTTTATATTTCATTTGATAATCTAAATTCATGCATTATATCTCATATAAATTCGAATATATTTGCGTTTTTAGTACCTATCCTTTATTTATCTTTACAATCAAACCATGAAAAACCGTAATACATATTTTATAAAAGTAAATACTTAGATAATGCTCCCAATGCCTATCAATGATGTGGAGTTTAAAACTGAAGAGTATAGATAATGACCTCATTTTTAGTAAAATATGTCTTGTCTTTAGAATCGAATCATAGCAAAACGCGGAAAAAATTGGTAGTAATGGAGAAACGATGAATGTATAAACGAACTGATTCCATTATGTACCATAGTAAACCTTTCAAGGTATAATTGCGATGTACCCCTCGATATCGAATTTTATCGCAGATGAGAAGGTAAATTTGGAAATGAACGTATCATTCCCGAGAGTAAGAGACTTATTTTCAACCCGCGATACTATCAGAAAAATGCATGCACCATCTCAACCTCCCAATTCAAGTAATTTTCGGTCGAGTTTTCGAAAAAGTCCGGCAAATAACACAATAATTGCTATCTGATAACGGTTTCCCTTCCTTCCAAATGGAAAGTTTCTACGTAATAAATATTCCCAAAAAGATCGATTTTCCCCAAAACGTGGTCGAAGAAAGGTTGTATCGAAGAGCGTGAGAGGGCTAACTTTATGCATTCGGAATTCACGCGAAGTTGATTAGCTGTCAAATTCCCTCTTAAAACTATCGCAGGAGTTCGCGTGATTGGGGAAAAGCGATTGACCGAAAACTTTGAGACCACTCCTTTTCAAGCTGTTTCCCCTTTCAAATCCCATTCTATGCTACAGCACTTCTATAGTTTAACCTCGAGGACACTACCTGGTTTCGCTGATTTCAACGAACATCGCTTCGGGGAAAATCCAATCAAGATAGAAAAAATATTGGTATGATGGACTCGAAACTGATTGTGACTCGCGCAATTCGATGTTTATGCCGTCAAAGGGTTGGAATCAAACATATGCCGAATCGAAATTATAATCAAGTTTACTCAATTAAACGTCATGTGGTCGAAAACCGCTGAAATTCATTTTAAAGGATACATTTCTTTAGAATTTTGACGAAGCAGAGCGTTGATCAAAACACGACATCAAAAGGTTTTATAACCCCTTGGACTCTCAACCGATTGGAATGTATTCCGATGAATCCTCGTCATCTTTGACTCAAATTTAAACGCAATAAAATCGTTTTTATAAAGAGAGAATCGAAAATGTAATGAAATGGGAGGGATTGAAATATGTACATGAAAGCGTTTCAGAAATACGGAGGATATGGATTACTTATTGAAGTTCATACAATTATAGAGATTCTCTGAAAAACGAATGAGATAAAGAATAAAGTTAATGAATGTAGGTATGCAAATATAATATTTTTGTTGAGAGATGCTCTGATATTCAAAAAGATACAAAGAAAAGAAAAAACAGAAGAAGAAAAACTTCTTCCGATCATATCTTGAAACAAATAGGTATTTCTATAGCTTATATAGATTTAGTCATAAACTGAAGTTCGAGTCTTGTGTACGAATAGGAAATTAATCCCCACAATGACTATAAATTCTGGCCACTGAATATCTGACTCCGCATTTGCTTCTTGCGATAAAATAGGTGATCACGAAGATAGTTTGCAGCACGCCACGAGCACAAATGAGCAGCTTTGGATAAGCTGTACTCACAGTATTGTTAAATCGATGTCATCCTACAATCAAGGTGGTTTGATTCATGTTAATGGCATATTTTCGATGAAAACCTATGAGTGGAGCCGTCATCTCGTTGTTTACAAACTCGACTCAATCTACTGTCCTTTGCCTTCGTGACTTGGCGGTGCCTGACACGATAATTTACCTCGAAATTGGCAATGCATGATGGGTTCAAATTTGAAATGCTTGAGACGGATTCTAAATGCAATTGAGTTGCTTATTGTCTCTTGTCAATCAGGTTCTCATAGAACATGCCATTCTCAGTCATAGTAGTTTCTTATCCATATCATCATATTCATCAATCTTTTGTCATTTTCTTGTGATTTAATTTGATTTTATTCGAAAGAATTTATTTAAAAAATCTATCTTTGGAATTGCACGCTGGTATAATAAACTTAGGCTGCGTAAGATGTAGAAAAAGCTGGAATTTTATCGACAGATTAAAAATTATGAGCTCAGGGAATCATATATAGATAATATTTTCTGTTTGGTTCGATACTTAATCTCATATAATTCTCTTTCGGTGCATTAAATGTTTCCAAGTTTCGCTCTTTCTTCATCGCTTCTGTTTCATAAAAAAAAATAATTTGAAAAATCTATGGAATATTCCTCACAAAATTACGCTAAAATATAATGAAGTATTGATCAACGATGAGCAGTTTTTGGTAAGGAGTTGAGGCAGCCTCAATCTTTGGTTTATTCCAGCTGTATCGAATAATTTGAGAGTTTTTATGTGAAAAGTAATAGTTAAACCTTATTGAGATCAATATTTGTGGGGACTGTGGTTATCTATCTAACCTGTTGTCAGCTACCCGTTTTTTAGTGAATTTAACTGGAATTTATTATTTAAGCTTATGGAAAATTATATGGAAAAACTGCAGATAAATACCAAATCTCGTTGTGAGAGTAAATAAAATAATTTAATGGACAGTCAGTCAATAGGTACATTCTTTTCTCTGACATTTAGGAGTGTAAGATTGAAAATTTTACTTCTTTTGTATGATATATTTAGGACTATTTCCGTTAACAATATTTAAGCAGGTCTTGTAAAATTTATTGCTACGGTGTATTTAAAAATCTCATCTTCTAGTTTTATAAATCCATCGACTGAAGAGTTCTTGAGAGGGAATTTCCGCACACGAAAACTCCTTCCAAAACTTCTGCACTAGGTTTCAGAACTATTCGTTGCAAAAACAGCGAAGGAATGACCTTCTCTTAACTGTGCCTATCCGTTGGAGCAGATGCCAGGCGGAGTATTCGGGCCATAAAAGTTTGTGGTATTCGAGAAATCCTTGCTCTCGTTTGTTAAAAAATCTATCACACTTTACGTCGGGGTCGAACTTTTAGTTAAATACTTTTAGACTACGATTAAAGTTAAAAATGCTCTTTCACCTTTAAAATATGGTGATGTGAATTACATGTACTTTTTTATAAGACATTTTTATGGGAAGTTATCGTATTAATTTACTAGGTTAAATAATTAAACAGGTCTTCCGCATGCCGGTAAGGTATTTACAATTTTTGGTTGAATTAAAGAGGAGATTTAAATGTTCGTGAGAATTTGATAATAATTCATGAAATTGGAACTCAATTACAATAATGTTATTTTGAGTTGTAAGTAGTATTGTAACAGATACACCTATGTTCTTTGTATCCATTTAAATTTTAGTTTCAAAATGTTTCATTCCACCTCCTCATTCCGATCCCTTTTAACTCTCTATATTCAACCTCTCCTAAAAAAGCAGTTTCCCTTGTTTCAGTGAACACACCAATGACATCGCATAGTTGATCTCGTCAACCACGTCACGAAAACACGAATGTAACCTCACTGCCCACCAAGATTATTGAGTGACGCCTCACGCAAAGGGGTTTATTATGGCATTTATATTCCTCGTTCAAGATAGAGCGGGTGTATATTTTTGCTGAGAATGTAGAAAAATTTACTTCTTTAAGTATTCTATAGAATTTTATAGCTATATAATTGCCCCATTACTCAATAAATGTTTTTAGGCTTTTTATTATTTCAATCTAAGTAACCGGTTTCATCAAAGGCATCAACGAACACTTTTTAATCATAGCCATAATTTCTATTTTAATACCTTTTTATCGAATTTGAGAACAATTTTCTCTCAAATCATGTAACAAATTACTTAAAATGTTCAGTTCCGAAATATAAACATATATTTGTTCATTTTCTTGATCCTCGTATGGTCGTATTTCGGGATCAATTTATGTACATTCTGAGCAATGCGGTCTCTATCAGAATGGCAAATTACGCATTATGAACTCTCCAGGTATGTTTAACTTGGATGTGAGATTGTTTTTCCTCATAGTCAATTAGGGAAAATAGAAAGGTCATTCGTGAAATTCAAATGTACAGTACAAGAATTATTTCCATGATAGCATAGGGTTAAACTTTTGCTGCAAAGGTTGATAAAACATATGAAAGTAATACTCGTTGTTTATTAATATTAAATATTAAAATTAAGTCTCATTTTTTAATATAAATCTATGAAACTTTTTTATTTTCTTTTCTTCATCGCATAATAATATAAAGTGGAATGATAAAATTTAATTATCTGGCGGGCTTTCGTCAAAAGAGAAAATCATGGAAAATTCGATGTGTATATCATGAAAGATCGATTAAAGTTCGATCGATAAGAAGTTTTGTCCTTCAAAAAAATCTTATCTCAACTAACTATCTTCTTGAATACAAATGTATACCTACCCTTTTCAAACCCTTTTCCGAATAAACCTGCTAATCTTTCAATCCCTTTCGCCTTCAGCTACTCTCTGAGATCCATATTGTTTCCTGAAATATACAGTGTAGAATCGTCGATCAATTTTAACCCTGTAAGAACCTCTGAGGTCGTGAGGGTAAACCTTGAAAGCTCTCGGTTAAACAACGTTCTGATGTGGAGGTCAGAGAGTAAGCGGAAGGGGGAAGGATACAGACGAGGAACCTCTCTTTTATATATCCGTTAACATCGAATTTCAAACCCCTCGATCGGCACAAACACAGAGAAAGTATTTGAGCTCCGCGTCGAACGGAAATCGCTTTATGAATCATTCAGCAGTCTGTTTTCCTTCCTCCGCCATCACTCACGTTTGTTTTTCATGAGCGAAAAAAACACGAGAGGGCGCCCCACGATACGGAAAAAGGAGTAAAAGTGGTTTAAAAACAAGGAGAAGTTGGGGGCGGAGGAAAAAGTGGCAAACAACAACTCAATTTTCCTCCGCCGAAAAGCGAGAGGACTAAATGCTGAAAAAATACGTCTCATCGACAACCCAAACTGGCGAACTATTTCGCACTCTTCGGCAATCCTCGAGAGACGTCGGAAAAATCGAGGATCGAAAAGGAAAGGGTTTTCGTCGGAGGAAAAAATACGCTGATCAAAAGATCCCCAGTAGGAAAAAGTTCCTTCTTTTTTCCTCCAAAAAGGAAGGTTATTGTACGTATATTTTTAATGCACTTGGTCCTTCGTGAAGGAGGTTAATGAGAGAGGAAGATGCCCTCCTTTGATCTATATTAAAAAGAGTAGTAAAGCGAGTGTAACACGAGAAGGATGTCGACGAGGTCGTGGTAAAGAGAGACGAATAAAAGGATTCGGAATATGAAGAGGCGTCTTGGAATGAGTTGCAACACAGTCCCTTCCGAAGGACATGAAAAATTAAAGACCGCCATGTTGGACTCACAATATCCCTTCTTTTGTTTTGTGTCCTCCTCTTTCGCACATCCTCCTTCGTGTCTCATCCTTCTAGTGGGTCATCAACTCAATTGCGAACACAGAGCTTAACACTTCAAAATCCGAATTTGATATAAACGAAACGAATATTTTAGATTTTTTTACCATTATATTTTTTGAAATCGCATACAATAAAAAAGGGTATGGAAAGGATGTTCAGTATCATATTTCTTTTAATACGACACTAAAAATGATCAAGATTAAGGTGGTTAAAAACTGTCATTTTAAGTTTTTAATTCATAAATTTTTCCTTTTTACTGTGTAATTTATTTAAAAGAAAACAAAGTTTTTCAACGTACTATTAATAAGGAAACTCATGTAATAAGTATTTGAATCAGAGTTTATTTTAATTTTTCAAATCTGATGTAGCCAGAATTTTCAATGTTGTTTATTCTCTTATAAATTTAATCATTTTCATTATATTCATGCCTTCTCTAACCTTAAGAATGAATCTTAGGCTCTTCCTTTGCCATTATTCTCTCCTCTTTGGAGATATTCTTTTTCTCTTCCCTTTCTTGCAATCTCTATCAGCAAATCTTCCTCCAGATTGTCATCTACTTTCTTTTCCATCACCATTGCAAATCTTTTATCCCTCTTACTACCTCAAGATACTTTCTCTATATCATTTCTACCGAGATACTTTATTTTTTTATTCCTTTTTACTCGTTTTCCCTCACTTTGGACTAAATCAACAGGTCTGTGTGAATAGCGATTTTCCCGCCCGCACTTTTCTTTCGCGATATAGAATGAGAGGAATTACGGGTCTTAAAGAGGGGAAATACCTCGGAGATGGAGACTCAAAGCCGTTTCGACTCCCTTAGAAATGCTATTAATGGGGGCCTGAATACATTTTCTCGACATCTGAACAAATAACGCAAATGTGTATTCTGTGAAAGTTATTTTTCGTGGAAGTCGCGAAGTTTATCAGCGTCATTTTCGAGGGGAGAGTTCCGTATATTTGGTGAAGCAAAAATGTGGGGAGGCTTTGAGTGGAATTGACGTATTTGACTCGTCCTTGGTTGATGCCATAGTTACTGAGATGAAATATATCGAGAGAAGAGAAAAAGTACGCTCCATGTTGCTTAAAGAAGACCAGTGTCGCATGCGTACATTACTTTAATTTGATAAAGTTAAATTTTTCGGTAAATAAGAGTCATATAATGCTATTTTAAAATCTATTTTCTTAACTCGCACCCTTTAAATTTACATCTATGTAGTAATGATAGAAAATATAGCTCATTACTTCGGAATTTGATAACGTATAATTATCACAAAATATGATAATGATATTTGGCTCTTTTTAAGTTACATTATCCGCTGAATAGTTTTATCATAATTATCTTTGAATCACAATTATTCTTTACAGTAGTATGAGTTATTCGATACCCGTTTCTTTGTGCCACATTCCTAAATTGTTTTACTCTTTTTTGAATAGCTGTCAATTAGTACATTAGAATTACCTTCAGAGTCATCATCTAAGAAACCTCCTAAGTCACCTAAGAAAAATCGAGCTACGGAGAAACAGCGAAGTTGTGAAGGAATAATTGCAAAGAGTCTAATATACTTTCGTGAATTTAACGGGGAATATCGTATAAAATATAGTACTAAGCGTAAAGTAAAAGAAATTGATTTCTATTAAAAAGTGGAATATATTTATATATTGATCCTGTTCGTAATGCTGGAGGTGAAGGCAGAAGATTTTTATTCGTTCGAATAGGTAAGTGGTGATTCGCAGACATAGCATCACCGTGGATATATATCTCGTATAGTTCAAAGCCGCGCATCAGAGGTGCGTATTCGTATCTCCTTGTACTAATATCTCAGCAAATGTGTGTACATCTGAGAAGTATGGGAAAGAAAGTATTCGTCCTCGGATCGAATTTCTCTTTCGTTTACCGTCCGAATATTAATTCACGGCTTTTCACGCGAATGTATATTTTTGAAGTGATAATTTATTTCAGGTCACTTAGCTCAAAATTCGCTTTCAGATCAACAGGTACTGTTCCGAGAGGACGCAACAGGCTTTTCTTGTTATGAAGATATTCTAAAATGCTACTTACAGGAGACACCCGATAGACACTGTCAGTTAAGGCTGATTAGTTCAATCTCGCATGGATATGATCAAAAGTGTTCTAATATTAAACAGTGAAGCTCAAAGATTTCAACGGAGTCTAACAGTGTCCTGAAGCTAACAGGTTTTCATTCCTGAGAGTAGCCTTTCTGAAGTCTTATATTTGAGGATTTTCAAAGGGATCATTAAAACTCACAAATGCTGAATATATGATAGAGATTTCCCTGAGATATAGTGATCATTATATATTTCGTGCAAATTGAAATAAGTGCGTCTATTAGAGATTGCATTGTTCTGAAACAACATTCTCATCTGTAAATAGCATTACGTCTGAACTCATCACAATTTAACTAAATATCGGTTTTTTGTTTCTACTTATTTTTAATGTGAATGTTTGATGATTCGCCTCTATATCAGATATTGAGAATCTGTTACTTACAAATTTCATAGAACGTCTTACAAATTGATTATTTTCCATTTCCAATGCATAACTATCCTTACTCGAAGAAGTTTCTTTACTATCTTAACTGAGTTTTACTTAGTCAACTGATAATCGAATATATTTTAACGTTAAAAATTTAATTTACGACGACAATTGAACTATTTATTTAATTCAGTTAGGAATTTTTATCATTATAGAATTTTCCACTCAGATCAGTCTAACTAAATAAAAGCAGAACTCCTACAGTGAGCATAAACATCGATTCAGTCGTATTTTCTTGTAATACAAACACCCGTATTCTTCGAGAAAATTCAATTTTTCAGTTTGAATCGCAACTGTTCAGGCTTCAGAGCTTGTCGTATTTCGGTAAGTAGGAGCAAATACATTTAAGTTTGAAGAGAGACTCTTGTTGGTATAAACTCGTCAAAATGAGGGGTCGAAGTGATGAGCGCCATTTCCTAAATAGAAGAAAAAAAAAGATCGATAGAACGAAAACACCATCAATATCTAGAGCAATTATTACTGATGAAAGAGGGGAAAAAATGAGCGCAAAAGTTCTCGAACAACCTCATCTATCTGCAAATTCATCTTGTTTGCCATCGGATACGTGAGTTGCGATCAAATAGAAAAAAAAAGAGATAACCAAGGTTTTGCGAACTTCCTCCCGCTCTCCAGGAAATACCGAGCGCTTCTAGGAAGCGGCGTAAATGGATAGCATATTAGATGTTAATTAACCCGGAACAAGTTGAAAAAGTGGAGCTTTATTAATGGGAAAGAGCGAGGGAGTTGAAGTTATTCGCTCCAATTGCGATGAAGAAGATGAGGAAAATCGAAGCGGGTGTGGTTGGAAGAGTTTGGAAAGGAGAGGATGAGTAATGGTCGTCATTCGTCACGACTGCTGTTTAGAAGCGGTGGCTAAACTTGGAAATAGGTGGGGAATGTGTAGGATAGGTGAGAGGGAAGCAAGAGTGATGGTCCAGAGGCGAATTTGGAGATGGGATTTTGGAGGACACGTAAAGGAGTGGACAGAATGACGGAGAAGAATTGAAACTCAAATGGTACGGAAAGGGAGAGATAGGAATGAATAGGTACCACCATATATGAGAATTCCAGATACGCTAAGTGCCGCGGAAAGATACGAGTGTGTGTTAAGGGTTGGAGAAATGGTCGTAAATGGAAGAGGTTTAAATGCTTAGGAAAGGCCCTGTTGGGGAAATGGTAATGGTTTTTGAAGGTAAAGATAGGGTTGAAACGGAATAGAAATATTGCAGATAGGCGCGGTAGGGAAGGAGTGGGGATAGCAGATGGCGAACAAGATAAATTGAGTTGGAACGGATCGAAGGGGTACGAATTATGGAGGGAAAAAGGGAGTGGGGGGAGGGGAGCGGGGGAGGGGAGTGGGGGAGGGAAGTGGGGGAGGGGATAGAGAGAAACTCGAGATTGAAGGCAAAGCAAATTAGGGAACGGAAAACAGAAGAAGGCTTAGAAGCGTGGGTCACTGCGGACCTGGCCGTAAAAAAAACAATGCGTGTGCCAAAGAGGCAGTATTGATTTAACTCGAGACTGGTACGACGTATCTATCAAAGACTGCGATTATATGCCATGTTGATTTGGAGCGTTTAAGCTCGATTAGACAAGTGACGGTAAATAAGAGAGTCGTCCCTTATTTGCTCCGTTTCTACTGATTTTTTCCATAGAAAATTAATACCGATTTATTGATTTCTAGATCGATCTAATAGAATAAAAAACACTTAAAAAACTTTCGTGAGTATTAAAACAATAAATAACTAAGCAATCAAAATTAGTGGGTAGATAATACACTTTTATATAACCAGGAGTGTTTACATAAAGGTTTATTAAGCTGGTTATTTATCATAATTTTGAATGCATCGTGGAATCGTTCAGAAAAAGGAAAAGAGCAGGAAAGATGGAAAGAAAACAAATATGAGTGATAGTTTCAAACAAGTTAACGTAATTTTAATATGTAAGGGATTTTAGAAACATTTAGAAAGTGTTAAATAAAATTTTATTACAATCATTACTTTTAAATGATCGATTCGTTTCCTTAAAATGCCTTTTACGTATCTTACTTTACATATTCTTCAGTATCTGTTTTCAATGAATGTGAATCGCTTCATGATCACCTTCCAACATGACCTCATCCAAGCGATGATGATTGAAGCTTCTCTTCAATTTATTCCCGATTGTGGCGTATCATTTCTCCCATCTCTTATAGTACCCTCTTGGAGAGTTTTACAAACTGGCCGGTTTCTGAATGGAACTGAGATGCAACTTGAAAGCGACTGTGTACTCGTGAAGGAAAGAATAGACGGGTAAAACAGCGAAGCAATTTTGGAGCGGAATTAGCAAAATGCGGAGAATTAAAGGGAAGGAATAATTGAGCGAAGAGGAACCTCATCTGCGAAAGAAAGGAGTTCTAAAAGAAAGTAAGAGAGGATACTTTAAAGTGGGAGGCAATCGAGATGAAGAGCAGAATGTGTTCAACGGGAGAAAGAAATGCTGGGAAAATTGAAGGGATGGATTTCTGTTGCATTCCATTTCATATAGAAAGCGAAAGTGGACACAAAAGAGATGGGAGTTATAAAGGAAAGAAGGTAGAATGCGGGGAAACAATGGTTCCGAAATTGAGAGACGAAAGAAAGACAGGTCTCAGCAGTAAAACATGAGAATGCTGGGACTCAATGAGTGCGCCGTCTGTGAATGATAAAGTAAACCTTCTGACTTACGTATAAAGGGGAAAGATGCAAATTTAAATATTGCAAAAGGTCTCCCAACGTAGTATTCCTTGTTGTCAACGATGAGGCATCATCCCCTAGATATAAGTTTACCAGAAACTTAATTTTATACTCTATATCTATCTCTATATTCGCCCTCAAAATATTTTTTCTTATGCTATTGAGGTTTATAAATGTCATTTAGTTGTAATACAAGTACAGAGTGAAGATAGAACGATTTATCCACCCATGAACCTTAATAACCCATTAATATCTCTTGTATTGTAGACTAAGCATCCCAATACTCTCTGTGTTAATGAGTGGAAAAGAAAGAAATCGATTTCAAACAAACAATTGTTGATAAGTAAAGGGTTGAAAATGTAGTAAGTTTTTTACACCTCGTACGCCGAAAGGCGGCTTTTTAATGTAGATACAGATGTACACTAAGGTAGGTTAAAAGCTTCAAAGTCTTTATTCCTTACGACAGGTTTCTCATTCCGAATTAAGAGTGTACATTGATTAAGACAATTTGAGGGTTATTTATTACTTTAAATTTTACTAAAAAATCCACTGAATGCTGTGGGTCTTCAAAATCGAATACAATATGGAAAATTAATAGAGATTAAGAAGATAAACTGAGATTCAATGTTTAATTACCTCAGACAAACAGCTAAAATATTGTTTATCCGAAATATATAAATAGTGCTTTGAGCATGTGCTTGTTTTATAAAATAATTCGTTTCTTGTGCGCCACATAAACAATCATCATGCGGTTCATGTTCAGTATCGATTCATGATACAGTATCTATAGATTGGATTTCTTAAGAGTTTATTGTTACTTTGAGTTGAAGTTAAATCTAAATGATTTATTATTAAGATGGTTATGAGTATGAGGGTAATGCTTCTTTAGTATGAATTGAAAGTATTCAATTTTTCACGATTCGATGGATAGCTCGAGGATTGTCTCCCACTTAGACCAACGAAAGAGAAGGTAGCTACCCTCTTATAATCGCATCAACGAACACCTTTCGGAATTCTCGTAATTTTCTTCGACTTTATGACTTACTTATGACCAAATTGAGGGATCGTCGATTCTTCAACACTTCTCTTCTGAGAAACATCGCTATTTTGTCTGAGAGTCTCAAAAGTCACTCGGATATTGCTTTTTACGAAGTGTGCAAGTTCTCCATTGATCTTTAGCCTCCCTTTGTGAAGCAGAAGAGGGATTTAATTTCCGGTGCCCCCGCCATTTCCTCAACAGCCCACGTTGCCAGGGATTTTTGATTTGTCGTCTCCTTTAATTATTTTTATAATATCTTTCGCATTCGGGTGCCTATGCTTTGGAAACTAGGAGATATCAGAACGAAAAATTAAACCAATTAAAGAAAACTTTTTTGCCTTTGAAAGACTTTTCCTTCGTGGAAATATAAATGTCTGGGTTATGAAAGAGTTGTAAGTTGTTTATTAATGCAGCAATTAAGAACTTTCCGAAAATCAAAATGCTAGATATAAATTTAACGAAACATCAAAGAAGGAAGGGACCTGCATTCCTATTTTTCAAGGTTTTACGGAGTATAAAATTTTTATCTCTTCATGAATAATAATTGTATTTTCAAGGACCCATCTTTTATATATTTTCTATTGCCGATGGTTTAAAAATGAGTTTATCCACGAATCTGACAAATAGATTACTTATAACATGCCTTCGATGCATAAAAAAGGACCTCGAATCGAATATAGATACAATTTTTTTAAAAAATATCTCAGCAACTGAATTACTTATAATATTTTACGTCTTTTGATTCTTTCTGATAATGTATTACTAATTCATTTCCTCCAAAATAAATGAAGATCAAACATTATTACATTTAATCCCATCCCATCTAATAATATAATCACTTAGGAATTCGTTAAAGATTTGATGTTGAGAAATAATTGATAATCATCTCTCGGATTTATTTCCGCACGAGTTCCTCGCCATCTTTATTTGAAATAAGTCCATTTATACCCAAATACACTTAACTCTTTGAGTTAACCCACAATAAGGGAGATTCACCGGAGCAAAAACCGAATTAAGGGAATTATCGAATTCAAAAGCAGTGGTAACGAGGATTTCCCTTTTCCGTTTCCCTCCTCCATCGAATAGAATACTTCGATATTTTCTCCCTCTTCTTGTTTCCCTCCAAAACCCTCTTCCGCCAATATCTTCCATCTTCTTGCACCCCAAGGGAGTCGATCGCCCATCTGTGTTTTCACTGCCTTCTTGACGGCGGCGCCACTAGTCTTAAAATTCTAACATCTCTGCGTCGGCGACATAAAAGTAGGCGCCCAACATTTTCACAATTCCCTGCTTAAGAGATACAGGAAACAACTGGGATTTTTTGGAGGGAAAATATCTGGAAGGGAAAGGGGATCGTTGTGTGAGCAAATTGCGTGGGTGGAAAGAAAGAAGAGACCAAACAATAGAGAGTGGGGATTGCCTAGGAGAGTGATAGATATGATGTACTTTCGAGATTATGAGAAAAATAGCGAACTTCGGCCAGAATGTTATTACTCAGAGAGGGCTATTAATAGATGAAAGGATATGGCACATAAGAAATAAAAAAGAGTGCGTACTCCGCCAGAGAAATTGAAAGTATGTTTCTGCTGTGGTCTGTTTCCGAGTTTTATCGAAATTGTTCGGGTTTACTACCTTTCGGAAAACAATATACTTGGGAGATTGAAGAGTTTCTGTGGCTCATAAAAGGAGGAGATTATATATGCATGGACTTTAAGAGTACAAAATACTGTAAACGAGCGAAAAAAATATAATAACTGTTTTAAAAAAGATAATCAGAAAGAGTTACTATAGATGAATTTGTCCCTAAATTATTCTCAGCAAAGAAAGATTTAAAGAAGTACATTCTTGTCATCTAACTCCTTAGTTATCTCTTCAAGCTGAAACTAAATGTACCTCCTTTATTACAAATAGTATGTGTTGACTTACCCGGTATAAAGTATAATGATAAAATTGAAGTTCGTTCGTTTGACTGAAAATAATGTTTAAATTTCTTTAGATTTGAACTTATGAGAACGACTAAACTAAATTACTAAATAGATAAAATGGTTTATTTAGCAACTCCATTTTAGTGTTAGAAAATAATTCAGAAATCCTTTAGTGAAGGAGAAGTGGGAATCGTAAAAAGAAAAGTGAGAATGGGGTCAACAAGAACTTAAAGATAACAGCGAAAGAGAAAGCATTTCAGCGTTACGAGCCAAGAGATCTAAAGAAAATAAGGTCAAAATGAAGGAATAATAAGAAAAATTTCCGACAGATGAAATAGAATATCATCTAATGTACTTAGTTTACTCCCAGTTAATATATGTACACGATTAGAATCATATTTAGAGAAAGGGTGGTGCATAAAAATCATTAGTTAAACAAATAGCTGTCCTTATGATCTATTGAAAACAATGTAAAGCATGACAGGATAAAATTGAAAGATTTGCTGCAATGAATGTAAGAATATTCGAGTCATTAATCTGTAAACATTACAAGGAAAATAAACTTATGTTAATAATATATTATCTTAATTTATATAAATGAGAACTTCAATTGAAAGAAATAGTGTTCATGCAGAACTCTGATCTAGAACTATGATCAAAAGACGGGTAGAAATTGATATAGATTTTAAGGTTAAAAAAGCCATAAGCACTTATATAAAATGAGGAAATAGTATAGTAGCAAATAGAATTTCCATGTATATAAAAAAAATATTTTGTTTTATTCGCGTTTTTAAAGTTCAGTACATATAGTCATAGTTTATAAATGTATTTATTGGATAAATGATATCTTGTCTTATGCAAGTATAGTTATAAGAATTTTATATTCTTTGATTTTACATAATTTAACATTTTTATTTATTTAACTATGTTCTCAACATTGACTAAATATTTAACCCATAAGGTGCACAACTTATTTATATGATCATTTTCATTCAAATATTCGTTAAATATACAAGGATTGAGAAATATAACTTCATTTCTTGTATTGTAAGTAAAAGGTCACCGTCACTCAGAAAAGAATTGCACAAATTTAAATTAAACGTAATTGAAGAAAATGATTGTACATTGCCTCATGAGAGATATTAAGAATGAAGTCAACGTTAGAATCAGCAAATTAATGCCTATCTGATTTATTTTGAGCTCTGTAAATAAATGGCACCTATTTACACTTTATTTGAAATTTATTTATATTCAATATGATATTGTAATTTTAAAATCGAATATGAGCGACTGAGTCAATTTAGTGAAACTGTTCCGCTTTATACAATATCTTATAGAGATATAAGTGAATAATTCATTAAAAATAATTTAAAAGCCATTTAATTTATGTCAATTTTAAAATGAGAGAATCATTTAAATTAAAACAGAAAGAGTTACCGATTGAATCAAATTTCATTTTAATAAATTTTCGATAAAATTCCTCTCGGGTAATAAAAGTATTCAAATAACAAATTGACTTATAGTTTAATTCTTTATTATTTTCTACCATGGCTAAAACTTACTGGAAAATAAGATTAAAAAGTCTTATTAATCAAATATAATGAATGCATTTATCATGGAACAATATAATCATATTCGTGAATCAAAATTTAATTTATAGCAGCATTTATTTGAAAAGATGGAAATTTGACATTGAGAGCTAATTCAATCTGCAAAATTAAAAGCTCTTAGTTATGAAATAGAAAATTGTAATAGTGCTGTTTTTGGATTATTATACTTAAAACAATAATTGAAGTTGGAGTGTACCATTAAGTCTCAACAAAAATTTAAGTTAAGAATAAATCAATATGATTATATTATTACTATTTTTAGTATTGCTTTTTCCTATCCTTGTATGTAAACGCTGAAATTAACGATGCGAACGGTATATTTTCTTTAAATGATTATATAATAATATTGTGATTACAGTTACTCAGAAATGTCATATATCTATAATTACCTGAATAAGTTAGTATTATCCTTGCCTATAGTATAATTTCGAGATATTCGTAACCAACTTGGCTAAGAATATCTCAAAATTAAAGAAATTAAAGAAAAGAGCATAGACTATTGGCTAGTTTAGCATCCTAGTATTCTTTATCGTGGTTTATTTTTCGCTTTCGTCTCGGATTTAGACCAGAGTTCCAATTTTTTATTATTTTACTTAGCAATCGAATCCATGTGAAATAGAATGGAGATGATGAAAAGTTCCTACTTGAGGAACCGTGAAAATGTAAACGTTAAATAAAGGAAGTGGGTAAAACTTAAATGCTAACCTTTCCTCAAGGGGGCATTAAATATGTAACGAAATCAATCATCTGGGGCTAACTCCTGTCGAAAATATTCGATGACAGATAAATGCACGACTGAGGGGGGTGCTCGAAGCAACGCGGGCTTTAGGAGAAGTCTAACGAGATTGAATTCACATTCATCAAAGTTTCCTTCGAAAAAGAGACATATTCGCATAGAAATCGGCGAAAGAGTGGATATTCCCTCAGACGATGTACATAAAAAGAGTAAAATGTGAGTTTAACTCAATCCCCGCGCGATTTTAATAAGTCCGTAATTTTAGCCGGTGTATCCTTTGCAGAGAAAAAAGGGTCTGAAGAGAGATAACAAGTGGAGGACATAATTCAAGCGTTAAAGAGTAGCTCGAAGTGGGGCGGAATGAATACCGGTGAACGGTAGAATCTGGATGCGAAGAGCCGAAAATTCCAAAAAGTTTCTTTTGTTTTTCGTTTCTTGAGGGGAAAAAACGTTATATTCTCCCCTTTCTCAGGGCATTTTTTTTACATTATACTGCAAGAACGTTTTCCCCTTCCTCTATCAGATCCTTTCATACACACTCTGGAGGGAGAGGCATAAATATTCCACACACGACCTCGCTCCCTCCAATCGGCCTTTCTAAATTCCATTCTTTACTTTTCTCACCATCTCCTCTTCGCTGCATCTGTGTCATTTCCTTGCTGTTCTACTTTTTCGCCTAACTTCCTATAACCTTTCTGTTTGAATTTCATGCTTTATTCTCAGTTTTTTTTGAAATCTTTGTCCGATTCTCCAAAAGTATTTCTTTCACTCTCGCGAATTCAAGATGCATATGATTGGCAAATGTACTGATTGGAATATCTACTCTTCATCAAAGTTTAAAAAGGGATATTTTATTCTGTATTTTGAAATGATATTTTTCTCATAAGCTGAAACGTATTGAGTACTAAGATATCGTACTAAGATAACATAGTATTTATGATTAATAATCTGTGATTCAAACGCCTCAAAATAGCATAGTTTTTACTTTAATTTAACCTCTACAACCCCCTGCAATACAAAAGTTTTCACAAATTCATTTCAGCGATTATTATATTTTTAGAACATCATCTAAGATCATGCTGAATGGTGCTTGATCTATTCCCATATTTGCTTATAAAATTCCATCATCTTTTATGATAATTTTATCTTGAAAATGCTTCAATGGAAAATTTTAATGCGCTGTACCATCACCTATACCGATAACGTTTCCCGACTTTTGTAGTTATTAGAAGGGTCCTTACAATAGCATCTCCAATTCCTCTAATCTGTTTTTTCTTTCATTGTTGGCATTCCACCTTCCTTTCTTGGTATCTCTTCCATCTTCCTTTTCAAGTTTAACCCTCGGTCCGCTGGGTTCTCTTGATATGAAAAAAATATGGGATTAGTGTCGAGTATATTCTGTTTAATGTCTTCCCTCGGAAGAGTGCGAGAAAAAGTTTTGTTTGGGCCATGTGTGCTCGAGAGAAGATTCCTTCTGCAGTGGATACGCGGCGTGGTGTTCTGTTGTTTTTTTTTGAAAGTATCAAGAGGTGATGTGAATGCGTGGATACTTCACACTTTCACTTTCTACGTATATTTTTTCTTTTATTCGCCCTCTCTGAATCTCTGCTTGTGTTAATCATATAAACCTTGCCATATTAAGAACGTTCGAAAGTAATCTATCATTGTGATATACGATTAAAGATCTAATCTTCATAAAACCTGTAGTCAATGGGATTCATAAGTCTTGAACTGTAATATTTCTAAATTTACCCTCAAATTCGTTTTCATACGAATAAATATATGCATAAGAATATTCATCCCATGTAAAAATATTTGTATGTAATGTAAATTATTAAAATTTTAGCCAATGATTGTAAACTAATCTTACGAGATTATAGTTATTTGATGGTAATACTCTTAAAAGAAATAGAATATTTGTTTAAAATACGCAATTATTTATTTTTCTTGTCCTATTAATGAAAATTGCAGAAGTGTTTCAGAAAATAAGAGGAGAATATTGAATATCCCAAGAAGAGGAAGGTTATCATTATACATTTAAATTACTCAAACAACAATTCAGATAACAAGGATTCTCCTTTCGTTTTGTGCTTTATTTAAATTTTTCATTTGCTGAATGTGCCTAAAGATGAGATTGTAAATGAGAGTATAAAACTTACTTAAGAAAGCTCTCATCGCAGTATATCGACATTCCTGAGACTGAAACGGTAAAATTTATCGTAACTTTAGACTTTTGAATTGAAAAATAGATTTTATTTTGTTCATTGAATTAAAGGAGAATTTCTTCAGTTTTACCAAGATCCTTATGGAATCCAGTACATAGTAGCGTATAGATGATGTCACATTTGTTAAATGAACTGCTTGATCAAAGTGATGGTATTTTATTATTAAGTGTATTCGATTAGCCAATATATTCTATATGACGAACACATGTGAGATGTTTTAATTGCCAAAAATCTTAATTATTTCTATAAAATTATTTCTCTAAAAGCAATTGATTTAAGTGAATTGATCGAATTTACATCGAATCGATAAGACCACTTCAGAAATTCTTCCTTCGATCCTTCTTTTGTATGGAATATTACCTTTATTGGATTTTAATGAGGTTATCCTTGGGAAATTAAATTTCGAAACATTAACGGTGTTCCTTTATTCATTTTGAAACAGTGTTAAAAGTTGCGACTTAAACGGATTAACCTTTGGCCTTTTACGATATGGAGCGAAAGCTGCAGTTTGATTCCTTCAGAAAAAAACGTGATGGAAGGTCGAAGAGTGTTTCAAAAGACGAAAGAACCATTCACACTTATGCCTTTTCTCCTCCGAGTCTGGGATGGACTCTATGATCTGAGGAGAATTCTGAGGAAACCACAATAGCATATTCAGCATTTTGAGAATAAAATAAACTAATATGAGAAGTAATAAAAACAACTTTGTAAATTTCCACAGAAAATATTTTTTTTCAGAAAATATAATTTTATGTGGAAATTTATAAAGTTGTTTTTATTACTATGGCGTTCCAGGAAGTCACGCCTTCTCACATTGATTTCATAATATGAGAAGGTTTTGGGAAACGAGTGATATTCTATTCGTCGATGAAGAGTGATGAGTTTTTATCATTTCCTTTGTGTTTGTGCCAGAAGATAAAATTCAAATAATATTCTCAAAAGTCTCAGAAAATCTCAATAAAACAATCCTATCATTATTTGAGTGATGCTAGGATACATCTGGGAAAGTGTTCTATGCGTATTTATGTCTCTTAGGGATTTCTTCTTTAGAAATTAAAATAAGCTATCAATCACTTATTATAGTTAAGGGCTTAATGATGTATAATTGTAATTAGTATTGATTTAAATAAAATTAGAAAATAAAATTATAACTGATACTTAAATAAAACTAGAATTCTCTTCAACAATTAAAAATTATAGTGTAATAAAAACAACAGATAATCAAATTATACGTTTGAATGTAACAATGTAACAATGACTATAGATAATAAAATTCTACATAGTATTGTAAATAGTTAATTATGAATCATAGTCATAATTCAAACCATTTTACTCATTAGAGAGATCTCATAGGGTTTCTTTTTTCCTTAGTTAAATTAAATTACGCAACTTCCAACAATAGTATGACTCAATATAGAAGCTTATAGATAAGGTAAACGACTTAAAATAAGCTATCAATCACTTATTATAGTTAAGGGCTTAATGATGTATAATTGTAATTAGTATTGATTTAAATAAAATTAGAAAATAAAATTATAACTGATACTTAAATAAAACTAGAATTCTCTTCAACAATTAAAAATTATAGTGTAATAAAAACAACAGATAATCAAATTATACGTTTGAATGTAACAATGTAACAATGACTATAGATAATAAAATTCTACATAGTATTGTAAATAGTTAATTATGAATCATAGTCATAATTCAAACCATTTTACTCATTAGAGAGATCTCATAGGGTTTCTTTTTTCCTTAGTTAAATTAAATTACGCAACTTCCAACAATAGTATGACTCAATATAGAAGCTTATAGATAAGGTAAACGACTTAACATATAATGGAGTATCTACAATAGTACAGAAAAGGTAGGCCATGGCCGGCTTTAGGCGGTAAGCGAATTAAGCGTCAGGGAGTTAGCAAGTTGCGATGCGCTGAACCTAAGCCCTATTTTACAAAGGATATAGGCTAAGGCTTCATAGTATAGTTTTACATAGAGTCGTCAGAGCACCTTAATACACCCTCTTTGAGAAGCAGATGAACATAATAGAAGGATATCCAAAAAGTGCGGAAAATTAGTCTTTGATCGCAGATGGGAAGACAAAGGAAAATAAATGTCAGGGAAAAATGTCAGAACTGAAGAAGAGCGCGAAAGGTACAAAATCGAGGCGGAATAACGAAAGAGAGTTTATGAGGGAAGGGTGATTGAAATTAAAAATAACAAGAAAAAGGAGAAAAGGACGAGTGGAAAAAGTGGATCTGCAGCATCGAAGGAAAGAGTGGAAATAAAAGAGGGAATTTTTTGAGACCGTAATTAGAGGATAGCGGTTGAATAGACGTGATTGGAGAAAGGGACAGTTATGCCAAAAGAGAGAATGAGATAAGGCAGGTGATCTTGGAGAGGCTATAAAAAGAGGGAAATGAAAGGGGAATCCGCCTGACATTTTCGGGACAATAAAACTGTCCCTCTTTTGCATGTTCATCTGAAATGTTTTCGCAGAAGCTTAAATGTGACGATTGAGAAACTAGAATGATCGCGGGAGTCTCGCATTATAAACGAAAAGAGCTACTCATGGAAAGTGTGCGAAGGGTGCTTAAAATGAAGAGGAAAACGAAATTGGAAACAGCAAGTGTCGTTCAATTTAAATCTTGAAATCGTCAGATGAGTCGGAACGCAACTGAATGTTATTGTTCTCAATCAACGATGAATAGACGTTTTTGAAATAGTTGTTATTAATAGGAATATTGGTTCGTAATATTGATCTTGCTAGCCTTAACTAAATTCTAACTTGGGAGAATAGTGCAAGCAAAAGCAAAATAATAGGGAATTGTATCTCTGTAGAAATAATTAAAAAGTATAAAATAAAATTTAAAAAGTGGTATATTTGAGTAATATAATTTTAAAAAGATGAAGAAACGTTTCTTGATGATAATTTATGATAATGATGAATTCATTTTTTCACATATGAATTATGAATATAAATCTATAAAATCCTTTAAATACAATTATTAAACTAATCAAGCATTAGTATAATTGCGCTATAACTACGAGTGAAATTTTAAGATGACCTTTAAAACATCGGGAAAGTGTATCTATAAGTGTATATAAGAGTCTGATATTAATTTTATTAAGATTTATGAATTTGAAATCATAAATTGTATAGATTATTTATAATTCCATATTATAAAGGCAGGGAGAGGAAAGATTGATAATGCATACTGTCGCAGGTATATAAAATATTTCCAGCCCATAATACGAAATTACACTTTTTGTTACTTGATTTGTATTACTAATAGAGATGGAATCAAGAATTGCTCACTTGTTTCCATGACAACAAATATTCATAAGAATGTATATCAATAGAGAGGATTTGTTGGAAACAAGGGCTTTAGACCAATTCCGCTTCATCGCTCGAGGAGAATAAACGATCCTTGCGAGAAATCAGAGAAAGTTAAAAAAGGAGAGATAGGCTGATTCGTATTCCGAGGGAGATCAAGAAGAAAGAGAGATGGGAAAAGTAAAGAGAAAATCAGGGAAAGTAGAGAAAGGTTTGGAGGAGTTTAGATGTAAAATGGATTAAATGAAAGTTTGGGGCAAAGAGCGGTGAGGAAGACATTCAGAAAGAGCAAAATGGCTGAATATGTGATAAGAAGTAGAGGAGGAATTAGCGAAGAGGTAATTTGGATTCGTTTGCATATTATCGTACGTTACGTGAAATAAAAAAGAGAGACGAAAAGATAAGAGGAAATAATAAAAAAGAGAAGGAGCGTGCGTAGATTTTAGAGTGGGAAAAAGAGGAAGGGGTGAGTGGGTGTTAAGAGTTATAGGTAAGTGTGGAGATAGACGGAGGGTTTGTTACTGGAGGGGGTTGGGATCACAAATTGATGGCTGTCTGAACAGGACCCTAACAATCTGGTGAGAAGGAAAGGTATCGGGGTTAATAAAGGAGGGAGTGACAGAAATCACGTTTGTTGTCAAGGGCAGATGGAGAAAGGTGAAAATGAGATGTGCGCCAGAATGCTACGCAACACTTCATAGATGAGATTAGTAGTTTTGGAAAGAAGGCAAAAGTGACGTGAAAAAGGAATATTTAAGAAAAGACGTCTAGAATATCCTGTCCACGAGTGGAATAGGAAAAAAGAGAGTTAAAATATTCGCATTGATGACTCTGAGAGATTCTCAAGTTCGTCGGCTCTTAGAAAGGGCAAATGAAATGAGGAATCGTACTCTTAAACGAAAATAACGAGTTTTGCGTGATGGCGGAAGTTTGTGAGTGGGATGGAAAAACGTGTAAGTGGGGATAAGTTTTTGCTTGGGAAAGTTGAGACAGAAACTGGTTGTTATGGGAAGATAAATGAGAGAATAAAAGAACGATTGGAAGCGAAAGAGGTATTATTTCCTAAAAAATGGCCTCGAGAGAAACATGGTGAATCTAGATGGATGAAGTTTGCGATTCTCTAAAGAATACTAAGGTCTTAAACGTCTAAGAGAACTGTTAATAAGTATCGTTTGAGTTAAGAATCGTATATTTAGTTTTTCATTTCCGTAGGTTGTTTAACAGAACCGTTGTTAAATTTTAATTATTCGCCATTTTAAAATTGCGTTCCTTTGGGAACGATATAACTTGTCAAGGAACATTATTTTGCTACAATTACAGCCTTCAATGTCTATAAGTAGCAATTATAATAGTAAATAGTAATAACAAATACCTTCTTATGGATAAATTAATGAAAGATGTGATGTGGACACGTGAAAAATATTATTAGATATGACATATTAAGTGGTTTTAATCAAAAACGACAATAGCTATTATTTCTTTAAGGTTCAGAAGTTTTAATCAAATTTTACATTAATTTTTCGAGCAGTGTGTCATTGAATTAGATTTCTTATTTTTCTCGTCAATGAATATTTTTAGCTCCTTACTTTCAAATGATTTTCAATTCCTGTAAAAATGGAAATATTTTATTTACGAGGAGAAATCTGTTTTTGAATCTAGTCCAGCTGTTACACAATTAAATATATCTTTGCAGTTAAAAGTGGCTTTTATTGGCATACTGTGCTTCACAATGTAAAATCGCAAAGCGAAAGAATTCTCATGGCTTCCAAATTTTCTTATTTATTTGCCTCTGGGTTTAGTTACCGGCCTGCGTCATCATCTGGTGTCCCCAAGTGGATAACTGCCTCACTACTCGTGAGAGGGTTGGTGGGTATACCATCTCAGAGCTTACCATCTAAAGCTCCTTCATTAGATGAGGAGTGCTACATCATTTCCTCTGACCATATGTTACGGTTATATCACCAATAAAGGGTCGTTAGAGCCTCGTTAGCTAAGCAGGGTACACAAATGCCAGGTGAGGTTGACGTTAGAAGTGGGGAAATTATGAATTCACTTAATCATCCTGTTGCAAATTTTATATTAATCATAAGGAGAAGATTTTTTAGGTTGATATTTTAGACAAATGTTTCTCTGAACATTTTAACAAATGTATTATAACCAGAGGTACAGTATTGCAATCTTTGTTCTTCAAATACAACTGATCATAAATGAAATAGATTTTAATTATAAAATAATGTTCGTTTAACTAACTAATGTAATATCTGAATTTTTATTTTTAACTTACATTAGAGTTCAACAAAGGTAATCATTTATTTTCAGTTCATGAATTAAATGAAAATGCATATGGATATTTGACAACCATTAATGGGTAAAACTTCTTTAAATGAAAGAATTTGTTTTTTGCTCTGAATCTATACGTAATCACCAAGATATTTTAATCAATTTATCATATATGATTTTATTTGGAAATATATGGATTAATATAAAATTTGGTAATTTTTAATGTTAAGAAATTAGTAGTATGAACGATGAGATACTATAAGGGATAGGTCATTGAATGGGAATCTTGAATATTTCTCTTTGACGCATACAGGTGTTTGAACAACTAAGAGAAGAAACCCAACCGTAGTTATGGTGGAATATCCTTAATTCCTACTCATCTGAGGATTTGTTACAAGCCATCCATTTCCAGAAAACAAACATGCACACCATTAGCCCACCCCTCTGCGAACGTCTTCAATTTTGAGTCATCAAACACCGTGACATGGATATCTCTTCTAAAAATGCTTCTTACCTTCCTCTCGACCCAATCGACTTGGTAACCTCGCCTCAGTGGGCATTCGCTTAACCCAGCCGACCCTTCTCCACCAACCCATCGGTAAAAGGGAAGCTGCAAACTCTCTGCATTGATTCCCGTCTCCTAATCACCTCTCGCCATCCTAGAAATTCCGAGGGGAAGCATTTCTTTGCCCGCGATTAACCCTCCCTTGTCCTGAACTGCTTACAATGCACTCGTAATCTCCAAACAACTTTGAGAGATATGAATTCAATTATTTCAATCATTCTTAAAATCCAAGTGATTAATCAAAAGAAAAACCGAATTTATCTCTTTTTTATTATTATTTATCGATGAAGAAATTATAGATATTACATGTAGTCTCCGATCCTGTCTACTGAAAATGATAAAAAGAAAAACTGTTGATGATAAGCTAGTACCATGATGTGTATCTTAAACCTCTTCTATTTGGAAGTCTGAATCATGTGTACAAACAAGGATAGCTATCCTACGGAGTCCATATAAAATAACTATAAATCAAAGCTTTTGAAAATTTGAGCATCATGATGATGAAATTTGATAAAATTATTGTCTGGAGATTTTTCATTCAATATTGGAGAGTTTTCATTAGTTTATTGTCATGCAAGGATTATTGATATAAAATCAAGGGTTTCAAATTCTTACTTTGAGAAACTTTAGAAATTACTGTACCAAATGAACGAAAAATGTTTGCCTTATGATGAGTAAAATCTTTAGACTATTCGTAGTATTATTTACTACTTTGCAATATGTGTAATTTGCTCTTTATGCAATCAAAAAATAGCTATCCGAAAGTAAGCTCATCCGTATCTATATCACTAGCCATATTTCCCTTTTACCGCAGCATAGGGCTGCGTGGTATCAGGAAACAATATCGTTCGACGCATATAAAAAACCATATTATTCCAGAATTCCTATTTTAACTTTATCTGACTTCCCCTTACGGTAGAAAATAAAACGAAAAAACCCTATTTCCGAATTCATATTTTACGCAAACCAAATCTCACTTCATACTTCAATCGCCTTCTGTCTTCTCCTTGCAAATGTACGGAAGGCGACCTTTCAGAGATAAGGAAAAAACGGACGAAGGAGAGAAACAAAAAAAGGAATAAAAAGCAGAAATTCTTTCCTTAGCGGTTCCTCATTTGCATTTCAGAGAGTGACTTCATTCCAGCTCTCCGGAGTCAGTTGAATTCCACATTTCCTCATTTCATCCAAATTCAAACCCCTCTTCGGTAACCGACTCCCATACACCCATCCCTCTCGTATTCCCATACCACGCGGAATTCGCCTTAGGGCGAAAGGAGGCACCATTCTAGGGCCCACATATCACTCCATCGCTAAAGAAAGCGACCCCTAGGGCTTCTTGTCTCGTTCATTCCATTAACCTTTCTCCGCGGCCACATCGACCCTTCGCAAGTTGCTACTCCTTATGACGCCTATTGAAGATTCAGAGCAGTTCAACCGAAAACGAGTTTTGCTTCCTTTCATCATCGTATAGGGTAGTAGGTTTCGAGGGCATCTTTTAGCATTTCGTAATCCGTATTAACGAGACCTGAAATTCCTTCTGTTTCCCGAGGAAATTCCTTTTGTGTACTCTCAGCAGCAGAGGCGGGATAAGAAGTTTCAATTGCGAGACGTAATGAAAGTGTCACTGAGAAAGAAGGGAACTGCGCCGAATCCATGCGCTTTCTTGGAAGCGTCTCCTGCATATTTTTTCCTCCGCATCTCCTTTCATGTTTTCGATTTCATTTTTTATTTCGCCCCCTCAAGAGGGCTTCAATGAAACGGGAGAATATTACTCTCTCGAAGTAGGAAACGTTCCGCGCTATTCCGTTACATGGTTGGCAAGAGATGAAAAATTCATCCTTTTTTATCTTCTTCTGTTGTGTAGTGCAACTTTAAAATTAATTGCTCTAATGAGAAATTGCATTCAGAGACGTTAGGTTATCAGTGATATTCTATTTACAAACTCCAAGACTCATTAATTAATTATATTTTCAGTGTAAAAGTTTAGTATATATATTAGAATGAAAAAGCACGATTTTAAGTATTTAAATATTCCAAAAAGATTTTCATCGAAAACCTTAACGAACTTTTAGATAGAGATCAACTTTTAGGACCAGAAATCCATACACTCGTTTTTTAGTATATGCATAGCCTGAGGGATACTATATGCTACAGTTTAAACATTTATTTAGCGTACAATCTTTATCAAATTCCGAATAATAACGAAGAAGTTTGAAAAATTAATAAACCTGAGAGATTTTTTCACATTGAAGAAACTAAATATAATATGAATAAAACATAAATACTCTTTGAACTTGAACTACTTAATTTTAACGTAATAATATTTTAGAATGAGTGTTTATTTAAATCAATACTGATTTTTTTTCCTTTAGTAGCGCTGAAGATATTTACAGAATTATGAAAGGACACTATTGAAATATGAAATCAGAGAGCTTACAATAAAGATATTTATTATCCATAAAAACTTTTGCTATAAAGTGTATCACTGCTATAATTCTTCCAAGAATATTCTTCGAAAATTTCATATAAGAAATTTATTAATCGATTAATTGGATTGATTAGTTGCATTCGGAGTTTTTCTCCTGCAGAAAGCAACTCAAATATAGAGCAAAATGGCCTATCTTATAAACTGTTCCATGAGAGGCCGTGAGCTGGAATTCGTCGCCAAGTGAACTTTCCTTCGAACTTCGTTGGGATTTTTCGACCACCTAAACTTCGCAGACTCTCAAACAACACCTGCAGACTGAAGGAGCTAGTTAAAAGAAAATGAAAAAAAGGGATATCGCGAGAAGAGCGAGGTATCCGTTTTTTAGGGATTTCATTGAACATTTCCACGTCGAGATTAGAAAGTTCCCCATTGAAATTGCCATTTGATGCAAATATCTCAATTTGCATGTGAATGGGAATTAATGGAAAAGAAGAAGAAGCGACTGAGGGGAAGCAATTAATTAAATTTATTATAATGACCCGTCGTTAAGGAAAAAATGAAACGGAATCTGGTTTAATTCGAGTCCACAATACATTGGAAACTATAACTGGCAGAGCATCTCTCTGTAATTAGTTTTTTTTATCAAAATCGAATTTTTTAATTTCAAGTGACATTTTAAAGTTGAAGTTTTTGATGTATTTTAGGTAAAATGAACAAGGAAATAAATTTTTACTTTAGATAAATTTTAATATTTTTCATGTTTAATAAATGTGGTTGTTCATGAAAATTTCAAAATATAATAAAGCTATGCAATTTAATCATTGTACTCGTAACTCCCTTGACTGAATGAAGTAAATATAGGACTAATGTTAGTGAAATAGAAATAAGAAGAAATTCCTTTGCTATGATAGATTTTCTGATTCTATAAAACTCAAAATATCAAGATATATATTATTTACTATTTTAATGAAGGAGCAAGAATATTTTATCTTAGGCCGTAAAAGTTATAGCTATTAACCAAATTTAAAGCTAACTTTCTTATTAGAATATTTAAGCATAGATTGATATTTGACTAAATAACCTAATTCTACTACATTTGATAATATTTTATCGTGTAATAAAAAAATTTATAGCTTTCCACGACTACGCCTTCAAATATTGATTTCATGTTAATTAATATTACATAAATAATATTTATCAGTGGATTAAAATAATAAATTTGTATTTACATATTAGCTAAAATTTCTATGATACTTATTGTCATTCACATACATTCATAAGTAATTTACCCTAACGTATTTTAAATAGCAATCTATGCAAATAAATACACTATAATAAACGTTTTACTATAATCTTCTCTTGGCTGAGCAACAAGTGAAGAAAACAATTCTCGTTTAAGAATGTATGCAATTAATATTACGACGATAAAAATATTCAAATAATTTTGCACTATGAGTGAAAAACTTTGGCAACGTCATCGATACATCATCCGCTTTTATAAGATTCTTTCATTATTTCTTCTTTACAAGAGAGAATTTCTATCAAAAAATTATTAAAAAATACTGTCTTGATTATCGATCACTATTTTCCTTTAAGTATAATGAATTTTATTCGTCGTCTTTTATTTATTTTGAAGTTTATCATAGTTCACTTTCAACGCAAAAACAGTTGTTTTAACATAAAAGTTTTATGATTAACATAAAAGTCTTTCAGGCTCCAGTTCTTTTTCGTTCGTGGAAGTAATTTGAAATGAGTTTCGGTATTTATAAATACCTACGCATCCCTATTTTTCGTTTGTGTCCTTTCATTACCCTCGGAACCGTTTTAATTATCATTATCTGATTCGCCATTTTACAGCGCCTTAATGTCCTATTTATCTTCCTCTCTCTCCTAAACTCCATTGTTCTTCCTTTCTTTTCTTCATTTTCCCTAAATTATCCCTTTTATCTTTTATCTTCCCATTTTCTTCACTCGATCCAACCACTTTCGTATATTTCTCGAGGGCTTCTCTCTTAGGAGACACCTTTCCCTTCCTTTCATTCCGATCTCTGCTGTTAAATGATAATTTAGCATGTCATTCCTTCTTCGGAATGTTTTATTTTCATCGCTCTCACTAGAATGCTTTTCTTTCCTTTTACTCCATCATTTCACGATGAGAAATTGCTGCTCACGATAAATAATGCAGCTTTCTTGGTTCATTAGGTCTCTCAGTCCTTTCAAATAGAAACAAGAATTGTTAATTTTTATCGAAAATTACCAAATAACGTTTATTAAATCCATCACACTGTTGTGTCATTTCAAGTTGGGAATAACTACAACTATACTATGGTGAGGTCATCGATCAATTCTGGAAACAAAATAAATTAGTTCTTTATCGACATAAAAAACTTCGAATAAATGGATGAATAAAAATTGGAATATACACATCAGTAAATAGAAGCTATATTTATTTGTTAGATTCGGTAATTCTGTAAGAGTGCCTACTAAAGTCCGCTAAAATGTAATTATCATTCAGTAATAATAATACTATAGCTTTAAGATATATGTTACTTTAATAGTTTCTAAAAATATCGGATACATTAATTACTGTAACTTAGAATCTTGTGTGTTCATGCTTTTTCAACACGAAATCTCTTGATTTGGTATGTATAGATATATATAATTTTCTTCACCTGATTAAAGTTATATTATCGATAATAATGAAATATGATAAATAGTTTCTCAACAGAAAGAGTTCAATCATAAATTATCCTCTACCATCATTCGCCTGCCGATGAATCGCTACAAAAATCTTACCTATTCCTATACATCCTAATTTTTATAATAGGATTTCATTTTGAAATTATTTTTCAAAAATATTTTGTTCGATCATTCTTATTCTGTATTAATTTCAATGTTTGAAATGGAACGAGTAACACTTCTTTCGTTTCGTCTCCCCGTTGTCACTCCGCTCAACAAGAGCCGCACGCACACTTTTACAGCGGTTTGAAACAGAAAAAAGCTGTCGGAATCACGCCTAGAAGATACGAGTTTAGCGTCGAGATACGGAGGAGGAAGTTATGTTTTTTTTTTCAAGGAGAGAAATGCGAGAGATATACCCTTTTTCGCCCAGGGGTTCTGAACCGACGATTGCAAAACAACACGCCCTCGCGGATTCGGGGCGTCGTTAGCGGGAATGTCTCCAGAAGATCTCAGAATCTTATCGACATTCAACTTGGCAACCGCACCAAGTGGCAACGAGAATTCCTTAGGCGGTATTAGCAGACATGGAAGAAGGAAAAGGAGAATGAATCGGAATTGAAGCAGAAACAAATGCGTAGGAAATTCGAAACAGTTGATTCGTGGAAGTGAGAGTTCCTTAGAGAATCATCCGAGTTCTATTGTTTGCTTTTTGCTCAAATCGCGTCTAATGACTATCGCAGGGAACAGGTATCTTCCATTTCTAAGAAAATAGAGGACTTCGTAAGCTGTGTATTACTCGGATATTCGGAGGAAAATGAGGTATTTCTCATCACGAAGAATAGCATCTGAAATTTAACGAATGTAGTTTTTTTTTCATTATTTGTAGAGATGAATCACAACATTCCATACGATTTTTATCTATAACGTATACAATGGCTTCTCGTTGTTTGTTTCTGCACTTTTACTCTCATTCAAAAAATCTGTCTGATTTTCACTAAAAATTTCTGATAAACTCAACTTCTAAGTATTCATCTTGATGCTAATAAAAACTATAAATATCAATAAAATTTTATCATTATAAATTATATGGAAATTAACTATAAATCTTACGTGCGATATTTCTTGCCCTATTTCAATTCATGAATGAATTATTAGTAGTAGTTTGGACCATGACCAACTTCAATGAAATATAATTCGAATTTAGCTTCATTCAAATTATACTCGTTTACTTATAGAGTGTCAGTTTCCAATTGTTTTGTGCATTTATGTTCATTTAAATTATAATTTAGCCGTAGACAAACCGTTAGCATTATCTTTCTTACGCAGACATGTTTCTTGCAATTGGAATAAGTAAAATCGCTTAAATCCCTTTCATTAGCAGTTCCAACTTTTAAAGAAACTTCTACTTATCCTCAGAAATGACTACTTCAGGGATTGAATTTTCTTCGTTCGGAAAGGAACTCACGCGGTAATTAATGGTCGCAAACAAACTCAGGAAGAACTTTTCCTTACCGCATTACTACAACCATGAGGAGTTAAAAATCATATATTGAAGATGATTAAATTATGTTATTAAATTTATGTTATTCATGCTATATATTTAGATTCTGTACACAGATACATAGAAACATGCAAGTACACATTCATGTAAGGTTATTGTTATACGAGGCTATATTGCTATTTTTTCTGATGAAAGGGTACTTGTTCCTTTGCATTCTAAAATTAGATTCATTTTTTTCGTTTTTTCGTTCGTTTAAACTTATATTTCCAAAGAATGAATTGAAACATCGCTGTTTTCGTTGTTGCAATATTTACGTTCAATTCTTGTTACAGTGCATAGCAATTTAGACAGAAAATTCACAATCCAATATAAACGAAAGCTTTTTCTCAAATTTGGAAGGAATGAACTTCAAAATATTTTTCAGTGGAAGATTTTTCCGCCTAATCAAGGAAGATTCAAATCGATGAGGAAAGGGAGTTCGAAATCGCGAATTCTTTTATTGCATATCTAGGATACGAAATAAAAATGTTCGCACATATGCGACAACGAGACGTTAAAATTCTTGTTCTCAATGCGCCTCGATCGATTGGGCAAAAAGGTGGTCTTCAGCAGAAAAGGGATTCAACAAGTTCGTTGGCACACCGATCAACTCTTCTTACAAAGTTAACCACCGCTGAGTCCCATGCACCAGTTGAGAAAAAAATCTTCAGGTGACCTGACTTGCGTCAATCGGGTGTTCTTTACCTGTCCCGAGCAACGGAATCGGAATTTACTTTGGAATATTCACTCGTTCTCAGACATTTGACTGAATATTTTACTAAATTAGAATTTCAATGAATGAGCTAAAATAAAGGTTTCTATTTGATAATTCAACTGAGGGAGGAATCTCGTTTGAGAAACATGAAGTCATAGTATTTTTATAAGTAAATAATGAAAACTTATGGTGCTTTGCTTCAAAGTGCGTTCTTCCATTCAATAATATCACAAACAACTATTTTTATAGAATTTACAAATATTTTATTAGCTGAAGTATTATATCACTGTACATTTAAATAAATATCCTCGTTTTTCCCTTTAAATCTCTAATGGATGTTCATTGGTTGAACAAAGGACTAGCAACATTTTGTATGACCGTGAAATAAATTATTTCTTGAAATTGTATCAAAAAATAGTTTGCTTTTTTAAAATTCAGCTATTAAATTTTAATATAGATTTTAAAGCTTCTTCGTATGATACTTTATTCTATGTGTATCGGATTGTAATTTTGAGGAATGAATTTCTAAGAATCTTCGTTAGGAGAGATTCAGGTAAATTATGAATTCACATTTCTCGGTAACATGTTTTACAAATAAGTCGATTTCCGAGAGAAAGAACAAACGGAATGGCGAAACCTCATCATTATTTGACCTAAGCCAAAGCGCATCTGTTATAATATGAAATATAGGTTAATGTGTATTTCGGAAGATACGTGTATGGTGTTCTTTCTGTTCCTTATTACTGTTCGAAATTAAAAAGAAACGACATATCTATACTCGGAATGAATGTGGAACGGGAATCGGCTTCGTATCATCAGTCGGATACAGTCAGTTCATTATTTGAGGATTTGCCACCTCAAGAGAATTCCCTCAGTAACGAGCAAAAAATGAACATACGGTATGCGATCGCTGAAAATGCAGTTTCTATAAGATGCTCACTGTTTTACTCTTTTGACGTTGTCCTTTACGATATTCTAAAAAATGCTTGTCTTATCGTTAATGAGATAATTTTAATTAAATCACATATCAAAAATCCATATTTCAAGTACACTTTTCTACAAATCATTCCAAGTTTAATGAAACGTTAAAATATTCACAATGAAGAAGGGAAATATGCGTTTTGTTATCTCTTTTTTAATGTAGGGAGGAATAATTTGATATTATGTGTACATATGAATTTATTTTTTTGCTCATTACAATTTGTTTGTAACTAATAGAATACTAGTGGTTTAACAGCAAATTTAGGAAAAATGAAGATTTATTTCATCACAAATTTATGAATATAGGTTGATTCATGAGACTTGATACAGATGAAGAAATAACTAGATCCGGTTATTTCTATACTCTTCTGATGTATAAATATTTTCTTTATCTCGATTGAATAATAGTAATTGAAGCAATGGTTCTTATGTTGTAAGACAAAAAACCATATAACGGTGAATACTAAAAGCAGATTTCTTATCCATTTTAGCTTTCTTGGTTAATAAATACAAACGTTCTATAACCCAAAATCAAATATAATTCATTAATTCTGCTCATACGGTTGTGCAAAGTATAATTATTGAAATAAAACCACATCGAGTTTTTAAATTTTATACTTTTATGTATTTATAATGATTTTCTTATCTGAATGCACTCTTCTGCTTGTCTTGTGCAACATTCATGCTGTTTGGAAGAAAATTACAAACAGAGAAATCGATTTTACGGAATTAAAGGACTATGATTTAGTAGAAAAACGTGTTGTATACAATTTTTGTCCCCCGTTTTTCATTCCTTCAGTTTTTCACCTATGCACTATGCTGTTTGTTCATTTCGTCCATTTAGTTCCTTCATTCAACCACTTTCGTCAACCGGATCCTAACACTGCAAGGCTCGTCCCTCACAGTGATATTTTGCCTTCCGAAACTCCCCATAGACACACAGGTGAGAGAGACAAAGGAGGAAGTGAATAAAGAGGAAGATCAAATTAGGGTTAAAGGGCTCCACTCTTTTCTGATCAAATACTTGAGCTCCTTAGCATCACCGTGGAAACTTGGCTGTAATTACGCCAAATTGCCATGGAAGGGGAGAGATATTGGAAGCAGAATAAAGAGTTGGAATATGAAGAGGGGGTAAAGAGAACGGCTGAGGGGAGACGTCTGGGATATATATGGTTTCTGCCGCCGCTGTGAAATATCAGCGAATTCATAGCATTCCCCGATCCATCTGATTCCCACTTATTGGTGCATGTGCTTCCCTTATGCTCTCCCCTCAGCTAACCTGATTCCAAAGCCTCTCTTCAGGGGGAGAACTCAATACTTCGAGTCCCTCCACAATACCTGTCGCCACTCAATCCACCGATCTCATGCGTAATCCTCATCGATTTACTCCTATTCTAATCGTGCGACGCAATTCTTGACTTTTATTTCCATTGATTAAAAGGGGAGTACCTCTTCTATTTCGTCACACACATTGTTTGCATGAACACTCTTCGAAGTTGCATCTTCAATTTCGAAAATCTACAGGGACAGAGTGCAGAAGATCGGTATTTAGCGGAGGATTCATTCATTTTACTTACGATGACTATAACAAATGAACAGGTCGTATGCTTTTTTAACAATTGGATTCGTAGAAAAGAAGTGTTGTTGTTTCCATGGAATTTCACTATGATCCAAAATAACGCACTCGTCTACATTTTAGGAATATTTAGTTAGTCAAATAGGGTTATTTAAGGCGTCAAATTATCAAACTTAACGCATTTACATAATTATTAACAATTACACCGATTTATATGGGTAACTGCTTATTTTCTGAAGGATTCACTTATCCCATCGCAAAGGTCTCTTATGCATTTATTCTTGCCTTTCGTCTTAATCATTAATATTGTGTGAGCAAAAAATTTAATTTATATATTAATTTGCTCTTTTAATTGCATTGCTTATCCTAATATTGTAAATACTATTCTTTTTTGTCTAAATTAACCAATAAATAACAGGCTAAGGGTAATTTAACCGATATGATAGTTTTCGTATTAGATTATGGGCTGTAAAACTTTTTCTCTTGTAAAATTATTTTTATTTATCTTTTTAAAAGACTATTTACTCTTTATATTTAAAATTTTATCCTTTAGGAATCAACTAGGGATTCGTTTTTTATAAATGCCTATGCTGTATTGTGTCTTCGCATTGAAATCCAAAAACTCTTTTCCGGTTGCGAAAGAAATTAGTTCAACTATTTTCTCTCATTCGAATATTAATAAACACACAGGCATTCCTAACTAATTTATCATTTTGATAGGAAAACCTACGCAAACACGGCTAAATCAATTCGTAGGAGTGGAGAATTCATTAAATATACTCATTTTAATTGCATTATGTTTACTCATCCAAATAATTTCCTGGAAAGAATTTATATCTGGTTATTTAACTAAAATATACTCACAAATGATACTTCAAATTATCACGATTTTCCTAATTAGTCATATTCTGACTCATTTGTAAATAATTTTTTATGGGCAATATTTTATATTTCTCAAATGTTATTAATTTAAAAATACTTAAGTATGAATTTTAAAATTAAGAAATATTGAGTTGATGTTTAATTTCCTTTCCAAGAGGTTTTAATGAAATATAATACTTTCAAACAAACTTTTTACCTTTCTTAAGATCAAATTGAAATAATTTTCGAACTCTCTGATGTCTCAGTAGACTTACGTTTCGATCTGAAGAACGTTAGTTGATTTAATGTGGTCTATGTTATTTAATATGTTAGAACATGGTCTCTAAAGAAACTCATCCCAGCTATATTGATACTTCACCTGAATAATTTAAGTATTTTCAGTCTATCGATTTTTAGAATTGGCAGTCAAATATGAAAAACATTTTGAAATCTGTGAACAAATTTTTAAAATATTTTAAAGGTTTTAATCACGAATGATGGAGAAAATACTTTATTTAGATTATTTTCAAATATAATTTTATCTACTACATTAAAATGTTGAATATTTTATCTTTGAATTTTGAAGCATTACATAGTGTTTATAATTACTTCTGTAATTATAAACAATTATCACTATTTTTTTATTTAAAATTTGATATAATATATGAGTGTTAGAGCGGAAATTCAATTCCTTTTCTTTGAAATAGATGACAGAGGTTTGCGAATAATGAATGCCTGGAAAATATATCCCTTCTTAAATTCTAGGCGAAATAATAAACGAAAATAATATAATACCATAACATAATACAAAGTAGGTCTAAGTTATAGGTCTTTAAGTAATATTATTGTAGCCGCTCAACTTAATCCTCAGTATTTGATGGATCATTCGGAGAGTTCGGTGAAATATTATCATAATTATGGTTTATCTAAGAACGAGGTCAACAAAAAAGAAGTTTATACTGCTATCCCTTACAGCTTTTCTTATGGCATCATCCCTTATTTCTTGTTGAACTCACCTTCTCTTGGGTCCTCTAAGAAATTACGCTCGGAATTTCATTTCTCTGTGGAATGAAGAGGATCCACGAGGCATTCACGGTTAACTTCGCAGACGGATTCCTCTCCTATTATTTTCACAGACCAATCAAGCGTGATCAGAAATGCATACGAAGATTTTCTCTCACGTGTTACGGCAGAGGGTTTAGAATTTCGATGATTCTCTATCGTAAAGGAGATATAGGATTTATGTTTAAGATATTTTAAGGATTATATCGCGTCATTTATAGTATAATAGTACGATTTTTATGTAATATAATTACTTCAAATTATACTTAAAGGAATATACATTTTTAGTTGTGGAATTAATAATCAATATCCATGATTGATATTTTTAGATAGTATATAAGTAATCAAGATAATTTTCAATTATAAATATGACCATAACTGAAAACTCAGTGGACCAAAGCGTGGATCAGATATCTCGAATCGCCGATACGATGTAATTGTGCGTTTGTAGAGTTGATCGTAAAGGTGCTTATTTTTAGACTAAAAGTTGCCCTAAATTTAGATGACAATTATTATTTTGGTTCAGATATTGTGTACGCCTCTGCCGCAGCTAAAAAACGCGGCTGTGCCGATTCTGTTGGCAGTTGTCCAGATTATCCTGTCTCTCTTTCTCTGAAGGTTGTGATTTTGCAGGAGGGGATTCTGTGTAGGAAGAGATACGAGCGTGCGTTCTAGAATGATGGATGGCCGTCGCCCAGGGCTTCCGCCCACGCGTTCCATCAAATTCTTCCCAACCCCCTCTCGATCCCATGCCAACATCTTTCCTCTTTTTTCTTCTTCTTGTCCTTCATTATATTTCTCCTATTTTCTTAAAATGCAGCCCTCGTTCCTTATTTTACTAAATTTCTGTAAATTGACTTGTGATTACATTAATTAAACCTCTTAAAATGATTAAAGTTTCTTCTTTGATAAATAAAGGTGTGATCTACAGGAAGTGGATATAAAAAACAAGTAAAACGCCAGTAAAGTGCAGTTACAAACAACAGTAAAGTACTCTTTACTTAAAAGATACATTCGTTGCTTACAGTTTTGTTTTTCCTTTTGCCATTCTTTAGAAATAAAAAAAACATCTAATTATTCATAGAATTTATTCAAAAATATTTCTCAGTTGTTCTCAAATATACCAACTACATTTGAAATAATTTCCATGACTCATAGCAATATATTGAATTAAAAAATGATAATATTATACTATTTGTTACTCCAGATATATTGTGAGAGTAAGATATTTCAACAGAAAATGTAGTGTAGTGCATTTGCTTCGTATGATCAGATGTAGGCTGTATTTTATGAAAACATTATGAGGTTTTAGATGTAATTATCTTTTATATTAAATATAGATATATACTTAATATACACTGAATGACTAAAAATAAGCGAAATAAAGACGCTGTATGTGTATGAAGTAAGAATTATTCGCGTTAATTACGAATTATATGCCTTTATTAATGGAAACACAGAAATAATGAATTTTCTAGGTGTGCGTAGGATGTAATGAAGGAAGTCGATGGCTTGCCCGAGATTGAGATAGAACTGTTTCAGACGGAAAATTGATCGGGAAATTATCTACGAGGGAATAGCAAATCACGATAGTGGTGATTTATGAGTAAAGGTACACTGGTACACTCAGGCTGGTGTAAAAACTTCCGCCATTTCCTTCTGCCATTCATCCCCGTCCTCCTTTCACCTCTAAAATCCTTGATGACGAACCGCAATTTCCCGCCTAAGAAGAGAGCCGGCGAAATGTCTTCATTCTTTCCGAGAAAAACTTTATTAATTGCCCTTAATTTTTCACCTCCTGCCAAATCCCTCTTTCGTACGTCAGCCCATAAACCGCTCCTCTATTAGTCTGGCATTTATCTTAGCTCCAAACGAACGCATCCTTTAGAAGTATGCATAACATAGAAGGAGTGAGATCAATGAGAATAATTTTTCTTTTTAAGTATGCATTCTATTAAAAGCATAATTTTTCTTGTATACGAAGTGATTACTTTTATGAGGAAAAATGTGAAGATTCGGAGGCAATTAATTATCCTAACTAAAAATGTAAATGCCTATTAACTTTAGTGGTGGAGAATAAAACTATGAGTTTCCTCATGAATTCGTGTTCATATATAAATTTAAAAATCTAAATTTGCATCTGCACTATTTATATTTGTAGAATGAATGAATGAATTAGATATTTATATTTTCTAGACTATGGATTCTAGGCTATTAACCTTTCTTCTGAGACACAAAATTTATTTGAGAAAATCAATCACAAATTAAAATGTATGTACAAAATTATAACTACTGTGGAATTAGCTAGTTCTCATTTCTTTTCGTATTAAATTATTTTAGGATATTATTACATTGTAAAACAGGCAAGCTTAAAACTGATGCATTGGTAATAAAGAATTAACAATTTTGACGTCCCATTTCATCATCATAAACATCCGTAACTTGAAGGTTATGTGTATTCAGTTATACCTCCTCTTTAAAGAATTAAATGCTCAACTCCGTGCAAAAATAATTTAAAGGCCTATATGCGAGACGTAGCTGGAAAAAGCACGAGAAATTAGTGAACACATCGTATCATGGGCCTAAGTAGGTTAACTGAGAACGAATTTAAGTTTCCAGAATGGACATGCCTATCAAACGAGTTCACGATGATATGTACGCTCGGAATGATACACACTTTTTCACAAATCGAATTAATGTCTTCCTCATGCGAATCTGAAATATCCGCTCGAATGAAAACTTGGAGACCGGTATTTGAATCAGATTAAAACTATACCATTATGCGATTGATTGAAGCTCTGCTGAGTTTAAAGAATTGAAATTTTATTCAGCCTCTTCTGGTAAATGCGAAGTTTCCGGAAACGAAGAGGGTACTTAACGAGGGAATTTATCTTTTTCGAAGTAAAAGGAATTACTGCCTAAAATTGTATTGTTATAAATTAAATTTTGCTTTAAAATATCATTTGTAAGATATATTTCAGGTATAACCTTCTGTAAACATCAAATGTCAAGGCATGAATAAACATCAAGGCGGGATATTAAAATTTGAGAATTTAATATCTCACCGAATACCTAATTTAATAAGGTGACTCGGTAGTAATACCCACTATATTAGATTACTCATATTCTATGAAACATCCAAGTACGAAAACTCGAATAAGTAGTTAATATTAAGCTTTATTATTTGATATTTAAAAATTGATGTATTCGTGTTTTGAGCTTCGATTTGCAATGTAGTTGGGATTATACACGTTAGAACTCATGTACCAGTTTAATTTAACAAAGACTCCGGGGATCTCAAATTATCGCGAAAGCCTTTCACGCTTTTTCCATTGTAGATTACGAAATGATGTGTTTGGTTATTAATGAGACATTATAGCAATTACAAAGTGGAGATCTAATATCTGGAGGCGAGAAGAGCAAATGCTCAGAGGAAGGCATTAATACGCTCAAAGCCTAAGTTGACCACCTCCGTCTATAGCATTTGAACTGTTCCTCGTTATGCTAAAAGAGAGCGGTTATGAATGAATCTGCAAATTCAGAGTTCCGAGGAACTGCATACATATTAATTAAGGCTCAATGAAGATGTAATGTTTCTAATGAACGAAATTAAGTAAAAAAGTTTTACAATATAAGGACAAACATCTCATCGTACGTGTGATATTCTCTGTATCCCTTCGTGTTGTGTACTGCTTGCGAAAAGAAAAGTGAGCATAACCTGAAATTAAGATCGTATTAGTGATTTTATGTCATAACAATATCAATCTATATTTTTTACATATTCATTTTAAAAGACATTTAATATGTACAGAACCATATTTCATAGGATTATTCCAGTGATAATCTTTAAGATATTTATGATTTAAATCTTATCTTTATGTCAATTGGGCGTATCATGTGGAAGTATGTTTACAATGGATGAAAGGTAAATGCCAGGACAAAAGTTACAGGAAAAAAACTCTCATAGTCTCTACTAACCTTGTAAATGTAGAACTACATAAACTCTATAGTGAATTAGGTGTAAATAGTCATCAAATTTCTCATGCGCTTATTTAAGGTTTCATCTTCCTTTGTCTTTCGCAAAGCAATGTCACAGCGAATCAAATATTTCCGGTTCGCGTTCCGAGGAATAATAACAAGCTTCGGTGTCAGGAAGCCAAAGATTTTCAGCAAAACAAAGCACGCCCCTATAATTATGGCTTTCGGAGAAATCTCGTGGATGGGAAAATAACAAGCGCCAATAATAAAACTGTGGGATAAAGAAAGATTTGCCCGAGAGAAGGGCCATTTTAGCCAATATAATACCCGATTCCAAGCCGAATTCCTTGCATTATCGAATTCCTTTGGGGAATTCAATCCCAATCGGCGATGGGATACTTATTAACCCTCATCTCGAAACCCGCAGAAATGCCCTTTCGACAAAGAGATATATCGCGCGTTTCATTTGCATCACCATGGTTATTGCATTCGTTCCTTTGCGAATTACTTTTGCATTGCCATGGTAATCCCTTTCGCCTCACTGCATTCTCCTTTGATCCCCACATGTGCGCTCACCCCCATCTCCAATATAAAACATAATGCCAACACATATTCCAGGTCACAGATCACGGCTTAGCGGCAATGCATCGTTGCGTCACACATGGAGATCCTGGGTTTTACACGGCGCCCTTATCGGCTGCTTCCATCGGAAGCCTTCTCACTCGACATTCGTTTCCTAATCGACTTCACGGACGACATTTTCCTCTCTCTTACATTCTTCTAAAGGTTCTAAAGATGTAGATTTATTTCAATGGCTTAGAGAAGGGAATTAAAGCTTCTCTAATTCGGGATCGTTCATTTGTCTCAGCGTTTTGATAGGCATCACATTTCTCCCTTTGTTTGTGAGAGTTGCTGTATTTTTCAGAGTCAGAATGCACTGTGGTATTCCATTTGATTTAACCAAAAAATCTGAGCAAATTCATTTCCCTTTACGAAGAAAAGTATTTTCTAGAATAAAGCAGTTTTAATGTTTTAGAATGCATCCGATGTATTTATTAAATTATATTTTGTTCGTTCAGAACTTGTTGGTTGACCAATGAAAAAAGGTGTGTGCGAAAGGAGGAGTTTGTTTTCAAACAAATAATTTTACACAGACGTTTAACAAAAACTATACAAGATTACTTTTGATTACAAATGTAATAATATTCTTTAGATATCAAAAGTAAGAACGTTGTTTAATAGTAAAAATAATTAAAATTTCTTACTTCTATCGTGTTAATTAAAATTGTTCTTTGAACTTTGAAACAATTAAACTATTTCTCTATCTCGAAATTAAGTTAATAAATGAAGAGCATTACAATAAAAAGTCTTATTCATGTTTAATTTTATATAAACAATTAAATACGAATCATCTATTTTTAATTATATGTATATGTATATATATATATATATATATATATATATATATATATATATATATATATATATATATATCTATTTCTGCCCTCAGTAAGTATTTTATTCCTATATGTTGATCAAAAGGACTAAATTTTCCCCATAATTATTAATTTGTGAAATATTTACTTCATTATTAATAAATTGATGTACTAAAAATGAATATATTAATCAAGACTTGAAAATAATTGAGAAATTCTAATTTATGAATAATTTATTTGATTGATTAGAATTATCCTTCAGTATATCGAGAAATTTCATTCTTATAACAACAATGTTATCTTATTAATGTCTTAATAATGTTAAGAATCCTTCTCATAATGATTCAGTTAATATTATACCTACATTGCATGTACAAATAATGAATTGGAAGTGAAAAGTCAAATCAACCTGCTCTCACCACAAGATCTCGATCATTTGTTCAAACTGCCCCTTACTGCAAAGTACTCTCCTGTCTTTGTACTTTTCTATTATGATGCGTTTCAGCAAAAATAATCAATATTTTATCAATAAATATTTAAATAATTAGTATTTAATATGAATAAAGAGTTTTTATTTAAGTCCATGAAAGGTTTGAAAAATTTCTAAAATACTCTTCCATATTTCATTACGAAAGGAAACTATTTTATATGTGGAGGAATGGAAATATACTTCCAAGGCTTTAGATTTAGCTTCTCGTTCCTATACTTTCATCCTTTATTACATGAAATTTTATACGTACCAGCTTACAACCTACAAAAATGCAACCTAAAAGAAATAAGCATTCTTTTTGGAAATGATAATATTTATTAAATTATCTGAGAAATATTTCTATAAGTTCTGATACATTTCATGTATTAATTGATATTCAACATTATCTGCGTAATGAGATTATTACTCTTTTGTCCAAATTACTTTATTCTTTAAATTGCTTCATCTCTCTTCGTTCTATCAGTATTATTTGATTTAGCATAATAATCTGCTGGATTTCTTATCAAACGGGATTGTTATTTATTTGATATTGTTTTAATTCGTAGTGTATTATTCGATGAAACATAAAATATGATCATATGGTTATTCTCCAATATATTGTATGAAAAGTATGGACACAGAACATACTGAGGATGACATGAATGAACCTTGACTTAATAAGGTGTGTATATGCGATTTTTGCATTTATATCTGATTCATTGAAGAAATTGTGATGGCCTCTTGATGATATAATAATCTTAAAAACATTTGATTTTTATTCTCTAATATAAGGAATGTATTATTCTAAATATTATCACAAATATGAAACAATTAATTTTTTATACTCAATAGGTGTACGTATGACTCCCAAGGAAATCTCATTACATAGGATATATATATATATATATATTAAAGGAATATATAAAGATCATTTATTCGCAGATTTAGGCATTCAGCAAAACTTCGCAAAAGATGGACACGTATTTGCTCTAAATTGCAACCAAATCTTCGGAAACAGGACTCCTTCACAGCTATTGATTAGCTCGTATATTTTTCATCACATTCCGGAAATAACTGGACCCAGGTTAAATTATCGACGGATAATTTTAATCAGCTGCGCTTCATACGCACAAGGATCAATTTTCACTCCCGCATTTGTTTTTTCCCTTTCGAACAGTTTCCACCAATCCTTCAACTCTGGCGGAAGTTTTTCCTCCATCGACACGTCCACAACTGCTCCTCACAATCTCCTTCCATTTTCACCTTTCCCACGTTCGTCCAATAACATCCCCTTGGCCCTCTTTTCCCCTCGCTTCATTATCACTGATAACATTAAATCAATTATCGGTGTTTGTGTTGTCACGTATGGGGTAGTCAAAGGGGGTTATGCAGGGAGTAGGAAATGGAACTAATCGAGGCTCAGCAATGTGCGGATATGCCGAGGGTGTTGCTACCATCTGCAGAACGACAGATTCAAATCCACGGTCCCAATGACTCGGAGTGTACACGACGCAACACATCCAGTTTCCCATGCGTCCAAATGAGAGGTCATTAAAACAAAAAAGATCGAGTTTTTCGAGAGCGGAATGTGTGCGGGGGATGAATGGAGGGGGAAATCCGTTGTGGAAAAGATATTGGGATGAGGAAGGTTTATATTCCCCCACGACCAGTCCAGTGAAAGAATGAGCGGATAAAATGGGGTATTGGCATTTGGGGAGGAAAATCCGTTCGATCAAGGAACTAAATGCCCATTAGGTGACCGGTGGTGAAAAACCAACGCTCGCCTCAACGTAAAAGTGAAAATTCCGACTCGGAAATAATCCGGAGTCGCGAACGATTTTCCATCCAAAAATAGCGTACTTCTCACCTTCTCAGACAATATACCGATCTCTCTCGTTATTTTCCTCGTGGAGTTGAATTCAATTTTCACGGTCTTTGAAATGTTCTCCGGGCATTTTATCCAAAGGTTTCATCTTGTTCTAGATTCCATAGAAATTTCAATCCAAAACTCTCATATCCAATGAACTCTTAGAAAAGATCTTTACTTTATAAGAACACTGTTGAATTTTTCCCCTTAATTTGACACAATTAACTTATCTGATAATCAACTTAATCTAACTTTTCTTTGTTATCTGTGAAAAGGACAACCTTTAGCGACTGTGATCGAGGAAAGTAATTTGGTTGATTTTTATATTCTTACTCATAGATTTTTAACTTTTTTCTTTTCGATAAATATAAAAATTCTGCCACCAAACCCATTTGGTATATATATATATATACATATAACAGGTGTAAGAGGGTGATTTTTGATTGATGAGTATTATCTTTAAAGTTGTCGCGTAAAATGAGCTGTCCGTTATATTTCCAGCAAGAATTTCACAAGAACTTTAAGGTAATTTATTGAGTTCAAGATTAAGCACCCATAAGTTTGTTTAAGATGCTCATAAATTTTGCGATGGATTAAATATAATGCAAACACTTTCTATAATCATCCGATTATGTGAAATCGAAAAGCACCATTATAGTCTCTGATTTATGAGGTCCTCATAACATATTTTTTCTTAGAACTTCTTGTTCTTATTTTTTAATGAAAAGAACAAATCTTATCTTTTATTCCTTACCGGTAAAGAGTGAATATTTCCTAAAATGGTTTACGATGCACTCATTATTTATTAGAACTTAATCTAAATTGCTAATTTATTTATGTATTTGCATAGTTTCGCACCATTCAAAATTTAATGAATTTTTGTGATGATGCTTCGTTATATATTTACGTATAAAATGTATCATTGGATATATTTAATCGCTCTTATAAATACGCATGGTAGCACCGAGGATCATTCTTCTTTTCAGTCGAATTAACAGCACCTGTGAATGAGTAACAAAATTCCAAATTTGCCGCTATTTTGAGATATCATTATCGGGATCACATTTCCTCCTTTGACAGCAGAAAAATATTAGCGGCGTTGCACCATATGTGTCGAGCTCTAATCTGTCCTACCATTTGTAACCAGTGGACGAATTGTTATCTGAAATTGGCGTCGGAAAGAATTTTTTTCGCCGTATTTATGGGTTCCGACGAATTACTTTACCTTAACAAATGAGCGTGCAATGCAGTAAAAAAAATCCTCCACATGACGGTTTCCTATTTATTTACGTGGAAACTGTTGAGGATTTGTGATAAAGCACGGGAAGTGAAGATTATTTCTATGCTAGATCAAAAGATAAATCATAATTAACGCCTAAGCAATTCCTTTGCTAGGATCCAATTAATTATTGAAATGCGAAGAGATGCTTCCTTTTCGATCGGAATTGCACCCCTTTAGTCCCAATCCTCTGGCGGCAAAAGTGGGGACGACGTAGAATGAGGTTTAGGCTGGGATTTCCCGCCGATGCCCCAGGGGCTGAAATCAGCATTACCAACCGTTCGTTAATTTACAAACATGCACTCAGAATCCGCAGGTATTTCCACCGCCACCAAAAATGTTTACATTCATGCAATCGTTGGCTAATTTTCAAATGAATGACATGAAAATTTCATTTTACAGACCCTTATGAACTCATTAAAAATCGAAAACTTTTGGCGCAAGTGCTTACCCCTTCCAATTTCATTAACATGATTAAATGCCGTGGATTTGGTAATGCTTTTTGAAGTTCAAATAAATGAATATGCTGTCCTGAAACCATAATGAAAATTTTCATTTACGAAATCGCTCTACGGTCACCTGCGTTACACAGTTATTTTGAAATCAGAAATTATAAAAAGTATCGAAATCGTTTCATATTGTAACACTGCTTTAATATTTATTAATCGAACTAACATTCATCATTGATACAATACAACCATTCAATTTAATTTAGCTTCTTATTTTTAATATTCAATTGCCCAGAGTGGTTTTACAAGTAAAATATTGTTCGAATCGCAAGTGTCCTAAAAGTATGAGTTCAATGATCAATCAGTTCAGTTATTATTGTAAATACCTATTATTTATTTATTCATAATAAATAAATTGTCATAATTTATTCTTTTTAAGTCAATTTCTTTATTGCCCTTACAAAATTAAAGATACTTAATAAAACTACAATTATTGATTACTTTATTCAGAAATATAGAAATATTCAGATAACATTGTTGATTGAGTTTATTAAAAAAGAGCTTTTGACACTAAAATACCTTTTTTTACATACAATGACCAAGGATATTGTAAAAAACAAACACGACTGTTTAAGCCTATAAGATACGCGCAAAATAATAATATATCAGTCTTTAAACTGAAAATCAGCAGAAAAGAAAGCATATCATTCAGAATACGCATAATCCATCAGCATAACGTTACATCTAAAAGTTGGCATCACCGGGATTTTTCCCAGAGTTAAAGCGGAGGGGAGTGATGTACTCTGGTGGGAGGTATTAAGGTGACGCGTGATGCTTGTCGTGGGACGTATTTCCGAAGCGATAGCGGATTGTGCACTGCTTCCGCTTATTCTCCCAGGGTTTCGTTTTTGATCATTCCTGCCCTTTCGTCCCAACAGAGCACAGTAAATTATCCAGTCTATGTCCGGACATTCTATTGTAAATGTGTAGGATTTAAAGGTTTTTGAAAGGAAAAGCCTCGATAAGGTTAATTTTGAGAACATGCTGGTTTGATTGCTAATGGTAATGAGGCACCAGATGTGCGTAACGGTTACGATAACAGAAAATGGCTTATAGTGATATACCTTTATCTTTTAGCTAATAATTCATCTTTTTAAAGTTGGTGCTTATCCTATTTTTCTCTTTACTACTTGAAGCGCTACTGCATGAAGAAAAAATATTTTTAAATTAATTTCTAATGGATGATTCTATTTCCAATAATGGAATCTTTGAATGAAATGTTGTGAATAACATATAGCAAGTTATTACAAAAATTGCTTCGTTTAAACCTAAAATACATTTCAACATTTAACGATTATCGAATAAAGAAACGGCTGACATTAGGTGATAATTGTATCAGAAGTGAGTGCGCCCTGATTTGGATGTGTTATTAACATTATGTCTAATCTGATAGGGTGTAGCCCTCAAAGATATTGGAAAGATTTTTTAGTTGTATCGAATTCGGAGATGAGTATTTGTAATAAATAAATAAAGAATCAAAATAACGTAAATGAAGAATGAACGTGCTTTTATAGAATGTAGCAATGGGCGTAAACTACCAGTGTCGACGCAATAATAATAATCAGAGAACGACTGCAGCACATGAACGCGATAAAGAATAGTGTGACACTTGTTCGAGAAGCACCTCTCTTGCGATGAAGTGACTGCAAATTAATGGGGCGGTACGAAAAAGCGGAAAGTATAAAGAAGAGTTAACCGTATACGAAAGAGGACGTTTACGAGTGAAGTGGAGTTTGTAGCAAGCAGAGGGTCTTGTGGGTGATGGGAGGTCGCCCAGAGGGCAGAGGTAAATGGTGGACGGGAAATAACTACCTCTCTTAGCGAAGCACTTTATGGAGTGGGAGGCAGATCGCAGCTCCCATTTCGAGGTGCTTACATCGGAAGGTGCATCGCTTTAAAAACGGAGAGATGAAATAGAGCACCATCTGACGACGGACCTAAAAAGAAGACAAAAGAATGACTCGATGCCCGAGGAGGAAACTGCAGCATTCGTGGACGCCATTTTTCCTGATTAAACAGCCCACGGTTGAAAATAAACGCGTTTCTTTCGCTCTTCTTTTTCTCCTCACGGTTTGAACTTTACGCTGCATTGAGAGCTGCCTGGTCATTAATTTCAGAGGAGATCGCGTACCTGTGCATGGATTATATCATCGCGTTGCTTCGGCAACGATGTGCACGTTTTGTTATCACTCTCTGCCGGGCGTATAAAATTTTGCGATGGCGGCTATCGTTATCGCGCGGTAGATATTTGGGATATCCAATCACATCGAAGTATTATCTGCGTAATGTTTGGCTTCCGTTCCAATCCCTTTTCCTTTGCGTATCTTTAATGGTAAAATCAAACACATTAAATATATTATATCTTTGATTTGTGTTCATTTTCTTCTGTTTTTTATGCGGAACTATTCCAAATTTGTGTGAAATTATCTAAATCTATATACCCTAAAAGCATATTGCAGGGGTTGTGAACTCAAAACAAAATTACTTAATTAAGTTCATAATATAATAAATTGTATTTACGCTTTGTTATACAACGAATAGAAAAATTTCTCGGAACTGTTTGAACATTTCAGTTATTTATGAGTGGTATAGAAAGAAGAGGCAAAATTTTGATGTTCTTCAATCACCTTGAAAATGGTTATTGTGCGCAAAATTAGTCTCGAGGTAAGAATAGAAACTATTTTTCCTCTATTTGATGATTGCATAAAATCGGCCATGTATATGCATTACGGAAACATTTGCCAAATGCTACGCTCATAAGTAGGGAACTGTATATAATCCCTCTAAGTCTCAAAGTTGGATAATTACGTTGTTGAACTTCACTATATATTAGGAGTGTTGCAAATATAGGAGCGTGCACTACAAACTTTCGTTCCTGGATATTTAGTGGCGATTTATTCAACGAAGTTTCGCACCGCGTGCAAGTGGGAGATATACTGGGTACATGTAATCTCGTTTAATGTTTCCTTTAATTGCATGTCTCGCAACTGCAAGAAGGGATGAAGATATGGATGTTAATTGAACCTTTAGCATTATTAACTCTTCTCTTATTAAATGTAAATAATTAGGGGCTTTGCAATTAAAGCAGACGCGAGGTCAAACGGAAGATGGTATCCCTTAGAATCTACTCTAATAAATGTTTATATTTTGTGTGATAAATATATTTAAATTTAAAGGTTTATAAATAGCTTTGTACGTAATTCATTTAAGAGTGAAAAAGTTGATTTTCTAATACCTGAGTGTTCATGAAGGGAGCTAAATCTTAGGAAATGGGTCTGAAGTAAAATATTTCTCTGATTGTGAATGATACAATACGGGAACTGGAAAATACCTAAAAATAAATAACAAATAAAATGATTGGAAATTGAATCGTTCTAATCAAAGGTAATAATTTAATTGTAAAAATCAAAGAAGCAATGAAAGAGGAAGTCGTATAGCTAAATACAATAAAAGTTTCATAAAAAATGCGAAGAAGATTTCATTAAATAAAAAATTAATTATTTTTTAATTAAATTGCGTAATATATGTGCAAAATATTCCTTGATTTTCTACCATTGAATTATGCTTAAGAACCGATTTATAGCTCATTAGTAAAAAATTAAAATACTTTATTTTAGGAATAAATCTTCTATTTAAGTATCATTACAAATCAAAGGGAAATGGCGATAAGATTCATCATTGCCTCTCGTAATGACATTTTCTGTCTTAAGTGAGGAAGGTATAGACAGTAAGATATTGAAAAGGTATTAAAATATAATAACCAAACTTTTATGATGATGAACAATGCATTTCAAACATGAATCCATAAATGATGGGACGAATTATTTATTGAAAATTTTTACTTTATTACAAATATTTTACATTTTCTTTATAATCGTTTAAAAAATTTAAGAAATAGATATATCGCAAATAGAATGAAAAATTGAATGTTATGTTATTGATGAAACAAATTATACGAATATGATACCTTTGCATTTCATTCGTTTTTATAGGAATATAAAAAAGGAAAATATTTTGAAGGCGATTGAAGTTGAATGATTAACCACGTACTAAAGGACTAATAAGTGAACCTTTAAAAATGCTTTTCTCGTCTCTTCTGTAAGAAGTGAAAATGAACCGGCTCTTTGATACTATAAATAAATCCATTACTTAACGTTATATCGTGAGATGAAAATGATGACCCTCTGAAAATTTCCTCATTTAAGAATGTGATACTAATTTTACGATTCTGCTTCTCATCAGGAAGCGAAAATTCCACATCCAAAAATGAGATACCTGGAATTTTTACTAGAGACGGTAAGATTGCAATACTTTTTAAAAAGAGTATCGTAATGGCTCCTTAGCGTGGCATCAAAAGAAATCGATTCTTGTGTAATATTTAGAAAGCTTTCGAGCATCTGCAATCTTCTCCTTCAAACGTCACTCTTTTAGGAAGATATCTTTCTCGCAAAACAAAAACGTAGAAAGATAACATTCAACTACTCGCCATTGAAATCCGCGGCACATAGAATAAAACCCCTCCATCACAAGACGGAAACCTTCACATTTCAAACGCCCTGAAAATGCAACGGCCGCAAATTTTCTTTTTTTCCATGGAAAGGAAAAAATTCTCACGGAATGTTCTTCCACTCAAATTTTTTTTCCAATTTCCCGTGCATGTGCATAAACTCGACATCTCACACAGCGCACGCACCACAGGATTATTTCACTCTTTTTTCATCTTATCACCGTCTTTTTTGGTGCATTGACACGTCTGATTCTCCGTTTTAATTCGAGTAGCGTGACTCTTTAAAATTGGCAAATTTTAATTATTTTTGATAACTGAACATTTTTATCACAGCTGCGATCGCACATTTAGAAATGTGATGCATAGTTCATCAATCTAAAAACAAGGATTCATAAGTACACACTATTTCAACACTCGGTAGCTCTACCGATGAGTTTATAGTATCGCATCATAGTTTCTCATGACGATAGGCTAAACCTGTTATATATTTCTTTATAAACGCGACAAATGTATCTAGACCTTCGACTTTTCTTTCGAAGAAATTGTCTATACTATTTTCATTAAATACATTTCATTTATGAGAATGAAGATTGAAAATCATGTTAATGTGATTTCATAAAATCCTATCATTTACGTTCATAATTACATATACAAATGCAGAAAGATATCTGAGGCATCCCTTTCTAATGTCAGATGCCCGTTTTAAAGAAATTGGTGATAGTGAAGAGATCATCTAAGAATGATAATTGACTACAAATCAGTCTTTATTAATTTTTAGACGAAATTAGAATGCAAAATAAAACTTAAATGTAGATTCTGGTAACAAAAATGTATATTTTTTAATTGGTGTAATTCATAATGTCTCTCTTAATGTAAAAAACAATCAATGTTTTCTTCCTCCTCCAAATCAAACCACTAAAAATCCTTTAGGATGTTAAAATTGCAGAGCTGTGAAACATAAACAAATTACGCTCAGCATGCGTGCAGAACATTCTAGAGAAGTATATCCATCTCTAGCGAAAAAGCATATCTTCTGGACATTCTCCTTGCACCGCTTCTTCGCCTGTTTGCTCACTTTAGCCCCCGCAGATTTTTACGGCTGAACATCATTTTCAACAGCTCCGTCCTCTTCTCTCCGATGCACGGATCCGTCCTTTCTCTCACCGAATGAGGAAACATGAATAGAAAATATGGAATTTGGAGGAAGTCGGGTTGGTTAGATGCGACACACCGGAATACGGGTGAATGGATAAAAATGGATGGAACGCGAATAGAATAAAAAAACAAAATTCAAAAGAATTCATCCTATGTTTAAATGTATTTCATAGACATTTGCAATTTTTCACAAGTGAATTAGGAAATGAAAAACAAAAGAGTGCTGTTTTCCCATGGCTATGTAAGTTCTATAATTACTTTCGAGCATATAAGTAAATATAAATATAAGTATGTTGGCTAATTTATTTATATTAAAGTCTATTTTTATTTATTTCACATAGACCAAAATAAAATATAATTTCCGGACAATCACAGTGTGGCTCTTAAATCAACAATCTACGTACACAAACATAAAAAAATAAATAAATAAAAAGGTTATTTGATAATATACAATCAATTTTGAAACAGTACATTTTTTTGAATTATATTCCTATAGATGCATACGTCTTAATTCCGTTCCATTACTTATCACATAAAAATTATTCATATTCTATTGTCTTTATTGAATATCTATCTTAATCTAGAAAATGCACATAGCGTAAAAGTCTTTCAGATTTAAAAACCTAGAAATCAAGTCCCGCATCCAAGGAAGTATTATAAGAAACTATATATTGTTGAGAAACATTTATGGAAATGAGAAAAACAAGGATTATTGTAGATGTATATTGTTTCGATTTTGATGGGAAGCAGGAGGAGGGCATACAGTAACTTCCGCGGTTGACAGAGTTCATACTTTACGCACGTGCTACGCTGCCATTCTAAACCCGTCAACCAAAGCTACGCTCTTTCTTTTCTCATCTTTGCTTCACTCCTCTTTTTGATACGTGCTTTTTCCTTATCTCCCAATTCTGTCTTTTGTCCTATTTTTCCAAGTTTTCTTTGCATTAACCTGCAAAAATATATTATGTGTAGGGTTTTATAAATTTTACTCAGGAATGAATACTAGAGTTACTTAATTTTAATTGATTATCTATAAATTCTTTCTTTAGCTAGCATTGTTTCCTAATCTTTCTTTTCTAAAAATATACAATAGTTCGGTTTATCTATAATTGGGCCATTTACTAGTATGATATGTATATCACAAAGCAAAAGGGAATTTTCTATGTGAGTTATTTCGACAATTATTGTGCTGTATAACATTTTTTCAACATAATGTCCAAATGAGGAGAAACTTGTATTAATTTATTATTTGCGTAAATTTTAAAATACGTGGCCATTACTTTGTGGAACTCCATGCTACTTAGATTCTATTCCTATATCTAAGCGGAAATTTGCTCAGTTATTACCTTATCGAATCACAAAGTAAATTGACCGGAGATTGCTACGATGCTGTGTATAAATCAAATGCATATTACTGTGTCGCACTGTGTACCAATCAATATGGAAAATACACCAATGCATTCCAAAGACTGCAAATCTGCGCGGAAATCTGAGTATCGTGAACATTTTTTGTGAGAGTGTATTCATATATTTACATTTTATAAGTAGTTGAGTTTGAGGTTTAGTAAAATAATTGTTTTCAAGAAATGATAATATTGGGTGATGGGGCAGTTTGGAGGATGATCAAAATCAATATATCTATATGATTATCATTTATAGGATATATAAGAATATATTACGGTTGATTATATTAACTGAGAATAGTCATATCTAGCTTATCAGTTATAATTTTGTAGTCGCTGAGTCAAATGATTGTCCATATATCCATGCTTATGAAATGTATTTGGATCAAAGTACTCAATGACTCCTGGTAAATTATGGTAATAGACCAAAATTAAAATGTACCATAAAAAAATACAACTCTTATAATATGGATGAATTCATATGTTCAAGGCATTTCCTTAAGTTGATAGTTGAAATTAACATATATAGCATACTAAAATTTTTTTAGTAAATTTCAAATAATTTTGGAAAAATTGATATTGACTTGGAAAAGTTTGGGGGACAGATTATCTTGTTATGGTACGATATCACAATGAATTGAGCAATTGGGAGATCCGAGTTTTGATTCTTCAAGTCTTTTAAAATACTTGGAATTTTTCTGCCGCGCAACTTTTTCAAGTTCACCTTAACCATCCTGTAATCATATTATCATTATGAATATAGAAATGAAAAGAGTTCTGATTCCAGCAGAAATTCTACTTTCAGGAAGATGAAAGTCATCTCTTAGCATAAGGACTCTAAATACATAAAGATAAGTAAAAATCAATAATACTAGAAGCAAGGAAGAGATTAGGAGGAATAATTTGGGCAGAATACAAACGAAAGGGTGATAGATGTTAATGATGAAGGTTTAAAGGAAATCCCTTGAAACATTTCGTATAGGAGGGAAATGCGTCAGGAAAAGGTGAGAGTCTTAAAGAGGAGGAAAGTTGAGAAGGAGGCCAAGTTAGACCCCAGGGACTCTGGAAGACAACGTGTCTGGAGGTTCTGCTGAAGGTGTTGCGGTTTCTAAGGAAGAAGAATGGGGTTGAGGACGTTATGACTTAAGCTCGATTTCTCGTGCGGATTTTGCCATCTTATAACAGATGCTTTAATTGGACGGTTTTATTCCTCCCCATGGGATTTATGCGAGACATTTTTTCGGCTCATAACACGGATCCGGACAGGTGGAATGGCTTTGGATATGGGTTTCTTGTACTTTTAATGCAGCGCTTCTATCTCACACGACCTTTTCACCCTTAGATTAAAACTCCCACGTTCTCTGAATACCAGAGCACAATTTGCACCAGAATTATCCTTACTTAAATGTGTTTCATTATAAGTATATTATACAATTGAAATGAATATTCCTAGATGACCTAATTAAAATATTAATTTTGGTCGATTGCAATGCAATATAAAATTTTAAAAAGGTAAACCATTAAATGAGTATAATTCAACATATAAGAATATGTAATTGGAAAAGAAAGTGAGTATTTAAAATTTTTAATTCACGTAAAAATTAGCATATGATGAAACTGTTAAATAATAATCAACCAATGCTTGGAAGAAGCTTCATTGAACTCAGAAATCAAATATAGAGATAAAAATTCCGAAAAAAATTAGATTTGTTCGTTACGCTTATTAGCTGAGAATTTCTTGATACAAAAGCAATTTTATCTTTTCTCTTCCCAATCATTACCTTTGAGGATTTCCATCGTCAATGCCTCATTCAGAGAATTACATTTTGAAAAGAAAGCAGTGCACAGCGGGCAAACACCTATTCGAATGGGAAATATCCAATCCAATGGCACCGAATCCGTGTTCCTAATACGTACTCATCCCTTCTATCAACACCACTGATGTCTCCGGGATATACCCGTAACTCGTCTCGAAACATCCGCCGTCTATTCATAAACTGAATGAAAGATGCATTGCAGCAGCGTCTAGTTGGTGTGTGCATTGAGATGCGGGAAAAAGGGTTGCTGTCAGTACTTCTCCGGGGAATGAGGTCGAAGCTGGAATAGCAATTCTCTCCCGGATTCTCTGATATCCTCTCTCTTCAGATCACGCACGTGCCCTCTCGTGTCATCTTCTCTTTTCCACTGCTCTTTGTTTCTCCCTTCTCATTTCCCTTTCTCTCCTCTACGCGTTCTCAAGGTGCCTTCACCTCCTTACTTACTTCATTGTCCTAAAAATTCAAATTCTCGATTTCATAGATTCCTCTTTTGCTATTAAATCAATAGCTATAATGTGTATCATGCGTGTACGACTTACTTCAGGAACAAATGTTTTGATTCTAGTCACAGAAAGCAAATTTTTTCTTGCAATTTCGTTTTTTAGATATCGATTCTTCAAATAATTATTCTACCACGATATTTATACTTTACTATACTACACTACTATACGAAATATGGGAAAGAAATTATAATATTTGTCAAATTAATCAAGATTTTAAATTGGTGCAGGTTAACGTTTACACATTAAATTTTCTTTGCTATTTTACCTAATTCTACAGTTTCATTTTAATCTCGAATCAATTTTAATTGAATTTAATGGAAATTTTAGAATCTAATCAATATTAAATGAACAGTCAATTGTATTCAACTAATATATTGAAATGAAAACCTTCAGAATGGCCAGACCTTGACTATCTTATTTCCTTACCCTTCATCTGTTTATGAGCTAATCATCATAACGCATCTTCATTATAAATTGTTTTTCTCCTCTCATTCATTCCCTAATTATACCTTTACTATCCTAAATATGTCCTTCATCGCTTACTTCCCAACGCACCTTCAATCTGCTCTTCTTTATTCCTCGTTTTCCAACGAACGCACACCGACGAGTAAAAAAAGACTCAAGAAATTTGCACTCAATATTAAAGCTCCCTCCTTCAAAGGAATGTGAAGGAGTTTAGAATAAGTCTACTTTTTCCATATTTGTTATGAACGTATGGAAATTGGGAAAAATGTGAAAACGAAACAACATACTTTAACGATTAATATTACACAAGTGTTTTGAATATTTGAAGAAGTTGAAGCAAAGGGATCATTTTAATTGTTTCGTTGATGCATCGTCAGCGTCGACAACCAAAGTTAAAATGCATACAAATTCTAAAGTTAAACATACGCTTGAGAATGCATCAAATAAATAAAATTAATACTAAAAAGGCATAAAATCATCACGGTAAAATAAAAAGGTATATTCAAATGAATTCTCTAATAAAAAATATAAGTCACTATGTAAATTTGAACGATGAGCAAATAACTAAACTTTAAATTCCAAAAAATATATTTTAAATTTAATATACTTTAAAAAACGTATTTTTAGAAAAGTAAAGATTAGATAATATTATCAATAAAAACGAGGACACGTTTTGAGAATTTTTTCGATGGTGAAATATGATCCTTTCATTGTAGAATCTCCAATGAATAGTGCAAAAGCATCACTTGCATAGTTATTAAATACTTGTTTTACGATTTGACCCAGATCTTGATCAAACGCAAAACTGCCGTCAATCTCCGTAATGTTAAAAAATGCTCCCTTTTATTCTCAGAGGAATAAAAATGCTGGAAGGAGAGTGCGAAGGAAGCGGGAAAGAACGTACTTGGGTAGTAATATACGGAGATGCACAACATCCCTTTGTATGTACACATGTTCACGTAAATTTGCAGCAAAAGAAGGCAGGTGAGTAACAAAAATGTAGTCAGTACGTGATCAAACGGTGTTCCTGCGAGAGGTAGCGTTCGTGGAAGAGGGATGATTTCAGAGTACAGAGAGCGCTGGATGGATATCGTGGGATATGAATACACACTTTCCCTTTAAGAGAAAATGCGCGCTATTCTGCTTTGACGTATTTTAGGCTCCGTTTTGCTCGAAGTAGACATCATAATTACTCGATAGGGAGTTATCGATTCTGAAGAGCGATTGATAAAGTCTATTTTGTGAAGAGATAGTATGTAATGGATGTTCGAAGGAGACTTCTAGAGTTAAATTTTATCAAGATCTTTCCTTTTAATGTATGATTAATGGCAGGATGTACCTATTTCCAATCCAACCGAGAACTTAAGATTGAAGTTAGAAATATTTTGAATAAGTGAATACGATAAGATTATTTTAAGAATCAAAATAAAGTGAATATTCGAGATTTGGGAATCGGATGAGCTGATGAACGATGTTCAGATCTTTTCATCAGAATTGCACGTAATGTAGCATTTAGTGAGGGGAACGAAGTCGTCATGAATTTGTACCCATTAAGGCTAACACGGTTCGTTCCAAGGAGACGAATGAGCAACAAGTTTTGTTTATTCATTTATCGTGTGGAGCAATTGAACACACATTTGTGCAGGAAAATGAAGGAAGAATTTTACCTTCGCTTCATTTCCTCCCACGCACGTTAACTTTAACGCTCCTCCCTCAGAGCGACGAAAACCCAACTCACAGTGGGCCCTTCTCATCCAAACGTCAGCGTAGGAAGGTTGAGCTGTTAGCGTGTTGACCCTGCGTCAGGGAGGTGTGGGCGTGTATCTGCGGATGTACACCTGATCCTGTATGAGACTGAGTGAGTTTCCTGATGTGTTTGAGGATGAGATTCTTAGACTTGTAGGAGTGGGCGAGGAATGAGATGCTTTGCAGGAAATTTGGAAATGAGACAGGATGAATGGGAAATATGACGGAAGCAGGAAAAAAAGGAAAATGAAGATATTAAAAACTGAAAGTCAGATAAAAATAAATATAGAATAATTGGATTGGAACCGTTATAGATAAAAGAAAGTCATCTTTTATACTTCGAAAAATTAAATTCACCTATAGCTCTCTGTCTATCGTTGAATTAATTTCTACAAATGAGTAGATGTTGGGAGAATTCAACAATAGAAATTGAAAATTGAGATAAAATAAAACTAATATTCCAGAATGTTCATAAATAAAGGGATGAAGGAAATACCCTTTAAGATCTCATCACAAGAACTTATCAGAAAGAATAACACAGTAAGAATACACAGTAATGGTTCAAAAGTGGATTTGTTTGGGAAAAAAGTGCCGATTTGGTTAAAAACAGATTATTACAATACCAAACTGCAATCAGAGCAAAATTAATGGGAAAATCTATATCACTGGGGCCAATACCGGGAAAATAGTAGTCTTACATCTACTATAAATTTCAATCGGAGACTAAATACAGTGAAGGTAAAAATAATGTGAAATAATGTGTTTTTGTATGGAACACAGAAACGATCTTAAATGTAATGTTTAATGTAATGCTACCTTGAAAATTTTTGACAAGTGCGAATTTTCCCAATAGATTTTTTCATCAACTTAACGTAAGCAATTACATTCCTACATCACTGCCAGGAAAAGTTTCTTAATTTTCATTTCGATACAATGAATACAGACATTTTGAACTTGTATTGCAGCAAATCGATTTCGAAGATCCTCAGTTCGAAATAATATAAAAAGGGGCAAATGATTTGGTATAACAGATATGGAATAGGAATTAAGGAAAATTCAAGAAAAAGAAGAAAAATGTTACAATAAACGAAGGAGTGGAGGTATAGAGTGCCATAAGTTGAAGAAGCACTGTTTGAAGGGATTTGAAGAAAGATGGTTTTGAATTTAGGAGAATAATCTTTACAGTGGAAAATATGGGAGGATAATTCTGAGAACAGAGTCTATAATTGATATCGTACTTTAGAAAATGCAATAGAATCTAGGAATATTTATCTAAATAAAATATATCGGAACAGATAATATTCTGTTAGAATAGATTTCAGTAGTCGATAATATCATCAAACGTAGAATGATTCTAGCGTTTCATTCAAAATACGAACGAAGATTAGAGGAAAAGCGTTTTCATAAGTACACGAGGAAGATCTAATAATTGGAATTTCTTTTGTCTCGGTTCCATTGTGCGCAACTGAAATGCTAAAGAATTAAATTAAACGCTTCAATTCAATGAAACGTTTCGATGAACAAAATTGAGATGTTTTCAATGAATTCATTTATTGTCGCCTATTATACTGAGGGAGCTGGAATCTGAAGAACTTGTCATAATTCCTCTTTCATCGAAAACAATCAATCAAAAAATATCTCCGACTCACGCGATAAAAAGAAGATTTTGAAGGGCCAAAAATTAATTCCACGCTTGTCAACCCGAAAGAATGTGGATACGAACAAACGAGCACTTGTGAATACCACTTTCTCTCCAGATAAAAAAGAATACCGCGTCGTCAAACGCTCCTATGCGACATCCAATCAGTTCCCTTCCTCGTGCATTCCCTCATCTGCACCCCATATCAACCCACAGCGATGGGCAAAAATGCGGGGCCAGAAAAAGGAGGCCTTTTGGTGTTCTAATGCGACCCTGACGTAATGGCGAAAGGGGGAAGTTATATAGGCAGGGTGTAGTCGAATAGAGGCGACGAAGGCGCAATTAAAATGCCTTTCAGTGTGGTTCCTCTTGCTACGAGCACAAGCAGAGGTGGGGGACATTTCAGAGGAGATTCTTGGAGATGATGGGGAAAGGTCTCTGGAGGAATGAGGCATGCAATAAAAAGGAAATTGGCGAAGGGAGGTAAAAGGGCTTATGTCGAGGGATAAAAGAAGAAGGATATGTTGTAAAGGACTAGATTGGGCAAAGAGACGGTGCTGTAGATACCGTTGCCTTTAAACCACACTCCACGACTGTTAGATTTGACAGTCGAAACTATGGTTACATATAAGTACCTCAAAATTCGCTTTTAACAACCTTGATGAGACTTTTATTCTCTCATATACTCTGTTCCAAAAATGGGCAGCATAATTTGTGCTTTATCGAACTGGGTAATATTCATGAAATCCTACCCATAGACGAAAGGAGTTCCTTCAATATTTTGTTTATACTTCGATTGATATTCGGCTATTCAAGAGTCGATACAAAAAGAGGTAATAATTAAAAAAAGCGAGGAAAAATTATATGTATATATAGTATAAAATTCATAATTGCTAGTTTGATAATCAGAAACCTCAGACCTTGTAGTAAGAAACTCAATCATTAATGTAAATTATGATATTATGATACAATTATCCTGATCCACATTCATTCTGCAAACATCCATTCCTTCGCATTCGTATTATCGACTTTTGCTGCACTTATTTGTACTTTTTGGATAAAGTTAATTGAATTATTATAATTGAGCCACTAGGTTTTCTGTAAATCGATTCAACCTTAATATTCTTGTAATACCCTTCTCCACAATTACTCATTAAATCATCCCATTATTTGAGACGGACGTCCTATTTAAAAGTATTTTGTTGAGCTTAAATATTTCACTCTCGACTTTTCAATGACTGTCGGAACTGAAGAGAATGTAGAAGCAGAATAATGACATGTATTTCTAAATTTACAGCTTCGGATCACCTCATCATTATCGACGGGTGCAAATAATTAAATTAAGGGAATAAATTGGTTGTACACTTTGCTTACTAATATCATTTTCATTTCTCATTAGTGAACATAGGCCATAGGCCTTGTCTAGGCCATTTTTTAAACTTTTTTGGAATTATAAACCTCTGTGGTTTCCAAATGGGTTTTTGTTGCCAATTTTTCAAATAAAAGATTTTAAAGATTTACTGCGAGTATTCTTCGCATTTGAAAATAAAAATGCGTGGGTGATCTAAAAGGTTTTTAAAATTTTGACATTTCTCGATATGTTTTCTAGAAAAATCTAAAAATTTTCTGTCATTTCTGATAAACCTGGGGTTGGAAATTTTTCAGATCATTCTCTATAATGTATATTAGCGGAAAATATATTCTAATAAACCTCAAAATGGAAACCAAAAATCATATTATGAGAGAGGATTTAAAAAAAACTTCTAGTATATTAATATTAAATAAAAAGGTATTTCTTGTCCATGATATTTAGAGGCCTTCTTGTTTAGTTTATTCGGCATAATTTTAGATATTTCCAATGCAATGATAAGTTATTTCTTTCATGAATGAACTAAAGATCAAAATTGTTAAAACGGCACATGATATAATACACATAAAATGCAATATACATTTTGTGTAAAATAATATTCCGAGATAAGAGTATCACAATGAATGAAGTAATAATTTTCCAACGGGCGAGATGCATAAATGGATACTCCCGGGAGAACGTGGCATAATTAAGCAAAACTGGGATTAGATCATTATCTCTGGCCCTCTGATTAGGGAAGTTTGGTTGCTATGGAGGCGAGGGTCGCCATGGAGGAAAGAGAAATGAAAGATTGAGGAGGAAATGTCAGAGGGAGCGAATCGCGGAATGAATTGAATGGACGCGTTGAAGAGAAAGAATAGGGTGGGATGAAATAGGCAAAAGAGGTGATGAAAGACGGTGTGGAAGAAGAGAGAAAGAGTCATGGGCTAAATACAAAGCAGAATCGCCATAGACATTTGTCACTCCGGCGCACAATATCCAGAGGCAACGAAACTAAAGCGATTAAAATAAAGCGGAGGAATTAATGGTAAAAACGAAGATAAAAGACATGCGAGGGCTCTTGTGTAAAAAAACGTATAAATGGACCGATAAAACAGATTTTTTTCCATTTCTCTTTCTCCCTCAGGAGGCTTTTGTTTGAAATTTCTCGAAATCTGGGAGAAGAGAGATTTGATAACACTTTTTCCTTTTCCAAGGTACCTTTCCTGTTGCATTTCAGGAGGAGGATAGACAAAGCATTTCGGTAACTACTACTATTGCCATTCGGTGAAGTTCATAGTTTTCAATGAGCCGAATGTTTATTATCAATAAATTAGCTATTTCTCCATGAATCCACCTTAATTACTGAACTAAATGTTTGATCTATTTTCCACGTTGTCGAACGCACTCCCCTATTCATTCCTACGGTAATTTATAAATCTTTTATATTCCTCTTTCTTAATCTTATTTGCATTGTTCAACCAAGACTTATTTTCTACTATGTTAGCTTTTTAGCTCCGTTTTCATCTAAACTTGAATACAACGTCATAAAGTATTCTCTAAGGCCATTGAAGCGAATGAACGCAGATTCCAATATCACCATTTACTTTTCTTATAGGACGTGATTGTGATAAAAAAATTGAGGGAATAGGAACTCATACATTTATCAACCAAAACAAAAATGTTTAGGTTGATAATCGAATATATGATGATATGACAAATATGGTTGGTAAATAAGTAACACAACAAGTGGAACACAGAAAATGAAGCGATAGCAGTGGAAGAGAAGAAAAAGAGAAGAATGAAACATGAGATGGAATGGATGCGACACCCTTGGATAGGGGCGGAATGATAGTGTCGTGAGAAAGGGCCCACAGGTTGTTTATTGGGATCCGATATTTAGGCTGCACCAAGCTTTCTTGTCCAGATCTCTCCATATTTCCCTCTGTTCCCTTTTTCCCTGAACTTTTCGTTCAAGAAAGGAGAACCCTTCTTGCCCATATCCTCAACAGCCCAGTTGTCGCTCACAAAAGGAACTGCGCCAAATACGTAAAAATCCTTCTCAACATCCACTTATAACATATTTTCCTTACTCCATCTCTCATTTACAATGATGTTATTTTAATTTTCCCTATGAGGATATCGACGATTTAATTTCATGATTTGAGCTAATATTTTATTTATCAGAAAATCTTCAGGGTCTGAAGGAGAATTTTTTGGGACCGACGGAAAGGGAAAAAGATAATGTCGATTTTTCACAGTCTTAAAAATTTTATTATTTTTATAAGCTTCAGTTTTTCAATTTCAATATTGCACTCTTATAAATTTTACGATTTTAAATTGTGATTTAAACGACAATTATTTAAATTCTACTGAAGATATAGGTCATTGAATAAAAAATCATATCTAGCGAAATCATACAAACTCAGAGAAATAATATTGAAATGAATTCTATAGAAAAGATAATTATTCATTGAATATGCGATAATTGTAATAATTGATGGTGAGCTATTATTTTCAGGTGCAGCTCGATATAGAACTAGGTCATTAGATGTACAGTTTGTTAAAATGCTACATCATTCCATATTACTGAAGAGAATTCCTAATTTTCATGAATTCTATTGAAAATAGTCTGTGTTAACAATTTTTTCCTATTTTAACAGCTACAGCTGCGTTATAAGTTATGTATTTCGTTTACGAAACAGAATCCTTCAAAGGTTAGAGGACCACTTGTTAAAATGACTTAAAGGAACGAAATTAAAATTTCTTTAGTAAAACCTTTGTTTCCATTTTATTTTACATTCATACTAAAAGAAATGAAATTTAAACTGTATAAAATATCACGCTGTGAGTGAGGTTATTCATTATCCAAGCGAAAAATCTCCTCGCGTCTGAAGCAGTAGCAACTAGTATGTATTTACTCTCTTTAATTCTTGCTCTGTATTTTAGTTGAACTGATATGTAAACGCAGAATTTGAGCTGCTGGTTTATATTTTTATGACGGGATGCAAAACTTTTGATAGCTCTTTTGAAAAGAAGTTTTGGAAGTATTTCTAATTAAGAAGTTTCCTGAAGAAAATCTCAAAAGTATGCCTCTTGGCGCCTTCTGTTTTGAATTTCAAACAAGAGATGTAAAAAATATAATGCTCTTCAACTACCTTCATATGCAATAGTGTAAATATGTGAGAGGCAACTGTTCTAGGAATCGTGTTTAATTCAATATAGTTTTGCTATAGAGATTCAATAAGTCATTTTTGACAACATATTTTCTGTGATTTTTTAAAACTCTATATAACCTAGCGAAGTGCATCATTTTAGTATAATACCCCAAAATGTAGCTGAAGTCAGTTAAAACAACAATATTACATTTACTAATTCATGAAATATCTTTACTTATAACTTCATTTTCAATTCTATGGACATTATTCAAAACATTCTAAAAATATTGATGAATGAACATGAGAAAAGATCTATAGTTTTATTATCCCTTTTGGGTTTTATTCAATTCTACTTAAATATTTGGAACTCATTTGTGAATTATGGAAAACAATGAGTATATGAGAGGTATATAGAAATCAAGGTATAGGAGAAGCCTATCTATTGGAATCTAAATACAATAAAGTTGATCTTGTATAAGCAGCAAAATGAATATTTCTTTGAGAAATTAGAATTTTTAAGCTTTTTTGATCGAAGAAAAATCAATAATTTCAATGGATTCTATAATACTCAAGCAGGATATTCAGTTTTAATACAGAAACGTTTTGATTCTCAGTGTCAATATCGTATACATACAGAGTAGCTCGATTTCACATTTCTTTTGCTGAATGAACAGTTCTTATTTATAACATCTGAAGAACTTTTATAACTTTTGCTTATTGCTAATTTGCATAAAATTGAAGATAATAATAAATATAAAAGAAGGATAAAACAAACAGACTGTGGAACGAACGAGAATAAATATGTCGTAAAACCATTCTTTACGATAATTGCGTTGAGAAAATGTTTATATCTTCAATACAATTCATTGTGTAACTCCTTAACTTCTAAATTTGTATTAGAAACGAAAAAGTAGATTGAGGATAACAAAGACTACAGGCTTTCCAAATCTAGTGTTTATCATCGGTAAAGAAACCATCCTATAATAATAGTGTTCTCTTCTGCTTAAACAAATGCTAGCGAACATTTGGAAAGGGAACGCGTGACGGTGGATGCACGCGTACTTGGCGGCAAACGAAGGAGCCATTCTCCTTAAGGACAGAGAGGAGCATAGGACAATGGGAGAGTCTTTCCAGAATGCTGAAAGGAGAAGTTCCTTCCTGCCTGGAATCTAGACCAGCTGCTTAATGGTCGCGTCTTATTAAAAAAAAACTCCGAAAAACTCTTCTGGACACCATTGCGCCTCGACCAATTCTTAGGAACCCTTCCTAATGAAAGAATAACATTTGGATTTCTTGAGAGTGTGATATGAAAGGGGGTGGATTCGAAGAGGATCCAATTTCGCCAGTGAGGAGCTATTCGATGGGAAGCCGTGATCGGAAAGGATGAGGCCATCTTTTTTATTGAGGTTTTTTCGGTGCGAGTTTCGTGGTTCTTCTGTTTCCCAAAGGTGGGGGAAAGAACTAAGAGTTTGTCCGAAAGAGTTCTTTCGCCGGATTCGATGGGAATACAGAAAAAGAGATAAAAGAGCAGTGATAAGGTAGTGATTGGTGCACGGAGTGAGGATGGGAGAATGAGGCGGAACAAGGTGGACGCGCCTAGGTTACCAGTGGGAATTTTGTTGACGCGCTCGGATGCGTGGGATTCTACGTGTGTATTGGTTTATATCCGATATTGGAGAAAGTATTTGGCGCTATTCTTGATACACTTTATTGGAGGTGCTTGGATTCATACGAAATCCATGAAAGGATAGGTGGATGTAAAAATTACGTTAAATCATGCTAGGAATGTGTAATGAAGTAAGAAAATGGGAAATAAACATTGTCAATTCCTTAAATTCAATTTTTCAGAACGCTTTTTAGCAGCAATTGCGAGAGAAATATATTAGAATATATTTTTACTTTTATCATTTTAAAAGGAAGTTTAGATTGATTATTATTTAATTGCAGAGTTTAGTCAATTTTATTTTAGTTTTAAATAATAAATATTAATTACTTACTGCACATTACTACTGAATTGATGCTCTATTTATCATGAGATAATTGAAGGTGAGAATAATCATTGAATTCTCCAAAAAATGTATATCGATTTTATTTTGATATTTGTTAACAGATAGAATTTCACCCAATCAGTTCGCTTACTATATTTTACATTAGCAATGTGGCCGAATTCGCTGCAGTATCTTAAAGAAATATTAAATTTTATGATATAATTTGAAGTTTTTATTTTTTATGAACTCACCTTAATCTCAAACGGTGGTATAATTGAAAACAAAATAAAACGTCGTAGTTAAGGAAAGAAAATTTTTATTATTACAAGAAACTAGACGCTTCTATGTTGTAGATGCTGTTTCAAAATGCGTATATGTAAATGTATCCCGATCTCTTAGAATGTTTGAAATTGAAAGTTTTTTATTTTTTCATTTCATTTTATTTACGATATCCTTATTGTCCTCGACCACTATCCTTTAGAATATATTGTTTTCATTATGGATATTATGAAAGGGAAATATTCTTTTATGAAAGGGAAAGAAATTAGCAATAACTCCCAGCTCTAATTATTTTTCCTTTCTGTGTGATTCGACTTCATTAAACGGAAGGGAAGTTGGAGGGGGAACACTTCGAAAATTGGTTCCGACGTGATTGTGGGGAGGAAGCGTCTTTATTTTTCCTATATTTCAGTTTGTTTTGGGGAACCTCAATTACAAATGGGTCCTTCGGATAAGAGAAACACAGAATTGAGAGGAAAGAATCAAAGTTTTCGCAAAGTAATTCTTTCGCGAAAACGAGGAATGTTTTATTCGGGCAAATAACGTGGAAAACATACTCATCAGAGAGACGATGAAGTTTGAACGCTGTTTCGAAGCAAAAGAATTAGTTCCGACAGTGAAGTAAGGAAAAGTTATTTCGCCGAATGATATTTTATTCTGAAACAGGCTTAAGTGATTTATTTATCATACAAATGAAAGAAATGTATCTTTTTCTTCTTCTCTCCTTCATTTAAATGCGAAATGAATGAATTTTCTTTTTATTTACATAATGTATTAAATGTAATTAACGCATCCTTTATTAACAACTGTACGAGATGGACTCGATAAAATAATGACATTTTATGAATATTAATAAGAAATTACAAATGAATTATATTTTCGTACCTCATTTTCCGACTTAATAAAAATCTTACATATTCATACCAATGAAAATATATGAATATACATCCCAAACAATCATCAATCTTTTATTTTATTTATAATTAGGTGTTAAGATAGTAAAAAGTTAATCTTCTCATTACTCATTATTCAAATCAATGATAATTCCTGATGTTTCTTCGCAAGCATAGATATGGCAACTTTTACGATTACTTTAGTATATTTACATAAGAACGCATACATGCTCTATATTTAAGCTGGAAACATTTGCATAAAATTATTAATTAAATCGAATCAGTAAAATGATAAATAAAACATTAAATCATGGAGGAAGTTCTCGCATGTTTAACTTGAATCTCATCACCCAGAATAAATCTCACCTAAGCGTAAAGGAAAACAACAAACCGGGGCGTAAACAACAGTGAGATAAATTGTTCCGGACAACTTCGCCTCGCTAAATACATTTACTATCCTCTAAATCTAGAACTCGAGTATCTATTTTCAATTTATTCCCTTCCAAACCCATCGCTCTTTTTTGCTTCTCTCTTAAAACTTCAGCTCTTTTTGCATGAGCTCGTTAAGTACACACAAATGATTCGACGCGCCATTTTGCTCCAATAATTCCTTCCAAACCCAAATTACAATCAACGCCCGGGAAAAGAACCTTAAACTCCTCCGTCTCGCTGAGCACAGTCTTCCAGTTACAACGAGACAACTTTCTCGCTGACACATCCGAGGATGGAAGAAAAAGCTCCGAATGGTGGACATAGATGGAAATAAGGGAAGTCGTGGGCTGAGTCATTCATTAAGAGGAAAGAATAGCACCCTTCTCCAATTTCGCTTCTTTAACGTCCCCTTTTTTAGGGGGCCTATCTCTAGCGAAGCATCCGAGAGACGGCAAATTAGCCAAGTTTCCGTGAGGCATGCAAGAGGGCGTAGATATGAAGGCGCATAAGATTATCCAAACAACACGTAGTTAAGAGACTTTTGGAGTCGTAGTTTTTCGACGTCATTCCTTCTAATGCGAGGTCGGACTCATTCCTTCAGAACACTCTCTTAATTTTTAAATAATAACAACACTCTCACTTTGGCTTACATCTCAGGGAATAAGCTGTTATCGATCGATTTATTGATTAAGCGCTAACATATCGAAGAAAAGAATGATTTTGAAGAGATCAGGCAAGAGATTCTAATAATGTAGACTGTATATTCTTGTTTATTCGACTTCGTTGCAAAAAAAGCAACGAATGCCTTATTTAACATTTTGATCTAGCTTATCATATTATAGTTTGAAAAGGATAATTACGTTTTAAACAAGTTTATAGTAGTGTATTAATTTATAATTATTTTCATCTTTTCCAAAACTAACTTTTCTAAATATCTTGTATTTGGGTGTCTTTTTACTCTCCATACATTTGCAGACGTTCATATGATCCAATGAAGTTCATTTAACAAAAGAATATAATAATAAAATATAAATTATATTTCACGTGGATATTTGACATTCTTTATAAAAGTTGTTAAGCTTTAATATTTTTATGAACTTCCTTGATCTGTCATTGTCACAGCTGCATTGAAAAAAAACTGATGTATCTGAAGATATTGTATTATTATAAAATATTCCTTAATTTCAATTCTATTGCGAATTAATTCTTCATAAATAAATTTAGATTTATTTATTTAAAAAATATTTATGCTTTCTTTTTGTAACAACAAAATGTTCTGTAATTGAGTAAATTTCATAGTTCGTTTCAAATTCATACAGCTAGACAATACTACTTGAATTGTAAATGATTTATTTACGAGTTGAGTTGAATGGGAAAAGATCGGTGTTTTGTCAGAAACTATTGACCGATATAAATATCTCCGAATATTATAATAATTATTACGAGTGTGATCATAGCTTCAGCTTTCTCAGATAAAAGAACCCAATTCCTATGCGTCGACTGAAGAACAAATTCTACGTTCGTAAGGAGGGCCTCTAAAATATTATGCCCATTAGTAGATCAACCATGGTCCGTTCCTTTTTTATATTCCACCTTTTGGCAAGAATGACCCCTGAGGGAGCAATCCTTAACTCTCCTGCTGGAGGCTGCGCCAAGATAAAGTTGTCCGGACAGGGTGCAACCATAGGTTGGGCAATAACTCCTTTCCGCTGTACCAAGAGAAAACGAATCCATAGCTCGGGTATAAATCATAAAGTACGATTGCTCAGTAAAAAATCTAATGTACATTCCCTTGCTTCCAACTATTCCATTCGTTATTTATCCCCCTCTATCTTCCTGGAATTTGGCCCACTCCCATCGACTTTTTACCTTGATCCACGGCTGATTCCGAAAACTTTTCCCTACTTGAGCGGCGCCCACTTGGGTCCCTTAAGATGGAAACTTTTACCCTTCGACCATCGAACCTTTTCCCATCCACCTTCGGAAGAAGCAGCTATTCAGGTGCTCTGCTGACGACATATTTTACGGTAATGGCTTCCTACCACTTCAGAGACGTATGTTTCCCAGTATAATCCTCTGAGAATTATATTTCACAACATCTCCTCTCTTTCCGTGATGCAAAGAGGAGAGAGAAACGCAGGCCGTTACTCAACAGGTAGCGGTAGTGTCGCTTTCCTTGGCTCTTTTCCGTTACCAGGTGAAGTTCGGAAAAGCTCTTGCCGAGATCCTTTCGCAGCTTATATAGCATTCAAATATACGTCTAAAATAACCGTCAATTTGCGAAACATTTTTTATCAGTAACTTGTGATCATTTAGGTATTCATTTTAAAAAGCCAATCGCGTCTTTTTCCTTCTTTGAAACGGAAATAATAAATAGTCATATAAGTGCCGTTCTCTTCCCTTACTTAAGCAACGATAATAGGCTCAAGCAGGTATAATGAACGTACATACTGTCCCAAATGACTGATTGAACGGTGATGCCTTGGACCCAAGGGAGGGTTTCCCTTTCCACGAATTTAATTGCTTTAGGGCACCTTCCAAGAAAACATTTACCGATTTATCTGTGAACGCAAAAACACACGCATTGGATCAGGAAAATGAAGATAATTGATTTATTTAATCCGAAAATATTGGTGGATTATTCAAATGTCAGCGATACGGTTTGGGAGGAAGGATTTGGGCAAATATTTCCATCTAATTATTTACGCGGTTGGTACATGAAAATAATATATGGGGAATAATAACTTGCCTGAATGCCGAATGTCTCAAAAAACGGAATGGAAAATTGTCGAGGCTACATCCCATACCCCAAGTGTTTTATCAGATATAAAAATAAGGGCTACTACATTTGAATAAGTATTTCGAAATTAAAGAGCGTTTGTAAGCATTTTTGGGTTTTTATCCTAAATTAAATTTTTGAAGAAAGTAAACTGTAACCCCTTTGTAAGAGTCTTGTCGTTCTCAGTATGTTTCTGGAGAAAAATTATAAAGCACTACTAATATTACAATAAAAATACAATAATAATAGCAATAATTTAGCAGGAAAAAATATGGTTTTCACGTTTTTGTTGAAGTGAAGTTGATTAATTTAAAATTAAATATGTTATCAAAAATTTATAAAAATTGAATTTTATCAGGAATTACTCTAAAGAATTTAAGAATTCGTTGAAAATTGCTTAGACTTCTTCATACAATAAACATTTTTGAGAATCAATGGCGGATTCTTCAACTATTCAACATTTTGAATTTTGTATTTTTCTAAGTTACAAATATCAACATAAATTCATATTTATTTATAACTTAGAATAAGTATATGTAGAATATAATGATAAAGGTATTTAAATTATAAAAATTTTTATAAAAATTTTTTATTATGTGAATCATTCAGGTGAAATTTTCAAGTATCAAATGTATTCTATAAATTCTTTAATTTACAATCATCGATTAATAGAGATATTTTGTTGTATAATTTATAATAAAGGAATCATAAATTTGTAGTAAAGTATATAATAACAGGGATCAAATGAGCTCCAAATTCTAACTGATACCATCATAAGTAGATGATTTATATATTATGAATAATTTTAGGAGGCCTTCAAGATTTCTTGCGATCCACCGAGATAGAGTGGGTTTACATTACATACTTATCCATACCAATATTAATTTCCTCAGTAAACTAACCTAAGCAATAAAAATAGCTCAGTGAAAGCTCTTTTAAATAATTCTGAGATTTTTCATGTAATTTTAAGGTATGTGAAGGTTATTATCATACTCAACGCACGAACCGGAATATTCCAGATATACATACTAGTTAATTATTGCAAAGTATTTCGAGGAAAAAAAACGAGACTGTAAATATTTTACCAGGAAATGATGACCCTTTCAGAACTCCTTTAAATAACAATCCATATTTTTCATTAATCTGGAAGGCGTTTTTATTCTCGTGTTAGAGGAGCGGTTTATGATGTCGCTATTGACGACCTTCAAATAAGAGAAGCATAAAGAATACGTGAGGATGCAATGACATTCTACGAGAGGGGTGGTTTGATAAAAATACGTCAGATTTTAAGAGGAGTTATTGACAAAAAATTATCTGCCGGGGAAATAAGGAAAAAAGGCTTCATTACGCAAGAAAGTAGTTCAATTTAGTGGATCGATATCCATTTCCAATTCCAATTTTTGTAATATCAGGCCGAGGGGGCTCATTTCAGTGGGAATAGGTGAGGGAGAGTTATGAAAAGCCTCAAGTGCTACCCCATCCCAAACTGCCGGGAATTTTCATCGCCTTTTTGCGACTGTTTTAGGATAGAAGAGTAAAGCGCAGCTTAAACCAGAGATAAAAAATATTAATTTGCGCCGGTTTAGATTTTGCTGCAATGTTACCCATGTGTATAATTGGATTACCTTCATTGTACCGCAGAATGTTTTAAATTTTCCGAATATTCTGTACCTAATAGAAGTGAAGTAGAATTCGATCCTTCGATTTCCTGCAGAGTACAGTAGCTCTTTGTGGAATATATATATATATGTATTTAACTAATTTGAAATACATTTTTAGGAATAATAATATTTTATTACGACCAATGGCGGTTGAAGATTGTGTCCCACTTTACTCACAAAAAATTGTAACGATAGTAATTTTAAGATTTACATTTACATTGATAGATTAAAATGGTTTTTGTGCTAGGTTGTGAATGAAATGAAATGAAGAAAGAGTAGAAATGTTTTCTTGGTGAATTCAACATTTGAGATAAAATAATACAATACAAGGGAAGGTGTTGTGAGTTTGAGTATGATACTCAAAATGGTAATATTTAACAAAAAATCACTATACTTATAAAAACACTATAATAACTTTTAAGGAGCCTAGAATCAAGGTTATTATGGAATAAATGCTTTGAAATGCTCTCTGATTTTTTACTTTAATTCTCCACGTTTATTACTCTGAATACGGATGAAATAACGCTGTATATTACCTAGTTATTTGAGATTCAATTATATTTTTTCTGAGTGTTTTCAATTCAGTATCATCGCCGATAATTTGAAATTGCAGGCACTCAATGAGAAAGCTTCTCTCGGATTCAAAATCTCTAGATATTTTCAGAATCGCGCATATTTATTGAATTTCTGTTTGGTTCTTTACAAAATTTACCGTCCTTCCATTTGCCATCGGAGTTTTTGTTTGGAGAGTTATAGCGCATACTTTATGGCTTCATTGTCCAGTCCAAACATTAGGCTCATCATGGCGGATCGATGGGCACCTCTTATACACCTTCCATACGGCTTTGTATGTATTATACCCATTTGCTTAGAGTTAAAGCATAAGAGATGATGTGGTGAATTTTGGCCTTTATAATAAGTAGTCTGACTATAAATTAGGAATATCTTCCGAAACCAGGAATGAGTGGAGCTCTTATATCAATGACTGATGTTTTTCTACGAAAAATACAACGCGAAATTGACTCCTGAAAAAACTCTTCGAGTGGTTAGAAGATCCAAATCAACTCATTTAATAACGGATTTAATGGCTTATTTTTTCCTAGTTTAAAATATCTACATTAAAAAATATTATTTAAAAGATTATTTTTCTTTCCTAAGCGACTCTAAATAAATTCGACAAACTAAACGAGTGCGGGCAGACATCTACTTGTGGGAAAAACACCCCATAATACACTTAATCTTCAACAGATGCTTTCCTATCAAATTAGGCTGAAATGCGCGCGTTATTTTTAAGAAGTGAATATGGTAGTATTAACGTTTCAATAAACTAATCTAAATTGGTGGATATATGGTGAAAATTTTTCGTTCTATATCGATAGGAAAAGAGAAATTTTAATCAATCAAAGAGAAAATCCTTCATCCATGTCTTATCAAAGCAGTATATTTAAGTTTTCTCTCCATTGGAAATTTCATTGTAGGGGTGCCTTTTTACGTTTTTCTTATATTTTTTTGCACTGTAAATCTCGGAGGCTTTATATCTGTAACGATGCCCTAATTTTTCCTGGTGATCCAAAATTGCCAACTCGTTTCGCTAACACTCCGTTAATTGCATAAAATCTGATTATCCGACGTATCCATCGATGCACGCATTTAATATTTTAGGACCGCCGCGAAGTTCAAAACGAATCAGGTTTTCATCGAATTTTAGGTTTTGTACACTCGGAACAGGCGATGCTTGAAACGAAAAATCAATTAACCTTATACCAATCAGCAGTTAATTGACGCTTTTCCCTAAACCTAATTATTAACGATACATCTCTCCGATTACAGTACGTGGAAAATAAGGGATTCCAATATTTCACATCCCTCTTGCATTTTCACAGAAGTATTTTTCCAATGAAACTGTCGATAAAGGAAATTTTGGAGGGTATTAAACTGTAAAAGCATTTGAGGGCAGGAATATAATCCTGCTTAATGGATATCACCGCAATAGCGTTCTTTAGATATTCCTAATTTAACAAAAAATCTAAACCCATTCATCGCTTCGTATGAAACGATTTATTAAGAAATAAAATGAAAGCCATTACTTTGACAAAGTAAATCAACTCCCACAGGATTGACCCCATACAGGTAATTTGGTACGTCTGGAATAGCGTTCGGTATATGATAGTTTTAAATGGAACTAAAAAAGCTTAAATTATTCTCTAGAATCTAAAACATAAATCCTTCTTTTCAATTATTAGCTATATTTATCGTGATAAATTTAATGAAAAATTGTAAAAAAAGTAAAATTATGACACTTTTCGGAAAATTTATGGGAGAAATCGTGGATATTTGAGTACAAAGATGGGAATAAATTCCCTTTATGTTCTTTAACTTCGGATTCCTTTTCTGTGATTCAATCTGTGAATAGAATGAGAACTAACTCTAACGCCAACAGGACTCCATTTTGCTTTGAGTTAAAGTGAGTTAAAATATATATCCTTCATCAATTTTGTACTTTCCATGATATTGTGTACTACTATGCACAAATTGTGTAAATATATATACAATACTGGTTATTTTGAGTGTGGTTCGATACGTTTTGTTCACGATATCTCCTCAGATATAAAATTTATTTTATCTGCAATTATCAGCAGCAGAATTCCTGCTATAATGAAAGCGTCTTAATTTTCTTACCAGTTTAGATCATGGTTTCAAACATATGGTAGCTCTGAGTATCCCTCTCATGGATTGCTTTTTCTCATTTGAAGCTGTAATTTTGCAATAGGCATTAAATTATGCATCTTACTTTCTTTTTATGAATCATTCAGATATCTTATTTCTAATTGACTCAATTGCATGCTAGGATTCATTGAAACTTGAACTGAGTAAATGTTTACATTTCTATTATGGACATTTGATTTTTCAGAGCTATATATTCTTAACATATGAGCATTTTGGTTCAATAAAATCAATAGCCAAAACTGGTAAAAATCTATAGCTTCTAGCGGAAAAAAGTATATGGTTCCAAAGCAATTCCTATAGGGCAAGGGTCGGCAACCTTTTGAGTCGGAAGAGCCAAAAATTACAATTTACAAAATTTCAAATTTTTAGAGCCACAAAATTTTTTCTTGCCAACAATAAATAGCACTCGCATAAATACGAGGTTTGTTCAAAAAGTATCATTTCATCATTTCAAAAAAATTTCATGTTTTTTTAAGAATAACTTATTTATTCATGAATATCTCTTTTGTCCCCTTCAAAGTAATCCCAATCGGACATTAAACACTTGTGATAACGTTTTTTTCAATCCTCAAAGCATTTTGAAAAATCATTTTTTGTGATCTTGTTCAGCTCCTCCTTCGATGCCGTTTTTATCTCCTCTATCGTGGCGTAGCGTCGTCCTTTCATGGGCCTCTTCAGTTTCGGGAACAAAAACATTCACAGGGGGCCAGATCTGGGGAATACGGTGGCTGCGGCATTATTATAATGTTGTTGTTGGCCAAAAATTCGCGCACAAGTAACGATGTGTGAGCAGGGGAATTATCATGGTGCAAAAGCCAATTTTTGTTCTTCCACAAATCCGGGCGTTTCTGGCGGATTGCTTCTCGCAAATTGCGCATTACTTGAAGGCAATATTCCTAATTGACCGTTCTACCTTGCGGTGAGAACTCATAATGCACCACGCCCCTTCAATCGAAGAAAACTGTCAGCAAAACCTTCACATTCGACCAAACTTGGCGTGCTTTTTTCGGTCTTGGCTCGTGCGGCAGCTTCCATTGGGATGATTGAGCTTAAGTTTCTACGTCATAACCAAAAACCCATGATTCGTCACCAGTTATGACTCTCTGGAGCAAATTTGGGTCGTCACGGACAGAATCCAACAGCTCCTGAGCAATGTTAATGCGATGCTGTTTTTGGTCGAAATTGAGCAATTTTGGTACGAATTTCGCGGCGACCCGTCTCATGCCCAAACTATTGGTACTAATCGAATGGCACGAGCCAATCGATATATTTAGGTCCTCAGCAACTTCTCCGACGGTGATTCGACGATTGGCCAATACTAGTTTCTTTACTTCATCAATGTTTTCGTCTGTTCTTGACATGCTCGGGAGTCCGGAACGCCCTTCGTCGCTTACATCTTCTCGGCCCTCTGAGAACATTTTGTACCACCGATAAACGTTGCTCTTGTCCAAAGTAGCTTCGCCGTATGCAACAGCCAACATTCTGAATGCGTCTGCGCACTTTAAGTTGTTCTTCACACAAAATTTGATACAAATTCTTTGATCCATCTTTTGGAATAGGCAAAAATCGAATACGAGCCAAAACACATCTGAGCAAAACGGTTGTCAAAAATTAACTAAACATTCAAAATGGCCAACCTTGTCAGCACATAAGTAAGGGACAAAAGTAACAATATAACGCTACAAAAAAATCAAATATGCGTAGCCCGCGGAAATTAAGAATTCGCTATAGCTTTTGAACAGACCACGTATTCACGAGGGAGAGGTGGAGTGAAAAGCGAGTACAATGGGCTGAGAGAGAGAAATAGTGCCCAATCCTCGTTAGTCGATTCAAAATCGTTTTTAAATGTTTTTTTTAATAAGTAATATATTTGCGTATGGAACGAAAGAGCCGCAGTTTCATATCCAAAGAGCCGCAGGTTGCCGACTCCTGCTATAGGGCATTCAAAAGGATATTTGGCTTGGTTTTGCAGAGGGTGCACTAGTTTCAATTCTAAATTTATCCTAACTTCAAATCAACCGCTTCTTGCATTCCTTCCAGGATATACCATTCCTCCAACGGGAATAGAACGACCAAAAATGCAAATCACAAACAGAAGAAAGTTTTGACCTTCTTTTGGTGCATCATTCAAGTCCTGCAATGAATGTATCCCTTTGAGCAACACTTCGTAATTTCAAAGAAGAATTTGAGAATGTTGACCCTTCGGTTGAAGACAAAAGAAGGGAATACGAATGAGAAATCGATGGAGGAAAGGATTTTGCTCTGAATTCCTAAGAATGGAATAATATAGGAAAGATTTATAGAATCTATCGCAAATAGGATTCATATAGCTTTTTCAAGTTACCCTTACAGTCTGAATTGCCACAGCTCAGTTTATCATTGTTTAGTTTTCATATTTTCTATTTTTTATGGACATATTTTTAGGCTTAAGTATATATTAATAATTTTCAATTCCTGTTTAAGATCAACCAGGTCGAGTTAAATTATTTAATATTTTCTTGAAATAGAATTTAGTGTTCGTATCAATCAACTTTTTATTCCAATTTATATAACTTACGTGAAAGTAAAATAGCCAAAGTACAAGAAGTCAAACAAGGTTGTGGTCGAATGACAATTTTATGACATTGAAGTTAACTTACCATCTTCAGCTAATTTTTTAAGTAATCAATGCTAACAGAATGGGATTGATTATAAATGCCAATTATATTATATTTTTCGGTTTAAATATCTACGCAAAAAGGTATGCACACTTTTCAGGTCTTTATTGAGTTTTCTTACCTTTGTCTCCCTTTGAATTCAATTTTAAAACCTCAATCGTCATTGTAAACAATACTTAAATCCAGAATACCTACCTTTACATGGCCATGAAAGAATAGGAAATTTTCTTATAGGATAAAGGTACCTTTTATATTTCTTTCTTCCATGATCTTTCCCACCTCGGTGAAACAGCCAAACCTCATTTGCATCCACAAAGCACTCGCAACTTTGCATTTTCGATCCCAGCAAAAGAATTTGTCGATTTCGCCTTCCTCCCGCAACGTTAGAGAATTCCATTTTTATGAAGGAAACAAACTTTTTCGGAAATGCAACCTTTCATTCGTACGATCTGTAACGTGATTGTTTCCCCATGGGAGTTGTGTAACGACCTCTACTTGTCAATTTCCTATGGACGAGCTACTTTGGTGAGTATTCGTTTCAAATGTCAGCAAGACTCTTGAGAGGATCTTCCTTGTCATCACAATTCATTGCTATATAGTGGGATGTGATTTAGGACAAAATTTCAACTTCTAAGGAATCCATGCAATTCTTTTTATGGAGAATTAGTTTCACCTCAAAAATCCCAAATTTGCGCAATAATCCGCCATCTGTAGTTTCATCTCTTGAACTCAAATAGAATTTATTCTACTCTAATGAAACTTATTCCATTACTCTGGAACACTTAATTTATTAGAATTTATGAGTAAATTTCCTCCCTTCACTTTAATAAGAGAAATAATTTGCGGTGACATGGATACATAATAGTTTATAAAACGTCCATAAGTATTGTGAAAGGACTCTCCTGTCACTGAAACTTAAATAGTTTATAATTTTAGAAAATGATATAATTAGACGAATACGATCTATTCGTTGTAAAATGTAAATCTCTTTATCTTATCGTCAAATTGAATAATGATTTAAGGAATTCAAGTGATGATTAATAGAAGAGGCTATAATAATAAGACTTTATCATTTTTATCTCTTTTATTGATAAATGTCTAAGATAGATATTAATGTTTCCTTATCGATGATAAAAATTGAATGCAGAATACATTTTCTAAACAAAGCATAATTGATCCAAAGGTAACAAATGTTCATCCTTGGAATTACACATTGGTAAGGAAATTTTGAAAATAAATAGAATTGAATGCAGATTAAAAATATGATTTATTGCTTTCATGAGCTAATGTGAGTATAATTTTTAAACAGGTTATCATGTTCATATTCAATAAATAATTATAAGGAAAATGTATTGCCTTATGCCCGACCATTTTGGGCTTATTCCCAATGTATTTTTTAAAATGAATTCTTCTTTCCCACTCCTCAAATCCACTCACATTAAACCAGCACCTTCGATAGTTGTAGTCAACTATAGACCAGTCATTTAAAAAACATTACACCTCACGTCACATGGAGGGGAAAAAAGAATGTTTAAACCACTTCAACCTGTATTTTTATAATGATTCCAATGTTTTACAGAAAAATCTCTTTTACAAGCATACATGCACACACTGACTATCCATCCTCCAGGGGGAAGTGGCTTGTGAAGAGTGAGTTCAAGTCCGACAGGAGTCTGCACATCATTGACGGAAATCTTGCACTGCGAAGCCACATCCCCCTGGTTTCACATGCTTGTTAAATAATACATGTGCAGATGCGGTGTCACAGCTATAGAATACATGACAGTGTTATAATTATTGGTAATCATTCACCAGATGCTCACAAAAATCGTGACAAATTTTTTTTATTGCTCCCGAAAAAAAATCCGGCTGTCTACGCCTGTCTTTTGTATATAAATATATATTATATATATGATTTTTAAGTGTACGATAGCCCACTTAAGGAAGAAGAGTCCAGACGGGATTCTTTAACTGGCCATTCCGGCCCTTCAGAGGAAATGTACAAAATGGATCTCTGACGATCAACGTCATCGGGATCTTCGTCTGAATCACCTTGAAGACTTCTTTACAACTTTCTCTTTTTTTCAAAGTACTCGGAAGAAGGGAGTGTAGAAGTTTAGGAGATTTACCATGGGCCGCTGGTCCCAGCGACCGCTTCTTTGAAGAGCGGTCATTGAGAAGAAGGAAGATTACTTTTAAAAAGGATTTGAAGAAATAATTGGCGACTTTATAAAGAAATTGAAAGAGGATTTATTTCGAAGCCTAAGGAAGCGGTGCTCGACTAATAAATAGGGCGCAATAATAGAAATATTGGTGTATCAGTAAGGCTGCAATATTATTATTCTTAAGTCACTTTACATGAAAAACTCTTCCCCTAATTTCTATTTCCAATACTTCTGCTTCATCGGATTTTTTCAATTTTCTTAAACGATTGACCGTGAATAAAATTCACTTAAATCTGCAGCTTCTGTCCACTCTAAACTATTGTATTAATCTGAAATAAATTTGCTCTGTTACATCTACATTATATCATCAGTCCAAAAACTTTCTAAGTTACTTTATTGACTTAGTTTTCTTAAAATGTTTCATTAAATGACTTTTTGCAAAATGATGCTACGGAAAGTGGAATACATTACATCTGTTATATATTGTTCTCGTAAATGGCTTTCATTGTAAAATCTGATAAATAAGCTATGCGTTCATAAAATATAAAATGGGTTATAAATTGCTCAAAATGAATGTATGGTACTTAACAAAACCCATGACTTTTTTGGTCTGGTTAATTGTCCATGGGCTACCTGGATATTTAAGCTCCCTCTAGATAATCAGAGGTACTCTTATGTACTAATGAGAATATTAGCTCGTGTCTTTGTATTCTTGTTATCAATTAGCGAAAGGGCGTCATGAGTATAATCTATCCAACTGTGAGTGAATTTGTCAAAGTATCCTTTGCCTTCTTTTCGTCTTCCGTAGCATAAAGGCTTCCCTATTTGGTACTTCAATTTCTATAAGATATTTACGCTTGAAAATTCCTCATTTCACTTTCTTGGAATAAATTCAATACATTTTTGTACATTTGGAATTTCCACTGCGTTTCAATCATCACTCATTCGCGGACATTGATTTGTTGCAAAAACTCCTAAAACTTCTACATGGTAACTTTCAGTTAGTGATCATCTTTAATTGCGAAGATCTCTTCCAACACAATCGTATATTTATCATTTATACAAACTAAAGATGGTCGCATACTGATAAATCTTTAGGCGCAAGTAAGAAAATTAATCACATAAACTGTTTCGTTGTACGTAAAAATCTAGTTTTTCCTTCTGAGATGCATGGGAACTAAGGAATCGAGGTAAAATAAGTACAATAAAGTAATGCATCGATGGATGGAGGGAAAAAAGTATAAAAGCTGTCTCTTGTATGGCTTCCACAAGAGGTGGAGACAGATCCATAAAATAGTAAGCAAAAGAGAAATACGGAACCTTCAAATTCATGGGATTCGCCGTTGGGCAGGAAATTGAAAATCACTCCATATTCCTCTCTTTTAATACTCCTGCAAACTCAGGAGATCTAAACCAGAGGCGTAATCTTCTCGGAATCGCAGATTCATAGGAAAAACGGCGTTTCCAATTCATTTCTGCCCGAGTTATCCCTTCAGCAGACAAGGGATGATATGGAAAAAAACGTCTACCTTCTGCTGCTATTTTTTTAGAAACGGGAACAGAAATATCGGAGTTTAGAGAGACTTTTTCTTTCGTGCGGCCATATAGATATTTAAAATACGCGGCCAATGTTATTGAAACAAAGTAAGCGGAGCAGGTGGGGATTTTATTTAAAACCCCTACCGTTTTTCATTTCGTGGGAAGAAGTTATATGAAGAGCGGGGAATTCGGTTAGTAAAAGGCTAAGGTATGAAGGGCTTTTCCAACAACGGCGGTTGCACAAAAAGAAAACCGCAAAAATGCAGTGAAGCCTCGGCGATGCGGTCAGAAGGCGAGTCCAAATGGCTTCGAAGACTAACCACACACACCTACCACGTACTTTCAAATGGCGCTACAGTTATTCGAACTACTGAAAATACCTCACTGTATTCCACTCACCCACGAGCATATTTTCATATGATAGTTGTTAATATGCTTAGATATCGAAATTCGTCGTGGTGAATACTTTGTTATCCTTTCTTTTCTCGTTTAGTGTGATTTTTAGTTAATTGCTATGAAAAGGTCGCAGTATTTTGAATGATATTGAAAATTACCCGATGGAGGATAGATTGTAATGGAGAAGCCAAAGAGAGGAATGGAATAAAAGAGGAAATATTAATGGAATTTTTATGGCTGCCCTGATCACGTGTTTCATCCCCTCTGATTTAATACGCTGTCCTTTAATTCTTTTTTCTTGACATTTTAAGCTCCAGGTCACATCATCCAGGGCAAGATAATGAACCTTCAAGGAATGAACGGAATCGCACGAAAGCAATACTCTTTTTTCCACCTTTTCCTCAAATGCCCTACTCAAGATAAACCCGTAATCGCATCTTCTTACACTCCATAATCTCAATGAAGATAGTAATCAAATTAGCGGTAACTTTCTTTACTTTCCCATGGCTTCTCGATTTAAATCCGCGAATCAAGCAACTTCTTGTCAAATACCTTGGAAAAGAATCAAATCCGTAGTATGTCAAAGTTTTTTTTTTACAACTGACCTATTTTCATTTTATTAGAAATCTATATCACAACAAACCTTGTCCTACGTTCTGATATTATGTGTTGTATTTATATTTCTTGGCACGGAAGGAATAATATCATCCAATGATTACCCGTTTACTGCAAAATAGCTACCAAATTAATGTGAATCATTGAGCATATGATTGAGTTTTCCAAACCTATATCTATGTGTATTAATGATCTGATCCAAAGTGGCACTGAAACTCAGCTAAGCTGGCGAACAGTAACACTAAAGTAAAACATCTTTAAATTCGGTCGAGAAAGTAATTTTGAGCGGTGAATTATCACCTTAATTATTGCCATCGACAAATTCTTCGAAATTTCAACTATTTTAAAAATATAACATATCACCCTTTCTGTATGTATCCGGCGTAGTTGATCTACAATCTAAAATCATCTTTATTTATTGCCCCATGACGTAACCCTCGACGCGAAATCCCTTTGGAAAAGCGTCGACGATCACAATCCATTCTAAGCTCATATACAACGGCCGGAAACATGCTTTGATACCCTAATTAATTTTTTTGCGTTTTCTGAACATATTTTCAGATATCCATTAACATTAATCAAATTTCATTTCCAATATTAACGGTGCGACTATAGTGAATTATGACTAATTTGTTTGTTCAACTATTTACAACTTCTGTGAGTAAATAGTAGCTAATACTTGAAGTGCTCTTTCATCGTGTCCCTTCTATTCACTCATTTTTCATCAGCTCTTGCCCTGGATTCGGTCTCGCCACGTCAATTAGACTCAAAAAAGGTTTGATCTTTTAAGAGTGAGGGATGGATTTTACAGGGTGTGACAAGGAAAGAAAAGATGAAACGGCCCCACCATATATTCCAATAGTGGAATAGGAATAATAAGGAATTGTGCGGAAAAGTTATCGGAAAACGTGCGACCTAACATTGGAAGACAACGATACGTTTTCTGGAGTGATTACAGATGTATAGAACTACATGAGAGAAAGAAATGGCAAAAGATACACCACACTTCTAGTAAAATATCTATAACAACGAAGAAACTATTATCCTTCCCTATTACGGAATTACATGATCGGCATTCACATTCGTAAGATTTTCATCGATTGCACTCACTTTTGAAAACAAGTCGAGAATTTATATATATGCTCATCAGGACAGGTTTAGAATGACGCTAAGAAGTATCGTAAAATCGAATCATTCGTAAAGATAACAGAGGGAAAGAATGAGGAAGAGAAGGTAAATGTGGATGAGATTATTTTTTGTTTTCTCTGTGATTGGGAGGTTATTCGATTGAAAGGAAGAGAGAGTTTTGCTGGGGTGAGAAAAAGTCTACACGTCAGCCGACATGGAAAGATGAAATACAGGCTGACGGAGATTGGGTCTTGGAGACCTCGTGCTTATTTTGCGAACTTTGGGCCAAAAAATCCCCTTCGGCTACTTTTGGAGGCGGTCTTGCTGAGTGGGTGGGGTTGCCTTGGTAACGCACTTTGTTGACTATTCAGAATCTGCTACTTCTAAATTTCGTATTTGTGATGCTCTGAGAATTTTGAAAAGGGAGATGATAATCCATAAAATGGAATATTTCTTCGGTTCTTAACGATAGAACAAATATTAAAGCCATAACATATATTAATGATATTTAATTTCGAATTTCTAATTTATTTTCAGCAGAGACACAATTATGAGCTGCATCGAGTGTTTCTTTCCATTACTAAGCTTGCATTTAAAGAACAAATAAAATTCTTATGACATTTCCTATAAGAAGCAAACACAATTTACTATTTTGGTCAAAACATGATTAAAGCTGTGAAGCTTTTTCCCCTGCTATTCACATCTCTGAAAAATTTTCTACGTGTAGTCGAAATATGAGAGAACACATGAGAAAAAATTTAATGATGCTTGTGACATTTCGTCTAAAGGCAATTTTCGCAGAATCGGTTACTGTGATTTTCTGAAACTTTTTCAAAGAGTAGATTCGAAGTATAAAAATAAAACATCGGGGGAAAGAATTTGAAAAATCCGATTAAAGAAAAGATTTTGTAACATGAAGAGGAAGTGGAGAGAAATCTAAAAAAGGATTCGGGAATTTGGTGGGAAAGAGTGTTTAGACTAATATGAAGTCGAAATCATTGAGTTCTACTCAAAACCAGTGTCAATTTGAGACCTTCAAATGTTCAATATGATGTATCAGAATAAAAACAGGAGAGAACATTTTGAGACTCATAGAGATGTTTAAAGAGGAAAAAGGTTTTCAGAAGAAATTTCTCATTTAAATTCACATGTACCCTTGTTTCCACTTTAAATCGGTTTAAAATTGTAAATATCACCTTTTTTTAAGGTAATACTTTTTTCTTACTACTATTCTTTTTATTTTATATTTCCTAATGGGCAATATATATTGATTTTTAATAAAATAATTTTAGAAATTTTGTGTCTAAATTAATTACTGAAGGGACATAATAGGCGATATTTAAGCAATAAGGGAAAGGATTTTTCTTGTAAATGATAAGTATCATCTAATCACCGGATTGTTAAAGAAGAATAATAAATATTTGTATATTTAGAAGGTACATATATGCATAATAAAAATGGATAGTGATTAAAATTACTAAGAAAAGAAATTTTCAATATATACGGTGAAATGATTTTGGACTGGATATACCTTCCACAGCACAATATCTTTGTCGACATTAAAGGAGTTTGCTTAATTAAGGAACCCGTAAGTGTTTTGCGTCGACTCCTCACAACTGCAGAATATTTCACCGAATTCCACTTTAGCCGATACCTCAATTCCGACCGAAATATTTGGAAAATCGCTCCCGAGATATTTCATTCGCTCCAGAAAATTTAGAGGGGAAACTCGATATTATCGATCTGTGTTTAGAGCCCTTTTAGGAGGCATTTCTTCCTTGGATTACAACTCCTGCCCAACTGGAAAAATTAAGCGTCCGGATGAAATACTGTACCTCCATTTTCTCAGCTCCCGTCTCAATTTCGACCTCCAAACACCGCCTACGCACCATTTCCCTTTACAGTCGTACCTCTAATATAAATACGGTGCCCAAGGGTGCCACGACCGCCCAACAACTAATAACCGTCTCATCAGTATTCTTTTTCTCCTCTCATGTTTCATTTCTGTGACGAAGACGTGGTATTGTAACGATGCGGAGAAGGATTAGAGAAAGAAAAAGTGAAATAACGTGGGGTAGGAATGGAGAAGGTAAAAAAGTGGGATTATAAGAAAAAGAGGAATTGAGATGAACAGAAGGAAGTAATAGTAACTTGGAAATTATACTGAAAAGGGAGGAAATTAATAGAGAGTAAGGAGAATATTCGATTCTGGAAATAATAAAGGATTAATATTGTTTGTGAGCGCAAGTTATCAAACATCACATATCATCATAAGGATAGCAGTTCCTTCATTAAATACTAAGTAACTGTTAGAAATAATCTCTATCATAATGAATTATACAAACTAATGGTTTCTTTGCGATAGAATATAGTCACAATGAGTTCCAAATTGAGAGTTGAATGCCATAACGTGAGCACTATTTGAAAAGTTAACGGCCGCACGAAGAAGTCTCATTCGATATTTCGGATCCTTGTAATTACTGTCCTTACACAGAAATCTGTTCCATTGTTTGAAATTAAAAGACGAATCAAAGGAGGATTATGGAGCGTTAACTTCTTATATTTAGGGTTTTGGGGAAAAACGAACGAAAAATATCACCTAAATCACAAAATCGTAGCAAACAAATAAATGGATCAATTCCTCACATTTCCTCGGATGCATTGTACTTGTCAACGTTTGAAAACAAATCTCGAATGTTTTCACCTACACCATCATAAACTGCGGATTTTTTCACAGGTAGCAATATATTTTTTCTCCATTCGAAGCGAAAAACTATTTAAAATTCAACCTTAAATTAGAGATTCGTTGTACCTCCTTTGAATACAATAATATTCAAAGGAGAATAAATAATAAATAAAAATAAATAGGAATGTAAGATAGACTAGAATTAATTGCACTATTATCACCATGATATTCACATGATGTGGAATGCTAGTAAAATAACCCTGTTTGTAGACTAGAATTAAACGATTACAGTCTTAAATACCAATAAAACAATAAGTTAAAATAATAAACAAATAACAAATATTCAGTTTCTTACACAATCATAATCTAAAATGTAAAAATAGGAGAAATTTGGACTACTTGTCCTTTGTTATATAACGATATATTACAGCATAAAATTACTAAATCACAGCGAATATTAACTTCGGAACAAATAATTTACCTTCAGCCATAAATATGGTAGACTATAAATTATGACTAGACATAAACTAAAACGGTCACAACTGCCAGAGAGACATTGAACAAATATCCATTGACTACAATTAGAGATTCCACTCTATTTGTTGACATATATAAAACATACAGGTATTTACCGATACTTATCGGAGGAAATCTCACACAGCTCTACAAAAACTAAATGACCACCGAAAATATGTTTTTTTAAACATCTTTTGTCACACATATTAATAGTTTTCACACAAACAAAGGCCGCTCCATTTTGTGCCATATTTCGCAAAATTATACGATGCAAATATTTTTATAAGTTAATTATATCTTCATACTTAAATTAGGTCCTTCAAATCCGTAAAAGCATTCTATTACGTATTTCTATGTGTACCTTTGGCAATACCCTGAGATTGCTATGCTTTCACACTTTTGATTACCATTGTAAATGGGTAAAAATTATAAAATTAAACCTCTGTGTCCTATTTTCCATTGAGAACACGTCTGAAAAACAACAGGTACTTGTGGAATGTATACTTTTAAATAACTCGGGATTTTACACTTCGGAAATCATGGCCAAAGTTTAATTTCCGATAGGAATAAAAAGTGCGTTGTAAATTACCTGCAAAATGGGTGAGCAATTCGTTTGAAAAATGATTTCTTCATTTGAAAAGTGTTTTAAATAATAATAATAATACTCTTGCCAACATAACAACCGGGGTACGACCAACCTTGCACACATATTGAAGAAATAACTCGTCCAATTTACAAATATTCACAATTCCCTAAGCTTAAAATCATAGTACCAAACTACTCTGATCAAAATCGTCCGTCACATGTCCACGCAAGCCAGCATCATAAAAATTAGGACGAAAATTTCACAAAATATCTTTTATATGGAACCAAGCGTTTCTTCAGCCAATGATTTTGGATCCTTTTTGACGAAAAAAAGCACAATACGATTTTACACCTGGTCAAAAAAATAGGTGAGTGTAACATGTGTACTCCTCCGTCTGTTTATCATCAGTGTATTGCTATCTTCCATTTCCTCCTAACTCAATTTGCGGAGACTATTTACATTAGTTTTTGGAATCCCTCCCCAGGTACATTTAATCCAGGGAAAGTTTTCCACAGTATAATATATATTTATATATTTAAAAGGATAATTTCCCGAGGCAGTTTTGAAAAATAAAACCTTTGTAAGCCTCGCTTCTCTCCTTAATCTTGCTCTACCACACATTCTCAGGACATTCGACTCCATCGTCGACTGCCTCCGTTTTAATTTTCTCTACAAGTAGTTTTTCTTTTCACCTAAGAAAAAAAGTCATGAATCGATGAAAAAGCTGCGAAAGATTTTTCATAAAAGAGAGGAGAGAGTCTATGAAGAATTTAGCATTTAAGGTTAAGAACTTTATTTAAAACTTTTTCTTGGATACCTCTTGTAAACACTATTTCTTGTCTGCATAAGCTCTGGTCAACATTGGAACTAAAGACAACACTAAGTGTTTGCAGATCTTTCGATAAAAATGAAACTTTAAATTTGGATGGTTGAAAAGTTGACGGGAGTTATCTATTTCAATTACAGCATTACTTTTGGTTTTTCGTTTATCGAAAAAAGGATTTACTGTGCTATGAGAAACCTTCGGAATGTGTTTACTTCTTAAATATGCTTAAAATGCTAAGAATGTAGAACTGTAATTTTATGAAATATCTTAATACCATGCTTTAAGTTTTTAAGAAGATTTTATGAAGGTTTGGAAGGGATGTATCCCTTATCGGGGGCTCATTTGAAATGGACCCCGGGGATACGATCATTTTCTTGGGGACTCACACGGATGAGGGAGTCTAGAGACAGGAGGATTGTTCCATCACTGCTTATATATTACTTATAGGCTTAAAAATGTGTCAACTGAGAGAGATATTATCAAACACGAAACATGAAAGATGCCAGCGAGGATTGGAGTGATACTTTTCCATTAATTTGGAGGTCAATTAAATCCATTAAAAAATTATCCATCGACCTTAGCGTATACGGATGGGAGTCCGTTCATTCTATAACTTTTCATTTGTTTTGAGCAGTTGGAACTATGAAATTGTCCATTCAATCCCTTTCAATCATCGTTCCCTCAATCGTGTTATAATATCATCATCCTCGATTGGCTTTCATTCATCCTTTTTCCTTTTAATACCTTCCACGAAAAAAGCCACATACAAAAAGTAAAAGAAGAGGACCGAGTTATTTTCGTAAAAGTTCTTTCATTTTCTCTCTCCTTGAATCCCGGTCTCTAAGCTAATCTACCTCGTTGCTATCCATTGAATCTTCAAATTCGTTGGATCCTCCACCTCTAGACCCGGCTTCGCATTCCCCTTCACCATTAGCACCTCCATTCTCACCATCGCCTTCATTGAAGCATGCAGACTCGTAATGCTTTTTGAGGTACGATTTGAGGGCGAAGGACTTGTGGCACCTGGTGCACCTGAAGGTTTTAGCAGAGTGGGTCTGCATATGTGCCCTAAGGTTCGACCTATCTGCGAACGCCTTTCCGCAGTGCGCACAGCCGTATGGCTTCTCTCCAGTGTGCGACCTCAGATGACCTTGAAGAAGCCAAGGGCGGGAGAAAGCCTTACCGCACACTCCGCATACGTGACTCAGGCTGTGCGTCAGTACATGCATAGCCAAGGCCGGCATGCTCACGTACGCCTTTCCGCACGTGCTGCACTTCTTCGCGGACTGCGAATCTAGGCTCCTGTGGGTCTGCTTGTGCCGCGACAGATTGGAGGAGGTGGCGTACTGCTTCCCACATTCGGAGCAGACGTATCGCGCCTTACCGCCGTTCGCCACCGCATGCGATCCTCTTCCACCTGCTCCTTCGCCTCCAGAACCGGATCCCGACGAGCTCTTTGTTTTTGCAGTGGCACCCTCTGTGGCCCTCTCCTCGGGCGTTGCACTCTCCGTGGACGTCGGGGCCGCGACAGGGGTGGCGGCAGAGCACGCGCTCGCTTCTGAAGGGATGGGCTTCCTTTTGGATCTCCCGTCAGTGACCAGAAGCGCGTCGTACGTGTAGACGACAGAACCAGGATTCGCTGGCGTTGCCGTATTGACCGTACTCCTGGTAGCTCTGCACGCCACCTGATCCAAAGGAATCTCGTCCGGGTCGTCCTCTTCCTCTGCATTGGTCGTTTCGACACTTTGCAGCTGATGGTGCGTAGGGGTGACGTTCCCTACGGTCATGAGGACGGTGGTGGTGGTCATCGGATAGGGTTGAAGGTTGGGATTGTGATTTTCAGCATCGGAAGAGTACTCCGACGTTGGAGGAGTCAGAGGAGGAGCAGTTGGTTGAGGGGTGGGCGGCGTCGGAGGCGGTGGCGGCGGTGTCGGTGGGCCGACGGACATGACATTTTCGAGAGGGCGGTGGTAGCAAACGTTCTCTTCATCCGTCGCCTCTCTGACATCGCGAAGATGGGAAATGACAGAGACTGAGGGAATGTGAAGGACTGGTTGCGGAGTCGTGAGCTCCTGAAGGGGTGAGTGTGGCGGTGGTGGAGGTTGCGGTGATAGCGAAGGAGGAGGTATCGGGGAAAGGGGAGGCGGCTGAGCGGGACATGGTAGCTGGACGGGGGGAAGGGGAGGGAGCGATCGGGATAGCTCGAGGAGGTCATGGGCGACTTCAGTTTCCTCGGCGCTTCGGAGCCTGAAGATCGGTATACCTCCATCGTGGTCGAGGACTTCAGTGGTGACCGCGAGTGGTGGAGAGGGCGGCCTCTCCTCGGGACTTTGTGGAATGAATTCTTGTAGGTAACCTGAAATATAAAATATGTCAGCATGAAGACTATGGTAATGAGAAATAAGATAAAGAAAATCAATATTAAAAGAGGGATGCATTGACCAAGAAAGTACTTTTTTAACTCGGCATTAATATTAATCGTCTTTGTAAAAACTATAGCAAATTTCCTAATAACTATAATAACTTTCAAATATCTATAGCAAATTTTAATAACTATAGCAAATATAAGTTTCCAAATAGAATTACAATTCTATTCAATAAATTTTTACATAAATATTAATTATCAAATATTCAACATCAAACATTCAGGTCCATTGTTTTGTTTTATTTATAAATAGTATGATTTCTATAGCTCTCTCGAAACTCCTGAAAGTTATTCATCAAATTCGAATATTTTATTGGCTTTAAACCCAAAATAATAGGTAACCTCATTCAATTGGCAATAGTGGATGCATATAAAATACATTCCACGAAACGCCCTAGATCCGTGCTCTTTCTGGCGGCAGACAAGGTGGTGCACAATGCATTCAAGTCAGCGGAGATGGATTGGGAGAAGAGGTTGCACAAAAAGAGAGATGGGAATTTTTCAAGAGATAGAGAAATAAAGGGAGAGATTTGGCTTGTACTTGAATCCGCCGTCTCACAACGAAGAAAAGACTTCAAAAAAGGAAAAATAGGAATAAATAGGTGGCGCGTGTGTGCAGACTACGTAAGTTACGGAGGGATGAAGGGAACGAGTGCTGAAGAGGGGATTGAGTTTGTGCAGCAATGACAAGCGATGAGCGTTCATTCCAAGGTTCACTCAGGCGTACTGCTCGCAACCACGCCTTGCTCCAAGAAGTAGATGAGCATCCATGTTATCGCTCTTTTCCCTGCATTTCTTCCCTCGCTGGATAAAGGACACTCACAAAGACGGCGGTATTTGGAGAGCAGTCGACTCAGAGAAAAGAAATAACTTAAATATCGCGAGGATTTCGAATAAAGTCCCTCAAAGGACTGCGAAATAAATAGTGGAAAAGAGAGATGACAACTCTTTGGGCTAATAAAATGGCTCCCGGTCGAAAGAAGTGGCGGCAAAAAGCTTATCATAAAAATTAATAGAACCGGGTCAAGTGGTTTTTAAAGGAAATGTCTTGCAGAATTTGCCTTGAAGAGAAAAACTGTCTGACTCACATCAAAGGCTACATGTAACAAAATTATAATACATCTGTAACAATTGTATTTTATCAAGCTTTTATACGTTCATCACGGTTCAATTCTTCATTAAAAACCATCCGTATAGTGATTTTTGTACTGAGAACGAAAAGTAGCACGAGAGCTTGAATCTTATTTCAAATACCCTTCGTATTGTTTGTAGATAAAATTAGGATTACTATAAGCTTTATATTACTTAGAAATTTTAAGTATAATTGTCAAATGTTGAATTTTTCATCATAAAGATGAATGAAATTAATCCAAAAATAAAAATGGAGATGAGCTGTGTTTAATATTTAAAGGAAAAATGAATGAAAGAATTAAAAATGAGGTAACAAGAGTAAAGCATACCAAAAATGCACAACTTTTAATATCAAATCAAATATAGCAGATATTTGAAACAAAAGAGTGCACTAACGCAACCTGTTAGAAAAGGAAATTGAAGAAGTTAAATGCATATTGTTAAACACTGATTTATTTACATCCACTATCGTGCATACAATACCTATAATTACTAATAATACCTAATAATTTTTGTACAGTTATTAGAGTTTTTGAGTGAATCCATGAATATAGTATACATTAATACGGCAATTACACTAAACTTATGTAAACTTTAATTTGTTATCTGATTTTTAGTGACGGATACCCTATAAACCTCTTTTACTTATCCATATAAAAGCTCTCCGAATGTAAATAAATAGAGACGTAACCAGTGGGGATACGCACTCGTCCAGCTGCGACAAATGTACGTAAGGGAATGGGGATAATGGGAGTTGGGCAGTGAGGCGTGAATGAAGCTGACGTGATTGTCGCGTAAAACCCAAAACAAGCCTTAGCACACCCCCTGCCAAGCACACGCTCACAAAAACCGTCCATTCTAACAATGGAGGAAGTTTCTATCCGCGTGAGTGCTGCATTTGAAGCGTTGTCATCCTCTTCATCCTGCTAACCTATCTTCCCAAATGCGAGCTCCCATCAAACCTCAATATGCACACGCTAAAAACTAAGGTATCGCTCACTCTTCCCTGACGCTTCCAAGTATAATGGTTGCTCGGGCAACTGCTTATCTGTTTTCCGAACGAATAACTATTCCACTCTTCGATGAGGCGAGTTACAGGTGAGCTACCGCTTTTCGTGTGGTCGTTATGTGGAAGAAATGGTGATTAAGTGATTAGCGAGTTTTACGCGAATTTTCCATGGAGACTTTAACGAGCTTCGATTGTTGTGCGGCTCCCTTTGTTTTCGCCCCTTTTGAAAAAGGATGTGGATATTTAGTTCGTATTGTTTTGTTATTCGCGCATTAATATCGTACACACAATGGACGCTGGGATTTATTAGATGTAATAAACTTAACGGTGCCGACAGAACTGTTCAAACGGAGAAATATGTATCTTAAGCGCATTATTTAAATTTCACACGTTTAAGGGTATATTCGCAGCGTAAGATTGGTTGGACACTATGACTCTTCAATGACCGATCACAAGCGATGTGATGATTCATGATGTACGTTTGTACGCAATGGACATCCTTAATGTATTAATCTTTACCAAGTGTTTGATAATGATTGCTCAACCACATAACTAAAACTTCTGTTGAGCGGCAGTTATATCCAGACCAAAGAACACTGGCATGAGAATATTGATTTCAATATCTCAGTATCTATATTTGTTAGTTAATTTCACTTATTTATATCTTTCTGATTTATTTTAGGAGAGTAAGTAGAATTGTTATTGTTTAGAAAAAAATAGTAAAAATTTTCATCCCTACACAGATGGATCAAGGGCTTAAAACTCTATTTCTTAATAAAATCATAAAAATAATTCTAGATATAAGTTATTAATTTGATAACTAATATTTAATTGACATACATGTTGCTGGTAAAATATTTATCCATTTAAAAACTTCCTAAATTAGTACAAATATAGTGCATCTACTGTTTAGCACTTATTGTAAATCAGCACCTAACATATTCGGCAATAAATCTTGAATTTTTCGCAATTCGTAAAAACTACAACAGCAATATCGAAGGCATAAATTTTAAGTAACTATATAAACCCCAACAGAAATAAATGGAACAAAATTTGATTTATATATTTGATAAAAGGTGGTACGATAAGTGAAAAATATTTATTATCGCCTAATTAACCTTTTCGGAGTTTTTCGACTGAAAATTCTCGAGAACCGAAACCACTTTATAAGCTCTTCAACGAAGTACTCTCATTATCAGATTTATTTCGATAACTTCTTTCATTAAAAAGTTCTTTCCCTTTTTATTAGGAATTTCTTTTTCCATCACGCCGCAAAATTAATTTCCCTCCACCAAATCCATCGAATTCCGAGGGGCAACGAGTTTTCAAAATATATGAATACTTGCTTTTATGTATCTCCCCGCGACGATGAAAAATGTATTCCCGAAACGAATTTTCGCAGCACCCCTCGTTATATTCGACCGCAGCGATTTGCCCATGTTGCAGAGAACGCCCCATTTCGCCTTAATCCCTCACAATCCGCTGCGGTGCCGACGTCTGCCTCCACACGACAGCTTCTCCCATGCTAATTATTCCGCTCCTTAGCCTTCGATACCACAACGACGTCTTTTATATCTCCTCTCAGACAATTGTTTCAATAAAAAGATTCGCTATGTTCGGAAAGAGACTCAAATTAAATTACGAAGATTTAAAGTTCAATAGGAAATGTCTATATTCCTTTTCGTACGTTTATTGTTCCTCATGAAAATCTAACCACATTAAAGCGATCATTCAAAACAAAGCTGAAGTCAGCAAAAGTTGTATTTCATCTCGTATGTGCCTCATCGATTCGCAAATATAATTGCATTTATACAAACTGAGTGGCCTATCTTTAGATGGTATACTTTTCTATATACGTACGTTTTGAGCATCGAATTAATCAGAGTGTATGAACAAGTTGCTCTCAGCACCAAGGCGTTCAAACGCTCTAGTTCAATTATCCCTTCTTTACTATGCGTCGCCGGGGCAGGACCCCGCATGAAAACCAATCGATACCTTTTAAAAGCCCGGAGAAAATAATAACTCCGTGATCCATTGGCGTTGTTTTTTCGAGGGGAACTCGGATCGGATTTGTCTCGTAAATCAAAACCGATCTCGTATTGGCCGTCAAATTAAGTGTCACGCCAAACATCCAGTGCATTCCGCTTCCTGCAATTCCACAACGGTTAGCTTCCCCTCGTATCTTTTCGCATATCTTTTTCGGAATTCTACTTTTACTCTATCTCGAGGACCTTTCCACTAATGCGGGGCACGCCGCGTCGAATTATCATAATGGCTGTCCCTTTCCAAATGAATTCCGAGAGAGATTCCGGATTGCGCATTTCGCCGGAAAATGTTTGCACGAGTGGCGCTATCTATGTAAACGAAGCAGAGTAACGAAAATCTAACGGGTATCGGAAATTTTTTCTCTCTCGCAGCCATTTTATCCTCCTCGATATTACTTCGTGGTTTTAGCCCACTGCTTTCTCCCCTTTTCCCTCTATCTTCATACGTTTGCGTCCCGAACGGATGGGGAAATGTGAATAATAAAATCATTTCGGCACGATGACCTCGTCATATTCGCCATTTTTTTTCTTAGGGTTATTTTTACGATCGGCGCCTGAGGAAGTCGTGGAGATATCGAATGTTAAGCCATTTCATCGATTTCAGAATTCTCTATAACGACGGAATGCGGCTGCCGAGATAGTCTTAGGTGTTATTCGACGAAACACTCAAAGCCGTGGGATGTACATTCTAACGCCGAATTCCATTTTCCATTACAGGCTATTGAAGAAAGGAATCCAATAGGCGATATCTCGTCCTTTTTAGAGGCGAAGATAGAATTGTAAAACTATTTTTATAAAAGGAGTTCGTCCAAGAATGCTACACGTGCAACATCTTTAGAGGTTATCTTTGAGACGCTGCATACCAAACGATACTGCTATTTCTTACACTAATGATTATAAGTGAAATAGAAGTGTAATCTAGTTTATTAATAACATTTTAATTATAATTCTAATCATTGAAATGGGAAATGTTTAATATATGACGTATTATTTCTTTCATGCTGCTTTTTGCCCTCAGCCTATGAAATATCCAGTGAGTCATTCGTTCTATTAGAAAATAGATCATTTACTAAATATTTCCATAAAATGAGATAATTTTAAAGAATTTTGAAACCTTATTTGATGCTCTTGAGCTTAACTTATAATGTGGCTCATAAATTTGTGTTACCAAAAACTGAGTCTCAGGATCATCCCCGGCTGTATTCGAATCATCTTGTGCCGATTATGTTATAGTTAAATTATATCTTTAATTAAAAGTTTTATTTGCTCACCATTTACCTTTATCAAAAGAATGGCTCCTTCCAAGAATTATTCCTATTAAAATTTACCAGCAATAATATATTGTTTAGCGATGCTTCCGTAAAACGTTTATATGCGAAATACTTAGAATATCTCTTCGAGTATAGATTTCGGAAAATGCAATCGGCACTTCGCCTCCAGATATTTATCGACACTCTTATAGATTTACGACAGAATTCCTAGAACTTCTCATGTATTTCTTTGCTCCGTTCCATTTACCTCGTTCCTTTAACTCACGCATCATCGTCTCACCGCCAACAAACGGTTTCCCTGGAAACGAACGCCAAAGGTTGAAGCGCCAAAAAAGAGGCAGATTCTTCAATCACACCGAAATTCCGTTGAAGGGAAAAACCTCTTCCAATCCTTGATTTCACTTGTTCGCAAAAACGGTTATTGAACGCATTCTTCCCTCCATTTTCTCAATCCTTTTCATTTCCAAGTGGTTTCTCATTCAAATGGATTCTCCGCAATAAACACGACTATGAATGGTGATCGAGGAATCTTCAGGTTTCCTCGAAACTTCAAGGACAGTTGTCTTCTGAAACGTCTCAGAGGTATTCAAATGAAATTTTCTGAAAAACTCTGGTTAACTTTTCTTCTCCAATGTCTTTCGCTGTATTTTATCTATAATATCAGAAATGGAGATGCAGTAAAACTGTATCAATAGTATAATTGGGGAGCTATTTTTCAAAACTCGCTAATATTAAATCATAGTATCCGTAAGGATTATTTTGTTCAGAATATGGACAAAATTAATCCGATAGACACACCAACGATAGGTTATTCATTAATAATATTAGTTTTCATTCGATTGAATTGAGAGCCATTACGAAGCCAATCACATTCCCCAGAAATAGCTTGAATATAAACTCCTTACCGCATAAATTATCAAAACAGAGTTTCTTTATGAAAAAATAGCAATAAAAACATATTTTTATATGGAAGAAAACCACCAGGCACAGAAAATATTTCGGAGTTATAACACGGTCGTTTTCCCGAAGATAAATGCTTTTTGGATCCAAATCCCAGAAGAAACCAAGCTTTTCTGCAATCTCTTTCATCCAACCGTGGGATTGACATCGTTTTCCATAAACTCTGCGAAAGCGTTTCCTCAGATCAAGGAAGAAGGAGAACAATGAAAATATAAAAAGAAAACCCTCGGCGACACTTCAGCAAAATATATACTTATATTCTGCCGATCACAGGATTCAAGGACTGTCCTTTGGCATCGAATTTTCCCAAACGCATTGGCATTTTTCGGTGGTCTACCAAACTGACAACTGGAATATTTTTGTCTCCTTTCGACGCATTTTCTCCTTTCGTTTTCTTCAAACTCCGATGACTCGGAAGAGAGGAAAGAAGATTTGTGTGTGACCACTTCCATTTTGATAGTGCTTGCTCGTGACGCATTCCTCCTCATCTTCTCTTTTTTCCTTTCTTTGCACGAATCTTCAATCCTTTGCTACTTCTATTTTATTTAGCATTTTAGGGAACCCTTTTTTACACAGACCGCCCTTTCTCGTGACAAGGCTCTGCTTTCGATTTAAAAGCCTCCAAAGAGACTCCGCCCATTCCTAGGAACATTTACTTGGTGCTCAATGCACGTCGATATATGGCTCCATTAGAGATATTTACAGAATATGTATTTGATATTCACTAAGTCCATTATAAAACTATTTCTATTTGAGATACATGTTGATTTTATCACCTCGATAGATCTAGATAATTGTGGAAACCTTGAGTGCGAGTTTATTATTCACAAATCATTTACTCTTCTCACGAAATGCGTGAAAGATAGGAGAAAATTTTGTTACTTTTCTTGCATCTTGCATACCTGTTCTTTATTAATGAATGGTGAGTTAACTCGGTTCACTTAATTTTCATAGCTAATGTTGTTATTGGATTTCACCTCCCTTTTTTATATTCCTATGATTAAATGGAAATAATAAAAATGACTAAAGGATGCGAATGTATTCTCCAGGATTAAATGCTTATTCTTACTAGAATACTATCCGAGAATTACGATTTTCGAGATCGTTTTATCGGCTGTTTTTCTTCTAACTGCGAGATGATTAATTATGTTTTCTTTTTAGTGCACATTCCCTTTATCCAGTTGCTTTCAAATACGACGCCGATGATTGGGTCATAATTCGTCCTTATTTCCCAAAGAGAAGCGATCCCCTTGAATAACTTTTTAATTTCTATTTGAATGCATATATTTCCTAGAAGGAGGGGAAATGACCCGAAAGAATCGTCCCATGATAAATGCGACGAAGATGAGTGGGAAAATTCGAATTAATCCCCGGAATTTTTCGACCCTAATGCAAAAGCGATTCCGCTTATTCCTGCATAATGTCCTCTTCCAGGAATCGTTTCTCGAATTGTAATCAGGAGCGGTGAAAGGAGAGGTCTCCAGCTGGGGTACGTACATAACACATCTCTCTTTGTCTCATCCATAGCTGCTGCAATCAACGTTACCCTCCGCCATCCCTCCTCCCCTTCGTGAACCATGAGCTGAATACTTGCCCCAATACCCCTCTATCTAGCTGCTCGTGTAAATCTGCTCGTAATACGGCGGATTCACAGGGGTTGGGAGAAATGGTGAAACCCATTTCACCAAACTCGCCCAGAAATAAAAGTACCAATATTTTTCAAAATCTAAATTGATCAGTTTCCTGTTTTTTTTTCTCAAGTATTTTTCATCATCATCTCTTACTTTTATTTGTTTCATCCAGTGCCTGACATGATTTTATAACTCTTTATGGAATGATATCTACTATATTTGGATTAGAATATGGTATTCATTATTTTTTGCATGAAAAGTCATGCGACTTTATCGCTTAAAGACGTGAAAAATAGCAACATGACTAGTACCTGGGTTCAAGTTCTCATCATATCGTTATTTTTCACTTCTATTTGACATTTTTCTAACATATAGTATGAATTTTCAATTTAAATTAGAGTGAAGGTATTTATCGATCTCAAAGATTATTTTTTATGAAGAAATGGTTTCATGAGAATGTAGAAATAAAAGAATTTTGGGGGGAATCATAACCTATAAAATTACTACTAACCTAATAAAAGTTCAAATGAAGGCGAGTAGAGACCATATATTATTGATAGTTGCCATTTCAAGTGTGTAGTGTTTGGGCGCAAGTTTTTCAGTTGATTATGTATATGATTTAATTGCTAACCACTTCGCCACCGAGTTATATATCTATCTAAATATCTCTATACCTCTTATTTGAGTATATTATATGCATTAATGAAATGATTAAAATTAAGGATATTATTTCACATAATTATTATAAGCACTTTGATTGGTCATTAGGCAGATTCAGACGAAACAAGGAGTTCTCTAAACACAATTGCCGAAACCGAACGGCAATCCGGAAGTGCTGCACGCGTAAAGCGGAAATGAAAAAAGCTCGACAGGACCATAAACATCAGTCTCTAAATTGCCAGTCAGTAGTTTGAAAAATCGAGCAACTGATTTTGGATCAAATACATTTCTGGGTTGCTGTAAAAATGTCCGTATGATGCACTTCAAGTTATCTTCTATTGTGTAAGATGCTTTACTATAGTATTAAACTTGATAATTATTTAGGTATTCCATTTTCTCGATCGAAATAAGAGAATCATTTTCATAAACAAGTTTATTGAATATTGTTTACGTTCCGATAAAATTTACTAAAAACAAGGAAATATAAAGAATTAGAGCCCCAATAAAAAATTAAATAAATAAATAATTTTAACAAATTAACTTTTTAGATGGATGTAAAAGAGCAAGATAAAGAATCCAAAAATAGAAGATTCGTACAAATAAATTTGGAAATGCAAATTAAATATTGTCCCTCCGATTTTTCTTTAGTGGAAATAATTGCCGCGGTACATTTCTTTAGCGAACAATCACAAAGCTGAAACATTTCTGTGTGTACTTATTTTCTATAGCAACAAAAGTTTTGGACGTTGGTTTAGTATGTAAAATGGATACATAATTTCGAATGGAGATGCAAATAAGATCTTGTTTATACCGGAATGAAATTTCAGAAAATACAAGCTCTAAGTCTCCCCCAGCCTTTCACGAAGTGACACGTAATTTATTTCTCCGAATTTAAAAGTGTAATCAAATAAAATGAAAGCTTCATTTTTATTGCTTTTTGAAAACGCCGTCTCCACTAACTGGAATTTCGCGAAGAAATTTCCTCCTAATGATATCTTTCAAGTAGCTCTTTCTTACCGCAGAGAAGCTTTGGAAAAAGGGATGTCATAAAGGCGTAATGGTTTCTATTACCATAAACACAACATTTATATGCATTGTAAATCATCTTAAAAAGGGCACACTTTACGATTCCTTCTCATATCAAAGTTACGGCGTGCCTTCCTCATCCCTTTATCTGTTCTCAAGGAAATGCATTCTGTAAAAAAGGAACACACAAAGCGAACAAGAGAAGAAAAATGGCTAATTCCGATTTCGAAAGAGAGAAGGTGAAAATTGCTTGCATAATGGAAAATAATGGACGCAATGAAAAGAAGCCCATTGAAATCAAAGCACTTCAAAGGATGTATTTTCAGCTAGTGCATATTTTTTACATGCAATGAATGAAGGTGGCAGTGTTTGGCAAAAATGAGAGGAAGGATATCGAAAATAAGGAAAAGTAATTCTGCGAAATTTTCTTGGCTGCTCCAGATCTCAGGTTAACCAATGACTCGAGGAAATGAGGAGAAGAGATTGAATTTTCATAGGATTTCCTATTGTCAACTGTTTCGCAATTTGATAAAAAGCTGTCACATAGAAATGAAACAGGGCCTCCGTTTTCCGAAGAATTCTTAGAGAGATTCTAGTTTGGATATTCTTCCTCATTTTATTTTCTGTAAAATGTGTCACTGTTAGTCGTTATCCCTTTAAAAAAGTAATTAATTTCGGTGAATCCGGTGTAAATTGTGAATGTATTCGAATGAAATCTTATTAGTTATTAGAAACAATTTTTATGGAATGTCTGATTTTTGTGCCAACATATCTGAAACATAATACCTAAAGGTTGAGTTAGACAATTTATTTCATCCTTCCGTGATAAATCTGTAATTAAACAACAATATACTAAACATTCTTTTCAGCAAACAGAATCTTGAAATTCTCAAATAATTTTATCATCGTTATGCTTTCTTTTTTGTTTATTCTAACGGTAAATTAACTGACTCCATTTACCCAAAGCGTACATTAAATTTTATTGCAAAAGATATTAAATTTTCTTTTGATCGAACAATTTCCTTTAAAAAATTTCATAACAGCTAATATTTCTGTTTAATTTAAATCAATTATATTCGACAAACCTTCAAAAATGATCGATTTGAATCATACAGTTAATAAAAGGAGATTTAAAATTTATCGCCCATTTGTAATCTTAGACCTGACGATTCGTAGTGCACTTTTTATTTGTAAGGAAGTTCAATCATTATCGATCGATTGAGGCTAATTCTCATTGAAACTAACTAGCGGTTGTACCATTGAGTTCAAAAAACTGTAGCGAGACAGTAATGCTCCTGAGTCTGTTCTCAAAAGAAAAAAGGAACCCGAAAAGGATTTCACGTCTCTTAAAGCTTCGTGTCTTGGAAGCACGTTCTTCCTGAGGATTCCGCAATTCGAAACAACATTCCCCATGGCTTTCTGTATCTCTTCTGGCGTATCTTTTATGCGTGGGACGTGGTGCAGTGCAAAGAGGACCGCCGCATTGCCTACTTCCTCTTTTGACCTTTTTAACCGCAAATGTTATAAGCAATTGCCGTTGGTTTCGAATGCGTTTTTCCAGGGATAAAGCATTTAGATAGTGGAAATATTTCGAATGGGCGATGACCTATTTATTTATGATTAGAAGTGCTCTTGAATTTACGCTCAAAGCATGATTTACTGCAAATGGTGGAGAAAGTAAAGGAAACAGAAATTTTGAGTATTACGTATGTAGGATTCTAGATCTCGCGCCAAAGCTAGACTGCATTCCTTTCAATAAAAAGAAGTGAACTCTGACAATGACGTGTCTTAACCTTAATTTTACTTTTACTTAACATATTGTTGTAGGTTGAATTCGTCACCAATTTTTCGAGCAAATAGATCGATTTCCCAGTTGTTTTGTTAGAGTTAATTTTACTAGAAGACTTTATCATGATATATATTTATGTAGGCATATATGCATAATAATAATGAATATCATATATTATTTCTACAAATCATTTACATAGAGAGTAACTAAAGAACCGCTATTGATTTGAGAGTACATTCCAGTGCGTATTTGACTATCTAGGTCTTCAAATTAATTTTGCAATTTCCACGAGAGACAAGATGAGGAAAAATCGCCGAAAACTTGGCACGTAGCTCACTTCACCTTGATTCAACTGCGATAACCATATTCCTCTTCATCCAATTCTCCTCGAACCGAATAGATAAGGAGACGAATCTTTATCGAATTAAAGTCACAAAGACATCTATTTGCTATTCGGGTCGCGGATCGCTCAAGGACAAGTCGATGGGAAAAGATCGTAAAAATTGTTTCGTCTGAAAATAGAAATAATACGAACCGAAATTCTTTTGCTGATAAAGCTACAGAATGCAAAAAGTTGAGCTGAATATTACTTGCATGAGCATTTATTGAATGTAAGGAAAGAAAGTTACTAACGATTAAAATGGAGTGTATTTGTAGCGGAGATGCAAAAGAGATCCATCGGAAATGAGAGTAGATTAGAATTTAGTGAATACTCTGAGGGTTGGTAATCTCGAGAGATAAAGAAGATTTCGCAATGCAGCACATAAGAGCCTCACAAGACACCTTCCGTTTCTCCATTTATTTACTTAACAAAGACCACAAAACATCCCTTTTCCGTACCATTACAGTTTGGTACTGTTCTAAAAAACGAATATTCGCAAAAATCCATACTGTGAAGAAAAAATTCTCCTGGGTAAAAAGCCACTCCGCCACCAAGGCCCAAAATTTGTACTATTTTATTTTTACTATTTTATTTTTTTTTCCTTGAGTTTGAAAAAACATCCATAGCAATCTTAGCATCTTGAGTAATAACTTAACTTCTTCTCATTTTTAAATGTTGATGAAATTTAAAAAATAGAAATTTTTGTATGATAAGCGAAATTCAACCTTTTTTACAAGATTGCTTCAGTATAAAAATCATGATATTTTTAAGCTATTCGAACTTTACGTTTTTCATATCATTACTCGTCATTCTTCAAATAGAACACCAGGCACGATTCAAACATTTTCCTCTGATCTTCAGTTTTTTCTTCGAAAATCCAAAAACAACTGAGTTGTGTGTTTTGCACACTTGCAGAAACTCAATTTAAAATTAAAAGAGGCATTTGCATTCCTTTTAATTCAGTAAAATTGATGTGCTTTTATTCTACTAAATTAACTATCTTAATTAGGATATTTCCAAAATGTTAAGATAAAGAGAATTTATCGATATTCTTCTTCACTGAGATCATCCTGATTGACTTAGAATAAGACAAGATTGGATAAAATAGCTTATTATAAACTGTCCACTGTAGAATACAAAGTACTTACGAAAACTTTTGCTACAATATCGATGATAAAACGTACAATATAAACAGAAATGTATGAATCAATCAGTGTAACATTTTAGCTTACTTAATATTTTTTGATGAGTAGATTGGTGCAGACTGCATAGCTATATTTTAAAAACAAAAAACATAATTATATGTTTGTCCACATATATGACTCGTGATGGTGAATGGGGATGAAATGTATGGAGAAAAAAAATGTTTATGAATGTTCAATTCGTATATAATATATAGAAATTCGCTCGAAAAATGGCAAAGCTAAGCTGACAGACGAGACTACACGTGTACAATTCGAGAAGTGATAGAATGCCACATTGTAAGATGGCGTTCCGCCATCAATCAATACGGAATAAAAATGGAAACCTGTTTCCGGGAAATGAATGATGGGAACCTTAACTAGTACTCGAAATATCTCCCAGAAAAAGCGTTCCTCATCAAACCCTTTCAAATCATCTCCCTTCGTCCCCTTCCTGTCTCACCTCCTTCCATTATTTTCATCTCTACCTCATCAACAGGTTGCAAACCCTAAGGGGTCCAAGTGAGCGGCGCGAAAGGAAGGGACCGATAAAAGGGAGGAGGAGATGTGTTTGCGAATACAAGGAGAAAGAAATTACAGAAGGACAGGGTGAGATGTTTTGCGTCAAAATTTCCACGTGAGGTGCGAAGGAAGTTAAATGGGGAAGGGCAATTAAAGGGAAGCACTCAACTAGGTCACGATATTGATTCTAAAATGAATACGAATTAGCTTCGATGAAGGTAAAATCAGAAATGTTTGGTCGGACTTGCGGTATGTATATAAGATTATGCTTATTCAAGATATATTTTGTAAAAGGCCCTGTTAATGAATTTACGTATTGATTATCGTTTTCGGGAAAATGTTAAAATATACGTATATTTAACAAATACATTTTGGACGGAAGGGAACCTTATGGATCCTTGAAATTAATTAATGTAAAGTTATTATATTAATTAAAGTAATACGATGGTATTGATTTTCCACTATTTGAACAATGAAAATAATCAAAATTCAAAGTCACCTTATGCCTCGTGGAATTCACACTTTTTTATATTTTTGTCTACTATGATACGATAAGATACGTCTATTTCATTTTTCCATATCCTTATATTTATTTCTGCGAAAAAAAGCATTTTTGGAAAGAATGGACTTTTATTGTAGCTTTGGTTTTCTTGTGGTGAATCGGTAAACTTTCAAAAACAAAGTATTCATAATATTCTCTAATAAATTCCAAACACGGATCGAGTCTTCTATATCAACGTCTAAAAACGATAAATTATAAATAGATGATTTTGGGCATATCGATAACTTTTAAGGATAAAACTTCTTAAACGAGTACTATACTGAGTATATCCCTTTTAAAATATATAAACACAAAAAGTAAATTAGATCTAAATTCATTAATCTATAAATTCAACATCAAAGCGACAGTGTTTAAAAAATATGTCTATAGTTTCAAAAATGCAGGAGGACGAGCTTCTAAGTTTATTGCAGACGTAATCACCATAAATTATTACTCGAATGAGCAGATTTCTAGATGAAAATCATCACTGGCTTCGCTCTGACACATATTTTGCTCGGATTGAAAAACAAATTTCCGTTCCCGGTAACAACTCTGCGGCTACGTTTTTAGCAAGTAAAAATTTTAAAGGCTCAGGGAGTGCTTTAATGAAAACGGCGCAATTCCCAGATCACCCATGCAAACCAATCCTTTTCCAGAAATTGGCTATTTCCAGGCACATTCATATTTCCCTCGCATGACGAAGGCTCACTTGGCGCATTCCGTTCGCGCGGATGATTTCCACGGCTCCAAACGAAACCAAGCAACACCCTAATTCTGTGAAACCGATGCTAACGACAAGAGCGAGGATGGAGTGGTAAACTGATGGAATGAGGGAGAAAGGAAGGAATTCTCTCATTGAAATTAAGGACTTTCCGGAACGCGAGATGGAAACCGTAACGATTCTGTACGAAGTCTGCGTGGAAAGCGGTAGAACTCGCGCAGAGACGAAGCAAAATTGGCTGTAGGTTTGCATCTACTTTTTTCTATTGCGAGAGAGACCGTATATTCCCGAAATAGAAACCGTTTGAATGGGTAGCGATTGCGAATCCTGCTCGGAAATTTAAATTAGCGCTACTATACAACGTTTTGTTCAATGGGTTACAATAACAATTGTAAGAAAATAAAAGAAGTTGTAAGGATAGGAATTTTCTCTCAATATCATGTATTGAAAAAAGGAATAGTTTCATCTAAATTTTCAATTTAACATTTCAGAATCTATCTATTCTAATCTATCTAATCTATTTCGTATCTATTTTAATGGAGCGATTTGTATTATTATACATATTTGTTCGTATTGTTTAAAGTTTAGGATGAGAGAATTTGAAAGATTTTACTTGGAATTCATTCTAATGGGAAATATATTTTATTGCATCAATAAGAAATTCCTAGAGTACTATGTATGTTTGCTATAATAACTGAAGTTAATTTTTGACGCATAATTTTTAAGGAACTCCCAAACTATTATAACATTAATAATGGGTAAAAGACAAAATTGGGATTCCAGAGAAGGTTTGATGTTTCACGAAGAAGTTCCACCAATTATGGCCAAACTCTATTTATTCTATTTATGAAATTCTAAGGAAGATATATATAGTTTTAAGCCACCTCATAGCGTTGCAACGAATTGGAATCGAATGAAGGCGAACTCTCTAAAGCGCCATTTTGTGCTGTTCTAATTAGAAATTCTCCCTTCACGAGAGCAATTATGAGAATGAGCTGCTATCTTTTCCTTTCGTTTTTCCTGCCAATTCTCTAGAAATCTATTTCGCATGGACTTCTCTCGGAACTTGTGTTGCCTTTCAAAACCACTTCATCCAGCGAATGATGCGATATTCTAGGCATTTGGAGCCACTGAATCATAACGTTAAAGTTAATTGCAGCGAGAAATTAGGATATGCTGATGAAAAATCAATAAGAATTATATATATGAAACATTTACTATTACTAAACATTTACTTAAAAACAATTAAATTTGCTGCGATATTTTATATGTAACATTAGTATTTATTTTTGTAGATTTTATTTACTTATCTATTACAGTGAATAATCATGTAGTTCTGCAAAATGCACTAAAAATTTTGTATACTTCATTATATTAAAAGATTTTTTAAATAAGGTTATTCGCATTTTTCTACCGATACTAATTTCCTCAAGACGATTTTTATCAGAGAGAATTTCATTTTTGATATATTTGTATAATAAAATGCGTGATTGAAGACACTTTCGTTTGTGTATTCCCTTTTGATGATAGTTACAGTTAAAATCCAGAAATATTTATGATTCTTAGGAAGAAAACTAGATTTTTAGATGGAATTTACTCAGGAGACATTAATCAGAGAAAAACCGCCGTTTTATAGAGCGGCTGCCGCTTCGATGCCTCCATTCACTTCATTTAGCATTTCTCTTGTTCACGGGTTCGCATGACTCGACTACGCACGGCTCTCGAGTGGCAGCTCATGTGTTCGCGCGGGTACACTTCATGAATGAAACCCTTTAGGAACACGCACATTTCGGAAGGGAAAAAGGCTATAAAGACGAAAGGAGAAAACATTAAGATCTGTGTTCTGGATCTGTTAAAGAGCCTGAATGGGGAAGTAGAGCTTTAAATTAGTTTACCTCCAAAACGTATGTTAAACTTCCGTAGTTAATAACTCATTGCGAGTAGTCGAAGTGAGCGAGACATTATCGTTTAAGTCTCACTTTACTTTTTATGTACAATTAAATGTTTTGTTTTTGTAACGATCTTTGGGTAAATACATATGATTAATTATGGCCCTTGATAACGATCAACTGCAAAAGCAATTTACTATTTATAAAGTCTATTTCCCCAACATTAAAAAATACACAGTTTATATGAAACGGAATTTCTTGTGTAATAGTCATCGACATTAATGTTACGGAAAAGTAGAGGAATAAATTTTGAGAAGCTTCTCTTTATTTACTTAAAAATTGTATAAATAATTTACAATTAAAATTGCTGATCGTGCATATTTCATAAAAGACCTTCGATTGATAAGTATAAATAAGAGAAGTCTTTCGAGAGAGTTTTTGAATTAATACTTATGAATTTTAAGGAAATATTGACCCCGAATTCGTGCTAGCTCCTCGTATTACAAGAATAATAAAAAAGGAATCTATACCCTACCATTTATTATGCCGTGGTATGGTGCAATCGATTCTCTAATTATTAGATAGTTATTCATGAAATACTCATTCCTGCTTTTATACTATTTATCCGCCAAAAATATTTTTGATTTTTTTTATTTTCTTTTAAATTTACTTTTATCATTAATTTTAAGGATTATAGCAGAAATAATTTTTTAAATCTTTAAATAGTAAGCATTCTAAGTTGATAATCTCTATCTAATCTAAATTGCGTAACTCAGGACATTACTTAGAAAGAAGTAAAGTCATGACCAACATGTGAGAATGCTACAACAGGAAATGAAAGAGAATCAAGGGGAATGTCTAAAGAAGAAGACTGAATGAACTTCCTTTCCTTGTTTCATTCTTCGAGCAAAACGAGTGCAAAAATACACGGAAAAATTCAAATGAAAAGGGAGAGCTCGTGTGGAGTTTGGAGATGAAAATAAAACTTTGGATAAATAAGGGAGGGAAAAATCTTAAAGGTATCTTTTAATATAGAATCTTTTCGGGAGTTTAATGAAAGATAACGCTTCTCTTCAGCCGTCGCTACTTCCTTTCGTCTCATTCCAAATGGATGAGGAAAGGTGAAACGGTAGAGGATTTTCCAAACATCCAAATAGTCGGCAGCGATCGGTGTAATGAAGAAAGCGGATCGATTTAAATGAAATGTGCCGAGTGTGTTCAACCAACGATCCGGACACAGTTGCTCTCTATTCATAGCATTATGCTTTCGTGTACCACGATCTAATTCTACAGTCGATAGTGTTATGGAAGATATCTATTCCGTGTAAATTTGCAAATTTATTTATCAATTTATAAATGAGAAAATCGATGAAAATTTAAAAACGTTGATACATTTTTAACGCTTATCTGATAAGACAGACAAAAAAAACATGTCCACAATACAGCTTTGAATAAACTTCGATTTTTGTTAAGTGTTGCAAAATGTCACTAATAGTATGAACAATAGAAAGAAGGATTTAATCACGATTAAATTAAGTAATACTGTTATATAGGAATGTCCTATATCCTCTTACGACCTTGAGTACACGACTTTATGTAAAATTTAATATTTACGTTGCAGAATATAAGATTCTGACAGTTTTTGCGAGGATATTTTTCAATTAATTGGGATATCTAGAATAGTATCAAATATTCGTTACTGCGATAAGTTTACTAATTTTAAAGGATGCATCTTCCTTTAATCGTAAGTATTTTCTGGTTACAAAGTTCGCTAGAAACCTTGAATGTATTTAACAAGCAGCACAAAACAAGCCATGTTCTCGACAATATGCATGTGTAGCTGTTGAGTGAAAAAAGATTGCACATTAGTGGAATAGGCCACGGAGAACTGCACAGCATCGAGTATATGTCCGTTAAATTGGATGAAAAGTTACTTTATGAGAATTTACTATCCGATGAAGCTACTATGGGGTAATAATTCCAAACTGCGCGCTCTTTAGAATAGTTGTTTCATTGCTATATCCTTTATGAAAGTTAATGGAATTTGATACATCAATCGATATCAAGGCTGGAAATATAACTACTAAAATTAGTACATAAATTATTAATTATCTAAACAGAATATCAAATTTTCAAAAAGTTCAGTAATTTAGTATTTGTCTTTAAACTTGCCTAATGAGACACCTGAGTATATTATTAGATAAATTTCATTGCATATTATTATATTCGCTATTGCTGCAAATGAATCTTACCCTTCCTAAAGTCCTTTTATATTCCGGTTATTCCAGATACATTAATTATAGGCAAAATTCCGCTACAATAACCATAATTTATATAAATTTAAACGTTCAATTATTGTAAATTTCGAAACAAGCCCATAAATGGCAAGATAAATTTATTCAATTTTTGCAGAAACTGGTAAAAATAGCTGAATTCGGTCCATTTAATTTCTCTCAATTCACTCATTATTTTTAGTATTTATGATCAAATTAGTTGAATATATATTTAAAACATCCATTAGTTAACTCTACGCCGTTTAGCCAGAAATACGCGAAATATTTTTTAAAATTTCTTTTGTTCTATTTACCTGCTTCTCCTAAAAATATGCATTTCGCTACATCAGTTTTCGATTCATATTCAAACCACAATATAAATTGTAATGAATTCTTCATTAAAAAATGATGCACCCGAATTCCTTCTTCATTTATCAGCATGCACGCGCTGGAAACAGAAGAACTTTTATATCATGTCGAGCAGAAATCCATCGGCGTGTTTTTCAACTCCATCGTGTGTGAATCCAATTGAAAAAAGTCGCGTCGGCGTTCAGGCGTGTATTTTTTGCCACACGCATAACGTGTTCATAAATTTGCATCCATTATTTTCCTCGCCGCCGTTCAACCAGATGGTGAGTTGCAGTAATGCTGCTGCGCGCTGTTTCGTGACCGCATGCAAAAGGGGCGTGAGATGAAACACGGTGGTGATAATGCGAACATATCACGCATGAGCAATGGGATACAGGAAGCGTGGATTATGATAGCCACGGTTAAATTCTTCCAAACGACATCTTCACTCGGCAAACGGAAACATATTTGCGCTGCCCGGTCCACTACATTGCGTTGGTTTAATGAGACTTTTTCCTTGTGACGAGTTCTTTCTCGGATGAAAAGATTTTCTACTGATAATATTATACGTATTTCTTGGAGGACGATTAATAATATATTAATTGAACTATAAAATAATAATCAGTTTAAGCGTTTATACATAAATTATTTATATGAAAAGATGATTTAGTTTAAACAATTATTCTACTTAAGTTTACTTAACAGAAAGAACTATGGAATGAAACTTATAAATGTAGCAAATGAAGCAATGGAATATTTGAATCAGTCGCAGTGCACACTTTATGGATGGTTGTGTTTGCGTAAAATATGCAATATTAAAAGGCCTCTCATGATTCCCGCAAAGAATATCCTTTTCAGCGATCATTATAACTCTGATGGGAACTATCATTTAGCTTCATTTGTTACATAAATTGCTATATAAATCAGTTATTTTCGAAAAATCAGGGTTAAAAATGTTTTTTTTTCTTGAAAGAACGAATCAAAGGAACGATTTTTGGATAATTTTTAGCCTATTTTGAAATAAAAATAGTAAAAAGTATGTAACTATTTATTAATTTTGCTATAGGAATTATGTTATACTCAATCTTTCCGCTATATCATAATCTATTTATCGATTAAAAATATGCTTAGGAGGAGCAATGTTAAATTACTCGTTACTGAGGCTCCCGGGATTTAGCAAATAAAACTTCTTTAACCGCAGTTCGATCAAGTCCCAGAGTTTGCTCTAGAAGGTTCAACTTCGATGTAACAAACGTTGCAACTTCGGCTTGTACGCATGAGCATTACTAGTGCGAGTAAATCGAATCGCTCGTTTTGATAAAGAAAACAAATTGAGTCAATCTCCAAACAAATATATTCGAGGAAATGGGTGAGTCTAGGTTAGCACTCTCAACACAAAGCTCCGCTCCTAAAGTACGTGTGTGTTCCGTTCATACGAAGCATGTTCCGGCACTAAATTCAATTGACCCAATTCTGAGGAACAAATTATTAAAAGGGCGGAGCTTATTAACATTTGGTTGAGGAATATCACCGCTAGCGATAAATTGAAGGGAATTTCTATGAGATGATGTAAAGGGAAAACTCTGAAAGGAAAAAACAAAGTATTTGAGGATTCAACCTCACCAACGTTTTCATATGCGAAAACTTTAGACAGAGTGAAGCAACTGCCAGATTACGGAAAGGCTACGTCAAATTGAAATTCCAGGAACAAAATATGTTTCAATAAAATAACACTCTCGTGTCAAATGAAGTCACTACATCAAAAAAGGACGTCTTTCAAATTTCACGCTCGTGCGATTCTTTCCAAAGCAAATTGAAGGTTCCATGGCAACGAGGTCCTTTGCGAAACTTTTTCAATAAATTGCTATCCTTCAAACTTAATTTGCAAATTTATATTCATCCTTTGGCTTTAAAACTTGGCTAATCCGAGTCTAATATTCACTATTTCCTTACAACATTTCAATGCAGAACATTATTAAAACGTCAAGTAATTACAAATTGGATTTATTTGTCAAGTGATAATTAAGAAAATGTCATTAAATTTACCTGGCATTTACTTGTCCCGCATTGACGACGTAATTTGTTTAATATATACGGTAGTTACTTAAACGATCTCAATTTTGTACTCTATGAAGTCAAGTATTTCACGTATGTTTCCATTTCAGTAGTATAGATAGGATCCTCGAATATGCAAATATCGGCAGGATATCGTTAATGAAACCCATATACTTAGTGGAGCTATAACCCTATACTTTATGACACCATTGCGTGCATCGGAAGTGAAATCGATCAATATTTATCGAGGCGTATCGTATTCTTCGCTAATCCATCCGAACATCCGACCTAACATCATCATCATCTTCGTCCCTCCGTAATGGTCGCAGGGTTCGAGCCGCAAAAGCTCTAATCCGGTCATCTCTTTCCCCGACGCAGAGGAAGGCATGGAAATGACCTTTTCCATATCTCTTTGAATCCCTTCTCTCTACGCCAAAAACCCTTTTGGATATGAGGTGCCAAAGTCGGATGGGTCGATGGGCTATGGGACCTCACCCAATCCCATCAGTTGATGGCGGCCCTGGTCGTTAGCAGGATATCCTGGGCGAAAGCCACTTCGGCAGCACTCGCTTGTGGCGCTAGCGTCGGCCAATGACGTAAGGGCGTGCTCTTCAAGAGTGCCTCATCCCCATGTGGTACTTCCATCCATAACCCCTTTGCGATGCCCCGTTTTCATTCTCCCAGATACTCTCTGCTCGCCCTTAACCCCCATTGGCTTCTATTGCCCCATTACTGGCCGTCCTGACCTCATAGGAGAGAGTTGATGTCTCTTATAGGCTCTTCTCTTCTTTATGCCTCTTCCTTTCGCTCTTTAACTTCGCAAATAATGTGTGCGCCGCGATAACAGTCGTTTTTCAAATGGCGGCTTTCCATTGGCTTTTATTTTGTGGAAGTTAATTATGGGACTGCAACGTGTGGAATCGTCGGGTTGCGATGGAGAATATTCCAGCGGAGAAGCGTTATTTATGAGAATATCATAAAAGTAATTAGCGTGGGGAATGGGAATTTTTCATAAGTATAGAACTTCATAATTTTATTTTTTAAGGATTTGATTTTGATGAACAATACGGAAAATATATTAAGAGTCCAAGTAGCTGATGAATATTTCTGATTAGAATGTCCAAATTAAAATTAAATATTCTTGCTTCGATTTTAGAAATTATGCTTGTTAATTCTTGATCTAAACCTAGTTTCTTTCTTAAATTAAGTAAGGAGGATATTTCAGTTTTGAAATTTTGAAGGATTGTTTATCCGATGATTATTCAAACGAAATATTTCGTTTTAATTTAATTTTCAACATTCTTCTTATCCAGATTCTCTAAATCGCAGTAAAAATGGCATAATTGTTCGTACTGTATCATTAGAGAAAGCCTGGATTTCCCTTATATACTTCCGCAAGTATTTATTACGTTGCTTACAATGTAATTTGAGAAATAAGACTATTTTATGTGCTTAAATGGTCCCTTAGTATTCTAATATATACACGGCTATTGCTGCGAGATTTTAAACACCTTTCCATCCCTAGGATAATATATAGCTATAAATAGCATGCCGAGGCCCCGATGTATCTTGCCGCTGGAGCCTGAGTAGACCAAAACATATTAAATTCTTTCCCGTTGCTACGAGAGACCTTTTATTTCTGCTCCATTCTATTTTACGTCACGTACCACGCCACTAAGGCTACTTTATCTCTCCATCTGCCCTCTAACTTTCCTTTCTTCTTCCATAAACGTTTCCTTCTTCACCTATCAACCTTCTCCGAGATATTCAGCTTCCCTGAGCGTAGTAAGGTATCACATATCTTGTCAAAATATCTCATTTTTATAGTATACTCTATCATACGTGAACTTCATACTTGTACTTTTTCGATGACATTATTGTAAATTAACAACATATACTCCCTCTATTTAAAATATGGCAGTGCCTATTTCATTGTTGATTGTTAATGTATTATCTTAATGTATATTGAAGTAATTAAAGTTATCTATATATACTCCTAATGATGGCTAAATGTCAACATAAAATTGTAGCATTTCTTTTTTTATGAATATTATTGGAATTTTTGGGAGCGAATTGGTGCAAGCATGCTCTCTGTAAACTGCCGTCATAAAGACCAAGTAAACTCATACTTCAATAAGGAAACGAGTCTCTAAATTGTATACATATAATTTTATTAATAATTTTATTCTATTTTAGTCAGACGTAATCGAACGTTGTCCTACTTCTATGATATTTTATTTATTGAAAATCAGAGATTCAGAACAAATAAATAATGTTATATAGATTTATATATGAAGTATCCGTGGAAGATTGCTTCCCTGAACAAAACTAACGAACTCAATTTTTGAACTTTTTATATTTCTTTTGCTTCCATTCGATAAACATTTTAGCAATATCTACCCTCTTATTTTTGAACGCTCCTCAGTGAAAAATCATTCAATACGATACCCTCGTAGAATCATAAACAGATACATTTCCACCCCCAAATACGAAGGAGCGAATCATGAACAAATCACTAGCATCGCCACAATTTTTCATTAGACTTTCATTTTGCAAGGGCCATTTGCAAGACCACATCATTCCTTCTTTCCATCTAATATTCGACCACATATTCCGTATCATATTTTCATTCTGTCTGCGATCACGAGGATTCCATTTCCGAAAAGGGGAAACCGATTGAGGAAAGCAAACTGAAAAGAGGGCGACAGCATCGAGGAAGGGCTTAGTGTGTTTCGGGGTGAAAGGAGAAATTCATCACGCTTCCTCGTCGTCATATCAAAGCAGATTTCGAAGGCGGTGGCATCGGTGGTTGCAATTGCTAGGAAATGGAAGTGTAATTGATTTGAGATTAGCTACGGTGGCAAACTCTCCTGCTTCTTCCCCCTTTCACCTTCCTCGAAAATTCTATCTCTTTTACTACTAAATCGCTCCACATTGAAGCATCGCTTTACTTAAACAGGGTCTCCCGCACCACTCCGCCCTCTTAACCCATTCACATCTACACAAACACGGGCTCTGAGCAACTTCTAAAACCCCTCGAAACCTCAGTTCCCAATTCTGCCAAAGCCCTCGATTTTCTTTGATCTATTCACGACTATTTCTCAATTCTTCCTCGGATATCGTTGGAATTCTCTTTTGCAGATTATCTTTATATACCTTATCTTTATCCCTTTCCACATCCAGTTCTTCATACATTGTGAATGCCTTTCTTATAAGAAAAATTAAGAAAATTACTTTTTCAATTTGATCGACGAATAATATATTTGTGAGTTATCCAAGGAAAATTTGTGAACTAAAATTTCTGTCAGATTTTTCGGATTTGTGCATATGCCGAATTAATTGTTTTTCCGAATATTGTTGCTCCCTTAATATTCAAACCCTGATAAAATTATTTGTTATTTATTGCTATTATGATTTAATGACAGCTATTAGTATAGTGTCTATAGAATATGTTAAAAAGAGTTTTATTTGAAACTCAAATTTTAATACACTTATAGAAGGAATAAAACGGGAAATATTAATGTAATACATAATGATATAATTTAATAATTGAACGGATAAAACATTATAATTCTTTAAATATTTCCATTTAGGACTACTAAGGGTATTAAGAGTTGATCGAAGGAAAATAAAATTAAAATATTTACATTTAATAATCACAAGTTATATTACTCTTACTTCATCGTATAGTACTATACTTCTTACTTCAGCATATTTTCGATTTTTCTCTCTTAAAAAAATTGGTGAGAACAATACAAAGTCGTTACTATGACCACCGTACGTTATATTTTTTTCTGGTCTCGGAATAATCGCGTTCAGCCTCAGTTTCGATAGCAAAGGTTCGTCACGCGATCTGCTGAAACTTTTCTCATCGAACGACTTTTTCGATTCATTTCGATTGTTTGGATTTACGATCGAAACCCGCATCTCAGCCAAACAATTCGTTGCGAAGGAAAGCAAACGTTATCTGGAGCACTTTCCTCCATTTCATCGCTTGGAATAGGAAAACTTTCTCGTTTCAGTAAGCACAACAGTGCAAGATTACTTATCCCCTAAATGATTTATTCCGTCCTCTCCTTCAAGGCTACCTCATCAATTTCATCTATTATATTATACGAGAAAATGATCTATCACCCCCATACAGAATCGCATGAGAAATAGGTAATTTTTCTTGCTTACACAGCATTGTATTAACGAATCAAATCATATTTAAATGACACACGAAAGTCACAGTTTTTTAAGTATTATTAATTTGTTCAAATTTTTAAGAAAGAGTTTGTAATTTTATACAGTATTGCGATATTCATTAAAAAATTATACTCTTAAAACATACTTAGAATGATTTTTTTAGCTAAATATATATTCACAAGTAGTTTGAAAAGTAATGTATAAATATAATATATAAATAAATATAAAAGATAAAGATCTGGCAATCTATCCTAAAAATCCAGCGTTATATCTTCTCCGAGAAATCAATGAGACAGTTTCATGTCGCAATCTTACACGAACCATATATTTTTATGCTTCTGTATCTTTACAAAGCCCACTTCCTGCGTCCCATATAGTTTTCCCCCCATTCTGGATTTTCTTTCCAAGAAGCTGTCGGTCATTTTGTGAAACGACGCATGACAGTCTTTTTCCTAAAGAAAAAAGAATGCCTGATCGAATTTTTCCTTTTAGGAACTCTCTAAACCCTTTCCATCCCTTCTTTGCGTTTTTCCTTTACGGACCACCACATTTTCCCATTGGGAACACGTGGGTTGGAAGAGGAAGATTATGTTTCCTTCTCAACTTCTCCAAATTCCTTTTCTTTCACTTGCTTCTTGATTATTTTTTCCTCGAAAATTGCCTTATTGTTACTTCGTTTTCGGAAAAGGACTTTCAGCTGAAAAAAAATCTTTCAAACTTCGAAGGAAACTTGTTTTACACTTGGGCTGCAATATTTCGAGGTTCCTGCTTTCAAAAGAGAAAAAGATCCATTCCGTCTAATAGTAAGATATATGAATATTTTTATTTCCTGTATTTTATATTAAAAAATTTATCCCTATAATTCAGTTTCGTGAACAAAGATTATGCAGACCAAGTAAAAAGTATAATTTTTTGAAAAAAAAATTATTTGAAAAATCTCTATTCACAGGAAAAGGACAGAATTTTAAACAAAAATTTCTGTATAAAACAATCGCATTTATAAAAAAGCATTATAAAAGTAATTAAATTATATCCCTGAATAAATATGCCTAAATGAATTTAACATGTATTTGAGATTTTAATTGCTATATTTATTCGTCACAAACATTGTGGTATATACTCCTTTCGCAAAAATTAAATTCAATCCTTTAAATTATTTATGAATTCCTCACAGAAAGGCTTTAATATTTAACGTAAAGAAGAGAAAGGCATCCGTGGGTAAACATCAACTGACAGGTGGTCTCACGTTACAGGTGGTCTTCAAGCCATCTCCCAGATGACTTTCTACCCATCAGGAACAGGGGAATTTTTTTAGACATTTATGTACAATCCCTCAATGAACGCTACTAATATTATTGATGCACGAAGAATGGTTTTACAAATTGAATGCAGAAAAAATAGAAGAATATTCTCGAAAGGGTATAATTCTCACTGTTAAGATAATGCTTCCTGGGCCAGACAATTTCCAAGCAATAATTAATCCTCAGAAAATGAGAAAAACTCTGGGAAACGAATTTCTTCACTTAGGCCAAATTAAAAACTACCGAGTTGAAAATGCGAGATAAGTGGTCTTTTCTCTAATTAGCTTAGTGCGAGGAAAGATGGGGAAGAAATTTGAGAATAGCGAGTAAATAGAATGGAGAAAAGAGAAAGTGAAGAAAATTAAATAGAATATTCCTTTTCTCATCGAATGTCCAAAATGATAACCTCTCGTTAAGCAAATACCTTGTGTGTTTTAAATGCACTTCGAGAATAAATTAGCGATTCTTTCTCTTCTAATTTTCCTACAAAATTGCATTATACCTTTCTTATAGAAACAAGTGAAGTGAGAAGGTTGTTAATACAAAAAGAAATATCAAGCTTGTTAATGTTGTAACTGTTAAAATTCAATTCAATGAAACAGTTTATATTGTAAAAATTAAATTCAATGAAAGTATGAGTGTATCAAACTGTATGACGATAGCATAGATTAATATATTCTTCTCCTGTTATATGGGGAATAGGATTTTTCTTAGTTCGGATAAATACAATGAAAGCTTATATCACCTCTTTTTTACATGAAATATAACCATCAGTAACATTTTGGAGTATAAATTAATGTAAAACTGGTGTCTTGCTCAACTTGAAGCCCATGCAAGTATAGTGACCTTAGCTTTCGGTTCGTCATTGATAGTGTTACAATAAATAGAGAAACTGACAGGAAATGGAAATTTCGTTGTATTGCAGATGGAATTATTATTTTCAAAGAGAAGTGATTATCATGTGCCTTAAATCAGAGATCACAAATTGGCAATTTTTAACATATACAAAGGAAAGAGGAAAAGAAAAAAGAGATGTCGGATATGAATATTTCGAAAAAAGGAGGGATTAGTGTTGAGTAAAATGAAAAGGTAAAAGAGAGAAAAAGATAGAGACTCCACCGAAAATGAAATGCGACCTTTTCTCTCCCCTTTTGGAGAATGACTTACCTTTTCGTCCCCTTTTTCCGACCTCTCTTTCCCGCCAAATATGTCACATACAAAGCAATTAAAACACGGGAAAAAAACCTCCTCCCGTGAAACGAGTTCTTTTTATTCATAATTCTTCTTGTTTAGTCTCGCATGAAATGTCTCCATTTCCATTTAATGGACTTAAGAACAAGGAGACAGGTGTTTTCTGTACACTTGCACTCTCTATCCTTTGAGTTAACGCAATTTCGGCAAATAGTCGACCTTCCAAATGAACGAATCGAGTTCCATCGCAAGGAAATGGAAGCATAACAACTTAATTCGACTCGAAAAATTCCTCTCCTTAAAAATTGCGAATCGGTTATTGTTTCACGCGAACGTCTTAATTGCCCGAATCGATGTAGCGAACCAACTATCGCCTGAATAATTTCCGCCCTTCACTTGTTTCTTTTGAACGCACCTTCGTTACATCTCATTCGCAGCAGAGATTAAAAAGCGAGAGCGGTGGGGGAGGATTCATCTCTTTTCTGGCCATAAGTGGCCTAATCCAACTTTAACGTCTTTGGACGAAAAAAATAATGCGGGAGTAAAAAGGGAAAAAGGGAGCTGTGTGATAAAATGAAGTGGCGGATGAGTTGAAATTAAAATACGAGTTTTGTTGAAAGCGTGGGCGGCAGAGGGTGGAGTGGAGGAAAGAGAAGGAAGATAATGTGCAGTGGAGGCGCAACTGGAATGAATCGCTGGAGTGGACGGAATGCGGCAATACAATACCCGCTGATCAAGTTCCCCTTGAAATTATAGGGACGCTTTACAGATCCATTTATGTAACTGTGTAGAATCGCTTCATTTACCCACATCAATAACTGATTATAACGTATTTCTATAGTGAAGAATAGATACATTTCTAGGATTCTTTTGATATTTTTACCCTCACACGAATTCATTTGCTGCTATTACGTTATTTCATTGGAGAAACCATTTCAAATATACACAAAGAGCAAGTAATTGCATATTAAAGTAATAAAGTATGTTTATATCTTGAAAACACTTTATCTTTGTTCCTTAGAATTTCGCTAATAACATATACTCTTTCTCAGGTCATCGAGAGTTTAGACATCTCGTTCTTCGCATAATGTCGTAAATTGTTTATTACCTCATTTTCGCCTTATTATCCTTAATTATTAATTTTTTCTTATTTCCGCTAAATCCACCTCCGATATTAAGAGAGGCTCCTCGAAAGAACTCTTCTCCAGGAGATGAAAGAAAATGAGAAAATTGTAAGTGTAAAATGAGTGAAAAGGGTGGTTTTTGAGAGGGAATTGAAAGTGCTGTCTCTTGAGAGGGATTTCAAGGAAAGTCTTCTCGCACACGCACTTTGGACCAGATCCACGTAATCAATTTACCGAGATGAGCTCCCATCCACCAGTGTCTACAAGGATGAAAGCTTCCCAGTCTGTAGTTACTCCTGGTGAGATGTCATACTGGCCTTGTGCTGCCTAAATTAGATCTGCCAGATCCCTAGAGTTAACGTCTTATTTAGGGTAATTCGATTGGGGAAAATTAGGTGATCGGTGAATCATTGATGAAGAGGTGCTTTGTTAAATAAATGTTTTAATGGAAACGAAGCTGAAAATTTTGCTTGAACTGTTTCCATCTCAGTTAAAGAAGGCGTCCACTTACTTTGACCTGAATATAACAAATATATATTTTCATAGATTCGTGAACACTGCAATATTGCGAAATATTCCAATTCTCAAAGTTTAGGCTGTGAATGATATCTGTAAAACGATCTAACATAACTCTATTCATTACCATATTGATTTATGTACTAGAATAAGGGGCTGTTACCAGCAGAGTGATTATTATTCGTTTAAATACTTGGCCAAATTGCATGAGTACAGTTTTCTGTGAAATGTTTCGTATTCATGCATTAAACGACTAATTAAAAGACTAATAAATTTATTAAAATTATAACTCAATTGAACGAAAATACTCCCTTCAGCAACTCATTTCGATGCATAATTTTCTTTAATTATTATAAAGAATAAATTCAAATTCAACCCTTTGAATGTGCTATTATCTAAATTAACTCTTTTTTCGTTATATCAAAGATTAAATTTTTCAGTTAAAATAAAAGAATGCTATTAGCATAAGAGACCGTCGGAAACAAATGTAGAAAAATAAAGAAGCGCCTTTTATCTATTCTCATGACGCGTTTTTGGCAATTGATTTTAAAAATTCATTATTACTTTAGAATATCAAATACTTAAGCATCGGTATGAAAATCACCTATTGAATTATCACAACGAAAGTATGAAAATTATTTCAGCTAAACTGCAGATAAAGTTAGAATTGGTGGTACGAAAAAGTACAACGGGAAATCAAGAGAATAATAAGGTTTATCGATGGTGGACTTTTAGGGATTTGAATGAGAAGAGCGTTGGAAGCGATAGGAGGCGATTTAGCAGTATTTCAGGCTTAAGTGACTTAAGGTGAGCAATCATTTTTATAGATGATATAGAAGGAGGTTTAAATCAGCCATAATAGACATATGGTAATTATTGGGTAAACAAACTTCTAAAAAAATTAGATGTCTTTTCAAGAAAAATGTCCCAATATCGCGCTCAAAACTTTGATGCTGAGAAAATGATTCGGCAGAGATTTTTACGGTGAATTTTTCAGCATTCTTCATAATATGCTCAAAATCTGCTTTTAAATGTATGATTTTGCGTAATTTATTCGTGTAATAGATAGGATTATGGAGTTTAGACGGAATTTGACCTAAGGAACAGCTGAATATCGTAAAATAGACTACTAGGAGTTGATTGAAGGAAAAGAGTCATGATATTTATCGGTAGCTTATAAGGAACAAAGCATTAGAGTAACATAAAATGTAAGCATTTTGATTCGGTTTTATGTGGAGAAGATACTTGTAAGTGTATCGAAACTATACGCATCAATCCTAGCTCGAAGTTAAATTAGAGGGCGGTGCCCATCAATGGCACTTGCACGAATTTCTAAGGATTCAAACTGGAGAGTGCGTGGGAAGGAGCAGTTTGGTGGTCCTGCGATGATGATGCTATTGCCGCCCTCTAATTGGCGACTGCTCCCGTCGCTTAGCAACGCTCTTTTAGTGGCTTCGGAGGGGGGGCTCGAAGGGGGCGCCCAAGTTGCTATAGGAACACCGTTGCCAAGAGCCCATGTTTAGAGTGAGGGAATGATGTTTTTGTGAGAGCAGACATTTTATTTTTGAGTAGTTGCAACCCCTGGGATCGATTCTGTTATCTCTGCAGGTGAACGACCGCTAATATGTTTATGTGTTATTGACGCGGCGCCGTTTTCCTCTGATGTATTTTTAGATTATAAAATGGCCGTATCAGACGCTCTGAACGGATACTCAGAGATTTTTAAAAGATTACTATCGAATACTGACATGGTAATCTCTCCCACTGAAATGATGGAGGAACAGTTTGATCATTTATCTCAGGTTAATTCTATCTTTTGACAATTCTATCTTTCGCTTCACGAAAATCAACATAAAAAATTAATTGTGACCCTCAGTTTAGATCGAAGGCGACATTTTTCGATGTATTAATTATGACTAAACAGATAGAATTTTGAGGCTAGAGTCTTTAGGGCCACCTGTATGAAACAACCACCTGTAAATATTTCCTCATTATTGAAGTTTATATTTCATGTTCATATATCAATCAAAAATATAATAAAATAGGCTTTATGAATATAATTTTTATAATATCCCGGTTTAAGACGAACTCTGAAAGATGAACTTTGATGGTTGTTTTGTTTGATAGTTGTCCTATTATGAACTCAGTTTCACCCGATTCATTTATATTAATATATTCACTCCTTTCTTATTCTTATGCATATAACTTCTACTACTGTTTGTCTCCACTTTTGCTTTATTAATTACTTAATCCTCGTAATTTTAATTATATTTTCCGATTATAAAGTTGAATATTTGATCAAGAAGAATTATATCGAACTTCACTGAATTATCTAATAGAATACTTTTGTTATTTTAGTTTCTTAAGCTCTTCAGCTCTATTATTCTGAATATTCTTTAGCTCTAATTGGTTCTTAGTCTAATCCTGTTTCGCATGGATATGCACCGTATGGACTCCAATATATTAACTCTGTGGTTGAGTATTAGTTAAAATACTTCTTCAGAGTTGTAAGAAGTAGGCATTTAAAAGGTAATATCTTTAAAGTTTTCCTCTTCATTTTTCACGAGATGAAAAATATTTTTTTAAAGTTTTTAGAGGATTTAATAACAAAATAATTCATACAATTGACGTTGCATTAATTTTCATGCATTAAGAAACACGCAGAACAATAAGACTAACTCCCCTTTATATCAACGTCTTTCAGATATTCCATTCTCTGAATAATATCCCGAACCTGCTTTAATCACTTCTTAATAAAAACTGTCTCTTTTGAATTTCCATCCTTTTTAGCCAAAGTTTGGGGTCGATATCCCCTTATTGAATCATCTCCAAAGCGCGGAACCCTTTTCTCCTGAAATTGCTTCCTTATTTCTCGTTTCCAACTGTCGACCAACTTTCTCGACGACAAACGCGATCTCTTCGGATTTCACCACGCGACAGCTCCTTCGACCTCAATCCCTCTAGCGGCTTAAAAGAGAGTTTCAGAAGTAATTTCAGCAATTGGTCATCTGACGTCTGCAGATGTGGTCGTATGACGCGGTCAAATCTCATTTTATCGCGAAATATGACACCTTTCAAACTACTAAATTCCTTCGTAGTATTTTTTAGAGATTAGAACAAAAGGAAATGTCAAGATAAGTGCTGATGCATGGTTTTCAACACATAACTCTTTCTAAACATAATTTTAATATCCAAAGATAGAGAAATGAACTAACAACTCCATTCCTAATGGTATCTTAGCACCAAGTCACGCCTGAATCGATAGATGGTATTATCATAAGATATTCTGAATATAAAGTATTTTTATTCAGAACATCGATTCAAAGTTCGAGCATCAATTGAAAACAGATCAATGAAGTTCTCGTTAGAAATTGTCATTCCCCCATCCAAATATCGAGAGTGATAAACCAATGGCGATGGAACCCATTCCATTTCAATGTCACAGTGGCAAATTCTGCAAAGAGCCACTGGATGTTTCTTTACGCAAATTAATACGAAGTGGCGGATCTATCCAAGTCCCTCTAAAAACTTATTCTACGTCATGCATCTCGTAAGCCCGGTTGAATAGAACGGAAAGAAGAATATCCCTTTCTCTTCGTCCAAGTCGACAAAACCTTCGGAAATTTCCTTCCGCAGTCACCAGAGCGAGCCCTCATCATCATCATCACTCTTGCAGCCGCATCTCTTTCTCTCATTCACCCAAGTGATTCGATCCCCTTCTCTTGGGAGACACCCCGCTCACGCCATCTCTGAACTCCCGCACACAACAAAGGCTTAGCTCTCAATCACTTCCCATGCCCGTGGGATTGAAAGGCCCAAACTAACCCCACATCCTCATTTACTCCTCGGGAGTTTTTCGGAAGAGGCCAAAAGTGGTAAAGAAAGAGATCCCGCACTCTCCCTCGGGAGCGGAAGTATTTTCTTCTTCTTTAGAACACCACATCGGAATCCCTGTTTACGCACAGGTTTAGGATTAAGCCTTTTAATCCTTTCGTTTCGAGGGATTAAGATTTGAAGCTATATTCCCCTGCTTTTCTTATCGTGTCTAATTAATGTGAGCCCACGATCGACGCTTTTGTGAGACGAGATTTGTCTCCTTATAATTAAACATATTTTAGTACTAATCCACCGGAATGAAATTGGGAAAGAAAATCTAAATAGAAAGGTATATTTAGAGTTGAAAATATTTATCCATGGGTAGTATAAACGTGTTTCATTAACGATATTCCGTTTATAGACATGCCGTCAACTCGAAAAATACCATAATAAAGTCTGATGCGGAGAGTCAATCTTTCTGATTCATAGGATCTCATATTATTTCAGATACGATAAATATACTTTCATGTAAAAAGATTCAGTGTTTTCAAAACAAACGATAATTACTTTATAAACTACGATAAACAAAATATGGGTTGAAATGAATTGTAATCATAAATAACATTCTCTTATATTTATCCGTGAAGAGGCTGTCCTTTCCTTATGTCTGTCAAAATCTGTGATTGTTGAAGAAAATCAAAACATCGGTAAACGCACAAATTCTTTTAAAAATAACCTCTCTTATAAAATATTAAAATCAATATTTATGCGGGTTTAGGTGAGCGAATAACGTTGTTAAGTGCACCTACGGTTACTTATAAGCGAAAACGACCATATAATAATAGGATTGGAAATCAAATCCGAATTTAACGTCACTCTTCGAGCTATATATACACTGCTATTTTGTAGAATATTCTGTTAGCGGAACAGAAGTCTTTAACACGTCAGCTTGTTTAGAAGGAGTGGCAACATATCAGAAAGAACTCTAACCTTTTATGACTTTGTTTTCCTTTGAAAGGATAAGAAAGATTGTCAATCGTGAAGAATTCTCATTGACAGACAACAAAATATTTGGTCCAACCGATGGTTAATTGAGTCAGGCTAACTATTGCGCTATCCAACGAATGATTAGTATTCTGCAATTTCATCAAATGATGAATATCGTTGTTCGTATGGAATAAGAACGAAGGAAATATGTGCAGTAGAAAAGAAGAAACGAATATTGGAGGACGAATGGGAGACATTGGATAAAAGAAGAATAAGGGATGTCTTGTGCGGATGATTCAAGGAAGAAAGAGGGACCAAAGGGATGGGAACTATCGGGCTTCCAAAAAATAAATTAAATAAAACAGGGGGAATGAAAGCTCCCCTTTGCACCCTCGGGTCGTATTTTCCCCTTTCTCGACGTCTCCTGAGGAAGAGATGAGCAAACCGAGGAATTCGATTCCGATGATATCGACGAAGAGTATTTCAGGAGTAAAGATCGCTAAGTATGGCGCCTTCCTATGACGCAATTGGGGATATGCCCTCCTTCATTGATCAACGCAATATTTTCAACATGAGAAATGCTTTCTTCAATTTTCATGGAAGACGTTTGAATTGTTTTTTGAAGTTAATACTTAATGATTCTTTATTTCATGTTCAGTATTCCGAAAATGTGCATGGACGAAGTGTTTTAACAGTATAATGGCTCAAATATGTTCTTCTTGTGAAATGTTTAGTTTCATATTATCTTTTATTGTATTGTTAAAAGGACGTACTGTACGTGGTTTTCGTTGCTTAGATTGCAATAAAGAAATCCTATAAATTGACGATATGATTCAGTATATCAAAGAGAAAAGCAGTAGAACTCTCGTCGGCCTTTTTATTTACTTTTGCGTGACTCCAATTATTTTCAGAAGAAGCAATTTCTCTGTTCCTTAGCATCGGATGGGACCTTCACGCATCGGAGTGAATGCACGCGTTTACAAGGATTTTTTCACTTCTTAAGAACCCGTGATTTCGCTCAAACATTGTAAAATACGGAATAATATCCTTCGTTTACCAATAGACTAAGAGCCTTTAGTATTTATCCAGCGATCTCAGCACTTCCGTCCGTAGCTTTCCATTCTTCCCTATTAAATTACCCGTATTTGCTTCTCTCTCACGACCCATCCGCCGCACACATCCCTTTTCCTTCCAATTTATTTGTCTTCCAATTCCCCAGCATCGACGTTAATCCATTTTTCTAATCGCGTTCCCTTCTTCACTTATCTGCTGTCGCTCAACTGCTGATCAATCGCTTATTCGATTTCCGTATTTACTTCATTTCGTCGTAAAAATTACGTCTTCTACGGAAATCTAGAATTGAGTCCAAAAGCAAATTTTGAGCTGCTTCAAAATAGAAAAGGATGAAATGTATTTGGAGACGACTGCCGTATAAAACATGGAGATGAGATGTCTTCACTGGAATCATGTCTTCTTCATTTATTTTTGTCGTTCTTTTTTCGTTAGAAGAAAAGCAGCTCACATATACTCTATTTTCGAAATGTAAAACACGACTCTTGACGAAAATTCTCAATATGAAAATATAATTAATATAAATCCCAAATAGGAAAGCGTAGTTTTGTTGAACTCCATCTTCAATAAACAAGTAAATTAGATGGGATCGTAATTTTTCCCGTAAAAGCACGATCCAATTCATTTGTTTATTGAAGAATTAAATATGTTGGAAAGTTCATTTAAGTAGCTATTTATTGACACGGTCAGACTTTTTACATAAGACAAGGAACTACCTTTATAATTTGCAGTGCCCATTACTACACAACTTAGTGATCAGTGATAGTGATTTTCTATAGAGCTGTTAGAGTAATAAAATTTGAAGTATTTAAATAATATGTTTTATGGATTTTATTTAAAAGGATTATACAGCAAAGGTAAATGCTCGACCAAGGAACTCTCCCGAAATTATCCTGGATTTCGTAGAAAAAAATTTGTCCCGAGAAAACCACCTGTGAGGCAATCTTTTTTCTCATGCGTTCTTCCTCATTACGGGAAATCGGAAACACTTAAACCCTCCCTTTTTGGAGGCATGCAACAAGTTCTAAGCTCCTCCCAAAAATTCCAAACTTCCAAAGCTTCCTTGTCCATCCAAGGTCATCCTTTCTCCGTTCGTCCGCATAAAATCACACATTTCGAACGAATCTGCATAACCCCGTAGAGGCGTCGAGTTGGACTGTCGAACCTCCGCAGAACGAAATACCGAAGGGAATTGGGGAAACATAAAAATAGCAAGTTATCGCCACCCCTTCAAAGACATCCCTTAAGACCCCTTTCCTGGGAAATACATACCCTACGGCAATCCACCTCTCGTAGATTACACGCATACCGCGGATAAGGGTCTCACCTCAAGCCCTTTCTCCTCTAACGCGATTACTTCTCTTTCCCTTCTCCGAGAAAAATACCTCAAGCTCTCTCTTAAAGTTGGAAGAAAATACATCTTTTCCGTTGCCTTCATATCCTGGGGACGAAAAGGAGGCAACGGAATGCCAAAGAGTTGATAAGGAGGGGACGGAAGGAGCTTTTTTCAGCATTACTTTATTTTCCAGACCTTAAAAAAAACATGGGAAGAAAAATGTAAAAGGAACAGCGAGGGTCGCCGCGCGACTTCAAGTACCTTTTCCATTTTCTTATCCGAAGGACGGCACAAGTGTCTCCCCTTCGACTTTACTGGCTTACGTAAGTTAAAGTAAATGGAGAAAAACCCTCCTACTTTTGAATCTCCCACGAATTTTAGAATCCTCCATAGAAAGTGCTCCGGCGATTCGTCTGGTTCCATGACGCGTTCCTTAGATACATAGAGGATATGCTCTCACAATATCGTGTCCTTAAGTGGAGAGAATGAAGGAGAACAACTCCTAGCATTTTGACTTTTCAGTTGCCAAGTAGGGTTATGATGGGAAGTGAAAGATTGTTTCAAATGTATGATCATACTCTACTCCTTTTTGATTTAACACTAGAACAGCGGGAAAAGGACACCCCCCTAGAACAGCGGAAGGTGTCCTCACGACACCTACACTTGCGCTTCTTTTAAATTGAATGAGGCAGTCGTATTTAAATTTCTAGTCTTTCCTTATAAGCATAAAATTAATAACTAAGTATGGGTACTTATTTATCGGCAGATCATGAGGTAAATAGTTGCTACGTATTTAATATAGAAATTGTTGTTGAGTTCAATCAATTTCATGAGACTCATATTCCGATATAAAAATATACAGAACAGTAAAGCCAGAAATAATTATATGAATAAATTAATATAATGCCTTTTTGAGATAAAATAATTATTTGCTTGAATAACTTTTGAAAATTACCCGATTTTATCAACAATTTACATGGGGTACAAGAAAAAATAAACTCGCGTAATAAAACTTTACCGCTTCAGGTACCTTCCTTTGATTTTATTTCACAACAAAAAGACTGGAAATAAGGTTTAAGACACAAACTGGACCTTAAATGTTATTTGCATACGCAATTATATTAATTTTTCTTTTTTAGCACAATGATACTGTCACGAAATAATTACTCTACAGAATCCTTCCACGAAGCCAATACATAAATCTTCTTGATGTTACAGTTTCTATTAACCTATTCCTTGCACTTCTTACACTTATCTGATGCTATATTTCACTTGTATTTTCTTTTGAACAGATATCGGTGGCTTCATTGGATGATGTCTCGTGCATCTAGTGTTTACTTAGGTCCTTTTTGAGATCTCTTTAGACAGCTTAGGTTTTACCTTGTTTATCTGCGATTCGTTGCGAGAATCTATATCTGGTTATTTGGCGACCTCTTTTCTGCTTGAAAATAACCTGTACATTGAAATTACATTATGTAAAAAGAATTCATTAGGCAACGTCGTGAGTCTGTCTCACCGTGTGCCTACGCGCCATTTGGTCCACTACGCCGCTTTTTGTACAATTATGGTACGTCACCGCGTCTGATTTTCTTTTACTAATACTGTCAAATCCAACATTAGAAAGCATCTAAATCGCGAGAAGAACATGTTTATTCGGTTTAATTTTATAAACAAGGATTATTCTTCATTTTTCGACAACATCGGAATTCACTGCAGATTTTTGCTGGTTTTCAACTCCAGCGACTCTCATCACAATTTGTTCTATGTTCCAGATAAAAAATACCTGCTTTCTTCAGCCTTTTAAATAGTTTCTTTAATTATAAATAATTATCGGTCATTAGGTTAATTCCCTTTATATAGGAAAGGTCCCATCAAGGTCATGACCACATGGTTCAGGAAGATGGCCTATCCTACAACTCGATAAATTATGGAAATCTATTCTATGCATATTTGGAATTAAAATCCACTACTAACCGAAACTTAAGTACATATTTATCAGGTTTATCAAGAATAAATTGTGTGAATAGACATCCACACTTTCTGGGAAAAAGCTGATCATTCACCGTCACTTTTGTAACGGGATTGTAGCAAGCGTGGCAATATTCAATGAGTGAGTGTCACAAAAAGATATAAGACAAATTAGTCAATTGCGAAAATAGAAATGGGAAACGTATCTTATAAATGGAAATATTAGAAAATATAAGGCAAAATGTTTCCAACTCAAATCATCATTAGAATTGCTACCTCAAATTTTTATACATAACAATATAATTAATTAATTTTAGAGAACGGGGACAAAATAATAGTAAAAAGCAATATAATCTCAAAGTACATTCGTAAGAGCTTCTAATATAAAACAATGAAGGTTTTATCATAAGAAATAATAGTAAATATTACGTAGGTGTCCTGAGGACACCTCCGCTGTTCTAGGGGGTATGTGGTAGGATCTCCTATGAAAATGTTCCAATAATTATAAAACTTGGTAGAAATACGCAGAATATTAAATAATTAAAAGTCACGAAACGATTTTTTTCTATGATGCAAATTACAAAAATGGTGCGTTTTTTTCATGGGCGAGGTGTCCTGAGGACACCCTCCGCTGTTCTAGTGTTAAAGGATAAATGACATTAGTCATCTTTCAAAACAAACTATACAATGTTACTTTACGGTGGATACCTGGATTATTTAATCCCACATAAGTATTTATTTTAAAATCTGTTCTGAATTTTCGCTTTCAAAGAATATATTTCTTCTCATTGAATTCGATTAGGATAATCATCAAATTAATTATTTCATATAAACAGTAAATTGAGCTGACCATAAATTTTTACCGAAAGAATGCTTGGAAACAACTAGATTTTATGAGGAATCAAGAGATATAGTTTTTAAAAATGTAACTCTAAATAAGAATAAAAAAGAAGTTTGATTTGTATACGAGATTCTATTGACCCAAACGTAGAACGCCGAGTGTCCACTAACGCTAGTAATCACGCAATGCATAGGAATTTGACGAAGAGCGCCTGACTCTCCTCAGCGATTGAGACATTTCTGTTGTGCGTGAGGTCTAAATTCACGGCGCTTAAACGTCTTCCGAGACGACCTTCATTCGTATCATCAACTGTAGAACTCAAGAAGTGATCGAGTTATTTCTCGTAAGTAAATTCAGTTAAGGCAAACATTAATCAGCATTGCTGCATGCATCGTTCAAAATTAATTTAGACCTATGCATTCCGATGTCGGACTCTATTCGGAATTGGCAATTAAGATGAAAAATACTCCGCGGCAATAATATTGCGCTCATATTTGGTTCTACAACCACATCCTATTGCTTCCGAATTTTGATTAAACGCTCATTCAATATTTGCCGTGTTTTAATGACAGCCGATTAATATTTATCCTCGGTCAATTAAAATTCGCATCGCTGTAGATGAGAGGGATACGGTTTTTTTCGTCCTTACCGACATAACTGACAAATAATACTTATCGAAGGGCTTCCAATCAATTTACATGGGATAAATTCGCCATTTTTTCCTCTGCGACAAAATGCATGCAGAGCAAACAATTTCCTCTCCCCTTTACTTTTTCGGCCGACCGCATGCAATCAGATGAATTTCGGATAGCTTCGCAATCATATCACCGAATTCGGTTATGCATCCCGCATAGACCTCAATCATGAATGAACGCCAAACACTAGCCGTCGCTCTTTCGGGGCAATCACATAGCGTGATGTTTGCACTCGGGGTCGTATTTACCTCCGCTTTCCTATAGTCATGCTCCAGGCATTCTCCCTCACGAAATAATTCCTTCCATCTTCCTCACTCCCCATCTTCCAGTGTAATGGGAACCCGTTAACAATTCGTATTTGCTGCCACTAATGGCCTTCCCGTGTGATCGTGGATAAGTGTTGAGAAGGGCGTCAGAATCGGCCGAGTTTACACGACGTGCAATCCCTGCGCACTTGCATACCCAGAGCTCATCCCTTCGTCACTGAAACAGCAAACTCGGTAATTTGAAGCAGTTGTCTGGCCATCCTCAGAAATCTTACTCGCATTGTAATATCAGCTATGAGATGTGCGAGAATCTGTCTGGACTGAGATGATGACGAGATATCGAGGACAAAGAAAACGAAAACTTTATATCGGATTCTATTTGAGTATGAATCTTATGAATTTTAAAAAATACCATGTAATTCCGATTGTATAACAATAAATGATTTACGTTTCTTTGTTAGAAATCAGCTCTTTATATCAATTTTAAAGGCGATAAAGTATAATTCTGTAATTTATTATGTGAATAGCATAAATAATTCTTCTTGTCATGAATAAATAAACTCAATAAGTGTCCATATATAGGATCCAAATTCAGTCTTTGTTCTCTTCAGTCCATGAAATCAATACCTTTGCTCAATTTTGCCTTTCATCGAACAACCACTTCACCTTCGATACACAAAAAGTCTCAGTCCACATAAAATTCTTCGCCGGAGATACAAAAGATTTACATGAGCTTCTTTTTCGGGCCCTCAAGATAGGCTAAGTGGTACTTCTGAACAATTTCCGGCCGTCCGTCTCCTCCGGAAAACCGATTTGAGACCCTCACTTTCATTCCAATCCACCGAAGAAAGAGCAAAAAGGCGAAGCAAAAGAGTATGTGGAAGAAGGAAAAAAATGATCCAAACGAGAGCTCCAAAGAGAGATCCAAAAAAAGGAATTTAAAGGAATTCCCACACCTCTTCGGTCTTCAGGAAGTCAGAACCATCAGGTAAACGAGTGAAACCCTCGCTACTCCCATTTCACTCCTCGTACATGCACTCCTCCCTTCAGAAAAACAAGGCTTTTCTACTGGAACACATAGGAATATTCACACACGCAAATAAACAACTTGCAAAACGCTGGCGGTATGCAAAACGAGCGTGGCACAGGACGTGGAGTGCATCTGAAGTACGGAAAAGGATCAGAATATATGCGAGGGACAAAGAGCGTGGGAGAGAGGGTTAAAGGGGCCACCACGATAGAGGACAGCGGGCTCTTGATGGAAGATTTCGGTACGTTCTGTGGCAAATGGGAGGATCTCCTGCAGAGGGGAGTCCAGGGAATGGCAGAGATGAGGAGATTCTTGTGAGTGGTTTCGGCTTCGTGCCAGAATTTTCCTCCAACCATGGATTTTTCTTCTCACAGCCTCTCCCACCACTTCTCGACATTCTTGATCTACATCTGAAACGCCGCAACTGCTCTATCATAAGAATTAGGCTGATTCGTAGGACATAGAAAAAAATTCTTATGTGTATATTTCGTTCTATTATCATCTAGAACAGATAAAAGTGCTGCAGTGAAGAATAACTTTGCCAAGTGGAAAGACATTTTCGGTACATTAATTCATTGTTCGCTCAGCCAAAACCTTTTGGAGTGTACAAATATTTAATTTTGACCATCTTCATGTTTGAATTAAATAGAAAAATTTATCACGTTTCATGTACAATAATTATTACGGGGCCGGTACTCTAACATAAATGGGGTAAAGTGCAGAGGTTGAGAAAAGAGTTGGTAAATAGAACTCGATGAATATAAATATATTTTCATTAAAGCATAAAAAAATTAAGATCAAACCGATGCATTTTTCACCTCTATGAAAAATATACCTCATTTATTTCTCTTTCCTGCTATGATATAATGCATTATGAACTATTAATCATTAGAATGGACAGGCTCTGATTGAGCTCTAAAATTGGTGTTTGCATTTCAATTATATCACAAATTATGCGAGAAATTATGAATTTTCCGTAAGTATAATCAAGTAATGAAGGATGATTGAAAATTATTACGAGTAATATTTGATGATATATGTCAAAGTGCTTCTGTTAGAAACAGTAAAGGAAATTTCTACAATTTCTTTACAAAGAAGTTTTTCAGGAGAAAACTTTCCAGTCATGCGGGAACTAGAGATTGGTGTATGTACTTATGAAATTCCTTTCTTTTTCTTCGCATTGGAGAATCCTTGAATCGACGGCACGTGATGGCACAATGCAAAAGACCAAGGTAATGAGGCGTTGCAAAAAGATGTGAAGGCACGCTTCTCGGACGTGGGAAGAGTGTGAAAATGGAAATGACACGAAAATTATTCATCGCAAAGATAGAAATTGCTCAAAAATGGAGGTCGTCTGCGAGAATAATCCCATGAAATGAAAGAAGATTGGCCATTGAAAGTTTAGTGGCACAGAATTAGGTGAAGGAGATGGGTACTTCATATGCATAGATGAGGAGACGGCAGCAAGGAAAATAGCGTAGGATTGAAAATGTGGGTCGCGGATTGAGAAAATGCTGTGGACTATTTATATGCAGGGAAAATGAAAACTTCTGATACTCATAATGTGGCATAAACGTGTCAGAAATATAATTTTTATCGATGAATCTTATTAAAACGCAACGCGCCTGATTATGTGAAGCTATTCACGTGATTAAACATACGTGCATGTTCAATGAGATGCAATTTGGAATTGGATCGTTCGCCAATGAATTAATTCTACGACTTTGGGGACATTTTGATTCGGTGGTTCCCGTTCATTGCGGGATTTTAGCACTTTGGAATTTGTAACCAAAAACTAGGTTATGTTTTGATTATTTCACTCTAATAAAACATTCCATTATTACAAGTTGCGGTTAGGAAAATTAAAATTCGATGGAAGTTCTGATGAAAATTTAGGCTCTAAAATTTAATGAAATTCGCCACACAATGAAATTTTATAGAAAAGTTATTTGCTCAAATTTCCGAGCCGGAAAATTTCTATGTGCCCTCGTTCACGTTTTAATTCGCATTGCCTTTTTAAGTGAGATTAAAAATCGATTCCCATAAAATATTTTATATTGCCATTCCTGGAAGACAAATTTAATGAATATTTTCAGCTTCATTAATGCAACTCCCAAAGACTTTTTAATCAAACTTTATTAAAAAGCGCTCTTCATTCATTCCATCCGATGTTAAGCAGTGCATAAATAAACAACGACTCATGACTTTAAATCACTGAATATTCAGCCAAAACGAAAATAACTGGATTACGCGTTGATTAAAGTCGTTCTGTTGCTTATCAATGGCATCCTACAAATACAATATGGCATTGAGATTTAATCATTCAGGCTTATCCAATCGACTTTAGTATCATGACGCCATTTCCTGTAATAGACATCCCTTCCAACTCGCATTGATTTTGATATCCAGGTCGTCATGGCAGCATAACCGAAAAACCGCGTCGGAAATAAAAACTCCCTCAGAACCTTCGTTTTCTATTTCCCAACTATCGCACTCGGAACGAACCAGTTTCAAAAATGACGAAAAACAACGAATAAGTATTCCATCGTAAAAGCACAGCTAATGAGGAACGTGATAAGAGAAGGAAGAAAGAATGATTTTGATGATGGAAAACTGAAAATGAATGATATATAAACTTATTTAAATTATGCCATCGTGGATCGAATATGATGAAATTAATAGAGGACTATGGAATGGAGAAGGTCTTCCTTCGATATTACGTGATAAATACAGTTTTAAGTATGTAGTTTACACTAATAGATTAGGTTTCCATAAAGAAATGAATCAGATTTTTGGAATGAATAATTTACAATGTAATTCTCTTATTATTTTGTATTTGTGCATATGTTATCGTCATATTTTTATCGATTATAAATAGATAGTCATCGTTATTTCTTTATTTACTCGAAGAAATTCCTTTTAGATAGAAGCTCTTAACTAAGATAATTTTTAATTTATACATGAAGTAAACAGAATATTGGATTAGCCATCTCACTAATGCAAATCCTCATGTTATTGGAAACTTTATATGAAATATATTCTACTACAAGGAAATTGAATAAAAACTTCTTTATAGTACTTCAAATTTTTTCGCTGAGTAGACATCAATTCATAACAATCAATTTCAAGAGCTTTTCTATTAATGAGTATCATTACTTGTGATTCCTTTTGAAAGGATTCATTAGAGGCTGGAGGCTAGTAAGTAATAAAGAGATAGTTATGTAAGAATCCGAAGCAGAAAATGTTAATCGAAGTATCTTCCCCACGCACTTGGATCTCTTCCCAGGGCGTGGTTGCTTGTAAGAGAAGGGTGTAGCAGTTGGAGAAATAAAGGGAGATTCCCGATTCTACGCACATAACAGGAGGAGCTCTCCTGTACAAGGGGCCGAAGGAGGATCATCGAGAAGGAAAGAATATGATAGTAGAAGATCGGAAAATACTAAAGGGGAGGCATTCGAATGAAGGGGATTCAAGACCTTTTCGTCGGTTATATCAAAGTCTTTTAAAGGGCTGAGCAATCAGGGTTTCGGTCGAAGAAGGGTTATAGGAATAGATGTGGAAAAATTCAATCCATATGCGTCTCTCATATATTTCTGCAAAAGGAGACTCATTCATCTTTCACTCCATTCTAAACAGCTTCTCCTTCTCCATTTCTTCGTCCACTTCCTCTTCAATTTATTTTAATGGGCCACTTACGGACGCTTCTCCTGCTTTTCTCAGATTTTCCCACTTTTCAGCGCATTAACGATTGTCATATTTTCTGTTTTATTTTTGCAACCGAAAGAGAAATGCACTTTTACGTACATTCACCCACATTTTCCCAAATTGGTCGTATTTACTTTATTTCAATTGATTGCTGCAATGAAAAATACTGCCAATAACTGCCAAAAAGATAATGAAATATTAATTCTCTAAATTCTATTTTAATGTACCCAGCTGATGAGGTGAAGCCTACTTCTTTCAATAAAATTTACTATTCTTTATCTTATCTGTTTCTTCTCATTTTATCACCATATGTATAAATACAATCTATTTCCACCTGTTTGCTTAAGAATCTATGTTATTCTAAGAATCTGAATCCAAAGAGTTCTAATTTCCCAGAAATTAATGTATGATATCTAAAAAAGATACTACTCTATGGAAATTAATAACATATTATTACTGCTAAAGTAATCAGCAAGATGTTAAATTGTATTCTTAAATGTTGCTTTTTTAATGTTAGTCAGAAGAACAGAAGGGAATTGTAGGACATGTAACCATACGTTATAAAAAATCTGAAAGATGACGGAAATATATCCTTACAAAGTCTTGAGATTCAGGATATTTTCAATTTATAGAATTAAAATTCTTTCAATAATAACTATTAATACAAATAATATCACGTTTTATAATCATCAACGTTCCACATTGTAATTACGATGAACGCACACCCGAGAGTATTTTCACAAAAACCTTTACGTATAAGTCATTTGTTAATTCGAATGATGTAATCAGGCTCATGTGTAACTAACTTTTGAAGAAAGCATTAATGTCTTAGTAATGTTAAGGAATTAGGTGGCCGTCTCTTGACTGCCGCATTAACGACCGTTTCACGACTTCTATCACATCATTTATTGAATCGAGTCATTCATTCGAGAGTCATTAATAGGAGACCTATTATTCCCTTCGTTTTGACTTCCTCGATTCGACCTCATGGTGTTGTGCCTAAGAGAGGCCCTGGACCCTCCAGCCTTCATCTCCGGTTCAATATAACGGTCCGCTCCAAACCCTTTGAATGCAACCCCCTCTGGCCCCGTTCCATGAACCCAATGCAACCCTCTACGCTTCTGAATAAAATATAATACGGTTTACCTAAGAGATGCATTATTTTTTCAATTATATTGGCTTTCATTTGTTCCTCCCGGATATTGGTCTTTATTAGAAAGAGTCTGGAAATAAAAATCCTCCTTTTCATTCGCTCTTCTTCCTTTTTATTCCCAAACATTTTTTCGGAAGCTTTATCTCGATGCTCAATAACCTTTTATCATTATCTTTTCACTTAAGTCTTATTTCCTTCTCGGTAATTGGAAAATAAAATGGCAACGAGTGCTTTTATATTAATGGCCCTGTTTCCCGCGGATCCGCCTTTGAAAATCTTCTCCGTGCTTTGTTTCAAAGGGATGTTTTGTACATTCGCTCAATTTTCTTTGCGGCTTTCAATATTAATCAAGGGTCAAAATCTCTTTCTGACGAAAAGCCATTCTTGTGCATTTAAAATCCTGTTATCCTGCTATCCTTTGCGGCACAAACCCTATTGTTAAAATCATTCATTTGATTATTTTAAAACTAGAACCATTATACGTAATGAAAAGAATATTACCCATTCAATAGTTCTAATTTATAATTTGCTGGTAATTTAGATATTTTTAAATGTGGAATTAAGTTTTTAAATCGGAATGACGACAGCGGCCGATTGAAGAATTGTAGAAAAGCTCTCGGAATAAAAATGTATCGACTGTCACAATCGGTCATCTTAAACTAGAAGAGCGAAAGGGCATTGAAGAGGAAATAGGTCAGATAAACCGAAAAAGTCATGCAAACAAGTTGATTCGGGCGTCAGAGGAGCCAAAACGAATGAGTTGGGAGGTCGGCGATTGCTCGAAGTCGAGGGCTCTGTTTTCACGATTGTTTTCGTACGATCGATCGAAAAACTTCACCGCAATGTGCACGCGTTTATCCGTAGTTATGGCAGCGGAAAATGCCACGGAATCCAGGAAATAATGAAGTCTGATTTAAGTTTAAGCAATAACTTCGGAATCCAATAGAGGTCTCTTCGTGTATTAATGTACCAATCAATTTTCATTTGGTGGAAAGATGTTATTTCGTTTTTAGATTCCAGAAACGGTACGTATTCTTCATTGTGATCAACCTTTAATCCCAATCTAAAGTTTCTCAATCATGAGCACTATGGGTAAAAAAAGTCCTCATTATAAATCTATAAATGAATTTAAATTTTTGAGCTTAAATATTTCCGTTATATTTTAGGGTATTTTAAGGTAAAGGTAAGAGGCCCTGATGGAGATTTTATTATTTACAGATTCTTCCTAGCTACATAACTTTCAATGCGAATATTTCGATTTTTTCAAAGCTCTAAAAAAGTGCATTTTGTACAAATGAAGTTATTCACTAAAACTTTCAATTTAAAACCAAAGGCTTGTACAAAAAGTGAAGCGAAATACATTATTACTTTTTATCATTTAAAAATGTCGTACAATAAAGAACTTCTCCTATGAAATATTCATACATCCAAGCAAATGCGAAGAAATCAGAGAGATATAAAATCATTTTACAGTATTTCTTCCATCATTTATAAGCAATTCATCATATCGTAAATTTACTTGTGTAATGATTAAAATACTAAAATCTCAGTTTGTCATAAAAATTCGCTTTAGAATTGAACAAAAGCATACAATGACTTGAGCGAACTGGTGCCTTAAAAGATACAAACGGACAGCTCACATCTGCTTTGAGATTCCACATTTCCCTGTGACTACTAAAGGGCAGCACGAGGATTGAAACGTATAAAAAGCCATCACATTCACGCAGCAGAGAGACATTGCAAGTTTAGGAACGGAAATGCGGTGACTATCACTACCTGGGGCGTTCTCTGGAGAGTGCCAAGGATAGGGTGACCTATTCCGCATATTTTCTCTCCACACACGTGAACTCTGTACCTTTAGAAAAATCACAGACTCACTCGAACACACGCGCTTGCATCTAGGGCACGGAGGGAATTGCACGTCTGAAAGAGCAGAGGGGAGGAATCCATACAAAACAACGTCCGTCACAATCCGTGCAGGAGAGGGTCACCACTAGCAACGGAATGCGGCTTTCGCTTGTTTATATACATAACTATTCATATCCTTAATGCATTTTTGAATACCACATCGGGAATCTGAAAATCACTCAATTGATGATTATTTGCGGATTTTAATTACCAATCACTGCTGAAAGCAAATTCTTTAATGTGATTTCTAAACACAATCACAATCGTCTCGCACAAAATTTAAACAACCAAAATTAACAAATCAACCGTGCCTTGATATAAAAAAGTATACGTATTATCGAAACGAGGTGAAATATATATAGATGATTAGTACCTTTCAGCTTCTCACATATATCGTACCTTTTTTTGGGTACCGCTTTATGAGGATAAAATCCCAAACATGCAGCCCCTAGGTATATATTTCAAGTTTTCTAACATGCTCAGAGAAATGAGAAAATATTCGCACTAATATGAGCTATTTTACCGTTACTCTTTAGTTTAATTTACTCTCGTTGACTCACTAATTTCGTAAATCTGAGAGCAATATAATTAACAGATCAATTTAATGGAGCAAAAGGAATATGAATACAGGTGTACTCTGAAGAAACTGTTACGTAACTAGATATGAGAAAGTTCAGGGGAGAGTAGAAGAGGGGCGGACACAGGTGTGGTTTTCAGAAGAATTCGTGTGTGTTCTTTGAATGTCGGCAGCATGTGGGGCTCCCGCACGTCAGCAGAAAGCACGCCACTTGCGTGGGCAAAAGGGCAGGAATTAGAAAGAAGTCGATGAAAAAGGTTGCGAAGCTAGAGACTTACGTAAAAATTTTCCTTCATTCCATTATTCTCTCATCATCGCATAGATTTCTAAAATCTCGTTACTTTGGCGAAGCCGCAACGCGTTCGAAATCTTTTTGAAGGAAATAAAGAAGCGCTCCAATGAGTCGCAAAGGTGTGTATGTGGGTCGGACGATTGAAGGGAATCAAAGCAGCTTCAACGAGACCTCTTGGAGTGAAATGGAGGTGAAAATATTGATCTGCACTTGCTAGGCTTCCGTCGCGGTCTGTTTAAAGAGTTGAAAATAATTAATCGCAATCAATGGCACGTGCGCAAAGAGAGTCAATGTCTTTGAGAGATACAGATTGTGTGGAAAATGTAATTCTATTTTTGAGTTCAGAGAGAGAATATTCCACTGCAAGCTCCTCTGATATTTTTCAAAGAAAGGAATTGAAAGATTACATATGGATATTCTACCTGTTATACCTATTTTATGCTAAATAAAGAGGTTACTTTATTTTTCGAAATGATGAACCTTCCTCAAAAAATACAAATAGATTACCTAATTTTCATCAACAGGTCATCTCATTATGGAGAGTGGGAGCTTTACAAAATCACCCAAACTATGGTTGAATCTTAGGTTTAACTATTACAGCAGTCTACTAGACCATACTGCATTCATTTACACTCTTCTTTTCAAAGCTGGAGAGTAAACTTTTTAAAAAGTAGTCGTTTCTTGATGATTGAGAAATCGATTATCAGAATGCCTCCAACGGAACCTCAACTCACATAGGATTTTGTTTTTATTAGGAACAGAAAATCCTTTGTTTCGCGCCCATCAAACACATTGTCGTCCGTCACCATGGAAACGAATCCACAAATTATATTTTCCATTATAGCAGACTTTCTAAAGGTAAAAAGCGTGGAAAGATGAAGAGCATTTATATAAGGAAACGACTCGGTGTATTATGTTCCTTACGAAGAATTAAAAATTCTCGAATCCGAGAGAATTAAAAGGAATGAGGTTACGGTATTCTGTTATGGAAAAGAGAATATGGAAGGAGTTGGGATGTGTGGAGTTGTAAGGGTTCCGCAAAAAGAGAATGACTGAAGGCATTCTTGGAGTGGGGAAGACCTGTGCATTTGCTACTGGCTAACGTGTCAAATGAAAATACCACCAAAGCGATAAGAGATATCTAGATAGAAATTGCTCCCTCCGTATTATAAAAGCTTATCCCGTGGGAATTAAAAGTACTTAAAAGTGACTGAGTAAAATTTGTGGCGCTTTATAGGGAATGGAGAAAACGGGTCATTATATACGGCTGAGTTTTCTGAACACCATGGGAATGAAATAACAGGTTTAATTTTGATTACATTTTGCAGATTCTAATTGGAACCGCGAGTAATAATAATGAAAAACCGATTGAAAATTAAAAAGCTAAATATATATTTTTATCGGAACAAACTTTTTTATCTTCGTTCTTCAATAATTCATGGATTATAGGAGATCTTGTTAATATGTAACCATTATGAAATTTAAATTTCAGAAACTATGAATGAGAAATATAAACAATGAAAATGAGGTAATTATCGCTTTAAAAATTATGATCATTCAATGATACACTCATTACCACTATTTTTTAGAAGGGAATCGATGCTAATTGAATTGTAATTGCAATGAGGAAACGGAGAATGAACTGGTTCAAGAGTTGAGGTAAAGAAAATCCTCCAGATGTATAATTTTGCTAATCGCCGTTAAAATTGAAAACTTTCCAATTCTTTCATTAATATATCGAAGTTAAACAGCAAAGACCTCGCGAAATTCGGCAATCTTGGAAATAATAGGCGGCGGAGGACCCCAATTGATTCGACAGTCTCCGAAGGACCAATCAAAACCCACTTTCATTAATGTCGCCTTCTCCCCACGAGCATAATTAAATTCCATCGCAACCCTAAAATATTCGCAAATTTCCTTATCTTAAGCTGCTAACAAAGAATGAGTAAGAGGGTAGACCTTTCCTTCGGTTGTAATTTCCTTTCAAGATTTCGGCTTCCATACCGCAATAATTTGATTTATTATCTCCATTTCTGAAAATCCATCGGGATATTCTGAGCTCTCGCATCACTCCTCTCTCATTTGCGTACGTTTGGAAAGGAAATAATTACTCTTCTTAAGGAGACCGAAGTAACATTTTTCATTGGATAGGCTTAAGAGGCTTAGAATATGAATTCCCGTGGTTCCAAAGGTATTTCCATTTCAAATGTTAAAATAAATTCATTATTCAATATCTCTCGAACATTTACTTAATGTTTAATCTTCTACACATGAATAACAACTCCTACTAAAATAAAACCCCGCGACAGATTTCTAGTAATTCGATAACTAAAAAGATAAATTTAATTAAGTGAAGGAGTAACATATGAGTTTGAGAAATAATGACATTACTTCTGACCCTTGAATACATGCAAAACAGTTAATTTAACTTATAACAAAAACATTTCTGCATCTGCGTGTTTTCTCTATACTTAAAAATGTTTAAACGAAAATTATGTACATTATTTCAAATGATCATCAAATAAAGTTAACTCTGTGTCTAAAGGAGAGAGCACAATATGCGTTAGTAGATTGCTTTTGTTTATCTATTATCGCACTCTTTGTTATGAAATACACTTCTGTTACTAAATCATTTTTGTATTTTTGTGGAAGATTTACGTCTATGCTTACTTAGATTATTTAACTACTCTACAATCATCATTTACTTTTATAATTTGGATTACATTCCAATAGGAAACTTAACCTGTTAAATTTTCGAACAATAAACTGAAGATATTCTAAATCGAAACGAATTAATCGAAGATTTTTACGGTGATAGAAAATAATATGATTGATAGCTTCAATTAAAGTTAATATTAAATGTATGAAGAAGATAAAGCCAAGTACTATTGATTTTTTAAGCTATTAAGGCAAACAGTTCCGCAAATAAAAAATATTTTAAATAAGCGAAAGGATAGAATAAAATTAAATAATAAGCACCATATTGCTTAAAGTTTTTTGCCCCAAATGTATTCCTTCAGCTGTCATTTTCCGGAAGATATCTCAATCCTTAAAATGCGTGTCTCATAAAACAAAAATTTGATTCGGATCTGAACTACTCGATTACAACCGCCATTTGAAAAAAAAGGAGAAAACAGCTTAAGGGATTGAGGAAAGAAAGACGAGGAATTAAAATAAGCCTCGCATTTGAAAAAAAGGCAAAAGCGAAGGAATGAGATATCTCTAAATTCACGCATAAGCGATCTTCCGCTTAAAATGAGAAGAGGGCACCTATATCCTTCCCGACATTTCTTCCTTCGGATGACCACTTATTTAACTCGGTTAAACTTTGGCGTCTCAACTATGGTAGGCGATAGAGGAAACGCCATCTTTTTTCACCCCTTGACGCCACTTCCGTCTTCCATTTTATCTCCACCCCCATATCTGAAGAAGAACCACTCAAGCACGCTGCCTCTCTTTCTCCGACCCTCTCACGAATAACGCAAAACGATTTGTGAATACGCGTGGAATTTCCAAAAGATACGTCAAAATGTAGGGAATAAGAGAGTGTCGCTCGAGATTTTTAAAATGGGATCAGAGACGGTTTTGTCTGTAGAATTGCCCTCTATTAATGGAAGAGTCGCAATGAGGATGAGGCAGTAATCGATGAATGAGAATCGTTTGGAGAATATTTAGCCAAAGGAAGAAAAAGTCGATGGTTTTAAACGAAAAATAACCACAATTTAAATGGTGCGTATAATATTTATAGGCATAGAAAAGTTATGATCTATAAAATATCAAACTATGAATGATGTCAACTTACCAATGAATTCTATGCTTGTGATTAAACTAAATGTTGAAAGCAATTGATGATATTCGAGTTTGAACATGTGTAAAATATAGATGGAAAAAACATAGAAAGTAGGTGATTATAATAATTCGTTATGGGTAACTTATGGTGCCAATGATTTGTAATAGTCCAGATATGCTGTTAACCAAGCTGCGTTGATATTTTATTTCAATTCGCATGATGATAATTATGATGCATTTTATATTAATATCACACATTACATATCTCATTCAATATGTTGGGTATTTTGAGGATAAGTTATGTAAATAAAAATTGAAAGGATATGCTATTGTACCTATTCCATTCGATTTGATCATTTTTATAAAAAAATGAGAAGCTAATAAATGTTTCTCTAAATCTTACTCTATTTTATTTTGTAGAGCGGAAGGTAAAAATAAATATTAATTCGCAATTATTTACAACGTTGAATTCCTATTTATCTCCACGTTTCCAGAAAAATTTTATTTCTAATTTGGCTCTTTTTCAGATAACAGAATAATAATTATTATTATGGATCCGATAAAACTGAGGTAAATAAATTCTTAGAGTAATTTTGTTATAGAGAAATAGTTGAATTACCTATTATTTAGTTTTCTACCGAGGATTCGTTTACAAAACGGAGGCAATTGAAGAGGTTTGATTCGTAAACTGAAAATACCTCTATTCAAGGACTATTAACATTATGTGTGCTGCATTGGTATTTACATAGTCATTTCCGAAGGGTACAGTTCATTCGTCGGAAATAACTTAAGTTTTCTCCATTAGCGCACATCGAGATTGCAATCGGTCGACAAAGATAGTACTACTAAACACAGTGACCTTAATATCACGAGGCAGTAACATCACGTACTCATTTCGAATTGTTGGAGGTTTGCTCACAGCACTCCATGCACAACTTCCGCTATATCAATATAAGGCACGGGATTTTATGAAGTGATCTTGAATAAAAAATAAAGGGAAGCTCGGAGACGATTTAAGGTTAAAGCGATCAAATTCATTGGGAGAAACCTCAAATGTCGTAATGTTTGCCTCTTTGCTCTGGCTTCGTGAACTCTGGAATGATGATTGGTGTCCTCTTTCCTTAATCCAGTCGTTATTAGAAATCGAGAATAAAGCCAAATATTGTAAAATCAAATTATTAAAGATAACTTAATTATCTTTCTTGAGATATCGATGATAATGTTATTTTATGTGTAAATAAACGTTCCATGCACTTTGAAAATGATAATCTTACATCATTTAATGATTCATAAATTATTTTTCGGTGATACTTTCAATGCATGAACTTTATTCTCATCTGGTTAAATCATTAGACAAATGAAGGTAGTTGTCGAGGCTGCTACGTTTAAATAAAGATTTCTAAATCCTGAACAATTTTTTCTAAAGATACCTTCATTAATTCAGCATTCCTGTTCTTTACAATTAATTCAGAGTTCCTTCTCAGTTTTGTATCTTTCCTAAGAGAGCACAATTTCAATCTTCGAATCAAGGTTTCGTGTATACACCATCCAGCTGTAAAGAGATATAACGAAGCTTAACAAAAATGTTCCCTCAATTTAAATCCCGGCCAAAATAGTAACCCTACAGGAGTCCCACATTCACCTCTCCCTGATGTTTCTAGGCCCCCTAACTCCTAAGGCAACGTCTCCCCTTCTGTGTCTACAATAGACTTCCGCCCTTCCTCTCTCCCCTACCCTATTATATCCTCCCCTTGCCGTCCACTATTGGAGAGTACTACGTGTGACTCAGCGGATCAATTATGGAAGATGCCCTTGGGATGGGGTTTAATTCATGGGTAGGAGAGGGGTGGTTGCTCGCGTGGGGATAGAAGAGTTCGGACAAGTTGCGCCAGAGAGCGAAGGCTGCTAAAAGGAAGGAACGCAAGTACAAAAGGTTAGAATAAAAGATGGGGCGAAAGGAAGAATATTGCATTCCGTGCACAAGTCTGTGGCGGCCAGGGTTATCTGAAGTCGAATCCTCGCGACGGCATATTCTTAGATGACTAGCAAAGATAGAGATCCTGACATTTGACTGGGACGCCATAATCTTTTCCTATTTGTCGGGTATGATTTCCCGTGGGGTGGCCGAGAGCACTTGTTCGAAATAGATACGGATACGCAAACAAAAGTCGACCCGGATATAATCCACTGGTGCGATTAGAGATCGGAAGATATGGACCCTTTATCTCTTTTCAAATGGAGTCTGAAGATGGTTCTCATAAAAAGGAAAATCACGACATCTCGAGGGGTAACTAGCAGCATCTGTTAAGAAGAAAATGCGATTCGGTTAAGGAAATTAAGAGAAAAATATTTGCCTATAGATTCAGAAACAAGCGATGTGTATTGTAACCGAACTATGATTGAATGATTGTGAGGAATAATAGCAAATAATCCTTGAATCCTCAAATAGACAAAATCATTGAAAGTTTCTACGGAAGGACTAGGACAAGCTTTGTACACAATGTAAAGCGATGATGAAACCGATTATAGAAAATCTTTCCGATCAATATTCACAAAAAGATATACGAATCATTTATGGGTTCATTCCTTCACAGCCATCTCAACGCATTCGGAGTCGATAAAGACGATAGCAAAGGAAAGAAGAAACAGATGAAATTATATCGAAATTTATATCAATTCGGAAAAAGAAACTAGCGTGTATCCTCAAAATATATAAATAATATCCGTTACAAGTCATAATTTTAGATTTCCCTTCTGAAATTCAACCGCGTGCCTTAAATATTACCGGGAAATGAGTTCCCCATGACCTTTCGCTCGTTTTAAACACGAAACAACTATTTGCGGTCGAAAACGATTATTCACTGGTGAGTATACTTAAGTGAGGCAAAAATTCCTCGTCATTCAGAGATATTTGTCCTTATCTTTCCCAGTAATTTTAAGGGAATGTTTTCAGGAAGGTTTAGTATACCGTGACATAAAAAGAAGAGTATTCAAAGTAAAAGAAGGGGAAGAAGAAGCTTAGGTCTCAGATCGATATCCGGCGAGGAAGGAGGTTGTGCTTCATAGGGAAAAAGGCTCTGCCAAGTCATGAATCGTGAAAATATGGACAATAGAGGCAATTGAAGATAATCAGCACACCCAACATACGTCAGTAACGGAGGAGTTGAATTTCTTAGTAATTTCCAAATCGATTTCTTAGAATCGTGATATAAAATTAAATAAGATTTATATTCCTAATATTTTGTTAAGAGTATTACGGACGGCCATGTTTCAATTTACAGTATGAAAAAAGAACGTTAAAATTCTGTTTCGGAAATGAAGAGTTTGATAATTTTCTTTCTAAGAATTAAATTTCAATATAAACATAGCAAAGCGCTCAATAAAATATTTCTGAATTTTAAAATTAAATTTTACATTATCAAATTCATTCCTTTTACTTCGATATTATCAAAATAAAGATAATACAGGAAGAAAAGTATGTATCGAAACCGCGATCTCTAACCAAAGAGACTATTCATCTGTTATGAAATAGTATACGTAAAACAACAATGAGAACTTCAACGGATCAAACTAAGACTAAAATATATTGCGAAAATGCATGAAATATACTCAGAAATATGTACTAATAACGATAAGTGGCTTCAATGCTCATAAAAATAGGGTACTTTTAAAGATTAAAGAGATACGATACCAATCAGGAGACAATGCAGCGGTTTCATTAAAAAGCGTGCTAAGCTGCCTGTTTTATAAAAGACATTATTTTCGTAACCGTGAGAAAACGAGTTTAAAATTAACTAAATTGCTTCATTTTTAGCGGAGAAAAAACTCGTTCCCTTTCCGAGGTAGCCACGGGATCCAAAATAGAACGCGAAGAACTTTTTCCCCATAGAATTCCCGGAGTAGGGGAACTAGGATTAACTCTCCCCGAATTTCTCCGTAGTACGCGTCCATGTTCTTGCAAGAAACGAGCACCTCATCCCCTCCGTGTTCTCGCACGAATTTGCCTGCATTTTTATTAACGCAGGCTACACTTAAAAATGTTATTGTTCTTGAGAGATCCCACCCTCCGATGAAAAAAAAGATCCCCATACATTTTCATTTGTTTCTCGCTCTCTCATCAGCACGAATTGCGCACCTTGTCACACATAAAAAAATAACTGTTCGCGGGTTTTGCGAAACTTTTTATTTCAGTATATTCTTTCGGGAATTTGTTTTTCGTTCCCTTTAATCTGTACCTGGTCCAACCTCGCTCTCTTTCCTTCGAGCCATCTCCCAGACTAAACACACAACCCCATCTGCTTGTTTATGTTGATAATATTTTTTGCTTTTTTATCTTCGTTGGAATTGCAACATCGCTTTCGACGTACTTGACGCTTCTTCCGGTTGAATGCGTTTGTACAGACGTGTTGGCTCACACGTGCGGAGGGAAATTAAAAGAGAAGGGAAAATCGAAAAGAGATGGAGTAAAAATTAACACGCTAACGGGGGTTTTACGTTTCGAATAAATAATCTGGATGAAAAGAATCATTATGGCGCTTAAAATTTAAAAAGTGGCGAGTTGCTGAAGGGTTAGGAAAAGATGTCCAAATAGATTTGTATGTTTACTCCACACGCTTCGTTATTTTTTTGGCTTTCTATTACGGGCGTTTGAGGAAAAAGGAATTACAAAATGAACCTTCGGGATGAAAAATACAAAATGTCGGCGAAGGATGAGAGGTTTAGGAATGTTTGGAGAGAAAGGGTTAGCAAATTCACTCGCGGTGCAAGTTGAATTCTTTCCAAATGAATGCACGAAGAGCGGGACGGTTGATTAAAAACTTGGCGCCGAGGAAAAAAGGAACGAAGTGCGAAGAACATCTGCAGCATGCAAATATGTTCACGGAACAGTTCCGGGCGTAGTTTCAATATCTAGGATTTTTACCGTTAAAAGAGATCAAAAATCCATAGGAAGTTTCTCTCAAACTTCATGATTCATATTGTCGATCGATGTGGTGTCATTAAATCCATAGAGTCTCATTTTGCTCATGAGTTATAAAAATGACATTCTCTGTCTACACGTTAAAGGATTAATAACCAGCTATCCATCCACCTCCCCTGGCAACGTGTTTGGGGAGAATGATTTAACTTCCATCTAGTGCACATGGCGAAGGAATTGCCGGTCAATTATTTATTTTCCTTTTTTCGTTCCATCGTAGAAATCGATTCGCTAATTCCGGCAAGAGACATTAACTCCATTAGTACGGGAAGAATGAGGGTGCCTGGAGTTTTGACGGGACGAAAGATAATTGAAAAATAACACTTCCATTAATTTTCGCAAAGATATAAACTGGGAAAGGTTACTAATTTATGTAGCCAATATATCAGCCCCTCTCGGTAGAAAAAAAATTAAATGAAACGGCGATCAGAAACCATCCTTCTCCACATCCAATTCGGAAAATTGCCCAAACGGAGAAATAAAAAGGGAAAAAGAATGGACGGATTTATGGAAACAAAATTAACCGCTTTAACAGGAAAAAGCTGAATCGAAGACAAAAACGCCTGTAAATTAAAACGAAGGAATCCGAAGGAAATCAATGCAGCACGGTGACATATGGCTTGGCCCATATATCTTTCCCACATGTGCCTCGGTATCTCCGCCATTCCCTTTGACCCGCCATCCAGTACTTTCTCATTCTCATAATGATCATTTTTCCAGGCGAAAAAAGAGGGTAACGAATCCTTCATTTCTATTTCACCTTCGACCAGTTTGTCACGGAAAAATAACACGACTTCAGGATTTCCCTGAGCATTTCCCAGAATGATAGATCCACGGCATGTTTAATTAGAGCTTCGTACTCTATTCTCCGGAAGGCACGGTGGGATGAGGTGGCGCGCAAAAACAATTATTCTTCGACTCTACCCACCTCCTCAACCCTTCTTCGTCCTCATTTAGCTTCTAAGGCACCACTTCATACTTCTAACCATCTCACCTGCTTTTTCACCCGTAGCCACAGCTTTTAATTTAATGCATATCCGTTGCCATTCATCATCTCGGTTTCATCCAGCTTCCCCGTCTACCTTCTTCTCCGTCTTAGAACTCCATTCTTCCCCTTGCACCCCTCACTAGCGCACATACGATGGTTTTCCCACACGGCCTTTGTTTAAGTCATTGCTTTGCCCCACAGAACCCTAGGTGGCGGTTGGAAAGATGTCGCCCTCAAGAAAGGAAGGGACGTGCAAGAGACGATATTAGGAAGAGGGACGTATTCTGGGATAACGCATGTCTATCATAAGTATAGAAATGTATAATAAAGATTGTGAATAAATAGAGACATTCGCGTAAAGTAAAGCGATTGAATTTTAATAAAGACAGAAGAGGTTTAAAGGACCGTTTATTCTTGGAAAATAGTTCGATTTTTATATTTCTTCGTCGCTATGGAGCATTTGTCGTTCCGCGCCTTCTTTACTCTAATTTTTTCGATCTAGAGGAAAGTACGTCAATTACACGGTGCATTAATTGATGTTTGATAAATAGGTCAAGTTGCTGCGGTTCATAATCCGTTGTCGTTGCGTTACGATGGCGTCGATCGATATGTGTGAGGATCGACCTCATGTCGCAATCAAATTGGGAAACCTGGAAAATGTTGCGATGAGAACGTAAATATAGTTTCGCAAATGAGCGTCGGTGAGAATGACACGTGGGTTGGGATTCTACTGTTGAAGAGGGAGTGATCCAAATACGTGCATTTATATATAGCAGGGATGAAGCAATAATAATACCTACAGAATTAAAACGCCTTTCGATATGAGAACACAATTCCAATTATAGAGAAAGAAGACTGTTTTTGAAAGCTCAGGGTTATTCGCTGAAATTAATGCTCTGATGACCGAGTGTACGAATATAATGCGCTGATAAAATTAAACGTGATTCTAATGATAAGTTACACTTTTGAATATATATAGGTAGAATTGGAATAGTGATTCTTTTTCAGAATAATTTTTAATTTTTTATGTCAAAAAGATACAGCTTGGGAATTCAGTTGCATAGTTACTCGCTTTTTCTTTACAATCTCAAGAATTTCATTATTTCTCACCGTTAGTCACTGACTTCTAATTGAATTTTTGACGTAGCTGTTTTGAAGATTTAAACAATTCAGAATTTTGCCCCATGAGCACCATTAAGTTTCAGGTCAAAATGTTTCAAAGATATGAAATATATATTTCGTGTGACATATAAATATAACCTTGATGAAATATTAAAATAATAATAATTCTGAAATGGTATGACATTGAAAACTATAATAATAATTTTATCGGAAGAATTTTATTGACTATATTGGATGGAAGTGACTTATGAGATAATACTAATCATCATCAGATTATTAAATGTCATATTAAAGGCGAGTTCACAAACAAAGTAAATTGGATTATGAGGGAATTATGGCTTCTTGATAAAGCAGAAAAGAACGATAAGACTGTGTCGAGAGTGAAAGGTGATTCACTAAAATACGAAAAGAGAGGAGTATGGTAATGAAAAAGAAGGTAAAAGGTGCCTGCTCACACACCACAGGACAAGAAGTAGAGGATGAGAATTTGAAAGGAAGGGTTGGGTCAGACCCGCAAGGGATACAACTGGGAACGTCCCTGCATGAGAAATAAAAAGAGAGCAGTGCAAAGCCCTCACTAATGAACTCCCAGAATTTGTCTCTCATTTCCACATTCCCCAACTCTAAAAATTCTCCTCCCTCCACAACCCATACTATCACGTGGAACTACTGTCCGCCTCCAATCCCGTTCTTTCCTCGTGCATTCTTTTTCGCTTCTATCCTTTCTTTTCTTTCAGTTTTACTTTACCATGCTTTTTTGGGGCGCCCACTCGAAAGATAAAAAATCCGCCATCTTGCACACGTGGCACCGCGTGCAAAGCTTCAAGATGGCGCCCTACTCTCACTCGACGTCTTTCGCCTCTCCTTTTTACTACTATGCGGAGGATCGAGGTTGGGACAGAAGAAAGGAAGGAGAGATAAAAGGAGAGGCAAAAGAAGTAAAAGGAGAAAGCTACGACCTGAATACGGAAGTGCCTTCCGGAGGAGTGACTCCTACCTCTCCACTTGGACACTTGGCTTGTCTTCTCGCGCAAACCTCCTCATCCTCCCCTGTATTTCTCCTCCCTTTAAGTCCCTGCGACACTTTCGTCCCTCCGCAACACCCAGCGACGGAATACATGTGCGTCATCGCTCTTCAATGGCGAAAGGGGGAAGAAAAAATCGAAACAAAGGATAGAAGGGGGCCACGCGTTTCTAGTGAGGGGTTCAGATAGCGTCCAAATTTTGACGTCGGTATTGAAGCAGGAGTTTATTTTCGGTGGTAAACGGAGAGAATAATAGGGAAGGTCATGGAGATGAAGCAGAATGAAATGCCATGGAGGAGTTTTAATGAATGGAAAGGGTGCATGCGACTGATCTTGCTCGCAAAGGATTGATTGCCATGACGACTATACCCAGAGAGAATTTTTAAAAAATTAAACCTTTTATCATTTATATAAATATTAGTTTTGAGCAATCGGCATTTATTTTCTTACAAAATCAGTCCAAGAAACAAATATATGCATATATCAATATTTAAATGAGTTTTACGTCGATATGTGATCCAATCAATCAACTGCATATCAATGCATTTTAAATACTTCGTTAAAAAATATTCCGTGACTATCATATCATAAAAAATTCGTTATAATTTTATTAAAGAGTGATGGTAATAGAAAATCTCTGTTCATAGGTAAAAGTTTTCAAATTTTTTCAAGAGTTTTAATCCATTTTAAATAAGTTAATAAAATATGTATTTTACTAAAAGACAATCCAAGATCTCAGATGTTATAAATTTATGTCAGATTAATACATTTCCACCACAGTGTCCCACTAGGTTTTGTTGTCAAATGAACTTTAACATCCGCTAAGAGATTCAATAACTAGAACTTAAAGAATGAGGTAGCATTCTTCTATACAAAAATACATCTTGATATTTTTAGAAAAATAAATTGCGACTTAGTAAGTATTATATTCCGTAATGTGAGCTACATAAAGAATTTTCTTTGTGCATTATTTACAGAAGGTAGTTAACTTTATAAAAAGTTCAGTATATCACATTTAAGGCAGAAACGATGTTGACGAATGAAATCGAGCAATTTATTTCTTATCGAGCGTAAGAATCTAAATTTTTCGGCAGTTACTGGGGGCGATAAGACAACAATCAAAATGGAACTATACGCCCGAGGGCGATAAGAAAACACAGCCAAAGTTAGGGCAAAAATGGGGTTCTTAACCGATATAAGGAAAGCATTGCCTCCTTCAATCGTTTTACAGCCTTCTTTTACGACCGATCTTTAGGAAACCGTTCTCACGTAGCTACGGTATAATCAAGTAGGCATCCACGAATTCCTCACATCAACTTGCCTTTCTGGATCTCACATATCACAAACAGTAAACTTTTTCGAGATGCTTTAATGGCAGTTCGAAAGAAATTCTCTCACGAACAGTAATCGGACGAACCGATAAGGCGGTTGTAATCGCAAGATTAGCTTCTGATGGAAAAAAGGATGCGACACCGGTTTATTGGCATCTTCTATATAGGTCGGCGAGATCGGGGATGTGGAGAAAAAAGCGAAAACCGATAAAAAAGATTTCGGGCGTTAGGAAAATCGCATTGTTGTTGTAAGAATTCGAGGAGCGAAGGTCACGAGGGCCGACTTCCCTCCGGCAAATTCACAGGATCGATGGCAAAATCAATGCATTAGTGGATCTTTTCCATTCAGCCTTTTTTCTGGGCTGTCATCTCGTGCCTTATACACTCGTCTACGAATTCCTGCCTCTTTTTCGGGCCCAAAAAACGCACTGTCATCGCATAAAGTCATTTAATCTCCCCTCCATACGAACAGATTCACCGCAAATAAAGCTCGTTGACCCTTCACTCGCGCCACTCCAAGACGCTTTGAATTATACATTGCAGATCTGGAGAAGTGAAGAATAAGTATGGCGATCTTCGGACATCTGCATCACATTCAAGTAATTCAGGCGGACGAATATGAAATATCGTATACGGTCAATTGATTCTATTTTAATTGCGAAGGAGTGAAGTCATAGTCCACATTGGCTATACTTCATGTTTAGCTGGTGTTATCAATTTATTTATCTTTTTTTATTTCAAAAAGAACGTATCTTTTTTCAAGGAATCGTATCAATGAAGATGATGGGAATGAAATATTTGAAAGAAGTCTGTGATGAGTCGAGTACGTATTTTGAACTAAATTTCAAATGCGAGTCTTTAATGTGAAATGTGTTTTTAGGCAATTGCATATTCTTCTGTTAAATTAAAGTCATTCATGTAATGAAATCGGACTTTATGAAAGGATTAAAGTATTTAATTTTTTAAATCAATCCGAGAATATTCGATCCCGATTAGTTAATGAAAGCAAGAAATTCAAATATTGTTTCATATATAATAAGAACGTAGAGGTTAATTTTTTCAATCCAAAACTATATTTTCATTTATATGCTTTGTTACCGATTAGTGTTGGAAGAGTCTCTCTCGAGGATAGTGAACAACTACAGCTCGTTTTCATCGGATGAGCTAATAAAGAAACAAGTTCGACAAAAGGACACTTGTACCGAAATCACCAAGAACGCGAGAAATAGCTTGGTGCGCAGGTTTCGAGTAAAAGCCTTAAAAACAACATTGAGAAGTTCATGCACAGCCGATGAAAAAATAGGTTGGAATCGAGGGGACGTTTGAAATGGGTTAGCGTGGGAAGGAGAGTGTGCAATACGGATCGATGGAAGGCAAACAAGGGCGGAAGGGATTGTGTAGACGACATTTTCAAGCGATGAGAGAGGTCACAACGATGAGACACGCTTTGGAATGAGAAAAATGTTTTTCGAGAGAAGTGCATTTACTTAGGTCAGTGCGATATGAAAGAAATAATAGGTGGCTTTTAGTATTGGGAACCGAATTTTGATTTGTGAACTCAATGAGGAGTTATTGATTTACGCAATAACTTATTAATCTTAATGACAGTTAACAGCTAGTGATCTTATTTCATTTCGATAAATACAGTGTGATACCAATGATAAAATCGAATTTATTTCAGTATAAGTATATAAAATATCGTTACGTTATATAACTATATATCATAAAGATCGCTTATTAAAATCACTATGCTAACATACGTCGTTTTCCATGTTGGAATGGAGCCTTGGTTTGAGAAAACATAAGCGACGCGTTATTGAGTGTGACATGAGCTGTGCTAGTTATGCAATCATGGAGTGTTCTCAAGTTGCGAATAGCCAAGTTTATGGGAGAGGAGGCAGTTAAACCTTAGTAATGACACGGCAATTTCGAAATTTCGGAGAGACGAAGGCTTTAAATGTAGTACAGAAGGGAAACCACGGTAGAGAGGGAGGTATAATTGTACTTCAGGTGAGTGTGAACCCTCAAGAGAGCAGTGATGATATGTCGCATTAACTTTTTAAATGTAATGCTTCCAAAGAAGTTCAAATTAAATGGATGGGAAAGTTCTACGTAACTCATTTTTTAAATTGCTGATCTTTATCTCTGGCTTCCAGAAGTTTGCGATCTGTAACCATTGAAGAAGTAAGGAATGATAAGGACACTTTTTCCTTGTGCATGCTTGAACTCCCATCCATGAATAACTTTTTACTTGTTCTCGATGACCTCTTGCAGAAGTGAACATTGCCCATCTATACTCAAGAACAAGCGCTTAGTTTAAAGAAATCACAATCAAAGAGGAATTTTAGTGTTTGCTCGTCAAATGGGGCGAATAGTCTCATTCAGAGTAGAAAGATTTAATGACCGATTCACGCTTCGAAAGAATCTTACCTATTGTTTGCAAAAATTACCAAAAAAACAAACATTTTCCTCGAATTCGCTGACCGGTGCCAAATTGAGGCGAAAGCTCTCTCTTTAAACAGAAAACTGTCCCTAAAAATTCCGATGCGTGCGAACGGAAAAGGAAAATCTGCTAAAACAAACCTTGTCGTGGACGTTTTAATTACACCACCCTGCTTGAATATTCATTCCAAATTTGCAATTCCGTCGAGAAAACTGCAATCCCCTCGAGGAACGAAAAATGGAACGTGTGTTCTTCGGAAACAGAAGTAGTGCGTTCAAGAAGATGTCAGAACTTGTTGGATTGAGTTTTGCTACCCAAGTCGTGAGAGGCCAATAGTGCGTTAACCTGTTGAGCTAAGGCCACGGAGTTGACGTGCGTCGCCGATGATGACCGTGTCGGTTTCACGCTTCTCCACATGCGAATACTTGGGGAGCCGTATCTTGCGTCACTATGTTTCCTCGATATAAGTTATCGCACGATATTTTTAGATATTCATGGGAATTTAAGTTGCTAATTAAAAGCAGATAGGAATAAGAAAATTAAAAGATCCTTATCTTATGGAATAATGAATATGCTACTTGATATAACGGAAATATTTAACTCCATTACTACTTTCTGTAGAATAAACTGTGCTCTTTCAATATTGCGTAAATGAAACTTGATTGAATCTAATTTTCGCCTTGTGCAGTTAACTCAATTTCTTAAATGTTTTCATTTGTTCCCAAAATGTTGAATTTCCGCATAGAATTTACTATGAACAAAAGTTGAATTGATATTTGTAGATGAAAGTTTATGCGAAAAGACTTTCTTTGGTGTTATCCCAAAAAAAAATAAATTGTACCGATCCAAATCATATTGACAGTAGTGCCAAAGGGGACTATAGCATAATAAAAGAGGAGGAGAAAGGGTGTGAAATTTAAAAGGTTCCATGGAAATGAACGGTAACAGCGAATCACTTCTTCAGGATCACTGCCAAATTCAATCAAAAGCCCGCTGCTGAAAAACTTTCCCCATCTCGATTAAAACCCTCTGGCGGGAGAAGGGAGAAACAAAAGTTTCGTCAGGAGCGCAAATCTGCATTGTATAAAATTCCTTTTTTCCATCCATCGTTTGCGCGGATTCCAAAGGCCCTCTACAGTATCTCATTCCCTCATGTCCTTAATCGACCACTTACTGTCCACCGGAAGGAGTTCAACTGCATGCGGTAAAATCGTTATTTATTTGGTTTCACAGATTCTAAAACCGTAATTCACCTCTAAAATCAGCAAACAAATTCAGTGACGGTGAGATGAGAGTATTCCGCAGTTACACGACTTCTTCACAACCTTTCAAATGTTATGCCAAAATGCGTCTAAACAGTATGTTGGGAAATTTTCATTTAGAAAGCGTATCTCCCTTTTAAAATCGCTATCGAAATCCCTATCGATATGGATCGAAAGCTTCACAACAAATAGAAAAGTTTCCTCTTTTGTGCGACTCATCCCCGGTTCGTTTATTTAACGAAGGATCGCTCGCACCGAAATGCAATATTAGATCTCTCGCTTGGATTAGAGAAGCTTTCTGGAATGGAATAGAAGTTCTAAATTCCAACGACTCACTCAATTAGAGTGTAAAAAATGAAGCGTCCCATCTTCCGAACAAACACGTCCGTGATTTTCTCTCTCAATACTTCCGACTATTTGATTGGGTAAACGTAGAGAAGGGAAGCGAGTTAGGAAAACATAAGAGAGAACTACGTTTTTCGCCAAATTAAGCGTGGCGGAGTGCGCCTCGTGCCTTTTCAAACGTACACGCACGCTTAGACAAAAATTTCGGAAACAATTCATTTGGGCACAATCGAGAAGGGTTTCTTTTTTTGGAGAAAGGGTTGATGGAGAAAGAGCGTGAAAGAGACGGTATGAGGAGCGAACAGAAGAATCCGCGGACACGCGGCATTCAACAAAAGCGTCATTTCGTTCGTCTGCCTGCCGATAGGTGGGGAAACTGCGCCCGTTGATTAGACTGCATTGTTGCCGGGAATGGCTTAGCGTGGATATTGAGTTGGGTAGATGGAATCTGTTGAGTGCGGAGGGAAAAAAGAGAGATATTACCACCACCCCCTGCTAACCATCTACTCCATCTATTCTCGTTTGCTCAGCTATGATGAAGTTGTTTCAAAACTTGCACTCGTTTTATAGCTTTCGTGGAATTTTCACTCCCTTTTCGGTTTAATTTCGTCGGTGGAGAACCAATTAAAAAAATCTCAGCGGAAACCTCTTCCGTCAGATGTGTATTGGCGAACAATATAACGGGGACTGCATTATAAAAATAAAATAGCGGGAGGAAAAAATAGAAGGGTTTAATGGCGTTGTCAGTCACATTCGTGGGGAATCACAGGTGAAGAGGGGAGGGCTTCCATTTCTTGAATTAATAATGAGTCACGCCTTAGCGATGAGGATTCCTCTTTATTACTGCTCTTCCATTTAAAGATAGTCGCACCAAGATTTGAAAAGGCAACAGCGATTGATTGTAGCATTATTTCTTTGCGCATTAATTCTAAAGGGTTAATTATAGAAGGGAATAAATAGTAGTAAATTATTTTAGTCGCACGCTTGAATACGACTTCTAAACATTTAATGACCCAAAAATCAATTAATAGTGATTTTGTAAACCTTGAATATTGAGAGAAATCCGCAAAATTCGTTTTTTAAATTAAATACGTGAATTTATGTTCTTTTTCGGCTAAATTAGCACCATAAAATTACCATTGTTCAGTATACCAATTACCATGCCAAGTGTTTTATATCAATTTGCAACTTTTATATATTTATAAAAACCTTTATTAAGATTTATCGATTGGGTCGTTCTCTTCAAAAATTGAAATTCGAATTCTGAGATTTACGATTTAAGGCGTAGAATTACTCCAACAACTATATCTCACATTTGTAGATCATAAGTTAATCCTTTCACGAAAGCGTCAGTTTGAATGAGCGGTAAACTGGGAAGTACTCGGCCCTGTGATAAACACCACTATCTATTATCTCAGAAGGAATTATTCTATTCGAGGCGTAATTTTTCCGTATCCTTGGTGATATATTTCAACTCATATACGTACGGGTCAAAATTATACCATCAGCAGAACTTTTTCTAGGTTAGGTACCTCCATAAATTCTCAATGATCTGTGCAACCGTTGATGTGTTCCTATACTCTTTGTACTTTAATCTGCAGGGAAAGAAGCTTTGAGAGGATACTCGAGTGAAATACGAACGAGAAGGGGTTTTCAAATTTCCTCCGTTTCTATAATCAAAAAGTATAAAAAAACCAATTTATTTTCGAATAAAAAGTGGGGAGTTCGAGAACGGTGAAAATAAACAGGATGGATGAGTTTTTCCTATGGTGACTCGAGGTAGATCAAGTGGAGACACGCAATGTCGAGGGAGTTTAGGAAAAAGGGTGCATTGGTCTGCTTTTTTCCCCCTCTGGTGGTGTTTGGGTTCTTATGCGTCAGTGGAGGCCACTTGACTGTGAGACTCTCTCTACGATACCTTTAACAAAAGAGACGCGGATGTATTGTTTACATAGCGATACACCAATGGCCAGGAGTTCATTTGATAGGGCCTTAATCTCCTCTAAATGAATCGGGGATGTAATCCGTTCCTTTCACACCGCCTCTTTCAGTTGACTTTGCAGAAGAGGATTTTTGGTATTTCTGCCGTTAACGAGTTGGTCCTCCCACTTTGTTCGGACATCTATGCAAGTAGGAAATTATCGTCCATGTTGATCTATTTATCTCCGCTTGTACTACCACTTGTTGGTTGACGACGGTGTATTTGGAGAATTGAGTAAAGAGAGCTGTGTAATTACAGGAAGATAGACAAACATCAATATCCTAACTCTTGCTTCTCAAAACTATAGAGTGCATTGTAGTCGAGGCCGTCAACGTATGCGGACATCAACGCAATCTTATCGTTGATTTAAACTACTTTCGGAAACTTCGTTTACATTCGACTATTTGACTGTTTGGTATACATTCGATCTAAGCTGCGTAGTGCCTATGAAAATGTTCATCATTTAGGATGAACTGGTTTGAATATTCGTCCATTATTTGTCGACTGACGGTAAATTTCGCATCACTTCAGAGACTTTGAAGTAAAACATACTAAATATGGCTCTTTCAGCATATGATTTAATTAAATATTTCTTTAAGGTATAGTTATGAAATAAGATCTATACGAAATAATTAAAAATATTGATGGTGCTCAGGTACAGCAAGTAAAAAATGAATTTAAAAGTAGAGTGAAAACTTAAATCAAAGATTTTTGAATCTTATTTAAATCATGCTGTTATAGTAAACTTTTAATCAATTTAGTAAGTCTGCTGTTATTATACCCTAAAATTTATGATATGACTCTGGAATATTGTCTTGATCAAACTACCGATCATTGGAAATTATGAAACTCAGGAGCATTTAGAACGATTTCCTTTTGCAGGAAAAATCCTTTCATTTGATACACACATTACGTCACAGCTTAAACATGAGTAAAAATAGTTTGTTTGAATTCAAACGTTGCAAAGAGAAATTCCAGGGCAAAGCAATGCTTCGATTGGCGAGAGACATGGAATATCGCACTCACCAGCACAATAAAATGGTTACACTTTAAGCCCTTCATCCACTTCCATTTTTATGCAATGCTCGACGTCAAAGAGCACTTTGAGCTAAGATTTTTTATTTCAATTACTGTAATTAACGGGGCGTTTTGAGGGGTTAATTAATAGAACTGTTCCGGCAGAGGTCATTGGGACAGATGTTGTTTAATCTGTCAACTGCCAAAACGACATTTAGAATGGCCATGGGGTCTCCGAAAGTACGGCAGAGTGGATAGTTAATCACGGGAAAGCAGGCGTGCGTGACATCTCCCCTCGCTTTATTTACTCTAATCTTTGCACCAATCTGTGGTGCCTCTATTTTTATTCATCGAGCCTAAGTAGTTTGTTTTTATTCTCTTTACCAAATTTCGAAGATTTTAAGCCAGTGGGATTATTCAAAGTCCATTGCATTATTTCCTTTTCAGAGAATCTATCTGCTTCTTTTCATGTTAAATTTGAGAGGCGTCAATCGAATTGAATGGGCATGAAACAGAAAAAGTACTAAAGTGAACTGCGTTAAAATAGAGATTTGATGCTGGAAGAAATTTAGCTCAGTTTACATGATAAAATATTCTCCCTGTTAATTAATCTCCTGAATTTTTATAATATGGTGTTTTAATATTTTCCGGTTTCCTACGATAGATCTGCATTTAGAATTTAAAAACATCGTATTGAACACATTTCCAAATTTTCTGAACTTAAAAGTTGAAAAAGGAAATGAAAAATGATAAAAATAAGTCAAAATTGAGGTATCTGTGCAGAAATTCTTGATTTCTTTGGATGAAGACTACTATAACTATAGAATGACTTTCTTAAATTTTTTATGTTTAGCAATAAAAGAAGTGTTTTAATTTAATATTGTCAGCCGTCAAAATTTGTGATTAAAATGTTAAAACTATTTTCGCTCTGAGCATACATTCTAAATACTCATAAATCTTGCCCTAAGTTGTATTATCAATGAAATAAATAAATAATTTAAATGTGAAATTTATGAATTTTCAATCGTAAAATTCTGTTTCAAAAATATAACATGTCCTTGTTTCCTATTAATACTCATCACAGGATAAAATCCATCTCCTAATTCATTTATTTATAATTCTTCGAACTCAGGTAACATTGAAATGAAATGTTTAGGTTATCTGCCATATATTTCTAAAAATGAAAACCTAGTGTTAACCATAAGTAAGCATTTATTATTTTCAATAGCGAATGGGACCTTTTAGAGTTGAATTTATCCCTAAATCAGTCAGAGACAGACGCTATAAATCTCACACCTCAGTTCACATATATCTCGGACCCAAAATTTAATCACACGACTCATCCGTTTCATTTTCGCTCGAAAAATGAACTTCCGAGATGCAAAAGGAATGGCACATATATTACGATAGTTGTGCCGAATGCATGGCTTAGTCATATAAATAAAGCAAAACAGACAGATGAATTTCTTTCTCCTCTTGGTAATTGCGCGACGTTCCGTAAAACAAGGACATCATTGCATGGAAGTGACGTAGAAACAATGGGCGTTAACCATAACATATTCGTGTATTTTTTTGAATCCGTCACGGAACGGGAGAATATAAACGCGTTAGTGCAGTTCTGAAAACGTGCTTTTTATTCCGGCGAAACAAGATTGGATGTGTACGGATAACAGCTGGCAATAAAATGGAACCTCGCTTCTGAAAAACTCTGACGAAATCTCTCCCGGACATGTTAACTTGTTATCCAACCCATTCTTTTTAAGTCTATTGGATCTCGCGTATATCTTGAACGAACGGAATTCACCAACCGTTGCAGATTTTTCATTCCCATATTTCTTCTTTTCTAGACTTCGAGGAAAAATCCTGCTTTGTCACGGGGCCTTCTTCATCAATCATTCTCCATTGTGACTAGGGAATGCCGGGAACCGCAGACGCCATCGCCTGCGTCTCGGCCTGGTTTCCCTTGGTCTACTTCCATAGATAAAGCATGTTTCCCTGTTTTACAACGTATCTGAAGGATATATGGAACGATTCGATTTTCAATACTTAAGGTAAGCCTATAAAAATTAAAGAATTATGTGTAGAGAATGAAGGTACCAGATAGAGAGTCTGTGGACCACAGAGAAAATATCGATACTTTATATGCTATAATAGACATTTCGCGATGACGATAATAGTAAGTGGAATGATGTAAATAGCTATGCAATGCTACAAAATGTTCTCTTACGACAGAATAGTTTTTAGAAATAATTTCATCAGTGGCTTAGAAAATTCTAAGCTTATTTGAGTTTCGGGAGTTATACTGTGAAAAACACGATAAAATCAAAGGATATAAAAAACCACTTATTTGAATGCTTTTGATCGTAAGGTACTTTATCTAGCTTAAATTACGCATCTATCTTTTATATAACAATTTCTAAACGGTCCTAGAATAGCGCGAAGATTTAAAATAACCAATTTATAGGTTAATTTGAAGCGATGAAATGAGCTAATCGTATTTCTGTATGTGGCTGAAAATATAAAATTTATGATCGTTTTTTCCCCTTGATCCAAGTTTGCTTCAATCCTGGATTTGCTGGATTTTACAATTTGAGAGGCAGGAAATCGTTAGCTAAATCTCATTTCCGTTTTGTGATAATCGTCGATGCATAACAGAATTATCAGCAAAATTAGCCGAGCCGAGGGGCAAGCAATATCCCCTCAAGCTTTGTACTTAATTACGTCCGAAATAAGATGAGTTTATGATACGTTAATTTAAAATTTCGTAACTCCGACAGGTTGGACCACGAGAAGCATTTTCCTATTATCGTGTTTTATACTTTGCCTTAGGACCAAAGAATGGGTGCGGCTTCCAGCTTCTATTAGGATTTCACTTTGCGCACTACTTATATTTCTTTTAAAATTTTAGCCTTAAAACGATTGAAGCAATTATAAGGAAATCATTATATATAGGGTCACGAAATACCAGATGCGTTTGTGACAGCACCGTTAATAACGGTTAAGAAATCGATTGGTTGTGATAGGAAATGCTTTCGTCGAAGGCATATCCGGCATTTGGAATTGTCCGAAACTTCATTATTGAGGCGTAAGAGGAAGAATTGAAATCCATTTCACGGGAGACCTTTCGGATGGAAGGGTTCGGTTGTTGCTATGGCAATATCGTGACGGCAAATTGAGAGGGGGAATGACATGTTGGATGGGGAATTTCCAATCCCATAACCAGCGTGACTCCTGAATTCGTTATTTTACAAAAGCACGTCAATATTAATTATTTCAAAAATGCAGTTGTAATTGGAAAATGCACACTTCGAGCAAAAAATTAGGGATAAAGATGTCTTTCTATGGAAGGAAAAACTGATTTAAAGACTCCGAGAGTGAATCAAAATATGACAAATACAAAAACCTACTTGACACAACGTATGAGTCAAATATGAGTCATACTCATGATTCCGACTCATACAAAGATACGCGTTTCAAAAAGAAATTTTTATCGAACCAATGTCTCTAACGAAAAATAACGGAGAATTAATACAACTTGCATTCCAAATCGTATGAAGAAGTATACTTTATAGTACATTATGAAGTTTGCAAGTTATATCAATCTGTAAATAACCCAGGAAATATTGTAGGGAAAAAAATACTAGCATATTTTAAGAATTTCATAGTCTCATTATCAAATTCTTAAGGAACCCTTGCGCATTGTAGTTTGAGTGAAATTATTCAGAATACATGAGCAACATTGCTATGTATACAATTATTGCAACTATACATAACTGATCATCTGTATGTGTTAATCCGTCAAAATGATGGAAATTATTACTAATATTACTAGGAGAGTGGTGAAAGAAAATGAGAGTAAGCGTATCCTAAATGCCATGGTCTAATGCAACATACATTCAGTTGGAGGATAGTGAGGAAAATACGACAGGCATAAATTTGTTGAAAAGCATGCCTCCTCGTGGAAATGTAGAGTGGTGGTAAAACAAGAAGGGGGATTTAATTGAAGGTGAGAGGCACCCAGAGAACGCGCGGCCCACCGCTAGGGGCGGATGAGGAATACGCTGCATGAGTCATAGTTGCCGGTGGGATAGTTCGGGGGAAGGATATAAGGGGATAGCGGCAAAAGACTGGTAAAAGCTGTTGGAGGCGTGTGCTGCCTCGAGATAGGGGAAGCTGGATGGCACGGTTTCGAAACCAGGAAATGAGGGTTTCCCTCTTCCACATCTTTCTCCCCATTTCCTCTTTCCCATTATCTCCTCTCCTACATCGAAAACTTCGTCACGTTTCACGTCGATCCCCGGAGCACCTTTCCCCTGCCGCACGCCACTGCCCACGCACCGCCAACGCACGCTTCATCACATGCACGGCCCACGTGCTGCCGTTCGCTGCCGACATGGCGCTGGGGTCGTTTCTCTGGGATTTTTTGAGGTGAGAATATTAACGGAGGCGGTGAGGAAAAGGAGGAGGAAGCGTTCTCCGAGATTAAAAGAGCATCGGAAAAAAGGAGCATTAATCCGAATTTATTGGGTGGAGTTTTGGGGTATTTTTTACGACACAGAGATGCGGAGGTAGCTCGGGTGCCGTAGATGCGAATAAACGATTAATGGCGAATTTAAGGTTTAAAAGTCGGTCGTTTAAATGCAATTACGTGACCAAAACCCGCTTCAATTGGGTATTATCATTGATCTCCGGCAGCAATAATAAAAAGTCTTAAAGCGACCGGAGTTATTACGCGCCATAAAACTCAACTTTAAATGCTTAACTGCTGAGGAAATTGTGGGCGTCCCGTGGAAGCGCGTTTTTAGAGGAGCTAATGACTGCCGGAGATATTGTTCTGATATATGCTCACTCGAAAACCGAATTGGGGAATAATTGAACTGTAATTAATGGGACTTTATGTGAAACTTCGTTTGCTGTTGCTTTTTTACGTCCTTTATCGATGTGTTCGCATTAAGGAAACGCGGTTTTTATAAACGCCTTCAAAATTGACATCGTCCAAAAACAAATAATCGTGAATCAAGTGTATTAGCAGTGAGTTCGGGAATTTTATCGACGCGCTAAAAAATCTTCTATAAAATGCTTTGCTTATATTCTTTATAAGCGACCATAACCCTCAATCACTCACCCTTTTTAAATTAGAAACCCTCCACACGCACCTTGCAGCTACGCTTCATTATGTTGGGAAGCTGTCGCAAACACTTTCGGAAAATAAACGGAGCGTTCCTTCTCGGAATATTGTATCAGAAAAAATAAAAGCCTCGGTTCGAGGACAAATGATACGAAGCATGGGACACGCCGTTTTCATGGTTCTCTTCCCAGAGGACCCCCTCACGCGCCCAAACACGCACTCGCCCCTCCTCGTTAAGTGCCAAACGCACTGCCGACCGATCCTATCTATATGTCACCATCAATCATCTCATCGACCAATCACAGCGCGAGGGGCGCGCCAAGATGGGAGCCCGGATTCCGTAGGTGGAAAAATATCGAACTCCAGAGGACGAAAAATATTTCCCTTTTGGGATATTTCCATTTATTTTCATCCCGTTTTCACCCCTTCTCTACACTTCCCTCGTTACTCATGTTTCCCTAAATCTTCGGAAGCCATGGAAAAGGCCGCACTCCCTCCCACTAATTACGTCGGTGAAAGCGCGAAAAAGTGTCGAGGAGAAGGGTACACCTCTCTCGATGACAAATAAGTTTGCCCACTTAACCCCTTTACCGCCTGCAACAGGTGGAGGACTCTATTTTGTTTATTCACCTGCGTAGATGAACAACAAAAGAGGATTAATAAGAATTGATTTTGATGGCGAAGTAGCTCCGAAGAGAATCCTGTTGCTCGAAAAATGTGGATCTCTGAGAGAATTTGAGGACGTTGTGGAGGAGAAAGTGGATTGAGTTAAAACCTTTGGAACAGCAATTATCGGCAGTGGGTATAGACGGAGCGAAACTGCGCCATGAGATGGCGGACTTATTATCCCACGCATTTCCGATATCACGTTGGTGACCAGGATATTGATTTTGGCTATGAAAATATATTCATTTGCGTATCAAAGTAATGACTTGGAATTATAAGAAATTAGTTAACTCCCGTAGATACCTTATACCTTGAAATGTGAAAAAACCCTAATGATGACCGGTATAACGGTACCATGGTCGTGTATCATAAAGTACTATGTTAGTGTAAGAGCTTCTTTTTTCATTCCTCAATTGTCATTATCGTTTCCTCATTCGAATGCGATATAAATTTCATTCTTTTTCTCTAAACTCATTTTAATTACTTATTATAAATTTTAAGATTTGAATAACCAGATACTAATAATTTTGTTTATATTCTTCAATTAGGACTTCGGTTAGAAATAAGTAATTCGCGTATGATTAATAAAAAGATTCACACAAAACTTTCTGCTATTACTACAAATTATGTTTCATTAACAAATACACGACCGCTTTTTATGATATACGATTAATCGTCATCATCTGGATTAATCGTTGAAACAAGTAGTTTATTTGTTAGTAAAATGTATTTTGTGGTAAAAGTACTAAACTTTATGTGAATCTTCCCATTATGGATTATCACAACATCTCCCATGATTCAAATAAGTTCATTCGCGTATGATTGTTTGATTGATATATTTTCAACCTAATGGACCTTCTAATAGTATATATGCGCTACTGCATTTAAACAAGTGTTCAATACAAACTTATATGGACTGATTCTAATGATCTCGAATCGATTCATTCCATTGCGCTATTACTTTATAAATCTAAAGACCAATTTCAAGTGGAAGACGCTTAGATTACGCGAAAAGAATTTATTTTTCAGGTTTTTAAGGAAACAATGAAGAATACCAACCATTTCATTTTCTCCATTATACCGAAATTTGTTCTTACTTCATTCATTTATAAGAGATTGAAATAAATTTCAATAAATATTTAACAGAGTAGTTGGGCAATCGTCATATTTATTTGGTAACTTTTCAATTCTAATGTTCTCGTTCTGAAGATTGGAATTTATACACTAATGATTTGGATTACAAAATCAATGCTGAACTTATTTACCATGATTTAAATTAAACATCTTAAGATTTCATAATTTTCAGCGCATCTTGGAAATATATATACAAATTCCTACTTTTTTACTTCGCGTAGAACAAGTTATCACCATGGTAATGAAGTTTTGAAGATTTTTGCTCAAAAAAGCAACCAAAAAATATTTTCTAAGTTTTGCAAAATTAAGTAAGAGAGAGAAGTTTTTGGAGTTTAATGTAACAATATTGATACAGTGATGACAGAAAGACCATAAATTGAAGAATTTGCACAAAACACAACTGAAAATTTAGTGAGTAATTAATGCACGGAAGGAAGAGGAAAGACATATCAATTATGCGATTTGAAAGAATTAATATGAAACTATTGTTCAAGATTACTAAGTCCGGTACCATGGCCGCTACTTATGGTGAGGTGTTTTCGTAAGATGGCTTGATAGAATACCTCATTTCGAGCCATCACTGGTTGCGTCGACTTTAGAAAGTATTAATAAGAATTGAATTTCCAGATGAAGAGGCTCAGGTAAACTTGGCGCAAATATTTCACGCGTCTATTATGGGAATTACTTTTCTTCGATTTTCGCAAAACTATTGTCAACATGAAGCATTCACCTAGGAATGATTATCACTAGTAAGAATAAACTAGACAACGATATATCGAATTTAGAAGCTATGAAATCGTTTCCCATAAAGCTAAAGATAGCACTTTCAAGTAGTGACTTTTCCTTGAAACTTATACTTACAACGTTATGAAGCCTCATATTAAATCACATTTAGGAATAGGCTATTACATACTGCAAAAGGAAATTGTGAATATCAATTTGGAGAAGAAAAGGCAGTGTAATAGATTTAAATATGTACAGTATGTACGGAGTGGCATACATTCTTCAAAATACCTGGACTCAAAAATTTTAGATAATCAGCACCAAAAAAACGAGGATTTGATCGATGTCACATTAGTAAAATTTTTTTGCATTTTTAATTTCGCTGGAAAAAGACATTAAACTGTTTTGCAGTTACCTTATATTGTGTAAACACTATACGTTTCTTTTATTTTGGATGACAATTGAGATATTTGTAGATATCAAACCATTTAAAGAGTTCAAAAAAGCATTTTCAGAGAATGTGAATGTGGCTTTAAATAATAACCAATATAATTTAATGAACGGCCATTTTCGGACATGCAGCCATTTTCATTAAACCGAAAGATGGCTACGTGGCTGGTTTCCAAATATAACATAGTTTGTCATATTTTAAAATTTTTCATTTCAGAAGTTGGACAAATAATCCTCGCTGTAAAAATTCAACCGTTTACATCTTCACATTACTCCCATCTCCGACTTAAGATTTCATTCATATTATAAGATTTGGCTCTTAATTTTGGCAGTTGAAATATCAAATTAGATTAATATACAGAAACGTATATTTAACGAATTTCATTCAAGGTAGGAGTTTCAGGGAGAACTTCGATGAAATCATTCCTTGGTTGTACCGAGTTATTAAAATGTCAAACATAGATATCCATGGACAAACAATATGAAAAACACGGGTACTTACTGTGCTGACTAGAGAAGGCGGCAAGGGGTCTGTAGAAAAGCCCAGGGCTAGGAGGTGCAACGCATCCTTCAGTTGGGCTCACCGGCGCCGGAGCCCAATCTCGTGGAGACGCCTGGTACTTTGTCTTCTTGACCATGTAACACCGCGGCATTTTGTCAGTTTTTTCAGAACTTGCGAAGACCCTTTCAGAAGGCGGCAGATTTCCCTCGAACGAAGTCTTTGGCCGACCTTGTCTTCGATGTTTTCCCTATCTCACTCGTCGTAAATGGAGGGAAAGAGGCGAACTTCCGTGACGAAATATATTTCCTGTCAGTTTGGAAGTTTAAGAGAGAAGGCCTTTTATTGGGGATAACTCCCGTGTTTTTCTCCCGCAGTCGTAACTAAGTGTTTGTTCTGCGGATGGGTTGGGGGATGAGAGTCAGTCAGTCAGTCGATAGGCCGATGCTGGGGCGTGGTCCATGGAAGTAGGCGGTGTATATAACTTCCCTGGTCCCCTACACATTCGACTACACCTCCGCGGGGTCTCTTTTAGTCCAGCGGATTGTTGCACAAGAAAAAATCGTGCCACGAGAAGCTGCGTCGAACGCACGTGACACGACGAAGAGTGGGTAAAACTTCGGTGATGGATTTACCTGAAATATTTAAGCGGCAAATTCCATATGGAGAGGAAAATAAACGTCCCTTGGGGAAACAAATTCTGAACAGATGGTTCCCTAAGCGTGCTTCTCCTCCAAAAATTAATTACCTATCGAGACAGTTTTTCTTTTCTTCATCGAATGACAGGGTTATCGTCCTTGATCGTCACCACCCAAAGTCACGAGAGTTCACTGGTTGAGAAAGAAGCGCCTCTGCTGAGCTGCTTCCCTAAATTATCTCCGCCAACGCTCAGCAGATCCCTCGTTATCGGGAGTATTGCGCACGCCGGTGAATAGAAGAATTGCGTCCGGGTAAATCGTAGGAGGGAAAAAAGGGATTTCTATCCCTGCAGCAACAAGTTGACACAATCGACTCAAAACTCCCTCACGCACACATAAAACACTCGCGCATACGAAACTTCAAACGATTTCTGTACGTAATTATGAAGCCCTCTCCCAGCAATTTTTCACGTTTCTTCTTCTGTCCCCTTTTACACACGGATTCCTCTCTTTTTATTGCCTCACGATATTCGGTTCTTGAAAACCCTTCTCCGACTGGAACACTCGTGATTTTCTCTCGGCACGCGAGGGCGCTCTCACGTTTTTTTGACGAAGAGATTTTGTTGCGGGAGTTACACAAAGGGGGAATGAGAAAGAATGAATTAATACGTGGTCACGGGAGAATCGCACGCAGCTACCAAAAGAGATTGTTCTTGCAGAGGGGTGTTTGATTCGTGGGTCAAAAAAATATACCTCAGAGGTTATGGAAGAGTGAGGTTATGCATAAAAACAGCCAGATGCTTTGGGATGTTTTTTATCTTCTTCTCTCCGATTTCCTTCGCTAATAACCGCGGACGCTTTTGTGTTTTGATCTCAGCAGTTTTGGGAGGGATATATTCTCTGCACTTTTATTGTAGAATCCTTCCCTCAGGGAGTTTATTTTTGGCCGAAGAAATGTCTGATTTTTTCTGCGTGATATGGTCTCAGGAGAACACTTTTTGTGTTAGCCGAAAAACAATATCAACTTGGATTAATGAAAAACTCTATTGGTCAAAATTTAATTTCTCGTCAAAAGAACGATTGCTGTCTCTCTTTTTAAAATATACTTCTTTTAAAAATTTAATGAGTCAAGATTATTGCTTTCCAAGTGTTCTTTAAAATTCATCAATGAATATCAATTAGACCAATTTTTTACTCGAAACTAGTATATTCCTTACCCTCAAAATGTTAATAAAATACCCAAATGCTTTTTATACTAATCCTTAACCCTTTTTATATTTAAATTCAATATTAGACTACCTGTTCCTCAAAGTATTGCTTTCGTTCCTCGAAAAAAAGTACGGTAAACAAAGAAGTTATGCTTGAGTTCAGTAAAATCTTGTTTCACGTCTCGAGTATATATCCAAAATCCAAGTATCCTCAATAAATCCCGTTTCAATTTGATGGGATTCACGGAGGAAGTAAAGGAGAATTTTCTTCTTTTATCTTCGTGCAGTCTTTTCTTTGGACGCCGGAACAGTTTAAATAGTGAACCTCAGATTTTTGTCGAAAACCGTCTCTGTATTCACCGCTTCAGCGCCCACCTGTTTGCACCTCTTTCCCTCTCCCCTCTTCTACATACAACAAACTTCGTCCGATACCTTTTTTATTTCCCCATAAACGTAGTCCTTTGCCAACGATCGGAAGTAGCGGTGGGAGTTAAAAAGTAAAGGGATCGATGGTTAATAGCCCTCCCTCGAGGAACCGAAAATAGGGACCGTCACTTCTGTTGACGTTCCTCGATGCCCAAGATGTTCTTCTGCTAATTCCCCTTGGTGCTGCAGATTTCGTCGTGGGAAATCCTCTCCAACGTCTTCTGCTTGCCACTGGGGTTATTAACGCGCCTGAGTGTGGGGAAAATTTCGGGTGCTTGGGTACTTAATGGGCGTGGATCCACAGGTAGGTAGTCATGCAATAATACAACTCTCTTTGTCGAGTGAAGGGATTCGATGGCTTTTTTCTAAATGTGAAGCACTCGGATGAGGAGTCTTTTAGAAACACCGGAGTATTCTGCAACACACGCAAAGGAGGTCGCGTTTTTAAGCGCACGGGCGGTGTTTCCGTGTGAATATCTGAGCCAGTTAACGAAGCCCACGGATCCACAGTTCTCCTCTGAGCTTCGCTGAAAATGTCATTTAAACTACGTCACCAACTCTCCTATCTTTTGACTAAAATATACCACAAATTTTTACACAAAGTTTATATTTCAAGTAAATTCTTAATATCTTTTTCTTATACTTCTACGTATGGCGGGAAGGGGTGTATTGCTATATGTTTCGTTGTTGGTAATTTTTTATCTCACATTTACAGCTTCATCACAGGCTCTTTAGAAACTTCTTTTTTATGTTTGCTGTAAACGGTTCACTTTTTAATTGTCTCTTTCTCTGTCAAAGCGAACAGTAAAAATCCTCTTGAACTATTCAGCAGCGCATCAAAAAATATCAATGGTAAAAGCTTTACGGAAATAAATTCTATTTTGTCGGATTAAAAAAAATCATTTGTCCCTCTCTTTTATTATTCAAAATTTCCAACCTTTTTTTATCCTTCTCTAATCCTTTCTAAAAACTTATTGTAGATGTCGGTTTTTCACAAACCTCTTTCTTTACGGTCGGATCGATTGAACAAAAATATTTCTTTCTCTTTTCCGAATGCCTTCTTCTCTCCAATATAATCTTCCAGCAATCTACACACGGACGCAAACTAACGCGTCATTTCCACTTTCCAGCCCAAAAATATTGACTTCGTGCACCTAGGATGGATCGTTAATGCATCAATGCATTTCAAGTGGAGAATAAAAGAGAGGAAAAGTAGGAAGGAAAAAGATTCGGGGGAAAACAAATCGATATTCAGTAATCTCAGCACCGGAGTAGTTCCACCTACGACGCCAGCGAAATTCGTTTCGACGCCCCTCGGATTGAGCTGATCAAAATCGACGGAAACTCCGGGTGAAATAATTCAACGGCTCTCACCGAATCGAAGACGGAAAAGAGGATTTTCGACAGAGAGTTTCTAACCCCTTCCCGACAGACGAGCAGAAATATTCTTCACACAGAGAGACACAGAAGAGAGAGATCCGCCACCCGTAAAGGGGGAAGACGACTAGAGATAGGTAGAAGTCCAAAGATAGTCGCTGCGGGTGGCTTAGAGGTTAGGAGCAGAGTTGGGTGGTTCGGCCGTCGAGGCTGCTACTAGGTCCGGATGCGGCACCGGCCACCTGTTCCTCCACCGTGGCTTCCTCCGTAGACGCAACAATTGTCCGTGTCGGTAGGGAGCTGCGTCGGGGGTGGGGAGGCATTTCGCGAAAGGAGGGGGGGAGAAATTAGAAAGAGGGAGAGCCTCGTATGAGGAGGATGACGGGATATGAGTGGTGGAGGGGTGGGAGTACTTGCTGCGCCAATCAACAGTTGAAGACGAATGCGGTATCTCTCGATGCTATCTCTTCTTTCACGGGATTCGTCGATCCGAAGGTCCCGCACGCGGTTGACTCCTCTGGAGATATTCTCCCTTGAAGAGAGGCCTATTGTGTGAGGACGGATACCGAAAAGTGCCCCTCGAAGAGAAAGGCCCTTTTTATGGGGTCCGAAGGGAGCGGATGTGGATTTCGTGCAGAAGGGGCCCAGATATCAGATGCGTGTCGTTTGAGATCGACGAAGCGATATACATACATATACATGTGAATGTATGTGTACGTAAGTATATAAAAAAGCGTGTGGTTATCGAACCGCTTCGGCTCGTATCTCAGACACGCTAAGCCTTTTTAGATGCGAAATCTCCCCTTTATTTTGTGCACGCCAGTTCGGAGCAATAAAACACCGACGGATCAAGCCAGGAGAGCGAAAAAGAAAGAAAGAAACTCAGCGGGGGATATTCTGTTTTTCCTCGGTGTGCAAAAGAGCACTTGTTATTTCTTCCCTCCAACAGGTTTCACCCCTACCACTTTGTGCACAGCCAAGGATGTTACACGAATAAGAGGACGTTCATGGTATAGACGCCATGATGGGCTTTACACGGATGATATAATTTGTATCTTTAAAGGTCTTGCATCCAGAGCGTGGGAGACGCCTCATTCGAAGGTGCGGCGAGACTGGAGTTCCTTCTACTGTTCCTCGCTCGTGTTTCTACCACGATAATCACGTTCACTTCCACACGAATGCACTCGAAACAGGGAAATGGAACACTGACAGGTGACGTAACGAGTTCCCTTTAAATTCCTTCTCCGGGATCTGTGACGAAACATTCACCCGTTCAAAGCAGGCCTCCGCCTTACCTTGGAAGAACTGTTTCGATACGTAAACCAGGTCCGGCGTAGCCTCTTCGGAATAGGAGTCCCGTCACACGCCAACCACGTTGCTTCTACAGCTTCTCCACACCACACTTTCTCACTCGATTATACCCCCACTTGTCGAAAAACAAAAACCCCCCCGTTCACAATCCTTTGGGAAGACGTCCACAATTCGGATGCGCAATTCTTCGACCCCTCCCGAACTTAATTTCCCTATAAAATGGTGAGAGTCTTTTTAGCGGGCGATACCCGTCCTCGCACACAGTCTATACGGGGACACCCTCTTGGTGTTGCCTACGCTCGCACGGACGAGGCTTTTACTGGCGCCGTCGTCGCTCGGAGCGGAGGGGGTGTAGGGGAAGGGAGGGCGCGGAGAAGGGTCGGGGCAGATAGGGGGATGAAGAAGGGTCTGCCGTTGGGAGGAGAGGCAAAAGTGGAGACTTTTCAGAGGGAGAAAAAGCATAGACTATGCGGAAGAGATGTTTTGTGAGACAAAAGGGTTTGAGAGGGAGAGTCTGGGAGGAAAAAATACCGGAGAGTAAGGATGATAAAGGAGGGAAAAAAGCAGAAGGGACATCGATATGCGAGGAGAGATATAGAGAACAAAAACATATGAGTTACTATACTTTTGGATCGAGAGAAACGTTAAAGAAAATCTCCCGGTCATATGTCTCTTTCCGAAAGACAGAAGCGAGTCCTTTTTTTCGTAATTGGCGGCGGAGTAAATGTACGGAGGCAAGTAATGCGGAGCAATGTCGGTCTTTTTATCGGACGAAGTTGGGCACGCTTAGCGCGTGAGACAAAAGAGCAGCGTCATGGAAATAAGGAGAAAAGAGACGCTCATATTCTTTTAAGAGGGATCGTCTAGCAAAGACGCATAGAGGAAGCATATATAGTTTATGGGGGAGAGAAATGGGGAGTTCGCAGGAGGGGATCGGAATAGTTGCTGGGGTGGGATGCGAAGGGGCGAGGGGGTGAGTGGAATTAAATCGAGGGGGGAGGGTGGGGGGGCGGTGCGTGGGATCATGCGCAAAGGGTCCATCTGAGGAGAAAGACTCGCCTCGCAGCTACGGATCGATTGACGGTCGAACGCCTGTGTCTGGCAACACCTGTTACCACGGCCCTAGCCGGAGAGCCTGGCAATATCGATCCCCTATTCCAAACAAAGTGTGAAGTAAATCATAAAGCGTAGGAAGAAGGGGAAAGGAATGGGTGGGGGAAAGGTAGGACAAAGGAGAAGAAGAGGAGGTTGAATAACCCTGAGACGGGGAAAGAAAGAGTTAAGGGCAGCAGAAAAGAGGAGGAAAGAAGGTGGTTAAAGGGAGGAGTCTCGGGTGAAAAAGACGTTCCAAGGCGCGAGGCTGTAAATTGCCGAAGTTTTTGAAGAGAGATGGCACCAGACAGTTTCGAATACAAAGAGACTCTTTTTTTACCCGAAAATTCGTCGTTGCTCCTTCTCTTTTTAAACTCTGGGCGTACTAATTCATGACGCCTGGTTCCATTTTAATCCGAGTCTTTCGGAGCTCTTGATTAAGTCTTTCGCTTCGGGGGCGCACGAAAGTTTCCGCGATGTTCCGCACTCGGCTACCGTTCGGTTGGGAGGTGCAGGAAGTATGAAAAGCGGAGGGGAAAGGTAGTCGAGCGTGAAGGGGTTGGGACGGCAGACACCGGGTTAAGAATTAATACAAGTAAGCACGCTTATCGATTGAGTGGAACGACAGCGAAAAAAACCATTACGAGAAGAGAAAATCATTGACGTAGTGCGCAGAATACGTAGCTTCGGTTAGAAGAGACATATTATCTTCGAGAGAGAAGTAACTTCCGGGGTGCTAGAGAAAGGAAATGTCCGTATTCCGAGCGATCTTGTTCCTTTCGCTGTTAACTTTTAGCCTACGTTGCGACTCTTCGGGTGCCGTAATCTGTTGCAATGTATGCGGGAGAGGCGCTTTCTTTACAAATGCCAGAGATCCTTAAGCGGAAATTTTTCTGCGCTCTCGGAGATGTTTATCGTTCTTTCAGAAGTTCGTGTATTTTTTGAGCGTCGAACAAATACTTGGTGCCTTTCCTCAAAGAATGCTGCAATGATATTCTCAAAGGATTCCATTGTAATATTGCAGAGGGAGGAATTTGTCGTTTCAGATAAAGACTGAGTTGAAGAAAGTTTTTTAACCTTTTTCAATTGGAAGGTGAGAATTAAAATTAAGCTTTAAATTCACATAAGCAATATGTGACTTTATTCTTAGAAATCTATATTTCCAAGTTTCGTATCAGGATACAGGCCTTGGTAGAAGAAAAGAAGAATAAAAAAAGTAGTGTGTATTGTTATTCTACTTCCTTCTATCTCTCTTTATTCTTCCTTCTTCTTTGAAGGTTCAACTTCTCAACTAACCTGTAGGTATTCAAATATGAAATTCATAACATATAAGTATTTAATTCAAAATAGTTTTGTCGATTCTAAGACTCGCAAATAAAATAAATAAACTTTATGCGCAGAGTTAATACTAGTATTCTCATAATTATAGACATGTGAATCATATAATAATTTAATATGACGAAACATTACTTGTAAGGTTATAGGGACTATGGGATTCCAGAAATTAAGAATTCTGAGTAGGATGGAAATTCTTAAACCGAATCCTTAATAGTTTTGCACCATCGCACTAACCTGCAGTTGCGCATGCAACCACGAAGGTTACGATCTATATCTTTTCCTTCTTTTCGCCATCGGAAGTAGAGTTAGCACTTGGAAAAAAGAAGAAAGATTGGTATCGGAGTAACCTGATGTTACTCAAGGAAGCTCATTTCGGCCAACTTTAGCGACGTTTACAGAGGCACCCTGGCAATATTCTGTTCGAGAGGAAGGAAAATAAAAGGCGGGTGTAAGATTGAGGGATCGACACATCCGCCTGCAGATTAGACCTCTCGCGTAACAGAGGAGTGCGTTGGGATCCTCCTTCAAGGATACACAAGATATGTTCTAGGAAGAGAGAAAAAGGAGGGAGGAAGTACGAGAGAAGGTGGAAACAACATATTTCCATAAATATGTTCATAAAAATTTCAACTACCGAAAGGGCGAACCTCGATCATTACTTAGGCGTAGTTATAATTGAAGTTTTTTATAGATTCGTTAAACTTGCATCTCATTTTATTGGACAGTGCAGAAGAATTCATTAAGGCTGATTGTTACATCAACAAGAAAGGACATATTTTGTTCAATAAATATACTCCCACCAAGTTAAATAGTTTCCTTTTCTTTCACTGAAAGTAAAAAATTAAGTGTCTTTTCATCATTGAATTTTTTGACTTAAATAGAAAACTCCTACAATACTAATCCACAAACCAATCAACTAATAGATGGTTAGGTTATGAAGGTAAAACGTTTATCAATGTCAATCTTTGTCAATTAATGTTAACCATTAGTTTTAGACGTTCGAAGAAAAGCCCTGAATATTTGTGTCAATTTCTTCGGAATTATTTATAATTAATAATGACCATTTATTACATACTGTTTGACATACTTTGAACGATAAAGTGACGATTCAAATTGTAGATAACACTTATGACATTAGATAAACGAAAATGAATTACGCCTTTCCGTTAACATTCCCAAACTTCACGATATGGCGCCGATCATTATAAGTGTAGGTGCGTTGGTACGTGCTTGTGAGAGCTAAAGATGATTTTGTCTCTAATTTTCTTCTCTTGGTAAATAAATAAATAAATATATATATATATATATATATATATATATATATATATATATATATATATAAGGCTATTACTATAAAAATAAAACACTAAATATATATGAGTAGGAAGACAAGTATGAATAAAGGGGATCAGGGCCATGGAAATGCACCTTAGAAAATACAATGAACGGAACTTCGAAAGATAAGTGATAGATAAAGTTGTAAAGTATTGGGAAATCGCGCAGTGGCCCTGCAAACGGAAGAAGTTGTGGGAGGTCAAATAGATACTGCAGTGAGAGAAAATCAGAGGATATACAGGGGACGGTAGGCGTGGCAGAGGGGAAGTGAATGAGTGAGGAAAACAGATGTGCGCCGCTATGAGGTCTATGGCAGCGAGAATAGTTTGAGTAGCCAGTAGAAGAAAGGACGGAGGAGGATTTTTGTGAGGAGGGTTTTGAGAGAGAACGGCTCTCGAGAGAGGTTAGCCGTGAACTCTAGAGACCTCCTTGGCACTGGTCCAGGAGAGCGAAGGAGAAGGTGAGAGGCGGGAAAGTGGAGGAGGGGTTCTTAAGCCGCGTGAGGGGTAAGAAAAATACGACCGAGAAGGAAAACAACGTCTGATCAGGAGTCATGATTCCTATTTTATAATTATGATTAATGGAAGTGTTCGAATAGCTTCTTTATTCTTCTAGTTTTAAAGTTTCTGTAGATATTTACGACGCATTTCTTACTTAAAGTGCTCGCTTCAATTGGGACGCCAAAAAAAGTCAAATTAAGGTGAAAACATATTTTAGATATACTTTTCAAAATCTATTCATATATGTATATATGTATATAAACCTTACAGCTCTCTATAATCAAAAATGTCTATTTTATCGAAACCTTGCATACCAATCCTGAATTATTATTTAGTTAAGAGGAATGTGTAAAATTTCAAACAATATATCTATAAATAATATATCTATATATCTCAAAAATTGGAAATAATGAAATAATTCAAAATAGGAAATGAGACGACGATGCTTATAGAAATAGAAGATACAGAGACTTATTGAGGAATTTTTTATGAAATGAATCAGATATTATAAGCAAATCTGTATAAAAATAGGACTATTTGATGAAACCAACGCTCTTTTAAAGATTTTCTCGAATTCTACTTAGCAAATGGCCGGTGACCACATTAACAGAACAACCCTATCACACGGTTTAGTGTGGTAAATAGATACTTTTACAACGGAGCAATTGCGAAAGTAGGAGAGGTAAATGGATTACCAGTGCGTTAACACTAAATTCTATTACGGAAAGTAGGCTTCAAAGGGCGAAACAAAAAGTTATTTTAGAGGGCAGATAAAGAATGTGACCGGTAGACGTGGAAAATGGCGTACCAGGGACAAAGGGAATAACACGGAGTACAATTGCTGCATCCTCTTTGGATTCCTTTTTTATGGGTGCAATATACCGCCGGGAATATATGTAGCCTCATATGACGTAAGTGAACGTGCCTCTGCGATAGCGAGCTGTCCTCAAGTGTTAGCGTTATTGGTATTTTCAATGTCGTTAGCTGCACTTAAATGTTCGATGGAGATTTGACAATCTCTCACGGTAAATCGCACTAGAACCACGACATAAAGTTCCCGGCGATTAATTTTTTCGAAAGCGGGTTCAAAGAGTGTAATTAATTTTGCGCTCAATAACGGGAAGTTAATTATTAGCTTGGAAGTTGAGTTGACGTAAAATGAGATTAAGATGACTGACATCTGTTGCGAAACGTGTTCGTTGTCAAGTTGGGAAGCAAACCATATTTCCACGGAATATCAGTGTTTTCATCTGCTGCGGACTTTTTTGTTGAAGGAAATATTGCATAATGTAGAGTCGATTACTTGAAACTAAGTAAATATAGTAAAAGTTAAAGTAACACTTTATATTACTGGTTCAAATTAACTTTTAAGGCACGAATTTCAGTTGTAGTTTAATAATTAATGCGTTTGAAACTTAAGCACGGATGAAATATCAAGAAAGCCTTTTAGCGTTTAGACACATTTATAATGTTGATTATCAATAATTATGTATAATATCAATAATTTCCCTCGTTACATTTGGTTACTGAAACCGTGCTTTTACAATAGAGCAAAAGTGTTTATAATAACTCATAAAGGCTACTAAAGTACAACTGTCTAATAATGTTTCATGAAGATAATTTTCTTTCATCAAAGCGGTACGTACAATAATAAATTTTCTGCTCCTCTACAATTTTAATTTTTATTAAGACGAATAATATCAAATTCCACTAATAAGTTAAGACGAATAATATCAAATTCCACTAATCACTGTATTAATTAAAAAAACCATACACATTTGTGCCACTAGCGATGTAACCTTTAGAAATAAGTGACAATTCGGTTTCTTAACTTACGAATTTAGGCCTAAAATCAGCAAAATTTAACATCTATCAATACATTGGAGCACGTAAAAATGTTACAGAATCACCAATAATTACGAGTTACAAAGTTTTGATCATCAGACAAAGATATATTGTCATCAACAAGTAATTTATTTGAAGAATAATAAAACCATCTGCTTGAAAATGAACTCTTTTTGATATTTATCGCTTCTTCATTTTCAGAAAAATGTCTAAAACATGGATTGCAATGTGACAAGTTACCAGGATATAAAAATAAGACCTGATTACCTTATAAATCAATATCTATTATCATTAAAGAAGAGAAAAACTTTCGCATTTAAAATATCGAAAGAATGGGACATTTCATTTATAATTTCCTGCTTCTTACAAAGATAACAAAAGAACCTAGGGATTATGGATTGAAGACGATAAAAATATTATTTGCGATGATAATAATGTTATAATAAAAACACAATTTTATTTTTTAAATCAAATTATAATCTCACTTTCGTCTTTAAGTAACTTTTTTTAGTTGTTACTTGTATAATTATAATAGTAACTCTTAATTAATCAAATTATTCTGCTTCATATCATTATTCTAAATCTATAACATTTATTACAATTTGTAACCTTGTATCAAATAGCATAAATGATTAAATAACAATTCCTATTTGAATTACGTTTAATTAAGTTTATTCTTTCACAACTCTCCCCCTATTTCTTTTAATTTTAAAAGTCTTTAGTATTTATTACAATTATAAATATTTGTCGTATATTTTATCTTCAGAGCTGGCTGATTTTGATAAACACAAGGTTTCCTTAATTTTTTCATTTAATAAATTATAAAAACTTGTTATAAGTATAATATATCTGCATATTTTGTAAATGCCAATGTAAAGAGAAAAATATGCAGTACCAGTAATCCACACCACATTTCCTAAATGTGCATACTCTAGCCGATTTTCCTTTCTAAATAATACTCTCTGCAGAGGATTATCTGAATCCAAGAATTGACAAAGAAAATTGGATTCGCAGTGGAAATTCTAGACGAAAGCTTAAAAGGGAACCAAGTAAATGGAATATTACGCTCTGCTGTTCTCCTGCATCTGAGCTGCGAAAAATTTTCCGCTTATACTCCCGTCGTTGACTCCGGGTACTGAACCCATTCGTATCCTCTGCGATTCCTTTTCCAAATTTCATCGCCTTTGCCCACATTTTTTATTTCCTCCTCTTTGTGCCACCCTTTCCTCTTTGTTCCCCGTTCACAAATTGGAATTGGGCCCATCCCTGGTATTCAGACATTCAAACAACTTTCCCCTAATTTATAGCACGCTCTGCTCAATAACCCAAAGTAGGGATGCATTGGGACCGTGAGTTAGTGCGATGGAACACTTTTCACTCCTTCTGCCCAAACCCATCACTCTTCCGTAGCCAATAATTGAGAGAATTCGAGTGTAAATGCGAGTTATTGTCATTTATTTATGAAAGGACGATTTCCAAATTGTTCTTTTACTCTCAAAAAATACGTGTTCCAAATAGATTACATGATAAAGAAGACGGGTAAGAGTTGAAAATGATTCTGTAATCAACTACTCAATGTGCACAAAATCCCTACTGAAAGAATTAATTTTCATATTGATGTTGATGATAAGAATATGTTCACCTTAGTGAAATCAGTGGTGTAAATTTAATTTCCATATCAACAGCTAAAATATGCCAACCAATTTGTCTTTAAGGTCTAAACCTTAATGCCGTCTGAGTACGTCAAAAGATATATTTCGATAGATACAAACAACGTGTGCCTTTCTCACAGAATCTTCAAAAATGTATAATTCTCAATAATCCCATCGCAGCTGTGAAAATACTGCGGAGGCATAGCCGTGTAAGTACACTTTTTACTAAGCCTTTCATTTATTGGCCTAGATATATGAAATATCGGAGATAGTGCCGTATTTTGGAAAAAATGCGAGTAGCAGCCGTTGAGGAAACATGATGGAAAGGGTTGAGGTGTTCATCCGTTCCAATGCGCATTACGTAAGAGATGAGAAAGAGAACACAAACAGCTGTTACATCCCGTGTCTTGTTTTTCGGTGCAGAGGATGCAAGAACTGGTAGCGAAGGGGTGAGAAGGATATGACGGTGGGGACAAGCTGGCTACGGGGATTATGAAAACGACGCCTTTTTTTCCCACAACTAAGTCTCCTTGAACTTAACTATATTTTAATTCCACAGAAAATAGTTGTTATGCAAGTAAAAAATTCTATACTAAAACGTAATACAATTTATGAGTAATATATTGTTTGTATCTAACGGATATATGGAAGCGAAATTATTTTTGAAAATTTTGGACTTATCTTTACCCATTCAGAAATACTTATCGTTTTGAAATTTAAGAAGTGAGTGTGGAGGAAATGCGCAAAAAATTTAAGAAATAAGATTCAGAAAAAAATAATATTTACTCTACAGAACGTTCTTTGAATCAAATTATCCAATAGGAATTTTGAATGATACTTCAACTCAAAATCTTAATATTTATTCTAACTTTTTTACATATTAGAAATACTCTATGATACGTATATGAATGAATATATCAAAAGTAAAATACATCAGTGATAATAACCTAAAAATAACTTATTTTTTTAAGATACGATTTTGAAATGCGATTTTTCAAAATTTGATAACATGTCATCTCCTGACATCGAACTCATGATCAGTTGAAGCTAAACTATACCATTTTTCGATAGAAATATACAATAGCAATAGGCACATTATATTTGGTTGTTCTAAGTGCTTGGGAATTATTTTTTCAATATCTTGGAAAAACGACTGCATTCATTCTTACGGGGGAAACTCGATTTTTGGGGCCTCCAAGAATCGAACCCATGATAGGTAGCGTCCGTTTCCGAATTTATTCTAGGTGAAATTTAGTGGGCCATCACGTAAAAAATCAGCGACCCCTTGGCCCCAGCGGTTTAGGCCTGACATTAATATTTTATATATAAACTAGCTGTACCTGCGCCTAACAGGCGCGTTTAATCTAATTAAAGACGACAAAAAACATATACATTATATATATATATATATATATATATATATATATATATATATATATATATATATATATATATATATATATATATATATATATAAAGGAGTTAATGCGGCAGACAGACACACAATGCAATTCTAAACTATATTTCATGACCAAAATAAGAAACTTTATTCAATTTCCCTTCTTTTGGTGCTACTTTCAAATCCATACGTGGGTTCCTTCTAATTTAATTTGCAAAAGAAAGGAAGCATGCAAGTGAGAAATCGAAGTTTACATGTATATCTTATGGGAACAGTTATTCCCTTCTGGAGTCGAACTGAGTACTCCAAATTAAGAAATTTGTCTATAGTGTACAGGCAGACAAACAGACAGACGCATACGAAACACACATTAATCAAGTATACAATTATGAAATTTGTTACCAAAGTAGGTAACGTCATTAACTTACCAAGTTGTGCAATGCATTCAATCTCTTGAATTTATCCCGATATCATTTTCATTTAATATCAAAAACCGTTTACTCTACGAAAGTATACGTAAATATTTACGTTGCTGTAAACAAACGTCATTTAAATACTGATTTCTCAATGCGTTCTTAAGAGAAAATTCAACAATCACATTCGTGGTAACTAAGAAATAGTTTGTTTACAGCCTCAAAATTCATCAAAATTATCATTTAATTTCTCCAAATTCTCGTAATTTCTGATTGTAAACTATATTTTATGACCAAAATAAGAAACTTTATTCAATTTCCCTTCTTTTGGTGCTACTTTCAAATTCATACGTGGGTTCCTTCTAATTTAATTTTGCAAAAGAAAGAAAGCATGCAAGTGAGAAATCGAAGTTTACATGTATATCTAACGAGAACACCGTAAACACCGGACACACCAAACGGAAATTATTTATATAGATATATATTAATGTATCCCCCCGAAGCATCTAAATATGTAATAGATATGAATGAATGAATTTTAAATTGTAAAACAACGAAATTAGTCATTATTTTTCAACTTATTCAAAATGAATGAAATGGAATTACTTAAATTAGTCGCATCTTTGTTGCTATATTGGTAAACTTGATAAAATGATTAAAGAATTGTAGAGAAGAGTGTTAGAGTTTGATAAAAAGGATGATTGAGTGATATTAAGCCACAGAGGGAGGAAGAAATTAAAATTGAGAATAAAGGTTATTGGCAGATGCACTTTCAAAGCAGCGAAGTGCATTATATTGTTGAACCAAGAAAAAGGAGGACAGAGAAGGTGTTGTTGGTTGGGTAAGAGCGAATAGTTCACTCCACTGGAGACAAAGGATGACGCGGAAATATTTGGATTCAGTCGCAAAAGGGACAGACAATTGAATTGCAGAAACAGAGCAGAATATTTCACTTTGTATTCACAAGCAAACTCTCATTTTTTGTGAAGCTCAATCAATTTTTCTCCGAGTAATTATAAATTTTTCTTTATCTCAGTGGAAGTTTGTCTTTAGTCTGACTTATTTTAAAAATTAAATATTTTTATCGCGATCATTTCTCATTAAAACGTTTCTAAATACAACAAAAAATGTACCGGTTTATTTGGGATTGGTTTTGTGATTTTGAAATAATAAATGACTTTTGAATTTGAAAGCATGTTTAATGTACGACACATTAAATAATCAGTACATTACTTTTGAAAACTTTTACTGTTTTACATCGTGGAGGATAATATAAAACTGCCCCCTAAATTAAAATGAGAACACATCCGTAAAAATGTATTAAAGAATTTAAAAGATTGGCAGCAAGGCTGTGATATATTTTATTTTAGATTTAAATATTATATCGAATCGGTTCGTCGAAAAAGAGCCACGATATTTACCAATTGCTCGTTTTACTAAATTCCCCTTTACAGCGTATTTTAATGCTGAAATTAACGTCTTGGATGATTGTTGTATATTGAAAAGGCCTTCTTAATGCCGGAACCAATATTGAAGAATATATTTATATATTAGCATCCAAGTAGCAACAGGAAATTGATCACAAAACTTTGGGTTTATGCGAGATGTTCACTTTACCATTTTCTGGGATGGATGATAGCACCATTTTTAATGCTATCGGTGGTAGTTCTAAAGAGCCCTTATGCATTTTACATGTAACCCGTCGGTTTGCCATTCAAAGGCTTCATCAATGAAAATTTATAGACACGCACTGCTGGACAGGAAGCTGCTTGAACGATGTGAAAAACTGACCAACCATAAAGGCTCCATCTGACTCATTCAGCGCATCAGATGTTTAAAAAGAAAAACTTCCCATAAAATGGTATTTGTTCAGCCCATCCTAATACGACTTCCCATTGTTGACCCTTCCGAAATGAAAAAACACCCACTGGTCATCCCTTTCAGGGACTCCCTCTGTCGCCATTGTATTAAGAAATCAAAACTTTCAAATTATGACTAATAGAGATGCATGAGGGAGATGCGTGCCCTCCCAATTTCAGTCAATGAGCACAAACACGCTGGGACGCGCAGTTTCGGTGGATGGTTCATGCACGCGTGATTTATGCAGGGGGCTCACCATTCAACCCGCCATCCCCAAAGACTGTGACCCCCAAGCGAAGCAACCGGTTGTCTCTCGAAGGGGAGAAAAAATACACGAGTGGGGGACGCATCTAAAGTGGATGAGGTGACCATGCTGAGCGCCATCGAGGTATGCAATTCCGTGGCATCCCCAGTTCGCCACCTCCCCATACCTAGGACGCGAAGCTTATTAACCTCCCCATCTTGTCCCCCTCAGGGCCTTCATCCCTTTTTGCAATACATCGTTCACCCTCTTTTTCCACTATCTTAACTTCCAAAATCTCTCGCCATCTGCCGACGCAATATCGCCCTCCTCATCAGTTTGATTTTTTATTACGCTTTCTCATTCCCTCCAACGTTTCTTCGATATTGCCCTCATTTCTCTTCTGCTCGAGTCTTTCCTTTTACTTACGCTGATCCTAAGGAACATCTACGTCATTCCAAATTTCCTAATACTAATATGTTAAATACGTATGATACAGAGCTGTACATTAACTACTGGAAATGTCACGTATTAATGGTGCTTTTAAAGAGAGAACGTAAATGAAGAAGGCGCGTTTCAATCTACCAACTTGTTACATTTCATGTTATCTAGAATTTGCCTCCTCCACAGGTATTTGTGAATGCTACAGGTTTCAGTCTTGGCCCTACAGGTCTGCTCCACCATGGAAAATTTATAAACATTTCTTATAAACAGCTGTTCATCCTTTAATTTTATTTTTTATAGTTTTACAGATCAATAAATATATTAAAATAAATTATAATTATATTAAATTATAATCAGATAATAAACCAGGTAATTCTGTTAACACATTCTGTATAACAAATATCAGATTGAATCATCAACATGAGCACCAACTGAATAGTATTCTTTCTGCGTAGAGAAAGTTAAACCTCCAAAATAAAATCATATCTACTTTTTATCATTTTCGGTACGAATAGAATTATTGAGCAGTTTAGAGCATCTGTGCTGATACAAAGTTACATTATAATAGAAACTAAGCGATACGCAGGAGAATGATAGTAAAATATGGTAGCACCATAGGTTGAAAAAAAATTCTATAAAAGTTATCACTTAATACTTTTGCTACTAATGTTAAGAAATTTAACTTAATTTTAAAATTCGGCAAAAATAAAATTGGAGAAAGAAAGAATTGAAAAGAAATGGGAAACTTTTCATCTGAGTCACCTTGTGTTTCGTTTTCAAAGATAATCCTCATGTTTACTCAAAGGTGAATTAGTAATAAAGACATCTTATTTGTTACTATTATTATTATATATTATAAAGGGCAAAATAGAAACTGAAAATCTTTATGGATATATATTATATAAATTCCAGAACTTTAGACAGCTATATAGGAAGAGAAATTGTAACGATATCACTTGACTAAAATAAATTCAGCAATCCTTTCAATGAGAAGAGTTACGGACTTTTCACTTCCCCGTCAACGATTATGTAAATGTGTAGCAGTGTTTTACTCTGCCAAAGTAGCATAATAGCCATAATGTTTGCATTGCCACGCTTTTCAGTCGTGAATATATTTCACAAAAGACTTCAACGAAAAAGCATTAGAAAAAAAAGAATGTGATTTGGAGACGAAACGAGTACGTTCAGCCACTATCTTAATCTCCGTGAATTTTCATACTTCTCTAATAAGTCATGGGCCTTAATTACTTGTCTTTTATTATTCTTTTTCGTCATTTCTTATATCTGAAACGATAAATGAAAATGATATACGTGATATAAGGATATTAAACTTCTTATTGCAGAAACTGTAATTATTCAAAACAGAATTTAAGCATTTGCTTTGATGCAAAAAAGTAAATTCATTCTATAATTTCAGTGTTACTGGAAGTGGTTTGTTTTTGCTGGAAGGCTATTGAAAAATTAATTTTTTAATAAAATACTATAATCGTGGATGATATACTGTGTTTTGAAATTTGGTTTTAAAATGTTTTACCGATGGATTTTGCTTCATTATTTAATTATTTTCCTAGCAAATTCATTTATTTTAATCATTTTCCATCTTCAAGGATGTTTTTCCCCAGTAAAGATCTCGTCGCTTTTTTCTGCTCATACTTTCTCATCGTCCCTCTTTCTTCTCCAATATCTCATTCCTCGTGTACCCTATATTCTTTCTTCTCATGTTCCAAAACACGAAGATTTTCACCCTAACTTTTCCCTCTTTCGTAAAACTTATTGCAACGTCTTCCGAGTTTTCCTGAGGGAAGATTCCGTAATTACATCTGCTTCAATTAAAAAAACAGCGAGAAAATATGGCTCTTTTGGTGGAAAATATCTGTTCGAGAAAGGAAGGGATGAAAAAATTAGTGAAATGAAAAGAATTCCCCGCTGATTAATTGTTAAGAGGCGGGAATGAAAAAGTGATTGAAGTGACGGGTGAGTAACGATCACTTTCCAGAAAACAACTAATTTTTGGAGAAAATCCCTTCGTTACATTTGACAATTTAAATTTGTTTGTCATATCATCCGAATGAATAATGCGAGGAGGCAAGTAAAATTCAAGGAAAACTGTAGTGATTTTATCAGGTTTTGAATTCATCAAGGATCATGGAAATGAAAATGCATGTTTCATAATGCAATCTCATATTGATAACTCAATGAATAGAAGAAAAGTAGAAATAAAAGGATGTCTATCCTAATATACAATAAACCTACTTCAGAAGAAAAGAAATTATAAATTGTGAGAATAGTGTGTAGAGAAGCAAAAGCAATATGGAATGAAAGAAAGAGTAAGATATGTGATTTTACTTCGTTAACAGGGCCTTTTACATGATCGACTATATTCTTAGAAACACTGTGGAAAATTTCCAATTTAATACATATTAAATACATTCCATGTAAATTTATTACTATGGTGATTTCTGAATCAGTTTTATTTCGTTCTTATTCATATAATTAATGAAAATTTTATATTACTTGCTATTGAATTACATATCATCTAATCATAGCCATGCTCAGTCTTTAACTACTTTGTTCAGAATACTGTTAGTAAAATTCAATTAACGTATATTGTGTATTGTTCGATAAAGAGCCAAAAAGATTCATTCGTTAATAGAACTGAAGTCTAATATCAAGGATTTTAAAAGGGTTATCTAAAATTATAAATTTAATAAAAATTGAAAGAGCTCTTTTTGTCTTTAACTGGCTGTAAATTTTGGACTGAATTGCGTAGCAAGTATTGCATCGATCTCTTTTCCGAGCAATACTTATTCTACGAAATTCTCTGAATCCAAGAACTGAATGATCCGCACATAAGTGAAATGCGGGCTCAATATTCATTCGGAGTACGCGTGGAATGCTCCCAAAAATCAATCACTCTTCAGCGACGAAAAACAACGAGTAATGCACAGAAACCATTTTGAAGGAAAATAAAACATAGAGATGGGTAAGCCATATCGACGGACATGTTCAATCAACCGAGGACCCGTTGGGAGGGAAAGAACCCGCAGTTTATTTTGTGAACGCAATTGCGCACCGAAGGTAAACATATACTAACTCACACATGCATGCGCCCTGGTGCATGCAATGCTTATGGATGAGCACCATATGCAGTGTATCGCATGGCTGAACATTCACGTCTTTCTTTTCTCCATTTTGCTTCGTTCATTCTTGTGCCTTCCTTTTGAATCCATTGCCCAATTCATACGGAGTGGTCATATAGCATCTCCTTTTGCTCCTCCTTGGATAAACATGGATTCATACTCTCCAAGCAAATATACGGAGATAACCAATCACAGACCGTTATGAATGTAGCGACGCACATTGCTCGACTCTACCTGCAGCAACAGAATCACTGCGAATTTTCTGTCCAATATGTTAATCTTACGGGGTTTTATCCTCTACTTCCTATGTGGCCATTCTTTGTTTGAGGGGCTTTAAAATGGAGGACTATTTTATTTCTATTATCACCGAAAGAGAGTATTATGAGTTGAGTTGCAGGCTCACTTAATCCTACCCATGCATCAGAAGATTGAAATCATTCCTGTCCTACATTTTGGGAAATTCTCCATTCTATTTTAGCTCGTTTGATTTTTATTATCGGTTTTCATAATTTAATTATTCTCTATTTGAAGTTGAATGACGCAAGGGAAAGATTATTTACCATATTACCATATCCTCGATTTGGACCAGATTGTAAGCGAAATTGATTTTAGATGAACATTGATCATCATTCACATATTAATACCTTTTTCATTGGATGATATTATTTTCGTTCAAACCTTGATTAATAAGTTAGTATTACTTGACCTTAGTAAAAGTCTTCTCATTTGAGTCTTCTTATTTAGTCTTACTTATTAGTAGATTAAAATAAGACTTTCAGAGTTTTCAGAGAAAATAATTTCAGAGTTCAGGATACACTTCTGGTGATATTTTATTATACATTATAATTTCATATTCCTATTTAAATTGAAATTTCAATTCTTAGAACAAAAAGATATATGTATGTACACTGCAGAGGACAAACTTCCAAATTTTTGTCTATTTATTTTATTCCATAGAAACTGTCACAATTCTGATCAAGTACATTTTAAAATGAATATTGTGACTTTGAATTTATACAATCCTTTATATAATAATAATCTAAAAAGGTTATGAAAATGAATAAAAGGTGCCTTTGAGTACTATTAATTCATTAAATGAAAATGCATGACTGAATTGCCATCTTACAGAGTCACAAAGTACATTAAGAGGCAAATTAGCAGTCTTTGGGTCTGGCAAACCTCATAAATTTGCGAGCGATATCAAATCTGTAACGTTGACTATAAACATTTAGGCAAAGCTATAACTAACTCACCACTTTATGATATGTTTCTAAGAGATATATCGCCATAGTTTGGGAATGGAATCGACTTACGATATCAGAGCATTAAAGTATCTTCGAGATGAGGCCATTAGGCTGAGGTATGTAGCTTTCACATCAGAGAGTGTTTTGAATCGAGATGTGACTCAAGTCCTCGAAAGATTTGGGTTGCGACCGCATTAAGACCATTTACGAAAAAAAGATGAAATTGAAACACTTAGAAGAGATCTAGATTGTGAAGGCAGTCACCCTCCATCGCCACCACACGACACCATTTAATCCCAAATTCCGCTCCTTTAAAATCTTCCCTTTCTCATCTCGTCATTCTCTATTCGCCTCTCTCTTAGCATCTTTCTTCTCTATTAAACTAGCAAATTCTAATAATGATTGTTTCTTTTTATACAAATGTCTGGGGAAAAATAATTCTGATTATTTCCAATACTTCTATTTTTCTGAAAAGCAATATTTACCATCCATAATGGCTTCATTTAAATACGTTAACAAAATATCATCCGGTTGTTACGATATTACTATTATATAATATTTTCGATTCTTAGGAAGCCTTAAAATCATATTCAGGTCAGGTTCGTTAAGATATTCAATTTTTACACAACACTAAACTTTTACAATGCGAAAATCATACTCCTTAAGCCATTAAAAAGTTTCATACTATGTAAATGAAGGATTTCATTCATAAGGGATTTCAATATTTGAACTTGGGATTTTTAATTTTATATAATCTTGTAGGATTTTATCTTCTCGATCTAAAATCAGTTTTTCATGATAAAAAATGAACTCAAGTAGAATAAACTTAATATGTGTTTTTATTATACGATTATTTTACTTTTGACCTATATCTGTATATATGAGCATATTGACTTTTCCGCCGACAAATATCCAAGAAGAAGAAACTCTTTTTCATTCCAATTCAATTAAAATATCATTGAATATACTGTTTTAATTAAAAATAGTAGTTTCAAGAGTAATTCTCATTGGATAGAATTTTAATCACTAATTACTCTTTTCTCTTCACCTTAGCTATTTCCTACGCATTTAACATCTACTTCTGTCGTAGTTTCTCTTACGCATAATTACGCATAACCGTTTTTACTTAAACAAAAGGAAAAGAATGGATAAATGAAAAGAGAAGAAGATGGAAAGTAGAGCACAAGAAATATAGGAGGATAAGAAGAGAATCTCCCTTTTCTCAAGGACTGATAAAAACTAATGGCGAAAGTTGCCATGGGCAGCAGTTGGGACGGGCGATTTGAAGTGTGTGGTGTGTGCGAGAAGTGGTCAGAAGATCATCAATAGCAGGCTTTGGTGGTAACGACTAACATCTATTTCACTTACAGATCTCTACACAAATGCCTTTGAAACAAGCATGAGCGATTTCTGAAAATATTTCCTGTATTTTAACAAGCTAAAGTTATCATTTTCATTTTGAAATGATTCTCAAAATAATCTTCTTCAGTAAAGTTTGATAAATATAATATATTATTACCTTGTTGATTTTAATTTGAAAATTGATAGTGAAATTCATTATGTTATTTACGTAAATTGGAGAAGAGTAAAACTTAGGATTAGGAAAAGAGTAAAAAAAATTAAATTGACCAACCAAACATATGCTGTTAAATCTAATGATTAAGCTACATGAGAACATAATCAGATGATTAAAGTGAACTTCGCAACAAAAACATCGACTATTTTTTATCAAATAACGATAATTTATGATATATTTATATCTCTCATCGCATGTTTTGTTGAGATGGTATCAGAAGGTGCATTTCATTCCTAACATTCAATATGAAACTATTTTGGAAGAAATATGTTTATCAAATAATGTTACATAAAAGATGGTGAAAATGGCCTGAAGTTGGAATGGATTGATATTGAACGTTGATAGATTCGATAGAATGCATGTGAATGAAGTAAATGAGAATTGGAAAGTCGAAGCAAGAATGGGTTAGGTGATTGAGACAGGAGTGGAATTGTTCGAGGGAAAAGATGCATCGAAGGAACTCTCTCGAAATGGATTTGGAAAATAGAAGGAACGAAGACGGGTCTTATGATGCGTCTCAGGACAAAAACTATTTATAGGAAGATTAGAATTATCCGCCTCCAGTTCCTACGGTTACAACAGGAAATTTTCTATTGATGTCTGTGATAAGGTTTCCCTTCTCTGTTATTTTTCGATCAATGTGGATAAAAGTATTGATTCTTTGACCTGCATAGATGAAAGTAGGATTTGCAGAATAAATCTTCCATCGGTCGTTTTTTCAGTTTTCCAGCTGCGATCGTACGGAGAACAAATTTCAGCCTTTGACTTGTGTTATTGGTAAAGTAAGGAATGGGCTCATTCATAGCTGAAATATTTGGATAAGGCTTCCTTGGAAATCAATTTCCAATTCCGTTCAAAGGTAATACAAATCGCATCTGAGGTATCTAAGAAATACTTTGTTTGCAAAAAGGATTTGTATTCAATCTTGTAGGCTAACTAAAGTTTGTCAAGACTAAGATAATGGTTTTCATGTTTCTAAAATTCAAATAATCTTTTTCAATATGGCTTAAAAACTTTTTTTTAGTTATTTGTGGTCATTCACATATTTTCAATTTTCTTGAAAAATATAGAATATATTCCACTTTTATTAGAGTTAAACTTTATTATAAAACATGTAAATTATTTAATTCCTACCTTCATAAGATATTTAAGATTACCTAAAAACAGATAAATATAACTTTCATGGTTAAATTAATATTAGAATGCAGACTTTTGAAGGCTGAAAATGCAATGAAAATTACGAACCTGATTGTCAAAAAATTATCTGTTCAATTTACTAAGTTTATCATTATAGCTCTAATATTTCTATCAATTAAAATATACAACTTAATATTCTAAAATTATCTATTTCCGAAGGAAGATGAGAGAAGAAAATTTATGATCATATACTACCGAGGGTGTAATAATTGTCGTGTAAATAGAAACCCAAAGATATTCATTTGATTACCTCCGTTTATTCCCAAAATAAGAGAAGCGGAGTTAAAATGAGGACAAAGATATTTTTAATGACCGTTAATCGCGTGTTTGAGAAGATCGCAATTGGGCGCACCTTTTGTGAGCGGGTCAAGCGTGAATACCACGGAGGAAGCGTTTAAAAAGTAAAGGCAGTGTCGCAGGGGGAGTACGCCAAAATGTCAAAAGTGGAGCAGACTGCCGGATTAGAGTGGCGGGAATATATATTACAAAGTGGAAGGGGACACTGCCCCGAACAATGTGCGCTGCGTCAGTCCTCTTGTCATTTGGAAACGTTATATATTGCTGAAAATGTTGCTTTCAAGTAAAAACGGAAGATAATCCCAGCTACCATATAATACTTGGATTATTACTGCAACTTCCGTAACATATTTATGAAGATTATACTTATTTTAGGATCCAAACGACAATAATTTAGGACTAAGGGTCCATGAAAACATACCGTCAACGACTTATGATTTGATGGAAGAACCTCATATTGTTACCATGAACGATATGCTCTTACCTCGTCCCTCCAAAATTCAGTTCGTATCCTTTCTTCAAAGATTGAATGAGTATGTCTCAAAAGAGAATAAATATGTAATAAACGAAATTAAAGCTGAAGATTCTTCATGAATTCATTTCTTACGTGATTCACTTAAGATACAACTTATATATAAGATCACAAAATAGATGTCAAATTTACCTAAATACTATTAAATCTAATAATATAGACCGCTAAAGAAATCATATAATGTTGTTTCTAAGAGACTTTGAACGATAACAGATATATTTTCTTAAAATGACTATTGTCTTAAAGTTTGGATTAGACTAGATTTGAAACTTGAGAAAGGCAACTATATTTAATTCAAATAGGCATATTTTTCGTATACAATAGGTAACCTATAATTTTTAGCGAAATGGATATATATTTTCACTCATCTTTTGCTAAGAATCAATCACCCCCATAGTTACTGTTTCCATAAAATTTTTGCCTTTTTAAAATTAATCTTTACAAATCGTCTTCTGAAATTTTTGCCTCATTATTCGCCCTAAGTGATTTTAAGTAACTTCAATTATAAATAAATTCAATAACTCAATCATTCCGGACATTGTAGCCTCAACATGACTTTCCCTTGCAGATGCATATACTTCAGTAAAAAATGTCTTGCTAAAATATGAAATCATCTTTGAAATGCAAGAATCTGCTTCCCTTTCCTTACATTTACTTTTTTCTCTATCAAAGAAACGTATCATGTTCATCTATCAGGAATTTTTTGAATCTCTTATCCATAAAATGTTATTATCAACCATAATTCCGTCACTTCCAGAAGTCATGGTTCAACACACCAATTACCTTCGCACTTTTTTCCCTCTGATTTTAAATGTATGAATTCATTTTCCTCGAATCACTCCTCAGAAAGAACATGTGAGAGACTACACCGTCACAAGGCAATGGAGGAGGTAAAAAAGCTCCGGCTAAAGAAACACATCGGATACAATCGACACGCCAAGTTTCTTTCTGCAGAGCCATTCATCGCGTGGAGTTAAATAGGACACGAGCACACACGTGCCGACTGAAACATTCTCTCCCAACTCAGTCGATCCAAACGCTTTCTACCACTTACAAGGAAATAAAAAAGAGAAAAATAAAAATGGAGTTCTGCGAATCCCTTTTTCCTTCTTATACTTATCGAGTGTACTTTTCTCCCATTCGATACCTGTGGTTTACTCTGTCCCTAATAAGGCTGAAAGAGAGCGAAAGAACGTCGCACACACATTCAAAGTGCCGTTCAATGCATCTCCACTCATTTGCCACCGTAAAAGGTCTTTCTACGATAATAATGGACCGAAGGGGGAATTTCTTGTTACGTGCGATTACACTCCGTACGTTGGCGCCCGATCTCCTCAATTTCGTCTCTTCATTGTCCTCTCTTCGGAGTTTCACTCAATGGCCTCAAACTATAGGAGTAAATTGGGGAGGCAGGGGATGGTAAAATATATTGAAGGAAGAGAATGAGAAAGGGGATGAAATGAAGGAACGAGAAAGAAGTAATAAGGGGAATGGAATCACCTACGAACGAGGAATGGAAACGATATCTAATGATGAAAGGAATACGATACATCATACTTTAAGGAAACTGTTGAAGAAAGATACTGAAAAAAACAAATGGAAGTTAATCGAAAGAAGATAAAATTGTGAGAGAAATGATGAATCAATGTTATGAAAGCATTTTGAGAAATTAAACCAGAGTCAGTGGAAGAGTACGAGTGTTGATAGTAGTACAAATATCGATTAAAAAAGGGCGATTGAAGGGTGAACAGTGAATCTGCTTTGAAATTCATGAAAAGGATGAATAATAAGCTAGTGACAAAGTAACAAAATAAGTTAATATTATACCTACAATATCATAGAAACGAGAAGTATAATTTAAAAAACTAAAATATGTATTTGTATACATAATTATTTCTATAGTAGTAAGAAATTACATACGAGATTTAAAAACGAGAAGAATTGCTTAGGAGGGACACTAAACGGGTGGGAACAGTAATGGGATGGAGAAGATTCATAGCATTCGTCATGGAGCGAACTGAGGACCGCAGATGAAGGGAAGGATTAGCGTCGATAAAGGCGCGATTTCGGAAATGGTTCCGATGAACTTTGGAAGAGGTGGTAATGAGGACATTTTGTCCAAGATTGGATTTAATTCTTCCCTATCCCCGTCAAATGTCAAATTACTACTGTTAAAGCATTTCAGACTCGCCTTTGGACTCAAAATGAGCGTAGCTTTTTGCTAAGGAGTAATCAATGCTTTTGAGAATGGCTAGTTAAATGAACGGTAAAAAGTTATTGTTTTTTTACTTAATTTTACAAAATATTATAATGAGTACAATTGAAAGCGATTATAGTACTTTTACACTCTAATTTAGTATTGAGTTTGTCCATACTAATACTAATTATATCGATACATTATAATTATCTCTTACTTACCAATAAACTTGCTTTTACGGATTTTTTTCTATTACTACCTAAGATTTTCAAAATAGTTCACCTTAACGCAATTTGTACCGCTTTCCCACTAGAATTTTTGTACGAGCGACCTTTCATGCGAGTTTTACAATATTTCTTACTAAACAATAAGCGACAGGTTTTTGTCATATTTAAGGTCCTTGGATTACGAGGGCGAAAAAATTAACTTCATTCCATATTAAATTTTTAACACATTTTGATATTCAAAGATCAAAAATAATCGCCATAATTTTCTAGAGAAAATGGACTTCAAGAAGTTTGAAGGTTTACAATTATCTTTCCAAACCCTTATTGATTTGATTGATAGACACGTTTATTTATAGTGATTTGCGGGGAAATTGATCGTATTAAAACTCTCAATATTTTACGCAAATGAACGCGCCGTGGTAACACCTATTTTATTTTAGATTGGAATACTTCTTGAAATTCTCCTTTTGCTTCGCGGTGTCAAAAGCGGGAGAGGGAAGATGAAAATACCAACCATTTTTGGAAGGAGAAGTGGTGAGAAACCAGCGGTAAAACTTTCTCCAAGGAGCGTGTGGATTATTAGACTAGAGAGAGGGACTTCTCTTTTTTGGGAAATTATTTCGGTAGTCGTGTAGAGGTAATTTTTATAAGTAACACATATTATAGATACTAATTCTTCGAACAAATTCGCCGATATGTATTGATTGTGAAAGGATGCTCGAGATCCATCCGACGCAAGAGGGTCCGAACAATGATGGATTTCGAAGACCCCCGCCGAGAGAGAAGATTGGCACCTCCAAAGGAGGATGTCGTAGTGAGGCACATGAATGATAGGGTTAAAGGGTGGGTGCTAAAGGAGACACGGGCCAAGGACGAGCAGTCTCCACGCCCCGCCTAACACATTGGGTCTGAGACAATAGCTCGAGCACCTGTTCGAGAGAGACTGGGGTTTTCATATGTGTGTATATATATACATGTATATAGGGGGAGTTTGACGGGAGAAGACGAGGAAGGGACGGTCCCCAGATACCCGCCCTTCACACACTCCTAAGGGTTTCGAACAAAAAAGAAAGGTACAAAAAACGATGCAGGAGGGGTTGCGATGCGAATGCAAGAGAGAACCCAACACAGATTAGCACGCACCCATTTGCATGCGACACTACAGTGGCAGCACTTCCACGTCCGCTAATGCCTGTAATGGAGTACCCGTGGCAGTGGGGGAATCAGATCTCCGCTGAGAATCGTGGGAGGAGAGATACGATACCGGTCCCTCAGCAAGTTTTGGGAGAATCGAATGGAGGAGATGTATGGTGACGTCATCATCCATGACGAAAAGTAGATGGATGAAGGGGGACCTTACAGGTCCCTCAGTTGAGGACGTGAAAATGGAGGTTGTCGTGGGGTTGAGGAGGGATGATGACAGCTATGAAAGGAGATAGAATAAAGGGATGTGGGTAAAGTGGGTGTGGTAACTTGAGAGGAGATATGGGTTTCGATGGATAAAACTTATGCATGAGAGACGCATTCTCGGGTAGAGCATATGTAACGATACCGATACGTTTGTGCATAAACACGTTTCTAGCGTTTCTCTGGGCGCATCACCGATGAGCTCTGATGGTGTCATTTAAAACGTATTATACGAAATATTCTTTTGGCTGCATTTTTATGAGACTGTATCAAATGTTAGCACAGAAGATGAGATGAAATTAATGAGTTGATATCTTTCATTGACAGTTTTTAAGTATGTGTTGGTTTATTTTGCATGGATATACATAGGTTATCTTACTTGTATATTAAATTATCATCTTTTATATAAGGCCATTACCTAATAAATTTAAGGGCAAAAAATGAAATAAGATCCGAGCTAATCGACGGTTAATTCGTTGCAACTTGAATATCAAATCTATGAATTCGACGTGTAAACTAATTTTACGCAAGCACTCTTCTAATTCAATATAATTATAAGTTTTCACCTAATAATTATCTGAATGTAATTCAGAAATTCATACTTTTCGAAATGAATTTTGTAATGCGAGGGATGAAATAATATTTAATAAAAAATTCATATATTTTAAAATATATAATATCAATAAAGGAGAAATCCATTTCCAAATGAACTTATGATCGAGTGAAAAAACCTATAATAATTTTCACTATATTTTTTGATTATCATCTTAATTTTTTTATTTTGTAAGATTTATATGTCAATATTGCAAGATGATTTAGTGATTCTCAAGTGAAATTCTTATGACAATGAGAAGCACATTCATGATGATCAAAGTATAATTCATTAGAAGGTTATGATGACCCATTCATTCTAATTAACTCAATGGTCACATTTCATTATTAATACAGGGTATATCAAACTCCTTTCGACAGAATAATCGTAGTTGAGATATCTTTCGCTGGTATTGAAAATGAGAACCATAAGCAGGAGTATACCCATATTCTGAACTACGTAGTGCCAAGGGCAGAATCCTACATAGAAACTAATTCGCAAATTTACGACTCCTAAGAAAGATAACTCCGTTAGATTTCTCTGCTGAGAAGAATTTTCTCATGTATCTCAGTATGAAGCTTCAGTCATAGCAGACTTATGAATGCATACGAAAAGAAGTGGGTATGAAGAGGTTTTCAGTGAGAAGCTACGCGGATATGAGGAGGCAGAAGGTATATTGTATAGGATGAGAAGCACTCAAGACGTTGAGGCGGAAGTATGTTCAAGAAAGGGAGAGGGTGAAAGGCAAAGAGGTTTTGGGGCGAGTGGTGGGTTTAGAAGGATTCTGATGGAAGCGGAAGGTACCAATGCCTTGGGGAGCGTGTAATTGATGGCAGCATGGGAGAAAGAGAGATAGCTCAGAAAAAAATTAAGAGTGGGTAGAAAACACACCGTAGAAATAAAATATAAATCTCTCTAGACGTGAGCCTTCTAAAGATATGGCCCTTACGCTGTCTTTAGAGGAATTTTTAGTCCTGAAACGGCAAATGGAAATATGTTTTTACGAAATTTCATAAATATAAACGTTTGAGTATCAGTTTTCCTCGCAAACTTACTTTGAATGTAAAGGATTTCATTAATTTTGAAAGGAAAGCTTTTCATTCTTCCAAAAAATATCTAAGAACTATGGTTACACTCAAGAATTGAAAATTCAGTCTAGAATTAATTTATTTATTAATAAAATATATAGTAAAATTAGTAAATAAAATGGGTCAAATTAACTCAGTGTGTTGTATGTTCGAGTTTACTTTAAGTGAATGAAAACAGTCGTATTTTTATTCTGAATGTATATCTAAGTTAGTTATTCTGGAATCGCCCTAAAATTCCATATGGAATAAATGGATTTCTGTGTCCTAAGCTCATAAAATGTTTGTTGATTTAGATTCTGCGGGAAATTCACAGCTGCGAGATTTGGAAGAATAGATTAAAGGCAATGGACCATTTCAACGTAAAGAGATCGTCGGGAAGATTAAATTTCAATGCAATCTAAGACCAAAAAATCACCCTAAAATCAATAAAAAGGTCTGCAAATTAAAGAAACTGGTAGTTAAAGAGATAAAGATATATTCAGATAAGACAGGGAAACTTGTGTTCACGTGGATAAAGAAATTGAATTAATTCAAGGAGAGCTTCAAAGTAAAAGCAAGTGCTGAATACAGAGGAACGTTCGAAATCCTGCACAACTAATCCAATAAAAGGCATTCAAATCCCAGCTTCTTGGTCACTGAGGGCGTAACTGGAGGAACACCGCGGAAAAGGCAAAAGACCGAACTAACGTCGGCAAATGGCATTAAAGTTTCGGACGTAAGTGCATACGAAATCGTTGAAATCCTGAATATGCATGACAAGAACTCCTGGAAAGTCTTTCCACTTTGCGAAGTGACACACACAAATACACTAATCTCCTCTCTTAGCCGCTAAAAGCATAGACACGGAATAATTAAGGTAATGAAATATTTCTGAGAACTTCTCTCTAATAAAATGATCCCCAAGGTTTCACCGTGAAGCATTTTTCTTCTTATCTGCTGCGTCCTCGGTGGAGGAGAAATTAAGAAATGCAGAGATAAACGGCACCTCTCGACCACCAATCCCACATTCTAAGAACGCAAATTGGTTTCAAAATCCTCTTCAGTATCTCTTCAAACATTATGTATGATGGAATCCTCCCGTCCTTGGGTGAAAATAAATATGGAGGATTGAGAGATGTGTGGCGGGAGACATTTCGCATCTCCATTTCGTTGAAGAAGGTTGAATTATTATGAAGAAGTCTGTTTATCGGCAAGAAACAGAAAAGGCAGTTGGAAGGATTTGCGGCGATAAAGGAATAGTGAGGAATGAAAAGTACTTATATAAGATACAATTAAAAATAAAATGAAATCGGAGCAAAAATTTTACTTGCTGATACTTTTAAAGGATAATAGATCCATAAGAAACATAGATAGTGCCGGATATTCAATTCAATTTAATGTTATTCTACTATAATACTTAAAGCTCCATCGTAAAACGCGATGAGCCAGAGCTTTTTATTCTTTACTTATTATTTAGTAAAATGAGAAGAGAAAATTTTAATTTTTTACGTTTATTCTGGTATAATTTTTAATCCATACGGAAATTTTGAATTAAATATAATGAATTTTTCCATAAATTTCAGTAAACATTGTTCTTGGTATTTAAGTTTTATTATTCAAAAACTCTTAGAAGATAGAGGACTAAAAGTAAATAAATAATATGTTTCTCGGCCATTCTAAGAATGGAGGTTGATTTCATCTTCATAATTGTAGCTTAGCATCATAAGTGAGGTCAAAATATGTCGGCTTAAATAATTCATTTCAGGTTTTTTCAAACGAGTGAAATATAAAGATTACTTGTTATGTTCGAAGGAAGTTGAAAATCATCGAATAAGTAATATTTAGCCTTTTAAATTATTTCATGTAATGGAATAATACAATTGATCCTATATTGAGACGATATCTATGAGTTTCTATTTCTTCTTTAACAATCTAGTAAAAACAGATTCAAGTGCACTTTTCAAAATGTCACCGTTTTGAAACGATTTAAGGCTGAAACAATAAATAAGCAAATATTATCATTTAAAGATGTACTTATAACTTATAAATAAGCGATTTTTTATCGCTTCGATAATCAAACTCAGGTCAAAATTATGTATATAAACGACCAAAAGAAACTGGTTTAATGAAAACTAATAGTTTTCATAAATGAAATAAAAGCTTTATCAGTGGTAAATTATGGATGTATTTACGAATTTGCTTGATTACGTTTCAATTTTATAGTCCGTATTTTAAAAGTTGAATTTGAAATACAATGACGGAGGCAATGAATAATCAAGCTCCATAATGTAAAATTCAGTCGACCGACATTTAATGACTAGAATTGCATTTTTTATTTCATTGGACGTAGTTTTTTCATTACGCAGTACGCGTTTACTAATTACTGATAAAATCCCTCAATTATTGAGGATCAACAGTTTAATTTGATAAATTATTTTATTTTTGGAAAATTGCTGGTTCTTTATGATGCATGCACAAGCGATCATAAACCCAATCATTAAATCCCCATCATACAAGCAGGTTATTTACCGTCGTACATTTTTAAACAAAACGCATCATTAAATTGGGCAAAAATTATGCAACGACATGGCGATTTTTTCTAAAAGCTAAGGTATGGATGTTAATTAAGGGTTTAATTCCCCGATTATCTCCGTGAAGCATCGAATGTCCATATATCTGCTCGGGTTCCGCATAATCCTTGCCCGTGTTCGACGACAAAAAAGAAGGAAAATGGCAAACGAGTGCACGTTTCGAAACATTCGTCATGATTATTTTAATCACGCGCTGAGGTAATTTTTGCCGCAGCAGTTTTAATCGGCGGCGTCGCACCCATTCTAAAAAGGTATAATTATTGCATTTTTACCTCTGGCGTGTCGCACCCTGCAATCAATTGGGCACGCGCACTTATGCAATTATCCATTTTTAATTTTCGGTAGACAAAAGTCCGCCCTTCGAAAAACGACGTGCAGTACGCTCTAATTTGCCGAGGAGTTTAATTCGTCCCGAATAAAGCAACCCGCCATTTTCAAATCATAACACGATTCTCAATCAGTAAGGGCCTCTCTATTCGCTCCTAAAACGTAATTCTATTACCACTCATTATTGCACTCGATAAAACGCCGGATTTCTACCATTAAAATAACTCATCCCGAAGAGAGAATTGGACCAAAACATCGAAATTTCCCTCCCCTCCGCTTCAATGAATACGTGCCGTACACCGTACGCTCGCCGTAAAACTAATAATTCAGCTTCCCCGTGAAGTGTTTTGGTAATGGTCTCTCAGTCCTGTACTCTCTCATGAATCTATTACGAATGTCCAATGCATTTGGATTATCTCCCGCCTGCAAACCGCCCCTTTTTCCCGCAGTCGAACCCTCGGGACTCCCACCGCGAAAGTAAGCAAACTCCTCCATTTCTTTTTCCAACGAAAAATCTCTCCTCATTCCAGTCTCGGAAGAGATCCGAAATCCATACCAATTCCGTACTCTGAGGACTCGAAAAACCTTCGTCTGCGATTCCGTACTGCTTTCACCTTCGTTCCCCTTCACTTCTATTCAACCACACATCTTCACCTTTGAAACAAGAGGCCTTATCTCGCGGGTACAGTGCCCATTGGCGTTTCGAGGAGGAATTTTTCAGGGAAAAGATTTGAGAGAGATGAATCGTTGAAGGGAGAGGTTTGAGTGACAGCAGTTAAAACGTTGTTGTATGAGGGAGGATGCCCCGTCGGGGATTGCTTCCGAGGGATGGATATTTTCTTCTCAAACTCGAAAAGTTTTGCGCTAGATCCATACTTTTCAGAAGAAGCATTCAATGCTACGTGATGAAATTCAGATTGCCGCGTTACCGTCCTACTTTTTCTTCCTGAACGTGTATAGTTGTAATGTACGTGCATACCTATAGTGCTTCGAATATTTATTTCCCAACTGATTTTGTTATAATCCAGCAAATCATAGGGAATTCCGTGAGATAAATTGGTTGGATTACAACCTCCATGATTAATACTATGTAGTTATAATATTATGTTTCTCTCCCTCTGCATAAATACAAAAACTAATATACCTGAATCCGATCAGTAGGAATTTATATTACATTAAATTTATTGGAATATTAAATTAAATTTATTTATTCTAAATTTCACTTTTATTGAATTTTGAAGTTTAAGATTCGCACTGTTTTCTTTTAAGTGCCAATTAAGTATTGTTCTGAAATCTCTCTTAATAATAATATAAAATGAATATAATTAACATACAATTACTCTTTTTTCTACTTTTGAATATTTTATTAATCAATTTTGTCACTTTTTGTATTGCTTGGTTTATGGAATAAAGTGATATTTAATGATTTTATGAAAATTTACTAAGTAATAATATAATATTCATCAGGTTTTAGCATAAATTTCCACTTATTCATTTAAAATCACCTCAAATGAGAAATATCCAATTGAGGATTTATGTTTAAAATGACTAAAATCATTAATCATTATTTTGAAAGTTTGGGTGAAAATTAAGATCATGAAACATTAGAGATTAAAACTATAGCCCGGAATCGAGAGGAATTATCCGAATTTTATCGTTGATTTACAATTTCCAGGAATTTATTCCCTTAACCTAAATGCAATCCCACAATAAAGAGTCGAAAATTTAAGCGAACGGGTCATGGATTAAAAAAGTTCGCAATGAAAAATTTCGCTCACGTAATTCTATCAGTTTTAATTGAATACACGTGATTACTATTTCCATTACCAAGATTGTTCTTTTCTCCGCTATATTCATCATTATTTTGTGCGACATTTTATGGAGTAATAAATAATAGCTTTCTTTATACGCTTTTACATTACTTCCATTCAATTTCGGTACGCAACATTTTATGAACGAACCGAAAATAAATGGAAAGTTAACTTACAGATAAAATTAAATGTGTCATCAATCAAATTTAAATTTTCAAATAGTTATTGTACTGTAGGTAAATTCTCCATACGTAAATATGTGCATGTATATGTACGTAATTATGAATTTCTCATTTTTGAAGTGGCTCTCTGAATTTGCTAACGTTCTAAGAGCGTGAGTGAGAATTCTTGGAATGAATTTTTAATATACAGTTAGTGGTGTAAATTAAAATCGTTGAGGGTAATCGGTCAGTTTATCAAATATGATTTTAATCAATGACTTTTACACTAAAATTGCAAGAAAATATTTTGGGAGTTCTTCAGTTACGAGGTTTATTAACGTATATTAATCTTACTATTACTCTATACTCATATAAAATAATCAATGTTTATTCAATGGAAAGCATTTTTCGAAAATGTTGATGAATGCTTCAAAATTGAAAAATTGCGTCTCTAATTTTCACTGATATATTGAAACACTATTGAAACCGTAGACTTAAAATTAGTATTTGAATCACTTAAATCACAGATAGTATAATGAAGTCTGCTGTACCTAGGTTAATCAACCAGGGCAGAATAGGTCAGAAAGTATTTCTAACGAGTAATTTCTGCCTTTTCTGGCTATGCAGGTCACATACTCGCACTGACACAACTCTCTCTGGCGTCAAATATCTCTCTCACATATCTCAGTATTCCTTCAATTTATTCCTCCTCAATCCATCATCTCATCCCAAAGATTCATCTCCCCTACAAAACTCACATTCCCTAGTCACCCCTGCAAATCCTCTCGTCCCAAAGGGATATGGCGTCATTCTATTTCCCACCGTTTGGCACCCAAATCTTTTGTCGTGCATCTCAAAACCGCATTCTCCTTAGCTCCGAAATACGTTACAAACTCATAAAACGGTTCCATTGTTAATATCACAGTTACTTTATTTGGAGTAAGCGAATGTTCCGAATCTGAAATATATTTGTTTGTTTAGCTAAAATTTAAACGTAAGGCCCGAAAGATTAAGATACGATTTATTTGTTCCTTTATAATGAAATTATTGACGAATTTTACCTTTCGTCAATATTTTCCTGGGGTTATTAAAAAGTTTAAGAAGGGAGTACCCGTAAGAAATAATATTAAGGTTCATCTTATCAACTAATACTATATGGAGCATAAAAAATGAAAACCTGTTTCTGCTCATTATAAAAATCTAGTTCGTTTTTAAATACCTCTTGGCAAGGCGCCAGAAATCGTGTATTGAAAGGTACAATACGTTATGTAAGTATGAAAACGCATTTCGTAGATATGGCTTGTTCCTAAATCTCACATTTGACTAAGTACTTCGCTTCACTGCAATCATAACTCGAAAAACACAAGAAATCGCACACAACAAGAGTTATTACATTCGCGAAAGTTTTAAATATACATATTTATTTAATGTTGTGCTCGAAAAAGTTGAGAAAAGAAGTTTTAGTTTTTAATATTGTGTTCTTGAACAATCTTTATTCTTTCCCGAAATATAAATGCAGATACAAAATATAGATTATTGTATGAATAAGAAAGCACTATTTTACGTATTAATAACTTCATAAAAATTGTAAATTTGAAGATAAATTTTCATATTTTGTCAATAAAAAAATAATGTCAACTACCAATTTCAGCGGAAGCCTACAAACTGATTCTTTAAACTAACAATGTCAAAAAATATATATATTGATATCGTTCAGGCGATTCATGTATAAAATCTCCAACTTCGTAATTTATTAAATATCTCTCTGCTTAACCTCCATAATTTGAGGTGAAATCACATATTATTAAATTATTTACAATTCTGGGAATGAATATCTGCATTTCTATGAATATAAAATTCAATGTTTTGCATTTTAACTATTTTATTTAGAAAAGGCTAACTAACCGTGCGTTTAGTGATCCTGAAAGGAATCTGGCCCGAATGACTTTTAATGTTCGTTTCCTTTACGAAAGATTGCCGTTCCTTTTTTCATCGAAAGTTTGCGCTTTCTATTTCTTTGACTGTAAATTTATACTTGACTTTTCCATAAGTATTTATTATAGCAAAATAATATTTATAATGACATGCAAAAATAATTTAAGAGCATACTTTTAAATATTTGTTTTTATTTGCATGTATATAATATTATTTACATAAAATCATATTTATATTCGTATTTTTATTTAAATATATTCTCACATTTATTCATATATAAGTAAAAAGGGTAATAAGGGATAAGTGGGGCAGTGCAATATTGATAGCTTGGATTTAACACCTCTATTTAACACACCATTACTTATACAGAAGGATTCTCACATTATGTACAAGCATCAACATCATCGTCTGACCTCAACGGGAGAAAAATAGTAATATGTACGACCTCCTTGCAAAAGCCTCCCTCAGAGTTGAGTGCTCTTTATCGCTCAGTTAAACCTAGATCTTCGAAGGCTATCAATTGCACTTGTCCCAAATCACTATCAATCATGAGGAACAGAAATAAAGTCAACCGCAAAAGAGACGCAAAGAACAAGACGTAAGCACTTCCGTTCTATTCATTTACAAGTTTTTCCGCAAAAAATGCGCCCTCTATTAATCACCCTTAGAATAAACTTGTATGCAGGGAGAGATCTCTCGAAACCCCTATTTTTCCAGAAACAAGCATTTTGTGTTTGCTGACCGGAGTATTTGGAGGGGGAAGTGGTAATGGCCACAGAGGAACCGTTAAAGGCGTTTCCGAGTGCTCGCGAAGGAAAGTGCGATGTGCAGATAGGTGGACATCGAAAGAAAAAAGGGCAGATTCCATTGCGGATGGAGAGCGTGAAAAGGGCGTAGGAAACGTTCCTCCGGGAAAGGAAGTTAGTTGTAGATGTCGTGGTGTGCGAAGAGGTGAGAAGGAGGGGCCTGGGAGATATCAAGAGACCCAAGGGACAGAATGAATGCGTCGAAAGAGAAAAATGGCAGTTTTTGAGAAGCTGCAGATGGAAGCAAGTAATAAAACGAGAAGAGGAGAACTAGGAGAGCTATGGATTTATACAACAAATTAATTCTCTACTTATTATTCTGCTTCGTCTTCTTAATTAGCCATTACCTTTTAAACTCTTTCAGACTATTTAAAGTATTCACACCAACTTAAAATGGCGTAACTATGAGCATTGCTACCAAATAGCTAAAACGACAACATGAAGAGCGCGGGATGATCAATAAATAATTGCAATGTGATACCCGTTATTAGAAAATTCTTCTGAAATATGAGGTATAAGCGAGAAGAATCTCTAAATTCACACCTATCTTTTCAAGAAATCGAATCAATATATAAAATAAATTATTATTCTCTCCACAAAATAGCTTAGATATTTGGACGTCTATTAGTAACTGAATTTACTTAGCGAGAATACATATTACTGGTTTATAGTTGATAAGTAACCATAGCAATGATTGCTTTAAAATGTCGTAACAACACGAGATCAGAAAATGAGAATTTTAATTTAGAGACATTTTAGTAAGATTACCACTGTGATAATAGAAAAATATCAATATTTTAAGGGAAAACGAGTTGAGTTCAATATTTATGATTATTTAGTGAAGGATATTCAATCATTTTAGAAAAACGTACTATGTATGAGTAAAATGGAAGATCTCATCTATATAATTGCTAATCACTTGGAAAGGAATTCTGAATAATTTTGCTGAAAGGGTGATAAATTTAGTTTAAATATTTCAGATATTATTACTTGAGGATAGAGTAATATAAGGTTACCTCTGTAAAAGTCAAGTTCCATAGTCTTATTCTTAATAATTTCAAAAGATATATAGAAGGGCCTAGGCACATTTCTGGTTTCCATCACGAAAGCTTAAGGTTTCACATATTTCCACGGTGTTTCTTGCGCTACTTATAACGAGCCTCTCTTGAGAGAGCCTTCGCATATGCGGTAAGGCTACGCAAATACAGGCCACGTGGTTCCTTCTTTCGCAGTTTACGAAGTTTATGGGCCACAATTTGCGCGGCATTTATTTGGTGGTTCTTGCGGGCAAGTGGACCGTGCAGTATATCCCACGCTATCTCTTGAGTAATTAAAAACGTTAATGCTGGACCTGAATTCAGAAACATTATCTCCAGCTCTTTCCTCGATGCTGGAAGAGAGATAATATGGAGCCTTAATACTCGCCCATTTTCGTTAAATTACTGTGTTCTTCTGAGTATTTACCAACAACTATAAAGATGAAGATAGCGACCTTGATAGGAGAGTATCTCTAGATGCGGAATCCTTTCCAAGTGAATGTGTTCAAATTCGGTTTATAAATTTATTTGAAATCATCTGCTCTCTTCCTCTTTGCGGAGTGAAATTATACTCCGATTGAGGAAGAATTTATTTCTATATCACACTCTCATTAGCTGAGATGCCAAAACTTGTTTGAGAACAGTTCATTTAAAATGGAATCCATAATTTACTTTTAATGCCACCATCTTGCGATCGATGTGAACCTCTCAATCCCCTTCTTCGCTGTAAAGAGCTCTTTATATTCGCCATCTTACGGCTTCCTCCGTTGGGTTATGGAACCCTGTCACGAAGTTCATCTGACATATGGTCTGATCGCTTTTCCATTCGAGTGAAAGTTTGGACGGAAAACGAAGGATGGCCTTTATCGCATGCGGATGACGCATTGATTGCTCATTTACAGGTTTCTCTTCTTCGGGAATGTATCAAACGCACTGATATGCCAAAGCTGTCTATCGAAAACTCTTAAAGTTCACACATTCTAATATGAATTTACTTTCCACTCTTGGTACATCCAGATTCAATTTTGATGAGATGAGAAATTTGATCGGAAAATTATGATACTTATTTTCTAATGATTTTAATACTATAGAAAGAGGAATCGTTCGATAAAACTATGAATTTGAAACTAGAAATATTATAATCTCTAAACTGTTATTCTCTCTTTTATCAAGAGCAATATTCTAATTTTTCTTCTTAAATAAGTGGAACCATTTTATCGATTTATTCCTTCATATTTCAAAATTCTTGAATCTACATTCTTTTACGACTAATACCTACTTTCGTTTGCAAAACTAAATGGCCTTTGAAACAGGCTAGATGAGCAAAAATTTGCAAGTCAAACGAAAATAACGAAGAAATATTTAATGGTCAGTAAAAATTTAAAATTTTAAGTAAATATTTTCTGCAGCAATTATTTCAAAATAATTATTAAACTGATGAAAATTAAATAAATATTAAAACAATAATTTACCTGATGATTGACGATCGAGAATGGCGAGGAGGATGTTTAAATTTTTCTTCTGAACAAACTTTTCCGTAATTGAAGGCACTATTCGGTGACTCCGAAAATATTTAATCCTCAAAGTTTCCGTCTTTTCAATGAAGATGGATCACCATTATTTTTGGCCTTAATCGATTTTCTGCAAATGCGGCCATTCTGTATTCGAAGTCGCTTTGCAAGTCCATAGGCTCTCGATTGCACGTTCGTTGCTGAATATGTTAGGACGTGAAAGTCAGGACTATCTGCCGACGGTGATACATTTCCATTCAAACAATTGCGCAAATTAAACATTTACTCGATTGGGGAGTCCCTGGCACACACGCGCGGAATATTCCCAGGAACTCGGCAGTTTGGGTTGAAATGCCTTTGGAATAGTGAAGAGGGCTCTCCCGCATTTTAATCCTCAGCATCTCACTCCTACGAGGAGGTGAAAAGTGTAGTTGCAGTTCCGATAACTGAGAGAGTCTCACTCTAAGACGAAAATGCCCTGCAATTGGATCGGGCGATTTGCTCTCCTGAGACACGGTCAAAATGGCGTCCTTTGACTCTATATCAATGAGATCATTGAGTATATTAGAGTATGACTAATATCTTTTAATTCGCCATTGATGTTTTATCTTTTTTCATAATTAAAGTTAGGATTTTTAATTTGAATTGATTTTAAGAAATAAATTACTGAGTCATTAAAATTATCAATTAAAAAACATGTAAAACTACTCCCAATAAATAAATGTATATGCATATAAAGAGAGAGGAGAGACATTAAATCCTGCTGGAGAATTGGCAAATTAATTCATTTAAAAAGTCAATATTAACAATGTTAAGTACTTCTGGAGAAATGGAACCAATAGTAATGGAACACAATGATATATGTGCGAAAGAGAGATGGTGGAGGAGGAAGGGAAGTAATGGCGGCGCGGGATGTTTGGAGGAGAGACTGGACCAGAATCTGAAATCCTGTGTGGACCTCCTGAGGGGTCGTGTGCTATGACCTCTGTTTGCTAATGTTGTGAATGTAAGAGATTGAGGGTCTTGATAAGATATTAGAATTCAAATTCAACTTGAATGATACGAGGGATGTAAGTAGCTTTAACCCTAGATTTAAAAAATATAAATATCTAAAACAAACGGAAGAAGAGAGAGAATCTGGAAATATAACCATCGAAAAATCTTCATCATTGCTTAAATTAGCTTTTGTATTTTTATCCTTAATGCTTTAATGATAAACAATGTAAATCTCCTTCGTTTATGCAATTGAAATAAGAATTTAGGGTTAAATAAAACGTAGCTAATGTAAAAATCATCAGAATTTAAGTAATTAAATTTGGTTCAACGAGTTGCCTTATTCTAATAATTTTTCTCATATATAATATGATATAATTTTAAAGATCCGTCTTTCAATAAGAATATTTACATTTTCTAAGGAAATATATTCCATATATAGTCCATGTCCGTATTAAACATAAAATATTTAATATTTAACACGGAGTTAATTAACACAAGAAAATAGATTACTTATGAACTTTTTTAACAAAATATTTTATTTTGAAAAATTGGGTCGAGGACTTTCTTATTGTCCAAATTTTTTCGGATGAGTAAAATGAACTCGAAAATTCCTAGTTTTTCAATTATTCGGAATGAGTTTATCTCAATGGTGTTAAGAAATATTAAATGTTTTCTTTTTTTCTTGATCCCTTCACTCAAACGATCCATTTCATCAAAGTACAAAGGAAAACGGTGAATGTGTTTCTGCACGTTAGGAAGTATCGCAGAGCTTTATGGATGGCTTCCACTGCATCCGATCCTTAACAACCCACAGGTAATCGAGGTCGTTGCCGTTGGTAACGTGCGCCTGTCGTGGAATTAAGTGGGGGGACGTTGGAAACAGGGATAATTGTAGAGAAAGAGAGAGAACAAGCGTGTTTGGAGATCCAGAGTGCCCTGCGTGGTCAACAGGGATCTAAACTTTCACGCGAAGTTTGGGATCTCTCCGCGGGCATTGGAGTCGATAAGTGCATCGATTGCCGTGCACTGCACGCTCGCCCGTGCGTGCTAATGCATCCTCTCCTTCCTAGTTCTACGACGTACTTCCACGTTTCGCCAAAGTTAACCTTTTTTAATAAAGTTACGCTTTTTCTCCTCTAATTCTGTGGTACTTCTACCACCACCTATGGCCTAACTGAAATTAAATGGAATCAGCGTTTCTTTTTATGGTTTCTAAAGGAATTTTTGCCCACATTATTCAAGGATTTCACTTCAAAGAAATGGGCTTTAAATAAAAAATGGAAAAACGGACCTGTGAATAATGAGAACAAAGTGCGGTAATAACCGCTACTGGAAGTTTTGGAGAAAATTTTGATTAATTGGAATTCCGTTAAAATTTAGCTATCGCATTCTCCGTTTTTAACCTTACTAAGTTAATTTTAGTGTTAATTCAATCCCATTTTTTATTTTATAATGTCATAATTTAATATACTTTAAATATGTAGTAAAATGGGAAAGCTCCCGTCAAATATGAAAGCTAGATTAAATACTCGTGAATATAATTCATCCAATGACTTATGAAATTTTTGTGATAGAATATTCCATTATAAGATGATTAGACTGTAAAAATGCTGGTGTCAAATCTCCCTATTATTAGCTCTAAAGAATATAATGCCAATAAAGGTGAGGAAATTAAAACTACATGCTTCCTCTTGCTATTACACATTAAAAATTTATTTATTTTAATTTAACTTCATTTAGAAAAGAAGATAAGGAGAATTAAGGAAACAGTTAAAATAAAGATAGCGGAAAAAGGATTGAACCGAAAAATATAATTTGAATAATACATTAAATGAATTCAGTGAAATGAAAATCAAAAAATGTTTATCAAGATATGATACTCTCTTTAATCAAAGAAAGATTTAAATTACTTACATCAATATTCTCATAGTAAAAAAGAGAAGTTATTTATATTATCAAGAAGATAATATAACTGTTAATTTTCTAAAATAGAATAAATTAAGGATCAGATAACTTCAAAAGTAATTTGGAGGAAAATATGACACCTATTGTCGTAAATTCTACTCAAAATATATGTAGCTTAACTAATATCTGAAATGTGGATATATTTTTGGTGATATTTGATGCGTAAAAAAACTGATTACGGAAAACTGTGTTATATTACGTACCTTTATCTCATGGCTGGTTCTAATGTTTCAATAGATAAAGGTATCTTCCAAGAAGCATTCCTCTCATCATGAATTCGAAACCCCTTTTACAAAATTGAGGAAATATGATCATAATAATGGTATGTTTTGGCTTACCTTGCAAAATATCAAATTTTAGGTGGCTAGAACCCTGCAGCTAAAGAATTTTGAATATATTTTCAACTCATAATGTGCTTTAAGCTAACGTTACATAGACTTTAAATATGGTTTAATGGACAATATTTTTCAGTTGTAAATGGATGAACTAGGAATTCCGCAATATTAGCAAGATTAAGGTTTGAATTTATCAAAATTCAAAAAAATTTCATCATCACGTTTACTTTAATAAGAATATTCGTTTTAATTAATCACGAAATATGTAATACCTTCTTTTACTGAATAAGCAGGTAATTATCCTGTATTATAATATTATAATTATACTGTAAGAAATGATGAAAATCGAGGTAGGCTTCATATTTTTTCATTAAAAAGTAATGCAGTTCACATAATAGATTTTTCTGCAACCTTAAAATTATGTTTTTTGAGTTTAATTGAGGCATAATATTTCCAATTCCGATTTCAAGTATTTGACTGAATGAGAACCAGGAAATTACTAAAAGAGATCAAAATTAATTGTAATGAATTCAATCTGAGAACAAAGGTGACCCAATTACCTTTACTCGATAAATAAGACGTTGAATATTGATGTAATTGTCTGAGAAAGGATATGAATATCAGTCGGTAGAATTTTGGAGCTTTTCTACAGAAATATCGTGTACCTGTAATTTAAAATTACAACAAAGGCAATATTTTTATGTGATAATAGGTTTACTGTGGCGAGAATTGTATATTTTTATTGTAAAATCAATGAATGGGTTATTTCTGGTAAATGGCATATTATTTGGTTCTCCTCATAACATATTTGCAACCATGAGATAAAGATCTAGGGCTTCAAACGCCATGAACATTGTGTGCAAACGAGATCCATATGCTTGCGACTATTTAATGATATGCTGATGAAGTTATGTAATTGTATGAAATTAGTTTAAAGATTAGATTTAGGTTTTGTGATTATTTTGTTGATTGAATTTAAGATTTAATCCTTGCATTTTTTGAAATCACAACTAGGTTAGTTGTAATAAAATGGATTTAAATAATATTCAATGATTTGCGTCGTCGATATATTTTTTAAGCGATGAGAATAAGCAAATGACTCCACATTCATAATCTCTCGAATAAAAAAGTTGAAAGGGATTAAATCATCGCATACCCGAGAGGGACGAGCAATTATCCCCAACTTCTTACCATGATATATCTCTCCCGATATCATTCCTATTTCATTCCTCGCTTTAGCATAAATTTGCGGAGAACCTTTCATTTTCTCTTTTCCATCACAAGAGAGAGAATTATGGCTTCGAGACCCGCAAACGCACTGCCATCTGTGCTCCACCGCAGCCCACTGACGCCGTCATGAAAATCGTGAAAATATAAAGAGAGCTAAGGCGTCAGTAGTTCACATGTGTGATGAGGAGGGGAAGTAATGCCGAACACCTTCCCTACTTTGCCATTATCGTCTGTCGACAAAGCCTTTTTTTTCACCTGCGGTTGACTGAACGCTTCAAATTGAGCTCTGGACGGAAGAGCAATTATCCAAACTGCATAATCTCCAAATTAGTTTAAATGTATTGCTCGTTTTTACACCTTCGGAAGGCGTATTTTTCCTTCTCGTGCGTCCAATGGGTTTAAATTGGGCAAACGATCGAGGATGGCCTTTCATGAGGAAATTTATGGACCGTTTCGAAAATATATAAAATCCCTGGAGATTAAATTCTTGGATATTTTTTGTTTTTACGTAGATTACTCTTTTGATTTTTACTGATACGAATTAATGTGAAAATGACCAAATTAGCAAAGAATGAAATTGGATTTATGGAAAAAAAAAATTCACCAGTAAATTTCCCATACAATACAACGGAAAATGATAGTAATAACTTGAAAATTTGGAATGATTTAACTATAAATACTTTTTAGAAGCTTTATGAATGATAATATATCACCTCTGACCTCTTGATCCCCGAGAAAATTGGTCTTTGTAAGAGCTAAGAATTTAAACGGTTCATCACCGGCACTCATTTAGACAAAACACTGGCTCAGGAAAATTAACTGCTGAATTATTGTCCTTAGGATTTCGTGATGTTATTTCAAAAGCCACTATTACTAGGAAATTGGTGCTCTGTGTTAGAAATGGAAAACTACATTCGCTTGGGGTAATTTGAGGAGTGAATTTATGGAGGAATACATTCATAAAGGAAATGAAGTTAATCTATGATGGAACCTGTGTTCGTTGAAATTCTGAGCTTTTTCGTAGTCCATCGTCTCTCAGAATTTACTCTCAATACAAATCATGTACAATCCGAAACATGTTCCATGAAGTCATGCGGTTACGATGAAGTTGTATTTTCGCAAGTATTAACTGAATCTACTAATTTTAACATCAACTAAATTAGCAGTTATAAAATAGGGGAAATAAATGATCATTCTTTATAATTGATAATTGAATTCGTTTTAAGTCCATGCAAGTTTGCAAGGCCTCGTATCATGTTTTATTTTATCGCTATGTACTTCCAGCTTTGTTTATATTTCTGTTTTCATATCATTTTAAAGATGCACCACTCGTGAGTTATGCATACACATTATATCTTTGATATGTAGAATACATTGAATTCATTCCATTTTACCGCATTAAATTTTCAGTGCAGATGAATATGGTCAATTCTGCTTAAATTGCAATCAAATTCTTTGTTGTAACACTCTGATCGCAAAGTTAAAGCGTCCTGCATCACTAAACGCCATTAAAATTCAGTATGCAAGGTGAGTTAAGGAACATTTATATTGTAAATTGATCAGAGTAAATCATTCCTGACGTAAATAAATATTTATTTACAATCACTCACATTCTACGTAAATTATTCAAACGATATCTTACAATAATTTAATTGAGGGTTTTATCATGAAATTATATCATTAATATTTTATCAACTAATATTATTCCGAAATATCAATATATTATCATTCATTGTTTTTATTTATTCATCATTAATTATTAGTTATGATTATTCCAAAAGTTTGAAATATAAGAAGTCGGTAAATACCATAAATGAGAATGAATTTTATGTTAGTTATATTGATAATAATTTATTTAACGCATTAGTTTATCATGAGATTACTAAATTCAAGAAAATTCAGGATATCGCCAGGGATTTTTACCAAATAAATACCTTTTAATATAGTATCCGATAATCAGGCCTTCACTAAACTTTCCCACACAAATTTTTATTTTACTAAGTGACCATGTTTCAACCCGTCCAATAATATCTCATCGAGATTGATGTTCTGCATCATTCAGCTTATAAGTGCAATTTCATACCATTGGTGATTAAATGTGTCTGTTTGATAATTACCTGAATATTGCAAAAAATAATCAACCCCATTTGCTAAGAGCAAGGATATAATGAAAAAATTACACTATTTCATCGAACAAATTCTCATCAAAATTTCGACTATGATAGCGTACATTTCATCGATCCTTGTAATTGCATATGCTGCTGTAGATTTAGATGCTAAATAGATTTTGGTGAAAGAATAGGTTTAAAGTTTCAGTTTCATGTATTAAATTTGAGAATAATTACTGTATAAAACAATACAAATTCTTTATTCCTCAGTTGTGCGAGCGAAAATCAAAATTTATTTTTACTTCTGCAGGTTGAACGTGGTTGAAATAAAATGCTCACTATGGTTTACAGGTATTGTTTTCCTTCGTAAAATAGTTCGTTTGTAAATGGGATCTAATAAATTACTCATTTGATTTTATCTACAAAAGCGCATTAACTTATCTTGCGAAATTACAGTAAATTTCGAAATGAGAGGAAGAAAATAGCGTGAAATTCGAATACTAATTTTCAGAATACAAGTACTCACTATCTCAGCTTTTCTCCTTCTTAAGTATTTATACAAACAGTCACAGTGAATCCTTTTGAAGATTCCGCTCAAATGAATATGTTCCGATTAAAATCCTTCCTTTGTATTTCAATGGGCATTCCCCGGATGCACACATGACGAGGATAAGATATTTTGCATCGGCATTTTTGTTTGCCTCCTTTATCTATGCCACCCGTCGGACGAGCAGAATGGGCGGTGGCTTTATTGCATAATTCAAGTCGCGCACAAAGCATACTTGACATCGGCCATTTTCTGCACATCTCCGCATTCTCGAGCCCCTTTCTCCCCCTATTCAAATGTGACCGCGATCACATTCCTCCGATAGGTTCCGATGCTCGCTGGGCCGCGTTCATTGTTCACGCATTAGCGTATTACGCAACGAATTAGCGATGGAACCACTTCATGCGTTTTGCATCCGATGCTGCGGTCTTCCCAATTTCGATATTTATCCTATTCCATTGTAAAAAGAAGCATTGGGTCTTCGGTTTCAACGGCTAATTGATGGCAGCTCGCTTCTTCAATTGAATCATGCAAATTACGAAGTGCGTCTTGTTCGGGATTGCATTTCACACATGAACCTAATCATCGCACGCTTAACAAACTGTATGATAAAGCTCACAGACCGGAATGTTATATACTTGATTAGGCGTCCGATTAAGATAAATATTACATAGCAAGGAGAGATAGAGAATCTTGCAATTATTGGATTAGCCAATTTTATTTACATCTTATAAAATGAAAGTTCAAATGATTAATGAATGTAAAAGAACATTACAAAAAAAATGAAATATGATTGAAAGTAGAAGATTGGATCTTCTCCAAGGAAAAATTGATATCACACGGCTGTAATAAATATGATAAACCAGAAGTAAGGACTTTGAGTTGACAAATCTATCAATTTAATTGATACATCATATGTGAAGTGAAAAATTCGATTATCGGATCGATTAAAATACTTGGGTAAGGCTAGTTGTATGGTTAAAACTAGCCTTATTTATTTTTAGAAAGTTTAGGTGTTTATCTCTGGTAATATATTCATCTACTATTTTTTCAAAAGAAAAGTTTTTAAATTTTTTGATCCTTTTCCTTAAACTACTTTTCAGAATATTCTTTTGTAATCTCTACCTTTTGTGTCGTCGATATATTTCGAATTTCAGTGACGAAAGTATTATTCATTGAAGACAATGAACGAATTAAAAAAACCCTGTTATTGTATCTGTAATTCGTACGATCAAATCAATGCATTCCATTTCTATGGTTTGTTGAAAGTTAGAATAAGATTGAATCACCCATCCGTTACCCGAATGATGTCCTTTTAAGAAGTCAAATAGCAAATAAATTACATTTATGTTTATAATTGCATTTATATTATATTTCCCTTTTATATAAAATAGATGATTATGACTATTAAAAGTTAAATAGAGAAATTACTAAAATGGAAAAAAGTAGATAATTCAAAATGAGATGGGATGCTTTTATTTTCAAATTGAATTTAAAGAAGGATGCCTTTCTGAATGTTTATCTCCCTCTTTCCTTGACTCTGCTATTCTCATTACCAATTCGAATTTTGCAAATTCTAGATTCCAAGTCGAAAAACAGATTTCATAATCATTTTTTCTATCTTTCAGTTTGGAATTTTTCTTTCTCATCTCCATATTTATCAGTTTTGTTCCATTTATATTTCAGTTTTAATGAATTCAACTATCTCTTATTTTTACTCTCTCGTCGATAATTATTTAATATTTATCATTATATTACAACTTTTAAAGTTCGGTATAAATCATTAAATTAAGTAATAAGTTAATTAGTTGTATATATAGAATTATTATTGAATTTTCATCTTATGAATTCTTTCAATAATGAATATGATGAAACTACACACACATGAATCCTATTTTCAAAATATTAAAAATTTATCTCAATTGAATTATAATATTCATTCCATTTATTCTCCACAATTCCTCTTCGTCCGGTCACTCCTCATTGGGGACTCCCCTGTTCTGCGGAAAACGATAACAAATTGGAGTAACAAGAAGTGGATGCATAAATCAAACGCGGAATTAGATTAAAATCGCAGTTTTCGGATGTACGAGGGAAGGAGGGAATAGAACATTTTTGGACGCGATTTCGAAACGGAATGCTGCCGTAATTTTCCTTTCATATTTTTTCAAATGTGAAATTTTACGGGAAAACGGAAGGGAAAGAGTAATAGTTGGGAGCTTTTCCGGAATGACGAATACCAGGTTAGGAGGAAAATTCTTGTGTTTTCAAATTAACGGGACGAAGGGAAAAAGAAATTAACCGGCAGAACTCAAAAATAAACGTGCGAGGCGTATCCTGATTTGAAAAAAATACACTCCTGCGATAAATTTACGAACGGATGATTCTGCCTATGGCATCGCATTAAATGGCAACCAATAAAATGGATTCCTATTAATTCGGAGGGTTGAGATGGGATCTCACGGGCATTGTTGCCATCGGAACCGGCGCAATGAGTAATAAAGGAGAGAAATAAAAAGGGTCGCCATTTGATAAAAAGGGCGAAAAAAGGAAAAATGAAGCAGATGAATTGCGACCGAAAAGTGAGCAAAAAGTCTGGAATACCTTTAGGAATGAAAGTGGAAAGAATTGGAAAGCTTCCGTTTTGTTTTTGAATTAAAGTATCCAAAGGTGACCTTTCGGATATTGATGAAATTGTAAAATCAGATTGCTTTTGCTCCCGTGTCTTGATTGCTCTGACAAGGAAATGATACGATTCAAAGGAAATGTGTATTTGGCTTCTCGATAATATATTTCTCTGCTGTATCGTGGAAGATGTATCTCGGGATAAATTTCCTATCTGGTTCCGTTTGAATGATGATTTACAGCATCCAATTTACTTTCCTTTTTCCCAACATTTCTCCGCACATTTTCAAGCTAAATTAATGTCGCTCTCCGATATTTGCGTTACCACCATAATTTCCACTCTGAGAGCATCTATGCTCTTATCCCTTTCGCTAATTCATGTCTTATCTTAGAATGTTTTTATGACGATCCTGATAATAGTTTTATTCGTGTATGACAGACAAAATACTAAAGTGATAATATAGAAAAAAATTCATAAGATTGTTATTTATGATGTACAAATAGAATATTTGAAACTTCTATCTTCGAACTTAATATGCATGTTATTTCTGGTACTGTAAACCCTCTTTAAAATGGTAAAGTAATTATAAAATGTTTTTAATGTTTTGTGATAGTTAATATTACAAGATACTAGTCGATGGTTGATATAAATGGTAAAAAGTGCATAATATTATGTTGGGCTAAGATTTTGAGGATTTTCAAATAAATATCATCTTAGTCGTAGCCCGATATATAATGGTATGTGATTTCCACTATACCTAACTATTTAAATAACGGAATGCCAGAAGTAAGAAAAACGCAACACTATTGAACTAGAGGTTTGAACTTTCTCCAAGTTAAGAAACAAAAGAAGAATAAAGCCGAAAAACTTCCGTATTAGATGCACACTCGGCTCGATATCTCCAGTCTATTCGCTAACAATCTTTTGAGTACCTTGTTCGAACTTTTTCCATTTCGTATATTTTACTATTCATTATTGTTTGAAATCATAATATATATTACGTGTTTCTCCACACTTTGAGGTGTCTCACACTAGATCAACCAACGATTGTAGATCGACTGTTTCGTATGTAGTCTCATACGTTAGCATTAAATATAAAGCAAATGATTATTATGATTTGAAATTTTATTCTTTCTACAACATCGCACTGGGAGTTTGATTTCTTGCGCTGAAACCGCTTCATCTCTACGCACCCCGAAGATTTCTCTTGCTCCTACTCTTCATTCAGCACAACCACATTCGTTACTTCTTTTGCTTTTTCTTTATCTGACTTCTCCATTTCCTGTTTTCTTTTTCACTTCCGTACCACAGACTTTAGGATACCTTCTTCTTTACACAGCATAGGGCACTTAATTTATCTCCCTTTTATCTCATGCACCTCTCAGCAGCAATTTCTTCCTCTGCACCGCAACGGCTTCTTCCCGCAACCGCTTCGTACTCCGTTTCCTTCCTGCTCACGCACCTCTTTCCGGATCTCTTAAGTAACTCGCTCATTATTTTCGGTCGATGATTTTAAATATTTTCATTCTCATTCGCAATTCATGACGTACCGACCAATAATGCTATTTAAGGCTCAAGACAGTTTTGTCAGAATGAGGCCTATTCTTCGTCAGAAAGTATTTTGAATGGTCGATAACACCTTGAAATAAGCTCTCTTTTCGTGATATTCTGGCTAAAATCCCATAGTTCTTAATACATGTCGTATACTTCCATTCTTCCTATTTTTAATTTCTAATAAACAATTAAGAAATATCATGACGGTATTATTTTTTGATACGCAAAAAGTTGGAAATAAAGTATTATGAAAGTTAACGGTGGAGTTCTCATCTAACTGTATTTACGATCTCTAAAACGAAATAATCTCAACTTCTTAATTGAATTGCGAATAAAAAACGTAAGAATTAACACTTGAAATTAGATTTAAATTCGGCCATTCTCTATCTGACCATCTTGATGGATAAAAGAATGAATATTTTTTTTTCCTTTTATTAGGAGTCATCACTCATGGGGTCACTCGATCCTTTACTTGTAATCGTAATTCATTTTTCTACGTCAGATTATATATTCATCCGTCACACTTTTTGCTCTTTTTCCACATCGAGCTTAATCTCTCAATCCCCTTTCCCTCCTAAATCTCTTCCTCCTCATTCATTATTCTATTTCCTTTTCTCTTATTCCCCTTTCATTGCCTCCCCGCCCACCTTCCTCCTTGCAATCATGACATCATTAACATTTCTACTTGTTCTCGGTCCATCCCTTTAAAAAGCCTTCTTAATCACCTCTTTTGAGCTATTCACTTTCCAAATCAGCCCTCGAAAACACCGACAAATCCCCTCACAGCCGAAGAATCGAGGATACCTTTTTAAATGAAAGCAGATTAACTCTGTGAATGAGAAGATAGTGGTACGGAATGAGAGATCGTTGCGCTGAAGTAAGTTGAGGTGTGAAATCGAGATACGGAGCAGTGATTTCAGTGGATTGAAAGGGAAACTCAAAGGATATAGAAAGTAAAATTGTATTGAGAGCAGCTCCTTAAGTGTTATACCATTATAAAAAGAACACCATTTCTAATACTAATTTTGTGCAGTGATCAGACAATGAGGGAGGGAATTATGAAATAGGAGCACATGATAATTTTTAGGTTAAAGAGAGAAAAAAATTGTATTAAAGAAAATCTCGAGCAAAAATTAATGTTAGGAAATAACCATAATTTTCTTAGATATATAAAGAATTGAAGAAATAAAATTCGTAAATATTAAAGATAAGAATCAGCCAAATTTCTGTTCCAAAGACAGTCTTTTCATTTAATAGAGTATCTTTAACTCGACAACAGTATTTATGTGAAATCAATAAGATTAAGTGCAGTGTAAAGAACATTAAAAGAGTAGTATTATTTGTCAACTTAAGAATTATAGGACAACTTCATGTTACAGTACAAGCAAAAGTTCATTAAAGATATACATTGTGACGACAATTTGTTAAATACACATTATTGTACGGAATAAACCGAAGGTTAAAATAAGCAAAATTTTATTATTATATTAATATTAATGAATTTAAGTCTAGAAAGTCAAAAACTATATTATTTGTGTTCTAATGTTTCAAAGGATGAAAAATATTGGAGTTATTTGAAAGGGTTATGTATACGAAGGCGAACTCTCATTGAGGAAAACTCAAAAGAGCATAAAATTGAAATCATTTATTGGATGAGGTTATAAAGGTTTGGATTTTATTGAAATTTTGAAATCATTTATTGGACGAGGTTTGACCTCTAAATATTAATTTAAAATCTAATACTTTTATTTATTTACAGTATATGCACACTTGCAATGACAAAAATTGAAAATAGTGGTTCTGTCTGCGTTGAAGGAAAAGAATGGAATCGAAGTGCAACAAAATAGTTTCCAGAAGAAAGGCAAGAAATAAATATTTCTGAATAAAAAATTGCTGATATTTATTTCGTATAAGCTTATGGTCTTTAATGGTTGAATGTAAAATATCTTACTGAGGACAAGAGAGACTTAATTTGTATTCATTCTAATTCGTTTGATATTAAATAAATTTAGGATTAAAGGAGGAAGAGAAATTTTAAGATTATTTTAGAAATAATATTGTCTAGATAGTATATAGGTGTAAAAGAAAAATATATTCCTTTTCCTATTCAACTATTCTACCATTTGTGCTAAAGAGAGATAATATGTGAATCTTAAACTAGGAAAATCAGTTGAATCGTTTTAAATCTAAATAAGAATGTAATTCTTTTTTCAATACACTCCTTTTATGAATAATTCATTGGTAGAAAATAATATCACCAATGGATAGTTTCTTCATGGATTTATAATTCATAATTCTAATTTTCTCTGATTATTTATTTTTGATTTAAAGTGATCGAAAAATATATATAAAATATATATGAATATTTTCTATTACGATTCTGTTTTTGGGTAGATAACTCTTGGATACTCTTTAAAAAATCACCTAATGGACTGATTGATTCATTTTCTCGAAATAGATTCATTCTCAATCTGATAATTAGTGACGAATGTTGTGATTTTGGATTGATGATAGAGAAAACATCTCCATTTATCATGTCTCGAGAGAAAAGCACCGAGAATTTTTATATCTGGAATTCTTATTCGTCTAGCGCACCAACGGATTTACGGAGTCCAGAACGAAACGCTACAAATCCCAGCCGCAGAAATCACTTCGCCGTTTTTATGCAGTGAATCCAAAAGAAGAGTAAACGTTGCCGTTGAATACCAGACTTCTTTCTTTCCTTCTTGATTAATCGTTCCATTCGAAGTATCGTTCCACGTTGAATCCTTAATCCACCGATGTTGCTTTCACGGAATACGTAGCAGTGACATGGAGAAAACAGCGTCTAAAAAACAACTCGTTCACCTTGCACAGTGAGATACATTCAATTTTCCTCCGTTTCTGGAATCACGGAATAAATGAAAAGGAGGCTCACATAAGCACTGCAGTTCTTCTCCTTAATTAACGGATGCAAAATCCCAGGTCTCTCGCACGTAGTTTCCCACTCCCGTTGCCTCCTATCTTCCGTTGGGAGAAACCCTTAACAGTTAGATCGATTCGCTTAACCATATCCTACCATTCGGACCATATCCCAGGTACACACGCCACCAATCCCATCCACGATATCTTCTCCTAATTGGACCATTTCTCTCAAGTGCGCCACCAGATAATGCCACGACCGAACGCTATGACCAGCCTCGTTTCAAACGGCGCGTGCTGACCCACACCTTATTTCTGCTGTGTCCCTTTCCCACCTGTTCTCTCTTTTCTTCCAGTCACTGCTCTGTCTGCTGTAAATTCAATTTTATGAGCGATGTTTCGTGATCCTTATTAAGAAAATATATCTAAAACTGAAGTAAAATTCGGAACCGGTCTATTTTGACTTTTTTCTCAATGAATTTCTTTTCTTTTCCAATATAAAAGAAATTTCAAAATCGTGTAGAATCATTCTCCTGCATTTTGTAGTAATATTATTGATTAGAGACTTTTTGGCTGTCATTTTTATCTTTTACTTCTTCTGATGGAATCGGATGATTGAGCCTCAAGTGTTCATATTTATTGAGGAGCGCTGGGCTGTGATGGAATGAGTGCGTGATACAATCGCTGCTTACAGTAGTCATGAGGAATGTTTAGCTCTAGAGAAATTAAAAGTTTATTTTTATTTTAAGCTATACAATAAGGTATTCAATAAACAAAGATAGTTTAAAACGAGAGTATTGATTCTATGCTCCTGCTTAATATAATAATGAGGAACTGATTTTTGTAACGGAAAAGACATTAAGTGTAACCCTATCTACAATTGCCATGATACTTTTTCAAATTTTGTCCAAAAAGATTTTCTCTTTTGGTATCTTATTTATCACACTGTTGAGTGAAGCTGTTTTGAATCTTTATAAATTTAAATAGTAAGTAAATTGTGAGGGATACTTATTTTAATCAAACAAAAATGTTTGGATGTATTTCTGTATGATTTATAAATGAGGAAAATAAATCTCATACTATTTGCAGGTGGATATCGAATGATTGACATTGTGAGAGGGGAATCCTTATATCTGGGCACTATAATATGACGATCATTAAACTATTTAGTAATATCACATCAAAACGGTATTGATTTAACTTTATAAAAACTTTCAACATGATTTTGAGATGAGACCCATTTTTCCTTATCCATTTTGGAATCTATGAAACTTATGAATGCACGTTTATGAACATGAATTCGCTAATATATTTCCAACATAAATCCGCACTATAGATTACGAAACAACCTCAAATTCTATAACTTTTATTACGTACTTCTAAAGAATTATGGTCCCATATTTACATGGAAGAAACTTCTTCCCCTATTTAAATTTGCTAGACTGCTATTGGCAACAGAATGTGGACCAAAGAGGTGTGAACAGCTTCGACATCTACGTTTTTACCGCCTTTCGGCGTTTGGCAGGAGGTGCATGCACCAAGTCTCCTTCGGCGATTATTTTCACGTGTGGTTCAAGAAAAAAATGAATTTTTGAAACGACTCGTTCGCACATCTATTTCCCTGATCTTTCGCGCATTATCAGATCGGCTTATATAACACGGAGGACGCATTGTGCTTACTACGTCTTCTAGAAAGGAGTTCTCTCTGCATTTATCTAGTAATTTAATTCTTTGTACCGACCTTCTTTCTTCTAATGATTCCCAACCTTTAGCATCTGTGTTACGCTCTCTGTTTTATCGTAACAATTTTTACAAAACGTATTGCCTTTCGTTGGACCTTTTCTAAATCTCGAATGCAGTCTTTATTGGCAGAGTCCTATATGTTGCACGCGTACTCAAGGTCAGGCCTAACTAACGCAAAGTAGCATCGTTCGCGAACCTTTTCATCACTCCATTCTCTTGACGAAACCGAGTTTCCTTAGTGCTCGTCCACATTTGTTACGGATGTGGGTACTCTAATTTAAGTTACTTGTTAGCGTAACTCCCAGACATTTAACAGATTCCACTATAGCTATATTTTCCCTTGAATGCTATATAAAAAGTCATCGGTAGTGCATTTTCTCTGAAAAAGTTAACTAATGAACATTTATCAATGTTGAGCTCCAATTGCCAGTCATCGCACCATATCATAATGTTAACTAAATCTTTCGATAGGGTTAACCTATCTTCTCTACTGTCTATTTCTCTGAATATAGCCATATCGTTTGCAAATTATCTAACGTTACTATCAATTAGACCACTAGGATCGTTAAGGTAAACTTAGGATACAGATATAGATAAAATAAGACATAGAATAAAAGGGTGTGTAAATAGAGATAATATTGTAAAAGGAAGCTGGAGAAGAAAAGATCTAAATCAAAGAGGAAGCGGTAACCTGAATATATTTAAAAATAAATTTAGCACACGCTTATTCAGAGGGGTTTGAGATCGGAGGAACGTGAAATAATATTGGTGCATTCGTCGTTGAGAGAATATGAGGAATTTGCATGTAGATTAATGGATGCTTCGGACGCTCAAATCTGTTGGTGACTTGTTGGAATTGGAGCGCCAAGAGGAGAAAAGAAAAATTCACTGAAGGGTGACACCATCTCGGACAACATAATATGCATATCTAAATAGATGGGGAATAGATCAGAAATTTGAATACAATTGAATATACTTAATTCTTAATAAATTGAACATTAAACTGGTTAGAAGAAGAGAACTTAATATAATACAGTATATAGTTTTAAATCTTTAAACTATTATAATCATACTTATATATCACATATACTCGTATATAGGTTCATGCATCGCATTGAGTTAACAATTGCATTTATGGAAATTTTTCATGCCAGTACAATCTCCATGAATTGTAAACAGGACATCATATTTACTATTATGACCCTACAGGAAAATGTATATGCATGAAAATTTATGTGCTTTCACTCTTGTCAATTTGCATCTTGTAAGTTAATTGTCGAGGTAATTTGTAAATTATCTAAAGGAATGAATTACTCGATTCAAATTTAAAATTTGAAAGGCGTCTAAAACAATAAAAGCTGCTAGAGTTGGATTTCTCCATATCATTGACAAGACGAAAATATACCACTTGTGGAGGATTGCCTAGAAAAGCGTGCATAAAATATTTCCCGGAAATAGAGTGAGAAATAGGTGTGGCACGTTGATTTGGAGCAAGAGCTTGCGGAAGAGAGACGATATATTTTCGGGAATGCATGACAGTGTGAGAGAAAGGTTTCCTATGGAGTAGTTGTGGGAAATTGACCTTATTCTTTCGAAGCAGTTCAAGGCCGAATCCACATCTCGGAGAGATTATGGAAGTAGGATTCTATAATATGCTGATGATGAGCAGGGAGATGATGCGCCTCGTTCGGGTAAATAGTAGAAAATTAAAATGCCTAAAGAACAAATTAATTGTGTAGGAAACATAGTTATGAGTATGAAATTTTCAGTTTTTACAAATTTTTATTCATTCTTCTTAAATAAGAAAGTTAAATTCTTTCTTGAAGAGAAATTGCATGTCTACTAAGAATTTTTAGAGTTTTATTTACCTGAAATGAACAGTTGAAAACAATTCAAGATTTAATAAATGTTTTAATTTCATTGATTATTTACTTAAAGATTCTCCATCAAATATAGTTTTTTCAAAGGAAGAAATTTTTACTAGTTCTATATTTTAACCTGGCCGTAAATTTCCTCAAATAGTCGCCAGAGTGGTGGCCCGTATAGAAACCTCAGAGGCGTTTAGAATGACCCCGTTTCAGGACAATGCAAACTCGCCGTTTTGGAGTGACGCAGTTGTGATTTCAAGCACCAACTAAGCTGTCACCGGCGTTGCACTTTGAAGCAGTCACTCACTTTTAATCATTTCACGCGTAATACTCATCCTGACTGGAATTCCTCGTCAATTACTGTCCAATAAATCCACATCTCATTTCACCGCAAAATTAGACTGCCGCCGCCTCCGATCACCGCATCGTTAAACCTAATGTTTTTCCATACCAACATTTCCCTTTTTCGTAAAGGACTGATATTGTATAGCTACCCAATAATGTTTGAGAAAGATCGCAGTCACTGTTCGTTATGAACTAATAATCTGCAATCCGTCGACCGGATTGTATTGACAACTTAGATGTTATATCGGTGTTAACATCCCGTTAATTCCGAATACGTACATACCAAAAGAGGGTATTTTACCATCCATCTGCTATTCTGTTAGTGCAACAGTAATGCGAAAAGAGATTGTTCCGTTCGATAAAAAAGATGGCACGAAGAGAAGGGGATAGAAGGACTAAATGAGAGGAGGTGGAAGGTGCCACGAGGCCATTTCCAGAGGGACAAACCGAGGAAATTTCCTTTCTTCCATTCATGTTCCTGAACTGAGGTCGAAAGGAAGATAGGCGATTTTTTACATTATTTTCCCGTCCCTTCCGTGTAACGGCCACGCTGGAAGATTGTCGCCTTTTTGGGAAGATCTTTTGAAAGAGGTTTTGTGCGGTTGTGGAGGGAAGATTTCTGTGCCAAATGCAGAGAAAGGGCTCGAAATATGGAAGCGGAGGGGAAACGACGATAATACTCAAGAAAAATTGATCTTTTTGCGTAAAAACAAGTATGATCATTCGTACATATTCCTTTAGCAACAAATACTTAAGTAAAGTGAAAAGTTCGGGGATTTTAGGTTAGAATCTGATAATTGTAAATGATGGTGTAAAAATTCTTGGAAGTAACCGGTGTATAATATCTAATCTATGTCAACTTTTAAAATTCGCCTCTTTCAGAGAATAAAATTTTCTATGCTAGAATTTATGTCGGTTTAACATCTAAAATCAATGATAACGGAGCATTAGCAATACAAAATCATATTTTCATAATAAAAAAAATCCTTTTAAACTAATATAAAAATTATTAAAGTTTATTATGGAGATAAATTTAATATTAAATAATTATTATGATATCATAAGAATTTACAAAAAGAATTATAAATGTATGAAATATTATTTAAAAGTAAAGATTGATAATCGCTTTCAATTCTACCAGAAGATTTTAAATCAAAATTATTTCGCCAAATTTCACTTCATTATGCTGCGACAAACATTTTTTATTTTCTGCATCTAGCCTATTAAAGAAATAAAAGCGTAAGAACATCTTTTCTTTTTTGAAGTTTCCGTTTGAAAATATATTATTAACTCGCTAATTCTGAAAATTGAAAAGACAGATGGGGATAAATTGGAGATTATTTATGAAATATAACCCTATTAAATTAACCATAATGTTCACTAGTTCTTTATGTAGGAAAATTTAAAATGAATGTATGTTTTATATCCGATCTATTCCATACCCAAAACGCTGCCCGCTCAATCCTTACGTTGCAACCTTCGGGGAAAATACCTTTTGCCGACCTTTTCACCCAACTCCTTTGCCGTTAAACTCATTTTTCCCTATTCTACAACGCAATCGGAAAAATCCCCTCAAAATACACACCACCGTCCCTCGTATGGCATTATCTCCATTCTGCCATCTTCACGCTAACTTTCGGAAGCCCACACACACAGAAATTTCCACCTTCCAAGAATCTTTCACGCCAACTTCAAGAGAACTCTTCTAAATATGGTCGACCCGTATCTTTCGGTTGGCATCCGAAGATCGGAGGAAACCCTTTTTCCATCTTTTCCTTATCAAGAATTTGGCTTCCATTAAAAAGCGGTCGCTTTGGATAGGTTTTCCGAAAATGGGAGGGTAAGTGAGAGAGTTTTACAGCAAAAGGAAGCTCTTGCGCGAAGTGCATAAGAATTGGATGAATTCGAAGGTATAAATGAAACACTCTTTGGATGGTGGAAATTTCCATCGAGGAAAGCAGCTTATTAGATCCCGGAATATTTCCTCTCTTGTGAACATCGGAAAGTGGATGATTTTAATTCATTACGTAAAACAGGGTTAAAGGCTGCGAATAACGCAATAGAAAAGATGAGAGATAAAGATGGAAAGTAGAATTAATGAGGTTTAAATCATGAAAATTGCCGTTTAACATTTATAATCCAATTGACGGGAATAGTACCATGCGTGAAAGCAATTATTCGCTGTTTGAGGATGAACGTACATCGGCGATAGCAGACAGATGAGATCTTCTGGAGATTCCGAGTTTAATTTCAGAATATGCTACGTTCATAGTTGGGAGGCAGATATCCCATAATTATGAGACTTTTTTAATTCGTAAAAAGAGAATTTGTCTAGGAAATTTAATGGTTTTTTATCATATAGAATATCTCGATTCAATATCGCATCGAATAATATATACTCTCCCGCAAATCAATTTGTATTTGATGCTGTTCCAATCTTCGTTTGATTAAAAGATGATGAATTATGAAACGTTTATCTTAAATTCCATGTCTATAAACCTCCTGAATGAAGAAAGTAGAGAGATGAAAAGAGAGAAGGTGAAGAGGAGGGATAAAGTTGGTTTCCTGACAGAAATACTTTTGGACGCAAGATTCGAGGGGTGAAAAAGAGATTCTGTGAGGGACGGACTTTGGAAGGCGTCTGAGGGAACCGCAATCAGAGAGAGCATTCATGCGGGCCGAGTGTGTCTTCTCCTCTGCACGATTGCACATCAAATCCTGCGGTGAAACGTTGACGCACCCCTACTGCGACGATTCACAGTTCCAATGCTTTTCTTAATCCTTATTTTCGGAAACTTATTTTGTTCGATTTAGAAAGGAGGTGCAAAACCTATGAATTCATACTTTTAATGCTAGTCGGCAATATTGGATTCAAAAGTTTCTTATATTATTATCACCGAATGGTTCGATTTGAAAAGTTATTACCATAGTAGTAATATTTTAATCTATAAAGTGATTGGTATTGATTTTCCATTTTTCAAAACTTTTCTACTATTACTTTGCCTGCTTTCGTTTTCTAACTCCTAAAATAAGTGATCTCTTCTTATTTTGAGCTTTTAAGGTCATCGGCTCAATTTCCATAAAACACTGAAACATTTATGCCGACTTTATATATTAAATTATCTTAATTTTCGAGAAGATCGTCAGTCAAAGAAGACATTACCTGTCCTAATTCTTTGAGTTTTTCCGAGTATTATAATAAAGTCAGAGTTTTCATTCGTATTAGTAATTTTGTCTTAAATCTTGGTAAAAACACTTGTTTGAGTTTAAGATGTTTCCTTGAACTATTTGAAAATTGAAGCCTATTAAATACACAAGAAGCAAACAAAACAAGTATTAATTTCTGATGCAGTACTGTTTTCGTTCACGTGCAATTACTATACTGTCTGCATTTACTTGCTTTCTTGTTCTTACCGGTAGCAGTAGCTTGTTGTCAATAATTAAGTTTTGATGATCAAATTCAATTCAAAGCCTGAATCACTCATCTAATCCCATTAGCCAATAATTCCGAATAGTATCTGACGAGTTCATTTCAGATGCGCTATTTAACGTCTCCAAGTTCTCTCATTTTGAAAAGTCAATCCTCGTCTCTCCGAAAAATTGAGCATCGAATATATGCATCCGAGGGAATTTCATTCCGATAAATTTTCACTACATTGGAGCGGCGAAAATTGTTTCTTACGCCAACATTTTATACACAGAAACTCTCGGAGGGAAGTGAATCGGAAACCTCGGATGGAAAAACCGTAAAAAATCAAAAGATTCAGCCCTCGAATCCTAACCTAAGTATGGAAGAAATATAAAGGGAGCGGCTGAATAAAAACCAATATATGCCTGGAAAAAGACGAGGAAACTAAAAAATGGGAATCCATCTCATCACTTTAGCTCCCATCTTGGAAAACCCTCCCCATCTTCTTCGAAAACTTTATCTTTCTGCACTCTTCGATGGCTCGTCCGTTTCTGCCAACTCTCAATTTAATTTCCTCTTCCACCCACTCCACCCACCTGCTACGCGAAAAAAAGGATCCCTCCGCGGGAGATTTTCCCCTCTCGACCTTCTGCGTCCCAGAGCGGATTACTCAAGAAGACCTTAACTCCTTCCGTAAAGACCCTCATCCTTTTATCCCATCCGTGCGATTTATCGCCGAATGGTTTTGCTGCCACGCCTTTTTATTCCTCGGGCAAAATAGGTGAGGATACTGCACCTCTTATTATGTGCCGCAAATAAGATATCGAAAAGAGAACTCGATGGATTGAACATACGTTTCGCCTGTTTTCGTAATTCTACAAAAAGTACTTAAATTCGCGGTTTCTCGTTTTTACTTCCCTCTTATACACTGTGAATCGGGAACTATTCCAATCTTACCGATTTTACGTGATTTACATTTCATATATATTTTCTTATCAAGATATTAGGCTGCTTTAACTCTTCGAATATTTTGATGTATAATAATAATTTCTAACTAATTTATACTTTTTAAGTTTATGATTTTTTGAGAGTAGAATAATATGGATATAATACTTGAATTGCATTGAATTATTTTGTAGATTACGTTACATTTTTGGTTTACTAAGAGAGAACAATTAATGAGTAATACTAATAATAATAATGATCGTCATTCATCAAGCTCAAATCGGCATAAATTTACTATACAAAAATTCAGGTTTCACCTTTTAACCCGTAAACAGTGGAATGGAGGAGTAAATATTTAGAAAAGAAAGAGCCTATATTAACGGAAACGAAAAATTTCGAATTTTGAAAACGTTTCAGATATTGAAACGGAAAATCAAAATTAAACTGGTCTCATATAATTGAAATCTGATTATTGAATGAACAATCACTTTTTCAAAATTCATATCATTAATAGAATTGTCTTTTTTCTAACTTTTTGTTCTGCAGTAATTTCGAACATCAAACAAGTACCATCTGTAGTGCGATTTTCAAGTGGACTCCATCAAGTAAGTAATTATGCCCTTAGGTTTCACTCTAAGTGATCCACGGCAGCAACGGAAATAAATAAATCGAATGGATGTAAGAAAGAAGGATGGAGTTGGTTAAAGCACGGGGATGGACAGCGGTAAAGGATTCCCTTCTCAGGAGATGTGACATTGATAGATGGTGTCTTCGTTTGCATCGGGTGTCCTTTATGCCTCTCATACGCATCTCTTCCACCATTTATCTTTCTTCATACGAACCTTTTATTCACCGCTCCTGTGTTTTCTTCCTGTTGCATAAACATTTCATCCTTGATCCTCATCAAAGATGATTCCTCAAGAGCCACTCATCTCCTTTCTCTTCGTATTCTCACCATATTTTAGTGTAACTTTTCATCTCATTGCTTACATTCAAAATATCTTCTTTTATTATTATTTCGAATGATACTCGACTGGCTATCTTTATGTTTCTGATTTCAGATAGAGATTTATGTTTAATTATTCAACTAAACCCTTATCCCTGAGAGAACGTGTAAAAAAATGCGAATACTTCGAGGAAAATTGAGGAGAATTTCTGGTGAATTAATAACAAATAAAATAATCTATTTGCGAAGAATGAGATTTTCACAACAGAAAATGGTTCGTTACTTTAAAATTCGAAGTGATTTTTTAAAATTCCAGCACCGTCAATGATAAAGCAGTATCTACAAATGACTTTCGGTGAATTGAGACTTAAATTATTTTGGAAAACTTCATTTGACAACATCCCTTTTGCTATTGATAAAATGATTTCAGTATAAAAAGGAAGGAACTCTTTTCTTTCACTAACTTCCTGTTGCTACATTGTGTACTATTGAATAATAAAGTGTACACTTGTAGCTGAATGTATTCAGCAACAACGTTACTATTGCCTTAAATATTATGTAACCACAATCCTCATCTAAATGAAGCTCTTTAGTATGTTTCAAAAGTTATAATTATGACCAACGTAATTATTTACTCTGTGATGCATTAAATACGTATCTATAAATGTAATTCTAAACTTTCCCAAGATCCCCATTTCCAAAAAAGTTGTTGAGAAAATCCACAAGCACAGAATTCCACGTTTTAGTTTGAAACTTACTTAGTACAATATAGAACTTTTGAAAGTAACTAACTTTCATGAGATATGCATGGATTGAGATTAAACGTGATTAAGCAGAGAAGGCATATAAGCATGAAGTATAAAGGAAACGCAATATTTAAGTAGTAAGTTATGGATAAAGCATAGATGAGTCACTCTTCGACTGATGAATATGTGTCCGGTATTGAGCGATTAGCTGCATGTTTGAACGAAAGCTAAAATTAATTATTCAAATACCAATATTAAGAGTTAGATTCAATAAGTAGATGAAAAATATTACGATTTAAATGTGTTTAGCTTTAAAATCATCTGTTGAATGAGATATTATTTTTCTAGTTAGTAATTAATAAATTTATAAAAATTGAATTTATTCTTCGTTTTTAATTCTCAGTTTATCCAATAATTAACTTCACACAGAAGTTATCGTAATATTTAGCTAGTGAGGAATATTTTAATTCGGTCCTTCAAACTAAGTATTATTCGATGTTTATTAAATTAATAACGAATGAATGTTTTTCTTTTTTTATCATATAATTGTAAATAAAATTAATGGAGGAGTTCATTTAGAGCAAAATTCTTAAACCTCTCCCACGAGAACGGCAGGTCGTTGTGATGGTACTTAAGGAGACGTAATTGATGAGCATGGGCATCAAGGGTAAACAGAAATGGTGCCATTTAATTGCTTATAAAGCCTTAAGGAAAATTTATCACGATCTTCATCGTTTTTTTGGTAATTTAACATTTTATAGCCATCGAATGAAGGAAAAGTATTTGAGTCGAAATGAGTTAATAATTAAGGGGATCACTTTTGTCTTCTTTTTTGATACGATAAATGAAATTTTGTATTCAGTTAGATTTCAGCACTAGATATAAATGAGTTTCAATAATAATATTATTATTTAATTGTAAACTACGATTAAAACGTCCGTTGATTGGTCTTAAATATTTTGATGTTTCCTAAATCAGTTATTAAGTTTTCATTTAATTTTCAAGGTATTTTTATATTCAAGACATTTATTTTTAAAGATATTATAACTTACGGTTCATACTTTATATCTATATAATAAAACCTAAGTGTATAAACCTCTTAAATATCTTAGAATAGCTATATTTCGCTTACTCTCTTTGATTAAACAATTCAACCAAATATTTTGAAATAGTAAACTTCGTTGAGTATTGTATTTTTCATTTTAACATGCAAGAGAAGAGAAATAGACCAAAATTTGTAAAATAAATTTACTACCATTTGACCGTTAATACAATCTTGAGAATCGTGACTACTTGATAAAACCTTCTGTTTAACTTTAATTTAGTTCGTAAACTTAATTCCTTAAGTTTGATAAGAGCTTTTGAGCTCTTATCATGTTTTGACATGATATTGTAAAACATCGCTTACCATGGATATATATTCAATTTACCCTTAATATGAAAATATACCGCATTGTAGAATTTAAACTAAGTTAATTTTCCGTGATAATTAACATATCACAAAAAATTCTTTTTTGGAATTTTTTAAAAAGTTTGGAGGAAATATCTCAAAATAAAAAACAAACATCCTATAATTACTTTTTATCAAAGCACCCGCCAACGATTTACACCGTCCAAGGAATGATAATGAGCTTACATGATCTCATAAATTAAATCCTCCAGAATTTTTTCCTCGCAATTTTTATATTAGGTATTGAATTCAGTTCTAAAAGTTCCTTCAGCAATTTCAAACACGTGCATTAGCTCTCACGTATTTTAGCGATAATTATTTTTCGATTCAAACCTTTTTATGTCCCCCCCCACTAATTCTTCTTCCTTTTTAATACCCTTAATTCTTAGCCGATGAGTGAAGCGGCAAAACCGCCGACGAAAGCATAAAACGAGAAATGAAGGCTTATGGCGAGTGTCTCAAAGAATAAAAAGGGCTTAAGGAGGGCGTCATTAATTACCGAATAATAAAGGGGGAAGGTCATAGAAGGAGGTCCTGCGGAGGTGCGATGGTGAAAAAATCGATAACCAATTAAGAGAATGGGACAAAATGAGAGGCTTCCCCACCTCTGTTGCGAATTATTTGGAGCGAGGAAAAAGTAAACTTATGGCCTGATTAGAGCGTCGCTGAAATCGGAACGTGGAATTAATTACATTTCGGATGGAAAATACATTTTAATAAGTTCCCTAAACATAAGCTGCGACCCTTCCTAAACATAGATTAGTCACTTTTCCGAGAGGAATATTACCGAATTATGAAACTAAAGGGTAATTGTTAATGAAAATGATTAGCCTTGGTTTTTAAAGTTGAAACTATATCAATGGTTACGAAAAATCAAAATGATAAGTAGAATGAACATTTGGTAGAAATATGTGGAATTTACTAAGTTTTTCATTCCATGTGTTGATACTATCACAAGATATCATGAATATATATGTAGAGAAAAAGATTTAAAAGAAAGACTTCTGGATATTTTGGTTAAAAGGCTTCTTTATTGAGTATTCCTGGAATAAAAACCTGATGGTAGGTTACGTTTTCTGAACTCCATTCTATTGCATAGTTTATATTTGGTATTATTTTGAGGGTCTCACCAGTTTTTAGTGACTCTGTATTGGGCAGACTGTAAATTAAGGGCGAAAAATATTATGCCTCTTACTCTAAAATATCTTTTATGCTAAATTTTAACTTTTTAACTCGTTATGATTTACCGATAACGCTTTGTTCGTGAGTGTAAAAAAGCGAGAAGGGATGACGGGCAATCTTTTCAAATCTTACTTTCGACGGGAATACTGCTGTTCAAATTCCTTTTTTACCTTTTCTTTTCTATGCCCCTCACTTATATAACCCCCACCCTCCTGTGCACCAACACCCTTTCTTCCTGAGACGGTCATTAACTTTTTGATGACGTCTACATTTAATGGCGGCAGTTAGCGAGTAGAAGTTTTAAAAACTCGGCGGTGGCGGCGCTGAGGTAGCAGTGTGAGAATGGATGAAATGAAGAGCAGCGAAAATACTGAGAGAAGTGGGAGTCAGTCATTCCAATGGCGACACTTGGAAATTGGAGCGAATTCTGTTGAAGTGATAGGCAAGAAGAGAGTTGAATTATTACGTTCTACCATAAGGTACTTCTTAAAAATATTTTCCATAAATTTTCTGAATTTATGGAAGTGGCTTTGAATTCGTTATTCTGAATGGTTTTTACAGAAGATCATCAATTTAATGGATTTCCTATGGAAAGAAAAGAAATTACTTTCTCAAAAATTTCATTCGATCTAGGTCACGCTTATCTAGATTAGAATTATTAAATTTAGAAGGGATTTAGTAATGAAATAGTTTACAATAGTAATCCATTATATAAAGATATAAATTTTCTGTTGGATTCTGGTTGAAATTCAGTGTAAAATACGGACAGTAGTATGTATGTATATATATATATATATATATGAGGTAAACTCATTGGAATTTGGCGACCTCTAAATATTTTGTCAGTTATTTCCGTATTTTTAATGCACTATAATTGCCAAATAATACATCAATACTCATCATGTAAAATAATTTGTCCATGATCCTAAAACTTGTTCATAAATTTTAGAGGAACCCAATTTTTTCTACAAAGGAAGGTTTATTGCAAGGACAGAGTACATGTACCAATCTCATGTATATCACCGGCAATTTTTTCATTAATTCTCGAATAGAAATGTGTTAATGAAGAGTAATGCATACTCTGCCAGGAAATCGGAATATAAACTCATTGTCTTTATTTATGCTCGTTTAACAAATACTAGAATATTTATTTTTATGACAAGAAACACTTGCATAACTTAGGAAGCAATATTAAAGGGATAGAAAGATAAAAAATATGGGAAATATATCGTTAATATATAACCATAGATCAGTATTTTTGTTATATATTTAATGCGTAGTTTTCGATTTTCTTATGCCCAATCCAGAACCATATTTCATAGCTTTACAAGCAGTAATACCGCATTTTCCGTCTTCCAAATTTTGAGTTTCGTTCAATCCAAATCCTTCCAGATTCCACCCCTCCAAACCAAAAAGTCCCGATGGATTATGGGGAAAAAGTGTCACTGACGAATCCATACGAATAGCAAGTGACAGCCCAATAACTCGGATCCGTCTGAGCGAATTCTCTCACACATGGCCTCGTTTAAAACTTTCGATGTTCACTCATCGTTATAGGAAAATTATTCTCCCCTTCCGACAGTAATTTGGAGATCGCCGTGAAGAACCTTTGAGAATTAGCTCACTTAGCTCGAGAAAGGTTATTGGAAGCTGCGGTTCCTCCCATCTAATGCACCCCTCTGCCTGATGAAACTTCCTTCCAGAAACTCCAAAATAAATATTAATGCCATTTCTGCAAGTTTCAGCCCCTCCACTTCCCTTTTGCTGATGGTCGGACCCTCCATCTCGTCGCTCTTCTTTTTTAATGTGCCAAGTATACGAGTATTAGAATGTTTGTACTCTGATTATGCAGATGAAATCTGAGGGAGATGGGTTTACTAAGTTAAATGGATGTGAATATTTTCCTTTTCCTTCTTTCTTATTGGTTTATCTACCGTAGATATTGCCTCGAATCAGGGAGATGCAAGCAGACAGTATGAAATTATTTTTATTCTATTCGTTTCATTCCACTGACATTTCTTTACTGTTATTTTTGAATTGATTTTTGTTATTTAACATTTCAGAAATGATGACCAATCGACATAATAAGCAATAAACTATTACTTATTATCAATCCCTAATGAAAGACTGAATTTTTACCCATGATTCTAATATTTTGAGTATTGATAACCACAGCTTCGGCTTACAATTAGCATAGCCATGTTACTTGCATTGAAGTGTTAAAACTAACTAAATTAACAAACCAAACAAAATTGGTGGGAAATAACGTAAATGTGTAGGTAATGGGAGTGTGGGTTCGTGACGGAGGAGGTGTAAAAGCAGAGAGGAGTGTAAAATAGGAGTTGCTGATGACCTTTAATTTCCTCAGTTGGAAATGTGGCGATTTCCTGACCCTTCCCATCAAGTCTCCTTCTGTCCAAAAGGGTTGCTATCTTAAGACCGCAGGCGCTGTAGGAGAGAAATCTTTCTTTTAATCCCCTCTTTGCTAATGTATCGTAATTAAGCAATCTCGGTGTACATCGATCCTTTCTAACGAAGGACCAAAGTCAATATGGGACATTGCCCTCCGATTTGTGTTTGAACCAGTTTCAGATTACTGATTAGGTTTAGAATAATTCTGTTAATTCCCAAAGCGCAATTGGTCAAAAAGAGTCTCGTGTATGGAATGGGCATTATTTCTCCCTTCAAATTCGTTCGCTGCGTATATCTTTAACATCTGAACTTGAATCGAAGTAAAAGGTCCAAAATAACGAAAAAGGTTTTTTTTCAGATTCCTCGAGTCCAGATTTTCAACTTTATAATGAAAAATTTAGTATAACTTTACAATAATGTAATTTATTAATTTTCATATTTTAGAATTAAAATTTATATTTGAAAATGTTGTAAAATTATACTGTTTATCTTATTTATAAACATATGGCGAATTAATTGAATCAAATTCTGATTCTATAAGAGCAAAAACCATCCTCAGCAATGATTTGAGATTAATTACGCACACCTACGCATTAAACAATTGAAGGCGTTCCCCTTAAATTGTAAGTCAACACTATGATGTAATTGCGGTAACCATGTTAAACCCGGATGCGCAGCAGATTTTCTTTATCGCACCAAATTGTGACTAAGATACGGCTATTTACATAACCATACTAGTTTCGTGAAGTGCATTATTATCCCGAATTTATCGTGACAACTCATCCTTCGCCCTCAGTCGATTCCTAATTCGGAGCAGCTTCGTAATTTTAAAACAATGCATTCGATTATAAGATGTTTTGATGAATTATGCATCATTTTAACGATGCAAAAAACTTTTCGAATAATCTCTTATAGAGGAAGACATAAATTTACTAACACACTCTGAAAAAATTATATCAATATTTTCAAAAATATCGGCATTAAATTTACTTTACAATCTTCTCTTATGCTGCGCATATTTAAAATAAATAATTCATGCAGGACAAAAATTACACTAAATACCTTTTAATGAAAATATCGGATTATTAACAAACAGCAGGATTCGAACCTGGCACATTTGAGATTTTGGCAGTCGGTCTGCAGTGCTAACCACTCTGCCGCCTAAGTGCTTCAGCAGAACTATACCTTTTTGCCGGAGTCTTATATATATATTCTTACAAAATGTTGATATTATACTGTTTGATATATTGTCCATTGTCTTTCATTATAATAAAATGAGAGTTTATTATAAATAAATAAGTTTAACCTTTCCAGTATTACAATTACTACAGTCACATCATAATTTAATGTAATATTTCTTTAGTTAGAGGTTATTCCTAGAAGTTCTTTCCCAATTACTGAACCTTAAAATTGAAATTATTTTAACAAAAACCTTATTTCTTCGCTATTTCAGACATACTATCAGTAAATTCAAGTCCTGTGAAGATATTCTAGTTTTCCCCTATTTCAGTTACTCATTGAAACATAAGCTCTTTCATTGAGCTTACTTATTAAAACTTACATTGCTATAAGTTTTATTGAATAGAGGTTGCCAGATAAATAAATACATCACAATGTAAAACATTTCGATATTATGATATAGATCGACCTATCGAGGAAGAATACTAAATTTGAGCGCCATGATACCATTTCTCGAGTGACATTGGAAGAGAATGGGACGAAGAAGCTAAGTATCAAAGATGTCACCTGTTTCTTAGGCGATCATAAGTGCTCGATTTCGTATCAATATCTTTTTTCATTCAGATGCTCTAGTAGAACGAATATTAATATTTTCGAAGAGTAGAAATTTGAAATTAAATCATATGCATTAGATTTATTTACATTTAATGCATGGTATTTCCTGTTGCAGAATAGTCACAGCCATTACTCCATAGCTGCCGGGTGCCATGGATGCCATAAAGCAACGTGCAAAATCTCAGCTCATGATTAGCATGAATCTTGGAAGGATGAGTCTTCTATTCTTCTTGTTGAAATTTCTGCTGACTGAAATGAAAAACTAGTGAATGAAGGTGAGTAAATAGGATGTAGGATAATCAACTCTATGGAACATAGTTTGAATTGTATATTTGTTCTAAAACCTACCAAAGGGAGAATATCTTAGTGTTTCAAGTTCATTTCACATGTAGTGCCACGCTTTCATTTCACCGAATATGTGCTAAAAACATAACTAAGTATTTAAAAACATTACCTCAGTAATTGATAAGTTACTTTCAAGTTATGTGTAATGCTATTTGCTTCTCGTTAGAAGCCTCAATGCTGAAGAATGTATTTTCTATTATTCTCGGCCATTTTAAGAATTTTACTAGTACTATATATGGAAGATAGAATTCATTGATACAAATTTGAATCTTAATAATATTTGTGTGGTATTTAATAGTGAGAATAATGAATACAATTTGTGAATCTGAGTCATTGCGAACGTAGATCGAAAATAAAGGATTAATATATCAGATAATTACAAATTAAATGTTCATTAATTAATAATTTTAAAGTATTGTTATTTTGGGATATCTAAAGCTTAAAGTAATTATCTGGAATCATTCGACTTAGTCCATGTACAATTTACTATTACGGTTGCTCACTTAGGAAGTGTAATTATACATTTTTTGACGGATGAATGAAATTGAGGCTTTTGAGAATAAAAAGCAAATGTATCTCAAAATAATTTAATTGAAATTTCCGAGATACAGCTACGAAATTTAAATGTGGGACAGTGGATCATTTTTTAGGTAGGAAAAGATTGTAACCAAAGAATTGGAAAGGCTGGTTACTGTGCTGGTGCTAAATTACCGATAAAAAACATTTGAATTTTCTCAGTCCGTTTGATTCACATTCATATTCATTTTAAGTTTATAAATTGAATTAAGTTATACTTTTAAAACTTTTATTAGTTAAAAACTCTTTCCTTTTATGATATCAATATGTCCTCAATTTTGTTAATCGGTGGGGCGAAATTTCTAGGAGACAGTAATGGCAGCAAAAGAAGTCTTCAAACATTTGAGAAGTGACATAAATATTTAACGTATTTTTACAAAAATTTTATTAAAATTCTTCTTTAAGCTTCAAAGATTTTCAAGGTAGAGCGTTTCCGATTTTGTTTGTATATTAATCTTAATTAATACTCTTCTCATATAAATTCTTTAAACCGTAGTGAAGATATATTCTTAACTTCATAAACATCAGTCAAAGAATATGGATATTAATAGAATTGAATTAACATTAACTAAATACTGTCCACTATCCTTATGATTTTAGTGTTTAGATATTCCACTTAATGGCTATGCTTGCGTTTTTCATTGCTTTTGAGATATAAATCTCTTCTAATTTTGCAGAATTTCAGAAGAAATTTGCCATTCAAACTGAAAAGTTTTTAGTCTTTGACTGTTTTCCAAACATTTAAGAGGCATCTAGGTAAAAACGACTCCGACGTTTTTCACTTGTCAATTTCAAATTATTTTAAAAGTACGATCTCTTCTCAAAAGACAAAGATGTGTAGTCATAGATTTTATTTAGCTTTTAGTTCGTCAACTTATCGTTCATATTTATTTGCAGTCTACGCTGAGAATGGAGGATAATTGAAATGGAGCGAACGATGGGGTCCGAGGCGCTTCCAGTATTATTCTTGTATTGTTTTGAGAATCCATTGTTACTTATGATATTTAATAACATTTGTAATTGCTGTTTATATTTCATTTATTCGAATGTTACGGTTTTGAATTGGATAAGTCTCAGTCCTACTCCAAGATTACTGAACTATGGAGTAATTTAGAAAACTGATTTGTATTAAATCATATTTGCCATAAGTACTATGATTTTATTTTGCTGTTAAGAGAGAATTAATTCAGATTACATTCCTAATGCCTAAAATTCCAGTACCATATTAATGTTTAATATGCTAGTGGAATTTTAGGTATTAGAGTCTAATCCGACTTAATTGTGTCTTAGCTGTAAAATAAAATCATAGTGTTTATGGCAAACATGAAAAACTGCATTCAGGTTTTTAAATTACTCCATAATTTAGTTGGTCTTGGGATTGGACTGAAACTTATCCAATTTGAAAACGTTGAAAGGGAAAAAATTATAAGTAAGAAAGTTCTGTCTTTTTACAGAACCTTCGTACTTAGAATTTTTATTTATTTGGAGTTACCAGGAAATAAAATTCATTGCAAAATACTTATAAAATTTTGTACCAAAATTTTATTGCTTCAATTTTCTTACATTCCACCCACAAAAAAAATTTTTTCCCACTGCTACCTGACACCACTACTACAGCTGTTTTTTTTTAACTTCTCACCCCTAATTGCAGCAAACGCCGCCACCTGAAAGTATACGCAAAACTTTACTTTCGTTTCAATAACAATTATATTAATAATAAAACATCAAATAATATTCAGCATATTCTTTGAATAACTCTAAGAGAAAATGAATCCTCACCACCGCTAAGTAGCCCCTTCAATAACGCGTGGCAACGAGTATTACATCGATGCTGGTGTAAGAGGAAGTCCTTGCTGTGTTATACTGCATTGATATGCAAGTTTTCTTTAATATCTTCTTAATTAAATGCAGTATAACACAGCAAGCACTTCCTCTTACACCAGCATCGATGTAATACTCGTTGCCACGCGCTATTGAAGGGGCTACTGAGCGGTGGTGAGGAATAAATAACATGCTAGATAATTATTGGAACTCAAAATTTTCACTATGCCTCCGTGATTAGCAAATATTTCGGACAATTGAATCTTATTTCAGAAAACAAATAAATTACTTTGATACATCTTCTCTTTGACAAAAATCTATGGCGTGTAGTCAAAAGTTATTCAAGCATTTTTAAATGATAAAGAGTACACGAACCGGATTTGACTTCCCATTAGCAATAATCTCGAAAAGATCACGAATTCAGGAAGGATGTGGTAGGGATGATTTACATCAATAGACTAAACTTTTAAATTAGCTGCTCATAACTTAAGAACATCTTTCCCAATGCGGATCAAATATTGAGTATGAAAAACTTCCAAAAAAATCAACATCCACCCTCTAATAAAATTCTCCAAATTCTTTAATCGGAAGATCGAATATTATAATTCGAAATAAAGCTTGAACCCAATGCAATTTGATTCAGGTGCAAAATCTGCAAGACTGAAGTGAATATCGTTTAAAAGATGGGATACGACTGTAACTTTAGTTAATCGTGAATACTATCCCTTTCCACAAAAATATTACAAATGTAACCGAAGTATTGTTTCAATGACAACGACACGCGATAAAGATTAATTCTGAAGTCTATAATTGCCACATTTTCACTCTGATTAGATTTAAAATTAGTTTCAATAACAAAAAGACAATTATCGGTACCTTTTATCGTTCCATTCACGAAAAGTACCATATTAGCATGTAAAATCTATGCTTATTTAACACGTGCTATTGAAGGTCATTCACTTCATAGACGAAAACTTTTTCCCTGCCTTTCATTATAAAGAGTTCTATAAACTTAAACTTTTCTTGGTAGTTTCTAAAAACTGATTGAATAAAATCTCGCAATAATAAAAAGGGATCTTCAAAGTAAATTAATAGCATACTTACGTAACCGCTGAAGGCCTCCTCCGCTCTCGTCCAAGATCTCAGGTAGACTGCGGAGAGCGTTAGTGATGACATATAATACAATCGATAGATCGAATACCTCGATCAATCGCTTGTAATGTATCGATCGATTTGTCTGCATAGCCCTCTATATTTTTATACCCTCAGTTAATTTCCCACATTCCGTATTATGTACATTTAATGTGAGGAATTTTAAAGATTATTAACATTTTATTTAAACTAAAGATTGATCTTTTCTGTTATTATATCCTCCTCCCTCTACCTTCAGAAGCCATTTCCTTTTCCTCTGTTTCTTGAGGCATTCTCGGGAAAACGGCCATCGGATGCATGTGGCCCTTCCGCTTAAGACCTCTATTAGAAACACGCAGGTCGCTTATCAAGATCTAGAAATTAAAATCTGCCTATTCAGAGTGTGTGTGTTTTATAAAATTGTTCCTAAAGAAGATATAACGGACATCGATGTCTGAATACGCGTCATTATTAATATCTAAGTGAGAGTAAAAACTAGATTTCGTATTTTATTTAATTTCACGTGTAAAATATAACAGAAAAATTTTTTCTACGTCTTTAGAGAATATAGTTCCTGAAATATATTTGTGTAAAAATTCTTTTGAATAAACATCAATCTCTCCTTTTTTCTGACTTTCAATGAAACTCAAATCTCCAATTGATGTTTGTATGGACGATGTGATTATATCCCAAACAGATTGTTTATAGAAATGTAGGCTGTAATTCCATGTCTTATAATACAACTTACCGATAACAATGCCAAAAATTTGCAGAAATTTTCATGTAATCACCATTAAATAATACTTACTACTGAAAGTTCGACTGTATAATTATCACAGGGAAACACGGCAGTCTTTCAAATATCAATTTCAAAAATATAAAATTGGGATATATATTTTTACTGTTTGGATCATAATTCATTTCAGCTATATGAATGTAAAAGGACTTACTCGCTCTTAGAGAAAAGAAAGATGCATTAGCAGGAGTACAGAATTCAATGTGAGAAAGATGAGTAGTTCATCTAATTAGAGATGTGATATTATGAAGTGAAAATTTTAATAATTTTAAAATGTTAACCTTATGTATCGAAACTTGGGAATCAAATAAAGATTTATTTAGATTTGTATTTCCGATAATTTTGTATACTCTATGAGTTAATTAAAAACATTTCTTTAAAGATCGGTATATTTAATTTTTAAACAAATCGCTAGATATAAATCATTGAAATACAAATCTTAAAGATAACAAAGGAAAAATTTTCTTCCCCCCATTCATCATCGATTCTCAAATTAGCAAAGATAACTTCCGGTGCTCTTGGACAAGTAAATTAATGCAAATAGAAAAGAATAAAATCTAAAATTTAATAACGAAGGATGTTAATAAAACATTATCTTTTAAATGTTTGAAAGTTTGATGTTTAAGCCAAAGTTGTTTTCGAATCAAAAAATTATGTATATTATTCCTGACTTTTTTTCAGATGAGATAAATACTCTTAAAAACTTGCTCAAGTAAATCTTTTACGACCCATAAAAAGGCAAATTCGAAATGGAATCCTTTTTATTGCAAAAGCGTAAATTAAACAGAATGTGCGGTATATCCTGATTTTTTTCTGTTCAGAGATAGGCCTTTATCTGGACGAATATCACTCCCTTCGTAAAATTACGAAAATGAGGGAATAAAAAGCATATTTCGAATCAACCCATTTTCGAAACGCCAAAGTCTGACGACGCATAAATAAAATTAACATATGACTTCCAAACACGTGATATCAACTCGAATGCGGAGGAATATTTATTTAGATTCGGAAGATTTATTATTCTAACTTTCGAAGCGCACCGCTCCGGAAGTGACGTACGTCCTTTCTCTCGCACGCATACGTCAGCAGCAAGTGCTTCTCGTGGCACCCACACCGGTACAATCAGTGAGGAAGGTGGGTAATCTGCATATTAATGAATTAATCAATGTACGTTGGATGTACGCTGTGAGAGGCAAAACGGCCATAGAGAGGAGGATGTCTGGACATAAGGAGAAGGGGTCAGGGCGGATTTCATTAGTCTTCCTACTTGATTGGGCGGCGGCCTCTCGAGCAACCCTTTCCCTTCATTCCACTTGCCCTTCTTACCATTTCAAAGTACCTATAACTAAGGGTAAGAATTTGCCTTGGTAACCATTCAATTCGTGTTCAGATAACGGATTAGGGGAATTGTAATTTTTTTAGAAATTCTGCAGTGAACGATGCAGAAGTCGTATTGTCGAGTTTTCCATATGTACGAGATTAGGTTGCTATTTGGGTTTTTAAGTGGTTATCCGTAACTGTATAACTTAATTTGCCGAAAAAAATGTTAGTGACAATTATTTCCAAGTACAAGAAACAATATAGGGAAGACTGTCTTTTTATCGCCCAATGAAATAATATAAATTAAATTTTCAATGTCAATCATGATTTTTGAAATAAAATACAATCAATGTTGGAAGAACGAATATTTACAAATAAAATCCTTCTTTTATATTCATCTGCATTAATACTATATTAGCAGTAAAATGAAAAGCTTCATTTTTTACCCAACGAACAAAGGGCATGGAAAAAACAGTAAAGAAAAGGACCGCATACGTCCACTTAGTTTATTTTACATAAAAACTAAATGAAAGCTTTCATATTGAATGTTAATCTTTTTACTTTCTCATTTTCGAGATAATATACAGGGGACTCAATGGGAATTATATTTTATATGTTATGTTACCTCATTGCACGAATTGAACAACAAATAGAGCTATAAGTAATAGAGAGTAATAATTAATGCATCAGAATATAAATATGTACCCTATTAATACCTTGAACACTGATTAAGTTAAATTACTCCTTTGTTTTTAAAAACGTAAATCCTGTAGGTTGTGGAACATCTCTTTGTAGATTATTTATAACAAATTCTATTCAAAGGAAAAATTTTTTACTTAGTCCTTCAAATCTCCATGTCATTCTTGACGAACTCTCTGGCAAATCCATCCCCCGTTTGCCTTAAAAAACAGGAAATCGATCGCTGATTCCTCAAACACTTCCTTAGGAATCCTCGACAGATTCGCATTACTGCGATAATCGAACCCTCAGAACGCCTTTCATTTCGTTTTCACTTTTTCTGATGGAAAAGACATCATACATTAATTTTAAAAATTGGATTAAATTCACTGATTAGATATTGAAATTCCGAATGTGAATGATTTTAAAATCGTTTCTTTAAACAATTGAAAGTCAAATTCTTAATTAAAGGCTAATAAGTCAATTCTTTACTCAAATATACAACCAGCAAAAATATTTTATGTGATATATGAGGTAAATGTTAAAAAAAATATTTTAATATTTAAGGTAATTCTCATCCGAGAATTTCATGGTCACAAGTGTCCGAAATTAATTTTGGTTTGGGTTGCGTGATCAGGAAATCAAAATATGTTTTAATCGCAAAAGACAAATTTAAGCTCTAGATCAACAAACTTTTAACAGTTCATAATTTCTTTAAGTTATCAAATGGTGTCCAATATATTTTTTGTCGTAAAAGTTACCAAGTGATTTTAAATTCGCAGAAGGAAATTTTACCGAACCAAGATAACTGGCCCATTAATGATAAAAAATATCGATTAATGTTCACTTGAAGTCACTGTGAATGAGAAACCATCTCACCCTGATGTGTCACAAAGGTGGAGAATTGAACGACCGCCCTCTTTGAGATGCTCTCTTCACACGTTTACTCCATAAGACGAATTTCCTCGAAATGGCGTCAACAAAACGCTTCGAAGGAGAGCGTTGATGACGTCAAGGCGACGATGGCGCCCATGACGTGGCTATTAAACATTATTGATGGCAAAAGAGATGGAGGAATGGGAGAGAGATATGAAGGGTCGGTGTTCCGGCAGCTATTATTTTTGCGGGAAAATGCACAGAATAGAGAGGATGAAAGAAAGGGGTCCAAGAGACGTGTGACAAACAAGCAGAAGAAAGTGGAGAGGATATAATATATGATGTCTTGAGAAGGGATACGTCTTGTAAAGCAGTGAGGGGCTGATGGAGAGATGGGGGAACCTCTTTTTCTTTTAAGGGCGATTGCCGACGTTATTTTTATTCCGCGAGCTTTTTTACGGCTCTCGAACGATAAACTCTAGTGGAGGAAATAGGCATCAAATTTCTGTAATTTAAAATAATTTCTGACTATATATATCGTAGCATATTTCAATTCCAGTGGTGTGATGGTTATGAAGCTTTATGCTTCTCTTTGGAAATAGAAGGGAGTGTATTATTATTGCAGACCAACGTTCCCTTTCAAAAAAGTCGTATTCTTCAAATTTAATTAGTGATTTATAGTATAATATAATAATTAGTAATTTATACAATTAGAATTATCTGGTATTCTTCCTCCAGGAAAAGGAAAATATACAAGATATTTTCTTGGAAACGTATATTAAGCTGATGTTTTAAGTTGTGTACCTCAATAAACCATTGACATATTTAAGTATTTCATAAATGTATAAAAAGCTTTTTTTTCTAAATTACTTCTGATTTTTCGAATCTAAGAAGCATGAAAGTTTCATATTGATGGCAAATTTCCCACATAAACTTCTTCAGGATAATTACTCCTGATGGTTAATGACATTCTGGCGAGATATATACTGCATTCCATATCGTTTTCTTTGACACCTAATCGCCAAAATTGAATGTATATCCATAATTACGCGTAAGTGGATCTAGGTTAGCTAACAATCAGCTTCTGACCAATGAATTTTAGTAAACCAATCGAACCTTTCGAAGACAACATTTCGTCATAGGCGCAGATTTCATCATTGTAAAATCACCCCAAATGAAGACCTTCAAAAGTGTAAGATCGTGCGAGAGACGAGTAACGGTGCCACGGAAAATGCAGGATATCGTGAGAGGGCGTGTTTTAGGGAAAATAGAAGAGTAAAAAAGATGTAGTAGTGAAGGAAAACGGACAGAATCGTCGGGGAAAGAGAAATGAAGATGGGGACGGACATTGAGAGAGATAAGAGAGTGAAGGAGGGATGCAGGGGCAAAGGGTAGACTGGTAAAGAGAGAAATGGTTGCGTTGAGGCGATTCCATCGAAGAGATTTGAAGCGTCTGAAGATGGAAGTAGGCGGGGTGACGTCTCTCCGTAGATCACCATTACTCACAGAATGGACTGCGATCGAGAAGAAGAGTAGCCAATATTCCTTGGTTTCGCTGAGTAAAAAAGTATAGGAGGATTTTGCGAAAATAGATGTTGATTACAGTTTATCATTATAAGAAGTAGAACTTCGATGAACAGATGATGAAGTACGCGATAAAAGCAGTTAATTTCTGACAAAATTTACGTTAATATTGTAAAATAACTTTCGAGATATCACCGTTTTTCTCCTGAACAATGCTTCAAACAAAATATGAAATGTAAAATATTTTTAATTATTTTAAAATTGATATTTTCATTTCATTTAAATTACTTTTAGGTAGCACAAACTTGATAAAATATACTTAAATTACATTTACGTACTCTATTCATAAGATTGAGCGTTAATAGAGCTATTGTGCCATAAGTGAAATAAGGCGTAACAAGTTATTTAAGATTCATTTTCATTTGATTAGTCGAAAATCATTGAGATATACTTTGTGAAAACTTCATAGAATATAAAAAGAAGTATGAATAGTCATATCCTTTTAAAAGCTTATCAAAAAAGCTCATATTATATCGACTTTATTTAATTTTCTTCATTCAGTTATGCGAATTCAAGTTTTCCTCGCTGGAGTATTCTTGCATCGAAGGCTTGGAATCTTGGAAGAGCCTCATCCTTCTTCTAACTAGATTCTATGATACCGCTATGGAAGGATGAAATATTAGTAATTTTTTCTTCCGGCGAATTTTCAGAGGACTGGCAACAGTGGTCCCAAAAAAGAGGCAACAGGAAGGAGATATATGGTTCTACGATCCTCATTTTTTTACGTCTATTTCCTTATGTACTCCTTCTTTCGTATTGTGCGTACACCATTCGAGACTGTCTGAAAATACGGAGCTGCAAACTTTGAAGAACTTTTTTCCCCATAACTCCTCACGCATGATGGAGTGTGGGAAAAAATTATTTTTAAGGTGGAACGAAGGAGATGCGTTCGACGAGATAAAACTTCGTGCAAGATTTTCGCGAAGACAGATAGAAATTTACGTCGTCAAGTTTTGCGAAATCGCTAACACGCTCAGCCGGGCATAAAATCTTGGAAGCAGTGCTCCGTGAGATGCTTGGTTGGGACTTTCTTTCGAGTGGAAGGGTCACCACCTTTTCCGTATTAAAGGAGAAAGGAATATCCGAAATATAATCCTTCTGTGGGAATAGTACTTTCATGACAATACCCATGGGATGTTGCCTTTTCCGTGGCTAGACGTAAGAAAGTGCAAAAATTCATTCCATGTTTTCTCCTCACAAAATTTATTACAATTATATTCAACTTATTACGGAATTTTTTATGCCAAACAACTAAATTATCAGTAACAAAATTATGAAAATATCAATAAATTTATGTTTTGAATAACCTCCTGATTTCATCCTTAAAATTTTTAACTTTTAATTTTATAGCACCACATCTATTTTAGAATGAGAACATTAAAAACTGAATCAGTTGCACGAGATCTAAAACCTGTAATATTTGTAAAACAAATTCCTAAATACTTCTTTGTCACCCAGTTATCGATTAAAATTTATTGTAAGAATATGAATACCATTCCTTTCATACGAATTCATCAATATGTATGTAAGGAATAAGGATATCCTGACCTGAATAACAGCTTCATCTTACTAGTATAGATGATTCATTATTTTATAGTTTTTAAATATTGATGCTATAGTTATCTCAAGTTTTATTTATAACATATTCTTTACTTATCTAATGAAACCTTTTACCATAAAGATTTAAAATCTATCGAAATCAGCACATACAGGCTATAAATACAACAAAAATAGTTTCGAATCCAGGCATTATTTTTTATTATATGTTAATAGATTAAATGCTTGAATAGTGCTATAAATTAAAATTTTCTTTACATGAAGATATGATTTATACGATTCGAATGTTCTAAATGGTCTGGATGTGAAACCGAATTGGGAGCGTATATACCTTTAGTAGGCGAAACAAGACCTGTCGGATTTCCGCCTCCGTTTGGCGAATGGGGTGAGCACGATGCGATGATAAAGAAACTTCGTAAACCAAACCCTTCGCTCGGAAACCCGAGCAGAAACGAAAGTTCGCCCTGCATTTTATTGGAAAGGCGGTGTGGAAAGAAGTACTAACTATTGACCGCGGAAGAGGAATAAAGATTGAATGGAAAGGCTTAAGAATAATCCTCAGTTCGACAGCGAAAATAATCGACCACGCATTATCGCGTGCTTTTCCAGCCACGCATTCCGAAGAGGAACACACACGATTACGACCCCATTCTCAACTTCCTCGCACTCCAAAAAATCTTATCCCTGCCTATCCATCTCAATGGCCACAAAGACTCCGAGTTCCGATACTCTCCGACACGCAAAGGGGTGATGGACGTATCTGCTGATGAAACGGGAGGACGTTGAATGGGGAGAGAAAAATTGAAATTGGGTTGAATGGGATAATGGATAGTACATCTCTTGAGAAACCGGGGATGATCGCCACTGTGGCCATAAATGGGAGTTTCGGGTGATAGATTAATAAACTTCGGATACATGCGAATGCATCTGGAGAAAAAAATAGGAAGCCTTCGCTTCCTGGTTCTTTCCTTACAATCCACACGGAACGGAAGAAAATCGAGTTTAGACCTTGAAAAAGTTATCATTATACATTTATATACATAAAGTAGAACGAATGTCTACCGGTAATCATAGCTCTAGTCACACGATTAAATCAGTGGCGAGCGATGTTTTTAATTTTTTGTATGTTTAAGGATTCGACGGGATTTTTTCTTTAATTTTCACTTTAATGATAATAATTCGTGCTCAACTTACTGTTACCATGATTACAGTGTTTTTAATAACATATTTTCCCCACGTACTACATAATATGTACAATTTCTACTGAAATAATGAAATTGCATCCATGAAACGCTGAAGGAAGCTCAATTTTAATTCATCAATTCCTGATAGCTATTGCTTTTGTAAAGTATTTTCCCACGCACATTTTTTTCGTCTCTCATTCTTATTAGCAGTCAACTCATACTGTATATATGAAAAAAACAACATCCCTAAATTAAAAATAATTATTTACATGAATCTTAAATTTTATGTCAAGTATTTCTCCTGTAGGATACACGTAAATAGTTAATCAATATTTATTCTTAATACAACTTGGGATGATGCTTTAAGGCGGAAGAAAATATTTTCTATTCTACTATATTTTTATTGTTTCTAGCGCTTGAAGACTCAGAAAATCTCTTTTCTTGGAATAAAATATCAGAACATGTCACGATCCAAGTAGTATCGAAAAATGTTGTGCGCAAAACCAGAAAAGGAACAAATCCGAGGTTTTATCACAAAATGCAAAAAGAGTGGATGTTCACTGCGGCAATCGATTTGGATCGAAACTGTAATCGCGAGAAAAGAGTCACAGGAGCAGGGATTGAAATTGGGGTAAAATAAGAAATATATATAGATCTCACATTTCGATTTGTATATATATATATATATATATATATATATATATATATATATATATATATATATATACATTAGAAATACACTCGAGGAAACATTTTTTCAAAGTTGGGAAGAAAAACAATTACATATATATAATTATACATATATTATGTTCGGCTAAGCTTATTGCTGTGATGAGGAGGATTTTTGGTGGAGCAGACGCAAGGATATAAAAAGAATTTAGGAGAATTAGAAAGACGCAAAAAGAAGGGCGTAAAGATGCGTGGAATAGATGGGTGTTTGTATTAGTAGAGAAGCATCAGATGAGGGAGTTGAGATGCCGAGGGATGATGAAGTGCGGTCCTCAATGTTTCGGATGAGAAGAGGAGAATAGAGAAGGGAAAAGATAGGAGAGTTATGAAGAATCTGCCTTCCTAAGTCTAGTAAATCATTCTCCACATTTAATCCGCAGGCAAACGGTGAATGTATATAGATACATTGACCTAAATACTTAGCAGATATATTTCTTGTAGTATTCTTATAGGCAAAAATTTATAGAGTTTACATTATAACTCTCTAATCGAAGTTCATTATATATATTATAATATTTTTGCATATTCTATTGCGTTATGAGCATTACGAATAATATTCTCTTGAATAGAATTTTTCCTGATCGATCAACTTTAAATGTAACGACGATAAAATCAATGTATAGAGGCATAAATTATATTTTCCTAGAATCAGCAATTCATTTCAATAAAATTATATTGCATCATTCGTTTCAAGAAGCAGTATTTGTTCGGCAGCGGAAACGTATTTTTTAAGATTCTCGATTTAGAAAATAGCTTTCGAATTGAGATATGGAGGAGTTGCTGTCATTATGAACGAACACTCAATTACTATGATTGGTATTTATGGAATATATCTTCAATATCACAAGGTTTTTAGCTCCGATTAAAATCAATAAATGAAATGGTTCTAACTTAAATTCATATATAAAATCCGCTCTACTTTTTACTACGCTGTAGATGATTGTTTTGCAATAACTACGTTTTCCGACGTTTCGTTATCAGGATATTTTATTCAAAACAATGAAACGAGAGTAATTGTTCGTAGTTATTCATCTGTGATGAAAGAATAGAGCTAAACATTAATTGGGACTAAATGAGACGATTCGTTTATTTTCACCGAATCCTCGAAGCAATTTGGCAACTTCATATTCCCTTAAATCTTCACACAACTGAACTCGTTGGTGACTATACAAACGTCTATTTATCCTCAAACAAACTTTTCCTTTCTCAGAGATCTCTAAGTGCCTGTCGCTGTAAAAATGTGTACGAGTAGGAAACTTTCCAAACACGCCACTACCTTAAGATGTGACTTTCATCTAGTCTTGTGTCCACAGGCTTTGGTGGAGGCAGCCATTAGCGGAGGAGTTGATCATGGAAAAGGCAGAGGATTAGAGAAAAGGAAGCGTGGGTGTTCTTAAGAGCTGGACCAAGCAGGTATTCAGCACCTAAGAAGAATTGCATGTCACGCGCACGACTCTCGAGGCATCCCTCAAGATCCCCTTATCGCATTTCCCCTCCCATTTCTTTATTCTCTGGCTTTTGTTAGCCTCTCACTCGTCGACAAACTTGGAATGTCCCATTCAGCCTACACTGGATACAACTTCCCAGAATCTACCTTAATCCCAATTAAATGCAACTCTACTCTGACTTTCTCTGAACTCCTATTTTAAAATTCTTAGACAGTTCTCAGTGATGGCTCGTCATCCTTCAGTCAATCATGGACCACCTTTTTATAGGAAATTGAGGTTTATTTTTGAAAATCATGTACTATATTTTACTCTGTATTCTGCTGATATATAATTATCGATATCACCTAAATCTCATTAAAAGAGTAACATAGTAATTAATTTAAATCATCAGTTTTTTCTAGAAATTTCGAAAAAAATCTTTCTTTTTGCAGTTTTGGGTTCATATATAGAAGATCATATCAGCGCGCAACTACACCGTAGACTCTGATAGACGAATCATAAAAGTACTTTTTATACCAAAAGGAATGGCTCGGTATGAATAATTGTTTTTAAATGAGGATAATGATTGTTGTTGAGAAACGTTTTTTACCGAGTATGATAATTTATACTTACCTTTCCACCTTTATATATAGCTCCTATATTTTAAGGAAGAGGGTTGAAACTCCTGGTGAAATATTCAAATTAGCTAACTTATGTCCCAATTCCCAAACCTCTTTTCATATCCTCCTCAGTAATTAAGTGCGATTGAGGTATTTTGATGTTCATCGTTTAGTCCCGTAAAATGAAATCACTACTTATCTCGCACAATGCACAAAAGTCCTTTTCCTCTAATCCACTCCGTATAAATAGTTTCACAATATCTCAAAATTCCTCTTTCTCTCAATCTCTATTCGCCACCCTCTTATCTCCCGGGAAAAAACGAGGAAAAAAAAGCCATCAAAACCTCTTAGTTCCGCACCCCCTTAATCCCTTCGAAACAGCAGAGGAAAAAAGCGCGATAAGCTCTGCCGTCCAATCCTCTGGAGACGCTGATGGAGAAGTGTAAGCGGAGGAAAATGGTCCGGAAGTTTGATCATCAGCGAAGACACCTCCGAGAGAAGGGAGCAACCGTAAGAGAAAAAAAATCGCGAATGAAAGGGAAAGTATGGGATTTGAGTCCAAAGGGGGTCGCGAAGGGGAAAGATTGGAACGGGTTTCAGTAGTGGTGTCGGAATAATGGAAGGGCCATATTCGTGTTTCTCTATAACGCGACCTCTGGAGTATTCCCAAGGAAAGAGGGTGAGTGGCAGAGCAAAGAGAATGGAGGAGAAGTGGGGATGTCCTCGTTTATGTCCCTATATATTTCCATGGCTCTCTCATTATCGCAACATCTGTTCTTAAAAGGGATACGTCTCATTTCCGACGCCTTCGGGAAGTAAAAAATGTTATCCTTTGCACGTGTGCGATTGTATGCACACGTATCGACCTTGCTCCTTTTTTCGTTTTAAGAGAGTTTTCTTTCCCTCGAGAGAGGTATTCGCCCTTGAACCGAGGTGCTTGGAATGCATATTCATAGGTGAGAGTGTACACAAGCTGAATGTACCGTGTTTGATGGGATATTCTCGACCAAGCCATCATTTTCAAGAGGAACACAAGAGGAGAGAGCGGTTTTCGAGGAAAAACTGATTAGTTGGGATACTGGGTCACAAATATTAAGTCTATGCTTGCAAAGATCGACAATAATATTGCAGAGGTTATTCGGAAATATCTATGAAAGCAGTGAATCGATAGATAAAAATTTTAAAGAACATTAAGTCTATTGTAGTAAGATTTCTCATTTGAAGCTGTGCTAAAAATCAAAATAATATACAATACTCTAAGAATGTATGTTATTTATTTAAAAAGAACTTGAGATATTTTGATCAATTTTTATAGTTATCAATACCAGTGTAGATTGTTATAATACGAGATGACATTCGTCGTCACTGAACTTAGAGAAGAAGACGACTGTATGACGAAGGGAAAAAGACGAGAGAAAAGCATAATTTCCTTTTATTTCCTATCGGCTGACTAGGAGTGAATCAGTAGCTTATTACTTGCACGGACGCAGTCTCGGACGACTTCGTACCTCAAAGAACTTCCCATTCAGTTTTAACTCTCGGCCTTGAGCACGCAATGCCCTTTTAAGGCATTCCCGTTTCGTGCAAGAACAATTGAATTTAAATTTACCGTTCGCTACTGGATTCTTGCCTCTTTGCGGAGGAATTCCCGATGGCGAAACGCCGATAATCGCGGACTGTATGGGATCGTTGAATGCTTCATGACAAGGCGTTTTAGCTGCGGGTCAATTCAACTCACATGCCCGCGTTTAGCAGGTGATCGTGGGGCTCAGTTTTGATCCCGTTTGCGGTGAAAATAGGAAGTAGACTGCAATTCACGCTCAAACGACAAAACTTTCAGGATTACATAAATTTTTCTTAAAAAATTAAATATCAACCTGAATTTTCAAATATTATATTAAGTAAATTTTCACATAGCCTTTAAATTTTGAAATTCAAAAGATCTATACTAAATATGTATAGTTTTAGGTTAATCACATTATGATTATTATCAGTAATAGCTCCTTTATTTATGTATACACCGTAGTTTTAGTCTTTTTTCTTTTTAACATTAGTATAAAATATTTTTCATAAAAGCGTGGTTAAGGTAATTAATATTAATATAAGACATTACATTTATGCATCTAAAGCTCGATTCTTGAGACCACTATATCGAATGCCTCAGTTACAATGTTTTCCCTCAGACTTTCTGTGGACCATATAATCTAACTGAAAAAAGGAGGCGTTTTGTCATTCCCTCACCCATAATGGTGGACAGAAAGAATTTCCAGAGAGAGCGTTCCTTAATCCAAGATATATAAAGCAAAATTTTTCTTAACAAGAGGAGGAAAAATTCTACTCATTTAGCCAAATCTTTTCATAATCTGCCTCTGAGAAAACAATTAGTTTTCTGTTTTATCCAATGAGTGCTTCTGGATAATTAATTCTGAAACAGAGATTGTTATATTTTCGTATTTCAGGAAATCATTCTTTCGTTCCACTGCTACAACCAACCGGTTGGATTGTGCGAGGAAGGAAAAGAAACATCAAATTCTTGAAGCGAAAATTAGCTCAAAGAAATTCCGTATCTTCCTTAAATTTCAACCGGTGCTCATTTCAACCGCTTCGGTGTTACACTACCTTTCACCTGGAAACAGGCCCTTAATCGCATTCTGATTTGTTTCATTCCGTATAATGGACTATCCCCAGTCAAAACCAAGTGAGTGGCTGTTTGTTTTACAAAGTGCATCGCCAATTGAATAGGTCTGTTCAGATTGCCCTCGTGAGGAGTCCATCCCTTAGGCTCCGTGACCACGAGGGTTCTAGCGAATGTGATTACCTCGTTGTGTGGGACTTTGAGAGGAAGACACTTCCTCAGACTCAAGGGTCAACACCAGTTCGATGACAACAGCCCGTTTGACCGAGTGCTGCTGTTAAGCAGACTAGTTGCTAAGTGATCGGAGAGCACAAGTTCTTTATCTAGCGAGGAAAGGAAGACAAGTGAAATAAAGATTATGAGGTAATGATAAGATCGAATGGCTTCTGAATGCTTTCCTTAAATGGGACGCAGATATTTTTTAACCAAATGACCCTAAATCAAGGTGCGTGACAGTTCAGAGGACAGATCAGCATTTCTTTACCGCTTTTCCAAACTGTCCTTTGTCTCACAAATAGAATCCGTTAATCTTTATTCACGTAGCGATTCTAAAAATATTGAAAAATAAGGGAGAGTTATTCGGATACTTAGATACTGCTTTTGGCTACTGTTAACATTTAGGAAATGATTTTGAAATAATTTGACTCCTGTCCGCTTAATAATAATAAACATTTGACTATATATATTAATTATATTTCGAATTAAAATTTTCTGAACAAGTAATATTCTAAGGAAGATATTATTTACTAGAAAAGGTATCAAATAATCAACTTAACTTTAAGTATTATCAAACTTTCATAATTTCTCGTCAACTCTTTTTAGTCTTATGGTATATAGAATGCATATCGAGTATATAGATGTGCATCCTTTCGATAAAAGGAATGTTCTTCTATATAAAGATTATGTTTTTTATACTTGACGCCAGTTAGGAATAATACAAAACGATACTCATTTACATCACTCATTTGAGTTAATAATGAAATTGAAACTTTGAAAACAAAATGTTTAAATAAGTTAAGTGGAACATATCGCACGATGAATTCATTTTCAATGAGTTATGTGACCATTATTCTTTGACGTTCAACATCGTTTTGATAATATTTCTGGAATGATATATCTAAGACTACCTTTCGATTAAATTACTGTGCGTGATTTTTAACGAAGGTATTAAGCTGCTAATAATTAGAATTAAATGGAGTCTAGGTTCCCTCCATCCATGAGAGATTATTTACTCTCATCTTACGGCGATTTCAACAATTAGTTAATGAATCCTTTTTGTGCTTTTGATAGCTCAAGCTTTTGAAAAATGAATACGAACAAGATTCCATGAGCCGAGAGATTGGATTCTAACTACTACGAGAACACTCAGAAAAGCTTTTACTTGATTAATTGATAAGACTATGGATTCCCATGCATGATATTGATATCGCAGTGATTGATGACAAACCCTGAAACTAATCGGTTGGAATCCATTTTTCGCGACCTAAATGACAAATTAATGCGTCCTCTAAGAAATTATCCTTAATTGGAATTTCATTCTCCAAAATAAACCGAAATCAAGTCCTGAAAAATCAATGGACCAAAAGCTGATTTTTTCTTTCCTTCTCGCCATTATCTTCATTATCCTCATTATATAAAATACGCAACCGATAGCAGCAATTTTCCCGATTACAATTTTTCCCTTTAACTCCCTAAGAAAACACGCCATCTTTTTTTCTTGCCACCGCGAAAGGAAACGCAAAAATAATTTTTTTCTCTATATCCTTAACTTATTGTCTTATTTGACCTTCCATTTTCATTTCGCTAATGGCTACTCCTCTTCCCCTCTGTACGCGGAAGACCGCCACACTCTCAATATATCTCCCTCTTCTCCCAAAACCACATTCTTACCCACAAAAGCCTCCATCTCCTTTTAAAAACCCATCCCACTTTTAACGACCTCTGCTCAACAAGTACCCCACCTCCTCGAAGGAAAAAACCTTAAAAATCCCTCTCATTCCCCTCCTAACAAAGACAAAACACACACCGAGAGCAGTAATTATGGCTTCGGAGGTTGATTAGGTCCCTGGAAGTTTTTGGCCAAAGAGGGAAGGTGCAGAGCAGCTTCCAGAAAAATAACGGGATACAGCTGAGTAAGAGGATATAATATGGGAAAGAGAGGAAACTGATGTAATTACCTTTTGCGGTGTAAAGAAGGAAGGCTTTTGGATGTTAAAGCGAGGGAAGGAGTATCGAGAAATTGTGGGCGTTCTTAGAGGAAGTTCTGGCGAAAGAGCGCGACATTAGAAGGGCCATAAATGACTTTTTCGTGGGGGTTAAAAATAGCGCGTGTTTATGTTTTCCGCCTCGGGATGTTTGAAATTCCTTTAATTTATGCCTCTTAATGAAATGAGTAATATCTTCCTTTTCTCTGTTTGTTTTCGCGGTGCACGTACTTTTTAAATCACATTATTTGCCCAATTCTCGAGTGCTCTTATCTCCGTGCGCTTTGAACTGAGACGTTATCGGCAAGTGGTTCTTGGCTCGTAAATATAGCAGTGGTAACTTGGCTTAATCGAATTAAATTCCGGCGCTTTACGCACAAACTTTTACTTCCTTCCTGAGGCTCCGCTCTAATTAATATCTTCTGATAGTTTTGTTAACTTAGTTATGCGGATAAGTTCTTTTACTTCCTTTCATTTCACGCAGAAATTGCCTATTCAGTAGCATTTATTTCTTCGAATAACGAATACAAATTAATTTTATATTTTTGTATGCTGGCAGATTTTGAATTTTTATTACTCGCCAACTCTTTTGGCATTAAAGGAGAAGAAGTTTGGGTAGTTTCTCGAAGAAATGTATCCAATATTTTGCTTTCTTATTTAAATTAATTGAAAAAACCATTTATTTTTTAGAGCAGTCTAAAAAATTATTTTGAGCACTAAATATTAATTTTACACATGATTAGCCTTAAAGCGTTAGACGAAAGATAATATTTACTAACCATACATATCAATTCCAATAATATCTATTCTATATATTTTTATATTATCATCACTTAATAATATTATTTTCTTTGTAGCGTGCATAACTCATCTAAATTTGTGGATTTGATTCCCTTTCTCTATTCTGCATCGCAATCAGATGTGAAAAGCTTTAAATATTTTCACATACTATAGAATAGGGATATACGCTTATCTATAATACAGAAAACTATTCAATGCTTCATCAAGAACTTTTAAAATCCTATTCAATCTTTCACTAACTATTCTTTGCTAATTAATGTTTCTCGATTTTGTTTATTCCTCTACTCATTATGATAGTATAAGCAAAGAGAATTTTTAACTTATGTATATTTATGGAGTGAGAATAAACTATAAAACCCTAAACTTATCAGAATTTGTTTGCCTATTTGTGTCCATAGAATATATATTTTTGAAAAATAAATTACGAATAACTTTCTAAATTTACGTTTCTCTTTAAATTTAAATGTTTCTTATCCAAATCATTAGTTCCTTTATCTCTTTAGGTTGAAAAACATTTCACTTTTGGTCTACTTATTTTAATTCTCATTCTTATCCTCCATTTTAAACTTAATGAAACATTATACATATATGGGTAATTTAACCGCCAAACCATATGAGTGTAATTTTCAGCGATACTTACAAAGCTAATCAAATGGGAAGAAAGGAGTTCCTATCCTTTTATTCAACGATAAACCCAGATCTATTGAAACTTAAAATCCTTCGTAGTATCTCAAATTTAAGTTAACTTGTCAAAATAAGAGAATTTCCTAGAAATCTAAATTTTTCTCCTTTGGCACGAAAATAATTTTTAAAATTTACTCGTAAATAACAGATTTATATTTATAAATTTCATCGCATCTCTTTAAATTATACTTGAGATAATGATTAGTGAATAAAATATATACCCATAATAGAGATTAAAATTATAAGTTCAAAAATATTTCTCTATAGTTAAAAATTAATATGTCCATAGGAATATATTGTTAAATAGCTGAGACACAAATAATATGGATTTATGGATTATACTTGGTAGCGGAAAGAAAACGATATATACTTAGAAATTTAAGAAATGAGCATGAAGTATTGGAACGATGGCAATGTGAGAATTCAAATATCAAGTTTCGATCAATTAGAAATCCCTGAAAGCCTATTGGTCAGTTCAGAAGACATGTTTATACACCCATGCGATAGATTATCGCACATAAATTTTATAGCCCATCCCAAGGAGGAGTTGATTGAATGGCAATAACTTGTTCGAAAAGTGAATGCCGTTTTACGCTCCCTTATTTCATAGCACACATTTTTCTGATTTTGAGAAGGATTTCTTTCCTATTCGGAAATACACGGAATACTTTGCGATTCTGTCTTATACTGCCTTAAAGTTTATTGGTAAAAGTTTCCTGTTTATAATATTACTAGTTACATATCTGTAACTGATAGATACAAAGTTCTAAAACATACAAAGACATAATAATTCAAGCATTGCTATAAAAGGCTTTAATAGAATTTACTAAATCGGTCTTAACTTAATGATAGTTCTCCATATAAATTATAAACAAATGATTGCATTATTACTCTAACAATAAATTTATTTTTCTACTGCCATATCGATCTTAACATCTTACGTTAATTATTCAATAATCATCTTCTATATGAACGTTTAGATCGATAGAACTATTTCGTACAAAATTAAATTGTGTTAAAAGTGTTATACTTTGTTCCTTGTTCATATAAATTATTTCACTCTTTACAAGTATATAATATAAATAAATACGCATATCATTCTTGAATAATGAATATTACAGCCAAATAAAGATGATAATATCAGTTTTCATCTCTATTACTGAACAAAACATTAGAAAAACGATTTTAGTTTCATTAATTTTCATAGGCTTAAAAGTTACTTTTTAAAGCCATTAAAACTTTAAATAATCAATTGCCGAAAGCTAACTAAAGCTAGATAAGTTAAATTCATTAGACATATTTATCTTGTCCAAGTACCTGTTTAAAATAAGCATCATACTCAACATTTTACTTCATTCCGAATCGAATCACCCTTCTGACACTGTATAATCTTGATGTAAACAATTATTTACATAAAAACCCTTCAAACTCCAAAATAATTAAGTCGTAGACAAAAGAAATGTCCGGGGAAACTCTGCGAAGCATTAAAACGCTGGAAATTAGGAAATATTTGGCGGAAATTAGATCAGAACGATTGGTTACTCTTTTCCGAAAGCTTCGAAGAGTTTACCGGAGACTCAAATCGAATGATCTCTGCGAGCAAAGTTCGTAGAAAGCGCTTTTTATTCGTATCCTGCCATTTGCAATCTGACAGACAAAGAGAGAGATTAAATTATTTCCCAGTCGAACAACATCTCCGTCGGCTTATTCTCAACGCGTTGGTGGCAGAATTTCCAAGAAAACACGCGTACCTAACGATCCGTTCGCCCACGCAGAGAAGGAAAAAACAAACTTCCCCTCATAAAAAAAATGCATCGATCGAAACTACACACCTTCGCCGGAAAAAATATTATACTCCTCTTTCGCTTCCTAACACAAATAAGGAAAGGGAATTTCTCCAGTATAAATGTTTTTTAATCCCGCCCAACCCCGTAACCATAACAACCTAACGTCATCAGCAACCGTTCCACTCATCCCTTGCTCATTTCTCTCTCATTTGCCATCGCGCACACATAGTCCCAACATAACGCCTCTTCCATCACAAATGCCTTGCTCCCTCATCCGTGCACCCCCGCCGTGTTCCGCTCTCGAACACGGTCCGCCATTATGTCCCGGGCAGAAAAATTTCGTTGATTTACGATGGCAGTTGGTGGGTGGGGGCCGTATAAATGGAGGGATGGCGATAAAGAAAGGTAAAGAAGGAGAGGGTTAAAGTTCGGAATCGCGAACGTTTTTGCTCGTCTGCCTTAAGCGATTCGCATATCTTCCCGAAGAAGAAGGAAGAGATGATGATGGTGTCATAAAGGAGAGATTTGCAAAATGGGTACAAAAGTTGGGATGAGCTGAGGGTATGTCCAAGAGCAAATGGCTCTATGATTTCGTTATGTAAAATAATAGAATACAAACATTTCGAGAAATATTGTTGGGATGAAAATTAATATACATTTGACCAAAAATCCATATCTCTTCTAATAATGAAGACTTGGGAACTCGACTTTTGCGAAATGCATGCAAAATAGCATTGATGTGAAGACGTCCATAAGACGCAGAAATCAGTAAACAGAACAAGTGTTGCATCTAGAAGCATTAGATTAGTGAAATTAGAATTGAGGGGGTGAAATTAATAAGCGTATAAAGAATTTGGAAGTAAAACAAGTCTAAGAATAAAAACAATAAAGTGGAGGGAAAAGATTTTCATTTGCAGTCGGTTTAATGTAATTTAAAACCACGGCTGACTGCGTTCAATACGTTCATCAAAAGAAAGTCTCCACAGGTGATCTTTGATAGCTGACATATCCCTTGATCGAACCTATTTTTCTTAATTTAGAGATCTCCTTTTATCTAATCCGCCACATTCCCGGAAAATCGAAGGCAATTCAATAGATATTACAAAGACGATTTCTATGTAAAAGGTAGGAGAGATGTGCACGGGTTTGCAGTGACGGGACTCCGCTGTCCAACCTCACGTTCCACTCCCATTGTCACGCGTATTAGAAATGGCTCAATCGAACGCTCACACGACTCGTGGATGGATTGCCACGATGCGTATTTTTCCCCTGCGGGCGCCTATATTTTTCAAGGGTGGCGTTTTTTGAACGGACTTTTGATTTGTGCACGTCCTCTCTCTTTTGTCTACCTCCATCCCCAATATCTCCCTTCTTTCATCTGTCAGTTTCTCCCCAAAGCTCCCTTTCATCTGCCTCTTCCTTAATTGCCACTTTCTACCTCTTTCTTTGTGATATTCTGCCTTCGGCTCCTTTGAGTGTTTTCGCACCATTTTATCTCAGCTATCGCTCACTATTAATCTAACGTTCACCTCAAAGTGCTTTCTTATACTCTTAGATAAAAGTAAAATAAGTAACGAATAAGTTATGTAATCGTTTTGTCGTAATTTTTAAAAGGGCATTATACATCGATAAAATACACTAAATTTCTTATATAAAAATTAAAATATATATCATTATAATGTCAAAATTAAACGGAGGACTCATTTTAAAAATAAACAATGTTTATAATATCATCTTAATGAGTGAACGACATACTTATATGGAAAATTATTTAAATAACACGAATAAATCGAAATATAAGCAATCATTTATATTAGCCATTAACGCAACTATAAAGAAATGCTTCTTGATAATCGTTCCTGTCATCTTTCCAACTTCCACCCCAAACACGAGGGCAAACCCGCTGAGCGTAAAACACAGAAATGCGTTCGACAACAATGAAGGGCTTTACAGATACGGAGCATCTGTAAAATTTGCGGAGTCGACAATTCGTATTCAGAGTTCTTTTGTTATCTCCTTTTTGTAACCGCCACCTCTCTTCCTAGCAGTTTGATTGCGATATATAGCAGGTCAACGGTATGCAATCGTTTATTCTCTTTTGTTTGAGCTCCCTCATGCCGTTTCGGAGGGCGTAAATATTACGTTTAATAGGATCCTCGTTCAGATTATCAGATAGGATTTTAGTTTTATCACCAGCAACATATATGCGCGGGCGATAAATCGATAGAAGAGATATCAACATGCTCCAAGAAATATCTTCCCAAACGTTTAAGCCTTTGTTTTTGCGTGGACTATAACTGATAGACGAATGAGACCCAGATTCTATTCAAAATCGCCGCGTCTAGACGAAAATTCCGATGTCACAAACGCTATCATCGTAAATCAAATTCGAATGAAAGAATGTGCTCTTTTAAAAATTGTTCCTTCTCGGCCGGGTTCAGACTATCTAGAATATGATTATAATAAATGATTGCCCAATAAATATTAAGGAATCTTAAAACAAAGGAAATAAAATCGCATTTTTTATAAAAATAATCCAATAAAATTTAATATTTGAAGATGCTTGCCGAGCTAAATTTTCTTTATCTGTAGATATAACGAATCAATTTACTTCAAGCAACTTGTCCGTGTTGAAAAATAAATAAATATTTAGTAAAGATATGTCTGTTATTAAATAAAATTTTAATCGCCTTAATAGAATATAAAATTAACGAAATAGAGACTTTACATCTTGGAATTTTTGAAATCCTGTATTTTTTAAAATAATTTATCGTTTGTGCCAATGATACGATTTAACCAATTTCGCAAAAAATAGTCTTGCTCTTCATCTTTGTTTTTAGAGCCACCAAAATGGAATAAAATTATATTAATGAATGATAATTTGTAAATCCTTCCAAAAAATCGGAATGGGATGGATATTTTAATCAAATTGTCAAATACCTGTTTGTTAACGTTAAGTAATTCAGAAGTACAGAATATACGGATCCCAAAAGCATGGTGGATGAGAAAGTAGTGCTAATACATTTAAATCATAAAATCATGAATATTGTAACATTAATATTCATGCATTTTAAAGGTTCAATCATCGAACATTTTATATTATCATATATCTCATATCTAATCATTTAACAAAATTAAAATTATCGATCGTTTTGCATTTCTTTATATTAAATTACAAATTTATAATTCAAAATTTAATGGAAACGTTCGTATGAAGGAAATAATAAGAGAGAATTTTAATGGTCTTTCCTTATTCTTTATAATTGAAATGGTGATTTTGATAATAAATATTATTGAAGAGCTCGAAACATGTGAATTCGGTATTTCCGTGAAACAGTTCCGAATTCCACATCCGATGGAAATAAAGTTCGCCTTTTCAGAGATCCGATTCCGTAATCTAGTTGCGCTCAGTTATCGCGGAGGCCATTTCAACTGATAATTCCTGAAAATGACTTCATCTTAATTTCATGAGCGACATATGAATCTATTTTTATCGATCAATGGTCGCATCTGCTTTGCATTTATCTCCGTTGATAAATTTATGAGAAAGATAACGCGATTAGGAGTTGATTTAAAATTTGCTCCAATTGACTACTTCATCATCGACAGTAATCATCAGTACGAATTAAAACAGAATCGCCGACGGCTTTCTCGCAACCTATAATTCATAGCATCGTTTTATACGCGTTCAATTTTCACCTGCCCAATGATTATCTTTAGCGAAAATGAGGGGTACATCAAAGATACATTTCAGAATCGAATTTGGAATCATCCATTAGTGGACATGACATTTTTTTTAAAACTCGGGAAAATGGCTTACAACCTCGGACGTGAATGTATTAAAATTATCAAGCGGCTCGTTTCGCCCCATTTAACTAAGGGCCATCCATCAATTCGACTCGGATGTAGAAACTGACGCAAAACATAAAATATGAACGATGGGTGCAATTATGCTCGAAAACGGCGATAGTCGAGAATTAAACTTTCCGCGTCGAAATGAAATCTGCCTTCGTAGGAACATCAATTTGGGACAAAATTAAAATCGGTTTTACTTTTCTCTCCTTCGATATCACTTCGCCATCATCCCTTATAAACACCCAGACGAGATGGCGGTAGAGTGAATCGGCGCAAAACTCTCCAATTATGACGAAAGTATTTATTTCGTAGTAACGTTTTGATATAATGGCTGACCTCCGAGTTGCATGATTGATGTTTGCCAGTTCATTATCGGACGATTCATTCATTTTGAGAAATTGCCCGATCGGATGCTCGCCTGATTGATTGATGGCCAATCGGTTTTTGTCGACGGTGGCGCCTCCGTGCCCGGGAAGCGGCCGTCGTTGGAAGCGCGAGAGTGGGTGGCACGAGACGCTGTGGCTGGCGAGTGAGCCAACGATTGACGAGACTGTAATTTTGGATGGAGAGAACGCGTGGCTTTCCAAAACGTGAATTATAAAGGAAGGGAAAGTGCGAAATTAGAGGTTTTCGGAGGTGAATGAGTTAAAGCGAGAAGTGTGGGATAGATTGATGCGAAGGTACTTTCCCAGGAGAATTATTGCTCTCGTCGGGCGGATCGCATTTTCGCAGTCAATAACTTCGTTAATAGAGTTCCGCTTTACTCCGAGGGAAATTGCAAAAAAGAACCGATGTGCAACGCGGTAATCTCTCCTAATTTTCTTTAGTGAGTTCGTTATGATAAAGAAGGGGAATTACGACTTTGTTTCTCGCCTTGGATGATGGTTGGTGCATTTAGGCTCACCCCGAGGTGTTTACGCAGCATCGATGCTTCTCAGTTTCTTAACCCTAAAACATTCTTAAACGAATGTAATTCCGCAGTGAAACTATTCAATCCTTCCAGAAATGCATTCATTAAATTGCAAAATTTAGTCGATTTATTAAATTGTTTTGCATCGACTAACATAAGTTTAAAATTGACTAATAAAACTATATCGTGAACTGAGATATACTGAATTTGAGCTTTGTAACTTTTTGTACAGATGATGTATATATTACAAGAATCTCTTTCATTTTATAGATTTTAGGAGTGTATGATTCTAACCGGCACAGAAAATGGTTTTAGATCTAGGCTTCCACTATATGACCACATTGGTAGATTTTTTCATCGTGTTCCATCATCAATGATTCTTTGCCTCTAAAATCATGGGATTTCTATGTACATGATCATTTGCAAATGCAATTACACCCTTCAAAAGCAAATTTTGGAATGACTATTATGAATAATACTTTAGAATACACAGTGTTGTTTTAATGTGCCTTTAAAGTTATAAAATAATGAGCTAATTATATAAAATTAAAAGTTTTGATGCAATTGTTATTGTACATTTATTACATTTTTTCAGACTACTTTTTCAGAAATGAAGTCATCGGCACAGCAAACTTTTCCTAATAAGTAATATTATTCCATGAAATATTTTGTACATACTTATATCATAGTATAAAATATTTAGATTATTTAAAATGTTTAAAGATTCTTTCCTAATGGATTTCGATTCGATTCATCGAACAAGAATTAATTCCAATGATAAAAGAGTACTAAATCATAGGACCGCTAACTGATTAGACTAAAGCAATTAAGCTTTTACAGTCATTTCAACGTTTTAAAAACAGTTAAATCTACCGATTGTCTCATGCGGTTATTAAAATTAATGGAACAATCAAATAATTACTTCACAGACTGCAAAAATCTAAGTTTCATTTCGGTCTGGACAAAATTAGGTACTTACACAAATCAATTGAAGTTAAATCAAGGCAATGATCCGGAATTTGTGGCGAAAAATGAAGTAAAAAATTAACAGCACCGAACACTAATCGCCCCATAATTTGGAATTCGATTTGAATTGACGAGTTACCATAAACCTCCGAGCGGTTGCTCCAATTAGCGTGAAACAATTAAGGGGATGAACACAACAGAGCACTCATTTTAATCCTTAAAATTTCTGCAGAATAGAATTAAAATCGATTTTTATTTGTTTGGTTAGAGTTTATTTCCCTTGCTATCACATACAAGATACATTTTACGTACGATTTTTATACACATAACTTGCTTGGATGGAAATTCAAACTATAAATAAAACGGAATACTATGCGTCTTCTCTTCGATTTAAACAAATATCATTAATGTTAATTAGTATAACGTTATCAATTTAACTTTATCAAACAATGTTTCTCGAAATAACGATGAAATAACCTCAATCTTAATTAGATTTTGGGTCTCTTCTCACATTTGAGGATTCAGACTTTTATTTCCACGTGTTACTCGCACTTTCGCATTAATAGTAAGTGTTTGAGATCAACGACGGTATGTGAAATCCGAGAGAATGGTGAATCAACAAAAACCGAGATCACAAAAAAGTCCGGTTTTTAAGAGAAAGAGCCAAATCTTTACAGAGTTAAAGTCTATTCCAATGTAATTCTGTAATATTTAACTTCAATAAGCATTTGATCCACAGTGAGATATCCACGTTACTAGACGTCACAAGAGCATTTTATTCAGGGAAATCCATTCGAAAGTTGAAAGAAGTGTAAAATTCACTGAGGAACGGAGAGAGGACGTTCGGAAAAACTGCTCGGACTGGGAATTCTTTTTTTAACCCGCGGCAGAGAAATCTCGATACGAGGGACTTTTGCGTGTTTAGCTTAATAGGCTATTAAAAGGGGGCGCGATCGACGGGAGAGAGTTTCCAGAACTCGCCATCAGATGGGAGGAATGAGGGGAATTAAATGCGCAGGAAGAGTTGCGCTGGCGTGCGAATAATCGAGGGGCACGAAGGAGGTCAAGGGTGACCCTGTGGGGGAATTTACCAGAAGTGAATTGAAGGATATTTCGGATTTGACAGCGCGTAGGAAATGGGAAAAGAGAATAGCATGAAATGAGTCGCTGTCAAACTGATACATTGCCATGGAGAGGAAATGAAATAATTGGAAACTGTCGACACTCTAGATGGCATCTCGTAGCATAGTGAGGGAATTCCGTAATGCAGTTTCTTCCTTTTCTCCGATGGGTGCCGTTCATTACGCGAAAATTGTGGCGAACTTCTAGCAATTGGATTCTTAAATGATTTTTAGCGAAGCAATGACCTAGATTGATGAATTCAAGATGTAACCAAATTTCCTCGAGAAGATGAATTCGCTACGTCAATGCAAATGCAGCGTTCCCAGGTCACCGAATTTGCATTACTGATTCAAAATTTAGAATACCTCAGGAAAATTACCGCTATAAAAATATTCGAGAACTTTGATTTTTCGTTGTGATTTCTGGAAAAGATTTGTCATCGCAAATCAAATGTGCATTATTTTGAATAACCTTGGCGTCCAATTTTAACAGAGATGGTTTACTATTCAAATTACTTTGTAGTACTATATGGTGTATAAATTTAACTTTACGACGACTTTCGTGAAGCCGACTGATGACGGCTCTTGTCACTGACAGCCTACTTTGATCGAAGTGAATTCACAGTAATCTGGCGAGGCTGATTAAATAATGTATATTTTCGTTTTCGTTAGCATATATTTTGTTATTCTAAGTATTCTTAAAGCCCAACATAAATTCCTTTTTTCATAAAAATTAGCAGATAAGGATTTCGGGTTCCAAAAATCATTCATCAAAGTGCTTTTAAATCGATCCATTTTCCTTCTCAGAAGCCATAATACACAAAGTTTTCAATTCAAGAAAATATCAAAAAGAAGGTCAACACTCAGAAAATTTTATTCTCTCTCTAAGGAGAGATGTAAGAAATACAAATAATGCACTATCCGAGTAAAAGTTTTATCTACGATTAAAAATAGGACAAATCGATTCGCGTTAGTCGTCGGTTAAGGAAAACTAGTTCAGATCCTAAAATGACCCCCAGCCCATACGCACAAACCAATGAACATCTCTAAGTAGGTAAAATAGAGGAGAGAGAATTATAGGGCATTATATAGCCCTGAATAGCACATTCCAGATCAATTACAGCGAAAGAATGAAATCGGGTCATACATATCTCCTTCATAAACTTTCTCAATCCAAGAACGTCCTGACAATATCACGTTCCTCTCCCGCTGATTCCCAATGGACCCATTCGATCGAGAGGGAAAAGTGAGGAAGTTCAATGCGAAATCGAGAGAGAGAAACATCGTGAAATGTGAAACGCAAAATGTATTATAGGATAATAATTACTCATATGACATGTGACTGCAAAAAATTCATGTAAAAGTCTCGTTTTGAAAGAGAAAGAAAGTTTTAAAGTTTAAAAAAACTGAACCCAGATCTTTAAGACAATAAAATTGCAATGACCGTACTAACCTGTGAGGGTCGTTAAATATATATGTATAAGAGAAGAAGAAAATTTTCATATTCAAATTATTTTGTGCGCTCATTTTCATTGCAATTGACTCCGGATTTACGCTAATGTATTTGATTATTATGAGAATAATTAAATATTTTTCGAAGGTAATTGCATGTGTGTCTCCACTTAATGTAATCATATTAAATTTTGAATAAAAGTGTCTTACGAGAAATAAGAAGATTTCTCCTGTTGATGTTCGATTTAAAAATTTCACGTTTAAAAATCAATAATTTCCTCAATCCAATTTATTCCTTGTTATTTAGGGGGCTCGTGCGTGCCATCAGATTTGGACATTTGATACTTAGGAACTACCTCAAGTTAATTTGAAATGGAAAAATCATTTAGAGATCAACCGATAAAGTGACTATACCTACGAAATGAGATAGATTAAAGATGAGGCTTATTTGTTCCTTTTTCAAATGAGTATGGCGATAGCTTCTGGGATCTGCATAAAAAACAATCTAAGTAACTCATATTCATTATAATCCATCTCAAGAACTCCACTGATTTGTTTAACTCTCGAAGAAAATCAGATTACTTTTGGTAACTTAATTAGTTCAAAGAGAATAATGTTAGATTTCCAATCTTCTACGGTTTCATTAGGATGTTTCCTCACAACTAAAGAGAATTTAAGGCCGCGTATAGTGAAGCAGATGACGACACCCAGGTGGGAGAGACCTGTCGGCACAGTGCATTTTTACAAAAAGCCTCCTTCGCGACTGGCCCTCGTTTGGTGTCGCATTGCAGACGACGTGAGACAGAAAAGCTCTCATTGAAACTTCCGCAGGAAAACTCCAAAGCGACCAAATTCATGAATAAATAGAAGTACTTTATTTCCAAGAGGTGGTTGTAAATTCGATACCAGAGTGATGTATGTCTACTGTTTTCACTTATTTCTTCTTTGCAAAAAAAAATTTTCACTCCCACTCAAACAATGGAATTATATCAATTTAGTACTCTATATAGTTGTTTACTCATATAATTTTTCCTCATTGAAGGTTTTTCAGAAGGCAGCTAAATGGGAATAATTTTCACTGGAAATGAAAGAGCTAGATCATTTTGCCACACAAAAATATGAAGAATGTTTTAGTTCAAAAATAGACATAACATTGGCAGTAACTTAGTGGTATGATGTACCGTAGATTGATTTGCATTTTTCTGAAATAAATTCTTATGCTCTTCTGTTATAGAGATTATTAAATGGATTTGTAATTTCTTTAATATAAACTTATTATTAAATGTAATATAAACTTAATATAAAAATTATTTGACACATATGAATATGAGAATTTAAAAACTCTTGCATTTCCTCCATGGTCCATACAGATAAATCTACCGATAAAATTATTTTCTATTTTTAATAGAATTTAACAACAGACATAAAGAGTACATTCTACTTGAAATTATGATTCTTGTTACAATGGAGTTAAAGAGATGATAGATTTTTAAAATATGATGTAGATCAATGTCCTTCGCTGATTAAATGTTTTAATGCAAAACTTCACCTCTCTCATTATATGTTTTTGAATCTTAAGATGTTCAATTTATTTGAGATGTGCAATCTCACGAATTGTTTAATATTAAAAATCATTTATAAAAAGTCATAGTATACAGCACTCTTTATGGCTTTAAATCATTTTTTCATCTTCTTCATACCTCAATGACCTGAGAGTGACTACTTGGCTTCAACATTCCGCAATGAAATCAAACTTGTTGCTGAAGGTCAGATAGGGACGAGGACAGGTGCGAGAAATGATGGATCAAAGTTATTCAGAACATTAATTGCACCGAATATTTGAAATCGATAGTGCTCGTTTTTCTATGAAAGATAATCATCTATGCTCAAAAAGGTGTATATGTTGGAAAATATGGAAAATTACTTGCTCATAAATTTCACTGGAATTCTTTTAATTATTTAGAAACTTATCATCCTAAGTATTTTAGAGTAACTTTTGATAATCCTTCAGAAGTTAGTGTATTGCTTTAAAAAATGACTTTGCATAACAAATTGTTAATAAAATTTCATACGAGGAGAGTGCAGGGTATTTCTTTTTCCTTTTGGAATTCAATTATGATTCTTTTGCGATGCAGGCTGTCTATGCCTTTGTTGCCAAAAGTTTTATATATTTCCGTTCAGTAATATAAAATCTGTTAAACCCTCATTCTGGTTGATTTTTTTAAATATAAAGTATTAACAGTTTATTAATATTTATTATACATTCATTTTTTCTTCGTATAAACTTCATATAATAATTATAATTCAATAATATAATGGCATCTTGAAAGAGGCATATTATTTGATGTATCATATTTCTATTGATTTTAAAAATTTTTCTTGTAATAGTCCAACTGATTATTCAACTGATATTTGGTTATTTGGATCTTTAAAAATTTGAATATAGAACTGTGAAATAGTGTCACGAGTTTTTAATCATAATCATTGAGATCTTCTCTCTTTAATACGTTTCCCACATCTCAAACCAATTTCTCATATCACTTCTTATCCTTCAGTCGAGAACGTATCGTGGACAAATCTGATAGAAATGAATTAAATTCCAGTGAATATTATGATTAGCAAATATGCAGATAAGAGGAGTGGATTGCAAAGAAAAAAACTAAAAGAGCGATTAACTTTTATTATGAACGCTGAATGAGTAACGAATATAGAAGATAGGAAAATAAGAGCATTAATTCTGTCAAATGAAGAATTGGTGAAAGCAGGAGATAGTGTAGGGCTGAGGGAAAGTTTAACTCGGAAACGATTTTCACTAGTGAAAGAAAATATGAGTAATGAGTGGAATTAGAAGAAAATAAAAAGCCCAAAATTATGAGGAGCTAAACGAGAACAGATGAGAAGAGGGATAATGGAAAATTTATAGATGGAACGAAGCCAAAATTGAGATTAAAACGTTTGAATCATCACAATGAGGACATATGAAAATCATATTAACATACTTAGAGAAAATTTCGTAGTGCATTTTAATAGGAACATTATTAAATTAATTAAAAGGGAAAGGCCTTAGGATGGTGATCAAAGACTTTCAACAGACGTTTCATTTGGAATGATTATTTGAGAACATATAAAAAGTAATAATTATAAAAAAATACCACATTGATATTTCAGATAGGAAAGTAGGTTATCCAATAGGAGCCAAGTGCATGAAATGAGGAAGAGATGATAGTAAAGGAAGGCTAAACCCTTCAGCAAAGGATTATTAGGATTATGTATAGAATAAGGATAATTTTATATTAAGAATGGAAATCATACTTATTTCATAATCGGTTATATTGAAAGTTAATAATCTACATATCTTGGGAATCAAAATCAAAGTTGAAATTATGTGTAGTGTTTTTCTGATTTCATAGAGAAACCAAGCGAGATATACTCTGCTCAAATTATGAACTATCAAGTAAATTTCAACCTATAATATGTACAGAATATATTAAAAAGAGCCAAAAAATATAAACACATCCATTTGGTCTTCATAGAATATTGAGGATCATTTCTATTCAATGAGGAATAGAAAGAAAGGTTTAGAAATTGAGGAAAAACAACGGAAATAGATGGAAATTATAGATTCAGGAACAAAGATGAAGAAGATATTTGCGTGGAATTTGGCGAGGGACCTCTGATTCCGTGCCAAATGAAACTATGTGGGGATGAAGTGAAAGGGGGAGTCAAGGTCATATGACTCATCCTTTAAGGGAATTTATCGTTCCCAGTTATTGCAGCAAAAAGAATTTCCATGCGTAATGCCAACTGTTCCGTAAAAAGATTCCTTCAAAAGAAGGGGACTTTAAATTTTAGAAAATGTTTATGTCATAATAAAAAGGAATGTTTATCATCCGGAAGTTACGGATAATTCGTCATAAATTACGTGAAATGAATGATGACGGCAATTTTAACTTAAATGAGGCTCAAATGAAAATAATTAAAGGTGTTCTCCTCCCCTTCCATTGGATTGACGATCCTCAGATTGCACTTACGTAAGGATAATGCGATGTGGAAGAACATTAGTTAGATTTATGAATTATCGAGATGGACATGCGTCTACTTAATGTCTGAAATGCTTCTTAGGTATGATATGCGTGAACATTCACTTTTATCCTAGATATTTGTAGTTCTGATATACAATACAATAAATATTAGTACAATTCCGTTATCCTTCACTTTGTTTCACAGAATTTGGCGGAATTAATCGGAAAGGTTCGTACTTTTATCAAAATTAAATTAAAATTTGTAATTAAAAAAAGTATTTTAAAATAAATAACGCAAAGAAAAATGGCTGAGAAATAAAAAACTTGGATAACTTAGATTTCTCGTAGATTCAAAAAAATAAGAAGTTTTCAATGATATGTATAATAATATGTATATATTCATAATATGTATATATTATATATATGTATAATGTATATAATCGTATATAATTTGCTGCGTTAGTTAAAATATATTTTATCAATTACAATTGAGCTATAAAATTTATATTATTTACTACTTTAATCATCCATTCCACATGTTTCTTTGCTAGTGTTACTCTTTGATTATACATAAAGAGAATACAATGATTTAAAATTATTAGGAAAATTATCAAAGCTGATTTGGAGAAAAGATTCTATTTATGTTACTAACTTAGTAGTTTTCTTCATATTTAAAAAGCCAGTTAAAGGTTAAAACTTTCATTCCTGATCAAAAATCCTACGATGATCAAAAAATACCAAATTGAAAAGATTTTAATGAGAATATAATACCCCTAGATCTAACACTTCAGTCGGATGTACGCATTAATCCATATTTCCTGGTAGAGTTCATTACTTTGAAGAACGAATAGCCATAATGAAAGCTTTTCATTCGCAGTCTATCCTCACTAAAAGCAAAAACAAGACTTGATCGATAAATCCTGTCTCAGGGATATTCAGTGCCTTATTAGACCGAAGGAAATTTCTTTCCCTTGTAATTACTGTAAGATAGGCATCACGCATGGATCCGTTAAGAATAAAAAGATCCGAATGAGATTAGGAGGCACCTGGAGGATCTCCCGTCGGAAACGGAACGTCTGGAGCTCCCCTTTATTCATCTAAATTCACTTTTGAAATCCAAATGATGTCCAACCTTAAGAGAAAATAGCCTCGTGAACTGTTGCCATTTCCAAAGGGTGAAATATATAAATGCACGCATATCTCATTAATTCTTTAGTACCCCTTTTGCCGTTGATTGATGCAGCGACCGAAGTTGCTAATTATCGAAATTATGTGCTCCGAAGCAGACCCATTTTTCCATTGCAGAAATCGTTAATTGGAGGAAAGGACCCTTTATCATATTCCCTCTTTTTAAGGTTTGGCTCCAAATTTTCGCGTGATTTATGGTTATTGGGTGGAAAAGAGGGAGAGGTTCTGTTATAAAACGAACTGCTCGCGCAATTCCGAGACGACGGTTAAATATTGCCGATTTTTCGTGTTCCGAAGAGCGTTCTTTGAAACTAAAAGTTCTAATCGTCTTCTGTCACGAGTTTACGTGAAATGTGATTTTTTTCTAAGATGTTACGAATGAAAATGCCAATAGAAGTATTCGCCTTTAAGATTAAAGAAAAAGATGTGTATAAATTTACTTTGAGATGTAATTTCTTGACATTTTTATGAGTTACATAATTTCACTTGCTGTTCGATTTACTGAGATTGGCATTGTCATAGTAGACATTTTAATTCTTTCACTCTTTCGTAGGAAAAGGGGAACCGAAAGAAAATGAAGTTTATTGAATGGAACAATGAAAATTCGTCTCCTATTTTGAGCAGAGTTATTCCAACGTTTTCATTTAAAGGTCAAACTTCCTTGCACATGTATAAGCCAAAACCCTGCAATCAATGCGCCACAAAAACAAGAAAATTGAACCATTCACTCATCCTTATAAGAAAATTTCAAACAAGATTTATATATATTGAAAATGCTTCTATACGTTTCACTTTCATGTTAATATAATAAAAAAATATTTCCTCATAATCTTTATAGAGAGCAAGAAAAACGCATAATTTTCTACTTTTTCAGAAGTGTCGTGTTATAAATTTAGATATTCGCAAATTTTTGGGGCTATTACATTATTTAGTAATTATTAATTAATTACTCAGTAATTTATTTTAAGCATTTCTTAAAATAAATTACTATTAATTCTTAATATAAATATAGCTTTCGATGCCTCTCCTCTTAGTTTCTGCATTGAAATATAAGAGACATCTCCGGAAAAGTCTTTGAGAAAAATACTGAATTTTAGGGACTCTAGACGATAGTCAATAACTCTCATGGCGAATTGAAAGTGCAATCGAATAGAACTTTCAAACTTCTTTTTAACGACATTTTTGGGGAGTTGTATCGCTAAAAATTAATCACAACCCAAAAACATTCTAATTTGCCTAAAATCTCCCATTAGAGCTCCATTTGGCGCGTAACTTTACAAAACACGGAACAACAACATCCACGAGAATATTGCACATTCAGCTTTTATTAATCCCCGTCCATTCCCCAATTGTTTTTTTCTCGTTAAAAGACCCGGAAATCCTGGTAAACAAACGCGGATAAACGTAAAAAAACACCGAGAAGTTAAGAAGGAAGCGCAAATAGAAAAAAATATCGTCGGCGGAGGAGAGAGTCGCATGAAGAGGAATGTGCCAGTGGGACGGGGAGATTGGGTTTTGGGAGGCCCAAAGTGCCCGGCGTGCCTTGGGAACGAAAACAAAAACAAACCGGCTTATTTTGTGCCCACGCAAACTGACGGCCTGAGTCATCCCATTACACTCTTGTCTCTTGATCCTCGGCTCTAACTAAACACAACACGTTAAGCTTTTTTTCCCTCCCATTCAGTTGTCTTTTTTCCGTGTTTTTACTCTTCCCCACCCATCTCCGTCCTTTATTAGTCTGCCTCGTTGTGCCCGACCGATAACATTGCTGCCCCCCTCCACTGCCTCAATCAATACATCAATCTACTTCCACTCAAGCACTTAGGATTGTTCCCCCGCTAACTACCCATCTCTACCCACCTCCGCACGCTGCCCAATCCCACGCCTTTGCCATCAATTCGTCATGAGTGCATCTGCGGAAGTTCACGCCATCTCCTGGGCGATCATCTGCCCTCAGAAAGAGTCCAAATATATGTTATATTTCTTACAAAGAGACACGGCCCAAATCACCTGAGCAATATAGCAAAGTTTTTAGTGCTGAAATCATAAAAAACAACAAACTAAAGATATCGATCAGTACCAACACCTCTTCTAAATACGTTAGTAATAAAATTACAGAATGAAAAAACGATTCATTTTTGTCAATAACTATAAGGAATGCAACACAAATTTAGTTTATCACTTTTCTACCATATAGTTATCAAGGCATAGATGATTAACCTTTTAGTCTGAAATAAAATCTCATAAATTCTAAGGAACTTACAAATAAATATTTATATTCACATGCGTTTTTGAGAGATATTTTCACGCCTGAATTATCGGTGCATGGTTTTAATTTTGCATCAGATTGGAAACTTTGTATTTTTATAAAGGAAAAGTTGTGTGGCTTTGTCGATAATATGTACTGAGAGCTCACAATATTAGTTAAATGCCCAAAATTACTCATACTAGAAAGAATAAATTTTCTTCTAGTGCTCGATTCTTTGAAATTTAGCGCTCATGATGTTTCATAAGACTAAAAAAGATTTTGCATAGAAATAAAATCCTAGTTTTTTTCGATATAATTTTCAAATCCATTTGTTTCAGAGGAAGCGTAAATAGCTTAAAAACTATTCATAATGCTTGAGAAAACGTGCAATCCCTCTCAAAGAGTACCCTACCAGTTACGGCGTAAGCGGTATTTTAAATTGCTCTCCAAACAGCGAATCAACTCCAGATTTCCTCCCATAGTAAAGCGCATTAAATTCACCTTATGGTTTTAAAAGTAGTGAATCTCTTTTAAGAGGGGATAGAGTGAAATTTTATGGTGCGCCTTATGCCTGCCTTTAGGGGAATAAATAAAAGCAAGTAAAAGGAAGATTGGAGGTGAGTGGCAGCGGGTGTGAAGGAAGTGGGGGTAGAATGGCCCACTCAAGGTGATGTATGGTAACTCCATCGGCTTTCTCTGCTCACCGATTGGCTATGGAAACCCTTTAGCCCGCCATAGAACGCCAAGTGAACGCTTATTTCTAAACCTCGTTGTTTACAAGCTGTTTGCATTTAAGCTCTCCGTAACAACTGAGCACCAATGCACGAGGACGAAATTCTAAAGGTATATGGATATATTTAAGATTTCATTTAACAGAAAAGTCCGAATTCTATTTAAATTCAATCCATTTAAGTTCATATACAATACAATAATGATATAATTACATATTCCCATGTCACACACCGAAAGGTATCTACATAGCCATAATAATGCGAGCATAACTTTCACATTATTTAAATTCTGAAGTGCTTTCAATAATTTCTTCTTCGTTTACATTCGTTTAATTACGAACATTTCCCGAATACTGATCATAGTGATTTAATTTGAGGAAAAATGAGTAATTTTCTTGCTTAAATATTTTGAATTCTATTTTTATCAAAAGTTTCCATACAAATATTAAAGTTTGTGCCGTAGCCATAAAATAGCGAGCGTTTTGGATTCTTTAAAATATTTTTTCCACCATTAACATTCGATATAACATCGATCATACGGCATTCTTTTTTGCTGCAACGATGTGTAAAATAGTTGAAGTTTTTCGGATGATATAGAATATTCCCAAGAGACATTCTACGCAAAAAACTGAGTTGCTGCATTTATATACCCCACTTTAGATAGCGAAGTGCGCGAAAGGGACTATGTAAAGGGAGATGCAAATGGCTACCGTATGTTCCCAATTGGTGCGCAGTAAATTTCCTCTATCGGTTGACCGTATATATTACAAGAAGATTGGGGGTTTGGAGACGAACGAACCTTTCTGGAACGTCAATTTCCGTTCCATTAAGGTTTGAGACAGCAAAACTATGGCATTCATTGTGAGATGAGTTATTGGAAGAGAAATTGAATCATTTTGACCACCGCTCCCATAACTGCTGTCGACCGTTGACATTGAAAAAGACAAGAAACAATGATTCGAGTCACCAAAATACCGACGTTAGCTTAAAAAACAGCTCTTACGCCATCAGTCGGCCCTTTTGCGATACCACTGATTGCTTTTCCGATGCCATGACAACATGCGGGGGAATGATGGAAACTATAGCCCATGCTTTCTGTTTGAAACGCAGTAAAGTTGTCAAATCCATTTAATCTTTATATCCGTATTTCATCTATTTGCTCTTTTGAATAAAACCATTTCATTACAATTAATAAATTATGAAAAAAGAATGAGAGAAAATTAATACCCATGAAAATTCACTGATCATCAAACCTTAAGGAAATAAAATGCATTTAAAAGTTTCATTTTACAAATTAAAATTGGGTTTCTTGAATTTCGTTTCGCTCAAATTTTCATTGGATCCTTTTTTCTAGAATACGGAGATCGTAACCAATCTTAGTGATCTCATCTGAGTTAAGTGGAATCGTATTACATTCGAGAAACAATCGCCGTAAATATTGACGCATATTTTTGTTTGGGAAAATTTCAACGATGATAATTTATATCGAGGCGCTAAATTCGGAATTGGTCGATATGCCGAAGCAAAATGTATAAAAGCAGGATTATTCTCTAGAAAGGAATAATCCGATAGCATTTAAGGGAAATAAATCACATCTTGGCTCTGATTTAATAGTTGACTTTTACCACATATATAAATATTTGGATTGCACTTTGGACCAAGTTTGAGGTCAGAAAGAGTTAATGTCACTAGCGAAATATATATCTCCGAGAGCGTTGAACCGAGCTGGATTTTCTCTCGCTGAATATGCGAGCGTGGATAAAATGAAACGATGATAAACCTTTTAATCTCGGAAATTTTCACGTTATCCATTTCCGAAAAAATTAAATAAAGCGTTTCCGACGGTATAAATCCTCCAAAACCCAGAAACCCTTTCTGGCACTTCGCCATTTCGAGCCGTTTCTTTAATCCTCACACTCATCAAACACGCCCTCCTGAATCACTCTCCAATAGCAACGGCTTATCTCTCTTTGCCCGCTTCTATCTCCAATGACACCTCCCCCGACCGTTGTCTATGACGTGCAACACGCCGAAGGGAAGATGAATCGTCTCTAAGATATCATAAAAGGATGTTGGGAATAATGGCTAATTTGTCGGGGGATAAGTTGCAGAAATGGACGGTCATGTTTGCGTCTGATAGGAAAGAAGTGCACGTGAAAGCGATGGGGACGGCAAGGATACAAAACCTGCCATTCGAGAAGAATGAAGTGGTCACAAACTAATTGCATGCGTGGAGCAGACAGTGGCCGTGGGCACATTTTTTTCTTCCTCTTTATAAATGCGGTGCCGCCAACGGGGCCAAGAGGCGGAGATTAGAATAGTTAAACGGTGGGCTTTTGTGAGAGGGAATATATTTTTGTGCCTCGAGGGTCTTTCCTAGATCCGGAAGTAGAAATGTTACAGTATCCGGATACGTACTCAAACAATATTATTTACAAAATGATATCGATAAAAGTGATGGAAATATTCAGAATTAGATGAAATAATTTCAATGAATTATTTTTTCAAAAGTAGAAACGAAAAAAATAACTCATACAATTCTTAGTAGCCTTGTAAAAAACGGTGATGAACTCCCAGAAAATTAAAATAGTTACTTTATTCTGTTGTTAAAACACGAATATAAAATCTAATGCGAGATTTATACAACTAGTTTCTGAGAATGATAATATCGTTTACTAAGCGTTCAAGTAACCGTAAATAAACTCATCTAAATTGAATCCGAAACAACTTATATATGAAAAGAGCTTAAGTCGTTGTTGTTAGAATAGCTGTTCGATCGGATGCTTTGGAAGGAAACTTTTCTCTTCCAATGATGAGTAAAAATCAAATCAGCGGATGTCTGGATTCGTTGTATAATTAATATCTGCCGTATAACCCCAGCATAAGGAGGCATATCGTTGAGACGGCTTTGAAAGCAGTCTCGGCAATTAGACGCAGAGAGGTAGAAACCGCAAGAGGGAGAAAGATACTGCAGGGCCCACGCCGTAGGGCCTCATCCGCCCTGGGCGAGGGCACAAGTATCCATCACGCACTAATGCGGTCTGTCAGTCGCACGCTCCAGATCCCTGGAGGACAAGGAAGCTCGAGGGAGAGATAAAAAAAGGGGCGGCAAAAAACCAAATGTGCTCTGAGAAGGTTTTCGGAGGAAGTATCGGCAGTGCGAAGAAGGCCAATGTGCGCTTTGGAAGGCGCTATAATTAGGAATGGGAGAGGAAAAGGGGAATGGTAATAATCTCTAAGGGATGTTAGACCACCTGACAGTGATTGGAAAAGTTCGGCACTCGTTTCCCAAAGATTGAATTTTCACCCTTTTTTCTACTTCCCTAGCTTTCTTTATCTTGTAGACTGGGTCTTTTGGACGAACGCGAGGAAAATGGGAAATTCGGGTAAAGACATTGCTTCGAGTGCGCGCGTTAGGATAAAGTTTTGCGGACTGTTGAAGAAGTTTTCTGGCCGATCTTCGCTGCCGGTGATGAATTGAGAAAGAACTTGTTGAGTGCCGTGGAGCGGTCGATTTCGAAGACCACGAATCTTATTGCCTCCACTTTTTGCATCGAATTGTTTATAGTGGAGAAAGAATTCCTCGGGTGAAATTCAACAGAAGGCTAAAGTAAACTTCGGAGTGTGAAAAAGAAAAGGGAAGACGTGAATGGAGCATAAATTGAGAGAATCGCAACAGAATGCTGAGTACATTCATAGGACTAAGAAATGTTACAACACAATGTTTTATACGACGGAAGTAAGAAAACATGCAAATTTTAATCCAGAATCACATAGCTTCAATAATGAAAAACATTTTCGATTTGGATAAGACGAAAACATATCATGAATGAATAAGGATAGAAAATCAAAAACGCGTAACTGATTCTTGATAATTAATAGAAATAGGAGAATCGTTTTAAAAGGAAGAGGTATTTAACTATCCAGCATCATTCTTCAAATACAAAGGGACAAACACGCTTCACGTCTATTTTCAGAGATAAGAAATTCCTGCGGTTTTCGTGTGCACGTCTATTTCCAGAACCCGTTGGGAAAATAAAATATTCACAAAGAAAAAAATCACCCAAAACCGTAACTCAAGAAAACGTATGGGAAAGTTGAGGAAAAAGGAAATATTGGCGAAGTGAGAGATGATGGGAAAAGACAGTGGAAGGGGATTGGAGGAAAATTATGCCAAAAGAAAGACAATAAAAGAATCAACTATGAGAATTATGCGTGGAATACTCAAAAACTTTTTTATGTAGTAGCAAATAAAAAGGTTCAAAAACCGTTTTATACAAACATTAGGATGAACGATGGAATGTATAATGTTTATTTTCAAAAAATAGTTTTCAGAGTTTAAAAAAATGTTGCTTTGTAGGACTTAAAATCATTACTTTAAAATTCCCAAATATACAACCGAGATATAAAAAACTGAATTTTGTCAATGGCTTATTAAAAATACTATTGAAAATATACACATAATTATTTAATGTATGAATTGTATATAATTTTCTGTGACTCATAGTAAGTAAAAATACGCGTATGAATTTTTTACCCTTAGGTCAACATTTAATTTTCCGAAGCGCTTTTTAGATAGTTGATCTCCGTTTAATTTAAAACTTCTCATCTCTTGTATACTTATCTTTCTCCCCCTCGAATTATTTTGTGAGAACTGGAAAATCATAATTTTGATTCTCTATATTTTTATTCGCGTATCTCATTTTATTATTGTGTGTTCTTATCGTGTATTTTATTCATGCATCATAATTATACTTAGTGAGGAAAACTAGCTCTAATAGATATTAATAGCTCTAATGGAAGAATCATTAAGCTGGAAAACAACTCTCGTTAAAACAAATTGTAATTAACAGGATGCACTTTTAACTATAGTAGAGAAAAAATAAATTACTATTAACCATAAATGTTAAGTTGAATCTCTTTGTCAGTGAAATTTCTCATAAATCTCACTATAAATGTATAATTATTTTATTTGATATTACAATGATTAATTAAATCAGATGTTCGTCGTTTTTTATGTAATTAAATTCTAATGAAACTATTTATTTTAAATTGTAAACTAATTTGATTCATTGTAATGGATTTCCACAAAGCCATCTGATATTCATTATTTTCCATTTTACCACAACGCTTAAGTTCCGTTGTGTTCGATTGAACAAGCATCGGGTAATAACAAACGATTTTCTATGATCATTTTGAGGATATAAAGAGAGCTTTAAGGTAGTTAATATTTGGTTATCAACTTTGATTTTCATTTTTCCTAAGTTAAATTAATTTACAAAAAGACAGATTTTTCCTCTTTCTGATCATGAATTTTAATCAAAGAACAAGCTTCAATCTGTTAGCATTCTAGGTTCCCTTTTACTTTAATTTTGTTTTTTTTTTTTTCTAAATATATAACTATTCTGCTAAATACAAATCAAATTATGTGCGAATAATAAATATATGACAATAAGTTAGGTTTTCTTAGACGATTCTATATATATTTCCTTGTTATCCAAAGAATTAACTTCTTAAATTGTATGCTTGATACTCTTTGCATACATTTAAGTCTATTAAATTATGATTTAGTCCTTTGTGAAAACGCCGAGTTCATTCATATCATACCTGTATTTTTTTTGAGGAAGGAAATGGTCTAAAAATTAATATTCACTGCCAAATAAGAGCCAATATAAAAAAAAACAATTAGTTAAATCTGTGCTTTACAAATAATTCTTATATCTATACATATAGACGCTTCGGGGGGATATATATATCTATACATATAGACGCTTCGGGGGGATATATATAACATATATATATATAGGATATTAATGTCAGGCCCAAACAGCTGGGGCCACGGAGCCGCCGATTTTTTTGCGTATTGGCCAACTAAATCTCACCTAGGAAAAATTGGGAAACCGACCCTACCTATCATGGGTTCGATTCTAGGAGGCCCCAAAAATCGATTTTCCCCATTAAGAATGCATTGGGCCGTTTTTCAAATGATTTTAAAAATACTTCCCATTAACCTAGAAGGATAAGATTTCATGCAGCTATTGCTACTATATATATCTATGGGAAAATGCTATTGCTTACGTCCAACCGGTCATGGGTTCGATGCCAGGAGGTGAAATACTTTCGGATTTTAAAAAATCGTAGCTCTATAAATATGATACATAGAGCATTCAAACTTTTTACACGTATAGATATGTACATAATGTACTTTTAAAAAAATCAACAGTTGTCTATGTGTCACGGGTTCGATTCCAGAGCGTCCCGTAATCTCGATTTTCCCCGTTAAGAATGCATGGGGCCGTTTTTCAAATGATTTTAAAAATACTTCCCATTACGCTAGAAAAATGAGATTTCATACAGCTATTGCTATTATTAATATCTATGGAAAAATGCTATTGTTAACGTACAACCGGTCATGGGTTCGATGCCAGGAGGTGAAATATTTTCAGATTTTGAAAAATCGTATCTCTCCTAATATGATACATAGATCATTCAAACCTTCTACAAATATAGGTACATGCAAAATGTAATAAGGAAAAAATCAACAATTGCCTATGTATCACGGGTTCGATTCCAGAGCGACCCGTAATCTGGATTTTTCCCGTTTAAAATACATTGGCCATATTTCCGAATGATTTTTGTAACACTTCCCAACCGCGCAGAGGTTCAAAATTTCACACAGCCATTAAGGGGACAGTTCTCATATAAAAGCTATCCGAAGATTATCGTAAAAGGTCGTTGGTTCGATGCTAGGGGGCGTTAATTAATTCTCCATGTGAAATACATAGGGAATTTAGGACTCATTTTAAGGTACTTCCTGAATGAATTTCCTTTTGCAATTCGGGGTGTTTATAAAGTCCACCATACTCAAGCGAAAGATTACAGTAATTTTAGCAGGATGACCTTGGTTCGACGCCGGGGCGGGAATTATGCTGCCGAAACAATTGCATCGGAAATCGAATTCAGTGCATTTTCAGCTGCGTTAATGCCCTTTACTTAATGTTTAGCAACGTTTGAGCAAAGTAATCTTTCGAAAAATTTTTTTATTCACTAAAGATAAATTATTGCATTGCTTGCTGTAAGCAAGCGCACCTTTACTCGTATATATAACATATATATAGGATATTAATGTCAGGCCGAAACCGCTTCGGCCACGGAGCCACCGATTTTTTTACGTAATGGCCCACTAATTCTCACTCAGAAAAAATTGGGAAATCCACCCTACCTATCATGGGTTCGATTCTAGGAGGCCCCAAAAATCGACATTCCCCCGTAAGAATGCATGGGGCCGTTTTTCAAACAATTTAAAAAAATACTTTCCATTGAGATAGAACAATAAAATTTCATATGGCTATTTGAATTATATATATCTACGCAAAAATGCTATTTCTTACGCGCAACCGGTCATGGGTTCGATGCCAGGAGGTGAAATATTTTCAAATTTCGAAAAATCGTAGCTCTCTTAATATGAATTATAGATGATTCAAATTTTTTAAATGAATAGGTAATTATATTATATACCTCGAAAAAAATCAACAATTGGCTACGTGTTATGGGTTCGATTCCAGAGCGTCCCGTAATCTCGATTTTCCCCGTTAAGAATGCATGGGGCCGTTTTTCAAATAATTTTAAAAATACTTCCCATTAAGTTAAAAGAATAAGATTTCATGTAGCTGTTGCTAATATATATGTCTACGGAAAAATGTAGTATTTTACGTACAATCGGTCCTCAGTTCGATGCCAGGAGGCGAAATATTTTCGAATTTTAAAAAAATCGTAGCTCTCTTAATATAAAATATAGACCATTCAAACTTTCAACAGGTATAGACACTTACAAAATGTACCTGGAAAAAAATCAGCATTGGCCTATGTGTCACGGGTTCGATTCCAGAGCGTCCCGTAAACTCGATTTTTCCCGTTTAAAATACATTGACCATATTTCCGAAAGCATTTTATGACACTTACCAACTGCGCAGAGGTTCAGAATTTCACACAGCCATAAAAGGGACCATTCTCACTTAAAAGCGACCGTAATAGTATCGTAAATGGTCGTTGGTTTGATCCTAGGGGACGCTAACTATAAATTCATAAGAAATGCATAGGGAATTCAGGACTTATTTTCAGGTACTTCCTTAAGGTATTTCCATTTGAAATCTGGAGTGTTTTTAGAGATAATCATACTCATGCTAAAGATAACTGCGTTTTTCGCAGAAAAGCCTTGGTTCGACGCCAGGCGGTAACAATGCTGCCTTAAGGAAAGCATGGGAGGAACATGTCAAAGAATACATGCGCTCTGATAATTTCGTTGAATATATTAAAGAAGACGAAAGTTGGCTTTCTATTAAATCTTTTTTTTCCATTAAAAGATTTATTATTACATTGCTTGCTGTAAGCAAGCACACCTTTACTAGGTATGTATATTATGTACCTCGAAAAAAATCAACAGTTGCCTATGTGTCACGGGTTCGATTCCAGAGCGTCCCGTAATCCCGATTTTCCCCGTTAAGAATGCATGGGGCCGTTTTTCAAATAATTTTTAAAATACTTCACATTAAGCAAAAAGAATAAGATTTCATGTAGCTATTGCTAATATGTATGTCTACGGAGAAATGTAGTATTTTACGTACAATCGGTCCTGGGTTCGATGCCAGGAGGTGAAATATTTTCAGATTTTGAAAAATCGTAGCTCCCTTAATATCGTACATAGATTATTCAAACCTTCTACAAATATAGATACATACGAAATGTAATTAGAAAAAAAATAAGCACTTGCCTATGTATCACGGGTTCGATTCCAGAGCGACCCGTAATCTCGATTTTTCCCGTTTAAAATACATTAGCCGTATTTCCGAATGCTTTTTACAACACTTCCCAACCGCGCAGAGGTTAAAAGTTTCACACAGCCATTAAGGGGACATATTTCATAAAAAAGCTATCCTAAGACTATCGTAAAAGGTCGTTGGTTCGATGCTAGGGGGCGTTAATTAATTCTCCATGTGAAATACATAGGAAATTTAGGACTCATTTTAAGGTACTTCCTGAATGAATTTCCTTTTGCAATTCGGGGTGTTTATAAAGTCCACCATACTCAAGCGAAAGATTACAGTAATTTTAGCAGGATGACCTTTCGACGCCGGGGCGGTAATAATGATGCAGTAAGATATGCATTGGAAATCGAAATCAATGCAATGCTCGCTGCGAAAATGTCATTTACGTTACGTTTAGAATGGCCTTTCAGAATATATTTCGAAATACCTTCATTTTATTAAAAAATATACTATTACATTGCTTGCTGTAAGCAAGCGCACCTTTACTCGTATATATATATATATATATATCCAACGTTCTAAACAAATACCAAAATATAATCTATGGAATTCTAAAGAATGAGATAATTCACATATCATTCTCAGTTTTGATCTTTCAGTCGTTAGGCAGAAATGTTTTGAGTAAAACTCGAGCAATAAAACTCATAGGTTGATAAAATACGCTGGTACATATTCTGTGATAGCTGATTAAATTCCATTTTTTAGGAGTATGACATCAGAAGAAATATAATTTTTGTGAAAGTAAATAAAATCAGTTTCAAATACTTTCAACTTTTGGTCCGCTTCCACCAGCGACCAATCAAATTTATGTGTAAATTTCGTTTTTTTATCTGAAATTACCGTCGGTCATTTTATGTAGACATTTTATAACATTTGGTTTTTGAGCCCATTTTCATATTCCAACCAAATAAAAGAGAGGAAATATTTCTGAACAAACTGAAATACAAGAGAAAATTGAAATTGGGTACCCGTATGTGTAATTATGTATAGAAGGTCAGGTCAGATTTAAGTATGTAAGGCTGGGGAAGTATTCGCTCAGTCAAATTCAGAAATGATACACTTCGTTTAGTTCTTCACTGTTTGTAGAACTTTTGGAAGTAACCGAAGTATATCATTTCTGAATTTGACTGAGATGTTCTGAAGGTTACGCCTCAACATTTAGCTTTTTTGTATCCGCTCTTTAAAATATCATGCATATATAATTGTGCATTTTTCAACTAGTAAATATTTATCAAAGTAACTTAAATTACACCTAAAATTAATATTTTAAATCCTTCTCTTTGACAAATATTATCTGACCCTTTTATGCATTCATGTTAATCACCACTATTGCGTCCATTTTACGATATTGAAGTATTGCGAAATCAAATCGATGAAATCAATCTTCGTTATCATAATTTACAATAGAATGTGAAGTTCAGATGTATTAGAGAATCAATATTTATAAGGAGACAGCTCATTGATGGAGAGCTATCAAATACTGTGTCATATCACTTCTTTGTGCTAAGAGAATAAAAAATTAGAATTATTTTTCAAAATATAAAAATATTAAAAACCTATTTTGAAGAGGATATCCTTGTTTGATTTGATTCATTGAATTTAGTAGCATTATATTTTAATAGCGATTGAGATTTTAGATTTTGTGATTTAGAAAATGTTTCGATTTTATTTTCCTCTGATTAGAACAAAGTGAAATTTAATTACAACTGCAAAAGAATAATTAGAATTTTAAAATGTAATGGTGTGGATGTTGGTGAAAATTATTATGTATTTGGAGATGAGGGTTTGCTGAAATTAAAGATAAAGCAGAATTTATCAAAAAAGGTAAATTATCTCATTTATGCTCTTCTGAAAGGTTCTTTCAGAAGAGCATGAATTTAGAAATATACAAACTAATGGAATGGAAAAATGTGCATAATCAATAGAACAGAAATAGAGTTTGAATCAATGAGAAATTAAACATGAATGATGATTAAAGAGATAGCTGAAGAGCGCTGAGTGAAAAATGGAATGGAGATGAATTAGGGGTGAGACGCAACTATTTCCTGGAAATCTTCGGATGACGAAAACATCCGAGCGAGGACATCAATAAAGGAGGAAAAACAGACGAAGGCGGAAAGAGAATCAATGAAAAATTCGAGGGCGATACAGGAATCGGCAGGTAAAGCGAAAAAGGAGATAAAAAGTAAAGGCCATCAATCAAAGAAGGAATCGCCATCAATCAATCTTGCTTCCTTCTGGTCGATTTCTATATCGAACGGTAACTCACCGTCTGAATGCGATCCATGTGTATTTTAACCTTCGAAAAAAGGGTTTGGGAGAGTAACACGAGCGGGTGGCACTTTGAAAAACACTCGGCCTTTATTCTGGTCTGTTTATTCGTGTGATTGCGATCCTTAGTTAAGAAGAGATGTCTGTGGACCGAATCAAAGGAACGGATTGCAAAATGTCGGAAGATAAATTAACGGGGAAGAGTGCATAATACGATGGGTAATTAGGGTGAGACGCTGTGTCACCTTGATTGATTTATTCGGTGCTCCTCTCGACGATCGCCGGTATAACATCGCGTACGTGCGCCACAAGTTTATCTCAAGTTTCAGATGTTGCTGATTTAGATAGGGTTCGAGAAAGATTTCCGACAACTAATCATTTATTCGTTTTCTATCCAAGAACCGATGTGTCAGGACCACAGCAGAGCATCGGGTGCAGAAGCAAGTCTTTAATTTTTAACAACATTTCTTCTGAAATACGTGTACACAAATTTACTTTCAAATATGGTAAAATCATTTTTGCCTCGGGAAAATTTGAATTTTTTCAACTGATTTAAGTGAAAATCTATTCTGTTATAATAGAAATAGTTTCTCTACTAGTATCCTAATCCATTTTAGCTACATTTACAACCGGTATAAGCTGTTTCATTCTATTTTTAACAATGCTTGTACATTTTTTAACATACTCTTTGGTTAAATTTTAATGAAACAAACATGGGATTGATAATTAAATAACAGAATTAGACGAATGACCTGTCTTTGATGACCTATATTTTTGGAAAAAATTGAAATACAATACGTTCGTTGCTGTATTAACTAGATGCGAGATCGCTGTTTCGATTGTAATTAAATTTTAAGGAAAGATGGAATTTCTATATTTAGATCGATCAATATGTGATTTGTTGAATAATTTCCTTCGTCACTTTGTTCGAACACCGTATTATTCGGTAATGACTTTTCCTCTTTTTATCAGCATTACTGCAAAAGCACACACTCTCCGAATGAAGCACGTAAATGCATTCGCGTCCTACGAAATTTTCAACCTGAAAAATGAAAAACAATCCCGATTTCGCCAATGCACACGGACAAAAGGCAGGGTAGCCATTTGCTCGATCGTGCGGAAAATTTAATCAAGACCTATAGAGGGACATCCAATAAATCAACACGGAATTTTTCGGCGTTATCTATCAAAACTGTAATATTTTACTCCGATTAGATTGTTGCAGCGCATGAAAGAAAATTGAATGAAAACATTCTGTGAAGCTCTTGAAAAGACAAAATCACGATGAAATCTGCTTTGGAGGGGGGGAATAGAGGAAGTAGATAAAGAGATAGAAGATGGGACATTTACGGGACATTAACCGGCTTTGTTGAGGAAAGATCAATGAATTTCAGTCGTAATGGAGCGAGCAATCGAAGCGCCTTTTTGAAATAACCCTCGTATTCTCCCGTAGTACACTTATTTGCTCTCTCCTAAAGCATTACGACTCCTTTTTCTGCTTTTCCTGAAAAATCTTATTATCCGTTTCCGGTCTCCCGTTTCTACTCATTCAACCATTTCATTTAATGTACGATCTCTATTGAGGGGAATAAAAACATAGATAAGAGAGTATTTTCTAAAATCTAAGAATATATGGAAATTTACATGCTATGTATTCATATACTGCCAGCTAAATTTCCTTCAGATCATTGATATAAAGCGCGTCTTAATGATACATATTTTAAAAGTCCCTATATTGATGGAGCCTACTGCGTAAATCATCCGTTATAAAATACAAGTAAAACTTACTTACACCGGAAGAGCTGTCTCTATTTCAATGAAAATTTTCTTTGCGGTATCTTTTGAATTGATATAAATTTTATCATTCACTTCACTTTTTTAATGTGCACATCTTCAAATTATAACTGAAAGCTGAAGGTATTTTGGACACAACCGGTCATCAACCGCATTTTTTCACTCATAGGAATATTAATACTTTCCACATTTAAGAGTGATTTGTTAGGTTAAAATACTCTCGTCTTTTATGAAATACCTGCAGAAGCGATAGCGAATACACCTCAGTTGCGGGAGCTACATTTTGAAAAATTGCCTACACTGTCTATGAAATTGAAATTGTATCAATTTAGTCTGCTTTCTTTTCCATAATTGAAAATTAAATTGACAGCTGATACGAAGCTGTGTATTTTTCGGATATTTGGGGAGACTTTCCCTTCAACCTCCCGGGTATTATTTTTCCTTATAATTACACGTGTTCCGAGAGAGTAGAATTTCCGAAACATGCTTCAATATTGACGTTTTTATGCGCTGTTTATCATCGTTTGCCCTTCATTAACGTCACTTTATCGCTCTGATCAGAAACGCTGCCGTTAACTGTGCGTTAATCCTCACCAAACTCGTCGATCAACGTGTTCATGGACTACTAATCTGATAAAGTATGGAGAGGAAATAATTCTTCGCCCTATTAAATTCCTCCGTATCTCGAATAACCCTCGACTCCTCCATACAAGCGCGCATTGCTTCAATTTCCTCCCGCATTTTTCCCGAGATATTCTCTCGTTATCGTTTTCCCATAAATCTTCGATGCGCCCATTTATCCAGGCGTCACAATACTTTTATTAACTTTGAGAAAGAATCTTCGGTAAAGTTTCAATACCCATCCGAAATCAATCGATATTCGAGAAAATCTGAGAGATTGAACTTTATTTAGGATCCCCGTTTCCCGCTTCAGTATGTTGATCAAGTAATCAAATGATGCGGTTTCCAGCGTAGGTGTGCTACATCCGGTGATTAAGGGATTCTGTGGTTATTCTCTCTCTTTTCAAGCTAATTTGACCTTTACTGCAGATACCGTTATTAGATTTTCCTTTTCCCTTAGCTTATTTTCAGCTTCAGTAAATGTTAATTATTAATGCAAAATTTCATTGTCATAAAATTCAATTCAAAAAAGATAAAGTAAAATTTCAAGATGATCATTCAAAAATAAACACTTTGTAAGGAGATAAAAGAGGACTGCATTGCTTTATAATATTTGACTCTTATAAATAATTAAATATATATATATATATATATAAATTTTATTTTGTATTGTACATACGCATATATTCTTGATTAGATCAATAATGTATCAAAATTTCATACTCGGTAACAACTCGGAAGAAAATGGGAAAAAGGGTTAATCTTCGAATTATTTACATCATGATTAGATAAATAGAATAATTTAGAATGTAAAAATATTTCTGTATTTATACAAATAATAATAACACTCGATGTTGGTGATTATTTTTAATACTTATTTTCGGGAAAATTGATAATAATATAATTTAAAATTAACATGACATTCTAGTTTGCAGAATTAAAAATTGGATTTTTAAAACCCTTTAGTCTGTTGCTAAGATTGAGAATTTTATATTAGTTATTTATACATCTGTTTCTCTTTTGGGATCAAATGCTTACTGCATGATCGACAATCTTGATACAAGTATGATTTGAACCTGTAGCTTGTAAAGTATCGTGATGAATATGATTGAAAAAAGATCAATTATTATAAACATCCTAAAAAACGTTCCGTTCGTTATAAATGAGGTAGTTTCACCTGAAACGCCATTTTGTATGGATGCCAAAATAGACGCCATTACTCGTGACAGAGCGTTACCGTCGATTTCGCACGAATTTGGTCCCAACCATCGTTGCTATCGACCCTTCAATGTCGCACACAACTCACGCAGATAGTCCTTTGGAGATAAAAGAGGCAGACGGTTAGCAGACGACGTCCCTTCGCGAGAGAATGCGGCCGTGATCACTCGAGGGACAGGTTGGTTTTGATGTAATAAATTAAAAAAGGCATTTTAAAATTTCATCAATATGATTATTCGACTAAATTGTATGGATATGTTAACTTCATACCTTCTTCTAATTTAAAATTTCAAAATGTGATGTATTGATAGATGTTTTATTGGGTATACTCTGATTAGCGAACAGTACAGAATGAAAAGGATGAATTCTTCTTTTGTATATCTATCGAAGTTATAGTTACATAAAGTAAATTAGATCATCCTACATTTATAATTAAATTGGATTACAATTCTCAGCAAAAGTTGATATAATTTACTTCCTAACCTAAATTAAATCAATCCATTTCTCGAATTGAAAATATTTTAAAAAATAAAGTTAAAATATTTATTTTTTTAAATATAAAATATTATCATATATAATATTGTTTAGTATTACTCTTTCTTTATAGAGGATAGTGAGATAAGAGGGGAAAACTACAAATAATGAATGAATTTTTGAAAGAAGTATATATGTTATAATACTTGAAGGCCTAAGAAGTGAATTTAACATGGATTTACAATGCATTCAGAAAAATACGGATAATGAACAAACATTTAATATAAATGGGACGCATAATTTATGATGATCAATCCTTTAATATTCTGTGATGAAATTCTCTTAAGCGAAAGATTTGCACATTGAGCATAAAATCAACAAGCATCTTAGGCATAAAATGGGGAGGAGTTCGGTGCGCTTTGGCGGCAGTCGAGCGGGGGATAGCGGAGAGAACGAGGAGCGGACTATCGAATTAACTGCCTCAAAAATGTGCGATTTTATCTCCTACCTACGGACGCAAATCAATCAGACAGGTGATGGAGAGGGGATGGCCAAATTGGGAGGGTTTAAAGGGTGCGTTTTCTCAGATAGGAGAATGACTTTGTGGAATTGGTTGGACTACAAATGGTCGGTCGGTTGATGGTGCTTCTGGTTTTATGCCCCTATCTGCAGCCGATATTTGCGTGAAGGGCGTTTTTTCGAACGCGTCTTTGGAATGGGGTGGCGAAAGAGAGACGCAAAAGTGGATTCTGGGATAGATGTTTCATCAACTTGGTTTCATGAGTGGTAAAATTTGAACCATGTATTATATTAAGCAATATGTACGTCTGACATATTTATGTTCTTATGTAAGAACAGATATTTGGAATATTATATTAACAACTTCATTATATATTTCGAGTATCTATATAGTATTATAAATGCCAATATGAGGATTAACACATTTCACGCTCCATCTTACTTTTCTAAGAACCCATATCTGCTCATCATGTTTGATAATTGTGCTTTTTCAGTTATTACATTACAAATGTTATATATTTCAGCTAAATATAAGTCTATTTTCTCTCATCAATTGTGACTTCGAGTTCATTTGTAATGTTGGTACCCTCGTAATGTTTGAATGCGAGAAATCGATATAGTTTACGAAAATAGATTACGTTTAACTTTATCACGTAACGAACTTAACTTGATGTTTGCGCACTTTAGAGTACACATATTCTCTGATTCGGTTAGAATTGGTGAAACATAAATAGCTGTATGCATCCATAGAGTCAACATAAGTATGTAGGATTTTCAATGAGTTTGAAGATAAACTCTTTAAAGAAAATACATCGGACCTTTTACTTCGGGAATATTTGTTCTATTTCGGTGACCTACATATGATGAAAGCATCCATATCGTGTTCATCATATGCCCATACAACCTCCGATTATTCGGATAAAAAGAAAATAATTACCTTCCATTACAACTTAAAGTCATGATCCTCACGGTTTTTTGATCGATTTCCGAAAGGGATATATTTCTGGTTTCTTATTTCTTTCCGCATAAAAACATTCGCATATGCATCCAGACCACACTAACTTCGCAAAGCACATATCCGCATTAAAAAAAGAACACCACTAGATCGCATTATTCCATCAACTCTCTCTAAAACGCAATCAACACACCGTTTTCGGGGCTGTGGATCGAGATCTGCACAAAGTCACCTTTTGTCCGTTTACGGAGAACTATTCAAGCGCAGAGTTGAATTCGAACGACTCTGGCAAGAACAAAAAATGATCGAATATGAATTAACGTTCAGTAGATGGAAAGATAATGGGACCTTGACTCGTTTAAAATGTCTCTGCATTCCCCGATAAAGATAGGCGTAGCTTTTGTTTACCAAACGATTTATCCGCTTCCAAGGGAACGACTCCGCGAGACTTTCCTACGTCTTTTGCCGTCTGCGACTCCTCGGCCACACGTGCACACCTTTGCCGAGGGCCAAAAGCAGCCCAATGAACAAAGGCAGTCAAAGTGGAAGAAGTGGTGAATGGCAATAAAAGTGGAAGAAGTCTGCATTTGGGTCGAGCGATATTGAGAGAATAGGCTATGAATGAAGCAAGACGAAACTAAAATGGAGGAGAATAATTTCCGAAGGATTGAGTGGAAGATGGAAAGAGGGCAAAAAGGGATTCAAAGTTGTTATATCTCCATCCATTCAAAAGTTTATGAAAAGAGGAAGTTTACAATATTTTACTTTTTGTTCTTTTATAACTCTTGATATTTTTCATTTGATGCATGAAAAATAAGCTATTCCCAATTGTCAGCAATTTCGTATATCATTCAGAGGAAACTCGTTCAAATAAAGAATCGTTGTATTCACAAAATTTGCGTTTTAAAAACCAATCGAAATTACCAGAAATGAAAAACAGTTGTACCGAAGCATAACTTACTTTACGAGTAGCTACATTAACCGTAACATTCTTTCGAGTCTATGATTAAGTAATGTATTATTGTGAAAAGAAGCGTTATGGAAAGTTCTCGGGAAAGAGATGATATTTAAGAAGCCGATCGTGATAAATAAATAAATACCGGTACTCGAACCCGGAACTTCCCATTTCCAATAGATTACTACGTGTAATTGAACTATCGGGCATGAAAAATTTATCATTCAATTAAAAAATGCTTGATAGGATTTGTAGTTATGTTTAAGCTATCGCCATCGTCTCTAATCAATCGAAGGATTACCAAAAGGAAGTGGGATTAAGAAAAGTTACGTTAAGTAAACATTGCATTTATAAGTAACTCGATCAACTAGGCAATCAATAAATAATTGCGGACAATTCATTATATTTGTCTATCATTTCTTAATTATTCTTACATATAAGCATTATTCGAAGTAAATGGATTCATCTTTAGCATTATAATTAATTGTAAATAAAGTTTGTTATTACAATAATATAAGGAGAGGAAGATGTATTAGTACAATGTTATAATAAATAGTTATGGTCATTGTACTGCTAAAGTGATTTTGGTTTCTAGAGAATAAATTGCTTTGTTAACTGCAAAAGGGATACTACTGAATCATTACTGAATATAATTAATTATCACTATAAACATTTATGAATTCAAATGTATACCATATTAGTACATCCAATAAAAAAACTATCAGCTCATAATTAATAAAAGTTTTGGAATGAGAAAATTATGAATATTAACCTTTAGATGTACTTGCACTCACATTATTTATCTGCAATCATTATCTACAATTTTTGAAATTATTTAGGGGAATTAACAATTCACCAAAAAGATGCAATCATGATCGTTCAGAATTGTTTTTTGTGTTTGAATATAATTTATCGTTGAAATATTAGTAAAAGAAAATGTAAATAAATCAGAGGAAATTATCAGAGGAAATTTTAAGATAACACTCTACAAAAAAATCATGAATTTCAAATTAAAAATTTCCAGTATGCATAAAACTCTTGTAGAAGGTACTAATTAAGGTAAATAGTAGATAATTTATATATTCCTTATTAAATCGAAATTTCGTTTTTATATTTCTTATCCATAATTAAAAAATAAGTTTCTTCGTGCAATCGAGAAGTTGCGCGAAGAAACTTATCACTGGTAAAGAATTCTAGAGATTCAGATAAAAATTTCAGTGTTAGAAAAATGATACCGTCAGAAATTAAATGCTCCAGAAGAGTAAAAAAATATCTGCAGTTGTTTGATCTATCAAACGTCCATCCAAAGGCAGTTATTGTACTTCTCCTGTCAATTCATTCTCTCGTAAAATTATTCAATATTTCCCTCGGAACAAGATTCAATCCACGGCGAGACAAGCTTATACGATATTATTTCAGAATCTACGCGAATTATTGGTTAAACGCAATTTGGAACGGCAAAGGGAGATGGATGATTTTTGTGAGCATCCGACACATCCCTGCGATAACACAACTCCGAAAAAGTTCGTTAGGAAAGGAAGGTGTGGAGGGAGAAGGAAAAAAAACATTCTGAGAGGAAGGAAAAAAAAACTAAAAGTTGGGAGGGTTCGAGAGACGAAGAAATAAGTTTTTGAGGAATGATTCGATGAGGAGTCGAGGGAAGTTGACGTGGGAGATGAGTGGTGAAGTTTTGAGGGGAAAAATAAGAAGAATGGAAAAGTGGTAGAAATGGGTAATAGAAGAGAAGGCATACGTAGTAGAGGGAAGCGACTGCTCATACGTAAGGGAGTTTGCGAGAGTGAGAAGTTAAGACGACCACAAGGCGTTAAGTGGCCATCAGAGGGTTCTTGGGTCTGTGGGTCGGTTTAAAGGGAGTCTGAAAAAGTGAGGGGCACAAAAGGGTTGGCTGTGGTCCTCCCCTTGAGGAGACCACAGCAAAGCAACCAAAAGGGAATCCAAAGGTGTACACATCTGTGTATGCACTTCAAGTGCGCGATTCGTAATCGGCAAACCTAAAGGTGGTGAGCGAAGGTAAATAGATTTACTGTTCTGTACTTGTGAATATACCGCAGAGGAAACATATCATAGAAATATGTGCAAATTGCCAAGAAGGAGGAGTATCCGAATTTGTTGAAAGTATTCCATTTATTTCTATTTTATCATTTTACATATATTTATGTTATTACCTAAAAGTTTCTTTTAAATCTTGACCGTTCAATATTTATATTAGATCTACAGTATTTAAGCTATAACTTTACCTTAAGTTGGATTCATATAGGTGAATTTTGCGTTCTATGAATAAAGTATTCCTTTCCCCATACATTTTACATGGCAGAAATCAGTCTCGATATTGTTCACCCCAGAAAAAAGGTTGAAGTGGGGAGTGAAAAGAAATACTTGAGAATAAGCAATATCTGATGTTAGGAAAAGGCTTTGAAAATTATTATAAGGTGAAATGATTTCCAAACAGAAATCATGTAAGAGAATGCATACCTACATGCATAAAAATATGGTTTTCTTACATATATGTTTCGTATGATAGTATCATATATTAACGTTTTTTCTTCATATTATCTTATATTCTTTATTATTAATATCTTCTTAATTTTATTTTAATCATTATGTTTGTTTAAAAATCATACGGATTTTTAGATTTAATACTATCATGTAAAATATAAAAATGCTTTTTGCCAAAACCATATTTTTATTCCTTAAAGTTAGGGCTTGTAAAAAATTTTGTGCATCAAATAGAAATTTATTTAAAATATTCTTTAATTTTTCTCTTTTCTGTTACTTAATTCACAAATATAAAAAGCTTGTTAGTTTTTATAGACTGAGTTATAATATACATATTTACATTTCGAAGGATTCATACACGTTTCTAATTTCAGAAAACTTAACAGGTTTTAAAATTCGATTTGATAATATTTCTTTCGTATATCTAGGATACAAAGTAATAATAAACTACGCTCTGAAACTCCTTGATCTTAAAGTGAACATCTTATCCTCTTCCTAAAATAAGCAAACACTCTCGCTAACATGAAAAGTTCCCACTACCCTCACATTCAATCCAAGCCTCTCCTGTTTGACCACCCAAAAGCTTACATACACACGGCTATATACACATACGCACTAAGTTTGTTCATCGAATCACATCCTCCACGATGGAAGTGGAAGAAAATATAGGAAAATCCATAGGCTCTGGACTTAAGCGAATTTAGATCCTCACTCACTAGGTGTTCGCAGGAGGCGATGGAAGTGTATGCTCGTGGGTCATCTTCTCTTCTGTTTACTCGGTCAATACCACGACGCATGGGACAAACACAGGATACCGACAAGTAAATTTTTGGGATGAATCTCTCTTTCCACCTCAACCAACGACAGAGAACATGAAATAGTAAAGGATTTTGGTTTCCTGTAACCCTAATGATAGGGAGGCGGGAACAGACAATCCAAGTTATCAAGTTAATATCCCAATTACTTTTACGATGGTTTGCTGAAGATCAACTTAAGTTAACAAGGAATTCAAATAATATAAGTTGGTCTCTTAACGAATTATCACGAAAATTGTTTATAGTTAAAATTAAATTCATAACTATTTCATAATTTTATATCACCCGTTCTCACTGCAATACTAGGTCTAAGCAGCACTTTAGTACCTTAAATTTTTAATCATTATTCAATTATGAGGACAGAAGAAGCCTATTTTTCCATAATTATATCCTTAGCATTTTCTATGTCTTTGAATTATGGTTAATAGCTGTATAGAAAGATATTGATTGGTATTAAAAATTGTAAGATAATATCATTCGATATTTTCCTCTATTGATGGAATCTAAGATAATAGATTCATGGAAGTTTAATTCTAATTAAAGTTTAATGTCATTGCGAAACATTATATCTATTGTATTATTCACATCCCAATTTCATTTCATAAAATCCCTCAGCTAAGAAAAACTAAAATAGAGAAAATCATTTTTCAATCAAATTTCTCTTCCTTGCCTCTGTCGATCATAACGACAGAATATATTATTTCTATAAAAGTGGTTTCCTGGCGATGTCAAGCATTGACAATGACTGCTCTCTATATTCCTAACCTCCACTTTTCCTTGGCAACCAGTGACACGAATTTCAATTCCTGGATGAAAAAAAACACCTCTTCCGATCAATTTTATCGAGGAATTTCCATGATTGCCTCTTTTAATTTCATTTCAGATGCCTTTTGGATGGAGAAAATAATTTCATTACCGAGTGAGGCCATAAATCAATTTTGAATCAAAATCTGATAAGAGCAAAAGATAGCGGAAATTCATTTTGGAATATCTCACTATACGCCAAACACCGATGAAGGAATGCCAGACATGGCTGTGCATAGCCATACATTCCGCTGCAAAAACGTTCGGAATGATTCAGGGCAACTTGTAAAAAAATTGAAAATTCTTTGATGCTATTTTAACCATTCTGTCCATGAATCGATTGATTAATTTTATCTTCGACAAACTAAAATGCATTTCCTGATGGACGCACATCTTCGCAGCAAATCTAAAGTAATATTTTCCACTTTCTCGTTTCGAAAGCAATTCAAAAAGAATATTTCTGCATGATCTTTAAGTTTTAAATTTCAATGTTGAGTCATCAAGCAAGAAATATAAAAAATATGCAACCCTGGCACTCGTGAAACTCCTAAATCTTTAACTATTCTCACTGACAGATATATGAGAAGTTATCCGAATGCCGGGGTGGTGCCCAAGATGATAAGCCGGAAACACGTGATGCACTCTCAAATCCTGGTTTACGTACATCGCTGCGATATTTTCGCTCCACTTCCATCGAATAAACCAGGGAATATTGGAACACATTCCAATCTCTGCTCTGAATATAGACAATCATCCAGATCTACATTTGTCAATATATCATCCTTATATTTTCAAATGTATCTAAGCACCCATCTTCCTCTTCCATGTCTTCCAAATTTTGACTGCCGTCAATTTCCGTGAATCTGATTGCAGGAGTTAGCAAATGCAGTGGAGAGAAAGGAGTGTAAGGACAAATTCGATAAGCGTTCCAGTGGCATTGACGAGCATCCATAACCGTTAAACCTCTGGAGGTTTATTGGGTGGAGGGTGGAAGCGAAGAGCAAACACGAAGATAAAAGGGAGAAGGAAAGGAGAGAGTGCATAAAAGGCGGAAAATAGAGGCATCAAGAGAATAGGAGTGCAGTTATTCTATTAAAAGGGTAGAGGAGGAAGTAAATCAAAACGAATATCTTATCTTTTCGAATAATAAACTGAAAACAATATATAAAAATGTAGAAAATATTCTTAAAGACTGATTTTATTGCCTGAAAATCCTTAAACAGTATTTGAAAGTAATGTGATATATTTCTTTAATTAGGTTTCACCAACTTTTGGCCTGACTATATATATTACCACTTTTTACTCGGAATATCCATATAATGAGACAGATGGAAAGAATAATGTTTTTCGGAACAGTAAGTGAACAAAATCCTTAAGGACCCTTATCGTTACAACAACTATACTTTTTTTTTAAATTTAAACAGTAAAAAAACTTTATTCTGGTTTTATGAAATTATGTTCATCGTCAAAAAATGAATTATTATGTAAATATCATTATTTATAAAGTCTAATTAAAAGTAATATATTTTTTATGAAATTGAAGGCCGTATTTAGTATGGTTGGAATATTCAGATTTATGTCAAATATTCACCGTTTTGTTCTATAACTTGTTGCCGTTTTGAAAGTAATTTTATTATGCCTCTCTCATAGAAACCATCGTCCCTTTTGGCAAAAAAACTGGGACAGACGAGTTTCACAAGCTTCTCTTGAGGTAAATTGGATGCAAAGTCAGATAAATATAAATTTATATATGTAATCATGTCGCAATTTGGTCGTTGATCAGGTGGCCTCAGTTGAGGAAGAGAATGAAATTACAACCTGTCCGGCATTTGCCCTAAGATGGGAGGAAAAACCTCCCTAATATTATTACCTGTATCGAGTTTTGATTTAATAAATAAAGAATTGTATTGATCAATAATTCTTGAAGGGTAGAGATTTAAAATTATTCAGCCAATTTAAAGTATTTTCTAGTAATTTTTAAAGCATTTCTGTTTAAAAACGCCAAAAGGAAATATTTTTATATCTCTCGATAAATCGAAAAGTAAGTTAAATCGGAGCATAATGGCTTTAATTCGCTTCATTTCTCATATAACTTGTTCCCTTCGATGATTTTTGTAATTGATTTCTAATCTTTACTGTAAATGAAAAATGAAAATATTTATTAAAAGGCTTTTGTTGAGATTTTTGCCTAGATTTTGTAAGCGAACCATGACATAAGAGAGAATCAATCAAATGTACAACTGTGAGAATAAGAGTTTTCTAGAGGAGGTAAGGAATATCGTTAAAAAAAACTATAAGGTCATAACTTATGTATTAACTAATTAACGTTTATTTCGTTACATAGTTTTTTGTGATATGCGTATAAAAAATTTATTATTATTCTAGTAAATCAATTTTCTGAAACTTAGCTATTTATTCCTGATCTGATAGTTTCTGAAATGAAAGCTCAGCTAACTAGTTCGCGATTGCGCTATAGAGAACTTCCTCTTAACTGAGTTAGCGTCATAAAGTGAACCGATCGATGCGCTTTTACGTAAATCATCATCTTTAACCATCTTTTCCTCATGATTTTTGTTTTCGGACATCATCAGCTTTTACGTGCAACACAATCCCACGCCCTCGCTCATTGACTTAATCATCCTAATTCATATTGATTAAATGATTTGGAGGAATCGAGAGAGTGCTTTAGATATTCATCTCTATTCGGAGGAGTCCATTAAGGAAGCGTGAAATATCGCTTCTTTCTGGGCGTGGCCATCCTGACTCATCTACCGATTATCTAAAAATAGGCGTGACTCGCTGTTGATAACAATTTCATACTCTAATAGGGGAACAGGAGAAGATAATGAGGATCCGTTTAAGAGGCCAGAAAATAAACTGCGGAGAGATTCTTCAAAGAATGTCACTTATAAAGTCCATCGGTGAGAATATAGTTGGTAAATTGAGTTCAATACTTCATATCAATTTTTCTATTTTGAAATATTAATAGAATTTCTCAAGTGAAAATTTTAATAAATTTATTGAAAATAATTACCTTTCGTAAAATAAAATTGCAAATAGATTTCAAAATCTTAAATTTGGGAAAATATATTGGTGTATTTTTAACGTATATTTCTGGACTTTTTATCCTGAAATACGATATGCTAATCTATGAAATCTTAAAACGAAATAGTACTCAATTTCGATATATTTAGCTGTAATAGGAAAATAACTTTTTAAAATAAATTTAACGAATATCTTTTTAGCTTCTCGATTTATGAATAGTCTATTAAACTATCTATTGTTTAATTAATGTATTTAAATTTCCATTTTCGAGTAATTGATTTTACATGTAAATTTTTCCTGTAAATTTTTGTGTCGTACATTAATGTCTTGCTCGTCATATTCTCAATTTGATATGAATTTGCAAAAATTTTAAATATACAAATGTATCGATAAATATTTTGCAGTTTCGGATCATAAAAGAAAATTAGAATAAAGTAGGATTTTTAATTTTCACACTTACAAACACGACCGGAAATATACCTTTTGCATTCTAAGATAAATGTTAACCGAGTAACTTTCGCGTAAAAATATTCTATATTACTGAATAATTGTCCCCAAAGATATTTAGGCTGTGGGAACAGATTCCCTTTGTATTGGGATTGCATCTGCGTCTAAACGCCGTTTTATGGGTGCACAGAGCATTGTGTGTGCGTGGCATCGGATGTGCCAAAGAAACTCATATTGTGCGGCACTGTTTGAGCGGATTCCTCAGGTTGACGCGTGGGTTCGCGTAACAGGTACCAGTCAACAGGGAAAGATCCAACCTGTGGAGCCCAATACACAGTTTTGAGGTGTTTTGGGTAATCAACTCATATTTGTCATATGGTCCATAGTTCCTTAACATGGATACATGCGTGCGTCAGGAATTGAAGCGGCTTTTGCCGGGCGAATGTTTACATTCTATCCGCAAGATTTCGTGATCAGGAATTTAGTGCCCATCTCTTTGCATTCGTATCGAACTGTTTACCGAGGAAATACGTAATACGTATATATGTATCATTTACTTTGTCAAAAGTTTTCTCTATTCACCTAATGAAATTGAAGAAAATAGCATTGATTGAACAATCCGAGAAAAAAAAAATAATTTACGCAGGAAAATCTATTGAGAATTTGCGATACTTTATTTTTAAATTTTCGCACTTCAAATTACTTTTAATTTAAAATTTGAGTGCTTTATTCTTAGATTCTAAAGTTGGTTGAAACTATTTCAAATGTTTCTTTTATCAATTGGAGTATTCAATTACAAAATAATTGACATATTCTATATTATTTTATCTCCATCGAGAATTCAATCCCATGTGGTGTTAGGAAAGCATTAAAACGATAAAGTTTAACATCATAGTTGAAAAAATAACAATTTAATATTTTTGCAAATCGTTCTCTTTCGATTTTATTTACTTATAATTAAAACTAGAGTTAAGTAAAAACTGTAACGCCTTAACCATTCTTGTTTGAAATAAAAGTAGAGCAAGATATAAATAGACTGAAAGAACTAAACGGGAATACACACGATGTTTCATAGCTTAAATTCAAAGCAAATTCACGGGGAAAGAGTTTGAAATTGAAGGTAAAATTGACAAAAATCTGGTTAAGCTCTCTCTTGAATGGCGCAATATTTTAAGTCGTCCTCTTTTGGTGGTCCCGCTACTCTCTTCCAAAGAAGGCGATATAGGAAGAACTGCCGCGCCGCGTTACGTAGAAAGCCGGAACTACTACGGAGTTTCGGCGCATGGCCTACCTCCCATGTCCCAGCTTAAATCAATATGGACAATCATTACAATAAACACAGGCTATGAGCAATTGAAAATTCATTGAAGAACATAAACAGATGACTTGGGAGTTGAGAGTTGCTCAAAAAAGAAGGAATTTGGATAATTATTCCAGGAAAACAATCGAAAAATATCGACTTCCATTTTTTTAAGGTATATATTTAATTAAACATTGATTAAACATCTCTACTTTCTCGTAAAATTCTTGAAGAGCATACGTATCGGAAAATTAACTTTATTATAAATTTAATATATTAATATTCTTTATCTTATAAGAATGATATTTGCAAACGGTACCGTAAGGCTTAGTTGAACCTTTTAAAAAACCTTTCTTTCTAATGATGATTCATTTGAAATGAAAATTAATGAGGAATGAATCATAATGAATCAATAATGAATATTATTATCTCTTAATATTAATTTTGAAAAATCCTCAAAGCATTTGTAGAAATTGGTTTCATAATAATAAGTTATGGAAAATTATGCGAGTACAATACAAATATAAAGAATACAATAAATACAATGGTATATTCAAAAATATAGTGAAGAATGCTTAGGAGTTAATAAATGTAGTTGTGGAAAACAATAGTGCTATAAAATTATTAAATTCAACTTAAATAACACTTCAGTTTTCAAAGTCACACACAATTTAATGAAATAGGTTATTCTATATACTGGCAACAAATGTGTTAAAATAAGTTCATATAATTATTTAAATGAAGTCTATGACTGTTGTGAAAATTGTTGTGGTTTCGATAAAAATGTAGAAATCATTAACTATTTTCCCTTTATTAAAAAGATTAAATTCATAAAAACTCTCTTTAGACTTCAAGAGATAATATTAAACGAATTCTCGGGATACGGAAAAATAGGAAAAATAAATTCTAATATTCCTTGGAAGACCAACATTACATAGACAATCCTGAAAATTATATTTAAACCATTTTTTCAAATCCTAATTTAAAAAATTGGAAAACAACCACAATTTTTCGAATAGAAAAATAACCATTAACACATTTTATGCAATCATTGTATTAATATTTGTATTTTTATTTGTATGTATATAACATAGATAACTAAAAAAAAACAATGAAAAGTTAAAGGATTTGAAGATTTCCAATATAAATTCTACGATCAATAAAATATGTAATATAATAATATAATGATAAGATGTTTTTTGTGAAATAAGTTGATTTATACCGTTTGTTTTAGAGTAGAATATCATACTGGATATTTACATAATGTTACGGGTATTTGAGATGCTATCTTTTAAGTATAGAAGAATTTTTTAAATAATTAATGAAGATGTGTATTCATCGCTTAACTGAAATTAGTTAATTGGTGAATCTTATCATTTATTATCATTATTATCTCTCGATAATTCAAAGACCTCAATCCTTGTATCGAAAGCTCTGATAAACGCATTGGAAATGAAATTCCATTTGTTATATTTGTTGATTATAAAAACTGATATTTGTAGTGAAATGAAATATAGGCAAATCACGGAGAAAAAATATTTTTCTGAGAATTTAATTAATATATAATTTCGTATTTTAAAATGAATGGAAGGTATATTATCTAGAAAAAATCTAAAGTTTAATTGAAAATAGGATGCTCAATAGAAAATTTCTAATTTGTGTGTAAAATTGATTCTTCACTAAAATTACAATTCTTAAAACTAGTACAAATAATTAATTATCTCGTTTAATGTAATCACTATGCCTCTAGAACTGTGCTGTTCATTTTACCTCAACAGTAATTCTGTCTGCTTGTCCTTAATATTTTTGAAGACATTTCTAACTTCTTTTCCTTCAAAAACCATACTTCCATGATTAACACTTTCAAAAATCGTCCGCCAAAGCGCAGTGCCCTCGCCCCCCGTTTACTTTGACCGCGCTTCGACACTCAACCCTCCGATCCGTCCTCACAAAAATAAATTGAACATGCACTTCCATCTTACGTATGCCTTAATTGCAAATTATATCCAATAGATATCTGGCTAAATAAAGTTAGACTTCGATTACGTTTCCGTGAACAAACTAACTTTTTATGGCTAACAGGAAGGACCTTCCACTGGTTTTAATTCTAGGAGAAAGATATCATAAGCAGACGATAGATAGCCTGTAAATAATAAGTAAATGTAATTTTTCGACAGTCTTGGTTTTGAGATAGGTAAAATAAAAAAATTCTAATTCCAATGTGATAGTCCAAGATAAATAAATAAATTCTCAATGAGTGATTTCATTAAATGGCAAAGGTTGATTTTCTATTTCTCTATACTCATAAATTTTGCTATGTATGGTTTATATTTTTTTCATTGACTTAATATAATTGTAATACTCATACAATGTTGAGTTATTTGAAACCATTCTTTGATATAAGAAAACATAATTCAATATTAAAATGCCTTTATTTTAAATTTTAAAAGCTTACGATACGTTCTTAAATTACTTAATTATTTATATAAATTACTGAATAACAAATATAAGATTGAATATAAAAGGAATTCCTCCTTGAAATGATTACTATAATTAGGTAAATATTCTAAATAAACGATTATAAGTCTACCAACGTCCAAAAATCTAAAATGAATCATGGCTGGTGCTTCAAAGAGTTATTTTTAGATTGGAAGTACATTTTGTACCTTTTTCCTGATTGCATAACAAGGCAAATTAAAATGAACGATGCACGAACGTCACAGAGTGTGATTATCAAATAAAAGGAAAGTTGTCGTGCTATGGCAGCACTATTCCATGGCCATGATTCCACAAAACAAAACTTCTCAAAGGGTTAATTTAAAACAATCGATGAACTTGAACCGAAGGGCAACTTATAACCTGAATAAGGTTCTTAAGACGTAACCTCCTCATCATGCTCTAATTTACAAAGGATGAAAAGAAAGATGGGTGCGCATAAAAAAGGAGAACTAACGAAAGTTATGTTTCTTCTAAGCATGATCAGAAAAGAGTGATGAAACTTTATTTCGTGATAAATTTGTAAACTTCAAAACAAACTTTATACCAGGATCGCAAATAGAAAATTTTAAAAATCATATTTCAGTAATGGCATGCGAGAAATACAACTAGGTAACCGCTAAATTCGATTAAATTTGAGATGATGATTAAAATGAGAACATTCTGAGTAAGATCCTATGTAATTAATGTAAAGACAGGTTTTCCATAAAATTGGGTGTTATTCACTCTTAATCATGATCGACAAAAATAAACTCTTTTGAATAAACACCAGCAGACTTATTTAAAGAATGAATTCAAAGAAATTGTAATTCATAATTTAATGTAATACAATTAAAGTAAGTCATAATATGTTCTTCATATTATTTATTTTAACTCAAGGTGAAAATACGATATTTACAGAAATGTAATACTATTTCTACCGGTGTACTTCTAAAAGTGTTACCCAGGATTAAGACCCTCCGAGTAAAACAAATTCTAGACTATCCTTGTTAGTCAATAATCTTATATATTTTCGAATTTTAAACGTTATTAACTAATAATGACATGATTCAAAGCTTTATTATTTTTAAATTAATTATAAAGATACATACCTAATGTGCACTCAATTATTCAAGTTATTTCCTGAAACTTCCTATGGCTTGCAACTGATGAGTTAGATTACCAAAAACCAAAAAATATTTTGGGACTCTGCCAAATAAAATAGTTTTCTTTCATTAACTCAAGCAATACTTCACGATTTCCTGACTAATGCTTGAAGCTCTACATCGTAGACGCGAAAAACGTTAATACTACTCAATTAACATTCCTTTGAACATACTTTGCAGCCCTTAAGACGAATGGATGACCAAAAATAAATGTATCCTAACACATTCGCTTGGTGTTACAAAGGCTATTAAAAGTGGAGGCGGGACTGCATAATAAATCCATAAAAGGATCCCCTTTAAAAAACAAAAAGAAAATGGTCGCTATCTTTTGTACGTAGGCTCCTCAAACTGAGAAGACTGAGGCTATCCTTCCGTCCAACCGCATATATATGCACAAACACCCTATTCTCACTCTCCTCTCTTTATCTTCTCTCTTCCGATTTTGATGGGATTTTGTCACGAAGGCGAGCAGGTGGCAAAAGAATCGGAGGGAAGGCCGGGAAGAAAGGAGGAACAGTGGAAAAAGTTGGTAGAATCACGGGAAAATGGATAAAAGAGATAACGAGGGAAAGAATAGAAAACTTTGGCAGTAATTGCTAATTCGTAAGGTTGTGCGTGTTAAGCACTTCATCTGCTATTTTAAGAGGGTATGCTTCTTAAGAGACAAGGAACTTTTACGTTAGAAATCTATTATATTCTGTGCTTTTTTTTCAAGAGGTGCAATTGGTTCTTAACCGAAGAATTGTTAGGTTGAGTCTTTTGTATTTTTATAATAATAATTAGTCACAGAAAGAGACTTTCTGAACTTCAAAAAATTATTTTTTTCTAAACAAACAGAAAAGAGAATAAGTTCACTAACTATACAATTTAAAAACAGAAAGCAGCTGGATTAAGTACAACGACTTTTTGAAATATACATTTATGGAATAGATCAGGAAAAAAGTGTTGTACTGAAAAGGTAGAATACTTATTTTATATTAAAAGGGGATTTTAACTTAGTAATTTAAAGTAAAGTTTACAGTAACATTGAAGTAAAATACAAAAGAAATTCATTGGGAGAGAAATTAAATGAAAAATACAGTATACTATTTATGTATATGTAAAAATACGTAAAACCGAAATGTAATATTTAGAAGTTGTAATAATTGAGCTAAAAACACCTCCTAAAAGTAAACTTATGGGGTATTTACATGCTCTTCTATTTTTAGATTAAAGTAATGAAAATATAAGGACTCTTTTCTGATCAAAATAAAAGAAATAGAAAATTTATTTCCAATTGTATGACTGTACGGTTGAAGAATTATCCACAGAAATTCAACCGAAGTTTTATTATCAAACCATTTATTCTCAAAATTGGTTGATTTATATATTCAATCAAATTATATATTATTTATTTAATTCGTTTAAAACTATAATCAATTGAAGAAAGTAAGTAAAGTTGACGTTTCTTCATGAAAATTTTAAATATATAAGGGATTTTAGGAATGTTATTTATGATGATTTATGAATATTGTTTTTATTTATTCAATTTACTTAAAATAAAGGATGATTTTTAAATATATTTTTAATTTCTAGTTTCCTCATTTGTAAAAAATGGGCAATACTTTGTACCAAGAGAAGATTAAATAGTTTACAAATATTTAAATATAATGATTGATAATTAGTAATATGAAATCTAATTATATACAATTATATCATTTAATTGCTCAATAGCTTTAAAAGGCTGAATTGTACGTAATTCTCGATCAGAAAATAGACTTTTGTAACTCTGAACCATCTTATAAATACTTTTCTGAGGAAGGTTTCGAGATATGCTGCAATCACTCTCCTCTTTCAAGTTGTTTTCCTCATAATCTGGAACACAATTAATTTAGTCGGGAATAAAGCACTTATTCCACTGACATTTCCAAATTCATTCGACTTACAAAAAAGAATGGGAATGTGTATCAGTGGGACACCAAATGGGGCGATTAAAAGGAAAAGCGATTCGAACAAAGAAGAGGAGAAGAAGTGGATGTCGAAAATCTCGGCGGGATCCCTTCGCGGGTCAAAGGTGAAGAGTGATGACCCCATTAAAAAGGGTTCCACATACAGCACGGGGATACGGCAAAAATAAGGGCTTTAGATGGGAAAACCCAGAGTGGGTGTAAAAGTGCATTAACTGTCTCCCGACTCAACCTTCTTTTACTGTCCATTCGAACTCTTTTTCACTTTTTTATCGCCAACCTTTTTTATATCGAAAGCTACTTAAATTGAAGCAGTGATTACCATCGAGTGCACAGTATTTGTCAAAAACTATATTCTTTAATTTCCCATAACTGAGCGCAGGGTATAAATGCACATCCAGAATACATAAACATCAGCTATAGGTAAATGAAAACTGTAGAGATTAAATAGAGAATGTTCGTTCTCTTGAGTCAAACCTTTCAGAGATATTCAACAATTTTGTATCATGATTAAATATATTTATAGCATTTGTGAGATATCTCGAAGAAAATTTTATATTTCTTAACAAACTACAATGATGTAATGATAAATTCAATGGTTTTTAAAATCAATACCAAATTGTGAATCCTTGTCCTCCCATGCTCACTTCGGTCCCTGCTGCGCCATCTCCCGGCATCTCTCTAATGTTCGCGCCTCTGGCGTGATACTGCTGCCTTGTCCCCTCTGAGAGTGGCCCCCAAATAATGTCGCTTATTCGCCTCTTCCGTTTCTTCCCCTATCTTTGCTTTTTGCCATCGCTTCTCATGCATACGAAATGAAGGACTTCCTTTTGGTGGCTTCAGTTGCTTCGATGGTTTTTCTCTGAGATTACGTAAGAGGGAGAGGGGATGAGGAAAATTCGTTGATTGTAGAAAATGTGTAGAAAAGGAAAATTTCTACCTTTAATATTTTCAAAATTTACAGCCTAAATATTCCATAAGTATGATAACTATATTTCTTGGAAGCGAATTTTTTTATGCAATATGAGCGATAATAAATTATTTCAATAAATGTAAATTTTCAAATTTTTTAAATTTCAAACTAAATATAAAAACAATTATTTTGAGGATAAATTTAAAAATGTCACCATCATAAACTTCCATGATATTTGTGAGGACTGAAATAAATTACTGCAAGCCCATCAGAATGAAGACCGAAATGCTCAAAAGGAAATCAAGATGATTTCTTAATTTAAAAATTTAGCCTTTTGTCGAAAGACTTCATCTGTAGATGCATATTTAATGTCGTTGCTTACGAATGAAAGAGTATTAAATTTTAGATCTATTCTTTTCGTAATTGGATGTATTAAAACTAGATAAAATATAAGTATGTATCTACATTGTGATTAAAAATATGCATGATAAATGAAACAATGACTTATAATGTAATCTGATCAATTTTAAAATTAAAAATTCAAATCCAGGACAACCATTCAGTAAGATGTTAGGGATGTGATACATCAGTCCCTATTCAGAAGAAGTATGACGTATATTAAGAATGTGTCACGGAGTTATCTTTCATTAAAGCGTTTCAAGGAATTGAAATTTTAATCTCTCGAAATGCTTCCATTGGTCCCAACCACCGCGCAGAAATCATAAAAAATGCATAACTTCGAATGTTCGAAACAAAAAAACAGGAAAGATTTTCTAGGGAAACATGTGATGATAAATGAACCGAATACAAATTTTGAAAAAGACAAAGAAGTGCAAACGACAAATATAAATTAGGAAGCACTACGTGAGATAACTTCTCTCGACATGGCATTTCTTGCCAAGACACGCCTCTTATTCTCTTGGCTTCCCACGAATCCCTGAGAAAAAGTGCCACTCACTTCATTTATATCTCTGCCATCCACTTGGATGCAATAGTTTTCGACGCACACATAAGAAAACCTCAATGATCCAATCTTCTCTGAAATCTCTATATGGCCGCACTAGATTTTTCAGCTTTAGGATTAAATTTATTACAATACCAAGAATGAAGTGAAGAGTTAAAACTCCACATAAAACCGTCACTATATTTTCTGCGTTAATACTTAATCGCTTAAATAGCAGTTGAGTTTTTAAACCCCTTTAAAATCACGAAAAAGTTTTGCTGTTAAGCTCAATTTTATAAAAATTAAGCAAAATTTCTCATAAAAGTAAAATACAATTCGCCTTTCGATGGTTCAATTTTTTGTTTAATAAAAATCCAATTTGGAGTAATGGAAATATTTTCATCCATTTGAGTAATGATGAAGATGGTAAGTTATGTATCGCAATCTTTTTTATAATTTCGCATTTCTAGGAAATAGACAACACAACCGATGAAACTTGTCTATTATATTATCCGACAAATACTCTTCACTTCATAATTAGCTGAAGCGACAAGACAAGCAATTCGTTAAAAAGTCAAACTAATTCTTATAATGGTTTTGTGTTTAGCTCATATGACTATTTATTAGGATCCATCTATTACTAGCCACGATTGAGAAGGCATCCCTGGTCCAATGGGATTTTCTTATTCTTTCTATCAATGAAAAGATATTGTACTTCAATTATCTAAATTTTCTATCCAATTCGACAATTTTAGAGTACTGAATTAAAAATTGCAAAATTCAGAAATTTTATTTTAATTAAATATAACTTGATATCAATGTTGAGTGATGAAGTAATTTTCTCGAGTATCATTAACTTGATTATATATTTATCTAAATAGGAATGAAATACTCTACATCACCATAAAAATAACAGAAACATATTTCATAGAACAAAATATAGTTCCTTAAACACTTTTTTAGATATTCAGTATTCAAGATTTTTCTGATTTAGTTATCCTTGTTATCATATTGGAGTGTTACATCCTAGCTTCTCTCTCAAACTTTTACATCTGAATCCGTCCCAAGGAACATATGAATGATTATATATTATTTAAGACCAGAATATATGAAGCCAAAAAAAAACATAAAAATTACAAGAGTTGAAACTAATGAATCGATAAAGCACTGAAAATTGAAAGGATGTTCTTTACAGATGTATGTATATTTCTGAGTATTACTGAATATACTGAAGTTTAGGGAGAAAGTTACTTGACATGGTTATGATTGAACAGAGGAAATCTATTACTGATACCAATTGATATGTTTATGACTTATTTTAAATGAAAGTTGGCGAAAGAGAAATCGGAATATTTATCTCCCGTTGACACAGCAAACGGAAGGCATAAGAATTCAGGAAATTTGTATTCCGCAAACTGTTTTGAACTCTTTCTTCCCTCAAAATCCTCGCCTCATAAAATGTAAATTCCGAAAATAACGCCGTCTCGACCCTGTTGCTCACTCATTGCCTTTATGGTCATAAAAGTCCCACTTCTGAAAATCTCATTTCCTTTGGAGGATTCTCCTTCGCTCATGCAATGCAAGAATATTTTTGCCTATCTCTTGAACCCAGTCATCCTGACTAGGTAGTTAAAAGGTTAAAGGACAAGAGAAGTCTTACATTTCATTTATATTCTAATGCATTCATTAGCAAAGAACTCACCTGAATATTTACAAAAGCGACATAGACTATATTATTTATGAGCAAAAGTATTTATCCTATTCATTATAGTACCGCAGATTTTTCAAGTTAGCTCTGCTTCAACTTATTTTGCATAAGACTTTATTTTTGTTATAAATATTCTCATTCAAAATTTTACAAAAACACTTAAAATATGCGATAAATTCGTGATCTCTAGGAGGAATAGAAGTTATGAGTAGTATCATAGTTTAATATAATCATTATTTATAAAATACCTGCTAATATAATCGTAATTGATGAATATTTGCTACAATTAATAATTTAGTAATGACGATACAAGTTGATTGCAAATTATGTTTTCAATGAGGCATAAAATGAACAATTCTATTGCAAAAAGATTAACTCAAAATTGATTTTCAAAGCCAAATATTTTGCGTAAAATTTAAATTACCGCAATAGTAAATATATTTATCAAAAATTATTCGTATTAAAGCGTTTAAATGAATTTTATTCTATAGATATTTATGTATATATTCGTGATTACAGTTTCTGAATATTTTTTGAATCTATCTGCAAACAGATATATTATGTTCCGCATTTAAAAATCTACGCGAAAACATAAAACATTGATTTGAGCTTGAAAAAAATTTTAGAAAGGAGTCATTATACTTTTATATATTATTGTCATAATAATTTTCGCAATTGAAACACATTTATAGATGGAAGAGAGGTTTCTACTTCTTGCATTTTAAGATAGTGTTTTATCAAACAAATCTCGCGTTGTGTACACATTTAAGCTTTACCACTTTACGTCAGAACGAAATACTCCGTGGTACGTGAAGGGGTAGTAAAATTTTTCAGGGTCGCGTAAAACCACCGCACTAGGGATCCGTGCAAGTGAAAGATGCTTTACAGAGGTTGTGAAAATTACCTTTTCCCATTTTAGCTTCCTTACTAGATCACAAATGGAGGACCTCCTTCATGCTATCGCATGAAGGAGGTCCTCCATTTGTATGGATATCCTCCATTTGTATAATAGGATGTATCACGTGAAAACTAGCTTTAAATCATTTAGCTCTACTTATGTAAATTCTCACTTCCCATTTTCTTCAGTTTAGTAAATAATAATAATAATAATCTAAATAATCAGTAATCTAATAAATATTACTTGTGTCAAAAGACATCCCAATTAAAGTATCAAGAAAATTATAATTACTTTTAAAAAGAATTACTGTGTTTGCCGAGGAAATAAGAAATGAACTTAAGATAAAGGAGTTCTCTATTTTCGATGTACCTTTCTTCTCTTTTCTTGATTTGAAAAATAATATTCTCAATCGAAATGACAAATAACCGTTTTCGCGATTTCTTAAATCTCGTTTTTTACGTTTCGACAAGTAATTGTTTCGATTATAAAAATGTGCATTCATATTCCTGTTGATTTGCCCTCCATTGCATTACTTTAAACTAACTTTACATTATTTATCTTGTAAACCGTTAAATCCGTATCCGTTCAACGCATAATAGTGTACATTTATTTTTAATGACGTCATGCACATCGTTAAGTATGGGTAATTCACTAACAGGATCTTAGTCGTAAAATCACGTGACAGCACCGATCGTGCAATTTAAAAAGCGGCACTCTTTCCTTCTTCATATTCTCACTCCCACCACGAAAATATTCCAAAATTTCCAGATTTTTAATATCTCCTGCACCGCGTTCTTTTTGCCCTTCCGACTTGCTTTAATCCAATAGAAAGATGGGGAAATAAATTAAAAATCGGAGGAGCGGTGGGGGAAAAATGATACCAGAATAGGAAACTCCTTTTTTCTTTTTATACGAATTTTTCCTTCGAAGCTCACGCAATTGTGCGGTCGTGGAATTAGCGTATATATTGGAATTATAATTCCACTTCGCCCCATTACGCGGAAATCGGTTCCCGTTGAATTTACATCTCCAATCTACGTTGGTCTTTGCGAAAGCCATAAAGAGACTTTTTTAATTCGAGAATATATTATTGTTTCGATTGATTTATTCAGCCGCACAAATGTAACTAATGTTACTTTTATATTGTTACGTTTCCCCCCTTTGGCCTCTCATTCCCGTTCTCTGACCTTTTTCATGACGTTTATCACCGCCGAACGCCACTTCGTGTCATTATCGTTTTCTTTGCCACCTTTTTCTCCAATCACTCGAATATATCTATTTCCCGTTCGTGCATTTATAAGTTTCCGAACATGAGTTCTGTTATCGGTGAATTATTTTTTCCAATGGTTGCCTTAAACATATGGTGACATAATGACCGTGCTTTCCCAAATTATGGTCTTTGCTGCGAAAGCTATATGCCCTTTTTATTGTAATAAGTACGTTTACTTAAGACTGATTCCAATAGCTCGTGGCTATCTTTGAATCTAGTTACATTTGGCTGCTTATGGCCCTGGATAATTTATTCGGAAAGATTGATATGAAATATCGCCCTAATTAGGAAGAAAAGAGTATTTTCTCCATGAAATTCCCTAAATATAACCAATGTTAACTTTCCTTTCTTCGAGATTTTATTATAAATTGCTCTATATTTACCAGTGTTTCCGTTCGGGTTGAAGAATTTTTATGCATATATTTATATACGAAATTACTTCAAATATATTAAAATGAAAAAATGATTTTTTGACTTAATATTATATTTGAATACTTATAATGTATTATTTGTGTATTTGGAAAATTGAAGTTTTATGTGCTTAATTCACATCATCTCTATCTTTCATTTGCATCATCAGAAAATTAAGGGTAATAATACGTTTCACTGAATTATTCTTGCTTTGAAGATATATTTATAACGATAAAAGAGCACTAGTTATACCATATCCGATGTATTTCGAGGGAATCAAAAACAAAAAGTTAAAGATTCGAAAAGTGGAGAAATTGTATTGACTTAATTTTAAAAGGACTATAGTGACAAATCCTAGAAAATGTGCGTCCAAACAATGTTTTCTAATTTTATTTCTTTTTGCTGGAAGTAACTTTTAATTGAAAATTCATAAATTTTAAAATTCGAAGCAGCTGAATGAACATAACTTAATCGCAATGCAAAATTTTGTAAATTTGTTCCATTTTTGAGATAAAATATTTGCATTCGTAATTCAATGAGAAACGGATTGAATCCTTCCTTCTTTTCGTGGAAAATCGGACCTCTGATAATTATTTCGTCCTCGGCAGTTTATCCCTGAGAAATCCTTCCTCAGCCGGACATGAGTGATGGCGGTGCGTGCGAGAGGCCTGTTATTCCAAAAATGCCCTTACGATAAACAATGCAAAGGGGAGCAGCATCTGTGATGCATCGCTCTGCTATTCATCAGAGGTTCCTTCGAGAAAACCTTTCATTTAAAAAAATAGAAAAATGTCATATTGCGTGAAGACTGGGAGATGAAGGGAGGGATTTCCTTAGGATTTCAGATTACAAAGAAAGAGGAATACACGGAATGGAATCTTCTGCTTGGTTAATGAAAAATCACTCATGTAGATTTCCGTAAGTTTTAGGAGATTTACTTTCAATTATCAACTAAAGTTTCCGGAGATCAAAATTTAAATTTGTAGCAACTCTCCTCTTGCCGAAGATTAAGACAGATTCTGTGTGATACACCTCAGTACTGAAATTTTGTTCACGACACTTCTAAACGTAATGTAAACTGAGACTTTGTATGCTATGGAATATTTTAATTTTAAGAATTCTGAAAATAATCCAAGAGCCCAAACTTCTCTGCTAGCATCGACGTCATATATTGACCCAAAATCAATTCTAAAATCGAAGACCAAAAAAGCTCGTGATCATTATTGTTTGCCTGCCGAAGTACCAATAACTAACAGAACAGACCTGCGTATCTTAAAAAAATTTTTGACAAAGACCTATTTCCATAGAACGACCATCATCAGGTGATGTGATAAGGTGGTCAAACTTGTTGAGAGATACCACAGAATTTTTCATTTTTTACTTTTCATTTATATATTAATCCCTCAGAAATGCTATTACCTTCGTAAAGGAAACTAAAACCTGAAACAAAAAATCGATAGGACAAACTGTTATATTTCATTTGAAATAAACTCATTCTCATTAAGTTTATGTAGTTTTTTAAAAAGTAGATATACAAATATGTGTGCAATTACTATAAATTTTAGCTGAAAACTTTTTTCTCAAATTTATAAACCTTTTATACTGAAGTCATAACCAATCTAGTTAAAAGCATCTTCAGTTAAGGAACTCAATAAAAAATCTTATTATAAATACGAATTAACGAAATAACTTTTCAAAGAAGCACATTCCATTTTGATTCGTTCTAATTCTACTAGACTGTAGTCCAATACATTCATGGGGATAAAATTTGCAATATATAAAAACTGTCGAGATATGTTATTTCCAATGAACTGAAAAATAAATGAAAGTAATTAAGATGCAAAATCATAATATCGAAGCCTACTTGTCAATGCTACCTGTATTCTAATCTTAGATTTACACTTATTAGAATAGTTATAAATATTTAAGTAGTAAACAGTAAAAGATTCTGTAGATTGAATTAAGTACACACTATTTAATGAGGACAGAAATAAATATAGCTTTAAGAATTTGATCGTTTAAGAAGTTATATGTTTTTTTAATAGCGTAAGTATATTCAGTGTATAAATTAATATATATTTCACAGTTTCAATGGCTATTAATTTGCAAATTTTCGAGGTTTTTTTAAGGTATTCTGTAGAGTGATGAATTGAACCGTTATTTAAATTAAAAGAAGTGCAATTGTTCTTATTATATATATGAATGTGAGAATAAATATTATATATATATATATATATATATATATGAATGTGAGAATAAATTATCAGAAAGATGAACGATTCTGTGACTCGACGGATGCGTAAATAAAATGTAGATGAGGCATGTAATTCAGGCGAAGATTTGATAGAATGTAGCGATCATATAAGAATTCAGGTCGACATACCTGATGAACGAGAGTTTTCAAATCCAAGCGGATTCTTTTTATTCAAATCCATCGTTTCCTTCCTTATTCTCTCGTTCTTCACGAAAACCAAGTGAAATCGGAACAAAAGGATAAACTCAAGAAACGGACCTTTTTCGATGGTCAACGGCTGTGTTAAGATCTCGTGGATTGGAAGCGTGTTGCTTTTTAAAGGACAGAGAAAGATTGAAGGGAAAACTATATCATATTCAAAAATTTGAAAAGAAAATTCAACAATGATGAAGTTAAAATATCCTCATTGAAGTAAAGGTAAACCAGGGTCGAATTTGTTTTCTTAAATTATTATTTTACAGTCTTTTGAGTTTAAAAAAATATTCATTATCGACCGATTCAATTTCTTTGCATACATTTATACCGCTTACTTAAATTTTCCGTTTTAACCACTATAAAATTGACTTAGTATTTATAGTTCACTTCAATAATGAATGAAGAAAAACATACTTTCGATAAAAATATGCATGAAATTCCTTAAAACACGATAAGACTTAAATCTTTACAATATTACCTTTATTGGAAATCAGAAAAAATAAATAAACAATAAAATAATCTAATCGTTATGATCCTAAAAACTACATACACTCTAACTAAATAAAAACGTAGACTCTTAAGCTATTAAAAGATTACATTCGAGATATGATAGTTCATTTTAACAGATAAAACACACGACTGGATTGTGATAGAGGACAGAGTGTATAGAAAGATCGAAAGAAGACTGTAGAATTAGAAAAAACTCTCGAAGAAGAGCTATTGCGTGATACACGCTAAATAATAAATAAAATTATTACCATGCTCTATATTTCAATCTCTTTCGTGAAAAAAAGAACATCGGAGGATAAGGAGCTTACAAATCACGGGAGAGAGGGGTGTTTAACGTCCAAAGTACGAGTCCTGTGGAAAAAACGAATTGTAAATTCAAATGGCCATATTTAATCCTTTTACGCAGAATCATAAACCACCGAACTCAATGAGATGAAAAACTATGCGTGAAAATGAAAGAATTATTGGAGTTACGCACGTAATCAAGGATTGCACGCGAAAAGATATTTCGATTCTTTTTAATAAATATGGAGAGGAGGGGTAAGAGAAAGGAAACGGAGGTGAGAAGTTAGAAAGTGAGATGAGGAGTTTAAAAATATAAGCCGTTATCTCAATGGAAACGTAGAGCAAGATTACTGCTTCTTATCAAGGCCTGTGAGGCAAAAACCGAAGTAATTTCGAATGTATTATTATCTCACTCCACGGGTGTTTCGTGTATTTTCATAAATTTCGTATAAATGCTTCTCGAGGAGAAACAAAAGGCAAACTTCCATAAGAGCGATAAAAAAGACGTATTAAGGAAGGAGAGAAGATGAAGAACCAAAATCACGCATTTTGGAATGGGATATATAGGGTTTTCGGATATCCCGTGAGAAAAATGAATGTGTTTGGCCACTATTATAGTCACGAAGGTGTAGCAGAGGGATGGGAAACAGATAGATGGAGTATATGGGGCAGAAAATGATGCTTTTCCTCAGAAAAGAATACGGCGAGGTGCACGACGGGAGAAATCGAAAAAACAAAGAAAAAGAAGGATATTTGATACGACCGAGAAAAGAAGAAATTATAGATAAAGAGGAATCATTTTCTCCAAGAGCTGAATTATTTTTCACGAAATAGCTTAGCATTCGTTACTTTTAGATCCGCTAAAAAAGAACTCGTCTTTTGGACACGAGATTTACTTAATGTATTTCTAGTACTCGACGTTGGAGACGAGATCGACTATCTATTCGAGAGAGTGAAATGATTCTTTAGGTGGACTATACTTTACGGAAATATTTTAGATATCAGAAACTCTTATTTTCCCCCCTCTTTCGTATTTTAATAGCTATTAATTTTAATATTTTTTATCAGAAAACAACATAAATCACACACTTGCACGACTCAAAGGATATAAATTACGCTAGAATTGACATTCGAATAATTTTTCAGAATATATTTCTGTTTGAGATGAACTCCCGCGATAACTGAGAATTCCGTTCGCGATAAGAGTTTCAAAAGAACTCAAAGATGCTGAATAATTCCTTCGATGAGCGAGAGTGAAATATTCCGAGGTCAATTCTTTTTCCGGAGTTTTCTCGAATAAAGTAATAAGAATCAAAAGAATAGTAAATGTGCACCATAACTACGCACACTCATCCTAAAGTAAGATGATGACGTGAGTGCACATTACTCTGGTGTTCCTGTGAAAATTCCGTAACCGCCAATGAAGTCGTGTATCTTCAAGCTGTCGAATATTTCGCCATCAGATTTATTCCCTCGAATCATCTTTTTACTCTGAAAGATATACACCGAAAGTACTCCTGAGACGGTGCCAAAACAGTTCTACTTTTTCCAGCAGTTACTTGTGTACCTCTATCTCATTTTTTATACACGTCATTCTTATTAAAATAACAAACATCACAACATTCACTTGGCAAAACATCCAAGAAGCAGGGGAAAACCTTCTTCACTTGGCATTATGGAGTGAGGAAAACTCCTTTTTTTCCCTTTCTTGCAAGATACACCCATCCACCAGTTTCTGGTCAACATCGACACATTTTTTCCCATCATTCCCCATCCTCTCCACAGAATTCTTTCTTATCCATAGTCCATCTCTCGATCGAAAAAACTTTCCATACTTTCTGCCCTACAAATTTTTTGTCTCCTAATCTTCCAGTATCCAACGTATTTTTGGCTTTTCTTCCCAACTCTTTCCTCATCCACCTATGCAATATATTTTCTTGCTTTTTAGAAAGTTTTACTGCTGATCGAAATGACAACATTATCACGTTTCTCTATTCTTCTATAGCAATAAAAATAGGGAAGTGAATATTCTTTAAAAAATGTATTACGTGAAAGACTATCATTCCCTACTTATTCAGTAACTACAATGGTCAATTTCTATTTTGTTCCTTTCTTTTATGCAGCTTTGTCAATTAATCGAAGAAGAATTGATATATTGGAACAGTGCATTCTGGTTATTTCTCTAAAGCCTGCATTTAGATAAATCAAGATATTTTACCTTTCCAATCCAAAAGAAATAAGGTTATATACCATTAAAAATGTTCTGCAATACATTTTTAAATGGAATCTTTACACATCGTACAATTACTGTTGCAATATACAAGTTTCCCTTTTAAAACCTCTCATCTGTATTTTTTCACTCTTACTTAATAAATTAGGATTTATATTTACCGAACAAGTCGAATGTTTAGTTTATTCCGCTTTTTGCGTAAAACAATCATCCCCATTCAAAGTCGCTAACCAATCCGTCTTTTGCAATCATTTCTCTTTAACAGCGGTCTTTGGGTTTCCCTTTTCCAACTACGTTCCCTTAACTTTCATTATTTTTGTAGACTTTTTTCCTGCCATCCTAAAATTATGAAGACAAACACTCTTCTAACAAACGGCAGGGTATCAGGAGCGTTTATAAAACAAGGTATGAGTTTGAGTTTTATGCGAATTGAATTTAGGATTCCTTTGATCCAATAACTAAATTATTTACACAATAATTTCGTGCTATATATTCTGTTCCCTTTCACATCAATTAATTTTTACCCGCTGAAGGCTATCTTGTTCAATCAAAAATAGAAGTAGGACAGTGGTAATTAATGATTTTTCAATTATTATTTTCGATAATATATACTAAATAATGTAAAAATTTAAATGTTCCTGCTAAAGATCAATCTTTGATTAATTTATAATTTACATCATAAAACCTTTGAGTAATGCGATATTCCAAATAACCTAAATATTGATGATTTTAAAATCTCTTGCCAAAATTCTTCTCATTCAAACAGATTAAATGTTGGCCCATGAGATAATTGTTAGTATATAATTAATTTTAGATTTGGTCGCTTTTAAATCCTTGCAAATGAGAACTACAAAAATACCCTTCCTTAAAATTATAATGTATTTTTCAACTTACATAAATCATTGAGCAGTTAAACTTAAACGTGTGCATAAAAACAAACATCTATCTCCTCTTCGTAACATTTTGCCTCTTCAGTAAATCCCCATTCTCCATTAAATATAAAGTTGCCGTGACGATGGTACATTAATCAATCTTTGGACCTTCTTCCTACATCGTGAGGGCCCAAACGGGATACCCGCTTCCTTCCCCTTTACGATTCTTTTGCATCCACTTCTCCAAATTTCACTCCTGCAATCTCTTCTTCCTATTGTTTCCACTTCCTTCTCTTCACCCCGAATTGCATAAGCAACACGGTCGATTTAAAAAAAAATCTATTGGAAGGCTAATAACATTGATATTCCGTAAGAGTAATCATCATTAATTAATATGTAATTTAATTATTTGCACTACTTCTATACTATTCATGATCTTGAATTAGTAAAAGTAGAAGCTGTTACTCCACGAACTATTAGATAAGACAAATTGAAAGTAAAGTTTCGGCAATAATAAAACTTTTCAAGATCATTTTCAGCGCTATTTAAATATTAAAAGGGACTTCTGTAGCTGCTCTATATTTGATTGGCTATTTGAATAATCCGCGAACTTTCAAAGTGAGAGTTCTTTATTTAAAGAAAATGTGGAAATATCATATTCGTACACTCCACATTCTTATGATCGATTCCTTAACGTCGAAGGTGTATAGAAATTTTGATGAAAATAAAATTATTAAGTATTTCATTGGAGAAGAACAATCTAATTTTGTCGGCCCTAAGTTTTCGTAAACTAGAAAAAAGCTACATTTTTCAGTTATTTAATTTTGACAGAAAAATATTTTTTAGAAGCAAAAGAGAAATATAAAAGCTCATTGAAAATTGAAACAACGTGAAAATAAAACGTTTTTCTACCCGAAATGAGGTTAAAGGAGAGGATGATTGATCTCCTCTCCGTCGCTGATTTTTCCGACCTCCGATCAAATGGAGGTTTTAAGTCTTAGCTATTAAAGTCAGCTTTTGCTTGAGGAGATGGTTTTTACGGCGACTTTAGCAAATAAAAAAGAGAACTGCGGAAAGAGAGGGTAAATTTCGTGCGATGAATAAGGCTGGTGCGAGACACTCATCCGAGAGCAAACACACCCTTAAAAGGGGTCCTAGCGAAGGATACGGTGTGAAAGGGGGGCGAAGCCGTGAAGAATGACGTGCCTTCTGTCGTGACAATTTTCCATCACGCGAGATATCCACCGAACGAAACTGGTGTCCACTATTTGTGGGAGGGATTAACGAAAGCTCTCCAATGCGATCTCAAAATTAGAAATAAACGCCCGCTGTTAATAAATGTTTTTTCTTTTTCCCGTGTTTCCGCATTGCTGCGGAGAACACCTATCGGTCCGATTTAGAAACACGCGGAATACAGATTTGTGACCTTGTCTGCTGATGGAAAGCATTTCATTCTAAATTGAGGGATATTTAAATGTAAATTTATGTACACGATTAAAGATATACAACAAATAAGCCTTTTTATCGTATACTGCGTATAAGGACAAGGAAATTTAAAAAGTTGTTTTCATTTAATATTCAAATGAACGATTATTTATAGAAGAAACATTAGCTGAAAAAAATATATAATTTTGAATATTTTGAGATTTCGATGTCTTTAAGTTTATTTCATACTCAAAATACAGTTTGAAAAGTTCTTGAAAAGGACATTATTAATAAAGTGCTTATAATATTTTGAAGTTCTTTTAAAGTTAAATGTTTATTTTCATAATTTTTAAAACTAAACAAATATCCCATATCTAGAAATGAACTATAATTGTATAGGCTGGTGATTTTTACTTTCCACTTTACTGTGATACGAAGGTAATTTACGTTCTAATGATGAATAGTAATTTATACAAAATACTTCTTTTTATAAATAGAGTATATTGGAGTAGGAGTTTTATTAAAATGTATTTCTTTTTTATGAGCAAAGGTCTTAGGAAAAAAATACTAGGGACCAATATCTCTAAATTCTGGTATAATATCATAAAATTAAATCTGAAATTATGATATTTGGAGTAAATGTAAAACCAGTTAGATAATATTCTATAAAACGTCGTTATCAACATATATTCTGTTTTAGTACCATCGTAGGCTTAGAACAGAGAAAAATATCAAGAATATTTGAATGGGAAAGCGTTTTGATTCTTCAACTACTTGAAACCTTGATTGAAATGTAACCGAAATGACGTCGATTTTTTTAGGACAGGCATTAAGGAGTGATGAATGAAATTCTCATGGAAATTTAATTTGGAAACTTTCCAGACCTTAATTTCGTATTACTTTGACCTTTTGTATGGAGAGGCAATGCCACCTATTCCCAATTAAGCTACTTATAGGACATATTCAAAGATTTAATCGCCGTTATAAATTGAATGTTGTTTAATACTCAGGAATTTATTATGGTAATTATGGCTGAAAGAATATTTAGATAACAGATAAACTTGGCATTTCATAAACAGTATTTCATTGCCTTGCAAAGGATCATTATATGTTCCTGCAGAGGTTTTTATATCACCTTGACATTCATACTCTGCTAGACATGCAATGATTATCAAAATCACTACAATACTTCAGCTTAAAAGTGACTCTGAAAATTTAGAAAGATGTTTAAGTTATTCGAACAGATTCCGGAGATCGTTTGATTCTTTTATTGATCGGCTTCGTATTCATGATTAAACATCTCATCCGATTAGTTTATGTGGTAAATTACGCATAGTGTGCCAAATATCTTTGAAATGAAATATGTGGAAAACTAGTGTCTTCGAAAGCAAGATTTAGAGGAAATAAAAAAATATTTTATTTTAAATAATTAAATTAAAATAAAATAAAATTTTATTTTAAATTGAATATAAAATTAATATTCATATCTTTATTAAAGTTACATTTTTAGTATATATTACTAAGATATTAAGCTCTTTATAATAAAGGATTCTGAAGATAATAACTGAGAAAGAAATAAATGAGAATAAATCAATACAAAATAGATCATTTAATTTTAATGGATTTAGGATTCAAGAGGATCTTTTCCAAGAAATATTATTCACGAACATTCCTCTTTTGAACAATATATAATCTTAAAATGATTTGGTTGTCAACAATGTTCATTGTAATAATATATCAATATTACTTTATAATATATAACATTATATAAATACATTATCTAAATATAAAAAGATAAACTATTTATAACTTATATATATAGAGTAAAGATCTATTTCCTCGAGCCTTCAATCCCTCGCGAGATTTTAAAATTATAACTTCTCCATTTCTTGAGCATTTAGCGTTCTCCGCCATTGAGAACCGATAAAGTAAGTGCCTTTCTATTAAAAACATAAAGAGACTTAGGTAATGACTGGGGACACGAAAGCAACACCTTTCGAAACCAAAACTCTACCGATTTTTTACGATTTCTTTCCGGAAAAGGTCACCACGTCATAGCCGAGAACATGATCGACTATTTTTGAGGGCATCCGAGCGTCATAGAGACAAGGATCTCGGGGGGAATAATTGTTGCAGCTGGGTGATGACGTCACGGAAGCGTGCGCCATCGGCATAAACGGAAAAATAAATGAAGAAAAGAAAGAACCCGCCGTTGGAGGACCAAGAGAGTAGAAGAGTTGCATATTCATTCTTAACTTGTTGCTATCGCTAGTATCTCGTTACCTGTTTGGTCAAGAGATAGTGGATGCAAGAAAAAGTGGTCGAATCAGATAAAAAAGGGTTTGCAGTCGGAAGAAGCTGGATAGAGGCTACCTGAAATAGTGGAGATAAGAGAGTCGTTTTCTTGTCGCACGAACAGAAAACCAGCTGATCAGTTAAATACGGCTTCAACAGCACGAGGGGGGTTTTAAGCACCTGCGGACCTCTCACGAATATTGCTATTGATTATATTCTTTTTTATCCTTAAGAAGTGAAATTTTCTGGGGTCGGAGATTATATATTTACGTGCTTTCATATCCTGTAAGGGCCACCGAAGGCTATAAATCTCGAGGCGATTATAATAAATCATTTTGAGAGGTGGCGCGTGGCTGATAATCTTATTCTGGCCTTTCATAAAAAGAAGTGAGATAGGGTGAGGGTGTGAAGACAGAAGTCCTTCTTGAATTTCCCGAGAAAGTGTTTTCACACCGTAAATCACGGATAATAAACACGGCTGCGTTAAGTAAGCCCCGAATTAAATAAAATCAACGCAAAGATGGAACTGTGTCCCGGATTAGACGGAAGCAATTAACCCCATTTCCGAGAGAAAATGTTCTGGAATAAATTTGATCTGATAAGTTTTTCCACTAACAGTTGAGAATGTATTGAACAGTTGAGAATTATTTCTGACTTCTAGGTAGTTAATTTGTTTTCGTCCCTTACAATTCTCAGAGGAAATATTAAAAGGGATTTGATAATTGTTATAAAACTAATCTATAACAACTTTCCTAGGAAACGGTTGTTATGCATTCATGAGAAATTTAATGGAGTGATAGATTGATATTCATGATGAGCTCCGACAGATAAGGCTTCTATTCAGACAAAGGAAATGAATATTAAAATAAAATATTCATTCCCTAAGAATGAAAATATTTATAATATATATATAATATACTGTAATTTAATCTTTTATCGAGTGTGAGTTTTTAGCGTCTCTTCCTGAAGGGATAGTTACATCTATTTATCGGGTTAATTTATTTTCCACTCGCTGTTCTATTTTTGCCTTATTTCAGTACGCACTTGAATAAATAAGTATTTTATCTCATCCCTTAACTATTACTTGTGTGAAGGGCATCGGGTGATGTATAAAGACTATGTTTGCACCCTTTATTCACATTAATCTTGGTCATCTGGTTGCATAGCATGCGCATGTGAAGCTTAATTGCAGGCATATGCATATTTCTTCACGCAAAGCCATAATTCCAGTGTAGACGATGGAATTAAATCACAAGAAAAAGTGAGGAATATTCTCTTACCTTCTCGAGTTTTTTCACTCTGAGAATGCGAACAGGTTGCGGAGGCCTTTCGCTGTGAGGAAGTAATAACGGAGCTGAGATTGGTGAAAGAAAGGCGAAAAAATAAAGGGACCGATAGGGCGGATGATAAGTCAGGTGTGACGTCGGTCGGGCGTGACGCAACGGAGTAAGGGATGAATCTAAATTGGGGCGTGGCGATCCCTCTTTGGACATAAAATGCTAAAAAGACGTGAGTTAACATAGCATGCGCCCGAAGGACGGAAACAACAGAATAACTCTCCAAGCAATTTATAGATACAGAATATTATGAGATATTGGAAGTGAATGAGAATGAAGAATCATCAATATCCGTAAAATTTACATTATGAGAATAGAAAAGTGACTTTCTCTAATGCCAACAAATATAGCAAATTCACAAATAATATAGGAACAAATAATCTAAACCCAAATAAAACCCAAGAAATATACATTATGGTAGTTATATTTTTACTGTCATTATTTCGTGCGATAAAAATACAGGAAAATAAAATGTGAAATTCCAAAAGCTAGAAAGAAAATTCAACTTTAACTCTTCGATAATATCTATTTCTCTTTTATTAATTACCCTGAGATTTTTACATGTGTACCAAATGTAAAAGGCTTATCATAATCCATTAAAGTTAAATAATTTAATGATTCGACATTTTTAGGTTTTTTAGCGTATTATTCACATTTTATGTTTAAAACCGACAGTTTTGTAAATACTCTTTTCTTTTTGATACTACAGGTATACAGCCGTATACCTTCCTATATAAACGGCGTATCTATTTCAAAGATAAATAAAAATGGAGAAGGGTCAAAATGTTACAAAGAGTTTGTAACGCAGAGGAAACTCCATGTGGACGTATCTGACCCAAGAGAGAAGATTAATTGCTTGGACAGTTAACGCTGCGGCGTTGGAAAGGGAGTGATTAAAAAATTATATAAAATAAACAAACATAAATTGCGCTTTTCTCATATCTAATTAGAAGTGAGAATAGCGATGATCATTTTAAGATAAGCTATCATTCCCTTTAAATCCTGCAACTAAGAAATCCACTCTCCCACGTTTTAAATATCGTTATTTAATTCCTTTTCGGATCGGATCTTTGGGTTAAGAGAATGATAATGTTACGATGCGATACGATAAATATCTTTGTAGTAAAATTCAACTCTTTTGCTCATACCTTAATGTTGTATTAGATGTTTAAATGTTTTTTAAAACTTTTCAATGTAATCCATCTATTTTACGAATATTAAATGATATTATTAAAACATGATATGAATTGATCAGAGAATTATTATATATAATAATAAATATGGAGTTACAACTATACTATAGCATTAGTTAAAAAAAGTATGAGGAAGTACGAAGTCAAATAGAAAAATATGTTCTATCTATTTCAATCCTAACAAAAATTCTAACTCAAAGAATGATTCTCTAAGATCTATCTCTCTCCAATCAAAGATCATTTTATAGCAGAAAGTAGTACTTGATATTTGGGAAAATCGTTAAGTCTCAATCTCAAACGAGGGCGTTCCAGTATTGGAGACATTAAAGGGCCATGATCTAATTTCAGGATTGAGCTAACGAATTAAGTAGCACTTTGCTATATTTTGCATATCAGAATATTAACAATGTTATCCTGCCTGAAAGAACTTTATTTTAAACCATTTATTTATTAAAACAAGTTCAGAAAGTGAACTATTAACTAAACATGTTATTAATATAACAATTAACTCAATACCTCTTGTCCATAATGAAAAAGAATATAATTTACAAATAAATAAAAATTTATCATTATATAACTCATTATACGAAAAGACTGATCATTTTTGGTTTATTAAAGATTTATAACACAAGTATTACGCATAGCGTTTATTTTCTTTTCATATATTTTATTTGAAAGTTGCTTCAACAAAGGTATTTACATCAAGCATACATATTTAGACAATGATCTATTTTTATAATGCACTTATAACTTAATTCATAGCATCGTGCATATTATAATACTTAACATTTGTACCATTTCACTAAAGACTATTTCGTAGATAATATGGGAAAATATTGAAAGTAGCCTATATCCTCTCAAATTTATGCTATAATTATTTTCAAGTTCAGAGAAATTAAGTAGACAAAGTATTTGCTTCCGTACCGAATGCATAAATAACACATTTATTGAACCTGCTCATGGCCTAGATAGAGGATAAAGAGTAATGCATTCGCTAATTCAGCTAACGACAAATACGACGCCTTTCGGTTGCATTTAGCTTGAAAACTGCCCTTAACTAAAAAATCCTCTTAACTGGACACCCGCACGGTAATAATAACCTAGCGGCGAGTGAAAAACAGAGGCTCTGAGTAGCTCAGGTGGACAGACACGCCGCGCGTGTTGTCTTCTTATCGCAATCTTTAGCTGTGCGGGGTGCCACGGACTATAGGGTTGCAACCGAAGGCACCACGGGGCGTCCCACGTGCACTGATACGAAGTGGGTGGTCGAATATAAAGGTCGATTCTTTGTTCGCCACCAGAGATGTTCTTAAGAAGAAAGAAACGATTCATTAACATTCAGGGTTTACTCTAGTTAGGGTGCATTTTTGAGTTTTTGCGATTAGCGCATTTAAGGATCTTAAGAATGCCTTTGAATGTGAAGTGAATGGAGTGGAATTGTGGTGTAATGAAATTTATTAATCTTGCAATTATATCTTTAAAATACTTTTAGGTCTTAATGTGCGCATCTATTTCTAAGGCTACGTAAACTAAAAATATGATTGGACTTCAATCTTCAGTTATTGTTAAATTAGTAGTTATTACACTATCATCGTTACCAACGACGATTTTTAGAGCTTTTATAAAATAGAGTTATAGACTTCAATAAAATATGAGAAAATATATACAGCATGTAAATATATAACTATTTCCCCAATTTAGTAATAACCATTACTTACACTTTATAGGAAAAGGTTCTAAAGAAAAAAGCGAAAAATTTGTAGAGCTTTGAAATAAAAGATATGATGATAAACATCTTTGTTGACTCGTATGATTTACTTATATATACATGCACACCCCGCGTAAGCAATTAATGCTTTATGGAAGGGAACGTAAGGACAATACTTCGAATTACGAATAGAGGAAGTGGTGAGTTAGTAATAATTACAAATAATATTATATTCCGATGTACCAAATACGGAATATGTGTGCTATGATTTAGTTCAGTCCAAAACTTTAATCTAATTTTTTTAAGATAATGGGTTGCAGATATTTGAAAGATTTATCGAAACATCAATAGAGTGTTTATGATTGTTAAAAGTCCTCCGATGTTAATGATGCCAATCTCTTCACGGATACTTAAAATCTCAATATTAGACAAAGGAACTTTGTGGATTTTGCAGAAAAATGAACCAGCATAGGTAGCGATTCCTCCATAAGACAATACTGCTTAGAATTTTGGAACAGACTGCAGATTTTGGTGAAAATGTAAAGATATTTGTCAAATATACAAAGTCGAATGCGATGTAACGGGCATTATGTAATACGATAAAAATATTGGTTGCTCAACTCAATGTAAAAGTATCAAAGTTTAATATTAGCCGTCTGCGATAAAATAAAAAATAAAATGAATTACTTGAAAATAATTCTTTTCATTTGGAATGCAAGAATGAATATTTACAGAATAATTTAATAGGCTTACCTAAAGTATATAATCTTGAAAGAATTGGCGAGATTTCTCAGTATTAATTCTATAAAGTTTAATCATTTCTAAATCTATACTTTTTGGATTTGCTTAAAATGTTCCCTTCCTGTGCAAATATTTTATAACTCACCATCAGCAGCATAAGGAAGACACAGTTAATTGAGAATCTATAAAGTCAGCAAGCGCTTTCTACTCTGTGATTCTAAAACTTTGAAAATTTCACCCGGTAACAGTAATAGTTATTTGAAATCATTATAACTACTCGTATGTTTCATTTACCCTATATTATACTTTTCAATTACCTGACTTTCATACTAGCATTTATTTGGAAAATACTGAGTGAAAAACTGAAATATAATTCATTCTACACCAAGTACTGCCGAGCACTCCCTATTGTCTGTAGACGTGTGTTGGCATTCAGATATAAGTTCCAAAATGCAAACTCCTAATAGTATATCATAAAGATTATCGATTTCTTAAACAATCTTATAATATAATCTTAAAAAATATTTATTTTCCTGAATTTCTCTCAAAACAGTCGATTTGGATAGATAAATGAACATAATAAGATAAAATCGTTCTTCTTTAGAATAGAAGATAATAGAATCATTTTCTATTCATTTTTGCTGAATAAATTTCTCCATTAATGATATTACACAAATATACGTGGAAAATAATTGATTTCCTTAGTTAATTATACAGTTTGCTAAAGAGAGGAAAAAGAAGTTAAAAACGGTCTATCACTTCAACTCAAAGTAAGTGAACATTCACGTAAACGTACCTCATTCTTAATTTCATGCTTCCTTTTTTATTATTGCAATGTGTTCGAATAAACTCTAATGAACAAAGTGAAGAGTAAACTTATGCATTTTCTACATGATTTCTTCGGTTATCTTTTATGGCAAAATTATATTTATAGCTATCATTTTGTAAAATAAAATCTCAGTATGACTAATATTTGTAGATTTTAATTCATCGAAAACATTTCATTAGATTAGAATAATCTTAATTTAAATCCAGAGATTATTCATCTGCTTCTGTGTGAAACTTAAACTCATGATATTTAAAACTGATAAGTTTTTCAATTGATTTACTTCTCGTCAGTTAATCCAGAAAGTAGACTTTTTGGTGTAATATTTTTACGCATGATTTCCAGCTAAAAATGCTTGCTATGGTATAAATTCACAAATGGATTTCAAAATTACAGAGATTATAAAAGATGATGAAGTGTTTCATGTTCCATGAGAGCGTTAATACTTATCTAAAAAATTCTCTGCACTTGCAGTTTATATTGTAGCAATACAATCATACTCATTGTATGTGTGGCCATGATTATTTTAGTTCTTGCTGAAAAGCACAAAGGCTTTAGTTTGTAAGATAGAATCCGAAATTATTAAAATGAATACTGAGATAGATGTAGTTGCAGGCAAGTGCTCCAATAGCATTATCTCGTTTGGCGACGAAACAAAATTTCTGCCCTGAATTCCATCAAAAGCGCAGTCCGACACAGTGTAAATGGGAAGAAGAAAAACACGGAGTAACGGGAACCGAATACATTTGTTTGTTTGAGCGGAGAAATGAGCGTGTTAACATCGCGCACGCTTTTCACACGCACGATTGAGTTATATTTCACCTCCCAACGCGAGGGAGGCAAGTGGGAACAAGTAGTCAGCGTGCGTGAGGATGGTAAAAAACGACAAAAAATCTCGACGACTGGGTAATACGAAAAAACAAACAGCGCTAAACGTAAACAGTGAGGGAGAGACAGAGTGTCACGGAGTAGAAGGAAAGATACAGTTTAGAGAAAAAAATGTATGATAAAGGAGCGACAGCGTCTGGAGATAAAAATAAGAATCGAAAACAAGATGTATGAACTACAAAGGGGAGAAGCTGGTCGCGTCGGATGAGTTTAGATGTTCTTGTTCAAAGGAAAAGGGGTGGTTTCCAAAGTGCGATAAGTGGATGGAAGGAGAATATTTTGCGGAGTGAAAAAAGAATTCTTCGATGGAGAAGTTGTCAAGAGATGTCATGCTTATTTGTCCCTATGACGGGCCAAAAGAAGTGCATTCCATGGAGTGAGATATTTAAAACGCGGGGTTTTCTTACGATTAAACGTCTCGTATCTGGGAATATTTGTGATAGCGGATGATGCATTGCCGCTGCTTTGCAAGGAGAGAATGATTGAACGGGTCAATTTTTGTGGCTCCAAATTTTAAGGCTCGGATACGAACATTTCTGCTGTGGAGATAAGGCCAGACAGCTTTTGATGTCGCATGTTTCAAATCAAAATAATAACATAACTATATTACTGCTACCATTTTATTTCTTTAAAATAAATGGCACAATTATTCACGATATTAATTATTGTAGTTTAAGTTAAGAGGATAGGTATCTTTCATAGTTTTTATTACTTAAACTATCCCAGAGGAAGGAAATATGCAGGATTTTACAAATGACAATAATGATCGTTGTATATTTGCTGTTAAAGAAGGTCTCATTTGGAAATAATCGATTATATCAATTATGAAATAATTTGAAAACATAAGATTTAACTTAGTACAAATAGCCAATCGTATTGAGGGTTTTCAAAGCCGCTGTATTTTTTTCTCGCCGCAGCCATAAACTCTCATTCCGGTGGAGAAAATAATATTAGTTTGCGATTACATGCTAGAGTATATATATATATATATATAGGTTCAATACTTCCAACTTACCTTTTCTGATCTCAATAATAGATTTGGAACAAATATCTTTCATAACAATTCTATTAAGGGAGGCTCTCTCGGAATACAAACGCCATGATAATAGAAAATTATATAAATCCTGATACTCGTTAGAGTCATTCGAGTTTAATCATCATATTCATCAAACTTAATACGAAATGTTTGTTATTAATATAACATAAAAACTTTCTTTTTAAAATAAGTCAAATTATATGGGTTTCAATATATATAAAGGATAAATTATAAGGTAAAAATAGTTTATTTTTCTCTCTGAACTAGATTCTCCTTTTAGTTTGGTGTCTGTTTTTTAGATTTTGAAATTAATCTATGAGAAATTTAATCTGCTGAATATTTTGGAATATTTCTGAAATGGTTCTATTTGGATGAGATATTCAGTGTATTTTAAGTGTTTGGTAGTATTAAATAGTAATATTAAAGAGTGAAGGAGTAAAAACAGATAACATGCTACATTTACTAAATACATCTTTAAATTTCTATCCTAAAAAAGAAAAGAATATGCTTAGTATTTTTTATTTGAAACAGCTAGTACTTCTATTAAACTGTATTCTTCTGAGATTTATCTTGTGATTTAAGATATTTGCTCATTTTAATGCTGTTTTAGAGAAAGTTTTATGAAACGCCATTTAGTTAAAGTTCATCATATTTGTCATAACTACCATTGTTTGATTTATGTTAAACAGTATTGTTCAAATCAAACACAAAAGTAAACTCTCAATGTTAAAAATAATCAATGTTAAACAGAAGCGAAAAATTTAATTCCTTTCCTTATTAAAAAGAATCGTTTATTTAAAACATATTTATATGATTTATATTTAATATTTAAGAGCTAAATTGAAAAAAATAAAAAAACGGCAAACAGGAATTTTTGTGGTGTCACTGTAACCTCACTACAAGCAATATGAAAAAATCATTAAAGTATAATTATAAAATGATGGTATTGCAAAAATTGTAAACACTTCAGGGAAATTTTTCGGAAGTCATATGAATCGTTTAAAAGAGAGCAAAGAAATGTTTCTGTAGGTCTATAATGGTAGATTAAAGTGTAAAAATAGAATATCTAATTATGAGTGATAATGGGAAGTACATCTATGGTGAAACTTACTATCTTCGTTTGCACTTATACTTGTATAAACCAACACTTCCATACACAAGCGATCTTTTAAAAGTAAATATTTTTATTCAAATTTCAAAGGCAATAAAATAATGTTAAGAAATTATATTATATTCAATAATCAGATATAGAGTTGAAAAAGCAGGTACATTAATAATAGAAGAGTTCAGATGAGATTTAATTCGTAAGACTAGTGATAGGTAAATTTAAAAGATATTTTAATATTCTAAAAATAAAACAGAGGGTTTAATTAATTAAATGTGATATACAGAAAGATAATATAAAATAAATAAATAGTATTGATACAACCCTTCCATCTTCCCTATTAATACCTTTTATTAAAACTATTATTTATTAAAAAGTTTTTCCAGAAGATATCATAACGGTGAAATATCGATTGTGAAAATGAAATCCCTATGGAAGTTCCGTATTCTTTTTGAAGATGTCATTCAACAAAGTGACGCTTGTTCACTTTTATTATAGAAAAATTGTGTTAATGGCAAAAAGAGTGGATTACTAGATGAGAAATATATGAAGAATTTTTAAATAATAACAAATAGTGATCAAATTTGTATCCAAGAATAATGATTAAAATATTTGGAATATTCACACTAGTCTTAGAACTCTTCGAAAACCCCGAAAGAATAAAAATAATCTTGGTAAAGGAGATTAGAATTTCTTTATAATGGACACAATACGGAAAATATCAGCTTGGTGATTCAAACAAATTTGAGGTAAAAGGTTAGAAAAATATTGGTTAGAAGCGGGAACGTTGATAATAAAATCGATATTTATTAACAAAGTAAATAAAATAGATTGAAAAGAGAAGTTTTACATAATCTAAGAACCGTTACTAGGAAATCATAATTAGCTCTTACATGAGGAATACATCAAAATAGATACAGTTAAAATAGATGCTACAAGGGAAGGTGTAGGAAGTTCTCACGAAATCCATTCGGACATTTGCTGGAGCGTCTTCGGAAAGATCGTCCCGCGTCGAAATACCATCTCATTCCTTGGAAACACGTTCTGTTTACTTTTTGTCGTTTCCTCCTTGGACTACCAATCGTAAACTGCTGCGTAGGTTTTGCCACTACAGGATTAAACATTCGCCAAATAAAATCCGCCATATTCTTTGAGACTATGAAAAAGAATCTGCGGGAATAGAAGAAAAGATGCTCAAATATGTTTTTTACGGACCGTTCTGAATGATAAAACGCGTTCGAAATGAGTAAGGAGGATTCGACACAAGAAAATGGGAAAGAGCAGGTCTGGTTAGGGAATGAACGACGCAAAAAATAAAGGGGAAACTGGAAATGGACGAGAGAAAAAAACACCGTCGAAGATGGAGGAAGAAATATCCTTCATATGCTTCGTAAAGGGGGGAAGAAATTTAAGGGAAATGAATTGGTAAGGGGTTGTAAAAAAGGGGTGGTGAAGAGGAAGGGGGGAGTTTATATTGGAGGAGCGCGACCGGTGGACAATGGTGTGGAGAAAAACAGAAGATTTTTTCCCAAGGGAAACCCCAAAAAACAGATGGGTCTCTCGTTGGGATGACCATTGCGGAAATTGGGATGGCGTCATGAGGTCCGGACGCGAGATCCGCACAACAATAAGGAGATGAATTCAGGTGAAATTGCGTTTCTCTGAAGAACGAGACTTGTGTGGGACTGCAATATCAGAGGCGTAAAAAGTACTTCTATAATATATCGAAGACTATTATCTGGCTGAACAACAAATAGAAGATATTAAAATATTTGATATAAAGGAGCACACCATACGGTGTTACAAACTAGAAATCATTATTCAAACTCTCAATCTTCGTGCGTGTTTTGTGCTCGAATATTTGATAAAGGGATGAATACCTAATACTACTGAAAGCTTAAACATGTTACCGATTCACATCAGTCTTTGGACCGATGTATCTTATTTAATAGAAAATATCATTACCATACGTATAGCACCGCAATAAAGTCAGTCAGTCGATATCGAAGTAAATAAGGTCAATATGCTCCTGTCATTTATCAAATTATTTAAATACAATTCCTAGAAAAATGTCAATTCTTCAATATAACTTTGTTTTTCCGTAAAATTTGATTATTTTTCGATATAAACGATTACATTCAATACCAAAATTGTGAATTCTGAGAATCTTTACTTAATCTATTTGAGGAAATATTTTTTTCTCAATTATCATTGTATATTGAAAGTTGATTATCATATCTATTCTCATGAAAATTCTTTCGGCTTAAAATAATGAAAGATGTTCTAATATTATTCTTGAGAATTACTCTCTTATGTTTAATTACTCATAAACTCTGCGTTTCCAAAAAAGTAAATGGATGAGCATTACATGAGCTTCAAAATGATCTGTATTTGTGGAAAAATGACTGCAGTTTATAGAAACATACTAATAAAGTGATTCGTATTATAGTTATACTTAAGCTATCACTAATAGTTTAATTTCATGAAATATTTAATGATTGTAACAGAAGTGAATGGAACTATTTTGATATACCTTGGTTTTCTAAATAGTTTTCGACATTTCTTCATTTTTTGACACGTTTTCAAAAATTTCTGAAAATATTCTGAAGTTTTCTGAGAACACTGGGGTTAAAAATTTTCCAGATTATCCTCTTATTTTCTGAATTTATATATTTTGAGTTGGAAAGAAATCAACAATCAAATATATTTGAAAATTACAATCGTAATACTCGAAGGCTTAATTTTAGGATTTGCTGATGACCTTTGATAATTTTGTCTGCCAAAATTTTCCATTTTCAATTCTTGGTCAGTTAAAAGTTTACCCAATCCGTTTTTCCAATTAAGCTCTCCGGAAGGTGTGAGAGAATGGTGGAAAATAAAATGAGGCAGAAGAAGGATTTCCCGGATATTTCTCATAACGTTGACATCATTATTTCTCGACTTAATTTCTTCTCCGACGGCATTCTTATTTTTGGCCTTTTAAAAATCTGCTTTCTCTCGAATACCACTGAGTTATGGCATTAAAACCTCGCTGCAGTTCGTGATGAGGAATCTTTTGGAGCCATAAAAGAGAGTGGTTTTGGAGAGACTCCGGAAATATATACATCTCATTTATCTCTGTAATTTTACGAGGCCACGACTCCAAAATACTTCCGATCGCCTCTCTTCATCTTTGAACGAATTCTCTCACCTTTGCGAGAGATAATCCACCCCGTGTCTACCCTTCTTCGAAAAATTAATAATATAATGTGCATGCAACATTTACTTAGGATCTGCATATTTCCGGCAGATATGGGACAACTAGCTAACATGCACGGGATTTCACGGAGAGAATTTCGTCCTTGGCAATATTATCCTCTCTTAATATCATGGCTCCCACATTTGGAGGACGAAGTCGCGCTGTCCCAAGTGAATATTCTCTCACGTGCGCTTATGAAATTAAAGTATCGAATTTCTTTCCACGCATATTCTGCGAATTGCACATTTTGATAGCCGTTTAAAGAGAGGGCACGAAGGAGTGGAAAAGCTCATAAATTCGGTGTCTCGTTGACACGCACTCCCGACACGCAATCGTCCATGCACGCAACTTTCCATCGGTTTCAATCTTTTTGTTTCAAACACCTCCTTTCACTATCACTCGTTTCCCTGAATCTAATTCTTAACCTATTTTCGTGTTTCCTTTTCTTTACGAAGAAAATTATAATCTAAAAAAATTTCTACGAACAGATCATACTTTAATAATGATGCAGGGTAAAATCATTTCACTATTTTCTTCTTAATGAAAATTTATTCCATTATAAACTCCAAACATGCATACATTATTGCTTTATTAATATTATATGACACCTACTTTTGCTGAATGTTTGGCGCTAGGTTAAATGAAAACTACCATTGTTCCTACAACTCTCAGTTAAAACCATCTTTATGGTATAGCATAGAAATATACGAATATTGTGCATGAATATATTCTAGATTAATTTATATATTTTTGGAGAGAGGGCTGTATTCTGTCCCTAATGAATTCCACATTTCTAAATAGCTGCATTAGAGAACGCTTCGATAGAAAATGGATGAACGGATGCATTTGAAAGTTCTGCAGGAAAGACGAGATTTTCTCCAAAATAAATTAACATTTCCAAAATGACTGTTGATACAGAAAATGAATATTCCGAAGGGAAACTCAAACCCTTCGCCTCACGAAAAAATAATAAATTCCAATTTTATCGGGAAATTTAATGCGGTCTTTGCCTTTTTCACTCCTAAGATTGTGTATACAATCATGTTTATGGAGGGAATTTATCTTTCTCACGCTGTAGGAAAGCGATATTGCCATATATCACATTTATATTATATTCTTTAAACCTTTTTATGGAGCATTTTTGGGAAAATTAAACCGTGGCGATTAATGAAAGAATTTCTTTGAAATCTGAGAGCAATAAATTTTTCTTTGTGACCCTAATAAATACTCTATCTTTTTGATCACTTTGCCCTGTTAAAATCAAGCACGTTCACTTTGATTTTAAAGCGGTCTTTATTCACCAAGAGCTTGAAAATACTATATATTCTATTTGCTAAACTCAATAAAAGCGAATGGAAGGAAAATTATTTCAAATATTAAACTGTACAGAGTAAATAAAGAGAAAAAAAAATCATTCCTGTGTTTAAATAAATATTCCATCTTAATGCCTAGAAAAATTATGAAATGTGGTTTTCGTTGCGTCAATAACCAATTTTTTTTGGGAAACTATCAAAATTGAATCCTTTTTAGAATACGAAGCACTGCAAGAATACTCAACTTGATAAATCACATGATTTAGTTCGCGGTTCGATTCCAGCTAATGCTTCTTGAAGCAAATTTATAATGAATATTAATAATTGCTTTAAATTAGCTATTATTTAATTAATGAGTTATAAAATATTGATATGAATTTATTTTATTCACCCCACTAGAGAAAACTCCATTCCATTTCGCCTAGTTAGATTAAATATTTATATAAATATTTTTCTAATTAATTATAATATGTTCAATTATCATATCATTTATTCAATATTTCATAACTTCCTTTTAGTTGATCGTTGTAATTTTCAGTTAGAATATCAAATATATTTAAAGATTTTCTATTATTGTGTGCTGCATATTTTCTTATTTTTCTTAGGAATACGTGAAAAATGAAGCATTAGTTATTTACTAAGGTTCTTTTGAACTTCAAGAGTCATTATTAGGGAGACCTCTTGTAGGACAAGTGTTTAATTCCATGTGACCTATGTAAAAACAGCTCTCTCCAACCAAATTTCTTCATCATGATTTATACAAGTATAATTACTGTTTTTACAAGAAAGGTATTGTACTGCTTATAAAATGAATTTAATCTTATGTAAAGAACTTAATATCCAAATATGATATCACAAAAACCTAATTAATAAATGAATAATTAAATATATTCCGAACTAACAAAATATAATGGCCACATCGGTCTTATTTGAAGTAATACGATAGAAACACTTTCGCAATATGAGCTATTTTGAACATTCATTTTTTGATAATTCTATGGTGCCTGAAATTCCTATGAGTAATTTAACTAAAATTAAGAATAATCTTTAATATTGTTTGCAATTTCAGAAAATTATGAGGATAACTTTGAAAAGCAACGTCATTCCTTACAGACTCTAATCCTAAGCTACATAAGATGAGTTTGAAGTTTGAAGAAATCAAGAAAATCTCTGATCAGTTACTTAGGAATGAGTATTTTAGAATGAAGTTTAGATGTTTTAATTTATTATCAAGTGTCTACGCCATTCTTTTTCAGTTTTAAGGCTGATTTAATCAATTTTGAAAATTAATATCATGTTTACTTTATGAAATTAAAATACTCCTCTGCAAAAATAATTGGAGGAGAAAGACAAATTAAGATGGTGGCAATTAAGAGTCGGATCCCAATAAAGGAAGGAAATTGAATTTCCACATGAGTGGACTCGCTAAAGTGATAGAATCATTCGGAATTTCTTTCGTATAAATCGCCAATGAGGCATTTACGGAGAATCTTTTCATTCTTCGAAATTCCAAATATCCATTATCACTTCAAAGTCAAGGTTCAGAAAGAAGGGGATGAGACATAGATGAATTTTTCATTATCTAAAAAAGAAGGAAAAACATTAGAGACTTAAACGCTTGACTTTTTACAAAGCATTTATGTACTGTGCAGTAAACTCCAAAAGTAAAGAAATTGCACTTTAGGAAACTTGGACGCTGTGTGAGCAACAGCAGTTTTCTCACTTTCACTTCGAGTCTATATTGGCAGCAAAAGTGGAGAAGGAAAAGAAAAACGAAATCCCTGAGGATTTAGTGGTAAAAAAGAAGGCCACCCTATTTTTGAGTGTATCCATTGAATTATTCATTCCGATATGCGCTATTCGAATTCTTCTTTTATGCTATTGCTGAATGAAAGTAGACAGGAAAAAAGCAGAAATAAATTAAAAGAAGAAAGTAATAAACATCGAATTCAAAATCCCAATTTCAATTTAAACAGCGTTTAATTTTATAATTGTATGCGAATTTCATTATATTTTGCAATTCAACCAAAATATGAAATTGTATCACTACGCTTAGTGAAATAATAGCTTTTAAAAATGAGGGTATTTCAATATTCAAATGATTTCTTACGGATTCACATATTTTTACGGTGAACAAGTTACTTTCGGTGTCATTAGATATTGGAAACATTTATAGGCTTTGGTGTATATCTTAAATTTTCTTTTAAAGTATATAAATATATATATATAATCAATGCTAAAGTATTGATGAGATGAAAGTAACGCATAACTGAACAACGCACTGTTATACGTAAGCCCATTTGATAATATGGCTAACTTTGTATTATTACTTTCTTAACCTTTTACTTACTATCACCAAAACTAGTGCATACCTTATTTCGCTTTCTCGTGTGCTTTTCTTCGATCGCACCGTATTTTCCTTCCGAATCCAGTTTTCGTCTCTCGACACAATGTCTTGGTTTAATGAGACCGTCCTTTGTCCTTTTATATTGCTATATTTTCCACTCTCTTGCCTCATATTCTTGCATTCATTATCACTTCCTTCCCTTTCTGCTCATCATTCTCTCAACTCATCAACTCCATTCCAACCCTCAACCATTTTTCTTAGTTCCTGAGCATCCCTTATCTTTTTCTTACACGTTTCTTACATTTTCATTAGCCTTAATTCAGACGAAATATCTAGTTTTCGCAAAGTGTTTTATGAAAACCTCTTTTTTCTGACGTTTGAACACGAAGCATTAAATCACGGAAAAATGAGTAGTAGCATCGGAGAAGTTATATGTATCTCTTTCTGTGTAGAATAAATTAACAAGGATAATGGAAAGTCATTACGATACAAAGATTATAAATAAATGATTGACCAAGAATATTCTAATTATAACATTGAGTATAATACACTGCGCATTAAATTTGTACACTTCTAACATTAGGGAAGGCATCGCCTCCGTTTACCCCATCTTTTTCTCTCTATTCTCGTTTACACTACCATCATCTACTTGCATTCTCTCCTCATCAGAGCCCTTCTAAGTCCTTAATGGTTTCCTCACCTTCGTTTCGCAATACGTAACATCTCACTTAAGGATAGCCATGGTCTCAAATATCATTCAGGCTTTAATCCTTAGCGCACACAATTTCGCATTTCCTTTCTGCGAACCCCTCGTCTCCTTTCTCATTACCTCCGGCGAATAAACATTCCCTCTCCAAATTTATTTGACACCTTCCATTCCAGGAATGTCCCCATAGAAGGTTTTCGTCGTACAGTTGAAAGCTCCCTTCTAACGATCTCTTAACGCGACACACGTCGTAACAGGTGTCTCAGGGACTGTACTTCGCTCTCTCAGAGTTAGAATCTAACTAAATCTTTGTTTAATGCGTATTTTAAATCCATCTGCGCCATAACGATAGAATTATTCGACGTAAATGAGAAAAATGTGCCTCGGCCGCTATCCATCACTCTGCTTGTACGCGCTGAAATGATTTATGCGAAAACGATGCATCAAGGAAGATACAATGAAGATTAATTGTCGAGTCGTTGAATTCATCAAGAGAATGAAATTTTCATAATCCTCATGACTTCAGACGGGTACACATGATATTGATTGGACAAGCAAAGTTAGCTGTGGATGATGGTAGAGCTAAAAATATTCCGATTTAAGCCATGATTCCCATTCTACCACTTTTGGTTGTGTAAAAGTAATCATTGAGATACAAATTGAAATATAAATATACCGCGAAAACAAGTTTATTTCTTAACTTAGATATGTGTTCATGGCATGAATAAATTTATAATTTGCAGTATATTAAAACAAGGAATAGGGTTACTCATTAAAAATCAAATAATTTCGGAACGATTAGATCCAAGATCCAGCAACGATCCAAGACGTTAATAATTTGATCGGAAAAATTTTGTTCTAGATCAGGTCTTTTGCGTGGAGTACAGCGATTCTCAAAACATAAACATACCATAAGTAGCGTAAAACGGACGTATTTTGAAATTCATCAACTTTATCATAACATGCTAAAATGAGAAAAAATCTTCAAAGATTAAAATAATGAAATTAGAGTATTTACAGGCATTACTAAAAAAATCTGAATTTCATTTGGTTTATATAATTGAAAATCAAGTAATACTTGGATATAAATTCCAGTTCAATTACTCGGGAACATCTTGAACGAGATAATAAGAATTCCAGGAAAGGGAATTTAATTTCATTAATGTCCAGGGACAAGGGATTCAAAGTAGGAGATCTAGCATTTGAATATCCATTAAATTACGTTCTTACCTGTCCGAGACGGCTTCATTTTTTTCACAAATTACCAAAAGTGAAGTAGCCTTTGAAGTCATGCAGCGAACAAGAAATACGAAAAATGAGACCAAATCAGCTCTACAAAAGATTCGTAGAATAAATAAAAACTGGAGATGCAATCAAGTTTTCCTTGCTGCACCCTATACGAATCTAATCCCGTGAAATCCTCTTCATTTTCTTCCCAATCTCCTTCTTATTTACCACCCTTCCTCTTAAACCCTCCTCCATTACCTTTATCCCTTTCTCGCCTTCTCGTTAGCGACCCCATTTAATTCCCTTCTTTTGTCTGACCCATTCTTTGTACCGTTCTCCGCCTAATTACTCCACCCACCACTCGTTCGACACATGCCGAATGATCATCGCTGGCGGTAGCTTAGTTTCCCGTTTTTGCCCTTTCGCAAAGACCGTAAAATTTTACTGGAGTCGCTATTCGGAAGCCGTAAAAAACCCTCCGTTAATTGAGGGGCACTTTGAAACGCTGTGGAAAATGACCGATTCAAAAGTTGTAAACGATGTTCGAAGGTTTGAACATATCGGCTCGATAAATGAGGTGATTGCGATGAAAGTGTATCGGTGAGTAAAGTCAGGGGAACTAATTTAATGCCAGTAAAAGTATCCTAATTTCGATTCATGTTCCACCGCAAACCTGGTGAATAAGTCAAAAGTATTCAAAAGGAAGAGAAAAAAGATAAATGGATACACTTTTGTCAGTGTTTGAACATTAAAACTTTCTAAGGGATGTCTTTTCAATATATTCTTAAATTTAAATCATAATTAAATTTAAAATAATACTATTTTGATATAAATATAAATTTATATAAAATGTATTTCAAGACGATGCCTGGCACTATAATCTTGTCCATCTTTCATAAGTTGTTCTTCATTTTCAAATTTCCATCACCTAAGGAAGATAAATTTAATTGACTGAATCTAAAACTAATTTTAAAATCTTCAAATAATAAATTGAACAATCCATGACTATAGTTCCATTTTGTTTTGAATAATAAATAACAATAAACAAACGATAAAAATTTCTCAAGCTCCTATTTCATGCTCAACGTGTTAAGGATGGCAGAATATTTGAGAAGAACGCATTTCACGAAAAAGAATAGAAAGATTGAGATATACCAACTGGAAGCTCCATTCAACACAGGTTAACTCGCAACCGAATGCGTGTGCATGAGAACGCGTGTGTACTAACGCACGGTACACAATGAACGAAAGTGCAGTAAAAGCCATTCCGCAGAGAATCTCATCTCCTTCAATTCTCACCATTCACTCGCAAATGGAGACATTGCCGTCGAACGCACAATAGAGAATTTGAATCGTTCCCAAAATCCCAGGCAACATACACAAAGTATGCTTTCTCTCTTAGCCTATCTCTCGTTTCCAGGGCATTTCTCCGCCTCTGGATTCCATCCCAACGCCACCTTTTGTCATCTCTGTGAAAACCCATCGCAACAATCCTCCCATTGTTGGAGTGTGTCCGTGCGGTCGCCTCCCTCACTAGGGGTCGGCCACGTCCATACGTACGATGAACACGGTTGAGACGATTGCGAAGACAATTAAGGAGGATTGGTTGGAAGGAAAAGGGGCTGCCAAATGATCTCGTTCACCACAGTGTTGATGAGTTTCCTTTCTCTTCACATTCATTTTTCACACTATTTCAAAGGGATTTCAATTCGCCGACAGAAATCAGGGGCGAATGCGTAACCAAAGTGGATGAATTGCATTCAGAAGTTCCAGTACTTTTCACAGGTTCGGACAACAATTACTAAGAAAATATACTCTCAATACTAGAGCGTTAGAAATCTAAATATATCATATTAAGATTTCTATCGCTCTAGTATTTCTATCGCAACATTACATCAATTAGAATATTTTTCAAATTTTTAACAGTTCTAACTAAATCGCATTACGTTCTTAGAAATTGCTTCCATTCTCTTAGTAAGTAAAAATATTCCTTGTTGAATTCTAATAAACTTGCAATACACTACCTTGTCGGTAAATCGAAATTGTAGCAACCGGTTGAAAAAGGATTCGTGTGTAAACTTCCACTTAATATAATAATAAGATTTATACATCGATATATATACAGATACTAATTTGACAGCTAATTATATTAAATACAATCTAATATCCGAAAACGTTAAACAACTATTATAAAGAATCTCTTTTCCCTTCACTCATAGTTCTACACTGCAAATCTATAATGAAGAGGAAGTCTTTTACCTCCTTTTAGCGACATTCAAAATAAACCCATTTCCTCCTATAACGACATGATCGCCGCGATTTCAATATTTCTTATTCCTCTTCAATCTAAACGCAGTCACATTTCTCAGACTGCACAATCCCACCTTAAATGGGTTCACGAATAACGACCGAATGCTCCAGTAGCGATTCAATCCCTGCCACATCTACCTGACGGTCAAATATCTCGCATGGCCTAAGGCATTCAAACACAAAGGTCCACGAAGCTATTTCTTGCAGCAAGTGCTCTTCGCACAGACCCCATCCATAGCTCTCCTTCTTCTATTGTTGGTGGGAAATCGAGAGTGGCCCTCCCGCGGTGACGTGGGTCTGCATGCATTCTCCGAATCGCATGTCGCCGAGCACTAAATATTCCAAGGAGGGCGTAGCACACGATGCGAAACTATCCTCTTCTGAGCGCTTAACTTACGAAGCACAACATACTTAAAAAGCAGCTTCGATTATTACATTCCAGTTTCTTTTTTGGGAAGCACATTTCGCAACTTTACCAATATTTCAGTACAGTAACGAATTAATCCATTTGTCCGTAAATTAATCCGTAAATTTTTCGTAATATATTCAAGTCAAAAATCTTAAATGTATCCTTTTAAACTATAATTACGTACAACGGATGAAAATTGGAATATTATATTATTTATTAAAATTATATTACGTTTAACATCATGCATCTCACCTAAGCTTAATAAGCTCCCAAGTACCATAAATAATACCGCTTCTAAAGGCAAAATCTTATGAAATAGATGTTGATTTCGATCCATAAATGATAGAATAATTAAGGTTTCTTACGATATTTTAAGTATATCCGTTTTTAACCCTTTTTTCAGATGTTTTAACTCATTAAATATTTCAAATGGTAAAACGAATACGATAAATTATTGTGTACATGCATTCTTTAGACCGGGATCTAGGTTCTACTTGGATATTATTCTTAAAATTGTATTATAACGGGAATAGGAAAATCATCTTTGTAATATTTATGTATCTCCATTGCAGGTAAACATGTGGTCTGTAAGTGATATGTGTTCGATAGCAGGATTAAGATGGTGAGAGGGCGTCGAGAACCATCGCAAACAGACACGAAACCCTTAAGAGGCAAAAAAATGAAACACTTCATTACGGTCGTTCGATTAAAACTTCATATTTCTAGAAACGGGCGCGAGAGGGAGAATCGCATTCCGTGATCCTATGTTATAAAATCAGAAAACGGCAATTGAGTGCTAGGATTCGCGGACCATGGTTTCCAGATATCCTTGAGAGCTTTGATTCACGAGTTTAAATTTCAATGCTTTGTACGTTATAATCGACGGACTTGAATGCGGGAATTAGGCATCGTTAAAATCGAAGTTTATTGGTGTTCCACTCTCGAAATAGTATTTTGATCCATAGCTTATATGGTTCTCTTTCTCATATGATTAAAGGAAAAGCTTAAAAAGCATGTACTAATATTGCATATCAAATTCAACGAGTAATTATCTTCCAGTTTTCAAAAATAGTTACACGTAAGAATATCAAAACATATCTCTGTAATGTTTACAATAATGATAAAGATAGGATTAATTTAGCTTGATGTATTTTATACTAATGATCTATTCTAACGATCTATTCTATACTAAGATATCTTTGAGAGAATATGCAATTGAATAATATATTATTTAAATACTTTCTCGGAACGATTCACTAAGAAAATATAATCCATAGCACCTCCAAGATTTATGAAATCTATATTTCAACCTGTGAAATATTACTACTTTCAAGATGTCACTTTAAACTAAACATCGTTCTTTTGATGGAGACATGTGCAGGTTATATATATATATATATATATATATATATATATATATAACCTGCAAATACCTATATATATAACCTATACATCTCTTATGTATATATAAGAGATTTATATATAAAGGAAGAGACTTAAAAAGCATGAAAACCTATCGAAGATCGAAAGAAAATTATCAATTGGAACACAAATAATATATAAAGATTAATTATAATTAATTTACTGTTTTGGTTTTTATTTAGCGAAAATATTAGTTAACTTCGGAACTTAAAATTAAATCTGCCTCAGTCAAATTTATTTCCCTTTGTGTACGACCGCCGATTTTATATCATGACTCGCATAGTCATTAATCGCACCAGATGGATGTCGCAATGACTCAAAACTCTTAACTAACGCCGAAATTTAATTTCCGACCCTCAAATCTTAAATATGTCTAACGCACCGCATTCTTATCTCTTAATCTTTTTCGCTCTCATGGAATCGCATGTAAATAATGCTGAAATATTAGACGAGATTAATGAGAATCGCGGGCATTAAATCAACCATTCTCTCGGAATGACAAAGTGTGTGTATGAACCCTCCGCACGTACGCAATTGTGTCCAAAGAACAAAAAATGTGGCGATGGCGAGATACGGCAGAATCAATTAAAAACCTCAGATAGGAAATGTCCCGCGTCACATGAAGCGAGTCCGAAAATTAGTCGACGTGAATTTATGAAACGCACGTCCGATGAAAAAATAAACCAACAAACGATCCCACAAAAGAAGGAAGTCTTAACCTTATCGCTCGATGTTTAAAAGAGAGAGAACCCGTGAGCATGAGTGTCGTTTATATTTACTCAAAAGCGGAAATGAGAAGTGAAACCCTGTAAGGAAAGTACAACGCTACGGTGATGAATAGCGCTATTTTACATATTGTTTTTTTCTCGAAAAGAATGCAAATACGCCTCGAATTCGACGGGAGTACCGAACTTATCAAAAACGCTTTCGCTCGGGCGAAACCAATGCGAGGCGATTAATCATAGGAGTTCGGGGGGAGGAGGTTGGTTTTAGAGTCAGAATTATAACATGGGCTAAGAGTCTTTCGGTGGCGTGCTGTTTGGACCATGCGCCTTCACCTCGTTGGCAAAGGACATGAATCAGATAGCAAAGTCGGAAGTCGCGCCCGATATATATTACTTTCTGGGCATAAGGGGTCTTTTGGAGAGAAGGAAAGGGGTTGGAAAAACAGCCCAAGTTCACGAGGTGTATCGCGAGTGCAATATAAAGTCCCCTTGACAGGGATGATACTTGGAAATAAATGAGACATTGAGTGGTTTATTTCCCGTACGAAAAATGTCGATAGGTATTGTGGCCGCAGTACTTCAAGGCTGCGGTTTGATGAACGATATTTATGATATCCCTCGGATAGATTATCCAAGAGTCACGATCCCATGATTTATTCCGTTCTTTTCATAAGATTCACCGAGGTACATTACGTAATCATTTCATACGGAGATAGTTAAAACGTTTCTTGGTTTAAATGTTCGTAAATTGAGATACTTGCCAACGTATATTTTTCCTTCCTTACAAAAAATTTTTTATTCATTTAATTTCTTATAATTTTATTGATTCGATCAAATCAGCAAATTTTCTAATATAAGTGAATTTTCCAAGTCGCAGAGATAAGTTGTAGTGTATATGGATTTTATTCGACTCTAAGAAATTAATTTCTTTCTTCCATTCGTTTGCAATAACATCTTGAGACTTAATATCCATCATCATATTCACTAAGAACAAATTCAGAAATGATTAAACAAAATGCTTGTGATATCCTTGCTTTGTTTGTGCATACCGTGCAACAAAAAATGATGATTCGTGCAAATATGGAACATTTTCTATCATGTTTGAAGGGAACCTTCTTTATCATCTAAGAGGATCGACCTGAATGCATAATAGAATTACGACGGGAGAAAATTTATCAAGTACCCAAGAACTTTAGTACCGAAGAAGACTCAATGATAAGAGTGAGCCAAAGGTTTTAACAAATCATCCTCTTCTATCTTAAGTAAATATCGAAGCTGACTTTCTGGAGAAGTAACTGTTGATGACGACGATGAAAAGGAGAAGAAATCGGAAGTGTGGGAGACCCCGCATGGGGAAGTGGGTGGTCAAAGGAGATGGGAAAGTAAAGAATAGAAGTTCCCTCGGTGAATTGGGGGAGAGCGTCCGGTTTCTCATGGACGTCCATTGGCCGTTTCCACCGGACACTGGAAGCGGAAGTCGGTAGACGAAGCGGACGTGGCCCTGCGATGCGGGATTGGCCCAAAAAATAAAAGGGAAGGGGTGCGCCAAAGAAAAGAGATCTCAACGCGGTCACGCCATTAATTTCCCGTATCTGTCGAAGTCTCTTTCCCCAAACCTGTCACGGTGCTTTGATTTAGCCTCCCCCGTTCTGTCACATTATCTCCGTCGACTCCTTTTAAGCCTTCCTCAGTTGTGATTTCCGAGTCATCAACAACGCCGCTTCAATTGCATGGGAGAGCACAGTTTCATCAGAAAACCTTAATGGAAATCGAATTGAGCGCCTGCGACAAGATTAAAGGGGATTTTCTATATGACCTTCAGAAATGCTGAGTCGGTAATTTGCCAATATATCTCTCCGAATCACCGATCGAACGACTACTCGAATGAATTCACAATGATCCAAATGAAATGTTAACCGGTCGGCTGAACTACTTTTATATTATCGAACCTTGTAAATCTCAGGTAAAGGTCTTATAAATTGAAAATTACGCATTTTTAACGAGTTCCCTGTTACGCTTATACACGTATTATATTAGAAATCAGCAAGAAAAAGGGCACATTTGGAAAGGAACATCTAAAAGATCATTAAAGATAATAAAAATAAGAGAATAAGATACTTATTTGGTTAAGAAAATTAAGGAGCACAAATAAATATCTTAAAGATAAAAGAGTTTTTCTTTTTCCATGCTGCTAATGTAAGCATACAATAAATACGTATACATTAAACCTTAAGCTATCAGCACCAATTATTTTCATTTGGCTCTAACATTCTATACATCACGCATTCTCATGAAGTTCCACGAAAGGGAATATTTATCCATGAGATTTACTGTATTTAGACATAAGTAGTAAAGTGTAGCTATAGCACAGCCCTATTTTCAACGTAAGAGTGCATGGAAATTGCATGCAGTGAAAATAGTGATTCAATTTTAAAGTCAGAAAATAAGAAAATGTTTCAAGTTTAATTATTTCCTTTCATGAAATATTTGTACTATTCCTATCTTGCATCTGAAGTATCATCCTTTTTGTCAGATTATTTAAAGACGGTCCTTGGACTCGAATATCACACGAAAAAACTTTTGCTAACATCCGGGGTCATCAGGACGACGGCGTAAAATACAGCCATTTCACCCGAGGGTCATCCTTCTTGAACGCTGTTATTTACACGGAATTCGTCACCTGAGTAACGGTAAAGTGTGTAAATCCTTTTCGGTTTATCCAAACACCGGACACGAGGACAACCATTGGATTTACTCCTCGTGGGAGTAATTCATTGTCGAGAAAATCCTACTTATTCCCCGGAAACGTTACATTTCACCGTAACATGTTACGCCGTATCCTTCGCACTCCATCGTCTAGGGCAGACCCGAAAAGTGCATTCATTACGTGCGAAACAGATAAAGCGATGAAAAGCAGTCGCGATGAGAGTTACGGTTTGCGAAGAGTCGGGGAAATCAACGAGTGGTAGACTTCTTTACGCAAAGTTCCCCTCCACGTCCGAAGAGCGGTCCAGATCCCATAAATCGGTTTATCTCCGCAAAGCTGATTTACAGGGGATTCGGCTTGATTTAGGACGGGCTTCCGAGACCGCGGGCGGACCTTGCAGTGTGGGGGGATCTATTCACATCCACCCTCAGCGTGCGCCACCCGTACATCTTCCTCTATATCTCTGTGCAGCGACCGCCATTTAAAACAAGGCCATTTGAATGGTGTCCTCCCTCAGCACGCGTTCGCCCACCGGTGCTTTTTTCAAAAGATGCGTGCGACACAAAGATTAGCGACTTTGGGTTGAAGACTCCCACGGCATTCTGAAATGGGATTATGGTTTGGAACAAAAGATCGGTTCGAGATATTTATGAGAAGTAAACGATCCGCCTTGTAATGGAAGCCTAACATTTGCATAATACTAAACTCGAGCTCAAAAACTCTGAAGTATTTTGTTACCTTTATTATTACTTACACGGTTGAATAATCATCAGCCTTAGGAAAAAGTTAAAAAATAGTTGAATATGGTTTTCTACACGATCTTTATTTCGATAGAATGGTAAATTTTTTATCAAAGACCGCTACACTTTCTGGACTATTACAGTGTGGTTCCACTTTTAACAGCCGACGTTCACTAACATCCACACCGTTAGATGAAAATTTCCTCCTCAGCCGGGATTTGAACCCGGGACCTTATCATTAATAGATTAGCATACTAACCACTCTGAAACATCTTCCGTACTATTAACTACGTTACTTGGGGTGATCTGATTAATCACCTTGTATATTAAAAATTATCGTGAACCGTAAATGTTTTAAATATTTTAACGTTAAATGTTTTATATTCATTGAATATGTTCCTTCGATCTAAACGACATTTTTAGACATAATCGACTCAATGAGAATACCTAATGGATCTTCGGATTTCATACAAATTTAAATTTTATTGAGTGTTAATTAGATCATGGTGACGTTAGTAAACGTTTATTTGTAATAGGTAAATAAGAGTAAATGCTTAAAGCATTCGAACAATTGTAAAATTGTCGAAATGTTAAAAAAAATATATTAAAATGTTATATTTAATATTTCAGTTTCTGTTGCGTTGCTAAGAGAATTTACAGCTTTATCAATCTCTAGAAACAGTTTTCTAGAAATACTTTAATTAAGATTAATTTTCTTTTTTACCTTAGCAATTCAATGATCTTGCTCTTTTTCTAAACTCACTAATGATTATTTATTCGCCAACATGTTTGGTATGTATAATAGATATACTTACAAGTAATTGGTTAATACTGAATAAAAGCAAAATTCAAATACACACATTTTTTTGAGATATAATGATATCCTTAAAAAGTATGAGCTTAGGTAAGCATTAAAGCCATGAGATGGTATAGTCAACGTAAGATTTAATTAGCAGTATTCGAGATATTATTAACAAACCTCATTTCAGAACGATACATTCTCAAAACTTGTAGAGAATACCTTCAAGCTTCCATTAAAGAATCAGAATGATTACATAAAGCATTTGTTTCACAATCACCGCTACTTTTATCTATAGCCCTCAAGATATTAGGCTTCAGTATTTCTATTTCAGTTATATATTTTAGTGTTTCAATTATACCCGGTTTCGATTCGGTGCACAGAAATTACTTTTACAGCGTAGAAGCTGCAAAGATCTAGATAAAGCTTTTATTTTTCTCAAATTACAATATTGCATGAGAATATCTAAATCTCAGTAGAAATTACTCTTCTGTCATTCAGAGAGTGTACATAACTAAGTACATTTTACTTTTTTAGGAAAACTGAGGTGAAAAAATCTTCTGTACACAATGTTGAACATAGCGAATAGCCATTCATAATTCTTCAAAGCGTTAACTCTAAAAGACAATAATTACTACATGTTCCCCCATTGATATCCGTAAAAAAGGCCACCAGCAATGCTTTTGATATTTGAGATTATCCCGAATATTTGGCCTTCGCACACAAGTGGGGATTTCTCGTGGCATGATTGTTATGCCTGGATTTGTATGGCAGTAAATCCCTCAAGTACCACACCCCTACCGTGTATGGGGAGCGGCCCGCACGCACGCACTTACCGGAGTTTAATTCGCTTTTCCAACTCCGACATTTCGATCCCTGCGATCCCCATTCACCGATGCACCTCTTCATAAGTGCCCCCGTTTCGAGGGATTTACTTGTACAAGAGTTTTCGCTCTTCCTCATTACGGGAGATTTTTACGATGCATTCAACAACTATCGCATAGAACGTGCACACGCGTCTCTCTCCGGGGATTACGCGCCCCTTGCAACGCAGCGCCAATTACTCGCGGCTTGTTTTTCCCTTGATAAGTCCATCACAAGGACGAAATTTTTTACGCATCGTGCCTCTGTTAGGCCCATGGAAAGAATCCTACCTGAGCCGATGACGACATGTTCTCATCCCGGAGCTCATCATTTGGTGCGAGGCTCATCCTAAAACCTCCCTTCATCACAATCGTAATTGGTAGACCTTTGCGACGACGCCGCAGATATCCGATCTGAATTTATGACTCACATTCTAAGCAAAAGTAGTAGGAACTCTTTACTACCTTTCCTTCTTTTTTCTAATTCAAAACATTCGGAATAGATAAATTCTGATGTTCACATTGAATTCGATAAGTAGCAAAATGAGCATTCGAAAGTGAATCTACTGTACATGAGCAAAGCGATGTGAAGTGCGGTGATATCACGAATACTTCCATTATGATTGACATTTCAACCGCAACTGATGTGGCTACTTATAAGTCAGTTCTCTTGTTTATACGATAAGGGATAAACGAAGAAGGAAAATCATGGAATATGATATAGATACGGAACAAGTATATATTAAGCATTTTCATTTTGGCATGTGAATTAAAACTCTTGGTATCATTCAATTGGAAGATTTGAAATTCCCAAAATTAGAAAATCGAGAGCTATTAAAAGTAATCAGGATATTTTTTCTCGATTATTCGAACTTGAAGGTCCAATTAGAATGATCATATATCGTAAATTTTCAACGTATAAAATATTTAATTTTGGGAATTTACAACAGCAAAGCGGATCTTACACATTCTAATAAAAGATTTTTTTAAACCGCCTTTGCCTATATTAAAATTGAACCAACAGGCGATAAATTTGATCCTATACCCTTCCCGCACCCGCACGTTGTCTCCATAACCAATGCTACTTGATACTAGGTTTCCATACCTGCATGACATCGATCTGTAAGCATCGATTCTTGAATGTCAGAGCTTCGAAATGAAATATCGATACTTGTACCAACAGGTTTCAATACCCGATACCTTGTTACGCTGCGTCCACTTAGTGAAGGGATCGCCATTTTCATCGACGAGGAAGTACAAGTGTCCCTTGGAGGATTTCTGCACGTTAGAGGGTATCTCGTGAGACTGTGTCACCATCGATATCAAATTCTAAGATCGGAAACCCATTTGCTACAAGTAGCACGTGCCCAGTTCAACATATCGGTGACGAGACATCGAGAGACATCTGGGCTTTGCGGTAAGGTGCGTGCAGAAGCATTGCTTCCTGAATGGGGGAACATTGCGTGATATGGATGAATATTATAGGCCTCTAAAACACCATGATGTTAAGCAAAGGTATATCTATGTCAGAAAATAAGGGAAGGAAATAATAGACAGAATTCATTCCAAAGAATTAACTGATAATAGATAAATAAGGAAATGAAAGCCAGTTTTAATGAAAACTGTAATTAGATATTCCATCAATTTACGTGATTTATTTCTTGCTATAGTTTCTTTGAATAGCTACTCTATATTCTTATTTGATTTTAATTTGAAATTTCCTTCAATTGAAGTTTGATGAACGGCTTCGGAATGATGGTAATGAAGGATAATCATTACAATGCAATGATGAAGCCCTTGTGCTTCCTCAAATACAGATATCAAACTTGAAAAGAAAATTTGTTTAATTATTTACAGATTTCGCCGCGGTTAGAAGTCAAGTGGTAGCGTTAAGTTTAGGGGTTACATCAAAAAACTCCTCGATAGACGATATATCTGGGTTTCGTATATTATTTCATATTGCTAGCAAATAAAATTCATAAAGGTAACTAATCATATTTTGATATAGATTTTGTTTATGATATTTCTTATACCAAATTTAAACGTCAGGTTTATTAATTTATTCCACAATAGAATTAAAGATACCCTAAAATTTATCTTCATATTGCAAGATGTAATGCATATCAACCATTAAATGATCAAATTACTCTAAGCCAATGAAGCACTGTGCACATATTCCTAGTACTAAGTTAAACGAGAGCAGTGTTTTTGAAAGACGAGCATCGAAATTTCCAGAAGCGCTACTTTGAAAATATTGTTGAAAACACGAAAAAAATTTCTCTTTGGTAATGGACGCAATACAACTGAGAATTGTAGAGCTGATAAAATGATCCAATTTGGATATTAATCAATTCCATGACATTTCCTTAGAGTGAGTAGAAGCTTACTCAGCATTACCTACGACGAATTTTATTTTACCCTCAGATTCTTCCGATACACATCCTTTTATCCAGCGCCGGAAGCTTTCCTCTTCAACAGCCACAAAAAATCGCCGGCGGAGGGCGGACCGGAAGACGAAACGAGACACCGATGTGCGGGCCTCCGAGGACACGGGAAGATGACGAGTATATTGGGAGTACATAAGGGGACAAAGGAATTGTAGTGAATGGGAATAGCGGCTGCGTACGAGATACTGTAAAATTGGCGAACCCCGTTGTTACTTAACAGAACTGTTCCATCAGACCAAAGGTGCAAAAATACACATTCCTCAAATGTCGATAAATATATTATTATTGTCGATATAGTAACGAAGAATTACTGTAATATCATAAACAGATTAGTAGACTCCTGATATTATTCGACAAATTTAACTTTAATATATTACTCGAAAAGAACCATTTAGGTCAGTTTCATAATCATTGTAAGTGCCAAGACCTGCTAAGAGGTGTATTTCTAAAAATCTCAAATGCATCAAATAAGTAAGTAAATGGACATCAAAGCACAGTAAGTAAAAGGACATCGCCGCTACTTACAATTAAACTGAATGTCAGCCGTTGATCGACTCTAAACACTCCACGAATGAATTACAAATCAATAAAGGAAATACTTAAAGAAGTTTCGTAATTATCGGAATATTACAGTTCACCTATGTTCAAAGGTTAGAAATTCATAAATCATTCCTTGTAATACGAATTTAGAATAATTTTGCATCTGTTTATTATCATTCTTAATAAAATATCAACACTAATATTTCGACCTTCAAATAAGTATCATATTGATTTTACTAGTATAATTGTCGGAAGGGAATGCTAGGTTTGGACTTGCTCTAACTGGGCTTAGAGAACAAAAGATGGCAGATGAGTGGAGGTGTGGGCGACAAAGAGCAGGTATCGGCCGATCCGCATCACCCTGGCATCTGGCCCCCAAATGCCTTCCAGATATCTCCTTTGTCATTTCTTTTTGTGTAGCCTTTCCGACTCTGGAATTTTCTGAGGAAAAAAGGTGACAAATCAATGAGCTTCCGATAGCGTTTCATTCCAAGAGAGCACAAGAAAATTGTTGATTTGAGAAAAAATAATTGAGTCAGCGACGTAGGAAATTTAGAGCTGCAGAGATTTCGAGTAATCTCTAGACGAAAAAGTTTATGTTATCTCTGCTGAGAAACATGGGGGAGAAAACTTGCAAACGATAGTTTGCCGTCGCAAACTTCTTTTGGGAACAAGCCTCTCTATGCATCGTGTATTTTCGCCGGTTGAATGGCAGCCTAACTTTATTCGAAATGATCAATAGACGTGCTGAAATATATTATTGTTCTTAAGTAGAATAATTGCGTGAAGATGTGATCTTTCGAACTTTTATATCTATGGGTTTGATTAAATCCTGCAAGAAAAATAATGAAAATAAATTTATAGACAAACTCTAGCTGCTTTTTTCTAATATTAAAGAATATTATAAGTAAATAATGTGTGTACGAGTTAAAAAAAATTAATTACAACTCAGGATGAATTTCAACAAATAAAAATGTACAAGCACTGTAAGGTATCTTCCATCGTCAATCAAAGGATGGAAAGATCTTTGAAGATCGATAAGTGTTGCAAATTGTTTTCATTGAAATAGACAATTATGAAGCAATATTTACGAACGCTTATCTTCGAAATTATCTTTTTCGAAAGTGAAGAACCAGTGAAAAAGAGAGTACATGTATGTCCACAACTATTTAGCTACAGTCTATAGAGAATTACTTATAAGTCCATTCATTCTTTATACGAGGGTATCGACGAGCAACATTCAACTCTTAATTCATTTCCCTCTGTTGGGACACTATAGCACGATATTTGTGGAGGAAACAATGATTTTAAAGAACTTCAGAGTTTGATTATGAATTCAAAGTACATTAATCTTGAATACGGACAGTTGCAGATAGTCGATTAATTCAAGAAGAATTCATTTCGAGGTATTTTACTATGTAGACTATGAAATTTTCGATTGCTTCCCGTAGCCACTTCCCTATGAAGCCCTTCCCCCGCTTCCTCTTCCGCCAGCTGTGCCACTCGACGGACTGCTGCACACTGTTTTTTTCGGCTAACTCGCTCTCCATCTCTCTGGAAGACTGGTTTTATAGAAGAAAGCGACATATGCGTGAAAGTAGCGACATTCCAGCAGGGATTTGAATCATAAAGCTTCTGCCAAATTTTCTCTTGCGTTAAATGAAAGACCCTTGGCATATTTATATTTTCTAAATATATCTGTTAGTATACCTGCGCCTGGACATTATGACTATCTATTTACTAATAACTTTAAGGTAATTACTGATAGATGCTTCATTTTCTCTACATCAATCAAGTCTCCTTAATGGGATGCTTGAACATTTACAATTAAAGCATTTTGTATTCTAATATCGGTCTTTTCCTCATAAACGATCAAACATATATTTTTAAACAGCGATCGCCAATTTACGTTATTTCAAGATATCTAGTAAAGATCTCCTACCATATAAAATGAATAATAAATGTCTAATATTACGCATTCCGTTAAAAAGGAATACGAACTTTTCCTTAAAACTAAGTAAAAATTAAATTTTTGCTAAAATGTAACACATGAAGCACTTCATGGGTTTCATAGCAGATAAGGAATCTATTCATCATCGCTGTAACAAACTTTTTATTAAACTCAAAAAATATCCATCTAAAGTATCTCATGGTTTAACACCGGGATTAATAGAATCGCCGTATATAATAAATCAATACCCTTTGTATGCAGTACAACCTCATATAAACCTAGTATATGGATCTCGCTAGATCCACAGCATAAGATTCGTTGTCTAAGGAGATTTTTAGTACTTCGAACCAACGTTACGATGTTAAATTGTTTCAATGTAACATCCTAAGTACTTATAGTTGGACCTTACGTTAGAGCAGATGTTGCAGTGGTTAAGCGAGAGAAACTTGCGGTTTATTCTAAATTTTCGAAAGGTGCACTGCTGAAACATTAGCATAAATAAAATAGGATTTTATCCAACAGTAGGTTCAGAATAGCTTCATGTCTGAGCTTCATTTTGTTAAAGTGTTAATTCAATCGATCTAAGCTATTCCAAATGCTAATGAAAATAGAGGGAAAAGCCAGATTTAAATTGCGCCTTAATCGGGACCATTGCAATAGAATTCAGCGGACAAAATCATTCGAATGCATGGAACAAGCGATTCGCGTAAAAGCAGATTGAGTTGGAGGGGATCAGCACACGCGCCCCCAACCCCATGTCCACGTGGCACCCACCGTCACATTGTTACGGTAAAATGAGCGTAGAGAGGTTTATGGGAGGTGGAGGAATCGGGGGGGGGGGGGAATGGGGAGGAAATGGGGGGGAGAAATGGGGGGGGGGAGAAAGGTGTTGGGAGGGTAAATATTCGACCGTTTTGCAGAGGTGCGTATTATTCCAGAATAAATTGTTGCGCCATTTTTGCAGAAATTGTTTCAGAGGACTTTAGCGACATCTTCCTCCGGGTGAACGCAATATTAGATGAAGGTCGAAGGATTATTGAAAATTCGAGAGATGTACAGCTTTGATTCGTGCCAATAGACGGAACTTGTATGCCAGTGGTCGGCAACCAGTGGGGCATATCCACATGTGGGTCGTTGAGAGCATACTTTGGAAAAATCAACTGTTCGCGCAGATAGTTGGTGTATGACTGCATTGCCTTACTTTTCGTGGCCTCCATCATGAATAGGATACTTTTCAAATATATTCCATTTGGTTAGTAGTATATTTAAGACAAAGGTTGTACATAATGACCGGAAAAATTTTGCTTCTTCACCCTTTTCACACATATGTATACTTTATCAAGAGTCTTGACAATCAAATAGATGACAAGAGACAATCTAATATTCAATTAAATCAAAAAGTCATTTATTTTGTAATGGAATTCAGTGATAGAATGAATTAGGGACTAATAGCTATGATAAAATGTTGGTATCATCGTCTTTCAAGTTTTCTTAGCCAAAATGCAAACCTAATTAATCTAATTTTATAAAAAGAAGTGAAATATCTTTCGCTTCTATTGCTACGTTTGCAGCTTTATTCTGCGCACAGTTATATGAGACATATCTTAAATAACTAACGGAAAAGGAATGGACTGTGACTGATGTAGGCTATGGATATATTATATTATTTTATATTTTTATATTATTATTATATAAAAAAACCAAAATCAACATCGATATAAACAATATAATGGATGTTAACCGAGTGTATCTTGCAGTTGAAAATAACGCTCCTTTAAAAGTTTTTCTTTGATTATTCAATAAAAATGTAAGTTAGCATTATACATTGCCTTCATAGTAATCCTAAACAACGACAACCATCTTAAATCTACTAAAGTCAATAAATCACACTATTAGTCAGCCACTCTTTCTCACTGCATCAATCTGAACAATGCATTCGACTTCAGCTGAACCCAGCAATCGAGGCTGCCAAACTTATATTGTGCTCCTTGTTTGACTTCCTCCGTCCACTCCGCACGTCCCTTCTGACCGACGAGGGAACAATCCTTCATTTTCTCAGCCTTTATTGGTATTCACCGGCCGATACATGACAAATGCAGACCATTTAAGTTAAATCGGGCCAACTGGACCGACAGTTAGATAAAAAAGCCGTCACGAACAAATAAAATGTAAATAAAAAGAGATTTTGTAAGGATCGGATTGGAGTTCTGCTGCAGCTGAGACCGGTGGCTGTGTCCAGGGGTTTCGAGAAAAAAGTTACTCGGTAATTGCAGAGGAATCCAGGGGATGTCCACCTATCTCTGCCAAAATAAAAGATAACTCTCTTTTTTACCCTTCATCTTTCTTCATTCCCATTCAATACAACGTGAAGATTTGGCAAAATTCTGACGGGTGAGTCCAAAGAGTTACGGAAAACACATCTGAAAAGTTCTCTGCTAAAATTGTCGTTGAAATCTCCAATGGAGAATTTTCTATCGAACAAAAGAAGGATAATTTGGGTCGGGTGCCAAGGTCCACCCACAACTGCCCCTCAAAATCCAGCACTCCCTCGCCAGACTCATTTTGACCCTTTTTTCTCAACAATGGCTCACAGACGACCTCCTGCTTTCTCCCGATGCAACCGGCTCCCTACCCTTTCACCCTAAATGCAGTCGACAAACAAACATTCCTCCTGCTGCCGTTGGGACGCAGAATGGCTTCAAGAGCTCCAGATCTTTCTCCACCAGTACACATTAGCCTTGCAGTGGTGATCCCAGGAGAGGCCTCCGAGGCAGTCAGTGTTATTATGGAGGAGGCTCTTGGCCAGTTCCGAACTAGCCTCGTGGGCGGAATAGAGACAGCGAGTCTAATGTGCGGAGGGAGGGGAAGTAGATTGAAAGCTTTCATAGTACGTGGTGTGTTTGCAAATGGATAATTTTAGAGTTCAGATAAAGAGATTTTTTTCGGGAACCTTATTCTGGAGCTAAAAATCTCCTGCTCTACAGTAATTTTCAGTAATATGTATTTATAAATTTGCATTGAAATTATGTAATGATTGATACTATTAATATTATTTCTGTAATTATTCTACTCACCTCTGATCTCTGTCGTTATAAAAACATAAAGAGCAGTTATAAATCTCTCTTCTGATTTATGTGTAAGTGAAGACCTAAAAATTTTATCAGGTATTAATATGTTGTTAGTTTTTACTCATTATTTTATCAAATAAAACCTTCAGATACTATATCAGATTATATATTACAATTATAATTATTAATTTTTTGAAAAATACGTATTAATATTTAACTTCGTTTCCATATTTCATATTCCATATGCATACACGGTAACTTAAAACTGACCTTCTATTAAAAAACAAGGATTATAATTGTCTTAGATAATTTTAAATAACAAGGGTCATTCTTTTATTTATGTTAAACGAACTACTTTTTGTGTTATTTATTCTTCATCGGAGTAAAGTTATAAATTAAAGCATCAATGAGTATTTTACATCATTTTTAGAAGAATAACAGTCCGTCAAACTTTCAACAGGGCTCTTTAAGAGAAGGCTTTACCTCGTCAAACAAAGATTATGACTTTCTTCTTCAGCATAAATTTCAATTGAAAAATACAATAAGTCTTATTCTCTTTAACTTGGCAATCATTTGATTAGTGTTAAAATTGGATTTCATCGAATAGAGTACTGCACTTCGGATGCACATCTAATTTCGATTGGCTGCTGACTTAATCAATAAAAAAGTAATTTCATCATTTTTGGAATTTATTCATATTGTTAAAATAAATATTTTATTATGCTTTAAGTTGATGAATGATTGTAAAATATAAAATTTTAATCGACTTCAAACGAATATGAATTTTGGTATTTTAGTTCACTGTTTCTCAATATGATTGATCAAATATGTGACATAAACACATTCCTTGCAAGTAAAAGCAATGAAATTTCTATAAGATGAGATTTAAGGCAGAATTTTAGGAGGTTTCGTGCTGACAGTTCGCAAATTCTCGCTGTTAAGTAAAACTGTTCGAACACATTAAAGTTTGATATCAAATTATTCTTATTTAAATGCATCTAATGAGTTTAGTGAACGTACCATTTGCATTTATGATTCTAAAAAAGTCTTTTAAAGGTATTTACGCAGTTGAATTAAGAGTTATAGGCAAAATAAGGTAATGTGAGGTAGAATACTTAATCCTCGGTGGTACTCTCCTTTGGTGAGAGGGCGCGATTAATGTTCCTTTTAAACTCTGATGACTCAGGGACGCCCGCTGAGAGTAAAATTCCTTCGGATGACGATGGAATAGTCCTAAAACCCTTTGCGGCAGCCACCGATTCATCTTTCTCCCCTTATTTCTTATTGCAAACAGCCTCTTTCTCGCCCTTTATTTCCGTTATCCATATACGACCATTCCAAATTTAACGCTTCAAATGAAAGTGGGTTATGATAACAGCTCGATCGTTAGAGAGTAAAAGAACCTTATACGTAATATTCTCTCCCATTTTAATATTTTTTTCGAAACGAGGTCAGAATTAATTGAGTTCTACTGAATTAAATGTAAGATTAATCTATTGTTTGGAACCCAAATTGAAAATAAAGGAAAGCAGTCTTATATACCTATACTGCGATGAATCTATGGATACATTTGTGTATTTTAAACTATTAGGAACGAAATTAGTGTCTGTATACATGGAAACCGCAAAAAACTAGACTTTGAACTAAACGTTTTGATTAGCTCTGGTTATTTTTTAACATCCACTATAGATTTATTTTTGTTGAACGCAAAAACTATAAGTGCTCACTGTATTCTTTCATCTACATCATTTATATATATATATATATATGTATAACTTAAGTTTACAATAATCTTTTTTCCATCACCATCTTTTTCTTTATTCCCATCTCTAAATATAACAATTCAGTTTCGATTATGTATCTATATAATTTAAATCCATTTTCTTACTATTTGATGGTAAATAATTATCTTTAAACATGTTTAACTGGAGAATATTATGAATAATCAATTATATTTATCAAAGTCACTGTTCATCTATATCTACATCTACATATTTACCCTGCGAGCCGCCTTTCGGCGTTTGGCAGGGGGTGCATGCACCATGACTGTTCCTGCACCTGTTTCTCAATAAATACCAATATTATGCGATAAAATAATTTTAAATTCATTACGTTCATTTTTCCAACTTAATTAATCCAGTTTTAGACAAAATTTAATGCAGTAAATTAAGGATAAGGTAAGGATGTGTGTATGTATCTTAGCACGAGAATTTGAATACGACTTCTCGTGCTAAGATACATACACTCATATTTTTTCCCAATGTTACATTGAAATGAGACTTTCTTGCGGTTCAAACTTTGCAATAACCTTTTGAACAGCGATTTAACAGAGTATGTCATTTATAATAGGTAGGATTCTAACGCGTGGTATCAAAAAAGTTTAATTATTCTATGTTATATTACAAAGATTTTTAAATTTCTACTAGAAATGCTCAGAATGTTATCCATTTATTTAAAGATTACGGAAGAAAAGGTGAGGCATAACTTCTGATGAACTTCTAAATCTAATCTAAATGGCCCATTCATAAAATTTTAACATATGTGGAATAGAATTAGACTCCTTTGGGAGGCTTAGCACCGAAGTAAATAATAAGCCAAGAAATATCCCACTGAGGACGGTGTAACTGATTGGTAATACAAATCATATAATGTATGTGAATAAATGGGTAGCAGTGAATTTTGATCATAAATTCGACTTTTTGAATTCATATTGAGTTCATGGTTGGTTACAGAAATCGTATATTTCTTGTTAGATAGATAAGGAAAATGGGAGTCTAGCGCCTCCGTCGGAATTTTGACGCACTATTTCAAAAAAACCTTTGAATGAATATCTGTTCAGTCCCGATCTACACACGTTGGAGAAGGTTAAGAGGAAAAGTTGTGTTTTGTCTCTTACTTCTGAAGTTCTATTTCATTCCTGAATGTATAACTTTCAACCATAGAACTCATCATGCAAGAAGCATTATCTGAGTTCAGTGTCTAGAGCGATATTTGGGTCTGAGATAGATTTCACTTTAAAATAATTAATTATATAGATAATTAGTTATTTAATTAATTACAAGATATATATACAAAGGAAGAAAGTTAAACATCTTAGTCCTTCTGAGTTCAATTCTAGATAGACTCATCAGGAGAATATTAAATTATGATGAAGAATATTAATTTATTACTATGTGATTTATAACAAAAGGAATCATAAAATATTAATACGAATAACGATTTGATCATTATTTAACTTAGATTTGAAGGATATATAATAGAAATGTTATTATATTATCAAAAATTAAGTACAGCCATTCATTCTAATTAAATATGGATTTCATAACATCCATTCGTAAAATGTCGAACATAATACATACATACTTACACAATACGGACTGTTGTTACAAAATCTTACTTTCGAATTGCTGGGGATGGAATAAATCTAATTTGGGGAAAAGGCTTAGTAAAGGGATAATACTTTCAGATTGTTTCGACATAAAGTTCATAACATCTAATGGTTTAGAATTCCATTTTAATCAATTAATTGGATTAGTGAGGTTAAAGAAAAGTGATGCACAACCTTTTCAATGAAATGTAGCTTACAATGATGTATATATATCAAGAAATACGATAGAAAATTTCAATATTAAAATGGGACGTTCATTAAGAAACGCATAGGAATTACTCTTTTTCAGAAAACCTCCCGTAAACAAACTATTTACTCTGAAATGTAGATTTCCCCATATCGAAAGGGAAGATCAAGCAATAAGATACGAATTTAATACTAAACTATTAAGTTTAAATATTTGTATTTGCAGGTTATACTCTAGAGCAGGGGTCTCCAAACTACGGCCTGAGGGACACATCCGGCCCGCGGACAGATTTTGTCTGGCCCGCGAAGAGCTAGCATACTTGAAAACTCCTTTTAGGGAACATATTTTTAATAGGAAATTAAATTTAGTTTACTGAAGAATTCTAATTTTATGTTGAATAATTATTAATATGACATCTACATTGATATGGTCATAGGCTAAATACTCATAACATTGTATAAATCAATGTATCACAAATCATCAGGGTTCTGGATCATCCAGAACCCTGATGACGATGGCAGAGTGTGCTGTCGAAACGTCGGCTATAAGCTACCTTACCTGGTAGAGAACCCGAGAAATATTTATACACAGTATACGCCGGGAAAGCACCAGTTCTTTCATACTCATAACATTGTTATAGGCTTATTGTTTTTGTTTTTGTGATAAGTTGAATAAAGAAACACAGAATTGTAATGAGTAAAGGCATGTATTATATGCAGAAAATTTAACTTCAGTGTATATAATAACAAACAAATTATTGAAATGAATCCAACTAACATTTTATACATTTGAAATAAAAACATAACTTATAACAAGCATAATGACACATGAAATACTAATGAGATTTATGTAATTGGTATAATATGATTTTGGCTCTCGGAACTTGCTGGAGTAATCAGTATGGCCCTAAGGCTGGAAAGTTCGGAGACCCTTGCTCTAGAGCAACCTATACAGTGAAGTTGTATCTTCGGTATCGAGCAAGAAAAACTTGCAGTGTGTGTGAAGTACTTCATCGATCCGTAGCTGATGATTGCATCGGAATATTTTTATGAACAGACGATAAAGTTATAGGTTTGAAAGGTAATATGCTTGATGATGCAGCAAATATATTCACTAAAAAAGGAAAATCTTGGTTTTAGATATGCATGAATAGCAATACACCAATGTTCCCAGCGAAGTTGAATGGAAGGCATCTTATATATTCATTTTCCATTATTTTTCCCTTTGGTATGACCTTTAACATATCTCAATGCATCACCATAGCTTGGAATTATTTTAAAAGACAACCACAACGGGTAAGACTTTAGGCCAAACCACTCGACCACGTACAACATCGACGAGGGCCACGTGGATATCCAAAGGCGGGATAGTAAGATGAGCAGGTGGCAGGGAAGGGGTGGTGTGGAGGAGTGGGAGGGGCCGAAGATGGGTGTAGCCCATTTGGGGTGGAGCTTCCACTGTTGCATCGCCCTCTGATTGCCAGTGGTAGGGAGAGAGGAAGAAGGCAGACGGGGAGAGGGAACGACGCACCCATTCCACCCCCGCATTCTCTAAGAACGCCTCCCTCACCCCCCTTCCTCTCCCCGCACCCTTCAATCGATGCACAACCCCACTGCGCGCGCAATCCCGCACGAGGATCTGTAAGGATCTTTAGAGGGGGGATGCATTGAAGGACGTGGTTGTGGTGCCGAGGGTTCAGAGGGGTGTGAGGTACGTGGGTTCCGGAAAGGGGGAGAAGGGGTGAGGGGTCTTCCTCACACCCCAAAACCCTCTTGCAACTTCTGCCCCTTTTACTCTCTTTCCCCTCCCTCCCACCCTCCGATATAAAAGCGAGAACCCCGTGTGGTTCACGACCAAAGCCCGGTCAGCTGTTTTGCTGGGTCGTCGCCTTAAAACGACGTTTTTAAAAGGCCTCCGAAACTTGCGCCGGAAACATTTCGGCACGCGAAGGGGGTGAACATTCGAACCGGGTTTACGCGGAACTCGAACGGGTTCCTAGGAATAGTAAGCCCTCACTTCGTCATAGTTTGGGCCAAGTTTATTTCCGAACAGTGAAACATTTTGCGACGGATCGGCGCTGAACACGGACTAGAAATATATCGGTCGAGGGAGAGACGGATTTTACCCTATCCGAGGTGAATGGACTGAAAAGGAGTATCGCACGCGGAAAGATAGGGTACCGGAGGAAAACGCGGGAGAAATAAAAAAGAGATTTGCAATTTTTCTTCGTACTTTTTCAACTTTTTCCCGCGCGGGGGAGGAAAGCCGCCCGAAGAGAGGGGAAGGTTCTTCCCAGTGTCTGTGTGTGTGTGTTGCGCGCGCGCTCCGCCCACCGAAAAGGGGAAATCTCTCCCCCTTATCCCCCCGCCACCGAGCCACCACGTGCCTTACGGACTCGGGCTCACTCCCTTACCGGCCGTCGCCTGCGCGGGGGCTTCATCCCTACGAGAACTCTTTCTCTCTTTTTTCCTTTCCCGACACGCCGTCTATATTTTTCTCGATTTCGACACCGCTTTTAGCACCTCCTCTTTCCGCCACTCCCCGCTTCCACACAAGAAGAATTCTTCTTATTTTCAAATGACCATCGCCCAGGGAATTTCTGATGAGCCCCGAAGTCTGCACGGCCTTCCAGAAGTCCTCTTCTGCTGATTCCACGAGCTCCGTCCCGTCGACGGCTTACCCTCTGGACGGATGAGGAAATCGAACACGTCCGGAAGCCCAGGGAGAGTCGAGGTGGTCGCCGGTGTTTGGGGAGACTGCCGTCAGAGTGAGGGAAGTTCCACGTGGTCTGCGGAGGAGGTGACGGCGGTGGACGCGCCGAGGAAGACGAGGCGCCCCAGAAGGCGTAGGAGGAGGAGGGGGACGGAGATCCCCCGCACTAACGGGGCTACGTGACCACATAGTCGAAGAAAAACCACCACCGAAGAGGTAAACAAAGAAAAACTCGCGCCTCGAGACTCTTTTGTTTTTTTTAAACAAAAAGGAAACCGCAGCCGCGAGTTCATCGCCGTCCTTCAACAAAAGACATACCCAAATATAAAACTATATTATACATATATAACTATAAAGCAAAGAAAATTTTGCAGAAGAAGAAAAGTTGGAGACAAAAAAAGACAATTCCGAGGCCGTCCGCTACTCTAATCTGAAGCAACGAAGCGAAAAGTTGGTTCAATTCTTCATTTTTTTGTCGACGCCAAATTCTAAATCTAGTCAAAAATGCCTCGCTGTTTGATGGCAAAGAAATGGAAGTATCCATGGGATCGAGAGAAGGCAGCCAGGGAATCCGAAGCGAATGCCGGAGAAACCAAAGGGTCCACGGCGACGGAGGAGGAGGCCAGATCTCCGTCTCCAACTCCATGGGGGCCTTCTAGTCCCACTGCTGGGGCCACCGCACCAAGTCCGCCCCCGAACGCACCAGGAACTCCTGACAGGGTCGCTGTACTCTATAATGGTGAGTAATTTTCTTGTTTTCGTTCTATTTTTTGCCATGTTGTACATCTTATTGGGGCTTCTGAATAATAATTGTTAGATGTAAATAAAAGGTAAATTACAGGATGTTGGTCCGGATGTCACGCAGAGTAGTGTCGAACTTCCATAATTGCTTACATTAGACGGGAATAAAAATCGTGAAATCTTTTCCTTCGATATCGTCGGGAAAACTTTTTTAATAAAGAATAAAAATATAAGATACTCGAATGAAACGATTAGTACTATAACTTAGTTTGTAGAATTTCAACAATGTAAATTGGTCAGAATATGTTTAATTTTTGTGTAAGAAGTTTAGATTTAATTAAAATGTATCGATAGAATTAGTCATACCATACATAAAATTGAGAGCGTAATACAAAACAGGAATTAAGGCATATTTTTTCCTTTCTCTTGAGAATTTGTTACATTTTAATAAAAAGCAGCTAATCTAAAAAGTTAGAAAATTATAAATTATGTCAATAAATCTCAATTATTGTCGAAAGGGTTTTAATAAAATATAGTCGATAAAATGCTAATGAAAGTTAATAAAATACAGAAACCATACTCTTAGATAAATGTATGATATGAAAGATGTAGCATATAACGTATGTCAGTTATATTGAGGTTTAATTTGTGTGAACTTAGATGGAGATATGTTGCACTTTATTATGATGTATATATATAACTAAATTTCTTTGAATTGAGTGACAGAAAATATTGTAATGTATTTCATCCATAATTGAGTATTCTTTAGCGTTATGAATCCATAAGACTTTTAAATGCTTTCACATACAACATATAATAAATGTGCGCTAAATCAACACAAATATTGTGTGTATTGAATTTACAACTTTCGGATACATTGTACTAGCAATTACTTTGACAGTTTTGATTGAAGTAGGAGGTTACATATTGGCGGTTTACAGAATTTTTATGCGATCGAGAATATTCGTTCGATATATTTCATTATCAATAAGTTACTTTCATTAAAGTGAGCAATTTAAAAATACGATGGAACCTAGTCAAGACTTTGTTCATTTTATACTCAGCAAAAGAATAAATACGTACGTCAATATTTTCCATGTGAATTTGATTCCTTTCATGACATAGGATATTGAAGAGTTAATGAACTTATTTGGAAACTAATATTAAATTAAATTTTAAATCGTATGAAATGTCCTTAGTAAAAGTATTCCATCTCTAACAAACACAATTCAATAAACTATGATGATGATTATTTTATTTTTTCCTCATTATTGACATAAAATTTAATTTAAAAATGGAAGCTCAACGTTTTGCAAGCGATTTTTGAATGTGAAATTATAGATATTTGAGTTAAATGTTATTCAAGTGTTTTTTCAATGTCAATTATGCTCGATTACAATGATTTTTATCTTATTTGATCATATAAGTTAAATGTTACACCCTGAAATGTTTTATCCATTAGATTTTTGTGAATAATCAAATAAACGTAATAAAGCATCATCTAAAAAGAAGTATTTGGCATAAATGTAGAATATAAGGAAATTATTGTTCTTTTGTAATATATTCGTGTCCTGATAATTAATATCAATTAAATATAAAGCAAGATAGTGATCAAATGATTTTAATGAAATTACTGTCCATTTTTAGGATGTTAATAAATTCTTGCGGGGAATTCAACTGTCTTTTTCTATGATAACTTTCGTGAAGTGAAAAATTCTCAATTTGCATACGGTTTGATAAATGCTTAAATCCTTATTTTCAATATCGCCTTTTCAGTTACATCTCAAAACACTAAACAGTCTACCGATTTGCGGAAATAAATCGACAATTTCACGCAATCTCTCGGCCGCTTTTACCTTTGCCTTCGTGAGAGAAGCAAATTAAAATTCTCAACATTAAAGTCAAAAAAGCGTTGTCAAGTTTACGCCTGGGAATCGCCTGTGCCACGCAACACGTAGTGGAGCGATTCCGATAAGGCAAAGTAGGGCTAAAATTAGTAAAAGTTCCCTTGTTGACTAGACGAAATATACGATTCACAGGAGTGGAGCGTACGGAGCGTAGGGGAGAGAAGAAATCTCATCTATCAGTTAGCTCTTACCGTTTTTTTTCAACACGGAAAGAACCTGCTAATGGGTCTGATATGAATCGTTTTTTAACACTCCACGACCAAGGACAGCTTTCCAAACCAATGTTTATGAAAGATAAGCAAAGAGAAAATAATACATTCACCTGAGAAAATGTTCGATTTCTTAGAAAGGAATCCAATCGAAATAGCTCTCAATTTCATTTGATATCAAAATGTTCGATTTGACAGAATGAAAAGGGTACAAAATGTCTTTCGATTCGAAATCTGGAATGCATGTGAGCAACAGCAATCATGGCTTTTTAAAGGAATAGTAGTGAAAAAAAAAACTTCATATGGAATATTCTGACTACATGTAGTAGATAGCACAATTTTCATCATTGCAATAGGTAAAATAAATTCAAGATAAGCATATCTTTTATTTATCCAGTTATATATGCTTTGCCAATCTTGTTGTACGGCGTATATTGAAAAAAGGTCACATTGATGATCACCATCAATGAAATCTCTGACTACTCTACAGTAAGAGAAGAATAAAAATAAATTTTCTTCTAGATCTTTCAATTATTTAACCATTTTTAATTCGATATCTTATAATATTAATATTAAAAATGAATAATAGTAAATGACACCGAAAATATTTTTATTAATATCTAGATTAAACTAATTCAAGTCAACATTCAAGTATTATTCATACTTATAAATTTAAATTTTCCTGAGTTTCAATTTTTGTTAATTGCAGCTCTCTATAAGAATTTAAGGTGGGATTAGCAAAGATTTATAAGTTAAACACTTTTTAAACGATTTGGATTGAAAGGATTGAGCGTATTAAATTCAATACAGGTTATTCATCTTTACTACTTCATAAATGATAAAATTCATCTAAAAATTGGAAATAAAATTATTTCAATATCATTTAAAACAACATGATCATTTTCTGGAAATAATTTTACTCATAAAATAAAATTTTTATATTAATATCTTACCAGAAATATATACTTCTATAAAAATATCTTGTCCCCCAAAACAGCATACGTTATACTATCATAATTCACAAGAATCATTAATCAAGGGAATTATTCAGGTTGAAAAAGATTAGAAATTTTGATTAACCATCTCAACTCACAACACAGACAGACTGAAATGCGACTTTTAAGGAATAAATTACGATTGTTGTTAGCTCTTATATCGGCATAAATGACGAAAATGTATATTTGTTCGAATTTTTAATCGGCCAAGTTATGCCCAGCTGGAATACTCCTACACCTAAACACTGAAGTTGTGCATCGAATTTACAAACTTAGTAGAAAGACTTACAAACATCTACTTTACGAACTTAGAAGAAAAATTATATCAACAAATAAGTAGTAAATAAAAAATATTGCAAGTCGGCCCATACATATATACATATATCTTTTGCAAAAGTTACTCGTCAGTATCGTACAGGTTTACACAACGCACACATCATTTATTTGATGATTGCAATGAGAGAAATACTGCATTAACGAATTTGCAAGAGCAGCGCTTTACGGAGCACGTGGTCCTTCCATCGGAATTTCACTTGGATGCATGAGGAAAGCGCAACCCATCTCACGTTTCGGGGAAAAGGCATCTGCAGTCTGGATCATTTCAAAACATTGGCAACAAATGGACCGAGGAACATCTGCGAAAGGAAAAAACAGAGTACGATGCCATCACACGAGAGCTCCATAACGATCGCTCGATCCGCCATTTTGTCGTTGGAGGAGTTTTATGAGGGAGAGGCGGAGATGCTGAGGGAGGAGGAGCTGCTGCTGGAAGGCGGTCCTCCACACAGATACAGGAAGAGAGGGACGTAATGGTTACACAGAGCGAGATGAAATAAGGAAGAACACCCGACAGACCTACGGGAATGACGTCACACCTTCCGTGAAAATCCCGGATTTGAACCCCGCCCTTGCGTATAACTCTCCGAAAAAAAATCAACCCATCCCTTTGTCTAGTTAGGGGCCCACGCAGTCTCCCTCCCCTTCCCCTCCCCCCCTCCCCGCTGGTCCCAAATTCTGCACCGGCCCATTGCGACGGACTTCAGTCGCTCCAAGATCGCGCTCTCGATAGCAACGAGGATCCAGAAGGATGGAAGGGGGCGTGGCAGGTAGAGATCCGTTTTAATTGAGGAATCGTCAAATGTCGTGGCAGGTGGCAAAATGGGGGAGGGGGAAATCCTTTGGAAAGTGGAGAGAAGAGTGCAGTCAAAGGAGGCTGAAGATGGTCGGAGGGCGTTTAAGACGGTAAGATCGCTTTCACATTCCTTCTTGAGCGCAACGTTCTAAACCCAGAAAGAAGAGTAAAATCGCGAAGAAATTGGAACATTCTTTATGCAACGGGTTTCAGTAGGTCGGCTGATTACGATCGATTCATTATTGGCTCACCTCTTTTTTGCCTTCCCTTGGAATTGTTTAAATCTTAATATCCATTAGAATATTCTATGCAATCATCTACTCAAATATTCGAATCGATGTCAAATATTGAGTTAATTTTCGGCAGATTGCTCAGCTTTCTTGACTGCCGGCTTGATGCATTTGATTCGTTGCTGCATTAAACGATAATGGCGTTCTCGCAAAGACGATGTTCTTCATCAAGATAGCGTTTTCTATTAATTTTTTTGTTCAAAAATCTCATTTAATCATTTAAATTAATCCGATATAGATGGAAGAGGCACAAAATTCGATTTCTATTTACGGTTCCCATAAAAGGAGATAAATTAGATAGGTTCCGTAATTCCATCTATTTCACATCTCTATTCGGGGGCGGTAAACGTTTTTTAACCGATTTATTCAGAGCGAATGCATTCAATCAAGTTCACGAAAATTAAGATGGCGTCTAAGGCTTATGTAATCATCCAGTTCTCTTACTTCAAAATTGATTATCTGTCCAAAATGTATCCTTATAATCCCATCTTTCTATAAAAATTCTTATAAAAAGTCACAAGATACATTTTTAATGAAAACGGTACGATAATACTTAAATATATATCTCTTATTCGTATCCTATTAGAATTCGGCGTAATTCGCTGAATGACTTGCTTGTATTATTGAAGTGCAAGAATGTTTCATTAATCGTTCATCTAATTTATCCTTGTATAAATGCATTGTTAACCATTCAAAATGATTCTTAACAATTCAAATTACTTAAGATTTTATATTTATGCCATACGAGTTAAAATATTCAAATTTATTGTATTGCATTAAATATATTAAAATGTATTTTTAAATTTCAGGAGTTTTTCAATTTTACATAAGAGAATTATTGACCAAAAAGGACTAAAATTTTCATAATATCAGTTGAGTTACTCATGGATGTCAAGTAACCCTTTTCATTATCAATTTGAATGAGCTAATTTTCAATTCCATAATATCTGATTACTACGGATGTAAAGCTATGATTTTAGAAAAGTAATAATTTCATAATCCAAATAAAAAATGCATAAATATTTATCCCTGAGTAGAATAATCAGAATTAATCCCCCAAAAATTGTCATTTAAATCAATATTTATAGTTTTCCAAGTAAATACAATACATCGAATATAGTTATTGAAAACAATATAATAGTCCATAGGAATATCGAAAACAGTTTGAAATACTTAGAGAAGATTTTAAATTAGCCTAAATAAGTTATAGGCACGCTGCATCAAATAACTAGTGTGGATACCTTCAAATATCTTTACTTCAGAAAGAAGTTTTTCATATATAATCTATTATCTCAATTCTTCATTTTGCATTCCATTTTTTTATTAACAGCGGATTATCAAAGTAAATACCCAATAGAAAACTGTAGAATAAAAATTTAAAAATTATTTCAGATCAAAACGTTTTTGATATTTCTGACTCATCATATCAATTAGTATAAGCTCTTATTATCGAATATATCTGAATTCAATAATATAGGATCAATCATGGTTTATTATACCCAATAGATTTAACAAATCCCACTATTTCGATAGATATACATTTTTCAACTTAGGGAACATATTTTACAATATTCTTAAAATCACCATTTAATCACCTTTTAATTTATGATAAAAAAGTAACTAGAAATTCAGAGACGTAGAATAAAATGATAGTAATAAAAACTTGAATAGGCAAAACGAGGGTCATCCTCTATTTCCAAAAGGATTAAAAGACTACGAGAGCTTCTTCTACGCTTTCAAAATACCTCAAACATCCTCAGAGAGGTGAAAATGGAGAGAGACACTTAAAAAAAGGTGTTTGAGCGTGACAACGCTTTACCTCTCCCACTTCCCTTATTATCCTTTTTCTTTATATCGCCTTAAATATGAGTTTCGAAGGAAGAAGGAGATCCTGATATTATGGAATGCAAATGGAAACACATCGATGGCGTTAAAGATGGGAATATGAGATGGAAAGGGGAATAAATAGCTTAGTCGCTTATATGAATGAGCGAAATGGTTTTCCGGAAATTAGAGGAAGGTTTATTCAGTAGGAAATATGTAAACATAGGCTGTTTTCAGATCTAGATATAGCTGTGGTTTCTGTAAAGAGCCAACGTATTTTTATCGTAAATTCCGGGTCAGTTCAAGTGTGAATGAGGCTTCTTATCCAGGGATATACGCCTGTGGAAATCTCGCGGCGAGCCGCCCGACACCGCCGATTTATCCCAAAGCGTGATGAGGCATTTTCGTGCAGAGTTTTTTGCGCAGGAATATGAAATTATCGATTACATTTTGTGGAGCACAGAAAAGAAGGAGATCGATTGCTGAAGGTATATAACAGACTTCATTTACATTTCAGCATTAAAGTTCATCTGAATTATTTTAGTGAAATATTTAGCAAGAAATTTCAGCTTAAATATACTGAATTGCAATCACATCAATTTGAGTGGTGCAAAAATTTGAAAGTCTGAAGAATTGACATATTTACCATCTTCTTCCTATTTTTTTTTTTTCAAAAAGTATTTAAGACAATAAGGAACAAATTATCTTTTTTAAAACAAGAGGTCGATTGGTTTTATATAAATGGCGCAAATATTTCAAATGTAATAATATACGTATTAGAAAATACTTCGAATAATCGAAGAAGCGAATATCTTGAAATGAAAAAGTCAGCCTCAAATCATTTTAAAAATTTTTACTTTTCTGTATTTTTCAGATAATGAGTATTGAAAGCATAATCTGCTTTAATAAAACGATTATCGATTATTATAGAAATTTTCAAACGCATTAAGAATCATTCGCAAGTATAGAAATTCTAGTAATCAAGGATATGCATTTTTTTTTATTTTCAAATTAAGAAAAATAAATCTGAATTTTTTCATAAAAAATATTTTTAGGCTATGAGTTCAGTAATGAAATCAATGTGTGAAGGCGTGACTTCGTGGAATGCCATAGTAATAAAAATAACTTAGTAAATTTCCACAGAAAAAATTGTTATATTTGCAACCGGTTTCGTAATATAAAATTATGATGATGTAATTTTATATTACGAAACCGGTTGCAAATATAACAATTTTTTCTGTGGAAATTTACTAAGTTATTTTTATTACTATGAGTTCAGTTTAGGCACTTTTAGAAATTATTGACTACTTTTTCATTTTTACTCTCGTAAATCTAACAAGATTAGATTGTAAATTTGGACATCAATTTCATACAAACTATCTCAATTAGTTAATTGAAATGTCCGTAAAATATGCACATAGGGTTAAATGAAAATTACTTTGAAAGGTGTTTGGTTCGATGGATTGCCTCAAAATATTCATATTTTTATCCGAAAGATGTTAAAGACTAAAATAATATTGCTAATAATATCCAATCAATTTTTTAGTCTTCTGCCAGTATAATAGGATATTCTACTTCAAAAGAATTCAAATCAAAGTTATAGGACAATAAACGAGATTGTGATCTTACATTAAATTTATGTGTCTAACCGCCAAGCAGGTTTGCTCAGCAGGTAGGTCAGCCAAGCCTGATTGCTCATCGATTAAAATTAGAATTTGAATAAAAAATCAAGATCCTCCTGAATTTTAAGTTACATTTTTCCACCCAACACAAATAAATATTTATAACGATCGATACTACGGATTGAAAGAGACTCTGAAATAAAAATACAATTTCTGAAACGTATAAACATTATTTGAGATTTTGTAAATTATAATGGATCGATAGATGTCGATATTTGTGATTGATTTCTTTTGAGGAGAAAAATTGATCCGCACCTTATTCGCAAACTAGGACGTGACAAAATTCAAACATCAAATTGATGAGATTGTGGAGGCTTTGTAATCGTTAACTGCCCACTCGTTGCTGACCTTGCACCCTGTCCGTTCGAAAATCAAAGGGGCAAACCCTTCGAAATCTCTCCCTCTGACCCTACAAAACCTTCTCCAAATTTCCCTCGAAGGCTATAAATTCCATCCACAACACCCCCACTATTGGATGAAGTGTCTGACGTTAGAGCCAACGAGATTAGAGCAGTTGACACAAAGTCTCCAACGCACATCCCAACAGCTCCAAACCATTCCTTTATGCCATCCGCCAGTCTTTCTGCCAATAAACCCGCCCCCGAAAAACTTCCTTTTTAGGCCAGTGTCATTGGTCCCCTTTTTTTTACCCCTCGACCCGACTAATCTAAATTGGGATTAATCTCCGAAGTCCACCTGCCACCAGAGAATCTTGCAACCCTACTAAAAACAACCCTGAATTCCTTCCCCGTTCTTCGCGTCGTCTGGATCCGTCTCCGGATAATTAAACCAGTTTCAGTGCAAAAAAGACTCTGATTATGTCTCTGCGATTGTGAGTTCCGAGACGGGATCGATTTGACGGCGAAGGGTGCTTTGGGGTTGTTGGAGGAACGGGGGTTGGATTGAGGGGTATGAAAAGGCGGGGCGATGGCTATCCTGGGAACTTCTACCCGACCCACTCACACACATACACACCCACGTGTGCACACACGAAGACACATGCACAAACCCCGAGTGCGGATCAATGCGAAAACCCTTGAAACACACGGCGGAGGGAGTGAAAAAATGCGGGGAATGCTGGCCAATGCATCAGCATGACTTGAGAACGTCTGCTCGGAATGAGTGCGAAAATCCATTAAATTCGAGAATGTTAAAATGGGGAATTATTATCTTCGAAGGGAGCTCTCGCGTGCGAAAGAAAAACAGCCTCTTATCCTAAAAAATCAAATGGAAATCATGGGAATTTAAATGAGATGTATTCAGAAGTATGAATCTCCCACCGCAATGCGGTAATTTTCTTATGATGGAAGGAATTTTCCAAAATTTGAATTAATTCTTTCTGCTGATGATTCGTGAATTCTTTGCGTGAATCGATAAAACGAGATATCCTTTAAAGTCCCCGAAGAAAAATCAATCCAAATATTAAAGTCGATTTCGTGGTAGTGAGTTGTAATTTGTATAAGGACGTTGAACTGTCGTTCAAAAACTATTCAATTTTTAGACAAATTAATATAATCTCAGCTTTCATAGATACTCCATTGCTGCCTATTTCCTTTGGAGTGCAGAAGGCTTTACTTTATTCGTTCTTCTGGATATTTGCTTGGGCTATTTGCCGTAGTCCTATTTCGTTGTGATCTGCCGTAACCTAAGAAGTCTTTGGGAAGTATTGTTTGGATAGAGGTCAACATTTGAAACGACGAAGGATCTGACGTCCGTTACTACTGCTGAAGTCCTCTGAAACAGCTCTCGTTTTAGTGACATTGTTGATGGACCAGTAAAAACTTTTTCCCACTAGACCTATTAAAATGAACTATATACATGTTTCTCTTGAAGATATAAATATCATACAACTTTTAGCAAGTTGCACAGTTGAAAAGATAGTTATTTTACACATATTAACTTACTTATGAAGAGAAGGGGTACTTTTTTGATGAGGACCTACCCTATTAGCCTGTAAATGAGGGCTATTATCACCTCAATCTATAGTATTCTCACGCATAAATTACGAACGAGAAGAAAAACAAGCATATTATTAATTTCGGACCTTTTTTTACACAAAATATTTATTTTTTAAAAAGAAAAGTAGTAATAGTGGCATGCATCTTCAATATTATTGATAAAATTAAAAATTTTATGTATGTTTCTATGAATATATTCTCATTCATAATTCGTAGATGAGTATTAACAAAATCGAATATTTTTGGCAGCCAAGCATTAAAGTTGAAATTTAGAAAGAAGTTGTGTATAATAGGAAGTGTAGGGTGGGAAGCTTGGAAGAGAGTAAAGTTTCAGCATGACTGGCTCACTACCAAGGGATGAGCAAATGAAGGGTTTTGAAAGACGTAGAGCCAAGGAGAATGCGGGTTTGCCATATTTGCGGGAGAAGTTGGATGGATGTCTTGGAGGAATGAAAGGGTGGGGAAAACACGAAGGAAAGGGGTGGTAAATGAGAAGGTGGAGAAGCGAGAAAGTTTAGACGAGTGACATCGAGTATATGAAAGAACGGAAAATTAAAGATTATATATAAATTAAATAAGTTTTAGCCGTTAAAATCTCCAGGCCGAAGATTCGGTAAATCCTTTTGAATCTTTGAAGATATTTTTATTCAAATTAGTTAAATGCATATAACCATACAGTGGGTAGCAATAAAAATTTTATTAAAGTTGTGCTTAACAAATTACATGAATTAACATTAACTTATAGTATTTGGTATGGTGTAAGATGGTAAATTGTATTTCAAGTATACGTTACTTCGTAAGTTTGAAATTTTTTTAGTCCATTGCTCTTATAAAAAAGCTTATCAAGGACCATTATTGTCAAACTGATGACTGTAATGAACTTGTTAAATGAATGCCTTAAAGACGTAGAAAGCAACGACGAAGGGAAACCCTTAGAAGTTGGAGGGAAGTGTCTTTGAAAGTTGGAAGAGGAAAGCATCTTGGGAGGTTCCTTTTTAAGGATAAGCCCACGAAAGCGGAGAACTCATTCTTGCAATTTGGTAGGATGGTGGTGTCGAGTTCATAAAGAGGAGTAAGTGTAACTTCAGAATTATGTTAATGACGCTAATTCCATAATGACCACTGGGAAGTTCCCATGCGGTTTAAAACTCCTATGGCTCCTTGGTACGTTTATAGCTCCTCAGGTAAAAGGATAAAATAATATACTTAATTTTTAAAGAAAAAAATATATTGAAATCAATGTGTGAAGGCGTGACTTCGTGGAATGCCATAGTAATAAAAATAACTTAGTAATTTACTAAGTTATTACTAAGTTATTTTTATTAAAAAAATATATGATTATATAATGAGTACACTTATGAGCATATCACACGTCTAGCTTATTTAACTATACAAGTTTCCTAAAAAAGAGTAAAAACCTCAAAGTATTTCCTTTATTCCCTCTTCTCTTTTGGTTTACAGAAGAAAACTAAAGAAAAATGCAAAATTATGAAATTAAAATTCTATTTGCACTAGAGAAAAGCAGGCTGTTAATTAGAAAGTTTTAGTGGATAAGCAGAATTTTAAACTTCAGGTTTCCTAACTTTTGAGCGAGAAGTTAATCCAACCACCAGAATTGAGAATCCCTGAGATAAGGAATTCTGCAGAGGTTTATCAATTTTTGCGTCCCAATCCCAAAATCCTTAAACGAGTTCTTAGAATGTTTTAAAAGATACGAAACTGTTTTCGGAGGTCACCATTTTCTAAATCTGTAAGTACATTTTGCAAGCAACTCTTTCTTTGGTAAGAGGGCATTTCTCAGCCAGCAGTAGTCATACTTAAGGCGAGATAATAATTAAACGACGATTTTTGACGTCAAGAATTTCGACCATGAAAGATGCAGCGAACTGAAAAAGTGGGCGGACTCAGGAAAGCTAATTCACTGCTTCAGCGTTCAGAGTAAACTCTTGGGACTTAGGGTCTCCCCGAGGAGATCTTTTGATAAGGCAAGAGAACCGAATCGTCAAGAATAAAGGAAATAGAACATTATCAAAGTCAAATCGAAAGTGTTGTTGAAAAGTGGCAATAGTAAGAGATGCGGATATAAAACAGAGGCGAAAATGGACCTGAGAGTTAGAGGGATTGTAAAGAAGGAATGCTGAAGGAGGGGTTCCCAAGAAGGACTCCCCTGAGAGTCCAACAAGCAAACAAACCTCCCCTTCTATCATCCCATCTTCTTCTCACACCACCCACAAAGCCCTCTGGCCCATCATCTTCCCCTTCTTTTAAGCATGCTGAAGGGAGAAATGCGGGAATCGAGACGCGCTAGTATTTGCACAGAATTCCTCGCCTCTTTCTAGCCATATTCTTCTTCCTCAAATTCTCTTGAAGCTTCCCAGAAATCCTCCAGATTTTGCTCTTTTTTCTCCTCCAATGATTATGTTTTCCACCTTTGACGTCGAATTTCACTTCGTCTGAATCCTTCATAATCTTAATACAGGCAGTCTGAAAATAAAAGTTACTATTTTTACCCTAATCGAGATAACCGAGGCATAAATGGAACTTATAAATTATTCAAAACAATGATGCACTTGCTGCCACTGAATAAAACATACGCACTTGAAGCATTTAGTCGATAGATTCAGAGCATAAAGTTACTGAGCAACGACAGATATCGATAATATTGCCATCGAATTTCTCGCGTATCGCAGAGTGAAACTGAGTACAATACTTTGAGCAAACAAAATATGGTCTTGCGATATAAAATGGTCTAAGTTAAAAAATAATAATGCAATAAGTAATAATGTTACAATTAATACATTTGAAAATTATCAAAACATACAAAATACTATCAGTATCGAAGTTTAAGATGTATCTATTACTTCTAAATCTTCGATAAATTATTTTATTTTAAAAAAATGCTATTCTCTTACAGGTTATGTCCAGGAACTCTCTACTCTGAATTATACTGCATACCTTCCAAGGATTCATCCGGTTTTGGAGAGAGATGAGATGGGAATATCTCCCCATGGCGAATCTTACTCCTCGCTCCTACTGCAGAGTCCAGCCTATGCACCGCCACCTCCGCTCCCACTTCCTCAGCACCACCACCACCATCCCCCGCATCATCCCCATCAACCGCCTTATAGCTCGCCACCTCCTCATCTAGCCCTTCCTCCACCTCCACCAATGCCACCACACTCGCAGAACCCGGAAAGCAACGAAGAAGCTTGGAGAAGATGGGCGGAACAACACCACAACCAGAGCACGTCTCCTCATTATCAACATCCGGTGCCTCCTCATCACCTCCAACCACCACAGGCAAGTCCCCATCTCCACCCCTTCGTCCACCCGCAACACCAGCTCCATTTGGCTTCCCTCCAACACCACCATCATCATCCCAGCGCCGTCCATCATCAGCAGCCCCACCATGAAACCTCTCCTCCTCATCCTCCATCCCGTCCGAGATCTGCTACGCCGAGACCATCAACTCCGGCAACTCAACAGGAGGAGCAGAAACAGCAACCTTCTCAGTCTTCGCAACAAGATACCAGCACTCCGGCTCCAACGCCAACGCAGCCACCCGTCCCGACTCCAAGAAAATCTTTGGCAATGTGTTTCACCAGTACAGGAGCCGCACTCTCTCTTCCTCCAAAGAAGAAGGATATTTACCGTCCTTACTCTTTGGATGGACCATCAGATCCCCAACCGGAGAGACAAAGGCCTCACACGGACATTACGGCCGCCCATGCTATCCTGGATCTCAGCTCTTCAACTACGGCCACTGGAACAGAGGCTGGAGGGCAAGTTAGCTCCTGTCAAGTCCCTTCAGAAGAAACTCAGAGGCACAGCGTTCCTACAATTCAAGATTTACCGTCGCCTTCTCCCGTCCATTCCCAACCTTTGTCAATCCATTTGGACCATGATAGATCTGAAAGCAACCAACATTCGATTCTTCCTAGCCCAAATTCCGCTTCTAACAGCAGCGTTGGACACCATCCTTCCCATCCAATACCTTCACCATCTCCCCAAACACCTCAGGTGTTCAGATTAAACCAAGGCAAAACAGTGGCTTACACTTACGAAGCGTTTTTCGTGAGTGATGGAAGGTCAAAGAGAAAGTCAGGTGCTCTAACTTCAATCGGAGCTGTGGTTCCTGGACCCAACAACGAGAGACCGCGGTATACCTGTCCTGAATGTGGAAAGAATTACGCGACGTCCTCCAACCTGTCGCGGCACAAGCAGACCCACCGAAGCCTAGATTCGCAATCGGCGAAGAAATGCAGCACGTGCGGAAAGGCGTACGTGAGCATGCCGGCCTTGGCTATGCATGTACTTACGCACAGCCTGAGTCACGTATGCGGAGTGTGCGGTAAGGCCTTCTCCCGCCCTTGGCTTCTTCAAGGTCATCTGAGGTCCCACACTGGAGAGAAGCCGTACGGCTGTGCGCACTGCGGAAAGGCGTTCGCAGACAGGTCGAATCTTAGGGCGCACATGCAAACTCATTCAGCCGCCAAAAACTTCAGGTGCTCCCGTTGCCACAAATCCTTCGCCCTCAAATCGTACCTCAACAAACATTACGAGTCTGCATGCTTCAAGGATGGTTCAGAGGGCGGCGGGGACAGCGGTGATAGCTGCGAAGGATCCACCCAACATCAAATGGGTCCAGAGTCACCATTGATGGGGCAGACGCAACAACAACCTCATCACTCACCACATCAGCTGTGTCATCCATCGCTTCAAGTTCCCGATGGCTCTATGAACGGCTCTACTGTCCTGCCTTCTCCCCAACCTCTGCATTACTCGCCTCCTCCCTTAACCACTACTGTTTACCCTGGCTGAGGGAATCTTTCCACATGAAAGAAACAGGTGAACCTTTCTCTGACAGCGTTGCGTCCTCTTTTTATACGTAAGAGATTGAAGTTTTCATATGTTCCGATAAAATGCCATTTCCATTGGAGATGTAAGGTCCGGTTTCGTTTTATCGAGTAAAGGGTATGTTGTACATACAAGTGTTATATTGGTTCTTGTGATCGCTCGATTGCAGTGTTTTTTTTTTCTAAAAGCATTGATGCTCATTGGGCGAATTGGGTATGAAACCTTGTAAATTCTGAGTTCTGATTTTTCAAATAAGAGACGATTTTAAAACGATGCTAAATGCGTTCAAGGCATTTTATAAGCACGTTTTTAGAGCGCTTTTTGTAATTATTAAGGAGAGCATGAAGGATTTAATATATAACGCAAGTGCCCTATTTACTGCAGCTATTCTGCTCTTATAAAAAGCCTTCACACCACAGGATATTATTGCAAGACAGCCTATTTAATTATATTATGAATATAAGCATAACATTTTAGTAAAAAGAGAATTTATTGATATAGAATGAAATTTTACTAGTTGAATCGAGAGAAAATTTTTATACAAAGACCTAAGCTTGTACCTTGTAAAGGCATATAGTTTCAATACATAGATTGAGTACTTTTTAACTGCTACAATACAATAGAAGCAGTTAGGAATAAGTTTCATTGCAAGGGTTTTTATACACTGTAGATAATTAAACTTAAGGCAATAAAATGCACTTTGTACAACTTAAGTTCCATTCATGCCCGTCTTCGACCGGTGGACTTGTAAATTTAGAAAAGTAGTATTATAAAAAGACCAGAGAGGTCGCGTGCATTTCATGAAAGCACAAAAAAGCAATTAAATCCAATTTTTGTGCGCACAAGTGGAACTAAACTTAACTATTACAAGCCGATACTTCAGCGCTTGATGTGATCAAAAGAAACGAAACCTCCGAAACTGGAGGATACTACAATATTTTGAAGCCGGCATTTATAAAAAATAAAACGGTGATACTTTTCAATAAATTTTGAAAGAGAATATAATTTTTATACATTTATTGAAAAACGAAAGCCTCCCCCAGCTTGTTGGGTGGATATGAGTGTTCCTTCATTTTACTTTTTGCGAGTCCAGTGATATCGGAGACGGTGTGAATGGAGTATTAATAAAGATAATCCGTTACAGTTAGCTTTTAGATACCATCTGGTTCGAACCTATTTATATTTTCAAAACATTTATCCGAGTCTCGTTCTTATGAATGAGCATGGTTTCAAACACAACGAATACTGTGAATATATTTATAGTTTATAAGTTAACCAAATCTAGTGAGAGAACTAGTCTTTAGTCGAATTCTTTCAAATGAAGCGTCTTTTGTTGCTATGGTGACAGATGGACGCCTGAGAACAGGAAGCTGTGTAGAACATTCTGCAATTGCTTCTCATGTCCTTGGCCAATAGCCATATTTATATTCAATAGAGCCAAAAACCGACAAACACCGTTTTAGCATATATTTACAAATTGCATGTCATGGTAACAATAAAAGCATGCATTTTATTCCCATATTATGGTTTACAATATATTGATGACTATTTTAAACATGTTAAGCAGATTTTTAACGGTAATATTTATATTCTGATAGAGAAAGGTTCAAACGAATTCCTTTTGTTAGTTGGATTTTTGAGATGTAAAATAAAATAGTTTACGAAATGATCTCGTGTTCACTTTTAGAGCGCGTGTCGTCATCTCTCCACTTCGATAAACATTCCATTATGCACTTAAGACAAATGAAGAGACTTTTTAATCACGGAGGAGATTTGTGAAAACTTTTAGGAGACGCCTTTAGCCGTTAAAAAGAATTTTTTTAATGGAAAGTCAAGAATTTCATAGTTCATGCAATATTTTTGCAAATACATGTACATTTTAAATATAGCCACGAAAAATTAGTATATATCTATATACAATGAAATTATATATAGATATTAAAGCTAGGGAGATAGTGCAATATTTTACCTGTACATAAATTTCAATGATTATTATTACTTTTATTTCTAATGGCCCAAGCTGGTCCAATGTTGTAAATAAATGAATTATCCCAAGATAATCCTTAAAATCGTCAACGTAGCATTTTTTCCGACTACGCGCCAAAGAATGAAAGCTTTATGTGGAATAATTGTAATTCGTTGTGTTTAATCTAATTTAAATGAAAGCAAAGTCTTTCTGGCTCAAAGCACTTGAAAATAGAGAAATTTGAAGTAGCTGGAATTGGCTTTATGATAAACCACGCAAACGTCTCTCCGTTAATCTCCATCTTGAGGACGCTCGGGTACGTAAAATCCCGAGGGTCTTCAACCAATCCACGATGCACTCAAACCTTCTGCAAATACCTTTCTCAAATACACAAAAGCATCGGGGACCCCCTATCTTTATTTCTGGCTCAAGAATCGATGCTTATCCAACAATCTCCCTCTGAAATAGATTCCATTTGGATGCGTATCAGAATTTTACGCTTTACAGAACTTGAGAAAGAGAAGGAAAAAAGCCTCGATTCATTTAGAGATCAATTTATCTTCATTAATGCTTCTTACGTCCGCATGGGTCTCTTCCGCTCTTTTTCTAATAAAAATTAATAGGACCTCAGCTTGAAAAGAAATTTAGTCGGCATTCTGAAAGAAATTAGATATAGCTATAATTATGTAAAATTAATATTTCACGGAGTCAAGAAAAAATAATTACATAGAATTGTACGTGGAAATGGTAAAAAGTATATAACCCATCTTTCGATTGGCATTTGAAATTAATTAAAGGAATTTCTTCAGTTAGGAGAGAAAAATACATAAAAATCAGTCCACTAAGTCGGAAGGCCGTTCCAAGAGGTTAAATCAAAAAGGGAAGATGGAGTTGGATGATGGGAATCTCAAGAGTGGGAGGGTGAACCAAGTTCTTGCGAGAATAAAGAAAACTTCGATTGTTTTCCTTTCATCCGAAAACAGTCATAATAGCTCCTAAGGGACAAAGGCTGATGACAGAGGAAAGGAAGGATTCTGAAAGGAGGGGTAAGAGAAGGATTTTAGAGTGAAGAAGGAAGCTTTTTCGGTGAGAAAAAGACAATTTATATCAAAGAAATGCGGACAAAGGGAAATAAGAGGGCATTTTAATGACTCGTAGCTTAAAATTAAGATTTTCGTAATTGGTTAAAGAGAATAACTGAGGTGTGAGTAATTGATAAATTGATCTAGAGAACAGTAACAATGATAATGGATGAAAGAAAAAACTAAAACTTCATTCGACTATGAAGCTGCAGATAAAAATTATAACTCAGTGCACAGTTATTTACGAAACACCAATAATAGAGCTAAATACGATCCATTGTTTCCTTTTAACAATTACAGTATTTATTTGTATTGTTTACTGTTAAGCAAACCCGATAGAAGTTGTTATAAAAGTATACAATAGGCAGACAGTAGCACGAATTTCTAGGAAAAATGCATTCTTAAGATTATAGCCTGTCATTTACATATGACTCGAGTCCATTGAAACGTTTAGTGATTAATTCGAAATTAAGTTAGAGATGGAAAGAAATGCAGAAGAGTGACGCATCAAGTAAAATGTTCGACTATAAAGGAGGGACCGTAGGGGAAATTAGGGGGGTGCGGGAGAAAGGAGATGCGTCAGCTGAGATGGTTTCCTACCCCCGCCGTGGAACCCCCTCTTTCCCTTAAATCCTGTTTGTTTTTAATTTTGCGGAACCGACTGTTGCCATCGCGTACCCTTTATCCTTTCGAACCCCTATTTCGCATTGCTCATCTGAGCTTTACAATACAACTAATACCTCCCATCGCTACAGTTCTAAAAGACTATAAATCGAATTTATTTCTAGAACGAGATTCTATTCCAGCTCATATTGATGAGACGTTTGCTAAATTTATATGATTGTAAAATAAATTCTTTTGAAGTCCTATCTGAATAATTTAGTGGACTTCGACATTTATCCCAATTTTTGCGAAGATACTATGCAATTATCGTTTGCTCAATGTGATCTAATCAATGGCGTAATTCACCCGGATATAATGCTATTTTGACGAAAACTTCGATTTGGACCAGCTGAGGATTGAGTGTGAAATCTAGTCAAATATGAAAGTGAATCCAAAGCGGCTCCCAAGTACTTAAATTTATGCACTGGCAACACAAGTTGCAGCATGATTTTTTGTAGAGCCATCGTAAGTCTTACCAATTAAGGAACCCGAGTAATAAAACCGCGTGTGCGTGGAGTTATATACATCGTATTTAACTGCCGTAAAATAGTTAATTTAATATTTATTTGTTCGGTATGATTTGCTAAGCGTAAGCTATTCTAAGTAATTTGTAAATGGCAAAACATTTGTACGCGTTCAACAAGAGTTTTTACAAAAGTGATATACAGTTGTGGATGTGTGTGAATGGGATTTCCTTGGCAAAGACGCAAATCCACTCACTTCGTGGGTGTCGGTATTGCATTCTTAAGGCAATCCAGTTAGTGCTCGATTTCGAAATAATTGCATGCAGATTCAATCTTCTTTTTCCATATATGTGTACTTATACTTAATTTAATATAGTATCTCTTGAAAATCAAACATTTTCTAATGAACACTTCTTTCCGCGTGTTCTTAATTCTTCAAATTTGACGTAGCATAAGGTGTAGAGTATTTATTACAAAGCCTTAGTATTTTGAATAATATTTACCCCTAATGAATTCATTACCAAGATTTCTAGGGGTAAATGGAAACACTAAATTATACAGGGGCATTTGTCCTCCTTCCATTAGAAGCCCTCAAGATCTTATTTCCTTTCGATTGTAGGGATCTTCAAGCGATCACCTTAAAGCGTGTCTGATTGCCATTCTATTTTCGGGAATAATGAGTGAGTGAATGACCTGAGGAGTAGGGTAGCCCAGAGGTCTCATTATCAACGAGATTGGAGACTCTAAATCACCGGAAACCGGGAGTCTGCATCGTGTGCGCTTTCGGTGATTTTAAGGCTAATGAAGGGCTTCACTGCTTTACCCCATTTCCTTGGAGATCTATTTTCTTCGGAGGATCAGCTATCGTCTCTTTAGCTAAAGGACTTTTCCTCTGATCATTTGCCTTCTATTTAAATCCACTTAGATGCAAAGGAAATAATCTGATAGTTTCACAGTATCCTACGCTCTTTTGGCAATCAATTGGAAATCGAGTGAATATCAGAGTGAAAGGAGACCGAAGAAAATGTTTGAAAAATGAGTAGTATTAGACACACCGTGTGCCTTCCGATTTATTGCTCTTTGTTCAAGGAAGATGTGAATTACCAATGCAATGTTTGAATGTACGGTGAAAAGTTCATAGCGAACCGATTCTTTTTCTAGGAATCCCTTCTGGTAAACATAGACTGAAACAAATTCTCAATTCTTTACGCGGATCGGTCGATAGCCTTAGATGAGTGTAAACAAAACAAAAAACTCTGTGTTTTTTAACACTCGGTGAAAAATACAATAGGAGTTTGTAACAAAGGAACAATATTTTATAGACGAAATTGAATTATGCTTTTTTTTTGAAGTGTTCTTAAATGGGATGACGTGAATTTGAAGAGTGAGATTGGTTGTGCATTGAGCTTTTTCGCTGGAGACTCTTGTTGAATAATGTTACTTGTAATTGCAAAATATATGGATGAAAGAGGTTTTGAAAAAGACAGGCTTATGAATCCAAGTAGATGCTTGGTTTGCCTTCCCGAAATGAGGATTCTTTTCGAATGAGTACGAATGAGTGAGTCTGAAAAAAGATGATTAATTTTATGGAATGCAAGTATGTGAATGATTGTGTGTACATATATACATAAATATATTTAAATCAACGATATAGATTCGAGTGTTTATGCAGGATCTGTCCGTTAAGGACGCCATGCACTGATTATTTAATACATTCCACTGGCAATAACTGGGCACTCTGAGGCTTCTTTGGCCGCAGGAACCTATTGCAATAATTGAGGAAATTGAGCAATAACTACTGTGTGATCTACCCGAAGGAGCATGACGATCCCAGGAAAATGCCGGGTATTCCAAAGCAATAAATCCGTAGTATGGGCGATTCAGGGGGGTCAATACCCCTAAATATCCTCCCTGCAATACTGCCCAGAACATAGAGCAATAGTTATTAAAATTTCATAATAAGGATTAGGGCAATGGTGAGAAGTCTTGTCGAGTACGCAGTATATAAAGATAAGCTTCGTTCACATACATTGTAGATAAAGAGTCATTAATTAGATCTAGTCTACAATTAGTCTTAGCACCCCGAGTCCACAGGTAGCTATATGAGATTCAGATGCAATAAAGCATTTCTTATCGAAGGTCTTAGTTTGCCATTATGTCAGAAGCCAATTGTATGAATAGAAATATCCATCTTGCAGAAAGCAATATTTTCAATACGGTCACAAAAAATTCAAAAAAACATTCAAAGAAAAAAAACTTTAAACAAGACCATTGATTGATTGTCGTTCCTTGTATTTATTTATTATATGATTGATTGTTTAGCTGTTTTGAAAATGATTTGTTGTGTCTTTGTAAAGTTATTCTTAAATTATTGTAACTGTAATATGACAAAGTTGTTCTTCATTTTTGTCTTGTTTTGTGTTTTTGAAGTCATTTTCTGGAGTTGTGTAAAAGTGAGTACAGAAGTGATTGATTGCTCCTTTGAGGAAAAGCAAATTTGTTGATTTTGTATGTAAGACATTTTTGTGAAAGCAAATACTAGTCAGTTTGACATGTTTCTATTTATTATGTTATTTTGCAGTTCTACTCTGTTACCTTCTCCACTTATTTGCAGTTAGAGCAATATTTGGAAGAGAAGTCAAATTATGTTAACTAAATACCATCTTTTGCCGAAAAGCCTTATTTCCTTGTGTGATTGAAATTGTACATCAGTGGCTTCTCTGAATAAAATTTGCTCAAATGTTCGGCACTCCACTATTCCCACTTATGTAATCCTCTGTCTTGCAAAATATGTACTATTATGTGACCAGCATTCTGTAATTGCAAGAATTCAACATAGTAAGTTTTGTATTTATATTTTCATAATAAATAGTGTAGAAAAATAAATTTTGCCTTTCTCTATCCCTCTGTTACAGATCAGGGAACTCTTAACATTGCTCGAACCTTTGTTAATACGCCTTACAAAGGTTGCAAATAAAATGGCACCAGTTTTTATGAAATATCAACAATATTAAAATAAAAATAATTTGAAGATTATTATTTTCAACGGTGCTTATGGAGACTTGATGGTAGTCAACTCAATCGTTAAGAAACTCAAATACTCGCAATTATAACATACAGGTAATCAAAAGGTTGACAGTGATGAATCCTGATGATCATTTTTTCAATCATTTGCCAAAAGATGTAAATAATGTTTATTTTTAGAAACTTAAATGATTCTCAACTCTAAATCTCTAAAATACTGAAATATCTACCAATGTTAGGACAAGTATATATGGCTCACATTACTATAATTTTTTGACACAAACATATTGAGCATACGGTATCATCTTTTTACTTTTCCAAAGACTATATAAACGATCTTTTCAAATTAGTTTTGAGCTAAAATAAAAGTAAGGAATCAGGTTTGAATCTTACGAAGCATTCGATTTTGACAATAGTTCCCAAGAAGTTGAAAAAAGTAGAAATGGCTAATTATCTGTGGAAATCACAACGAAAGAGAGCATAAAGCAACACATTTGAAAAACATAATTACCGATATGAAAACAGGAGAAGGAAAAACAGGGGACAGCGTGAAAAATGCCGTATAAGCAATCGGTTTCATTAAGCCTCCTGCAGAATCCCGACGGCTGCGCTCAACAGTGACTCACGTATTCGGGAAAACGGCAGCTGATCGCAGCTGAGGGTCATTAATAAATTAATTGGTTCCGAAATAACGAAGTGTGTGCTTCCATTGGCTCTGCAGACTATCCCCATTCATTAACCATCGCACATCCATTGTAGACGAGACCACCTGTCGAAGGATGGATTTTTAATGCGCCAAGGAGGCAATCATGATATTCGTTATGATTGAATTCGAACTTTTGAAAAAATTATTTCGCTCGGATAGAAAAAGGTTCATTATATTTACGATAAAAGTGTTTTGCAAAAACTCTTGTAAGGGTGTTTGGACTTGAAACTTAGTGACAATTTTTGCACAAACTGAAGTTATCAACCGATATCATTATTTACGATCGTTACGAATCTCAATCGTCAAAAACTGAACTGTTATTTACGAACATCTCTTTCCCGAGAGCTTTCTGACGGAATTAATTCTTTTGGGAATTCGCTGTTTGCAGAGACGTACTTTCGTTTATTTATTCCTAATTATCCAAATTGATATTTTACATAATTAGATATGGCAGTCTCCCATAAGCCCGCGTCGTAAATTAAGCCTAACGAGCACCGGAATCAACTGTCGAATTTGAATAAGCAGCGAACCCTAAAACCCTTACCCAGTTATATGGCGGAGTGGACGTAAGGCATTACTAAATAAAACAAGCCCCCCTCCATCCCCTCCCATGCAGTTTACGCCGCTCTTTTCAATTCCATCCTATGCAGTCGATTGGGGGAGAAAAAAGAAATCCACAAAGGGATGGCTGATAAGTAGAAAAAAGGGTTGAGGAATGGTAGCGATCGAAGGGAGGGCATAACGAGATTTTTGGTAAGTGAACGAACAGGAAGTAGCCATCGAAAAGAGAGGACGTTCCAAAGCAACGAGAAAAATGATTTGCAGATACTCAAATACACTCTTTTTAATTCGGGAAAGCGGTGCGCAATCAACTTCCACTTGGATGGAAATTGTTTTTTATTCATTCGTAGTTGATATAAAGAGATTTCGTGGAAATAATGGGCGTTGTTGCATCTGAAATCGTATCTCTGAGAGATTTCGGTTTGTGTCCTAGAGCACCCATTTACCTTTTAGCCGGAGCACACTCAAAGCTAAATAGGTCGATTCTGACAAAGCTCTTGAAGTAATTCTGCTCATTTTGCATGTGTTAAAAAATAGATCTTCAATATGACTCATCAACTCTTGATTCTGATAAAATTCTAAGGGTAAGAGAAGAGAATTATAGCTTCAAAAGGGGGTAATAAAAGACATTTTTCAGGAAAGACGGTAAAGAAATTTTCTCTTTTTCATTATATATCTTTATAATAAAGATGGATTCGACACTTTAATTATTTCTCTTCAATATTCGTATTTTTAACTAACACGAATCATTACTGCATTTTAACATTGTATTTTGTTCTCTTGAGATATCATACAGTATTTTACACATCATCGTGGAATGATATACTAAATGAGTTAATTTATTTAGGTTCTATGATAGATATTTCTTTAATAAGCAGACTTCAAATAAGATAGATTCCTCGTATGTTTCTTGATAAAAATATAATATTTTCCTATATTAATTTAATATAACAATGAATAGAATTATGAAGACCATACTACTACAATGGCGAAAAGAAAAGAAAATGAATTAATTTTGTAAATCGAAGTGGAAAACGCAATTGACTTCAAAAGGAACGTAAAGAGAAAGAAATGGAAGAATGTGCGATAAAGTTCAATTTTCCCAATCTCCAAAAATTTTTCCCTTACAAAACCGAGAGCTTAATATTTTGAAATGAAACTAATATTAATGTTAAAAAGATCGAGTCTATCATTTTACTACTTACGACGAATGGCCGAACAATCCTTTTTATGTCTAGATCAACAAATCCATCCCTAATTTAATCGAGTCATCCTATCGATGATCCCGAATAAATAATGCCCAATAGGTTGCTCTACTCTTCAATTTAACTTTCCGAGAGCTCAACCGTATCGTCCAAGTGAGGGACTCCATATCGCCTTTCGTTGTTAGACTAATAAATCAGCGCAAATCATGCACCGGGGAGACGTAATGCGCAGAGACAAAAGGCAGTTCTTATTTTTGCGTACATTGCAGCAGATAAATCAAGTCGGATCCATATTAATGAGGCAATGCGGGGAATTCGAATTAGTTAGGCGCACCGAATTCAATTGGGATCCACGTCAAAAACGCCGCGAATGTTTGCTGGCGCACTATTTCCTTAAGGAATTGCACGTTGGAGTGTAACGGCGAGCAAACGGTCACGTGATAGATGGCGTGGGCATTATTCAAAAGGTCCCCGCGTGTGTTTGGAAGCAGTAATTCAACAGATGAATGGTGAGTATCGAATCGGATTTTGGATTTGCGTTCTCAAATGCACTTACCGTGCTCGGTAATCGATAGCTGGCTTTTGACCGGGTGGAAATTTCCATTTATAAAACTCCCCCTTCAAAGCCTCCGCTTGAACAAATAATTGATGCCATGTTTGCCGATCGTCGAGTAAATAAATGTGCGAACGTTCGACTTTATTGATAATCGAAGCGGTGAGTCCTGGAAGGTGGCGCACTAATGATATCCTTCGCGTGATTAAAATAATTGGATGGCATAATTATCGAACGTACTTTTTCGCACTAACCTCGTTTAAGAAATTGATTACTCCCACTGCCGGAATAATCATCTTTGTCCTGAAACATTTATGAAAGTGAAGGGGATGATGATGCTGCGAAACAGACAGAATTTCCTCTTCCAATAATAGTGGACTCAGTAACTCGCAAATATGACGTCCGATCGATTCTAATTTCCTTCCAAATACGTAATTTTGCTATTTCGTCGAGTTTAGATGAGTAAATAAAGAAACGTAGGTTTATGGTCGGAATGAATGCGCTACGAGCACGGCTGCTCAAGCAATTAGATGACTATGGTATTTAAGAGAAACAATGGTAATGATAAGGGTATATTCCTATGAACAGCATTAAAGTTTACATCAATGGTAAAAATTCTATGGTAACCAAATTTAAATAGAAGATGCCATTTTTCTTCGGATATTTTAAAAAAGAATATGTTCAAGTATGGTAACAGATTTAGGAAAGGGAGAACAAAGCTAGAAATAACACTGATCATTGTCAACATTATTATTAAAGAAGTCAAAGAACGTACGATTCGTGAGTTCTCTCTTTTGCTTCTTTTATGAGTGGATGAGAAACATTACGGTCTAAACAATAAAATATTTTATGCATCAAGAATAGGAATTCAAGGAAAAGTTGTTATAATATTCTTGTCCTAGTATATACTTTGACTAGGAAAAGATACTTAGGGTAACTGATATTGAATCAAATCATTTAAGAAACATTTTTGTGGATAATAGCTTAAGATAGAGCTCAGAAAACGATAGCAAAAGTATATTCAAATAGTTTAAAACCATGCTCTAAATAATAAAATATAGTGAAGATAACACAATAAGTGCAGCATTCGAAGAAAAGATGAAATGAGTGGATTGATGAAAAGAGTATCGATGAAAAACTTAATAGAAAACTTTAAATATACATAGAAAGTAAAACTTATGGAAGAAATGGAAAGCAATGAATAATCAACTAGCATTTAAAGTAATCGATTACGAACACGATCATAAATAATTTATTCGTCTGTACAAGTATAACATTTAGGTAGAATAGGTATCTCAATTTAAATACTATCACTCCATCTTTCATTTCTGTTGCAAATCAAATTATTAGGGGTGATATACTGTAATGAACACATCATATGGTATCGTTGATTATACTGTTGAATACTATGACATCAACAAAACTGCGAAAGATCTATTTAAAATGAATAAATCGGCTTTCAGGTATTTAGTCTTGGTCTGCTCTTATGTGGCGAACCAAATTCAAAGAAACATCCACAGGATTCTTGGAATTCCCTTCCTTAGCTTCAGACTGTTTGGCTGAAGGTTCCCAACTTTATCGATTCCAGGGAAAGAGATGGTAAAAAGAAGAGGAAAGAGAGAAAAAAGAGTTCAGCAAAGGAGCGAAAGGGTCCATGAGGGGATGCAGAGAGATGGGGAGAGTGGAAGAGGGAGTTAGGGAAGGCGTTTATTATTAATTTCCATCTCCGGTAGTTGGTGTTTCGACCCCTCAATTCCATACCTATCCATTGCCCTCCATGAAACACATTCCTCCATCGCTCGCTGTGATCATTCAGACACGATCCACATTAAATATACAAATCGGGCAGATTTTCGGGTAATGCACGATTTCTTTGTACTCATTCACAGAAATAAAACTTATTAGGCATGTATTAAAATTATGTTTTTTTACGATAAAACAATATTCGTACAACTTCTTCTTTGACAGCCCTCTGAATGAATAATCAATCAAGTCTATATTAAAGTTCTTACCATTTGATATCAAAGAGTTAATAAAATATCAATTTTGATATAAAGCACCAGAATTAACAGAATAAAAATGTAACCCTTTTTCCATAGTTAAAATTTAATTAATGTTTATCTAATCTATCTGTTTGTTATGTTGTAGAATCTACTTCTCATCAGTTTATGAATAGAATAATAGATCTTTTATGCTTGTAAAGATCCATGGGAATGAAGGTACTTGAGATAAAAAACATATTAATAAGAGTTTACGAGGCAACAAAGTTCAACTTTGTTGAGGTTTCATAATGGTATAGGACATCTTCTGGCGATTGATATACCTGTTCGTGAATCTGTATAAACTGCTTTTAGCAATTGCGGATTATATAATAAGGCTAGAATATGCTTCCTCAACAATGGCTATTACCAACCACAGCACACGCTCTTTCGGAACTTAATAAGAGAAGGCAGCTGATGAAATCCGCTATCATAAAATGTAATCGTTCTCTCGATTTGATTGCGTTCTTAAGAGCGACTATTCTCCAAAACTTATGCCTCCTTTCCATCTACAGGTCGACAACATTTCATTACGGCGAAGATAATTGTCGTTAAAGAACACTTAAAGATTACATCCCCGAATATTTCTAACTTTTTTGGTCTCTCGGAATTCCGGGCGACGAAGTCGGGAACAGCTTCCTTCGATAAGCGCGGAAGCAGTTTTGGATGTCCTCGCATCCTATGGAGGAAATTTACGACTCGGTCGCAGTTCCCATCTTAAATTCCCTCGTAGATGTATATTCTTGAAGGGCCTCTGTCCGGTGCGAGGGCGGAAGGCCCATAACAGTAACTCTTCGAAATAAAGGGGATGTAGAAGGGAAGAAAGGGAGATTCTGTGGAGGATGATGGTGAATACGGTGGTGGTGAAAGTACACTGGAGAGGTAAATAGGAGAACCAAATGAATTTTAGAATACATAATCTCCAAATATCATAACTAGAGCTTTTAGTTTTGGAAATATCTGCAAATTTGCCACGGGAAAAATATGTTTTATGCACGAAAATCATAAAATGTCAATACATGACACATTTAGAGTAAAATTATGCTCCATGCCGACTATCGCACATCAAAATACTGATTGGATGGTAGTTACATATAGGTACAAATAGGAATATAAGTTTTTAATGTATTATGTATTATAATATGAGAACATAAAATATGAGCCATTCAACATGTATAATTGCATCAATCAAAATCATATTAAATGCTCAAATTCTACATTTACCTTAATCAGGAAAAGTACTCGCAGAAAAATTTATAAATTTTGTTGTGCATTCACGATGAAATACATCATAGAAGGAGGTAGCTTAATATAAATTAAAACCACAATTTCTCGCGCTTTCACTTAAACCCATCAACAATGAACCCAATTAGAATTAAATTTGAAATAATAAAAAAAATTTGTATTAGATGTAGTGATGTTGATAATTTATTTGAGGAAATTATTTTATTTCAGCGATTAAAATGACTTGTCTATTAAGAAAAAAATTCTAGCTCAAAGTCTAATTATTCCAACAAACTTTCAAGATTCGTATAGCCATTGGTCATTTATGCAAGTAAATTTTGATTTCAAACTCACAAAGAAACCTATTGCGACGAGTGAATCATTAAATGATCAATCTTATTTCAGTTATGTTTGTAAATTAAATTTCAAGATACCTTATTATCCACTCCTTTTGAAAAATCGCCAAATGAATGTATCATCTAAGAGCTACAGCTACATATCAAACAAAATAGAAGAGGTGGAGGACAAATGGATTTCTGAATCCTTAGTCTGAATGATATCCCCTCGTAAAAGAAAATATAATGGACAACAAGACTACGAATCATTCCGAATATTCTGTATTAGTGTAAAGTAGAGAGAAAAGTAGCGACGCTAAGAATGTGGACGTGGAATTTATTGGTGGATCTGCGGAGGGGAGGCGTAAGACCTCACGAAGTGCGTCAAGGAGAAAAACGATCGGTGTGTCTTAGAGACCCCCCCCAAAGTGGCGCAGGAGGAAATGAGGTAGGCGAGCTTAAGGGACTAGAGTGGAGGGAACAAGTAGGATCCATTAGGTTTAACTCGGTGGCATGTCCCGTGGTCTCTCTCTTAACGTTTCATTTTTGTTCCAGGAGTTAGTGTCTTATGCCCTCGGGGCAGCTTCGTAAAATGGGAAGGTGCGAAAGGGGTGAAAAGGATGGGACCCTCCTTTTTTTAGTCCCCGTTATGGAAGTTCAACATGTGGACCCTCTTTGGGCGGAACTGATGGCTCCTGGGTGACCGATATTGTGCGAATCGAATTTGTTTCGGGGAACGTTATGCCCCAGATAAGGAGACGAGATATCGGTGGGGGAATATACTAAGTAAAATTGCCTTCCCCGGTATACATAATTTAGGTAAAATTATTTCGGTAAAATTTTAGTTTCAGAATTTGGAAAGTACTTGTACTACTGGGATGACTTTTTCTTTCCGATTAAACAAAAACAGTCAATATCCAAAGAGGTTACGTTTGTAATTCAAACCTAACCTCTTTGGTACAAATACGAATGTATGACGATATGAACAATTCTGTTTACGAGACCAATGAAATAAATTGCTCTTATATTCATAGAATATTTCCGAATTTTCAGAACACAATACTCTTTTATAAATAGAAAATTGTTACAAATCAGTTCAATATTCAATTTAATTCAAACTTTCAAATTAGTGTAAAAAATCGGAATATCGGTAAAATATCATAAAATAGAAATTGTTAATAACTAAAAAATAAAAGAGTCAGTAATTAACCAATTACTATATTATAGAAGGGTTTTCAATTAATCTTCGTAAGATTGCTCCTTAGTTCATCGTGTATTAATTTATGTATTGAAGCTCCGATATTATCAAAAAATGCTCGATAAAGATGTGACCATTGAGACTAACTACAAAAGTGAAAGAAATATGGCTAATACGGGTTGTGATTAAAATATTGCTCTAGGATTACGGCGAGTGAATAAACTCACTTTCTCTTAAGACTGAGTTTTCCATTTATTCAAGAAGCAAGAAAACAAATAGAGTGAAGAATGAAACTGAATGCATTACCCTAATTTACAGTGAAATAAAGCAAGAATAAATATTGAACTTTAAGCAGATGATCTTCATAAATATTCTCGTAAATCCAAATAAGAAAAGTGAAAACAGTCCACGGCTCGATAATCCCTCCCAAAAAGGATTTCACTTCAATGGGGACGAATTTATACTCGGTCCCTTTCACGCAACTTTCCGGTTAGAAATTCAAATTAATTCTCAAATTAATCCGAATGCACTTCACGAAGGAAAGCTCGTTTGAGCAGACGGCAGAAAGGGAACCTATATCCGAAAACAAAGAACTGCTTCGATGACGAGTTTTCAACGGTGGCGACCCCTCTGAAAATGTGGCTGCAAAACTCCTCCATTTTTGCCGCCCATTGTCTACTAATTTGCTTCCCTCCAAAGGCGTCTTTCGCATCCCTTCTGATCCCGAAAGAAACGATCTCGCACCTGCCCCTTTTTAAACCGTGCGTAGGTTAACACCCCGCTGCCTTTCGCTTATGTTCCGAACCCCCGCTAGATAAACGTTGTTCCGGCCCCTGTGCTCGAAAGAAAGATGGCTGCGAGGGTCCCGTAAGGTACAGAGGCGACACCATTCTAATTACCCTTCTCGAACGGGACTAATAAGGCCATTGCCTGCTTCGAGGGAGTTCATAAATAAAGCTTCGAGCAAATAGTTAGCGCATATTTGTCACTGGGAGAAAAACTGTTTGCGCGATCTGCTCTGATGAGTACGGTGTTTGCGATGCCGTTTATCTTGGCTAAGTCCTCAGGTTTTTGCTGCCTCATTGTTATTGCCTTGGTTTTATGTAGGCTGTGTTAGATTCTGGTGATTGAAGCCCACGATTGATTTGTTTGCGTTGGATACGCCGATGTAATTTAGTGTGTTTGTTCAGCAGGGGCTCCTATTTATCTATTAATAAAGCATACAATCAGCAAGGAATTGATTTTTCTCGCGTGATTTCACAAACATGGTTCAGCGATCAAGTAATTCCGATGTAAGAAACGAAAAACTATGTTTACAGAAATGATAATTTCACCATATATTGAACAGTTATGAATAATCGAACATTTTAAACATGAAAATGAACATAATATAAAAGTGACGTACATTGTAGTTGGTTTTGGTAGTTTGAGATTACTGAGACTGTATTTTCAATCAATCATTTGAAACGCAAAGAAGGAAAATTATGGTGGTTGATTTTATACTCTATACCTATAATCTCATCAAAATTTTCATCAAAGGAGATGTATGTACATCCTCCTATGAATTATATAAAAACATACGAAAATATCATTTGTGAGTTTACAGAAAGGGATGATGAAGCATTTTTAGAATACAACTCTCTTCCGCCGTCAATATTTAGCCACAATGAGATAATGTGCACGCAATGGGCCAATGCCGAATGTTTCTCGAACCCTTAGATCATCAGCTGTCGTAAAAATCCGGACCAGATGCCGTGTTGCCCTGATTTGCATAAGAGGCGTTGATAATCTGGCGTAGATAGGGGAAAATAAAAACCGTTGTTTGGAATGGAGCTAACGTAAGAAGGCGTGAAATCGCGATGCGTGCGTAACCGGACTCTAATTTACGTGAAACTTATCGGCGCATAAAAAATCTGCTATTTTTACAACGGAAACCAAAAAGCTGGAAAGATACCTGGGTATTGATTTAAAACACAAGGATATATCGCAAATAAAATTCAATGTTATATGATGAATTATTTGAATAAAATTAATAACCAATAAGCATTAAAATCTCACCTTGATATTTATTCATAGTAAGAAATAAATAATACATTTTATGGTATTATCATACTAAATATTTATATTTTATAGCTTACGAGATATTCTGAGTACGATTTAAACAATATATATCTAAAATTATATATGTATCACATGAGACGCTTAAAATTGTAAGGAAAGCATAGAAAATTGTTGCTTTTAGTAACTTTTAGGCCATTGTATCCACTGATTTCCATTATTACACATTTAACAGCTGCTAAGATTTAAAACTTGGAGTTTAACAGGGGTTTTAACATAGCACAGCGATTTAAGAGGCCCATGTTCGTCTTTTTCTGGTATAATTTTTAAGCTTTCAATGGAATTATGTTTATATAATTTTACTTTATTCCTATGTATTATTCTTATGGATAAATGTTGGTGTGAAAGTAAAGTTAAGTTAAAATATTGAATCTATTCTCATGAGTTCGAAAAACAATTCTGCAAATGATAGAGTTAGCTGATACATCTCACCTGTCTGAGATAATTTTCATATGACATCGATTCACGCTTTTTGAGCCCCACGACGTTAATGACGGTCGCCTTCCAAATAGAGGGCGTGCTTCGCCATAGCAACGAAACTCACCAAAACCTAATTGAGAGAGCAGCGCCGCTAACCGAGAAATTTTGAAATAAAAGGAAATCCATTCGTTGCAAATCACCCACGCAAACAGCTGAAGAACAAAAGGCAAGCGATCCTCGCTTTTGTTCTCGGTGTATTGCATTAATCGAGTGAAGGGGTACAATTGCAGCGAATCGCATTTTTTTTTCCATTTAGAACTCGAGCGATGTTCTTTTCTCATCTAGAAAGGAGGAAAGTCTCTTTCAAATGTAAGGAATTAAAGGAAGGAGAGGTAGATTGGTCTGAGACAAGCTTGGAGGCTTAGATGGAGGATCGTAAACTACTGGACGTAGCAGCTTTATTAGGTCTAATTAGGGAAGTCGGAAAAGAGTGGAAAATGCCCAATCTTCGATTCTTTGCACCTATTCAATCTGTTTAGTTTCCTTCCTGGTGTGCTCTCACGCCCTCTGCACGGCGAAAATGCAACATCAGGAGTGAATCTTGACAAAAGGGTGCTCCATCCTTAACGCTCACCTCTTCATACTATTGATGGAGCAGAGAGAGTAAATTCGGCATAATTCCTTTAACTCCTTCCCTTCACAGATGTCAACGAGGGGTTATTTAATCCTCCAATAGACTTAAAGTCTCTGCCATCTGAGTTCATTTGGGAACTTGCTCTATATCTGAGGTCCACGTGCTTGGGATGATGATTTAAAGTTTATAAAACCCTGAGAATGTGTTGATGGTTGGCAACATTCCCAGCATAGTTTTCTTCGATAGTTTATCTCCCCGAATCAAATATGAAGTTGAAAATACTGTCTTCCATTCTTACTACTATTATTAATTTAACATATACTTTTGGTATCGATCTGTATTAATATGATTTTTAAATATGTAATCCTCACTAAACTTTTTCAATTTTTTACTGTAAAATTTGAAAAAATTAAATGAAATGAAAATATACATAATATTTATAAAAGTACATCGTTAATATTTGAATGATATAAAATACGATTTTTAACAATTATAAATAACTCATTGATGGTACTACTAATTTTTCTTTAATTATTCTTCGAAAATTATTTAAACCTATTATTAAAATATTCTTTGTTGCACTTGAAATACAAACACGAATACATCACTGAATTTGATAAAGCTCCGAATTACAATCAATTCAATAAAACGAAATGTTTTCGATGGAATACAAATCGCACATTTATTGTTAATGAAGATAATTTAATTTTAGTTGTATCTGGTTTTGAATCCTACTGTTATTTATATTAATCAGAAAAGAAAGTAAATCCATTGGAATTGGAAAAATAAATACTCAACCAATATATTACTATTTGATATTTCATAAGCAAGGTATTCTAATGTTATCATAAATGATTGATGTTATGTATTCCATTTATGTATTTGATTTTGTCGGGCACGTATCTCGTAGTTAAACTGTAGTTGGCCGTCGAATGACTCATTCATTTGCACCTCCCTTAAAAGCGGAGATTTCGGGGGACCGAGTGCTTTTGCCACCTGCTCTAAAAACGAATGACGAATAAATTTATAAACTATTATGCCATAACAATCCAGTGAAGATGAGATTACAGTTCCATTGGATGAACGAAGGCAATGAAGGAATAGACGAATGTTCTCAAACGGTCTCTTGAGAGAAGTAAGAAATATCGGTGTTTTAAATATAATACATATTTAAGGCATCTCTCAGGAGGAATAGATATTTATCATTATGAAAAGAAGGTAAAGGATATGTATCAATTCGGAATATCAATTGCGCGCAATATTTTTAGTGAAATTAGTCGGCACATTTTAAAACGATTTCCTTCTTCTTGATGATTTAAAACACAATTGATTATTGTATTCTCAGGTTAGAGTGTGGATAATTATAAAAAGAAGAGATTGAGTAGTTTTTACAAAATTCTAAGGCATAAAATAGATGCTCAGTTTTTAATTTTTTTGAACGTTTAGCAGATGAGTTTTTATTGTAACTGTGTACTCAGCTGGCTGAAAACTTTAAAGACATTTTAAATTGAGATATTCATTCAGTATTGTAAAGAATATTACTTATCCATACTTTTGCGTTTTTTCTATCGTTTAATGAATCATTACACCCTAAATATCTTTTTTCGTTTCTTAACTCCGTTTTCCATTTCCGATGCCAGAATTTATGCTCCCTCATTATTATAATCTATACTGTGATCTGAATTTTGCATTATAATGTATCTATATACACTGATGATTGAAAATCGAATGGAACTATTTAATTTAATGCATTAAGTTTATTTAATTTTACCTCAAATTGTTGTATTTACTTTATGTACTAATTCACGGTACTTATTTTACAATATTTTATTTTCGAATATTATTCCAAGGCATATAAATTATTTGCAATTATTTAGAAAAGCTCTAAAGGAATAAAGATATTTTTATGGAACATAAGCTTGAGAACATAATTTTGTAGTTACAGGGATTATAAAAAACTAGGCTCTGATAAGTATATATAATAGAAAATAGAAAAATATTTTATGTTACATAACGAGTGAGTGAGACGAATTCTAATGTACTATTCGTCTTAAAATGAACAGCGGAAAATTTTCAACCTTGATACAACCTCAACTTGATGGAGATTTAAATACTAGAGCTGAGTCTCCGTGTACGGTAATGTTCACATCCCAACGGTAGAATTTAACCCCACAAGTAACACGTAATTGTGCGACGCTCAGAAGAAATCTCCCGGACCATTGCAGTTATTTCTCAGCCTGTACAAAGCAGAGCAGATTAATAGCTGCAGCAATCAGTGAAAATAAATTACGAGGAAACGAATATTCAAAGGAGGAAGTTGGAGAATGCACGAGCTAACCATTACAGTTTTATGTGAAGCAATTTTTTCCCTTCGCAATCGCAGTTCGCTTGTTTTTTGCATTGTCCTACGGCCGTGGTTCTCGCCTAACTACGACTTTATTTCATCGTCGGCGCAACAATTTTCTTTTATTTTTTAAACGTCCCCCTGGTGGTGAACTACCGGCGATAAAAAAAGCAACAAGGTGGGTCGTTAAGGGGAGTATAAAAAATAAAAGTGAAGCGATATGCGGAGAAACGGCGGAAAACGAACTACTGCGGGAGTGAAAGAATAACAGAACGGAAGGAAAAAAGTATCCTGAGATATAGAGAAGGAAATCACTACGTGACCATTTCGACTGAATTTATGAGCTCGTCTGTCGTCGATTTTCCAAAATCCTTCTTACTTCTCCCTTCCGCAGATAAAAGAATGTTATGAGTGAAATTTCTTACGTTAAGCGCGGAGTGCATTTTTATGATTTTATCGACTGACGAGTCCCCATAGATCAATTCCACCAAATCACGATGAGGCATACTTTCCATTCATTCAATTTACAATCTGAAAATTTTTTATTGTTATTTTAGTGATTTCAAATAAAAAAATTGAACGGGCATGCATTCTGGAACATCTATGATTTACTAAATGTCGCCCTAAGTATAGTTGGTACCGACGTTAACGAATAAAAAACTCAAAAATACCAACCAATACCATTAACCGATGAAAAGTTAAAGAATAAGAATTTTAAACTTGTTCTGTTTCCTGCATCATTCTTATGAATCATTTATTCATAGAGAAATAGTAAAAAAGTCGATGTATTTTATTTGTAGTGCCAGATATTTTTGGAAATTGAAACATGAAAGCTATGATTATTATTAGAACTTCATCAATGATAAAATAATAATATTTCCACCTTTGCTATAAATGTTTCCGTAAAGCATTAATTTTAACATATAAGAAGATTTTTCTAATAAATGCATCATAGATAAAGATTATTATTAACAAATAATGTCATAAACACGTTTTAAGTTTGTATTTAAATCATCTGACGTTCGTTCAAAGGTCAAGATCATTAAAGCAATTTATGGTTGTGTTTTGGGGTTCGAACAATTTAAAAGCGCGCGTCATTAAGGACTCACCTTTGGGGTTTTTCATCGATACACTTCCGCAATGGATCCATTTCGTATCCTCAAAGCCGAGGATCAGGGGCCGATTCTGTGTTTTCTATCCCACGGTACTTGGACTGGAAGAAGTTTCTTTTTTGTTCCCGACGCCGCATCAAAATGGATGTTCAATCTCTTCCAATTTCCTTGATCCTCTTTTCGAGCCACTCGCAATGATTTGAAGGATGCGTGAATTTGTACATTCGATTCACGTGTATATCAACGCTTTGGCTGCAAAGATATGCAATAAAGGAGGGAAATAGAGTCCATTACATTGGCATTTTTCGGATTGCCTTCGTTTTTATCTCTCTCATAACTCAGATATACTGTTTAGTTTTCTGCTCTGAAATAGAATTTCGCAATGACATGACTTGCGTGCGGATGTGTGCGAATGTATGCGCTGAGAAATAAAACTCTAATTCCGTGACTTGAACAAAGACCCCGTTTGAATTGTAGTGGACTTTGGCAGATTAATGGATTGAATTTGAATTATGGATCGTAAATTTTCATCCGTACATCAATCTCGTAATAATACTGGCAGTTTTACTTAGAAAAAGGAGGCACTGCTTCATGATATTTTATTTTTTGAGATTATTACAATCATTAATCAATACTTTAATTAAAATGCAATATTGGAACTGGTGAGAATTGCATTGATGTTACTATAGAAATAAATAAAAGTTTCAAATCTATACATCCTGAATAGCAGATCGCAAACCTCGATTTAAAAACATAGTTTGAAATTAGTCATTAATCGGTACTATGGAATATTGTATGTGGAATTGAATGAAAACATTTTGACAAAAATTGATTCTTCTCTTTCTAAAACATTATGTTAAATTTTTATTTCGATTTTGCGTTCCAATTAAGGATTATGATTGTATTGTTTTTTATTAATTTTAACTGAGTTAAGTATTCATTTATTATTCTTCCCTATATTAACTGAATCTTTATTTTTTAAATTAATAGTTGTTATATGGGATGGATTAGGGAATCTTTGATAGGGACTTTATTTAGAGCATTATGAATATAAAATAAGTGTGTATTTCTGTACAACCGAGGAATGTTCACTTTTTTCAATATTTTACAATGTTATTATGCATTTATCTCCACAAACTATGATGCAACGGTTTTCGTACATCGTAGAAAAGTAATTATGCACTAATAGATAATTTTATATTCAAAAGGTATCGTCCTATGTAGAATAAAATCTAATAGAATGAAAGTGACTATTTTATGAGTTATATTTGATTTTTTTGCACAAATCACATTTTATAAATCAAAAGAGTATACCATTAAATTAATTCATGTTATGTAGACGTTTCAATGGCATAAGAAAAGAAATTAATAAATGACTTTACAGTTTAATAGCATGAATATGTTTTTCAATAAGTAAATGTCATTTTCGAGATTTAATCTTAGCAAAGAAGAAGAAATAAAATTTTCTATTTATTTCATTCATTCATTTATTAGCACAAAACTTAAATTTTCGGAAAATTTACGACTGATGGGAACTATATTTTGACATAGTTGACTTTCGTGACGCACTCCTGTTTACACATCCTCTTAATCGTTTCGTACAAAGGGGAATCGTGAAAGCCCAATATTTGTTTACTACTTTGAATCTGGCAAACAGATGATAGCGCGCTAAATACTCGACTCAGTCAGCAACATAACCAAAGAAGATAAACCAAGTCACTCCCCATCAACATACCGTTCACGTTTTTTCGAATCATATCTCCGAAATCTTCAACACCAAGAGTTTTTAATCAATGAGAGAACTCTTATCTCCCATAAAAGGGCAGATGCCAAACAAAATAACAGCGTGCTCGGAAAGAGATTAAATTGAAAGGGCTCGATTATGTATACCACGTGCCCCGACAAACAACACGTCACGAGCGCGTGCCGACACGCCTGTATGCTCCCACCTTGGTACCAGTGCACAGTGGAAAGGGGATCTGGGTGCAGGAGGTAAGTAAAATTGGAGTGGATGTGAGGGTGGCAGAAGGCCTCAGCACCTGGCGCATCGGTAGGTCACCAACCCCTTCGAATCAAGAGAGGGTTGAGTTCACCTTTCGTGTGGAAATCCCCAAGGGGCGGTTTTCGAAATGAGACATTTGGACGAATATTTTCCGGATGTGCCAGAGAACAGCTGACCGCTGGCTTTCACGGAAAAATATTGCACGAATTTAGAATGGTCTTGAATTGCCCTTTTCACTCATCCGCCCGAGCATAAGAAAGGTTGCTTTTTGAGCGATGCGCGATATAAATTGGGTTGTTATCGCGCAATATAAACAGGTTTATTAAAATAAATTTCAATGTGAAACAGATAACCGAGACTACTAAATTACATTTCGTTTTTACGTCTGTATAAAAATAAGATAATTATTCCGACATAGCGATGAATCTATCCCATAAAAACCTTATTTATTGCCGAATTGATCGATGGAAGAATCGCCTTGAAAGAGGTAAAATAAACGTTAATTTTTATATTTAGCAAGTTAATTTATGACAAAAAATACAGTAAGACCCCGCTTAACGCTGTTTCAGTACATCGCGGTTTTTTTGGGGGGTTCCCCTAAATCGCACACTGTATTGATACTTGTATATCTGTGCAAAGGAAACGGCCATGCACCAACCAAAACTGGTGCACTTTACAGCGACGGTGATATGTAGATATGCTATGTATTTTTTTCAACGCTCTTTCGTTGGTCTGTCCAGGAAAAAGGTTCCAACTGAATTCTCCAATGTCGCAAGTACAAACGCAGCTTACCTGCGTCACAATTGATTTATTTGTTCTCATCAAGGTTATTAGGTGTATAAAGATATAAACATAATATTTTATTCTATTGTGATAAATTCGGCAAGAACTGATAAATTTTCTTATTCTTTGTTCTTTTCACTGATCCCTATTACATTATTACATATGTACGTGTTATGTTTGCTCGTTTAATGCTGTTTCGTTTGCGCTTCAAGTTATTGGAATGTATCCCCCGCTTTAAGCGGGGTCTTACTGTAATATATGTTTTAACAAAAAGTTTATAATGATAAATTGTGAACGTATCCTATATCTTAGTTCATGAACAACCTCTATTTTCCAATTTATTGGTCGATTTCACTTCAATTGTTAATATAAATGCGTAAAATCCACCTACGTGAAGTACTCCTTTGTCCAAACACGATGAAATACATTTTGCTGGTTACCGTTCATTTTACCGCTCACTTTAGTCGTTTCGCCGCCTGCAAAATATCAAAACTGCGAGAAAATAACGGCGGGAGATGTGGCTCCCCACTCAATTTGACTTAATACAAGTTAATGCCACGTAAAGTGAGAGCCCGAATTAAAGGGGCGTTCCTCTCTCCAACTACTTACGAGGTTTTTCGCTCTCCTTCAGCAGATGAGGGAAAAGGAGAGCAGACTTACGGCGGTGCACCTGCCTCGCGGACCAGGGCACAAGGGTTCGCTCCAGAATAGGGTCGGTGAGTGACCCTTGGATTTTTTAAGACCCCTTTCTCTTTCGGAATACATTCCCAGCACTTTCGAGAGACCCATATGCCGGCTAAAGGAGAAAGGGAGACCTCGTTCACAATGGATTAGTGAAGAGTGTGGGGAGAAAAGGGTGAAGGTGTTGTGGAACTACGACGATAATACCAGGTGAGGGTGTTGCAAAAGGTTCCGCGAGTAAATTGCTAACACGCACTCTAGCTCCATCGCCCTCCGCCTTGTTTATCCCAAACAGTTTACGGTTTGAGGGGGAAAAGTATAGGGCATGCAAGGGTTTTGATTACTCGTTTGAGATACGCAACAAGTATGCCGAAGAGTGAGGTAATGACTTCAAGTTAAGGTTGAATTATAAATGATATGATGACTGAGGCTGATTTGGCGATGCATTTTCTGTAGAGAAATGGATATTTGCAGGATTTGAAGAAAATGTATACGTAAATGTATTCAACGTAGATATTTTTACATGGTTTCATCTCGATGGATAAAATCTTGTATTCACACTTATTGAATGGAAGATAAGATCCCAACCTAATTAACCAGATAAAGTATCGGAAAGGTTTGGAATGCGTCTTAATATTCAACCATGAGTTTAGAAAATGTTAATTATAAATATTTGATTGGTAATAAGTAATTAGCTTAAAACGGGAAACTATCTTCCATTGGGAAAATTACTGAAGAACTGAAGATAATAACCATTTCTGAAACATATTTACATTTACATCGATATACATTGCAATCATGCTATCTATAAATCTCGAATAATTTTATACAGTATGACTTTTATAAATAATAATTCATTTCTGCTCAATTCTTTCGTGGGAAAACCCATCGAAACGACCTCTGGAGTAACAGACATGGAGACCTTATGGGAAATAAGGTTCGTGGGAGAGGAACACCGGTCGCGTGGCTGACGAACGGGTACCCTTCCCAAATGTCTTGGAGCAAAAAAGGTAGACCCTAATATAGTCCGTCTCAATTTCTTTTCTTCCTGATATAATTTGATGGCCAATTCTAAGTTCGTATCAAGAAAAGAATCTATTATGGAAGGGAAACGATGAATAAGTGATTCGGTAAGTTTTGATAGTATCTTTATACAACCTGTTATCTCGATTGGAACACGTCGAATTTTGGAATTGGATTGTTTAATTTTCTCGACAGATGCTCATCCAAGTATTTATTATCGACAATATGTCATACGAAGAAAACTATTTCCTAATTAGGCCTATTGAATCCAAACTTAAGAATAGGTATTCATGAAACTGAAAAATAGATGTAAAAAGCATTGCTATGTTCTATACCGTTTCTTTTTCAACTTAACTGCTTCAAAGAATTATTTTTAAGATTTTCTTTATGGTAACTACTATATTAAGGATAATGAAATGATTTAAAATCATATATTCCTACACCTACACATTTGCTGCAATAATTGGTAATAGATAAAGTATTTTTCGTTATAAAATGTTTTACCTCTCCCTATTTTTTCCTATTAAACAGAATGAGCGGAAGTAGTCTATATATTGATATGGGAAAAGCTGTCCCAAGCACATTTCTATTTCAGTAAACCTTAGTAATGACAGGATGTCACTTCCCTTCACGCGCACACCTACTGCGGACAGTTGTACCGGACGTCGATGAGCCAGCTCCCTTTGTTGCCACCTATACCATTTAAATTGCAATCTGTTGAACACGCCTCTTTATACTATATCGAGAATGACCTTCTGATCATACTTTTTACGTAACTCGCCTCCCTCAGATCCGCTTATTTATATATCTTATAAATATAGTACCTGCATTACTTTCATTCAAAGCGTATTCAAACCACAGAGAATGTGTGCTAATCATATAAAGGAATATCACTATTAAGCACGTTCAGAAGAGTTAATATACAAATTTTATAAAACAATTACTATATATATATAATTTAGCTGGTAAATAATTATATTTTTTCAATAAAGAATAATCTAATCATAAAGAGCGAATTTTATGTATTCAACATCAATATTTTAAATTATAACCGCATTAGAAAAATAAAAATGATTTTACGAAAATAATAATGTATATTATGAAATACAACTCTTTGATGAATTGGTTAACAATCTTTCTCTTCAACTTTCCCTTTTCTCTTTTCTACCAATAACCACCCTAAGTCATCATTGACGACACGCAGGTCTGATTTTCCAATGGTCTGGCATCCGTTTGTATGTGTGTCCGTAAGCCACACTCAACCCAGTTCTATTTATTTTTTCTCCTCATGAGACCAAAGGGTCTCCTTTTCTGAACATTGGAGCAAAGATTTTGGATTTAACTAAAAATATTTCTTTCCATCTTAGTCATGCTATATTTTAAAATGCATCATCACTCGATTAAGTATGCCATCCTAAAAACTATTAGAGTATTTATGATTATAATAAGAATGCTTTATAATGGAACTTAAACGTTTTAAATGAATGATAAAAGTTGCACAAAGACGCTTAGTTACTTAGTTGAATCTTACTTATCTATTTTGTTTATAAAGTAATTCTTTTAATTTTTAATGTAATTTTAGCAAATAACATCGATATAATTAAGAATACTAAAGCTATATACTGATTTCTTATTAAAAGAATATATTATATATCTAGCATTTCAAACAAAGTAAATAAATTGTAATCATATTTTACCTTCTTCTAAAACTCTTAATTGAAATATTTGTTCGTAGAATCAATTCTCGAGCGTCCAGAATGCACGTTGTTACGGAAACCACAAATTAAATTTATAGAGAGGGATCTGTGGACTAACCAAACACGCCAAACTCCTACCAAATAACCCTGAGGCACTGATTAAAAAGTGAGGCCCGGGATTTCCATGGAACACGCAACAGCGCCACCATCTCATTATGCGGAGGAATAAAAAAGAAAGGCGCGGGAGGTTGCAGAATTTTTCGCCACCTCTTCCACAACGAGCTTAATTTATGGGCGCGGTGAACGGAACGAACACTCTGGGCACCTTGTGCACAACCCCCACGCCTCCACCAGCAGACGATCGGTCGCCGCAGATGCGCTTCTTTTTTTCGCACTGCTTTCGAACGGCAACTCGGTCAATGGATGGGACTAACCTCCCCCAACCTCAAAAATAGGCCCTCACAGGTGCGTTATCATCATAACCTCTTAAAGGGCAACCCAGATACCTTCAGCTGCTTGAGATTTCCCGCCAAACGGCCCCTTCGCTAACTAAGCGGCACTCACACCACAGCACCATTTTTGGGCGTGCGCCAGACGAAAATGCATCGAAGCCACTTTTATATTCCTTCGTAAGACGCCGGGTGCATCGGCCTCACCCCAAAGGCCGAGTTTTCTGGTAGAATGGGTTGAAGGGTAAGTATCGGCACACGACCTCACCTGCATATCCACAAGTATTTTTTGTCTGCAAATGGAGGGACCACACTTAGGATATAATGAATTTTAGATACCAGTTGCAATATTCCAGCAGGTAAAATAAGGATCATGACACATGCACGGTTTAAATTCCCCCTTTCGGCGAAAAACTTCATTAAATGGAATATAGATGGGCCAAGTCCTAATTGGGGCGTAGACGCATGGAAAAGAGGACTCATGGGCGGAAAACAGTTTCAGAAACATAAATCGATTTTATGAAGTGGTTGTGCATTGCACCTTGATTTCCAAAGTGATATTTTTGCCATTTGGTGGTACTTCCTTTTATAGGGTACTATATTTATTTAATCATATATATATTTTAAATATTCATAAGTATTTTATTGCGATAATTAATTTCATAAAGTTTATTAAATAAACTCAGGTACCTTCCATTGAATTTTTATGTGTAAGAATATTTAACTTCAGGTATTTCAGGGTGGACTTTACTTCATATAACGAAATGAATTATAAAATATTTCAAATTTTGAAAATCACATTTGATGTAAGGCTTTTCAGTATTGCAAAAAGAAGAATAAAATATCAGCTTCTGAAAGTTTTACTGTGAATAGAACTCAAAAATTCGAATATGTTACATACTGAATTACTATCTAATAAATTCACACATTTTTCACGATATAATTTCACTTTACTTGAGAAAATACGTATGATCTCAACATTTTCGCGACAATCAGAGGATTACAACCCAAACATTAAATTCTGACAAAACATCAGATGTTCATCATCGCATTGTCGAGTTTTCTTCTGACGGTAATTCTCTGTTGTTGTCCAAAGAATCGCTTTTCGGAAGCCATCACCTGGAATACCCGTGAACACCTTTGGGGCGAAACTTATGGATTATGGGGGAGGATGAGGACGTATGGGCGAGAACGGAAGCAGATCGTAGGAAATAAAAGGAACCCACACGCCAGTTTTATTTGGACAAAGATATACATCACCTTTCTATTTAACCTTTATAAAAATGTATTGCATGTTTTATCTTTCAATGCATCATTTAAAGTTCATTTTAAAATTTCATTCGATGAGTACTTACATGTTAACGATTAAAATCAGTAGGACAGATAATCATACTACTACAACTTGAAGTTAAAAAAAACTTATTTTTAAGAGAATGTGATCTTGCCGATAAATCCTAAATGATATTGTGTGTCTGAAGTAGAAAATACTACGCTAATTTTAGCTTGAGTAATGCCCAATAAAGAATGTATTAGCAATTACCCTCGTTTCTATCATCCTATTCGCACAACTTCTGCATCTTCATGTTCCGCGCATCAACAAATACAAAAATATCTTCCACGATATTAATAAAGTGGACAGTCTCGAAATGAAATTCGTTACAATATGACCCCTGTCTCATTGAATGAATGATTTATCGTGGAGCGTTTCCTTCTCTCCGATGAAAAACAAAAATGCCGCCCCTCGAAGTTCCCCATAAGGGCGTAATGACCTTTCCCCATCGCTGATTAACATATTCCCGTCTGTACAACATGCTCTTGCTTTGACTCGTTCTGTCTTCCTCGCTTTCCTTCACCGCCCTCCAAACAATAAACACCCCTCCCTTTGGACCTCCCGCCGCCCAACAATGGGTCCGCATCTGCCTGTCGCCGCTCATTGACAATGCTCACAGCCTCCATGACCTGTGGACCACCATTCACTCAACTGAACAGCTGATTTCCAGGTAGTGATGCATTTGCTTCGTACGCCTGTTGAATTAGCGACGGTTTTAGCTGTAAATTAAAAGGACAGAAGCTAACGGGCGATATGGCTCTAAGATCTTGTTATAGAATGCTTCCGAGAACTACAAAAACAATATCATATAACTGCAGTAATATCGAGTTTTCGAAACTTTTAAAATTCGGAGTTTCAATTTTTAAAATATTATCTAGAATTAATCATTGATTCAATCATTCATTGAATTCAACAATTCATTGAAATCAATATTGCACGACGTGGATTCGTGGAAAGCCATAGTATAATGGAAACTTTATAAATTACACAAATAGTTCATCCCGAAGATGTGATGCAAATTACAAAACCGGTCGTAAATAAATTATCCGTGTAGTTTACAAAGTTTTTTATTGTAATAATTTATGTTGCAATTCATTGGCAAACATCTATGCCTTAAACAGTTCGAATGAAACGGGACAGTCTTGGTGTAAATGTACGGACATTTTTAGTTTAATATTAAATTTATTGAATGAAGACAAGTTCTTACGTATTGTATTCCAAATGTTGGAAATAGATAAACAATAGTGAAAAATTTCTCTTAAAGAATATGCATATATAATTATGGAACGTTCTGTTATTCTTTTGGAGGCTAATAAATTATAAATAAAAGATTTGAAAAGAAATCAGCAAATATAAATAGTAATTAAGGCAATAGAAGTAAGCGTTTGGTAAATTGAAAGTGCTTTATAATACTTTATTCGTAAGTTCTGAAACTCTTAAATCTCTTGGCAAGATAATTATTTACTCCTACGTCAACCAGAGCGTGAGAAAATTATATTATTTTCAAAAAATTAAATTATTTTATTTTTCAGACACCATTTACAAGAATGAGTCTGAAATTCTAAAGATTATAAAATTGTATCTGAAAGAGAACACTTACTAATATTTTAATTCATAAAAATCTAAGGAGCTGGAATTCGAATTATGTGTAATACATATTGAAAACTGCCTTCCATGACAACTATCCAAAATTATAGAATTTATATTTATTAGATATTTCTATGCTAAATATTTTCAAACCAAATAAACCGATAAAGTAATGTGTTCAATTTTATGTTGTATTTTTATTAGGATTAATAAAAGAAAATTTTAAATTAGCTAATGCATGTATCAGATATTAGGGAAATTATTTATTGGAAGCAAACATTTGTTCATGTACTTCAATATTTAAACTGCATATCAATATTATTGTCCTATAACTATAATAATTAGAGTACATGCACCTTAACTTCAGATATTCATAGCTATGGCATATATATATATATATATATATATATATATATATATATATATATATATATATATATATATATATATATATATATATATATATATACATATTGTTTACATAGACATAAAGATAAAAATAGACGAATAAAGGAAATCAAATAATTATTGCCTTTATTTTCGTTTTGCAACGATTGTTTATTAGATATTTAAAAATCTTCAGTCATGCATTCAAGTTATAAAACATTAAATTAATTTATAAAAATTCTACAAATTCGTCCTGGTTTTATATAGTTAATGTGAATAGAATTTTGAAAAGAAAGAGCCTAAATAGCAATTTTTATGAGCAACTTAAGATCGTTATATTATATATAAATTTATTCCAAAACTTATTATTCAACTTTCTTTCAGATTCTGACTTCTCCATAAATATTATCGTTTGAATATTTCCTTTTCTTAAATTGATATGATTCACAGTCTTACTTATTTAGAATCTGATTAAATTCCTTAGTTTGTATATCAATGAATGCAAAATTACTCATAAATTAAACTCGGAGCGCAAAAATACTGCATTCAATAACCGATTGCATTAATTGTAAACGGGGCCACATTAAGATACACAGAAATATACGTGCCAATAAATTACCCTCGATGTTGCCATTATTAGCATTCTGAATGCTTAAAATTTCAAAACTCCGCTCCGGAAAACTTACAGTAGCTCCGGTTAATATATAATGTTTATCAATTACACAGCGGGGCCATTTAATAACATTCATGCGAACGATATCTCGTATGGTCGGAGGTTCCTCGCATAACGGGCAAACGAGAACTGGGGTCCCGAAACTGCCGTCAGCACCAGATGCCCATCCTCGCACCATCCCCTCCCTCTGTACCCTTTCAGCGTTATTCCGCTTCCCGTGTCCTCTATATTTCCTCCCATCCCAAAATCCCATTGGATTCTCACTCCACGGCCTTCATTTCGCCCACTACCGAGTTGACCCCCTCGATTCCAGCTGGTACGAGGAGGGGAATATGGCCGTAACGGGGAAAACACAAGGTGGGTGTGAGGGAAACGGGGTGCTCATATATATATATACGGAACAGAATGAAACTGGATGTAGGGGGAGTGGGGATGCGTATACACCAGAGGATGGCATTTGGAGGGTTGGAGGGGAAGGTTCGCCACGGTCCTCTGGGGGTGTGGTAGCGTATGGAATTGTACGGGGAGGGGATAGACAGCTGGCGACGAAGAACAGGAAAAAATATTGAAACGGGAATGAAGTATATAAAAGGTGGGGGAGGTGAGTGCTTCGTTTTTATTAAAGAATACATGGGGTGGGAGTGATAGTGGAGTTGCATGGAGAAGTCTCTTGAGACGAGAGTAAAGGCATGTTTCATCACGTGACGATTTTTTCCATTTACAAGAAGTAATATAGCACTATGAAATACAGAGCTTCTATCGGCAGCGATTTTAAATATTAAATTAAATATAAAAATCCTTGACCAGAGGCAAAGTCTATCGTTTTGGAGTTGCCCGCAAGCACAGTTGGAAAGACAATAACTTATTAAGAGAATCGATTTAAAAATTCAAGAAATATTATAAAATGTATTTCGTTTATAGAGAAACTGAATGCTAAGAGTAATTATTTTATAGAAAGAAAGAGATTTTAGGTGTACACGTATTAAGATCATGGTTCTTTTTTCGTCTATTCGTTATAACTCGCATACAGGTTTAAATAATGGGTATGAACAGAATTGGGTAAATGAGTTTCTGAATAAATTTATGTCTCACGTCACAATAAAATGAATGAATCGGCCATTACCCTTTGAGTCCTCCCGATAGCGTGCTCTCGACCTTGTGTTTGTGTGCACAACCTGAATAGCAATTGCTGACATTGATTGAATCGATCTTTCATTCCTTTTTATGGACTCGAATCATGAGCACCTAACCGTGACAAAAGGGCTGAAGGGAAGTAACACAGACATCTTAAGTATAGCTCAAGTGTGAGCAACCAAGGAACACCTTGAGGTAGGCAAAGAAACCGCCCACACTCTTTCTGACGAAATCGTTTACAGTCCATTAAAAAACGGCGTGTTTTAGTTTGCTCTACGCTTTGGGCTCCTGGCAAGGAAGCCCAATAAGGCGAGAATAAATGGATGGGCATTTCTAGATGGGTAGTTAACGACCTCGGCAAAAAACGAACAGGAGAGAAAGAAGATCGAGGGTTGATGGCATTCGAAGGTGAGTGTGATGGATGACCTTAAGTGGGCCAAAAAGGGTGATACAGGATGCTGGAAAACCAAGGAAGTTGGGGAATTTGATAAAAGTGTTTGCGGTAGCGATCAATTTCACCCTCGGTAATGGGCTCAAGTTACCATTTTCGATTGTGCGATAATTTTCTATTGATTATCATCCAAACTATCGCGCCTTATTTTCGATTTCTTATTTTATACTGCGTATGATGCGGAATAGTAAATTTAAATATTGAATAATTGAACATATTGCATGACTATAGCCAAATGAAATATTTTAGGATTTATGAATACTATGGACACTGATTAAGTTAAAAATAATTCTCTTCTAAACTATACAAAGATTGAACAGAAATTTTCTTTATTCCGAATGAGTTTTTGACCATAAAATGACTTTAAACTCTATTACACTTTAATTCAGTTGATTAACGGACAGCTTTGGTAAAAAAGGTTCCGAGTTTAATTTTATATCGGGCTCATATATTTGCAACCCCAAGGACTGCGATTAACTGTAGCAGTATAAATGTGGATTGTAAATGTAAAGATTAGGAATTATTTATTATTCATTCATACCATTAAAATTTAGCCTAAACTAGGAATAAGAGTTATTGCGTCAACTTAAACACATGAATGAATACTTATTTTATAGCTTTCGAGAAGGACAAAATAAGAAATCATTTCTCCATATCATCAGATCTTCTCTGAAAACATCTAAAGGTAAGTATTTGATCACAATTCCTCACAATCTGTCTGCAGGTAGTTTCTACTAGCCCCCTTCCGGATTACCTCTCGCTTAGCATGACCTTCCAGTTTATGAGGGAGCTCTCGACTTCATTCAATGGCCTCAAGTGGAAAGGGAGGTATGAATGGCAGAAGAAAAGGAAGTTGCCTCAGAAGTTCATCGAAAAGACTCGTTTAAAAGGAAACAGATTTTCTCGAATTCACGGTTGAAAGCAACAAGTAAACTATGGCGAAACTAAAATTTTCTCGACTTTTAGGCAGTTTAGAAAGCTGACAGTTTTCTGGTTGAACTGATTTAAATAAAACTGAATTTACGAATGATTTAATATTTAAAGTAATTAAATAATTCACATAGCGATGAACGACACAGCAATAGGATGATGGTCAAGGGTATTTTATTCTAAGGCATTTGGTGTATATGTGACTGAAGTACACTCCTATTCCGTTTTAAAAACCTAAAAATTTGTTATTTAGCGTCTTAAATAATTACCTTAAATTAATAAATAAAAACATCCTAAATTATCCTTAATTATTTCTTCAACTAGATGTTATCTTCAGGTTGTTCAGATCCTGGTATCTTCAGTTTTATAGTCTAAACAATCATAACATATCAATTTGTCAACTACACCGGTAATAATAAAAATGAATAGCGGGACCGACCAATTATGTATTTCTAAATGAATGCATCTTATAATCCTCAAAGTGAATCTGTATAATAACATTCTTTAAATTTTCTTCGAATGATTACACCTATTATGAAACATACACGCGATTCCAATATGATAAATTACTCTTATGAGCAGCACTTCCTCTTTTCAATGTTTCTCATACATACCCTTTCTCAGAGAAAATAAGCGACGCGTTTTGGTCAACACTCTTTTTTCCCATCGAAAGGGCATTGCAGGGTTTCCACGGCCTGAATAATTTTTTCCACAGGGGAACTAAAATGCGGAAGAAAGAATAGGTGAAGACATGGAGTTGACTTCCCTGGGGCGCGTGTGTGCATCACCTGCCAGACCCACCTACGGAGTAGACTATCAAAGGGCCGTAAATGGGTGGGCAAACGGTGGCACGTCCTTTCTTGCGTGAGTTGGGATCACATGATTGATTGGGTCGAAGGATATGACGAAAAGCGGGGAATCTGCCAGGATATCGAACGAATCGTCCCATGAGAGGATACATGCGAATAGAAAACACTAAAGAAGAAACTAACGCGAGAGTGACCATCTGGTTAAAAAAGCAGATAACCTTTTCAGCAGATTATTACGTATTGAGAAAGCAATGGCGAAAAATCCCTTTAAAATAAAAGTTTAGAAAAAAATGCTTTATTTTAAGAAAAGATTAATGAATTAGATTAAAAAATGCTTTATTTTAAAAAATGCTTTATTTTAAAAAATGCTTTATTTTAAGAAAAGATTAAGTGAGCTGAAAATGAATGACATAAAGTAAGATGTTAATATTACATAAAATATATCAATAATAATTGGTACTCCCAAAGATGTTTCTGTGATGAAGTCCACGGATTAAAATATGCGGAAACTATCATAAAATGTATTCATTATGTTACCGCTCAAACATGTCGTATTAACTTAGTAAAATACACTGATAAATATTTATTATAAAATACTTGTTGAACTTTTTGAATGTATAGAAAAATAAATATTTTAGCGAACCAAGATCCTGATTTGAGGAGTGAGCGTATTTATTTCTTTTTTTCAAGTCGTAAAAGATATGACAATTATTATTAAGCTTAAAAAGGATTTTGATAGTTTTCAATCGTATGCTTTTCATTAGGGATACAAACTTTATTTCATAGTTGATTATAAAATATTTTCCTACTAATATAAAAAGGATTTCTTGAGCAGAAAGTATGTCTTTAAAAAAAAGAAAAAGAGATGTTGTTGATGATTTAAGGTCGAAATTGAACTTAAAGCAAATACTTAAAAGAACAGCCTTTGGCTAAAAATTAATCATTATATTAATTGGGAAAATTGCAACATATTTCGAATATTTAAACTATTCTTATATATGACATAGCCATCATGAAGGAAAAGTTAAAGTGATTGTACTACGTATTTTAAGTTTTCTCGTGGAATATAAAATGCAGTTATCGGTTGAAATGTTTTGCTAAGGCCGCACTGAAATATTGGATCTTTTGGGTACTGCTCTCAATGCATATTCACGGGCAAGTAGGTACTCATTTCTTTCTCCGACAGTAAATTCGCGAGCCCATACAATTTCTTCCGAACCTAGCAAAATGATAATAAGGCTTCTCAATTCTGAGCATACGATGCAGGAATACCTGATGAATGCCAACATTTGAACTTTTTATTAGTCAACCTCTCCCTCCTCATTGAATTTGCTACTTGGATATATGCAAGATGGTGCTTCTAAATAAAGGAAGTGAAAAACTGTGGTGAGAACGATAAAGAAAGAATTAATATTTGATCATCATCCATAGGCCTTCAATGCATAACTAAAGGTAAATTATAGGAAAAAGTATAGAAATCTGATTAAAATACATTGAATGAATATTAAAAAAATTTAAATGTTATTACTATGAACATTAAACATTAAGTAAGAATTCTGATCGAACAAATTCCGATGTAATCATGGACACGCAATAATGATTCAGACCACTGAAAAACGTCAGTCTGTAACAAAGTTCAATTTGGCAACCAATGAAATTTTTTCAATCGAATAGCTTCAAAATAATTTTGAAATTTCGAATAATTAATTGTTAGCACTATTTTATAGTTAAATATTTTTTAACGCGTTTACTAATGCCGCATCATTAAACAGCATTAAACTTGCCAATTCATGAAAATGAAGGAGACGATGATAATAATATGAGATAAAAACTGTTGAACCATTCGTCAATTTGACCGTAAATGTAACTAAACTGTTAATATCTGTCCTTAACGAACATTGAAAGCCGTTCAAATATCAATGATGCTCCCGAAAAAACGATTTACATTTCCTCAGCAGACATCAATTAAAATGTTATTCCCGCATCTTTTGGATCATCAACCTGAAAGAATATACTTGAGAAGAGGAGTGAAGTCTTATGAAGTTCTTTAGGAGTCCTGTTGAGCCGTCTGAGGGCGTGTGTGTGCATAGGAAATAAAGAGGCAGGTGAAAAGGAGTATTCACGGGTGAGTCACCGGGAATAGAGGAAGCCAAATGGATAGGAAGTGGTCTAAAGAGGAAGGAGGGTCAGATAGGAAGAAGCATGCAAGTGCGTGGGTGTGAGATAGAGGGTAATTCGATCCTCTGGAAAGGCTTGCGTGGTTTGAGGGAGTGTGTTACGGTCTTCGACTACCCTTCGACCTCGAGGAAAGATGAACGGTCAGCTTTTCAATTCCTACGTCTCGAGAGCTAAAGGAAAATTAATTGAGTAACTTTGGGTATTTATTTAAGAGCGAATCTCACGCAATGTGAATTGAGGTGACGATGAACGTTGCAAGATTTACTTCGACGAAACGTTTGCTTTTCATTGGCCTTATTCCCGAATCGCTCTCCACTTACGACTGGTCGATCGATTCATGCAGATCGGCAATATTTTGAGCAGTATAAGAATAAAATGACTATCGATTTTTTAATATTATGACCTTAAAAATTTCATGTAAACTAAAATGTGATCTTTGGGCGGAAAGAATTCTTTCTATTTTTTCTTTTTAAGTAATTATCCAATTTTAAAACTCTGTACACTTTAAAATTTACCCGCAACAATGTTTTATAAGTAAAACATAATTTTATTATTAAAAACCAGAGTTATCTCCTAAAGATTCTAATAAGGAAATTATAAATTTGTTCAGAAGTGTATAAATGAGAAAATAAATCATTCAAATCAATATAAATAATATTGAGCTCATGCAATTTTCATAAAAATTTCTTGCTCAAGTTCATTTTCAATATTTCCTTAAACGTTTTACAATACCACATTTACTATATTTAAAATCAATATATAAAATAGTTCGGCTAATGTAATATTTACCAACTTTAAAATCAGCTTCACCAAATATTTTTTTCCAAGACTCATTACTTAACAACAAAAATACATTATTAATCAAGAGTTTAATATTTCAGAGCCTCAAAGAAAGAAAAATTGTTTTTGAAACTGCATTCAATTCCAAGCACTTTGCTCTGAAACCTCAGTGACCGATGCAATACAAAGAATACGGAATGCTTCTAAATGCTTAATTCAGAGAAGTGCTCGATTGAATGTCCTTCAAGAAACTACTTAACGATGTATGAATTTCGCAGCAGTCGCATGACCACTCCAAATGGTGTAACTAAGCAACCATTTAGAGAGCATCGAAAACATTTCGTTTAGCTCGCACACCAACTGGATCGCCTTTGGACATCGAGCATAAACGAGTACAAAAGAGTCAGCAGGTTGGAATGAATGGAAGGTATGGCTAGTAAGCAAATACTCAACTTCGAAAGGGTTGACACGATACAGAGTGCAGCTAAGCGTGGGCGTAACAGATGGAGGACGGAGCGCGTGCCAACCTTTAAGGTGCCCCCCGAAATAGGGAAAAGTGCCTCTTTTTTCTACGAACCTTCCAACTATTCAAGGGACTCCGACCCTTCCCACGCCCTTTCCAATCCCTACGCAATTAAGGGCGTATCAATGTTTCATGCCTTCATATTCAACCCTCGTTTCCCCAAAGGGATGGAAATTCATACCGCCGTCTGAAGAGTGCCACTTTCTCAACCCCTTCGGATCAAAGAGACGCTAATTGAAAAAACAGCGATCGGCGGATGGGATTTCCATATCCGTTTTTCCGTATGGGCGATCTAAAGCCATTCAATATTTCACGAGGAGAAGAAATCCGCTTTTATATCCGTTTCAGATGCTCTTAGTGTTCAAACACATTAGCTTCCTTCCTCTCGTTTTGATTTCGGAACACGATGAGGGCGAACTAATTGAACATAAATATTTCCATTCTTCCCGCGAGTTTATAAATGTTTTGGGTGCCTTTGAGAGTTGAACGTCATAGGAGTTATGATACCTCCTCGTTTTTAACAGGATTTAAGCTCCTTATCTTATCTCATTTTCTAAATATGAGTTGTTAATAAAAGAAGATAATGGGAATTGATGTTCCTGATTAGTTGCTACTCGATCTCTCTCAATATCGGTTACAGGTTTGTAAGTCTGTAGGTGTGTCCCTTTAAAAGGATGATGACTTGAATACACTGTGAGCTAATGTTTAAAAGACGAGATCATTACCTACATCTTGTTAATGACCACCAAAGCTACCATGAATCGTGTTATCTCTATTATATTGAGCTATTTGTAAAGTTTGCCAGTGCTTATTTCGTTCCAAGAGAGAAGGGATTATTTAAAATCTTCTTATGACGTTCATTTATTTTTATTTACGTTCATTTAAATACCCCCGAAATGGTACCTATGGAGATGGTATGGTATAAATTTCTGTCTCCATAATACTTTATATAGTATGCATTATAACGTTTAACTTTTAAGTCGTAGAAGTTAAATTAAAAAAAGATCTTTGAGCAAATCTTCGCTAATTTGAAGTATACGCAAACCTTTTGGCGAATCATTATTATCAGAAGAAATATTTGGTTGGATATAATGCATATGATTTTCTCTATCTACTGCAATCTATGGCCTATGATGTCAAACATGTTCCTTCGTAGTCGTTTTACAGTGATCGATGTGACAAACGAAAATCGAGCGAGCGTATGGCGTCCGATGCAAAGTTTAACAAGTGACAGAGACGTGTGGATCCATGTCGGGACATGTTTTACTGGGAAAAGGTGTTTTTTCCTTCTATTCATACCTAAACAAACGTACTTTCTACTCCGAGGTTATAACTCACAATCATGAAAGAGTACTAGAAAAAATTCCAAAGACTTTTTTACTTGCGAAAAACTAAACAAAATTTGTTAAAACATTGCTGTATAAATATATCTGATTGATTTCTCCATTCCAAAAGAGTTTACCTTAAAAAATGATTCTTCTAATTTATTAAATAAATCTGCAATTTGGATTGAAAGTTTGAATTGATTAAAAAACATTTCTCTGCTTTCATTTTACGAATTAACGAGAATGAGTAATATAAGCTTGAAAGATTTTTGAATCTTAAAAACTTGCTCGAAGGGCATTTCAAAATCATAATTTGCTCCGAACAGTTGAATAGGAATTCTGGAACTGCATTATCTGCTAAATTAATGGAAAATACTTTAGATAATTAGCAGCTAATGACTCATACGAGAGCTTCTGTAATCTTATTCCGAAACTTCGATATTTTGATAATCTTTCGGAATATGAGTCATGAATATATGAACATATTAACTCGGTTATCTTTCTCCTTTAGCTAAAAATCGGGTTCATCCCGGGAGACGAGTTTACGGAGGCGGTCTTCCTTTGATACTTCTCCCCTACTCCGTGTCTGCAATGATCCGTAATGATACATCAACACAGTATCGTATTTCTCCATTCATGCCATCTCATCACCCGCGGCGATATGGTGCTTAACCATGGAGATTTATGATATTTCAAATAATATCCGTGGTATACATCAAGCGCAGCAGTCCGGTAGTTTTGCCTGCGAAGCCATATGGCGACTTCAATGGCCAGACTGGCAGGAATTTGAGGAACGGTGGGATAGGGGAGGGGTGGTTATTTCCCCGCCGAAACTCCAGCGAGGGCCGCCGCCATGTATTTGAGCCCATGAATTATTTGAGACTAATTTACGAGTTTCCATTAGGGGCCACATATTCTACGCAGGGAGAGCTAGGCAAAGAGAGTAGGATTGAGATGAGGGTGGAGTGAGTGGATGAACCGTAGGGGAGTCCCATTAAGGATTCGGCATATTGAAACTCCGAAAGGGTCTGCAGAGAGAGGCATAACAAGTGATTCGCTCAGTGCGTCTTATCGACGAAAGATTTGCAACTGTTGAGGGGGCATTATGGAGCTCTAATACTTTATTAATGAAGGAAATGTAAATGGTGCGTCTTATTTCCGCCATGATGAAATATTAAGGGAAAATCTTGGGTTCGCTTTTGCTGGTGATTACATACCGGTAGGTTTAATAGGATTATTTTCTATCGTTTGCGACTTTCAGCCAAATTAAATTTTCCCAAATAAATTTTATAATTATGGTTACCGTTGCAAAAGAAAGATAAAATGTAAAAGCAGGATTATTACTGCACTATAATTTTATATAGCTTGTATTAAGTTCAAAAGCTAAAAAAGCGATTCTTGTGAATAGTATCTACATAATAAAACTATTCTTCTAATATTTCTATTTGTAACAAACGTAGGATATAACCCAACGTTAAAATATTCTATTGCGAATCCAATATAATAATTGGACTTGAATGATGCGGCCACAGGTTTGTATCCTGGTGAATGGTTGTTTGTAGGTGCCGAAGAGATCGTGCGGATAACGCTCTTTGGACGGAACCTGCCTTATCACTTGATCTCGATAACGTGGTGAAAGGAGTTTGCGAAGTTCAAAGTGACGATGAAAACGGCTATTGTTTCTAAAGCAGAAATTGCTCTAGATGGCCTACATTCCGTAGCTATTCAGTATTAATTAAAGCCCCCCTCCTCGTACTATGAAATATTCCACGTATACCACTTTGCATGGTGGGGAAATATCTTTATAGAAGCAATTAATCGCGATGAGTCATGCAATCGATTATGACACTTTTGAAGAGAGGAAGAATGATCGAATGTGTCAACGTGTCTAAAATATGTTCGGAAACTAATAAATACTGTCGAGGAATTCGCTCTAACGGATATTGTTAGGAGTCTCCAGGAAGTCATTAGATAATCTTCGACTGATTTGCAATTATAGATAGCCAAACTAATAGATTAGATTGATTCAAGAAGAAGTTTTCATAGGAACTCTGTTTGCATATATACATATATATCGAAGTTTGTGAAAGGCATTTTACAGATATTTCCTTTTCGACAAGCTTTAGAGATACTCTTAAGAATGATGAAAGTGCCTCAAAAGTATATCTCGAAGATTTTCTTCCTCCATTTAATAAGCAACTGGGACTATGGCATTCGAATATTTCAGGGTTGATATGTCTTACATTTTTAAAAAGAGATTTACATGTATATAATATCATAATAATAAAAACTGGCTTTTTCCGACTCAAAATAACTCTAAAATAGGAATTATATAGGCTCTCTGCTGATTCGGCATCGACTTCGTGGTAGTTTTCCATAATGAAAAGGAGGAATATGAATTATACATATACCTTTACCATAATTTTTGAACGACCGTGGTTTAGATCTACATCTGAAGATGATCTTATAGATCGAAACCATGGTCGTTCAAAAATTATGGTAAAGGTATATGTATAATTCATGTTCCCCCTTTTCATTTATTATTTAAATCTTAGAGAAATGGTATATTTTTAATTGAATATCCAATGCATTCTTCACCACACAGTAAACCTTATGAAGCACTGATGTACCGACTTCTTTAAATGAGTAATAATCAGAAACTTAGATATTGTGCTCCTTCCCTGAATTCCCTACGTCTAGCAATCTCACTCAGTTGGGGTATCCCTTTTGCATTACGCGGCGTCATCCTCTTTCCATGGCCACCTCATTTGATCTCACACGTACTCTTGAATTCCTCAATCTTCACCTCCTCTCAGACGCACTTCGGCTCCCCATTCTTGCGGACCCCTCGGGATCATGTGTGTCTCCTTAGTTTGGTGAAGAGGTGTATGGCCACCGCTCACGTTAATTATTGACGCTCTCCTCACAGCGCTATCTCTTCATGACACTTTTTTCTCTATTATGATCGAGACGATCTGTAGAACCCGTCTCATTTGTGGGTCTCCCACTCCAATAGACACTCCTCACAATTTTGAAGAATTGAGAAGATAGTCGCTCCAAATTCAAAATGAGATAGCCTTTATATTCTACCAAATTGTATTATTCATAGGATATTATACATAAATTTATGTAAATAAACGTAATTACATTTCTATTTATGATTTTGAATGTGCCAAGGAACCAAACACCTCTTTTATTTCTAATTAAATGTTAGATTATAGGACTATAGCGTCTTTATTGATAGAAAGGTGATATTTCTGAAGCAGCGCTCTTATTGGTGACCCTAATAAAATAGAGATAAAGTTACAATAATTATTATTATGACAAATTATAGTAAGCCAATAGCTCAATTGGAAATTCTATATAAATGTATATTCTTTTATCATGAACTCCCGCAACTTTTCATTTCCTTTTTTTGATGCACAGAATAAGTTAAAATCCATTGGGATAAATGTTCGTTTTTCTGCAAATGATTAAAAGAGGGCGAAAATCAAATGATTCTATACACTTAAATAAGCATACGATTAATTTATCAAAATTGAATAAATATCATATAGTAATAAACATTATATCGATGAATAAGTGAATTATCTTTTAATCGAGATAATATAATAAGATTATATCACCAATATTATTAAAAATATTAAAGAATAATCACAAATATTTTATTATCTTATTATTTAACCATAATGAAGACAATTATGGAGAAATAGATACATACATATGGAAATATTTTGTAAAAAGCATATTTACTTCATCCAAAAATTTCAGATCTTTTCTTATCCGAGGAAATATTGTTCGCTTGGACTAATTATGAACTATTTTCCCGAATCAAATTGTACAAAAAATATTCTTATAATTTTAGGAGCCGAAATAATTCATAGATCTAATTTTAGCGAGAAAGGTAGATAGCAAAATCATTCTTTACCTCCTTCGCGTTCAAGGAAGCTGCTAAGTATCATAGGGCAGACGAGTTGATGCTCAATTCACCTCAGAGATATAGGTCAAAGGGTGCGCCATTGAGTGGGCAAAGGGCACTCCCTCCTGAGTCGTAAAAACCCACCAAAATGAGAGAAATGCCGTAACAACCAGAATTACGTCTGCGATGAATTATTAAACGGGAGCGCCATAATTATTCCTCGGAATATTCCAAAAAGGGTCATCAAAACATTTCGTCATCATGCACAAATGGATCGGAGGGGAGATTTTATTTTAATTGGGAAATAAATTTCAACTGCGAGAAGCATGTTAATGGGAGTCCAGCAGAGGGAGCATAACTCCTCGCCACGGAGGAGCGCTGGGGAACCATAACAATTTCCCTAGAAACGTGAGGAACATCTTTAATTCGGTTGAATGCGAAGAATAAATGAAGCACGACTTAATCCCAGTGGAATCAGAGGTGCGGTTTCCAGATTCAATCTATAATTCATCCAACGGAGCCCTAACGAGGGACAAAAGAAAAGGGATGCATTATTATAAGACTGATTCGGAAGGTAGTTAGCTCTTTGGCTGATTTATTTTACGGCGGTAATAAGGAATTTCCATTGCTGTCGGAGAGAAAGACTATATATGAGAGGATATCTATCTATCTAAATTTTTAAAGATCGTGCAGGATACTAGTTGTGAAATTGTACCTCTCCCTTACCCTTTAAAATAACTAGTTAAGCATTCAATTGATAAAGAAGTATAAAATTATATAAAGGACGCATAAGTTGGAATATAAATAGATTATATTTATTTTACAATTATAATATAAATTTTATCATCATCATATTTTTTTAATTTTTAGTTAAGGATAATAAGTATTGCAGTAATTTCAATTGAACCATCTAAAACATATTGCTATACCTTACCTTATCAACCTTATATATATAGGCAATGGAATGAGCATTCAGTTTAATCTTTTCTACAAGTAAGTTCGCTGATTGGTTATTCGTAGTTTAATGGATTAATCCATTTCTCAGTTGCCGAATACTTCTACATAACTAAAAGAATCAAAATATTCAAAAGAAGTATACAAGAATATCGTCTCCAAAAATCACATAAATGAAAGAGTTTATCACCGATCAAATGGTGAATATTTGGATGTACAACACATATCGATCATTTGGCATTAATCTTACGACAAGCAGTGAGAAAAGGAAGACTAAATATTTACCGAGCGTTTCAATACAGATTTGTCCCTAAAGACCAATTCCAAAAATTTGTGTACACTCTACCGAAAAGACCAATGAAGAAAGAGAAGGACTTTTCCGAAGGAAAATATCCGAGAGATGGGAGGCGTTAGTGAGGTGTTAGTGCGTGATTGTCCCGGAAGCATCGCTTCGTTCGGGAGTGTGAGTTGCTGCAAAGTGTTTGTGAAATATTTATTAGCTATACCACTCAAGAGCAGCTCTGTAGGGCACCTTAGGGTTACAAGTTTGAGGAGGATAGAGAAATGGATAGAAGGCAAAATAATTGAAGAGGAAATGAGAATATGGTGTAAGGAGAGAGTTAAATTTGACATTGAGATAGAAATAAAAAATGATTTAATGCATCAAATTTATCAAAGCTATTGTGAGTTGCCAGAACAATCTTCCTCTGTAAATTAAAAAGCGAAGCTGTTTATAAAATGACTTTCAATCATTGCTTCATAAAATGTTACTTTTATGTGTGAATAAATGGACATGTCAGAATTTATTTAAGAATTTTCCCTTTAGAGTGAGAGTGAACAAGGTTTCTCTGATTTATAAACTAAGGAATAATGGATGGATTGATTTTGAGTGCTTTCTAATGAAAATATTCATCGTAAAATAGTGTTACTGTATGCATTTGAATACTTTTTAAGCATTTATTGATCTTCCAGGAAATTTTGTTCGTATAATTATCAAAATTGTTTCATTCGAGTAAAGAACTCATTAAAATATAAACATTTTCTCTCTTATTGCTCAAAAGTACAAATATATTGCCATGTACGTATCATTTTTATTGCTCAACAATTTTTATTTTAGAAGTTTTAAGTGTGATTTCAATTTTATGGAGTTCTTTATTAATGATTCATGGAATTACTCAAATAGTTTTTTCCCTGGTGAGAAGGAAATTTTCCTCTCAATGTGTGAATGTTTGTAAATGTCCGTTGTTAAGTTTGGTACCACACTATTATTGTCCGAAATGAATGTCTTTACGGCCTTTGACAACAAATAAAAACTTAATATTCTCTTAACAATAGATCTGTTAAATTTATGTAAGTAGTAATTTTTTAGTATACGGATATATCACGACTATGAAGAAGGAAAAATGAACCGAAACAGAATCGGAAAATAAAGAAGTAAACCTCACAATACCTAGTATAGTATAGTCACAATCCTAGTAACCATCACAATAAAAACTGAAAGTTAGCATTTGTGCAACTGTTTCTGAAAGGGAAGGGATGATTTGAAAGTGAGATTTCGGACTATACGAAAATACTATGAATTTCGTGGGGCGTTCTTCATTACAAATAAATCCTTTTTGGAGCTCTTAATTGCGTGAAAAGAGGGAATTCTAGAAAACGGGAACTTCTTCTCGAAAGAAAAGTGCACTATAATTTCAATTTTGTGAATATATATTTTCCACATATGTTTCTTGGAGTTAGATTCTTATTCCGATAACCTGTATTTTCCTTTACAATTTAATTACAGCAATTTTCGAAAATCGGTCGTAGTAAAATAACGGTGAAAAATTTTCAAACACCACTTTCGATTTCGGTGCCTCCTGGGTATTTTTCCTTCTCTTCAGGAGCAAATTACACGTTTGTTTTCCCGAAAGACCCTTCCTTCTTAGGATACCGTTAAACTTCCATTTTCACAGTATAGAACGCCTTTGAAAATTACCTCACCTCCGATCGTATATTTTCTTGCAATTCCTTTTGCCGCATCTTCCACTAGAAAAAAATTACCCCTCCTTTGGCTGCATTTAAATTAGGCGTGTTTTTGGGGAGAGCAACAGTGGAAAGATGGGGTGCAAAACCCAATTGTGGAACTCCTTCAGAATAAGGTTCCCGCGAGCTCCATAATGTCCCGACCGTCGTGAAATTTTCATGTTCCTCGGCGAAATTAAATGGCTAGGAAGGCGGGATGTATTTTTTGAAGGTGGAGTGAAATATGCGGTGCTAAGATAATTTCGGACGAACTCTTCGATGAAAGAATCAAGGAATTTAAACAGTTGGGTTCCGATATACTAGTTACACTTTCTTTTCTTTAACTGATTACTGAATTTTTTTTTAATGCTAGTAATATATTCTGCATATATCCAGGTTTGTACCATGTACTAATGTAGGTTTTAAGAATTCTCAAGTTTAATAATTTACCAGAAGAGTTTAATTTTTAGGAACTATATTAAAATAAGTATATTTCTCGTTTTATGTACCTAATTAGACATGTGAACATTAGCTTATATCTCGATGTATATAGTTTAAAGCACGTGGATGTGACAGAATTCTAACAAATCTTCTCAAAATCATTCTCATAATATCAAGCATTCCAAATTTCGAATCGAATTGGAACTATATTTTTCTTTAATTCCTTTCAATATTATAATAATATGCATTCAAACTGTAAATATTGCCTTTTTCATGTAGTTCGCAAACAATATTTTAGGTTTAATTGACCTCTATGATAATGAATCTGAATTTCAATCGTTTATGAAGAGGTATGCGAAGAAAGAATGCCATTCGGATATTAGTGTTCATGATCTAAAAACGGCTCGTTTGAGTTGGCGCTCACCTTCTAATGCTCTTTGGTAGCGAGGATAAGGTCTTTCAGTGTTTGTGTACGTATGTTCGTATATGGTTCGGCACATAGGTTACGAGTGTTGCTGGATGCGCCGGCTGTCATTAATTATTGAATGTTTGCTCTCGTTCGGCGATCGCTGCGGAGGATTTATTGACATTCCCAAGTCATCAAGAGAAAAGGGAGGGGATGTTCTTTGACGAGTTTCTGCTTCATTAGAGATGCAAAGAGATTTTTTTAATGAATGTTTTAAAAAGGGGAAAGCGGCGTCGGTAAATATTTAGAAGGGCGCGCTTTATATATACTTTAATATATGCTCTCATTCCACGTCTTTTTTTCCGCACGTTCTTGTGTCATTAGTCTTTGATGGGACGGAAGATAAAGGTCTATTTGAAGTACGGCATTCGCTAAAGACACGAGTTGCTGAGGTTTTGAAGATTTTTTGAGATTTACATGTATTTCATAAGTCTACAATTTTGTTGCTTCAGGAAAGATGAAGCATCTGAACTTAAACACATAATAGATAAAACAATGAACGAAAAAATTGAAGCTCAAAACGGTGGATAAAATTTTTATAGCCGCTACGTTTATAATATTTCCGTTTTCTCGATCAGTGGTCTGAAATTTTATGCTGGAATATAATGGGTTGATTATTTCTTTGTATTAGCGTGAGATACTCTTTTGGTAGCAAATTTTGAGCTTTTTGATGAAAGCTTCTCACGTATATAAACGGTGGGTAGACCAGCATAATGGGTATAAACACACACTGCGACGAGGTTGATGGAAAACCAGACGAAATTATTCATTGAACCTCTCCGTGGAATAGACTTTATTGACAGTGTCTGTTCATAAGTCGACATATAAGCTAATAACCGCATCCACTACAAGGCTTGATTATTCCCTGTTTATCAAGTTTCATAATTTATCAGGCGCCGGTAAATATTAATAGCAAATCACGTTGAGAATCGATACCGGGAACGTGAAAGGTATATTTTAGCAGGAGAAAGAAATCAATGCGGATTGGCCAAACATATATACGAGCTTGTATTACGCGGGGCGATTACGTAAACATTTATCTGATGATTCTTTCATTGTAGTTTCAATTAAAGAGTTAATTAACGTTTCCATGGATCTCCAAATCTAGTAAAGCATCGTACTAATCATCAAAATACTCGATTTAGACAAAGGACTGATGCATAAAAATTTATCTCTTCTCGTCACTTTAATTTTTCTGATGAGATCAAGTTTCAACTCTTCGATGATAAATGAACTTAAATAGAAGTGAGTTCATTTATTCTTTTATTAATTCGTTTCATTAATTAACTGGAATTCAAATTAGTTTACTCGAAGCTAGAAAAATTATGGATGTCGATAAGGAAGGAGCTACTCTAGCTATTAATATTTAATATTATTTACACTGTATTACATTTTTGAAATAATACTTAAACGTCTTCTTATGTTTACTATAATATAAATTTTGAATTAAAGCAGTTTAGCATTCTCAAATTAATTTGAGTGGAACAGTGTGTAGTTATTATCTTCGAAGCTCTTAAAGGGATACTAACGTTTCTCCCGTATCTGCTCTATATTTGAAAAAACAGTATTTTTTAAACACACTTTAGATTATATCTATTTTGAAAATATACGAGTCACAATTTAAGTTGTACTTTAAAATTTCACCTCTTAATTATAACTACTATCTTATTGTTTTATAAGCGTAGTTCTTGAACACATTCGAAAAGTTTGCGTCTAATGTCGAATACAATCGGAATTTTGTAAACAGAGCTGGAGTTCATTTAGTATTTTTCACTGTCTTTCGCAGCATACAATAGATGAGTGATATTCCCATTAAATAATCGTCATCCTAAAACGCATCCGACATTTTATAAACTTCGACGACTTTTTCGAACGTTTATTTCTCCGTCAGAATCCATGAAAAACTCATCGTTTAAATGCACACTTCGTCCGACCATTTGTTGCTAGGGAACAAAGTAGAGACATTCGTCACCCTCGCATTTCTGCGAAGTTGGAAACATTGCCGTCCCCTCTTTTCGATTCGGTGCATTTGCGACCCAAGAAACCCACTATCTTGCCATTCGATTCCTTTTCAAGGATCCATTACGATCATTCCCATTAACCCAAAGAAACCCTCCTACGACCTAGGCCTCTTGGAATCCCCAATGTGCCTCCCTATTATCAGTATCGGATGATGTCCTCTGGCATTCCTTTGAGAGGGTTTTCCAAGGGTTCGCATATCTTTCCCTCCTTTATGTCTCCGCCATTGACGCCTCCCCTTTTCCTTTCGCGATCATTTGCCGTCGAGCCATTTGTACCCCTCCGATGCAAACTCGCAGACTGTTCAAAACCCTTTCCCAGAGTTCCACTTTATGCTTTCCGATCGACTACATCTCGTCGCTCTCTCGATGCATTTTTAGATCAGTTTTAAATGTGAAAACTTCGTAATTTATGTTTTATGCATGCGTTAAATTATTGATTAAAAGGAATTCCTTTAATAAATAATCATACATCATTATAATTTAACATCGAAAGTCTGTTTGTGGAGTGTATATACTGAAAGTGTATCGATCAATTTCGCAAAAAGAACAAATTCATCTAACTACATTAGATATTCTTTATTCCACACTTCTGAAATTGAACGTTTATAATTAGCGATCTCGTCCAACAGCAGGTGAGTATGCATTGTTTTTCTATGAGTTCAAGTAGAAACGAAAATATAATATTTGCTATACACTTGTAATTTATAATCTTTTGCATTAAAATTTTCTTTCATCTTCATATTAACAGATATTTGAAATTCGAAAAATATCGTTCTCTCAAAATTTTAAGGTAAAAATAGAAAACAAATCATCAATTTCAGATCTAATATTTTATGTCAACCGTAAACATGAATATTAAATGGACGATAAATGCATACGAAGAGCGGTTGCACTTTATGTTCAATTCCACAATGAAGCTTTTTAAGGTAAAGAGTGAACACATTATATACAACTCTTCAATGTTCTCTTAAAGTTATCTTTTCGAGTTTATTAAATGTGACGAAATACGATTGTGGCTCGATAGTGCTTATTTATTGAGGAAAGCAAGAATAATATTTATGCGAATAAACTTCCTATAGCCAGAGCAACACTCACCAGCCTAAAAGTCAACATTGCACCCCCTTTGTTAAAGTGGAGGCTCTTTGGTAACCTTCTCATTAATCGAAGATACCACTTACCGTGGTTTAGTCCATGGCATTGTGACAAAACATATTTCCAAAGTAGTGATTACTTTGACGCTGCATCGGATAGGCTTAACCAAGCGATACTGCCAGGATGTTTGAGCAGTATAATGAAAGAGCAGAATATATACGATGCACTCCAAAAGCAAACATCAATTCCATTTTATTTTGAAAAGGAAACTCGTAACCGTGAATACCATAGAATTGCACTTCACTTTCGAAGTAAAAATAATTTTTCATTTAAGTAATAGGAAAGGCGGTGGATCGATAGAGATCGGAAACTATCTGCTATTTCTTCTGAATACCTATATCTGAATGTTTCCAATTCAATAGATAAGACGAAAGAGGAATAAATTATTTTCTACAATTTTCCTTAAATTATTACCAACTATCTAAAAGTGTAAATGAATTAGCTAATATGATCTAATCTAATTGTAGATAGAGCAAAAGAATATTTAAAAAGAGCAAATATTTTAGCCTCGTAATAACAAAAGCTATACGGTGTAAAGAAGTGCTCCTCTGTCTAAGAGCGGTTAAAACTCATTTTGTCTCTGAATAAGTGACTCATCTATAATCATACATGGATGTATCTAAAAGCCGAACGTATCCTAATCGTGGAGAAAGCCGTCCTTGGACTCTATTCACACTAAAAGTTCATCTCTCCACAGGATTTCTCTCCTAATACATCAACTCTTCTTCGGCACACTCGCTACACATTTCGGTGTTTCCGGGTCCGAGTTGACTTTGAATTAGCATTCAGAGGGAGCCATTAGCTAAATGGCATCCCCTATCTGGGGCCTTTATCCGCTGTCTTCACGCACTCCCCGATGCACTCTCTCCCCTCAATGCGCCTCTCTGCTTTTGGAAAAAGGCCTCACCCACTATTCCATTTCGATTCCTCACTCCATTCTCTCGTGCATTTTTGCCCACGTCATTCTTTCGATGGAATTTCCGCAGATATTACCGTCGAGGAACGAGTTGGCTACAAGTGCGCCATGTGAACTGCGGTGTTCGAAGGGAGAACCTGTGTGCGGCTAAGGAATCCGAAGCAACTGAAGTTGAACCACGCGCCAAACCTTGTATTATCTATATTATAAAAGAAATTTGTAATTCACTATTTCTCTGTCTGAGAAAACGAATGGGATGTTAAAATGGCCGCCTTTCCCAGATGTCGTATCAATCTTTTCGGCGAAGTATTTCGCAAAGGATTATTCGTGGATAGAATACAACTTATGATAATGCACTCCCTCAATATAAACATACCCTTTAGATAAATATACTTAAATATGAGAGTGAGCATTGTCACTAACTTTCAATCGAACACATTTTTAATTTATCCACTTTATAATAGATAAATATTTCAGCTGTTAGATTTTTGAGAAAACATTTCTCAGATACGTAATCCGGGAAACTAAGTTTTTGATAAATCATGATGAAGTTGTTTTATCTGGAGCATATAAACTCATTAAAAATAAGAGAATAATAAAATAATATAGTTAACAGGTATGTTCAACCATATACCTTTGCTATACAAAGTGAATCCCAACATGAATACATTAAAATGACTTCATAAGATTTTAGAATAACTTCTCTCATGTGATGTTGTCCATAAAGAATTATGATACCCCAAAAAGCAAACAATCTGTATAATTTCGTTTCACTTTCCAATTCATTCACATGAGACGGAGAAGATACTCTCGATATAAGCTTTCTCTTTATGGTCCATCGGTTCCTCCAGTTTTACCTCATTACTGCAGAGAAAAGTAGAAACCGCATTCGATGCATAAATGGGATGGAAAATGGTAATGGGAAAAAATGGAGAGATTGAGTGATTTAATTTGGATATTGAAGTAGACGGACGAAAGGCATTCACAAATAGCATTAACCCATTTCGCCGAAACCTCATCATCGAAGAGGTCTGGTGGTTTTACAAAAAGCAAACTCTCTTCCTGTAATTTGCTTCAGATCGTTACTTTCGTTTGGAATACAAACCCCTCAGCGGCGTATCTTTCGTTTTGACGATAACGATGTGGAATTGAAATGAAAACATCGTGGTCACGATATAAATTTCATCCTACTCTATTTTTGGAGGCTAATTCAATTACACTATCCAAGTACTCAGTGTCCATCGTATATAATTCCAACGTTTAAATTTATCTTTTATAGAATGTCATCTATTGGTAGAAATATAAAATTATGGAAGTTAAAATAGGTTGTTTTTTGAATAGATTCTCATAAAAATGCTGTTCTCGCGTCTATTTATTGATACATGTATGTATATTTTGAAATTTGTATTTATTTTTAACATATATATATAAGAGAGACACAGAAATATCTCCTAAAATTATAAGATTATTTACTTAAATCATGTTACAAATAGAACAATGCTCCGGTAATAATTAATTAAATAATTAATTATCTAAAGTACTGAATTAAATTAAGTAACTCGAGTAGTGAAAAAAAGTATCTGGTAATACGATATTACTGATCAGAATATAATTTACATTTGTCATAAAAAAGACATTAGAATTCCTCGAAAAATCTCTCGATCACAAGTAGATAGAGAATTATTTAAATATTTAGCTCTCTAAACACATTTTCTCAGAAGGTGTCTTAAAATAAATAAGTTTAGAAGATAGAAATTTCTCCAAGGCTAATGAACTGACTCATACCTGCAATTTCCAAATTATTTCTAATGATATTTAAAAATATATTAAAACTTCAAATCTACGCTTATATTATAAAATTCTCGCAACAGCTTCTTTTTCAGTTGTTACATTCTCAACAGTAGACTAAATGAAAAAAAAATAAATAAGACAATCATGACATGTAATCTGATCATGAGTTTTAAGATTCAAAAATCTAACCATTGCACATGAGAATATACGCAAGCATTCATGTAATATAAGGTATATAATTAGGCGACACCATTAGTCCAAAGACGATAGAGAACCGTCCCCTCCGGACATTACGTAATAAATTACTCCATCCATTCAGCTTTTCTTTCAGTGAATGGGAAGACCTTCCCAGCAGCCTAGATTCATGGCAAATCTTCAGAGATGATAAGTGGCTTCTATGTTCTCCGAGATTCTTTCAGCAGGAAGCAGAATGGATTCGAGAAAAAACGTTGTAATCACGGAAAAAAATCGCCTTTGTACGAAGCTGTGGCAGGAGCAGGGTGCATTTCAAACACCCATGTGCACCACTTCTCCTCAAGCCCCCTACGTCGCGCCGCCATGAGTTTGTTCTGGTCACGTCCTGCCCGCCAATTTAAAAGTCAAGCGCTCTTCACCATCCCCCTTTTCCCCTTCAAATCCTCCACTCTTTCCTCCTTACTTATTAATAGTTTTCTCTACGCGATTCTCATTCCTGTTCCAGCATTCAAATTTTCCATTTCTATCCTTGTTTTACACTTTCCTCCTTTTTATTAGTTCTCTTTTAAGTTTATTTGCAATTATTTTACTTTTCCGGTTCCTTGAATGATTTTTATTTCTTCTCGCATTTTATCTGTGTTCTCTTCTTCCTTTCCTTCCTTCTTGCAATCTGCTTTTCAACCGCCATCTGCATTCAGCTTCCGTCTACGGGAAGACAAAAGATGCACTACTTGGGAGTCATCGAGTTTGCTGCCTTCATTCTTTCCCTTGGACCCTCCTCGTTTAATCAACGTGGATTTATTTGCATTCCTTCCTAGCAACGCATCTCCACCTGTTCATGTTTTTCAAAGAAGGACATCTATCGATAGTTAAAGGTGAGTGTGTTAGACTTTAGAGAATGGTATGATGAGAATCACATGGAACAGCTAAATAATTGGAACTAAAACATATTCTTTGATGATGCCATTGCCATTCTATAAACGAAGACAACTTGTTGAGCTTTTAAAGATGCCTTGGTGCTTTACCAAATCGTATATTTTACTCATCGTTTTGTTGGATCAATTTAGTATTTATCTACTTTAATGACTTCAATGTAAATCGATGATAATCAAATATTACTATATTTTATGATGAATTTGAAGAAAATCCCTTCGGTTCTGAATGTGAACTAGTTATAGAGTTATTTTGAGAGTTACGTATCAAATATCTAAATGTGTAGAGTCATTCGTGTAATATAAATTGATTTTGATTAGCAAGAGATTTTTTATAGAATGAGAAACGACTACAATATTTAGAGTAATACGTAAACGAAAAGATGTAAAAGAGAAAACCGTAATGTTTAATGATCGATTTACGTTATCTTTTGGAAATTCTGAAAGCATTTTTTCCAAAGACATTTATTTCCATTCAAGCACAAAAATAACTTTTTGGATACGTCATCTGACAACCCTGTCATTCAGAAAGGCTCCATCGAAAATGTATTTTGAAAAAAGCATTTATTTTTGCCTCAGATACGACTGAATGGTTCCGATAGCATCATCAACAGTTTCAATTTCCGAACCTCACGAATATTATTTTTTCCAAGGCGTTTACCAACCCCCGGCACTGAAACAGGGAAATATCGAAGTCCCTTTGAGCCACGCTATCATCCACGCTCCTCAGCCAGCTTCCACGGAACGCCATCCCTCCTTTGATTTGCTCCTGTGAAAGAGCACCCTACCCTCTTGGCCCATCCACTTCCTCCTTCATACCACCTCTTCATTCCCTCACTTCTTCCCCACTTCAGAGGATCTCGTCGACGTGGGTTGTCCTACACGGAACGCGTGGAAGGAAGAGTGCATCTGGAACATGATGGTGACTTGGTACAAAGGAGAGAAGTGTGGGTAAAAAGAAGAGAGCAAAAGAAATGTGTAAGATTATGGGAGAGAGTGAATGTGAAGATGGAAAGTAAGGCGAATATATAAGGAAGAGAGTGGATAACGGTTACAAAGAAGTTGTAGGAAATTAATGTCTGAAGACGATTGGCAAATACGAAGCAATTGCGCTATAATGGATTTTGAAATGTGTTATTAAAACTATCCGATCATTAGTTGACATTTCCAAATTTGCGATCAACTCGAAATTACGGAGAAACAAAGGAAAAAGGTTGCCTCTAATCCTATCGTATAATTTTCTAAAGCTTCATTTATCTTTTGCCAATGAATTTGTTCATCTATCTAGAAATATCTTATCATTTTAGTTACTAAGAATACATTTTCTTATAAAATATATAATTATTTATTCTTACATTGTTGAAAACTTCTGCCATAAATGCATCACTAACTTTCTACTCGGCCTTAATTCCGCCCTCTTCGCCACATATTCCTCCATTTCCATGCACTTCATGGCACCAATAGGTTGTATGATTATTCAGCTTCTTTTGAGCGTCAATGAGTTTTCTCTAAAAATTCAATCTTATCCAACAAAACAGCTGATTTTTTCCTTGAGATCGTCTAACGGCTCTGGTGTGTTGCAGAAGTTGGAACGAATATAATGAAAATACAGGAAATGAATTCCGAGTGCGTTAAAATGTTCATCAATGGGTTACGATGTGAAAGATTTAGACGATATGGGCAAACGCTTGCAAAAAGTACAATCAGTAGAACGATATCTCTAAAATATCGGAACCATATGTAGAGATGATGCGGATGACTCTGCGATGCTTCCTAATCGAAAAAATACGGCAAGTTGGTCGGAAGAGAGGATGAGCGATAAAGCGCAAACACAGGGGTCGGAAGAGGCTTCCACGTTGAAGGAGCCGATGAGGACATGGGGGTAAGACGTCCTTTACCATTGAGGGTTTTGGGGGACGTGGATATCGCACTATAGCCGATGCAGCAATTAAGCCCAGACAGCATGCGGCGTCACTAGCCTCCTACTCAGCCAACATTCCACCCTCCTCGAGGACGCCACCTATTCCTCCCCATGTACTTCATGGCGCCAACATGTACTCCGACAGTTGCCACCACTTTTAATTCTCACCGGCTTCTTGTGTATTTTTTGTAGTCATATTCTTTCTTTTGCGAATTCTCTCTTTCCGCATTTGGGGATTGCATGGAATCATAATAGCCTTGACCCCGTCGACGAGATGACGTGCTAGGTGACCCATATCCTACGGCTCTCATGAAGTGGGTTTACATCTGGAGAGATGAGTCTAGATTTGGGATGGTTCGAGGAGGAATCTCATTTGTAACTTAATTGGGACCCAAAGATAACGAGAACGCCGGAAGCAAAAGAGAGATATTTTGGGCTTCGGGAATGTAATAATTAGGTTTTATTATTAAGGACGAGGTTATGTTTGCAATTTGCTCGATGTCTCCACAGGTCAAGGGATATTAAGTGCAACAATTGAAGGCTGTCAATGGTTCGCTCGCCCCACGAGTGTTTCTCATACAATTCTCTCTTTGAACGGCTTTAGAATTCTATAATTGTAGAGCTAATTAGGAATCCTCCTCCTCTTAATTCTTCCTATAATTTGGAAGATGTCGTGAGTATCAAATTGAATGTGAATTACATATGCTTTAGTCTTTAATACTAATCAAAATTCCAACTAATCTAAAAACATAATCAAAATATCATTTACCTTTAAAATAATCCAGCAATTAAAAATTTATATTTATTCACAATATATTCAGCACAACTGTTCGTTGAATAAAGAGGCTGAAACATAAAGAACGATAACAATAAAAATTATTCTATATTTATCTAAGAAATGCTTTATTATTATATTCTTTACAATTTCAAACAAACGTTTTCAATGTTATGCATGAAATTTTTATATTAGCGTTTTCTACTCTTAAGGGTTTTATTATAATGGTCTGATTAATTTATAATCAGTATACTATGATCTATAATTTGGATACGCGTCATAAATCATACAATTATATTACCAATTATAAGTGAAAAGAGCTCCACCTATTCTCAACTAGTTAAAGTTTTGATATATTAAATGATTCAAGTTAACTGAGAAGGCTTTCCTTTGTAATAGGCAGATTATACGATACTAAATTGCTTATGGCAAAAGAACCCTCTGACTCAAGACTCTAAACGAACATAGTTAAAAGAATGTAATAAATTTACAGTAATCGTTTATTTTTCGTCCTTAATCATAAGGGGGATTTATGGATTTGGAACTTCTTAAGTAATTAAATCTTTATCAACTTAGGAGGACGATTTTAATTGTCAAGATAACAATTCAAACTTAAGGTTAACTTACACTTTAATTGGCATAATACTAAAATACGATTTATGCGATATATATTCATTCCATTTTATACCTTAAGACGTGAAACACAACCACCCTCAGGAAATATACCTTTAATAAGAAATATTCACAGAACGAAAAATATACTTCAATATTTTAAAGATTACTTTAGAAGACACGATTCGACACAATATCGTAATCACAATTATAATACCTGAAATCCAATTAAGTATGGTATGCTGCTCTTTATTCAATCCATAATAAATCCTTAGGATTTCCTTTATTTGATTGATCATAATAAACATCCGTATCCAAATTGAAAAAAACAATATATTTAATTTTAAATTTCTTTACAAGTTTTACATTATCTTATCATTATAATGAAAATGCCATTCTGAATTTCATTCCGTCTTTTGGGACGATTCAGCAATAAAATAGTTCCTATTAGTCGTTATTAGACAACGCCAATAATTTTCATAGACTAAAAAGTATGATTTGTAGGAGTAAAGGGAACATACGAACTTCTGTAAATAATATTTACGAACATAAAATGTAGCGTCCAATCAATGCCGAGTGCAATTTCTTTTATACTTGAACGTGTCAGTATCGCTTGAAAAAAAGGACGATTCTGATGATTAATACCATCATCGGCTTAATCTTCCCTTTCAGAGTCACAGTTAATAACTCTCTCTCAGCGTGCACATATACACCAATTTCCTCAATAAGACAATAAATCAAAGAGCGTTTTCTTTCTCATAAAGTGCTCATCTAAATGACGTTAGGATAACCAATCCTTCTTCGGGGTAACATGTAATAACACCGAGGTACGGAAGAAGGGTCCTAGGAGGGTCTGTGGAAAGGGAGAAGGGTTGTAGGATGGGGCACAACTCACGGGGCCATTCATCAGCTTCTCTGCCGAGAAAACCTTCATTGTCATCATAGAGCTTAGTTCTCCCTCTTCCACGGAGGCACGCCCTTCCCGCACTCCATCCAAAGCTCACCTTTAAGACCATCCCGTTTGAGGGAGATATATGGCAACCCACAACCCCTTCCACCGTGATATTAGGTTCCTCCTTTTCTTTCCCAATTCCCTCATCTTCTAGGAGCACCCTCTTGAGAGGTACTCGAAAACCACCCTTCCTGCCTCATCTTCGCCTCCGCTATTCCGTTTCTCTTCCTCGGGCCATTCCTCATCACTTTGCCCCCTTCTTACGTAAGAGGTAATGTGGTTTGTAGCGTGGTTTTTGCCATGGATGTGGCAGAATTCCTTCTTTTCATTCACCGCCGTTTCGGCTCATAAGCTACCCTCGAGAAGATGCGCTGTAAAGATGGCCAAACTCATCAGCTTCTGCGTGTCACATCAAAAGCTGTTCATCGACGATTATAGCAGAACACATTTTCCATAGTTTACTTCTTTTACTTCATATCTAAGTTTATTTGGAGCCCTAGTACGTTATACATTTCCTAAACGTATGAATTACTTAATAATTCCACTCAATGAGGAAAGAATATTTCAATGTATCAGCATCAGATGATGGGGTAGTTATTCCTATTTACCCCTTGAGAAGGAAATGAGATATCTTGAGGCCGAAACAAGAATGCTCAAGTAAAAAACGGCTTTTCATCCCACATGATTTAACTTTATAAGGCAATATAGACGCCAGTCCTCACTTAAACCCTGATATTGCACTATTCTTTTTGGGCAATGAGATTTAGATGCAATATGAATAAAAAAATGGTTCCCTCCACTGCCTCCGAGGCACCAAAATATAAGATTCGTTTTCCTGGGTGCAGTAATTCATATCTCTCCCCTTCATCCACATTTCTGACTTCCTCCTCTTTCCTTTATCAAAATTTACATATCTTCATATCCAACCCTCTTGTTCCTCAAGGTTACCCAATTCCCTTGCGAGATTGCCTTATCATTCCTGCACCGGCGAAACACCTGCTCTTTTCCAATTTTCGTCATACTATACCACTCATATTAGCAGTATTTCTATCGTCTGGTATCATTAAATCTCAAATAACAATCCCTTAAAAATACGTCTGGCAAGGATGCTTATCTACCCGAAACTTTTAGCTAACATTTTCTGTACCTATGAAGTTTTGCTTTCTATACCTATGCGGTTTTGCTCATTCAGTAATGAAGGATAATGATGAAATATTCGAATTTATCTTCGTGAAATCATTACTTTTTTCTGAATGAATGTTAAATTATAAATTGGGTATTTTTTAAAATGGTGAAACTAGAGATCAACGCAGCATTCAAAAACACAACGGCCAAGGTCCTGTAGCTAAAGATAAGATATTACTATTAGAAATTAAGCGATTCAAAAATGCATGTTCCTTCAAAGAAAATAATTATTTTGATATAATTATGCTGCATAAATTCTTATCGCACTTAAGTCCTTTTCGTTCTCTTATTTTCATCTTTGCAGCAGGATATTCATCCTGTTTGTTATACATCACTCTCGTAATCATCAACATCAGTCATTCTACTTACGAACGTTGAGGTAGAATAAACTTTTTAAGAAGGCCTAGTAGTGAGCCACTAATGAAGGATAGTAAATAGGCCTGCGTCATAGTTTCTTGAAGACCGAGTTCAAATCGAAAGGAACTTTCTCTCCATTAGAATTCCAATGACTCGGAGACTAAGACATTTTTATTCGTGAACATCTGTAAATTATAACTCGTCTTCCTGCAACGGATGTTTCCTCTTCGTCATCTCCCCATTCTCGCCACAATGGCGTAAGCGAATTTTGATGAGTCTTGCGGTTTTTCACGATGTCTGAGATGTCCATTCGACCGGAACCAGATAAGTCCCCCAAAATCCCACATTTCCAGTACATTGTGTCTCCTCGGGGGCTGAAAACCTGTCAATTTGGCGTGTTTCGCCTTCCTCCATTGAAAAATAAAAACGAGATATTTTTCCTTGAGATGGAACGAAGTTATCTATATTTGCGCGAGCGATTCCTCTTATTGTACTTTCACTCAAATTGCAAGAGAATTAAAAAATACCGCCTCACTTTTTCTTTGTCATTTGTATATTCATTGGTATCCAGAACCTGTTGCTTGCCTTAAATTTTCCATGGAAGGATGCCTCGACATTGGAAATATATCCATCTATCAAAAATTTAATTTTATTATGCTACCGATATCAATAAATATCGATAAAAATTAATTTAAGAATTAAACGCGTAATCGCTTGTAAGTATTTTATTTAATTCAGTTCAATAAAATATGGTTGGAATGTTTGATGGAGGGTCCCATTTTTTAATCCATATATATTCTAAATGTACTTAAATAGTAGAAGTTCATTACTTAAAATTAAATTAAAATACTGGAAAAGGGACAGCTATATACGTATGTTCGTTACACGGTATTCGCCATAAGAGAAGCTCATTAATTCACGTAATTCGGCAATGATTCATTCTCAAATAGATCGGAAATAATTTCATGGACTTCGTATCCTTGTTTTTGCATAATCCCATTTATCAGGTAGAGAGAAGAAAAATCTCAAATTCAATTATCTATCTATCATCTAACGAACGACATACGAGGACCGCAACAAAACATCTCAATCGCCTCATTCTGCTGACTTCCACTCTCTCCATTGGATCCCATAAATTCGCCCCTCTTGCAACTCTGCGAGCATCACGTGCTTCGGTCGACAACAAGTCCCGGAATAAAAAGGCATTCATCAGAGCGACTGATTCTCCCACCTTTCTTTCCCTCATATCTATGAGATGAAATCCACTGTCTCTCATTCACCGACACGTCACCATCTAGGGTTCTTCCCAGAGCGGGATCCTCTTCACTAGAGGCATTTCTACTGCGACTACCGCAAGTCAATCACGCATATTGCTCCGCCGTCGTCAGCCCTTGTTCTCACCCTCGTGCGACTCAAAAATCTGCTCCCTCAGCCCTTTTACCCCTCCTCGTTTCTATTTCCGCCAATGACTAACTTCCGTCTCCGTTATTCCAATCTTCTATAGCGACTCAATGTGCGAAAAGAGAACTTCTATAGATGACAGGTCTGAATATTAAAATCGGTTAACATTAATACACTCAAAGTAAAACTACTCATTTTTTGGTAAAAATCCTTGGCAAAGTCATTTTTAAAATAAAGAGTAGATATTATTCTTTCATCCTGAACTCTCTTGCGCATAAATCAGTTACTGAGTAAGATATTCGTTGCTAATTTTACCAGAAGAATTATTTCATCAGAAGTATCACTGGCAGTAAACAATTTGAGATGAGCTTGGATTGTTTGGATGCACGAAGCCGACAATACTTGACAAAAATTCCCTTTCTAGAATGCTTTTAACCTATTCTAGCCGGTAATATCCGAAGAAAACCAAGGATATATACTCCTATAACATGGGGTTTGATTTATAATAAATACAAAGAAGAAAATGTGAGTGTATTAATCACTTAACCAATATTTCAAGATACTCTTTTGTGGTTCAACCCACCTTTATCCGAATCAAATGAAAGCGAATCAAAATGTAGTTAAAATTTATATCGGGCCCAGAATATTGTAACTTGATCATTACCGCATACAATAAAGCAACTAAGGTGAAGAAAAATTTAATAACGTTAACACTTCCTCAGCATGTATTTTTCAAAACTTTGAGTATAATTTTCAGACCTGTAATTTTAATAATCGATCAGTTGTATTTAGAAATTGATGGATATCCTCACGATTACTGATTTTTGCTCAATTCTTTGTCATCTCCTCCTCTCGAATATGTCTGTGCACTTCACTTGGAGACATCCACTCGCCTTGTGCTGACGACGCGGGTGATGCCACCGCATCTAATATATCCTCCGCCTCTTGCTATCTCACGCTCTTGTTCGCCCCTATAGTTTTCTTAATAACCGCCACCAACGCTGTCATCCAACTACTACAAGCCCCTCTCCTTAGGAATCCGCTCCACCATAATAATCCGGCGTGTTCTCATGGATGTCATTCTATGGTCGCGACTATGCTATGACCTGAATTTCGAGAAATATGCCGAGTGATTCAGCAAATACGGTGGCATTTATTAAGAGCGAATAGTCCAATAATAGCATACCGAATTGCTTCTATCGAATTATTTTAACGTGAGAGATATTGCAATGATCTCCAATTTTGGGTTGTCATTCACGCTAGAAGATTAAAAAAAGATTCAAATTTACTGTTTGAATAATAGTGAAGCATTATTGATACGTAATCAAAGATGAATTTATAAGGATTTATTGTTCAGATTTCTTATGGTACGATTATTGATGCCAATATATAATGGCATTCATCTTCTAAGAATATTTCAGAAATCAAACATGATTGGAATCATACACCTCTTTCATTTTCTCTTTTCGGAAATGATTATTATGAGATTAGTTTGGAATATCTTAGACTTTCGCATGATTTCAAATGCATACGAAGCGTTTATAAAATTTGATTTATTTTTATGTCCTAGCCTCTACTTTTACAAGAGCCTATATGCAGAAACTATGCAGCTGCCATATCTTCAAATTCACGCCATGTTTTTCTTCCATTTAATTGCATTAAATTCACTCGATAATTTTCAATGGATATCTACTTTGCAATGAACAAAGTCTCATTCATATTTTATTATTCAAATCACAATATTGATTTATTAAGTATATTTCTGTTATCTCAAAATCATACTGTGGATTTTATAGAAAATCTTTCACGACTCTTGTTATAAATCGTTGATATCGAAGGTAAACATTGATCACAAACAATGGCTCTTCATAAGAACAGGGGTTCACTGTCGCTATGGAGCTGCAGATCAAACCGTCTCATCATCGAAATCCTGAAAATCATTTCCATTTGCTACACAAAGAACCACTCGACGAAGACACTTCCCTAAAAAAGCACTCGTTCGAGTAAATCGCTGTCGTGTAAGAAGATTGGCTTTCACGAGCGATAAAAAAATACAAAGGACTACTCGGCGTAACGAGAAGCGAATTGAGGCATATTTATTAAGCAATCACGGAGATTCCTCGGATATCGAGATTGCAAGACATTTGTAAATCCATTAAACTCCGTCGTCGAATTGCTTTCCCGCTTTTTTAATGATTTCGTTTCCATTAATACTCTTCCGAATGAAGCATCACGCGAAAATAAAGGCTTCGTTCACGCATCTGCAACGAGAAAAATACAACGCGATTCCCCCATCTCGTCCACCGAAAAAATATGTTTTCCAATCGAGAAACCCCTTCCGCCGCTTTTCTTACACACGCCCCGTCGCTGAGTAATCACCTCCGAGCGAAGAGGTAACACGCGCCAACTTAGCAACGACGTCGTAATTACGAACTGAGTTCGAAATATTCGCGACAGGGCTTTTCATTTCCCAGCTGTGGGAAGTGTGTTTCGGGGATGTTTTTAAGAAAGGGGAGGATGGAAATGGGGTGGAAATGCACGCTGCAGGTTGTGAATGGCCACAGAGAATGGGAGTGCGTGCGCCTTGAATGAGAAAAGCATTGAGTTACATCAAGTGAGAAATTTTAGTTGGTCTTTTCTTTCAGATCTCCCAATAACGACGTGTTGAGTCACGTAAGATATCCCCTCGCAATTTTTCTATCCACTGGGGCTGCTTTTGTCCCACATTTGAAAGCGATACATTATCTTTATGGATTTTGTTTCTTCTAATTAATGCGCTTGGAAAGGGTCGATCACTGCCTGTATCTGCTTATGGATATCATCTAATGGAAATTTAATGACGTATGTTCCTTTTGCACGAGAGCTACGACAAAAAGCATGACATTGATCCTTCTACTATCTATATATAAAGCCAGACCGTATAAAACACGTCTGATTTCATTCGAAATAGACTACGAGCAAGTAAACATTTCTTAAACCTGCGACTGTTTCTTTCATACAAAGTATAGGTAATTAATGCATTCGATTATCTTCAGAGCCTAAATATAAGAGTGTACTCACTTTGCAGAATTACCCTGAAGAAAACTTTGGCTATGATACCACGAAATTCTCTTATCCTTTTAGAAAAATATATATTTATTGTGAGACTTATATTCCAATTTGATCTTTTTATTCTAATCTAAATCTATTTTTATAAATATATTAAATACATTTCAGTAAATCTATTTAAATAATAATCTCACTTAACAAAAAGGAGCGCACAAGAGTACAAGAGACGAGTTTTAATAATATTTTGATCTTATAAACACTAACAAAAATGGCGTGGACATGTCATCACTGATGATATCAAACCAAGGGATGGATTTTGCAAAGCAGCATACACAATCTTTGATTCTGTGGCGTATATTATGATTTATACGAGAAGGGAGGAAAACTTTATTTCCTTGTCCATTCAACTCCCCAAGCCCCTATCTTCCGCAATCCTTTATCATCTGTCGTCCAAATCTCAGACGTCTTAAGTCTCTCTTTTCATCTGCACCCTATGTGAGTGAGACCAAGGGGTAAACCTTTTCATTTCAAATGCCGTCTTCCTTCTCCATACGCTCCGTCACACTTCCAGAAAAGATTTTCTAAATTCATAGCCACCGCTGTCTTCCTCTTCCAGATGTCTCTGTCTTCATCTAAACCGATCTCAGAATTCAAACTAATCTTTCGTTATTTTGCTGCAACAATTTCCTAACTGGAGAAGTGTTTGTTTATGAATCAGAATCTTCATTATATTCTCTTATTCACCATTTATGTATTCTAAACTAATTACATTTTCTTGTTTTTAGAATAACTTTCACCGTGTTTAACTTTTAATAAAATTACTAGAAAACGTTACTTTCTCCTGAACAAATACCCTTTTTTCCTGTTTTTTGAGCGATTTAATTCAAGCCTTAAAGATGATGAGTACAGATTGGCAATATATGAAAGTACAATTAAAACTAATTGCGAATTTAAAATATCAGAAAGAGATATAGATACTTATTAAAATAGAGGAGCTATACAGGATACTTGCTATCAGAGATATTCTTAAAATTAAACGAATAAAACATGAAAAATTACTCCATAATTCGATTATCTGGATCATAAATTCCACAACTGATTTGATTGCGATAGTTAGTGGATGAAATACAAGATGCAATGCATGATTCAACGATTCACGCACTTAGCAATGCGCATGATCTTATCAATGCACGTGGACGTAAAATACAACAAGTTGTATCAGGATGAAACTAAAGCATTCAAAGGACAAAAAAATCTCAGAATCGCTATTCCCTTAAAAAAAGTGAGCAACATAAAAACCTGATGATACGAAACGCATATGACACTAAGTTAACCTGTTTCCCTGCCATTATTTAGGGAAAGACAAGGGTTAGCCTTTAGATGAAGAGCTCTCTTCCTCTTCAAGTGGAATTGGATTGAAGAATGTTGAGACGGAGACATCGGTGAATGGGATGAGGAAAAGGGAGAGATGAAGAAAGAGAAAATGTGTAAGAAAAAGGGTAAACAGAAAGAAGTTTTTATTGCGGATGTGAGATTTATGCTGAAGGAAGAAACCTGAGGAATTGAGGTTCTGACGAAGGAGGGAAAATGAATGATAAGGTTATGGAGAGGGGCGGGGACTTGTGTATTTGTATGAGTACATCTCTATTCAAGTGGTGTCCCCAGCGAATGTCTTCTGCTCAAGAAGACAAAATTCAAAACGTGCTAAGATTGTGACGAAGGGGGAGCTGGTGAATGGGAAAGGTTTTGGAAGAAAGGGCGAGGGGTCACTTCGAGGGAAAAAGTGAAGAAGACGATTTGAAAGGGGAAACAGAGTAACCACTCTCACATATCTATTACAAGGAAAATAAATAGAATTTGTTGTTTCAATCTCAAGCCCTAAGAATTTACACCAAGGTAGGATTCAGTCTGTCAGAGAATATTTTCTTGTGATATAAATGTTATCCTCATGTATCTGCGAAGGCCCTATATATTTATGAAAGGCAAAACCTAATTCTATTGGATTATTAATTCTAATCGATACTTAAAAAAATATAAGCAAGACTTAATTGGTACGATCTAGCAAAGTTAAAATGAACATCTCGCGAAGATCGATATATTTCTTATTGCCGCATTACTTCGATAGTTCATTTTTTAATTCAAAATAATAACAATTCTAATTAATTGCTCTTTGGACTCATTACATTAACAAAAGTTATAAATATTGGTGTGGTGGATAGAAGGTTAAGGAGAATCAATCAAATCATGAATGCATTAATGGAGTATTAGTAGAGTATGAGTAGAATATTAGTAGAGAATTCTCTTGGTTCTCAACCGGTTGTGTTAATATATTTATAAATCTTATCTTATAAAGATTAAAATCTTTGTTGTATATTATACATTTCGATTATTGAAATATGACTCTTTCCATATGTATTTTAATCATGATATATTTTGCCATTGGAACTTCTTAAACTATTCTCTCTTTATATAAAATCCCCAAGTATATAGTTTATTATCGGAGTTTCAATTTCATAACGCCTATTCAATGTGCATTAGAGTCTTGAAGAACTCATTGGTAGCTATCGAAAAAACTCAACGGAATCCTGATGAATTTGCATGTTGTAGTTTGAGGAAAGAAGTATCTCGGAGTTCCATTTTTGCTTCGACGCGAATATTATCCAGGAAATGCAGATTTCCAAGTACTCATTCCCCATTCCATTCGCCCCTTCTGTTGTCGAGCAGCCCTTCAATTGGTACCACCATGTCCTTCTCAGAGCATCGTGTTCCCAACTGACCCGTTCTGCCCTCTTTTTTCCATGCACCCCTTTTCCTGCTATGGACCGACTTCGCATACGAATAAGCCTGCAATGGCCAGTTCGGTGCGAAGTGGGTTTTATTAGTGTTGACAATCAGCGGGAGAATGACGTAATTGGAATTAAACCAAAATAGGGGATTGCGTACGCAGTCCGTTTTGTGAATGTGACCCGAAGGCAATGCTCCCAACGAGAAAACGCATTCGGAAAAGAGACTTTTTCAATGGCATCAATGCTATACATCACCATAGAAATATGATAATGCTGATGTAATTTTCTTTCGTATTTTTTCATCAAATAATTATCTTACATTCTCTACAAGAAGAATTTAAGAGAAATCTTCTAACAAATTATTATCATTTCAATAAAATCTCATTTTTCTATTGAATTAAAAGTTCTGATAAAATATTATTTTACTTTCGAATATTAATCTGAATTTGATAACTACGAGAGAACTTTGATACGTATGTTTTGAAACTAAAACTATAGGAGATGCAGAATTGTAATTTCGAAAGAAGGACGTCTTATCGATTCACAATCAAAGGATAGTTTCAGCACAATATAAAATCGATATTCGTATACTGTAAAATTCCCATCGCATTCATTTGTGAAGAACATTGCTGTTTTATTTCGGGAGTTATCGAGAAAATCGCTGCAACTAAACTATTCTCTTATAACAATGGTAAATGAGCATTTAAACACATCATAATTTACTTCCATTTTGTACATTTTTTCTTCATTCAAATATGACAGAAATTCTGATTTAATTGAAATACATATCATTGTTCCATTTGACCCGCTAGGTATACCTCTGGAGGTATATAAATATTTTTCTGCGCCTAATTCTTAGCATTAAATAAAATAACTCCTATTTCCTTGGATAGCTGAAATCCACTTTTTTCAAGTAATCATTTGAGACTGTTGCATATCTTCCCTGTTGCTGAAAGCCAATTCATCATTTTGTATTTCCATCATCAAATATTAAATTGAATATCCTGAAGTATTGGTTGAGTAATCGAGGCCAATAAATTCCTTAATCAGTTCTCAAAATTCTTTAAAATCGTTTTACTTTGATGTCGCAATGAAACAAAGTATTCCGTTTGAGAATATCTGAGGATAATAAAAACCAATTTCATTGCGAGTTCATCCATTTCCGATATTGACAAACGCATTCCGCTTATGGTCGTTACTCGATACATAAACAATTTGCTCCTCAAACGGAATTCTGATGGAGGAATCGTGGTACGAAAGAAGGGGCCGTTTGCGTAACGAGGAGAATCAAGGAGTTCCCGGGAATGCATAAGAGGAGTGGGAGGCTCTATTTTAAAGGCAACAAGGGCTGGAGTTAGTTTGGGATGCTGGAATGACAAAGAGGGACGAAATCAGCCATAATCAACGACGATTGTCCCTCCCAGGTCGGCCCCCTCCCACTGACCGGCAGTTCATTTGAATAATGCCGGCCCCAGGGGACCGCACTCCCATCGATTCCCTTGAGCTACCAAAAAAAGAAAAATTATAAAAGGTAAAGAAATAAACCCCAACGTTTCCCTCCTTTCATTTTGACGCAACTGTCCTCCACTGCGTGAATTCCTCGCAAATTTTCTACCCTCAATTCCCAGTTATCTCGTTACGCCGCTGATGACGTCCTGGAAAGTCCATCGGTGTCAACCTTTAATTTTCTTTAATCTGCACTTTTACTCTGTTATTTTCTCGTTATGATTAATTCATAAGAACATTTATCATTTCCGCCCAGAATTTGTAGTTCTTTCAACGTCTTTCAACAAATGTCATCATGATGTCCCTTTTGGGTAGTGAATTTAAATGGACCTATTGATATCAGTACATTTAAGAAACATTTAATCCATCATTTAAGGTGATAATGTAATGAAATATGGTGTTCAGTTTAATGAGCCGTGCGCATCATTTTAGAATAAAAAAAGAAGAATATTTTAGAAATTAAAAGAAGATTGCAAAAACACTGATTTCTAAGATTTACGTCAATAAACAGGCCCATAGCCTTTGCAGGGTGTTTAAGATCAATGTAAGTTATTATTTTAAATAGTACATCAGCAATGTGAGAAGGCGTGACTTCGTGGAATGCCATAGTAATACAAATAACTTAGTAAATTTCCACAGAAAAATTATATTTGCAACCGGTTTCGTAATATAAAATTACATCCTCAGGCCTGAGGATGTAATTTTATATTACGAAACCGGTTGCAAATATAACAATTTTTCTGTGGAACTTTACTAAGTTATTTTTATTAGTACATCAGCATATTGTATAAAGACCATAAATTATCAATAAAGGACCTTTGAACTGCCTTAGCCTAGAAATTTGAAAGAAATATTTAAATAAAATATAATAAATAAAGAACAAAACGATTTGACAGAGTAATAAGTACAATAATTTGAAATATTTTGATCCTTGGGAAATCCCAATTTACAACCTTAGCCTTAACAAGCGGGTTTTACTGGCAAATCTTTTCTTTGAATACTTAGAAATTGTGTAGTAATCATCTTCTTGCATACTTCATAATTTGAATCATTAAAGTTCAAAATATTACATTTTGATGAAAAATAAGTAAGAATTAAAGTAATCAACATGAATTAGTTATGTTTTGTGGTATTCATTGCTATTTGTACACTGAGTATTTCGATCTTAAATCAAGCAGCATAACCAGGGGACTTTTGCAATTTCTTCTCTTGAGCCTTTTCCACATTTCTCTTTCATTTTTAAATCCTCATCACCAACTTCTTCAAACGCTTGAGACTTTTCCTATTCCGAATTATAATTATTTCTCTCTCATCGACTTCTGTTTATTGTGATTAAATAAGGTAGATGACCAAGTAAAGCAGAAGAGAGAAAATGTTTCGAAAAATAAAATCTCGTTCTCTTTGTCTCCAAGACATTTTGATCAAAATTAATTTCGTTTTCCATATTGAGGTCAAATACGAAACAAATTAATTTAAATAGAGAATCTTAGATTTCAAATATTTAATACTAATAACCATTTTATCCAATTCAATTTTTTTATTCATCCTTATGACTTTTGTAAATAGGAATACGTCGGTCGAATTCAATCAAAAACTACAGTAAATTATAAAAATGAATATTGCGAAATATTTTGCGGCATGTTGTTAAAATTGCGTAGGTCGCAACTTAAAACTCAGACGATATTTTTTGATGATGTAAGGCGATGGTTATTTTGTATAGGAGTTCATTTTTTATTGATGCGTAGATGGCGTTTTATACGCCTTATTTCCAATGTTTTCAGGGTTCCCTTAAATTATTCATTATTCAAAAACTCATGAAAAATAAGAACTATAAGCTACAGAAGGAAAGATAAATATTCTCAAACTTTATATCTACCTTCTCTAAAAGAGAAATTTCCTAATTTATAAATCCAGAAGCCCTTCATTGGAAACCCTTTTCTGTTTCTAAAGCCTCGTCACTTCCTCTGCGTAATCCGACACTTCCGACAGAAATCCCTCATCTCCCAACTTCCACACTTGCACACGCTCTCATTCACAGGTACCCATAGATCACCAAACATTATAAACCAAGAATAGATGCGAAAGCAAAAGAGAATGTAGAAAAAAAGATCCTTCAGATTGCAATAAATCTTCTTCTTATGGCTGTGTTTAATTTGGAAATATCAATAAGTTTATTGATTTCTCCTGATCTGATAACTGCATATTTCATTTTCAGAATAAAACTTTCAAAATTTCATGAAATAAAGATTTAAAATCATCATTTAATGATAGAGGCATTCCACACATTTTGTTTTATTTCTAAGAAAAATGTGAGGGCTTTATTAATGGATATTAATTTTATTATTTATAAATTTCCATTCATTTAGGCAACCCATATTGTTTTTTCGTCGAATAAAATGTCTTAACTTAATTATATTAAATCAGTTATTGTTTAGCTCTTAGCTAATAAATTATTTTATGTAATCGTTATTTTACTCTTTGCTTGGTTAAATTTGTGGATGAATAAATCTGTTTGATTTTACCTTTATTTGAATATATTATATTTAAACGAAAGGTAAAGGACGTTTTTGTCATGTATACGAAGTTCCATTATTTTAAATATTAGGAAAAGTAAGGAATCCCAACTTCATTTGTGAGACTAATTTAACCAAGAAAGAGGATGAAAAGTTAAAGATGAAAGGGAAACGAGTGTTATAATATTCAGGAAGCAAAACCCAAAAGTAGCGAAAGAAAAGATTTAGTGTTCTGAGATTTAGGGGTTTGTGAGGAAGATAAGGGAGAAGAATAAAATTAAATTGTGGGGAAATTAGAAAGGGAAAACTCGGAAAGAGATTATTCAGCAGGATGAGAGATGAGCATTCCGGAAGTATTTGGCATGTGGGAAGAATGCCTGGCAGAAGTTGATTATATTGCCGAGTGATACTGTTGCCAAAACTAATTATGACCACGGCGGCGGAAGACGGACGGCTACTGAAAGGGAAGTTGCAAGATTTGGAAGAGAGATGAGGGAATGATTTTTAGTTCCGAAAATTTCATTAAAAACCAGGTTTTGTGAATGACTCCTGTCCTTGGATGACTTGTTGGAGGCAGTATACAAGGATGCTAAAATAATCTCCATTTGAAAGAGATATCAGAAATTTTGGTTTGAAAAGAGAAATAATATTGGAATTGAACTCAATATTCATATTATGAATATGTATATTTAAAAATTACAATCAATTATACCTCTCGAACTTATACCATGTGTTTGATGAACTTTGCGACCCATCCAATTGACCACAAGTACATTCATTTCATAGTCCCGTTATTTTGTAGCTATCATCTACTTGACTCTTTTTATCAATAATGTATATAAAAATGTGACTATTTTAATTAATGCATATACCCTCAAATTCTTTTTCTGAATTCATTCTTTCACCAACCAACACGATGCCCATGTGATGATATGATGCAAGCATAAGCTATTCCTTTCCTCGCACATTATGAATGAAGTAATGTGAAACCATGTTTTTAGGTTAGTTCATAAGAAAACCCCATAAAGGTTACGTGACCATTGAGAAATGGAAATTATCTTAGCAATATGCGTGGGAGTTAGTCTCAGCAACACATCACAGCGCTTTCCCAGGAAGTAAGATAAGGCGGTGCGTGAGCAACAATACGCACTTCACGAGAGTATTGAATTTGGGGCTCTCGACCCACTCTTACGAGGGATATCCCACTGCGCTCTTCATAGTTGACGCACGAGATGCGCTAAAGTGATTTAATATTGCACACACGCACTTTGTGAGATTAATTTCATCATGGTGTACTGCTTACTCATGGCTTCGAGGGTTCCTGATTTTGTTAATTCCGAATTATTTTTGACCACCACTTCACGGATTGAAGTCAAGGGAGAATCATATTATGTATGAAATACGGTGACTATTTTAAAACATTAACAGGCCTTCATTAGAGAAAAAATTGACATTAAGCTTTATTTAAACTACCCCATTAAAAATTTTATTTAAAAAGGTTCGTTAAGTGTGGGTTAGTGAATAAGTAGGATCAATAATATATATAATAATCCTATGATAATGCAATCAATTCAGTTCAATTACTCAAGCAATAGAAAACTATAATTCCGTCTGAATTTGTTTCTTAACTTAATCCAGTATTATTTTCACTTGTTTTGGTGGAATAACCATCATCATTCCATCGACATCTTAACCTAGTATAGTTTGCCAATTTTGCAATAATAAATTTTAAAACTTTTACAAAAATTCTTATAATAAACTAAACCCAAAAGCTCTTATTTGAAACATAACTGAATCAAAACGAACGAGGAATATTTTTTATGGAACCCTTGAATTTTTTATATTGCAATTTGAAGTCGATAATTGAACTTCTTTAATATTTTTATTTTAGCAGAGAGATTTTTCATTGGAGATCAATGTTCGCAATTGACACAAAGTACAAAAAAAACCAAAATACTCGATGAAATATATATTTACGGCTGAACGTTATTTTTGATTCTGTAATTTAAAATTTTAAATCAAAGATATGGACCTAATATAATAATAATAATAACTACTCTGTAAGTAATGGTATGCTGATCTTGCATTTATCATAATTTCTGGAGTTGACATGACTCCGAAGATTGATTTGTATTATATTTTGTACTATGAATCTAATCATATGAATTTAGGAATTAAAAGTCCCATATCCATCGATAATATTGATTCTATTTGTATCTTTATCCTTTATGACATCATGCAGTTGTTTTCTGTATGCAGAGTTCATCTATGGAAAATTATCACTCAAGCCTTATAGAAAGGATAAAATAAATTTTTGCAGTACAAGTGAACTTTCTAAAACACAAAATTATGCTTGCGCTTTGAATATTATAAAATTTTATTTTGACAAAAGCCAACATGTTTTTTCAAAAGCATTGAGTACAAGATATCGAAATTCCATTCTTAAGTAGCATGAAAATAATTTAAGCTTTTATAATGCGATTATTCTTACTACAAATGCGAAAATGTTTGATCGTTTACTAATAACCTGAGAAATGTATAATTTTTTAAGCATATGCATCTCTCTTTTGTCTTACCTATCTCTTTACGCGAAAATAATAATATGAATTAATGCAAGTTTAAAAATAATATGGTTGGTATTTCATATGATTCCTGCTCGGAGTAATATGTTTCCCATCCCTCTTTCCATGACTTCTCTCCCTCGTTGCATTCAATACTCTCACCGTAATCTCTCATCCATTACTGCGAATTCCTTCTATTCCGCCATCTCCTCCTTCTTTCTCATTTCCTAATACTTCCCCAATCCCTCAAACTCTTCCTCACATTAATTCCATACATGAACTCTCCACAGAATACCTTTTTCCACCTTTTTCATTTACTCTTGCACTTTAATCACAACCATATTTTCCGTAACAGCTGTGCGACCTGTATTTTATGACGCAACTGACTCATTCTCCATAACAACATACATAGCATGAAAAAAAGTGAAATATATTTAATAGAAAGACAACATTTTTTACTCTGTTTCGATTAAAAGTCATTCTGAATAGAATTTACAATTACATCAAACTAAATAAATTTCAAAGATACCCGTTTAAAGAGAGGATAAATTTTCAACAGTTGATCATGCATTACTTGTTGCCGACAGCAAGCAAATCCTGATTAACCTACGGTTATGTGGATTAAATCGTTATTCTGATGCGATTTTATTGATTAAGGAAAATATATTATAGTTTTTATCGGTTCTCATTACATTATGCTTTCAATTGCAATTGATATAAAAAACTCGATAAGCTTCTTGTTGTTTTAATAAAAATTACTAATCTCTTCTGAACTGTCGACATAGTGGACTTATTTTCCTGCTCATAAAGTTGTTAGAATAGAATCAAGATTGTAGACAATTTTCCATTAAAAATTATCTCAAAAATAGTAGAAAATATTTGATTTAAATAGAAGCATATTTCATAGCAGTCATTCGTGAAACATATATGAAAATAAAACATACATAATTATAATAGCACATAAACTTAGAAGTTCAGAGTTTGTCCAAGTTCCGCACTAGAAGATATTTATCGATAAAAACTATTTTTACTCAGACAGAAACTCAACCAGACTGGAAGGCAAAGAAATTATGAGTCAACGAGACGAAACAAAAGAGAGTGGAAGTTAAACATAAAACTAGAGGGAGGAGATGTGGAAGGACGGATAAATAGATTTGGTGCAGAAGTTATGAAAGAGAGGGAAAAAAGAAGGAATGAAAAGATGGAGGAAAACCGCAGCTCTTTTGTTGAAACTTTAATGACGTCGTTAAGCAGCAACAAGTATGCGACGACGGGAGAGAAGGGATAGACGAAAAAGATGGGGCGACAAGTGTAGCGCCGTGACGTCAGTTACGCGTGGTAGGGATGTTAAAAGGAAGCGAGATGAGGCGAAGCACGCGTGCGATAGAATGCACGGCGTGATTTCGAGACTGAATGCGAGTTGTCGGGGTTGCGTCATTTTTATGGATGTGGAGGAAACTTCACTTTGGATAAAATATTCATAATTCCACAGATCAAAGGATCGTTCGAAAGCGCAGGAAGTCCACTGTTCTCATATGCATAGTTCTGGTGCAATGTTTTGACGCCAGAATGTTGTAGCAATCGAAATTAAAGGTTGTTGCTGCTTCTTATCGATCGAGATATGGCCACGTTCTCGTTATGGTCATTAGTGAATATTAAGACGATTATAGGACATTAGATTTATTTATATACGCGCATTTGAGAAAAGAGATACCAGTATATGAATTAATCCTACCATTATTAAAGTTATATGTATAAATAATCTTACTATACTCGTACATTAAACTATGGAACTTCGTTGATAGGGACAGTTACGATAATTTCTGAAGTTGTAAGTTACTTGAGTTGACTCGAATAGTATCATGAGATTCAAGCATTTTCAGGAGTTTAAAATAAATTAATTACGCTAAAAGCATACTCATACTTTATGGATTCTTGATTTATCCTAATAGGCGTGCGATTTGATTGGCAACGTTGAAAGCTATAATTGAGCCTCAAAACAGGTATTTTTAATTATCATGTTCAAGACTTTTCTACAGTCTTTATCGAATTAAATAAAAATTAGTTAGAAGATGACAGAATGAGCGGCAATATAAAATATGAGGCGTTATTCAACAAGAATGAATAGTGACTTATATTTGAAATTTAACAACTAATGCTGTTCATTTTGCGAAATTATACTATGATATTATAACGAATGAAACACTCTCGGGATACTCTACTTCTCGAGAAAATATTATAAACTTTAATTTGTTAAAAAAAACTATACATACAGGAATTATTCGAAAGAATACCAGAAATCAATCAAATTATTTTAATTCTTTACTGTTCTATAAGAAATACCACTTATAAACATCATTTGGTGATGCAATTTAACGGGCATCGATATAAATTAAATGTTTTATTTTTACGTCTTTACTATTCTAGCGGAAGTCTTATTATTCATACAAATAATCCAATTATGTGCGGACTCTCTCGATCAAATTCAATTCCGCAAGTAAACCGAGCATTATTCCATTAGGTAAATTCGAAGCGTTTATCGACAAGAAATCGTCGACGCCTGCACAATCGCCTTCATTTCCGTTAACAAACTTTCAGCGGACGAATGACCATCGGCAACCAAAATGATGGAAAAAGAGTCGGTTAGGAGCACCGACATAAAAAAGCGGATTCATACGAAAACAAACTCAAATTAAAAAGAGTTGATTGGTAAAGGAATAACCGCTCCATTTCGGGAAACATTTAATTCCGTTCCTTGTATTTTTACGCGTATGTGCGGGTCCATCCAATTCTCATCGGTGAGATGGAGTGTCGGTGGGATTTTTTTCTGTATTCAGAATCGCGTGGAAGAGATGGGGAATGAGAGAACGATTTTAATTTCTCGCCGTGCGGCGGCGTTTCGAATTGGCCCTCGAGTTTGCCTATTTTCTCTGAAGGGTCTCTTTTTTCCGCAGAGAGTGCTTCCGTTGGGAAATTTGGAAGCGAAATGTTTTTCATGATGACGTCGATGTCCGGTTATTCCAAGGTATTTGTAGTCGCCGACGTCCCTTTCTAGCGTTTCCCTCCCTTGAGAGGTTTTTTAAAGAGAGGAAAAATGGTATTTCGTGCCTTTTCTTCGGACGCCTTCCAACGATCACCGGAACGAGAAATGCTCCGTAGAGTGTAAAAAATTAATTAAAAACGGAGGGGGAATGATGGAAAAAAGAATGAACGGGAAGCGGAAATTTCACTATTCCGGGCTTTATTTAATAGATTTTTCAGTTTGTTTCCGATGATATTGGAGAGGGTTAAAATATTAAAATGAATTTTCAAAAGATTCAGTGTTGGGGAAAAATCTGAAGCATGAAACAATTCCAGAGTGTATTTACGTATTTTCAAGGCACGAACGACTTAAAATGCGGTGGCGATATTACGGAGCTCTTTCACAACTTATGAATTCTTAACTCCTTAAGTGATTGTCTTGAGAATCAGGATACTTTATGGATACGTTTATTCGTAGAGCTTGTATAGATGGAATTGAATTTTATCATCGGGATAAAATGCACGGATATCTTTAAAGAGTCCGGACTCTCTAACATCTCAGGTGTCTCTTCAAAACGCAACTCAAATCATTGTGACGGTGTCTGATATCTTCTGAATTCCACTAAAATTTTCCAACTAACAATTGATCATTATAATCTGGATAAATAATAACAATTTTTTAATCGGTAAATATATATCAAATTTCATCATCACTAGGTTTAATTTCTTTTAAGAAGCTATTATGATAGCTGTACAATTATCTTAACTATTTAGTAATTAGAGTTATGAATGAAATAAACAGCAAATGGAAATCTCAAAATATATAAGATAATCCATTATCGCTATATGAGGTGGATTTTTGTCGCATTAACAATTCTATAGCTTTTAAAAATAGAGCAGAAAATAGAATATATACAAAATGGAAAATAAACCATAGATAGTTGAAAATTTTCATCTCCATGAAATTTAGTTCGTTTTATCCAGATTTTATAATACACAATCAAACGCTTATAAGCTTCAAGTATTGAAGTTGATTATAAATTACCTCTGCTAACTTCATTCTTATTTCAAATTTTTATGTAGATTTGGCAAATGAATATTCTAATTGGCTATTAATTTTATACAAATTAATTATGTTGCTGAGATTAAAAATAAGCTTTTTGTCTGATTAACTACGATATTTAAGATAATCGTAATAAAGATAAGTATAATCACATATTCACCATCTCAATAGTTTATATAGCATCCCAAAGTTATATACTACTACTACTATTTGACTCTCTTTCCAAGGTTTAGCGTAAATAAAAGAAAGGAAATATATTAAATTTTCCATAAATAGAAATCATGAGTATTTCTCTAAGATTTCCTTTTATGTCCTTTATGTTGATGTGTTCGGGAACTCATGTTTAATCAATTTTCGATGCATTCTCTTATAGTTCAACACTGAAATATATTTAGTTGCCTATCGATTGAGAATAGTATTTAGGAAGAATGGAATTAATGCTCACAATCAATCGACCACCCCTCCAAGAATAATCCCGCAGCTGAAATTCGACATGGAGGCCTAAGACAACAAATGGCTGCCTCTATTAAATAAGCGTGTAGAGCAAACGCAACAGAGCAGGTGATGGAGGAACGGAGTACAAGGTGATAGACAGTGCCATCGAGAATTGGTACAAGATGTCTCTCGGGATGTATGGGGGAAGAGCAGGCAGTCGCTCAATGGAAAGGTGAGCGAGCCAACGGTTCTGAGGAAGAGAAGATGGACATTTCAACGGAGGACTCCTTCGATGAATGACTCGGATGTCTTTGATGGAATATTTTCGGAGGTGGCGATTTTTCCGCGTTAAAGAGAGCTATCGTTGCGTGCGAACGAAGAGAGTGCACTAGGCTACCCGTCGCCATGAGTTGTTGGAAGCGAGAGGAAGGGTTACGGGCGAAACATGCAAATCGTTGGCGTCGAATGCGATTGGACCCAAGGGACATGGCGTCGAATTAATGGAAAAGAAGGAATGGGGAAAGAATGAGGGGGAGAATGGTGATTGGCGATGATGTAGAGAGGAAATTGAGTTTATTTTAAATTTGCGAAATTATTTTAAGTGAAAATACACTTTATTCTTGTGATAAAAAATCACTTCGTTTATTTGAAACAACTTTAGATACAAATGCCTCTCATTGTATCTTAATTTTAGCTTCATTTCCTTTTTAAACTTATCAAACTTACAATCATTATATCTATGTATATAACCGCATACTGAAGGTACTTGTTTATACACTTACTTTTGATTCTCAGGATGATTTTAATCTCAAATTTGAAAAGAAAGGTATTTCTAATATATAAGGCTCCACTTGAAACTTCAGCTGAAGAACAAACATAAAGCATCTTTTCTTGTACACGATTTTGAAAATCTATATATTTTATTACATTTTGTACTCTTTCATTTTGTCTAATTAGATGCATAAATTTCAAATATACTGGAAGTAAATCCAATCTTAGTACGAAGGAGGAAATTTTCATCAGAAAATAATTCGAAAACGATGAGTATTTTATGAAATATGATCTAAGTAAAATATTAGTGAAAGATTATTGGTAAATATGGCAATAAGAATTTATAACTAATCTATTTATTTCTCTCTTCGAAAGAATTATTTTTGAATAAGAATTTACATTGTAAACTTCGTAAAGAACGACTAGTTGCATTGGCGTTTAGCAGTGATAAAGGAAATCGAAGAAATGGAGAAGGGGCGGTGTTAATCGGCATCTGTGTGCGTAAGATAGAGAAAAAGAATGGGTTTCTGAGGGGGTTTGATAGGTACAGCGTGGAGGAATGAGATAAGAGAGTAGCACATCCAGAAAGGGGACGACAGAAGGGTTCCAGCGAGGAGGTAAAAATTAAAGGGAATAAATATTTAAATGCTGTCTTGTCCCAGAAATGCTAATCCCACGATGTGTGCGTAAAAGTTGGAATGTTAAACAGAGGCTGAGGAGACTCTGTATGAATAATCTATGTCCCCTTCCCTCTAGAGAGGAGAAGTCTGGGGCAGATACAAGCAACGCACACTCCCTGGAAATTAATCGTTTCTCAATAAGGGAACTGATGACAAGCAATATGATTTTTGCTCAGCATTACACTATGAACTAAGAAAGCTACTTGTATGCAACTGACATATCCTTATGACACAAATTTTTAGAGCCCATAAATTAAATTTATTGATAGCTAATTTTAAATTATTTGATGCATGATTTATGATTTTGGATATAACTGCTAAATTTATTTCCTTATTACTTTAAAGATAAATATCATAAAATGTTTCTTTTTCAGCACCAGGAAGTCCAGGATTGATAAATAAAGAATCTCGTGATTGCCCTTACTTTTCTCGTTGTTTCATTGCGTTTTCCTATGGTACAAAAGCAAGACATCCTTCATCTAAGAGGTAAAAAAAGGTTCCGTTCTGCATAAAATAAACACTGCGAGGAAATAAAAACTCCCGGTCACGGCTCCTTCAAGTGTTATCCCCACAGCCCACACAAAAAACCACTTCTGCGAAATTTTCATTCATAAATCTTGAGGAGAAAGGAAAGAGAATCGCCTTAAATATTTATACCGCATCAGAAATTGAATTAATACGAAATGATTTCCTCCGGAGAAATTAATATCCCGTGGAAAGGTGTGAGAACTCGTTCTGGTGGCCGAAGGGAGCGAATAAAAGGAAGAAGACCGTAACAACGAAAGGAGGGGTCCTTGAGGAACACACTTGTGCTGACACGGCAAAGCAGCTACGGACAATCGCCCACGGCCATCCTTAAGACGTCCGCCTCTCCTCCACCCACTCGAAAAGGCCTGTGAAACCGCATTCCTTTGTCGTGGGAAATGGAGAGATAGAAAAGCCGTGTCTCGCAGTGGAATCAAATGAAGCTTCATTTACGTAAGACCCGTCCTTAAAGAAGATCTGGGTCATCTTGACCACTCGCCGGAGATGTTGATTAATAATCTGAGGAGGCAGCTCGAGGGCCGCGTATGAGCGTGCAATTAAGAGCTCTTCCTTAGGGGAGATACTTCTCGAGTGGTTGGCGGGTCGTTTTTAATTACGTTCCGTCTTACAACTTGACTCCGCGACTTTCTTTTCGCGTCTTTTTATTTCGACGCTTTTTATTTTCCCCGTCCGAGGTTAACTCATTTATTTGCATGATTATTTTATGCCACCGCTGCTTCTTTTTCGTCGATGGATCCGAATCTGAAGAGTCTCCGATCGCACACTCTGTCGACGTTTTCCGTCTCAAAGGGATGAATAGATAATGAGCGGAAATGAAAAATAAACTCTCTGAGATCTGCAAGTCTTATTCTTGATCAGATTGGAGAAGAAAGATAATAGATTATTCTTGAGCAAAATGAAATTATTTAACGTTTAAAAACCTCATCTCACGAGACTCAAATAAAAGTTGAGAAACAAAGGGTATTTGACGTATATAATGAATAGTGAAGTATAGTTGAGCTCACCTTACACGAAGAAGATGAAGATTACAGCTGTTATATATGAGAACAATCATTCATCTCAATTACATTATGTGAGAAGGAAGTAGTTATAATGTCTGATTTTTAACAATTACAATTAATAAAGGAAGAGTTATAGATGATTTATTATTTATAGTATAATATTTTATAATTTATAAATTAAAAGCTGAAGAAATCAGTCGAAAGACATTCCAAATTTTTTAGAAAAGGATCAATACGTAAGTTTACAAAATTTATTGGTCAATTATTAGGCACAGTACCATTGAAAGTAAATGAACTCATTACTGAGAGTCAAAATTAACTGAATATATTCCATAACTTCTCCTTATTTAAAGGTTGATCTCTCCTAATGTAAAATCATTTTCTGTCCAAAAATAAATTGCAGGTTTATTTATCTTTGATGTGTTTTAGCTTACTCTGATTTTCAATTTATTCGACGCATGAGGTACTTCTTTTAGTTACAAAAGATCAGCCATACACTCGATCAAATGATCTGGTAAATATCTTTAAAGAATGAGGGATTTTTCCAAATTTGGCATTAATGAAGCGAAAAATAATTGTTGCAAAGTATTAATAATTCTTCAGTTGAGGAGAAACAAATTATGCAGAGTCAATTTATTCCTAATTTACTGAATAATTTTTCAGAGACGTAAAAGAATGGGCCAAACGTATAAGTATGAAAGATTAGTAACTCTGTGTGTGTGTGTATCCTTATAGAGAAAGATGGTATTAACTGATTCTATTAACATATTATTTCATAACAAATAAACTCGAGAATATATCATTAAACCACTATACACTGAAGAACATACCTTAAGTATATTGTTGTTTCACCAGTGTGGGCATGTCGCTCACATACTATTTCGCCTTCTGAAATCCTAACGGCACAAGTCTGCAACCAAGAGCTGCCTAACATTAAGGATACTTGTCTCGCATGATGCAATAAAGTAAATCCTGTTTAAAAGAAAAGGAATTACCAGTTTAATTTCGAAATTCACTAATTAAAAGCAAACGGAACAAAATTTTCGTAGATTGAACTGACAAAAAATCGTGATCGCTTACGACTACCCATTCCTCGGCCTTTTAGATCAATATCTCAGTTATGAAGAAAAGCTCTGAGTATTCAAAACGGATATTTTAAATGACACGTCTTCTGTTAACCATTTAATATTCGCTATTTATAATTCCAGAGTCATAAAGCGTTTACTCAAGTTATAAAGAGCTTGGAACGATAAGGAAATTGAGATGCTTTGGCGTACGTCTAGATGAAAAATCTGAAGGGATGAGCGATGACTTAATCTCTCCCGTGGGACAGACTTCTTGTACCCCAGAGGTTTAAAAGAGGGTCAGACGAAGGGGAGCCCCTTTGGTTTACTGAAGCGAAAGAATCGAGCTGTCTCTGCAGAAAGATATAGCGTGAAGCGCTGTTACAGAGGCCAATATAAGGTTCTTGGAAGTGTGAAGAAATAAATTCAACCACACTCGTAAGAAATGAGACATGAATAGTGATACAGGAAATGAGTTCATAAAATTCAATGTGAAGTCGTTTAAAATATTATGAATGAAAATTGTAAGAAAGAAAATGGAGAAAGAAATGTTTGCATACAGATCTGTAAATAATTGAAATATGGACATGAATAATCTCCATTAACAATTTGTTTAGATAGTAACTATCTTGTACTGGACTACGTACTAAGTAAATTCATTCTCTTAAATGTAATGTGATATTAGAAAAGTAAGCCCTTTTTTATTATTAAATTGTAATGTCATAAATATTAAACAAAGAAATATATAATTTAGATTGAGAAAAGAAAGAGATTGAGGAAATTTAATTCTATTCCTGTGAGGGCTTATGTTATTAAATTTCAGAAAAATATATCACTTGAATGAATTAATATAGTATGCACTTAGAACACCTTATTGGACTCAAAATTATACTGACAATTAAACTCGTTAATGGAAAAATAAAGAGTACTTTAAAATAATATTGAAAAACTAAATAGCAGCTAAAAATCTATTTTGCAAAACAAAAACTACGAAATACATGTATGACGGTGAGTTCAAATTATATTCTCTGAAATATAACGCAATAATATTGAAGAGGATTTAGAAACCATGAATATGATTAATAAAGCTCATCGGAACAGTATTTCGAGGAAACAGCATCTTTAAGGGATGAAATGTACGCACATGGTATTTTAACAGCTTTAGTCTGACAAACGTTTATATTAGTATACTCCTTAGAACGTTCAGTCAATGGCGATGCTTTAAAATAGACGGTAATTTTTAAATATCTTTTTGGACCTTGAGCTATGTATTATTATAAACCACGAAAATTTATTGTTATGAAAATAAATAATTTTATATGTAATTCCAATGTTGAAGAAGTATTATACCATCTCAAAAAATAATCGTAAATTAATTGAATAAAATATCAATCACTTCCAAAGGATACTTATAAAATAAAATTTAAGATATTAGGCAGGATTATAAGATTACGAACACTACATAAAGTTTCGAAAAGTTGGCTAATGAAAGATGAGTGTCTCATTCTCAACTTTTAAGATGGAGAAATGTGGAAGAGATGAAGTTTATGGGAAGAAAAAATTGGAAATGCAAGGAGCGAATAGCATCCCTCCTCACAATGAATAAACAGTCCATCTTCATTACGATTCCCGAAATGGAATTCTACCTCTCACGACATCTCCGCGTCTTTTACCAACTTTTCTTATCAGAATACAAGTTAGTGCCCCTCCTCCCCTCTTTGAAAAGTGCACCTCTTGTACCTATTTACCCCGTCTTCAACCTCATCTCCATTTTGGAATTCAAATATAGAAGCTCCTCAATGTCCCCTCAAAAGTGTACACTCTCTATGAATCTATAGAGAAATCCCACATTTTTATATTCACACTCATTCTTCACTTTTCGCATGGTTTTCCTTTCCATTATTAATTCAATCATTCATATTCCTCTATATTCTGGCATTATTTTCATTTTTAGGAAGAGATGCAATACTTGTACATGAATAAATACCTAATAATCTTTTCTCTACATAATATTTATAAAATAACTAAAAATTAAACTATATAAATCGATACCTATAGTTTCACATTTTCTCTGAAAATTAAAAAGCTCATTTCTTGCTAATGAATTATATCAATTCATTTACATATGATAATAATCTCACTCATGATTCATACAAATAAATTCCAAATTTCTGGAAATTTCATTGATCATTTTATGGAATTTTTGATTTAAACCCAATTTTTAAACTGTATGTGAAAAATGCAATTATCTTTAATCAGTTGCCAATTTAGTTATTGCTTTCGAAACTTCGATAATATTCGATTTATGGATGATTCGAATACTTTTATTCCTTCTAATATTTTTATGGTTTAAGATTATTTTAATGAAGCGTCATTATCTACTGGGGTTATAAATCTGTTTATTTATATTTCATATTTTTATCCAGAATGTAACTGTAAAGCTCAATTTTCAGAATCACATCAGATCACGAACTTCGAATAGACACTGTTTACTTTTTCGTGAGAATTTTACTGATTAATATAGTCCTGTACACTAAAAAGAGGGATAATCACAATTGAATACTAATGAATAACTTTCAAATTGTTATCTAATATAACTATCGTTGTGTCAAGTTTTTATCTTGATAGAATTCACTCGCTAATAACCCGCATATCCAATTTTGTGTGATCTCGCGGTCTTCTTTGAGAACTTTCAATGCGTCACAAGTCTCACAAAGTTTACCGATAATCATCTCGGCCATCAAATATAGGGGCACTTTATTTTGAAATTCAGCTCAAGAGGAAGAATTAAATTCAAAGATTACCAAAATAAATGTATGTATATTTAATGTGGATACCTTTCGTTCATTTTAGGTACATCTTATTAGACTTATAAATATAAATCACATCTAAAATAAACTTTAACCAACTTTCATAGTAAAGGATAAATATATGTATTTAAAGAGTATTCTATCACCTATAGATAAAAATGATTGAAAAATAATGTGATAATTTTCTATGCCAATAATTGATATTGTGGAAGAAAATAAATTATTCGCTATGATTTAGGATATGGAGATGGTGAGTTCAAACGCCAATAAGGTCTCAACCGTTGAAAGAATAAATAAAGCACTACTCACAGTATAAACATAACTCATACATTAAAAAGCACAATTTAATTTCTTTATAGGATACCGAATATTACGAAGCTTTAAACACTCCATGACTGGATGAAACGAATCATTCTTTCAGCACCTGATTCCTTTCATCGTATAGTCGATAATCGACACTGAGCGATCTCCTGTTCATTAAAACATGGAAATGCTTTTGAATTTCTTCTCCTAACTTATTCCTAGCGCAACTCATGAGAGAAGGAGTGATAGTGCGATGGGGTTGAAAGTGCAGCCCGTGGGGTATGGATGAGGGGCCCAAGAAAGGGAAGGGGCAAGTGGTCCACGTGGAGAAGAGCTCGCTGCAGGCGTTGAAGGGGTGAGAAGAAGTATATTCCGAGCGTGTGCTCTGGTTGATGTAAGTGTGGAAGCGTTTGAATGCGTGGAAAAAAGACGCGGCGATGTCAGTGGGGAATAATGATAATGAAGTTAGGGTCCGAGGAAATGATGAGTGGAAGGAAGTAGCATTTGAGAGTCTGGAGAGTGTCTGTCGAGACAATGAACAGAAGCGAAGGATGGGATTTCACTAGAGCATGTTGAAACTCGTTTGAATTAATATCATTTAATACACGGTTGAGAGAGAATTAACGGCAAGGATAATATGTTTGTGGCATTTTCTTATTTTAACTACGGAATGATGTTACGGTGAATTTGATTTTATTATCAGCACTCCGATACAAGTTTGGGTTGACAGGAAGTTTATGCCGGTTTAAAAACATCAAATGGATTGTAGCAGACAAATTTTGGTCAACTATTTTTACTTTACATCATCCACTACCCCTCGAATCTTTTAATCAGTGCTTTAAAAAGTTATTGAATTTCCGCACCTAATCCAAACTATAAACTTTAAGATAGTTTAATAAATATTAAATGAAACTGTGGCCTGAATTCCCAGTCTAAGAAGAGTTTATAATTAGCAGGCGACGTAGTGTAAATAAGGGAATGAAGGAAGTGAGAAAGACTACTTAAATAAGAAGTTTCGTGAGAACACTAATAAGCATTTGTCCTTAGGAAAAGTTGCTAGGATCTCATCATTATAAAGCAAGGGTTCTTAGTATTCTCCTTATTTTTTGCACTGAATATTCCAAGACCAATTATAATATTTTATTAGGAGCCTCATTAATTTCTATCCTTATCAGCTTAAAGAAATTCACATGAGTGATCTTTCAAGGAATTAATAAAAATCAAACAGAATATCCAAAATTCCAAGTGGCTCTGAAAATATAACCCCTCTAAATTATCTCATAGAACGTGTTTGATGGCTGAAGGTATTTTAATTAGTACTAGTTCGCTAAAAATGTCAAAACATCACTGCGATCAGAGAGATCAATATCAATTTTACATTCCGAATAAGTTCGGATAGTTAGAAAATCATATAATCACAAGAAAATAATTAGAAAAATATTTATCGACTTATATCAAAATAATTTCTCAGAAATAATCGATATCTTGAATGCAAAACGTCATTCCAAAAACTCATGTACTTTTTTTAGAGTTTATATTTTTTAACGTAAGGTAAAGGTGGAAACATGGCTTCCATTTATTTTCATAAAGTATGCCGAGGTATTATATTTGACACCAAGCCGCCGCATCTTTTCTTATTCCAGTCTACCTGAGTACAAAACGAAGATGAAAATTCTTCACCGTACTCATTTCATCTTGGAAGACAAGTATGGCAGAATTTGTTTTGTGACATCTTCCAAAAAGTAAAACAGCGAGTCTGGAAGAAGGATTAAGATTGCCTTCACGATAAAAAATAACACTTGAAAATTGTTCTCTTAGAGAAGGCTTTGAACAGCTTTCCAGTATTATCTCTCTCATCAAGAGTTTATTTGGGGTAGACATCTCAGCTTGCAATTCGCACACAATTGTGCGACATTCTGTTGATGCGAAACGTCATCTGTTGGACAGACAGGGTCACGAGCAACACAGCCTTTTGAGTTGCCTCTGTTTATAGAAGTATTCTTTTACCTGGTGAAATCAGGGAAGCAAGCGGTATTTCCGACGTATGATACGTAGAGAAAAGGCGTTTCTTAAGGAATATGACTTAAAATTACAGAATACGTGACTTAACTGTTGCTGAGATCGTCTTTTGGATAAAGGAGATGAAAATCTTTCTCTGGTTTTATGCATTGGATACATCTATTCCTAGAAAAGGAATAAATACAAATTTAGTTGATTTACCTCAACTGGAGATGACTGGGTAAAAATTCGAAAACATTAAATTATGCAAAAATCATAATTTTTAGTGTCATTTGACAAGATTATCGATTGGATCGAAAATCAGAATTTTACATTTAACTCGAAATAATTTATCCAGACTAGCATTGGCAGAACCTAGATCCGTCATTTGAAATTCATCCCATCAATTCTCCGTCGTAAAACATTTAAGGAAAGGAGTTTGTATAGCCGTCAGACGGTTTTTTAGCATACCTCCATTGTGACTCCGGCACAAAATCATCGTTAAAAAGGCAGTTCCGTTAACTCGTCTCCCCACCTCACCTTTGGCAGTTGCTCCCGCACTACGCTTTCAGACCCTTATCAACAAACTTTGCGCCGTTTCCATGCACCTGAAACCACCTCTTCCTCGCGCCCACACGCCATCCCATCGAGACTTCATTCAACCTTTGCTGCGTCTCCCCCATCTGCAAGCAACCCAATGGCGTTCGTTAATTAACAGACGCGCCACTAATTAGAGATTTGGAGCTGCGCTTCTCCGTCCAATGGACTTTCCTTGAAAACCGGCAAAATGGGAGAGAAAGGTTTTCTAGAAACAGGTCGCGTGGTAGCACAAGAGATGACAAAAGGTCTTTAAAGGTTGTTTCGGCTAAATGTGGAATCGGGGGGTGGTTTTGCTAATGCAGACCACTCGGGGATGAATGGGGAAGAAAACGTAATGCTCGAAGGAAAGCATGTGGTCGGAATTATGGGTTTCGTGAAAGGGAGGAGTTATAGACGGAATAAAGCGATTTAAATGGAGAGATATGGAAGGAGAGAGAATAGATAAGGAATTCCGTACTCAAATGTATTTTCCGCGAAGACGCTGTAAGCGGCTTAAGACGAAAGCAAACTTGATGCTTGCTTAATATGCATATCTTATACGAAGGGGACTGTTTTATTGGCAGAAAGAAGAGGAGATAAAAATCGGTATTCTGCGAGTTCTTAGATATATCATTGAAAAGAGAGATAATGAAATATCGTAGAAAATATTCTTTATGGAATGAATAAATTTTGATTAAGGATTCACAATTCTATAATTAAATCTCGAACCATGAAATTAGCTTTTCGTTTAAGACGAATTCTCAGTCATATTAATAAAAATTTACCTAAAGTTGCTTACCAGAATTGTCAATTTTCAACTTTTTTAGATAAAATAAATTTTATTTTTAATCAATAATTAATTTTATATGAATAAAAAACCTTTGTGAAATCTCTTTTAGAAGAAAAAAAGATCTATTCTTACTTAAGAGAATGTAATTTATACATTCGAATCACCTTACTTTTTAGGAAATAAATCTGAATTGGATTTGATTCTTATCGATATATAGCGTACAATTTTCCATTTTATAATGAATGAATTCTATTGCCTAATTAGCTAAGTAATAATTTAACGCGGTTTTGAATGAAAATAACTTCGGAAAACATTTATGTTTCGTTACTGAAAAATAATTCTGTGAAAATATAGCAAACATAACATGCATTTTCTCAAAATATCTCCTTATCTATTCATTGTACTTCCGAGCTATCCATCACCTCCGTCCTGCACTACCAATAGCAAAGGAGCAAATGTCATAATTCCCTCTAATTTTTACAATCATTATTTCATCACATTTTCGAAACAGGTAACTTCGTTGTGGACGAAGGGATGGCCGGCACACCCTAAAAATATAATTATGAAGTAAAGGGTATTAGGGAAGGAACAGATTGGCCGAGGAAAAGGGTTTGTTGCGTCTAAACTGATGAGTGGGGAGAGAGGCAGTGACGTACATCGAGAAATAAGAGCTCACGGTTAATGTATGAAAAATGAAAGGCAAACGTAACTCGAAACATCCCTTTTTCGACACGGGTCCCTCATTTGCATTTTTGCCTGCAGGGGAACATATGCGTCGTAAAGGGTTACTTAGGATGTTTAAGAACTGTTTCATGGTTCCCAATTTGCATATGATGGAAAGAAAAGAAGCTTCTATGAAAATCAAGCGACATATATTTTGGATGAAGTTTATAGAAATATATACTACTTCGGACGAACAACAAGCATTCTTACAGATAATATTAATAAGATGTGCTTTCATATATTTCGGAATATTTGAATTTCACATCTATTTGAATAGATATTGGGAAGGAAATCGCTTAATCTTATTAAATTACAATTCCGCACGTATAAATTTTATTTCTCGATACTAAACTTTCAAATTCATTAAAATTTTATTTAATTATCGTAAATTTTCATCAAAATGTGACTAATGAGTGTAAAAATGAATCAGTTTATGTAACGAAGAGTGTCTGAAGATTTCGCGCGAACTCTGTTGCCATCTTACGAACCAAGTTAACCTTTTTAATGAAATGATTTAATTGGGAGGGCTTATGAATCTGCGTTCACAAAGAGCTGTAAGTGCGCTTTAAAAAGCAACCTCTAAATACGGACCAAGTAATGAGATGGTAAATATGACGAGATTGTTTACGTCACTTAAAACTACCTGCACGCGATCTTCTCGTGCTAAAGCGAGACGGTGATCAACATAAAACGAGGAATTAACGAAAGAACATGAAAAGAGAAGCTCAGTAAAATAATGCAAAAAGAGAAAGATACCCCAAGGTAGGCGTGCAGAAGATTTGAAGGGCGGAAAATGAAAGATAGACATGTAAAGGTAGCGATTTAGGGACAGAGTGATAATTTAAACTCGTGTCTTTTCTCTGCCTCTTTTTTATCATACTCCATTGAGCCTCATGCACTTCTGCCGTTAATGATGCAAAAATAAAAACAGCTTTAAAAGGAGAGCCACCGGAGTTAGACGATGAAAGGGAAGATACACAGCGTCAAAGGAACATCGCGTTAATTTCCAGCGCTCGTCATAACTTTTTCTGCACTTACATTCTCTCGCGCACTAGAAAATGATATTCACTCTTCCCTACGTACTTTTTTCGAATTTTATGTTAATTTTGACTGCTAAGTACTTCTGACTCGTACGGTAAATTTTAACCCAGATTTCTAGACCCATAATTATTCTATCTCGGCTTACCACGCACTATCAAATAATACCAGAGATTCTGCTTTTGATGTTCTCTTATTCAAAAACGCAAATTTAAAACTCGTTACGAAAACATTCCGCGAAAGACGAAACTCCTTGAATCCCTATGCAGAGGTCATTTGCTTGTAAACATATTTATTTGACAGGAGTCCTTCGGGAAATTTCCTTTCCATATTTTATAAGTTACCTTAAATTTAAGTCACCAAATAGTACATAATGATTCTTATCATTATATCCTATTGACTTATCTGATGCTTGTGAAGGACAATATCCAAACGAAATTTTGACAACTTCATCAAATTCCCAAAAATAAATCTAGCTAGCTTATCAATACTCCAAAAATAGTTTATTTAACCACGGATTTCTCCCTACTGCATCTGTATATATGGTGTTTTCACACGTTCCTTTCAGTATACGAATTTCGTATTTCGCTTTCTACAGAAAACAATCTAGTGATATATGATCCCTTAAGTTACATTCATTGTATCATGAAGTAATTACATTTATGGATCATTGTATTCCAAAGATCACATGTCTCCTTTCCGTAAAAATTTTAAATCTTTTACCGTCTTTCATAGCGGATACTTCCGACTTCAGTACGAACTCGTGTCGTACAGGACAAAGACATTCATTTCAAGGAACTCAAAATCGTATGATTTGAGACTTTGTGAATGCAAGTGGTCGCTTTGTTTACATGCGATTCAGGTCAAGATATACTTCATAATTATCGTTCATTAAAAAACACACCGTAGAGGATCTGCAAATTTACCTTAGATGTAAAATGCTCGAAAGACACGAACTTAGAAATTTTTTAAATTCTTGTGAATAGAATTCATACAAAAAGTGATAAATATAATCGAAGACTGAATAAATTAGTGAGTTTCAGGATTATGAACGATATATTGCAGAAAGTAACTTATTCGTTCGAAATATCTTTCACTAAAAAGGACCACAATATCTCTGCCGTAATCGATAATCGTGTTTTTCTTCATGATTCATCTCCTCGACCGCCATCATACCCTCACCACTTCCTCAACCTTTTAAACCCTTTTGATGCCTCATCTTCGCATATTCCTCACGTCCTCCTCATATGCATCTATCACATCTTCACAAAGCCCTTCACTCAAGGCTTCATTATCCCTCGACACTCCCCACGCCCCAATTAGGGCCACAGATTCTAAAGGAAAGATGGCGAACAGGTCCTCAACTGGATGCAAATGTGTCACATATGAATGTGTATGTCGAAGGAGTCTTGGTTGACACGCGAGGTGGGAATAGGTGTAGGAGGAATTAAAACAATGGCCGAGGGAAGGTCGGATAGCTCTAGTGGTTGATGTTTACGTAATGAGAAGACGGTGTTAGCTTTATTTTTAGATGTTTAGTGATGATGGTGGAAGCGTGATTAATAGATGCACGTGCGATCTTCGTAACGGTGGAGAAAATAAAGTTTGTTCTTATCAGTTCGTCATCTCACTCCGCAGTAAAGGACAATTGAGGAAACATTTTTATATTTACGCTTTTACACACTCTTATATATATATATATATACATACATAAAGTTGTGATACTTGATTATTGATATTTTGTACTTCGCTACTATGATTTCTATTTCTTCATTCTTTTTAGTTAATTCTATCAGTAGGTTTGTGCAGGTTTTTCACACCCCCCTTCATCGTGGGTGTTTTCCTGCAGTGGATTTTTTTCCTAAGATTTTTTCTTAGGTTTTTATATCCACTTAAATCTCTCTTATAATAATTATGTTTCTCCTTCAAATTCTCTATGTATTTTAAACTTTTTTTTGAAGAGGTTAGATGGAAGAAGAGACTTTTTAGTCTCAATCTCGCCTCCAAAATAAAGACCTAAAGACTAATCCACTCATTCGTAATTATGTAGAATTTTAAAATTTTAACGCCAAAGTTCAACAATTTAAATTAAAATCTTATATATGGATCGATGATTTCCGTTACGATCGTTAAAATTAAAAAGACTAAATATTATTTCAAAATTTATTTTAGCAAACATTATAATTTTGTTCTATCTCAACTTTAAAGACTGATAATAGCTTTCCCCTTATATCACTTCGTTCCAACATTTAAATTAAGAGATACTGCAAGTAGCAGTCATACTTAAGAATTAAACTCATCCCATAAACCAAATCATAAAAGAATTAAATAATAATTTGGAAATGGTTCTATTAATTAATGATGCCATGGATATTATCAGAGAATTCATTTTAAGACGAATAATGAAAACGGAAAATTTTAATTAATGCTTACATTCCTCTCTTAATATTTTTTCCTTCTGAGAAGAAAATGCATAATAAGTTCTTTCTCCAAATTGTAAACTGCATTCCAACCTATGAAAGTCATACGGCTGTGCATTTGCTGTTAACTGAACTCGATCTTCGAAATACGGGATTTTGAATTGAAATGAGTGCAATGTTCGTTTAAATGGAAAAATTTGGATTCTCATCTCATTTGCTTAGGCAATGAGGGGCATTTTCTGATTTTTATATCATTCAAGCAATTATTTCTGCGACTCTATTATATCATTAGTAGCAGCGAAGAAAAATATGACAACCTAGATATTGCGAATATAAATATATATTTTTTTAAGTTTTTGAATAGTCGTTGTATTTTAATTGAATAATTTTTTCTCTTTTCTCGAAAAGATGATAATGAGGCTCAAAGTTCAAACGTATAATATAATAATAATAATCATAAATTTGCGGAAACATTGATTCATATTGTACAGTGAAATCATAATTATAAATTTCCTCAAATTATGTGCATCTTTGTATGATTACTTGTTTCCAAACAATGAGTATAGAGTGTAAAGTATACGTATAAGTAAAGTAAAGTATAGAGTGCCAAAGGTAAAACGCTATAAAATCTATACTTCTATAGGAGTACTTCAGAGTCATTATAAAGTTAAAACATTCAATCTGACCACTCTCTGAATGGATGGATGTGAATGTCACTAATGATTAAGACAATCTTAGACTAGTAGATTAAAATTTTAAATATATTTTATTTTAAAGAATGCTTTAAATATATCATAATCATCCACTACAAATTAATAATAATAATGGAAATTTTGACGAAAATTTTTCACAAGATATTGCGTAGTAGCCATCTTTAACTAATCGCCTTTCCTTAATCAACAGCGTTCCATTCATTTCTCCACAAGTGATATTGCAGGGATTCGGTGTAAACAAGCGAAGGAAGCTGGGTGATCATTTTCCGTAGTTTAGTGAATCTTTTGTTTCATTTTGCGATGGAAATTAGGGTGTGAGAAGGAGGAAGCCTCTATCCGACAAAGCTATCGGAAACGGCAGTGATAATGAGGGAGGAAAAAACCCGAAACCGAAGTTTCCGCATTCGTTAGTTGATGATAATGGATGGCGTCACCTCGCTCTCCTTTTCATCCCACAGAATCCTCATTTTCCCACTAATTCACTGCCTCTTTTCATATCCCATAAGGATACCCTTGCGAAGCCCTTCCTGCACCACCACATAAACACGCCACTGCCATCCTTCATTTGACACAGGTCTTTAATTCCTCTGAAGAAGGAAAAAAATTATCTTTTCAAAAAAGAACTCCGAGTGGAATGGACCTTTTGACTCAGGTGGATGTATGAACCAAGTCCTCGAATAGAGACTTGGTGGGTTCATCTGCCAAACTAAATGGAAGATTCTGTTCTACTCAACCGTCTTAAACTCCGTTTCATTTTATATCTCCCCTGAAAAAAATACTATTCGGGGAAAGAGCGTTGAGAGAATACAAAAACGAGTTTCAAATATAATGCAGATCTTTGAATTAACCCGACTGGTAGTAAAGAAATGAGGACACAGCCGCGCTTTTTCAAAATATATTTTTGGCTCGGTATAGAATGCCATAATTTTTTAAATGGCGGAGTGGAGGAAAAAGAAAATGGACCTTGTCGAGAAAATAAGAGGTGAAAAGTTTTCGCAAACTCGTTTCTCGGAAATAAATACATCTCGTGTCGAAACCGCCGATTCAAATGGTAAGGCTTAATTTAATTTTTTAAGGGAAAATCAACAGACACAGAATGTGTGAAGGAAGAAGAAGTAAATTTAATGAGGCGTAGACTTAATGGGGGAAGAACCTCGTTTGCTCATGCGTTATAAAAAGAAGCGGAAAAAGTAAACTTTGTATACACACACTAAAGCTTTTTTCCTTATGGGGAAGATGGTCAAGTGAGTCATATCTTTGGGGAGTCTTTTTGAAGAAGTTGGATACGAAACTGGAGTAAAAGCCAGAAATACGTAACACGAGACATATATAGAAATGTCACTAAAAACGACCTATCCTATTTCGCAGGGAATGAAGAGATTAAATATTACGTAATTCGTTAATGATATGACGGAGGAATAAAAAAATCTCCTATCTAATGAGTCGCACCTGCTACATAAGAGGATGTTATAGCTAAAAAAAGAAGTTCCAGATAATTATAAATACTGAAACATAATTAGGAGGTCTTATTTAAAATCTCCGATTTCATATCGAAAATAGCAATAAGTACGCATAATTTGTATTAATATACCATCATATTTCCACTCATCATTTACTGTTGCTTATTTTTATCTTTATTTTCTTATTATTGTAAAATTAATGCTATGAGCCCACGATTGAATTTTATTGCTTGAGTTCGCATATAAAAAGAGTAAAGTATATTTGTATTGTATTCGTTCAAATAACAATAATTACATTGCACACATGATTCGGTATTTTATTGATTCCCATTGTTCATATGGAATATACTTCTTTATATCCTATAAAAACAAGATAATGAAGATACATCATTAGGGAAAAGCTTGAAGTTAAAATTTAGAGCTCATCTAAAAAAGGAAGAAATATCTTCATTATGTGGATGATTATTTCGAATACTATGCGCAATAGTAAAGATTGAATTTCGTTTTAATAGAAGGCCACAGCTGAGAAACATTATTAATTCAAGGTTATGATCAGCGTTCTCGTGGCCCTACTTAAATATAAATCGGAGTTTACGTTGGCCCAAATCGGAATCCCCTTCAATCTAACCTTATCTGAGGTCAAAGTTAACAGTATGGATTTAGAAGGGTATTTATAGCGCACTATGAACTTGAATATTTGTATTCAGAGATTTTCATCAAGGAAAGGTGAGAAGCGAACTGAAGCTTAATGATGATTACTTTGTGAATATCTCAATGTCTCAAGCTTTTTATGTAAAGATTCCACTAATTAAGCTTTCAAATGAAGTGGAAACTTGGGTTACTCAAGCAAAATTTTCCAAGCTTCTTAATTTGGGTTTAAAAGGTTTTCGAAATATATCAATAATTACACAGATAAGAATCTTTAGAAATATAAAAATCGTGAAAAAATCAAAACAATGAAAATCAAAATTGTGAAAAAATCGTGGAAAATGCCTTACATCAATACAATCTTTTTAAGTGAAGATATGAGAACAAGATTATTTCCAATAGATTATTTCACATTTTTACACCTTCTCCTGTGATTCAGTCAACATATTATTTACAATAAAAAACTGTTACAATTGTATACAATTTACTCTTAAAACAAAAATTAACTACTTGTTTATACGATTTATTAATTGAACATTTTTAAAAATCAAGTTAAAAATAATTATTAAGAAAAACATGCATAAATTGTTTGATCACAGCTATTTTTCTCTAAAATACACTTAAAAGTAAGCATAGGAATCATTCTAATTCAGAATTGCGAAAATATTACGTTTCCCTGTCTTACTTTTGTTTTTGAACGATATTATTTTGCTCTTTTGCTTACTGAAGTAATCAATACGAAAAAAAATTGATGTATTCAATTTTCCAAGTTTGTCCACGTCAAAAAAAATTATTTTCGGTTGAAAAAATCTCCATATATTATTACGAATGTTCTTCAAAAAATAGGGAACTCGTCAATTATTTCGAATCAAATCCATCGTCTGAATGCATTTAATGTACGAAGAAAATTTGAATTAATTCTTGCATCATGCCAAAAGACAGAGGAAATTAAAGTGAATTACGGCCTGTGTAAAACTTAATTGAAAATACAGGGAGACGGAATAATGTGGGCGAACAGGAACAAAGAAAAGGGGGAAATAGACATAGCGAACAAAAGAGAGTAAAGAAGAAGAGAAGGAAAGATGGGGGAAGAGGAAGGCATTGAGGATAGAGAGAGAAGGGATGCGAGGAACACACAATTTCTCGGTTCGTTAGGTCGGCCAAACAAAACCACAATTTTCCATTGCAAGGGAATTTGGGAGGGGAATATAAGTTGGGGAGGGTGCTTACGAAATGGGCGGGGGCACGGGATAATCCCGTTTATAGCAGACAGAGTGCCAATCGATTTACATCCCACATCGTCTGCGAAGACAAGAGAAGGAAAAACCGTCATTCTTTTAGTGCAGACAGATCGAGACTCAGAAGTGGAAATATGTTTTCTCGACGACTGATGGAAGAAAATAAGGGGCGATGCGAATGACGGTAGCTGGATATGAATTGTGGAGGTTCACTTACTCATATTTATGAAGAATATTTAATCAGTCCATAAATGTTTAGATTTAAAATACATTTTACTATTTGGGAATCTATTCGTTTGAATATATATGTTCTCTTAATTGTGATAATTATTAACTTCTGAGAGAATTATATTTAAGAGGATAACTCAGGTAGTAAATCCGTTATCAGTAAGTATACCATAATATTAAATTCCACACTATTTATTGGGAACTCGAATTGAGATTTTGATACTTATTTGAATGAGTTACAGAAATATTATTCATTTGCATACATTTCATTTCCATTTCAGATCAAGAAAAGCTGTATTTTCATTTTATAGTTGTGCAAAGAAGAGCCCGAAAAACCAAAATTCAAAAGTTTTCAAAATTATATTTATAGAATTTTTATAAATGTCTTGGTATTTAATTACGATTACCTCAAAACCATAGTACATGTAAAAAGTTATTTAAAAGGCATTACTGTGTGCAAGTATTGAATATTTTTTCCTTCATGTATTGTACCTATGGCAATCTCTATGACTGAAAACTTATCGCGACTGCAATAAAGCATAACATGGTTCCATGGGTTTATTTGATTCCGTAGAATTACTTTATCTTCAATAAATATTATTAATTCATGTAAACAACATTTCTTTGCCCTGTGGATAAAAATTTATCCAATGCTATATGGCGATGAGGATTAAATGCGATCAATGATTTGAGAACTTCCCGCTGTTATTAATTAACTGCGCTCTCAGGAGCTAATGTGATGTGGAAATGAAGGAGGAGTCTTAATCTGGAGACTTCGACGCGCGGAAATAATGAAATCGCTGAGGAAGAAGACAATGAGAGCCTTCCGAACTCTTTAAGGGAAATCTCGAAATGAGGGGAAAGACGGAGATATCGGAAGATTCGAGAATGCGGAAAGAAAACAAGAGGTGAAGAACGGAAATGGGGAAAGGCAAAAAAGGAAGGGGTAGAGGGAATGAGCGGCAGACAGAAGGAGCAAGGCGCAAAGCTATTGTTTTCAGTTCCGATTCATTATGGAAGCCATTCCCGGAGCGTAATTTTGAGTGGGAGGGATGGATTAGTAACGCAGATGGAGGTGAGGAGACAGAAGGTGGTGCAGCAACGACGAGGGGTTGAGAAACGTGTTCGAATATTTTGCTTTAGGCTAAATACGAAAACCGATGTGTAGGGTGTGAAACTGGTTTGGAGTAGAGCGCCTCCCCTCAAGACAAATCGTATTCTTTTACGTTCCCTGAAAAAGAGAGGAAAGATTATTTAAAATATATAACGAGCTTCAAATTTGCTTTTAATTAACTATTTTCAAGAAGAAATAACACGGCTTGGTTAGAGAATATCTGTTTTTTTACTTCCCCACTCAATTAACTCTGTACCACTGAATAAAGCAAAGTTAAATTCCATTTTATAGAAATAAATACAGGTTATAATGTTTAATATTTGGATTATATTTTAACTATTATATTGGAAACCATTTTTCAACAATAGCCCATCAAATATAGTAGAAAATTATATGTATATGAAGCAATAACGATCAATAGAGTAAATAATAATTCTATTTATTAGTTAAATTAAAGCTAAGATAAAGTGTGTATTTTTGTTCAAATTTTTCACTATTCTTATAAATCCAAATAAATACAGAAATATTATGATCAAGTTTAGTTTCAGTAATCAGGCTTTCTTGCTATTGATAGAGGACACGATAATTAGATGAAAGATAAAAATAATATTAGTATTGTTTCTCTTTAGCTCGATGAGCTAAAGCATTTTCAAATCCAGATAAAATCACTTTGTGCCTTTTTCGGAAATAATTCACAGAAGTAGCGAAATAATCCTTGAAAGCACTCTCCAGCTTGTTATGCTTCATAAGGAATAAAATTGGTGGAGAGGCGTATGGAAATGTCTAAAGATATTAAGGGAGGAGAGGTAAGGAAAACTAATGATGAGGCAGTCGAAGGAGACAAAGGGAGGATACGCCAGAGGGACATTTGAAATTCGGGAGCGTCTCCAGGGACGTCTAACGGATAGATAGCCAAGGGTCGGATATAGATAGAATAAGGTTGGAAAAAGACAGGGAGAGTGGTGAAAGAGGATAAAACCACAAGAGAATAGCGAGATAAGAATCAAAGAATTTCTTCTCGAGTGGTTCGTTTGACTTCCAACTCCTGAGACCTCTGCGGCTTCCGGAATGAAGCGAAAGAAGGAGAATCTCCCAATTCCTACGTTTTTTACTTCAAATAGCTTTTTTTCCCCAACGTGGGAGAAGTGATGGGGTAATGGCGATGAGGAGGAAATCCCACGAGCACGCAGCACCTAACAAGGTTATCCCACTCACTGCTCCACTGTCTCCTTTGTGGTTCAGGAGATTGCGATAAGACTGTTAGAAAGTGATGAACGCGTAGGAGATGAAGAAGAGAAAGGAGCCATACAATTTTAAAGGCAGGCTCTCTCGGTACAGAGTAATTACAGTCAAAAAAGATAAGGTCGATTTCATAACCAATTACGCTACGCTTATAGAAGAAATAATGCGGTGAAAAAAACCAATTCCACATTATTTGATATTCAAAGGTTAATTTTTTAGATATTTGTACAATTTATTGTGAGCTTTTTCTTCCCTCAAACCTAAAAGATTTGATTTATCTTTTGTTGTATTTAATGATTTTTACCTTTTCCAATACCTGGATTTTAAATTTAGATTTGCATAATAAACAGGCTTATTGAAATATAATTCTGGTGTCCTTATCTTTTAAAACATGTTAAACTGTTTAATTATTTTACTAAACGTTATTAAATCAGATTAAAATCACATCCTGTTCAAATTTTATTTATTTTACTCAAAATGATGTCCTGCAGTATAAACATAAATACACGAAAACATCGATGAACTTAGTAATAAAAGTTTATTCATCTGGTATATAAATTTAAAATATCTTTAATTTATAAATTATCTAAAATTTCATAGAATGAAATAATTATTTATCGGTACGGTAAACATAACAAGAAGGGGAATCGGATTTGAGTATGTTATGGGATATTACATCAATGAGCCTTTCTTCAGCTGTTTGATTAAGCATAGTTATTTGTAATGTTATTTATTTCATTGTTATGTGTTCGTCATATTCCAAAACCTCTGTCATATGATCAATTTACCGTCAGTGTAGTTTAAAATTCGATGCCTAATATCAAATTCAGCTCAAGCAATAAACTCTTCATTTGGGAGAACGGTAAAGATACAGGGATGTTAACAAATTGCAAAAAGGATACAACACTAGTGGCCAATAAATCTAATTTATTTATAATATTTTTCGGTTATAATTTTAATATAAGTATTATGAATATTGGTTGTATGCTTAGCTTTACACCGTGGTAGCGTCATGCCTGCACATGCTATAGTTATTTAAACTTCGGAGAACGTACTCATTTAGAGTACGTTCGGAAATTACTTTAAGAAAGCTACTTTCTACAGTTATAGAAAAAATTTAATTTAGTCATGTTTATTTGCCTTAATTTCTTAATGTTATATTTGACGCCTTTAATTATCAAGTAACATATATTCAGGGTAAAATGGTAGAGCAGACTTTTCAGCCTCAATTTCGCCCTTAATTAGCACGTAATAATAATACTGCTTTAAATATACGTTTTCTTTAAGAGCAAACAAGAGCACTCTAGCCATTCCTTTTAATATCTCTGCAACGCATTCCAAAAAGACTCTAATACGCACTACGCACTAATCGCAGACGATACCCAGAGCCAACCCTTTTCCTGTACAGCTTCCAAGTGCTTACGACAAGAGACAGCGAATGCGGTTCCGCTCCTTCTTCTGTGAGCAACCAAACGCCCTCTTTGGGCATAAACAATCAGATTAAAAGATTAGAGAGGAAAATTCAGAGGCGCAAAATTTGACTCGTGGAGGTAAATTTAAGGCTTGGTGCTGAAACTCGTGGATATGAAACAGAACTGCACTTAGAGAAATGAAATATTTTCTCTTTATTTTTATAACGATAAAAACAATTAAAATATTCAGGAATAATGATGGTAACAATGCCAATAAACATTGCTAGTCGATATTATTTCCGCGATAAATTAACTCAATAAAGTCTATTGGAGTATGACTTCTGTATAAATAGACATAAGGAGAAAGGATACGATTGCAGAATTACCTGATGTTCCTCTGAAGACAGTAAAATAAGAGGTTCTTTACCTTTGGCAGTCTTAGAAAAGCATTTTCTTGAGTTAAGGTATTTCTGTTTCGAATATCCTTAGATAAGAGTATATCCTAAATAAAAAAAGCATCTCTAAATTCTTCTGTTTCGAAGTGTGTAGTATAGTGTATGTATAGTGTAAACACTATAAAATTTTCCCAAGAGAGAAATCATATCTAAAAATGGGAGAAAGGATAAAATAGGATCCATATCCTATATATTTTCATAGGTATGCTTTATTTATAGTATAAAAAAGATTATTGTATTGATCACCACCCCTTCCGGATACGAAATTTATGAATTTCTTAGGCATTTTAAAAGAGATTTTTACTGAATTTGATTGGTTTTCAAAGCTCGAAGTGTTCATCACAATATCAATGATCCAAACTTCAACGATATTTCAAGCAGACTAATTATAAATGAGAATATAAAAGTAAAGTAGATTCGACATAAAATTAATAAGTCTAAAGGAGATGCGCTGCAATTCGTAAGGTTCTAAATAAAAAATTTTAATGATATCAGAGTAATGCACTTACTATATGTGCTCGAATAGTAATCGTGCGCCAACGGCTAGAATTAAAAATTGTTTGCAATAATGCGTTTTTCATTGTAAATAAACTAAAGTTCAATTCAAAATACTACGAAAATAAACTTAATTAATGGCCAAAAGTGGGGGAGTTGTGAAGAGGAAGCGATTACTATATTCCTAAAAAGGAAATACTAAAATATGAACGCCAAGGCATTGAAAAGTCGAAAGAAATAGTTGAGCAACTTCTCGTCGTGATGAAAAAACTACTCCATTTCTTAAAGAGCCTATTTGGTACAAAAGTACTTTCATTATAAAAAATTACTTTTATAACTGAATGGGATACAATATGACCTCAGATTTAATAAGAAAAACTAACAATCACTTTAGTGGAGATATACAATACGAATAAAAGAAATGCATTGCTGGCTCAAACAGATAAATAGTAACGAATTTTAAAAAATCTCCTATGTTGCTTACTTTTTATGGCATATTTCCAATATTGATCAAGATAAGAAAAACATTCCTTCAATCAATTTCCTTAAACATTATTCACATTCCGATGTAAATTTGTCAATTCATTTAAAAGATTAAATTTTTATTCGGCATGAGACCGTGATTAAGAATAATAAAATGTAATAGACGATTTAATTCCACAGCAATGCTCTTTCTTTTGATGCCACCTTTTTCGGCTCATTAAGAGCGATCTAATTGAGGCAAATGTCTTGTTGAGAGATAACTCCGCCATCTATCTTGTAGCAGTTACTCGAGTGTGACACACCATCTTGGCTGTCACTCTCTCACTAAATTACTCTGAAAGACTTTTGACGGTGAAAGCCCAATTTAAAGTCCCTTCGCACGACGAAAATAAATCTCGTAAATCTATGCAAAGTGCGTCTCTGCAGAAGTCGCAAATTCTCCTACGCAAGTAGACGACATCCCCGTTTTCCCTAACGGGCCAAACAAGATAAAACAACATCCCCGAAAATAAAATAAGGCGCCCGTTATGTTTGTCGTTTCAATTCTTAACCTTCCGCCCCAAGGTACTTTCATGCCTTCCTTTTCGCCTCTCCATCCTCTTCTTAGGAATATCCGAAGACTTTTTCCTCCTCTTCTTCGCTCCCTTTCTCGAGCCTAATGACTTTCCCTTTTAATTACGACCACTGTAATTGCGTCCCCATTTATTCCATCGGTGTTTTCCCATTCTTACACGCCGCTCCCCCAAGAGAGCAACCTGCTTTCGATGTGATTATTCTTTCCTCGAAAGTTTAAATTGCATTTTCCAGGACAGGAAATCTTATAATTGAGTCTGACTGACGTGCACGGGTCGCGTGCATACAAAACAACGAGAAAGGGAAATTTGAAGAGGACGCAACACTTGTTCTCTTTCATTGCATTCACAACTATTCCTCCGATTCACCCGCTTCTGAAAGGATGTGCAGAAAATGGTTCGTTATAAGAAATACTTGATATGGTTACGAGAGAATAAATTTTGAGAGAATTACGGTCAGATGGAAAATATTTCAGACTTTTAATGATGAGCGAAGGATTCGTACTGAATTCGTCTCTTCATGCACCTATTATCATTTAATTCGTACATTTAAATCATATACTTGATCATCAGATTGCTTATATGAGCTACTTATTGTATGAATCTCTGCTGTAACTCAAATATGCCATTACGAAAACAACCTATATATAAATGAGGATGAATGAAAATTCAATATGGGAAACCGAATATAATTCTGAAATAGTAATAATGGTTCATCTCGAAAGAAGCTGTTACATTATAAATTCCTCTTATGTACAAAAAAGGAGTAAAAAATTCCATTAGAACTTTAACTGTTTGGAATTACTGTTGAAGCTATTATTTTCTAAGTGCGGAAATCAAAAACTATTAAATCTGAGACTAAGAAAAGAAATGTTTGTTTTTATAAAACGAACAGAAATATTCTTTTGCACATGAGGTACAAATGTTCATTTTTTAAGACACTGGAAAGTTTGCATTGGAATTTAAATTGTAGAAAATGTCATTTGATAAATATTGATTGATGAAGAAGATTAAGTATTCATTCACGTCCAATTTATGGATTTTTGATTCCATATAAAGTTAATTTACATCGATCAAAACTTGCAAATTTCGAATTTTTGCTGTCACAAAAAGAATGAGCTTTTGGAAACGAAGTTATGCAAATTGGCTGCATGTAAACACAAAAATATGTACAAACAGCCTCTTGTATGCTAATCCAAGGGATATACACCAATTACGACAATTTGAGTGATGGGGTGGGTGGAATGCAGGGGAAACAAAAACCTCATTTTCTCTTCAATTCCCTGAGGCGAATAAAGAAAAGTCTATTCCGAGGCTCATTTATTGACTGCGAAGACTCAAAATTACTCGATTTAGTCAAAGAAACACAAAGATGGACGTTTCCCTTTTTGAATGCTTCTCAGCTAATATCTTCTCCTTCCCATTTGCCCTTTACTCATGATCACCAAATTTTGAACGAATTGATTTAAATTTTGTTCCATCAAAATAGTTTCATTTTGAAAACTTTGTATTTTCTTCGTAGTATGACTCAAAACTTTTACCACATTGACAAACTTTACAGAGGTCAATCCTTCAAAAACCTAAAACCACTAATGAGTAAGTTTTATTTCTCAAAAAATTATCGTGAGATTTCGAGTAACGAGAATCTAAGCAATGATTACTCGCAATGAATATTTCCCCCTTAGATACTTTAATTTTTCTCATGTCATGTTCTACAATTAACGAGATCAACGATGGAAAAGTTAAGGGAAGAGTCTAACGTGAATCAGATGTTCACGAAAGCAAATCATAGGTTTGACCCTATTTCCGATATCCTGCAATTTCCACTTCTATTGTAACCGCTGACAACTTCCATCTAAATTCTCTTTCCCCTCATTCGACCATTAATTTGCTCTGGCAAATGAGTAGGTGCCCGTCCGTGCCTGGAATCCCCATTCTCCCCAAATTTGGTTACCTTACGAAACTTTTAGATCACCAATTCCAGTATTTCTGTATAATCTAAAATAAATGTCTCCTAATTTTAAAATTGCGTTTATTCATGGGTCATATATATTGTCTGTGTATGCAGAGAGGTCCAAATCGGATCGATTTTATCAAAGGGAAGTGTGTTATTCAATTACCAATGCATTTGCTAATACATATTTGAGAGAATAATGGGAAACCTTTAGAAAAAAGTATGTTTTAATTATATTTTGGTGCCTGAAGTGTTACGTACTATTGAGGGATGAAAAATTTCAAAATTTACTTCTCATGGAAGTGAAAATAATTGTTAAAGCGGTAAGTAGATTTCTTGATACAGAAGCAGGTCTAATAAAAATAGTAGGATAAAATTCTATATGAATCTCAGTTACTTATACTGAAAAATTTCATTTATGATATTTTCTTACGTAAGAAATATAAGTAAATGAGCTTCACTTCCCAGATCGTGGGGAGTAGAGTATGTGCCACATTCAGCAGTTGTGCGACCCATGGCAACTATTTGCAGCAAACCCTTTGCCACTTAACCAACAATTCGACCCTTCGCCCTATCTCAAACCCTCTTGCGTGGGGACAACAATTCAAAAACTTTAACGACCCTTTCCCTCGTTTTATTCCCGAGTGCAGAGTAAGGGCTGAACGCAAATTTATACGATTTTTTTAGTAATTAACGCGTCGTTACAGTTAAATTCCGTCCGGGCGGTTTATCCCAATAAATAATTTGATAAAGATATGTTCGTGTGTATTGTACGCGGTGGATTTGCTTTAGGGAGCGATAATTTGCATTTTTTCGTGCGGATGAGAATTGGCATTAAAAACCTCACAAAACATGTCAGGTAGAAATTGCGTCGCTCGTTATCGAGTAATGAAGGTAATGAGTAAAAAAAGAGATCGTTATTTCTCCTTTTTTGAAAGTCAGTTATTTATGAATGGAGGCGATTTAAAATTAAAAGGATTTTGATTGATTTTTATGCAGCAGAACATAGCATGGAAATATGAGGTTTGAAATTTAAATGAGGATTTGACCACATGCAATCAGTATGTATAAAACAAATGAATATGGAAACTTTAATTTAATAACCTCAATTTCTCTCATAAGGGCCAGTTTTAAATATATCTCAATGATGAAATTTATAAGATCAAATAGCGGTTAATATTATGAAGATTTTAATGCTTGTTTGATAAGTATAGCTTATACAATTTCAATTATCTCAACTCTAAAACTGCCACATTTTATGTACGACTATTCACCGTTTATTTGTCTTTGAAGAAGAAAAGGCTACGTATTGAATATTAATGACATTATTAGAAAAATTACTCATTCTCATTCCTTCATCTCCAAACAAACGTATCTTCACACCTTCCTACAAAAATTTAAAATTTTGGATCGAGAAAATATTCATTCATCCATTCAATCATTGACATTAATGAAGTTATTTTAAAACAAACTTATATAATTGAAGAAACTGGCGATTCTTGAAGTCTCCACTTTGCTGTAAGATATGATGATACGTATATTTTTCATATTTTCGTAAGTATATGTGCTTAGAACATCGCAGATGTCCTAAGGACTAAACATCACTATCAATCCGATAGCAATTCAAAACATGGAAGCATTTAATTCTCCCTTCAATGCATCCTGCCTTGACGAGCCAAGTCGTTAACCTTTCAGGCATTTGAGCGAGGTTCGAAACTGATACAACGTCCTATCCACCACAGATCTGTGGTAAGTGAGTGCGCTGGACATATTTCAAAAGCATCCAATCAGAGTTTCGTCGTTAAGTTCGGAACCCCTTCCAAAAGTGCTCATTCCCCTCCTTATCCTGCAAGGCGTCCAACCACCCAACTCAACCATGCTTCTTCCCCAACCATTACACACCTGTCTTCATTTTACTCCCTCATCCCTTGGCCCGCAAGCTCTCCACGAACAGCCCATGCAACGGTCTGCTGGTGACGCTGCTAGATTAGACTCATTTCACGCACCGCTAGGGGCGCTGGCCAGGTTAGACGTCGACCGCGCTCTGGAAACGATGTCATTCCACTTGATTTAGTCGAAGGGTCGACAAAGTGGAAAGCGTGGATGCGCTATGCTCAAGATTCCTATTGAGGATGCGGGATATATCACTCTCTAAATGCGAAAAAATAGTCTCTCTTCGAATGATATGTTTTTTTTTTCGTGCGGATTCACTCACAGCATTTAAATGCAGCTGAGATGCACAAATTTGTTCTTTTATATAACACAAAACTTTCAAAAGACTATTATTTAAAAAGCGAAACATTTGAGCGACAAATTCATTTAAGACAAGACATCCCATTCGATGAAACAAATAATAAATACAATCCCTCTTAGTTATTGAAAATTAAAGATCATTTAGTGGAGATTCATCGCTGGGAAAATGTACTTGATGGCTCTATACATTTAGAGAATATAAGAATTATATCAACCAACTGCCTAAAATTTAACGTAAGCTACAGTATTTTTACAGATCTATTTAAATATTGCATTCTTTTTTTTATTAAATAATAAAAGAATTTAAAAAATCGCATACAAGGTTTATGCATACATACCTTCAAATAGGCGAAATATTTTAAAGGAAATAATAAAAAAGAAGCAGGATGATTATCATATCTATGAATTTCTTGTTTTCCTTGTTTCTTCCAACTTTAAACTACGCTTCTCGGCTCATCCCGATATAATATTTGTTATAAAAAAGGTAGTGGTAGAGATCCAATTAATATTTCTATAAAATTACATATTTTATGTATAAAGACGCTGTAACGGCAAATTCGGGAAACTTATTGAGAGGGCAACCACATTGAGGAGCGTGTTTTCCACAATGCAGTGAGCTCAGACAAGTTTTAAATTCAGGCAATTGTTTGATTTCCTTATCAGTTCATTTTGCTCGTTTTCATTAACTCCCATACAGCGGACGCTATGGCAACGTTTTATTATGACGCCCAACTGCGAGTCCATATTGTAATGGCCGCAAATGAACTATTTACGGCGAGAAACATCTCATGCACCAGAAACTTTTAATTAAAACGGTTTTTGTTTGGGAGTGCATCCAAATCGCCCATGGAATAGCCACAGCAGTTATTGGACTAATTAGAACACGAGGAGGGAATGAGCTCTGCAATAACGACCTCAACTATTTCGGCGTCGGAAAAACAAATTGCGCGCCGAATGAAAAATTAAACTGATGAAAAAAACGCAAAAACGATTTGGCGGAGGAAAAACGAGGGAATTGCAAACGTTAAATCAAGATCGCCGCCAAATTAAATTTTCGTACATTTTCGCGTGGGATTTCAAGTGTGGAGGAGTGGTAGCCTCCGAACGACACCGCAACAGTGTTTTAATAAAAGTGGAAATTAAAACGTTTTGATGCGAACCACATTTGGGGGAGTTTGGGTGAAGAAGGAGGTGGAACTGAGGAAGATGGCCACTGAATATCATCCACTCCATTATTCCTTATCTTTCTCCTGATAACCATTCTTGCCTTCGTTTCCTCTCGAAGCAACCAACCTTTCCCTAAACGCAGATTTCTTCTCGACTGCAAAGTACTTTCTTTTCCCAAAAGTTCAAAGTGAATGAAGTTGTCAATCCAAAATTCAGTTGAGGATTCAATTCTATAATGATGAATAAGCTGAATGGTGAAAGTGATTCTAAACTGTACTTCAACATTCAATATGAGATATTTTAAAAAGAAGATGAAAAGTACTATCGACAAATAAAATCAAAGATAAATAACATCATTATTATTATTATTAGTTAACATTATTTTTTTCCATGCAAGAATGCATGAATATAATAATAAATATATAAATAATAATAAATAATGAATTTTTCTAATAATATATCTTAATTAAAATGGGGAAAAATCTAAAATTTTATTCAAGTGATAATTTCTGTAGACAAACCTATTCTTTAATAAATACCGTTTATCCCTCATCGTCCACAGTGTACTTTGTCAATTAATTCACTTTGATATTGTACTCCTTCTAACCTACTGAGAGAGTTTGCAATTATCAAGTTTAATGAGGTATTTAAGAGTCTCAAAGCTTCGTTTGTGGGCGAATTAGTTTGTCTCCCATCATCCTTCCGTTTCTTTCCCTCAAGATCCTCTCCATGGAGTGCCGCACCCTAATTGCTTTCTTCATCACTCCTCCCTAAAGCCATAACCCGCATCACTTCTTTCAAACTGTCCCACCCACACCACGATGTTGTAGGGATACGCCCTTGGATCGGCCCCTATCTCACTTTCCATTCTTCTTTGCCGGTTTGTTATTTTTTTGCACGTTGGAAATGTGAGGCTTGACCAGGAAGTCCACGAGAAGTGATAGCGTGAGAAATTATACTTCGATACAAACATGATGGCCTATTGACGCGCACGCTTTAGAAGTATCCTAAGAGTAAATATCACGTTATCAGCCATGAAATATTTAGATATACAATGAGTTCATTTTATAAACAGATTTAAAATCCACTTTTAAATTCGATCCGTCAAAAATTACAATTGTAATGTAAACGAGAAACCAACTTCTTCATTTAAAGTTACAATAATATGTGCATTTTCAGATCCGTTGAAAGTTAATAATTGTGTACAAAGTGTTACTTTCATAATTTTTTCTCATCTCTTGTTAAAATTTCCTTAATTTTATTAGACATAAGTCGAGTTCTTTTAGATCTTTTTTTTTAAATCTACTTGACCTATAACGTTACGACACCGTCACGTATCCTGGTAATTATCCAAGGTGATGACAGACTGGAATTTTTTAGCGTGCCAACAAAATGAAATATCTTGAAGCGCCTACAGTTCTGAAATGCAACAAAGTGACATGAAGTGCAGCATGTATCGTTCAAAATAATTGCGAGGAATATTTATTTTGATTATGACTATTAAAGGCACTATAAAATGGAATTTTCACTTATCTATGATTTTCACCTTCACTTTTATAATTTTTATTTGATATTTAATCTATAAAATCTAAAGAGTATGTTGCAGTTGAATGACATAATGAAAGAAACCCAAAATATCTCCATTCTATTAGGGTTCTTCGATGCAGTTCTGCTAACATTATGTCGGATTCAGATATAATTTGTACATCTTTAGTTGATGTTTACTCTTACTTCGTGAAATCCACTACTTTAATATGACAGTGAAATTTGAAAAATCCGTTACAAAAAATTGAAAATTATGAAAAGTAATTTATGGAAATACAACGTATACTTATGCGAGAAATTACCATACTAAACTTAGGATTTCAAAGGAAAAATTGAAATAAATACCACATGTTCGAATATAAATATATTAATATGATAAGCCGAAGTTTGATCTTCATGAGCTTAACTAATCGCATTAATGAACGATACCTAATAATATCGACATTCCTATTAGCTATTTATTTCCCAGCTACTGCACAGTGATTCTTCTCTAGTTATTTTTGTTTTTAGTCCAGTTATTTAATTAGTTTAAATATGAGTTTCTAATTTAATCGTATAGTACGTTATAGCATAGATTTAATTCGTGTTTCTACCTGATTTTGGATTAAATAGACATAGATAAAATTTCATGGAGCACCAAGCCAGCAGTATAATTAGTCTTGTCAGAAATCTTTCTTTACGAGTTCGAATGGAAAATTCTCCACTCAAGGGGAAACTTGAAAATTCAAAACTGGAATAAAAAGAGAAAATGATCTCGTGTTGATTAGGGCGATGGCATGCACGTAAACGGAGGAAAATGTGCGTGCGCGATTCCTAACAAGAAAAATTGGATATGCAATAGTAGAGAAAAGCGCGAGATGAAATGATCACTTCCTGTAACAGGATAGCAATAACGACCCCAAAGCGAATCTTTAATGTAGACTACTCCCTTCACGCAACCTTCCCCTTATTTTTATTCCCTATCAGTACATTTCCTTCCTTTCGTTTCCTCCATTGGCCGCATGGCAACACGGCCATCGTGGACCCGGAGAAAAAGGAAAGAAGATAACAGATTAAATTACCCGGAATTTCTTCCTCCATTTTTCTCACTGCCTCCTGTTACTTATTCCATTTTTCATTCCTCTCTTTTTTCTCTAAATTCCAGAAAAAGAGATTTGGAAAAAGAAAGAAGGGGATATATTTGCGGAAATATGGGTGTGGATTGGACTGCGGGAGCAAAATGGGCAGACAAAAGGAAACCTCGGGTCCGTCAATCTTCCAACGGAAAAATAACACACAAATGTGTTTCCGCTTTGTTACCTCTGCCATTTCTATTCGCCCCAATCAAGCGATGCGGCAAACTGAAATTTGGGTTTCCTAAACTCTCTTTAGAATAAAACTCTCCTGTGTTACCCAGAAAATGCACGGAATGAAGCAGTTCAGCTGAGATACGAGCATTCCAATTAGTCCGTGAATTAACCGAACCGATTATGATTTGATGCAATTAGCATGACGAGGAGCTTTAACAGGACGGCCACACCGCTCAATGATCGGTGGATTCGCATGGAATGCAAAACCGGATTTCCATTGATCGTAAATAAAGGATTTAAAGGTTGAATTATTTATTCTTAGTTCTTTCGCTATATTTTGGCGAAGAATAAAACATGCACCTACAATTATTGATGTACTTAGAATTAAAATCTATCGTTGGTGAAATTTAAATTGACTGAAATAAATTGATTAAAAATTCAGTGTATAGAATTTTATATACATATCAGAAAAAGTTAACCTGTTGATAAAGCTACGTTTTGAAAATTTGGCCTTAGCTAATAGATACATGAATCGTACTAAATATTCCTAAAGATCAAAATGATCACCTCTTACTTTTACCTTTTTTATTCGATTAATTAATGAATAGCTGAGATTAAAGCGTAAATTTCTACTAAATTTATCATTCCCGACTTAGAATCATCATTTTATTATTATGAAATTTATTCTATCATATCCTTGAACCTAAAAAAAATACTTTTTTCAATTAAAATGATTATTAATTAATTTTTCAAAAAGGATAAATATATATATATATATATATATTATAAAAAGTTCAGCAAAATCATAAAGAATTTCACTTAAACCCACAAGTCAAAGGATCGATTTTTCTACTGTACTTGATTATTCCAATTAATGCAAATATTATGTCTATAAGGTTACCCGGAAAATTCTCTTATTTCGGCCTCGGATGATTTATTGAGATTTGCAGAAAAAAAGTCTTTGAATGTAAGCGAAACATCCATATTTAATCGCAGATGTCAAGGACGGAATCACTGTCTCGAATGCTGCAAAACATTCCCTTCGCTGCATATGCTTTGCGTTTCCTTCACAACTGTCGGAATTTATGGTTTCCATTTTGCATAAAGTTTCGAGAGGAAAAAATTGTGGGAATAAATTTAAGCCTCTCGGAAGGTATTGCGGGTATTGCACGAAAGATACCAAGAAGAGAGGTCATTCAAAAACTTAACCAAGTTTCGTCTGAAGTACGTCCACCGAGCTATCACTTAACTGTATGAATCTTCTTCACAAAGAAACGTAGGCATCCAATGAGACACATCTTAAATAACACATATCTCACTAAGAATGAAAAATTGCCGCAGCGTAGGAATATTGGAAGCAAATTTTTTCCTTAGCGACCAAAGATAGCTTCGAAGAGAAAGAAACACAAGATTCCAGAATCTCCTTAGTTATTCAATACAAAATAAAAAAAGTATTATTCTTCGAACTTCAAATAGGACATCACGTTTTTAATAAATAAAGTGATCCTATGATTATAAAATGAACATTTTAGTGAAAAGAATTGAAGATTTTAATAGCTTCAGTGGTTTTAAATTTCTATCTTACGCTTACCATTAGGATTTCACATAATTGGTATATATTTAGAAAATTTAATTTTAATTCAGAATTTTAATTGAAATTAGGAATCTTATATTATGTGAGAAATTGTTGGAAGTTATTTTAATTTCTTAGGGAAAATTTTTAGAGATTTGACGTGGGGGAATTTTGTAGAGGATACCTCATGACAAGAATTTTCCACTGAGTGAAATTTAAATTATTTTATTTATTAAAATAAAATACATACATATATAGAAATTTATTTGCATATAAGTCCGAAATTTTTGCACTCAATCGTATAAAAACTATATTATCATTTTTTAAAAAGAAAGGTTTACCCTGTAAATTTAACTCCTAAAAAGGTACGTGAAGTATATATATATGTACATAAATATTAAGTTCTGCTGCATAGGAATGATGCTGAAGAGAGACAAAGATAGCATATAGATCCAAGGATGGACTATTTATACATTTGGAACTGCACGAGGGAGAAGAATCTCTGACATAAGAAATAAAACTTCATCAAGGACAGAGTAAAGAAAAAGGAACATGGCCGTAATATCTTTGCAGAGATACCCTTTAGGTACTTTGGAAAGTGCTCAATCAAATGAGCCTTTTTAATCAAAGGGAAGTGATATTTGTAGACAGGCTCTTTAGACAAACATCTTCCCAACTTTCTCAAAGGATTCTTCTCTTCCGAATCAGGCCATTTCCGTAGACCTTTGAGTCCTTTTTTATTTCCCTTTGATATTCACCATCTATCGCTTTGTCCACTTCCATATCATCGAAGGCGCTCCCTGTTGAGCATCCTCTCTGTCGCTTCTTAAGGAGGGAGATTAGAACTTTTATCGGAAAACAAAGGATTGCACTGCAGTGTAAGGACGACTGCTCCCTTTCCTCTTGGTTGAATATTCCCCTTCGAAGGAGTTGCTCTTTTATGGCCTTCTCTTGGGGGTCGCGCATCATTGCGAGCAGGGCGCGTGGTGGGTCATACGAGTAAAGCGGTGCTCCTCTGTGCCTTTCGGAAGTTCTAAAAGAGGAGATGGCGAAAAAATTTACATTCTTCCTCCGAGAGGGATAAAAAATCGAAGGTGAAAAAATAAGGTACAACCTAGTCTCCTACAGCTTCCCCTTTTCCACTCCAAGTATTTTCCAATAAGGGTTGGAGAACTTAATGAAAAATGTCTGTTTGCCGATGACGCGGATCTTAAGGGAAGAAAGAGGGTAGAGAGAGGAGAGCTATCTTGATGATGCAGGATGGGGGTGATGTAGCTTCACTGTAGAAGAATTGTAAAGTGATTCGAAATTTCCAAAAATAATTAACGAACAATGAATAGAGCATTTTAAATTTATAAGCACATAATACTACAAAATAGCCTCGATAAATTAAAAAAAAAACATCCAAAATTAGCATAATATTAGTGAAATTGTTTCATATTTTTCTTAAAGATCATACTGAAATCTTTAAATATAAGCTGATATTTTAGATTAATACAGTAAATTACACATAAAAAATTGCCATTTCATACAAATGAAAATGGAATTCAAATTCTTTTTGAAGAGTATTTTTTATATTACCAGTTACCACGATGAAATTCATCATAAATTCAAATAACAATAATTATAAGGATATTGTATTTTATGAATTCAAAATGAAATTTATAAGCGTAATGATATACAAAATGTATTAAAGAAATTTCGTTAAAAAATTACGCTTTAAAATGAAGTTCAGTTTTTATTTCAAATTTTCGAAAAAATTATTTATTCATTTGAATCCAAAAAGAAAAAATATTTAAAAAATTTTCGATAAAGACTATCTAGGAAATAATCTTTTATAAGCATTAAATAAATATAATGCATTATTGCGTAAGTTCTTAAGGAAAGTATAAATAATGGTAGAGAATGATTTGAAGGGAGCAACAATGAAGAATCTGCAGGAGGAGTTAAAGCAGAGGTTGCCCTATAGACGGCCTCTTCCCATATAGCTCCCCCATAAGAACACAGGAGTGGTCTTAAAAATATTTTTCCTATCGGAGTGAGAAGGGAGAGCTTCCTTACGTTGCGTAAGAATTTGCGGAACTTATGCCCGAAAAGGAAGAAAAATATCCCATCTTCATGCCTTGTTCTAAAAAGTTATGAGGCAATCGGAATGGCAAACCGATAAAACTGTGTTTTGCAATTTCGAAGTGAGATTTGTTTCTTGTATACGACTGAGAACGGAATGGAAGCAGGTTATGTTTTCAAATAGCAACCGTATCTTCTGCCATATCAGTAGAAGAAAGATATGGAATGCTTCACTTGTTTTATATTTACTCGATATAAGAATATTAGAAAGTTTTTGTAAACTAAAAATTTTAAAATTATTATATGGTTGAATCAGATACAATCATTTGTTGATATTACTTAGTATTCTATGGAAATATTTTCAGTGATTTAAAGTTTAATTCAAATGAACAAATTCTCACAGATATTCCTATGATCAGTTGTATCTAGAGAATGTGACTCTTAAAATGAGTCTTGAAAACAGATTTATGCAACTGAAGCTATCAACTAAAATATCTTTTATTTAAAATTTAAGAATAATTCAGAAACAGTAACTCTCAAAAATGAAATGTAGCATCAACGACTGATCAGAGGATCAACATGAAAAGAACCACGCCCCAGTCAGAAAAAAATGAAAATATATAATTGTGAGATGGATATCATTTCTCTAAGCTAAAACACCCCCACCTAGCACAATTAATATACGGCCACGCCTCCATCCCCCTGACAGCTTCCATTTCACCCTCATTTTTTCTCTCTGAGACATCCATTGACCAAAGTTTTCTGAAATCATTTCCTTGGATTTTTCTTCCCCATCAGCGTGTCTATCTCCATTAGTGCTTCTTTTTCACTTCTTCTTTACTTATTTCTTCTCAACATAACGCGTGACCTACGTAAATAAGATTCCGGGTTTATTACGAAGAAAGCTTTCGTGGAGTTCCTTTGCACGCATTAATCTTGACATAATTTTGATAGATGCATGTTTTCTTACCTAATTTAAGGAAATACCTTATTTAAAAGAATACACAAGCCTCTTACAGCAATTAAACACCGTAAAGTGATGCTGCTTATAATCAAATGGTTGAATATTTCACTGCCGTCAAAAAATCCTTTGAGTTATCTCTACAAAACACTGCTGATATATTTGGAATAAAAAATTGAGTCTTTTTTGCTTGATATCATAGAAATGCTTTCTTTATTAATGAATAATTAGCTCGTAGTACTTCAAGTTATCCTTGCAGTAAATATTGATGGAAGGCATCTTAATCTATATTTATTTAAATCAATTAATATGGAATGTAGCAATAAAAAGCATATTCAAGAGCAAATAAAAATATTATTCAATTAGAATAACCTTCAAAGTTTTATTAAGCCATTTTCGTCATAAAGGAAAAGAATAATATTGCAAGTTAATTTTTAATTTCTAATTTATTTTAACTAATATTGATAAAATTGGGTCCCGATCTTCTGACCGACGATCATTTGCCCGACGCTCGGTTCCCCGACGCTCAACTAACCGACCGACCGCTCGCCCGACAACTCACTTTATAGACCAAAACTGACCGACAACTCACTTGAATAAATTACTTATGTGCCGAATGAGTGGATTTCGTAACTGCCTTTATATTTTGAGAAAGAGCAAACATTTAACCAGTATCGATTATTATAAATAATCAAAATTGTAAATAATAAAAAATGAAGAATTAAAACATCTTTTATTAACTTTATTTAAATATTAAATTAACAAAATTGTTTTTAAAAAATTCTTTAGAGGTGTATGTAAAGATTGATAATGTAAAAAATTATATATACATATATATTATTTATGTATGTACTTTTATAAAATAAGAACATAAAAAATATGAATACATTTCATACATAAAATATGATCACATAATAATAAATAAATGTAAAATACAGTAAAAGTTCATTGGACTGGTCTCGCAGAAATTTAGAGATAAAGCATATTCTTCGTTCATTGTCAAAGACCTCACAAACATTCACTTACGGGACAGTTACAGTATGGTTGTGGACTCAGCAACAGACATCACAAACTTCCATACCCTGAGAGAAAAATTTCGTACTCATCATGGATTTGAACCCGGGTCCTAATCATTAGAAGTTAAGAATGCTGCCAACCATTCTGCCAATGAGTGCGATGAACCTACGCATAATATATAATATTAGGTATAATTAATAAGAGAATCTTATGAACTATTTCTCATCAGAAGTGCAGTATCTATTTATCTTTAGATATCACAATTATTTACTTTGGGAAAAACAGTATGTTACTCTTTTTAATAATAGACATTCACTAATATCCATAACTTGAGATGAAAATTTTCTCCTAAGCTGGGATTTGAACCTGGACCTTAGAAATAGTAAGACATCTTGCTGGTAAGCTAACCACTTCATCACCATGCCATGTCATTACCACTTATGATTAAGGATGATATCTTTTGAGTTCTCATCATGTCACTATTTTTCACTTCTAGTTAATCTATGTGATGAAGTCACAAAAATACAGCATTCTGGAAAAATTTGATATCCAAATGTATACTGAGATGAATTTGCTAACAAATTACAAAAATCTGGTCACATATTTCACTATGCAGAAGGAGAGAAAATTGCAGAGAATGTACAATTCCGGACAATGAAGAGAGGTAACAGAAAGATGTAAAATATCTTAAATCAGGAATTTAGAGAGATATAAAGGGGAAATGAAAATCATGTTAATCTCTTATTAAACAGGAAACAAAATTTTACTATCAATATATGCAAATATTGCATATGAAGAGCAGCATAAATAAGTTTTTAATAATTATACAGAGCATTTATAGCATATAGCAGAAAGCTACTCAAAAACCATTCAAGGCAAAAAATCTAAGTATAAGTCTAATCATCTTACTCCCTCAAATGTCATCTAAAATTATGATAACTATTCTCTGAAAGATAGGATTGATGGAAGTAATCTTATTATGGTGCATTCTGAAAGACTTGAGCTCAAAGAATGGTTCATATGTGAAGGATTACCTGTATGTAATGAGTATATATTTTCCTTGGAAAAAAGTGACAGGCATATTAGAAATAAAACTTTAAAAAGATATGAAAAAATCAGTCTAAATGAGTATAAAATGACAATCATATACATTCATCTGAGAAAAATTAATTATGGAGTATAAATGCACACAGAACTAAATAAAGGATAAAAGGAACTTGGTCTGCTGTATTTAAGGAAAATAAAATATATCTTGGAAAATAAAACAGAGTTAAAATTAGTTATAAGAGTGGGTGATAGTATACACTTTGTATATTTCTAAAAAACAAATTATGTTATCTAATTAGAACATTATCAACATCATGACAATAATGATGAAGTAGATGCAGGTGGGAATAAAAACCCAATAATGTGATTTACAAGGACAATTTTGTGAAATTTTGGACATACAATTAATTCTGAATAAATGATTTTTAATTGGGATACTGCTTATATTTTGTTGATGATCAATTTAATAATTGTAATTAAATGTAAAGTGGATAATACATTGAATTTTGAAACCAACAACTGTGTACCCAATTACCTACTGAGAACTATTGATGAAGAATAGACAAGTAAAAATACATTAGTTACTTAGGCCAAGATCTAACCAATATGACATATTTTAGGAGGAACACTCCTTTTCAATGGCACCTGAACATTTACTATCACATCCATAGCATCAAAATCCAGCCATAACTGTTTACAGCAAACCAAACTACAGTATAATGAATATATTTTTCTACTTAGCAATGAATTAGGTGAATCTCAAATTAACTTTCACACTATTCACTCCTCTGTCAATATTGCATCTATGTTTCATTTGTATACAATATGCCAGGTAATTTATCTTGTAAAAGGATAGGAATGGCACACATAGCAAAACAGTTCTACAATCTTCAAATGAGTTATACAGTTGATCAGTTTATGATAGGTAGATAAGAATATCTTCTTACTTACTACATACACAATTAAGAACTACCTACAACAAATGCAGATAATTACAGGCCAAGAAATATTCTCTTAGTATGGAATAAAGTAATGGAAAAATCAGTTAAGATTGAGTTACCATTTCTTAGCTATTCCTACTTACTTTTTGCATTCTAATCATGGGTTCTGAAGCCCATGTTAACGATGAAGTTAAGCATATTGATGTAGATCTAACTTCTACAGATATTCTTTCCACCCTTTGCTTCAATTTCACCCGCACGTATTTCCCATAACAACCCATTTCAGAAGTGTACTTTCGATATATATTACGATTATTGTCTCGATTCGTGGCATCCTATAGCTCGTTTTCTTCCGCGGGAGACTTAAAGTAATGGAAATTCTACATGAATCCTATCATGAGAATGGGAGTTGCGATTTTATTAAAATCTGATTCAACGAATGATGAATTACCGTATCGTCAACTAATTTCGTTTCCGGTTTTCGGACAGAAGTATTTATGGATTTCTGATTTCCTGATTTCTGAAACTGATTTCCTCTTACGAAAAGTTGAACTTTCCTTGGAGGCTATTTATCAAAGCCTTTATGTATCGTGTTTCAAAAACATGTTAGAACTTCAATAGCAGATATAAACTGGAAAAAATAATCACTAAATACTTAACTGGTGCAACTGAAATGAATCGGAGTAAGTCGAAGTTTAATGCTCATATAAAGAAATTATCAGAAAACGTCCTTACTATACTTTTCCCCGCCAAATGCTGATCTTGCCGCCATTGTTGTGTTTTGGATATGGCGCTATGGTTCTGAACCATCGGAATACAATTCGTCATAATTAAGGAAATCCAAGAAACTTTTGACTGAAATTATTATTTTATGTCACATAATTCTCATGATATTCATAAATTTTGCCGAATTAATTTAATTATTAAAAGAATGAAATCAAATGAGAGTTTATTTGTTTAACTATCTACTGATTACAAATGCGAAAATATCGGAAATTTCAATTCATACATACATAAGACTTAAAGATTAAAGTAAAAACATTTAAGGATTGATACACATCTCGTAGTTAAAAGGTATGAAATGTATCAATATGTAATTTAACGATTCTATTGAATGGGAAGTTGTTTTTTGGAGGGAAACACATGGGTTCAACCAATCACAACGCAGAACGTGTCACAGAAATTGAACAAGAAAAAATTTGGAGCGAAAGGTTCAGTTTCTCTAGTGCATTCATTAAGTGCGGTTCAATCGAGTGGTTCGTGAGCATTGGATCTAAGAAGACTTCGAAGATTGAAGATCACGGTAAGTTCAGCACTTAATATATAGGCCATGCGGTTACCATTTGCTACATTTATTCGTACATTAGTTTTTATTCTCGTTAAATGTTTTCGTGCCGCTTCGAAATTTCGCGTGCGGTTCAGACGTGAGGTTTGCTGATCAGCGTAGCGAATATTTACATCATACTGGTTTTACTTGAAGATCTTTCATTTCTACTGAAGAGAACACTCTAGATCATTGTCAATTTATAGAAGATGTTAAAATTTTATAATTTCTTATTTTGAGGTGAATTAACCACTTCCCTGACGCCGACGAGTATACTCGTTCTTACCGAAACTTTAGACTTCGTTCGCGTTCAAGCCGAGTATACTCGTCTAATGAATGTATTTATGTTTCTAATGCTAAATGCCGTTTTTGAAAGGATTACTCAGGGTATCTAGCGAATATTTTTGAATTTATCTTATGTTTACTAGAATGAGTACAGGCAACCCGCGACGTGAATTTCATAGCAATAGGTAGCAAGAAGTAATAACTAACATATTTTCTTGAATTAAAGAGGAAGAGACTATCATCTTCAATTGATTACTTTATCTATCTATTACATGATATAGTTAATGTAATATTTTCAGTTCTTTTTTATAAAATACTCATAGGATTTACGAGCATTGTATGCATTTTTTAGAATAAAGGGTCTATATATGGGAATGCTCTAAAAATAATAAATTTTAATTCAATTCAATTTTAATAATATCAAATCATCCAGCCGCGTAATAGTTCCCGTACCACTCCAAGATAAATAATTTATCGATTGCAATTGCCGGTGCATCAAAAACAAGGTGCCCGACCTTGAACATTTAATACGCAGTAACGGTTTTGACATAATTATAGGCACTGAGAGCTGGCTTACGGGGGATGTAAACGACAGCGAAGTTTTTCGTAAAGATTTTAAGGTATATCTAAAGGACCGGGTAGATAAAACGGGCGGTGGAGTATTCATCGCAGTAAAAAGTTCCCTCCACAGTAGTTCACGCACGACTTCTTATGAGATCATCGAGAGTGTTTGGTGCACAATTAGTCAGTCAAACAAACCGAATTTAGATATATGCGCTTTTTATCGGCCACCAAACTCGCCACGTCAGTTGTTACGCTACCTAAATGATGAAGTAAACTCTTATTCGCGAAAAAATAATAGCATAACTTTAATGGGTGGAGATTTCAATCTTCCGGACATAGACTGGCCGAATAACATAGTAACTTTCTACAAGAATCACTATCCCGAGCTCGCTTTTTAACTATGTTATTCAGATCTATGTTATAGATGGTGTTTGCTCAAACCCCGTTAAAGTGACTAATGGTAGCGTAATAGGGCGCTTACTTTTTATTGTTTATATTAACGATCTTGGTAGTTCCATTGATAGTAAGGTAAGATTATTTGCAGACAATTCGGTCATAAACAGAGAAATAGATAATAGAGAGGACTGGTTAATCCTATCGAAAGATTTAGATAACATCACGAAATGGTGCGATGACTGGCAATTGGAGCTCAACATTGTTAAATGCTCAGTAGTCAACTTTTTTTAAGAGAAAATCCACTACCGAAGACTTTTTATATAGCATTGAAGGAAAAACATTAGCAATAGTTGAATCTGTAAAATTTCTGGGAGTTACGATGGCGAATAACTTTCGCCGGTGGCCGAGTACGTAGCGCATTGGGTGCTAGTGCTCTAAGTCTCGAGGTTTCAGGTTCGAGTCCAGGCGGATCGGAAAATTTTCTGGTCTGGGATGGGATGTATTTGTCGTGATGTGTTCGTCCGTAGGGGTTAAATGTAAGAGTGGTCTATATAGACTAAATTTCGCCCTGATTAAATAAAGGCAGATTATTATTAATTACTTGAATTCCGTACATATACTACATCCGTGGTCGAGCACTAAGATCGGTCGGTTTCGTCAAGAGAATAGTCGTTAGGAATGACGAAAAGGCTACTTCACGTTGGTTAGACCTCACCTTGAGTACGCATACATATGGGCCCTGCCAATTAAGACTGAATGCGGGAGTTAGAAAGGCAAGATGCTAACGGACGTCGGGTGAAAATTACTAGAAGAAAGGTCGGGACAAAGAATTAAATTATTAGATAAATTCAGAGAGAGCATAGAAGACGTAGAAAGCGTAATGCGTCCACCTTGTTATATAGGCCGATCTGATAAGGTGCGAAAGATTAGGGAAATAGATGTGCGAACAGAGCGTTACGAAAATTCATTTTTTCCGCGAACTATAAGCGAAAATAATACCCTAGGGAAATAGAGACTTGGTGCACGCACCCCCAGCCAAACGCCAAAAGGCGACTCGCAGGGTAAATATGTAGATGTATATAAAATGAGTAATATTAAGAAACTTTCAAGAAATAAGAACAAGCTAAGGATAAACAATTAAATATTATTAAAAATTGAAAAAAATATTCGTCAGGGAAGTGGTTAAATTTATTTTACAGTATTTTTAGAAAATATGACAAGCTATGAAAATATGAACTCGTAAACTTAAGGTATGCTTATTGGTTTCAGGTGCTGTGCTGGTAATCTAACGAAGATTTGTAGCGAAGAAGAATACGAAGAACGAAGGTTTTTCAAGTGGTTCCCGCCATCAAGTATCAGATGGGTATCAAAGATAAACGGTGACGGTCTTCATTATATTTAATATTTATGTTGTTATGATGCATGTATATTTATGTTTGATGTTTCATTTTCCTGTTATTTTAATATATGCTTTCTCCCCATGTTCGATTGTGTATTTTGCGATGTATGCGTGCAAATGCGTTCTAGGTACATTATAAGTTGTCATCGATGGTTTGATAGTCCTTCTCGGTTCGCTTTGCTTTCCTGTCGTTTGTGTTGTTCGTTCGCTTTGGTTCATGGGATTGGGCTGGGTTGGGTTGGGTTGGGTTGGGTTGGCCTGTCTCCGTGCGTTTCTAATTCTTACAGGTACATCAAATATTGCGTTATTTTGCGAAATTTGAGTGTTATGTTTTGTATTTATTGTTTTCTTTGCCTGTGTTTTAACTATTTGTCTAATCTTATTGTTTTTTTTTTCAGGTACATTGAATAATCATTGTTTTTTGCAGGTACATAAAATTTTTAGTTGTACATTATTTTTTTTGTTCTTTTTATTTCAATGTCTATGCTTTCCGTTTTGTGGGTTGTTTTTTATTTTTATTTTCATGTATGTTACTAAATTATACTTCTTCTTTTTCTAGGAAATTTATCCTCACAGATAATAGGAGTGCCGTGAAGTGGTCCACCAGCCTGATTGTCTTCAACTGCGGATTTTTTTATTTTATTTTTTAATTTTAGTTATATTTTGAATTGTAATTTTAATTGTTATTTGTATTGTAATTTTTATTGTAATTTTTATTGTAATTTTTGTTGTAATTTTTATTGTAATATCGTGCTCGCGTCCGCGGCTTGGGATTCTGTATCCGTTTGGGAGCTTCACTCTCGCGGATTCCCCAAGGAAAATTTAAGTGTTTTGAGTTATGTAGTGGAACGCCTGGGCGTACCGCTTTGTACGTACGGTTCTTCTATTTTCTCAAATCACTCGCCGATTAAGCCCCCTGTAACTTTTGATCATCGTAACTCATGTGCAGATATGGAATGGATTCCTTGAGAGTTGTGCGAGAGTATGTGTGTGGTGTGTGTGCTAGTGCGTATGGAGTATACTCCAGTGTGAATGATTATATAGGTATAGAATTTTGTAGTTTTCGCGAGTAACATTCCGATCTAATCCTATTTACTAATTTGTTGTGGTGGAGTGTGTAGGGATCCATTCCAAACTGTGCATTTTTAAGTAACGTTAGATTCAATTTTCCAATTTTCAACTTTTATTTTAAAGTAAATTTTTTCAAGGTTCATTTAAAATTAAGTTCTTTCGAATTTCTTTTAAATTAAATTTCTCAGATTTCATTCTTCTCTTGCTTGAAGTAAATTAGCTTAATAAATTTTCCATCCTCCCTTCAATCGTTTTTCATTTGAAACATTGTATATTTTGTTTTTAATGTGTACTTTTTCTGTATATGTGCTTTCATGTTACATTTTCATTTCCAATTTTCGACTTTTATTTTAAAGTAAATTTTTTGCAATATTATTTTAAAGTGTTTTCAAATTTCGCGTTAAATTAACTTTTTCAAATTTCGCATTAAATTAAATTTTTCAAATTTCGTGTTAAATTAACTTTTTCAAAATTCATTATTCTTTCGCTTGAAGTAAATTAGCCTAGTAAATTTGGAAAATTTACTAGGCTAATTTACTGAAGGGAGAATGGAATTCTCCCTTCAGTCATTTTTGATTTGTAACATTGTACATTTTGTTTTTAATGCGTATTTTTTGTTAAATTTTGTATATGTATCTTTTGCGGGTTTTTTGCTCTTTCGTGAGCCCCCGCTCTGTGGTTGTTTTCTTCGGAAACCTTCAGTTTCCGAAGTTTTTTCCACAGATTTGTGGGTCGTTTACCTCGAAAACCTTAAGTTTTCGGGGGTTTTTCCCACACGTAATAAATTTTAATTTTTTAAGCATTCGAAATATGTTTTTCCTTTACAAAATTTTCCTTTTCCTCATCTCAATGAATGGCGATGTAAATACTCCTTTTAAAATAATTACAAACGTTGCTTTTTTTAAGAAATATGATAATTATTCTACTTTCATAATAATTGAGAATTGCGCACAAGAGTTCTCCAGTAAGTCGGTAGGAGGATAAGTTATTGGGATATATATTGAGATACTTTGATTATTGATTTAAGAAAATCATTCTTATATTTAAGAAATGAATTACTCTAATTCGAACAAACATTAAATATAAATAAATATTTATTAAATTATTGAATGTTTGCATAACCATGATCTCCTAATTTTATTAAAGCAAGCTGCACACCAATATCATATGAACATTAACTTCGGGAGAGTATTTTAAAATAACGATAAAAGTGATTCATTTCGCAATTCTATATTATCCTTCAGTCTTTATTATGATACAAAGAAATACAATTCCTTTGAATAGAATAAGCGACATGTAAGTAATACAAATAATGAAATACCTCTTTGTTTTTAGTATCACTTAACGTGTGTTCTTCTTGAGATAAGTTTTTGATTAAATCATCATCATTAAGATCATTATTATGTAACAAACTCATAATCTCTCGTATGCTGCAAGATCTTGACATTCCTCATCCAATCTCACATTAATTCTATAGGTTAGGATAATGAAGTAATTGGGAAAGTTAAATGCTAAAATTACGAATAGAGAAATAGTTAAAGCAGAGTATATATATATACATATATATACATATACATGAGATATGTTGAAAATTTATCTTGTATCAAAGGAGAGTTCATTCTTTTGAAAACAAGGTTATAAGAGTGTGAAGTCCTGGAAATAGCTCTAAAACGACGTACACAATTATTTTAGTTTTTCTAATATCTTTAATATTTTTGTTGCCATTTCTAAACTTAATTTTTCCCAATAAGTGCTTTCATTTTACATTTTAAGTATCTTTTCTGAAGTTTTCCTACAAAAAGAAGGATGAGAAGGAAGGTTTGTACTTTGGACACCATGAGGAGCGTGAGGAATACGAGACCATGGGTGAACACTGGGTGCTGCTTCCAGACGAACGCACCATGATTGTCACCAATAAGGCCAACAAGAAGGGATACCGACCAGTCACCAAATTCATATAACCCCAACAGGAGAAAGTATACTAAGTATTTCAGTATTATTACAGTCAGGATTTGAAATAATATATTTTAGAATATAACAGTATTTTTGTACCATTTTATGTATTTATTTCAATAAACCTATCGTATTTCTTGAGTTTTCAATTCAGAAACATTTTGCAGAGCATATGATGACTATATGGGAAACATTTCTGCTAAAGCAATTTAGAATACTCATGTCAACCTTTTTAGCAGATAAATGAACTGAAATATTTGTTGGAGAAATGGATAGAATATACAATTTATTTTCTTTGAAAATCCTAAATAATTAATATACGATAAGGTAATATAATTTTCAGTAGATTCCAGCTAGGGATTCAGCTGTTTATTCATTATTGCCCCGAAAAAAATACTATGGAAACCACACTGAAAATACGACATAATCTGCTGTAATCACAATCCAGGAGTATTCACTTTAACATTATATATTATGGAAGAAATACGTGGATTCGATGGTGGAAATAAATTTGGAATGAGAAAATTTTATTTATTAAATCATAAACAGGGAATATTGGGTACTGATTTTTCGTCAAGTAGAATAGTAAGTTGTCAAAGTATTTTAAAAATTTTTTGAAAATGTGTTGAATTGAATCAACACTTTAACTATAATTTTTTTAGCTAAAATTTACTTTAAAATACGAACACGAAATATATTTTTAATTGAATATAACGATTGTAAGTTAATTATTACTAACTGGTCATTATTATTATATATATATATTATTACTAACTATCATCTTAGAAAGTGGAAAAAAATAAAATGGAAGAATTTGGAGAACTCCTATAACACGCAGAAATATTTACATTAAACCCAAATGATAACTGGTCAACTTTAAAAAAACTATCGAACATATGAAATTAATTCATTAATTTTATTATACCTTAATATCAAGCAGAGTGAAAGAAATGTTGAATGTTGCCATTTACATACATACTGACAAACAGTGAGTCATACAGTGGAACATACTGTTCACAACAATAAACTACTCAAAAAGAAAAGAAGAGAACACAGCTTACTAGGAAAATTAAGGGAAGAGTTGATTGAACCCTTCCTATCTTCCGACAAATCTTATTTTTCATTAAAATATATAATAACATTGCTTGCTAACAGCAAGCAACCTTCACTCATGAAGGATACATGAGGCGGTTTTTCAAATAATTTTTTAAAATACTTTCCATTAAGTTAGAAGGATAAGATTTCATCCAGCTATTGCTATTATTATCTACAGAAGAATACTATTTTTTACGTGCAACTGGTTATGGGTTCGATGCCAGGAGGTGAAATATTTTCAAATTTCGAAAAATCGTAGATCTCTTAATATGATATATAGAGCATTCAAACTTTCTAGATGTATAGATCCGTATATATTGTACTAAGGAAAAAATCAGCACTTGCTTACGTTTCACGGGTTCGATTCCAGAGCGTCCCGAATTCTCGATTTTTCTCAGAAGGAAAGCATTGACCATATTTCCGAAAGCTTTTTACGACACTTCCCGACCGCGCAGAGGTTTAAATTTAACATAGCCATAAAAGGGACCATTCTCACATAAAGGAATCCCTAAGATTGTCGTAAATGGTCGTTGATTCGATTCTAGGGGGCGTTAACTATTACTTCATTAGAACTGCATAGGGAATTAAGAACAAATTTTGAGGTAGTTCCTGAATGAATTTCCTTTTGAAATTTGGAGAGTTTATAAAGATTATCATACACAAGCGAAAGATCACATTGATTTTCGTAGGATGGCTTCGGTTCGATGCCGGGGTGGTAATGATGCTGTCAAGAGAATAGCATAGGAAATCAAACCTTATGCAATGTAGTAAAAGCTTAGCATGACTTATCCGATTAATCTTTCGAAAAATCGTAAGTTTAATTAAATGATATATTTTTCGATTGCTTGCTGTCAGCAAGCACACTTTTACTCGTATATATATATATATATATATATATATATATATATATATATATATATATATATATATACATACCTACGAGTGCCCCTAACCGATTTCAAAATAATCCACACTTATAGGAGGAAAATAATAGTTCAATACAGTGATATTTATTCATCATTTCAATAAATGCTAAAGTTTGATGCTTCAATAAAGAAATATTAATTAGAAGGGAAAATAAAATTACAATTTTTTTAAACAATTATAAATTAATTCCAAATAGTAAATAATCTTAGTGAAAAGTGCCGTGATTATCTTAACATACACCTCTAAATAATATTGTTAATTTAATATTTCAATAAATTCTTTAAATTTAAATGAATATAAATTCTTTAAATTTAAATGATAATAAAGTTTTTGAATATATTTACTTTTGTGAATTTAATTTTTCAACGAAGTCAATAAAAGACGTTTTAATACTTAATTTTTTGTACCTTGAAACTTATTGAATTTTTCACAAAATATAAAGGCAGATAGAAAGTCCACTCATTCGGCACATAATTAATTTATTCAAGCGAGTTATCAGTCAGTTTGTTGTCGGCCAAGGGAGCGTCGGGCAAATGACCGTCGGTCAATAGGCGTTGACCCGATAAAATCTCTTGAACGTAATATTACTCTTTCCCTATTGTTGAAATATTTTCTCTCTTCTTTCAAGTATAATTTTCGTAGAAAGTGGTGACACTTCGTCTGTTTCTACGCACTCCGTTTAAAGATCTTTAATTGAAACTTTGATGAAGGGTATCTGAAATCCCACTTGAACCTTCTCCTTCATCAAGCACATAATGCCCCCACCAATTCGATGCTCTTTCATTCACCTCTTCTTCACATTCATTCACTCCCATACTCCTTCAATCTCCCATGTCGATATATCGATCATGGGATCAAATCTCCTGGGGGCGACATCCATCCATCTACTTCCCACACCTCTACTTATTTCGCATCAAATGAGACGTGGACAGTAAGAGGTGAGCGAAAGAGAGTATAAATTAGAAGACTTAATTAAAGAACATAAACGAAGTGCTTTATCAATGCCATACCTGAAATAGAATAAAACGAACGCATCTTTCCTGCGTCACAGTTGATTTATTAGTTGTCATCAATGCTACTAGGTGTATAAAGATATAAACATAATATTTTATTTTATTGTGATCAATTCGGTAATTTTAGTTTCGGCGACGGGTGATTGTAGAAAAAGTGAAAGTAAAGCGACAAGAAAAGGCATTCCTCTGGAAACTAAAATATAGGTGTTGAGACGATTAGATGCAGTCCAACGGGTATCGGAACTGCATAACGTTAGTCCATTTCACAATTTTAAAAAATAAGGAAAAAAACGTGTCATCAGCAACTACAGCCACAGCGACTTCTGCGACAAACACTACCCGTTCAATGTGATTGAAGATATGGAAAAACGACTTTCCATCTGGTTTGACAATGAAGTTGAACTTAATATGCCGTTAATGCAAGCAATAAAAATGGAAAAGGCGAGAACAATTTTTATTGAAATTCAAAGGAAAAAGGTGACACCAGTTTAGGGCAGTGATTCTACATTGTATGCACGTGTTTAGTTGTCTCGTTTAACGCTGTTTCGTTTAGCGCTGGAGCTTATTGGAACGTATCCCCGCGTTAAGCGGGGTCTTACAATATAATGTCATATTTCACCATCCGATTGATATAATAATCATCCTATAGTATACTTCATGCACTCATGCACCTTTTGGAGGTTATTAAAAACAATTTTTGGAATTTAATATTAAATACTGCAATATTACGTGCAACATTTATTCTTGTCAATTGGGACATAAATAAAAATTTAATGGGAGTCGAATAAGAATAAATCTATTTCACGCATCCATCTCGTATCTTTTATCTTATTTTTATCTCCATCTCTTTTTTTTCTTAAAAAGATATTCTTATCTTTTATCATAAAATCGGTGAAACACCAGACCGTAATTCTCTCCAGATATTTTCGAGATAAAAGCGGAAGTGCATAATAGAAGAACCTTCAATCTGTATACAAAAGAGCACACAATCGAGGAGATATGCAACTCAATTTGGCATCTCAAGTTTCATTCGTTGAAAACCAGAATGTAATCCGCGATTTCGATTCGTCGGATAAGAATCGAGCATTGTATTCAAAAAGAAATTGGAAGAGCGGCAAATGTTAGAATCGGAAAGGGATCCGTGGAGTTGAGTGACGCCTGGGGTCAAGAAGTGCTAAAGAATGGAAAGATGGAATTAGAAGATGGAAAAGCTGAGGTTTCTTTTGGGAGCTTTTGAGATAAGCAGAATTTGGGGAATGATTGAGACGAAAATATAGTGGGTCGGAAATGAAAGTGTTCGATATGTGAAAGAGAAGGAATCGCTTACGATAGCAAAATGCCATTAAATGTAATTTAACATACTATCCTACTTATGTGGACCTCTAATTCATTTTAATTTGCCGAATGTTAAAGTAATAAATGATAACTTATGGAGGTGAACACAAATTCAGTCGCTCCAAAATTTTTTCTTTGTATCCATTGGTTAGTTTCATAAAGTAAAGACATAGATCCATAAGTTATAAGAAGGGGTCTATACGATTCATAAATTATTTTCTTTCATCCAATACGCTAAAATAGCTCTTGTATGATATCTGATGAGTGAATAAATGACTAAAAGGATCATTCTGTATATTTATAATGAAATTTATGATATAATTTTTTATTGGATCCTTAAGCTCGAAAATGAGTAGATGGAAGCATTTATACTTTTACTAAAATTTTTACACCAAACAATCAGAATATTTCTTGATTAATCTTAGCAAGAGCTCTGATGTTGCACAATTTTTTCTGAATAAATTTCAATCAATCAATGGAATTCTACCTTTAGTATGTGAATGTGTTACAGCAAATACATTACGTTAAAATCGCGACAGATGCTCTAGTCCTACAACTAAGAAGTATATCATACATAATTCATATATCAATTTTCTCTTCTTATCACTCTACAATAGATCAGCTACTCGGTTAAAAAATCGGATGATATTTTACAAATCCTTATGCTATCAAAACTTCCAATAAAGTCGCCCAAAAATCTCGCTTAAGATAGATAAAATTAGCTTTAAAAGTAGGGAATTAAAATTTCGTTTATTATATAAGTAGCTTGTCTGCAATTTCTGGGAATAAAATTTGTCATTCTATTTCTTCTTAAACTCAAAGTCAGTACACTAAAAACATTGATATATGAAAAGAGACTAAGTGTTCCGTTGTTATAGTTAATGAAAGCTAATTTCACAGTATTTACATTTATCTACCTGATTTAGTGGGGTGAATTCATTTTTCAAATTAGAAACGTAAGCTGATCGTATGATTATACATAAGTACCAACGACGTTTAAATTTTAAATAAACTCTTATATAATTGTTCCGACAAAAGTTCGTTGTAACAGACAAGCTGATTCTAGAAATTTGGTAAAGTAAAAGTGGTTAAAATGGATATGGTATTAGAGCATAAACTTGGTGATATAAGTTACTTAACGGGTTCATTACTTTTAGAATAACAAATAAAAATGACTGTGAAATCTTGTTTCTTAAATTATCAAGGATTTAGTTACAGTTATTAATTTATGATCCAAAAATTTTAATAATGATAGTTACCCTTTGCGTTGCTTCAAATTCATCAGCGAATAAGTACCAGAAAAGCATTAACATTAGCTAAGGACTAACCGTGGATTATTTTATTTTTAAAGAATAATCATTGCATATTGTAAGAAGATTTACTATTATCATATAATCTCTTTTTGTGCTTTCAGTCTTTAGTTGTAAAATAAGAAAAAAAATATGTACATTATGCAATTCCGCTGTGGATTTTTATGCAACTAAATCTCTCATTTAATCGCTTTTTCTTGGAAAAATTTCTTTACATTTTATTGCTGCAACAATATCCAAAATCGATACCTTGTTTAGCGTCACCCAAAATTTTTATTTCCTACGAAGTGAGCATGTTGGAAGAAGCTGAAGGTTAAATGGAACCCTCCTCAAGAAAGTAATAATGGAATTTGACGTACGGAGAAATAGGCGACGAGCTAGTAAAAAAGAGAAGCAAAAAAGAGCAAACATTGGGTTGCAGTGAGTAGCCGAGTCAGCTGCCCCCTCCTTAAAAACGATGCTCGTAATATTGCATGGGATCGATGTCCTTGAGTCACAATAAAAGTGAAAGATCGGTGACTCCTCACGACGAGTGTGCCAGGGAGAGTGAGGCACCGACTTTGTGCATCATCGTAAAAAATCTCACTGATAAATCTCGTTCTTTTTCATATGCCTTACGAAACTAATGCGAGACGATTTACGGATATTTTTATCACGGAAGGGCATCCACCCTCCGATTTTTTCGACTCTTTTTTCCGAAATTACGAATGCCGAGTGCGACGCATGGCCTTCTGCCGAATGAGGAACTCCTTCGGAAGGCAGAAATGTCAACATTACGCCGCGGCGAGTATTCTGCGCAGTGTCAAAAGAAAGTCTCTCTCGACAGTGGCAAAATTAGAACGTCAAAATTAGAAAAACGACGACAACCATTATGTCCGGACAAATTTATGCCCATGGTAAATAAATTAACGAATTTAAAACCTCGAGAAAAGTTGATTGTAATTGTTTTGTATGTACATCAAATAATAATGGTAGTGAATGTATCTGACAAACAGGAAAAAATTTTCATGAAATCTTTGGCTGAAAATATTTGACTCATAAATTTGTGTTGTTGAGTCGAAAATTTTCAGCCCTACGAGGAAGGCCAATCTCATGCTTTCTACTACAGGTGTTTGCATGAAAAACACTTTCTCTTCAATCTACATGCCATCAAAATGCCATGCGATTTATCTAACTACAAGAGCAATAAAAATATCGGGAAACAGAGAGGTACTCACCCAGAAATGTTAGAGGGAAAGTTATGTGTCACCGGCATGACAGAGAAGATCAATAGCTCAGAATCAATCAACAGATTGTACGGATGTATGTACAAATTATGTACCTGATAATCATCTGAAAGGTATAGCAGCTTTTGGGAGAATGTTCATTGCCACAGATAGGAAAACATTATTTGTTCTGAATTTTATAGATGTGAAAGTGTAAAAGAGATATTATTTAAAGAAATGAAAAGTTATAAATAGGGACGATATGCCAGGAAAGTCTTCAATTTCAGTAAATATTCCTTTTAAATACTGCTATTTATTTGTTAATTAACCACAATACTTAATTGAATGATTGAGTAGCAAAGTTCTAGGAGAATATGAATCGCACTTTCTTCTCTAATATCCATTCTGTTGTTTTCTAATGACTATCTCCATTTAATAGAGATACTCTGTCCTATCTAACGACGAAGAAAGTCACATGTCGTGGTATTAAATAGATGTTTTCTTAGAATTCCATTTGATTATCCTTATAACACAGCTTTCTGATGCAGAACTCAATACATGAGCAGAAAAAGAATTCAGAAGATGGTTTATTCCTTTTCATGAAAAAAATAATTTGATAATATTTTAGAATCATTTAAAGAACATATATAAAAATATGTGATATACTTTATTTAAAAATTGAATGTTTTTTGATACTATTGATTGAGAAGTTCGATTTATCTTGAAATTTAAGAGGAATAAAAAATTATTTCATAGTTGGCTACGGCTGAATCTGTATAATAATGAAGATGAGACACTTATTTTGGGACTATTTTATTTTTTATGGGATAAATCAAGATATTGCATAATTTTCATATTTTAGATCTTCTTACTTTTATCAATCAATTGAAATCTTATTCTTTCACAATTAGTAATAGAGACGGAATAAATTGATAATATTTTAAATGGTAATACTACTATTATGAAGAGAAGATGTTTATTAACAATAATTTCATACACTAAAAATGTTAAGTTAGCAATATTTTTAGCCTCAAGCAGTTTAAAGGAATTATTTAGTTAGTTAAATAATTTAATCAGCATCTGAATTCGTATAGATATTCTAATTATAAATTGTTAAATAGAAAAAGGGTTGATATTCACCATCACATTATTGACGTTCTCCACGCTCTAGCCATAAAAAATACCAGCATTTTAGAAAAAACTTACGTTATCGTTTCTATGTAAAATGAAAGTGTTCATTGTACATAAGCAGATCGGCAATACCTTCGCCGTCTTTGCTTTTTCTGAATCTTTCATTTGGTACGGGATATTTTGAAAAATCGATTTCCTACGTGTAAAATAACATTCGAAAGAGGGGAAAAATCAAAATATTTCTAGAAAAACTTACCACCGAATTTAATTTCATTATCCAACATAAAAAAGACATAAGAGACGACTTCAATTTGCCGGTAATCTCTGCTTTAATCGAACTTTTTATTATTTTAAGACATCGACTTAAAAATAAAACTTCATTTGTGATTGCAGTACATGTTTTTAATAGTATTTATGTGAATCTACAACATATCTCGTTTTAGAATGTGTGGTTTTGTCATATGAATTGTTCGATATTCATATAAGACTCAGGAAATATAAATCCATCCACTAATCTCAGCAATCGATAGGTAATGGAGTAATGTACTTTAGGAGGGATGAAACACATAAGAAAGATCTGGAGTCGCATGTTTTGATCGCACGTGGGATGATGGAGGTCATGGAGGGATTTTGGATGGATTATAAGGAGTGTATATGGGCAACTAAAGGGCAAGGGGAGGGTTAGACGCCAATATCGACGCCGATGCGGATAACGCAGCTGGAATGCGCGATTCAGAACCAAAGCTATTCTAATTGACGCGTTTCTTCTCCGCGATGAGTTCTCGTTTACTATTTTTGGACTGCAGGTAACAGTTTTACTGTTGTGTATCACGAAACAACAAGACTAGTAAGCCGAGGATATTAAGAATATATAAAAATGCCTTATTATTCAAATTATACTCTTCACCTGGTGAAGTCCATTTGAACGGATCTCAAAAGAATACGATAAATGACTCATCGCATGAATCTAGTAATTATAGTTTCACCTGGATAATATATCAAGGAATGAGTGGAATAGCAATTTTGGATAATGCAACCAACAAAGAATTTTGGATATATCTATTCTCACAAATAAACATTTTCTTTCCAGCTAATCTTGACCAAAGCTATCCTTCAATCCACTGTAAATATTACTTTTCATAAATTTTCTTAGAACCATGAGTTTTTTATAATTTTTAGAGGTGAAATTTAACTTCCCTTACATTATAATTGTTCATAATCAGTCTTTGTAATGATCGATACATACTTGAAATACAGTACTGGCAGAATGAAGATCATATTTTAACAATTTCGAAGCGATGATAATTATCTGTAATGTGAATTCTTATAAAGGATATATCTCGCATTTAAGGTAATCCTTTGCTTTCGTGTCAGAAAAAGATGGCTCCAAGATTCCAATTGAGAGGACGGATAATGCGACGTTACGACAGAATTGTCAAAATCAAGAGGAAAATTTCCTTTGTAAGTCAACGGAGTACAACAAAGGGACGGTCCGAGCGATATATCCGGATTCCATTTGGCTCTATTGACTCGCTTCTCCCCTTAACGAAAGAAAAAGCATCGGCAGAAAAATAACGGAGGAATGGAAAAACAACAGTTGAAAAGCGCAAGAGAAAATGCCTTAAAGAATAGAGACGATAAAAAAGGAATGTGAAAAAGAAGAAAAACAGTTGCCGACGCAAAGTTTTTAAATCTCGGGAGTGAAAACCTTTGGGGAACGTCTTCTGAGTGTGGATATAAGAGGAAGATCGACGGTCGGGGTGCCTCATTCAAAAAGAGATGGAAACTCGTGACACAGATGAATAAAAGGGAGACCAGTACTGCCAAAAGAAAAACCTCAGATTCCATTAAATAAGTGGCGCAAATCAGCCAAAATATTGGAAAATTTCTTCCGAAAATTGGGCCACATTTTCAATTCCGTATTTTATGATTCTTAAATTTAAGTAAAGATAAAAATATGGAGCGAATTAATTTTTAACGAATAATGTATATAAGTCGTTTAAGCAGTGAAGTATTAAGTGAAAAATTCTTGTTTTTCGTTCTTCATTTTGAGAGTAAAGTGTACCGAAGATATTGAAATTACGCCAAATATTATTCGCGACAAAAAATTTCGTCAAATTTAGTCCGAAAAAGATTTCATGGGGAAAAATAAATCTCTTCATTCGTGAAAGCCAGTAACTTTCAGTAAATACGCACTATTAGTTTCGATAATCAATTTCTTTAAAAAATTGATATTTAAGCACTAAAATGGTGGTCGAATAATAAATTAGTTTCTTGTATTTCAGATTATTCGAAATTTTTTATCACTCCATTCTAAGACAAAAGTATTTATATCATAGAGACAGAAATCGAATTTTAAAATATCACATGTTATCCACAATATTCATATTTACATACTAATAAATATAAAATTACCGATTTATTTTCATGGATTGATAAAAACAGTGACAAGGAACAAAATATCGAATGTGGTAACCCTGCCTGCAAAGGGGAGATATGAAGGCTTTTGGGCAATGGATAGAAAGCTGAATAAAAGGAGAAGACAGAATGGGAAGAAACCTAAAGCATTCGATCCATCAAAACTTGGACCCATATAAGAGGAGAATGGATGGTTTTTCGTCTAACTGTTGGCCGGAATAAGGAGAATTTTCCTCTCTGGAACGAAAGAGATACGGTTGAGTTTAGGACAAAATCCATGAAAGACGTCTACTTCCGAGGGAAGATGAGCTGCAAAGGAAGGGGTGAGGAAATGAAAAGGATGTTGTGCGTTTACGATTTTTCGCCTAGCATTACCATAGGAATATCCCTGAGATAAAGATATCTACGCCGTAACTTCCATTCCCTCAGTCTGCCTTTATTTTATATCTCATGGATGTAAAAACTGCGAAGATTCCCGATTGAGTCCACGAAAGGTATCGATATTTTCATGGTATTTTCCGACGCAATTTAAAACTGAGGAAACTTATCCGAGGATAGGTTTTCACAATATATAACTCATCTCAAACCAAAAATAAAAATATTTACTTCGATATTTTTCACAAATAAATACTGATTACAGTGGTATTAAGGCTATAAAAAAGTCTAAACATGTAAATCTTTATTAAAATGTACCAAGATGTATAGGGAAAATTAAAGCATACCTAAATAAAGATTTATAATCGTATATACTTATTTAATAAAAATAATTTTGTATATAAATGTGAGTAATTTCATAGTTAAAATGGTTACTCAATATATGTGATTGGAATGCAAAAATTAGTTAAATACAATGAAAAAAGCAATATGAAGCACTTATAACAATAGATCTGCATAAAATCCGAGGGATATTTCAGTTAAAATAATTAGTAAATAATACATTAGAATGTATATTTGATTAGTGTACCATACATAAAATATCGATAGGCAAGGTGATTTTAGCATACGACCTCGTTCTTATTTAAGTAGATTCAACCAATTTTTGAAACTCTTTCAACCAGTCAGTCTGATTACATGTTCCTATTTCACGGAGATATAACTTCTCATTCTCTTTTCTCAACGTCAATTTAAGAGAAGTAAATTACCGCGACTCGTCAAGAGGAACTAAGATCTGCTCAAGAGGAATGAGAAATGCTTCGTTCACCACTGCAGTCTCATCGAACACGCCATCACGGAATTCTCCACTCAGCTCTCGTCTATGGATCCAAAATGACTGAATGCTCATGACTGAACGAGTCTTCACCTCATTTATGTCACCGAAGAATATTCAACGATACTGTCATCGAATTTCATGCAGTAGGACGAGGTCATTGCACTCCCCTTATTTTTAAATAAGCCAAGAATAATATTCGTTGTAGCTTCACGCACTCGTTCGCCATTCATTTTCTTCTTCCCATTCATAGTCGTGAGGTAATGCAGATATGTCCTCAGAGTCGTCGCCTTTTTTACACCTCGAGGAGAAAAAATTAATTGGGAATGTGCACATGAAAAACGATTTGCACGCGAACGTGTTCGTGACTTTGAGGAATGTGTGTAAACTTTGATTGCGCGTGTTTCTCCCTTGGCGTGATTACAAGAGAGAGGTTTTGGAGGCGAAAGAAGGTTTGTGGGAGTTATAGAAACAATGATGGGAGGAAAGTGGGGAATTGCCAACCCCCTGAGGTCAGACTGGCTAATTGAATTCCCTCAACACGTTGCCCTCTTAACCCCTCATGTCCTCCACAAACCTTACAAATCACACATTCTAAGCGAAAGTTAGGTTGTGCTCCACCAACAAAACCCATTAAAAGCTTTGATTTTCGTCAACAAATCTACTTGTCTGCTTGTATATGAGAAGCTAAATTCAAATTTTGTTCCACTCTAAGACGTCTGTACTGCTCCATGAAACCAATTATAGCTGTAGCATATTCACAATAGTTTGATGCTGTGTTTCTCATCGTTTCATACATTTTGTTTAATTCGATTTAAAATCCCAAATTCAATTTCTCTACATTTACATATGTTATGGTTCTTTAATAAAAATTCGAATACAAAAACGGGGCAGAAACTTGATACTTAGGATTGTTTTCATTTTTTAAATATTTGGAAATCAAAATGTTTGAAATCCATCAATTCATAAAAAGAATTATGGACGTCATTTACGTTTGTAAATGAAACTCGATATCAAATTCCTCCAAATAAAATCTGTATACCATGAGTTATTTTCTTGATTATTTATATTATAACCGACTCATTCTGATTTCCGTATTATGTTTAAATCAAACGGATTTTCTGTATATTTCAAATCGATTGGTATTAAAGATGACCAACGAGCAAATGCATTTCACTCGCATAATTTACCTTTTTTTGAGTTTTGCTGGATTATAAAAGTGGTGACGAGAATAAGAAGAGAGACATAAGTTGTCGTGCTCTAAAGAATGTAATTGCAGTTTAATACGCGTTCAGAGAGATTACTCAGTAATATCCATCTGTAGCGCCATTCATATGACGCTCCTCATTCGTCACGCTTTCATTCCATTGCCGAAGCATCCGCGAACGCCTTGAGCGGCCGTCGCCTTAATTAAATCAGGCGAACGATGGAAACAGACGCTCTAGTAAGGGAGACATGCACGTTAGACACTTGGAGAGGAGCACAAAAGAAGCGGAAGATGAATAGACACCGTGTCGAACATAAAGCTCTTTCTAGAGCATTTCCCCCAAAAAGGGGTGGTCGACAGGGGTGCGATACCAAATGCTACATGGGGTGGGACGAAGGAGACTTTCTGAAATCTAATTACTCTCATTAACGTTCCCTCGGCAACCTGCCACAGTTGTATGGGGAACCGGACACTGGGCGTCAGCGGGTCTCGTGTGTGTGTTCCAAAGAACGTAATGGCGAGGAAGCGGTGTCAAAGGAGTGGGGAATGCACAAAGAGCCGGATGAGGGAAAGTTTTCCCTTTTTTGGGAGCAGAAATTGAGAGGCGTCGAAGGGATGAAAACTCGAGGAAGTGGTCGACAATGACCTCAAGAGCGACCCGCATATACATAGAGGATGATATTCAGCAGGGGAATTTTTAATTTTTTCGGACCAAGGAGAAACGGAAGGAATCAGTTTCTTTTTTTATTCCTTTTTGTCTCGCTTTCTGAAAAGTCGTGTGAATTGAGAGTTTCATTTTGCTTCTATAGAGAGATGAATTAAGATTCTGAAACGCGTCTGAGGCAGAGTTCTTCAACTCCCTGAAAATGGAGATTTCAGTCTGTTGCTATCCTGTCACTCGAGACAAGAACTAAGACGCTTCGAGGAGAATAATTTACAAGTGTATAAACAAAGCGTTACTCCATCACTAGAACTAAAAAACTCATTTAAATAAGTTTTGTTGGTAATTATAGAATGCATCAGATAAGATAAATTGGATTCCTCCAGCAGCTATTGATAACTCATTTGCCATGTAAAACATAGCTTTCACCTTAACAAATTAAGTGAATTCCATGAAGAAAGATAAATAGAATAAAAATTGTAATTCTTGAAAAAGATGACAGCTGTTGATTTTCACGCAGTGTTAGGAAAGATGAAATTATTTGCATTTATTTGGAATATCGCTTAACACTCCTTCAGCACGACAATGTCAGTTTACCGAGTAAAAATGAATAATTTTAAATCCTTACAAACCAAACAGCTAACTAGAAGCGGGGAATTTAAAAAAAATCGGCTTAAAGTAAAAACAAAAGAAAATATCTTAGTTCTGACCGATCACCAAAATATAAATAATAAAATAGAAGCCCTAAACAGTAATTTTATTTTGAAAAACAAAGGCTTTGTGATAAGCATACTTATTTTAAGGATAACCCCTTTCATTTAAAAAGTCAATAATACTGATTTTATAATCTTATTCTTTACAAATTTTAATTTCAGAATCAACAAAACTAGTAATTTCCTCGAAAGTAAAAGAAAAAGCATCCTAAAAATCATTATTGCTGAAGATATTTTTAGTGCTTATGTGAATTGATATTAAATTTTGCGATGAAATTTTTGAAACTACAGCAGTTAACACCTTAACTCTTGAGCAGATATAGTGAGCATTCTCGCTTCAGGATCAAATACAAAAAATAAGAGTTCCATTTCGGTTTATATCGCATATAAAGAAACGGAGAAGCATAAAAGAAAAGGATACGAAAATATATTGCGAACGTTTTATTGTCTCGTAAAATATTTACAAAGGAATGTTAGGCCTTGAAAAAGTTCTTTACCGTCTTCGAAAGGGAATCGAGGAAATAATAAAACGAGGGAAAGATACATCCTCGGATGTTGAATACAACACTGAGAATGAGGCTTAGAGATGTTCATATGGATATAGGGATTCATAGATGAAAAAAGGTTTCCTCGAGTAATTTCTTTCGATCGATATAGTTACCAATCTTGTTAAATAAATTTATTCATGCAACACTTATCTTTCAGCTAATTTGTCAAACATTTTATTTTTGGTACATATTTAGCACTACCGATTTTGGAAATTATAGGCTTATTCCTTGAATTAATTATATTTAAGAGCTTTGTCGTATTGATCACTGAAATAACACAGAAGAGATTCAGTGAATTGAGATGCTTTTGCAACAAATGCCGTGGATCTATTTCTCCATATTTCTCCGTGAAATCGCCATAAAAAAGCATGCTATTAGTTAAACCATGTGTATTTAATTTCTCAATTTTATTTCTTACTTAAAATATAATTTTCATTAAAATTTATTTCACCAATAATAATTAATTTTTACTGCAAAATATTAAGTTTTTATTTAGGAAGTTATAACTTCAGATGTGTATTTTACCATAAAAAATATCTTTTGGATCAATAAGATTAAAATGAAAGGCAGTAGGTGAGTAAATTCCGAGTCAAAACAGACTCTTCCACATCGACTAAGTCTCACGCATATGCAACAGAGTACGTAAAATCTCATCAGGCAAACTCTATCCAAGTAACACAATCCTCATAATCCTCCTACTTGGGAAGACTTCCATCGCAGAGGGTATGACGTAGGAATCCATTCAATTGTGACAAAAGTGACTCAAAACCGACGGTGAAACGCTTAAAAGTCGTGGGGAAGCATTCACAGCCACGACTTGAAAGGTTTTTAAGGGCTTCGACGCATGTGAACTACGAAAGGGTCAAGGTACGGGAAACCATAATCCACGACAAGAGAAGGAAGTCTTAACGAGCCACCTGCATAGGCGACGTTTTTTCCAGGAAAAGTCTCATCTGCTACTGCCGTATTAAGTAATCAGAATGGTAAGAGAAGCAATCAAATTTAAAAGAGTTCAATTCCGAAAATATTATCAACGAAACAAGATTTATACCTAAGCTATCGTGATTTGAGTCAAATGGTTATAACGGGATATTTATATCCAAGTTTCACGATAAATACATTGGTTAGAGTAAATTAATGCTGTTACCTTTACAATAAATAAGTGAGCTATGATATCTCGTAATTTTGAAAATATTTTTCTCATCAGTTAGTACTATTTCAATTCAAATTCGCTATTAGCAATATGGTAAGCAGCGACATTTCCTTAACAGAATAAAAACTAATTACCGTTAGCGAAGACTTTTCATTTTCCTTTTTGGGACGGATTACCGCATATTAATACTTAAAAATTTTCTTTTTTTTCCATGTCGCGCTTTCATATTTGAAGCACACTTCCATTACTTATTTTAAAAGACGCTCCCCTCCACCCGCCCTAACCACAATGAAGCACGCGCCACCACAATCCTTCTTTTATAACTCCTTTCTAATGCGGTGACCCAAGCTGCCTCACAACTTCTTGAGCGGAACGATTTCCTGTGGACGGCAAGAATTTATAAGGGCGGAGTTGTTTCCGTCTGAAACACCAGTTACAGATTGTTTTCGTGTAAATAGAATTCCTTTACATTTATCTAGTTTAAATGCTGCACTGCTTCGAAATCTGGCAGTGTCGCATGTATGTTTATCATTATTTATATGTTCAAATATTAGTGCGAAACGAGCAAATAGATAAAATTTCAAAATATGATTTAAGGCCTTTCCTTTTATTTCCAAGTCAAATATTAAACCTTCTCGACACTGCTTTGTGTATATTTCTCGAATGTGTGTTGTAAAATTTAAATTTTCTTCTTAATTTGAATATATTTTTATCAATTGAAATATCCTAATATATTATTTTTACTAAGAGAGAGAATTCCTATGTAAACTCCACGACAATTCTTTTTAATTTCTCTGCTAGAGGCATGAGTTGAGCTTTTAAAAATTTAAATAGCGGTCAACGCAAGTAGCTCATTCTGTATTGATCACGGAGAGGCTATTTTTATTTTTTCTGAAAAATTAGTCGAACCGATTTGTATTCAAGGCATCAAACACATAGTATTTCAAAAATCCTCTCTAAGTATCCTATAACTATGCAGTGATATAAGTCCTATCGAATTCGACTAGAACTATAGTTTTTATCATCTCTCTTGTTATATTAAACTGTTAATTATCAGCTGTCACTGAACACACGCATTGCCTTCTTTTACTGACGGCACAATTATTAGTTCCCAGAGGATATCCTCTTTTCGCACATCCCAATGAAGGGTCATCCTGAGAAGGGAAACGGAAACCAAATAGGGGAAGCTCTGGATAGTGGATACTGAACAATGGCTAAGAATCCTTAAAAAACAAAAGGAATGCTCTAAACCTCTCACACTGAGGCACGCATAAGGGATGGGTTTAGGGCTGAGTTACACGCTCGGAGAAATAATACTGCATATCTTTCCATCCTTTTCCAGCTTTACGAATTTTGGTTGAGATAAGGGAACCCAAAGATAAAAATACGCAGTCCAGTTGGGATTTCGTAGGGATTTTCCACCGAAAGAAAAATCTCCGCATCTAAAATACGTGGCTTAACGAGATTGGCCCTTTATCGGAGAACTCCGAGATTACGTATCAATCGTAGAGAAAGGAATTGCCTAAAGAAGATACAACAGGCTCAGGCAATAACTATACACAAAGATATAATTCATGAATGTTAATTAACTTTAAAAGAGTATTTCTCAAGGATGAGGATACTTTGTCATGAAAAATTAAGAAAAATATTTTACAATTGAAGGTTTTTGATCTCAAAAATATTGAATTTAAGATATGAAATTTTATTGACACACTCAGTGACAATTGACTGCACTAAATAAAATATTGACCCTATCGAATGATATGATTTGTATCTACATTACAATATTGGGGCATAAGAAGATAGAATATACACACAATATGAGAATCGAATGACGGTAAGGGAAATATCAATCATTTTATAATGCTATTAAACATTAAGAAAGATTTCTTCGAAACATTTAGCCTTTCTTCAAAATATAAGTAGTAAAGGAAATTATGATATAAATTGTTAAATATAATTCAGAATAGTTGTTTTAGAGTAGAATAGGCTTTGGATGTCAACTCTTTGCGCCAAATCTTGTACCCAATATACTTAGCAGAAGGGAAATCGGGCTTTTGATTTCACTTTTTTCTTTTGACCCTTAATTCTTCTTCTGTATAGCTCTCACCTCAGATTTTCTTTGTTTTGACCTCTTTCACATTCCTCCCACACACTTGCGTTCGCCCGAATAGTGCACTTTTGGTCCCCAGTTTACTCTTTTCGTCTCTGTTTGCTCAGTCTCCTCATCTTTCTACTCTGGCGGTAAAAGAAGGAACTAAAGGGTGCTATTGGGAGATGTTTGGTGAAGGGAAGAGATGCGAAAGGATAAAAGTTAGCCCGGAAGGGAAAGAAGACGATCAAAGGGAAAGCTGCATTCAAGATTATTCTACTGGTGGTTTTATTAGCATTCTCCCGTAAAAATGAGATTTAAAGTGAAATGTGGGAGTAAGACCGAACTTATGGATGTTTGACTCCCTTGACATGGCTGATTTCTCAACGTCAATTAAACAATATCAGAGTAAGATAGAGCACGTATAATTTAACGTGAGAAAGAAAGAATAACTCGATGAGACTAATACAAATATGTCATCTTTTAGTACAGAAAATCTTTTCGGGATATCAATCGAGTTGTATATAACGATAAGTTTCAACAACAAACTCCGCAGCCATCCTAAGGGTCATCGCACAAAGGCTTTCTATAGCATTTATTAATTATATGTGAACAGTGAATACTTTGAGTAAGCTACGAATGTAAATATTCTCAAAAAATCGTGTATTTTAGAATGCACTATAAATTACATCAGTTTTATGGAATCGGCAAGTCAGTGATCCTATCAAAGCATAAACAAAGGTAAGAACGATGTGTTTCGGAAACGATGTTTGAGGAGGTCTGAAAGTGAAAATATTATCTTTCCCTGAGGCAAAATGTACTGCCTCAAGTCTTAGACGGCCCTTACGTCATTTTAAAGTCCGTTCGGTCCAATATCCTGAGGACAGAGCGGATGATAGGGACCAAAGAGTTTGCATCAACAAGGGAGAGCAAGTGTAACAAGGTTCGCCCATCACTCTTTGCGTTCATCCGAAGTGACAAGCGACCCTCTTATGGTCACACCGACGTCAAAAGACTTGGAAACTATGCGCTCATATCACCCTCTTCGAGAGCATAATTACCGAGCAACTCCAAATATGAATTCCATAAATCCGTGATAGAATATAGAAATTAGAGAATAGCGAAAGGTTGAAAAATTTGGAAAGGTACTTCAATTCGCTCTTAATTATTACATTGAATAGATAATTTATTTCCTTCTTCGATAACAAATCCTCTGCAGAACCACCAATCACATCTGTTTTGTGTAATAAATAAATATATTCGGCTTAAATACGACGAAGAAGGATTGCATAGTGTACAAGTTTACTTTATATAGTAAGTAAGTAGTATAGTAAGATTTCATGGAATTAAAGTACAGATGTTTATCTCGACTTACTTGTTATTTTGAAAAGTACCATTGAGAACATCTACTTCCATCACCCATATTTTATCTATTGCAATCATATACATCATTTCATTTCGCTTAATCTCTTCTTTAGATTGCGTCAAAATCTGTAGAAATAAATATATGAAAATGAGATCCACTGAAGCATACTCAATCAATTTGGAAGCAAGGCCTTCGAAGCACTTCTTGGAAGTAAACTTATAAAAATGTATTCAAATAACAAATCTTTCAGTTATACTCATAACTAATTTTAAAAGAATTTCAAAACATTGCTTACGCTGTACCCTTGATGAACTACTCATTCCACCTCTTAAGTATTCCTTTTAACTTGTTTCTTATACTTGCTTATTCATCCTTAAATCCTTTATTCCTTTAATCTTTCTCTTTGAATCTTTATCGGAACTCCCTTTGATCCATTCCTCACTCTGCCCTCTCTTAGTGATGTTAACAGGTCCCCTCTCCTTGGAGACTCCAAGGGGAGACACTGTTGACAAGCTCCCTTCTGATCAATAGCCTGTGTTTGGGAGCAATTTTTTGGCAAGAAATTTCATGGACGTGAGGAAAACACGTAAAAATTTACGTTTTGATGCGACTTAAATCAGTGGAAAAACAAAGACTAGCAGACTTTATTATGCTCATACTGAGCTCTCAATTATCACCTGAATGAAAGGTTAAGAAAATACATCGATGGTGGAGTTCAGTAGTTAGATAGTAATTCAAGGAACCACCAGGGAGAAACACTTTTCATGCTAAGTTTATATCTTTGGATTATTATATAAGTATTTGAATTTGAAATGAAAATGAATATCTTATGAATTCCCGCAAAGCAGGTGCTGGGCATTCCAATGATCGTATCAAGTATGTTTTTGAATAAGTACCTTTTTGAGTTCCACTCCAAAATTTCTTTCTAAAAGATTGAAAATATTGAATATAATAATGAGGAATAATAGGAAACGATAATTATTTCTTACTCGAATAAACATAATAGACGATTTTCCAATTTCAGTATAATTAATTCAGTAAAAATTGCTATCCTTATCTGACGAAGAAGTAGGGAACAAACACGTATACAGAATCGGCTAGTTTCCCTCTTAACTTGTTTTTGGATGGAAGTGAAAAATACAAGGACAAAAGATATCTAGAAAAAGTATATATCTCTGGTATTTTTGGATAAAATGCTTTTTATAAAAGTTTATCTAAGTGAATGAATTAATAAGAGGGTTAAAAATTAAATAAAATTCCACGAAAAACTTGATGATGAATATGAGCAATGTAATTTATAATAAGATTCTACGAATAATTTAATACTTGATGTGATCTTTCGAACGATCATTTACATAGAAAATAAGAAGCTATTTTATTTATGAGTTGGTGGATAAAAAAGAGTCGTTGATAAATAAATAAAACATATTACAACATTTAAATCAACAAATTTTTGCAACAGTATCAAAAACAAATCAACATCTTTAAATTTGATCTACTTCAGTTTCTGAAAGAGCATTATTAGTTTTGCCATTCTCCCAGGTGTGAAAGGGAGAAAATGAAGGAGGACGGGAAAGTGGGAGCTAATAACAATAAACTCCTTGGTCTGGTCGTTTATGAACGCATTTCTCCACAGGTGGCGATAAAAAGGTGAGTGCAGAGGAGGTCACGGAAGGTGTGGAAGCAGGGGAGCGGCTGTTTGGGATTCGGTGCGTTGTTTCCAAGGAGTGCAGGGAGGGTTTTCATATGGAAGTTTGCAACAGAAGGGAATGAGAATGGAAGTTTTATTTTTTGCTGTGAGATAAGATGAGGGAAGAAAGAAGTTGCTCGAAATGAGGTTGGGCCTGGGAATGTAAATTGTCGAGCAAGATCGCCAGAGGGTAATAGAATGAAAGCTGTTTGGATTTTTCACCTGCATTTGATATTCTGCTGAGGTCGGCACTCCCCGTTATCCTGTTTTTAAATCCTTCCCCTGTACTCTTTAAATGGATCAGACGGTGAAATGGATACGATGGAATTAAATTTCACTATCGACATTCTAATCGATCCATGGATTTCTGAAGAGAGGACCCTCCATTGCACAAGAGATGTACTTGCGATGATGTAAATTAAATGCAAATTTCGGTCAATGATTTGAAATCACTAAATCATTCATATGCAATTATTTATGCACTTGAGATTTAAAAAATATAATACAATTCATACAAGCAGTACTATGTACATATCATCTCAGAAAATATTTTCAAATTACTTTAAATAAATAAGCCTATCATAAATAAATACTCATTCAGTATAATCTCAATGAATATATATTGAAAACAAAATACTGAAGTAGAGTAAAGCTAAAAAAGTCTTCAAGAAGAAACTATTTCCTTTGGAGTTTCCAAACATTCGACTGAGAAATGCATTGTGCACTTAAAGGCGATTATTTCCGTGGCAAATTTCCCCTTCTAATCCTCTTTCCTTCTCCTCTTTCCCAGAAACCCTTTCGCCGCCGCTTTGACTCCAGTAACAATTTACTATGGCTTCTTTTTTTCGAGGGGATCCACGCGACCATTCTTGCGCCGTTTTGAGGTAATAGTGATGGCGCCCATGTGCAGCATGAAAAACTGCTTTTAGTGAACCTGCTCTTTTGGACGAAATTTAAAAAATCATCGTCTCAATATTAGATAAATGATAGTACATATATAAGCCAAAATATATAATTTGCTTAAACTTGTACATATACTCTGAAACAAAATACATTATTAAAATGATTCATAACAATTTAAATTAATACACAAAAATTATTCGCATTTCCTCAATAATAATCTGTTCACGATTCTCCCATATTCAAAATGACTTTCTCTTAGAAGAAATATTGAAAGCAATCGTGTGGAGAAAATTATTCACACTTTTGATATGGTGGTGGAATTTTGACTAAGAATTACTTTAGATAAGGAATTATGGGTCTTGTTATTTTGCACAAGAAGGCGTGCTACTTTATCATAACAGAATTGCGAAATGTCTGCTCTATCTCAGTCAAACAAATTGACAGCAGCAGTATTTGAATTTAAAGTTCACTATTTGATTTTTACCATGACGTATTTCTTTCAATCAAACCACATGTAATTGAAATGTTTTATCTAAAAGGTTCTCAAGTATTCTGTACTATAATTGCCTTTGGGAAGGAAACTGGAGAACGTAGATTCCATTTCAGTGGATATTTTTGTAACGAAAAAAGAAATGCAATAAATAATGTTCTATGAATGAAAATGTTTTAAATTTGAATTGATATACTCAATATCGTTAACTAAAAATTAGTTTATAAGTAAACTAAACTTCTGGAAGAAATTTATTTTCTTGAGACAGCCAAAAATAACACATCGCTAAAATCAATATTGAATTCCTTTATAATCAGTACAAAATCGATTTCTTGGGAAACTCAAAATTCTCATTGAAGTTTAAACATATACTTTCTGCAATTGGAAAGAGTGTTTTATAAATGGAAGAGACCAAATTTTTTAAAATGCAGGGAAGACTATGTTCCATGTTTGAATGGATATCCCACTAGAAACTTTTTCACCTTACAATTTATTTTATCCAAAATGATACAATTTAGCTCTAGTTAATACATTTCACTACATAGCTGCCATAAATTAATTCTAAAAGCTCATGATAGCTCACAATACCGAACTCAAAACATATCTCTGAAATTTTTGTTTTGAACATCACCACAGTCTGAGTAATATCTAAATCGTCTCTCTGCTTGTCACCAAACTTCCCTCCATCCCTTTAATATTATTCTCCCTTTCTTAGCGGAAAGACAAGGGAGCAAGTCATCCATCCTACGGACACTTCAACGGCGTGGAAATCCCGCCTTTGCAAGCTGACGGATTTAAAGTTTCCTCGGCGTTGGAGGGGTGCATCCCAAAGGAGAATGGGTAAGATATTAAGCAAATGAATGGATTGCAGGAGCGGAAAAGGAGGCGTTATTTATATGGTGGTGTTGAAGCGAACTTTATTTTGGTAAGAGACCGAGTATTTTGAGTTCCAGCTCAGATTCTATTTTTCCGAAAAACGATTCGATTGTAGCAAAATAAGAATCCATAACTAGGTATATATTATACTTATTATTCTACTCACTCTTACATTAGAAAAAATTATCTTAAATTAAACAAAGGTCAAAAATTCAATGTTCATATAAATGAGGAAAAATTTCTAGGATACTTTTTCAGAAAATTCATTCTTACGTAATTAAATCACTATTTTTATTACGACTCGCCATTTTAAATTCAATCGTTTTTCCTTTCGCTCAAGATTTTCCAACTAAGGAGAGTAACTTTTCAGTTCAAACGTTCCATCATGGAAGAAATTTCTACCAATTACATAGCTTTTGGATATTAATAAAAATAGTATCTCAGGTTCTCCTTTTTATTCTACTTTAACCTTCCATCTCAACCCATTATAAGCCATTATTTGTAAATTAGATAGATTAGCTATGAGCTTAAGATAGAGTTTAACCGCTGATCATTTTTACTGAATTAACATGTGTTAGTATCGGAATATACCTCCGGCAGCTGCTTTTAGAAATCTTTTTCTAATCTAAACTTGACTTATTAACGTAAACTTTTTCTTTAGATTTTAGAAGTTATTTTAAACTGTATTCTTCCTAAGTTCACTATAAACTCTATAACTGTCACTATCAAACTAATACTTATTCCTAAACAAGAATTCTAAATATTTTTTGAGCTTAAGCTATAAATATTATATCGAGAGCATTCGATGCAATATCGGAACAAAATAAAACATTTCGTCATCAAAAATATCGATCTATATTCATAAAATCATTTTCAATTTCATTTATTAAAATTCCCAGACTCCGGAAATGTTTATAAATTTCCTCGCCCCGACATCGCCGAATATTTTTTATCGTCGGAAGTAAAAAATTAGAGTAGTGAATATTGGAATCGGCCAATAAATCCTGCCGAGACAGATAAGCGTATATAAACTTCACGATGAAGGGAAGCGGCGCTCAATTTACGTCACGAGCCCGAACATGCATTCTCATACGAAGGAAGAACATCTCTCTTCGGCCAAGTTTAACGCCGAACGACGCGCCATTACGTCCGTCCCAACGCCACATAAATAACGCATCTCTCGCGAATCGGTGACAAGGGTGAGATTCGCAAAAATAATAAATAACCCTGTATCGAGCGACATCCTTTCTTATCTCCTTGCGCTTCATTGGTCTTCTAAGCGTTCCGCTACACACCCCCTGCCACTCTCCCTCTCAGCTGATTTCTCTCCTTTTAATTCTCACACCCCGTCCTTTGGCCATTCCTTCATTGTCAGCCCCAAATGGGACACCATTAATCAGGGACGGACTCGTGTTCCGTTTCACCGCTCCCACACATCACGCTCCCAGATGCTCACCCCTTCTCGTCTACGTCATACTCTCCTTCACGCACGTTCCCTTCCTAATCCGTTCTAAAGATGCCTTAAATCCACTCCCTCTTAGAGAAAGTGTACCTGTATACAACTGAAACGGTCGAAAAAGAAGTTTATTTTCGTTTTGGCATCCTATTTGTTTTTTTCTTAATCATTACACGATCTGTGCCTAATATCATAAATAGTATTTCTAGTAGAGGATAGATACACATGCATAACAAATTTAATTCTATTATTTATACACAAAATATGTGTTCCGAACAAAATTCAGCGGATTGATAACAAAAAGAACACGAGTAATTACATTGAGCAGAAACAACAATCGAATCAATCAATCTAAAAGTGGCTCATAAACTTTTTTAGTGAAAAATCAAGCCCAAAGTCATCTACTGATGCATTGAAAATTTATTTTGAAGCTGCGAATATTATATGCAGTGTATCATGTTGATAAATAAAAAATTATGTATAGATAAATTAGTTCTTGTTATTTTGTGAAGTCATTTCAATCCCAAAAAATAATGGCTTTAAAGTAATGCCAACGATAAACTCTAATAATACACGTATATAAATACGCAACACGTAAAAATAATTTATAATCCCTTACATAATAAAAGATCATATAATACAATCAATTATTTCCAATCGCAATCTCTCTTACTATCATTCCACGATTATTCATGAAAATACAGAAGTATAAGTGACCCCCGGCTCTTTATGATTAGTTAACTCGTAATAAAACCTTAGCTACTTCAAATGTAAAATAAAGAAACAACAATATAGAATCTTCGGAATTGAAAATGAATCAGCTAATACTCTAATGTAGTAAACTAAAAATGTTTTGTGATAGAAACAATGAAAAATTTCCTTAGCTCAGAATTACCTTAACATATTTTCAAGCATGATCATTAAAAAAAAAGTTAATTCTATCGTTCCAATAAATTAAATTTACAGGCAGCATTTTCAATTTTCAGATTCACGATGGGTTCTTGAGAATTTATTGCAGCAAATACAAAAAGTACAACCCAAAATTGATTACGGTTTTCGAGGCATAAGTTATAACTGTAATTTGACTCCTATCTGTATTATTATAACAATGTAGTGCACTTATCGTAGCCTCATTAAAGAATCCAGAGTCAACAATGAAAAAGGTTCTTATCTTCCATTGTTTTACTGTCTTGTGGCACGACAGCCTTTTAATTGGTCCCTCAAGAGCTCAGCATGAGGAGAGAGATTATGTTTATAATTACCAGCAAAATGTCGGAAAGGCCACGCTGCTTAATGGACGTAAAAATAAAAGCAACTAGTATTCATCGCGGATATCTGGGTTAAATTCATCACATCTCATGCGGATGTTGGAATCGCATGCCACCGATCCAAAGCAGATACCGCTTACAATTAATTCCACTTAATTCCGTGTCTGCCATTCTTCGAAAAGACCTTTCAAGAGAAATCTCACAATTCTAGGGTTTACTGCATCGCGTTGCGAAGAAAAATGAATAGGTGGTGAATAATTTGAATGGGGTTAGAATGCGGCCGTCCTATCTGAGGGTGACTTTTTGTAGGAAAATATTTTCAGTTGTTGGAGAAGTGAAGTGGCACATACATATCTTAATACATTAACTCGAGCGTACTCATATGCCTTCACTGTCACGAGCACTTCTCCGTTGAAGATTCCTCACACTTCCATTCCTTCCGTTCACGCTTTTTTAATATCCAACTAAACTATAGAATGCGTGAACCAAACAGATATGAATCCTCACTATACTTTATGTCTCACTATACTTATTATCGTTTTATTCATTGAATTAAGGTAGTGATGCGCATATTGAACTGATAGAATGAACCAATCGCATTTTAAGCTAGAAATTTATAAACTATAGAAAGTAGTTGAAATATGAAAATTATCTCACTGCTGCATTCAACTCATCTAGATATTTTACAAAGTTGCAAGCACCATTGTAGTATCAAGCACAAAAATAATTACTTATATCATCTTATTTAATTAATATCTTCCAGATATATTTAAACGTACTTGGTTAACAACTTTATGTGTTGTACAAAACACATCAGATTATATGATTCCATAATAGAACTTAGCGTATAAACTTTCCACTGTATATATTTAATTTGCTATATTGAATGAATGATTTTAAATGTCTTTCGAAAGATAAACTTATTACATTCTTTGTCATTTGCACATTAAGTTAAATATAGTTTATCTCTGTCTTTTAACTTGACACATTTATCAAGAGAATTAGATATGGTATAAGTTGAAGTAGTAGCAAAAACAATTCACAATCTGTTCGAGCCAAATTGTCTGAATCCATCGAAAGGAATTTTAAGTAGAAAACCTTAAAAACAATCCAGCTAAGGAGCAAAAAGAGTGAAAAAACAGCCAAAGGGGTAAAGAAAGACGGTGCATTCAACACGCGATGTTAAAGGGAAGTACTGATGTGGCGCTCTTGTTTTTAACAAAAAAGAGGAGTAAAAGTGCACTTGGAAGGGATAAGAGTGTGCCATTCCCTTGCACCGTTGGATCGAAAAGAGGGAAGAGTGGCGTGGGATATTGTAAGTTGCAAGTGAAGAGAGACAGATGCATGACGGGAACAATAGAATGGGGGAAAGCGACACGGGATACTTGAGGCACGTGCTATAAAAGGGGGTTTTGTAAGGAGAGAAGTAAGGAGATGGGTAGAGAAGAAAGTGAAAAAAATAAGAATTGAAGAACTCCGTCTACGATGCCGGCGTGCGTCGCTCGAGACACAAAATCCGACACGTGCACACGCGTGCTAAAGAAAAGGATTTCAACGATCGACACAAGATTAGTGACAACGGCGTATTCGGTTACGCATCACGATGTGGGTGGGTATAAAGGACCCTCAAGTATTCGGCTTCTATTTCAAGGAACGTGCTCAAGCACTCTCTTTCCTTGGATTTCGATTAACTCGTCGAAATACAGAATTATTGGAAATTATATCTGCGTATATATTTGCGAAACTCAGAAGCAATGAATTATGGATAAGGGCTCTTATCGTATCAAATTCTTTCTAGCTTCCATTCTTTCGCAGAGTATCAGCCTTACAATTATAGTAAATTGCTCTCAATCCCTATTGATTAGACATTTTATTGATAAACCCTGAAGATATGTTTATAGAAATATGGTACATACAAATGTTTATTCTAAAAACTTATCGCCATATCGCTTCAACAGCACATTGTTTATTGTAAAATAGCAAATTATAAACAAGTATGTTGAAGAAATGAGTATATCTGTGTGTGCTTCAGCTTGATGTTATCCAAAAGGCACATAATACTCAAAGAACGCTTTTGAAAGGAGAGTATTTTGTACCCTGATCTTAAGGAATGGAGTCTGTGTGGCCGTCTGGTGCGTGTGCGGTCTCTGTCTGTGGGCTATGGGTGGAGACAAAGGAGTGCATGGAAGCGTAGGTGCCCTATCATATCAGCCCTTGATCGGTTGCAAGAGACACCGGCAGGCATGTGTTGGGAGACGAGCTAATTCGCGGCTATGAACAAGATGCACTTGTAAACCCTATCTATACCACATCCTCCACAAATGTTACATCAAAAGGGAACACGCTGCTTTCGCTTTCATACACTATTGTAATGACATGTCCTTCTCGAATATGCATACAGAAAAATAAGTTAAGATATGGAGTATTTTTCATGTATGGCTCAAATTCAGACTCACTAAGGAGAACTTTTGTAATGCTTTCTCTTTCATTGAATTTATTTTAATCGACCACACCACCATAAAAATTTGACTAAAATTTAAAATTAATTTTTGTAAAGGGTTTATAAATATATTTTCTTAATTCAACGAAAAAGTAAAAATGTAAAAAAAGTGTAAAATGAAAAAAATATTCTATTTTAGAGTCAATAGAATTTGATAGCATTTCATTTCTTCGAAGGAAAGAACCTTGTAGAAGATTGATACAAACTATTTGAGAGCGATTTTTTGCATTTTCCCGTTTATATTCATCAACAGCTTCATTTACCATCTTTAAAAGGCTAAGTGAATGATAGTATGTTTTAATCGATAAAATGGTTTCGCTGCAATCGTTTGTAAAATTATCATGGTCTCGGTGGCCGAGTGCGTAGCGCTCTGAGTCTTGAGGTCCAAGGTTCGAACCATGGCAGATCGGAAAATTTTCTGGTCCGGGAAGGGATGTATTTGTGTTCGTCCATATGGGTTAAATGTAAGAGTGGTCTATATAGGCTGAATTTCGCCCTTTTTCAATAAAGGCAATTTAAATTAGATTTGCTGACAGCGAACCGAAGGATAGATATTACACGAAAAATATGTTCATAATAAGTTAAAGTACCAATCAAAATTGTCAATTTAAATTTCACAATAAATGTACTAATATAAATGCTTAAAAGTAAATTAAAGTAATACGCTGCATATATTAGTTCCGGTAACGGCCGATTTGGAGAATTGCTCCTTGAGATGTATGCAAACTGACGCGTACAAAAGTGTGTAGCGGGAAGCTATAGTGTAAGGCGAAATAGTATCCTGTTACTCATATCCTAATTCGACCGATATCGAACTAGGAATAAATGAGTTTTCCAACTTTCTTCAACAGAATGCGATTTGAACAATGTTTACATTTAAAATATAAATGAAATTCGAATTATAAAAGGTTTCACAATAAACTGAAATCTACTCTATAGAACTGAAACGGGTAATGATTTGTTGGACGATATCTGAATGGATGGTTGTATTGGGTGGCAAAAGGAACGGAGGATCATTAATTTGAGTATCGTTTTATAATATGAATGGGGAATATGCGGGTATCAGGATAAGGAATGAAGGGAAAGATGCAGGTAGGATCGAAAGGGAGTACAAGATGTTCTTAGGATAGAAAGCAGAGCATAAGGGTCGAAGGAAAGGGCGGCAACGTAAAGAACGGGGAAAGAGATAGAGAATGAAGAGGCCATCGCTGCAGCCAAAGGAGAGGAACTTTGAAAATGGAGGGGGATAGGAAGTCGCTCTCTTGAGATAATAGCGGTAGAGTGCGTGAACAAATCACAACAGGAAGGCGTGTCGCGCTGTTGCTACGAAGTTAAAGGACGTTAAAAAAATTTACTACTGCACTGTTCCGTAGATGAAACGATCCATTTCCCCTCCCTTCGGTTTTACCTCGGAAAGATACCGTTCCGCTGTGTTTTCTTTCATTTTTGAAGATGAAAGGAATGGTTGCGTTGGTTTTTCCACAATTCCCTTTCATTTGTGAATAAATGGAGAGAATTACTTCGCAAAATAATTTCCTTTTTCATCTTAAAAGCAAATGGTCAGTTTTCGCCACGTTGCGAAAAAAATATGAACAGGTGAATAGGCATAAGGGAAAATTGCCTTTATGAAATAGATTCGCTAAAAGTTTGCTTGAGTATGAAACGGCTACAGAGTTGCATAAAACTTGCAATCATCTAGTCACGTAGTTAGGTGATAAACATTTTATACATTTAAATTTCAAAAACAGCTGAAATAATGATGAACAATCATGTTTTAATGACGATTAATTAGTATATATATTCTCTAATTGTACCTCATTTTGATAATGATTAGCGATTGGCTTACTCAAACAAGTTATAGTAAAATAAATTCCGTCATGAAAAGTTGTAATCACTGAAAAATGCATTTTTTCTGGAATGAAATATGCGACGCCATATGCCTCGAAGGTACGAATGACTCTACTCGGAGTATAACTGCAGTAATCAATCATGGAAATGAATGTGATTTAAGCCTTTAGTTGGACGTGGCGAACGTGTAATAATTGGGATAAAGAGTCTATAAATAAATAAAGAATAAAGGTGAAAAAGCAGGAGAAGCGGATGAAGAAAAGGATAGTAGTCACGTGTTTAGCGTCCATTATAGTTTATGAATATTTTCCGACAGAAGCACAATCGAGGAGTAGATATCCTTCGAGGCAAGCGGAGGTTGATGTAAAAAACATGGAAATGGGTGGTTTGTGAAGGAATGGATAGAGAGGGGCTGGTAGTCTTTGGGGTTTCGTATGAAAAGTGGACATAAGAGAGCCGTGGGCATAGGAAACAGGTGCAAGGGCTCGGATTAATGGAAAGTGCTTCGGAAAGGGTATGGAAAGAGGTAATGGAAACTTGTGGAGGCAGGAACTGAGAGACCACAAAAGAAAGAATTCCTAAAGAAAACTTGTGTATTGCGCAAGCCGAGGTAAATTCCCTTTAATAAGCAGGAAGAGCTAAATACATACTTAATATATGAGAAGTTTTTTCAAAAATAGGAGATTCTAATTATTATCCGAATCTAATGTCAATTTTCTTATCAATATCAGTAGTGAATAATAATTGGAAAAGTAGAACGACCCGAACAATATACTTCTTTTTAATTTGAAAACAGGGCAACTAAAAAATAAGCATCTTAAGTATCTTTTCATAAACTAACCAATGAAATATATTTACGAAAATAATAGTTATTCATAACCTTTCGATTATGAAAATCTGTTATTTTCATCAATGAATGTTTACTTAAATTATAAGAACTTAGAAAGAGCTAGGGATAATCAGTCATACTTTATAGCTATAAGAAAATGAAATTCTTATAAATAATACGAAATACAAGTTCATCCTTATAAGGCATTATACGTATTAACTCTAAGTTTTGCGATGGTAACTTTAATTAGATGATCTCTTATAATCGTCCGTGATCTCTCAGAAGCGAGAGATGAATGGGGGGAAATGCAGAACTAACTGTGCATTGAGAGCTAAGTTAACCATGCTTTATGGACGTCTTCAGAGATAAATGTCCTTGTCTTAGAGTCTGAATGTTTGGTTTCATGGTCTATCAGTGTAAGGGTTCGAATCCTGCTCTGGATAATTTATTTCATCGCCTACGATTAATCATATAAGATGGACTGAGGAGTTTGGAGTTGGCGAAAACCATTTTGTTTTAGTTCACAGATCAAAAGTTTCAAAATAAAATATACACATAAAACTTTATTGATTGTATGTAAACATACAAAAGTACGAGATGGTTTTTCCATTGAATGACATACGAGAGACTAATTTAACTGTTTATTTTCTAAAGATTTAGCAAATATCGTTAATGTATCTTTTTTAAGTAAATATTCGAACAAAAAATCGCATGACACATCACATTTTAGATTTTTAAGGGATAACTGTATCTGTAAATAGATTAGGGTTAGAAACTTTCAATCATGGGTTCCTCAAAGTGAAATCAAAAGTCAGACGTATCTCTCGATAGATCACCGATACATCAATCAATTTATTGCGATTACCGCTTCGTCGGAAGAGGTCGCCCCGAATGATTAATCTCCCAAAGTATCTCTAAAGATGCATCCGTCAGCCTCCATGAAGAGCGGTGCAGCAGCCAGGAAAAGCCTGTCATATTTTATTCGCTTGAGCATTTCCCTCTTCGCGTGTATATAATGCAGAAATATAACTTTCCGAAAAACATCCTTTCCAACCCTCTGCACTTAATTTGAGTGAAACCGAATACATGTCTTCCTGTAAATAAAAAGAAGCACCCAAATGCACGCTCCACCATTTTTACATAAAAATGAAGGGGAGGAAGATTTCCCGAAATTCGTGACGCGGTTTGGAATGGAGCCGACCAGTGATGAAAATGCGAAGAAGACATCAAAAGTTTAGAGAGCCTTCGCTACATGCCACCAGAATGCTCCACCTACCTTCATTTCCTTAGTGCATGGAACTCCACTCTCGTAAAACACTCACCCCCGTAAGACCATTCTGTACATATCTCAGCCTCGGTCACCTCCGAACTACATAGCTACACCAATAATCATAGAAATGGTAGAAGAACTTTTGGTTGCTTCGTAGTGCTCGTACACTTTAATATGGCAAAGGAGTCATGTCATGGCACGTGGAGGTCAGCCATCTTAAATGATTTATTCATTTCCAAAATGTTTTCTTTATTCCCGTTTTATCATCTTGCCAATACCGTCAAACTGTCCAAAATATATGGAAAACATTTCATATCTGAAATCTTCATATTTAATAGAAACGAAGGGATGAGATACTTAATTCTCCTCTCATGGATTTAGTCTCTTATGAACTGCGTTCGTTTGAAGATGAGCTAATATATTTTCATTTAAATCTTTTGAAATATTTTCATAACTCCATACAGAAATGGTTTTTTATATCGGTAATAGAGTTTAGGAAGTTTTATCCGAAAAATATCTCTTACAAGAAAGCCCCAAATGGCAAAGTAGAATTTCGGTCCCTCTTACTTTGTGCCATGCAATTCCAAGTATACCCACTCAATCCCCTTCTTCCTTATCTTATCTCTTTCCTTATCTTTCCTTTTACTATCCCCATTTCCTTTCGTCCCCTCCTCCCTTTTCCTCCTCTTTCCCATTCTCTGAGAAAAAAACCGTCGAAGACCACTCCCACTTGGAAACACATACAACTTCCCTCATCAGACCCACTTCCCGCCATTTCCTCCAACGCGAGGTCAGTCGGAAATGGAGGCTGCGGAGGGGAGATTTAAAGAGTGGTGAAGAAAGAAAGTTGTGAGGGCGGATGTTAAAAAGTTTTGGGATTTCTTAGGACGGCGATGGTAAACTCTGGGGTTAACAGCGCGATGGAGGGCTTAGATGAAGATTTCTTGGGCGAAATTCTTCGTGAATTTATCTTACTTGCTGTGCAATTTTACTCCGAATTTCGCCTTTTCTACAAATTCTACTGCTATATTTTCCTAGTCGGTATTTAAATACTCAATCCACTTATTGTATTAAGTAGAAAAAGAGCGACTGAAAATTTATCATGAGATTAAAAACCAAAAACTATAAACTTTTTAACACTGATCAATAATGACTATTTTGCTTTATTTATAACTAATAACTCAAACTAAATAAGTTATACAATAATTAAAAACCATCTTGTTTATTACATATGTTAACATCTACATATTGTGCATATAATACACGAAATATTTTATAATAAAATCTTGGAACTTAGTAATGTCTTCTAATATCAATCTCATAAAACGCATTAGTACTTATATTTTGTATGTATTTATATTAGTATATACTAAGTATTGGTTATTAAAATAATTAATTTTTTAATTATGGTGTTATTTTGGTAAATATGTAAATGTAAATGCCATAATTTTACTTATACTTTTCAATGCTAAATACTTTATATATACGTTATAAATAGTATACTACCCTTTTGTATTCAAAAAATTAGAAAGAAAATGTATGAATAATTATAATTATTTCATATTTTGTAATTAAAGATTAAATTCAGCATTGATTTTTCATATTAACACTCTTTATTTATAATATATATAATACTATAGTACTAAATGAGATTTAAGTTAGTAATTATAGACGTCAATAACAGAGCATCTATCATGATTCAAGTAAATTTAGAGAATCAAAACAAAATTAAATGTTGTGCATCGAAAAATACGTCTTGAAGATTTGAATGGCCAAAAGAAAGATTTGCGCGAGGGCATATTCGTCTCCGTAGTTACAAAGGTACGGACGGGATTGGGTTCCACGAAATGAGTTTGAAAGGGTTCAACGTGGAGATGGAAAATCGAGTGGCGGTTTCGAATAAAATGCTTCTCAATCCAGCATCGAGTCCAAGGAAAGAGATTGAGGATAAGGGACGACGTCAAGAACGCTGTTATGTTTGCCGTCTTTGACCCCCAACAGTCTCACCCCGTGGCCACTCCGGAAGGCCTCCACTTACTTCTCTCCCTTTTCTACCTCGTTTATCCCATCCTCTCTATCCCTTCAGGAGCGAAGGCCAAAGAGTAGCGAAAGAAAGGGGTTTAAAAGGGATCGATCATTGGCGTTGTCCTGCCAAGGGCAGGAACCCGAGAGCCTATTCTAAGGCCATTGGCTGACATACTACGTGTTGCTCCAGCTTTTCTTTCAAGGTCGATCTTATAACTTTGTTTCGGCCACGATCATAACTCAGAATGCATTAGTATGAAAAGTAAACAAAAAATGATCGAAATTATCTCAAAATAATCTATAATCTGTATTGATTGGTTAAAGCAATTGGTTTCGTAAAATTTCAGCAAATCCTCGAAAATAATCTAAAAGTTTTTAAATTTTTCATATCAAATTTCATTTTACTACGATATTTTTGGACCCAATTTAGTATCTACTTTTATATTAATAATTTTGCATAAATAAATATATCTTCAAAGAGTTCCATACAAAAAATTAATATGAATCAGTCAACAAAGATCGTAAACGGTTATGTTATTACTTTTTATTTTAATATATCTAGGTATTGATATTGAATTACAACGATATTAGCAGAATATTAAACTTGAATGTATACAATTAGACAATTGATATCAATTGATATTGTATTCAAAACACATCTGTGATGTATAATTCTAAATCAAATTAAATGCTTCCAAAATACTTCGGTTACCTTAAAAATACTGCACTAATTTTTTTCGGCAAACTTGGTTAATTTTCAAAATTATATACATTCTTTAATTATTCTTAAACTTGATATTTAAATAAGCAGCAAAGCTTAAACATCCAGTCACGCTAATGAACCTTTTAAAATTCTCAAGCGTAATACCCAAGAGACAAATGCCATTTTAGCGCATCTGCTGAGTAGTATTTAAAAGATTAAAAAGGTCGATGCTTTAATCTACCACAAGAAACGCATTTCCGGAGGCAATCTCAAAGTGCTCTCCCCCGCGCACCGAATGGAACATTCCGACCACTCTCCCAGAAGAAGTACGGCGCCTTCTGAGAAGCGACGATCGGAACAGCTTCATCTTCCCATGGGAAAACAAATTGCCTCACTCTTTCTGGGGAGGCCATCTATGACGATACTACCCTTCCAATGCCATTCTACTCCGTACCTGAGCTTTTTTCTTTGAGTCCTTTCATGTTACGCATCCAAAGGACTGCATTCGGAGACAGCAATATTCCCGCGCGATGAAATTGGTGCTAAAGGGTATTTACATATTTCTCGATATTCATGTGTGAAAATTAATGGATTACTTTCCAGGTCAATTGAAGAGCATGTTATATTTGATATAACTTGATGTTAAAATGTAACATTTACCATTGGGTGAAATATCTTAACTAGAAGAGCGATTCTAAACATTGCTTTTATTTTCAACAGAATATCCTGAAGGAAATGATTAAAGGAGAAAAAGATCTAAATAACGATGAGAAACGGAAATTTGATTTCATCTATGAAGTATTACAACAATCTATCATATTCTTTCTAGAAATAATTTTGGTAAGAAATTCTGAACCTTATATATTCGACGAATAAGCATTGAAAAGGCTTTTTACAACAATATTTTAACTAACAAAGCTAGTAATAAATGTAAAAAATATAAAAGACACTAAATCATAATTGCATTTTCAAGTCAAGGTTCAAGTTACGTTTACTCTCCCTTATTTTGTTGTCATGGCTTAAAATTTCTTTTAATGCTAAGTATAAAATTGCAAATGTCAGCATCCATGCATTTATAAATAAGCTTGGCAAGGAATGGATACTTCAAAGAGCCCTTCAGTGAAGTAGCTGTTTTATTAATCATCGCAGAAATGCGCCTCGTGGCATTATTATTTTTTCCAAATGAGACACAATGTAGATGGAACTTTTTAATAACAAGGGGCGCTCCTACGCAGTGCATCCCTCCTCATTGTAGCGTTCCCCTCACTGCCGTGACACTCTCCCTTTAAAAGGGCTGTCCCCCACTGCATTCCCTCATCCATCAAAATCACGCCTCCTCCATCTCATTTTCCTATTTTCACGCGTTCTTCTCCATTCACTCCCCGTGCGTGCGCAATCCAAGGCGTGCGACGGGTGTTGATGGGAGGGTTTTATTCCCACCCTTTATTTCCCCCACTTTCGCGAGACAAGGTTTTATCAAACACGCTGCACGATTCCACATAGAGATTTATGGTTTCTAATTTTATTCTTAACTTCTCTTGGATTTAAAACATCGCCCCATCTCGAGGTGTTGCAATTAAATCTATCGACAGTAGTGACTATAATTCCTTCGAGATAATTATATTTTTTAATTAGCTCCTCCAAATAATATTAAATTTAAGCTTAGTTCATTTTATCTCATTTGATATGCTTTGTAATAAAATTTCATACAAAGGATTCCCAATTAAAGATTTAATTTTAACGAAAGAATCAAAATTATACGATGACTGAAGAATGAATTTATACAGCAACGACATCACTCTTTCACAACAGATCTATAAAACCTAATTATTCTACAGTTTAAAAAAAATTAACGTTAATAGGATATCAAATATATCCTTTCATTTACTTCACTGGAGAATATGATTTGTATTTGAGAAGATATCCAACATTTAATTTGTTAATATCCTTTCGAAAAATATATTTTATAATATTAATTAATTTATTCAAGATTATTATCTAATTTGTAGAACTGTTTACTTTCGATAAAAAATAATGGATTCCTCGTTCGTGTTTAATTTTTATCTCACGGTTCTATAATTTATTGCAGATTCAGATATCAATGAAATTCAAAAACCTAAATGTAAATCATTTGCTCGAAAAGGCTGGCAGTTATATTATATTGCTGGCAATTTCCAACTTCCCGAAGACCATCCTTAATGATTCTTCCTCGAATTTAAAACCCTTTGAGATCTCCCCTTTCCCCCATTCCGCCAAGTTATTGCATCCCCTATTAAAATTTCCCGATGACTCTTGAAGCATCCCTTTTCCAGAACAACTATCCTTGCTCTTCATCACTCTGGCCCTCCATAAGACCATGACTCACGTCAATTATTTTCACCTTTATTCCAATATAAAGCGATAAGTTGCCAAAAACACATTCATTTTATAAGGATACTTTACTAATGATAAGTATAAAAACCAAGTATCGACAGTACTTTTGCGTTGAAAATGTATCTTGTACCCTAACTAATACCATTTAGGTTTTCTATTGGAAGAATTCGTCAAATCAACGATAGAAGGCGAAAAATTTAATCATTTTCCTCATATAAAGTATATATCCTTTTCGATTGAATTAATTCAATGAGAAGAAGAAGGGCAAACGTCTTTCATTTCTTTCGAATTACGGTCCAAGACTTTGTTCTTCGTGATGCCAATCTTATGATCGTTCATCTTTTGTTCTTCCTAACACGCATATGACCACTCTTTTGCCTCCCTCTAGACACACAAAGGAAGCACTAATGACATAAAAGGGAAAACCCTTCCTTCGCAATCTGCTCATCACAGGTAATTTTTCCATTAATCGGAAACAAGCAATTTAGAAAAAAATCAGGAGCGACGTCCGATTCCATCCTTTATATCCTTATTCCAACCTTTCCTTAATTCCACCCCATTCTCCCTTCCATCAATACCGAATCTCCCCCATTACTTTGGAAATGCTTTAAAACTCCAATTATTGAAGTGGTGCTATTTACTCTTCGCCCAAAGAAAAGGGGATTCTTTTCGGAGATATTGCAGAGGAGATAAAAGGGCCTAGACTCGGGGATTAACGCGGAAGTGAGATGAAGAAAGGTTATAGAGCCTAAAATGCGAACTAAGAGTTCCGTTCAAAGAGAGGCATTGAAAGGAGTTCTGGGTCATTTAAATGGTAGGGGATGAAACGTATAGCAGCCATTGAAATTTTGATTATACAGAAAGGTATACGGTGGGAATAAAACTCTCATTTGGGACTAGTGTGCACGAAGGTGATCAAGATATGAAATGGGGTTTTGAGAAGATTACATTCCAATGTTCAAAGGAGATTGCAATGGATATAATCGAATTAAAATTATTCAGTCGCGTTTTGCATTTATGCCTTTTTGCGTTTTCAATTGAAAATGTTCTCTTGTTACGTATTCTTTCTGATTGTAGTCGATATTAAAAATGTAGCAAACGAAGAATTTTTTTTTTCCAATCATCATTTTGACATAAAGCATAAAAAAACAAAAGATAAATAGATATATATTCGTTGATTGGGTCAAATGATAGTTAATTTTTCATTTATATTTTAACACGATTATTCATCCAATTGAAACGTAAGTATATCTTAGAATGAGAAAAATACAATCTCTATTTCTTCAAATCAATTTTATTTTTCATTTCAGAGATTGATAGATAGAGATGAAGAATAAAAGTACTTCGAAAATTAATAAAATAATAAAAAATAAAATTTAATTAGAAATTTTCCAACGATAATCATTTATGCTTAGAATGGATTCCCTGAATCTATTTCAATTCATTTGAGATCTTGAGAAATAATCAGAAATTAATTACTTTTCTTATATATGAAATATTAAGCAAAGAAAAATCACATTAAACTTGGAAATTAAGTAAACCGCTCACACAATACTGGCAATCTTGAAAGTCAAATAAATTGAAGACATGGACCCCTCCACTACTGGTAAATATTCCAAAACTTTCTTTTCTTGGGCTAAGGAATATAAAAATTTAAAATAAGCCATCATTCTCGGAGCTGATAGAAATCCGCCTTATGAAAGTAATAATGAGATGGGAAAAGGGCCGCATTTCGACGATACGCCGTGGAAATCTTTTTGAGGGGAGAAGTTTCAATTTATGGCACAAACTCGCTTATTCGGGAATCGACAAAAGGTGAGGATTTGGAAATGGGGACGCTAAGATGGATTTTGTCAAATCCGTTGCCCTCATGAAGGAAAATGCCTTCGTCAAATTATCGGTCTTTTGCTTGTACTCACAAAGCGGGAATCCCATTCCGAGCGCATTTCTGAAGTGCTCAAGAGAAGGGCGGCGACTCTGAAAGATAAAAGGGTGCTAATATTTCGATTAAAGGGGTTATTTCTTTTTTCTCCCCCTTCTGGACGTGATTGAAATACCTTTTTTATCCTTTGAACACCGCCACAGCCAAGTTTTCATTAATTACGGGCTTTGAATTGTAGATTGATTATGATCGGAGGAAGATGAATTTTGAATCTCGTCTTTCATAAATTGCGCGACCGATTGTCTAGAAAATTTATATCTGATTTTTTAAATGCGAAGGTCCAATTACAAGTTCGATTGTAGTATTTAGTCACTATGTTATCACATTTATTCATAGATTCCATATTTAACAACATTTATACAAAAGAATCTTTTTTCAAATGTTAATATACTCTCATATTCTACCTAAACCTATAGTTTACGTATGAGTTAATCTCAAATTGGACATAAAAATGTCAAATTTCAAACAAAATTATTCCTGAGATATATATTGAAATTATTTTCATAAAAATATATGGGTTTAGCTCGTATTTGTTATCATGTTAAATGTTCAATTACTTTATAAACTCTTTACTGTTTCAAGATCAACTAATATCTGATCAAAGAATCAATCCATAGCCAATATCAGGAAAACGTGTGAATATATAATTGCGTTATTTCAATTTTATTTTCGTTGGAAAAAATTATAAATTATTCAAAAATATAATGCCAAGAAAAATAGGCGAAACCAAAACAAATATCATCCTTCTTTTACCAACGCTGATTGCTTAAAATACCATAGAGGGTTTCAATTCTTACAATATCTTTTGCAACAATTAGTGTCTCAACAAGTTTTCCCTTAATAGAATTTCAGAAAAGATCTAAGTAGCAAGAAGAAACATATGCATCCATTTGAGACAGTACTTCAATCTGAAATATGAATTGGACTCCATTAAAATCTACCGAATATAATGATAAAAATTTAGCTTGAAATCGCTTTTTTGAGAAAAATTTGAGGATCAAACGAAAAAAAGGTAATTAAAAATAAAAAGACGTTCAATTCTTTCTCATCGAGCATACCTTTGGAAAAAAGAATTTGGCCTTAATAACGCTTGAGATTACGAAGGTAAAATCGAAAAGCTAATCAAAAAATTCCGCTCTGATGAATAGCGGGAGAGGACTAATAATTGATTGTTATCCTGAATGAGCTCATATACTAAAAATGGTGGAAGAAGAGGCGCATTCAGAAGATGGATATATAATCAAGCGAAAGTGGAATTAATTTGGAATGAGTTGAAGATGATGCTCCAAATAAATTCCCCGCTTGACCGTTTGGGATGTCAAGGAAAAGTGCCAGCGTACGAATTTGACGGAAACTTTAAAAGGGATACAGCTAATGTAAAAATAATTGAAACCTGAAATATGAAGCGGAGGAAATTTATAGGAATAGCAACGAATGATTAAAAGGGCAGTGCAAATACATTTTTAAGTCCCATATCTAATGCGTGGAGTTTCGTTAGTTCTTCTATACAACAAAAAGAATAAATAATAAATAAAGGTTATTCTAAAAAGATAAAGTACCGAAAATATTTAATTAATTATAGCATTTATAAATAATATTTGCACGTGTTACACAAGAATGTAATTACGCATGAGGTAATTTTCTAAATAAGAAAATAATTTCTTCTTTTGCATACAAAATATGAAGAGAAATGATGGAAAATTTAGAAGTATCTCGATTATAGATATAAGGGGAAGGAGGTGGATATGAAATGTTCTAAGTGGTTTAGAGAAAAAGTATTGGAAGACGGGAAATCAAGAAAATAGATGGAGGATATTTGGTACTAGAATAAGAGAGAGCTATCGATTCCCCATCTTTAGGGAGACGTTTTAAAAAAAGTGAATATTGGCTTCGTTTGGCGCACGGGAAACTGCCTTTAACGAGGGGTGGAGTCATTTAAAACAAAGCTTCCCAAAATACGGGTGTAGATCTTTTTATTCCGAGGAAAGGAAGCGAAAAAGAAACGACCTCATTATGTTTCGCAGGAGAGTTTATGAAAAATATAGGAATATAGATAAATATTCAACCTGAAAATATTCATTGAAAAATAAATATCTAAAACAAAACAAAACTATGTCTTTTAACCGAGCTTATTAAAAGGTGAACAAAGAGAGGGAAGGAATAGACTGAAAGGAAAATAGTTTTACTAGCGATACAAATGAGAAGAGAAAATAGAACTTCAGATATAATGGTAATTTTATTTGAAAAATTATATTCAAAAGCTTTACTAAGAATAAAAGAAAGTGATTCAATTTTATTATTCATATCAGCGAAGAATATAAATAAGTTAGAAGCAATGTTGCCGATGATTAATGAAATATTAAAGAAAGGTTAGCGATAGATTAAACAAATATTTCAATAAAAATTGCTACAAATTACATTATAAAATATGATTATTTTCAAGATTTCTGAAAAGTTATCCTAAAATATCTATGACTCTTTGACTAAGATTTAAATTATTGATTTAATAGCTTCATATAGAACATACAAGAATAAAGGATTTTATGCTAATAGAAAGAAACATTGCATTTACTAACTAGTTTAGCAATTTTTGTTATCAAAAAGGATACATCATGTTAAATAATTTGGATGAGAGTATTAAAGGAGGATGAGCGAAATCGCACAACTCCGGAATCCAAGGATTTAGCAGACCAAAGGGAAGATAGGAGGAATGGTGGAAATTTCCAACGTCGCAAATAACGAACGGTGCTGCTTTTTGAAATAGCGGCGATACGACACACCTGAACGGCACGTTAAATGCATTGAGGGACTTAATGCGTTGGAAGGATGGCTCCAATTTAGAAAGCGCCACTGAGACGCGTGTACAAGGTAAATAAAACGAGTCTTTATTTTTTCTTTATCTTTCCCCTTTGTCTCCTATTTCACGCCATCTATTCCGATTGGTTAATGGACAGTCGATCAAGTGGATGGATTGTCTCCGATTGGGAAAGAGGATATTGAAGAAAAAGGAAACTCTTTTGATTTATTTATTCGTTGAAAATCGTGGCTTGAATTAATCTTTAAAGCTTTCGGGGTAATAATCATGAAGTTCCATCTAGTATTGCTCATTTATATTCTATTTATCCCATATCAATCGCTAAAATAGCAATTAATTGACTATAATTGGTAATCAGAATTGGAGTAAGAGTAAAATAAATATTTAATACATTTTCTTACACTTCAATCATCTAAAATCCATGTTTAGAATCAATAACAAGTTATATATATTGGTAGAATAATTTGTAAATTCTATGAATGGTTCAGAATATGTTTAGGAATTCAGAAAGAATAAATAAACCTATCGTTCTTCATTAGTGTAACGACAATAGTTTCTTATATGCATCACAACACTCCTAGGAAAAGGATCTTTAAAAATGTATATCCTCTCACACGTTCTTCCAACTCTCCTCAGAGACATCCTCCAATCAGACGAAGAGACAGCCTCACATCGAGCGGATTGATTTCCGATTGGCCCATTACTTCCGGTCTTGGGAATATCGAAATTGTGCCAGAGTCTTTTTCTGATTTAGAGGACAGATGAGTGTGGTGAGGTCGTGACTTTGAGATATGAAAGAAAAATCTCCGAATATCGATGTGAATACAAGGAGAGTAAGTGCAGGTTGGTGTAGCGATTTGGACATAAAAGCCAATAAAGTTGCGTCTAGGATAGGTTATGAAAATAGATCGGAAAATATAAAAATGCTTTGTAATAGGTGTTTTTGAAATATCCGGATGATAGAAATTCCTAGTCGAACATAGATATACGAGATATAATGCAATAATACTTAACTCCGATTGCTATTTTCACTAGTATCTTTACATAGAAACTTGAAACTTTTGCAATCACTTTGCTAAAGTGTAATTAATTTTCAATGAAGATAAAACGCACTATCGAAAAACTTTAAATATGCTTACAATAGATTCACCAAACGTAATTCCTTTATGAGCTATCTTTAAAGAAGCATATTGTTAAGGAATTATGTGATACAATTTTCAGTAATATAGATATCTAATTTATACTTTCTCGTGATTATTTTTGCCAGAAAAATAGAAAGACCCTTTGAGGCAAATTGCTTGTTTCACATTTTTAATATTTTCTACTTAACAATAAAAGCAATATTATAGTTTTGTAGGGAATTGGCAGTAAAAATAAACTTATTAAAAAATTATATCTGAGGTTAATTTTTCATGAAGATTAAACAGGTGTTTAATATACTTCGCTTTGATGGACATGTTTTACTTCAATTTGAAAATAAAATTCACTGATTACAATCTCCAAATCAAACATCAAATCACTTTCAATTAATTTCTGATTAATAACAAGACTAACAATTAAATTCATATTTTTATCTTACCAACGATTAATTTAAGAAATCAGGTTGTGACAGCGAGTGCATTAAATTGGGAGTTTATTCATAATAAAATTCCATGGAAACAATATGTGACTCACAATTGATACAGATATACATTACTAAATTAATTACCCGCAAATTGTGCCTTCGAATTTCAGTTGTGGGTTCAAAGCTCTGGTTTGTTTGACGTGTGTTAGTGGTGTAACTCTTTCAGTTCAATTATATAACGAAGCTCTCTTTTTCGCTGGAAAAAGGTATTGTGACGGACAGGTCAATTCAAATGAGTAATTACCGAGTGACAGAACTGCCATCTGGCCGCGAACACGAATACTTACTTTAGCGCATCGCTTTAATCTCTCTCGCATACGACGGGTGCAATACTGATATGTGCGAAATTAAGAAGTAAAAGCCATTCTTCATTTGCTGAAACCTAAAAATTTATATTAAAAAATAATATCTGGTATCTATTCCTAATCCCTAATCCTCTTTAAATTATCATTATAGCTAATTTAGTACAAAATATCATATTATGTGAATAATCATTTCTACTATAATGTGAATGTTGCCGAATGCATAAGAAAACATAATCATTACTATTAGCTGTATAATGCATGTTAGTATTGCTAATATAATGTTTGGTAACGAATTAAACATTATAAAATTAATCCTAATAAATGTGATTAAATTTGAACATCGACGCCTCATATAAAATATGGAGATACAATTTATTGAAGTTATATAATCAAAGGGTAACATATACAATCACTATGTTGTGTCAAAATTACACTAGATTTCAAAGCTTGATTAGCTTTGATTAATATTTTTAAAGTAAGATCATGTACTGGTATTTTGAAAGATAGAGTCTAAAACCATGAATTTGAAAATTTTAATTTGAAATTGAAGAAATATGAATCTATTATTATTAGCGTTTTCTTTTTCCTTAATTGTAAGTTCCATAAATTTATCTGCATGAGAATATTTAAAAGATAGTGATAATAATTCGTTTCAGTAAAAAACGGATTTTTCATCAAATAGAGATAATTTAAAAGCACCTGCAACATGCGATACACTTTTAAAATCCTCCAAAATGAGCACTGATTCGAAATTTTAATTTGCTTCAATCCTTATGGAGATTAAATAAACACAGTTATTCAAGGATAACAAATTAAAAAAGGAATGCAATAAATAGGGATCTGTTTAGAATCTGGCATTCATTAAGGGATTAGCACCAAAATTATAAGTGGTTATCGCGCAAATCCGATCTAAAGAACGTTGTTTAGTTTATGATGGATTTTCATTTGGAATAATCCGTTGCATGCAAAAGACCGCATTTTTATGGGGCTGCATATTTTGATAGTTGTTCGAATGCATCGATAGACTAAATAAAAACCAAGGATCAGAACATGAGCTGGCTTTGGAAATAGAGTTAATAGTGATAAAAATGCATTCTTTTTCTATTTTCTGCGACTCAATCGACGACTAATCCAAGAGATTTGAGGCTGATTATTCCCTGGCTTTCACGCAAACATCGACCCAATGCTTTTGGGGAGGAAATCCTTGTAAATGGAGACTCAAATGTATAATATAAGGGATTAAAGATAAATTGGCAGACAGAAATAAACCAAAGGAACTAACGGCTGACTCATTTCTTAGCTAAAATGCTTCATTCATTCCCATTCCTCTATATCTTTATATCCATTTCACCTAAAATGCATCTTTAAGATCAGCAATATCAAAAGGCTAATATAGATCACTTTTATTTCAAAAATGAATAGGTTCAAATGTGAAAGTGAATATCGGAAAATTTGAAATTTTCGTATGTAATGGAAAGGAAAATTTACAATCGTCCAAGAAAGTTTGAATCATGGGTTGAAAATGGATAAATCATATTTTGAACAACAAGATTATTTATTTCAGTTCACTCATAATTTTATATTGCTTCTCTAAGAGTTCTGATTAATATTAAAATATAAATATCTAAAACTATCCTAAATTTATCACCAATTGTCACGAAGGGTGTGGCATTTTAGTTACAAAACCATCACTATTGTGACATTAAGAAGAATCTAAATAGGAAAAATAATTACCTGGTATTTTTCCTCTTTAGAATGTCGTTCCACCAAGTACAGCCATCCACGATGGAATTTATTAAAAAGAAATCATTTAAATAAATCCAAATATAGTGATATTTTTACTATAACACATTTATAATCCACATTGAATAATGATAATAAAATTGATTTATTCAAATCAACTTCAGCCGATTTTGAGAATGAATTAAAGAAACGCAGAATATGAAAATAAAATATCGGTTTACTTTTACAAGAAGAAAAGCTCGTATTGGAGTAAGAAAGATAACTTTTCGTTCGAGCTAATCGACGAATACGTTTGGCATCGTCGCTAATTGAGATGAAGGGCGATTGATAGAGAGATAACTGCCCGGAAATAAAGAAAAACGGCCGCCATTACGAGTTTTATAGACGCACATCGCGGGAGTACGTTTCCAGGAAATAACAGCCAGATTTAAAGGGATATGTTGGGAGATCCCATAGAGGGCAGCACTCGTTCAAAATTATTGGGCGGATATTACTGAATCCCTTCTTCCAAATTGTATTTTTTAGGGGATATGCGGTCTGCATGGGATTCAGGGGGATATCGAGGTTTCCGGATTGCCTCTCGGATGCTGCGGCTGCAGCTTAGCGGCAATTTCGTTCCGTAGCTATGAAAACCCCGGCGCGTAAAGTTAATTCATGCCGCTCCCATCATTTTCTCTTTCCCTCGCGTTTTTCTCTTTCGCAGTTTCTCGTGCGTAAATCGCATGGCTGAAGTGCAAGTATTTCTCGAAATGCACAGTTTCATCAGGAGGATGCAAAGGATTATAGAATACGCTTAATTTTGAGAAATATGTGATCGAATGAATAAAATGAGGTCATGAGTCAAAAAAGAGCTTTAATGAAAGAAAATTATAGAACCAATTTTAATTAAGATGGCGGCAAATAAATCCGTGTAATTTAAGATTACCTGTTTGAGAGAGAATTGTGGTAAATATAAATTAAATTGATTCCGTCCATCGTTCGTTCATTAAAATTATAACAAATTGAAGTTAAATTGATTGATTTGCCCTTTTATTCCTAAATTACCATATTAAAGGTATGATTGGATATCTCCATGTGCTGTTTAAAATCCACAAAGTAACTTCCTTTCAACATATTACCTCAATTTACTTAACCTTTTTATATTTGAATTCTTATTTCCGTTTTTAATCATATCATAGATTAATTGTACAAGGAAATTTCATATTCTTAATTTCGTTTGTAATAAAGATGAATATTTTTGTAATGCGTTTCAATGAGGGAAAATATTGATAAGAGTATGATTGAATATTTTATAATATTTTTAGTACATAGCCAATAGAATTTAATTTATTACATTATGAATCTTACAATAAATTTCTATGGTAAAATAGAGGTTCAAAGTTTATTGTAAAAATCAAAGAAATGTTGATACTTGTGGTTAAATTAAAAGATTAAAAAGTGATGATTTTCTTTAAATACATATAAAGGTCCATTGGGATCTAAAAAAGGGAAATATTTCAATTTTCACCAAATTTGCAGCAATGCTGAATTCCTGTATCGAATATGTTTAAGCAGCCATCTATTTTCCAACTCACCAAGGATTGTAAATAATGCGTTCTGTTTTGTATTATACATATTAAGCGAAAAATAATACTTCATTAATAGAATGTTATTAAAAGAGGTATTTGGCCCAATTTAGAGGTCCAAAATAGTGTTAAATTTGAATATAATCAGCATTTTAGGAAATAGCACGCACAGATGTACTCTTTCGATCAACATGCTATTTACGATTCGGTCCAAAGAGAGCACACGCATAGCTCCTAATTTCCGTTTTCCGTCAAAAATAAAACTCAGAAATCAACTGGTAATCGAATCCTGCCACAGCCACCTTCCTCTGGGATAAAAGTTTCAGAAATAACTTTTACGCTTCAGTTCCTGCGTCGAATCGGAAATATCTGGAATAAATTCATTTCGATGAATTTTCCTGACAAGCTCTCGTCTTTTGCACGCACGGAAATGGACAAACAGGAGCATAGGAGCTAATCATAGCAATATATTTGGAAATACCTTAGTCGATATCAAGCTATAAGCAATTAATTATCATTCTGCAGAGTAAACAATTAAACGAATTGGGATGTCTTTTAAAAAGTCGAATTTCGATATAAAATGAATGCATACCATATGCTACTACATTATCATCCTTTATTCAAAATATCTTCCGTTTAAGTATCTTAAGTTCATTGAAAACGGAATTTTATGATAAATGAAGAAGTTATTTTCGGTTTTAAAAAAATAACGAAGAACGTTCTACTTTTCAGATCTTTGCCATAATTAATATTTATGTGCTAAATATTACTGACGTGTATTATTTCATAAAAAATATTCCATTTCATCTTTCTCCGTATAATTTATATTCGCTCTCACTTTATACATTACCGCAAATATTTAGGAAGTAATCAGCAATGCTAAAATATTTTAGCCGTTTTCACAAGTCCACGAGATTTGGGTATTTTAATCAGAAAACAAGCAATAGATAATTACGTATAATTTCTATAAATCTGTGGAAGAACTTTAAATTTTCAGTCGTGGCCAAATAAAAGCCTTTAACTGACCTATGAGATAATCTTCACTCAAGATCCCGGGTTCCCAACGGATACAAAATTCCCCCCCCCCCTCTATTTGAATACGTCACATGATCACCTGTCGAGCTCTTTCACGTGAAATGCCACCAGAGAAAATAATCGTTCCACCCTCTTCCCGGCATGCATCAATCCAGAGGGAGTTTTGACAGCTAAAACAACAGCCGGTTGACGCATCAACAATCTGGCCAGCGATAGCTTTTCGGCCATCGGTCTCCAAGGGAAAGCACGGATTTCTCGAGAGCAAAACTTCGGTCATTTTTATCGAAAGAGAGCGAGATTTGAATGATATTTCATACATCTTAGCATCTAAAAAGGGATAGAACCCAGTTTCACTTGATTTCTATCATATTACACACCTCTATTAAAAGAGATGTTTAAGAATCCTTTACTACTTATTAATACTCCTCTAAAAAAGCCTGTTTATGTTGTTTTTCCTTTTTGATGTGTAGGTTATCAGTGGTTCACAAAAATGATATCTAATTAAAGATTATTCTGCGATTTATATTCCCTTCTCATGATAGAATAATATCTTTCGATGATACTTCATTAAAAAAGCTTAAATGAATCAATAAAAAGAATATCCATGAAGAACTTTCATCTTTATATTCTATGTTTCTTCATTTTTATTCTGGTAAACTTCCATCGAATAAAAGGAATCTTATAATTTTCTCATAATGGTCGGACGATGTAAAAAGTTCTAAAACAATCATTCTTTTTATTTTCGAAATATAATAGATAATCAAATGGAATTCGTTTCTTGTGATATCTTGTCAATCGTTTGCTCGTTTCCTTTTTGATATCAATCGAAAAAACTGATATTTTTGGAGCCCATTTATTAATCCGAAAATGGGAATCGGATTTTCGGAAAATTGCGTTTACAATACGATCTGAGAGCGGATTAACCGATCCAAATTACAGGCTTTCTAGAACAACGGACACAATCGAGAAGAAGGCATTATGGTCATCCCCCGGAGAGGATCCGCAGCTAGGATGCGGTTGCCTAGGGTACCTCTGTGGAAGGAGGCAGCGACTCCGCGTCCCACGGTCGTAAAGCACCGCGGTAACTGGCCATCCATTCAGCACCCTTGAACCCAAGGGACACCTTTTCCGGTGTGCGTTGCAACAGCCCACAACACTTCGCGCAGATAAGTCCGGCATACACACAAATCTCCCGTCTTTCCCCAAAGGGACGATCACTCTGCAGATTAGAATCGTGCTGTTACAAAGATCGCAATCGGCAGATAAAGAGCCTCCAAACAAACCGATGGTTATTTATTGGCGTCAAGTGCGTTACACAATTGGCGAGATTCTATCCAATGTTGCCCAATGTAACGGAATGTTCTCAACTCAATCATGCATTCCATTTCATGCGGTTGTTTACTTTTCATACTCGAAATACTCATCCACTTGATCATTTCCACGTTTAATAATATCTCAAATTTATTCAAACATTTGGGTACAAAATTAAAATAACTCGTGAGAGTCAAAATTCATCTTACTGTAATAAACCTCAGATAACTGTAATTATTTAAATATATCCCTTGATATTTACATCTGAGTGAACCGTATCAGTTTCACTTTTGACCTTAATAAAGATGTTATTATACACCCGAAAAGCATTTGTTGATTCAAGGGTTATATACCAATCATACTCCTATTCATGAAATATTCTTATTTTAGAAAAGGTAATTTTCACAAAAACAATGGTGACAGAAAAAGCTAAAAATTAGGAACAAGGATAACTATCTCTTAGATGTGACGATGGCCATATTCCGATGCGAAAGGAATGAGATTATCAGAGATGAGAAGGTCTGAGTCATCATTGCGATTCTCTCGCATGGAATTGACCACGACAGCACCACTCTGGATGATGGAATATGATGACATACTACACTTACGAACAGCCTTCTGCAGGATGAGCTTTCTACGTAAATACCAAAGGGATTACCTAACTGATGAAGACGTGGAGGGGAAGAGCATCGAAAAGCGATATGGCTACCCTCTCGATGGGAATCTTATTTCCTTGTCTATATTAGTCTTCTCAAGAAGTAGCTCCAGAGAGCCTTCGTCTCTATATTTTATTTCAAATATTTTGGAATATTTATTGTAAGGACTGAATCATAGTAACTCATCGATATATTTCTACCGTTTGATTCATTTGATCACCAATAACTAATCGATGTGAACTAATCTGAGATTTTGAAAACATTCCTAACAAAGATTAGAAAATTCAACAAAGAGATAGAACAGAACAAAGTTAACTAATGTTTTGGGATTGATGGTTAAATAAGGCATGAAAAAATATCACAAACAACTTTTATAAAATATTAATTATTACATTATTAATTAAGCTACATAATTTATAAAATATGTAGAATAAAATAATAAAAATACATACCTAAAAAATGATAAACAATATTTATCTATTTCTGAAAAGGATATTTACGACATAAAACGATACACAAGAAAATTGTTTTAAGCTTAACTGAGGGCTCGTTATGCTTGAAAAGAGTAAAGAATGATTTAAATTTAACATCAGGATCCTCCATCGCTTACGAAAATACAAACTCTCCAATTAGGAATTTTTGCATGCAGATGAGTGATCTACAGGATTCAGTGGAAAAATTAAAGTTTTTATTTCTGAAACCATTCGAATCCAATTCTGCCGACGCAATCCCTTGTCATTTACGCCCTCCAAAATAAAGCACGCTATGCTTCGTAACCAAGAATGAGCCCATCACTGTCTGCAATTACTCCAGTCATGCAACCAATGCATCATTTTCCTCCAATCATTTTGTGACACCGTTTCCACCTAAAATTTCAGATTACACTTCACTCTGTCATGCCTCGACCATCAAAAGGAAAAAAGAGAAATTCCTGAAATAATTCCTCCCTCTAATGAAAATGCAATAAATTTCATTGCCCGTGTATGACTCTTCAATGAAAAGAAATTTTTACAATGAATCTTTTATTTAGACTGATGTGAACTTTTATCGAATGAAAAGTTATCATTTCAACGATGAAATAGAGCTAACGTCATCATTTGACAATAAAATGTGCGCTTTACTAAAAAAATGAAATTTAAATATCTGTAAGATTGCCAAAGAGAATGTTTCCACGATATTAAAATAAAATTGATTAACAATTGATAGCAGTTGAATAATAGAGAAATTTTAAAAAAGCTGGAATATTTATATTTCTTTCATCATATATAGTGTTATTGAAGTTATAAATAGGAATAAGAATATATTTCTTTCTCCTCTATCATGTAAGTTTTATTTAATATAATTTCATAAAACTTCATTGAATTTGAAAACTTTTCGTCAAATAAGTGTTTATATCTATATAATACGTCGATAATTTTATAATGATTTAATCTTAAATTCAATGAACACAAACTAATAATAAATAACACATGATTACCAGAAACCAAGAAGAAATAACGAATCATAGTAAACGAAGTTGAATACAAATATGAGCTTTGATAAGAAAAAGGACAAAAACGTCTTTAATCGATATGTTCTGAATTATTCTGCAATTCTGCGCGAGATTGTGTTAAATCAGATGGTTATAATCCACTTCATTGAGAAATTAACAAGAGTACATTTGATATACTAATAAGTACGAACTTCTCAGAGCAGCTGATTGGTTTTTTCGATTTTTAACTTTAATTAGACAATAAACATCATGGAATATATAACCAGTTAAATCTTCTTTGGATCTAAAAATAATTAGCTATTTTTCTGGTTCCTCAAAGAGCAAAACTCATTGTCGAGACTAAATAATACAGAGGATTAAAAATCCGGAAGGAAAATCGCACGAAGGAAGGCCTTTCAATCTTTCTTAGAATGGATACCGCTTTTTTGCAATAAATTCACAAAGGGCTTACCCGCTCTTCATATCCGCTTTTACAAGAGGCTAAGACGGGACTTCATTACCGAGTTTCCGGCAAAAGGACGAATTAAAGGAAAAACGGTGGCGTTAATTGGATTCCATTTATAGAACGATTTGTGCCGACATAAAATTACAGCTGATTCATCAAATCCCATTACTGACATTAAGGGCCATATCGTAGGAGGTTTTTTCTTTTCCACCGCTCATTCTCGGTGACTCATTAACTGCATATTCACTAAAACTTAGATCTTATATATTTTTGAAATATTTCAGCGGATAATAATTCATATAAAAGCAGATCCTTTACGCAAGTAGCTCGTGTTTCCTGATTTTGGATACCAAAAATAGAAGACTAAATAATTTGAACATTTGATGAGTTGAGGATGTTAACGAACTAAGGAACGGATACATTTCGTGATGAGAAACAATTGCGAATATTTATTGAACAATTCAAACTCTCATAAGAACTCCCAAAAAATATTAGTAACTTTTAAATAAGCTGCTGATTTGCATTAGAAGAAAATATTTCATTGTAATATTCCTGACTTTTAAAGATAATACGGATCATTTTGGTAAAGCTGAAAATTAATTAATAAACCATTCCCACCTGGTTTAATTGAAACGGGTGATTATTAAAAAATATAAACTTAACTTACAATATTAAAAGGAGAAAACTAAAGAGTATAATTTTAGAAACAATAGCACACATTTTTAATTCGATGGATCTAAAAAAGCAATTGAAATAGTTGCTGGAATTGAGCAATGTTTTTTGGGATGCTGAAATGACTTATTTGAATTCAGGTATTGATATCAATATATTGTTGTTCCTTAAACAGGAAACCTTTAAGGAATAGAACATTCGTTGTGTATAACTTAGAAATAATGCGCGTAAATAAATTCAAATCGCTGTCATCACATTGCAATCTCCGTGCAACTGACTCTGATTCATGACCGAATTAAATATCAGAACAACCTACGATATGTCACATTGTGTATAAGAATGACTAAGTGTGCAATATTCCACCGACACTGCAATTCCTTTCACGAAATCTTTTCGTCGGAAATGATGCATTTATTTCCACGATGAAGTCGAAAAGAAAAAGTAGAGCCACATCCGAATAAAGATGCATAAACAGCTTCCTCACCCATTTTATCTTTCGAAATCAGTAAAATGCATCTTATTTTCGGCGTTTCTCAGCAAAGATGCATCCGAAGGACGATGAGTAACGGCCTTTCCAGTTGCCAAAAGCGTCCATTGTTTTAAGCGAATCAAAGTCGTCGGGAGAGATCACCACAATATCTCCTCCAGTACGCAGATCGTGAGCCACCCACGTCCTTTCCAAGTTGCTTTAGCTCATCATCTTTAAAGTATTTTCTTACTCTTACGTTACCATTCCATTCCTCAAGTATAACATTTCTCTGGAGACCCTCGAATAGAGGAAAGACGAACCCGAGGGAACTTCTTACCAGATAAGATGCGGGAATGGGGGCGTAGATGAAGGCACAAAAAAGGAAATAGGAAAAAACAAGCGAAAATTAAGGAATAGTTGGGCGTTTCTTCGCTAGGTTTAACAAACGAAAGAGGTGAAGAAGTGAGGGAAAAAACTCTTGGAAAAGTTTCCCTGAGAAAGTTTGCCACTTAAATGTTCGCTCGACCGCGATCCTTTCTTGTTTCAATGCGGAGTTAAAAATCGTACGTCTAAAAGTCTAATGCTTTTGATGAGGAATCGAAAGTAATCGATCATCAGCGATTTCCACAGCTCAACTTCTATTTTGAGAATATTCGGTCGTTGACAACGAGGGGTAAGTAATATTCTTAATTAAAATGGCATTTTAAAATATATTTAAAAGGGTATTTTACTATACTATTTAAACTATCCTTAATAATTAATTATTTTATGGATGGAATTAATTCCCTAGAAAAATTCACTTCACTTCAGATGAACTGAATTATGTTTAATTTTCAGTATAAATAGATAAAGCGTTTCAATAAATGACATTTGAATATCTCTCTTCATATCTTTTTGTAAAAAGCATATTGCCGAGAAACGATAAAATTGCTGCATAACCTTGACCAACTATTTGCAAAATATTATATATGTATTTGTTTGTTGATCTACATCTACATAAGTACCCTGCAAGCCGCCTTTCGGCGTGTGGCAGGGGGAAATATATCATTGATATATAATTGATAAGGAAATATATCAACTAAAATATACTTCTCTCAGATATTGAGGAATTGAAAGGTAGAGCATCGCTTTGGTGCAAAATTGCACAATAGTAAATAGGCTAACCTAATGGATGTGTAAGGAAGAGACAATAAGGAATAAGATGAAAGGAAACAGAAGGAATATGAAAAGGAAAAAAGGGGAAGAATCATCACTGCATTCCGTTGTCAAGTCACGTTCTTACGAAACGATTTCAAATCAGAAGAGAGGGTGAAAAGCAAGAAAGACTGAGAGAAATATGAAGAAAGGAAAAATGAAGATTGGTGATAGGAGAATATAAAGCGTAAATAATGCGGATGGAGTTGGAAATCGGAAGAGGAAAATCGGAAGTCATGAGGGGAAAGTCACTTATTTTATGAACATGTCGCTTATTTATGATAATATTATTTTAGAGGTAACTGAATACCTTTTTTATTATCTATTAAATATTGATACTTTCCCCATCTCTCTACTGTCTTATAACATAGACTTTTACATCTAAGCCACTTTATTCTTAACGAGAATCAGCGATCTTGTGAAATGTTTCAGATTAATATTAATTTACTGAATAAAAACATATTATATGAGTCATATTTTCGAGTAAAACTGCTGATATAAATGACATACTTATATTTACTAAAATTAGTAAGCATAACCTCATTTCTAGATTTACTTGAATATTGCAATGAAATTCAATAACATTCACTACAGTTTTACAGAATCAATTGAAACAGTTAAATTGAGTATTTTAATCCACATCCGAAATTATTTTAGAGTTAATATTTAGGTGCTATATTAGAATGATTTTAAATGAGTTTAGTAAGCATTTAATTAAATTACATCGAAATGTTTTCATTATTATAATTATTAATCAATTAATAATAATTCAGGAAGAATTTAGTATATTGAACGGGAAACGACGATTATGAAGAATTAATTATCATTATGGTTGAAATCGGAGAAACAAATGTTGCTATGAGTATTCAGGAAGAATAGAAACAAAGATCCCAATTTCATTCAAGATTTATAAAACTGAAATCTTGATGAGATAAGCTTCAACTAAGTATACTGTAATCAATTTATATAAAAGTTTTTTTCTTTGAATTTAAAATGTCTCCTATTTCTGAAAATGGAGAAACATCACATTCCTTGGCCATCCTAAATTTCCCTTCGTTCCGTTCTTCCACCTGCTCCCTGAATCATCAATTCCTTCCGTGTACTTCTTCTATCAATTTCCCTGTCTTTTGCATCGTTCGGCTGAGAACCAGAGGCGCGGAAATTTTAGAATAAAGGAAATGCAACGAAACTTGATTGATATTGTTGGAAGGGAACCGTTGTTATGAGATACGACGAACTGTGCACTAAATTATATCAGAAATCTTGTATTTCTTCCTGTCACTTCTCCCCTTTGCATTTCCTAATATATCGCCTCTCTATTCCCTTACCTAAGAGTCTCGCCCCACACTCGGCAGCAAAAACAGATATTCCATTTGAGACAACCTAGTTATTTTCCGTTTTTTGCCACTGTTACTTTTATTCTCTTTGCCATTATCAATACGCCTCAAACGCTGTCACGTAAAAACCCGAGATTTAAGGACAGCCTAAGGGATTGGGGAAATTTCGCGGCAGCAAAAAGAAAGGAGGCAAAAGAAGAAGAAATTTCGGCCATTTGTCTATCAGACTCCGAGACTCCTGCGTCTGCAATTACTCCGCGGGGGCAAGATAAAATAGATAACGCGTCAGTCGGCAAAAATAAAAACATTTCTGGAACAATTTCCGCACTCGAGAAGTACTTCTCTCGTTGATGGAATTCCCGGGAGTTTTGAGATAAAGAGGATTCCAATTTCTTAACAGATCCTCAAAACCCTTTACCACCAACAACAAATAACTAAATTAATTTCACGCTTAATCTTTCTTTGTTTTTCCGCTAGGAATCGTAGAGTTTGGCATTTTGTAATATATTTTGAGCATTCTCAGAAAGAAACAGAAAAGTGTTTTTTATCGTTTATGAAGACTGCCTCCTATCTCCTTTTTCTGCGTGATTTGCAGCAATAAGAAAATTCCGGAACGGAAAGATGTAATTCAGTCAGCAGTAAATCTTTGTGTTCTGAACCATCTTCTATTTTCTCCAAACGGATAGATTTTAGCACGATTCTTAAGATTTTGTTAATTTATGAAATATTGAACGAACGCCCTAAACCAACAATAAGTACTAAGAAGGCGAGTTGAGGAAGTTTATGACAGTTTATGAGAAAATATATACATGATTAAATTTAAAGTTAAATAAGTTAGAGAAAGTTAAAGCTAAATTTACAGTCAAACATTATCTGTGATTGATCATCAAAAGAATCATATAAAAGAATTGAAAAAGCATTTAGCAATTTAAGTGTATGCAAGCAGAAACTTAGAGTTACTAATTCAATGTTAGGGATAATTCAATCTATAAGTACTTCCTCATTCATTGAAAAGACGTCCGTAGTATTGAAGAAATCATTCACGAAGGTAAAGATGGTAGGATAATATTGATTTCCTTATCCTAATTGACATATATAAATTTCATAATCGACAATTAATATTAATATATTAATTGTCGATAATGAAATTAATATTAATATATAAAACTAAATATATATTTACTGTTGTTTAATTTAACTAATCTTGATTTCATTAAATTTATCATAGCCCACACTGGAGTCATATTCTCTCATTTCCTCCTTCTAAAAAGACGCATTAATTACACACCTCTCGAAACATCAAACGTTGCAGAGCACGATTTGGAAACCCCTTCAGGCAGAGATATTTCTGTATTAATGGCCAACCATATGGCCGACATCGCTATAGCACGTAGGAGCTAAAAATGGCAGAAATTAAAGTTGGTTAAATCGTGCAAATAAGGCCGCTGTTCCCTGCGGTGAAATTTGCATCCGAAAATGCCGAGACATAAAAAAAGGACGGAATAGCCGATGTGTTTCCCTCCCGAGAAATGCCTCCCAATTATTTTTTATCGTGGTGGATATAATTTGGGATCAAAGGAGGGGCGCAATGAAGAATCGAATATAAACGGGGCAGTTTTCGAGTGAAGCGCATTTGTCGTTTTTTTGAAAATGGGAGAGTTAATATGCGTCCATTTTCACGGTTGATGAAGGGAGAGCATTAAATAAAATCCGCCGCTTTTTATCCCAATTACTCATGAATATCCTTAAGAATTCAATGAAGTGATATGCAAATTTCCGTCTCCTAATATTTTCTTGGACTAAATGCACTGTTTATCGAAGGTGATCTAAACGAAATGGAGCTCTAATGTCATTAAAGTGATTTTCCATCAACAATTCAACGAAAAAATGCCTTTTAGATACTTTATCCGACCCTCTCAGATTATTTTTCAACGATAAATTTTAAATAAACATTTTCTTAATTTGAAGTATTAATCGACCTTATTTTGAGTAAATCACTTAACTTACTGTTTTGATGTATATAACGAGATAAAAGTAATTAGTGTAATCTATTTTGTCTCATTTGTATTTTTTGTAGTAATATGGATTCTTTAAAAGAGATTGCTGATCAGGAGTGGATAAGTTTCTTTTTATTATATTTGTACATACTATGCATCGTTACTGTCATTGACCAAAAAGTTCATGTGTTATTTCCCCAAATCGTATCGAATAATTTTGGGCAAAAAAGATAAAATTCGGCACCATTTTATGTACCAAAAATATTAAATTAAAAATGACTGCTTTGAAGTATAATATGTAAATGATCTGATTTACATCAATTATCTGTAAGTAAATGAATGACTCCTTCGATTAATCACTTTTTAGGATATGTTTCTGCTGAAGGACTTGCATTGGAGTATATTCTTATAATTTTGATAGACTGAACATTTTCTATTGTATAATAAAATGGTTGAATTACTGAACTGAATCTTTATTTTTTCTAAATTCAATAAACAATTAAAGTGAAAGCCATAAGAATGAGCTTAATTTTGGAAAGACGACATCAAGAGTGCCTTCTATGGATACATAGAAGAGTGGTGGTGAGGAGCAGTCCTTGGAAGATTAAAGATGCAAGGAGATAAAAAGGATGAGAGAACCCGATGAGTATAATCTGTACGAGAAATTATACCGAAGTAACGCTTCACACGCAGAAGGGGAATATAAAAAACGGAGAGGTTATAAAGTGGATGGAAAGAAGATGCTCTGATGTCGTAAAGGGCGGAAAATGAGTCGAATGCTTTGCATAGACAAAGAACATAAGCTCCAGTTAAGCATTGACGGTTCGCGAGAAAAATTTCCACCCTCCTTTGAATACGCTCCATTTTATGGACTTTTTTCATTAGGATCATCCTTTTTAAGATGTAACGCTCTCGTTAAGGAACTCGGGAAAATTGTTCAGAGCTTCAAGAGATAAAAAATGACAATAAGTTGAAGTGGGGATGATAATAAGATGGAAATATCCAGCTTCGTACTTTATTCGCTCCGTGCCATTGAATAAGTTTTCTTCCAGAGAAATAATTCAATCTGAAATGTCCAATCGTTAAACTTTCAACTCTACTAACTTTCATGAATAAAAACTACTGATGTTTATATTTTCATCACGAGTTTCTATCATGCACATTAAGAAGACCTACTCTGGTGCTGTTAATACATCTTGCATAAAATAAATTAGAGACAAGTGGTATTTTCAGCATTTAATACTTTTATGAAAATGGATTCATTTTTATATTGAATATATCTATTCTATTTGCTTTCTACTGAGATATTAATAACAAATTCAGATGTAAAAATCTGCAATAATAAGGGTAAATGATCCTTATTTAAAAATGTCTCTTTTATAAAATTTTATAGCGGTTAATAATAAACTAAGGCCATTAAAATAACTCTTCGACAAAAGCATCTCCCTCAGGGAAACGTCTCTCGAAGATATTCGAGACAAATCATCAAACTATCGGTAGAGCGATTGTACGCAACACCTTTCGATCGAATCGTTGAAAAACCAAAGGAGAAAAGGAAGGAGGGATAAAAGACCCCTCAGCAATGACCTCAGGAAGCCGTCTTGGTGGAGTCAGAAAATCGGAAAAGATGATTTGGGGATAAGAGGAAGAATCGGTGATTGGTGGTGGTTCGAGGCAGGGGACTGTGGAAGACTTTAAAAGCTGGACGTGCTCAAGGATCTTCCTTCCATCGCGTCATTCCCAAATCACTCTTTCCAATAAAAGAACGTTGAAATACTCACGATTTCCCCCTTCTGTCCGACACGTTTTCATTCCGCTGCTCCCTAATTCTTGCCTCCGACAGTTCCCTTTGTAGTTTATGCCTCCGCACAGATTAAAGAGGCTTTTAACATATGTCGTCGCATGGCTAAGAATGATTTTCAACGAGAAGGCATTCCTCAGCAGAATTTTGCACAAACTGAGCTCCTTATTCGATGAAAGTAAAGGAAGTTTCTCTCAAAAATGATACGGGGTTTGATTCCACAATAAAAATGTCCGAAGAATTTTATACTGTGTACATTAACCATAGATTATGGTGTCTACCTTTCACATAATTAAAACAGAAAAGTAATTGTACTATAATAATTTGCAATTCACAAACTGAATATTCTGCCAATCTGAAAATTAATCGTTCATGATTGTTAATTATACATATAAAACATTAGATGTATAAATATCTAATAATAAATAAAAGGTTAACTTTTAGGACATTTTTCAAAATAAAAATACAAAATTTTTATTGTAAAATTCGAAAAGTTTTGAAGGTGCATTCTTAAGAAAATGGTAAAATGTTGTCGTTTCTGAAGACTGAGAAATAAGTCAAATACTTCAAACTAAGATGATTAAACTAAAGATAGCTAAACATTTATAGTTTTTATTTTCCCTGCCTATATACCAAGAAAGCTTCCGTATGAAAAATATCGATGAGTGAGAAAACTGAGATTTTAGATAAGACGAATTTTGTGAACTATTAGGAGTTTTTTGTTAATATTCAGGTAATCTTAAGATAGTTATGAAACTATTTTTAGTTGAATAGTATAAGATTAAACGATAACAGCTGCAATTGCTTCAAATACAAGTGACGAGAGATATCTTTGGATGCAAAAGGAATTTTAAATTGTGTAACGAATGGGCTTCATTTCGTAAAGGAATGTTATGAAACTAAAGTGTCATTTATTCGCAGAAATGTTCACGAAGTTATTAAATTTAAGTATAAAGTATGGATTTCCTATCACACATGACTCGATCAAGCGAACTGATATTGCTGCTTCTTTCTTTGTAGAGCAAATGAGTAAAAGCGGCGCTCACAAAGGAATTGATGGCATAGAAAGTGAATCGCTGTCAGAAGATGACCGTTGTAATCGAGAGTGGAATGGGACGGTCGAATGGGTCAGCAAAGGGCGGCTAAGGGTGGACCCAAAAGTAGAACCAACAGCCCGTGCGTAATCTCAGAATTGTGGCCAGAATGAGATTACACAGAAGGCAGAGAAAAGAGTAATGGAGGTGTATAGAGAAGAGAATGACAAGTGGGTTGCCACGAAACACAAATGAGGTAAAGCGAGTGTAAGAGGAGGTGGACATAGAAAGGGGTTTTACGAGGGAACCAATCAAAGGGAAAGATTAAAATTGAAAACACGAGGGATTTGTCGGAGGAGAGCACAATCACAGCGCCACCGGTGGTGAATAAAACAAATGCTTTTTTTATTTTCTGACAGAAGGACAACAACGAGCAGGCAAAAGCATTTAAATTGCTCTCCGAGAGGGCTTTTTAAAACATCTGCCTGATTTATCGGCTGCACTTCGGAATGTTATCGTTTCGAGAAATGTAATTACATGTTTTCAATGCTCTTCTGCTCGAATCGAATGTGCTCCTTCTGTTTATTTTCCTTTGAGAATTGCTGAAAGGTGATAATGTAATGTGCACCATATTAGCGTAGAAAAATTATTCATTTTAATAATGCAGGCAATCACAGCAGGAATATCAATTTTAGTAGAAGAAATTCTCGAAAAAGCATCATAATTGTTCGATTTGATTAGTCAGCAGCTAATATCTTTGCCAAGATTGGATTCCTCAAATAATTTATTGCCAGAATATAAATGGAGGAATCGTTTTCTGCTTGCTCTACTGTTCTTTCATATTAAAATTATCCACAGACTTATCTTTTCCCATTCAAAAGGTAGTTTAGTTAGAAAAGGGTAAATATGAAGTAGTTGGGGTTGATATATACGATGGCCATAAATTCCATGGCAATGCCATAAATTGGTGATGGAGCAATTGGAAATGTTCCCCATATTTCTATTTTTATGTTTAGTTGTAAAAGTTCAGACAAGGGTCTTACGACCATTGATAAAGAAGGAAATGAGAAAAATAATGTGAGAAAATAATAGAAAATCACTTTTCATAGTACTCTTTTATTCGATCTTTACCTGTTCATTTTATTCAACTCTAGGAAAAATACAAGAAAATATAATTTTATAATAATTAGATTCCGATATTTAATATTCAAGTATTATTTTACCTAAGAATAATTAATTTTGAACTTCGTATCTTTCCTCGTATATTCAGCGATTTAAGATTTAAACCCATTTTATTATCTTCCTTAATGTTCCTATATGAACTCTAATAATATGCGTGCCCTATTTTTTCCAACGTAAGTTACTTACATATAATATTCATTACATGGACATATTCTTAATACTTTGTAATAAATACATATTTTTGGTGAACTATATCGGATTGAAAATGGAAGGCGATAATTTATAACCATGATCATGGTTTTTTTAGATTATCTCCAAATATGAGATGTTTTCGGTAAATTTGTTTGGAAAAGAGAGGGGGCGAGTCATTATATAAGAAAATACATATTCCAGTACCGATATGTGGTGAGGAAGGGATGGAGAGGTCACCCATGTAGAGAGGCTCGTTTGCCGCTGGACGAGACAATAGGCTCTAAAGCGTATTACGTTGTAAAGGTTGTTCCATGACATTTCAGCGGCATTTTTGTGCTCCTTTTATTTTCTCGACGCCACCAATGCTACACAGTCTCCGAGTGAAGGCATCAAACGCCAATCCGAAGAATTCGAGGCGCACAAAAGGGAATATAAAACTCCTTTGTTCCCTTAATTTGTTTGTGCCTTAACCTTCACTCTGATGTCTCCTCATAGGAGACCCGAATAATGCAGTGATATATCAAGATACGACCCAGAAAGAGTTACCAAGCGTAAAATTATTAATTTTGCTATATCTTGGGCGAGTTCACGGGTATAGAAGCACTTGCGTAGCTATAAAATGAGAGCTGGATTATAGAATGAATATCCTCTCCATGGATATGGATTTATTATTGATTTGAAGTTGTAATATTCTTAACGGTTATTTAAAATCGTAATGTTTACACGTTATCAAAATTGATAATATTCTGCAAAAATTACTTTCGCGTAATTCATTTTTGCATGTTTATTAGCGTAGAGTACGAGGTCCCTGTGATAGAAATTTAAAAATATAATCTCCAATAAAATTTCGATGTATAACGGGTATGATTATTCTTTTAATAACTTATATGATTGTGAGCACCGAAATCTTGATAAGATATCAGAGTTCTGTAATACTCTTTTCATTTATAATAGTACATGTATGATATACATTTATTTCTTTAATATGGAAAAAACATATGGAGGGAAAATGTAAAATTAGAGTTTCAGAATTTCATTACTGTACATAGATAAAACAGATATTGTTTCATATCATCAAAAGATAATTTAACCTCGATCACTCATCTAATTCTATTTCAAAACCAATTGCTGTAAATAATTTCTATTTGAAACTAAAAAAGTGTGAGTGAATCAAGCGAAATTTTGTTTCGTATTCAAACCATTACATTCTTAATGAGAAACGCAAGGTTAAAATTGGTAAGGTATTAATGGTTAATTTGTGAATTTAATCCTAATACAGAAAATGTGATTGGTAGTGAGAAGTCTTTCGATGATACGTAATAACTCTGAGATAATATCCTGCTGCTTTACAGTTTAATGTAATGCAATCCGTGGCAGCGGAACAAGTTTGGCAGAACCGTATTCGCTGCCAGTTGCTCGTTTCATTACGGTTCTATAGTCTGCTGGACGTTGTCTGACGTGAACTACAGAATGAGAGTTTTGCCCGAATGAGTTGAACAAAGAGGCCGTCACAGATGATGGCCAAAGCCACATTGTTTCAGCAGATGACCGAGTCCTTGATCGATTGGGATTTTGTTAGATTGGATTGCCCAAACAGTCTTTCAAACATCAGACAATACAATGAACAATCTCTAATCATTCTCATTTAGTTTATTGTGATTGTAGGTATTTTGTTGTTATATAAATTATATCGAATTCCACCTCAGGAATTGATAGGTTGAATAATTTCTGATATCGACATGGCTCTTTTTTGGTAATTTTTAATAATTACATAAAAATATTTCAAATGTCATAAATTGAGATATCTACTTTCATGCATTGCCTCTTTAATCAACTCTATTCAGAATTTCTTACATTGCAATTTTTTCCCTGCGAAGTTTTTTGCCATTTCCTATAGCGAACTTATTTATAATTCTTCAATTACATGCTTGTTGCTCATGTAATTGTTTTACAACAGTTTCGATAAGTTTTCGTGCGAGCAATTTAAAATAAGCCAACTCATCCTATTATCAATTCTACGATTATAACTCCCTCGATATTCTGTTTTACATCTATATTAACTGCCATTAAACTGCTGAGTGAAAGCAAGAACAAATATTAGCAATTCATTACCCTGAAAATAAAAAATGATAACAGAATTGCTTTATTATTTGAAATATACGTATATTCTGATTATTTCATATATCATAGTTTGAAAATCACAATTTCATAATTTTGAAAAATTAACTGAATATAATAAAGAGTGTAAATTAGTGAAATTTGATTTAAAAACGAATATTTACTCTTGTAATGATAAGTGTTTCCCCAAAAGAGTCATACGAAAGCAATGACTTTCTTCCACAGTCTATTCAGCATTACCCAATCTCGAGTAAATTTGCTTCCCAAGTTTCTTATTAAACGGTCACGTGATATCATTCAAGACAAGAAAACTTTCCTGAGTTAATCGCATGGCTTAATCGCTGTCCCCTTCGTCAGTGCCGCCATTCCAGGTATCCAATTTCTCTTTAAAAAATACCCTCTACGCTAAGAGTTCATCCCTCCTCCATCAATCGTTTCCAACACGGCGCCTAACTCCGTTACGAGAGACCCCTAACGAGTCCTTTGTTATCTGCTCTCTTGCCGAATCCGCATTTTGCTTGGGTCCCTTAAAAAGAAGGGGATTAAGAGGAGAGGCCGTGACTAAAATTGAAGGCGTTTTGGGGCTACGTATTTTGTACGGATGTTGCGTCGCCATGAAGAGCTCTGGATTGCTTTGGGGAAAGGATTCCTAAGACAGCTTGAAACTCATCGACAAATACTCTATTCTTTTACGAAGATGCTAGTCTAATATATATGAGATTTTTTATTGCAATAATATCGGTATTTAGGATGAATCTGATAACTATCGATTACGGTAAATTCACCATAAGAAGACTATGAGATCTCGTCGCTTACAATTGCATTATTAGAAACAGTAATATTTACTACGAAGCTGACTTACAGGGTCATAAATGAGGGAGGAGTTGCAGCTGTACTTCAACTCCCTAAAACTTACAATTTAGCTCTCATGAATTCTGAAATATTCGCGTATCCATGACTTTCGATAAAATGCTTCATAAATAATTAGTATCTTGAAAGACTTATCAAAAAAGCTTTTATGCCACAACATTACCTAATGGTAAAATACTATGTCTGTTGCAGATTCAGAAAAGTGTCAACAAAATTTTTTCTTATAGTACATGAGATGCAAGCAAATACTATACCAATTTACTCAGTAATAATCATAATAGTAATAAGTATACTTAGTTGTTTATAACTTATAAAGAGAAGTAATAACACGCAGAAGCTAATGAAAATTAATCAGCTTTACCAAAACATAATTTTCTAGAAGAAAACTACGTTTGGTAAGATCGGATTATTTACTATATTGAAAGCGTTTCCACTTATTTACTACACAGGGAAAGAGTAAGCACAATAAAAGAAATCGAGTGTTGGGTTAGGAACAGAAAGTTTTCTCTTTCTATACAAATTATTTTTTATGATATGAGATAAAATATTTATAGATAGATCTATAAAATAGATATTTATCATAAAAAATAATTTGTAATCTTGAAACAGAGTTTTTGAAATCAGAATTGGTCAAAATATCTTCCTTGGTTTGAGAGTTATTTATAAGTCCCTCTTAATGCCTCAGAGTACTCGGAAGGTTCTATTTTTAAGCGGGAGGTTGCTTTGAAATGCCGATTTTATTCCAATAATCAATATTGGAACATGGCATTCACATTCAGCATTTCCCCTTTTATCGGTGGTTTTTGAGGACAAAATGATACGAAAGGTATTTTTCTTTGAGGGATATTATAAATACATCAAACTCTGCTATTTTTTAGAAATGGAAGGGGACAAAGGTGTGCAAGGAAAGAGGGAGAAGGGTTATTTCTCAGGGAAATGTCAGAGTAAATGGAAAGATGTTATTTTGCATGATAAGGCTGATTACAAAGAGAAACAGAGCTATAAGGGAAGATAGGGAGAGTGAAAATTTGGCGAAGGAAAACGAAATTTCTGACGTCAACGAATTTTCTTTTACGTCACCACTGAGAGAAAATATTAGAGAATTTGGGCTGAGAGACTGAAAACCATGGTAGCAACTGATTACCCTGGCGTATCAAGGAGTCATTGTCAATTTCAGGTTCAATTGGGGATTTAATGAAATCAATTTCTTAACTCAAATTAACGCATATTAGCAGAAGCAAAGGATTTTTCTTGAACTGCAAGTAATCAAGGTCGTAATTCTCGCGCACGTCAATGAATTCATAGGATAAATCTTTTAATGCCCACTTCTGTGCCTTTCTGTGTATTACTGTAGAAGATAGAGAATCCGAGCTAGCCATCAAGTCTATGCATAAAGAAGATTGGTGTGGTGATATTAAGATTCTACATTGATGACAGTATGATTAACATTAAAGTTCTACAAAATTTATTTGGTGAATTGTACAAGCTAGCAATAATCTAATTTAAAAAATAGAGGGTAAAAACACATTTTAAATAAACAGGTTGATTTGCTTGTTGTAAGTTGATCTCTAGCTTCCAGAAGCATAAATAATTTACTAAATACGGGTCAGGGTGAGATTATAAATGATTCTTTTTAACGAAAATAGTTCGGAGAAATTTCTACGAAAAAGAAATTTATTATCAAGGAAGCTAATAAATATCCTCTGCGTAATCACAATAGGAATCTGTATATGTATATTTTTTGGACTATCCCACCATACAATGAATGTTTAAAAATTTTGATGGTTTCAGGAAAAATAACGAGCATATAACATTTAAAATTAGCTCCAACGTAAATCATTTTTTAAACTTTCATTTTCTCTTACTTTGGTCTTGTAACTTTAGGATATTATACATTATAAGACGCTCTAGTGAAAAATATTGAACTATAGAACACAAAATTAGTTAAGCAGCTTGAGTTGGATATGCGTGTTATGTTCCAACGAATAGGTGCCCTAAAATGACTTACAACTGAGCGCAAACAACATAAGTACAATCCATGCGAAGGGAAATTTCGAAGTGATGCGATTATGGGAACAGTAAATGTAACGAGACGGTAATTATTTGAGGGTTGCACAATGGCAATTAGTGGAGCAAAAGGGGAAGAGAAGTTCAAAGGAAGATAATAGTACAGCAAATTGTCATTTCTCTCATTAAAAGATAGTACTTTCCGTAAGCTCATGTGTGTGAGATGAATAAAATGATATAATTATCTCGAAGAGCAGAGAAGAATTTGATGGGAAAGTGTAATGAGGAAGGAAATTCTGAAATAAATATCTCTTAACCTGAAGAGGACGTAATCGAATTTCTAGATTTAATTCCTTTATACCATCGAGATGGAGCAATCCAATTAAACTCTAGTGTATTTTGGCAGAGTCTAATATAATATATATAATAATGGCAGAACCAATCACTCGTTTAAAAATACAACCCCCCCGCAAAGAATAGGTATAAAAAATTTACTTTTCTAATTATAACTACAGACTAGTAGAATACCCTTTCTGCAAAAGTATTCACTCCCGAACAACTGTGCATTCGTTTAAGGCGAGAGAATGACAAACAGAGAAACATCCCAGTGCAGTAATCATTGCATTGTGAGGACCCCTAGAGTTAGTGTTCTGATGGTAATTTAATAGTGGGATTTAATGTATGTAGCAACATTTATGTTTAATTGCGCTAAACCCTTGCCATTGGAACATTGTCTCAATCGCAATAGTTTTTTAATGATAATAAGTGAATTCAGATTAAGATTTTTAACTATGCAGTTAATGACTTAAAAAGTAGGGAAAGGTACAATATTTCTATTTCTACTGAGGCAGTTGGTAGATCTCTTTAGTAAGCCAATTTTCCTCCCACACCATATACATAACTCATATGATCATCCTTATGTTAAACATTAAATCTTTTCAGAAACCGTGACTTAGATAGAAGTTCTTATTAAGTATATATATTCAGCTGCAGAAAATACATATCATTAGTTCAGTACTTTTCCATGAAAATTATATGTCCGCATTTTTCAGTTTTGATGAGATCCATTTTTTAGAATTAAAATGAATATTACAGTTTTTTCCTCCTAATTTTATCAACATAAAAACCGCAATTTCTTATAATATAAATTCACACAGTGATTTACAGTCTGAATCCCCATTAGTTCTTCATCTGACGTTATCTTAAAGAAAAGGAAACGTTTATGAGGAAAGGCCCTTAAATCCATTTGTTAAATGCTCTTTTACAGCAATGCAGCACAAATTAACTTTAGGACTAATGTGCTTTCAAAAAAACGTTAGGATATTACAAACGTTCGCGAGTCACGTGATCAAAACATACACCGCTATTCGAAAACCAAAACCGCGCCCCCATACGAAGTCGCAACAATTATTAATCATCTCTCCCGAAAAAAGGCGGAAGAATGGAATAAATACAGAACTCTATATCTACACTCCCCATTATTTTCTTGGAAGTGGTGCGAGGGATAAATTCTGGCTCACGGAAGGCAAAGAATTTATTTTTCAGGAATCCCAGCAGAGAAATATGGTAGAGAGCGTAGATGGAGGATTGGAAGATTCAAGGAAGAATCATTAAAACATTCTACTGAAGTATTAAGGGGAACCATTGAAAACAGAGAAAGGGAGATGGTAATCAATTTAAATATCATATTAAAGATCAATGAATATCTATAACCATCGATGGATATAAAATCAACCTAAGGATTAGTTTATGAGTAGGATTTCGGAAATGTAGGAATAAGAGTTCGAGCTGAAACAGCTCAGAGACAGAACAGAGCCTCGAATCTTCTTTATCTTGGAAATTTATATAATATTAATGTAATTGTAAAATTTCGATGACCATTATTTAACTATATTATATTGAGTTGAAAATTATGATATATTTAAATTTAGATTATGAATATATGAATAATTAATAAACACTTTTCTCCATAATTCCATTTCAGTTTTATTCCCCATCAAATTCTTTCCAATCCAAATTACGAATCAAATTCAAAATACATCAAAAATTAAGAAAAAATGTAAAATTCTGCATTTATTGATCGTAGTTTTCAGCTTATTCATCAGCTAACGAGGCTATAATAAGTTACTTCTTACGTACAGATGGATGTTAAATTTTAATCAAGTTATATGATATACTATTGTATGGGATTCGTTTCTAGGAACTATCGTTCATAGAGTTAGATACTCTTCCATTTATACTGTTCTTTTCCTTCCTAAGTGTGAGAGGGGGGTTGGCGTTTTGGGGAGCAATATTAGAACAGCAGCCGAGAGTAGAGAATCATTTCCAGAAAATCATTGCGAGAAGACGAGGATGGGCAATGTGGAAGACAAAAGATTTGAGAGTAAGAATCTCGGTTAAAACCAGAGATAGAAAAACCTCGCACCTTGAAATCCCTTCTTTATCTTCCAAATTATTCTCCTTCCATTCCCACATCCATCGCCAAATAATTCAATCCAAGGTTTTGCTCCCCTCTCAATCTGTTCTCATCTCTTCCTAACTTAGACAATTCCAAACTGAAGATCGTTTCAATGGAATTGAGGAATGTGGAAGATGAAGGAAGTGTAGTGTGTGACTTGAAACATCATTCAAAGAATCCAACTATAAGAGATATTTCCTATGGTTCTGAGGGTATTCATATTTTTCCTTCATAAATTTGTGATAATCATTAACATATATATGATAATTTAATTTAAAAAGCTTTAGTATAGAATATAAAAAACAAGGAAGACACCAAAACCCAGTTATTCTTATATTATCACCTTAAATTTTTCACATATAAATCATTATCATGTACTAAATATATTTAAAAAATATACATTTTATTATGTATTATAAATCATTAACGCACCTTTACGAATGGTAGTGTGTATATAAATTAATAAATCAACACTAAAACTCAGTGAAAAACTGTTCAGAGTAAGGGTCCTTACCATAATCATTACTATGATATTAGTCCATCAAATATTCAATATGACATCAGTCCGTTTCAAATTAAATAATTCCACCAGTGGACGATTTCTATCATGGAAGCTAATTGTACAATCATAGAAAACCATTAATTCAAGATTATTCTTATAGATTGAATTGCTGATCCAGAAAGAAGTATAGACAGGTAAGAATAGAAAAATCAATCGATCATCCATCGAAGTAAGTTTTGCACAGATAAATTTTAATGCACCTTTAGCTGCGAAGGAACGCAGTGAAGCAGATGAAAGACACGCAGAGGGAATCTCACTGAGAAAGGCACGTGATCGGAGTAGAGAAAACCCTTCAAGAGGAGGGACTAACGAACTTTGGTTTTGTGAAGGAGATATATGGAGGAAAGCGACAGATGAAAATGAATTACTCGGAGAAATACTCTTTGGAAATAGGAAAACTATGACGTTGCAAGACTGGGTTATTATTGTGATATTATTAGATATCTTAACACAAAAAAAGTTACGGATTTACTCGCTCTTAATTTATTTCAATTAATATTATTAACTGTTACTTTATAATTACTCTTTGAGTCAACATTTTACATTTACACACTGGTTTTTCATATATTTATTTATCGTGCGCATATAATTGTATGTCATTGATGATAAATCCCCCTTTTAAATTTAAATTGACTGATTATTTCCTCAATAAATTGAATAAGTCATCTTCATCAAAAGCTTATAAACTTGAATATATTTAATACGAAATTTTAATATTTTGGAAATTGATATTTATTTTTAAAGCTGAAATATTTTATTCATAAACTTTTATTTAATTAATTCTCTACAAATTATAAATCCTAGTCTGCTGAACGTTCAGCATTTGACGTTATGGATGACTTTTCAATCGAAGTATGAAATTGCTCCTCCTTATTCTTTTCATTACATAGCTCTAGTATTATAATTGAACAGACTGCAAAAGAAGAGGATGTTTCTAAAAGAGGAAATATAACGAAGGAGAAAGAGAGAAGGAAAGAATAAATGGAGGTAAGGAAGTAATGAATGAAAGGATAAGAAGTGAGTTGATGAAGCAAGAAGGTGGAGAAGTGGAGGGGTTGAAATGAGCGTCTGAAGGACTTTGGACGGTTCATCGGGAAAAGGGTAGGAAACGCATGAACGAAAGAAGTACAAGGAGTGGAAGGAATGGTAAAAATCAACGCGGGAGAGGGAATCTGCTCTAACATCCAGGAAGGGATGAAGGGGAAGGCAACGCGTGGCCAAAGCTGTTGCTAACTGTTGCTCCAGGCAACCCTCAGATGCCAGAGGGTCGCTTCCCTTATCCCCTTCTACAGTGCCATCGATTTTTAGCACTATTCTCTGTCAAATATCCGATATGAAGTCATGTTCAAAAATTGCATTTTGCAGCCAAGAAGAACAATATGATGTCTATGACACCTTACTCTCTGAATTAAAGATCATCTTTTCTATTTTATTTTCCTATTTGTACAATATAGTACGTTATAGGACTTTCAGAGACTTTTTCGTTATTTAGCCTATTATAGTTTCCATGTAGATATTTTCCTTGCCTAAGTAGATATTGATTCTTCGTGATTCAATCGTCAATCTAACGTGAAAATCATACTTTTTGTTTTTTTATTACATCAAAACTATTAATTTTGTGAATAGGAATTTAAAAATTTTTATGACATTTAAATATTTCACAAGCCAATTGATTTTTGAGTTTTTAATTTTTGACAAGTTTTCTACCGTCCAAAGATAAGATTGAGGAAATAGTGAATGTTCAATCTTGTGGTAAAATTACTATAATCATTTACTTCCTAGTCTTCGGACGCGTGCTTAGAACGTGCGGGGTCAAACCTTCAATGCCCTTCCATTCACGAGTGACGGGCGGATGCTATGAAAGGCCATGTCAGCGGGGTGCGCGGGATCGGTCCCTGCTATCATCTTAGCTTTTAATTTTGACCCTCTATGCGAGTTATACTTTTTCATTTCAGATGCCTTGAATATGATTAAAACATCTGAAACAGATGCGTCCGAGATTTTGAAATGCCGGGATGAGTGTGATGAACAGGGATTGAGGATGATGGAAAAGGACTGGACAGAAGATATATGAAAAAAATATGGAACATTTTAAACAAATCAACTATCTTAGTAATTATATCAATTAATTATCTTTATGATTCCTTATAAAAAAATTGATGATTACATTAGTCGTAATTGTTATGAGAATTAACTCTGGGAAACACCTTGATTTTATGTTCATAACTTACTCATAACTACATGTAAATTAATTATTTTAACATTATTGATGATTAAAGGTATTGGTTATATATTTCTTTATCAATATAATATTAAAATCAGGCTTTCAAAAATTATTGAATGTCTTTATAGTTCTTAATGATAATTATATAAGAATTATGAGAATGGAACAATTTTTTAAGCTATGATTGTTTTCTCAATTGAAGGAATGGATATAAATCCATCCAATTTATTGTTAATTTTACTTTAGTCTATGAATCTATTTACTGTTACTTCTTCGACTTCCAATTGATGAAGACAGTTATTGTCGCAATGACGTGACAAATTACTTTTTGAAAATTCCAAGAGTAGAGTTAATACTTATGATGATCATTCATTATAAACTTAGTCATTCATAATTATGGAAAAAGACATCCTTCCTGTACAATTTTATCAACGAGGAAACTATTTTAAATGCACAAAAAGGTAGTCATTCAACAGAATTTCAACAAGAGTCAATTATAAAACTTAATGAGATGAACATTTTTACCATTTGGAGCAAAAAATCATTATAGTTCTCAATTTGAAAATGCATATGAACAATATTTTTTTCGAATATATTTCTACGATAGGAAAGATTAAACGGAAGTTCTATAAAAATATACATAATGTGGAAACTGTGAAGGATACAAAGGAACTGAGTTCCGTAAAACAGAAAAGAGCAGCAAAACTCACAGAGATCTCAGATGACGAAATGCAACTCTATTTGCAAAAAAAAAAGAAATCGAGCGAGAGATCCTTTAAGAGGAACTATTCCAAGAGAATCCTTCATCAGCATCGTCAAACAGCCTTTCCAGCCCCTATATGAATATCCCGGAAGCACCCTCTTCTCCCCAATACTTTGAAGAAAGTCCCTCTTAGAGACACCCTTTCGCAATTTCAAATCGGGAGAGTGGTGATGCGGAATGAAAGGTGCTTCTTAAATAACTAGCGCTCTCTCGCGGTCTCAGGATTAATGAGATTCTCACGCCGAATTAAAGTTACTCATCTCCGCATACAATCACAGAGTCGGCTTATTAATAATTTATGAATCTCCGCTCACTCGAGTTTTCAGGGTTCGAGATTAGGTAACGGAGTTTGACAAAATAAAATGGCTCGCATTCGCCGATTCTTTCAAGTGACTTAAATTTAAAAATAGAAATAAATATCGTTCAAATACAAATAATTTTCTTAGGATTATTTTTAATAAAGAATGACTCTTTAACACTAATCACAGAAGATAATTTGGGATCCACACTTTTGTATAACATGCACTATAAATAGTACAAATTTGAACCAAATATTTTCTATAATAATAGTTTTAGAAAGTTTCATAAAGTTAAAAACAGATTCGAGTTACAACCAAGTCCCTTCATTGGTATCTCTTTCTCGCAAAATCCCTCATCGGTGGGGAATAAATGCTTATGGTGCACCCTGAGGCATCTTCTCTGCAAAGAGGGTGAAAAAATTGGAGATCTCTCTCAGAAAACTCCTCAGAAGTGCAAAAGATTGTGAAGGAGTATTCTATCGGCTTCCGAATGTTCTTCATTTGCTCCTATTCCCCCTCCATTTTAACGCGCGAAAAGAATTACCCCAAAACGAGGGAGACCTTGAAAAAAGGCAGGAGAAATATGGGCGCACATACTCTAAGTTTGGAATGGGCGATCATTCAGGATTATCGGCTTTGGAAATAGCATCAACCCCCATTTAAGAGAACGAATATATTTCACGATCGAAAGTTGCGTCGGAAGATTTTTTTTATTAAGCCCAGCTTAAGCTCTTTTAAAAAGCTCAGATGCTGGGTGAAGAATGGAGATTTTATTTTCAATGGATGCGAGCTGGATTGCTAGGAAATTGAACCCTAGACAAAGGAGAGATACCCAGAGTAATAAATCTGTACTTTCAAACGAATCTATTCTCAGAAAATAGATTACGGATTGTGGTAAATCATCTACGGGTAAATTAACCTTCTCTATATGAATGCCTTGCTAGATTTATTCGTATGCTGAGCACTTCAACACTTGCTTCAGCATCTATTGGAGAAAAGAAAGGGCTTTACGTTAATTACTTATTATGAGTTTCCATGGCAATTTTAAGAAATGAAGTTTTGATTATTTCGATTGGTTTGAAAAGCATTGCTTAACTAAAGTTAAGAATGTTCATTATCTTCAAAAAGGAACGCGAGAGTGACCGCCTCTTTCAGATTATAAATGAGTTTTTAATATTTTTCTTTCCACAGATAAAGTAATACAGATCTGATTTTTATTTTTCTATCTTAATAGATACGATGATCGCTCCTTTTCAGGGTAATTATGAATAGTTGGAATGCTTTCGAGAACGAACGTTCTTAAAATGGCTCAAATATATCTAAAAAGATCGCCAAAAATTTTACGAGATTCTGAATAAATTAAATTTGCAGAAACCAGTGTAGTAAGAAATCTAAGATTAATGTAAGTTCTAAAAATATTTGCAGAGTCGTGCATTGGCTCCGATAGAATAAAAGTATAATGCAAAGCTATTCTTCGCCAGAATTCTCACACTGCACAACACCTCCAAAGGTATCTTCTTTACGAGAGAGAGAAATAGAGAGATGAAAAGGAGTAGCTCCCTCATTTCAGGAGTCACAAAGGGTGGGTAAGGAGACAGACCTTTTAGGATTCTTCCTCCCCTTTGCCACCTCCAAAATGACACCCCATCCCATTACGACCCCCGGGCCAAACATCCATCCCCAAAAACGCCAATCCCCTCCAGCTAACCCAGTCCATCACCATAAGAGCGATTCTTACCTCAAACTGTGGGATCGGAGACGATCAGCATCAATCTCACGACCCCTATGGATCCCCCATCTATTTCGCACACTGCCTCCATGCATCCTCAAATATTTCCAGATAGGATAGCAGGTGATGGAGTGGGATTTTCGGCGGGGATGACCCTAGGAAAGTCTGTGTAAAAAAGGATTGCGAAAGAGAAATTAGAGAGGTCGAAATGAACACTCACGAATAAATGAACTTAAAGTTACTTGTTTAAATTGGAAGAATGGAACATAAAAAGTTTTGCTGAAACAAAAATTGAAAAATCATTTAAAAGATTGATAACGTGTTACCCATTTCTGTAATTTAAATTAATTAAAAGAATGCCAATAATATCTTTGTTAAAATTATTTAAAACCTTAATTGAATTATAAATAATGAATGCAATAATGTTTGAAATAACGGACCAGGAAGTCGGAGTTTCGCCAAAAGGAAAGGGATGTCTTATCTCAAAATTTAAACACCCAGTAGATGTAAATTATATTTTTTAAATTTGGTAATGCTGCTATTCTATCTAATTTTGATTTCTAACCGATGGCAAGCGATAACTTGTATCGTTTTTTAAGGATAAGGTTATGTTAGCTTCTCTCTCATGCGTTTCAAAACCCTTGAATAATCTCTTGAGAAATCCAAAGACATGATGTCATTAAATTTTCTAATTGTTTATTTTTTATCATCAGTTTTCTTTCAATATATGATATTTTTAGGTCACTGAATGGAGGAAGTATATTTTGAAGTCAAAAAATATTTAAAGTTTATTATGAATTTGCATAGAATCAACTGAAAATAATACCCGTGTCTTTTACTTTAAACTATAAAGTTTTTAGGCTTTTTTGAATTAATGTGACGTTGCTATACAAACCTCTTTTCCTTCTAAATAATATCTAAAGGTTCAAAAATAAAAGAGAATAGAAAACTCTGAGGATAAGATACACAATCGCCAATTGATCGAGATGACAACAGATATCTATTCACAAAAAGGGAAGATGCACCACAATAAGGAAAGATATCATCGATCGGTGGAGGGAAAACACCTCAGAATTCCATCAGTCCAAAGCCCTAATGACACTTAAACGATGGAGGGAGCACCATCATCAAGGAGGGACAAAAGAGAGGGATAGAAAGAAAATGAGACGAGAAGAAAATGAGATTTGAGTTGGATAGCGAGAGTATCAATATCACCACGTGAGGTTTACCTTATCACCAAATCGCCTCATCCTCACCCAAGAGTTTGACAGAATCCCTTTAAGAATACTCGTTTATGCGGATTTTTAATGGAATAATTTACTTGATCAACACGCTTGAGGAAATTATGAGACCACTCTTGTGAAAAGTAGTTCAAGTATTACACTTCTCAAATACTTTAAGCAGTAAACTACTTCAAACATCTAACATTAATAAGTTTAAGTAGTTTGAGTGCACAATTGTAATTACACCTCGATTCCTACTTTTCAGAAAAGTTTGGAGAAAGATAAACTATAAAACTATTTATAAATTCTCGAAAGTTTTTATGCTATCGAGTGATTCATTCTGGAATTATCAAAACCCCTTGCAATTCATTCCCGCTCTGTCTTCATCACCTCAGTCTAATGTTCAAAGTTATTCTCCGGAGGATGGCAATCGATTGAGCTAATGAGGGTCCCTACAACGGAGTGAGAACAGAGTGCTCTTTGATAAGCATTTGCATGTGGGAGAGACGAAATACAAGAATAATATTGTGATATATGGTACAATAGACTCGGCCAAATACGCTTACCGTCTTTTTTGATAACCCAACAGTCATCACTAATCACACTTATTATTTTAAAATTTATTGCCCATAGTTTCTCTCGAATTTTCGAAGGAGCATTTTTAAAAACACATTTCATAAACAAGGGCTATATAAATACTATCCATATTCTTTATTTTTAGAACTTTTCATCCACTAAATTCATGTATTCTTACCAGTATTTCTTTATTCCCTTTACTCTTTATTCAAATCTATTGGTTATGAAACAGAACGGATTTTTTCTTAAGTATTCTAGATCTATATTTTATACTTATATATAAACTTCTGATGTACAATCTAGTTCATTTGAACCATAAAATTTTTTTTAAAAACTTTTATATACTTGCAGTTTTACAAGCCTGTAAGAAATAATGACATATTTTATTAAATGCCGCCTTTAACCTCTAAACTTCATTCCTGATCGGCAGTAAATAAATATAGATAAAATATCAACCTTTTTAACTAACTTCATTACTTCTAACGCAAAATTTTATGATCGTGGATCAACCTCAGATATTAATACCAATTAAATTTTTTTTATTCGCGAATATATTAAAAACATCCGATCTCTCAAAATTTTCTTTTTTTCTCAATCTTTCATTCGTATTTTTTTTAAGCGTTAAGAGCTGTTTCCTCTTTAAAATTCAATGTTTCCCCTACCTTCATCTCCTTTACCTCCATCCTCGTGGCCATCCTACCTACTTTCAAGGCTCTAAGCGTCTTTATGCCGCCAAGTGTAAAAGATTTATGTCGCTTTGTTTCGTCTACACCCACGGCCTATTGAATTCCCCTGTGATTAAGGTGAATTGGGGTTTATAGGATCCTAGGGTTCCTTGTTATGAAAGCGGTAATTCCCTCGCGTCTATGTTTGTGCAGGAGAATCGCTGGGGACGAAGGGAAGATGATTTGGTTACAGTTTCTGATGAGATGTGTTGGCACGATTGCAGACATGAATGCGGAAGGTTCTTTAGTTAATTCATTGGAAATCATGAAATTACAGCGATGTTCATTTTGCGGATAATCTTTGAAATGGGGAAACTTCGATCCATGCATTGCAGTTTGAAAAAAGAAATGACATTGTTGGCCCCAGTAAAGGATTTAAAACCATAATGATGCACACTAAGTAATAGCTGCTCATGATATTTTTAAAGTATAAATTAAAGCAAAATCTACTTGATAGAATGTACGAATGTAAAAAATTGTTGAAATAAAATTAATTATCACTACTTTGTCTGGGTACTACGTAAACACCTTTTCAGCTTAAGCGTTTCATAATTGCTAGAAAGTCATATAACTAATATAAAGAATTATATGTGTACATATTCATATATAAAAATTAGTCTAAAATATAATGGTGAGGAAATTCTGGTCTCGTTCCCTAATATCTGGGAAGAGTAGAATCTAATGTTGTGTATTTATATTCCTGGGGATAGACGCATGCGCACGGTGGATTTAAGAAATGTCCCTCCACTAAGGACCCTTTCATCCCTAAATCTCCCTGAAACCACTCGCCTATTTCGCTTCATGCAGACTTGTGGTTCACGCTCAATATACAAATTACGCCGAAACACATCCTCCCTTTAATGAACTAATAGAGCTCATTAGGGTGTTCCCCTCTGTTGAAATTCCAGAGTACGTCTTGCAAACGGATCAAATGATGCCAACGCGTATAGAGAGGTTAATGGGTATGACGTCAGCCGCATCTTCTCAATGAAAAAGAGGATTAAGGCCTCTATCTAAATTTCTCCTTTCATGTGTCGTGGAATAAATGCATGTTGATGATGAAGAATTGCGACACATTGAGCTCCATTCATTTATTGGTCTAAGTAATTGTAAAATCTGTCTTGTGTGCAATCAATAGATAAAAGTATAATTTGAAGGAAAATAAAATATTACAGAAAGCTCGAGTTGATCAAGTATGATAAAGTCAAAAACGGAAATTCAAAAATAATAAAAAATCCTAATAATTTAATAAATTAAAAACAGAAGATATTGATTACAGAATATTAAAAGAAAATAATGCTGAGTATATAGACGACAATAAATAAATAAAATATGATGTCATCTTCAAAGAAATCATCAAATACTTCAAATGAATTTTTAGTTAATCATTCTGTAAATGTATTGATGGACCTTAATTAAGGTTTGATGGTAAATAATTTTCTATCAGAAGTCATTTCTCTTTTTTAAATAAAAATTTGCTATATCTTATTCTTTCCAGCTAAAAGATGAATGATTTATTTATTAGCATTAGTCATTTTTCAATTTTGAGTTTATTATTAATTACTTTGAGTTACTAAATAATCTAAATATCATTTTTACTCTCTCTTTTCTTTCTTCTTTTTTATAAACCTTTAAAAGAGGAAAAATAGTTCATTACACCTGCTGATTCATGAGATAATCATCATGCCATAATAGGAGAACTACTCACTAGTCTCCTGAATTTTTTTCGACATGAGTGTTATTTTTAACCGTAAAATGCATCTGTGGAGTATAATAAATCCATCTCAACGAGCGTTTTCTCGTTTCAAGACCTTATATAATTTCACGTGCAATTTGAGCCCGTGGAGCTTTTCATGGACGTCATGCTTCACCGCGAAACATTTCAGGCGATGTTTCAAATTTCATTTAACGCGAACATCTAGACAAACGAGTATTCAGAAAAAAGCGAATTGCCTCAGTGGAATGAAACTCCCTAACAACAATTTACTTCGGAAAAAAATGCTTATTAAAAGGTACCGGAAGACAATTGCAAACGGATATCTAGATGGAAACGTACAAACAAGCAACAAAGTGACACGGCTGAGGTGGAAGTTGACATGGGAAGCACTGAAAAAAAAGAGGATAGCATGGCGAGAAACCGTAGGAGGGCGCTATAAATTTGAACCAGCGTACGTGGGGTTTTCCAAGAGCCGGTATGACGCGCGTGGCTGCAGATACGTTCGGAAAAGAACAAAAAAGAATCGGTAGTTGTATATTTTATCGTAGGGGCGTGGGATGGAGGATGGGAGATGGCAAAGTTTAGTGAGGAAGGGTGAGCGTAATAAAAAACAGAGCAGGAAGTTTTTTCCCTCGTAGATAAGAGTTGAGTTCGGGAGGACTGTTATCTGAGACTCCCATTCATCAGCATGGGATAGAATACTGCTTGGAATGAGGAAGAGGCAAGAAATTTAAAGAATTTCGGGAAGAGCATTCCTCAGAAGGATGTAAAAGTGGAATTTATGACAGGTCTTTTAAGAGCAGCTAAAATTATGTTTCGTCGACTTTTAAAAATTTATATTACAAATATTTGCGTAACAAACTTGTAATACAGGTATACTGAAATACATTATCGCATCAAATAATTGATGTACTCTATGTGAATTTATTTCATTGAACGTGTCAAGAGGGGAATAATTCAAACTGATTCCTAATAAATAATGAAAGATGTGGACCAAATGGTCGTATATGAAATCAAGATAATTTAAATAATTCTAGAAAATGATATACTTAAAGAATCCGAATATCAGTGATTTATTCAACTTTTGAGTCTCGAATATGTTTAATATTATATAATTTATCCTCTTTCATAATTATAAAAATAGAATTTTTTCTATAAATCTACTTGAATCAGGTTCCTTCTTCATTACAGTAATTTCATTAATGAGTAATGATGATATATTGATGGAAAATAATGAAGGTATAGATGATTAAATCTATTTATGATAAGAAAAAGATATTGAGAAGCGGTGAAAAGTAAAATACTCGAATAGCAGAGAGAAATATATGAAAGAAAATTATATGAGATAATCAGAAGTAACTAGAGAAGTGTATTGAAGGATGTGAATGTGCAAAGAGTTGGGCATCAAAGAAGGATACGGAAGAGCTCCATGAGAATATTGGAAGAGAGCGGGAAATGAATCGACGGGAAGGCGACATTGATTCCGATTCGTGTAATGAAAGGGGATCTTCGGAAGATAGTGATCAATGAAGAGAAAAGCAGCAGAATGAAACCATAGCTGGAGTATTTTTAAGTACGTCTTGAATACATATCCATCTCACTTTTTTAGAGACTCCCTGTCATCTTCGTCTGATATTCATTGAAGTCCCTGTCAATTTAAGTTTTCAGGTGTTTAAATATTGTTAAATGCCAGCTTTATATTTATTATTTCATTACTCTTTAATATAGAAAATTACAACAAATTCAGCTTTGAATCCATTATACGGCATCCATCCATACGGAATCTATTATTAAAATATATTTTCAATGAGAGAAAATGTACTTTTCAAATGATAAATAATGGAAATCAACTTATCAATCAAAAATCAATATCAATAATCAAAAGGGAGTAACTTATCCATAATTATAAAAATGAAACACATGACTCCACGTAATGACCATAATTTATTAAATGGATCATAAACTTTTAAAATTACCCTTTAGTCGATGACTTAATTCGTATTACTTAATTTCCATTCTCTATTTTCATATTTAATTTCTATTATTCCCAACTGGTAATATTTAAAACATTTCATAGGAATAAAATCCCACGGTATAGTTTTACGATAATTGAGAGGAAGAATAACTTTTATCAAATTCAAACTAAATCATTATGATTTTAAGATGTTTTGTGGAGTGTAAAAACAAAATTAAGTTAATCTAATCACCAATCATGCCCATTGGTATGACGTAATTTAAGTATTGGACATCCATCGTTCAGTAAATGGTGTTATACCACTTAGTTCCGTCTGTAACAAGAGGGGAGAAAGCAAGGTTTTCTGGAAGAAGACCAATACCTGACAAAGTGAAGAATGACTTAATGTAAAGACATGGTTGATCCCATGAAACTTTGCCTGAGTCGAAAGGGTTTTCTTGTTTTCTAAGATCATCGTTCGCGTAGAAACTAGAGGGGAAGAATGGTAACCATTGGGAGTGCTTTCAGAGGCGGGAGATTGATCCAATGGAGGAACCGAGAAGAACATTCCATGGGTACAATTAAAAGCGTTCAAGAGAAAAAGTGGAGTGTACATTTAGCTCTTGACGTGAAAAGTTTCGGAGTTGCAGCGTGCGTAATTCCGAACTGCTACTGTAATTAACCTTGCTAGTGAATAGAGCGATATAATGGATGCAATGCTCAAGTCTGACATGAGATTACATCCTTTTCGACAATTAAATAGTTTCAGAGTGCTTAACTGGTGGGAAAAAGGATTCGATCTTGGGACGGTTAATTCTCCTTTTAAACAGCTCGTGAAAGTACCTCTAATTACACATTTTAATAGTAAATAACTAACAGTAGTAGAGAAATAATTGAACTGAAAATTACACAGTTATAGCAAATATTACGCATTCCTTAAAGTAGAGATATATTTAATATTGAACTTATAATCTTCTAAACATAGGTATATATATAGAATTTTTGGATGAAATAAAAATTTCAAAGTATTTTTAAGTCACTTTGAAATCGATCAATATAAATGCAGTTTGAATTGCCTTGAGTAATTTCACCTCCATTAAAAATGAATTCGATAATTAACCGAAGATGATATACTATAATACTCTAAAATTTTACCCACTCTTAAATTATGATTAAGTCAGTAATTTCTTTCACATAAATGTGTGAAACAACAAGGTGTTCCTTCAAGCACCATTTATTGCTTTAATAAAGGAATTATTGGACCGTGGCAACAAGAAATTTGGAGAGTAATTAAACTTTATGATTACTTTGCAGAAGCCTCGCCACTCGGCTGCTTGAGATCCTCATAAAAACATCACTTTCCCACGCTAAGCTTCTAATAATGCTTACTTTAATACAATTTAGGGAAAATTAAAACTGATATTATGAGCATAAAAGAGCCTCATCTTTATTTTTAACTGCGAAAGCCTGTTTTCCACTCGATATTCCGGCATAAAACCCATACGACGCAGAGGATAAGGCAGGGAAACGACAGATGGCTGTCGCATAGGGAATTTAAGAGAGTGGTTTACTTAAGGGCTGTCAATAGCAAGGGACCTAACGAGGTTAGGCGACTGGAAGATGCAGAATGGGGAGGCCAAAGTCCCGTGGGAATCTTGGAGAAAAAGGAAAACTCTTGTATATATTAGAGGAAAGAAAGGAGCAAGTTATGGAAATATTTTGGAAATGATAGCGGAACAACACCTTTTGTGGGGGAATGAAGAACTAGTTTGAGTCATAAATTATCTATTAAAGCATAACCGTGGATAGTTATCATTAAAATTTAAAAATTAATTCGATAATGTTTACGATTTCTGCCTTAAATAGATCGGAGCAATATAATTTCATACACAATTAAATTTAAATATCAAAACGTTCAGGAAGTAATATTGTATACAATATTTCAATGGAAATTGTAATTTTTGTTTTATTTTGAAAATATTTTTCCTGTTATTGTACTTCGTAACAGGCTACTTCAATTTTAAGTAAAATAATCATGATCTTGGTAGCCACCTATATTTGTTTTCCAGTATCAATTTCTTGTTATTTATCATATTGTTATTGTATTGTAGTATCAATAACTTTTATATAACTTAAAGCTTTTAGGAAAGGAAAATTACGCAAAATGGAAGGGATATAAATATTACAAAAACATTTAAGTGTTTTTATTTATTCTTATGATATTAAACGCAAAGAATAAATTCTCATGGTAGTGAGGGAAAGAAAAATCAGAAAGGAAAACGAGAAAGATGACATGGATCCGATTATAAATTAAATCAGACTTTTTCGCAACCAAATCATCCTTAAATTTCTTATCGGACGAAAATAACCCTTCAAAATTCCCTTCTATTATTCAGAAATATCCCAAAAAGGAATTCTCTCCAATTCGAAACTGAGCCATAAATTAAGAGCAACACAGAAATGTTTCTAATAAATTAAACGGCCCACATAAATCGGACCAATAAAAGGACAAAAAGAAGCATTCCAATGGGGGGATCAGAAGAGATGGATTAGGGTAAGAGGACAAAAAGTGAAAGAGAGGAAGGGAAGAGGGATACCGACACGAACGTGTGAAGGTCGTGTAAGTGCGTGTTCAAGTACAATTTTAAGGAAAGGGAGTGTCAAAAATAGGTGATTTTTGAAAGTGTTAGAATGAAGAAAATCTAATTGTAGGAGATTAATAAAATTAATATGGTTTGTGCCCCAAAATTATTGGATTATACGGAAGAAATTATTAATATATGAATGAACATATTAATAATACAAGAACGAAATATGATTTTAAATATTAAAGTCAATTTACTACACTGTAAATATTATTAATGTACATGGCTTTACATTCATGATTAGTTCTCTTCAATGAAAACTATCGAACAAGTATAAGCTGCAGTTAACTTAAAACAAAATATGATTAATATTTGTTAAAAAAATATTCAACTAGCAAATATAAATTTTTATTTGTTGGAATCACTTATTAGTTCAATATTTTGGAGGATAAACATACGTTTATAAAAAATTTAAAATTCGATTCTTGACTCATATTCGCCTACAAATAGTATTTTATACAACTTTCTTAAAGAACAACAATCAATCATGCATTTGCATTATAATGTTTATATTCGAGGTAAAACTAAAACTTGATAAATATGTATATATAAAACTTGATAAATAAATATATATATAAGAAATAATGAAAAACTCATTTACGTTTAGAGTGGTTAAGTTAATAGTATAAGTAATGGTTCGGAGTAAATATTTATAAAGTATACTCAATTAAATCAGAGATTTTCATAAATTAAAGTGTGCTGAAAATTCTGTATATTATAAAATAAATGAATAAATGTATATTATAATATTTAAATGTCTTATTATCATAGAAATAAGGCAGAAATTTACTTTTAGTAGAGAGGAGATTCAATGATAAATTACTATGGACTAAGTTATTCAGAAAGCTATACTCTTAAGATGTGTAACTGAGATAGATTTTAAAATAATGCAAGACAAGTAAATATGAAATTTAGAGTTTTAATAGCCGTAGACCAAAACTAGGAAAATGAATTACTTCGCTATGGAGTTTGATTTGGAATTGGAGCACAAAGATACATTTTGATTATAGAAATTCGGATGATGGTGGAACATTTGAATTTGAATATCTCTTTATGGAATAACATAATGTTACACTTATTTTAAGAAAATCATAAATGTATCTTCGTCATATATTATTTTGTGATATTTCTCTGTATCTATTTCTGAATTCTGAAGCAGATCCTTGCGCAAGTAAAAATACTACAGGGCAGGACTGTTATGGGTGCCAAACTGCATACCTCCCAGGATACTATGTACCGCTCATTGCGCGAATTTATTGTTATCTATTTCATGATGGATCTTTTTTGAAATAAATGAGCATGGATTGATATGCGGAACAGAAAAAATGTTAGTGGTTGTGCTTATTGAGGAAACAGAAGGTAAGACAATGAAAGAGCGGAGAAATATTATGAGAATCGCGTGGATGTCACCGTCCACTTATTGGGTTTACGCACCCATTCAATCTCTTCTTTCTCTCGTTTTGAAGATTCTCGTTGCAAATGACGATCCCCCAAATTGCAACAGTTGTTCAGAGATGAAAAATTGAGGCGATCCACTGAGTTTCCTCGGATAATCGAAAAAGTGTATTTTAAGTTATGGGTCTCTAAAGGGCAGAAGCCGCAGGTACGAGGAACTGCTTCCTCTGATTTGTAATTCCAAACGGAATTTTCCCTTGCTACCAAAATCTTCCTTTGCTCACAAATCAAATTTAGAATAAATGACCACTCGTAATAGTTACGCAACCCGTTGTGAAGTAAATAAGAATTCATATTTTAATTTGGATGCCTATCATTAATTTACCTGTGACATATTATTTTATGTAAATAAGCTAGTGAATGATTCTTAGATGGTTAAAAATTTCAATGGCACCAGTAGACAATTTTCCAATTTAAAACGATAAAAAATATCAAATGAAGTAAAGATTTAAACGTTCTTCCAACCGTAATATGCTTAGAAATTGTAGTGGTATGCACAACTTTTTGAGTGTTTTCACTCCTTTCCTTCAGATTATAGATCTAGAAAGACAGAAGTATTTTGATATCTATGGATCTTATATAAATATTACGAAGATATGTTGATTTATCTGAAAAATTTCTTGAGAGGTACAAAGTCCTTATTCCTTATGGTAGAACTGACTAACTAATTTATTTGAATGTTGTAGATGTTATCTAAACAAGTACTTGGAAGAATAACGTAGTTATTCATCCTAAATCGAAATGAGCTCAAATATATTGCAATTAATCATTTGATTTTATTCTTACCTAAAGTACTCGTATATATTTTAGAGATATCGATATATACATCGATAGCAAATCTTATATTAAATATCAAGCCACTTTTCAAACCACCCATGTATACATATATAGAAAAGAATGTATAGTTTCAAAACATTTTCATTTTAAAATTACATCGGTATATTCCTTATGTGTTCTCACCGATTGAGATATTTAGGATTCTACACGTCATCGGAATATCAACGCATGGATGAGAGGAAGTGAAAGGAGAGACATTTGGAGTGATGTTGAATGAGAAAACCTTGAGAAGGAAAGAGGTTAAGATTGCATTGAAAGTCGGTGGGGATTTCTAGACCTCAGCTACGTGAGACGAATTACACAAATCGTGAGTGGAAAGATAAACGGTAACTAGAAATAGTATTCAAATTAAATACGGATACCTTAACTGATAGAATGAGTTATTTTGCATTTATTATACATAGTAAACGAATTATGACGCTATTTGAAGATGAATTCACTTACAATGATGTTCATAGCATATTTTTTTCATCATTTTTTTTCGTATTGAAAATTTAATGCCAAAGCTTTTCGCTGTTCAATTGGATTGATTTAAATGTTTCTCAATTTTTCTTTTTCTTAAGTAAAATAGAAAATATACAGAAAGGCAACCCCATTTCGTTAATTTAAAGATATTTAATGCAAAATATTTAACCTCTTTCATTCTTATTATATAAATATTTCTGTTTTGGGAATATAACTACAGATATACAATTTTGTAAATTAATTCCCTGTTCTTAGATTTAGAAGTTTGACTTCATATCAGTTTTTCGAGTTTTCTCCTCATTCTCACTTTCTTTACTCATCCTTCGCGAATCAATATCTTGAGCGCCACGCCTTAGTTCATCCAAATCGCTTTTTTCGCTTCACCTCCGTCCCTTCCTATGATGTCATCGCCTAGGATTTGATTTTTCCTTCAACAAGTCCAGCCACCTGTGCGTCTGCAGATCGAAGTTACCATCAAGACTCGGAGGGGGAGGAATGCGTTGAACTGAAAGGAAAAATGTCCCCTTCTCATGGCGTGATGGGAGCCACGGGTCTTAGAGGTGAGGAGTCAGATTTGAGCGGCGACGACTTGGCCCTCCGCCAGACCAATGATGGATCCGTACGAAAACTGCGGATGGAACGGTTCCCTTCGGCGATCCTTCCAGAATATGTGAGTTGAATAATCCACCACAGAAATTTTCACTGGTGTTCCACACCGTTCTTTGTTGACAGATTTCAAAATGGATGAATGTTTCATTATCTCACTGAACTCTATAGAAAATGTTGTACAATCGAAATTAAATTTTTATTGGTAATTCATTTTTTTATTGTTTAAATTTCAAATATTTGAATTAGTAGAATAGAGGAAATATTAAGCAAAGGAGCAAAAATATCTTCATATTAAATGGAAAGTAATCGTCATACAAATTATTTTACCTTCACGAAAGGAGTTTCGAATTACAACTGCAACATATTTATTCCCTAGCATTGATTTCAAAACCTTCGTATACCGAATGAACATGAGAAATCCACCTCTTGATGGAACCAGACTGTAGAGAGATTCTACTGTTTAAGTTACTTTTAGAGTCCTTCCTTCAAAATTTCCGGAAGTTACTAAAGCAACTCTTGCGCAAATATCCTTTAGAATATCACGCGTTTCATAAAAAGTCGTACCATTTTGAACTTTCTTCAATCTATGTAAATTAAATATAAGTTGCTTGAGCGGTTGGTATTACTAATAAAAATAAATTTTTATTTTGTTGCAATCCGAACATTTAACTAAAATCTCTAAAAATCATAATTAAGGCAATGGTTGATGTTTAGTAGAAGAATTGTGTTGAATAAAATGTTTAGAAGTTTAGAATTCAAACAAAAATACACAAAGCGCATTGGTTATATATTAAATTGGAGTTTTGATTAATTTTGCTCAAGAAACGGAAATTTCAATCAGATTTTATCCCTATTATATGAATAAGCAAATTTAGCAGACTTCAGCGATGATAATTTAAACGCTCTAAGATTACATCAAAGCTTTCGAACCCTTTCAGACGAAGATGGATCTCTTCTTGGAATCTTCTTATACCGCACTCCCATTCTCCTAGTATGTGGAGATTCCGAGGTGGCAATATCGGGGGAGTTAAGGACAAAGCGGGCCCATCTTCATTGGGCTGTCTGCCTTGTACTCGAGTGAAGCAATGCAGAAAATTGAATCGGAGCAAAATACAAAAGGGATAGTGGCAGGGGGTGGAATTGGGTTGGAGCAGAAGGGTATTCGGATGGGGGAGAAAAACAATCTAGGGGCAAAATGCAAGGATTCTATCATGAGATTACTAATTTGATTATCAATGGCAGTTATAATTGGCTCAGATTTTTAGTGAAGGTTACCACATGAAGAATATTATAAATATATTAAAGCTCTGTATTTTATATTTAATGGAAATATTTTAAGCAAAAATGAATAAATAATAACTTTTAGAGGGATGTTTTCTAAATCATCTATCTTTTTCTATTGCATTCCTTAATGTATTTAAAATTTTACATTATTCCTTCAAATAGACGAGTCATTTCTTTACATCATTTTTATTGAAATCAATTATCAGACAGAACTCAAATAAACACCCTTTTTATACTATTAAAAACAGAATTTAGAGTTTTTACCGCAATTTAAGAACAAAAATGTAACGTTGGTCTAATATATGCTAATCTGTTTAAGTAACCTTACTGAAATTATTTTAATCCACCGTTATCATTAATTTTTCTTGTTAAATACCTTCCTAATTTTACATATTTTTCATTTTAAACATTTATTTCGTAAAAATAATTTAATTACTTAAAAATAACTTCAATTTTGGACAATTTAGCTGTGGAAAAAAAACTGCGATATTTATGAGATTTTTCACGCTTATTAAGTGCAAAACATTATTCAGACAGAAATATATTAGTTATAATGGGTTTTCTATTTCATACAAGGGATCAAGTAGTATGAAATTGTTAGAAATGCTCATGACATTATCAGGAGGGATATCAATGGGGAGCACAGCATAAAATCAAGGAAATATTGCATAAATTATAAAAATTAATAATCCCATGGTATCTCAATGTTCTTCTTTTGCATCCTAAACCGTAGGATCATGGATAGAAATGCATGAACTCCAACGCTCTACTTTTCCCTCTCAAAGAAAACTACTCCAACGAAATCTCCGCCCCAGTGGCCTCTCCACATATACGTAATCCACTTCTTACCATTTCATTACACAGCCATTGAACAGGGAGCCCAGTGTTCAGAGAGCCACTCCTAAGAAGGATTTAGCGCCATTGCGGAATGCACGTAATCCTAGAAATTGGATGGATTCTTGGGAGCGAAAAATGGACGAAAAGAAGAAGGGAGAAAAACACTCTGCAAGAGAGGCGAAAGGAAAAAATGAAGCGGTTAGATGGAGACGATAGAGTAGAATGAAACGGGGGGATTACAAGCCAAGGGTGGGTGCAGGGTTAAGGGGGTGATTGGGAATGATGGCTAGAAGTTGTGGGATGGGGAGAGATGATTGGAAGGTACTGACCACTCCCTCGATAGAATGGCCATCTCAGAACTGAGAACACGTATAAAAGAAGACTTTCCGACAAGACTTCCGCCATTCTGCAGGACAGGTATTAAGGAGGATGTACCGTCTATTACTTTTTCCAATCCTAAACTCGCATTGAATGTTAGCGATTATCTTGGGAAAGCACTTATTTGGGGTGCAACGAACTTCCCTTATTAACTGTCTTTAAAAAAGTACATTTACTTGTTACTTAATAAACATGGCAAATTCTTTTAGAAGGTTTATACATAAAGGGTGACATTAAATCGTACGCTATTCGTTTAAAACTTTGGCCATCATAATAATTTATTATGTAAAGATGTATTACTTTAATCAAGTAACTTCCTATCCTCCCTACTTTGATTATATATAGTATGCATAAAGAAAGATCAGCTAATGCTACTGATACTTTATACAATACTTTACTTAAAAATTTAAAAAGCGATGAATTTCTCTTAATCTATCACCAATTTAATCAAAACGGTTGGTAGTATGTAATTTACAAAAAAGGCACAAAAATTATCATCTAATCAGAAATACGACATAATTACTTCGAAACTTGGTTGAATTAGGACTATTCGTATTCCTTTTCATACATTTGTTTTACGCTTCTATTCCTAAAATACATTGACTTAAACGTAGACAAGAATGCCGTTTTTCCCTGTGAAAGGGACCGAAGGAAAATAATTGAGGGCATGTTTGCTAACTTCGAACTTCTTCTGTGGCTTCGTTAAATGAGTCTCGCAGAAATGTTCCAAAAGTTAAGGCAGGTCTTTGGAGAAGGATTAAAGAGGTACTGGGAAAATAAGGAGTTTAGGAGAGCGAATTCCCCTTATAAAACTCCCCCAAATACACTCCTATGTGAGAGATAAAAGAAGAAAATGGCACCCACTTCTCAAGAAGCTTTAAGTAAATGAACATCGCTTCCGGGGAGTTTGCATATACTCCCATAATCGCTCTTAGGACGTCCTATCTACATTTCCTCATAAGAAATTAGGAACTTGAAGGCATAGAGTTATCGTGAGACATATTTGTTATACACCCATATCACCTTGATATTTTCTCAATTCTTCATTCTACTAAAAATAACTCAATTAGGTAAATTGACCTCTATACGTAAATTCCTCTCGAGAGTTTCCCCCCTTAAAAGGCCTTCTTATGTATTCTAGTATTTTTCTCCCTTTCTCGACTAATCCCTATTCAAGATTTTAAGGGATTAAGCGATTCTTCTTCTTTCCCCGTTCAGAAGAAAATTAAGCATTTCTTCGTCTTAAACTACTTTATTTCACATAATTTGCGTAAAGAAGATCTAGAATGCGTTTCTATTTAGCCTCTCACTCCGGTTTGATTGTATTTTAGAATGTTTTACGAATAAAATATTATACCTAGATAAAGCCATGAAACATAAATATCAAATTATAAATTTCTTTCTTTTTTCAAATGAAAAAAATCCCTTCCCTATTTATTGCAGCAATGAAATTTATGAATCTCAAATCTTATAATTTCTCTAAAATAAAAATTTTAAGTTAAGGATTCTTCAATGCTTCTGAATAATCTAAAACTTTCTCGTGAAGTTAAAAATTATATACATACTTTACTTTTATCAGAAGCTAATTTAAGTTTAAATGTTATTCATTATCATTTTGTATAACGGTATTGCTTATAATTTCTTGTGTTTTATATTTCCAATTCTATGAAAGAGGCATTCATTTGATGATAGACACATTCTTTAGCAGCAATTCATGACGCAGACTAATTATAAAGAACTATAACTATACCAATTATACACGGTTTAATACTGATACAAAGACTTTAAAAAATGAAGAAAATATTAACGGCAGAAGATTTTTCTTCCAAACAGAATTAATATAAATTATTCTCAAAATCGCTTGTTTCTTATTAAAAAATACAAGAAAATTAAATCAAACGGTTAATATTGCTTAAATGTATTTTATTCTTTTCAACTAAGGAATACTTAGGAAAACTATACGTTCAAACAAAGATATATTTCAGAGTTTTAAATAAGGAATGATCTCCTTAGCTGCATGTAAATGATGTAATTCAAATTTAATTCCAAAGATCCCGCATTATCATAAAAGAGGTGCGCGTTCATTAACAGTTTAAAAAGAATGAGGCAAGAAAACGGATTACTCTAAATTATCCCTTGGGAAGCTATAGAAAGGGAGGCAATCCTTCCGAAATAAAAAGGGAGCCTTCCGTAGCTTAATTTCCTTCCCCTCGCTTTCACAAATCTCGCCTCAATCCGGCCCTCAATCCAGGAGAGGAAAATAAGTGAGGAGATGCATAAAAAGGGAAACATGGAAAATTGACCATTGACAAGGAAGGGATAAGAGCAGGAAAGAACTAATTATACGTATGCATACCACTCGAAATTGCTAGAATACCATCATTAGTCAAGTAAATGTTTTGCTTAATGTTGCTGCCAAACAGTCATTAAAACCATCCCATATCCTAGTTTTCTTATTACAGAGTAATTTGATAAAAGATTTAGAGATGAAATTTGGAAAATTGAATTTGACTTGCATGAAATATATATAGAAAAGAAGAAAATAAATTCATCCATCCATCTTGAATTTATATCAAATGAATGAGATGGAATTGACTGAGGAAAATATTTTTTACGAAAATATTACAATTCATTTTAGTTTAGTTTGTTTGAAATTTCTTTCGGATATATTTTCCTAAACTTAAAACTACATACTTTTCAAATTACTCTCCCGAAAAAACTGGAATGTGGAGGAGGAATTTTAAGATTTTATAAGATATTGAGCAATAATATAGTGAGCAGTATATTTATCTTTAATTGATGTATCATAACTGCCAGATAAGTCATTACAATCATAGAAATAATTTCAATCCTCCAATAAGTTGTAAATATAGGAAATGAGTATAAAAATATTAAACCTTCTACATCCTGAACATTTAAATAGTATTTACATCCATTAATTGTTTTCTGAACTACTAACTTTCGTAAATCTGAAGCAAATTTACTTAATTAATTAAATTAACCTTCACGCGAATTTTAATCGTGAAAGAAGCCTTAAGAGATTTCGTTTCATAAAATAATGAAAACTCGCTCTCAACACTCTGTCACGGGTGCGTTTCGCGTGCTGTGCGTGGTTGTCGCACACACGCACCTCTTACCAAGCGCACGCGTGCGTGAACGGAAGTCGAATCGCTCAGGACGTTAAGTCACTCGGCCGTGTTAATTATGCCGGAGTAGCTGTGAATGAATTAGTTGGGACATCCAAAGAGGATGGGAATGAATAATGATTTGCATTAGCTCATAACTCCTCACCTTTAAATTCGGCATTTCTTAAATATCAAAAACTCTTTTGCTTCGACAATCTTTCGCTTGAGCCACCGCAAAGGCCTTTCTAATCTACTTAGCGCTCCTCCATATTTTGGAATTAACGAAAATTTTCCTCTCAGACCCTGAAAACTCGCTCTTTTACCTTTTCTCATGAATTTTCATTTTGAAATTCTAAAATATTGAACTATAAAAATTATTCTTATGAATAATTTAAAACAGAATTCGCCTTACGTTAGAAAAATGTTGATAATCTTTAAGTGAGGCAGGTATTTGATCAAAATTGCAATTTCGATTCTTGAATTTTTTGTTAGCGTTTCCATAAAAATAGAGTAATTCTCATTAATTATATAATTCGTTCTTCTCTAAACGTACAAGTAAAGAAATGATCCTTTAGACTTACAAAGAGCTTAAAATAAAGAGATATAAATATTCACCAATCACTTCATGATGATCTACTTTTCAGCGCAAAAATTAAGAACTTGTCTCTATAACTTTTCTCTTTGTGGATTCCAGGGCCTTTTTTATTGTATCAATAGTGTTTGACGAATATAAATATTACTTTATCAGTTATATTTCTCATCAATTGTATTCTTTGTACAGTCTTTTATTAGTAATTCATCGTTATCTAACTCTAACTAATCTGTTCTCAGAAGACTCTGAGAAGTTATTTCCTTTTATTCTTCTAGAGTCGAGAGTAGTTTTAAATAAAAATATTTATCCTTAAAATTTCATTTTCTTGTTTATTCCAAAATTTCTAATAGCAGAAGAAATGTTAATCTTTTATCCTTACTGCGAACAAAGGACATTACGCTTAATGATAACTAATTTATGTTGAATTTCTTTTGTATATGGTTAATCTCCCTCCTATAACTAATTCCCTACCAAAGTGTGATGAGCGTTAATGGTTTACATCAGAAGTCATGAGCAATTAAAATATATATTAAATAATATTATTAATATTAATAATATATTAATTAATACATGTAAATTATATTTTTATCGTGTGTTCATTTATAAATCACCTGTGAATATATAGAAATATATACAAAATATTTCAGTGCATCAAATAGCCTCCATCCACTGTCTCTTCTGCGTAACTTAATTTGTAAATTATCCGTCAAACTATCTTTCATTCCGTTCATTTTTGTCATTCTCAACCAAACCATTCCCCCTCAGATTCCACGAGACTCTTCCACTCCAACGGCGTTTCAAACGCTCCTTTAAATTTGATTACCTCCTTCCCTCCGTATTCACTTCTCTCCAATTTATATTTTTTTAAGATTCATTTTACGCTTCGCAGCCGAAAACATTTCCCCAATTTCAAGATCCCTTCTCCGTCTTAAAATTTCTAGCCTTATTTCAGCAGAAGCGCTCTTTCATCTTCTCAATTTTGCGTACAATTATGCTCTTTCCTCGATTTATATACAGCCACCTTTTACGCCTCATTCTGAATGGATACCGATGTTCCATTGTTCATCTCCTTCTAGTAAAACCCTCTTTTAATTATATTTTTAAACGAGCAGATTTAAATGATTTCCCCAGGAGAAGCATGAGGCAAATCACATGCTGCTCATTGAATGAATTAAATTTTTAAAATTTCTCCTTTTAAAATGTTATATTCTGCAATTTAATTAACCATATTAACCATAACCAAGTTCTTGAAGTTTTAATTATACTACGATTTTCCACGAGGTCACTCCTTCCTATATTCATTAAATTTAGATAAGATATAAATTTTTTCAGTTTATTATATTTTCTGTACAAGAAGAGAAACAATTAATAAAAATCTTGAAAAAAAATTAACAAATTATATTTTTCATATTATTTGAGTTGAGAAAAAGTGTGAATTAAATTGTTGAATTACGTTCGATTTTTGATTATGGTTATCTAAAACGTAACCGAGTATTTGATACTCTTCGTTCAATTTTAAGTATTAGATTACCATATTTAAGGAACCTATGAAAAAGGTATATATATATATATATATATATATATATATATATATATATATATATATATATATATATATATATATATATATATATGTGTGTGTGTGTGTGTGTGTACCGTATTTCCCGGCCGATAAAACGCACTTTTTTTCTCCAAAATGTGCTTGTACGCCGATGGTATACGAATATCACGGTTATAACTTCGTTCTATAATAAGCAACCGTTTTGACAGGATAAATAAATACCATTAAGTATTTTTTTAGTGTTTCAGTTATTGAAAATAGTTCAATTCATTAAAAATTTTTACAATGACACTTTTTTGAGCAGGTTGTTAGAAATAAAGTTTTAATATGTCGATGTCTAACTTCCTTCAAAAAAAATTTCCGGATAAATCAGAAATGCACACAATGTAGCATGTTTAGTTTAATCTAGCAATGGGTGCTGCTCTTTCATAAAGTCCTTCAAAAAGTGTGGAATCAGGAATGCGCTGCATGGAAGTGAAGATGACATTTTGTAAGAGGAGAGTGACGACTCCAGAGAAAATATCTACGCGCATGATTTTAGCAGCAGTGATGAGGAATTTATGAGGTTCTATGATGAACAAACTCTGATATATTTGCTAATTTATTTTTTAATATTAAAGTTCCGTTTTTATGTAAAATGTTATCATTAAAATTCTTTTCTGCATTATCCAAGTATTTTAGTTTTTTTCGTAAATTCTAAGCTGAAAAATCCAGGTGCGTCTTATTGGCCAGGAAATACGGTATATATAAAGTAAAAAATATTCTTAAAGTATAACAAGGAATGGCGAGAGAGTGGAATAAGTAACAGTCCGGAAAGCTTTTAATTTCGTCACCGTTTATTTTCCTACGGAACTGAGACACCAGTTGACGTTCCCCACTCTTTCGCATCCCCAATCGCTACTTCGTTTCTTGAAGGGGCCGAAATCCATCTCACCCTTGTGAAGAATATTTCCGCTCTTCTTCTTCATACTAATCCCTCCCTTTTCATGAGAAATATTTTTCCCTCAGCCGCAGAAGGTTCACGGCTCATTCTCCCCAAGAAGAGGTCGCGGCTATCGGCGTGGAATAACGACAGAGGGGAAATAAGGAGAAAAGATGGTAGAGATACGGATGAGGGAGTACGTGAAACGAGGTGTGCGTACCAAAGGTGCGAGGGTATTAATGGGGAGGGCGATAAAGTGTAGAGTTCTTGTTGCTACGCACAAACTAACCTAAAAGACCTTCATGATTGAAGAAAAAAATCATAATTTTCAAAGTATGAAAGACGTTGCAATATTAGCAATCTTTTTTGTGGGAGCATATTAATGTTTAAATGACAATATGAGGGGCTTTGTAATTATATTTCAAATTTTCTATCGTTTTATTTAGCTTTGCTTGCGTGAGATCATCCTTTTATATTAAAGCAATTCAACTATCCTAAAGCTAACAATTAATTCTCACTAATTAATGTATCTCGTTTGAAGAACTTTTTGTTATCGCTAAATCATGAGAAGGGCGGATATTTAAGATGTTATCAGACTTTTTGAAGCCCAGAACTTCTTCGTAAACATTCTATGTGAAAGCCTTAGAAGTCGCTTTACCTTCACGAGTGATAAATTGATTCTCTTTCGGGCGAAATCAAGCATATCGCGTTTAAAAACTGTCGAAGACTCGTTCCTTATGAGGATGAGTATGCATTTCTGTCCCTTCGCATTTTCCTTTCGACCTACCACCTTACGATTGCCCTCCTCCCAACATCCTTCATCACTCCCAACCGCCCCTCAATTTGCCTCTTCACCTACCAACGGCGTTATGCGGAGAAGATGGAAAAAACGGTGCATGGGATAGTTTCAGGACAAAGGGAAATGAATTATAAGAAGGTATATATTAGTTGGAAAATAGAATAATCATAGTGATAATTCATTCAATGCATACGAAATAATGAGTAGTAAAAATTGCGATATACTACTAGAGTAAAATGAAATTGAAATTGTACTGATTTAAAAAGCAGTAGCAGAAACTACAAGGAAAATATTATGTGTTAGATGCTTAACAAAATATACAAGCATGTTATTTTTGGACTTTATTATAAAAATATCAACAAACCAAAAAAGAATGTCTAGGAAGTTAAAAATATCGAAGAATAATTTGAATTTAAAATGTGTGTGATAATCATATATTTAATAAAAATAAAAATATATGTAGAATTTATTACTTATGATTTGGCTGCACTAAGGAAGGCAATATATCATATTACTCCCAGTGAAATATACCAAGCATCAAAATAAAAACGCTCATATCGGATAAGCAAAGAAAATAATGTTCTGAAATAACAGGACCGAGTAAAAAAGAACAATTTAACCATCTAACGTAAACACTTCTATTCCCCAGAGTTTTATAAGTTTGACTGCAATAATGTTAACTTAACACACATTAGGGGAGTAGTTTAAAGATTAAAAACAAAATTAATTCCCGATAAATACCTTTGAATTATTCTTATATTGATTTTGATTCTAACCTCACTCCAAAAATTGTAATTTTCTTGAGGAATACTTACGTATCGTTCTCCCTAAAACATCTGATCATCAATTCGCCCCCAAAATGAAAGGAAAATGTCAGAAATGATAATTTCTCCGTTTAAATTCATTCAACGCACAATATTTATGACCCTTGGTATTTGGTTAATGTAGACTTCTGAGTGACTACCGTAAACAACCTTGTGGCACTGCATTCTCAATCGCAATAAATTCAAACCCGCGATAGAACTCTTTCCCCTCCGTGAACAACTTGGACCATTAGCCTCAACTGCAGGTGATTCTCGAAGTTATCGGCTTTTCCGTGTTAGGATTGGCTTAAAAGGTGTGTTGAGGCTAACAAGAGAAGATGTAGACTCGGAGGAGGAAAAAAATAAATTCGCCAAAAGAAAGTATGCGGTGAAGGGACGAATTAGAAGATGAGTGTTGGAGAAGGTTTTTAGCGGACAAAGAAATGGGTTTGCCGATAAAAAAATTGGATCTTCTTCTCATCGAGAAATCGGGAAAATGGTTGGCTTGTTCGCTTTGCCTTTAAGAGGAGATTGGATGGCTGCGTAAATAAAGAGGTAATGCGGTGAAGTGCTCCCCTAAAATCGACGCTTCTGATACTCACCGAGAGAAGGCGTTCTCTTAACAAACCGCCTTTAAACGGGAGATTGCGTAATTTTTGACCCTTTCAAAAGAGAGCTTCCTTTTCAAGACGCCTTTGTGGGGAAAATTCGGTCGAGATGGTGTCATCATCATGGATATTTAGCCAATTATCGCCATTTTTTTCAATTAGTAGTCTAGGTTGGCTGCAGAGTTACTAGTTTATTCCTTAAGAAATTTTAAAACATGAATAGATTATTTTGAATATAATAAGGATATTTTTCATATAAGTGACGTCTTTCTATTACTCAGTGATAATCGCTGATTTAGATTTTAAAATAATAAATGAGAAGATAAAAAGAACTTAAAATGTAAGAGAAGGGATTCACTGAATATCCATCTAATAAATTATGGCTAGAAGTGCAAAGAAATATAAATAAATAGCATTTTGTGAAGTCATCAAATATCAAATAAGAAACAAAGGAATGGATTCTGCTTTATAGCCCTCATTTATTTGAAAATTTTATTTTAAATTTTAATTTTCATAATCAAGTATTAACATGGAAAATTAAAAACAAATGTGTATTGCATCAAACCTTATATAAAATTATTTTAAAGTTTTAAGTTTAAACGAGTGCAATAAAGTTATAATACAGATCCATATCATTTTAATCCAAAATTTATTTTTCTCTCATATATCTGAGATGGATTCAAGCGCACAGAAAAATTATTCATTAAGTTAAGATTATAATACAATATGTTTAATCAATATAAACCACTATTTTAAGACGAAAAGGCTGAGTAGCTACCAATAAGCTGCTAAGAGTATAATAATAAAGAATTATTGGCGAAGGGCGTATTTTTTCTTTCATCACAGTTCGAATGGTTTGATGGGGAACTCGGAGTAGTGTGAGGTCTCAAGAGCCTTGTTAGGGAAACTTTGAATTCAGTACGGAATGATTCTAAGGACTACCCCACCCCCACTCGATCCCCACTATCATAATCTTACCTCCTCTTCCCACATAGCCATTGCTTCAGAAAACAAACTCCCACCCTTTCTTGCACGCAATTCCTCCAAATAGAGTGTAGGAAATTTCTTCTCTCTTTCCGAAAACCTCTTTAACGCTCTAATGATTAATTTATTAAAATTTACAAAACACATTTATTTTTAAATGCCTTTTCTTAGTAATTGGTACATTAATTCAGAATGAGATTCACGCGAATACAGTCAATCAGTTAGGATAAAAAACTTCGGTTATTCCATAATATTTTAGTTATTTTTCTCTTTGTTAAACAACGGTATATTTATAAGAATTTACAAACAATCTCTCTGAAGTATTTAAAGAAATTTTGGTCGAGTATTGTGATAATTGTGAATTTTGATAGGCTTTTTTCTTTCGCATATAACGTTTTGCACCAAAAATCATTCAAAACAGTTATCTTGCGCCTATAAAAGACTTAAGAATAGGTATAGAAATAGGTATAGTAATTGAATAGGTATAGAGAGTAATTGAATAGTAAGATGGTCACGTATTATTATTGAAATGTAAAAAGTCTAAAATTCAACATGAAATGAATTGACATTGGCTCAATGAGAATCAATGTAAAATTAATGAAAAATATTTTTAAAAGAAAATCTTTCCTTTCTTAACTTATCATTACAACTGGAGGGTATGCTATTTTTAGCCTTCATATCTTCAAAAAGTATGAATCGATGAAAAATAAATGATAAGTGAAATGAATCACTTGCAAACTGGAAAGGACAGATTCTCAGAGGAAGATAGCTTCTTCCGAAATGTATTCAGCATCAATTAGAATGTTTCGAAAGAAGCCCCTTCGATTAGTAATGCTTTAGGATGCTTCCCTCAAGAATACATCTCATCGAGGACTTTGCTTCCGCAGAGGGAAGCCAAAGTACACGCATTTCGCCATCTTAAAATTCACCCTTCGACTTTCTTCCTTTAACGGTCTTGCGTGTCTTGCAATCACAGCTCCCTAAAACGGGGAGGTGCTTAACCTCTCAACCCTCCCTCAGGGACGCCTTCGAAGTCTGTCCTAATCCGTGAATCCCTTTCTTCTCCTTCCATCTTTTCATTCCAACCTCATCAGGCTTTCTGGGCCACGTTCCAAGGAAACGAGCTACGCTGCCGGAGCAGTTTTCAGGAGTTTCCATGGGAACCAAGAAGTCGCAAAAAGCACCATCCCACCCACCCCTCTGTCTCAACCTGATCTTGATAAACCGTCTGCAGATTTTCCAGTCACCTGATTCGATAACTGCGCTGCATTTTTTCAAGTGAGAAACCTTAAAGATAACATACTTTAACTCTCTTCTTTTTTACAATTACAAAATAAACGATAATTCCTATCACATTGTCAGTGCTACTGAAATCGATATCATCCTTCCTGGGTTGGATTTTTTTGACCTTGGAGTTTTGGTTTACTCTTTTTATAAACTTCTGAATCTGATATTTACTCGTAATTTGGAATCGCGTCAATATTTGATTGTTTCACATTTTTATGAAATGCGTTTAAATCTTATAATAGTAATGAGTAATATATAAACAATTTACATATCACTGAGTTATATCTTACGATTTAATCGCAATTTTAATTCCTGTCGTTTAAATGGAAAATGATGAGCCAAGCAAAAGAACCGTTTTCTTTTGCGCTATTTTTTCTTATAAGATTAATCCATTCAATATAAACATTCGAATATTATTAAAAATCCATAAATTCAAATTTTATTATTATAGTAGATGACGTAAAAGTAGGGTTCTGTTATTGTTTAATGATTTTTGTTCTTAATGAGAAGCATTCTTCTGAATATTCATACAAAATATAAATAATTAAGATAAATTTCTTAATCTCGAAACTGAACTGCGATCTCTATACAGTCATATAATTATTTAATATTTTAATACTTAATAATATATATCAAAATTATAGAGAACAAATCTTGGTAACTTATACTCATAGGTACCGATAGCTTTTTAGAATGTCACTGCAAATCTAATTTATCTCATGGAATAAGTTATGGCCCTAACTATTCCGATATTTTGCCAAGAATTCTGTAAACGTACTCTTCGACAATATCCAGGGACCAAAACAGCCACGACTCGACTAATCTCGAGCATAAAAGAATACTTAAAGGGAAAAAAACCAATTCCACCCTGTAGTAACACGTCTCCGGACATTTTTCTTTCCCTTATCTCCTTATTTCACCCGTGTCATCCGTTTGAAAACCCCTCCAACCCTATCTACCCCAGTATATCCTTCTCCATTCCCCTCATCATTCTAATGCATCTCTTCCATTGGTTGTAACCGCCACTGTTGCTTCGCGCAAGAGTTCCAAGATATCCCTTCGCCCCCACACTTTCCACCTCATTCCGAAAATCTGCATTCCAAACACGTCCTACGCAGAACAACGGCGGGGGACGGAAGAATAGGGTGCCTCGGGGGGAGGGAAAATGGCGGAAGGACCGAGTTATCCAGAGGCACTGTTTTATTTATTTTTTAGGCGGGGGCTGTTTAAGCATTGAGAAAGGGTTTGGTTAGGGGGAACCGAAAGTGAAAAGAAATTTGCGTTGGTGGTATGTTGATCGTGGACAACGGAAAACGTTTGAGCGGTGGTTAAAAGCGATATGGATGCGTCACGACCCAAGGCGAATTCTCCCTTTGAAAGGCAGCGTGAAGGTATGTGGGGAGAGTGAACTTGTAGGGCGGAATGCTGAACGAAAATTAGTTCGCTTGGTGTAAAATTAAAGAGGGAGAAGTTGGGGGAGAAAAACTTATCCGAACCGCCGCACTTTGGAAGGGAGCGCTGATAAATCAAATGCGGATTTTTGTAATTAGGGAAGAAAGGGAAGGACGAGGCTAATTTGCCAATGAAAGCACTGTTCTGCATATCCACGGATTGTCGCGTCGCTACCATTGTAGGCGTGGGAGAAAGAATTGGCGTTTTTGTTATTATTAAGCGAACATAATCGTAAAAGGAGATTATAAAGTTCGTCAAATCGCTGTAAATTTATTATTTTGGGTTGTAATTTGTAAAGTAGAGAAAATATTTGACTCATGGAAGATTTACTTTTTGAGTTGGTCGTAAAGATTATAATTTGATTTCGTTTTCTAGTGATTTTTATGTTACATGAAAAATTAAGTCTTCCGTTCACAAATATCCATTTGAAAATTTTCCGTCTAAATTACACGATGCTTTTCCATAATTTTATATTTTGATGATTATTTTGAATGAAAGCTAGAGAGATATTGAAATATTTTTATAACTCTTACTTAAATAGTATTGATTTTAGCCAACACTGTATGTATAGTTCACTTTTTACGTTTAAATGGTTAAATATTAAGTATATAAAGAATTAAAAATTGCTTAATATTCTGAAATTAACTTCACTGGATATAATTTCTCGTTTTTGCGCTTAATTTAAATCTTTATTGTTTAAATTTACATTATTGATTTTATTTTGGAGTCAATATTAAGGTAAGTATATTCAACTCTACGAAACCAGCTCACTAAGCAAAACTATATCTTTCTATAGCTTTTTTTTACACTTGTCCCACTAGGTTGTAACCGACATAAGACGAATTATTAATAAACCGATGAAACAGAAAATCAACTCAACGGAATCATATAAACAACTCTCTATACTTTTCCTATATGCAACCAAAAAGACATCGAAAAGAATGACCATTATAAAATGCGAAATGGCATATCCGGAAGTTATTTCTCCAACGTGGAAGAGACAAGCGAAAAAGAAAGCAAATTCCTCTCTTGTGCCATTCCCACTTCTTCAAAATTCCCTCAGAATCAGTTATTCTGTTCGGAAGAACCCTTCGCACAGACCTCTTTTTACCACTCAGACTTCTTTCTCATCTCCTCCTTATATTTTCAATTTCTCGGTGCCGCCGATTCACCGAGAAAAATCCCTCCCCACAACTTCTCCCCGCACCTCTCCGCCGAAACAAGATTTACTCCAGAATCATCCGACTTACGAGTTCTTTTCAGCGTCTCAATGGAAGAGGATTGCTGTCGCCTTCCCAACAAGATAAAAGAGATCACTAGAGGGCTGCATTATTCGAAGATCGACTCATTCCATAGCTATTCAAACAGATATATTTCCACCACCAAATAGCAACACTTCACTCTTTATCGCTATACTTTTTTCGCTCTCTTCATCGATGTAATGTGATTCCACCATTCGTGAGCAGTTGTAATTCCGATATTCGATGGATCTTTTACGACTGAGAATATTGGTTATCGGATAATATCCGTAATTGGAAAAAAGGATCTGAAAATAGGACATCAATGGTATTCCTGTCATCTTTCCCTAAATGCAGACTGATTGACCTAAATTTTCCTTCTATGAGCAAAACATTTGTAAAACAAAAGTTGTATGAACTATCCTTAAACAAAATCTTCTAATTTATTTTTATGAATTGGAACGGCAATTCTAAAATTGGAAAAACGCTCGCTGAAAACAATAATAAAAGACTATCATATTTAGATATCTAAAGTACCTTTTTATAAAATAAATTATTAGTAAGCTAAAAATAAATTATGATATATTCATTTAAAGCATCATTTCACGTACGAAATGTAGTATCATCATTTCTTACCTCCAGTAATGTTAAATGAAAATATACTTCCAACCTCAAATATCTTATTTTGCGCTTTGAGAAAGAAAAAAACCTCCTAAAATAAACTAAAAAAGCCTTGTTTCCTGTTATTTCATTAATACTCAAGCAGAATAACGCTATAGTAAAATTACTTTCATCATACTCTACCTATTGGTCATAGAAAACTTGACTTGAGATGCACGGAACTCTAAACACAGGGTAATAATATATAATAAACCATAAGGACACAATGGTGGCTCTTAAACACATTTTGTGGTGGTTCATCCGCCTTTTTTACTACATTTGTGACCCCGTTGGTCGTTCGACGCAATATTTTAGTCGCTCTTGGAAAAATATATAAGACAATCTCTTTTTGTTCGCTCACCAATACCTCAAGATGAATAAGTTTCGAGTAACTCTAGCATATGAATTTATCTTTTTATTGGTACTAAACCGTTTTAATGTTGTTATTACGGTACCCTGGAGTCCCTCGATGGGCTCACGCTGCAGCTTAATTCAATGAAAACAAAGTTATCCAATTCCGCAATATCATTCAAATTAGAGTACGGGCAAAATACAATCAATGAGAAGTCGTTCTACTGCAGCATCTAAAATATCTCACATTGATGGACGTCGAACGAACTCTCAAGAAGGGATAGTAATCGTAACCATTGTATCATTATCGGCTTCAAGTCATACCAATCTAATACTCGCAAATTCATTTGGCTATTGAATAAAAAAGAAGAGTTTCACTACGCATCTTAAATTATAACTTTCATTGGAACCTGAACATTTGAGGAGGTCGATGCTAAGGATGCACTCGAGATGATTCTGTTGCATAATAATCATTCTCACGTTTCCTCCCGGCGAAGGGTACGGAGAGATAAGGAAAGGGTAAAAGGTAACGCCGATAAAGGTGAGAATGTTTCAAGGCAAACACATTGAAATTACACGAGTGAATGAATCGCTCTACTATTTCTTTTTATAAAAAAGCCATTATACTTTTAACTTTCTTGTTCTCTAAGGATAGATCTAATATACGATCCAAATTCAAGGATAATTACACAATTAAGATCAAAAGCTAAAATTATTTGGCAGCTTTAAACTGTGAGTAAAATGGAACGATTTTCATGTAACATCTGTTTCAACTAGAAAAGCAATGGAATTTTTTTAATATTAGAAAAAATGAGCTTTTCTTCGCGAAAGAGGTATTTTATATATAGAGAATTTAAAGAGGTTGGAATTTAATTAAATAATATTAACGATTTCGTATAATTTTATCGAAAAAAGAAGTTCGAGGAATGAACAAAATTATTTTTACTAAAATTATAGTGAAAAATAAAGTAAAAACAGATTGAATTATTCATTTAGACGAAAGTAGTATAATGGCTGGGTAAATCAATGGATGGGTATGTCAATTTCCGGAAACTATAAAAGATATATACCAAGATTTTCTGCAGAAAAGTGTCACAAAGTAGAAAGCGAATAATAAAGTAAGAAATATAAATCAGAACTACAACATTAAACGAAATTTTTTGTAGATAAAATATTCGACCTTTTCTTGTAAATTTACACTGTAAATAAACGGAGTTACGACAGTTTTCATGCCGTAAATAAAGTTAGACACAAAACTGTCAAAAATCAATTTTTTAATTATTGTTCGATAACTAATATAATATAATAAAACGAAAGCATATATAATTTCGCTAAAGTTATACTTGAATTGAATGCATATTTTCTCAATCAATAAATTTGATTTCTAGTATTCGAATATCAGATATCCTTTGATATACGAGAATTATTCTCTCGATCTTTAAGTTTATCAACAAGAAGTTCAATAAGACTTCGCGATCTTTAATTAACGAAGATGTAATTTAAAAATTGCTAAATAAAGGTATGAAATCCTCATTTGGGACATCTCCAAATGATATAAAAAGGGTTATGATGACTCAATCTTTGCTGATTATCTCGAACATGAAGAAGGCCGCCCTTTGATCAGATGGATACTCAGCTTGTTTACTTTTTACGTTCTTATCCGATGCAGAAAACTTCTTTCCTTCCCTCGGTCCCTTGAGATATTCTTTTCTCCAAGATTAAAAAATATTCCAGAAAAAATTTCCCTACCAAATTCATTGTCAGACTCCGCCATTTTTTATCCCGGAGACCATCTCCAATCCCCTCCCCAAAAGAGGAATCAGAAATCGTAGTGCTGACTGAGGCAAGTTTTAATTCGTAGGACTCCGCCTTGGGGATTCTTTAAATCATTTAAACTGCTGAGTCCAGCTGGCGTTTCTTGGATGGGGGCGCAAGGGGTGTCTCCCCCCCAGAAACTTGAAGGGAAGAAATGCGAAAACGAAGGAAATCGCATTAATAAAGAAAGATCCGCTGGAATCGAGAGAAAGGGTAAATGGGAAGAGACTGAAAATCGAGTTTCAATAAAATGGGCCTGAGAGATATATATGTAACTAGAAAATTTTCTTATTGGAAAGGAAAAGTTTTCCAGTGCGTATATTATAAAACAAAGGTAAGTTTCTTTCTTCGAATTTTATATGATTCTCTAACATTCCCAGATGGATTTTGTATTTACATAGAATGTTAAAGTTTGGGTTCAATTATTCACATCCCTTCGCACTCAATCTGGAAGTTGAAAGCTACAGAAGTAGTAGCTGTCACACTTGTTAATACTTCTGATTTACATAAATGCTTCGAAAGTTAAATTATTACGAAAGAAGAAATGATTAATAAAGTTCCACCTTTCAAAACTGTTTTATTAGTTTCAATGCGAAAAGATTAATCACACTCTCAAAAATTGAAATCTCATTTACGATAATCAAATCAGTGCCAACAGTTTCCGCAGCAGAAGTTAAATTATCATTCACGAGAGTTCTAAAAAAAACTAATTATCTATTTTACACTCGAATATATCGCTTCATTAGATAAATTATGATCCTTTAAAGATTAAATTTTATTGTATGTTAAGTTATTTGGTATAATAACAATAGTATAGAGTAAGCTGTTAAGAGTATATTTCTAAATACTTATAATGAAAGATAAATTATCTCTATGTATATGTAGATATCATGCGAACTACCTTTCAGTACGTGGCAGAGGATGCAAACACCGTGATTCTACTTTTCTGAACGATTATTTTTGAGTATAGTTCGAGATAAAAACAAAAATTTGAATCTGTTTTAGATGATCAAATAATCTTGCGAAGCCAGAATTTTTTCCCTTTGAATTCGATAAAAAGTTTTATGCGTCTTCAAAAAATATAAAATATTTACATTAGCATAATACCTTAATACATAAAATGGCTTATCTATGGTTGTAATATAATTATACTCCAGAAAGTTTTCAATCTTTATCGCATAAATAAGAAAAGAAAGAGACCCAACCGAAATATCAATAAGAAACAAAACGTAAAATTATCAGTCGGAATTTATGCTTTCATTGTATGTCTTTTATTAATTATATGTAACCATGGAAATTTCAATCTAATTTGTATTTCCACTATACAATGCTTAACTCTACTAAACGCTGCATCTTTTTAATACTATGGAGATAGGTTTGGATATTTAGCTAAGATATTTAGATAAGTTTTTACTGCGTTTGAACCGTGTTAATTTTAACACATGGAGTAAGGGGAGAAAATAGATTAGAGTGAAGGATCCATAGAGGTGCTAAAATAGAACATGGATTCCAACAAGAAATAAAAGCGTTTCCTCTGAGATGAAAGGAGAGACTGTTTTTTCCGATTTTCTCGATAAACAGTGCATTCAGCAATTTGGTAAAGCTTCGACGTTAACTTTTAAGCAGACACTCTCCGGGAGACATAAAGTGCACATAAAACGGAAACTTTGTCGGCCAAAGTGTCGATCGTGCATCGGACGCTTCGATTGAAGGCACAATGGGCTGAAAGTACAAATGACGTGGGGTCGTCAGGCGGCTTAAAGACGAACAAAACGCCCAAGGGTCTGGCTTCGAGGAAAGACCGTCCCTCCCTTAACGTTCTATCAGCGCTAAAGAAGACAAATTACTACCGCATTTCCAGTCCGAACGCATCCTCCCCACTTTGAACCCCTCCTCATGCGAAATCCCATTCTTCCATCCTTCAAAATTCCAATCCTTCCTTGGACAGTCACAATGGCGAATGAAACTCGATATTTTTAAGGTTTTGAGTTTTGTATTGACAGCTTATGGATGTATAAGAAACACAGTAACTGAAAACTGAAATTATTAAACAATTCTACATTTACAAAAAGTTTGTTCTAGCTCGTACTCTTTCTGGGAGAACAATCGAGTTTGCAGAAAAAAGAATTTGATATTTATATTTAGCATAAAAATGAATCGACCTCTGAATATAACTCAATAGAATCCTGTGTTCCGGTAAAATTTAAATAAAATCGGTTTATCTACTCACGCGTCCAAGAAGCGGTTGTTAAGAATAAAAAATATTTCTGACACAAAATCATCATATCTTAATTTTGGCAACATAATCACAAGGAAAACTATATTATAGCTCAATTTAAGTTCTATAAGAAATATTTACCTTTATAAAGTTTCACATAACAATATTGGATTATTCGTTTACATTTTTCTTAAGGAATGAAATGTGACGTGAAGAATTAAAAATAAAAGTTGAACCTCCCTCAAGTCTACCCCATTAACCCTCCCAATGTCAAGCCCTCATAAACTTAGTGCTATAGTGAAGACCTTTTAAATTACTTTTCATTCCACAATTAATTATAATAAATGGTCTTTCAGTGCAATAACACCACACATATCGCTTTTATTTACATTTTTCCGCACTACTTCATGTCACTTTTCAAGCACTTCCTTTGGCCCCATTTCTTATATTTATTCGAAGCAACTTGCATCTCCGAGTATTTCAACTTCCCCTCCATCCTTTCAACGACTCTTCGGAAGTTCAACTGGACTCAGATCTCGGTTTCGTACATGCCAACTATCCATCGGCAAGATGAATTACCACGTGGATTCTAGCAACACTAGCTACAGAGTCTGTTTTTAAGCATATAGAAATATATCGACCACAGGATACAAACTCTTAATACAAATATAATTTCACTACAGTCCTTTACACATGCATCATAATTGCATCCAAACAGCTTCCGTGACATTCAATAATTTATGAATGACAAACGACTGTTGTGTGCAGATAGCAATGACCTTGTAATACCAAACCGATACAATTTCACCAACAACTTTTCCAAAGAATTATTTTATATCTAAATCCAGATTGATTGCATTCAAACTGTGAAACGATTTTTTTAAACTGAAGTAGAAAGCTTTCAAAAATGTATCACCGAAATACGATACAAGGCCTTTTAGCACACAGCCGAAGGCCGCTTTAAAAACACAAACAATTGCACAATAGAAAATAACCAGAGTTACGATGGAAAACAGAGCAAAGAGCGGCAGCCATAGCAAATCGGTGGTCGGGAACGCAAACAACGAAATGACTGTGCCCCTCTTCTTCAATATTTGACCCCCACCTTACTTATCCTCCTTTCACACACATGCGGGGAGACCTTTTTCGCTTTCACTTGTTTTAAAACTCCTCCATCTGCATAACGGAGCGCATGGATTCCATCCCCAAAAACCAATCTGGGCTTTGGTACAAAACAGGAAATGGACATCTCTTTGTCCTCACCCTTATCAACGCTCCTCGAACCGCCATCGCACATATATGATTTGCTTGGATGGGCCACATCTTCAGGGCTCTTCACTGTTTCTGAATTTGATTACTATTCTCAATAAAAACATTATACTTAAGCCAGGCATTAAGTTGGAATTGTTTAATTTTTCTGCGCTGAAATCTATATTTAAGAGCATTACAAATGTTCCGTGAAGCAAATAATATCTATCAATACAATAGGCGTTTGATAATAAATATGTATAGTAAGTTAGCATGCAACAAAAAAACAGCGTCCAGTGTACAGTGAGTTACATCTCTATAATCTTTAAATATCTAAAGCATTAAGTAATGAAGGTCAGATCCAGTGGAAAACTTATAACTTTTAAACAATAAAAATTAATCAATTGACTTTTTTATTCTAAAAATGAAAGCTCTTTTGCCACTTAATACCTTGACAACCAAAATGCTGTTCTGTGAAGAAAATTTTTAATACTATTATACCGAAGATCACTCAAATACGCCTCTCATTGATCGAGTTTTATTACAAATGGTGAATCATTAATATTAAAATTCTCTCTTGTTGAGCCTTCCAGCTAGAAATACGCATATCATTCAAAAGCTATTTAATTCGCCCGTTTCCAATATCTGCGTCCTTATCGCAGAACTCGTTCTCATTCGCCAGTTCCAATCTCGAAATGATAAATGATCCGCGTTATCTTATCTTTCGCATCCCTTACGTAACTGGGGACAGATTTTTCCAGTTCCTTCCATTTTTCACCCCTTTCATAGATCCCGAGAAACACAAACGGCCAAAGGGAATCGAATTAATCAGATAAAAAGCCGACGAAGAATCGAGAGCCGTGTTAAGGTGAACAGTCGCCGGGGACAGTCTACATGAAAGAGGGAGGTATGATAGAGGGTGAGCAGCCCCGTGAAGAATGCGTAAGAGGGTTATTGTATGAGAGATTTCAAAGGGAGTGTAAATGGCGATTGGGGAGAGATAGGGTCACGAGAAGGGTGAAATTCGGGGTGGAATGAACTTGGCAGTGATTGAGGATGGATATATAAGGGAACAAGTGGGAAGAGCAATGAGGAACCATGGCAGATAAATGGTCTTTCGAATAATCATACTGATCCAAACCAGTGATTTTCTCAAAAGCTGCTATATTTTACACGTACATTCATTTCGAGTTAACAAATCGAGTTCATTCGGTATTCGATCTTTTAATCAACAAAGTTCATTTTAATTAAGTTCATTTCATATTATATTTTTTCTATATTGAAAAGAGGGTAAAAAGTTGTGCTTTTTTAATGAATTTAAATCTAATTTTAAAGTGGTCTCGTTTCCACTGAAGTCAGCATTTTAAAATTACATCGGGAACATGTACCAAACGTTTTTATTTCCTCGTATTTCATAGTTATTTTGAAGGAGCGAAGGGATAAAGCTAACCTCTGACATACATCTTATGTGACTCGGAACCAGAGCGATGATTTATCTGGTCATCAAACGATAATGTGTGCCACATATGCTTTCTATTATGCAATTTCACAAAGTTTAAACTTCTGACTGATGGGTATACTTTGATTGAAACACTCATACATAACAAAAAGACCGAATTTTCAAGAATTGAATTATTATAGCAGCTCCCGATATTTCCAGAGAGAAAACCAAAATTACAATCCGAGGTTTATACTACGTATAAATCATTAAAGGAATCAATTTATTTCAACGCTGATAACAATTAATTAAATTAAATCATTGTACACTCTAAACTTTTATGGTATTGGTACTTGTAACTATAAACGTCTACACAATTTGCGTGGGGAACAGGGCGATCTGTTAATTATTCAATTAGGAAACCCTCTGTTGTCCGTAAAAATCTTACATGTGGCAAGTCCCTGAAGACTGAAGAAATGGAGTTTGATGAGCATTCGACTCCAAATGGAAATTCGTAGGCGAAGAGGTGTTTGGTAATGGGACAATGGCTCTGGGAAGGGATTTCAAAGACATCGAGAGTTTGAATTAGAGGTCGAATGAAATTGCGTGGTGGACGAATGAGGGAATGTGAAAGGGGGATGTTCAGCAGTTGAATATCGGTGGAGAAGATTAGAACCTAAAAGATTTATACGGTCGAGTGTGTAAAGAATGAGGTAGAATTAATCCTCCTGTACCCTTCAGAAATGGGCTTAAATAAATATCTTTCCTGAAATACTGCCGAAAATTTGAGCTTGTTCCAAATTCCCTTTCATTCCATTTGCCTTTTAGCTGTCTCGACACGGTCATCTGAAATGCTTCTTCTCGATTGAGAAATTGTGTTTTCCGTATGTTTAGCAAAAACATTGGTGCCGATTTGATCCAACACGAATCACTTTTTTAGCAGCTCTGGATTGATCTAGCTCGTTTATCAATTATTAATATGATACTTAATTATCATTTTGATTGAACAAGGTATGGATAGAGATGCCTAACAATTCTAGATAAAGAAAATGGGAAATGATATTGATTAAATTTCTTAATAAAACTCAATGTAATAATTATTGCATAATCAAGTAATAATAGTTGCTATGTAAAAGTTTACAGATCTTGCCAAAAAATACTTTAATGTAATCAGTTATTGGACGAGAAATTCAAAACACCCGCAACTTAATTGTAAAATTTTTATGTAGATAGATTTGAAAAACGCTGAACATTTTTAAGGATTAATAGTACTTTATACATTTATTAAAATCGTGGAAAAAGAGTCTAATAACTTGGCAAATAGGTGGGAAAAGTTTAAAAGTAGAAGAAATTGAATCTGTCAGTACAGCATCAAACTCTTAGGAAATTGAGCAAAAATTTACAGCCTCTCTAAATGTACGTGAGTTTTAATCTTAACTGAGTCAACATCAATGAGTTCACGTTTCTAAGCTTAAGTTGGCCTATAAAGGTGACGTTGCCATTATGTATTTTGATACTCTAGTTTTAGCTTTTAAATTACAACAAAACCACATTGTACATCTCCCTCCTGCTTTTGAACCCTAAACCCCCAAAAGTGGTCACGACGGTATATTTACAATTGACATGATTCTTCCACGTGCTACCGTTTAAAATCTACCCACGGCAGCAAAAACAACTTTTCGGTGGGTCCATACGAATAAATGAATCGTTACTTAGCGACGGACGGGCAATGTTTCTCTACGTTAAGACCCCTTATTTTTCAGCTGTGAAAAGCGGAACCAATGTTCGCTGCAGGGGGAACCCTAAAAGCGCATTGATGGAGAACTTTTGCTTTAAGCCTATCCTTCATAATTTGAAAAAAATACGCGAAAGCCCTTGTAACAGAGATTAATTGCGGATGTGAGAAATAATTGGGACGCACCCCAACAGCCATCAGCGTTTCGAGATATTCGTGACACCAAGATGATATTGACGAAAATAATAAATCTGAGCTTATCTCGTGGCACTACGAATCAGACGATCTCTCATCCTATTCATCGGGAAAGCATTGCATAATGCATCTTCTGACGGACCTCCGAGTCCCTAAGCCTACAATGCCTTCTGGTGGCGAATGCCATCGATCGATAATCTATCAATTAATCATTGGCAATGTTCGGTTTTATTCATTGGTTTGTCATATATTACCTGAGTTTCAGACCTATGAACTGCTGGTATATAATCATCAGAACAAACTTATCCATCTTTTCATTGCTTCCAATAAGTTAGATAAAAAAACTCTGATCTTCCAATTATGAAATATAGTGGTCAACTAATGAGTCGGAAATGTATTTGAGCATATTTTTAAAATTATAATGATCGAAATGATAATTTGCCTTGAAATAATTTTACGCATGTTAATAATCTTCAAATCATAACAGATAATTAAAATGATGATCTACCATTTCAATTTTTTGGAGAGAATACTCATTGTCTTGGTCATTGTATTTGTATTTGACATGACATTGTATAATACATGGAAAGGCTTTTACAGAAATAATCAATTTTTTACTTTTTAAGAAATATTCTATTAGCACCAACAAATAAATATTTAATTTTAATTAAACTGTTCGCAGAGAAATGAATCATAATAAATAGATTCGAATTGCAGCTTATACATAAAGTATAAAAGTATCTTTTACCTGAAACCATTGCGTCTAAAACAAGGTATGGCTTTTATTACGTATAAAAGTAGTATAAACACTACTAAAGACGAAAATTTAGATTTGGAAGTACTACAACAAGCCGTTCTTGTAATAAATAATATTGACAATTAAAATCGTTTAAACATATTACATGAAATGATTAAATGAAGGACAATTCTTTGAAGTTTCCCCTTTATACTTAATATTATAATAAAATAAAACTAATAAAATAATATTAAAGTTATCCTGCTAAATGAGCTACTGAATTGAAAATAGGCAAAATTGTAATAAAAATTTTTCTTAAAAGGTGAAATTGAGCTCAAATAATCCCCCTCTTCCGTTTAATCCTAGAATAGTACTACTTGAATAAATTGACTAATACATTTCGCGTAATATCCGTGAAACTCTTCACATATAAAGAAATTTCGGTAATGGGAATTTAATTATCGGGATAGGTTGTAAAAATACGTTTTTTAGGCAGATGTGGCAAGTTATTACGATGCATCAGATTGGAAGTATGTATATCTTCTTATACTTTTCTCTGCCAATATAAGCCCATTTATGAAGGATTCAGACTACTAACTAGTAAATTATTTTCTAAACACATAATTTATTATAATTGTATAATTATGCGTATATATTTTCGAGGAAATTCGTGCAAATAGGCAAAACAGGATCATATTGAAAGTATATTCTCCAAAATGATGTACAGCATCTCAACTTAGTCTCGAAAACAAATAAGACCACAAAAGAATTCCGCATTCCTTTCATTCTTCTCTTTCAACAAGTAACTTCACCACGCAATTCCCATTATCGAGTTTTTCCTTTAATTTGATTGTGCTACAAGTTTCTTCGACACTTAATCGTTCTTGATGGAAAAAATTCAAAGCCCTCGAGGATTCCCAGAGAATCTCCGTTTCCTTAGGAGAGTAATGAAAGGGGATAAGAAACGGCGCATCTGGAAAGCAATACTCTCGCACTGAGAAACATAAGAAAGGGCCCAAATTCCGATCACGTAGTCCCGCATCGGCCGCCGGGAAATCAGGGTCTCTTTCCATCGCATTCCGCTTTCGATCCCCATTTTCGTCCTGCGTTTTTCCCTTCGCACTCGAAAAAGAAATAACTGTCGTCCTTTCGTGATAGCACAGACTATTCAATAAGGATCCCTCGGGTGTCCAGAAGCGATGACAACAACCGAGACGGGGTCGTTCTCCGCATACGACTTTTTTCCGAAGGATTTCCTGCGATGAAATTGAATCGAGTGATTTTGAGCGGAACGTCTAATTTCGCATTTGATTTCGATTTTCTATTCGCTCGAAACACTCCTCGTGAGAGTAAGGATATTTTTAAAACGATAAAGGACAATAAATATTTATACCTATTTATAGGAAAGCAGTTCTGAAAACGAAGAAATTCACTCCACTCTCTTATACATGGAATCGTAAATGTCATATACTTAACTAGAATTAAACCTATTTATAAAAAATAATAAAATAAATTCATGACTATTTTATTTTAAACTTTGAGGAAAAATCATTAATTTGCAATTTTAAAGTAAGTATTAGAAAAATGGGCTACTAATTCTCTAAGGATCTATCTACTAGGGCGCTGTATGTTATCAAGAGTGTGAAAATATTATTCTCAATCTTATGCGACTATTATAGATATTTACATTCGGTACACGATACTTCATGTTATATTTTCATTTTGAATTATTTTAATTAATTTTTTTATTCCTATAAACCGGTATACGACGTACTACGTGAGGAATATTTTATACACATCATACATTCTTGTAAACTTGCAAGGGAATGATCATTCGAAAATTCTTTATGATAATATTATATGTAAATTCTACCGCTAATCATCAGAAATTTAGAAAACTTTGGATTCTTTGCAAATTTGATGAATTATTTTTTATGAAAATCAGCATCGTAAACAATAAATCCATTTGATAGACTACGTTGAAATACTCTGAACTGGATGGTGAAACTTCACCCTAATAAAATGATTGAGTGAACACATTTGACGATGCAGAGATTAAGCAGTGATGGCTGTGAGGGGTGTATATGACCGGAGAGAGAATAAATCCCGATTCGTGCTCACCTGAACCCAGGGGTAACCTCGCGGGGCGTTACCAATTACCGCATTCGGATGATAAAGCGATGACACTTTATTGGAGTGGCCTCTCCCATCCGCTGCCCCGAATCTTTTTTTTAATATCGCCAGAGCCCTTATTGCTAAAGTATTTGAGGATTCATGGCATAATTGGGCTAACGAGGGCGACAGATTATTGCAGAGATTTTCACAGACGATGACCTCACAGGACTACGATTTTTGAGCAATAATGCCTTCAAAATGATGGATTACACCTTTTTATTTTGTCAATTACTAACGATTTTCATGGGTTTATACGCTAAAAATAACAGGATATTAGTGAAAACTTACGAAAAATGTCAAGGGTAATTCTGCTACCCTAACCACTACTTCTATTCGCTATTCAAATTCTATTCGTGCTTTAAACGTGTCCAAATCTTTCGAGACGTAAATAATTATATTTTGCAGAAGTATCATTTGGCATGGTTTATTGTTCACGTTAAAATCCCAATAAAAATAAAACGAGTTTTCATTAAGAAAATAAAGACTACTCACGATACATTGACGATTATTCAACTATGAGTTTGTGTATTTTCCTACGCAATGAACATGAATTATTTTAGCATGACGTGGAATCGTGGAGCCTTTCTAAAATTTTTAAAGGCAATATGCACTTCTCCAAAATAGCAGAATACGAAATTATTTTGTTGATTCATTTTTATCGTTCCGCAAAGGGAGTATTTCGGTTTACACTCTTACAATTCTTAGTGAAGTTTAAAAACCAACAGTTCCTTTTGTGTTAAATATATGCTGTGAAATTGTTTGAAATCACAAACGAGCATTGATTTCCGTAGAGTATAAAGTATTCAGCATGGCAATTAAACTTTCATCGCCTGAATTCTTATAATCCTATTCAGTGAAATAAAATCTTTGCCTCAAAAAAAGGTTGCGTATTGAAATTCTATAAGTTTAATGAATTTTATTTGAACATATTTTTAAAAACTGCATCACTATTTACGAAATGTCACATATTAAATATCAGAGAGGAATTTTTTATCATTGGTAATTCAATGCACCCTCCCATAGTATTCTTTCTACTAAAAGAAAGGATATGTACATTCTAAAATAGCGTACCTGCTCTGGACGATGAATAGAATGTAGAAGAAGAAAGTAAAACAAAACCTCTATGGGTGGAAATTCAGCTTCTCTCCATTGTCTCCTGTCGCAGGGAAACGAGATAAAATGTAAAGAGGAAACAAATTTTGAAACGATGCAGAAGTTATACGAGGAAGTTTCTCGTTAAAATTCGAACAATGGACTCAATTCGGAGGAGAAAGAGCGGGAAAACACGACGGTCCGAAATAACGGAGACGCATTTAATTCGATTTTAGAGGATCAACTCTGTTGGTGGCATCGAGCTGTTGACAGTTTCCGTTCAGAGACAAATTGAGATTCTATGGGGCGTCCCTCCACCGACGCACACCCCCTCCGCTTCCCACAAAACGACCTGCCATCAAAGGCACCACGACACTTTGGTTCAATTGAGCGAGATTTTTTTTACGGGCCGCACTGTGGCGAGAGAATAAGAGGGAGAAGCAACAGTGGCTTAAGGTGTGAAAATGCACAACTTAATCGAGAAGCCTTCCCTGGCACGAGATATCCCTCAACGGGCCTTGTGATTCTGCTCATTTGACCGTGAATAAGGCGTTAACGAAGTGAAAAAACATCGATCACTGACTCCAAACAGCAAGAGATGATTCCTCGGTGGAGAAAGCGTTGGAAAAAGGGGTGAAAGCCTTTGGAGAGAGAATCACACTCAACGGTTGAGTATCTTTAGAGGCGGTTTGCGTTCAACGTTTCTTTCGTATTCACCTCGAAGATTGATAGCATTTCAATTTATATTTCAACGATCTCGAATTAAAAGTGCATCATCGAAAACTTTGAAGTAAAGCCAGGGTTATCTTTTATAGAGAGAGTGTATATAATTGGATAATTTCATTCATAGACATCGGAAATATATATATAAATTCCAAATTTAACACATGAAAATTTAGTTAAAGTAGCCTTGCTGGAAATTATTTAATTGCGTTTTAGAAAAAAAATAGTTCGTGGCTTCCAAATTTCCCAGAAGAGAATGATAAAATGGTTTGTAAGAGTTAAAGATATCTATATAAGAGGCAATTGAAGAGAATTATTGAAAAATCTGAAACTGTTTCTGCCTATTCGATATGTACTATAAATTCATTAATGGATAAATAAAGTATTTGAGCATTAATGTCATCAAATAAATTGTTGAAAGGTGATACACGATATAAAATTTACAAAGATTCCGCAAATAAAATTCGTCCTTCTATAATAAATTTCCGACGCATAGCAAACGCCATAAATCAGTGTTAATAGACATGGATATTTAGAGGCAACTGGATGCGTCGTAGGGAAAAGTCCTAGTTTCGAGTCCCCTAATACGTTTAGCATTTAAGCCCAAAGTCTGATCACAACAGGATTAGCCACCGAATGAACGGCAGACCGTGGGACAACGACCGTCGAAGCAATCAGATCCAGCGAGGCGCTATCTGGTTTGGGGGAAGAAACCGTGGCGAATTCGGTATCCACAAGTAGCAGAAATCTCTCTACCCCAAACTCTTGTTCCGAATAGAGCAAACCCACACCATCCATCTCTAATGCGATGATTCCCGATGATAATGACTCCAGTTTATGTGAGCCAGTCATCGAGAGGGCTGCGGGTGACGTCATGGAGCCCTTGATAATGGACGGAAGGTCCTCGGTGGACGTCCAGGGGTGGAATGGGCGTGGCGAGAGGGTGGACCGAGATTTGGGAACCTCAATGGTAAGTCGTGTTGGGGTCCTCCGATCCTTAAAAAACCAGTTGACGGCGCAAAAAAATACCGAGAGAACGAGTTCTAGGAGGCAGTTAAGACGGGATTGATTGCCTTCGGTGCGATAGGTCGGATGGTGGGAAGGCGTCATAAGGGATTTTTGGTTTAAAGAGGAAGCTACAAAAGATGGGCGTGAAGCAGTATATGATGAGAGGGACGACCAGTAATCCAGATAAGGTGTGGGATGCAATTTATTTGGCCCTGATGGTAGATTACTCTGCGATCCATGTTTCTGAAGTCAGAAGTTATTGCGTAAGGGAGACAGACTTCCGTTACTTATCTTCAACGTCTAACACATCCAAAGAATAACATTGAAGTGATTCATTTACAATATCTGCCCATAATCCGGATTTTGTTAATCAAATATCGTACAGATGTTTTTCTCAGCAACAAAAACTACTATATCCGTCGCTCTTTGGATAAAATCAGTTCCATCTAAAATAAATTGGTTGAAAAACTTATTCTGTTATTTTCCTTTTATGAAATGTAATTTACATTAAAAACAAGTTACTTTTAGGGATTAGTCCTTCGAATCTTTCCGAAACTTTACTTAAATCATCTGTTTTACTTCTTGAAAGGTTGTTTAACAAATACAAAATCTTCAAATTTTTAGCAAACTTATGTACCACAGATGTAAACCGAACAAGCGAAAGAACTTTGTTTAAACTATACGATGCAGTTTTGTTAAATGCTTTACTTAATAACATAAAGCTCCCACGTTACTTCCAGTAATTTAGTAACAAATAAAGTAATAGATCCACTACTTGATTCGAATTTCCAATTCAATTTTAAAACCAAAAGTACTTTTTATTAGAATATTTAATTACCATTTTAGAGTAATAGTTGTTACTATTTTATATGAACTACAACAGTGAACTTCCAGTTGAGGAGGAAAACGAATGTCTATAATGTTTGTGCGTCCGAATGATTAAAATAGCTACAATGAAAAGATAAAAACTAATTCGCAGATTAGAGTAACCGGAAAGAATCCAACTTTCGCTTCACAAGCAAATGAGAATTGTAAATTACTAGTGTGATTCTTCTTCAATGGACATCGACACGGTTCAAGATAAAGCGCCGTTAAAAAGATATGAAATTCGGTACGCCGTGGGAAATAGTACGGGTAGCAGATGAAAAGAAGGGACAGATCGTAAAAGGGATGGAAACATTCGTGAATGGAAAGATATATTCCCGGCAGAGCGGGTGAAGAAAGATAGCAAGAGGACGTAATGGCTCGGAACGGATTGCGTATGCAAGTAAGTACTATGGAGAGGAGGAAAACAAAAGGGGTGAATTCGAGGGAGAAATTCGGGTAGCAAACAAAGAAATACGGATATGAAACCAGAGCTTAACATTACGAAAAATATGAGGCTTCGCTGATTTTGACAATTCATTTAAAACCTAAACATTCATTCTGTGGTGGGAAATGGCTGGAATTGAAGAAGAATTATTTTAAATTCTTGTAAATATTACACCATGTATCGTAATATCATATTAATATATTATGAAAATATTCAGCTCATAATTCACTGGTCCATTAAATTTTGGATCTTTGGAGATGCTAATTTTTCTAAGCCAACCTACATGAATTATTTCATTAGCTGAATTTTTGTAAAATAACTGGCGCATAATGAATTCTCACTATTTCCAATATTGGATTTGAAAGTTCCAAACGAATAGAAACAAAATACTATTTAGTGGATGCGAACAAAAACGTTATTGTTGTTTAAGATCCAACACATTTAAGGCCCTACTTATTGAATTGATTAAGGCAATCAGAATATTTTTATCGTTCGTTTGCAAGTTTTTTTGAGCGATTAAAAATTAATATTCGTCAAATTTTTTATTAAGTCGCCATTCATATATTCAAAATGTCCAGGGAAGTTCGAAAAATTTGTTTATTGAGTTCCTTCTTTTAAGAATTTATGAAGATTACCGAGTATTCACCCATTCACAATATACCATTACAATGCGTATACGCACATTTAGTTGACATTACAGCTGATTATAATGAAATGAAGAAATTCTGTCATAATTTTGACTGCTAAATTATCTTATAGGTCATAATAGTGAATGACTTTAAGACTAAAATACATTTAATTATATTTTAAAACCATTATTCCTATCTAAATGTTAATTCATACAAGATACGATATATGATCAAATCACAAAATGTCATCAGTTAACGTAATTATAATATGCAATACAAAGTTTCATGAATTTCACACAAATAGCATAAACGAGAATAGTAAAACGAAGGAATAGTTGAATTGCTTGAAGATTGATTGTTAAAATAGTCGTCGAAGGAAAGATAACGCAGTTCCTGTTTTTCATAGAATGAGATTTATCAGAGGACAAATTATATCAGATCGGTTTAGAGGAGTAAGAAAATAAAGCCATTAGCAGTGATTGATTTCAAATGAATAATATATATTCACGAGCTATTAACGTATATACGAAGTGCTTTGGACAATACAAGATAACAGGATTTTAAATGTTCCTCTCCTACATTTTACTTGTATAACAACTATATCTCTTGAATAATCCTCCAAAAACCTTTTGAATTTCCCATACACAATCAAATATAAACCTTTAACATTACTAATGGAAGATTTCAAGAGCTGCTTCTTAAAGTGAGTGAAAGAATTTGCAAGTGGATCATCTTTATACTTCCATTAATCTTGATGTAAGTTGAATACCTTTCTAGTGAACGGCATTTTCCTCACCTTTTCCCAAAATGAATTCGAAACTTAGTATTCCGCGTACGAGCATTTTATCGATCCCTCTGACAAACCATTCTGTGCTAACCCTTTCGCTCCCCTATTTTTTCCCTCCTAATCCGCGACTACATTTCATCCACTCGTCTGCATTCTTTACCCCATCATACCCCTCCTAAAATCCATTTCAAACCCTTAGGCACGCCCCCTTTGGCCATTAAATCATAAGCTCAGTCGCTGCCGAAAGATTACTGCTTCCATATCTCGTGGACCCCTAGAAAACCGCACACGATTCTCATCACCACGCGTTCTTATCTCCCCCTCCTCATGCAGTCCATCCTCAGCACCGTTTGTGTTAGACGTCGTTTCTGGATGGTTAGCGTAATGCTCGGTTTCTCTCTTATCCTCAAACCCTTCCTTTGATCGTTTACCGCACTAATATCCGAGCAAAGGAATTGGTTCGATTAAGAGTTGAAATGCCGTGCGCGTTATTAACTATAACAACAGTTCATCTGAATCGAGTTGTGCGAGAATAACAAAGAGAAATTCATCCATGTTGCGGTTGATGACCAAGAAAAGTGAGCAATTGAAGTCGCTCAATAGACGATATATGCACTGGTCCTTTTATTCCTTCGTTGGAGACAAATTTAAATTAAGAGTTGTAAAAAACATGCCGTTGAAAGTTAGTTTTCTGTCTTATCATGTTAAAAAATTGTGTCATTCTACACAGTTTCCCTTCTAAACCGTAAGCCTATACAAAAATAATTGAGGTATAGTTTTCAGCAATGCGTTTTCTTTGCCGGACACACAGATATTTTATCGCCAAGTCTACAGAAGTAATCAAATGAGGCATCAATGTGAATGTCAACTATCAATTGAAAGATAAATTTTGAAAGCAAATAGCTCATCGATATCTTTAAGACCTTTGTTGATGTAAAGTAGTTCCTTAACATTTGAATGCTGAGTAAGTTACACGAATTTGCTGGGTTTCATAAGACATCCTAACTTTAAAACCAAAATTAATGCTGTAAATAAAATAAATTAATATAATTGACGGATTGAAATTTGAAATTGATCTTATTAATTTAAATTGTAATTCAGCAAAATGTATTTTGTTAGGCTAATTAACAAGGTTTGATCGCACTTCACATTTTAAGCATAAACATAATAAAACTATCGGCTTGTTATTGTACGAGTAGAATGAAAGGCACGCATCATTCCTGCAATTACATACATCTTTCTTCACTTATTTTTCAACCTCTTAAAATGTACTTGCTTGTGAAGCTCAAGTCCGTTATTTCTTCCCTTACTATCCTCTTATTTCTCGGTATAACGAAGATGTCGTGCACCTTTCAAACTCAGTAGAAATAACATATCTCTGGGCAATATTATTCACAATCAAAATACACTTCAAAATGACACCAAAATTTTACGCAACAATCCACTGATTTTAATGAAGTATGATATCTGCTTGAAAGTATAGTTATCCAAGGAATATATATGATGTCATGATCTAATGTTTCTACGCTTTGCTTTGAGGCACACTAAGGAAGAGGGTTCTTATTACGTCACTCAACACGACCTCCAAATTTTTGAAGTGTTCAAGCCTTAGCGGGTGACATAGCATTTCAATGAAATTACTATTCCAGGACAAGATATTTCATCCTTAAAATTGGCCTTTTATATTTTCAAATTTTTGTGATCGATTCGAGTATTTGAGCATCTAGAAGAATAATATAATCAACTATAGTTTACAAAATTCGCAGGTTATAAAGTTACAATAGTTAAGTTACAATAGGAATCATATAAGAAATAACTGACATTTGAAAAATAAATGCTTGCAAATGGAATGTAATTATTATGTCAATCTCATTCATACTTTTTCTTCCTAATCTCCTCACTCTCATAATATAATGAAATTTGGAACATATACTATATAAAAGAAGATAAGATTCATATTTACATAATATCCTTAGATTCCAGTTAAATTAACCATAAATCAATGAAATTCGTAATTGCTAGAGAATAAGATAAGGAAACAAGAAAAATATCATATTATAACACAATTTAAAACAACTACTAGTCCATAGAACAATCATTAATCATATTAGTTAAAGAATGTGTAATAAATATCAACCCGACTAAATGTTTCTTTCTTGAATGAGAGAATATTTTGATACCACACTGTTGCTCTAACAATGATATTGTGGATTTCCATTTATTTCCATCCCTTGGGTACCGAATACATTGATTATATTAGGAATTCTAATGAATATGTAGGCTATCCGGATGAGGCCCAGAAATATTCTTCGGTTGAAAGGGAAACTTTTTCCTGATGGGATACGTATCGTAACTGAACTTCCGCAGGTTTTGTTGCGCCATTCATATTTGCATTTCCGAACCATTTTCTTTTACGGTTCACCTCATTTAGGCAATCTTTGCATTCACCCCTTACTTTCTGACCTTTGGAAACTTTATCTCCTCTCGCCAACGACCGTAACTGTTTTTGTATGCATAAGTCCATAATCTATAGTCTTATCTCAGTTTTTAAAATAGAGTATATGCGAAAATCCCCTTGCCCATGTCCCACCCCTATGTCATACTGTCATTTGAAATAATGTCCAAACCCCCAATTTGACATATTTTACTCTGTCCTTTTGCATCACTTCACTAAGCACCTCTTCCTTTGCATTCCAGATCACCTTCACTACCAAATTCTTCGGTTGCAATTCCTTGATAATACAAGTATATACCTTTTGATTACTTGATTTTTGTAAGCAATTATGCATTTTTCGTTATATTTAATATATAGAAATGGTATTTTGTGCCTCAATCATCAAACTTAATTCAAAATCTTTTTTGCGAAAAGAAATCCTGATGAAATAATTATAATTTTAATTTTTAGAAATATAATGCAATTAATAATAAAATAGCAACGAAAGGTAAAGCAAGTCTGTTTAAGTTCAAGTAAAATAAAACATAAATTAGCGTCCTACTTACCAAAATCTATTCCAAGGAAGAAGATATTTGGATTGAGATAATTCTCAGCAAAGCGCATGTCCGCTCTCTGAAGTGTTTTTTCCGATCCCTACGATAACAAATGTGTGCACTATATTTCAGTCACGTTTCTAGTCAAGTTTATTTCTACTCAATCTCCTTATAAGGTTAACTATTCCCGCAGTCGAAAAAGGATCACGCCGAGTTAATTGGGAGATAGAAGTGACACAACAGCTTCTCGCGAAGATGGATTTCAAGTAAACTGTTTCATTCAAAAGGGATCAAATGGGTGAACTGAAAATATACATGTATACATGTACCTTTTTAAGATAAATATGAAAAAAAAATATATAAATATTTTTATCGAATAAGCAACATCGCACACAAAAACCTACACAAAGTTGTGATCAAATATACTAATTTAATATGAACTTTTATAATATAATGTTTGCATGATAACATAAGAAAATCGCTAACCTAGCAAAAAATTTTTGTACCTTCTTTAATTTCAGGTCACACTGTTTCAGACAAAGAAATATCAATATAAATAATATAAATCTGATAAACTTATAACTCAACTAAATGGGGTATATACATTTGAAGAATAGATTTTATATACTTTTAAGTTATAATTATTAAAATTATCACTTAAATTGTTTCAATAAAATACAAGGCATTGATTAAATATCTTATTTTAAAAAATAATAATAATAAAGCTTAAAATATTATGCTGAATCATCAAATACGATGTTGACTATCACTAAAGGAGAGTGACCGTAAACCCATAAATAACTTTCACACATCTATGATCAATTGAAGAGTGCAGAATGAGGAAGATGGGGTAAATGCTTCTGTATAATGAAACCACATTGACTTTTAAACTTCTCATAAAATATTTTCCTCGGCTCAGCATCTCCTTCAAATCCTCTCCTAAAATAACGAAGTGCCGAAAGAGCTTTTCCGTAAAGAGTTTGCGAATCCGTGTTTTCTTTAAACGGTGGAGGGACTTGATAACCACCTCCCATCACACAAAATGACGAGGGTGCGTTGTTTAAAGGGGAAAGATAAGGCAAAGGGTAAATAAGACAGGAGACTGCTGGGGAGTTGGTTTTAATGATTGGGGTAGTCCCACGACGCGCTGGCTATTAGTTTTGGGCAGAAATGCTCACTGAGGACACTGACTAGGAAGACACACCCACCTTCCCTGTCTCACGTATTTTACATCTCTAAATCTTCGTCCGAAGGGATCATTTCCAGTCCATTTGAATACTTCATCTCATGCACCGTCATTCAATTGTTTTCTGATTGCTGCTGTGTATTTGCGCTTCACATTTATAAATAGTTTCATCGCTCATTAATTTAACATAAAAAGGTAATAAAAACAACATTGTTGCATTTTAATAAAAAACGACGATGACATAGCATTGTATACTTATAATCTTGCACATAACCCGTTGGCTGCTAATGTCTAAGCTGAGTAGATATTTATGAAAGCATATTTTTAATAATTCAACATTAATATACTTATGAATGTAAAAACTTTCCTCATGATGCGATGTAAGCTATAGATGAATTTTAAAATACCAGTCCGATTAGAGGATGAGTTTGATCTAAACATGCTGCTTTTTTACTTTATTATCTTTTTGATAAGACACGAGAACTCTCTTTCTTAGTATCTCCCTATTTTAATAAATTGCTAAAACGCTATGAAAAAATTTAATGATAACGAATATAAATGATAGATGCATATAATCTGACGTTCCGTATCGGATGACTCCTTAATAACACCACTTTTCCTAGTGTCAGTTGTCTTCCGTTCGCCATACATTCTCTAATTTCGTGAGATTTATTCGAATTCTCTACAACTAGTCTGCCATCCATTCATACACACAGTGGACATTGAGGACCGAACAATTTTTCTCTGCGATGAAAAAGTCTCTCCGTTAACCGAACTCCATCCACACGAGGTAAACCATTCGATGCCACGATATAAAACAAAAGAAGAAATCGACAGCCCAATTTAACATTTCTGTACAAAAGGGTTCCTATTCCTCTCACATTCGATGGATTTACAGCCTTTTGTGCTATGAGATATCCATAGGCGAGAGAGTTATTGCCTGCATAGTTGGTGGAATGGAAGTTAAGGATGGCCATGTTATAGAACTTTTTTCTTTGGGCCTACTGCGTACATGCGCCATACGTAATCCAGAGCACAAAAGGAATTCCAAGAGCTGTTTTTGACTGGATTCCATCCACTTTCTCTTTTTTGTGAAAAATTATCACGGCTTAAATGGTTTGTCCTTACTTTTCTATTTGAAACTCTCTACATTCAATTAAATAGGATTCAGTTGAAGACTCATTATTTAATACTTATATAGTAAGCAATGGCTTCATAGATGCACTGAGTTAAACAAAAAACTTAAACTGTAGTATACTTAGCCAATAACATAAAAATGAAGGTAGGTGATTAACTATTTTCTCTGAATGAAAGTCCCCCAAATGAACCCAAAATATTATAATTCAAAATATCAATGAGAAATAAATGAAGAGTTAAAGATGGAAAATTATTTTCAATGCTGTGATTGTGAGCCTCTTCATTCATATTCTCAGGAAAGCTTATCAAACTCAGATGAATTAAGAATATAAAACTGCATTACAATGGAAAACGTATTTTCTTTCCTATCTCGTATCAGTATTATTTTATGCTGTATCTGCATAATGAAAATTCTCTCTCCTCTCAGTGGTAAAGAAGAAAACAATAATTTTCACTTCCATCTGTCCATGATCTATGAATGTACTTTATAACCTGTACAACTATAAAATCATTTAACAATGTTAAATTTAAATAAAAGAGAAATTAAATATTCCTGTTTAGATTCAAATATAGAACTACAAATCTGTAAGTAAAATGAGGATTATTTTAAATGATGAGGTTTTAAAATCATCTTAAAGTACGTGAATTTAATAATCAAAACTCAAATTAAACACAACGGCAAAGTATTACACATATGTTGTTATACACGTTTTATTTTAAGCATAGAATGAAGTTCCGTAGAAAACACGTAACTTGAAGCATATCATTCGAAGGCTAGGGAGTTCATTTAGTTCAGTGAGCAAAAAGAAGATGGCAGTTCGAAGGGAGGGAATGCAGCGATTCAAATCCCGTCTAGAGGGATTTGTAAAGATGAGAAAAGAGGCATTAAATACGGATGCAACTGATGAGGATTTCTTGCGTGAACCCGCTCTCCCATTACGGACAAAGGCTATCTGTGGGTCATCAAAATTAGTCCCGCTTCAAGCGAGGACGTTGCAGGTCACCACCTCTTTTAATGCGAAAACAATTGAGCAACGCACACACGACCAGCACACTTCTCCTCCCCTACAGTCCCCATTTTATTATTTCACGAAATCCGGAAAGGTCGTAAAACTCGTTCAAAAGCAGTACGAAAACTGTTGGGAATGAAGTTATGGGGCGTTTCGCAAGTAAAAAAGGCAATGCCTCCACGGGAGATGTAAATTTTGAATTCGTCCCGGGTTTTAATGGCTCGCCGATAAATTTTGCATTCATTTCGGAAATAATGGGGCCCTCTTTGACGTCAAGAGCCAGCGTTGTGAAACGTCATCTTCAGCCACTATTGAATCGATTTGCGAAACAATAAAATGAAAGAGCATCTTGTAATTTATGGTTCGTTTTTTCTCTCCGATCGAATACAATGGAGGGGCGTTCGAGTGGTTATGCGGGGAGAAGAACTGGAAATTTTCGTGGAACTCACCACTGGCGGTTTTGAATAATCTGATGGCTTTTTTTCCCACGAAGTAGGCATTCCAATTCGTGGTTTTAATTGCTCCGTAGTTTCACGAAAGCGTGATAAAAATCCCTAATACGAATGAGTGGCTGTTCGATTCACATTTTCCTGGTTTCTATTATCTACAGTGGTCGGGATTGATTTGCACGTACAGAACTACAATACGTCAGAATTTACAGTAAGTGCGTTTCCTTTGAACGTGAGATATTTCGTCTTTGATATATTTCTCCGCGCACATGTTTGGGTTTCACTTGAAAAGATTAGACATATTTAGTTGGAGTTCATTAAATTTTGTTCAGAATGCCGATATTAAACTTTTTCTTAAATGGATACAGGCCCATTGCATTCCTCGCTTTCCCTCGCCTCAGTTCTTCGAAGATAACATTCTAAATTCCAGCATTGAAACACCATCAACCTGTATAAGGGAATAAGCGCAATCTTAAGCGTTCAAATCCGCATAGCATAGGAGATAAGTCAGCTTATTGCTATTTTGCTCTTGTTGTTTGCTTGCCTTATCTCCTATGCTATTTCTCTCTACTAAATAACTCGCAAAGCAGTGATTAGTGAAAGCTTTAATCATTCGAAGGCCTTATTATTGATAAGGAATTTGCGATCACATTTTGACATTTCCCCATTTACTACTCATTAAGCGTTTTTTGTGTGGAGAGGGACATATAGATGAACCGCGCAAGTTATGATAGACCAAACTTATTTTCCTTGAAAAATCATTTCTCGAAACCCCACGAAAACTCGAGATACCCAAGAGAACAAAAAATTGATGCAAAGAGTTTGGCCCTAAAATTGCTTTCCAAATCTTAGCACTAATCATGATTTTCTGTCTCACCATAACTTTCTTTCTATCAGCAAAAAGGTCACCATTTTCTCACCGTAAGGCATATACATACATACATACATACATTGGTCTTTATTAGGCATAATAATAACATAACCGTAAGGCATATACATACATACATACATAAATTGGTCTTTATTAAGGCATAATCAACATATTTACCGTAGTCAACTAATAATCATAATTATGTATAAGTATTTGTAATTTATATACCTTAGCATTACCTTTCGCACCAAATTTAAGATTTGGATATTTTACGCTTAATCGATAAATCAAGTCATTTTACACTTCTTATGAGATATGGTTCAGTTTGCTATTTCATTCCCATACATTTATATATATACATATATAAATATATACTTCGCGAATTGAAAATCTAATTTCTTATTGAAATCGTGAAATTAAAAAAATATATATTCCAAATAACGGCGGGATTATGTACTCAATTTTAAACACTCTCTTTCGTTTAGGAAGGAAAAGAGATTTAAAGGAGTGAAATGCTGAGACAAACCAATCAAATAGAAATTGTATCAAACATTAATACCAACACAGAATACAGAATAAACACAGAATACCATTCATGAAAATATGCGCAACTTAATCGATATCACTCAATTATTCTTTCAAATAATATGCACTTGATTCACCTTTAGCCAAAATTGTCATTTTTAAATGGAAATCAAATATGGCCAGTAACAGAATGCAAATCGGAGAGTCGAACATCGGACCATTTACGTCACAAGCCTCAGGTGACCTCTGAAAGCGTGTACATATAAGAACACGACTTTTCCATGAGACCTGTCAGTTTGGAGTGAAAAAGTAAAGGAAGCACTTCATTGTCTAATTTTCAGCTATAATCCACGAAAATGCCTAAGATTCAGCCTTTTCAGCAGATAATTTTAGCGAATTTGGATGCTTAAAATTTAGCTAGACAGTTGCAAGATCAATTTACTCCAATTTAATACAAAACAAAACATCTTGTCATAACATCAATTATCAAGTCTTTGGGAATAACGATATTAAAGCCTTTACCTAAGGAATCGCCCAAGGGATAGTATCCACAATTCCAAGGAAGGGAGAGTACTAATATTAATCCCTCATCATGCAGTCATTTCTGATGAAAATTAAATTTAAATTTTTTTCTTTCCAGATCTTCGGTGGTATATCGGAAGTTTTGAATGTCCCTAGTGCTATTCCCTCGCCGTTTGTGAGTAAAAGTGCATGTGTAATGGTCATTCTAGTGATAGTGTTATCAAGAGGAGATTCTGTTCGCAGATGGAGCGCAGAGATCAGCCGACGCTGGAGGAATTCCTGCAAAGGTAGGGAACATCTTCCTATTTCATTGAACCTAGGATGGCAGGCTTAGGGTAGGTTTCTTTAGAAAGGGGCCCATTCAACGGGCATTAGAAATACAGGTCTACATTAAAGTAATAGGGCCAATTCATGGGCTTTAGAGATTCGCTTTTTACATTGGGGAAAGGTTAATTCATTTATTCATTTCATTAGGGGTAAAGGGTTAATTTAGAGACTGCTAGGTACTACACGTTCTCTGGTCTCTACCGGCTTATTAGCCATTAATTAATAAAAGTCTTCTAAATGTATCCCACTTCTATTTTTTCCGTGATGGTGGTCTTCGTGCCATCGTGACATTGTGGTTCTCATAGGGCTGGTGAATTACAACTGATGACGCGTTTGTACGTTCCCCGCTATTTTAACCAGTTGCAGTTCGCTGGCGAATCCCTCCACTCAAAAGGGAAAACGCGCCATGCACGGTACGTCATTACGTGGTGAGGAAACCCGTGCAACTCCTCTCTAACTTAAGTATAAATAATGATATAATAATATAAATATTAATTCCGCCTGGTTGGCTTATTATATACATATAAATGCTTCAATCCTACAATGATTATACTCTATATATTATACCTAATTATATACTTTAAAATTTTTCTTTTTTTCCCAGGGCTTTCTTCGACAACACCGGCATAGGAACCTAAACATCCATGTTGAGAATTTCGGGAAAATCCAGCACAATCGCTTCCCAATACTCGTAGGAGAAGGCAAAGGAGGGCAACGTAAGCAGTTTAGTATAAGATCAATTTATTTCTTGACAATTTAATAATCTTTTAATCTTCCTTATCAGAATCGTCCCGCAAGAGCAGATTGAAGAATCTGTACAGATTTCTGGTAGAATCGCAAACAACATCATCGAATCTGTATCAACGCCTTTCGCAGAAATTTGTTTGTTACCAATGTACTTCTTTGTATCTTACCGCTTCAATAAAAATCTCAATTTGCATATTCTTGTACTCTTTATCATAAAAAATAACTTCCAGAATTATTAAAATGATACGCTCAAAGTATTCTTCATTTAAAAGCCGAAGCTGCGCATTTATTCCCATATCATTCAATTTTCGCCTCTATTAAAAATTCCAAGGTTTTTTGTATATATATCTAAAGAATCATACCATTCATGATTTTGATCTCGATAAAAGAAATACATTGAAATTTGTTGTTCAATAACAAAATTGGCGAGCGGATCACTTAGATAATTCACCTTAATTTTTAAATAAAAAAGTCGATAATTTTTTTTTAATAGGAAGATTTAAATCTAGGATAACTAGAAGAGAATACAATTTGATAAATCAATCAACTGTGAAGAACACTTTCTTTAGCTTATTTCTCATTGGTTAAAAAAATCCTTGATATGCTTTGAAAATGGCCTGAAATTCCCACAATATATTATTCTCTCACCTTATGAAATAAAAGGCTAAATAAATACTTCTAAGATTAGATGAATCTCGTGATGTGAACACTTGAATTTCGAAGGAAATTTTGGAGCAGCATTTTTCCCTAAATATTGTCCAATTTTACACGCAGTATAATTTTAATGCACAAAAATGACGATAAATGACTACGGAATCAAGAGAAAAATTTTTAGTAAACTTAAATTTCCGCAAAACTTTACTCATTACCATAATAATGCCTCTCTCAACGTAAAAAAACTTTTCAGATAACGAAAATAAATGATTCTATCCTTTTTAATACTTATTTCTTAATTCTCAAAAATTATTTCTTATCTGATTGTTAATTTATTCATGAACAATCTTTAATAAGGTTACCAAATTTTGTTATTGTTGAACGTAATCCCTTATCATTTACATCTTATTATTGATAGCAAATTTCTGAGTAGATGATAATTGAAAGATGTGAGAAACATGAGATAATATTTCATATTTAATCAATGAAATTCATCCTTGTAAATTAAAAATAATTAACACTAGATAAGATTTATTTATATTTCTCTTAAATTTAAATCAATGGAGCAAGTATCTTTTCCCCTTTCAGAGATATTTTTGTCAACACGATAGTAAATCACGTAAGTACCCTTATAAAGAATAAAAGTATATGACTGATTATCTTGTTCCCTCCTATTCGACACATTTCAAGTGGAGAATGAAGCTCATCATTTTCACATATTTCTGTCGCGTAACTAGAGAGAAGAAGATTAAGGTAATTTCCGCAAGAGCCAAATCAGTCGGACAACAGACACTCCCTCAGTAGTCCCATAGGTCTAATTCGGATTTTCTCCTTTTTTCCTCCCTAACACTGACAGGTAGCCCATACATTCACTTCTTTCATCTTCGTGTGTTTTTACTAATAGTAAGCGCGTTATACGTAAGCGTACACCGAATCTTTAAGATTCGAAACATAGGATAAATGATGAGTACAGTCATTGTATGATCTCAATTGTTAGCGCGTTTATATGTGCCACCCTCTATCCTTTCCATCCACACGTCCGAAAGGGGCTACTGGAGACGCTACATCCGCCGCAAATCTTCTGATTCCCAACCCCACACTTATTCGGACCCGACGCGTTAATGACGGCTTCTACTCCTCTTTCCCCATCTCTATTCTGCCCCTCTTCTTTGACTCGGAGCTACCAACTGCTACACACACACATACTGCCCAAAAATCAGTACATGGAAGTTAAAGATTACATTGTTATTTATATATTTTTACTGAACATAATCAATTGAGTAATTACTTATATATTATTAGTTGGAAAATATTACCGAAATAAATTTTATTGTATATGATTGAACTTACTATTACACCGAGAAAGCTTAAGGATAAGATTAAGTATTGATAGTGATAATATTATGAATAAATACTAATAAAAATACCTAACTGACTAATTATTCTGTTCATCAAAATTTTACAGTAAGAAATATTTCATTTTTCCATTTCATTCCAAATATAACAATTTTTTCTTTTCATTTAAAATTACTAAAAATATTATCCGATAAAAAAACTAAATGATATACAATGGATTTTTAACAACGGTATGACTTTTCACTTATTTTATTATTTATTTATTAGTTTAAAATCACTTTCAGTTATTAATTTATGAATTCGATCACAAAATCAATTCTCTATTTTCTACTCTCCTCTGAAGACATCTTTTGAGGTTGGCTATCCTGTTCTCACCCCAACATCTCACGCCTTCTCGACACATGTGATCAGGGAATCTCATGGGGACGCCATTAGAGTTCTTCTTGACCGTGGCAGAATTCTCTCCCTATCTTCGCCGCTTCCTCTTTATCTTCTTCCCATCTCCTGAGGGACTTCTGGAAGGAGACGGTTACGTAGGCCATTACCGACCGCGTGACACTAACTCCCCATTCAAGCACGCATCTCTTATTCTTAACTGCTCTCCACCTTTAGCCTATTGGAGGAGCTCTTTTTTATCTCGTGCCTTCTCCGTCTAGAAATCGTTTTTCGTCCCTTCTTTACGATCCCTTACATCTGTAGCGTAAATAGAAACGAAGCAAAAATGGTCGAACGACTTTAAGAAAATTACACCAATGCTGTTGTGATTTCATTAGTGTTTTCAGATGAATCGTTTTCTCGAGTTTTACACGTGCTTAAGCATTAGGTGAACAAATTTATTTCCAAGGAGACACGAAATTCTTGCTCTAAAAAATGAACGTGAAACAATTCAGTGAAATTTAAATTAAGATGAGACGCATATTCTAAAAGTTTAAAATAGATAAGTTTCATCATTTATATTCTGTAGGTAGGAAAATAAGGCTTTATTTTATAAGTTCCAGGAATACTGTAAACGAAGCAAAATCTGTAGTTGATCATCTTTCACATGTTGTGCACTCAAATTCCATTTTGTTTGTGGAAGCAACACACTCGTTCTTCTAGCAAACGGCGAACTCGGTTAACGATTTATAAAAGCGAACCCTCATCAATAAATCTTGCGATTGTCATTCCACGAATACACGTCCCAGCTCCTTTATTTCTCCCCTTTTATTGTGTCCGCTATCATTTCTACTTGAAATTTCTTTCCTTCGTGCCAATTGCAAACTCCCATCCATTAATGCTTGGTGTTCCCTTCCTTCTCTAACTTCTTCCTCAGGTATCCTTTCCCTTCACATCCTCTTCTTCTCCCCTATTTCTGATTTGAACGAAGCAGAATAGTTCGTTGTTTATTTTGAGAAAGCATTACCATAAGACTTATCCTCTCTACTTATTTCTTTCTTCGACTCACGGCACATGAATTTGTCTGAAACCTCTTAAATAATATTATTAACCTTGATTGAAATTAATAATGGCGAACTAAAAATATCTACGTAGTGATATATGCGAATAACATGAAGTTAAAATAAAATGCGAACCATTATTGGATCTGATTATAGTTCATTTCTAAAAAATTAACCTTTATTATATAAGATTTAATTCAATTTCAGATTACCATTCTCTGATTCACTTTGTTTCAGAATCATAACTCATTGAGTAGTAAAATTGGAAATAACTTCGCGTTTGTAATGTCCTTAAAAGATATTTGAAATGAAGATTGAGAGAATCCTCTTTAAATCAGCACAGAAATTTAGGAAGTCAAATCCCAACCCTTTCTTAATACTCAATATTTTTTGTATGACCGTACTCATGTGACTTACTAAATAAAAATATCCGTATCCTAGATTTTCTCCACTTCCTCTTTATCATTCTCAAACCTTCGCATCAATATTCCTTTCGTAATGGCCGCAGAAGAATGGATGTGAAAAGTAAGAGAGACGTGGAATAGTTCGATAGCAGGTGGTCCTCTTAAAATAGTGGAATCTTTATCGGAAGACAGGAGTGATGGAGAGGTGCGAAATGAAGGGGGAGCTGAGGGGGTGGAGATGCTCAAGGGAGCAGGTTGTGCTTTACGACCCTTGGGCCACGGAGGCAGTTGTGAAGACGGAGTGTCGTGGAGTGAGGAGGAAGCGAAATTTAGGGGTTCGGAGGAGTTCTATGCATTCTGGTGGGATGCTCGTATTAGGGGAAATAGAGGACGAAGAAAAATCCATTTTTTGTACGTTGCAGTTGTAAATTATGGTGCAAACCATCATCACGTTTGGAAAGATTTTCCTTTGATACTCGTTATCTATGATAGAGTTAATATTCCCTCCAATATTAGATTTATCATTTCCGCTCAAAACGTTCTACATGATTAAACTGTAAATGAAATATGAAATTTTGATCAAATGATTACTTATAATATTGGTCATATTATAACAAAAAGGAATTAAATTGTAAATAACGATTCGATGCATTATATTCGCACATCGTACATCCAAGAATAGATAAGTATTATAAAAAGGATATTATCCTTTCAAACCACTTCTGTTCATTCCATAAAAGAGAAAATTGAAAGCTTAGATAGAGCTTAACTTAGAGATATTGAAAATTGTCCTGATATTTCTCATTACCATTTGGACAGTGAATCCTGTATAAAAGGAGGTTCAGAAACATTCACGAAAATATTTGCAAAGGATAATTTTCAGAATGTCACGGCGATATATCATCTTCCGAAGGACAGAGAAAATGCTAACAGAATTCGAATGGCTCATAAGCGAAAATAAAATATTCAAAGCACTCGACAAACATTCGTCACTCCGTGGAAATTTGCTGGCATAATCGCATGTTCGAAATCCATTGGCTTACGACTCGGAAAAGTGATAAAAAGATTCCCTAAGTTTTTTTCGACGCACAATCACTTGGGTTACGAATTACGATATATAGTCTTCGAAAATAATTACCATAGGCTTGCAATCAGCGCTCTTAAGTAGGTTATTTAACGAGATATATCATATGTTGAAAAAAAATATCGATTAGAAATGATGGATAGCATTTTTTACGGTATCTCGCTCGTGATTTCTTACTTTATATTTACATAATTTCTATTATTATATTCAATCGTTATGATACAGCGTGCTAAATCAGGCCATAGCATAAGACTTCAAAACTCACTCTAAGATTCGGTTGCGAAATGTTCATTTATTCTAATTCAATTCCAGATTATGAGCACTTTTATATTACATTAGCATATTAAGTATTCCAAAAAGAGATAAATTTCAATACTAATATTTAATTTGCATTTATAACTGCGGTTTACACTGTTTATTATTATTATTATTATTATTATTATTATTATTATTATTATTATTATTATATCCATATAACATAATGAATCCATCACATTGTTATGGGAAATTGCGTACGTTATTTGCAAGTTTATTTATTAATTAAAATGATATATAAATAATAATTGGCCACTGATAATATATGATATGAAATCATTATTCGTTACAACGGGGTCTAGATTAAAGCCCTATTATTTAACACCCATTTGATTGCCTAAGTGAATGTCTACAGTTCGACATACTTTCAACATCACAGAATCTCTGAAGTATAAAATGTAGACCTCATAAGCATTGAAATATTACACCTCCCACCAATCTTTTATGTCCAAATATTAATAATAAAACTGACGATCGCTCCTTTTTCTATATTTCCCTTATATTCTACACTTAGATAATACGATGAATCATTGATTCAATTATTCGGTAATGATACAGTAGGATTATAGCACAAAAAGTACAATTTTTTTCTATGACATATGTATCTTCAAATAACACCAATGCAAATGATCGAAATAAAAGCTCTTTTAACGTTCTTTCTCTAACGTTCGTTCTTTTTACCTTTTTTTAATGTTCTTTCTTTAAGAATACAACCACATTATCAAGTCGTTAAAACTGACCTGAAGGAAATGTTTAAAGCATTCATGAGAAACCAAAGGGTAAAAAAATTTCTGAAATTTAATGATTACTTTTCTTCGTGCAATATCCCCTCAGATAGTATGCAGCCATAAATGAGAGACATTTGCATACTGTCCTTAGTCACTTTATGCGAACCACTTCCCGCTTAAAACCTCAGAGGCTCCGAATGGCCATAGTTACTCCTTTTTCGCCCTTTGCTCCTTAAGGATCAACAAATTTATGACAGTCCCCTCGTCATGTTCAAGTTACGGATTATGTTCTTGTTCTCGAACTGGAGAGCAAGGGTTAGACACGTAATAAATGCAAAATAATAATCTTTTTGTCAGCGAATGAAGTTTTCGTCACCGTATGTCCACTTCGAAAAGGCAGAATAAAATATTCTTAGCCGAATAAAAGAAAATCGCAGTTTAAAAAGAGAATTTTCCATAATTAAGCTTCAATTTTTTATTGAAAGTTCGATTAATTAAGATTTTAATTCAATGACAATATATAAGTAGATCAAAAATGAAATTATCTCTTTTAACTGTGAGCTGAAATAAGAGTATAACAGGTGCTTAACCATTGATGACCATAAATTTTTCTACGACCTATCGTGGAAGATTATTATATAATAAAACAATTTTCTCTAATTGAAGAAGGAAATATTAAAAAAAAGGTTTAAATTATTAGGAGTTTTGTTTTCTTCCCAATCTGGGTTTGAATAAAGGTCAATTTTCTGCCAAAAATCAACTTTATGAATCAATTTCAATTAGAAATGACATTATATATATATATATATATATTATTTATATACTACTACTACTACTACTATATATATATTTTTATATATATATTATATATTATATTTATTATATCTCTTCTATTTAAGTTCACACATGATAACATCTACTGCTAGTTCGATGTTATAAACGATTACCAATCTCGAACTTTGAAGAGCAATCGTTTCGAAGGTGTTTCTCATTGTAGATTGCATGCTGACAGTAAAGAGCACGCAATGCGCCTCTTTGGAATGAGAGGGATATCACTATCTCGTGAATCACCTTTCAAATCCACAGCCGATAATAAGTGAATGGCGAAACACTTAAAATTCGCAGTTGTCTTCGAATGACGCACATTATCTGTGAAATCAATTTTTGCGCGAAAGAAGAAATATTTCTTTAATCACCTCAGAAATAAACGACACAAACAAAAACTGACTGTCAGATAAATCAGATTAAAAGATAATTATCCGTAATCCAAATTTCAATTGATCGAATCTGATTACCAAAAAATAGCGTTTTCTTTATACTAAGATAAACATGTTGGAACGGTTTTATTATTTTTGTTGGAACCTAAGTACTCTAAAATCAAATTAGGGTTTAAATTCGGAGACTTTCCAATACTGAATGCTATTCAGCTAACGTAATCAAATATATAACGATCTTTCGATTAAAGTGTGGTGAAAGATTAAAACAGAACCTCAGAAATTCAATATTTTTATGATCTACCTTTTGTGAGAAACCTCAATCTCGTTAGATAAATATGAATTTGCCAAGGAATTGTAAACTGATTCTCCTTTCGAAGCAATCCTTTATGCCATACCATTCGAAACGCGTATTCTGAACAGTCGTAGTAAAACTGAAGGCGTAGTTAAGCACGCCATCTTAGAGCAAACTGTCAAATCAAGAGCGTCGCTTCCGCGTCAAATGGGGCGGCTAAGTCGAAATGGGGTGAAACATTAAGGGAGGAGGTTAGGGAAGGCGGTTTGACTCGAAGGGACGGAGAGTTTCCCAAACGCACTCCGCCGTGAATCATATCCGCATGGTGTTTACTCAGAGCACGTCTACCCTGCAGACAAAGGCACCGACGATTGCTAACGAGGGAAGGAGTATATCGAATACGTTCCGATGTCCTCGAGGCAGAAAGACGGAGAGATCCGCTACAATGGAGAGGTGCAAACAGTTACGGTGCCTGCGCGATTCCCGCGTACATAAACACTCGGAAGAAGGTGCCAGGCTGAATATACCAATTGGTTCCTGATTGGTCTTTGCCTCGTGGGGCCCTCTTCAGGACGCATTGTTTCGATCCCATTGTTGCTCCCGAGAGTTGTTTATACTGTGAATATTTCAAAGGGATCCGTTGTTCTGATTGGCTCAATGATGATGAAATCATAGCAGTGGTTTCAAATATAAATAAAAGGGGTATTTTGCAACCATGAGAACTCAAACAAATTATTCCAGAATACATTTTTGTTTCCTTAATTTAGTAAGGTATTGATTGAAAAATAATATCATCATGGTCGTTTTTATTGAAATAAAAATACGATTTCAGTAAAACGATGTAATTCAACCTTGATTGATTTTACACAACCTTATTTCCAGTTTTTCATCGTAACTGATAAGTTAGAAATTATTTCAATCTATCACAACCTAACTGAAGTGTGAGTAGAAAATGATTTAATTATCAATAATCAATGAATATAATAGTCAAATTAAACAAATAGCTACGGATATAATCAATATAATGCACTGTCTTTCATAATCGGATTCTACTGTGCTTTGGTGAGTGAAAAATGAATCTGATGGAGACAATTCATCGTTACTTAGGAAATGAGAATCGCGGAAACTGAGGACGTAGCAGTGGCATTAACGATCGTACAATGATTGATTGAGATATGTGCTGCTGACGAGATAATGAGGAATTAATGATTTCAAGTGACGAAAAACATGTCACAAACACTCGCAGGCATAGAAGGATTGCTAAACCGCAGACTCACGGCTATCAGGCGCATTGATATCGCAAGTACTTTTTTTACCTACTTTTCCGTTACACATCTCTGCATTCTGCATGTTTTTGAATGAAATAGTAATTATAAGATGCCTCGCTAATTTATAGATCTGTCTCATGAATGAATATGAAACACTGCATGACACTCGTACGTTACCTTTTACTAGAGGTTTATTTATAAAGAAATTTTTGTGAATGACACGTTCACTATTTTTAATATCCATGGAAAATCGAAAGCTGTAGACACAAAAATTCCATTTCTTTCGTATTGAAGAAAAAAGGTAATCTAAACAGTAATCCTCTAGATTATTAACATGGATTAAGATATATAAATTAATCATAATACATATAGAGGAATATCAGAGAGGACCTCAAATATAAAACAATGGCAGAGCTATTTTAATATTCATTAATCACATTTACAATTATTGTCACATACAATCGAAAAACCCAAAACGATTGCAAATCTAATTATTCTATCATAATCTAGCGGAATGCAATATAATGTAATTTCATGAAGGAATCTCGAACTTCAATGACTATAAGCAGTTACGATAGCTACATAAATGTAAAGAATACATATAAATAATTTAAATTATCGAGTGAAAGTTAATTGATTTCATTTCGAAAGTTGCATTGAGAAATTTTGAGGAGTAACGAGATAAAAGAAAGTATTCTTTAGCCTAAGAAATGTTTTCAATGTGTGGCCTTCTATACCTTGAAACATTTTATTATATTTTCATGTACCTCACAATGGTTGCTTATTGATTCACCTACTTGTAATAGGGTTTCTTTAGGTCTCTTCACATGTTGTCCCAAGTCCAGGTGTTTGATTGTTCTTCAACTCACTTCGAGGCCTAGATTTCTTCAAAGATGACCGAACGGCATTAATCACTCTTAGACACCAACGTAAATATACACAGAAATGTGCCTCACTTCTTCTCAGCTCTTCGTCACAGACACAAATGTTCAAATGTTGTGTTTGAAATGTTCTGACCATAGATGGTTCTACTTTCACTGAATCCCCGTTATCTTCAAAACCCTCTAACAACTGTCCCCTTCACAAATACTGCATTCACTCCGTCAATACCGAGTCTCACCTTGAACGAAAGCGAACTTTCGAAAGCGAAACCCAAAACATGAAATGCCAAATACCCATTACTGCTAATGGAACGTTAACAGCAATATAAAACGGGGAAGAAGTTTTCAGACAGTCAAATCAAATGGAAAGCTACTGAAAAGAAAACGATCATATCACATTCCTTACAGTAGGGTAAGAGTGTATAGGTGGTAAACCCTCAATATGAATATTACGGGTATTCACACTCTCCTCTGCTGGGGAAACATATTTAACTTGGTATGCTGAGGATTCGATGATGATCCAACGCGCGATAAACTGACGATAGAAAATTACATCGTCAAGAAGATATATCCATCAAACGTTTATTATAAGTCCCTTCCAATTATAAGCTGAATATAAGGCTAAGTTATTTTGAGCAAATACTTCGTTCTATTGGACTATTTACATTGATGAACTTTACCTAATTCATATCTAAAAGGATTCAAGTACATGAATCAAATATTATACTTTCTAGCAATAGAAAATTATAAATGTGATATGATTGATGGCATTTTAAAGTGTGGAGAGAATGAAAAGTTTTAAAAGATTGTTTTTCCGAAAAATATTTTATCAAAATTCACATTAAATTATTGTCTATATAAATAATAAAATATACGCAATCAGTAAATAATTTCTGACTTACAAACAAAGTCCTAATAACCAATCAGAGAAGAGACCTTAATCATAATGACAATTATGAAGCTGAATCTTATTTATTTATACAACACCACAGAAACAAATACATTCACGACCGGTTTCGGTGCATTGCACCATCATCAGGTGATAAATAAGATTCAGCTTCATAATTGTCATTATGATTAAGGTTAACGAATACCACCAAGTTAAGGCCAAGACCATCTCCGCTACAGAGAAGAGACGTTGTACATTAATAAAAATTCCTCTACAAACATAATCTAGATGAATAAAACGGCGTTTCAGTATCTATAATATTTCCTTTTTCTAGGAAATTATGTTTATTTGAAATTCGAGATCAAAATACTTTATTTATTATATTTTAAAGCTTTTATATAGTGCTTCTTCTACTTTATGGCCATTTATATAGTAACTGAAAGTATAAGAGTATTTGAAGAAGAGGTAGTGATAAGTGAATAAATCGACCACACGTTAGAGAAACACTGGACGTGGGATTCGGAATTTGCATCATTGAGGCGGGAGATTCTTGGACTGAGTGAGCGCCTCAGCAGTTAAGATTTCAACAAAGGCCTTCTCAAGTGCTTTCTAGGGGCTTCTCACCACACGTCATGTAAGACCTCAGTACTTAGGGAAACCTTAGTTGAAGAAACCATCTTCGATTGAAAAGGATTTTCCATCCTTTTCACTCATAAATTCTGAGGGGAAAAAGGTAAGAAATGTAAGGTAGGATGTGTAATACCCGTCGAATAACTTTTCACTACGCCTCTAAATTAATAACAAGTACTATGCCTAAATGCATCTATATCTGTGCGATTGGCTTTTAGCATCTGTTTAAATTTTTACATACATAAATAGCGTCCATCTTTCTTTCAACATAAGATTCACCACCATTAGAGTATACTCTAAAACAACTTTTTCGTTGATAAGCTTTCCTTATGTATTTCTCGCTAATATGAAGCAAATTATTCTCATCCAATTCCTTATAAATCAATAATTTCGGAAGATATATTGTGAATTTATACTATACAGTAAAACGTTTAAGTTTTACACTGAAAATTTTATTCATAAGGAATCTTTCATAGATGTACACTTAATTAGTTCTTGATAGAATAAGGATAACGAGAGATATACGGTATATAAACTATAGCATAGTTAGATTCCGTAATAATTCTTACAGTAAACATATTTTTTCAGCCTGAATTCAACCCTATTTTTTCAAGAAATATAGTTTTATTTAATGATCCAAATATATGATAAATAAATCAGCTTGTATGAGCTGCCTACCTTTCAATAGATAGCGTTACTGCTATTATAAAATTACGATCCTGCGAGATCTTCAAACTATACAGTGGATGAGGACGTAGAAGTAGTAGAACTTGGCTTGAGGACTTTAAGTTCGTTTTCATCTGCTATTCCCTTTCTCTTTTAGACCATTTCCAGACGTAACAAATTAAGAGATCGAAATTGGCGCTATGACAAGTACGCTAATTAACTAAAACAACCTCTATAAAGCACACTTCTCTGCATTTCCATCTCTTTCATTACCCATCCCTCTCTTTCCTTAGGGCGACACCCTGAGGCCTCAAGAACCCCAACTAATGTGCATTCGAAACGGTCCCACGGTTTCTCCGGGGTACTCTCTTCTGGAAGGCAGATGTATTCGCATTTCCTATGGGCCTTACATACTCATTCTTCCGTTTTGAGTACTTCCTCCAATACATTTGTAATAAAAATCGCATAATCTTGCGTATTAGACTCGTTTTTTTTCTTGTATATTTCTGACAGCGAAAAGAATCTTTTAAATTAGGGAGTGTTTGTGGTATTTGTCGAATTAAGGCGGAATTTTAGAATTACAAATATTAGAATTTTTCATTTTTATTTGATAAAAGACTTCGGAGAGTATTTTCTAATATTTAATAGTATTTAAAATACCAATTATATTTAAATTTCAAATTCTTCATTGATATCTTACTTGAAGTTAGATAAAAAGGAAGGTTTTAATGATTACTTGATAACTAGAGCCATCCAGGCACGTGCATTAATTTCCAATTTTTGCCTGAACTTATTCATACATGACTGCATTCACATTCCTCACCGCACACATTCATTTCGCCGCTAAATAGAGATGAGGGTTGAGAATCTAAATGGGACTTCCTCCTGAATATCATCATCGTTGTTGCCCGGGGCCAAGTAGCTAAGAAACTCCACCTTACTACATGAGACTCTTCCCCCCTCTACCATTCACACCCTCATTCCTCTCCCCGAAATTGGCTTTCTCAAATACTCCTCTCAAGGTACATTTACCCATTCCAAACAAGCAGAAACTCCGATTTCTAGAGATGTTTTGCCCCTCCCAATGTCTTAATCCATGCACCACGTTAACCCCATCTGCACGTCTCCGATTCGAGCATAACTCCCCCTTCGATATTCAGGGATCGCTGATTCGATTCCCGTGGTTTAGGTTAAGACGTTTCATCCATTTTCTGGATCGCTATTGGAAGATAATGGGATTCCGATAGGAATCGGAGATGCGTGTTATTAGGCTGCGATGCCGTTTGTCTCTATATTGAATAACTGGGAGCACAATGCGATTCTCCTTACCCGGATGCAAGTTGACTATAACTACCTCGTCCGTGGAATCTACTTGGACGACCTCGAGCAGCTTGACTAGATCGCGTTAACTGGATTTTCATCCTTGATTATTGCACACGAATGTGACAGTGCCTTGATGATTAGTTTCCAACTGCCTTTAAAGGAAATCCCATTTCCGCGAAAGATACGGAGCATTCGAGGCTGAAATTACTATCGAATATCACCAATAAGATATTTAGAATTCTTTGCATTATTTATCTCATAATTTAAGTTGTCGAATTCTCAAATGATGATGGCAGTTTGAAAATTAATTAAAATTTATCATGGATTTTTTTTTAAAATGCGAGACTGCTGTAAATTTATCAAAAATTTTTGCCCAAGTATTAAATAATATTCAGTCGATCAATTTAAATTGGAACCCATTACATATATTTGAATATAAAAATATTATGTTGTTGTCCTCTTTATTTAAAATAAATATTTGCGAACAATTAGGATGTTCAATCTCATTCAGTTAGTATGAAATATTGGTAAACGCACATTTTTTAATTTTAATTCAATCTATTTCATTAACGGAGTTCCTAAGCGTTTGATGGTTTGTTCAGTTTAAAGTTAAGTCCCATATATTTATGGAACTTGTGTTTACGCTTCTAAAAAACAATTAGAGTTTAAGGTACGTTTATTAAAAATTTTTAAATTAATTGTTTGAGTCATCGGATTTTATTGATTTTTAATAATTCTTAGTCAATATAATAAACAAGAAATTATGATAAATCATCCTTAATATGTAGTTTTCGTGCGCTTATTTGAATTTGAACCAAATTTTTCCATTTATCATTTGGGGAACTTAATTTGAGGGTTCCGCATCACTTTATTTCACCAGCACATAACTGATTATTATTATTATAATTAATTGTAATTAAACATTATGAGGCAGGTAACGCTAAAGTAACTTTAAAAAAATGAAAATATCAAAATAATAATTAGTTAAGAATTAAAATACAATTCGAAATTTGTTCTCGTAACTTTTCGTTTTAAATACCATCCTAAGAAGTGATTCCTTGGAGATACAATGATCATCACTCACTCGTCAATCAGCATTCAGTTAATTTAGAAGAGCCCTCTTCCCCTTTCAAAACGGAAACTAATACAGAACTTTTCTAATAACCTCCAGAAATCCAACCTTCATAAATCGAAAACGGGATTGTTCGGGAGCTGAAAACCAAATGGTACTGCGCTGATAAAGGAATATTTATGGCCATGCACATGACGTCAAGCTGAGACGGAAAATAAAAAGGTCGCAAAATCCCTGTGCCATAAATTGATTCGCAATAAAAAATGAACGCGTAAGGATGCAATACTCTCGAATCCCCGGAGAGGGCAAAAAATGCATGACTCGAAGGGAATATCTCTCCGATAACATTCTAAATGCTTGGTGCTGTATTGGCAGGTCTCTAGACCCCTCCCCCGTCCATCCATAATTGATAGGCTGTGTCATCCCGACGTGGGTTCGCTGCTTAATCTAGCGAAAGGACATGCGGCGATAATGGAAGACGAAGAGAATAAGCCATAGTGCGCTATTCTAAAATAGAATCTTACTTTATCAATTCTATGAAATGCTACCATAAAGGCCTTTTAACTCTTGATGGTTTAAGAAAAGGCTACAGAAGGATAGTGAAGATTTAAATAAATTTATCCGCACGAATATATATATTTAGTAAAAGGGAGCTGGAATTATCGGTTCCTAGAACATCGCTTTACCTAACAGACAAAGAACTTGCATGAGACCACATAATAATTACAGTCTGCTAAAAAAATTTATTCTGCGAACTCAATATTTAAGTAAGAATATTATATTGATATAAATTATTGATTTCGTAAGGGTATCAGCCATTTTCAAATTATTTTCCTAGTTTACTGATCTATAAACCTTAAAATGAAGAATCCAAACGATATATAAAATATTATAAATATACAATAATTTGATAATAGAGTACAACAAAGTGATATCGTAGTTCCCTAATAACAGCAATTGACGTGCCATATTTACTATGAATCATTTTAAATCTACGTTATGGTTGGTAATCATTGGTAGTTTACGACATTTAATCTACAGAAATATTTCTTTCACCTCAGATGGATATGACAGTCCCAAGTGGCAACTTGGTGTAAGCGTAAACAAGTGTAACGTAGTTATTTACAAGGCCATTCGATAGTCACTTATTTCGGAGAAGAGGAAAGGTGTCGAATGGTCTTGTTACGTCAATCGGCCGATGAAAAATAGCACCAAACGGAGAATAACGCAGTCTCGCTCAGACAACGCCCGTAAAATATAGATGAATGACTCCGTTCAGAGATTTCGAAGGCATATAAAACCCTCAATTTACAGCTAAAAAGATCTCCTGTTTGAGAAGGGAGAAAAATCCCTCCGAGTTTACGGAAAGAATTTTTTCGCGGTGTTTTGGGAGGGAAAAGGTCGAGAAAAGGGAAATTGAGACAGAAAACATAGAGATGGAAGAAGGGATACGAATGCATAGGATTCTTTAAAGAGCTGCACTCGAAAGGGAAATAAGAGAGGTTCTGTGGCTCTGAAAGAAGGAGAGGACGATGAAATAGATACCTAAGGAAGACGTAATATTTCAGGTCTGGAATAGAGAATTACGGGATGTTTGAAATGGGAAAGTATTCCAGTGAAGAACGACGCACTCATTCTAACCGAGCGCAGATAGAGTTCAACGAGTATGCGGATGACACCTGCAGGATTTCTCACGAACTATTGTCGCTGCAAGTCTTTGCAATAAGAGGATTTTCAATCTCTGAAATGGCTCTCTAAAAGAAATTTGGGATAATCAATAAAGTACAGGAGCGTGAGGCTCACGTATAAGAGTTAAATAAAATAGGTGTCCAATTGTATTCGATCCAATTCTGACGAATGAGAAAGGTATATAATAGTCCTCTTCTAGCTAAAATAATTTTACTCTAAAACATGTTCTCCATTTATAAAAAATACAAATGTAGCAATTGATATCGATCCCAGAAATTTTCAATAACTCATCGGTATATTGCTATCAGTTTCATTATCTTGATTTCAAAATTATATTTCCATGAAAATTTCAATAAGTATGACCATCTTTCTGCGAACTGATAGTGCGTTTAAGGTAAAAGAAATAGATTTAAAATCATATCTTTTATTATAATCAAAAGATTAAAACGATAGCGTAAACGATAGGTGTTTACACCCCCTGCCACACGCCGAAAGGCGGCTTGCAGAGCATACATGTAAATGTTGAAAATTACTGTAAGATCTTAGCTTATGTCAGCATTTTTCTATCCCATATATTTGAAAAAGTACTTCATAAGGTAAGCTGGAAAGTTACTTCGATGGGAAATCAAAAATACTTGAAACTTTAAAGAAAACGAAGGTATTTAATAACTTTATAACAACTCACGTAAAAAAATACAGCTGTGTATGATTAATACTGTGTGTGGCTTCAAATTTAAATATGTCATGCAAAAATTATGCCCGATATTTAATCAAATGTAAAACAAACAATATCTTAGGAGAAAGAGGGGTCAAGTTTTTCTTTTCTAACTTATATCCTCAAATGTATTAAATACTGACTTCTTGGAATAAAAACATTTAAGTAAGATGCAGATTAGTGCAATGGATGGTTGATAGATAGTAAGTGGAGTATAGTTTTATCTTTTGATTAATGCATTAAGTGGTGAGTATTAAACTAACTTTTACAATGAATTTCTTTAAAATTCGTATTCTATGCATTTATATGAATGATAAACTCATTTTCTATTATTTCGACCCCAAGAAACAGAATTATTAAAGAATTGTACTAATATTTTCTTATTTTTAGTTAGAAAAACTGACCGCAATTAAATTGAGTAATCATTGAATGGTCTAATCTAAATATCCTCCTCTTTTCGGATGAATTAATGCACACTATTTTGCATGCAATTATTTCCTTATATCAACTTGTGCTATTTCTCCTCACTCCAAAAACAACACTTATTAAATGCGCCGAGGGTGGTGCAGACAAGGTCCCGGCCGACACGAGAGAGGATTCCCGCTGTCATTACGTCCGGAGACCGGACTATAGTCTCGCCGTGAACGTAATGGGGTTTGGTGGGATCAAAATGGCTACGATGACCCTTTCTCTTGATCGTTCTATAGCCAGACCTCAAATCTTCGCAAAGTATAAAAGAGGGATTTGCTGGAATATGAAGGGGAAAAACAGGAAAGTGAGAAATCCCAACCAACACGTTTTCCGCGCGAGGTTGTAGGTTTGGCATTGTGGGATTCCATTTTATTTTTAATCTCTCAAAAAAATTATATTTAGTATTTCTCTCCGTCCTTTTTTCCTTTCTACTCTTTTAACATGCGCTTACGGCCAGATTAGTTCTGTTCGACCCCTTTTATTTTTTAAATCGCGCGTGATACGCGTACCGAAGAGAATGGGGATCGACTGTGGATGGAATCGTTTTTTTTCTTTCTACTATTCCGCTTTCATCGTAATACGATTGAAAAAAAGGTGAAATGGAAAATTTATTTTAAAAAAATCGGTTGACGATGAAAAAATGGAGGGCTTAATGCTTCTCTCTGTTACCCTTTTGAAAATGTCGTTTTTGTGCGAACAATGAAGTGCGATTGGTTTTGCAGAACGTGTAAATCTTCTCATTCGCGAGTGACGAGTTGAATAACATTATTTGTGCGCAAATGGAAACAAAGATTTCAGACAAAAAGAGCGTGTGAAATTCTGCATACTATATTAGAAGACTTATACGATGAAATTCCTCATAATCTGTTTAAATATCCTTAGACCGTAGTGGGCAATCTATCCAATGTTAGCCTCTGTCACCAATCACCTTTAAATTCAGCATTACTACGATTTCAGTAAAACTGTTAATTAAAATACTTCGACGCAAAAGTAAGCATGCAGTGTTTTAGGAAAATATTTCGTCTTCGATCAAAAATCGAACAAATATCCCTTTAAATGTAATAAAATAACTTATTATTGCTGGTTCAACCTTCAAGGAAATCATATTTAAAACATATAATGTTATGTTAATTCATTTCAAGGGTTATACAAGTTTAAAAGAAATGGATGCAGATTTTTTTATTATTTCCTAATATTGAAATCAAAATGAGAAGGCGTGACTTCGTGGAATACCATAGTAATAAAAATAACCGTGTAAATTTCCATAGAAAAATTATTTACAAATATTCCTAATACATTCAATCTTTATAATCTTGTGCAATTCTTAAGACACAGTTTAATACTTCATCTTAAGTAAAAAAACTCTTGCAAGCATGAATGAGTAAATTATTTTTCTGAGGCAAATGATTATTCGGCCAATGAAATTTGCGTATATTCTACTTTTACATACTAATTTGTTGGCGGAAAAACCTCACACTTGAATCTTAAAACATAGATAATTGAATGGTAAATTAATAATATCGTAGCATTATCATTCACAATCCTTTACCTTGAGCAAATATCAATATGGTGAATTTTTTATTAAATTATTTAACTTAATTTATTCAATAATTAATGTATATATGTAAATAGTTTACTAAAAAAAGAATATATTATATCCGGAATTTCTCAAACTTATCATCGATATCTGCTCCTTTTAATTTAAGAAACTTTCAATTATTTATCAAGAAAACTTTAACCTTCTTTTGATCAACCAAGAATTATCTGTTCAAATCTCTTTTTTATCAGGATAGAAATACAGAACTTCTTCGTGTTCGGCAATTGTCGATGGAAATTAGAATTTCTGAAAGACGACCATAACCCAGAGACACATCGGTACCTCTCGTGTTAATATAAGCAAAACAAGCACTTGCTACAAGAACCTATAGCGACTCCCTTATCTGTCGACGGATCGCTGCATCCGATCCTCCGCAGCATACGTTCCAGACGCTCGCCACCCACCAACCTAATTGAATCACTCGGACCCCCACCCTAACTAGACGACTCGTGGGAACTGTCGAAAGGGGGAGGCAGCCGGTGCGGAACGTTCTTTCCGCACAAAGGGCTAAAAAGGGTGATGCGACGGTCTGGTGCAGGGTCGCAAACCGTTTTGACAGGATGAGCTACATTTTTTAGGGCCTGCAACATCCCTTAAATGGTCACTGCAATTTTATAAAACTATTGATTGGACACGTGAAGTTAGAGCTCTAGAACCAAATAATACTTCAGCTTTTATTTACAGATTCTCAAACCTTTCTTACGTAAGGTTCTTCATCTTATGTTCTACTTAGCCTATATGTAATAATGTGCTCTCAACTTATAAGTCATATGACACTATTGAGGAGTCAAATAAGATTGAGTATCTGAATGCAAATTTCATTTCTACAGCTACATAAGCGTTAAAAATAAGTGTATCCTATATTTTCATACTGAATTTCATCTGTATTAGTTCATACATATATATATAATGGAATTAAAGGTTTGAATTCAAGTTTGCTTTGGTGATAAATTTCTCATAAAATCTGAATTTCCTTAATTTTTTCCTGTAATCATCTTTACTTTTATTCCTCCAAAAAAACCATATGTTAGGGTGAAATATAAGAAAAGGATAGGTTTATATGAACTAATATAAATAAATAAATAGAAATAAAAGTGGAACGTTTGGAAATACAAAATTATTACAAAAAGTTTCTTTTACTAAACTATTCCTTTGAACTTGCGATGAAAAATTTATTGAAAAAATTTAACACCTGCTTCAAATTTTAAAATAAAATTGTCGCTATAACAAATTATTTTTTAAAATCAATTTTATATGATGGAGACAAATTCTAATCACGCTTGATGTATCATATTTTTAATTGAAGGTATTAGGAAATGATTCTGTTCTGTAATATATTTCACTCTAATTACTGGTTTATAATCAGTCGAGAGACCCTATTGTTAACTTTTATTTTAACTTAAAAAGGTTCTGCAATATTATTGTAGTAATTATTAAATATGATAAGGTGGCTGTAATGATGTAAAATACAGGGAATTAAAGGTAAAATTTGCCCATATTCAGAATGAGTAGTATCCTTAGACAGCAAAGATTATATATTATATACGGCAAATAAGACACATTTTTATCTAACGAAAATACCGATGGGTTTTTTAGCAGATACTTTGCAGTAGAATCCTGTGCAAGTGCACTGAAAGTCAATGTGAATCTCTCCTGTAAGAGACAGGCGCTTGAGTTCTTCGTTTCCCCGAATTTGTACGGGTGATTTTAGAGTTTACGATTTTCGGAGTGGGGTTTTTGAGTCCGGATTAGATGGAAAGACAGAGAAACGACAACTTGTGTGCAGAGAGACTGTTTGAACAGCGATCGAATCCGAAGGGGTTTTCGGTTGATGCTGGTGGAGTTGCTGCAATCCGATTAACGCTTTTTCGGAGGGGGAAGTGACGTCATGATCCCCTTTTCCATCGGAGTCTGGTGGTAGGGGAAAAGTCGCGTTCTTGTTTTTACGGAAAGTGCTCGTGCCAAAAGTCTTCTTTTTTACGCCTAGATCCAGAGGGGAATACTAAAAACGAGAGGATCGGCTATCGGTACGAAGGGATGTTTCCTATATTGCATTTCTACTTAGAGGACAATGGCGTTTTGAGTTGTTCTCCGTCGGATACGTGCCTTCCCCTTTGCGTGTGTCCCGGCTATCTTCTCTCCTCACAGCAAATACATTATTTAGGATGTGGTTTACTAAGTTGCTTCCTTTTATACTTTCCTTACGTTAACTTAAACAGGATATTTTAGAGACATATGAAGGTTAGATTCAATAACTGAGACTTAAAAAACATCTGAAAATACTTCAGAAGCAGTAAGGTTACCACTTAAAAAGAAAACTTAAAAGTCCAATTTCAGATTAAATGGGACTTTAATGTAATATAATTAAACGATGAGAAAGCATAATTGAAGCTTAAATTTTGAATAATTTGTTAAAAATTATAATGGGGTTAAAACTTATTGTGTGATAAATATCTTTTATAGTCTCCAATGATTCTGCATACCGTAGGAGTCCTCAAATCACAAATTTTCGCTCAATAATACGTAAATCGCAGTGTACAGTTTCCAATTTCGGTTTCCTGCAACTTTAAAAGTAAACTGCCACAGAAGAAATAAATAGAGATAGAATGAACAATGATCATAATGTTCACTTTAGATATCCAATGAGAAATTAAATTTTATTTAATTGGAGAGTTTTCTTTTATAAAAAGTTGCATGGGAAATGAGGCCTTAATGAAATTTTGGAAATCTAATCTACTTACTTATCCCTTCAATGCAGAATCTGAGTGCTTGAAACTTATCCATCCATCGCACAATAGAACCTCTCTCAGATTGATAAAGCGTCTGAAAAGTAGAAATATATAAAAGGACACATAAATTTTCCCATATACGATGACAATGCGAATTCGAATCTTGACACGGTACGTAAACGGACCATTACCTAAATAAGCTTCCTTGGGACAGCCTCCATTACAAAAATTGCTCTGTATTCGATAGATGATTGTACAAATGAGATCTCAACATCTCTTTCAGAGCAACAGAAAACAAATGCATTAAGCCGAAAAGGGCAAGAGGGAGGGGAGGAAAAAGGCCGGCAACGCTTCATTTCCTTGACATTTGTATCGAAGGACAAAAAAATGAGAATCGTAAATTCATCCTCCTTTTACGAGCGGATTGGTCATGCCTCCTATAGACATGCTTCTAAATCATTACGTATTCCTTGCCTCTTCCTGCTCTTTTATGCGTGTGTATCCAATCGCATCTTCTCTTCCTCCATGGATTCTCTTTTCAACATCATTTATCTTTTTCTGTCCTTATTCTGCTCGCACTACAAAGAATCTTGGTAGGATATTGGGAATAACAGTATTTTATACAAGTAAATAACATAGAATGTAGTCTTGGTGAATTTCGGAAATATCACTTTTAAGTTTAACCTAAAGATAATTTAAACTCTATGTTTTTAATTTGATATTTCTTTAATGTATATATTGAAAAGTTGTATTATATTTTGCTATTTTCTAAATAATTCAACGATAATGATTTCTATCGTACTTCAGATGTAAAAAATTAAGATAAAGATCTGTGGTGATCGTAAGTGAAATTATCGTAATTGTATTGAGTTTTATTCGTAGATTCTAAATTCTGACTTAGAAACAAAAAATAGATTTAAATAGCTTCTGAAAGATCCTTCGAACATTATTTCAGCGCATGAATTGATGAATTATTCTCTTAAAATAGCTACAAAGCCTATTTACTATATAGCAGAACCCTTACAATCGACTTAAAAACATCCTGAAAGAAGTGGCATACATAAAAAATGAAAAAATATATGTTTATTTATATATTTTGTTCTTTGCCAAAAATGATCTAAATAAAGTAAATTAATAATCTTTTATATACTATCTCTCTCTAGACACGATGTTTCGACAGTATTTAGAAATTATTATAAATAATTCTAACATTGATATCTTCTCAATAGTTAAAATCTATCCGTATGATCTTTTAATCCTTTTCAGGATGTTAATTGTTCATTCTGACATTGAAAAAACATCCTAACATGCGTCATCCAGCTTCAGTATGAGAAAACCTAAAAATTCTATCGTCTCCTTCCTCCCAAATCTCCAGATCCTCCTTTTCTTGCATCTCTCCCCTTCCAATTCCTGTCAAATTCCTAACAACCACTTCTTCACTGCAGACGTCACCTTCACACAATCCGCACTCCCTTCGAAGTAGCACCGTTTGCGAAATCTGCTTGTGAGCGTGTGCCAGCAACCAAGGGATCAGCAAAGCGTGTCCCACTGCTAATGAGTAGACCTTTCCCTAGCGAAGCTTCCCAGAAACCTCTCGAAGGTATAAAGTGTACCACATCCAGCATAGCTCGACCTTTCTCTCAACCCTCCATGGTTTCCCTTCCAGTCCGACGCTCGTGTCCCCTCCATAGATGCCGCTCCATTAGCTGCCGACAATGAAGGTGACACACGTTGGATCAAGGCTATAAGGTTTCCAATTCTTTCATTGTCCGAAATGAGTGTGGGAAATGACGGTGTCCTTCTTCCGCTGCGGCATTTTAAATATTCATGGATGCGGCTGTGGATGCGTAATTTCTTTCTCATAATAAGCATGCTCCATTTGCAGATACTGCTTCGTCAGGACATACGCTTGCTATTTATAGGGATCTTGGATTACGGCATTGAATGAGAAGATTGCTTTTTCTTAGGGAGATTTTTTTATATTTAGAATATGCTACAATAGTGTACTGGTTAGTACATAATTTCCCGAATTCTTATTTATAGAAATATAGATTATTTTAAATGCGAGCACTATTTTGAGTAAAATATTTCTATTTTTTACTTAATGTCAATGCCACGGTAATAGTTTAACCACTCATCATCCTTATTAAATATTCTCTAAACGGCATGATTTAATAAACCAACAATTTGAATGTCAATTTAATCATACGATAGTCAAAAAAATCTTCAATCTGAGTACATTTTAACTATTTATATCCATCTAACAGATGAATAGATGCAGCTAATTACTTCTTTCCATTATAAGGTGAGACGTACTTCCTACAAATCCCCCCAAAGTATGCTAATTTGGATTTCCATTGGAGGCGCGTCGATGTTTAAGGAGACGACGCCCAGAAATCCCGTGCTATTAAAATAATCTCGCTGCAAAAACGGACTGAGAAAAGGGATACTTTCAAAACATTCCAGGATTAAAAGTATATCGTTTTGAGACGGTCCTTTTCGGAAGCCCCAACACGCGTCGTGCTCTAAGACGGGAAACTCCTTTTTCCTCTCATCAATTTGCCATTCCAAACTCTCTCCTATCTCTTTCATCCCCACTTGATCCTGTGTTTCAAAATGTCATTTGAATTGTGCACTTATCTTCCTTTCATCGTCTTGCCATTCTCTGAGATACGTTGTTGCGCATATCATTTATAAGAGTTCGTTGGCAGAAATAATCATATACATATTATGACTTCTTACTTATAAACTCGAGCTCAAAGTAATACAATAGGATTCCTTAACCAAATAAAAATTTGATTGTTTTTAAGTGGTGAAATAAAGATAACCAATTTTCATGTGATTCTATAAGAAGTCAATTTGCATGTGATATAATTATCTATATCTAACTTTCGAATCGTTTCATGTAATCTTTAGTTTAAAAGTGTATCGTCCATTATTGGTTCTTTCTCCGTCTTTATATTTTCTTTCCATTTACATCCACTAAAAACCCTCCCCTTCATTTTCTCCATTCTTATTCACCCCTAAAATAACCTCTTTTAAGGCACAAATCAACCGTGAACACCCCCTTGTGTGTATTTGGCCTGCAAATCGCCTTGAAAAGCCTCAAGGCACAGAGAAATAGGAGAGCTCTACTTATTCCCTTCTCACGGATGCAATCTTCCCACTTCTTAACGAACCGCAGCGCTAACGACGAGGAAAATATTCAAATGCGTTTTTTCCCTCCTTTTTATTACCTAATTCTCACATCCGCCTGTTCACAGCACGGAATTTCCCACAATACTCGGAGTATTCGTGTTAATTGACAAATCATACTATTTCATTTATAAGTATATTCGATTTGAAAATCATTGAGAATTTCATTCGTTATTTCAGAGATAGTACAATTTTTAGCCATACGGTAGACCATATTTAGCCAGAGGTAGGCAATTTAACGTACGATATGTGTTCATTCACAGTGAAGTATTTAAAGTAAACGATCGTTATTCTTCATATTCCACTGAAGTCATCTACATTTCTGTTACTTTATTATTCATCTCCATAAAAAATGGAAAAAAAAACCTTTGCATTTTCTATCTTATGTATGCCGCCGTATTTCACTATCAGAGCATCCACTATAAAAAGAATTAGTTTCTAATTGAGTCACGAAAATCTGATGAGCGTATCCCACTGTGATAAGTCCCCAACTTTAATGCTGATGTAAGTAATATATATATATATATATATATATATATATATATATATATATATATATATATATATATATATATTTATTTATTTATATATATATATATATATAGACTATATTTTCCTGCAAATTAAATGTTGAAAGTATTTTCCTGAAATTTCTACATATCATAATGAATAAATTTGCAATCCAAACCCAATCTAAAATATGTTTTCCAAACTATCTACTGAATCTTTTTTATTTAAACTTTTATTCAAACTGGGAACTGGAATTTTCCTTGCAATTCCTCATAAAAATGACCCAATTGTAATTTCAAGATATAAAAGAAAACAATTCGCAGATTCTGTCTTAAGTTGATTCGAAAGACCAAAAACTTTTCCCGCAATTTTCTGTGTCCTCGGAGTAACTGCTAAGCAACAGAGAGCGATCACGTATTCGGGAAAAGTTTCGACTCTGCGGCCTTCTGAAAACTCCGCATTCAACTAGTACACGCGCAAGTCGAATTAACACATTTTCGTCGAAGAAAAAAATCCGTTCGAAACATCTGAAAGTAATGCAAATGCGTTCAATAAGAAACTTCTGAGGAAATGGCGGTTGCAGAAAAAGAACTGAAATTTGCGATAAAAGAAAAAGTGGGATGAAAAAACAGTCATTGGGTCGGATGAGGCTCCTCTTGATCTCATTAAACCTTATCTTCCTTTCCTCTTAAGTTGAAGAGGGAGGGATAATAAATGAAAAAGGGACAAGAACAAATATACCTTCCGAAATGCAAAATTATCCTCCTCGGGCCTTCGGTCTCAGGAAAAGCTCTTTAACGATCCCTCACAGACCGAAATCCAAGAAATGAAATTCTAATAAATGGTAATATATTTTGGAGTGATGGAATATTAAAGCCTTCCAAGGTTGGCGGACTTGTCGCTTTCTGAGCCGACCGAGTTTCCTCTCAAATATCTCTCAGAACTACTTCTTACGCATGAATGGCGCATTAATATTCACGTATTTACCGAATAATTCAAGTAAATCCCCAAATATAAGCCTATTTCGAGAATAAGAAGCTGACATTATAGAGATATTGCGGAGGAGATAGAATTCATATCTACTCTATAATCTTAAATAACGAGCCACTATATCATTTTTCAGCAAATGATTGATGGAGGGGTTTATAATTTTCCTAAATGCTATAGCAAAATACCATTTCCAGATCAAATGAGCAAAAGGTGTCCCTCTATTCTCTGAAATTTAATTAAGGCAATTGTAAATCTTCTGTGTCAGTTTCCATAAATAAGTGATTTAGACGAAAGGATATTAAAAAAATATATATGAAATTGAATTAAAATCACGTTAATTGATTAGTTGTTGAGAGAGTGAATTAATATATTGTTTATTATATTTATTATTTTTAGCATAATTTAAAATATATACTCTAAAAAGGAAGCAAGTAAGTAAACCATAAATATAAAATATTTAAGTTAAACCTAAGGTTTTTATTTTATCTAACTTCGTGATTTAAGTCTAGTCTTCTGGTCATAAAAAAGAAATAATAAGGCCAAGGAAAGGATACATTTAGACATTTATCAGTGGTTATGTTGAAATTCGCAAGGTTAAACCAACAGCTTCTTAGTTAAGGTTAACCAACAGCTTCTGTTAATAAGAGCTGTAGACGGCGAAAAAGGAGTGAACGTAAGTTACACGTTAATAGATGTACGTTCTTCAACTTATGGATCTCGCTAAATTAACTAATGTTTTGACTAAGAATGAAAATTTCGTCGTAAAAATACATCTCCAGAAGATGAAAATATTATATAATAGAGATGATTATTAAGTTAAAATTCATACAACGCTACATTAAATTTGAAAAATCTTCATCCCATATCGTATAATTATATGATAATCTTTATCATCGATAAAATACCATTTTAGTCCATAGTCATTCTATTTATCCTCCTCTACGAAAGAATAATCCTTGGCCCATGCATAACAGTATTTTTATTTATCAGAGATTTATCCTTAAAAGGGAAGAGCTAAGAAAATGCAAGACTTGTTGGATTTTGGCTCAACACGTCTCTGCAACTACAAATATCCGACGACCCAGTTTTCGTGCCATTAACACTCCGACTGAGACATTCTGTCGCGCTTTCGTTGGATGCTTTTGGAAGACTTTTCTCTCCGTTGATGGAGAAAAATATTGCTCCGGTCAGATGCTGTTTGCTTTTCCTTGTATGTGCCGAAGGGATTGCAGTTTTATCGACGGATAAAGAATTTGTTCCAAAAGTGAGAACATTTTTGAGAGCTTTTGTAAGAACTTATCTCTTTTAAGAGGAGTTTTCCTTTTTAATATGCCACGATAATATAAAATTATGCACTGAAATCTTCTCTTTAATATTAGGAATTAATCTCATATTTCTAATATACTCTTTAACCGGACTATGATTCGGAATTGTTACATTGGTTAATGTTTCTTCTTATTTAATACATGGATTTTATCTGTGTTTGAAAATCAGATTCTTCAACGTCTTCCATATTCCTTATGATGAATTCAATTATACTATAATTCAACTATTTTTCACGAATTGCAACCCTTTACTCTGGATAAATTTTGGGGTGAATAGCCGTGCATATATGAAACATAAAAAAATTGATGCTTAAGTTTTGAAATTTACAAGTAAATGTTTAATAAAATATGGAACGTAAAAAATGATTTTTGCGCATAAAATTTCCATGCAAATTGCATTATTAACTTGAATACAATACAGTAATCAATATCACAGTCCTTTTACATCAAAAATCAACACCAACCGCCGCTTATGAATCCGAAATTCGTTTTCCTGAGCAAATATATTTGTAATTAGAACGACATAAACGGCTTTTTCTCACTTCGTCATTTCTCCATGAAAATCGTCGTCTTTTTCTCCTTCCGCAGAGTGTTTTACGAGTGAGGATGTGCGCATGCGCACAAGGGTGATTCCGTTACAGCTCTGGTGACCATTTGCCGCCCATCTCGGTTTTATTTTGCACATACATAACGTTTACTGCCCTCCGCTTCTTCTGCGCGATTATGCGCTCGTTTGGTCCTCTGCGTGGAGGATCAGTTAAGCCCTTGAGCACTTCCTAGGGATCATTGTTCGGCTGTTTGTTACTAAGCGATGTCTTTATTGCTTCCGGAAGCGCTTTTACATATTTTTTTAATTACTTCGAAGAGATTGAAGCGAAGGCTATTTATTCCAAATTCTGGAAATGGGCATTAATAAAGGATAAGCGAAATGAACTGCAGCAAATCCGTGTTTGCGATAAATGCAATAGAGATTATAGCAGTAGAAACGAATAGCTTTTGCTGTAATCATAAATGTTTGCTATTTATTATTAAAAAATAGGATTCTGATTTGATTCTCAAAGAAATGAAGTAATATTCCATCACGATAATAAAGTAATTGTAATCTATATAAAACATGAATATGACTCGCAGATCAACTAACATCACTCTCAAATATATGTATTGATGTGCTCCAATTACTAGAGTAGGATGAACCTTAAATGCGTAGTATAGTTAGTGTATTATTTTTTATAAACTCGTGGAAATATTTCAAGCATATTTGTAATGGTCATCAAAATGGTCTCTGGTGTTTCTTAAAATCGTAATATTTTAATATGAACATCATAAATTTTAAATTCAAATTCATTGCATATTCATCGAATATTAAAATTTTGTAATTTTCGAAAGACTAAGATCCCATATCTCAAAATGGGAATCAAAGACCTGGTAATATTTTCGGAAAGATCTCGAGCAATTATGATTATAATTATAATTAATTATAATTATAAGAATTATACCTATGATTCTTACATTGAATGCTTTCTGAAGCAATTGGAGATATTGTGCGCTTTGTTTGGACAATCCCTTGGAAAAACAATCATTTTTATCATATAAAATAATGGTTCAATTAATCAACATGCAATATTCGTTAATAAAGTTTATGGTATCAGAAATTCAATTTTTTAATCTTTTTTTAAAGAAAAATATATTATTCTGATACAATATACAACATATCAAATATGAAAGATTTACATTTCCAATATTATACTTGCCATGAATATTTTCATGAATTAGAACATTATTATTTGCAGACCTTGAAAATTTACGTATTTTATCCCTATGTTAATTTAAAAACTGATGAATGCACCCTCTCCTGGTGAGACATCGCTCTACTATGCAAATACATTTCTAGGCGATTTACATATTTCCTGAATGAGCGGCTCTTTCCTCTCCAAAGTCTAGTCCCTGCAAAAGCGGGAAGGCTTATGCAGGCTTTAACATCCTTAGGCCTAATAAAAACATAATTTTCCAGTCTGCTGTGCTAAAATTCGCTAAATCTGAGAGAGACTTGTTTTAAGAGCAGGTGATGGTGCACACAGATAAAGCGTGCATATCTTTCGCACGGCACTGGGGTGAATTAAGGGTAAAAAAGGGGAAGCACTTAATATCGATCCTCGCCATTGTTCTAAAACCTTTCTCTCGCCGACGGTGGCGTCATCAGCGGTTCACGTACAAACGCACGCACACACGCACAAGGGAATGCTAGAAAGAAGAGAGCGCATTTTCAGCCTGGCTCTTTCCCAACGCCCTCTACTACGATGTAAGAGATATGGTGCCAAACTACTTTGCTCCATGATAGCCTTGACAAATACACTTTTATTTCCTTCTATATTTTTGCTATCATTTCAAAGATTTTCTTAGCTCAGTATATTTTCTCTGAAATATTTAAAATGAGTTTCATATGCTAATTTAAATTGAAAATCATAATAGAAGAGTTAAAAGAAAAACTTGCAATTTTGGAATGGAATTATATACAAGGAATGGATATAATAGTTGTGTTTAAATACACTCAAATTAAGTGGTATATGGAATATTTACTATTTTATTGAATGAAATGATCAAAAACTATATGTGAGTAAAAATTCTATTCGATTATCTTTTTAATTTTAACGAAAACAAATTGATGTCGAAGAATTGCTTCTTAATAGAAGATAGGGAACGCTTTTTTGTGTTGAATGTGGTTATTAAGATTGAAAAGCTATGAATTCATTTGTAATTTTGTGTTTGAAAATAGATTCTATTCAAAGTGAATATTTTTGAAAGTGTTGATCACTATTTCTTTATACTTCTGTTTTTATAGTATCTATATCCCGTAAAACATTCGATATATTTCCCTCATTTTCGGGCATAATTTACGATATTCTACATAAAACCAAGTATTTTATCAATATCAAAAGTTTAGAATAAAGAGACTTTGATGATTAAATGCACAAAACTGTTTGTACTGTTTCTCTTATCGAATTTATGAATACTTAATTAAATTTTTGTTTGAGTACAATAATAAGCTTAAGAGTAACCGATTTGGGATCAATCATAAAACTATATTATTAAGAAAATTTGTTAATTTATCCATTATTCCATATCCAATTGGATATTGAGTTTTAGTCTGAATAATTCAATTTTGAGAAAGATATACTCAAACTATCCATTGATGGAATAATATAAAAAATTCTACGATGAAATATTTCCAAACGGAAGATAAATATTTACAGGTAATTTTATGAACAATTGTTCATTACTGGATACAAGAATACCAAAGCTAATTTATGTGAGAATTAAGATATTCCTGTGTTAATTCTAAAAGAAGAAATATAATTTAATGCAAAAGTATTCTCTAACGAAATTGTTCCTCGAAAACATCTTAACTGCATGGCTGGCGTGAGTCTCCTTCACTCCATTAAACTTTAAATCTCCATCTGAATTGGATGTACTCTTGGAACAAAAAGCCCTGATAAGATGCGGAGACACTTATTCTATCTCTTAATGTTAGTCGCTGATGCACCATCTGAAAATTTAGAGGTGGAGTCTGCCAAATACAGAGATACGTCCAATGATGAGACATTATCATTCAAATGGATCTTTCGATATTCTTTGAATCTTGAATATAACACTATGGTTTAAACTGGTTACTAAAAATAATTTAATATTCAGTTTTAATTAGAAATTATACTTCCATATTAAATCTTCAGAAGACTAGGAAACGAAATATAAATACTAGAAATATAAATATAACTATAAATATTTACTTTGATACGCCGTTACCATAGTAAATTAATTCTGAAATTATAAAGCTACATGGGATATTACTTTGATTGAAAATATGAAACCATTTACTTTAAAATTTGAATTTAAGAAATATTGTAATTGCAGTAAAACACAGAAGATTAAGAAAATTGAATTAGGGAAAAGAATATTTTATAAATCTTATAACTTTAATGCTCTATGGAAACTATACTCAAAATAGTATTCTGAAAATAGAAAACTTGACTGAATTACAATTGGAGAATCAAATCTAAGATTTAAAATACGAGCAACAGAGATGTAGGATAAACTTACCCACACTTTAATAAGTGCACTAAACATATAGCCTGATAAGTTGATTGAATAAACTGAATTTACCATTATCTCGTCTGATTTATCGAAATATAAGATCTCATTCGTTGAAAGTAAAACATAAAATCAACCGCTTAAATGTTCGCAAAATACTTGTAAATGAACCCTTCTTTTTCTAAATAGCTTTAGCTGAGCTATCTAATTTTCATTCTTAATTTTCGCTATAGAAGGAAATGGTACCAATTTATTAAGTCTACCACAAGCAAGATTGGATGAACCTTACACGTGCGAGGGGGAGGTATGGGGAAAGCGGTGGAGAGTATATTGCAAGAAGAGTATGATAAATTATTCGGTATGCCCAAGTGCGATGTCGGCCCGGTAAGAAAGTGAACAAGAGTCAAGTGAAAGTAGATTGCGTGAGAAGGAAACGAGGATGGATAAATAATAGAGAAAAGTGCAACCGATATGTCTTGAGTTGCATTTCGTGTGAATTGAAAGGAATATAGGGGAAGAACGAAATGGAGTGGACATTTCTCACTCACAATTCAAGGGATTAAGGAAGCTGAGGGGTAGGATTTGAGCAGCATAAGAAGAGAGGTATAAAGTGAGGGAAGGACAAAGGGATACGAGGAACCAACGGATGAAAGATTTTTTGAACATGAAACAGGGTAAGGATAAAGGATAATATCCCCCTATGTTCCACGGAAAGTGTTCCGGATTCCATAACGGAATGGATGTCTGGATATGCCAACAACTATGGCGTCTTCATCAAGAGTGATATAGTTTGCCATATTGATTTTCTCTCCATTCGTTTCTCCGAGCCAAAAAATGCATAAAAGAACCCCTTTATCAATCCAATAACTAACAACATGCTTTTATTACCATCTATAAATAGATGGATGATGTATGATGTACATGTAAAATTTACTCTACAAACACAAAGGTTAATATTGCTTTTATGAGAATTTTAAATGAGCATTAAAAATTAAAAATATTATTACTTATTTTGAAGCTCACAAATGATCAAAGAATAATATTGTCCATTTGATAAGCCAAATGATTACACTGAATAATGACTGAGTAAGAACGAAGCAGAACGATCCCTTAAAATCCTCCATTGAATGTCAGTTCGTTATTCTAATATGCTTCATCTTAATTGATAATTTACAAATCACTGGAAATTTTTTATTAAGAGATTATCTCTCTAGTTTTAGAAATGAAAACGAACGAATTGAAACTTCCCATTACGACAAATTAACACTAGAACAGCGGAGGGTGTCCTCAGGACACCTCGCCCATGAAAAAAACCCACCATTTTTGTAATTTATATCATAGAAATAAATCGTTTCGTGACTTTTAATGATTTAATATTCTGCGTATTTCTACCAAGTTTTATAATTATTGGGACATTTTCATAGGAGATCCTACCACATACCCCCTAGAACAGCGGAGGTGTCCTCAGGACACCTACTTAATATTTACCATTGTTTCTTATTATAAAACCTTCATTGTTTTATATTAGAAGCTCTAACGAATGTACTTTGAGATAATATTGCTTTTTGCTATTATTTTGTCCCTCCTTTCAAAAATAAATGGAATTATATGGTTATGTATACACATTTGAGGTAGCAACTCAAATGATGATTTGAGTTGGAAACATTTTGCCTTTTATTTTCCAATATTTCTATGTATAAGATATTTTTCCCATTTCTATTTTCGCAATAGACTAATTTGTCTTCTATCTTTTTGTGACACAAACTCATTGAATATTGCCAAGCTTGCTACAAAACCGTTACAAAAGTGACGGTGAATGATCAGCTTTTTTCCAGAAAGTGTAGATGTCTATTCACACAATTTATTTCTACTAAACCTGATAAATATGTGCTTAAGTTTCGCTTAGTAATGGATTTTAGTACCAAATAAGCATTGAATGGATTTTCATAAGTTGTCGAGTTTGAGGATAGGCCATCTTCCTGAACCATCTGGTTATGATATTAATGGGACCTTTTCTTATGAAAGGAATGAACCTAATGACCGATAATTATTTTATATTAAAAAACCAATTTAAGAGGCTGAAGAAAGCAGGTGTTTTTTTATTTGGAACATTGAACCAATTGTGATGAGAGTCGCTGGAGTTGAAAACCAGCAAAAATTTGCTGTGAATCCGATGTTGTTGAAAAATGAAGAATAATCCCTATTTATAAAAATAAACCGAGTAAAGATGTTCTTCTCGCGATTTAGATGCTTTCTAATGTCGTATTAGACAGTATTAGTAAAAGAAAATCAGACGCGGTGACGTACTATAATTGTACAAAAAGCGGCGTAGTGGACCAAATGGCGCGTAGGCACACGGTGAGAGCAGACTAACGACGTCACCTAATGCATTCTTTTTACATAAAGATTTATCCAGCAGAAGTCAATGTATAGGTTATTTGCAAGCAGAAAAGATACATCCAGATAAAAGAATAACCAGATATAGATTCTTGCAACGAATCGCAGATAAACAAGGTAAAACCTAAGCTGTCTAAAGAGATCTCGAAAAGGACCTAAGTAAACACTAGATGCGCGAGACATTATCCAATAAAGCCAGCGATATCTATTCCAAAGGAAATCCTAGTTAAATAAAGCATCAGATAAGTGTAAGAAGTGCAAGGAATGGGCTTATAGAAATTGTAACACGAAGAAGATTTATCTATGAGCTTCGTGGAAGAATTCGGTGGAGTAATTACTTTGTGAGAGCATCATTATGCTAAAAAAGAAAAATGAATATAATTGCGTATGAAAATAACATATAAGGTCTTATTTGTATCTTAAACCTTATTTCTGGTCTTTTTGTTGTGAAATAAAATCAAAGGAAGGTACGCGAAGCGGTAAAGTTTTATTACGCGAGATTATTTTTTCTTGTGCCCCATGTAAATTGTTAATAAAATCGGGTAATTTTCATAAGTTATTCAAGTAAATAATTATTTTATATCGAAACGGCTTGATATTAATTTATTTATGTAATTAATTTCTGGCTTTATTGTCCCGTATATTTTTATATCGGAATATGAGTCTCATGGAATTGATTGAACTCAACAACAATTTCTATATTAAAAATATAGCAAACTATTTACCTCATGATTTGCCGGTAAATAAGTAATCATACTTAGTTATTAATTGTTAAGATTTTAAGGAAATACTAGGAAGTTAAATACTGCCTCATGCTATTTTAAAGAAGTGCAAGTGTAGGTGTCCTGAGGACACCTTCCGCTGTTCTAGGGGGGTGTCCGTTTCCCGCTGTTCTAGTGTTAATACATATAATAACGAAAAAACATTTCTACCGTGAAAATATTTTGGCAGTAGAAACACTTTCAAATTCATAAAAAAAGGATGAAAGACATTTGCAAAAAGGCATTCTAGCACTCATCAAACTCTCGTGGATGATAAAAATATACTTACAACCAATTTACGTAATTCCAGAATATGCACAATACGATCATAATGATAACAACGCGGTAAAAGCCATTAACTCTGAACAAGATCATTATTGACAGTCGGATGCACAGATAATTTGCTTAAATCGTGGTGTCCTTTGCCGTAATTCCCATAACCCGTATTGAAAAGCGGAAAGAATCAAATTCACATAATCGCTGCGCTTTTGTTTGTCAAGCGTTTCGAATGATAAACGATAGTATAGTCTCGATATTTGCGACCAATTTACATATGGAATTTGTCGTCGATTGAATTCAGTCCAATAATCTAATTACCCCTTTAGAACATCAATGGCTCGAGCGAGGATGGCCACCCTAAAGGCAGCAATATTTTGCACTAGAAATCACATCGGCCCTCTCTACGGGCGGCGTTTTCAAGGAGAAACACGATCCGGCGGTCGGCGTTATAACATCGCATAGCCCCTTTGATGTTTTATCCGTCGCCCTGTTCCAAGGCAATTATTAGATTCCACGTCGTTAAATTCGTAAATTATTAAAGCGAACGCGTTATTCAATCGAAACTTTCACACGTTCCGAAAGATACTTTAAGAAAAAGGGGAGTTAAAGCATAGAATTTCAAACGCGTTTTGATATATTATGAATGTTAGAGTTTATGAATTATATGTTCGTCGAATTGATGTCCATATGATCATACAGAATGATTAATTATGTATTTTCTTTATATAGGCATAGCTTTAATTTTTTTAAGGTTAAACGCTATGCCCTAAACAACCGGATACTCTATTAATCAAAAAGTAATAAAATCTTATGATTAAAATTAGATATTTGATTAGATTATACAGCAACCAGACATAGGTTTTCCAAACTTAGGTTTATGGTGATTATGGTAACGTTTTCATGTCTCTTTTTTGTAGATATAAGCTCTTCTTTATTTAACAGAAACTGTTCTCTTGCCTCTAATAAACATCATATTTTACTCCAAGATTTAATTCAAAGCAAAAGTGCAATTTCTGTAAACGATGAGTAAATTATTCTTAGATAATCGGAAAGTATTGAATAGACTGATCAGCTTTAAAGTAAAGGGTGTATAACCGTAAAAATAATGTTTCTTTGAGAGTGTAATAGCTCTCAAAAATCGATTTATGTATCCAACGCAGAATAATTACGGAGAGACAAATGACGAGCGATCTAAAAGTACGAATAAAAAAGAAGTTCAGACTTTCACGAAAAGAAGAAGATGAAGCAGGGAAGGGCCCAAAGCAGATATAGAAAATAGCTAAAGACAGAAGTATAGGAATAGAACAGGAAGTAGGAGTAGCTTGGTGAATGGAAGGGGGCGGAACGAAGCGGAAGAATGGGGGAAATAAAAAATGCGGAGAGAGAAGGATACATGGGAAGTTTTATAGGAAAGGAAAAAGAGGGAGAAGATAGAAGAGGGCTTAAGGGGAAGGGACCTGTGGAAGCGAAGCAACAACTCGTACGAAGGGAGGAAAAAACGGCGTTACATGTCTTCCCCTCTTCTATGGCGCCGTACCCCTCCAAGCACTGTCGCCCCCGGGCCTCCCCCGCGATCCACTCTGGCGTTGGAATCTCCGAAAAAAAAACTGCTCTTCCTACGTCAATTCGCGTACCGTGAGGTCTTATGTCTCCACTCTGGCGGTGAGAGTGGCGGCAAAAAAAGGAATTTTCGCAACGATGGAGTTCCTTCCGAAGGGTGATTCTATTTGCTTCTGGAATGTCGTGGAATCGATTGTTGCGTGAGTACAGAGAGCCTTGGGCTGAATTTATGCCGTTGAATTTGACATGTGCGGCCGTTTTTAGGACCAAGTATATCTAATATGTTGATGTGAGCACCATAACTATGACAATATTTCATGATATGGAAATCAATGATTTCATTGCGCATATATGTACATATATACATACAAACCGGATTTTCTTGAGATTAGACTACGAGGTACTTAGGAAGTATCTTACGAAAAACAGTAAGTGGATACTTTAATTCAATATTCTTTTGTTGCTTTTATAATCAATTGTGCAGCGATAAAATTTTTTTCGAAACCTTTTTCTAAAATGAAGTATTTCAATTATGTTCATGGCTGAACATTTCCTATCTTCAGTTTAAGAAAGGATATAATTCTAAAACGTTATATCCGAAGTGACCACCGGGTTAGATAAGTTAGAACGAGCGTAGTATTCGTAAGTCGATGTTAAAACTTTGGATGTAACGCTAGAGAAGATAGTGAAGAGGGAAGCTCCTTAATCCAACAGAAATTATTCCCATGCCTCCCCAACCAAAGGAATCCTTTTTTGTGCCCAAAACCCCAATATCGATCCTTGGCCTCTTTCCAAACAGTGATGTAGTGGTGGGTGGGTTTCTCCCCTCAGCCATTCGTTACTTCTACCCCTTTTTTGCCCACTCTCACTCTCGTACTCCACCTGCTGCGCGGTAGCGTGGCAGTAAAATGCAAGGACTCCGCAAGTTGCGTCCCGCCTTAAAGGGGAGACGCGCTTTCCCTCCGAGGTGAAGAGTTAATTCCACCTCCTCTCCGCTATTTTGGTGCATCCTCTTTAAATCGATTTGTAAATCAACGTCTCTTTCGAAAACGCAAACAAAAGCGCGTGCCCCTCACACTCCTTCCTCTCGCATACGGCGGAGTAAGTGAGCCTCTGTTTATTCCCCTGTGGCCCAATAAGACAAGTCACTTTTGGAACATTTCAGTCACTGACTTACGTTCATTCGCGAGACATTATTTTTTATGGTTCACTTAAGGTAATATTTTCATGTATTTTGGCTTCAGGTCAGTTTCAGTCAATCAGGAGCAAAATAATTCGATGAAAACGATTTTCTCTGAAAATAGTTTTATTCAACGTGAAGTATCAAATCACAACTCTCATCATTTATTTGATCGAACGGCGCTTCGTTTGAGAAAGGAAGCTGTTTTGAAATTACGTACGATAGAGAATATTTTAGTCATCAAACTTAACCATTATGAACATATCTTCTCATACGAGTTCCATAGAATTATATTAGCAGATAAAATAATTAAATACTGTTTACTACAGTTGATGGAGAAATTAATGATTAAATAGTGATTAAACGTAGAAACTAATTATTATTAAATTAACTTATTTAGGTCCCTTGATTGACCATAATTTCGTAATTAAATGAAGTGTCATAAATTGTTGCAGAAGTAATGGTTATTGCAAAATTTTTCGCATTCTAAATGTGGCTAATCTGATCTCTCAAAAATGGATAGAACTTAAACTCAAATTGTCTCCTAAAGTTGATAAGAGGGATTCCGTAGTACTAATGTTTGCATTGGATATCATCAAATGCCAATTCCAAAAAAAGTTGAATTTTGGAAATTGTATAAATTTTGCTGTCTGTCAAATAAGAATTTGAATTTCTTTTATCAGAGTATAATGATGTCAGGTTATATACTCCATTTCGATATTAATTTTGTATACTGAATAAATGATTGAATAGAAGTGGTTCCGAGACTGTAGGGTCTCATTTCATATACATATGGTTTAAAAAGTGCATATCCTTTAAAATTATTTGACAACTTTCATTAGTAAATTTTGAAGGGCCCTACTTTTAGATCGATAAATAATGGACTTTATATGGCGAAATTAACTTAGTTGAAGTTCTATTTAATTGATCACAATAGGGATATGAAGAGAAGTGTGAAACAGATACTAAGAAAATTTAGATATTACTCAATGACTACAATGATCATTATCGGCTATCAAGCTGCTAAAAGAGATCCCAATTAATCCAACGCTATGATTACGATTCCTTTTTCCATCATAGCAAATAATTATTTGAATATAAAATTTAATATACGCCACAGTATGCCAAATGAATGCTCCAAATATGTCAAATAGTGGTAGAATAATTTACCAAGAACTAATATTAATCTCTAATTTCATCTAATTTCCTCCCACACATTCTAAAATCAAAATTAGAGGTTCCCCATCCTCTTTAGCGGATCCGCGTTCAAGTGATATTTAGCGGCCACCGCCCTAGATACCGGAAGCGGTTCACTCCCATAGCGTTTTAAGGGTTGGAAGCTTATCTCTCTTCCTAAACCAGACCTTCTTATCTCCAATGCCATTTCCCGTGCGATTCATCCCTATCTCCATCTACCCTTATCGTCCCATAAACTCCAAAAGGAGCTCCTTGATTCTCCCAAAACTTGCACTCCTCTCTTTATGACCTTCATGAGGAGCCTTCTTCATTATTTCTGGTAATTTGGTTGCCATGCGATCTGGAAGAAAAGTTTCTCTGCATGCGGTGTGTATCGTGTTCGAAGTACCTCGACAAATACTGGAATATTACTCCTAGTCAATGGAATAGCCATTATTTTATCCGCCATTTACATCTTTTCTTTAATCGGAGAATGAGTCTAATAATCAACATCGATGGACGTCATAAAACAAAAGATATTAATACGTTATCATCCGTATTTGATTCATCAGGAAGCTTACGAGATGATATGATCTAATATTTTCTTAGATTAGTCTCTAAGGGAAAAGAGAAACTGTTTCATATCTTCTTTTAATCATAAGTTACACTAATTATACATACGATAATACATTTTATAAATATAAAATATCTTAACAAGAAATTTGATTATTTACTCCAGTAAATAATCGAATAAGGATTATAGAGTATTTAACAAAAGTTTCAGAAATTGAAAATCAAAAACTTTCAGGCTTATTAAGCTTTACCATAAGAAAAGATTCAAATAACGTCACCTTAAATTTAGTTGCTTCGATTCCTTTAAATTGATTACAAGATTCTTACCTAAAAAGTCAGAGTTGTCTGCAGAAATATTTTATTTAACTTTGTAATCGCAGAAAACAATGAGATACAATCACGAGAGTTTAAGACTTCTGAAGAGAATCGAGTTTGAATGAAGAGAAAAATAATTCGGCTTCACTCTTTGAGATTTCTAATGAAAAATCATCAATCAACTTTGAAGAAAACGATTTCCTCGCTTTTTTATTTTTGGGTATAATTGCTTTTTAACCAAAGTGATTTCAACGTTTGTACGTTTCCATTACATCCTTCTGCCGAATTGCTTTATTTTGGCCATTTCTTCCGCACATTCTTTGCTGCAAACGCACACATGCGTCCGCTCTCATCCCTACAAACAAACAAACGGCTCTGCTATTCGAACCCCTACTTCCTTTTTTGCTTCCAAGTCCACTCCCTTTCCGCATTTCCTTGTTGATTTATTCCCTCCTTCAAACGACCGCCGTCCCTTGGTTACTGGCTCCCCCGCTGCGGCCGACCACCGCATGTACTTCCATCTGATTCCCTTACCTTCCCAAATTCCGCTTGTAAAAACGCCAGGAATTTTTAGTGCCCAAATTCTCCATCTCTCTTTCACATTTTCTGTAAACATTATGTCTCTCTGGTGAGAAGTATTAGCTGATGGAAATCAACTGAGAGGCAATAGAATCCTCTCTCCTAAAATTATTATTTAAAGGAAGATCTATAAAAGTGGCACTTTCTTATTACTTTAGAAATTTTGTCATATATAAACACTCAATATATACTTCCTGACGATGATTTTTTCTTTATTAATACGAAATATCATCTTCACTTTCGTATATATTTAATTATATAACTGATATTTATGAATTTAAAAATATATTGCTTGAATTTAAAATTAATTAGATTATTTAAATAGATCGCATTATAATTAAATTCATGAAGATACATTCAATTTTTTGCATTCGTTTGCTCTTATTTACTTGGTGTCTACAGACCATTACTACAGCAAAAAACGTTCGCAGGAGGTGATCTTATCTAACACTATGTATTTTGATTGATGCACAATTGTTCCCTTCAATATCTATTGAAAAGTAGCAAAAATCTATTTAAATACAATTAAGGCATTAAACTGAATGTGATAAGTCTTTAAAAATCCATAGATATTTAAAAATTAGCTTTCTTTTAGATATATGAATAAACGATACAAATTTGTTAAAAATATAATTTACAATTATCATTGAGTATAGTTCGTTTCCATTAACTTTCATAGAAATTAATCAAAATTACTTTTCTATGCATCTAATATTTCAATTCGATTTCCTTGAACTATTGATTCAGGAGATTTCATAAGCCTCCAATGTTTAAGATATACATTAATATAATATCAATAAACAAAAAATCTTTAGTTGAGTTCTTTGCATTGAATTAAAGTATTACCTCCGTATTATTATTAATTAATTGATAATTATGAATGTCAGTTATAAAAGTCAATGAAAGCGTCATGAATTTTTTTCAATTGTTGTAATATTATAGAGTTGTTAATTTTATGAAAAATAGATCGTTATAAAAGTATCGTATTACTTAAATCCTAACATTTATATGGTACAAAACTGCAACTCTACTTTTAACTTTTATCACTCTTCAGTAAATTTATAATCTTATATATACTCAAATATCAGTGTTTCTCAGCAGTCAATTAATCCATTCGGAGAATACCCGAAGGGAAGACGAATTTCACATCTCTCGAAGTTTTTTCGGTCCTGAAATAAAAACATTTTCATTTTTCCCAGACCACGTACGTCCAATAAGTTTAAGCTCTGATCATGAATCACCCCTTCCCGTCAAGACGTGTTGAACCAAACAAATTGACGATAAAAGCCTCTAGGCATGGTGTGCAGGAGAGTGGTTTTAGTCACTCGTATACGGATCGACCATATATACAGCAAGACTCTCCCTCTTCCGCAAAATCACATTCCACCATCTTTCTCCCTCCGAACACGCACAACTACCCATTCCGAAGAACCCCACACACCATTCCCTCCCTTTGAAATTCCCATGGCGCCTTACTCACCCATCCGTCATCTCTACTGCCTCCTTCTTTTCTTCTCCTCCTTTCCTTCGCCCATTTGTCGCATGGCTCTCATTTCCGTCACTTAGAGTCGCGAATGCCCTATCAGTGCCATCGCCAGCAGTTAAGCTGTACCATACAAACACCGCCCTATATTCCATTCCTGATCCGTTTTCATTGTGGTACTATTCTCATTTATTCTTTTATATATGGAATACTTGAAAGATTATTTGAAGGATTTAATTCAAATATTATCCAAGTTTTTCAGGACCTATTTCTATGATTTCATTCCTTAAAATAAATGTGAGGCTTTAATTATTCAAAGGATTTGCAAATTCTGCTTCAAAGCTTTGATTTTTATCTTGTTCATATATACTTGAGAAATGAGTTATTTGAGGAATACTTCATTTTTCCAATCTTCCTTCAATTACTTTGAGTGCCTACATTTCATTTCCTTTATTTATTCCCTTAATAGGATTTTATTTGAGAATTCTTTTTATTTCTCTTAAATATCCATCAAAACAAATGATTGACCTGATAATACAAACTAATTTCCTTCTGTATTAGAATCCTGCCACCGTTTGCTGATGACCTTTGATGATTCAAAACTTATAGCTTCCTACATTTGGTGACCTTGTTGGGGATATTCGATAAAAAATGGTTAATGAACAGGAAGGATAAAATCAGGAAACGTAATAAGACAATCCTAAAAGATGAAGTTCGTATCCATCAAATCGAATGTTAAATTTTATTTCTAAAAGTTTATTTTTTACTTATCATACACTTAAATTTAATATTGATCAATGATAAGATTAAATTGAATAAGTTTCATCATAATAATAAAAACAACAACAGAAAATTTTCTGTGGAAATTTACAAAGTTGTTTTTATTACTATGGCATTCCACGAAGTCACGCCTTTTCACATTGATTTCAAGTTTCATCATCGTATTAATATTTGTTACTCTATTTATTGATAATAATATCAATAAATATATTCTTTTCCCCGTAACATAAGTGCATGGAAATCAATGTTTAAGTATTACCATGTGGAAATCATTTCATCATTTAACTACCAACATTAATGTAGTATAATTCAAAAGCCGCCGAAACTTCGATTTGACTGCTTCTATCGTTCTTTTCCTCTTCTCTGCATCTTTCTGTATTCTCTTTTTATGGCTTTCCTTCTGAAACCCCCACTTCAGCGTCCTTTCCCTACTCTCTATGCGTCCAATTGAGTAAAGGAAAACTTCCGAATCTCTCAGAAGAATTCTTTTCTATCAACAAACATTCATCTGGTATTCATTTTATCTCGGTAGAATTACTATTACTTTAGTAAACTTCATATATATATTATATTTTTCGATTCGAATTTCCAAGAATTAATAAACTATAATCAACATACCGTCTAATGTATCAATTGATACTACTTTATTTTTTGGTATTATCTATCTTAAGATAACCTATGCTTGTAGAGTACAAGAAATATTTTGTAAAAGAAACTATCACGATATTATTGTATTAAGGTATTAAATCATAAATATTTATATTAAGCTTTTTATAACTGCGATCCAAACTCTTATATACTAATCATTACTTTATAGATATAAGGGATAAAATATTTTTGTCGCCTGCTTCTGAACATTAATCTATATCATTTATTTCGAGTAGAGAAATAAGAGTCAATAGTAAAACTGTCAATTATAATAAAATTGCTAATCTTAGTGAAAAAAGGGGACGATGTTGAAAAGAAATAACACTTTATACATAGTCTTCAGTATCCAAACATCCAACTTTGTTATGAACTCGAATGAACTTGATCAATCAATTCATTCGGAATTATTAATTGTAAGAATGTAGTGAATGATCTTCTTTCACTCTGAAAATGATATTCTGAGAATTATAGGTTTAAAAGATAAATACAATGAGAAAAATATAAAAGCAATACATTCATGATAACTTTATGATCGTAAGAGAACATTTCACTCCAACTGGAATACTGAAATATCGAACGGAATACGAACGGGAGCTTTTGGATTCGCTTCTATCAAATTCCAATCGAATTCTCTCATTCTGATATTCTGAATCGCCTGAGATAAAATCTGGCACTTTTTCGCAGGTGTTACAAGTACATTACCTCTCTCACCGAATCGCGCTGTTCGTCGAAGCATTTAAATCCACATGAAATCTCAGCTCGCGTCGCTAATAGTAACAATAACAGAGGTGCATTCCACCAATGCCTTTTCATCGGATGGGGGAAGGAATGCGATGGGCTAACTTAGGGGAGATGCGTGTGTTGATGGTCCACGCCTCGCTGAACAAAAGGGCTATTTAGCCCTCGTCGCTAATTCTAAAATGTTTTCGCCGGAAAGTGCCTCCAAAATTACTTATACCAAAGGAAAGAATGAAAATCCAATCAATTGGTGATAATTGATTGAGCAAAGCTCTTTTTTTAAAGAAAATAACGCATTTTCCTTCTCTGACGTAGCGTGTACTTTGACCAATTTCAATAGGGACATTTTGAATCTTATAAATATGTCGACAAATAGGCTATTTATCATGAAAGTGATTGGCGGAGATCAAAAAGTGGCTGTGAAACGGAAAGTGATTACGAAATATTATTTTGGAGCCTATCTTTCCGATAGATAACCTTGGAATATAATGAAATTTACATAACGTAATTAATGTGCGGACGGACTTTATTTCGACTTTTAAAACAAATAATCGACTTTGATAAGACTCTTCCGTGCGTAAGGAAAATAACTTATTTTGTGATTTACTTTTAGATTTCGAGATTTCGGTCAATCGAACATCTGAATAATTAAACCTGTTTTAATTCCCTATTGAATTTTGAAAGAATTCTTTTCTGATTTATCTAAAAAAGGATTCGAAATAACTTTTAATGGAATTCAGAGTCACAGAATTGTAAAATTTGAACTTGATCTGTTATAAATTATTGAAATATAATACCTTCTAATCAACATAAACAATTAAAGTTATGACAGTTACATTTATTAGAAATATTTTAGCAAATATTGAAATATTTTGTGCATAACTTAACATGCATCATCATTCATAGAAATTAAACTATTTAATTTACACCATAAACGATTTTTAAACTATATAAATATAGGTTTAGTGATTGATGGCCATTGAATATCCTTTTTAATTCATTTTTCACGGTTAGCCAGCCATCAATATCACCTTGAGATAAGATGAAATTCCTCAAATAGTCATTTTATGTGCCTGAGCATATACGTATCTCACTCCATCTTACTTGACAGTTTACGGATATTTGTCACGATATCTTGCAGTTTTCAATTATATAACTCTTTGTACAGTTTGATTTTTACGAAATTAACGAAAGTAACGAGCTAAATTACTTTCTTGAAAATCATTTTACTTCTATAACGTTAATTTATGAATCAATTAATTTTCTAAAACATCCTCATGATCTTTAAATAGCTAGCAAGATATCTTTTTTATAATCTTAACGAGGTCTATATGAAACTCTCTTTAGGAGGTGGTAGAAGAGCGCTTTTGATAATTCTTTTGGATGTAAAAGTAATTACAGAAAATGATTTATCTATATTTATATGAAAATTTTTATTTATCGTCTTGAGTTCCTATTATTGAATTTTTATGATTTAATCGATGGAAATTTGGGTTGATATTTTCTAAGTCCTATGTCGTCCTTGAATTTAAAATGAAAAACTAAATGAAATCGAATTTCAGACCATGATCTCTTATCCCAAATGTTCAAGGAAGAGGTAATGTGCCATAAGTTTTCCCTTAAAATGGCTGTTACTATAAATCCCTCTTAAAACTATGTAAAACTTCGAGATAACATCCTCTCCAGACATCTGAGGGTGGGCGGAAGGCCAGCCAACGGAGGCAAAGAGGAAGTAAAGGTTTTTATGTTTTCCGTCGGGAATAATGGTGCAAAAGTTCCCCAAAGGGTTTGTACATCGAGTACGGGGAATACGCTTTCATGATCCTAGTCTCTTTCCTTTGTCGGCTGAGTGGAAAGGATTCTTTTAAGTGCTCCCATTTCCCCCTTCGAAAAAACGGTGATATTCGAATCCTTTTGTCTCATGCCATTATTTTACATCTTATCCACGGATTCAATGCTCTCCCCATGTTTTCTCAAGTAAAAAGGCAATCGTTATTTTTTTCGTCATTTTCTACGTACGAGGTCAAAAATAAAGGAATCTTGCTTCGCCTTTGAAGTTTATTGGATTCGATCGGTTATATTTTTTTCTGGGAAGAAAAAGTTTACTCTAGATTCCTCTCGAGTAGTCTTTTTATTCTCTGGAAGAGATAAGCTTTTATTCCCTCTCTTTCATTCCAAGAGCCGTTTCGATAAAAGGAACACTGAAATCTTAGTGGCGTGAAATTAAATGCATGCTTTTGTAACGTCGTTTTGAGGAATTGCACCCCTTTTCTCTTCCATATACTTTAATTTCCCTCAAGTTTAATCACCAACGTTCGACCCTTCCAGACGAATATCGTGCGTATGATTACTTTTGAGATATAAGTAATAATGGTCCCAAATCCATTGAAGATGTTACACCAAGTTGCATCATATATATGAATACTGTTTGTACGTTACGCTCTTCCTTCCTATTCACTAATAATAATTGTTAATATATTATAATTATAACTTTATAACATTGAAAAAAGGAAATATATCGCATAATATAAAAAGTAGTTGAATATTATTAATACGACCATTGATTGTTATTTGGTGTATTTCATGAACAATGCTATCGAGCTACATTCTCAACTATTATTACATTTTTCATCAAACTTTAGAAGATTAATTCTCGGTCAGTGATTGATTCTTTAGCTGAAATACATCAAATCATTTCGAATACAATTATTTCAAGAAATTCCAAGAAAACTGTTAATATTATCGGAAAAAATTGTGACATATTGTTTCATTAATTCTGAGTTGAAATTTTTTGGAAACAAAATTATGAAATTTGGATTTCGTTTTGATTCACTTCCACTTCTTACCTCCTAAAACTTCATCCGCCTGATTGATGGCCTGACTTTAATGTTATTTAAGAAAACGGCTTCGTCTGTAATAATTTGCAGCACAATTCCTATAAATTGAAGTTGATTTATTAAAGTTTGATCATTTAAAAATATTTTATAAGGAATTTCATCATTTTAAAAACCTAACTTTCAATACATATTTAATATACTTATTTTATGAGCCATTTAACTATGAATCGATACCCATAACGTTAATCTATTTTATTATTTATAATTATTTACTCAAACCTAACGTATCTTTTGAAAACTCTAAGAAATGGGTGAGCCTATTAGATTATGCAACCTTCGAAACAATATTGTACGGCAAATAGTAAACCAACTAGGATACAGTACTCACCACCTAAGTAATATTAATTTAAGGTCTTTCTTGAATTAATAAGTTTTAATTAATGAAATAAGTTTGCAATTTATTAAAAATGAACGGCATCATATTTGTAGTAGGGACAATCTATTGATACTCTTTAAAGCTAACCTACATTTTACAAATCAGGAAATGTGCGCTTACCCTATAATGGGCTGAAGAATATCCAGCGTGACTGTCAAATTATTTTCATCATATTCTAATAACACTACGCATAAATTAAATTTCTATAAGAAGTGATGCCAAAATTACCTTATTAAGTGATGAAATATTTTGCAATAAAGCGGGGATTTGCATTGAAAATTATTTTAATGTCACAAAAATATCATGGTGAAAATTAAATTCTTCCAAATAATTATAAAACTTTCCAAACATTTAAAAAATCTTAGATAGTTATATTTATGAGATAAATACTACCTTCAGATCCATCATTTGATTTAATTTTTGTCCGTATAAAAGTTGGTGACTTTGATTTTAAATATAAGGAAAATATATTTTTATTGATTTTAGGAAGAAAGGCTTCAAAATATTTATTTTTAATTATAAAATGTATTATTTATATAGTTTATCATTCCGTCTAAAATATTCGAAATTCCAAATTTTTCTTCAAATAATATATATATTGGCGCATACCTACACTCTAAGCTTGATTTTTTAGCTTGCAGGTCGAAGGGCCATTTAGACCAAGTGACGTGATTTGGAAAGTAATAAAGAAATAAGTGAATCAAATCTGTGGGTAAATGAAAAAAACATTTGATAGTTTATTTTAGCACATCCAAATCTCACGATCACGTTTTCTATCGCTTTTATCTCAGAGGGAAAAGTCCTTTATTTCTACATTTCAAGCCGCACACCACAAATAAGAAGCACAGTGTTACAACACTGGGTCGGATGTAAAAAACACATTTTTTTCTTTCGGTGATGGACAATAGAGTTGGAGAGTGAATGGTGTAGAAGGTGGTTTTCCTTTCCATCCATTCGTACACACAGAACTTCCAAGGCTTTTAATTTAATGGACTCCTACGCAAACCTGGGGAATGTAAGAATGAGGACAAATTTCTGGTACAGAGAGAAAAATGTTTCCCTCTGCAGAATTCTGATGTCGAGGGCGTCAAATCAAATAATGAATGTTTGAATAAACTAAATGGAAATGCACGATCGAAAATGTTATTTTTTAGAACTGATCGACTGAGTTAAGTTTATGAGAAATCTTAAATTTATGGTTCCTAATATTTCAAAGGAATGTTTTTAGAGAATGATAATCTAACTAATACTTATCAAATTACCAAGTTATCAAGTTGCGATTCGATGGTCTAAGAAGACAACTAATTTCCTTTTTTCAAACGCTAGTATCTGCAATAATATTCAAGAAAAGATAAATCAATTGTGGAATTAACATTTTAATTTCTAATATATTTTAACGCATTAAAAAGAGAATGTAATATAAGAGTATATATATATATTCCCATAAATACAATGTAATGCACTCCAATGTCGTTTTAAGTATATATGCGAAGAATCTTTAAGATATTTCAAAACATTGAAATGAAAGGAAGAATTGGTAGAGATCCTAAATTACTAAGAGTAATAATGTTTTTAAACTTCTCTATACATGAATTACTTTTCCCTCAAATCAACTGTAATCGGCGCCTTTTAAACCTCACACAAAAGAAAGAAATAATAGCCGATTTAAAAGAGAAACCGAAAAGAATTGAAATAAACCAAACAGGCTCCATTAATATAAAGGGTTCGAAATGTAAAATATATCAGAAGTCGAAATAGGGAAGGAAATTTGGGTTTTGGAGAGGAACGTAGTTAGGAAGGAGACTTAGATAGATCGGAAGACAGGAAGTGAAAGGGTGAGATTAATGCATGGGACGAAGAATGGATGAAAAGAGAATTCCTCTGTTGTCGAATTCCCCTTCAGATTACAGCGTCAATTGCCGGCAGAGTGTGACATTAATGAATCGTCCAAACAAGCAGGGCGAGTGAGCAAAATGGTAAGGTTTGGAGATGGAAAAAGTGATGGATTCACGCGAAAATGACCCTTGGAACATTTGAACAGAAGTGGCACATACTACGACCTCTTTGAATCAATGATCTAATTTCATTACAAAGTATGAGTACCAATTACTCCTGACTAAGGCTACATATAAAATTAAAGCTAATACTTTGAAGTTTCATGTTTAAATAGTTAACATTGAATTTAGTGCGGAATGCATAATGAATTAAGTTGTTTTAAGAAATCTACTCTTACTCCTCATAACACTCGCTAAAGGTTTTCAAGAAAAATTAAATAAACCAAAGTTTTCCAAGGAAATACCCAACACATAAAGTCATATTGAACATTAAATGAAACAAATTCAGCGCGTTAATTAGGACGAGATCGGCCCTATTTATTTTTTAAGTAATTTTACTGTTTCACATGGTAAGAGCTTCATCAATAGATTATATTCAAAAAGTTTTTCCAAAACACACTTATAAAGTTCTTGAACGATAGAGTTATTCGATAAAATAAATTATCAGAGAAATTTATATTCATATCGTATGTAATATAAAAAATAGGATGTTTTATGTTACCATAAATTGTATTTACAAAACATTGAATAACTTGTGCTTCAAAACCAACGAAAGATTATTTGGTTCAGTTTCTTCTGATCAGCATTACATCGTCCAACGGCTTTTGGAGATTCTGCTTTTTAAAGAGTTAAATGCTTCTGGAAAAGGTTTCTATTATTTATTCATTCAGAGATAAATTTTTGAGTAACATCAGTTCAAATATCTTTAAAGTGTGTTTGATCATTAAATATCCTGCGGCAACAAAGTTGATGGCAGTCAACGTAGGTGATTGAGGGGAAATAGCGCGAAACTTGAAAAATTACAAAAGCAAAAGCTTAACAGGTCTCCTTCTGTTAACCTTTTTCAATGTTTGAAAAGAGAAGTCGCCCGAGGCAACGTAAGAAAAGGGAAATCAAAGGGAAGTGCGAAGTGACGCACATAAATATGACTGAGGAATGACGTTGACAAATCGCGAATGGCGGCAGGTGGCCGGAGATATTCGGGGGAAATGAATAACAGTTCGCGGAGGTTCTTTTATTTGTGGAAGATGAAATAAGGGTGCAACGCTGAGGTATAAATACACAAATGCGGCCCGAGAATTGGAATAAACGAGTAGGAAAAGGGTGAAAAATTTGAGATGCTAATTCTTCGATTAATGACCATGAGAAGACCCAAGAGTCTGACATCAAAAGTTAAAGGAACGCAATATTCGTTTTTTCCCTTGAGTTTTTCTTTTTAACACTGGTATCTTATCGATTACTGAGTAAATTCACCCAGAAGCTTATAATAGCTCAATGCTAAGATAACTTAATCTGTTTATAAATTAAATGAAGATTTACTGTATAAAATGACATGGAATGACTTGGAATAAAACAAGTGCTATTGAAATGATAAGTTAATCAGACGCCTCCATCTTGAATGCATAATTAAATATAGATTGTAACTATTAAGGGATATGAATGGATGCAGTAATCACGCAATATATGCATTATCAATACATTAAGAATAATCCAAAATCATTAAATATTTATAAGATGTCTTGAGCATCATATTCACTTCTTTTAATTGCTTATTTTCAAACTTCCCCGAGTAAAGTCAATTTCATTCGATATCTTTTGTTTTCGGCATGGCTCGAAATTTAGATTTTGTGAAAAGCTATTTATTTAATTTCGTGTATAAAAAATTATAAGTTATTAAAATATTGAGTACTTACTTATCAATGTAACAACTGTGTAAAGAAAGTTATAATTACTGAGTACTAGTATTGGCATCATTATAAATTATATGAATGCATTGAAATTCGTAATTTTGTTTTACAGAAAAAATAGTGTATCAATTAATGAAAAATTAAAATTTCAATTTTATGAATTTTAACATCTTCAAATATTGGTATTATGGGCTAGTTACATTTCATTCATATTGTCTTTAGAAATTGAACCCGTATAACTTATATTCTCATTTATTGTTAGTTTTGTTTTACGTTTATTTAGATTTGTTGACATTTGTTATGAAATATATTGAATCTTATTAATAGCAGTGATTTATTTTCCATTTGCTATAGAATTAATGCCTTATGAACAACTATGATTCTCCAATGAAATTCTCTTCACAATATTTTAGTGTCAGATAATTTGAAATGAATCAAATAGAAGAGAATGCAGCATCACAGTTGAAGATATAAAAAGATGAAATTTGAACGGAGTGCTTCATGTGTTGATACTTAGCAATCTACAAGTCACCAGTTGAATAGGAAATCTATGAGTTATCCCAAAGAATTGATGCAATTTCCGATTCAAAGCAAAATTCTTCCGTCGCCGAAGAGAGAATAAGCGAGTGACCTGTTTCAGTGGAAATGAGGGAGCGAAAGATGTCAGGAAAGACGAAGACGAATGGTTCTTAATTCGGTGGATCGTGGTGCCCTCTTTTGAGAGAGCTCTGAATGCATGTTTGCGTGTGACATGTTGCCGGTGGGGGAGGCGGTTACGCCTTCAGGAATGCGGAATAAAAAGAGCGAATGGCTGAGGCGAGAAAGTTAGTGATCGGGAAAAATACAATCCTCGCGTGCACAATATCACTGTTACTTTCCACGGCCACGAAAAATTTCGCGATAAAATACTGCTGCTTGTTATTCTTATTATAATCAGGGAATGCTTATAGGTATAAATTATACTTTTTTATTGACGAATCGTGAATTTTTAAGAAGCAAACACTGAAGTATTTATACAAAAGCATTTTTTGTGAATTCGCCTTTTTTGGATTCTGAAAGTTGTTATTTTCAAGCTACGAAGCCTAAGTATTAGCAAACTTAAAACATGTGAAGTAATTTTATAGAGCGCAATCTGTTAGATTTCTTTGTGAGTGGAAATCATACCTGCTATTTAAATGCACAGTACACAGTTATGAAAGAGAAGAAATTTCTTTCCCCTCTCAATTTTTATTTTTTGTGAGTTGGACGGATCAGAATTTAATTTCCAATAAAAACACTTCTATTACATCTTTAAATATTTAAAATCATTATTATATTTTCTGAAAAGATAAAAATATAATTGGGAAGAAATTGAATATACTTTCTTTAGATATTCTTTCCATTAACTACTGGCTTTAGCAGTTGTAAATATTTTCTTTGTAACATTTCGAACTGTAAAATAAATGACCAAATGCTGTAATTATTGGTGCAACACTTACGAGCAATATTTTTCGACTTTCATAAACGTATTTTACAAAACTCGTTAGTTTCCAAGAATTCGGAAAAAGAACGATCTATTAGCATTTTAAAGGCTAAGAGGTTTTGTTTCGAGATTCCATGATATAACCGAGAAATATATACACCTTGAATTATTTTTAATAAATATATGATGGATTGATATCCAAATAAAACATCTTTGCTCTTAATTGTGTGCTATATATATTTCACTTAATTGTTCTAAATGAATGGAAATGGACTCCAAACATGGTAAAACATCACTTTAATGTACTTATCAATAAATATTTCATCCAAATATGCTTCAAACAAATAAACTGTATAAGAATAGTTATGGGAGTTACTCCTTATAAATAAAGACGCCTAAATCATCGGCATCCAATCCCATTTAACTTTTCGCCGAACCTCAAAGCAATCGACTCCCGCGAAAACTTGAATTCTGCAGAATTTTATCCTCAATCATCCCATTGATTTAGCGCCGTCCTTTTCTGTTACGGAAGCCAAGGAAAACCCTTGTCTCCTCAAAATAAGGGCCGACCCCTTTACAAATTGATGGCATGTTCTACCGGATTGAGGGAAGCATCCAGGAAACCTCCATTTCTACCTCCGGCAAACCCCACTTCCTCCCGAGGTCAAGCCGCGGAAATAAAAATACTGAAAATTCTCGAGGTTACTTCTTGGGCGAAAATCTAACCTTCGGAAAAAAGAGATAAATAGAGAATCGCTGAGTCTCGCACGCAGGTCACCCTCCCAAGAGCATAATCCCTTATATCGCCCCCTTCTTTTGCTTCTGAGGATTCAGAGTCTCACTAGTCCACCCTCCCATGAAAATTGATGAGGATTTCCTTAAGCCTTCCTCCTTCACTGGATCCGGGAGGTCCCCTTCCATCAACCACTCTTTGGAATGCTTCTCCTGTATTCTTCTCTTTTTTCAGACTCTGTTTATTTTATATCCGACGGAGTTTTCTCTCCCACGAAGATGTTACCACTCCTTAACTTTCCGACCCTTCGATATTTGAAGAGATGGAAAATATTCCAGAAATATCGTGATTTTTTCATCGGAATATCTTGATGTAAGATCAGACAAAATATTTCTTTTTCATTTCAGTTTATCTTATTTTGCAACTGCTCTTCAGGAGCAATGGTGAGGAATTAATGAATGAATAAAATAAACAAAAGGAAAAAAAATACGTCAATAGTTAAGCGCTAAATATGCTTCGAATAGAAAGGGAATAAAATGGACATACAAATGGAAATTTTTAAACAAAAAAATAGATAACGCTCAACTGAAAAAATATCCACTGCAGAATCACCGCTTCATTTTAGCTTGTAAGTGAAGGTAAAATTCAGTGATATATTCTTCCAGCTCAGATTACTTAGGATCTCATGCTTAAACATTTTACGACTGTAAAATTTATTAGCCATCTCTCGTAAAAACTTGATTTCTCCTTCCTTTCTGTCACGCTGTAAAACTCATGAGGCACTGATTAATGTATCTCCGTAAAAATTGTCTTATTTACAAAATCTCACGCAACGGTGCAATTCCTCAAGGGAAATGCGGTCTAATTAATTAAGAGCTTACGATTTACTTAATACTGAAGGAAGATAACAATGTAAAGGAATGCGAGGAATTTAGTCTTGTAACCTGCTTTGCATTCATCTGAGATAAACAGTTGGAATGACATTTTAAATGACTTAATTTCAAGTTCTTGCAGTTCTTGGGTTTCAAAAATTCATCTTTACAAAGATATCGAATTGTCTCGTTCACTTTATCTTAGCTTGATTTTTCTGTGCCCAGTTCGTTTTCTTTATTGCTACACAACACACTTTTATGTTAGAGATATATTATCTGCATTCTTTTCTAATAATTTCTAGGTTATGATGCATTATTCTCATACTTACATGATTTTTTTTGATTTAAGTCATGAATTTATTCATATTCAGAAATAATACTAATACAGATAATACACTTTTATTAATTTTTGAAACACATTATTTTCCTTTCAGGCATAAATATTCAAACTGAACTCAATTCGCTCGCAAAACCTTAATCGCTCCCAAGTGAGTAAGAATAAGCTAATAGTTTATTGAGAAATTCTATTTCACGAGTAAGCATTCGATTTCATATATACGATTCCAGTTTTGTTGAAAGATAGTTCGTTTCGATAACAATTTCATTTCCATAATTATTAGCGTAGTTTAGAAATATATCAATTACTTTTTTTATCAAATGACGTGTTAAAAGAACCTATTTATATAATGACAATAATCTTCCTTCTTATTTAGAGATCATTATAAGCCGTTTCTTTGCAAAGATAGTGTTTAAAATAAAAACATTTTAATTATTGTATGGCTTCTGATAAAACTAAATTATGAACTCATATGCGAAATAGCACCAAAATATGTCTCCAACCGTATAAATTCAGAGGGAGGGATAATCTCTTAGTATAATGATTTTATTTGCTTAAATATAATTACTTTTAACATTAAAAGCGAATAAACTTCCGAGGATCAATTGAGTGCACAATTGGATACTTACTGCTATCGAGCTTTTGAGTTAGGAAACTGTTTTCACGGTCAAATTTTGTTGTACATAACTTTAAAATAATAATTTTCTTAAATAACAAAACTCATTCACTTCATACCATATACAGAAAAACTATTCCAAGCGCCAAATTTTTAATTCAAATTTCTTTCTTTAGATGAGGTAGAATTAAGCATTTCAGTGGTGATAAACCAACTTTTCTATATTTAAATGCTGCTAATCATTATGTGTATATATATATATATATATATATATATATATATATATATATATATATATATTCTATTTATTGAGGATTATCCATAATATTTTAGTTAAAATAAGGAATGCCAAAGTGTAAAAAGTAAAGTATATGATATTTGAAATTTCTCAAAAAACTGCACAGCAACTTAAAGATTAGTATTACCCAACTAAGGATATCCAGATAAATGTCATTTATATTTCGTAAAAATTTCTTAATGTAATTATTTGAAAATTATAAATTGTTCCTCTGGTTAGGATACCCTAGCTGGAGTCTATACAAAGATACAGCGATTTAAAAAATAAGCCCACTTTGACGTTCGTTGGCAAATTTTTCCGCTCATATAAATCACCATGACAAATGCTGCCCTTAATCCATTTATTATTTCGGATACAAAATAATTCCTTGAGATATCAGATCTCTGAACTCAAACAATAAAAAGAAGTAAATGATTGCCTAAACGGGTGGCGATCTCAGACACGCTCCAGAATTATTCAGGTCGAAAAAATATATATCATTATATCTGTCATTAACTCCCTTTCCTCCATAAGAGCGAATTTTTATCAGCTCTCGCGTGAAACCAAATTTTTTTAAAATGCCGAAAACGTGAGAGAGAAAATTTATCGACACAAAGGGGGTTATGCCCAAAAAATAATAATCATAAATCCCACGCAAAACTCACTTTTGAAACACTTATCGCCATTGAGCTCCTCATTTACGAGATTGTGGTTCGAACCACTGCTTTTCTCGTCACTGGCGCATTATAAATATAGCTTTTCTTTGTTTCCAAGTAACAGCTCGGCTTGTTTAGAAATCCCTCCATCGCAGCGCCTTTAAACTCTGACGAATATCTCTCCCGTATTCAACTATAGATCCATAGATCAGCGTATTTCAACGGCGGAATCAATGTATCAAATACATTTCGTAATATATAATTATATGTAATCCTAAATAGAAGACTATCTTCTCGAAATACTTTTGCTTCATTTCTCCCATTAAGTAATTTATGTTCAACCATAATATACTTCTTTAATTTAGTATAGAAAAATATACTAACATAGGGAACCCTTAACATAATGCCTATTTATTGAAATTTTGTCCCCTATCAATAGTATGTACAAAAGGAAGCCATTAAAATTCTACTTTCGAGCTTTAGAGGAGATCTCTTAAAGTATTTGCTTAAGAGGATAATTCATTTAAAATTTACGCGTCGGATAAAGTAATGTCCTTTTTTCGTTTACTCTCGCGTGCTGATACAGATTTCAAGCAGTTATTCCTTTTTTTTGATTGTGTTCTGTGTTTTTGAGAAATAATTGTTGAAAGACGACAAACATTCCGCTCATTACAATCCTTCATTCATAATCTTTTCGAAATCGAACCAAATTAATATCTTTCTTTTTTATTCAATTCAGTAACATTTCTTTTCATCCTCATGCTTTCAATTACTCTCATTTATATTGGATCAAAATGACCGCAGTGAATACTAGATAATCAGCAGCTGAATACGTGAGACCTTCACAAGTAGAGGAATGACCATTGTATCCTCATTTAATCAGAGGACCCAATTTCTTTTGCAATAAGTTCTTTTCCTTTTCTGTTGTTCTGTTTTTTCCTTTTCTACATGAGAAGATTAAAAAATCATCGAATTTCATATTTGAAAACATACAAAAGGTTTCAATGTTTGCACATTATTCCATACATCTTAGGATGCTCACTGAACGTATACATTTTTAAAGACGATTCTCGCATTGATAAAAGATGAATAGAATTTCCTTTAAACGCAATTTATTTATTCCCCGGAGAGTTTCGCATTCTAAGGTGAGCATGCGTGTCGCTTTCACAATTTTATCCGCCAGTTAACGAAGGGGATTATAATTAGAAAGTGAGGCACTATTATCTCGGGAAGACTTTTTTCCTCACGTGAATAGGACGGTTCAAAGGGGTTTTTATGCAGTACTTTCCCAGATGACCCGTGTTAAATGAACTGAGCAAAAAAGAGCTAACTTTTTGAAATGGAGAGATATTTAAGATGAGAAGGAAGAAAGGAATTGGATGTGTTAATGAAAGCTGTGAGTAAAGAAAAGAAGAGGAAATGAGAGATTTTAATTACCTCCAAGTACTTATGAACTAATCCAATATAATTTAGCGCTCCCGATATGTTGTAATAAATATCAGAATACGCTATGAATTTGTTAAAGGAATTTATTGGGAAAAAACTTCAACTTTTAAACTAAAAGATCCACAAAATATAATGCTTAACATCAGGTAGATTAAGAGTTTCAAGAAAGAGATAAAGACCTAAATTTTAAATTATTTTGTATATTTTATTTTCAATCATTATTTGTGTATAAGAAATGCATTACATGTATCCTATTATGAAACAGGCGAAAAATCTAATAAATAAGTCGAGTATCATTAACAGCAAACAATTTAACGTTTATTAAAAAATTATTATAGTTTAGATGAAAATCACTCTTAAATCTTATACTGACTTTTCAACAGCTTATAGAAACATTTTGATATTAAATATTTTCAAATGGTTAGTCTTTTTTCGTATTCATTTAACTGTTGAAATTTTCATTTTTTTACAGAGCGACTCGATTCCGAAAGAATAAATAATAATTTCGATCATGAATAAATTTTTCTATATGGAACATATATGTATTTCACCTATTCAGCAGATTATAAAATTCAGAATGTAGAGGAGCAACTGTTGTTAAACTCTCAGTAGAGGAGTAATATAGGTCGAATAGATGAACCACTTGAGAAATTGATCGAAGTCTAGAAAACGCACCTCCGTCCAGCATTCTTTTGCACATCTGCACCCTTGACTCAATTCACCTGTTTGCTCAGTGCTTCCATTGGCTTACATAGGAAAGGTCGCAACCTTTTCATACGAACAGAGCGAATTTCAAAAGGGATAGAAAAGTAGGATTTGTGAGGGAAACAGGTGTTGTGGATTGAAAGCGAGAAAAAAGAAGCCAATCCCTTTCCCACCAATCCCATCCCACTCCGTAACCCTTAGGGGAAATGCGAGGGGCCGAAATGTGGCACTTTGGTTATACATGCACGCCCTGGGAGTGAAACAAAGATGGAGGTCTAGAGATAAAGAATGCATGGCCGAGAGTGGAAGAATAGCCTCCGCGAAGATGAAGGGAAAGAGAGCAAGGAGGAATGAGAGGCTGTAAAGAGAATAAAGAATTGAGTTAAAGAAATTGAGATGAAAAGAAGCACTTTTCGTTTACTTTGCTTAAACAAGTCCATGAATTCAAAATGATTATTGGATGGAATTGGTTCCGCCGATACACCTTCATAAGAGAATTAAACTAAATTATTTCTAAAATTAAAGCAAATATTTTGTGATTGGAAACTGTTTACTAATAAGATTCAAAAAGTAGTATTGAATTTTATAATTAATTAGATGACGAATGCCATAAAACATCATACCTATTTCTTGCAGAAAATATTTGTAAAAATGTAAACCCCATAAAATATATCAAATTACTATCTACTTTAATCTACTCTAATTACAATCTACCCTCAACCTGCTTTGATATACGTAACAAAAATCACCGATATTAAGATTTCAATAATAGTAAAGAAAATTATAACTGAACTTGTTTGTAATTACTGCTTCATCTCATCAAAGAGTTTTAGAGATAGAATTTAAAAAAATTATTCAAACAAAATTTAAAAAACCAAAAGTACATTTCAAAACAAGTTTTTGATGCTTTTTAACAGTTTTTAAGTTCTCACTGTAGGATTACTATTTATCGCATAAACAAACTGATTTTGCAGTAAGGTATAAAGGAGAGCTGCATATCGTAGCCAACACAAAAGTACTCGCAGAGTAACAGCAGGTGACCCTCCCAAAAGGATAAAAGGGACCTCCGATCTATCGGAGGTGACCCTCTGACGAGCCATTCACCGTGCCTCTGCCATCTATTTCCCATGGGATTCATTTGCCGCGACCGCACAGGTCCCTGAGGACGCAGTCTATGCGTCAGGCGTCCCCGGGCACTGAGATAGGGCTGCGGCGAAAGGGAGATGTTTGTCTCCCCAGGTGGCGCACCGGGAGATGATGCGGACTGAGGAGGAAATGTGTGGTCCGAGGGCATTCCTAGACTCGTTACCAATATTATTTAAAGGATATGAAATTACATGGCAATTTGTAATAGTCTGATAGCATCAGATATGATGTAAATGATACGTTTTCTAGACATTGTTTTGTTCTTGTGGAAGTGCAATCGCATTTCCCTTGTAAAATCGAAATAAGCTATTTTAAAATAATAGATGCCACAATTTTAACCACAATCACTTTTATTAAATATAAGAATAAAAAAATAAACTGATTCAAGATTGTGAAAGATGAATTAAGAATGAAAATCATGAGTTTACCATAAGATTGCTTTAAAAATATATTCAGTCTATACGGTCATTATTTGATTTGATAATCTTCAAAATCTCTTAAAGAATACTCATATCAGTAATTTGGAATCAATTATGCAAACAAATGATTAAGTAAAGAATTACTACAACTAAAAGGGAGGCACACATTTCTAAATCGGCACAATTTAAGATTTTTGAGTTACGTAAAAAATAATAAACGATTCCATTTTCGAATATATTAATATCTGATATAAAGTTCCAAGTGTTATCAAAATTATTTGCAATGGATATCAATATGATGAGAATTTAATTTTTGGTAATAGCGAAACTTTATTTTCGAGTTAGAAAAGAGTACTCAAGAAAAAAAAGAGTAAAATTGTAAGGGTGTTGGTATAAGTCCTATCTGAATAATACACGCGTTTAATCGAACAGAGGGAAGAAGCAACAGGGGAGTAGGGCCTGTTTACTTTCTCTTTCCCTCGATGTCCTTGTTTCTTTCCCTCAAATATATGCGGAAAACTATTCCGTAGAATAACCTAGAAGAAGGAAATTTTAACGGCTTTTTCAAAAGAAGGAGTTTAGTATAGATTTAGTATAAATCCTCTAAATAAGACATTTCGCGGTAAGCATCTGCCATCTCTCAGTTAAGTTCTCCTCTTCAAAATAATTTATTCAACATTAATTGCAATATGTATTTGAGTCCAATATAAATATCGATTTAAATTAATTGATTTTATTGGCAGACTGTTGAATTACGCCACCAAAGACTCTCAACTGGTTTCATCTCATTATGACTGAAAAAGATGTAAAATGAATTTTGGGTTAAAAAAACTATGACTCCTCCAATTTAAAGTTATAGCGGCGTAGGATTTGTCTTGCTGATTTATTTAAGGACCCATTATCTACTAACAGGGATATAATTGTTTTCTTAATATTGCAATGTTTACGGAAACTTGGTAATTTTACTAAACGTATAGGTCATATCGAATTTAAAATATTGAAATATGTATCATGGATAAATAATATAGCTTATAAAAATAACAATATAGTACATTAACAATTAAGTGCAAATCCGTATAATTTCGAATTCCAGTTTATAAATAGCTGTTGGAGGTGTAGGTTGTTAGACGACGATCCAATTCCTTTTATTCCGACAGTTTATAATTAAGTGTCAATAAATTTTAAATATTTAAATTTACAATTTCGTAAAAATTTTCTCTTGCAATACTCTAACCCCTTTCTTTTGAATCATCACAGCCTTCCTAGGGACATTTATTATGACAAATGGTTAGGAAATGTTTAGACTTCATATATATTTTTCGCAACTTTGAGCCCAATATATATTAATATGAATAGTTTAATTATTTAAAAAAGCCATTTCAACATTGAATCTCATCGTGAATTGAAATAGCATCTTTTTTGCTGCAATTAAAGCAATATCTGGAAAGCAATATTTAAAATCAAAGGTAAAAGAAGAGAAGAAGTGAAGGGAAGTTTATCAAAATTTTCAATCCATATAAACTGAAGAGCTTTAAAATTTAAATAAATATTAGAATGCTTCATTAGAATGGAAGTATTATTTCTATGAAATTTAATCGAATGAATCGAAAAAATGATAAGCCTCATAAATAGAACACTATCAAAGATAAGTCGTAATTGAAACGTATTTATCTACTATATATGAGATACATCCTAACCATTCCTTCTAGTTTAATAATAATTTTACCTCACCTCAACTCTTGTTATAGCTTTATTTTATTTGTTTCGCACCTAATACTAAGATCCATAAACATTTTACCTGAAATATTTTGGGCATCTTGTGGGAAAGGGTTGATTCTTATGGTAATAATTTGGATTCCAATTGACCGTAGCCTAACAAGGGATCTGTTTTTGTAATAAAAGAACCTAGGACCTTCCTAGTAAAGATATATCAGTAAAAAAACTGAAAAATATAGAGGAAAAATTATAGCACAAAAAGACCTTTTAAATATTTATAGATATATTAAATATAAAATACATCCTTGCGTTTGATCGAGGAGTTTAATTTCGGTCGATTAAAATAAAACAAAAACACATGATGAGAAAAGAAAGATTCTTTCCTCTTAAGTTCATATAAAAACGTCTCTCTTCAAATCCGCCTTGGGTGCTCGTCTGACTCGCGAGATGAAAATAAGGGAAGATCGAAGGAAACAAAAAAACAACGCCATGCACCACTCTGAATAAAAAATCACCGTCCCCACTTTCCCTTTTATGAATACTATGCCGTTGTAAAAACATCCCAATACACCCCTCGCGAATACCTGCCCATCGGCCTTGCATCTCCACCTTTATTTGTGTCCGCTCCCTGAAAGTTTGATCCCGATGCCCCCAGGAGATTCGAAAGAGGGAGAACATAGCGATGGTGAATTTGGTTTAAAAAAGAGGACAAAAAGAGGAATGGGTTATGTGTGAAGAGAGCGTCGAGTGGGTAGGGAATCTCACTCCGCCGTGGCATGTGTTTGCAAACGCTTTTACGCGCTTTTGTGACGCCGGGCTACTGCTGCGATATATTTTATGTACGAAGTTCCCAGCTATCAAACCTGCCTCTCGTCAAAAACCTCTCGAAAAAACACCATGTTTCCTTCTTTCACCCCAATCCGCCATTTTCGGAACGTTTTGTCGCGAATTATCCTTTATCCGAACCCCTTCTCCAGGGTTACACCCCATTCACTCCTTGCGCATGAACCTCCGTTCATAACGGCGGCGAGAATGATAATAAAAAGGAGCGAAAAGGCGTGGTGTTTGCGTAAAGTTGCGTTTCGGCCGCTTTCTTTCAGCGCCATAACAAAGGAAGAGCGTTTTCATAAAAACAGCTCTAGGGGAGAAACGCGTTCGTTCCGCGAAAGGGCGTTTTATTTTCAATATTCGTGACCGAAATTTATGCGTACTTAGCGCTGGTAATCGTGCACGTGGCAGGGTGCATATTTTAAGGGATGCAATTTGATCTTCGAGGTGATTTCCATTTTACATTCAATCTCCCATGTGCACAAATGTGATGGGAAATTCGAGATACCTAATCATAATTTGTGTTTTATATTCACAGTAAGTGTTGAGATAATATCGTGCTATTAATACAATCATGTGATTATATCTCTAAATATACGATGAACCCATTTATTTCAGGAAGACACTACGAATGTATATCAAATAATAATTTTTCCAATAAAATAATTTTAAATATACTAAGCGCCAAAATCAATCTACTTATAACTTGAGCATACTAGGAAATTTCTTATTGCATTCCCTGATTGAAAGAGCAAATCAAACTGGAAAAAGTAGGAAACATACTTTTCTGAAGTAAGTCTCTTCGCTTCTCAAAGATATCATGTAATTTTACACGTGATTTACACGTGATCCATTTCAATGAAAAAAATTGTTAGTAATTATTTTTATTTATCACATGAAATTAATTTGCAATAAACTATTTAGTTTCTAAATTTATGTCACTATGTTTCCTTTATATGTGAATCGACTTATTCGTATAACAATTTAATGATTTTACTATAAAATATGACAGTAAAATATACATTTTTTAACACTTCCTTAAGAATTAGACTTTCTTAAATCATGGGCTTAAAATATTCAGAATATTTTTTTTCATCAAACTGTTTCGAATACACTGCGAGAGGACGATTGAAGAAATACCAAAGGATAGAATAAATAGAATGTATTTTATCTTTAATTATATATATAATTTGAGGAAAACCATTTGCGAAATAGTGTCTTTAATTATGGAGAACATTTATATGATTTATAATCAGTATTTATACATAATTATGAACATGGAAATCAATGAACAATCCAATGATTACGAGATGAATAAAAATTTTCATTGGTATAAAATAAAATGGAATGATAAAATTCATTGAAACTTTATTGCTCTTTTATTAAAATGAACGTGTCTAAGATATATTTAGAGGAAAAGTTTTTACCTCAATCTTCCTGAAAAATAAAATGCTCATTTCGTCGAAGACTTAACTAACCTTCATATTTGATTAAATTTTTTGACTCAAAATAAATAATGTGCCACTCTGTAGTAAAATCAGTCAAAAGGGTGTTTTTTCATCTGTGAATGCCCATATTTTAGAACAGTCACTGATTCCGATGCATTATATTCGCTCAAAGGTTACAGAAATTGAACTTTTTTCTGAAATTAGGGGCACATAAAATAGACTCGCATACTTAAACAAAATATATTAATATCTTTGGGTAAACATATTTTGAATCGATAAATACATGAAAAAGAAAAGAACTAAAGAGGTTGTTTATCTTGAAGAGAATAGTATGAAATATGAAAGGCCTTTGGAAGTTGCCGCTGGCAAAGAGAGATCGCGTATTCACAGCGTAACTTAACAACTGGAAACAGAATCATTTCGCGATTTAGGTGATTTGAAAGAGAATTGTTTAACAGAAATCGTATTTGCTTTGTTTTTCACGCAATCGAGAATGTTGCTCGAGGTGACTTTCCCAGGAAAGGGAGAAGTTCTCTCCAAGGGCCTAAGCGTTCACCTTTGATTAACAACAGAAGAGAATGGAATTCATTTGCATATATATAATAATAGTACTGCGAGGCTTTGTTCTGCAGAAGCTTGCTTTATCAAAGTATTCAACCTCGATATTCTTATGTAATATTTAACTAATAAAATATAAGAATCTCGGTAAGTTTCGCATTTCTTGTTTGGTTTCATAGTTCGGTTGCCAAACTCTGATATTTTTCAGCGCAATTTCTCTCGAGGCGTGTTCGCTTCATATTTTAGTTTTTTTGGTACATATCTTCGTTTGCATTTCAATTCATGGCCCTTACAAATATTAAAACCCTCCATTAACAGTGGAGGTATCCATCAAATGCATGAATGTACAATTATCCACCACTTTCATAATATTTTTTCTTTATACTGAAATTAACTTTTGTTACTTCAAACACGATCATAAGTATACCGTTATTTTTATATTCACGAAAATAATAGATTCGATTTTACATACCTAAAGGAGTGGATTAAACATTTGAGTTAGCTTATAGATAGGCAAATAAATCTAATTTTTATCTTGTTGCTATTTTTCAGATTAATTCGGTATTCTCCACATATAGAGAAGAATTGGTTTGCTAAACCGACACCATTTATACTTTGAATTTTCATTATTTCCTATTCCAATAAAAGAGCGAACTCGTTTGTCTCCGGGGCATAAAGTAAGACAGGCGGAATAGCTGAAAGGGGAAAAGTTTTCCCCTTTCGGTGAAGCGCAAGAAGGTATGAATACACGAAAGAGCTACGATATAAATCAAAATTTTGGCTGAAATTTCTTTTGATGATAAATTATAATATAAAAGCAGCGCAACGAACGTAAATTTTTAAAATTTTCAATCTGATGCAGTATAATTACATATTATATACAATAAAATTCCTTGATTGATTCCCCGACATCAGTTATCAATAATATTGAAAAACATATACCTTGGAAATTATGTTAGAGTGACTTTGAGTATGAAAAACGTAATAGGATAAAGATTTTGATGGTATAATTTCAAATATAATAATACGGAAATAATAAAGCACCATAATGCCTATAGCTTACAATAAACATTGTGTGAAAGGTAATTTTTAAAAAGTAAACGCTCCGAATACACTGAGAGACTCGATTTCATAGAACCTTGATTTACTTTAAACGCAGTTGCTATTATATCCTATTAAATGCTACTCACGAAACAGATGCAATATTTTATTTCTGGCTCCGATTGTTTTTCTCGGGAAGCGCCTTTTTAAACGTATCCACTGAATTAGTCTCTAAAAACACATCGGAACTGTCTTATTTGCCAACGGGAAAAAAGAGACGCAAAGATACGCAAAAATCGTTATCTGCAGTAGAAAACCGTAAAACTAAGCGCATTTTGGAGGCATTTTCGGAGTTATTCGAGAGATATCTGGGACTGGAAATGGCCTATAGAAGACCGCATCGCACGGGTGCAAAAAATATAAAAAAAGACACGAAAATGTCTTCTCGTGGCATAATGGCACGTCTCGCATTCTACTCATACAGAAACCCTTCGAAACAATCCCTTACTCGCATATTTTCCTCTCCCTTTGAATAACCAATAGAAGGGATGAGTAACTTGCACGCTTCTCGTCCCTTCATAAACCCCACCCTCCCGAATTCCTCCTTATCTCCAGCAGAGGTTCCGACACGAAAAACACAATGTGGGTGGACAAAAAAAACGAGAAAAAATAATAAAATGGGGAAGAGAGAGGACACGAAATGAAATTATCCTCTTTCTGGTGCCAAGCGGCTTCAGGGACGGCCAAAACAAAATAATAAAAAAGATGATGACGGAAAACGTCCCTAAACTATGACGTCGCGGAGTTTCCCCTACCCCGCGGATTACCCCAATGCCTTCCCCCACAACAGGGATTCCAGAATATCATACCCACACAATCTCGTCTTCCCACAAAAGTCCCCTCAACTTTTTCCCTAGCATTTGCCAACCTAGAACGTCTCCGCCCTCATATCTAATCCTCTCTTTGCCTAAGCCTTTCCCAAAAGTAACCACAACACGCGCCGCAAAAGCTCTTCGGAATGATATTTTCGGTTGAAATGACTCAAACGACCGATCCTTTTTTGTTTTTCTCACATGCAAATCTTGTGAGAGACTTTTTAAAACCTAACCAAAAAGCGATCCCTTGTTCTTTTTAAGCATTTCGTTACAAAGGAAAGCTTCGATACTTTGAGAAAAAAATTGTAATTAGAGAGTTTTGAGATGAGTGGTGTTGCTTTTAGGAAGCGATAGCTGCTGGTGAAAGTGAGTTGGTACCTGTTGACTAGAAGCGCAACATGGAAGGGAACAGGTTTATTGCGAAGAAGGCCATTACGCCGTTTCTGTTGAACGTCGCCTTTGAGGAAGTGTCCATCTTTGTCTCAGAATTAGGAAGACGTATCTTTTATATCTCTACTTCAACACTCATTAAATACTATTAAATGGAAAATCATTAAATTATAAAAAATTCCCGTTAAAACTTCATCGTAATGAATGTTAGACCGAAGTGAAAAATAGGTACATAACTGGGACCGGTTCGAGTGTCGTACGAGTCATTTTGCTTTTTTTCACTTCTCTTTAAATTTCTTCAAAAGCACGCGCCTTAACGTGCAAAATACATTCCATCCTTTATTCTATTTATCGTATTGGTATATGAGTATGAATAAAAGTACAATATACATACATCCAGAAACTCTGGCAATATAATTTAGTGTTCATCATTCTACATTTTACACTCTAAGTGAAAATGATAAAGTGGAAATATTAAGGATTTAATCAGACTTAGTATTAGTAAATAAACATAGAATATCCCTCCAAGTTGGAGCGGTAAAAACATGAAACCAAAATATTAAAATATATATATATATATAATTGTTTAATTCCTGAGGAAATATATGCAAAATTAAATTTGGGTAAGGATATTTCAAAGTTATATCGAATATTTATTATTGAAATAAAAAGTTCATTGATTTGCCGATCTTCTTATATAGATTTTTTTGGGCAAAAAAAATTTTATATACGTACTTCATAAAGAAAAAACGTATGTTTCGATAAATATTGAGCTAGTATATCGATCTATGAAAAGGATTCATTAAAAGTACGATTTATATTAGTTTAGAGGATTTCAATATATTATACTCGAAAAAATAGACCCAATATACTAACTAAGAGGGTTAGCAATGAGAAGAACTCTGGTTCGACTTTATTAGAACAGTAAAAACAGTGTAAGGTGATTCCGCCAACATTCAATAATGTATGAACACGGAAAGCATGTGGTAATCCACATAGACATACTACTCTTGGCCGCTGCAACGAAAAATTTAAAGGAAAACGTTCGGAGAGGTTGTTTATAAAAAATGCAAATGTTCAAAAGGAATATAAGGATTTGCCCTTCATACTCATGGACCACTGGGGTTAGTGGTCATTTCTAGCAAAGAATGGCGCCATGGAAAGCAGACGCTTGTCGCCAAAAAATTAAAGCCAGGAAATCCACTCAAAGGAAAGCCAAAGGCGGTTTTACTTCCCAATCCATAATCCCCTGTGCAGAATGTTGTATTCCATCGCACTCTCTGTTCGTCGTTTATTTTCAAAGGAAAATTTCCTACTAGACTAATTGTTACCATCTACGGTAGTATGAAAAATAAGTGATTTTATAAAAAACGCACATAATCCAGTTCAAATAGAGGAGAGAAAGAGCATAAAAATCTAGCAAGCTTTATAACCAAACTCCCATAAAATTGAAGGGTTCGCACTCGAGTGAAAAAAATATACATGAAAATTTTTATATTTTAATTGATATTCCTCTAATCCAATGTGTGAAAATGTTAATTTTAAGGTAAATTTCTCTTGAAATTTAAGCAAAGCAGGTATTATAAAGCACAGCAAAGGCTTTTCCTCATTAAATCTTCAAAAATGTAAAAAGCTATAACTTAGGGGTATTATACCCGATCGGTCATCCCGTCATCTATAATGGTTTCATGTATCCGTTATTTAATTTTCGTTGCTTGTATTTCGTTGTAATATGGGACATGCTAAATACTTGCGATTAAATAAGTAATTGTTGTTGCATACATCTGCTTATAATGCTCACCATTACAATATGCATCGTTGGTGTTCCTTCGAAAATTGCCACAGCGGCAATTAAGCTTAGGTCATGCGTTTCTATTTTAGCTAAAGTTTCACAAAATCGATAGTAGTGAAGTTATGAAATTTCCGAAAGAAAAGAGAGTGTTAGTAGGTGTGAGTAAAACACCAGGAAAGGAGAAGAAAGAGAGAAATATGATGTATGGTTGAGGACTGAAAGGGGAGAAATTTCGTCGCAGAGAGGGCTGCGAAAGAACGTGGTTCACGGAGTGGAATGAATGGAGAAATGGGAAGGAAAAATAGATGGGAGCTTTAGAGGACGTTTGGGGCGTTAAAATGAGTAACGACGTATTTTTTATAAAGTGTGATATGAATGAGAAATGGAAAGTACCAACAAACCTATAGTTATGATTTTTCTAATTTTTGTGCAGACAATGAAGAACAGTTGATAGAAACTTACTACTTTATAGTACTGTAATAATTTGTGCCATGTACAAACTCTTCTTTTTGATCATAGGTAAAAGAAAAACCAAATTCTACGAGGTGTAGTTTAAGGAAAATTCAAATTCTGCCAGCTTATGACTGTGAATCGGTTATCCATTATAGATGCTGGGATGATTGGAAATATCTTATTTACTTTATCTGTAGAATTATACTACCATGATATGCGTTTCATCCTAATGGAAGAGTGAAAGTTTTTCCTTTAATACGTTTACATAGCCGTATTAGAAGCACATATTTGAATATTGCACCTGAGTTTTCAAGAAAGTAATCTATTTATAAATTCTAAGGATTAGTTAGTTTTATCTTAGGATTGTTGTTGGTGAAATATTTGCGTATATCAAACTCTCTACAGTATAATTATCTCTTAAAAGAACGCTATGAGCAAATGCAGATTATCAATGATAGAAACCACCAAATTTCAATTTAAAGTGAAAAATTCCAGCATATTTCGTTCTGTTTGTAGAGAATATCGCTTTCTCATCTCATAAAAACTATAAATCCTCTAATGTGAGGTTCTTAGAAAGATACTGGTACTACTTTCATCCTAAATCCGACGTTAGGTTTGAACGTTATCCTTTCCACGCGCATCGAACCAAAAAAAAAGAGACATAAACTCGGGGAAATAAAGGATTCAGTCTCGTCATTTGGAAGGGAAATACGATGGAAAGCAGAAATTACTACCATCATCATCGGCGATTTTGTTTTATGATTTTACAGAGTGCAGTGAATACTTTCTTTCACTGCCGCGTGGCACGATACTCGGAGTAACACAGTGTGTATTCGTGAGGAGAAAAGGATGGTCTAGAAACGTACACGGAAAGATGGATGGGAAAAAGGAAAAAGAACTTTTTCAATGGTCCCTCGGAAAAGAATGGGATTGAAAAAGAAGAGAGGGGGTAGTGAGGGGGGGTAGTGAGGGGGGGTAGTGAGGGGGGGTAGTGAGGGGGGGTAGAGGAGGGGGGTAGAGGAGGGGGGAAGGGGCGGAAGAGGGCAGATGCGGCTTTCAATTTGAAACCGATGAATAAAGAATGGGAATGAAGAAGCTATAAAGATTATGGAATGGGTAAGTTTCGAAGAGAAAATAAAATGAGGAGTTGGGAGGAGAGATATTGCTTTGCATGGATAAAGAACGTCGTTTTTATTTTCACCGCGTTTTTAGGATAAAGTGAGCGTTAGGAAAGAGAATAGGAAAAACAGCCATGGCAATTTACAGCTGGAATTATTCCCAAAGAAGCGTCCCAAGAGACACTCATAACAAATGAATAGAAACTGAAGATTTTTGAAGGGTGGACTTATATCATGACGATTACAATAGAAAAAAGACTCACGTGATTCTTAATATGATGAAAATTTTTAATGCAAGACTTGTTATAGAGAAGTATAAACACGTAACGTATGCCTAAAGGAACACTTATGATCATAGTATTAAAATTCATTACGATGGATTACAGATATTATAATTTGAGATAAATAATACTAGATTCGAATCCGTACTGTTATCGTGTACATTTAAAAGTACTCAAAAATATATTTCTTCAAATTCCAAATGACTAAGATAGTACATCTTCCATAGCTTACTGTCCCGTTGACTGTATATTATTTCTCAACTCCTATTGGAAGAAGATTTCGTCTTTATCTCCACCACTATTCGAATCCATTAGCCCCTATAAATAAATTATACCCATGACAAACTCATAAATCAAAGGTAGATTGAAACCATGGAGAGTAGCTATCAAAAGTCGGGAAAACGAGATCGCATTCAACATTTGGAATTTCCGCCATTCGAAAAACGCGATGGAACTGTTATTGTTGCTCGGAACAATTCCCTCCGGGAAATACATCGTACGGAAGGGTCCGATATATCTTAATCAGATCGCAAATCGGTATATCAACCTCTAAAATGCATTCTTTCTCTCCCCTCTTCGTTTGTTCCTTTCGCATTATTTAGTCGAATCTCTATCTCAGCAATTAATCTCCCAAAGCCATTCTTTCTTCACCGCCACTCCAATCTACGTTCCCTTTGAAGATACGCCATCGCTAAGATTTAAATTCGCTGAAGTAAAAACAAAGCTTGGATGACCCATTCTGCACTAGAGGAAATGTTTCGTTTTCATCCCCCGGGATCCGATCCTGCGGTCGTCAGAGCGTAAATCCCACCACCCCCACGGTCTTATTCGTCCCCTCGTCATTTCGACGTCCTGCTGAAGTCGCACACCTCCCGCAGTGACGGGCGATTTCCACCCCATTTCTCCAAAAGCCCTGGGCACGCGCTCCCACACAAAGATGCGGATGGTTAAACGCAAGTAAAAAAAATGAACATCAAATGGAAATAATGGGTGTAACGAGGAATGATTCTAGGCCGTGGGTGGTGGAAAGGGGAATTGAAAAAGAAAACTAGGATATGATGATCAAGAGTAATGCTCCATTATCGATAAAGTTTTGGTCATAAATAAGCTACATAGTATATTGTATTTTTATACTTTAAAGGTACTTTAAGATTTTTCAAAAATCCATTCGATCGTAAAATGGTATTATGTATTTCGTGGAAATGTATTTCTCAAACTAGAAGTTTCTTAAGTGAAAGATATCAGTTGTTCTTCACAAAAGCATTTGCCCGAAATGCTTTCATCTCAGCTTTTTCTGAAAAATTACAAGTGGAAGAATAAGAATATTTTTCAATATAAGATAAACCGATACTTGGATGTGCAAGGAACAGCTAGTATTAATGAGATTTTGATTTTTTTTAACTTCAATGAGTAATTTTCTTTCATTAAAAAGAGATTACTCCTCAAACTAATGTGACTGCTTGAAGACATGGTATTTCCCGAGGAGCAGCGAATTATTTTTATTGATCGGTGAATATCATTTTATAAAAGTTATTCTAAAAATATTCAAAAAACAAAGTTAATTCAATCGAATTATCTCATTTGCGATGTATAATCCTCTGTTGCACTTTGAAATAAAACATATCTGAATAAGAAGAACATTTAATACAAGCGTATACTGATATGAATTTTTAATCTTGTCTGGAATATATATTCTGGGCACGTGGAGTGCATTGAAGGAGGCGAAACTGCAAAAGATATAATAATGATCTAGTGAAGGATGGGTGCGTGGGGTCCTTCCTAATCTGAATATAATCTTGGCGGAAGTAGGGGAGGTTTTGGCTGAGAAAGATCCTCTTTTTTCTTCCGGACTGACTCATGAACACACCCGTGCGGAATTGATGCGTCTAAACTAAAAATCTAAGCCGGCAGATAATTGTATTGCTGATCCTATAAATTAATAATCGTTCCTCGTATTTAGATGAAGTTTCACTTGTTATTTGGATCGGTAATGGAATATTACAGAACAGGATATAAGCAAATGGATGAAAATATTGAATTTCCGGATGAGATATTCAACAGAGCGTGTATTAAGAGTTGATACAGGGGATGCTGAAAATTAAACACTTATTTGAGGAATTTAAATGCTGTAATTTTCTAAGTGAACCTTTCTTAATATTTGAACGAACTTTCTTAAACTTTCGAGCACCAAGTTAATTTTTTCCTTTCCTTACTAATACTACTTTTTAAGTACCTACACTAAACTTTAAAAGGTTCACTGTTTTTTTAGAATAATTTATTTAAAACTTTACCCTCTAAATACTTTGAGGTTGCTATAAAACATGAATATTGGAGTACATTTTCTTGGATGTATGAATTTTATGTACTAGAATAGCATTTCACACCACAGCATCAGAACCACGTGATTTTCTTCCGAGATATTGAACATGATATCTTGCTCCATGCCACGCATGGGAATTGGCCTATTTTTACAGAAATGCAGTCTCTCCGCATTGTAATTTTATAAAGAGAACGCCTTTTACTACTATGTCCCACGATTCAGACTGAAACTCTCTCGTTTCGGCCTTTTTGGGTTTGGTCCAAAATAGTATAAGAGACAGAGTGAGTACACAGACTTCGCGAAGTAATAATGGGATTTTTTCATGAATGGTAAAAATGTCCGAAATACCTCTTCTATATTTCCTCATGAGATGTTATCATGGTTTGGATTCTGTGGACTTGGCAGCGAATTTACTTTAAAGCCCATTAAATCCTACCCATAAAGCCTTTCTGATGACAAATAGCAACACGATTTTCCTTCATTCTCTGGAGTCACAGGGAAAGTCTGTTGCTCCGGAACGCATATTTAATTTCGTTTCTACTTTGTTTGACCATCTAATTTAGAATGTATCGATTTTGATTAATTATTTAGAATTTAATATTACAAATCATAATGCCTGAGAAGTCTTTACTTAATATAAAGGTTTGTCATAATTTATTTTTTTAGGAAATATGATAGTTTTCCATCGCAGCTTAAATTTAAATGCAATTTAGGCTTGTAAAATAAAACTTTTTTACTACCCATAATGTATACAAAATAAAAATTTATCACGCTAATGTTTCGAAATACTTCGTCAATTATAGAACGTTTGCATTTGCTTCTCGTCACTTCTTCAATGCCAGAATATTCAAATAAAACATACATTGCTTAATTAGATTATAACAGCTCTTGGTATGCTATATCATTTTCGTTATATATACATCATACCTCCGAATCAGGGTTTCATTAACCTAACCTATTCCGTACTCAATCGTATAAATTGAATTGATTTATATTCATTGAGTATAAATAAATGCTGAAATTCTTATTACTTTATTAATTTTAAAAACACACGAAAATACATTAAAAGAAATATCCGTTCAATTTCTTTCTTCTCCTTTCAAATACCTATACTTATATGACAATTATTTTTTTTATTTTGTACGATGAAATCAATTCAACGGTTTATTCCTATTTTAACGGATCATTTACATTTAATTAGCAAACATTAATTAAATTATAAGAATAGAATTTAATCACTTATTTGCAGTTGAAATACTAACGCTATGTCCTTCATTATGGAATTTATTCTTCCAAATCTTAAATGACAAATACTTTGTTCTTTCATTGCCCTTCTAATTATATTACTACAATATGGCTAAGAGAAGTAATAAAAAATCATAACTACTGCAGGGCAATTCATCATTGCTGTTTTTTAAAGAAGTTGGACTCCACAGTCTGACTTGAATGTCCATTCTTCCTGTACCTTACGAAGTTGAATGTGAAAAACGACTCTTCTCTGTAATTACTATTCCCGTCAAAGAAACGGTAACTAGATAATCCTAAAACCCCATTTCATTTTCTCCCTTCGATTGATGATCATTCGACCAGTGAAATGACTGCTTCCGCTGCATTCCGTGAAATGGCGCATGATGCGATAGCCTGTGGTGAGGACGGAACAGGATGGGCCAGAGCGTGGTTCCGGAATTAGGAGAAAAAAGGCTAAATTGATGAGGCGAAAACTTTTGTGAAGATGCGGCAATGAGTGGGACCGACGAAGCCCTTGTTCGCTATTCCGTTTGCTTTCCGACCACGAACACCTCCCAATCAGATGGGGGGATACAGAATTGAGTAATTCACCAATTAAAGAAGGGAGATGCAGCTCATCGAACACTCATTCTCTGTTAACTTTCATATGAGTTATCTATGTGAAACAAGTTGAATAAAAACTCAAAAGATATATAAAATACAGTTAATGAAGAGTAAATTATGTATTAAAGAATTAAAAATTAAATGAATGGGCTGCAGCAACTTTTCCAATATGATACAGAATTGCTCCTTCTTCAAAACCTTTGTTTTTCCCAAAGTCTAAATTCTGGCATACATTCATCTTCAAAGTATTAGCAAATTCGTGCAACTTGACCACGGATAAGTGCAATAACCACGAATGAAAATTCGTGGTTATTCTTCCATATGTATTTATCAATTTACTCTAATCATCTTATAACTCAATTCTTCGATCTTACTATGACTCATAAATGTGCTTTCATTACCAGAGACTTATTGATGAATAAAAACTATAATCCATAAGTTTTCGAGATTTTGTAATATAGAGACCGTGTCTTCTACCGTTCCCTTACAAACTACCCGGAAAAAGTGTCGATATTGTGCTCGAATCATCCATTTATTCTACTGAGATATTTTTCTGATAAGATGATTAGCAAAGCTTATCATTTAAACATACTCTCCTATATACAATCATTAACAAAATATACAATAAACTTTCTAAATTCTTGTCAAAGACCTTTAATTACATCTAATAATTTCATCGCTACTCCAATCTTTAGCCATCCTCTTCGTGAACGACTTCTCATATTCATCCACTTTTTGGAGCACTAGGTTTTGAAATTCATCGCAAGTAATGAGAATTCTAATACAAATTCAGACTTTAAGCGGAAAAGAAACCTTAACCACTTAATGACTTACATTTACTACGATGACGCGAACGTAAAGAGAGGTCGTAAATTGAAGATTGTCTTTTTATTTGTTTCAAGCAATACGGCATCGTTAATTAGGTGAAGTGGAAATATATCCACGCATGGTTGTCATTGGGAAGATATTCACAACTGCTTTCCAAAAGAGGGCGCATTAATCCTTCAAAACACTCTGTTGCAACCTCACTCGCCTGGGCTTTCTGCAAAGTTCTTCTCGTAGATTGTGGATGTGGTAGCAACTCTTGTTTTTTCTAGATAAAGCGAATGAGACTCGAAGTTTGTGTTTATTGTTAATCGGAGAACATATAACGTGTAAAAGATGAGGCAGTTTTGTTGAGGAATCGCGACAAAGATGCACAATTGCAAGAAACAAAAATGCGTTGTGGCATCGTCAAGTGAGCGCACATGAAGTGCTAGAGATCCGAGTTCGAATACGAAGTTAAGGTAAGTAAAGTCGTCTCTTTGGAAAATGTTTTGCACTCCATTTGCCCGTATTTACAAGAATGTAACGAGCGAGGTTTACCAGCTGATTGAGTCGAAGTGACGAGATTCATACACCTAGATTTCTTCGTCAGCATAGATATTTTAATCATTGTAAATAAGATTTGAGGATAATATAAATAAAACCGAGGGAAACGTTACTTCTAGCTACATCGTACATATGTTAAAGATACGTTGCGAACTTTATTAGATTCGGATGCCGTTTCTATGAACCGAGTCCTGTCGTTGCATTATAGTTCTATATTCGATGATTCTGTACCCAATTGCTCGTATTTAATTACAAAAAGGGGACATCAAATGACTTGTGTTAGCGACTATGTGAAAACGCTGAGGTCGTAGTGGAAACTGCGTAACGGATAGTGGTATTTGGAGGAGTGACTGTCACCGAGGGGAATCTAAAATAGGAGAAAGATTTTCAAAAATTAGCATGAGTTCCATCGTAACAAATAAAATTAATATGAATACTAGTATATATAATGATATTTTCCTACTACGTGAGTCTTGCTGCGAAAATTTACCAGTTTAATAATTCATCGTCAACTTCGTATTTCCGAATTAAAGAAAACCGCCGTTAGTCGCGGTGGGCGTAAATGAAAAGAGAAATGTTAAACATACTCAATTGGTAATTCGATACAGACTCATTTGGCTTACAATTTAACAATACAACACCCGCACTAATACCGGTTGTTTATCGCTCAGCCAATCAGAATCGAGATAAACGTTTAGAGGCAGATAAAATTTTATGAATTCTTAATTTTTAAAATTTCATTTTGAAAACGAATGTTTTAAATTATTCTTGGCAATTTGTATCGTTACTTTAATAATAAATATACACTTTAGCATCCGTAAATTTTATTCTTTTATTTATTAACATTCGAAGCTTTCGCACGATACTTATAAATATTTATATATACCTTCACTTCCTCATTTACGTTGTACTTTCAAAACTTTTGAAGAGTACGACACACAAATTAATTACGATACATCGTTATTAACTCAGTAAAGTAGATTTGACAGTGTTTCAGCAGAAGGAGCGTTTCCCTCCTTGAAGATATATGCTTGTTTTTTGAATTGTAAAGTATATTTTTCAATTTCAGGATGCCTCGCGTTTGAAGACTGTCCACTTCCGTTTCGATGAGACGAATGAATTACTTCACGAAATGGATTGCAACGTCTTTTTTAATACCTTTGCTATTGGAAGAAAGTAATGGAACATTTAATTATGCGGGTATGATTATTTAATGAAGATCTGAAGCCTTTTGACTTTAGGAATTCTACAGTATTTAATAGTTTTTTTTTAAATAAATGTGATCCTGAACTCTCAATATTTTCTAAAGAGATAGTTTCGCAATGGAAAGTGTTATATTAGTGAAAATATCAAAATATTTTTTCTTCATAAATTATCCTAAGGGTAAAGAAAGAGATGAGAATGTCAATGATCATTCAGTGCATTTAATATTGATCTCTATTCTATCTACATTCATTTCCTTCCTTCCTTAGTGAACTATTTTGTTTCTCCTGTCTTCCATTAAGAAGTTTTCCTTCGCTTAAGTCTCAAGTACAATTATATCAAGTTTATTTGACACTCAATAAATACTCCATGTCCTTTTCTGAATGATGTTACAAATGTTGGTTCCTCTAACAATAATCCGTGTGTCTCAACCTATCTTTGTATTTCATCTTCAGTGTCCCATGGACCATCAAGTTTGAGAGGATGGAGTTTTTCCTCAGAATTATTTTTAATTGATACATCTCAGTGGTCTGCCATTTCCAACAACACCTAGAAATGCTTTTCATGCTCTATTTTAAAGTTGGTTGTTGAAATTTCTTCGAGCATCAGTTCATGGAGCAGAGAAGAAGCTTTTTACTTTTAAATCCTTCTTTGACCTTTGCCATATATACATCATTATTCCTTGATGATCTTTGCACTTCTATCATCCAACGTAGTGATATTTCTTAGCTGCAAACATAAAGAAAAACAAGCTGCAGCTTTTCAGAAAGGGCTGATTCTCATCCTGCATTGTTCTTTCCTCCTCTTTCATTTCTTCATGTTTCTTTAAACGTTGTATCTTTTAATTACTTATTCTGGATAATAGCATAGAGTCTTCTGTTTAATCGTTCTTTACACCTACAAAATAAGGATTGAGATATCTATGCCGTTAATGCCCATTTCTTACTCTTTACTTACATGAAACATAACATTGCTAGATTTCAGTTGCTTGTCATGATATATATTTTACTTATTGTATATAACATGTATAAGATAAGAGAACCTATGACCTCTCTCGATCTCGAATGAAGCTTTCTCAAGTATTTCATAAAGCTTCACATAGCTTTTTAGTATATATAATATCATTGATTACACACACTTATCAATGATTTTCAGGTTTTACCTCTATTCTTAATTTTCCCCCATTAACTCCTTCCGTTTTAAAACAATGATTTAATGAATCATCTTGTCTGAAAATCTATTTTTATAGTTCAGTTAATTATCAATTATTTCTGGAGGATTTTCACATGAATAATACCGCATTTTTATAGAAAGTTCAACACTAATTTTTATAGCCTTTATGATTTTCTAGCTCATGAAACATAACACCGTTTACTAGCCTCCCTCGATCCTCTACTTCTTATTCACCTATCCTTTGTTGCACAAGATCACTTCAAGTAAAGGCCTCCGTGGGATTCATAGAGATAATCCTCCCGATTGACGAGCAAGGATTCGTGAGATGCTTCTGTACCTCTGTTTTTTCTTACCGTTAACTCATCTACATTTCCCCAACTCCCATATATTCTAAAAATTCACTATTTATTACTTAAAAGTCTTGAAAGTTTCTCTTTCCCTCCTTAATTTCAAATCTCTCCATACCACTTAATCTTTACCCTCAATATCTCCACTCCATCGAACAGAAATCACTATTTGAATTTGAGATCTGTAGGTTTCATTTATAAATAATTTAGAGGAAAATCCTCTTTTAATGCGGTAAGGTCCGTTAAACAATCCATAAATTAGATTAGCGATAAATCCTTGTTTCTACCAAAAGAGTACAAACAGAAAACGCATGATTACCTTAGTACTATGTAGTCCTTGATGAATCTTAACTGTATGTCTAATGACAGGATCAAGATACTTAACATTGAAAATTAACTTATTAACATTATATTCGATTTATATAGCTCATTCAAACAAAGAAACATCTCTAAAACAAGTTTTTTGAGACCATTCCTCTACTGGGAAGTAACATAGATATAACAAGATAGGTAATGAAAATAAAACTCTTTTTTCAGTAAAATTCTGTGCATTTCACATAATAAAGAAAGAAAGATATCTACTCAAACAAATTTGCATAATATCTCTTTAATTTCAGGGTAATTAACCTAGTATTTATTAAAGGATATGTCGTCGTTTAATATATTCAAAGGAGTTCATTAAATATATTTACTTGGAAATGTAATTAAGGACACTTGAAACGGTTTAAAAGTGTGTATAAACTCTAAAAATCTTCAAGAACAATCATTCTTTGTTCTCGCCAATCGAAATCTTGGTAGAACCACTCGTTTTAAACGGGAAAGTGGCTTTGGATTCGACCCTGATATTCCACAAAATACACTTCCAATTATCTCTATCACATTATTTCTTGCCATTTCTCATCCCTCTTCGCAGTATCTAAGCCATCTCTGCAATCTCAACTTCATAACTCAACCAGTTCCCGTTCTTAACGCCCCCCCAATGGCATGACCGTATTTTGCTCATCCTAAAGGATTACCCTCCTCCATCCGGTTCTTATTTTTGCAATTAAAATTGCCCATGAATGCGATATTGCGGAAGAGTTTGGCGGTGAGAGTCGTAAAGGGGATTATTATGGTTTCAGTGGAAGTAATTGAATTTTTTATCAGGTTTAGAGGATCTGCAATAAAATATTCCTTTGGACTCATAGGACGTTTGCATAATCTCTCCACATAGAATTCGTAGAAAATTCCAAAATAGGAAATTTCATTTTCGGATGAATTCTCTTCTATAGTCCGTTCCACAAAAGCTGGCAGTACGGAGGCTTACGGGGAAATAAATGCACGTAAATTCCCATAAGGGAGCAACCTAGCCTCCCCGAAGGAGTCAGTTAATTATTTCTGAGTTACTTCTACGGATAAAATTAATATTTTCAACTTAGTTTGGTGGATTTTTTTCCAATTTTTTGGTGAAATTTGGACATGGAAGGATGGTTCTATATATTGACGAAGATTTCTCATCATTTTAATAAAAGAAATAAATTTTATAGCGGAATGAAAAAAACTGACCTCCTTACCACCCGTGAATAATACTAAAACTGCCATTTCTCTCATCCTATCTAACATAAAGTGCTAGTTTTTTCTTAGATTACTCTTTATACCTTATGAATGCATAAAAGTTGACTTATATTAATCTTTGACTGATAAAATTTCAGTAAAAAAAAATTTAAGTGGAACGCAACCTCCGAAAAATTGGATCGTGCAGTCAAATTTATACATCGCCTAAAAATTTTTTGTTTCTTACGTTACGAAAAACTTGTCGCGAGAGAAATTGAGATAAATGTTGTTATTTTCATTTACAGGTTATTCTGAGTCGATATCTTGAATAGAAGTTTAGTTTTTGAATTTTATAACCGAGGGAGTAATTGATTTAGCGCTCCGATTGCTAATCATTGTTACTTTTTGTTCGAGACTAATAGACCCGTAAGCGTAATTCGGATTGATCCGGACCCGCTCTCGGTTATAAAATTCAAAAACTAAAGTTCTATTCAAGATATCGACTCAGAATAACCTGTAAATGAAAATAACAACATTTATCTCAATTTCTCTCGCGACAAGTTTTTCGTAACGTAAGAAACAAAAAATTTTTAGGCGATGTATAAATTTGACTGCACGATCCAATTTTTCGGAGGTTGCGTTCCACTTAAATTATTTTTTACTGAAATTTTATCAGTCAAAGATTAATATAAGTCAACTTTTATGTATTCATAAGGTATAAAGAGTAATCTATGAAAAAACTAGCACTTTACGTTAGATAGGATGAGAGAAATGGCAGTTTTAGTATTGTTCACGGCTGGTGAGGTGACCATTTTTATTTAATTTCGCTGTAAAATTTATTTCTTTTGTTTAAATGTTGAAAAAACTCCGTCAATATATAGAACCATCCTTCCTTATCCAAATTTCACCAAAAAACTGGAAAAAAATCCGCCAAACTAAGTTGAAAATCTTAATTTCATCCGTGTCGAAGGCAAATTTTGTGGATATCGCGGATATTCCAGAAAAATGACCCGGCGTACGAGGCTATTCGATTTCTCCATAAGCCCCATACTGCCTAGAAAAGTGGAACAGACTATAGGCTAATAATTTTTTCGTTACGTTTTTAGAAATATTTAGGAAAAGATATTTTAAAAATAACATGAACTTTGATGTATACTTACTAACTTACTTATCACGGAGAGCGAGCAATTTAGTGCTTGTGGATTGCTTATTGATGAATGAACTTCTTGTCTCAAGACATGAGAGGATGCACAACCTTATTTTAATTTTGTACTATTAGAAAATTAGAATTTCTTAATGACAAAAGGTTCATTGAATGTTTATCTACTGAATAATTCTTCACTTATACGGCAATCGATCTAAAGAATTTAAGCACTCTTCCATATTGAAGATACTTCAATCTGCGATTAAATTTATAACAAGTTCACTCAAGGAGTTGAATAATAGGATATCATTTTATTTTTTAAATAAATGAAGTCCTACACCCTTTTAATGATGAAATAATTAGGTATTATTACTATCAAAATCATTTTTTCGTGAAAATCACTTAGAATAGAACGTTTAATCGTATGAAATACGTGAAAATAACATGAGATGTCAATTTGTAGAACGTATTTGAAGGATTAAAAAAAATCGATTACCTTCTGGAATGAAAACCATATTCGTTCTGAGTTTATAGAGGTGAATTATTTGCATCATCCCACAATGAATCAACATCGCAATCTTGGGTCCATAATTTTTTTGGGTAAGCCAAGACATCCTTCTCTCTTATTGTATTGCCTCCAATCCAGTATTAATTCGATCTTTCGCCCAAGAGCACTCCCATTTCATCAATCGACAATTGAGAATCTCTTATTCATTCTCTTTTATTTATTCAGCGCCGAAAAATAGGGCAGAAGCAGCGAGAAAAGCTAAGGAATGTCTGTCTCTGTATAACGTAAATTTAACATCAAATTTCCCTTATATCCATTCAGATGAGTTTTGTTTGGCAATGGTAATATGAGATTACAATTTTAATTTTAAACACTATTTCATAAAAACCCAATTCCCTCAGTAAACGGTTCTAAGATTCTAGAACTGTAGAGCGTACAATTAATGGAATCAACGCCACTAACTTGTAAATAAATTCCACATCAAATATCAGTCATTTTTATTATAAAGTGCACTGTTTATAACTGTATTCGTACATTAAAATTCTTTTTGTGGTAATTATGGGTCATTATAATTGTCAAATATTTGCTCATAAAAATCAATAGTACAATTATTAAATATACTTATAAACAGTAAATAGGTGGAAATAAAATTGGAAAAAATCTTTTCTCTTTTTTAAGACTATGGCAATCAAACGATAGAAATATATGTATTTGTAAAATTATATTGCATTCATTTCTTCTTATATTAATTCTGAAATTTAAGATTATCTACACCGAAATTTAATGACCGGAAAGTGTTCTGAAAACGAATTTTTGATATTTATTGCTGAATATTCCACATTCCTCTTACAAAAAGGCGTTTTTTAAAAGAACTGTTAATTAATATTTGATGACCGTAGAAAGATCTTGAAACTATTTTTATAAATTTTAATAGGACATATACGTATGCCCCATTTTCTTCTTCTTCTTTATACCCCTTATAAAATACAAAATACTATAAATTTAATCGATGAATTTCAGAGAAAAATTAATATGCTGATAATAGCAATGCCATAAAAATTTTCCTTAAATTACACGAGAAAAATCAAAATTTGGAAACTTTAAATGAAATTGTAAAGCATCTCTCTAGATGTAATTATCTTTTCGTTTATTTACGTTTAAAATTAATGACAAGAGCTTGAGAGATCAAATTAGGAAATGAATGAGACTATAGATAGGATAAAGATGTATTCCCAGCCCAGCTAAATACCAACATAGGAGGTCATATAAGAATTCTCTAACTAATATATATAATATATATATATACATATATATATATATATATATATATATATATATATATATATATATATATATATATATATATATATATATATATATTATTTTTTGAAGACTAACCTTACTAAATGTACTATTTGATCTATTGAGATTTGGAATAATTATTTGAATAGCTATGCTGGTAAAAATTTTTCATAGCTGTTGAGCATCCCATTATTACTACTCAAATAATCATTCGAAATATTAATAGATGAAATAGCACATTTATTTAGTCTTCAAAGAACGATGTTAAGTATCGTGGTGTACCTTCTCAATCGAACAGAAAATATTTCGCAGCGTTAAATGGGAAAAGAGACGTAAGAGCTGACCTCTGAGCGGGGGCAGGTTGGGCCGAAGGCATGTGAGTAAAGAGTTTGAAATAGTTTGATGGGAAAGGTCAAACTGACTGGGTAAGGCAACGGCTAGGAGATGGAGGATAAAAACACATGGAGTTCATGTTACGGCAGGAAGATAGGTAGGCAAATTTCCGAAGCAAGCTCAGTTGGTCGCCCGTCACGCAAAAGATGGAGTGGGAGACTTGGAAATTCAAATGTATTCAAATTCCAGCGCGCCAAGGGATGGAGGTGGCGGAGAAAACTTTCCCGTCGAAGTGGGAATCACGTGGGATGAGTCGAATGGGAAAAAGGTTAGGAATATTTTGGTGGGATCTGGGAGAGGCTATTTGTTACGTATTCTGTTCACTTACGGTCATGCATTGGACGTGATCGCATATTTACTGAGGTGGTGAGCTGCTGACTTCCCCTCCATGTTCATGTATGCTGTTACCACTGTTAAGCTTGAATACTTAAGTGCGATCTCGCTTAGACCCGTCAAACATGTTAGGGATGAGGTGCGGGATGGAATTAATTATAATATCACAATTTGGAATAGTTTACCTCCTTCTGGAGTAAAAATTATAGAGATCTCACCATTTTACAGATAGAAACAAGTTAAGCTGCAAGCGTTTTGAGAGATTGGATATTTGAAGTTGCCATCTAATGCATCAATTGTAAACGAAGTTAAATGGAACTGCGATGTAGCTTGATTTCTAGATCCTATATAATTTTGGTTCAAATATGATCCAAAGATTTCTCCCACAGATATATATTAAGAGATGAATAATGGATGCATATTGTATTAGTGAAAGCTAACTTTGATCGAATTTCGAGAAGAATTTTCAATTTTCTAACATTGCAAGGCATTATTTTCAGAAAGATTGTATTCCTGCAATTCCGGTAAAATTTAATACCAATAATGGATTATCGAAACTTATCTTAATTTAATGATGAGACTGAAATTAGCCCACACATATATACAAAAATTTAGATGTATATATACAATTTTCAGTAACTCAATTATCAAAATTTATATGGAGATTGAAAATGGTAAAATCAGCACAATATATGCATTTTAATTCAAGAAAGTTTTTTTAAATTCAATCATTAACCTGTATCTACAGATCAGAAAATGCACTTATTCAATCGAATAATATGAATACTCTAGAATTAGCTAGATAAAGTAAAATTTGTTTTATCAGCATAAAGAAAACTAAAAAATTCTTTCCTACTAAAGTTTTCCTAATTCGTTCTCTATAGTTAGAATTAGTATATATATAGATAGTATATATATAGTTAGATAGAAATAAATTTTTTATATTTTCTTTCTATGAAGTATTAATTTACGATCTTTAATATTTTTATTCATAAGGAAACAGTTTTTCTCCTTGTATTAGAATTTTCTTTGAGCTTGACAATCAATTTGATTTGATAACTATTTGAGAGCACGGTTATTATTCTGAATGTCTAATATTGCATGAATTAAGTATGAGCTCTAGAAAATAATTAAGTCATCTTAAGGTGATGCCTTAGTTTAAAAGAGATATGTAAATGTGCGATATTAAAGTTATTCGTACAAAAAACTGCTTTGGGTTCGGTTAGGTAAATATGACTGTCAGTCAAAGTGATGGAGTGATCTGTCGATATCATACTTGCGCATAGCCGAAGAAGAATTATGAAGCCTCTGCAATCTCGGAAAACGATTTTTTCGTAAGTAAAACCTACAATGGTGACGTAGCAAAAAATGTAATTTATTTCCATTTTATCAATCCAAGATGCATAAATTTCACTCGATTTAAATATCCCCTATGGCTTTTGATTAATAGATCATTTCGTCACTTAAAAATTGAATATATAAACCACCGTTTGTGGAATTATTCAAGGATATTGACTGTTTCCCCAAGGAAAGAATAAAATTTTTCTTAATGACTACGTTAAAACATGTACATGCATGATCCAGAAATTGAACTTACCACAATGCTAGTCCATTCAATAATACATATATAAATATTCAATTCAGTCAGTCTAAAAACTATGCTTCCTTATCTCCGTCGCTCTATTAATAATTTCCTTTGACGGAGGCATAACGTATTTCTAACACACTCATGCATCATCGTATTATAATTTCTTTTTCTTATTTGAATGTTGTGTTATGAGTATGATAAATATGTTTAGATGTATGCAGAATATAAAGTGAGGGAACTAATAATGCTATAGAAAAATGAATGACTCAGGAGTACGAAAAAGGAAAAATCATGATTAGAGTAACACTTGGCAACGTGAATAATGTCCTAGTTTGGATGAATGGCTTAATCATTAAAATTGAAAGGCTGCGGTTATCCCCAAATATATGAGTCTAATTAAATTAATGAAGAAATAACATTTCGCTGGATTTTAAAAATTTCATCACGTAAACAAATGAGAATTAGAATTTGATGGTGAGTGCCGAATTTGAAATAATCATAATTTGAAATATTCATCGATGATATACATATATATATATATAATAACTTCCCTTCTTCTCCCAAATAACGAACTATTCTCCGCCTTATTTTCTAAATCCATTGTCAAGACGCAACAGTGTGAGATACCATGTTTCCGAGTGGACCATGAGAAACTGCGACACCCGGATGTCCTCTTGGGAGCGTCCCTCAAAACCACACGAAAAGAAGTCCTCTGTGACGGGATTGAATTACCGCGCACAAAAGGCGTGAGGGAGAGGAAATCTCTTAGGCAGAATTCCCCAAGGATAGAGCGCAGAGAGATCGTGCTACAGGGACCTGGAAGCTTAATATCACCGGACAAGTCGTCAGGGTGATTCTATATCCTTCGCAAACCTTCTTCCTTATTCCTCTCAGTTTGAGTATCTTCTTCTCTGAATTCAGATCGCTTATATCTCCTCTTCTTTGCTCATTCTATCGCAAAGAAATCATATCCTATTGTAGTTCAGTAATTATTCATCGAGAGTATTTGTATTGCATTCCCTCAGGTTAAAATTTTATATTTGAAAAAATCGTAACAATGGTAAATTCATCGGACATACTTTTAGGAATATTTTTACAAGGATAATGTTTTTAAATTCTTAGATACCCTTTACACGATTTTTTTCATTAAATCGATAGTTAGGAAGTGAAACACACAACACGATGCATTTAAGAGGATAACCCGCATATGGTAATGTATATTCATGTTTTTTGTGAGATATTGCATTCACGCATATCTTATTGAACAGATCGAATTTGAAGGAGTTTAAACAGTAGATTATCAAGGAAAATCTTCTGAATGGGAAAAAAGAGGAATTAAGAGAAGTGATAAAATGGTCAGCAGAGCTTTGAGAGGCTTTGTGGGAGAAACCGATTGAGCGAAGAATGGAGTCCCCTTAGATGACCTTTGCACACAAGAAGAGGGCACACGTCCCCAGAACAGAAGAGTTTGGTAAGAAGAGATAAGAAAGTAGACGGAAAGGAACGAATTGAGCTTCCATCTTCTCTCGGTATTTCCTTCTTACAATTACTTTGATCGAACCTGAAGTTTTGTCATTTGTTTGCTTATATTACTTTTCAAACGTATTCGCAGTTCACGATCCAATGGCATGAATTTAGCCCTTCTTAAAGATACTGAATTATTATTAAATTGCTTGAATTGTAACAGTAGTTGATTGGTGATATCAATATTGACTGTCATAACTTTTCAGTAATTATTCACTGTTCAGTTTCCGATAAACATAACTATGAATTACCAATTACCCACCATTAATAATCTTTAAAATTAATGGTTGGATAACGAAGAAAATAATTTTAAAGAAATTTAAAGACTCAGTTGCTCTTAGAATATTTTGTTACATTTACAGTTGCTCGTAGAATATGTCATTTAAATGTCGTTCTTTCAAATGTATTTGACGGCCTTTTTCCATTTATTTTTTAATTACACTTAACTACACTTACAATAACTTTCAAAGATTATATGAAACTAAATCAACGAGCACTGTCTTAATTTTACTGATTTTGTATCTTAAAGAATACTTTAAATATTCGAATAGCGAGTTGTAAAGCCTCCGGGATTATAGCAGAGTGACTATGAGCCACATTTTCATGCCAATTGCTCGTTATACATCATGCCTCTGAGAGTATCCATTTAACCCATTACTCGTTTCCAACTTTTCGACGGTGATAACTATTGAAAATATTCACTGCACACTTTAAAGGGAAAACTTCTTCCGCCAGTAGATTTCAGTGAAATGAAAGAGAGTGATAGTCATTTAAATCGTCCCACAAAAGCCTCGGTACCAAGAATGCAGACTTCTCGCACCCAATCCCACCTATTTACAGCCCACTTCACGCCGCATCCCTTGATTGCAGGGGGCACGCGTTATGTCCTACGCGAATCCTAATTGAAGTGGGGGATGGCCAAATGGATATGATTGGACTCGCTGTGGACTTCCCCCGTTCCAGAGGATCAAACGGAGGTGGACACAAGCTGGATTATTTCGGAAACCGCAGCGATCGACCGTTATTACCTGTCCGGGGCGTTTCATATTGCAATGGGGGTAGAAAGCCGAGTTATTGCGGGGATTCCCAACACTCTGGTCCGACCTCAAGGCTTTGATTGGGAGGTGACTGATTCCGCGGAATGGTATGCATATGGTTTGGGCTAATAAAACGAGGTGGAAGGGAACTAGGTTTATGGAGGAAGAGGGTGGAAAGTAAAAACGGATCGCCTAAGGGAGGTATCGTTTGCACAACGTCTCCATGCACTCGAAATTACCAGTTAGTATGCGTTTGAGTCTCTTCAGAAGCCCGCATCTGTCTGAGATATTATGTCTGGACAATTGGAAGGAGGTTTAAGAAAATAATATCACATTTCGTGAGAATATTAAGAAATCTTATTAAATGCTTTATCTTTCTAGCTGCATTTCAATCGAGGGCGCATATTATGAAGAATACCTGCCCGTACTTTTCCATTTTTCATTATTTAGACACTTCTTCGAGATAAACAATAGCAAATGAAATATATTCGAACATTTATAAAGTTGTAATGTCAAAGAATAAATTAATGATTTATCTCATCAACTCTGTTATATTCTATTGAAGAACTCCGTTTAGAAATGTTATGCAAATAGAAGTTTGCTCTTCATTCCACACATGCTTAATTTAAATTCTACTCTAGTCCTCTGATGCTCTTAATATCACTGTCTCTTTAAGGGATTTCCTTTCAACACCACAAAAATTCATCAAATGATATTCGACCATGGATTGCTACTTGAATATTAATGGTAGAATATGAATGGTAATTTAATTAAATTTTATAATCCCCTTTCATTAGAGCACGTCTCAAAAATTGTAAGTTATGAATACCAATTGAATTTAGAGTTAGAATAGAAAGTTACTAAATGTCCATCGCCTCATTTCTCCCATTACATGCCTCTAAGAATGCGCTAAGAATCACTTTCATTAGAATGTGAGAGTAGTCTTGACTTTAAACTAAACGAATTTTTGTAAAATTTAAGGTATAAGATATGGATATATTATTGAGGAATTAAAGGAACAATCCATCTATAACTTTTATACAAAGAACTCAATAGGACTCACTGATTCCCAATTTGAAATATTTCCTCTAATGGCTGTAGTCTCGAAGTCGTGCGTAAATTATATATAATGCAACTCTAAGAAGAAAATAAATCTTATCAAAATTGCGGTCCTTATTTCTGCCCAATAAAATGAAAACGACAGGAAAAATCAATGGCTATAAAACATTGAGGAAAGGAATTTCAATAAAACGAGTAACATTAGTCGTTATGAAGAAAAACTGCTTATTCTTGTCCTTGGGGCGGCAAATATCCCTTCTGATCCAGATATTTAGTGAGACGCACCAAAGTAAGAAATGTAGCCGAAGTGGCCATCAAGTCGCTCTTTATCGCCTGTTATATGGTCCAACCCGTGCCTTGCGGCAATTCTAACAACCGCCGTAACGAGGGGAAGACCGGCGTAAATGTCGCTCACTAAAACAGAAGCGTTTTAATGCGGAATATGACAGCCCACGACGACATGGAAGGAAACAGCACAAATCCGCTTTAATTTTTAACGGTTTCAGTATACGTGGCCAAATTGGGCATTCTCTTGGAAGTGAAATCTACGCTGATTTGAACATTCTACTTTCTTTTTTAAAACAAGAGTTATCCCTTGAAATTGCAGACCATGTCACGTAACATGTAGACTTTGAAATCAGAATAATACCCCATTTCGAACGAAAATTGATTAAAAATGTTATCGCTTTCCTTAAATTTATTGAAAATGATTATTTTTTAAACCTTGTATTGGTACTTATACAATAAGAACTTTCAAATCCGACTTCTTCTACTTTATTGTTTACCAATCCTTTATTCGCAGTGATCGAAAGAAAACCCATATGTTATGATGAATCTCAAGAGAGCGCGCGTCATAAATTAGACATACAATTAAATAAATAAAACCATAGACTATAATCCATATTATTAATCGATGATTGGCGATTTATAAATTGAGTGGTCATACATAATTCCAGATTAATCCTTTTCTAGGTAAACAAATCCTTCTCTCTCTTGGTCTTTCTGAAAGTTAATGAAAATACTTCAAGTATGTAATAATTTATCTTCGAATCTATTTTAAAAGTTTCAGTGCCCTTTGCTATGTATTGTCTTCACTCGAAGACATGGAGAACGAGCGAATTTTTCCATTGAACCCTTAAGGACAAATTTACCCATTCTCTAATCTCATCTTCCACGGTAAACGGAAGTTTATAAATGAGAGTTTAGAGGGTATCCCTACGTGACACATCCCACGAATAAGTCCAACGAAGCTGCAGAGTGAGGAGACATTCAACAGCGTCCCATAAAATCCGCGAACTATTCTCGTTAGCAAGAGATGTTCATTCAAGAGGGGAATAAAGAGGGACTCAGTGGTAAAACCTCGAGAGGAAAAGATATCCGAGAGCAGTAATGCGGAACCAACTTTTTTCCAGCAGAGGACACCTTAAAAAAGGCGCGGCATATGAGCTCTGAAAAGACTCGGTTGAATGGGAGGCCTGGTAGCTTAAGAGTTGTAGGAGGAGCGCGGGCGGTAAAACCCCTTCGTTCAACAGTGCTGCAGAGAAAACGACCAACCCAGAAACCTTCACAAGCGAGAGCTTACGGCTAATCCCAACCACCCTCATATTTCACGTTTAGCTTCGTTGGAGTGTAAGGATAATCTCTATAGTGCGCGGCGGGAATCAGAAGAGAGTTTTAAACGGGAAGATGGCAACGGCGAAAAGGGTATTTGGCCATGGCACTGATGATGACGAGAGGAATGGAGATTAGGTGCAAGTAAATGGATGAAGATGCTGGTGGTATTTGAGGAGCACCTAAGATAGGATAAAAAGGAGACGGGAATATATAAGTGACAATAGAAGAAAAAGAGTAATTGAGGATAAAATAAATAACGAGAAATCGAGGAAAATGTTTTTGAACAAGGAACTAGGAAAGCTTTTTTTTCCAAGTCCTTTCTAACTTGGGAAAATATTTAAATGAGGAATTATGGAGGATATAAAAATACAGTAAAGCACATTCGGGAGCAGATGTATATTTAAAACGCAAGCAGGGCCTTCTCATCTTTGAGGGTTTTCAGAAATAGGGAAATTTGAGAAATGACGTTTAGTTTGTAGTAAGAGGAGAAATAGTTTGCGATATTTCCGAAAATGTCTTTGGTAATATCTTTTTACTACGTTGTTCTGAAAGAATGAATTACTGTTTTATAATTATCAAGGGTTCAGTTAGTCATTAAATTGTGATATTATAGCCTTTTATGTATTTTTAATTTAAAATTCAATTCCCAATGACGCTAGAAATAGGTCTTTACTAAATATATATATATATATATATATATATATATATATATATATATATATACATACAAAGAGTAAAAATTATGATCACTTACATTCCCCTAATTTTTAAAAACGAAGAGAAATTTATTATTAATATTTTATTATACTGGATAATTTTAAAATTAATTCAGTCTTAAATTTAAGATGTGATAATAGTTTTTTGATATTTAAAATGAAGTCCTTTTATTCTGCTAATCGCTGAAATGCATACAACCTATAATATGGCAAATAATCTTAGCCTATACGAAACCAGGAGCTTTAATACCTCTAAAATTCAACGACCCTTAAGTAATCGCTACACTAAACTGGGATCTGAGTGAACCCAATAAAGTTCTCGGCGTCAAATCGCAGCAACACTAAGACTTGATCCCATTTTACGTTCCGTTTCGAGATGGAGAGTAATGAGGATTGATCTCTACGACGGAAAAGAAATTAACTGGATATTCTGCGATACTTAGATCGAGAGTGGATATGGTACATCCATCTCAGGGACGTGTTATCGCTGAGGCTATGTGAAGATTGAAAGAAAAACAGGATTTGGAAAGCATCAGGGATGATTAATTATCTCGCTAATGACAAAGTTGGAGCTGAAAGCATATCTTCGAATTTGTCAGAAAAGCCACGCAAGGATTGGCAAAGAAACACGAATACTATAGCAACATAAATCTTCCAAGGTTTATTTTTAATAACGAACACAACTCTAAGATATTTCACATTTGCGTCTCCTAAGTTGAATAGATAAGATATTTAACCGTAAGATATTAGATAAGTTGATTTTTATTTTTGTTGGTTAAACAGAAGTGAAAAGTAGTTGACCAAGGTATAAGTATCAATCAGGTGCTTAACATTTCGTTCGACCTTGAATTAAAGTGCAACGAACAAATCGTGCTATAATATGTCATCTCTCTCTAGTCCTTTCATTAATTATACAGTTATTATATAAAATAGATTCTTATCAATGTTAAATTGCACTGATTAATGTATATTGCTTGTCATGAATATTTTCGTGTAAGATCTATTATTATAAATGTATCCTTATATTTGGTCCAAAAATAACGTAAAATAAATTTATACTTATTATTCTCTTCGCAGTTTCATTTCTTGGCATATAGCTGTGCCAATCCAATTAAAATTTCAATTGCTCTTTGACTATATTTGTCAGCAGACTTCCCTATTCTTCATTTTTTGAAGTTTCTTCCCTATTGTGCCAGGCGCTGAATATTTCTTTGGTATTATTTAAATCGTTTTGCAAAACAATGAGATTGATCATTACATAAAAATTAGAAATGAACCATTAATTTATTCAAGGGCAATAAAGAAGTTACTGTCGCCATTCAAGCCATTGGGATAGCTTAAAGAAGATTAAAGGTCGAAGTGATGACCGTTAAAAAGCTACATCTATATATCAACCCTGAAAGCTGCTTTAACCTGTATGACGTAGGCTAATAATAGGTCATATAATTTATCTATGGTTGCCCTTGTTTTCAGAGAGGACTCTTAAATAAGTCCGGTTTCAAAACTTATCAATGAGATTTGTAAACTAATCACTCATTCCCGTGGATATAATGGCCTGAAAAGCATTATAACGGCTTTAAAGCATTTATAATGTTAACAAAACTGTGCAGTTGCAACATTCTTTTAACACTGCAAACTTTTTATTACGTGCCTTTATAACTCATAATCGGATGAATAAAAAACCTACCAGCGATATAGATAAAATATATTATTTTTTCTCATTTGTTTGAGATTAAAATAAAAGATAAGGAGGCAATTTGATTGGTTCACTTGCAACTCATAACAGTTAATGATTGTTTTAAATTATCAATTTTCATTGAATTAGTTATATTACGTAAACACTCAACAATAGAATTCAGTTTTTAACCTCCATGATAGTAAAATTTAAATTTAAAAGGTAAGAGTTATAAATAAAGATGATGAGCCATGCTTCTATATTAACTTATCTCATGGAAAGCACCCCTCTATATACACCTAAAGAGAATTACATAGAAAGCCTATTCGGAGATTTGTTTTACCCCTTCCACCATGTAAGGCGATTCGTTAGTTCCCTCCACCACTACAGCAGATATGTGATAAATTCTTTATTCAGATGCAATGAAGATCGAGCAAATTTTTAAAGAAAACGTTTTTCCATCCGAATGAATATAAACGCAGAATTATAATTTAATAAAAGCGGTATAATATCAATAAAAGTATTAAATTGGAAAATAGGCCCTCGATTCGAATCTTAAATGAACAACGTGACTTGTAGATGTAACCTTTATTTAAAAAGGGAATCCAGCCATGGAATCCTCAGCCATCTAATTTAATGTAAAAGTCTTAAAAACCTATTTTCTAGTAATGTTCAATTTGGGGGGTGTTGGTACGCCAAGTTTTTTTTTCAGATTATTGACATGCAATGCAATTCAACTAAACTGTTAATAATAGCTGGAGACTATGACCAATAGATTGATAAATTAGCAGATATTTCAAATTTCTCGAAAGACTGCCATAATCCACCAATAAAATCACTTCTCAAATGTAAAAAGACAACATTCCCTCCGGATCCCATTTACCTGTTATTGGAGGCGAAGTGTCCTCTAGCAACTCCTCAGAGGTTCGCCCTTCCTTCTCACATCTTTAAGTCCCTTCCTCACTCTATACCGCCACATAAAGTATTTTACGAGCTCCTCCCTTTGCATGAGTCAGCGATATGACAGGAGAGTGATTTCTTCAATGAAAGAGATCGTCTAGCGCATCGCGGATTGACTGAGATCGTAAAAGTTACAATCATGGAGAGGATTTGGGATGGAAAGAGGAATGGTAAAAGAGATGGGCAGGATACTAATAGATAAAGAAAAAATATAATGGAGACAATAAGCTCACGCGTAACAGAGCTCTTTGTTAAATGAGCTTTTTCTTTCCAATCTATAAATACGCGTTCAATTTCTATAAGTATCACGTTATATTCATAATTTTCATAAAACTTAGATTGAAAAGTTTATTTACAAATGTTTCAAGTTAAAACTTAAAATTAAGTAACATCTAGGAATTTCTTTAATGCCTTAATGCTCATATTTTTAAGCTTAAATACAATGTAGTTGAACGTACACTTATCCCTAGTAACACAATCCTTACTTCCAATTTCAAATCTCATAAGCAATCTTCCACACTTCCCTTTTAGACTCTTTCCATTCCCTCTGTATAGAAAAATCTACTCCCCACTGCTTGAGTGACACTCTCATTTCCAAAAAGGTGGTCGTTGAGATGACCACGGCGTAATGAATTGCGTGGGAATCAAAGAGGAATGAAAAGGTGGCGTTGAACGAAAGAGGGATGATATTAAAGTAAGATAATACTGACTTTTCTCACCTTATCTTTCATATTTGAATCTAATCAATACTTAACGTACCGTAGTAAGTGACAGAATGACATTACTTTTCATTCAATACGGTATCTACTTGTTATTAGTTATAATACTTGACGAATATCTAGTTTACCTCTTATATTATATGATAACATATCATACATTTTAAAATAATTCTTATAATTCTATTACGATAATGAATTATAATTCTAACATGATCTCTTGAACCTTCCAAGGGTAAACAAGTAATAAAAAAGGCCATTTTGAATTAAACACCAGAGTTAAGTACTTGAAAATCAGGGTCCTTTCCTTTTCATTATTACCTTATGTTTTTACGTATAATTGAAATCACCAGTGCTATCACCCGTCCTTATCATTTTTGGTTTGATTATCTTTTGTAACTATTTATCTCTGAAAGGAAGCAAAGGAAAAAGAGAGGATTCGTTTTAGAAGTAGTCATTGAAAAGATTGCAGCCAGATTGTCATCCAGTGTGGACTAGATTACTACATCCATTTTGCCAATCATGAGAGGATGAATTGATGCTGTGGAGAGGCAAAAGTGTCCGTGAAAAGAAAACGTGGTATTCTGTGAAACGTGATTACTTAACTGAGAATATTGTAAACATTTGTAGCATAGTTAATATAATAAATTTTGTTATTGACAGCAATGTCAAAGCCCCCTTTTTTTAAAAAAACGAATTTACAGCCTACAAATTTTACAGAGATGTAATATAAACTTAAAAAGATGTTAGCAAATCCATGAATATAGTAAAATTAGTTGATTTTTAGTATTCTTGTTGTTAGGGAGGGTGAGAACAATGTAAACAGGAGCAACAGTTTCTCAGACAAAAAGGAAAGAAGAGTCGATCCGATGAGGTCAACGCACCGCCAGGATTACTTCTCGTCATTCAAGGATTATCCCCTTCACTTGCGAAGAACTGCTAGTTGATGAGTCATTGAGAAACGAGAGGAAGATATTGAGGAAATAAAATCTTTGCAACAGATTTAACCTTTTTGTGAAAGATATTTCTTCTTCTCAAATTATAAAATAATTAGTATGGAAATCTCGAATACGCGGCCTTATTGTCCTTAGAAAATAATAATGCACTTTAAGTAATTCAAGAGAACTCGATCAAAAAATACTTCCTTTACTTCGAAATATAACAAGTAAAAAATCAGAGGAGAAATTTAAAATAACATTTCAAATGCGGTGGATAAATTAAATTTCAGTTTAAATGTGTGATTAAGTGATAGAAAGTTATTTCTACAAAAAAAATCAAAAATTTTGAAAGTGAAAGGCAAGATATGAATTCTAAAATCCTACCAATTATGATTTTAAAAACAAATAGAATTTTTCAAAAAATAAAATTATCCATTGCAAGAAGGAATTAATAATAACTCAATAAATATACCAGTAATGAAAAGTGATCAAATAAGCAATTCTATGTCCTTTTCATGCGATTATATCTATAGAGTTCTTTCTATTAGATTAGTGAATGGTTAAAGGCTTTCTTTCCCAAAAAAATCTTATATTTGAGCTAAACATAATCAACGAAAATCAGAGATATAACAGTCGATATATATTCATTTAAGATATAAAAGCAAAAAACATCGATTTAGGATGCTACTCACGAATTTTGCGCATCTCAATGGAGAAAGGAGAATTTCCTTTTTGCAGAAACCTCTGGAATGACGCAGAGAAAGATTTCGACGTCACTTTACAAGATAGGCAAAGGGAGAAGGATAGATGCCGTGAGACACGTATGAATTACAAAAGCGGAATATCTGATCTGGTTGTTTGGTTTCGAATTTGGGGTCGACCTAATCGGGTGAACGAGTAATCCGATAGCTCAGATCTGTATTTCTCTATACGTCACTGTCCCCTTTTCTCCTTGTAATTCTCCATCCATTAAACTTTAAGATTCGTAAATAATATAGAAATTCTATGTATTTAGTTCAGCACGTAAAAGTGAATCCTTCGTATATGAATGACTAAAATAAAATAATGGGATAAATAAATTAAATGTACCATTTAGATTGTAAGAATGCAGATGAAATGAGTACGGGAGAGAGATTTAAATATAAATATTCGCAGGACTAAATTGCTAGAAAAATTGGATAGAGTCAAATTATTTTGAATCTCTCAGTCTAACAAAGGATACAATAATTAAACTGAAAATTAATGATCTAAAATCAAAGAAATAAACCTTCCAGCAAAGCAGCTTTCCGTCACCTTCTATGAAGATTAACTGTTTTATATTTAATCGATCCCGTAAATTACAATCATGTGTTTCACTAAGAGAATTCGAATTGCTATTGTTGCAAAGTCACCAGTAATAAAATCCTCCGTCGATCAATCATAATTTTACGGAAGCTCTTCTTTTCACTCCAAACCAAAAGCACCGCCTCTATTCTTCCCCTCTTCGGAAAGTTCCGCAGAAGCAACTTAGGCACCGCGATAATTAATGGTAAACGGCTTTCAGTGAGCAGCTTCCCAAAATGCTCGAGTCACCGTAACAAATCTTATTAGATGGCATATATGGTCTAATTATATACTCTGATATATGGTCTATATGAGCAATTTAGGGAGGTCACAATAGTTTAAAGCGTATTAAAGTGTCGCATGTGAATTGTCTATGTCTATGTAGATACCCTGCGAGCCACCTTTCGGTGTGTGGCAGGGGGTGCATGCACCGTGAATTTACTTCCCTAGACAGTTATTTTCGCGTATTGTTCGAGGGAAAAACGAATTTTTAATTCGTCAAATTACTTGGGGAAAAATTACTTTATCCCTTTAATGAAACTGCATCCTCAGGAGAACAAAACAATCCTCGGTATACTTATCGTATATGTTTTTACTAAAGTTTTTTTCTCAAATGCTTTGATTGGGATGTGAAGGCTTCGGGTCCCGATCATCTGACCGACGATCATTTGCCCGACGCTCGGTTCCCCGACGCTAAATTGACCAACCGACCTCAACTCGCCCGAAAACTCACTTAACCGACAAGAAACGGACCGACGACTCGCTTGAATAAATTACTTATGTGCCGAATGAGTGGATTTTGTATCTTCCTTTATATTTTGAGAGAGAACAAAGATTTAACAAGTTTCGTAAATTATAAATAATAAAAAATTAAGTATTAAAACATCTTTTATTAACTTTATTGAAATATTAAATTAACAACATTATTTTTCTTAATTGTTTAGAAGTGTATGTAAAGATTTATAATGTAAAAAATTATATATATATATATATGGGACAAATGTCAAGTTATGTCTCAATACATCTCTAACTTTCTCAATTCAAGATCTCCATGGATGGAGAGCAAGTACTGAAATATAGCAGGACCCAAATAAAATATGTCATTACTACAGAATTACTGAAAAAAATTGATCAAAACCACAAAGAGGATCACATCATTCGTTAAAAAACAGCTGGTGAACAGGAAAAATTTAACACAAATGGTATCATGCATATATATAATAATTATTTATGCATGTACTTATATTAAATAGGAACATAAAAAATATGAATTACATAATGATAAATAAATGTAAAATATTGTAAAAGATCATTGAACTGGTCCCGCAGAAACTTAGAGATAAAATATATTCTTCGTTCATTATCAAAGATGACAAACATACACTTACGGGACAATTTCAGTATGATTGCAGACTGAACAACGGACGTCAAAAATATCCAAACCCTGAAAGGAAAATTTCCTACTCAGTAGGGATTTGAACCCGGGACCTAAGCATTAGAAGATTTACATGCTAACCATTCTGCCAACGAGCGCGATGTATGGATGTAAGTCAAATATGTATTATTATAAACCCTTTTTCATCAGAAGTTCAATATCTATTTATCTTTCGATATCAATATGCACAATCATTTACGTTGCGAAAAACAGTATGTAACTCTTTTTTTATAATAGACATTCCCTAATATCCATAACTTGAGATGAAAATTTTCTCCTCAGATGGGATTTGAACCTGGACCTTAGAAATAGGAAGACATGATACTAACCACTCCACCACTTAAGCCAGCATTTGATTATCGCCATCCCTACTTATTCTCAAATTAGTCCTGATCAAAGCCATTAATTAACTACAAACGTGAAAAATAATGGCATAACTGAGAAACCATTTGCTGGAAAGCTAACCACTTCATCACCATGCCATGTCAATACCAATTATGATTAAGGATGATATCTACTGAGTTCTCATCATGTCACTATTTTCACTTTTAGTTAATCTATGAGACAAAGTCACAAAAACACAGAATTATGGAGAGATTTGATATCCAAATGTATACTGAGATGAATTTGCTAACAAATTACAAAAACCTGGTCACATACTTCACTATACAGAAGGACAGACAATTGCAGAGAATGTACAATTCCGAACAATGAAGAGAGGTGCTGTAGAAGTCTTCACGGGTTGACAACCGGGTTAGTTCTTTGGTAAATACCGACGTTTCGGCGACGCCCTCTGTCGCCATCCTCAGGGATGTCGATTTCTTTGTCTTGTCCTTGAAGTCCTTGTCTTGTCAATGAAGAGAGGTAACAGAAAGATGTAAAATATTTTAAATCAGGAATTTAGAGAGATATAAAGAGGAAATGAAAATAATGTTAATCTCTTATTTAACAGGAAACAAAATTTTACTATCAATATATGCAAATATTGCATATGAAGAGCATCATAAATAAGTTTTTAAAAATTATACACAGCATTTATAGCATATAACACAAAGCTACTCAAAAAAGATTCAATGCAAAAAATCTAAGTATAAATCTCATCATCTTACTCTCTCAAATGTCATCTAAAATTATGATAACTATTCTCTGAAAGATGGGATTGATGGAAATAATTTTATTATGGTGCCTTCTGAAAGACTTGAGCCCAAAGAATTGTTCATATGTGAAGGAATATGTATCAAGTATATATTTTCCATGGAAAAAATGACAGGATATTAGAAATAAGAACCCCAAAAAAATTATGAAAAATTTAGTCTAAATGAGGATAAAATGACAATAAAATATATATCTCATAAATATATATATCACATAAATTCATTTGAGAAACATTAATTATGGAGTATAAATGCAGACAGAACTAAATAAAGGATAAAAGACACTTGGCCTGCTGTATTTAAATAAAATATAATATATCTTGGAAAACATAACACAGTTAAAATTAGTTACAAGAGAGGGTGATAGTATATACTATGTATATTTCTAAAAAACAAATTATGTTATCTAAGTAGAACATTATCAACATCATGACAATAATGATGAAGTAGATGCAGGTGGGAATAAAAGCCCAATAATGTGATTTACAAGGACAATTTTGTGAAATTTTGGACATACAATCATCATTAATTCTAAATAAATGATTTTTAATTGGGATACTTCTCATATTTTGTTGATAATCAATTTAATAATTCTAATTAAAAGTAAAGTGGATATTGCATTTTTAAACCAACAACTGTGTACCCAATTACCTACTGAGAACTATTGATGAAGAATAGACTAGTAAAAAATATATTAGTTACTTTGGCCAAGATCTAACCAATATGACAGTTTAGGAGGAGCAGTGCCTCCTTTTCAAGGGCACCTGAACATGTACTATCACATCCATAGCATCAAAATTCAGCCATAACTGTTTACAGTAAACCAAACTACAGTATAATGAATATTTTCTTCTACTGAGCAATGAATTAGGTGATTCTTAAATTCACTTTCACACTATTCACTCCTCTGTCAATATTGCATCTATTTTTCATTTGTATACAATATGCCAGGTAATTTATCTTGTAAAAGGATAGGAATGGCACACACAGCAAAACAGTTCTACAATCTTCAAATGAGTTATACAGTTGATCAGTTAGGTATAATAGGTAGATAAGAATATCTTCTTATTTACTACATATACAATTAAGAACTACCTACAACAAATGCAGATAATTACAGGCCAAGAAATATTCTCTTAGTATGGAATAAAGTAATGGAAAAATCAGTTAAGATTGAGTTACCATTTCTTAGCTATTCCTACTTACTTTTTGCATTCTAATCATGGGTTCTGAAGCCCATGTTAACGATGAAGTTAAGCATATTGATGTAGATCTAACTTCTACAGATATTCTTTCCACCCTTTGCTTCAATTTCACCCGCACGTATTTCCCATAACAACCCATTTCAGAAGTGTACTTTCGATATATATTACGATTATTGTCTCGATTCGTGGCATCCTATAGCTCGTTTTCTTCCGCGGGAGACTTAAAGTAATGGAAATTCTACATGAATCCTATCATGAGAATGGGAGTTGCGATTTTATTAAAATCTGATTCAACGAATGATGAATTACCGTATCGTCAACTAATTTCGTTTCCGGTTTTCGGACAGAAGTATTTATGGATTTCTGATTTCCTGATTTCTGAAACTGATTTCCTCTTACGAAAAGTTGAACTTTCCTTGGAGGCTATTTATCAAAGCCCTTATTAATCGTGTTTCAAAAACATGTTAGAACTTCAATAGCAGATATAAACTGGAAAAAATAATCACTAAATACTTAACTGGTGCAACTGAAATGAATCGGAGTAAGTAAAAGTTTAATGCTCATATAAAGAAATTATCAGAAAACGTCCTTACTATACTTTTTCCCGCCAAATGCTGATCTTGCCGCCATTGTTGTGTTTTGGATATGGCGCTATGGTTCTGAACCATCGGAATACAATTCGTCATAATTAAGGAAATCCAAGAAACTTTTGACTGAAATTATTATTTTATGTCACATAATTCTCATGATATTCATAAATTTTGCCGAATTAATTTAATTATTAAAAGAATGAAATCAAATGAGAGTTTATTTGTTTAACTATCTACTGATTACAAATGCGAAAATATCGGAAATTTCAATTCATACATACATAAGACTTAAAGATTAAAGTAAAAACATTTAAGGAATGATACACATCTCGTAGTTAAAAGGTATGAAATGTATCAACATGTAATTTAACGATTCTATTGAATGGGAAGTTGTTTTTTGGAGGGAAACACATGGGTTCAACCAATCACAACGCAGAACGTGTCACAGGAATTGAACAAGAAAAAATTTGGAGCGAAAGGTTCAGTTTCTCTGGTGCATTCATTATGTGCGGTTCAATCGAGTGGTTCGTGAGCATTGGATCTAAGAAGACTTCGAAGATTGAAGACCACGGTAAGTTCAGTATTTAATATATAGGCCATGCGGTTACCATTTGCTACATTTATTCGTACATTAGTTTTTATACTCGGTAAATGTTTTCGTGCCGCTTCGAAATTTCGCGTGCGGTTCAGACGTGAGGTTTGCTGATCAGCGTAGCGAATATTTACATCATACTGGTTTTACTTGAAGATCTTTCATTTCTACTGAAGAGAACATTCTAGATCATTGTCAATTTATAGAAGATGTTAAAATTTTATAATTTCTTATCTTGAGGTGAATTAACCACTTCCCTGACGCCGACGAGTATACTCGTTCTTCCCGAAACTTTAAACTTCGTTCGCGTTCAAGCCGAGTATACTCGTCGAATGAATGTATTTATGTTTCTAATGCTAAATGCCGTTTTTGAAAGGAATACTCAGGGTATCTAGCGAATATTTTTGAATTTATCTTATGTTTACTAGAATGAGTACAGGCAACCCGCGACGTGAATTTCATAGCAATAGGTAGCAAGAAGTAATAACTAACATATTTTCTTGCATTAAAGAGGAAGAGACTATCATCTTCAATTGATTACTTTATTTATCTATCACATGATATAGTAAATGTAATATATTCAGTTCTTTTTTATAAAATACTCATAGGATTTACGAGCATTGTAGGCATTTTTAAAATAAAGGGTCTTTATAAGGGAATGCTCCAAAAACAATAAATTTTAATTCAATTCAATTTAAATAATTTTAAACCATCCAGCCGCGTAATAGTTCCCGTACCAGTCCAAGATAAATAATTTATCGATTGCAATTGCCGGTGCATCAAAAACAAGGTGCCCGACCTTGAACATTTAATACGCAGTAACGGTTTAGACTTAATTATAGGCACTGAGAGCTGGCTTACGGGGGATATAAACGACAGCGAAGTTTTTCGTAAAGATTTTAAGGTATATCTAAAGGACCGGGTAGATAAAACGGGCGGTGGAGTATTCATCGCGGTAAAAAGTTCCTTCCACAGTAGTTCACGCATGTCTTCTTATGAGATCATCGATAGCGTTTGGTGCACAATTTGTCGGTCAAACAAACCGAATTTAGATATATGCGCTTTTTATTGGCCACCAAACTCGCCACGTCAGTTGTTACGCTACCTAAATGATGAAGTAAACTCTCATTCGCGAAAAAATAATAGTATAACTTTAATGGGTGAAGATTTCAATCTTCCGGACATAGACTGGCCGAATAACATAGTAACTTTCTACAAGAATCACTATCCCGAGCTCGCTTTTTAGCTATGTTATTCAGATCTATGTTATAGATGGTGTTTGCTCAAACCCCGTTACAGTGACTAATGGTAGCGTAATAGGGCGCTTACTTTTTATTGTTTATATTAACGATCTTGGTAGTTCCATTGATAGTAAGGTAAGATTATTTGCAGACAATTCGGTCATAAACAGAGAAATAGATAATAGAGAGGACTGGTTAATCCTATCGAAAGATTTAGATAACATCACGAAATGGTGCGATGACTGGCAATTGGAGCTCAACATTGTTAAATGCTCAGTAGTCAACTTTTTTTAAGAGAAAATCCACTACCGAAGACTTTTTATATAGCATTGAAGGAAAAACATTAGCAATAGTTGAATCTGTAAAATTTCTGGGAGTTACGATGGCGAATAACTTTCGCCGGTGGCCGAGTACGTAGCGCATTGGGTGCTAGTGCTCTAAGTCTCGAGGTTTCAGGTTCGAGTCCAGGCGGATCGGAAAATTTTCTGGTCTGGGATGGGATGTATTTGTGTTCGTCCGTAGGGGTTAAATGTAAGAGTGGTCTCTAAATTTCGCCCTGATTAAATAAAGACAGATTATTATTAATAACTTGAATTCCGTACATATACTATATCCGTGGTCGAGCACTAAGATCGGTCGGTTTCGTCAAGAGAATAGTCGGTAGGAATGACGAAAAGGCTACTTCACGTTAGTTATGCCTCACCTTGAGTACGCATACATATGGCACCCTGCCAATAAATACTGCATTCGAGAGTTAGAAAAGGTAACACAGATGCTAAAGGACGTCGGGTGAAAATTACTAGAAGAAAGAAGGTCGGGACCAAGAATTAAATTATTAGATAAATTCAGAGAGAGCACAGAAGACGTAAAAAGCGTAATGCGTCCACCTTGTTATATAGGCCGATCTGATAAGGCGCGAAAGATTAGGGAAATAGATGCGCGAACGGAGCGTTACGAAAATTCATTTTTTCCGCGAACTATAAGCGAAAATAATACCCTAGGGAAATAGAGACTTGGTGCACGCACCCCCAGCCAAACGCCAAAAGGCGACTCGCAGGGTAAATATGTAGATGTATATAAAATGAGTAATATTAAGAAACTTTCAAGAAATAAGAACAAGCTAAGGATAAACAATTAAATATTATTAAAAATTGAAAAAAATATTCGTCAGGGAAGTGGTTAAATTTATTTTACAGTATTTTTAGAAAATTTGACAAGCTATGAAAATATAAACTCGTAAACTTAAGGTATGCTTATTGGTTTCAGGTGCTGTGCTGGTAATCTAACGAAGATTTGTAGCGAAGAAGAATACGAAGAACGAAGGTTTTTCAAGTGGTTCCCGCCATCAAGTATCAGATGGGTATCAAAGATAAACGGTGACGGTCTTCATTATATTTAATATTTATGTTGTTATGATGCATGTATATTTATGTTTGATGTTTCATTTTCCTGTTATTTTAATATATGCTTTCTCCCCATGTTCGATTGTGTATTTTGCGATGTATGCGTGCAAATGCGTTCTAGGTACATTATAAGTTGTCATCGATGGTTTGATAGTCCTTCTCGGTTCGCTTTGCTTTCCTGTCGTTTGTGTTGTTCGTTCGCTTTGGTTCATGGGATTGGGTTGGGTTGGGTTGGGTTGGGTTGGCCTGTCTCCGTGCGTTTCTCTTTCTTTCAGGTACATCAAATATTGCGTTATTTTGCGAAATTTGAGTGTTATGTTTTGTATTTATTGTTTTCTTTGCCTGTGTTTTAACTATTTGTCTAATCTTATTGTTTTTTTTCAGGTACATTGAATAATCATTGTTTTTTGCAGGTACATAAAATTTTTAGTTGTACATTATTTTTTTTTGTTCTTTTTATTTCAATGTCTATGCTTTCCGTTTTGTGGGTTGTTTTTTATTTTTATTTTCATGTATGTTACTAAATTATATTTCTTCTTTTTCTAGGAAATTTATCCTCACAGATATTAGGAGTGCGGTGAAGTGGTCCACCAGCCTGATCGTCTTCAACTGCGGATTTTTTTATTTTATTTTTTAATTTTAGTTGTATTTTGAATTGTAATTTTAATTGTAATTTTAATTGTTATTTGTATTGTAATTTTTATTGTAATTTTTATTGTAATATCGTGTTCGCGTCCGCGGCTTGGGATTCTGTATCCGTTTGGGAGCTTCACTCTCGCGGATTCCCCAAGGAAAATTTATGTGTTTTGAGTTATGTAGTGGAACGCCTGGGCGTACCGCTTTGTACGTACGGTTCTTCTATTTTCTCAAATCACTCGCCGATTAAGCCCCCTGTAACTTTTGATCATCGTAACTCATGTGCAGATATGGAATGGATTCCTTGAGAGTTGTGCGAGAGTATGTGTGTGTTGTGTGTGCTAGTGCGTATGGAGTATACTCCAGTGTGAATGATTATATAGGTATAGAATTTTGTAGTTTTCGCGAGTAACATTCCGATCTAATCCTATTTACTAATTTGTTGTGGTGGAGTGTGTAGGGATCCATTCCAAACTGTGCATTTTTAAGTAACGTTAGATTCAATTTTCCAATTTTCAACTTTTATTTTAAAGTAAATTTTTTCAAGGTTCATTTAAAATTAAGTTCTTTCGAATTTCTTTTAAATTTAATTTCTCAGATTTCATTCTCCTCTTGCTTGAAGTAAATTAGCTTAATAAATTTTCCATCCTCCCTTCAATCGTTTTTCATTTGAAACATTGTATATTTTGTTTTTAATGTGTACTTTTTCTATATCTGTGCTTTCATGTTACATTTTCCTTTCCAATTTTCGACTTTTATTATAAAGTAAATTTAAAATTTACTTTAAAATAAAAGTAAATTTTTTGCAATATTATTTTAAAGTGTTTTCAAATTTCGCGTTAAATTAACTTTTTCAAATTTCGCATTAAATTAAATTTTTCAAATTTCGTGTTAAGTTAACTTTTTCAAAATTCATTATTCTTTCGCTTGAAGTAAATTAGCCTAGTAAATTTGGAAAATTTACTAGGCTAATTTACTGAAGGGAGAATGGAATTCTCCCTTCAGTCATTTTTGATTTGTAACATTGTACATTTTGTTTTTAATGCTTATTTTTTGTTAAATTTTGTATATGTATCTTTTGCGGGTTTTTTGCTCTTGCGTGAGCCCCCGCTCTGTGGTTGTTTTCTTCGGAAACCTTCAGTTTCCGAAGTTTTTTCCACAGATTTGTGGGTCGTTTACCTCGAAAACCTTAAGTTTTCGAGGGTTTTTCCCACACGTAATAAATTTTAATTTTTTAAGCATTCGAAATATGTTTTTCCTTTACAAAATTTTCCTTTTCCTCATCTCAATGAATGGCGATGTAAATACTCCTTTCAAAATAATTACAAACGTTGCTTTAAGAAATATGATAATTATTCAACTTTCATAATAATTGAGAATTGCGCACAAGAGTTCTTCAGTAAGTCGGTAGGAGGATAAGTTATTGGTAGATATAATGAGATACTTTGATTATTGATTTGAGAAAATCATTCTTATATTTAAGAAATGAATTACTCTAATTCGAACAAACATTAAATATCAATAAATATTTATTAAATTATTGAATGTTTGCATAACCATGATCTCCTAATTTTATTAAAGCAAGCTGCACAACAATATCATATGAACATTAACTTCGGGAGAGTATTTTAAAATAACGATAAAAGTGATTCATTTCGCAATCCTATATTATCCTTCAGTCTTTATTATGATACAAAGAAATACAATTCCTTTGAATAGAATAAGCGACATGTAAGTAATACAAATAATGAAATACCTCTTTGTTTTTAGTATCACTTAACATGTGTTCTTCTTGAGATAAGTTTTTGATTAAATCATCATCATTAAGATCATTATTATGTAATAAACTCATAAGCTCTCGCATGCTGCAAGATCTTGACATTCCTCATCCAATCTCACATTAATTCTATAGGTTAGGATAATGAAGTAATTGGGAAAGATAAATGCTAAAATTACGAATAGAGAAATAGTTAAAGCAGAGTATATATATATATATATATATATATATATATATATATATATATATATATATATATACATATACATGAGATATGTTGAAAATTTATCTTGTATCAAAGGAGAGTTCATTCTTTTGAAAACAAGGTTATAAGTGTGTGAAGTCCTGGAAATAGCTCTAAAACGACGTACACAATTATTTTAGTTTTTCTGATATCTTTAATATTTTTGTTGCCATTTCTAAACTTAATTTTTCCCAATAAGTGCTTTCATTTTACATTTTAAGTATCTTTTCTGAAGTTTTCCTACAAAAAGAAGGATGAGAAGGAAGGTTTGTAATTAGACACCATGAGGAGCGTGAGGAATACGAGACCATGGGCGAACACTGGATGCTGCTTCCAGACGAACGCACCATTATTGTCACCAATAAGGCCAACAAGAAGGGATACCGACCAGTCACCAAATTCATATAACCCCAACAGGAGAAAGTATACTAAATATTTCAGTATTATTACAGTCAGGATTTGAAATAATATATTTTAGAATATAACAATATTTTTGTACCATTTTATGTATTTATTTCAATAAACCTATCGTATTTCTTGAGTTTTCAATTCAGAAACATTTTGCAGAGCATATGATGACTATATGGGAAACATTTCTGCTAAAGCAATTTAGAATATTCATGTCAACCTTTTTAGCAGATAAATGAACTGAAATATTTGTTGGAGAAATGGATAGAATATACAATTTACTTTCTTTGAAAATCCTAAATAATTAATATACGATAAGGTAATATAATTTTAAGTAGATTCCAGCTAGGGATTCAGCTGTTTATTCATTATTGCCCCGAAGAAAATACTATGGAAACCACACTGAAAATACGACATAATCGGCTCTAATCACAATCCAGGAGTATTCACTTTAACATTATATATTATGGAAGAAATACGTGGATTTGATGGTGGAAATAAATTTGGAATGAGAAAATTTTATTTATTAAATCATAAACAGGGAATATTGGGTACTGATATTTCGTCAAGTAGAAAAGTAAGTTGTCAAAGTTTTTTAAAATTTTTTGAAAATGTGTTGAATTGAATCAACACTTAAACTATAATTTTTTTAGCTAAAGTTTACTTTAAAATACGAACACGAAATATATTTTCAATTGAATATAACGATTGTAAGTTAATTATTACTAAATGGTAAAAATCATCTTAGAAAGTGGAAAAAAAATAAAATGGAAGAATTTGGAGAACTCCTATAACCCGCAGAAATATTTACATTAAACCCAAATGATAACTGGTGAACTTTAAAAAACTATCAAACATATGAAATTAATACATTAATTTTATTATACCTAAATATCAAGCAGAGTGAAAGAAATGTTGAATGATGCCATTTACATACATACTTACAGACAGTGAGTACTTCGATGAGGATCATGAATGATGAAGATCATAAATTATTAATACATATTAATTACATTTTTAGATATTTTGAATATCATTGAAATAGTAAGCTCCAACTCAAGCTCAAATGGAAAATACTGTTCACAACAATAAACTACTCAGAAAGAAGAGAATAGAACACAGCTTACTGGGAAAGTTAAGAGATGAGTTGATTGAACCCTTCCTACCTTTCGACAAATCTTATTTTCATTAAAATATATAATAGCATTGTTTGCTGTTTGTTTTTATATATATATATTTATATATATATATATATATATATATATATATATATAAATTGCATTTTTTTAACAATTATAAATTAATTCCAAATAGTAAATAATCTTAGTGAAAAGTGCAGTAAAACAGTAAATACCTCTACATACACCTCTAAATTATATTGTTAATTTAATATTTCAGTAAATTCTTTAAATTTAAATAATAATAAATTCTTTAAATTTATTAATTTTTGTTAATTTCATATTTCAATAAAGTTAATATGATGATGTTTCAATACTCAATTTTTGTTCTTCGAAACTTGTTAAATCTTTCACAAAATATAAAAGCAGATACAAAATCCACTCATTCGGCACATAAGTAATTTATCAAAGCGAGTTGTCAGTTTTTTGTCGGTAAAGTGAGTTGTCGGCCTAGCGATCTGTCGGTCAGTTGAGCATCGGGGAACCGAGCGTCGAGTAAATGATCGTCGGTCAATAGGTTAGACCCATCCTAACTGTAAAAAAATCAAAGAAACAAATTAATTTTTCGAGATTCTGTTTTACTTTGTTGAATCTCCTTGAAAATAGATGCACGATTCTTTCTATTAAAGCCAAAGAAATCGAAATTCATACACAAAACCTTCTTTCAAATATTAAATCATTTATGGAATGAAAGTTCGAGAAGTATAATACTCTAAAAGGAACATCATTAACGATCGATGTTTGATCGAAAAACCATACGTGATATCTCCTCTTTCTCATCTCTCAGCGTGATACGCTGACGTGTTCGTTACCTTTAACGCTATGAAACCCATTTCGCACGGTTTCCAGACGTCGAATGCTCCAGTCACTTCATCCATCAAACTAAGGTTTCGTAAACTACTGTTTATAGATGTCAGAGCGTGGGAACTGTCTTTCGGAAGGAAATAACCTTTCCGGTGTTTTAGAAGTTGAAATGGAAGGTAACGAACATCCATCCTCGTAATTTCTCGCAGCCACATCTACCTTATATCCAATATTCCTATAGAAACTACGATTCCAAATATTTATCTCAGAGATTCTTTTGGCTTTCAACAGTATATGGCACATAATTTTCACTGTAATAACTATATCTATATATACAGGGTGCATCAAAAAAATGTATACACACTTTGAACTTTCATAAATAATTTATTTCCCGCTATGCAATTTAGCATTGTTTAACGGTAAATAGATTGTCTATGACAGTTCAAATTGTGTAAACATTTTTTTGACGCACCGTGTATACACACATACAGTAGCATATATAGATAGATACACTTTCAAAATATTCTGAAGTGAATGCTTGTCTATTCCAATCATTTCTATGATGAGCAAAGGAGCTGTATTTGGAGTTTCGGAACCGATTCATTTTATCATTCAAAAGATATTACTGATTTCAACTCACTGGAGACCATCTTTGATGTTAAATAATGTGCGCTCTATTTTAATATAATTATTATATTTTTGTTGGATAGTTTTCACTTAAAAATAATTTTTCCTTTTGTAAAGGATCGTAATAGTTACTTACATCATGAGGCTGTACGCAAACTTTAGCTAATTTGAATAATTTCTTATCGAAGCCTCATGTACTAAAAAAATTTCCTTCCGAGGGTTATAATTAAGTCGCACTACTTGATTCTCTCCTATCGAAGAACCTGATTTCCTCATTTAAATTACTCGAACTTCTCCGTTTATCCATTTTTCACCATTCGCTTGTCCCATTTAGAATCTATCGTAACTTCACCAACGCCACAATGTAGATGAGAAAGTCGATCACAAGTAGAGACTTAAACACAGAGATGAGAAAGAATTGATTTGATATTGTCAGAACGAAAAAGAAATTCGTAAGTCAGAATAGGAATTGACGGTATATTATTGTATGTTAAATGGAATTAAATATTCGATATTACTCACAGATGATTCACTCTATGGGATCGTATAACGGGTTTTTAATATTTTAAGGTTTGATCATAGGCTAGAAATATAATACGGATGTTTAGGAAGTTTTTCAAATGTATGTAAGAAATATATTTAAAGATGTTAAAGCTTATGGATTTGAGAAATTTTTAATTTCATATTTGAAAATAAAATTAAATTCCTAAATAATACATTTATGGGCTCAAGAGACTTCTCTCTCTTGAAATCCGATTTTGATTTCGCAAATATCTTGACAATTATATTCTACAACCTGCATTTAAATAGCAAAATACACAATAGGATTGATGTTATCTGAATAATGGAAATACTACAAGAGACATTGTAATTACAAAATACAAATAATAACTTAAAAAAGGATATTCTTGGAATATTGAAGCCCAGCGGTAAAATTAAAAATTGAAACATTATTCTACGCTTGGATTTATTTTTCTCTTCATATTGAAGATCATTTTCCTCTTTTACGTCATTGAAATAACAATGTTTCAAAAATCGTTTCAGTTAAGAGATATTTCCTCGATAAGAACGATGGAAAAGAATATTAATCTTGATAAAAAGGAATAGACACATGGAAATGGATTTTAATCAGAGGAAAAGAAGGTTGGAAATTGGGTGAAGTGATCCGTGAAGAGAGAGGGGAAATGAAATAAAAAAGTCAATTTATGAAAGGGATTAACGAATGGAGTTCAAGCGTTTAGTCGATGATCAGACGTACAAAAGTAGAAGAGTTTAATGTCACATAGAAGTAGCATATATTGATGAAATGGAAAATACTATTCCGTCTCGGAGATAAGAAACACCTTCACCTCAAAAGACGAAGTTTCCGGAATGAAACCTGCATTTGTTATTAACTTGTGATCATATTTCTTTAAAAAGGTAATGCATAGTTATATAGGTGAGGATTGATTTTATTTAATAAAGATAAATAAAATTTCATCTTAAATTATTTTAATTTAAACATCTAAACTTGAGGAATGGAAATATTTTTGGTAATAAATTGTTTCTATCTGGGTTCTAGTCCCAGTGATGACGTTATTTTTACTTCCATTCAATTTGCAAAACAAAGTTAATTCCCCGAGAAAATAAATACATACTATCAATTTGTAAAAATCCAATCTTATTTAATTTATTTATATCGTCACGTCAAGAATTGCTACGATAAATCAGTAAGGGTAACGAAAATTCTCAAGGATGCGGAATAGGAATTGTTAGAACATAGAAGAAAAAAGCGAAGATTAGAATTATTCTAAAAACCTGAGAAGAACATTTGTGAAAGATCTAGTACATGCCATGCGCGTTACCTGAGTACGATAGGATAGAGCGATTATAATATGAGAATATATGTAGAGACTGACAGATTTCCAAATTCATTTTTCCCCAGGACAATATACGAGAAGAATCATTCAGATGTATAACGTTATTGTGCTTCTATTGTCGGCCGCACACCGAAAAATGGCTCGCAGGATATACTCATAGACTTATCGATTCTGCAGCTGAAAGTTTAATTTCAATACAAAAGATTGATACGAACAAACACTGTCCTATAAGTCTGAATGAAAGAGGATTAAAGGTTACTATATCAAAACCCTCGTGTCCTTTCCTATCTTGACGTTGTTAGAATTATTCAGATCGATTAAATATTAACTGGAATGACATAAAGGTTATAAATCATCTTTTTCATCTATCTTACTCTCAACAAATGCAAACAGTTTGATTGAAACACAACCCACTTTATTCTTTATCGTGTCTAAGAGATCTAAATATCACAGAATACATTTAGTCGATTCTAATAGTAGAAAATGGATTTATGGATGCAAAAACTTCATAAATTAATTAAAACTAATGATTATCTGTAAGAGAGTTTTGTGAAATCGATTTCTAAAATATATCACATCTGCGGATGGCTGGATTAGAATCTAAATTTAATTTGACAATTAGTTTTAAGTTCCCTCCATATCGTCTCTTCCCTATCTTGTAATGGAAACATTTAACTATCCTTCCACTCTAATTGTAAACTTTTGCATAATAAGATGTAAGTGATAATAGGGGAAGCATATACTTCAGAATGATTCATTTTAAACATGTCAAGGAAGGAATTTCTATCATTGTCGGAGATGCACATAAAACAAGATAAACTAATCTAAACAGCACACATAGAAAGCGTAAAATGTCTAAATACACCTATAATTTTATTAGATGGAATTAATAAATCGCCTGCAATTAATTTCCAATAGAATCATAAAGTAAATGAAAATTTCGGAATTAAAAACGCACCAATTCGAGGGAATCCAAATGAAAACGAGGAACATTCAACATGTACCTGATCATTCTTTATTCCGAAACAACCACTTCAACAAGTCTCTTCAATCGATTCACACCGATCCAACTCCAAGCAGAAAATCCGGAGTAATTAGGCCTCTCTCACAAAAAGACCTCTCGCAAGTGGTAAGCCATTAAAAAGGTCTGCAAGGGCCTCTTGCGCGTGCGTTTAAATGTGATATAGGAAGACAAGCATACTTCCTCATTACCAAGTACGCTACGCTAATCCCATTTAGAGCTAAAAAGAGGGAAAAAGTCCTTCATGATGAAAAAGTAATAAAAGCAACCGACGCACCTCCGTGGAACGTGGTGCTAGTCACTGATCTCCCCACAGCCGCTTTAAACTCTCACGCTACCCTCCCAAATTGCCCAAAAATCCTCCCCTCCGTCATTGCCACAGAAAACGCCGACGAGCAAGGAGCGTGATTTATACGTCCGAAACCTCTTCTGACCAACCCCATTCGACTGCGCCATTACACCGATGCGTGTGCCCCCCAGTAATTCCTCTTCGACTACCGCACCAATCTTTCCCTTCCGAAGAATTCGTCCTGCTGCTCTGACTGTTTCCCATGCAGGAAAAAAAATCGACTCACTTTTCTCATAAGCTTCCTATTTGCGAGCATTTCGATCTACCGGGTCTTTACTCTTTTTGATCTATTTTCCTCATGCGATGCTATTAACAGGTATTACCATTATTATAGATGTTATAGGCCATCAGGACTTACGTTATCTCCCTCTCTTTCATTTCAATCAATTCAAAGATATCTATTTCGAAAACATAGGTCAATAAGTCACCAGGAAACGTTTAGCGATTAAAAGGCAAGAAAAAGTCGAATATATTATAAAAGTCGAATCGATAAATTAATGCATTTCAAGTTACGGAAAAAACCATTTTTTGCAAATTACATGTTGCGTATTTACACATCAAAAAACAAAATTTTCGTTTCATGAAATAGTTCGATAAAGCTCATTAGCATTAAAAGAAATATTTTCTACCCTATCGACGAATCATTCATTAAACACTGTAATTGCATAGCAATGTATTTTACATTTTATTTTTGAGTTAAAATATACGGTAATACTTCATACGATTCAAATAAGACTCAAAAATAGATGAGAAATACTTTGAAGGGTTTAAAAAAGACATATCTCCCTTAGAAGGAGAAATAGCAAACATAAAGACATTATGGAAACTGATTTATATTTATAATAGATGGACTAATGCAAATTAAAAATCATTTAATTAACTAAAATAAAATTACGGAATACTTCTCTCATATATCAAAAGATTTATGATGAAAATAATAGGACGTACTATGTAGTAAGAGCCCTCCTCTCAATCATCCATAACTCATCCGTGGCAACGACACTGAGATCGCGACATGCAATGCACTCGCTTCACCAGTTGCTCTCTAAAAGGCGATTTTAGGGGGCACAGATATGGTTTCCTTTGCTGCAATATTCCCTGAATTCTCTTCTTTATATTTCTCTCTTCTTTTATTGTTGCTATTCTTCCATCAAATTCTTCTCGGAGAAAGACATATGAAGAGTAGATTTCTATGAAGATTGTACATGCTGTCTTGCCATTAAATTAAGATTGTCGAGAGAGAATGTCCACCTACCTCCCTTAACTATTCAGTACCGAGTTCTTTCAAATTTATAAAATCATTCTAGATGATAAACAGAAGAAGAAATGATTATTTTTTATTACGGTGACACTTATCGACCAACAAATCACACATGGCTTATTCATTGAGCAAGAATGGAGCTTATTTGTATGGATGAAGTTTGAAAAATATTTATTCCCTTCAAATTTAAAAATCCAAACTTTAAAGCTGAATAGAACCATAATATGAAACCTCTACAGGAAACTTTGCGTTCTTCTCATCATAATACGTTAAAAAACGCGATGCGAGTACCGTAGACTCAGTCAGATACAAACCGATACCAAGATGATAAATCGTAATGCAATGGAAAATGGCCACCGGGAAGTTGAAGAAAAGATTTTACTTTTATATAATACAGATTAGTATTTTATTTTGTATATAATCCCTACTTATCATTATTTGTTCTCTTGCTTTTCATAATTGCTAAGACTTCTTCAATGACTTTACTTAAACTATTATCAAGAACCGATTCACTCGGAACTTGACGTCATAAATTACTTGAAACTTTTCCTAAATATATGTTTTATATTTGTGTTAAGATCCCTTTCTTCATGTAGACCAATGATGAAAATGAAGAAGCAATGAATAGAAGAAAATTTGTATCGGAACAGAAATCGATTCAGCAGTAGTGAAACACTTAACATGCAAATAGCGCGGTCAAATGTACTCCGTTCCGCTGACGGTCGCGCACTACACCGCAAGGCATGCGAAGTGCGGAGGGGCAGTGAAGGGAGAACATGGCCGTTCATCCCCTCGTAACATTTAATCGCAGATTAACCGTCATAAGTAGTGACCTGTCTACTTCTGCATGGCAGTTCATCACCAACAACTTTCCATCTAAACTTCAGCGTCAGAATAACTTTTAGATACAATTCAAGTTTAGGAAAAGAATTTATTTAATATACTGAAAATTAAAAAAGCCTAAAATATACTTCTTCCTGCAGTTTCAACTTCCATTGCCTCTAATAATAATATAAAGATGAAGTTTAAAAAGTTAATATTTAAATATAGTAGTTAAAGAAATTTAATATTATAATAATATAATTAATTAAATAAAAATTTATTTCTTGATAAACTGATGAATATTACATTAATAGATCTTAATTGAAGCATGAAAGTATTTTGGAATGGAATGCTTAGCAGAAGCAGAAACTCAAGTTCATTTATTCTTAGTTGTATATTCGTTCTAGAAGACAAAAATTTATAATTAGGAATATTCCCGTGTATATTATTAAACAGATCCTAAATTAGTTACTCATATTACTATTATTAATCAGTTACCAAGTCAATTGCTAACGCCATACGATTTTCCCATATTTTACCTAATAAATTAAGTTATCATTTACATTTATATATATACACACACCCCCTACAAGCTGCCTTTCGGCGAGTGGCAGGGGTTTATTATTGAGAAGTATCGATTATATGACTTTTTCGCTTTATCTATTTAGACGTTGTAAATCAATAAAAAGAAACTAATGTTAATAAACGCTAATATCTCAATAATTGCAATCTAATTATTTATAAGTTAATTATAATTTGAAGACTATGATAAAAAATTCTTGTATATTTCTATGTGTATTTTATAAAGAAGTTAGTTTCAAGAAAGATTATAAAATAATGAACATTGCTGAAGGATAGTCAGTAGTTTCTTTACGTTTTCCGATAAATCCCATCATGCAATTCTATTTGAGGAAAATATAAAATGTAAAGCAGCATAACTTTACTCAAACATATATTATATTTAATAAAAATTGAAATGAAAATTTTGATCTCCAATAAATAACATATATAATCGCTGAGTGTATACACTAGCTTTCACTAAATAAAATTGCAATTTTAATTAAAATTTAATTTAATCCAAGTCCAAGATTTCACATTGCGGCCTATATTCATTCTAAATTAAACTCTGATATCTTTCATCCTCTTTCCCCATCATCTTTGATCATGAAACATGTCGAAACGTCCGTAAATTATTCTTATTTCTTCACTAGTGCACACCCCACTCGATCTAAACTGCTGATATATCCGCACCCATTCTCCCCCGATTTCAATATGCACACTTTCGATATCCCGTCCTCACTATTTTTCTCAACCCGTTATTCCACTCAATCGCTTCCCCTACCACTTTTTTCCAGCAACCTCCCTTTAACCACCATAATGCCATGCCTCGTTCCCTTGTCTCTTCCCGCAACACGTGGCTGGTACCGTAGAAGCAGGCAATTTTCGAGAAGGCTCTGCAGAGGGAGCGTCGGTAGAAGTGCAAGAGGAAGAGCCGCTGAAAGCGGGAAACAGGGAGAAATTTGCTGGTAAGATTGATTATGAGCCGTATAGGATATGTTTAAGCCAAAATAATATCGAAGGTTCTATTGGAAAATTTATTTATAGATGAAACTTGCAGAGACTATTTTCTTCTCTGTGACAAATAAATTTCCAATATATATGTCGAAAATTGCTATAATTTTTCTCTTTACTGAGTTATTTTAAATTATTAAACATATATTTACTAATAGACCGAATTTCAAGCAGAAAACGAAATTCAAAGGAGTAACTTTGGGGAAGGCCATCGATAAACCTTGAAGAAATTGCCAGGTTTTCCAAGTTAAATTATATATTTTTCAATCCAACGAAAAGAAGCCAATTTCTCAATTGAAAAGAAACTAATTTAATGGCTTTCAATCAGATAAACAATCTTAAAGGAGCTGCCTTTCTTAGTTTCCCTTTGAATTAATCTCTTTTATTCCATATGAACTCACTTAACTCTATACGAATTATTATAAATCTCATATTACATAAAATCAATTTTGAAAAAATCAAAGTTTTGAATAATAGAAACAAGGACTTCATTAAAAATGAAATAATTCATATTAAACAAATAAGCTGATGCATTATTGATTGCATCAAAAACTCAAATCTTCTGAGAAAAAAATTTTAATTAATCTTTTCAGAGGCAATTTGATATAACAAATCTCTCCAGGTCTTGTGTTCTTGAATTGCGAACTTACTTTGAGTTAATGACAATCCATCTAGAAGTTGCCTAAGGCATTTATGAAATTTATTGTAAGCATTGAATTATAAGTCTAATTTAACATTGCCATAAAATAATTTTCCTTAATATAGATACAAATATCACCAAGAAATTGTATGATTGATAATTATTAAATAATGATTAAGTAGTCTTGAATTGAATGATGAAGAGAATTTGTTCTGAAATTTAATATGAGAAGAATAGATACAAAAACAACATATGAAAGGAGTTGGACAAGATTATTACATCATCTAAGAATTTATAATAATAAATAATATCAATAAGTGGCTATATAAATAAATAAAAGCCATTTTAGATTGAGTAGTAGATCTAGTTATAAGAATATAAGAGAAAATATAAAGTACCATAAAAATTGCATCCTGTTATATCTATATAAATTGTGGAAAATAAGTATCAAGGTTCAGGAAAAGTAAATATTTTGAGAAGATGATAAATTTTTAAAACACCAGAGATACAATAGTTCCCTACAATTAAATTACAGGCTTTAAAATGACATAAAATAAATTAATTTCTTAGATAACTTTTACTTGGGCCAGAAGCTAAAAATCTTTCACTGTTCTAGTGTTCTTCTTTTCTGAATATTTTTTCCAAATTCAGAGATGAAAAGGGATTAATTCTATTTCCTGACATATATCACACACACAGGATTTTTTTAATGCTCAAGTTCATATCATTCATAATACGACCATATCCAATGAAATATTCATCAATTATATTATTCATTCATTGAAATAATTAATTACAGCTCTTTAGATCAAGCTTATTAACCAAGAGAAATTACTATGTTACAGTCTGGATCATGACATGGCATTGTCTTTCAATAGAATAAATTACTGCAACTTTATTTATATTATATTTATTTTATATTTATGAACCTCAAATATCATATGTAATTATGATAAGGTAATAGAAAAGTACAAGTATACAAAAAGTAAAGATCTTTGAAAATTTTGCTTTACAGTCTACAAATAGGTTAACAAAACAAATCAGTGTAGTAAAAAAATAAAGATTTTAGTGCAGTTCAAACTCATACAAATTATATGATCAAATTGAAATTAATCTTTATTTGTTATGTAATTACATATATTAAAGATAGAGATAATTAAGAATATATATTACGAGAAGAATAATAGATTTAGTCATTGCCTAAAGTTATTGTGTAATTTAATCTATGAATTTTGATAAATTGGTATATATTATGTACAAAATAACATCCACATATACATACATACACACACACACACATATATATATATGTGTGTGTGTATTTTTTGTTACTCGGAAAATATTGTTTACTATCATAAAAAACTCAAAATTTTGATACAGAATACATTTTAATATTAAACTACTTTAACCCCTTTTGTCCTATTTTTTCTCACTTCTTACATTCACATTCTAAAGCTTAATGTTCATGCTCATTTAGTTCTTTTCTATACAACAAATTATGTTATAAAAAGAAGGGGGTCTAAAATTCTTCATTAGTTTTTATGCTTTTCTCTACTTCATCTTAAAAAAATTAATAGGTAAATAAAGTAACTTTCTAACTGCTGATGCATATTTAGAATTGTACTTCTATAAATAATATATAGTGTATTTAATAAGGAAAATAATGTTTCTATCCTACACATATTTTTTAAAAAATTACTGAGGTATACTGGAAAAGTAAGAAGTTCCTCCTTTTTAGTTTTCATCACCTTTATTCATGAGCCTACTCAAAATTGAATTTTTCATAATACTATTAATTAGTTTTTTCTATTGAGATTAATGTGCATTAAATATTATGATTATGGAAAAACCTAATACTGAATATGAATTTATGTACACTTTTTTGATCAGTTTACTTTCAATAAATGAAACCACCTTTCCTTGTCTTATTTCCTTTGAAACTATTTACTTGATTTATAAACCCAAAAACAATATTATTTACTTATAATCAAAATCATTTAATTATTTCATGATACTATTTTAAAAATTATATACACAACATATAATTATGGGTTTTCATGTCAATTGGCCTTCAAAGATTTTGTTTTTCAAAATTAATTTTATTTATAGTTAAATTATAATTCTTAATATACACTTTCGTGTAAAAGTGCTTGAGGTTGTCATATTTGAATTCCTAGTCTTCCTCAAATGCTTACAAATTAATTACTAAGCATAGATATATTTTTATCAACAGGGTACCAGTTAAACCTTCCCAAATTTTTCGATATAGAAATTTTTGCTGATGTTCAAATAATTATTGTGGGATATCTTAGGATAACATAGGTTTCACCTAGTTCTTCTGTAAGTAGTTTCAAGAAATAAAATACCTGGATATTTAACAATCTATAGTCTTCTAGTAGTTAATCAATGATTTAATTCCTGCAACATCAAGTGCACTAAAAAATGAATGCAACTAGCTGCGGAGGAGAACGTGTTTATTCAGTTCTCCTTCACAAATTGAGATATTTCTTGCTGTTTTAACAACCTCAGAGTATACAACAGATCTTTACAGGTTTTTAGCTCTAAGGGCTCCTCTCACTACATGTTGTTTTATATTCCAACTATGGAAGTACCTTCATTCATTAGCCTCTTATAATAAATATTAAATAGGTTCAATGATGCAAAGTAATTGTAATATGTGTTTAATATTCTGTAAGATAGATAGGGCTCCATCAATTTCATTACTACATATTCAGGAAGATTCTGATCAGATAGCCTATGTGGATAGCATAGGAAATTCTATTCAATGCATATTTGGAATTAAAATAAGTTGCTAACCTAAACTTCCACCCATATTTATTGAGTTTATTAGGCATGAATTGTGTAAATGGACATCTACACTTACTCAGAAAAAGTTTCTCATCTTTCAACCTCATCATTTAAAAACTTTCATCCAACGTAACTTCTGCTCCAGGTTTGTATAAAGCTTGACAATTTTCAATGCATCAGTCCTCACAAAAGAAAATGGGCAAATTTGTCACTATCAACAACAGAAAACAGATCTTGCATATGAAAAACGAAGAAAATAGCTGGTTAAAGGCAAGGAAACATAAAATTTTTATAGATAACTATGGAATATTTTAGATGAGTAAGAAATGTTCACATTAAAAAGCATGTATGCGGTTTATGATCTCAAAATACATTAGTATGAGTTTCTAACCTAAAATAATGAAGGTTTTATTACTGAAATAAGTAGAAAAATGAACCGTCTCAGGACTCCTTTAGATAGTTGTCCTCAGGACACAACCTCTGTTCTAGGGATAGAATAGTTAGAAATTAAAACATCCAAATAATGATATAACTTGGTGGACCTTGCAGAACTTTAAATAAATAAAAATCACAGGATTATTATTCATATTATATGAATGAATTAATTTATTAATAAATATTAATTTTCTACAATAAAAACTACAGAAATGGTGCATTTCAAATATGGTGAGGTTCTGAAGACACCCCACGCTGTTCTAGTTTTAATTCAAATTAAATTTTAGTTGAAATCTTCTCTTTGAAATTTAAAAAAATTCTTTATTTTTCTAAGAATAGAATTCTAACAATCACAGTTTTTTCATCTATACTCACTATTTGTATTCTTTTTTCCTCAATACAATTACCTAGACCCTCTATTTCAATCAAATATCTCATAAAAATTATATATAAGGTGAAGAAAAAAGTGACTTTGGAACCCCCATTGCCAATGAATGCTCGTCAAAATTTGCTCTATAATACATCTCAGTTATGGCATCACGGAATATTAAAAGCGTTAATATCATCTCTTAAAATTCTTAATCAAGCTTTAGATAATCCATTTACAAAATAATTTTTCTTAACCTCTGTCCCACAATCAATTAAAAATAAAATTGACTTCACTTGAGATATTTTCCTAAGTTATAAGTCAATGCAGTCGACTGATATGGCTGGTTTCTGAATAATCTGAGTCATCTCTATCAATTCATCATATGATATATATATATATGATGAATATATATAGTGCCATATAATATATATATATATATATATTATATGGCACTCACATATTATAAATTACCTATACTGTAAGAGGTAAATTTTCTTATTTTCCTGTAAATTATCACCCTCTAATCACCCATAAAAATTCTAATACACATCCTTTACTTGGCTGATCATTGGTAGAAAAGCAAATGGATATCAAATTATACAATAAATATACATTATTTACTTTTTTCACGGTTCATCCTAAACGCATTTTTTTTTTATAAAAGTGGGCTTTAATGGATCAATAAGTACAAAATAAAATAATGTTTTCCAAAATCAATAATCCTTAATTTAAACAGCTAAAGCGATAACTTTAAATTTGATAAGATCTTTTATAAGAAAGATATTACTACACCTTGATCTTTTAACTCTTTCTAGCCAATTTCAAAGTATCTTTTGATTAACTGAGGGATAGCATCAAGATACTGTCCATAAATGTATTTATGAAAGGTTAAACACTCAAGACCATCTTTCATAAGAAAAAAAATATGAGGTTGGAAATCATACCAGGATAAACTGCTTGAAAAACAACTATGCTGGTCATTACACGACTAAAATCAGCTTTCTAACAATAAATTCTTGGAAAAGACTAAAATCAACTCATGATTCTGTTGCCAGAAATCCATTATGCAGATATTAAATATAAATGCAACCCTTTCTGACAGAATTTTGAACTTGTAATAGATTTTTTAATTATGAAACTTTAAAAGAATGATTAAATACTTATATTCTGCAGTTCTTAAAATTTTCATGGGAAATATGGAAGCCTTCTGATATGACTTTTTGCATGTAAATTGTTGTTCGAAAAATTTTACTTGCAGAATAAAAACTTTTGAAAACCATTGATATTTTGAATATTGGAAAGAATTCTATATATTGTGTTTCTAATTTGCTTATATAAATCCATTTACCATAAGTGAAACTGTTTGCCATATAAAATTTATAAAATTTAAATGTAATGCACATATAGTACAACAAAATTCACTATGATTTCCCAGGTTATTGAGAAAGTGGATTCTAGAACACATCTCTTAGACATTGATTCTTTCTCATCTTAATCTGTGTCAAAAAATATGACTCCTTGGCTATCTCAAGAACATTTTCTAAAAATGATTAATAAAATAAAACAAATGACAAGACATTTGTATCCTGCCATGTGTGACCTCATACAATACATTCATTTGATGAAATGAAGGGGATATCAGTAACTTTTCTCCATCCCCCCTTGCACTCTAATTATTCTTTTCTCCATTCTGATCAATTGAAAACTCAGGTTTTTCCTTCATCATCCCTTTCCACCCAAACTAACCCTCTACTCCTTCCTTTTAAAAAACTTAAAATGAAAGATTACCATCCATAACTTGGGGATAGAATCAAGAAACAAGTTATTATTACTCATTTAAGTAAAATATGAGGAGGATAAAACTTTCAATAAAATTTTCAAGTGAACTTTACTAATACTCTAGTGATACAGAAATCTCAAAATAGGTACAACCATTTCCAACTAGACTCTAAATCCCTGATGCTTAGAAAACCAATACAAAGATTAAAGGAACCCAAACATAAAGGTTAATACATTTATTTTTGAATTTTAAGGACTAGAATATAACTAGATGTTAATATTTTATAAATTTTAGAATTATCATTCACATTATAAACCCTTTTGTTTTGCAAATAAAGTATACATTTCTTAGAAAAAAAATGTGACACAAGTAGCACTTAGATAAAAGACTATGCAATAGCCAATATGTTGGACCTTTGTGTACAAATATAATACCATATAATCATGGAAAAGAGCAAATGATTCTCATCAACTATACTATTCTACAAGAGACGAATAAATTTCTTTTAATACAAACAGGCTGAATAAAATCAACTATATCATGAATATGCTGGTACATGTTTCCACGATGAAAATAATTATTTTTAGTATTTATCTTCAGATTAAAAGTAATAAGTGGAACTGGAAATGACTATGTGTAAGATTAGAAAAAAATTCTGCACTGTCTGACCCACAGAATTTTTTCTATTTGTCTTTTAATATCTCTTTTAGGTGGGCAGTCTTGTTACTTTGATAGCTTCCCTTAGGGTTAATAATCCTGCACTGGACTATATGCAATAGTGATACTTTTAGAATAGTTTCTTTACATGATCTGAATATGTAGGCAATATATGCAACTGACCTTTAATAAGAAATTAAGTAAGTGGGAGGTGATATCTTTCACAAAATATTACACTTCAATATCTTTATAATTATTGTCTTCAGACTTCGAAGACAAATTGAAGCTTATTCTAACACTGATAAAATTCAGCAAAGATAATAAAGAATGTTATTATTGAAGGATTTATCATGGCATTAAGGCCCCTTGACCAAGGGCAAATAGATGTGTAGGAAGTCATATGCAATAGAGAGTGAGATCAGAGGGATAGCTCTGTATAGAGGCAAAGGACCACAATTATTGCTATTTAGAATCCCTGATTAACTTCAATACATAATCTTATTCACTGACTTAAATTACATTCAGATCTAGGTAATGAATATGTTCTCTTGGTATGATCTTCAATAATTACTGATTACTTTTTATCAACTTTCATCAACAGATCAATAGAAGGCACTTGTATATTGGAATAGACCAAACTTTAATCAATTGGAATATCAGAGAATTAATCCATGGAATGCAACAGAAACATTGCCCACAATATTGCACTTTTATCTTATTTATTACAAAATAAAAATAAAATATTTGACAAAAATTGTAATAGGAAAAGAGGAATTAGATGCAGTATTGGTTGGGTACTTAAAACTTGACTCGATAGAAATAATAATAATAAAATCTCATCATTTTGGGCAATACCAAAGAGACTAAAGCATCTCATCTTCCATTTATCTCCTCTTGTTCTGGGAGGTTCCCTGAATGTTTGAAGGCCAATTATCTTTTGCCCAGCTAAGAGAGTGAGGCAGATCCAAGTAAGTATTCAGAAGAATTTTTCATATTCATCCTCAAAAAAATATATCTTTTGCTTTTATATCTTGATCCCAGAGAAATTAAGATTGTTAAGGCTGAAGATAATTAAGTGGACTGACTATAAAAATTAAGATATGCATAACAGATATGATATTAAAGGTATAAAAATTTGTTTTTAAGAGATATTTGCAGACTAACTCATAATAAAAAAAAGAACTTGAGTAAAAGGAAAAATACACTGAATAGGATAAGTTTTACCAAAATAATAAAGAACTAAGAAAAGATATGGAGCCACAAAAGGAGTACACTTTCCGAGGGCTTAAAAGAGGAAACTGTATTAGAATGAGTAATTTCACTGGGGAGATTACACCTGAGGAAAATTAAACAACATTGACTATTACCAAAGCAGATTCATTCTTTGAGGGGAACATTGAAGATTCTTTTCTTGCAAAGTAAAAGAGATTGAGAATTATGGACGAGGTCGACAGGGTACATTATCATATGAAACACCAACAGATTCAAAGCACTTTAACAATACGTTTATAATAAATTTGAAATGTGAATATAAATACACATATTTCCTAAACAATCTAAAATGTATAATTTAAGAGAATGAGCACACAGGTAGTGAAAAGAAAGTCTTGAGAAAGTGTGAAAACACAATGCAAAATTTCTTTCCCAAAGAAGTATAGAACAGAATATATATATATATCGTAGATGTGAATAATGAGATCAATTACTTCCCTCATAGATTACTTCCCTTGAGATTGAGATAACCATTGGCTCCAAGATTTCCAATCTTGACATGACGAACCATGTGATTCCTTGGACAACTGGATCAGCATAAATCTATAGTTTCGGCAAGCGACTGACTCCATGATGATAATACCGGAATCTTTAATTAGTTTCTTTGCTCGCCCAACTTCACTATTATCGGGTGTCATTTTGAGTCGTACAGCTGAACAATCCTATGATATCTGTCCATCAGGTAAGTTGGTACATCAGGTAAGTTGATACTGAATAAGATTGTATTCCAAAGAGAGACAGCTCTTATTCTTAATTTCACGTACACTATCAAGGCAAGGTTGCGGGTAATTACAACTACCGGAAGTTAGAAATATGGCATTTGACCTAGAGTTAGGGTGGATAAACCTCTATTCCAGACGGATAGAACGATCTTCCAAGAATTTGGAATGAGCGGATAGTTATCTTACTTCCACAAAAAAATCCCGCTCGATTCAAAGTTGGACGGAAGAGAAGGTTCTCGACAAGTTTTGCCGCTTCAACTCGTTGTTCTTGCAAGGATATCATAACCAGAGGTTGATTTAAACTCTTCAGCAGCAGAAAATTTTATTCTCTAAGAGAAGATATGATACTAATGAGAGAGCGTTACAACAAGCTTTGGCCAAGGTTAATGAGCTAACAATAATTGTTTAAAAAAAACGTAAAAACTGAGAAGGAAGAGAAGTTAAGAGCGCTCTCTATCTGTAAATGGCCATAACTTTCACCTGTTAAACGTAAACTGACTGAGCAGCAGACCGACTATATTATATTTTCTTTTCAGAGAAATGATCTCCTTTAATGAATACTAAACGTAACTTGAGTATTGCTTCTAATTTAATTCATATTTTGCACTGTTATTATATTTATTTTGAGTTATTTTTAATTCATTTCTTTATGATGACATGAATGAGATCATTATAAGCGACCGCAAAAATAGAGAGATCGGCTACCGGCCAATTTTCTTAGATTTTTACTCGTAATTTCTTCGTCAAAATTTTAATATAAAAGTTGACAACATTAGTGTAAAGTGAATAAAACGAGGCAAGTTATTATAAAGATATCTTGAAAGATAGGTTCGAAGAAAATTATAACTGAATCTCAGTATCTCTCGAAAGTTTAACTTTTTTAACCTTTGATTGTTATATTTTTAAACGCGAATAATTCGCATTATGTCGTTCATAAATCTTTTTCCCTTTCATTTAAAAGGTTCGAATCAAATCCCTCCAAATTCATATTTCTCTACAATGCTCAAAGTGGCAACTGTACGCTTGATTCTCACATTTATACACGGGGCCATAAGAAATACATGGTCTTTTCTCAATGTGAAACGGAGTATAATTGTAAGACAATGCATATCATTCACCTTGACCTACGCCATAATCTTTTTGGATTCCTCCTCCTACTCAAAAGCTGGGAAAATTGGACGAATTATTTGGAAGTAAATAAAAGAGCTCAAATTGTATGGTGTAATTCGTAACATTTTTAGTTCTCAGTTAACATTCTTAATTCTATTAACCTAAAAAGATCAGTGAAAATTGATCTCGAGAACAAGTAGAAATACAGTATGCTCGAGACTTAAATCTCACATACTAACGTTTCGTGTAGTTTTTACGATGCTAAAATATGATATATCTTCACAAAATTATCGACTGGAGTCCGCATCCTTCTATTCACTAGGCGCGAATGAGTTCCATGAGAAAGCTCCGTCGTTAAAGCCTTAGCTTTTATGCTCTAGGAATAACTTATTTTCCAATAGCTAGTTAAATTTCAAGATCAAAAACCGGAGTCAGAAATTGTAAGTATCAAAAGCATTATAATTAACATTTCCTTATTCAGATGATGAAATATATATTTATAAAAGTATTCATTAATAGAAGATCAGATTCTCATTTACATATTATCAGAAAATGAAGGAGTCAGCAGTGAGCTTTGAGTAATATTCCTCTTTTATATTTATGTATATTTTTTTTACTTTTTAGATAATACCTTATATTTGATATTCAAAAGATCTATAGAGCTAACTTGCATTCTGGGATGTATGGGTACCTTAAAAATCTAATATTCATAAGATATCTAAGAGGATTTTTAGAAGAAACCTATAGAAAATATTCCAGACATCAATTAACTTCCTTTTATGAGAGTTTTCCGATGTTCCTTTTCGTAGATTAAACTTGGTATTTCTACGGAAGGATGTGGTCTCCAACTGATAAGGAAGAATAAGCGAAAAGCTATTAATTCCGCAATAGTTGCTGAACTTCTGTTTGTGCATAATCTCGTCTTGCTTAGACTTCATGAAAAGCTTAAAATGGAGAAAATCTTAAGGCTTTCATTGTTATATTTAATGATGTGGAACTTAGCTCTACTCGAACAGGTATCATCGGCACAGATGGATGTTGTAACCCTGCGATACAGAAACCTTGGAGGTGACGAATTTTTTGACAGCACCCAACTACTAGCCGCGATAGATATAAACCACTATTCTTCGATAAATGGAAAATCGATATATTGCATGGACAGCGCGTACCCAAACAATGTATACTGTGACGTTCGTGCTCTCTTTCAAGATGAAGATGGAAACCCAGACGAAATAGACGCCTTTGCTCTGGAGTTTGTCGAACATGGAAAGAATGTCATCGAATGTACCATTGAATTCAGAACCGAAGGTGTTCCGCAGATTTTCCAGCGACAGAAAGTTAGTTGCAGCTCTCCTGATGAGTCATCTCCTCTTATTCCGAAAGTTGAGGCAATGGAGAAGATGATGATTAGCACTCGCAGATCTGGTAATCCAGCACGATTATGTGAGAACCTTTACGTAAAGGACGGAGATTTCCAAATTCCAGTGATGAACGGCTTCCGGATTGTGACAATGAACATTATAAGATTCTCTATTTCCAAAGTTTCGTGTTCTTTTCCGATATTGAAGCCTATGTGGAGTGAATAGCCCGATGAAATGTTTTAATTAAATGAAAAATGCAAGAAATGGATTTATGAATATTGATTTAATAATAATTGTGCATTCTATCCTGAAAATTCAGTATTCGTCACTCAACAAAAAATTATAATTATTATTTTCATAAGCTTTATTCTCTCTATGGAAGTACGGTCATAAGTTACAGATTTTAAATCTAGCATGGATTGATATTTTAAAGTAAGAGAACTTATTACTGAATGAGAAATAATCTTTGATGATTGATAATTTAATCAATAATAAAGGATGGGATGGATTTTAATATAAAGCACGTTAATGCGTTCGCTTTTTCTCAATCGCCTATATAGAATCTGAGATTATTTTTAATAGTGAAGCTTCAAATGGTTTTTTTAATTATCTTGTTTTTATTATTTAAGTCCAGTAAAAAGTTTTGTCTTAAAGAAAATTTCTCATCAAAAGTTCTATGCAGTTACCGGCAGTAGGAATTCCTTGTGAATTGATTTCCTTTCATCAAATTTAGATTTTTCATAGTAAGCTTCCGCAAAAGAATCTATTGAGAAAATCCAACGAATCGAGCTGATTAATAAAACAGACGTCATCGGATTCATCGAGAAGAGCTATCAGATTTTTAGGATAATCTTTTTAGTTTGTGAGTATGAAATGATTAATTGATGATGCAAAGGCATTGAAATCATCATTAACGAGAAATTGAGAAAAAAGTTAAACGAATAGAAAATAAAACTGACGTGACGCAATAGGGTATACAAAAAATAATAAAATTTTATCTCTGCTGTATCTGAGAAATTAAAAAGTAACGATGATAATTTTAATGTCAAATAAGGACTACAATGCGGATTATCTTCAAGGTTAATGGAGGGAATAATTTTTTAATAGCATTCACCGTTAGTAACATGTACGGTTTCTTGAACCTGGAAAGAGTTTAAGAATTATAAGAAAAAGGCTAACTTTATTCGATGTAACATTTAGTGATTCTTAAAAGAGTGTGACCTCCAAGATCCATTAACGTAGTTTCACTCTGGAGTAATATATAATAGTTATATATTTAGTATTTTTCTATATTCTTTTATGATGCGATATTTTTATGCTATAAACAATATAAATTTTATTTATGAATTAAAGTAATCTCGATAACGTGTTTTCAATAAACTAAAAGATTCACTTCTAACATTAGTTGTACAAAAAAGTGATGCATAGATTTTTACCACTTAATTAACCTCGCCAATCTTCCTTGACCATGAGCACCTGTCTTGTTGAGTTACAATGAATATGTGATGGTGAATATAAAATTATGTCATTACTTATTTTCTTCACCCCTTGCGTAGAGTATTAAACAAGCAAGTTGGATGCTTGTTGTTTTAGTACGGTTCACTTGTTAAGTCTTGGATTCGATGAGATAAATGAATACACAGCTATGCGCCGCTTACTACTATATAGATAAGAAATTAATATTATCTGGGAAATAAAAACAATAATACTGGTTATTTTCTTTTTTGGCATTATTACCACCGAATGGACTCATATAACACTTGAATCCTCGTCTCTCCTCTTTTTAAATACGCGCTGAATGCATTGTAGCAATCATGGCGTATGAAATTTGACATCTGTATGGCGGCATATAGCGGGGAACTAATATTTTCTGAAGTCTAATCAGCGAATGCTGGGAACTTGTATCGTAATTTTTTCTCTGCGATATTTCTAATAAATTTCATTGATTCCCAGGAAACTAAGGGTTATCCTATGCAATTCCTTTTTTCATCAGAGTAGAAAGTTAAGTCCATTGTCAAGAGATGTCTCATTGAATCTTATTCACTGGTTACAAGTAGCACACGTTGGTTGGGATATAAAAACACGCGGCGTTCTGTTACTTGTGTACACGTCATTACTTCATGTCTCATATTATGTGGAAGATCGCGTTCCTCTTATTATTATGTTATTGCAGATCTGCCTCATCCTCATTAGAAGTTGTCAATGATGAGGAATTGACGAACTTAATTAGAGGAGAGAAATATGTTGTTGTTCTCTTCAGTAAGTATTGTTATGTTCAAGTGAACCAGTGCTAATTGATTATTTCTGCACTATAAACTGTAGTTTTCATATTTATTATCATCATTGTTATTAACTCTAAAAGCAAAAGATGACTGCGATGCTTGCGACAATTTGGAAAATGAGCTGATTGGATTAAGAGAAGATTTGGTGGATTCTTTGAACGCATGGGTTGTAAAGTCTGTAAATAGCCCCCTTGTGCGATTGTACAACCCTAATAAAGAGCCAGCACTTGTGTTTTTTAGACATGGTGTACCGTTGCTGTACGATGGTATGTGTTGCAACTCACTAGCTTCATTTCTTTTCTTTATAAATTGTATTGATCTTATAATTAACTGATTATTAGGCCCTGTCAACGATGAAGAAATAATGTACAACTTATTCTCCAACAAAGAGCCGGTTGTCAAAGAATTGTGGGATGACAACTTTGAACATCTTACACAGGTTGCAACAGGGGCAACTACCGGCGACTGGTTTGTGATGTTGTAAGTAAAATTTGCATATAAATTATAGTTTTCCTTCAGTATTATGGGTATTGTTTGTAGGAAACCTTTTTTTAACTGTACTGAGTCTTACACATTGAATGGAAACTAACATATGGAAGATATGATTGAAATTGAATTCTCTTTTGTGTTCTTATTGAAATTTTGGATTGGATGGTATTCATGAAATTAATCTGATATTTATTCACGAAATTAATTTTGTACAATTGAATTTAAAAATCATAATTATCATCAGGTGAGCAAATAAAAATATACTTATTCATGTTATTTGCTTTAGGTTGCTAGTTATCATCATAATATCCTTTTTATAGTATAACTTATAGAATTTAGAACACACTCTCTGTTCACATTCTGCCATTATTTCATGGTCCTGGTCTATCTCCAATTTATCAATTTTGTCTTATCATTTTACTCTATGGCATTCATTGATCAAATCCAATTTTGCAAAGTAAATAAAATATTTTCTAAGATATGGAAAATATTCTATCTTATGGTTTTAAAATAAATTAATTGTGACATAGTGACCTGACACTGACCAGTTAATATTCCTTGACAAGTTAATTAGACTATATATTTAATTAATTTTATTAACTGGTCTTGTGAATAAATTTTAATGAAGCCTATGACATCTCCTCTGCTTAAATATCTAAATTTATTTGACAGTGCATAGCCATAGAAATCATATTGTGCTGAATATGAATCTAAAATTTCCTATGGCTTATAATTAGTCATAATATGTTGTATAGTCATAATATATTAGTCATAATATTATGTCAATAATATTATGTCAATAATATTATGTCAATAATATTATGTCAATAATATGTCATAATAGTCATATATATATATATATATATATATATATATATATATATATATATATATGACTATTATGACATATTATTGACATAATATTATTGACATAATATTATGACTAATACATTATGACTATACAACATATATATATATATATATATATATATATATATATATATATATATATATATATATATATATATATAGGTTAATCTTCGTACACATTGCTAAAGATGAACTAAACGAAATTATCGGAGTGCATATATACATTGACATCGTCTTCCCATGAATTTCTTATGGCAGAATTATTCCTGCCTCGGCGTTGAACCAAGTACATCCTACAAAAAATACTTATATTATTCGCTTGAGTAAGATTGTCTTTATAGATATTCCAAAGTTCAAATGGAGATACATTAAGGATGTGCCTCAAAATGAGTCCTTAATTCCCTATGCATTTCTTATGAACATATAGTAAACGCCCCCTAGAATCGAACCAACAACCATTCACGACATATCTACAGAGGCTTTATGTAGAAATACGGCTTTACGATGCATGTGTGAAATTTAAAACTTCTACACCAACAGAAAGTGCTCTTTAATCCTTTTGAAAATCTAGCCCATGCATTTCTTATGGGGAAATTCAAGATTACAGGTCACTCTACAATCGAACCAATGGCACATAGACAACTGTTGATTCTTTTCTTTGTAGAGTATTCATATTAGTGTTTATAAGTGTTAAAAGATTGATTGATCTTTATGAAAAATTATATAGATATGATTTTTTAAATTGAGTTAATTTAAATTGAAAATATTTCACCTCCTGGAATCAAACCAATGACCAAACGTAGATCAACTCTAACATTTTTTATGTAGAAATGTAAAATATATATAGCCACATGAAATTTTATATTTCTAAGTGCCTGTGAAGTATTTTTTAAAAATTGTCAGAAATCGACCCCATGCATTCTTACAGGGGAAATTCGATTTTTGGAGTCTCCTAGAATGGAACCTATGGTTGGTAGACTGGGTTTCAGATTTCAGGTGAGATTTAGTGGGCCATCACGCAAAAAAATCAGCAACTTCATGGCTCCAGCGGTTTAGGCCTGACATATATCCCCCTGAAGTGTCTATATGTAATAGATGATTTTTATAATTATTTAAGAAACATTCTACTAATGCTTTTTATAAACCTCATAACTCCAATTAGTTATAGTGCTGATTGTGTTGAAAGCCAGAGACTTCAAGCTAGGTGGGAAGCAGTTGGAGCAAGACTGAAGGCAAGGCTCAATGTTGCTAGAGTAGATAAGAAATCAAAAGGCGCTGCAACTGGAAGGAGATTCAATATCCGTCAGACCCCTACGTTTGTTTTGTGAGTATTTAGAAGTCTAGCCTATCAAAAATCATATTAATATTTGGATATATATTGGATAGAATTCTGAAATTAGAAAATCAATAATTACTCTCTAGATACTTCTGCATTCCAAACTTAATCATTAATTCTTGCTGGTTTCATTTTACTCAAAAACTAAATTTTCTTAAGAATAATTGATTCAAATTTCTTTAGGAAAGTTATTTTACTTGTTTTCTACTCCTAATTTGCAATAGTATCATAAATTGTTTCACTATCTATTATTTATAAGATACTAAGATAAAGGGACCTTTGTCTCAAGTCATTCTGAATAACCAATGTAATTTGGAAATAAAGAGTGTGTTATTAATAAATAAAGGAGGTGAGGTATTGGTGATAACTGAGATATGAAGTGTAATCACTTTTTAATATGTTATTAATTTAATGGTCACATTTTCATCATTCATTAATATACTCATGGTTCAATAGCTTCATTTTACTTTTGAACAGATTCCGCTTAGGTAAAATGTATCGATACAATCTCCCAAAATACGACGTTGCATCTTTGGCTGCATTTGCTGTTGACTGGTACAAAAATGCCAGAGCTGAGCCTGTTCCTGTACCAAAAAGTCCATTGTGAGTATTCTTGTGAAGCTCTTGAATATGTTTTCAATTAAAGAAATAATTATGAGCATTTTCAAGGATAGTTTATGATACAACCATTACTTCCTACTAAGCTTTCTTGAGATAATTATTGTAATATAGAAATTTAAAAAAAAATAATTATGTCCATTTCTTTATATTTTTATGAGTCTGAGCACAATTTTTGTAATTTTATAAACTGCATGATTTATTAGAATTTAACAGAACCCATCTCTGACCAGTTGAAGAATATATGGCTGTTCTAAGAATGTATCTATTATCATTATATTTCTCCTTAAGCTCTGGAACTAAACCCACTCTCTACTTAAGTTTAGGTATTTGGTAGTAAATAAAGTATTTTAATCAACAATATTTTGACTTTTATTATAGATATTTTCTTTTGATGGTCCAAAGTATTACAGATTATTAATTCCTATTACAGTTGTGAATTACAATAATTTTCAATATAAAATTTCAATGATAAATTAAAATTTTTCTTGACTAGTCTGCAAAATCCATTAATACTCAAGGTAAAAAGATATTCTTTGCTCTCAATTTTTCATGTTCAAGGAAGCAGCACTTATGGCACCTTTTGTTGGAGTTTTTCATGATCAATAACAAAGATTGTATGAAATCTTTACATAGTATCCTTAAAATTACCATTAACAATAAAATATTCAATTTGCTTTCCTAAATAGGTACTTGTTGATGTAAATCAGGACAAAATTAATTCAGTATTCCAATGAATCCTAATCCTATTTAATAAATAACATAATTGAGTACCAGTAATTTTAGATTATAAATATGTATGTACATTTTTATCACATTTTTTTATTTTTCTTTCAAGTGATGACTTTGTTCAAATGATAGCAGATTATCTTCGTGATAATCCTTTGATTTGGCAAGCTAGTGGTGCTTGTATGGTGATAATTCTACTTATTGTGGGAGCAACAAAACTCCTTAAAAAATCTCCTGAGAAGAAACGTGGTTCGTCCTCAAAAAAGTCAAAGTGAAATTTTACATTATAGCCTGAGTGATTACAGCAATTTGCAGCAGAGGTGAACACTTAATGTGGTGGTGTTTATCAGTATCATCTTCACCAAAGAAAACCTACCATCCAAAATTTCATCCCAGTCCTTGAAATGATTTGATAGGAATATTTTTCTATGCTAAAGCAAGAAGTGTTAAGGATACATAGCTCAATACAAGATATAACATTCCAATGCTTTAAATAACATTTTTTTACTATTTTCTTTATAAATTTTGTGAGTTTAAAGCAAGGCCAATAAGTTCTGTAAAGTAGTATCAAAGGAAAACTGTCTGTACTTCTGATGAACTGAAATAAATGTTTTCTATCTGTTGTTCTATACATTGAAAATTATATTTCATCTACATGAAAATTTAGCCTAAGGATGGTTTTGGGATCTGCTAGGTTGTCCTTTAAACCTTTCTCGTATTTTTCCCTTACAATACTAAATTGCATGACATTTTTTGGTTTCTCATTTATCCAGAATTTATCAAATTCGAAAAACAAGTACGAGTACATGATGTGAAACAACTTCAAAGACGGTATACCATTGCAGGCGTTATACATGTGAGTTTTTGCAGTTCCATTCCTCAACAAGTAATACGCCATGCTCGTAATATTTATTCCAACTATTGCATATACAAATCCATAATTGGGATGTCTGGAATGTGATAAAACATGCCTGGCAGCCTTCGGATATTCTCGTGCAAAAAATATCAAGTTCTCCAATCCTAAGAGTCCCATCCCACGAAAATCGGTAGTGGGATCGTCCCCTTGAAATCCTATCTCCTGCCACTGTTTGGAGATTCTTGCTTCTAACTGTTCTTCAGGCTTTAGCAGACTCCACAATGATAAAAGTTTCTCTTCGTGATCGGGATTTGAAGAATCGTATGATGTCTTGCGAAGATTTTCAACCTCTTGTAGGAGTTGCCGATATCCCCATATCTGCTGCACACAAGCACCGAAAGACTTCGTGAACTGACTATGAATATGAAGGTCGATACTTTTCACTCTACACACGGTGTAAACTGCGTAATGAATAATACTTCTTCCATTGGCATCTAATTTACCAGATTCACTAGCTTGATTTAAGTCAGATAAAAGTTTTTTGATGTCTGCACACCGTGAATTCTCCAAAGAGTACTCAACATCAAGAGTTCTCTGGGCACCACTTGGTACACCGTAGCAAATTCTCTGTAGCTCACATAGTTTAGTAGTTCGTCGTAGAAACCACTTAACTAGCGGTCGCAGGTACCAGTATAAAAATGACCACGCCAACTGCAGCATTGCGGTTCTCTAAACTAACAGCACTACAATGGAATATTTTCTCTGCATCACCACTAATTCATGCAACGTATGCAGAACTAACAAAAAAGTTAATTATACTTTAATTGATGCTAAGTAATACACATGACTCTATCTTTGATATTAATCATTTCATTAGCTGCGAATATGAGAATTTAAACCACAAATTTACTGCGGAAAACCATTCAGAACTTAAGGTCATTATTCTGGTCATAACTTCGTCGTTTTCTTCCGTAGAGGGAGTTAATAATACCACACTTAATAAGAATTTCGTGCTTCAGTTTTCTTCATCCAGCTGAAAGCGTAAGGCCGCATAGCTAGAGTTTTATACGTAACGTACGTGTCCGCGTAGAAGCCACGTTTGTTGACTACCGAGATATTTAAAGTAGCTCAAGATGTTGCAAAGTTGGTTTGACGATGTTAAGCGGATGAATAAGCGGCAGGTAAGTTCGCTTTGTTACGCCTGCAAAATGCGATATTTTATTTTAAAGTTTGATCGTAAGTTGACTAGATACATATTGCGGTAACAATGGTAGAGGTAATGAATTAATGCTTCACAATAAAAATATTTAATATCTCAGTGAATTGTTCAGAATAGTAAGAAAGTCACGAAATATTTCATCACCCTCATTTCGGATACGTATAGTACCTGAATTTTCTTCTTGGATGTTGAAATCATCGAAACATCTTTCATTTTAATTCTGCATTAAAATGTTTGTTTAATATAGAATCTCTTATTTTTCCAGTTTCTATATCAACTGCTCAGCTTTGGTATGATCGTATCTTCAGCATTAATGATTTGGAAAGGTTTAATGGTAGTCACTGGCAGCGAAAGTCCAATTGTTGTTGTTCTCAGGTAAGAAGCTAAAAAAATTAATAATATTTTAATTTCTGTTCAATGCTTTATACAGTATGCGCTTTGAAATCAAATGTATTGGTTATATAAGGATTGTACTGATGGGTGTACTAGTAATGCTTAATAGCGTCAGAGTAGAATAGCAAGAGAACCAGTTTTGGAGTGAAGAAAATTATTAGTCTAATATTTTATGGCGGTAAAGGAAAAATTACTTTTATGGTAAATTTCGTGCTACTTAGCGGCTTTGGTTGAGCGGAACTTTGATTTCTTGTATTAATTTGTATGCTAGTGTTAGAACAACCTTTCGCTGATTTAGTGCAAAATTTTAAGTGTTGAGTAGTTGCAGTGAGAGAGGATTTCATATACGTACATATATATAGGGTCTCAAATAATTTAATAGTATTACTAGAATTAATCTAAGAAGTATTAACAAAGGCCATTTTATGATTCATCGAACTCCTACCGGAGGTCATCTTTGTGTTTAATGATGTTATTACTATAGCCTTTTTATTGAGGCGATAGAATTTTCTACCATTTATTATAAGAATTTTTTCATCTCTTTAGTGGAAGTATGGAACCAGCATTCCACAGAGGTGATCTGTTATTTCTGACAAATTATCAGGAAGATCCTGTTCGTGTTGGTGAAATTGTTGTTTTCAAAGTTGAGGGCCGGGATATACCAATAGTGCACCGTGTCCTAAAACTGCATGAAAAGTGAGTATATATTTTTGGTTGATCTTTAAATTAAATTTACTCTAAAATTTAATTAACGTTGATTGTAACATCCAACACCCTATAGATATTGCTTTGATTATTTAAATTCCTACTTCTTAATGTGAATTTTCAGGGAAAATGGAACTGTCAAGTTCTTGACAAAAGGTGATAATAATAGTGTGGATGATCGAGGACTGTATGCTCCAGGACAGTTATGGCTAACAAAGCAAGATGTTGTGGGGCGTGCACGAGGTTTTTTACCCCATGTTGGCATGGTTACTATTTATATGAATGAATACCCAAAATTTAAGGTCAGTAAATTTTTTCCTTTACTCAGTAACTATTAGCTATGAAGAAATCAGTTTTTATAGTTTATCTCTGAAACCCATTTTCTTGACAAATAAATTTTGTTGAAGATAAAATAGCTTATTAATTTCAGAATTTGGCTACAGTTTGTATTTTATTTATTTATTGTATATTATTTTTTTATTTATTTATGTATTGAATATGCCTCCTATGTCATAGATACAGATGTAAATTACACATTTACAAATCTCTCTGATTGTGTATGAATGTTTACTAGCAATAAATTGTGGTCATAAGACAACAGAAGTTAATTTTGCGAGATTCAACCATTAGAAATTATCTTATTTTCAGATTATTTTTGGAAAGTAAAATTGCCTATTTCCCTAGGGAATAAAATTAGTTATCATTACACATTTATGTAAACAAAAATTTGTGAAAATGTTCATAATTTACTTCGAATGGTGAAATTGGGATATTTTAAATTGCTTAAACAGCAGTAATACATCAGTCTCTGTCAAGGGTACACTGCCATAGGCATATATAGTAATTCAGCTACTTAGTGAGTTCTAAATATCTTGGTTTCAAATGTCTAATAATACTTTATTTTTGAAATTTCTATTTTCCAGTTTGCTGTCCTGGCATGCCTTGGTTTATATGTTTTAGTCCATCGAGAATAGTGCACATTATGTAAAAAAAAATCACGAAGAAAATAGCATGGTGATGCGTGTGTGTGTAACAGACAAATGTTTTGCAGGTGTAATGAATGTGTATGGGAAAGGTTAACATTTTTGTTGATGTTCTCAGTGCTGAGACACTGTTAATGAAGGACTTTATCATGGAATGATGTCCTGTTTCCTTAAAACTTTGAGTTGGATAAAAGCTGACTTTTGGAATTCTTGTCCATTCTTTCCTCACCTTATTTCTGTGGATAGAAGAAGTTGAGCTTAGATAGGATGGTGGAGCCTTGAAATTAATTATTACTTGGAAGGAAGTGGTGGTGGAGGGGTCTGAAGTGATTGTAAACAGTGAATGCACACTTTGGATGTGTTAATCTTGTGCCTAATTGCACATTTACTCTAAAATAAATAGCTCTAAATGTTGACATGTCGGTAGACCTGTTGAGTAAAAAGCTATGACTTAAGGTTTGATCAATATACTTTGGCTTCATAGTTGCCTCTTTTTGGGGTCAAACTTTTTACCTAAAACATTTGACATGAAATCAGGTAATCAAATGCCACTTTTTACTTCCTGATCCTTGGCATTAACTTCAATTATTGGAGAAACTCAGTTGTTTGAAGATTGTCTTTAGAATTTACATAATTTAGGAGTTTGTCATGGTGATTTTTTTTACTTAAATGCTATTAAAATTCAAATCAAATGGACATATTATAATTTTTATTTCTTCCATGAAGATGCTTCAAGGTAGTTTCTACATGTTTTAGTCATCCTAGCTCTATTTTCATCAAGTTTTCATGTGATTCAGATTATATGTCTATGAAGCAAGAATATTTAGTTATGTGAAATTTCACTTAGTTAAGACCAAATTTCTCAAATTAATCTTTTGTGTTATTCATTCCTCAATTTGTCTTCAATCCTTATTTCTTCTCATTCCGAACATATGATTTATAAACATGTATTTTAGGAAATTTTTTTCATGAAGTAAGAATGGATGTGCAACTCAAAATTTTCTCATGTCTATGAAATCAAATTTTCTAATCATGATTCTCCTGGGAAATTCCTTATTACTATATGTTTATTAAGTTCATTTTATGTTTGAAAAAATTAATTATCTCTGTGAATTAACTACACAGCCTCAAAGTTTTATCCTTTAAGGTTTTGCTTGCTGCTTGAAGACTAAGGTAATTTCTGATTGTTATGATGTCTATTAAATGACTGCCACAAACATTCTTAGACAAGCCATATACTATGATGAATGAAATTGGAACAGAAATAATGTGTCTAACTTCACATTAAAACTTTTAGAAAAGTTACAATTATTTTAACAGAGAAAGTGTCAAGGGGCCTTCCTAGATAGTTGTGAAACTCAGGGATGAAAATTACTGTTTGACCTGGTGTAATGTAAAAAATATTTTTCATCAAGTTCAAATTTTCAGTTGCATTTTCAGGATTCATTGTTAATATGCAAATTTGGTCTTAATTTAATAAATTGAAACATTGTATTTTAGTTGTCCATTCTATACCTATTGGCCAACTATGCATTACCTCTGCAATTAACATGGATTAAACAGTGGATAGGTAACCCGTTAAGTTATTGTCAAATAAAATATTATGAAATAATTGGAAACAGTTATTTGAAAAATAAATTATTTGATGGAGGTATTTTTGACAAAATAAAGCCAATTCTAATTCATGTGCCCAGAAAAATAAATATCATAAATAACAGTAAAAGCTGTCTTTTGAATTTCCTTACAATATGAAATTATACCAGTAAGTAATTGATGCTTGAATAAAAGTTTTTCTTTTTTTTATTTGTGGAAGGAGTTAATTTTCAATGACTAGAAAAGTTAAGATTTATTCTCTGAGAATGTGCTGAATTAAATATTTAGAAACATGCTTCATCTGGTAAGTGAATGATCTTGTTCAAGGTAAGAATGCAAAGTACAACTCATGCGATTACATTAATAAGTCATCTTGTATCTGATGAGTTTGCTTTCTAGAACTCTTAATCTCTATTTAGAGAAATTCATAGGCTTCTTTTAATATCAGCTGTCTCTGGTTCTACCATTTACTTCAAAGTGATTTTGAAATGTATTTTTATGTCATACAGGATTTTTCAGCTGTCAAAATGATAGAACACACAAAGAAGAAAGAACAAAAGAATATTCAGAATAGATTTTTCATATAATAGAATGATCATTCTTATGTCAACATCATTCAATCATCATTCTAAAATATAGTGAAATTTTTGAGAGAAGAAGATGGCCAATAACATCCTAATTATATTGGGTTGTTCAAAAAGTTTCTACCAATTTTCAAGTAAAATGGAGGAAAATATAAAGAATGATAATTACCAAGTGTAGTCTATAATGTAATTACTATTTTGTTTAACAAGTTTCCATCTTTTTGGAATTTTCATAGTACCAGTTCCATAAAACTTCTAAGGCTTATTGCCAAATAACTGGTCCAGATACTTTTTGCAGTTTGATAGAGAATTAAAATTGTGTCAAATTTTGTTATCATTAAGGGGAATTTGGGGGGAACAAAACAGATGATTGTCTGGGGGGCTAAATCAAGGCTATATGGAGGATGTGGTATAACTTCTAATGCAACGGTTAATATTTTTTTCTGTTTGCCCAAAGATATGTGAGGTATAGTGTAATAATAGTGGAAAACAAACAATACCTCTCAACTTCATCAACTCAGGTCAATTATAGTCAATTGCTCCCTTTAATTTTTCTAACTGATTACATTATTTCACAGAGTATTGTTTAGTTTTTAGGCAATAGGTCGTAGAAAAAAATTCCACTTGCAATGGAACATGACTTTTTGGGCATGAGTATTGGTCTTTAAAATGGTTTGCAGTAACTCATTGGCTGGTTACGATCTTCAACACCCAATTCACCCTGCTGGAATGTCACAAACAGTTTCACCCTTCGTTCACTTACTGCATTGTTTCCACATTCAGTAAATATATTGTTTGTGGTTTGAGCTGCATTCTTGCCTTTGTGGAAAAAGCAAATGATCTTACTTGTTTTACATGGCTATTAGGGTACTTTAGGGAAAGACTTAGGTCATAGTTGATACTGATAGGAAATAAACACTCAGGAAAATTCTCCTTCTCAAAATAAATTATGCCTTATTGAGTTAAAAAGGACTCAACCTTCAAAGCAGGTTAAGAGCAGTGTAGAAGAAAATGGAATAAACTCTCCAAACAACTTGATAAAATATAAGGATTTTGGAGCAAATCTGCTAAGGGTATGAAGATAATCCATCCATTGTACCCCTATTAAGGAATTAATATTTTTCTTTATTCATGGTTTACGTCCTACTCTTAATTTAGAAATTTTTATGTATCTTTACCTATGAATTCCAATTTCTTAATAAAATTTTTCAAAATACTTCTCACCCTTCTATCTATAATACTATTGTAAGTGCATCTAATTTGATTTAATTTATGATGACTAATCCATCCAAGATTTTTTAAAATTTTTGTAACATAGTGTGTTTTACTGAATCTGATCTCTGCTTATTAAGCTGCTTTCCCCTGAACTTTTTCTAGATTTTTAATATTGCATTCCACAGAAATATCCTACATGGTCATTACATGTTCTAGTTTTACTTTTATTTTTTAAATTCCACATTGCATAATTTGATATCCTGTAAACTTCAGTTATATTTATTATATCTAGTTATTTATAGAAACTTTGTGTACTTCATGAAGCCTTCATGAAATCTCTTTTTGATCATAGGAGTAAAAGTTTGCTTGTTTACAACGAGCAAGCAGTTTTTGTTTCTTTTGTTTTTTAATTATAGGTTATTACAAATTTTATTATGGTCACTTGCTAGGTCAGTCTTTAATGAATAAAGTTCAATTTACCATGTATTTCTTACGAAAGCATTTTTCCCATCAGGGCACCGAACTAAGGGCAAATAATACCCAAATTGTTCATCTATTGCATAAGTATCATGATTTTTTTAAACTCTTCATATTTCAAGGTAAAATATTAACTGGAAGTGCCTCAAAACGAGTTCTTATTTTTCCATGTATAACTTATTGAGAAAATTTTATGTCCCCTAGAACCAAACTCAAAACCCATTGTGGAGAAATCTTTTTTTGGAAAAAGATACTCATAATTGCCATTGTTTTGAAAGGTAACAGCCTTGCATCTCTGTTAAGTATCTAAAAATAACTATTCAAATGTGCCTCCCATGTATTTTAAATGGGGGAGTTTCAGATGAGCCCGGCATGGAACCAATGACCATCAGCAGAAAATGGATAACAGAAATAGATAGAAGAGAAGCATATAGATCTATGAAATTTGAAACTTCTAGGTAATCGGGAAGTATATTTAAAAACTATTTAAAATTGGGTCAATGATTTCTTAACAGAGAAGTCTGAATTCAGGGCCTCCTACAATTGAACCCGTGATAGGTAATGTCAGTTTCTAATTTTTCCCAGGTAAGATGGAGTGGGATATTGCCCAAATATAAATATCCCCAAGCCCATGGCCCCTCTATTGGCTGGTATATAATAGGTCTACCGGAAAATTCTGTCCGTTTTTAGAATGAAACAAAAGAATAGATTTTTCGTACTTTAAATAAATTTTTTTGAATAATTTAATTGCCATCATAATCTATGACTTCTCTGCAGCATGATAGCATTTTGTATGTCCCATTTTTAAAGAATGTCTTATCTCTAGAGGCCAAAAATCCGTTCCGATTACAATGTTTCAACAATTAAGCTCATAAACATTAAGCACATTTTTGGCTCTCTCTTTTGATCGCTTACAATATATACACATTTTCGTCTTAGATGAATAAAACGAAGACCATTCTCGTTAGTATTAAGTGAGACGCATTCGCATACCAATGGTTTTTGTTTGTCCTCACATAATTTCTTGCAGGGCAAACAATTCAAGAAAGAAGAAGAAATCAGACAAACACTGGTTAAATTTTTGGATATATATATATATAATAGATATGTCTGTCTTCCTTCATTAAAAAGTTTTGTAAAATTTTAAGTACTTCAATAGGTTTTCCAAACATTTCCCATCCTCCCTCTTTAAGTGCTATTATTTTGAATCTAAGGCTTTATCTTAGCAGCAAGTAAGTTGGATGTAAGCCTTGGACAAACTCAGATTGAAAGAATTATGCTGCTCTATATAAAAATCAAAATTATAGTGATTTAATTTCTGAAATATTTGACCTTTTGTCATTTATATTTCTATTTATTAATATTTTTGGAGAGTAACACGTTAAAAAATGGAGTTTGTAGTGTTATTTCTTTTTCTGAATTTTATAATTAGAAATCAGTCACTCCTAATAAGAATCTCAACATATTGCAATTTTTTACTTTCTCACAAAAATAAAGAACTGATAAATACTATTGAATAATTAAAGGAAATTTATATAAAATTATTGATAATGGCTAACTTTATTTTCAAAGATTTTTACCCTTCTTCTTGAATGTATGAACTACATACATCTTGAATTTAAAATTCAGTGAAGTGAATATTATTGAGGTAAAATTCTTATAATAACTTTATTCTAGTCTATATAGCTGTGTTGAATATATGGTGTGTGCCTTTTAAACATAATGTAATAGGAATATAATTATTTAAATATAACTCTCCAGAGAAGGTATTTTCATTAAAGATATGCTTATTTAAAATAAAATTATTTTGGGGAAATATACAGTTTATTATTCATAGAAGGATTAAACACACACTTCCTTTCATTTTAAAATTCTGTTCTCATAAGCAACATTTACTGCTAAGATTGAAATTGCTGATTTAGAGAACCAATGCTATGATATCTCGAAAATTACTTTTGCATTGATTCTAAGAATTATGTAAAACTGAATCAATATGAACTGAATCATTATGACTTTGTGGATAGCCATAATAATAATTGACAGACTTAATAATTTTCTGCTGATTTATTTTTATGACCAGTTTCATAAGGAGCTGGAGCTCCTTCTAGGGAAAGTTAGTATGCCAAATCAGCCAGTCTTTTGCCCTAAAATACCCTGTAATACCCATGAATTAGTTTCTTTCGGCATAATAATACTGATCTACTGGTTTATATTATGAAGTAATGGGGCTCATTAAATACATTTAAGGGGAATAAATGGTTTAAATGTTGTGCCTTTTATTTATATATTTGCTTGGGATTCAAAAGCAACCAAGAGTCCAGTTACTTCAAGCCATGAACAATAAATTTTAAAAAATAATGTAATTAACTAAAAATTAACATAAAAATATCAAAAAATAACAGAAGAGAAACCAACAAAAGACGAGTCTGGTGAAAGATGTGGGATATGGGGATTAACTAATAGAATAAAGGAGAGAATTGATTGAGGAAAAATTTTCAAGAAAAAGGTTAAACAAGGAATTAAATTGCTTAGGTATACTGTGTTATAAGGATCTTTGAGATATAAACAGTAGAAAATGAGGTTTGTGAAGAGAGAAGAGTAATGATTGTGGATATGATGGGAAGTGAAAAAGAGAAAAGATTTAATATCATTGAATCACAGTCTATTAAATTTTCCAAGATAGAATCATTATATATAGAATTATGTATATATAGAATTAGAAGGAAAAATGAAGAGAAGAATGCCAGGAGAGGAAAAAATGCTAACAGAGGTGGGGGAATGGAGAGTGTGCAGATGAACAATGGAAGATAAGTAGTAAAGAGGATATTTTAGATTTTTTAAAGCTGCAGGAAAAATGGTTGACCAAATCTGTTTAGAGTATTAAATGAATGTGAGAATGCAGTTTGTGAAAATTGATTTGAGGGTGAAAGGATTCTTAATTTCAATGAATCAGAAGTGTACTATGGTAAGTCCCATGGACATGGAAATGACCCAGTTCACATGATCACAGGAATATGATTGGGATCACTCACAAGTTCTTATGAGAAGAAAATCTTTTGATATTCTATTGCCAATATGTGATGTAATGGATGTTGACATTTTTTAGTAGGAGAGGTAATTATTGAAGATTTAAGAGTGATGTAAATTATAATACAGTACATCTCTCTTAAGGAAATATTAATATTCATTAATTATTTGTGAAATACAAGTAGATAATTATTTTTGTTATTATATGACTTAATTCCTTTCTTTATATCAGAGAAGTTATCTTAAATTCTGTATAATAAATTTAGTACATTCTATTAATATTTTTTTTCAGTCTTGATGTATGGATGATCTCAGTAAAATAATCTCTAGTAAAATAATAAAATCTCAGTAAGAAATAGGAGCACAAAAATGTACTAATGGGGAATGAAGCACTAATGAAGATAAAATGATAAGGTCTTTTGGTACAATTATAATCAATCAATATGGGTATGAGGGAATTTTTAGTATGGGATTTAAGATAGTTTGAATTTATACAAATAATTATCTATTCCAGGAAAATAATATGGAGAAGAATTCAAGGTATATAAAGGCATATATTTGGGAAAAATACTTATTGTTCCATAATATTTAAGAATACATTATTTTTAAAGCTAGAAAGGATAATTTCCTTATTATAGTTTTCAATATCATAATACCTTGAACTATGAGCTGTTGACTTGTCTGAGTAACTTTGTTACTGGGACAGCATATCTGTTGTGGAACTGTGGGCGAATAGACACAATATAAGAAGTATGTTTGTCCATGGTATGTTTTCTTTCATCAGTATGCAATTTTCAAAACAGCAAATTCTGAATAAAATTTTAAGTTCAAATTAATGTATTCATATAAATACTTGAGATAGTTAAACTGAACCTTTCTTTCTTATATCAATCATTTTTATTATCATTTTTCATTATCTATAGTACTATAATGATATAAAGAAAATTAAGTATAGGGATACAGACATTCAAATGGTATGTATGAATAAATATATGGAGTATGATATGAATATGAATTATTATGTTATTTAATTGTTGATATTTCAGCAATCCCTATCTCCTTTACATTTTTCCTATATATATATATATATATATATATATATATATATATATATATATATATATATATATATATATATATATATATATATATATATATATATATATATATATAGTTTATTAAAATTTCTTGTTATTTATTTTGATATGAAATTTTAGTTGATGAATTATAATTGATAAAATTTGTGGTTCCAATAATAGTTCTTTTTGACTAAATAGGGAAAAATCTAAATTTTTATAATTTATCTTAAGTCCATTTTAATAGAAAAATATTCCATAAGGATTAGAATCAATTCATTATATAAATCTTCACTGTTATGTGCAAATTTATTTATCAGCACATGGTATTTTTATTTAAAATATGATCTAGAATAAATATTATTAAAAATTTCACAAAATATTACTTCATTGTGTAAATCATTTTCATTTTACTCATTATTTACTATTTCTGTGCAATTCAATTAGTTCTGCAACAGCATTCTGCTAATGAAACAGAAGTGTATTCCAATTTCTTTTTTCCAATGTTTTTTATTGCTATTGGGAATAAATTATACTCTTTGATGCCAAACTTGGAACAGTTATGATTATAGTAGCCTATAAACTGTTCAATGAGGAGATCTTCCTAATTCTTAATATCTCTCAATAATTCTTCAGAATTTTAATGTGCTGCTTATGGTATTTGATAGTTATGGTTATTAATGAATTAATTATCATATAAAAGATTGATAATTTAAATTAAATATAATAACTTTTTCAAGATATACTGAGAGTATGATGGTCTATAAAATCAGTATTTATTCAAATTTTTCAGATCCAGCTACACTGGTTTCCTACTTTACATTTCTATCTTCCAAATTTATACATTGGAATGAAAACAATTTATTTGAAATTCAGTTTAAATTTTATCGATCTTTTGATTTTCCATTGAAAATGAATACTCTATCTCTAAATTTTGGCTTCAATGTTCAACTAATCAATGTCTAGAATTTAGTAAGTTTTAAGGGTTTTATTCTCATGAGGATGTTTCTCACTAAATTTCACATTGAATATCACAATACCACAATAATTTCCTAGTAGTTGTTGTTTCTTTAGCATGACTATAAAATTAAAGGGAAGTAAGCATGAGTAAAATATGAATACAGTAAGACCACGGTTAACGCGGGGCATACGTTCCAATAACTTCGAGCGGTAAACGAAACAGCGTTAAACGAGGCAACGTAACTCGTACATATGTAAATATATAATGGGGATTAGTGAATAGAACAAAGAATAAGAAAATTTATCAGTTCTTGCCGAATTTATTACAATCAAATAAAATATTACGTTTATATCTTTATACACTTAATAACCTTGATGAGAACAAATAAATTTACTTTGATGCAGGAAAACTACGTTTGAACTGGGATTGCGACTTAGGAGAATACAGTTGGAACCTTTTATCTGGACAGACTAACAAAAGAGCGTTGAAAATATACATAGTATATCTACATATCACCGTCTCTATAAAGTGCACCGCTTTTGGTTGGTGCATGGCCATTTCCTTTGCACACATATACAACAAGTATCAATACTGTGTGCGATTTAGGGAAACACCAATAAAATACTGTAATACTGAAACAGCGTTAAGTGGGGTCTTACTGCATTAAGAAAAGCACAAGCCAAGTAAGCTCATTTCATATATGAATTATTTTCCTTATACTATATGAATGCATTTTTGAAGCAAATGTATGACTCAAAGTTGATACTTCCCTTTGTAAAGCATGATGAATTTCAAAGAGGAAATAAGTTGATTGAGAAAAAGGAACTAAGATGTTAAACTAATTCTGTAAACATTCTCTTTAGAGAAGGAAATTTTTTTCCGTCCTATTATATGAAATTCCGCTCTTTTCTTCAGCGCTTGCAATTTTTAATTCTCTGTTTCTCATTTTCTCATATCCAAATTCACATTAAATGGTGTAGATATTTTTCAATAATTCTAAATTTCATTTGAGCTATATTAATAAATTTCCTCGCTTGAAAGAGTGTAAATAACGTAAAAATATTTTCAAAAAAAGGTCTGATTCTTCATGAACTAGGTGGGCTAATATTTCTATTGAATGTAGTAATTTACTTTTCCCTGAACTTATTTTTGTTTAATTCAATGACCTTTGTACATTTATAAATAATCATAGTATCTGTTCATTTCCTGAATTTTGTTATAAGCTCGAACTTATAAAATCGGGACATTCTTCAACTGAATATCCCATAGCGCTATTCTCTCCGAACTCTCAAAGCGCGGATCATAGACTTTACAATGAAATTAAGTGAAAGAATCTGCTATAAATGAAGAAACAGTCTACCTCACTAGAAACTTTCCTTTGTCAGAGAGAGCACGCTTCACCGGCCATTATTAATTCCTCGTCGACTCTTAAAACTTCCTCCGGCCTTCGAAGAATAGTCCACGTGCATTTTTAAGGGCGCTAAGAACAAGTATCGAGCCTACTCGATTTTTTTCTCTTCTAATTTTTAATCTGGACAGTTTTGAGGCCACCTATATCGTTTGGGAGAGGCTTTATGTCATAAACACATTTCTTTTATTATTTCTTGGATTGTAAACTATTTGAATATATACCACTAGGTAGCATCTTAGCAGCTCAAATTTATCTTTTAACTTAATAAATAACACTGTCTTTACTAGCAAGTCCTCTTCATAAAATATCTATTCCGATTGCCAAACTGAATTTAGCTTAATCCAAAAATTTTTCTTGGCCGTGTATTACAAATACGTTATTGTTATTCTCTAATTCTTGTACGTAAACATATATATGAGTTGAATCCAATCAACTATTATAGTATAAATTATGAATATAGTCGATTGTCTTTGGAACAAATTATTAAAGCAAGTATTATAAGCTTGCGGAATATTCCCTACTTAAAATAATAAATACGATCTCACATCTTGGCGCAGTACGGTATTAGACAGGGTTCGTTCATAAATAATGAAAAATTTACATTAAAAACAAAGATTAGGTACAAGAAGACATCAGATTCAAATTGATTAGTATTAATTGTAATTAAACTGTTGATGTTTTAAATTTATCTTTGAACATTCTATTTACATCAATGAAAATACTAAAATATGTGCTGAGACTAAGTTTTGATACGTTATCCCATACCTCTAACTATACGTATGTTTTAGGTTGAATGTTATTATGGAATGGAAATATTTCATGAAGTTTGATGAAAATTGTTTCCCTTATTAAATGCACAGCATCTCGAATAAGAATTTCTTTATTTTTAATCGTTTGGATTCAATGTGCAAGATAATGTTATAAGATTGCTGTTGCTTTCATATGAGCTTTTCCTATACATTTACATAAAATACAATATTTAATGAATTATAGACTATTCGAAAATTAACAAACAAGGTACATCATAAATTAGCTAAAGAATGTGTTCTGCATTTATTTCTCGCAGCTTATCGTAGTTATGAGAAGGAAGAAAACAAAAAAGAAGCGTTGTTTCGAGAAGAAAATTCACTACGGAGGTGGAAAGCAGCCGAAGAGTGAGATTTAACTTGAGCTAAAGAAGCGTAGGGCGAGGTACAACATCGAAGGGCAGAACTTTAATACGAGGAGTTGGATTTTGCATCCAGATTGCTACTGAATATGTGATCAGGGTGGGGCGACGTCGCACCTGTACACCAACGAAAAAACAAAAACCGGAGGGAGAGGATGTGAATGGCGGCCGCAAAAGGAGGGAGTGGAGGAAGTAGTGAAACAGCAAGGAAAAAGAGGAGGGAAAATCTGAAGCAAACAGTTACCACGGAAACGAGTCGGAAGTCTCTTATGTGTCTCCCTAGTTGGAGATAAATCTAGACTAGTATCTATCCACAGCTGTAACTCTTCTACTCCTATCTGAAACTATTCTGTTTTCTCTCCCTTTTCCGAAAAAAGAGTAAATGCATACATGCCATGAAACCGATTAGTTCTGGATTTTCTTCCACTACTGCCATCTCCATATCGCAGTGCGTGAGTCGCTAACAAAAGGTGGTATTTTCCGACGAAAAGAGAGTGGAAAATAAAAAGAATTCCCGGAAGGGAAAAGGAGAAAATCCTGCCTCTAATTAGTAATTCAGTTGTTTTTTTCAAATGCGGTCGGAATTCGGTCGTTCTTTTACTCCCGAGTAATTCTCGTCAGAGCGGAAATGAGTAGATTTCCGAATGGCCCTTTCCTTTCTCAAATCGACTGAATTCCCTAACTAGGGATGAAATTGGGATTTGGACTAATAAACGAATTTTGTTTTTCCGCTCGTGTTTCTCTCGCTTGATTAGTGATGTACACTTTTGTCATTTCAGGCTATTTGTCCCTTTGCTAAGAACTCTTAGCCTGCTGCCAATTTTATAAATTGATGCATTCATATTATTATGCGGCAAATAATGAATTTATGAGAGAGAGAAAATTAGCAGAAGGAGCTAGGAAAGCAAAGTATTTCAATCCGTCACTTTCCGATAGACTATTTCATTAGCAAAGATACATAGTCGACTTCTTTGAAGATCTCTAAGACTCAAGTCAGCGATAAAAACACCAGTCCAAGTTCCTGAATTATTTAATGCTCTTTTTTATCACTAAATGGTGTGTGATTCGCTGATGAGGACCTGAAAACAAATGATCGATGCTTTTCATTGAGTTTCACAAAGAGAAACCTTAATGTCACAAATTAGCAATGAATGGGATATATTCTACCATGAAAATCAGTGAAAATTTTTTCTGGCCCAAAAATAAAAATTAAAAATTAAGATGTTAGAATGTTTACAGTCAATAATTACCCATGAGGATGGTACGAGGATGTTTGCGATTTTCTCTTAGCTATAAAATGCTAATGTGAATCTAACAATGTATGAAAATCGTATTCCATGGAAACCACGCACTCGATCCACTATTTATGCTACGGAATCCTTTGCCGACTACTTTCCGATATTCCTGGTTTCAAGCAGCAAGCCGCAAGACCCTCTGCGGGCATCGAGAAGGGCAACGAGAGAGTGGCTGTGGCTGCCCCACTCGGTTACCCAATTAATTAGACCGTCGGGGAGTTTAGGACTTGGGGACTCCAATTTGTTGGTGGTTTCGCTATTAATGAGTCGTCTGGTTCCAAAGCTCCGGGGAAAGGGAAAAATGGATCGGTCAAGCATCAAGCATGGGGGGATCATGGGGAAGTTAATGAAGGTAACCGGAAGATGCTCTCCACATGAGTACACGGGCAGCTATCGAGAAAGAAGTGCTAGGGGTAAAGAAAGATTGAAAAAATTGAAACAGTTTGTCTGAGGTTTGTTGGATATCCAACAGAAATTTAACGGAAAAATTCATTATATTGCAATCAAAACAAGCTTATGGATGATCGGTAATAGCAATGACAGGCTGATTGTCTAAAGGAAAGTCTACGAAAATTAAGAATAAATATACCGAAAAGAGAAAAAAATAGTTCATTCAATTGTCTTCTTAATAGCCTTAAAAGTATATGATAGACCTTTTAATTCAAATTTCAATAATATTATTACCTCTACTTAGTTTCAGTCATATCATTTCTAGCTATCGATAATTGTAATCATCCCGCCTGTAGGTACCTCTCCATATCGAATCCAAAATGTTTACTTTAAGCTAACCCGCAAACATTATCTCTAATTGGTATCCTCGCTTATGATCAGCTTTCATATAGAAATCGTCCCTTATCGACTCTGTTAAATCAAATGAAATCTTTCCTTATCAATCATACTAAATGATTACTTTTTATTTAAATCTTGGAAAGGAATGGGTGCAACATTAAATATAACCAACTTGGTAATATATAATATTTATAAATATTTGGTAATTCTTTTAATTTTCCTTCATAAAGTTTATGGTAATATCTGATGATAGTGACATTTATATATAACGTTAATATTTCAATATAAATTATTGTGATAAGATATACATTGAAATGTAACTCCAATATTGGCTAACAAATATAAATTTAATGAATGAATAACAATTTTATCAATTACTCCTTCATGATGTCCTCCTTTCAAGGTTGAACATTAGAGAACGAAAAACGACATAATTGCGTGCAATGGTTTTATCATACTTAGCAGGCTAGTGCAGAACCTGGGTTAGTGTCCCAGTCATGTTACTAATTCTCATTTCTGTTTAATCTTCGTTACCAAAGTTATCATCATTTATTGAACGAACTCATTATATTAAATTTTCCTTGCTTTTCCTTAATAGTATAATTTTCTCCTTCCTTTAAATTCAAAACGTTTATGAATTCATTTATCTCAAGAGTTAAATGCAACAATACTACTATTAGTACATTATTTTATTTTGACCATAATACGATTCTTTTCATTGTCTCTCAAAACAAAAAAAGAATAATTTAACCTCAAAAACGAGTTGGAAAATCCAATCCAAACTATCCGATATTCCCAGAGTTTTAAGGAATATCCACCATTTCGAGATGGAATCTCATAAATGGATCATGCGACTTCAATATTTGGAAGAAATGGAAATTCAAGGAACGTTTACTTTGCTAACCTTCAGCGGAGTCTCTGAAAGCATTTCTGAGTCATTTCCTATCATTCAGATCCAAATTTCCTAGTTTGAAATCCGATTTTCTCGTATACTCTCGATCGTTACATACCTTTCTTCCTTTTTTGACCCTTCTCATTCCTTCGCCGCCAGTCTTCATCTCCCATTGCTTCAGTTTCCTTATGGTATCTTCGCGCGTGAGACTCATCCATCACTTTAATCGTTCTTACCATTTTGTATTTCAAGACACTCATGTTCCTGTTTATCCCCTCTCTGAATTCTTCAGGTCTGGAAATTGCAATATCGTACAATAATTAACGAACAATGAGTAAATAGGTTTGTTATTGCTACGTCCGAGGAATAAATATTTAATTCATTCCATTCATTGTTTGGAAAAACAATTATACTTATCTAATTACTCTACCAATCTTACTTATTTACTTAATGGCGGTTTACCTTGCGGTATAACAGAGAAAATAAATTAATGTATGATCTGGAATAAATGTTCTACCTGACCTTTTACGTCTCAAAGCTGTGCATCCCTCATTTTCATTTCGGATAAATGCGTAATAAGGATATGTGAGTGGCAAAAAGTTGCAAAACGACTGGAGAACCCAAGCTGATGGTATGCAAACTCACTGCGGTCTAATCGAGTTACAGGAAAAATAACTGATTGATTCAGTCTTCACTAGTTAAGACAAAAAAAGAGTAATAATCATGAGCAGGAAAAACATTATTCACACATCAACGACTTCGAAATGAATATGGTTGCTCTTTTTTTCCAGAAACCAAAACCAGAAATTTTTCTACTACCAACAGTACTTGAATGTATTTGTCCTTATATTAACAAAATATTGATAATTTATAAAAGATATTTAATTTTTCAAATATAATAAAAGTTTGCATAGACTTTGATGCCCGAAAGATAATGCGATAACCTTTGAACTTATTGTTAGTGGAAGATATATATAACTGTAAACTAAAATATTTCTCAATTGTGATATTACTGTTATGGATAAAAATGATAAAATAAGAAGATATAGACAGGCTGTTTTACGTGCACGTGTTACTTTATTTCGCGCCATTTTATTTTCGGGGAATTATCGAAGTTATGGCATGCATTTGACAGGAGAGAGAGGTACAATTACGGAAGATTGATTGGAAGGGAGTAAAGAGATTGCCATCTGATGGCAGATTGCTGAATCAGATAGATGGAGAAAGTTAATATTTCTTCATATTTTCCACGTATTAAAGTCCTACTTCAAATGAAGGAACCTAAAGCAGAGAAAATAGAACTATGAAGGTATCTTGGAAAATATTTTTGTTCATACTAGAAAAAATGCTAAGGATTTTGTATTAAAAAGAACGAGTATGACAAGGACCTATATATGAGGCCTTCAGGTGTGATATTTGGGTGGTTAATTTTTGTTGAACCCCAATTGAAAGTATATTATCTAAAACTACCAGTCCTTAATAGCAACATTATACCCCTTGCCTTTGTAAACGATAATTTTAAGCTAAAGCACATAGAATAAATGGAATTTTCAATATAAGGCACATTTTTATTTTATCACCAGCTAGAAGTTCAACCAGCGGAAATTCAAACGTATTTCATTGATATTTCGTTAGTAATGTAAATAGCCGAGAGTCTTTTCTAAACCGATTGAGAAATCTTTTACTTTGCCCAGAATTGATGGATTGTAGCAATTACTTCCAAAAAATATGTTTTTCATTTTTAATGACGTAATAAATTTAAATAATGAAATAATCGCGCTTTATCGTCGCCACTGTATTCAATATATCGATATATAGATATCAATAAGTACATGAATATTTAGATTTTACTTTTCCCTGTTGGTACAAAAGCGCTCCCGAGGATTTTCCCAAAGCAAATTTCAAAAGGCACGTGGATCGTTATAATGCAGCAAATGGGAGGGAGACATAAAATGGTCGCCCTCTCCAGTATTATTTCGCAGCGAATTTTCGCACAGTAGCTGCATCACGCGTCCCCGTATAATCCTTGTATTTTTGTCTCAACGGCGCTCAAATCATTCGGAAGCTTATCGAGATACTGAAAATCAACGGATATTTAAATTCATATGCGGTGGAACATCGATCAATTTTAACGTCAACGACTCATGTTCACTTAAGGCATTTGTTTGGAGTGTGCATTCCATGGCGGCGGTGGAGCGAAGGTTAACAGTCATTTGTGGAATGGTATTTCGCAACGTGGACAATCCCTCTTATTTATTGCTGGAAATAGGGCGTAGAAAGGTAGTCAAATTGCTGCGAGAACCTGCACTGTCTCTGGAAGTATTCAAAATAGGAACTGAGTTGGAGTATTCGAAGTATTCATATCCACCACACACGACTGCTACTTATCACTCGCCGTTTATCCCAGGGGTGAACTTAATGAGAATAGCAATCGCTACTACAGAATGTAAAGAAATAGTCTAAATATAGTTCTGAATAAAATTTTGCTGCAGAAGCGGCAGAGGCATATTTGCTTGAAGCCTTATTTTTCACGAATAATCAACTATATAATTAATAAGAAGATTTTATCGGTACAGTGGCAGAGTTGGAGTAGCAAATTATTAGCTTAATAATACGTATTATAATTTGACTAACAGTTGAATTAGTCATCTCAATAATAAAATAATTGGACTTGTCTAGTTTCAACGTTGTATAATTATTTTAGGAAGTCTTTCATAGGTAAATCAGTCAACTTCGAGAACTCGAATAAAGAATTAAATAAAAAAATGTTAATTTATCATCACTATTATCTCGAATATGATTTTTTGAGATTCATAGGAGATTATTTGTAAAATGATCATGGGTACCTCATAAAACGGTCCTTTCCGACTCATGTTAAACACTGTGTATCAAATTTATTTGACTATGTGCCGTGATAAAATTTAAGCTAAAAGTTAATACATAGAGAGGAAACAGGAAAACATAGGCAAGTGGTATGGTCCCATTATTGAAGAGAAGTTTTCGATTGGCGAATGAATCGACTCGATCAAGGCGATCAAAAAATGCTTAAGCAGAAAAGGCGGTTGATGAAGGAGGCAAAAAGGGCAAGTATAAATGTGAGAAAAGCGTCAATGGAAAAAAAACGGCCGTCTCTCCGAGATGATATCCAATGCTTAAAAGCCTTCTCTGGTACTCGGTTAGGAAGCAAATGTGATGCGTAGGATCCTCGGACCCGTTCTTATCGCAGAAATGGGCTCTACATTTGATTTTCGTTTTTTCCTCGAGAGCTCGGCTGGTTAACCACGAGGAAGGACCCTTTTACTAGGATGGAGAACAGATAGAGCACAGATTCGCCCTTATCGCTATAGCTGATGAGGAAACTGATGCAAGAAGTCTTACTTGACTCAGAATTATTGATTCTACTTCTAAATTTGACTCTAAAAACCTTTCATTTCACTTCAATAGCATTTATATTGGGCAATGCCTTTAAAATTTAAGGCTATAGAATAAGAAATATGCCTCTGTAATAACATGATTCCAATTGTAAAATGTAAATATCTGCCCTTTAAGATCTTAGAAACTCTCTCATTTTTTTGAAACGCAGCTTATATTTAAATATTGTTTCCAATTATTGAGTATTTTCCCATGCACATAGGCTGTGTTTATTCGTACAAACTGTTTTAGCAGAACATCTTTAATAAATTTAAAGAAATCTAAAAGGACTCTAAAAGTTTATCAATGTACGTATTCATCTATTTCCAATTTATAATTATCTTTCATATGACTATCTGAAAGAAAGAGGCATTAATGCTTTTGTACATTATTCTTAGATATGAGGAACATGACAAACAAATTCTCGGTTTCAAAAATGCAAAAAGCTAGACAATACTCTTGTATTACAATTATAATTAAGGGAAATAATTCATACGTATAATAAAGATATACGGAAAAAATAAGAGAAATTATCCTTCCAACATTCTACGTTAGTATGCATTTCGGGTTTTTCATCTTGAAGCGGATAATGAATAGATTTCACGATGCATACAGTAATATTACATCAGTGTCTCTCTTGCGTACATAAAATCCACCTTGCATCTCTCGCATCCTGCTTTTTTGTTGACACCCTCTTGTGTATTTTTAGTCATGAGAGGGGCGACGTACGTTTCCGTAACGGAAACCCCCCCTCCCTAACCACTACATCCCATTCCCTACTCATCCTCTATATCGAACACCCTTTCCCTCTAGGGAGGGTCATCCTAAAGGATTGAGCTTTCTTATCCTTCATACCCGTGGGACAACCATTTTACCCCATTTCTTCCTACATACGAACTCATTCACCGGACAAGAACTTTTATTCACATCCATCATCCGCGTTTCAATTACAGGCCGTTGGGAGGCGCGCGTGTTGGAGGGAGCACTTTTGTGACATTGGACGCTCTAATACGTGCTTTGCTTTAGAGCATAACGATGTTACTCCAAAACTGTATTTTAAGCCCTCCTCTTATGAATTAAATATTGATAAATTACCAATGTAGAAAATCGTACAACCATCCAGATATCAGATTATCTATCCTTTTCTAGAGCCATTGATCTAGTCCTATTAGGTTTTATTGATAGCGATTCTTGTCCTATCTACTTATAGACTACCTTTCCTTGAATTGTATTATATGTAAATTTATAAACAGACTACACAGAGATAGAAAATACAACACGGGTCGCTTATAGTGAAGTGCTTTATAACCTGTCTTCCCTCAACTTTAAGGTATGCGTTAGATAATATACTTATCTATAACACTAAAACAGCAATCGATCCAAAGAAAACAATAAATATCCCTTCGTATTATTAAAATATAAGCTAACTATAATTCTCATGAATTATCTTTCTGTTTGAAATTCATGGATGAGAATGCCAATTGATAGTGGAAGCCTGTGTACTACGCGTCATTATCCTTTATGCTCCTAACTATCCAGAGGAATGAAAAATCCTTTGCAATAGTTCAAGAGAACTAACATTTGAAATAATGTTACACAGTAAATAAATCCAAAGACGGCTAATAAATAATGAAAAGAAAATTGATTTCAGCCTCTAGCATGGTATTTATCAAAAACTTATTAATGCACAAAAAATCTGCACAAACAATAGTGGATGACGGCCGGTTTCTTGCACTTATACACCTCACCTTTTATTTCCCATTCATCTACATAATTTACGATCAAACATATTTCCCTATCCTTCGCCAGTTTGCTTGATGGCATGCGAACCTGTTCATTTTTCAAAAATTGATGCTTGTAATTGATGATTAGCAATGGACTAGTTTAATCTTAATCGTGTTCGGACGGTTATACCCTTCAATCTGCAGAAAATGAACGAGCGATTCCGTATTATGATTTGAGTTTTCATCCGTATATAAAATTACATAACACTTGGCTGCGAAGTGCTGTCCTCTTTGATGGAATCATCTGCAGCGTACATCACGTTTACCCATACCGTCTACGAATATTCGTCAAAAATGCTTGGATTGCTATTCTCGCCCCAAGAATCGACCAGGTACAAAGATTGGACGCAGCGGAATAAGCATTAAATAGAGAATGATTCGTTAATTCATCCGTTAGTTTTCCGTATTTGATATCCGTAATGCTAAATATTTCCAAATTCTTCTGTTTTACGATCTTTCTTCACCAATGATTCAAATTTTCTATTGGTCTTTTAAAGGCGTGTGAAGATCTGAAGTTCTCCACTCATTGTGAGGCCACACTCTGCTGTATAAGAGTGAGTAAATTCACCAAAATTGATGACTAAACCTTCGTTTTTATGTACATGAATAAGTAATCTCGAAGAGAAATCTTAAGAAAAAGATAAGATTAAATCGGAAAATAACTCGGTGCGCAGTACGTAATAGTCGCTTAATACGAGGAAAAAATATCATAATCAGAGAGAAAAATAAATTCTACGTGATTAAAGTCAAACTGTAAACCTTTCTGGAACCATGCCCGAATGAATAATAACGAGTCTCTCGAAGCACTAATGCAATTCATGGACTTTTATAATTTATTGCTGTCAATAATTCAGATGCACCTATTTATGCCTCGGACATGCAACTCTTGGGTTGGCCGACTGTCCCTCTGGTTGAAAAAGTTAAACGTTTGCGCCCTGCACAGTGTGCAAACTTCTCGGATCGGTAAGGGTTGCCAACTGCGCAGGCTTTTAATACGTAGCATTCTTAATGATGACAGCATTCAAGGTCAATTGCGTTTGACATCTGCAGCCAGGAATGATTTGCACGTGGATAATTCTCATCGAGTAGACAATTGGTTACGTTATCTTCGAATATTCATCTGTGAGAGAGCTCGCGATTTTTCTATCGCGCATTTTCGGGGACACAGTGTGAGTTAGTACATCGCTTCATAGTGATCTGAATGTATTTTGAAGGTTCATTCCCCTTCATTTACGTGTGTTGAGTTTCATTAGATAACGTGCATTCGTAGAATATTGTTCGAGATTTACTTTCGTTCGAGATCTACTAGAGGCATAAATATCATAATCAGAGAGAAAAATAGTTTCTACGTCATTAAAGTCAAACTGTAAACCTTTGAGGCACTATTCACTATGGGTCATTATTGAAATCAAATGGGGGAGCTCCAGAACGAGAAGATGAATGACAATTCCCATTTAGGTAATCAAGTCCGTTGTCACTTATGGACACACGCACATATCCACGTGTATGACTGCGCTTTCCGAGTGGTACATCCTCTACTTACTGAGGAAGAGCTTTTTTCTTATATAAATCCTAAAATAAATCCTAAAATGAATCCTCGGAGAGATGTATGAATAAAATAGATGTAATATAATAAATAACATTAAGTTTGCGTGTTAAGCAATTTTTAAAGATTTAATAATTAAAAAGTTCATGAGATGATAATGTAAAAAATACCGCACCTGAAGACGTGCGTGGGATTATTGGATTGCAATCATGAGATTTAAAGAGCAAAAATAATGCAATAAAAGTAATGGTAATGTATTTATAATTTACAAAATGGCCTCCGGAAGCTCAAAAGAAGTTATACACATCTGTTTCTCTGATAATATGCGAAGGATAGGTGGATGAAGTTGAATAAAATTTCTCGTTTCTTTCCCAATGAAATTTTTTTCTCTTTTGTGCACCATGTCTATTTCTCTTACATTTCTCTTTACCTTGTCACATCTCGATAGGTGTCTTGCAGTCTACTTCTATAAAATTAGAATAAATGTCCCTCCATATTGATGGTGGACTAGTCGAAAAACATCTCTCATTCCCCTCAGACAAAACCAACAATAATCATACGAACTTCAACATCATCGACTTCATATACATCATGTACATCAACTTCGGAACTTTATTTTCACAGAATTAGAACTCTGTGATCCTCATTCAAAGTTTAAAAAAGGCAATGCCACTATCTGTTTTCAAATATAATCTATTCTTATTTCCATTTCTCTCACTCTTCGAAAACTTTTATTTTCTTTACGTCATTTCCATGTCTCATTTCTCTCTTTAGATACTTCAAAGTGACATTGGCAGGAGGGAGTCAAAGGGTTTCATTGGAGGATATTTGCGGGATGCGAACCAATAGAAATGAGACAAGTCTTGGTTACTTCGTTACGAGAAAAGTCGATGGATGATGAGGTTTACTTTATTTGGTTACTTGATCAGGTGAAAATTCGATGGATAGAATGATTTAAAGATCGATCTCAAGAGGGTGAGGATTATTGGCAAGATTGTTTTTCCGACACAAAGATGGAAGGCCAATTGTTAGGGAAAAGTGGTCAATATTAGGAGTGAAACCGATCAAACAATGTCTCTCCTCCGCCCATCCATTGTTCGCCTTCCAATCGCCCCTCTTGAATATATTGGCCAGCAAGTTCTTCCCTCTGGACCTTAACTCTCTAAATTTTCACTCTGAAACTTCCTCTTTCCTACCTTTTGACTCCACAGTTTCCTACCTTTTCAGCCTACATTTCTCCTTCACCTCTTCTATATGCCTTTCTTTATAATCTGACTCCTTAACCCTATACCGACCTTATCCTCCAGACTTAGGTTCCCATGGGGATGGAATCCCTCGCCACTGCAGTATAATGCCTCTCCCCTTTCCTTCCAAGTCTGGTTAAACGTTTAATATATAATCTCCTTTTGTGTTCGCATTCCTTTCTCTTCTCATCAAACTTCCTTCTCACCAAGGAATCTCTCCTTATCACTCTTCACATATACACTCATTTATTATTTTTAACCTTCACTATTCTTTTCTATTTTACTGAATTATAAATAAATAGGAAAAGATGGTCGCATTATTTACATGTAGGGATTTACATGAGTTCGAGACATAACTGGAAGATTTTATTTATATACTCTTTCTTAAGAATCTCTGAAGTAATTTTGTGAACTGGTTTTTTAGAATAAAGTCAAAGCGAACAGCACTTTTCTTTTGAAATTGAAGTATTCAAGGTAAGCTCCACGTTGCAGTTCTGAAAATTTTTTATCATGAGAAGTCTGAGTTTGTTTTTCATTACCATTTACTGAATAAATTTATGATTTGGCTTATAACGTGGGGATAACCGAATGTGTAAATAAATGTAAGTATTCAAATAAAATAATAAGGAATAATGTCATATTCCTCATAGTAACATGAGATATTCTTCACGGCCTCTCTTAAGCGTGAGAGGGGCACGAGAGGATACTGATTTTTCAGTTATAAGGTGCAGGTATCAAATCGTGTTGATTCAAACTATCTTAAGGGGATTAGCAAATGAAGGGTCTTTCCTATAATGTCCTTTAAGCAGTTTCACCGTGAAGACCCAAGACGGTGCTTCACATCGTTACACATTACCTCCATTAATGGAATTTTGATGGAAAGATCATTATTTATTCAAGAAGACAATCAAAGAAACGCTTTATTGTATTGAAAACTAATTTTCATTACAGAGACTAAAAAATAAGAAAGGTATAGCAGTAATCAATTCTATTTAAGAAACATTTTTATCATATCTATATTATATATCGTATACGATAAAAATTTCCAGAAAAATATGATTAAATATAAGTTAGAGCCAAAATCCATAAAGGAATGAATAATAACATTAAAAAAATTATTTACAGAGTATAATTTGAAGCTATTGATTCTAAAATAGGACAGGAAACTAAATAGGAAGGAGAATATCGTCTCATTTTAAAATAATTATTATTTTTATAACTTAATTTTTTAACTTTATCTGTATATTTCCTGTATCTGGATTTCTCACTCTTCAGCAGTGACTTACTGCTATCAAATCATCTGGTATCAGAATTTTTGCTTGAAAATAGAGCAAAAACGAATTTTTAATGGAGGAGATGAGAAAAATTTAGTTCTTTGGATTTAAAACTAATTAATAAGATGGGTAATATTTTTCATTCAAAGCTAAAAAATCATTTAAATCAATCCTCTTAATTTTTTTCAGTGGCTATGCAAAAGGAATAAAATGCATGAGTACTCATTTCTGTCAGTGAAATAGTCAAGAGAGTTGTGACGATAAGGGATTTCCTTTGAAGATGTCCAGTAAGATGGAATTGATGTTTGCTAACTAATTTATTATTATTGATGAGCTCCTCTTTATAATTTAACACTTGAACACCGCATCATTCTATTCATCTTCAATGCTCCGAAAAATAGAATTTTAATGAATCGTGGTTTGAACGCAAATTTGTATTCGATCTAACAATATATATATATATATATATTCTTCTATAATGAAATTTAATTCGTATTCAACGTTGGTACGAAAAATGGCAGCTTGAGTTTAACGTTAATAAATGCTCCGTAGTAAATTTCGTCGAAAGAAAACAGTTGCGTATTAATATAGCGTGCAAAATTAAAGAACAGATGTTAAAGTAGTAGACTCGGTTAAATATCTCGTAGTTGAAATTATGCGACCACCCTGCTACCTAGGCCGATCCAATAATGCGCGTAAAATACGCGAAATAGATTCTAAGACGAATCGATTTAAGAATTCCTTCTTCCCGCGCACGATATGCGATAGTAAGGGACTAAAATACGTGATAATGTAAAATAGATATTTACACCCCCTGCCACACGCCGAAAGGCGGCTTGCAGAGTACTTATGTAGATGTGCAATCGATAAAATGTTGTATTTCATTATGTTTCATTTAAAAGGCCAGAAGCTTAAAAACAGCAATGTTGGTGAGCATAAGAAGAACCTCAAATATTATGGTTAAATTAGATTTAAACTATGTATCCAAACTCAGACAGGAGGCGATTGGCACAATATAGTAAAGAGGATCTTCATTATTTCCATCACTTTACAATATAAACATTTACCTGGCTTAAACTATGAAAACGTCATCTTGTTATTCTTACTTGCAATCAGATGAGGAGTTTAATAAAAAAGTAACAAAGGTTACTGGCAAAACTCTGAATAGACGCTTTAAAGGGAACAGCGTCATTGATAAATAACCGACTTGTGCTAATTGAATCATTACAGTAACTTTTTGTAAACTTGCAAATGCACGAATACACTATTGGTGTGGCACGGTTGTATTTAAAACTATGATTAAATAAAAACATTCAACAAATCTAACAACTTTTACTAATATTCCCCCCTAATTATTCAAATTACACAGATACGGCTATGAATTTTAATATTATTTTTTAAATGTATTTGACGATCGAGACCACGTGATACTGATTCAACAGGCCACGAACTTGTTGAAATGAAGCGCTCTGACTTAACGGGGATGAAAACCTGTTGAAATGATTATGCAGGGTAGGAATAAATTAACTCGTTCATATGCCGTATATTATCACATCACAAGGGGAAGTTCAACATATATGTGCTGTGAGTTGGCATTAATTTTTCACAAATTATAATTTATATTTTAAAAAGGATGGATAGGTTTAAAAATTAATGATACTTTAAATGATTAAATGGTGCGACTATTTTGATAATTTCTTGATATTTCCATTTTAAGAAAAATGCGTCTTAAATGAAATAAGTGGTAAATCTGTGAAAACGAATTTTATACATTTGAAAAATTTTTTAATGACGTAATAAATGATTTCAGTATTAAAATATCTATAATGTAGAGACGTCACTATAACGATTCAGTAAACCTATTGCTCTTTGACTTGTCAATCGCTATTATATTCTAAGATAGCACATAATTGCATAGATATCGTAGTATTTTTAAATATAAAAGTTTGAAGTATATATACTATAAATATAAGTGTGAAACTTCTCAGAGAATTCATAATGGATTTCTTCCGAATACTTATCTTTATGTGGGTATTATCATTAATAATTATGAATATTTATACTTCAGGAGTATATAAACATTTAACTGTAAAAAAGAAATATATCCGAATACTTGTATCATTAAAAATATTTTAATTTATAAACAAATATCTATAAAAATTGAGTTATTTCATATTTTAAATAGAAATAATTTTATATTTTCTTCGTTCATCCGAATAAAAGTAATACAAATTTGAATGTTTAATCAATATGTTGTTTCAAAGTTTTTGAAAATTAACAATTAATTTGGTTGAAAATACGAAGATTTGATTCTGTTTTTTAATTTTCTTCAGTGTATTATCTTCATGTGGTACTCATTATTTTTCTTGCATTTATATATTACGAGATATATTCATTAATAAAGGATTCCCAAAATATTACAGATTACATAATAATATTGGAAATTCGCCATTTTAAAGGTTTTTTATTCATTTATTTATTTATATACTTAATTACTACAATTAGGCTCCAGGCCAGGTGGTAGTATCTGTCTATGGGGGAAAAAATACATTACCCTGTATACCCCTCAAGTATAAGAAGATTGCATACAAATATTATTTAGTCCTTTATATGCGCAATATATGCATATGTATGGTTTTCTGGTAAGATAAATCCTTTCACTTTATGAACCACTCAAGAGTATATGTCTTGAGGAGTTTAAGATCTAATGTGGAGAAATTAAATGGAAGAAAAAAACTTCATAGAGGTAAGCAGATCTTGTAATTTCTTAAGAGCTGCCATATATTTTGAAAGGGCTATGTCTTATTATAGTAAGAACGTTTAATTCTGAGAATTTATAATTGAGCTATTTTTATATTACTCGGCCTCATATAGAGTACTGCTGAGCGCCTTATGATCTGAATGAAGTGAGATTAATAGCAGAATTAGATATGATTAAGGCAGCAGGTTGTCAAAGGTGATTTTACGTTCGGAAAAACAGTTGGATTTTGATCTAGATTAGATGTCGAGATTATCGACAAAAGCATCTCTACGGGGAAGATCTCTTTGCACGAAGAGTTGTACTACTTGTTCATAAATATTGAATCATGTTTAACTTACTAAAAGCTTTAATTCCAGCTTGAAAAATACCTAGATTATCAGAGTCTAAAATATAAAAGGTATCAGTTCGATGGACCTTTAAATCTCATCTTAAATAATGTTATCACACAATTATTATCAATATAATGGTTAAGCAAACAATTTCTTCTACTGGGTATAATATAATATACTCTTTTTCCAAAATTTGATAATGCACGACTTCGTTGTATACTTTTACTTAAAAAAATGGGAATAAATTTTAAATTTAAAACTAAAGCGTTCATTTATCTACAAATATACATTTTAATATGATGTATATAAAACAAAATCTACAAGTAATTTGCTGTTGAATATTATTGTTTTGTAGCTCATATCAGTAAAATCTCTGTTTTAAAACTCTCGTGATTTGAGTAATATTAACGTTGAACGGAGAACTGTGGGGACTGTGAGCATTTGGGAGGTGCCGATGCCATACTTTATGACCTCCAAAGTTGTAAACAGAAAAGTTCCACATGGATTTCTTCTTGGGCTGTCTAGGACGCCGTAACTATGCAGACCTGAGGACTTCCTGACTGAGTAAATATTGACTCCAATGCTTGGCTGACATTGGTCAGATGCTGTTCCAGGCTCTTTGTACATGAGGATTAGCCTCATGTGTGATATAAGCGCGCTAAATTGAGAAAGGTTCGGTTTTGTGGGATTTGCAAGAGGTGTAGCTCAAAGAAGACGTAATATGAGTAGTGTTTAGAATTCTTCAGATGTGGCAGAAATCTTTCGATCTACGGTGGTGCTAAGCCTAAATTAAACCACAGGTCGACAAGGTTGTTGGTGGATGTGTCTCAAAATTTCCCATTAAAAGCTCGAATGTCGTTCTAATGAACAAAATGCCCTCTCCTTGTTCTTTCCTTTCTTTTTGACGTCTGAGAATCGATATTAAGCTTGCGAATTCAAATTTCTTTTAGGTGGCAACACGATTGAAGGATAAAATTTGATTGATGTTTGATAAAATTTATCTCAACGGTCCACTTACTTATTAATTGTTTATATCGTATAGGATTTTACAATTAAATACTTCGTCCAAAATATCCGCTGAATTCTCAGTTCGATTTTGGTGTAAACTATATATCTCATCTTGGCGTCCATTTGAGGGTGACATCCTCTTACTGACAGTTTACTTTATAAACTACGTTTAATCCTTATTTAGTGCGATTTTCGGGGAAAACATTTCATATATTTCCAATGAATGTAAATTTAGTCTACATTTCATTTAAACATTAATTTGTTGAATTGATTCTACCCCTGAGAACTCAATAACACTATTTTCACTGTTGTGTTGCACAAAACCTGCACTGCAGGATGAAAAGATTAAACTGATTGACAATTTAAACCTCTCAACAAACCCGTATTGCAGCAAATTGAATAAAAGGTATTTAAATTTCAACTGAATACGTAATTTTTAAATACATTTCATGATGGAAGAGGGTAAAAGGAAAATGAAAAGAGATAAACATCGACAGCAATTTTTAAAAATAAAAATAATTCAATATTTTTATCATTAATAACAAAATTAATTTATGAATTATGCATATATTACTTACAAATATCATACAAATAATATAATAAATATATTATATATACATATAATATGATAATACATTGAAATATATTAGTTGATAAAAAGTATTTAAGGATAAATGGCACATATATGTATTATAAATACGTATGCATAAGTAGTAACGATTAAGAGTTTACCAATTTACTTATATAAAACATTTCTTATCTTTCATTAATAAAATCGCAATTTTCGAGTAAGAACTAATAAAGCATTCAGAATCCACTTCGATAATATGAGACTATGCTTTTAAAGAATGATTATATGGCTCATTTTATATCTGAACAGTGCGATATGAACTGGCAATTTTTAATTTATTCTTATGAGATTAGCTCTTCTCTAAAAGATTCATTAGCGAGATGAACAGATCCTTTTTATTTGATTCAGGCATCAAATCGGAATTTTAATTAAGTTGGTCGAGAGGAGGCAGCGAATGAGTGGGAAATATTAAAGAATGCTCAGATTGGAAATCCCAGGAATGTGGAGACATTATGAGAATCGGGACGTTATGCGTTTAATAGTAATAACAGTCGGTACATTATGAATATGATGTATGCTTACATTCATTGTCATTGGATGGTAAAGTGGAGTAAGTTAAAATATTATGGTGAGATTTTTGATAATTTGAATGATAACCCTGAATCCTTACATTTGTTTGCATAATAGTTTTAGAGCAGAAATTTGATTATTACTTTCAGTTAATTTTATATCGTACAAAATGATGCGGATATTTTTTTTAAGTTATGAAAAACCCCTTTTTATGTTACTCTGAATGTAAATGCTATATTTATATTACAATGGATTCAATATAATTTTCAGTAGTATTCTGAAAGTCTTTAAATTATTATATTCCTTTTGAGCTTTGGAAATAGCTAACTTCTCTTTAACTAATTTCTCTTGATTCAGATTTAGTTCTTACTTAAAATTCAATCGAGAAAATATTAAGGAAAAGAAAAAATTAAATAACTTCCCATGCGTGATTAACCTCATTCCTTCAATTACTTACAAAATGAGTATTTAAAGATGATAAATTTAAAAATGTAAATGATATCTTTATGCCATTTTCTAGTCCATGGCATAAAATAATGTTGTAATTGAACATAATGTGTTATTTTCAAGGAAGAAATCATAAATATTTTAAGAAAAGAAATAAATAGCTCGCACGAATAATAAAACAAACTTCATCATATATGCGTATCATAATTTCTAACATTTCGTTAAATATTTGTGAAACTAGGCAAAATCATTCATTCAATACAATCAGCATTCACTTATAAATACTGTCATTAATACTGTTCTTCAATCCGAATGGTGGATATAAAAACCCATTAAAGAGCGCGTTTTTCGTTCGTGGAAAAATCAATTTCCGTATTCTTCGTTTTGGTATTCCAAGAGCTTTAACTGCGGAACCCACAGGTAAGGAAACACTTTAAGGACGAGAAGATTGGTCAGCGAAGATGCTGAAGCAGCAAATGATGTTGTAACGCATCTTTCCCGCAGAGACATCGCCTACATATTCACTCCACCCAATCTGCTCTCGGGAACCTGCCGAAGCGAACCTAGTAATCGAATTATGGACCTCATTTCCTTATATCGTCACTCCTTCCCTCAACCATCCCTTACGATGCGCACGCTCGTGTGTTCCATCTCAAGGTAAATTCCTATTTGGAATGATGATCGAGTTTTCTGATTTATTCATTGAACGAAACATCATTAGAATAATCACCTCTAATATTTTTGGAGCGTAATATCTTGAGAAAAAATTATTCCTCTGCCATTTCATTTTACTGAAAATAATTTTCAGTACATCATAATATATTAATACATAATTGTACATTAATGCATAGAAATATTATTATATAATGTAGTAAATTAGTAAAATAGATACTTTTAAGTATTAAATAATTTCTTGGTCATATTTTTAAATCTAAAATTTAAATGGACAAATTGCAAAAAAGGGCAGGTTAAAAAATTAAATTATTTAATCAACTATATTATAACTAAACTAAAAGAAACTAAGAAACTTAAAATATCTTTATATGAATAGTTTTCACACGATATAACTAAAATAATCATAATTTTCGAAAAGGATGACACTTACTTATACATGTTGATTCATTGGATATTTATGAGGAAGGTTTAAATATGGGAAACGTACTACTGTTTCTGTACTGTACTATATAGTATATATAATACTGTATAGTAGATGACCTACTGTATCAGATTTGCTTTAAAATGGAAGAGTTCATATCGATAAATCTTAATAATTTCTCTGATTTCGCGATTTATTGTCACAATAGCTCCGATATACTATGTTATCAGAAACTTCTGTCTGAAAAGTCTTTCATGAACCTTTGCTCTACTCCCTTTTCAAGAAGAAGCGACCCAAGGAAATCTTTTTCAACATATTGATACTAATGATATGCTAACAAGGAAGGTCATTAAATAGGAAAGAACGAGACGAATCGGAATGACAGAACTTCGAAAACGACAAATTACCTTGGAGGAAGCTTATGTGCTCGGAATACTGAATAATCCGTGGATTCTGAGGGAACGAATCCTTGGACAAACTTGAAGAAAAGGAATAAAAAGTTGGGGAAAAAGTTATCGTTGGGTTTCCATTCCAGGAGCTTTTCCAGACGTCATTACTTCCACTAATAACTGTTTCTTGAATGAATTATGGCCTGTTATAGGATTGCTCCCCAAGTGAAGTGCTGCCTCGTTCAGATGGCGCACATGTCGCTTGAAAATAGGGGTGGTGAACAATTGGGAGAAGAATCGGGATGACTGTGAGAGCGCTTAAGAATTGAATAGGTGAAAAGAAAAATAAGCAATATATGTTTAATTAAGGCTGATTGTATTCCGTTCATTAGCAGTATTCCTCAACCAATTCAACTGTTCCTCCATTAAATTAAAACTAAGATATCAATTACATATCATATCAACAATATTGAATCTAAAATTAAAACAGTAGAAGTGATATCTAGATTGTCCAAATGAGAGCTTCAGATCATTTTCAAAAGATATGCAAAAGTAAATTCTGGCATCTTTAAACGGAATTATAAATTAATTTTGTTAAACCTTTTTGGATCATTTCATTAAAATCAGTCATTCTACTGTTATATTTTTAAAATATTACTCAACAGAAAGTAACTCAACATAGATATTTTGTATCGAATATTTTTACACTGTTGTACTAACGATTGGTAAGAGTATTCATTACAGGATTCTGTGAATGTATACATCACTCTATAAGATTACAGGAACTGTAGACTGAAAGCTTTTGTGCATTTAAGATTCCAAAACCGATTTAAGGATGGTTAACCGGTTTTTTTATTCCATACACATGCAATAGCTAAGCTAACAAAGTAGTCCCCCCTTGAGTCTTTGAGGTCCCTTTCAGCTTTGCCCTCACCATTTCCTTTGACCTCTTTGACTTTGATGAAGGACCTTGACCCTAAGCTCATGAGGAATGTTCATGAAACTTAAAAAAATTACATCGATATCTTTTTTTTACTTTAGGTGCAATAATGCAACATGACTTTTCCTGATTAGTTGCAAGTATCATGATTTTTTTCATCCATATCAACCAATGTATCAATTTCGATATAATAAGAGAATATGTTAATAACTATTTTTTAAGTTTAATCTCAGAAATTTCAGAGAATAGGTTTTTCATACTAACAAAATGAATGAGAAATAAGAAGTAAGTATTTCATGCGAGCAAAAGTTTTTAAAAATTATAACACTTGGAATAAAAGAAGAACGGAAAAAATTGGAAATTGATGAATTTGCACGACTGAAATTTCGGTTATCTGAATATACATATTGATATTTAGCAGAAGTATTTTCTACTGGTTTAAGGCCAGTATCTATATGAGAATAAAGATTTATATTTAAAATAGTTTTGGCTTCACAGAGATCGTATTATTCACTCAGGACTAAATTTCAACACGAAAAATAAACATTGTGAAAGAACAACGTCCTTGACAAAGAAAGAAATCTTTTTTGAAAAGTTTGCGAAGTTTAAATTTACAAAAAGTGTAAAATCCAGCAAAATTCAATATATATATTATCTGATGTTTTATATCTAATGTTAAACAAATTTAGCAAAATTCATTGAGGAGGTAGTCTTCTGGGAAACCTGGTGGAGACACCTTGGATAAAGATATAAATTTGCTTCTGTAACTTATTTTTTGGAATTTACTTCAAAGTAAAGTATTATGAACAACGACCTTGATTGAGAATTTAAACATAGAGTAAAATATTTGTTATTGGTATGGATTGGCTCTCGCTTAAAGGGTACTTACAAGGTTTTATGAATAATACGAAGTATTCTTAGACATTAATTGTGCGGTGGATATGTATGAAATCGAAATCTATATCCGTTATCGTACTTGAAAGCATTGATTTAATGGAAGTTTAATGTTTTGCTTTGAAACATTCTAGAGAGAATGGTGATATTCTTCACTTATTCCACTTCTCCACTTTTTAGCTTAATCATTCAAAAAGTATTTCTCTTATATCATAGGGACGTATATGACTATACAGTATAAGGTAAGAAGATATATATCACATTTAAATACATGAAACATTGTATGCTGATAAATTTCCTCTTTCAGTATCAACGACAAGTGGGTTATCACTCACTATCTGCTGGATCGTTGATCTTTACATAATAAAGTACAAACGCTAAAATACTGGATAAGCAGTCTGAGACTTTGTGCCGAGTAATTATCCTCATAAATACCTGGATGCTCTGATAATCTGCCGATCGAGCTTTCGGTCTATCCCCTCTTCCCTTTCCGTGAATTTCCCGCCCCAACGTTTACCCTTCGCCCAAATCTACCTTATTCCACACCCCTCCTTCTGACGTCAGTGGCTGTGCACCTCAGTTCACTATTTGAGGGAGGAGAGAGAAGCACCACCACTACCCTTAAAACCGACAACCGACTCCGAAATGAAACGGAAGGAGAAGTATTACGAAAAAAGGAAGAGAGAGAAGAACGACAAATATTTGGAATGGAAAAATTAAAGAAATTCGAGAGGGGAAAAGAGCCATTGAGGAACGAGTGTTAAAAATAACAAGAAAAGAACTTCTTCTGCAGGAAAGAAGTAAATGCGAAAAGGCATAGGTTTATCTGCACTGATGTAGATTACAGATGGAAGAGAAATAAGGATAGTGGAGAGAAATGGGAGTATTGCTGTAAATGGAGACAGAGAAAGAAGGGAACATCGGGAGAGTGAGCTTAAGGAGGAAGGATAATCTATTTCAGAGGCACATTTGGAATTAATTTAGAAAATATGAATGGATGACAAAAGAAGAGAAAACGAAAAAAATGTGGTAAAAGTAAAATTGTACGAGAACTCTCAAGAGAAAAGTAAATGAGAGAAGGGAGTAGAGGGGTAAAGAATGGAAACTCAAGGGAAAAATATAAAAATGGAACAACTATTACAAAATGTATTCTATACTTGCAGAAAAAACATAGGTTTAAGCAATTTATATTTACTAACCTACTCAAGGAAATAATTCATAGGAGTTTTACGAAAGATGAGTAAGTAATCGATTCATTTCATTAATATCTTCTTAATGGAAAGTGTAGATAAATGTAAAGGAAGAAGAAAAGCACTCTGAGAAGTTGACGTGACGTATTAGAAAGAGTATAATCTCAGTAGAGATGAAAGTAGGGGAGAGGAAAAAACATGTGAGGAGAACTGAAAACAAAGGGCGTGACATGAGTATGCTGACTGATGAGAATCGGAGATCACTTCCGATGACTGGACTCTAATTTGCAATGCGAAGCATAAAATATGCTCTATTCAACTCTCGAGTAGGAAAGATACAGCGGTGACACATTTTATGTTTTCTCCGTAGGACAAACAGATCGACTAGGAACTCATGTACAACGATAAAAAGAAACTATTAATCCAATTAAATACCTCATTTAATTCTAGTAAAAGATGATATAATTAAACAGAGCTGAAGTTAGTTTCACTTTCAATTATTGGAGGTGCGATTTTAAAAGAAATTCTCGATGGATAATAATTAATTACTGAATATTGTGATTTTATTATTATTTGGAGCTGGATTGAACAGAAGTAAGCTGGCTATTCAGAATAATTATAACTAGTACATTTTTATTAATGAATAAATAGCATTATAATTTAAAATGGATATAGAGAGCAATATTTCATTTTTATTGACATAAGTGGTGAGAAATTTTGGGTGCAATATTTTTAAAAGAAATGAGGATTCAATTAGCAATCAGATTGAGATTTTCAATTATACAAGTGAGATAGCGATAGTATTTCATACATACAGGTATCTCTGATACTTTTGACAGATCTTTGAGATTTATTTCAACTTCGGATTACTTCTTAATCAAAATTACCTCAAATAAAATAGCTAATTTTTAAATTTCATTTTGTTTTTAATTCACCGTTTTTGTTTGAGAGACAATATTAACAGTGTAATTTCTTTGCCATTACAATGGATATATTTTTCATCTCTTTAAAATATTCCTTTTATTTTTATAAAATGAATGAATTTATAAGTTCAAAATATTTCCGTATTGGCAAATATTAACATTTTCTCGTGAATCGAGTTTTTTTCGAGTTTTAAGGAATGCGAAGAAATTATAGGATCTATGAAAATAATAATTTTTTCTCATCGGCACAGAATGCAAATAAGATAACAATCACGTACGTCAAAAAGATGAGAACTTTAAACACCACACTTGTCGGTTTCATATCGATTTTTTCACAAAATATACGCTACCTAGACTAGCACACGCTCTTTCGACGAAAGGAGGAGCACACGTCGAAATCCGCACAATCGTTTTAAACGAGCTTATAATGCCAGAAACCACATCCGTGTCCGTCGAAGGACGAGTCACGTCATTTCGGGGCCGAACGAGATTGCGCCGGTAGCATTCGAGTCTATCAGCGCGAGAAGAATATTTAGAGGTACGAAATAGAAATGTTATGCAAGCGAGTGAGTTTGGGCATTCCTCCGGCGAAGGAAAAAGCAGGAAGAGAGGGAACGACGTGGGAAAAAAATAATGGAGGAAAAATGGAAGCGTGCACTGAACAGCCATTAAAGCAGAGTTCCACCGTTGGCGCTGGGAACGAGGCGGTGATAAGAAGATGAGGGGGAGAAGTATTTGAGCGGCGAAGGAGGGAGGGTAGTATTAATATCGTATGACATTCTCTCAATGGAAAAATAAGCAGGCCTTAGGCGAGTAAAGGAGAGGGCGAGAAGGGACGGAGATGCAATGATAAAAAGACATCGGAGATATGATAATAACGACGGGCGAAAAACTGCGCGAGTTGACTTTGTTTTTTTCGAAACGGAATGCGAGTGGCACATGGCGAGAGAGCAAAAGAAAGAAAATGGGTAAGAGAAGGATTACGATTGCAGGAAATATTTCTTTCGGGTGAATTTTTAGAAGTACGTACATCTTGTTAGGGCCTCTTCAATAACGATGGATCAACTGAAAAGGCAATACAGCGGGGCATTCGTGAGAGACAAAATCGATTCATGTTTGGTGACCAGATTTGCTGAAGTGAAAAAGAATCGAAACGAGGGGGAATTTTAAAGAGACAGTCTTTCCGAATTTTTGCTTTTTATTCACATAATAAAGGCGTATGAGTTTTGGTAAGATCACAACAAAATAAATCTAAAACTATCATTTAAATTAGAAAAAGAATAATGAATCTAATTTAAGTATGTTTAAGGTGATATTTTTGGAATTCAAGTGATAACAAGACATTATTTTCAATGCTATTTTATAATTATTATTAACACTAACCAAAAAGGTATTAAATAAGATCGATTTATCTAAACCAAAGAAAGTCATAAAATTCTTGATAACGATTCCACTCAAGAAATTTGTTGGTATCTACTTCAAATCTCTGCTCACTCTCACATTTGCACTTCAATTTCGATTAACAAACGGTAAAAAGGATGAGAGGAAGTGGAATTCTACTTTTGCAAGAACAGGAAAATTCTTTAAAACAAAAGATTTTATGACGTAAAGTACAGTGTAAATGAATATAATAACAGTTTAAATTAGAGCGAATAGTGTAGAACAGGGACCAAAATCCTAGGAAAAGTATGGAAAGTTTATCAAAAGATACATCAGAAAAATGAAGTTGCTGCAAAGTACGAGGAAGCATCGCCCTTTTGTAAAATGGAAATATAAATGCGATCATAGTTATAAAAATAAATATTATTATTGAATTATTTTTAAATATTTTGGAATATATAAAAAGTTGGAAATATTTTTGTATTTCATAGATGATCTATCATATTACATATTGAAAGACTAACTACCTGAAACGAAGTCAATATATTTTTAGGTAATAAACGTATATTAATTTCTTCAAGAAGCTGTTGAATATCGAACTATTTTAACTAAAAAACTAAAGAGAGAATGAAGCAGGTAAATAGATGATGTTATACGAAAATAATTACAATAGATATTGAAACCCAATAGGTAAAGGAAAATATTAAAATTTATATTTTAAAAAGATGAGAAATAAATTCAATTTAATTAATATAAATTTAATCCTCTGTTATTTGTAAAAGATTGACATGAGAATATGTATATATACTTACATATATTATAATGTTAAATCAATACATACTCACATATGTTTTAAACCCGAATAATTTTTCCAAGATAAACGATCGCATAAGTTGATGTTAGAGAGATTCGATGAAAAAATATCGCACACTAAACATCTCCAAATGGAGAGTGAGCGATTCTTTTTGTGGCCCACTCCTGGAGCGCAACAACTCAATTACTCCTGGCCTAATTTCACGACCACGGCTGCTGTTGCGTCCTCCAAGTAACGAACTCCTTTCCTTCCTTTTAAAAGAAGATACGTGAGGCTATTAAATATGACTAAAAGAGAAGTTATTTAGAATGCTACTGTTTATGGAAATCAAGTATGCGTTATATTAGTTATTACTCTGTTGTAATATTCTCAATCAGAATATAAATTGCTAAATTTCAAATATTAGCTTTCGTCATTAAAAATTTTAGAATATCATATCCACAAAACCGAAAGAATTGTTGCTAAATTTTGTATTGACGGCAAAACGATCGATAAACGAAGAAAGATAGAGACGATCAAATTCTGACAAAGATGAACCTAACAATTTAAATCCAAGATAATTCCGAAAAACTGGTTTAAAGTATTGAGTTTAACAAATCTGTTTTGGTATTCAATACGGTAATTCGTGGATATTAAAGAGTATATTCTTTGTTTTAATTCATGAATTTTTTGAGATTTTTGTATATTATCTTAATTTATTATTCAACATTTTCATTTCTCAACTCAATGAAACAAACTCTGAACCATGGTTCATTGGATATCGTAGAATATCTTATTTTATCTTTGAATAATATCATTGAATTCTAAAATTATATTAAAAATAAATGATATAACTATTCAGAGGAAATATTATTTTTGTATTTTGCAAATACTTCCAAGAAAATAAAATTTTAATTATATAAACTTAAAAGATGAATCAAATATTAAGTTTTTGATTAATTACAAGCAATTTCAATCCAAGTACTTCATAAAATATACATTATTTTGAAAGAATAAAATCTCCATATAATTAAGGTTTATTTTTATTTTCTTTCCGTTTTCGTAAAATATCCATATTAGTCAACTAGATCTCCGATTTATCAAGTATGAAAAAACATATGTTTTGCTCACTTCATTCATTAAATTACATATCCACTTGATCATAATTAACCAATGAACATGAAGATAGAAACAGCATTGATTCATATAGCAAACATCTCCTAATTGCCATGAATACTACTCCGAGAGAATCTATTTCATCCATTTGGATGAAACTTCCCTTAGCAACATGTTTGCTCAAAGCTATTTCAATCGTCTGATAAGAGAAGATGTCTGAAATAACGTTTGGTTAGTGGAGACCTTTAACTCAAAAAAAAAATTTACGGCAAAATGTTATGATTATCATCCTTTCAGAGTTACTGAATCGAAATCTTAATAATAATTCCTAAACTAAACGTTAGATTAATCCTATTTTTATTTACAAAACTGATTTCCTGAGTCTCATTATCATTTAATTTTAATCATCATTTAATCATTTTCAAGCCGATTCATAAAATTTAACGAGTGATAGATTATGTTTTTATAAATTTAGGAATGTGTTTTTGACTAAATATTCTATCATCTTACCAAGTTAAAATAATCCATCAAACATGAAAATGAAATTCTTTCATGCCATGATTTTCCAGTGCTATCGCATAAAAGTTTAAATTACCCTTTAATAATTAATCCGGCAATAAACATTTATTAACTTACAAAATATCAAATATAATACTTGATTTGTCTTAAATATAGAAAGCTGAGGTTATATATTATCAGAATGTTCCTGATTTAATATATGCCAACATCTCGCAAAGCAAAAAAAATTCCATAAACCTTCAACTTACGTTTCTCTGTCTCTATAGATAAATCATGAGGTTTTACTACGACGGAGAGCAAAAAAAGAATAATGCGCTGTTGCTTTACTATGAAAAGAAATAAGGATTAACAAAAATTAATTAAAAAACAATAACATTGGATCTATCTTAGGATATTTAAAGAAATTATTTTTCTATTACATTTTCCCCGCACTTGCTGTTACTCATTTCTCATTAATGTTCAGCAGTGATATCTCTGACTAAACTTAGGGTTTTGATACTTGTCCTAACCTCAGTTTTAAGGGGGTTTAGAGTTGGATTCCTAGTAAAGACTACATTTAAAAATGTGGAAGCTATCTTGTTTCATACGCCCTAAAACTGAGTTGTAGAGTTAAAAGCTTAGAGACAATGTTATGATAAAATTTCTCCAGCGAAGTGATACATTTAAATTCGAATCAGAAGGAAAATGTGCCTAAATAATTCCCTTAGGAACCAACAACTGGAAGCCGATTTCCACGCGATCAATCTCCAATCCGTGGAACGATTTTCGCTTTCCCGCTTCGCCGAACCTGCACGGTCGAAATTTTCCAATCGCATTCTTCTCCCCTTCATCGCATACACTTTGTTTGTCTCAATCCGTAGTTGTTTGCAGCCAATACCACCTTCTCTTGCATTTTATTATTTGGAAATCAAAATTTCTCGTTTCCATTCGCTTTTCCTCGGCTATCGGGAGCTTTTGCAGATTCAGATTTAATCGGGTCATACAGTGTCGAGTATTGGATACGGGATGAACAATCTATTGACGGTTTGTATAATTCGTTTTCATGAAAAAAATGCGAGAATTGAAAACTTTAGAACATAGCGGAAGTAATAGGAACGGCCAAATGTTTCAAATTCAGTTAAATTCGCATATATTTTATATTCGGGACATTTAAACGAAAAAGGATCATGAATGTTTAAGTGATTTAAAATTCTCACATGTATTCTAATACGAAGTAGATAAAATGACATTGAAAATTACAGTTCTTAGTGCTTCTAATGGTTTAAAATATCAGTTTCATCTCCTGTCTCTTTTCGATTTATAAATATCGTATCATCGCGTATACATGTATAAAGGATCAGCTGAGATAATACTTAATGAAGATAATGCATGCATTGAGTGAGGTAACCTTAAAAGGTGCAAATCATTCTTAAAAAAGGGAAACCGATATATATTCATAATTTATGAGAAATTGGATTTAAATTATACACCATAAATCCCTTTTTCCTAATTATTTTTATGACTTTAAAATGCGGGAGAAAATTTTAGATGGAAAACAATTCATCTGTAAACAATCAATATCTATTATGTTGTTTGATACCAATCAAAGATTTCAATATCCTACCATTAAAGTGTGCAGCTTGATTCACGAACCTTAGATCAAGTTTAAAAATTTCGTTTTCAGATAAGCAGTTTGAGTTGTTTTAAGTTCGTAAATACGTGATTTAAGCGAGAAGAGAATAATAACATTCTCTTTCCGCTTTTTTGGCTCTTATCACTCTCTCCTTTTCAACCTTTCCGTGAATTCTTTTACTTTATTACTTTTTATCTTTGATCCCTAGTTATAACTGGCCTTCTCATCCCCTTTCTTCTCGCCCTCCATGGAAGACGCGGTTTCGGCCGGAGAGCACAACCAGAGTCAATATTGTCACTGCGTGATGGGTCATGACTCCCTTTGAAAAGAGGGCTTTTCACCTCCCCTCCAAAGGGTTCTTTTGCCCTATCAAAAACCCATCTCCCCTCCAACGTCTACTCAACAGGGAGGGCTTTTAATATTCAAGACGACTTTTCAGCCAGAGAGAAAGCGAATACAGAATTATCAAGGCTTTCAAAAAAGAATAATTCCCGATTTTACCTTATTCATTATTAATGTCTCAGGACGGTGATTTTTACCCGATTTCTACAAAAGAAAAAATTCCATGTCTCATAATTATTGCACGCGTTGAATTAATCGGGGTTTTTATTATTCGAAGATCCGATTCTCTATCCCCACTCATTTAGACACGGTCGTGACACTTCGCTTCCACACCTTCGCGTGCAATGATTTGCACTGCATCGTGGAACTTTCATTGCATTGTCTATACTGTTTGATGAATGAAAGTAATTTCTATGGGCATTTTTTTAATAAACTAAGTCACCCAAAATATTAATTTTAAGGAAAATTCTGAATATAATTGCGAAATGAGTGTTATTTAATCAAATTTACTTTTCCTATGCATAGAATGACGTCTTATAAGGATTATTTCCTATTGTAAGAATTATGAGTGAGTAATATTTGACGGTTGAAAGAGAACTATTTCTAAAGTGCAAATTAGCTTTAAGCGGATAAAGTAAAGTAAAATGGATGAATTAATAAGATATCCTTTTCTCTATGGAGGTATTACTGAGATCAGAAAAGATATTTTATAAGCAAAGAAAAACAATGAATAAATCTTTTATTATTCGGTTTTATTCAAGATTTTTATGTAAAAAGTAATGAAAAGAATGAATACTGTAATTTTCATCTACATAAAATATGAAAATTTGCAATGTTGAAAAATATAAATGATTTGTTTAGCCTTTTTGTTTGAAAGTTTATTCCCATGAAAATTAATAAGTTGCCATCTCATAAAAGAAAATATTCTGAACTCATAAAGCACTCCTTTTTTGGAATATTTAGATCAAAAACCCTCCAATCCTCTGCGTATTAATCCTCTGCTTATTGGTCTATTGCTCTCAACGAAGCAAGAGTCGATTTGGTGATATTGAAGGTTGTCATGGAGAAATACGATGCAATCGATTCATCGCAAATTGCACGCCACCTCACAAATAGGAAGTAATAATGTCACGGAGTACGTGAAGCGGATATTGGGATTTTTTCTTATCGAATTCAATACCGTAGTGAAGTATTAGAAAGCCAAATTAAGCAAATGAACCTTAATGTTTACCCTCAGTCTCCGTTGATCGAAAATTCGATTGTCGGTTAATTTAAGCTGTTGCGTGGAGACTGATGGAACTCTGAAGATAGTGTGTAGGTAATTACCTCAGTAATTAAGGACGTATATTAAAGGGTATATCAAAAGTGTTAGCGATTAAGGATGAAGGCATACGGGTGTAATGAGGAAGTAAGATCCAATCTCCGGAGTTTGCAAGGAGACATTCGAGTTGACGAGCAGGTAAAATTCATAACTATCATGTATTATGGAGAGAAAAGTAAACTCATTGACTATCGAATAAAAGAAATACGTGTCTATTAAAATATAATTTAAGCTTAAGTTCATCTTAACCATCGATAAAAAACGATTTAATACCAAATGCATCGGCCAAAATCAGGAATCGTAAGAAAAGTCTGATACGCATTCGATGCAAGGATACAATCATGTGGATATAATTGACTCCTGGAGAGATTAAGAGGTTTCCTGAAAGTGGACACTGACATAATGAAGAGGACAGGAGAAGATCTTGTGAAGCAGTACGATATCAAGTCGTTAGAGGCTAAATAAATGGTACATGATTTGACCCAATAACGGTAAAAGGGTGATTATCGACGGAGAAAATCAAAATTATTTTCTATAAGACATGAAACAAATTGGAGAATAATAAACACGGTTTTCTCTCAGTCACGAAACTAACTAGGCACTCCATTAATTGCGACAGTTAATAACAATTAGTGACGACGGCAATAAAAGTATGAGATGATAAAATGAATATATTAGTCAAGAAAGAACCCATAATTATAGTATTACTATGAATTGCATTTCAGAAAATATCAGATCATTTTGCAGAAACTGTAATGCTTCAAGAATTAAGAAACAAAGTACATACCTCTTCTTCTTGCTTTTCATTAAGGGTAAATGTTTATAAAATATTTTCATACCTTTAACATTATTATCATATAAAAGGATTTCATTATAAAATTCAGACTTCGATAAAAGTTAAAAATTCAAATGATTTCGTTAATAATTGTATTCAATAAAAATATACTCAATTTATTTCTCCAAGTTCCTATTCAATTTAAATTTGGAATTTACATTCATTGCTATTTATAAATAATATATTAAAAAATAAAAGTTATTCCAAACGTAGTGAGAATTTTCTTAATAGACATTTGATATGATTGATGACATCAAAAATGCGAAAAATGAGATAAATTTGTGACTCAACAATCATGAATATTATTTACAAGGAAATAATACAATTTGATCAGAGATGATTATTTGCTTTGATAGTATTGGTTTATCTACCCCAAGTTCCCTCGAGTAGCTTTCCCATAGTTTAAATTATTCAAAACCCAGCGAAATTACTATCATACTTAGAAGAAATCCGATCAAATAGCTTCCATAAAATATTAAAAATCTTTACTTCAAATAGATCAAATTTTCAACGCAACTTTTATTTTAACTCAAAGCCATACAAATGAGTCTACTGCATCTAACAATCTCCGAAGTTTCTATGGAAACTCAGTCATTGACGGTGTGGAAATCCGTCGTTTATTCTTATAAGTAACTCGAATGTCCTGTACTCGTACTAATAAAAGGGGGTAATGTGGACAGTACCTTTGAAGGCGTTGAAGAGAATGGATTTCAGAGTGCAAGACGAAGAGAGGTTTGTGGAAGAAAGGCAGAGAGTATTGGCCGCCTGCCAAATTCCTACACGACTCATCCATCCTCGAGCGTTCTCCTCTATCCTTTATACCTCTCGAGGGCTTGAGAGATGTTCTTCCCCTTCATAAATGTTTAGTCCTCTGGATGGACCAAAGAGAATCCCTCGCGGCTTCCACGAGACCGCCAGCTATTTAGACTCTGCTAAACCACCATCCTTCCTTGAGAGTTTGGATCGATTCGAAATGAGATTTCTAATCTTTCGTTGAAGGAGAATCAATCCATGGATACTTCTCATATAGGTTTTGTAAATTAAGGTGCATATGCAGGTCGATTCAACGGCCGATGATGTACAAATAATCAGAATAAAACTAAAGTAGGAAAAATAATATACAACTTGTTAGTGGTGATAGATGACAGCAATTGCGGAAGATTATAAAGAATGTAGGAAATAAATGGAAATAGTCAGAAATAAGCAAGGGAAACGATTAAACCGTATTTCCTGATTTCATGAACTGCAGATGACATATTACTTTCAGACGTGATTCTATTTGGTGTTTCGGACTGAAATGGTCTAAAGCGAAATGTCCCATGCTAAATGAATCCAATTAAGAGCTCATTCGAGGAGTTCGTCTATCTACAGATGGGATGCGTAAATCTCTCTTTACTGCCCTCCTCCTCATTAAACGTGCGCCGGTGATGAACAGCGCTCATTCCGTCAACGCACAATTCCTTCTCTCGCTCCCTGAATCTTATTTTCTGGAAAACAACTTTTACCTTCATTGGTGATTGATTTTTGCATCTCGTACTTGAGAATCAATAAACAATAATTAATTTTTTTAATGGAGAGTTGTATTTTCAAGTTATCGGAGGGATTGCAATAAACCTCGAAGTTTTGGATAAAAATTTAGGTTTTAACCTCAGAACCTTGTTTCTAGTGGGTGTTTTTGTGCGTATAAAATCTAAAATTAAATAAGGTAATTGATCATTAAAAACCAAACATCGTCTAAGAGAACATTCAAGAAAATAATTGATACCAATTTTCCATTTAAATTATAGGCTTGTAAATTTGAACCAAATGCAGGAATAAATCAGTCATTAGTAGTAATATTTATTTGAGTGGGAGACCTGAATCCGAGTCTCAGTTATGTCGCTATTTTTCGGTTCTGTTTAATCTTTGTAAGCCCGTCGCTCAAATTCACATGCTTAATTATACCCTACCTTTCCCTCTTCCAAATTAATCCAAAAAGTTTTTCCAAAAAGTATCGGTTATTTCAAATTGTTGTAAGTATATTATATTCAAAGTTTTATAACAAAACGCTGTACTAATTTCATGGCTATTTTAAATAAATTTTTAAATTTTTGGAGGAAATATGATCGGTTTCCACGAAGATTTGTTCAGATATTGAATTACAAGACTTTCTTTGTATTATTTCCACTCAGATCCATAAAATATTTATTATTTATATTTATCCTAGGGAAGATTTCCTTTTTCTCTTCCAAAATTTCACAAATTGCTTCCGAAATAGCAAGTTAGCTAACTCTAAATCTCGTATTGTTTTTAAATTTGCTCTCTGTTAAGGATCACGGAATTGCTACAATCATTATCGTACGAGCAATTTAAATCCTTTATTTTAGGAAAGATCGGGTTAGGACGATAATTCGTGCAGCTTAATGATGAAGGTGTAAAAGAAGTGAAAAATGACGACACGACTGGGACTCGAAGCCAGGTCCTACTCTTACCGGGTAAGTCTACTAACCACTACGTCTGAGAGCTTTCAGTCATGTCACTATTTTCTTTCCTCTTTTATCTTCTACCATCAAGTTACACGAACTATCGTGGCAACTTAATTCCATATTTTGCCAATCCTATGTTTTCCTTAGGTTCTAAAACGTATCTGCTTATTGAGTGTTGGCTTCTATCAGCTCTTCTGTCAATGTGTAGCAACACCTCAGTGTTCACAAAGTCACTAATTACATTAAAATGGAATCGACGCAGCATGGTGGTGTATGTAAGATTTATCTCTCTTGACTGGATTCCGCCATAAATAAATAACAAGTAGTATTACGTAGATAAGTAAAGCGTATGATTGAATATATCCTTTTACCTTCATATGATGTTAAAACAAATATAATGTCTTCAGATAGAAAGATATGGTTATCCCGTATGTAATAGAACTGTATTCCGCAATACTCCTTACACGCGACTTCTGGATGAGCCTATCGACCATGAATTTTTGAGCTCAAAACTTTTCATCTCTAAGCTTTCCATCTCTAAGCTCTCCATAACCAAAATATTCCCCATTCCTGTCTCTTTTTCTTCAAGTGAAGCACCTCGAGGAAAATAGCTTTCATTCCCTTGTCCTCCACCTACTTCTGCATTCTTTGAAACATTCTCATCTCCCTCCTTACCTTCATTCTCGAAAAATTTTCTCTGGGAACATAACCACGCCCTGCTTAAAACAGTTAAATCCTCTAGAACGCTGAAGGATCTCTTATTTCTATGGTAACTCACTCTATTTTTTTCTTCTGATTCTTACTCTTGTTGCATTTCTGCATACAATCCTGATACTTATTTCCTAGCTTTTAAGACTGAATATAAAATTCTCAAAATTGCCATTCGATATATTTTATGAAAATAATACTCAGTTTCCCCTTTAAATTCGACAAACGCAGAGTCAATTAACGCTGTAGTACCGAAACATACCCTAGTATATTTATTTGAAGTTAAAATGTGGGGATGAAGTCCTTTTTGAGAGTATTATAACTGACTTGACACACTGCGGTGATTTGTTTCGCCTTCTCGGTCCAATCCTTACGGTTTCCAATTTAGCAACGCTTGCCTTGGTTCTCACCGTATATCACCCAACAAGGCAATTCCCGATTCATTTGAATTCCTCAAGTGGCTGCTCTAACGTTCGTGTGTTCCAGCAAAATACTTCCGTGACTTGAAAGTCTAAGGTGGGTCGCTGTTTGGATAAACTTTGCTCAGAACGATAAGGATTTTACATGTGGCTTTTGATTCATATCTCATGTATGTTTACTATACACAGAACAACTTCTGCAATGGATCAGATTTCATCCTTTCTTCGTTAACCTTTTATTCCCATCGCACTAATTCGCGCGGCATTTCCCTTCCATTTGGCCGTTGTCTTCATCCTCTTCAATTCTTGAGCCCATTAACGTCTCTCCATCCAATCTCTCCCACTGATATTGCTTAACTCGTTATCCATTTGGGATTCGTTCTCCTTGGAGATGAGTGGAGATAGACATATTAATGAGGGTTTCTTGTACAACCACCGCTAAGTATCCCTTTAAAGAGAAGCACGTTTCCCCACCGCGAGCATGCAATTTTGAGGCTGCGTTCATTTAGACTTTCCGCGCTATTTTTTCAGCATTTTAATTGATGCGGGTGCATTCATCATATCCACGAGACACAATACTATTGCTGCGTAATGTAGAACGGAATTTTATTTGCCTTAAAAAATAATGATGAATTCATGAATAGTACTTTCACATGCAAATTTTGATAATATTTTATAGTTACGAAACTGTCTTTATCTTAAAATAATCAGTGTTTTGAAATAGTTTTTATTATAAGAAAATTCCTTTCCACTATTTTTACATTCGACTGCCATGTCTTCGCTTATTTTAAATTTATGTACATTAAATGAAAATCATGTTTTATTATTTGAGGTAGAGAACTAGTGGAAAGGATCTATACTTAAATATTCATTAATTGTGTCCTTAAAACTGTTTCTAGCCTATGCGTAGAGTGTAAACTCACTATCTGGAACTATTCTTTGTTTTAAAATCGAATACAATATATTTCCTTACAGAATTACAATATATTGTCCTTTTAATTTTCATTTCAATGATTTTTAAAATAAAACTTTCGTGTTCTTTCGGATAGTAATATAACTCAAAATATATGTAAATAGAAATTTTTATGAAATAAAATATCATTACCATTGGATTACAACAACACCTCGCCTGATTCAGTGAAGTTTAAATATTCCAAGCGACAGACATATGAATAGAATATTTACGAATGAAATTCAATTAACAACCAAACGTTTAACGATCGATTTATATCTTCCGAAATTATAATTTGATAAGTCTCTGAGATAATACGAAGTTGTGAGGATTAAATCGTATGGTCGGAAGGAATCTACTTTTGGAAATGACTTGAATCTTTACTCATCAAAGTCCACTTTGTAAGGCAAAAAACTTTAATTTGAATTCCACTATTTGATTGTCAAACGGGAAATGCCCTTCTTGGACACAAATATGCGCTGTTTGAAAAAGGTCAAGGGATAGCGAAAATGCCATTGGCTTGAACGAAAACAAAGGTGACTTCAAAAGAGATGAAAACAAAATGAAAATAACAAAGACTATATCCATGGCTGATCGAATCAAATATAACTATAAGTAATTTAATCATTAAGAAATAACCAAAGATAAGGAATTGTGGGAATATTATTATTTTTAAGGTTCCACCGGCAGAAATGTGAACCTAATTAATATTAAGAAGTATTCCTGGTAAATTACTACAGTAAGTAAGAAAGACGCTAAAGAATACAGACTTGCTATTGAATTAATGCGTAAAAAGTATTCATTCTCAAAGTATATATATATATATATACATACATAGACAGTTTTATGGTTCTTTTGCAATTAATTTAATTATATACGACGAAGATAAAATGTATTATATGGACTTTTTCGTATAATTTATAATTTAATGAAAGATAAATTGATTGGAAATATTTCATACGTGAATTTATATTTTATAAAACATATATTAAATATCATCTAAAAAGTTCATGAAAGCTTTGTATTAGGTTCAACAATTTTTAGAAAGGAATATCACTTAATATTACATAATCCAACACTGAAATATGAAAAGATTGTGATTAATTCTTTAAATAATTCATATAAATCTTCATTATTTTTTAAAATATTAAATACATTCCATATATGTGTTTTTGTGAAATAAAAATACTATGCCTTTCATTGCATTGAAGATAAAACTTTATCATTTATTATACCTTATTATCGTGTTAGTTAGTTTTGCTATGTAAAGTTAGATAAATAAAATCTACTACTTTTATTAAATGAAGGTAAAGAACATTAAAATTGAAAAACAAAATAAATATCAGTGTGATGCAAAAATTTTCGCAATAGCTTGTTGGAAAGGCTAAATAGCTAAATGAAGCACTAGGAGAAAGGTCGTAATAATTCTGGATTTCATTTCGGTTGGTGACCGAAGTTGAGCCGAAGGTAATTCTAATCTTCCACTTCAAAAATCATCGTTGAAACACGAGGGAAAAGGGTTGAATTCTGGCAGAAATGGAGCATTAGGCGAGGAAATGGAGATGGATGACCAAGCAACGATGGCTGTGAGGTACGATGACATCTGTGGTAGTGTTTTTATCCCCTCATCTCTTACCTGTACGAGTGGAACGTGGAATAGGAAATGGAAAAAGCGGGTGTCGTACAGCAGAGGCTTTTGCGGGATTGGCTTGCGAATGAATAGCCATGGATGCAGACAGATGAGGTTCAAAGGATGATGAGAGGAGAGAGATCGAAGTGAAAGAATGTGATATAAATGTAACGAGATGAAGAAGTGTAAGGAGGAGTGTAAAAAATATACTACGAACTTTGATGCTTGTCACTGTGCTATCCATTTTATAAATACGAAATTATACAAAATTTATTCTTTGCCCTTTTGATTGGCCTATGCTATTACTGAATTTGTACGTCTCGGAAGGGACACATCACGATTCATAAATCCATCATTTACGGTGACAGTGTAAAACGTAACCATACTTTATGATAATGGATATTTCCAAAAGAATAATGATTGATATAAATTCCCAAGATATTGAATTTCATCGGACACGAGTAACCTCAAATCGAATTTATCTGTAATCAATCACGATTTTACTTCTTTAATGGAGCAACTGATATGTACGATCTATATATCGAAGGAAATTAGAAGTTACAATTATATACATAGAAAAATTTATTTGGTATTATTAAAATGTGAAATAATTACATACCATTACATTCAAATTATACGGTTCAAAGCGATTGATAAATAACTAAAATATATAATTGACATATATCTCTGTTGGTTTCCAAGCGAATTTAATTGAAACATTCAATATTTCTCATGAACTAAATTAAACTTCAGATTTCAAACAAAATGGGAGACATATTTTTCCATGAATCATGTTCTAATCTTAGCGTAAACGTGAAAACATGTTTATTTCTGTTCTTTCAGCGAAAGATACACTCTATGGCACGACACCCACTGACTAAGTTTTCCTTTATACTTCAGTGGTAAACTTTTAGGGTCCTACTAAACTTTTATAATCGAGAAACTCAGCACGATGGTTGGAATAAAACTCGAAGGAAAAGGAAATTGATGGAGATACAAAAGAAAATGATAAACGAAAATATGTCTAGCTTTATTGTCAAAAGATTGCACAAAGAAAAAATGAAAATCGTTGTGCTAATAAACTGAAATAAATAAATTGCTATGAAATATCGTTTTAATCATATATAATATTGCATACTCATTCTATAAATAATGTTTCGAAACTCGCTGGAGATAAAGACAATTCTATACTATGATATTTAAAAATGATTGACTCATAACAGGCTATCATGAGCATAATTTAAAAGATTTCAGAATAAGTAATTTTATACAATATAAAATAAATATCAATAGTTAATCTCTTAAAACGTGCTAAGAATATGATTTATATATAAGAATTTTAAAGTTGAAAGTTGATTAATATTTATTTTATTGAATTCTTGTCACATAATACTTTCTATAACATGAGATTACAAGGATCAGAAAATTTTAAACGGAAATATGAAGTAGTAATACGGGGAGAAAGAAATGAAGGAATACATGGAATGAAATCAAAGGGAAAGTCGATTGCTAAGCATAATGAGTTATAGATCGGCCTAAAACATACCTATAATTACATTTTTTTCAAAAATTATTCATAAAAAATGGATTTACTTATTTTGAAATGAATATAATTGAAGAAAATTAACCGATTAATGGCAGAGAGAAGAGATATCGGTTCATCACTCGATGTTGGTGTTATCAAATAATTATATATCTGATATGTAATACAGAGAAATATTGGATAAAAGAGAAAAAAGGAGGGAAAAGAAATTATCTTCCAAAAATCGAGAGTAATTGGAAAATAAGAAAGGCAAATTGAAGATCACAGTCAGAATGCTCAGTGTGATCCAAGTATGATCTATAAGTATACGCAATTAATAAGAATGAATAAGATATGATCGAACTCAGCTTCATGGAATGGAGTTAGGCTAAATCGATGACGAGCACATTGAATTCCACATAAGAGCTATGTAATATCTGTGTAAGTTATTAAGTACACATCGATCCTTTCGTGACATTTAAATATTTAAGTTGGCATTTGATGTTATCCTGGGATATATGTAACACTCAATACTCATGTGATAGACGGGAAACATTTCAGAGGCTGACAGAGTATCTAAACAGTTTGTCCAAACGCTTCAACTATCATTCTCTTTAAATTAATTTAAATCAACAATTAATAAAACCCATGTAATTACTTGAACAAGCTGAAATTTTATGGTATTTTTATTTAACGTAAGTAGTACCAAAAGTAATTTTCAAGTGGGCCAACGTTAAGAAACATATCTTTCCGCGTTAAACAATTCATGGAAAGTTTCCTTATTATTAAAATTAACAGATTTCCATAAAGTATTAACGAATTGAAGTTGATTATATCCAAATAAATTCCTTCGGGGAAATTAAATGTGAAGACCATTAAAGGTGAAGAATAAACACTTCATTTATTGTACACTTTCTGGTGATATGTCTCGGTTGGGGAAACCGGTCGCCTATATCAAATATTGTGGAAAACATACAAACAAAACATGGAAGTGATGGTTTATTACTCAATCAAAAGAGTATTATAACTCTACTAATAAAAACAAAATTAACATTGTATATTCTGATTGCATCATCGCGACAATTGAAAATGAAGCTTCGTTTTAATGGAAAACCAGTAGGTCAGTGATATGATTTTGAAATCAGTTGATGAATGCTACGCTATGAATACTTTCCGAAAAGTCATAGGAATACGTGCTCTTGATTTAAGGAAAGGCATTAGCGTTCGCAATACTTGGATGATTCATATCTCCATGGAATCGAAGTTATAAATTTGAAATAATGGATATGGATAGCTGTCAATTGAGCGATGCTATAAGGGTCAATAACATCAGTCAAAATAAAACAAATGACTGAACAGCGTATCCGTGCGAATTCCACTAGATTAACTGGAGATTACGCTGAAAAATGGAACGTCAAATAAAATGATGCGAAAAAAATGCGAAAGATGATAAGGTTTGCTTGATGAACTTTAGCGATTGAATTATCTGATCAGAATGATAAATTTCGAAAAATTAGGCGAATTGCCTTTCCTTACACGAAAGAGACGACATTAAAACATTTTTGCCAAATAGATGTGGGGGATATAGAAGTAAAATATATATATATTATGAGTATTAAGATATTATATATATAAATATTATGAGTGAGATAATCATATTTTTTTAAATTTCCTCTTTAAAGTTGTAGCGGACATCTTCCCTATTTAGAGCTTTACAAGTGAAAAGCAAGGATTTCCTAGTAAAGGATGATTATCGTGTTTCTTTTAGGGAAAATCGATGGGAAGGTGCCCGTGCGAGCATAAAACCAACACATTAAACGGGATCGCGCCTCCGGTATTTGTGTTGAGCTGTAAATAAGGATAGCCTCCGTCGTCCCAAAACAGGGCATTATCGCACTTCTCGGAGCTGAATAAAAAGAGAATGATTTCTTCTTCATCTAGATTAACCTCTGCTTTGCTTCATTTGTTTGAAACTCCTCTCTTTTTGCATGTTCTAGATATCTCTTTTCATTAATTCCCTTCCTAAAAATGACAGTATTCGATTTTATCACTTTTACGCATCTAAAATTTAAAAAATAAATGTAATTTATGTAAATATAAAAGAAAATTAAACTCTGAAAAAGTATAAATGAAATAATAATATTATAATTAAAATTCAGAACAAGTAGATGTATCATGTGATATCGTTGAAGAAGAAATTTGTATTATGATATACAGAAATTAATTACAGTATGGTATTCTAAAATCGATATGGGTAAAATAAAATTCCCCTCTTAGAATCACAATTTGCTCTATAAATGAGGAAAACCCCTCGACAATCTCCTCTTAGGTAACAGTAAGACACACTAACTAATGTTAATTATAACATTAGTCGAGAATAGCAAACTTCTATACTTCCCGGGATATAGATAAGTCTTGATATTATCACTACGATATATAAATAAAGAAGATAATATATGTTATTCATTTGATACTTTGAATTTAAATCATCTTTATCAAATGACTTTACTACTTCCGCAAGTCACACCTATAAGAAAGATGTGAGGAATTCTTGCGATGGTTTGAATGGATGAGCTCATAAAATAAGAGGATGACAAAGAGGAGCATACGGAGTTGAAGAATGGAACCATGGGGGATGGAATAGAAGAAAACAGGAGGGGAGATTTAACGGGCTCCACGCGTCGGACTCTTTATGTCTTCTTCTATTAAGAAAGTGACGAGGTAAGTTTCTCTCTTCTCCTGAATTCCAATTTGAAGCTCCTTTCCTCCAGGTATCCATTCTTCAACGCACTCGACCGTTGTCCCATAAAGTCTCCTCGGTCCAATGGCGACGAGACCAATCCAGCACACCCGATTACAGGGGACCATTTACTCTACGATTTTCGGTCGCCCGTAGCGAAGATGGAGAAGAAGGCAGAATTTCTTGGAAAGATGGTTATCGAAGAGAAAGTGGGAACGAATAAAGACGGATGTGGGTAGCCAATGACACGAAGCTCGATGTGGGTTTATTGTAGTGCCTCCGTAGGTTCAAAAGGATATCTTTAACCTATATAGAAAATATTGTGGATTTGACCTCTCCATAATATAAAAGGGACATATATGTCGAGTATGAGTGGGCGATCGAACGACAAATACAAGAGCTACTGGTAACTTTATCACACCGTGAAAATAAAGGAATGATGACGTAGGATCATTGGAGGATGAGCTACATCGGTTTATTTGTTGCCGAATTAGAAGAGCAAGAGAAACGGACGAATTTCATCTTCACTCAGACTATTGTGGTACTTCGAAGTTCTCTCTCCTATTCAATCCATTCCTAATTCCCTTATTATCTAAAAAAATTAATAAATAAATTATAAATTTTGAAAATCAACGGACGATCTCAGGATTACGAAAACGAAAGAAAATAACTTCCACGGTAACTTATATGACAAAAATGTCCTAAATTAAATGGGAATTTAAATTAGTAAAATTTTAAAAATTTCATAATAATTTTTGTTTATATATATATATATATATATATATATATATATATATATATATATATAAACAAGGTTACAGGATAACAATATAAGGTTAAATATGTTAGATTTGGTATGACAAAATTGCATTCAAAGATATGAATATACCAGATTAAAACGTTATTAATTTCCAAGTTTAATAAGATTTTGACGTAATTAAGAACATAAAATAACTAGAATTAATTGTTAACAAAATATTAACAAAGATTGGGAAGAAAGGTCTGTTTTAAAGAGAAACTTATAGAAAATAAATTATGTTACTACTAGAGATTGCTGTAGAGGTCAGAAAAATCCTCCACCTTTCAAAGAAGTGCATAATTGAATGCATTGTATGCAAAGAGGATCATTATTCTCAGTGAAACAAATATACTCCATCTCGATGGAAAAGCTTAGTTTTATCATTAATTACAATATCACTGTTTGTTACGTCGGTTTCCATGTATGAGTACATGGAAATCGGATATATTCAGTTACCTTGGCATTATTTATCTACATTGTATCTAATTCTCCCTATATAATTCGCTTAGAAAGTCCAAAACTCTACTCTAGTCCATTTTTTATAATTAGAGCTCAACATAAGTACCGTATAGTGTACGTTTTACCTTGAGCTTCACTGATTCTTCATTGATTCAGACATGAAAAATTTAACCTCACATTTTTATACAGTTACACAATAGTACATTTAAAGGGACCTAGAAAGACTTGTTTCTAGTTATAATCGTTATAGAAACAGGTTTTGGAGTTTTTCGCATTAAATTGCTGAACTAATCATAAAATGTTTACTAGTACTTTTCGTAAGTGAACAGGAATAGCAAAAATATAAATAAATCTTTTCCTTTAAATTTTTTTTTCAAGAATTCGTTGTTTGATATTTAAGTTATTATTTTAGAAACGACACCATCTTCATATGATTCTTAAAACGAAATTTTATAACAGAAATTATTATAACGAAGTCAACAGATTAAAGTTTTTCTTTCTGTAAATATCCTTTATTATCGGAAGTTTAAATATATCTATTTTAGACATTATCATTGCCATTATAATCTAACTATAAGTTTCGTTCAAATGTAGATATTTTGACAGCTTGTTTTTCTTCGATATTCGATCGTAAAATTCAATGAAATGCTAAGGTGATTTCAAAATTTTAGACTGAAAATGAACGATGAGTTGTTAATTTTCAGGTCAAATAGATTACATTGTGATCGTCAGAAAAGAAAATTAAAATTTTAATACCACTCATAAATAAAGACGAACATCAACTTTTTCCTCACTATCTTGTGAAACATTTCATGAACACATAAATTATAGTTTTTAAAACTGAATGCAAAGTTGCAGACTACAGATCGTTTTAAATAAGACTTTCAGCTATAAAATTCTCTTGTTCGGAACTCATTTATTTATAGAAGCTGTGTGAAATTACGGAAAGAATTAAACTGAGAAGTCAATGGATATGGATAGATCAGAAGTAATGAATGATGAAGTGTGCTATCCTTGGGTCGGAGGCATTAGTCCACAAAAATATCCTATCACCCCTATCTTCTTCGCACCTTGAGGATTCCTCTCTTATCTCCAGGGTCACACTCAAGGTGTCGAAAGTACCATTTTCACCGTGTGGAGCAATCTCGCCCGGATCTGTGTACCTGAGCGAACTTTTCCTGGCTGATGTCCTTTTTTTTGCTGCTGGTCCAACACCGGAACAAACTGCTTACATGCTGAGAGTCAAAAAATACACGTTCCTCACCAAGTTGCAATACCTTTAACGATACCATTAGCTAATGAGAACATCCGTGAAAATGCAACATTTACCGTGATTCTTGGACTCTCTATTCATGTTTATAGTCTTTGCCTCTTCATACCTTTTTTTAAGTCCTTCTCGACAAAACTTTTCCTGGTTAAATGTTAAATACAATAGAAGGAAGTATTAGATAGAATTTTAGGCCTTAAACTAGGAAACTTATTTACGTTCAACATCGCTGCTGATGATTTATCCACGACAAAAATTTTCATGATGATTCTATTAAGTATGATGATCGATAGAATGTATTTTTACGAATATGGCAGCATAATGATAATAATGCTGTTCATAATAGTAGATTTAGATATATTGTGTTGTGAGCAGCTTCGATCAAGGTAATAGTAATACATCGGAATTTCTGGTGAATACTCAATGTATTGAAATGTGTTTCTATTTGAATTCATTTCTTTGATATTTATATGAACTTTTTGATGGAGTAGCTTGTAAATTAAACATTAATGTGTATGATGCCCTTAAGGTATAGGAGAAATAAGATAAGTTATTGCTTTCAGTCTTCTTTAAGCAGAGGTTCAATTCGATCTTCCTTGACTTTTTCACTCTTATTTTCTTGAAGGATCAAGTTAGAAGGGCAATATGATTTTAAGAAAACGTATTCACTCTAAACAAGGCTTTTATTGGAGAGATAAATTTCAGTGAAATTCTGAGAGAAAATCTAATTCTTTATTTATGAAACAAATAGCAATCTCAATAAAATACCGGAGAAGAAGCGTATAATTATAAGGTAATCCTATTAAATGATTTGAAGATTTTTTATCCAATACAAAATATGGTAAATAATTTTTACAATGCAGTGAATAATTTTTTCTCATGTTTATGAATCGCTTGAGTAATATTATAACATGATATCTAATCGAAGAGGTAAATTAACCCAATTTACACGTGACAAATCTTTGTGTTCTTGAAATTATAGTGTTCAACTAAGTCAAGTGTTCAAAGTAAGTCGTCATCAAAGGAGTAAATAATAAAGAAAAATAGTTTTTTCAATGCAATTTGTTGCTTTCGGCACCCTCTTAGCTTCTATAGAACTTCCTTCATACAACAGTCGGGTACTTCGCAAGGAATACGTAATATGTGAAAATAAGGAAAATGCATTATTATATATACAAGCATCGTTTTAGGAAATATGTGGGTCATAACTTACTTTTGTTTACTTACTTTACCCTTCTGAGATGACGAGTGATGATTACTATTACGTTAATAGAAGTTATTATAAATTTATAGTTCACTTAACTATCAACCAAGAACAATATTATATTATCCAAAATTATATATGACTCAAAACTAAAATAAAGTGAGTAATTCAGACACGTTGCTAAAAATATACTTCTGTACAAATTTAAAAACTGACCTCTTAAAACTTTAAAAACTACTTTCGAAAAATAAAACAAAACAATAAATTACAAAACAAGAATTTAGGTTTAGAACCCTACCAAGTATCTTTCAATGCTATCGATATTATTCAATTTACAGTTGCATGTTTAAAAATATAGATTGAATAATAATGGCCTGAAAACTAGATGGGAATGGGATAAATGAGCCATAAGGGACCTGTTGATCGCGAAAACTTTGAGTTAACAAAGTCTCTTGCTTGAATGTCGTGTAAAATGTTATCAAGTGTTTTGGGAATCGAGATATGTGTGTGCTTATATACATGTGTCCCTGTTAAAATTATAGATAAAAGCGAGGTAGTATGCCTTGTGGAAAATTTATCGAACTTCTATACGCTGTGGAAGAGACAATACTATCCGAATATATCTTTCATAGTTGTGGACGTATTTAAGTTTTAATTTTTTAATTAACATAGTTATTCATTCAAGAAATATTTGAAATGTGAGATAAAATTGAAAAAAGAGGTCGCTGATATGCAATTATGAATTTATCATGTTATCATGATACATTTGCTAAACTTCAATTTTCTATTGAAATGGAATCAGAAAAAAAGTGAAAACTGATTGAATTTATACGCTCTTAAAAATCTCTTCGGTAATAGTTTATACTCAGAACTCGGCGATTGACTTTTGAGGAAGATAATGAGTCGCTTTCAATGTAAAGGATAAGAAAATAAACAAAAATACATCTTACGAATTATTGTATTGCACTTAGATATTACACAACAGATTTATATCGATTCATGAAGATACTGAATTGAGCACAAATGGAGAAAAAGGCCCATCGTTGGAGAGGAAGTGTTCTATGAGAACCGTCAAATACGCTGCGAAATTCGGAAACCCATGAGTGGTAGTAAGATTGAGGAACGGATTTGGGAATTCCCTAAAATGACGAGGTCAAAAAGTCAGAGAAGGAAAAATTAGAGGTTGGAGAGATAAATGATTGAATCTGCGATGGGTAGAAGGAAATGAAGTCAGAATTCGTCGAATTGCGTGGATGGAGGGCTTCCAAATTCCTGTTCTGGGCATCGAACTGAGGAAGGGATTTTTCCTGATCACGCCGGAAATGGTTTCTCACATCCGCTTTTCAATAGGGATTTCGAATCCCCTCGCTAATTTCCGAAACAGAAGAATATAAACGATTGATGAGTCCCTTTACGGATTTGCAAGATACAAAAGTACTAACTTTTAAACTGAGGGATGAAGATTATTTTTCAAATAATTCGAATGCTGAGCGTCTAAATGACTTATTTTTAATTAATAAGCTTTGTAGTTTTAAGATCCCCAATAGCAGAACTGTTTTATAAAAATAGTTATAGTTTATATTTCTCTATCTTCATTAATAGGAGAATAATTTACAAACTTTACTTATTGCTATAAATATATACATGATCCAAAAACTTCATTTTATAAAAAGGGCTGAATAAGCACAATGGATTTTCTGCAATCTTTTCCTTTCTTTACATTATACTTTAATGTTTCATTATCACTAAAATTTCGTTGTTGCTTTTAGTAAAAATTGAAAATAATAGTCAATTTAGTGTATGTTCACATATCAAATTTTCAATGCCTATTCCTCATTCAAATTGTTTGTTCAACGCATGCATAGATGTAAGCTGCTTTATAATTAGCAAAAGCGCAGATTCATTCTCCATGATGTTTGAAAATTAAAGGTTGGATATTTAATTCATAATAACCACGAATGAAATATTCCATCAAAGTTTTAAAAATTATTAAAGTGACAAACCACAGATGAATTTGAGATTTTTCTTTTAGATAAACTATAGGGATGGAGTAAGCGGAGACGAATTTCAATCACTTGCAATCTTCATCTCCCCGATATTCTTTTAACTTTGGCATAAATTCATATACCAAAATGTTGATAAGAAAGAGAGTATCGTAGTTGTTGAAGAAATCAAGTTGATTGTAACGCTAACTAAATATCTCTTGAAAGAAAATCGCTTTATAAAGAAAAGAAGGAACTTCCATTGTATTTGATTAACGTTCTCTTAAATATAATAGTAATAAGAGTAAGCTAGCAAGGAGGGTTTATGGATATTGTATTTTCTCTTAACGTTTAGTTGAAAAAAATTTACCCACTGTAATATACGATGCAGGATTCTTCGTTATAACCTATTGGGTATGAAAAATGTTACGTTAATTCGATAAAAAAATTAAAATTTACTCTTCTCTCTTAATATGTTACATAATCTTATAAAGTATTTATACTTCATCTAACAACTGGATCTCATTTAACATACGGATTTAATTTATATCAATTTAAAATATTTCATGCATTTTTACAAGCTTACGTTAGTTCACAAGTTAAACTATTCAAAAGAATTGCATATAATTATATAAAATTGTGAGAAAACGTAAAGTATTTCATTATTGATATTTTTTACTCTTTTCTGAGTGGAATAAAACGAAAGGCACGCTTTCATGTGATTACAGCAAATTTAAGTTTCCAATTTTCCACCTCAGAACCAATTTCCATCTCTACAAGAAAGAATTTATTCTCCGTAGCGCATTTTATGAAATTTCCAGAGAACTAGATTATATGGTGGAGACAAGAAATGCTAAGAAGAGAGTGGAATTGAGGGTCTGATGGAATTTCAAACGAGAGCGAAAAATATCTTGCGATTTATAAAACTCGTGTAGCGTGAAAAAAAAACAAAATTAGTATTTACCTTATTAAGCTATTTCGCTCAAGTAAGTTTAGTATCGTTCTTAAATAATTCCTATAATAAATACAAACTACAGTTATTAATGGATCTTAGTGGCTAAAAGTTTTTTAAAAATAAGTCATTTCCTGAAAATTATAGCATAGAATTTCCATTTCTATACAAACATTTATGCTATCTCAAATTAATAAAATTGTAGATAAATGCCTGAACTTCATTAATTTTCTTACTTAATACACTAATCCAGCACCAGATGCTACAAATAAACTTAGCAAGTTTGTCTATCGAAAATAAATCAATTACATTCTCCTTAAAAGAATCCATTACCTGGTCTGAGGATGATTTTGTTACGTTTACCTTTCGCTCAATTGGATTTTGCCGATTCCAACTCTAACCTAAATATTATTTCCGCAACAATTTCGCCTCAAATTTGGAAACGATTTATCGAAGGCAATAGGATGGAATAAAATAGAGAAGTTACCACGGAGATGTAGAATCGAAGGAAGAATAATTAGCCGATTCTTGCGGACTTAAAGAAGAGATCTTATTTCCTCTCAAGGTGAGCACGCGGTGGAAGAGATGAAAAAATAACTTTTCGGAAGGAAAAAGGGAAATAGGGGGGACGAGGAAAGGTCTATCGGCGGTGATGCGCATGCGCAGGGGAAAAACGCACTCCTTCCCCTGTGCGAATCTCCTCCACGTATACCCTGCTATCAATCCTCCTCACCCCTCCTTGGTCACGTGACCAGAGAGCGCGGCTTTGGTCGTCCCGCAGTCGGGTCTTGGGGACGGTGGAGGCGGCCACACGCGTTATTTCACGGGAGCGGCATTTTTATCGTCGGAGAGATAAAAGAGGAGGAGCGGGTGCAGGAGCAGAGAGAGGGTGGGGACGGAGGGAGAGTGATCTTAGTTCTTCGGGACTTTTTTTATCGCTGAAGGACGGTGTTGTGTTCAAGGAAAACTTCGGGCTTTCTTAATCCACTTCATCTCCTTTGCTTTCCTCCTCCCATTTCCCTTCCTTCTCCCCAGTGACATTGTTAGCCTACTTTCTAAGTCGACCTTGAGGTTTTTTTTCCTCCTTAGAGAAGTCGCTAGCCAAACCATTACCGACCCCCTCCAATTCGAACCCTACATTCTAGAACCCTTTGAATATCTTATTTGTAATTCATTTTCTCTGGACTGTAGCAGTTTTCCAGAGGGGTTGATCCAACATCCTACCGAAGTTCTAAAGAAGGAGACCAGAACATTTGTTTATTTACAGTCGCATTCATACCTTGATCGCTGTCATTTATTCTATTCCTTTATCTCGTTAGATTCTATAGTTCTCAGTGTAATAGCTGACCTATAATAGGATGTCTATGAGACGATGATCTGGAAAGTAATACCTTCAGTTAATGTACATCTTATTTGATTGAAATAGTGAAGAAGGAAGAGGACAGTTTAGCTGAGAGTAATTTAACCTCTTTTATAAAAAGGGAGGAAAGTGAGACCACTCCTGTTGCGCCTCCACTCTGAGGAGGAAATGGATTTATTTTAGGTTATGCGGGAATTCAGCCTTGAATAGCGCTCCTTTCAAAATCGGCCGCTTTTTGTTACCCTTCATAATCTAGGGCACGGTTCAACTATCGCAGAGGGTAAGATAATCTCGCTATCACTAGTCATCGGCATTATGCCGTTCTTTCATGCTTTTGGAGATTTCAACGCTTTGGAACATTGAGGTGCTGAGTATTTTGTGTTTTTGTCATTTTTTAAAAATTGAATTTGGAAAGATATTCCACGAGTATTTTGCGTGAATATTGGAATCGACCGTTTCTGAGGACTGTAGATAACCTCTTTGAATAGATCATTTTTGGATCATTTTAAAGAGCCAGAGGAGCAAAAGTACTCTTTTTTTGGGGGGCGCAAGGCGTTAATAATTCAACTAAGTGTATCACATCATTTTCCATAGAATTGTTTCATCATTGAAAAAAAGGTTAAAATATTTGGTGATATGAATTAGAAATGGACCATTTAATTTTACTAGTATGATTCTTTGAACCCACTGTCCACATTGGAAATAGTATTACTAGATTTAGGTTTGAATATACACCTTTATCGATATCCTTAAATAAAAGACTAATATATAGGAAGCCAGCAGAAGAGAGAACGAGAGGAGTAGGAAGAGGGGGTGAAAAGAAAAATATTTTCACATGTAAAACCTGAGAGAAAATAAATCAGTTATGCGCTCAGGGGAAGATTTTTAAAGAACTTAACGTTTTAGGCTTAAGTGTGGAAACAAATCCTTCGGTTCCTCCCATTTCCATGTCCTTCTTCTTTTGAATCAACGAGAAGTTTTAGTTGACTTAATCTACGGAAGGACAGATTCTTTTCCTTAACAAGCAATTTCAACTGTGCACCTTCGTTACATCTCCAACTTCAATCATTCAGCAATCTTCCTCTTGAGACTTGATTTCCAATTCGCTTTCAAACCAATCCTTAGTTCTCCTAATTTGGTTTCCTCTTTTATCCAAACTATATTCGTGTTCTATTTTCATATTCCTTGGTTCCTCATGAATCCAAACTGAATTTAGAAAGCCTTATGTCTTGAGACATAGTCCTCTGTGCCCCGAGATGGGTGTGCAACAGTGATTGAACAGTGATCCACAAAGACTGTTAAGAGGGAGGGAGGGAAAGGTGTGGAGGGCCCATGGAAGAAGAACGGAGAATCTTTAGGATATGATCGGAAACAAGCATTGAGAAGAGGTAAGCCAAGATTTCAATTGTACAAAGTTAACGAAGTTTTAAGATAATTTTTTATGTCTCTGTATTTCAAAAAGATTTGATTTTACTTAAAAGAAGTATGGGGTGAACTCTTATCGACTAGCGGTTATAAAACGCCATCCTATGTGCATTACAATTGTATTTAAATAAGTTAACAAAAATAAGATCCAACATATCTAAAATCAAGACAGTTACCAATCTTGCACTAAAACATTACGTATTGGAAGAATATTTACAAATAACGATATGTGCAACGAGAGTTGTACGATATGAAAACAATCTGTTTCACGATTACAAACATTTCGACTTTTAAATTGGGATTGGATTGAGAAATGAAGATCAACTATGTTCATAAAAAGAGAATATTGTTTCTGAAGTAGTCATTTGATTAATCAATATTCCAATGGGTTTGATGAATAATGCGAAGGGAAGAGGGAAAATGAATTCGTATTGAAGTGGTAGGGAGTGGATATCGGGTGATTGATGTTCCACAATTAAAATGAGGGACGTATCCATCACATAGAGATACAAGTAAAATGAAACAAGAATCAACAAATTACAATAATTACGTCAATCTACGAACGTCGATTGTTGAAATTATACTTCGCATATAGTTCTTCATCAAGAGCCACATCCAGTGATGATTAGGAAGGGAAAAGAGAAGCGTTGTTAATTATTTCAGGGTTGAAAGAAAAATATGTTTATAGTAAAAAAATCATACATCCTGACACCATGCAAATAATAGCGAAGAAAATTTATTTATTCTTTCCAAAAGGTAACTTTAAGGCAAAGTAAACCCGAATTTACGAAAGAACAAAGTAAAGTATTTAAAATAATGAAAAAAGAAACAGAAATATCGCAAATATGACGGAATTTGTATCCTAGCTGTCACTTAAAAATTCTAGCTTTTTATATTATGAGGGATATGGTAAATAGCTGTCTAAACATGATGAATCATTTAAAGAATATGAAAAAAGACCAGAAATAATAAGAAACTATTTGAAATTAAAACTAAATTCATTTTTCGAGTGAACAAAAGGAAATTTTGTTCAACTTTCTCAACAAATAAATGAGTTAAGCAAGGAGAGTTTAACGCAGTATTTAATTCTAATGTTAATCCACCGCAATTATAAAATTATTTTTTAGTAAAGAACTTTTTAATGTACTGTAACAAATAGGAATAAATCAAAATAAAATTAATTGATCAAGAACTTGATTATAAGTTACAACCAAGTTATTAATGGGATAGTCATATTTCAAATATTTAATTAAAACTGAATATAATGTTCAGAAAAATGGCCGAGTTAAGACAAGAAATAAAGTGAAATAGAAATCACGGAATGAAAACTTCGGAGTAGCATCTGATTTCTATCAGACATGAAACAAAAAGCAAAAGTGATTTACATCTTCAGAAAAAAAGCAGCAATCTCTTCTGGAGATTAAAAAATGAGGGGAAGCTACAGGCTGTAGGTAACCTTTACGAGGGTTAAGAGCGTTATTTTATTAGGTCATTTTTAAAATAAACTACCTCTTCCGAAATTCCCTCCGACGAGAAGGGACATAAAGGAAAAATGCAGCGGGGTAGAAGAGAGGTCATCCAAAAATAAAAGCCCAATTTGAGCCACCCTCGCATTACCCCGCAACCATTTGCCCACGCGGTCCTCCACATCTATACCATGGACTCCAATCGAGTGAAATCCGTTCGATTGCCCATAACTGCGTCTCCACCCATTTTCGCAGGTGCACTATTTTTACACCACCCACTCATACGTCACGACCCCATCTCGAGGAGGATCGTTACACTTTAGTGGACATGGGTTTATTCGTGGAAACGTGCGCTTTTGGAAGGTATATGATGAAACTGCATTAAAGACGAGTCGAAATATGTTAGGAGAGTGTCTATGAGAAAAGATGGATATGAAGATGTTTATCTATCTTTAAAATACGGAAACTCACAAGAGACAAATCATGAATTAAATTACTGTTATAATTATTATATAGTTCCGATAAAGAGTCAACCTACATTGATTTTATTAAACCATTTTCTCGATTTTACGTTTTTTGAATTTAGAACGTATTTTTAGTGCAAATAGGGTAATTGTACTATAATTTCCTTCTTTAAATTACATTCGATAGCGATATTTGTTTTCATACCTGAATTTTAAAAGAATAAATTATAATTATTACTGTAATCAAAATAGTAGTTAATTATAATTAATGATAATTTAGTGAAATAGCGTTCGTAATATATACAGAATTTTTATGCCTCACAATGATAGTGATAAATTATAGACCTTCGAAGAAATCTACATTAAAATGTATTGCTGGTGATAAGTTTTGCATATGATCATCTTGATCTGATTATTTGAGTATTGAGAAATATTCACCACCTATTAACAACTAGTCGTCTAGAAGTCAAATTATATAATTCTAACGGTGAATCTTGTTTGAGAATAGGATATTTGAATGGTGAGGATTACTGAGATGTACTTCGAATCAATTACTCCAGAATTTATTCGTAAGCGATTCTCTAAATTCTTATGTAACTATTTACAGTAAAAAAGCTTACATTTTAATTACTTGAAAAGACAACTCAAATCAACATTTCGTGAGACTTGATGAAACGATTGATGAAATAAATTATTATAGGACTAAAATGCTAATTAGATGGTTATAATCGTTCATTGAATGTTTATTTATCTATAAATCGCAGGTGACTCAAGAAACACTTATGTATTCTACCGCCGATATTGCCTCCAAGTTACTGCTTTGCATTTTAATAGCACTGCGAGAAGGTGAATGATATACTGGGCTGTGTGATTGGATTTTCAGAAGTAAACGGAAAATGTATTTCGGGGAAAAAATCACTTCGTTATGTTCGTACTCCGGGTTTCCGCATTCAGTGGAGATACGGAGCAAATCTGCTCCGTCTCCGAGTAAATAATTCACGGGCAGCCCTCTACAGATTCGTCGATGAAATTCCGGGAAGAGATTGAAAACAAAAATTCTTTCAAGGTATGATTGAGCGTGTCAATATTTCTACCTTCTTTTTTAAATATTAAAGAGAACAATATCATTTTCAGATACATAGTTAGTGGTATGTTTTAGTTGTTGTCTACGAACAACTTTTCTATATAGATTAATTTTCTTAAATTTATCCTTCATCGTTAAAGTTTTCTTTACTATTACTTTCTCTAAACCATTTGAAGAAACGACTGTATATTTTTTATAGTTTTTAGAATAAATAAGTGTCGTTTTCTTATCATATTCATCCACGATTCCTCCCGTCTTATCACTTCTTCTTCCCATATTTCGTTCCGTGAGTGCGCACAAAAAGGGTTTATATGTCACTTAAATTGAAGGAGATACTCAGTGTTTGTAAACCTGACCTATTCTATTGTTGCAATATGCATTTAATCTATTCTTTTCTGAACACCTAAGAAAGGAAATTCGACCTGATTTTAGATATGAGTAAAAAGGATTGAGTATATTAAAGATAAAGCATCAACGATTCATATGTAATTGTGAAACATTGCAGAAAACCAAAAGAGCATTGTTTTATTCAATGAATTGGCAATATATCCTAAAAAATAACCGATGACTTTCGTCTTCAAGGTGTAATGTACTCCCAGAGGTGTTAAACAATTCCTAGCCAGCATTAGAAAATCTTAAATATCGGGTGCTTCATTTGTGTTTTGACCAACTTTCTATGATCTAAACCTTACTTAATTATGTCTCTCATTATTTTTAACTACCATCAATAGAACCGATAACAAACGTGCTTTTGCCTTTAGCGATTCTTTTCTATTGAGCGTAAATGATTATTAACGCTGATTTCTGCTCTTGAATTCCTCGTGTGAGGGTGGCGAATGTTCGAGTAATATCCGTTGCACATGAATTATTTCCGTTTGAGAGATTAGCAATGAGAAAAAGAGATCGAATGAGAAGTGGATTCAAGCGAAAATGGCTGAAACTGGCGAAGCTCACGGCAGCAATGATAAATCAAGTGCAATCAGTACCTATCGTTTTAAGAAACTGGTGATTATTAATTAAGTTTCGATACAACTCTGCATGAAAATATATGATAATCATCACGGTTGTATAATTTATGACAATGATTATTTAATATTTTAACTATAGCTTGTTATTCGTTTTTTAATAATAAACTCTAGATTAATCTGAAACATAATATCATTCAATTTATTTTAAAAATATTCTAATAATATCAATATGGCAAAAAGAACTTATCTCGTTTAGAAAAATTCAATGCTCTAAAATAAAATGATATGTAAGATTTTAAATATATTTTACGCCATTTTGGTATAGCTCAGGTTGATGGTAATTAATATGAGATCTTCTAAGCAGCCAAATTGAATCCAAATCAAGGAATGACTCTATAATGTCAGTCTTGCATCTCCAACAGTACATTTATTTGTTTTTAAGTTATTTTCATTATTTTATAAATTTGGTGAATACGCAGAAGGCGAAAGTTCTCGTTTCATCCATCCTTAGTTGAAATTTATTCAATTGATAACAAATTACAACAAAATACAATCGAATGGAACGTTTCATTAACTTCATGAAGCATGACTATTCCATACACTGAGTTTATTTCTGGTATTCTACAAAGTGCGATTTTGATGACCATTTTACTCGAACTCAAGTGAAGTAGAATTCGTGCACGAAGTTTGTTATAGATGTGAAAATGCAATCGTGAGTCAGAGTGTGGTAGCGGAATAGAATAGATGAGCTGTAAACAGTTGTATGCTCAGTTGCAGCGACTCGTGCGATTTAGGAATTTTACCCATTTCAACTATGCAATTGCACCACAGCGAGAGAACTATTGATGACTTTTGACCGCAATGAGTACATAATAGTGATTTATTAGGCGAAGGAAACTTTATGAAGCTCATGTGTGCGCTAAAATCAACCGATGTAATATTATTATTAGAAGTAGTATTTAATCGAGAAGTACTAACTTAGACTCTAACACTGAGTCTAATTTATTTGAAATTATCATTACACACTATGATTATGTTATTATGGTTATAAGTTAATGGCACATGAAGGGCTTTACCATTCATATTCATCGTTAGATAAAAGCTTAAGCTTAAAGTAAATCTCTTACGAAATCATCCTTATGTTCTCTATATGTCTTGGTCATAAAATCTCTTTGGGTTGCTTAACCCTTATAATTCGATCTAACCAAGAGCGTGAAATTAAACTCAAGAGATTCAACGAGATAAAAAATTTCAATTAAGGAATAGATATCAGAATAAATGCATCAGAGGATTATATTTCAAAGAATGTTGAGCAGAAAATATAGTTGAGCTCAAAAACTTAACATTTTCAGAATGAAGGATCATAATTGTATAATTAAAATTCAAAGGTTCGAAACAAAAACTAAGATACTTATAGGATGATAATAAATATCCACTTTGTCGCGTATAGAAATAGTATGACCGGAATAATTTAAAATAAAGTGAATCAATACATACTTTTCATATACTTCTAATAATATAATTTAAATAAAATCCTAATTAGATATACCTTATAATTTTTCTTACTATTATAATTATAATCTGAAGAAATATTTCGTTTTAAGAAAGGTGTTTGAATTTGTTTTTTTTTCTTTGTGGTTTTATACTTTTTAATGCAGTTTGGGATGTTATATTTGTTCGGGAGACTTGATACAGTGTAAACAGAGAGAAATGAAACTATGTGATACATTGCACTAGAACTAGTTCTCTTCACGAATAAAAAGCGATAAAAATAAGATGACGAAATGTCTACATCCTTCTCTTAGACTACCATATAGCTTAGAAAATAGCTTTTCGATTTTGATAATAACAATCAAAAGTAAATTTTAAAATTCTGGCTAAGAGGGAAATGAGAATAGGTAACTGAGCATGTATTACTTGTACGAAGTGGATGTATGAGATGTCAAAATGCAGCATAGCTGTTGATACAAAGTTTTCTATTGTTTACGAAGTATTTTTCTATCAAATTTAATAAAAAAACCTTACGTATTAAATTTTTTATAAGTTTTTGTGCAAAATCCATGGATGGAAAAATTTGAAAACCAGGCTTAAGAAAGAAGAGAGATATGAATAATGACGGAGAAAGATGATCAACAAAAGGCGGAGAAGAAGGTAGGTGGAATAAAGGAAGCGGTGCATCTTGGGCGATTCCATTTGTTTGGAGTCTCCAGAGAGAGAAATGTCGAACGGCAACCCCTCATAACCTGTTGACATTTTACAAGTGCGCGTGTGTGGATGCTTTCACGAAGAAGAAACAAACAAGAGAGAGGCTGATAAGTGGAGTGATGGAGCTAAAATTAAGACACAAGTTCCTTTGCTATGATACTGGTTATCCATAGTTAGAAGGAGTTTATCTCTAGCGCATGTGTAAAACTTAAAAAAAAATTGATTGACATTAGGTAACTAAATGGCTTCTTAAGATCCATTCTGAGATTAAACAAGCTGCATTTACTTCTTAAAAGGAAGAGGAAATCATGATACAATAAATATTTTGCCTGAATTTGAATTTAAACATTGAAATTTCTAATGGAAGAAATCCTTAAAAATCATCATTTTAAGTAATATACGTATATGAATGGAATGTTTTTACGTATTAGATATCTCTTGGATTCTATGCAATAACCAATTCTATATTTGTGAGAATTTATTCATAAAGAAAAATTAAAAAATCCTCCCTTGAAGTTAATGAGCATAATAAATAAACATGAAAAGGCTAGTATACAAATAGAATATTCGTAGACATTTACTTAATTCGATGGTCCTCAACCATTCTAAGTGATTTCAATGGATAAGGATCAAGAAATTTAGTTTTTAATGCAATGTAATATATCCTTAGGAACCTTTTGGGAAGTAGGAAGTGTTAGGAAGTATTTGTATCTTATTTCCGCCTCTTTAAGCATAAGAATAATTCGAAGAATTCATTCTTGTTCATTCACTCCACAGAAAATTTTCTGTGGAAATTTACAAAGTTGGTTTCATTACTATGACATTCCTCGAAGTCACGCCTTCTCACATTGATTCAACTCATTTATCCAATCAACATATATATATATATATATATATATATAATCTTTCCTTCTCAGAAAAGAACGCCCATTCCACTCATATTAAATGAAACTTTTTATTAGTCTTTGGATATCATAGGCATAATTTAGCGGCTAATTTCGTAATACGTTAGTATAATATCTCGATAATAACCAGAGAATAAAATTTCTTTGCACTGGTTATTTCAATAAATTGATATAAAATAAAATATAAAATCAAATTATTAATGAATCCACATATAAGTATACGTTGTAGGAGAAAGATATCTAGAAAATCTATGGCATCAAAAGAAATCTCACAAAAAGAATTCCGCTGGTGACGTAGGAGGAGCGAAAAATCCAGACACCTAATTGGCCTAAAAAGTCACTATTCACGGACGTGGACCTAGTTCTCTCCTATTTTGCCGAAATACGCGGAGGGAATCGTAAAAGTGAAAAGGGACGTGCTTATTGTTTGAAAGGGATAGATTGAGAGGCACTGACGATGTCTGCAGTGGATTAGAGACGTATTGTGAGTTAAAGACCGAGTGGGTGGAGGAGTAGTGAATTCTTCGAAAGGGCGTCCTGAGGAGGAGGTGTTGAGGAGGAGGAATGGTGGCGAGACGAGCAACAATGCCTTGTGCAGATCACAATGACATACACAAAGTGACTCTCGTCTGAGCATGAAAGAGGGAGTGCAAGAAGGAGTGGGCGTGGGAATTGGGCCACAAAAGGAATCTGTATCCTTTTAACACTGCTCTCACATTACTTGAAATCTTCGATTTGATATCGCTTCGAACTTTTTAACGAAGCCCACAAAAGGTCAAATACTTTCAAACGTTTTAAAGATCGAATTCTGTGAATAACAGATGAATAATAGCACATAGCCAAGGATAGAATAATATTTGAGTTCGAAAACTGCTGTGGTCAGTAATATTAAAATAATATTATTCTTATTTATATTCTTATTTCTAATATTATCTTATTAGTCTATAAAAAGGTGTATTTGTAAGGTAAATGAGATTAAACTATGCCTATATTTTAACTATGATAAAAGATAGAGATTCGAACGTCTTTAAATTTGCATTTTACAAATGTCAGAAAGATTCAAGCGCTGGAAATGAAAATAAGAAAAACTGAAAATAAAGCTTTTATTTTGGTTGAAAATTTCTCATGTTTCAATTTAGTCGGACTCGTTTTTCTTGATAGCCAAATATGAAGTAGCATTCGAAAGGTTATTTAATTATTTTATAACATTCTTTCTTTTTGATTCTTATACAGGGTATATTTGTAGAGCAAATAAGTATAGTTATAGTTAAAATTATTTTTTATTATTAATTTACTCTCCAAAATAAAGACACTTAAAAATACACGTAATAAAATAGGATGACTTAAAGGGCATTTTCTTCCATGTCAAACGATTATTTATCAATAGTCTCAAAGTTTCCGTAAAATTATAAATCATAAGAGTCATTATCATTCGAAATCATAATATCTGAATAAATAAATACCTCCTCAGAATCCTGAAGTTTAATGTAGTTACTATCAAATGTGTTTTAAAGTATGCTTCAGGAATTCATAACATTCTAAGAGTACGATATTTGCTGCTTAAAACAGCTAGGGAACACACTACAGAGTAGGGGTCTGAAAGAGGGACAAAGAATCCGTATACGAAGCCACCCGAAGTGTTTGATTACTTAAGTGTGAAACATGGAGACTTCGAAACGAAAGCACCAAAAAGACTTTCTACTCTTTGAAGTATGGCGTGGAATGAAATGGAAACATCTGTTTGCTCGAAAATGTGGAGCAGAATATTGAGAGAAGGAATAGTTGTGGAATCAGATAAATCTATAATTATTCTCTGAATGAAGGAGGAATAGAAACTGGCTAGACTAAGATATGTATTTGAAATGAAAGCAATCATCACTTATACCCAAGGGGTTGAAGCGCATGACTCCTCGTACTAGAGGGAAGATCAATTACACCGACATATCCAAAGAAATTCTAAAGAAAAAACTATCTCGGAGATATTAAGATCTTTGTACAGTCGGTTCGAGTCGCACGCAATTCCAATCCTAAAAGGATTAAGTTGAAGGAATTGCAGAATTACACGCAGAGCACGGTTCAGAAACATTTGCGTGTTGGAAACCGTTGCAGTACATTTGGTCCCCGAGGAAAAAGGTCCAAATATCCAGAAATTTCCAAGCGTGTGCTCATAAATGCATGCGATGATCATAAAAGAAAACAATGGTTTCGGGAGATTTATTTTTTCTTACGCCGTCTTTTCTCCGTTCCCTTGTTATTCTCTTCCACGAGCCTCCCACCGCGACTCTTTTATTCCTCGACTTCTCAAAGCCCTGCTTCCCGTCGCGAAAAAATAATTAACAATTCTTCCCACATTTTAATCCCACCGATCTCTCTTTTTCTCCAATTTTACGCAATGATTTTTTAACTAAAGTTTGATTTCCTTCGTTTTTTTTTTTCAAAACTCTTCTTCTGTTTGAATTGGACAATTAGTTGATTAATTTGACTTTATCGTTTTCCATCTCACGAATAACCTCAAATGTTTTATAATATTATTTTTGTCACCCACGTAGTAAAAGAAAATGTCTCTCTTTAAGGATGTCATGAATATACCTGTATATTACAGTATCTTCGTTACCTCTCTATTATCTTCATTTTCTTTCGCACACCAATATTTCCTCTTGGTTTCGATCTTCTAATTTCTCTTTTCACATCCAAAAAGCAACCAAAGAACAAGTATACTTCTAAAGATCATAACTACGAAAACATCAGAAATAAAAGGGATGGAAACTAAAACTTTTTAAATTTTTCTATAGATCATAATCCAAATCGTTATGTTACTGAACTGGATCATTCGATACGACCAGAAGTAAATTTCATTTACTTCGTTTGCAAGCAGATAAAAATATCAGGTGGAAAATCAATCACTCATTCCCCTATTCTTCAAATCGACTCTCCCGAGACAGAACTTATTCTCCTATCCGCGTGATCTATCTCAGCTATAGCATTACCACTTCATTATGAGGGCTGTATGAAGAATGCATGAATCCTTTGTTCTGAGGCAGCGCATTGTTCCCGAATTAAAAATGGTTCGCTTTAATTCCGTTTACTATTCGCGCAACGATTGTTTCGAATGGGAAATAATCGGGTCACGGTGTGTGTATCGAAGACACATGGAAAGGGAAGATAAGTAAAAATGAGGGGAAAAAACACACCAACAACAACGGGTGTTATTTCAGAATGGTTTACCTTCTCCGTGAGTCTGCATATTCGCGTTGAGCTGGTCGATACTTATCGCACTCCATAGCTTTCGGGCGCGCGTTATAAAGGCGACGAAAGATGGAGTTTTAAGGGAGGCTTCGATATCCGTCCGATGGTAACGAGGCAAAAATGAAGGTAAGGCTGCCATTTTGCTCTCTCTTCAATGGATATACATCGAAAGACTCAAGTAGGCCAAGGATATTCTTTTAAGTGTCAATTCGACGGATATTAACTCGCAATGTTATTTTTTTAATGCCAATAAGTAATATCAAATCACAAGAGTTAAATCAATAATCGATTGACGTTCAGATATCAGATCATATACTTGATAAGTCATCAAATGCTAATTAAATGAATATTTTGAAGAGTTAGTCTTCAAAATGCACCGCTTGAAGAAAGTACTTTAAGAAAAGAGTTATGTCCATCCTGATCAATTACAAATATATGCTGCTCTGATAAACATACTGCGATCCAAATAGAAGATTATTTATTGTTTATTTTTGAACTGATAAGATTCATAGATCTTAAATTTGTTCGATCTGTAAATTTGAATACATAGTATATAAATTATTTATAGATGCATTATGTACATAAATATATGTTTATAAATAACTTATCCTCGTACCATATCACTAAAAACTATGTAACTGAATAGCGAGAGTGAAATTCTTAAATCGCTTCACATAGATGGTAATAGCAACTCTTTTTTTTCCACCAAATAGAGCGAATGCCACCGAACCAATTGACTTTCCTCGGAGGAACTCAATTGTGTGAAAGCGAAATGAGGCATGTGTTACCTCCAATTCGTTCAGCGAATTCAATGGGTATCAAACGAGCAGAGCTCTTCAATTCAGTTTCCATTCCATTACCTGATAATAATAGTCTCAAACTTTCGATTTTTCTTTTATACTACAGATTTAGCTTCAGTCTTTCTTAACACGCTTCAACTCGTAAAGTTAATCAATGCCATCTAATACTTTGAAATGTTGAAAACTGATTTTCTCCATTGAACACTTCAGCCTTACATTAACCTGCTTTTCAATCAAAAACTCTAAACATCCTTGCTTATAAAGCCTCCCAAATAATGCATCCGAAAATTATACCCATTATCTCTAGGAATAGAGTTGAACAGTATTATAAGCGATGTAATATTTCAATGTAAGAATGTATCGATGATGAATGAACATCCTGAGAAATATGATTTCATTTCTAAGTCTACCAATATCATCTTGAATTTCACTCTCTTATAAATGTTTTTAAACGTGATTCGACAAATATAAATACCCTCCCACGTTGAAGAGTACTCAATTGCGAAAGATATTAAAAGTAACATGTTTTCTTCCATTCTATACTTTGCTTTGCTCTTCCAAGCCTTAGAAACCATTGAATGTGTATTTTCAAATTCTTTTCGAGATCGTTCTTTTAAAATGCTGCTTGGAATACATCAAGCTTGATAAATGAGGAAATCTTTGCAGAGATATTAATCAAGGTCGAAGATTGAAGCAACAGAAGATATTTTAATTGGCTTTCCATTGCTAAATCCGCTATTAATTCGGGTGATACATCATTCCAATATCTCCAAAAGCTCATTCGATATCCGATTCGATTTGGAATCTCATCACGCAAACCCCAGATTCCTTCATCTACCAAAATTCCGCTACTGTCTCAACTTCCTCCCTTTCGAATTCTCTTCTCCTCCTCATTTCGGTCACTCTCAGATTAATATACTTTCATCTGCTGCACCTCCCAATATCCACCGCTCCACTCCTATCGACTCGCTCATTATCCTTTTCTTTAATCCCTCGGAGCCGATATTTCCATACCGACTCATTCCGTTTCTATAGAATCTCAGAAATGCCATCACGAAGTACACAAAGTATTCCTCCGTAACTCGATTAGATGTAAGTTTCATACATCGCGTACTATATAGTTTATCGAAGAATAAAGAGCACTAAAAAGCTTTAAAATTTGTTTCCTATATCACAATATCTATACTCGTATTCAGTTGTTCATTTATACTTAAAAATTTATTGTATATTTTCATTAAGTTCCAGCGAAATTCTAAATTTCCTTTCATAAAAGTTGATTCTCATCATAGTTCTACAGTTTTTTTATTTATTATCGAAGCCCGCACAAAAATCCACTTTCTGGACAACGGTTCTCGACTGTGTTTCGAAACTTAATAACGGAGGTTGACAAACATCCAGACCCTAGGTTGTAAATCCTCCTCAGCCGGGATTTGAACCCGAGACGTCAGCGTTAGAACATTAGCATGCTAACCATTCCGCCGAGGCCGGAGCCGGTTTTGAATGTCAATATTTGACAATCTATTGGCAGTTCATATTTATAATCAGCTGATCTATATTAATATTAAATAAAAGTTAGATGAATTAGAACGTATACAAACTCTGAAGTTCCTCTAAAGTAGCTGAGAATGAGCATATTAGGATTGAGAATCATTTCAATCAGGAATGCTTAACTTTTTAGGCATCCACCCTTATAAATGGGTTTAAAATATCTAAACAAATTTACACTTTTTAAGCAGTATTATTTTTTGTGCCTAGATAGATATGTATGTCTCATAAATAATATATAAAACAAAGTTTCACACCTAATTTCCGTGAATAAATTAACTTCTAAGGTATTATATCAGGGAGTTCATGCTTACACGATTATTTAAAGCAGAGGTGGCCGAAGTTTCTCTACATGAAGTCGCCTTTTTGTCTTTAACGTGCGTCACGGTCGAATTGACATACGCGTAGTTTAACAAGAAGGGGATGCATACTCTGATGATACGCTGTGTTTCAGTATATGATGTATTCCAGCGAGGTATGGGTGGATATGTAAAATACATGCTCAAGACTATTTTTATCAATCAAATCAAATGTTAATTTTCTGAGATTAGGTTTTTAAAGAAAATACATTTCGAACCCAATTTTTGTCAGAAGTATTCCGTGCATGTGGTAAAATATTTGATTTTCCAACACTTTTGCAAGACAGATTTTTACATAATGAAAAAGTCGTTTATGTGTTTTAATTCACAGAAATTTTAAGCTGCTTTGATACCAGTTCGTAAGTATGAAATTGTTTCCTAAAATGTACATTATAGCTAGTGGATTGATTTCAATATTTTGTCGCATTTTTTTAGACCAGGAAAATCTATCATGAAAGAAAAGCATGACTTATTTTTTGTTTATCGATTACTCACTGATTATATTTCGTATTAGAATTAAAAATCATCATATCAAATTATATTTCACACATATGAAGGTGTACTTTACTAAGCTTTACTAAATTGAATACCAAGTATTAGTGTATGTATTATGAGCCAATTTATTGAATAGACAGGCATTCTCTCATCTATAAATTAATCTATACAAAATTTTCATCAGAATGAATGCAAATTAAACATGCATTTAGAGAAAAAATCATCCATAATTTTTCATTCAAACTTTTCGATTAAAGAGACATGGCTCGCAGACAGTTTAAGTTTCGATTAATTGCACAGGACGTGAGAAAGAATAATTGGCGAGTGGAAATTGGATTTTGATATGATTTTATAATTGCTTGCCAAAACCATCCTTGAAGGGTACCACCTGCCGTTTCAAGTTGGGAGAGGAAGTTAATAGAAACCTATGGAAGGTTCTACTGTAGATAGCTGATCGAGGATCGATGGAATAATTTCTGTAGTAGTTCAAAAGAATGTGAGAAAATGTGAAAGAAACGGAGATGTAATATTTTGTCAGAGGATAAATTCGAGAAGAGTAATTTTTATATAATGTATCAAAATTGAATCCAATGAATGTCATTGAAAAGATTAGTACTGATAACTGTTTTTATTTAATTCCGTACTTTGCGAAAAATATTAAAATAAATGAATGCGGATTTTATTATAGAATTTCATCTATTTTCCATACTTTGGTTGTAATAGAAAACTTTATGATAAAAAATATATAAATATAAGGTTATATCTCATTTTACCCATAAGATTTCAAATTCAAATATAGTGAGTCTATGAGTACACGGCCATATTGCAAATGGATGTGGAGCAAAGGATTGTATCAGAGTTAATTATAGGAGGAGTGATGTTTCCAAGGTTAGCTCGGTTTGGGTGGAAGGGAAATTTATTTTTCAGGTTACTCTGGTTGTTTATAACATGGTAAAAGTTTGAGAAGATATGAATGGTTTGGTGAATGAAATGTAACAACAAAGTGAAAGTGATGCGGTGGTGATGAGAGGAAGACCAACTAAGCTGCGATGGATATGATGCAGGTATTCCCCGTTGCAAATGGTAGTACAACACTTAACGGAATACATTTTAAATCATAAAAAATGACTCTGTCATTTCGATCTTTAAATTATTTTGTGAATTCCTTTAGAGTACTTTTTGAAAAGTATTTAATTATTTTTATACTGTATACTATAATTGTATTTGAATGAATACCTTGTTCTTAAATTTATTTCGATATCCAATTAACTAACAATTTTACTCCGTTATCTTTGCAGTGTCTTATTATTTCCGTATGTTCACTTTGCGAAGTTTGCTCGTTAAAACGAAGGCTTAAAGGGAACGAGGTAAAAAGCGTTAAAAGAGACGTGGAAAAAAAGGTTTTTCGAACAAAATCTTCGAATGGTTTGAGTCATTCGCATCGGATATCGGGAAACGCCTTTCACGTACATCGTGCAGAGAAAAACAGCGAGACTCATTGTGAAACGGATCTGAAGGAAAATTGAAAGGAGTAAATAGCCGAGTATAAAATTACGCTCTTCGATGGATGAATATTTCTCACTACAAAAGTTATAGAATGTTTATACTCATAAATATTTACAATCTTCCCTTCATTTATCCTATCGTTTTTTTATTTTTAACGAATTTTACAAGTTTAATTTTTTCGATTCAATTCCATACTAAAATAGTAGCATTTTTATCTAACGTAAATTTTGGATGAGCGATTATGCAAGTGTTTTAGAATTTGTAGAAAATTGCTGTCTTATTACGTAATATGATTTAAATTCTTGTATTTATTCCTTACTTCAATATCTAGTTTATTTTTTAACTGATGAGCACTTTACCTTTGTTAACTCTTTCCTTGGAGAAATCAGTTATCTAGTCTTTGGTTTTTTAGTATTTGCTATGGCTATTATCAGCTAGAGGTTTTAACTTTCCTTTTCTTCTTATTATAATATTCTTGATTTTAACGTTCGCTAACGTGCCATCAATTGGTATAACTGCTTAGAATCCTCCTGAGACATTTGAAATCTGCAACTAACCCTCTTCACCTCTACCCTATTATTCTATATCACAGAGTACGTATTTGCTGCCATGATAAGGATCTTTATTTTACTAGATCTCTAAGGTTCATTCATATCGTTTTATATGTTACAAACTTTAACACTATTTAAACGAGATTCGATTAGAAAATACCTTAATAAAGATTATGAAACTGATTCTAGAAGTTAGAACGATGTGATAAATCGAGAGAAAAGAAATGAATCGATGGAAACTAATATAGAACGGACGAAAGCATGGAATTGTTTCGATTTTACGAGGGGCGACTGATTTAAAAACGTAAGGGATTTTCTCTGCAACACATGTTATTTCCTCTCTCTCTCTCGAATCGCTTTTATATAATCGTCGTTCCACTCCTCTGATACACTCTCGAGTGTACGCACTCTCTTTTCCCCTTCAAACTTTGAGGAGCGGCAAAAAGTTTAAAATTGTTTATTTGGGGAGTGCGTATGATGAAATTTAAAAGCTTTAAATTTTTAGCTGGGGTCTAGTAGTTTCCATGCTTTATTTCGTGGGAGTTATCACCCGTTAAATTGTAAGTTTAATCAATTCTTATTGAAATTTAGACCCTACAGAAGAAAAGGTGTTACATGCATTTCGAAAGATATTACTAACCATCAAAAATCTATTATAGATAAATCCTTCAAAATTGTAAATCTCTACTATAGAGGGCTAAATTATTTTATTTGGCTCTTAAAATAATTTTAGCATGCTCAATTTTCACTAACCTTGAATGATGATGAATGCTTCATTGCAACTAAAGAGAAAGGACCATGAAAAGAAATTTTTAATATAATAATTGTTAATGTAAAATGAATTGACTTTAGCTTAATTTTTGTTTCAAAATTTGAGTAAAAATAACTTTTACCTTAAGAATCCCATTTCTTTGAAGAAATGTATTCTTTAAAATGAGCATGGGATGATTAATTTTTCTTTGTATCTTAATAAAGTAATAATGAAGACCAATTAAAATTGTAAAATATTAATAGAGGCATTTAAAAGGAAAACAACTCATTTGGCATTTTATGATAGAGCATTTTTGTTATGACAATATTATGTTGTGTATGTACAAGGCCAAACCATTAAAAAATCGGGCTATATTGGCTCAATGATCCTATGTACCTTTTATCAGTCAAATATATTTAAAAATACATTAATCTCCGTATTGAATGGATTTCAAACTCACTTATTAAGACGATAATTTTATACGTAATGCTGGAATGAGATGTAAATAGTTGGCATTTTCAAGAAAACAGAGCCATTTGCGTAGAGGAAGTCGGATTTTGCTTTCGATAAAATACACTTCACTTTCAAAGGGAAACGCGATATAATTTCCAGGAAATTACGTTCCCAAATTTAATGCCACGAAGTCATTAAAAGCCTCGTGCCATCTGAGAGATTCCGGTTAAGATCATTCTGCCTTTAATATTTGTTGACGAGTATAACGAAAATATCGGAAACCTTTGGATGGAAACTGTTTGTGGAGAGACTTCTTCATTATTTCCTCTGTAAATCAACGTTTCATTTCCGCGATACAACCTGTCAATTTTGCGTTTGAGTGAGAATTGAAGTATGCCAATCAACTTTGTGAAGATACGATGTTATCAACGTTTACCATTTGCTCGCTATTTGAAATATATCCATTGTATATCTCCATATTATTCTTTCTCTTTTAGTTTTGAATATAAGTGACCATGAATTCACATATTATATAAGTATAATTATGTGCAAATATACTAGAAAAACGTTAATCTAATTGGTGAAAGAAACCTAATAAACTTAGGATATATTTATTTGTTTTAATAAGATTAAATAATATCTAATATTATTTTAAATAAACGTACAAATGCAAATAAATATTTTCTTTTGATACAATTGCGCATCTTTTTTTATATAATTTTTTGACTTTTTGGATGTATTTACATCAAATCTTAATCAATATTTCTCTGAGTTAATGATTATCATTTTTACTTATTGCTAAACATCGCGTGACTATACGTTGATGATTCGAAGTTTATGTTGAAAATTTGCATTTCACTTTAAGGAATTCAATTTTATACGTAGACTTCATGATTTAATGAAGATAAGTAAGGTAAAGGATAAGGAGGGACTAGTAAAATTAGAAAATTGATATTGGACAATTTTCTAATAAAAAGGAGAATTCTTAAGAGAAGGATATAGTGTAAAGATTTTTTAAGCTTACGTTAATATTTGCATTATTATAAATACGGTAATTCAAGTGAATAATCTTCAATATTATGTAACCAGAATATTCTTCCTACCGGAACTATACAGTGGTAACGAGATTATTTATTACGACTCTAGCCAATAACGAATCAAGTTTGCCTCGATTAATTTGTGAAAATCGCATTGGCCAGAAGAGATCCAAAATTGCTTTTTAAGCGATGAATCAATTAAAATATTTTGTAATACTCCTTAACCTCTAAGTCATCTTACTTATTCTCTTTTCTCAGAAACATCGTTTCAAAAAATGATACCGGTTGTGGATCAATTGATGATGTCCGATGTACTCCGTAATTGGAATCCCGTTGAGCCCAAAACAGAATGGCTGCCGATTCCCCGAATTCGATGTTCATTCATTCGTTTCCTCCGCCACAAATCATACAAATCGCTCCGATTTGCACTTCACACTTAGGCTTTCTAAACAATTTTTCACATTTCTTTAAATCTACAAAACAATGGTACTGTCTCTGAAAGGGTTCATATAAACAAATTTTTCTTGTAAATAAATATCAGTACGATGATACTAGTGCTCAGAGGATATAATCTTTTCTTACCTTGTTATTTTTTGTCGAATCAAGAGATATCCCTTCAAAATTTCCAATCTTCGACCATCAGCATTTTTCCCTGAATCCTTATCAAATTCATCAAAAGCTTAAGGAAGAGGCAATTCGACAAGATATGGGTTCGCTTAAGATTCCATTGCTCTGTCAGCTTTCGATGGTGGATGAGGGAAAGAGGAATGATTTTAGAGATACTAGTAACGGACAATATAATGAAATAGAGGGAAATGTAACCACGTTTTCTCTTTTGATATTCATAATGCTCATTGCTTATTCGAGCTGCACATTTGAGGGAGTTCAAAGGAAATTAGCTTTATTGTTGAAATAAATATTATCAATTTAAAATACTTACAAAAACTCATTGGTGAAAGAATTAAATTTCAAGAAAAATAATTATGGTGTGTCTGATTTCAACTTTACAAAACATTAACGCAAAAGTACTGGAACTCTCAAAATAGTTTTTGCTGAAACAGTGTACGAGATAATAATAATAATATAATAATATAAAAATGGAATTAAATTTAAATGGAAACCTTCCTAAATGAGGAATTCAATGCTACAACAATTGAGGCTAAACATCAGTGTTTAAGGAGTTAAGAACGTTACTACCCTTTTCCTTTTCCTAATGACATGTGACAGATTTTCAACATTTAGGCTTATTGTAGATGTCATTTGAATCAGATGCAAGGAAAGTGTGAGAAGGAATCGCACTGAAGAGGTTCGAATGAAAAAAGATTTAATGGGAAGAGTGGTGTGAAGGAAGTGGAACTGATTGATAGGCGAAAGTTGGAAATCGGGAGAGTAAATTTTAAAATCAGAATTTTGATTAGGGTGGAAATCAGAACATTAATTATATGTATGTCGGATGGAAAGAGTCAAAGTGAAAGATGGTATTGTGATAATGAATAATAATTGGGCAGAGCATACATTCGTGAATCTCTGAAAAACTAAAGGGATCCTTTTTTAATCAGTAACCGAGTCTAATTTGTCTCAATACTAAATATTAGAAATGTACATTAAAACCTAATGGAGGAGAATCTCTGCAACCAATATGTAAGTTTACTTGAAATTTTTAGCTATTTAAACCTTCTATTTTTTAAGAATCATTCTTTTAGTTTTTATTTTAACCTCTTTGTAAAAGCACTAGATTTGACCACAATGGAAGGTATCGCATCTTATTTGAACTCAAATCCAATCAAGTGAGTTAACGGAATGCGTGATTTAAGGCGAACAATCAAAATACAATCAAAATGCGAACTGTTGACAAATTCCATTCTATTGAACAATAAGTAAATTTACTTTTCAATGAATGGAACTTTAATTACAACCTGCATACGAGATACGATATTCAGTAATTTTCTAATAAAAGAAAAGATTACAGAGCTCGCATTGAATAGTTCAATTCCACAAAATAGTGTGTATCTCCGCTCTTCTCGAATGAAGGTTTGTTTTATCTACCTTTTAATTAAACAGGGAAGCGCTTTAAAGAATGAAAACAGCTTGTAAAAGACTACCGTCAATTAACAATTACCTATTTCCCCATTGTTTGTATATTACGTTCTGATGGATAAATTGGTAAGACTATGAAGTGTGAATTCCTCTTGTATTGTAAACTATAAGACTTAAGGCATTGGATGGATTAAAATATTGAATCATTACCTACACCTCCTCCTCTTTATAACTAATCTGCTTTTTTCCTATGATTCGTCCACTCCTCTTTCTCTTAATATAAATAGCGGACTCACTGTTTTTCCAACAGCCGATGATGGCGCCGAAACACGTCCAGATCTTCAATCACTGTAATTGCAAAATTTGAACAAATTGCAAGTTTACCGTTTAACGCAACTTGATACATTGGCATGTCAGTTTCCTTAATGGACTGAAACTCTCGCTACTAGATTAAAGGTAAGCAATGATCGCTTTAAATAGATATAATCTTTCAATAAAGCAATTTTTACTGAAATTAGCTTAAATATGTATAAAATTATACAAAATATTAAATTTTAAGACGCTTAAATAAAGAGTTTATTTTAAGTAAGAGTAAATGTTTTTTTTTATTTTTATGATTTATGGAACTATATTCCCTTCTTAAAATGGGCTTTATTTTTCACAATTATCCATACCCAAGACTCTAAAAAATTTTATTTTCACTCATTCACTTGTTATCAGGTTGTTATTCACCCCAATTCCTATTTTCCCCAATACATCCTCTGCTGTACCAACGTACGCCCATATCCTCTATATAAAACTCACTCCCATGCTTCGAAATCCCAGGCGACCACTTCAGCCGAAAGAACGCCATTACAACCCTCTTCTTCCTCACATTATCCCTTCACAAGCCTTCATTAGGCCTAAAAGAAAACCACTGCCCTCATCTCTAATCAAATGGGAATTTATTCCCGTACTTGTATTGGACGAGAGAAAAATTGGATCCGATCAATAACTTCATCTCGATTTTATGCCAACACTTTTTAATCCTTCTGAGAATGGGTTCTTATAATGTAGCTTAAATACAACCTCAAACAAAGCTGTTAGCCCTACCTATTGAATTATAATTTGATTAAATTCAACCTCCTCTACTTATATAAGATGGATTTTAGTCGTCGTTACTCCCCCCTGAAATTTTATTTCGATATTCTAAATTCTGAATAATCTGTTCATATGATGAGTATAAAAGCTTATGTTTTCAAGTATTAGAATATAAATTATCTTTCATATCGAACTGTTTCAATCACATAATTTTTCATTTGCATAAACACAAGGAATTGTCAAAATTATAGACTCCCAATCACATATTAAAAGTTATTTCTTCGGTAATAATTGGATATTATTTGAACATCGCAACAAGAAAATAAACTTCGAAACCAAATGGTTACCAAATAGTAAATGATTGACAAACAATATAAGGGAGAATATTTTATTAAAATTCAATTAAAACTGCAACAGAGAAAGTTAGCTGTTTTTATTTCATGTCATTCAGCTTTCTGAGGTAGTTCCTGAAATATTACTCTCAGAGAACAAATTCTCTTGTCATGTATTTTTATATTTTCTTTTTCCCGTTTGCACGTAATTGCCACTTGATTTAGGAAGGTTTTTATTATTCTTTCTACAGTCACGTGCATCCCAGTAGATCGTATCGTAAATTTTCAGGGCGTACGACGCTGTACATGATCGTTCCCGCGTTTATTGCTAGAACACGTTCCGAGGAATGCTGGCGAATGCGTCGTTGGAACTAATTTTGAAGCTCCATTTATGAAGCACATATGCGGATCTCCATTTCATTCTACTAAGATGACGATTCCTAATTGGCTTTAATCTATCAAAATCGGTTCCATAATACACAGGTTTCATGAAAATGAACTCCTAAAAATATAAAAAATTATAATTACTTAAATAGTAAATCACTTCTTAAAATGTACAAGGTAGCATTTCTAAAGCTTACACTAGCGTTAAACATCATTTGATAATGTAAAAAAGATTCATAAAATGTGTATGCATTCAACAACAATATAACCTTGTTTATTAATAATAATCATTAATATTTATGAAGATCGAGTAAATGATTCGATTAACAGATAGGATAGATGCTTCTTTGTTTAATATGTTTTTCTGATTCAGAACTATCACTTGGCATCGAGTGTTGAGCAGCTCTCTAATAAGATTTAAATAATATGATTAATAATTTAAAGAATATAGAGTAATCTAGTGAAGTCGAATAATTTGTAAAAACTGAGAAACAATTAAATCATTCATAATTAAATTTTATGAAGTATTTTTTGAAAAGAATAATTAAAATAAATAATTATGTTTAAAGATGTTAATTTACGCATTGCTGAATAGAGATAAATATGAGATAATCATAGAGAAAGCCATGGCTATCGACGGATATACTCATATCTCTTTTTTATTTATATTGTGATTGTGAACTCGTTCCTTTGGTCCCTTTAAGATTAGTTCATGGGAACTGAAGCTGAGACTTGAAGTTGAACATAATTCTATATTTCTCTGGAAAATAGAATTTTTCCATAAAAATATATTACTTCCTACTGCAATTACACTTATATGATTCAATCGATTTTTTTATTAATCGTTGCCATATGTTAATTTCATTTAGAAAAAATAATTCCTTTTCGTAATACGCAGACTGGAGTGCTCTTTCTAAAGACCCTCTCAAGAAAAGACACCTTTTGGGATTGTTTTATCTGCCTCACCTAAGTAATTATCCCTCTAACGTAATTTATTTCCCTCAAAGTAGGAGATAATGGATTCCAATTAGGTCAGCCCACTTCTTACAAAGCCATCCTTGAGGGCCTCTTTTCGTAATAAAAAAACTATCAACATCCATAATTTAATTACTGCTTTGACGGCGCAGAGAAGCAGACAAAGAACGCGTGCCTCCTCAGCCATTTTTCCTTCGCAATTACGTCTCTTCCGAATGTCTGAGGAAAAAGTTGGCTCAAAAAAGGATAAGGTAATTACGTCGGACCCCTTCGATTAAAATGCGTTTAAATTTCGTTACTTTTTCAGTCATCCACAAGTTGCGCTAAAGGTGAGAATCTGATTGGATACTCTTTTGTCATTCCGGGCGAAGAATGATGGGTAATTGGATTGAGGCGCTTCGTTAATCGCTTTAGGAAGGAGATATTTTAAAAAACAATTTCTTGGAGAGCTTCGTATTGTTCTCCCTTAATCCCTCGTTCACATTTAATGGGTCGGTTAGGAGAAACAGTAAATGTGACGAAATTAATAGAAATAAAGGATCAAAAGGTAACTTAGAATTACACAAATGTTACCACCTCGTTGTTGCCGTGCTCTAAGATACTACTTGGAGTCATAAATTTATTTATATACTCGTATTCTATGTGACAGTAAAGAGCATTAGAATATTTTAATTCGATCTAAGGCAAAAATTATGGCTGCTAACCAATAATAAGCCGACGATTAATCACTTTTAGTAGGAATCTTTTTCAGATTGAAGGAGGAAGGCATATTTCGTTGCGGTAAACTTTTGTCGACAAACATCGTAGACATAATCTGCGTATTTTCACTTGAATAAATTTCAAATAACGATATAAATAATTAATTGCAGATCAATTAACATAATTTTAGTAAACGACTTTTAGTAAGTAACATTATCTCCATTTCCAAAATGATGCTCAGTAATCTTTCTTATGAAAACTCTCATTCCATCTTGAAGGAGATAAATCTTTCGAAAGAAAGTATGTGTAAGTTAATACGTTAACAAAGTTACCTATGGCTTCTAAAGGCCTAAGAAGCGTTCAGAAGTTTTGGAGAAGATTGCGAAGGGAACTAAGGAGAGAAAGCAAAGAAATAGAGTGAAAAGGAGTGGATGAGGAAGCGTTGAGGTGAGCGATGAAAATACCTCAAGATTGAACCTCGTATCTGTCGATCTTCCTTCGAAACCTCATGTTCCGCTGCTAACCTCTCCGGAAGGCGTCTCAACTGCTGATTGGTCATTTCCTCCGTCTCCCCTTCAAATCTCTTAACTCACTCAAGAAAGGTGCACACTTCGATGTAAATCTTGTCTCATTACGTCTTCCATCGCTCACCAAGTGAAATTTTATTGATTTGGGAAGAAATTACCTGAATTTTGCAATCATTCTGAAGGAGGAATAATTAGGTTGTTTTCGTTCGTGGGAGGCGACGGAGTTCGTTCAATTGGAAAACGAAAAGTAGCAGAATTCATATTCCGTCAACACCGCTAAAATCAGATTCGCAAATGTTGTTAAATTTCCAATCGGATAATATTCTTCGTTAAATTATTAGTTTTTCAGGTTTTGGAGAAAACGAGTAAATAATTTCACTTAGTTGAAAAATATGAATTATTTTCAAAAGTAGAAGCTCCATATAGTTCAGTTGATATTTTTCATTTTTATGTTTAGCTGGAAATTGAATTGTATATAATGAAATCAATATTAGAAGGCGTGACTTCATGCAAAGCCACAATATAATGAAAAACTTTGTAATTTCCATAGAAAATTTGATTTAATTGCGACCGGTTTCGTAATTTTACATTACCTTAAAAAAACATTTCGGTTCGGAGCCAAAATGTTTTTCCAACCCTTCTGGATATTTAATGAAAAATTATGAATTGTACATATCTTTTCAAAGAATAAAATATTTTAAAAGGGCTTTTATATAACAACCAAAGTTGCATTAAGTAATGATGTCTACGTTTAAGGATAAAATTAATGGAGTAAAAAACGAGTAATTCGTACGAGTAAAATAGTTCACATGCCATTCTGAATCGTCTTCTTAGAAATTCGTTCATTCGGCGATCGAATTTGAAATCCCCTTTCATGAGAATTGAAAGGACAAAATTCTCCGTTCACATGTCACTGCTTGTAAGAGCATTCGGTTATAATGGAAAATAATTGAGATTTATCTTACCGCTGATGTAATCTGGGATGATAGCAGGATACAGCCGCAAACTTAAAAATGCAAGTATATAATATTGATTACCAGAATATTCAACTCGAAGAAGGACATCTTTTTATTTCTCTTTCAATTCCTTGGAATTCTTTCGCCACAGAATAAAAACTTTTAATCCGCAATTAATATCGTCGAAGTGACCGAATCGAACGATCGCTCAATTCCATCGAAGCCTCGGAAAATCTTTGGAATCCGTCGCATTCTAAAAAACTCCACTTTGTGTGAATAAATAAAAAAAGGAGGTATTCTTGTTTTGGATTTCCTTTTTCATTTGGAAAAAATTGCTTTCTCCTGAGGGACGCAATTTTTTCTCTTAATCTATATCCCTTCACTTAACTCATTCCGAAAATTACCGCATTCTGTACAAATATTCCTTTTCCTTTCCATAAATGCACTTAAATTCGTAATACGATAATATGAATTTAGTTATAATATGAATATAGTTGTCTTATATATATAAGACAACTATACTGATAATTATACTTGGATATAATTTAAAGAGGATTCTTTAACATATGTTAAAAATAGATTATGTTTGTGCTTATATTTTACATAAGAAAATCTATCCATTCGAAATTCAGAAAGTGAATCGATAAGGTTTGTTTGCAGAATTAAACTCGTCAGTTTAACTCTCCTTAATAAAAGCACATAATTTCATCTTGAGTTTGTTATTAATACTGCTTTATTTATTCATTTAAACTCAAATAAATTCAAAACATAGTACAGTGGTACCTTGAGATACGAATTTAATTCGTTCTGTGATCATCGTCGTATGTCAAAAAAATCGTATCTCAAAGCAATTTTCCCATTTAAAATAATGTAATATATATTAATGCGTTCTAGCGATATGAAACTAACCAAAAACACAGTTAAATTACATATAATATACACAATTTGTATAAAAATAAACGAGTAATAACACACGTTTATTAATTTATTTATTAATACATTAATAACACATGTAGCGGCCATCGGCCGTCAATTGTATGGTAAGAAAGAAGTAGTTCCGGTGGTGACCGCTCGAAATGTCAGAAACAACAATGACACAACAATGCATTTTCCAGTGTGGCATAACCAATAATGACATTCATTGTTCAATGACAGAAATTGTGGCGACACACAGTAAATCGCAGATCATCGGAAATCTCTAAATGTTTTATCGCGATTGGGTACTTGGTAAACTCTCAGAGGGTGGAACAACGGATGGTGGATCAACGAGATCCTATAAAACACAATGTTTATTAATCATCACTTTAACGTCGGGCCTTTTTGGCCTCACTTACCTGACTTTTCCCCAAGCTGAGTTCAATGTTCTTTTGGTAACACCTTGCCAGGCAATATCTATAAGCTTAAGACAGATCACAATGTTGTAATGATTCTTCCAATACTCCCTCAATGTTAGGTTCGTATTTTTGGTAACTTCGAAGCAACGCTTGAAAAGATGGTTCGTGAAAAGTTTCTTAAAATTGGAGATAACTTGTTGATCCATGGGCTGAATGATAGACGTTGTATTGGGTGGCAGATAGACAATTTTAATAAATTTAAATTCATCTAAAAGGTCATTCTGAAGGCCAGGAGGGTCTGCCATCTAGGGATCACCTATGCAATTATCGCACATCGCAAATTCGTATCTCAAATTTTTCGTTGTATGTCGAGGTATAAATTTTAGAATATTTCATGTTGTATCTCAAAACATTCGTATGTTAGGACATTCGTATCTCAAGGTACCACTGTAGTTGCAATATCGACTTATAATTGTGAGATATTATATTGGCATTTCAATTAAAAAGAACTTTCAAAACTGTTGCCCAACTTTAAGTATCAGATGCACTCTAAATTACTATCGAACTACTTAATTACGAAATCGGTGAACTCCAAACCAAAGGAAATTCAAATAATTACAGATGTTTCGAACTTTCAAACTTTGGAACTTTCGAGAAAGGTGGTCGATTCTATCTTCTCTAACACGGAACATCAAATTAATACGAAGAATGCCGAAGGAGCGTGGCTCATGCTTCAGCCCGCCTTTGTTTAATCAAGATTGTCGTCGTATCCACTCTGGACCCCTGTGACCTCCCTCTCGATATTCCTCCCTCTCGTGGCAAAAATACGAAACCTCTGTCTCCTCAAAGATTTCCCTCCCTCGCCTACAAACACGATTATGGTCGGAAATTGAAAGGAGGAGAAACTATCGGCTAAAATGGTGGGGGTGATGAGGGCTGCCAAAAAAAAGCTGTCCTTATTTTATGCGTCGCTTATAGGACACAAATCGAATTCTCCGCTCCAAAACTTCTACGTTTCCGGAAAAAGAATAAACAGGATCAGGGGGGGGAAAGAGAGTGTTCTATTCTGGGGAAAGGTTGATGGAGGTGAAGTATTCTCCGTCCATTTTTCCAGTCGCGCGTACGCCGTCGAACTCCTTAAGAGTGCTTTGTTAGGGCCCTCGGGAATGTGGAGAGGGAGCTATTCTGGAGAGAGAAAAACTCTGCGGGCAATTAATAAAACCGGGACAGAATCATGCACGAGAGAGCATATTCTCCATCGAATGGATCGTAGGAAATTCCATTTTCGTATATTACTCTATGGAAAAGGGTCCAAGCGAGAGAGCTGAAGTATCGTTCGAAGGAGAGATGGCGGCGTAATACGGAATGTTAGCTATTTGGAAAACAAAAAATTTATTAAAATGTCAGGTTTCAGAAAATAGTAAACACTTATATCTATGAATATTATATATATATATTTATTCATATAGGATGATTTTGCATTTTTAGGTTTAGGTGCCTATCCAGCGTAACTCATGGAATCTTAAGCCATATTTATAATGATAATAAAATATTGTAAGTCAAACTTTCGCTTCCTCAATGATGTATGAAAGAAGATTAATCATTATAAAATGTTAATACTTTTTTGTTTGTAAAGATATTTTAGAAAGATCTCCAATTTCTAGTATTTTAACATTTTTAAGCTGCTCTAATTTCCTTATTCACCCAAAGTTTCAGAAAAGCAAGGATATGAATTCTGTTTAATAAAAAATCAAATGAAAATAAAATACCTACAAATTAATACCTTTAAATTTTAAGGTTTATGACAAAAATATAATTAGTAATACATTTTCATGCCAAGTACTTTCCTTAATGGAGACGAGAATATTATCTTTTAAAAATAACGTCAGCATTAAAAATCCAACAATTAAAAGAAATTTAATATATCGATTAAATAAATCGAAAGCAAAATAATGCATTATTTGATCAGGGAAATGGAGATTAATATGTATTAAGAGCTTAATGATTTCTTTACTATTTTTGTGAAGACACGAATGGAATGCCAAACGAAAATTCCTCGGAAGGTGTTGAATATTAGTTCCTCTAAGTGTTCACCTAAGTTCATGCAAATTGTATAACAGCGGTACAATGGAACGGTTTTAGCATGGAGGAGATGGTACTTCTACTTTAATGGCTATAACTCAACTTCATTGGTGCATATAATGATTATGAAACTTTAGTTTATATCAATTATGTAGACAAATTAAGATCATATTTTACTTAGCTCAGACGAAAAATAATATGAGCATTTAGAGAAATAAATAGCTCGTAGAAAATCGATGAGTAGGGAAATGAAACAGCGGTGGAGAGGAAGAATCAAGCGATAAATACTATGGTAACGAGGGAAACAACTTTCGAGCCGAGTAAATTAGATGGAGGTAAAGAAGGAGGGAATTAAAAGTTATTTGTGGGGAGTAATTGGAGGGAGGTGATTGTGCCCCCAGCGACGATTGGCGCCACCTCTCCAGAACTAGAGCACAGGAAGACATTGGCTCGAACTTTTAATAAGTAAAACTCCGTGAAAACGAGATCTGAACACAGGAAGGGAAAGGTAGGCGAAACGGAAAATTCCCCGAAAGAAATTTCGTTCGTAAATAATAAGGGAAATGTGTTTGGCAATGAATTAGGACGGATTCGTAGCCTGAAGAAGTCGTGTTTCGAAATGGCTTAGGAGGATATATTTGAAAGATGTCGCGGTGGGATGAAAAAGAGCTGCCGATACGGGGAAATTGCAATGCTTTCCTTCTCTACTCTGAGTAATGAGCAAGGAGAGATAAGGAAAAAGGGTGAGAGGGAAAGAACTTTCCTCTCAAATGGAAATCTTAAACCGGAATCCTGAGAAAGTCTGAATTACTAAATGTTAAAGAAACGTCTTCCAAGGCATCATTACCGAGAACTTGTTAAGTGATACGCAGTAAATGCAGTGATTCCTTATCGTCAAAAGAAAGGTCTTGTCTCATTGTTCCTTGTCCGTATAGACCAGTAAACAACTTAGCGTGAATGATCAAAGCGTGGCCTTTATTGCGCATGAGCTTTAAAAAATATGTCAATAAAATACATATCTTTAAATTGTATAAATTATCCTACTTATCACACTTTCCCGTAAAGATATTCTTTTGAAGAGAGAGAAACTTAAATTATTTTATCACATATGATTCCGGTATCTTTTACTATCTCATCCTATTAGATTGAGAATAGACATTTTTGACAGCATAATATTCGAAACATATTGTTAAACATTGAAGTCCTAAATGATTGCAAACGAAATAAAACTTAAATTAAGGGCCTTGATAGAAAAAGAATTTCTATGATCCAATCGTTCGTTCATAGAATGGTCTATTTATTTTAATATAAGGTTTTGCTTGAGGATTCGAAATAAAAAAGTATCACGATAGAAAAAGTCATTTAAGTTTTTTAATGTTCCTTTCGTAGAGCTATCACAACAATGAGTTATCGAAGGGATGCTATCATGTTTATTATGGTTATGATAGTAATCATGGATTGCATTAAATTGCGAGTATGAAATTTATATATCACTATTAATTTATGTATCACTATATTTTTATTTATTTCGGAACGATACCGCTAACACTGTTAAATAATAATATAGCAAAATATATTTTGTAAGGCATATTTTTGAAATCACATGAATGCTCTTCATTAGTGGAGCTTCAATAGGAAAAATCCGATACTTTGGGCAAAAAGGGAATGAACTTGGGTTCACAGGAATATCTCATCCGAATGTTTTCGGTGGATGTATCGATGTACAAACAAATATCGAGGAAATGTGGCATTCCGTCTCCAATGGAAGAGTTGAACACGGGATTGTGGGATGGAGAAGTAAAATATGGAATTGAGAGAAGAGGGGTAAATATCGCAAAGTTGCTTGATATTCGAATGGGTGCAAATGAGAAAGGGAGCTTTTTCATGCGAGATTTCGAATGGATGATGTGTGTACGTGTATGAATAGAAGAAACATCGCTTGAATCCTGATTTTGCAGAAGATCCGATCGGGTATTGGGGGAGAAAGAATCGGCGAGAAGAATTTCTCAGTGATTCAAAACGATCTTCCAAAAACATCCGAAGAGTACTTCTGTACTGATGCTAAAAAGAAGAAGATGCAAAAAATGTAGCCAAGGAAGGAACCACAGCAAGGGAAAATTATTTCTGATGAGGAGAATTAATTATTGTATTTTCTTAACCTACCTGTATTTATTGAATAAAATCGATTGTATTATATAAAAAAGAGCCTGAAAAATTATAATAAACAATCGCTAACAAATAATTGAAAGGATATATTTAAACCGATGTTTAAAAAATCAGTTAATTTAATTTATTGTATATCAGAAATACAAATAGGCACCAGGCCAGGTGGTAGCTCTACTTAAAAGATAAAATTAAGGAAAAAATTTTCCCAGAAGCAGAATTCATATTCTTAATTCACATACTTTATGAAAAAAAGGAAGAATTAAAAAATTAAACGTAAATACTGAAAGATTCTTTTCTAGAAACCTTCGTAAAAAATAGCCTGATTTTATTTGGTCGCATGGCAACCGTTAACAGGAATTTTTATACAAAAGATGATGAAAAATTTAAGGAAGAAAGATATGAATGAATATAAGATGACGGAATAGTTTAGGAAAACGTTAGATTGCAAAGAGAGATTACACCTTTGAATATGGAAAGAAAACTTTCTAAATGTTTACATGATGGGAATACGTACGTTAACATGGATGAAGGAACGCCTGAATGATAGTGATGCATACGGGTACGGAAAAAAACGGTGAGATAGGCTCCGACAAGCGGGTGGAAGGAAAAACGACTACAAGCGAAGAAAGTAAAATTGAAAGGAGCGGGAAAAAATATAACATGAAATTCCGGTCGAGAGCACGCTCTCGCTATTTACCAAAGTGGGGCTCGATGACAGGAGAAGTCGTTCGGATACCTCTCCCCACACATATTCTGCCCTTTGCCTTACTTCGACCTCTCAGAAACAGCCGCGCATTTACGTTGATGACAAAAGGTGGCGAGAGATTTTCGGTACAAAGAGAAGCAGGTCTCGGAAAAGCGATCGACGCATTCTTTTTCGGAAACCGCTGAATGATTTGAGGGTTGAAAAGGGAAACCCAAGTAGGAAAATGAAGTGGAGAATGATTCGGAAAAGGTGACCTGAAGGGATTGAAGGGAAAATGATACGTTTCTGCTCAAACAAGAAGTGAAATTGGGACGGCTTCTGGGACTGGAGATAACGAGATGTAGTGAAGGATTATGTTTGCGAATGGATCTTGACCCCTGTTTAAACAGTGTAATCGCCGATTTTGGGAAATACCTGAAATTGGTGTCTGGACCGAAATTATCTCCTCACATTCAAAAGGAAATTTAATTTGGCATCCTTCGAAGCATTATGACGCTCATAAAATATTACTCCCAGAAGATGTGCTAAAATCGATTTATTTTATGCTCCGGAAGATGTCAAAGGAAGTAATTAACATACTTTTGCTTTGACTTTGTACGTAAAAAGTTTTGAAAAATTTCCACTTGAGAATATGACGCTTTTTTCAAATAAAGTAGCATTACTTATTGATCTATTTTATAGAATAAAAGATATTACTTAGTTGCTTGATATGGGTATCAGACTGAGGCAGTGGAAAGCGCATACTTCATCAGTTTCATCAAAATTTCCTTACATTATATAAGGATGTTCCAATTTATACTTTTTAAAATAATTCTCTGGTAAAAATTATCCTTAGCTTCACAGTCCATCAATTCTGTGTATTTGAATACAGTGCATAATAAATGTTTAAATAGTTAGCATATTTTTGATGAACGCAAAAATAGAAGAAATTGAACATCAAATACTATATGAGCATGAAAAAAACATATTTTTTCACTTTTACAATGAAAATTCGCAAAAAATTACATTAAAATTAAATTGGTGATGTCATATTCAATTCAAACACAAATATCACCTTCAAACCGTAATTCAGTAATTGTGAATTCCATCACTAAGGTATTTTTTATTAATAGAATTGCACAATTTTTCTTCACGATTCCTTGAAGAACTTCACATGACATACTCTCGATAAATTTAATTTAGCTCGGAAAATGTCTCAAATGAACTTTTCTTTTCTTTAGATATGAAAGGAAGTAATAGATAAGAAAAGGTTTAGATTAGGATTGAGGGAAATCTGAGGACTGCAGTTGAGTGAATATGGAGAAGTAGACAGAGTAATCCATCACACAATTTGAAAGCTGCCGTCATATAATGTAATTTGATATCACCAATCGAATGATGGATCTTTTTCGTTCTGAAAGAAGATGATGTTAAATCTAAGAATAGAAATTCATTTGGAGGAATATTTTCGCTCAATCTAAACCGAACGTCTTTAAAATATCCTAAAAGTACGATAGGTATCCTATCTTATATCCCAAATTGTATGTTCACTTCGCTGTTATACATAATTAGATTAATCTTCGAATGCTAAAGCAAAATATAATGAGTTAACTGCTTGTAATTTTTTTCTTAAACAGAATTTCAAAACTTAAAATTTATACGTATATATCTACATCTACATATTTACCCTGCAAGCCGCCTTTCGGCGTTTAGCAGGGGGTACATGCACCATTACTCTATTTCCTTAGGCGATTATTTTCGCGAATAGTCCGCGGAAAAAATGAATTTTTATAACTCTCCGTTCGCGCATCTTATTCTCTGATCTTTCGCGCATTATCAGATCGGCCTATATAACAAGGTGGACGCATTATACTTTCCACGTCTTCTATGAAGGAGCTCTCCCTGAATTTATCTAATAATTTGATTCTTTGCCTCGACCTTCTCTCTTCTAGTAATTCCCACCCGGCGTCCTTTAGCATTTGCGTTACGCTCGCTGTTTTATCGTATGAATTTTTTACAAAATGTATCGCCTTACGTTGGATCTTTTCTAACTCCCGAATGCAGTCTTCATTGGCAGGGTCCCATATGCTACACGCGTACTCAAGGTGAGGCCTAACTAACGTGAAGTAACATCGTTCGCAAACCTTTTCATCGCTCCTACCCACTATTCTTTTGGCGAAACTTTTTTAAGTTATATACGTCAGCGTAACTCCCAGATATTTTACAGATTCCCCTATTGCGATATATTTCCCTTGAATGCTATATAAAAAGTCATCGGTAGTGGACTTTCTCTTAAAGAAGTTAACTACTGAGCATTTATGAATATTGAGCTCTAATTTCCAGTCATCGCACCATTTCACGATGATATCTAAATCTTTTGATAGAGCTAACCTGTCCTCTCTACTATCTATTTCTCTGTAAATAACCGTATCGTCTGCAAATCTAACGTTACTATCAATGAGACTACCAAGATCGTTAATGTAAACTAAAAAGAGCTAGGGCCCTATTACGCTACCCTGTGGTACTCCTGATGCCACTTTAATGGGGTTAGAGCTAACCTCATCTATCACTACTCGCTGTTCTCTATATACTATATATATATATATATGTATATATATATAGGCTATTCTTTTATATTTTGTAAAGAATAACGGTAGTTAGTTAATCGAATGATAATTTACATGCGCATCAAAGACAGTAATTACTCTTCAATCAGCTCTATATTTATTACTAGACTGTGTAAGAGCTTAAATAATTGATGCTTATTTTGCCACAGATATTTACTTTGCATTTTAAGGGAGGTCCATCAAATGATGACTTTCATGGCTTACACCTGACTATGATATGAGTATGATTGTGCCATATAAGTGAAGCCAACGGTCCTATATCTGTGTCGATACGTACTGACTGGACTAAACATTTGCTGTAAATCGAAACAAAAATCTTTTTAGGATCATGTCCAGAGATTTTCCCCACGAGTAAGGAATATGCTTTAACTTCTTTCATTTTATTTTTAGTCTCATAAATATACAGCGGTTAACTTCCATCCCGTCACATTTACATGTCCAGATAAGCATCCTTTGGGGTCGCATGATCTTGAAGTCTTCCCTCCTTCCGGATCCACGGCCTATAAAAAGATACTCCTTTATCTCTCCTCTATGCTTTTTCGCTCCTTCGCACATAAACACGACAGCGGAGAAACATTACTCAACCACTTCGTGCCCCTAAATCCATTGACACGTGCAAAATACATTTCCTTCGCTGTCAAGTCGCGTTTTTCACTCGACGATAATCTTATTCAGCGGCCACGTTGCTTGGACGCGACTTATTCAATTTATCACTTGTCTCAGAATTTCCCGGAGGCAAAATACGGATTCTATATAATGCCTTTTCGGCTGAGTGGTTTTAAAATTTCGATTGGATTGTTCCTGTTTCGCAAATTGCGAACGGAATTCGAGTGCCTCGGGTGCTTGTAATTCTTGATTGGCCATCCCTTTCGATTCCCGCAAATTAAATTGAATTTCCACGTATTGAGGTCCTTGTAGATTTCAATCCGTCGACTCAATCCGTAAAATTAGAAACCAACTGTTCTTTGGACAGTCGATTTATCAATTAGTATGATTAATATCTAATGAGGTTGAGATTTCCAGCTCTACGGGTACTTTTGGAAGAGCTTTTCTCCAGTCGTGCACTGCCGAGATAATTTATTCTCGTCTCTTAAATGTCTCGTTAATTTTAAACTCGTTCTTTAAGAAGCTCTGTTTCACATTATTTTGTTAACTTATTTAAGGCAGATGACACACACACACACACATATATATATATATATATATATGTCATCAAGAATTTGAGGGGGGGATGAGAGGGGGCATATGGGAAAAGAACATTTTCAAATAGGAATATTTATGTATAGTATCATAATATAGTTAATTAGTTTTAGACAATCGAATAATGGAACATATGACATTAATTATGAAGCTTTCCATATACAGGCAATATTCTGTGAATGCTCAGTCCTTTCACATGGTTTGGTTCAAATTCTATATAAGCTGGCTCGCAAATTATATGCGCTAAAATAAATGGTATATAGATGAAAATATTTCCGGGAACACCCTCTAATTTGCCTTCTTTAAGAATCTCATAATTATCTGATTGAATTCACCCACGTTCCTGGCCTACTTATTTGATAAATATGGATTGAAAACACAAGTGGAATGAGTTTTCGTTTGAAGTCTGAAATCGCCACTGTTGCAAACGTTTCAGCAGAGAATTACAAAATGACCTACGGATCTGGAACGTTAGTTGGTAAACAGTTGGAAGTTTACAGTAGCTATGCGATAAAATAGGGAAAAAACATAGACATCTAATGAGGGTGAAAACAAATCTAAAGAATGTAGAGAACACAAGAGGAAAAGGAAAGAATGAATGGCAGAAAAAAACAAAGAGGTGGAGGAAGAAAGCTAAAGAAAATACAGGAAATCAGATGTGGAAAAATAAAGATACGAGAGCTTATGAAAGTCAAGGGTAGGTTGGAAGCAGGAATTGAGTGGAGAGGTAAAGCTGAAGGGTTATTTCGCATCAAAGCAAAGATGAAAGATTGGAGATATAGAAGTGGAGAGGATGTAGTGTGTTTGGAGAAAGAAGGAGTGCGTGCGTAAGTTAGAGAGAATTTTGAAAGGGAAAGGATATTGCGAAAGAGAAAGTCTCGTTTGGACGCAATCTGAGACCTATCTAATCAGATGTGCACGCTCAGTGACTGCATAATGACACCTTAGCAATATGATACGCCATCGATATTCAGCAATCATACTTCCATTTATTGACACGATGAATACCATTAGAAACGATAAAACAAGGATAAGATCCAGATTTAAAATTAGAAAGAAAATGAAATCCGTAGGTGTCGCCTGCAAAGATATCAAACATTGCAAGCTAGTCGTCAGATATCTCAAGATATAGAATATTTAGGCAGCTTTAATAACGTGTTCTTAACCATTTATCTCAGGACGAATAGCACTGCTCAAAAAAGAGAAATAATTTCTAAATCATTGAATATTTGATGAAACCGATCTTCAGTTGACTTTCGAAAAAGATGTTCACAAGAAAGCAAATTCTTAAATGGCTATTTAATGAATGCGTTTTTCGAAATGAACCCTGTCCTTCTAATCTGAAAAGAGAGGATTTCTTGTAATGAAACTATGAATTATCGTTTTCAGTACCGCGCTACGTTTTCAGTACCGCGCACCTGCCCTGTCATGTCAGTTCGATTGCGACCCGTTTATTTCATCTGAGGAAAATGTCCGTTTACTTAATAATCGCCGTTACGTGTTTTTCCCTCGTTTCTTCCGTTACTCGAGTCACAAGAAACCGAGGGGGCGCATTGAGGGTGGCGTGTTATTGCGAGGGGAGGATGCAGAAAGTATGAGTGGAAGGTGTGATATAATAGGGGTAAGAAAAATGAAGATGCGGGAAAGGAAATAGGGAGTCTTTCGTCGGGAAATGGAATTGGATGGAACTAGAGGAAAAAGTGCTGTAATTTGCGTAAAAGGGGATGGAGAGCGAGAAAAACCTATTGCATTCATGTGAGACATGTTTTCCTCTAAACTGAAGGAGATATCAAAATTCGAAAAGCCAAATATTGAATAAATATATTGCAATAGACATTGAAGAGATCAATGAGTTTATTTGTGCCTAGGAAAACATCTATTTTTCTGTCTTTTAATTGTTCTTAGGTGATAGAGAGATCAATATTGAATTGGAGGCGTAGATTTTGGTTTAAGCTCAAATATATTTTTGATCGATAGTTTAGCATATTGTTTAGAATAAGTTAGCGAAAGCAGTATATGGATTCATACATTCATAATGTCACATCCTAATCCTTAAAAACGAAAATTTGTAAAATATTTTTTAAAATTCAGTACTATTTTATATTTTAAACATTTTTAATAGGGTAGACTGAGCCAGTTAAGTAAACTGTTTTCGAGCGTCTAAATTAGTAAATTACGACTACAAGTATAGGTTGGATATTATAGTTTAAATGTTTTTCGGTTATTTCTTCCTTCTTCATGATAAAAAGTTCACTTATGTGGACACACCCTAGCATCATCATTTAATTCTCATTGAGACAAAAGAAGATCGAGTGAGCGTAAGAGGTCGGGCACAGGTATTAATTTCTATCCTTCTTTTAAGTATCTAGTGACTAATTGTGCCTCGTTACCTTGAAGACTGCCTGTAACTCTTATCCGTACCTATTTCTGCGAATTGGATTGTCTCACGCAAACTTATTTTCAACTCTCCTTCACAACGCCTTCGCATCTCCTTTTCGAACGCTATCTCCACATTGAGACGGTCCCCTTTTGCGTGGGATCCATTTTTATACGCTTTCCCTTGAAGGTGATAGCGATCAGGAAAAGGTAACGGAAGTAGAGAAAATGGACTTGGAAGGAGGAGGAAAAAAGAAGTTAGTCTTCATTTGTCCAGTTTAGTATCAACTCATTTTGATTGGTGATGAGTTCATCTGTTTCAAAAGACACAGTGAATCACTGTCTTTTCTATGGATAACATAATCTAAAGTCTAAGTTGGTAAATTTTAATTGGCAAAAGTCGCCAAGAAAATTGAGAACAACTGAGAAGGTAATCGCCATTGAAGGAAAATTAAATATTTATTATTGCGTTCACGGGAATTGTTATTTCTACTCTAAATAGTTAGAGTTCGATTCAGTGGTGTTATTGATTATAATGTTTCAAATACATAGTGGACTCAGAAATGACTTGGAAGCCAATTCACAGCCAATACAATTGCGTTCTTAATCCGTAATGATTCTTGTGAATAAAATCCCTCATTTCTATGATGCGCTTTATCTTAAATTCTGTATATCGTATACTCGCTTATCAACATTAATATGCCGAATGCCTTGAACTGAATTCAACATAATTGACTGCCGCAGCACAATTTTCAAGATATCGACGGCAGAATATTGAATGTGATTTCACTTAAAATAAAAACATTTAAATGAAATTTTATAATTCAATTAATTTATATTGGTCATTTGTACCCGCTAATGATGCAATCCATAGTATCGCTATTTGTACATTGGGATCAGTCATACCACTCAGTATATTAGAAGAGATATAATCGTAATGAGCAGTAATTGAAAGAGCGGTGGCTCGGATAGTTGAATGTGAAATGGATTGCAGCGTAATCGTATCGTTTTACTTTTGCTGTGAAAAAAGAAGAACTCGTGTTCCGCAGTCACGTCATTCCTCTCTTAGCGCACGCAAACTGCATAGTCGTTCGCATTTTACTTCGCCATGAGAAAATATTTCCATAATATAAACTGATAATATCTTGAAGCTTGTAAAAGTGAGAATGTATGTATGCTTAAGTACGCTTCATGATGGTATCATCTGATCGGATAAGATCGTAGAAAAGTGCCTTACGAAGCAATTAGATTCTTAGGTAAAAAGCATGTGAAGGGAACCAATTTGTCCACAGACGATAGGAATTTCTATTTAAGTCCATCCATGTCATGCTTAATAAGTTATTTACATTACGGCATATTTTATGAAGGATGCAAAAGGAATAAATTTCGAAGTGGATGTTAAGTAATATCACTAGAATGCAACTGAATAGAGAGCTGTCCTTTCTATAGGAAGAATATCGAACAATGTTTGAGTTATTGATTCATTTATTAAAGTCATGATTTTAATTCAAGAAATTAGTTGTTTAATATTTTTCATTGTGGTTATCCTTTCAAATATAGAATAATATTTTGTTATGAAACATTTGTAATAAAAAGCTCCTTATATTATTTTCAATAAGAAATCAATAAAAAATATGAAAATTACTACAAAGAAGCTCACACAAAAGATATTTAATGATTTAATGGTGTTACAGGGATCGTTTCTTGATGGAAATAGTTTATGTTAATTACTCAAGACTAGTAAAAATTCATATTGAATGTGCGCTAGAAATCGAATGGATATCTAAAAATTTCATCAAAAACAAAAGCAGAAGGTATATATATATATACTTTAGCGCTTTGAAAAATCATCGTATTTGAAATTTCATGAAAAGCCTGAGCTCACTCGATACATCGACTGGAGTTTTACTAATTCCCCGGAGACAGCCACTGTTGAAGGCGTCCTTGACCTCAGCAGAAAACATCTAAAGCTATCGAGCGACACCTCTGCCTCAATGGATTCACCCAAATGTCTTTTTCAATAATATTTCACTTCTTTACAAATGTTTCAATTTTCCCATTTCGCCTTTCAGTTTTAGAAGTTTCCCTTAAATTTTACTCAGAATTAAAATATACATACATTTAATTAAGATATATGTATATAATGTTATTATACTTATTAAGGTTATATATTTATATGAATATACATACAAAAACATACTTTCTTTAGATTTTAATCATGGGAAAAATTATTTACGATGCCAGTTTTTATCATTTCTTTTAATATTCAAAATCTAATTCAATTCTTTCGTTTACATCCTTGATTTAATGTTATTGAGGAAACAACACTTTCTCGTATTCTGGATGTTGATTATATTTCCTGAATATTTATATAGGCCAGTTTTTCATAAAATAGATAAGTATATTAATATGTATTGTATCTCATTTTGTATTTATATTCTGTTTTTTATCCCCTTTCGTTGCTCTATCCTATATCTTTTCTCTTCGCATATATGTCTCTTCCATATCTTCTCTATTTCTTTTCCTTCACCATAACCAAGAGGTCTTCAAGTAAATGTGATTTGTGACCAAACGCAACCTCCATATATCTATGTTCCTGTCATCTCGAGAAAGCTTCCTTTAATGTCGAATTCGTTTCTTACCACTTCTTCGCAATGCATGTGCTTTTTTCCTCGCCTCTCTCTTTGATGCCGTTCGTATCAATTTTCATTTCGTCTGCATCCTCTCGCGCATTTTTCAGTTGAATACCTTCATTTTTTACTGTGATCTCCGTTTTGAGAGAAAGACATATTCTCTACTTTAGATGCCTTCCGTCAAAAATGAGAAGTGAAGGAAGTGATCCCTTATCATTTAGAAATCAGATTGATGTATCGAAATGTACATACAATGAACGTATCCGTCAAGTTAAGCGGGAATCAGAAAGAAAGTAAATTATTTTTTATTCTGCAGTTCGAATTTTGAGGGTTTCATAAAACAGAGTGAAACGACGCAAATGCGTGTAAAGTAAATATATTCGGTACTTGTCCTTTGAGTCCATGGGATTTGGTTCAATTTAAGGTAAAACTACGCCGCAAAGAACGTCACTACTTTTTTCGGATTAATAATCTATAATTGAAGGATTTGACTCATTCATTTGAATAAACGTCGCATTTAATAATGCTGACTTAATTTTCATATTCATTCATAAATCATCATAATATAATTAGCAATTTTTCTGCTCATACTATACCTCCTTCAGTAATAAATCGCATACACTGTCTCATTAGAAGAATAAACACTAGCGTTTCTTTAAACATTCTATTGTATCTCATTATGTAAACCATGAGAAAGGAGAAGGATTTTATTAATTAGGGGAAATCAATCATTATTTTCAGAACATAATCAAATTACAGACGTACAGTGAACTTCATCTTGAACATCATTATCACAAGTAGGGATTTGTAATTATTCTTTTATTCAAATGCACAAAAAGTTTTGCGTTCATCATTAAAGTCCAATGAAAAATATAGCATAAAATATCCCTCGGGTTAATCAGTGAGTAGCATCTCTTCCATGGTATTCAATAAACATCTCTAATTTAAAGATTCGTTTTCTATTTTACCACTGCTTTTGACATACACGCTCCTTGAATACGTTCGATCGTTCTAAACTTCCTCAGGAACAGGATCAATGAAACCGATAATCTGCAGAAGAATCCACTGTACTCGAGTGTTCTTCTAGCTCTACGAGATGATAGCTAATCTATTGAACTGCCTTAAACTGCCTTTCTCTTAACAGCGATTTCTTTCATGGGTTTCCGATTTCCTTAATCGTATCTCCAATAATAGAATAAGGATATTTAACTTTGTTTTTTTTTTTTTTCATCTTCGCGTCTTTCAACGCACTTGGACAATACACACTCAAAGCAATTCACACAGGTTTACTTCTATAGTTATCATCAAAACAATTATACGAATTGAAAAATATTAGGTAATTATTAAAAAGTAAATTATACGTTTCTTATATGTAAGATAATGTCGATTTGTCATTAAACCAAAAAATGATGAAAGTTTATGGATAAACACAGTTTGAAACACAATAGAGATGATTTTTAAAATAATTCTACTGCCTATGATTTAGTTAATAGGAAAATATTAATTACTGTTTTCTACTTTGGAAAAGATCGAATGGATGATGAATGAATGAATGAATATACTTCGACTAAAAGCCAATCCAACAATAATTTCAAAGTTCAATCGTTCATACATTACCCGATGAACTTCTGTACCTAGTTTCCAGCACCCGATTTCCAAGAGCACAATTTTCGTAATTAATTCCGAGACTAAGGAACAAAGTTGTAAAGCGTCCCAACTGCATTATGTCACAAGTTCTTTTCCCTTTTCTGATTTGCTAGGTTCGAGGCAAACATAAACATCTCTCTCCCTCGGACCAAAAAAGGAATTCCGAGAATAATCCGGCACTCCGCGATGATAAAAGAGCCCCTAAATATTACCAGCTGCCCGTAGAAGGGCATTCTTTTAATTTCTCTACTTTTGATCCGGCCTCGGTGGTTTAGCGGTACTCTTGCGAAATCGCCACGGGGGATAGTGACCACATTCTTTTCTTCGAGGAAATAGGGTTAGAGAAGGTCGATGGAGAGATAAGGCAAAAGAGACGCAGCACGACCTTAGCGTGCGTCTCCCTCGGGCTTTTGCCTCATCAAGTCTCATTTCTTTAAAGGGAGGGCGAGTCCATCTTTTAAAACAACCTCCTTCAGTCTCCCCACGGAACAGAGAAAGTCAGCGCATAAATATATAATGATATTAAGATGAGAAGAAAAAACTGCGAATGAATCTGAGCGTCGTTTACAGTGAAGCTTTTCAAGTCGACGTGAAAATGCCTTACAAGGAGAGAATGTGAACTAAATAATATCCTCTAGGTTTAGAAAGCTTAAATAAAATGTTATTTATAATCTTCAAATCGGAAGGCTAAGAATAAAGATGGAATGCTACCCCAAATTATATTTTGTTTAGGAAAATATTAATGTAACGACTGTTTTCTCAAATAAAAGTTAACGTCTTCGTTCACTTACAAGACATTTGAAGATGTAAAGAGAATTTATAGATGAAGAATAATATAAAATAGTGCGAATTTGATTTTTATTCGAGATACGTATCTCATAAATGATTAGCGAAATAAGAATGTATGTATTTTATATTATTTCAGTTATTTTAGATAGATCCAGCTTTTAGATATAGCAATAAAGAGAGAATTAACGTAAAAAAGGTAATGCATACTCACAATTCGATTGTTATCTCGTAGGGACGTGGAACTACTGTAATTTTTCCATCCTGTTAATTGATCATTACTCTGGTAATGAAAGAATAACGGCCAGGAATTCCAGGCCCCATAAAAATTCAGACTTTTTCCCGCCATGGAAAACCATTAGGACAACGAGGAAAGGTTTTTCAAGGCAACGTTAATGGTTGCTAGAACACAAACGAGATAAATGGGACATTATATCATGATAGAGCGGTTTGAGAGATAAAACAGTAGCTCGTCCTAGAGTAATGTAATGGGACAATCACAGTTGGACGGATTCGAGTAAGAGTTCTCTATTATCGGAAAAGCCGTACGATGTAACGCGTAAGCAGAACATCGGGGGGATGAGTAATTCCAGGTCGAGGGAAAGAGCGTGATGATATAGGGTACTGTGGGGAGGGACGAGAGTGACGTCTCCTATCAGGAATATAAATCTTACCCTACTGCACCCTTTTGCCGTGCATGAGCCCCTCTCTTCTTTCGCATTCCGCGCAGATAACTGCTGCGGAGGGCAAAAAAGAACCTTCATTGGGAGTTGTTTTGTTTTACATAAGCCGTTGGTTATGAGGTCAGATATTTCGAATCCATTTACGATGGAACATCAATCATCATGCATAGGAGTTCCAAGAGGTTTCCGAGGAAATTAAAGCGCTGATCCATTGGGTCGTTCCTTAAGATATCAATCGGGTTCTCATGATTCAGAGTCGCTAAGTACTCCATTAAAAGAATCTATATTCGCAGCAGTAATTTGCAATACTATTTTAGAGAATCACTTTTACCTATTTATTTTATCAATGCAATCTTTAACCGTAATGGAACCTCGACTATGAATCTGAATTATTCTTTGCACCTTCATAAAAAATTCAATTCAATTATACATAAAAAATGTAATTCTACAAGTACCAAATCACTGAATGTTATTTCAAACAATATGATTTTGATAACTAAAAAGCATTCTTTCGTCGTGTTACATCTAGTTACATCTATAAATATCTTCTCTTATTGTGAGAAGAAATTCTTTTCAATCATTTTTATGAAACGATCAAAGCTTCGGGGACATATCGGTTGTGCCCATCATTAATGTTCTTTTTTCATTAATCAAGCAATATTTTGGCTTATCCAACAAATTATATTAATGATTTAATCTTATTGAATTGGAATCGGTATAAGCATATATCAGTATTATATAAAAAACATCTGTGTAAACATGCACCAATGTAATTAATAGAAGTAATATTTTTTATGTTATTGCATCGAATATGACTGGCTTAACTCATTATAATTTTTAGCTTCTTTCATGTTTTCTCGATATAACAATTTGTCACTTGTACTTCGCAGAGTAATGTTCCAACACTTCAAAAATTTCAAACCTTTCACTCGGATTTTCTACAAAACCATCCCAAGGATAAAAATCGGAGGAAATTCCAACTGCTCGTTCAAAGAGGAAAATTCAATTATAAATCCATTAAACACCCAAAACCACTGCACGAAATGACCGTAAGAATTGATTACCGACTGTAATTATTGACAAATTACGGAATCGAGGTTACTCGCCCACACATGCGTTCTTTATCCCTTTCATCGATCTAAAATACACATCGATCGAACATAACGTACATCGATATCTCCCAAAAAATGATCAATTCCCTTTCTCCTCTTTAAGAAACCTCTTCTTTCCGTTCCCATAAAAAGTCTCTTATCTCAACATGGCGCCTTCTTCCAGTGAAAGGTGCGTAGGGAGATGCACACCTTCCTCATCTTACTTTCTTCCCTTTTCTAAACCAATTCCTAACTTGCAACTCGTCTTCCTTCTTTTACCCGATTCCTGTATTTTGGACGCTCCTTTGTAATCGCTTTCCCAACATTTGTAGACTCTTCGCCGGAGGTGTATATTTTTTAGAAGATTTCTCTCTCCTTATGGACTCTTCCTTTGTTGTGCTCAAAAGGCTTTATGCAGAGCGAAGCCGCGGATGTCCCGTGGATTAAGAATCGGATTTTTCCGTCGTAGGAAAAGGGGGGTTTCGCAAGGAGATTTCGAGGAAAATTCTCTGGTGGAAGGAGCTATGGTTAGACATTCCTTCTATTTGCTCCCGAGAAAGAGAGGTGCGAAGGAGCAAGAATATTCGAAAGCGCTACGTGAGGTGAATATCGCAGCGTTGAAAGAAAGGCTAAAAGAATCGAATGATTCCACTTAAGCGAGGAAAGAATTATAAAAAGATAAATTTACGATTGGAGCCATCAAAGTAAAACGTGTAGCATCGCTTGAAAAGACTACTTATGCATTCGCGTAGATTAAAGCAAAACGTGCTTCTATTAACTGTAATTTGTTTGCGCATTTATTAAAACTGTCTCTTTCACTGAAATGGTGTGTTTTTGGATCTCTACTCGTAGAGATTTATAACTACATACATTCTTCTCATCAAAAATGCTTTGATTAAGTGTTCTTGAAAGATGGAAAAGTTTCGGGGTATTATTTGATAGAGGTTTAGCTCGTTTACTAAAATTGCGGAAAATAATCAAAATGATGGCATAAAATAGATGATATCATTCGAGAAAGGTTGCATAATTTAATAGTAAAACAGTAACTTTTTGCAATATCGTCATGGATTATGAGTTTAATAACTGTTTAAGATTTTTTAAACGTGTTTGACTGCAAAGATATACAAATGAGAAAAGGTAGATCACTGACTTGCAAGATATCATTCATGATACATATTCAAGAAAACAGGTAAAATAAAAGATTCAATACATGGCAAAATAATGATTTTTTAAAAATACTTTGATGAGAAACAGTTAACGCACTCCATCAAAAGACATTGGTATGACCGTGATGATTTCTAAAATTTTCCTCCATTCGATAAACTCCATTACTAAGCCATGTTTACCTTCTCTCAATAGAATCCATTTTCCCTCTTCCGTAGGAAGTATCTCTCTCCAAAGATGATAGAGCATCAATGTTATTCCTATCGATAAATTTTTATGATTTGTGAGATTACGTTATGGATTGATCCGGTCCATCAATATGGCAAACCTGTGAAACTATTTACATTTTCCAAGGAAATGATCATCATCGCTCATATTCCACATAAAACAACAATTTCCTATGAAACTCAAAGTGTTTTTAATCTATGCGATTAAAATCAATGTTTTCTTCTTCACTCAATATTTTGTTGTTGACTGTCATAGTCACTTTTTGGAGCCAGTATTCTTTCCCATTAGATAACTGAACTCAAATATCTCACCATTCCAAATTTTTAACTAGGAACACATTACCATGCTTATAATTTAAAACTTTAGAGAAATGTCGAGATAATAAAGCTAATAAATTTAATTTAGATAAGGAGTAGTAAAAGCAAACAATACATGTATCTTAACCAGTAATTACATATTACTCATGTGATACAGAGTCATATTCATAAATGAAATATTAAATGGTAATTTTAAGTAAAAGGATGAAAAAGAAATAACTAAAGATAAGCAAACTTCCATGAGCATATAAAAAATTATTTTCATAAGAAAATAACGTCTTGTCTCACATTCGCCCGTGAAATAATAAGAGCGTAGAATTAAAAAGGAATAAAAAATAAGGTTAAAAAGAAGTGAGAAAACACATCATAGTCACTCAAGATTAAACTACAATACATAGAGCGTGAATATAATAAAGGCTTCAAAAATTTATATCTCAATGAATACTGAGAGGACTTAGAATAATAGGAAAACATTGAGTAAAGATGTTTTTATAAAAGTTAGTTTTCAAACCTTGAAAAGATCACTTCCTAAGCCTTATTATGAAACAGCGGTTTATTTGATAATGATTATACTTTAATACATTACATTGTTAAAATATTTTATACTGTAAATAATTTATTTAACTAAATTCGATCATTTATATATTTTAATGATTTTTGCACTTTCTGTTACTCGAAGTTGAAAGATTAGAACATTTGAGATAAACAAGGGGTTCGGTGGCTAAAGTGTATTGCAGCTCTAATTACTTCACTTGCAGTTTGAGAAGGAAATTAGAGATAAGGAGTTCGGAAGGAGATACGGGACTGAGAGGTGCTAGAGACCGGAAAGATGGCCATAATGAAGATGAATGAACAAATAGAGAGTTAGGAGGGATTGTTAGATTAACAATAATTATTGAAAGTACATCAAAAAGATTCTTTCGTAATTTGAAGTGAAATTAAGTAAAAATTATTGCATTTTGTACGGTACTTAACTAATTTTTTTCACTGTATTATTGAATATATATCGATTTCTTTAAGTGGTATTACTTTTAATAATAGTTCCATCAAATATTGAACGAAAATAAGTATAGTTAGTAACGATATTTCTATAGTTTGCTTAGTAAATTTAAGTTTTTAATGTTTATTTATATTTCTATAGCGTGTAAATAGGGGAAACGTAAAGCAGAGCCCTTTTGGAGATTTTCTTCATTTCATCCCATAAAAAATCGGTCTTAAAAAGAAGAATACCGAAACATTGAAAGTCTAAGTGGATACGGGATGCATAAAATAGATTTGCAAAACATTTCACAGATCTTTAAGACGTATTATAATCTAACTCACCATCTCCTTTATATACGATAAATGAATTGTACACTAAAAGTGTAGTTTGATATGTACATATAACCCGTTCATATGTTTTTCACTAAAAAAAAGATAATTGTGAATATTCTATCAATAATTCACAGGAATAGTATTTTTGTAATTTTCTCCATTATTCGTTAACATATAATAACAATAATGAAAATGATGTTACCTATAATAATGTTTTTGACTGACATTATCATTGATCGTTGATTAGATTGATTGTAAACGATAAAGATTTAATTTCTCCACTAATCCTTCTCTACTTATTCTACGAAAATTTCATTTAAAGTTTAGTGTAAGCGAGATATTCTTAACTACGCAAGATAAAAGACAAAGATGTTCTAGAGATGAAGAAAAAGCAGGTCTACCATCAAATTTAGATTACAAAAGAGAGCACTCAAAAAGTGAGGAGTCGAATGCATAAGAATAAAGGAATAGATGGGGAAATATGCATGATGGGATGGAAAGAGATAAAGGGAGGATTAGTGAGAATGTAGGAGATCCACTTAAGCGTATCCGATTACAAAGGACTGAACGACACTCACACTAAATTTCGGACGAAATGCGTATGGCTTAAACATCCGACGAATAGATCCCACTTTCGTCATCTTAAGGAAGATGGTTAATCACATATTCTCTGCGTGGAAAATCCACCTGATAATTTTGCTTACATAGAAGGATTAACTGAGTCATAGTTACACCTTTAAATGATAGTGCATCTACCAATGCGACCCAAGAAATATGCTACAATAAGCGCTGATGCTTACATGAGCAATTATCAAAGCCTACAGTGTCCTATAAAGATGAAGAATAACGTGGTAAATCAAACTTTTTGAATTAATTTTCTCTATTAGATAGAAGTATTCAATTTCGAGATATCATCCCTAACAAAAAAAATTATTTAGATTATAATAAAAGAAAAACGATTTTAATAGTAGATTATGACTTCCACTCCTTAGATCGGTTTATTTGGCATCGAAATTAAGAGATGTCATGTCAATCATGTTGCGGAGGAGCGGATGTTTATGTGCGAACCGATCGCAGTGTTTGGTGGCCGTGAAACATCCGTTCGCTTTCTTGGCACACAAAATGACCTTAACTCGGTCAATGTTTTGTAAACAAGTGCTAAGAAAGAGATATCTTGAAAACGGCTGTTCATGGAGGTTGTGTGAAACTAAAAACCGGGGGAGAAATACCTTAAATACTACTAAGAATGGATTTGTTTGACTTAAAAAAGTATGATGATTTCTTACAACGTTTTTAGTTAAAATAATGTTAAATGATTTTGGATTCCGTAGCTATAAAACAGAATTTTATTTATAGTTTTTGGAAAAGGCATGAAGGCAGAGAGGCAAAAATTAGTCTTTTGAATATAATTTAATTCATATCAATCTAAAAGAAATTTTTGTTTGTCTCTTGTCAATGTTCAATTTTAAAAATATATACATGGTAAAAGTGAAAATAAATGAAGAACAACAAATTGTATCGCGGGGAATAATTTTTGAAAATATAAATAAGTAATATCTATAGAGATATAGCTCAATGAATATACGCAAAATGAATAGAGAAAAAGTTTATGAAATCATTCCTGAGAGGAAAACTCGAAAAGTCAATATACAATAATTCAATTAAACAATAAATTCTTAATTCTATTTGCAACAATGCTCACTTTTACTCTCAAGGACACACGCCTAACTGCAAAACGAATCAATGTTAAGCTTTCTCAGAGCGAAAGATTAATTAAAGTGTAACTTTATCGTGAATGGATTAGTAGTCAAAAGAAAGGAATGATAGGCATCAAATAAACAAGAAATGGGATACCATGAATTCATGTTTTGCCTTGGGATTTTCCTATAGGAAATAAATTCTTTAGAAGAGAACTTGTTTATTTAACGAGAGTGATCAATTGCTCTGAACTGCAAGGATATGTTTAAAATATAATCATATTTTTAACAGTGAAAGGTGTCTGACGAGAGAGAATTTACCGTTTTATGAATGCTATTATAATCAGTGCAAGTCATTGATGGTTATAAAGGAACTAAATATTTCAAAAAAGTTATTGTGTAGGAAAGTGAATAAAAATCTAAAAGTTTATGCATGAATATTTACTCACAGTAGAATGATTGTGATGCTTATAAGTATTAATCTATTACGTATATTTAAGGAAAGATACTTAATGATGTTTGTTAAACTTAGCATCCTCTTTCCGCTTTTCCATATTCATCATTTTCTTCGCCTTAATATTTTACCCATTTTTTCCATTTCTCATTCGCGAAGGGTCTGACAGGTGGCGACAATGAATGATTAAAAAAGAACAAGGATTTTCGTTTCTCTCAACCATACTAATAAAGCACCGCATATTTCCTTTTCCAACGACAAAGAACTCTTCACCCGTCGAAACCAAATATCCGCACCGGTTGCTAAACTCTTCCCCTTTCCGCTTTTTAAATGAAGGAAATGTGTACGATATAGGCTCCCCGCCTGGAATGTAGGCTCTTGTAACTTCAAGATTCGATATTTACAAATGGAAATAAATCAACTCCGTCCTTTTTTGTTTCGAGATTTGATCCATTGAGGCAGCACAATAAACTGAATAACCTGCCTCCCTTTATTTCGAGAACTCATATTTTCAAAATTTGCCTGTTTTTGAATTAAAGTGAGCATATTTATGATGGAATATTCAAATTTAAATATTGAAATGGCAGAAATATATTCTGAATCTCGAGGTTTGGATTAATACAAGAGATATTCCGAGCTATAACAGAAAATTATTTTTAGCGTGATAGAAAGTAACATCACCCACACACCCCCTCTAATAAATAGGTAACTTCGAGCGAAACTTAACTTTGGAAAAAGATATATTATTCAATTTTCTTTTTGCAGCAAACACATAAGATAGATAGAAATCATCATCTGAGATGCTGCTACTATCAATATCAATAGAAGAGTACAATAGAGAGAAGAAATCCGTAAAGTATCCAATTGCATTTTACAATACAATTTTTATATTCTAATGATTATAGTTGGTTTTGGAACAAAATTTACTGATAATATTTTAGTTTCTTTTTCTTTCTGCATATTCTCACGGCGTATTTTTTAAAAAACCTACGAGATTTTTGTGATTCAGAAAGAATAAAAATTTTCAGAAAATCAGAAAAAATGATAAAACTCTAATCATCTGGGCGATTATGAAAAAAAAAGAATTACAAAGTTGTAAACAGAAACTCAATCAAATCTCCAGAATTTTCAAAATAAACGGAAATTATGAATAAAAAAAATAAGATAGGCTCCGGGAATTTTTGATTGGAATCTGTTTCTGTTTACAACTGCAAATTGAATAATATTTTCTGTAAATGATGTATTTAGAAGTTAAGAAAAATACACAAATTTAAAAAAAAAACACAGAAAATACAATATAAAATGAATAATCAATAACTTATCATTTACATTTACGAAAACTGAGAAAATGATTTGATGGAAATGAGGAAATTGGATGGACAAAATGCGAGTGAATCGAGGATGAATACCGAAAGTTAAAATCAAAGGAACGAAATGATAGAAGTATCGAAAGAAGTGAAATAGACGTAGCTAAGATAAACCAAAGGAAGAGGTTCAGAGAGATTAATATAGGTTAGAGAGGTTTTATTTCCAAAGTCGATGGAGGTGTCGGCGGCAGATGCGAGAGATTTTTAAAACAAGCGTCAGAAGTCAGAGATGGACAGCTCTTCGTCGGTCCCATTGTCCAAAGGGAGGACATCCCTTTTTCCTTAGAAGCCGTTCTCCCGACACTGATATAATTCCTTTTATCACCTATAGCCGCTGAATTTTCCAAATCCAAATTTCGTGATCCATTTCTGCCCATTTTCACACAATCAATCTCACCACGCTTTATATCGATCCCTTGAATCTTTAAATCGAAGGAAAATTCAAAGTTTTTAGATGAAAAAAGTGATGGGAATCTATGGCTACGCTTATTGAATTGACATTGGCAGAGAAGAAATTTATACCATGATTATATTGAAATCATACTTGACCAAAAAAATTGCAGTTATATCAGATTATAAGATTAATTTCATAACTAACAACAAAAACTACGCAAGCTATTCGAAAATTGTAATTTAACCATCAGTCAGTTATCAGTGCAATATATTTCTATTTAACATGTTTATTCGTTAAACAAATAGAACTTTTACTTTTTAAGTAAATATCTGATTTGTCTTGTCTTAGAAATGGAATGCTTTTAGTATATGATAAACAGAAATTGGCGATTTGATGACGTCACCCTTCACGTTTTAGAATTGCCCTTTGAATGATGAGGTTTAATTCCGACGAATTCATACCCAAAAATGAAAGCGTTTTAGCGATACAGCTATTCCGACGAACGGAAATTACTCTCTGGATGGCATTTTCATTCTTCATACAAGCTCTTTCACCGGAAATGTTCTTGATTAATCGTGATTCCATATTTTTTACACCCTTTTTGTTTCCTAAATTAGAAGTTGTGTACTTCTTTAAACGTTATCATGTGAAGTTATAATATTTAAAAGGCTAAGCCAATCGAAGTCATAAGCCAATGTCCTAAAAAGAAATATTCGGGCATAAAGTAATACATCTAGATGGATCACATTTACTCTAATAAATTCCATAATAGCAGGGATATATGCGTTTAAAGGAACGTGAACACAAAGTACGTACTAGTTCTGTTTCATTCCATCTCTTCTAAATTTCTTTTTCCTTTTCTTTCACCAAACCTTCATCATCATCTTTAAGGGTTTGATTCCGCCTCTTCAATTCCTCCATCTAGGGAATCTCTTCTCTTTCCATTTATCTCTCTTCCTCCCACGAGGCCAAGAGGTCCCTGCGTTCATTACTCTCTTGTGGAGCAATAGTTCTTCCGAGTTCACACTAACTGCCCAATCACCTACGCTCACTCGCCCTTAACGGAGTTACTTTATGGTGCGCGACTCAGAACAGAGTTGGACGTCGAAAAAATAAGGCGAACAAGGAAGAATAAAAAGGGCCGGCTGGGGGATAACATCTTCAACTGATATAAATTTAGACGAGGAAATATCGTATTCTATCGAACGCATCTATAATGGTAAGAGGATGGCGAAAGACTGAAAATTCAACAGAAGGATACGAAAAGTTATTCAGTATAGCATAAAATATAAATGCTATTATAATTACATTAACGCTTCGTTTGCAAATCCTAAATTACAATAATATACTCTACTAACTAATCAGGAAATTAAAGGTACCTCTCGATAATATATGCCGCTACTAATACATTTACCTTACACGAAAATAACGTAAATCAATAAGCATTTACGCTCTCACAAATGTTTACAAATCCATCTCACGTATTACTTTTAATATACATATGTTAATGAACCGTCTATACGGATTCCCATCTCAGTTGTGAAATAGAGAACAAATCCTATTTTGGAGATGTAAAACGTAACCGATATCATTTTGAACAGGAGAAAGCAACGCAGTGATAGATTTCTTACGAGGGTAAAGGTTAGAATATACGAAGATGGTGGAACCCGCAAAAGAGGCGGTGGTTTTTAAAGGGGCGAACTTTCTCTCCTTTTCGGTCCTTAGGGACTGGATAAGAACCGTCCACGCGGAAACAAAAAAGACACGTCTTCGAGAAATCTCGAAGGATAAATAAAATTGGAAATAATGAAGAGAGACGAAAGAGTAAAATCCAAGCGAAAGATAAGTCATTGTCTCGGCAGTCATCTGTTTCGATTTTTCCATCACCCCCAATTTTCCCCTCGTCTGAAGTACACCTTCGAGCAATATATGTCGACGCGAAAGAACGGCTCGTTCATCTGCTCGAGACAAAGTATATCCCTCTTTCCTTGTGAATCCCTTTACGAAAAAATGCACACATCACCTTTAAAGATGCTGAATCTTTTGATAACTAAGAAAGCCTGTATGAAATTTGTGAATTATTAAATGTTTATTCAACATCACGTGTGACTGTGAAAATCCCATGATAAAATCATACTCTTGAGCGAATTTGAAAGGAAAATGGAGAATAGACGAGCATAATTTCTATCCGCTAAATACTGTCATGAATTTTCGTAATTGCGATTACAATCAGAATTTTATTTAATACTTTAACCAACCAGATTTGAAAGTTTATCAAACTCTAAAAGAATAGATATTTCATTAGAATACATGTATCCTGGATTGAAGCATAACTATTTTAATTTCAATTTTCAGAGTGAAAATCTAACCTTTTCAATGATTAACTGTATTAAAGCTAAGTTATAAGATTAATATTATTGAATAATTGATATTAGATGATCAATTAAACCACAATGGCATTTGTTTTGTATAATATTTTTATAGCCATGAGGAAGTAATGTAAAAAACATACGGCCACGATACCGATAGATAATTTGAAAGTAATCTGAGACTATGCAATTAAATACGCTTCGATAATTGTGATTAAAAGCTTATTGCCGCATATTTAGAGGGGAAACCTTGAGTTTTGAATAAATAAAGGTTGAAGTGTTATGCCTGTGATAACATTAAAGGCCAAATAACTCAACAGTCCTTTTTTATAAAGGATCGTATAAAGTGTAAAGCAAATTATGCATAGATTACTACTGAATCGTAACGTAAATGTAAGTCCTTGAAACGATATGGTGCATTGCTGTTTCAAATGAACGGAAGCATTCATCACGTGTGATTTGATATTCACGGAAGAAGAGAGTTATGCAAATTCGGATTGTTAACGGTTCAGTATTCATTGAAGCACGTTTATGGTAGACTGATTGGCATATGGCGTTAATTAGACATGGAAATTGTCCCATAAATTACTTTTATTTTTTGACGAAACATTACCAGAATAAAATTTGATGAGATGTTAGAGGTAAAAAGTTACAATAAAAAATAAACAGTGAAAAATAAAAAAATCAATAAAATATTATTCGTCATTTCATCTCATCAAATGTATATAATTTTATTGTGAACCTTAAATTATTTAACTCATAACAATAGTAGAAATTTAAAAAATTAAAGTATTTAAAATTAGTATTTAATTCATTAACTAAATAGAAATTATAGTAGTATTAAAAACAAATTTCTGCTCTTTTTCTGATTTAAGATATTATACATCACCTAGGCTTTTTCAACAATGCTTAAATTTTTTACGGAACTAAAAAAGTAGACAATATTACTAAAATTGAAGCAATATTTCCTTGGAAGAAGAAAATATGCCGTTTGTATACAATAGCCTAAAATTATTCATAAATCATATTAGAAACGCAATCCACAAAATGTATCGATAAATTTAATCTGAAAAGCTTAAGACCAAGTAACACTTCTTTCAGTACAAAAGATGTAAATATGTCTTGTGTTAGATTATTCTTTGGACCACTGTAAAATAATTCATTATTATAAAAGACGCTGGTTCTAATTAGATGAGGTGAATGTGACTCCAAGACTTATCGAAAAGTGTTTTGAAATACAAAAGATACTTCGATAACATGAGCAGTTGTTGACAGCTAACGGTTTAAATTTAGAATTTAAAAACCAAATCAAAAGTTTCGGAATGAAGAACCTGTTATAAATGTACTCAATTGAAATGTAAATCTTCCGTCACAAAAATTCTAAGATTGTTTCACCACAACCTACCAACTTGTACTTTGATGATCAGCTGATAAAATTTATAGCTTCTGAATAGGAGATAAGTTGTAAAACATAAAAACTAGAATAGAATAGAAAATTTCGTTCAACTAGAAATGTGACTAATAGACAATTTAATCCCTCCTCTTAGAGGAGGAATACATTTTGCAATGGAAATTTTTTAAATGGACGGTTTTTTGACGATATGAAGTAGCTTCTGAACGAAGAAATACCTTGATCAGTATTCCCCCGTGTGGGAGAGAGCTGCTGGAGGACCATGCATTTTCATGCAAATTCATAGCTGTTGTTGTCGAGTTGCAACTGATGAGGAACAGGAAACCGAGGAATCAAAACTACAAGATGATAATTGTGTGCCGAAACGGTAAAGGTAAAACGGAAGCGTTTAGAAGATCACACACACAAATATTCATCCTTCAATGGCTTGAAGTATGGCCTGTATCAAGCAATGTAATGACTGCTGCTTCACTCCATACCCAATAAAAACCTGTTTTCTCTGCAAATATCAAGAGAAGCCACTACACTCTGAAAGACGATGATTCCATACCTTGAGAAGAGGTGTTCCTCCAGCGGCGGCTGCTTTCCATCTGCGCACAGAATCTCCTTTTGATGACACTAACTGCACATAAAAGATCACGAAACAATTTCAGTGCACTATTTTCTTCTCAGTGTTTAACTTTAAATTTCCTTCGATCCTCAACGCTCCATGGAGTTCCAATTACAGGCAGATAAGACAATTTGCATTTGTCGATTTGATCCATTCATTGCAATTAGACCAATTTAGAATGAAAATTATTCATGTTAATAATGGAAACCAAAAAACTCCAAAGAAATAACTGAGCAGAAAGTCTTTCAGTGTTCATTGATAATAAAATCATATTCTTCTTGTCTGCGATTATAAATAGCCAAATTCATGGAGAACTCTGTCAACTACTGCTTCTTTCCTCCGATTCTTCTAATCGCTGACAAGTGAGAGTTGGTTCCAGGAGAGCAGATTTGAAATTAAATGCAGCAGTTAAGTGGAGTCTTGTGAGATAATAACTCATGGCCTCGATTAACGAAAGTGGGATGTCAATCTCCACAATATCTAGTTTCCTTGCGCCCGTCGATTTCACAGTTGGGTCGTAAGAAAGAGAAATATTTTGCAGTTAAAATAGGCAAACTGAAATCCAGGGAGGGCAAAGATAAAGCTGAGGAGAGGAAGTTGTGATAACGCTGTCATATGAACTGATAAATTTAATAAAATTTATTTATTAAAATTCAACAATTCTATCTTTAAGAAACGTTTTGATGATTCGTTTCAATCAATTTAAACTATTGCAAGAATAATTTACTTTTATACATACATACTTATTAAGAGAAATGGTTATAAAAAATTATATGATATTTTATTTTCTCAAATATTCTTCTTTTAACTGTCTTATTATTCTTTGCATACTGGAGACCTCGATGCTAGAATGAGAAAGGTTAGAGTTCAGAAAGGAAAATTCGTCCACTTAACTTTCTTTCCTCTTTATCTTTGGAAATACATTATGTAACTACGTCACACGGCTATCATAAGGCATGTTGTCCATGAAAATATTTCTCTTTCAGATAAGAGACAAAACACATTGAATGATGAACGGATCGTAATATTTGACAAATACCAAACTTTTTTCAGTCAGCGACAGTTAAAGCTGCCCTAACGCTATTTTTATTCTCGATTCTAATTGAATCTCATAATAAGAAGAGGAGGAAAAGGATTAGAATGTAATATAGTAATGGGTTACAAAAATTATGATTAAAGTACATAAAATTGAGAATCATTTAGAAAATATAAGTGTCCGTTTTTTACAAATATGTAATATAAATTAACTTCAATCAAATAGATTTTAGGGATCAAAAAACTTTGAGTGAAAAATGACACGGCTAGAGATAAACATACGAGTATAACGGACGCGAAAAAAGAGACATGAACGGGACACGAACTCAGAACTAAATTTTATTCAGCTGCTCTGGTAAATTGAGAATTTTAAAACACTCATTTATCATCTAATAATCTGTTGGCACAGGCGATTTACTTTCGCCCAGCTAAGCATTATCTTTCAGGTCTTTAGATAGTTTGATAATATTTGATGCAATACAATTATTTTATATCCCTAACATAGTGAAGCAAACAATCAAAATTTTTACTCAATTTTAATCTTCTTCACAATTAAAATATCTTTTTCACTTTTTGCCGCACCCTATGAATGGAAATTCACACTTAGGTGTGGGTTTTAATCTTGAAACAGTGAATTTATGAGGGGCTTCTGTTTCGTTTACATCGTAAAGTTTTTCCTTTACTGAAAGGGCGTATAGAAAAACAAGAGTGTGTGTTATTGAGGGGAGGAGATTGATGATACGGGGGCACAATGAATGGAGGGAGAAAAGCGTGCCGCTAATGACGTAGCGGACGATGTCCTCGATCGGAGGGGTCGAAGGTCATTAGGATGAGCGAGATAAGGAGGGTGGGGCAAACGACAGGTAAATGTATATAAATGTGCGACGAAATATGTACCAGAGAGGACGATATGTTCAGGGGAAATGAAACCGCACACAGAGTCGAACACTACGTCATTCTTAACATCGATACGCGGGGAAAAATATTGGGGTGGTAGTGTGGAAATAAATATATCGAGTCAAAGGAATAGCTTTTATCGTGTTGACCGATGCATACGAAGCATTATCTATTTCCGAAGGAAAACCGGAAATTTTATGTAGACCAAATATCACTTAGAGCGTTAAAGGTACCTTAAAAATGCAATGGAAATGATATTGGGCAAAATTTATTCATTTAAATGTACTTTTTCAATGACCTTTCTGATGATAACATTAATCCCGGAGTCCAATGATAAATTATCGGAGAGTATTGGAAAAGTTCATACCCAGCTTCGTAAGAGATTATCTTGTTTTCAGATTATATTTATTTCTAAAATCTTTTAGAATATTCGAATATCATTCGATAATTTTTTCCTTAATATATAATATAACATTCATTCCTTATAATTCCGAATAATTTTAATTCCTTAGTTGATGTAATCAGTACTTAAGTTTATTTAAGGAAGCAAAAATTTCAGATTTTCATAACCCTTATATTAAATTTCTTATTTCTGGTCTAAATATTAACATCATATTACTTTAATATAGCTGAAAACTACACGAGAAGATCTCTACGAACAATTCAAGCCCAATTTCTATGCTTTTAAATTAACCTTTACGAGTGGAAGTAATGATACTTTTATTATCGAGGGAATATATCGTATACAAATGAAGCCATGATATGAGAATAGAATTTTGGGAATTATAGATTACGATGCAGCCCAAAAAAGGGGGGGACAAATGGCTCATGATAAAGGAGAGGAAATGAGGAAGGTTGAGTTGGCGAAGAAGGACTGCTACAAATAGATAAGAGACTGATAGGAGGAAAGGAAGCGGACAGGTTGGATACAGGAGGTGTTTTGTGCCTTAATGCTTTGTTCACTCAGAAAATAATTCTTCTAATTTATCCATCAAATCTTTAGACAATGTTTTAACTTTTCAATTGCAGCTTTATTATTTACAACAGCGCACTAATATTAAACTAATTATACTGAGGTTTGAACTAAGTGATTATTACCTGCTTATCTGATTAATAAATTCAACACCTCTTCTTGATCAAATTTAATTTTTCACATTCAGAACAAAAACGGTTATTTACCGAGAAATCATATCCGTTTGCATAACGAATGGATGGTATTATCCATTTCTTTACTTGAGAGAAAAATAGTATTCTAATGAATAAGTGGTATTCATGGTAATTCATATATATTCATATTAATCAAATTCAAAACTTTTGAGAATATTTTCAGGATTTTTTCAATATTTTTGCAATGTATAACAGCAAATGCCAATGATCTGTTTATAATTAATTAATAATCCTGAGATGAGAGTACATAAAATAGAGAAGCACATATATACAACTTAAAATGAGGGCTATATGCATACATTACAATGGGATATCATGTAATTTATCATACACAGAATACAATTATTTATCATCATCATGGAATTTTTAATTGAGAATGGAACATTATATTACAAGTAAGTAAGTGTGTTAATATATACTGTTGCCTGAAGGATTGTGTCATCCCTTGCAAAGCTTTTCTTATAAAAACTGGTCTTCATTACATCACTATGTCTCTCCACATAGTATTCACTATTTGTATGATCATATTATCATTTAACTCTTTTCTCTAACTTTAAAAATGGATTACCCAGTAAAAATTACATTGAAAGGCGATTATTATTTCTACTAAATCTAATATCATAAAACAAATTCCTTCATAGTATACAGTGTGGTTTAATCATCTATTCAGAATATTCTCACTAAGCGGTGAACCGTCTGTGATAGTTGGGACATGTGTCGCTGCGCGAGAAAACTTTCTTTCGCTCAAACGACGGCTTCGTTAATTATTTACTCGGTCGGCCTTTTTTCGGACGAAGCAAACAAAAGTGCGTCTCCTTGGATGTCATTCTCGCTTTAGTCCATCGTCACTCGGGTGTGCAAGGTTCATGACTTTCCTGATCAATTCCGATGATTACCTAATTTGTTCCTTGGGTAACTATTTCAGATTCATTAAAATTGTAGCATTACATTTCTTAATTTCTCCATCTCTCAAGAGCACTAAATTTTTGGGAGCTAAAGGACTATAAAGATATAATGTAGAGAGAGTTAAATAACATTCACTGTATTTTAATGAAATCAATGGAAAGACACCAAATATGAAAGTATACAATAAGAAGAGGATTTTGATAAATTGGTGGTATATTCTCAGAAAATAAACATGAGAGGCTTAAGTAATATTTCCAGTTATGTAGAATAAATATTTTTATTACTTAAAGAGTATTTTTTCATTAACGGATTGTTAATACTTTGATTTGTGATGGAATTTTGAAAATTTATTAGTACGTTAATAAAAAATCGATGACTTACATTCAGAATGAATTGATTTATAATATATCTTGGGCTAGATATTTCAATTGCAAGATACTTTGTCTTAAACATACAGTTTTCATTCCTTCTGTGAACGTTTTATGACTTGATTTCAATCGCAATTTTAAAAAAGGAATGTTATAATTTTGCAATGTATACATGTATATAGAGCATTAATGCAATCAAGAATTCAAGGGAAAGAAGAACAAAAATATATGTATTAATATGCGAAAGAGAATACATGGATATACGTAAGTTCGTGTTCGGAACAAGAGAGAGCGTGCGTTGCCCATCTCCCCTCTGGGCTTTGGAAAAGGCAACCCAGAAAAAAGAAATTCTGGCGAAAGAAACGAATCCTGGGATAATTTTTTCGCGCTACAATGCAGAAACACAAATAAGGGGCAGCGAATTTCAGAAGCAAAAATATAATGGCCTACATTTCCATGCTTTCGTTGTGGCTTCGTGTACTGAAAAGAAGAAATAGGCAGAAAGTGCGCGCGCATCTCGCGATTTCGAGGGAAGAAAGTGTTATCATTACTTCCGCAGCTTTGTTCTCTAAAAAACCAAGTCTGTACTCGCACAGAAGCCAAATAGAAAGGAGAGTATTCCACTTTCCATACAGGCGAAGCTTTTATTTTCACTCTAGGCGTTTCCAGCTTAGTAATACTACTGTCCAAACATTAGAAATGCACGGAATTTTTGAAGATAGACTACCCTGCAAAAACTAAACATACGTATTTTCTCTCAAAAATCGATGAATTTCTAATCTTTTGCTCATAGTACAGCTAAAAGAGGAATGATTGCAGATGATATGAATGCATCGTTTACCTGGAACAAATGATTTTCTCACAATTACCGAACCACCGTTATGAAAAATATTCCTTTCCTTCAAGGTTAATTAGGAATAAAATGAAGAAAAATTAACTGGTAATAAAGAGAAAAAAACTAAAATAGTTAACCCATTTTAGTATTTGAAATAAAACTAATGTCAATGAGATATACTTAAAAATATTTTGCGTAAAGTATAGAAATTTCAGAAACACCAAGGTAAATCAAAATTCCAAAGAAATTAAAGTGATTTGAGTGTTAAATAACATCGATTTCTGAAAAAAAGATGGGTTTGAGATTGAAAGTGTTCCGATTTCAATAGATATTGCAGAATCTATATGCTGAAAAGGTAAGTAAAAGAAGTCAAATTTAAAAGTTATTTATTCTTACGAGTAATAAAAATAGTATTTAAAGTTAAGTTTTTATAAATAAGCTAGATCTTGACATGTTGAAAACCTATAACGATATACAAATATTCCTTTCGTGAAAGTAAAAAAAACAGTGAAAATACAAAATATATGCTTTATAGATTGAATTTTATAACAATTGAATCGCTTTTAATAAACATCTCTCAAAAATTGACAATGTTTATAAAAAACACCAAGATAACCAACTTTTTAGATATGTTTCAGAAATGGAAATGCATATAACGAAAACTGATTCTTGAATATTAATAATAATTGCTACATATCATCAGATAATATGTTTAATTATGATAACGTATAGTAAGTTTGGCTTGCAGTTGAATTTAATCTTCTCTCTTTTTTCTCAGACGATTGTTTGAACTGGTTGTCGAACTTTGAATTGGTTGAACGGATGCAGCCAACGTTCTTCCCAAAGAAAGCTCTGCGTTCAAGAATTGGTGTACTTCGGAACTTTTGGATCCGTTTCGGTAAGTTATGATCTAAATAGAAATTAAACAAGCCTCTTTTAATGTTCAGTTTTAGCAATAATCTTTAAGAAACTGTCAAAAAGTATAAGATCTTGTATAATTGTTACAATTCTGCAAGAGAATCAAATTAAACATTATACCAATTTTAGAAATATGTAAACGCGTTACTTGGCCTAAATTTCAAGATCGATAAATGTTTTGAAGATACGTATATTTCTTTTAAATATTACTTTAAATGTGTGTTTGATAAATTATATCGTTAGTAGTAAAAACAATGAATTGAAAAGAATAAATAATAATAATATTTGTAATAAATTATAATTTATCATAAATACAACGAGAGAGTTCATACTTATCATAGAATAGAGGAAGGAGAAAGGAAAAAGGAATAAAGAAGGAAATTTGAGTGACAATATATGGAAGTGAATATTCTGTGCGAAATAAATTGCATGTACTATCACCAATAGTTCTCGTCTCCTGAGGAATTGAAAAAGTGTTGGAATTCTTTTTTGATGGGATCCTTAAAATACGCATCAGTTGCTTACTGAGATTCTGACATATTCAAGATTTCCTCAAGTGTTTTCCAAAACTTGGTGAAATACGCTCTCTGAAAAGCGCTCTGAAATTGGAATTGAGAGCACATCGAAGTCATTTCAGATGTCTCATGAAAGATAAATTTTTCATCATTTTAGATGGAAATAATTGTTCTAGAACAAATACTTCTGCCGAGGAATTCACGAAAAGAATTTAATGATAGATAGTCAAGGGTATGAATTATTCAACCTTAAAAAAGAAAAGAGGTGTTTTATGAAACTTCTTTTTTCAGCAGATCTCTTATCGTTTTAGTATTTTAAAGATTTTTTCTGTTGGTCAAAATATAATTAAATTTCATTTTACAACCAGATAATCTAAATACCTAACATCCTCTATTTAATTCACATCTAAACCTTACCTTAAGATTATTGATTCCTTAGGGATATGCTGACATGGTTATGGTTTTAAATACAATTTTATTCAAATTAGGAACATTTTAAATTGACGTACGAAAAAAAATACATCGATGCTTATAAAATATAAATTGCCACATAATAACTGTTTAAAAATGAAATTTTCTTAGACTCAATCAATTTAACAGAAGACATCAAAAAATAGGAGAGATTTAATAAAGTACTTTAATGCAAATAAACACATTAAATAGTTATTTCAGCTTTTCGTTTTTGTTTATTTTTATATTATTTGCTAAATTTTTTAATAGATATCATTAGTATTTAAAACTAAAAATGTCCTATAAATTTATGTGTAAGTGACAACGAAATGATAAAGAAAAGTATCCTCTCGATGGAATCGCACGTATCACCCTTTAAATTACTTTGATTTTATGAGTCTATGTAAATATTTATCGGTCTTTACAGACCCAAACAAGCTTTGAATGCTTTAGTTCCGTTTATTTTGCCTCGTAAGATTTGTTTACCATTAGAGGGATGGATGCCAAATTTCAAAGAGTTAAAATACAGCAGAAAACGATTGATATCCCACCAAAAGCGAAAATTTAGATGTACATCTGTGATCAATAAACAGCATATTTAGGCCACCTGTTCTCAAAAGAATATATGTTATCATGATAGTTAACATTTGTTATAAATTATTTTAGGATATAATTTTATTCTTTGTTCAATAATGAACATTTTATTTCTAATATTTTACTATACACCATTACCATTCAATGAAAAGAGTGTATTTCAATAAATTAAGAATTTCCTTTCATATGTTAAATTAATACTTAATTTCCTATACAAGTAAATCCATTATATTTCAAGAGAATAATCCATTAATCAGATGTGCGTCTTAAAAATCTTTATCATATATTTGGATTGAAGCATTATTAAATCCCTAAATGATATCTTCATCTTTATTGATTACTGATTCAATAAAAATTATTTTATTTAGATAGAGGGGATTATTTTTATGAAAAACAATCTGAGGAATAAAATCATACGTTTACCACAATATATTAAGATGACCAATCGCTGTAAATTTCCTTCAGTATTAACGGTAGCTGCTAATGCTCTTTCCTGAATAAAACAATACGAGTTAAACTCCTTTGCCATTAGGTAAACAATTCTTGAGTCCATTATTTAAAGCATCGCAGTGAAATTGGGTGATACATAATAGTTACAAAGTATTTTTTACCATAAAAATGAAATGAAGATTAGAACGAGTGCTGTAAATTTGAAAGTAGAGCAAAAAAATAAATAAAAGCATTTAGACTTCCAAGATATTTCGCCGAGCAGCGCGATGGATGTTGATGCATTTATAAGCGACGGCAAAAGTCATCGTTCTCAAAAAATTATATTTCCTAATGGTAAGTGATGAATTCCTTTAGCTCCAAGGGGAATGTATTCCCTAGACACGTATACCTTAGCATTCTTTTCTGCCGCTCTTGACCTGCCCCCGCCCACGAGAGAAATATGACGGCGATAATGAGGAAGGGACGTTTTCACACATTTACTCGAGCTAACGCTCATGAATTTTCTAACTTTCCTCCTTTCTCATCCCATACTCTCGGTACCGAGACAAAAAAGATGAAAAAAAATCCGCATTGGCGATGAGGGATTGGAAGGAGAGATTCACTTTTGACTCGAAGAATTAGTTAGAGAAATGATCACCATATTGATATTTCGGTGCATAAATTCATCAAGAATAAACAGTAAAAGTAGCGACCTGCTAAAGATTCTGGAAAAGTTACTGTCGTAAATCAGACTGATATTACATGAAGGTTTTTATGAATTTATAAAGAGAAATAGAACTGAGAAACTAACATGTTTTTCTTGTTCCGCTGCATTCAATTCCTCTGTTAAAAACTTAATGATAGGATTTTATGTAAGTTACATTTCCAATATTAATTATTGTTCAAAGCCAAAGAGTTTATTAGAAGATGAAGAAAAGAAGTAAGAGGATGCTAGTTTAGTAATAATTGAATTTCGACTCAGGAGGGAAGTCTTGCAGTGAATGGATAGAAGTGAAGGAAGATATTTGTGAATAGAAAATGAAAAAACAGAGAGCGATGCCTTAGGTATAAGTGGCATAGAATCCAGGTTAGAATTGTGTAAAAGAGAAAAGAGAGAGGCGATGATAAAGAGCGGATCTCTGAGGTGTGACAAGAAAAGCCTAAGTTCATAGGGAGGAGGTGTTCCCATTGTACTTCGAAACAAAGACAACAAGGGATTTCGCTTATCTGCCGGAGCACCGAATTCGTATCATTGTTTGCCTTGTTAATTGAATTAAATGGAAATGACCTTATTAGCTCTCTGTTCGGAATGTTTTGTAAAGTTATTTAAAAATCTATCCTCGTTCCGTTGCACTTTATACTGTGTAGTTCCATTGGAACTAATAGAGGGAGAAGAACCACCTCTAACGACCATGCATACTACCAAACGGTTAAATAATTGTTTGCTTTAAGCCCTTACTCGATCATTGAATTAAAAATGGCAATGAAATATATTATTTTAATATTTAGATTTAAATTTCATTATATTGTTCTAAATAATTTAAAAATTATTCAGAACTGAAGGTAATTCTCATTTAAAATTTCCTTCATTATTCATAAATACGATTTTGGTATAAATAGGATGGATTCTGTAGGGTGTGTATATTTTTCAAACAAATTAATGTAAACGAAGTGTTTTTCATCTCAGAAATAAGAGGTCCAAGAGTAATAAAGCCTTATTAATTTAAGACCATTACAAATTAAAAAGTAATGAAATCTATTATATTTATTATATCACTGGAATATGATGGTAACAACTTTTATAATATATTTAGTATATTAACAGAACGAATGCAACATTTTCTGACTTCAAAAAAGAATATATGTATATCAATTATATATTCACTGCATTTTCATAACGATAAATATTCTAAGTCAATAAAAAAAGAATACTTTGATGTATAAATACTCGACAGGTCCTAATATCAATCCGTTAATTGTTATGAAGCCTAAAGGTTACATGAAGAGAGCAATTTAAACGATTGAAACTCATTTTTGGAAGGAATAAGATCGTCTGAAGTATTCATGAATCAAAATTGGAAGTGGGTCAAGAAATGGTGAAAATAAATGTTTGAGTGAGTCACTGAAGACACCGATCGGGAATATGCATGTGGATGAATTAAGGAAAGGGACAGACTAATATTTAAATAATGCATCCAAGGGTTGCTGCAACTCTACAATGGCCGAGAGGAGGACTTGGTTCGCTCAGTGGATCCTCATTCCCAGCTCGCCCTCGGGGAAGAGTAATAATTTATGCAAGGAAGAGCCCTCATAATGGAAGTCGCAATCCTCAAATCCTCCCCCCAAAACATGCCCACTTCCGGAGACTGAAGGAGCACCGATGTGGACGTCATCTCTTTGTCATTCGATAAAAGAAGTTCCGTAATATGGACTCCACTTGAGGAATTATACCTCCCATCGAGTCATTGGATGTTTTAATCTCAAATTCAGAATAATGGATTCATTTTAAATAATGGAGGTAATATTTTTGATACAATCTTAGTATGAGATAATTGAAATATTGTAAAATTTTATGATTTTGAAGATCCACGAATTCCAAGGAATGATATTTTATTCTTTTCATATGAATATTCAGTTAAGAGGAAAATAGTCAAGCATTTTTTAAATCTGCTCGGACATGATGATTGATTTGGATTGATGAAAATGATTTAAAGAAGCAACTGAGTGTTTCCAACCTACGCATTAAAGTACACACAACGGACATCAATTTTCACGAATTAAATAACATCCGGCTAGATACATTCGATTCCATATTCTTTTTGTCTATGACATAATTTCATTCTTAAGTGCTGGAAACCTCCCTTTTTTCGATGAAGTTAATGAAATATTCGCCAAGTTATTTATTTATTCTCTACTAGATTTTTCATTCCTCTAAAGCACCTGAATCCATCCCTTAATATTGTAATATGGAAAAGCTTCAAATATTTACTATGCAGATATATTTGAATGTTTGAATTAAGAGATAACTTCTGTAAATTTAAGTATTTAAAAAGTGAAGAGAATGTTCTTTAAGAATAAAATACCATGTATAAAATTTCCATTAAATTAAATGCACATTTCGATCAGATATTTTTATTCGATTGCGAATATAATTGTGAAAAGGATTTGACTACGATTATTATGAAGACAGCGTTTCAAGTTCTCCAAATATTCCTTCTCCAACTCAACAGCCTTCAATTTACAGGTGCCAAATAAATCCTCTTCTTATAATCCTTTCATCGCAGCTCTTTTTCTCGGAAACAAGTGACGGTCACAACCAAAGGATATTCTACTTGCGCAAAGAGAGATGGCGGGAAGAAGGAGGGAGTGTGCACAAAATCCAGGAATCGATGACCTCATTCCCCATACTTCCAGCGCGTATTAATAGAGTTTCCAATGGCGTAGATTATCGGTTCACGAAGAAGAAAGAAACCCGTAATGCTTTCAGCGTTCAGTGGGTGACTGAGATGACTTAAATATTCCGATTTTCCTTCTCTACTCCTCCGTCATAATAATATCTTTCTTTTGGTAAACAACTCCTTTATAAATTCATATCTCTAATATCTTCTCATCCTTCGTCAAAATCTAATTATAAATTATCTTTCTGTTTGAAATCGATAGCGAGAGAATATTCCGAGGAAAATTTTCCCTGAACGCCATGGAAATAGATATTAGGGTCGTATCTATAGCGATAAAGTAATGCTCAGTAGAGATAATGGAGCGTTGATTTATTATTTCGATACACGTGTTTTCGATTGGAAAGCAATCGAGTTTTCTCATCAAAATGATATCTTGTTATCTTCATAAAAGGATGAGAGAATAAACATATTTAGTGATATACATGAGTATTTATAAAAACAAGTGATATTATGGAAATTATTATTTTAAATATTTCAAGTTATCTTTATGTGATTATTTTTACAATTCACAAAATTCATTTTATAAATAATCGAGGATATGGTCGAACTCCAAAGAATGATAGGTTGAGTTTTTCTCTCAGAAAATGTAAAGTTGAAATTGCCAAAAAATGCACTTGTTTGATGAAATATTATCTTCTGAACTATTCTATGTTCAATAACTATTTCTCTAGGAAAATATAGCTGAGAAATTCCATTGACCTCAGAAAAGTGCAATTTCTACAAATAATAAATATTTGCTACTTTTAAAATTTAAATAAGTACATTTCTCAGTTAATAAAGTGGTTTTCTTATCAAATGGACTTAGATATCGTGATTTATGAATTAATTTATTCAAATATTTTTAATATAGCCATGCTTTCAATTCCTTTATTTACATAAACATTTGAATTAAGATATCGTTGTAATACATTTTATAAATATTTGATCGAATGTTAAATTGTTTCATAACTTAATATTTTTTGTGTTTTTCAATACTTAGACTTAGCACTATCAGAGTGAGACGGCAAAAAAGAAAAAAAGTCAACGCATTGTCGGATTCATAGCTTTGATTAGTTAACCTCAATGTAGAGCGAAATTCGGGGCAAAAGTATACAGAAACGTATTTGATGATCACAAACACCACTAACACTTGTGGAAGTTACTCTTGATACATTCCAAGATCGAATGAAGATCAAAATAAAAAACCTTTCTACTTTTTCATCAAAGACCTGGAATCTACTGAAGATATATGCGTTGCCATTAAAACGGGTGAGTAAAAGTGCGAAGATACTAAAAAGTGGAGGAAGATAAATGGCAGCGTTCCATTTGCGTCTACACGTTCCTTTGGATTTCTTTGCATCGGAAATCGAACGTGAGTCGAATTCAGTGCCTTTTCAGAAAGGCCTTGGGTCACTTGGAATCGGGACTAAACGAGAGGTGGAAGGGTGACACGTAGTAGGTAAGAGTATCCCGAACAACCCCAGGGGCTGGTTGATTGTTAGCAGAGTCAACATGGACGGGAGAAAATCAAGACAAGGTATTCCGGTTTGAAATTTGGAAGAAAACACTGAACGAAGAGGAAGTCTTATCTAAAGTAACGGAAAAATATCTTTCTTGACTCACTTTCCCTAGCGCAAAATTAACGGTGCTATTATTTATATTTCCCATAAGAGATTATCTGCAGCTTAACACTTATTCAATGGCCAGTAATTTTCTAAAAACATTATGAAAAAAGAATCACATTATGCTCAGTCATGTTAAGGGATGTATTTATTTGAATCCTCTTTTTAAATGTATTAATCGATAGTGAAATGATTTTTATTTGTAAATGGACCTTATCTGTTGTCTCATGGAATATGCAACAAATCTATAACGGCATTTGTGAGGATTTGCAACAATGTACGTAAAATACATTTAAAGAAGAACCCTTATCGAGCCAATCATAGAATGCTCAGGCTATGAATAAGGCAATTTCATTGAATAATATATCTCTCTCTTTACTTTTCGCATACACTGAAATCTAACTAACTAAAACGCAATCTTAAATTGCACATTCTATATGAAAAGGTAAATTATTTTTTGTCTTACATTCCCATGATGTTTACCTATCATCTTTCCTATTGCACAGTGGAAATTTCCAAAAAAATGCAACGACATCAATTCATTGATAAATTACACACGAAAATTCAGAAAAATTCGTCAATTTTCATTTGGAAATACATTTAAACGGAGCAATCCAAATTATCGAATTGCGCTGATCTGTCTAAAAGATAGCTGCTACTTCAAATCTATCCTCTTATATTATAGAGTGTTGCAAGTAATACAAACCCAATGCTTTTATTGCCTTAGAGATGTTTAATTACTAAAAACATCCATTCACTTAGAATTCTCGTTCAAACTGCATGCACATATGCGGACGCCCAAAGCGTAACTAAGGACCGATCAACAGCGAACGAGAGAATTCCTTAATTCCCATGGCGGTGATGCCACATTAATAAGGGAGCCGTAGTTTCCTGAAGATTCCCAAAGCATCACGTGGCGTAAAGTAGTAGTAAATCCAAGAGAGAAAGTGCTTATATAATCTGCACCCCTGACGTTTGGTGAATGGACTTTTCCCTCAAGTTCCTCATCTGTTTGGGGCTTTGATGTCCCATTGAGCGCCCAGCAAGTGGTCAAGGCTTTGTCGTGGATGCGTGATTGAGGAAAATGACGGATGAATGACACATCCGTGACAGGGTGTTCGGCGGACTTCAAAGTAAAACCATTTTCGGTCACCTTGTTTCACATGAATCCATAAAGGAAGTCCAATGAAAATATTCGGAGATACTCCTGTCTGTGCGAATGAGGTGTCTGCTTCAGTGACAGCTCTTTTAAAGGAAAAATCCCACGATAAATAAAATATTTTGGAGTGTTTCTGCGTAAAAGACACTCCATGGAAAATAAAATACGATTTAAAAAGTATAAATTTTGAGTTATTCATTGGCATGCTTAAGTCTGAGCTCTCTCTCTCTTCATTCTATAACGGAATAATCCATTTATTACGAACAACTGATATTAAAAATAAAACTTGTAATAAAAATTTTTTTATGCAATCGCAACGTAGAAATCAATATCCGGACATGAAAAGATTACTAAGAGCGTTAAAAAGGGTGAAAAAACTAGTTTTGGGTATCGATTTTCCTTAAAGCGAAAATTTTTATAGCATGCATGAATAATAATACCAACAATTCTCATTTTCAAAAACCATATGTTGCCCTTAATGAAATTCAAATTACTGTGTAATTAAAATATTTTGGAAAGATAGATTTAATGTATTAAATGCCATGAACTATATAAAACTTCATTATAAGTTTCTGAACGTTCAAATCGCATTTTTGGAAATTATAGATTGTTCTATCGAACAATCATTGAAGTTCAAATATAAGAATGTTTTTCTCCGAAATGGAAGTTATAAAATATTCCCGAAAGTCCGGATTCCGGGTATCTCTGAATTAAAGTAAGGGCCAACTAAAACAATAAAGCGTTTGAACAGTGAATCATTACGAACATAACATATCAGTCACTCGTTGTATCAATCATTCTTTATTAAATAGCTCTCAACATTTATGACGTATACATTTCCTCAAAAACCATTCCCTCTAATATGCTAGGAGAATGAGGTATTCTTGGGATATATAAAAAGGAGCAGAATGTATATTGTTTTTCAGAGGATACATTCAATAATTGAGATTTAATTAACCTCTGGAAATAAATTGAATATGAGTATTCACTATTCTCATTTTATCTTGAATTCAAATATCATGATCAATGTACTGATATTCTTAACTTATGAATTATATAATCACACACCAAAGCAAATGGTACCTGGATAAAAATTATTATAAATATATTCACTACATTTAAAAGAATAATTTATAAAATATGAATAAACGTACCTACGTTTTTATACTTATCTACATTCCAAATATTTTTATTTCATTACTCCAAATAAATTAAAATTCTTAATTGTACAAGTAATTTAAATATATGATAATGAATGTATTTTTTGCCTTTTTCGTATTATAAATGAATGTAAGAAAAACATGATCAAAGGTCGAATTAATAAGTACTGAATCACTGTATTGAAAAAGAATCGCCAAAATGAAACGGATATCAGATATAATCTTAACAAATCTACTAGAATGCAAATAGAATTCATATTTGAAGAATGAAGAATGGTGATACATTGGATGAATAAACAAAGACAAAATATGATTTAGTGTTTAAACAGATTCCTTCGCTCAGAAAGAAGTGGATCGTGGTAAGAGTTTTATAAGTTGGATAAGGGACAACTTGGAAAAGTTCTTTGAGAAATGCACGAGAAGGGTCGAATGGAAGAAGACGGGGGTGTTTCAAGGAAGGCCCTCTGAGTAATAATAACAATAGCGATGGTTCGCATTCATATCTCCCTTTGCTCATATCTCTGTTTCTGTGGCAACTCCGTCTGCTTTTTATTCTTCCTTTTTTACTTGAGAGAGCGCATCTTTCCCTTTGAGTGCCCATTTCATGTGTTTCCTTTTCTTCCTTATCATTTCCTCTTCGGAATCAGAGTCCCTTCTCTTGTTTACTCATTAGACGACCTCGGAATAATTATCTTTCTATCATTTAAAGATAAATCATTCAATTCATCCATAGTTAAGGATCTAACGAAATTAGGAATAAAAAATCTAACAAAACAGAAATCGATTCAATAATTCACACTTTGCTTTACATTACTAAATAAATAAGTCGTGAATTGTGCGTCGGTTTTCATATAGGATTTGGATATGTTTATGGATTATTTATATGTTTTTTCTATCTAATTGGGATTTGGGAGGGGCTGTTATTTAGTCGCAAGCCTGTATCGAATACCAACACAAAATTTTATATTTATTTAATCAAAAGTAAATAGAAAATTACGAAAAACAAAATTAATTAATCGATCAATAATCTTGAATTTTTATAGAAGTAAAGTAATATTTAAAAAATTAAATATTTGTAGAATTATTCCAGACTAGGAGCTTAAATGTTTTTCCGAGAAATTGCATTAGTTATTTATGTCTCTTCTCCTCTCACGGGGCATATAAAGAGGGTTGGACGTAACTCACAGGTGGTAGTTCCCCAGTTCCCGCTTAATACATCTTTGAATGGAAAATTATGAGACCTGAGAAATGGAAATAAGAGCTCTAAGGAATTCTGAAAAGAATTTCGTATTTGCTAGATAGCTAGAATCTTGCATAACCGAGAAAAAAGATATAATAGTATACGAAATATGAAAATAAATGATTCAAATACCTTTCTACTACACATACTTAGTTAACTTTTAATATTGGTTTGAAGTTCTAATAATTTGATGCAATGATTAATTAAAATATTAACTTAATAACATAATTTAAGAGCAGTAAAAAGATGATATTATGTGAAATCCATTAATCGAAAGTTATGGCTCAACTAAAGATACTTCAATTTCTTTGAATATTAAAATCAATCACTGTCTATATGAATTACTGACTATTAATACCAAAACAAAAGAATTCAATGAAAAGAGCATTTAGTGCATCCACCAAAATAAATTACCATACCATTCACTCAAACGAATCCCAAAGGATTTAGGTAAATTTGATTGGGAAACAATATATTTGAATAGAAAATTATCATTTAAGACATCGAATGGCAATCAAGATATTCATTCCCGATTAATATGCATAAATACTATTTAAACAAAATCTCCAGTAATATTTATCAAATTACTTTCTTCACAAATTATGGCCGTTATAATATTATTTTCAAGAGGTCGGGAGTTTAAAAATTTTAAATAATAAAAAGACTATTTTATAATGTATCATTATTATTAATTTTTAAACAATAAAACTTTCGAATTTTTTTTTAAGAACTGATTAATTTCCATCCTAATATTTTAATGATTAATTTAACCGTATGAAGTGCGTTTTAATACAAATAGTTGATAGCGGAATATTTTCCTCCAAATCAAAGATTGTCTTTGATCGATATTGAAAATTCCCAAGATAACATAATTAGCCGAAAAATCCGCATTTTCCCGAACATTAAAGCGCAAGACAATGGATTCGGTGGAGCCGACAGTGTGCGTAACCAAAACCAAATGTGTTAATTTGTCATCCATCGCTCGCACGACTCCCACAAACTTCGAGAAAAAGCGGAATAAAGAGGCGAAACACGCAGACCGTAATGAGAGTCAGGATTTTCAATACGACCGCTCTCTGCAAATGGAAAAGGGAAAAAATAATCCCCTTTTCAGAAGAAAAAGGAAGTGAAAGGTGGTAAATTAGGGGGGATGGAGAAGTGCAAAATGAATGAAACGCGAAAATTCGAGGAGAGAGTGGATATTTGGGTGCCTTTTGCCGAAGAAAATAAAGATGGTGTACGGGAGAGAGTTTGCAAGAGAAGTCTAATAAACGGTTAATCACTATTCGAAATACTATCTGTAATAAAGTATTCGGAGGAAGTTGCATTGCGCAGAATATCTACATTGGGCAGATATTCCAACTTAAGCGGCTTAAATAAATTTAAAACTACTAAATTATCCTTCTGCAATTATTACATTAGTTTCTACCAAATGCTAAAGGAGATAAACTTTAATAAAATAGGAAAAATACTTAGTCTTAGTTCCACTAAATTTAATTATGAACACGACCCGTTTCGATTAAGGTCATCTTCATGAAAAGATCAAATTTATAGTATTATATAACATAACGAAATTTACTATTACAGTATATACACTATGATTTATCATATTAATGGGTTTTAAGGTTAAATGGTAATTGGGACTTATCAGTCCCAATTTCGAATAATAAAGACGTATACATAAATGTAAGTATGAAATTATTTATCCATAAACATGATTGATCACTTACGAAATAATATTTTAACATCAAACCTTCTCTAAAATATAAATACTCCCCTTTCCGTTGTCAAAAGTAGATATCTATTAATTTAAAAATACTTAAGAAAGGTATCTTAAAATGCAAAAAGTAGATATACAATCAATACTATAAATAAATCGAATGAAAATTGCTTTAAATTAAACTATTGTGCATAACGTGTCAAAGTTATCCGTCTTACTTTGATTGTTCTCCAGACGTTGACTGCTCAGTACCCAAATTCTCACTTCTTAGCTCCGAAAAAAATTAAAGTACTTTGGAAAAGTAAGGGATCAATTCGGTATCTCATTCAAAATGATTTAATTTCAAAAACTTGACCTCCTAAGAATATCAATATAAATTATCATACATGTAGGTTAACTTTTTTGCGGATTATTATCTACCTTGCGATTTATAGACGAATGCTTCGTATTACTGTGTAAAATGAATCAAGAATAGTATTTTCAAAAGCCTGAGACAGGCTATTGGTCATGTACGAAGAGAGAACTCCTCATTGCCCCTATAACACCTTAACTCACCTCCTGATTGCCTTCTCTACTTTCACCCTAATTTTCCGACCAAAGCCCACCCTTCCATCGAACATCCCATTATTGTTTTCGTCTCCTCTATTAACTACTTTCTTTTCCGCTTTCAATCTTCCGATCTTCATTATATCGGAGGCGTAATGAGTATTTTGTTTATCTCACTGTTGTTATCATGATTGTAGCTCATATCCTCACGCATCGATATTTTGTTCTATTTATCGGTTATTAATCCGCAAATATCTGGATGCTATTATTGGATTAACGGAGGAAACAATGGTGTGGTAATGTAGGACAAGTTTCAATATGATTATTGACACTCATTTGTAATTGAAATTCTAGATATTATTTCAATATAATCGATATTGTTCATAGTACGAGTACGTAGTAGTATACATGTATAACTGTTCTGATTATAGTTTTGAATTGGTTTCGCAAATGTGGTTGCACTTTCCTTGTGGATGCTTGTTTACAGAATTCTGCTGTGATAAAGTATTTTCACGATAGTCTAGTAAAGATTGCTTTGTGAGACTTAAATTGCTCAATATAGTTCGTTTATGCATATGAAATTAATAAAGCGTTAGAAATAAAATATAATAAATCAGAATGAAAAAACGTATAAACGGATAGGCAAATGACGCTCTGGAGAACAGATTGCATGAAAATGGAAGACTGTGAGGTAGAGATGAAAATGTGGAAAGTCCCTCACTTCTTTCTTACGCACTCTCCAGATTCATAGCAGAGCAGGAGTTTTTTTGGGAAAGGTATTTTAGGAATGCATCGTCGAAACGAGGTCTTCGTCTCAATTCAGCGAAAGGAAATTATGCCAATCGCATGTACGGCCGAGTGTGGCCAAATTGCAGCTCGAAATACTCGCAATCGAAAACAGCTGCGATTTCGGTGAAAGGATTCCATTCGAGCTCAAAATAGAGGATTCCTAATCGAGAACTAGTGATGAGTTTTCTTCGTTTGGTAGAACTGTGGTTATGTTTTAGCCGGACGTAATCTACTGAACTTTTATTGAGTGATTGCAACATCCAAAATCTAAGGAAACCATAAATCCTCCATGCCATTATTTTGCTTTGAAAAGATTTATATTTTTAGTATTTTTAGATTAGTATTTTTATATCATCTGCTTTTCATATTCTCGTTGATTTACATGTTTCCGATGTTTAATTTATGAAAAATTAGGAGTCAATCATAAGTTAATTAAATTCCGTGTATCCTCATCAAAATAACTTATCAATCAATCATCACTCTGTTCAAATCAAAGGAATGAAATGGAGAACTTTTATTTACTTATTGAGCTAATTTCTTCATCAATTTAATATTATAGCTATTCTATTATTTTTTGATTTATCAGGAATGCAAACGTATTTGAATAACCTCTAATGAATATAATTTTGAAACTGTTACTTTGGCTTTCATCATCTGCGCAGAAATTGTACATTAATTTTTCAGTATCATTTTTAAATATTAACTTGCTCATATAAACGTCTATGTGATAACTTTTTGTTCTTTATGTCATATCCTTTCTCAAAATTACACATATATTGATCAACCAAAATTAAAATGAAAAGAATGATTCCACAGTTTAAAATTTGATGTTCATTTCAACAGAGGATGTTATTTATACAAATTTGCATTTTAATCTGTATTCGCAGACCTTTTAAAATGTTATCCGAATGTGATTCCTAATGCTTTGCTTGTCTAACTTTTTATTTTGTCATTCGAGTGACATGAGTGGCATTTTGCACGACACATCTGCTTATGAGCTTGTCGCATACGATTTCCATTTAAACTTTAATTAAATATAAGTAAAATCTCAAAAATGAACGCTTGCTTTCAAATTAATTTTAAAGGGGTAATTTCAATGAACGTCAGGGTAACGATCAATCGAACTCCATACAGTTAAATATCTATACAAAAGAAATTAAACTAAATATGGTGAAACAATAATTCGTCATCATAAAAGAAAGATAGAGATTACATTCTAATATCTTCTTATTAGTTTCTGAACAGTTGGAGAAATCTGCATCTTCAGAATTGACACCTTTTTAATAGTCCCATGACAGAAATTTACATTTATTCCTCTAGAAATGAATATCGAAGTATATTTAAAATTTATAAACAAAATTTTTAATCACCCTGTTCATTTTAAATAAGTTTATTAATAAGTGTATAGGAATTTTCTATAGGTTTCAATAACTTGTTATAGGAATCCTTGATGAGATTTGCATTTAATCAAAATATTTGTGTCATTAGGTCCCTCTCCTCGTTCTTCAACATCTTGGCCTTATTATTGCACTTCACGCTTCAGAATCTTGAGTATCTTTGCTCGAATCTGAATTTTAATGAGCGCATTTCGTTCCTTGAAGTAATGAGGCCCAAAACTATTCCCGTCCAATACTCGTTCAGAAAATGAGCCTTTTATGAGATAAAGTTACAATATGCTAACTTTTAGGACGAAATTTAACTTAAGTTAGTTAGTAGTACTAATTGTATGTTTACACTACACTTAAGTTAATTATTCTTTAGTTTCCTTTACATGGAAACGTAGCATTAGGATATGAATGTCATACAAATAATGATCCTCAATGGAGAAACTCTTATGAGAAGAATACGTTTCATTAACTATTAAATATTTGAATGCAATACAATTATTAATAATTGACAATTTAGATAAATATGCTAAATTAATTACTTTTAACTACACCTTTAATTCTTAAAACCTCGTAAAAGTTCAATTAGTATAACATGAAATCCTGAGGTCGTACCTTCATAAGTTTAAGTTATAATTTAATCTCACCATATCGTAACGAATTTTGGTATTATATTTGATATTTTTAGATCCTATATATATATCACCAAACATTATGAATGTGTATTTTCCAAGTATAAAAAGCTTCGCTAACATTTATTTTCAGCATCTTAAGTATAAGTATTGTAGTTCTTATCTAAAATTAAAGAAGCATTTTATCTATTGACACTTGAATATTGAATGTATAATATATAATAGCAATATATATTGGAAAAGAATTCTTAGTGGCTTTCTTGGTAAGACTTTAGTGTAGAGCGTGTAAAACTCAAGAATGCTTCCAAAAATGATCACAATGTCGTTTTAAGGAGTTTTTAAAGTTATTTTTTCCGTCATAGTTCATCTTTTAATTCATTTATTGTATGATTAATCTTTTACCATTCTTTTGAAAGATTACAAGAACAATTTTTACAAATTCAGTACGCTTTGGCAAAAGTTTCTGAGTGATTAAGTGGGAATTCTGTTCATGTATAGCTGAATAGATAGATTTTTGCCAATTTTATTATTGTTATCAATCCCTCCTAACTTAATACTAATATTTAATTAAAAGGCTAAAATACAGTAAAATATTTGAAGGGAAATTTCATTACCATTTGAAGTATCCTCCTCGGAAAGATTAACTTCCTATAGTAAAGATATATTTTCTCTATATTAGATAACGCTAACGAACTGACTACATTTGCGTACATATAATTACTGCATTTATATTATTTTATATAAATTAAAATTATGTACTATTAAGTACATAATTGTATGTTAAAGAAATAATAAATTTCTTATAAGTCACAAAATTTAAATAAAGGAAATGATGATGAAAATGGCCAATAAATAACATCCGAAACGGACAGAATAAAATATTGTTTATTTAATTTCCATAAAAATAATAGAACGAATTTGTACTATCTCGATTATTTCCAGGATCCTTTCGGTTATCAATTTAATGAAAAAGATGTACATGATCAATATTATGCGTTTCTACTTGAGGAAATTTCTGCCCGACTTTTAGGCAACCAGCAATGGTACACATAACTGTGAGTTGCATAATCTCCAGGATGAAAGTATTTTTAGGGAACGGGAAATGGAATATCCTGTTTTCTTTATGGGGATAGTAGTTTTTTAATAAATTTCTACAGAATAATTGAGATTGCGACCTTGTATAATTTTGCTCTCACGACCATAATAATTGAGTGGAAAACCGATGAAATCCCTTAAGCATCACAATACGATTACTCAATAATATTAAAAGCGAACGTACCATGCGATAAAAGTTTTATCTAGCCTAGTTGATCTCCTCGATAGTATTTTAAAATGTCAAAGAAAGATTAAGAATTAGTCCAGATTTAATGTTTTCCTAGTATCAGAAATAATATTATCAATGAAATTACTTTTGTATGTAATTATTTCGAAAAGTAAATTGCTATCAGTCAAGTGGGAAATAAAAGAAATATCTGTAACCAGCCCTTAACATATAATGGTTTTTCATATAATATATATATGCCTTTATATGAAAATACAACAAAATGTTATGTATTTGTGAATCTTTTAAAAATATTGACTAAAAATGTAAAACTGATTGAAAAAAGGAGAAATTGGAAGGGCAGTGGAAAGAGATGAATAGAAAGAGAGATTTCAAGGAAGAGAGATGTATGGGGTTAAATGACGTTCTCTCCAGCAGATGGAAGGGCAGTAGGTGATAAGAATTCCTTTTGATGGTCTCCTAGAGAATCCGTTGATATTAAAAGTGGCGTAGGGATTAACGTGAAAGGGGAGAAATCGCCGGAAAAAGGTAATAACGTTCCCTCTTCTTTTTGAATTCCTTCTCAGATTCGAAAAAGGAATACTGTTTTCTGTGGAACACGCCCTTAATAATTCCACCTCTTTTCTCTAAAGGTTACATATTAGGGGAGAAAGGAATCTCCCAAGAATAAGGGAAGGAAAAAGCATCATACAAAAATTACTGTTCCGGGAAATCTGTTTTTATAGCAAAGAATTAAAACGATCGTGATAAAAAACAAATAAAATTCGAAAATTCAGATAAAAGGAAGTACAGATCTGTGTAATAGATGGGAAGAATGAGGAAAAAGTAAGCAAATTCATCTTAATACGGGAGAACAGTCCAATGAGTAGTTGATGGTTAAGGATGAAAAGAAGCAGGAGTGCTTGAGATTTTGGCTGATCGGGAGTAAATCCATTTAAGAGAAGTGAACCGATAACTTCTCTGTGGTCAAGTATTGGAAAAGGAATTACTTGATTGATCCGTTCACGCTCTTGCACAAGCGATGGTTTGGGGATTATACTCCATTATTGGAATCCCAAGGTATTCGTCGATTGAAGAACCCACGTCTCAAGGCTTTCCGAGTTCTTTTAAAATGTTCAAAAACATCCTCACACATTTCCACTTTAATTAAAACTTTTCGTTTTAGATTATTATCAACTCAGTGAAAATATTCGGTACTTAAAACAATAGCATTCATTGGTATGCTTAATAGTTCATAAATTAGTACATAAGGAGCTAAAAGAAGGTGCTCTTCCGATTTTTGATATATTTTCTGATAAAATGAAACGTGAAATATCTGATTCCAATCATAAATCACGGTTTTGATCGTATATTTGATGTTGTTGACTTAATTTGATCAAATAGAATATATACCACACTGGAACTAGCAATTTAAGTATTCTCATAAACAATCCGTTTAGAGTTTTAGAGATTTTAAATATATATAATGCTGTAAATATATTCCAAGGTCCTCATTTATACTTACTTTGCTTTAAGTTTAAAATAATTTATAAAGGTTATAAAGTTACCATTAAGATAAAAATAGTTTCAATATTGCTCCATTATTCTTTCTGAAACATAATTTACCCTAATTTCTCAATCGAGATAAAGACACTCATAATTAGAGGATAATAATAAATAAATTATCGTAAACGATGAATAAATAACTGTATTATATATTAGCAAATAATATCTAAAAAACTCAATAGCGTACAAAGGATATTTGTTGATTACGTTTAAACTAATAATTTAAGATACTCTTTTGTACGCATTACTAAAATAATTCTTTATTCGATTTTGTATAAGCCTCCGATGAAATTTATTGTATTTTATTTACTTAAATAATATTGAATAAATTTCCAAATGAATATAAAAAATGAAGAAGTATGATAATTAAATAACCCATAGATAGTATCCCCAGTGATCCTTTCAGATGGACAAGCCTTGACAATAGGAGAGAATTGGACCAGTCGCGTAGCATTTGAAGCAATTCATAGGAAGGTAGAATGACGTATGGAAGAATACCGCCTTTTCGCCATTTCAGCAATTCATTTACCACCAGAAACGCCATGAATCCGTGAAAAGAGTCCGGAGGACATTCTCAAAGGGTGACACAGATATCTAAAAGTATGTTAGAGATCATCTAATAAAATGTACAACTGAGAGCAATCAGTCAAATTGTGATAAAATTACATTTCCATCCTCTGTGATGACACCGCGAGATGAAAATTCTTCCGAGATTGAGCCTTGAAAGGATTAAATTCGAACTGAGAGTACTTTTGGAAGGTGTAATCAAATAAAGCACTTCTTCTTTGAAATGCTTTTGCGGAATACCTGAAACAGATAAGGCGACAATGCAGTGTCTGATTCAATCCGCAATTTTCCGGATAAAATAAAATAGGTTGATTCAATTTAGGTTCTACTTCTCGATTACAATGTCTATTAGATTAGTCACAAGTCTAATTAGCTGAAATCTAGCAGACAATCTCTTTTGTGTACCAGTAGATTATTTCTAAGGATTAGTAATCTTTTAAACCCCTTCCTTTACGTGTCAAAAACAATCAGTTTACTAGTAATCAACCATCTTTCCTTCTTATTAAAAGTATTTTTTCGCATTAATTCATCTCAAATTTCTTAACTCTCATTTTTTATTTCACTACTGATTAATATTTTCTCCTCTCTTAATTAATAATCTCTATTTTCTTAATTCTTTCCATTATTTTCTTCTTTAGGGATTTTAAGTAAAGTCTCTTTGACCTTCTGAAATCAAAGCTTGATATATCGTTATCTAATCAAAACACTACTTTGAGTTCAATACAAGTAGAGTGATATAGAAAAAAAACTTCACCTTAAGGATTATTCTCTACTAATATGATACCGATGCAGTTCTAATATTTTATGTAGAATGAGTATTATGACATTATATATAATTATTTACTTATTATATACAATGATGGTGCAATAATCAAGCATAAGAACATCTTTTTAAGCTATAATTAGATGAGAATTAACGCCTAGTTACTTAAAATTTTTTAAATATTTTTTTATTTATATTAAATTTATAACATATTCAGAATAGATGCAAAAGTAATGGTATATCTTTACCTTCTTCTACTGCATATACCAACTGGATCCCATTTAATTTTGTCACAAGCGGATCTAAATTGCGTACACCCGTCATTCCGTTTCAATCATCGACATATCGACCGGCTGTTAGAATTCGAAGCGTTAAATTATCAGAAGTTGTATGGTTCCTATCGGACTTTAACATCACCCATTCCTTGTCTTTCAATCTATCGAATAACCCTCCGAAAAATCCCCCACCCCTCAACGCCGCTAACGAGCGGATGCGAGGCAGTTAATTGGGAGTTTGCCACCCCCTTCTAAATGTCTCGGAGTTTAATAGCGGAAGAAGTTTCTCCATCGAAGGGTTTCTTCGATTTGAGAAGTTTTTCCCTAAATGAGGGAAACATGACAACTGGATGATAAGAGATTGAAGGTTCTCTTGAAAACAGTCGAATATGAATTTATCTCGCTCCTATTTGTGTTTCAATTAAGTAGCATTGAATAGGGAAATTCATAATACAAAATGGATTGAACAGAGAAAGTACATCTTTTAATTTGTGTGTGGATTCTTTTCGCTTTCCCCTACAAATACTGAATTTATTCTACTGATTTTTATGAAGTTCACTAAATTGACCACTCAAGGTGTTTCGTATTATTTTAATGAATTACTCATTTGAATAGAGTACGTAAGAGACAGGCGCATTGTTGCCATGCCAATTAATTCCCTTTAAATGGTTCACTTGATATGAGAACAACGTGCAATAACGAAAGGTAGATAAATGAATGTAAATAACCAGAATTTCCATCTGATTATCAAAAACATGAGTTGCATACTGATATTGATCACAGTTGCAATATTCCCTTAGAGATATACAAGCTATGGGAATGAGTAAACGTAAGTTCGTTTCATCAATGTTAATCAATAATGATCGAAAAAAAATTTTTAATTGAAAGAGAAGCAAATTATTTGAGAATTAAATAAGCCAATTCATAGGTCATCTGGGCCATAATAATTTGCTTTAATTTGCCTTTCTTGGTTTTAAATTTCCGAAATGTTGAATACATTTACAAAATAATGTTTAAGAAATAAAGTAGAGCATAGTCTCTTAGTGATATGCAAGAAATTTCATAGTTCATATATATCATAGAAGTTCATATGCTATCGCAGCTGTTTCTTAGAACGAAGAATGAAATATTAGCAACCATTAGATAATGAATAAAACATTTCTTATAACACGCTTATATTACAGTAATGGCCATAACTTTTAATTCATATACTATAAAATATTTCCCTGTTTTTATCAATATTATTTCATTGATAAGATAAAGATTCGTTTTCTACTTCGTTGACCTCTATGATTGAAAAATCCTCAGATGGCAGTAATTCTTAGGTCAATCACTGAAACTGCTGTTGCAATAATTTTGGATGATTTCGACCTTCAAAAGAGTAATCCTTTTGATTTTTCGCTTTGTTTGCCTCAAACGTTTGTCATTCCCTCCAATGATTCCCCCTCACAAATAATCTGGTGAGAGCTGTTCTCCATAGGATATTTAAGAGACTTTTCAGAATACAAAAAAGGCAGGAACGGAATCTTCTCAGTGTAAAAATACTATCGTGTATAAAATAAAGAGGAAACGCGGTTAAACATATAATATACTAATATAGGAACATATAGATACAGATTTGAAACGGTTCTGCTGTTAGCAACTATTACACAGAAAATGAAATTCGACTATTTAAGCTATTTTACTCATAGGAATGAATGATTAAAAATTTATGCATTTATATATATAACGAAAATTTAGATAAATTCATAGATTTTGCTGGTGTAACTCTACTTGATCACATATACACCCAGTCTCCTTCGTTTCATTTTATCTTAGTTTCCAGCAGACTTTTCTACGATACTTCATCTCATTATTAGATCTCCTTCATTAACTGCCACCCAAATGAGCGCATGAGCGGTCGCCCAAGGGACGACGAGCATCGTTCCAGACGCATGGCTCAGCGAGCACAAGGGGAATGCAAAAACAAGGGGAGGTAGATGAGTGAGGTGTGACAAACAACTCGAAGATATATTCGTAAATTATTAAGAATGGATTATAGAAACTTTTGTTAAATAGTGATTTCCACTTCTGATGAGTTCATTTCAATTTTTAAATTATTGCCGAAGTAGTAGTTGTACGATTAATGGAATCTATTCATTAAATTTATTTAAGAATTCAGAACCTCCGCATTATTGTTTAAAAAATTTAGATTACTAACATAAACTGTGTAAAAGTCTCTTAAATCTCCTCACGAATGATGATAAATATCAAATCCTTTGTGGAGAAGGGAATACAATGTAGCTTTCTTCAGTTTGGTCTAACAGAACGATAACATTCTAACATCTAGTTTATGAATATTTGAGAATTATGTATTATAGTTGAAAATTAGATTAGAATATGGTAAGAGATATGTAAATCGTAGGAATAGGTTGTAATTTATTTCATTGCAACTGCATTATTATAGTTCGCGATAGATATGGATTTATTTTTCAGTTAGCTGCATTTTTAGTTATATTTTTAGTTAAAAATTGTGAAGCGATAAAAATATCGATTTATCAACAAATGACTCATTTCTAACGACAGTAGGCTTAATAATCATTAATGAAGCACAAATGCCATAATTGGAAGAACAATCATTAGATAAATATGATAAAGAAAATGTAAGTTAATTCACAAGAAAGTGAATATAAGTAAAACATAATAAATTAAATATTATTTCTTCGATAAACCCATTCATTTCTAATCAATCTCTTTTCAAAACATTTTAAGTTTTTTGATTCGACTTATTATTCAATCGATCGTTTCTTTCGTCCATTTGTAACGTACTCGCGGATTGCTCATTACACTTCAGAAGTTATCAAAACAAAATAGAGCCCACTTCTATCAATACTACGATGCGAGCATGCTATATTGAGATATTTTATGATAGAACATTCCAGCTGGAATGGAAGAAAACAACACTGAAGTATCTTCTAACATCTGCGTCACAATCCAGTTCGGATCTCCATTTTCCAAAATCTCAAAATTTTTCGGTTTATTTCATCGAACCTCCATCGGACATCACACACATATGCCCTCCAGCCCATATTCCAAATAACAACAACAACTCCCTCTCCTTTCCCTCCATTTTCGCCCTCGACGCGCCCCTCTCCATCAGGTGTATCACGTGACACAGAATTCCTTCCGAGCGACCGACTTTCATTGCCCTCGGGCGCTAGCAACAAGGCCTCACCCACCCCTTCCTCACGTATCACTTACTCAATATCACCTCCGTAATACCGCACGTGTAAGAAAATCTCACCGCACTTTTTCAGCTATCGATTTGTGAGATAAACATTAAGCTACTGCTTCCCGGGTGTTAATGTGCCTCGCAATTTCTCAATAATCATTAAAGTGAAAGGGAGATTAAAATTGAATCGATGAACAATTCTTTAATATTCCGGCATCTGATATCTTAAGCTTGTCATTTCCTAACGAAAGTTCATATGCAACGGATGAGGTTAAATTTGTTTATCCTTTTGAAACATTACGATACGAGACATAGAATATGGAGATGCATATTTAATTCATATTTGATATTAAACTGATTGCGCAAGGTATCAGAAAAATCCCTCTGAAAATTTTAAATTGCTTCCCCTTTAATTTGTAATTTTGAGAAAACCCTGGCTACTAATCCCGTATGATACAAGAGAAGAAATAAAATACATAGAGCGAAGGAGATAAGATCGTCCTTTCCTTCATAATTCAAAAGGTGTATTCCCCATTCCATTAAGAGAATGATAATATATCGAAGAACATTTTTCCTCTTGCTTTACATAGGTCTTATAATTTTACTGAATTTTTTAATCATATAATTATATATTCAATTCTTCATAATCAAACCCTTCTTTCCAAACTTTTTTTATAATACTGAATTATTTGAAATAAACGTTAAGAATTTGTCAAGTTGTCATTTTGTTAGCTTTTTCACCGATTTCCAGTTTCCCATACTAATCAATTCATTCTACAGATAATCTCAATAAAATCTTTCCTTACGGCGATTTCGAGCTTTTTGATGAAAGAGCTTCGATTTTCTTTTCGGTCTCCTCAATAATCTTGCATGTAGGTCGACTCACCATACTCTACCTCAACTCCTTTGTTTGGTCCCCTCTGGCTACTTGTTTTTTTAATATTCATTTGTTTATACATGTTTTTGTTTGCCTTGTCTCCCATTGAGAGTGATGTTTCCCTACTTCACATTTTTCGAACTCATTCCCTAGGGCGTCCACCAGGTTCTCTGCTCTCGATATTTCGCTTTGGATGTGAGGGGATCCAGCGCAAGTCATTGGCTCATCTCATTGGAAAGGCTGAGTATGCGATACTTGAAGTGATAGCGGGCACACAAGTGGAATTAGTACCAGAGTATTCTAGAAAGATTTGGGATTTTTGAAATGTATAATCGTGGATTTAAATTTTGATGTCACGCTAAATTATGAATTTCATTGATTTTTGGTCTTCCGATTATTAATAATAAATCTCATATGATGTCTGTGAGTCATTTTCTGTTCCACAGGCTCGAAAAATAACTCTAGCTCATTGTAATTCTTCCAAGTTATTATATGTATTAATTAAAAAGAGAGAGAAATAGTCGTAATGGAAATGATAGATTAATCTAAGGGAATCCTACATCTCAAAACCAAGATCGTTTATTTGCTTTCTCAAATATTAGAGCTGAAGCACTTTAATTTTTTGTTCTATTCCCTTTATTTATTGACCGCCAGAAAAGTTAAATATTTTACTTAGGCATTCAATAAGTCATCTATAAAATTTAACGTTAAGAAATTGAGATATTTAAGAATCATTTATGGTTATAGAGTCAATCTAAGTATAATCAGTTTCTTAAATATCACTGATTATTTGTTGCATTATTATCAAGAATATAATATATCTCGTCCAATATTAAATAATATTATTGTTGTTTTTTTATCAGTTTTTCAGAAGTTTTACATCATTTAGCAGCTATTTTTTTGGACTCAATTGTTTTTTATGAAAAAAATTATTTTTCGACCAAATTTTTGATCCATCTACATTAACTTTAATGGATATAAATAGTATCTTTTAAAGAATTTAATAGGACATAAAATGCAAATCAAAGGAAATCAAGTAAACGAGTAAAGGTAAAAAAAATCACGAAATATTTAATATCAGAGCCAACATTCGTTTGTATTATTCTCAATCCCGCTATCATTTTACTTTTAATTAAGATTGACAATGAATCATCTGATTCGCTGTATCCTTTGATTTCGTTTCATTTTTCCCTAATAATGTTCCCTATCCTTTTCTTCTCATTAAAAACAAGAACTATCCGGAAGCTTAAATTTTATGTTACCGAAATCGGCAGTAAGATAAATTCTAGATTATTTAGAAGCACACATTTCTTTTTCACATTTCTTTTATAGAATCCGATAAAGTTCACGTGTTTTCAAAGGACCCGCAAATCAGGTACACTCATCGTGGCACTCCCTAAATCATCGGAGCAGAAAGATTAGCGAAGTAATTCGCAGTGAATCCTCGCTTTCCTGTTCGTCAACAGGACCATTATGGTCTAGATGAGAGTTGAGGATTGGCAACGTTCAATGGCAATGAAGCTCTGGTAAATCCCTCTTTCTCACCTAAGGCGTCCAATTTCCCTGGATTGCCACTTCCGTTTGGACTTCCCATTCCACATCGCCCTAATTGGCTTTCGATCTACCACCACAAGATCCCATCGCCGCTCTATGACTGCTTATTAACGGCAAAACTTTAATAATGGTCCCTCGTGTAACTTAAGGTAGCGAGATGTTGCACTACCCGGACATCTTTCGAGGTATTCGATTAGAGAATATGTCAAGATTGAAATGTAAAATTTAATTTTAAATTCATATTTGGTCTGTTCAATACTTTAAAACTACCATATCCGATCTGAATCCTTAATATGTCCTTATTAATATCTTAGATCCTGAATTGACTTAATGTTTACACGTTGGTTATTGGTTTACAAATAAAATGCTTTGTTTAATTACTTTACATTTTAAGGAGTATATTATTATATTATTTATTACGTATACGATATGATAATTGGAATAGGATTATACTCTTCAAATTTAGTAGATAGAAGGCTAATAAATTGAATGAGAATGTTGGATATGACGTTTATAATTACCAATCTTCTTTATCTGAATAAATTTATGGGAGCAAATAGTCTGAAAGGATAAGTTTAAGAACTCTAGTGATATTTGATATCTCCTCCATTTTATTCATTGCTCCACCTTATACGTATAAAACTAAAATAAATAGGTAAAATAAAGAACAATGGCTATTTACAAACCTACATGCGGGTTAATATTTAGAGGTTAAAAATAATAAAAGTTATGCTTGTAGTATTATAGAGGGTAAATATTGATCACATACTTCTATTAAAGATTCTTTGGAACTTGTTATGCAAACATAAATTATTGAGAGAACACAATCTTTCTAGGGGAGAGCGTTGTAGAAATATCATTCCGGCCTCACTGCCGAATATTATTTTTAGAATTTTGCTACTCTTTCTTTTCCTGGTATTATCCCCCTTCTATTCTCTAATCCTATTTTTTACTGAAGTGTTTGTTTTATGGGCACTGAGATACAAAGGCCTACCGTGAAACCAAAGTCCAATGGAGCGTGGCTGAAAAAACTGATTTGCAAAAAGGAAGGAAAGCAAGAGGTAATATTTATAGAGGCCTCGCGAAATAAAAGAGAACTTTTGTAAAAAGGGTCGATTATATTCGCAAGAGAGTTTAAAATAATACTCTTGTGAAGACTAATCGATATATTTAAGGGAATGCACCCACTTTATCTGTAGAAACCATCTCATGTTTATTTACTCCATTTTATTAATTCTAACCAATGAAATATTTGGAGGGAATAAAATAAAATTTAATTGTATTTATTTTTATTTGCTAAACAAATTGCGCTTAAAAGTGGATAAAAACTAAATTTTATCTATAAAGAAATATTATATCCATCAGTAATAAAAAATTAAATAAAGGATCACGTTGTTGTCTAATCTGATCCATCCAAATCAACTAAAGCAATTGTTAAGACGTCACAGTAAGTGATAGATTCATAGGACGTGATTCTTAAATATTAATAAAAGTGTACAAAATTATGTTTACATGTACATACTTAAGATGAAAAATTGATCGATCTTACATCATTTTTAGCTTAAATTCAAATTATTTAACAGTTGAAAGGGATTGAGCAAACAATTGAAATAATTCTGGTCACTGAAAAACTTAAAGAATAATTATTTTACCATTATCTTTATAAACTCAGCATCTCATCCAATGATATTTTTTGCTGATACAGTCCACTTTTATCTATGAGTGAGATCTCGACATTTTTGCCATTATTATCGTGATGCATTTGCAGAAATGAACTCCATATCCACGTTTGATAGAGGACGAAATAATGAGACGAAAAACTCATCTTGTTAACCCATTTCAAGCGAGCGAATCCCAAAAGAATCATCACGTAAGAGGCTTATCCAAATGACGTCTCGGGAGGAGGAGTTAAATAAAGAAAACTTATCATCTTATTTCAGGGATTCGACGAACGGTGGAACACGCTTCCGTGGATTAGGAGACCTTCGAACGATGGCATCGTTGGAAGCAGCGCGGACGCCCCCTCTCCGCTCCCCGCTCACGGAAGTCCTCCACTGAGACTTTTGGTGGCACTTGTCGACTCCGAGGCACTCCCTATTGGCCGAAGGATTCCGTCCACATCGGCGATTTCAACGAGCGGATAAAAGAGAATGACGCTGGGGCGGCGGAAAAGCTGAAAGGGTGCGGAGACTTCCAACTTTGTTTCCGCAGTTGGGCTTTCATTGGGTCACGGTCTCAACAGAGGGCAGAGGTTGTTTCCTTGGCAGTATGGATTCTTCTCCCGATGGAGATGTGGTGGTGGAGGCGGTGGATCTGTGGGAGGGAGAGGACGAAGAAGACGAGGATGATGAGGACAGTGTGGAGGTAGAGGACGGAGGAGTGCAGTTCGGCATAGAAGGTGGGATTGGCAGCCAGGAGGTCAATGACACTGAAAACGGCAACCGCACTTCTCCGATATATTCCATCGGACCCGACTTTATATCTCAATGGTGAGTGCTTCCATTTTAAATGTAAATTCATCCTGTAACTGTTTTATTTTTACAGTTTATCTCGTGTAACTGATACCTAACCATTATGTTTCTCATAAATAGTCAGTTTAGCTCTAAAATGAATTAGATTATTTTGGTGGTGAGTTAAAAGCGAAAACGTGCGCATTATCATACACATTAATTTTATTCGAATGCATTGTCAAGTGAATAAATTTCTTATGCGGTTGACTAAAATCGTTAGTCACAATTCCCATTCTCTTTTGAATAACAATTTGCATGGAGTGAGACAGTCAAGAATTAAGTTCACCAAAAGTTACCGTAGTATTGAAGTTGAAATTATTTCATTCATTTCATGCTTCATATCTGCAGTACACATCCAGTATTTATAAAGATGGATAGTTTCATTTAAAATAATCATTACTATTTCACTAATTTATTTTTAATAAATAAATGAATGGAAATAAATATCGTTGATTATTCGGAAATTCTGTTTCACCTTCGTCTTAATTTCATTCAATTAGAATGATATATTAGTATATTTTAACAGTAAAAACTTAAAAATATTAAATTTTGCATAATGATTTTAATTTTTATTGTCTTTATATATAAAATTTTAATCTTAAAATTTACAAATTCAATTATTCAAAGTAGTAGAAAGCTTTGGTATCCATCCCGTTTTGAGGTTGAATTCTTTTTTATCACGGTCGTCTAATAGAGATGTAAATAAACATAATATCTTTGATAAAGCAAATGGATTCAATGAAAATCTTCTTCATTAATTATTGTCACTGAGAAGGATTTGCACCTTTGGTGTAATAACACGCAAACCACACAAGCGCCGTCGATCGTCCACGGAGAGGATAAATTATGTATGTTGCGTGGCCAGGAGGCTCGTTTCGGCTCTCAACTATTAATTGCCTCAAAGTTTGGGAAAGGGAATTAAGTACACAACAAAATTAAAGTGAGAACTTACAACCCACCGCTCACCTAACTGTAAAACAGTAATTGCACTAATTCGACTATAAGTAATTTTCAATTACACAAGGATGATCACGCCCGTAATTTAAGCAAAAATAACCCAAAAAAATAGTAAGTACGTGATTTTAATGAGGAAATATAACATATGACAATCATCTTTATTAAAATGCCGCTCCTTATTTTTTAACGTAAAATAAATGAAATTTTGCATAAAAATAGTAAATGAATAAAATCTTTGAAAATGAGCTTCTACGATGAAGATAATTCTGCCAAATGATAAATTTGCAATTATGATTATTATTAAAAAATGTTAATGATAATAGGAAGATTAAAGTAATCGAAGAATATTTCGTAACCCTTTTTCATTCACTGATTACACTTTGTATCCTGAAATTCTTGGGATTCTTTAAAATTAGTCTCAGAATCTGTGAGGAAAAATGAGATCAAATTTTCCGTCTGAAAACTGAGTTAATATTCGAAAACTGTCGCGGGGTAAAAAGATCTGAATGCCACTCCTTTTTCCATGGAGTTGATATTCCTCCCCTCAAAACCTTTGACAACAGGCACCGTCGGCTTTCACACTCACTTCCCATCTTCATTAATCACCATCCTCATCACTCTTATCTCATTAGAATATCCCTGAGCGTCAGACGAAGAAGATTTTTCCGAGAAAAACTGAAGACGTGAGGGGCGAATAAATATTTATGTATTCATGGAGAGATTAAAAAGAGAATTAAAAGAGATGCAAGAAGAGGACAATTCATAAAGAGAGTGTTCTGCGACTTCATTAAAAGCTTTCGTGTATATATTCCGAGTATTATGGAAGCGAGTAATTCTTTGCGTTCTTGGACGTATTGCACCTGGCCTTCCGAATGTGAATTTCTTTCCTCTCGGATGACGGAACTTAAGTTCAAATTCTGATCCATTGCCAGCAATGTAATAATTATATCAGTTCCTCAGTTTTTATTCTATCATCATCTTTCAATGATTGTAGATTTTGCAATTTCTTTGGGCATTTCATGATACAACGAATTTATGTCACAATTTTAACCAGAATCATTATTTAAGAATAGTCGAAGCAGAGATTTTACGGTATTTTATTCCATTTCTTGTAGATTTTGAACGTCTAAATATAATGTAAATATTAGGATATCAATTAATTCTTCATTTTAGTGCAATCTAATCCTTGATAAAAATGCAATTAACTTTTGCCCCAAGCTAAAGTATCGTAAAGAAGTTCTTTTAATCCAATTCAGGTGAAAAGCAATTATACAGTAATTTAGGTGTATTATTGATTACCACGATTTAATTTGGAAAAACTCAAAATTCGCGCTTTAATTTATACACGGAAATACTCTTTAATAGATTTACGAAGAGATATTTTAACAGGCTCCTAAACTTTACTGTTTTTATTAGATTCAAAGAATTTCAATACGAAGTTTTAGAGATTTATTTATCTATAAATAAAAAAAGTACTTATTATCTTTAATCACTCGTTGACTTTGTCTTGGTGGTTACCGATCGTACAGTTCACTATGGAATATAACAGCCCGCTGTTTTGACTGGATGAATTCATATGAACGAAAAGAATGCATGGAAGGTACATTTTTTCGAGATTCTTTGGGGACAATAGGAGATAGCACTTCAACTTTCACCGCAAGACGAGGTTGGAAAAAAATTTAACCCGATTCATCTCTTATGTAGTGGGACCTTTATAGAGAAACTCTCTTCTTTTGCATCGACGGTCAAAGACGTCAATAGCTATCGGCTGAAAAGGAAGCCGTAAGCATCGCTCTCGTGCTTGCACGAACCACCCACTCTCCCCAACCAATTTTCCCCATTTGACTCCTCTTTCATTTTTCATCAATGCCCAAGTTTCCATTCCCTTTGATGTATTATTATGCGTCACACCGAGAGGGCATGGGATCGAGGCTTGGGGAAGAAGGAATCTAAAGATTTGATTGAAGGGAAATTGTGCCGAAGAAACTGAGAGAACCTGCGTGGTTTTTGAGTGGCGATTAGAGATTATCTGAGAGGGCTGTAATCACTTTATGGCGTCCGTGCGGCTTCCAAATGTTCTGAGAGTTGGAAGAATACTTTTCAGATCCTCTCTTCCCCAATTCCCCTTTCAAGTTAACCTACTTCGATCTCTCACTTTTATTTCAGGTAGTTTTATGAAAGTATAAGAATGAGAAGAGCTATGGTTTACAGGTATCATTTATTTAAAAAGAATCAGCAAAACCAGAAGTGAACTATGTTGGATTAGAACAGAGTTTGTTCACAAGGCTCATATAGTCAAAAAGGAAATGCTGCTTTATTTGAATTTAAATTATTTAACTTTTAAAAGTGCGTTTCATACTAAATTTAAGTTCGAGGCAAGAAGGAATGATTTTTAAAACTTGTGGATTTTAATAAACAAAGGACTCAATTTTCAGAAATATTTCATTAATCAGAATGAATTTACGTTGCATTTTATAAATAGATATCGTGCCTGGATTATGTGTAGCATTATTTCAACTATACAAAAAAATATTCCTCACCGGGAATAAGACTAATAAGATATAAAAAGTTTGTTTTGATAATAATACGTCATATTTTTGATTTCCATTTATACGCTACATGAGATAAATTTTTCAGCCTCATCCATACTTTTCTTAGTATCATGGCGATTTAAACTCTTTTACATGCAATAAACTTAATATTCCTCTGCCTTAGGCCTTCTCTTTAAATTATGCGACATCCAAACTCGTCGACATCTTTTACTTCCGTTTAATACCACAGCATGACTTCATTATTCATTCTTCGAGTCATTCCTTCTCTGAAATCTCTGTCACTTGTGTTCTTAAAAGTTTTCTTGAAAGACTTGTTGGAGAAGGAATTCGAGGAAGTTAAATATTTTCCTTCATTTTGGTGAATAATGAGCTCTGGCGATGCAGGTTGCGAATCGGATGCCTTTGAGTCACTCTGCACTACAAAGATCTTAAAAAATCGGTGGCACTAATTAGGAGGTGGAAGCAGAAAGTTTGTCGTTGGAGTTTTCAACTGAATCCTTAAGGAATATCATAAATGAAACACTTCCGATGATTTTAGTATTTGGATAGGATTATAGAAAGTTAACTCCTTATTTGCTATATAGACATCCTCCAAATTGAATTCTCCTTTTACTTTTTATGTATAAAGCAAAGAGCATTAAGAGAAGAATAATTACGTATATAGCGTTTTCTTAAAATATTTTGGTGATGTATCATAACTGCTGAAGAAATCTCAATAATACTTATTCCTTGCAATTTCAGTTCATTGTAAATCAAAGATCCGTTAAAGATACCAAAATTAGATTAAATCGAAAAATAAATTCGCTGAATTGTAAGCTCCTTAGATAAATTAATTAAGTTGTTGTTTCGACCCTCATTAATGCCGATTTGAATTATTGAGATTGCTTCTAGAGTATTTGAAATTAATGTAAAACATCTTTGTTGAGTCATAAACAGTTAAATACATGAAAATATATTAAGTAATCCCGAAACATAATAGCATCAGCAGTTAATTTACTGTTATAAGGATTGAAGCAATTCTTTTTTCATCGGAATTCAATTAAAATGAGAAGAGTACAGCATATATAATGTCATAATTACTTAATCAGATTAATTTAATAACATAGATCCACCTTAGTATTCATATTAATCGAGACTAATGACGAGTGTTATTTACATTTTTATGATGATGTAGTCATGTGATGGAAACTCTTACCTCCTTTTCCTTTATTTGGCTATTCTTCGTTTCATGTCCAAATGGTAGAAGTATATCAAAGGCTAGTAAGAATCGAATCTGTTTCTATCACTTAATTATACCGGAAATGGGTTAAGATCCCTTTCTCAGCCTCTTCTTGATAAACTCAAGTAAAACGGTGATAACTATAAGGTACAAGTAATATTACCTAATCTCGGAACACCGAGTGAGACAGAAAAATCGAACTTTTTTCTTTTAAAAGTCGACGTTTAATTTTGATATGAAACGCTCTAAGAGAGAAAGAAACTCAAGTGGATAAATGCGCCTTGGTAAGTAAAGTTCTTTTCGAATGGCTATTCGATGCCAAAAGGGAGATGATGTTAAGGAAATGGGAGGAAAGGGAAACGAATTTCAGGAAAGAAAGCGCAAAGAGGGAAAATAATTAAAGGAATCTGGGGCAGTCAAAACAAAAGTGAGTCCTTTCTAAAAATTTCAACAGAACGATTAAAGTAAACAACAATAATTCTGAGATTTATTTATGTGGCTCCACGATTTTTTGCATAAAAGAGCGCATTTCTATTCTGACATTAAAATTCTGAAATTATTGAAATCACAACAAAAGTATATACATACATACATATATATATATATACATGAATCTGATCTGATACTGAATCTAAGTATGACTGGAACTACATAAAATCGATCTCTTACAGATACACAGAATATCAATTTTCCAGCACAATTATACAGGATAGATGTAGATTCCGCTGTTTGTTTTTTCATCGAAATATCCAAACTAAGGGATCTTATGTATCGCACCGATTTCTCTTTATCCAACGTAAATGAATGATTTAAATGTACAATTAATGAAGAGAGTCGGAGGAGTTAAAAGAATCAATGATAGTTCTTAGTTAAGGCTAGAAGTATGTAGTATTATATACTAATTGAATCTGGTCGTCATATTGATATCTGTTGGAGAGGTTTACTAAAAGCGCTGTAGGAGATTGAGTAAGGAGCGAGAGATTGGTAAAGGAGGAAACATTAGTGCCACGGATTTCGCATCTCCATGGAAACAGAGCCGAGGTGACCTGCGGCTTGGGAGTGTCCTGAGAGAAACATCTCAGAGAGCCGCTCAGGTGATTACCGGGGGAGATACTGGAGGAGTGGATAAAGACCGATGGGTCGATGGCGTTTGATAATTACGATGGAGCATCGAGGTCTTGCAGATGTGTAAAAAAGGAGGCGAACTGCATTGACGGAGTTCTTGAGGAAGCCGATGAAAGATTGCGGAAGGCAAAATCCGATAGCTTTAGCGAGAGAAGTAAGGAAGGTTTGTGGGGCGGGTTTTAGCGCGGGAGGTAAACAGTCACGGATGAGAGAGGATGTGGGAAAAAAAAGGGATACGAAGCTGGATGAAAGATCCAAAGGTTGAATATTGGAAACACCTGGAATTATGTCGAATGTAGGAATAGATGGATATGGATTCTAGTGCTTACGGAGAGCGGCGCTTGAAAAGATATGAGTCGGATTTTGGACGAAATACTGCTGAGGCAGAGAGTTGGAAACAGGTCGAGGAAGTAAGCATAACAAACGGCGGATGGAAGAATAAGGGGCAAAATTAAGAGGAAACAGTAGAAATGAGAACTTTCTGGGGTAAGCAGAATTCATGCGGAAAGACTGTTTGGTCATGTTTTCAACGGAGCGTACCCTACAGAGTGGAAGAGGGACATGGAATCATAACTTTTGCCATAGAGTGAAATAGGATTCCTTACGTGGTTCTCCGAATTCACAATTTGCTTCACTACAACTACATATATTATTTTGTATAATCTCTCCGCAAGTAGATATTTCGGTTCAAGGATATAAAATACAGCAAATCAACCTAAAGAAATAATTTTTTTCTAAAACAATTTCCATATCTTCAAGTACTTTATAACAATACACGTTTTTATAATGCTTCCTTTTGATTGACTAGAGGAATATGATTACTATCTTTATAATTTTAAGCTTACAAAAAGGAGTATAACCAGAATATAACTATTTTAAATCCAAAACTATGCTTGAAAGTCTAGAAAATATGGAAACACTTTGCAAATATCGACTCCAATTGCAGAAAATAATAATTCATTGATTATGATAATTTATAGCGAAATATTTAAGATGGAACGAAAGGAGCGTTAATTAATTAAAACCTCATTTTACGTCCAAATCATATAAAAGTTAATTGCGAACTACACTTTCCCTATATTTCACTGTTAACATTTGATCAAATATAAAAGGAAAAATATTTTCTTGAAAAAATGTGAAATTTTGACAATGCTTGAGTATTGAAGTGGAATCCATTCGACTGCGCCTCCCAAAAAACTCAGCTCTTATACGGAATCGATACCATTTTTTTCATTTAACCGAATCGTTGCTTTCTTTCAAATTATTTCTGCTATCGTCGCTAATTTCAATTCATTGTTTTTCAAACTCATTCCACAGATGCGTCATATTTAGCCAAATTGGAAATAGTCATTAATATTCATTATCTATGCCGTGTGAATATCAGAATGGAATGAAAATACTGTAAAATCAAAATATAATGTATGAAATGAATTATAGGAATCCAGGAAAGCGTATTCATTTTTATCTGTAATAATGTTAAGAAAATAACGACTTCAAAATCATTGATAGTTAAGAAAAAAATAAAAAAGCTAATAATAAAAATAATAAAAATTTCCTATTTAATTTGAAGAATCAACTGTCAGAATTTGTTGTAATAGAAATTATGATAAATTTTAAATAAAATCCCTTCTAATGCCGTTTGTAGAAATTAAGATATCTTTTTGTCAATAAGCTTATAAATTTCATGATAACTTTCTCTCAACTCTCAATACTATCCGTATATTCTAAAATTAAATTATATCATAGATATTTAATTACGTCAGTATATAATTTATATACTTTTATGTTTAGTTATTTTTAGATTATGGACTTTTAAACATAGCACATAAAGAGTGCTGTTATGTACTCATTACGATTTTTCGGTATTACTGATTTAGAAATTAAAAACTTTAATCTAGCAGTGGTAAAACTAGCTATTAGTGTGATGTAACATTGATATAATAAAACAATAACACCATCGTTTAAAAATATCATAATTTATATGATCTTTTAGCATACATTCCTGAACAAAAAAGCAACGTAAGATATATTCGTACCTAATGCACTTAAGGGCGCGAACTACAAATTTAAATAGCACGTGGTGTTTTAATTTCAAGCGATATTGCGCTAAGGAGAGCTCGGCTATTATAAGTATGGAACGCGGGATTAAAAGAGCCAGCTGACGGCAGTGAAGCAGAAGGAGCAAACAAACTGGCAGAGGAAAACGCTGTAATGGTGGAAAACGTATGGAAAATGAAAGATTAAAGTCAGCAGACGGAAAAGCGTATGAAATAACCGCCTTAAAAAGACATGTTTTTCGCGTTCGGACATGAAAAGAGGAGCAGAGAAATGGTGGATATTGAGGACACCGAAGGTCAAACAGAATGCCGCGATTGGAAAAAGAGTAAAAAATGGAAATTAAGCGCGGATTTTAGATTGTGCGGAACGTAATGGGCAAAAGAAACGGCATGAAGATCCTTGAGTTTGAGAGGATCGATATGAGAACTTAATCGATAGAAGGGGGGATGAGTAAGCAAGGGGTAGTTTAAAACGAAAGCCTCCGAATGCATAAAAAATGCAAACGATCCATAAAATGCTGAATTTTGGGGTTACGAATTCCGCCTTAATCATGATTCTATTTGACGACTGAAGGGTCAAATTGACCACACGACATCTTAGCTTCGAATGCTGGGTATGCGAATATGTCCTACTTAATTTACATGCAAAATCCACGAATGCAACGAGTAGGAATGTAAAAGGTTATATTAAAATGAACTGTTCTCCTAAGCCAGAAAAAATTATATTCAGATAAAATTCCATCCTATACTAGCATACAAGTGAAGAAAGTTAAAAAAAGGACTCTTAGAGAATAAATGACTTAAAAGTACATATTTCTTGATTCTGAAATATTCTTTAGAGAAGAAAAATAGTAAAATTTATATTCATAGGGTTCACTTATTATTTGTAACCTGAGACATCAAATACACATTATCTGATACCTTCAATGTACTCTGAAATACATTGGTTCATATGAGTGACGCAATTGTTTTAATATCGTAAAGTAAAGGTACAAAGGAATTATAATATTCGTAAATTGAAATTAAAAATATAGCTGAGGGCGTTTTATCGAAAATGATTGTACAGGGGAATGACGCATTATCTGACCTTGGGATCTCAATCGAGGCAGCTCCATTGTACAAGTGAATAGAGTTATCAACAGTATTTTACAAACACAACACCATTAGAATTTTCAATTTGACTTCTCCATAATAAGCAGATGATAAATCAATGTCTTTTTCATGATCCCCGTTCTCTTATGAAAAAATGTAATTCGCAATCCTATTCATATCTAGTTTAAATACGTTTTTTATCATTCAAGAGTATTTTCACTGTCTCAAACCGGAAAACGCGCTTCTGGTACAGATAAAACAATTATTTACTGATAAGAAAATTCTTATCGAAAAATATGTTATGCATTAAGAATAATTTTTAGATATTATGTATAATGGATTATAAGAGCATTAAAATTTAATGTTTTTAGTGGAATTAGTATTGGCACCGACGTCAATTTTGTATAAAGATTTAACATAAGTAGAGATTATTAAGCTGAAATTCAGATAGAAAATTGATGCAAAAGTGCCTAAGGAGATGATACAGCGAGAAATTATGAAAAGATCGAAGGTTTTGCATTGCAAACAATACGGCAGAAAAGAAAAATGTTTTTAATTGGAGCGTCATCTCTTGGGATAGTACTGCATTCCATCTCTCCGTTGTTCACTGCCATGTCGCAATGCAACATTTGTTCCTTAATGAACCGCTTTTTATCAAAACAACGGTAGTAAGCCTTGATTATCCTTCAAAAATCACTCACTGCATTTTTAGAAAATAGCTGAAGAGTCGTAGAAAAATGACGCTTTCGATAGACAATTGAGAAATGATAATAGATTTGAATGCAAGAAAATATTATCTCGATCATACGCAAAATATCATAGGTGAAGATATTTTGCATATGGTTGTGAATGAGTATCATATATACAATATTTTTTTGGTAATTATGCAGAGTTGAACATTCAATAAACAAAATCAAATACTTCTTTTTAATTCCCGAAGGTGAATTGAGGAGCAGAATATTGAATAATCATATAATTCTTTCTTTAAGCAATATATTTTCATATAATTTGGTTTGATGAAGGTATGAAATCAAAAGGAAAGATCATTAAATCACTAAATAAATAGCTTTATATTGAGGCATAAAAATGTTTTTCGGAGAATGATGTAGCTAGATTAATTAAAGAGGAAATAATAATATGTTTTTGACACACAAACTCTAAATTCGACTACATGTTTTAGAATCGGATTCAAGTAACTGATAATTAACAAGTGAAATTTATTTGCTCAAAAACGTATGTTTTCTTCCGTTCTACAGCAATATTCTACTTTGGACGCCTTTGTAACCTTACAATTAAATAAAAATGGAGGAACAGCATGCTTAAAATCTTTTAATGATGATGGACTAAGAGTATAAACACAGCATTCGATGGGAATTCAGGATGTTATGCTAGCAGTAAAACATTCTTTGTTTCCTAAATGTACGCTTAAGATAAAATTTACTCATTGAGATCGCATTCGCATAATTTGCCAAATGGATTTCTTAATACTCCAAAAACGGATATAAAAATGAATAACCAATTAAGCCGAGGGAATCTATATAAATATAATGAAAAAATTTTATAACGAAATTAAGTGACATTTCTGAGTAAACTTTTCCAGTTTTTGAGAGATTTTCAATTCTCGATTAAAGAAGCAATGGTCGTTTGAGAAGAACAGACTTTTATCCAAGAAATCTCCACCCAGATATCCAAATCTCCACAAGAATCTTATGCAAAGATTTTCATTTATTATCTTGGAAAATCCCACTAAGTAAAAGTCATTTGCAATTAAATGCCTCAATAAAAGATAAAAAAATGGAGAGAAAGGAGATATATATCTTAAAATCAATTTCGTAATCATTGTTAAAAATAATGAACACATTAATTGACGTCTTAATTGAAATGTCTTAACATTAATCTAAAATTATGTGATAAATAATATTTTATCATAAATACGACAATTAAACATCTTGCTCATGAAACATTATGAATAAAGGTTTTAAGCGTTAATAATGCATTTTAAAATTTCGGGCATTACATAAATATCTTAAATGAATTGATCAAAATTTAATATTCCATTTAGTTTCTACTAAAGGATGTCATATACAGCGATAACTGAAAGAAAATGTTAAGTGAAACATGAAATGCGGATCCTAATCTGTACAAGTGCTACAAACGATACCGTTTTGAGTGGAAGCGGAAATCTTGTTTTTGGAGCAACTTATCGGTTGGGCATTGTATCATTTTAGCCTTTGATGATCATAAGAGATGAGAGGAACTTCATGTAGTGGTATTTGATTGGATCGATGCACCATCAATAGTAACTGCAGAACCGTACGCGGTGTAGACACTGCGCCCAGGCATAGAATATGAGATCTGTACCTATCCAATCAATTAACGGTTCAATAATCATCACTCTTCTACTCCATAATGTTTGTTTTAATCTCTATGGATTTCCTGTTGGTCAAATGTCGGTTCAATTTTCTTTGCATTGCCTGTTTTATCCAATTAGCTTTATTTGCTTATCTCCAGGTGAGCTCTCTTTGATTTCCCACGGCTAATTCAAGAGTAGGAATGATTTCACTATAATTAGAAAATATAAAATTTAGTAAGGCGGATTCCCGTTCCACGACAACTTATTGCCTCTTAAGAGTAATAGGTCATTAATTTAATTCATAATTACATCAATTCTTTGGGTTTAACGACAAATAACATAATAACAAACAAACAGGTCCATGTATAATATCTTCCGTGGTACTTAAGAAAAAGTAGATTTTCACATCATTTCATGTTGGTATTTCTATAATGAAAATCGAATATTTCAAATTGTTTAATATCTAACAAATGATCATAACAACTGATTCTCCGATGAGGGAAAGTGGATATGCCTGTATTCTTATCGCTATATATACTTTTATATGACAAGTAATGAAAGGTAACTTCTAAATCCTACAATAAAAGATATTTTTTATGGATGGCCATAATTTTCAGTAACCTCCATATTCATTTCATTCGTAGAAATGGATTGAATAAACTCTTTTTCATAAATATTTTTCATATAAATCAATCTGTAACTCAAAGTTTTATAATTTCCTTCTAAGAAGAATCACCCAGTAATCGGAGTTTTGAATGACACGATTAAATCATTTATTGCTGGTAAAATTACTCTTGAATAGTAAAATCTTTTTCAAAAATATTTATCTAACTTTAGTTAATAATTTTAATGGATAATTTATGCATAAAATTATATTTGATTGAGTTAAATTATAATCAGCAGTTAGAGGGAATATTAATGGTTGCATCTACTTTTTCAGCTGCTTCCAAACATGAATTAAAAGAATGCAAAATATAGGCATAAAATGTACTAAATTCATAAAATACTTTCACTAAAATGCATTAAATTAGGACTATAGAACATTCTCTTTATGTTTTCCATTAATTCACAGCACACATGTGGAGCCAAAGAAGAGCCAGGATAGAAAGTAGAAGCTTTCACTCTTCTCGTATTCCTCTAACATACTTCTCGTGGGAAGGAACGCGTAGGAATTTAAAGTAGACCCCGTCGATGGGAGAGTGTGGGAAAGGGAAAAAAGTTTAAAAAAGACGGTGAGAATTAAGTGATACAACAAGTAAATAAAGATCTCAATCAAAAATTTGTTAAGTATTTAAATCTGTATCAAGAAAAATATATTTCTAAAATTTACTTTCTTAAACTCGTAAATAGTTTTTCATGTTAACGTATTATTTCATCTTTGATAATATAAATCTTGATTCATCATAATTATACTACATTGTATATTTTTAAATTCTTAAAATTAACTCATTTTATACGAAGTAGAAAGTTTTAATATTTTAGTAAGATGGTAAACTATACTATTGACTATAAATAGTTCCTAAAACTCTACTCGCGTAAGTAATCGTTTGGAGAAATTTGTACTAATCCTTTCTTTATATTTATCCCACTTCTCCTCAGTTGATTCTATTCATTTGAAGCATATTAAAACAACGATAATTCAATTACTCACGTGAACAAATCAAAATAGTCCATTTGAAATAGTAATATTGTAGCATTGGTTTAATTCTAATATTCAAAATTGTGTTTTAAAGGCAATTCAAATAAATATAATTATGATTCACATAGGTAAGGAACAGTTTTGGAAGTTAGCGAATAATTAGGAAACATAAAACTACATTAAATTTTAAGTGAGAGAGAAATTACATGCTGGGTTGAATAAGAATGAAAATAAGATATAGAAAATGAAAACGAGGAAAAAAGAAATGGAGAGTAAATAAAAGGAATACGTTCAATGAGAGGTCTTTTCTTGGAAGCGAGTGGACGAATCTCTGAAAGAAGATATACTTCGAGATGATGAGATCTGTCCAAGTGGTCCAACTCAGGAAAATGGCTCATTCTTAATCTTTTTAGTTACAAAAAACGTCAAAAAATAAGAGGAATTCGAATAAAAAGGAATCCGAGGCATGCTTACTCGGCCAACGAGTGTTTATGGGTTGGAAATAATTAAATATCGGCTTTTGCTTCATTCAAAATGTACGTGAGAAGCAACACTTACCTTGGTATAATTTAATTAACTTGAAAGACTCCTAACGAATGTTTTTTCCCTTATTAAAGAAAAGATCTTAAATTATTTTCTTTCGAAATATCTGATTGGATGAATAAATTTGTTTAATTGAAATTTTCTTTCGTAACTTTTCTGATTCTTATATTTTTATTACTGCTTTTTAGTTTATTTTTCAGTGATAATACGATATAAATATTATCATCAATATCAATCATCAAAAGATGGACCAAAAAATCTCCTATTTTATCAGTATTGTTGATCTCTCTTCATTAATTTCTAACAACGTCTAACCCTTTATAAATATGAAAAATATCTGATATTTTAGTTAAAATAAAATTAAAACGGATGGAGATCACTTTCTGAGATAATTTTTCCATATTTTCTTTAATTTTGACCATGAGAACTAATTCTTGATCTTCAAATTATCAATATTCCGTAAAATTATTTAATTCGTTTAATTTCACACAAATACAAATAACTGTTTTTCTTTATAATATTATACATAAATTCCGTAACACGTGTGCTGTACCTCATGAATTTAATCATACGATTCTCAATGATTGATTTTCTATCGATACGAGCAAGGAAAAGTTAAGGAACTGTTCGTTACTATGGTTGGCATAGAATGGTCTAAATATTCGTCGCCAGCTAAATTCCATTATTATCTTTACTACACTGATTTCGTAATTTATATATATAAAGGTTAAATAAATAAATACTTCTTATGTACTTTTGAATTTCTTATCAGCTATACCAATTTTCTCCATATATTCCCCCATTAAATACTTCCTCTAGCAAATTTGCAAAAACAATAAACCCATTCAAACTGATGATTTTGTAATGGAGAGAAAATGATTTATTTAATGTCATAGTATTTATTTATTCATCATATAGGATTAACATTATCGGTCATTTAACATGTGGCACCTATTTTTCAGGAGCGTCATGTTATTAGAAAATAAAATACCTATAAATATGTCTAAATCTCAATACATTTGCAATTCTCCAGTTTGCAGAAATATCTGAACGATATTTAAACATCTTACGACATTTAACAACGTTTGCGATAGATATGGATGATATAGGATTCACTCCTAATTCGGGCATCTCGCTGCAAACTCGACGCGAGTAATAACTGGATGATCTTTAATAACTCCCTTTGAAAGAGGTTTATTTATATGACAATCCCAGGAATCATTTCAGATTCTCAACACATCCGCTTTTTCCCCAGGTGAATACTTTAAGAGCATCTCCTCTTCGAACGCATCGACCGTTTCGATGCATAATCCCTTTCACATCCAATTCATTAGTAAATACGCACAATCCCTGTGCTTTCGGACTCTACCGGAAATAAGATCCTTGTATATGTGAGCGGAGGGAGAGGTAGAAACGGAAAACGGGACGTGCACATAAAAAAGACACAAGAAGGAAATAATGGAACGCTCTCGGTCGTTGAAATTTCCATGGATCCCAGAGGCGTAATTTCCCTTTTTCCAGGTATTCTCTGCGGCCGCTTTTTTGCTTTAATTGGTCGTTCAAGCGTAAATGCACACACGCATCAGTAGGACATCCGTGAGTATGATGTGCTAACGTTTTCACGGTTCGTCGCACGTCAATTCGTCCTCTCGCGAATTGCTACGCTCCCCTTATATCTTCCTACGCCAACTCCCTTTCATATCTTGTTTTGCTCAAAATATCGACCGTGCGACCAGACGGCAAAAAAATCGAACAAAAATCGGATGTTAAGATCTCTCTTACGGACTGAAAACTTGAATCGAGCTCTTGTGGGCTACTTTTGAAATTCGTGGTTTAGTTTCACGAGAGTGTTTAACGTTCATATGCCTTAAAATTTCCCCCAAATGTCATCAAATTAGACATGAACTCAAATTTTTTTTAATCGGATCAAATGTGCGCACAGTATACTTAGATGACGAGTGCAATATGAAAAGGTGATAGGTTTTGCAAAGAACTGTCAAATCGGAAACCGTAACTCCGATACTTGAGCGCTCAGAATGAGAGTTCTTTGAAGAAAGAAGGTCGAAGTACAGGACAAAATCACTTGAAAAGAAGAGTTAAGATGTAACGGATATTATGCTTTATCCTTATTACATAGGCCTTTCAGAAACCATAAGGAATATTAGAGAAATAAATGTTACTACGAGTCGTGTTTGGAATCCATTTTTTCCGCTAATTATAAGCAGAAACAATTCGTCAGATCAAAATATATCGATTAAATATAAGGTAGCCACGGTCCTTGATTTCAAATATACTTAAATATGTTTCGATAATGGCTATGTCTCTCGTCGCGTTTAAAGATTGATAGTTAAATACCATATTTAATATCCGTGTTCACCTTAACTTTTCCCTCCTCACAAAAGCACTTCTTAATATAAACAATGCACACTTAACCAGTGATTTTACTACAATTTATTACTATGAAACGCGTGTCATCTTTGGCAGTTTTTATAGATTCTTTAATGTATGAACAGAGAGAGGGGTTTTTCTGCATACTGTGATGGATCTGTTGTTTCTGGGCCAGAGCGAATTGCCGGCGAGCAGTTTTCAGAGTCGTCCGTGTTCTGGGATAAAGGGAAGTGTGGCGTACCCTAAATGGATGTCCGAAAAGAACAATTGAAGAGCGCTATCACGCCAGAAACAGTCGGGTCCTTGCGTGGCGCTGAAGTTGCAGAGGGGAAAGAAATACCGTGCGAAAGTTTCACTGATGGAGAATTGGGAGAAATCCAGACATGGATAGAATAAAATACGGAAATGTGAATGAAAGTACTATAAGGATAATGAAAGACATTACACATAAATTACTTCAAAGTTTTTGCATTAAATTTAGGAAATATGCATTATTTCGACCAAGATAGATCACTAATGCAAATAATTAGCGTGATCATGATAAATCCTTAAATATAGCATATTTCTAAGGTTAAAAAGAATTTTAAATGAGTTCTATTATATATTTAGTTAGTTCAATGTTTAAGAATGCGTTTACTTCTGTTGGAATGACAACGAAAAACCAATCATAAAGAAGCGTATCATTACTCTTCTATAGCAAACTAACACGATATAATAAAAGATATATTAACAAAAAGATCTATCATTAATTCACTTTACATACTCATACATCATATAATGCTTTATTTTATATCTAATACTCCAATTTTCACATATGATATGAAAATATAATAACAATAATCTTCAAGTCACAACATTATAGAAATATTAATCGTTTAAAGAAAAGTAACTTTGAAGAAATTAGATATGGGTTCTAAGAAATAAAGGTAAGTAAAGTTTGACAAGCATTTTTATACAGCTTTTTTGCTTGATAATATTATTTTGTAAATAGTCCTGCTTCGAGAAAGGAAATTGAGTTTTGTTGGAAGTATTAATACAGGTCGTCGAAAAGTATCGGCGAATGAAGCGTTGCAAATAGAAGAGGAAGATCAAAAACAAGGAGCATTTCAAAGCGGAGTTTATATTACGAGAAGACAAAGGAACAACAAAGAGAGCACAGAAGAGTCGGCAACGATGAGAGACCTATATTTCAGGGGAAGCGACAGAATACTATCGTGGAAAACAGTCGCAAGATGGCCATATTTGGAACATTTTTTCATCTTCCGCCTCCATTTTGGTATGATTAAAATAAAAAGCGCGTAGAGGCTCACATGCAAGACCTGGGTGCCTCCAGAGCTGAAAAAAAGCCTGTGGATCAAATGACGCATTGTCTTTGGTAACGGAGAGAGCATGTGCCGGAATTTGGCATGGATTACTCAACCTCGGGTGAAATCGTGGATTTGCGGGACTTTTTTGGGAAGCCATAGAATTGTTGCGTTTCCTAGAGAAGGATCGAGGATATCAAACTTTCTGCACTCCTCTGCGAAGTATGACACGAGTCTGTTTCATGACATATTTTAAAACAGCTATTAGCGTTTAAAACCGTTTTCTCGTATTAGCATGTTAGAACAGCGAAATAAATTCAGTGGATGAATGAATTCACGATGAAATGTAGAAAATGATGACTTATATCCCTAATAACAATAGAGAGTCTTTAACTATTAGTATAAGATTTTCAGAAGGTTTCATGAAAATTTCTTGATCGAATAAGTTCTTCATTGAAACCTATTATTATCCATATTAATATTTGAATACCGCATTTGAGTTATAGTACTACTATTCTGTTCATTCTAGAATTATAATCAACGAAATATGTGGTATTACTGAATTTGTTTTATGTCGGTTTATTATAAATGATTCATTACAACCTAACTAAATAGTTTTCTCTTCTTGTTAAATGTAAATAAATTTGTATTTTATTCTCGATTTAAAAAATATCTATAGTCCGTTCCACAAAAGCTGGCAGTACGGAGGCTTATGGGGAAATAAATGCACGTAAATTCCCATAAGGGAGCAACCTAGCCTCCCAAAAGGAGTCAGTTAATTATTTTTGAGTTACTTCTACGGATGAAATTAAGATTTTCAACTAAGTTTGGTGGATTTTTTTCCAGCTTTTTGGTGAAATTTGGACAAGGAAGGATGGTTCTATATATTGACGAAGTTTTTTCAACATTTAAACAAAAGAAATAAATTTTATATAATATAACTTTAGTTTTTGAATTTTATAACCGAGAGCGGGTCTGGATCAATCCGAATTACGCTTACGGGTCTATTAGTCTTGAACAAAAAGTAACAATGATTAGCAATCGGAGCGCTAAATCAATTACTCCCTCGGTTATAAAATTCAAAAACTAAAGTTCTATTCAAGATATCGACTCAGAATAACCTGTAAATGAAAATAACAACATTTATCTCAATTTCTCTCGCGACAAGTTTTTCGTAACCTAAGAAACAAAAAATTTTTAGGCGATGTATAAATTTGACTGCACGATCCAATTTTTCGGTGGTTGCGTTCCACTTAAATTATTTTTTACTAAAATGTCATCTGTCAAAAATTAATATAAGTTGACTTTTTTGTATTCATAAGGTATAAAGAGTAATCTAAGAAAAAACTAGCACTTTAAGTTAGATAGGATGAGAGAAATGGCAGTTTTAGTATTGTTCACGGCTGGTGAGGTGACCATTTTTTTCTCATTCCGCTGTAAAATTTATTTCTTTTGTTTAAATGTTGAATAAACTCCGTCAATATATAGAACCATCCTTCCTTATCCAAATTTCACCAAAAAACTGGAAAAAAATCCACCAAACTTAGTTGAAAATCTTAATTTCATCCGTTGCGAAGGCAAATTTTGTGGATATCGCGGATATTCCGGAAAAATGACCTGGCGTACGAGGCTATTCGATTTCTCCATAAGCCCCGTACTGCCTAGAAAAGTGGAACAGACTATAGAATTCAGATATTTTCAGATAAGAAATTAGAGAATTGGTATATCTTCTTGGTTAAATACTTTCCTAATTTTGAGTACACGGTGTGTGGGAAGGACTGGAAGAACAAGTAATGTAATATAAAACTCTTTTAACAACTTCTTTAATGCTATATTTAAAAAAATTCAATATCTGTTTTAACCCCTTCTTTTCCGTCGCTTTTCTATTTCATCAAACTTTCTGCTAAATCATGATCTCTATTATTCTTGGCGTTCCAATAGGTAACGTTCAATTTCCTTATCTTGGGTTAATATCTAGTTCAACAATAAATCCCTAACTTTAGACGTAATATTTGACTCCCTCTTCTTTCCACTCAGTCCTTCTGTTTTAATCGCCATTGAGTTTGTTCAGCTCGCACTCGTCATGGCTGCGGTTCCCGCACTTCAGCTGTTCTCGTGCACTCCCGCCATTTTAAGTTTATTTTCCACTTTAAGGGAGACAAGTGCCTCTCTTTCCTCCACGCTCTTTAGAAATTTGGAGTTGCCCAAGGGCCGCATTTATTCTAAAGGTGTGGGCGCATTTATCATGTGCGGATGACGAGGAAATTTAATGACCGAGCAAATGAAGAGTATTGTGCGTTTACGGAGTTGATGAGGCTCCTAAGAAATACCTAGAGGTTTTTCCTATTTTGAATAAGAAGTATAACTTTCCAATTTGATTGCAGCATTAAATTAATACGATATAAAAATATTGAGAGGACGTATAATATTATGGAAAGTGCGGAAGCCTGTTAACTTCACTATGCGTTGGAATTGAAATGAAAAATATCCAGAATTTTTCTGAAAATTGTGAATGATTCATCTCATAATTTATCGATTAAATGAATCTTGAATGAATTATGATTAAACCCCACTTCAACATTGTATTTGAGGATTGTTTTACTACAATTTGCGTAGATTTGACGATGATAGGCAATTATATTTCTAAATTAAAATCAGCAAAGTTGCTCCCTGCGATGTAAAGTTGCTTGCTCATTTAAAATTAAAATTAAGCAGCAAGGATACAAACTTCCTACAATATTAAGCGAATTTTTGAGACCTTCATTTACTTTCCTCTTTCCTACTTAAAAGTTAGATCGATGAAGAGCCGTTCCCAATTCATCCCTTCCATCGTCTTTAACTCTTATCCTTTGTTACGTTGTCAACCTGCCTTTAGCTCCTATCACTTCCAATTCCTGCTAACACATCCCTCTATCTTCGACACAACGTCTCCTCGAATTCTCTCCACGTTTCTCTCCTATTAGTTTCACTGTTCTTTCCGTCCGTCATTACGAACCAACTTTCGTCATTTCTCTTTCTGACATACGATTGTCCTATCCCATTAAGGAATAAAGTGTACTGTTCACAGTGCACTATCTCATGCAAGACTGGAATATTGAATAAAAGTCTTGGAGATGATTTAAAGTACGCGATAATTTCTATTATGTTTTGATAGTACTAAATATTTGTACACAACTGAATCTGAATTGTACTAAATTTTTAAAAAGTTTTCATTACTACTATGTTAATACGAAAGATTTAACCTTAGTATTCCTTGAATTTACTCGTGAAATAATTTCCACATCGATTTACATTCTCAACAGTAATATGAGAGGATAACATCATTGTTAATAAAATGCGCACATTCCCTTTCATATGCGAGCTTTAATTTAGTTTTGACAAGATATTTAGTTTTGGCTGAATTTAAAAATAACGTGTTCGTTAGAACTAAAATGAGCACGATTTTTCTCAAATTCCTTTCCAAGGAAACTCACTTATTTTTAACCTTACATCGAAGCGAGGAATATTTCCGAGATATCAAATCCAATTTTTGATATATATCGCGTTCTTTTTTGCGATGGAATTGCAGTAAAAACTCTTTTATCTCGGCAAACTCCCACATAAAAATGGCCAAAAAAGTCGCGCTTCTTCACCTTCGAAATTGGATGACGAAAATCTATAGTTACAAACAATAATTTAAAGACGTTTATAAACACCTTTCTCTACCAATTAATAGATTCCATTGTAAACTAGCCCAATATTAAGAACTATTTACTTTAGTTATACTTGCTGATTGACTTTGGTTCTGATGTGAAGTAAGATTTTAATTTGATATTATCAGATAAAATCATAAAAATTATTTTTCGAGAAGAATAATGACGTGAAGATATTTATAATATTCTTACATATCGATCTTCACATAAAATTGAAACCAAAATAAAAAAATCATCTTCTCTTCTTCTTCTTTCTTCTCTTAGAAGTTCATCTTATGATTTTGACACTAAAAGTCACTCCATTGGCGTTTTAACGATATGACACCAAATGAAAAGGCTTAATTATTGAATATATTAAAATGATATATTCGCTGAAATGTTTTTTCTTACTTCTTCTTAATCAGTTGCAATAATGAAATATCAAGATATTATTGAGTAAGCTTTAAAAAGAAAAGAGCATAATATTAATTAATCTAATATCTTGCAATAGCTGTTTCCCTCCGAACTTCGATTCAAATTATTCTCAAACTTATTCGTTTTCCTCCTGCCACCCTAATTTTCATAATTTTCGATTCCTAACTTCACTTCCTTATTTCCTCGACCTTCATTTGCATTTTCCTCCCCTCCTCAGCAATTCTGAAATATGATTATTTAAATATCATCCTAATTTTATAGTATGACGAAAAAAAAAAAATTAATTAGAATTGAATTAATAATCATATATATACAATACATGTACATAATAAAATTTATATTTATATATAAACATTTATACCCAAAACAGTGGTTGATATTGAGCTGAGTAGGTGGTATATGGGTTATGAATGCTTATAGTTAAGTAAAGTTACAAACTTAATGAGAAGTGAGAAAGGAGTAAATGTATGTTTTCACTAGAAACAATTTGTAAATACGAAATATCGTGTTGTTGGACATCTGTTCCATATGATCTAAAGGTGAAATACTTTCGACGGGGGCTCGCCAAGTTGTTTCTTTCCTTTTACTAGCTCTTCCGTCACTTTCTACGGTTTAGAGCGCAGCTGCTGAATGAGGGCAGGATTCATCGCCCGCAAATAAGAAGACCATCTCCACTTTCCACCGATCGCAACTGAGAGAAACCTTCGCAATGTTTCAGTCGCGCGTATATTTCCCAATATACGAATCTTGTTATCAAGATATATATATTAGCATTTCAAACGCCATGTTTACCATAAATAGTGTGATATTCATTATAAACTTTCCCTTCTACTAATAATACTAATTAGTAGAAACATATTCAGTTTTCATAAAGCAGTTATTCGCCTATAATCGTTATTTTTTATTGGCGGACGGAAATTATTGCTTAAATTTCAAATAAATATATTTTTATAACAAGATATCTCAAAAAGAGTCCAATTCTGTGGTTAAAACAGTTGCAGTGATGAAATTAAGCTATATATCTAATGTTGATAAAACTACTCACAGTCAAAACTTACTTTTTCCGAAGTCAGATTTAAGGTGGAATAGATTTATCATCCATATGGCATATTTCGCATTGCCCATAACAGTTTAATTATTCTTTTCAATCAAACTCATTTCAATTATGCCAATTATTTTTTTTAAATAATTGTGTAGGGAAATGGCAATAATAGCTATTGAAAAATGTTCGGAGACTTCAAGTTCGAGATATATAGGTAGATAATTGAGTGGGAGGTATCCGTGTGAAGGAAATCCACAGAAATGGAAGGTTGGATTCGGAGTTTAGGTGCGTCGCACATATGGATGACCAGATCGCATTGACTTGCACGAGAGTTGATGAAGTGACCCCCACACGGCGACAGGGTTGCGGATCATATATGAATATCCTCCACAGCTCTTCCCCAATTTATTGGCCTCCACACGACACCCTCATTGGTGACAGCCATCTGCCAATTTCGAGGTTCATTGATCACAACAGTGGATCAAACCGTTTCACCTGATCCAAATTAGCATTCCCATCCCAGTAACTTAACCTTCATGCTTCTATGGCTCGAAATACTATCCTCAAACCATCCTTAACTATTTTATTTCAATTTTATCTTCCATCTTTCTTTAATTTATATATTAATATAAACTTATCGAATACTACAAACTGTCTTGGTGATACTCGAAGAATAGATATCAGTTTAATTAATCCAACAAAATTTGATAATGTTGTTTTATACAATAATATATATAAGACATATAATAATGATATCAATTTTTATTCATAATTATTTACTTCTTATTCCATAAAAATTTAATTATTATAATGAAAAGGCATAGATAATTACTGATAATACTTAATTCATTGGATTTCCATATAATTGGAATCCATAAAAAGTTACGTTTTACCAGAATTAAATATATTAGATACCTAGGTAAGGAGTGCTAAGCCATTAGAATCTGATTTCTGACGCTATTAAGTTCCTTATTAAAGGATACAAGGTCCGTGTTTCATCAACGGATGAGATTAAATTTCCGGACTGCTCCCACCGCATTTGTCATCCCCGAAACCACATGTTAGCTCTGACTTTGAATCCAAATACTTTGGGTCCGTTGAATAACGAAACACTTTGTGCGGTGAGTGACATCGCTTTCACGGATTCCTCTGTATTTTCCATCGACTTGTGCCTCTCACGAGCTATAATTAACGCAATGACTGCAGCCACTGATTTGATGCGGCACTGATAGGGAAATAGCTTTTGATTAATTAATGGGCTGTTGAGGGAAAAGTATCCGAACAGGATAAATGAGCAAACGTTGGATTCTATTCCACCTCTAGACAGCGCATCTTTTATCAGAGGATTTCGCTTGATATATGCCATGGAATGAATGCTGTTCATCGAAGGCAGTTTATATCGATGTTATGGAATACGTTAAGAAAAATCTATTTAAGTGGTCTTTTAGAAAAAATAAGATTCACTCTCTATTTTAGAATCCGTAGAAATATACTTATATTTGAAATTTTAATGCTAGTTGTTACACGCTAATTCACTAAAGAAAACTATGTAATTAATTAAAAAATAAGGTTCATCGTCTTCATACGTAATGAGTTTTATATACAATTTTTTATTACTTATTCAGAACTGACTGATAGGAAGTTGGGAATTCATTTAATAGTTACAGTATGTAATTCATTAAACGTTAAAATATATTTAACTCAAGAATGGAATCAATTTCGCACATATTTTTCTCCTCCATAAGTGAAGGTATGTAAATATCTAACTTTCCAGTTTCGACGGAGTTAACTTCGCAGTAAATTCTCGCCGTCGGATCAAGATAAATCATTTTTCGTAGACAAATTTTAAAGATTAATAATTGTACAATTTTTTAGGTAAACGGGCTATGATAAAAGTAAATGATAGTAATTTTGAGTTTAAGATAAGAAAATATAGTCATTAAGTACCTGATATATGAAAATGTTGCAAACTTCTTAATACTAATGGGAATTAATAATTCGCCTTTTTTTCTGACATTTAATTTTGAATATAAACTCGAAGCTAACAATACATAGTTTTTCATTTCTTTAGCTCAAATATTCTCGAGTTTTTTTAGAAGATAACTTAATAACTGAGTCACTAAGTCTTATTATAACATGAAATACTATACATTGCCTCATTTTTATGACACACGTGGCCAATTAAGTACCATACATACCCTTCTTCAATAAATTGTACGGAATAGATGGCACTAGTAACCGATGCGAAACTTAAGCGTATTCCGGTGACAGTAGTGGATGACAAATGGTCAGCTCAGCTTGCCTCCACGCTGCCATCCATGTCCTTCCTCCACATTCATGAATTTGCTTCATAAAAAAAAACACGTATAAATCCACATCGTGCTGAAAATGGGTCAATGGTACAAGCTCCTCGAGAAAGAACGACTAATATCTCATATTTATTATTTTACGGTCCAATCCTATATTCGTATCATGTAAGGTGAAATTTAATTCTTTTCTGCAATAATGTAACGAATTCGCTGTATTTCAGTGTCACTAACCTAACCTCCAATAATTTCTGTCGTGAATAAATCAAACCAAAATTGATATTTACAGTTTGAACAATAAAATGAAATATAAAAATAGAATGAAAAATATTTTTAAAATGTACGACTGCTCAGCTGAGATTTATGCTCTGTATCAGAGAATTAAAATATTTTAGAAATTCTCAAAAAACAGCCTTTAGTTTGAAAATTATTGCATATTGTTCGGATTATTCTAATTAAGATGGAATTCTGTAAAAATTAATCTCACCCTCTCGTGTTTTAGCAAATTGAATTAAATTTATCAATTAAAGTATAATTATAGGGATGTATATAAGATATTAAATATGAAGATTAAGTTTAAAGGAAATAGTCTTAAAATACTTATTCATAGATAAATGCTTTTAGCATGCCCAATGAAGAGGTTCAATTATTGTAATTATATTTTGAAGACTAACAAAGAATTTTATCCATTAAATTAATTCAGGAGAATTCTCATCCAAATATTCTTTTTAAGAAAAGTATAGATTTAAAAATTTATATGATATTTTCATTCAAAAGAATTCAATTCTTGAATCGATAACGATAATCGATGAATATGCAAAATTGAGAATTTTCGTTTTAGTTCTTCCTAATTACTATATCTGGAGAAAGTATCTGTGTATGTTTAAAAGTGAGAGCAGAGTTGAAATATATTTTATAAATGAATGGTAGAGTTTTTAAATAAATAATTTCCTCTAATATTCATACCTGAAATTATTCTGAGGAATTGTGCAGAGGATTTCATATAATTTTTAGAAATGAAAGTGTAACTAAGTCTCATACTGAACAAAAGGTTTAAAAATGTACTCCGCACTAGATGCATAATCGAAACAGTTGTCTATATAAGTGGCTTATATTCCCTAAAGATCAATCTAGGAAGTTGAGAAAGCAAGTGATGACTTTTTCAATATGAAAAATGTAGAGGCATATTTATGATAAAATCAGCAACGGAACTTTTCGTCTTTCAAGGAATACTTTGGTGGTCAACTCTTTCCTCTTCACCTTCCGAAGACTAACATCGTCCAGCGCCACCGCATGAAATCAATATGACCGAACAAACTCGCATACATTGAACCGAAAAGTTCAATAACTGAGGACCCCAAAGAGTTGAACCTCTTCAGAGCTACTTCGCTTTTCTTTAATACAGTCAATAAGGGTGATAAAGGGTCCATTATTTGGACTAAAGAATATTTTAAACGTATGCGATACATCAAATATTTGTTTTTAATTAATTTATAACCAAATTAAGGTATTTATTGGCTTTGATGTAAGTATAAAATATCGCAAAGGTGTATGACGTATTCAAAAATAAATAAACACACAACATGGAGCATTAAATAAATTTGAATTGTTATAATCGAGGGAATTTTTAAGGTAAAGAAAGCATCAACTCTACGTGAGGTAATTTCCATGACGTTCTTTCAAATCGTAATCTGTTTCGACAAAGATCATTCATCATCAGACGTGCTGATTGAACAAAAGAACCAGTTTAAACCTGTAAACCTTCTCTAATCAAAGAAACAAACAAACAAACGCTTTGACGTGTTGAAACGTTCATGATGAAACAGGTGTCTGTTAGACTCAACATTCAAAGCGAATTAACTCTTAACCCAAATAATAGACAATATCATGATCAGAAGTAAATCTGCACTTACTACTTTCGCTGTTTCCTATTAAAGGAATAATGAATATCTCATCTAATAAAAGCGCCAAATGACTCTAAATAAATGACTGAAAGCATTTAGATTGAGGAAAAAAATATCTTTCACAAAATCAGGATGTTCTGTGGTTTTTGTTATCGACTTCGAAAGAAAGACGTGACACAGAAAAATAAGGGAAGGAAGGTTTTTTGGAGGATTATTTATATCGCCACAGGAGAGAATTGGAGGCAAATGACTTTTATGGGTCTAGAAAGGTGAAAAAAAAGTTGAGGATGTGTTTAGAAGTCTTTTAGGAAAACAACGTCATCTGAATGGGAGGAAATGTTTGAGGACAGCCCAGGGGTTTGGAAAGGAAGAGTAAGGAGAAGATGGGGGAGAAGGGAAGCGGCGTTTGTAACGTCGATACTAAGAACAAAGAGAGCAAAAAAAACTTGGGAGTTCGATAATCGGCTTTTTCCGACAATGGCTCAGCTTCGGTCGGTAGGGCCTACATTTTTCAAACGGTTAACCGCTGCTCTGGAAAACGACGATGAGTCCCTCTCTTCCCTGGAAAAATAAAAAGGGACAGAAGGAAATAAACCGACGGAAAGAATCATTGAGATAATAATAAATAAAGATATATGACCTCGATTTGCACCGACTGAAATAATGAAGAATTATTGCAAGCAAGCTATTTTTCTTTAATACTTCTTCAATCCTTAAGTAACGTATTTAACCATGAAATGAAAGACTGCGGTTCTTTGAGAATGAATGTTGAACGTTAAGACTTAAGGGTCTTAAAAACTCATAAGTGTGTCACTTTCACAGATTACTCTAAATGCTTTGAAGTGATCAAATTTCAACCACTATTTTTTTCGTAATAATATTATATCACTAAATACGGGACTACTTTTTAATATATGTTGAGAGTGATAAATCAGTGTAAAATTATTTTCTCTCATCTCATTAGACATATACGAATTAATAAATATGGAATTTATATAAAAGGCAACTATTATATGATATACCCGTTAGGATATTTAATACAGTAATTAGATATGGCAATGAAGGAATTTTTGAATTATGAGAATTTTGTTTTGAATTGCGAAATTGCTGCACATTAAAAAGGTATCTACAACAGAAAATGGAATAAAAGGAAGTGCACATTATTTGGTGAACGGAAATGATAAATATACCTCTTTTGCATTACAATCAATTAAGGGAATCCGACAAAATGTATATGTTCAGCCTCTTTCATCGATCTAATTGCGATCGAAACTTAAGTCTTTGAGAAGATGACAGCTCCATTTTATAAAGACATTCTCCTCTTTGATAATGCAGTGTAAATTATTTTACTCAAACCACTCTCGGAATATCCAATCTACTTTTTCCCAAAAGTGTTTTTTGTCTTAGATGAAAAAACTTACGGTTTATTGAATTTAATAATATAAAATTTTTCATATAATTTTGATTTAATTTGAAAACTCAATAATGCATAAATTTTAATTCTTATAGTTTTGTGAAAAAGGGATGATCTAGCTAACCATAGAAAAGAGTTTGTGCTGACCCAAGACCATTTATTCACTACAGTTTGAGTTGATAAAGTTGAGTTGATTAAAGGGTCTATAAAGTATTATAGGTCACGATTGTTCAAATTTTTGAAAGACGAAAATGGATATATTCAAATTTTGATCTTATATACCAATTTTGGCGCTTTCATATAGTTTTTTCGACAGTAAAAACTAAAATTTATTTTCTTCCAAAAATATCAAACAACAGACGTGAAATATACGCCCATTATTCCCGAAGTTTAAACCTTAATATAAGTTAAAATCTTACTAATACCGCGTATTTATGTCAAAATACAATAAAATAAACAGTAATATAAAATATATCAAATATTTAAGTTCAAGAGATGCTTTTATTTTTCCACGCTCCATGAGAGAAGTTCTGGCAAAACTGAATTTGGTGATTATTATACTGTATTTATTCCTCTGACATTTCTGAAACATATGACATAGAAGGGAAATATGTCTAATGTATGCTGTTACTATTTTATATCAATATTTTAGCATCTCAGGATAATGGATCGCCATTCACGTAGAAATGCCTTCCCAAACGTAGGCCTAAAATCGCAAGCAAGAGTGGGAATTTCATCTCACGATATTCTAAGGGAGAGGGTGCAAATCTCTAAATTAGAAAATGTCTCTCGAAAGAAGCTGTTTCATCTCGTGATATTAACCCTCTGTCCCAACTTCCTCTATCCACATCGTCTTTCCCACAATGCCACTTACCTTCGCTGATTTCCTTTGTAAGACGGAATCGTTTGGTGCAAAGGAGTTGCTAAGGAGATCTTACTTAGGAGGGCACACAATTACACTTCGGGAGGAGCTCTTTTATGGCTAAGATGACGTCCGCTTCATTTGTTTTCGGCAAATGAGGAGTTTCCTCGTAAAACGGCTGAATTCCTTTTGGCTGGAAATTTTTCAATCAAGTCGAGGGATGATGCACCGGATTGGACAGAGATGGAAAATACGCTGGTTTTATGAGGTTTCCGATGTGTGGAAGAAAGGGATTTTTGAGGGGCGGAAAGATGAGGAACTCGGTGAAATGGAAACGGGTCCTTGAACATGGAGATGATTTCCCAGGGAGGAAGTATGCCCACAAAATGCTCTTCTGTAATAACCGAGTATCCTTAAAATATATTCCATCCAGCTATCCTTACATTAATGACCTCTACAAGCTTCTTGAGAAAGTCTAGAAAATATTTAATTTTTATTCGGAATTAATTCATGGTATTACTCTTCCTCGCAACACGTCGACAAGTACCTTAGAGTGTACTCATGTAATCGTTGAATATATAAAAAAAACTAAATCTCTTTGGCAATATATCCTTACTTCTCTCAAAAGAGGTCATAAGAATATATATGGACCAATGTCGAACCATGCCGTATTATTCTAAATTTGTGATAGCAAAACAATTCCTTTTTACCGAAAAAAAATTTCAGATTCTCCAAACTCCAATAATATTCTTAGGCAGTGAAAATAATTAATCCTTTTATCTTCATTAGAGACTTTGCAAGAGATAATGAAATTTTATAATTTTAGAATAGTTTATAATAGTAGAATTCTGCATGAAGTAGATCCTTTGTTGAATGAAACAGCGATGAATATGCTTGAAAATGTTACATACTTAAGGGCAGTCCTTCTCTCATTAAATAGGAACAGCGATATTTCACCGTTTGAATGCCAAAACCTGTTTTGGCTAAGTTATGATAGTGAAAACTTAAAGGTAAGGAAAAATAGGTCGAAAGAAATAAAGAATAAGATCTACTTTGCTCTATTTCCGGAAGAAATAATGAATTAAAGGAAAGACGAACGGTGGCAATCTTTTATTTGATAAGCGGCTCATGTCTCACACCTTCATCTAGATTTAGAGTCGCCTCTGAAGACACATTCTCTATCACCATTACGTTCTCGTTTAAGCCGATTTGCGCTAAAAGGATACCTTTTCCTCTTCTCCATAAATGGCTGTCAAAATAATCCCCAAGAATTGCCTCAACGTATGCACAGAATCGTTAGAAAAAACTAAATAAGTTAAAAGAATACTTTAACTTTCTGGTACCCACCGACTGAAATTTACTTGAAAGAGGCATACAAGAAGAGATCATCACTTTTAAATCGCTCCAAAATGTTATTACTTCTAGCAAGAATTATTGGTTGTTTAAAAGGGTAGAGTTTGATTGGATGCCCTCTTTTCATATTCTGTGTTACGCTTATTTTATAACCCTTTTTTATTATGCACATTTAAATAACATTCTTTGTCGTTTGAGGTTTTCTTTAAGAGGCTTTTTGAAGAAGAAATAAAAACTCCAATCTCCTATACAAATGACGATGAAGTTGCTGTTGAAATTTCCTTTCCTTATCTCATTCTTTAATAGCCTTCCTGTTATTGTCATCGGAGGTTTCTTATTCCAGATGATGAATCCATTTCATTTAAATGGACATTTTGATTAAATTCAATGTGTTATAGCTTCTTCTTCTTCTTTAAAGCGATCATTTTTCCCGATAAAAATCTCCCTAACTATTTTTATCCTTCCCTCGTAAGAGACAAAAATAACCTTGAAGAATTTACGGATCATCTTTTAGCGTCCTTCTCCACTGAACTATGACCTTAACGAAGTTTGAATTAACCGCCCTTTCCATTAGAGGGTCGAATCTTTAAGAAGATATAAAAAAATCTCGGATGTTGATTAACAATTTCCTAAGTGGGGTGAATGAACGGAGGGAAGTGCTCGTAAAGATCACTTTTGACTGAAATCCCTTAAAAATGCAATCGGATAAGAGTTGATCACTCATTATGCGTCCGTCAAAATGGGTTTCCAGAAAGGGTTGGAAAAGTAAACTGAGGAAGGGCGATGAAGAAAAGAAACATCAATAATGGATCGGAGAACGCAAATCTAAGATAAAGAAGCAACTCTCGATCGACAGAGGCAAGTATCAGCATCTAGTTCACTGAAAGTTCCTTTACTTAGCTTAGAAATCCAAATGTTTTTTTAATCTTTCCGTTAAAATGGATGGCAATACATATACAGATCAAAATACTGAAGAGAAAAAATGTTTTAAGCCTTTAAAAGGAAGAAAGAAAACACTATTGATGATCGTTTTTACGGCGATCCCTTAGTCGCTCGTGTATTTGAGTTAATGTATACTTTTCCTTTCGATTGGTGATTTTTGATAAACTGGTCCCATAATACTTTATCGTGTTTTCCCCATCATCCTCGAAGTAGAATGAACTTGAAAAATGTCTGATGGGACCGGAAATCGAACCCGGGTCTCCCCATGCCTGTCCGTTGAGCGATTCCGGCAGAACACTCTCTCGGAATTTTAAATGAAATTTTTATTAGGGAATAGAGCAGAAAAGAGAGCGTAAAATTGTAAAACCAAGAAAGTAATCAATCGATTGAAGATTTCACGTTATGTAAATGTGAGGAAATAGTTGAATGGACCAATGAAGCTCCTAAATTTTATGCTGAATCATCAAAAAATTAAAATAAAGTCAAATAATGCGGTATACGTGATAGCTACATTCGGATGTAATTCATTAAAAATTTATGGAAAATCTTTAGTAAATAAGGGAAAATTCATAGAAAAACATTTCAAGGAAATTATGGATGTAGAGTGAGAGTAGAGAAAGCGTGTGAGAGAAGGGAGAAGTGGTGGCAACGACGGCGCTCCTAATGGATATAGACTCATGCTGAGAAAAGAAATTGGGGTGGCGATGAGTAAATTGGACAGGGCCAAAGAGAACAAGGGAAAATTGAACGAAGAAAAACAAAAATAAAAAAACTAACCCCTGCGTGGAGGAGTAAGAAGGTAATTGAAAACGTTAGAGGAATTCAGCGGGGGTTTTGCTTCGGAATAAGAAAGAGTAAACGGTGTGAAAAATAATAAAAGTACATGTGGGAGAATATAAAACTGATGAGAGACGAAAAGGGTTGGAAGAAAAGAGGAAGGAATTGGCGTGAATGTGTACGCGGTGTGACGCCTGAAATGAAGTGCTTGGGGCTGTGAAACGGCAATGGCTTCCAAAGGAGGCACCAATCCTTTTTTATTTGCGGCGGAGAAAATAGAGCTGCAAAAGGAGATTTTTTCAGATCTTATGCTGATGAAAACAGGTCCAGCCTCAGGCTGAAGAAACGACAGAGGAATAGACGACGTTTAAATATCTGATGGTCGGTGTCAGAGGAAGATGATAAAGCGTAAAAGGGGAGAATATGAAGAGAGGTGGGCAATTTTAAGTTCAGGGAAACAGAAAAAAGAAAATGTGACTCTTGTATGAAAAGCTTTAGATTCCTCGGAATAGCAGTGATTTCAGGGGCTTCTGAACGAAAAAAAGTTGATAGTTTTCGAGGAATCAAAAAAGATAGAGAAATGAATATTTTTATTCTTTAAAAGTGGACAAAGTGCTGGTAATTTATTTTTCATCACTGTCAGAGTATTTAGAGCTTGATTTTTATAACATAGACGTATGAGAAGGTTATAGAGAAATAGTCTTGATCTACCGTAAATATTACTCTTTTGCTTACGGATGCATAAAAAATGAGCAAAGTGATCAAAATCTTTCTCCATACAAATCCTAACGAAGCTATTATTCTAACAACTATCTTCATCCTAGAGAAAGCACATAATACGTATTTCGGTATAAATTGACTAAAAAGAGATGTCAAATTTACAAATAGAAATAGAGAGAGAAAAAATAGTATCGAGAAAGATATAAATATTGGGTATTCACGAAATTCTTTACGATTTTCGTATAAGCGGAATTGAAGCAAAATTGTATCGGAGTCTAAAGAACCTTAATCGTGCGCTAATATGAAAATATGAAACCCAGAATTATTTTAGGTGCACAATATGAAAATGGACCTTTTCACATAAAAAACTTTTAAAACTATTTGAAAAATTGCTAAACATTAATGATTTCACTATGCTGAAGTACCCATTGGAAATTTTTGTACTCCTGTAGGCTAGAAAATACGCATTAGTAGTAATATTCTAACCTTTTTATACTTGTTTTGGTATATTTTTTAACTTCACTTTTAAATTTAGTCTAGAATATTATTATATGTAATAAAAAATTACAAATAGTACAATTCGATTGAATTCTGAAAGAATAAATATAGATCTAAGTTAACTCATGAGGAGTAAAAATAATTTTGAGAGCTATAACTAATCATTTCTCCAAGAGATGGCTTAGATAAGCATACATAAGCGGATCATAGAAATGAAATTCGGCATTGAATTGAAATAAAACTCCTGAGTTACTCTTTCATTATATTATATGTGGCGATTCACGAAATATTTCTTTTATTATTTCTCAGCTTCGGTTCAATAATTCAACAAAAGATTAAAATATAGTACAAGATGATGAATACTCATTTGGGAGTACATTTAAATACTTAACACCGTTGAAAACCGATTACAAATTGACATTAACATTTAGGTAAATTGTGTTACACTTCATGATTAAAACAAAAAACATTAGGAAAACAAGGAAATTGAGTTTGACTTTCAACAAGAAAGCGATATATAGAGAAGAAAAATCCATTTTTGACGTTATCTAAAGCGAATCGCTTGAAAAACCTATTGAAAACTTCAGTATCCTCTTTTTTCAACGTGTCGCAAATTATCGCCCATTTAATGTTGAATCGAGCAGTCTCGACCCGAACGCCGATTTAACAGCGTAACCTTTGATTCTATCAAACTCATTTTACGACACCCAAGGAGCACCTGTCAGGATTTACCTTATTCTGAAGAAAAGGACCTTATGGCCCGATCAAGTGGTGTTTATATTTGCACCATCGATTCCCATTCTACAAGGTGGACCCTCGTAAAAAGAAAGAGCTCTGAAGCACAGTCTTTACGGCGTTCGAAAGTCTTCCTGGGGCAGATAATGGGCAGTATTTTAAAAAATAGATGAGCGGCGAATTTGGAGTGTCCCATAGAATGTATGCACACCTGTACTTGAAACTTTTATTCCTTCCCATAAAAGACAATCTTAACAAAGATTTACCCATAACTTTCCTAAAACGTTCGTAAAATTCTTAAATTGAATAATCGATAATTTAAAAAAAACCTTTAAGATTGATCCATTCTATTGAAAGAAGTGCAGGAAAAATATACTTTATACAAAACATCATTAGTTTTGAGGATATCTCAACCAATTTTACAAATGGGAGAAAAAGTTTACAAGATGAGGAAAATTTTAACTCTAATTATTAAGAAAGCAAGCTTAACTGACCCTTATCCTTTCGGTAATAGACACATAGTCCCGTAATCTTTTTTTGATATTTAAACGAAATTTAAAAGGGTAATTTACTACTCTTAAGAAGGAAAATATTACTAATTAATAAAAAATAATAGGAATATTTCATGATGTAGGTCTTTAGGTCTTTATTTTGGAGGCGAGATTGAGACTGAAAAGTCTCTCTTTAAAAAAAATTTTAAAGTACAAAAAGAATGAGAAAGAGAAAATAATGATTATAAGAGAGATTTATGTAAAATCTTAAATAAAAAAATAATGTAAAGGATCATCAAAATTGAAATTTACGACTGAGCTGTGATATGCGTCTTATTTCTGGGAAATTAATTCAATAATCGTTTGCGAAAATATAAAATCGTGACGAAATCCATTGATGAATTCTATTGCAATTCTTCAATGCTATAAGGCAGAAAAAAATATTTCCACCAAAAGGGAAGAGTGATTACTTGTCCTCTAAGTCATCATTATTCTCCTCTGTATTGTCAATAGGCGACCTCAAGGATTCAGATATAGACCGATTCTTTATACGCTTGTCAATTCAGAGGCCATAAGAGTTTCCGTTTGTAAGATTTTATTCTTCGTAAGTTCTGGAATGAAACTTTCCATCGAATATCATCTAACGGTAATGAATTCATAGTCTGTAAAATTACGAACTTTTCTGCTCAGTCTAATATTCTATTCAATCCAACGAACAATTTGACACAAACAAAAATCACGTTTTATTCTTCTGAACGAAAGCAGAACGAAACATATTCAGGATATATAAAGGGTATGAGACGCGTTTAGCACTGAGGACAGAAATATATATTTTACCATTGAAAAACATCTATGATGTCTTCGTTCATTTCCTTTTTGGAACCCATATTCCCACTGAACTTCTGTGATTTTTAAATTAAATAGAACGATTTTGGCTATTATGGATATATTACTCTTTATACCGCCTAAATTTACCCAATGCTTAATTTTTTATTTCTGGAAGAATCGATGTAGTAATATAGACAAAAGATGATATCAACTCAATAAATAGAATATATTACAAAGAGATATAATTTTACGTTTAGATAAAAGGGAATGGATCGGATCGATACAACCACAATAGAAGTCAAAAGATGATTATTTAGATATTTAATCTTTGACCGCAACTTTTAGACAACAACTTGGAAGCGGTTTTGTACGCGAGAGGCTAACACCGCCGAGGGAAAATCTCTCAAGAGCGTGGCAAAACCACAAGAGGGTTACATAAGTTCCTGGAGGAAAATACTTCCGAGTTGCGGTTCATAATTTCCCTGGATGCGAATAATAACCAATCGCAGTTCTCCCCCTATGAGTACTTCGGAAATAAAAAAGCTCCACTTCGACACTTCGACCACGCCCCTGGACACCCCCTCAAGCAACTTTCACAGCGTCGTTTTCCCTCGAGCCACCTTTAAAGCAAGGCAACAATCTTCCTCCTACGACTCGCACGCCCTTTTGGTGACCTGCGTCCGATTCGCGAAACTGCCTCAAGCGACCCCCCGCAACGCCACCCTTTTAACACGAGTTTTTTTCCGGTCGCCAATTTGCGGAATCACTCTGAAGGGCAGCGTGAGAAAGTAGAAAAATTGAAGGATTAAGTCATGACGGGAATGGGATTGGAAGGATATCTTGGGAAGGGATAAAAACTCTCCTATTAACTCGGGGAAGAAAAGGGAGGTTTACGGGAGATTAGACGCACGACACATCTGTTGAGAGGGTTGGATATTCGTTCGCCGAAGTTGAGGAGAATGTTGCCGGAAATCTCGCTGCGGTAGAAATGTCACGAGTTGGTCACTCGATCAAGGAAGTACTTCACGAGAAGATAGTTCCAACGAGTAAAAGTAAATTTTTTATAAATTTCTTCATCTATATATATCTAATTAAAATCACTTAACATTCACAAATAAGATGACTTCTCCAAGTCTTCTTTGAGTGTTGGCGGCTGAATATCATCAACAGAACCTCTCGTTCATATTGACTTTCAATTGAGTTGAAATAATAACTTCGTGCATTTGCAGAGAAATGTTCAAAAACGAATTCGCTCTCATCTATAACAAATAATTGGACAGACAAAATAAGGAATCACTATCTATTTCAGAAGACCGCCGGAATAGTCGGAGTACCTCAGGCAATAAATACAGGAACTTATCGTAAGGGAAGCTGTTTTTCCATTGAAATCGCTGTCTCTGACCCTTCTCCGTGGATTAAAAAGAGGATCCGAAGGCTTATCGGCCTGAAACGCTTTCCGTCCTCATGTTGCCAGCGCTCGTGTTGAAAGAGATAAGTAAACTCAGCGACAGTCGAATTCACTTCGTATCAACACATTCAACCGCGACGCACGTATGAGTTCTGTGGAAGACTGATAATCGGCCGACCAATCAGCTTATGTAATGGATTCATTATTACATTTCATTCCAAGTTATAGAGAAATCAGGTTAATGAAGAATAATATAATTTAAATAAAATAAGATATATAAAATTAAGACTTCGATTTCACGTTATGATAAAACTATAGGAGAATATTTTCTTTTCTATACAATATCAATGAACTACTTACAGATTACAGAGTAAAAGAAGCGAACAGTTCAGGAGACGAAGTAGAATGACTACTACTTCTCAATCGCAAGAACCAATTAAACCACGAACAGAAACTCGGACCTAATGGAGTAATTGTACTTCCAAAAAAGCTTAAATTGCTCTGAATAAACGTTTCGAGCATTTAAGCTAATCATAGATTAGTATATATATAATTCTTCGTAATTTTTCTAGTTCTTTCCACTTTTAGGGTTTAAATTGATAACATGTAGCGAATAATGTCTTTTGAGATATCCAATGGCCTCTCATATTGCATTAATAGGTAACAGATAAATAGGATATTCGTGTCATAAAGTTTAATTTCTATTTTCAAGGGCCATTTGATTGGAACATCGCATTGTGCACTCGTCCTTTTCCATTCGCCGAATTCAATTGTCGATAAAAAAGCATCATGAAACCGTGATTTCGAGAGTGCTCCATTATCGTGTATGACGGGCGATTTAAAACGTCCATTCACTTGGTCAAGCGATTTCAATGAAAGCCGAAGGAAAGAGCTTCGCCGAAATAATCGCCCCTGACAATCAAAAATACCATCGATACACAATTCCATTTGAGCTCTTACTAAAGTTTTTATTGAACTTTCGACTCTTGACAATCTTGGCGAAATGTATAATGAATAATATTGGACTTGCGAGGGGCTTTGGTTTGAGATCTTATCGACGGGAAAACTTACCAAAAATGGCGTAACTCGGGGCAAAACACTCCAACGACAGACAAAGACGAACTTCTAAGGGGGATCATTATTCAAAACCGCAGCGGGTGATTCAATTTTAATTACCTCTACCGAGATGTTTGCGATACAGACTACTCGTGAATGAGAAGCAAAAAAGATAAAGAATCCGAATGGAGCTTTTGCGTGCTTAGAGATTGGAATGAAGGGCGTCTCGTGGGAACAGAAATCACAAAAGGGAGGGCAGGTGGTTGGGACCCAACTAACGAATCTTCATTCATCTAAGAAATGACGACAGAATAGCAGAAAAGGGCTGATGAAGTTAGGAGATGTGAACTGAAGATGGCGGGATAAAAAGGCTGAAGGAATGATGAGAAAGACATTATGGGTGGAGATTATGTGGTTCGGCATATAAGATTACGGGAATATTTAACGTAAGAAAAAATCTGAGATTCAAATATTTTTAGAAGCAAAAGGATGAGAGTAACTCGAGCTTGAGGATAATGGCTTTCATGGTAAATATGCAACAAAGAGAAGAAATGATTGGGGAAAAAAATATGGCTATCGTGATCTGGAAATAAGACATTAAATGATTCAGGACGGTCTAAATTAAATGATATCAACCAGAGGAGTTTTTAACTTCTATTAAATTATTCGGAAATAGATTTCTAGCTATAATGCAGAACTTCTGAATAAGAACATTTGTTTTCTATGCTATCATAGCACACTGAATGTAGCTTTTGATTAATTATTGCAGTTCGTTAAATTTGATATTATTTACGAGATATGGCGTATCAAATGTTTACTTTAATTTCCTATGGTTTTATGTTCACTTAGATGCAAAATCCGATAAAAAAATCGATACTTGTTGAACCCGTTTATAATTCTCGAATAGAAGTTTTTAATGAAAACGTGCGTTATTTTTCAAATAAAGAAAAGGTGTTTCAATATCAGTTTCAAGCTTTTTTCAGGCAAAGGGATCTTTTCTTCAGATTGTGATGCAGCAATCAAAATAATCTGGTTTCCGAGGAAATTGAAGCTGACTGAAATAGATTCAAAAAGTAAATACTGCTACTTCAGAGGGAGTCATTTTGAGATGCAAAGACGAAAGCAAACTCTGTCATCTCGTTAAGCGAGTTTGTAAAACCTATTCCTTCCATGAAACAATCTGTTTATCGTAAACTTGATATCCTTAAACTAAAGGTCTCTTGTTTTGAATTCAGGAGAAAAGTCGAAAACACGAAGTCTAAAATCAACTATATTTCTTTAAATTCTTCTTAACCTGATATATATATTTTAAGTAGCCAAAAATCTATTACATTGAATATTGAACGTATTAAATTGAAATACACTTATTGTTACTCTAGCTTACATGAACCAGTGAGTATTAACATACAATAAGTTTTTATCATTTTTGTTGTAAAGTACATACATACATACATACATACATACATGGGTCTTTGTTAGGCGAAATAAATAAAGTACGATCAAAGTTCTCCGCAGTAATAGTTCTGCATCGGATTCAACAATTGCACTTTTGAAATAAAAAAGTTCTCTGGTTCTGGTGGAGTATAAAGATGTACCATGAATTTTCAAATAATATTATGTGAACGTGACATTCAAATCCTGATAATTTGGATAAGAAAGCTGGACTAGTTTTAAGACTATTTACCGAAACACTCTAATACCAACTCGCAGTAATTGCCTTTCGCAATTAAAGCGAGTCTCGAAAAAGTAAGCCGAGTGTCAAAGAATTTTGCATAGAAATATATTTTGATTTGATTATTCTCTCAATTTTCTTTCACGTATTAATTTAATACATTATTTATTTACATTGTTTTTTAATTCAAAAGCAATATTTGCATTTTAAACTCTAGCAAGGTTCAGTGTATATTAGTCCGATCAAACTCATGGATTGCATGAGAGGAACATAAGCCCGTGAAATTTGTCGCGGAAGTAAAAAATAAATCATAGAAAAGTCAAAAAAGTCAATAAAAATAAAGTATCAAACAACCATCGATATCCACATATTTGAAGGAGCAATAAAAACATCATCACACCACTCCATATTCAAATCCCAAAGCACTGGATAATTTAACTGAATTAATAAACAGGTAAAATGATACGCTTTCGATGTATTTAGTGACCATAGCAAGTCGGTCGAGTGGATTGCATTACGGATAGTATTTTGAACTGCCGTCAAAGGTTCAATTAGTATCCAACCGTGTTCGAGCAAAATTTATTTATCAGTCTCTGGGGAAAAACAAATAGAAAGAGAACCGTATGCAGTGGAATTGGCCGAGAGAAGGCAATAGCTGTGCGAGCCTACAAAAACTCCGCGTTCCCTGTACAACCTTTGAAGTTAGATAAACTCCGACGAATGCAGGTCATCAACGCACTAGCCCTTCGCCGAGGATTGTCGGCTTATCCAATTAGACTCTCCCGCAGCCCTTTCTGAATCCTTCCTAACTAACAACCCCATTTAACCTCCTCTTTCCAACCCCTCTTTACTGCTATTCCGTACACCTGCCCCAAGGCATTCAATATGGTGTGTAGATTCAGGATGTTTGCAGACACGGCGTTCAATCAGGCAGATAGAAGTGGATGATTGGAGAGATATTTATATCTAAACAGGGATTCAGCGGATGGAGATTAAAAGATTTGCAGGGTCAACGTAAAGAAAGAAAATCCGAAATGGAGAGAACGCATCGATGCAAAATGAAAAAGCGAATGCAAGGAAAGGCAATGAGCTAAGCGATTGTAATTAGGGCAAGGCCAGGGAAGAGTAAGTGGAGGATTAAATTAGAGATTTAAGGCCTTATTACAAGGTGGAATTCCCATTACGTTGAGGTGATTTTCCAACTAGAGACTGACCTAAGGCGAGAGTGGTTGCAACGCATTTGTTTGAATATTCTTGGATACAGTGTAAAAATGGAAACACTCGAGAGAAAAAATACTAATCTGTAACCAATACCATAAAAATGTCTGTTGTGAATAAAAAATTTAATTTAAATTGATATATTTAATAATAAGGTTTAAGGATTACAAAGATTAAATTTCTTTACCGTAGTATGACATCGAATTTCATCAATCATTAACATCAATAAACATTATATAACAATTCATATTGTATATATTGAAATGATACGAGGAACTATGGTCCAAAATTGAATAAATAGAAAAAATACTTAGAAAAATTTCATACGCTACCGATATGAAATTACAAGATGTAGAAGAAGGTTGAGTGATTCAAAGAGAAAGGTTTGAGTCGTGCGTGACATTCAGTCTATAGCTTTCCAACCAAAGTTTCCCATACTTCGTCGGTTGTGGCTAGAACGGTCAACTGGACGATTGTTTCAAAAAGGAGAACTTTTTCGGCCAAATTCTTGAGAGGTGGACTAATGAGAGATTTCTAGATAAACGAGAAGTGTGAAAGTTGAAAAAAGTTTATGCAGCATGTGCAAGAAGGTCGTTCAGAATACAATTACATGAATAAACTGAATTAAAGAATAAGACTTACGTATTTGCAATATTTTCTTTCATTAAATAAAGGTTAAAGAACTTGGATTTTAAATAAAGTATAATTTTAAATTCTTCTTTTTTTATTCATGAATACTTCTTTAGTAAAAGGGGAAGTATTCCTGGACAATTCTGAGGTCAGGTTTTCAGCCTTTTCCAGTAAATCAATCGCAAAAACGAGAAATCCTCAATAATGATGATTTTTTCTACAAAATCTTTGATTTTAATTGACAAAAGGAGAATTAATTAAGTATTTTAGTAAATTCCAATGAATTTTATAAATATTTTTAAACTTATGTTATTGCGAATGGAAGGCAAAAATATTTCCACAAGGAAAACTTTTTTTTCACGCTTACTAAAGGCCTTAATTATTTATTTTTTGCTGTGTTATAGGATTTGCTGAATGAACCTGAGGTACCATCCTATACCTCGATAACCATCAGTGAATTATCGATTTTATTGGCAATGTAGGAATTCGGTTAGCTGCGTTTGCCAACGTGTCTCTTGGGTAAGGGTTAGTTGCAAAAGTGCGTAGAGACTGAAATAGATTGGGAGCACGTCGCAGTACGTGAAAAATTGAAACAAAAGAGAAGAATAAAAAGGGTACGCACGGGGAATGCAAAAGGGGCAGTGGTATACAGACATACGCACGCCCACACTCGTGTATAAACACGCGACCCTTTGAGTGTAAAAGGACTCTTTGACGGTACTCGCGAAAGTAGGGGGGTAAAACAATATGAGAGCTTCCCGTGGGAAAGTCGTGGAAAAGGTAGCCAACGCGCTGACAGCCGAAAAACGCTGGCCGTAGGTGATACCGATTCAAGCGGATCTGTTTTTCTCTTTAGGCAAACAGCGGAAACCTGCAGAGAGTGTAAAATTGCTTTTGCATGCTCCAGAAAACTAAAGAGGATGGAATTTCCTTAAAAGTCTTCACATTTTCTAAATTTAAATTTTATTTTAAACGGACGAAAGTTTAAGCATGCAATTGAATGAAAGTGATATTATACGCTTACTCGTGTTTATTCTTATCAGAGCATATTGTTTATAATTTCAGATATCTCTTACGGATTTTTACGTACAGATGCCCCTTACGGAAATCATCTATGATAGTTTCTAAAATAAATAGGAAATTTTTGCTCTATAAAACTCACTCGCTGAAAATCACTTTTAATAAGAACTCAGTTAACTGTGGCAGTAATATTGTCATAAAATATTGAAAAATGCTCTATGGACATTAAAATTCAATGTCTCAAAACTTAAATCTTCATAGAAATTTAATGATAAAAATCACTCGTCCTACGATACTGTTATTTTAAAATGAAGAGAATCATAAATAAGCCGTGAAGGTTGTTGAGGCAATAAAGAATACAAACAATATATATATCAGACACTATTATTAGAGAGGGATCAGGCTGAGTACGTGAAATTAATATATCTAAGATAGTAACCATAAAAAATCATTAGAAGATCTATTCTTTAACAGCAATGTCTGAACGCAGAAATTTATATGAACGATGTATATGTACACGGCATTACCAAAATTTGTAAAAGTTACGTAGTTGAATCAGATAAATTAACAAAGATTCCGATCAATATAATACTTGATGATCGAAGAGAGCTATTTGATGCGATTCTTTCTGATGAAAATTCGGGAAATGAGTATCATATAGGAATATCAGGGAATTGGGAAATGTAACATTTTTTTCTAATAAGACCATCTTAACTAGATAGAATCATATTTATGAATTATTTCATTCAGGTCAATAAATATTTGCTGATCTCTGGACATTATAGTAAGATGCCTTCCATGTGATTCTACGAATCGACAAGAAGTGGATCGAATTTTCGTCACTGAGATTACCTCGATCATCATCTTCGAAAAGACTTATAAAACCTCTTCTGAGGACGTTTCCTCTTTCCTTCGAGAAAGTGACAAAAGTTCTCCAACTTAAAATGACTTTTGTACCCTCTAAAAACTCGTTCTCAAAGAGGGTTCTTGAGAAGTTAATGAAGAGCAGAGAAAAGGTTCCATCCACATCTGTAGAAATCTTGTAACTTCAATCGATATCTCGCAGAACGAATCCGTTTGCTTTCTGCTAATTTCAAACTCCCCCCTCACAAATTATCGAGAAACTGTTTCTTCGCCTTTTTCATGAAAGAACTGATCTAAAATAAACATGCAAAATATATTTGTAAAGAACCTGAGCATTCAATATAGAGTTGTTAGAATTTATACTTCAAAATTCAGTCTATATATTACTTTGGATTGCTTTTTATTTAAAAATCAGTTAAGCTGATGAGCTATCTCCTGGCCTTGTACCTATTTGTAGCTCTAAAAAATAAATAAATGAATAACACGTTTCTGTACGCGATTATGGTTTTAAATAAAGTATATAAATCATTGTTACTTTAAATCCATTCTATTCTTTTTTAGATATTCATTACCAAGATAATTTAGTGCTGTAGAAATAATAACTTTTTCTTATTTTTTTACAATTATACAAGGTCTTTAAATGACTCCTAAAACTGCAACCTCCCAATCATTTTTTACTTAATGTCCATATGTATTAGAGATTGATTACCATTTTGAATTTCGTTCTTATGATTTGAGAATTATTTACAAATAATTTGGTAACTTAAACACGATTAAATAAATTAAAATTTTCAAATAAAATATTCAAATTTAAACAACCTGGTGAGTGATAATTTGAATTGATAAATTGAATAGATATAATAATGAAGTTCATTATGACGTTGAAAGAAGAGACGATGAAATATAACGAGAAATAATAGATAGTAAATTTTACATGACTAAAATCAATAGAAAATTCTTTGATTTAGGCTACAAATAACATTAAAATTCTCTAGAATTATTTAATTTTGTTCCTTTCATTTCTAAAAGATGAGTAAGAAATGTTTCTTTATTTCAAAATGGCATTTTGATCGTTGTAATATTCATCGGATTTTATTCTATAATATTAAATATTCTCTTTTGAAAACAAACCGTTGCAAACACCTAACTCTTAAAAAGGTATACTTTAATCGAGTTGACTAATTTCTACAATTTGTAAGGCAAAAATACTTACTTATTAGTCCATTTCCTAAGTCAGACATTATTGATTTACTCTCCCGTACACACACAAAGGTATTGCATGGATTCCTGTGCAATATTCTCTTAGCAACGCGCCTCCATTCTGGATTCGTACCTTTCATTACAGGTGCAACAACGTCTTATTGTGAGCGCTAAAAATGTTATCTGGATGTCCAACTGCATGCACATAAAGCAAGAGTGTGTTGAGATCCTTCATTTAAGCAGATTTCGCATTTCATTCACTCAGACGTTGTTGTCTAAGGGAGCGTGGATGCTCCTAACAAGAGGAACGTCCCGTGATATGCAGACGAGAACAAAGCCCCTAATGCCATTTTGTGACGAAGCTAAAGCATAAACAGGAATGCGAGCATGAACTTTAGGTCGTTTCGCTGGGACGTGCGGCCGACAAGCATTCATTCATTTTCGCCCCAGAGGCAAATAAAAAAAGAGGCCCGTTTTCACCCTTTTAAAGGCCTATAGTTTAATTGCTGTCTCTCTGCACTTCGCAACGCACTTTCATTAGGATGTCTCATGTCAGTAGGCGGCTACCGAACCCCGTTTCCTCTCCATTCCCGTGTCAACATGAGTGTTTTGTTTTTTCCTGCTTCTCCTATTCATCCCCCTTTTTTACAATCTCTCTCGATGTCTTCGCCGTTCAGTTTCTATGCGAACCCGAGAGGACGGGAAACCGCAGCGACCTATTCTCGTCACCTCGGCAACAGCCTCTCCTTCGTTTGGCTGGACCTCTTGATTTGCTTCAATTCCACAGAAAGAGTCGTATTATAAACTATTGAAATTATTACCTCGTGCAGCTATTTCATGAGATGCTGATTGTCGATTTTCCAAGTAAAATTTAATGTGAGCCATCTAATAGTCTTGAAAAAATATTTTATAATATATTCCTTAAATTTTATCGTGTATTACGCAGACAGTTCCTCACTCTGTTTCATTTTAAGACATGTAATACAAAATAATTCATCCTTATGGCGAATTTAAGGTTGTTTATATAACTCAGAGTGTTTTTATAATCCTTTGATGACAACTAAACTTCATAATTTCATAATTTACAAAATTCATAGTCTGTCCTAGCGTTTAACTAATTTCATATAAAATAATAGGAAACTTAACCTCATTTAGAAAACATTTAGAGAACTTTAGTCCTTTATTTATCATTTATTTAATTCGCAAAAATGTCAAGTAAATGTACTTCATTGGAATATGCATAATACTCAAATATTTAAATAGATTTCTTTTGCATGAATTTAATTAATTTAATATCTTTATGAACTGATAAAGCAATTCCTTCGATACTCTGACGATCGTGACGACATGAAACTAGAGACATATGCTACTTCTTCACCTCCTTTATGTAACATACACCGATTTTCTATATTTTCTCTTATTCTTAATCATCAATTCATCTTCTTTTTCCAAATGTGAGAGTATGATTCTTTCAGAAGTGAAAAGGTGCACTCATTCGATTGTTGAACTTCAAAAACACCTGTTCCGCTGTTCGGAATTAACATCGAAAGGACTTAATGATGAAGTAGAGAATGAATTATTCAACTGCTATCTCTCGATATACATGTGCAGCGTAAATCATGCTCCTACGTTCGTGATAAGTCGCACTAAAGCGGAATAAAAGCACCGTATGACTTACGACTTTCTTTCGCTCATTTGTCCCCGAACATCTCCATAAAATGTCATTTGCTGAGAAAGCCAATGTACTGACTCTCATTTCTTCTCACTCGTGTTCAGCTACTTGTAATCTCATTCTTTTCAAACTTTTTCTCTTTTATATTTGAACGAACTTTCCAACAGTCCATCCTTTTCGCTTGAGCTGTGCTCCAATTATTTCATTTCCTTCTATTTTTCTTTCTTTTCTTACTCCTCTTTTCTTTCGGTGCTCCAAAGAATCTTGGTTTGGAAAATTCATTCTCTTTCGTGTGTACGAAGTGCATACGCTGAATAATTTAGGAAGAATATCTCTGTCAACAGAAGAAATTTTACGGTAAATCGTATGAAACGGAACAATAAGTATGTAATACAGCGATATATTATTCATCCTTTATTAAAGTTACTCAAATTATACAATGTCTGAATAAGAGAAGTCGCTAAAATTTTTCTTGAAATAAATCACAAATTTTCAATTCCAATACTGCATCACTTGATTCATTCCTCCACTTAAATACAAATAAACTTTTTGTAAAGTAAGAACTGTTTCTTTTCTGATATTTATTGTTATAGCTTCTATGATATTACTTCTATTGATTTTTGCTTTATGCTATTTTTCGTATTATTTACTAAGTCTTATCTTTGAATCAATCACATAATTCTTGACTATTTACGATCATTTAGATTTAAAATTTTATTTTCTTTCATAACAGCATTTTTAAATGAACCTATACATAAATTTACATTCTTTCTTGAAGTATCGATAACCTCTATCAACTTCGAAGCCCGCGTGTAAATATCATCAATTTACAAAGTTTCGACGTAGTTTTCACAGAGGTAAATTGAAACTTCGGCAACTTGGTTCATTATATAAATGGCAACTTTCTCACGGTTTTTGCTAATTACCAGCAAGTTATGTTAGCAGTTATGCTCCATTTCCTCGATTGATACACTCTTTTGACTTTGTACCAAACTCCCCTCACTCTATGATAGATCAGGAGACATTTACTTTACGTAATACTTCAGCAAAGTAGGCGTAAACACAATTCTTTCAAGCTCTTCTGAGAAGCATCTCTGTTCATGGAGGCCCAATTATACACCTCCATCTCTTTGCTTAACAGGCGTTCCCGAAGATGTCTTCTCCCACCACGCTCGTTTATCTGAAGCTCCGCATAACAGCTCTGAAACACTTCTCCTTCATTCTCTTTCACGCAAACTGCGTTGCTAAACAGCACCGAGACTGAAAACTCGAGAACACATAATCCGCAACCGTATTATCTCTCCTTATCTACAGACACCGCTTTATTCTCTCAGGCACTCTTTTTCCGCCTAAACACCTCTCCTTAGTTTTATACTTTATCATTCTGCATTAATCCTCCTTCCACTCCGTAGCGATAACGTTTATTATTTTAGCCACACTTTCGTCGGAATTCAATCTCGCATTCCCTTTATCCTCTCGGCCCAAATTCGTCACTTCCGAGGAAAGGAAAATGGATTCCTTGAGCGTGTCATTTATTCTACAGCAAAAGAACCTCAATCCATGTGACATCCGATCACGAAGCCTGGTAGTAGTTTTCTCAAGTGGATACTTAAAACCGATTTCCTTTAGTAAATTCAATAAGGAAATGCGCCACAGTTTTTTTTAAATAAGGAGATGAGTGCAGTCTGTGTCATTAGGTTTATTTAACCCACATATTTGCAGTGACGATCCTTGAATTCGTATGCACTTTAATAAAAGTAGTTTAATATTTAATAATTACTAAAAATTTATATTATTTTAGGCAATCAAAAAGTTAATCTTCATTTTATTTTAATGCAGATTAACTATATACCTCACCTATTTGCCACTGGCAATAAATTTTAATCCCAAAAAAATTTATTCGCGCTTATTAAAAAAAATAATTACAAGTATCTTTTATTATTTAGAGAATTAAAAAGTTATATATCTAAAAATAATTTTTAAAATATCTACCTGCATCGATCCTGTTGTAATTCAGATCATATAAGTTATGTCAACATGTAAGAGCATATAGATATTACTATTTATTTTTCATTAAGTATATATCAATTCATAAGTATTTTCATTGTTACGTAGTTTAATTTCAATATCTCCCTCTTTTTCTTTATTTTGCGTTCATATTTCTTGATGTTTCATTGGCATCTGTTTCACATTTTTGTTTTTCTCTAGTTCTGACACTCATGCCACTATTTTATATTGTTTCTTCGCAAACAGTTATCCATTAAAATCTCTGATACAAAAAATATTTTTCATCAAAAAAGTCATCCAAATATAGATCGAGAACATGATTATAGCATCTATTCCAATATGAATTTATTTTTTTTTTAAATTTGTGAATAGCAAGAAAAAGTATGTATTAAAGAAAGGAAAAAGATCTGAACCAACTTGAATTCGAAGCATGATAGTACTTAGTTGAACATAGTCGGTGGAATTCCATAGCATATTACACTATTCACTCCATAAATTCTTCAAAATTAATAAAACAAGTTTCAGTAGATAGTGCAATCATCGAAATCTGATTGTTCAGAAACAAGTTATTGACTATAGGAGTTGGATTTAGTCAAGGACATGCTTAATTTCAAGTTGATAATCGTTCAGATTCAGACGATCCTCAGGGGAAATCGAGTTATGCTGTTTGTGATAGGTTTCGGGAAATCTCCGAGAGAGGGAGTGTGAGATTTTTCCTTCGAACATTTCTCCGAAATACGTCAAGAAAACGGAGGAGAAATAAGGCATCTACGCCTTAAACATCTGAGAGGTGTACATGTCACTTTCACTACCAAATGCCAATAATATTCCTGCTCCGTGAAAAGTTAGATTCGAATTTTTTCCCTCACGCTTAAAGATGAATATAAAATAATCTAGTAAAATATGCATTTCGGAGGAGAGGGTATTTTTTCGAAAATGAAACATTTGAAGTAGAATTTAATCACCTTCACTTATTTTTATTTTATGATTGAAAATTAAGACTGAAGATGTTATGTATAATGTATTATGATACCATAGGAGTAAATGGTGTAAACATTTAAAATTTGTATAAAATTATTTCTGATTAACCATCTAAAACAAAACAGTTATCAGTTGTATTAGTAATTAATCATTTCGATAAATAATAATTAAAAACCAAATCTCCATATTGGTGAAGCATTGAAGATATTCCCATTCTCTCTTCCCAGAGGTGATCTCATGTCAAACGAAAGTGAATTTGTCGACAGAGGGTTGAAGAAGATACGAGTTCAATGTATGAGTCACAAATGCAAGAAATGATCAGCAAATATAAGTCATAACATTTTCCATTTGAGGACAATCATTAAAATACTACTTAAATACAGTTGAATATTTAAATGAACTTTAATGTTTTGAGATTTCAATATTTTAGTGTAAATGATACTGTAACAAATAAAACAAACTTTCCTCTGAGACTTGTTCTACAAATAACGGAGAGAAAATGATATAAATTACCTTATAAAAATTATTTACTATGTGCTTTACATATTGATAGGTTCAAAATTTAGACTAAGATCTTTGTTCCTAGATCATATGATTTTATTAAGAATTCCTTTAATAAAACTCAAGGGAAAAAAGTAACGTAACAAGGGAGAATGAGTTTTCATTAATTAAAATGAGTTTAAATATCGTAAATAACTTTACATGGTGTTTGTGTTAAATATAATGGGGGAAATGACGGATTCTTAAAGGAAATATGTATTTTGATGATCAGTCAAAAGACGCTAGAACTGAACAGTATTATGAAGAAAATTTAATCTTTGTACAGATTATACCAATGTATAAAAGATATGGAAAAATATTCTAAACGGATGATGATCTGTAAAAGTGAAGATTGGAAAACCTTATAATGATCATAATTCTGGATTAACGAGAAAACAAGCGTCAACTTCACATTTTTTTGCGATGTGTAAAACAGATAAAAGAGGATTGAATTTGGAATCCGAATTTTCCTTTTTCTGCCAAGGCGGCATAGCAGGAATTAGGAAGAAATAAAATGCAATCTGACAAATAATCAATTCAATATCAAAAATCAATACCAAGAAGGGATATAATTTGTCATCGAGCTACAATTTTTTTCGTCATAAATCATTGCACGATTTCCAAGTTTCACTTTCATTTCAATCGTATTAAAATCGACATTCCAATATTCATTGCGCACACAGTTCATTAATAGTGTATATTTTATCAATAGATATTTAAGAGTAATCGAATATTAACCGATATATGCATCATCAATCATCCGCCGATCATTTGCACAAATGACTCCTTTTTCTCTTCTTGTCCCTTTCAAAAGAACGAAAAGGGGAATGAATTCATTTTTGGATGGACCATTAAAAGAGACCAAGAGTGGTCGCAGAAAAATGATAAAGTGGAAATGCGATTGGGGTGAGGATATGTTAGTTTGAAATGATGGCGATGAGGGTTGTGTATAGTGGAACGGATGCTTGTCCCCACCGATCTTGCGGAATTGATGGTTTGCAAGGTTAAAGGCTATTGAAAAGGAACGGAGCATAGCTAAAAGTTTAAGCCTTATATCGCATTTGTGACCGCACATTATTTTGATTAACGAACAAAAAGATAATAAAATACAAAAAATGTATACTAATAAACCATTCTCAGGCTCAGTAGTTGTGAAATAAGATTTATCATCAAAGAGTTCGGAAAGGACTTTAAAATATCTTGAGTTGTCTCTCAACTTATATTTCATTGTATTTACACTTCCTTAAAAATATTCTATCTCCAATTCTTTACCTTCATTGTGAAAATTCTAGCTATTTTAGAAGCATAACTTGCTTTATTCCGTTTGAGATAAAATTCATGTTTTATTTATTCTTTGATGGTGAGATATTGATGGATATGAATAGACTATGAATCAAGTAAAACACGCGCATGAATATGTACACACTCAAACTAAGCGATAACAGAAGATTGCTGACGGGATCGGTGATGATATTATAAATGAAACTTACGCCAATGTTGACCGAAAGTCACGATGAAAATTCGGAGATGAAAAATGAAAGTGTCGGAGATTAAAGAGGGTTGAAAGAATGTTTGAAGGAAGACTGTGCGTCGATGTAATCAAGCGGTTTATTCCCGGAAAGGCTAACAAAGCAAGCGCGGGAGATATTTATTTTGCTCACAGAACTACATTTTTAACTAGGAAGTTTAAGAGAATATTTAAACGAAAGCTTTCTGTTTTTAAAGTAATATTCATTCAGCACCCAGGAGTATACTCGCACCAACATCATTACCATAGAATTACGATTGAAATTATTTATAAATTGTAATTATTTGTAAATCTGAACTAATATTTCTCAGATTTATAACACAACACAATTTTCAGTAATTTTATATTTTTCGAATAGTTCTCTCGTCTCCAAGCAATGCTAAAATATTTCCCACAAAATTATCAATATACGAGCGGTTAGAAATTCATGAAGTAATGGTCGAATAAATGAAAGTCTGAGAACATTAATATAAATATATATATACGAGTAAAGGTGTGCTTGCTGACAGCAAGCAATGCAATAATTTATCTTTAGTGAATAATAAAATTTTTCGAAAGATTACTCTGCTCAAACGTTGCTAAACATTAAGTAAAGGGTATTAACGCAGCTGAAAATGCACTGAATAAGATTTCCGATGCATTTCTTTCGGCAGCTAACATCCCGCCCCGGCGTCGAACCAAGGTCATCCTGCTAAAATTACTGTAATCTTTCGCTTGAGTATGGTGGACATTATAAACACCCCGAATTGTAAAAGGAAATTCATTCAGGAAGTACCTTAAAATGAGTCCTAAATTCCCTATGTATTTCACATGCAGTATTAATTAACGCCCCCTAGCATCGAACCAACGACCTTTTACGATAATCTTGGGACAGCTTTTATATGAGAACTGTCCCCTTAATGGCTGTGTGAAATTTTGAACCTCAGAGCGGTTGGGAAGTGTCAAAAAAGGCTTTCGGAAAAATGGACAATGTATTTTAAACGGGAAAAATCGAGTATACGGGACGCTCTGGAATCGAACCCGTGACACATAGGCAAATGCTGATTTTTTTCCAAGTACATTTTGTAAATATCTATACGTGTTGAACGTTTGAATGGTCTATAAACGATACTAAGAGCGCTACGATTTTTTAAAATTCGAAAATATTTCACCCCCTGGCATCGAACCCATGACCAATTGTACGTAAACAATAGCATTTTTCCGTAGATATATATTATAGCAATAGCTACATGAAATCTTATTCTTTTAGCTTAATGGAAAGTATTTTTAAAATTATTTGAAAAACGGCCCCATGCATTCTTATAGGGGAAAATCGAGATTACGGGACACTCTGGAATCGAACACGTGACACATAGGCAACTGTTGATTTTTTTCAAAGTACAATCCATACGTATCTATAGGTGTAAAAAGTTTGAATGATCTACTTATGATATTAACGGAGCTACGATTTTTCGAAATTTGAAAATATTCCACCTCCTGGCATCGAACCCATGACCGTTTGGACGTAAGCAATAGCATTTTTCCGTAGATATATATAGTAGCAATAGCTACATGAAATCTTATGCTTCTAGCTTAATGGGAAGTATTTTTAAAATCATTTGAAAAACGGCCCAATGCATTCTTAATGGGGAAAATCGATTTTTGGGGCCTTCTAGAATCGAACCCATGATAGGTAGGGTCGGTTTCCCAATTTTTCCTAGGTGAGATTTAGTTGGCCATGACGTAAAAAAATCGGCGGCTCCGTGGCCCCAGCGGTTTGGGCCTGACATTAATATCCTATATATATATATATCTGTATATATATACGAGTAAAGGTGCGCTTGCTTACAGCAAGCAATGCAATAATTTATCTTTAGTAAATAATAAAATTTTTCGAAAGATTACTCTGCTCAAATATTACTAAACATCAAGTAAAGGACATCAAAGCAGCTGACAATGCACTGAATTCGATTTCCAAAGCATGTCTTTCGGCAGCTAAAATCCCGCCCCGGCGTCGAACCATGGTCATCCTGCTAAAATTACTGTAATCTTTCGCTTGAGTATGGTGGACTTTATAAACACCTCGAATTGCAAAAGGAAATTCATTCAGGAAGTACCGTAAAATGAGTCCTAAATTCCCTATGTATTTCACATGGAGTATTAATTAACGCCCCCTAGCATCGAACCAACGGCCTTTTACGATAATCTTAGGATAGCTTTTATATGAAAACTGTCCCCTTAATAGCTGTGTGAAATTTTTAACCTCTGCGCGGTTGGGAAGTGTTGTAAAAGCATTCGGAAATATGGTCAATGTATTTTAAACGGGAAAAATCGAGATTACGGGTCGCTCTGGAATCGAACCCGTGATACATAGGCAAGTGCTGATTTTTTTCTAATTACATTTTGTATGTATCTATATTTGTAGAAGGTTTGAATGATCTTTGTACGATATAAAGGGAGCTACGATTTTTCAAAATCTGAAAATATTTCACCTCCTGGCATCGAACCCAGGACCGATTGTACGTAAAATACTGCATTTTTCCGTAGACATATATATTAACAATAGCTACATGAAATCTTATTTTTTTAACTTAATGGGAAGGATTTTTAAAATTATTTGAAAAACGGCCCCATGCATTCCTAACGGGGAAAATAGAGATTACGGGACGCTCTGGAATCTATCCCGTGACACATAGGCAACTGTTGATTTTTTTCAAAGTACATTTTATATGTATCTATTTGCTTAAAAAGTGTGAATGATCTAAGTGTCATATTAAGGAAGCTAGGATTTTTTAAAATTCGAAAATATTTCACCTCCTGGCATCGAACCCATGACCGGTTGCGCGTAAACAAAAGAATTTTTGCGTAGATATATATAATTACAATAGCCATATGAAATTTCATTGTTCTATCTCAATGGGAAGTATTTTTTTAAATTGTTTGAAAAACGGCCCCATGCATTCTTACGGGGGAAAGTCGATTTTTGGGGCCTCCTAGAATCGAACCCATGATAGGTAGGGTGGATTTCTGAATTTTTCCTGAGTGAGATTTAGTGGGGCATTACGGAAAAAAATCGGCGCCTCCGTGGCCGAAGCGGTATGGGCCTGACATTAATATCCTATATATATATATATATGTTATATATATATATATATCCCCCCGAAGCGTCTATATATATATATATATATATCCCCCCGAAGCGTCTATATATAATAGATATATATAGTGTACAGTATATTTATGGCAAAATTTATGTAAAATAAATATTTAAATTAATGCTACATATTCAAAGCATTTCATATGTTTCAATGTTTTAGTAATCTCCCTAGTCTTCTAATTTATAGTATAATTTGGTATAATCATTACATCGTATTTCTAAGTTTATGAAGCACCCATTTCTACTATCTATTGAAGAGAACTGATGAAAATATTTACTTATCAGACACGTTTTACAATCTGTCAAAGGGAGAATCGTCTTCATAAAAGACAATCGAAAGCATTCCCTTCACTTGGTATTATTCCTTCCGATGGCGCCTACGAATTCCCTGCATCCACTTTCAAGAGATTCCTCTCGGAGAAACTCTTGAGCGTTAGAAGCCATTTTCTCTCCTCTTCGCGTCTTTCACGTCCCCAACAACCAACTCTACTGTACGCCGCCAAACTCATGAGTCGAATGCTTCAAATGTTTTGGAAGCGCCATATACTTCCCACATTCACAGGAGTTCTGTGCTCCAGAGATTCTAAGAAAAGCTTTTCAAATATTGTATTCCTTCGTAACTTCTGGGTAGTAATTAATCCTTACATTTAATATCCAAGCAACTCAAACATTTTATTTTCTATGAAGATGAATGGCAATTGAATAGTGATATAAATAATAATTAGAGATATACATTGAATTATTACTTTATTATCTTATGATCCTCTTGCAGTTGTACGTATTACATATAAGGGCTAACAAGGCTTTCAATATACGAATTTCATTCTGCTAATTTGTCGAATATTCAGTTTAGAATACTTAGAATACATTCTTTCTATGAAATAGTTTTTTACATCCAAATTATGCTTATATATTTATTTTATATATTAAAAACCTTTTTAGGACTTTGGTAATTTTTTTATCAATTCTTAATAAAATAAAAAAGCCAAAAATAAAAATAGTGACATATATGTATAATGTAATGAAATCAAACCAATATCACTCTTTCAAGAACACAATAAAATGCGTATTGATGGAATGATTGAAATTATTTTTCAATCTTAATTTGTACAATATTTCAAATCAAAAAAAAGTACACGAACCTTGTGATTATTTCTAATTATAACCGAAAGAATATTATTTACATGTAGAGATTTCAAAAAATGTTCTTTTCCATCTTTGTAATGTTTTAGCCCGTCCTCAGTCTTCTATGTACATATTTAGCATTTTTCTCCTTAACTTCAGATGATTAAAATGCCGATGTAAATATTTGTACCCTCTATTTCATATACTCGCCCTCATGATGAATAATGCTCATAAATTTTTACCTGTTCTTTTTTTATTTCTCTACACTCTTTCACCTAGTTTCTCCTGAAGTGAGGTCAAGGTCCTTATTTGTTTCATTCATTCCCCGCAATATCATTGTATTTCATTGAAGAGGTATAAAATAAACCTCTGATAAACTCTAGCGTTTCCTTCATAAAATCATACCCGCGAATGCTATTTTGTCTTCTTAAGGCTTCCTTATTCGCCGACGTTTTTGTAAGCTGTTGGAAGTGGTACAGCATACATTCTCCCGGAAGAATAGAAGCAATCAGTCAGAGAACAGAATTTGTGCAATCAATCGATCGCCTGAGAAAATCCGATAGTGTACCCACTTCCTCCGCATCAAAGCGTGTTTGTGCCCGGGAAGCTATTGTTGGATTGCAAGCTACAGCCATGAGAACAGTGACCTCTCTATACACACCTCTCATTCCCTTTCCTCTTTTTATTCATTTTTATCCCCGAATTCGCTCGTTTCCTTCCACATTTCCGATTCCTTCAAAATCCACCATTTCGAGGTTCTGAGGCGTTGAAAGATTATGCTTTCCTTTGAATGAATATTCACAAGTGTCTTTTAACATTTTACTTCTCATGCGATTATATATAATAGATGCTTATATTTTCTCTTTTCAGTTAATCTTTGAATATGTATTAAGGAATTTATTTTTCCAGTTGAGTGATCAAATATATGAATAATTTTGCTTTATTAATAAATTACGGGATTTTAAATTCTAAATAAATGGTTCAAATTCATGTATAAATGACCAGTAAAACAAATATAAATAGTTGTAGAAGATAACCTATTTTTTAGTTCAATTCAGGCTGTACAATATTGTCCAAGAAAATTGTAATTCAAACATATTAAATAAATAAGAAAATATATAGATATATTTATATAAGTATTGATTCACTTCTTTTTTTAGATTCCTCTATTATAATTTTAAGGTAGAGCGGGTGATGTATATTTGAATGAGATTTTCTGCGATTTAAAAATAATATGTATGTTGTCAACTTAACTCATCTAGAAAACACACAAGAATAAGACGTGATCGTACTTTTTTCACAATTTTATTTTAAAACTACCGGTTTCAGCGATTCATCGCCATCACGATGTAGAAAAAGTGCGATCACGTCTTATTCTTTTGTGTTTTTGAGATGGAATTCCACAAAACAACGCCTTTCTCTGTGAAATTTAACTCATCTAGCGTTCGAGAGTTGTTTTTATTCGCACGAAGCAAGAAATTAGAAATGGAATATCTTTTTCATTAAATCTTTTTGATTAGACGTATGAGTGAATTGAGAAGTTTGATGTAAAAATCATATTAACTAAATAAAGGTTTTAAATTGTTACGAAATTATGGCGGTAAAATTAGAAGAAACAAAGGCATACTTTTTAAAAGGTAGATATATTTCCCTTAAGATAAAATTTTGAACCGATATGAGAGGAATTCGTTTCCCTCCTCATGGTCCGAGTGACCTCCCTCCCTCGAGGCGACCGATTCAGAGCATCTGTTTAGCCGTTGGGCTCGAAATTGCCGCGTAAAATATTCTTTACGAGAGGAACGTCTTTGAAGATAGGAAAGGGTTTCCCCGGGAGAGGGCACAGAAGTTGAGAAATTCCACAATCCTTCTTCGCTACTTCTCTACTTAAAAAATGTTAGTCAGAAGAATGGATCTCAAGGATGAAAAGGAGTATTTCATAGCTTAAGGGCTTAACTTGATCATGGGGTTAAAGAAAGAAACTAAAATACCGTAATCCTTTGATATCAGAAGAATATGTAATCTACCATTAATGAAATTCTTTTTGCTGACGTAATCCCTTTTAAATTCTCTCTCTTCCATGGAATGTAGGATATCTATAATTCTAACGAATGCATAGTACTTAACTCAAGAAAGATATAGTTACCTCAACCCTACAACTAATACAGATCTTGCTTCAACAATAGCTTCATAGATTAAATATATCGTAAGCTAGGTTTTAGGATTGGATTTGAAGCCCTTATCGGTAAGCAAGCGGTTTATGACTGGAACTTCACCTATCATTGCTTTTCTTAAAATGAGAAATTGAAAATCCGAAAAATACTCCTTAAATTAATGTATTCTAAGAAATAACAACTTTAATTGCTATTTTAGTTCTTTTTTTGATAAGGGATGCATTATTTGAAAATGATTATTTTAGCATTCTTTTTTATTTCATACATTAGCATACACTAGTTGCCGACAGCGGTTATATGGATGAAAGAACTGTTCAGTCAAGAAAAGCATTTTATTATCCAGGAGACACGCGAACCGCTTCTACGAACCCAGACTACGAATTGAGGGTTATCATAACACGTCAAGAAGATGAGAATGCAAATTTTGTTCAAGAACGAAGGGCTTCTAAGAGAAGGAAAATTGCACAATTTTGAGAAAATCGAGTTAATGGGCTTGCAACGAACATCCGGCGCTGTAAAATAAACGTTGAGGGATAAGGGAAAGCGATTATTCGGGGAAAGAAAGGTAAGAAATGGAAGGATAAAGGTAAGGCGGAGATTAGGAGGTTTCATCGTCAAAGGATATAAGATTAGAGAGAGAAAATTGAGAATTGAGTAACTATAAAGACTCTGTAGAGGATGAGTTGAAGTCGATGAGAGGGTTGAAAGATGGATTAGTAGAGTGATTAAACGATACGATAAAGAAAACAAGTAATTCCAAGTTCTCAAAAGTCAACAAATTGTTAGCAATATTATCTATTTCCTTCCCGGAAAAACCTTATTCACCGAAATTATCAGAAAGCTCTTAAAGGAAGTTTTTTGAAATATAAATCTTGAAGAAAACCTTTTGATTATTTATTTCGTTTAAGTACGATATCTTGGTGAAAAAATTATCAAAAAAATCGTGTTTATTTATTTGTTAACCCCAAAGCCAGCCACGAAAGTGTTCCTACTTACTAACATAAACTGAACGGAGTTAACCTGAAAAGTTAATGAAAATTTCGCAAGGGACAAAACGTTTTTGTACCTCCTTCGGTTTCAGCAAATTATACTCTCTACCTCCGAAGACAAACTTCTAAAAGTCTCAATCTGCATTATGGAAGTATAACATCGTAGTAAGCTTTCATAATTAAAATATGAAATTGCAAATTCCAAAAGGGGTTGATCAAATTCAACTACAATTGTGGTTACTTAACCAAGTGAACTCGAATAAATAATCAGTAAGAACGCATGGCATTAACAATAGTTCCCATTTTTCTATGTCACTCAATAGACTTGGAGTCACTGAATCTTACAAAAATTAGAGTTCTGAACAGGACAGCAAATGGCCGTAGAGAATAAAAATAAGTTGGTTGTGTTTAATCAGTTGGATGGATGAAGGTAGTTGGTGAAAAAATTTTATAGTTAATAGATACAGTTACCTTTTATAACATTTAAATAGTAAAGAGCTAATAGCTTTATACAATTTAGAAATGATTAAAAGCGAGTAATGGATGGAAATAATATTTGTTCGCTGATATTGAGAGTGTCCATCGATGGTGAGATATTATCACAATTTTCTGCCCTTTGTCGTCTGAATTTTTAAATCAGATTAAAGTAAATCTCCTCATCTGAGGACATGCTTGTTTTCCTTACTGCGTCTTATCAAAATATACCACATTAAAAACCTTGCTGTCGAGATGTAAGCTGTTGTCTAAACGAAAGCTTAAGAAGACGAGAAGAAGGGATTGTGGCGAATTAATGGTACGATACGGTAACGAATTCGTTAACGAAAAGAATGGAAAACTCAAAGTGGGTTTAGAAAGAGAAAGTTTCTTCTGGGGCCTCATTTATCCATGAGAGAAACAGTCATCGTGAGTTATATTTGCATCTACTTCTCAAAATAGCATATCATAACTTCTCTACATTAGTTAGTTTATGGATCATATACGCTTTTACAATATAATGATCTACTTCATTAATATCAAAGATTTACAATAAAGATTTACGATAAAAATAGATCATTCTATAATCTGGCCGAAAAAAAACTGTTTATTTAAATAGGAAATGGTTTTAGCAGAGTTTATAACTATCCAATTCCCTTACCAACCTCATAACTAATGGATAAAATCTAATTATATTGAACACTGGCAACATAAATACAACAACTAAACTAAAAATATGTCACCTCTACTTTGCGTTCTATTTTTCGTTCGAATTCGAAATTATGATATATATCTTAGCCCTTTAAAGCCATATGTATCCTATAAAGCCATAAGATGAATATGCGAGAGTAGAGGAATAACGGGAAAGACGATCCATTCTATTGCTGTAGCAGTCGTAGCCGGACAACCAGAGGTCGCAAAGATACCATGCTCTGCCGACTCAGTCTTCTCACCATGGTCGATAAGCTTTGCATTAAAAATGAGACTAAAAATGACACAACTTGTTCTTTTACTTTGGTTACCACGGTGCATTCCCAAGCTCACTCCCCCTCCACTCTTTGACGTGACACATTTACCAACGGGACTTCTACTTATCGTTCCACATAGAAACAACCTTGTCTCCCTTAAAGTATCTTCTCCCAAAACTTATCCTTCAACGATAGGTAAAATTACAACGGTGCATTTTAGGAGGACATTAAGATATTTTTCATCATGAATTGGTCTTTTCTAAGAGATGCGGAAAAGAATGAAAGAAATGTGAGGAAGACAAAGCACGCAATCTTACGTGATGCTCTTCCTCGAATCCCAAGGATCGATCCAAGGAGGAGAGCACTCCTCAAAACAGTATGAGGTTCTCAACAAGTGAAAGACAATGGATGTTGGCTTCGATCGTTCTAAATGCTTCCAAATCTAAATTATTCACGTCATACATCCTGTCAAAAGCAAAAAGCACACAATTTCATTCAATTGTATCGAAATTCATTCGATATTTACCAGGGAAAATCTCTCGTTTCCATTTAGAAAGAAAAAAAATATATTTAACTTGATATTATTAAAGATATATGAAGATATTTAAAAATTATATAAGATTTTTTATACTATTAATTAATTGATATATTTAAAAAATGTTATGAAGATATCAGCTGAATTGGTCCGTCCTCGTAAGGATGATTGTCTTACATAAATAAAAATTGATTATATTATTCATAATTCCAATTAAATGTTTAATTTTTTTTTAAAGTGTATAGAAGTTTATCATTTTATACCGAACATGTGTGTTCAGTCCATTGTATTTTTTTCTTTTAACTCTTTGCACTTACAAGTAATTTAACTCATCTTTTTCCATAATTGGTGCCTTAAATTTTAGGAAAAAAATAGTGAATCATTAACGATGACAGTGTCTTAGAATGGCAGGTTCAGATTCCCACGACGGTTTTTGCGTGCGCTCGTTAAGAAAAAAGAAAATGAGCAAAAGAGGAGAACGGAGAAATTATACCGCATTAACCTTCGAAAAAAATTATTTCGTTGACGGATTTGAATGAATGAACTTTTTTACTTGATATATCAACCCATTCTTAATTTTTTATGGTAAGAATCTTTGATTACGAGTAATTTCTAATAGAATTCTGCTCCTATTTTCAGGAAACTTCGACGTCAGCAGCAGAAGCTCTGTCGCTATGCATACCAGAGAATCTTCTCTCCGGAGTGCCGGACACTCCTCGCCAACTCTTCCGCCCTCCCACCCTGGGATCCCTCGAACCCAATGGAAGATTGGATGGCAAGAGGCAATTCCTCAGCGGGCAATAGTTCTTATTACTGCCCAGTTACCAGAAATTGCACCGGTATTTACCCGAATTCCTCGTGGGTCACCACCACCGAATCCGACGTTGAGGTTCCGGGACCGGTGCTTCCCCCTTTCGCCCTCTGGCAGACAATTCTCATCGCCATTTGCCTAGGTATCTGTATAGTCCTCACCGTGGCCGGCAATATCCTCGTGTTGCTGGCATTCCTCGTAGATCGCGCCATACGCCAGCCTAGCAACTATTTCATCGCTTCACTTGCTGCAACAGATATGCTTATAGGGACAGTTTCCATGCCATTCTACACTGTCTATGTCCTTATGGGTTCATGGGATTTGGGTCCTATTCTTTGCGACTTATGGTTGTCTGTTGACTACACTGTCTGCCTCGTCTCCCAGTACACTGTCCTACTTATAACAATTGACCGCTTTTGTTCTGTCAAAATCGCCGCGAAATATAGAAATTGGCGAACTAAAAGACGAGTCATTTGGATGGTAACTATAACATGGATCATTCCAGCCCTCCTTTTTTTCATCAGTATATTTGGATGGGAGCACTTTGTTGGCTATCGAGACCTTCTTCCTGGACAATGCGCTGTGCAATTCCTAAAAGATCCTGTCTTCAATACGGCTCTGATTATTGGTTATTACTGGACAACCTTAGTAGTTCTATTCGTACTTTATGGAGGGATTTATAAGACGGCCTATGATATGCAGAAGAAAAGCGAGGCTAAGCAGAGAAAGATGCAGTCAATGGTAGCTATGAGCGCAGGTGCAATGACAGGTATGGCAGGACGTACAGCCGGAATCGGAATTTCAAAGACGCAATCTACTCTTCTTAGCCAGGATAAACCAAAAGTAGGAACAACAGCAGCTGGGGGAACAAGTGCAGCATCCGGCAGCGCAACTGGTGGTGGTGCTGGGCAAGTAGCAAATAAGCAAGGAGGTGCAACAGGAACTGCTGACGGAGCGACTGGTGGACTAACTGTCACTAATACAGCTCCCGGGGGTGTAGGCTCTGGAGATCTGTCTTCTAGTCAAAAGACCTCCTCTAAAGGAACTACGGAAACAACAAGCTTCTCAGACAGGAAAGTTATCGGAGAACCAGAAAAATCTGAAAGATCTAGCAGTCCTGCTTTTGATTCTGATGATGACAGCGTGGCTCCACCAAAGAGGAAACCCTCTGGTAAGGGAGGATGCACTGGTCCAAATGGGTGTGCCCCGCACAACCCCCCTCCTGATCCATCCGCTGCATCACAAAATCAGAACCAAACTACCCAACAGACACCGGCTCCATCAACTACATCACCTCCTCATGCCCCACCCCCTCCTCCTGCTACGCCATCTACTCTGCCTCAGATTCCAGAACAACAGAGTCTTCTCGATACCGATAATCCTGACTCTTACGTGGCTGGTGACGGCGATTCTTCATGTACGCTTACTCCCTTGATGTCTATGTTTTCTGTTGCTGCTTCCTCACAGCAACAGGCATATATGTCGTCAGCCACCTCTTCCCCTCAACCAGGAATGATAATACCCCCACCTGCTCAGTTTTCTTCCCCTCTTACTGCAAGCCCAACTCCCTCACATCTTCCTCCTTTACCGCCCCGCAATCTCACACAGTCTCCTCCTCTCTCCTCTGAGGAAGAAGTTTCAAATGCTTCTGTATCCCTGGCATCCGATAGACCGAGAAGTCTTTTAGTTAATGGGGTATATACCATGACTTACGATATCCTTGTAGGACTCGATACGGCCGATCTGAGGTACATGGATGAGAGCTCTGTGGTTGTACCATCTCCAAGTTTTGAGAGTCCTCCGTCCTCCATCAGTGCTGCTGGAAGCTCAAGTGCCGCACCCGGAGGAGGTCCATCATCTCCAGGGCATGTATCTTGCCAACCACCAAGCTCTCTACTGCAAGCTGCTTTACTTAAGGCAGCGGCTCAACAGGCACAAGCTGCGCAGCAACACTCTGCAGCCACCACGACTTCGGGCACTAGCACATCTTCACCACAGCCCCCACCAGTTCAAACTACCGCCAATCAAGTGAACAAAGTGGACACTGCCGTCAGTCTGGCAGATCAACGCCCAGTGACAACTGTCGTTCCTTCTTCTGATATACACGATAAGGAAGACAGGCGTCCAACAGCATCTCAGTCAGCCGTAGCCGGAAATTCTAGCACGAATGCATTTGGAGGAAGCACCTCTCACGCCGCAAATGCTGGGGGAGGTGTATCGAAAAGAGATTCAACTACCACAACAACGACAACAGAAGGAGGAGCAGGAGGGGCTTCGACAACTGGTGCCTCCAAAAAGGCCTTTGTTAAAACCATCGGAAAGAGACTGAAGGTTAGGAAAGGAAAAGGTAGCGGAATAGGACTCGGGGGACCTTTGATAGGACGGCAAAAATCTAAATCGGAGAACAGAGCGAGGAAAGCTTTTAGGACAATCTCATTTATTCTTGGAGCGTTCGTGGCATGCTGGACGCCTTATCATGTACTTGCCCTGGTCGAGGGATTTTGTTCTAATCCACCATGTACTAACGAGCACCTTTACATGTTCTCTTATTTTCTCTGCTATGCCAACAGTCCTATGAACCCCTTCTGCTACGCCTTGGCTAATCAGCAGTTCAAAAAAACTTTTACAAGGATACTTAAGGGTGACTTACACATGACGTGAGGAAATCCGTTTGGGTCAACCCTCCGTCCTCCTGCCTCTTTTCAATTCTCCTGCTCCGATCAATTCCCTCCGTTTAAAGGCGTTTTAGCTACCTCCTATCTTGACCTACTCTTTGCTACTGATCTCGTGTTATCGACTAATGTAATAAAATATTGTCTCCCATGGCTGTTAGCAACATAGGCTTTAAACATTTTTTCTCTTTTTATTCTCGAGAGGGAGAGTAAATAAGTGAAAGGGAGAAAAACAGGTCACTTTTTATAATTTCACTCAAACTTTAGATTTGAAAGCATATGCCCTAAACTTTTTTTATAAAATCGCGCTTCCTCTCTATGTTTCTTCCTGATGCTATGAATTAGCCGAGTTTCCTTCACCATTTCGTTTTTCTTTAGAAAATCCGTTCGTTTGCGCGAACAAACAGACAATAATTACAAAAAATATTCTGATGTAAATGTGTGTCGTTTCTTAGGCTAAGATTTTTACTCAATCATCTCGGTGGACGAAAATTAATACTGGCCATTCCGCAATACACCGGAAACGATACTGACGCGTTCTTTCAAAAGAACTTCCACCATCACAATGGATCAATAACCGTGGTAAATTTTAAAGCTTGAGTATACACTGTTTGAATTTGAAAAATTTAGTTCACTGCTTTTTTTCTGATATCCTACTCAATTGGAATCACGCTGGTATCTTGAGGGACCCAATTCGTTAATCATAAACTTGTGCTATCGGTTGCACTGAAGATCCAATACAGGAACGCGCCGGTGTCGTAAAAGCATGCATTGAGGCGCAAGGAATGTATGTTTAATAAAGGTGCTAGAGTAGATGTTAAAATAAGACGAAGTGATACTTCCATTCGTTAGCTTGATACTCTTGAGAAATCCTCGTACGTAATAGGTTGCCTATAGTAACCGCCGACTGCGGGAAAGAAGTGAATTTTGCACAAATATGATCGTGGCTTCCAATGGCCTCATATTTTCTCATTCTTATTCCCTTTTGAGAGAAACAAACGCACATTCGTTGAATTGGATATCAAATAAAATTCTTTAACTGCCGAAGAGCTGTTGAAAATCATCTATGAAATGCGCTCTTCGTCAAATATTTCAAGGAGAGTAACATCTCCTAGTTGAATTTGGAGTTCCCGAGATATTTTATGATAAACTATGGAAAAATACATTTTGAGCTGTAATTCCTTTTTAACTTGCTGCGTACGATAATCAAGGTTAGTTTCGATTTTTTTTCCGCTCGCTGTGACAATGTTCGCCGAGTGACACTTTAATGGAATCCTGCCCGAGGGGTCGTCCTAAATGTAAATTGTAAATATGATAATTCTTTCGAAAACATGTCTTGTGCGAGAATGAGAGGGTGCATGTGCGTTTCTACATTAGTTGCCTGAATAATCCTCGTATAGAGAAGTGGTTTTAAAAATCCTTTTTTTCTTGAGTTGATGATACTCAAGATGGCGACAGGGTGCCAGGAATACTATGAGCCCTGCTGGGACTCTCTCGCCTCTTGGGTCAAAGAAAAAAAGTGTTTTTATAATTAGGGAATGTCAATTACCAAAAAAAGCCAATTGAGTGTGCGTAGTGTTATAGTAATCGCCTCCATTACGTGAGCTGATTCTTTTAGTCACACTGAGAGTTAGATAATCTTAAATATAAAACGGAAAGCGGTGATTCGTCTCCGCAGATGTATATAGTAACATAAGTTCGTTGTTGTTGCTCCTGTTAATGTTGCTGTTTTTGAAAAAAAATCTTTGTGGCATAACCCTTCTGGTTTTCTACCCTCTTTATGGAACGACTTTTATTTTAGGTCTTTTCCCGTTTAGAAAGTTGCGTAGCACTTTGTCTCGAATCGTGTTCTATGAGCCGTTGCATATTCTGTCGCGAGTTCCAATTTAGGGATGCTCTATATTTTCTGATTTTTGAGCCGAATTTGTTCCAGTATTTAGAAAAAAATCGCTTGTTGCAGTATGTGGTGTCAAAGAAACATTATAAAATTTAATAGAAGATACTATGATTAGAAAATCAATTAATGCTGTCGTCAAACAATAATCGCTTGAGGAAAATTGATGAGGATCTGAACGATCTGAAGTTGTTAGAGGAATCGCTGAGCAAATGTGAAACAATAAATACTTAAAGGATAAATTTCTTTCGTGGAAATTTTGGAAAGGTGGGTGATAAATTTATCTGAGTGATAACCGGTAAATTTTTAAGAGAAAACTGTGCGGTGAAACAGACAATAGTAATAATTAATTATGAGCTTCAAATCAGCACAGCAAAAAAGATAAATTTCTTACGTGTATATCTGAAAGGGTATGAATGTGTCCTGTGTTACATTTTGTTTCTCCCCATCACAACTAACATATCATCTTATCAACGGGTCCTTATATAGCTCTCTAACAGTCGTATCAACATTTCATCATTCCGAAAAAGCTGTCGAGAGATCAAAAGCAGACTACGTAAACCCACGCAGATGTAAAAGCATAAAATGTATAAAAATAAACCTTTCTCGAAAGGAATACTGGATCTCATTAGTTAGAAGAATTTTAGTTGAATTTTTTATGCTAAGCAGGGATTCGGGCGAAGCATTCTTGCCTATCCTCTCTCAAAGATGGCGTCCTACTTCGCTGCCGCCGAGGGGGTGCTGCTGAGGACTACTTATCTCGTGCAATTAAGTGAAAGTTCATTGAGAAATGACGCATCCAAAGGTGTATTCAATTTGAAATCGATTGTGAAAGCTTTTCACTAAATGTGGGAATCTTGTGTGTGTGTTCATGTGTGTGTGTGAGAGGGAGTACAAGATATGATTGAGTAGTAGAAGGCACTGGACATGAGAGAAGGGGACGGTCGAAGAATGCCACCGCTTCCAATATGAATACATGTTTTGCAACAAATGTATCATTCAAATACTGCTCACTGGCAAATTTATGTTCCAAAGAAAATAAAGGTAAAGAATCTATAATAAAAATCATACGATGTAATACATTATTTCAAACCCAGATATATCGTTAAAGTAAAATAATTTACTTAAATAGATGAAAAATAAACTAAAAATGTAAATTAATTAAAAGAAAATTTTAGATTGGAGATGCATGAAATTAAAAACGCAAGGTACTATAATATTATTACTAGAAATTTCAGTAAAGTACCAATATTGTCTCTGTCATTGTACATGATGGATTTCCACCACATGGTCGCATTGTGTAAATTTAATTTATAAAATCCTATGTACAAAATAATTTAGGATTTAACAATTTTAATAACTTTCCGTTTAATTTTACTTTCAATGAAATAATAAAACAATTCTACGAGTATATTAAATTATTGATACGCAATTAAATAATTTCTAAACTAAATAATTAGTTTTAAACAAGACTCTTTCCTTTATCCTGAATTTATTATTAACGGTGAAGTGACTGAAGCTGTACAGATTCAAACTGATTTCATTTGAGAATTGGTTGAATATTATTTAAGTTAAAATTATATATAAGAAGTGTATGATTAAAAGATCGAACCAAGTTCTTAAAGAACTTCCTTGATTATTTTATTTTGTTTTGAAGTTGAAAGCAGAAATAAATATTTTTCTTAGCACTTTCTAGTGAAAAATATCGACATAAAATCGCTAAATATCGCAAATGATTATAGAGTTTATGTATATAATATATGGAATTCATGAAAAGTTATTGAGTAAATTTGAGCGGGAGATTTCATATTTACACCCGCAAACGTGAATCCGTTAAATTCTAGCTCATGTAAATGTGAAATAATTTCGAAGCAATTTCTTGTTGTAGCTGAAATTTCCCAAACACTTTTCACTTGGAATAGACTGTTGCAGTTCATTTAAATGCACCCCCCCGATATAATGTTCTTGGTTTGAACCATTTGTAATTCAGAAAAGAAACTTTAGGACTATTCGATACCATCACAACTTGGAATCATCACTAAGCTAACATAAACCAGCCTTCAGAAGTTGTTCACTTGAAAAATTAAAGAATAATATATGAAAAAAAACTCAGAATTATCGAAATTACATAGCTTCTTACCAGAAGTAATGATATAAGATGTTATAAAAAAATAAAATACAGAAGCTGAACTTATTGCTGAGTGATAAAAGCACCTTGGAATGTGAATGCAATTAAACCAGGAAAAGCTCATAAATATAATGGTAAAATGGAGTTATTTTCATCTTGAAGGTCTCTAATTAAATTCTTGAAGTACACGGAAAATAAAACTTGCAACATAAACGAAGTAGCATATTAACTTAAGTTGCACATGCTATGAATTGAATCCTATTATTTGCGTAATTATTTATTAATCTATTAACATAATTCATTAATTAATTCAGACAGTGCATTATAATAAGTTTTTAAATAAATTTCTAACTTATCATTTTTTTAACTTAATGATAAAATGAATTTTACTACAGAGATAAAAATATATTTCAGAATATATTACCTGAGACAATTACATCTGATAAATTGATTTACCCACCTTCCATTCTCCGCTTTAATTCATTGAGTAATCATTCTTAAAACTGAGTCTTATTTCACTTTAAATTGAGCAATAACTTATCTTGACATAATCTTTGAATCTTAATATGCCTTATTACTCTTTTCAGACGCATTTGCTATCAGAAATAAAATCTAATCCAATCCTATAATTTACACAGATTTCATCTCAGATAGCTGCTCGTATCCACTCGCACGTGCATTGATTTCTTATTCATTGCACTTTATTTTAGCTCGCGCAGGGAAAATTAGCCGTCACCAATTGTGTTTGTTCGACCTGAGCTTGCGTTTAAGTGAGCGCCGATTCCTGAAATTCCGCTTCTTCCCCCTTCTTATTCCCCATGCATTAACTACGAGAGCTGCTTCCAGATTATGGCCGCAAGACACGCGACGATCCTTCACAACGATGATCTCAGTAATTAACTATGGGAAAATGGAATTGATAATTCAAAAGTCAGTTTTGACGAAGATGGAATGTCGCAGACAAACATTCTCTTCGCTAATTGCCCAGCGGGATACAAATGGATGGTTTGACGTTATATTATCTCTAGAATTCTGGGATTTAATTGTACGACTACAAGCTTTTCATTTTTTATCTCGTAAAATATACCAATCATAAACTCCTTTTTACAATTACTATTATAGTATTATTTCGGAGTTGATAGATATTCGAATTATCTTTTTCTTTCATTCACCTGCTACTCGCAGGGTATACATTCTTAACGCTGGTGATTATTTATTCAAAGTAAAAAAAAACGTAAACAGTACAGTAAAGATACAGCATACATTCTAATTAAAGGAAGAAATTAATTAAGAGGAAATATTATTTCTCATGGTGGAATGGATATCGTATGTATAATAATATCATGTATCTTTTTGCAATTGCATAAATGAAAACCAATATTATGTTAAGAGTTAATATTAAAGTTGAAAAAATCAAGTAAATGGAAGTATAGCTTCTTTGGCTTAATTGAGGTATTAACTAATACTATAAAAAACCAAGTCTCGGTAAGGAATCTAATCTAATTATTTTTAAAAAGGGTTGAGAAGAAATAATTTGAATTATTCTATAATTTACACCTTCCATAGACGAGTTATTTTTTCTTACATAATAGATAATCATTATATTTCATTTTTAAAATTGAAGGGACTAAATAACATTCAGTGAATTTAAATTATTTTGGCTAGTTCCAAGAATATATGAATTAACAGTAATTAAGTGTTGCTGCAACACACTCCTATTCCATCTTCGCACATCTATATTCTAAGATAGAGTAAGTCACACTTTAATTATTGAAGAACAAAATATACGGCGGAATGAGGTGATAGCTGATTCGTAAATATACTGTTATACGAAATAAAATCGCATATATCAGAGAAATATTGATTTTATGTATAAACTTACTACTTCTACTTACTACTTACTTACTTACTACTCAAACTTCTACGGATGAAGATTTTTTTTGTTGTACAGACAGTAAAGGATAAACTTTGTGGATGAACAGTAGCGTAAATAATGATCTTTAACGATCTCAGCTTCATTGATATCCTTGGAATTGAGATATTTGTTTTTCATTTTACCTTTTTGGTAGAGCGTATAATATAATATGCTTCAAAATTAGAGTTATGAGTTTTATAAACGGATGATTCTCATAATATCGGGCAACCCACTATCAGATTAAATGAAGAAATCCGAGTCGTTAGCGAAAGTCTAACAAAAGCAACGTAAAAGATTTTAAAATATCGACATTAAATTGGGGAAACTTTGGAAGAGCGTGTGCACCAAAGTATGAAGGTCAAAGAAGCGGAATTCTCTTCGTGCATTTGGAGTTGACGTCAGTGATAATATAGAGCACAAAATGCTCATTCATTCATCCGTCGGCTTAAAGAAAAGCCCAAAGAGCGGAATGATTTTCACTGGCGTCGTCGGGTGCATCCACTCTAGTGAAACACGATCCATAAAAAGGGGAGTATTAACGAAGATCATCCAAGAGGAGAGGAATGGAAGGGATTGGACGGTGAATATGGAGAAAATGATGCACAAAAGGAGAATTAATGATTTAGGGCAATCTAGATGTGGAGTGAGTGAAGATAAGTATATTTCGATACATGCTTAGAAGCAAATTATCAATATCTAATGGAAATTCATTCTTACTATACAAAGTTTATACATTTATCATATAAAACTATCATATTTGGGAAAACTAAACTATTTGGTGTTTACACCCCCTGCCACACGCCGAAAGGCGGCTTGCAGGGTACTTATGTTGATGCAGATCATAAAAATCATTCTGACATAAAACGTCACAAAAAAACAAATTGAACATAAATCTGATCAAAATTTTTTATGACGATGAACAAAAATGAATAATAATAAATATCTTTATTGCGGGCGATAATAAGACTAAAAATTTTCCTTTTCCATTGAACCCGTTATATAAACTTAAATATACTACTATAAAACAACTGAAGTTTGTTAATGTTCTTATAAATGAATCGGAAATTGAAACATGCGCACTAAAAAACCTAAGTGAAGCTTAGGAAAAAATTATCCACAGTAGCAAAACACCCACACGGAATGGGGGTGTGAAAAACCTACTTGAAGCTAGCCATAAAAAATGTTAATTACCCTAACCTGAAAAGGGAAATGGTACAAAAATAATAGAGATTATAAAATAGTACATAAACAAAAGTAATTCTAGATAATAATAATGTGCTATTCATATTTCAAAAATTAATAATCTTATGCTTCCGAATATAAATATAAATATTACACATTATACACTATTAAGTCTAATAAATGAGGCAATTGCCATTTTAAAATTTTGTATTTAGTAATTTTTATCACTTTAGTATTTTATATATAATTAATAAACTAAATTGATATAGATAAAACTCTAGAAATCCTGAGAATATCATTTCATATTTTTTCATTGGAAATGAAAGTTCGAATTTCTGTCAGTCATTCTAACGGATTAAAATTCTCGATTTCATAAACTCTTTTGCGTGTATTTAATCTCCCTTAGTTAAATTGCAGATTCCTAAAACGTTGTAATCTTTTACCCAAGGTAAGTATTTAAACACATTGCTAAATCTGTTAACAAGGATCAACAAATTAAAGGAGAAATAATTTAGATTCCAAATATTCCTCTGCAGGATTTGATGATATATAAAAACTTTAGCAAATATTTCTTTATCATCATTATTTATTTCGTTTTTAAGTGGTGAGCTTTTTCAATAAATTATGAAGATCCTGATTTCAAGTAAACATCAGATATTTGTATCATAAGCCGGCCCTTCCGCAAATACTTTTATCGTTTTCATTTAAACGTTATGGCTCCTAAAGAATTTCGTATCGTGTATCGCAATACACATAAACCAAAATTCAAGGAAAGTGTAATGTCAGAAATCGAATCTTCAAGAATTCATGCTTCGGATATTTTCCTGTGAAAATCTCGTTCATATTTTGATGAGAAACGGATATATAGAGATATCCGCGATAAAAATGACAATCTTATAAATCGAAGAGGTTATGAAAAAACACGGTGAAAAGAAATACCATTACGTAAAGGTTGATAGGATGAAAAGGAGCGGAAATATAAACAGGTGATGGCGAGTAAGGATTGAAGGGAAGAAGTTCAAAGAAGAGGGGAAAATGGAGAGAAGAAAACATGAGAATGTTGAGAGGATAGCTATCCAATAACAGGGGAATAAATGAAAACGAAAACGTATATATTATCGAGACAAATAAATATAAGGAATATAATACTGAAACACACTACAACACAGCACAATTTATGAAAAGCAATAAGATCGGACTTTTAGAATGATACATTATATTATCAATGGGTCTAATGAGATTTTATGAATTTTAAGAGAATAAGGAAAATAATTTCATATTTTTACGAATGTGTGTTTCAAGCAACTTAAGGCCAGATGTTTTATTATACTTAAATATTTTTTCGTACAATTATGTATCTCTTAGCCCAGGAGTTAGTCTGAAGGAGAGAACAAGAACTTTTAAACGATTTTTCGTACCAGATTAGTTTTAAATTGGTAAATACAACTATTGAAATTTTACCGAGATGTAACAGCACAACACTGTTAGAGGAATCTATATTAAATATATCATGCGTGTAAAGTTATACTTGTATAGTATGTATCTGTCTGAAATGTTGGCTTTTGCCTCATCTACAGGGATTTGATGCTTTTTTACGAAAGACTTTTCACTATTAATTAGAAAATATTTATTTTAGAATATAAAATATAAAAGTTTACGATTCAAATGAAAGAAATTCAAATAAAATATTTCCGTTGAGCTTTTTGTAGTAAACAAAGTAATATAGAAAAGTATCCATATCATACACTCTTTTTTTCAGGAAATACATACATACGTCTTTATTCGGCACGTACGTTATATGTTAAGAAACAGATATGACGTTTAACAGCTGTACACATATAACATAATTCGAAAGTTATCGGTAATCAAAATTTCCGGGCTGTGCAAACATACGTACCATTTGGTTCCATGATTCTAAAACGTTATTTTTTTAGTTCCCTAATGTAAGCAACGATATATGCTAGACAAAGATTGGAATTGAACATTCTGGGTCAGAAATGAAACTTTTTAATTCCCGTGTGCCCTCGATCGATGAGGAATCGAAGAGGACTTGAAATATCGGCTATAATGGATTTCAAAATCAATGTGGGAAATATGACAATACCAAAAATAGAAAGAGGATGAAGATATTAAATAACGTTGAGGAAAAGAAATTTAGTGATGACTGGAGAACAGGAATAAGTGAGGCAGGAGTAGAGAGCATGAAAGAGGATCAAAAAGAGAGGAAAAGAGGAATGATCTGAAAAGAGATGGAAAATGGGGAGTTGATGATCATGGCGTTAAAAAGTGGAGACTAAATGGGTTTTAGACTTCAGAGGGGACGAAATGAAATTGAGAAAATATAAGAAAAATGGCGGAAGATGAAAGAAGAGTGAATATTGTAGAAAAAGAAGAGATGATGAACGTGGTGAGGTCGATGGGGAGTAAAAAAATTCAGGAACGACATCAAGAACTGATCGTGCCACCAAACGGTCGAATGGGACGAGACAAGAGTGTGGTGATTGATGACCTCCCGATTCACCTCTTTTTTAACCTCCCCCATTTCCAATATTTCCACACCAGATTCCTGCACGGGCTTTGGGTTCTCACTTGAATTCTGTAAACTGTACCTATTTTCATTTCCACTGCTATACAAATTGCTTTGTAGTGTCCAAATATCCGTTATAGATTCAGCGTCTTCCAATTAATTTCAGGTTTCAGAAATGTTTCCCTTTCATATATTGTGCGTTTGGAAAACCATCCTTAAATTTTGGGACTTCGGGTCCCATCCCCAGTAGTTGATTATGTTCTCTGCTACTATGATAGTGCTCCTCTTGACAGCTGTTTCTCCTGCGTCCCCTTAGGCAGCCAACCCGGGGTGATCATTTTAGTTACATTTACCAGGGTTAAATTTTATGGCTCTGGGAGTCTTTTAAATTTAATTACTGAATAAGAAAATACAAGCACTACTCCCTTAACATCTTCTCTATCTTGGCGCTCGAAAAGAGAAACTACTATTAGCAAAAGAAAATATGAATGAAAAATCAGGATCTTGTGTTCTACTTATGTTTTCATTTACTTCAATAACTCGTCAAGTTATGAGTTTTCAAAACGCCCGCTTCCTTTGACATTTTTCTCATCGTAATGACGAAGAAAGTATTTAAATAACGCAAGTTAATTAAGATAGATATAATCTATGTTTGTTAAAACTGTTTATTGAAGCTGAACAAATGAAGAATAATGTAAGTAAAATAGGAAAAATTATTCTCATAACCTTTTTAATTTAAGTAATTGATATGTTGTAGCTGCCATTCTCATTGCTTACCCAGCAAATTTCAAAGCACGTCAGGTCATTCTAGTCCTCGTATAAGCAGCTTATAATCGAGTCCTTATAAAAACTTAATATGTACGTTTATAAAAATCGATGGATGATTTTTTAATGAATCGTAATTTCAAAATATAAGTTACTCGCCGTATAACGTATATTCGCCATTCCTTTCCCTATGGAGAATCATATCCCCATACAAATATTCCGCGCATTACTTTTTCCTTTCTTATTCTTCTTCATTTTGGCGTTTTACGTAAAGTGAATGTTATTAATAGAATAGTGATTGAAAAAGAGGTAAAGTAGAAACGTGTTCTACTTTTTTTCGAGTCCATACTTCATGGAAGTATCTCTAAGATGGTGAACTTACATTTTTCAATGATTAATAACTCATTTAAGGTAAAATTAACATATGAGAACTAAAACCTTTTTCCTTTTAAAATAAAAAAGAATGTTATGAATAGGGAATTGAAGATAGATACACTATTCTTTATATGCTTCATTATTCACTTTGTTCGCATAGCCCTCCTCTTACATAATCTGATGATTCTGATTCAAATTATTCATAGTAGAGGATAAAGTTTTTCTTTAATTTACATACGCAAATACATTAAATTTATCCGTATTTCCAAGCAGAATCACAAAACAAGAATTTAAATATCTATTTACCCAATGAGTTTTTCTGAAACAAACAATTCATCTAGAAATTACAATTCTTGCTTTTTATTCACTTCCGACTAGTCTGTTCTTTTATTTCGAATTGATAAAGTGTGAGTATTTAAGAAATGGAGGAATAGTTAAAAATAATAAATTAAAAATGCACATATGAGAAGGCGGTTAATATATCCAAGAATGAATTAATGAATGATTTACACATTTCAAACATAAATCAAACTCACAAAAACTCACTCACAGAACTTAACCAAGTAAAATAAGCTGAGAAAATTGTATTGAGGTAAGAAAGCTAACTTTTACTCGCGCATATTTTTGCATACCGTCAATAACCCTATTAATTTGATTACACCATATATGGAAATATATAATTATAGAAGCAGAGAAACTATATCAAATCAATAGACAATAATCAACTAGACACAAATTCGCTTAATAAATCCTGCTCGATTAATATAGGAAGAAGAATGCATGATACGGTAATTATAGTATATTACGATTTAGAATAGACAGTGCTTCTTCATCTCCATATAACAAAATTATTATAATTACCTTATAAAATTACATTATACATTATAAAATTCACTTATGATTACTAGTAGTAATAATAAAATAAATTTTGCGTATATAATATTATTAATGATAACTATATAATATATAACGATAATAACGATAATTTGTAAAGTTACAATAGAGTTAAAATGATTACTATAAACCATTTGAGATTTTCAATTGTCAGAACGATGTTGAAAAAATACAAACGAAGTTGCAATAAGGTGCTGAAAATAAAAAACCCATTTCCTAGATTTGCAAACGATTATTTGTACAACAAAAGAATGCAAAGATAGAAAGCATAAGAATAAATTATAAAAAGGAGGCATAAGTTAAAAAATCAGGCACAGGCAAGGAAAAATAATGGAATGAATAAAAATGGTTAAAAAATAAAGAAAAAAACATAAAATTTGAATCCTACGGATATAAAAGGCATTATAACGGAAAATGACAATGAAAAATCATCGAAAATGAAACAAAAAACCATAAAGGAAAGGACCAAATGGAAGACGAAAAAACAAAACAGAAGAACTCAAATTACCTAAAATCACTAACGTAGATAACAAATTAAATTGAAAAAAAAAACAAACCGAAATATGTGATACATATTCGGAAGAGTAAGAAGCGGCTGAAAAAAACACATAGAAAAACAGAAAATGGTAAAAAGAGCTTTACGTAGAGTACATAAGGAAGGTTACATTCTCATGCCAAATTGAAATCTATTGGTTCCATATCGTGGGAAGTAATTTTACATTCATTCGCACTTTGTTTAAATTTATAGATTTTAAATTTAGAATGCATCACCACCATTGGTTTCACATGCGATTCTACTTCAAAAATACCGATACATTCCTACATTCATTCCATTTTTTTAAGCAACGAAGGACTTATTAATAACAAAGTAATTAAATGGCATTGAAAGTGTCTGTTTAAATTTCAAGCAATAACATTTTCGGTACCTGCGGGAGGTTAAAAACATTCGAAGGAGTCAGACATTATCCCATTAACCGCCAAGGTTAGAATTAGCGAGAAATTTACCAATTTTTTCTTATGAATGTTCTATTTTCTGCCTATGAAAGACAAATTATAAATGCGAACTCTGAAAAAAAAATTGTAAGTGCGAAAGAAATAATGTTGCATTTTCGCAACTTTGGCGGAATCCGTTAACGTTTTTCGGCTATGCAACCCGCGCAACACATATAATTTTTTGGTTTTTTATTGCTATATCTCTTAATAAATGCTATAAATGACCGATTAATGAATTTTTCCTTTGACTTTGAGGATTTAATTCGATTAATCTATTTTAAATGGCATAAATAACGTAATTATTCAAACAATGAGGACGTGAATTTTATGATTCCTCATTAAATTGGGTGGAAATTGTTATAGAAAATGCAATATTTTTTCCGTTTAAACTGAATTTATTTGAAGATTTGAGATGGTAAAGTGTTTTTATTTATTAAATAATTCGAAACATTTAGGATGTAAGAATATATTATTTTCCTAGTAAGAATAAATAGTTTCGCTTACATTGCGTACATTTTCTCATGGAGTTGCCCTTTAAAATAAAATGAGATAATCTATCCCTTTTCAATTCATCAGGCAACAAAAATTGAGAAGATGTACCTTTCTGAGATTTTTTTTAAGAGTATGGCTCATGATTTTAGTCTTCGAGAGAAGCTACACCACCTTTTAGGAGGTTTACTGCAATGTAGGACCTAAACTCAAACTGTGAAATCTTACTTTCTTTCGGTTTCCGGAACAGTTATGGCTTGGTGCTTACTATTTCTATAGATATTGATGCATAGAGGCCATCATTACATTTTTCCTCTAACTCTAACTCTATGATTCGCATTATGATTGTCGTGATGATCAACTCCGCCCATATACTTTTTGTATGCCCGGACGACATAAGGCTGTGAGATAAAGATACACTTTCTGTTTTTCCGGCTGAATATCTCCGCCGTCCCTATTGAAAGAAGCTATGCAAAATTTCTTGCTTAAGAGATAACTGAGTTATCGTTCCATTTCATTATTGACAGATCAATGGATTTATCAAAATTAGTAATAAATATCCTCTTGACCTTTTAGCGAATTTCTTCGTATCTTCTATTGCACACTATCTATTTACCGTATAGTGCCAGTAGCGAAGTAATTCTTTTCTTTGAAAATACAAAATTATGGGGACGATAAAAAACAAATTGTTGGAAACACAAATGATGTGGGGTAGCACATGAATGACTTATAATAATTCAATAACTACGCAGGTGCCCAAACCTAATTTGCTTTCATTGGAGTTTTTTCTGGCTCCAGCCCTTGGCAAAAACTAAAGAAGTGACCAATACGATGAGCAAAGACGCCAGAATTCGAAACTAAATCTCACAGGTTTATTTTTAAAAAAATCTTCGCGGAATGACGTCCAAAATTAGGTACCATCTGCTCATCTACGGATAAATTATGCGAAAATATTCTGAATTGCAGGTTTTTTCATTTAATAAGTTGAATTATGTCTTCATTTTTGCAAATTCGTACATTTTGTCTAAGCATCAATTAACTTAAAAATTAATATTTTCTTTAATTTCCCGAAAATTGTTCCTTCTTAAAGAGCTATGGACCAAATCCATGCCTTCACCAAGGTCCTTTGACCAATAAATATCTAGCTCAGGAAACATATTAAATCCTATGATAAGCAAAAATTAAATAAATTTCCATAAATCCTATTTAGTTGGACTTCATATCTATTCTTGTTTTGGTGTCTGTTTGTTCGAAAAGAACTATTTTCTCTAAGACATCGTCGTTCAAAAAAAATCGGAAAATTCATAAATGCATTTTACGAATAAAAGATATGGTTTCTCTGAAATAGCCTCCATTTCCATAACTAATGGATCTCCTATCTTCTAATTTGAAAATTAAGCGGATACAAAACCTCTATAAGCTAAAACATGACGAGAAACGGGTATAGTATAGGGAGCGCTGGCAGCGCCGCCAGACCCCCTCCCGCCAAAGTTGCGAGTTTTTTTGCGAAAGCAAAGTTCTATTTCATAAAAAAAGAATTACATGTGCTCAAACGATATTACTTCTATCACAGATAACTACTTTAAATCCAAAAAAATTTTTCTAGGATGGCAGAAATGTTTGACTCGGCCAGAGTCATGCGATCAAAAAAGCGACATTTTTAAAAAACTCTAAAAAATAGAAGAATCATTTAAACTGCTCCATTTTTGCACTTAAAAAATTTCAAGACATTATCTATACAAATAACAAAAACAATTATCGAAATTTGAAAGAAAACATAAAAATTATGAGCGAAACATTAATGTTGCGTTTTCGCAACTTTGGCCGGATATTGGTTATGTAATGCATCGTTCAATGACCCATATAGTGTAATTCACAATGCTTATTCATACACATTTACATTAAAAGCTGTTTTCAAAAGAAATCAGGATTAATTCAACCATAGAAAGCTTCACATACCATGTTGTTAAATTATCTGTGCAGAACTGCTATCCTAACGGAGCCGCATTTATACCAGGTCCGTTTTCTACGGCAACAGAGGGGCATTAACATCCTAAAAAGCCCATACTCTTCCAAAGAAGGATTTATAGGTATGCGTGGTATGATATCTCGGGAAATTAATGTGGGTAATAAGAATCGATAACCAAATAAGCAATATGAAAAGACATTACGAAGAAAAAAACTCACTGATATTTACGTCACCATGCGAGAGTACTTCCGAAAAGAAACGCCATTCCCTAATCCCTAGAACAATCCCTAATCATCCGTGCACTATCAAGTCCACGAACGCACGGTATGGTGTACGCTGTAAGTCCACGAAGGTCCGTATGTGCACATATGTTCATAGCACTGATTTTACTTCAGCTTTGGTTTCCTGCAAATGTCTTTGGCACTGGCATGTTTCATTTGCTGTCAAGACCATTGCATTGTCCTTAATCCCTTGCATATCTTGCGGCTGACCTTCTTATTCTTTCAGAGATTCTTGTGATATCCCCCTTTAAAAAAGTTTCCCTGACCATTTCTACTCCAGATTATTCTCTTTGTCCTTCGAAGGCAAAACACCTCTATCAACATAGACTAGAGGATATTAAATAGGACCGGTGTAAAAGTGTAATTCACATTCCCACTACTCAGTATGAGTTCAAGTTGTTCCTACTCTGCAGGTATTAAATACCCCTGATCCTCTCTCTTCCAAAAGTAAAGTAATCAGTGCATTCTTTAATGTTGAAATATCCCTTTCCCTTCAGATGCGTGAAATAACTGCTGAGTAGATGATATCAGTCGAGGAGCTTCAGGACAGATCATTTGGCCAGATGCGGATGGAAACGTCGTCCAACATGGTCCACGAATGGGATCCTTTGCTTTGGAGTACCATGTAGTTGGGAAATATAATGCTATTGATTGTAATCTTGTTAGATAGTGAATAAAGCCTCTTGTGATATACATTCGCATTCATCTTTTACTACCTGCAAGCGAAAGATTACATTCAAGACAAAGGTCACAAACTTTAAACATCCGAGCTCATTACAATGGTTTGACGCGTAAGAGTAAGGGCGTTCGGTCACTAATTTGTGTGCTCGTACATCGGCGGCACGAGAGCCACGGGAATGCCAATCTTATGTGGAAAATGAATTATATTTTAATGTCTCTTATTTGAAAGTAGATAGGCGATAGATAATCGTTGTTCATACGGAGGTTCGTGATAGGAAGGAGGCGGGCAACTCATTCGCCGAGTAATTTTTAGAAACTAATGTTGTCTTCTGTTAATCAAAGTTAAACGATTGCATCGATGAATCAGCTCGGACGAGTGATCTCGGTCTCGCACAAGCAATTTCTCGAAGACTGATTACAAGTTCTCTTACGCGAATTGGGATCGTAAGACGCAGGCGAAATGCAGTGAAACATTGAACGTTAAATACCGCGTTTCATAATCGATCGTGAAGGATTGGTTCGGATTCGTTAAAAGGAAATTCATCCTCTGGTTTGAAGGATTTGTAAAACAATACTTCTCCAAAGGCTGGCCCGAAACTGCACGCTTTCGAAGCATTTAGTTGAAGCATAAAATCCTTCAAATGCCCTCCTGAAATTGGGCACTACTTTTCATTTCATTCATTCGTTCCTCTCCGTTCTTTACCCTTCCATCGCGCGAGCATTCCCCTGTATTCATTGCATTCTTTGGAGTCGTTCTTTCCATATGGGTTCGTTCCCTTCGCAGATACCGAAAATTCGAGTTGAACAGTAACCTGGCGATGAATGAAAATCGTTCCATCTCTTGTCTCTTCGAAGAAACGAACTTGACGGAGTCTTTAGCATAAAGATCGCAAAAGGTTGAATTCGATACGTAAACCACGGAAGCTCGAATGAGGAGAAACGGATGTAGTTCGACAGAGTTCGTCATAGGGAAAATTGTCTAAGCCGTAATCCGACAGAGGGCTCCTATCAACCCGTCTCCGGGCCCGTCTCACTCGGCGGTCGTTGCCTGCGAGAAACGTTTGTGACCAGTGAATCGAGTGGATTACGCGATTTCGTATCAATCCTAAGGCTTAAAAGTTTGAACGATTCCCCACGGAAGATGCGATCGTGATCGTATAGCGGTTTTCTGTGGACAAAGAAGGCCGATTAGACACGGCAGCATCGCAAAGGAAGGCGAGGCGGAAGGGAAATGCTTTGGGTGAAGGTCCGAGACGAATTCGAAGGTAAGTCCCATCGGAAATATTTCCGTACGCTCTTTGCCTGCGATGACAAGAATGTGTCTCCCGAACTTCACTTCCCGATTGCTTGGGAGCGAGGGGTACCTGGATTCCGATCCCTCGCCACGGTACATAACTCGGTCACTGTAAGCAAGAGGAGATGATGACAATAATATTATTGCACGATAGCTCTCAGCCGTAACGTGCATGTGGTCTCGTAACGTATCGTGGCAATGCGAACTTTATTGAGTTTCGGAAGCCGTTTCTTTGGTTTCGGGCTCGTAACAGCTCGGGCGTAGCATCACGGCTTATTCGAGGATGGATTTATCCTCAATAGAGTGCATTGAAATAGAAAAAAGAGGAAATTGATGACTGGCGAAGGGGAGGATGTTGACACGGTGAGGTCGCTGTGGATAGTGAATAACGCATGGCGGTATTTCGAGACGCGATTGTCACCGGCGGGAATGAAAAATTGGAGGAAGATTTTTGAAAATAAACTTGAGGTGAGTCGTGACCGATTAAAATTTCATGAAGGTTAGTATTTATTATGATTTTTACCTACTACGTGAGTCTTACTGCACAACATTACTATTTTCATGGGTGTCGTCAACTTATTTCTTCCGATTTCAAGAGAACCGCCATTGTTCGCGGTCGACATAAAAGAAGAGAGAAATTTTGGTGGTATTCCATGGGTAATCGGATGAAGAAATATTTGGCATAAAATTTAACAATACAGCGGCTGCACTGACAGCGGTGGTATAATTCTGAGCCAATCAGAAGCGAGATAAATGTTTAGCGGTAGTTCAAAGTTCAAAAATTGCCATTTATAAACTTTTAATTTAGAAAAGACGTAGATTAAGCTATTTTCTGCATTTTGGAACGTTCAAAGGCTGAGAATTGTCGAATATTGCTATCCTATGATTTTACAGTCCTATTTTTTACGATTTATTTTGGTACTGTGCCACAAACAGCATAGGTATTAAACCGTGCAAATGCAATGTCTCACTGTGATACCATATTTAAATTTCGTTAAGATTGTAGAGTGCGACACATAAATTAATAACCATACTTAGGTTTCAATGAATGAAATTGCCTTGAGAGTGTTAGTGTAGTAGAAGTATGCCTTGGCTCTGGATGATGTTTGCATCCTCTTTTAATGAATTCTTTCAATTGCAGAATGCCTCTTGAAACGTGAACTTTCGCCAACCTATCCAAGAGATGAGAGTTGAGTCTTCACGGAATGGATTGCAAAGCCCGTCCATGGATTATGGAAGAAATTGTTCGAACATGTGAGTAGAATACTTTTCAAGGTTTTCACCTCCTACTGGTCACATTTGTTTGTGCATGGAAATGAAATGAATCTATTATTTGATGAATAATGACTATATTGGTGGAATGGACGGTTTCATGTAGGCGAAGGAGCAACAAATTATATTTGTTGCAAATCAAAATGAGTTACAAGAAAGCGCCATTAGTATTCCTCTTTTAATGAATTTTTTTAATTGCAGGATGCCTCTTGAACCGTGAACTTTCGCCAACCTATCCAAGAGATGAGAGTTGAGTCTTCACGGAATGGATTGCAAAGCCCGTCCATGGATTATGGAAGAAATTGTTATAACATGTGAGTAGATTACTTTTCCAAGGTTTGACCTCCAACTGCTCACACTAGTAACATTTTATCTTTAGTTTCCATTCCACCTGCAGTTAGGTCTCTCTTTGTTGTTAAAATTTTTTCAACCTCCTCTCTTTCCTCTATTTATTCTTCCTTCATTTTCAAACGAAGAAGTTTGCGAGAAAATTCGTGACATTTCAGCAGGAACTCTTTTCATCTTCCTTTCTGGACGATGTGTAAAAAATATCCTAGCACCTTCTACAGCCATCGTATGCCTATCTGTGCATTTCATGTCCAGTGTTTTCAGCCGCCAATGTGTTGCAAAGGCTCGAAGGTTTGCTTTGAATTATTTTCGGTGCACCTTTGAAAAGTTCTGCAGATTTCAATCATGCCTCACAGCGTAAACTGGCTAAATTTAATTATTGCTCGGTCACTTTTTCATGCATTCGCTTCTTCATCCTTTCCCATGCTTCAAGCATAGATTCCTGGAGCATAATATCAGCTCCTTCCTCTTGAACGATTCGTTGATTTCGACCGTTTTATTCTTGGTATATCATTCATGGTGTGTTCTGCTTCTTGGAAAATCTTTCAATGAAGAAAATTGAAGCATCTCTACTCCGCGAGCTGTTTCGAACACAGCTGTGTTTTTCCATCGTTAATAACATTTTCCATTCTTTTCTTCTAATGATTCCTTTTACTGTGGATCTTGTAACCTGCTTCAGTGCAAGGACGAATCCATCGAGGCTTTATTCTTTACTTTCACATCCTTGTTAACACCAGAATGGAGTTCATCCTTTATTCTGCTTAGTCGCATTCTAGATCTATACGATGGCTTTGAATGTAACAGACATTAATCTTATTTCAGGCTTGTAAGCTACCTCATCCTCGACTGATTGCCTTCATTCTTCCTCAGGGCAGAGACGAGGGTTTGATGGAGTTAAAGCACCAATCCTCGATCGGCACACAGCGCATTGCTGGTCTTTGGCAGATCATCTCCTTTCTGTCGATTGAGAAGAGTGAATTTTTGCAAGTGGACGAACGCTGAGGAAGAAGCATGATATTGAGAAAGCGAAGAGGTCCGTATGTGCACATATGTTCATAGCACTGATTTTACTTCAGCTTTGGTTTCCTGCAAATGTCTTTGGCACTGGCATGTTTCATTTGCTGTCAAGACCATTGCATTGTCCTTAATCCCTTGCATATCTTGCGGCTGACCTTCTTATTCTTTCAGAGATTCTTGTGATATCCCCCTTTAAAAAAGTTTCCCTGACCATTTCTACTCCAGATTATTCTCTTTGTCCTTCGAAGGCAAAACACCTCTATCAACATAGACTAGAGGATATTAAATAGGACCGGTGTAAAAGTGTAATTCACATTCCCACTACTCAGTATGAGTTCAAGTTGTTCCTACTCTGCAGGTATTAAATACCCCTGATCCTCTCTCTTCCAAAAGTAAAGTAATCAGTGCATTCTTTAATGTTGAAATATCCCTTTCCCTTCAGATGCGTGAAATAACTGCTGAGTAGATGATATCAGTCGAGGAGCTTCAGGACAGATCATTTGGCCAGATGCGGATGGAAACGTCGTCCAACATGGTCCACGAATGGGATCCTTTGCTTTGGAGTACCATGTAGTTGGGAAATATAATGCTATTGATTGTAATCTTGTTAGATAGTGAATAAAGCCTCTTGTGATATACATTCGCATTCATCTTTTACTACCTGCAAGCGAAAGATTACATTCAAGACAAAGGTCACAAACTTTAAACATCCGAGCTCATTACAATGGTTTGACGCGTAAGAGTAAGGGCGTTCGGTCACTAATTTGTGTGCTCGTACATCGGCGGCACGAGAGCCACGGGAATGCCAATCTTATGTGGAAAATGAATTATATTTTAATGTCTCTTATTTGAAAGTAGATAGGCGATAGATAATCGTTGTTCATACGGAGGTTCGTGATAGGAAGGAGGCGGGCAACTCATTCGCCGAGTAATTTTTAGAAACTAATGTTGTCTTCTGTTAATCAAAGTTAAACGATTGCATCGATGAATCAGCTCGGACGAGTGATCTCGGTCTCGCACAAGCAATTTCTCGAAGACTGATTACAAGTTCTCTTACGCGAATTGGGATCGTAAGACGCAGGCGAAATGCAGTGAAACATTGAACGTTAAATACCGCGTTTCATAATCGATCGTGAAGGATTGGTTCGGATTCGTTAAAAGGAAATTCATCCTCTGGTTTGAAGGATTTGTAAAACAATACTTCTCCAAAGGCTGGCCCGAAACTGCACGCTTTCGAAGCATTTAGTTGAAGCATAAAATCCTTCAAATGCCCTCCTGAAATTGGGCACTACTTTTCATTTCATTCATTCGTTCCTCTCCGTTCTTTACCCTTCCATCGCGCGAGCATTCCCCTGTATTCATTGCATTCTTTGGAGTCGTTCTTTCCATATGGGTTCGTTCCCTTCGCAGATACCGAAAATTCGAGTTGAACAGTAACCTGGCGATGAACGAAAATCGTTCCATCTCTTGTCTCTTCGAAGAAACGAACTTGACGGAGTCTTTAGCATAAAGATCGCAAAAGGTTGAATTCGATACGTAAACCACGGAAGCTCGAATGAGGAGAAACGGATGTAGTTCGACAGAGTTCGTCATAGGGAAAATTGTCTAAGCCGTAATCCGACAGAGGGCTCCTATCAACCCGTCTCCGGGCCCGTCTCACTCGGCGGTCGTTGCCTGCGAGAAACGTTTGTGACCAGTGAATCGAGTGGATTACGCGATTTCGTATCAATCCTAAGGCTTAAAAGTTTGAACGATTCCCCACGGAAGATGCGATCGTGATCGTATAGCGGTTTTCTGTGGACAAAGAAGGCCGATTAGACACGGCAGCATCGCAAAGGAAGGCGAGGCGGAAGGGAAATGCTTTGGGTGAAGGTCCGAGACGAATTCGAAGGTAAGTCCCATCGGAAATATTTCCGTACGCTCTTTGCCTGCGATGACAAGAATGTGTCTCCCGAACTTCACTTCCCGATTGCTTGGGAGCGAGGGGTACCTGGATTCCGATCCCTCGCCACGGTACATAACTCGGTCACTGTAAGCAAGAGGAGATGATGACAATAATATTATTGCACGATAGCTCTCAGCCGTAACGTGCATGTGGTCTCGTAACGTATCGTGGCAATGCGAACTTTATTGAGTTTCGGAAGCCGTTTCTTTGGTTTCGGGCTCGTAACAGCTCGGGCGTAGCATCACGGCTTATTCGAGGATGGATTTATCCTCAATAGAGTGCATTGAAATAGAAAAAAGAGGAAATTGATGACTGGCGAAGGGGAGGATGTTGACACGGTGAGGTCGCTGTGGATAGTGAATAACGCATGGCGGTATTTCGAGACGCGATTGTCACCGGCGGGAATGAAAAATTGGAGGAAGATTTTTGAAAATAAACTTGAGGTGAGTCGTGACCGATTAAAATTTCATGAAGGTTAGTATTTATTATGATTTTTACCTACTACGTGAGTCTTACTGCACAACATTACTATTTTCATGGGTGTCGTCAACTTATTTCTTCCGATTTCAAGAGAACCGCCATTGTTCGCGGTCGACATAAAAGAAGAGAGAAATTTTGGTGGTATTCCATGGGTAATCGGATAAAGAAATATTTGGCATAAAATTTAACAATACAGCGGCTGCACTGACAGCGGTGGTATAATTTTGAGCCAATCAGAAGCGAGATAAATGTTTAGCGGTAGTTCAAAGTTCAAAAATTGCCATTTATAAACTTTTAATTTAGAAAAGACGTAGATTAAGCTATTTTCTGCATTTTGGAACGTTCAAAGGCTGAGAATTGTCGAATATTGCTATCCTATGATTTTACAGTCCTATTTTTTACGATTTATTTTGGTACTGTGCCACAAACAGCATAGGTATTAAACCGTGCAAATGCAATGTCTCACTGTGATACCATATTTAAATTTCGTTAAGATTGTAGAGTGCGACACATAAATTAATAACCATACTTAGGTTTCAATGAATGAAATTGCCTTGAGAGTGTTAGTGTAGTAGAAGTATGCCTTGGTTCTGGATGATGTTTGCATCCTCTTTTAATGAATTCTTTCAATTGCAGAATGCCTCTTGAAACGTGAACTTTCGCCAACCTATCCAAGAGATGAGAGTTGAGTCTTCACGGAATGGATTGCAAAGCCCGTCCATGGATTATGGAAGAAATTGTTCGAACATGTGAGTAGAATACTTTTCAAGGTTTTCACCTCCTACTGGTCACATTTGTTTGTGCATGGAAATGAAATGAATCTATTATTTGATGAATAATGACTATATTGGTGGAATGGACGGTTTCATGTAGGCGAAGGAGCAACAAATTATATTTGTTGCAAATCAAAATGAGTTACAAGAAAGCGCCATTAGTATTCCTCTTTTAATGAATTTTTTTAATTGCAGGATGCCTCTTGAACCGTGAACTTTCGCCAACCTATCCAAGAGATGAGAGTTGAGTCTTCACGGAATGGATTGCAAAGCCCGTCCATGGATTATGGAAGAAATTGTTATAACATGTGAGTAGATTACTTTTCCAAGGTTTGACCTCCAACTGCTCACACTAGTAACATTTTATCTTTAGTTTCCATTCCACCTGCAGTTAGGTCTCTCTTTGTTGTTAAAATTTTTTCAACCTCCTCTCTTTCCTCTATTTATTCTTCCTTCATTTTCAAACGAAGAAGTTTGCGAGAAAATTCGTGACATTTCAGCAGGAACTCTTTTCATCTTCCTTTCTGGACGATGTGTAAAAAATATCCTAGCACCTTCTACAGCCATCGTATGCCTATCTGTGCATTTCATGTCCAGTGTTTTCAGCCGCCAATGTGTTGCAAAGGCTCGAAGGTTTGCTTTGAATTATTTTCGGTGCACCTTTGAAAAGTTCTGCAGATTTCAATCATGCCTCACGGCGTAAACTGGCTAAATTTAATTATTGCTCGGTCACTTTTTCATGCATTCGCTTCTTCATCCTTTCCCATGCTTCAAGCATAGATTCCTGGAGCATAATATCAGCTCCTTCCTCTTGAACGATTCGTTGATTTCGACCGTTTTATTCTTGGTATATCATTCATGGTGTGTTCTGCTTCTTGGAAAATCTTTCAATGAAGAAAATTGAAGCATCTCTACTCCGCGAGCTGTTTCGAACACAGCTGTGTTTTTCCATCGTTAATAACATTTTCCATTCTTTTCTTCTAATGATTCCTTTTACTGTGGATCTTGTAACCTGCTTCAGTGCAAGGACGAATCCATCGAGGCTTTATTCTTTACTTTCACATCCTTGTTAACACCAGAATGGAGTTCATCCTTTATTCTGCTTAGTCGCATTCTAGATCTATACGATGGCTTTGAATCTAACAGACATTAATCTTATTTCAGGCTTGTAAGCTACCTCATCCTCGACTGATTGCCTTCATTCTTCCTCAGGGCAGAGACGAGGGTTTGATGGAGTTAAAGCACCAATCCTCGATCGGCACACAGCGCATTGCTGGTCTTTGGCAGATCATCTCCTTTCTGTCGATTGAGAAGAGTGAATTTTTGCAAGTGGACGAACGCTGAGGAAGAAGCATGATATTGAGAAAGCGAAGAGGTCCGTATGTGCACATATGTTCATAGCACTGATTTTACTTCAGCTTTGGTTTCCTGCAAATGTCTTTGGCACTGGCATGTTTCATTTGCTGTCAAGACCATTGCATTGTCCTTAATCCCTTGCATATCTTGCGGCTGACCTTCTTATTCTTTCAGAGATTCTTGTGATATCCCCCTTTAAAAAAGTTTCCCTGACCATTTCTACTCCAGATTATTCTCTTTGTCCTTCGAAGGCAAAACACCTCTATCAACATAGACTAGAGGATATTAAATAGGACCGGTGTAAAAGTGTAATTCACATTCCCACTACTCAGTATGAGTTCAAGTTGTTCCTACTCTGCAGGTATTAAATACCCCTGATCCTCTCTCTTCCAAAAGTAAAGTAATCAGTGCATTCTTTAATGTTGAAATATCCCTTTCCCTTCAGATGCGTGAAATAACTGCTGAGTAGATGATATCAGTCGAGGAGCTTCAGGACAGATCATTTGGCCAGATGCGGATGGAAACGTCGTCCAACATGGTCCACGAATGGGATCCTTTGCTTTGGAGTACCATGTAGTTGGGAAATATAATGCTATTGATTGTAATCTTGTTAGATAGTGAATAAAGCCTCTTGTGATATACATTCGCATTCATCTTTTACTACCTGCAAGCGAAAGATTACATTCAAGACAAAGGTCACAAACTTTAAACATCCGAGCTCATTACAATGGTTTGACGCGTAAGAGTAAGGGCGTTCGGTCACTAATTTGTGTGCTCGTACATCGGCGGCACGAGAGCCACGGGAATGCCAATCTTATGTGGAAAATGAATTATATTTTAATGTCTCTTATTTGAAAGTAGATAGGCGATAGATAATCGTTGTTCATACGGAGGTTCGTGATAGGAAGGAGGCGGGCAACTCATTCGCCGAGTAATTTTTAGAAACTAATGTTGTCTTCTGTTAATCAAAGTTAAACGATTGCATCGATGAATCAGCTCGGACGAGTGATCTCGGTCTCGCACAAGCAATTTCTCGAAGACTGATTACAAGTTCTCTTACGCGAATTGGGATCGTAAGACGCAGGCGAAATGCAGTGAAACATTGAACGTTAAATACCGCGTTTCATAATCGATCGTGAAGGATTGGTTCGGATTCGTTAAAAGGAAATTCATCCTCTGGTTTGAAGGATTTGTAAAACAATACTTCTCCAAAGGCTGGCCCGAAACTGCACGCTTTCGAAGCATTTAGTTGAAGCATAAAATCCTTCAAATGCCCTCCTGAAATTGGGCACTACTTTTCATTTCATTCATTCGTTCCTCTCCGTTCTTTACCCTTCCATCGCGCGAGCATTCCCCTGTATTCATTGCATTCTTTGGAGTCGTTCTTTCCATATGGGTTCGTTCCCTTCGCAGATACCGAAAATTCGAGTTGAACAGTAACCTGGCGATGAATGAAAATCGTTCCATCTCTTGTCTCTTCGAAGAAACGAACTTGACGGAGTCTTTAGCATAAAGATCGCAAAAGGTTGAATTCGATACGTAAACCACGGAAGCTCGAATGAGGAGAAACGGATGTAGTTCGACAGAGTTCGTCATAGGGAAAATTGTCTAAGCCGTAATCCGACAGAGGGCTCCTATCAACCCGTCTCCGGGCCCGTCTCACTCGGCGGTCGTTGCCTGCGAGAAACGTTTGTGACCAGTGAATCGAGTGGATTACGCGATTTCGTATCAATCCTAAGGCTTAAAAGTTTGAACGATTCCCCACGGAAGATGCGATCGTGATCGTATAGCGGTTTTCTGTGGACAAAGAAGGCCGATTAGACACGGCAGCATCGCAAAGGAAGGCGAGGCGGAAGGGAAATGCTTTGGGTGAAGGTCCGAGACGAATTCGAAGGTAAGTCCCATCGGAAATATTTCCGTACGCTCTTTGCCTGCGATGACAAGAATGTGTCTCCCGAACTTCACTTCCCGATTGCTTGGGAGCGAGGGGTACCTGGATTCCGATCCCTCGCCACGGTACATAACTCGGTCACTGTAAGCAAGAGGAGATGATGACAATAATATTATTGCACGATAGCTCTCAGCCGTAACGTGCATGTGGTCTCGTAACGTATCGTGGCAATGCGAACTTTATTGAGTTTCGGAAGCCGTTTCTTTGGTTTCGGGCTCGTAACAGCTCGGGCGTAGCATCACTGCTTATTCGAGGATGGATTTATCCTCAATAGAGTGCATTGAAATAGAAAAAAGAGGAAATTGATGACTGGCGAAGGGGAGGATGTTGACACGGTGAGGTCGCTGTGGATAGTGAATAACGCATGGCGGTATTTCGAGACGCGATTGTCACCGGCGGGAATGAAAAATTGGAGGAAGATTTTTGAAAATAAACTTGAGGTGAGTCGTGACCGATTAAAATTTCATGAAGGTTAGTATTTATTATGATTTTTACCTACTACGTGAGTCTTACTGCACAACATTACTATTTTCATGGGTGTCGTCAACTTATTTCTTCCGATTTCAAGAGAACCGCCATTGTTCGCGGTCGACATAAAAGAAGAGAGAAATTTTGGTGGTATTCCATGGGTAATCGGATAAAGAAATATTTGGCATAAAATTTAACAATACAGCGGCTGCACTGACAGCGGTGGTATAATTCTGAGCCAATCAGAAGCGAGATAAATGTTTAGCGGTAGTTCAAAGTTCAAAAATTGCCATTTATAAACTTTTAATTTAGAAAAGACGTAGATTAAGCTATTTTCTGCATTTTGGAACGTTCAAAGGCTGAGAATTGTCGAATATTGCTATCCTATGATTTTACAGTCCTATTTTTTACGATTTATTTTGGTACTCTGCCACAAACAGCATAGGTATTAAACCGTGCAAATGCAATGTCTCACTGTGATACCATATTTAAATTTCGTTAAGATTGTAGAGTGCGACACATAAATTAATAACCATACTTAGGTTTCAATGAATGAAATTGCCTTGAGAGTGTTAGTGTAGTAGAAGTATGCCTTGGTTCTGGATGATGTTTGCATCCTCTTTTAATGAATTCTTTCAATTGCAGAATGCCTCTTGAAACGTGAACTTTCGCCAACCTATCCAAGAGATGAGAGTTGAGTCTTCACGGAATGGATTGCAAAGCCCGTCCATGGATTATGGAAGAAATTGTTCGAACATGTGAGTAGAATACTTTTCAAGGTTTTCACCTCCTACTGGTCACATTTGTTTGTGCATGGAAATGAAATGAATCTATTATTTGATGAATAATGACTATATTGGTGGAATGGACGGTTTCATGTAGGCGAAGGAGCAACAAATTATATTTGTTGCAAATCAAAATGAGTTACAAGAAAGCGCCATTAGTATTCCTCTTTTAATGAATTTTTTTAATTGCAGGATGCCTCTTGAACCGTGAACTTTCGCCAACCTATCCAAGAGATGAGAGTTGAGTCTTCACGGAATGGATTGCAAAGCCCGTCCATGGATTATGGAAGAAATTGTTATAACATATGAGTAGATTACTTTTCCAAGGTTTGACCTCCAACTGCTCACACTAGTAACATTTTATCTTTAGTTTCCATTCCACCTGCAGTTAGGTCTCTCTTTGTTGTTAAAATTTTTTCAACCTCCTCTCTTTCCTCTATTTATTCTTCCTTCATTTTCAAACGAAGAAGTTTGCGAGAAAATTCGTGACATTTCAGCAGGAACTCTTTTCATCTTCCTTTCTGGACGATGTGTAAAAAATATCCTAGCACCTTCTACAGCCATCGTATGCCTATCTGTGCATTTCATGTCCAGTGTTTTCAGCCGCCAATGTGTTGCAAAGGCTCGAAGGTTTGCTTTGAATTATTTTCGGTGCACCTTTGAAAAGTTCTGCAGATTTCAATCATGCCTCACAGCGTAAACTGGCTAAATTTAATTATTGCTCGGTCACTTTTTCATGCATTCGCTTCTTCATCCTTTCCCATGCTTCAAGCATAGATTCCTGGAGCATAATATCAGCTCCTTCCTCTTGAACGATTCGTTGATTTCGACCGTTTTATTCTTGGTATATCATTCATGGTGTGTTCTGCTTCTTGGAAAATCTTTCAATGAAGAAAATTGAAGCATCTCTACTCCGCGAGCTGTTTCGAACACAGCTGTGTTTTTCCATCGTTAATAACATTTTCCATTCTTTTCTTCTAATGATTCCTTTTACTGTGGATCTTGTAACCTGCTTCAGTGCAAGGACGAATCCATCGAGGCTTTATTCTTTACTTTCACATCCTTGTTAACACCAGAATGGAGTTCATCCTTTATTCTGCTTAGTCGCATTCTAGATCTATACGATGGCTTTGAATCTAACAGACATTAATCTTATTTCAGGCTTGTAAGCTACCTCATCCTCGACTGATTGCCTTCATTCTTCCTCAGGGCAGAGACGAGGGTTTGATGGAGTTAAAGCACCAATCCTCGATCGGCACACAGCGCATTGCTGGTCTTTGGCAGATCATCTCCTTTCTGTCGATTGAGAAGAGTGAATTTTTGCAAGTGGACGAACGCTGAGGAAGAAGCATGATATTGAGAAAGCGAAGAGGTCCGTATGTGCACATATGTTCATAGCACTGATTTTACTTCAGCTTTGGTTTCCTGCAAATGTCTTTGGCACTGGCATGTTTCATTTGCTGTCAAGACCATTGCATTGTCCTTAATCCCTTGCATATCTTGCGGCTGACCTTCTTATTCTTTCAGAGATTCTTGTGATATCCCCCTTTAAAAAAGTTTCCCTGACCATTTCTACTCCAGATTATTCTCTTTGTCCTTCGAAGGCAAAACACCTCTATCAACATAGACTAGAGGATATTAAATAGGACCGGTGTAAAAGTGTAATTCACATTCCCACTACTCAGTATGAGTTCAAGTTGTTCCTACTCTGCAGGTATTAAATACCCCTGATCCTCTCTCTTCCAAAAGTAAAGTAATCAGTGCATTCTTTAATGTTGAAATATCCCTTTCCCTTCAGATGCGTGAAATAACTGCTGAGTAGATGATATCAGTCGAGGAGCTTCAGGACAGATCATTTGGCCAGATGCGGATGGAAACGTCGTCCAACATGGTCCACGAATGGGATCCTTTGCTTTGGAGTACCATGTAGTTGGGAAATATAATGCTATTGATTGTAATCTTGTTAGATAGTGAATAAAGCCTCTTGTGATATACATTCGCATTCATCTTTTACTACCTGCAAGCGAAAGATTACATTCAAGACAAAGGTCACAAACTTTAAACATCCGAGCTCATTACAATGGTTTGACGCGTAAGAGTAAGGGCGTTCGGTCACTAATTTGTGTGCTCGTACATCGGCGGCACGAGAGCCACGGGAATGCCAATCTTATGTGGAAAATGAATTATATTTTAATGTCTCTTATTTGAAAGTAGATAGGCGATAGATAATCGTTGTTCATACGGAGGTTCGTGATAGGAAGGAGGCGGGCAACTCATTCGCCGAGTAATTTTTAGAAACTAATGTTGTCTTCTGTTAATCAAAGTTAAACGATTGCATCGATGAATCAGCTCGGACGAGTGATCTCGGTCTCGCACAAGCAATTTCTCGAAGACTGATTACAAGTTCTCTTACGCGAATTGGGATCGTAAGACGCAGGCGAAATGCAGTGAAACATTGAACGTTAAATACCGCGTTTCATAATCGATCGTGAAGGATTGGTTCGGATTCGTTAAAAGGAAATTCATCCTCTGGTTTGAAGGATTTGTAAAACAATACTTCTCCAAAGGCTGGCCCGAAACTGCACGCTTTCGAAGCATTTAGTTGAAGCATAAAATCCTTCAAATGCCCTCCTGAAATTGGGCACTACTTTTCATTTCATTCATTCGTTCCTCTCCGTTCTTTACCCTTCCATCGCGCGAGCATTCCCCTGTATTCATTGCATTCTTTGGAGTCGTTCTTTCCATATGGGTTCGTTCCCTTCGCAGATACCGAAAATTCGAGTTGAACAGTAACCTGGCGATGAATGAAAATCGTTCCATCTCTTGTCTCTTCGAAGAAACGAACTTGACGGAGTCTTTAGCATAAAGATCGCAAAAGGTTGAATTCGATACGTAAACCACGGAAGCTCGAATGAGGAGAAACGGATGTAGTTCGACAGAGTTCGTCATAGGGAAAATTGTCTAAGCCGTAATCCGACAGAGGGCTCCTATCAACCCGTCTCCGGGCCCGTCTCACTCGGCGGTCGTTGCCTGCGAGAAACGTTTGTGACCAGTGAATCGAGTGGATTACGCGATTTCGTATCAATCCTAAGGCTTAAAAGTTTGAACGATTCCCCACGGAAGATGCGATCGTGATCGTATAGCGGTTTTCTGTGGACAAAGAAGGCCGATTAGACACGGCAGCATCGCAAAGGAAGGCGAGGCGGAAGGGAAATGCTTTGGGTGAAGGTCCGAGACGAATTCGAAGGTAAGTCCCATCGGAAATATTTCCGTACGCTCTTTGCCTGCGATGACAAGAATGTGTCTCCCGAACTTCACTTCCCGATTGCTTGGGAGCGAGGGGTACCTGGATTCCGATCCCTCGCCACGGTACATAACTCGGTCACTGTAAGCAAGAGGAGATGATGACAATAATATTATTGCACGATAGCTCTCAGCCGTAACGTGCATGTGGTCTCGTAACGTATCGTGGCAATGCGAACTTTATTGAGTTTCGGAAGCCGTTTCTTTGGTTTCGGGCTCGTAACAGCTCGGGCGTAGCATCACGGCTTATTCGAGGATGGATTTATCCTCAATAGAGTGCATTGAAATAGAAAAAAGAGGAAATTGATGACTGGCGAAGGGGAGGATGTTGACACGGTGAGGTCGCTGTGGATAGTGAATAACGCATGGCGGTATTTCGAGACGCGATTGTCACCGGCGGGAATGAAAAATTGGAGGAAGATTTTTGAAAATAAACTTGAGGTGAGTCGTGACCGATTAAAATTTCATGAAGGTTAGTATTTATTATGATTTTTACCTACTACGTGAGTCTTACTGCACAACATTACTATTTTCATGGGTGTCGTCAACTTATTTCTTCCGATTTCAAGAGAACCGCCATTGTTCGCGGTCGACATAAAAGAAGAGAGAAATTTTGGTGGTATTCCATGGGTAATCGGATAAAGAAATATTTGGCATAAAATTTAACAATACAGCGGCTGCACTGACAGCGGTGGTATAATTCTGAGCCAATCAGAAGCGAGATAAATGTTTAGCGGTAGTTCAAAGTTCAAAAATTGCCATTTATAAACTTTTAATTTAGAAAAGACGTAGATTAAGCTATTTTCTGCATTTTGGAACGTTCAAAGGCTGAGAATTGTCGAATATTGCTATCCTATGATTTTACAGTCCTATTTTTTACGATTTATTTTGGTACTCTGCCACAAACAGCATAGGTATTAAACCGTGCAAATGCAATGTCTCACTGTGATACCATATTTAAATTTCGTTAAGATTGTAGAGTGCGACACATAAATTAATAACCATACTTAGGTTTCAATGAATGAAATTGCCTTGAGAGTGTTAGTGTAGTAGAAGTATGCCTTGGTTCTGGATGATGTTTGCATCCTCTTTTAATGAATTCTTTCAATTGCAGAATGCCTCTTGAAACGTGAACTTTCGCCAACCTATCCAAGAGATGAGAGTTGAGTCTTCACGGAATGGATTGCAAAGCCCGTCCATGGATTATGGAAGAAATTGTTCGAACATGTGAGTAGAATACTTTTCAAGGTTTTCACCTCCTACTGGTCACATTTGTTTGTGCATGGAAATGAAATGAATCTATTATTTGATGAATAATGACTATATTGGTGGAATGGACGGTTTCATGTAGGCGAAGGAGCAACAAATTATATTTGTTGCAAATCAAAATGAGTTACAAGAAAGCGCCATTAGTATTCCTCTTTTAATGAATTTTTTTAATTGCAGGATGCCTCTTGAACCGTGAACTTTCGCCAACCTATCCAAGAGATGAGAGTTGAGTCTTCACGGAATGGATTGCAAAGCCCGTCCATGGATTATGGAAGAAATTGTTATAACATGTGAGTAGATTACTTTTCCAAGGTTTGACCTCCAACTGCTCACACTAGTAACATTTTATCTTTAGTTTCCATTCCACCTGCAGTTAGGTCTCTCTTTGTTGTTAAAATTTTTTCAACCTCCTCTCTTTCCTCTATTTATTCTTCCTTCATTTTCAAACGAAGAAGTTTGCGAGAAAATTCGTGACATTTCAGCAGGAACTCTTTTCATCTTCCTTTCTGGACGATGTGTAAAAAATATCCTAGCACCTTCTACAGCCATCGTATGCCTATCTGTGCATTTCATGTCCAGTGTTTTCAGCCGCCAATGTGTTGCAAAGGCTCGAAGGTTTGCTTTGAATTATTTTCGGTGCACCTTTGAAAAGTTCTGCAGATTTCAATCATGCCTCACAGCGTAAACTGGCTAAATTTAATTATTGCTCGGTCACTTTTTCATGCATTCGCTTCTTCATCCTTTCCCATGCTTCAAGCATAGATTCCTGGAGCATAATATCAGCTCCTTCCTCTTGAACGATTCGTTGATTTCGACCGTTTTATTCTTGGTATATCATTCATGGTGTGTTCTGCTTCTTGGAAAATCTTTCAATGAAGAAAATTGAAGCATCTCTACTCCGCGAGCTGTTTCGAACACAGCTGTGTTTTTCCATCGTTAATAACATTTTCCATTCTTTTCTTCTAATGATTCCTTTTACTGTGGATCTTGTAACCTGCTTCAGTGCAAGGACGAATCCATCGAGGCTTTATTCTTTACTTTCACATCCTTGTTAACACCAGAATGGAGTTCATCCTTTATTCTGCTTAGTCGCATTCTAGATCTATACGATGGCTTTGAATCTAACAGACATTAATCTTATTTCAGGCTTGTAAGCTACCTCATCCTCGACTGATTGCCTTCATTCTTCCTCAGGGCAGAGACGAGGGTTTGATGGAGTTAAAGCACCAATCCTCGATCGGCACACAGCGCATTGCTGGTCTTTGGCAGATCATCTCCTTTCTGTCGATTGAGAAGAGTGAATTTTTGCAAGTGGACGAACGCTGAGGAAGAAGCATGATATTGAGAAAGCGAAGAGGTCCGTATGTGCACATATGTTCATAGCACTGATTTTACTTCAGCTTTGGTTTCCTGCAAATGTCTTTGGCACTGGCATGTTTCATTTGCTGTCAAGACCATTGCATTGTCCTTAATCCCTTGCATATCTTGCGGCTGACCTTCTTATTCTTTCAGAGATTCTTGTGATATCCCCCTTTAAAAAAGTTTCCCTGACCATTTCTACTCCAGATTATTCTCTTTGTCCTTCGAAGGCAAAACACCTCTATCAACATAGACTAGAGGATATTAAATAGGACCGGTGTAAAAGTGTAATTCACATTCCCACTACTCAGTATGAGTTCAAGTTGTTCCTACTCTGCAGGTATTAAATACCCCTGATCCTCTCTCTTCCAAAAGTAAAGTAATCAGTGCATTCTTTAATGTTGAAATATCCCTTTCCCTTCAGATGCGTGAAATAACTGCTGAGTAGATGATATCAGTCGAGGAGCTTCAGGACAGATCATTTGGCCAGATGCGGATGGAAACGTCGTCCAACATGGTCCACGAATGGGATCCTTTGCTTTGGAGTACCATGTAGTTGGGAAATATAATGCTATTGATTGTAATCTTGTTAGATAGTGAATAAAGCCTCTTGTGATATACATTCGCATTCATCTTTTACTACCTGCAAGCGAAAGATTACATTCAAGACAAAGGTCACAAACTTTAAACATCCGAGCTCATTACAATGGTTTGACGCGTAAGAGTAAGGGCGTTCGGTCACTAATTTGTGTGCTCGTACATCGGCGGCACGAGAGCCACGGGAATGCCAATCTTATGTGGAAAATGAATTATATTTTAATGTCTCTTATTTGAAAGTAGATAGGCGATAGATAATCGTTGTTCATACGGAGGTTCGTGATAGGAAGGAGGCGGGCAACTCATTCGCCGAGTAATTTTTAGAAACTAATGTTGTCTTCTGTTAATCAAAGTTAAACGATTGCATCGATGAATCAGCTCGGACGAGTGATCTCGGTCTCGCACAAGCAATTTCTCGAAGACTGATTACAAGTTCTCTTACGCGAATTGGGATCGTAAGACGCAGGCGAAATGCAGTGAAACATTGAACGTTAAATACCGCGTTTCATAATCGATCGTGAAGGATTGGTTCGGATTCGTTAAAAGGAAATTCATCCTCTGGTTTGAAGGATTTGTAAAACAATACTTCTCCAAAGGCTGGCCCGAAACTGCACGCTTTCGAAGCATTTAGTTGAAGCATAAAATCCTTCAAATGCCCTCCTGAAATTGGGCACTACTTTTCATTTCATTCATTCGTTCCTCTCCGTTCTTTACCCTTCCATCGCGCGAGCATTCCCCTGTATTCATTGCATTCTTTGGAGTCGTTCTTTCCATATGGGTTCGTTCCCTTCGCAGATACCGAAAATTCGAGTTGAACAGTAACCTGGCGATGAATGAAAATCGTTCCATCTCTTGTCTCTTCGAAGAAACGAACTTGACGGAGTCTTTAGCATAAAGATCGCAAAAGGTTGAATTCGATACGTAAACCACGGAAGCTCGAATGAGGAGAAACGGATGTAGTTCGACAGAGTTCGTCATAGGGAAAATTGTCTAAGCCGTAATCCGACAGAGGGCTCCTATCAACCCGTCTCCGGGCCCGTCTCACTCGGCGGTCGTTGCCTGCGAGAAACGTTTGTGACCAGTGAATCGAGTGGATTACGCGATTTCGTATCAATCCTAAGGCTTAAAAGTTTGAACGATTCCCCACGGAAGATGCGATCGTGATCGTATAGCGGTTTTCTGTGGACAAAGAAGGCCGATTAGACACGGCAGCATCGCAAAGGAAGGCGAGGCGGAAGGGAAATGCTTTGGGTGAAGGTCCGAGACGAATTCGAAGGTAAGTCCCATCGGAAATATTTCCGTACGCTCTTTGCCTGCGATGACAAGAATGTGTCTCCCGAACTTCACTTCCCGATTGCTTGGGAGCGAGGGGTACCTGGATTCCGATCCCTCGCCACGGTACATAACTCGGTCACTGTAAGCAAGAGGAGATGATGACAATAATATTATTGCACGATAGCTCTCAGCCGTAACGTGCATGTGGTCTCGTAACGTATCGTGGCAATGCGAACTTTATTGAGTTTCGGAAGCCGTTTCTTTGGTTTCGGGCTCGTAACAGCTCGGGCGTAGCATCACGGCTTATTCGAGGATGGATTTATCCTCAATAGAGTGCATTGAAATAGAAAAAAGAGGAAATTGATGACTGGCGAAGGGGAGGATGTTGACACGGTGAGGTCGCTGTGGATAGTGAATAACGCATGGCGGTATTTCGAGACGCGATTGTCACCGGCGGGAATGAAAAATTGGAGGAAGATTTTTGAAAATAAACTTGAGGTGAGTCGTGACCGATTAAAATTTCATGAAGGTTAGTATTTATTATGATTTTTACCTACTACGTGAGTCTTACTGCACAACATTACTATTTTCATGGGTGTCGTCAACTTATTTCTTCCGATTTCAAGAGAACCACCATTGTTCGCGGTCGACATAAAAGAAGAGAGAAATTTTGGTGGTATTCCATGGGTAATCGGATAAAGAAATATTTGGCATAAAATTTAACAATACAGCGGCTGCACTGACAGCGGTGGTATAATTCTGAGCCAATCAGAAGCGAGATAAATGTTTAGCGGTAGTTCAAAGTTCAAAAATTGCCATTTATAAACTTTTAATTTAGAAAAGACGTAGATTAAGCTATTTTCTGCATTTTGGAACGTTCAAAGGCTGAGAATTGTCGAATATTGCTATCCTATGATTTTACAGTCCTATTTTTTACGATTTATTTTGGTACTGTGCCACAAACAGCATAGGTATTAAACCGTGCAAATGCAATGTCTCACTGTGATACCATATTTAAATTTCGTTAAGATTGTAGAGTGCGACACATAAATTAATAACCATACTTAGGTTTCAATGAATGAAATTGCCTTGAGAGTGTTAGTGTAGTAGAAGTATGCCTTGGCTCTGGATGATGTTTGCATCCTCTTTTAATGAATTCTTTCAATTGCAGAATGCCTCTTGAAACGTGAACTTTCGCCAACCTATCCAAGAGATGAGAGTTGAGTCTTCACGGAATGGATTGCAAAGCCCGTCCATGGATTATGGAAGAAATTGTTCGAACATGTGAGTAGAATACTTTTCAAGGTTTTCACCTCCTACTGGTCACATTTGTTTGTGCATGGAAATGAAATGAATCTATTATTTGATGAATAATGACTATATTGGTGGAATGGACGGTTTCATGTAGGCGAAGGAGCAACAAATTATATTTGTTGCAAATCAAAATGAGTTACAAGAAAGCGCCATTAGTATTCCTCTTTTAATGAATTTTTTTAATTGCAGGATGCCTCTTGAACCGTGAACTTTCGCCAACCTATCCAAGAGATGAGAGTTGAGTCTTCACGGAATGGATTGCAAAGCCCGTCCATGGATTATGGAAGAAATTGTTATAACATGTGAGTAGATTACTTTTCCAAGGTTTGACCTCCAACTGCTCACACTAGTAACATTTTATCTTTAGTTTCCATTCCACCTGCAGTTAGGTCTCTCTTTGTTGTTAAAATTTTTTCAACCTCCTCTCTTTCCTCTATTTATTCTTCCTTCATTTTCAAACGAAGAAGTTTGCGAGAAAATTCGTGACATTTCAGCAGGAACTCTTTTCATCTTCCTTTCTGGACGATGTGTAAAAAATATCCTAGCACCTTCTACAGCCATCGTATGCCTATCTGTGCATTTCATGTCCAGTGTTTTCAGCCGCCAATGTGTTGCAAAGGCTCGAAGATTTGCTTTGAATTATTTCGGTGCACCTTTGAAAAGTTCTGCAGATTTCAATCATGCCTCACAGCGTAAACTGGCTAAATTTAATTATTGCTCGGTCACTTTTTCATGCATTCGCTTCTTCATCCTTTCCCATGCTTCAAGCATAGATTCCTGGAGCATAATATCAGCTCCTTCCTCTTGAACGATTCGTTGATTTCGACCGTTTTATTCTTGGTATATCATTCATGGTGTGTTCTGCTTCTTGGAAAATCTTTCAATGAAGAAAATTGAAGCATCTCTACTCCGCGAGCTGTTTCGAACACAGCTGTGTTTTTCCATCGTTAATAACATTTTCCATTCTTTTCTTCTAATGATTCCTTTTACTGTGGATCTTGTAACCTGCTTCAGTGCAAGGACGAATCCATCGAGGCTTTACTCTTTACTTTCACATCCTTGTTAACACCAGAATGGAGTTCATCCTTTATTCTGCTTAGTCGCATTCTAGATCTATACGATGGCTTTGAATGTAACAGACATTAATCTTATTTCAGGCTTGTAAGCTACCTCATCCTCGACTGATTGCCTTCATTCTTCCTCAGGGCAGAGACGAGGGTTTGATGGAGTTAAAGCACCAATCCTCGATCGGCACACAGCGCATTGCTGGTCTTTGGCAGATCATCTCCTTTCTGTCGATTGAGAAGAGTGAATTTTTGCAAGTGGACGAACGCTGAGGAAGAAGCATGATATTGAGAAAGCGAAGAGGTCCGTATGTGCACATATGTTCATAGCACTGATTTTACTTCAGCTTTGGTTTCCTGCAAATGTCTTTGGCACTGGCATGTTTCATTTGCTGTCAAGACCATTGCATTGTCCTTAATCCCTTGCATATCTTGCGGCTGACCTTCTTATTCTTTCAGAGATTCTTGTGATATCCCCCTTTAAAAAAGTTTCCCTGACCATTTCTACTCCAGATTATTCTCTTTGTCCTTCGAAGGCAAAACACCTCTATCAACATAGACTAGAGGATATTAAATAGGACCGGTGTAAAAGTGTAATTCACATTCCCACTACTCAGTATGAGTTCAAGTTGTTCCTACTCTGCAGGTATTAAATACCCCTGATCCTCTCTCTTCCAAAAGTAAAGTAATCAGTGCATTCTTTAATGTTGAAATATCCCTTTCCCTTCAGATGCGTGAAATAACTGCTGAGTAGATGATATCAGTCGAGGAGCTTCAGGACAGATCATTTGGCCAGATGCGGATGGAAACGTCGTCCAACATGGTCCACGAATGGGATCCTTTGCTTTGGAGTACCATGTAGTTGGGAAATATAATGCTATTGATTGTAATCTTGTTAGATAGTGAATAAAGCCTCTTGTGATATACATTCGCATTCATCTTTTACTACCTGCAAGCGAAAGATTACATTCAAGACAAAGGTCACAAACTTTAAACATCCGAGCTCATTACAATGGTTTGACGCGTAAGAGTAAGGGCGTTCGGTCACTAATTTGTGTGCTCGTACATCGGCGGCACGAGAGCCACGGGAATGCCAATCTTATGTGGAAAATGAATTATATTTTAATGTCTCTTATTTGAAAGTAGATAGGCGATAGATAATCGTTGTTCATACGGAGGTTCGTGATAGGAAGGAGGCGGGCAACTCATTCGCCGAGTAATTTTTAGAAACTAATGTTGTCTTCTGTTAATCAAAGTTAAACGATTGCATCGATGAATCAGCTCGGACGAGTGATCTCGGTCTCGCACAAGCAATTTCTCGAAGACTGATTACAAGTTCTCTTACGCGAATTGGGATCGTAAGACGCAGGCGAAATGCAGTGAAACATTGAACGTTAAATACCGCGTTTCATAATCGATCGTGAAGGATTGGTTCGGATTCGTTAAAAGGAAATTCATCCTCTGGTTTGAAGGATTTGTAAAACAATACTTCTCCAAAGGCTGGCCCGAAACTGCACGCTTTCGAAGCATTTAGTTGAAGCATAAAATCCTTCAAATGCCCTCCTGAAATTGGGCACTACTTTTCATTTCATTCATTCGTTCCTCTCCGTTCTTTACCCTTCCATCGCGCGAGCATTCCCCTGTATTCATTGCATTCTTTGGAGTCGTTCTTTCCATATGGGTTCGTTCCCTTCGCAGATACCGAAAATTCGAGTTGAACAGTAACCTGGCGATGAATGAAAATCGTTCCATCTCTTGTCTCTTCGAAGAAACGAACTTGACGGAGTCTTTAGCATAAAGATCGCAAAAGGTTGAATTCGATACGTAAACCACGGAAGCTCGAATGAGGAGAAACGGATGTAGTTCGACAGAGTTCGTCATAGGGAAAATTGTCTAAGCCGTAATCCGACAGAGGGCTCCTATCAACCCGTCTCCGGGCCCGTCTCACTCGGCGGTCGTTGCCTGCGAGAAACGTTTGTGACCAGTGAATCGAGTGGATTACGCGATTTCGTATCAATCCTAAGGCTTAAAAGTTTGAACGATTCCCCACGGAAGATGCGATCGTGATCGTATAGCGGTTTTCTGTGGACAAAGAAGGCCGATTAGACACGGCAGCATCGCAAAGGAAGGCGAGGCGGAAGGGAAATGCTTTGGGTGAAGGTCCGAGACGAATTCGAAGGTAAGTCCCATCGGAAATATTTCCGTACGCTCTTTGCCTGCGATGACAAGAATGTGTCTCCCGAACTTCACTTCCCGATTGCTTGGGAGCGAGGGGTACCTGGATTCCGATCCCTCGCCACGGTACATAACTCGGTCACTGTAAGCAAGAGGAGATGATGACAATAATATTATTGCACGATAGCTCTCAGCCGTAACGTGCATGTGGTCTCGTAACGTATCGTGGCAATGCGAACTTTATTGAGTTTCGGAAGCCGTTTCTTTGGTTTCGGGCTCGTAACAGCTCGGGCGTAGCATCACGGCTTATTCGAGGATGGATTTATCCTCAATAGAGTGCATTGAAATAGAAAAAAGAGGAAATTGATGACTGGCGAAGGGGAGGATGTTGACACGGTGAGGTCGCTGTGGATAGTGAATAACGCATGGCGGTATTTCGAGACGCGATTGTCACCGGCGGGAATGAAAAATTGGAGGAAGATTTTTGAAAATAAACTTGAGGTGAGTCGTGACCGATTAAAATTTCATGAAGGTTAGTATTTATTATGATTTTTACCTACTACGTGAGTCTTACTGCACAACATTACTATTTTCATGGGTGTCGTCAACTTATTTCTTCCGATTTCAAGAGAACCGCCATTGTTCGCGGTCGACATAAAAGAAGAGAGAAATTTTGGTGGTATTCCATGGGTAATCGGATAAAGAAATATTTGGCATAAAATTTAACAATACAGCGGCTGCACTGACAGCGGTGGTATAATTCTGAGCCAATCAGAAGCGAGATAAATGTTTAGCGGTAGTTCAAAGTTCAAAAATTGCCATTTATAAACTTTTAATTTAGAAAAGACGTAGATTAAGCTATTTTCTGCATTTTGGAACGTTCAAAGGCTGAGAATTGTCGAATATTGCTATCCTATGATTTTACAGTCCTATTTTTTACGATTTATTTTGGTACTCTGCCACAAACAGCATAGGTATTAAACCTTGCAAATGCAATGTCTCACTGTGATACCATATTTAAATTTCGTTAAGATTGTAGAGTGCGACACATAAATTAATAACCATACTTAGGTTTCAATGAATGAAATTGCCTTGAGAGTGTTAGTGTAGTAGAAGTATGCCTTGGTTCTGGATGATGTTTGCATCCTCTTTTAATGAATTCTTTCAATTGCAGAATGCCTCTTGAACCGTGAACTTTCGCCAACCTATCCAAGAGATGAGAGTTGAGTCTTCACGGAATGGATTGCAAAGCCCGTCCATGGATTATGGAAGAAATTGTTATAACATGTGAGTAGATTACTTTTCAAGGTTTTCACCTCCTACTGGTCACATTTGTTTGTGCATGGAAATGAAATGAATCTATTATTTGATGAATAATGACTATATTGGTGGAATGGACGGTTTCATGTAGGCGAAGGAGCAACAAATTATATTTGTTGCAAATCAAAATGAGTTACAAGAAAGCGCCATTAGTATTCCTCTTTTAATGAATTCTTTCAATTGCAGAATGCCTCTTGAACCGTGAACTTTCGCCAACCTATCCAAGAGATGAGAGTTGAGTCTTCACGGAATGGATTGCAAAGCCCGTCCATGGATTATGGAAGAAATTGTTATAACATGTGAGTAGATTACTTTTCCAAGGTTTGACCTCCAACTGCTCACACTAGTAACATTTTATCTTTAGTTTCCATTCCACCTGCAGTTAGGTCTCTCTTTGTTGTTAAAATTTTTTCAACCTCCTCTCTTTCCTCTATTTATTCTTCCTTCATTTTCAAACGAAGAAGTTTGCGAGAAAATTCGTGACATTTCAGCAGGAACTCTTTTCATCTTCCTTTCTGGACGATGTGTAAAAAATATCCTAGCACCTTCTACAGCCATCGTATGCCTATCTGTGCATTTCATGTCCAGTGTTTTCAGCCGCCAATGTGTTGCAAAGGCTCGAAGGTTTGCTTTGAATTATTTTCGGTGCACCTTTGAAAAGTTCTGCAGATTTCAATCATGCCTCACGGCGTAAACTGGCTAAATTTAATTATTGCTCGGTCACTTTTTCATGCATTCGCTTCTTCATCCTTTCCCATGCTTCAAGCATAGATTCCTGGAGCATAATATCAGCTCCTTCCTCTTGAACGATTCGTTGATTTCGACCGTTTTATTCTTGGTATATCATTCATGGTGTGTTCTGCTTCTTGGAAAATCTTTCAATGAAGAAAATTGAAGCATCTCTACTCCGCGAGCTGTTTCGAACACAGCTGTGTTTTTCCATCGTTAATAACATTTTCCATTCTTTTCTTCTAATGATTCCTTTTACTGTGGATCTTGTAACCTGCTTCAGTGCAAGGACGAATCCATCGAGGCTTTACTCTTTACTTTCACATCCTTGTTAACACCAGAATGGAGTTCATCCTTTATTCTGCTTAGTCGCATTCTAGATCTATACGATGGCTTTGAATGTAACAGACATTAATCTTATTTCAGGCTTGTAAGCTACCTCATCCTCGACTGATTGCCTTCATTCTTCCTCAGGGCAGAGACGAGGGTTTGATGGAGTTAAAGCACCAATCCTCGATCGGCACACAGCGCATTGCTGGTCTTTGGCAGATCATCTCCTTTCTGTCGATTGAGAAGAGTGAATTTTTGCAAGTGGACGAACGCTGAGGAAGAAGCATGATATTGAGAAAGCGAAGAGGTCCGTATGTGCACATATGTTCATAGCACTGATTTTACTTCAGCTTTGGTTTCCTGCAAATGTCTTTGGCACTGGCATGTTTCATTTGCTGTCAAGACCATTGCATTGTCCTTAATCCCTTGCATATCTTGCGGCTGACCTTCTTATTCTTTCAGAGATTCTTGTGATATCCCCCTTTAAAAAAGTTTCCCTGACCATTTCTACTCCAGATTATTCTCTTTGTCCTTCGAAGGCAAAACACCTCTATCAACATAGACTAGAGGATATTAAATAGGACCGGTGTAAAAGTGTAATTCACATTCCCACTACTCAGTATGAGTTCAAGTTGTTCCTACTCTGCAGGTATTAAATACCCCTGATCCTCTCTCTTCCAAAAGTAAAGTAATCAGTGCATTCTTTAATGTTGAAATATCCCTTTCCCTTCAGATGCGTGAAATAACTGCTGAGTAGATGATATCAGTCGAGGAGCTTCAGGACAGATCATTTGGCCAGATGCGGATGGAAACGTCGTCCAACATGGTCCACGAATGGGATCCTTTGCTTTGGAGTACCATGTAGTTGGGAAATATAATGCTATTGATTGTAATCTTGTTAGATAGTGAATAAAGCCTCTTGTGATATACATTCGCATTCATCTTTTACTACCTGCAAGCGAAAGATTACATTCAAGACAAAGGTCACAAACTTTAAACATCCGAGCTCATTACAATGGTTTGACGCGTAAGAGTAAGGGCGTTCGGTCACTAATTTGTGTGCTCGTACATCGGCGGCACGAGAGCCACGGGAATGCCAATCTTATGTGGAAAATGAATTATATTTTAATGTCTCTTATTTGAAAGTAGATAGGCGATAGATAATCGTTGTCCATACGGAGGTTCGTGATAGGAAGGAGGCGGGCAACTCATTCGCCGAGTAATTTTTAGAAACTAATGTTGTCTTCTGTTAATCAAAGTTAAACGATTGCATCGATGAATCAGCTCGGACGAGTGATCTCGGTCTCGCACAAGCAATTTCTCGAAGACTGATTACAAGTTCTCTTACGCGAATTGGGATCGTAAGACGCAGGCGAAATGCAGTGAAACATTGAACGTTAAATACCGCGTTTCATAATCGATCGTGAAGGATTGGTTCGGATTCGTTAAAAGGAAATTCATCCTCTGGTTTGAAGGATTTGTAAAACAATACTTCTCCAAAGGCTGGCCCGAAACTGCACGCTTTCGAAGCATTTAGTTGAAGCATAAAATCCTTCAAATGCCCTCCTGAAATTGGGCACTACTTTTCATTTCATTCATTCGTTCCTCTCCGTTCTTTACCCTTCCATCGCGCGAGCATTCCCCTGTATTCATTGCATTCTTTGGAGTCGTTCTTTCCATATGGGTTCGTTCCCTTCGCAGATACCGAAAATTCGAGTTGAACAGTAACCTGGCGATGAACGAAAATCGTTCCATCTCTTGTCTCTTCGAAGAAACGAACTTGACGGAGTCTTTAGCATAAAGATCGCAAAAGGTTGAATTCGATACGTAAACCACGGAAGCTCGAATGAGGAGAAACGGATGTAGTTCGACAGAGTTCGTCATAGGGAAAATTGTCTAAGCCGTAATCCGACAGAGGGCTCCTATCAACCCGTCTCCGGGCCCGTCTCACTCGGCGGTCGTTGCCTGCGAGAAACGTTTGTGACCAGTGAATCGAGTGGATTACGCGATTTCGTATCAATCCTAAGGCTTAAAAGTTTGAACGATTCCCCACGGAAGATGCGATCGTGATCGTATAGCGGTTTTCTGTGGACAAAGAAGGCCGATTAGACACGGCAGCATCGCAAAGGAAGGCGAGGCGGAAGGGAAATGCTTTGGGTGAAGGTCCGAGACGAATTCGAAGGTAAGTCCCATCGGAAATATTTCCGTACGCTCTTTGCCTGCGATGACAAGAATGTGTCTCCCGAACTTCACTTCCCGATTGCTTGGGAGCGAGGGGTACCTGGATTCCGATCCCTCGCCACGGTACATAACTCGGTCACTGTAAGCAAGAGGAGATGATGACAATAATATTATTGCACGATAGCTCTCAGCCGTAACGTGCATGTGGTCTCGTAACGTATCGTGGCAATGCGAACTTTATTGAGTTTCGGAAGCCGTTTCTTTGGTTTCGGGCTCGTAACAGCTCGGGCGTAGCATCACGGCTTATTCGAGGATGGATTTATCCTCAATAGAGTGCATTGAAATAGAAAAAAGAGGAAATTGATGACTGGCGAAGGGGAGGATGTTGACACGGTGAGGTCGCTGTGGATAGTGAATAACGCATGGCGGTATTTCGAGACGCGATTGTCACCGGCGGGAATGAAAAATTGGAGGAAGATTTTTGAAAATAAACTTGAGGTGAGTCGTGACCGATTAAAATTTCATGAAGGTTAGTATTTATTATGATTTTTACCTACTACGTGAGTCTTACTGCACAACATTACTATTTTCATGGGTGTCGTCAACTTATTTCTTCCGATTTCAAGAGAACCGCCATTGTTCGCGGTCGACATAAAAGAAGAGAGAAATTTTGGTGGTATTCCATGGGTAATCGGATAAAGAAATATTTGGCATAAAATTTAACAATACAGCGGCTGCACTGACAGCGGTGGTATAATTCTGAGCCAATCAGAAGCGAGATAAATGTTTAGCGGTAGTTCAAAGTTCAAAAATTGCCATTTATAAACTTTTAATTTAGAAAAGACGTAGATTAAGCTATTTTCTGCATTTTGGAACGTTCAAAGGCTGAGAATTGTCGAATATTGCTATCCTATGATTTTACAGTCCTATTTTTTACGATTTATTTTGGTACTCTGCCACAAACAGCATAGGTATTAAACCGTGCAAATGCAATGTCTCACTGTGATACCATATTTAAATTTCGTTAAGATTGTAGAGTGCGACACATAAATTAATAACCATACTTAGGTTTCAATGAATGAAATTGCCTTGAGAGTGTTAGTGTAGTAGAAGTATGCCTTGGTTCTGGATGATGTTTGCATCCTCTTTTAATGAATTCTTTCAATTGCAGAATGCCTCTTGAACCGTGAACTTTCGCCAACCTATCCAAGAGATGAGAGTTGAGTCTTCACGGAATGGATTGCAAAGCCCGTCCATGGATTATGGAAGAAATTGTTATAACATGTGAGTAGATTACTTTTCCAAGGTTTGACCTCCAACTGCTCACACTAGTAACATTTTATCTTTAGTTTCCATTCCACCTGCAGTTAGGTCTCTCTTTGTTGTTAAAATTTTTTCAACCTCCTCTCTTTCCTCTATTTATTCTTCCTTCATTTTCAAACGAAGAAGTTTGCGAGAAAATTCGTGACATTTCAGCAGGAACTCTTTTCATCTTCCTTTCTGGACGATGTGTAAAAAATATCCTAGCACCTTCTACAGCCATCGTATGCCTATCTGTGCATTTCATGTCCAGTGTTTTCAGCCGCCAATGTGTTGCAAAGGCTCGAAGGTTTGCTTTGAATTATTTTCGGTGCACCTTTGAAAAGTTCTGCAGATTTCAATCATGCCTCACGGCGTAAACTGGCTAAATTTAATTATTGCTCGGTCACTTTTTCATGCATTCGCTTCTTCATCCTTTCCCATGCTTCAAGCATAGATTCCTGGAGCATAATATCAGCTCCTTCCTCTTGAACGATTCGTTGATTTCGACCGTTTTATTCTTGGTATATCATTCATGGTGTGTTCTGCTTCTTGGAAAATCTTTCAATGAAGAAAATTGAAGCATCTCTACTCCGCGAGCTGTTTCGAACACAGCTGTGTTTTTCCATCGTTAATAACATTTTCCATTCTTTTCTTCTAATGATTCCTTTTACTGTGGATCTTGTAACCTGCTTCAGTGCAAGGACGAATCCATCGAGGCTTTACTCTTTACTTTCACATCCTTGTTAACACCAGAATGGAGTTCATCCTTTATTCTGCTTAGTCGCATTCTAGATCTATACGATGGCTTTGAATGTAACAGACATTAATCTTATTTCAGGCTTGTAAGCTACCTCATCCTCGACTGATTGCCTTCATTCTTCCTCAGGGCAGAGACGAGGGTTTGATGGAGTTAAAGCACCAATCCTCGATCGGCACACAGCGCATTGCTGGTCTTTGGCAGATCATCTCCTTTCTGTCGATTGAGAAGAGTGAATTTTTGCAAGTGGACGAACGCTGAGGAAGAAGCATGATATTGAGAAAGCGAAGAGGTCCGTATGTGCACATATGTTCATAGCACTGATTTTACTTCAGCTTTGGTTTCCTGCAAATGTCTTTGGCACTGGCATGTTTCATTTGCTGTCAAGACCATTGCATTGTCCTTAATCCCTTGCATATCTTGCGGCTGACCTTCTTATTCTTTCAGAGATTCTTGTGATATCCCCCTTTAAAAAAGTTTCCCTGACCATTTCTACTCCAGATTATTCTCTTTGTCCTTCGAAGGCAAAACACCTCTATCAACATAGACTAGAGGATATTAAATAGGACCGGTGTAAAAGTGTAATTCACATTCCCACTACTCAGTATGAGTTCAAGTTGTTCCTACTCTGCAGGTATTAAATACCCCTGATCCTCTCTCTTCCAAAAGTAAAGTAATCAGTGCATTCTTTAATGTTGAAATATCCCTTTCCCTTCAGATGCGTGAAATAACTGCTGAGTAGATGATATCAGTCGAGGAGCTTCAGGACAGATCATTTGGCCAGATGCGGATGGAAACGTCGTCCAACATGGTCCACGAATGGGATCCTTTGCTTTGGAGTACCATGTAGTTGGGAAATATAATGCTATTGATTGTAATCTTGTTAGATAGTGAATAAAGCCTCTTGTGATATACATTCGCATTCATCTTTTACTACCTGCAAGCGAAAGATTACATTCAAGACAAAGGTCACAAACTTTAAACATCCGAGCTCATTACAATGGTTTGACGCGTAAGAGTAAGGGCGTTCGGTCACTAATTTGTGTGCTCGTACATCGGCGGCACGAGAGCCACGGGAATGCCAATCTTATGTGGAAAATGAATTATATTTTAATGTCTCTTATTTGAAAGTAGATAGGCGATAGATAATCGTTGTTCATACGGAGGTTCGTGATAGGAAGGAGGCGGGCAACTCATTCGCCGAGTAATTTTTAGAAACTAATGTTGTCTTCTGTTAATCAAAGTTAAACGATTGCATCGATGAATCAGCTCGGACGAGTGATCTCGGTCTCGCACAAGCAATTTCTCGAAGACTGATTACAAGTTCTCTTACGCGAATTGGGATCGTAAGACGCAGGCGAAATGCAGTGAAACATTGAACGTTAAATACCGCGTTTCATAATCGATCGTGAAGGATTGGTTCGGATTCGTTAAAAGGAAATTCATCCTCTGGTTTGAAGGATTTGTAAAACAATACTTCTCCAAAGGCTGGCCCGAAACTGCACGCTTTCGAAGCATTTAGTTGAAGCATAAAATCCTTCAAATGCCCTCCTGAAATTGGGCACTACTTTTCATTTCATTCATTCGTTCCTCTCCGTTCTTTACCCTTCCATCGCGCGAGCATTCCCCTGTATTCATTGCATTCTTTGGAGTCGTTCTTTCCATATGGGTTCGTTCCCTTCGCAGATACCGAAAATTCGAGTTGAACAGTAACCTGGCGATGAATGAAAATCGTTCCATCTCTTGTCTCTTCGAAGAAACGAACTTGACGGAGTCTTTAGCATAAAGATCGCAAAAGGTTGAATTCGATACGTAAACCACGGAAGCTCGAATGAGGAGAAACGGATGTAGTTCGACAGAGTTCGTCATAGGGAAAATTGTCTAAGCCGTAATCCGACAGAGGGCTCCTATCAACCCGTCTCCGGGCCCGTCTCACTCGGCGGTCGTTGCCTGCGAGAAACGTTTGTGACCAGTGAATCGAGTGGATTACGCGATTTCGTATCAATCCTAAGGCTTAAAAGTTTGAACGATTCCCCACGGAAGATGCGATCGTGATCGTATAGCGGTTTTCTGTGGACAAAGAAGGCCGATTAGACACGGCAGCATCGCAAAGGAAGGCGAGGCGGAAGGGAAATGCTTTGGGTGAAGGTCCGAGACGAATTCGAAGGTAAGTCCCATCGGAAATATTTCCGTACGCTCTTTGCCTGCGATGACAAGAATGTGTCTCCCGAACTTCACTTCCCGATTGCTTGGGAGCGAGGGGTACCTGGATTCCGATCCCTCGCCACGGTACATAACTCGGTCACTGTAAGCAAGAGGAGATGATGACAATAATATTATTGCACGATAGCTCTCAGCCGTAACGTGCATGTGGTCTCGTAACGTATCGTGGCAATGCGAACTTTATTGAGTTTCGGAAGCCGTTTCTTTGGTTTCGGGCTCGTAACAGCTCGGGCGTAGCATCACTGCTTATTCGAGGATGGATTTATCCTCAATAGAGTGCATTGAAATAGAAAAAAGAGGAAATTGATGACTGGCGAAGGGGAGGATGTTGACACGGTGAGGTCGCTGTGGATAGTGAATAACGCATGGCGGTATTTCGAGACGCGATTGTCACCGGCGGGAATGAAAAATTGGAGGAAGATTTTTGAAAATAAACTTGAGGTGAGTCGTGACCGATTAAAATTTCATGAAGGTTAGTATTTATTATGATTTTTACCTACTACGTGAGTCTTACTGCACAACATTACTATTTTCATGGGTGTCGTCAACTTATTTCTTCCGATTTCAAGAGAACCGCCATTGTTCGCGGTCGACATAAAAGAAGAGAGAAATTTTGGTGGTATTCCATGGGTAATCGGATAAAGAAATATTTGGCATAAAATTTAACAATACAGCGGCTGCACTGACAGCGGTGGTATAATTCTGAGCCAATCAGAAGCGAGATAAATGTTTAGCGGTAGTTCAAAGTTCAAAAATTGCCATTTATAAACTTTTAATTTAGAAAAGACGTAGATTAAGCTATTTTCTGCATTTTGGAACGTTCAAAGGCTGAGAATTGTCGAATATTGCTATCCTATGATTTTACAGTCCTATTTTTTACGATTTATTTTGGTACTGTGCCACAAACAGCATAGGTATTAAACCGTGCAAATGCAATGTCTCACTGTGATACCATATTTAAATTTCGTTAAGATTGTAGAGTGCGACACATAAATTAATAACCATACTTAGGTTTCAATGAATGAAATTGCCTTGAGAGTGTTAGTGTAGTAGAAGTATGCCTTGGTTCTGGATGATGTTTGCATCCTCTTTTAATGAATTCTTTCAATTGCAGAATGCCTCTTGAACCGTGAACTTTCGCCAACCTATCCAAGAGATGAGAGTTGAGTCTTCACGGAATGGATTGCAAAGCCCGTCCATGGATTATGGAAGAAATTGTTATAACATGTGAGTAGATTACTTTTCCAAGGTTTGACCTCCAACTGCTCACACTAGTAACATTTTATCTTTAGTTTCCATTCCACCTGCAGTTAGGTCTCTCTTTGTTGTTAAAATTTTTTCAACCTCCTCTCTTTCCTCTATTTATTCTTCCTTCATTTTCAAACGAAGAAGTTTGCGAGAAAATTCGTGACATTTCAGCAGGAACTCTTTTCATCTTCCTTTCTGGACGATGTGTAAAAAATATCCTAGCACCTTCTACAGCCATCGTATGCCTATCTGTGCATTTCATGTCCAGTGTTTTCAGCCGCCAATGTGTTGCAAAGGCTCGAAGGTTTGCTTTGAATTATTTTCGGTGCACCTTTGAAAAGTTCTGCAGATTTCAATCATGCCTCACGGCGTAAACTGGCTAAATTTAATTATTGCTCGGTCACTTTTTCATGCATTCGCTTCTTCATCCTTTCCCATGCTTCAAGCATAGATTCCTGGAGCATAATATCAGCTCCTTCCTCTTGAACGATTCGTTGATTTCGACCGTTTTATTCTTGGTATATCATTCATGGTGTGTTCTGCTTCTTGGAAAATCTTTCAATGAAGAAAATTGAAGCATCTCTACTCCGCGAGCTGTTTCGAACACAGCTGTGTTTTTCCATCGTTAATAACATTTTCCATTCTTTTCTTCTAATGATTCCTTTTACTGTGGATCTTGTAACCTGCTTCAGTGCAAGGACGAATCCATCGAGGCTTTACTCTTTACTTTCACATCCTTGTTAACACCAGAATGGAGTTCATCCTTTATTCTGCTTAGTCGCATTCTAGATCTATACGATGGCTTTGAATGTAACAGACATTTATCTTATTTCAGGCTTGTAAGCTACCTCATCCTCGACTGATTGCCTTCATTCTTCCTCAGGGCAGAGACGAGGGTTTGATGGAGTTAAAGCACCAATCCTCGATCGGCACACAGCGCATTGCTGGTCTTTGGCAGATCATCTCCTTTCTGTCGATTGAGAAGAGTGAATTTTTGCAAGTGGACGAACGCTGAGGAAGAAGCATGATATTGAGAAAGCGAAGAGGTCCGTATGTGCACATATGTTCATAGCACTGATTTTACTTCAGCTTTGGTTTCCTGCAAATGTCTTTGGCACTGGCATGTTTCATTTGCTGTCAAGACCATTGCATTGTCCTTAATCCCTTGCATATCTTGCGGCTGACCTTCTTATTCTTTCAGAGATTCTTGTGATATCCCCCTTTAAAAAAGTTTCCCTGACCATTTCTACTCCAGATTATTCTCTTTGTCCTTCGAAGGCAAAACACCTCTATCAACATAGACTAGAGGATATTAAATAGGACCGGTGTAAAAGTGTAATTCACATTCCCACTACTCAGTATGAGTTCAAGTTGTTCCTACTCTGCAGGTATTAAATACCCCTGATCCTCTCTCTTCCAAAAGTAAAGTAATCAGTGCATTCTTTAATGTTGAAATATCCCTTTCCCTTCAGATGCGTGAAATAACTGCTGAGTAGATGATATCAGTCGAGGAGCTTCAGGACAGATCATTTGGCCAGATGCGGATGGAAACGTCGTCCAACATGGTCCACGAATGGGATCCTTTGCTTTGGAGTACCATGTAGTTGGGAAATATAATGCTATTGATTGTAATCTTGTTAGATAGTGAATAAAGCCTCTTGTGATATACATTCGCATTCATCTTTTACTACCTGCAAGCGAAAGATTACATTCAAGACAAAGGTCACAAACTTTAAACATCCGAGCTCATTACAATGGTTTGACGCGTAAGAGTAAGGGCGTTCGGTCACTAATTTGTGTGCTCGTACATCGGCGGCACGAGAGCCACGGGAATGCCAATCTTATGTGGAAAATGAATTATATTTTAATGTCTCTTATTTGAAAGTAGATAGGCGATAGATAATCGTTGTTCATACGGAGGTTCGTGATAGGAAGGAGGCGGGCAACTCATTCGCCGAGTAATTTTTAGAAACTAATGTTGTCTTCTGTTAATCAAAGTTAAACGATTGCATCGATGAATCAGCTCGGACGAGTGATCTCGGTCTCGCACAAGCAATTTCTCGAAGACTGATTACAAGTTCTCTTACGCGAATTGGGATCGTAAGACGCAGGCGAAATGCAGTGAAACATTGAACGTTAAATACCGCGTTTCATAATCGATCGTGAAGGATTGGTTCGGATTCGTTAAAAGGAAATTCATCCTCTGGTTTGAAGGATTTGTAAAACAATACTTCTCCAAAGGCTGGCCCGAAACTGCACGCTTTCGAAGCATTTAGTTGAAGCATAAAATCCTTCAAATGCCCTCCTGAAATTGGGCACTACTTTTCATTTCATTCATTCGTTCCTCTCCGTTCTTTACCCTTCCATCGCGCGAGCATTCCCCTGTATTCATTGCATTCTTTGGAGTCGTTCTTTCCATATGGGTTCGTTCCCTTCGCAGATACCGAAAATTCGAGTTGAACAGTAACCTGGCGATGAACGAAAATCGTTCCATCTCTTGTCTCTTCGAAGAAACGAACTTGACGGAGTCTTTAGCATAAAGATCGCAAAAGGTTGAATTCGATACGTAAACCACGGAAGCTCGAATGAGGAGAAACGGATGTAGTTCGACAGAGTTCGTCATAGGGAAAATTGTCTAAGCCGTAATCCGACAGAGGGCTCCTATCAACCCGTCTCCGGGCCCGTCTCACTCGGCGGTCGTTGCCTGCGAGAAACGTTTGTGACCAGTGAATCGAGTGGATTACGCGATTTCGTATCAATCCTAAGGCTTAAAAGTTTGAACGATTCCCCACGGAAGATGCGATCGTGATCGTATAGCGGTTTTCTGTGGACAAAGAAGGCCGATTAGACACGGCAGCATCGCAAAGGAAGGCGAGGCGGAAGGGAAATGCTTTGGGTGAAGGTCCGAGACGAATTCGAAGGTAAGTCCCATCGGAAATATTTCCGTACGCTCTTTGCCTGCGATGACAAGAATGTGTCTCCCGAACTTCACTTCCCGATTGCTTGGGAGCGAGGGGTACCTGGATTCCGATCCCTCGCCACGGTACATAACTCGGTCACTGTAAGCAAGAGGAGATGATGACAATAATATTATTGCACGATAGCTCTCAGCCGTAACGTGCATGTGGTCTCGTAACGTATCGTGGCAATGCGAACTTTATTGAGTTTCGGAAGCCGTTTCTTTGGTTTCGGGCTCGTAACAGCTCGGGCGTAGCATCACGGCTTATTCGAGGATGGATTTATCCTCAATAGAGTGCATTGAAATAGAAAAAAGAGGAAATTGATGACTGGCGAAGGGGAGGATGTTGACACGGTGAGGTCGCTGTGGATAGTGAATAACGCATGGCGGTATTTCGAGACGCGATTGTCACCGGCGGGAATGAAAAATTGGAGGAAGATTTTTGAAAATAAACTTGAGGTGAGTCGTGACCGATTAAAATTTCATGAAGGTTAGTATTTATTATGATTTTTACCTACTACGTGAGTCTTACTGCACAACATTACTATTTTCATGGGTGTCGTCAACTTATTTCTTCCGATTTCAAGAGAACCGCCATTGTTCGCGGTCGACATAAAAGAAGAGAGAAATTTTGGTGGTATTCCATGGGTAATCGGATAAAGAAATATTTGGCATAAAATTTAACAATACAGCGGCTGCACTGACAGCGGTGGTATAATTCTGAGCCAATCAGAAGCGAGATAAATGTTTAGCGGTAGTTCAAAGTTCAAAAATTGCCATTTATAAACTTTTAATTTAGAAAAGACGTAGATTAAGCTATTTTCTGCATTTTGGAACGTTCAAAGGCTGAGAATTGTCGAATATTGCTATCCTATGATTTTACAGTCCTATTTTTTACGATTTATTTTGGTACTGTGCCACAAACAGCATAGGTATTAAACCGTGCAAATGCAATGTCTCACTGTGATACCATATTTAAATTTCGTTAAGATTGTAGAGTGCGACACATAAATTAATAACCATACTTAGGTTTCAATGAATGAAATTGCCTTGAGAGTGTTAGTGTAGTAGAAGTATGCCTTGGTTCTGGATGATGTTTGCATCCTCTTTTAATGAATTCTTTCAATTGCAGAATGCCTCTTGAAACGTGAACTTTCGCCAACCTATCCAAGAGATGAGAGTTGAGTCTTCACGGAATGGATTGCAAAGCCCGTCCATGGATTATGGAAGAAATTGTTCGAACATGTGAGTAGAATACTTTTCAAGGTTTTCACCTCCTACTGGTCACATTTGTTTGTGCATGGAAATGAAATGAATCTATTATTTGATGAATAATGACTATATTGGTGGAATGGACGGTTTCATGTAGGCGAAGGAGCAACAAATTATATTTGTTGCAAATCAAAATGAGTTACAAGAAAGCGCCATTAGTATTCCTCTTTTAATGAATTTTTTTAATTGCAGGATGCCTCTTGAACCGTGAACTTTCGCCAACCTATCCAAGAGATGAGAGTTGAGTCTTCACGGAATGGATTGCAAAGCCCGTCCATGGATTATGGAAGAAATTGTTATAACATGTGAGTAGATTACTTTTCCAAGGTTTGACCTCCAACTGCTCACACTAGTAACATTTTATCTTTAGTTTCCATTCCACCTGCAGTTAGGTCTCTCTTTGTTGTTAAAATTTTTTCAACCTCCTCTCTTTCCTCTATTTATTCTTCCTTCATTTTCAAACGAAGAAGTTTGCGAGAAAATTCGTGACATTTCAGCAGGAACTCTTTTCATCTTCCTTTCTGGACGATGTGTAAAAAATATCCTAGCACCTTCTACAGCCATCGTATGCCTATCTGTGCATTTCATGTCCAGTGTTTTCAGCCGCCAATGTGTTGCAAAGGCTCGAAGGTTTGCTTTGAATTATTTTCGGTGCACCTTTGAAAAGTTCTGCAGATTTCAATCATGCCTCACGGCGTAAACTGGCTAAATTTAATTATTGCTCGGTCACTTTTTCATGCATTCGCTTCTTCATCCTTTCCCATGCTTCAAGCATAGATTCCTGGAGCATAATATCAGCTCCTTCCTCTTGAACGATTCGTTGATTTCGACCGTTTTATTCTTGGTATATCATTCATGGTGTGTTCTGCTTCTTGGAAAATCTTTCAATGAAGAAAATTGAAGCATCTCTACTCCGCGAGCTGTTTCGAACACAGCTGTGTTTTTCCATCGTTAATAACATTTTCCATTCTTTTCTTCTAATGATTCCTTTTACTGTGGATCTTGTAACCTGCTTCAGTGCAAGGACGAATCCATCGAGGCTTTACTCTTTACTTTCACATCCTTGTTAACACCAGAATGGAGTTCATCCTTTATTCTGCTTAGTCGCATTCTAGATCTATACGATGGCTTTGAATGTAACAGACATTAATCTTATTTCAGGCTTGTAAGCTACCTCATCCTCGACTGATTGCCTTCATTCTTCCTCAGGGCAGAGACGAGGGTTTGATGGAGTTAAAGCACCAATCCTCGATCGGCACACAGCGCATTGCTGGTCTTTGGCAGATCATCTCCTTTCTGTCGATTGAGAAGAGTGAATTTTTGCAAGTGGACGAACGCTGAGGAAGAAGCATGATATTGAGAAAGCGAAGAGGTCCGTATGTGCACATATGTTCATAGCACTGATTTTACTTCAGCTTTGGTTTCCTGCAAATGTCTTTGGCACTGGCATGTTTCATTTGCTGTCAAGACCATTGCATTGTCCTTAATCCCTTGCATATCTTGCGGCTGACCTTCTTATTCTTTCAGAGATTCTTGTGATATCCCCCTTTAAAAAAGTTTCCCTGACCATTTCTACTCCAGATTATTCTCTTTGTCCTTCGAAGGCAAAACACCTCTATCAACATAGACTAGAGGATATTAAATAGGACCGGTGTAAAAGTGTAATTCACATTCCCACTACTCAGTATGAGTTCAAGTTGTTCCTACTCTGCAGGTATTAAATACCCCTGATCCTCTCTCTTCCAAAAGTAAAGTAATCAGTGCATTCTTTAATGTTGAAATATCCCTTTCCCTTCAGATGCGTGAAATAACTGCTGAGTAGATGATATCAGTCGAGGAGCTTCAGGACAGATCATTTGGCCAGATGCGGATGGAAACGTCGTCCAACATGGTCCACGAATGGGATCCTTTGCTTTGGAGTACCATGTAGTTGGGAAATATAATGCTATTGATTGTAATCTTGTTAGATAGTGAATAAAGCCTCTTGTGATATACATTCGCATTCATCTTTTACTACCTGCAAGCGAAAGATTACATTCAAGACAAAGGTCACAAACTTTAAACATCCGAGCTCATTACAATGGTTTGACGCGTAAGAGTAAGGGCGTTCGGTCACTAATTTGTGTGCTCGTACATCGGCGGCACGAGAGCCACGGGAATGCCAATCTTATGTGGAAAATGAATTATATTTTAATGTCTCTTATTTGAAAGTAGATAGGCGATAGATAATCGTTGTTCATACGGAGGTTCGTGATAGGAAGGAGGCGGGCAACTCATTCGCCGAGTAATTTTTAGAAACTAATGTTGTCTTCTGTTAATCAAAGTTAAACGATTGCATCGATGAATCAGCTCGGACGAGTGATCTCGGTCTCGCACAAGCAATTTCTCGAAGACTGATTACAAGTTCTCTTACGCGAATTGGGATCGTAAGACGCAGGCGAAATGCAGTGAAACATTGAACGTTAAATACCGCGTTTCATAATCGATCGTGAAGGATTGGTTCGGATTCGTTAAAAGGAAATTCATCCTCTGGTTTGAAGGATTTGTAAAACAATACTTCTCCAAAGGCTGGCCCGAAACTGCACGCTTTCGAAGCATTTAGTTGAAGCATAAAATCCTTCAAATGCCCTCCTGAAATTGGGCACTACTTTTCATTTCATTCATTCGTTCCTCTCCGTTCTTTACCCTTCCATCGCGCGAGCATTCCCCTGTATTCATTGCATTCTTTGGAGTCGTTCTTTCCATATGGGTTCGTTCCCTTCGCAGATACCGAAAATTCGAGTTGAACAGTAACCTGGCGATGAACGAAAATCGTTCCATCTCTTGTCTCTTCGAAGAAACGAACTTGACGGAGTCTTTAGCATAAAGATCGCAAAAGGTTGAATTCGATACGTAAACCACGGAAGCTCGAATGAGGAGAAACGGATGTAGTTCGACAGAGTTCGTCATAGGGAAAATTGTCTAAGCCGTAATCCGACAGAGGGCTCCTATCAACCCGTCTCCGGGCCCGTCTCACTCGGCGGTCGTTGCCTGCGAGAAACGTTTGTGACCAGTGAATCGAGTGGATTACGCGATTTCGTATCAATCCTAAGGCTTAAAAGTTTGAACGATTCCCCACGGAAGATGCGATCGTGATCGTATAGCGGTTTTCTGTGGACAAAGAAGGCCGATTAGACACGGCAGCATCGCAAAGGAAGGCGAGGCGGAAGGGAAATGCTTTGGGTGAAGGTCCGAGACGAATTCGAAGGTAAGTCCCATCGGAAATATTTCCGTACGCTCTTTGCCTGCGATGACAAGAATGTGTCTCCCGAACTTCACTTCCCGATTGCTTGGGAGCGAGGGGTACCTGGATTCCGATCCCTCGCCACGGTACATAACTCGGTCACTGTAAGCAAGAGGAGATGATGACAATAATATTATTGCACGATAGCTCTCAGCCGTAACGTGCATGTGGTCTCGTAACGTATCGTGGCAATGCGAACTTTATTGAGTTTCGGAAGCCGTTTCTTTGGTTTCGGGCTCGTAACAGCTCGGGCGTAGCATCACGGCTTATTCGAGGATGGATTTATCCTCAATAGAGTGCATTGAAATAGAAAAAAGAGGAAATTGATGACTGGCGAAGGGGAGGATGTTGACACGGTGAGGTCGCTGTGGATAGTGAATAACGCATGGCGGTATTTCGAGACGCGATTGTCACCGGCGGGAATGAAAAATTGGAGGAAGATTTTTGAAAATAAACTTGAGGTGAGTCGTGACCGATTAAAATTTCATGAAGGTTAGTATTTATTATGATTTTTACCTACTACGTGAGTCTTACTGCACAACATTACTATTTTCATGGGTGTCGTCAACTTATTTCTTCCGATTTCAAGAGAACCGCCATTGTTCGCGGTCGACATAAAAGAAGAGAGAAATTTTGGTGGTATTCCATGGGTAATCGGATAAAGAAATATTTGGCATAAAATTTAACAATACAGCGGCTGCACTGACAGCGGTGGTATAATTCTGAGCCAATCAGAAGCGAGATAAATGTTTAGCGGTAGTTCAAAGTTCAAAAATTGCCATTTATAAACTTTTAATTTAGAAAAGACGTAGATTAAGCTATTTTCTGCATTTTGGAACGTTCAAAGGCTGAGAATTGTCGAATATTGCTATCCTATGATTTTACAGTCCTATTTTTTACGATTTATTTTGGTACTCTGCCACAAACAGCATAGGTATTAAACCGTGCAAATGCAATGTCTCACTGTGATACCATATTTAAATTTCGTTAAGATTGTAGAGTGCGACACATAAATTAATAACCATACTTAGGTTTCAATGAATGAAATTGCCTTGAGAGTGTTAGTGTAGTAGAAGTATGCCTTGGTTCTGGATGATGTTTGCATCCTCTTTTAATGAATTCTTTCAATTGCAGAATGCCTCTTGAACCGTGAACTTTCGCCAACCTATCCAAGAGATGAGAGTTGAGTCTTCACGGAATGGATTGCAAAGCCCGTCCATGGATTATGGAAGAAATTGTTATAACATGTGAGTAGATTACTTTTCCAAGGTTTGACCTCCAACTGCTCACACTAGTAACATTTTATCTTTAGTTTCCATTCCACCTGCAGTTAGGTCTCTCTTTGTTGTTAAAATTTTTTCAACCTCCTCTCTTTCCTCTATTTATTCTTCCTTCATTTTCAAACGAAGAAGTTTGCGAGAAAATTCGTGACATTTCAGCAGGAACTCTTTTCATCTTCCTTTCTGGACGATGTGTAAAAAATATCCTAGCACCTTCTACAGCCATCGTATGCCTATCTGTGCATTTCATGTCCAGTGTTTTCAGCCGCCAATGTGTTGCAAAGGCTCGAAGGTTTGCTTTGAATTATTTTCGGTGCACCTTTGAAAAGTTCTGCAGATTTCAATCATGCCTCACGGCGTAAACTGGCTAAATTTAATTATTGCTCGGTCACTTTTTCATGCATTCGCTTCTTCATCCTTTCCCATGCTTCAAGCATAGATTCCTGGAGCATAATATCAGCTCCTTCCTCTTGAACGATTCGTTGATTTCGACCGTTTTATTCTTGGTATATCATTCATGGTGTGTTCTGCTTCTTGGAAAATCTTTCAATGAAGAAAATTGAAGCATCTCTACTCCGCGAGCTGTTTCGAACACAGCTGTGTTTTTCCATCGTTAATAACATTTTCCATTCTTTTCTTCTAATGATTCCTTTTACTGTGGATCTTGTAACCTGCTTCAGTGCAAGGACGAATCCATCGAGGCTTTACTCTTTACTTTCACATCCTTGTTAACACCAGAATGGAGTTCATCCTTTATTCTGCTTAGTCGCATTCTAGATCTATACGATGGCTTTGAATGTAACAGACATTAATCTTATTTCAGGCTTGTAAGCTACCTCATCCTCGACTGATTGCCTTCATTCTTCCTCAGGGCAGAGACGAGGGTTTGATGGAGTTAAAGCACCAATCCTCGATCGGCACACAGCGCATTGCTGGTCTTTGGCAGATCATCTCCTTTCTGTCGATTGAGAAGAGTGAATTTTTGCAAGTGGACGAACGCTGAGGAAGAAGCATGATATTGAGAAAGCGAAGAGGTCCGTATGTGCACATATGTTCATAGCACTGATTTTACTTCAGCTTTGGTTTCCTGCAAATGTCTTTGGCACTGGCATGTTTCATTTGCTGTCAAGACCATTGCATTGTCCTTAATCCCTTGCATATCTTGCGGCTGACCTTCTTATTCTTTCAGAGATTCTTGTGATATCCCCCTTTAAAAAAGTTTCCCTGACCATTTCTACTCCAGATTATTCTCTTTGTCCTTCGAAGGCAAAACACCTCTATCAACATAGACTAGAGGATATTAAATAGGACCGGTGTAAAAGTGTAATTCACATTCCCACTACTCAGTATGAGTTCAAGTTGTTCCTACTCTGCAGGTATTAAATACCCCTGATCCTCTCTCTTCCAAAAGTAAAGTAATCAGTGCATTCTTTAATGTTGAAATATCCCTTTCCCTTCAGATGCGTGAAATAACTGCTGAGTAGATGATATCAGTCGAGGAGCTTCAGGACAGATCATTTGGCCAGATGCGGATGGAAACGTCGTCCAACATGGTCCACGAATGGGATCCTTTGCTTTGGAGTACCATGTAGTTGGGAAATATAATGCTATTGATTGTAATCTTGTTAGATAGTGAATAAAGCCTCTTGTGATATACATTCGCATTCATCTTTTACTACCTGCAAGCGAAAGATTACATTCAAGACAAAGGTCACAAACTTTAAACATCCGAGCTCATTACAATGGTTTGACGCGTAAGAGTAAGGGCGTTCGGTCACTAATTTGTGTGCTCGTACATCGGCGGCACGAGAGCCACGGGAATGCCAATCTTATGTGGAAAATGAATTATATTTTAATGTCTCTTATTTGAAAGTAGATAGGCGATAGATAATCGTTGTTCATACGGAGGTTCGTGATAGGAAGGAGGCGGGCAACTCATTCGCCGAGTAATTTTTAGAAACTAATGTTGTCTTCTGTTAATCAAAGTTAAACGATTGCATCGATGAATCAGCTCGGACGAGTGATCTCGGTCTCGCACAAGCAATTTCTCGAAGACTGATTACAAGTTCTCTTACGCGAATTGGGATCGTAAGACGCAGGCGAAATGCAGTGAAACATTGAACGTTAAATACCGCGTTTCATAATCGATCGTGAAGGATTGGTTCGGATTCGTTAAAAGGAAATTCATCCTCTGGTTTGAAGGATTTGTAAAACAATACTTCTCCAAAGGCTGGCCCGAAACTGCACGCTTTCGAAGCATTTAGTTGAAGCATAAAATCCTTCAAATGCCCTCCTGAAATTGGGCACTACTTTTCATTTCATTCATTCGTTCCTCTCCGTTCTTTACCCTTCCATCGCGCGAGCATTCCCCTGTATTCATTGCATTCTTTGGAGTCGTTCTTTCCATATGGGTTCGTTCCCTTCGCAGATACCGAAAATTCGAGTTGAACAGTAACCTGGCGATGAACGAAAATCGTTCCATCTCTTGTCTCTTCGAAGAAACGAACTTGACGGAGTCTTTAGCATAAAGATCGCAAAAGGTTGAATTCGATACGTAAACCACGGAAGCTCGAATGAGGAGAAACGGATGTAGTTCGACAGAGTTCGTCATAGGGAAAATTGTCTAAGCCGTAATCCGACAGAGGGCTCCTATCAACCCGTCTCCGGGCCCGTCTCACTCGGCGGTCGTTGCCTGCGAGAAACGTTTGTGACCAGTGAATCGAGTGGATTACGCGATTTCGTATCAATCCTAAGGCTTAAAAGTTTGAACGATTCCCCACGGAAGATGCGATCGTGATCGTATAGCGGTTTTCTGTGGACAAAGAAGGCCGATTAGACACGGCAGCATCGCAAAGGAAGGCGAGGCGGAAGGGAAATGCTTTGGGTGAAGGTCCGAGACGAATTCGAAGGTAAGTCCCATCGGAAATATTTCCGTACGCTCTTTGCCTGCGATGACAAGAATGTGTCTCCCGAACTTCACTTCCCGATTGCTTGGGAGCGAGGGGTACCTGGATTCCGATCCCTCGCCACGGTACATAACTCGGTCACTGTAAGCAAGAGGAGATGATGACAATAATATTATTGCACGATAGCTCTCAGCCGTAACGTGCATGTGGTCTCGTAACGTATCGTGGCAATGCGAACTTTATTGAGTTTCGGAAGCCGTTTCTTTGGTTTCGGGCTCGTAACAGCTCGGGCGTAGCATCACGGCTTATTCGAGGATGGATTTATCCTCAATAGAGTGCATTGAAATAGAAAAAAGAGGAAATTGATGACTGGCGAAGGGGAGGATGTTGACACGGTGAGGTCGCTGTGGATAGTGAATAACGCATGGCGGTATTTCGAGACGCGATTGTCACCGGCGGGAATGAAAAATTGGAGGAAGATTTTTGAAAATAAACTTGAGGTGAGTCGTGACCGATTAAAATTTCATGAAGGTTAGTATTTATTATGATTTTTACCTACTACGTGAGTCTTACTGCACAACATTACTATTTTCATGGGTGTCGTCAACTTATTTCTTCCGATTTCAAGAGAACCGCCATTGTTCGCGGTCGACATAAAAGAAGAGAGAAATTTTGGTGGTATTCCATGGGTAATCGGATAAAGAAATATTTGGCATAAAATTTAACAATACAGCGGCTGCACTGACAGCGGTGGTATAATTCTGAGCCAATCAGAAGCGAGATAAATGTTTAGCGGTAGTTCAAAGTTCAAAAATTGCCATTTATAAACTTTTAATTTAGAAAAGACGTAGATTAAGCTATTTTCTGCATTTTGGAACGTTCAAAGGCTGAGAATTGTCGAATATTGCTATCCTATGATTTTACAGTCCTATTTTTTACGATTTATTTTGGTACTGTGCCACAAACAGCATAGGTATTAAACCGTGCAAATGCAATGTCTCACTGTGATACCATATTTAAATTTCGTTAAGATTGTAGAGTGCGACACATAAATTAATAACCATACTTAGGTTTCAATGAATGAAATTGCCTTGAGAGTGTTAGTGTAGTAGAAGTATGCCTTGGTTCTGGATGATGTTTGCATCCTCTTTTAATGAATTCTTTCAATTGCAGAATGCCTCTTGAACCGTGAACTTTCGCCAACCTATCCAAGAGATGAGAGTTGAGTCTTCACGGAATGGATTGCAAAGCCCGTCCATGGATTATGGAAGAAATTGTTCGAACATGTGAGTAGAATACTTTTCAAGGTTTTCACCTCCTACTGGTCACATTTGTTTGTGCATGGAAATGAAATGAATCTATTATTTGATGAATAATGACTATATTGGTGGAATGGACGGTTTCATGTAGGCGAAGGAGCAACAAATTATATTTGTTGCAAATCAAAATGAGTTACAAGAAAGCGCCATTAGTATTCCTCTTTTAATGAATTCTTTCAATTGCAGAATGCCTCTTGAACCGTGAACTTTCGCCAACCTATCCAAGAGATGAGAGTTGAGTCTTCACGGAATGGATTGCAAAGCCCGTCCATGGATTATGGAAGAAATTGTTATAACATGTGAGTAGATTACTTTTCCAAGGTTTGACCTCCAACTGCTCACACTAGTAACATTTTATCTTTAGTTTCCATTCCACCTGCAGTTAGGTCTCTCTTTGTTGTTAAAATTTTTTCAACCTCCTCTCTTTCCTCTATTTATTCTTCCTTCATTTTCAAACGAAGAAGTTTGCGAGAAAATTCGTGACATTTCAGCAGGAACTCTTTTCATCTTCCTTTCTGGACGATGTGTAAAAAATATCCTAGCACCTTCTACAGCCATCGTATGCCTATCTGTGCATTTCATGTCCAGTGTTTTCAGCCGCCAATGTGTTGCAAAGGCTCGAAGGTTTGCTTTGAATTATTTTCGGTGCACCTTTGAAAAGTTCTGCAGATTTCAATCATGCCTCACGGCGTAAACTGGCTAAATTTAATTATTGCTCGGTCACTTTTTCATGCATTCGCTTCTTCATCCTTTCCCATGCTTCAAGCATAGATTCCTGGAGCATAATATCAGCTCCTTCCTCTTGAACGATTCGTTGATTTCGACCGTTTTATTCTTGGTATATCATTCATGGTGTGTTCTGCTTCTTGGAAAATCTTTCAATGAAGAAAATTGAAGCATCTCTACTCCGCGAGCTGTTTCGAACACAGCTGTGTTTTTCCATCGTTAATAACATTTTCCATTCTTTTCTTCTAATGATTCCTTTTACTGTGGATCTTGTAACCTGCTTCAGTGCAAGGACGAATCCATCGAGGCTTTACTCTTTACTTTCACATCCTTGTTAACACCAGAATGGAGTTCATCCTTTATTCTGCTTAGTCGCATTCTAGATCTATACGATGGCTTTGAATGTAACAGACATTAATCTTATTTCAGGCTTGTAAGCTACCTCATCCTCGACTGATTGCCTTCATTCTTCCTCAGGGCAGAGACGAGGGTTTGATGGAGTTAAAGCACCAATCCTCGATCGGCACACAGCGCATTGCTGGTCTTTGGCAGATCATCTCCTTTCTGTCGATTGAGAAGAGTGAATTTTTGCAAGTGGACGAACGCTGAGGAAGAAGCATGATATTGAGAAAGCGAAGAGGTCCGTATGTGCACATATGTTCATAGCACTGATTTTACTTCAGCTTTGGTTTCCTGCAAATGTCTTTGGCACTGGCATGTTTCATTTGCTGTCAAGACCATTGCATTGTCCTTAATCCCTTGCATATCTTGCGGCTGACCTTCTTATTCTTTCAGAGATTCTTGTGATATCCCCCTTTAAAAAAGTTTCCCTGACCATTTCTACTCCAGATTATTCTCTTTGTCCTTCGAAGGCAAAACACCTCTATCAACATAGACTAGAGGATATTAAATAGGACCGGTGTAAAAGTGTAATTCACATTCCCACTACTCAGTATGAGTTCAAGTTGTTCCTACTCTGCAGGTATTAAATACCCCTGATCCTCTCTCTTCCAAAAGTAAAGTAATCAGTGCATTCTTTAATGTTGAAATATCCCTTTCCCTTCAGATGCGTGAAATAACTGCTGAGTAGATGATATCAGTCGAGGAGCTTCAGGACAGATCATTTGGCCAGATGCGGATGGAAACGTCGTCCAACATGGTCCACGAATGGGATCCTTTGCTTTGGAGTACCATGTAGTTGGGAAATATAATGCTATTGATTGTAATCTTGTTAGATAGTGAATAAAGCCTCTTGTGATATACATTCGCATTCATCTTTTACTACCTGCAAGCGAAAGATTACATTCAAGACAAAGGTCACAAACTTTAAACATCCGAGCTCATTACAATGGTTTGACGCGTAAGAGTAAGGGCGTTCGGTCACTAATTTGTGTGCTCGTACATCGGCGGCACGAGAGCCACGGGAATGCCAATCTTATGTGGAAAATGAATTATATTTTAATGTCTCTTATTTGAAAGTAGATAGGCGATAGATAATCGTTGTTCATACGGAGGTTCGTGATAGGAAGGAGGCGGGCAACTCATTCGCCGAGTAATTTTTAGAAACTAATGTTGTCTTCTGTTAATCAAAGTTAAACGATTGCATCGATGAATCAGCTCGGACGAGTGATCTCGGTCTCGCACAAGCAATTTCTCGAAGACTGATTACAAGTTCTCTTACGCGAATTGGGATCGTAAGACGCAGGCGAAATGCAGTGAAACATTGAACGTTAAATACCGCGTTTCATAATCGATCGTGAAGGATTGGTTCGGATTCGTTAAAAGGAAATTCATCCTCTGGTTTGAAGGATTTGTAAAACAATACTTCTCCAAAGGCTGGCCCGAAACTGCACGCTTTCGAAGCATTTAGTTGAAGCATAAAATCCTTCAAATGCCCTCCTGAAATTGGGCACTACTTTTCATTTCATTCATTCGTTCCTCTCCGTTCTTTACCCTTCCATCGCGCGAGCATTCCCCTGTATTCATTGCATTCTTTGGAGTCGTTCTTTCCATATGGGTTCGTTCCCTTCGCAGATACCGAAAATTCGAGTTGAACAGTAACCTGGCGATGAATGAAAATCGTTCCATCTCTTGTCTCTTCGAAGAAACGAACTTGACGGAGTCTTTAGCATAAAGATCGCAAAAGGTTGAATTCGATACGTAAACCACGGAAGCTCGAATGAGGAGAAACGGATGTAGTTCGACAGAGTTCGTCATAGGGAAAATTGTCTAAGCCGTAATCCGACAGAGGGCTCCTATCAACCCGTCTCCGGGCCCGTCTCACTCGGCGGTCGTTGCCTGCGAGAAACGTTTGTGACCAGTGAATCGAGTGGATTACGCGATTTCGTATCAATCCTAAGGCTTAAAAGTTTGAACGATTCCCCACGGAAGATGCGATCGTGATCGTATAGCGGTTTTCTGTGGACAAAGAAGGCCGATTAGACACGGCAGCATCGCAAAGGAAGGCGAGGCGGAAGGGAAATGCTTTGGGTGAAGGTCCGAGACGAATTCGAAGGTAAGTCCCATCGGAAATATTTCCGTACGCTCTTTGCCTGCGATGACAAGAATGTGTCTCCCGAACTTCACTTCCCGATTGCTTGGGAGCGAGGGGTACCTGGATTCCGATCCCTCGCCACGGTACATAACTCGGTCACTGTAAGCAAGAGGAGATGATGACAATAATATTATTGCACGATAGCTCTCAGCCGTAACGTGCATGTGGTCTCGTAACGTATCGTGGCAATGCGAACTTTATTGAGTTTCGGAAGCCGTTTCTTTGGTTTCGGGCTCGTAACAGCTCGGGCGTAGCATCACGGCTTATTCGAGGATGGATTTATCCTCAATAGAGTGCATTTAAATAGAAAAAAGAGGAAATTGATGACTGGCGAAGGGGAGGATGTTGACACGGTGAGGTCGCTGTGGATAGTGAATAACGCATGGCGGTATTTCGAGACGCGATTGTCACCGGCGGGAATGAAAAATTGGAGGAAGATTTTTGAAAATAAACTTGAGGTGAGTCGTGACCGATTAAAATTTCATGAAGGTTAGTATTTATTATGATTTTTACCTACTACGTGAGTCTTACTGCACAACATTACTATTTTCATGGGTGTCGTCAACTTATTTCTTCCGATTTCAAGAGAACCGCCATTGTTCGCGGTCGACATAAAAGAAGAGAGAAATTTTGGTGGTATTCCATGGGTAATCGGATAAAGAAATATTTGGCATAAAATTTAACAATACAGCGGCTGCACTGACAGCGGTGGTATAATTCTGAGCCAATCAGAAGCGAGATAAATGTTTAGCGGTAGTTCAAAGTTCAAAAATTGCCATTTATAAACTTTTAATTTAGAAAAGACGTAGATTAAGCTATTTTCTGCATTTTGGAACGTTCAAAGGCTGAGAATTGTCGAATATTGCTATCCTATGATTTTACAGTCCTATTTTTTACGATTTATTTTGGTACTCTGCCACAAACAGCATAGGTATTAAACCTTGCAAATGCAATGTCTCACTGTGATACCATATTTAAATTTCGTTAAGATTGTAGAGTGCGACACATAAATTAATAACCATACTTAGGTTTCAATGAATGAAATTGCCTTGAGAGTGTTAGTGTAGTAGAAGTATGCCTTGGTTCTGGATGATGTTTGCATCCTCTTTTAATGAATTCTTTCAATTGCAGAATGCCTCTTGAACCGTGAACTTTCGCCAACCTATCCAAGAGATGAGAGTTGAGTCTTCACGGAATGGATTGCAAAGCCCGTCCATGGATTATGGAAGAAATTGTTATAACATGTGAGTAGATTACTTTTCCAAGGTTTGACCTCCAACTGCTCACACTAGTAACATTTTATCTTTAGTTTCCATTCCACCTGCAGTTAGGTCTCTCTTTGTTGTTAAAATTTTTTCAACCTCCTCTCTTTCCTCTATTTATTCCTCCTTCATTTTCAAACGAAGAAGTTTGCGAGAAAATTCGTGACATTTCAGCAGGAACTCTTTTCATCTTCCTTTCTGGACGATGTGTAAAAAATATCCTAGCACCTTCTACAGCCATCGTATGCCTATCTGTGCATTTCATGTCCAGTGTTTTCAGCCGCCAATGTGTTGCAAAGGCTCGAAGGTTTGCTTTGAATTATTTTCGGTGCACCTTTGAAAAGTTCTGCAGATTTCAATCATGCCTCACGGCGTAAACTGGCTAAATTTAATTATTGCTCGGTCACTTTTTCATGCATTCGCTTCTTCATCCTTTCCCATGCTTCAAGCATAGATTCCTGGAGCATAATATCAGCTCCTTCCTCTTGAACGATTCGTTGATTTCGACCGTTTTATTCTTGGTATATCATTCATGGTGTGTTCTGCTTCTTGGAAAATCTTTCAATGAAGAAAATTGAAGCATCTCTACTCCGCGAGCTGTTTCGAACACAGCTGTGTTTTTCCATCGTTAATAACATTTTCCATTCTTTTCTTCTAATGATTCCTTTTACTGTGGATCTTGTAACCTGCTTCAGTGCAAGGACGAATCCATCGAGGCTTTACTCTTTACTTTCACATCCTTGTTAACACCAGAATGGAGTTCATCCTTTATTCTGCTTAGTCGCATTCTAGATCTATACGATGGCTTTGAATGTAACAGACATTAATCTTATTTCAGGCTTGTAAGCTACCTCATCCTCGACTGATTGCCTTCATTCTTCCTCAGGGCAGAGACGAGGGTTTGATGGAGTTAAAGCACCAATCCTCGATCGGCACACAGCGCATTGCTGGTCTTTGGCAGATCATCTCCTTTCTGTCGATTGAGAAGAGTGAATTTTTGCAAGTGGACGAACGCTGAGGAAGAAGCATGATATTGAGAAAGCGAAGAGGTCCGTATGTGCACATATGTTCATAGCACTGATTTTACTTCAGCTTTGGTTTCCTGCAAATGTCTTTGGCACTGGCATGTTTCATTTGCTGTCAAGACCATTGCATTGTCCTTAATCCCTTGCATATCTTGCGGCTGACCTTCTTATTCTTTCAGAGATTCTTGTGATATCCCCCTTTAAAAAAGTTTCCCTGACCATTTCTACTCCAGATTATTCTCTTTGTCCTTCGAAGGCAAAACACCTCTATCAACATAGACTAGAGGATATTAAATAGGACCGGTGTAAAAGTGTAATTCACATTCCCACTACTCAGTATGAGTTCAAGTTGTTCCTACTCTGCAGGTATTAAATACCCCTGATCCTCTCTCTTCCAAAAGTAAAGTAATCAGTGCATTCTTTAATGTTGAAATATCCCTTTCCCTTCAGATGCGTGAAATAACTGCTGAGTAGATGATATCAGTCGAGGAGCTTCAGGACAGATCATTTGGCCAGATGCGGATGGAAACGTCGTCCAACATGGTCCACGAATGGGATCCTTTGCTTTGGAGTACCATGTAGTTGGGAAATATAATGCTATTGATTGTAATCTTGTTAGATAGTGAATAAAGCCTCTTGTGATATACATTCGCATTCATCTTTTACTACCTGCAAGCGAAAGATTACATTCAAGACAAAGGTCACAAACTTTAAACATCCGAGCTCATTACAATGGTTTGACGCGTAAGAGTAAGGGCGTTCGGTCACTAATTTGTGTGCTCGTACATCGGCGGCACGAGAGCCACGGGAATGCCAATCTTATGTGGAAAATGAATTATATTTTAATGTCTCTTATTTGAAAGTAGATAGGCGATAGATAATCGTTGTTCATACGGAGGTTCGTGATAGGAAGGAGGCGGGCAACTCATTCGCCGAGTAATTTTTAGAAACTAATGTTGTCTTCTGTTAATCAAAGTTAAACGATTGCATCGATGAATCAGCTCGGACGAGTGATCTCGGTCTCGCACAAGCAATTTCTCGAAGACTGATTACAAGTTCTCTTACGCGAATTGGGATCGTAAGACGCAGGCGAAATGCAGTGAAACATTGAACGTTGAATACCGCGTTTAATAATCGATCGTGAAGGATTGGTTCGGATTCGTTAAAAGGAAATTCATCCTCTGGTTTGAAGGATTTGTAAAACAATACTTCTCCAAAGGCTGGCCCGAAACTGCACGCTTTCGAAGCATTTAGTTGAAGCATAAAATCCTTCAAATGCCCTCCTGAAATTGGGCACTACTTTTCATTTCATTCATTCGTTCCTCTCCGTTCTTTACCCTTCCATCGCGCGAGCATTCCCCTGTATTCATTGCATTCTTTGGAGTCGTTCTTTCCATATGGGTTCGTTCCCTTCGCAGATACCGAAAATTCGAGTTGAACAGTAACCTGGCGATGAACGAAAATCGTTCCATCTCTTGTCTCTTCGAAGAAACGAACTTGACGGAGTCTTTAGCATAAAGATCGCAAAAGGTTGAATTCGATACGTAAACCACGGAAGCTCGAATGAGGAGAAACGGATGTAGTTCGACAGAGTTCGTCATAGGGAAAATTGTCTAAGCCGTAATCCGACAGAGGGCTCCTATCAACCCGTCTCCGGGCCCGTCTCACTCGGCGGTCGTTGCCTGCGAGAAACGTTTGTGACCAGTGAATCGAGTGGATTACGCGATTTCGTATCAATCCTAAGGCTTAAAAGTTTGAACGATTCCCCACGGAAGATGCGATCGTGATCGTATAGCGGTTTTCTGTGGACAAAGAAGGCCGATTAGACACGGCAGCATCGCAAAGGAAGGCGAGGCGGAAGGGAAATGCTTTGGGTGAAGGTCCGAGACGAATTCGAAGGTAAGTCCCATCGGAAATATTTCCGTACGCTCTTTGCCTGCGATGACAAGAATGTGTCTCCCGAACTTCACTTCCCGATTGCTTGGGAGCGAGGGGTACCTGGATTCCGATCCCTCGCCACGGTACATAACTCGGTCACTGTAAGCAAGAGGAGATGATGACAATAATATTATTGCACGATAGCTCTCAGCCGTAACGTGCATGTGGTCTCGTAACGTATCGTGGCAATGCGAACTTTATTGAGTTTCGGAAGCCGTTTCTTTGGTTTCGGGCTCGTAACAGCTCGGGCGTAGCATCACTGCTTATTCGAGGATGGATTTATCCTCAATAGAGTGCATTGAAATAGAAAAAAGAGGAAATTGATGACTGGCGAAGGGGAGGATGTTGACACGGTGAGGTCGCTGTGGATAGTGAATAACGCATGGCGGTATTTCGAGACGCGATTGTCACCGGCGGGAATGAAAAATTGGAGGAAGATTTTTGAAAATAAACTTGAGGTGAGTCGTGACCGATTAAAATTTCATGAAGGTTAGTATTTATTATGATTTTTACCTACTACGTGAGTCTTACTGCACAACATTACTATTTTCATGGGTGTCGTCAACTTATTTCTTCCGATTTCAAGAGAACCGCCATTGTTCGCGGTCGACATAAAAGAAGAGAGAAATTTTGGTGGTATTCCATGGGTAATCGGATAAAGAAATATTTGGCATAAAATTTAACAATACAGCGGCTGCACTGACAGCGGTGGTATAATTCTGAGCCAATCAGAAGCGAGATAAATGTTTAGCGGTAGTTCAAAGTTCAAAAATTGCCATTTATAAACTTTTAATTTAGAAAAGACGTAGATTAAGCTATTTTCTGCATTTTGGAACGTTCAAAGGCTGAGAATTGTCGAATATTGCTATCCTATGATTTTACAGTCCTATTTTTTACGATTTATTTTGGTACTGTGCCACAAACAGCATAGGTATTAAACCGTGCAAATGCAATGTCTCACTGTGATACCATATTTAAATTTCGTTAAGATTGTAGAGTGCGATACATAAATTAATAACCATACTTAGGTTTCAATGAATGAAATTGCCTTGAGAGTGTTAGTGTAGTAGAAGTATGCCTTGGTTCTGGATGATGTTTGCATCCTCTTTTAATGAATTCTTTCAATTGCAGAATGCCTCTTGAACCGTGAACTTTCGCCAACCTATCCAAGAGATGAGAGTTGAGTCTTCACGGAATGGATTGCAAAGCCCGTCCATGGATTATGGAAGAAATTGTTATAACATGTGAGTAGATTACTTTTCCAAGGTTTGACCTCCAACTGCTCACACTAGTAACATTTTATCTTTAGTTTCCATTCCACCTGCAGTTAGGTCTCTCTTTGTTGTTAAAATTTTTTCAACCTCCTCTCTTTCCTCTATTTATTCTTCCTTCATTTTCAAACGAAGAAGTTTGCGAGAAAATTCGTGACATTTCAGCAGGAACTCTTTTCATCTTCCTTTCTGGACGATGTGTAAAAAATATCCTAGCACCTTCTACAGCCATCGTATGCCTATCTGTGCATTTCATGTCCAGTGTTTTCAGCCGCCAATGTGTTGCAAAGGCTCGAAGGTTTGCTTTGAATTATTTTCGGTGCACCTTTGAAAAGTTCTGCAGATTTCAATCATGCCTCACGGCGTAAACTGGCTAAATTTAATTATTGCTCGGTCACTTTTTCATGCATTCGCTTCTTCATCCTTTCCCATGCTTCAAGCATAGATTCCTGGAGCATAATATCAGCTCCTTCCTCTTGAACGATTCGTTGATTTCGACCGTTTTATTCTTGGTATATCATTCATGGTGTGTTCTGCTTCTTGGAAAATCTTTCAATGAAGAAAATTGAAGCATCTCTACTCCGCGAGCTGTTTCGAACACAGCTGTGTTTTTCCATCGTTAATAACATTTTCCATTCTTTTCTTCTAATGATTCCTTTTACTGTGGATCTTGTAACCTGCTTCAGTGCAAGGACGAATCCATCGAGGCTTTACTCTTTACTTTCACATCCTTGTTAACACCAGAATGGAGTTCATCCTTTATTCTGCTTAGTCGCATTCTAGATCTATACGATGGCTTTGAATGTAACAGACATTAATCTTATTTCAGGCTTGTAAGCTACCTCATCCTCGACTGATTGCCTTCATTCTTCCTCAGGGCAGAGACGAGGGTTTGATGGAGTTAAAGCACCAATCCTCGATCGGCACACAGCGCATTGCTGGTCTTTGGCAGATCATCTCCTTTCTGTCGATTGAGAAGAGTGAATTTTTGCAAGTGGACGAACGCTGAGGAAGAAGCATGATATTGAGAAAGCGAAGAGGTCCGTATGTGCACATATGTTCATAGCACTGATTTTACTTCAGCTTTGGTTTCCTGCAAATGTCTTTGGCACTGGCATGTTTCATTTGCTGTCAAGACCATTGCATTGTCCTTAATCCCTTGCATATCTTGCGGCTGACCTTCTTATTCTTTCAGAGATTCTTGTGATATCCCCCTTTAAAAAAGTTTCCCTGACCATTTCTACTCCAGATTATTCTCTTTGTCCTTCGAAGGCAAAACACCTCTATCAACATAGACTAGAGGATATTAAATAGGACCGGTGTAAAAGTGTAATTCACATTCCCACTACTCAGTATGAGTTCAAGTTGTTCCTACTCTGCAGGTATTAAATACCCCTGATCCTCTCTCTTCCAAAAGTAAAGTAATCAGTGCATTCTTTAATGTTGAAATATCCCTTTCCCTTCAGATGCGTGAAATAACTGCTGAGTAGATGATATCAGTCGAGGAGCTTCAGGACAGATCATTTGGCCAGATGCGGATGGAAACGTCGTCCAACATGGTCCACGAATGGGATCCTTTGCTTTGGAGTACCATGTAGTTGGGAAATATAATGCTATTGATTGTAATCTTGTTAGATAGTGAATAAAGCCTCTTGTGATATACATTCGCATTCATCTTTTACTACCTGCAAGCGAAAGATTACATTCAAGACAAAGGTCACAAACTTTAAACATCCGAGCTCATTACAATGGTTTGACGCGTAAGAGTAAGGGCGTTCGGTCACTAATTTGTGTGCTCGTACATCGGCGGCACGAGAGCCACGGGAATGCCAATCTTATGTGGAAAATGAATTATATTTTAATGTCTCTTATTTGAAAGTAGATAGGCGATAGATAATCGTTGTTCATACGGAGGTTCGTGATAGGAAGGAGGCGGGCAACTCATTCGCCGAGTAATTTTTAGAAACTAATGTTGTCTTCTGTTAATCAAAGTTAAACGATTGCATCGATGAATCAGCTCGGACGAGTGATCTCGGTCTCGCACAAGCAATTTCTCGAAGACTGATTACAAGTTCTCTTACGCGAATTGGGATCGTAAGACGCAGGCGAAATGCAGTGAAACATTGAACGTTAAATACCGCGTTTCATAATCGATCGTGAAGGATTGGTTCGGATTCGTTAAAAGGAAATTCATCCTCTGGTTTGAAGGATTTGTAAAACAATACTTCTCCAAAGGCTGGCCCGAAACTGCACGCTTTCGAAGCATTTAGTTGAAGCATAAAATCCTTCAAATGCCCTCCTGAAATTGGGCACTACTTTTCATTTCATTCATTCGTTCCTCTCCGTTCTTTACCCTTCCATCGCGCGAGCATTCCCCTGTATTCATTGCATTCTTTGGAGTCGTTCTTTCCATATGGGTTCGTTCCCTTCGCAGATACCGAAAATTCGAGTTGAACAGTAACCTGGCGATGAACGAAAATCGTTCCATCTCTTGTCTCTTCGAAGAAACGAACTTGACGGAGTCTTTAGCATAAAGATCGCAAAAGGTTGAATTCGATACGTAAACCACGGAAGCTCGAATGAGGAGAAACGGATGTAGTTCGACAGAGTTCGTCATAGGGAAAATTGTCTAAGCCGTAATCCGACAGAGGGCTCCTATCAACCCGTCTCCGGGCCCGTCTCACTCGGCGGTCGTTGCCTGCGAGAAACGTTTGTGACCAGTGAATCGAGTGGATTACGCGATTTCGTATCAATCCTAAGGCTTAAAAGTTTGAACGATTCCCCACGGAAGATGCGATCGTGATCGTATAGCGGTTTTCTGTGGACAAAGAAGGCCGATTAGACACGGCAGCATCGCAAAGGAAGGCGAGGCGGAAGGGAAATGCTTTGGGTGAAGGTCCGAGACGAATTCGAAGGTAAGTCCCATCGGAAATATTTCCGTACGCTCTTTGCCTGCGATGACAAGAATGTGTCTCCCGAACTTCACTTCCCGATTGCTTGGGAGCGAGGGGTACCTGGATTCCGATCCCTCGCCACGGTACATAACTCGGTCACTGTAAGCAAGAGGAGATGATGACAATAATATTATTGCACGATAGCTCTCAGCCGTAACGTGCATGTGGTCTCGTAACGTATCGTGGCAATGCGAACTTTATTGAGTTTCGGAAGCCGTTTCTTTGGTTTCGGGCTCGTAACAGCTCGGGCGTAGCATCACGGCTTATTCGAGGATGGATTTATCCTCAATAGAGTGCATTGAAATAGAAAAAAGAGGAAATTGATGACTGGCGAAGGGGAGGATGTTGACACGGTGAGGTCGCTGTGGATAGTGAATAACGCATGGCGGTATTTCGAGACGCGATTGTCACCGGCGGGAATGAAAAATTGGAGGAAGATTTTTGAAAATAAACTTGAGGTGAGTCGTGACCGATTAAAATTTCATGAAGGTTAGTATTTATTATGATTTTTACCTACTACGTGAGTCTTACTGCACAACATTACTATTTTCATGGGTGTCGTCAACTTATTTCTTCCGATTTCAAGAGAACCGCCATTGTTCGCGGTCGACATAAAAGAAGAGAGAAATTTTGGTGGTATTCCATGGGTAATCGGATAAAGAAATATTTGGCATAAAATTTAACAATACAGCGGCTGCACTGACAGCGGTGGTATAATTCTGAGCCAATCAGAAGCGAGATAAATGTTTAGCGGTAGTTCAAAGTTCAAAAATTGCCATTTATAAACTTTTAATTTAGAAAAGACGTAGATTAAGCTATTTTCTGCATTTTGGAACGTTCAAAGGCTGAGAATTGTCGAATATTGCTATCCTATGATTTTACAGTCCTATTTTTTACGATTTATTTTGGTACTGTGCCACAAACAGCATAGGTATTAAACCGTGCAAATGCAATGTCTCACTGTGATACCATATTTAAATTTCGTTAAGATTGTAGAGTGCGACACATAAATTAATAACCATACTTAGGTTTCAATGAATGAAATTGCCTTGAGAGTGTTAGTGTAGTAGAAGTATGCCTTGGTTCTGGATGATGTTTGCATCCTCTTTTAATGAATTCTTTCAATTGCAGAATGCCTCTTGAAACGTGAACTTTCGCCAACCTATCCAAGAGATGAGAGTTGAGTCTTCACGGAATGGATTGCAAAGCCCGTCCATGGATTATGGAAGAAATTGTTCGAACATGTGAGTAGAATACTTTTCAAGGTTTTCACCTCCTACTGGTCACATTTGTTTGTGCATGGAAATGAAATGAATCTATTATTTGATGAATAATGACTATATTGGTGGAATGGACGGTTTCATGTAGGCGAAGGAGCAACAAATTATATTTGTTGCAAATCAAAATGAGTTACAAGAAAGCGCCATTAGTATTCCTCTTTTAATGAATTTTTTTAATTGCAGGATGCCTCTTGAACCGTGAACTTTCGCCAACCTATCCAAGAGATGAGAGTTGAGTCTTCACGGAATGGATTGCAAAGCCCGTCCATGGATTATGGAAGAAATTGTTATAACATGTGAGTAGATTACTTTTCCAAGGTTTGACCTCCAACTGCTCACACTAGTAACATTTTATCTTTAGTTTCCATTCCACCTGCAGTTAGGTCTCTCTTTGTTGTTAAAATTTTTTCAACCTCCTCTCTTTCCTCTATTTATTCTTCCTTCATTTTCAAACGAAGAAGTTTGCGAGAAAATTCGTGACATTTCAGCAGGAACTCTTTTCATCTTCCTTTCTGGACGATGTGTAAAAAATATCCTAGCACCTTCTACAGCCATCGTATGCCTATCTGTGCATTTCATGTCCAGTGTTTTCAGCCGCCAATGTGTTGCAAAGGCTCGAAGGTTTGCTTTGAATTATTTTCGGTGCACCTTTGAAAAGTTCTGCAGATTTCAATCATGCCTCACGGCGTAAACTGGCTAAATTTAATTATTGCTCGGTCACTTTTTCATGCATTCGCTTCTTCATCCTTTCCCATGCTTCAGGCATAGATTCCTGGAGCATAATATCAGCTCCTTCCTCTTGAACGATTCGTTGATTTCGACCGTTTTATTCTTGGTATATCATTCATGGTGTGTTCTGCTTCTTGGAAAATCTTTCAATGAAGAAAATTGAAGCATCTCTACTCCGCGAGCTGTTTCGAACACAGCTGTGTTTTTCCATCGTTAATAACATTTTCCATTCTTTTCTTCTAATGATTCCTTTTACTGTGGATCTTGTAACCTGCTTCAGTGCAAGGACGAATCCATCGAGGCTTTACTCTTTACTTTCACATCCTTGTTAACACCAGAATGGAGTTCATCCTTTATTCTGCTTAGTCGCATTCTAGATCTATACGATGGCTTTGAATGTAACAGACATTAATCTTATTTCAGGCTTGTAAGCTACCTCATCCTCGACTGATTGCCTTCATTCTTCCTCAGGGCAGAGACGAGGGTTTGATGGAGTTAAAGCACCAATCCTCGATCGGCACACAGCGCATTGCTGGTCTTTGGCAGATCATCTCCTTTCTGTCGATTGAGAAGAGTGAATTTTTGCAAGTGGACGAACGCTGAGGAAGAAGCATGATATTGAGAAAGCGAAGAGGTCCGTATGTGCACATATGTTCATAGCACTGATTTTACTTCAGCTTTGGTTTCCTGCAAATGTCTTTGGCACTGGCATGTTTCATTTGCTGTCAAGACCATTGCATTGTCCTTAATCCCTTGCATATCTTGCGGCTGACCTTCTTATTCTTTCAGAGATTCTTGTGATATCCCCCTTTAAAAAAGTTTCCCTGACCATTTCTACTCCAGATTATTCTCTTTGTCCTTCGAAGGCAAAACACCTCTATCAACATAGACTAGAGGATATTAAATAGGACCGGTGTAAAAGTGTAATTCACATTCCCACTACTCAGTATGAGTTCAAGTTGTTCCTACTCTGCAGGTATTAAATACCCCTGATCCTCTCTCTTCCAAAAGTAAAGTAATCAGTGCATTCTTTAATGTTGAAATATCCCTTTCCCTTCAGATGCGTGAAATAACTGCTGAGTAGATGATATCAGTCGAGGAGCTTCAGGACAGATCATTTGGCCAGATGCGGATGGAAACGTCGTCCAACATGGTCCACGAATGGGATCCTTTGCTTTGGAGTACCATGTAGTTGGGAAATATAATGCTATTGATTGTAATCTTGTTAGATAGTGAATAAAGCCTCTTGTGATATACATTCGCATTCATCTTTTACTACCTGCAAGCGAAAGATTACATTCAAGACAAAGGTCACAAACTTTAAACATCCGAGCTCATTACAATGGTTTGACGCGTAAGAGTAAGGGCGTTCGGTCACTAATTTGTGTGCTCGTACATCGGCGGCACGAGAGCCACGGGAATGCCAATCTTATGTGGAAAATGAATTATATTTTAATGTCTCTTATTTGAAAGTAGATAGGCGATAGATAATCGTTGTTCATACGGAGGTTCGTGATAGGAAGGAGGCGGGCAACTCATTCGCCGAGTAATTTTTAGAAACTAATGTTGTCTTCTGTTAATCAAAGTTAAACGATTGCATCGATGAATCAGCTCGGACGAGTGATCTCGGTCTCGCACAAGCAATTTCTCGAAGACTGATTACAAGTTCTCTTACGCGAATTGGGATCGTAAGACGCAGGCGAAATGCAGTGAAACATTGAACGTTAAATACCGCGTTTCATAATCGATCGTGAAGGATTGGTTCGGATTCGTTAAAAGGAAATTCATCCTCTGGTTTGAAGGATTTGTAAAACAATACTTCTCCAAAGGCTGGCCCGAAACTGCACGCTTTCGAAGCATTTAGTTGAAGCATAAAATCCTTCAAATGCCCTCCTGAAATTGGGCACTACTTTTCATTTCATTCATTCGTTCCTCTCCGTTCTTTACCCTTCCATCGCGCGAGCATTCCCCTGTATTCATTGCATTCTTTGGAGTCGTTCTTTCCATATGGGTTCGTTCCCTTCGCAGATACCGAAAATTCGAGTTGAACAGTAACCTGGCGATGAACGAAAATCGTTCCATCTCTTGTCTCTTCGAAGAAACGAACTTGACGGAGTCTTTAGCATAAAGATCGCAAAAGGTTGAATTCGATACGTAAACCACGGAAGCTCGAATGAGGAGAAACGGATGTAGTTCGACAGAGTTCGTCATAGGGAAAATTGTCTAAGCCGTAATCCGACAGAGGGCTCCTATCAACCCGTCTCCGGGCCCGTCTCACTCGGCGGTCGTTGCCTGCGAGAAACGTTTGTGACCAGTGAATCGAGTGGATTACGCGATTTCGTATCAATCCTAAGGCTTAAAAGTTTGAACGATTCCCCACGGAAGATGCGATCGTGATCGTATAGCGGTTTTCTGTGGACAAAGAAGGCCGATTAGACACGGCAGCATCGCAAAGGAAGGCGAGGCGGAAGGGAAATGCTTTGGGTGAAGGTCCGAGACGAATTCGAAGGTAAGTCCCATCGGAAATATTTCCGTACGCTCTTTGCCTGCGATGACAAGAATGTGTCTCCCGAACTTCACTTCCCGATTGCTTGGGAGCGAGGGGTACCTGGATTCCGATCCCTCGCCACGGTACATAACTCGGTCACTGTAAGCAAGAGGAGATGATGACAATAATATTATTGCACGATAGCTCTCAGCCGTAACGTGCATGTGGTCTCGTAACGTATCGTGGCAATGCGAACTTTATTGAGTTTCGGAAGCCGTTTCTTTGGTTTCGGGCTCGTAACAGCTCGGGCGTAGCATCACGGCTTATTCGAGGATGGATTTATCCTCAATAGAGTGCATTGAAATAGAAAAAAGAGGAAATTGATGACTGGCGAAGGGGAGGATGTTGACACGGTGAGGTCGCTGTGGATAGTGAATAACGCATGGCGGTATTTCGAGACGCGATTGTCACCGGCGGGAATGAAAAATTGGAGGAAGATTTTTGAAAATAAACTTGAGGTGAGTCGTGACCGATTAAAATTTCATGAAGGTTAGTATTTATTATGATTTTTACCTACTACGTGAGTCTTACTGCACAACATTACTATTTTCATGGGTGTCGTCAACTTATTTCTTCCGATTTCAAGAGAACCGCCATTGTTCGCGGTCGACATAAAAGAAGAGAGAAATTTTGGTGGTATTCCATGGGTAATCGGATAAAGAAATATTTGGCATAAAATTTAACAATACAGCGGCTGCACTGACAGCGGTGGTATAATTCTGAGCCAATCAGAAGCGAGATAAATGTTTAGCGGTAGTTCAAAGTTCAAAAATTGCCATTTATAAACTTTTAATTTAGAAAAGACGTAGATTAAGCTATTTTCTGCATTTTGGAACGTTCAAAGGCTGAGAATTGTCGAATATTGCTATCCTATGATTTTACAGTCCTATTTTTTACGATTTATTTTGGTACTGTGCCACAAACAGCATAGGTATTAAACCGTGCAAATGCAATGTCTCACTGTGATACCATATTTAAATTTCGTTAAGATTGTAGAGTGCGACACATAAATTAATAACCATACTTAGGTTTCAATGAATGAAATTGCCTTGAGAGTGTTAGTGTAGTAGAAGTATGCCTTGGTTCTGGATGATGTTTGCATCCTCTTTTAATGAATTCTTTCAATTGCAGAATGCCTCTTGAACCGTGAACTTTCGCCAACCTATCCAAGAGATGAGAGTTGAGTCTTCACGGAATGGATTGCAAAGCCCGTCCATGGATTATGGAAGAAATTGTTATAACATGTGAGTAGATTACTTTTCCAAGGTTTGACCTCCAACTGCTCACACTAGTAACATTTTATCTTTAGTTTCCATTCCACCTGCAGTTAGGTCTCTCTTTGTTGTTAAAATTTTTTCAACCTCCTCTCTTTCCTCTATTTATTCTTCCTTCATTTTCAAACGAAGAAGTTTGCGAGAAAATTCGTGACATTTCAGCAGGAACTCTTTTCATCTTCCTTTCTGGACGATGTGTAAAAAATATCCTAGCACCTTCTACAGCCATCGTATGCCTATCTGTGCATTTCATGTCCAGTGTTTTCAGCCGCCAATGTGTTGCAAAGGCTCGAAGGTTTGCTTTGAATTATTTTCGGTGCACCTTTGAAAAGTTCTGCAGATTTCAATCATGCCTCACGGCGTAAACTGGCTAAATTTAATTATTGCTCGGTCACTTTTTCATGCATTCGCTTCTTCATCCTTTCCCATGCTTCAAGCATAGATTCCTGGAGCATAATATCAGCTCCTTCCTCTTGAACGATTCGTTGATTTCGACCGTTTTATTCTTGGTATATCATTCATGGTGTGTTCTGCTTCTTGGAAAATCTTTCAATGAAGAAAATTGAAGCATCTCTACTCCGCGAGCTGTTTCGAACACAGCTGTGTTTTTCCATCGTTAATAACATTTTCCATTCTTTTCTTCTAATGATTCCTTTTACTGTGGATCTTGTAACCTGCTTCAGTGCAAGGACGAATCCATCGAGGCTTTATTCTTTACTTTCACATCCTTGTTAACACCAGAATGGAGTTCATCCTTTATTCTGCTTAGTCGCATTCTAGATCTATACGATGGCTTTGAATGTAACAGACATTAATCTTATTTCAGGCTTGTAAGCTACCTCATCCTCGACTGATTGCCTTCATTCTTCCTCAGGGCAGAGACGAGGGTTTGATGGAGTTAAAGCACCAATCCTCGATCGGCACACAGCGCATTGCTGGTCTTTGGCAGATCATCTCCTTTCTGTCGATTGAGAAGAGTGAATTTTTGCAAGTGGACGAACGCTGAGGAAGAAGCATGATATTGAGAAAGCGAAGAGGTCCGTATGTGCACATATGTTCATAGCACTGATTTTACTTCAGCTTTGGTTTCCTGCAAATGTCTTTGGCACTGGCATGTTTCATTTGCTGTCAAGACCATTGCATTGTCCTTAATCCCTTGCATATCTTGCGGCTGACCTTCTTATTCTTTCAGAGATTCTTGTGATATCCCCCTTTAAAAAAGTTTCCCTGACCATTTCTACTCCAGATTATTCTCTTTGTCCTTCGAAGGCAAAACACCTCTATCAACATAGACTAGAGGATATTAAATAGGACCGGTGTAAAAGTGTAATTCACATTCCCACTACTCAGTATGAGTTCAAGTTGTTCCTACTCTGCAGGTATTAAATACCCCTGATCCTCTCTCTTCCAAAAGTAAAGTAATCAGTGCATTCTTTAATGTTGAAATATCCCTTTCCCTTCAGATGCGTGAAATAACTGCTGAGTAGATGATATCAGTCGAGGAGCTTCAGGACAGATCATTTGGCCAGATGCGGATGGAAACGTCGTCCAACATGGTCCACGAATGGGATCCTTTGCTTTGGAGTACCATGTAGTTGGGAAATATAATGCTATTGATTGTAATCTTGTTAGATAGTGAATAAAGCCTCTTGTGATATACATTCGCATTCATCTTTTACTACCTGCAAGCGAAAGATTACATTCAAGACAAAGGTCACAAACTTTAAACATCCGAGCTCATTACAATGGTTTGACGCGTAAGAGTAAGGGCGTTCGGTCACTAATTTGTGTGCTCGTACATCGGCGGCACGAGAGCCACGGGAATGCCAATCTTATGTGGAAAATGAATTATATTTTAATGTCTCTTATTTGAAAGTAGATAGGCGATAGATAATCGTTGTTCATACGGAGGTTCGTGATAGGAAGGAGGCGGGCAACTCATTCGCCGAGTAATTTTTAGAAACTAATGTTGTCTTCTGTTAATCAAAGTTAAACGATTGCATCGATGAATCAGCTCGGACGAGTGATCTCGGTCTCGCACAAGCAATTTCTCGAAGACTGATTACAAGTTCTCTTACGCGAATTGGGATCGTAAGACGCAGGCGAAATGCAGTGAAACATTGAACGTTGAATACCGCGTTTAATAATCGATCGTGAAGGATTGGTTCGGATTCGTTAAAAGGAAATTCATCCTCTGGTTTGAAGGATTTGTAAAACAATACTTCTCCAAAGGCTGGCCCGAAACTGCACGCTTTCGAAGCATTTAGTTGAAGCATAAAATCCTTCAAATGCCCTCCTGAAATTGGGCACTACTTTTCATTTCATTCATTCGTTCCTCTCCGTTCTTTACCCTTCCATCGCGCGAGCATTCCCCTGTATTCATTGCATTCTTTGGAGTCGTTCTTTCCATATGGGTTCGTTCCCTTCGCAGATACCGAAAATTCGAGTTGAACAGTAACCTGGCGATGAACGAAAATCGTTCCATCTCTTGTCTCTTCGAAGAAACGAACTTGACGGAGTCTTTAGCATAAAGATCGCAAAAGGTTGAATTCGATACGTAAACCACGGAAGCTCGAATGAGGAGAAACGGATGTAGTTCGACAGAGTTCGTCATAGGGAAAATTGTCTAAGCCGTAATCCGACAGAGGGCTCCTATCAACCCGTCTCCGGGCCCGTCTCACTCGGCGGTCGTTGCCTGCGAGAAACGTTTGTGACCAGTGAATCGAGTGGATTACGCGATTTCGTATCAATCCTAAGGCTTAAAAGTTTGAACGATTCCCCACGGAAGATGCGATCGTGATCGTATAGCGGTTTTCTGTGGACAAAGAAGGCCGATTAGACACGGCAGCATCGCAAAGGAAGGCGAGGCGGAAGGGAAATGCTTTGGGTGAAGGTCCGAGACGAATTCGAAGGTAAGTCCCATCGGAAATATTTCCGTACGCTCTTTGCCTGCGATGACAAGAATGTGTCTCCCGAACTTCACTTCCCGATTGCTTGGGAGCGAGGGGTACCTGGATTCCGATCCCTCGCCACGGTACATAACTCGGTCACTGTAAGCAAGAGGAGATGATGACAATAATATTATTGCACGATAGCTCTCAGCCGTAACGTGCATGTGGTCTCGTAACGTATCGTGGCAATGCGAACTTTATTGAGTTTCGGAAGCCGTTTCTTTGGTTTCGGGCTCGTAACAGCTCGGGCGTAGCATCACTGCTTATTCGAGGATGGATTTATCCTCAATAGAGTGCATTGAAATAGAAAAAAGAGGAAATTGATGACTGGCGAAGGGGAGGATGTTGACACGGTGAGGTCGCTGTGGATAGTGAATAACGCATGGCGGTATTTCGAGACGCGATTGTCACCGGCGGGAATGAAAAATTGGAGGAAGATTTTTGAAAATAAACTTGAGGTGAGTCGTGACCGATTAAAATTTCATGAAGGTTAGTATTTATTATGATTTTTACCTACTACGTGAGTCTTACTGCACAACATTACTATTTTCATGGGTGTCGTCAACTTATTTCTTCCGATTTCAAGAGAACCGCCATTGTTCGCGGTCGACATAAAAGAAGAGAGAAATTTTGGTGGTATTCCATGGGTAATCGGATAAAGAAATATTTGGCATAAAATTTAACAATACAGCGGCTGCACTGACAGCGGTGGTATAATTCTGAGCCAATCAGAAGCGAGATAAATGTTTAGCGGTAGTTCAAAGTTCAAAAATTGCCATTTATAAACTTTTAATTTAGAAAAGACGTAGATTAAGCTATTTTCTGCATTTTGGAACGTTCAAAGGCTGAGAATTGTCGAATATTGCTATCCTATGATTTTACAGTCCTATTTTTTACGATTTATTTTGGTACTGTGCCACAAACAGCATAGGTATTAAACCGTGCAAATGCAATGTCTCACTGTGATACCATATTTAAATTTCGTTAAGATTGTAGAGTGCGACACATAAATTAATAACCATACTTAGGTTTCAATGAATGAAATTGCCTTGAGAGTGTTAGTGTAGTAGAAGTATGCCTTGGTTCTGGATGATGTTTGCATCCTCTTTTAATGAATTCTTTCAATTGCAGAATGCCTCTTGAAACGTGAACTTTCGCCAACCTATCCAAGAGATGAGAGTTGAGTCTTCACGGAATGGATTGCAAAGCCCGTCCATGGATTATGGAAGAAATTGTTCGAACATGTGAGTAGAATACTTTTCAAGGTTTTCACCTCCTACTGGTCACATTTGTTTGTGCATGGAAATGAAATGAATCTATTATTTGATGAATAATGACTATATTGGTGGAATGGACGGTTTCATGTAGGCGAAGGAGCAACAAATTATATTTGTTGCAAATCAAAATGAGTTACAAGAAAGCGCCATTAGTATTCCTCTTTTAATGAATTTTTTTAATTGCAGGATGCCTCTTGAACCGTGAACTTTCGCCAACCTATCCAAGAGATGAGAGTTGAGTCTTCACGGAATGGATTGCAAAGCCCGTCCATGGATTATGGAAGAAATTGTTATAACATGTGAGTAGATTACTTTTCCAAGGTTTGACCTCCAACTGCTCACACTAGTAACATTTTATCTTTAGTTTCCATTCCACCTGCAGTTAGGTCTCTCTTTGTTGTTAAAATTTTTTCAACCTCCTCTCTTTCCTCTATTTATTCTTCCTTCATTTTCAAACGAAGAAGTTTGCGAGAAAATTCGTGACATTTCAGCAGGAACTCTTTTCATCTTCCTTTCTGGACGATGTGTAAAAAATATCCTAGCACCTTCTACAGCCATCGTATGCCTATCTGTGCATTTCATGTCCAGTGTTTTCAGCCGCCAATGTGTTGCAAAGGCTCGAAGGTTTGCTTTGAATTATTTTCGGTGCACCTTTGAAAAGTTCTGCAGATTTCAATCATGCCTCACGGCGTAAACTGGCTAAATTTAATTATTGCTCGGTCACTTTTTCATGCATTCGCTTCTTCATCCTTTCCCATGCTTCAAGCATAGATTCCTGGAGCATAATATCAGCTCCTTCCTCTTGAACGATTCGTTGATTTCGACCGTTTTATTCTTGGTATATCATTCATGGTGTGTTCTGCTTCTTGGAAAATCTTTCAATGAAGAAAATTGAAGCATCTCTACTCCGCGAGCTGTTTCGAACACAGCTGTGTTTTTCCATCGTTAATAACATTTTCCATTCTTTTCTTCTAATGATTCCTTTTACTGTGGATCTTGTAACCTGCTTCAGTGCAAGGACGAATCCATCGAGGCTTTATTCTTTACTTTCACATCCTTGTTAACACCAGAATGGAGTTCATCCTTTATTCTGCTTAGTCGCATTCTAGATCTATACGATGGCTTTGAATGTAACAGACATTAATCTTATTTCAGGCTTGTAAGCTACCTCATCCTCGACTGATTGCCTTCATTCTTCCTCAGGGCAGAGACGAGGGTTTGATGGAGTTAAAGCACCAATCCTCGATCGGCACACAGCGCATTGCTGGTCTTTGGCAGATCATCTCCTTTCTGTCGATTGAGAAGAGTGAATTTTTGCAAGTGGACGAACGCTGAGGAAGAAGCATGATATTGAGAAAGCGAAGAGGTCCGTATGTGCACATATGTTCATAGCACTGATTTTACTTCAGCTTTGGTTTCCTGCAAATGTCTTTGGCACTGGCATGTTTCATTTGCTGTCAAGACCATTGCATTGTCCTTAATCCCTTGCATATCTTGCGGCTGACCTTCTTATTCTTTCAGAGATTCTTGTGATATCCCCCTTTAAAAAAGTTTCCCTGACCATTTCTACTCCAGATTATTCTCTTTGTCCTTCGAAGGCAAAACACCTCTATCAACATAGACTAGAGGATATTAAATAGGACCGGTGTAAAAGTGTAATTCACATTCCCACTACTCAGTATGAGTTCAAGTTGTTCCTACTCTGCAGGTATTAAATACCCCTGATCCTCTCTCTTCCAAAAGTAAAGTAATCAGTGCATTCTTTAATGTTGAAATATCCCTTTCCCTTCAGATGCGTGAAATAACTGCTGAGTAGATGATATCAGTCGAGGAGCTTCAGGACAGATCATTTGGCCAGATGCGGATGGAAACGTCGTCCAACATGGTCCACGAATGGGATCCTTTGCTTTGGAGTACCATGTAGTTGGGAAATATAATGCTATTGATTGTAATCTTGTTAGATAGTGAATAAAGCCTCTTGTGATATACATTCGCATTCATCTTTTACTACCTGCAAGCGAAAGATTACATTCAAGACAAAGGTCACAAACTTTAAACATCCGAGCTCATTACAATGGTTTGACGCGTAAGAGTAAGGGCGTTCGGTCACTAATTTGTGTGCTCGTACATCGGCGGCACGAGAGCCACGGGAATGCCAATCTTATGTGGAAAATGAATTATATTTTAATGTCTCTTATTTGAAAGTAGATAGGCGATAGATAATCGTTGTTCATACGGAGGTTCGTGATAGGAAGGAGGCGGGCAACTCATTCGCCGAGTAATTTTTAGAAACTAATGTTGTCTTCTGTTAATCAAAGTTAAACGATTGCATCGATGAATCAGCTCGGACGAGTGATCTCGGTCTCGCACAAGCAATTTCTCGAAGACTGATTACAAGTTCTCTTACGCGAATTGGGATCGTAAGACGCAGGCGAAATGCAGTGAAACATTGAACGTTGAATACCGCGTTTAATAATCGATCGTGAAGGATTGGTTCGGATTCGTTAAAAGGAAATTCATCCTCTGGTTTGAAGGATTTGTAAAACAATACTTCTCCAAAGGCTGGCCCGAAACTGCACGCTTTCGAAGCATTTAGTTGAAGCATAAAATCCTTCAAATGCCCTCCTGAAATTGGGCACTACTTTTCATTTCATTCATTCGTTCCTCTCCGTTCTTTACCCTTCCATCGCGCGAGCATTCCCCTGTATTCATTGCATTCTTTGGAGTCGTTCTTTCCATATGGGTTCGTTCCCTTCGCAGATACCGAAAATTCGAGTTGAACAGTAACCTGGCGATGAACGAAAATCGTTCCATCTCTTGTCCCTTCGAAGAAACGAACTTGACGGAGTCTTTAGCATAAAGATCGCAAAAGGTTGAATTCGATACGTAAACCACGGAAGCTCGAATGAGGAGAAACGGATGTAGTTCGACAGAGTTCGTCATAGGGAAAATTGTCTAAGCCGTAATCCGACAGAGGGCTCCTATCAACCCGTCTCCGGGCCCGTCTCACTCGGCGGTCGTTGCCTGCGAGAAACGTTTGTGACCAGTGAATCGAGTGGATTACGCGATTTCGTATCAATCCTAAGGCTTAAAAGTTTGAACGATTCCCCACGGAAGATGCGATCGTGATCGTATAGCGGTTTTCTGTGGACAAAGAAGGCCGATTAGACACGGCAGCATCGCAAAGGAAGGCGAGGCGGAAGGGAAATGCTTTGGGTGAAGGTCCGAGACGAATTCGAAGGTAAGTCCCATCGGAAATATTTCCGTACGCTCTTTGCCTGCGATGACAAGAATGTGTCTCCCGAACTTCACTTCCCGATTGCTTGGGAGCGAGGGGTACCTGGATTCCGATCCCTCGCCACGGTACATAACTCGGTCACTGTAAGCAAGAGGAGATGATGACAATAATATTATTGCACGATAGCTCTCAGCCGTAACGTGCATGTGGTCTCGTAACGTATCGTGGCAATGCGAACTTTATTGAGTTTCGGAAGCCGTTTCTTTGGTTTCGGGCTCGTAACAGCTCGGGCGTAGCATCACTGCTTATTCGAGGATGGATTTATCCTCAATAGAGTGCATTGAAATAGAAAAAAGAGGAAATTGATGACTGGCGAAGGGGAGGATGTTGACACGGTGAGGTCGCTGTGGATAGTGAATAACGCATGGCGGTATTTCGAGACGCGATTGTCACCGGCGGGAATGAAAAATTGGAGGAAGATTTTTGAAAATAAACTTGAGGTGAGTCGTGACCGATTAAAATTTCATGAAGGTTAGTATTTATTATGATTTTTACCTACTACGTGAGTCTTACTGCACAACATTACTATTTTCATGGGTGTCGTCAACTTATTTCTTCCGATTTCAAGAGAACCGCCATTGTTCGCGGTCGACATAAAAGAAGAGAGAAATTTTGGTGGTATTCCATGGGTAATCGGATAAAGAAATATTTGGCATAAAATTTAACAATACAGCGGCTGCACTGACAGCGGTGGTATAATTCTGAGCCAATCAGAAGCGAGATAAATGTTTAGCGGTAGTTCAAAGTTCAAAAATTGCCATTTATAAACTTTTAATTTAGAAAAGACGTAGATTAAGCTATTTTCTGCATTTTGGAACGTTCAAAGGCTGAGAATTGTCGAATATTGCTATCCTATGATTTTACAGTCCTATTTTTTACGATTTATTTTGGTACTGTGCCACAAACAGCATAGGTATTAAACCGTGCAAATGCAATGTCTCACTGTGATACCATATTTAAATTTCGTTAAGATTGTAGAGTGCGACACATAAATTAATAACCATACTTAGGTTTCAATGAATGAAATTGCCTTGAGAGTGTTAGTGTAGTAGAAGTATGCCTTGGTTCTGGATGATGTTTGCATCCTCTTTTAATGAATTCTTTCAATTGCAGAATGCCTCTTGAAACGTGAACTTTCGCCAACCTATCCAAGAGATGAGAGTTGAGTCTTCACGGAATGGATTGCAAAGCCCGTCCATGGATTATGGAAGAAATTGTTCGAACATGTGAGTAGAATACTTTTCAAGGTTTTCACCTCCTACTGGTCACATTTGTTTGTGCATGGAAATGAAATGAATCTATTATTTGATGAATAATGACTATATTGGTGGAATGGACGGTTTCATGTAGGCGAAGGAGCAACAAATTATATTTGTTGCAAATCAAAATGAGTTACAAGAAAGCGCCATTAGTATTCCTCTTTTAATGAATTTTTTTAATTGCAGGATGCCTCTTGAACCGTGAACTTTCGCCAACCTATCCAAGAGATGAGAGTTGAGTCTTCACGGAATGGATTGCAAAGCCCGTCCATGGATTATGGAAGAAATTGTTATAACATGTGAGTAGATTACTTTTCCAAGGTTTGACCTCCAACTGCTCACACTAGTAACATTTTATCTTTAGTTTCCATTCCACCTGCAGTTAGGTCTCTCTTTGTTGTTAAAATTTTTTCAACCTCCTCTCTTTCCTCTATTTATTCTTCCTTCATTTTCAAACGAAGAAGTTTGCGAGAAAATTCGTGACATTTCAGCAGGAACTCTTTTCATCTTCCTTTCTGGACGATGTGTAAAAAATATCCTAGCACCTTCTACAGCCATCGTATGCCTATCTGTGCATTTCATGTCCAGTGTTTTCAGCCGCCAATGTGTTGCAAAGGCTCGAAGGTTTGCTTTGAATTATTTTCGGTGCACCTTTGAAAAGTTCTGCAGATTTCAATCATGCCTCACGGCGTAAACTGGCTAAATTTAATTATTGCTCGGTCACTTTTTCATGCATTCGCTTCTTCATCCTTTCCCATGCTTCAAGCATAGATTCCTGGAGCATAATATCAGCTCCTTCCTCTTGAACGATTCGTTGATTTCGACCGTTTTATTCTTGGTATATCATTCATGGTGTGTTCTGCTTCTTGGAAAATCTTTCAATGAAGAAAATTGAAGCATCTCTACTCCGCGAGCTGTTTCGAACACAGCTGTGTTTTTCCATCGTTAATAACATTTTCCATTCTTTTCTTCTAATGATTCCTTTTACTGTGGATCTTGTAACCTGCTTCAGTGCAAGGACGAATCCATCGAGGCTTTATTCTTTACTTTCACATCCTTGTTAACACCAGAATGGAGTTCATCCTTTATTCTGCTTAGTCGCATTCTAGATCTATACGATGGCTTTGAATGTAACAGACATTAATCTTATTTCAGGCTTGTAAGCTACCTCATCCTCGACTGATTGCCTTCATTCTTCCTCAGGGCAGAGACGAGGGTTTGATGGAGTTAAAGCACCAATCCTCGATCGGCACACAGCGCATTGCTGGTCTTTGGCAGATCATCTCCTTTCTGTCGATTGAGAAGAGTGAATTTTTGCAAGTGGACGAACGCTGAGGAAGAAGCATGATATTGAGAAAGCGAAGAGGTCCGTATGTGCACATATGTTCATAGCACTGATTTTACTTCAGCTTTGGTTTCCTGCAAATGTCTTTGGCACTGGCATGTTTCATTTGCTGTCAAGACCATTGCATTGTCCTTAATCCCTTGCATATCTTGCGGCTGACCTTCTTATTCTTTCAGAGATTCTTGTGATATCCCCCTTTAAAAAAGTTTCCCTGACCATTTCTACTCCAGATTATTCTCTTTGTCCTTCGAAGGCAAAACACCTCTATCAACATAGACTAGAGGATATTAAATAGGACCGGTGTAAAAGTGTAATTCACATTCCCACTACTCAGTATGAGTTCAAGTTGTTCCTACTCTGCAGGTATTAAATACCCCTGATCCTCTCTCTTCCAAAAGTAAAGTAATCAGTGCATTCTTTAATGTTGAAATATCCCTTTCCCTTCAGATGCGTGAAATAACTGCTGAGTAGATGATATCAGTCGAGGAGCTTCAGGACAGATCATTTGGCCAGATGCGGATGGAAACGTCGTCCAACATGGTCCACGAATGGGATCCTTTGCTTTGGAGTACCATGTAGTTGGGAAATATAATGCTATTGATTGTAATCTTGTTAGATAGTGAATAAAGCCTCTTGTGATATACATTCGCATTCATCTTTTACTACCTGCAAGCGAAAGATTACATTCAAGACAAAGGTCACAAACTTTAAACATCCGAGCTCATTACAATGGTTTGACGCGTAAGAGTAAGGGCGTTCGGTCACTAATTTGTGTGCTCGTACATCGGCGGCACGAGAGCCACGGGAATGCCAATCTTATGTGGAAAATGAATTATATTTTAATGTCTCTTATTTGAAAGTAGATAGGCGATAGATAATCGTTGTTCATACGGAGGTTCGTGATAGGAAGGAGGCGGGCAACTCATTCGCCGAGTAATTTTTAGAAACTAATGTTGTCTTCTGTTAATCAAAGTTAAACGATTGCATCGATGAATCAGCTCGGACGAGTGATCTCGGTCTCGCACAAGCAATTTCTCGAAGACTGATTACAAGTTCTCTTACGCGAATTGGGATCGTAAGACGCAGGCGAAATGCAGTGAAACATTGAACGTTAAATACCGCGTTTCATAATCGATCGTGAAGGATTGGTTCGGATTCGTTAAAAGGAAATTCATCCTCTGGTTTGAAGGATTTGTAAAACAATACTTCTCCAAAGGCTGGCCCGAAACTGCACGCTTTCGAAGCATTTAGTTGAAGCATAAAATCCTTCAAATGCCCTCCTGAAATTGGGCACTACTTTTCATTTCATTCATTCGTTCCTCTCCGTTCTTTACCCTTCCATCGCGCGAGCATTCCCCTGTATTCATTGCATTCTTTGGAGTCGTTCTTTCCATATGGGTTCGTTCCCTTCGCAGATACCGAAAATTCGAGTTGAACAGTAACCTGGCGATGAATGAAAATCGTTCCATCTCTTGTCTCTTCGAAGAAACGAACTTGACGGAGTCTTTAGCATAAAGATCGCAAAAGGTTGAATTCGATACGTAAACCACGGAAGCTCGAATGAGGAGAAACGGATGTAGTTCGACAGAGTTCGTCATAGGGAAAATTGTCTAAGCCGTAATCCGACAGAGGGCTCCTATCAACCCGTCTCCGGGCCCGTCTCACTCGGCGGTCGTTGCCTGCGAGAAACGTTTGTGACCAGTGAATCGAGTGGATTACGCGATTTCGTATCAATCCTAAGGCTTAAAAGTTTGAACGATTCCCCACGGAAGATGCGATCGTGATCGTATAGCGGTTTTCTGTGGACAAAGAAGGCCGATTAGACACGGCAGCATCGCAAAGGAAGGCGAGGCGGAAGGGAAATGCTTTGGGTGAAGGTCCGAGACGAATTCGAAGGTAAGTCCCATCGGAAATATTTCCGTACGCTCTTTGCCTGCGATGACAAGAATGTGTCTCCCGAACTTCACTTCCCGATTGCTTGGGAGCGAGGGGTACCTGGATTCCGATCCCTCGCCACGGTACATAACTCGGTCACTGTAAGCAAGAGGAGATGATGACAATAATATTATTGCACGATAGCTCTCAGCCGTAACGTGCATGTGGTCTCGTAACGTATCGTGGCAATGCGAACTTTATTGAGTTTCGGAAGCCGTTTCTTTGGTTTCGGGCTCGTAACAGCTCGGGCGTAGCATCACGGCTTATTCGAGGATGGATTTATCCTCAATAGAGTGCATTGAAATAGAAAAAAGAGGAAATTGATGACTGGCGAAGGGGAGGATGTTGACACGGTGAGGTCGCTGTGGATAGTGAATAACGCATGGCGGTATTTCGAGACGCGATTGTCACCGGCGGGAATGAAAAATTGGAGGAAGATTTTTGAAAATAAACTTGAGGTGAGTCGTGACCGATTAAAATTTCATGAAGGTTAGTATTTATTATGATTTTTACCTACTACGTGAGTCTTACTGCACAACATTACTATTTTCATGGGTGTCGTCAACTTATTTCTTCCGATTTCAAGAGAACCGCCATTGTTCGCGGTCGACATAAAAGAAGAGAGAAATTTTGGTGGTATTCCATGGGTAATCGGATAAAGAAATATTTGGCATAAAATTTAACAATACAGCGGCTGCACTGACAGCGGTGGTATAATTCTGAGCCAATCAGAAGCGAGATAAATGTTTAGCGGTAGTTCAAAGTTCAAAAATTGCCATTTATAAACTTTTAATTTAGAAAAGACGTAGATTAAGCTATTTTCTGCATTTTGGAACGTTCAAAGGCTGAGAATTGTCGAATATTGCTATCCTATGATTTTACAGTCCTATTTTTTACGATTTATTTTGGTACTGTGCCACAAACAGCATAGGTATTAAACCGTGCAAATGCAATGTCTCACTGTGATACCATATTTAAATTTCGTTAAGATTGTAGAGTGCGACACATAAATTAATAACCATACTTAGGTTTCAATGAATGAAATTGCCTTGAGAGTGTTAGTGTAGTAGAAGTATGCCTTGGTTCTGGATGATGTTTGCATCCTCTTTTAATGAATTCTTTCAATTGCAGAATGCCTCTTGAAACGTGAACTTTCGCCAACCTATCCAAGAGATGAGAGTTGAGTCTTCACGGAATGGATTGCAAAGCCCGTCCATGGATTATGGAAGAAATTGTTCGAACATGTGAGTAGAATACTTTTCAAGGTTTTCACCTCCTACTGGTCACATTTGTTTGTGCATGGAAATGAAATGAATCTATTATTTGATGAATAATGACTATATTGGTGGAATGGACGGTTTCATGTAGGCGAAGGAGCAACAAATTATATTTGTTGCAAATCAAAATGAGTTACAAGAAAGCGCCATTAGTATTCCTCTTTTAATGAATTTTTTTAATTGCAGGATGCCTCTTGAACCGTGAACTTTCGCCAACCTATCCAAGAGATGAGAGTTGAGTCTTCACGGAATGGATTGCAAAGCCCGTCCATGGATTATGGAAGAAATTGTTATAACATGTGAGTAGATTACTTTTCCAAGGTTTGACCTCCAACTGCTCACACTAGTAACATTTTATCTTTAGTTTCCATTCCACCTGCAGTTAGGTCTCTCTTTGTTGTTAAAATTTTTTCAACCTCCTCTCTTTCCTCTATTTATTCTTCCTTCATTTTCAAACGAAGAAGTTTGCGAGAAAATTCGTGACATTTCAGCAGGAACTCTTTTCATCTTCCTTTCTGGACGATGTGTAAAAAATATCCTAGCACCTTCTACAGCCATCGTATGCCTATCTGTGCATTTCATGTCCAGTGTTTTCAGCCGCCAATGTGTTGCAAAGGCTCGAAGGTTTGCTTTGAATTATTTTCGGTGCACCTTTGAAAAGTTCTGCAGATTTCAATCATGCCTCACAGCGTAAACTGGCTAAATTTAATTATTGCTCGGTCACTTTTTCATGCATTCGCTTCTTCATCCTTTCCCATGCTTCAAGCATAGATTCCTGGAGCATAATATCAGCTCCTTCCTCTTGAACGATTCGTTGATTTCGACCGTTTTATTCTTGGTATATCATTCATGGTGTGTTCTGCTTCTTGGAAAATCTTTCAATGAAGAAAATTGAAGCATCTCTACTCCGCGAGCTGTTTCGAACACAGCTGTGTTTTTCCATCGTTAATAACATTTTCCATTCTTTTCTTCTAATGATTCCTTTTACTGTGGATCTTGTAACCTGCTTCAGTGCAAGGACGAATCCATCGAGGCTTTATTCTTTACTTTCACATCCTTGTTAACACCAGAATGGAGTTCATCCTTTATTCTGCTTAGTCGCATTCTAGATCTATACGATGGCTTTGAATGTAACAGACATTAATCTTATTTCAGGCTTGTAAGCTACCTCATCCTCGACTGATTGCCTTCATTCTTCCTCAGGGCAGAGACGAGGGTTTGATGGAGTTAAAGCACCAATCCTCGATCGGCACACAGCGCATTGCTGGTCTTTGGCAGATCATCTCCTTTCTGTCGATTGAGAAGAGTGAATTTTTGCAAGTGGACGAACGCTGAGGAAGAAGCATGATATTGAGAAAGCGAAGAGGTCCGTATGTGCACATATGTTCATAGCACTGATTTTACTTCAGCTTTGGTTTCCTGCAAATGTCTTTGGCACTGGCATGTTTCATTTGCTGTCAAGACCATTGCATTGTCCTTAATCCCTTGCATATCTTGCGGCTGACCTTCTTATTCTTTCAGAGATTCTTGTGATATCCCCCTTTAAAAAAGTTTCCCTGACCATTTCTACTCCAGATTATTCTCTTTGTCCTTCGAAGGCAAAACACCTCTATCAACATAGACTAGAGGATATTAAATAGGACCGGTGTAAAAGTGTAATTCACATTCCCACTACTCAGTATGAGTTCAAGTTGTTCCTACTCTGCAGGTATTAAATACCCCTGATCCTCTCTCTTCCAAAAGTAAAGTAATCAGTGCATTCTTTAATGTTGAAATATCCCTTTCCCTTCAGATGCGTGAAATAACTGCTGAGTAGATGATATCAGTCGAGGAGCTTCAGGACAGATCATTTGGCCAGATGCGGATGGAAACGTCGTCCAACATGGTCCACGAATGGGATCCTTTGCTTTGGAGTACCATGTAGTTGGGAAATATAATGCTATTGATTGTAATCTTGTTAGATAGTGAATAAAGCCTCTTGTGATATACATTCGCATTCATCTTTTACTACCTGCAAGCGAAAGATTACATTCAAGACAAAGGTCACAAACTTTAAACATCCGAGCTCATTACAATGGTTTGACGCGTAAGAGTAAGGGCGTTCGGTCACTAATTTGTGTGCTCGTACATCGGCGGCACGAGAGCCACGGGAATGCCAATCTTATGTGGAAAATGAATTATATTTTAATGTCTCTTATTTGAAAGTAGATAGGCGATAGATAATCGTTGTTCATACGGAGGTTCGTGATAGGAAGGAGGCGGGCAACTCATTCGCCGAGTAATTTTTAGAAACTAATGTTGTCTTCTGTTAATCAAAGTTAAACGATTGCATCGATGAATCAGCTCGGACGAGTGATCTCGGTCTCGCACAAGCAATTTCTCGAAGACTGATTACAAGTTCTCTTACGCGAATTGGGATCGTAAGACGCAGGCGAAATGCAGTGAAACATTGAACGTTAAATACCGCGTTTCATAATCGATCGTGAAGGATTGGTTCGGATTCGTTAAAAGGAAATTCATCCTCTGGTTTGAAGGATTTGTAAAACAATACTTCTCCAAAGGCTGGCCCGAAACTGCACGCTTTCGAAGCATTTAGTTGAAGCATAAAATCCTTCAAATGCCCTCCTGAAATTGGGCACTACTTTTCATTTCATTCATTCGTTCCTCTCCGTTCTTTACCCTTCCATCGCGCGAGCATTCCCCTGTATTCATTGCATTCTTTGGAGTCGTTCTTTCCATATGGGTTCGTTCCCTTCGCAGATACCGAAAATTCGAGTTGAACAGTAACCTGGCGATGAATGAAAATCGTTCCATCTCTTGTCTCTTCGAAGAAACGAACTTGACGGAGTCTTTAGCATAAAGATCGCAAAAGGTTGAATTCGATACGTAAACCACGGAAGCTCGAATGAGGAGAAACGGATGTAGTTCGACAGAGTTCGTCATAGGGAAAATTGTCTAAGCCGTAATCCGACAGAGGGCTCCTATCAACCCGTCTCCGGGCCCGTCTCACTCGGCGGTCGTTGCCTGCGAGAAACGTTTGTGACCAGTGAATCGAGTGGATTACGCGATTTCGTATCAATCCTAAGGCTTAAAAGTTTGAACGATTCCCCACGGAAGATGCGATCGTGATCGTATAGCGGTTTTCTGTGGACAAAGAAGGCCGATTAGACACGGCAGCATCGCAAAGGAAGGCGAGGCGGAAGGGAAATGCTTTGGGTGAAGGTCCGAGACGAATTCGAAGGTAAGTCCCATCGGAAATATTTCCGTACGCTCTTTGCCTGCGATGACAAGAATGTGTCTCCCGAACTTCACTTCCCGATTGCTTGGGAGCGAGGGGTACCTGGATTCCGATCCCTCGCCACGGTACATAACTCGGTCACTGTAAGCAAGAGGAGATGATGACAATAATATTATTGCACGATAGCTCTCAGCCGTAACGTGCATGTGGTCTCGTAACGTATCGTGGCAATGCGAACTTTATTGAGTTTCGGAAGCCGTTTCTTTGGTTTCGGGCTCGTAACAGCTCGGGCGTAGCATCACGGCTTATTCGAGGATGGATTTATCCTCAATAGAGTGCATTGAAATAGAAAAAAGAGGAAATTGATGACTGGCGAAGGGGAGGATGTTGACACGGTGAGGTCGCTGTGGATAGTGAATAACGCATGGCGGTATTTCGAGACGCGATTGTCACCGGCGGGAATGAAAAATTGGAGGAAGATTTTTGAAAATAAACTTGAGGTGAGTCGTGACCGATTAAAATTTCATGAAGGTTAGTATTTATTATGATTTTTACCTACTACGTGAGTCTTACTGCACAACATTACTATTTTCATGGGTGTCGTCAACTTATTTCTTCCGATTTCAAGAGAACCGCCATTGTTCGCGGTCGACATAAAAGAAGAGAGAAATTTTGGTGGTATTCCATGGGTAATCGGATAAAGAAATATTTGGCATAAAATTTAACAATACAGCGGCTGCACTGACAGCGGTGGTATAATTCTGAGCCAATCAGAAGCGAGATAAATGTTTAGCGGTAGTTCAAAGTTCAAAAATTGCCATTTATAAACTTTTAATTTAGAAAAGACGTAGATTAAGCTATTTTCTGCATTTTGGAACGTTCAAAGGCTGAGAATTGTCGAATATTGCTATCCTATGATTTTACAGTCCTATTTTTTACGATTTATTTTGGTACTGTGCCACAAACAGCATAGGTATTAAACCGTGCAAATGCAATGTCTCACTGTGATACCATATTTAAATTTCGTTAAGATTGTAGAGTGCGACACATAAATTAATAACCATACTTAGGTTTCAATGAATGAAATTGCCTTGAGAGTGTTAGTGTAGTAGAAGTATGCCTTGGTTCTGGATGATGTTTGCATCCTCTTTTAATGAATTCTTTCAATTGCAGAATGCCTCTTGAAACGTGAACTTTCGCCAACCTATCCAAGAGATGAGAGTTGAGTCTTCACGGAATGGATTGCAAAGCCCGTCCATGGATTATGGAAGAAATTGTTCGAACATGTGAGTAGAATACTTTTCAAGGTTTTCACCTCCTACTGGTCACATTTGTTTGTGCATGGAAATGAAATGAATCTATTATTTGATGAATAATGACTATATTGGTGGAATGGACGGTTTCATGTAGGCGAAGGAGCAACAAATTATATTTGTTGCAAATCAAAATGAGTTACAAGAAAGCGCCATTAGTATTCCTCTTTTAATGAATTTTTTTAATTGCAGGATGCCTCTTGAACCGTGAACTTTCGCCAACCTATCCAAGAGATGAGAGTTGAGTCTTCACGGAATGGATTGCAAAGCCCGTCCATGGATTATGGAAGAAATTGTTATAACATGTGAGTAGATTACTTTTCCAAGGTTTGACCTCCAACTGCTCACACTAGTAACATTTTATCTTTAGTTTCCATTCCACCTGCAGTTAGGTCTCTCTTTGTTGTTAAAATTTTTTCAACCTCCTCTCTTTCCTCTATTTATTCTTCCTTCATTTTCAAACGAAGAAGTTTGCGAGAAAATTCGTGACATTTCAGCAGGAACTCTTTTCATCTTCCTTTCTGGACGATGTGTAAAAAATATCCTAGCACCTTCTACAGCCATCGTATGCCTATCTGTGCATTTCATGTCCAGTGTTTTCAGCCGCCAATGTGTTGCAAAGGCTCGAAGGTTTGCTTTGAATTATTTTCGGTGCACCTTTGAAAAGTTCTGCAGATTTCAATCATGCCTCACAGCGTAAACTGGCTAAATTTAATTATTGCTCGGTCACTTTTTCATGCATTCGCTTCTTCATCCTTTCCCATGCTTCAAGCATAGATTCCTGGAGCATAATATCAGCTCCTTCCTCTTGAACGATTCGTTGATTTCGACCGTTTTATTCTTGGTATATCATTCATGGTGTGTTCTGCTTCTTGGAAAATCTTTCAATGAAGAAAATTGAAGCATCTCTACTCCGCGAGCTGTTTCGAACACAGCTGTGTTTTTCCATCGTTAATAACATTTTCCATTCTTTTCTTCTAATGATTCCTTTTACTGTGGATCTTGTAACCTGCTTCAGTGCAAGGACGAATCCATCGAGGCTTTATTCTTTACTTTCACATCCTTGTTAACACCAGAATGGAGTTCATCCTTTATTCTGCTTAGTCGCATTCTAGATCTATACGATGGCTTTGAATGTAACAGACATTAATCTTATTTCAGGCTTGTAAGCTACCTCATCCTCGACTGATTGCCTTCATTCTTCCTCAGGGCAGAGACGAGGGTTTGATGGAGTTAAAGCACCAATCCTCGATCGGCACACAGCGCATTGCTGGTCTTTGGCAGATCATCTCCTTTCTGTCGATTGAGAAGAGTGAATTTTTGCAAGTGGACGAACGCTGAGGAAGAAGCATGATATTGAGAAAGCGAAGAGGTCCGTATGTGCACATATGTTCATAGCACTGATTTTACTTCAGCTTTGGTTTCCTGCAAATGTCTTTGGCACTGGCATGTTTCATTTGCTGTCAAGACCATTGCATTGTCCTTAATCCCTTGCATATCTTGCGGCTGACCTTCTTATTCTTTCAGAGATTCTTGTGATATCCCCCTTTAAAAAAGTTTCCCTGACCATTTCTACTCCAGATTATTCTCTTTGTCCTTCGAAGGCAAAACACCTCTATCAACATAGACTAGAGGATATTAAATAGGACCGGTGTAAAAGTGTAATTCACATTCCCACTACTCAGTATGAGTTCAAGTTGTTCCTACTCTGCAGGTATTAAATACCCCTGATCCTCTCTCTTCCAAAAGTAAAGTAATCAGTGCATTCTTTAATGTTGAAATATCCCTTTCCCTTCAGATGCGTGAAATAACTGCTGAGTAGATGATATCAGTCGAGGAGCTTCAGGACAGATCATTTGGCCAGATGCGGATGGAAACGTCGTCCAACATGGTCCACGAATGGGATCCTTTGCTTTGGAGTACCATGTAGTTGGGAAATATAATGCTATTGATTGTAATCTTGTTAGATAGTGAATAAAGCCTCTTGTGATATACATTCGCATTCATCTTTTACTACCTGCAAGCGAAAGATTACATTCAAGACAAAGGTCACAAACTTTAAACATCCGAGCTCATTACAATGGTTTGACGCGTAAGAGTAAGGGCGTTCGGTCACTAATTTGTGTGCTCGTACATCGGCGGCACGAGAGCCACGGGAATGCCAATCTTATGTGGAAAATGAATTATATTTTAATGTCTCTTATTTGAAAGTAGATAGGCGATAGATAATCGTTGTTCATACGGAGGTTCGTGATAGGAAGGAGGCGGGCAACTCATTCGCCGAGTAATTTTTAGAAACTAATGTTGTCTTCTGTTAATCAAAGTTAAACGATTGCATCGATGAATCAGCTCGGACGAGTGATCTCGGTCTCGCACAAGCAATTTCTCGAAGACTGATTACAAGTTCTCTTACGCGAATTGGGATCGTAAGACGCAGGCGAAATGCAGTGAAACATTGAACGTTAAATACCGCGTTTCATAATCGATCGTGAAGGATTGGTTCGGATTCGTTAAAAGGAAATTCATCCTCTGGTTTGAAGGATTTGTAAAACAATACTTCTCCAAAGGCTGGCCCGAAACTGCACGCTTTCGAAGCATTTAGTTGAAGCATAAAATCCTTCAAATGCCCTCCTGAAATTGGGCACTACTTTTCATTTCATTCATTCGTTCCTCTCCGTTCTTTACCCTTCCATCGCGCGAGCATTCCCCTGTATTCATTGCATTCTTTGGAGTCGTTCTTTCCATATGGGTTCGTTCCCTTCGCAGATACCGAAAATTCGAGTTGAACAGTAACCTGGCGATGAACGAAAATCGTTCCATCTCTTGTCTCTTCGAAGAAACGAACTTGACGGAGTCTTTAGCATAAAGATCGCAAAAGGTTGAATTCGATACGTAAACCACGGAAGCTCGAATGAGGAGAAACGGATGTAGTTCGACAGAGTTCGTCATAGGGAAAATTGTCTAAGCCGTAATCCGACAGAGGGCTCCTATCAACCCGTCTCCGGGCCCGTCTCACTCGGCGGTCGTTGCCTGCGAGAAACGTTTGTGACCAGTGAATCGAGTGGATTACGCGATTTCGTATCAATCCTAAGGCTTAAAAGTTTGAACGATTCCCCACGGAAGATGCGATCGTGATCGTATAGCGGTTTTCTGTGGACAAAGAAGGCCGATTAGACACGGCAGCATCGCAAAGGAAGGCGAGGCGGAAGGGAAATGCTTTGGGTGAAGGTCCGAGACGAATTCGAAGGTAAGTCCCATCGGAAATATTTCCGTACGCTCTTTGCCTGCGATGACAAGAATGTGTCTCCCGAACTTCACTTCCCGATTGCTTGGGAGCGAGGGGTACCTGGATTCCGATCCCTCGCCACGGTACATAACTCGGTCACTGTAAGCAAGAGGAGATGATGACAATAATATTATTGCACGATAGCTCTCAGCCGTAACGTGCATGTGGTCTCGTAACGTATCGTGGCAATGCGAACTTTATTGAGTTTCGGAAGCCGTTTCTTTGGTTTCGGGCTCGTAACAGCTCGGGCGTAGCATCACTGCTTATTCGAGGATGGATTTATCCTCAATAGAGTGCATTGAAATAGAAAAAAGAGGAAATTGATGACTGGCGAAGGGGAGGATGTTGACACGGTGAGGTCGCTGTGGATAGTGAATAACGCATGGCGGTATTTCGAGACGCGATTGTCACCGGCGGGAATGAAAAATTGGAGGAAGATTTTTGAAAATAAACTTGAGGTGAGTCGTGACCGATTAAAATTTCATGAAGGTTAGTATTTATTATGATTTTTACCTACTACGTGAGTCTTACTGCACAACATTACTATTTTCATGGGTGTCGTCAACTTATTTCTTCCGATTTCAAGAGAACCGCCATTGTTCGCGGTCGACATAAAAGAAGAGAGAAATTTTGGTGGTATTCCATGGGTAATCGGATAAAGAAATATTTGGCATAAAATTTAACAATACAGCGGCTGCACTGACAGCGGTGGTATAATTCTGAGCCAATCAGAAGCGAGATAAATGTTTAGCGGTAGTTCAAAGTTCAAAAATTGCCATTTATAAACTTTTAATTTAGAAAAGACGTAGATTAAGCTATTTTCTGCATTTTGGAACGTTCAAAGGCTGAGAATTGTCGAATATTGCTATCCTATGATTTTACAGTCCTATTTTTTACGATTTATTTTGGTACTGTGCCACAAACAGCATAGGTATTAAACCGTGCAAATGCAATGTCTCACTGTGATACCATATTTAAATTTCGTTAAGATTGTAGAGTGCGACACATAAATTAATAACCATACTTAGGTTTCAATGAATGAAATTGCCTTGAGAGTGTTAGTGTAGTAGAAGTATGCCTTGGTTCTGGATGATGTTTGCATCCTCTTTTAATGAATTCTTTCAATTGCAGAATGCCTCTTGAAACGTGAACTTTCGCCAACCTATCCAAGAGATGAGAGTTGAGTCTTCACGGAATGGATTGCAAAGCCCGTCCATGGATTATGGAAGAAATTGTTCGAACATGTGAGTAGAATACTTTTCAAGGTTTTCACCTCCTACTGGTCACATTTGTTTGTGCATGGAAATGAAATGAATCTATTATTTGATGAATAATGACTATATTGGTGGAATGGACGGTTTCATGTAGGCGAAGGAGCAACAAATTATATTTGTTGCAAATCAAAATGAGTTACAAGAAAGCGCCATTAGTATTCCTCTTTTAATGAATTTTTTTAATTGCTGGATGCCTCTTGAACCGTGAACTTTCGCCAACCTATCCAAGAGATGAGAGTTGAGTCTTCACGGAATGGATTGCAAAGCCCGTCCATGGATTATGGAAGAAATTGTTATAACATGTGAGTAGATTACTTTTCCAAGGTTTGACCTCCAACTGCTCACACTAGTAACATTTTATCTTTAGTTTCCATTCCACCTGCAGTTAGGTCTCTCTTTGTTGTTAAAATTTTTTCAACCTCCTCTCTTTCCTCTATTTATTCTTCCTTCATTTTCAAACGAAGAAGTTTGCGAGAAAATTCGTGACATTTCAGCAGGAACTCTTTTCATCTTCCTTTCTGGACGATGTGTAAAAAATATCCTAGCACCTTCTACAGCCATCGTATGCCTATCTGTGCATTTCATGTCCAGTGTTTTCAGCCGCCAATGTGTTGCAAAGGCTCGAAGGTTTGCTTTGAATTATTTTCGGTGCACCTTTGAAAAGTTCTGCAGATTTCAATCATGCCTCACGGCGTAAACTGGCTAAATTTAATTATTGCTCGGTCACTTTTTCATGCATTCGCTTCTTCATCCTTTCCCATGCTTCAAGCATAGATTCCTGGAGCATAATATCAGCTCCTTCCTCTTGAACGATTCGTTGATTTCGACCGTTTTATTCTTGGTATATCATTCATGGTGTGTTCTGCTTCTTGGAAAATCTTTCAATGAAGAAAATTGAAGCATCTCTACTCCGCGAGCTGTTTCGAACACAGCTGTGTTTTTCCATCGTTAATAACATTTTCCATTCTTTTCTTCTAATGATTCCTTTTACTGTGGATCTTGTAACCTGCTTCAGTGCAAGGACGAATCCATCGAGGCTTTATTCTTTACTTTCACATCCTTGTTAACACCAGAATGGAGTTCATCCTTTATTCTGCTTAGTCGCATTCTAGATCTATACGATGGCTTTGAATGTAACAGACATTAATCTTATTTCAGGCTTGTAAGCTACCTCATCCTCGACTGATTGCCTTCATTCTTCCTCAGGGCAGAGACGAGGGTTTGATGGAGTTAAAGCACCAATCCTCGATCGGCACACAGCGCATTGCTGGTCTTTGGCAGATCATCTCCTTTCTGTCGATTGAGAAGAGTGAATTTTTGCAAGTGGACGAACGCTGAGGAAGAAGCATGATATTGAGAAAGCGAAGAGGTCCGTATGTGCACATATGTTCATAGCACTGATTTTACTTCAGCTTTGGTTTCCTGCAAATGTCTTTGGCACTGGCATGTTTCATTTGCTGTCAAGACCATTGCATTGTCCTTAATCCCTTGCATATCTTGCGGCTGACCTTCTTATTCTTTCAGAGATTCTTGTGATATCCCCCTTTAAAAAAGTTTCCCTGACCATTTCTACTCCAGATTATTCTCTTTGTCCTTCGAAGGCAAAACACCTCTATCAACATAGACTAGAGGATATTAAATAGGACCGGTGTAAAAGTGTAATTCACATTCCCACTACTCAGTATGAGTTCAAGTTGTTCCTACTCTGCAGGTATTAAATACCCCTGATCCTCTCTCTTCCAAAAGTAAAGTAATCAGTGCATTCTTTAATGTTGAAATATCCCTTTCCCTTCAGATGCGTGAAATAACTGCTGAGTAGATGATATCAGTCGAGGAGCTTCAGGACAGATCATTTGGCCAGATGCGGATGGAAACGTCGTCCAACATGGTCCACGAATGGGATCCTTTGCTTTGGAGTACCATGTAGTTGGGAAATATAATGCTATTGATTGTAATCTTGTTAGATAGTGAATAAAGCCTCTTGTGATATACATTCGCATTCATCTTTTACTACCTGCAAGCGAAAGATTACATTCAAGACAAAGGTCACAAACTTTAAACATCCGAGCTCATTACAATGGTTTGACGCGTAAGAGTAAGGGCGTTCGGTCACTAATTTGTGTGCTCGTACATCGGCGGCACGAGAGCCACGGGAATGCCAATCTTATGTGGAAAATGAATTATATTTTAATGTCTCTTATTTGAAAGTAGATAGGCGATAGATAATCGTTGTTCATACGGAGGTTCGTGATAGGAAGGAGGCGGGCAACTCATTCGCCGAGTAATTTTTAGAAACTAATGTTGTCTTCTGTTAATCAAAGTTAAACGATTGCATCGATGAATCAGCTCGGACGAGTGATCTCGGTCTCGCACAAGCAATTTCTCGAAGACTGATTACAAGTTCTCTTACGCGAATTGGGATCGTAAGACGCAGGCGAAATGCAGTGAAACATTGAACGTTAAATACCGCGTTTCATAATCGATCGTGAAGGATTGGTTCGGATTCGTTAAAAGGAAATTCATCCTCTGGTTTGAAGGATTTGTAAAACAATACTTCTCCAAAGGCTGGCCCGAAACTGCACGCTTTCGAAGCATTTAGTTGAAGCATAAAATCCTTCAAATGCCCTCCTGAAATTGGGCACTACTTTTCATTTCATTCATTCGTTCCTCTCCGTTCTTTACCCTTCCATCGCGCGAGCATTCCCCTGTATTCATTGCATTCTTTGGAGTCGTTCTTTCCATATGGGTTCGTTCCCTTCGCAGATACCGAAAATTCGAGTTGAACAGTAACCTGGCGATGAATGAAAATCGTTCCATCTCTTGTCTCTTCGAAGAAACGAACTTGACGGAGTCTTTAGCATAAAGATCGCAAAAGGTTGAATTCGATACGTAAACCACGGAAGCTCGAATGAGGAGAAACGGATGTAGTTCGACAGAGTTCGTCATAGGGAAAATTGTCTAAGCCGTAATCCGACAGAGGGCTCCTATCAACCCGTCTCCGGGCCCGTCTCACTCGGCGGTCGTTGCCTGCGAGAAACGTTTGTGACCAGTGAATCGAGTGGATTACGCGATTTCGTATCAATCCTAAGGCTTAAAAGTTTGAACGATTCCCCACGGAAGATGCGATCGTGATCGTATAGCGGTTTTCTGTGGACAAAGAAGGCCGATTAGACACGGCAGCATCGCAAAGGAAGGCGAGGCGGAAGGGAAATGCTTTGGGTGAAGGTCCGAGACGAATTCGAAGGTAAGTCCCATCGGAAATATTTCCGTACGCTCTTTGCCTGCGATGACAAGAATGTGTCTCCCGAACTTCACTTCCCGATTGCTTGGGAGCGAGGGGTACCTGGATTCCGATCCCTCGCCACGGTACATAACTCGGTCACTGTAAGCAAGGGGAGATTATGATTTTAATATTATCCCTACTCCACAGTATGAGTACAAGTTTTTCCTACTCCGCAGGTAAATGTTAAACAAATACGACAGTTGTCTTGTTAGTGGTATTGAATAGAAATTACGACTATTAATTTCTTTACGATTTGATTTTTATTCAACTTCTCTAATGTAGTGTTTTTTGTGAAAGTAAGCATTAATTTACGCTGAAGGTTTAAGCCATCATTTTCCGCTGTCTTGTTCAACATCAGCGTAACAATGAAATGTTAATTAATTTTCATTTTAAATAAAGGACCAATTTATAGTACACTCCATTCTTATTGCATTGCCCCCTTTCAACCAATATCTTTTCAGAAAATATATTTGAACTGTGAACGGATTCTTTTGCGCAGGACATAGACATGCTAAAGTTAGCCCTTTGGTAACCCCCCTTAGCGATATAATTCGGCTGCTCATCATTTATTTCAATCTTCTAGTCTCACATCCTCTTTCAACGGTCTACGCTCAAATTTCTTTCCATAAATTCATTTAGACATCTCCTGATTTTCAGAAACCGCCAAATTGTATTTGATTAAGTTAAATCTTAGAAATGCAGTCTTTATTCATCTTCTCGCTCGGTTTCATGTACCCACTCTCAGATGTCAGTGAGATTTATTTCAATTGTTTCCGCAAGAAACTAAATGTCTTCGCAGGTACTGTCAGAGCGGAGAAAGAAACTCGATCCACCCTTGCTGTAATAGTTTCCGAGGAAATGAGAATCTTTCGTCAGTTCTAAAGATGTAGATCGTCTACGCATGAATTTTCTACCGCGGAATCTTTAGTTAGCAGAAATAATTCGACTTTCATCGCCTCGTTGTCATAGCGTTACATTCGTTCCTGCAAAGGGAGAGGTATCGCCTTTATTTGGCAGGCGAAGATTGCTCTATTTGCATGTGCATCGACAACTCATTTCCGTTGCGTTACGGCGTTTCGTGCTTATCTTTTCTCAATGCAATCTCGAAGATTCCTCCGGACTGAAGTGTTTCTGACGGATTTTTTTTAGTGTTTATCGAAGCACGCATCAGATTCGTAAAATTCGGCAGTTTAATTTAGGAAGGCGTTCGGACTTCGTCATACGAGTGAAGCGCAGGCCGAGAGGTTCTGAGTGAGGTTCAGAGGAAACGCAAGGTAAGTCCCATCAGAAAATATTTCCAACGCCCTTCGCCCGTGTTTACAATAGTGCGCTTCGAGAATTTTATCTCGTCATTCCTTGGAAGCGCCCGTTAAAAGGTATCCGTATCTCCCTTTCGTCGTCACGATAAATGTCTTAGATACCAGAAGTGAGCTTGGACGACAACGATATGAAGCGGATGCTAAATTTCCTCCTCTGTGGCTAGCAGATGGACTACTGACATATTGATGAAACGCTCCGACTAATTAAGAATCGAATACTGTCTCAGCGAACGGAGCGGTCCGTCGTGGCAATATTGCTCCCTTCGCAATGCTCGTAACATTAATGTTAGGTTCTAAATGTTAAATATAGCGTAACTGAGCAACTGGGACGATGTGAACCCTGTGGGATGCAGTGGGAAAGTGACATATGCGTAACGGTGTTGGGATATGTCACAGTGACCGCCGGGATTCTAAAATTTCAATCATTCAAAACATCGACGAGCAATCTTCGACTATGTTGTTGAGTCATAAATAAACCATGTTTATTGGAATTCCGCTAGGTTAACCAATCTAATTACTATCTGTTTCGGTTTTCAGGGTGCCATTGCTTCGAGAATTTACACGCCTTACGCACAGGATAGAAGCGAGCTTGTGTTCACCGTTTGCTTTGCATCCCCTTTTTGTTTTCCATAGCCAGAGGACGAAATCAATGTAAAATTTAAGAGGGTTAGTATTATTATGCCTTCAAGAAAAGGTCTTTGCAACAGACGGTTCACGTAATATTGAATGTTAATCCTATTAATATATGACACTGACTTTAGAAATAAATGATTTTCTACCAATAGTTATAGGAAAAGAAAGCATTTAATGGTAATCAAAGACGACTGTTGTAGAAATGTTTCACGGGTTTCGAACCGGGTGCAGGCTTCGACTAGAGCCGACGTTTCGGCCACATTCTTCGTGGCCATCTTCAGGCGAAGTGGAGGTGCACGTTGGTCTGTAGGGTTCGTATCCCTTTCACCTCTGCGATTGGTCGCGATCCTGCTCCATATCCTCCTTACTTGCATCTCACACTTTATCTCTCTCAATTGCATTGCCTTGATCAATCATCTAGGTATCAAATCCATCTTGACAGCATTAAAGTAATAATTTATTTGTTTCCATAATCTCGAAATGATTATATACATTTTCTTATTATGTTTATAGTAATACGACTACTGAATTCGTTTCAGATTCTTCGAATGACTGTTCGGGATTAGGAATTCAATGGTGGATAGCTTCTCAAAATGCGGATGGATCTTTCGCCACCTGTGGACAAGCAACCGCAAGTGGGAAACAGTATCTCAGCTGCAATGAAGGAACAACAATGAAACGTAACACTGTCGGTGTAAATTCATTTTCATTTTAAATAAAGGACATACTTCTTAGTTCAAATTTACGCTTACTTATTTTATACCTTTATGTTTATATATTTTTATAAGATAGAGTAATTATATTAGTATAATTATATTGCGTATATATATATAGATAGTACAATTATATTGCGTTATTTTAGAAACATCATACATTATAAATTATTAGAACTATTTTATTAGATTTACTTACGCGAGTACAAACTGGAGATGGATTTCATTCGCTTTAAAATGGGATCGATAAGGCGTATTTGCCTGCATTTCACTCATTCGTTTACTTAACCCAGTTTTTCCTTAAATGTTATGATCTCGAAATTTGGTTTCGAGGGCCAGGAAACTCCGGCTGTTCAGGTGCGATAACCGGAGAAAACTCGAGAGGAAGAAATTTTATGGACTGAAATCCAGAACATATCATTTCGGTTCTTTCACCTGAAATAAAAACACAAGAGTTATATATAAATATACTAATTCAAATATTCTCCGAACGTAAGTTCATTCCTGTAAATGAGTGATTGATATTCCACTCTGGCTGAGTATCTTAGTTACTGTATTTAATTTTAATATAGGCTTTATTCCAAACTTAATAAGATATCTTGCGCACATTTACGAACTACAATTGGGTACATCCCATCGAATTTCAATTATGATTATTATTCTATATCTTGTAAACAGTACTTTTATTGTATTCGTAATACATTCGAAGTGCTAATTTTCTTCTTCGTTCATTAAATTATGTTTCCCCTTTAGTTTATCATTATGCATTATAGTCAAAATATATATGTTGTTAAATCACCCAAAAATTCTTGATATTTTATTCATAAATTAGATCCCTTCTTTGAAAATGACACAAATTGTTTCTAATAATTTTACTGATTTTAAATACATTAAAATTTTATTTCCATTCACTTCAAATTGACCAAGAGTAAATGAAAGTAGATGTAGCAGTTTCAATTAATTACTTACCCAAAGTTAGATATTTTACTAAACGAAAAAATATTGGTAAACTTTCATTCATTGAGCCAAAACCATGAGTGCATTATCTTAAGAAGTTTTTAATCCCTTCCCTGTAAATGACAGAAACTTTAAGAAAAAACTTAAAAAATGTTGGTAAGTGTTTCTGTTACAGAAAATGATAGCTTGTAATCTTTAATCGTAAGCACTTATTTTAATTTTTCTTGGTTGATGTATTTCTGTTGTGTATTATATGAAATTGCAAGACATTGTATATTTGACAGTTAGCCGCCTGGTTTTTACCTATCTGTAGACAAACTGATAGCAATAATAAACTACTCATTATAGTAATGAGATTTTTATTTAAGAGTAACAATAGAAAACTTTGGATATATTAATTATGCCTTCCCTATAAGTTTAATAAAGAAAGTAAATAAACATAGATATCTAATTTTTAACCATAAAACAGTTTGACAGTATGAAATCTCTCACCAATTAAAACCACATTTGATAAGTATTTAGTTTTTTCAGCTTTGAACATTCTCGTGGTCACGACTTAATATCTTTACTAAATAATGTTCTGATTTTAATCGGATTGTCGCAGTAGCTGTGATTTGGATTGCGCAATTAAGGTTTAAATGACAGAAATGCAGATTAGAAAAACATTAATGTCCATGAATTGAATCTCATTATAGTTGCACAATATCCATCAGATTCGCAAATAAACAGAGTGACAATGTTAATTTATCCATTTTATCACTGAGGGAACTTTTGATATACCGTAAATGGTTTTAGAACAGAATGCATTGTGAAATTAAAACTACACAAAATTCAGCTTAACCCATATCCGGCCAAAGTTGCGAAAACGCAACATTAATGTTTCGCTCATAATTTTTATGTTTTCTTTCGAATTTCGATGATTCTTTTTGTTATTTGTATAGATAAAGTCTTAAAATTATTTTTAGTGCAAAAATGGAGCAGTTATAATGATTCTTTTATTTTTTAGAGTTTTTTAAAAATGTCACTTTTTCGATCGCATGACTCTGCCCGAGTCAAACATTTCTACCATCCAATCAAAATTTCTTTTTGGATTTAAAGTAGTTATCCGTGATAGAATTAATATCGTTTGAACACATGTAATTCTTTTCATGAATTAGAAAATTATTTCTTGATCATTTTGAAGACTGATCTTAATGTTGCGTTTTCGCAACTTTGGCAGGAGGGGGTTTGGCGGCGCTGCCAGCGCTCCCTATACTATACCCGTTTCTCGACATGTTTTAGCTTACAGAGGTTTGTATCCGCTTAATTTTCAAATTAGAAGATAGGAGATCCATTAGGTATGGAAATGGAGTCTATTACAGAGAAACCATATCTATTATTCGTAAAATGCATTTATGAATTTTCCGATTTTCTTGGACAACGATGTCTTAGAGAAAATAGTTTTTTTCGAACAAACAGGTACCAAAACAAGAATAGATATAAAGTCCAACTAAATAGGATTTAAGGAAATTCATTCAATTGTTGCTTATCACACGATGGATATTTTTCCCGAGCTAGATATGTATTAATCAAAGGACCTTGGTGAAGGCATGGATTTGGTCCGTTGCTCTTTCAGAAGGAACTATTTTCGGGAAATTAAAGAAAGTATTAATTTTTCAGATAATTGATGCTTAGACAAAATGTACGAATTTGCAAAAATGAAGACATAATTCAACTTATTAAATGAAAAAACCTGCAATTCAGAATATTTTCGCATAATTTATCCGTAGATGAGCAGATGGTACCTAATTTTGGACGTCATTCCGAGACCATGTTTATAAAAATAAACCTGTGAGATTTGTTTTAAAATTCTGGCGTCTTTGTTCATCAGATTGGTCACTTCTTTAGTTTTTTCCATAGGCTGGAGCCAGAGAAAACTCCTATGAAAGCAAATTAGGTTTGGGTACCAGCGTAGTTATTGAATTATTATAAGTCATTCCTGTGCTATCCCAACATTATTTGTGTTTCGACAATATGTTTCTTGTCGTTCGCATAGTTTTTGTATTTTTAAAGAAAAGAATTACTTCACTATAGGCACAATACAGTAAATAGAAAGTGAGCAATAGAAGATACGAAAAAATTCGCATAAAGTTCAAGAGGATATGTTATTACTGATTTTGATAAATTGATCTGTCAATAATGAAATGGAACGATAACTCAGTTATCTCCTAAGCAAGAAATTTTGCATAGCTTCTTCCATTAGGGACGGCGGAGATGTTCAGCAGGAAAAACAGAAGGTGTATCTTTATCTCACAGCCTTATGTTGTCCGGGCATACAAAAAGTATATGTGCGGAGTTGATCATCACGACAATTACAATGCGAATCATAGAGTTAGAGGAAAAATGTGATGGTGGCCTCTATGCATCGATATCTATAGAAAGAGTAAGCACCAAGCCATAACTGTTCTGGAAACCTAAAGAAAATAAGATTTCACAGTTCGAGTTTAGGTCCTACATTGCAGTAACCCTCCTAAAAGGTGGTGTGGCTTCTCTCGAAGGCTAAAATCATGAGCCATAATGTTAAAAAAAAATCTCAGAAAGGCACATATTCTCAATTTTTGTTGCCTGATGAATTAAAAAGTGATAGATTATCTCATTTTATTTTTAAGGACAACTCCATGAGAAAATGTAGGCAATGTAAGCCAAACTATTTATTCTTGCAAGGAAAATAATATGTTCTTACATCCTAAATGTTTCGAATTATTTAATAATTAAAAACACTTTACTATCTCAAATTTACAAATAAATTCAGTTTAAACGGAAAAATATTGCATTTTCTATAACAATTTCCACCCAAAATATATGGGGAATCATAAAATTCACTTCCTTATTGTTAGAATAATTATGTTATTTATGCCATTTAAAATAGATTAATCGAAGATAATCGTCAAAGGCAAAGGAAAAATTCATTAATCAGTCATTTACAGCATTTATTATGAGAAGTTGCGAACACGCAACATTATCTTTTTCGCACTTACAATTTTTTTTCAGCGTTCAAATTTATAATTTGTCTTTTCTAGGCAGAAAATAGAAGATTTATAAGAAAAAATTGGTAAATTTCTCGCTAATTCTAACCTCGGCGGTTAATGGGTTAAGAATAGTTTAGTTTCATTATTCCTGATTGAATATGAAATTACTTATTTCATCCGAATCGCATCGCATGTTAGATTTATGGATGTATCCTATAAAACCTTAACATATTTAATTTGGAATAAAACGTTATATGCTATATAACATAAGATGTTATATCGTTCATAATACTTTAAATGTAAATATGGAAAGCGAGTCATTTAAAATATTCCATGATTAGTTTTATCCTTGCTTTACATACTCGCATAATGACATTGGTTTTTAAAATCTTTACATTTTAAATCCACTTTTGCATAGAAAATTGGTTATGTGCTCCATACATGAATTTAAGCCTCAACATATTTTTTCTCTATATTCCCTACGATTTGTTCAAAATTACGATTCTATATGTTTATAATTATATTAATTCTATACATAAAATTATTCCGCATGAAATTGGCGATTCATGAAACAAAGTGTTTATCTTATAATACAATAATAAGCAATTAAATAGATCCACAAGTTTAATTTACCGGAGGATGTTATGAGTAATCGAAGACAATATCACTTTAATCAAGAGATATTTCTCAAGTTTTATTTTTATTCACCCCATTTCATATCATTCAAATTTATGGCAATGGAATTAATAGATAATCTATTGATGAAATTAAATAGTAATTTATTTAAGTTTGAGAAATACTTAGCAGGAGATGTAACAGCAGAATTTCAGATGAACCATAATGTTTCTTTCAATTTATATTTTTTTTACTAGGAATACTGTATAAAGAAAATTCCAAGCAACGAAATGATTTCTGCGAATCTCTTCTTTGGAGGAACACCGCTAGAGGGATCTTGTTTATCTCTCGATGCCTTCGGACCCCTACCGGTAGAAGGCATTACTACATCCCCCTCAAATCCGACAAGCGCGCGCAACACACAGAGTTCCGCGTTTTTCCACAAAGAATGCGAATTCTGGTTTCAGGGCGACATGCACCTGAAGGAGGTGTGTGACCAAAAGACGTGAGGATCACAGATAAGTGAAGGAGCACTCCTCGAACCCCTTACCCTCACTTGGGGGGACTAGAACGTCCTGTAGTAATCCTCGAGTGAGACTATGGTTCTTGGGCGAGAATCACTTCTGAGGAGGTTTGCTCGAAGGAAGGTACGCCCCCTCGCGAAATTCGGAGTAAGGAGAGGGAGCGACCTCTCTGCGCCAGAGATTTCCTGGAAGCGGAGTCGAGAAGAGGGCAAGAGGTGTGCGAATGGAAGGAGACAGGAATTCTGAAGTGTGCTCTTGAAGCCGTCCTCTTCAGAATTGATCGATCTAGGACTTCAAATTGACATTTTTCAAGTTTGCGTCACTTGATTGGGATTATGAAATAGTTCATCCGTATATTAAATAACACAATTGTTGTGGTGAAGTGTTCAATTTTGTGAGAAAAATAAAGGTCCTTGAATTCCTTTGTTCGTAGGCTTTTTAAGTCTATTTAAGTGTTGTTAAGTCTTATTTCTATTTTTGAACAAGAGAAATCTACGAAATCAAGACTAATTAGTGTTTCATTTCCATTCTTTTTCATAATATTACCCTTCTCTACAACGTGTGGGATCAAGAATGGAAATACAGTGCCAATAGGAATATAGGGTACTACTGTACCCGTTCACTCGTTGTTGTGAAAGAGTATTTCCAATTATTTTCCTTAGATAGAAATTAATTATATTTTTATTAATTCACGTGTTGATAATTGTAAAAGGTTTTTGACTGCATTTTTGTATTTATTAGAATTTGCTAGCGAAAAATCGAACGTCAAATGCATTATTTTTCTTTTTATTAAATTATTATTTATTTATTAAAATTAATTAGTATTTAAAATATTTCAATTTAATTTGTAATATTCATACAATAATTGAAAAAATATAAATTATGCACAAATGGGATCAATTTATGTTTCATACATCTGTTTTCCCGTAGAAAATCCATTCGCCATTTGAATTACAGGCAGCTATCCGCGTTGCAAGGCTATTAGAATGAAATCATATAATTATTATGTACAGTACTTTCGTTTGGCGAATAAGAAAATATATTATCACAGTACCTTTAATGTTCGGAGTAAGATATAGTAAATTATGTGATCTGCGCATCACGCAAATCTCAAACAGAATACATATTCGACTGAAGAAGACCTAAAAAAGACGTTCAGTCTCGTCAAAGGCAAAATAAATCGAAATATTGAAAATAGATGAAATTTGTTACCAAAGTAGGTAACGTCATCAACTCAACAAGTTGTGCAGTAAATACAATCCCTTGAAATTATTGCACTATCATTTTCATTAAATATCAAAAACCGTTTACTCCACGGTAATTTACGTTGCTATAAAAAATATCATTTGAATACTGAAATGAATTCTCAATGCGTTCTTATGAGAAAATTCAACAACCGCATTCTTAGTAATTAATAAATAGTTTGTTTACAGCCACAAAATTGATCAAAATTATTATCTAATTTATCCTAATTCTCGTAATTTCTGACCGTAAACTACATCTCATGACCAAAATAGGAAAGTATTCAATAATCCTTTTTGGTGCTACTTTTAAATCAATACGTTCGTTATTTCTAATTTAATTTAGCAAAAGTTAGGAAGCATGCAAATGAGAAATCAAATTGCACATTTATTTCTTTTAGGAACAGTTTTTCCCTTCTGAAGTCGAACTAAGTACTCCGATTCAAAGAAAAATTTCAAAAACCTTTCCGAGGATATAACTAATAATTTTCCAAATTTTCACGACGATTGGATGTATTGTTTTTGAATCTATCTAGTTCAGACAAACAGGCATACATTCATTTATAGATTATAAAAATATATATATATATATATATATATATCAAATAGCTTGAACTTAACAGTAAACAGTACAGTAACGTCACTCAGTAAACTCATGAAAAAATACTTAATCTCATACGATGGTCAGGGAAAGAATGGATATACGTTGTAAAAGTCAAGTACCTCAGGCATTTCCCTTTAAACTTCCAATAATCCGTGGATTAAAAGCCTGATGAATACTTCTTGAACATTTCATCTTTTATCATAACGATTGGAGATGACCGATCAATCTTCTCTTTATTTAGGAAAGGGATGCAATTAATCCTTTGATTTATCGCAGCGCGGATTGGAGCAATAATTTTGGATGGGGCATATTAATTAAGACGGGATTAGCGGAATTGCTGTAATTTTGGGTGTTCAGAGGATTTTCACGGACCTTTGCTTATTTGCTTAATTCCGGAACTGTTCATGGCAGTAGCTACTTGAAATTTACGATTCCATAAATACAGGCTCGAGGATGTTGAATGCAAACATATCTGTATGTACCAAAATGTAAATATTAATAGAAATTAAATTAATTACAACGTAACAAAAATTTGTAATTAATATAATTTTGTATAATTGTGGAACATATATATATATATATATATATATATATATATATATATATATATATAATAAACTTTTTTTAAATTTTTAAGTCAGAGTTATCTATAATTTTGAGCATCTTTTTTGTAAATAGCGTTTTATTATCAGATTTTCGGTAAAATCGCACACTAAGTTAAATTTCCATTTAATCTTTGAGTTCTTAGTTCTGTGATGATGCTCAGTTGACATAATTCATATTTCTTTACAGAATGTGAACATTTTTGATTTTTGATTTTGATTTTGATTGATGATTGAGTTTTTTGATATGATTTCACATATGAATTTATTATTTTAAATAAATCTTTTAAGAGAAGATAACTATTTACAATGCCATTTAAAGAAGAATGGAATGTTGATTTTTTGCCTTTGAATAATCATTGTATCAAAATCATGTATACTCGTATTAATTATAGAATTAATTTAGGATACTTATTTTCTTATTTTCTCAGGAACAGTAAAAATTGTAAGGAAAGGAAAAAATAGAAACTGACGGTATTGCCTTTATATATATATATATATATATATATATATATATATATATATATATATATATATATATATATATATATATATATATATATATATATATATATATATATATACGTCTTTATATAATAGATATATATATACAGTAGGCTCTCCATAATTCGAACCTCGGTTATTCGAAAACCTCTTTAATTCGAAGAAAACCCTCGGTACCCCGAGAGAAACTCTATAACTCGAAGAAAATCAATGTATTTTTGTCCCCTCTATAAATCGAAGTGAAGCTAGACCGGCCCACTCTACAATTCGAAAAATTAGTCATTTCATGGAAAGTGTCGAGGCAATTTTTCCAAGAACTCACCTTCATTGGCTGATTATGAAGCGAAAGATATCTTTAACTGTGATGAAACACGGCTGTTTTATAAATGCTTACCTGATCGTACCTTGCCAATTAAGGATGACACCTATCATGGAGGCAAACACAGCAAGGAGAGGGTTACAATCTTATTGGCTGCCAATATGGATGGATCACAGAAATTAATGATAGGAAAATTTGCTAAGTCTCGATGTTTCAAAAATATAAAATCTCTTCCACTAATCTACAGATCAAATAAGAAGGCGTGGATGACAGCAGTGTTGTTTTCTAAATGGTTAATGAGCATTGAAGCTGAAATGAGAAGAGAAAAACGAAAAATTTTGATGTTTATCGATAATTGCACAGCCCATAAAGATATCCCTTCACTTGAAAATATAGAGCTGAAATATTTACCCTCTAACACAACTTCAATTCTTCAACCCCTAGATCAAGGAATCGTTAAAAATTTTAAAACCTTGTATCGAAAAAAAGTGGGTAGAACTGTATTAGACACTATGAAAAATGGAAATAACCTGTGCAGCATTTCAGTGCTTACTGCAATGGAGATGGCTCACAAAGCATGGTAAGGGGTTAGCTAACAGACAATCGCAAATTGTTTTAAATCCTGCGGATTCATCAGGGATCAGGAATGCAAGGACGGAAATGATACGGTTCAAAAAGATCTGCAAGATGAGGGACCTCTTTTGAGTGCTTGGAACAAACTTCAAGAGGTTCCAATAACTTTCAACGATAATGTTAATATTGACAATAATGTTGCCACAGCGGGTACATTGCCTGATGAAGACCTTATGAAACAGTCAAATGTGGTCAATCAACAGATTTCTGACAATGAAGATGAAGACGACGATGTTCCGATGATGTCTTTTATAGAAGCAACCTTTTCTTTAACAGGCTTAAGTCGATTTTTCGAAAAGTCCGAAATGGATAACATCTAATCTGGTTGTGTGTTCAAAGCAGTAAATTTTTTTTTATAATAAATAAATTGATCCAAATGTATAATTATAATATGTATTTTTGTTTCGACCAGCATTCACAATCTTATACAATCCGTGTACACGGATTTCTTTAATAAAATGTAAATTTCTTCAATTCGAATTCTTACTTTCAGCCCCTCTTTAATTCGAACTCTCACTATTTCGAATATATATATATATATATTATATAGATTAGGCAGTTTGAAAATGATAGTTAAAAGCCAATAGCGTTGAGTCATTAAATTAATTACGCGTATGACTTTCTAGATTTCTCTATAGTGTGACGACAAAGGTATTTATAAATAAAATATTTGATTCATAATACTTTAAAATGCGATTACATCAATGAAAATTAGACTGTAAGTGAAATAGAACTTTATTTCATTTTCTTATATCAAAAGTCTAAGTTATGACATACGCATTTTGGAATTAACAAACATGAACTTCAGGAAAATTTACTAATACAGGCGAAAGAACGTGGCTAGTACGAGTAATTTAAATGTATCAAAGGATTTAACTTAATTTTTGGGAATAAACAACAAAGGATGTCAAGTAACACGGCTAAACGGTAACTCCCCTTCGTTAATTGCACAGATTGACTGCAATCAATCGGAAGTGACTACAATCAGTGATCTCAATTAATGAGTTCCTTTTGAGGCTTGTTTAATTTAACGTGCAATAAATTTAGATCTGATGGATTCGACGGTGGTAACTAAAAAGGATACATTATTAACAAGAGCCCCAAAAGTAATCGATTCACTCCATTTGATGAGAAAAAGTCTTGAATCGCCGAATCATCCGTTTAATCATGACACCCCTTTTTAAGACATCTTTAATATCTTTGTGTGGGTTATTTTTCAGTTCGATCAAACTTTATTATTACAACGTGCATAGTTATTTTACATTTAGGGCCATTCAATGGTATTTAAACTTTAAAATTAATGTGAGGACTCTTTCAGTAAATTTCAATAAATTAACAAATTAAGAAAGTGAAAGATATAATGCATTCAAAATAAGAAGCGAATGATTTAATTTGCTGTATATATTCCTCATCTACCAACATTAGCCAAAAAGAACTGACGGAGGGAAAACGTGATAGCACAGCCCGCCATCTGCCGTTATTTCGAAGAAGTGATTGAAGGCACATCATCTTCAGGTGGTGAATATTACCAATGTTTTGTCTTTAATATGTTAATCTACTTTCTATTTCACGGTCCATACATTGGTAAACTTTACCAATTTATTTTACATTGGTACATTTGTAGTTTTTAATTAATTAATTGCGGCACATTCTTGTGAAGAGGTATATAGCTATGCCTATCGTTTTTATTCATAACAATTTTTCCCTTACTACATAATAAGAGAGAATCGTGAACAAATTAATAAAAAATATAGTTTCAAATACTTTACATCGTAATCGAAATCAAGAGTAATCTTAAGTTTAAACATTTAAAAATTAAAATAAATTAGCTGTTTTCACTTGTCATTATCATTGTATTTTTGATCTCGTATTTATATTTAACGTTATCCCAATTCACAGTTCTCAATACAAAATTTTCGAAGGCCTCAATTCTGTCTTAACAATGCGTTCTAATTTTCATTATTCATTGTATATATCACGCATTGATGTTTCTGCTGAAAATTCAATCACCTGTTAGATTAGCTGAGGCTTTAGAGAGAATTTGAAATTGGCGCCGTATTCTTCGAATACAGGTCTGATGGTATTCCACCTTGACGTTAGATGGCAGACGTAAGAAGCCGAGAGCAATAATGGCGGAAGATTTCAAAGAAGGGCGTGTGTGAGGAGTTTTATGAGTTGGTGGAAAAGATAGAATGCCGTGTTGGTGTATAAGTAATATAGTATTATTATTGTATCTATACCTTTAAAGTTGATTGTGCTTTCCAAATTAAGAGCTATAGAGACCACCAATGAATTTTAATTAAACATTAATACAATTCTAGGCTTCAAATGTTAGAAATCAATATCATACAAATTTTCATTTAAATTTATTGAGAAAAAATTTCTTTCGTTGAATGATATTTTAAAAATAATTATTATTTGAAAAAATACAGTTAAATTTCTTATAAAATAAAACATGTACCATTTAGAGTTAAAGTATATTTGTATAATTAACATATACGGATTGAGGAAAAGTATTTCACTATAAACTTGACAGTGAAAATAGCCAACAAAATAAAAATAGAAATATAGTTCGACAGCCGCCTAAGGTACACACCTGTAAAAAAGCTTTAAGTGCTGTTCATAGTATTGTGTTGTTTGCTTTTATATACGTTTCTTTGAATTAATAGCTAGTGTAGATAATTATATATTTATTATTATTATTAATATAATTATCAATGTTAAAATGTTATAATTCCAATCAATTTTTCAGTAAGTTTAGCGTATCAAGGAATGAAAAATTTGCTGAATCTGTTTGAATAAAAATGTTGTTCAATCTTAAAATTTTATTAATTACTCAATTGAATAATATATCATTAGTTGCTTAACTGATTATAAATCGGTGGAAATATAACGGAATATAACATGACAATGGTATCCTTTACTAAATTAATCAATATTACGAGCAAATTTTATGTGCAGGTAGGTGCAGAGCAGTGACGCTAAAACGCTTGATTAATCAACCGTTGCTAGGGAGTTGCCATTCACATCAGACATTGATATTGCCTCCGATGTCATTTACACCCGGATGCATTCCTTCAACTCTTTGTTGGAAAACATTTAATGTTTTCCGATTTCTTATTTGAAACACGGATGGATAATTTACGACTGTGAAAGGTGTGAAATCTATTTGTTTATCTTTATATAAATACATCAAAACGACGAGGTTGTTTGCATTATTCATTGATCAGTAAGACTTTCAAAGATTGCGAAATAAATTCACCCTTATTATCCCTTAAGATCGTAGAGTTCAAAATATTTACCTATAAACTAGCGGCTTTAAAGCTCCAACATTTCAAGTCATGTTCGTTCTTACCTCTATATATAGTATTCCGTCCTATTATCCTTTCTTGTTTTAAATGTAATGAATCTGAATTTTAAATCTCACTTCGTTAAAAATAGGGAGAATCACGATGCATAGAATTTTGAACAGGAGAATTTTAGCGATGATATTTTAGGTTACGAAAGCATTCAAATTTAATGGGAAAAATAAAATTTTAAATAAATATTAATTATAAGATAACAATTATAAAGTTTTATATTTTATATGAGGTTTTGAAAAATAAATTTACGAATTTGAATCCAAAACTGAGATAGAAATCTTACAATTCATGCTTTTATAATTCAAAAACTATAAAGGTTTAATATTCCATTCAAACGCTCAGATTATTGAAGTATGATTCCGTTTATCATTCAACAAAAGTTAGAACGGAATATTTTCTTCGTTATAGATTGGGTAACGAGAAATGTCTATTATTAAGCCCTTCAAATCTAACTGAATAGATTCTCGGTTTTTACCCAAATTGTAAAACAATGTGTATCGGACGGAGAATTTAACTGCGAACTATATCCCCTTAGTACAGAAATGTCTAAATAAAAGGAGTGGAAAGTTTTATTTAGCTTTCGTTCGCGAATATATCGGTCCGAAAGGAGGTATCTTACAGTCCCAAATCTCAGCCAAGAAAGAGTTGTTCCAGGACATGGCATTCTGCCATCGCTTACGTCAATGAGGTCTCTTCATTCATCTGGATATGGCATTTCATGATCATTCTATAGGAATATTGAACGAAACAAAGAATGTAGGATATGTAACATGAGTTTCACAATTTACTCTCTTTAATTTCAATGAAATGGTATTACTTTTCGAAAAGCTTTTCTTCTTAATGTCAGCATTTTTAGAATTTTTAAAAGAAATGCGATCTTTTTACATTTCTTCATATTATATTCAAATAGTAAAAATACGTCTTTATTATCTGATATTTATTGAAATTAAACAAGATTCAATGTTTTCCATCCAAGACTAACAAGATGTGAATCTTGACTATAATTGATCAATCATACTTTCTAAAATTTATTATAATTGTAAATTATATTATAAATTGTGAATCGACGAATCGACAAAAAGCATACTTCTAACATTTAATGATTATCCTCAGACATTCGAAACACAATTATCTTTTACTAAAAGTTATATTTACATAATCCTTTTCCTTTTTATAAACCAACACGGAGAACTAAGTATCAGCCCTCAACGAAACAAAAAGAATAGTTTGCAAAGATGCCCGTGCTTTCCATCCGCTCTCGATGCACAAAACCCTTCTGCAAGATTTGATCAAAAACCGGGGGCAGCGCACTCGTGGGAAACAGTAACTCACGTTTTGGATCACATTTCGCTATCAAACACACGTTTTTACGATCGAATTTTTTCCGGACTCCACAGCGAGCGGTCGTGTCTAGAATCCTGCAAGTGGGCGCATCAGGAATAAATAATCCATTTTCTGAAAAGGCTTTACGATGGATGAAAGAAAAAGAGAGAAAGCTATTTACAACTAGTCGAGAAATATGTTTTCATCGAAATAAGTATATAGAGCTAATTTGCAATACACTTCGGTAAAATAACGACTCATAAAAGACGGAGCGAATGTTAAAATCAAGGTGCTACTGAATGGTGCAAGAGTTAAGATTTCTTACATAACAGTATCTCGGATTTAAAAGAACTAAAATATGTGATACGATTCATTTCATAGATCTGAGTGCTATAAAATGCTTCCCACAAAATTTTAATCTTGAAAAGTGTCAAACCTGAAATTAAATCGATTCGGTTGTTTCTCATACGTCTTTCTACGGATAAAACGGGCCTAAGGAGGAGGATATTTCTTTGAGTAAATCAAATCAGCGTATAAAAACCTATTTTGGCCTACTTCAGATCCTTTGAAGACTACTACATCCGTAACAATCCTTTGCATAAAATAAATTGAATGGATGGTTTTAAAAACATGGAGCTAGTTGTTAAGCATCAGAGATTTGTTACGTCATTGCGGGATCAGAGAAAAATTAATACTATGTTCACCTCGTATTCATTAGCGCATAAATCATGACATCCGTCGGATGATAAATAAATTTTAAATATGATAACTATTCTCGGGAGATAATCTTAAATTTCTCATGAGTGCTTGATGTAAAATAAATCTTGAAATAATCACCGCCAATCAATAACCAGCTTTAAATTGTTTGATAAATTAGTTAATGATTAGCATAGCTAATGATGAATATTTATCAGGTAGGTAATCGTGAGCATAAATATTTTAAAGACTGTGTAATAACGTAATACTATCATACATTCCACAAGGAAATCTTTAATTATTCTAAGACCGAAAGAACAATGCAAAAAACCCAATACTCAGAATACAGAATAGTCTTCTGTGTTCTATCGAAGACACTATTGGCATAACGGTGAACTTTTTAAAATTTTCTGTCATTTTTCACTTTACCTACATCCCTATTTTAATTATATTTTATATTAATTTTTATTTAGTCGATATTTTCTATTATAACGCCCTAAATAAGTGCGATCATAAGAAAATAATATAAAAATATGTAAAAAGAGGACAATCAAAATACAGGAATTGATTGTCATCGGATTTCCTCTGCAAATCGAAATCCCTCCTTTTCACTGAGTCGTAGTATATCTCGGCAAACACCTTCCTCTCCTGACAAATTCTTGCGGTTGGAACAAACATCATAAATTTTATAGTTCCTACTTACCGATGTTTCTATTTCTTTCACTCATTGCATTGTATTCTTTTAAAACTCTCTCATTCGTTTCGGATCTGAGTGGCGTCAGTAATCTGACCTTCTGTCAGAGGTAAACTCATGGTCTTCTTTCCCAACAACTGCTGAAGGAGTGTCTCATATTCTTGGAATATAAATTCACACATTAACCATCGAAGGCTAACAACAAGATCGGGAGTTACGCACAAATAATTATGAAGCATTAATTTCATGTTAGTTTACCGGAAAAAATGCACATTTCTTACCAAATATGTATTCCTCCTTTGGAAACTTGCCCCTCACAGAATACTAAAATGAAATGTGCTCCATCCAATTAATCTTTTAATGAAAGATGTGGAAAACAATTCCAATGGGACCGATTCATGTAAAAGAGGAAATAAATGATCGTTAATGTATTCCACTCTTACGTTAACATTCGAAAGAGACAACAAATTTGATGGGCATTTACAATAACGGTGATTCTCTTTTTCAATACTTAAATTTTTTGGTGCTTTTCTTCCAAATATATTCGACGTATTTCTGTATAAACTCTTACATCCTCTTCCACATTAATTATTAAAAACCCCATTAATCTAACGAGCAAATATCTGATACTAGGCCTTCCCTTATTAGAAAAGAATAAATTACACTAATAGCAAAAGATGGGAATTCAAATGAGTGAGATATTATCCGCGGCCTTCGATTCCAAATAAAACACTCGTGAGTTAAATGTGTGGGAACGGCAATAGGGAAGGGTGTCCTTTTGAAGTGAATGAGTTTTCCTTGTATTCTTCCCACACGAATGTGATACGATTAAACCCACTAAAAACAACGGTAAAAGATCAAAAGCGGAGAATGTTTTAATATATTGAGAGGCGTAGGAAAGATACAAGTGTGGAAACGAAGTTATGAATGAACCGGTGAAGAAGTGAATGATGAGGCAGAGAGAGCAGTGATGGATGACGAAAACTTAGGATATAAGATAAAAATGGTTAAATCTTTATTACTACGAATATTAAAAATACGATTATTATATACAAATGCTGGATACGTCTCTAACAAATACCATTAAATAGTGAAGTAAAAGCTCAAACAAAAAGGTTCAAAGAGAAAATTTAAATATACTTTCATTTTAAACTTGTTCCGTCACTCGATCGGAAAATCTTGGGCTGAATGTTTCTTAATCTAACCGTAGGATTCAAAGCATAAATATTACAGATCGCGCGTTAAAGTAACAAATAAATTGAAAGAAGAAGTACTTCGTACTATCCACAAAATCTTAAAGTAACAAATATTTAATCTATTTTAATTTTTCCTTAATACTCGTAAAGGAGCATCCGTAAAGATCCCATTCATATCATTCACAGCATTATAAATAGACTGAGGACAGTCTCTGATTCCCATCCATTAATTTGCGATTGTGATAAGTCTATGAATATATTTTGGGGAAAAATACCGCTTAATTTTTGAGGATGTCGCACCAGATACGAAAGCATACTTCAATCTTAAAACTTACCACTTTATCTGACATGAAATGGAAATTGATACGAAAATGGGTGGTTTTACATATTGAAGTATTTCATATTAATGCATTTGACACGCCTCTACTGTAAATCTCTGTGTGTTCAATACTGTAGCAGAGGAGAGAATCGGTTGAACCGAGCAGTAACTCACGAGGAGACTTGATCGGCTGTATAACCACATGGACGGGGAAAAAGAGACTTCAACAGTGGTATTACAACCAAAATTTCACAAACATTATAAGAAATACTTACGGAGACGTAAATAGGACTGGAGTAAAAGTTAGAGGAGAGTGTTCACAAAGAAGAATGTAAAGAGTAGAATGGGAGAGAACTCAAGGCCGTCTCTTGGTCCAACACCCACGCCTCAACTGGCGCTGGCGCCTCTATTCCTCTCATTCCGCTGCTGAGTACCTCAACCCACGTTTTTCCATTTCGGCACCACTCCCCTCTTGAGTCGCTTTCAATTCTCTCCCTTTTTGGACCACTATATTGCCATCTTCGCCTCCGTATATCCAAATGGAGGTTTTCCCTTTTAATACGTCGATGGACGTTAATTTGTTGGTCATGTACGCATTTTATTCATATACCTTCAAATATACTTCACATGGATATATTCGAGAGATTGATAATGAGATATAACAAGTAACATTGCTTCTTCTAAAAAAAATTAAAAAAGATATGATATAGAACTTATTACTAGATAAACTATCTTTAATTGGTATTTTGAATGACTAAAAAATTACAGTTCATTTTCTTAAAAAGATATATAATAATAACGGAATGGAAATCAATTTACTATTACAAATTATAATTATCTATATAATACACAATCATTAATATGATGGACAAACAAATTCAATTAGAAAAAACAATATAATTAGCATTTATGGTAGAATTAACTAGCGGAGTTTATAATAACTGAGGCAATATCATAGGAGTATTGCCTAAAATAGTAAACTGTAGCAAAAATAACACATTTAGAGAAGAAATAACTGAGCCCACGCAATCACACATCAATGCATCATTAAATTCTTTATATTGTAAATCAGGATGCTCGATAAGTTGAAATAATATTGAAAATTTCTTTGTGATATGATGCGACACTTGGGAATGAAAGATGGGCGACCGCTATTTCATAACGTTAAATGGCTAACGGATGACAATCGAGTGCGCCTAAATCCAATTGCGCCTAAACAATGAAAACGTTAGAATCCTGATGCCGCACAAATTAGTCTCATTCTTGCGTGACCATGAAATGAACTTGAAACAGTGCCGCAAAATGACAAAAGAGAAAGGAAAGGAATTTTCGAAGCCATCCTCTGGGCCAACGCGGCTCAACACACAATGCCCACTTAACATAAATTACCACTTTTCCAACATTTGTCGCTATAAATCATGTTGATGCGCGCCAACCTGCAGACGGGAGTCTTAATTCACAGTCTTTTTCCCCTTCTATCCATCATAAGAACAACAAGCGATCTCTTCCCATTTCCATAATCCGATCACGTTTTCGCGATAGGCGACGAAATCTCCTGCGAAAGAATTTGAGTCGGGAATCGGGATCTTGTACTCCCTTTTTTTATCGAATTCGTAAAAATTAAACGAATCCGAAATCATGTTCAAGTCAAAATAATTTTTACATCATTCCCAATTTTTTTGCCGAATCTATTGCCATGAATCCGAAAAGAGACGGTAGAGGGAAATATCTGTGGAAGGGGAGAGCTTCATTGCACGACCTTCGTATGTATCCATACATATTTGAAATTACTTCTCTGAGCTTTTATGAATAGTTGACTTTAAATGATGAATTTTCAATTTATGGGTATACACCAAAGGGGCAAATGAATATTCCAAAGCTCAATTACCTCCAATTAAAATACCAAGGATTCTTTAATTTTATAGTAAAACCGTCACTTTCACTTGATGATTACTGTTCGAGGATATAGCTTTAATAAAAATCAATTCCTGCAATAAGACTTGATTTTGTAATCCATTAATTTCTGAGCAAAGTTTGTAAATTCAAAACAATCAAACCTATAATATTCCGGGATAACCAATTGTAAAATCAAAAAATTATCCTATATTGTTTTAGCTATTTTAACATGGTTTTCCCGTAGGAAGATTCCGGAGGTTGGTGAAGGCGGATAGCATGACTCGCGGCTTATGGAAAAATGGAGCAAAACGGGAGTGAGATTTGGTCGCGAAGACGAGTTTTAAAGGAGCGCAACATCCGGCCAGACAATGCGATCTCGCGACCTCTTTCCATCGGCGGGCGTGGCGCCTGTCCATGGAGCCGAATAGACGGTAAACAAGGGATGAGGAACACCTTGAAGACAGTTGCCAAGGCGCCAGCGATCCCCTTAAAGGGAAATCGGATCAAGTGAGGGAAGGTCGAAGATCGTTATCGAAGGAGGGGCTGTTGGATCCTATCGGAATGATGGGTGGGATTGACGATGTTACGAAACGCGGATTCTGCAAATCGCTCCACTTGCGTGCCTTATGGCGGTGGATTGGGTAACAAACATCATTGTCCCTGAATAATGACAGAAGGGTAATTTGACCGTTATATAATATGAACACGAGAATTAATAATAATTAATCAATAGAATTAAACAATATAGTTATAGAAATCGAACGATTGCGGGTATAAACACGATAAAAATATTTCAATACGTACATACTTTTAAATAAGAAGAAACAATAATAATTTATAAAATAAGAACCTATTTTATGATATGAAAAACGGTTCGATATATTGCCCACTATAAATCGCGTAAACCAGTGAAAAGTCTGTCTTCGCATAATTGAAACACGCACAAACAATGTAGAAGCGCTACTGCGAAAAATATCCCATAATCCTATAATAGAGAAAGAAAAAGGGTTAATCGAAGGTGAGAGTAACTTACACATATTATCAGGTATAAAGTACTCGAAAAACTTGTTTTAAGTTGAATCTACAATAGCATTGTAGATTACAATCAGAATATAATTGGAGTCCAATTAATACCTTGCATATATGGATCATCTTTTAAATTCTTAGCTTTTAGGTCTCTACATATCTTATTGTTAGTTCCGACATTTAATCTCCAGAAGTATTGGTGCTCCGCATAGAAATGGAATCAAGAGCATGACAGTGACCGGTTTCTCCTTGCAGAGTTGCAGCCACTAATGTACGGAAAATAAATGCAAAATTATTCGAATAGGAGAATTTAATCGTAATTCCAACTTAGAATGAAAGAAATTATGTTACATAATCATATCATTTCATCATATCTATTTCTACATGTATCCTTTCAAGAGGAAATATTTCGTAGCAGCAAAAGGTCCGAGAATATATGGAAAATAAAAGGTATTGAAATTGGAAAGAATTTCCCTTTACGCAAGAAATTCTTTTTACGATTTTGTAAATGAATATAAAATTTTACGAGGCATATAAAGAAAAATGTATGGTTCGGAAAAGAGATACCATTTGAAATGCATGACATTTAAACTTCAAATAGATTACGTAATACCTGGGAGATATTTTTCTGGCTAGCTAATATTTTAGTTATTATGCTTTAATGCGAAAACACTCTAAGTTATAAAGAAATTGTAGAGTAGTAGCTGACGTGTCTTTGAAAATGTACTCTTAAGTATGACTTTCCTTTAGCATGGTAATTAAATATCAAATAATTTTGAATTCGCGTAAAATATACTAATTTTTGGACACAAGTAATTGATAAATATGTAGTAAATAGTTTTTTCAAAGCTTGGATCTAATTTCGCTAATGTTCCTCATAAAATAATTTGGCTTTTTATCTTTTAGATTTTATAAAATGGAAAGTAAAAGAAAAATACACGATTAATTAATATCATTCAAATCTTTATTGGCTTTCCATTTCTAAGAATATCATTCGATTTCACTGCTATAACGTAACGCTGCAATTAATTTTTTCGTGATTTTCTTTGAATAAATTATGTTCGTTCTGCAATTCAGAAGGTTTGATAGTTGTAGAAATATTAGTGTTAATTCATAGGCGTATTAAATTAAAGCGATATTCGCATGATAATATTTTGGGGAGAAACTTCTTTCGGACGTATGATGTCTCCGTTTCGATGCAGCCTTTGGAGTCGATGAACCCTGCGTTGGCAATAGAGTAAACACGCGCTTTAAAAAGCATTTTGCGTCCACGCGAACGATTATAGGGGAAAAACTAAAACAGATGTGTGTGATGATAAAACTTCCATAATTACAATAATTTATTTTGCATTGTTGCATAATATAAAATTATTGCTTGACACTTGAAATCTTATTCTCAAGGAAAGAACAAGCAAAGAACTAAGGGAAGTATAGGTTCCTTGATTAAAATATTACGGGATATATTTTAAGACTGTATTTGATGAACAGGTTCCGTTTAATATTCAAATAAAAAATTAGAAATAATTTATTTTTTACTCTAAAATGTTACTTTGAAACATTATTTTAAAATTACTGTAAAAATAAAAAGAATACGCGATAATTCTACTATTGATATTGGAACCAAAGTTCTAAGCTTATAGGCAACAGGTATACACGTACGAGGAATAAAGATTTGTTGTTTGTTTCAATCTTTCCAAGTTATTGTGAAAAACTACTTTTTCAGAGCCCTGCCCCTTCTCGTACTGGCTTATAGATTCATTTTTATTGAAAAATACTGTAATAAAAGCTAATGAATCTTAAAATAAAAAAGTTCTCCATTGCCTCCAATTATTTACAATTTATAATAACAAAAGGAGGAAAATATTTTAAATAGATCACAAAATCACCTTCCGCATTTTCTATAGAAAATATCCTTTAAGAGGAAAATAATTGATATACTTTCATGATACGGATAAATATTTACTGTATCAGGATATTCATCAAGATCCTTTCAAGAGTCAGTAATTCACATAAAATTACATCTAAGGAAACTAAATCATCGAAATAATTAATACAATTTTCTTATTTAATACTCTCATAATTGTTCATAGATTGCAATATAGTACAAACAGTATAAATACGGAATTTTTCGTCTTTAAAGTGCTTTTTAAATCTCGCCGCATATATCAGATAGCATTGCGTACGCTGAAAACACTGTCTGCTTAGCATTACACTGTCGTCCTAACTTCAGCTTACACAGTTTGATTTATTACTCTGTCTCACGTATTTTGGGGCGACGCACTCCGTTTCTGTGGTTCTTCCCGGAAAACCTCGCAAATTTTTTTTCTTCCGTATTCTAGGAAGGGGACGCAGATGCCGATGCTCACGTATTGTCCGGTGCTTGAACCTTATCCAAGGCTGTTGATAGTTGTCATTCTACAATGCTTCCGACTTAACGAAAAAACGGACGGGAAATTTGATTTGAAATAAGGCACTTGATGATAAATATTCTAGTGTAATATTTAATTTTCTATCAAATAGATGCATTAAGTATTAAAGCAGTAGCATAATAAATTCGCACATTTTTAAACACCGTAAATCTAATCACACTTGGAATTATAAGCCCAGATATTATAACATCTTCTATATAAGTTTCTATTTATTGTCATACGTAAAGAATCACTCTTTAATTAATGATAAAAATAAATTATTTTCTTTGTGTAACTTCCACAAGAGTAATACCATTGCTAAATAAAAGTGATTTAATAAAATAAGACTAAAAGTTAAATGTATTCCGCAAATTGCATTAGTGAATTTCACAGATTCAGGCGAGGTATTGTGGTAATCCATAATGGAAAGAAACTTTAAAGAATTAGTACTTTTACCACAATTTTATTTTAACAATTTAAACAACGAAACGGCTGGTTTCGAACGAATGATCGTTCGCCAGAAAATGAGCGACCATTCATTCGTCAAAGACTTGACTTTTTTGTTTCAGCATTAAATTAATGACATTAATTAATTAATGTGTGATTCATTCCTGTGATATGAAATATAAAAATATTTAATTTGTGAAAATAATTTTTTACCATCAAGTAACTGCAATGAGCCAATTAATTTTTAATATACTTTTTATACAAATTCCCAAGAAACCGGCATTATTCAAAAACTGTGGCATTGAAGACTATCAATAATTATATTAACCGTGACTCTGGTGATTTACTAGTAATATAATAAGAATAATCACATTTTTCTTGAATTCTTTTATTGTTTTACTGTCATAACGTAAAAAGATATAGCAAATCTTGTGGAAGAAATAAATATAAAAGAAATGCTTTACGTTGTATATTCTAAGAAATACAAATATTTTCACTCTGACTTATCACTTTAATTTATCAAAGGCCGAAGCAGAAGAGAATTTCACTGCTGTGGCATTAGCACAATCTACGATCATAACATCATTAACACTTCCTATTAATGAACTTGCAAAGTGGCAAGTAAGAGGCAATGAAAGCGTCTATGGTCGAGCCTATGGATGTTATTCTAAAAATATAATTAAGTTCTATAATTTTCTTAATCGAATACACTACTATAGAAAGATGTCTCTCAAAATACAATGACTTCAATAAAATAATCCGTTTAAACAAGTTTAAATATTGCAAAATTACCTAAAGGAAAAATAAAATACATAAAATTAACTAATTCAGATTTAAAAGCTACGTCATGCAAGAGGCTTGATTACGAACAATCAACAACTCACTCATTACATTATGTTGTGTATCTTTGTATATCATGATATCATCTCAAAGTTATTAACTAACAAATCAGTCAAAATTTCAACAAGCGACGGAGACAATTCAAAGTTATCTTCCTAAAATAGATACAGGATTATTAATAGTTTGCACCGAAAGAAATTCAAAAGTAATAACACTTCGAAAGGATTAAACATTCATAGAAATAAGAATAAAAGTTGCTCACGGGGCTGCAGAAGCTTTCAATCCATCGTCTAGTCAAAGGTCAAAATTTCTTGGCAATCTTTTCAGCAAACTATCTTCTGCTTTGCACCGAACCAATTGCTAGAAATGCAATTTGAGGTGGATGGTTGTGAATCGTTACGCCACAAACCAGATATTCTTCGATACTTTCCTTATTCTCTCATTATAAAGGGAAGAATATGAACTAAACTCCATAATTGCTCAAAACTACTATATTCCAAGAGGAGGGCAATTTTCATGTCGAGCTCCTAACCTCTGCCTTTTTCAGCTCTGCCTTTACCATCAAAGGGTCGTTCGCAGACGTCATTTCGGTCAGCTGATGTCACATTTTGAGGTAAGTCCCTCGTGGACATATTTTCCCTCTCCATGACTTCAATTCCTGTACTTTCTAAGAACATGACGCTACATACGAATACATTGTTGAAGATAAAAAATACGTGTCCCTATATTAAAAAGTTTTCTATCCCTCGAAGTTTTCAAAATTATATTATTGTTGTTCTAATCTGCTCATATGTAAATTAGCAATCGTCCAATAAACTGCTAAAGTGCTTCAATACATACATACAATACAATAGCCTCCCATTGAAAATAGACGGGCGAACGAAGAGGTTCTTCAAACATAACACTCGTTGAGGAAGCATTCTGAACGCTTCAAATTTTCATTACTTCCTTTCGAAATGATTGAAGGAATGAGATAATATCAAATGAGAGATGTTTAGTCTTTTTTGAATAAAGAAATCATTTCGGCAAAAAATACAAAACCGTCTTTCGAGAAAACCGTTCTCCCGTCACAATGATGAATGGCGTACATTTCTTGCAGTCGCCAGCAATTGGGAGATTCGGGTTCGAGTACTGTCAAAATTTTTCACGTCTGTTAAAAACCTGATAATCCTATACCTATTTTAAACATTTACAATCATTTTTCTATATTTTGGAATGAAATTCTATTTATTCCTTTTTTATTTCTACATAAAACAATGAAAACTGAGGTGGAATCACATTCAACGAGTCACCTGTAGCGTTTCAATGGTCATTTATGATATAATGTTATGATGATCATTTATCTTTTTCTGAGCACATCTCATCTTAACATATTTACTATAGGATTGACATTCTATGATCGGGTTCGCATGTTATATAGAAGTAGAGATTTAAAAAATAGATTGAACTTAGTTAATAAAACGATACAATGGTTCGGAGAAAAGCAGAATCTAATATACGTGTACTTAACTCTTTATCAAAAAAACTATCACCATAGATTAATTTCGTATTCTTACAGGAAAGCGATATAACAAATAAAATATCAGTAAAATATATTGCATTAACATTCAATTAAATTGTAGAAATAATATTGAGAAGCCTCAAAAACTCATCACCTTACTCGATTCTATCAAGTTAAATCATTGAGTAAGAGTTGACGTAGAGGATTGGTGGTATGCATTTTCTATAAAAGGTTTTTATTTTGCTGATGTTTTACTTAAGAGCATGTAGGAGTATATCTTTGCTGTTTGCTTAATAGATATATTTACATTCCATTTATCAGTTATCTAGTTCCAGCTCTGTAATGGCTATCGTCCGAAGAAGTAATTTTGTAAATAATTCACAAATATGTATAAAGCACCCTTATATAAACTGGCATTTGTTTTATTTTTCGTATTTATCTTATTATTATATCCTTAATCGATTCAAAGTTTAGGTAACAAAAAGGGAAGTTTATGACAGTTGTGTTCTTGCTTCAAATTTCGCTCGCATTCGATTGTTTATCATCAGTAACAAATTAATGTAAAAGTGACACCAAAATGTCGTGTACTCTTTAGCAGAGATCGTGCGATAACGGTTTCAAAAAAATACGTGTGAATCTCACCTGGTGTTCCCCTTGTCAGTTACTGAAATGCTTAAGTGAATCAAAAATACGCAACACTGAGTTCCCTTCAAAAAAAGCGCCGCTCCAATTCCCGACTGAGGTCACATACGCCCTCGGAAATTATTAACATAATAGTTAGGGCTTCTCTGGCTCAAAGCCTTTCATTGTATGTTAATAGCTTAATATTTGCAAGTGTTCAAATTTCGCAGTGTGTACATCGCCAAAACGGTTTTCAGTGACTAATTTGCATACAAACTCATGGCGTCGAATTTGAGTTAACTATTTACTTCGCAGATTTACGAATTCTTATGAGTTTTCTATTAAGTAATTTAAAGTACTCTACTCTCACTCCGAAAGGATTTTATTGTTTCGTATTATTATGAAGTGAAATGGATTAATACTTCTACACTATGCCACACAAGGTATTTTAAGACCACCACGAAGTTACTAGATTCTCTCTATATGTAAGTAAAAATATTAGTGCCGCATAGTTTAATATTGAATTTAATATTATAATATTATTAAGTAAGTCATTTATATTATATACTTTATATACATATATTTTATTCGTTCGAAGATCGGTTTTATACAGCATAATGAAAAAGCATTTTAATCACTGGAAGTAAAGGATAATACCATCTCCATAGCTGACTTGCAATAATTATTGGTTCTGATCTACCTAAATATCTTGTAAGCCACAGTATTCCCATTTTGATTTGAAGGCACTTTATTTCCAATTCCTAATTAAAAGGGCAATGCTTGTGAACAATGTCTTTTGTTAACACCCTCCTGGAAGTGGATCGTTAATAATGCAAAATCATTTCCATTTACAAATTTAGTCATCATCTTGGTCGCACCGAAGTAAATGTAATATATGTATACATCAGAGCATTTTTAAGATGTGGGAATTTATTTCGGCAATGTTTGCAATGCGCAAGTTTGTAAACAACAAATATATATTGTGGAATACAATATTAGCTTTAGAAAACTCCATGATTGCAATCTACGGAACGTAGTACCAAGTGACTAAATACTAAAATATCGAGGTTTCGAGAAAGTCATACCTCATTTCTTCAGAATATTGATTAGAGAGGGATTTGTATTGGCTACAGAATCATATCGACAGCTGAGGTCATTTCAAATCGATTACTGAATGATTAACGTCATCATTCACACCGTGGTTGTCATAACACCGCTTATTAAACGAACATAAATAAATGATCGTAATTGACGAAGACAGAGAATATCAATTGGAATCTTTTGAATCGATTTCTACATATGTATACGAATGAAGCTGAAACAACAAGTGCTGGAAAATCCCATAAAAAACCACTCAGGTAGACAATTTATGAGATCTATACTGAAATGATAAGAAAAATATCAAGGCAATCAAGCCTATGTATCTCTTATTTGTATATAAATCTGATGAAACTTGAATAACTTTCAAGTGCTGCAATTAATATATCTTTAAATATACTTCTATATTGTGGTCTAACCTCTTTCAATAAAAAACTGTGCTACTTTTCCTCCCAAACACACAAGCGTGTAATTAGAACTACCTAGTTTATGTTGGTGATATCATACTTTTTTATTATAACCAATTATGCTTCATGTAACACAATTGAAATGCCAGAACAAGAGTGGAAATATATCTAATATTTCATACTTTCTCACTTATATTGCTTCATCGAGTAAATCGGTATTTCCTATCGATCTTAAACTTAATAGGAAACATCAAAGATAATTGCTAATGCCGATAAAATTACAGTTTATGAGTTCAGCAATGCATAACTGTATACTATCCAACTATATGCAACTTTTATACTTTAAAGTCGTGCCTCCGTAACTAAGTAAGTATAGTTATCCTTGGTTAAAGAGTCACGACTTTAATGAAAATTTGCTTCAATGACACTTGCTTTGGGTTATAGACACTTACTACTGCCTTCCCGAATACACTGAAAATTTGTGCATTCTTTTTCTGAAACCATACAGTCAGAAATATGGTATTTTATTCGTAAACTAAGGACTATTCGTAGTAAAATCGAAGAAAAATTGTGCTAAGCATTCTTTCATTCAACTATTTTTGATTTTCGTTAAAAAGTTTTTCTATATGAGCGTCGGGAAAATCCACCATTAAAAAGTCGAAGCTGTTTTTACGAATCGCTAAGGCCTCAAAGGGAGGCAGTGGTTTAGCGATGAAGACATTTCCTGGCGGAAGATGTGAAGGAGAATCGAGCAAAGAAAACGCAGTGATCTTTAAAAAGTCCACAGATGAAGCATTAATGGGATGGAGGTATGTCGACGTGATTGGATTGTGAAGAAGGACACCCGATGTCCGTCGTATAGACCACCCACTATCGCGTCCATTCCACCATGAAATTAGTCACCACTCCCCGTCTCCTTTTACCATAGGCCCGTCAATCTCGCTCGGACCAGGGCCCCGGAAAATTGGGATATTAATCCGTTTTGCTTTACATGCCAAGGACCCGCGGTGCGAATCCGTTATTACATTTCGCAAATTCGTCCTCCATTCGCCCTCAGTTTACAGCGATTCCCATTTGCGTGGATGGTGAGATATGGAACGCCTCTGCTGCCGATTGAATCAACTGATAGTATACAAATGAAAGACCACTGCTGCAAGCATTCACAATGGGTGGTCGAAGGAACATTTTCCATATAGATATCTTACTCGCGCACGTCAACAATCGATCATTGTTACACAATCCGGATTGGTCAATTAATGGGGATATTTTGTTGGAATCTCCTGTAACATTCGTTCCTAAAAATAATTTATTGACGAAGGATATACCTATAAATGCATCAGAAGTTATAAAAAAAAACATGGATTAACCTTAATAAACTTACATTGAGTGATCTCAACTATCATAGTTCATTGATATCTGTAAATACGAAGAAAACGTGGTATTTTTGCCGAAGTAGTTTTTACATATCTCGTTATTATAAATAAACCAGAATGTATGATTAACACATATTACCCTTATATTTTTTATTACCCCATATTATCCAACCAAATAAATATTTAAAATTAAATTGACCAAATATTTAAACAGATATACAAACTAAGGTCCAACGTGACAAAATTAAAACATCAAACCTATTACCACGCAAATATCCTAAATATATTTACCTCAAGAAACAACCTTTGGATAAGAACTAAAGAACTATGGAAAAAACTGTTCCCATATAAAGAGAGAAAATGATAAAAGGGAAAAATACCTTTAAAAAGTGTAAGAATAATGAACTCGACCTAGACCAAACTGCATTGTAAGGTTAAGGAAACATTTTAATAATAACATAAAATATAAAAGGATATCTTGTAATATGTCTTAATAGTTAATTATTATCAACAAAATCAATAAATATATTATATTTAGAAAATATTATATTTTAGAAAATTAATAGATAAAACTTACTCGAATGAAATATTTTATTACATTCAAAACTATAAGATGAGGTGAAGTTAATTGCATGATGGAATTTCATGCATATATTCGTGAGTATAAAAGTTTTTAAAATTCATTGCAACTAATTTAGTTAAAGAAAGTCATATACGTTTGTGTATTAAATTTTCGTCCGAAGTTCAATCTGCGGAAGGCCCTCTTCCGTACCTCGCGGTCCTTCCGCATCCTTCAGCAATCGCCAGAGAGCCGGAACGAATGACACTCTTTCCAAGTAATGACTCTTTCAGAAGAAGCTCTACTTCAAACATCAGTCGCGGAGTGCCATTGCCCTCCCATGACAGAGACCTCTCTTTCATTCGGAGATACGTCCAAGGTTTTATTTTGTTTTTGCTAGGAGATTAACCGTTCCCATCAACTTCCCGCTTTTCCCCATTCGACGGAATGGATGTTTACTTTGGCCATAGTATAGCATGGTTTCGAGCAACGCCTGAAGGACATGCATGATGAAGCTCAACTGTTCTTACGCAATACAAGCCGATGAATCCAATAGCTCGAGTTTAATGAGGTTATTCGACCGGAGTTTACAAAGCAAATCGCAAGTATTAGATGATGTTGGTCAAACTCAGTCTATAAGAAACATCATAAGACAAAAATCATTAGTCAGTTGACCATGAAAAATATTTTAGTCTCTGCTTTAGGGAAAGCGTTAGACATTTGGTTTGAAGCGTAACTTCGTGTGGAAAAAGTTTGATGTTACGTAACATTGGGCGTAATCCGGCACTGCTGTATGCGGAAGTGAATGCCTTACCTCGATCATCGGAGAGAATCTATTTGCAAAGAACCAATATACATACGAATAGCTAAGATTAGTGATTCTGGAACGCTTTCATATTCTTTATATCGAAGGACTGAGTGAATAAAATCACTGAAAGGAAGTCTTTCATCCCTATCATTTAAATCAGATGTATCTGCATTCTAAGCAGATAATCATAAAAATGCCTCCACCAATTTATTGATCAGGTTACGAAATACAACTTTGAAAATTAAAAAATAGAATTTATTGCAGTTTTCAAATAAAGTAGTATGTTTACTTCTCAACCCTGAAAATATATTTATTCTGCTCTTATGGATCTTAATAATTGTTTAAAATCTCAAAGGCTACCCCTTAAATCCAATTTACAGTGCATTTCAACTCAAAAGTATAGCTTAAAACACTATATAGCTATGTTCTTTTCTATTGTCCCAGAATTGATTGCGAATAAATTTTCATAAAATTACGGACTACGACATTTCTCTATCTATAAATTTACTATAACTCTTGATAGAAATATTGAGCATGCTTTCAGGTAAGGGAAAATTTTTGCATATCATACCGGCTAATACACAACTGAGTAAACAATGTATTTGAATAAATTTTAGAAGGTTAGTAAAGGTAAACAATAAATTAATCAACTGGGTAATTGTGTCAATTTCTCTAACCAAGTCTTCCGATAAAACAATTATTTTCAATAAACCTTAAGATGGTTCAAATGGATATGAAAATAAAAAATAAAAATTGATAAAAGTATATGAAAGGCTTTACCTCGTTGAAAGCCATTATATCGAATAAACTCTTCCTAATCATCGACAAAAAACTCTTTATACTTTGAAAGTTTAAGAAAAATCATTTCAAAATTAAATATATTCACTACCTTAAGCTTAGTTTAAACTTAATTTAAACATTTTATAATTATAACATTTACAAAATCGACTGTTATATTACATTCGTTTATCGGATAAACATTAGGTTCACAAAAGAATTATTGAAATATATTAATCCTAAATAATCGTTTAACTCGTTATTCTAACGAAAGTCTTATTTTAACTTTCAATAAAAATGAAATCAATGTGAGAAGGCGTGACTTCGTGGAATGCCATAGTAATAAAAAGTTTTATTCGGAATTCTATTTATTAAATAGCCTTCCGGTGAAACCTAAAATCTACATCAGTTGGCCAAATTTTTACCGAAGGAACAAGGAATGCTTGTGAGTGCTCGAATATTAAAAATTCCTTTGGTTGAGTATTTATAATTTATTCATCTAAAACAGAGAAAAATAAGGACACGTAGTAAAGGTTATTGATTAACTTTTATTAAATGGTGACCAGCACTTCATAAAATGAGTTATCTTACACATTTAAACAAATTTAAGAGTTAAAATTAGGTGTATCTAAGAAAAGCCAAAGCAGGAAAGACACACATAACACAAGACTGTAAAGTGGGATGAACTGCGTTAAAACTAATGCAACCATTGATACAATAGTACTAAAATTTTGATACAACAATTTTACTTGAAGTTAGTCACCCTTTTCTACTTGGTGCGTTTTGCCTTAATCATGAGAAATGCCAGGGTTTCTGACAAATATTTGGGAGCCAATGAGCTCGATCACACTTCACGACATAAAACTACATCGATAATGATTTAAATACAGCTTTAACAAAAGAAAACATCGATAAATGCGTAGAAATACACTGAACAGAAGTGGCAAATCTTTTCATGGGTTAGGAAATATATTCAACTGGAATCAGTTTTTCGTGATAACTATACGGCGTAGAATTAGATTCTTACGGTAATCATTAGTGTGCGAGGAAAATAAAATCGGTCTTTTGAGTCGATACATTCCCTCAAACGATCTCCTCGTTGTTTTTTTAAGTCTTTAGGAGAACTGACAACTCCACATCAGTTTCCTTTCGAACTGCGATTTGCGTTGGATTTTTGAGAACGCTCCAAGAACTTATTCTTGCTTTCGTACACATTTTGGGCTGTTTTTAGTGCGATATACCCGTTATTCAGAGCGATAAAAAAACTCTTGTATCAAATACCATCCGCGAATCGATTATTAAATACTTCAGATTTCACTCAGCATCGTCCTTTTCCGCTGCAGCATTTATCCCGAAGATTTACGTCGCCAAAAATCGTCGCCGGACGACGACAACCATAAAACAGTGAAAACTGCGGAAGGTGACAGGTGTCCCCAGAAACATCCTTCATGGCCGAAAAAAGGTATCGCGGCAAGAGACACTCCAAACTGAAAGTCGTAGCACGGAACCTTTTTGGCGCGAACGTAAAAAAGATATTTTGGAATAAAGAAAAACAAGTAGGGACGCGGATGCAATAAATTACGGCGTACGAGTGAGCGTCGCGACGTAAACGTCTCGTGGACTCCATCGGCGACATCACAGAGTGTTTATTTTTCCCGCTCTATTTCCATCTGTCGACGCCATCATCTGTGGTACGTCCAATGTCACGAAATTAAAACGGAGGATGTCCTCTTCCCTCACTCCCCACCGATCCTCTTAGTCGGCCACTCTGCGCCGAGTCGCCCATCCGCCGACCCTCCCCATGCGCCTCCGTCCCTTGCGCCTCCTCCTCCTGCGCCGCCTCCTCTGCACGCACTTGCAGCTCTTCACCAGCTTCACGTGGTAGGTCCGACGGGAGCCGTCCCTGCAGATGAGACGGACGCGGCGTCGCCTCACGACGTCCTCGACGCAGCGCCACTCGACGGCGTCCACTCCCTCTTCGCCCTCCTCTTCCGTTCCCTCGTCTTTGTCGGCGTCGTCGTCAGAGGCCGCCACTGATGCGCTGATCACGCTGTTCATCTCATTCTGACCGCGAGCCCAAACCTAAATAGCGATGAAGCACATAGATTATGAGGGGAAAGAATCACAATGGCATGATTTGATAGTTTATAAGAATTCAATGTTGATGCATGCAAAAAGTACACGAAGATACAATGAAAAATAAGATAATCTTATCAAATTTGAGTTGATTTTAGTGCATTACATTAACGCTAAACTTCGCTAATTTTTTTGACAATGGTAGATGACACATGGAAAAAAAATAATAATAGTAATAAAAATAAACTAACAATTTTAAGCAAAATTTAGTTCTATTTGGTGGATTATTTCAAAAACCACTATTCAGAAATAAAATATTTTAGAAGATTGATGGAACGGTAAAGCGGTTGTTGTCATTGTTAAAATGACGAACCATCTGATGAAATGCAGGTGGTGAACTAATCTGAAGTGAGTCCTACTTCAAGTTTTAGAGTAGTGTTTTTGATACAAAACTCCTTCTTCCTACAAATAAAAACGCCTTCAGATTTTAATACTTACTATCGCATATTTTCAAAATAAACGATGAGCGTTTTTAATAATAATTAATTTCCGAAAAAAGCAATTGGGCAAGAAAATTTGCCTTTCTCGTTCGACATCGTTTGCTCACCTTAACGTAATCCGCGTACCACGGCTCCAGTCGATGGTTGGAAGCAGCCCTTTGCAGAGGAGTTGCACCGCTGTTGGGTCGCAATCTCTGGTGTCGGTTGCGTGGGCGGCTGCGGGCGGGCCCACAGCACTTCTCGGCACACACGGCCTCGATGAGGGGGCGCGTAGAGGTGCAGAATCCGTCGGAAATGTATCTCTTGGAACGGAGGTCTTTGCACGATTGTCTGGGTGCAGTTGCTATCCCCTCTTCGTTCAATCCCCTGCCTTCGTTCACTTGACCGCGGCGCCTCCGCTGTCCCCAACCGCCCTTCCACTCGTCGCCTTTCATGAATCCTGGCAAATAAGGATGTTTTCAGTATCACAAAGGTTTTTATTAAAAAAGTTTAGTAGAACGAACTTATAATCGACAAACCATTATCGATTGTCAGAATGATTCCGCCTTGAATAAATAATACTTAGTTGAGACCAATTCACTTATTTAATTACTCTCTTTAATTCTCCATAACTTTCAAAAATTGTTAATTGGCAAGTGTGTTGCATAGAAGAAAATATGAAGTCTTTATAATATTTCAAAATTTTCACAAAAAAAAACAATTACTTGGAAATTAGAAATTTTTAAAGCGTTACTATAAAAGGAAATATACCGAAAATTTTACCATTTACTTGAATTGAGTGCTACGATTTGAGCATTCCTTAACTCTAAAAATTTACCATTATGCTAATGTTAAACTAGTGTTCAACAATATATTTCATGTTTCATAAGAGAGGGGGAACTCATCTTTCTGAAGTCATCCGCAATAAACTTGTTGGACAACAATCTCTCCTGGTATTTATTCTATCCACGTAATAGTAGATGTCGGGAAAATTGAAGGTTGAGTAAGCAATAAATAAAAATCGACTAAACGATCATTTACACCATATTTATCCTGTAACGGCTATAAATCTTCTACCAGGAAAGTAGGCATTTGAAATTATATGTATAAAGATAAATAGAACCGCTTTTAAACCCATGGATGGCTGCACCAAGAAAACAGGAAGTGCGACACTAAAAATATCCTGATAGCTAGACAGGCGCCATCACCTTTGGCACTTTAGGTCGTTTCCATGGTTGCTAAGGATTCATCACGCCAAAAGACACAAGGGAATTTACGTCTTTGGATGACAAATCCAAAACAGTTCCTACTATTCTGGCAAGTTTCCTCCACCAACGGCATCTGAGGGCTTAATTAAGGGAACCAGTATATCAAAAGTAGCATAATTATAAAACAGCACGAGTTAAAATGCACGAAATGAAAATTAATTGCTGGAAGTAGTTAGATCATAGAAACGACATGAAGGAATGCCAAAAGATCAGTCTCTTCCTAAGTAATTACCTCCGAAACACACCGCGAACATTAACTCGAACAACATTCCAGCGTTCACTATCAAAATGGGTAATGTATCATTGGTTGATTAATTGACGGGAATATTCATTAATTAAAAGTTATATTTCAAGGAAAACTACTTCGATGAATGATAGTTTTGAAAATATTCCCTAATTAAAACTGAAAATCCAACATAATTTACATATTTAACGATGACGGCAATAAATTTAACTACTTTCTTAGTCAATTTTCATTAAATTGTTACATTTTGGGTAAAAATTAACTTTCCATCAATTTATACAACTTGTTTTTTCATACGGATTGATAACGGTCAACCTCGGTTACAATTGAAGGAAACTTCCAAAATATCTTATTAACCACGACCAGTTTCGGCTGACGCCGTCTTCAGGTCCTTATCATGGCGTTAGTTTTCTTCAATTCTTATTATGACTCTACACAAATTCCAGCTGATAATCTAAACGTTCGACCTCATTCTCTATTTTCAGCCAAAATGTGGTAAACGACTTTAAGAATATCGCCAAATATCAACATAGACTCGACACTTACAAGGAAGAGATAAGCTAAATGCAAATGAAGATTAGTTTAGGTTATCAGGTTCCTAAATTAACCGTATTTCTTATTTCGCACCATCAACAGAATTGATTTTGAAGTGAAGAATCTCACAGCCTTAGACAATTCAACAGGTTGTCGATACGCTAGATGTATTAGTTTTCATTTGACATCTAAAAGTTGATTTAGCACTGACTTAATCAGGCGCGCGATAATTAATTAAAATCCTTTTTCCGTATCACTTATGACTGTAGAAAGTTATTGTATAGAAAACGGTTCTCCAGTGTTTTCTAAAACTAATTTCGAATATATTTATATAATGTAGACTAATTAAGAGAAAATTTTTGAAATGCGTAATTTTCAGGGCGTTATAGAGTATAAAATTTAAATGTGGCTCGCATAAGTATTTATCAAACGTTGAAGCGTTGACCTCAGTTGCGGATCATAGAATGGAAACGAAATGGAAAATGATCATTGGATTGGAGACAGTTGTGATCGACTTCTCCGGAAGTGATTCACTCGGTGAATGACAGATTTTCATCCCTCCTTGCAGTGCAACAACCATCGGTAAGAGCGGAAATTTTGGGGGAACCATCCAGCTGCATGGATCAGACAAGTTCGCAATTGCCTCGAACGATCAATTTAAATTGAATTAAACGATGTTTCGGGATAAGAGCAGAATGACGAGGCGATTTTACAGCGATGCTTGGCACAGCGCCGACGACATTTCGCAAATTACTTGCAATGCACCGGTCAAGAGCAATTGAGGGCCCTATGACAACGAGCTTTCAATGCATCGCAATCAAGAGAGGTCTCCCTTTCTGCGGGAGGATGCAACTGCAGAGGGCATTGTAATGGAACAATGAGGGCAAAGGAGGAATTAGCCATGAAAGAGGGCGCACAAAAGAAATCGAAGGAGCAATAGTGAGATACAATGATCAGAATCTATACGCAGTTTGTAAATTTTTATACTCCGAGTTTAATAGCTTGAAAGCTGTTGGGATCTGATTAAAAATAATTTTCTGCGACACGAGAATTTATGGCCACGGCTTTGATCTGTCCTCGGGAAGACGCGTAATGACTGTTAAGCTTAGAAAAATAATTTTTCTCTATTTTATAATAAATAATTAATAATAAAGAGGGTTAATGAGTTAATTCCCATTCTGTAATAAAAGTCTCTCACAAAGTTCCACATCAATACATCTTTTTTAATCTGCAAATAATTGTTTTGTGAGGGTACAGTACCTTGTGCACCCGTTTACAACACGACTCGTAAAGGCCATGTACGAGTTTGAAATTTCGTTAAAAATGAACATGCTTCAAGCAGATAGATTATCTTCGATCAGAAGTTTAATTATTAAATATTTACTAAATTCCTGCACAGGGATGTCACCTTCGCCGTGAGGCATCGTAAATCAACTTAAATTCTCAAAAATGATACAGAATATATTAAAAAATAAATAGAATAAATAAGAAAATTTTAGCGGAATTGAGACAAAGTGTTTTATTTCCTCACTATTAAAAAATATTATTCCACCCTGATTTCCAAAAAAATCCTTCAAATCACCAAAAAGATATTAATGTGTTTTCGTCTAAGAATAATTTCAATATCAGATGGAAGCTTCTGTTGCAATTTAGCTCTATGTTTCATGCTAAGCATTAATCAAATGACGACATCAAGAAACCCTCAGAATCTATCAACTCTTTTTGAGCGGATGAAAAAATTATAATATTTACTCCTTGATGTTCTTTAAGGAAAGTGTTTTTTGAAAATGATACATTTATAAGCATAGTCCTGAAACTCACGTTAATTAAGTTAATTAGTTACAGTTAGGCTGAAGCATGTGAAATATAAATTTTAAGTCATATTTATTTCAAAGATTGCATTTGGGACAGTTTATCATTTAAGAAATCGGACTTTCAGAAATTTTAATTCAAGGATTTCTTGGAATACTTTCTGCAAACCCTGCATCGTTGTAATAGCTAGTAAGATGACTTGTAATCAAGTTAGAGGTGACAGTGCGTTGAATACAGCGGAACAAGTAAATAAATCAAACGATAATATCGTGGTATGCAAAAAATTGCAAGGTGTCACATTCTCTAACGACATTCTCATGAGAAAAGGATTATCTTACAATACAAAGACGTTGATCCGCGTTTATAGAATGTGACAGGTAGTCAAGGAGGTTTATAGGAACACCCTTCGAAAGCGGATTACAAAGAAAAGATTAGCACGAGAAGGAGCCGATCGTACGAATAGATCTGCTTCTCAAGGTATCGAAGTATCTTTTTTGAATTACCGGTGACAGTAAGCATAAACTGAAAGAGGTTCAAAGGTCAAGGAACATTATCTCCATCGGAAGGAAAGGAAAAAATTCTGAATTGCAGCCAAAGGTTACCGGAGTTTTAAACTCGATTGGAAATATCGTGAGAAAAAGAGCACAATTTAAGTGCAGAGTGCGTAATAAACATAAATGAGAAATCACAACAATCACTCACTCAACTTCACCCAGATAATAGAGTTATTATTTAACATGAAAAACTGAGGATAATGTCTGCGATGAATGTATATCTAATTTAGTAATATTTTCCTTGGAACTTTGAACCTTGGATTTGATTGGTGTGATTCAGCCATTTACGTTCAATAGATCATATAATTGAGATCCATTACATATTTAATCGGTCAATTTAATTGCTTATGGATGATAATATTCTACAAGGATGATTATATTTTAACTTTAATGTAAGGAAAAGAATGTTTTTGTAATAGAATCAGTATTATTTAGAAAATCATAAGATATGCTTTCTCACTTCTCTGTAGAGAAAGAGAGAGATGTTTGACAAAAGAGATTTTGATCGAAAGAGATATCTACTTGAATGGCAGAGGAAGTGACACAAAAGAAATACTCATCAACGTGAAAGAGAACCTCTTTCAAAGAGGACGTGCGAACTTACGGATGTTTTTAGCTCTAGTTAAATATTAGCCGAGAGATAAAGGTACCGCTTGTGAAGTCTGCGGATATCTTCAGATAAATTAGACGTTTGGAATGACAATAGATCAAGAGGCTTTTAGCACATCCGCATTTCTATTGTTTATTGCCCTCGCAAGCGAATTAAGTGGTTGTGTTGCATCACTTCCGTCGGCTATCCATTAGCCCTCTTCTTCTAAGGCTTTGCCCACTGCTGGCAGTGTACCCTATCGAAGATGCTAACTTACGTTCTTGCGCTATTCTTAGAAATACGACCAATAACATTCAATGTAATGGTTCAAGTTTTGATTTGAAACTTCTTTTTAGTTTGAGATGACAAAGTTTTCCAAAACAACCCTCCGATACACCACTCGACGTAGTCCAATATAAATTGGGATATTCTCAGTATCAAATAATAATAATCGCCTCCCATTAATATTATCCTAAAAAAACTCACTCTTACTCTGCTTTTCTATACTTATCACTGAGATTATTAAATTTTACATAACCAGGAAAATATAAGATAAAGACAATAAGAAAAGGGGAAATAATGTTATGAGAACTTAAGGAGATAAAAAAATTATTTCATTCATAAGAAGTGAACAAATAATGGTGGAATGAAAATAAATTAAGACATTTCATTTCGAGATTCTCAAAACACGAGATAGAAAAAATAACGTAAAAGAGAAGATTAAAAGGAACTGAAAAAGTAAAGCGATACTGTATTCACTGCAATGACAAAAAGTTCCACACAATTATTAATGCGTTTAAATCTAAGTAAAAATGATTTTTAAAGTCACCACTTCATTTCTCAAAGAGATTATTCAAATGATGAAGGGAGCACATATAGAGCAGCATAAGGAAGGGAAACGAGAGTCGCCACCAAAGCGATGGGTGAAAAAGGAGCTGTGATTCATATCCTCGCTGTCCTTCATCGCCTTTCATCAAAGTATGGGAAATGATCTATGATGCTGATAAATCGGGAGAAGAAGGAGCTCAGAGGTAAAAGGGTATCGAAAAGGTTAAATGTAAATTAGAGATGGTGGATGGACAACCAGGTTCTATAATGAGACGATGACTTATAGGTATCGGTGCGTTATGAATGCGGTAAGCTGTAAAAGAAAACAAGTGAAACTATCAGTTGAGAAAGATATACCTTGATTTATTTAGAATAACGTATTTTAATTTAATTATTTTAGCTTTTTTCTCACAACTAAGTTTTGAAAGCTTATTTTCAAAAACTTCATTTCCAAAAGCTATACCCTGAAAATGAAACATCCTTCAAATTAGTGTTTTTTGGAATGGATTTAAAAGCTTTATTCTTGATATTGTTGGATTTTTTAAAAATTATTTTAGGGAATGTTTAAAAACTACGATAAACGTCATTGTGTAGGGCTTCCGTATCTTGTATTCATATTTTCCTCCATTTGTAATTCCAAACAACATATTATTCCGCATTATCAACTATACATAAACTAAAAAAATGTAGAAGTTGATATTTTGTTTTTCTTGCTTTGCTCGTAAACATAGATAAAATCATACATCAGAGAAATTTTAGACTCGGCTTCAAATCAGCACGATCTTAAGATCACAGTAATAGTATTCACGAGTAATTGTTTGTATCTGTTTTGCATCATAATTCATTTTTAAAATGGTTAAGACAACAAGAAAATATTCATAATTAATAACTCTACGTTTAAGAGGCATAAAAGGGATAAGAACTTAAAAGGAATCAATATGTACTATCTGAGAAAATTGCAGTAGCATGTATATGTCAGCAAACGAACAGGGTCTATAAATCTAAGACTAAAACTTAAAAAAAAAAGAATGGAGGCATTCGTCCAAAGCAAGAAGCCATTAAAGGACAGTGCATAAATATCCGGATACGTAATTTTTAAAACGGAATGTAAATCAGTGTGCAGAAACGGATATGTATAAATGCATAACGAATTAAGATACATGAAGGATGTGATTGGTGGGATTAGAAAGGATTGAGTAAATGAAGAGACATAAAGTGATAGGGGAGGAGAATTCCTCGGATAGAAGCGAGTGGACGAGTGTTACTTCAGTTTTAGTGGGCGGGGCGAGTAATACGATGGGCGGAGAGTTGTGATTAATGCATTGTTTGTATCGCACGATTGACTACCGACCGCGGAACAATTCAAGGACGCCCACAACTCGATTCCATGATCGGATAAGAAAAATATATTCTCCGACAATTAATGAGCCATTATGCATTCAAATCCGTGCCATATTACGGAGATGTATCACGAAATCCAGTCCATTTAACACATGTAGTCATCGAGCCATCGCTCACTGTCGTGCTCCTGGGCTGAGGCTTACTTCTGGCGAATCTCCATCAGCAATTCATCGGCTGTAAACAATTATCCTCTTATCGAAGTGTGAGCACTGTGATCATCTCGAACCACTCCCTATGGTTAAGCGATAGCCCTGAAGATAGTCTACTCTCATTACTCGATAAACGATTATTTTAGTATGAATTATTGACCTAATCGTATTTGAATGACATAATCCCTCATTGTTTCCTTTATCTTCATCGATGAAAATTCAAATTGTAAATTCATCCGATAATTTATCATGAAACTTGTATTCTTCACCATCATAAATCTCATTTATCTTCCGTGCATTCAAACGATTTTCAACCGATTTCTAAGCAATTTGGCATATGAAGTTTTATGGAGATTATGTTTTAGGTTTCTAGAGAAGAGATACATTCAAAATATTTATAAGGAGGAAAGGTAACATAAACCATATTCAAATTAACCATCCAAGATTATGAAAACATTTGTAATAGGAATAAGTGCATTGCACAGAATTCCTAATTTGCAAGTTGACATTTGGATTCTAACATACTATACGTTACGGAATATTCTGAGAAATGTATATTTTAATAACAAACATGGACATTTTAAACAATGAACTTTCATTCACCCGTTGGAGGAGTATTTGCGTATAATTTATTCCCCTTTTTAACTTCATGGTTTAGCAAATAGAATCGGATTAGTAAGCTGTCATTCCGTTTAAAGAAACTTTTATCAAATCATTGGTCAACGGAATAACTGATCAAAGGAGACGACTACATAGCAAAGGATGTGTTTTACGTCTTAGAAACAAATAAAATGGATGAAGAAAGAAATCCATGGAACACTCAGAAAATTACGAGTTTGCGACTATCTACATAGAGTTATCTAAAATAATATATCTCTTGAATATTTCGCTTCAAAGACGCATTCTGCTCCGAATATTCTCTAATGGCAATCTGTTCAACCTTCTATAAAAAGGCTCACCCAATCGGAGTCTCTTACTTTCGCTTATCTTGCGACAGAAAGGCTAAAGAGGAAGCAAAACATCTTTTTGATCGCGTCAATTCCATTTCGGGAAGAGAATTTTGATTGCGTTGCGAACCTCGTAATTATGAAGGAACGGAATCTTAAATACGACGAAGAGCAGCGTTGCAAGAAGACGAGCAAAATAAGGCGACATAAGCCAAGAACCCGAAGAAAATTCGACCGCAGTGAAAAAGTTTATCTCTTTTAAATTGCGTTTTCGCAGTTAAGTAGACCGAAACCTTCGCCTGGCAAGGACAGATCTACTCCTTGTGGATTCTCTTTCAGACGCGGAGTCATCATAGAAAGTGTTTTTCTAGCCCGTCGTTGTTTATCTTAACCTAATGGAGATTTTAATGCCCGCACGGTCAACGGCCACGTGACCTTCTTCGTATCCAAGCAGAGCGGAAAGAGCTAATGAGCGAAGGGTAAAAGGAAGATGAAGGAGAAATTTCGGGGAGCAGTTACAGTTGTGTGAAGATGCTGTCATTCGGTATAAATATCAATGAATGAATGGAGAACAAGAGTATTAAGAAAGAAGAGAAACGAAGATGCAGATTAAATAAATATAAATTAAAAATAATTTTATTGTAAGGATTCCACTGAGGTTGATGATGGTTACGTCAAATAATTCTACGAGTATAAAAATTATATTTCTTATTTTCTTGGGTTTCCAATTTACTCAAATCTGAATTATCTTCAAAATATTTTTATTTTTTACTGAAAAACTCTTTCTTGCTTCGATGAAAAGCAAAAATGAATAGTGTTTCATATTTAAATCCATATGTCTTATTTTTATATGAGCATTTGAAAATCGCAAACGAGAAAATTAAAAGGGTTAATAGCTTCAAACTTACTAGCGAAACGAGTACTTACCCGAAAAGGAAAATATTTAGAGCTGAATTTCATAAATAAAAAACTGGACACAAAGACTGTTTGTACCAAGCATACGAAAGCTAAAAAAATAAGTACTGTTGGTCTTGTATTTTTTGCAGTCCATTATTTTTGCTTAAGAAAATTCATTTCTTTTGAAGTTTCCAGTGGAGAAGCTTCCGCCGCATGGAAGAGAATGGAGGATGAATGAAACCAGAGAGAAAGATAAGGACACTTGAGTCTGTGGAAAAGGAAACAAGTTAGAAAGGTTTTGCGAGTGGATGTTGGAATTCCTTGAAAACTTTAAGAGATAGTACCGCAAACGAATTCCGCGTTTTAGCCCGGAGGTCCGCTCTTTGCCACTTAACGACTCCATTTCCATTCTCAAAAACGATGACCCTTCATGAAGAGTGCCACTAGAGGCCCAAGTACCGCCTCTACACCTGCCCCTATGGCTGTCCTTTCACATCCAACTTTCTACTTTCATTACGTTTATCACAATCCTTTCTACCTATATACTACTTACTTGAATTTCAAAAAAAAATTCCGAATAGGTATTGATTTAGTTTTCCTAAATTAAGGACGATCGTTCAAGGGAACTTTTATCGGTAAGAATGCTTGTACATTTACAATCTGTAATGACTGAATTTGAATAGAAAATGCGTAAATATGATAGCAGTAACTTATGTCAAAGATCAATTAAAAGTCTATAAATGAAGGAAAAACGTATAGACCTACGAAAATTAATTTGTTTGCAATGGCGGTGAAGTAATTTTTGCGGCGATTACTAACACTCGTAAAGAACATTCGTAAATATTTTCAAACACAGTAACTGAAAGGTTTTCCTAACTTTCTAATGGAGATTAATAATCTTGTAAAGATAGAAGTATTCTTTAAAATAAACGTACGTAGCCTATTATTGCTTTTCTCGCTGACGCTAAATATCTTCCAGCGTCGTAGATTTTATAAATACTTCAAATCGAAATTAATGAATTTATATCATGAAAGAATTCGTATTTGAGAGAGTGTATTCGAATAAAAATCTTCGATGAGTCTTCCTCTCTTTCTTCCTCCCATAATCCCTCCCCTCCTTCCCATAATCCCTCCTTCCCATAATTCCTCTAATAAGCGTCTTTTATTTCTCATCGCAATTACGCCGATAACGGTGCACGAAAAGGAAGAAAGGAGCGAAAATTGGCGAATCTTCTCGACGTCTCACGGTTCGCCAACTTCTGAACGGTAAAAAAGATTGGAATAATCATCGCCGAATGAATTACGGTCGAAGAATTTTCCGAAGCTTCGGATGAGAAAATGTTTTGCTCTCAGCTTCTGAGAAGTCCTCAGACCGAAGAAGTGAAAAGAGGAGTTTTTGAAGTTATTGCTCGTAATGTTTGGTAATGAGATTCAATTCGTTCGCAGCTTATTAAGTAAAGTACGTCACTGGTCGTGGATTTCGTTGAAAGGGCTTCCAGTCTTTTATCAAAAATCCTTAAATCTGATTTTTTCCGGAAGTCAGAAATTCAAAAATAAAAGGTATTCTGAAGGAAGCCTTTTTATTGAGCTTATTTAGATCTTCATCCGATTATCCCAAACGAATGAAAAATAAAAGAACATCGATATTATATTGATCGTCAATTCGAAAATCATATAAAGAGATTTAATTTTTAATTTGATTACCTCATCTTGCCATGAAATTCCAATGAATAAAATTAAAATTAAATATTTTGATAAAATCGTTAATAGAATATGTAAATTAAATTTCCTTGGAGCAATTTCAATAGTCAAAAACACAAATAAATAAAAAACTCAAACGAAACCCCAGTAACTCTCATTGTACCCAAGACTTTTAAATTTAAAATAGAAACGACAAGATAAACATTCTAGTTTCAAAAAACAAACAAGTAAAGAGATAAGTTCTTTATGTGAATGAGGATACCAATCCGCTCATTAATAACATTTAGAAATCGCTTTATAACTTGTTAACGTAAACTACGACTAGCCATCAAAGGACTGAACATTTCGCGGAAAGGTAAATAAATTGATAGATGTGAATAAGATTCTATCGTGCAATACTAAAAAAAACATTCGTTCTTTATATCAGCTTGGATTATGAGGCGCCTTCATGTCGTATTGACTCGTAGCCAATTTAAACGAGATTTAAATATCACTTATTCGTAGTAAAAATCAATTTACTACTCCGTAGTACAATATTAAAATTCCTCAGTGCATTTTTAAGGCCCTGTGAAAGATACAATTTTACGATTATAATATCTTAAGGATATTTCCTTCTCATAATTCTTTGTAAATGTATATTTTAAGTGACATGGTATGTACAATACATGCATATTGCGCTTATTCACGTGATGATAGTAGTGCACTCAGTTTCTATATTTATACATGCTTTTTATAATCATGTTTATACATGAGTATTTCTATAATCGCGTCTATCTCTTATGTTAAAGCTATTAATTTATACCCAAAACTACGACATCAAAATCAGTAAAACTATTGAGAAGTGACAATAAATTACGGTTTTTTAAATTCGCTTCCATGCATAATTAATATTAATATAGAAGTATTATGGTTACTAAAATATTAACTGCAACACAAGTAGTTAATGTCAGTAAGATTTAAGAGACGAATGTGCAATCAATACTTTCAGGCAATTCATAAAAAATTAAATATCTTTATCTCAAATGAAGTATTATTATTTAACCTTTCATATGAATTTTCAATTACAGATGCCATCACTAATTAACAGAATTCAACAAGTACTTAATGGCTTTACGATTCCTTTATATATATTAGACGTATATACAATGAAGTATATACAATTGTGAATCAGAATTTGCTCAAATCTAACATTCTTCAGATAAAGATTTTTTAATAAAATATCGACTTCAAGACTCAAAGTCAGTAAGAAATATATTCAAGTATTAATAAAATCTAATGGAATACAACCAAATACTTCTCGTTCCATTGGAACCCTCCCTTCGCATTAGTCATTCAGAGAAACATGCACAATGCAAGCAGACGTACAGGAAATAAAGCACGGCAATAATTTCGAGTCAGTCGACGAAAGGTGATCACGTGCTGGGCGCCATGGATCTTCTTTCCGAAAGCTTTTTATATTTAAAATCCGGAGTCGGACCGATTTGGCTTCCATTCAAAAGGAAATGTCTCCGGCACAATCCAAGCAACATGCCAAAAACTTGAATGAAAATACGACCTGAATAATTGCTTCCCTCTTAAGAAGGAAAAGCAATGCAAAGAGTGATTCTGTTTCCGCTAGAGGGAGAAGACCGGGGAATAAATAAAGCAAAAGAAATTGGAAAGGATTTAATAATAAATGGAAATACAGGAATGACAGAAAATTCCACTTGTGTTTGTTTGCATACTATGTATTTTACACCGATGAGGTGAAATGAAAGATATTGAATATAGTGCATTCACTGTACACTTTCCTGATTTAATACCGTTGCGATATTCATTCATCCTTTCCAAGTAATTCAAAAAGAGCTAAGAACAATATTTGTGAAATCTTCTTTTGGCATGGCGTCGCTGATTAACAGGAGAAGAAACTTATTTATATTATATAAAGATTATAATAAGATTTAAAAATTAGCAAGGTTAAGTCATTTTCATAAATATTTTTATATACGTACTAATCAATTATGAACGTGACTGTTACGTGCAGAGTATCACTTATATCCATTACCACTTTCCAGTTGTTTTCATTTTCACTCAAATGAATGTCTGCTTTATTTAAGTCGGAATTCTTCCACGAGGACGTCTCTGGTACCACTTCCAAAACACAATATGTCGCCTTAAACAAGGCGTAGCAGTGGACGAGATGAATGCAAAGGCGTGTCGAGTGGTAAGACGAGGTGCGCGGTTAGAAAATGCGGAAGGAACGGAATTTGCCCTTCGACTGCCTAGACATCCGACCTAGTTTCCAATGTTTAACCACAACGATATCAGCCTCCATAATCCCAACCGTCATTTCCGAGAAGGGAAGCGTGTATCTCCATGGGACTTCAAAGGCGTTGCCATGGTTAGGATTCTCGGCGACCGACGGCAATATCGGAGAATTATGTCGTTTATACGAACGCTTCACAGGTGAGCGCAGTTTTTCTTTGGGGAGTCCATTTCTCAAGGAACGGAATTAACTCACGGTGGCAATATTTAGTGGTCGCGTTGACGTGCAGGGAATAGCAGTCGCGTGGCGAAGGGGAGGAGATGTCCAAGGAAGAGAGGGAAGATGGGCGGGAAGATAAGGAGCCTTCAAAGATAAAATGGGAGAAGCAACAAGTAGGATACTCTTGCCGAAGCGTCTTCGCTTACCGAATACCTTCAGAGATTGTTTACCACGCTGCTTGAAACAGAAAAGAGAAGGCGGAGTCTCGGGGATTTTTCTTCTCTTTATCTCTGCAAGCATGAGTTACGCATCCACTAAAACTGCTTGACATTTTTCTTCATTCAATTCCACCCACCGACTGGGACTTCGTAAAGGATATACAATAGCGGACTCAACAATTTAGATCGCATACATATAAAATAATATGAGTATTACGTGTTTCATCGATATCCTTCATCACCAACGACGATAAGGTTAATTCTTAATGAAAAATGAACAAAAACATTGTTCGCTATAGACCGTCTAATGCAGAGAAACATGTTGGATGTGTGAATGGGAATACACGGGATATATTCCAGATAAAAATATACTCCCATCCAGAATATTCGCTTTGTAAGTAGCGCTAAGAAACACTGATAATGGCGTTAAACGTCCTTGGAATTCTTTATACTTTATGTAGGTGGATATTCCGAATTGACCAGAACTTCATCAAACGCAGTGACAGAGAGATATCAAATCAGCTTGTTTAAGAGATCGGAATTCCCAATTAGAGTAGTACAAGAGTAGGAATAGCCATCTAGACTTTCTAGCATAGCGGAGTGGAGCCAAGGCGAATCTCAACGACGGAATCTCTTGAAATAGGAGAAGTTCCATTGCAAGGATACGCTTCTACAAGGATATATATCCACCACATCAAAGGGATTCACTACTGCCTCGATAATTGCAAATACCAGAATGTCGTTCCAATGAGGTCGCCTGAGAAATGGAGCCATCCGTTTCATGAAGGTGAATTTCCAGATAAACTTCCTGGCTCTTACAATCCAAGAAATTTCAAGAAGATAGGTAAATAGGTAGATCTCTTGAAATGAAGCTGGTAAATCTTGGCATCGATGTGATGTAATAGTCATTGCAGAAATACGAAAAAACCCAATTTATTTACCATATCAACTTAAAACAGTCGTTTGATATCGACATGGAATACAATGGATAATTACGAAAGTGGTTATATTTGCATAAAGTTTCTCATAAATATAATAATTATACATTAAAACAGTCGGCAGCTCATTTACTTGCAGAGATAAACTGTAATTAAGCGCATAAGGGTATATAAAAATAACAAACTATTTCACTAAGTGATTCTCTATTCTAAATCTAACAAGCACAACAATACAAACGCCATAACCAAACGAGTGAGGAAGATCACTTATCTTTGTCTTCGGTTAGAAGCAGTTACGATCGAGCCATTCAGATAGTCATACAAAGTTGAATTACATTGAAAGTCATACAATCAAGTCTAATTTCTTCTTCTCTTTCTTTCCTGAAGAATAAGGTTATCTCCAAGAGTTTTATTCATTTGAAGATATTTATCAAGAATCGAAACCTAAATATTTAGAAAAATCTTACAAGGCTGATTTTATTCTGAAAGATCTTAGATTCACGTTTTACTGCAAGATGAACGATACGTCAAAAACTTATAAGTGAAGTTAAAAATACAACCTTATATATATATATTATTTATTAATTTTACTTTCGGCTTCAGCAAGTGACTTTACTTTTAGTAGATTTAGATGTAATTTCCCAAGAGTTATCAGGAAGGGTTTCTATGAATTTTCTCATTGGTCACTTGGTTGTTCTTTAGAGGGCGCTCATGAAGAATGGCCTCTATGAGATAGTGTTGCCAGAGTTTGTCTCAAAGTCTAAAATTAACTGAGCCAACAAAAACGCGGGGACGCCGACATTAGGAAGAAGACATCATAAAGGATTTGAAGATTTTTCATCTTTATCATATATCCACATGTGCCACGCCTTACATTTCTCGCATCTCAACAACTATCATCCTTCACGTGCTCCAATTCATGATGTATATACTTTCTTATCTCTTATTTAAATTTGGAATAGTATAAAATGCTGTAAAACACTAATCTATAAGTTATTCATCACTTGACCTTTAATTTAATCGGAACTAAAATTTGAAAGTAGCGTAATTATTAATGCTCCTCGTGTATCAAACCAACTTTTTAAACCGTTTTAAGAGCTAAAATTACATTCCATTCCTCTGAAATTTATCTTCAAAAAAGCGCACCATTTTTGATAAGACAAGTTCATAACAAGTTCATAACAAGCTCATAACAAGTTGAAGTACATCTAAACGACGAATTATAAATTTATAACTTTTAATTCATCATATAAAATATCAACGAATAAAATACATTATAATATATATCAAAACTTTGTATGGATAAAAATTCGACATGTACTCAACCAATATCATTTACGAATATAAACACAAATTTTCCATAAAACTAATTTGATACCCAAAAATAAAAAAAACTGAAATAATATTTTATCATCGATCCTTTTTTAGATTTTCTAGAGCTAATTTCGAGAATGGTTGCTTTATTTTTTCACTCTCCGATATAATTCATCTTTGCTCAGTTATTCTGAATTACTTAAGTCTTAAAAACTGAACGTTACTTTTCAATTATAGCCTTTGGTGATAATTTCACATTTGCCTTTTTCTCCAGAGCACAAATCCTGAAGGAGTTTCGTGATTGTGAGTGGGGAGGATCATTCACGGAGAGCGCAAAAGGCGGTGAACGAGTGGTGTTCCCAATCGAAAGGGCGGTGAAATTCACGAGTCCGTTGTCACAATCCGATATCTATTCCTTCGATATATTGACCCGAGTTTTCCATTCACAAATGTCAAGTTCTTTCTTCCGGTATCCCTAAGAAGTCGTACTTTATTAGACCAAGACAATCAATTCTCTCGCGTGTTTAGATTGTATGATTCTCATTTTATGTGCAAAAAACATCGTGGTCTTATTTTTAAATATTCGAATTCTTAAATATGAGTCAGACACCGAAACGTGTTTTCATTTGTTGATTTTTCCCCAATTAAAAAAGGTATTTTCTAAAACTTGAGTACATTGTGAGACATGAAAACAAATACTCACAAAGACTATTTCTCAAAAAGTGTGAATTGCACAATAAAAATTAGGATTAGAATATTTTGTGATACGGAAATTATATAAATGTTTCTTATACTAATATAAATGACGATGAATCAATTAAATTTTACCTAATTTTAAATTGACTTCAGGAACACTTTCGCATTTTATTTTTCCATTATGCGAGTGTTCCTCGATTACTTTTGAGTTCTTAAGGAGTGAAATAATTAGTTTAAAAATGTTCACTGTCTATATATTTTTATGGTAAATTACCTTTAGGGCATAATTCTCTTTTTTACATATTAACTATCCAACCACTCGGAAAAGAAGTGAGAAATGGCACAAATGTTCAAAAAATGTGAGGGTTTGATCTGTAAGCCAAATTCTTGTGTTACAGCAGGAAGCCGATATTGTGCACGGAAAAGTGATGGAATGAAGTAATACGATTCGTGATTGAATCGGTAACCGTAGAACATCATCGGGTTACCTGCATATCGCCATATTCAAACAAATGCACTTCCATAATTAAATTCTACTCCCGGAACGAAACAAGCAAAGTTCCAACTTCTTGAGTCATTCGCTTACGTATTTAAAGTGGAGGCTAATATACGCACACTCTGGTCGAAGGTCTGTGAAAATTAGGAACAGACAGCAGCGGAACGAAAGGCTTCTTGGACAGCTTTCGAGTTGGAAACAGACGATGAGGCTAATGATGGTGGATCGGAAGTGAATAGAACACACACATATATATATATATATATATATACGAGTAAAGGTGTGCTTGCTGACAGCAAGCAATGCAATAATTTATCTTTAGTAAAAAATAAAATTTTAAACATAAAGTAAAGGACCTTAACGCAGCTGAAAATGCACCGAATTCGATTTCCCATGCATTTCTTTCGGCAGAATTATTCCCGCCCCGGCGTCGAACCAAGGTCATCCTGCTAAAATCACTGTAATGTTTCCCTTAAGTATGGTGGACTTAATAAACACCTCGAATTCCAAAAGGAAATTCATTCAGGAAGTACCTTAAAATGAGTCCTAAATTCCCTATGTATTTCACATGGAGTATTAATTAACGCCCCCTAGCATCGAACCAACGACCTTTTACGACTATCTTCGGATAGTTTTTAAATGAGAATGGTCCCCTTAATGGCTGTGTGAAATTCTAAAAATCTGCGCTGTTTGGAAGTGTAATAATAAGCTTTTGGAAATATAGCCAATGTATTTTAAACGGGATAAATCGAGATTACGGGTCGCTCTGGAATCGAACCCGTGACACATAGGCAAATGTTGATTTTTTTCAAAGTTCATTATATACGTATCTTTTTGTGTTGAAAGTTTAAGTGATCTATGTACGATATTAAGGGCGCTACGATTTTTAAAATTTTGGAAACATTTCACCTCCTGGCATCGAACCCATGACCGTTTGCACGTAAACAATAGCATTTTTCCGTAGATATATATAATATAAATAACTGTATGAAATCTTATGCTTCTAGGTTAATGGGAAGTATTTTTAAAATCATTTGAAAAACGGTCCAATGCATTCTTAATGGGGAAAATCGATTTTTGGGGCCTCCTAGAATCGAACCCATGATAGGTAGAGTGGGTTTCCCAATTTTTCCTAGGTGAGATTTAGTTGGCCATTACGGAAAAAAATCGGCGGCTCCGTGGCCCCAGACGTTTGGGCCTGACATTAATATCCTATATATATATATCCTATATATATATATCCTATATATATCTATTACGAGTAAAGGTGTGCTTGCTGATAGCAAGCAATGAAAAAATATATCTTTTAATAAAACTTAACATTTTCCGAAAGACTTTATTCGGATAAGGCATGCTAACTTAAGGACATTTTCGCAGCGATCTTTTCATTGATTTCGATTTCCCATGCATTTCTTACGGCAACATTATTCACGCCCCGGCGTCGAACCAAGTCCATCCTACGAAAATTACTGTTATCTTCCGCTTGAATATGATTGACTTTATAAACACACCAAATTTCAAAAAAACTTCACTCAGTAAGTACCTCAAAATGTGTCCTAAATTCCCTATGCATTTCAAATGGAGATATAGTTAACGCCCCCTAGCATCGAAGCAACGACCTTTTACGATAATCTTAGGAAAGCTTTTATATGAGAATGGTCCCCTTAATGGCTGTGTGAAATTTTGAACCTCTGCGCGGTTGGGTAGTGTTATAAAAAGCATTCGGAAACATGGCCAATGCATTTTAAACGGGAAAAATCGAGATTACGGGTCGCTCTGGAATCGAACCCGTGCTATATAGGCAAGTGCTGATTTTTTTCTAATTACATTTTGTATGTATCTATGTTTGTAGAAGGTTTGAATGATCTTTGTACGATATTAAGGGAGCTACGATTTTTCAAAATCTGAAAATATTTCACCTCCTGGCATCGAACCCAGGTCCGATTGTACGTAATATGCTACATTTTTCCGTAGACATATATATTAGCAATAGCTACATGAAATCTTATTCTTTTAACTTAATGGAAAGTATTTTTAAAATTATTTGAAAAACGGCCCCATGCATTCTTAACGGGGAAAATCGACATTACGGGACCCTCTGGAATCGAACCCGTGACATGTAGGCAAATGTGGATTTTTTTCTAGGTATATAATATACTTACCTATATGTGTAAAAAATTTGAATGCTCTATGTATCATATTAAAGGAGCTATGATTTTTCGAAATTTGATAATATTTCACCTCCTGGCATCGAACCCATGACCGATTGCGCGTAAGAAGTAGCATTTTTGCGTAGATATATATAATTGCAATAGCCATATGAAATTTCATTGTTCTATCTCAATGGAAAGTATTTTTTTAAATTGTTTGAAAAACGGCGCCATGCATCCTTACGGGGGAAAGTCGATTTTTGGGGCCGCCTAGAATCGAACCCATGATAGGTAGGGTCGGTTTTCGAATTTTTCCTGAGTGAGATTTAGTGGGCCATTACGTAAAAAAATCGGCGTCTCCGTGGCCGAAGCGGTTTGGGCCTGACATTAATATCCTATATATATATATATATATATGTTATATATATCCCCCCGAAGCGTCTATATATAATAGATATATATATATATATATATATATATATATATATATATATATATATATATATATATATATATATATATCCCCCCGAAGCGTCTATATATAATAGATATATATATATATATATATATGTTCTATTCACTTCTGTATGTATGTATGTGTGTATAGGTTAAATTACTCTTTTGGGTAGGCGATGATGTAATGTACCCTTAAAACATAATAGATTGAATGAAAAATGAGGTAATTTAATCGATTATATAATAAAATAATTGTATTAGATGAGCTGACCACATTGAAAAACAGACTATGAAAAGAAAGATATGAAGCTTCGGATGCTTTCTCAAAGGTATCAAGAGATACCTTTTCATAAATCCCTGGATGGCAGAGGTGTGTACTTTCCCTCATTGGTGATCCTAAAAGAGAAATTTTTGATCGTAATCGCAAATGCGCTACTTGAAATAGCTACTCTTTAGCCACCAATACTTAATAAATTCGAAAAATAGGAGAATTATGAGGCACAATCAAAATTTTTTGATTGACAAATCGCCCTTTCTAAAACTATCTAACGAAATGTGGCTCAAAGTAGAAAATATTTTATTTACTGATTAGAAAAAAATAAAAGTAGTGAAATAGCATTGAATGATAAAACTGGAAAAGTAAATACATTACCTATAATAAGAGTGGAATGAAAAGCTAATTAACGATGGTCGCCAAATACTCTACGAAGATATGAAAGATCATTTGAAGAAATAACAAATTGGGGACCTATGAAAAATAAAGATATGTAAAACCTCTACTGCATTCAGAAATATTTCGAAGGAAATAATGAGTAGAATGAAATAAAAAGAGGATGGAAAACGACATGTTCCTGAAGAAATGTGTAAGGGAAGAGACGTAGAAGGGAACTGAGAAATGCAGATAAAGGAAGTGTGGAGAGAAAATAAACAGCGGAGTCTAGACAATGGGTCTTTCTCAGTATAACACGCACGCGAAAACCCTAGTGTGGAAGGGGCAACTCTTTGCATGAGTGGTTAGCGCTTTCGGCGTGAAAAAAAAAGCCACAACGTCACGTCGTCGATTTTTTCTCCCGTTTCTCATACCTTCACTTCCTCACGTTCCAGTGTCCACGGGCGAAGTAGATTTATCTTAATAGTATAGTTGTAAAATATTTTTCTAAATACATAATATGTAATATAAATACATTCTAAATAATACAAAAACCATTAAGATTAGTTGTGAAACAACAGTAAAATTACTATTTAATAGTAGTATCTATGGAATTGAGAAGATGTAATCGGAATGGTTCCTTTTTCTCAAACAAGATCGAGATCGATAAATGAAAATCGAGTTATTAATTTTTATTTTCCATTAGAGCACTTCATAGGTTTCTGAAAGTAAAACGTTGCAACGCCTGTTTAGCTAAGCTTCCCTCTTCATCACCCTGTATTCTTGAATGCCTCCGAAGAAAGTAATGTAGTGTACTGCTGTGACCTGGTTGTGAAGACCCTGAAAAACTTTCAATCTTCTCTTCTAACAATAAGATGCTGGGGAAACAAGTTTCCGAGGACAAAAATGCAATAAAATTTGATAAAAAAATAGTAAAATAAATAAAGTCACATCAAGACCTACTAATTTTCAATAATGTCAATAATTTTTCTCACTTATTCCCATTTATTGTATAAATAATACTTCTCTATAATTTATTAAATCTATAGTGAAAATTTTTTTTGAAAAAGTGATGTTTAATTAACTGTCTTCATCATATATGAATGAAAAGAGAATATGGACCTACAATTTGATAAACATACTCTTTCATCTAGGGCAGATATTTTATTTCCGCACTTCGCCATTCCTCTAAAGGTGTCAAATATTAAGCAAAATAAGTCCTTTTTTAAAATCCTCTCCCTTCCCATAAACTCCCCGTTTCTTTAGGTAGTTACTCAAATTTCCCTGCGAATGGAGAACACTATCTTCTTTCTTTTGCCTGATTTTATCTCATGATATACAATATCAGTAATTCACACTTTTACCCTTTTGTGTGATCAGGTATCTGTTTGCATAGAATATGATGCCTAAATTGAGTATAACTTTTTCCATTCGCAGGTTTCAAAGAGTAAGAATAAGCTCAAATTACATTAATTCACATAAAAATTACTTATAACAGAAAGAAGAGAGATAACCTTAAACTTACTTACTCCATGGGAAGTTACATGGAATATTAAATGTTTTTTGAACATTAATTTTTCTACGAGTTCTATCTGAAATATAATACGCATATAAAGAAGAATACGATTGGTAAAACAATTGTAGAGATTATTCTGGACACTGTTCGGATCTCAAAGAGCAGTTTTGAATTGCTGCGTAGTTATTTTGTGTCCGGTTCTCTACATATAATACGATGTCCCTGGCTAGAGTAGGAAATAGTATTTTGGAATATCGCACACCTCGTACTTATACAATTAGCAGCAATGGTCTTCAATATTAAAAATATCTAATTCGAAGGAAAGAATCGTTCCTTCTCTGAAACCCTCAAAGATTTGAAGGTCACTCTATCTACTTCTAGAGATCTAAAATTGCAGATTATTTCAGAGATCGTGCTTCTAACTTGAAATCAATCGCAAAATTTTCGATCGGTCCCAAAAGAAAATTGTTCCGGTGCTATTATCGTGGGCTACGCAAATGGATTTGTGAGGAACGGTATTGGGTCTATAATCAGCTCTATTTGAGCGGCTGCTGTGATTAGAGGGGTCCCGCATATCTTCGCAGCATCTGGGAGCAGAAATGCGGGTGCGTGGGTATCCTTGTCTTCAAATGTCCTCTTCATCAACACCGCTTCAATTTCTTGGACAAGTGTCCATAGTCACGTTTTCCGAGGAAGAATGACGTACCAAGACAAATTTCCAGCAGAAGTGGGATGAACGTTCTAATTGTCGCGATGACTCTACAAACTTCATTAAGAGCGTTCATAACCCCAAGAAAAAAGAAGAAAGAAATTTCCCACTCCCGGATTTTGGTTCCCCGAAGCGATTAAGTTCGCTCAAATAATCAACAATATATTTATATAAATATTTAACTCAATTTTAAAAGACATAAATAAATTTTATTTAAACATTAAGAAGGAAAAAGAATGACATAAAACGGTTCAGATGGTTTACAATATGATTTGATTTGAATAGATTTGTCTTTAACGTCCAGTTTATGTCCATTATTCAATTTTCAATTATAGTCTAGCTAAGATGCGTTTCAGAATATGGAACAAGTCATCTTAACATAGGATTAAGAAAAATACTGCATGTGTACATATATAGTAACTATACGAATATGTAGCAATGATTTTCGCCTCTGCTTTATACATGGTATGTATAGTATATGGTTCGAATTATAGTTGAAGGCCTCTTAAGATACATCAGCGAAACAAAGCTTAATCCCTCAACCAGGATACGAAGCGGGACTTTTGAGTTGGAGAGAGGGAGTTTGAAAGTATAGAATGACCATCTTAACACCGAGTTCTTAGATGTGATCTCTGTCGGAGGTGCGATAGCAACTCAATTGCATGTTTGAATCACACTCTCCAACTTCAAATTGTAATGGAACTATTCTTTGCGGTACATCGATATGGTTTCGGAACGGAATCGCTAGTAAATCGCGGAATCTGCAACGGTCCATTGATAGGAGCCCACGCGCGGCCTTTTCTCTCCAAATAGGAGTGAAATGAGGACCACGAGGAGGGTCGGAGTCGCCCACCGTCCGACACGGAGGCGCCAGTATCGCCCCCTAAGGAAAGAGAGAGATTATGCAAATGGCGTAAGACGTGGGTGAGGAAGTATAGAGAAGATGCGTTATCCGCCTCTGAAGAGGCAACTTAGATGGAACGATAGAGAAAGGGTCCTAATAGACATGAACTTGACGAGTGAGGAACACTTGGCCGCACCCATGTTTCACGCGATTCTGCAGATCCCAGGAAAAAAGACATCCACATGAGAATCTACATCTTCCGGAATGGATTTTAGCAATAATGGATGAAGAGGATACGATTGTATTCACACTCCATTCAAGGATGGATCGATACAAGAAAGTTAAAAATCGTAATATAACTTATTGCCTAATAGATTTATTTATCAGACGAAATCATGAAGTGTGCATGAGATATACATATATATGGGAATTTTAGTTACTTCTCCATCTTTCGGCTTACTTCGAGTTTCAAAGTGATTTACTTTTTAACGCCTAAAGTCAAAAACACTGAATTCTATATCAATAGAATATTCAAATCTATAAAATTCTAACATGTCGGCTTTCACGTTTCTTGCCCCCTTTTCAAACCACATTCCCTTGAAAGTTTTTCATTATACTATTTCCACTAAGTCACGCTCTCTATTATTTATTTCATAAATATAGTACTTGGCAGAAATATTACTCCCATCTTATTTGAGTTCCAAATGCAAATGGATGTTTTTCCACTCAAAGGTACTAATGATAGTCAAATAACGCGTATTTAAGTTATGAATAACGAAATTAATAAAGAAATATGAACCTAAATGTATGACGGGACGGATAAAGGAAAATTAGTAAGAGGATTAAATGAAATCAAAGAAAAGAGATATGGTTCCTAAAATACTTAGAATAATATAAAACTCAAAATCATTTTCCTGAAATAATAGGCCTAGATAATTGGAAATGGGTTTTCTTCTTGCACTCGAGTTAGACGTTCTCTACCGCAAATCGCTTTCTCATCCAATGAAAACTCATCGTGGGAAACAACCGCGGCGGAGTATTTATCAGTGAATGCACGCACACCTCACAACGGTTGATTATAGAGATACGCATATGTTCGCTGCCAAATAGCCGATGTTCAATTTGCAAACGCAATACTCAGAAATAAAGACATGTTAATCAAAGAAAATTGCACATTTTACTAATAGGGAAATTGAAACCTTTCTCGTATATGGAAATCAAATTATTGACGAGTATGTATAAACTAGTTGAAACAGAAAAACGTATTCTCACTACATTTTTAAATCAGAAGAATTTTCTCAAGTGGGTAAATTTTCATGGAAATATTATGATTGATTATAGTACAATAGAAATTATTTAAATCCTTATCTTGCTTTATCTTACACGAGACGTATCAATATTTATTCGCTCACCTATGGATCTCTTCAAGTAATGAAATCAGGCTTTGAGTAATTGATTATTTATGAAGTTACTATCCTGCGGTAAAAGCTCAGTTATATCCAATAATAACTATAAAATTAATTCTTAGAACAAGTCGAAGATTAATATGGATGAGCAAAAAACTACTCCAGTATGAAATTGCTTCTTAAATTTTCTCATAAAATTCAGTTTTGTCCTTATATTTTACATTTAGACTCACTTCCATTCTTAGAATGACTGACACGTATCCTTACGAGAGAATAAACACTACGAGTAAAATGGGCGCACAAAAAATTATAAAAGGACATCTGCTTCATTCAGTTTCCGTTAAGGATCTCCGAAGAAAAAGCGGCAGAATTATGCAGCAAAGACACCGTGACAAGTCGATTTCACGGGTCTTTTCAAATATGCATATAAATATTCATGTGATGAATTATTTATTCTTTTATCATTGTAACGTCACAAATCCCGCATAATTAAAATTAACGCCACTTCTGATGTTTACCTACGGCCTTATATCTTTTTTAGTGTTTTTCATCGAGTTATCTTCACCAGCAGTGGCACATCTCCGGCCTTACGTTCGGCTTGAACTCTACGCATAAAATAAATAGAAACTCGTTCTCCGTTCCTTCACAGACCTGATCTTTTCCAGGGATTGGTCGGTCTACTTTTCCCGCATATGGCTTGAGATACACTACAGGAATAGTTAGTTGATTACTGAAATATATAGATGCATATATAGATTTTCTGCACGTTAAAAATTTCTTTAACCAATCTTAATTTTTCATCTTATCTTCTTCTTACACATTTTTCATATTGAGAAAATGTATCTCTCCTCAAATTAAGAAATGACTCTTTTGAATATTCTATTATCTGATCGCTATTCAGTAATGTTTTGGATTGATTTTTTCAGAAATGCATGCATATTTTGCTTCTCATTTTCAGAATGTCCAAAAATTAAGGTATAAATATTAAGGCAGATCTTATACTACAGATACCAAAAATAATACAGAACCATTACGCGTTAAGACAGGAAAGAAACTATAATTAGGTAGCCTATAACTGGACTATTTCAACTATTAAGATACACACATTCATTTTGTTTAATACATACATTAAAATATAGGGTTCAATATTTATCGTAGACACTAGAAAAATTTGGAGAAGCACTGCGTAAACAATATATCGATCGAATGTTAAAGTAACAATGAAGTTAAACAACGTGTTAATTTCCTCTTTAAACGCTACTGCACCCAAGAGCTTTTTAAAACACCTCACCCCCTGTCATCTCGTTCTAACAATTTATTCCGAAAGATGTTCAAAGCCAAGTACTAGATGGAATGGAATATAGACTGAAATATCATCAGATAGTATTTTCACTAAAAGTGACTGCAATACTTGTCCAATGGGTTTATAATGGGAAAGGAGTCCGTTCATTGAGAGAGCGAGCACACGAGGTCCCGTTGGCGAGGGACAATGATACTCCACCGCGATTTCAACGTCTGCGTCATCTGAAAACACGAAGCAATGGACGTCGTATGAATGATACACTATGCTGACTTCGATAAATTCCTTTCTCACGAATGTATTAATTTGCAACGAAATATTTAACTTCGATTTTAGGATAAGTCACGCGTACCATTAAAAAGAAGATCAAAGATATGTTTAAACGCGCTTTCTAGAATATAAGATGGAGATGTTTCGCTGGACAAAAGATGATATTTGTAGACTTAGCAGAATAATAAAACTTAATTGACAATAGAGATATTTATAACGCTGAGTCAAGTTTTTAGTTTCTTAACTTAAATAAACCTTTGGAATACCAAATTTAACGGGCGAATGGTCATAAGGGGTCCGTTATATCCATCATAAATTCAAAATTCGCCTTCTTGGTAGTAAAATGATACTACCACGCAACAAAGAATATTTAATTTTTTTACGACTTTGGCCAATGAAAAACAAAGTCTCAAATAAATTATCATCCTAGATAACTTTAAATAGCATTTTCACAGCCACACGTCGTTTATATTTTGGCAACGCACTGGAGCTCGAATCAGCAATAAAAACATTATCTCCTCCGTATCCTTTAATTTCGTTCGCCTCAGAAAATTCCCTTCATTCATCCAGATAGTTCTTTATTTAGACAGCATCCGAGTCGCCCTCCCGTAAAAACCATAATTTGGGTCACTGCCATAAAAATTTTAACAACCCCTTCCTTTGAAGTAACTCATTCATCTGAAATGAAACGTCACTCCGTAAATCCGGCACAAAAGAAGGAGAAAAAAGAACTTTCACGCTCCCGTACATGCGTGGCTCACGCGCGAAAAGACAGTCACGAGTAAAGCACATTTGTCGTACTCACCGTTGTCGTCCGTGCGGTCGTGCGATGGGGTGAGGAGGTGGTGCGGCGGCGGTGCGCCGTCGTCCTCGGCGTCTGGAGTATCAGCGCCGCTCGAACGGGCAAAGAGCAGCAGCAGCAGCAGGAGAGGAGGGGCAGAAGGAGGGAAAGGCGCCATGGCCCACACTTTGCGAACGACCGAACACCTAGACGCCTTCAGCAGAGGCTCCACTGGGAAAAGTCCCTTTGTCCGCACCTTTTCAGCTAAAGTGACCTCACGACCGCATCTCTTCCGAAGGGCGCCTCAGAAGGGCTTATTGCGGAGGTTAAAAAGAGAGAGGAGGAACACGAGTGTAGTCGTTGGCCACGAAGAATCGACTGCCGGCTGCGTCGGGACCGCGCGAAGGGGAGAGGGGAGGGTCATCGGTGCTCTCTCTCCTCACGGAAAATAGAGGGAGCCTATCGGTGTCCGTGTTTATCTCTCATTATCTCCCAACGAATCCAATCTTCTCCTCATCACTTTTTTCCATCGAAAAATTTTCCCCACCTTTCCGGGACCATTGTTCTTCGGGTCTTCTGGGATTTTTTATTCCCATGGCTGAATAAAAAATTATACAACTCCTTCCTGATCATTAACTAAAAAAAGAGAGAACTTCCCTTCGGATACGTGCGCTTCGCATTCCTCGTTCGCTTTTATTTTCCTGTCGATTTCGCGACGCGGAATCCGCCTGTTTATATTTCCGCTATCATCTCTTTTTATGTCATCGAAAGATAAGCTCAGGTGCCCGTGATCTTATCTCCGTTATGTAATTTTACGATGAACTCCCTTACTGCGACTCGAGAGCGTTCTCTGATGGTTTACGCATTTCCAATCTCATCATCTTGGACCCGATGTTTATTTTTTTCCGTACGTATCCTCCGACTCTGAAATATATGCCATCGAACTCCCTTGAACCTAAATTTTCAAAATTTTTTTCCGCCATATTCAATTAGCATCGCCAGCTGCTCTAAACAAAGGTAATGTATAATCATTTTACTCAATATCACAATGGAGCAATCTCTTACATCTAAATTTAAGGGTAGATTTAATCGTTCTCTCAAGATTGAAGGAGTTATCTCATGATCTTAAAATTCTTGCAAATTTGAAATAATTGCTGCCATTCCACATAAAGGGACATTTCCTAGCGAACGCATAAGGCACATGGTAATCATTTTGTTTTTGCTTCATACTCTCTTTATCCTCGATCTTTATTTTCTTCCCGTATTTAAATGTATTTGATCTTGAGATTTTGTTTACGACTTTCAAAGCTCTCGTGATTTATCAGCTCGATCTCAAACTCCTGAGTGAGATTTATTATACTTGTTTATCAATATTCGATCTCTTTATGTAATAGGAAATAGCTGTAAGAAGGCTGGGTAAGTTAATATACATTTGTATGGCTAAGAATTGAATACAATTTGTAAGCGCTGAAAATAATAGCTTATCATTAAGCGTAGTAAATGCTCTCTTCTACGGAATACACCGATAATAATTTTAATTTCCTAGTGAATAATAATGTGGTGGGGTTCGAAGTAATTTGCATATCCATTAATGTAATACTCAGGCTCCTCCTTTATTGCATTCAAAAATTGATAAATATTCCTAACTTTCGCGTTAATTCTAATACAAGACTTTTACATTTTAAAATGTTAATATTAAAGTGGATTGTTTAAAATAATTTTTTTAAACAATAAAAATCAACTTCAAAATTCAACATTTAGATAATTTTAAGAGAGAAAGTTGCATTGTTGGATTGGAGGTATTTATTTACAGGTATGCCTCCTCCAAATACAAGCAAAGAGAATATTCAAAACGAGTAGTAGTTATATAAATGATATTTTATATACAGTATATAATAGAAGTCAATTTAAATCATTATTCGACAACTGACGCCACTCTCATATTAAAAAAATAATTTACTATAATTTTATTAGGGTTTCTGCTATGACGTTTTGTTTCAAAATATTCTCGGCATAGACCATTCGAAGCTTCCCAAATTCGATCTTTCTATTGAATACCTTAATCAATAGTTCTTTTTTTGTTTTCGTGTTTCATTATATTTCGCTCAGTCTCTGCTTAAGTACATATGATGATCGATTATCCTTGTACGATGATCGTCTAAATAGCACTTTATCTTCTCAGTTGTTTCTAGAGATCCTTTGACTGTTTCGCTGGTAAAGTTTCAATTTTCATATTCTTCAAAAACGAGTTCAAGCTCTCTCCTTCATCAAACAATTAAATTCTCATTATTTTTCACACGTCCACTTCCCCTTCAACTGTAGCTCATCCATAACTCTGTTTATGCATCTGAACCGCAGCGTATCGCATTGCACTAATATTAGAGATGAATATCACACCGAACGGCCTTGAGTTGTGGCGCTAAGAAAAGAGGTAGGAAAGAGCCACTGAAGAAAGAAAAACGTTCGGATCAATTTATCATCTCTACAACTTATCGATACATTCGATAGTCAGCTTATCCTTTTTGTATTTATTTGGAATTGTTTCAAATTTTAATATTTTGCATAGTATATATGGATATGTAATCCATTTGTGTGTAGTATTTTTAAAATCTCCATTGCTGAAGGTGTTACGAGATAAATAAAATTCATCAAAAATGTTCATGTCCTATTTTGTTTGCATTGGCGCAAACACATCGTTTACTTCTGCTGCTATTGTTTTGATCATTAATAATGCTTATAATGTAATAAGATAATATACAAAAGTATAATGTGATCATCTTTAAATTGAAAAGATATCTCTATTCCCTCATATATTATCTGCCATGGAATTTACGTAAGTTTCCTGTACTCTTGAGAGAATAGTTTCTTTCGATCTCTTATTTATCATTTTCTTTGACTATCTTTTTGTGCACATCATAATGCAGTGTTGCAACAGCTTGATGATAAAATCTTTACGCTCTAATTAACTTAAATGTTGAGTCTACGGTACTTTAACCAAGAAGATGATATGCACAACGTAACATAATAAATAAAAAGCTCTTGGCTTTTATGTAAAATATACTAGCACTGTATGAATTCTATTTATATCCCGTTCATATGCTTAAAACCGTCTATTGAAGGAGTATTTCCATAGCATTCTTTCTTTGGAACATATGATCTATCGAACCACCTTAGGATAACCTCTTCATTTCTGAAAATTACGATTCCCCATCCGTACTTGTCTATATTCTTGGACGTCCATGATCTCAATCAAACATAATGCACAGGGTCATAACTTTGAATTGTGATGGTTTTCCATATCTGCTATGTGACTTCATTCCACCATTGTTGATTATTCGTTCTGAGGATTCCGATCTCCGTGACCCCAACCATTATTTCCTGCCATTCTCTTATTTTCCGAAGTAAACCTAAACACGGATCAGTCTCTCCCTTAATTCTATCGTAACATCTTTCCTCATTGTCTTCCATCTTCGGAGTGAAAGTCACTAATTAACGATTGAATCCATTCATTCTCTTCTATATTGAATTCTAATCACACGAAAGTTATTTTTTTGGTGATCAAAATTTCTGAGAACGTAACGGTTGAGTTAAAAGCTTTAACTTTTGAAAACAGAGATGAATTCTAGCATTGTAGCGTGCTGAATAAACTTCTACCTGCAAAAATGAAGGCGTGTTAAAAGCTGCATTCAATTGGTGTAACCAGCCTCAGCAGCACTTGGCTGCGAATCAGCCCTTTTGTTCCTTCCAAAGCTTTCTCTGCCACACGCCTCGGTCCCTTTCCTTGGGCCACACGCTAACCCATCCCCTTTTGCCCACACATCCCTCAGATGCCTTCAAACCCTCTCGATTCTTACCTCCTTCGAAGCCCTCATGTTCTATCCTTTTTACACCCTCCTTTTATCTGCATCCATCCCAGTTTTCTGCCCTCTCCGAGACAAAGCACCTTTCCTCTCTCTTTTCCCCTCCTGTATTTGAAATGCGCCCTCTTATTGCCTTTAATGATTTAACTGCATCTTTTTATTCGGCTCTAAATTCGTTTAAACGAGACGTCCCGTCTATTACTCTTGGAGAGGGAAAAACGCAATCAAGTGTCATTCACCCGTGCAAATCGTATGCATTTGTTATTCTACCCTTTGACCTTTCATTGCTTCCCTGTTGCTAGGGACACCGTCTATATAGACCTGCTTTGCAACGAATTTATAAGGACATGATATACCCGTAGTTATAAACTAAGTGCTTTGGATATACGGGAGGCACGATATCAGCTGACGAAAACAATGTATGGAGCGGATGCCAAAGACGTAAAATAAATAAATGGTAATGGGGAGATTAAATTTGAGAAAGTGGAGAAATCTGAGACGGCGGGAGGTAGCGAAACAGTCCCAGTGGCTTGTATTAAGATGGCAGAAATATGTTGGGTGTAGATTTATGAGGTCTTTTTTCAGAAACAGACCCTCTCCGTGAATTCTTTCAAAACGTAAAACTTGGCTTTTGTAAAGCAGGAGCTATTTTATGAAAAACTCATCATGACAGAAAATATTCAGCATATTGGATGATTGTTCGATATTTCGGTTGATTCACAAAACAGAGGATTGTTTGAATTTATTTCAAAAAATCCTGTGTTTTGTGAATATATCGAACAATCATCCAATATGCTGAATATTTTCTGTCATGATGAGTTTTTCATAAAATAGCTCCTGCTTTACAAAAGCCAAGTTTTACGTTTTGAAAGAATTCACGGAGAGGGTCTGTTACCATTCATCAATAATAAAAACAATAAATAAATGTTGAGAAAAATATGAGATAAAATTTCAGTAAAGACCGCAATCTCTATAAAGTGGATACATAAGCTCATTTGTCAATATGAGAAAATAAAGACCTCCGAGATTATCATTGAAATAATACTTTGATTGAAGGTGAAATTTTTGAAGTTTCCCATTGCGGTTCATAGCAAATATTTTAAAAATAAAATATTTATGCATATATTTGTAGAGTAAATTTTGTAAATTAGCGTAAATTAATCTAATATGAATCGTCATTAACACTATTAGATACGTCCTTCTCCTCTTGGATGCCTTTGTTTTGATAAAAATTTCCAATTGAGTATAAAATGAAGGACAAAAACACTGTATTCGCCATTGTTTCAAATATTGTTTTTTATTCTGGAGTTTAAGCAGCCGAGGTTCCAATAATAACGTTAAATGTTTTTTCTCCGCTATAGTAACCTAACTCGTGTATTATTAAATCTATGGAATTATCTTCTCACTGTAAATGCCTCCCTCAGGTATATTCGCTATACTCTGATAGTTATACGTTTCCCTCAAACGTTTAATCATACTCTGCTCATTTACCTTACCCTACTTTCACTTACAATTGAGTCCCATCTCATTCCTATTCCTACTGAGCTTCTTTACCTTAAACGTCCTCATCGCGGGAGAAATTCTATAGCTTCTTATCTGAAAAAAACACTTTTAATTCGGATTGTTAATCGGAAATAAACTATAAATCTTTCCTTTTCCAATCGACAAACCGTTATACCTTGCTCTTCTAATGGGTTTGTAAGACAATCTTGAGGAATACCTTAGCCTTGTTGGGAATCTAATTGCGGATTCAAAGTAAGGCAAAGAGCGGTCGTGGACTATCTCTTCACGCAATGAATTCCTTCCAGAATGGGAAGAGATGCGTTATTCTCGGATGAAATAGCCAAAGAAAGAGTTTAAAAGCGGAACAGAGTCCCTTTCCTCCGTCGAGACAGAAACGTGTGTCACATTTGTCCGACATCTGTTACGTCTGTGGATTCCTTATGATTTGCCCCTTTCTTTCTTCCTCTTCCAAATTTCTTCTTTATACATTTTTTCAATTCGTTCTGCCACTTTCGTTAAGCTTTGATCCTGAAATCCATGCGTCTCCAGCGATTGCTTATAATAATAACTCGTCTCGGAAGGTGTCGAAGTCGGTTACCCTCCAAGAAGGTATAAAAACAGAGGTGAATAAACTTACGGAAGAACTTAATCGTGCCACCACAAAATTATTATCGTGCGACTGTAAAAGAAAACTTATATCAATTACATACCGTATAATTTTACTTTCATTAGTTTCTTCGTTTCGATTTTTAAATTGGTTAATATCATTTTATAATTGGAATAAATTTTATGATTCAAAGCTATAACTTTTCAGAAATTTATTATAATTATGAAGATATGAATTAATTTTCCATGAGAAAATAACTTACTTTAAGGTTGCCATTGCAGAATGGACGATGAGCATCCCAATAGAATGATAATCATTGTGTAATCTCGCGTACTCTTTTCCATCGAAGTCTTGGTAACAGTGTTTACCAAATGATATTTAATCAAAAGCTTTGTTTGGTTGATGAATGGATCGTTTCCTAAGGAAGACTCAAGCGAAAATGTCGTTAATTCTTTGCATACTTCAGATATTCGTGACTAAAGTCTGAACACGCAATTCGTCTCAATAACGAATAGGAAGAGACTCCTATTTCTTCATTCGGATCCCCTATCCTTCGAATTCTCTTGACTTCATCTTCAAAATTTCCCCCGACGGCATACTTCCTTCTACTTTTTTGCTCTTCATCCTCTTCTCCCTTTCTCCGCACAGAAAAAAGGAATTCCCCGCCTCGGTTCAATCCCAGAGCCTCGCAAATTATCTTCAACCCGCATACCGCAAAATCCCAGCGTTCCAACCTTTCTTTGCGTTTGGCTTTCGCGAATTTCACTTCCTTTTATCTCTCTCCCTTCACACTTGAGCAGCCTCAGGAATGTCCTCGGAGGAGGATTTCGAGGAATAGGAAGTGAATCACGGGAAGGGGGCACGCGGCGGAGGGAGGAGGCTAATTAACACCCGCTGAACACTCACGTAACATGACATTACGAGTCAATGAGAGCGGAAAATGCAGCAGGGATTACGTGCTGGATCTCTTACGTGGAAACGTTTAAGATAATAATGGCCGTCTCTTCCGACCGTCTCAGACGGAGACGTAGGCTATTGTTGGAAAGTTACTCTTAATGGAGCGAAAGGTAGGAGACGTCGTTTGACCGCCAGACGATAGGAGACAATGTGATAAATCTGCTCTGATTGATGGTGTCCCGATATTTATAAAGACCTAGAATAAGAGCGCGTTGAAATTCAACGACGCGAGTAGAATGGAATGCTCCGGTCGGCTTGAAATGTACGCGAAAAGAAGATAAGAAATGTCAACGAGCTTCTAACTTAAAAGGCATAGAGAATTTTCTAAGGAATCAAAACCACGTCATGCGTTGACCTTAAGAGCAAATATTCGTTGTACGAAAGGGAGTTTCACTTAAGAAATGCGACAAATGGAGCCAATATTTCGATCAAATCCCCTTTTCAATTAGCGCCGAGAAGGGTGCCAAAAATTATGAAGTATTGAAACATTCATATGATGGATGCGTTGAAAAAGAGAGCTCGAGAATAAAAATTCTTGCATCATATTGGTGAAATTAAATTTAACGAATCTTAATTAAACTCATAAATTACGTGAACGTGATATTTTTATAAGATTGTATTTGATATTAAAGTAATCCTAAGGATTGTAAAAATAATGATCTAAATTTTGGGTAAAGGCTGTGTTTTTTAGTTTAAGCCTAACGATTCACTTCATTGAAATATATTGCAACATAAACCGTATAATAGCCATAATAAGTACATCGTCCTAAAATTGCTGCTGAACACATTGCCATCCTTCATCTTTGTGCAGATTTACTTAAGATACAGATATGAATGATTTAAATGGATTGATGAATTAATAATGAAAAATAGATAGTTTCCCGTCTTCTCGTTCCCAAATAAATTGTAAATGTATATGTGTAATATATATGAAAGGCATTGGACTTTGGTTTGAGAGTCAACAATTTATAAAATGTTTTTCACAATCGTCGTATGTTGTGAAAAGCAAACCAAGAGAGTGTTTAAAAAAGAATATGTAAAAGCCTTAAGATCAACACCAGGGTATAAATGCGTAGAAGAATAACATATTCGAGTAGCTTCCAGTTTTCGGCAAATTCTATCTTTGCCGCCCACTTCAAATTTCCCTCATTTTTAACACACCACCCTAAACTACCTGCGAAGGAATCAGGAACCGGAAGTCGAGTGTCTCCAACTGACACTCAGGCCAAGTGGTCGTCTTTTTGACGTGGGATATCTTCGCTTCATCTTTTTACGTTTGGGCAAAAGTGACAAAGCAAATCGGCGTGGAAAAGTCGACTTATTCTGGGATTTTCAACTTATCTTTCCCGGATTTGGAGAGACAAATGGAAGAGGTGTTATATTGGGGTCATTGAGAGTCGCCCAGGTAGGGTCGTTCAACACATTTACTCCCAAAAAACGACTTCGGATCGTAACTCCAATCTCATCCTTTGGTAACTAAAATAGAAAGGTGGTTGAACAGCTGTTACCTATTTACGCCACACACACTATCTTAAGCATTGAGTAAGAAATTTCCAAAAGAATGTTAATTAAAATGACTCCCAAAATGCGCGCCAAATATTTCTGCTTTGGAATGCCTTTGTTTTATATTAAAAGGTTCCAGGAATACTCGAAGATACTAGAAACTAATGAAGGGTTTCCGAATAGCTAAAAGGTATGACTCGTTCAATTTTTGTAAAAATTGTTTCGGATCTAATTGCAAAGTTGCGACGGCTACATAATCACTCACTCTTTTAGAATCGCATGTTTAGCATTGATCCGTTTCTTCTTTACGGATTTTTTGCCATTGTGATTCCGTGATATACATAACTATACAACATCCTCTATCTTAAATTTGAATTGCACCTCTACTTTTATTTAATGCTCGAAGATATTTCATAATAATTTTTATCCTTTTTGACCCAACATTTCTTTATAAAGTTTATTATAAAGATATCTATTATATACCATTTAATATTTTTTATATATGGCACTCGAATGCGAGAAAACGGTAATATGCTATTGTAAAAACTGATAATGAAAGGTAGCATTTTGAAATCGGTTAAAGGTTTGAATTTAAAAACTGTATTTTCCCACTTAATTTTACGTGCATTTTTCCCTTCATAAAATTGGAAATGTTTTTTCCGGAATACATAAATATTGTTCCAAAGATTAAGCTGCTCCTCGATAAATTTCGAAATGTCTTACATGTATGGAAATAAACTGTTCATTTTAAAGAAGATATTAATTAAGAAACGCTGGAGGGAAAGGACTTGTTTTGCTCCAAATTGCGAAAAGAGTTCCGCCTACGCTAATATGACGAACGAAGACACGCTGCTTCAGAAATATGAATTTTTAGCAGTTATACGAAGTTTTTAGAGTTTTCAGAAATTTCAAATTTAATGTGCAGAGAAATTGACTATGAAAACTGAATAACCGAGAATAGATTTATATAGATAGATATACGCGCACTTTGAGTACGTGAAAAATTGATTCAGGAAAAAGATTAATAGAATTTAAACATACATAAACCCATTTCAGATCAGAGTATGAAACACCTGATCATTTTTTAGATACAATTTCCCATGATGTATTGATAAATACTGACTGGGTTCATTCGTTGAAAGAATTAAACTGCTTTCACCGTCTCATTCATGCCTTCCTTGTTTTTCTTTTATCTATCACAGTTCTAGAGCATAGTTAAGAACTTTATACGTTTTGTAGAACTATCTACGGAGATAATTAATAACTAATCCAGCTTGACTAAACAAAAGTGGTAATGATGAATCCTGAAAGGTAAAAACATCGCAAACTTCTCCTGCATCACTTTCCTTCTATAGTTTTTCATCAAATGCAATAATTCGGTGATAAGGAAACGAGAGATTATTGGGAAGGTTGGATAAAGTTAATAAGTTGGTCATTGAGACAGAAGAAGACTGGATATAATATACAACTTCTTTAAATTCTTCGGTCAAATCTTTAAAGTTAAAGTTTTTGCAAGTTACGATGAATCAAACAAAATAATATTACAAATCTGTCTTTTGATGATAACTTTCTATACAAATTTTTACAACTGCTTTTTGATATTTTCGAATATTAAAAAATTGTGATCTCAACGATGTGTTTTCATCAATTTTTTTGCGAGTTTCTGTATGCTATCGACGAATTCTCAAATTTATGAAATCTTTGAATTTGGTGTTTACCAGTAACAAATAGTACAAACCAGTAATACAACTGTATAACACTTTTAATCATCAGCTATATTCAAGCATACTTCTTATTAGAGTGATGTTTTATGAGTCGCAAAAACTCAAACTCTTCAAAGCGAAGAAATTTTTCAGACATTACGAAAGATGAGTTCGAAGACAACATAATAAGGATGAAAGGCGTATCTTGTTGGTAAGCATTAAAGCAGAGAAAATAGCCACTTTGCTTGTGAAAGGATTGGTCAGAGGAGATCACGAGTCAGAGATTGATAATCTCATCATCGAAATAAATGGGACGATGAAGGGATTTTGATGAAGAGAAATCATAGTTTTTGAAGCAAAAACAGTCTCCAGTTTAGGCGCATTTTTGATTACCAAGTCGAGTGGTTTGACCCGCACGTATCTGACAGAAACGGGTTACTACAGCTAATGTCTATTTAGACATAATTCCCCTCCGACAAGTATGAGAGCGCATCGACGGGATTGGTGAATAACAGGGGATGAAAGAGGAAGTAGGTATCATTGAAATAAAGATGAATCGAGAGATAGGAAGTTCTTATGGGGAAATAGTGTGGAGGAAGTGAAATAAAATTCAAGGTACTTGGCATCCCCAAACTGAAGGACGAATGAGAGGTTGGCATAACAGAAAGTGATATAAAATCTAAAGTAAATTTACGCATGGATATCGTGGCGGACATCTCTTATTATATTTTTTATTGAATTTGGGGATGAATGAAATCCTTCGAGAATAATGGTATTTGAATTTTTATCGAGATAATATTTCACAGTCACTATGTTACGGTAGAACACGAAAGACTCTTACGAAAGAAGAAGCTCAAAGAAGTCACAGGTCATTAAATATATATACATATATAATATCATATTATTATATAAATTTTAGTTTGTTTACAGCCTCAAAATTCATCAAAATTATCATCTAATTTTTCCAAATTCTCGTAATTTCTGATCGTAAACTATATTTTATGACCAAAATAAGAAACTTTATTCAATTTCTCTTCTTTTGGTGCGTTTATTAATTGAATAGGTTAGAAATGGGTGATTGGTATGGGAAATCTTTTAATGCCTTAAGAGTTTACGTTTACATTTTCGTAGAAGTACGTGTTTACAAGGTAAACCTTCCCATAGCAACAATACCTCAACTTCTTTGTCTTCACTCGAATAATAAATCTGTGCCTCACTCCTCATAGGCAGCAACTGATCATTTTGATTAACGATTATTGATGGTAATAGCGTTATCAATGACGTAAAAGCTTTCCCTACGACTCAATTTACATGGCGCCTATGCCAACGCAGATGTCACGCAAAGCATGATAAGCTAATTGAGAAGCAAATATATTGACTCTAAGGAGAGAAGAATAGAAAGGTGGAGTTAGAGAAAATTGAGACATAAATTTTAATTAATTTTTGTGAAATTTAATGATTAAATTCCCCGAATTACTCTCGAGAGAAATCTTCTAATAGTCGATATTCTAATGAGTAATAAATAAAAGAGTAAATATATTGAGCCCCATTGAAAATAAAATGTACACTCATGTTAATTTTCATACTTGGTTACTAACTTTACCAAATCGATGTTTTGGTTTTATGTTAAGCTCAATAAATGTTTGCAAGAGTTTAAGAATGTATAGAACACGTAAATTGGGGATATTCTTTCGAAAAAGTGAAGATACATAAAAAATACAATATGAAAATCTTTCAAAATTCTTAAATCATTCTGGAAGCTGACGGTCATTCTATGAAAGATACGTTATATTTGAGTAGAACGGGATTCAGGAGATCGCAACTAAGTGGAGGAACGTGATCTCAAAGAGGCACCCCCAGAGAGTAAGGTGTTTGCAGACGGACACATAGACGTTGGCAACGGGCCACATCGGAATCGTGTGCTTCAGATGGAAGGTAGTTATGCGTGGCTCGTTAAAAGAGACTGGCTGACTGAGATAGTAGAAAGAGTGGTCGAATTCGTGGGTGGAATAGATAAGCCTTAAGGTCTCCAATAAGTAGTCCAAGGGTCCCGATGTAAATTTAATACCCCCGCCCTATTCTTTTTTGGTTAATTGAAGCGATTCGCTCCTCTGATCTGCGATCGTTTGTCGTTCCTCTTGATTCCATCTCCAGCTTCATTCAAACGCTCTATCCATTGCTTCGACCAATTTGCGAGATTATCTCTCACGAAATGGCAATATGACTGTCGTCTCATAATACGAGGCACGTCGCCGATTAATTGGTGTGAAGTGAGAATCGTTTAAGGGCGGACAGTTAGCAAGAATACTACCGTTCGTCACTGTGAGCGGTTGGATTTGAGTTTATCATCGCACATGTTGAAAGATCATTGCAATTAATCTCACGAAATGACACGCGTGAAATGAATTATGAAACGTTTTTATATTAGTAATAAACTTGTTTTATTTACCATTTTCTATCCAATACATCACTTTTAACAGAAATTCGCTCATAAAAATATTCTTCAAAGTGGAAAACTGAATCAAATAAATAAACTGAGTGAGTGTTTCACCTTATCAAATTTTCTATTCAAGTTTTCATTTATTCGTTCATTCCAACATATTTCTGGAAAATTAAGAAATATATTAAGAAGAGATAAATGTGCCCTTAAGTAGATAGCTGTATTATACTTAGCTATTGAGTTATCGTAAACAATATTCGAAGGCCTCTTATGAGATAACTGAGTGTAACAATGACGACGAGATAGCCACCTTAGATGGACTGAAACCCACAAAGAGAGACTGCATCCTTCGGCCAAGGCCATTTCATATGTGGTCTCGCATCAAAACAATAAACGGCTAATCACAATTTCCGACGCATATCAGAGGAATTATAGCCTCCGTTTGCGAACTCAATAAAATTATCTTGCAAAGGAACTTGCGATGGGAAAGAATGAATCATAAAACGAAGAGCCTACGTAAGAAGGAATCGTATGAAAGAAGTTCAAAGGAATAGAGGCAGAAGAGGAGGAAGAACAGATTATATCGAAACTATATCGATTAAAAGCAAATTAATATAAATGAGGATTCTTAGTCTGTTTCTATCGTTGTAATTAATTAAAATGAATTAGTTTCTCAATTGCGAATTAAAGAATTCTAATGGGGAAGGAATTGAAGATAAATTAGTAGAAAATATAAGAGAAAGAGTCACTTCAATAAATGTAATATAACTTATTGCACTATGGCGCATTTAAATACATAGGACAGATATGATTTGTATTAGTTATAAATTTAATTCTAAATTATTCATTCAATAACATGTCAAATAAAGACGTACTGTTTCTGGGATTCACCCATGAACCACTTGTTGCCAAAGAATTCCCGAAATATGAGCGAAAGGAAGAGAGCAAAAGTGCAGAAAGAGGTGAAGAGATGGAAGAGCGGAGAAACGTGAGAGATGGGGAAGTAGGAGAGATAGAGTGGGAGATAAGTGTTGGTGCCTTGGATGGAATATCTCTGCTACTACTCCACCCACGCAAAGTGGGAGGATCCTTCCCACGCATTCAGACTCTCCCGGGACTGCTTTTCTTTGACGTTGCTTAACGGTGCGTTAATTGGCTGTCCCCTTTTAAAGGCATTCGGAATTTGTCCACGATTTAATTTTGCTTGGGATATTCCCTAATTTTTGGAGAGAAATCCGCAAAAGCAAAGTGGCTGTTAATGAAAGTCTTTTTTAGGAAACCACAAATGAAGGGAGAGCGCCATAGAGAAGGAACGTTTCTTCCGATGAAAGAGATGATGCTAATTTAATAAAGTCGACGGTTAGGGATAGAAATGAAGTCACACTCAAATTTTCCAATTACTCACGTCTGAATCGTAACTTGGGAAATGAACGAAAAATTGAATTCGGTCTCACAGTTAATATTTGCTTCAAAAAGGAACGTACATGAGTCACGATCATCAATTTTCAGATTACGCGAATTATTAGCACTTTTCTGCAAAATGGAGTCGAGAAAAAAGGTAAAAGATATCAATGGAGACTAAGGAATCAATACTTTAATCGGTAAAATCAACAAAAATGTGTAAATAAATACCTGCGTATCACTTTCATCTATACAAATTCAGGCAGGAATCAATACAAGAAGGTGTGACTTCGTGAAAAGCCATTTTATAATGAAGAATTTAATCGCGATTAAATCAAATTTTCTCTGTAAATTATAAAATTTTTCATTAAACAGGAATTAACTATGATTTTGGATGAACAATTTACTAAAAATGAAGAACAATTCCTCTGAAATTTTTCATGTAAACATTGACTACTATCGAAAGATTTATCATGCCAGTTGTGTAAAAATGTTTCAGGATTTCATATATACTTATGAGTGCGTCATGAAGAGAGAACAAGTCCTAAAAATAACACCGTTTAAATGTAAAGAGTGAATCATGGAATACGATTTGCATTTAAAACACCCATTCAGATTTACTAGGAACATTTGATAGCTAAGAAAGATAACAACCTTATGTCATGATTCAAGCTATAGGAATAGTTCGTGATTCAAACATGAGAACTTATCATTCGTGTTATGCTAATTTATTCCAGAGGAAATGAATCATATGGTCTATTTTACTTCGAACTAGATGAGGTTTGATCCGAGGATTATAATGTCGGATTCCAAGAAGAGATAGTTCAGTGCGTAATCGCTGTTATTTAGGGTATTTTTACGCAACAAATTTTGATTCTTAGAACTTCCGGTGTGATACGAATTTCCAGAACTTCATATCGTATCCCTGAGATATTCTCTGCAGCCTGATAGCCTGAGAAACCTGCACCGTAAATTCTCATACATCTTAAGTGCTTTTCTGAGAAAGGCCAATGCACGCCGAGTCCGCTTACCTTACATTGTACTGATTTGGCGGACTAGAAATGCGAACGGGGAAAAAAAGCCCCTTCGAATTGGAAGTGCGTCCACGAGGGAGGGCGGATGTGAGACAGGTGGTATAACGCCCCACGCTTCCTGTCGTAATTGTTTTCGCAAAAAATGGGTCCGCAGCTGAGATAGAAGAGGATACGTTGCAGAATAGGGAATGGAGAGAGTTGGCTAATGCGAGGAAAGTGACAGAAAAATTGAACCGAGGAAAGATATGACAGGAAATCACTGGAATGAAAATGGTAGCAATATTTTACGGAATATGAGATTCGAATACAAAAAGTCGATCTCCGAAAGTGCGCGCAAATGTTTCGAAACATAAATTATACGTAACTTCTCTCGATGTAATGCATGTGAATACTCCACAACTATAAAAATCAATAAGTAATAAATGTCCACATAAGCGCTTCAAATTATCCGGGAACAATGCAAGTTATGCTCCATGGATATTTTGCTCAGAATCCCTAGACGTATACAATCCATCGCCTTATTCAGAAAAGGGTTGGGTATATTTATAACCTTGACATTCATTCAAATGTCAAAGTTTTAATGGTCTATGATTTCCTAAACAAGTCATAACTGTTGATAATTACAAGAAATAAAGGAAACGTTACACTTTTAAAAATTATTTCTATGAAAGAGTGTGAAGATTAATTTCAGGCTATTAATCGTGTTATTTTTATAGCCTCAAATATTACAATTTGAGCAATTTTCTGTTTTCTATGTTGTTGAATAATGAATAATCGTATACAACAAGAATCTCATTGCTCGAAATGTTTGTTGATAAAAACAATTGCCTTATATAATCGCCAAAGAAGTTGAGATGTATATTCTTTAGATTATGTAATACTTAATTGCCCCTTCTTCGCCATTTAAAGTAATAATTTGCCTTTTCTTTGTTCTCAAAAACCATGAATTTGATGGAGAAAAGTAACATTCCTCATCGACTTCACCGTTATCTCCAAAAATCTCTGAAACGGAAATGAGTAATTATGAAGAGTGAAGCAGTTGACCTTCACTTTCATCGGTGGTTGGCATCACTAATTAAGGTCCACGAAATATTTGCGTAGTTGCGCTATGAAATATCATAGAATACTCTAAGGAGTATAATACTCTAGAGTTTGATGAGTAAAGTGATAGAGAAATATGTTACAAAATTAGGATTTCTAAGGAAGACAGTGATAATTTTCCAGTTTTTTTAGATTATAGAATCAAGTAAGAAGATCCTCATGAATCGATTTATGATCAAATGTTCTACAAATAAGATATTACACATCAATAGTCGTGTTAATTTGCATTTTAATGAAAACCTATGATCCATCCACTGCAATTACTAAGAAATGATAGAATTTATTGTAATTGTAGTAACACTAAACAAAATTAAAAATATTATTGTATATATAATCAGTAAAAGAGAGATTTTCCCTTATATTACATATGATTTTCGCGTAAAAAGGTGCGAAAAGTAGATTCATTTAATTTTAGACGTGATACAGAGACGTAGTTAATTTCATAAGCTATTGACTCTTACTAAAGAAGTGAGTCGCAACAATTCTCAACAGATTCTCGGCTAAATGCTTTCGAAAATACAAATCTCTACCAATTATATAGTTCATTTTATTTGCGTTTCTTCAACCTAAAGGGAAAATAAAAAACGGTGCCAATGCCTTTAATTTAGGAACACCAAGTATGACCAGCCACTGTTCAAAAATCACAAACATAATGAGCTCCATTCATGCTTAAATAGATAATCCAAATGTCTCGAAAGCCAGACGCGAAACCCACTAAAGAAGACATGATCGCAGCAAGTGAACGCCCTCGTAAAGTTATCGAAATGCAAACTTCACGAGAAACGAATAAATGAAACGGCATAAAGGGGCGCCAAGGGTGTACACAAAGGGCGCCCTTCGGCGGACGAAGTGCGAACTAGGATGGCGTCCGATCAGATAAAGCAGAAGCAAATCGGCGAACGCCACTGATCATGCAGCAGCGTTCTCAGGGAGGAAAAAAGTTGAGAAGGGGTGGGAAAGGACGTCTGAGGTGGACGCGGAAGTGGGGAAGATGGTCGTGGAGGAATGAAGATCGACTGGGGGAAATAAAGAGAAGTATTAGCAGGTGGACCTCCCAGCGTATCTCCAAGCACGCACATCTTGTTTGCAGACGGGATGCGAAAAAAAGAGGGAGCGAGAAGTAGGTCTGGAAAAGAAAGATTGTTAATAAGAAGAGTGGATAAGAAGGCAGGTGGATGGGCTTGAGTAGAGGATGAAGGAAAAATGGAAAGAAATGTAAATAAAAGAGTGGGCAAGAAGAGCGCGCTAGGAATAGGAATGGTTGATGGGGGAGAGAAAATTAGAAAAATGCTTTTTAGCAGCCAAATAGCCGCATAGTTATGATTTCCATAGCAAAAAATAGCTGGCACAAAGTCAACCCATAAGATTTTTTAGAACACTGATGAATTTGGTATAAGAGAGAAGTAGGAAAATAAAAAATGAGACAAAATTTTATCTCTTGAGCAGGATGAAGAATTTCTGATCATTTTTCTATCAAAAAATACGATCACACATTCCTATCCCGTTCATAGTTTTACAAGTAAATATCAATTGATTTTTTCCTTCGTATTTTTAGAGGATGTTTTCTTTAATGAAAAAATATAGTTAATATTTTACGCTGATAACAAATTTTACAGATATTTTTTTAAGTATCAAATATTGTTTCTTTAAAACGTGTTTTCGTATTTTAACGAGTATGGTTTAAAGCTCTTAAGGTCATCGAATATATCACACAAATAATGCGTACTTAGTGAACTTTCTGTTAAAAACGTTGCATAATAATGAAAACAGAAGGTTCGTAATGAACAAGGACAATCTAAGATAAAATAATTAAAGTAATGAAAAAAAAATTACTTTACATTCAATCGTCACTGTTTTCAGTGGCTGTTTTGCAGCTCTCTATCTGAAATGATCTTCAAAATGTAAAAGTTATTTCAAGATTCGAAGAAAATGAAACTATTGTCTACGACGTTCAGTAGAGATTTAGAGAAACAAATTTATAAAACGTATATTTTTCGATGGAATGCAAGAAAAAGACAAATAATTGAATGAGTAGAAGATTGATTTTGTTGACTTTTAATGGAAAGTGTTGCGTGAGAAATAGAAAAATGAAAAGCTAAAATCACGATCCAAACCCTTAAATATAATAATTAGAGTGGAAATAATTGAACTCTTTCGAGCGCTTTTTGTTCTCAGATATCATTTTAGGTGACCTTTTGCCATCATCTTTAACTGGAGACAATTCAATATGAGCAGTGATTTATGATGCGTCTGAGGAATTACTAAATCATTTTCGATTAAACGTCACATTCAGTAAAACCTCAGAACTTTATGGAAGCAATACAATACATATGAAAGAGACTCTCTGACTGCAAGTACGTACGTAATTATGCAGTAAAAAACGAAATGAGCGTCAGCCGCTATTACTTAAAATTTATTAACGCTATAAGGAGTAATGCAGATCTCTCTTGTGAAAGGAAGCATATATTTTTTCTCAACTAACGACTTATTTTTTTATAAATTTCTCCCTGAAAATTTGAGTATCAGTAAATATGCAATTACAAGATTTTAGAAAAAAAACCATCCCTCAAAACTTCCAACACCGGAATAAAAAAGATGTATTTCCGCAGATTACTTTATTCTTTTTACATATTATTTTGTGAAAATACCAGCAAAAGTTTAACTTCAGATAGTAAGCGATACAGATACTTCTTAAATTTAATGCATTTGTATGCACTAATTTTACTTAGAATACAATGAATCAAGAATTACGATGGCGTTATAAATTATAATTATCAATGGAGATAAAATGCTCGTTTTCTTGACTTCTTGTTTTGCGGGTAAAGTTTTTATATGAAATAGAAAAAATCTAGGATCCCGAATACAATTATATTGAAAGTATACTAAGCATTGAAATACAAATGCTTTGCTATTGTGAGACATAAGTACCGTGATTCGGAAGGTAAAACATCTTAGGCGTTGATAGGTATTGTAGCTCATCTTATATTATTTGCTTGATTAATATATGATTTATATTTACGTATCATTTGACGATTTATTTTTCAAAGTGCTATTTTTAGACACAATTGTAATCGATTTCGCGCAAACCTTCGGAATAAAACCATTATACTTACAAATATTTTCTAGTTCACGTCAGTAAGTAAAAACTTATTAAGTCATTTGAAATTATTTCATGTTATGATATTTCATTCAGATTTTTTTGTGAGGTGATTTTGAAAAACTGTCCATAGATTTATGTTTTTCAAAAGTTTCCTGTTCATTATAACAATATCTTACTTACGTAATAAACTGTATTATTATATGAATATAAATTAGCTATGAATTTACTTTTTTAAGATTTATATGCGATCGAGTATGAATTGAGGGACATATTATAATGAATGTCTTCTACTATTGTTATTTATCAATATTATTCAAAATAAAGCAAAAATTCTTTTACAACTTTTCACTGAAACGATTCTTTTGATTGTAAATGTGAATAGCAGATAATCAGATTACTTAAAAAGATTCGTTTTCCTCAATAAGAAGATTGTCTCTTCTTTATATATATGCTGTTCCATTCTTTGGAGGTTCTCGTAGTCTTGGATAAAGAAATCTGCGTATCGTTGGAAACGGGCGGTAACCATGGAGACGCCATCGACAGAATAATTGGTAGGAAAAGGGACGCCAGTGATTGATAATGATCCTCGTGTCGGGAGAGTCTAGGCACGCCATTCGCGCGCGTTCACACGATCACTTTCGTTTACCAAAGCACGCGTTTAAGTTCACGTGCGGCGCCTCAGCTGTCAGGGCCTTAGTTGAGGCGTCGGTGGATTTCCATTGGTTCGCCAAACATGTAGTTCCATTCTAGAATTAAAACCTTGAGGCGATCTTTTTAAAAGTAAAACAAATTTCTGGGAATCCGAAGAAAAGATTTACGTCTCTTGAGCCCTTATTACGAATGCAACCCATGATTTTGAGATCCGTGGAAATAATTTACTGTTCGGAGCATTGCGTCGATGTAGAAATCATGAAAGGGATAATAGTCTCTTCGTGCTGAGTGGGCGTTCGCAAACAGCTATTATGGCGTATTTATTTATCAATTTAATAACTTTAATTTTCTTACATCTCCGAGTTCATTATCTCCTTCCAGTGCACGATCAGGTCACTATTGGAATCATTCCATAATTATTATCCGTTGAGAAATGAATAATACAATATGAACTATTTGATTTATGAATTATTAATTCATAAATTCTAAAAAAAAGTAAAGTAAGTTTGAGGTCACTCATCATTACATGTATTAAATGTTATATAAAAAACCATGTATTACAAAAAATACTTCTACTGTAAGTCTATGACAAGAGCATTTTACAGGAAAATGTTAATTAATTTAGCAAAGACGGATTCTAGGATTGAAATTTCTGTTTTCATTAGGCTGAAATTTGTTGAAAAAATTTCCTTTACTCCACGAAGCAAGATGACAAGACAGCGCACAATGTTGATCAACATCTTCGGCTACGAGCAAATATAAACATGGATTTTGTAGTTGAGTGCCGGTAAAATATATCCAAAAAGGTCTTCACTGTGTATCTTATATTTCAAGTTAAGAATCATATTTATTTACTATAATCCATTTTGAATTTTCTTGCCTTCATTAAAAATTTCTACACCTGAGATTGGTATAACAATAATATAATACTAATCGTAAAGTAATCGTATCAATAATTTTAGCTTTGATATTTAATTATCACTAGAAAAAGAGAAGTTAAGCATGATAATCATTATACATCACCTATTATATAGGCATATAAAATAATTATACCATCACCTTCTCAGATTTTTTCCATAAAAGCATACACACATTAATTAATATTTAAATATGAAATATCTATAACATAATCTTATTAAACAACGTAACATATACAAATTTTTAGGATATCTCTGTAATTAAAGAGATTTTAATGAGCAGAAAATCGAACTTTCTTAAACCCCCGAGCTAAATTTGTCCGATATAAGAAGATATTTAAAATATATATTACATTTTTAAATATCCTTATGGACATATAGTTAATAAAAGCTAAAATTTGGCACTTCTTTTAATCATATTCGTTTTTTCTTCGAAAAAAGTGTTCATGAAGTACAATTAAAGAGAAAGAAACGATGTGAGAACACATTCCAAACCCAAATCTCTTATGAGAAATGGAGGAGATTATAAGCATAGCTTTCGAGGAAAGAATGCAGAAGAGCATCACTTACAATAGGTCATAAGGATAAACGAGTTGGGGAAGGAAAGAGAAGATGGATATAAGAGATTAGCACGCCGCATGAATAGTGGAAGCTGAAGCGAAGAAACGGGAATAGAAGTGAAGGAATAACGGAAGAGAATCATGGGAAATGCATCTCAGGGAATCATCGCGTGCATATCGTCGCGAACATGCTAATAGAGAAGGGACATCGCATGGGAATGCAGCCGAGGGATGAATGGGAGGAAGGTGTGGCACACGTGATTGAGGTTTCATTGGTGAGATTAGGTTAAGAATATGCGAATCAGGAATACGAAGAAGCAATAGCGGGTAGTTAGAGAAGAAAAGATAGACCCAAAGGGGAACATTCGAAGGTGTCATTAAATCATCTTCAAAATGACATAAAAACATCGTTCAATAAAATAAGTTATATCGAGAAGTAATAATACATCGATAGCTGATGATGTTTAAAAAATATTTTTCAATGTTTTTCTTCCATTAAAGATTAGTACAAATAAACCTTTATGAGACTTTCAATACCCATAATAAGTAGAGATACACCTTATAAAAATATAAGCCAAACTTTTCTTTTCAGTTGTCTTATTTCTCATCGGCCATTGGCATTAGAAGATTATATATTAGAATTGGGAGGTCTTCCTCGAAATTCTGAGATTTATTTTCTTCATTTCTATTTTTTTATCTAGACTCATGTTCGAGTATCAAATACCAAAAACTATACGTTTTTCATGAAAAAATACACAAAACTAATCTTGTAGCTTTAACTTTACTTAGAATTTACAAAAAAGCAATTGAATTAAATTTCTCATATCGACCGTAAGATATTAAGTAAAAAGTAAACAGAAAAAACTGTTTAGTTGCTAAGGCAACGGAGTGGTGGTAGGGATAAGATACATAAAGAAGTTGGAAAAGTTATCTACAGCAAAATAAAATGTATGACGGAGTAGGAAATAACGCTCAAAGGTGAAATAAACAGAAAGTGATGTAAATGGAGGAGTTCGCGTGCGAAAATGGCACGGAGAATGTGGGTGTGGTGGTCGTGAAAGAAGGGAAGCGTAGAGGAAGTCACGTATATGTGCACGCAGCTGCCTTTGAGTATTTGCTCCTTTTCTGTTGCCCATTTGAAAGGCGGCAAAAACATTCCGAGGAGATGGAAATCGGAGAAGATGAAAAAGTAGAGCGAAGGAGGTGAAAAAATGAAAAGGAATGCCACTTAAAAGGAATGTAGTAAACACAAGGGAAGAGCGATGTTCGGGAAGGAATTACCTCTGCTTTGTAGCGCATATTTAATTCCGCAATAAACATCGAATGCAACTTGAAAAGGAAGGAAACCAGAATCTTCCTCATTAAAAATGCTATAGTTCAATTTTAGAATAAATTTCATGGTATCGTATAACCTCCTATTTAAGGTAATCAACCTTTTTTTAAAAAATTCAAGAATTATATTCATAATTTTATTTCTCTTTAAAGATATTTTCTGCACAATTAAAGCATTTAAAGTTAAATATTTAAAATTTAGATAGTCTAATTTAAATTCATATGAAATAAAAGCTTAAAGCACGTAATCAGGTCTTATTTATATAAATTTACTCTAAACTCCCCTTGAGAGAACTTACTGTTTTCAGGAAGTGGAAATAATTCTCCATTTTCTTAAAAAGCACGCACAATCTAGAAGGGCTTCATTAAGCTTCCATTGAACATTTTTCCCTGAATTTATTTCCACTTTGCTTTTAGCTACATCAAAATTTGCTTACGTTAATGGGCCTGACATGGAGAATTGGGTATCATTTTTTAGTAAGCTTTTTTGTAAATAAGTAATCGCTCTTGACTTTATGGAAATTGTGTTGTTCATCAGAAATTCATCTTTGTATTTTCATTAATATTCATCTTACAAGAATTGCTATTACATGTTGAACATTGTATTGGAAGAGATCGTAGTTGATTGAGCCTCGTTTAGGAAAAGTATAAAATGTGTACACCAAACGTATTTTGTTTAAGAATGGAACCCCAAAAACGTTAGTGCGTCTACAATCAGCTGCAAAGTCACGTAAATGATTACGTCTTCCGGCAAAACGAAATATGTGTTATACTTATGACTTACGTTGTTAGTTCTATGATGATCATCTACGCGATTTGATAAAGATGGCAAATATTTCCTAGCACATATTTAACTCGAGATGTTAGAAAGAGGAACCGCCAGACAGTGGTGAGAAAAGCTCACGCACTCTCGCGAGAGTTGGATGAACTAAGATCGCAGCTGAAGTGGCAACTCGACATCCAGAGATGGCGCAAAGGAATTCATGATGCGAAGGGCGCGTGGTCTTTATACACATTTAGATGATTATTTTAAATGGCCATCCTCCAGCGAAATGTAATGATTCAAGTTTAAAACAGCTTTTTTATTAGTTCCTCAGAGATATTCGTTAAAATGGATATCTTTAATTCAAACATTAAACAGATTGAAAACCATCATCGTATAAATTAGGTATAAATTAAATGAAACAAATTTTTGGGCATTTCTACTTACGATGCTTTTCAATAGCCAATTTACTGCATACCTTGACATACCTTCGTTGGAAGAAAGCAAGATAACCCTGTAACTTAGATACAAATAAATAATTTGACTACTTAATTATAATACACAAAATGGTACATTATACCTGTTAATAGCCTATCCTGTTGTTAATATCAATACCATGAATACTGTCTTTTAAAGTACGGCTATTACGATACATAAAATACAATTAATGTAGAAGATGTATTATCAAACTATTATATATTAAAAATAATACAATAAATATAGTAGACATATTAGTACCACTATCCTCACAATGGTGTAAGAGATACAGTATAATGTAATTGCGTATAAACCCAACTATTTCTAGGCGTGAAATGCCGTTCTATTTTATTGAGATGAGCTAATAAAAGAGAGAATAGAATTTTAAATTGGTCTTTGCTGCGTAATATTTATAAATCGATATATTACGCAGCTGAGGTACGTAGCTGATGTGAATGTTAAATTCTAAACGCAATAAGAGGTGCTATTTGGAATCAAAAGTTATAGTTTAGGGATATGTTGTTTCATAATTGCTGTATTTTTCAGTTAGATTATAATGTGAAGTTTGATATGAAGAATGAATGATTGTTTAGTTATTTTGCTAAAAATAGTTTATTAAGTAAAAATTGAGATGTTAACTTTGATTTGTCAGTAGACTTTTTGCGAACTTAAATTTTTAAAAGGGCCATTGATATGCCGAAATGGTCGGCAGATTTATTTCGCTAATTTTAATTTCTACGATTTTGAATTTTCGATTTAAAAAATATTGTGTCAATGACGGTTAAAGTGATTTCCCTGTATTTTTGCATGTATCATTTTACATGATAAAATATAATTTTACTGCACTTCGAATCTAACTTCCTTACTGATACGATCTATCAAGATATTAAACATTTCTTTGTATTTTTACTTATTAGAAAATATGATTATTACTATGTCTGAATATTCTTTGTGACAAACTAACATTGCTTTAGTCCATTAGAATTTCCGAAATATTATTTATTTCTATTTGATTTGTAATTGAGTTAATGATTTAAAATTATTAGGTCACTTTATGAGCGAGTTAATGTGGTACATTATTTTCTGTTTCAATTCAACTTTATTAATGAACACTAATTAAATTAATATTGAAATGGAATTAATCAGTCCAAAAATGGCATATAAAGCAATTGGTGTCGGTCGTACGATGCAAGTGAAGATAAGTCAATAGATCACGATCATCTTATTATCTCAAATATCAATAATTTCTTTACATCGATACATATTTACAGCAAAAAGAATAGAATGGGAGAAGGCAATCTTTGGAATACCGCCGAAGCACACACCCATGACCTTGGAGGCCTCCACAAAGTCTTCCACACCAAAGGAAGATGTCGACACCAGGCATTTACTCCCCTTCGGCAGTATAACCTCATCTATCCTTAGTTAAGAAGACTAAGTTTAATCATAAATCAATTCATTCATTTTTATCATTATTTCTACAAATATTTCGGAAGAATTGATAGTATTTCTTTAAAAGATACGCTAAAGATAAACATCATTCAAATGACAACTTCCACCTGCACAATTTTCGGAAGACAATGATTAATACGGTGAATTTTCAAATTGTTATCAATTTTTTTTCATAAGATAATCTCTTCAATACTTTGTTCTAACTCCGTTGAATTTTCATAAAATATTAATAACCGTACATGATGATCTATTCAGGTAATAATAGTATAGGCATTGTTTTCGTAATACGAAAAGCGGAATTTGGGTATTTTTATTTAGAGGAACTGAGTTTTAAGTGTTTTGAATGGGAAGGAAGTAATTGAAATTTTTTGACGAATTATATTAAAATTGCCATAAATGAAATCATCATAACAATATTCAAATTGATCATCCTCATGAAAGAAAAAACAATATTTGAATAAGATACGGTAGTCTCGAGGCCTATTATCTGCGTAAACACATAATGCTACAAGATAAAACGGAAGAAAAGGAAATAAATATAAGTTAAAACATTATGTAATAATAGAAGTATTGAGTAGGAGATCGTTACTTCAAATGTAATCCTACGAAATACTTCCTAGGAATAAAAAATAATTCATTCAAACGCAAATGTATGTATGCATATATATATTATTTATAACGCAATCAATTTTAATGCACTCAATGAAAAAGATGGCGGATTTAAAATTAATGGAGAGAAATTTTTCACGGTCAACATTTAAAGTGCTTAAAACCCTTTAAATTATGCGCTACAATACACCTTTCAGAGTTGTTGCATTCAACTTGCCCTATGATAACCCTTGCTTTTGCCAACTTCTAGATGCGGTTCGATTTTCAATTCATATGCCAACTATCGAATAACAAACCTATCAAAGGCGAACTATCGAGAAATTCAAGCATTTAATTTATTTTAAAGAAACATATACATTATTTTTTAGACTTTTGGTGCCTAAATTAAATTTTAAATGGATACAATGGAGTCAAATTTTATCAAAGGAACCATTTATACTTTATTTTTTACGCATAAAAGATTAAAAAGTATACCTTTTATTAATTATATCAATAAATATTACCGTTAAGAATATATATTATATTTACAAATCATTTACTTAAGTTAAGAGTTCACAAAGTCAAATAAAAGATGGGTTAAGGAAGATAATCGAAATTTGAAAAGTATTTCATGACACTGTTGTTATTATTAGAGTAAAAGAAAAATAGTATCGGCATAGACATTGATATTCATCACTATACATATAACAAATTTACGTAGATAACAACCAAGAATTAAACTTCAGTCTGGTAAACAATTAATAAATTACATTAAATAAAATTAAAAGTACAAGTAACCAGATTCAAACTACCGAATAAAGCTTTTTAAGAGCTTACCACTACAGTTATATAAGCATAAATATTTATCAATAGCTGATAGGTGTAGAAAAGTTAAATATTTGGTAATTTAATTGGCTTTTATTTAAATAGGATTTCGATAAACACCGTCAAAAACTTTTACATCATTTCAAGAATACCTAATCGCAAATTTAAAGAGATGATTGAAGGCAATTTCTCGTGGAGCGAAGTGACATCACGGTTCAGCATCGCATTGAAAATTGACGAATAAAAAGCATGAGAAGAAAACGCCGTGCGTGTCTCCCTCTCACGGCAATGGAATTCTCTTTTTATTCTTGCGCCAATGACCTCATACGCGTGTCCTGACATCCCTTGTTCCAACGTATCTCTGCTTTTTATTGGCCTTCACTCTATTTTGCCCATTCATTATTACTTCAAAACATACGAACGATTTGTTCTGCACAAGCAACATTTACGAGCTAATTTAAGTTACACAACTTGACTATCAAAGATTCCTTAATCATTCAACTTCCTAAGGAAGAAATTAAAAATAATATAAAACTAATGTTCAATAGTATATAAATAATCGACGCTAATCCGGAAATAATTCGAGAGATAAAAACGAACTTTTAAAACTGAAGATATGAAATGTGAAATGAGCTATTTCTAAAAAACCTTTCCTCGTTTTACATCGAATGATACATTATTCTAAACCTTATATTTCATTTCTTTTCATTTAGCGAATTTTGATTATTAAGTACTTCGAAAAATTTTAAGCTGGATCCAATTTAAGGAAGATTTACATATAGAAGTAATTAACAATCCGAGAGTTGTTTTGACTTCTTTAATCTAATGATGACGAAAGTACCAATTGACTATCATGAAAATAACTCACCGCACGAAACCTTTACTCTAAATGTCGAAGTCTAAAAACTTAATATTCATTGGCAAATGGAGATTATAGTTTTACAGTGTTTTCTTTAATTAATGTATTTATTCATAAGTTTCAAAAGAATTAAACAGTTTAAACATTAATGTAAAGTATCAAGCGAACTTATACATTTCACTCAAGAGAATTTGAATTCCCTTACGCAATACATTGCCTAATTCTTTTTATTAGGTCAGAAGTGTTTGATTATAATGTAAAACCAAACCGCTTTTTATTATCGTGCTAACCCACTCTGATATGCGGGTGCTGACGAAAAGGCGTTCATTCGAGAAAAAAACTCAGCTGATAGCCATTGTACAAGGTAGGTAAGATATTTGTTTTGTGTATATAATAATAATCTGCCTTTATTGAATCAGGGCGAAATTTAGTCTATATAGACCACCCTTACATTTAACCCCTACGGACGAACACAAATAAATCCCATCCCAGTCTAGAAAATGTTCCGAAACTCGAACCTGGGACCTCGGAGCACTCAATGCGCTACGCTTCTGCCACCGGCTGTGTATATCAAGACTTGCACTGAATGCCTAAATTATTCCAAAGAATATTCTCCTTTTTCGAAAATTTTTATATTTAACTAAAAATTAGTAAACTTTTGACGACAATTTATTATAAATGACAAGGTTTTTCATTGTAAATAATTGATTGTTTATAGAGTTCATTTTTATCGAAAAATTGGTTCATTAAAGTAAATATTAAGGGATAATAAGACTATTGAGAGATTATATTCGAAGTAAATAATACACTTACAATGACTTAATTTATAATTTCATTTTACTATTTATTTTCAATTTGAATTTTCGTTGAAATTATTCTATATAGAATGCATCTTCTTACTAATAAGAAAGGAACTTGACGAATAATCAATTACATCAAATGAAGTTACCCGAATAGAACCTTATGAAAACAGTAGTATTATTTCTTTACCTGAATATGAGTTCAAAATTCGTCGAAGTAGGAATTTCGTGATCTCATATTGAACTTAGTTTTCTTTTGTGAATGAGAAGCTGTGAATGATTTTATGAACTAACGCCTTTAGTTTAATCTTCGCTATTATATGAACACATATTCCTTTACCTTCACCAGCTCTTATGGGTGACTCCTCATTTATAAACTTTCAACTCAATCCCACCTCTGGAAATTTAACATAAAAGGGTTATATGAGAGGGATTATTGAATATATATGTAAATTGATGAGGCTTTTTTAGAATTCCTTTTTAGTCGTTCGTCTTCACCATATTATTATCTTTTATAGTTTTACGATTTTACAATGTAATGCTCCTTTAAGTATTGCAAATTGAATCTTTCTGGCGCAGTATTTGTACTTATGTATTTTTAACCTAGCAGCTTCGAGAAAAACTGTTCTATGACCGACTTTTTATAAGTAGAAACTCCAGAAAACATAATTTTAACTGTTCAAGGATTTGAATAGGGTTACTGGCATAAGATCCTTCTGAAATGCCGCTAAGCATTATTTATGAGAAATCTTAGAAGACATGATGCATGGATTTCTCCAGAAACGATTAGACTGTAGGAGATAAGTCTGGAGATGTGCATATCCTTTTGACTTGAGCCGATGTTAGAGAAGGAAATGCTGGCGCCTATGCTTTAAAGTTATTATGATCTATAAGTTGATAAAATGGATATATTTCACTCAGTGAATGGGGACTTATAACCATTGAAATCATTAAGGATTTCATAATATCTTTTTATATTAGGATTGACTCGATAGTTATATGTTAATAATTGTCAAAGGTTATGATATTTCAATGATAATAATCGAGGCTCTTAAAGACCTATTTTTCTCACTCCTGAATTCCTTCCTTAATAATTAAATAAACATTTCATAATAACCATAATATAAGCACAATCTATGTATATAAATTTATTTTCTAGTAGTAGTGCACACATATATATATGCATATAAATCCTTGCGTAAACCAAATGCACAAAAGTAAACCTTATCACGTAATTAATAAAATTCCAACCATTCGGCCTATACTTCCTTATCATTGGCCTGTTAAATTATCAACAATATTTATAACCGTAGAATATTTCTTAGGAAAATTTATCACCTCTACGAAACGAGATTTTAGGAACCATCTTCCCTTTTCCATACTTAAATGACTTAACCAGGAAAAGAATAAATTTCTAATACATGTAATTACCTTAAAATTGATGAAAGGAGGAGGAGGATGAAAGTATTGTGATATTATAATGTAATAATTTTAGGTTTTATGGTTTCAAAAAGTAAAATGCTAAGAAATCTTGATTTCCAAAACATCGTTAAAAGAGGTAGCATAGTGCGATTTTAGTATAATTTGCCCATATTTATAACAAGTACATTTATATCTGCGTATATTCACTCGAAAGTAATTTTGAAACAACAAATAATAATTAATATCGAAGAATAAAAATAAATAAAAACGCATTAAATCTAACGGTCTAACTCTGCAAAGTTAGTTCTCATTATTGCCTAATTAGGTATTGCATGAGTTATCCTACGCATTAAATCTATTAATTTTATTGATATTTATATTTGTAAAGTAGCGAAATACTACGTGAATATTTAGAACCTCCGAAATGGAAGTAAAAATATTTTATAATCTGCAATTAGAATGGCTGATTAAATTATGTGATTTAATTGCTTCTTATGTAATTTATCGGATCACGTGACAAAGTACCTACAAAGAAAGTTCCTCGCCCTAACAAATCTCCTTAAGGAAATTTTGGGGGGGGGGGAGCAAGCATCACCTGGAGGGAGAAAGTCGAACTAAAAAATTCGTACCCTCAGATGATGGCAAAACGAAAGACGTCGCAAGGGGTGTTCCCTCCTCCTTCTTGCCAGTGGGTCACGGCAGAGTGACCGCATCTCCCTCCCCCATTGCGTCACCGAAACGTAACGGAGAGAGACGTAGACGCAGTACGACCTCATGCGCGATAAAACGGCGGTTCGATGAAACAGGCGAGCATCGGGAAGCGGCGTTTTCAAGAGGGGAGAGAGATATGAGGTCGTCGATTATTCGGGTGGTCCAGGGGAATGGACAAATCGCTACGTGTCAAGGGTCACGGGCGTGCGGAGGAATGTGCGTGGAGGTTGAATTCAGTCATTAGTTAATGGAGATGACGCGATCGAAGGGGTGACTGTTTGGTGGGGGTGCAGATTCGTGGGGAGGGGAAGAGGAGGGCCAAGTGGAGGGGGGTCACCTGACCATCTCTTTGCCACTGGCAGTAGACGTCTCGACGGCGATGGTGTAAGGTGGTCGTGATTTCTTCGGCCCGACAACCTTATTGGCAGAAAAAGGGCGTGACAGCATCGCAGATCCTCCGGCAAGGGAAGTTGCTGCAGGTGAGTAACCTGGACGCCGCTGATGGCGTTTCCACGTGGCACCGCCCCTTTTGCTCCGCGAATGGTATCGAACGGACGTGTGATTGAATAGGGTCAATATTTTCCCCGCGCTTCTAGGAGCGAGCTATTTCGCAGCCGAATTCGTTTGGCGGATGTTTACCGCGATGAGAGTGCGATGGGTGGTTTTCCTCGAATGGAGAATTGCTTTCCAAACACTGTTTGATCGGTCCGGGGAGTGTTTGCCCATTATCGGGAAGATGGCATTGACGGGGATATCATTGGGTGAGAATGGCATCATGTTCTCTTTGGGTCAGAGCCTGTTTTCTCCGGATACGTTTGTATTTTCTTGGTTTTGAATCTGCATATGAATTATTCCTCTATTTTTCGGATGGTTCATATTGTACTTATTTCCGTAGAAATGCGAATTTGTGCATACTTATGCATCTCACCTGTATTTCCTAAATCTGGCTCTCTCATAATCTTAAGAAATTCTACTGTAGCTATTAACTATGACTTAAACGATTAGAAGTAGCAAATAATCTTTAAATATTTCAATCTAATAAATCTCTTTCGTCGCATTACAATTAATGTTTATAAACATAGCATGTTCTCACTTTATGATATATACTTTATGCTTTTGACAAAGTATCACATTTATATCAAAACAATTACCTAAAAATTTCCACTTCATCACGAATCACACTCAACTAATTATTGATTTTTACATGAATACCTCTAGACATAGCGGTTAAGCCCTAATCGGTAAAATTATGTCTTACATCATGGTTGATTTCAATGATTATTTGGCAATAAATATTTTCGTCGCATAAGTATGTATACATATATGTGCGTGCACATCTTTATTTGAGAATATAAGAGAACAAATAAGAATTAATTCAAAATACGCACCAATTTGAATAGTGCTAATGATGGCGTAATATACGCACGACCTTCGTTACTTAATGCGCCTTCCGCGAAAACACAAGAAAAGGTGTTCTCAATTGAGTTTTAAATCTCGCAAATGATCTCATAATCAGTCGATAAACATGTTCCCATGAATTTATGGGAAATCACAACCGCCTACGGTGAATATTCCAAAGTAGCTAAACCTTATTTCGGAAGGACATTAAATGGGTTTCCAGTGACTGTCATCTTCCTTTAACGTCCTTGACATTACAAACAATTGCTTTTCATAAAGGTCGCATACGCTTCTCATCATTCGTCATTCTATTTCTAGAAATCTCGTTCTTATGTGACAAATGCTTGCGTATGGATGTCACACATGTGAATCGGAGATATTACACTGAGTGGGATTCGAAAACAAGTTGGGAAATTGGAAGCTAATCTCGAACTGTTACATTCTATTCAATCGATTCAATGATTATGGAGAGTCGAGGATTTTGCGGCGCATTTAAAGCGAAAGAAACATTTCACTCAATGGACATCACTTTTTAATCGGTTAAATGAATTCGCAAACAACGTTTGTAGTTTCAGAAAATATACACATTATCAGATTAATTACCAGTGAAGTGTTTATGTAATAAATGGCAATTGTAAAACTGGAAGAATGGATAGAATACTTTCAAATAATATTCTACTTAAACTTGATAACCATCAATAAATAATTAGATTCTCCTGAATAAATAGAAGATCTTTATTTGTTTGGCATGAGCAAAAAGTTACATATCGTAATTGCGCAGTATTATTGATTTTGTAAACAGCATATACATTAAAATATTTAATATGATCATTGATGATTTACAAATACCCTAAAAATCAAATATGAGACTCAAGGTAATATTTATTCGTAAAAACAAAAATAAAAAATCTTGATTTTTTAATTTTCCTTATCATTATGTTTGACTATTGTGAAAATGTTTGTGATTATCATACTCTTTATTCTTTTAATACAAGATACATTGGAACGATTGATGGTACAGAAGATGAATGATTTCATTTTTCGTATAAGTATTTTCGTTATACCTGTAAAATATATTAGTATTCAATTACTTGTTTTGACTGAAAAGTCATCCTCTGGATATTAATAGTAACAGTATTTCAATTCCTAGGAAAAAAAATAATACAGGAAAATATCTAGAGGAAAATAAAAATAATTTGAAAATGTACATATTAATCTACCTGTTCTATGTATATATATATATATATATATATATATATATATATATATATATATATATATAACTAAATTATCTATTAACACCTTGATTATAATAATTTTGTAATAGATGAAAGTAAATGGAGCTATTGAGTACAGAGTATTGATATTGAGCAGAAAGTGAATAATTCCCTGAAAACGTAACCCACTTCTCAAGTCTCGTGACTCATTTTTAATTATAATTCTCTGGGCAATAACAACAAAGGTACGGGTAATGAAACGCGCACTGTGTCACCTTCACGCTTTTGCATTCGTGCACGCTTTAATAATCCCTCGCACGTGAACCCGTCACGATCTATTCCTTGGCCCTCGACTGAGAAACAATGCAAATTATACGTCGCGAGCGGTGGTCCGCCTTCGATTGAGAGTGACACACACACCTCCCTAGTGGCACCTGCGAGAGGAAATATGAAAAGAGAGGATTGCAAAAAGTTGGTAGAGATAGGCGTCAGAGGGATACGAGATATAGTCAGCTCACCAAGTTTAAATGCTGACAGAGTTTCATGGACTGTGCTTCAGTTGCATCAAACATCCTCTTTTAGTGTGACGACCGAACGATTAGGATTTATAAGCTTCAAAATGTTTGTTGGCTCCAAAGTACTCCGATATTTCCTGCGAAGAATATTTCGACCACAAAAACGTCGCTTAGTGTTATTCGTGCATTCATAATTTACAACCTTTAACGCAGCTGTTCTTAATTCAAAATTTCGAATATAAATAGATACAACAAACATAAATAAAAAATGAACGTATTAAGAAACATATCTAAGCAACTATCCATTTCCATTGAATCTTAATAGAATAAATTTGAAAAATTACGAATAACTTCTACGTATTTAATTTATGTATAATTTTTAATCATTTGAGAGGATGAGTAAAATAAGAAAGAGGATTAAATTGTAAAAAAAAAAACAAGTAAATCCCTCTCCTCTCGGGTAATATATTTATCGAGATAAACCATACTATATAAGATTTATTTTAATATATTCCAAACAGAATGTATTATTCGAAATAAAATAAATTCGTAAATATTGTTGATTTCTGAAATGAAATTTTTATCAATATATTTCTGTCAAATCACTTTACAATCATAAGAGTAATCTTCAACATAAAAGAAAACAATGGAAATCCTCAACAAAGAAGTTAATTTTCCTCACTGATTGCTACCTGCAAGTCATCGCTTACGAGAAACAGAGAGATTAAAATGTATTTATCTCAAAAGAGAAGCAAGCAATGATGATGAAGGATACATCATTGTGAATGACAGAAACGCCCATACTGCATGTGATTAACGAGTTCCAGTACTAAAAATATGGAATTTAATATCTTTTGCCGTAACTGAAAAACGCAATAACTCTAATATGAGACAAAGGAATACTTTTTAATTTTTCTGTCTCCATTAATGTGTATCAATAAAAGAGACTTTTCAATCCCCGTCATCTAACGAATAATAATTTTCTTACTTACATTTTGATTTAATTTTATTTGCTGTTATTATTATGTCATCTCTGAAATAATTAAAGAAAAATTTAAACCTTAATTATTGAATTACTTTATTCTTTCGGAAATTATTTCTCTTATTTATTTAGCAATAGTTTGTTGCTGAAATTATAAGTATCATAAACTAAATAATGTAAAATTAGAATCGAGATGAATGGCGCAAGTAAAAATTATGAAGACATTCAGTAAAGTCGTAATAAATACGATATTCATATTATTACAATAAAAAGTAGAAAAATTTTTAGCCATTTTAATTATTCTTGGGAAATTAAATAGTATTCATTTCCAGAAAATTCGGTTCCAATAGAAATAGGATTCCGTAAAACAGGAGTCAATCTCATCAAAAAGAAATTTGGAAACAGTTCGCAAAAGGCGTAAATTGAATGATTAGTACCATCGGATGAATAATGCTCTTGCGACGCTTAACTGAACAAAGCGGCGGCATTGCAAACTCACAATTCAAAACGCGTAACCGATTAGCGTAAATTGATCGTTTTCATTGGCCTTCTGGACGTAAAAGGAATGGCATTGACCTGAAGCATAAAATATGGACGATTCCCCTCTATTCCATCCAATGCTTTCCTAGGGAAGGCTATGAATACCTCTCATTATACCCTTGACACCCTCTAAACGAACGACGTCATTGCGCAGGGATGGAGTGGACGCCTTCTTCCGTATCAAAATATTTATATACCCTCAGCGATCTATTTACGAACAATATTTGAATGCGATTTCAAGTATTATTCGAATCGTAGAATTCTATTTATCGAATCCTGTCTTACCTGCAGAGGATTTAATAGTTGATTATTTTGTGAATATTATTATATTTAAAAAAATAAAGGAACGATTAAAGTCATCAGAAAGCTAGCTAGCTAGCTCAATACTTGGAAAATTTACGTATTCTTGGAATTTTTGTGAGTAATGATAATCTTTTAATGGATCAATATTAGTATTAACTTACAGAGCTAGAGCACGCATTATACTCCGCTACGATAATTGGAAGGAACTGTAATTTAAAACACGTTTTTTTAAGATAAAAAGAGTTTCTTTCCACAAAAAAGTAATATGTGTTTTTTGAATGGGAAAATTATCCCAGTTGATAGTTCTCTGAGAAGTGCATCTTGAGACTAATTATAATAATTAGATTCGATTATAAATAATCCAAATTAATTATGTGTTAGTAATTAGTCCCTAACGTGTTCACATTTGCTAATAAGTCATAATGCCGTATTTTACTGTTTCTTACATTTTAAGTGAAGCCGTGGAAGTATTGAACGTTTTGAAGCTAGATTACCTGTCATAGAATGAAATGTGTGTGTAAAATATCGAAGTATGAAGCAATATAAATATATTGTTTTTCATCATATTTGCATTTACTTTGAGTGTACATATTCTTTTGTTATAATAGTAATAAAAGGACTAAATTTGGCGAAATTGGACATAATAAGTCCCCGATTTTATATTATCCTATATATAATGGAAAATGGGACTTTTTATCCCCAATTTTTGCCAAAAATACTTATATATAATGTAAACTGGGATTATAGAGAAGTTTTTCTCTTATGCCTTCTTCTCTTTGCGCAGCTGTAAGAAACGTATCACGAGCATCACTATTATCACTGAGTGGATGACACTTAAAACATTTGAATTTCATAATACGTAATTCCTTTGCATATCGATAGTCTTAAAAACCTCAGCTTCTTTATCTCCCTCCTCATTGTGACGCATTTTCTCCACCAAATATGTCATTCCCTCGCGAGGACTTCCTCTCTAAGATGCGTGCCTCCCTAAGGAAGGAGCAGATAAAAGATTCCTTTTTGATCGAACGTTAGATGAATAAATGATCGCTGGTTTATTCCATTCCTTAATTAGAAAGTCTCCAATGCTCTCTATGAGTGTTCTACTGTTCGGGATTCTGCCTATGGAGTGTTTTTTTTCTGGAGAGGTAGTTTTTTAAAATTCTAGTCCAACATCGGAGGATTGCATTCTATGCAAAGTCCAGAGTGAATTGAACATAAACGACCAGCAGTTATAATCAGTTTCCTTATGCTATATCATGCTGTTCATGTCCAACAAGTTTCTATTTACTCTTTATTAAATCGACCTATTAAGTTACTTACATCTTTGATTAATATTACCTAAGAGTTTTTACAATGAAGAATAAATTCAAATGCAGTATAAGCTGACTGAATATATGTATATCTCATTTTTCCCAATTACGAAAGTTGTAATTATGTAAATGATATAATTTATTGAATTTAGGTGCTAAATATATGTAATAATACTTGTGGTTACTAATCCATTTTTCTGTAAAATATATAATATTATGTAATAAAATACATATAACCATATAGTAATACATAAAACATTGTTCGAATTCTCTCATTTTCAATTCTGTTTGGCAAATTGCACTTATGAGTTAAAAGGGTGATTTTGAGGATTTCAGCTTCTCTGTGATTTAACTCATTCCAAAACCTTTCTCAGGTTCTCCTCTTTTAACAAGTTTTGAGGCAACGTTTTGTTCATTTTATGTTGCCTATATTTCACGTTATTGCTGCTTCAAATAGACTGCATGGATAAAATGCCAACTACGCACTATTCGTTTCCAGAAAAATCCTTTTTATTTGGGTTTACGTATCCTCCGGAAATGAAATTTTTATCAATATATTTATTTCCTCGTTTCTAATTATACTACGCAACGGAATAGTTTAGCTTCACTTCCTCATTCCATTGCCATGGAAATAAAATTTTATTTGAGAGAAAATGCACCATTTTAAAGGAGTTTTGCATTTAATTCTCCTATCAAAGCTCATGCCATTTTCATCTTATGCAATAGAAATGTGCCGCTATTCTTAAGGAAATGCACACATTTCGACATGAAAAGATTTTGTAATTACAATAAAATAGTTCAATCCTTTGCATCTGTAACGTTTACTGAATGCTTAGATATGTAATGTCATCAATTTTTGAAAATATAAAATATCTTATTGTAGTTTAATTCATACTGGACCAATATTACATGTAAAACATTAAAAATATTCACATTTTTGGATTTTAACTCTAAGAAAAATAATTCATCATTCCGTTTTAATTGCCGCAATACCGGTTATTGACTCAGATTCTTTATTCTTAATTTTATTTAAATAATCTATGAATCTAATGCAAAATATGAGAATCTTTTATTTAAAAAAGAAAGTTTAGCTTTCTAAGACACTAACTTTTCTAACATTTATTTCATTAAATAAAATTGCTTACGTCTTATAAAATTCTGATCAAACATTTGTCATAACTTAGTTCTCCTTATTATAACCTATGATTATTTTAATGATTTATATATTTTTTTCTAGTGAAAAGATTTATTGTAGATTAGATTAGTTGACGTTATATAAAACTAATATTCAAGGATTTCACTTTCCATTATTATACTTATTATCAATTGATAAGTTATTTACATTATTTTACATTAACATATATTCTAACACTCCTATATTCCATTATATTTTTTGAATCTAATTCACTCGAATTAATCCCAAATTGAACCTAAAATATCTATATATTGTGTGTAATACAAATAAGACGAGTTGATAATACATCACTCACTTCCAGCGAAGATGACCGAGGATACATCATCGATTACTATAAACACGGTCTCATCGCCAACATTCTCACCTTCCGAGTGTTGCCTCATTGCCAATCATTCCTTAGAAATCGTGAGGAATCCAGCCTCTTGTTTCTTCGTTCGCAACTGTTCAAGGCATATGACTACCGAGACGAAACAGGAGTAAGATAATGAAAGCCATTTTTTTCTCCCGAGTTGCGTACGGATGTCACGCAAAGGGTGCGTGGGTTTCAACGGGTCGTACACATTCCGGAGAAAGACACCAGCAGCTGAGACTAAATGGCCAGCGTCTGAAGAAAGTGCGATAAGAAAAAATGCACAGAGTTTGCTTTCTTTTACTCGTCATAAGCCACGTTTTCGCGTGCTGAATGTTATCTTAAGCATCGAGGGAAAGATAAATAGAGAGATTTTGAGGTGTGAAAGCAATTAGGCGAGGAAAATTTAAGCTGGACTCAGTGCTTTGGAAGGAACTTCGTTATTTTTATGTGATTTAATCTACTATTCCTATTCAAATATAATATTTACTGAAAATATTCTTGAGGAATATCAAAAAATACTAGAAGAAACTTTGTTAAAGCTAAAATCACTTTTATTATCAGGTTAAAATCGATAGATTCTTCACGATTCTAAATATATTCTCAATAATTCATGTTGCATGAAACTCCTAAACATCCTTCATGAGCTAGATAACTCATAGAAAGGAAAATGAAGTATGTGCAGTTTATTTCTTCTGTTTGCAAGCGAGTAATTGTATAAATTATACTATATCATGCGTCCTCATTTATAATGTAATTCTATTAAACGATAAAAATTTTTTACACTTGAAATCGTTTTTTGGCACTAAATTTTTGATCAAAATTTTAGATCTGTCATATCAAGTCTCAAAATTTTGCTTTGGTAAAAAGAGATAATTATATTTAATTTAAACTATTTTTCTTTTATTTTGATTTTATAAATAAATCAAAAAAGTCTTTACATTTTAGAGTTATATAGAATTTGCGCATTTATTTTTCTTGCTTCCTATTAATATACTTTATGAAATTTTAAAAAATATCTATGAGAATATGTATGATGAAAATCAAATTCCCCTAATTATGTTGCAAAACAAATATTTTGTTCGTGCATTATTGGACTGGATAAAAATAATATTCTAAACATTGTAAGCTATATTATACTTGTGTTTTTACTACTGGATTAGCAATTGAGAAAATATGATGATAAGTGCGGTAATATTACAATTTGAATTCATCTTTTATTATTAAGAATAAATTAATTTTCTTTGAAAATGAATCAAGATAAATTTTGTGTCAGTGACTCAAAAGGAATGTAACCCGAAGTAGCAAAGGAATTGAAAAAGCTTTCATAGAAATATCTGAGGCTCATAAGGCTACAAAAATTATGATAAGATTACATTCAATATAATAACGTGATATAACCAAATGTATTTGAGGACATATGTTCAGTTTGGACTTAATATATTCCCTAAATCAGTATATAATTCCAATCTACTATGTTACCAAAATCTTATTTCCATAATATAAAGGTAAAAAGTTTTAAGTAACACTAAGACATTTCAATACGGCGTTTTTTCTCGAGAAAGATAATAAATGTTATATATGTAAATATTTTTGTAGAATTTGATATAGCTCGTCATTTTGAGGCGAGAGCCGATTCCTTTCAATGGACGAAAATCCTTCAAAATTGATTAAAACTTTTCTTTGTGCTTCAATAGCCAACAGCGTGAATCATTGAGACTACACTGAATGGTCAATAACCGTGGTCGTCAGGTCTACTAGGCAGTGAATCTCAATTATAAATCTCTCCTTCAAAGACAATGTTGCGAGCACGAGGTCATCATGCGATGGAGAAATCACTAATTAACATAAATGTAAACAGTATTGTTTATCGGAAGAAGGAAAATAAAGAGAAGGTTAAACTTTGAAGGAGAATAAGTGAACATTGGAAAATTTCAATCATCTATTTAGTGATGCACATCACGCTCTTTGACTATCTTTGACCTCATTCAATCCGTCCGTAAACGACAAAAATAAAATCGATCTGATTATAATCGTAGGCTAATACAGGCATGATTTCCTTGAAGCTATTTTTTAAGATTTTTTATAAGAATATTTTTGTCTTATTAGTCTTACAATTGTCTCTTGACCTTATGTACTATGGTTATAACTTCGAATGGCTCGGATTTATATCAAGGAAGAATTGATAAAAATAACTGTAATATATTGATTTGTGAGTTTCATATCCTTGCATTAAAGAAGGAAATAAATAAGTCGCAATTGCGTGCATCAGAATCTCTTATTTTTACCTTCACGAAAGCAAAAAATATTTCCGTAAATCAGCAATTGATATGAACCGATAAACATGAGTAAATGTACCGCTTTTCTTTGAATGAAATCAGCTATGGAAGAAGACTCACTATTTTCCATCACCTGAGTCACTAAATACGGAGATGAGCTCACTTTGAAAATTCATGGGAAGGTCGTAGAGTCGATTCATCTCACATGTTACAGCTCTTATGATCTTTTTTGCAAATATCATTGCTTTACAAAGGTATTCGATTTTTATAGACAAGAAAGACAAACAAAAAATCGTATTTCTAACCGATTCTCTTTCATTCTCGGTCGAAATGACACGGAAGGGTATGGGCGTCGTCATAAAGTTGAATTCTCCCCTCACATTTCGGGAGGCAAAAGAGCGCAAGATAGCTTTCTCCCATAATGAGTGCCCCTCCATTCCCCTCCACCACCTGCTAAGCACGAGGCGTTCATTCTTGCTTTCGCACTGCTGCAGGGAGAGTTGCTTCCACGGAATGAACTCATCGCAGATGTCGGTGACTGGAAGCAGGGCGGAGTTCATCACAGAGGACTACCCGAACATCAAGTATGGCCGTGGAGGAGGCTGCTTCCTTTCCCACGGCAAAGCTGCCCTCCTGTTTCTTGTGGCAATAGCAGCGGTCGTGGCTGCGGCTCTTCTAGTCTTCTACTTCGCGCCTTGCCATCAGTTGCAAATAGCCACATCGCTTTCTCTTGAGGATCAGGTAAATTTAGATGATATTATTTTAGATTGAAGTATTAGTGTTATCTCGAAAATGTACGTTCTAATATAATTTTTTAAAATTATCTCTCAGTTGCACAATTTAAGATATATGGAAATTAGTTTTTATTCAAATACGAATAGCTGGGGAAGCGGCGAACTTCATTGCAATTATAGTGTAACACTCGTTTTGCCGAGGTAGATTTTATAAAATAAAATATACTTATTTCTAAACTAAATTGAGTAATACGCGAGTGATTTCGAGTCAATAACCGAAAACCTTCAAACAAAAAACTATACAGTAAATTTAAAATAATGGAGAATTTACTATCAAACTGCCTACCTGCATATATATACATAAATTGGTAATTATTAAGCTCCCGAATGACCACTGTAAAATATGAGAATATCTTGTATTATGTAGTATCTAGAGGTCTTTGGAATTTTTTAATTTCACGGATAACGCAATAAATATAGAAAGTTGTTTCAAACTCTAAAGTGCTGCAGGCGTCATATGACCAAAAGGAAAACAAGGAAAATTGGTGAAGTTGCATAAGAATAAGTAACCAACTAGATAAATTAATTGGAAGGAAGAAGGGCTTTTCTAGGAAACCTACATTCAGAGATTTCACTGATAACGGAATTTGAAACAGTCGAAATGAGATTTAAATCTACGACAGCGGATTTGAAAATAAATGCTTACGAAACGTGGGGCCAACAAAAAGCCCATGCGTGATATAGATAATATCCGTTTCATTCAAGGATATTCACCGAACCACTACATTCATTAAGATGAGATAACTAATTGACGGAGTCCATTGAGGAAAAGAGACGAACTTATCGCTATAAAAAGAATGAAATACTAAAACCCCTGAATTTTGTAACTCATTCGTAATACGATGATATATTAAGTCATAATTTATAATATTTTAGTGCCTCAAAGATGAATTTTTACCAATTTGTAGTATTTCATTAACTAGAGATTCATCCCATCCATGACAGTCGCTTCTAAATAGCACTAACCTGCACTCATTGCCAATTAATAGAATAGTTAGATGTCAACTTGAAAATCCTCAAAAGACTTTGATTGCCTAGATTTTTTGTAGCACTTTCATAAAATTGAAATTAATCATTTTAGATCAAAAGCATTTAGAAGAACGAAGGGGAAATATTTGAAATTTCGAAATTATTCGATGTGCATTTATGTGAAAGTGATCATTGAAATATCCTTACATAATTTAACCTCATGTATAGAAAATGCCTACTACTTAATATTCGTTAGAATGCCACATCAACAGACTAAAAAATTTCAGAGCTTTGCATCACAATTGATGTGATACTTCATGCTTTCCTAGCATCTTCTTACTTCTACTACTAAACGTTGGAATATCAAAAAATACTTCATCATGTACGGCATATACGGATAATTTTCTATGCTTTATATGGTATGGTATATTTTTATTCTATACATGGTACTTGATTCAAAACTATTTTTAGAATAAGTAATCCTGTTGTAACGACTGAATTTTCAATCAATTATTTCCATAAATCAATTTAGTTACAATCAATAATTACAAACAACACATGTGCGAAATAAATTCAAACCTATTCTTAGATTTTAAAGGAATTTTCGAAAATCAACGTAACATCAATTACCATTTTGTAAATAATTATTTATTATTGTGATATATATTTTCATAAGTTCAAGAATCTAATGCTTTAATATATTGAAGATTTTTGAAGATGGTAATCTTTGTTCTGAGCAGTAGCCATAATGAGATATCTATTAAATCTAATTCAAAATTTTAAGCATATTTTTTTTAGTATTTAAAATAATTTATAATATTGTATCAGTTTTTGAGGCTATGCGTCCAATATTCTATCCTCTTAAAACATTTTTATTGCGTTTAAGAATGAAAATTATATTTCATTATTGGCATATAAAAAATGATCAAGTTTACGATTCTCTCAGTTTTACAATTGATAATCTCCGTTTATTTTCTCCTTGGCCTTGACCCTGAAGGACGCTTCGGCGATTGGAGATCACGAGGGGACATCGGGCCCTGCCCCACCTGCTGGAAGGCGCCTTCCCCAATGGATCGTGCCACACCGCTATCGAGTCTGCCTCCTCACCTACATTGAGAGGAACTTCACTTTCGAGGGACGCGTATACATCGACGTGACCGTTGCTAGTGACGTCGAAGACCGCTTTTCCATAGCCCTCCACGCCGGAGACAACCTCAACGTCACCGAAGAAGGAGTGGTCGTCAGAAAGTAAGACCACTTCCTCCACCTCCCACATCCTCGCAAAGAAAAAAAAATGTCGAGGTGTTCTATATCCTCCGTCTTTGCAAATATTTTCGATGCAGTCAAAAAAGAGCGATGGGAGATTACGATCTTTTGATGCAGGTTTGTTGAAAGGATCCTGTAAGGCGAGACCATGAAAGCGGAAGTGGTGGGACTTTGTTTACATCGCCATCTTTTTAACCCAGTGCCAACTTTCTTCACGCGAATTTTGTTTTATTGCGAGACGTTTTTATGGTTTCTTTTTATTTCCAGCGGTGCATTAAACCGTCCGCTGCCAATCTTTTCCGCTTTTATCACAGCTCTGAATGATTTTTTTTGGATTGATCTTCTGTCCCAGATTCCCTTCAATAACTGCGTGTAAATATTTCTCATGGACAAGAGCCAGTTTTCCCAGCGTCTTCGCTATAAAAGGAATATCCGTAAAATAATGGGTTTAGGAACAAGATTTATTTTAAGAAGATCTAACTTGCAATAAAAGAAAGTAACTGAATAAACCTCCTTTATACATTTTTCCATATTTATTACTAAATGTTAAACATTATAATTCAAGGCACAGACACAGTGTAGTAATATTATTTAAAACTTTTAAGAATAAATCATGACACCAATTTTAGTTACGAATTTTATCATTATAAATAATCTGTTTTTCCATAATTAAAGGAACACTGCAAACAATATTTCAGTTCTGGAAATGGATTCCTATGCTTTTACCTGAAATTAATAGTATTCATTAGTTCTCCATATTTTTTATGTCCTCTATATTACCATAAATTGAATCAATATCTCATTGAAAGTGAAAACCGGTTTAATTTCTTTGAACTCTTTTAGGACATCGTCTGAGGATGAAGATGACGCTTACAATTGTGAAGCAATCGATACACCGAAGAACAATTCCGAAGTGGTGCCTGTTCAGAGTCACTCGTATGCGAATGGATCCGAAATCTATACCATTCACTTAGGAGGGGAAGGTGTGGTCGCTGGTTCTAACTACACGCTCGTCTTACCGTTCGTGGGAAGACTTAAGGATAACCTTTACGGCTACTACAAGAGCAGTTTCAAGGATTCCATGACAGGGGAGAAGAGGTGAGACTAATTTAAATTCTGTGAAAGGATAATTAGTAGATATATTAAGGGAGAATATTCTGGAGTAAAGATGAAGAAAAAATATTTAAGGTAATTAAAAATCTATGAGATAAAAATAATGTTTAGCTTTAAGCAAAATATTTCAAGTGAATTTAGTGAAAGTTCTATTTGAAAGTGAGCGTTTTATTTTAAGTGAAAGTTGACTATCAATGTCGTCAATGTTAATATTTAATATAGTTCCTTTTAATGAGATTGGCTGTGATTCTCACTTACGGAAAACATTTAATAAAACTAACCATGAGAATCTAATGGTACAATGAACTTTGTATTTATAAAGCACTAGAAATTTATAGGTTTTATCATAATAAAAGATATTTGTAATTACTAACTCAATAGTTCCAATACTTATTTCCTCCAAATTTATTATTTATGATTTTGTCATCTCATCTGGAAATTTAAAAAATCTTCTTATTGCCTCGACATTGATCCGACTTAATAATTATTCTAAAAATATCTTCGACGTCCTTCATCTCTCAGATAAAGTGCTTATTCGTAAATCAAACTCATATTTCACAATTGAAAAACGATAAACTCCTCAAGAATTATCCCATGATGAGAGAATATTATTTTTCAATTTAAAGCATTGGATATAAATATCGGAATATTTTCATTTTTAATTCTGCATGAAACTCAATGAGCATCATATGATCAAATACTCAGTTTTAATTATTATAACATTTTTATAATACCTATAAAAATTTATGATAGACAAAATGTATGTATCGAAACTTATCATTAAAATTCGGTCGCGTTGATTTTCTAGTTTAGGAGTCCTTTACTCGAATAAGTGATTCCTCAAGGAAGTCCAAGAACATTTCTTTAGCGAGTCACCTCTAACGAGGCGCGTGTGAGACGAATAAATGACCGAACCAAGCACGACAAAACGTCCTCCGCTAAAAATGTAAATCATGCATAAATACTTCGATTGCTGAGGTGAAAATAAAGAGAGAGTTCTTGGCTTCCTTGTTTCAATTCTCTTATCGCTTCAATTAATGCAAATGCATGCGGTCTTCATTGCGCTTTGGGATATTAAAACAGTAGCAGTTTATTCCAAGCACACCTTTTCACACCTTATATATACTTTCTTTTTATTTTACTCTCTTATTCATTTCTCTCTACGCCTCTATAATGTTTCCTTAATAGTTATATTATTTTAAAGAGAATGCACTTTCTCCCCTCTTTTACTATCACTTTATTCTTGCTTTCGAAATTTTCCTGTTGCCTCACAAGTATTCATCAGATAAGTACATCTTTGCAACTGCTGGTATCAAGCTATAATCTGATATTTTATCATGTAATGGAAAAAGTAGACATATTCCTGATAAATTAATTTCTAAATTAGAAAATGCTAGATTTATTTCGTGGTAATACGAAATATTTACCAAAAGGGCTCATTAAAAAGAAACTTTTGAGTTTGGTGCTAATTTCAAGCGTTCGATTTTGATCATTTAATTATTCAAGCACACAAAATATTATTTACAAATTGTCAATATTCCTATTTTTCATCTATCTTTAAAGCATATATTTTATATTATTTCGTCATTTTAAGATTTTCCTTATGTAATAATCATTTTCCTCCGAGTTTTTGAAATACCTCACGTTATCTTTTAGTAGTACAATTTCTTTTTTCGCTTTCAATTTCACTCTTAAAAGTGACTTCCGCATACGTCGTTCAGCACTCTTGGGTATTCCCTCGTAAGGATACTCCCGATCTCAGGTCCGTATCTTTCGATCCTTTTTAATAAAATCAGAAGCCGAAATTGTTAATAACTTTTACTTTCTTACTTCCTTTACTCGACGTAATACACAAGAGTACAAAACTTCATCCTTGTTTTGAGACTTCTCGTCCTTCTCTTATAGACGCACATCTGGTCTCATCTTTTCTCGTATCTTCCTTTTTATTTTCTTCAGTTGCTGCGTAATTTAGTCTTATTAATATTACCGCCGCTGTTCAATAAAAGGGACGATCATCAAATACGCCCATTACACGCATTTAACTCAGCCCTCGATGTTCGGAAACAATAATCACTTTTGAGGTAAGATAACTCATTACTTGTGTGATGCCTATTATCGTAACAGAAAAAAAGGTTACATCTGAACCGAGTCCCTGTTCCTCTTCTCATTTATAGTCATTCTAAAACGTATAAAGGGAGATGACCTCATGAGAAAGGAAAAAAGAACGAATGCGTGAACTATGTTGTGCAACTTCCTTCCACACTTTTGGCATCATAATTCCCATTCGTCCTTTTGCCTTATATGTGCAGAAATACTGCTCTATGTAAATTCGAAGAGGTTTCTGTTTCACTGTTTCCTTTAAAAATTTCCATATACATCAAAATGAGATCCTGATTTGATGACGAAAAATACCCCATTTTATGTATTTAAGCCATAATTGTGCTCTTGGAAGATATGGTAACTTTTGTTATGTTAACATCATGCAAATTAATTTAAAATGATTTATATAAATTTATGCGAATTTCCAAGAGAATTTTATTTCATACTTTGTTCATGTCCTCAGTAACTTAGTTGGATTATTCATTCAAATTCTTACTGTTTTAGAATTATGTAATTGACATTTCGTTTAATTACACCCTTTTTAATTATCCTTAGGAAACAGATGGAACTTCTTGTGAAATTGTTTTTAAGACGTGAGAAATTTGAGTCCTTTTTGCTTGAAGTGAGCGAAATTAAAGCAAACACTAACAGAAAACTAAGCGTTAGTTTGGGTAGTGAATAAGTGTAAAGCCACCTGTATTGATAGAGTTCAATCGTTCTTGATAATTGAGTCAACAAACTACGTCTTAAATGTGATAATTAGTTTGTTTTTTATTTCAAAAAAGTTCTAGTGTGTCATACTGTTTTTTTGTGAATTACATGAGTGAGATTACAGCTAAGAGGGTCAGTAATGTAGAGATCAGGATTCCTTTCCAGATTTCATGTTCAAAACATTTAAAAAGAGAGTAGAAAAAAATTTTTCTTGATTATTTTGCAGTTGGAAATCGAGGAGACGCCATTATAATCTTCATCATATACACTATTTATTATAGATATATCTCCAAATTTATTTGTATACTTTATTTATGAACACAACTTTTAATCGACGTGTATCTCTTTTCTCTCCGTAGATGGATCGCCGTGACGCAGTTCGAATCCGTGTATGCTCGAGACGCCTTCCCTTGTTTCGACGAACCCGCCTTCAAAGCACGCTTCCTAGTCAGCCTCGCGCGCCCACAAATCGGATTCACGCTGTCCAACATGAGGATACGAACCACCGAACTCGTGTGAGTACATAAAAAGGATGGATTGATAACGAAGCAATCTGTTCATGTCGTTGCCAGGACACTATTTATGGCCGACAATGATTTGGCTGTTTGTGCGACGGATCCGTGATCTGACGTTTTCGATCCATCGTTCTCTTTTGGCGTTCTTTTTCTCACCCAATAATTTTATTGCGTTTTCCATAAAAGCCCCAATTATCCAATGAAGAGGTATTATGCAACAATAAAGAAACAGAAGATGCCGAGGAATGATTGTTCCATGATTTCATTTATTCTGGTTACGAGGGCTTTGTTTTCTTTCTATTGCGTCAGAAGCCACGGAAGAGTTGGCAAGGTATGTTCATGACACGACGAAGAAACGGTGCGCTTGTCTCATCAGCGATGAGAACAGTTTCCTTAAGTGGGATGGAGAGAAATAAAAACAAGCATTAAAAAGAAAGGAGCCCGATGAATAATCAGAGATGATGTTTTTGTTTTTCCCTCAAGTTATTTGCACATCACTATCCACTTATTCTCGCTGGACAGCATCCACTCTCTCGCAAACCATTTCGTGATGATAATTTTTATGTTTATAATATTGTTTTTCGTCAAATATAAACTAGTTTAAAATAGAATGTTTTAATATTTAAGACCTATGCAAATAAAAGGGGCCATTTCTAATTAAATTTTATATCTAGCATCTTAAAGCGACAGAATTAACTTACACGTATTTAAACTTATTTAAGGTATAAGACGCTTGCATATTTCCTCCGGTCTTAAATATAAATAATAAATCTCGTAAATTAAACAAGAATGATATCCTATCTTCCACTGATATACAGAATAATTTTACAATATAATAATCCTCAGTTTGTTCATTTAAAAATTTTAAATTACATCTCATTTTCTTTCCTACACCTTTTCCAGACTTATTTTCTCCTTAATCCACTTACATATTCTCTAATCTCCTTAAAAACCTCTCCTTTATACAGAAAATGCTCTAATAATAAAAGACGTCTTTGAATGAGAATCTCATACGTTGGGCCAGAAATCATCAACTTTTTCTATTACGAATGGAATGGAGCTCATCTTTTTCGTTACACATGTCATTTCATATTTATCTATGACGCCTGATTAAACAAGGACACATATGCAGATTCACGATATTTATACCATTTCGAAGTGCGGCGTTACGAATCAAGATCGCGAACAAAGTCGTAAAGATAGTTGCTAGAAATGGCGGCTATAATCTAGTTGCCTTGATGCTTTTCCAAAAGGAAATAAACCATTTTATTGATCAGTTCGATCCAGATGAAACCTTTGGCAATTTATGAATGGAAATTTTACGAGCAGCTATATACTTCTACTTTTACTTCCATGCTCTCCTTTACCAATGATACCACACCATCGATAGTCGTGTCAGAAAACTCTATCCAATCATATTATTAACTTCTACAAAGAGGTAATTTTTGAACAAATAATTCACATAAGAAGGAATTTAAATATCGTTCAGCAAAAATAATACGCTAGTTCATAATACCCACCAAAATAAATTGATTCATAATCTTGATATGAACTTAAACCTTGAAGATTAGAATTTTAGTAATCCATCATTCAAATTTAAATGTTAAAATGGACCAGATTTTTTTAAATGATATTTTTAAAATTTGAAGTAAATCCAGTAAATCAGGACTAATTTTTAAATAATAAAATACCAACAGAGATCGATAATAAATAGAAAATTCAATTGAATTTTTACTTAGTGGAATTTTCTTGTACACGATTACTGATTTCGATTTTCAACTTTTCATTTTTTTTCTTCTTCTCTTCATCTTAATATAGGAGTTGAAATGAACGCAATTTAGTGACCGTAGAATAAATTATATGAAATAATATCAAATGAGATAAATATACGGGTCACATTTGATCACACATATACTTATGTTTTACCTATTCGATCAAAAAGTCTTTCACAAATTGAGGAAAAATAAAGAAAGTGACTAAATGTTGAAATTGCGATGCGGAACGACTACTATATGTGGTCTTGTATATAATGTGTAGATGCTGATATATTATTTATGTACCCTCCTTAGTAAAATTAGATACTTTTAAAATTATTACTTTATTGCAAGCACAAAATTTTTCCGATTCTGCAGCAATGCATTCACAACTTTCATGTATTTTATGAAGCTTCTGTTTAATATTTCGTAGACGGAGAAATTTGCCAAAGGGGAATTTCAATTTATATGAGATTACTAACTGAGACGATGCTCGCATACAGAATATTAGTTATTCAGAGGATTTCAACGATATAATAATCTCACATTTATTAAGAATATATAACAGGAACTATGCTCGTGTCGATGACCCAAAGACAGTATGAGCCAAGAAGAGCGTAACAGGCATCAGGGAAGCGAAACGTATATGGCTTCCAAAGATACCACGCCTCAGGGCCTTAGATAGTTCAAGTTGGGTGAATCTGATGGTGAAAATATTTTCTTATCCTTTATCTTTTAGGTAAACTTGAAACTGAAATTGTTATATCCTTTCAAAAATCTTGGATAGAGGTTGAAATAATTGGAGTTGAGTCTGCACTATGGATAATCCAACTAAAAGTACCACACATAACCGCATAGTCTTTCCTTGTTTAAACATTATCATAGTCTAATCCAATGATATGTAATCAAAAAACTGCAATGTGATTCTATTATAAATTCAAGTAAAATCATGTGCGAATCAATGACCTCCTTTAATCCAACCCCTGCTGATATGTTCCTTATTCAAGGACTATCAATCCACGAATTTTGCATTGAATTGCATTCCAGTTATTTTAATATGCACACTTGAAAGTTACACCTTTTGCCCTCCAATGATTGATTGTTTAGATTTGACTCGATACCACATACTTAGTATTCGTACGATTAAACTTTGATCAAATCTTCATTTTCTAAAATATAGATTTTTGTATGCAAACTGCTATGATGAAAATCTATACTTAAAAATGAAAACTTTACTTTTAGAAGCAATTAAAAAATTTTCAATTCAAACAAATTATTAGCACTTTAGAAAACTTTCAATAGTATAAGTACTTTTAAAAATAATAACTTGCATTGGAGAATACCGTTTTTATTTTTGATTTGATTGAGCAAATCCTTAACTACCTTAATAAATGTTCAAACAATCAATGGAACTACAATTTTCGTAAAAATGTGTTCCACACTGTGTATTTTGTACATGTACCTGCAAAGTTTCATGCTATCTACAGATGTATTGTATTAATATCCATTTCATCAAGAACCTTCTGAGCAAAGGAATAATTTTATAGTAGTCTTTGAGTGATAAATCATTGTTAAAATATTCGCTAAAAGTATGAGAGTGTATGAAATACTTTTTAGTTAAATTCATATGCAAACATCTCTCAAAGAAAAAAAATTATTTCACTAAATGACGGAACCATGACTAAAAATTTAAAGTCGTTAAGTAATTTTTTTCTCTGAAAATATTGAGATAATATTTTTGATAAAAGCACTCTAGAAAACCTAACTTTTTTCTAATACAGCTCAGAGAAAATGAATGAGGAAATCTAACTTTTATTTACCTTACATATAAGTTTGATCTTAACGAAATGATATCTTTGAAGAATTTAATCTCGTCCAAAATTCGGTAACGCGACCTACTTTCTATATTGCGATTTGAAATAGAGAAAAAAAAGCAAGGAAGGAAGCTTTAAGAAAGAACAGCCGCTTTTACGGCAGTGTGTCGTAAGAAAGCTATCTGGATTATCTGGAATGTTCTTTCTTTTAAAGGTATACACACTGGAATTTTATTTATATTGATTATAACTCTGCAATCACACCCTGGCACACGACATAAGGCGGCTTATAGTGAATTATTACAACTGAAAATGTCTCAAAATGAATACGTTATACTCTCGAAAATGTATTTTTAAAATCAATAAACGTAGGCGTCTGATATTTCAATACAACAATAATTAAAAATATTATGTATATAAATATGATATGAAAAGAAATGGTAACAACATAAATAATTGAAATGATTCCACAGGAAGAACGGACCTCCGCAGTGGGAATGGGATCATTATGAACCCTCACCGCCGATGTCCACTTATTTGTTAGCATTCCTCGTGTCCCCGGATAAGAAGTCCATGGAGAGGACAAACTTCCCGATGAATGGGAACGCTTTGGAGTAAGCATTTCTCTTTTCTATAGTCATTAAAATTTCCTTCGTGAATTCAGCCTCTCATATTACATAGCACTTGCTATAGATTTGCTTAGTTTCTACTATTCAAAGAGTTTGAAGACATATAAAAGTAATCACTGTCGTTTAAGAAAATTCGTTTACATTATCATTTCTTTGAATAAATTAACGTGAGATGTACGCTATTGCATTTCTCTTCCATAGTTTTTCCTAAATTTTTAATTTTTTCTAAATTAATTTGTCTGTCACAAGACCAGAATCTCATGGGAAGCTAAATCTTCAAGAATCATGCAAGGAAATTTAATTTTATTTAAGAATGAATGAATTTATTAAAATTGCAGATTTGTACTAAATGCCAAAAATAAAATAAATTAATTGAGGTTTTACGCTGAATTCGTGAAAATCTTTAATCTGTGCTATTATTATCATTAAAATTCCTTTCGATCCTATTTATGGGAACATTATAATAGTTTGTATTCTCTTCGCAAAACAGGCGTAATAATATCCGGAAAGGGGAGAATATTTCCTTTGCTATTTGGGCTCGTCCCGGATTCGGCAACTCGTCCGACTATGCTCTGAAATTAGGGAAAAGTGTACTCGAGTATTACGAGAATTACTTTGGAGTGGAATATCCCATGACGAAGATGGATATGGTGGCTGTGCCAGATTTTGGAGCTGGTGCCATGGAAAACTGGGGTCTTATTACTTACAGGTACATGAAGTAATGTTTGAGCCATAAAATATGCTTATGTTAGAGTGATTAACAATGTATTTCTAAGTAAAACATATGAATTGTTATGGGTGTGAAAGATTTTCATGTGCGCACATTTTTCGATTCGAATAGAGAGTCAGTCCTACTGTACGACCCAGTGAAAGACAGCACTTCCCACAAAGTCGAAGTGGCATTGACTGTGGCACACGAATTAGCCCATCAATGGTTCGGTAATTTAGTGACGATGAAATGGTGGAACGATCTTTGGCTGAACGAAGGATTTGCAACATACGTAGAGTACATCGGCACGAATCATGTGAGTCATATATTATCATTATATGTTTTAAATACAGCAATAAACAAATTTGGTAGTATCTAAATATATTATCACTCACTTATGTGTACATATATTCCGTCAATTACAATCAATAATTTCATGTAATGACAGTTATACTGATAATAAAATAAGGTCTGATCGTTATACTCATATAGTACGAGTATATTTCAATTTTGTTTGCTTGGCATTAGATTCCATGTTTGAGTATTGATTGTAAGATAAATTAAATAATACACATTTATTCAAATCTAAGAAGATCAATCTTGCTTATCATCTACCCGTTGACCAACTTGGAGATTAAATGAAGACTTTAGATCAATAAAATTATTTATAAACTTTCCACGTAATAAATTAAATTTCAGATTGAAATACCTAGTAATTTACAAGAAATTTGTTTGATTTTTAACTGAAGGTTGAACCTGACTGGAAAATGCTTGATAGGTTTGTGACCGAAGAACTCCAGATCACTTTATCTCAAGACAGCCTCCGATCCACACATGCTGTATCTCCAGGGAAAGCGAGCACTGCAGATGCAGCTGCAATTGCTGAGCTCTTTGACTCTGTCTCTTATGGAAAAGGTAATTAAGCACGATACAATTCTTGTTACTATTTAAAATTACAAATTTAAATGAAATAGTTCATTCTGAGCTTTAAAATGTATAAAATTATATCAATTAGTTTAATAAACGTGTAAGCCGATTTCCTATTATTAAGATTGTTCCCGGATCTAATCCAGCAGATTTATTCTTTTCCCTAACTAATTATATTTATCAAAAACCATTATTCTCTTAAATTTTTATTTTATTCGTAAAAAAGGGAAAAATTTACAATCGATATAAAATTAGAACAGATAATTAGAGGAGAATAATATAAATTCGGACGGAATATCTCATGCCAGTACCTTTTATTGGGATTTTTTCCTTTCGTTCCCGTTGGTTCACACATAATTAAAATAATAACCTCTACAATTTATAGGTCAAAATGCGACGAACTCCTTCACTAATTTCAGTTTGTATAGAGAATGACGAAATATTTCATGGTCCACGTAGCCTCATCCTTACGCTTATGCACCAAGCGCGACAAGCAGAACTTGCTTAGAAAAAGTAACTCGATCATACCTCATGAAACAGAGCGGAAGGAGTGCATTGTACCAAGATATAAAAGTACTACTTTTCTATTCATCGCTTTGAACTTTTATCTAAACATGCAAACAGTACTTGAGATCCAAATAAGGCGCATCCTACGTTATAATAGAATTATTTGAGTTTGGAATCCTCCTTATATGTTTTTATCCTTATAATAACTAGATTTATATATGTAATTTTAAATTGATATGAAAATATTTCCTAATTCTAGGATCTTGCCTCGTCAGAATGTTGAATCATACTTTAGGAGAGGAAACCTTCAGAAGGGGCCTAAACAAGTATCTTATGAAATGGTAAGTTAAGAGTGATATTATATAACTGAATACTGAACTGAAGGCTATTGCAATAGTATTTCATTACAGAAAACATAAATGAAACAATAAAAGAGATATTTTCTTGCAACTTCAAAAATATTAAGCATTTAGTTACCATGCTTAGATCTTAGAATCCTTATAATTAAATTCAGTAGAAGGTTATCCTGTTGTAATAAAAATTCCGATGAGTTGTGGTTTATCTATCTTCACACACACATATATATAATTACTAATGTATTCAATTCTTTCAACCGCGTTCCATTTTATTTGTATTTTCCCTTTATGCACTGACAGGTCATACAGCAACGCAGAGCAAGATGATCTGTGGGAATCATTGACTAAGGAAGCGATGAATTCTTCGAATGAATACAGAGTCCTTCCATACGGGTTGTCAGTGAAGGATGTGATGGATACGTGGACTCTTCAGGAGGGATACCCTGTCATCAGTGTCACAAGAAATTACGAAGATGGATCGGCCAGAATATCTCAGGTAAACAGAACATTAATGAATCAATACGGACTAAAAATACTCGTAGTCTATGAATCTACAGGAGACATACTTTGGATTGCAAATTGGAAGTAGAAAATAATATTTGATGAAACTGTTCTTTCGCAAAGATAATTTTAGAATTATAGTTAGTATAAGTGAGGGAAATAGTCAAATTCTATAACGTGAAAGTAAGGATTTTGATCATATAAGTAATGATTATCATTCCTTGAATGCGGTGAAAAAATATAATTACAGATGATTGCAAATATGAACAAAATATGCACTTAAGGTTTCATAAATTTAAGATTATCTTAAGCAAGGAAGGAGACTATTGAGTTCATAAGAACAACAATTATTAAATGATAGTGTGAAGTTCAAATTACTTAAGGATTATATTTGTTAAATATTAAAAGCGTTAAATATCAGTGGTTTATTTAGAATCAGTTCATAATACTTTGCAATTTTCGAAGGCTCTTGATTTGAGATTTTGACTTACTGACTTCCATCGGACGTATTTGGAACATAGGAAAAGGCGAACATAACTATGATTACTAAATATCTAACTGTAGTGTACTTTATAATATTTAGTATTCTTTATACTCTATCAAATTTTGTTATCGTAAAAGAAGTGCTTGACTAATGATAATACGAAAGATTATATAATTAAAGCCTTAATATTGAGTAGAGTCTGAGTGTTTTAATGCCACGTAACACCTGAAACGTTAATCTATCCAAATATCTAAATTTATCGGAACGTTAAATATATCCTCTTAAATAATTTCATTTAACTCTAAAGTATTTTTACGTAACAACCAACATTTAACCAAACGTTTTTCAATTATAAATGAATCAGTGTTAGTACTCCACTTTAAGCTAAAAATAAATATAAGGAGGATATTTCATAAAATATTCCTAATCAACCAGTCATTGTTATAGTATTATATAATGAACCATTCATCTTAAGTATTGCTGCATTTTATTTGGCTGGTGTCGTTTCATTATTACACCGAAGCGTAAACAATGGCAAGTGGCCAAACTCGGTTGTTCTGAAAGAAGCTCTTGTGAGTAATCCTAAAGAGATTAACGTGAGGTTTATTTATAAGCCATTGTGATGGAATAAAGCCAACAAGGTGGTGAATCACCATAATAAGAAATCACATTCAAATCCAGAAACTGCGCGTCAGTGAAATAAAACAATCATTGAACGATGGCAGAATATTGATATTTATAGGCACGCGAATTTTAATTATTCGAATAGATGTTAAAGCAATTTTTCAGCTTTAATTGAATGTTTTCCTTGAGAATCAATAAACAGCTCTGAACATGTACTCATAGGATTCTAATTGTATAAAACAGCTATTTGCTTCTCTAACTATATAATCATTAAATTCGTGAAAACTACAGTTTCAATACTATTAAACTACTATTTTCCCTATCTTAAGAGTGCATGAAAAAGATGTATGCAAGAATTTCTGGAGACTTACTTGAACTGGAAAACTATCGCATGTCATTTCTTCATCATTCATGACATTTCACAATTTATTCTTGCTGTATCTTAAATTTAATATACATTGCGTTTGTTCAAGCGTTTGTTTTTATTACTCAAAATAAAATTCAACTCAATTTCTACGTCAGGTATTGTAAACTTATAAATATTTACCCGGAAATTATAACTATTCCATAGGAAGTTTATTTTATTCTTTGAGATATATTTTTCATAGATATAAATTTGATGCTCTTAACTTGCACAATTTATCCGTGATAGTTATTAAAACGTAAGTAGAAATTCTATTTTATCCAATATTTATTGTGATGTTCTTTCTGTTCTTCCTTACCTTTACCGATTCCTTCCTTTTTCAATTTAAATTTCATTTATATTCTTTTTATTTTCCAAAACTTACTATCTTTAAATTGAATAATACATAGATTAAAGAAACTTTTACTTTATTCTTATGTTTAGTGCAAGTTTTAGTTTAGGTGCAGTGTAATTGCTATGCTGAATAAACTTAATATCTCTATTAAATCTAGGAACAAATTGCTATGTAGCTCTTTCTATACACCATGAATGCATTTCGTATACATGTAGCTAGTGGCAGAGCTCCTATAAAATATTTTTAAGCAATAATAAATTCTTTTGATCCATAATATTACTAGAAAGGCAGTTTTTGCGACTGATGGAAGTTAATGGTCGTAAAAAAGTTACCACATTCGATAGACAGAATTATAGTTTTAGCTCTCCTTTGAATCGGAATAATGTTCCATCATTTACAGGAGCGATTCATTTTGAAATCGGGAGGTTCCAAATCAGATGACGATTCCCATCCTCCGCCTAAAGAGAAGTGGCACGTGCCGATCACTTACACGAGTGCAGAGGAGAGGGCCTTCCACAACACGACGCCAAGGTTCTGGCTTTTGAGCGGAGAAGGGGACAAAGACCTCGCGGCGGGGAGCCTTCCAAAAGCGGACGTATGGGTGCTGTTCAACTTGCAGGAAACAGGTGAGGGATACGCCTTGGCCGGGTATTTCCACTCCTTTATTCCGTACGCATCTACCCACACGTCTTCTAACTTTGCATAAGTGTTTGGCATGCAAGTGTGCAGTGATACTTTACAATTAGAAGGTAATCAGAGGGCATGAATAGTACCATAGGGTGCTGTTGGTGTTCCGAAATCAGTGCAGATCAGTAGACTACAGAGACTAGGTTGTATAATTGGGCATTCAATTTGATATTTTCTGTTATTCACCAATTATAAGGCTTCATTTACTTATGTCAGTTACCAATTACCAGACCATTCTTATCAAATTACCAATACCAATTAAATGTAGAGCTACCACCTGGCCTGGTGCCTATTTGTAGTTCTGATATACAATAAATAAATAAATACCATTCTTCTGCAACAAACTGCAAAATTAGGGAGTTTAAGATCTTAGTAAAATGGATTAATTTCATGGTTTTATATACGATATGACCTGTTATGATAAAAAATTTAATTTAAATGAATAATTATATATTATGTAAGTTATTATTATATGAATAGTTATACACTACAATAATTATTACTACAATTCGGTTAAATATAAAAATACAGTTAATAGCTTTTAAATTGCAAAAATTGAATGTTGCACATGATGTCATCGTTTTCAGAAATATTGTAGGTAAAACGGGAAATAAGTCAATAACTCTGTTAACTTAACTAAATGTATATATTATAATAGTCTGATTCAAAGTTTATTATGGTGATGTTATTTTGGATAGTAGAACTGACAGACAGGTCGACTTCACTGCGAGCTAACTAACAATGCGTTGTGCCTCTTTTACGTTCAAACGTTAGCCAAATGTTACTTTTTCTTTGTTATGTCTGCAGAACCTCTTGGGTTCGATGCCAAAAGCAAATTCCTTTTTTTCCAGTCTCTGTTTACAGTCATTGAAGTCTTAATTTATATTATACCCCCTCCAAGAAGTGCAACACTCTGGTGATTCATTTTTCAGGGTTCTACAGAGTGAATTACGACGAAAGAAACTGGCGATTACTGAGCGAGGCCCTTCTGGGAGAAGGAGGGCCCAAGAGCCCCAACAAGGAATCGGTTTATACCCTGCCCGATGTCTCAAGGGCCCAAATCATAGACGACGCGTTCTCATTGGCGAGGGGTGGGCGCCTGAACTACAGCATAGCCCTCGGCGTTACGAGGTACCTTTCCAAAGAGAAAGAGTTGGTGCCATGGACTGCAGCACTCATCTCATTCAGTTTCCTGGATTCCGTGCTAATACAGACAAGGCACTACGGACTGCTACAGGTGGGTGAAGCCGTACCAATAACGCATATGAAATCCATTTGATCCTTCGATGGTGTACATTAAGAATATCTTGTGAGTGCTTGAATGACGATATGTATTTTAAGCGATTAGAAGTCCAAATTTCATAAGAATTTATTGATTGTTTCCAGGAAAGAGATTTAAGTATATGGTTAAAGTTTAGGAATTGTTTTTTTTTATTTCATAAATGAATTGAGTAATTACCTATTTCAAATAGACACCCCTAAAATGAATGAGTTTACATTCAAAATGAAGCTAAATATACAGTTTAAGCATACGGTATATGAAAAATTTCAATATACGAATAAAGACACGCATTTTTTGCATAAACAGTGAATCAGTATACTTGTTTGTTCGATTTAATTACATTCTTCTACAGCGTTACATGCTCAGGTTGCTGAATCCTGTGTACAAGTCTCTACAGGAGAAGAATGAGCTGACTTCGGTGAGCGAGAAACTTCTTCGTTCGATGACATTGAAGTGGGCTTGTCACCTGGAAAATGTCGATTGCCTCGATAGAGCCAGAAATCTCTTCAAACAATGGATGAATTCTCCGAACCCTGACGAACAAAACCCGTAAGGCCTTTTATAGAAATCGATAAAACAGGAAATACTCAGTAATTCAATCGAGTTTAGCATAGATCTCATTTCCTTCTAATAAATGCAAAAAAAATCATAAAGTTTTCTAATTATGATTACAATCTCATATAATATAGGTACTTTCGTGTTTATTATACATGTTAAATGGAATTATAAAAATATATCTCGGTGCTAATACATTCACAAAATAATTTACTAATCATTTGCTTGATTCATTTACCATTCTTACCATTATGAACAAACGTTATTTATTAACTATTGTAATGAAAACAGATTTAAGTACCTTAAAATATATTTCAATCCTTTATTGTAATTCTTCATGATGAAAAAGCAGTATTTTTCAATTATACTGAGAAGAAATGAAATTTGCATTGGAACAGATATATTACTAATTCTGTAACTTTCTTCATCGTTATTTTGTAATATTTCAGGGTGCCTTTGGATGACCGGAAGAGTGTATATTGCTCAGCAATCAAGAAGGGTACCAAAGATGAGTGGTTCTTCCTGTGGGAAAGGTTCAAGTCTGCCACGAACGATACCTCTGCTGCGGAAGTTATGCTGCCAGGCCTCGCGTGCACCATGGAGCCATGGATTATTACGATGTAACGAATTACGATACTAATGCATACTCTTAATGTCCAACTAACAAATTCAATGAAATGTTTATGCACACTTCAATTATTACCAAATCGTATGTGGGATATTTTTCGTGAATGCTTTGATGCCCATTAGTAAACAAATTCATTTATTTCGAATTCAACTTATCGACTTCCTTTTGGCTCACAAGCCCTGACACATATCTATCATTATATTGCCCTTTTTTAATTACAGCATTCATAACAATGTCTTTCAAAAATAATTATATCGGTTATTTCATCTCACTACATCACATTCTTCTTCACTCTCATTCAACTTAAAATTATTTGAATCAAGATTTATTTTGGTATAAAATATCACAGTTCACAATTAATCTTATTAATTCCCTTTCTTTAACTTTATTTTATGTTTCATATACGTGAAAATGTATCAGTTTGCTTCCTTATTCTTCTGGTAATGAATTATACCCTTTACTGAGACTTAACAGTAGGTCGAGAGAGATATCTATTCTGATATTAATCTTATAATGAAAATGAAATAAAACTATTTCTATTTCCCCAGGTTGATAAGCAACACCTTGGACAGCAAAGAAGAAGATCGAGTCATAAGACTGCAAGACTTTCACATTGTTCTCCGATCTATATCCAGTAATCCAGTTGCATCGAAAATCCTCTTCCAATACATCGCCAATAATTGGGTGGAACTTCACAAAAGGTGAGAAGTTATGTTGAGTAGCGTTGAAACGCTGATTGTTAGCCCAATAGGTTTCTTCTGAATCATCATTTACGTGATAATCATTCATCTAATAAGTTCGGAACACATCTTTTTAATATTATTTTATTTTTATAAAAATATATTCTTTAAATTCTATTAGAAGGAACGCAGAAAAACGTAATTTTTAAAATTAATCTTGGATTTTCAGTGCTTAACTAATACATCTGTCATTGGTATTTTAAATTCATCGTGTACTTTTAATAAAACTTTGCACTTAATAGCATACTAGTATATAATCTGCATTCATAATATTACTTAGATGGTCGGAAAAGTTTCAGATATTTTTCTATTTTTTCAACATGTTTTCCGAAAATTTCTGAAAAATCTTGGGTCGAACCTTTTCAGACCACCCTTCAGACCACAAGGTAGAAAAACTTTCGTAACGATTTCGGACAGTCTATTACTACCAAATCCCAGAAGAAGATAAAACTCATCTTTATAAAATATATCCTTGAAAAACTACTTCATATTTACCAGCAAATGAACTTTAGTAGTAACTGTAAATGAAAAACTGTTTCTTAAGTGGTTTACCTCCTATAAAAATCGATCGCAAATATTACTCGTTGAATGATAGAAATACTTTTTACCCAAAAATTCTCTAACAAGTTAACGGCAAATTTGGAAAATCTACTCAATCATTGTCTATTTCAGGTATGGAGGATCAGATATTCTTCTCGGAGAACTTGTGAAATCAGGCCTATCAGGACTTAACTCACGCCAGGATATTCAAGAGGTAATGAGTTCATTTTCATTGAAAATATTCGACTTAAAAAGTTTCATCTTCTATTTCAATAATATCGCTTTATTGTATTCCGTGAAAAGAGAATTAATGCCGACCAATTTACAGAAAATAACTTGTGAAAAAATAACTAGTGAAAATCACCATTCCATAGAAACGTGACTGAAAATCTTTTGATCTCAGTGAGATTTCAAGTTTTATGATCATCAATAGGTGTCGTTTTAAGTTATTTTGTTGATTATTTATTTATTTAGAGTTACTTAAGAGATTATATTCCTTTGAAAATCCCGCAATTTTTTTAACAAGAATGTTTTCTTTTTAGGTCAAAAATTTCCGTAAAAGAAACGCCAGGAAGTTCCAGTTCGCGAAACAAGCATTGGATCAAGCCCAAGAGAGTCTGGAAGAAAGAGTGGTTTGGATGGAAAGGAACTTAGAAGAGGTGACGACGTGGCTCAAGGGTCAGTTTAGCCCATCTCAGACGACCTAAGGATCGGAATTCAGTGTCTAAATGATGAACTCCTCAATTGGACGCGAGAGTGTCGGAATGTGAAGTAGAATGGGTTCTTTAGGACACTTAGAAGACACTTAGATGACCACAAAAGGACTATCAGTGGCTTCTAAGTGATGCTTAAATAATCATTTGAAATGTAAGCATGTCTCTGATGAAGGTATAAACCGTCCCTGATCTTCTACGGCGTGCGTGCGATTTTACATTTTGTTGCAGTGACTTATATGAACTTTTTATTGTCATTTAAAGTCATCGTTGTGTTTGATTGTGTGCGTTTTTTGTGTGTATGCGAAAACTGCTGCGGTCCACTTAAATTTTCAAAAAGATACTCTTTGGATATGATAACAAGGTGCTATAGTATCTATTGCTCTTTCCAATCCGAACGTTAGTGTCCGTGGTCTTATTCTTAATTGGATCATAAAACAGTCGAATCAATTCTGTAAGATTTTTTCCAGCTTTATAATTGTTAGCTAAAACCGCAATGTCAATACTTCTTAAAGTTCTTAATTTCAATAAAATTAAGGAGGACAACTAAGATCTCTTTCCAATTACAGTCACAAGTTACTATACTTAAAGGGATCAATGTTGATCCATACGAGTAAGAAAGGATTAAAGCTTAAAGATATAATCGATTTAGAAATTTTTTGCGTTTACAGTAATTATACATATTTTTTAAATGTTATTAAATTCATTCATACATATTCAAAAATAAAGAACTCTGACAAGATGCAAATGCTCTATGTACGTTTTGCATTTCTTATCTAATTAACAATCGCTATTTTGATGTCGATGTAAAAAATCTTTTCTGAATGTAACTTATTCATGTTGAAATATACAATTTTTCGAAATCAAATAATACTGTTTACTTTGAGTACGTGATATCTGTCAAAGGAATGGGGACCAAAGAAATTTCTAATCCTTCCCAAAATTCCCGGTGGACGAGCGAAAGCTTTAATAATAAATAAATAATTGATTAGTTAATATTTCAAAACCGCGAAGTCCGGCATTGATGAGAGATTTAAGGAATCTCTCGTTGTTCCTTGCATAACTGAGAACCTTTATTTCTCATCAGATATTTCACTGTTAATGGATGGCTTGGCTATATTTTGTAAAAGAAAACTATCCTCTACCGGCATATATTTGAAAATATCGTTTATAATCCTAAACATTCGGTCCTTTGGATGAAATTTCAAATATAAAAATAATTTTGACATTAACTCTTTCTTACTCCAATCAATCTATTTTGCAATGATAAACAACTGTTTGAAAGAAGATGAAAAAGATGCTGGAAATAATATACGAGTACAAAATATCATCGACCACCAATTACTTTTAGATTAGTATTTTTTATATCAAATTAAGCCTCGTAAATATACTTAATGCAACGCATTTATTTTTCCGAACAGCAAAGTAACTTATCTGAATCGTGTACTGTGTCGTGGTACTGAGTTCAACGAATTGATTTTAATATAAATAAAATATGAAATTTTCAAATAAATCTAAGAGGTTTTTCCTTAATCAAATCCTATATATATTCTAGATTAATTGTTTTTTTGTAAAATGTTTTTATAGGTTATAGTGTATATATTTTTTCATATGTATTATGTATAATAATTATATAAAAAGGAAATAATTATGCAAAGTAAATAAAATGAATAATCAAGTTTAAGTGGACTACATACCTACAGTATCACGTCTTGGTAGGACCCAAAAAACTTACGCCCAACGTGGGGCTCGAACCCACGACCCTGAGATTAAGAGTCTCATGCTCTACCGACTGAGCTAGCCGGGCTTAATTATTAATTAACTGAATAAAACTTAATTAACTGAAATCAATAATATCTCTATATTATAATTATAAATATTTGCATAGTGAGATTAAACTAGCCTTATAAAATCGCAATATTTATATTATTTAAGCAAAATATCTCTGATTTCTTTCAGGTTTACAGATAATCACACAATTTAGGATTAAATTAAAAATATAAACTACAGTAAGACCCCGCTTAACGCTGTTTCAGAATAACGCGGTTTATTGGGGTTCCCCTGAAATGCACACTATATTGATACTTGTTGTATATGTGTGCAAAGGAAACGGCCATGCACCAAACAAAAGCGGTTCAATTTATAGCGACGGTGTATACTGGGCATCTTTTTCAGCGATCTTTTGTTAGTTTATCCAGAATAAAAGTTTCAACTGTAATCTCCGAAGTCGGAGCATACACCCTTCACAAGCCATGTGATTGAGGAAATGGAAAAACGACTTTCCATCTGGATTGATGATGAACTTGAACGTAATATGCCATTAAGTCAATCAATTATAATGGAAAAAGCGAGAAAAATATTTAGCTATATTCAGAATGAAAAAGGCGACACCAGTGAAAATTTTGTCGGTAGTCGAAGGTGGTTCCATCGATTTAAAAATAGAAAAAATCTTCATAACATACAGACTACTGGAGAAGCGGCAAGTGGAGGTACAAAAGCAGCTGCTGCATTTCCAGCGGAATTAAAAGCAATCATTGAACGTGGGAATTATCCTCCTAAATTAGCTTTCAACTTTGATGAAACGGGTCTTTTTTGTAAGAGAATGCCAAAACGTATATTTTTGTTCCGTGAAGAAAAGCGAGCAACAGGATTTAAGGCTGCAAAAGATCGTTTAACACCTTTACTGGGTGGTGACGCTCATGGAACCTTAAATTAAAACCACTGCTTATCTATCACTCCAAAACCCCAAGAGCAATGCAGAGAATTATGAAATCAACTTTACCAGCAATTTGGGAGTACAATAAAAAATCTTGGATCACTTGAAAATTTTCCAGAATTGGTGTACTGATCATTTTTTCCCGTCTGTTAAACGTTACTGCGACTTTAAATAGCTGGAACTGAAAACTTTACTTTTTATAGATAATGCACTAAGCTATCCAACGCATTTGTCCGAATTAACAACATGCATTCCAGTAGAAGTGTTTTTTCTGCCGCCAAATACAACTTCGTTGATCCAACAAATGGATCTAGGAGTAATATCAAATTTTAAAGCTTATTTTCTCCGGCGGACATTTTGACGACTGATTGATAAAACTTCTATACTTAATGTACTAAAAATAACTTAACAATAAATGTTAAAAAACATGTAAAACAAAAAAAAAACTGATAAATTTTCTTATGTTCTGTTATTTTCACCGATCCCCATTATATACATATGAATGTACGTGATAAGCTGCCCCGTTTAACGCTGTTTAGTTTAGCGCTCGAAGTTATTTGAACGTAACCCCCGCGTTAAGCGGGGTCTTACTGTATTATGTTAAACAAATAGTTATTATAACAATCAATACATAAAAGTCATAAGGCAAAATTAATACAATTATTTATGTATTTTATATTTAAGTTGTTAGTATTTTATCCATACCCCAATAGATTTCAATAGTTCATATGTCTAAATAAAAAAGTATTTAGACACGAAAATTGTTTAAATATAGCAATATAGAAAATGTAGGTATTTTTCGTTCTTCGTATCGATTCTCTATAAAGTGGTTGTCAGGGTACAAACGATATGTATACGTATCTTATGATTGAGAACGATTTTCACAGTTATTCGTTTCAAAGCATTTTAATTCACCTTGATGGCTATCTCAAATCATTCATCAGATAGAAGAGACACATTTTGTTTGTAATATAGATAGAGGCTTCCAAAATATAGAGAATAAGCAACCCTTACTCCCAATAATATTTACGATGAAGTGAAACTTCATTCTTTCAAAATGAATGATATTACTTTCCAATTCCGTCGAAGGAAGATATTTTGGGATTTCTCCATTATATTTATATCTCAACAAAGTTTAGATGAAATACCATAAAACATTATCTTTAATTCAAGCTTGCACCTCGCATTATACTTGTATTGAACTGACGCATGACGTAGATCTCCGTGTATTTGGATATTTCACTCGATTCTCAAAGTAGATTCCGCGACGTGAGCATCGAAGCGAATTAATCAAAGGCTTTGTGAATCCCTTCTGAGAATCCATGAGATGTTTGATGTAGGAACGAGTTTGAGCTAAATTCACGTGTGTGCCTTTGGATGGATACAGCCTCTTGAAGCACCAGAGGATGATAACGAATTTGTATCGAATTTCTCTTTAATGCTCCTTAAGACAAATCCATTTAATAAACGATCTCAGGAGAATGCCTCTTGCCCTGAGGACTCGTTGCTGTGATCCCCAGAAGTAATTTGGGGATGAAGGTTTCGCACTGCAAAGTTTTGGAAATCATGTTTCCTTCTTGAATGTAACTCCTCAAGAAGATAGTGACTAAATTCTCACTTTGATCTCCTTTCGCAATAATTCACTTGAAAGCTAACTTTATTCAGTGGATTCAATTAGCGCAATTGATTACGCGAAGAACAAAACCACAACGAAGAAGAAATTTTGTGATGTTATGAAAATTTCATTTTTGATCCATCGAAAGCTCAAATCCTTTCCTTAAAATTACAATTTTTGAGAGAATATTCATATTACTATCAAAATCTATTTTTTATTATAAATTTTCTTTAATTGATTAAAAATTGAAATATTTTCTCCCGCCTTGGAAAAGGAGGAAGTGATACGAAAAAGGATTTGCCTTTTTCGTATCACTTAAGTTCTGTAAGATGAAAACAACAACTGATCTTTTCAATAACAATTAAATATCAACCGAAATTTACGAAGCAATAAACGAAAACCAGCGAAATGACTTTCAATTGACTGTAAAATTCGCTTTACAAAACTTTTGTTTCCCTTAATTTACAATTTTCACTCTCTCGTCATTATGTTAGAACATGATGGATAAATGTATTCTAATCAGTTATTGTAGGTATTTAAATAGATAACCTGTTTGGGTTAGTTCACTCTGAAATTCTACAAAACATCATATCCCCTTTTTTGCATTCTATACAAAAGACACTCTTTCTTTCTTGAAATGAGAATGATTTTTGATACATTCTCGAATGAAACTTTAGAGCTTACTACGAAACCATTGATGAAATTAACGTATTTTTACGGACTTTATAATGTCGCCATTCTTTGATTTCTTTCACCATATCTTTCTTATTTACGTTTCATTAAAGCTCTTATAATGTTTGGCTCAGCAACTGCCCTTTCAATCAACTCTAAATACAGTATAAAGACTTAATTTTATTCAAAAAAACCACTTACTTGACATATAAGTAAGTATTTGTAGATTATAAAGAAACTAAAACATCTTGTACAATTTCCAAAGTACTGCGAAATAAAATATAATTATATTCATCATGAAAGGCAATTTTAACAAAAAAGAGAAAAAGGAATCTCGCTTCAGTTTATCCTATAGAATCTATTCAAGTAGGTCAGACTAGAGTGACCTACTAAAGTAATCGATGTACCTATTGTGCTAGTTCGTAGATTGGCTGTACCACTAAAAAGGGGCGCTTTACTCGAAAAGAAGACTTATCTGTGACGCTATATTACCTCTCAATTAGGTTCAAGAAACTTTTGAAAATTACACTAAAAGTTATTAGATACTTAAAAAGTAACCTAATATTAAAAATTTTGGAAAGTAAGAGAAAATTGTGACAAATGGATGAATGGCAAGCACAATACTGTTCACGGCATTAATAGGAACTGATAGCACTGATGGATGAAATAGTGAGAGGATTTTTTAAGTCCCTGCTTGGAATATCAAATATAAATATTTATATTTACAGGAATGAATAAAATACATTTGAGCAACTATATTCATTCCGGGATCTTAGGGTACCTACAAATATATATTCCTATCTCTAAAAAAAAAAAAACGATTCGTTATCAAAGATCAAATAATTTTATACTTTTCATTGAAACCTTAAGTCGTTTAAGATTTACATTATTTTATAATGAGATTTAAAGTATATTATTTACTTTGAACCGCATGCTGGATGAAGTTCATTCTAAGTATGAAAATAAAAGCCCTAAACTTTAAAAAAGCTTACAAGGTGAATGAATGCAAATATTTAGCACAGTTTTGACAGAGTTATATCCCTCGTCCATGTAGAATTAAATGGTATTGCAAAAAGAATGCCATCAAAGAAGGAAGATGAAATATTTAAATCGCTCTAGGTATATCCTATTACTAGCACTAATTCAAAGATATTTCAATTTTAATTCCTTTCGTAAATAGCGACCTCGTCTGGGTACTTAAATTATTGTGTGCAGCCCCAATCAACCCATCGACGGTAGCCTTTAAGTTCGCAATTTGAAATGAAAATATTCAAATCGGTTGCAGCCACTTCAACGACCGAGGACGAACGAATGACACTGCGCAGCCCTCGAAGGCAGGAAGACGCGGCTTACGGACGAGGGCAATGGAAAGAGGGGCATATCTGCGGGACAATTCGTAACAACGCCAACGAGGAGTGGGAAGCGGGTGATGTTGGACCATTATCCCATCAACGGTAGATAGGGCGGGGTGAACCAGAAGACCATGCGGAGATGTGTTAGGCGATGACACTCGTAAGGGGAGCACCCAATTTGCAAGGTGTGGAAATGGGTATTTGATGGCGGGGGAAGCTCCCGACGTCAATGAGAGAGGGAGCAGCATCCTCTCCACGGAGACACCCCTATTGGAAGGGGAGAGAAGACAGCGAGTGTGCACAGTGTAAGCTGCATCTCCTGTCTGGAGTGGATGTGATAAGTGATTATCTGGTTTCTAAGGTGATTCAGGTCGTGATACTTAGTGAAGTGGTTTGCTGTAAGATTATTCAAGATACGGAGAAAACGAGAGAAAGTACAAGGTAAATAGATGAAATTTTAGAAGTGAAAAGTGTATCTTGCTGTTATTCGGGATTCGTCTAATTCTCTTAAGGTTCACATCGAAGTGAAAGCATTTGATTACGAATTAAGAATCGTTTAATATTCGATATCATTTCATTTAGTTTATATTAATAAGAAAAATTGAAGTATTCTTTCCAAGTATCTACAAATAATTAACGGATTTAATATGCACATTTTATCCTCATATTAATAAAATGTTAACATGTTTCTTTATTAAGTTCAGTAAATAATTTTTGTTACTCTTTTTGATCGTTCGGCTCTTCAAAAATATACATACATGTATGAAAGAATTGCATTCTCCGTAGACGGCATTTACTAAATGAATATGGCAGCATTCAAGAAATACAAGAATTTCTCTTATCATTTCCTCTATTAAAGATAATTTCAGACCATAATTGACGAGAAATATTTCTGTATCATCCGATATTATATATATTTAATTATATAACTAGATATATGAATCAGCGGTGTTGCTGTAAATGTTGTCATCCAGAGCATTATGAATTATTTTTCTGATTCTTCTTCTCGATTCACCCAGAGTTTAATTGGTAGAAAATGAGACTTTAAAGTTTTAATCATTTTATTGTAAATTATTCACCAAAAATACATTATTCATAAAACTCTTGAGTATTATAAAATTTACCGGCATTAAATTGTTTTTAATGTTGCTCATGCAATTTCAACTCGAGTTCATCGAACTCGGGGAGTTTTAGTTTTTCTTAAACATTACACTCACTGACTTAACTATCCAGTGAAAAATATCATTAAATACAGATATTAAATGGTATCTAATTCGTCAATGATGAAGACCTACTTGTTTGCACGCAAGACAAATCGATTCCTGTTGTCATTACACTTGGATCCTCATCCGATGCTGATTTAACTTTTTTCCTGATGCAGAACGAAGGAATAACTTTCGCACAAGGTGCTGTAACTTTCTTTAGTTTAAGCGACCATAGTTGTCTCGTACTAGGATTTCCTATTACGTAGAAGAGGAATAGAACGAAACCTTGGAGGGTTGCGGTGGCACAGAATAGGTACGAAAACACTTCCAAACGCCATACCTTCGCAAAGAGACCGAAAAACCAACTCAAACCCAAAAGAAAGAACAATAAGACAGCAAGACGAAAATGACGGATGTCCATCTTCCACTTTTCATTCTGGTTACTATTTGAGGAATTTTTGTTGGATACTCCATTACTGATCATTGATAAACCATTTGGTGATGAATTATGCGTGAATGATCCATTCAGCTGAGGAACTGTAGTCCTAGAAAACCTAGATGTGTCGAGAATGCTTTTGACGATGAGAATAAAAATGCATAGATTAGTTGCCATAACCAGAGTTACCGGAAGGACAACTCCTAAGTTTAAGGAGAGTCCGGTGGGATAGCAGAAGGATGAATCTTCCTTGAATTCTTCTGAGTAGTCCATAGAAGAAAGGTCAATGCCATATGGATAAGGGTCAGCAGCAAGGATCGCAACAATCGGAACGAGAGGAAACCCCCAGGCAAAGAGAGACGCTTTCAGAAGAAAATGCGGTGGTCTTTGTTTATCAAGAACACGTACAAAACGAATGTACTGTAGCCCAGCAGATACTAGCATCCAACAAAAAGTAGAGATAACTGAATAATGAAGAGCACATCCTAAGAATAAACACCATTCTACCGCTACTTCAGGAAATTCGGATATATTAACAGCCAAAAAGCACATCATCTCCATTCCGATGGCTGCCGTCAGCTGAAGAAGGATTTTCGAACCCAGGCGGTAACGCCAACGTGGAAAAACTAACGCAGTTGCTACGATACCAAGAACGCCCATTAATGAGAGTATACATCCTACAATACTAATAATGTCCAAAACGAAGGAAGATACTGAGGTTACTTCTCCTGGCGAGTGAGAAACAAGAGGAAGGAGGAGTTCGGCGAAATGAGTTAAGTGAGTGCATACGCAGACGTCCATACCAGTGGATATAGTTCCAGCAAAAAAGCATCCATCGCTAGCCCAACCACCTCCCCAAGAACTTGCAGAGAAGTCCCAGTGTGCACATTGACGAGCTAAACCCTCACTTACAGGACGAAGAGGTCGGAACAATATGGGAACAGGAGCAGGAAGATCAGGACCTAATCCAGTGGTCCAAACGTTGATCACTCTGCTGTTGACCTGTTCGCCATAAATTTCATCGTCTTCATCATCATCATCCTCGTCATCCTCATCTTGATTGTGCTCATCATTGTCTTCGTCGGAATCTAATGACACTATATTGCCGCCTTCTGCAGATCGGAAGGGAAGATCGCTATAGAAAAGAGTAGTGACCACTCTAGTGGAGGAAGATGTGCTTCCATTCTCGAAGGTTAAGAGATCTCCTCCAGGAAGCATCTCAATTGGCAGTAAAACGGCTACCTCTGGCTGTAGATCGAAAAGAGATTCCAATGGCTGTTCAGATGTTAGCGGTAGAAGAGAATACCTGTTGAAACCGGAATGATCGTCTTCTGAATCGTCGGATTCGCTTTTGTGACCTAGAGCATAATGAGTGTCAGCAGATCTACGTACGAGAGCAACCCCAGTGACATTATTACCGGTGCTGACGTCTGAAACTTGGACTGCTACCTGTGAAGTGATGGCAGCGTAAACTCCTTCTATTCGATTGTATCCATCAAAACCTAAATGAGTCTTATCTTTCACAGTTTCACTTCCATCGCTCAGGATCATTTTTCCGAATATGTCATCTATTGCGTCCAATAGAACATTCGTGGAATTAAGAAGACGCTGAGAAAGAGCTACATTTTCATGCTTTGCTCTCATCACATGATCAACAATACTTGTCACCACTCCTAGATCAGTATCTGCTCTCAGTGTCTCAGGTGAAGCAGCTACACCTCTCATCGTCATCGCTAAAAAGTGAATATCTGCGGAAGAAAGTGCAGAAATATTGGAACTCAATTCGGATGCTTTTCTCACCGTGTAACGTGCTCTTCTTCCCGACCGAGCACTTATCATCAGAGAATGAAGCTCTGAAGTTAGTTTGGGTGGAGATTCTTGAGTGCATATTCCAGAGGGCTGATCCCATATTCCGCCAAACATATAGTCTCCGCGACATGTTCGTATCACAGGAACAGTTCCATTTGGCGCTTGAAGACATATCTCCCTAGAAACGGCTGAGTATCCTAGAGGGCAAGAATCCCAATGCAGCTCCGTTACTCCTGTAGATGTTCTTATCCTACTGAAGGACTGGACGCAGCCATGGGTACTACGGAGCCAAAGAAATTCGTATCTTCCTTCCGAATCCCTAATTGTCCTTGAAACCAAAGCCATGAGGCGCAAGTATGTCGTGTGCTCTAAAATAGATTCGCTCGTTGTATCACCATCTCTTACTGGAGTTCTTATGGAGACGTGCATAAGAAGACAAAGATTACCATCGATAACTGACAAGATCCTTACGGGTCTAATGGAGCCAAGACTAAGTCCCATGCGGCGTCTCAAATCTACTGCCACTTCATAATGTTTGCTGCCGAAAGTCGGTTCACAGTCTCGAACTCCTATATCTCCGGAGCAAACGCCAACAGCCTCCAAAGCAAGCGAGAAAATAAATTTTCCTTTTTCTCTTTCTGAATTCCAAACTCTATCGGTTACAATAGGACGTAAACTGACAACGCGACGAGCCTCACACCAATATCTCGCCAGCTCTCCTGGCTCAGTAGGAAGGACGAAAATCGTTTTATGGAGTTCTCTCGTATCCAATCCCGGATGCGCTTCTGGTGTTAATCCTCTCAGATTGTATAGAGACCATCTACCGTCACGGACTGGTGGACCAAGTTCCAGTCTTTTAGCATGACCAAAGTTACCATCCGAGAAGCAAGCAACAGGCACAAAGCCTCCATATTTCCATAGACCCTCACCAGAATATACGCTCAAGAGAAGGCGACCACTTGGAGGGTGTAGACGGAGAGTCATTCTAGCACGCGGAGGATGAGGAGCTGGTCTTTCACATACAACGCAACGAATAGACAATGTTTGCCTACATGGAACGAGTTCCCAACGCCCATCTCCACGAACAACACCAACTTCTCCTTCTATAAAGTTGGTTTCTGGATGCCAGTTAAGAAAAACATCAGCTATATCTTCTTCCTCTATTCCATCTCCGCTCCATATATACTTATTTCCTTTTCTAAAGAGACCCATCAAGCATTGATCATCAGGACTGAGTCCATTCTTCTTTGCCATTTCCACGAACAATTCATTTACATGAGACGACGATAGCCGCATTAGAGTGTCTCCGGTAGCAGAGCATCTATCAGCGGGAGACGCAGAAGACTCCATCCCAGCTCCATCCACATCTGTAATGATCTTAAAGCACCGATGCTGTTCACCCTGATAGAGGGACGTCATATATCCCTCAGGGCATGATAAACGGGTTAGAAGAGGGTACTGTATGCTTGGGGGTACGAAAACACACGCTGCTGGTCGTCTACTAAAACAAGATTCCATTCGGAGGGATGGGTTACCAACTCTGGGTATTTCCATCGTCAGACATTGTTTCTCTGGAGCTAATGACGGCTCTCCAGGTGCCCATGGAACGGTGGTGTTGGATAACTCTTCCCACAGAACTCCCATCCTTCGAAAATCTCCTGGAAGCTTTCTAACTATGGGTGTAAGTGCCTTGTTTCTTCTTCCATCCAACCAAACAGATTTCGTCAGCGGAAGTACTGCATTGCCCTGTTTAGCGGCCTTCCTTATATCGCTTGACCACAGCTGGTATCGGAGATATTCGATGGTTACACTAAAACTTCTCTGATCGAGATCCAAAATGCTCTTGGAAGTTCCTGACAGGAAGCATGTACTGATGGCTCTATCCCATGTTCCGGAGGCCGCTAGATGAGCACACACCGAAACTTCGCTCAGGTTCCTAAAAGGTGGCGGGCACTTATCGATTTCTTCATAAGTTGGTTGAAGATGGTCGCAAATGGGAGGAATAAAGGGTTCCCAATGGGCAGTCGATCCGTCTGACACGCATGTGCGAGTAATGAGTCTATGGTCTTCCGACAGACAGAGAGGACTCGAAGACACCTTCGTGGATTGTCCGGGATAGATTTTTGTTTCAGGCCAGATGACATCATCGCCTCTCTCTTCGTGACAAACTAATAGATTTATGTGTGGCTGCACTTCGGACAGATGTAGAAGTAGCACGATAGATGCCAGAAGAACCGAACTGTAACCTTGAATTAAAAAATACCCAATTAGAATTTTTCTTTCTGAAAATACTTTCGAAAATTTTTAGACTTTCATTTGAAATGCAAAATTATACTATCGCGATAGTTTCAATGGATGATAACTTATTTAGATCTTCTATAAAAATATAATCAAATATTTCAATGATTTCGGACAGTACTTACAGAAGTATACTGTGTTGTACAGCATCAATAATAGTAATGTGAATAAAAAATTACCACTATTCAAAACATAAAAAATTAATATAAATTAAAGATTATCTCTTTTAATTAATACTACTGTCCATATAGACGACTACATTTTATGCTTTTACGTATATAAACATATATTTCGTTCTATATTTTGTGTAATGGAAGCAAACGAGGACGACTTATATTTTATTAACTTACATTATTTTAAAAATAAAAGAATGATTATTTTCTGGAAGAATAAAATAACGTTAGTATTCATATTCAAACTCATAACGAATCAATTTTCATACGATAGGAAAAGTCTCTCTTTAATAATCAACCAAAATGAAACAGTAGAGTATTGGTCATGACTGACGCAAAAACACTTTCATTTACAGCAATACAAACTCTTATTTATTGTGCGTTGAGAAAAACATTTATTACGTGTAACATATAATGTGTTATAATTGAAATTGCATAATAAGGTATAGAAGTGAGTAACTTTTTATTCAGCAATACAAAAAAGAGTGAAGAATTTTTGATTGAAATATCTGTACCTTTGTAATGCGTCTCTATAAGAGTAAGTAATATTTTGCTAATTTCTGTAAATTGATCATTATATTTATTCTGTATTAACAGTATACATTTCATAATAGGTCATATCACGATATACACATCATTTCTCTATCTTGAGAGTAACTTCCATTGGTTATACATTCTCGGCGATAACTAATTTGGAGTTATAGAAAAGACATAGAGGATATCAGTAACCCAAAATTTCATTATTTCATTCATGAAGATATTTTTTATAAATACAATCATCACTCCAATGATTTCATCGATTACCTCATTTAAATTAATGTGACAATTAAGTTTCTCGTGATCGAACGAAACGTGAAATCGACTAATCTAATTTTTATGAATGACTCAAAATAGTGGATATCGATGGAGCATATTCGAGTAGATCACTCACCTGGTCTTTTTAAGTAAATCCTTTGTCGTTTTTTCCTTTGAATTCCTTGTATTTTGTGCGATTGTTCAAACGAGATATGAAGCATCGAAACTGGTCCGCCTGTCCACTGAAAACACGTCCTATCGACAAAGCCTTTCCGCTTCCCTCAACTGCCTGATACTTGATCGGCCGCATCACTAAGCAACGAAATGCCGCTTTACGCTGTGTCCCTGCTCATTAGTCGTTGGGAAATGAGCGTGTGAGTTCTCAGAATGGCAAACAGAAAGGAAGATACGAAGAGAACGTCATGTAATGTTTGCCGTCGCCTGAGAACGAGCGAATATATTACGAAAATCAGAAGGGGAGAGGTGCCAGAGATAAGACGCTGTCCTCCACAGCTTCCTAAAACTTATGCTCCAAATAATGGAGATCAAATACCTAAGAATTACCTGAATTGTGAAGTATTTCATTTTCGTGATCTAAATCCCTTTACTCTGTATGTTTAAGAATGAAAATAATTCTTATCGATAGTCAAATTAGAATGTTGGGAAAATTCCTTTCTCTCGATATATCGTTTTAGATCACAACAAATTTAACGATTCACTAAATACTTTCACAGACTTTCTATCTTAATCCGATTATCCTTTCTTACTTAGATGTTGCTGAAAATTTAATTCAATGCAATATATGACATCAAATTTTTACCCAATTTACTTTAAGAAACACCGTTACACCTAACCCGAAAGAAATTAAATTAAATTTCTGTATTTTTCAAAACATGTTAAAAATTTATGCTGATAACTCAACTGCATAAATAATATTGTTGTATTGTATTAATGTAATATTGTTATTTTAACTCATACCAATTTGGCTGTGTATGTATCATCTCTCAAAAGAAAAACCTTAACTTTTAATCCTACGAAATAAAAAGGAATACTTTTTCGTTCTGAAATATTCCATTAAAAGAGTTTGATATGTGTCAGGAGAGAAATGTTCGAGTATTGCGTATTATATTCGGAGTTTCTTCGAATAACATAGTTGTGCATGCTAACATTAATAATTGTTATGTATGTAGTCACATCCATTAGAATGTTTGTGCTAACAGTTACTAATATATGTTGATACGGAATGTATGATATCTGGAAAATGAAACTCTAACAAAATGGTAACAGAATAATTTTCTTTAGTCGATCCGCATTTCATCATGTTTAGTGTTGATGTATCGTTCTATCTTTGCAGAGTAAACTGAAGCAGAAGAAGGCAGGGGACCATGGAGGGCCTTCATCTCAAGAGGTTGGCCATCCTGTTTGCACTATGCCTAACTGCCGTCCAATCTCGGTGAGGGATTATTCAAGAAATATCCATACGTTACATAGTCTCCTGCTTTTTTAAGAGTAGCATTAACTCGAATGAGATCTAAGAACATATAATGTTGCCCTTAAACATCGTATACATTTTACAAATGATTTCAACACCATTGCTACTGGCTCCAGGAATATTATTTCGAAGCCATCATAGTTAAGGGAATTCTTACGAAATATCTTACATGTAATCTACAAGAAGTTATTACTATGTAACTTATTGTTTCTTAAGGAGTATTTTTTTTCATAGATAATGAAATCAAACGCACTCTTTTTTATGTTTCTTTTGATGGACATGAAGCTATTTCAATATTCTACTTTTCAATTTTTTTCGAGAGTAATATTGTCTCTTTCGTATTCATTACCATTGGAGCCAAAGTTAATGCGATGAATTAGAAGAAATCCTTACATTTTGATCTATCTAAATACGCGTGATTAAAAGCATTTCAGGTGCTCGATAAATGAAAGTTGCACTTTCAATGGTTTTCCACTCTCAACGCAATAATACCTCGATCGTATATCAATGTCAACTGACGCGATAAAGTTGAACGAGCGATTTACGCGTCTGAGGCCGAAAAGTCACTTGATTAAGGCCATAAATGACGGAACATTTTAGGAGATTTATGAATATTTAGCAAAGAAACGTAAGAGACGCAAGTTTCCAGTTGTCATTCAGTTGTTGCGGCTTTTTAAGAAAGTTGATATTATTATCTTCACGCAATCTGAGGTTGTTTTGAGCCAAAGTGCACGTGCGATTTTTAAATTGAGGAATGTTTTCATCCTATAACTGTGTTATGCAAATAAACCGTTAGAAGTTGCAAAAAAGCATCAATATAACGCCTAAATAATCAAAGAGATACTGAAACATAAAGATAATGAAAAAATAGCGAAAAAATGAGGAACGAAAACACTCGCACTAACAATGATTCTAATGCAATAAAAAATAAAGTATGAGAGGAATTTTGGAAGAAAGTAAGTGACTGATAATATGATCAATACATCCATTATATTACCATTTAGTCTTAAAATTGTTCATATTTCAACAATTAATAACGGCCTTCAATAGAGATAAATTATTAATTTACATTAAATTCTAAGTTGACTAGTAATAAAGCTCGGTCTTTTAAGTGATAGTTCATTTTCGGGTCAGAATAAGTAATTTATGATTCTGAGATCAAAACCATTCATCATTGAAAGAAATATCAGGGTTATATTTAAGGATGAATATATTACTGGGAATCGATATCTTGGAACAGTAAAAACTAAATCATATTTTCAAACGATGAAATATTATTTCGCAATTCTTTTCGACAACGAATTTATGACGCACTCGTTCTTAGGAATTGAAATAAAAAGAAAAGAACTGCATAATTTCGACTCTATTTCTTGGACCTAAAAGAAAAATTTTCAGTATAAATTCTTTCTTGATAAATGGAATGTAATATTTATAATAAAATAATATCTTTTAACTTTTATTGGTCATTTAAAATTTAAATATAGGCATGTATGTTTGTGCATGAATATTGTTAGCAAATCAGAACGAAAACGCTGCATTCCAGAATCATTTTTCATTCCAGACTACTACAGTGATATGTATATATATGAATTTATATTCCAGTAATTGATTGCTGATTGCTGAAGAAGTTAATCTTATATTTATCTATGGTAATGATAATGAATAAAATATTTTTTTCAATTCATACATCTTCTAATCCCAAAATATGTAAATCCAAATCCATATCACTATACAGTGTCAAGTTTTTCAGATTTAAATAACCTTTATATAAAATTTCTTTTACTCTCTGAGTAAGTTAATAATTAATGTTCTTCTTGAGAATATGAATCATTTATGATCGTTATTACACTGGAGCTGCAGAGGGAAGCAATAGTTACTCCCCAATATCAGTTTTATCTTTTCCCATATTCTAAGACGCTGCAATAGTATTATGTTTTGGCAAGAGATGGAGATGGAGTTGGCTTTAGTTCTCCCACTGTTCGAGAAATACTTCCTTCGTCTTTGTAGATTAAGCATCTAGCTGGAAGTATTTCATTATACATAAAAATATTATTTTAAAAAAGAATCCATCAAAAAATCGTCAATCATAATTCAAAGGTGTAAAATAAAATTGATATATTCTATACTCTATGTATAATTAATCAATATACTATACTATTTTAAATAGATAATGAACCATATGTTTATTAATTAAAGAGTTCACATTTTTAAGTAAATAATTGAAAATTATTTACAATTTCTAGGACCATTGATAAATTTAAAACAATTCCTTATGAACAAACATTAAACGTTAAGAACTATAAAAGATTCAAAATTTATATATATATATTAACTGCAACTATTGAGTGACATTTAAAATAACAGCAAATCATCTCAAATTCATTTGCTTGTAAAAAAAAGAAATTCAAAGGATGAAAATCTCTCCTCTTTTTGATTTATCAGCACATTAAATCACGTCAGTTAAATGTCTAATTTCGATATATATAATCAGATCGTTATTATCACTTGGAGAAAGAAAAAGATTCCTTCATCCATGATTCAGAAATAAATTAATCGATCAGCAGATGGACTATCGTCCAGTTCGTAACACAATTAGAACAATTATATTTATAATTCCGCAGAAAATTCCCTTTTAATTATTCTAGAGAAATTATCATTTAAGTCGAAATATAATTATATTATTAAATTTCGATATATAAATATTTTTATTGATTCAGTTTTATTACAAATTATATTGATTAATATCGAGCAAATCATCTTCCCTGAGGTTGTACTATTTCTTTTCATAAAAACCATTGTTTGGAATATTATAGAAGAAGATTAACTAAGACTCATTGTCAATTTTGTTACATTGGTTCAAAATCTAAACCAATTGATTTAAATGGCTCCATTTCAAACTGAAATGGAATTCCTTTGTTTTGAGGAGTTGTAAAATAAATTTAACTAGTTCAAGAATTGACAATTTGATTCAGTGAAACAGAGTTTATAAATCCTAGGATTTGGATATAACTACTATAATATAATACTAGCAAATAAATTAACTCTATTCCAAGTATGATAAGGATGCCCGACAATTTTGAGTTTTAATTCGCTACTAAAATACGTACGTATTTCGCTAAATAAGAGAGGGAGCTTTGATTGATCCCTCATCTGCCAACCAAGAGTATTTCCAGAATCGATGTCGTCACATACATTTCCGTTCCATCGGCGCTCTATTATTATCAATCCTGAAATCCTCTCTCCGTTTGACCTGCTTAATATTCCTTTCAATCATGAAACATCCTTATTTCAAAGCACTCTATCTCCTACATTTCGACCTCTTGGCCTTACTATATTTTGTAGTTATACGTTTTTTGTTTCTAGAAACCCTCCTCTCTGCAACGGATACCTTTTTTTAACACTCGATTGCTGTTACAGGTGCACCAAAGGATGCAAGGAAACAGTGAAGAGGGACAGAAGAAGTGTAGACTTCATGGCTTACAATAGAAGAGCCGATGACCCACGTTTGCCCACAACAGTTATTCCTTTCTCCTACCGTTTGCATTTGAGGCCTTCCTTTGAGGAAAGCCAATTCCATGGTAGAGTTTGGATTGGTTTTACTGTATCCAGTCCAACCAATACAATCACTTTCCACGCAAGACGTCTCGATATCGAGCCAACAAGCATCACTGTCACCAAAGTCCATGGCAGCAATAACAATGTGACATCAGATTTTCAGGTCAGTAAATATTAGGTATTTAAATACGCCTAATATATAGTCCTCAAATTGAGGGGAAGATAAACTCCTTATCGTTATTTAAAATGCGTGGAGTTTATTCTTCTCTCGAATCGAAAAAGCATTATAAGTTCTAATGAAGGTTATTTCACCAATCCTGCAATGATACAACTAGAAGTAAATTGAAATGGCTTTTCAAATTTGATGATCATAAGCTTAACAGTTACCATGAACCAAAAACTATACGAATATGGTAAGACCTAAATTAATGGGTAATGACACAGTTTATAAGCATGCTGAGATAACGATGAATCCGTATGTATCACGCTTTGTGGGTAATCTGGTAAAACCTTGACACAAAATTCTCCTTCTGATAATACAAGAGAAACCTAAATTATCGAGAAGAAGAAAAACTTATAATTACTTTAATATTTGTAATTTTATCAAGGATTAAATCGTCGATAAATATATTCCTTACAAACAAATACCCCCCATAAAGATTTTCTAAAATTAAATATAATTAAGTTATCCATATTAATGATAAATCATGGCTAGTTGCTAATATTATCACATTATTCTTTGAGCATTTTAATATTTAATTGACATGAATTTTATTTTTAATTCTTTATACCTTCATGTTTATAAAACAGGAAACGGTCGAATTTTGTATTTCAGCTTATTCCTAAAAAAAATTACGATATATACATCAAGCACACAAAACATTTTCATAGGAGCATTGCTCTCATTCAGATTGAAATGAAAATTATCTTTCTGATCGATTTTCATTAATTAGGCTTATTAGTTGACGCTCAGAATATCTCAGTTTCATTTTATTCTCACTACTGATTGATTAGAATACTTATGCAGTAATTTCGCAGGCAAAAAATCATTATATATCATACATAATTGATACTTTTAATCTTTGGCAACCGGAGATTTTCCTATTATAATTATCCTGACTATATCTTTATATGCACTCTAATTACATTTATTAACAATATCTATCAGTACTAAGTAAGAAAGAGTAATTTTAATATTTATTGAAGTAGTTATATATATATAGTTAAAGTGCATTATAAAAATATTTTTTGTAAATTTTAAGGCTCGTCTGCAAGAATATGACAAAGAACGTGAGTTTTACACGTTGAGGCTGAGCCCTGGTTCGGGAGGACCAAACTTGGAAACTGGCAACAGATACGAATTGCACATGAGTTTCTATGGAACTCATTCGAGAAAAAGTAATCGTTTGGAGGGATTTTACAGGGATTTCTACGTGGAGCCCAAGAATAAGGAAAGGAGGTCAGTTCTCACCAGGTTTCATCCAAAATATGTCTGGCATTTTGCCCTCTGAATTCTTTTGTGTGACCTTTGGAGCAAAATCTCAGCAGCATTACGACATTCAAAACGATGCTTCACAAAAGATATGTTCATTAATGAGAAAACTTCCTTCAATCATGCTTTCTTCGAGATGTGTAAATTGGATTTCAGATACTGTACTTAAGATAAAAGTTCCATTTCTCATTAATCAACTTTATAAATACTTTTATCTGTGAAATGATTAATATGCACGTTGAATGAAATAAGGAAATTCCTTAATGAGGTAAAGATAAAAATGAAAATAATGTCATAGTGATTCTATAGAAACGTCCAGAATATTGGTGTAAGATTTGATATACTATATAGTGTACACAATGAAAAAAATTGCAAATATTATTTCTATTGAACAATGAAAGGACTGGAAATAATGGATATTAATTCATTAAAGAGGGCAATTATTTTTATCAGTTCAAGAGAAATAATCATCTGATTTCATCATTGGTATTTCCTTTTTTATCACTAACACATTTTTGTCTCCTAAAGATGGTTCGCTATGACGCATTTGAGTCCCGCCAACGCGCGTCAGGTCTTCCCGTGCTTCGACGAGCCGTCAATGAAAGCCACCTTTGAAATAAGTGTGGCGAGACCAAGTCATTTGTCAGCTCTTTCTAACATGCCTGTGAAAACAACAGAAATCATGTGAGTAGCTACGACATCAAATAGTTTCAAAAATTCCATACGAAAACCTTCAAGGTGCACTTCTTTCTTCAGCTTTTAACTCTCTCTGGAATTTATACCGCCATTCAACCTTTAAATTACCACAATTCGCTCACATATTATTTTGTGTATATTTAAATAATTTATCATCAAAGATGCTTTCTGATATCAGAAAGATAGACTAAAAGATATACTTTGTAAAGGCTTATTAATACGAGGTAAATAATTTATAAATGTAATTGAAAATTTTTCGCCTGAAATTCATTCATTCGTTGATCTGTTTCATCTGATCTCACTCTAGGGTCGAAAGGAACGGCTGGTTCTGGGACCACTTTGAGAAATCTCCACCAATGTCTCCTTCATCAGTGGCAATCATCATCTCAGACTTCGTCCCTCGTCAAGATGAGCAGAGAGGCCACCACCGGAGGCGTCTAGGGGCACCTCCATCGCATTCGGAATTCCGACCTCCGGTGCCAGGGACTGCAACGGTCACGGTCTGGGCAAGTCAAGCAATATCCACGTCCGTTACGAAGGCAGCAGCAGCTGCAGCTCCAAAGATACTCTCCTTCTTCGAGAGATATCTGGACACGCCGTTCCCTCTGCCCAAACTGGACCTCGTGGCCATCCCGTCGTTCTCATCCACATGGCCGGCACACAACTGGGGCCTCATATTTTTTAGGTAAAATTCTGTTTCTGAGATGTAAAAGGTCGAAAAAAGCAGAACATATTTCCATTTTATAGATATTTTTCTTCGCTGTTTACAATTTCTTAAGATTTTACTGATTTCAGGGAGAGCGATTTATTCTCAGAGACTTTGGGTGCGGAGAAGTGGGTTGCTTCGAGGATAGCCACAGAATTGGCGTACCAGTGGGTTGGGTGTTACACCACCCCCGCTTGGTGGACTGACGCCTGGATCAACAAGGCTCTAGCCAATTACTTGTCTGCAGTGGCAATGGAAGAGGTAAAGATGATTCTATACACAAGTTTTCAAATGGGATGATTGTAAATATTATGAAACTTAGTTAGCAATTATTGGAAAATAGTTGGTAGTAGGTATGAAGATTATCTTATGATTTGGACAAATGAGAATGGATTCAAAAAGAAGAATCATCAGAGAAAAAAAAAACTAAATTTTTCCCATCAAAATTACATAAAATGATGAAAATATTTTTACTTTTAGCATATAAATATGTTATTACTTTCAAATGAATATCGATCTATTTTCGACAGGTTTTCCCGTCATTTTGAACGAAGATAAAAGTTGCGAGATCGATAAAAATCTAAATTTGGATCCATAAGTTCCTAAAATAAATTCTAAGAGAGAATACGTAATGAACATATCGGAAATGTATGAAATTTTGTATTAGACTTGAATTACTTGAAGTGACACATTCGACAAAAAAATATTCCTCATGAAATTCTATGGGTAATTTTAAGATTTTTTGATCCGTTTCTATTCTAAAAAATATCTTAATATATTCAAATAAATAGAAACAATACCATGTATTAGGTTTCATTATTAATAACAGAGACAGAAATTGCGAAATATTTTTTGCAATTAATTTCGTTGAATTACGTGTGCGAGTCGATAATCATGTTGTATATATTATGAAAAACATTCTGTGCTTTGTCGGCGCAAATAAGTTCCAAGGGTATTAAAATCAGTGCCAAGGAAGATGGTTTGATTTATATATAGCCATTATAAGTAGCCGTCTCTTTTAGAATCTTAAGCTCGAGTATTTTAGCACACATTTCCGCAACACTCAAACGAAACATCAAGTGGCCCTTGAATCACCGTGTTCATCGAAGGTTAACCCTTTTTTGAGTCCCACTAAATCACATTGTATCGTGACTTTTAAACTGACTTAAGGATTATACCTTCCGCTCCAATGCAAAGCAGATGCAGGGGCTAGAGTGAGACGAGTTCTATGGTTGCATATATCGGTGCTGCTGGAGGGAATTTGGGAATATTCCAATCTTTCCGATGGATATAAAGACCTTGTAACTACAATTATCTCAATAAAATATACTGAACTAAAAATACAATTCAATTAGAGATTTTTACATTTGAAGCTATAATTAAGTATGTGCAAGTTATAATTTAATCGTATCAGCAGGGGGATCATAATCTTCGAGCGATATGTACATGAAGAACAAAATTCTCCAAGATGCTTGAATAAGCATGCCCTTAGTTATTTAATAATAAATTCTATGAAAATGAATTTTACGAACAAAGTTATGAGAAAAATTATCAATATTTCTCATGAAAACATTACTATTATAGAAAATAAGGAAATAGTGTTGGCAGGCAGTATTTTTCGTACATGATGTTTTACGATGATTGGATGAAAACGGAAGAATCCTTCTAATTATATATATATATATGTAACACCATACCATAAATTCTATTTAATATACGTAAATAATTTTTCCAAAAATAAAAACGATTTGTATTACTGCATGAGTGAATTTTATTCGACAGGTCTACGAAAAGAACAATCAAGCAGCTAACCTCAAATCTCCATTCTCCTTGGTTTATTCGCTCTACTACGAATACAGCAAACCCAGCCCATACTCACGTATTTTGTCAATTAAGGATTTAGTCTTCGCAGAAAAAGGTGAGTGGTATTGAATTAAGATAACTCTGCACTAATTTCATATCCTACATTATTCCGTTTTATTTCCCTTTCGTACCTTTTTCTCAACCATTAGCAGTTTTCTTTTAGGCGAAATGGTAATCCGTATGCTTAACAACACACTGTCCGAGCAGACGTTCCGAAAAGCACTGAAAGACTTTTTTGTCGAAAGGTAAAGGTTTTTGAAAGTTATTTGTACTATTACTTCTTTGTTATATAATGAGTTGTATATTATGCCTTTCTATGAACGACAGACAGTTTGGGACCTTTGTCGACGATGATCTCTGGAATATAATGACAAGGAGAGCGCACGCGGATCGCACTCTACAGTCAGATGCCACAGTGAAAATGATAGCGGATTCGTGGATTGACAAGGATAGATTCCCCGTAGTGACAATTACGAGAGATTATGATGCACACACAGCCGACATCGACCAAGTAAGTGTAGACGCGATAGCTATAGTAATAAACATTGGAAAGACGGAAATACTGCAATTTTAAAAGCTATTATTATGTGAATTAAGACTATAGATATATGACGTTGCACAAATGAATTACGTTTATGGTTTGACTCCTCTTGTTTCCTCTATCCACACATTCCAATGGGTGAAGTTGCAATTTTTTACTTAAGATTTGAGTTGCTATCGATGAAATTAAGTTGTTACATTTATCAAAGAACTTTTTATGTTGCAGACACGAAGGGGAACCATTAAAAATATTGCATATACCTTACAAATGTCTTATATACCGGAAGGGCATGTAACCCACCTATCTAATTTTTTCGGTGGAATATTTCTATTTATTCTAGCGAAGATTCTTATGAATACATACTTCGTCCATTCGTCATACTTCCATGTATCCTTATTTAAGTTGGATTTCCTCCTCACAAAAATAAAATTACTTATAGACAATTTCATTGTAATTATCTTATATTCGCATTAAACTTTATACTTAATGCAACTTTATCACCGTGTGAACTATAATCTGACCTACATTGTATGGCCGCGACTGTGAAACAAGTTAAGCGCAGATCTTTCCCATTAACATTATTTTCAAACAGAAATCTTAAATTATCTTTAGTTTTACATCAGTCGAAGAAATCATTAATTTTTATCATTTTCCTTCATAGAAACCGGTTTATATTTTTCTTTTATGTTAATAAAGAGATCTATTTTTAAATAATAATAATTTTGGATGAATTATGTACTCAATAAGTTGAAATTTATTTGTTTACTTTTAGAGAATGTTCATACGTTCAAAGACAATGATGCCAGAATACCAGGAAATGACGGAAAGAAATGAAGAAAGTAAATTGCCTCTTTGGTGGGTTCCCATAGTGATGGCAACACAAGATAAGCTTAACTTTGGGGAAACGTCTCCATTGAGGTGGATGAAACCAACAGAGAGACGCATAGTAATTGAAGGAGATGAGGCGAAAGCATATCTCCCTGGTCCAGAATCTTTCATAGTTGTTAACCCAGAAGAAATAGGTAGGTGAATGATACTTCATTTATATATTTAAACTAAGGCTTTGTAAAATCAGGATTTTCTAGTAAAAGTGGAATATAAAACTATTACTAATAAGTATTCGTCATCAGATATACAAACTGTATAAGCATAAAGTATTTACTAAAAACCTTTACTTTCATCCACTTTCTTAGATCCACTCTCAATTACTCTACTAATTTAAGTGATAAATTCATAAATTTATGAATATTCTATAACAAACCAAGAAAATAGGCTAACAATCGAACAGTTTATTTCATTGTGCCTTATATATACATAGTTTATAATTTAGTTTACAGAGAATTTAATTGAATAACTTCATAACTACTGATCTTCTCTTTGATGCGACATGAATTTTATTTCATTCATCATTTATTTTCGTTTCACAAAATATAGGTTTTCATCGCTATCCTTAAATAATTTTTTTTTCCTCACTTTCCATAATTTACCACTTTTTTATCTACATATTATTCATTTTTAACGAAATAATAAAATTATATGACAACTTCACGAATAAAAATGCGATAAGTATGGTATAGCTTAAAACGGGTTCGTTTCGAGAAAATGATTAAAATACCTTTCTCCAATTATACATTTAAATATATCACATATTTTCCTGTAAATATCGCATTTTTAGTTGTGCACGTTGAATTAGGCGTGCCTTCAATTTGATCGAAAAACAAACTGCTGTGGCAGCATAAGGTGAATATTGTGAAACGAGAGTTGTATATCTTGGTCTCGTGCCCTTGGCCTTCACTCCTAAACAGAATGAAGTGGAAATGCATTTAGCAACGCCCTTAAATATTCGTGAGATGACAGAAAATATACACTTTCTGTTGCACCAGCGCAGCATTAGAAGGTGATATTCTATTTTGTATGTAATTTCTCAAATAAATAAATTTTGAGAAATTATTTTAATTGATAATTCTGGTAAATTAGAAATGACCACACTGAGTTTTTTCTTAGAATAATAGCTGAAAGATTTTCATTGATATTGAAAAAAATATAATGGGTGATACAGTCTTCCTTCCAGTAAGAAACTTCGATAATAATTACTATGTTTACAGAAACTTTAGACCTGTACAACAGTGATGTAATCCTGTTCGAAAATTTCTCCTTATATTCTAATTAATTCAATTCGATATGGATGGAAAAAAAAGTAATACGAAAATCAAATTTTATCTGTTTGTTTATCTTCGATTCGTTGAAAATAGTGAATGGAATTAATAACCAGAATTCTCTGTAGAACTATGATACAGTGAATTCTTTATATTCAATGCAATCATACTTTGCGTTTTGACACGATAGATTAAATACATATATCGATTTTATTTGGCGAAATTTTGGCAAACAAAATGTTTGACCAAACAAAATCATCTTCTTTGTTGGTAATCAGCAGTTGGGGAAATGAATGTTAGTAAACCGAGTGCAGAAATGAAATGAGGAAGTAGAATTAGCACTCATCGCGGGATTCTCGTAATTGGGAAATTTAAAGCAGGAGTAAAGGTAACTCTCTCGTTCTCGATACTGATTGAAAAATCAAGGTTTTCTACCAGAAATGATTTTGATAGATTAAAATAATTGGTGCGTTTCTGCCATCTTTCCAACTTCCCTCTATTCCTCTCTATACTTCCATATAATCAAACATCCATTTCCTCGCAAACAGGATTCTTCTTCGTCAACTACGACCGTAAGAACTGGGCCCTCTTGGCCAATTACCTCGACACACCGAATGCCCTGGAATCTGTTCCCGAAGTGACACGCGCCAAACTAGTCCACGACGCCCTCAACCTGGCCCTTGGAGACGAACTGCCCTTCGACGTGGCTCTAGACGTGACACGATTCCTCCTTCGCGACCGCTCTCCCGCCCCATGGAAACCAGTGTTCTACATGATGGACTACCTTCAGAGGCAGTTGGATGGCACGAGCGCAGGGAAGAAGTTCTCGGTGCTCACCTTCTCTATTTATAATCTCAGACGATTTCTTAGAATCTGAAACGGGTAACTCCGTACTATAATAATGCCTCGCGACCACGTGTCCGGCGTGCATGTGAGCGTATGCTTCCGGGATGTAAATAGGTCCACCAACCAAAACGAGCTCCTGCGCCAAAATGACCGATGCGTTCTGTTTACTTTTTTCATTTCGGAGGGACTAACTTTTGTCTGCAAACTTCCGTCCATGACAACGACCAGGGGCTATTAAAATTATTCTTAATCTATAAATGCTACATTTATGAATAAGTTGAATAGCAAACTCAGAAAATAAAGGTTTATGCAACCGAAAAGATTGTCGGCGTTGGCACATAAAACTAAAATTTAGATAAAAGAACGTATTGCTTGATATTCATTAAATTCCTAGTAAACCACTAATTTGTTTCATTACAGTAGGAGTATGTCATTTTCTTTCTCACGGGTTTCCGCATCTTTAGTCAACATTTTTATCAGACAAAATTTCTCCTAATTTTATTTATATAATATCATTCTTCTCTTAATCACGCCGGCAATCTGGAAACTCTTGAAAGTGAGGAATAAATAAAATTCAAATTTTAACTCATCATATGAGATGAACGTGAAATGCATTATGAATGTTTTATTGCAGCTCTCTTCTTTTACAAATTATCAATAGCTTCGTTCCTTCATTAAAAGCTATTCCAAATTAATGTCCATAATATACCAGGCTCCTTAATTCTACGCTTCTAATAATATATTTAGAAACTATTTTATAAGAAGACTGTTTCAGTGATCTGAGTCTCTTCCCTGTTCTGCCAGACTTTTTATTTTTCCGCTATTTTTGACTACATTTAAATGGGCTTCCTTTCCTATTAGCTCTTTTAAATGAAATTTATAGTAAAATCATACAGTAAATTGGCAATCTCTATAATTGCAACTATATTTCAGTATCACATTTCTATCCTTTCTGATCGACTATTGACTTCGCAGCCCTTTTAGAAACCTTATGAAGTGGACATATCGTATTTATCAGAACTAATTAAAATCTCCTGCTGGACAGTAGTATCCTAATACAACATTTAAAGGACATTTTATACCAAATCGATGGAAATGTTTAACCCTTTTCTAGTTTCCAAACAGCTTAGAACGAATAATATCCAACTTCGTAGTAGAGCAGCTCTTTCTTGTCTCTCACTGTAACTCAAAGCACGTTTCTTAATTGAGCATCTTTTGCGAAGCTGCTTAAATGAGAATAGCTGAACGATATATCACAGAGTCGTTCAGAAGAAGGGAATAAAGAAGGGTGAAAAGTTGCTCAAAGTAAAGAAGAGAATAAGGGGTCGTGAAAAGTCATGTTTTATGCGGTACGTGGTCTTTTCCAATGCCTTTAGACCGCAGTATTTCGCAATACAATCTCAACCTCTTACATTCCAAATGTCGGACTAAAAATATATAGATGGAGCCACCTTGGAACGGTTAGAGCGCAAAAAATAATAGAAAAGGAAACAATATAAGGAAGGATCAGTCGCGAAAAAAATCTAAGAAAGATGTTTTGCTGTAACGGTATATCTTTGAAAGCGATGGAGAGGCTTCCAAAAACTAATGGCCAATATATGTAAACCATCAAAATAAAACCTCGACCTTGTGTATCTTAAACGAGGGAAATTGTCCAAAGAAATTTTCTTTATTTAAAAAAGATTGTGAAATTCGGTATCAAGGTCACCAAATTTATAGCCTGCTTCTGTTTTTTCAAGGTGGAATAGGAAATGCTGAGTCTCTCGGAGGCTCTGGTTTAAATGAGCTTCTTTCCATCTTAAATCTGAACTCAACATAATTTCATTACTACTCATTTATTACACGAAATTTAATAACTCTTTTCATTGCATTTTCTTTCATAAAAGATATTCAACTGAACATCGTTCTTCGAATATTTATTCTCTTTTAACCTCCCCTCTTTATACGCGCTTTAGAGTTAAAAATAGCCATTAATATAGTGAATTTACATCTTTAATCAAGAAGTGATATTTCGTTGGTAGAATTCCGTTTTTTTAACAGAATTCTGCACAATACGATTAAAGACAATATCTAATTAATCTATGATTTTCTTCATATGTTAATTCAATGAGTATAAGATGCTATAAATATATGAATTATCGTTATTTAATTCCCATTGATATATACATGGTAACTTAATGTCATTCTATTCAAAATTATACTTAGTTATTTCAAAGACATAATTAGAACATTAAAAAAACTTAATGATATTACTCCTATCATAATGAAAAACTATAAGTCTAAAAGTTGATTCATGGTTGTTAATACAGATGCATGATAGTATATTGTTTACAGAAATAAAGTTTTGAAGTTTCGCACAAAACTATTATATTTTTTCTGTTTTCTTTAGGATTACATCATTCACTTAGTTTCTCCTCTTTATGAAGAACTGACGCAAGGAGATCGCCGGCGAGGTATGGATGACGATTCTGGAATGCTCACATCCCCAGAAATCACCCCAGGATGGAAAGTAAGACTAAGGACTAACGCAAGACACGCTCTTTGTACTGCTGGACATGGCCCATGCATCGCAGCAAGCAAATCCCAGTTCGATGCATGGATGAATTCAAGTCCAAGACAAGGAATACCGTAAATATTAGTTTCATTTTTATGAAAACTCTATAAACAGAGCATTAAAGTCAAAAGGATCAGCCAAAGATAACACGATAATATTTGCTTCATACAAAGAAAATCCATTGCCATATAAATCTAATTATCACTTCCATAAATCCTCTATGTTGTTTTTTTTTGTGCCAGCCCACTGCTTAATTAAACAAAGAATAAAACCTACATATATTTTGAAATTCATTGAGGAGAAATGGAAAATGAAATATTCACATACTGATAATGCACATTGGATTATAATAGCAATAGAATATTGTACATGAAGAGTTATGGCCATTAATACAACTTACACCTTAAGTGAAACAGTAATCTTCAGATGAAATGTAATCTAGCATACATACTTTCCAAAGAACTTTCCCTACTTTTTTATATCACCCTAAAATTTAAAACTCATTACTACAATTTTACCCTAAATTAAACATTCATTTGTATAAAACAATAACTTAGCTAAGTAAGGAAGTTGGTATAAGAAGAACCCAAATCGATGTGTCCTTATATTTGAAGGTATGATTGGATGGATACCATAATTATTCAATGATCAAGTGCAAAATATGGGATTCTTTTTCAAAATTATCTGCTTACCAAAGAGATATTCCCTTTGAAACAGCAGATAGTAAATCCTAAAGGTTTTATGTCTATTCTTACTCAGATTTTAATATAGAAACAGCAGTTTGAGCAGCAATTAGTTGATTCTAGAATAATGAGGAAATTGAAATAAAGGAGAAATAAAACATGTTGAAATAAGAATTCATGAATAAATATTTTCATCCATTTTATTTACAATAATGATATGATTTTATAGACTACAAGACTATATCAGGACTTTATGCAAGACGTAAGAGGGTATATATAAGCCTTGCATTAACTAGTCAATGCTCTTTCAGCAAATATGACTTTTAAAGATACAAATATTAAACTTATATAGTAACTGAAAAAATTGAAGGACCATCTTTCAGATGATGTATATTTCCTAATAAAATGAAAACAGGCCATCTAAACTGATAACTAATCTTATTATGAAGATGATAAATAAACCATCATTTCTAGAATAAAGAATGATATTTGTAGATCACTTTTATAATGTTATGAAAATTTTCAAATGTGCGATTTCATTAAAATCATAGTAAACCATCACTTTATAAACAAAATTTGTATTTACTCCTTTTGTTTGTAGGATTCCAGTACAGTCTCTATGCCCTGTCTTTGGGTGGGGAGATAAGTTAGAATGGAAATTTGGCCTGGAAACAGTACTCAAATCTAATGAGGACAAACCATGGTATGGGAGAGTTTACCTCTTAAAAACATTAGCTAGTTGCACAAGAGACTCAAATCTCATAGAAAGGTAAATAAATTACACATTCTTATTGTTGTGTAGATTATAAAGCTTGGTTTGAAAACTAATAATTGAAACAACCTCTTGTTATCCTAGTTACTGAGGAAATATTACTTAGAAATAATAACTTTTTTCTGGTTTTAAATTATCAATAAATAATATAAATATAGACTCAATATTTTAGTACTTGGTTATCCCCAGTCAATGATAGAAATCCCAATAAATTAGAAAAGCAATTTTACTTTTCCAATAATTTCAGTAATACCTGTTGTAATTGTAATTAATTGTTTTCCTGTAATTATTAAAATTGTTTTCTAAACCTCAGGAGAAAATTTGGATAGAAAACGTAAAAAATTGAAATCAAAAGATATATTTCATCAAAAATCAATGCCCGTCGGTTATGATTGCATTGATCTTAAACATCAAAAAATTTTGTAATAATAAAAAATATTCATGGGATATCCATTCCTTTTTATGTAACTGAATATGAAGAGTTTATTTGATTTGATTTGCTTCTGGCATTTCTTGACAGTTTGCTGCAGATTGGAATGAAAGAGACAAATGTGTTCAATGACGAAGAGCTAAGACTTATTTTATCCATGATGACAAGTTCTTACAATGGTTCACATACATTATTCAAGTATTTGAGAGAAAACTGGGATAGTTTAAAAGTCAGGTAAAAATTTTAAAAAGAAATACAAATTGAATGAAATACATTATTAACATAGAAATGTATCATATAAAATTATCCTGTGATTTCAACATGAACCATACAATTGTTTCAGGTTTGAAAATAAGCCACAAATGTGGAATAGTTTGATCAGCTCAGCCACTGGGGCATTTAAGACACACGAAGGTTATGATATGGTGGGTTACACTCTAGTATATCCTTATTTATTCTGTACCACAGTTAACACAGACCTTTATATATTTTTACTTTCATTTCAGGTTTATGACCTTTTTCAGAGGCACAAAGGAGAGTTTGGAACAGCAGAAGTAATTATCATACAATCATTAAAAAAGATAAAAGCAGAATCAAAATGGAATGAGAGGAACCTTCCAGTAATAGAAACTTGGTTAAATTCATACTTAAAGGATAAGAAAGGAATTAAATGATAGTAATATGAATTTGTTTACCATTTGAAGATAACTTAAAATTATTTACATTGAAGTTAAAAGAAAAAAAAATACTCTTAATCTTCAAATGGATTTACAGCTCAAGTATTAAAAGGTTTTAAATGTAAGAGAAATTTAAAAATTTCATCATGATTAAATGAGATTTCTTGTTTAAGGTAAGCATTAGAAAAATGAAATCTATCTATTTTTTGTAAATAATTAAAGATAAGAGAGTTCTTTTTGTAAATGTAATCATAATCATTTGATTTGAATAAATGTCAATCATTAGTTGCATGTATTCCTATAGTAGCAACTAACTTCAAACAATTACATTGAAAAATGCGATAGACAAGCTTGCATAAGGTAACATTTGTCTAAATTTTCCATAAAAGAATTCAAATAACAAGGAAAAATAAATGGCGAAAGAAGATATTAATCTCTAAAGCTATATTTTGGGGATGCATTCATCATTTAATTATAGATAATAAGTTTTTTTATATTTATATACAATAAAGAGGAATAATTATAGGAATTAAAAAAAAGAAAGCCTGAATTAAACATGGTTTCTGATAACCTGACTTCTGAGCATCATAATAATAAACAGTTTTTGACAGTATAGTAACAAAATTCTATAATAGTGAACATTAATAAATATATACACACACAAAGCAGAAGTGTCCTTTAGAAAAAATAGTAAAAAGAGAGCAAGATAATCAATCACAACAGATAAAATACAGGCATAAAATTATTGCTTTACACTTTAGAGATTTATTCTTAATCAAGCACTAAAGACATTTAATATAAAATTGTCTTCATTGAATAACAATTAAGAGAGTTTGTTTTAAATGATGTTTTATAACTATCATAAAACATAATTAATTCTTATAAAACTAATAAACTAGAGTATAAATAAATGTAATTAACTAAAGCAACCATAAGAGGGATTCGTATTTAACTCTCAGAAAAATCTCAAGTATACTTTCGCAAAATCAGAATTAAGAGATTTAAATCAATCATGTATACCGACATTGGACATGAATCACGACTACACCACACAAGAAATCAGTGCTTTATGTTTGCTAAAGGGTACTACTGAGGAGGAACCATGGATCTATTTGAAATAAATAAAATTATAAGTTATATTATATTAATTATACATTAAGTTCATAATCAAAAGAATACATGAGATAACATAATTGAGTCTAAAAGTAATCACTATACTTTTTCAAACAGAATTAATAATACATATAAAGTTCATAAATGTGAATAATGCAGTTTTTTCTACTAAGAGAAAATTACTAAAAATGAGAATTTTCAATAAAGCATTATATCATTTATTCCGGAATCAATTATAAATAATAATAAATATAAAACAATTAGTTTTAATTCATTTTAATTTCATCTTCTTGATGCTTGATTCTAATGGCCTTGGGTTTTTCAGAAACATTAATAGTTTTCTGGTATGATATTAGCTCATAAAACATAAAAATCTCATTACCAAACATTAGCAGTAAGTAATGTAAATATTTTAAGGTAGATCCTCTAATACCATGTATTTGTTTGCACTGTTAAGAGGAAGATTGCAAACAGCCTGGAAAGTTTAAAGTCATAATCAAGTCATTCAATTTAAAGTCTCTTATCATAGAGGGTCAGAAATTTTCCACACAAGAAATCTATCTCTCAAAGACTTTTCCACAAATAAAGTAACATAATACATGATCCAAAGCATGCATTATACAATACTTACAAAATAAATTCCTCGAAAAAACACATATTCCCCTATACAGCTCTTAACATGGGAGCAAGAGCAATCTTATTCACCAATTCATGCTGACATTTAATTAGGTTTCCCTATATAATCAAGCCTTGCACTCTTAGCGAAGATAATAGTTTCGTCTAAAATGTTGCAATGCAGATATTTCAAGTTTATAATGGCATAAATCAGCCTATACAATTGAAAGAGAAGACAAAAAAACAAGTAGTTAAAGCTTTAAAACTGAGCCTATTTATGCTTACCTTCAACATCGACAGTCAAAAATTCCACCCATATTATCTGCAAAAAAATATTAGTTAAACATTATAATACTATGACTGAAGTATCTAATTATTTTAAAGAATTCTAAATTCTCACATTCATAGTAATGAATACAATTGCAAGTTATAATGATGAAGAGAAGAAAACCCTCACTTCCAAGGATTATATTTCCAGCCTGAAATTCATCTGTCTTTCTTAGCTTTAACAACCATTGAGAAGCTATAAAGTAACTGATTCAATGGGAAATTAAATTGTGTAGTAATCGCACGTTTGTCTTTTTTTACTGATAAATTTTCTACAAGTAACGATAGCTGTTCCTCAGATCGTTGCAAAATCAAACTGTCTCGAGGATTCCCAGAGAGCCCAAGAATAAATTTCTATGCTGACATCACCATTAGCTTACTTTCCTTTGTACCCTGCGGCATGTTCAGTTTATTCTTCCGATTCAATTGGTTTATTTCTGTAGCTATTTACGCGATTTACGCGCCATCATTCGATGGTAGCGCCAGCCTTCACATACGGAACGAGGGACAGAAGAAACTCTAGTAGCGTCGGGATCGCACGGATTGGGACTATAACTGGCACGCCGGCGTAAGGTGAACCGCGCTATCCAATACCTTCATCCGGCGAATCAGCCATGGAGACAATAGAAGAAAGTTACGATGGGGAGATTCGACGGAAAGTGACTAGAACTACTTACAAGATCGAAGAGGTAAGAAGAAGATTTCATACACTCAAATATAATACCGGCAGCCTCCATTGACAGATTCAGCCTCACTAGAACTAAATTTAGATTTCTTAGGAGCTCCTTCTTGAGCAACTTGCGGGCAAGAAATTTAGAAAATTATTTCTTCTCATTCGTTTAATCGATGTTTTGAATGCCCATAATTAAAAAAAACAGAGATTAAGTTTCTGGCTTTTTTTAATAAGGAGATAAGATTTGCGGATTAATGAAAGAAAACCTTTGAAAACAGAAGGGAAATTCGATTTTTCGGTCATCTAAACGTATTTGAATCATTTAAACTTTTAGAACAATTCTTCTATAAGATATATTTTATATAATATTTATTCATTTTAAATTGTAAAAACACTTCTTATTCCATTTAATTCTTCAGCTAATTTGACACAGCCTGCATGACGATTCTCTATTTTTAGAGATCAAGTCAGTTTTCAATGATGGGTGTAAATACCCTTTCTTTCTCATAATTTTAAATTTAGTTCTATTGTTGGCAAAAATTCATAAGTAATGTGTAATATGGAAATTTTAAAAGTTTATTCCGACAATTTGATACTTATATATGTTCTCTTTGTAATATTATCTTTGTTATGAGTCATTTTATTTGTCACGAGCACATACAATACCCTTGACCCACCTTGATATTCGAGGGTAAGGAATTTTTGTGGAGAAAATAACCTACTTGGCCCCCTACGAAGGTTCTTGAACGAATTGCATTTCATGTCGTTGAATCCTCAATCATGCTGGCAGTGTCAGTCATCTAGCACTCCACGCAACATTCATTTTCCCTCTTGATGCCTAATTTGTGCTCCAAATGCTCTCGGCGCAACCATGTTTCCTTCCATCAAGAAATATTTCTATGTATATATATGTATCATTTTGTACTATTAACTATATATCCTTGAAATATTTATTTGTATTCCTTACACATCGTTGTTGGATTATTAAGTATTTTTTAGTATAACATTTACTAAATTTCATCATGAAGGAGAGTAATTCCGGCAAGGGTTCATTACCCTCATATTATATTAGAGTGGGTATGACAAAAGACATTTCCAACTTAGTTTATATGAGTTAGGAATTACTATTTCTGTTGTTTCCAGTACAAAGCTTTTTTTCAAAGCTATCAGAGGGGGTGTCCTTGTCTTTCTAGAAAAGAGCTTATCTCCGAGTAACCTAAATATTTATGTAGTACCTAACCTAATTATTTATGTAGTGAATATATTTGAAAAGAAGGGAGGGTTTGCATTTGCGCCAAATATCCCAATCTTGATGTCTATGACTGCCAGCTAGGGCGAATATTTCGGAAAGGTACATTTCCCTCTCTTGGTCACGTTGGAACTTCAGCCGCTCATAGCGGCTTCTCGGAGTGGATTTGCATAGAATCGCGTTTTCTGCTTTAAATAGTATCATCTTTTTTTAATTTCTAACGTATGAGTATGATTTTAATATTTTCACATCCTTCTTCTTCAAGCATCATAAATTATTGTCTCTGCGGGAGATAACTTCAATATCGAATTACACGTAAATCTGCACACTGACTGTCATCAAAAGATTTGTCTGGTTGACGGAAGACTATGAAGTTATCCTTTGACGCTCATCATCTTTTCATCAAATCGTTTACGATTTATTTTCGTTCTTTACGTGGCGTAAGGTGATTTCAAAATCGTAGACGAGTTTAAAATTGCGATTGTACGAAGGACATCAGGCGACCATCCAGATCTGCTCGTGTGGCCTGAGTAAGAATCGCCCAGGGTTTCAATGGATGGAGGGGACAATTAGCGGAGTGCAGGGGGCGCGTACACTCGCTTCCTCTGCGGCGAAAAAAAGGATGGAAATAGATCCAGATGGCGGCTGTTTTGTAACCACGGACCAACTGACGTCAGGAACACAAGCCGCTTTGAGTGCGACTCTTGATGGAGAGGAAAAACCATCGATTTCGTTCGACGTCCATCACGTTCGACCCAAATACGCGGAATGGTACGCCGAGAAATTGCGGCGTTTCCTGGCTGCTCAAAGAGCTGCTTTATGTTATGAGATAAGGGTTGCGGAACTTGGTTACAGCCGCCCCCAGAATAACACGCGGGAGAGTAATTTCCGTGGAAGATTTATTCATCGGCGGTAAAACAAAATAGCTATTGTTGCCAGGGTTGGAAACCAAATCCTCAGAATAACCTTAAAAAACTAATTGCCCGCTCCATTCCCTACGGATGTAACATGGTTTACTTTGTTATTAAAATGGATTGAATAGGTGTATGCAGAATTTAAATGAAAAATACTTAAAAAGAGGCACTTCGTGTTAATTTTTTTTGGCGTGTAGACGAGCAAATTTGGCTAATTTACATTTGATCCTGGTATTATGATCTTTCGTATAAATTATTCAATTTCTTATAACTTTATATTGTTAGAAAATAAAACCCTCATAGTTACAAAATATTAAAATTAGGTGCCACCTTTTAGTGTGTGACTTTAATTCTCTCTTCGATCCAATCCATCCTAACTATAGCTTTACACGTTTACATTTTCGTAAAATTCTTGGCTTTATTATGTTCTTAGAAAATTACGGATTCCTATAGAAATTATGTTTTGTTGTTATGACCTGGATTCTTCACAGCACAATCCTCAGTTTTTTAGCTCAGGAGAAGTTACTGTTTCAACACTTACAAATATTCACATTAATTTAGCTTCTCGTGTTCTTTTTTATAGAATGATTAATTGATAATAATTGTAACAATTGGATCAAATATAGATAGAAAAAGTTTTTAAAATTAGAAGAAGTGATAAAGGGATAGAAGTTTTATAATTAATCATAAAATTATCATATTTAAATATTTTAGGATTTCTTTACTTTTCGCTTATTTTAAAAATTCCAATAACGGTAGAAGTAATTCAGAAATCCTTTGAGTAAGTAAGGAAACGCTCTGGGTAGCTGAAGACACTGTAACCTCGAGACAGCTAAAGCGAATACATTTCTCCAACACAAGTCAGCAATGTCATCATTGAAAAATCCATGCAAGACTCCATCTCTAGCATTTGACAATCTCGCCTCGATTCAGCTGGAGATGAAGGAAGACCTGGTGATTAGCATGACCTTAAGCTCCTGTCGGATGAAATGAAGTTAATATCATGTGGCGCGGAATGAATGTTTTGCAGAGACTTTTGACTTACTCACTGTTGCGAAATATGGAGAGGCACTTCCGTTTCACAGGCTTTGGATGCTGCTTCTACTTCTTGCGTAATTCTGTCCAAATGCCGATCTTGCAGAAATAACAGGTCCCAAGGATTGCTGCGCCAAACTGCTTCATAAAAGGGACTCCCCGTTTTTCTCTTGGTCTATTAAACAGTCTAATAAGCCCATGGAAAAGATTACGTCTAAAATCTCACCTTCAAATGCTTTCATCTTGCACTACCAAGGATTCACTAGAAAAAATTAATTTTTTCTGTAAAAAATGTCTATTCTGAAATAAACAATAGTGTGAAGATCCGAATCAATAATCTAACAATGAACACAAACATTTACGGGAATTGTTTTATCAGCCATTTTGAAAAATTAAAAATCCTCTATATATATATACACATGTATACATACTAGCTGTGCCTTCGCCTAACAGGCGCGCTTAACATAATTAAAGACGACAAACAACATATATATATGTTGTTATATAAAGGAGTTAATGCGGCAGACGGACACACAATGCAATCGTAAACTATATTTCATGTCCAAGATAAAAAACTTTATCCAATTTCCCTTCTTTTGGTGCTACTTTCAAATCCATACGTGGGTTATTTATAATTTAATTTTGCAAAAGAAAGGAAGCATGCAAGTGAGAAATCGAAGTTTACGTGTATATCTTATGGGAACAGTTATTCCCTTCTGAAGTCGAACTGAGTACTCCGAATTAAGAAATTTTTTTTCAAAAACCTTTCCGGAGATTTACGTAATAATTTCCCAAATTCTCAGGACGATTGGATGTATGGTTTTTGAGTCTGTAGTGTACAGACAGACAAATAGACAGACAGACACGCATTCATTAAATAGCGTAAACACCGGACACACACCAAACGGAATTTATATATAAGGATATTTATTACTATATGTTCTTTCTGTTTCAATCGAAGTAATTCAGGACAAAGTTTTTTGAGTCCCGGACGCGATTCTCTTCAATTGAATTTCCCATTTTTCTCAGTGAGAGTATAGTTTGATTTCACTGACATTATTCATTTTCATATATCCTGGATTCTATAGGAAATCTATATAAACAGTTGTTTCGGATCATTGTTTCGCATCATCTTTTAAGCACAATCTTACAAGCTAATCTCACCTCATGTATTATTGTGATTTCAATGGCTGGAGGAGAAACGTCATCGTCTCCATAAGATTTGGGTCACCTGACTGTTTCTCATTACAAGGTTCATTTAATGCAGAAAATGTTCCAGTGGAATGGAATATATGGAGCAAGGCGACAGATCGCTTCCAATCAATGTAGATATAGTGAACCGCAGTATTTCATATGCAAAATATCATTTCTTTGATAGCTACCATTAGTCTTTCTCACTCATACATCTGAAAATAATTATAGTACGACTCTATTTCGCAAGAGATTAAGACTGAGAAGTCTTCTCTTACTTTTTAAGGACTTAAATTCAAAATTATACCCTAATATAACGTTATTAGTTCCAATTACTCTCTCATATGGCAACTCTTCAAGTAAAGTTATTCTTTTAATTATCGATAGCTCTTTCAAGTGAATGAAGGATTATCTCTTATTGAATCCCTCTAATAGTTTATTTGAAACTGAGAATAAAAAACATGCACAACAATTCTAACTATTTTATGAGAGTATTTAAATATTGCTACAATAAACAGATCCCAATCAATTTTACTTTTTCCTCTCTCGGAAAGAAAGATTTCAATGAATTTGAATCAAATTAAAACGTCACCGCCTGGAAATTATGCATTCTTGCATTCATTAATTTTTTTCTCGTCCCTTGCGTAAAGTAGGAACCCTCGCGTGTCTAGATATACGTAATGATGCCTGGAGTATCACATGAATTTTATTTCATTAGCAATTGTTAGATTGTAAAATTTTTCATTAACTCCATTAATTTTTACGATTTTAAAAATTAAAAAAATGTTTAGTTGTTTCAACTGCCTAATACTTCTTCCATTCCCTCATCTTCTCATGTAATTTTTCGACACAATTTGAGCTTGTGCCAACTAACTTCTAATGTCTTAATGTTTATCTAGACAGTTTTCAAACAGCATTATAAACATTAATTATTATTTACAAGATTTATAAAATATTTAGAATAACGAATAAATTGAAATCAGAAGAAATTTCATAAACTATGAATCTAGAAAAAAAATTAAATAATAGTTTTGATATTGTTGGTATTATTTTTCATAGAGAATGATTTTTTAAATAAAAGCCTATATAGAATTTGATTTCCTATCATTTTACGGATCTCTCAAATAGTGGATGACTTCCAATATTATTTAATTAAATTCAAGTTGCAATATTTATAAATTATACTTCAGGTATTAATTCCTTTCTAACATTTACTCTCCTAGCTATTTTCTCATAGCATATAAAATTGGATTTTGGGGCCCTGAACTTTTGAGTGAGAAGTAGAAGTACGTTGATGAATGAACGGAAGTGGAATAGCGTACGAGTGTGGCTTTTGAATTCTGATCAACGACTTTCCAAACGGTGCTATGACCAATTTAGTTGCCACGTCTCGATCCCTCTTTCTTCATTATAGAGCACACGTCCGTGTAAAGGATCTGTTTCCTTTCCTAGTCACGTACAATTCGTTATTCATACTTGTAGGTTTTTAAAACGTACTTCTAAATTTAAATTTTTTTTATCTTGTCCCTTTACGAAATAATTCCCATCGGTTGGTGGTTCACTGAAAAATTTTCGCTCGATCGTATTACCTTTTCAGTTCAATCAACTTGTCTGGGAAATATTTTGGAAGCACTACTACCGACGTGATATGACTGTTTAATTTACGATTTTCGAAAATAATTGCAAATGTTAGAAAGCTCGCCTAGTTCGAAAGTATTAACAGGGAAAAGAGAAAGTAATATTTAACCGAAGCAAAATTATCCTTTTTATTGAATTAAATTAAAAAATATCCGGTGTAATTGTGACCATTCACAACCCTTCATTCGTATGCAGTTTTCTGTATTCATACATAATTTTTGCAACAAGATGTATAAATTGAACACCATAAAGAGAAAGATATGCTTCTTGGAATATAATTTCCTGCTGCTTCCATTTTGCACCATAACATCCTCCTAAGATATCATTATGAACAAGAGACGAGATCACCCTCTACCTTCGAAGCAGTCGTTAGGTGATAAGAATCGAATTCCGTGCGAGTGTCAAGGAACAATGGCGTTGGCGTTGTTGTGGGTGAATGAGGTGGTGTAAAGCCCCCGTTGCGATGGACGGCCTCACTCCACTTGGAACGCGCGGAGATGATGGTGCAAGTGAGAGCAATGAGAAGATGGAAAGAGTGTCAACTAAGAGAAGGAAAAATTAAGGGGCGGTTTGGGCAATAAGAGAGGAAAGGTTGATTTACAGATGTGAGTCGAAATTGGGTGATGGTTGAGGAATGGAGACTCGTAAATTAGTGGAAATTGCTAACAATTATCCAACTGATGCGTGAAAATGTTGTTTACCTCAATTAAAATGAGAAATTCGGAGCGCTAAAACTAATTCAAATAAATTGTATCGTTTTTGAGACGCAAAATAATGCATTAAGCAATTAGAAGCATGCTAAGGAAAAATGGAAAAATAATTTATTTCTCTCTCAAAATATACATTAAATATGTTCTCCTATGAAATAGTTGACATGTAAAAGTTATTCAATAATTAAATGTTCAATTAAATACATGATATAAATATATTTTATGGGTTTTAGGAAAGAGACAAGCGTGAAGATAGAAATTATAGGTGAATAAAAGTCATCAGAACAATAATAAATAATCGATTCATTAGAAGTAAAGTCCAATGGATGCTGCATAGATTTTCATAAAAGTATGACAATAATCACTTAAATAAAAGTGAAAACAATCGACGTACCTAAATACAATGCGTTTCATCATATTACTTCTCGTTTCATCGGAGTATCATGGCAGTAAGGCTAATATTTCGAACATGAAAACAAACGGTATTTATGTTTGGCATAAAAAATGGTAATTTGTACATTTAAAACGAAATTGACGAAAAAAATTAAAAGAAATGAAAGAAAAGTCTTGAAAAAAGTAAGTTTGGAAAATTAGAGCTGAGTATTTAAAAGTGATGGGGAAAGATGTTGTGAAAAGCGAAGTTTACAAAGAAGGTTGAAGAGAAATAGAGGAATATGAGAGAAGCTCTAACTGAAGAGAAGTTAATAAACAGAGAAATGAGAAATTTGAATGAACATTAGACGTGTTGTGTACAATAGTTTGTACATTGACTTACGAAAGATCTTCTGTTAAAAGGTGGATTTGTAGGAATTAAAGAGTCTTTAATACACATATGCCTATGGTGATCGTATAAAATTGGGAGTATTCAGAAAGATTATCATCTCATTCACTAATAAAATCTCGTAAGTTGACAATCCTCTAGCATTTATATTTTAAAACGTTATTACAGAATTAATGTTAAAATTTATTCTGTTTGGAAAGAGACTCTTTGTTTGTAAATAAAATAAACTAGTGAGAGGAAAGTATGAATTACATAATGAAACGGCTAATGTGTTTATATGGAAGACGAACGAAATGGGGATAGAGTCACTGACTAGGAAACACAATGCTAGATGGAGCACGCGAACAGAGGTTTTAGAAGAGGATTAAAGGAAACAGAAGTTACAAAGGAAGGAGAGAAGTCGAGTAAGAGGATTAAGAGAGTCCCGCCCTTACTTGGGAATCGACTTCAAGCGACTTAAAATAGAAAAAGCATTGGAAAGGCACGATTTGCCCCTTTCACGACCAGACTGTTAAATCTTCGTGCCTCACGCACCGAGAGAGGGGTTCGTCGACTCCCAATGCACTTGCGGTGTACTTGAAAACGTCGATGGGGGGAAGGTCACGATAAAATAACGATCCGAAAACGGCGGGAATAGTTTTTACGCTGAGGGCACGTTTCCAAGGCAATCCCGCGCTGTCCAAACATCCTAATAAATAAGTTGGGTGAAATACCCCGATCGAAATGCCCACCGATTTTTTATTGCATTTTTTTCTGCTGAGATTTGCCAAGGGACTTTGATCTTGAAACAAAGCCCAGGTAGGACTCTATTAAAAGTCGGGAGGAATGGAAGATTATGAAGGGCACTGCAAAGACGAAGTAAATCTTATATATGCCCGCTCATTCTTTAATTTATATAAAAAATTAAATGTTCCTCGTACATAAATAAAACTTTCCGGGATTGGCTGCTTGGTCACTCTGAAAATTTAAGAACGAATTAATTTTGGAACGAAGAGAAAAGATGAATCAAAGATGAGACGAAGGTCAGGACACCCTATGTTTCAAGTGCAAAAGATCTTCGAAATTCGAAAATAGATCTCGAAGGCTTCCAATGAACCAAAGCATCGTAGTTTCTCTTCGCGTCACGGACCGGCGCCATTGTTTTCATCACTTGCTGTCGTTCGTCACTGGTCTCAATGCAACTGGGGACCGAAGGTTAAGGAAGATGGGCGACTATGTGGGACGCAGGCCCACTTGAAGGCGTTCCAATGGGGGGGCGGTCCTCGAGAGAGACGCCGGTAGCGATCGAGGATTTGCTACGAAGGGGAAATATCAGTGAGGTTTCTTACGGTTCTCGTGTTCCTTTGCGTCCTTCGAGATCTTGGCCACCGGTGCTGTCCGCTCTCTGGGGAGACGCTGGACCACGGGTTTGCGGTTTCCAGTCGTCTGCGGATACTGCTTTTCGAACGGGTGTGCTCGCTGCGTTGCCAGCTCTTCGAAAAACCTGCGTCCGTGTCTGACACTCTCCCTTTTCCATCCCGGTGGAAAATCCTCCCTCCTTCCCACGCCGCGAGTTTTATTTTCGACGATAAAAATCCGCGGGGAAAAATAAACCTTGGTCTTGAAGCGACGATATAAGAGACCAAAAATACCGTTCGTAGAAGGATATGAGAGTTGGACTGCACTACTCTTAGTTCCGCGTCTCTGATTCCATATCACTTGGCCGATTGAATACTTCCTCGTCACTATGTTTGGAAAGTGTATAATTTGCTCCTTACAAAACCCAAAAGTGGTGGATAATGTGGGAAATCAGAAATGAACGAGAGAGTAAAAATTTCAAACACGAGAAAATAACATATCAGAACATATTTCATAGATCAAATAACTTTTAGAATGACTGCAATGGGAATCAAAACATTAAAGAATAGTTGAAATATTCTGATTAAGCTAGTTTAAGCTAAACGAAATATGAAAACGAATGAAACTACGAAAATCTTTTAAAAGATAAAATTCAAAGGGAGTTATTTAGTCGATAATGTGCAAATATATAAATAAATAAATATACTCTACTTCTTAAGATTTCTTTCCTTTGAATCATCCGCTAAAACTAATTAAATTAAAGCAGTTTTCAAATGCCCCAAAAACATCTAAAATTAAGAATGTTAATCAAACCCGGAAACAGCTTTTCCTTTAAGTGTTTTCCTATAAATATTTTTAGCCGATCAAAATGTTCATCATTTAAAATTCTCTTTGTAACCATTTGTTTGAGTTTGATCTCTTTGTAACAATTCTTGCATATCCTTCTTGCAAAAATTGAAACCGGAAATTATCACCATACTTTTTAAATCTACTTTTGAAAATCTAACTTTTTCGGTAGAGTATTCAATAGCGTTTCTTCTTGTTGAAATATTTTTGATACCTCCATCAAGCTGGGAGATGCTTTTGTCTTGTCTGACAAGACAAAAGCATTCAGTACATACGATCACTAATGATGCGGTATTTAGTGGGATGAAATGGTATGATCGTCCTGCCACTACAAAGCCAAACAAATAGGTCTGCAGTTTAATCGACGTTAAATTCTTCACAACTTTCATCATCGAGGAAAGAGCGTTTAAGTAAGGAGAAGCCCTATTGGTTGCCGTCTTTCATCGCTTTGTTATTTCGGTTCGGCTAAATTAGATTTAGAGAGGATGGTGTTTTGCTGGGGATTACGCCTTAGCCCAGCTAAACCACGAACGGCTGCTTCTACTTAACGGAAGGATTATTTTTCATAGGGACTTGAAAAGAATTGGCTTCGATCCTATCTCTGGGTGTGTAGTGAATGGTGTTTGCTAAGCGACGGAAGGAGAGGCTGGTGAAATTCTCATGAATAAACGATAAACACTCAGTCAAATTTTCAAGAAAGTATTTGCAGTGCTAATATCATACTAAATTCGCGACATTTCAGAGAGAGCTGCATTTAAAAAATTTTATGCCTATCTTAAATTGACGAAAATTTTTGCGAGTATTAGAAATCCCGCATAAATATAATATTGAATCTTACAAAATCACTCCTTTCATTTTGTCAAGAGTATCATCATTTAAATTATAATAAAAAGATACGTTGTATAAATTTATTTTGTTTTACATCCTGTCATTTAAACCATTATTAAAATGTAATTTACCATTTTACTTTCTTTCCTCATTTGATATCTTCATTATTTTCCTGCTTTCATTCCATTGAGACAAGTCAGTCAGACTCCGTTCCATATTTTTAAAATAGCTTTTCAAACTATTATTGAAATCACTTACGGAAATTAGCTGAAAAAGATGTAAGTGTAGGCATATGTAAATTTCGAAAGGATTAATCTTTTATTTAGGACCATAACTATGTCCGTTTTGAGGAAGGATCAGTGTCGGGGAAAAATGCGAACTTTTTCACTCTTCATTAAAAAAAAATAATTCTTCGAAGTCAAATATATTTATACACCTATTGGTATACATTTACATACAATACTGATTTTAGGGATGGTTGCCAAGAGCCATAAACATTTCATTATTTACACTTCAATCTGTTTTGAAATTAGATTCAATTTTCTAAGTCTGGCAAATTTCTTTTGTCGATCCTCGAAACTCGCATGGTTGCAGACGCCAAGTGACAAGGTTAGAGGCATCTCAAAATGGATTTCGCAAACAATTCCTTTCGAAAGAGTTACCATTCTAGTAGTCTAAAAACGTCCGTCCATTTCTGTTTTGGCCAGAGGTCGTCGAACCACAGAGGATATGCCGTTGACACAAATAATAGGAAACCTAAGTACAGCGTTAAGTAAACGGTCGTATTTATTTTAGCAAAAAACGCGTCAATCACATTTGAAGAGAAGCCATGTATCCATTGAGCCCCACTCTGTGTGTACCCTTTTATATGGCTTTTCATATGTGTCCCGGATTCGCGAGAGTCCCCTGGAGACACTGAAAAAACGAGGGTGGATTGTAAAGGGGAGGTTTGTTTATTTTAGAGAAGCCAAAGGAAAAGATTAATCGCTCGTCTTATGGGATAAACTGTTCCAATAGAAGGGCGACAGGCGGGAGAGTGAACGAGCGTCTGGAAATGGATTCTGCTAGTTTTTCGCGAACCGTGGTAATTGATTGTCCTCTTCATTTTGCCTTCTCTCGATGGATGGAAGGGACGAGGAGAGAAATAACATCTCTGAAAATACTTGCATCGAAGATCGTAATGGCAAGGAATTTGCTATTTTATTCGTTCTCAGCGAGAGAATTTGTACTACTTATGTTCTTAGGAAAGTATTAAATGAATTCCCGGCAGTCAACCTGTTAAACATTCTCCTTAAAATGACTTCTCGTGCCATTTAGATATCATTGAAATGAAATATGAGAGATATAAATGAATCTGAATGCGATTGTTTATAGTTTATCTCTTCAAACTCTTGAGTGTCACACTTAACCTTCTCATGAAAAATCTTAAGAGAACATCAATCAAGATTGCTTAATAATAGACATAAATCTTCAATATTAAAAGCAAATATTTGTCAAGTGCTCAAACTGTTTACATCTTCGTTGAGAAAATTGAGTAACGAAAAGAAACATTTCGTTTGAATTTGATAAGGTTCGATGAATTCATATTATATTTCAGAGAAACATCGGTTTAAGGAAACGTGAATTTTATTGAGCTCTAATCATGTCTTGTTATTTAATATTATCTGAATTAGATGTAATATTAATATAATGTACGTTTTCTTTTAACGACTAATTCGTAATCGTGATCATAATTCGATTTGCATATAATAGAGACGTAAATTAAATTTCCCTACCGCACGATATTGAGGCTATATTTGCAATATAAAGTTAGAGATCTCATTTATTTGGACCCAAAAATCTGTTCTGTGTAAACTGTATAGTCCGGGTAAGTTACTTTTTACTGTATACATTATTGAAATATGACGTAGAATGGCTCAGTCTCTGAATTATTTTTTCCTTACTTTTCGAAACACTGTCCGCCGATTGTATGGCTTCAAATGTCTGTAAATGTAAAATGCGGAAGCCTATCGATTGGGCGATTGCCCAGTGTGTCCCTATGAAGTCTCTAATGAAAAGAAATCATCGTGGCCAAAGAAGCGACGAGTGTGTTTTAGGGACACGGGAAGAGGTGCGTGAAGAGGGAAAACAAAGGGTTTTTTAGTGTGGGCGGATGATCGGAGGAAAACAGAGATGTTTCAAAGAGGCAAAGTCACTATTGTTTTCGGACTACAAGAATCTCGGCCAACATTTTTGAGGATGATCGAACTCTAAAATTGCGCATGTTCCGATCAGAGGAGATAATGCCAGGTTTTGCTGCGCAGATGGCGTTAGGGATAACTCCAATATATCGCATACTAAACTGTTGGGTCATGGAATATCACGCATGAGTCACTTTCTCAGTTTAACACTGTTCTTGAAATACGTCAACTGTCAATTATTTGCTCCATTTATGATATTTCCACTTTTTTACGCTCACGCATGTCCGTGAATTTTTTTTCATACGGAACGATTTCTATTTCCAGATTAACTCTGATGCCCATTAAAGGGCAACGAGCATGTTAGGTACGTGAAAGTACATTAATACAAATGATGGGATAATCGCGATGGGAATTTTCTTTTTGATGACTAAAAAACATATTCCTAATTTTCATGATAATAATGCATAACTTGTATTTCATTGCAAATAATGAAGTAGATTCTGAAAATTGAAAGTTCAATACACCAACAAATGTAATCATCGCAGCTATAAATTTTCAGTTTTAATGTAAGTTATGATGTCAATGACATGAAAAATATTTTCGATTTTAAGTATGAGTTGAAAAAGAAAATTGGCCCTTAAAATTTCGATAGACAAATATACTTATTTTCAATTCTTCCTTAAAATATTAGAATTGTATTCATTAAGTGTTCTTTTCATTGAAAGCAATGCATATTTTCACACTCTTATATCTATTTTACACATATAAGAGGTAGATATTATGTAACAGTGATTAAAATGGGTTAAGAGTTAAAAGAAATTATCTTGGGTTTCATATAGGAGATTCGTATATACATTGAGATGTCCTATCTCAACAGTATATTTATGGATTGTAACTGGTTCTATAACTTACAGTAAGACTAAAATTTCATTTAGAGATTCATCTTTTTCATTTTTTATTAACTTAGCCTTATTCAGAAGATTTGACACCAATAACAACTGTAATTGTTAAAGGATATTAAACATATTTACTCGACTCTGTAAAACGAAGTAGTCATTTGTGTCTAGTGAAGGAGGCGGATTATTGATGGTATCGTTTATCTGAAAATACAGATCTCCTCAACACAGAGAGCAGAGAACTTTTGCAGCCATGAATGCGGTAGCATCCTTAATTCAATCAAACGCACCGGAAGTATTTATTCGGGAGAAAGAAAACAACCGAAACGAGCTATACCGTTTCTAAGGAAACAATGGCTAACGAACGGAAGGCCCTCTTACCCCGCCTATGAAATACCGATTGCGTTTAAAAGCCCTTAGTTCCCTACTAACCCGAATCTCGCGGAAACAAAGCACGCGCACGACCCAACAACCTTATTTGCTTAGCTTCAGAACATCGGCGAACCCGAAAAACACCGTTTTGCTCAAAATGAGTTAAGCTCCTTTACGAAACAGCGGTCTTAGAATAAAACGGAAGCCAGCGTGTTATGCTTTTAACTGTTGCATTTTCGGTGGTGTGGGAAGGCGGAAGGGTCCATAAGCTGTGGAGGTCTGGCTTACTTCTCCCGCTTCTGATGCATCTCATGCGCTTATTTTACTCAAGATGGAGGACAACGCCCCACTGACCCCATCCATTTCACGTTTTCTCTTCTCGAACTTAGTTGGAATATATCATGCATCACACTCTCTGTGGGCCGTATTCTCCTAAAGAGACGCTATCACCAGAAGAGTCGTTCATATACCAAACAATTTAATCGCATAATATGAATGGACTCCTATGAATTCCATTCATTAAATTGACATAGTTATACTCTAAAAGATGTATCTACGATTCACGTAATCTGCAGTAGAAGTAGCAGATGGCGTAGAATCTATTTGGAGGAATTCTATGATAGTACTTAAAATTCATCAAACTTATACATTGATCCTTAATTAATTTGTCTAAAATGAGGCAAGGGAGAAGTAATGCAACGTGCACTAGTAATGGTCATCAAAGAAGTAATATCCTATATAGAAGGTCGTCACTTTTCGGGAATCCTGCTAATTGGTCTTCTGATAGGTTCTTGAAATTTGGTGATGTTGATTGTTGCTTATATCCATGTATCGAATACTATCACTTGTTTATTCGTAGTATTTATATCAATCTATATATAGTTCTCTTTCTCTTCTGCCCTATAAGTCTTAAAATTCAATTGATAAGAATGAATTATTCTAGTGATAATTATGCATTTATATGATGTTTATCTTCACCAGACATTGTGAAATCAATCCATCGTAAATTATCGAGGGTATATAACTCTAAATAATTCGGTTAATTGTTACTTCTCAATCTTTGTTAATTACTCTACCTCTCTATTGCAATATATCACTTACTATGGTAATGTATCTACACCGATTCTTCAGAAGCGACGATAAAAAGTCCTCATCTTCTCATGTTTCGAGAAAACACTATCGCTATTGTATCTATATTTATTTTTGATGTTATTTAAACCTCATCTCCATCCGTAGATTTGGCTGTTGATCAAAGCAGTAAACTTTTAGGCAACTCTAAATCCCGCAAAGAATTCCGAGTAAACATAGAAATTCCAAGGAGGTGCAATTATCATCGATGTTCCTCGTCTATCTTACTTTCAGAAAATTACCTAGTAGTTAAAAGTGTAACATTGAATTGTTTACGATCTTTAAGTGAATTTTAATAAAATTTTAAGAATAAACCGTTTTCTTAAACAGTAATATTTTTTAACAATACGCCATTTCATGATGTTGTCTTACTGAAATATTGCAATTGCTTTAGTTATATTCAACACTTCATAAGTCAGTAATTTCAGAGGAAATAATTTTGTTCTAAGGACTCATTCTTTCATTCTCATTCTCTTCCGCGAACGATACGTGATGATAACAAAATAAAGAATTAGGGCGAACATACTGTATTTTTGCAGAGTATCCATGAAGTTTTAGTTGTAAATTGAAATCTATAGTAATATAAGTGATTTCGAAGAAAATTATAGACAAATACAAAGATTTATTCGAATTCAATTAATTCATTAAAATGATATTTTTAATTTCTTTCGATTTTATTATAGTAACATGATGTAGAGAACATCAACTCTCGAGAAAAAATATGACGCAGCAAATAAATTTATAATTTAAAGGTACTCGATATCCGTAAGAATACTTCAACCATAGGAAGATTTTCATTATGTCATCTTAAACATATATTATGAAAATAAGGGTATACTTATTTGTTTCTTTGACACCGTTGTATATTCCACTTTTTTAACACTTTTAGCCCTAAACAAACACCACGTAAAATAAAGTAGTATTTAACTGTCATTCATTCTTCTTGTAAACTCTAAATAGTAATGGTTCATATAGTCATCGTTTAATTTGGATATTGCATTAATTACACAGATCACAGTCAGCTTTCAAATTGCTCGAAAATGAAGTTGCATACTGAAGAATAATAAAAAGTAAACCGCCGTCACTTTCCGTCGTATTTGACCTTCGCAGTCGAAATGGCAAGATTTACGTTTTCTCGCGAATGTAAATATAATCCTCTCTTCGCCAAAATTTAAGAACTTTCTCTAGAGAATTTCGAGAATCCTGGGGAAGGAAATTTTAAAAATACATTCGCTGGAGGCGGTCTCTCCTATAAAACGAAAATTCGGACTTTTTCCCGTAATGTAAATAATCGAAGATCCGCGGACATTAATTCGGTGAAAATGGTCGAATCCGAAGGCTGTGCGGTATTTTAACGCATGACGGAAAACCAAGGACGATTGGTCATCGTTGTTGCCAAAAATTCAGTGGATCACCGCCAGGGGACGGTCCGTCTTTACTGTTCGTGGATGCCTTCGATAACAAAGTAATTTGTCCCGATTTTTCCACCTTCTGCGGTCGTTCGGAGAGTGCGCACTATGCATCTTTGATCTCTGAGCTTACCATTTCATTAGAGCCTCATCCCCGTACCGTTAGCGATGCTTACCCGGAGGTGAGCGAAGATTCGATGATATGTTGTACCCAGTAATAGAAAAGTGTTAGAAGAAGACAGATTTTTTTGACAGAAGTTTTTTTACGTTTGAAAGAGTGCTCTTATACTGATATGATGACAGGCAATGATGGAATATTAACGGTGGAGATATGGAAAATTTGTATGACTAATGATGAAATGATTATTTTTGCGGGATTTACTGTTATCATCGTTGGTGTTTATAAAATTACTCATTGTAATCAACAGAAAAATTTTTATCTTAATGTGTGATGGGATTAAATCAATTCGGAGTTTGCTTTATGAGTACAAAATGATTTACATTCCTGAAATGAAACTATAGCACAACTTATGCAAACGATCATATTCTTAGGATCATCTTCTAGAACAAGAAACCATACATTTTAATATCCACTTATTAAAAATTTGTCTTGATTTACATTCACATTATAATTTATAATTTCAATTATTGTATTTCTCGGTTATTATGAAATCTTTTTCATTGTGATAGTTATATTCAAGGGCAATGTAAGCGAAGAGATACGATTCAGAACCGCTGTAGAGCATATGTTTTATTTATGGTTAGTTACTGTAGCAAATTCTCAGTTTTATAGCACCGGGATTATGCACAAAGCTGTTATATCTATAAATAGCTACGAAGGAGAATTCGTAAATTTTATGGCACATTTGAGGAAAATATACGCGACAGCGTCACACTATATTTCCTGATTAACAATTCAAACAAATAAAAGTGGACAGTTCCAAACATTTTGTTTTTTTGTAAGAGAGCATTCTCTTAAAACTGGAAGTTTTTTTTAAAGAATGAACGCTATTTCTAGAAAAAAGTTTGGGAATTTTCTGAATTAGTTTCTGATTTATGATTTTATATTTTTCGATTTCTGTAATTCGGTGACTATTCCTTTTCTTGTTTAATTCAAACACAAACCTTAATGGTATGGATATTTGAAATTTATTTAGCGTTCAGAATAATCATAAACTTCAGAATCATCATTAAATTTGCAAAACTAATTATTTAATTTTGTTTTGATGACGAACTTTGATTCATTTTCTGAACCATATATGATCGCCGTTTATTGATAAATAAAAATTATGACTAAAGATGAACCTTAAGCGTCGTTTTGAAAATGTTTTGATGTGTATTAATACCGTGAATGAAAATATGAAGCTCCCATACTTGGTGCAACTCCCTGAATTAAAATATAAACATGCCTAAGGTAAACGCACAAACTTTTATTTCTTCATAAGTATCCCGTAGATTTCTAAAACTCGCCTAGCTATGAACAAGATACCAGTTTTACAAAGTATTCGGCGTTTCTGTTTATTTTAAAATATAGACTCAGAGCTTCAAGGTATTGTAGCAATGCTCGTGAGTTTATTTCGGATTGATTTCTCATCATGTCACTTTCCAGATCAATTTGGTGGTGAAAGTTTAAAGTGGCTCCTTTAAATAAGTCGGTGTGATACACCAATCTCTTTACCATCCGCATTCTTCGTTGTCAGACGTAACCCATTGTAGGCTGCGCTCGCCGCCTATTTAACTCTCTGATGCCAAATGAGCTAAGGAATCCAGTTTCGTAATCCTCTTTACCCTTGAGTAAACGCATGCACGATTTTCGTGAGAATGAAGAATCTGCAGATGCTGCAGAAGGTCTCAGAACTCCGGAAGGTAAACACGCAGCGATGCTTTAAACTCTTATGCATTCCCATAGTTTGAATTAATTTCTAAAAATATAGATATCGTATACTACATTTTTCTTAGGCGCTCCTTAATTTATCTCATTTTTTCATTGGTATTCTTTCCGTTAGTTTCTTTTTCTCCCTAAATAGAGAATATTTGTAAACACTACGAGTTTATTTTTCATTTCTTTTACAATCAATATCAGTACTAAGAAGTACGTTGTCTTTGAATCAACTTGCAGAAGAGTAAAAGTATTTATTTCAGTTAACTAAGTTTGATATTCTTAGTCAAAAAGATTCGCCGCTTTGACCTCGACCTTTTGGTAGCAGCAAAAAAAATCATTCTCATTCTGGTCACTCTACTATTCATTAATGTTAATAATAATGGAGAAACTTTGTTTTCACACGGGAGCTTGTAAAATTTCCACGAGGTGCAATAGGAATACATCATTAAAGTTGATTATATCCAAATACTTTGAATATTTTCATTACATTTAAATTAAAAATAAGATTATCTTATTTTTCTCTTTCCTTTGATTTGCTAAGAATGGAGCATTCCATTGGCGAGAGAAAGCACATGTCTAACGTTTTATTTTAGAGTCAACCACTGATGATGGAATGATCGAGGTCAAAATAACTTCAGCGCAACTTTTACAAAAACAAATTTCGGAAAGAAGCACGTGGAGGCGTTTGCTGCCTTTACATATTTTAGAAAATAGGTCGTCAATCGGTGATGACGATTGTTTGAGGCGGAATGAACCCTCGAATGTGTGGCAACTTCAAACGGAGTTTATTTATATAAACACGAAACATCAATAGCACAATATCAAAGGAAAACGAGGGTTTTGAGTTTTGAAGGGTTAATGAAGATGGGTGATAACCGAGTATCTCATTTGCCGCCTCCGGAGGTGACGTAATCCGCCCCAAACCAGTTCGCAGATGTAATGCTTTGCGATGAGATAATCTCCTTCGGGAGGAATTTGGACTTCTCCTCTAGACTGCCGCACAGACTTGCATCGCTTTCTCCTTCTACTCTTTCACGAAAGTGAGTCGATCGATCCTTTAGGTTCCTTACTCAATGTGACTCTCTCGTCGCCGTCTCCTATCCCATGACTCCCAAAAAGTTCGCATCGGTCCAAATGCGCTTGGAAAGAAGAGTGACAAGCAAATGGCGAATTTTCGGTTTCTTAATTCTGTTATATCGACCGAATCGTTGCGGAAAATCTTTTTGAGAATTTTCTATCCTGAAGGTTCTTGTGGCAGCTGTAAAGTGCGATAAGCGTGCTTTTAAAAATGCCCGCTTGAGGAAGAAAGTCATTTTGATGTCCATAGTTTCCCTTTGATGTAGCTTCCAGCTTTTGAAAGCCATTTATTTCTAAAGAAAGGCTACATTGTGTGATTATTTCTAAATTTATTTAAAGGACTTCCGGAAGAATGCCAATTATGTCCGTACGATTGATTTATTGCCGTTTGTGCAGAGGTTTACGTAAATTGACAAACCCATATATATTTGTTTTAATCATGTACGACTTTTACTATAATAATGGAGGGTTAGTTCTCTTCATTCATTTAAATTAAGATTCAAATCTAATTTCTCTTCAATTTAGCTCTTTAGTTTTTCGGTTACTTTAATTGCAATATATGGCAAATTCTATGAATAGTTTTGTTTAAATTTTATAATACTAGAAATTTGATATATTAAAATTTTACTCCCTACTTAATTCTAGAAACTGAGTGACGAAATTACGGATTCAAAATTCATGTTACGAAATAATGAGCCAACTCTGTTTCTGAAAGAAACATGGCGACGCCTAAGAAACTTGGCAATCGAATGGTGGATACGTTTACGGCGTAAAATGATTACATTTTGCGAAGGAAAACATTTTAGGGAGAAATCGTACGTCTTAGATCGTTGCACTCTTCGTTGCAACGTTTTAAATTTCCTCAGTTTTTATATTTTTTAGTGTTTAAATGCTCGTGAAATGTTTTTATAAGGTTTCTTTTTAGCTTCTCTCCGAATTATTAGTTGTTTGCGGACAGTATCCGATACAAAGGATTATATAATAGAAGAAGCGAAATTATCGAAGCTCTTGCCTTCAACCCGAAACATTACAAAGTTCTTGAAATACAATTAAGATCTCTCTCACCTCACACACATATAAAATAGAGAATTATTTTAATATTTGTCTTGTGTCACAATTCTTAAAGTATTCTTTGTAGTACAATTCCTAATTTTACTTTACCAAAATATTGAAGTTTCATGCAGTATAATATCGATTTTGTAAACTTTACTAATCATCTTTTCTCAGAATGTTGAGAAACGAGGACCAGAATCTCCGCAGATGGGATTTCCCATGGAGATGTACACGTGAATTCATTCTATTTCTGCAATTCAGCTATTAATTTCCAGCAATTTCCAAATACTATGACTTCTCAGGTCATGAGTGGTAAAATGATATGCTGCGTTAGCCACATCTCAAGAAGTATTTTATTTTTAGAATCAGAGTGATGAACCGAGTGGAGATATCTTAAAGCCGATAGTATGACATATGGTAGCATTTGGGAAGAAACCCTAGTATTTCTAGCCATATGATTCGTATTCTGAAGAGATACCGTAAAAATACTTTTCCTAGATGACAGTTTTGGTGGGATACTTGATTAGTGTACTTTTCTAATTAATATAATGGGATAATTGTGATTGCTCATTTTCGATTGACGTTTTGATAATTTATATATTATTTTATTTTATTATTAAAACGCCAATCTAATGGATGGATTTTGCTAGTATTTCATGCTGAAATTGAAGTACCTCTTCCTCTTTACCATCCACGCTGATGATGAATGGGATTTCCACAGTCTCTCCTTCAATTCGTCTTCCTCTCGCATCACCAGGAGGTTAAAGCATCCTCTAAAACACAGAGAAGTATATAAAAAGACACCCCCGACGTCACGAGAGACCCTTGCTGCCAAACCAGTTCCTTTCTACAGTCACCTGCGGAAGCCTCAATGCTCGTGTTTTTTTTTCTGACGACGCCGAAGGAACTGTTCTCCAACGCATTCAAAACACGAGACAGTGTCAGAAGTGGAGGCAGATTTTCCTAATGAAGAGAAGCCTCCACGTGCACGCTCCATCCATTTACCTTCCCCTCTTCAAACCCCCTCGTCTCTTCCCCGTTCTACTGGGCAACGGAATTAGGGATGGAGTTGAATGAAAGGGAGAAAGAAGGTCTTTGATGCAAGGAGGAGGGATTTGTGCAATTCTTGAAGCTAATTGTGAGACGAAACGACAGCAAGAGGGAATTGAGTAATAATCAAAAGCTGCTAAAAGTCGAACCACGACTTCTATGGAGATTACGGAAGATCGACTTCTCTTGCATCGAGGATGTGTAAAATTTCATGAAAGACAACAAAAAGAAAAGGGAAAAATAATTTCTACTCATTTCCGCCTAAAGTAGATGACAATATTTTGACAAATAATCTATTGAAGTATAAATAAACATCTCGATCATAGTGCGAGATGTGAGTGATGGATAAAAAGTCTCCTTTGTCAACTCCTAAGTTTACAAATGTGGTGCCGTTCTCCCATTTACCAATCTGCACTCATTCTCACTAATTTTCTCAGGATAACATAAATGGATGTTGCCTTTGGAAGGGCGTGGACCTGTAGAACTTCGTATGGTATCTTAGAATAGCCAAGAATTATAGAAGGCGATAGATAACAAAATCGCTTGGGAATGGACTGATAACCCACTTAAATGATAAAAAGAGAAGATATCTTTGATAAGTGATATTACTAATACGTCTATATATGTATTAGTTGGGAGTTGAAAGTCTTGGTTTCTATCTGAAAAACATAGAAATAAGTGCATGAAAGGGTATCAATGTTAAATAAAATCAACGTTGTCAGACGTGACTTCGTGGAAATCCATTGCATTGGAATTATTATTGTAATAAACATAAATGCGTGAAATATACTATTAAAAACAAAAGAATATTGATGGAGTTTATTATCTCCAGTGAAGTTTGCAGCGGATTATAAAATGAAGACTGTTCAAGAAGATATATCAGGATAAACCCTTCCAATTCCAAGATTATAGAGATGCAGAGTTTTCGTGTAACTACAGAATTTTGATAAATAAACCAGTATTCTTATATAAAATTCACTTAGACTTATGAACCATTATATCAATAGATTTATGTTATTTAAGTGACATCTCCTTTAATTATCGTTCCCAAATCGTTTTATCAAGAGGATTTAATAAATAAATCCTTATCATAAATACAACTTTAATTAAAAAATAACAAAGCATTTTGTGATTTATCATAGAATCAATAATTTCACGAAAAAAGATTCAAATATGTTTTTTCTACAGTATAACTTATGTTTATGATTGAAAAGGTATCATTCCGGATTAGATGAATTTTTAATTCAAAATAATCGATTCCCAAATAATTCCTATGGAGTTCATTTGGTCTTTGTTTACTATTCTGATGAAAAATCATTCATTCCAATTAATTTATGGGGTGGGATTTATAGGATATTGAAATATAAAGGATGAAAAATCCCTTTAGCTAATGTATTACTCTATTGATACATTTCTTATTCATTTCAATCTTCTCGGATTCGTTACAATTAAACCCTATTCAATGACTTATTCTTAAATATCTGTCTCGAAAATTAAAAGAGAAACTAGTAAGGAGAGAGAATATAATTGAAAGCTAATTAAAATGTTACGCAAGTATGGACAGACTCATGCCTCGTAAAAAGTTTATAACGTACGATAGCAGTCTTTTATGAGATTTTAATCATCATTCCTTAGCAACGCGTATGAGGCTTATACATCGCATTAAAATAGCTTTAAAGCTAAAGATAATCTTTTAAAAAGAGCTATCATTATTTAAAGATTTTTCTTGAGCGATTTCAAGGATTTTTTCGCACGAAGCTGGATACCTCCGAAAGATATAGAAAGCTCTTATAAGATTGTATTTTAATCTATTTTTCTTAGTGAGGTTTTTACAAAAAATATAGAAATTTATCATAGTTACATAATGATATCATTTGTATGAATCTGAATGTTTATTCATTTTGTATATAGATAGTATACTTACTATACTACTTACTATAGTAAGAAGGATGAATATATTATTTCTCTTCTAGAGCAACCATCTTTAGTTAAGATCCGCAAAGATTATTCCATCTCTTTAAACTCCAAAATCAGTATGATGTCATCATCAGAAGGCACTATCAACTTATTTATAGTCAATACAAAGAGATTCTTACTTTCACTTGGAGAAGTTAATTATCGTACTTTCAGATGAGATAAATCTTTAAATCATTTAGAAGTATTCAGAAATAATCCAAGAATATATTATTCATGAGTTAGGAATGGCTGCTTTTGAAGTTAGGCGATTGTGCCGGAAATTGAAGAATACTTCAAATTATTATAAAATTGAAATTATCCAGGAATCAAAATTATACAATTGGAATTTCAACTGTAAAATATTAAATCACTGTTTGTTACCTATGAAGTGGCCGTAAACCAATCTCTAGAGTCTGTACTAAATTATTTCAGAGGAATTTTAATCTCTTCATCTGCGAAAAATTCAGTCATTGATATCCGATAAATTATAATAAACGGATTGCTTATAATTATACAATTGTTTCCTTCCGATTTCAGGTTTACACAATATCATTTCTAATTGTTGCGAACAGAAATTTGAAAAAGTATTGATGTCTTACTGAAAACTCCATACATAATTAGTTTGCTTTAATTATTGATCGCTCTCCCGTAATTACAAATCTATATTGATATTTTTGAGAAATCATGAAAATTACGTATCATGAAGTTATTCTTAAAGAGGAAGGTAGCCGGAATCGGCATTTCTTTTGGTTCTCTTAAACCATAAATTTATGAAAGTTTACGACTTCTATTATTCGGAGTAAGTTGTTAGATAGCTTTCGTTACTATTCCGTGCGCCATTAATTAGTGTCCACGCTAAGGATTTTGGCTTCGTTTATTACTCCGTGCGTCTACTTTTTATGTCACCTATACCGCAAAAATAAATTGGGAAATTAATGAACCGGTGGATGCGCAGCGAGCTGCAACTGACGGAAAATAAACTTCGTGATTCACCCACAAGTGTTACAATCATTAGATTCGCTGCTTCCTCCAGAAGTTTCTATATCCACCATTGGCGCTGAGGGTGGAGCCCACTTCTCCGGATTCCGCGGTAAATTTCAGTTTTAGGGACCGCGTGTCGCTTGAGTGCTCTTCGAGGGGAAGAAGGAGTGATCGCGGATGACAAGTCCCTGCCGTCTGAATTTACGGGAGTCTGTAGAGAACGAATGGGATTAGGGCGTGGGCGATGAAGGGGAACCGGGTGAGGAGTGAGAAAACTCAGGCGACAAAAGAAAGAGTTAGAAAACACCGGAAAAACAATTCGAGGAGAATAGATGAACCCCTCTTTCCGAAGTAATAGGGAGAAGTTCGAAAGCGATCGGGTCCAGCCGTTGCAACCCAATATGGCCACCGCATCGGCGCTAAACGAAGTGTTCCCCTCGGTCCACTCATAGGTCCACGGTTATTAAACGACCGCGGAGTGGGAGCAGCACTTCTCAAAGGAGCAGTTAGCGCGGTAAATTACCGGAGGTTGGGGGAAATATGAAAAGAAGGAGAGGTGGGAGTGGTTGGGCCGCGAGCCAGGAAGGAAGCTGCTATAGCCGCGGAAACTGAAATATGCCCCTGGGTGACCGTGGGGTGAGGTGCGGGGACCAGGGTGCGGGGTGTTGTAAAAGCTGGAGGGGACAGCGGAGGGGCTAAGGTAGAGTTTTGGAGCGGCCCGCTCCCTGAGCAGATCCCTACTAGTTGCAGTTCCGTTCGCGATGGGGATGGAGATCTTCCACTGGAGTCATGAAGAGGTGAGTGTTACAGGTCGTTAGCGTAGGAAGGACTCCATCCGGAAGCGATTCCCACGCAGGATCCTCACTCCATTTAGCTAAATAAGTTTCACCTCCATTAACAAAGATGAGGGCTTTCCGCCCCAGTAATAACATCTGCCAATTCTTACGGTGGTTTTCTTTCATCTCGCGGGACACAGTTCGATGCCAGTTCCGAAGGCGGCACATCTTTCCCCTACCAATCTGCTCAGGGTCCAGCGCCTTCTCATAAGATATTCAACGCCAAGTGAATCTCTGTCCGAACCTTTCACTTTAAAGTCAACCTAACGTAGGTTTTCAGGTAATACACTTTAATTAAAAACATCGCAATTTCGGCCGAAAAAGGAGAAAAATCAAAAAAGGAGAATCGTAACCAGAGAACTTCTTCCATAAACAAACATCATGATATACCTCCAGCTTTACTAAATGGTCAATCTAATTATATACTATCCTCTGAATAATATTTGAAATTTATATACAGTTAACTCTCAATCAGGTCTGGTTAAAATAATATGTCGGCGGTATTTCTCTGAACTGTTTCGACTTAACCGAAAATACGCATTATCCATCGATAGCCGTAAATTTTAGATATTCTTCGGAAATCGCCGTACAAAAGTTACGATGTCGCTACGATCTTTAGGAGAGAAATCTATTTATTGCGTACAAATACCCTTATTCTCGTAAGTTAAGAATTTTTTTCTACGTAAAGGATACTTAAAAATTAAGAGAAACAGTCTCACAAACGACCAATGATCTGCGTTGCCATCATAAAATCGAGGTTTAGATGAAGAAAAGGCCCTTTGCCAAACCTAAATTTGAACATTCGAGAAAAATGCGTGTTCAACTTGGAGATCGTTTACTATGAAAATAAAAATCAAATGTCAGGAATAGCTTAATTGTATTCAAGATATTATCTTTACTAAATTTTTGTACGAACTTTTACATGTCTTGAGCTTCATTTTTAGTTAAACATTATCATCTTCTTTTATTACTTGCATACATTTTAATATAAATTGATCTAATTTTTTTGTTAGTTTTGGTCTATCTAAATCTCGAGAGAAAAATATAATTTCACATGATTTTCGCTAAATTTTATATTATTTTCTCGTTGTTTACATACAAATTAATTGATTAAGGGCTTCTCATAAACCAAAATATTATAAGAAAGATAACTGCAGATACACATAACTCATACTATATTGATAAATATCAGACTAAAAACTCTTGATAATATCCTTATATTTGTCTCAAACCCTTATATCTTACATAATGCTATCAATCCTATAATTTGGTTAACAGGTGTTCTTCGTTCATTTGATATGCTATAACTTTTTCACGAAAAGTCTATGTAACGCTTGTTAGTAATCAAATTAAAAAAGTCAAATTATATTTGTGCTAACGTGTGAAATATAGTTACCAAATGAAGTTATGAGAGAGTCATGGAGGGACTTCATTTGATAGTTAAACGCTTTGAACGTTCTAAATTATGAGATTAATTTCAGTTTTTGCAATTAATTGCAATTTTTTAGTTATATTTTTATAAATCGACATTGTTTTTTATTTAATAGTACATAGTCGGAATCGGAACATAACCAGCTGTCAACGCTTAGTTTATCTTTTTAAATGATTCACTGTCTGTCTTTCTCATTTTATACCTTTTTGATCTATAATTTCAAGCATAATTTTGAAATTTTTAGAACATTATCGTAGTAAATAACTTATAATAACGGTCCTACCGAAGGTAAACGGTGAAAGCGAGTGAATTATCACTGACCCCGTGGGTGCTAAATGGGCAGACGTCACAGAACTTCAAAAAAATATTACATAATAAGTGGTAATGTCTTATACTAAATACTGTAGCAACTTAAAAAGTTATTGATTTATATGTAAAATATAATAATCAACAACCTAATTTAAACATTGTTGTATTTTGAGGAAAATGGTAATTCACAGAGATTATTCATCAATTCTCACAGTTTTGAGTTTCGAAAAATTTATTGAATCGTTATTAAATTTAAATGAGCAGCAGCATAAGAATCAGTTGTCAATTATTATATAAAATTACATATTACATGAATGGTAGTGATAAATTATAATTATCAATTTCAGATCGGTGAAAATTTTAAACAGTTGTAGCTAATTGATTGGTTTGTCAGCCTAATTAATAACTTTAAAATAATTCGCAATTGATATCGCGTTTATTGAAGAATCGCGAAAATAACTTAAAGTAAGGGTTTTAAGTTGCCAACATTGTCGTGGCTCAGGAACATTGTCATATGAGGAAACATGGATAATTTCCAAAAGTCTAAAGACTATTTTAGTTTCAACTTTTTCACTCTTTATTTTACGTAGTGATTCAAGACGGCATCTCATATGCATCAGCCAATAAAAATATAAGTATATTTACAAGTGTTCAATCTTCCGCAGCTTAGTTTCAAACATCCTTATTTTTAGTCGGCTTCGCTAGAAACCTGAAGTACGTTTCACTTTTATTTTAAGTCGTTTTCATTTTCAAGGGACGGATATCGTACACTTTGAGAACCTGATGGATAACTGAGCTTTCCGAGTTCCAAAACCCAAAAGCGGTTGCTGCAATATTCTGTCTGTCCCATGTCTTCCAGTTTATTGTTTGTTTTCTACAGATTTCTAAGAATATATCTCGGAAGATGAAACAAAATTCTTTAGAAGGCGCCCAAAATAAAATTGAACAAAATTAACTGGCAGAAGTATTTAAAAATAATTCCGAAACGTAATTCGTATTGTCATCATATTTACTTGGACTCGATAGGTTTTGAGCTAGACAGTCATCTTCAGGTCATGGTGTACCGTGTTTGGTTTATATTTTTGAATCGCCATAGAAAATCTTTCTTAATTCATAATATATTTATACTTATTAGAATTTTTATCACAATGTTATTCTAAATTTCAATCAATACTTATTAATATGCATCAAGTTTTACTTAAGTAGTGAATTTTTCTCATTAATTTCTAATATTTATCTTGAATCGGATAATGACAATGAAGTGTCATTTTCTAGAGATATTAAATTCAAAATAATAGTATATTTGAATTTATTGAAATGAGTTCTTCTTTAAATATTTATCCATAAATGAGTGCAGAATTATTCACATTCATGTTAAATTTCATTATTTTCATTTAAAGGTTGCTTCGGAATTGAAAAATACATATTTACTTTTCCTTTAAATGGACCATAAAATTTAAATATATATTTAAAATTCTGCATTAAATTCTGTATTAATTCGAGGATTCGACATTCACTCTAATATATTTTACACAAAATTCCTAATTGCGATATGCTAATTTAGTTTAATTCTAATATGCGATTTTTTATAACCTAAAATGAATTAATAAGTTTCCCGACATAATTTATTAAGTGGTTTCATTAAATTTGGAGCAGTTTTTTTACATTTTATGAGTAAATGTAAAATATTATTCATATGAAATGTTATTATCGAAACACTATATATTTTGCTATACAGGAGTAACTTTTAAATAGAAAATTCAGTCATTTCTTCCTGATAACCTATTAATTCGATTAAATGGTTAATGTGACTGTTGTTTTTAGTTGTCAAGAAATTTTGCCCATTCATTTTCATTCCATTCTTATGAACGAGTTTCATTTTATAAAAATCCACGATATTTAACTAATTTAATCGATGTTATCGCTATTTTAAAATTATGGAAATCCTTTATACAGATTTTACGTTGTGAATCAAGTATTGTTCATTTATAATAAGTGTTATATAACGTTCAAACTGAAACTGCTTTTATTTATGAAATGGCTATTATAGTAAGTATTTAATGGTATTAGTAATTATTTACATACAATTGCACTAAGTATTGTTCATTAACATAAAAATACTTATAAATTGTTAGCATAATGTATTTGGATATTAATATCGGTGATCATGCAGGATCTCGTATTATGTTTATCCTAATACTCTTTTGGTACAATTTAACTCGTATTTTATTTCGTTTATATCTAAAAATCATGGATAATTCTCGTATGATTATTACCTTACGTTATTCATCGTCGCATTCGGAAAATCTCAATTTGATTGATCTTCCTTTTTAATCAGTCTCAACATCCTCGAATTCAGACAAATGATTTCTGTATTTATTTCACCTTCGCATTGAACTCGGCAAGAAAGCGAGTTAACGCATTTCTTCTCACAAAATTTCCCGGAAATTCCAGTTCTGCGATTGGCGATCTCGAACAAATCCTTAAATGGCGATTCGTATCCTCAAACGGTGGTACGAAATAAGCTTTCACACCCTTTTTGACGCACGTGGAAGTAGGCCGCATTGCGTGCCGTCTTCAGAGGGTGCGCACGCCCCACTAAGAGAGGAAGAGAGCTCCTTTGTTGATTCGGAAGGACTCTCAGGATCCAAGGACCCACTCTCCCTTATCTAACGGGGGTGCGAAAGGACTTTTATTTTCTGCGATCCTTGACACAATTTCGAATCGCATTCTTTTCGCGCATTGTGGTCACGGGAGACCTCCGTTTCGTGACAAAGCGATTATATTTTGTGGTCACGTGATATTTTTTGGAAAGAATCCTTTAGCCCTGGACGGAGTGGCGATCAAGCCAAATAAAATTTTTTTCTTTTTCAAAATGAGTGTGCAAAGAGAGCGTGGGAAGTTTAAAAATAAGAACCCTTCTATTCGATGTTGCCTCGTATATACGGGATTATGGGATCTCTGGCTCGAAAATAATGAGTATATGGTAATAATGGCCCGATGAAGTTTAAAGTTCCTGTTGTACTTGATTAATTCTATATGCTTGCGATGACTGCGTACAAATAGCTACACTCAAGGGGTCCTAAGTAAGAGAGTCTATACTTGAATCTCATTAAATCTTTGTGTTATACGTTCTTTTATATATGAATTCTAGACAAGTTTTTTAAACAACAATTTATTCACATTCACAATGAATGTTAAATATTTCGATTTTATCAATATGAACACTTTTACAATTATTATAATGAATTCAACTTTCGCTTCGTTATAGAAATGCAGCTCTTATAGATCTAATGACGGAATCCCTTTTATAAATGTTTGAATAGATTTTCTTACCTAAATGTAACTTTTACGGGAAATTGTAGCGCAAAGTTTAAGTCAATCTCAAGAATTATTTAAAAATCAAGAATCTTTTCAAAACAATCGTTTTGTAAAAGACCTTTTCAAAAGTTCTATGTAAATATATATCTAGAACTTTATCTATATCTTTTACAAGACATCGACTCTTAAAACATATTTTGATTTAAAGCAATTACTGAGGTTTGGTTTTAAATTTACCTTATACGTTTTGGCAATACGAGTATATAAATCCGCTCATGTACTTTAACATCAATTATTCGTCTTTTTAAGGAGGCTACAATGTGAATGCGAATGATAACATTAGTATCTTTCAAATTAAGATATTAAAATGTAATATAAAATTAACGAAAATTTTAATTATCAGATGTTAAGAATCGATTGATGAATTGCAAGGCGATTGAGATGTTTTCTGTTGAGTAAAAAAGTAATTTATAAGAAAAAGATCTGTAATCAGCTAAAATCGCTTTGTTCCTAATTCTTTTACGAGGAAGGAGGTGTTGCTAAGCGCATGGTTTCCGTTGAAAGTCTATCAGATAATACTTGAAAAGGCGTCCTCTGCTAAATTACTTCCTGCGTTTTCGAGAAGGCCACCAGATGCGGCCTCAAGGGTCCAAGTTGCGATCATCCTGACCTTGCCTTTCCGAGGAAGTTAAATGAGGAGCCTACGAGAAAAATATAGCGACAGAGGACCAGAAGTTAGTTATGTGTTTTGAAATCTGATGAAAATTGGGTCACAGATGTGAAAATATCGAATTGTCGTCTCCAAGGATAATATTTGCTTTCGTCGAGCCAATTATATTACGCGTGGGAGGGAATCGGTAAAGAATCCTTGAGGCGATTTATCGAAAAGGCTGAGGGAATCGATTTAGAGCGTTTAATCCCACTCCTCCCCTTTGATGGAATTCCTCGAGAAAAAAAATACATCGTTGTTTATCCGATGAGGCCAAAATAATCCCGGCAGTCAGTTGAACGATCCTTGTGTATATGATGGAGCTAAGAATAGATGACGCACTTGAGGGAAGAAGACAATGTTTTCTGAACATTTAAGGGGATGAGATTCCCCGTGAGTTGTTTTGTCGATAGAAGATTTCTACGGATTTAAAGCTCATTTAATCGTTGTTTCTTCCGATTTGCATTCCTTCCTATTGTTCGCTAAATATTAAGGGTTAAGGGACACTATCAGGTTGTTCATAGCATACGTGTACGACATTTTTTGTATTTAAGACTCATTAGCCAAGCATTTACACAATCTCTGTATTATAGGATTTACTATCACTCTAGTTTTTTTTCAAATTTATTATCTTAATTTCAAAAATATCAACTTCCGTTATTGTGGTAACTGATAAATTATTAATAATTCCAAGGAAATGAAGAGATTAAAATTTCAAGTCGCCTATCAACTTAGCTGAAAGGAAGTCGCTGAAATTCGAAATTTTAGATTGCCGTTGTAAATGTCTTCAGTATTTCCTAGGATATTTCTCCTGTTAGAATTCGGTTTATCTCTTATGTGTTTCTGTGAAGGAGCGTATTCGATACTCAAGGATACTCGGTTGAATGCTTTTAAAAACACGCCTTGAACAATCTTCCAGTTGGTCCATAATGGGCATCCAATTGATTTATATGGCTCTTTCTTTATAGGCGTTCGTTATAGGCCATTAGCCTCGTCGATTGAAGCTGAGGGCTCAACGTATGACTGCCAAAATGGTTCTGTTCCAAGCAACTAAGTTGCTCGACGTTTTACGTCAGTTAGAATATTTTTCAATGAGTTTTTAAAAATAATTAAATACATTGCATTCTCCTTATCTCTTTCATTCATCCTCTTTCGAATGAAAATTATTATGTTCCTTTTCTTATCGGAAAGTTAAATCTAGTATAACCCTTAACCTTTTCCCGAAGTTATGGCTCGAAGATAGAATTGAATGTTAGTCTAATTTTAATTCCAAGGAAGTCGTAAGCTTAACTATCAATGTAAAATCTACCGAATTCATCCCAAATAGGTTACTCTGAATGAAGCTATCAGATATCTGCCCTATATTGAACGAAATCGAATGGTGGACATAAATACATAGATTGATTTATCTATCCTAGATCGTCTTTACCTAATTCGCTAAATCTATTACCACTGACTATAAATATCTGTCATTCAGCGAATATCATATTCGCAAGTATCCTCGAGATAATCTAATGGAGGTTTATTTTTCATACTTCTTTAATCAGAAAATCATTATTCTGCGCGCCTCTCAATATCCATGTGTCGTCAGAGTATCAAATCTATTAAGTATGATTTTCCTTTTGCTGATGCTCGTAATTTTTGAGCATACCTGCAGTTGTTATCATTTCAAAACAAGCCACAAGATAAGTCTATGACTTACGAACCAGATAAATATTTTGTGTGCTCTTCTTTTTCGCCGATAACGATGAAAACCTGAGCGTTAACTCATAGAATTCCAAAGATATATCATCGGATTCAGTTTTATGAAATCTTTTCTTTCAGTACATTTAGAAAACCCTCAACGACATGACTTCCTTTCCACGGCAGCTTTATTCGATTAAATATGCAAAAGTACTCTAAAAGGTATAAAGCCCCTTGCCATTTAATGTATTCGTTAAAATCGTAATAATATCTCATTAACATACTTCTAAAGATGTAACTTAGTGAGATTAGCACACAAATTATACACGAATATTCTTAAGATTTAATAGACGTAAGTAAATACCGGTATTATCAACCTTTTTCACGTCTGGAAACCATAAAGTAATTTATTTGTGTTGAATAAGTATTTCGTATGAGTACAATATCCAACCCAGAACGTATTAGGGCATTAATATGTTACCTCGTATAAATATTATATATATAATAATATTGCATAGTATAAATATGTTATACATGTTAAATATGTTAATGTTAACAAAGGGAAATTTTAAAATCCTGTAGACGGAAGCCGTATTAATGCCGCACAGATGAATCGTCTGTTAGTGCATTAACGATAGCGTTTTTCGAAATGGCTTCCACACAGAAGCCTTTCAGTTTGCTCTCCAAAACCTAACATTTTAAAAGATGCTTTATCATTGTGTAGACCTCCTAGTGATTGATAATACACAAAGCAGTTCTAAGATTGTTACCATTATTAATAAGGAAAGGATATAAGTGTACTTCTTTGCACGTTAAAGCGTATTTTTCACAATGTTAAACAGAAGTGAAAAATAGCGACATGACTGGGACTCGAAATTGTCGAAACTCGAAATCGACTTGAAATTGTCTTGATTTTATCCTTAATAACAATAACTCCTTGTCTTTATCGAAGTATTTATTTTTACTTCATCCACCTCTATTCTCCAATTCTTTTTACGAATTTGTATATGTAAAGTTTGCCGGTCCAGTTTTTCCTAGAAATAAGGAAAGAAAAATCGTTCAAAATTTATGAGTACTGCACATCCCACGGCGAAGAATGCTTCCAATGATTACGTAAAACATTATGACTAACACTTCGGGCGATTAAGAACTCTCTCCAGGAAACAACAATGGCTGATGCATCTCCACAGAATTAGCCATGCACTTTCGCAGCATAAATATTGCATCTCTGTTTAATCTTATTCCTCGGCGTTCAGCCAGGCCATTCCTATTTTTTGCGGTGCATAAGTTTCCCCAACTGTATCTGTTCTTACCAGAGTGGCTGTAAATCGCGAACTTTATTTTTCCATTCCATTTGCTGCTTTGTTCTCGCCCTCATTTGACTTCCCTGCGATTATTCTTGCAGATCCGTATTCTTCGAGAAATCTTTCTTTTCTCTAACCGAATGCTAAACTTTAACCCGGTTAACGTGTGCACGGTAGAAATCTCACGAGTCATCCTTTTGCATTTCAATTCACATCATTCAAGGTAGATAAGAAATCACTGAACTGATCCTGTTCCAATTTATTTATTTTAGAAATTTACTGTTTAGTTTCAAGAATGCATCAAAGTTTAGAAGTGAGCAGAACTAACGTAAGAGTTGGTCGATTAAGAGATTAAACGAAATTATTCTATTGTTTTTCAACGTATACTTAATTAAGTTTAACCTGCGGAATTACGGAAAGCACACCATTAAATATCATTTGTTCTTCTCTCTAATAATTGATTCGATATCGATACGAATTTAATGGAATTGTAATTAACTAAGGCGATATTAATCCAAGAAAATTGTCAGTAGGACAGCTATCACTTACGAAATACTTGCGTCATATTTTAGTATTTTTCGTGGTTACATTTGAAGTAATTGACTTAAGATTCTTTGTCGCAATAATGAAGCACTTTACTTAAAAACCTGAAATGAAAAACTAGTCCTATGTAGTATTTTATTCAGATTAAAAAGCTTCACCGTTTATCTCATAGACTTTAAAAAGCCAGAAAAAGCTAATAGACCTTAATTTTCGTAGAATTCTCTATAAATTACGTATCATACCGAATGTTTTGAATAATACTAGGTCTTCATCGGTTTGAAAAACATTGGGAACGTTTCGCCGACCGTCTTCCCCTTTCCGGAAACATCCTCACGTTCTTTCTACGCTAAGTATGAGCCTCGGATTTACCAGGACGGGAATAGAAGCCTTCAAAGTGGCACAGATTCCCCGATCGCTCCAAAACATTGCTTTCCACACCCGCATTATTATAGGATCGAGACTTTTATAGCTTCATTTGATCATCGGCTTCATTTCACCGAGCTCCCTCGTTATAAACTTTCATTATGTGCGATTGAGTGTTGTTTTTGGATATAAGGGTTTAATTCGACGATAAGGAAGAAAGTTAAAAGCGGACCACGTCTTCTACCCCTTCCGGCTGTTTTTTGCAGAACGCCTTGGGTTGTGCGGAAGTGCCCATCCTCAGGTCATTCACCTCAGCTCTTTTTTCTTCTTTTTTTTCGTCTCTGCGTCCAAACCCTCATTCTCTTCTGTGGGTGGTTTAACATCTTCTCATTTATCTACTACTTCCCCCTGTGGGACATCGCTACCAACACCCTTCGTCTATTAATTCTGCAAATATCTCTCACGCATCGAGACCTGATTCAGTGTATCCCGGCCCGCTCACACATAGCTGTCGGCAAACAACTTATGCTCTAATTTTGTCCCTCGAAATAGTCCTAATAAACTGAGATGATCCATCAACTTTCATAAACAAAATTAAAAGAGTACGCCTTTGATTTCCCGTTTTTTACTATTTTTATAGTTATAATCTATTTATTATTTATTCTAGTGAAGATCTACTTTATGAGCTATTAAAACTGAAAATCTGAATTTGGTTACTTTTTATTAATATTTTCCATCTAATTTTTTTAAATGTCAGATTGGAACAGATTTTCTTTAGAAGAAAATTAAAAAAGATTATTTAGACCCATAGGAATGACATTCCATAACGTATTGAAGAAAGAGCTAACTTCGTTTATATCCACAGTATTTTTTTACTTTGCGACCGGTCTCGCTAATTTCTTAGCATCTTCAGGTAGTATTATTTAATTTAGATATTTTATATGATTTATTGTCTGTTCAGAAACTATCGGTTTTAAATGAAAAGCTATCATATTGTTTTACTCGTGATTAAGATATAAAAATGAACTAATACTATTATACATTTATATTATATACGAGTATTTACATATTAACATACATTTCATATATACTATTTACATGATTGAGCAAGTACAAGTTGTCATAAAAATTAAGTAAATATGTGAAATTGACTTATAATGTCAAAATGTCTAATTGTTTGTAAAATATCAATGCGAACGGTATTACTTTATAGAAGTAGTGGTTGCAAAACAGCGACAAAGGATGATCATAGTCTTATATAACAATACCCTATAAGCCGCTGTTCGGCGTTTGACAGGGGATTTAAACATAGGCTTACACATTATTATTTTGTTATGATCGCACATCATTCACGGAAAGAATAAAACGCTTAAATGACGTATTTTGTGTTCATCGTCATATCAGCTAAATTAGCAGAAAAGTTATGTTAATAACTAAAAAGTTATGTTATGTTATGTTAATTATGTCTTCCGCTGTCTCGAAATTTATTAATCTCCAACATTTCAAATTCTTAACCTTTGATAATCCTAGTTTATATCCTCATTTAGTATTTATAGTGTGCAATTTAACCAGACTTATTTAACAGTTAATTTAATCCAAGTGAGCGAAATACATAAGCAGAAGTAAAAGGAGTACGTTTTCAAGATTTAAGAGCGGATGAATGCCTGAATCTATAAGATCAAGTAGAATAGATTGATGTTAGTTGTAATCCTTTGAATCTCTCTTTAAAGCTTTCTTTTTAGTTCTAGTTAACTTTGTTATGGTCAAATTAAAGAGATAGGAGTACTGTTTGCGGAAATCAAGCTCATTTAGAAAAGGAGAGATACCGAAGTGGAAAACTATGATTATCTCGACACAGTTTCACACATCGTTTGGAGCGGTCGTTACCCTTTAGTGCACATCCATTACCATTTTTCCATTGTTCAGACGGAACTCTTTAGCCATTCTGATCTGGAAAAACAAAGCATTCTTCCGTATCTTCTAACTCTTTGAGAAAGACACAAGATCTGTTTGTAATTGGAAGAAAGATAGTAATGGTTGACAGTTTCCCAAAACTTAAGATAGCAGTTTCAAACATTCAAAAAATAAGGAAAATTTTTAATTTAAATTTTTATCGTATAAAGAGATTTAATTCGGTCACGGAATAGTTAATTATATCTTTCAAATAAACCCGAAGCAAATATTCAATATGTGTCGTCTATGTCATCACTCGTTATAGTAAACTCGCATTCAGCGAAAAATACTTATCTTTATTGCTTGGTATCTGTATCGATATCATAATGGAAATAACTGCATCTTTTACAAGTAGCATTCTCAAAATTACTTTAATACGAAGATCCAACTTATTTCAACTGCTCCGAACGAAATATTATTCCCCGAAAATTGACGAAAAATTATGGAATAGAAAACAATTCCTGAATGAATTAAGAAAACAGAAATAATTAATTCAAGAAAATATTTATAAATTATCCTTTGTACAAACATTTCTTAATTTTGTTTCAAATAATCACATTTATTTCAATTTATTTTCGCGAGTTTTCACAGCATTTAACGTCAAATCAATTCTTGAAAAGTTAAATGACCCACATTATTCGAAAAAATCCAATCAGCTCAGCCATTTCGAGAAACTGTTTTGTTCCCAATAGATACTCATTTTCTCAAGATCTTTACAATGTGAGTTCGTCCACTAGAAATGTTTACGTCATGAAGTTTCTTAGGCTCATTCAAAAGGGTCTTTAGTCAAAATATCATGTATGAATATTTTAGATCTTGTATGTAATTATATTTATATTTCCGCATATGCCATTATTAAACGTGTAAAATACTAAATTTATTTGATTATTTTTAAATTTTACATCAATCTATTTTGAAAATATTTAAAGCTTAATTATTTCGTATTTAAATTCCTGCACTCTGTTCAATGACGATCTATTCAACGGAATAAGGATTAAATTAAAATTTAACCATTGGACCCATCCCAATTTCCGGAACCTAATATTCTAGAAAGCTGTATGTTCTTTATTCTTTTGATTCTTCAACCACTTTAGAAGATTAACCACTATCGATTTTCGATTTCATTATGTAAATCGATATTTCGCAGTGGTGAAACAATTTCAATCTAATCATATTGCGCTGTGTATAATGATTACAGTTATGATCCCGTCCCCTCTTCACCTTCTTTTAAATGAAAGTCTATAAAATCTCCCTCGTCCACGATAAATTATCTTCCCACTGATAATCTGGAAGCTCCAATGCTGCTTTTAGATAGTTAATAGATGCTCTTCATTGTCTGCAATTTCAGTTTAATGATTTCAAAGAGGTCTTTTGCCAGACGTAGCCATCCTGCACAGCTATCATTAATCCCCTCTCTTTATGATCTAAATCCAGCTGATAATCCTTAGAACCCTCTGCGCATCTGCTCTCTCTTGGAAATTCTTTCTGCCAATGCTCTTTCATTACTTCCATCACTGTTTCATTATTTCGAAGAATATACTTCAACACAGCTGTAGAGCCTAAGAGGATCAACAAGAATCAACCATTCCTCCGTAAAATAAAATATCAACCGTCAACGCATATTTAAAGAAAGTGATGAGAATAGTAATACTGAGAAAAACATACATCAGCTGGATGCGTTGGAAAGAATTTTAGTTTAGTTAAATGCAGAACATTGTCTAACGGTTATTATTCAGGAGCTTGAAATATTTTGAATTTCATTTTCTTGCTTCATTTCTTTTCCTTAACATTTCATACTTTGCTGCCTTCCCGAAATGTAATCGAAAATTTAGGCAATATTCCTTCCACATTAATACGCACTCTAAATCTCACTAAATATCTTCATCCGAACTTTATCTTTCTGCGGTGAATACGTCCCTGAGATCTCAAGAGCGAACATGATTTTTATCGCACCTTAACAACACAATTTAATTATCTTTCGTGTCCGTTAAATCTTTAATTTTTTCTTGTCTTAACGCATCTGCAATCGGCCACTTATTTACTTCCTCTTTTTCCATCCATCTTCTTCTGTCCATTCCCCCCTCCCTTTTCCCTCCCTCTTCTCAGGGAAGGGTCGCTAAGAATACTTCGCCTGCTCCAAAAATACTCTATCCGACAAACGGCGGCTGCCTACTATCGAGCCCTCTGATAGATTCGTATCGCTTTTGTTTCTCCTTCGAAGCGATGGCGCCATCCGGGGGAAAAAAACACCGTCGTGCCCTTCTCACGCCCATAAGCCTTTCGATTTCTGCCGTCGCCAATCTGCCGCGAATTTACGTCAGCTGTGATTTCGGAACCGTATTCCGCAACACTTTTCTCTAATCTCGCCAATTTGCCTCTTGTTTCTACGGCTACGCCTCGCGGCCAACTTGCCCCGCCCCGGTGCGCTCGACGGCGCATTTTCTTGCACCGACATCGACGCACCTCTCTCGTATGTCAACAAAGGACGTGATCCGAGTCGACATCTGAAAAAGAGTTAATGTCAAGTGCAGGGATTTTTCGCAAGGTGTCGCCTTACAGGATGTCTAAGAGGGTTGCTTCATTAAGAGCTCGGAAAAAGCAAACGCTACTTTTCGACCGGGAGAGTGCGTGCTGATGATATATATAAACATAATCGTAGTGAAAGGAGATCGGGGATGCGTGTCTCTCGCAGGCAGATGATTTATTTTACCTTTTGGGAACCTTTGTGAAGCACGCATCTTGTCTAATTTTACACCCACCTCTCGTTGTCCACCCGCACATCATTCAATGTCCACTGTCGAGAGAAACGCCGGAAGACAAGGGAACCACTTATGCGTTTCGAAATTCAGTTGCGAAAGTGATTCGTGCATCATGGAAGGATGTAATTGAACGCGTACTCTCCATCCTCTTTCGAAAGAGACGATTTGTATCGAGAATTTTGGTATAAAACCTAATTTAAACAGAAGGGTATATGTTAAAATACGTGTATATTTTGTATTACGGATTCAAAGCTGAGAAATTTAAATATTAATGTTAAAATCAAAAATATTTTGTAGGAAAAATAAAATAGCTGTTACTGAGTTGAGTGAGCATTAACAAAATGATGCTATCGAAGACTGAATCTAATATTAATTAAAAATTTGAAACTCTCCGACTTCTTGCTGATTATAGATTTTCGAAGCCCTGATTTCTGCAGGTAACTTAACTTTACCCATTTTAGAGTTACATATGTGATAAATATGAAATACCTTTTTCGTGCTGTAAATACTACATATACATATTTATTACTTGATGTAATCATTAGATCATAATAATTTTTATTTTCACATACAAAATTGTCGTTGTGAATTTAGAAAAAAATCTATTACATCACCACATGGATTCAATTCCAGGAATGATTGGACCTCTTCCCGATTTAGGATAATGAAATTTCAGACAAATAAATGTTTATTTCAATCGCTTATCTTCCGAGGAATTATATGAGCTTTCTCATTCCTCAGTTTCGAAGTACAACAACCGACTCCTTTTTCCGTTTCTTTTTATCATCTACGCCTCTTCTGTGTAAACTGCCTACAAAAGCACCCTCCCTTAACAAGCGATTCGCGAATACAGGATCCCACCCACCGCAGCCTTGGGTCGCCGTGAACAGGAATAGAACTCTGGGCCGTGAGTGGGATACCTCCATCGCGATGCCGAGGGAGTATCCGAAGAGCGGGATTCAGTTTGTTCGCTCCTTCTGTCATCGACCGCCGTCCACGATTCCTCACCGGAAGGGCGTTGGAAAGCCTCGTCCTTGGAGGACGTTAATTGGCGTCTGACCGCCCTTTCTATACATCAGCCCCCGCAAATTTTCCCACACCTACACTCGCAAACGAGATCCACCGTTGGACTACACGGGTGCACATTGTGTGACGCAAGCGGTATATATTTGATGATCACTTTTTCCTTGTTAAGGACCAGAAATTCATATTAATTAATAGGATGAATCTAATAATATTCCCTGAAATGATGAATTGAGCACAAGTCACGATATATTTTGATAAATTATTTGAATGGATAGGGATTCTTTGAAAATGTTAATTCCACAATATTGGAATGATAAACAATTTGAAGGTATATCGTTTCCTACATAGATTAACAACCTTTGCCCTCGACTTTCGATTCCGGATGTTTTTTCCACGGAAACAAGACTCTCGGGTTGACTAAACGGAAGGCGGTTTTTCCACTGCTTCGTAGGAATGTTTAATGCGGTCGAACGGTTAATGAGATGGAATTCAGAGCAGCGATGAGTTTTTCCATTTGCCGCGGAGAATGTTGTCATGTTTGCGGGACTCCAAGTGCCGTTGCATAGCAAACGAGCTTGTCGAAACACTCTACGGTTAAATGTTCTCCTTACGCATCTCTTTTCCTTCGATTTAAAAATCCATCGTTCACAAGTGAATTTTCCATGCGATTGTGTTTGGTATTTTTCTATCATTTCGGCTTCGCTTCTCTGTGGAGGTTTTTCCTGCTCAAACGACCTCGCCTTGTAGGCGAAGCATGTCAGAGGCATGTCGCACCAATAAGGAAAATCATTTCCTTTAGAAACACTCTTGTTGTATGTAAACAAAGGAATGTTGCCCTTTAAGGCCATGTAAATGCTTTACGGAAAGCGATACTTCCCCAAGGTTAATCGGAGGGAAGTCTGGTTTGCGCAAGAACTTGAGTGCTCGTAAAACGCTTCTGTTTACATCAATGGATTGAGAAAGTTTCATTTTTTGTGAAATTCGAGTAGCCTCATCACGCATTCCTCGGTTTCACTTCATTCTTCTTATAGGAGCATTCATTTATATCGACATATTCGGTAAAGAACATGAAAGCTGGGAATGTGAAAATGAGCATACACTAATTGACTGTCAAGGATATTGATTGGTCAATGAATCAATCGAAAATAGTAATGAAAGCAGTGGAATTGAGTTACAAACAGGATGGAAAATTATAATCGACCACTATAGACTGTTCAACTCCAACGCACGCACCGTAACGCTAACGAAAAATAACCTTAATTTTCAATCTTTCGAGGAAATATATATGGCACAATATAATAGAAACCAATGAAGGTGTTGAGTTAGGTTTACGAAATTTTAAAATTATGTTATTCAATTTTCGAATTTTGAAAATAAATATTACTTCCATGCATAATTTTCGATCATTGCATGAGTGTGCTGCAGAAAATCGCACTTGTATCTAAGAGTCCCTCTCTTTGTGATGAAGGTTATCCTTGAGATTCATGACATCATCATGGAAAATATTTCAGTCTAATGATATGGAATATCTCGCTTTGGAATAATTGCCTGTCTGGTACTTTGCCATTATGCACGCAAAGACGCACCTCTTTGGAAATGCAATGAATTAAACAAGTTGACCTCGTGAGGAGTCCCTAATTATAAAACGAGCAAATGCGTCCGTACGATTTATTTCTATTTTACTGCGCATACATATTATTAGGCATAATATTTCTTCTAGTCAGCGTTTAGGATAAAGAACAATGTATCACGTTGCGATAAAAAACCGGCTGGATAAACAAATGCGCGTTCAAGTGCCAAAGAACTGTCGTCATTGGTGATTCATCAGTTCAAGAAAGATTCGTAAGCCACGTGTTTGGCAAATATTTGCGCATTTAACTTCACCGAACGATCTTAGGTGTGACGTCAATATGCCTTCCTTTTATCGATAAACTAAATTATTCGAACGTTGATACTATAGTGAATATAGTCATTCTGGTTTAAATCCCCGCCTGTGGATGTGCTTCACTCCCATTGGTCTTGCTAAAAGATGATTATCTTTATACATGCAAATGACCGTGAGCTAACTATTAAATCTTTATTTAGCTAAGCAAAGCGACTGACAAAGATGAGGAGGAAATTGCATTAAATTACTTATTTTTAGAATGCTTAATTTCAGTTTTTTTGATTAAGTGCTCTTTAAGTTCCGAGAAGGAGTCCAACAATATAGAAGTAAACTTCCATCCGAACCAACGGTACTAAAGGAGTGTGGCACTACGGTTGAACGCCTTTATATCGCTAAGGATCCGTTTGATGTTAGCTTCGATGAAAGACATTCAGATATCGAGCCCCCCAAAACTTAAGTCTTCAAAGATTTTTCTTTTCAAAAAAGAATTCATTGGATGGATTCTTAGCTATATTTTTTCTCGTCCATAGACATTAAATGCGCTTTACCTCTTATTTTATTTACGTGAGTTTGCGTGTGGTCTGAAATACTTATTTTTTTGTCATTTTCTTTTGTTTGATTCTCCAAAATAACCCTAAAAATGAGGATACAACTCGTACTTCTCTGTTCAATGCAAAATTACTATTCTTTTTCTCGTGCTATACATTCTTCGTCAGATCAGCAAGTGTATCGGTGCAATCCCTTAATGAAGATATCTCGTAACCTTCGTTGCGTGCAAACATCGCATCCATACCTCGCGATCCCTCAGAGTCAACGCTCCCATCCCTCGATCCATCGGATGCAGCCAAAATCGATTTAAATCTATTTCGAGATCAAACTAATCCCCTGAGGTATCTTTTATTTCAACTTAATGCTCTTTCACTTTTCGAATTTCCCCTTCCTTTGTCTCCCTCACCTTTGGCAATTCCTCTTGACGCCAGTCTGCATTCCGGTCCAAGGGCGTGTTGCGAAGAGCCTAGACCTCCGAAAGTAAACTTTAATAAGTAAACCTTTCTGTTGCGACCTTGAGTAACCCAAATTTGAGTAACGGCGATGGCATTTTGCTATAGTTAATAGACCGTGACGTGGACGATACAGATTTGATAGCACAATGACCAAGGAATGTTGAGATCCTCGATGGTCAAAATATCCATTTATTTCTATTTGAGTCATTCGCTTCAGTAATAATTCTCGTAATAAGTTTATTTTAAAGCATTTAGGAGTTGAGAGATATGATCCTCTAGAGTTAGAACGTGGAATCGAATACTATTATTTGTGAAATACATATGATAGAGTTTGCTAGTTATTTTTGACACTATCCATATATTTAATTATTAGAGGCCAAATCACCATTTAGAATAATTTCTTTAAATATATTGATATTTCCGACTGTAACAATTCAAATTCTGGTTCTTTTAAGGAATTATAGAATATTTTTGATATTTACTTCTAGTATAAGTTTGATAAGTTTTATTATTTTTCGTGCTCAAGAATATTAACTTCAAACAAATCTACTGAGCTGAATTGTATCTCTAGAGTTTTTTGAATCATTAAGAACTCAAATATTGGAGAGATTGTGAAACAGAGTATTGTTTAGCGAGAAGGGAAAATTGGTACAGAAGTGATGATGACGAATGATCTATTATAAATCTAGAAGAGAAGAAAAGAAACGGGTCAAAAGAAAACCAGTGGACCGAAATCATTATGCCACGCCTTACTCCAGAAAGAGAGTGAATACCTCCCCGAATTGGAATCCTGCTCTTTCGTTCTGTTCGTTTCGTATCTTCCATTTAAATATTTCATTTTATTTATATATAATATATCAATATTCTACTTTCTATAATTTATTTATGTATGTCTTAATGAGTTCTAAGTGTACATACAAACCATTTATAACAAACTTCATTACATTGCAATTCAATTATTTGCATATCCATTTATAGCAAAATAGTTATATTATTTTTATTAAGTAATGAGCTAATTGATAAAGAAAAAATGCTCTCGTTATTGAGAGACAGATTTGAAAAGTGAATGTGCGCACTGAATGTCCATCTTTAATACTCTTTGGTTTCACCTTGACGGCTCATAAACTTTTAAGTAAAAGAAGGCTTTAGAAAATTATGTTAATGGGTAATTACAATGAATACCAACGGGTTTTATTGATTTAACTTTTTCAAGAGAGGAAATCAAGACGTATTTATGATTAACATCATTCTCTCCTAAGACGCCATGAAAGATAAGGTATATCGGCCATGAAAAAGACAATTGATGATGTAGGAAGCTAAAACGGAATCATGAAAAGAAAGAACAAAATAAAAGAGGATTGCTGCTTTTATTTAGAGAAAAGATTAAAAAATAATATCATCCTACTATGATTTTTAATGGAAAGTTTCAAAATTTTATCCTTACTTTTTCCATCCACACGCACACATTGAAATATTACTAATATCTGAGCATGAACTCCATAGGAGACTTTATAGCGTTTTGATCGTAAATAACCGTTCCGCTCCTAAAATTTTATATCTCCTACAAAGTTTAGGTATACTTTAAATTTTTGCCGCATTGAGACAGGAATTCTGTGGGCGCACTATATATCAAATACTTTTCAAGTGCTGGTATATAGACGCTTTCTGAGAGGGATTATTCACTTAATTTTTTGTAAAAATGTATTTCTAGGATATATTTGAAGATTTATCCATGATATATAAATATTTGTTTGAACATAATATAATGAATTATTAATTATTCTCTTACAAACATATATACTTAACATGTACTTTTGTAAATTATTTTCAATCGATAATTAAGTTTAATTAACTTTCAAAGTTTTTCTTGTAAAATTATCCCTCAAGATCTTAAGATTATTCCTTTGTTTCCGATTACTATAGCAGAATAATAATTTAAATAATGAAAGAAATAAAATATAATTTTTCGATTTGAATATTGCATGAGTAATACATCCAGAACCTAAATCCTATAGTGATGCAGATTATACAATAAGTTTTATAAATTATAGTAAAGAGAAAACATCTTTTGAGTATCGTGAAGAGATATATAAAAAAAGAATATTTTCAATCTTTTTCATGCAAATAAAGAATGTTTACCATAGCAAGAAAAAGGAAGAAAGGAAGGTTTTTGACACTTATCTCCTGTTTAGTTTCCATTAAACCATAATGTTTATTGTACATTCTCGCCAAAAATAAAATCTGTCGGTCTCAAATCCTGCAAAATCTATCTACTAATTTGTCGTGCTTAATTCGAAACGGAAAATAATATATCCGTGCAACTTGTTTATTTGCTTCGCCATCTCAATTCGACGGATAAAGTTAGGGGAATCTGCGGTTGACGCGAAATAAAACGCGTGATTTATTCGCTGAATAAGCTCATCATCCTTCGTAAATATTTGCCAGCAGTTTCGCTTTGGGTTCTAGCATATTTCCTTTGAAGCCCATTGCCAGACGATTCTCCATAGTCGTTGGCCAGAAAGCTCTCGTAATCTTAGCGCAAGAGAGCTATGAACGAAATAACTGCTAAGGACATCGCATTGTACATCGCACATCATTCTGATAAACCGTTGCATTGCCTTGCAAACTCGAGCGTTTAATCTAGCGGATGTTTCTTATCATTCGATTAAGCGTTGCCAAGGACCTCTCGTCTATCTATTTATAGGTGAGGAGATGATTTTATGGTCAAAACATATATGGGAGACGAATACGGGGAGAGAGAGCTTCTTTTTATAATACTTAGAGATGATGGCGGAGAGGGATTTCTACGACGTAGCCAGGGTGAGTGAAATACTTAGTTTTGAGAGATGCTGCGGAAGACGCGTACTTCCCGATATGGACCGTTGCGAGGGGCGACGGCGGAACATAAACAAACACCATCACTATTTTTACGCCTTTCCACCTTCAAGCATTGGCGAAAATGTCAATTTTATCTATTTACTCAATGAATAATAAATAGAAATAATTAGTTGTGATTTTTCATGACTTTTAGTTCTCCTGACTGAAATTTTTCTCCGTCCTTCTGCCTCTCTTAGGTTCACTTTTTCAATATTCTACGTAAATTAATAATGTTCTCTTCGTTATCTTTATCGTCGAATTAAATATATTGTAATCATCTTCTCAGAGTATAGAAAATATTATTTCTCTCCTCGGTTATTTCCAGATTTAAAAATCTATGATTAGGACAGTACATTACATTATCATGACGCAAAACAGAGTGCGAACTTAGACTAGATAACGATGAATGCACGAAAATTGTGGAAGAATTTACTAAGTTTTACATTCCGAAAGAAAATATTTCCGAGGAGTTTCTTGATTCAAGAGAGATGAATTTGACATTTTACTCCAAAAAGATATATCGAATGTAGAACGAAATGAATATTCACGAAGGATCCCTATTGTAAATACGTGCAAATGTGATACTTAGATTCGATCACTAGAATATCCAAAGGACTACTTCATCCGTCTCATGTTGGTCCTGAGAAAGCGCATCCCTCGACTATTCTCACATCTGAAGATTTCACCTCGGAGAATCGGACGATCTTCCTCTCCCCTCTAAACTATTTCAGTCTCTTATATTGCCTATACACTTGGTATCGCGAGGGGAAATCATAATTAATGGCTGCAGTAATGGCGAGAGAGGGTGGTCTCGGCTACCACTTGAAGTGTCTTTTGTATCAAACTTCCCAGGATTTCCGGAGTGGTTCCAAAAATTCCTTAGAGAGCCGAATAATAAAATTTGTCGCACGATTTTGATATATTGATGGTGAAGATGCCAGGAAACCATTTTTGGTCCCGGTCAGCTCTGTCCAGCCACTTCCCGCAGCGGCTTCGTTCAATGCCCGGCGTCCCGCCACACCGCGCCTCACTATAAATAATCGGACCTGCTGATGGCCAAGTATAGCATTTTGGCGCGGGCCCAGGCGAGGCTATTCCAAGCGCCACTCTCTCCGACCCCCTGAACTGGAGTCTCGACCTTGACCCTTCCAGTGGTACTATTGGTGACCTAAGAGGCCTTATGATTGATATGGTGAGAGGAAGACTTGTACCTTCACCCTATTCCGTCGACGACGTAATTGGTAACCTCCGTGGTCTACCTTGAGGTGTGGTTTCGACTTTACGACGAAACATGGCCTTTTTGACCTGTTCTTTTTCACTTTGGAATGCTGATCGAATGGTTTCCAGTACTTAATTTAAATGAGTTTTGAGCCGACTAATCGACTGCGCACGTTCGGAATTTTGTTCTTTTCTTGAAAAAAAGGAGCGCTGAAGGAATTTCACTAGAAGAGATTTTTGAGCTGACTTGGCTCCAGATATATTCATGGCGGTTTTACCAGTCCTTTCCCTTCTCATGAGTTTTTTTGTTAACTTAAGCCGTGCGATAGAATTTTTTTCCCGTTTAAGCTGTTAACTTATAAAGAGAGATTGATCTCTAATTATCAAATAAATGGCTCTTATAGCCCATCTTGAGGTATTTTTTTATTTTGCATGCAATTAATTCGTTAAAATAAATTGTAATCGATTTATTGAATTCGTTGTTATAATCTATGTATTCCTTGTTAAATTGAGTTTGGAAGATCATAAGAGTTCAGAAATTCGGTTTTCATAAGATGGTTTTTATTTCTCATTACAAACCAAGATCCAATAAATACAAGCTTTTGTGATAGTTTCACTAGTACATATATGCTCTACACATTTTAACCGATCATTATTTGTTAGTACCTGTTACCTCTAGCGGCTTTTTTCTCAAATACTATCGGCAGATACTAAGGCACTCATTGAATTCTAAAGAACGTAGTGCGGAAATGAAATTTCTCCATCTCGTGATTTTCTGCTTCCTTCAGCCCCCGTAAGATCTGAGGAAACGTTACCAGTTCTATCGGATTAAAATAGCTTTCTTGTTTAGAGACGAGATAAAAGTCGCTGGATGCATGGCAACTTCTACGATTTGCACTTTTTAAGATCTAAACGCTATTCATTTACATTGTTAGTAACACATATAAGATAATTATCTTTTTAATTGATTTTTAACCGAAAGAAAAAGTTTAATATTTTTTTGCCATTGCGAAGTTAAACAATTTTTCTATAAGGAAACTGTCAAAAGAATAGGACTCTCTATATGCGCTATTTCTTTTCTTGGTAATTGATTCCCACAAGAGATTTAATATTTATATAGCGGGATTAATTAAAAATCTATTGAATATTTGAATGAGTTTTTAAAATATTATTATTTGTTCTAGCATGACTTGTTGACCTTTCCACTAAATATATAATAGTATTTTGCGTATTAAGTATTCTATTTATTCATAATATCTTAAATTTATAACAATATTTACCGAGTTACTTGTGATATGAAGTGAATTATTTAAATTTCACTCATGGTATAATGATGAGGAATAGATTCAAATCTTCTTGATAAATTAGTCTGGCGAAAAATACTACTGGTTACACGTATCTGATATCTTATCTCTAGATGTCTTTATAAAGGCCATCTCCCCTGTCTTTCTTGGAATCGAAAATTCAATTAGTTTACTTCAAGAGAATGTGATTTCTAATCGAAATTGGATCTTTGTATTTAGATTCATTCCAAATGTATGAAATACAGAAATATTACTTATTCGTATAGGTTCAAAATCTGGATATATTCTAGCGACACGCTGATATATGGAGTAAAAGAAAATATTATCACTAATATTGGTTTATAACCTTAATAAAGTGAGTGAATATAATTTCAACAATCTATCGTAAAATTTTTAAACAGATTCAAGTAAGAAATCTCAAGTGTTTTATTCTTTTTGATGCTTGTGTGGAAGTTTTTCCTTTCATCAGAAATTTCAATTATTGAAATAATAGCATTATCATTATGTTATCTTTTAATAACTTTTTCGTATTTCGTAACAGTATTCAACATTTAAAATTGGCGCTCTTTCAATGCATCTATCGAAGAGATCGAGTTTTAAGTCTCGTTGCTTGCGAGATTCTCATGATTCATAACTGCAAGGGCACAAGTGGTTGGAGTGGGCGTGTTGTCAGTTCAGAGGAAATAAGCGTCGGGTCAATTAAGTTCGTGTTTAAGTTTGGCGACTAACTGAGCCTGAATCTTTTTAGTAATATCATTTTGCGGTGGTGCTATTTTCCTGAAAATGGTGTGTACGAAAGCTTACGGCATGAATTTAAAACCAGTTGGTAGAAGTATATGGAGATCTTACAATCGATCGTCCTGATAAACCCATAGGAAAAAAGATACTCTTTGTTCACCATTATTTCGTTTATCTTCTCTGATAATATTGTTATTAACCCATGATGTATCATTTGCATCATTATAAATATATATATATTTAAGATTATTAATTAAAATTCTTTAAGTTAAATAATAAATTATTATAAATGCTTCGTCTTCTTTCAGACGTCCTCCACCACTACTACTAGCACCACAGCCACTACAAGAAAGCTGTATGGCAAAGATCTTAGCGAATATGATGACATGGATATGGATCAGCTTTTGGCCCAACTATCTCCCGAAGAGATAGACATACTAGCTAAAGAAGTCGATCCAGATGTAAGTGAGATGAAAGTGATTTTACTTTTTGTGTTTGGTTGTGTGTGTGTTCGGTACACAGTATTCATTTTTCTCAAACTTATAGGATAATCTACTTCCACCATCCCAAAGATGCAGTTACACCTGTGATAAGGATCCTACTGGTCCTCTTAATCGGAAGAAATTGATTGAGCATATTAACAAGCAAGCGTTGGAAACACCAGATAAACCCGAATTAAAACCCTATGTACCAGGTGTTGTTCGAGGGAAAAAGGTACATTACTTTATCGAAGAAGAATGTACATTAAATTTTAGTCAGCCTTCAAATATTCACGAGACCCAAAATATTCTCATTTTAGTGGGTACCTCCAGAAAACATCCAACAGAAGGAAATTGAAGAACAAATTGCTATTGACCTTGGTGATGAATATGAAACAGCACTTTCATCTGCCACTCAAGAAGAAATTATTGACCTTGCTGGTAAGTTCCTGTTATTATAGAAGTCATAGTCTTCCAATGATTCTCTACATTGTAATGAAATATTTATCTATAGATATTTGAGTGAATTCTCCGTTAGATATCTCTACTTACTGTAATTAAAAGCTTACGGTTGCCTGATAATGTTCAGTTTCGTTTCATTTTTAGTGGTCTCTTCTTTTGTCAATTTTGTGACTTAAGTTCATGGAAGCAGTTTTTTTATTACATCCATGATTATGTAAATTTCACAATTAGAATATAATTATATAAATTAGTCACATTTTGAATTGATGGTATTTGAAATAATACCCATGCCTGTATCAAAAAAATTAGGAAGCTTAAAATACCTTCATCATAAATTAGTGTTAAACCCAAATAGTTTAAGTAAAATTATTTGAATCAACCTTTTAAGTGAATTTTTAATCATCGGTTAGTTCTATGACATAAAAATCAAAAAGAATTCCTTAGTTTTATGTAAAGCCTACTTTTATTTATGATGAGGATTAATAATTTATGAATAAATGTATCCCTCCCTTTTTCCATTTATAAATGAAGGAACTTATATTGCTTCCTAAAAAGTTTATCTTAGGGGATTTATTAGTAATTCCTGAAAATAGTTTTAATTTTAAAAACTACTCTCAAAGTATAGTTGAATTTTTCTTTGGATTATTTATGTAAATTAAACTTTTGCTTTAAAGATTACAGTAGACTATAATCCACCTAAAAATACTGCTAGAAAATCTTGTTTCACACACTATTGAGGATTATATCTTGCTAATACTTCCAAGCCTCTAATGGAACGCTTGTAATTGAAAAAATGCATTCTTGTGGTATCTCAGCCTTTCACTCCTCTGCATTTTCTAATGTTCTTCACTCATAATCTGCAATAGTGTAGTTCGAATAATAATACCATTGTCACTTATTAATACGTTGATACCTAAACTGTAACTCTAGTGAATGTTTATGTCATTAAGCTAAAATTTTTCCAGACACAGTCCTAGTTTTATCTTTATGAGGATCCTGATGTAGTGGATAGATTCTATTTGTTCACCTATAAACTGACCCAATAATTATCATTAGAATGTTTTAATTTTTTTCAAGATAAAAATGTTTGTATCTTAGAGTCCTTGATTGTACTGCATTTTATGCTTTAATTTCACCTTTAATCTTCTGCTTACTATGAAATAGAAATTTTTGAATTATATTTATCTTCTTCTAGTTTATTAGAAATTTTAAAAATTCATTTTAATAACTTATTTCTAATATAAAAAATGTTTTCAAATTCTCAAATATAAGCCACTGATTTTTAATGGGAATACTTTACTTAGAAATAATTTGGCTAAATAGTTTGACAGATATGAAAATGAAGCTTCAATATGAAAGTATAATTGAATTTACAAAAGAAATTATGTTAACGTCACCTTGTAGTTTTGTTCAAGTTATCTTTCTTGTGTATTAACTGAGAGAGAAATGGCACTGTATAGATTTAAGGTTAAACATAGATTACTTGGTGTGAGTAACTTATTAATGCTATTTATAGATTGATTTTTAATTAGTTTCATGTTTTTTTACTATCAATTTTAAGCTATCCTTGGATTCCACTCCATGATGAATCAGGACCAGTACCATGCATCTCTTCTCAACAAAGGCCAACCTATTGGTTTGGGTTGGGACGGCATAACCAAGGCTTCGCAACCGAAACCTTTCCCTGCTGACCCACCGAACACTACTGACCCTGATAGGACAATCCAGCAAGTGAAGGATGATGATTCCAGCCTAATTGACCTTAATTGGAATAATATTAAGGTAAGGATTAATTTATAGACTTATAATTTGCATTAAAAGGGCAATATTTGAAGGTACACTGTAAAGTTATTCAAGCAGGGCTCATTTCCATTATAAACTGGGGCATCATCATATCCTTTTTTAAACGCGCCAAATTTATTTATTTATTTGAGGTTGTATCAGAGCATTAGTAGTCTAGCTTTAGATGTGTGACTGTATAATTTAGTTGCCATTTTCTGTTGAAACACTGAGTAGCAAGCATTTGCCATTTTTGAAGGAGAATTTCTATTATTACAACCCAAAACACCTTTTGGAATCAATTTAATTTAGCCCCATCGTCTTTGTCCATGTCCAGAAATCAATTGTTACGTAGGTCACTATGTTCAGGCAAACTGCAAGTGCAACAGTAAAATAAACTGTAGTCCCTTAGCCAATAAGATTCCCTGAGAACATTGAAACAGTGTAGGTTTAACTTTGCTTCTTCTTTTCAGTATGCAAAATTGTTATAAAAGACTTTACTCTTTATTGGTGGATGGCTTCTGTGAAGAATTCTCGAGATAACAACCAGGTTAAATCCAGTGACCACAAAATAGCCAGAGTTTTGATGGCTAGCTCTGCTATCTACTTCAGGGATACTAAGATACTTTTTATACATTTATTCCCACAGCTAGATGACTTAGACTCAAGGGACATTTAGGTCCAGGAAGATGGCTGGCACTCCAAGAGCATAGATGGATAGTTTGAGGGATCACCTCACAGAGTGTCTCATCCATTAAGGGGCAATTCGATGTAGCTTTTGTAATTTTGCCTTTTGTTTTTTTCAATGGCATATCTCAGAATCCCATGTTTATGTTCACTGCCAAGGACCCTGCAAGTTTTGGATACGAACCTGCAAGAATAAATTGCAAACAAGCCCCTGCTAAGCTAGAAAGAGTTATGAAGTGCCAGAAATCAGTTTATAGAGTGAATGGGGGACTATTATTTATAATATCGTATATATTGTCTATAATATTGTATAAGATTTATGTGGTAAATGACTTTTTCTGTACCATTGCTAGCATAAATCAGTTTTTATGTTTTTTTTGCAATTTTAGGTTTCTTCTGGGTAATGAAATTTCCATATTTTTAAATAGACTCTATATATTAAATTTGCTTTGGGTTAAAAGGCATGACGAAAGCATTTTACAATCTACAAAGCATCTGACATAATCAATACATAGCTGAACATTGAGGGGTTAGTCAAGTATAAAAAAAGGAAATTAGTTTGTCACACCCTGTATATTCGTAAAACTCTTCCTGTGATCATTTTGGGGCAAAAAGATAAATTTGGTTGATATCATACATAATAAATGTCTATTTCTCTTTTTAGAACATCTCAGATGAGAAATTTGAGCAACTTTTTGATGCTTTAACAATGAGTACCCACCTTGAAACCCTGAGCCTAGCAAACACAGGGATGACTGACCGCTTGGCTTTAAAACTTGCTGACACTTTGGAGAGGAACAGTACCTTAAGGGTGATAAAGTAAGTTGTTTGTTGGCTGCTACTTTCTTGCCTTTAATTTTATACTATGAGATTTTTTTATAAATTATTTAGCATTTATAACTATGAAGATCTCACATAGTATTCTTGAAGTCTATTATTTAAAATACTTAAAATTTTATGATAGCTAATTTTGTATATTTTAAGAATCCTAGATTTCTTTTTTGCCTAGCTCAATATTAAATTTTATTTTTAAAGTTTAGAAGTGATTCTCTTATGAGTTACCACTGACTTATTTATGATCGTTGCTTTCTAAGTGCAACTAATGTGTATTTGATTATATTATTTTGAAACTAAAACAGTAGAAACTGGATGCCCCCTATAAAAGCAGAAGGTGAACTCAGGACACCTACTCTAGTGCTACATCTTAAGTGCATGAGGATGTTGTATTTGAATTCTTAGTCTTTCCTTAAATTCTTTGGAATTTATATCTAATTACGGGTACAGATTTTCTCAAAAGGCATGAATTAAATTATTCCTAATTCTTTAATATAGAAGTTGTGGAAGTTCCAGTAATTCTAGTTGACTCATGTTCCAATAGAAGAATAAAGAGAACAATAATCACTTCAATGATTTATAAGAAATTATTCAAGTCACAATTTAATGTTTACCTTTTTTAACAAAACTGAACCGATTCACCTACTTTTCTTTGATTTTATTTCACAATTTCAAATCTGGAAATGAAGTTTAAAATACAAACAAGACTTTATATTTTGTTTGTGGACACAGTTGTATTCAGTTTGTTTTGTAGCACAATGATGCAGTTTCTAAACAGCTTACCCACTGTATCATTCCATGAAGCACCGATATAAATCATCTTCATACATAAATTTACTCATATAGCTTCCACAAACCTATTTCTTGGACTTCTTAGGCTTTATTACTCTTGCATTTTCTTTAGAACTGATATGATGCCTCATTGGATATCAATTGTTTTGTCTGGTGCATCCTCCGTATCTCTTATGTTCTTAGGACTGCTCAGGTTTCACCTAGTTATACTGTGAGTAATTGCAAGAATCTGTGTCTGGAATCTGGACAACCACCATTCTGCTTGTACATTCTATTCTGCTTGATTCTTTCTAGATCAAGTGTTTTGAAAAAAGAACACATTGGCCAATGCCTAAGTCTGCTTTTAGCATTTGCCATGCGCCACTTGGTTAATGCCAAATTTTGTATGATTAAGGAACATCACCATGTCTGGTTTTCTTTTGCCAATTCTGTCCGCAAGATGCATCAAGCTAACAAGAAGAACATGTTTATTAAGTTTTCCTATATAAACAGATAGGAATATATTTTCATGTTTTGACAACTCATATACAGCAGATAGTCACAGGTTTTAATCTCTAAGGGCTCCTCTCATTACGTTTTGTTCAATGTTTAAACTCAAATAGTATTTTCTTTCTTCAGCATCAAATAGATTCAATGATTTAATAATTGTTGGTCATTATGTTTTTTATTTCCAAAGATAGTGTCTCATCCATTTCATTATTATATGTTCAGCAAGATATCAGTTCAGATATGATCCATCTCAACAATTTAGGAAAACCCATTTAATACATATTTGGAATTAAGATCTTTTACTTACTGAAACTTCATAACAATAGAATTCCATTAATTTTTAATAGATGAGAAATATTTATGGTAAAACTATTATCTCACAAAACTTCCATAAGAGCTTTAATACAAAACAATGAAGGTTTTATCATCTAAAATAAGTGGAAAAATTATCCCCCCTCAAGAACTCCTTGAGGTTGGTGTCCTAAAGACACCTCTGCTGTTATAGGGGTAATGGTAATAACGGCATCTCATATGAAAACATCCAACTAAAAATGAAAACTTTGTGGAAAACTTTAAATAAATAAAAGTCATAAGACAATTTTTCTACAGTAAAAACTATGAAATTGGTGCCTTTTGAAAATGGCCCAAGTGTCCTTTGGGTACCCTCTGCTGTTCTAGTATTATAAGCTTCTTTTCTGTTTTTGGGTTAATATAAATTAATTTTTATTTAAATATATAATTTAATCATCAGTGTTTATATTGAAAGAATATCCAATTAAGTGGTAATTTCACAAGGGGAAACCATGATGTTGAAGTTGTGTTGCAGAGAACTGTAGATTCTGAATTTTATTCTCATTAACTATGTCTTAAAAACTTTCTGAATCATAAACATTATTTACAATAACTGGTACATATATATATATATATATATATATATATATATATATATATATATATATATATATATATATATATATATATATATATATATATATATATATATATATATATATATATATATATTCATTTATTTATTTATTTATTTATTTATTTACACATACACAAACACACACAATATGATGTAAAAGCTAAGGACCATTTTACCCTTTTTAGATTCCTTCATTTGAAAAATCTTATTAATGAACTTTTCATAACCTAACTCTCTCTCTGTTTTCAGTGTTGAGAGCAATTTCATCAGTCCCGCAGTGATAGTTAGGCTGGTTAAATCTCTTCTCACAACAAAATCTATAGAAGAATTCAGAGCAACAAACCAGGTTAGCTATGTTTTATGAATAGTTATAATATATTTTCAATATTATAACTTTGTACTCTCTTTTAAATTGTTTGCATGTTTATTGGCTTTATTCATTGATGATACAGGAAATATAGTACTGATAATAGTTAATTCATATGCAGAATTGAAAATCATAATAAGTATGGTAATAGAGACCAGAAAACATTTAGAGTGTTTTTTCATGTGAGTATAAAAATTAAATAAAGGAAAGAAATCGGCCCTTTTTCTGGAGGAAAAGTATCTGCTTTTTTTTATCTGCTCACTTCTCATGCTTATGTATTGATCCTTATGTTAATTTTTCCCGATTTGTAGTTTTTTGAGATTTAAAAGAAACTGGAAAGGCTAAGTAAAAACTTTGAAGTTAGTCACATCTTACATTGATTAAATAAGTAATTTTTATGTAAATACTGAAATTACATAAGATTTTCATTTTAACTTACTTTAATCTACATGAATTACCTTTAGATATCTTCTTACTTTCATCAATTACATTTTTTCCTCTTATAGCGATCACAAGTTTTGGGTAATAAGATTGAGATGGAAATAACTGGTTTAATAGAGCAGAATCCCACAATTCTTCGTCTTGGTCTTCACCTTGAGTATAATGATGCACGCCACCGAATTGCTGCACATCTACAACGTAACTTGGACAGGAGTGAGTATCTTATTTAATAATTTAAGAATTTTAATAATAATCTGAATAATTGACGTCTACTTTCTAGTATTATATTTGGGAAAATATTATGAGATTTTTTTGGTATGTGCTCTACTCTCTCTTTCAATCATCTCTGCATTATTCCGACATTTAAAATTCATTTTCATTCTATCAGTTTCTGTCTGCTGCAATTGCTGCTCTTTTTACTCTTTTAGATAGAATTGTGTTAAGCATTTCTTGTATGTTCAGAGTTGAGCTTGTTTGGGAAATTAAATTTCTGTTATTATTTTCTGCTCATCGCTTTAAATAGCTTAGGCATTGATTTAACTCTCTTATTAAATTATGATGTAATTATGATAGTAATTTACAGTATTTTATCTTATGTTAATACTTAAATATAATTTATCGTCGTAAATACCTTTAAAGATATTTGTTATATAATAATTGAGATTAGGTACCCATTTTGTTTATCATGTGGTAAAGACTTAATGTTTAGGTTTATGAGACTATTTGCATCAAAATTCAAAGTATATGCTTTAATTAGCATCCTGAAATGGTTCCCTCCAGAAAATTCTTTATAACTACAGATTTTTCATAGACATACTGCAGTTTCTCATAATGCATTATTAGAATCTATTCATGCATATATGTCAAGAAAAAAAATTAAGTCCAATATAATTATTAGTTTCCAAGAAATATTTATATAATTCTTTACATGATTATATGAACATTATTTTTAATATAAGTAACAGCATATTAGCAGAATCAGTTCTTAATTATGAAAGAGTGTCTTGTGTGAAGTGACATATTGTATCAGGTTTTATGTGAATTGGCATTCAATATGTAATTATATCCAATCTTAACTCAAGAAAAATTATTTCGAGGATTATCATGTTATTATTGATTATATGTATACATCTGTTCTTTTTGTTATTGTAGACAATGTTGCATAGTGAAGAGAAATCACTGAAAGTATTTACTGGTGTTGTCAATAAATTTTTTTTCTGAAAAGATGAAAGAGCTATTCTATAGTGGTTAGAAATTAGAATAAATTCCTTGAATGTAATTGACCGAGACTGATGTCCTAATGTTTTTATGGTTTACTCATTACAACAGTTCAGAAACATTCCAAAGAGAGTTGGATCATAATCATTTTGATTAAACCATTCTTCTACAGGTTTAACTTGGCAGTGTCTTTTAAATACTTGTTATCATTATGGTTGAAATTAAATGAAGTTAATATTATTCTAAATGAGGATGATGTTAATATATGATGACCTAATTCCTTAAGGTCTAATATATTACTCATTGATTGACTTTATTAGAATTGTATGACATTGCCATTATTAACAATAGTAAATTTTCTTTATGAACTTTTTATATTAGGGAATAGGAATTTTGTTCTTTTTTTCCTGGTAGCCTCATTCTAATATACATCTTACATTAGATTTTGTGATTTCAGTTATATTCTGATATTGCTAGATTTCTAGTTAATCTGTAAAAAATTTGAATTGGTAACATTTCATTCACATATTTATTTAATTGTAATAATAAATGTCTTTATTTTGAGCAAACTTGAGACTATATATTGAATATTTACCACTGAAATATTTCTTTGGGGGAACTATTTACTTTCTATTATAGTAGTGTGTTTCTTTATTATTTTTACACCACAGTGATGGAAAATTGCAAATATATACGGAGGAATATTATCCAGTTTTGTATTACTTCTATGTTTTTGTTATATTTCAGGTAAAGATCTCAAAATTAATTTAGTATAAATTGATATTAATCTTCTAGTTTTTTATAATTTTATAGATTTGGGTAAAAGCAAATCTTAATAGAATTTTTATTTATTGTTATCTATAAATTAGGGAATTGTATTAAACATTCTCTTTGTCATTCATGTATACTGAGATGAAGCAACAGGTATATAAATTGGTAGTTAACATTTTTAGTATCTATTCCTAATTATCATTAAAACTATTGAAATTATGGGAAAAGAAAATTTTAATTTAGTTTAATCTGTTGTATTGTTCTAATAAAGAACTGGTTGAAGACAGTGTACTTGGGTTGTGTAATAATAGGCTATAGACATAAATTTTTAGGCGTATTTATTTTCAAGCTGGATTGAAATTATAAAATAAATAAATTTCCAGTTATTATTAATTTAATTGGCTTTTCTGTATATTACTAATTTGTATTAATTCTATTGTTTAAATGTTAAAATGCTCACTCATTCAGATATTCTTAGAGGGGATGTAGATAGAATTTTCAAAAAGTTAAGGTAAACTTTTAAATGTATTAATAATTTAAATACATTCAATTTGTCAAGTAATATGCATTGTTTACTTAAAGATTTTTCTACTTATAATACATGAATCATAGAATTTGCTGTAAATTGAAATAGGTATAAAATACTGTATGTTTAAATTTCTATATCTTAAAATGAAAAATAGTTTTCAACATTAGAAACTATTGTATAGCTATGCAAAGATCGTTGCTATTGAAAAATTATTATTCGTAGTCATCAATGACTCATTTTAAATTTTGTTGTAAATAATTACATTAAAATATTTATATTCTAAAGTCATAACCTTTACATAGTGATATTATATAATGTACATGATTCAGTATTTGGTAGATAACATGGTAATACATTTTATGTTTTATTTAATTATTTAGGTCACTGAGTAAGAAATTATATTAATATGAGTTAGTCAGTTATTTCTCTTAGGCTCATGCTTCTTGTATACTGCCTTTGATAATCTTATCACTTAATTCTTAGAAAACATCTTATAAAAGTAGTAGTTTTGTCTTAAGTATAGGAAATTAATCTAAAATTAAATTAATTGTTTTAGATTTCATTAATGCTAAATAGTGGTATTAGTTTCTGGAAAGTGAATAAGTGCCCTTCAACCTTTTCATATTATCACTTTTATTTTCTCTTAATAAACTTTAATACATTCATTTTATAAATAAAGTTTACTGTCATTGATTAAAAAATGAGTTAATTAAGTAAATTGAGAAAGATTTATTTTTGTTTTTGCACTGTTCCCTTGGCTGCACTCCGCCTAATTTTACTCCATAATGCTTGCTATTCTTAACTAAATATCTTTAACAGTTCATAATGAAACGGAGTGCTTTAATCTCAGATTTCTTATTGCCTGGAAATAATTGAAGGTCAATAGAGCTATTTTTTTATTGATCTCTCTGCTTTTTGATATATTTCAAGATAATTAGCTCTCATTGGCTTTCAAAGGAGTCTGTCTATTAGTGCAAATACATTAATTTTGTCTTTTTGTGTTATCGTTGCATTTTTGTATTGCTTATTGCTTTTCTGCTTTCTTTTTACTCTTTTTTTTCATTTCATGAATCCTTTACTGCCAATTCCTTCAAATTTTTCATTTGGATCTGCATCTTCCTCTACTGTCCTTTTTTCTCTTTCCCTGCTCTCCTCTCTCCTAGGAAGAACTAGTGCAAGGTTCAACATTCGCCTTGGTGGCAAGTCATCTTTTCAGATCATGGGATCAAAGTAAAAGGTGCAACCACAATTGTGGTTGACAAGTGTGAGTACGTAAATAAGCAAAGATGAAGAGAGTAATTGTTTTGAAATTTAGTGTCTAGTGTTATGCTACCTTTTACAGCCGTTCTAGGTTTTTTTATGTTTCCAAAGCACATGTGAGGTATTGTTTCTCTCTAAAAAGTCACCTGTTGGACTTAGAAATGGGAGAAAATGTTCTGATTGTTTATTTGTTTATCATGATATTTTACCTCCTTTATATTTGACAGCCAAACTGAATAACTCTCCCTCCCTTACTGTATGTTTTAGGTATGTTCTACCTGTTTTCCTTGTCTTAATGGATCCATTGTTTGTCTCATTCATTTAATATTTGTTATGTTGAGAGATGGAGAATGCTCAATCCCAATTGTCGAGCAGAAGGAATTTTTGTTGTCTGTTTTGTCGACTGTTTCTTTCTTGTTCAGTTTACTCAATCTTTCTCCCATACATTCAAAGAATCCTTTGTTAGGTCGATCCCCAATCGTTTTTTGTGTATCCGTTTAAAAAATCCTTTTTTACCCTGCTGAATGAACAATATAATACCTGTCAGTAGCTGAAAGTTATGAGAAAGCCATATGCCCCATGATTCACTTCCCATAACCACATTACATAAAAACTATCATCTCATGTTCATCGTTTCATTTCCTACAGTACGGAAAGATATTACCCTGCGGCTTGGCTGCAGATTCTTTAACAGCCTTCGCAAGAAAACTGTGTTCACGTAGAAACAAGGTATACTATGTTTTCTTACCGGATGATTTCAACTGAAACAGTGTATAAATGAGGCATCAAGCTAAAGCAGGAGTTGGAGAAAGTGGCATGCTCTATATAACAGGCATGTTACATTCTGCAAATGGATGTGTTTTGGCTGCATTATTCTCTCAAGGGATGGATTGTTCTAGGGCTACAATCAACACCTTTAGCTTCGAATAACCCTTGAGTTATGTTAGTGCACTTTACACCTTGATCTACAAACCATCAAAATTTTATTGATTATAGAAGTAATTCATTTTATTGAGGGTAAGGTGATAAAAAAACTATCTATACGTTTAATCAGAATGGATTTTATTTGGATTTTTTGTATTTCAGTCCGAAAGTAATGCTAGTACAATATTTTAACCTCAGCACTGTTAATTTTGGATGAGGAACAATTGTAAAAAGATCTGAGAAGTCCAGGCAATCCTTCCCAATATGCTCTTATAATCATATTTTCCATGCCAAATAATCAACTAAGTATCTGCAGAATTAACTTACAATATATACCAGCGAGCCCTTGCTTTTACTGCTTAGTATTTTGTAATCTGAGAAACTAATGCCAAGGAAAGCGTATGATGGAATGAGTTAACAGGTTTTCTCTACCACCATGAATAAACAACTCATCATCAAGTAGTCATCACAGTTGGAACATTGTCATGACTCTTATTATGAATGTCATTCGTATACTTACTTTCAATGATGTTCATGTGCAGTGTTATTACATGCATGTTTTTATCAGTAACCTTTATGAATCATTTTATACTTTATAAACCTTTTTATCCATTTAATATTTTTAGGTTCATTTTCATAATTTATAATGTGATATTAAATGAACACTTCACATTTCAAATTCATTGACTGGAAGATTATGTTAGCTTATTGTTTTTAGGCTCTAATTCTACTTTATCAATCATTATTTATTCGATTCTAGATTTAGTTATCATATTAAATAGAATACTCAATCACCCACTATCATCTAATATACAATCATATAAGTTAGGCTAGGATGATTTACACTTGATATCATCACTTTGGAGTTCTATCATGATTATATTTAAAATATTTCAGTGTTTTTCATGTTTGCGTCTAGCCATTTTCACAATCATTGATCTTGATTGGTCAGCATTGTCATTGAAGTGCATCAGTTGTGAGACAACTTTTACTAACTTGTTAGGCATGGAATTTGAATGCTGCATGGTGTGAATACATTTCCATCCCAGCAAATATATCTTATAATTATTACTCTGTGATAACTTTTTCAATACAGTTTATATTAATTGGAATATTTACATTCAATAATATACAACTTCATCATCATTGTAACACATGGTCACAAACTGTATTTTTATCCTGATCATCACTTATTAATTGTTTTGGTAAATGATTTTAGGAAGTCTAATGTATACTCATAGCTCCCAACAGTATGGCATGAGTCAATATTTCAAAATATATGTAAATTTCATGTGATATAAAAGTTTTGTTGGGTGCTTCATATATAGCATTCTTTTGTATGTATTATCCCTTATTTATTATAATGCTGGGTTTGAAATGGTTTAATCTGAACTAACATTAGTTCAAAGAGGGCAAATTTAAGACTATTTGAGAGGCATGACTATTTTGTGTTTTTGTGTGTTTCATCAGAAATCATTTGTGCATGCTCTCAGTTTTCTGCATATGCTGAGATTTATTTGCCAAATTGGAATTTTGATTTTTAAACTGTTCTTTTGATTTGAATTAAACATAAAATTAAAAGGCATTAAATTATTTCAAAATAAGAATAAACATTATGCATTATATCATGTTAAAATACAATTATTGCAATTCTATTTCTGTCTTTGAAATTTTTATATATATTCATAAAGTAAAAAATCCTTTTTTGAAAATCTGTACAATTTTTATGGTATTAATTGTTGAATTTTATGTTACTAAGTAAAGAATGAGTGAATCGAATGTTTCCCTTGTTTTTCTTTGCTTTCCAGCACGCCTCAATCGGGTTGGAGCAACAAGCTCGTAGTGTGACAAAATCTCTCCGTAGGTGGTAGTATAATTTCTTCATGTTTCTCTAACTTATAAGATTTTTACCACCACTCATGGTGATTAGGATAAGGCAGGACTATATTAGCTGCATGCAAGTTATTTTTTTGGATTTCTTTCTCAATTAACATTTCACCTTCAAAGAATCTGTACAATCAATATGTTAAATTTCAGTGAAATGTATTAGTTCAATTTATATTAATTAACTGAGTCAATCCTAATTTTTAGTATTCGTCATTAACTCACTATCAAATTTTCAACAAAGTTTGCATGCATTCTGGTATAATTATCCATATGTTGTAAATTGGTGCCAATAGAATGTCATAGCCTCTTTTGGTATTGGTGAAAATGTTTTTTTAAATATGTCCTGTTCACTTACGTGAATCACAAGTTCATCTGAGTTGGCCAGCCATCTAACCAAATACTTCAAAGCAAGAACAGTCTGTCATTTTAAGTTATATTTAGAATGACTAAGGCAAATGTTTGGCTTTCAAAAATTTTGCATGCTACATTAGTACCTGTAGAACTGAAACTTTGTTTATGTGACTGTGGACCGTTGTATCTTAGAATAATTTTTACTATTAGTAAGTTATAATATTTTGGCTATAGATAAATATAAATATATTTATAAATTTATTATCTTTTGAGAGGGTCATTTCTAAGTTAGAAATATTTAGTAGATTAGGATATGTTTATTTAATTTTAACAGTAATAAGTATTATACAAGTAAATTCATAGCTATTGTATTCTTATATTTAATTGCTGTACTCTTCTAGTTTTCTTTGATTAATTTTCTTCTATAATCATGTCATAGATAATTGTTTTGCATTTGAATTAATTTAGTTTAATGACTTAATTATGTATCCTAAAGTTGTTAATATTTTAATCTTGGTGATCTATTGGGTGATTTATTTTAGTTATACCTTTCATATTTTATGCATGTCCTTAGAATTAAGGTGATAGTCAATACGTATACTATAAAAATATAATAAAGTAAATATTATTAGAATTATAGATGGATAATTAAATATATAGATAACATAAATCATATTTTACATTAGTAAAATTTTGTATCATTACCTATTATGGTTAATTTTACTTCATTTATGATTTATTATTATGGTCATATCTTTAAACACTTTATTGATACAATTTAAAATTATTTTATCCTTAGAAATATTTATTTTACGTTTAAATTACTCAATTAATTTATGAAGTATATAAATTAAATAGTAATTAAAATATATGATACTTTTTGCCGTAATATTAGATTTCTAAAAAAATATTCCTGGATATTTACCAAGGGCAACAAGCTAAGTTATTATTGGAGGAAACAAGAAATGTATTATATCTAACTTTTGCCTAATCTGATCTACTTTATTGATCATACCATAAAGTTTATATTATTATTGTAAAAATATTTCTCAAAATATCTTTAAGTACATCATTTGCTCTATTGTACCTTAGTAAATATTTACAAATATCTTTCTTACGGTTTTATTTTTTCTAAATATATAAATTAAAGATGGCTGGTCATGGAACTATTTGAGCCCATTCATTTCTCTTGCATATATATCATCATTTAAGGGTGTCATTAGTTTGAGCATTCAAATTTTATAAGATTTTTACTAATATATTTTATTTTTTCCCACTCAACCCTTTCCATATCTCTCTTCTTCAATTTACAGATCGTCTACGTCGAATGGGCCGTGCCTCTCGCAATTATACCATTGGCTGGATGATGCCTTCCAGGAAATAACCACTTGCTGCACTCTTCACATCATATTCACCTTATTCTCCTCTCATCCTTGCTTCAACCACTCCCACTTCCAGCACACCTTACCCAGGTAGCCCTCTGTCAATGGTGACAGCTACTCAATTTTTCATTAAGTTTGGGATTGACTTCATTCGGCCCTGAAACAAAAAGCTGTCAAGGATAGTGAACTATTCAACTTTCTAAATGCCATGAAGCTCATGAATCCATCATAGACTCGGAGTCATGTCATCTCTACCTTTTCCATGCTGCATTCATTTTTTGATCAGTTATGTACACCTTTTGCTGCTCTGCTCATCTGAATGGGAAAGTTTCCCAAATGACAAGTTGCACATTTATCTTCACTGCCATAAGCTATTCATCTCACTGCATCTATTGTTATTGGTAGTAATGTGTGATAATAAGTAGCTTACGTGTAGTTCTCATTGTAGTCTGAACAAATACTTATGAAAAGTGGAAATCAAAGCCAATAATTCAAAAGTTCTATCAAAATTCAAGCTTAAAGTGTAGAATTACTCTGTATCTACTTATAACTGTTAACTTCCTTCTGATATAATATTTAGTATTCTGTAATAACAATGGATTCAGACCTTATAATGTATAACTGAATTCTATTGTTGATTTTTTATATTTATATGACTGCCAATAACTTTGCATTTGTCAAATCAAGTCCTTTTCTTCTGATGAAAGTTTTACCAATCCCTGTTAATGCTAGGAAATGTGGATTAAGGTGCTATTATATTAGCAGAATGCAATAGCCTTCCTAGGATATATTCCCTTTATATTTTCTATTGCAGTGGTTTTTCCTGATATCTTATTATTATCTTGGCTGGTGCTAAATGTGCTACTGCTGTTTGGATTATTGATTCATGAGAAAACATAAGGTAAAGATCTTCAGTTGCCAACAGCAGCAAATTACCAGTGCTGAATTACCCAAAATGTTCATGTGGTGCATAATTGGTAGTGCTCATGCGTGAATGTGTGTGCACTCTGTGTGCATGTGTGTACTGTACTCAGATTTACAAAATTAAATTGCCATGGCTTTTTATAAATAGTAATTTAATTGTTATGTCATTAGTAAAGCCTTGTTATATCATTTCATAAAGAAAATATTCCTGCTTTTTTGATTAAAAAAGCAGATAATCAAGTGTTTTTAGTTGAAAGTGACATTTTTTAAAGAAAAAAAATGTTGTATATTTTTTAAAATATGTGCATTTTGAGATCTCGGCCTCAATTTTCCCTTCTAATTAAGGATTGTTGAAAATGTTGTGGAACTTGTAACAATGGCTGGTTCCTTAAATGTACAAATCCTGTAAAGTATTGTAAAGTCGTCAGACATAAGGTAGGATATTATAATGTTTTTGTCAAGCTTTTTCTTTACGTGATATCTCTTTGTGTACTGAAAAGATTATGATTTGAGAAGTAGTGTTTCAAATCTTTCTCTATGTAAATACTGGTTTATATAATGTATCTCATATTGTCTGCGCTATACCCTATCATAGAATTTAGCCTCATCATTAGTCCATTAGTGAACGGTGTAATAATGAACAAATGCTACTACTCTGCTAAGCATGAGGAAATGCACTTTTTATAAAAATTTTTCTTTGAGTCAAGATAGTTATTTTTTTCTCTCCGCCATTTATGTTTTTGAATAGCCCAAAACCCAAAAGATGCCTGTATCACCAATTATATATGAAGAAATAAATAATTTTCTTGAATCAAGAACTTGTACAGTTTCCTTTTCCAGCTACATTTCGTGAAGAAAGGCTTACTGTTAATTTTCATGGAGTGAGGATCCGTCATGGAAAGCTTTTCCCTTGAGAGTGTTTGTTTTTTACTTTCCCGACATAAGGTTGTATACCGTCGATGCGACCTTGAGTCCTCGTGAGCGACAAACTGACGATTAATTTTTAATCGCGCCTTTTCGTTCCTCGTCTTTCCTCTTCATCTTTCCTCCGTGGTGCGACGCTGCCTATTTATAGTACTCCGTTGGTGGCGGCGACAGTGGCGGGGCAGAGAAGCAGCTGTGACTATTGATCCGCTGCCGAAATGATTTATCCAACTCGCACGCGACTTTCCCGCTCTCTTCTCACCCTCCTCCTTCCCACGTGTTCCTTTCGGAGGGAAACCTGTTTGCCCATGGAATAGCACGGGCGAAGTCTCGACGTGTTTTTGCGATCACCTGAGCATCCTCCCGCGTTTCCTCAATGTGTAAATCCTGCCGTCGTTCCCAAATCCCAAAAACCAGTAGGTTCGCTTCCTCTTTTTCGGAAAAAAGCCTTACGGCTACGTGTGTCTGCAGTGCGTGATTTTATATCCCGTTGTTTTCCTCTCCGGATGTGTGGGGAGTAACAAAATGAGTTTCGGGGAGAAGTTATTTTTCTGGGGTTGATGAGGTGTCGGATGGCGCCGAAGAGTATTTGCGCCGATTTTCAGCGATGCTACATTTTTATTTTTTTAAGAGCTGGAGTTCTCTTCCAGCGCTCTGTATTTCACATTACCATTTTTATTTTCAATCCCTAAGTTTTTAACCCATTGTCATGACGCAAAATTTAAAACCAAGTTGAAAAATTATTCTTCAGTGCTGGTGATAGTAAACTAAAAATGTTTATCATTGAAATGATGAGCACTTTTGAAGTACCAGTGATGGAAAATGCCATACGGTTCCATAATTCCATATAAGTTCGTCCTTTATTTATGATGTATAAATCATTCACTATCGAATAATTTTTAATGGGGGGTATTTCTTTTTCTTGATGGTTCGTTATACTTTCGTTGTTATGTTCGTTTTCGTAGTCAACCCTTTTATGTTATAAATATATATCCCACGAATGCTATAGGTTTCGGTAAATTGTTATGTGCAAGTACGAGTATTAGTACCCTTTGTCCTTCGAGGTTTTAATGAGTCGTTTCTTTCTGAATGTAATTGAAGTTCTTCAACTCCCTCTCATTGCCTTTTTAATTTCATTATATTTTGTATATAAAGAACTAAAAATTAAATCCCCCACTGATTACATCTTGGATCTTTTGAGGTCCCTTCGTATGTGTCAAAATACGTAAGCTATAATTGTACAAAAATTTATATTTACCATCGTTAGTAACCCATCTCCCTGGTATGTATTTTTAATTATTTCATAACCTCACAGGATTTACAGATACCGTTAGATTTTTAAAAATTTAAGATGCCTAATAAGGTTTGTTTTTTCAATATGAATTTTTATCTTCTCTCATGATTCGCATTTCTAAATGATAACCAATTTCATTTCACATAATAATTATAAATTTATTAAAATTAAAACCCTTTGATAATTCCACCGTAGAACTTTGAGGTTTAATTATTATTCGGCGTAAGGGAAAACATGCACAATGTTTTGAAAAACAAGGAAATGTGAACGAGAAAGGAAAACTGACTCAAAAGTTCTCCTTGAAAAAAAATACAAATTTACTAATCCATCCTGTTTATTTGAAAAGTGAGACCTTCTCGAACGTCTAATTGGGTTATTTTCGCACGGTATACGCTTGATGGAAACGGACAACCCTGAAATCGAGTAAAATGATAATATCGCTTTTTAGATGGATTGCACATCATCAATTAGTAATTGTGCAACGACAATATAGAATTCATGCGTAATATGTGAATATTCCTTTACATCGAAATTCTCTCAACTGTAAGGATGTTGCTTCTTTATGTATTTCTTTGGATGAAGGAATTAATTTTTTCGCAAACCAATGATTCCACTATCATCTCGGATGATAGTTGATTAAAGAGTAAATATTGATACTCGATCATTAACATACCTTCGATTGAATGTCACAAAAATATTTTTTTATAAAAGTAGGAGTTTAAACCATTCACTTCTTCATTTAGAGATATATTTTTTCTGATACCTCTGCTTTAATAAGAATTATTTCCAGGTGAGTCAAAAAAGTATGCGCTAGAGTTTAAGCAATGGTAAAATTACTGTCATTATTTTTAGACCCTTTATTCGCGAAGTTAAACCCAGATGGGCCTCCCTAATACCAAATCTCTGAAGCTGTACATGGTATCTACAGTAAAGTATCCTAATATTGTCCCCCTAAAAAATTCCCTTGTATGGTGTTCAGCACCATACAAGGGAATTCACTATCATTGTACTATCTCATTTACGTTTTTTAAGTACTCAGCGAATCTTTGGGCAGTATAGGAGGCGTCAGCACTGTTCTACAATTAAATTACTGTTTTGCGAGTTTCAAAATATTTTGTCGCTCAATTTACTGCTTTTTTGTACAACTAAGGTAAGTATCTTTCAAAGTATAAAGTAGTGTCTGTAAAAAGTATAGTCACCTTTGTTGTTCAGTGAATTTTGAAGTCTGTATTACTATGTTGGGTGTAGGCAAGAATTCTAATACCTCCCCCTTTAATATCGTCCACGGGACGATACCTTAATACCTCCACGGGACGATGAATCTTTGTGTATTGTTTCAGTTGTCTTGCATTGATAAAAAACGGAAGCAATTGAACAAAGATACGATGCTCAATAACAGTATAATGTTCCTATGGCAACTTAAATAGGGATTACAGTCGAAATACTAACAAATCAGATCAGCTTGTTTCTTGACCTCTGGGAAAAAATCTTTTACTTTTAATTTAGTAGACTAATTTGTGGACTATTTTTTTAAAATACAAAAAGACTTTTTTGGTTAAACTGCACCGGATGTAAAACATGATATTTCAGTTCGCTTCAAGAAATAATATTTTCGTGTCCATTCTCATCTGAAAAAGGATTGGCAGGTTAAAAGTGGTTCAAAACTTTATTCAGCAACACCCGCAGTTGTTCAGATAGTTGAGACCCGTTTCAGCAGCCAAAATCAAGGGCTTTACGATAGAAAATATAAACAAATTCTTTGATATCTTCGAATGGGCTTTTGAAATAATAATCCTAATCCTGCTCTTCAATGTCGATGAGACCGGGATAACAGTGATCCAGCATAAAACTTCGACGAATTATTTTATGATTAAAATTTTATAGAAAGCCTATATTAGGAGACGATAAAGGAGGAAAGGGGAACGAAATTAGGATCCAAGCTTTCAATATATTCTTAACACGACTTTGAAACTAATTTTTATATACGTATAATATCAACCAATATCTTCCTATTTTTACTCGTTGATATGCTAATAAATAGTATTTGGCATCAAATAAGACAATTGCTTATGCTTAAAACCTTCCATGTACAATTTAAATTTAAAACACAAAATAGGGGACAATTTTCGGGTCCTTTCCTACGTTAACAGAAATAAAAAGGATCTGATATATACATATGTGTTTATATAAGGGAAAATTGTCTTGGAGGGAAAATAATATTCTTTCTGTTTTTTACCAGAATTTGACTTCGACTAACCGTTAAGAGTAATTTTAAAGATTCGGCATATTTTAGTAAGTTAAGGAAGTAACAGTTTTTAATAAAGAAACAGAAGACTACATTTCAATCAGAATAAGAGGAGTTAATTATACTTAAGTTAATAAACCGGAAGGATTTTAAGATTTTCCCTGTTTCTGAGGTTGGAATTTCAACCTTTACTTCAAATGGATGTCCTTTATCTTCTTGTATTTTTATAAAATGACATAAAAAATATATATATACGTTACTTACCTCTTAACTTTCATTTAAATGTTTCTTTTCCAAGATACATCCTATGATGAAATTCTTTGAAAATTTTATAACAAGCTGGAATTTTTGTATAGCAAGTATTTCTGGTGAACTACTATTACTTTTCTTCTTATAATTGAATAACAGCGAGAAAGACTTTATGTTTGCCCATGATTGGAATACATATGCATGGATATATACATATGGATTATAACTTTTCCAAGAAACCTTTTTAGTTATTTAGATATTCTTTATCATTTTGTAATCAGAGAAATGTTTGGATGAATTCCTCCCGCAGATATCGAACAAAATTAATACTTAGCTGATAGTCTATTGATTTTTCAGAACTGTAAAACTTAACAAATATATCACAATCTTGGCTTTAAGTTTAAGAATTAATTGAGATTTTAGTTTTAACCCTGTGATCATATCTATTATTATTTTCATTCTACTAAATCAACAAATCCGTATTGGACACATACCTCCCTCACAAAGAGAAAATCTCTAAATAGATAAATGGACTTCAGAGCTGATGTAAAACATTTTTGGTTTAAAACTATCTCCAATTTCACCAGTTTTGAACTGTCAGCTATATGCAATTTGTTGCATAATTATTATGCCCTATACACGGCTACAGATTAATTGGAACGAATTGCTTGCATGAATGCATATTCGTGTAATTCCCCTGTTACTCGCCGAATGTAGGTTTGCTTGGTATTTATGTATTTGGTAATGCGATTTTGACATTAAACCAGACTGGTGTCACCTGTTCTGATCTTCTATGAAATGCATTTGATATCAAAGCGAACCAATTACATCGTTTGACTTCAATTACTTACATACCGAATAAACATCGATTTTTGATCTATGCCATCATCCGTGAATGGTGAATCCAAACACTAATAAAGCGGAATCTCTGTCGTTCGAATGAAATTTTCAGTTTTGATTGTGAGAAGGATGTCATATCTAACGAGTTTTGCGAATGCCCTTCTAGAAGGTGAATTCCAATTCTGCGAATTTTATCTTTATTGTTCACGTTCACCTTGTCACCGATTCAAAAATGCATTATCAAGGTAAAACGTGCTTCAATTATGAATAAACCAATTCTGTGTGCATTACTCAATTTCATTTTTGCATTTTCTTTATTGATATTGAACTCGAACGATTACATTGTACTCGAGCAAAATTTCTAGAAAAGCTGTATTTCATCTATGCAAGACGATAAGTTCATTGTTCTATCCCTGTACAGTGGTCTTAATTCTAGAATTATTTCTTTTTTAAGTTTCACTGTTATTCATGCTTAACCAAGCGGAAAATGAATGCTTTTCGTAACATTAATTCGTAGCATTGATCATATGAACGGGATAGATTTCACAATTATCTCAATATTCGGTATTATTAAAATTCATAGTTCATATTGTTATTTGAATCATTCATTTCCTAAAATATTATTTATATATAATAACACTTGGGAAACAAAATATCAGTTTATAATGAAAAATTAATAATTAAAATGAATTGATATATTTTCAGGCGATGAACAAACAAATACCTTTTCGAACAAAGTTAAAATGATATGCAATTAGCAGAATGATTATGTTTCTAAATTTATTTTTCACTATAGATGTCTAGGCGAGCCTTTTTATAGACTTAACTTTGTTTTACTATACATCTGGAGCTTGAAAATTAACTGATAATTTTCCATTACGTTGACCTAATTCAGCTAAGAAATGTAAACCTACGTTTGATAATCGGTATTACAAACCTGATGAGTAATTCCTGATTTTTAATCAGTAAAAAAACTTAAGGTTTTAAGGTTTACTTTTATAAATTTAGCTGTTAATTTATTAAAGTTCCAAAAGTTGTGAAAATATTGTGCACTTTTCAGTCGTTTTGTTTTTATTTCTCTTTTAGGATCCTACTCCGGATTGTTTTTTTTCCAATTTCCAAACAATTCGCAAATCACTTTAAAGAAATGACAATTTTAACCCTGCGTTTCGAATCCTCTGTACAATAACAGACCTTGGCACCAATGATGCGACAGGTAAATTGTTTCCATTACTGCGCAGTCATTATAAATGTGCGTCATCAAAGCCTTAATCCAGTTAGAACATGGCTTCTCCGCTCAGTTCAACCAAAACGACTAGTCACGTCATGTCGAGAATGTCACAGCTCACATTAAAAGCTGATCAACTCGATTCTTACAAAATGGAAGATTTCTAATATTCTTCCTCTTGCCATAGATACATGTTAATGTACCAAAACAGCCTATCGCCATTGCAAGCATTTGTTGTAAAAACAGGAAATTACCCAATGACGAAGCGTAATGTTAGAAGGGAGTCCCAACAACGGAGAGGAGCTTATTGATTAAGTGAGGCCATTCCAGTACCGTCTGCAAATGCACGAGAACTGGTTACGTGAAAGTCTTCCTTGCAGGAGGAAGAGTATAAATCAAATTTAAAAACTAAAATAAATCTACTTGAATAAAAAAAATCCTTCTAGGTCAGATTATGTTTATTCGCTAGGATCTTCAAAAATATTGGAATTGGTGTTACATAATGATTGATATTGACAATACCTATTCATATTACCTAAGAAAGTTATTTTTCCATTCAATTTATAAATTAGGTAACACATCCAAAAATTTATATATAATTTAAAATTAAATTAAAAATTGTTTCAGATAATAATTTAATTGATGAAATAACACAATAGAATTCACAAGAGAATTAGTAAAAATTACTTATAGATAGAAAAGGTGAAATACTAAAATCATTAATTTTATAATATTACGAAAATTTAGTATATGTATGTATATATATATATACTGTTATCAACCATCTGTAATTTTAGAATTTTTATCTATTTCAAGGAAGAATTTTATGATCGAATTCCTGGATAGTTCCTAAGGATGTAATTATAATAACTATTGGTTCATGTTGGACCATATTTTGACCATTAACTTTATTAAAAATGAATTTCCAAAATAAAATATCATCTCAAAAAATTTTGTTTTTATGTTTCGATGATGGAAATATTTTATGTAATTTTTGTAGAATTTTTAGAGGTTTCACTGATGCAATCCCTAGCAACTCTCCATAACCTACTACTCTAACAACTCCAAATAAAATTTTATTGCAATCAATTCTTTTTCTTCATCGGTCATCAAAAAAGACGATTCGAAGAACTGATTCAATATAGGTTGAATGATAAGCAATTTTAATTTTTCAGTCTTAGATTTATGTTAGAATGAAGTTTCGGATTGAGGGATTACGAGATTAAGGATGAGCTACTCGTAATCATTGAAATGAATTGTGGAAGCGGAAGTGAATGTGTGTGGGATTGCACGAGTAAACAGAATGCGGAATTTGCAAGTGAAGATATTAGCTAAATGTATAAAGGTCGGCACTGAGTGTTTATGTGGGCAGAATGAGTGGGCACAGGAGAGGAATTTCTGGATCATGTGTAGGCGGAATTCGCAAATTGCCAACCAATTACACTGTTTCTAATTTAGATAATCAAGAAAAAGTTATTATCCAAAGTTAATATAGAACGACTAAATAAAAAAGTTTTTCGAGGGGTAAGAGTAAAATAAAATATATCATGGATTCATGTTAGTAATAAGAATATGGCCCTTCAGTTTTCTTCTCTTTTCTTTCTTTCTTCTTTTGTAATATTTTTGTCGCTTTTAACTGTACGTATAGTTTGGAATTACCCTTTAAGCTAAGATTGGGAACAAAATTGTTGAAATTTGTGATACAACCAGTAATTACGTGAAAATATTTGCGGAAAATCTAGTACCAGCCATCCCACGATTTTTAAATTAAATATCACATCAAATATATCAGTAAAATAAAAGCAACTGTATTTTATTTTAAACCCATCCTCATCAAATAATTAACGTTTTAAATTAATTGAATTAAAACGTTTAATTTAAATAAGTTACGCATTTATTGACAAAGTCATAACCTCAACAGTCAGTAAAGAAGGGATCCGAGCTTTATTAAATCCTCTTCAACTAAAAATGTTGAAATCATCAAAACTTTCGATCAAAGTTTCAAGGACTAATGAATGCAAATTCTGTTACTAATCGAAACTATATCAGAACTAAGGTTAGCCATGCATATTGGTAATTGTATTCTTGGAAATCATATTAAGATACTCATGAAAAATATTGTTCCATTCCAGTCGAATTTTTATCGTCGTCGAAAGTTCTAAGACAATTATTTTGACAAGCTTGTTTTCGAAAGTGTGATACGAAAATTGGCTTCTGATTCACAGGTCTGGAGAACTCTGTTCAAGTTGACAAGTATTTGATAACTAGGCTGGCATAATGGATGGGTCTTGTAATGCAGTTCGGGACAAGTTAATGCAGTATGGATGATGGGTAAGCATATGAGACTTGGAGGGTGTCGCTCGGGAGTTTATGGGTTGGAGATGCATGGAGTGACACTGAAGCGATGATAATGCTTTGGTTACGCGGTTTCCCTAGCAGCTGACATACGCCGAAGAAAAACGAGGCCAAACCTACACCAACCAGCTTGACTTTTGCCTAATAGTTAATCATCCAGCGTGGAAGTTGATTGTATGAGTTTAAGTTAACCAGATCTTTATCACTCTTTTCACAGGCGTTTAGTCTCAAGAACTTGAATGAATGCCTGCATGAAAGCAGTCTAAATTTTCTGTAAGGCTACCCAAAGTTTGAGGTAAAGTTTTTCGATTAGCTTTTCGGTGGAAAATCGCATGCCCTACGATTACATAACATATATAATAACATGCTAAAAGTATTTAAGTTCTTTTGTAGTTATCATTACGATAAATTTCAGATTTCTTTCCTCGTTTTTAGGAGGGCAACTGATTTTTTCCAAGGACAAGGAAGATTCTAAGCGATAGCAAGAATTTTTTTGCAAGTTAGCAGAAATCAGCGATAGTGCTGACCTCTGTTTACGTTGATGAGAGAGAGTTTGTCACGCGATGGATTTAAGCGCAAGAATTTTCAAATGTATGACGTCATTCTTTCTATTAAAGTCGAGAGTTCATCCGTGAACCACAAATACATCTGAAATCAAGCGATTCACAATGACGGAAAGAAAATCAACGAATTTTCAATTACCAGCTAAATAGGCCTTCCGAATTCAAAATGTTTACTATTAACTGACTCATGATTCTTAACTATGAGCAATCTCAATCTATTTTTAACATTAGGAAATATATTTTAATGTTTGTTAAGAATTATGCGAGATAAACTCTCTTTGTCGTGATTAAAATAAGCATCGACAGAATGTTGAATTTTTTGTGGATCTGACAGACAAACAATGCTTGAAGTTCTTCTAATTATGAGAAAGCCAACATATATATCCAATTATATCGAAAACAGCATTATGCCGCAAACAAATCAAAAATCAGAATGGCACGTTACATAATTTAAAAGTGATTTATTTATATTACTGAGCATGAGTAAATGTATTAATTCAAAATACTTTCTGAAATGGATACACCTTATTCACGTACTTATTAATACTTAAAGATATTTCAAATGCATAGAATACGTTATAGCGAAAACATGATTGACACAAGGAGTCATAATCCTTCAAAATGTCTATATTTTTGAGGTTCATGAAAAGCAAGCAATAAAAATGTAAATATATATTTCTAAATTCCTTCGGGTAACTCGATTTCCGACATGAAATCCAAATTCTAGCAGTCATATCCGATTGACGCGGCGATGGCTATGTGATTTCCCTATGACCCATTTCTTTAGTTATACATCCAGATATTTCCCTACATATATGAGAGCAATAAAAACCCAATCTCTCTTTGATCTCGCAAAAATGTTTTGGTATCACTGGAGTAAACACACGCAGCTCAAATACTGGATAGCAATTCAGACGCACTGCACATACGCTCAGAAATTCACGATATATGATAATAAAATTCTATATTAAATATTGGGTTACTCGTAAGTATATCGAAAATAAATATAAAAGTTGTATTGCGAAATTGTCAAAAAATTATGAATCTCTTACAAAATGTTTCACTCGAAAAATGTTGATTTTTCCATACCTATAATTAAATTTTTTTGATTAAAAAGTTTTTCAAGACTTTCATTTGTAATTTTTATATTATATATTTAAATATATAAATTAAATGGATATTTAAATGCCGAGATAACGAATTTCTACTAATCAAATAAAGGAGGATGAATAATAAAGATTGAACGGTTTTCACCCACGTTACTACGAAAAATTGTTAAATATAAAAAATCTAATTGGTAACAGCTGTTTCTTTAATAAAATTGATTAAATATGATAGGACGATTGATTAATTTTAAACCACGGAAACCATCTGTGGAAGGAAGATTTGATGAAGTCCTGTGTCCAAACTCTGTGGTAATCATTTTCTTCGTTTATTTAGTTTCAGTAGTAAAATCCGGAATCCATTTAGAGCTGTGAAGACTATGTTAGATTCATCTATCGAAACTTTGACAGCTATTCACATGAAATGATGGAAATCCTGATGGATTAACTTAGGCGAGGAAAACTTGAGAATCATTTGTGACGAATAATTTCATATGTTTCGATAAAAATATCCAAAGCTTGAACAGAATATTAAAGAAAAAGTTAGGAGAAAACATACGCAAATACCGTTTGATCCAATCATTCATTTTGATATTTTTAAATTCAAAATAAAAAAAAGATGGAATTATATTCCTCAGCAGAGATTCCATAAGGAAGCATATTAGAAATTAACGATGGCAGTTTTAATGTTTTCCTTTCATACTTCCACGATGAGATCTACAGAAATAATTTGCGGAATTTATGTTATCTAATTTAAAGAATACTAGAAAGATAAATAATTTAAACTCTTTTTTATGTCAATTTCACGAAAATTGACAGAACTCGTAAATCATTGACTGAGAGGAATAAAGCACTAATACCGAGTATGCTCTTCCGAGAGCCCGTATTTTTAACCTATCGATTATCATCATTTTCGATTATTAAGTCGAACAAACCTCGATAGTCAAAGTTTTTCCAGTAAGAAAGTATAAAAAGCACAGGTAATTCTTTGTATCACTGGCATTTTAAGGGAAGCGTAATTCTAGGTTATTGGCTTTCTTATGTCCGACTGCCTTAAAAAAGAAATGTCCGATGGAAAATGCCAAATATTTTCATTGCCTCAGAGATTTCACCACCAGTTATGGTCAGTACGAGGCTAAGTATTCCAATTTAATTAGAATTTCATTTCAAAGTTAGAAATATATTAATTCAACCTTTTTCTTATTTCGTGGATACCACAATTCCATCGAAATTCCACCATATTTAGATTATTCTGTATTATTTCTTATTGTATAATTTGGCATCAGCATTAGCTGTGATGACTGTCGACTCTTATTTGTTACCCAATTGACTTAACTTTAAAGAGGATATTAGATATAAGTATAATGTGCAAGGTCACACGTGAATTGGGGACGCAGATAAAAAATATATCGCAGTTTTTAGATTCAAGGCGAATCATAGAAGCTTGTAAAATGTGGAATGCAGAGTCAGAGTGCAACCATAGTAAGATCCCGTTACGCCCAATAATTCACTTTCAACTAGATCTTGTTTGCCTTGAACATCCGCCCACACTTATAACCGTTCGTAGTCCCACCCTCTACAGTGCTGATCGTTCATTAGTAAAAAAATTATTCATTACTCTCGCCTGTGTTGCCCTCTCTTTTTACGGAAAACCACGAGGTGTATATTAAATTTTCGATTTCTCACCCCAATGCAACCGTTTCTGAGTTAAATGTGTAAAAATCTTCGAGTCTCCCTTTTTTCTGCAAACCAGTTCTTTAACGCAACCGTAATTTCTCCTTCCGCAAATCCATTTTTCATTATCTGTCTGCCAAGTCATTTGAATTCTTCGATGAGCTTTTTTCTTCGAGAGTTTCTCTAGATACCCGATCCAAGGGAATTATTGACATCTTTCCCATTTCCAAAGCTAACTTCTTACACTTCAAGCTACAGCTTTCTCGCGAGCCACATCACTTAACGTATTTTTTCCGGAAATGAATAAGCAAACACACAAATCCAGCATAAATCATGCGTCGGGATTATTCGGAGCTGGATCGACCTCTCGAACAAATCGATCCCTCTAACCTTCGATGCATCGAAACTTTAGTATTAGTTCGAGGCTTTTAGTCAAAACTTTCGTTCCGCAGATGTTTGATTTATCAAGGATTCAACGTCCCTAAAGTTTTTCCCTTAACCGCGACGTCCATCAATCAACGCCTAAGATAAATCAATAACCTGAGTATCCTCTGAAGAAAGGAATTGGAAGATATCAAAGTTTTCTTTCGATTTTTTTAAACTTGGAGCAAATCGAAAAGAACGGAGAGTTACAAGGCCCGCCATCAGATGGCATTTCCGTATATTGCCCATGACGACCCCATAGTTGAATCGATCACTTTCGCTGTTAAATGAACACGATTGAATTATTGAGAGAATCGATTTAAACTCTCTAGATAAAAATATTGTTGCCCGTACTTTAAAACATAGCTCAGATGCATAATTAAAGTAGTTCGCTGAAGCAAATGATTTCACCGCGAATGTCTACGCCCTTCTTTTGTCCTTTCCACCAACTCTCGAGATAAAAATAAAAGGCATTTAAAAATATCGCAAAAAGTGTTTTTTATAAAATTTACGTCAATCTCATCATGAAAATTGCTCTCAGAAGACCACTGAATCGATACTTCTGTTTCTCACGTTCGCTACCGTTGAGAAGTGGAACAATCCCCGAAATGTGTTCAGACGGAAATATCTGTCCTCCGATTCGAAATAAAGACAGATTTGGATCGCATTGAAATTGCATCGCTCGAGAATCGATTGAAATATTTCCACTAACAATGCACTTAAAGACGCATGGTTTGCATGGACCTATTAATGTATACGATGATTTTCACTAAGTTCGATTAACGATTTGTTCCCATTAATAATATAACTGAAAAATCACTATCCTGAAATCGATTATATAGGAAGGAGAAATATTTTAAATTTATTTTACGCCATATCGAATTAATAAAAAAGATAAATATTTCATATATATCGATCAATGAGTACATTTCTGGCGTAATACATTTAAATAGTATCTGAAGGAATGTTTTTCAGAATTCAGAAGGAATTCAATGCTGAAAAAACCCTTTTGTAGTAATATAATTTATTCGAATATTTTCCGATATGAATTTTATTACTGTACTTTCTTCGTTGAAATTAAATGCAGATAAAATATTTTCTGTGGGAAATGTAATCAATAAGGTTCTCTCTAAGCCACGCAATTTTTTAATGGAAACATCTCATTGTCCATATAAATCTTATTAATGTTATATATAAGTATATATATAATATATATAAGCATATATATAATATATATAAGCATATATATAATATATATAAGCATATATATAATATATCTAAGTAATTAATGTTTCTTACAACAATTAAGGGTTTATAAAATATAAACAAGTAATAAGTCATCAATTCCTAAATTATATTGTGAATATGCAATATAATATTAGATTTAATATAATAATCAATTATTATTTTGAGAAAAATATAGTAATTATAATTTGAAATTTTAAGAAATGCCTGAGCACTGAAACACAGTTTAGATTAAATGTTTCTAGCTATTTCCCAGGAATTTTAAGAAGCCGAATCATTGCTTTAGAATAAATGATAATTGTTAATTTTGAGAATGTAAGTGGAATATGACATTAAAAACGAGATGAAAGAATGACTGAAGAAAGTCGAAGAGAGAGCACAATTACAGGAGTGACTCATGAAGTTTGCAAGCAGATGCACCAGATGGACTTAAATTTAGCCATAATCAAATTAGTCACATAAAAGGAAAAATGAAATGTACTATGTTTTGCTTGAAGATAGTCGGCACAATAAATAAACGTGGAAAATGGATGAAAGAGATTGGTTTGAAACATTTAAATCAATATATTGAACTTATCTCCAGTTTGTAATTTTCAGAGTGAAAGTTATGTACATCGTTTATATACTTACTTAAACGAGAACGTTAGTAGTAAATTATGACTGTTCTTACGTGAAAATTGATAAAGGACGAAGCGTGTAATGAAAATACGAACTTTCGATGAAGTTCTTCAGGAAAAACATTTTTTCTCCTTGAACAGCTCACTAGCAAACATCAATTTTAACAAGAAACTTACATCGTGTCATAGCATTTTATGGCAAGTAAGATTTATACTATGACTTTCTATGATTAATTTCCGTGTAAGACGAACATTCAAAGGCAAAATGCCTCTATTTAGTCAAAGGTCAAACTTCAACAAACAAGGAATTAATGAGGAAAAAAATATTGTAGTCTTGAAGATTTCACCTGAATTTTTACGTGGCAAGTCTGATATCAAGAGCTTTCAATTGAGATACCTTATAAAGTTTTCCTTCTTTTTTTCTATGTCCAATAATTTTCCTGCTGCAATTTTTTTCATCGCACTGAAAAAGGAAGTGTACTTCTGGTTTGAAGTTCTTGAATCCCACACTTGAGGACAACTTTCTAAAATATCGAGCAAAGGAAAGATTCTCAATTTGACTCTTTTTTATTCCGTTATATTTCGAAATTAAACGATTCTTAAGTTCTGAGATTGTCGAGAAAGAGGGCGTTACCGCTGCTATTTCCGAAATATGCGGTCGAGATGAAGAAAACTGGAGAAGCGATCAGTAAGGAAGCTTTGGGGATAGGAAATGTCTCCCAATGGAGAGTCTTTATCCCCTCACTAGGTGATCAATTATGAGAATGAAAAATATAAATAAGATGACAATAATATAATTTATAATAGTTTGCATTCTATTTTGAGAACATCTTAAAATCTCTCTTAGAAAGGTAAATCGTAAAGTATTTTGTTAACGGAGCTATAAATATTAAACTCCATAACATCTTCTGATTGTCTACAAGGAATATATAAAAATGGTTAGAATACACGTTTTGTATGGAATATCTCTTAGAATCGTCTGAAAAAATTTAACTCATTTAGCTTAAGCGACATATAGTTTTAAATATCATAATTTTCTCTGGTCTAAAACAAACTATACAAATCGTAGTTGTTAGTGTCATTATCAAATTATTAAATAATAAAAATTGTGCTTCTTAAATATTTTCCACGGGAATTGTAAAATATTGTTTAAACTAAGAACTAACAGAGGAATTAAATAAAAGGAATAGCGACTAGCTATAAGAACACAATGTCAATGTTTTACGTTGAAAATAGGTTACATGGATAATACGAGACCTGAGAATGTCAATTTCGTTGAATGCTGTCATTGCTTTTTAAATTAAATTGAGAGATTTTTTTATAAATAAAGAGTGCGAAATGACTTGCATCAAGAAACAATCCTATAACAAATATCCTGAATAAAACGTACTTGATGCATAATTTACATGAGATAGTTATTTAGAATAATATTTCTGAAGTTCTTAGAGCAAACTTAGCGCAACTTCGCAAAAGATTTTTGCGCTGATAAATTTCGTCGAGAAATTTAAATAGACCCGTTCAGAGAATAGAATCTCATCGTAGCCAACTTACATTGAAAAAGTTCGCTAATGTGATCGCAATTCATCGGCGTCTCCTCACAATGGAAGGTCAAGTTATGATTTTCTGAAAAGCCGCTTTCTTCCGAAGGTAGATTTAGATGGCGCTTTCAAACGAGATTAGGAAGTGGAGAAGATCTGCGATGAAGGCCGCGGTTTTTGGAAAAGGATTACGATCAGTTCGAAAGATTGGAACAGTTACGGTGAAAAAAAGAAATGAACAAAGAAAATGACGAGACTGTAGGAATAGAATGTCTAGGTCGATATTCTTTCCTTCCTCCTACGAAGTGATCTGGGTCCTTTTGATCCCATCTTTCCTATATATTTACATTAATAAGAACGTATAAATGGGTTACTTCTGGCGTTATTAAGGTGATTTTTAAATAAGATGTTTTTGACCGATACGAATGTGTTCGAGAGTTTATGTGAAATCTCTTATTATCGATAAATTATTTATCTGATACACTTGAAGCGAGAAAATTCATTTTAGCTATGAATTAAAAAATCATTAATTAAATTAATGAATTAAATAGTTATCAAAATGCAACATAACGCATGATTTCCGACTAGGTCATAGAAAATAATAATCATACTCGTACGTTAAAATCTCTTACAACTCCCGATTCTTTATTTTAACCGAAGAAATGTTTTCGTTTGGGGAATTTTAATATGTTCCTGATAGTACACTTAAAATTACGAACCAGAGTTCGTTATTCCAAGACAGACTGATCCAGTTTTAGAGAAACGCTTTTTTGGACGAATTTCAGCATAAGCGCACGCAATGTTCTCATCATTGGCTCAGATTCAATTATGCTCTAATGATATCTTGAAAAATGCCTCTTTTCAATTCACATTTAGGAGTCTACTCGAATTGCTTATCGGGACTTAATCAGGTACAATCAGCATAATATTTGAATATCTATATAGTAGATAAAATTTCTCTCTATCAGTTACATTTAACAATTCTTGGTATATAATGAACCTCATTATTCAAATTCATTAAAAAAATAACATGGGAATGCTGAAATGAGATGGATAAATTGTAATATTTTATGACAGAAAAATAAAAAATAACGTAGGTAAAAATATCTGCATCCGGTTCAGGACATCAATATTTTATGAATCGATACAGGAATAGAATGTATTGATGATTCCAGGGAGTAAAAATCACCACTTCACACTTTTACCTCTTGTTATTGCTTATTTGAGTCAACAATACTTCTAGTATAAGATACATAAAATTTTAAAGGAAATTTGTTTTAGATTTACGTAAGATAATAAATAATATTTTATTCTCAATACGGAAAACCTTTTTCCGATAGTTTATAATATTGTTATGAAAATGGCATAAAACTTTACTTCAAATGCAGTACTTCATTCACCCCAGATCATATAGTGGCTCCGTTATCCATATCCAATTATTTCAACATATGTTTGTTTTAAAAGTTCTATATAAATCTTATACAATGCTATCAAACATTTTGCACAATAACTACTTCAATTTAATTCTTTCGATCGTTTCCCTTAAAATAGCACGAAAAACACCATTTAAAATGGATCGATAGCCTCATTCAAATAGATTAATCAATATTCAACCGTCTGGAATTCCTATGAAATATATCCCTAGTTTCAGGGACAGAATTTCAAGAAGTAGGGATGAATTAAAATATGACCGATATTTCGAGTTCCTCGAAAAGGCAATAAGTTAATTAAGACGAGGTGAGAAAACATGCCTTTAATTTCTCCAATTGGAACGGAGAAAAACAGCGAAAGTTAGAACCCGCTTCCGTACTCATAGAGGCCGCTAATGCACGTATACTGTGTATTTAGCTCGCCATTAGTCTCATTGTCAGTGACTTCAAACGCCGGAAGATCTTTTTTCTCCCTCGCTTTATTCCACGGATAACTAGCTTCCCTGCACGAATCCTATGATAGGAAGGAAGCCATTTTGTCACGGAGTGGAGGAGGAAAAAGCGTTCGTCAAAAATTTTAAAAGTGCACCCCTTAAATCATCTAAGAATTCATTTCTTTCATCACGCAACGTCGTATCTGCCCCTCTATTCTGGCATTGAAAGAGGTCGACTTTCCTAATTGCAGCACAATGCCTTTCATTCCATTTTCCTTTCCTAGAATTAGCTTGACACAGAGAAAAGGAAAAAATGCTCTACACAGGAATGGAAGAGAGATGACTATTCTCTTTTAATAAAAAACGTAGAAGTGATATTCAATTTTTCCTTACTTCCGTTAAAGGAACTCTACTTTCCGAGCTCTTCATTTGAAAATATTACTGTGCTCTCTACAATGAAGGGAAGAATAGTCAACGAAGAAGGAGTATAATCAGAGTGAAAAGAAGATGATAAATTCAAAAATATAAACTCAAAAATTTATTTCGATAAATCAGAGTTAGAATTTTATGATGTGACTATATTGTATATGTATATGCTATATTAAATGTTGTATTTAGTTTGTATCCTTGCCACCTACTTGCAAGGTGTTGATGCGATACTAATGATACAATGAAAGAGTGCTGAGGAATCAAATTTGAAAAGCATTTAAAAATAGAAATGGCTTCTTTTGTAGACATGAATGACTCATTCCTAACTTCATTACATTTGGACGGGTCACGTTAAAGATTTTAAGGAGAACACAACTCTCTTACATAGGCGATTAAAATAATATACAGTTTTAAACTGATGTAAGCCTTCTCTAAAAGGTGAGGATATTGAAAAAGGCATAATTTTTTGAAAATTAAAGTTACAGTTTAAAATTAATGAATAGACATATTTGTTTAATTGACGGAATATTTTTTAAGTCAACTGATTTAAATGTTAATTATTTTGCGAGAAAATCATTGAATTTCCTGTGTTGAGTACATTGAGAAAAAAACATTTAAAAATTAATGATTGTTGCTGAGAATTGTATTATGATGGTAGAATAAGAAGATTTGGAGGGCGAAGTAAATTTTGAGAGAAAGAATTAATTACGATTTTTTTGCTCGTATTCAAATTGCATGTCAAGAACCTGAAACGAAGATGACAAAGGCTGAAAAAAGAGAGATGGAAGGTTAAAAATGGTTAAAAGAATGAAATAAAGGAGAGAAAAGAGAGGGAGAAAATCGAGAGTTGGAAATGAGAGTGGGAGGAGTAGAATAGTCAAACAACTTTTTCGGAAAAAATGAATTTCCGTCTTTCATTTAACGCTCGAGAGAAAACGATGAATGAAAAAAGAGAAAACAAAGGGAAGTCAGCTTTTGAGTGACCGAATCAATGGCCGTTCGATAAATATATAAATACATTTTTAAAATAGAATGACTTCTATGTCGCGTTGCAAATGCGTCGCAGGGGATTGTGCTCATTGTTAATCCCATTGCCCCTCAATGAAAAATGTAGCCTCCCTCTTGGGCGCCCCACCCCAATTACGCTGCATCTCCACAGGGGTCGTGGCAGTGTTCTGTCGCCCCCTTTTACACCATCGACCTTTAACAACGTTTAAGAAGACGACCGCCAGAGGGGCAGGCCAAATTCGAACAAAGGGAAATATTAATTTATGGTAAGAAAAGGCAAATGAAACAGAAGGATGCGAGGCGTGCTGCCGGTTCCATTTCGTACGTGAATTACTTGACGAGACCAATTGATTTAGAGAGCGCAACACACGCTATTAGTGGTCCTTAGGCGAACGAATTACACGGGATAAAAGGATGCCACCCGTGTCTAATGAGCAAATCGAATCAAGCATAGGGTTCGACTTATTCATTAGCAGTGATGCTTTATGGGAGTACTTAAAATATCAGTACATCGTAAGCTAAGAGGATTTATGTTTACTTTGATAAGTAAGGATTCGGTCATTTTCGTGGAAGACGGCTCTTTCTCGATTTTGAGCTAACGCAGTCATAATGAGACGTCTTTTGATAATTTAACGACTTTTTTTTACGATTCTCGAATCTATATTTAAAAGTGACTCACTATACTTATATCTCCGATATTCTTCTAAAAAGATATTGTGTGCAATCCAGTGAGATAACATTCATGATACATCTTTCGGTTTCTTATGAAAAGTAATTCCTGAAAATAGAGGAATATTTATGCAATGAAAAGGGTACATTCAAAATAAAAAGATTGAAAAATCATTTATCTATTACAATTACTCAACATTCGTTGACTCGTAATATATAAACATACTTATATATGTTCATTGAAGTGAATTAAATAGTTATTAATCAATACAATAAAGGCCTCGGTTTGAACTACGATGTTTATGGAGCGTATTTAGTCTCTCGCGTAATATAATTCTGCGGTGAAAGGATGCAATTAAGTTTCTTTTTTATCTCTAAAGTGATCCTCAACACGAAAATTTCATTTCATTTTCGTTATACCTGCGTTTCATTTACTTTCGGTCTAAATTTAGAGAGTTTTTGATTAACCAAAACCTGTCGCTACCTTTTTCTGAATGAAATTAAAAATCATACTCTCATTTACAAGTATTTTACCGATTCAGACAAATTTTCAAAATCAAATGGTTTAATAATATAAATGCCAACTTATCAAACCTTTTTATTAATCATTTTTTATACACGATTTTTGTTTTTTTTTAAACGATTTTTTCTAAAAATATTTATCTATCTATCTGCCATAGCTATCATCGTTACAAACTTCTTATTCAGTTATAGTTATCCACGGTTACAAACTAACTTTCGGGTGACAGTTCTTTATCCATCTAAGTACATAATAATATGGTTGAATGCTAAGTGAAAAAATTCTGAAAACAATGATTATGTATTCATATATTTTTTCAGCACTCTTTGTAAAAAGTATTGAACTTAGACCAAAAGTTCATCCTTTGAATAACATATTGTCAATGGTTTATTTTAAGAGTTCTCACACATATATAATGAAAAAAATAATCAACGGCTATCGATGGAAAAGAAAAAAAATTATATGTTTGTGTTATTTTATGTCTATAATTGAAGCATTATAGCTAAAACCAAAACTTCCTTTGAAGCTTTAATAGGCGTCATTTATTTTATGTTGAAGGATGAAAGAGATGAAAACAATCAGCCGTTATTTTTTGCTGAAAAAGACTCGTATTTATAATGAAATATGCGTCATCTTCAACCGAAAAAGTTTAAAAATCTTTGTCTACAGTTGACGACGTGAATAGATGAGTTTGGATCTGAAGCAATTCCTACTGTTTGATGAACGCCGAAGTTTTGAAACTTCGAACGGGTTAAAATCAAATAAGGATCGGCAATAGCCTAAGCTGCTTCCAGCAGTTCTGAGTTTTGGGATTATAGGCAAGAATTAGTCATAGAAAGTTCGGGAAAATGTACAAGCGAAATGAGGAAAGAAAGTTTCACGCGAGATGTAATTTTCGTCCTCGAACTCTGAAATGTATAGCCATTTTGCAACCGATTCGATAAAAAAGACGATCTTAAATCATGCAGTACTTCGATCCATCCTGTCACGCGCAGAAAAACTTTTTCTTGGATAGACTTTTCTCGCCCAATGTCGATAAAAACTTTACAACATTTAACGAGCGCTTCATTTTAGGTGCGTTTTAACAGTCGCTCTCTTTAAAGAAGAGATAATAATATCGAGCATCGATTCGATCTCTTTGTTTTATAGCGATCGTTTCGAAAACCTACTATTTTCTGTTTGGATGAAGTGGAATATAATCATAGCCTACTTATCTCACTCTCGGTCTCTTTCGACTTAATGAATCCATTATAAAAATAAATTAAAGTTCCCTCGTTCGAAGGCCTTCTGGTTTCAGTGGGCAAAGCACGTCTGTGGGCGCACACCCTATCCGAAGGAGATATTTGTTTTTGGTCTCACCCCCTACGAAAACCACTCCGCGTGACACTTTATCTACACGGCACCACATCTCCCATCGCTTGAATGAGGAATGTTGATGAGGGTGACGCACATCCCTCGGCGCCGAGACGCCTTTTCCTAAGCAGTGGTCGAAGAATGGTATTTGATCGTCCGACGGATGGGCGGAGTGGATGGAAAACGAACGAGTATTAAAGGGGAAAACGACGTGTAAATAAATGCGTTTCAGTCTAAGGTTCATTCTACGACTAATCTTTTTAAAAGGTGACTGAGAACTCTGTCGATTTAAGATGAATGTCGACGTTCAAAATTTCCAGGAAGTGAAACGGGAAACTGAACATTTTCATATTCCTTGTAATTTTAATATTTTTATACATTGAAACTTTGTAAATTTTGAAAGTATGATGTTCCTCATTGGAGAACAGTTAACTGATTGGAGATGGGGAAGTTTTTAAAGCTTTAATCAAAAGTTGGAAATTTCTGGAAATTGGAGAATTTATTTCACAGAGTTACTATTATTACTAAAACACGCTATTAAAGTGGGGTTCACGGACACTGTCCACTGACCGGTAGATGTAAACAACCGAATGTATTTTAACAATTTGCACTCAATTTAAGTGACCAAAGAGAAACCTCGAATATACAACTACAACAAATATCAATTCCTCGAATAAACAACAAATCAAATATTATTTATTTAATAAAATTCGCACATGCACCCACTTTTTGGGATTCTACAGTGTTGTTCTTAACTTCACAATCGATGTTCACAAACATCTACACTTTGAGAGGAACCTTCTCAGCCGGGATTTGAACTGAGATCTCCCCATTAGAAGATTAGCGTCCTAACCACTCCGCAACCGACACCAAATTATATTGAACAAATTCTATGAATCCCAATGATAAGCAAGAATTATTGTATAACACCTTACTACTTTCTAGAAATTCTAATTTTCGAAATGGTCCGTTCATGTGTAATGAATTCTAGGAGATTAAAGTTCAGTTCAAACATGTATAAATTATAGAAATCAAGATATGGAAATATTCAGTGATTAGGGCCTAAGTAATTTATAAATGAGCAGCTAATAAAAGAATTTTTGATTATGATCTTTTTAGCAACATTTGAGTGAAAAATGATGTCAAAAAAATAAATACCATTGCCCTTTATTAAAACCCATGATCTTTTGTTCATTTATTTACATTCAATCACAGCTCTCAATACGTAAAAAATAGAAGAATTTTTTAATCTCAGGACTGCGACTTAGATATTTATTCTAAGAAAAATTACTAAATCCATATCGATGTAATATTTTTATACGGAATTAATACGTTCTGCCTTAAATATGAAATTTGGGATAAGAAAACTTTCGGTTTGTCATTCTTGTGGAAGGTAATAAAAAAAACATACCTTTGGTGGAAAGCTGTTCAATTTCGTGATAAACAATTGAATATATGCAGATAACTACGAATATTAAAAATATCGATTATCATTGCGGGAGTTTCCTTCAATTCAAGAATGATATTTTTTCTCGCCACCACTTGTTTTTTCAGACCAGTATTTAATTTGCATATCAACAGTATTCTCTTCGAGAGATTTCAATTATAGATGAAAATACACACATGAATACTCATAAATATGATAGTTGAAACTCACGTAAAAAGGGGGCTGCTAGGGCTCAAGGGTTCAGATAAGGAAAGTTAACCTCTCCCTGAGCTCACGCATGTGGTGCAGGAAAGAGAAATATCAGACTAAGCAAGAACTGTCCTCACCATCAATCCTTCAGACAGGATGACTTCACTCACGAATAATCATCGAAATTAATAGAAAAAATAAGAAATAGCGGAGATTTAGACGCGTGCATCGTCCATATTTCTCCCAGACAAATTTGACCCCGTAGGGTTAGGATCGTTACTACTCCGGAGTCGACCCACCTTCTTTTCCCTACCATAACCCACCCCCTCCCCTCTATCGCTCTATTTTCCCTCCCTTCGACGCGACGCGTCGTCGACGCTAGAGAAAACCGTGACGTCAGCGACGGAACTGCGTCATCCCTGTGGCGGTGCGCGGGGAGGGAGAGCGAGGCGAAGGAGGGAGAGGCAGTCGTGGAGTCAGTTTGCCGCGGGTAGTGGTCAGGTAAAGACGCCAGGAGCAGTTGGTCGAGGAGGAAAAAGCGAAGGAGGTTCTCAAGGGAGGAGGTCAGGTAGAAAAGGAGGAGGGGGTCGGAAAGAAAGGAGCGTGGGTTTTTTCCTCTCGAGAGGAGTCAGTAGACTTCGAAGGCTCTTTTAGTGTAACGACGGACGCTTTCCGGAGGTCCCTCAGACGACACACGGTGAATAACTTGGTCCGCTCTCGCGATGGATGTTCTGACGGCGAGATGCCGCAGGAAGATGGAGATATCGGCGTTGGCCCTGCTGATCGCCGTCGTGGTTTCGATGCCCGGAGAGAGTCATGCGGCCCACAACATCACGGTGGAGCAGAGGATTAGAGACGATCCGAATCTTTCGAAGGTGAGTGGTGAAGGCGGGAAAAAACAAGCGTACGGATCGCGTGGCATTGACGTTCCTCCTCTGGAGGAGGAAAAATCGTGGCCAAGATCAAGGCCGTTAAGGGAGAAACGTTGTCCGGCGTGGAAAGTTCCCGTAACTTTCCTTCTCGAAGGAGTTGTCACAGTTTGAACGCTGAGGCCGTTGGACTCTAGAGGAAGGCGGGAAAGCTCGCGCGGGAGTGGGTGACTTCAACCCGCACTCGACGCTCTGCGGTATTTTCCGCGCTCCGTGTTACGCGTCGGTAGTCGGCCCGAGAAGTGGAAAAAAAGGAATAACTTTTTTCGGAGGTCCACACCTCGTTGGCCCCCGCGTTAGTTGCTGGGCCTACCTCGTTAACGACACAAACGCACGCAACACTCGGAAGAGTGGGGGGAGCTCCCCCCTCTAAAGCCAAAGGTGTTCCTTCTACCTGTGAAGAAGCCCCCGTACACGCGTACCTGCCTTTCCCTCTCATAGTCTTTCTCTTCCCCTCTCGGCGCGGGTTAAGGCGGTCGGGAGAATAACTCTCGAAGGTTACTTGTGCACCTGTGCCAATGCCCCTACCTGCCTTTTTCCCTCCGTCCACCCACTCCATAGTTCTTCCGCAGTGGGGCAACGACAAAATCGCTGCTGCCTCCTTTTTTCCATTCTCTTGCGAGTTGGTTAAGGTTTCCTCGTTGTATTTCCTATTTCCCCTTTCCTTGTCCCCTTTCCTCAGTTATGCGGAGAAAAAGTTTTTCCTATCGGTTTTTGCCGCAGGGACGGGAAAATTGAGTTCTTTTTTTCTCGTTGCTGAAGTTTGTTTTTCTTCCCTTAAGTCTCTTAAATCTGTGTTCTCTATCGCTCCTTAACGACTCCAAAAAAAATGTAAGTCACGCAGTCGGAACGTTTCGAGTGTTGTTCCGCTATAAACGCTCCAAAAGAAAGAGTTCGTGTGTGCGGGATTGTCGCTCGACACGCGTTGTCTCTCCAAATGTATCTTTTAAGATTCTTTTCGTGGTGATTTCAACGTTCTACCAAGAAATTTGTAATGGGCTTTTGATGAAGAACGATAGCTTCACTCAGACGAGGTAATTATCTCTGCCGTAATCGCCCTTCTTCGGGAGACCATATTTGTGTAGGAATCATGGAGAAAGCATTAGGAGATTCCCTCAGACGACTAAGACCTTCTCCTAGACCTAAATCCACCCACCTTAGCCGTTATCTGTCGACGACGACAGATGAAGGACTTCCCAAGAATCTTCCTATCCCCCAGATGCTTCCTTCCTCAAGTTACCTTCGAGAATTTCACTATGTCCCGCCAATACTTTTTCCTTTTTGTTCTCCGATACACCCATGCCATTACCTGAGACGTCCGGTTCTGCTTTAGCTTAATACCGTTTTAATGATCTCAAATTTGTATGACTTCTCGCTATTCTCCCGTCCAACTACTGAGGGAAACGGAATCACTGCATAGACGTCGTCCTCATTATCGAGCTGAAAAATTGTATAACGGAAAAAGATTCCCCTTCACGACGGCTAACGTCGCCAGATTTGTTGAAGCCATTTCGGAAACTTACGTAAAGGAAAACGTGAAGGAAGCCTCTGTAAGTTCGGAATGCGGAAAGAAGAAAAAGATCGTTATTTTCCGTCGAGCCACTTCCGATAATAAGAATCGATCTTACTGGAAAATGACCGCGGCGTTACCCTTCCAAACGATCCTTTTTATGTGCACCGTCCTTCACTTTTTGCCAGGACACCGAGGGCAATTTAGAATTCCCATGGAAATTCTTCTTCGATCGATTCGTGAAGGGAAAATCTTTTACCAAAAGGAGGTGACATAACCACAGAGTGGGGAGAGGCAATGGAAGTTTCCCTGTGTTAGTGGTGTCCATTGAGTGGTGATTGGGGGCGAAGCACGCTATTCCCAAATAGCCAACGGTCTTCTTGGTCCTACAAGTCCCTCGGCGATCCTCCCCTTTCCCACAGGACCCCACCGCACAATCTTCCCAGCTTTCGTTCGAAATCTATTCTTGTGTCTGAACACCTCATCTCTTAGAGGCAGAAAAGCGTATTGTCCTCTTCCTGTTTTATTTTCCACACGTTACACGCTTCGGAGGGATCTTCGATGCAGGGGGTCCGTGGCGGATTTGGCACATAGATGCTATCGGAAACTAAATTCGATCGGTTTTTTGTAAAAGGGGTCACCGGGAAATAATGAGATGCTGAGGGGAGACACAAATTGCTCTTTTTGGGGATTACTTTCTCTCAAAGAGCCGCCGACAGGAAATTACACGAGGAGGGATGCTTAGAAATTTAATCCTAGAATGGTTCTTTTTCGGTCTGATCCAAATGCATAGCACATAGTTTATAGCGTATGGCGCAAACAGCGTATTTAAAAGGAACTTTCGAGAAAAGATATATTTACCATTGAGGCTCTATTTACGATACCTTTTCCTGTAACTGATCCCCACGAATCTTCTCGAAGTTCTATTTTACATTTCATTCTTTGCCCTGACGAATTCCAGCTTAAATAGTCAACGGAGGAATGATGATGCGATCCCAGAACATGAATAACGAGGAAACAGCGAGAAATTCTATCTTCAGAATCAATGAATAATAGGCGGATGATAACTTTTGCCATCTTGCGTAATTCATGCTGAAAATCTTCTCATAGATATAGGTGATGCATTTGTGGGCGCGTATGCTTTTGGCGGATTTCGTATCTCATAAATATTTATGCGAAAGATCATTGAAGCGTTAAACATTTCGGTGAAAGTTTGGCATTTATGTGATCGAATAACTGAAATTCTATTTAAATCTTTTATTTTTTGTTCCCTCGCGACCTACATCATCGATCGTCGATACAAGGCTGAATTATATAGTATTGATCCGCATATTTTAAGATAAAATGTATATTTTTTATGAGTCGAGACACTTTTGAAATAAATGAGTAATTAGATTCAAGAGTCCCTGCTTTGGTGCCAGATAATTTTGTCCGAGAAAAAAGTTGAATATCCAGTCGACTATGAAAGCATTCTTTATATATTCACCCAAATTATTAACTAGTGATTATTCTCTCTGCATTACAATAAAATTCTAAAGTCTTTGATGTCACTAATAACTGGATCAATTAGAATCATTGGAGAGTTTTTTAAACACTACCAATGAAAGTAATTGACTATTTTTTGTAAACGGTGCTCTCATATAAAATTCTCTCTGGTTTTCCGAGTATCTTTTTTATTTCGATTCAAATAAAAAACAAAAACAATCTAGGCCGCTGCCGTCGAAAATTCCCGCACTGACAACGCCTCTGCAGCGTATCGGAAAACATTGGCTGAGTAATTTTTATTCCTCAACTCTCTCTTTTCCAAGCTGTTTACTCATCCCAGATACATTTCCTGGACAACAAGTGAAGGCTTAAAAACTCGTCAAATCTCTCGTATCCCCGTGCGTTTCATCCGATGCCGTGTCACGGGATCTCAAAATCAATAAGAGAGCGAACCTATTTCGCAAAAACAACGAAATAATCTGGTGTTTCAATTCATCCCCTCTGACGTAGCACATAACGTTTTCCAGCCGCGATATAAAAATGGCCCAATTGTTAACGGCCTCTCCGGTTTTCGTCCGGAACGGCGCGTCATGCTTGGTCGCTCATTAAACACAGGGGCCCGTAATAACGGCCACAAAAACATTTCCGCGGCTGAGAACGTGCTCTTAATCGTTCGGGGACTTCCCTTTCGCATCGATAAGGAAACTAGCTCTGAATTTGTTCGCCATTCTCTCGACGCGATCGCTGTTCGTGGATCATCATCTCCGAATGTAGTGAAAGGCATGTAACGATCTTCTGGAACGTCGATAAAAAGGAGTCGGAAAACTTTTATGCGCCACAGAAATGTAATTGTTGCATTCCTGTTCTCTCGATTGGCTGTCAATCGACGTAGATTGATTCTCTTTCCACTTCCAATAGCGGCTCTTTATTTTGCATTTTACACAGAGTTCGTTTTTTGCTTTTGTGGATCTCGTTAAATCAAGCATGACTCGGTGGAGTTTAATTTACGTGTTTTGTCATTCAGTCCGAGATCAAAAGGCTTTTGCCGACTGCGGGTTTTGGAAATGGCAGTATAATATTGGTTTCCGGACTTCATACGCGAATGCACAACGTCCATTTTGTGATAGATATGATTGCATCGACAGGAAAATTGTTGCCGACCACATCATCTGCAGTGTTTAGTGCTCACATAACTGTCATTCGCGTAGAGAATACTGAAATAGGACTTATAAATAAAAAAACAACTTAATTAAAGAAAGTGTAATCATTAAATTAAACGTAATTCAATACCTTAGTTAAACTATATTCTTACTTTAATATTAATGCTTCTCCCATTAAAATGTAACTATAGATCTCTTAACTGAATTCAAAATGGAACTATTAACTCTGGGCTTTTCACAAAGCACTCGAATGAAGGTAAAGCAAAGGAAAATGAGAGATAATATTGATATAGAAAGACAAATTTACCGCAGAAAGAGTTAACAAATTTGCTCATCTTCTTTAATTGGCACGGGTCCCTTTTGATGTCTTTTAGAAAGTGTCTGGGATTAGTAGCGACAACACTCTTAATTAAAGGAAGGTAAACAATCGGAAAAGAAACAAAAAATAAATCTTTAGAGAGCCTTATATCAAATAGGGAAATCCTTCTCATGCTCCGTTTCAGAAACTGCAGACCAGCACTCGAGCGCTAAAGCTTTCTCGAGAAAAAATCGTTTTGATGAAAGGAACTCTTTCTCTTGGAATTAGTGACTCAGCTGCTTCTCAAAGATATCTTTTTCACGTCCATCCAACGTTCGTTCCTCGAATTATCAATAACAATATTTTATGTAAATGATTGTCAACTCTAAGAAGATGAGTTTTGAGTCATTTCTTTAGATATGAGTATTTTTTCTCTTTGATTTTGTTGTTCTTAATAAAAGCATTTATTTATTTTTATATTATAACCCTACAATAACTGATAAAGACTAATAACATGAAGCTACTGCAAAGTAGACATTAATTGCGCTTCTATTCGGTTTGAAATTAATCGGTTGATTCGATTTGAATCGAAGTTTTTACTCTTATCTTTTACAATATGTATTAAATAAATTTTCCTCTCAGCTTGTTAGTGATCAAGTTTAACTCGTAACAAGATCAGAAAGCGAATATACAGGAGCTCTTGTAGAATAATTTAATTAGCAGTTAAAACTACGTCGTATCAATTCATTCATAACTATGCTAAAATAATATATCGTCATCATCGGTAAATGGACGTGCGTGTATAACATTAAAGGGTTAATGAATTAATAATTATATAGTAGTTATCCTCGAAAGGATTATTTATATTTTTCGATCTATTTGTATATAAAATAAATTTATATATACATCCGCATCATTCTATTCTATTGTATTTCCTTAACTCCAAATCGATAGTAAGAATCGCAATCCTTTCGATAATCGAATCATTAATTTTCGATCCCGTTTCATTGATTGAAATTCGGAACACCGATTGAAAATCGGATCACTTCTTCCTTTCACGCGGAAGATTTAAAAAAAAGGAAATATATGATGGAATTGTGATCGATTTACCTCGAATCTTCAGTTGAATCTGCCGCTACGATTTGAATGAAACGCTTCCGAGTGATGCTCTAACGGTTCTTCTTTCCATTTGAGCAGAGGCGCGCAACGGAGTGCCGTTTTCTGCGATTTTATTATTTTGCGCATCATCGCGAATAAGGATTGATCGTTCCACTTTGGGAAAACTGCAGCGACCGCCATGTTTCTCTTCCCGTGACTTTCCCTGAGGAAGGCGGTTGCTCACTTTCAAGAACGGCCCCAATGGTTTACATTTTTTCCCGTCTCCTTTCTTATGACCCAGGAAAAAAAAACTTTTAGTAATAGACCTTTATTGCAGAGTACTATTCGTTAGGAAGGCTGCCTCGATTGTAACCCATTTTTTCATGTCGGAGTCATAAATTAGCTGAAGGTCAACCGTGCGTAAAATCTGCCATTGATTCAAAGTGAATGGAAAAGACGTGAAATGCGAAAGTAGAACGGCCTCTTCCACAAAAAGAGGTAAATGACACACAGCGTAAATAAATTTGATTTTTCATGATCAATCAGAGGCATTTCTTAGGCGACATTTCAAAAAGAAATCCGTATTTCAATTGAAATGTTTCAAGTATTTCCAATATATCTCGAATAAATGTTATAATATCCTTTAAAATGAGCTAAAAATTATTATTTTTAATAATATTAATAAGAGCTATTGCCATAATTATGTAGAATACTTTCTTTACGATTTTCAGCACGAATTTATTCGGCGATAATTTGTAATCTATTAGTTTGAATAGCATCCCTTTCATAGATGGACTCTTGTAATTTTCGGAATGTTTTATGATCCCTTTCAGACTTTGAAAAACCATTTTACAGATAACTCATTCGAGGGCCGCTTTCGGTGGAGATACTCAAAGACTATCGCCGAAGGCGTTGCATCCGACGTAGCCCTCACAAAAACTTCTCATACATCATCTAGTTATGTATCTAGAGCTATGGAAAGTATGAAATATGTGACTTGACTGAATGTATACATAAAGGTTGTCTTTGAATAGTATTGGTGAATAAAGTTTGTAAATGTTCACAAATTAAATGAAAATGACTGTTGACTTTAGTAATTTCAAAGTTACCAATAGAATATCTATGATTCATCCATTATAATCTTCAACGTGAATATACCATGTAAGGCAAATGCGTATTTTAAAATATCTTACTATAATGTTGCTTGAACGTGTTATAATACAATCTGCGTAGTATTTAACATTTATTTGAATCAAGAAATAATTTTTAAGATGAATGATTCGACCAGTATGAAATAGCTTAAATGTGTAAAAGAATAAAGTAAATATATGATAAATTTAAATGAATAGAAAATAAGGAAACTAAAACTCAACATATATTTTCGAATAAAACATTTTCCTTTAAACGGGCGCACGTTTTTCCTCGATAAATTACTACCGGCGTTCTTCTTAGTCATGTTCGGCTTCCTATAGCCCTCGATTTGCCCCGATGCACTCTTCCTATGAAAACCCTCACAAGCGTACATCCTGCATATGAAATTTTATGGAGGCCCTACCAGCATTCTATAGAGTGAGCCCATGATATTCTTCTGATATTCAGAATTGGATGCGGTAGTTTATTTTTACGGCTAATATTCTTTTATTTGGATAGAAATATTTCATGATAATAAGCCGTATACGAATATAAAAAGCCATTGAAGCTTTGGAGCTCTTGAAAACATTGGCGTCTGCAATGAATCGTTCTTATCCACCTTACAATTTACTAAGGCTGTATAATATTGCCGTTCTAAACGAGCTGAAAAACTTAGATGTTTATCCTAAGGCTTTGGAAGATGATGGAGAGAAGAATAGTTTTTGTAGCTTTCGCAATGCAATCTATCCGAGTTGCTACACTCAGTGGTAACTCAGTATGATGATTCTTTCGCGTATTTTTGAAGTTATCTTGTTTTACCAAAGAAGCGATTGTGTTTGAATGGGTGAAAGTTTTAAAGAGTCGGTTTTGCCACCTGTGTTTGAATAATCCGTTCCGAATGCTCATCTGGGTAATGTATGCGCTCATCGTACAGTCGCAGTGCTCAAATCTCGCTGGCGGCATGCACGTTTGTTTCCGTGAATCTGCGAGGAATTGGGTGACGGCAGCTGTTGAATTAATTAAGCGAAGTACCAAAACGCAGGTCCTAAATGACGGAGCTGCGCCTCCCTTATTTGGATTGCTAACCGCGACTTCCACTGCTTTTGTGTGGATTAACGGACGGTCACGGGACGAGGGTGTCAATGGATGATTCGATTGTCCTTGAAACGCGTTCCGCCGCCTTCCCTCGCTCCCTTTTTTCATTTAATTCTTCCGTCGAAGAGACAATGGGCAACGCGGGGGCGAACAAGTGGCGATTGCCCATCCGTAGGGAAAAAGTATTTGTGGCCATATGTTTTCTTTCCCATGGTTACGCTGTGGATAACTTTGGCCATAATGCGTTCGTCCGAAGGTTAATTCTCGTCTCGGTAAGTCATCTGTCGCATGAACTATTCCAAATGCCATCTCAATGCAGCATTCGAATATATAAACTGATTTATTGACTATCCGAGTGAAAATAGTTCGATAATAATCCTGCAAAGCTAGAATATCGGTGAATGAAGTCTATTTTGAACTTAGGATGATAAAGAAAAGAAGTTCCCATTATGAATCTATCTTTACGATGTTATTTTATTTCTTTAGTGCCATTTGTCATTCGCATACAACTGATTTAATTCTCTTTCGTCACGAAAAGAGCATTTCGCTTGAATAATCTGGTAGACATTGATCGATCTCTGTGAAGGAACACATTTTTTATTTTGCATTTCCCCTGTAGACTCCCGCAGTTTTTATCGCCGGCAATCGCCATGTCTCCCGTGGAAGTTTGCATGCATATTTATAACTTTATTGACTGCTGAAAAAACCTAACCTGTAAGAAACAAATATCTGGTTTAAGTGAGATATGAAAATTGTTTTAACGGACGATTACTTGGATTGTACGACGAAAATGGTTTGCATGTTGGAGAGTGATATATTTTAGCATAAAGTTTTTCGTTCTATTAAAAATTGGCGAGGACTAGTCTATGATAAAGATAACGAATGAATACGACATAAAATATCAGGGATCAATTTCACCTTCTGAACAAAGGAAAGTGTTTTATGACGGTTGTAACGCTAGAATAATGTTATTGGAAACATTATAGTTTTGTTCCTCCTCTATCTCTAATTTGGTAAATGTAATACTATAACTACAGCGGAGACCAACTCTCCACTATCAAATTCCTCATTCGCTTCATCTAGATTAAGCCAATGAACGTTCCGAAAATGCAAGGCTTCTGGAAGTACCCTCCGTACCTCCATTGACCCTTCATCAATACTAGAGTCATGGACTCCCATATGTTCACGTACCCGTCACTAGAATTGACAAATGACGAGAACTGTCGAATCACAGCTGTGTTTCAATCGACACCTGCACATCGAATAGGGAATCTCATCTTGGTAGACAAACTTCCGGTGGAGATTCGGCGCCGTGGCTATCGTTTAGCAAACCGTGTGATATCAAGAATGCGCTTCATTTGTATTCTCAATCATATCTTCCAAGTATCCTTATGCCGGAACAATACTAATTAGTCGCGATGGTATCTATTCCTGTACGCGTCGGCAGATGAAATGAAGGAGTGCATTGACTTATAGGGACTTAAATAAAAGATACCTCGATCGAATGTAGGAATCAGATCGTGGATAGAATGCAACGCCACTTCCGCCGGATCGGTGCTTTTTATCGTCCTTTGTGATTTCGAAATGCGTTTTTCTCTATGGCAATCCATTCAGCAAAATTCCCCCGAGTCATCCTAATTGAAATGCAGAAAAACGTCAAATGCTCTAGATTGAGGCGTGGGTCAAGCCGCTTTCATATCCGGGGGTTTTTATTAGCACACCGGTGCATGGGTCTTGAAGGGGGTGGGGCAGGTGGTCTAAAAGACAATGAAATACGTCCAAGGGCTTCCTCCCCTAAGAGGGAAGTTTGGTGGTTCACAAATTCGGCCAAAGGGGAGTGCATTTTTTCCCGAGCACGCGATGGGGATGAAGAATGGTACGGTGGAGACTCGAGGGGTGTCCCAGGTGGGGGAGTGCGTCTTTCACGCGATGCGTAATATTCAATGATCGACTCACGGGAGTGACTCACCTACACGTCACTTGCACACGCTTCCCGTTGGAGGAGAAAGGTTTCTTTCCTAACTGGATTTGCGAGATGTACGAAAGGGAAAGTACGGCATGTGAGAAGACATGCCCTGCTCACGAGCATTTTCATGGGCTATTCATAAAGAGAAGTATGCTTGATTGAAATTCTCTTGAAAATTCTTATATTACCCGCTGAATGTACGATCAAACAACGTTCGGGTTGTTGAAGTTCTTTAACGATTTTCTTTCTGGAATCTTCGACATTTTAAGTTTATTCTGCTCTTTTGTTAAAGTTTTATTTGAAAAGTCATTTGATAGACGATTCCCGGAGTAATTTCCACTTGAAATCCTACCCTCTTTCCCTTGCGTTCTCTTCATTAATCATTCCCTTTTCCAATGATATCTTTCCGGTCTTTCCTTTTCTTCTCTCCACTTCTTTCCTCCGATATTATGCTTATTCATCAATTTTGATCTCGATTGTTTGATTTCCTGAATCCACTGCGCAATCCCATTTATCTATTCTTCTCGTTTAATGTCGTTTGAGGTGAACGACTTTATTCATTCTTTGTTCATGATTTGTCTGAAATGCATGAGTGCAAAACTTGGCGATTACTAAAAAGGCGAGGGAGTTTAAGGCTAATTTAATTCCACAAAAGTATATCCTTTTCAAACCATTCCTAATAGTTGAACGAGAGAACTCAAAAAGATTCAATGCGTCGCGACTGCAACATTCGTGACTATGAAACTATCTCTATGTAAATGAGTTAACGTAGCACAAGAATACCCTCAAGTTTCCACTGCTTTCCTTAAGATCCGGAAATGAATTTGGAGGAAATGAGAAGATAGTACCACAGGAGAAAGGCTAGTTCCGCTATTTCCCAAATTATACATACGTGCATCTGGAAAGGTAAAGCGCCCAACCGTTACCAACACCCGCGCTCTTTTCCGGCAACTGTGACCTCATTTGCCCTTCATTAAACGCGGTGACGCACTCAGCCGCCATCCGAAGAGCACGTTATCACGCTCTTGAGCGTGTGCGTTAAGTGATCTCTCTTCCGGAAGCTATCAGGTGCATCGATTCATCAATGGCTTCCAATCGGTAAGCGACGCATGCATATGATATGTGAATGTCCACGTTATCGGCTTACCAAAGTTACGTGTAGAGTACGGGGACGGTGTTAAACGCTGTTGAGTCACTCTTCGAGGAAATATTCATCCAACGGAAGAGCCCATTCGAGAATGAGTAACACAGGAATGTGTTCGGAATTCGAAGTATAGATGTCATACTTTCTTGTCTCAGGTAGAGATAGAGCACGTTTAGACTTCTAATGTCATGTGCTCAAGGCTGCGAATGATTCAAGAATTCACGTGTTTCATTTGGTAATATTTGAAAGCCATTACCTGCCTCTAAATCGATTTAAGTTACTTCTCTCGTTTATTTATTGACTTTTGAACCTTAAAAACGAAAATAATATATTTATGTACTCATCGTCGTTGTTGGTCCATAGCAAGGAGATAAATTTATAATTATTTCCCATTTTACACCTTCTTTAAAAGATGCAACTCGCGGCTTACTATTCATTATTTTATCGGTTCTAGTTTTTGAAGTCTCCCATACTATTATCGTATTAAATGTACTGTATAATACTTTTTTATGAAGTGAGATTGAGAACATTTCTGTGGTTTATATTTTGTTACAATTCCATTTTCTGAGGGCAAATTAAGAAAAAAGCAAGAGAGCTCCCAATTACACATTCTTGTACCATTACTACATAACACAAATTCCGGTGAAGGTTAAATAGTTTAATATCATTCATTATTGGATTCTCATTCATAACGCGATTATCAGAAAAATTTAAGCATTCCATAATTAAAATAAATTAAATCCTTGCAGTTCTGATCGTTGAGATTGATTGTAAACGGTGATAGTATGGTTTTGATCTTTTGAATCTCTTTTCCTTTCATAACAGCCTTGACTCATCTAAGACAAAAGGAGGTATGTTTTGCTGTTGATGTGTCACATTAAGAAATCGTCGATGACTATCCAAGGCTAGATTGGAAGTTAGTTACATCCTTTCCTCCATGTCTCCGATTTGAAAGTTTTCTCGGAATATTACGAAAACAGATCTCACGTATATTTAGAGGAAGAATCAATTATGTTAGTCATTTGTCCATCACATCATGAAAGCTTTGAATGATTGAAATCGACGCTGCTACTGTGTGATGCCATAAACAATGATGGTGTTCATATCCAGCATTGTACATCTTAAAATATTCCATTTTTTTCCCTTGGATTTCAAAATAATTTCACGTTAATTATAATCTCATTCCTATTTTTTATATCACTACCAAATGAAAATCACGAAGATTTTTGAATTTTTATTTCATATTCAGGAGAGTTCTGTTATCGTAAAACATGGTCTTCACTCCATTTTCAAAATTCAATGTCTCTCGGTTGAAATAAAACCAGATTGACTGAGGATTGCGAAACTCAGCTGTAAACAACTTAACGTGACGAGAAGATTTTTTGCCTCATCTTCGCCGTGGTTTATTTGCAAGCTTTCATTAGGGAAAATGCGCCTTTATTTAATTTCGAACGGCGGTGTAACAAGTGCGCTCCATCCTCTTAAACGGGCTATTACATAAAAGTTTTGCCTTCGAAGCTTTCTCTTCCTCCCTCATACAGCCTTTTTCCATTTCCCATCCTTCCTTCTGAATCCAATTACGAACACCTTTGTGACAGAAGAGGCGATCCCTAATGGAAATACTTCCATTTGGCGACATAATCCCTCACTGAAAAACAACCGAAAATCGGGTGACGCATATAAGGCCATATCCTCGGGGAGATGTGCCCTATTGGAATACTGTACCCAGCAGCCGTATGCTAATGAAGTTTAGGGGTCCCTCGTGAATGCAAGAAGGTTTTGGAGGCCTTGTTCTGAGGAAGGCAACGTTAGATTTTTAGGAAAAGTTATGTCTAATTATTGACCAGAAGTTATCTAGTTAGGAGTAACTCCCAAAGAGGACTGAGCAGACTTTTCCGAATAATTTCATGCACTTCGTAATGAGAATAAGTGGAGGGAAGCATCTCGTAGTGTCCGTGAGATGTAATTTACTTTGAAGGGTCATCTCTATGATGAAAAGGATTACAACGGATGCTTTCAGATGAGGATCAAAGAAGAGGTCTTCTTTTGACACAATCCCAAGAACAAATCATATTTAGACATCTAAATGAATCCAAACATGATCCAATTCTATAAATTTTGGAATGTTATTGAGAAAGAGCGTCGGAGAAAAAAAGGTAAATCTTATTTGCTTAGAAAACTTTTTACCGCAATTCACTTTTTCCGTGCCTCCGCTTAACTTTCTCTGAAAGTGAAATGTCTGTTATATTCGTCGAATATGATAATACCAAATATCTAGAATCAACAATGTTAAGCTGGACTTTGTTTAGTTCTTCGAGATATGATATAAATTGCGTTTAAAGACGATTATTGAGCTATGCGGTATCGGTTTCCGATGGTAAAAATAAGGCAGATATAGTAGACAATGAGCTGCTGGTATCTAATTGTAAGGCACAAAAGAAGGCGATAGAAACCGTTACAAATGACGACTCCAGAGTCTCTTTGGGAGAGGTAATAATTTCAACGAAGGACCATCAATATTAATGTCAGGAGGAAAGCGACATCCGACAACATTTGTCAACAGTCACTCCGAGATACTGCCACCGGTAAAACCATTTCACGATACGTTCTAATAGAAGCCTCTAGAATGATGAAGAGAGAGTATCTCGAGGACACGCATCCATTGTCTCCCTCAAGGTTGGATCTTCACGGAAGACTTCCTCCACAAGAAGCAGCTCTGCCGTGTGAACTGTTCGAGTGCAATTGTCTCCTCAAAAAGTCCCTTTCGGCAAATGCAATACGTCATTTCCAAGGCGTCACTAATGACGCCCTTCCAAGAATGGTCAGGAGAGAGATTATTATAGTGGCGATGGTCGAAAAAGATGAGAGCTGCCCTTCATTCCGCTTCATCCAGTAAAGGGTATTGCCTTGGGGCTCAATGATTGTGGCCCCTGCAGTGGGGTCCCCGAAGAGTTGAGACCCCCAGCTGTATCGATAGAGAAGTTCGAAATTTATTTCTAACCCCGGATTTCATATTACGCCCCTGGTACTTGAACCCTTATTACGAAAAGAGTAAGTCTTCCTCAGATTCCCATCTGGGACGTGATTGCCAATTTACATCTCCTATTTCAGATCTTCCATTTGATTCATTCTGCATATTCGAGCGTTGTCCTATTTTATGCTTCTAATAAAGTTCATTTCTATTCCGCTTTCATTTTAGCATCATTCGCTTCTGTGTTATTGTTCCGTAATGCGAATTTTATATCGATATTATGTATCTCTCTTATGTTTAGAAGCAAATCAACTCACCAACGAAAGCTTAGATGTCATTGGTTTTTTACTTGGATTCTTTTTTGTTATGTTTTTGAGGAAAGAGAATCGGAAATTTTAAATCACTGACGAACGACTTATTTTTAATAGTGAAATTCAAGAAAATAAAGTTGTTTTGCATTTATTATTAATAGAGATCTTGCGGGTTAAATAAATGTCATTTATATTACTAAAAGTCGAGAAATAGCCTTTTAAGTAAGAGATCTTATATACTTATCCCATACCCTTGAAGTGATTCTTATTGGATTTGAATCAGTTATCAAATGTATTATTCACATTTGCCTTATTAACACCAATATTTAGCTGAGGTAGGGCGTGAAAAATATGTCGCATAGTTTTCGTATAAAATTATCCAATTCGAGATATTTCCCTATAAATTTGCCATTGCTGGGAAATTGTCCCATGAAAGTCCCATGAATATCCCCTTCCTTTAGTTAACACATAATTCGTTTTTAGAATTTACTTTATAAAGGAAATCAATCTCTTCAGAGCAGATTATACGACCAAAGGATCCATCGTGCCTTATCTAAAAATGGAAGTGACATAATTTTTGCGTTGATCTTATCAGAAAATTGGGTTTATTATAGAATATGGAGATTTTTCATTCATAATTGAGTCAGCGTGAAAGAAGCCTTCAAATTTATTCCCATGAGATGATCTTTATAAATTTATATTTTATCTTGCACATGATACTTCCTGTTGCAAGACAACATCTGGAATCCAACAAGTCAGAATGGAACGTTGCGATCCATCCCACGATTTGAGTTTACGAAACAAACATTTTTCAGGGACGTTTCGTTTTAATTGAAAACATTGCTCGACCTTGTTTCTTATTTTGTTGGTTCTTTTAAATTGTGAGAAAACTGTCGACCGAAGACAATTGCATTCGTCGCGATTAAATTCGCAGGAAATAGATTCCTCGGAAGTTGTATTTCCCTCGATGCATAATTGCACACCGAAACAATGTTCTGCATCTCGGACCTCGTTAAGTTCTCATGATTAAAACGGTGACGTTGATCGTCGTCCTGCAAATCTCCTCATCCAATTATCGCGAATATGAAATTAGAGTCTGCACGAGTGCCAGGATTTTCGTCGTCATCTGCAGCAAAGCAGATAAAAGTTAAAGAAGTAGGACGTTTTTCACGCTTCATCTCGCTTTGAGGTCGTTACGTTCATGCACTCTTTATAGGTTTAAGTCGATCGCCTTTTTGTAAAAAGAAAGAAGCGTAATAAGATTTTCTTGAGAAAACTGCTACGTCTTAGGGCCTCTCTCCTCGAACCTCAACCCTTTTGCGGATACCTATTCAAACATGGATAGTTTATGATAAAAATTTTCTTACCACTTGCTTAATTCTCTTCCCGTCAAGTCTTAAAGAAATTCGTACGCAATTTTGTAAGTCATCCACATTTTAATCTAGCTGGAATTTCTCTAATATCTCAAATAGAATTTAAATAAACCTCCGAAATAGAATTTAAGAGTCGCAACGTCTTCCAAAATTGAGCTCTTTTATTTATTGCTTTCATATTTGTCAAACTAAACGTACGAACTTAATTTCACGCACAATGCTCTTTAACTTATTCAAAAATCCGACAAAAAAAGAGATGCAGATTTTTCCGTCGAATTACCCTCATGAAGCATTCAGATGTGATTGGTTGCCCCTTCCGTATCCTAGTAAATAATTAGCTCCCAAATGTTTTATTCATCAGCGCGAGAACGCCGAGATGTAATTTTAATGATATTAATGTATGCTCTATTAGGTCGGGTGATGGAGATTTCATGGCTCTCGATTTTTTCTTTCCCGCACTTCCTTTAATAGGCGAATATGGGTAATGGTTCATCACCGTGGTTACCTGCATTTCAGTATCACGCTCCGCCAAAGTTTCTTTCGCTAATTGGACTTGCGGCCGTCGACGATGGAATTCGATTCTGCACACGAGACATTTGTAGAAACTCCTTCAATGCGATGCTTGTTTCGCTGCAGAGGAGATACCCTTTCTTTTCTTTCGAAACCGATTTCAGTGGTGGTTGCCTCCGTAAGCCATGTGTCACTCCGAAGAAGATAAGTTTCCAAGTTTAGATCGCAATTCTGTGATTGGTTAATTCCGATAGTTTCTGAAATTGACTTTTTGATGAGAATAGCAGTAATTCAATCCCAAAGTCTCTCTGCATTCGATTCTCTTTTAAAGAATTTAAATGAAATTGCGCATTTACATTCCATATTGAGAGTCTAATTTTCATTAATTTGAATTGATTAATGAATTGACAAAAAGAATCGGATTTTTTATCCGAGCGAATTACCAATTCGGCTAATTCCTGAATAAATAATAATAATAAAGTGATTTAGAGGTCCTTTCCGACATAGTCCCATAGTGGTTTGCGGTTAGTTTTATAACCGTGGGATGTACTTTATATTCTGATGTGCATTCCATGATGCATTGGGGTGACTTTAACTCACGATCCTACAACGCTTTATATCATGTCGAACAAGAGGGGCTGCGCTTTAATTTACAGCCCCATGAGATGGTTGGCTGGTTACCCTCTTCTACGGAAGATGTCCCAGGAGATTATCATTGACATTTACTATCGAGTTTCCCCTCGAAAAATAAAAAATCGTACACATCCTATTCCTCTATTTCATTCCCTTGTAATTTTTTAGGTTGCACTTTAGTAAATATCTCAAGGATTGTCTCATTCTTTTCCCATTTATCAAGAAAAGCTTATCTTTTAGCAATCGAGATTATTCCCTCTACGCCCATAAATCGAACACTCCGTCCTCTTCTTTCCCTTCTCTTTCACTTCCACTTATTTAAAGTTTGATTTTTTTTATCAAATCTTGATACCTTTATCGAAACACCGTATCATTAATTCCTTTCACTTCATAAAAATTTCATTTTATATCGCTACCCTTGTTCTAATATTCTTGGCGTTTCTTCTCATACACGAGTGGATGTCCGCTGTTTCATGAATACTAAATTCATCGGGAAATATGCCTTTTCAAAATTGTATTTATCTTTAGTCTCGAATTCTTCTGTACTTCATTACCTTCCTCGGAAACTTCGTAAGGGATATACGAATAAAGGTATTCGTATAAATACTATACGAATATCTTTATTGAATTTCAACGAAATATAACTCGTTATCTGTTGTACTCGCCTTGAATGTTTGGAAAATAACTAAAAGGTTCCTTGTACGTGAATGATCGCTGGTACCGCGAGAAGAGCTATTTATATACATGCACAAAATGAAAGATCAAGTTATAACAAACGCCTATATCAAAATTTAAAAGAAACGCCTATATCAAAATTTAATTCTCTGTAATCATTTAGTTCCACTTGTTACTTCTTTAATAATTAATTTGTCCCCTATAGAATCTTAGCTTATCTTGTTGGTGGAAATTGAGTTACTAAGATACGATGGAATTCCGAAGGCATTATAAGAAGACTGGTATAAATGATGCAGAAAGATCGATGTTTAATTAAGAGATTCGATGAAATCACTTCGATCTTAAAAAATCTATTCAAATTACCTAAGTCCAACCTCCTCAACTAATAGCTAGTATTTAATGTATGAATAATTATGGCGTGTGTTGATGGAAATTAAATGAAGCTCCCTGAAGATGTACATTCCCTGAAGCAGATTATCATCATAATGACCACCTAATCTTTATAATTATCTATAAAAGTATCCTTAAATTTAACCACAAAATCTGCATAGTCTGTATTAAGAAATGGCAAAACGGGTTGAAATGTTAAAATAATAGAGGAGTTAAGACTGAAATATAATTAGTTAAGGTGCTATGATCTATCATAAGAGATGATGAAAGCTATTCAAAAACATTTGGTCTAATGAATGCCTAAGTTTTCTTTGAAAATCATAGGGCGGATTATAAGTAAGAGAGCGCATGCGCACTGGCGCCTATCAAATCAATTCCTTTGATGAACCTCGTCAGATGATGAGAGGCCATCATCAACTCGATGCAAATTTACTTCGACCCAATTCCTTAAGGAAGGCTCTTGCCATAGATCACTCAACCTAATTCCAAGCTAAGGAAAATTTCGGATTATCTCGTACGAATTCTTCAGTGACTTTTCGTTTTTACGTCATAACTAGAATGGACGAGAGAATCTCCGTCGTATAAATTAAATGCTCATGGCTAACGTAATTTATACTTTAGGTCACCTCTGCGTAAGCGCATTAATGCGAGGAAATAATTACCATCTCGTTAATGCATTTTGCTTTGGATTCTTTAATCCCTCAATTTTAACGGCAAGCCCAAAGGTAAATAAAGCTAAAAAAAATCTCAGCGTATTAAATGTTCTTAAAAGATTCGCCGCAGTGGGTCTCCCCAAAGGATGACAAAAAACTGTGAGAAAGCGACATATTCATCGCCGCGGCAGTTTAATTAATATGCTTCCGAGACATTCATTTTTCTTTCTTTTGCCGCTTTTTCGAGCGAAAGTAATCTGTTTGGCTTTCCTCCTCAGATTCATTTTTTATCTTCGCACATCGGTCGACTTCGCGTAGCCCATGCTCCGCTCTTAAGTCAACTTTTTTTTTAATGTTTGTCGCTCGACGAATCCCCAATTTCCATATTTTACGTCGCGTCACTCTGCCTGATTGAAGGCATTTTAAGACTACAAAATGGTGGGCAATGGAGACTGGGAGCACGAAAGGGGATGGAGACTAATGGATAAAGGAGCGGAGGAAGATACGAGATAATTCAAGGTTGAATAGGTGAAAAAGAAGCCGTGGAAGGTTGTAGCACGGTGACGAAAGTTGTCGGGGTTCGAAAGCATAGATGGTGGACTAATACGGGATTAAATTGGTAAAATGGGATGCGGCACACACAGATAGGAAAACAGGTCGCTTTCATTTTTTTTAGCAACTCCTGTATTAGGACGTCAGCCTACTTTTAATTAAGACTATAAACAAAAAGAATCGGAAATCGATAAAGTACCACGTTAATAAAAAGCGTTCTTTAACGAATTATATTGTTATGTTAATTTTCAAAATGTAGTTTAGCGCAATCTACGGCCATATAATCCTTTATCAGACTTCTTAGAGTGTACTGACCTTAAATTTTTAATAATATAAGTAAAGAGTGATCATAGAATTGTGTGGGTAATAATGACAGCGACTTATATTTGATATGCTTTTGCATTGTTTTTGACTTATTTGCTGACAATCTGGACCATATCGACCGAGTTTCCGATCTCATGTTCAATGGATGAAATTGCTCTCCTTAAATTCAGCCCTTGTAAGTTTGAAGCGAAAGTACGTTCTGATGGAAGTGTCTCAGGAAACGAAACGTAAAATTAATCTGGGATTTCTGTGATAATATTGTAGTTATTGAAAGCGATCTAGTGGAAGTGTAACTCGAAGAATGGAAGGATGAGGTTAATTTACTTAGGACAAGAGTTGGAAAAGGGACGGAATTGTGAAGGAGTTGAAAAGGTGTAATTGGTGTCTCAAAGAATGGAACTTCTCTGAAACAAAAGGAGCGGGTTCGAGAAAGAGTGGCAGAGAGGGGTTGTGCTGTCGAGGGGGAAAGTTTGGGAGATGAGGTGGCAAGAAAATAAGTAATTGTGGAGAAATTGGATGAGTAAAGGGTGTAATTGGGTGATGAAATAGAATGGAGGGAAATGTCGCCCGGAGGCAAGTGTTCCGAGGTACGCGTATGAGGAAGAAACAAAGGTGGGGGTTTGAAGATACGAAGGGTTCTCACCCATAAGATTAAATAGAGAACCAAATCACGGGGTAGGGAAGCCTCGAAGATTTATACCTGGATTAACATAATCCTTTTCGGCCTGACGTAAAGGTTTCTTTGAAAATAGCGGTTCCGTACGAAATTTAATTTTACCAACGAAATGCTGTAAAAATGCTCCTTCCTAGAAATCGCTTCATCGAACTGCGCGTAGTTAATCAGAGGAGAAGATGATGCGGAAAAGAAGGCTGTGAGTGATTAAGGAAGACCGGGAGGAAAGGAGGAACGGGATAAAAGGTTGGGAAGGAAATTAAGGTTTTATAAAGTGGGAAGATGAATGGAGCAGAGGTAAATTGCGGGCAGGAATCTAAGGAAGATTGGAGAAGAATGAAGGAACCGAATAATCGTTACAAAGGAAACGAAGGAAACAAAAAGGTATTGTATTTAGCTGCCAAATGTTCGTAAGAACTTTTTCTGATTGTGATGGATAGGGAAAATTTTTCCTTTCATTCATCTCTTCTTTTTGTTTCTATCGCGAATAATTATCTCTCTGGTGATATTATCAACCAGCATATCTTATTAAAATAAAGCTTTGCTGAATGGAGAAGCCAATATGTTACTGTTTTTACTATAAAGTTCTTAAATGTTTGTAAACTCGCAGTATAACTTTCAGTTTTATCGTTCAAGAAGATAAAGTATACGTCCTTAATGCTGCTCTTCCAGCGTTGAAAAGCCGAAAAAAGACAAGGGTTAAAGCAGGATTTGGGGGAGAAAAAGCTGCGGAAAACTAGTTGAGGAAGACAAAGGGAAATCGTGAGTGCCAAGGGAAAGGCTGATTCACGGACGAATCAACATTAAGCGGAAGAAACAGAGTGAAATGCGTTGTGTGGGATGCAGAAAAAAAGAAACCTTGCTTGGGAGAGTAAAAACGAAGTTATCCCAGGCCAAGGGAAAGGAAAATGGCGGCAGAGAGAGAAATAAAAGGGTGAAAGGAGAGAAATGAAATTCGGAGGGAAAGGAGCAAAGTCATTCGCGAGAGATCTGATGAGTCCGCCATTGTTATTTTATGGCGGGTGTTCGTCGCCTGAAATGGCAGAGGACATGGAGAAGATTAACGGAAACCGGATTAATTGAAATTTCGCGGATTGTATTACGGGAAATGTAGGCTCTCAGATTAACGGGGCGTGTTACGTAAACAGAGAGTATGAACCAAAGAATCGTCAACAAAATTTGTGAATTGAAGTAGTTTGCTGTTACGTTTCGTTGATTGCGTTGCTCGTGGATACGCCGTCGGTCGAAGCAGAGTTATTATACGAGGACTGAAATTTACTTTCTATTCAATTGCTCAAAATGTTTCGTATTTGAATTGCAATTAAACTGTGGAAATTGAATCTTTATGCAAAAGAGGAGCGGATGTTGTCATTTCTCACTCCAAATCGATTTAGCTATCGCTGCTTATCATAAGTTTTGGAGTTGAAACAAACATATTTTTAGGTAATAAAACTTATCATATGTATATATACAGTATATAGTATGAGTGGTAATAATAATTGAAATTTGAATTTACAAGCAATAAATATATCTTAATTTGAAAAATTATTTAGATGTTTTCGAGCGAATTTTTTCAACCTTTTAATCTTATTCATTGATTAAATTATACATTTTCTTAAAATTTCTGAATCGTACTTTTCTTTCGGTTGAGTCTCTGTAACCATTTAAGCATTTTCTGTCCATTACGCTGTTTTATCGTTAATTCTCTTTGTGTGAAATGTCTACTAGCAAAGAGCCCCTATTAAGCTTATCAAAGATCATCCACCTATTTCAATATCTTAATAATTATTAGTATGATGTAAATTTCATTGAATAGAAAAAGTTACCAATATCTCTATTTCAGCGACTATCTAGAGAATGTTAAGAGTTCATCCTACATTTTTTATGTAAATTTTGTATCTCCGGTCTGGACGAGCATTTTCGCTAGGAAATAGTTCTTTTTCACCATTCAGGGAAGTGAATATCTGGCCGAAAGCTCTAAAAACGTGGAGCAGAGTAACGCGTGTGAAAAAGTACGGCTTTTTTCCATTTTCTCGCTTAAGTAATCTTCAGAACTCAATGGCCTCGCTGCATCCAAGCTTCATTAATAATTGGCGAGCTTATACACCAATTTCCAAGATTACATCTCGAGAAGTGGGCATCATTAATCAGAAACCGCCGTGGAATGCGGAGTCCAAAATCTAGTTTCCTTTAAAAATTCACCGCGGTTTATCGTCCCTTCACGTACCGACAATCTAGTTACGCGATCAGCTCGATACTTTGACGATAAACCATGGGAGAGCCTAAAAAAAGTAACGACGTGAGAGGTCTTCCAACAGATGAAGATCTACTGCCGTGCCCTAGATTTTTATACAGGGCTTAGAAAGCGTTTCTTGTTAGGAAGGAAATGCGGGTGGATGATCGCCTGGAATCCTCCTTAAGATATATTCGTGTATCAGTACGTGGGTTCCGTCCCGCAAAGCCGACGAAGACGTGGTTTTCTACCGAGAAACTTTCTGAATATTCGAAATGTGTTCGGGGAGCGAAAACAAATGAAAGAACGGAGGGTCTAGAGTGGGATATGAATGGGCGAAGTGGAGGGAAATATGCCCTTGGCTTTTTAAGTGCCTAAAGTTTGTGAATTTTTTTCGTCCGCGACTTTGAAAAAAATGTCGGTTTCCAACCGCGTGAGTAGCGATTGTTCGTAGGATTTATTGGCGTTCGCTGATGCGTGAAAGGTTCAGCGGTTAGAGAAATGATCCATGATGGTTCGGAATGGCGTAATAGGATGCTTGTTGTCACCGAAAAATAATGCACCCGTTTGTATGTACTGGAATCATGATGATCACGTAATTCATCTCTGACACTTCTTTTAATGTTCCTAACTCCAGAGCTTTTATCAGAAGTCCAGTTGAAACGCATGGTTATTGGGAATCCGATTCCAACTCTAGGTTGCAATTAATTTAGAAAATGTCGCTTTGAATATGTCACGAAAATCGTTAGACTTCTTTGGGAAACGTTGGCATCTATGCACTGACCTTGCTACGTCCTTCCCTCGCTTCTGCGCAAGTGAGCTCTGTCAACGGAGTGACAAGTTATATAATAAAATCATTCCGTGTATTTCACTGCGGTGAGATCATCCTTAATACATATATAAACCACTAATGAATCTTCTTATTTAGCATAAAAAGTTATGAGAGATATGGATTCATAAGTTTAATACCTCTCATAACAATATGGTTAATGTGTTCAAAAGTTGATTTTTCAGTATTTTGATATGTATTGCATATGTCAATATATTATGCGGTTCCCATTTTCTATCTAAGAAATAAAATTTAACGTATCAAAGTTTTTATTTCCATTTTTGGTATATTTGTGGTTCATAGAGCTTCCCTGCTATAGGCGTATGCCTATTAATGGCTAGAATAAAATTTTGCGAGAGATTTCTTAAGGATTTCTTTTTGAACAAAGATGTACAGAGTAAGATAATCACCGCTCTCTTTCTTTCAGGTATATCTGAAAAACTTGAACTCTCTGTCATATACGGTATTCTCTCAGTGCTCATTTCAGCAAAAGGATTTTTCCTGGAACAGAAAATTGTTTCCTCTCGAAACATTCTGTATTTGTCCCAATTAAGGAGACTACTGGAATGTATACGGTCGGAGAAGATTAATTTTACAGGTCACTAGATTTCGGAATTTGAAATTCTGAGAGTATGGATTCGTTTCAATAATTTCTAGTCCTTCTCTTTCTTGAGTTCTTGATAAGTCAATATTTTGTCTACATTTATACATTTCAAAAATGAAATTTGATGAAAATATGTGTTTTAAAATACTTATCTACGTTATCTCGTGAAAAATGTGCATCGGAAAATATAATAAATGGTTTCAAGCGCTTATATTTCTAAAATTCGTTTCAAAATTCTATTGGGTTTTAGATAAGATGAAAAGAACACATTCTTGTGGTGGTGGTGTAATAAAATTTTAAAAATGTATTTGAAAGATTTTTCAGATATTTCGTTACGATGATTTAAAAAAAATCAAATGAAACGTAGGAGGTATTTTTATCCGAGTCATTGATATTTCGAATCAATTCCCAAGAAAATAGGCACAGAATAAGAAAGTTAATTTAACTGGAAGCAATTTCCATTATCGTCGATCAATTGATTGAAAATATCGTTTATTAATTTACTGTTCGTAATTGATGTTTCCATTGCTAGCGGACATTAATTAAGCGATATTTTTGCATTCGTGTATAAATGCTTAAGGGTGATTGGAAATGTTCGTTTTTTTATTGTTTCCTTTTTCATTTTCTCAGCATGATTGTTGAGTTTCCACTACAGACATTTCTACTTTTGTTCTCTTATTCACCCTAACAACGAAAATTGTAGTAGAATTGACTTAAAACGAGTGTTTTTAATAATTAATAATTTATCAAATTTAGAATCGAATAAATTGTTATTATAAAAAATAATTCACCTAAGATGTTGGTAAGTATTCAGTCTATATTATTGTATGAATGAGTGAAAACATGGATCGACGTAACAATGAAGATTATCAATTAGTACAGTAAACAACGAAAAATATCGATATCATTATATTGTATCGACATAATCAAAGCATAAATGCGAGTCACATTGCTTAAGCGTAGTATGTATAACTTGCTTGTTCGTTAGAGTTCATTCGTAAATTAATTACAAATCTGCATAAAATAGAAAGTGTGGTTAGTCAAACAAAGAGTGGTTCTTGAATGAATTATATTTAATTTCTCTTGAAATCTCAAAATGAAATATCCAAAGAAAACGAACGTCTGAATTCCTCTTCTGTGAAAGTGAAAATTCATTACTATTTTTAAAAAACGATATTTTCGTATTCTTTTTAAGTGAATGCTTAATATTGTAATCTATACCGTATAACATTACTCCATGCAACAACTTCCCGATTACCGAATATTCTCACCATTATTTCCGGTACTGTTTTTTACATTCCACAGCCATTCTTTATTGTGACCTTCGTTTGATTCTTACCCCTCTCTCATCCGCATAAACCGTTATGAAAGATTCTCATTGTGAAAGAACTCATTCACAATGTTAAAAAGTCATCGCACGCATATGTTTCTACCATTTCACAAAGCTTTCCACAAGTCAAAACAACTCAGCTCCTGAAATAACTTTCAACCTTTCATTCGCTGTCACATATCTTCGTCACTCAAACCTGGCAGTCGGTTATTAAAATTCCCAATTGTCCTATATTCGGATATGGAAGTCATAAAGAAAGGCTTTTAAACGGCGAGACCTTAAAAGACCTCATTTGCCTGAGGGACAGCTTCGTCGACCCCTTTTTGCCCAAATCGCCGTTTCCCTTTGTTCAATTCTTCGAGATTTCAGCCCCGCAATCATATCAGAGGACACTAACTAGGGATATTGTAGAAAAAAGACGACCGCAAACCTCAAACGGAACTTCTCTCCCGTGCGATCTTGTTTGACGACGTAACGAACGAAAGATAGGGACGTGACCGCACGTCTTTCTAAACAGCGATCTGCCGAATCCGGTTCCGGCAAAAAGGTCTTCTGGTCCACGGGGCAGAGGCTTGCATAATGCATTAGTCCCATGGGATCCCCGCTTGTCTGGCAATTAGCCCCGTTATTAAGTCGAGTAGAAATGAATGGTCGCAAAGAGGGATGGGTGCGTTTGTAGTAACGGTGCGTGTCTTCCATTGTCATGGAGATGAGGCCGATCCGCAAGGATCACAGGACGCCCTCAGCTGCTGTGGGCCGAAGGAATTGCACGGGCGTGACATTGCCAGAGGGAGTAAATGAAGAGCCGTTGGCTATTAATTGAGCACGCGTGCCGACCACTTGCTTTCGGGGTAATTGTTGAGAGGGAGAGCAACAGAGAGAAAATGATGGACCGCGTGATGGTCGCATATTTCACGCCATTGGCTGTTCACTTTCCCGTGTTTATTTTGCCGCGAGGTTTGCTTTACGCTTTTTTGCGATGGACTGCTCTTTCGAAAGCTGCTTTCGTTGATCGATTCCCGATGCAAAAACAAAACGCGTTGAGTTCGCTTTGATCCGAACCAGTACCTCTCTCGTGCAACATGTGGCTCTTCGGAATCTGGTTTATCCTGTTAATCTCGGTGGTTGCGAAGTGTTGATCGGCTTCAATTTCAACCGAATGACGATAGCTTACAGAGATCTTTTATAATATGTAGTAGAACCAAAGTTAATTCACAGGTACTCTTGTCTCTATAACTACATCAGCACTGCTGCTAACCCCAACTTATCGTAGAATTACTTTGAGCTATTTATAAAACTGTGAAACTTATTGTTGAATTGGTTTACAGAATAAAGGCTCATTTACTTCTTATTGGAGATAACTGTTTTAGAGTTAAAAAAGATATAAGATTGGTGAGATAAGAGCACAAGTTTAAAGGCCTATCCTTCTGTGATACCTTAAGGTGCTGTTAACAAATTAGTAATTTTAATTGCGAATTCAATCGATAGAGTTCGAGGTTGGTTACAGTTTTCTCTTGGATAATGATTACTTCTTTGGTCTTAAAATTGTTGTGAACTTAATTCTGAAGATATTACATTATATTAATAATGATAATCTTGCTTTTATTGATCAGGGCGAAATTTAGTTTATATAGACCACTCTCACATTTAACCCCTATTTCTTATGAATGACAATACAAGAAAGCATGTTGGCGATTAGAATTTTAAGTTGGGATTCCACAAGGGAAGAATATTTATTTCTTTCTTTTTAGTTCCACATTGATTGGCAGAAATTCGTTGGTAAGTATTCTCCTCACGTTTCCATCCGTACTGGTGCCTTCTCTCCCTCTGATAATATTATTTCAATCCGTAATTCATACATCACTTATGTATTCCCGACCATCCATCCCTTGTTAGGTATCCCTACACAGCTTGCTCCAATTTCGACCCCCGTTTTCCACATCGATGCACCCTTTTTCACGCCCAAATAACTTCCAAATCATCCCTCTTACGGTCACTACAGAGCACTTTTTTTATTCGGAAGACTTGTCACCGAGAGAAAGAACCGGACAGCTCGCTAACCGGTTCTTCTTTTGCAGCGATGAGTAATTGCTCTCTTGGTTCCGTTGCACTCCCTCCTAATGATGGATGGGTGCGAATTAGAGCCCCTCGAGTATCTTAAGTAGGCGCGCTTAGAACTTCTTCGGGAGGATTCATGGGAGGTCGCACGTTTTGCCAAAAAGGGAAAGAAAGGGAATTTGCGTTGAGAAAAGGTTAGGAAGCGATCCTAGGGCCGGAAAGGCTTGATCCCTCATGTCGGATGGATTTTTCGCATGAGCGGAAGCGTGTAAATAGCACGGCAAATGTGGATTGCCCTTCTTTATTTGGTTTTCGTCACAAGCCCATTGGAGCTCGAAATTCAGTAGCGTGAAATTTTCTTCGGTTCGAGAGAGAAAAATGATGTCAGCCCCCGTGGATGATATGTTCGGCTGAAAAAGGTTAATCCCTTCTGAAAAGTTCTAATACATATGAAAAGACGGCTGAAATGTGATATCTATATTTGTAAGAACTCTTTTGACACGTAATTACCTCCGAATGAATTTATGCTAACTGCTAATATCGAAAGCTTTCACATCCATTTTTTCCGTTTATATGCAAATTATCTTATGCAACGAAAGGGAATTTTATGATTGAACTCTCGTCGATATTGTGAGGGTAGTTTCAAGCTAAGCAATGGGGCGTATTCATAAAATTCAACGTCTCCCAAATAATTTTATTGAGTGCAGTGGTACTCCAAAGAATATTCACCTTAAATTAATTATCTTATTCGCATTATGTAGGGATGCGCAACAAATAAACTTATTTAACTATCCGAATTTTCTTGGAAATAATCAAATTGCGATTCCAACATTTTTGAAAGTCTAAAAGTGAAAGTAGAAGATTACTTATCATTTTCTCCTTATTTATTAACGAAAAACTTTTCGCATCTCCAATTAAACCTTCCAAATAAGAATTCCCTTTTAGAAATATGATTGTCAGTGAAAATGGATGACAAAAGTCTTCGAGACCACACTTTCCTTTATTACGTATTCTGGTCCATGGCACAGAATCCCCTTTAGTGTATCCACGCCATGGAACTATGGGTTAGAGTAGAATGCTAACTTCCTCGCGGAGAAAGGAAAAGGAAGCACCAAATTCAATTAGTGTTAACCTTTCAAAGGTCAAAATAAATTTTTCTTGCAAGTTTTCTCGCAAGATGGAATAAAAAAGACGGATTACTATATTGTGGGTCTTAAGACGGTTATTAGATGATTGGCCAACTTCTCTTATAAATATCAGGATTTGAGGAATATTGGAAAGAAAAGATAAAAAGTATCGCAGAAAGGGAGAAACTTTTCTGGAAGTTGGATATTTCTGTGGAGAGAGGAAGTTTGAAGTACGGCATTTAAAGAACAAAATTTGAAGTCGGCATAATTGAAGAGATCTTAAATGCCCGAGCTTAAACTCGGAAATGAAAATTTTCTCCGCTAATTTATCGATTTTCATAACAGCTCTTTATATTTTTTTAACGAGTGGATTTTTAAGCGAAGGAGGTCCGTGAGTTCCTTAATTAGACGTCCTCTTCAATTTAAGTTCCACGAGTTGTCGTTAAACTATTATGTTTACTCCAAAGAAGAGTTAGAAAACTTTCTTACTTATCTTTCATGTTTTTTGTCGCATACTTTGAGTGGCAGTATACTTCATTATAAGTATAATCGCGTTCTTTGTCTACCTTATACGCATGACATCTTTGCAATGAAATTTAAGGATAAAAGGCGCCAATTACTAATACGAATACGTCAGAAATTTAAAGGAAAAAGAAAAATTTTACTTATTCCTCGAATCCATATTTCACATTAAATTAAAAGACCGATCTTGAGCATTCAGTATAACTCTTAAAACTTAATTGATATCATCAAGGAATTGATTCAACAAGGAATGCACGCGAATGGAACTTGGAGGAATCGCTCCATCTGTTTCGATGGATGTTTAATTTTCTTTATAAACCAGATTGTTTGGGCCAAATCTTTGCACCACAATTAACTCGGCGAATATCCGGATAATCTATAGATATCCCTGAATCTCGTGCTTCTAAATACGAAAATCTCGAGCAGAAATCGAGAGTGTAGTCGGGAAAAGGAGATTGACCGCGCACGGAATGGCGGACGCGTTGGCGTGCCAAGGAACGTGACAATCGACCAACACGCGCCATGCGGCTTAGTCGCACGTCCGGTCGCCTATTGGACAAAAAGAGATTCCACGACCTCCGCGAGATACTATCGAACTCGTCGGGGCAATTTGGAGCAATCGCCGAGGAGGGAGTCCTTGTCGAGGGAAGAACGGAGCGTGGTAAAGTCGTTTGCTCTTTGGTCGGCCAACGGTGATCACGGCCATCACGGACGGTGTTTCTGCGGGTTTAAGCTCGTTCGAGCATTTTCAGCTCTCTCGTCATCATCTCGAATCTTTCGTCATTGTTTGGATTTTGCATCATCACTCAAGAGTCCCCTCAACAGCGCCTCGGTTACACGAATTTTTTTAATGACGTGTACGGTCGCGCACACAATTGGTCGCTGGAGAGATACGGGTCGAATTCGTCTCTTTTTAAAGAGGGAGTGCTTGGGACGTTGTAATTACTTTCTTCCGGAGAGATCTCGCTCATCATTATTTCCATTTCGAAAACACTAGTGCACACATTAACTACTGCTCGTGATCTATGCGCTGAAAAGGATTTCATGGTTTTTTTTATGAGATTCTTTCTTTCTAACATTTCAGTCGACGAGGCAGTCACAACGCCCCAATGGCTTTCTTCCGATGAGGAAATCTTTAGCTTGCGACGATCACGAGCCTAGTGCGAGATCACGTTTCTTTGTGTGCATATGCGAACAGTGCGACTGCGTAATTTGTAAATGACATGACCTTGAAATCCAGAGAAGTCGCAATGTTTTGTATCCCCGCCTAAGAGCAATCGTAGCGGTTCCTCCTTCCATTCGATTCACTTAAAGTTGCTCTGATGGAAAACTTTTGATAGAAAGAGTGCGGGACAAACATAAATGGAAGGTTGGAAAGAAGAAGCCACTTACCTGCAGACGCCCAGGACGATTGAGATCTGTTGACTTAGAATCCCTTCTAAGCAAGCTCTGAATAATTCTGTGCGGTCCTTCTCCGGGAGTATCTCCTCCTACTCTATCTAAACTCCATCGCCTTTAGGCCTTTCCACCATTAGTTCTTCCATTCCGTCAAACTTTTCTGTCCTAAAACTGCTCTCAAAGAAAATTTACTCAACCACTTTAAACATTACCGGAGTATTTGATGCATTAATTACCGCTTTTCATGAAGCTTACGTATATTGATATATATTTTTTCCCATTTAGGAATACAGTTTATTAATATCTATAAACTTCAGGAATGTGCTCGATTGATCTTCACATTTTTATCTTTGTTTTTCGTGAATCTTAAATCTTATTATTAAACTTCATTTGATTCAGAATTTACAGAGTCGAATCTAATGTCGTGACGTAAATTCTCTTTACATTAAATTAGCACTTATCCCGTTTAGAGAGCAGACAACGGAGAAGGGAATTGCCGAGTCTGAAACTTCATTCAAAATTAGATCGAAGACAATGACGATCGCTTACAGAGGAAATGTATCAGTTGAAAAGCATTCGCTGGAAAAGCCAATTAACGTATACATTTCACGGTGTCTCCATGACTACGAGTAAGAAGTGTGGAAAGGGAAACCCAAGATTCCCTTTTAACAGCGTTCGAGATTAAGGCCGATTTTGTCTTCGGAGATTACATCTTGTGAGAAGCCAAGCGTTCGTAAATCGATTTAAAGGGTATTTTTAAACGACATAATCATCTTGTTATCCACCTTTCGATACGTTATAGAGGTCTTATCAATTCAGAAGCCATTTACCAAGGAACGTTCGAGAAAATTATAATATTATTTTATATTTTACTTTTTATTATGATTCTCTTACAACAATGTCTATTATTTAAATGAATTCAAACATTTTTCACTTTCCTATTTTAGACTGCAACTTTTTTATCCAACTTTATTTATGTTATATATGTGTGTGTGTGAGTGTGTGTATGTGTGAATAAATAAATATATTTTAGTCATTTACAAAATTGTTCCTTATTCATCTACGTGGTACACTATACATTCACGCTGTATAGCTTAAAAAGTATATCCCGAGTATCAAATTTCATCTCATTCATAAAATAACACCAGATTTGGCCTCAAATAAGAATATTAATTTCCCGTATCGTTTTACTCTTCTTTTCAACGCTTCGTAGAGAGCACGAAATGGAGATACCGTTGGAGTGTTTTCCTCAGGGATTTTTACCCTTCCTTAATTCTGTGATATACACGTATGCTTCGGTTCAGCGGAGGATGGTTTCAGCAATGGGGGTGCTTTTTTCAGTAGTTCCTCTTTTGAGCAACAAATGACTACTTACCTTTAAACATTTAAATCTATATTCAGGATTATAATTTCTAGATTAAGTATTTTAGGATCGTTAAAGCTGATGTGCTTGATGATACATACACAAATAAATTTTAAACGATAAAATGTTCTCTTAAAAAAAAACAATCAAATTTCATAGTACTTCAGTACTTCCTTTCAAATGAATCTTGATGAACGAAAATACGAAGGCATGATCCTGTGGAGTATAAACTTTAACTGTGAACTTTTTCATGAAATTGAAGTTATCAAAATTATTATTGACATTAGCGATTGTATCGATATCTTTGTTTGTGACCTACAATTTCTTCTTTCGTGGCATATATTTTCCTGGCCATCACCCCTACGAGGATATGTGTGTGCGTACAAGTGTACTTGTAAGGGCATAATGAGCATCCGTGGAAGAGGCGTCGAGCACTTAAGTCATTTCTCTGAACACCCCACAAAACGCGCTATCGTTTCTTTTCAAGGCTGCGGATGGACAGTTCGGAACAAACCCTCCTACACTCCGAATTATGTTCTTTAAAAGAGCCCTTAATCCTCCCTGACACAACAGAACAAGGTGAAGTAGCTTAACTACAGAAAAAAGACACTTCCCTCTGCTGTCTTCTAGTCATATTGTTTCGCGTTTTTCGTTGATATTTATCTTGTCTGTGGGGATTATCCTGAAACGTTCTTCTGCCTGTCACATCCCATTTTAGCATTTTCTTAGATAAACCCCGTATATGTGGCGGAATGTTTTCCTTGCGTAAGAATCTCTTCTAAAGACAATCCGAACTACTTTTAACGAACAGTGTATTGGTTGACTGATTAGATGAAGGGAATCAATCCATCCCCTTGAAGAGTGTTACTTTGAAATTATAGAAATACTTATGCTCGTTTTTTCGACTCCTTTTCAGAACGAAATCGTTTTCTTCGGCAATGAGTAGAAACATATATTCTTCCAAATAATTTACATCAAGCTGCTATTATTTGCGATTTATAGTTCTCTTGATAACATTTGGCACAAGAATAATTTAATCATTGATTACGCTGAATATAAAGTAGATATTCTCTGTGCTGAAACTCTATGTTCAGCATTTTTCCCTTCAGCATTTTTCCCTTCAGCATTTTCATACGAAATGTGTGTTTCCTTTCATTGAAATTCAGTGTTGAATTATCCCGAAGACCGGATGTTGGCTGGAATTAAATTTCTTCGGTTTCCTCAGCAGTTTAAAGAAGCGAATCGGAAAAAGACCAATAGAATGCTAGGAATCGACCCGTGTCCAATGGACACAAAGGGGCACTCTGCCTGAGGGCAGGTGGCCTTCCCTTGACCCCCCAGAATTTGCCTTCCCCTAGGGCAATACCCATGTACTTGGTGCCTTTGGCCATACACCTTCTGCTTTGGAAGGAACAACAGTTGGTACGGGAATACCCTTAAGTTAGAATACCTGCGCATGTCACCCTTTCATCCCGCAGCTCTTCTTTATCCTCTCCATTCTTTATCCTCTTGGGTCTTCCCCTGCAACCCATCTCTTCAAAACTTTCCTTTCATACCCCTCCTCTGCTTTTCCTACCTTTCACAACTCATCCCAAACTCATTTTACCTCGAATTCAATTTGGAGAAAAAATGTACGTGTTAAAATTCTATTCCCTCTCAATTTAGCGCATAAATTATAATTTTAATAAAGTTTTTCCATCCGTCCCTGAGAACTCGGGTTCATTTGGCCCCGAACAGTTCTCCCTTTAAATGCGTTTTATCATTTCACAGCGTTCACTCCCTTCGTCGCATCTTTATTCCAATCAATCTATTACTTTCCCTTTCAATTGTTAAAATGACTCATTTTCCAATTATTCGTTTTTGAAATTTACCACGAGAAACTTTCAAGTTTATTTTATGAAATCTTAAAAAATATAATATCTCAAGTTCTGGCAGCTTTTTCCGAGCTTAAAAGTTTCTCTCTTTTTCTTCCTGATTTCACAAAAAATTTAGAAGTCAATTTAATATTCATGTTTCAGCCTTCGAATTTCGTTATTTTCATTCTCGAGCACTCCGCTTGAGTCATTAAGGTTTTTCTTGTTATTCTTACGTGACGACGGTTTTGATAGTAGAGACATTATTCTCTCACAAACAAAAGGACTTAATCAATCAATCATTCTTCCTCCACCTTTCTCCTTCGTCTAAATAGACTCCGAGAACATCTGAAGGCGGATTCATCCAAAAATTCTGCAGTAACGATTGCGCCCTCCTTTCACCCGTTTCTCTCTTTCGTCTCTGCATTATCTCTCTTAATGCGCCTGTATTTTTAATGTCTCTTTTCTGAGGCTCTTTGTATGTCGCGGTTCTTATCTCCTTCCATCCCTTGACCTTTCGCCGCCAAATGTCGTCGGCTATGCGTCGCCCTTCCGCCATCATTCCGCTACTCTTTTGTTATTTTGAATCCCGGAATTAATTAAAGCGTCTTAGGGTGATTAAACAACGAGGATATGAGCTTCTTAAATAGTTTTGATGGATACGCTTGCATGACGTCCTCAACAGAGATTGATGGTTTTATTAAGTTCTAAGAAGAAGAGCGTCTTCCCAGAGCACCGAGATTGATGTCACTGCCATCTCGACGTCTTGTGATCCACCTTTTTGCGAGGAGCTAAAGAGGGATTGGCTAAATGCTGGGATTTAAAGCCCTTCTCGAAAAATGTTTACCTCACAGAGAAGATGTGGTACTTGGGATGACCCCTCACATCTCCTTTTCATATTGTTCCGCTTTACCTCATTTACGACTCCGCGCGTGGAATACGAAGACGAGAAAACGAAATCTGATGGTCTTATTACTTGATTTTAGGCAGTTAATCTGGAAATATACGATATTCGATGGTTCAAATACTTTACTTGAAACGTTCTTATCTTTGACTTATTTCCTTATGAAATAATTCAAGAACTCTTATCAACGAATTAGAAAAAAAACTGAATTTTAACAAATTTCATAGTGCCTTTGAATTTCGAGAGGAATGCATAATCCATTCGTCTATTCGGTACTATCAATTTCAAAATATGATCTCTTATGAGTAAATCTGTTTTAATAAATATATACCGATAAATTATTGCGAAATCTATCCAAGACAAAAAAATGAGATTGCTTGTGAAGTTTGAATTCGTGATCTCAACTTATTTAGTTCCTTGATTAAATTTATACACCGAAACGTTGTCATTAAATTCTCAGAATTGATATGTTGAAATATATTTGGAGTTTCTTTGCTTATTCATACAATTCCATAAAATACGAGACCTCTTTCAATGAAATCGCAATTCCACGTTAATTTTGCCGCATTCCAGAATGACATCATCGCGTCGCAGTCCCTTCATTTCCTCCTTTTTTTGTTCGATTTCCTTTGATTATCGCCGCCGAGGATAGGCCACGACAAAGCGTCCTTTGAATCATCCCCAAAAAAACCCAAATACTTTGCCCTTTCTCCGCATCCGCGCGAAACCGTAAATCAAGAATTATCTCCTGATAATCTCCCCTTTTTCTTCCCTTTGATTGACGCCGTTTGCAGACATCCATTTCTCAGTTGCGAGGGTCGTGGGCGTCGTCCGCCCTATTCATATACTTATAAACGTTTTTTACACCCCCTTTTACGCTCTGATGCAAATTTATGGAGATGAAGTCGTGCGAATCAGATGAGGAGACACTGATACGCCTTCACCCACGCCCTTTCGATAAATATCTAATTAACGGGGCGCGTAACAGAGTGGTTCTTTTGCACGCGATCTCCGCATACAGTGGGCGCTCATTGCATCCATCATTGAGAAAGGAACCATCCTCCCGTTTTCCCTAAGGAGACCGTTTGGATGCTAATAGTGCCGCATTCACGGATTATTCCAGTTTATAGACATCGCAGCTGTTGTGTTAGGCACTGTGTATTAGCTCTGTATTTACAAGAAGGTGATGAACTCATAGGATGACGGGAATAACATTTTTGGGCTGGGATATGTTTTGAAATTGGGGAAGATATTCGCGGTTGAAAAAAATGCCATTCAAGAGGATCGAGATCTTTAAATTGATAATATAATTAAAGTGCAAGTTGTGACTATTTGTAGAATATTTAAATTAGAAGAGAAGGTATAAATGTGAGAATTAAATTAAACTTCATAGATAAAATATTTTAATTCCGTTAATTGATTAGAGGCACATGGAACTACAGAAGCTGTAGAAATTAAAAATATGTTGACTTAATACGAAAAAAATCAAATAACTCTATAAGACATGGAGATTTTCTCCGTTACTTGAACAATCCACAGCTGGCATAAGGTCATTGGAGTTGAAAATTTTCTTTTCCAGAAATAAAGCGCAATTTAAAGGGCAGGAAACGGGAAAATATGAAGTAAACGTAGCATGCTGTAGGAGTCGGAAAGAGAATACCAAATAGAACGAAGATCTTTCCTCATTGGGATTCTGAGGATGACTCATTCGGTTCTCTTTCGCTCGTAAGATGCTTTAAAATTTCAATTTATTCTCATCACCAATGAACTTTCATGACTGACTTCTGAATCGTGGATTTCGTTCGCTATACATGCAAACTTTGCGATCTATAAACCAACTGGCACTTTACGTTTTCAATTTAGAATGAGGGAGAAGTTTTATAATCCTTCCTCGTGTCGTGAGTTCTAATGAAAAAGCCGCTTTTTTCGAGAACTGGAGCGACCTTATCGCCGTATCGCGTGCGTCCGACGACTCCTGTTGGAAAGGACTTTCTTGCGGTGTCATGCACCTCAGAAAATATCGGCGATCGATACGAATTTGGGTTACGGGATTCTATGCCAATCCTCCGAGATCGGCCTTATAATAAGGCCGTGCTTTGAATGCGGCGCTGACAGACTGAGTAGTTTACTTTGTGCTAACATTTATGTGCGACTACGTAGATAAGAATTCAAAAAATCGTCTCTTTCCTACCTTCTTCTATTTGAAGAGTTATGATTAAAGACCTTAAAACTATCCTAAATGCAAATATGAGAATTACTTATTATGTACATGTCTATATATTTATATTCATTTTAGAAGTAATTTTTTACTTCTTCTAATTATGTATCCGTAATTGAAAAGAGAAGGTTTTACTGCTTTAACCCATTACGCTCTGTTCACGAATTCAGTGGAAAACATGTAATTTACACTTTATCAGTAGATTACGTTTATGGCTAAGTTATGACCGGTAACTTCGTATTCCAGCGCTACTCCAACTAGGAAAATAATAGCGCACAGCTATTTTAATGGGATTTATCTCGGGGTAAAGTCGCGTGCTGCGGAATATACGGCAGATAAAGCCTCCTTATTCTAAAGGGCACGAATAGTATCGCCCACGATTTGCAAGACGAATTCACAGCTCCGGATATTTATTTGTCCACTTAATTCACCTCTCTTCTTACCGGTGTTCGACAAGGAACGCGGGAGGGTAACAGTGGCGATCAATGCTTTGTGTTTTTGGAAAAGGTTTGAGTGGGATTTGTTAGGAACACCCATTCCATAAACTCATTCGTTCCGCTCACAGCGTCACTCCGCAACAAAGGATTCAGTGCCGTATGCGCTCTCCTCGGAGAATCTTTTGTCAAAGCGGAATGGGCGAAATATGGAGGGTAGTGTGAGGGATTATGAAGGCATAAAGGGTAGCGGCAAGGTGTAGTTGGGGGCATGATAAAGGTTAAGGAGGAGAGGAAGGGCGGCATTGTAGTGGGATTAAAATGATAGAAGGAAATGGCGAGTACCTGGCTAACTTTGAAATCTAGACGAGAAGAAAGGGAGAGCAATTAATTGGATAAATGGAAAGGGAGAATAGAGGAAAATTGTGGCGTGTCATGGAAAATTGAAAGAATTTCTCGCCCTTATTTGTTTTGTGTAGTCGAAGCATGTAAATAAAAAAACCTTTTTCAGTGAATAACGGAACTGAATGCTCCTCGTTATCCGTGGGAAAAAATAACACTTCGTAGGATTGCGAGGAGCCAATAAATAAGAATGCATGTTTATCTGCATTTCAGTGTTGCCGCTGTATCGAAAGTGGTCGGAAAAAACAACTTACTGTCCCAAAATAATGAATTATGTTGCTCTGAAATGATTTAGAAAGGCCAGTGAATCTTATTTGCTCTACGAATACGATGTCTATAGTTAAGAATCCGAACATAAATAAGAAATACAGCAATTTCATTCTTTTTATATTCCTCTAGTTTCTACGTGTCACGCATGAAACACGTTCAAGGAAGTGAACCTTACTTTGAGTGTGCATGTACAGCTATATATTGCGGTAATGCTCCGCCATCATCAATCACTCTGCAAAACGGGGTCGTGTCTTGAGTGTAATCTCTTTGCAGCGGTTGAGCTTAAGAAAGTCTTGGATGCATTATTTCGTACACTCATACAACAAAGTCATGCCTGAGTTAACGACTTAATTTTCACTTAATGAAAGAAGGCGTGTGCTAGAAAGAATAAGATACCCAAAATTTACTGGTGATTTGTATTTACAACCGTAAACTGCGATTACGCGATTAAAAATGGCTCATCTTCTTCGATCCGGTTTTCATAGGTCAACGTATAAAATTTATATAATTTTCTGTTCCAAACCCAATCGGATTTTCATGTGCCAATTTGGAATAAACCTGTTGTGATTCTAAATTACCAGCAACGAATATTCATTAAAATGATTACGGCCAAACCCCGAAGAGCGACTTACAGAGTATTTATTTGGATGTACTGTTCCAATTATTCGAATAAAAACTAAGATGGAGTTTTTTGAATCAATTCTACGGATATATCACTAATTCCACCCGAAAATCGGTTCGTGTATCGATAACCGAAGGATGTCGATGGTCACCAGGTAACGTCGTATCTAGAACGCCACTGTATTAAGACATCAGCAATTTAATGATGATCCGAGAAATAAACGCACCACAGATAGTGAAGCACGATGGACAACTTGTTACCACGCCTTAGCTTCGGAGCAGTATATCAAAGGAACCGTTTATCACAATATAATGGCTGACGGAGATAAAATGTCGTGGTTCGCCTACGTCCTCGCTGCACTTTAGAGCTTCGCTCATTACGGAGAACCATGTCATCGCATGTACTGCGTTCTCTCATTGTTTCGTGCTTTTAAAAGCAGCAGGTTCGGAATCGTCGATGGGACAATGGAAAAACGGACGTCAGAGGAGCCATCAAATGCGACCTCCCGTAAGGTTATGGGGCTGTGGTGGTTTTCGGATGGCTCGCAAATTTCCGTCGGAAGAAAATTTGGATCGGCCTTCTGAAAGGGCGCTCTCCACCTATCGGGATTAAAGAGAGTCGATAAGCTCTTCTGAGTGGCGTGACTGGAGACCATCTCGTGCGTCGTGAGGAAAGGCTGCGGACGTGCGTGATGCCATACAGCATGCGATCCTAGCGCCCCTCTATAAAATCCCTCTTTTCCCCCGCCTCCCACGACTCTTTCCGTTAGGTACTGCCTTCGGGGATTTTCGGACCCCGCGGGATTAAAACGAATAAATAAGAGAGAGGCAGAGAAGAGCAATGAAAGGGATTTTCGCGAATCCGCTCTTTTTTTAAATCTTTCATGCGACTTTCTCCCTTGATTTCGTTTCCCGTTTTGTTTCACTTTATTTTTCGCTCCTTTTTCGTTTCAGATATTTCAGGGGTTTCCTTCTCCCGCCGCATGTCCGAGAGGCGACGCTCATGTTGGCGTTGATTAGAGGTGGAAAACACGAGAACCATTATATAATTATCGGAAGGGACATCGTGAAAATATGCGGTTAATTTACGCTCTCAGGTCATGGAAGCGTTGAATATTGGGTATCGAAGGGGAAAACGAGCCGCTAACTTATCCGTTCAAAAAAATGAGGATACCCGATAAAATTCCCTTCGGGTTGAAATCGGTTTCGCGACAGAGAAAAATTGCAAAATGTTTCCGATGAAGGGGAAAAATCTGTCTTTATTTCTGGATCCCGTTAATTGAATTTTGTGGGTGGGTATCTGCGAAAGGGATCGGAAAAGACCACTTCATGTGATGGCGTATCGCCGATATTCGATCTCTCAACGTCAATCTGAGGACCCATTGGCGTGGAGGCCCACAAAACTGATTAATCGATTATTACGGGTTCCTACGTTAGTAACGGAGGAAATACCACGATTGTCAAATTCTCTCTGTCTACGAACGATATTGGTCGATCTCATGATATTGTACAACTCGTTTCTATAGATCTCGACCTTATGAGTTGCCATTTTATCGAGCCCTGATATGAACTCATTTTATTCAATCCTAACCAATGATGATGTTTTTAGAATAACTTTTTTATCGTGGTGAATATAATGACGACATGTGATTTCGGCCATTGAGAATTATCCGTAACGGATTTTCAAGTTTCGTTCCATTAATATTTCCAACCGTTTACTCTTTCGGTATCTTCTGAATTTATCTTTATTATAAGAATGAAATTTATAAGAAATATTTTTCATCTTTATTCTTTTTTTTCTGGAATAATAATAAATTCAGGACGCGATGGAGAATAATTATTTTTGGAATAAATGTGACTTAACTGCATCATTCGATCAGATTTAATATCTTTGTTTTACTTTCAAGAGCCTCAAGTACTCTCTAAAAATTTCTCTGTGGTCGATGTACGAACTAAGAGAAGATACTTTTTGGAGACAAATGACGGTTTTTAGAAGCGCTGAATGAGCCAAACCCACTGATTCCGAAAGAATTCTCCGTGGAGTTATCTCAAACGATGAGAATGTCTTCAAAGACAACTCCTTACGATTTTTCTTTTTATCTCTCATACGTTATTGCATCGACATCCTGTGACGACATTCATTGTCCCCTCCGTCGAACGAGGTCGCGCTCCTTTTCTGACCCACTTACATTTTGTAGGCCAGGATCGATCGGCTGCATTTTCGCGACCGAATTATCGTCGAATGCGAAACTCGTTTTGTTCAACATCTCGTATTATTTTGCGATCCGAAGCACAATTTCACCAATGGCGATATCCGAACCGTATATTGATTTCGTGCCATGAGAATTGAGGGAGGAGTCTACTTTTTGGTCACGTTTCTCCGTTTGCGAGAGAATCTACTCGAGGCGATTACGTAAATCGAGTTCATTGATTCTGTAAAATCTGGGGATATTCGGAGAACCTAAATTTTTGATCTAAACGTTGGATTAAACGTTGAACATGTTTCTTCTTAAATGACGTAACGTTTTACTTAATCTTTTCAATTTTTGGCTATTCATATTCAACATACTCAGAGCACCGAATAGTTATTTAGATTTAAAAGTTTTAACTCGCGAAAAATTGCCTCAGCTGAAGTTTCTTAATGCTTCGGTGAAATAACACACACAATTCGCTAATTGCGACTGTTATCGCGAAATATAATCCTTTGCGAACTGCGGAAAAATGCACTCTCAAATAAGCACGAAACTCTTCAATGGCTGCAAGAAGGGTTCTTTCAAGGATAAATACGAACGAGAATTCAAAGGAATTAAAAAGGAAATACTCCGATTTTAAGTATGCGGCGCAACCCTTGCAAGATCCTGCTGCAGTCTCGAGTGAACTTTCAACCTTTTAATGGGATAAAATCGGGTTAATTACCCTGCAATCGATTTTCCGCAGAAGTAAGTGATACGGATAGACCTCACTTGCATTATTCGAAAGAACAATCGTAAATGGAAGGAAATAAAATCGGAGGTAATCAACCCGTTTCGACCTTTCGGTAGTCTCTCCTTTGCCCTCTCAATGACCTCTGCAGAACTTTACGTGAGTATTTTAATTCAGTTATCGGACTAAATGTTCGAATTTATTTTTTGCGTCCCTTCTTATCTCTTAATCCAGATTATTCCGAGCTTTTCAATCGACCGATCCTAAGTAATTAAAATGGATTAACGCATTAAATGATGCGACGTCTGATTGATTCATCCAATTTCGGTAATTAATTCTTAGTGGGCAATTTAGCACCGATCTTAAAAGATACAAATTGATATCGGACTAATTTTATTGAATTTTGAAAAACTCTAACATTCAACTATGCTACATAATTTTTTATAAAAGGTTGCCTGTAAAATTAGTGATGAAGTACCTCTGAAATGGTGCTACACTTGTTGGGTTACATCCTTAACGAGTTAATCCATGAAAACATAGAAATATTCGTCTTACGAGTAAACATCGTCCTTAGTTACATAAATAAAGGGCATAACGCTGGTGTAGCAGTATGACTAATGCAGTTTACATTGTTAAAGTAAACTTATATGTCGATAGATTGTTGATCGATCGATAGATTGCTGAAACCCTTCATTCTCTTCATCCATTTCATTACTCAAGTCATTCCTCTTCAAAAAAGTTTCCAACATATACTATAAATGCATGGTGAAGATAAAATAACACTATAACGAGGCATGACTAATAAAAATCTCAGAATTAAGGTTACACAAAAAGTGTCCATTCGGCAAAATGGAGTTTTATCTGAAACAATTCATGAATTCAATCTGTAATTGGGTAAATCATCGACGTGTCGTATCTTTTCTCGCCCATTCGATCAGCTCCTCTCACTATCACCCGCAATGACCTTTCAAACAGCCGCACGAAGTCTGCGCGGGGGCGTTGAGGTAAATTCGCAATGCAAAATCCTTCTTCCCCTCAGTGCCTATTTCACCGCATTACCGGCGAATGTTCTACCCATTCTCATCCAAATGACTACACCCCCACTCTCTTCGCAAAAATCAATGGCAGCAGTGCCCGCGTCTAGGCACTTGCAGGCCCTCTTAGGGCAAAACCTTAATCCCAGTTGCGGCTACCTTCTTCGGTAACACAAGTGTATCCGTGGGTTGCCTTTCTCACTGCTTATCCACCATCCTCCTTCTCCGCATTCTCACGTCTGTTGCGTTGTTGAGGTTTCTTCCCCAACACATCGTTTCTAATTAATTTAATTAAACTTTTCCTCTGCTGAAGTCTCCCCACAAAGCCGCTATTACGCGACTCTCGAGGAGTTTGTTTTCAGAGAAAGCAGTCGATAACTCTGATTTTTTTGCTCGACTGTTTCGTGCGCGGACATGAAGGTATGACGTAATATCCAAGGGTTGGATTTTAGCTGGAGTTAATAAGGAGAAAGTTCCCAGTCATGATATCTTTCTTCAGCTCTTTTAGAACTTTATTAACTCTAGTTTCTTCAGTGAAAATATTGACAATGAGAGACTGAAAAACATCAAATTGTGGTAACTGAAAATGACTAGCTGTATTTAAAAGAAAGTCCATTTTTCTGGGCCGTATTATAGGTGAATCCAGTACACATCCAGATTAAGTGAATCCTTGTCAAAGGAAGTCGTTCGCGATGTAACCTTTTAGAAACGAGATATTCTTTCATCTGGATAAGAATGTCGGGAGACCTCACTTGTTTCTCAGATGTGGCTTCCTCACCGACACACTCTCATTCTCACATTTCCCTTTTCTCCCTCCAGCTCCTCTCCACCCAGTTCCTCGCCCTTTTTCACTCGTACGAGTCTCCTTTCGAAAGGACGATCTCGACTTCGATGTCCGTCTTCAGAGCCCCAAAGGATTGTCCAACTCTCACCCTTTGGACGTCATTCACTCCTAACAATTCCCTTATCCATCCGGATCATTTGATAGTAGCCAAACGAGGTCTCAGGAAGAAGCTGCCAAGTTTGCGGGGGCGTACGAAAGAAAATATAAAGGAACCCTAGGGTATTATTTCCCCGAGGATTTGGGGGGTTATATTCTTTATTCTGCATGAACTCTTTTGACTAAAGAAGCGGAAAGTCGGGCAATTTTACGAAGCGTTAAATTGTAATGGCCCGTTTCCGGGAAAGACTTATTACATTTATATTTGTCTACTGAAATATACATCGAAGATACATCGATCCACATCCTTTTCAATTATTTATAAACGATGAATGTTTTAAAAATTTCTTATATTTAATAAAAATTAATCACGGAGCTTTAAGAATCCCTTATAGTAATTCTTGTGAACAAGGCTTTCTCCGAAAGGAGAGTAAAGGGAAAGTCGAAAGCATTTACCACAAATAATTGGGTGAATATGCTGAATAGAAGCAAAACCCGGCTATTGCCTCTAATTAATTGGTAATTTTACCGAGTTTCCGCATCATAACGTACTTTGGAGGGAATAACTTCTTGCGGGAGTCGTTTGCATATTTTAGCTCAAGAGAAACAGTTGGTGGTCTTTGCAGCGCCAACTCCGCCCAACTCCTCAACTAACCAATCGATATTACTCTCGTTTTAAACCTTCCGTGAAGCGTTCCGAAATTTTCGGCAGGAAAATTCCTTTTTGTGATGGTGACCTCGTAAACACAAAAAGGCCCATCGTATAATACGTATTGCACACATCTACATAGCAGCGCCCCTTTGAAAGATCAAGCCAATTAAGCGGTCTGATGTCACAGAGTTAATTCGTTTAAAACATCGCTTGAGTAATCCACGAGAGTGGAAATGCGATCAGCGTCCTTTTCATTTCTTCGCCCACTCGAACCTTCGAGAGAAAATGTCTCCCCAAGGAGAGGCCTGCCGTGGCTTCCTTTTATCCGTTCAGCCGTTACAATACGAATTATTGCCTCGATGACAGACGCTCTCTGCGGAAAAAGTCTTTTTTTATGTGCTTCTCTTGACTCAATCAGGGCATGAGTCGGATTTTTTTAGAGTGAAACAGACGTGCACAAATTCGGTCCACTGCTAACCGGCTGTAGCGTAGGTTGCTATGAATACACGGATGAGTAAAGTTAATCTTTTGGCAGACTGAAAATATGAAATATTTTATTTGCATCTTCCTTAATTTATGTATGACATAACTCATTGTGAAATTTTATTTTATTCGATAGGTTTAAGTTGGTTTTAAACTAAGAAAAATTCAGACAATATCAGGTTATCCGCTTTGAATTAATTTAGAATTAATAGTATATTGAAACCGATACGAATAAAAGGAGATATTGAGTCTCACACAAAATACAAGGGGCAAATGCCTAATGTAATGAATCGTGTTGTTTCGGATATTTTTCAAATTTATCGCATTTTTACGTAACAGTAAAAAGGATGTTTGAAAAGAATAAATAAAAAGGAAGCGCTTTCTATTTCCCTCACTATTATCATTGATCTAAAATACATTAATTTCTAAAAGGAAAAAAGTGGCGCCACCAAGTTACATCGTCTCTCTTCAACTATAGATCTATTAGATTCATCATTTGATATTTTTTGCGCGTCGAGTTTCCTCGCAACTGTCTCTTAAGAGATGACGCAGCTGGAGTGAGTCACAGTCCTTCTTGAGGTATTAAATATGCGCCCGGTTACGATGATAAATGAAAAGAGAGCATCGCTCGCTTTCTTTTTTTTGCTCGCGAAATGGAGGCGTATTTCTCGATAACTAGATTCTTCCGTGCGTAGAGGTTATTTTAAAGCGAGATATGAATCTGCTCTAATAGAATTCTACGGAAACCGAAGGCAGCCGTGAATTGAGCGGTCTGCTTCTATAAAAGTGGAAAATTGGCATCGTTTGTGTGCTTTAAATGCCCCTTCTGCGATTAAATCGATCGTGTCCTGCGGAGGAATAAATTTAACCAAAAACATCGCTTTCCCAAATACCCTTCGGCAGGGATGCGCAACCTTTCCGCTATTGACGGCCGCACTACAGACTTTTTACTTTAATAACGGCCGCACTACAGACTTTTTACTTTAATAACGGCCGCCAATAAGTCCAAGTACACTTAATAATTTTTTATAATTTATGTAAAAATTTATAGATTATACACTAAAACGAGTATGATGTATATGACAATATTCTATTAACTGGTCTACATATGTAAAATATATCTACGTAACGTCATATAGGACAAAAAACCGTTATAGCAATTGTTTCAGGAAGTCTTGGTCTTCGTTCGCGTTAAAGCCGAGCTAGCCGCTAGTAACGTGACTTCTAATCTACTCCTGGGTTTGAAAACACCCGGAGTAAGAGATAAGATAGATAGAGGTAAGATTCCGCAGCGTTGAGACCCCGTACTCGCTGGGGTCCAGAGACCCTACACCGGCACGGCCGCCACTACGTACACTTTAATATAGACGTCCACGGCCGCCAAAGTCCTTGCCCACGGCCGCATGCGGCCGTACGGCCGCAGGTTGCGCACAGCTGCCCTTCGGAATCGATTCTCTCCTCGAAATACGGATGAAAGCGGCCGATTAAGGTGTAAAAACAAAAGAGATCTTTTAATATCCGCAACGAACCAATCGCTTTAATGAAGTGCCCTTAAAGTGCCTCCGTGGAACCGGATGGCAGCTGCTAGTGGTATCAAACGACGGCGTGTGCTATGGAAATGTGGGAGCTCCCCCCCAATCCATCCACTCGTCGAGGCTTTTGTCTTCCCTAATTCTAATACTCTAGTCCCTTCATTCGGTCCCTACTAATAACCGTTGGGATGTCTCCCGACCGAACTAAAGCCCACCCTGTTTTTCTGTACTTCGTATCCAATTCTCTCCCTTTTTCCCCTTTTCTTACATTAAATTGCTCCGTCTTTATTTGCGATTCCTTATTTTTTCTTTCAACTCAGTGTTGCCTAGCTCTCTTTTTACAGCCTCTTTCATTTGATCTTACCTCTCTCAATAGCCTTAAAAAGTCCAATCTGCTTAATATTTTCTCTGTTGTTCTTCTGCTAATTGTCTCGCTTGACAATTTATTTTCCACTCGTATTTTTTACAATTAATTTAATGATGAACTCATTGCTTTGTCGAAACCCATTCTTACCATCTAAATCCCATAAGCCTCCTTTAGTGATCCCTTTATCTTCATTTCTTCTTTTCATTCGGAGTTTCTTCGTAACTCTTCATCATTTCTTACCTTCATCCCTTCGAACGTATACATTGCAGAACATATTTTCTGACCCCTTTCCCTCCACTTTCCCTCCACCCCCTCCACTGCAAATATGCGATAGCAGATCGATCCCGGGAGTGCAGAGAGCGCGGCATGTGTCCCACTTTTGCAGAGCGAAGTAGGGGAAGTGGGTTTTTGTGTGGTGGGGAGTTGGTTTGATGGCTGATTTTGGTCGACAGAAGGAAAACGCGTCTGTCAAATAGCCTCGGGGGCGTCCCTCTCCACGAGAGCTACCATTCAACCAGAATGGTGTCCCTCTTGGAATCCTCCTCCCGCGCCATCCCCTCCCTCGAGCCTACCTCTGCATTGTCCATCTGCAGCCTTATCGACACAACTCGACTGACCTATCCTCCGAAAAAGGAGGAGGGGCAGATATTTTTAGTCTCTCTACAAATGCTCTTTTGAGCTCCTCTAATTGTGAATAATAATTAATGAAACGGGGTTACATGCATTCGATCAGCTGTGCGGAAAATGTGGGTTGAATGTTTTAAACGTTTTTGCGGTCGTACGGAAATCTTTCTCGGTTTTATTTTTGGATTAAGCGCACCGCTTTATCGTGCTACCAGATGGGGTTTAGTGGATGGAGTATTAATTATGGAAGGATTTTAGTGTCGCAAATTGACATTCGATGTGGTTCCTTTTTCCAGATGAAAGAGAGTCCCAGAAGAGTGTCCGTGGCTGTAACTAAGTGGGTTAACTTTTCTACAGAGAGCTTTAGTATATTTTTATAGAGAGATCATAAGAGGTTATGGTTCCACCGAAAGTGTCCTTTCTCTAATCTGCCGAATATTCTTCCAAGATTCATTCATTCCAATATTATTTCTTTAAATGCACAAATTGAATGTCGATTTAATAACCAGACAAAGTAAACCTTCTGATATCCCTCACAGCAATATAATTTTATTATCATTTTAATTCGTTCTTCTTTACAAAGATTTATAATTACCACAAAATGTAATTTTAAGGAGATAAAATAACGAATGGTAGATTTTAACAAATCTTCCCCAAATTTAGTTCGAAATTCCTACCGTATTTTTTCGAAATTGTTTAGAATTCTTAAAATAAGTTTTCATGTATTATTTATGTCAAATATTTGTGAATTTTTTGGAGAGGAAACTTCAGTAAGATTTTTATAAGCGTATCAATATCAAACCAAATCACCCATTGGGCATTTTAATAAGCTTTGGTATGTGGCTCAATATTAAACAGAAAGGGAATATAAGTAATGCTACACTAATACAAAAGATCCCACGTTCCAAGAGATTTGAATTGAAATATGTTCAGTAATTTCTATTCGGTAGAAATAACAGTTTTTTCATGTGCAGTAGTAGTTTCAAGAAAAATATTTCTGTTCTATTGAGTCTTTATCTTGCATATAAAAAATTGAGTAAACCAAATGTATTGATAGCATAAAAGAATTTTGGCAAAACTTGATCTAAATGAGTCACTGATAAGCTAACATCATTTCAACCATTGCATTGAGGAGAATCATATTATTCCTGTGGGAATTTACTCCTCCCCTCTCTAAGGTTTTGAACATCCTTTATTACGGCAGAAGCAGTAATTGATCCCTTGAGAGTATTTCCCAGAAGGATTTATACACTTGTTTACTCATGTACCCCATCTCATCATATCGACCATAGAGATACATTTTTAGCCACTTCAGCGTCGGCAATAAAATAGTCGTCAATCAGCTTTGAAAGTATTCCCCTCCTTAAAGAAATGAAACTTGGAAAGAGAACTCGTCTATGGTTTGATTTCCCCAACTTTTTATGTTTGGATATCGTTGTTTCGATGGAATGGTATCTTCATCTCGGGGCTTTTGTCCAATAAAGAGAAGCTGCTACGTCGGAAACTCTTCAACTTCGGTCCAATCGGTTTTCACTCGAAAACTCATCTTTTTCCCCACTGTTCGCCATCGCTCTTATCATCGGCCTCTTCATTTCTTTCTTCGAACTCTTTTCAAGAATATGTTATTTTAAATGTTCGTTCATCATTATGATCCCTATATTCAATATAAAAATAAAATTCTAACTCTTGATGTGAGAGAACAAATCGTACGCTAGGAACTATTGAACTAAAGACTTTATGGAAGATTTAAAGGCGAAAGAATTACAATGTATTTATTTATAAGCAAAATGGCATATATTTATTTTATAGAATGATATGCTGCATATTTTAATCGGATAGTAATTTTTCATGTGTATTTTTTGATCTTTTGGCTTAAATTATGAAACAAATAATTATATAACTATACATTTACAAATTTACAAAATATTTTTTCAGGAGCTCTAAACCAAACATATAATTTTATTCTGAATCGCTTCAGGCGTTATATTTTTTTTCTACTCATACTTTTTATCATCCCTTTCATAATTATTCATTCATTTCTTGTGCATGGGTCCCGTCTATACATTTCGGAAGTATGCATCTGAATTTGCGATTTTCTCTCGAAATCTTTAGATTCTTCTTTCCAATCCTCTCAATTTTAATCTTTTTTGATCCATTTCCTCTATCTCCCATTCTCCTTTATCACCAACCATTTTTATTATCTTCCTTCCTCATTCCCCAACAAAGATCCGAAACTTCGATTGATTGCAAGCCCTTTGATAGAAACTGGGCTTAAACTCTCGAACTTGGTGAGTCAGCGTTGGAATAAAGAAGAGGGATTGGAGCTCAAACTCCACTGTCCATCCTGAACCTTCCCCAACTTCGCCGATGTCCCGTGGGCTTTCTCGAGAGTGGACTGTAATCACGGGTTTCTCGCCTTCCTCCTATACATTGGCCCTCTGCTTTGAATTCCCCTTTGACCCCAATGCTACGTCCCGTGGCTGCTTTTCAGTTCTTTCGTTTGCTCTCTCAAAAGGTTGTTTGTGAGGGAATTTCAAGTTCAAGACCGCAAAAAGAAGCTTAATCTTTGTGATTCATCAAAGAGAGAGGAAAAATAATTTGAAAGATTTTGAGAAGCCTGTACCAAGGGCTTTTCTTTAAATTTTCGCGTTTTTATGGGGATATAGTCTCTAGCAGTTACAAGTTGTGAAAAACTAAAGAAAGAATCCACTGCTAACTTTATGGGAAAAAATGCTTGAGTTATCATTGAGAAGTATTTTATAATAGTCAAAGTGCTCTCTAGAAATTTCTTTTATTATTTTTCTCGATTATTCGAAATATTCAATAGAAGTCTGTCTAAAATTTAAAATATACGATAATTTTAGGCAATGGATTTACCAATTAGACCAAGCATTAATACAAGAAAATCCCTTACTTGCATTACTTTGGATGACAACCTCTACTTACCTAAAAAAAGTTCTGTCCGTCAATTATCTTAGAACGTCATGAAATTATTTTTTCAAAACCATGTTAATTGTACGATTATTTCCGACATCATTGCGGAGGTTGTATTGCAGCGACTTGGTTATCTAAAGTGGTCCGTGGCTAAAAGCAATGGAGAAGGGATGCATTAGAGAGGTTCCTAATGGCATGAATCGGCTGCTAGATAGCATCACTTACTCAGGGAATATTAATACGGAGTGTTGCCACCACTTATGGTCTCCTCGCAGAATCAAGTCCCGCATAACATTCTACTCCATAACAATTATAATAAATCGTCGTCACCCATTTTTGGTTTCTAAATCGCTTATCCCCAACTATGCGCAAACAAGAAATTGTAGAATCGGCTGAAGAAGTCCATTACGGGATCTCCCTTTCGTTGCTATCCCTCTCACTGCATCTTATGAATTTTAAAGGCTGAGAATGATGCATTTAACTGCTTTGCCCTTTCATATAATGAGGAGGAATCGTGAACTTAGGCCGAATCTCTTGAATTCTCTGACGTGGATAGTTGACTTTAGAGTTATAAAAGCTTTAAGAGATTTTCTGGGCGCCATTCCTTCATTCGTTTATTATGAAGGGTTAAATGACCCGACTTTTAAATGTTGAGTGTTTATTTCAAGAAGAATGAAATTTGGATCTGAAATTACTTTCCACTGTTTATAAACTTGTATCTTAAATTTCTCGCTTGCCCTAAGAACCCTACGGGTAGTGTTACGGGTATATGTTATGCGAATACCGACAAAATCTTGTAATTAATTTTTGCTTAACTCTAAGCATAGCCTCGAGCTAAAATATCATGCTACATGCCTTGCAGAATATTAACAATCTCATAAATTCTCGATTTTATTTTAAGTTTCATTATATTCATCCAATTATTTTATTTAATGAGACGGAAGAGATATTAATTTACAAAATATTTTTATCAAAATTCTCGACAAAATTTACGTTCTTTGAAAAATGTCCTAGTTTGATGTCAAGCCGTTGATGTGTATTGATTAGCTCAGCGAATGAAATTGTAATGGAAGTGCATTTCTTCATAGAATTTTTAATTCAACTGACGATTAAGATGTTCTAAACAGTATCTCCGTAACGAAATAGTATTACGCAAGATGGGTTCAGATGTCCTTTGATGCGAAGTTTCGATTCCAGCTCGCAATCCAAGATTGGATTACCGACTGAACACAAACAAGGGGTGCCGACAAAAACTTCAAAACGTATTCTTGACACGCGCGTGTCCACCGGCGTCGAGTTGCTGATGACAGCGTCCCTTCCGTCCTTTTACAACAAGAATCGGTTTAAAAAATGAATTCCATGGCCCCTGTGAGTAAGGCAACCCGCAATACTCTCGCGCAGATAAAATGCCTAAGGCGCAGGGGTTCTGAAAAAAAGCGTCCCCTTCATTACGGTACGGATGAACGGACGGTTTAAATCCTCGCTAATTGGCTATTTCCTACACAGAAAAATGGGTTGGTAACCGTAGATGCCGTTCCCCCTCCTATGCCTACGATTTCGCGTTTGTTTGATGTTGCCAGGCAGCGACTTGGAAAGGAAAAAGATCCTTTCGTTCCCATTGTCACGAAGGGTAATTGGCAATGTGTACTGACGCGTGCTTCTTAATAAAATGAACCGATTTGCGGCACAGGGACGAATACCGATTGGCTGTTTGATGTGGTTGTTTTTATAGCGACGTGGGTGTCAATTCGATATTACCGAGAATAAATCCATATTTACAAAATCCCCTTTGTTCACTTGGAGTTCGATGCTTTCGACGGAGTGAGAGAATAAATATACTTTTATTTGCTTCAAACGTTCTTTTTTATGATGTCGCTTTCATTGGTGATGTCCACGGCCAGATGCTTCAGTGACAGCACATTGAATACTCTACTTTCTCTAACTGTGAGTAAATTCGGCTGAACGTTATTCATAAATTGCATCCTTACAAACTGGAATCTATATCTTGTTCGTGCGTAAATACATGAAATCCGCTTCAAAAATAAATTTTTAATTGTCATCAATAATCTTATTTAAGATGATAAAAGTTAATTATGAACTCAACCGTGGCTATATAGCCCATTTCAGAATTTCTCGAATATTCGCCGTCTCCAATTTGCGATCAAACACTTTTTTATAATGACTTTTTCTTCTGCCCTTCTTTGAATCATAAAAACCTTACTTTTATCTTCTTTGAGGCTTTGATCGATCTTATGTCTTTTTCCTTTTAAATTCAAATTTTCAATTAAAATCATAAGAAATTATTCGAGTTATTTGTTTTTTATCTGAATTCATCATCATCATTACTACCATAAATAACGGGAATTGTGGTTGATGAGATATCTATTATAGTTGGCGCAATAAATGATGGACATAAAGACTCCTCCAACTGTAAAATGAAACGCCTCATTTTGTCGCAGACTTTATATTATAATTTTTTCTCGCCTTTTTTAATGACAATGCCGTAATTTTCATTGAATGTATGCAATTTAAAGGCGAAAACGATTAACGAAAATTTATCATTCAATGAGTGATAATTGCGATACAATGAGTTACAGAATAACCGTAACAAGAGTAACTAATATGAAATCTATAGGATTGCGCAGAACTGATCACATTTAATGCTATTATAATAATCGTTAAAAAATGTTAGAATCCTTACTCTTTCCGCTCAAACTAAGCTTTAAGAAAACAATCCCTGGCAAACAATAGTATTCTCATGACAGATATTTAAAGCGGCTTAAATCTCCGAAGGTGGGAATTGAAAGAAAAGACGTTAATGGGGAAAATCCCTTTGCAGCAATAACCTTTTATTAAAATCTTATACTCTGCATATTCGAGTCCTGATGTGTCCTTTGTCAACAAAACTATTCTTCTAATTTTGCTACCGGTAGGTAAACCGATTCACAGTACCATAAAACAAGCAACCACATATGAAATCGGAGATACGATTATCACCCTATATTCCCCTATGGTTCCCCCTTTCCCTTATGAAACAACCCGAGACAAGATCAAATTACGTTAAACGCAATAGGCTCTCACAAATTTAATTCTTCACTGCGAGAATTAAACGGGAGATCGGTAGGGAGTGAGCTAAACGTATTATCATCAATTATTTCGATAAGGAATTCGTTTACCTCATCTAACGGGACGTTGTCTCGGAAACACGCCGCCTTAATTATCGCGCGCATTTAAGTGAACGACGAGGATTTCGCCATAAAACGCCCGTTATTGTCATTTCTAAACATACCCTCTCCATATTTCTCACCCCTCTTCGTAACATAAATTAACTTGGAGGAATTGTTGGTGCCATTGCGAGATAGCGGCACAATTAAGCTCAACACCCGCCCCTCGCTAAAGGGGCCACATGCGCACTTTGCAAACCCTTTTCCACCCATCGCAACCAAATCTCTCACGGTCACTATGATGTATCACATCATTAGATCCTAGGAGGAGCATATAGGGGGGGAGGGGTGTGAAGGCAGGTTGCGTGCTCCATCCACCCCGGCGCCTCTCGATCGATCCAGTTCGAACCTCCTTCGATGGAAGGCTGCCAGTGTTTTTCCTTCGCCTCTTTAAGCCACCTCGCTCCAAATTCTCGAGAATAGTTCTCCGATTCTCTTTTTTTCTCATCGGTGGTTTTACCCATAACTCCCCTCCCAAATCCGTTCCTCTCTTCGGGGAGAATTCATTCCAACACATCCCTCATTCTCTGGAGTCCTTTTCCATCCAACTCTCTTAGAAAATCTCCCCTATCTTACAGGTCGTCACGCTCTCCTTTTTATTTTCTTATCTCTCTCTCAGTCTCAATGCGTCGGCCGGATTACCTTTTATGCCTTTCGGTGCCTCTGGCCACACACTCACTCCTATTTTGTTCCCCCATCCATATGTATGCCTTCCATTCGAACAGCTATTGCTTTTTGTTTCCATCTTCATCACGTTCTCATTGCACCTCCCGGCCTTTTTTCATTTTCTCCTCCGGACTTCCTTTCCTTGATTTGTCCATCCGCTTTGCTCTTTTCACCTCTTTTTGGGCCCCCTTTTTTCCGCCCACTATTCCCACCCCGCCCTGCCTGGCGCCGTTTCTCTTTGTCGCCCCCCCTCTCATATCCCCCTCCCCACCCCTATCGTAGTTTTATCTCCCCCTCCCCTTTCGTGGGGGTGGAATCCCTCCAAAGGGTCGATTATATGCTCTCCCTCATCCCTCTAAATCTACTCCTCACCCTTTATCCACTCTCCACCCCCTCATAAAAGGCGCCACCCGTCCCGACGACCCTTCCGCTTATTTTTTCGTACTTCTTTTTTTTTCGCAAACACCGTACCGACTTCCTCTACCGCCCCTCGTCACGTAATTTCCGAAATATAGTATCCGGAGGATTTACCAGTCGGCCCATGACGTAATAATACGCCGTCGATATGGTAACAGGAAGGGGGTTAATCGAAGGGGAGGAATGCACTTCATTGCGGCGGTGCGAGTCAAAAGACTGAAACCTAAAGAGGACTCCCAACCCTCTCCGCACATACTCTCCCCGCCCTTTTAGTACGCTTGGGGGTGTTCTCTAACCCTAGAGAATGAATTAAGTATTCCGGTCCCGAACCGCATTCCCTCTTCGCCGTCCTCTGCATTCTGAAACGGGTCTCGCGCCCTCGCTTTGCCATCCGAGGCGCCCACACTTCCTTCCCACTCTTTTCCCCTCTCGTTATCTCTTAATTTGCGTTCTCTCAAAGCCGACCACCTCCCCCCGAATCGGCCCTTTGCCCTCCCGAGAGATTTGGGATTGCGTATTCCGGGTGTGTTCTATTTCTTCGGGATCTCTTCCCCTAGCGACAGGAGGTCTCCTATTGAAGGAGAATCACTTGGGGTGGGGATGAAGTTACAAAGGCGAGAGGATGGGGTGGATGGGGACCTCATTCGGGACTAAGATGAGGCTTGTATCACAATACTGACATCTCTCTACATTTAGGTAGTTGTTGTTTCTACCGGAAAATGGCTTTAAACAGCGAGAGAAAGAAAAGGGATTGTAAAAGTAAATAACGTTGAGAAAACTTTCGGGGTTTTTTTCAGTTGTTTTCTTCAAGATAGACCTTTGAGACATTTCTAACCAACAATAAAGTAAATGGAAAAGAAACATCTATTTTTACTTCACGTTACTCTTTCCTCTCAGTTTATGTATCCGTGATATAATTCTGATTGATTCTTCGAAAGCATATTTTGCCAACATCCACGATTATCGCTCATTATATTATTTGCGTATAAATAAAAATTTGTTCAAATTCGTTTTTACTCAAATAATTAGTGTTGTCAATAACTTTTGAATCGATGCGGTTTTATGAATGTGGTAGTAATTCTCGAAGAATTTAAATGAGGAAAAAAATACTTGGTGATGAATAAACCATACAAAATCGCTCCTATACAAATGAAAGGAAATATCGACTGACTACGACGCGTTAATGGGAGCCTTTTTTGGTGAGAATCATATCCGTATCAGTATAGTATAGCTTTAAAATGGGGTATTTTCTCTTTTCGACCCTTTAGAAAAAAGCCACACCAATTGAGGGATGTCTGTGAGGGATAAATGACCAACGAGTAAGGAAGATCCAAGTGGAAAATTCTGAGTCCATTCTTAGAGATTCCAGTGGTTGATTAGGGTAATGGAGAGAAGAATGCTATCAACGCGGGGATCTCTCCCGGAATTGCCCGTCTGCGGTGGCGGTCTTCTTCTCCGCCGTTTGCTCTTTTACTTGCGGTTTGCGGCCGAAGTCCTTTCTGGTGGTGGCCAACAACTGAAGGCATTGATCTCCTTTACGTTCTCCCGTACTAAATGTGCATACTTTGCCACTTTGAAAATACTTTCGGTTTAGTTAGTTCAGTTGAGGTTATATGTTTCAACTGGAGCACAGAAAATTAAAGTGATATAAGTGATACGATGTAAGAATTTAAATTTACGTAAATTTAAGTTTATATTTCTCTTTCGCTAAAGCTAACAATCGTTTAATGTAAGGGAATTGATAGTGGTTGCCTTAAATATTTCCAGAGGATGATAAATCTACTAGTAATACACTAGCAAAAACTTTTGTCTTATAGAAAAGTTAATGAGAGAAATATATATGCCTTTTCAGGAATAAAGCAAGCAATTTAATTTATACTTACAAAAATAAACCAGAAGATACAACTGTTCATAATTAATCATCTGTTGCTGATGGATTTATATCCAACTAATCTGGTTGTACTCATTAGAATATAATCGTGTTCATTTTCAACCATAGACTATTACCAGGATATTACTTTCCGTACGAACAGACCAATATTAAGTACAGAAATCAAATTTACGACCGCATCAAACTACCCTTGTTCAATCATCAAGTTTCCAATAGAATTTTAGGTTATGAATTTTAAACATTAGCCTTAAGATGGTGCATCATTCTCAAAATAATCCATTTACTTCATATTTTATTTTAGTCATATCTCTCCTATTTAAACTAAAAGGTATTTTTAATAACGTTAGTGTCTCAGACGCGTATTTTTACATTTTGAACGCTTATCCATAAAAAAAGAAACCCTATGAAACCCAAAAACGCTCGTAGCTTTGCGAGCAAGGTTTCAAACTATCCATCTGCGATATGAGAGACAAAGAGAGCGATATTGTGGAGGTACAAATGGACGAGCGCTCTCTCGAGGCTGAGATTCGCACCCACCGCAAATTGCACATTTTTCCGACTCGTGTCACTTCGGCTCTCTCCTCATAACGCCTTCGCCGAGTGTCATGTCCAATGGCCGAGGGAGTTTTATGGGAAGTGACCTCTGTCCATCCTCAAGAAGGACCTTTGACTCCTCTTCCTCTTTCGGATGCCCCTCTCTTCCGTTACATTTTGACCGCTGCAAAAACTAAATGAGGCACCAAGTGCACGTAGAAGCCCTCCCTTACTCATTAGATAAGTGGTGAAAAGAAGACAATGGAACTTTTTGAATATTCAGTATTTATTACATTATTATATAGTGTTTTCTGATAGTTTAGCGCTGTATGTGTATAGAACTATGTGTTGATGCAAAAACGTTTATATGAGAAATAATCCCTTGATTTTCTTTTATAAAACGCCTACAATCTCATTAAAAATTGACATTTAAAATCTGAACCTTTAATTCATTAGCTTCCAGAAACGTTCCGTTGATTTTCGCCCTGTATACTTGTTTTGCTTTCATCTTTTCCAATTATAGCGTGTTAGTTTATCCCTCTAAATTTGGCACCTTTTAATAATTTATCATCTCTTCCATATTTATTTACCGTTAATTATGACCGAGATTATTATTGAATAAAAGGGAATCAACTTCCGTCTTTCCTCACCATTTCGGTGTCGTTTGTTTTCCTCTTTTTACATTTTCCTGTTTTCTTTCTCATTTTTCCCTTTCCTCTTCATTCTTTGCTGTCGACGCCACCCTAGAATGCGATCCCCCCTCCGGAGAATATTCTGCCCTCACGTTCCACCCTAATTTCATCCTTTCTTCCTGCTGCCCTATCTCATTTCCTTTTTTCATCTACGCTCTTTTCCCTTCGAGCATCATCTCTGTTTCCTTTCTCTTCCATTATCTACCCCTATGGATCTGTGTCCTGCAACCCCATTTCCTCCCACTATCTCTCCCTCATCTTTATTATCAGCGTAAACACCTTGTTTGTCCTCCCAAATCTCGTCGCACAAATGTCAAACGAGAACTTTTTCCATTTAAAGTCCTCGACGTAGTGGCGTGATATTTGAAATTTTAATATTTTTCCTTACTCCGTCAATATTATTTTTTTAATTAATCAACGCATGTTTTTTCCATTTTTTCTTTTTAATAATGTGATTCTCTCTCTTCCATACAGGTATGTATCTGAAGTTGAGCTGTGGTCACTTCTACTCAACGTTATAATGCCGCTAAACCTTTGATGTGTCCTGTGTCAGGATCCATTACAGTGCGAACGGATCGATTTATAACGTGTATTGCGTTATTTTTAAAAAGTTAAAAACGTGTTCAAGAGGTATGTATGAAAAATCGCTGTAGGCGGCGTTGAAATTTGTGAGGATAACATTCCAAGAATTGAATAGGCCGTATTTGTACATGTTGTGTATGTGTAAACGTCTCGGCTACTTAATTTTAAAAATATCGTAACGCAACATTGAAATTAATATTATTAACCTATCTAACTTTGAATAGAAGAGAGCAATTAGGTTTATATACATTTATTTTAGATTCGATCATCATAATCCATTATCTTCGCAATATACAAGACGTGATAATGACGAACAACTCTCTCCACTGCAAGCAAATTTCTCGTATTTCTAAATTCTATATGATGATGCTTCATTGAAAGAAATTTTTAGGCGGCAGACAATCGATATATAATGAACGAATTCGTCATTGATTATCAGGATAATGATTTAATTAAGATAAGAGGACTGATCGAGGAAGATAGTAACATATTAGTCTTCCAAGTAGTAAAGGTATATCGGCTGTTTGTCCACTCTCTATCCATTTATGTGGTGAAACATGAACCCTTACACGGGAGAGGATTTAAAAGTCTCAGTGTCTCCTTAACGAATCCTTTTGTCTGTCTCTTCGCCCACATTTCCTTCCGAACTTCTCCTTCTATCTCCCATTCCACCCATGTGACTGTTCGCAAATGGATTCTGTCGGATATCGTCGTAGTAGGAAGATCGGTGATCGATCCTTTGCGTGGGAGACACGGGGTTAGAAAAGAAGGATGATGCGTTTGGAGGAAGAATCGTATTGGGGCGAAGAATTCGGTTGGAAGGAGGTTTATTTCTTTTTTTAATGCGAGGTCTCCTTCTGTTATTTTTTTGAATACAGAAATTTCCCCGGGCCTTTCTAAAATGAAAAGAAAGGAGACGATGTTCAATTGGATGACATTTCACCGTCGAAACCATTAACGGCACGGAGTTCTTTTTTGGAAATATTTTATAGAATGAGGTCCGTGGCACGTGACCGAAAGCGCAAAGCGAGAGGACGATTCTAGTTTCGGTTAATTGCTGAAGAAGAAATATCACCCCGAGAAAATAAATGATTTTGGAAGAGTATTTCCCCCGAATTCAGCGACGCTCAGGCGATAAATTTCATCCCGAGTGATACCTATTTTTTGGAAAGACGAACGAGTCTCCATTTCCTAGGGTTGGATAACTTTTGCCCATTTTACTTTCCCCGCAACGAGAGATTGAAATATGGCCATTTTTGGGTCTTATTTTTTATTCATCAGAGAAAACGATAGCATTTGGTAATTTAGAGAGGGTGATGAATGGCCGAAGGGGAGATGAAAGATAAGGTGGATGGATATGTTTTGATTTCGAAGCACACGGATGGAAAGAGAAAGTGATGATACGAGGAAACCAAGGTATTGGAATTGTGTATTCGTGTATTATGTGGAGATACGGGGTGAGCGAATGATATCAATTTTTCTCGCTTACGTCATCGAATGTTTGAGGTCGTAACTTCTCCACTTTCTTCAGGAACATGCATAGACAATCGAGGTGATATGTTAATTCTCGCAAAGATAGCATAAACTTTTATCCCTTGTTGATGGGAACATATTATGGAGTCCAATTATATATTTACTGCAAGTCACACATATTTACATACTTCGTCATCATAAAATAATTTAAATCATCTTTCATTTATATATAGTATATGACACTGCATATTTAGCCTTATGTTCAGTTGTCAGTGTAAAATATACATGCAACAATACATAAACCGATGTATATTATATATTCTTCTTATATAACCTTCTCTTCCTAACATCTTCTCTAACAGGATTTACGGGTCGAATTAATCGGTATTTATTACATGTATGATGCTGCTTTAAGGTTCTATGAAAACTAAAATATATAAACGATGTTCATTTCGAATGTAGAAAATGTGTCATTAGCATTTATTGTCAAAAAACCAAGATTTAATGCATATATATAAAATTTGAGCTAATTATGTAGCAGAATTATGGGATATGCAATTTCTTTTCAAAATTTTGCAATTATATTTCAAAATGTAACATAAGAAATATTTATCTCTCTAATGTGCAGCTGGAGACGTTTTTTCGAGGAACTTAGTTACGTTGAATTTGGAGAAAAAAGGAAATATTATTCTTAATTATCTATTCTTGTTTGAGGTTTAATAATGAGTTTTTTTCTAAAAACTCAAATATTTTGAACATTTATCGATGCGAAAGAGAAATTTAAGTTATTTCGACTAAGAAGATCTTACGAGAAAATTGAATTAAATCCCTCAAGATTATCGAGGACGTCATAGGCTTAGGGGCGCGTTATGTTAAAACACCTTCGGAATGCTAAGACGAAAATGGGATCTTCTCGGTCTCATTCTTTTGGCGGAAACTTATACAACTGTAATCCCTGAAAAAATATATTTTTTAACGTAGAAAGCGACAGATGTTGGGAACGAGTCTTTTCCAAGGCGTCGACGAGTTTGATGGCATCGCATATTGAGAAATCCGACAGATGCGTATCGTGGATTGTAAAGGGGACTCGTTTTTATGGAAGAATTTTCGGACGCGGGGATAAGTGGTACACGGGGGTCGTTCTCATTTTTAGATTCCCAAGATCAAAGAAAAGATCGGATGCGTGAAAGTTGGATGCCCATAAAGCGGAATTCATAGAGACTATGAAATCGGTTACTGCGGATTGCAATATGATGTGGGTTAAGGATATTTAGAACTCCAGTAAGTACAATTTTCTAGAGCTTTAAAGTTCTTTTTTGGCTGCAACTGCAGTGCAACAAATAAAGTTAAATTATTTTACGTTAACTCTTAAATTGTGAGTTAAATCTTTGTTAAGATAAAACTATTTATGAACTCGATTCGGCGGAATGTTCCGCTGTTTCCGTTAAAAGACTTCAACTCCTTCGTCCATAAATCGATTTAAGCGATCCTAAAATTTTATAGATAGCGATCGTTTCTTATTTCTTAGTTTCAAAATTTAGCGCTTTTCGTAGAATCAATAGCTTTCCTCGTAGTGAACATTTTATGAATTTGCCCATAGTCTGAAGCGATCACTTCGAGGTACTAAGCCAACGGAACGACCAGAAATAAAAGTTAACGGCCTTTGTAAAACAAATAATCCCCGTCGCTCTCTTAGAGTAAGAATCTGGAGTAAACACAATAAAGTGGTAGTGAAGTAGTTACCATTATGAGTGACATCGTTGCACCAGAAACGGGTTGGAAAAGAATTCCACAATATTTGATCCTCTTACGTTGCGCTTTCTTTAGTCAACTTCAAACACTATCGATTAAAAGAAGGGAAATATGACGAAAGCTTCAACGAGAAGAATCTTATGAAGAAGAATTTCTTTCGGAATAGCGAATAATTGACAGTCTTCTGGAAAAGTGGAGTCTCTTGGAATCATTCCTGTCGTTTGAAGAGGAAAGAGTCGGCGCACAATGAAAGTGAGACAATGAGATTGGAACTGCGAATGGCTGCAAATGTGAGAAGCTATCGATCATCAAAGGTTATATTATTCGTGTTGGGGCGATGTTTTCTACCTTTCTTAAGAATCATTTACTGTTATAAATTTTATGGTAACTGCTGTCTAGGATTATGGCACCAAAAAGATTTTCATGAACTGGGTCTGTGTTTGATCCCTCAATAAAGCGCCTCTTCTGAGTGTAAAGAGTATTTACGTCGTTTCTCAGTTTGTACCTATGTACGACGCAGGAATGAGAAACTTTATGATAACGTTAACTCGATACGATCTTTTGATGACGATTGTAAAATAATAATAGAATAAATCTTTAATGAGGGGAAATTTTTGTAAAACTAACATAACATGAATTTGTGGATTCATCATTTGTGTGTCCATCTAGAAACTGACAGGTTGACTAAACCACTTTTCCTTTCATTTATTCCTTTAAATTTATTTGCTAATATAGATAGATTTGCTTGTAATGAAATATTGTTTACACACTTCCGTCACCGGATGTATTCTTGATAAGTGTCTAAAAAGTTTCGAGAGATCTCAGTAATATAAATGTTGAGAGCGAGATAATTTCTAAAATTAAAAAATGTAAGTAATATAATCTAAGCTGTACAATTTATAAGTATTAAAAATAATATATTTTGATTCATCGATAAATAAAAATAAAATTTTTTACGAAACAGACTATATATTTACATTACTAAAGATACAATTATATGGACATAATTCAGGATTTTTTTATATTCCAATCCACGAAATCACAACGTTCCTCTTTTGTAGTTTACAGCTCATTTCCTCTGTGTTTCCATGCCAACGCTTGGGTCAATATATTCCGTGCACTTTTGCTGCATCGGCCAACAGGCGCCAACGCTCGAGAAAATCCGCATTCCCTTATTTTCGAAAAAATGCACGAAATTGAGAGCATGCAGAAGAGAATAAACGAAAAAGTTGAATTTTATGCGTGTAACGCCTAGTAATAAGATGAAGGAGCTCACCCAAAGGAACTCCATAAGGGGCATATTTTTCTCTGCAAGTAATCCCATCCTAAATCCGCGGCAGCGTTCTTTCGCCGCTATTCAATTTGTATAACTCATCGAGAGGGTGTCAAATAAAGCTTTGGTGGAATCGATCGCAGCGAACCCTTTCTCCTTTTCCTCTACTTTCTCACCCTATTTCCTCTTAGTCTTTCCTGTTTGTTCGCCATCTCATTCGGAATTCCTTTCTTCACTGCATTGCTTTGCTGTTCCGGTTCCTCCCTTCCTCCTGAGATATCACTCAAAAGATATCGCACTCCATCCATTTCTATACTTCCTCCTCATACTTGAGCATGTTCGTTCACATAATTACGTTTCGCTGAGTTGCACACATGCTTCTTGATAAATGGAAATTATATTTTGTGGCAGTGATATACTATTTATTAAATTCTTTAAGAGTTATCTAAATAAATCATACACATCCACTGATACGACCAGGGTTTCGTAGCGTTAATTCGTCATCAGATCTTTATTATTAATCGACTTAAATTGAGTCTTATTTTATTAATGATCTTTTGAGAAAAATTCCATTAAGAATATGTTACTTCAAATAAATTCATATTACTTGCCTATTTCCATTTCATATACCTCGCATATTTAAATATTATGTATTTCCTTTTCTCATTTCATATTTATAGTACATTTTCCTTCACTTAATCTGTATAAAGATCTTATGTAATGTACTTTACCGTACATTTTACTATTTAGAAGACGTTGAGACAGGTTTCCTCTTCCTTTAATGTAAATTGTGACCTTTAAATCTCTATCGCCTAAGTATTCTAATATCTACTGCTCACTATTTTGTATTATATATATTCCTTCCTGCAAAATGAAAAATTCCGATCTGTCGTTATTGTGTAGGCATTCCTTCTGTCTCTCTAAACTCGACTAGATTTTTTCATCTCCTTGGTTTATCTATTCTCGGCGTTTTCCATCCTTTATTCACAAATGTCTTTTATTAAATCAATTTTCTTTCTTCAATCTCACATCTTCCTTCCTTCTCATACTCTTCTCTTTAAATATTCTAATCTCCTTCTATTCTCCAGCTATACTCCGTGCAATTATTATTAGTGTCTTCGCAATGAGCATTACCACGGTTAAAAATGATGCATCTAGTAAATTTCAAGGATTTGTTTTCACTCGTTTTGAGGATTTGGGGGAGAATATTAGTTTCTGTACGACTTTTTGTTACAATTTAATTCCTAGTAAATTTACCTGTTTCGTTTTAATGTACGAAAAATTTCGTATATTCTCCAGTTAAAACGGTATCACATAAGAATGGAGCCATTTAATTGTATTTAAAGTAAATTTTTACGTATGTGTCATAAAACTAGTTAATATAGTGTTTTCATACCGATATAACTCCATGTAAAATGTCGGTTAACGATTCAATAGCTGGCGAGCATAAATTTACATGAATATCCGGGGTTGTTTATATCTTCACCTTCTTGAATGCCCAAGCACACAGTATATTTTCGTAGAGAGTATATAATGCATTCTGAATACACAGAATATCATCTGCCATTTACATACCCTTCATCCTTTCACTTGTGCCTCTTTCACCTTTCTCTCCGTCACGGAGGAATCCAAACAGCTCGGAGGGAATGTCGTCCCTTTTATTGGTATTTCGCACGGACTTGAAGAGCAGAAGGAGTTGCTCGTTTCTCTCGTCGCCGCATGAGCACGCCACGGAGCTGCGTGATTTTCAGGAATATCCTCTTTATTTTTACTGCTCTCGTCTGGATCCTCGGGGTTCCAAATCACCGACGAATATTTTCTGGCGATCCGCTCTCATTTCAGCCGGAGTTGGTATTCAGAAGAGTTTTACGATCGTCTGAATTCATTTTCACGTATTCCAAACAGTAAGACTGAACCGCAGTTTTAGTGCTCTCTATGATAGCATTCTACTTTCCAACGTTTTATCTCACCTTTTGTTGGAACATACAGCGAATGAAATCACAATAGAAGGTTAAGTTGGATGCTTAGAATTACGCGTGCGTTTCAGTGGAAAACGGGTTTTGCTGTTTGAGGAGGCTGTTCCACACTCACTCACCGGCTATGAACTACGTTTATTTCAATTCCATCCCTTAAATTGACGCCTTGACCATTTACGTTAATAAATGATCCGACGAAAGCTCTCTTCGTAATGAAAGTGTTATCCGTGGATCAATATTTGACGTTTCATATTAGCTGTCACATTGACCATCGACTCCGCGACAATCCCTTTGCTGCTTCATCAACATTCTTTTTCCTGTCCATCCCATGCCATCCATTTCGTTCACATAATTTATTACGGCAAAGGGCTTAGTAAAAACTTACGTATAAGAATAATCGAATCGAAAGTAAATGCTGAATTCATTTATAGTCATAGTTTAAAAATTTTCCCTAAATTTCCACGGAAAAATGCATATAATTATATCTTTTTAAAAATATGTCTTTAGAAAGACATTTATGATACTAAATGAGGTCCACCTCCACGGAATTTATTCATATTTGCCTCGCAGACAATGATGGACTACTTTTCTTCATTTCCGGAGTAGAGATCTCCTTCCGTAACCTTTTGGCGCTTAAATACCTCGCCTGTAGCATCTGAGATGCGGTTCAGTCCTTTTTGCAAAAAAAGAACGTCTTAATAGCAAAGGTGGAGTCACGCTCTGCATGCGCACGTGTATGCGAACCTTGGTGTCTTGGCAAGATTAAAGGAAGCCAGAAGCTCACGAGAATGGGGATTCTTTTGAAAGCCTCGTTTCTGGATTTCTCTAGTGGTATCCTCCCGAAGGCCATATCCTAAAGGAGACGGCGTCATTTTTTGCTTGTCATGCGGTTTTTCGCGGTCGCAAATGAAAAGGGAAACAAAGCGGATAAGAGTATTTTGAGAAGAATTTTCCGTTTCACATCGTCCGCCCTTCGTGAGGGCGTGACGTTCTCCTAAGAATGCGCTTTTGACGACAGAATTCATCTAGAGTGTCTGATGTTTGTGGGCGAAGTTTAAACGGGAATGTGTCTCCACACTGCGTGGATTTTGAAAAAGACGTGAGATATTTTTGGTATGTTGAATTTTATTATGAGAAGTTTTCCTTTGAATAAAATAATAGAAAGAGTTCCTCAGACTAACTTGTAAAATCTCTAGAGAATATTCATCTATATTTTTGAGGCATTAATATGCTATCTGGTATCTTTTAAAAGGAGGAATAGAGTACTAAGTTATTAAACATTATCGGACTAAATATAAAATAGAGGCTGAAATATAATTTTCTTTAAATGAAATATTATCCTATAAAATTCTTTTCTGTTGCGGAGAAAATTATTGCATAATGTAGAACTAAATTCTTTTATAAGTAGAGATACTGTTTATACTGTATGCTCCTACAGGTTGATATATTTTTAATTTAAAATATGTTAAAACATCCATCTAATTCCTGTTTGATTTCAGAGGAAATTTATTTGATGTTATTTAAGGAAAATAAAATACAAGTGGACTCCTTGTACATTACATATTCGTTTTCTTAAGCGTTTTTCAGTTTTTGAGGAGTTTATATTTATTTTGAACATGCTAGAGATTATTCTTGATCCCAATCGGATATGCTTTTCCTATAATTACTGACCTCCAATTCCATTTCAGTTTTCTGGTCGCATATTCCTTCAATAAACAACCCTTAATGAAAATTCTAATGTCCTTCCACTTTCAAATATTTTACGTTCTTGCTCGCATCGGCTGTAGATTGTTTTGTGGGGGAAGACCCCCTTGGGTGCGGTCTCACGTGATAAAATACTTCTCGAAATGAAAAATCGCCTCCGAGAGAACACCATGCGGAGAACGGCTTCTCTCGCACCTTGCGTCTGAAAACGCTTCTGTAAGGGGACCCTTACACATTCTGGCACCCTCTTTCCGTCTTCGCTAATATCTCTGCTTGACTCTCCGCCCAATCAACTCGCATTCCCTCCCTAACGGTGCAACTTAGGAACGTAATTCGGGTTTCTTCATTCCCGCGGGGGACGTTAACGCCGCTTGGGGAAAAAGCTGTGAGAAGTACGGCTTTCTGCGAGTTGAAAGATCGCCTTTTGGCCAACAGAAGGGGCCGCGATGGAAAGGGAGATACGGCGCCGCAAACACAATGAGCCTCGAAATCGTTACCTGAGATTTGTTGGAGCATTCACCATGGAAACTTGGCCATTGTTGGTGGTCCGGGGAACTTATGCCCCTCGACGCCATGAGCTCATGGGTGTGCGAAAAGAACAGAGGCGTGGGTGACAGAGCGGAGGGCCTATTGTCGCACATCCTCCGGATGTGGGCCCTGTGTTCCTGGGGGTGGGATCGGATGTCGCTGCCACCCTTTATCTCTCCGTAATAAGCCCTCCATGACCACCGAGAAAAAGGTTAATCCTCCAGAAGGAGCCTCTATCGCGAAACACTGCGTCGACGGAGAGACACGCGCCCTCTTTTATTTTCTGGGAACACGTGCCATACAAAAGGGACTCCACGTTTCCATTTCGACCCATTTCCCTTTAAGAGTAACCTTTTAGGAGGGTCGAGAGAGTGGGTTTATTTTCCCGCTCAAGTTTTCGGGGGATCGGAGATCGCTGAGGAATGAAGGAAACGGATTATCCCGGGAATCTCTCGATTTAAGAGTCTAGATGTTTAATGACAGAAAAACTCCTAAATGCCCCAATATAGCCATTCTGACTTTTTTAACTGGTCTCTCTGAATAATGGTATGATTTTCCTTCATTATAATTTCCTTTTATAGCTTCTTAAGAATTTAATCTTTCGAGTCTAAACAACCAAAGGAAAATATAGCTGAAAATAATGATAGAAACATAGAATATATTTCCTTTATTATTTATTCTAGTCCATTCCTTATTCGATGCTATATTCTCAAAAATTTCTTGGAAGCAGTGGAAATTAACCTTCGCGATACAAATCTTGATTGTTGTACCGAATAAATACTGTTCTTTTCGTTAATCTCAAGCAAATGATTTTGTGATATTCTTGTAATTGTTCGTCTTTAACAGTTTAAATAAATCTTCAATTTCTAAACAATTTAGAATCACCATTATTGAGAAGTTCTTGTGGAAGCATTTCTTTAGAATTTTAATGGAAATGTTTGGGCAGCCAATTACTCATTCCGTTTCGCTTTCGAATATTACGTCACCGGCGAGTAAATCTGCTACTGTGCGATTTCATGTCCCCTTCGCTAAATAATCCTCTGTAAAGTTTTTATGAGACAGGTTGTCATCACCCATATTTAATGTAATGGGCTCGTGAATACCCGCGCGTCCCTTATTCGTGATGAATATTCACGGTCGTGCTCTGTCGAGTGTCTGATACGTGAGCACTTTGTGGGCGTGGCAGTGAAAGAGGCCATTTTTACATTTGAACGTTCATCTTTCGTTGAATGCTCCACTCGAAAACTGCGGGAAACGGAGGCCGTAAAAAATGGAAGTTTGTGGCAAATTATTGCAGTGGTATGAGGTTTGTCCGGGAGGAGAACCCGGCGCCGTCCGAGTGGACAGCCGCCACCGGAGGAAGTAAATAAAAAACTCCCTCCGGATGGAAGCCTTTGCGAGACCAAGTAAATCCAAGTTTCAGCTCCTCTCATAATATGGTTAACTTGCGGCTGAGGGGAATAATTAAAAAAGGCTCATTTTTTCATGAGAGGGGAAGATGTACAGAAAGCGGTTGTTTTCTCAACTTTCACTGCACATCCTTGCTTAGAAACAGTTTAATTTTTATATCTCAAGGTGTATTTTCTCCCGAGTATATTATACGATACTTAATGTTTCCCTTGATGGACGGAAAAGTTTAGCTTGAATATGGAAATACGTCGTTCGGTGACTTAAAAGTATACTTTCGAGAAGCGTTCCTTTTAACTCCAAATGGAAAAATTAGATCGCGTTCATTCTTTTACTACTCTTGAACTAGAAGATTTCTTGTAAATTTTATGAAAAATTTGTATTTCCATTTACTTTATGCCTTTTTCTTTAAATGTTAATGTAAATGTCTAGCTAAGAATAAAGAGGAATTGAAGAATCATGTATGGTGTTAAAAATTATTTTAATTTACAATATTTGATGATTAAAAATTGACGTGAAATAAAATATAAATTTAAAATCACGAATAGAGATTTTCCTGATTGTTTATTTTACATGTCTCTTTAATTCCTTTAAAAAACTACCGAAGTAGTTCATTTCAAATTTATCGATTGCAATTTGGTTTATTTTTGATGAATATAAATTCTATGCATTAATTTAATTATAATGTAATGTATGCAGGATATAAATTTTCAGCGGTTACCTTCGTTCGATGGGATAAATTTATCGGAGCGAAATTAAGCAGAACTTAATAAGGTTGGGGAATTCTAACAAACCTTATAACAAGACTCCTTCCTGAACAAGGCCAATATCGGAGAAACTTCCCCATAATTTTCGAGGAAGATAAAAATGGCCGAAGTTTCTCGTAGAGAGCTCTTTTGCTCAGGATCTTGCCATTTTTGCAGTCGTGGACATCATCTCCGGCAGATTAATTATTCAAGGAGAGGTCGTCCACATTGACTGACTCACATTGTGAGACCTCGTACTCCCGACATTTGCACACGAGTGCTTAAGAGTATTCGTTTTATGAAATGGACAGGAATGGACATATAAAACTTCGTAACATGCCAAACTTTCAATGTTTATTGAACCGTATCCACGTTCTTTTAAATTTTCGAGGAGAATATAAGGTGTCAAGTAGTACTAAATCTTTATTCGATTCCATGGATAATTTTCTTTGAAGATGTAATCATAGCCATTCGAAGATTAGACCTGATGAAACAATCTCTACAGGAAACATACCTTTTTCTCGTAGACCCTTGAAAATTCTACTTAGGAATTTGCCCTGAATACTGAACTGAATGAAAAATTCGAGTGTGAGATGATTTTCTTTAATATTGCTAGATGCAAAGTAAAATTTTTCGGGTGTTCATTTGTTGATCTTACATAAAGAAGTTGCTAAGATTAAAAAATAAATATTTGTCAAATAATTTCCGCGATATCATCTTCTAATTCTGTCTACACTTTCACAAAATATATTTGAATGTTCTCATGATTTCTAGAAAAAGCCTCTTAAATATTTGAGAGTAAGAAGTAAATGATACTTCCATTTTTGGCAGAACTTAAGATTCCTTAGACTTTGTACAAACGCTTTGTACAAAAATACCATAAAATATTTGAATGAGTGCCGATAGTGACAACTGTGGAAGAGAAACGTCCAATAAGGTTTTAGCCACATATCTGCGAATTTAGTCAAAGGCAATAAATATTGAGATTAACAATAGAAAACCAATTTTACTTTTTAAGTGTTACTTTTTACCCTCCTTTTATAGGAATTAATTAACTTCTCTGTAAATTTACATGACTTATATTTTCTCTTCCATGTTTTCAAATAACAGCAGAGCACCTAATTTATATAATCGTGTTGGTTTTGAAAAGGAAAAATTACCTTAAAATATTATCTTTATAGAGTTTTGATTAAATCTTAATTTTTGTCTTCCGGCATGCAACGGAAATGAGCAAAATGAGGGAAATATGCATCTTTTGAGGAAGTATCGGAATAGGCCGCAGGAGCTGCTAACGAGAGTTCGTCAGTTCTAATTGAAATACATCTCGTAAATAGAGAACCAACTTTATCGAGAGATAGTTTGGAAAGACCTTGAAAGCCTTGGGATGGAGAAAGGCCGAAAGTTCGACGAAGGGCTGGTGAGTGTAACAGCTACTAAAAGATCCTTAGCCCACGAGGGAAAGACTTGACTTTGCAAAATTTCTTGCCAGCGAATGGCATTTGGTTTCGCAGATTATTTAGATGTACTACGCATGGATTCATAGAGGAAAAAAAACGAACGGAAAATATCGGTATCGTTTAAAATCAAAGGAGTTTTTGAATCAGTTTTGAATCGATCCCGTTCTTCATTAGCACCGCTCGTGTACTATGTGCGTTAGGAACTCCTCCCAAGGAATACCTCCCCTAAATACCTGATTCTGAGGCCCATCGATCCGGGGGCCTTCTTCGGGGGCAGCGGAGGGGCCGTGAAGGGCACTGCCGAAGGCTCGAGACCACTTGACGAGACCCCCGCCAACGACGTTCCCCAGGGATATCACAAAGAAGGGATGCTTTCCAATCTGCAATCCTTTACCTTCCTCTCCATCCAAAGGAGGGAATTCTCATTTTCTTGCGAATCCCCGCCCACCCTCTCGCGGCCTATCTCCGAATTATAAATTCACTTCGCTCTCCCGCACATTCATACTTTCGCTTTTCTCTCGAAGAATTTTTACTTTCGTTTGAGAGCATTTGACAAATAGTTCCCGAGTCTTCCGAGAGAATGGGGAGAGAGCTTCTCTTTGTGTCTTTACCTTAGGGATGTTCCCTCCTCTTCATTCTACACCATTGCCCCCACATTCTCTTTTCCATTTGATTTTTCTCATTTCCTTCCCTTCTCACCTCTGTTGCTTCTCCTTTGAATTGTGTCTTAGTATCGAAATTTCCCCTCTCTTGTTTTTATTTCAGTCTCTCCCGTATTTTCTGTTATTCTTCGACTTTTTTTAGTTTATTTTCACGCTATTCTCCTTCTAGTGTTATTCTCCCTTTCATATCTGTTATTTTTACGTCAGTGACCGTATCTCCTATTGTAAAACTTTGAACATTTATTCTCCTTCCAAACTTCCTTTTCTACTCATTTTCATTACTCATGTTTACCGTTCATTGCTCAGCATATTCATAAAAAGAGAAGATTCAAATACGCAATTTGAGAATCAAGGTTTATTTTGCAGATATACTTTTTTCTGTCTCCAGCTGCTCTCGGTGTCTGTGTTTCGCACTATATTGAACTGTGAGTGCAGAAGAACGTTAAATGAAACGAGAGACTTCTTCACTACGGATTGCGCGAACAAAAAATATATCTAGCTCTCTTTTTTCCTTCTTGTATCCTTTCCTTTTTTCTCAACATTTTCTCTCACTACCACGATCCCTTTATTTTGACTTGTATTTGTCCTTGTCTGCCCTTTCCTCGATGTCTGCCCTTTAACGTATTTTTTCTTGCTTCGTTCTTCCTTTGCCTCAATCCATCACTGCCTTCTCCCTGTCACCAACCTCCTTTTTCCTCTCATTAATGGTTTTTCCTTTCAAATATTACTCCTTCTCGTACTCTTTCATTTCCTCATATTTTCATCTTTGAATCTGTGCCAAACTTTCTTTTACTTGCATTAAAGTCATTAAAACTTAATATCTTGAATTATCTTATTGATTTTCTAAAACAATCTTCGTATTTAACCATCTTATTTCTTTATCTTTCATACAAGTCGCCTCAAAATTTCAGCAACCTTTACTTCCATTGATTATATTTTCTGTATTTGTATCCTTTCCTACGTCTCAGGTAAACTTTCCTCGCCATATAACTCTTGTTACCACACCCTCTTTCTCGTCTAACTTTAATCTACTTTTTCCCTTCCGAATAGCCTTCTTCCTCAGCTAACTTCACACATGCTCCCTATCTATTTACTTCCATTCGGTCACACCCCTTTTCCTGCAACTTCCTCTTTCTCCTTCTTCCCCATTCTATTTCCTGACGTTTATCTTTCTTCTCTTGCCGTCGACTTCTGCAGCAGACACAAGTTGGAAGAGATTCCTTGCTCCGCACGACTCTAACCGTGATGTTAGCATATCCTGCAGTGAGGATGCTTGAGGCCGTAGACTATATCCGAGTTGAGAGTTTTTTGTTGGTTCTACGGTGCGGCTGGATAATCTCTTGCCCGGGGAACCGGGATCGAGTCTCGCTAATATTTCGGTAGTTTGCTTGCTTCAATTGGGTAGACGATATGTTTATTGATTCACATATCCACCCCTCCTGATGGAATCTTTTCAAATGTCTATATCATTTCTTTTATCTTTTCTTACTTTTTTCGACTTTTATTTCTATGAATACTCGTTTATCTCACCAAACATCATTCATCTCCCATCCCTCCTTTTTGCATTTTTCATTACTTACTTTTAACTTCCATATTTTTCGTTGTTCTTATCTTCATTCTTTTAAGGTTTTTCATTACCGCGTTTGTTATCTTTCACATAGCTCTCTTATTCTGCTTCACTATCTTCATCCTTTGCCTCCTTCATCTTCCCTTCTTCGGCGTTCCTTCTCATTTTATCTCCAGTTTCCCTTCGACCACGTCTTCCAGGTCCCGAGCGTGGCAGTTACCGCAAGCCAAAATTTGTGAGCGGACGTGAGATAGTAGGTGAGGTGCACCGGAAGGGTGTCCGGGGGTGGAGGAGAGGTCGTGACCCAACCTTCGCTCAGGAAATCTCAATTAATTTCCAATCTCTCCCCCTTCTCTGTATCATCCTGGACGGCGATTGATTTCCCATGCGGTTTTCATTTCGGACATATATATATATATTCATATCCGCACTTGTGTGTGCGTAGGAGCGCGTGCATGATACTCTAGAAATATTCATTTCCTTTTCAATCCATTTGTCCGATTATCTCTCTGCAAGGGCGCGGCCAGAGGATTAAAGGAATTAACGCGCGTAGTTGGCAGGCCTGCGTTATTGGCCTCGCATGTAGTTAGGCTTCCACGTGCTTCCTCCCCTTCTTCTTGATTGGGGATTTCGATTTACCGCCTGTCCTTTTTTTCTGTGTTTTATTTATCGTCTTCCGGACGGAGATAAATGAGGGAAATAAGTTGGGAACTTGAAATTTCTAGATGAAAAATTATCGATCGTGGCATAAAGTCATTACGTAAGTGCGAATCTTGAAAATACTTGAGAGAGACTTCAAGAGTGTCTATTTAAAATCGATTCAGCCCTTACTAAGACGCCTTGAAGATATCATTTTTCAAGCGTTGTTTACACATTTTATTTTTTTGGTGTTAATCTTCCTATAGATGAATACTATTTCTTCTGTGGAAATCAAGCTTCCTCTCGGGTGTTGAAGTTACTATCAAAACATATATTCTGAGGATCATTTTATATTCTGTATTTTTCAGAACCATCATAAAATTTTCAAATACATCTTTTGAAAGTCCTGTATTGGAATGCACACTTCAGACCCAAACTCTATCGTTTACTCGCTCAGCAATCGTGCCAATTAATCGTGGCCACACTATCGCTGACATGGGCGGTTATGGCGGCTAAACGTGTTAACAGAGAGTTTCATTAACCGTGTCTCTATCCCTGAGGCACCCGATGCGTTATCCAATCGAGAACTGCTAACGAACACACCTGATAGGAATCGGAAATGCATTTCTGCCGATTACGTAATGGGCGAATGGAATCCCAATTTTGATGATTGAAAAATTAACTCATAAAATTTTTGTAATATCATTGCCATTAAATTTACTCACTTCATTTACATGGTTCAGTTCCTCGTTAATACGAATCACCTTATTAACCCATTTAAAAAGAGCCATGACTTTCTTAATAGTACTTCTTTCATTATTTTGTATGGAAAGCAAGACGAGAGACTACTAAATCTATGATAAAAGATTATGTCAATCTTTTCTTATATCAGAAGTTGAAACTATCATTATGATAATTTTCGTTTAATTTCCTCTGTTGGATTTGTTTTGGTAATGATATAAACTAACTACTTTCATTTAAGATATTTATTTAAACCTAATTTATGTAACTGAATTTATTACCTTCGATCAATAGTATAGTATGCTATTTCTCTACTTACGATTGATAGTTATTGCAAATTAAATCAAGTCCAACATCTGCGACTAGAAAGCGATGGCGCCCGCCATATTTCCCCTAAACACCCCTCCAAATTGCTTCCTGAGAATCACTATGGCAACCGATTTCCCTTCTTCCATAATATCCGGCCGAAACATTCCTCTTCCACGAGAAAAAATAAACGAGGAAAAAATCTCGCGGGTCAAGTATTCTCCCAATATCTGTCCTCCGCGGAAAAATAAATCTTACGGGATTTGTCGATAAAAACGGCTGCGCGCCCAAAAGGCGTGCATGTCAATGGGCAGCGTATGGGGGCAGCACGATCGACGACAGAAAGAGGTCGACGAGGGTTCACAGATGGACACTTAGTACTTTATTCCAATTAAAGGGGAGAGTCCCATTCACGGACTAAACAGCATGAATTCGTATTTGATGAGCGAATCCTCCCGCTGAGACTCGGGGAGAGAAAGGGCTGTTTCTTGTGACGTATTGACCATGACGAAGTTAGAGGAAAGAATGGAGTCCCCTAAGGCATGTCTCTCGGTCCTCGATCTTTTTATAGTGTTCGACATGTGCCGGTTGTGCTTGAAAAGTGATCAATTTATGACTTCTATAAGCTCCCCCTGCGAGGAGACTCTCGAATATTCAATCTGATCTCCTACTGGTTGCGTACGATTGTACGTATGGAATTAGACAAGTGACCGTCATACTTGAAAATGACGACGGTTGCATTATAGCATATATTCGACAGTCTAAAATCTCTAACTTCAAGTTTGTCATATATGAGGTTAAGCTTTATACAAATCATGGAGCGCACCTATTTGAGTTTTGAAAATGTCTTTAATTATATAGAATTGAGTACAGAAATCACAGAATGATATTCGATTATATAATAGAAAAAATTGTCTTGAATCATAAATGATTTATTCTTAGATGTGTGCACATGCTAAAAGAAGTAAAAACCATTTCGTCTGATGGAGAATCAATATTTTTAATATTTAAAACAGACGAACAAAAGATCCTTCAACCGCTGGAAATGGAACAAAACAGAAGAACCCTCTCTTCATGCAAATCCGCATTTTTAATGGGAGAAAAATTTTCGTGTTGGATTTAAACCGTTTCGTAATATTTCATGGTTGTTTTATTGCTTTCCGTTTGGATTACGTGTCGGTAATTTCCGGTGCGGAGCTTTAGGTGAATTTCCTGGTGATCCCTCTGTGAACTACGCGCCGATGAATCATCCGGAATCACTGCTTTTGGTGAATTGGAATCGATGTTTCTGTGGCACCGCTTTCCTACGCGATTTTCCCCACTCTCCGCTATCGTACCGTAAAAATTTTAGGGACGCTCATATCCCAAGTGAACCATTAGGGAAATATCCTCTCCAAATCCCTCGGAGGCCATTTCTTGTTTGCATTTAGAGGAGGAAATGCAATTGCGAGCTTTACCCTACGAACTATTTATTTCGTTTTCTCTTTACTTAACAATGGCCAAGAGTGGTCTCTGTATCTAGGGCGTCCGTTGCTACGTTAAATAATGCTTGTGCGGTCAACCCGTCTGTGGTCTGTACACTGCGTCGATGGGAGGTATTTATCTGCGTTCCACCGAACGATTTTTTATGGCTGCCGCTAATCTTTAACGTTTACGCAGGATTGTGTATTGGGAAAGGTCGAAAGGGATCAGTTCTGTTGTCCCCAAGGCTCAACACCATATGAGTCTTTTTCCCGATAATATACGGGATGGCGCAGTAACGATTTCCCCTATAAGTTGACATTTTCGAAGAATGTCGGTATTTAAAATGAAACGATCACGTGATGAGCTCTTATTCCATTTCTTTATATCCTCTGTATTTTTAGTAGAACATTTGTCTCTATTTGAACTATCCTTATTATCTAAAGAGAAAAAAATGTGTATCGAAAGATAACGAAAGAGGATAATGAAAATGCTAATACATATTAGGTAAAATGGTGACGTAAATTAAAAATTAACTTGATCAATTGTGTTGAGAGACCGATGTATGTTAGAATTCATTTATTACTCGTTAAAGTGAATATTTATCTGCAATGAAAAAGCCGTATTTCATATTGTCTTATTGTATCATTAATGGGCTACGCCGGTGCCATAAAATTTGATTATTATCTCTCCTGTTAATTATTTAAACAAAAACAGTCAGTATTCAAATTTTATATATAAAAGTTTTAAAGCTAAGCTCCATCATAACGTAGGGCATAGATTCCTCCAACTTTTGTGAAGCATATAAAATGCTCAAACTACTCACGCTCATGCATCATATTCCAATTCTCTTGTGTGGAATATTCCACCCGCGTGTTTGAGTGAGACTAAAAGAAACAGCTCGATCACAGTCCCATCGTTCAGCCTTACGTGCTATTGGAATTCCCTCGTTGTAAGCTCTCGACACAGCGGTCCCAACCACTCTTGACGTGCTGTCGGAACACCGTGTTTTATCGCGAAAATTCGCATCGAATTTATGTCGCAGGCCTCAGAAAGTTCTTATTGTGTCAAGAAAGTTTTCCATTTCTGGAAATTTTGAAGGCACAGAAATATCGCCCCAAAAATACGATAAAAAGACCTCCGAAAACGCGGCTGATAAAAGTACCGGCGTTTCAAGTGGTGAAATTGAAGTCAAGGTTTAGCATTAGATCGATTGGCGACTCATTGGAGGCACCCTAGTGGCTGCAAATAGGACAAAGGTTATCGTGGCCCCAACATCGCTTGCGGAGGAAGGAAGTGACCTCCATGTGTATGAGGACGTTTCCCCTTTTGTCTCCCGTATCTTCCATGAATAGCGATGTTGCGAAAATGCTATGACGATGCTCATCGCTTAAAAAGGTCGACGAGAGCTAACATTGGAGTTTTAAAAACAGAATTTATTAAGTTCCTTCAGCTTAATCCTCTATGGATCTTCTTATCCTCACGACTAGGATTTATATTATCATATCTAGTGTGAATATGTGCACTGAATAATTTCAGTCAGTTTTTTGCAAATTTGGGCTTACGAAGGTAGTGGTGAATAGTCGAGTATCAGCTCCATAGCATTCCTTGATACGAAAAAAAGATATTCCTCTATAAAGATACGTATACATATGCTTCTTTTTCACTATATTTTATTATTATTTTCTCTTAGAGTTATCAACCTCAAGCCTAAGTCTTCGAATTAAATGCTCAACTCAATTAAATTGGAATATATTTTTACTAATCGATAAGCATCATGAGACTTCACGTATTATAACATTATCTTCATTCTTCGTGTTAAAAATAATGAAAATTTTTCTTATTCTTTCTTAAGGCCCAATCAACGGAATTAAATATTCCTAAAGAAGTTATGAGTTACGTTCATCCTCGTTTTGATGATTCTTTTTTCTCCTAGAATTTTCACTTCGCATTCCTAATCGAGCGATGACTCCCATTGTCATTTACTGCATCGGCGTTAACTAAATGAACAACGGACGACCAAAGGGCTTTTATTATCCAGCTGAAGGCCAGTTTCCGGAGGGCTGTCATATTTTCGTGGGACAATTCATAGATCTGGGTCATATGGGTTTTATATGAAGGCAGCCAAGTCTATCTCCGTTTTTGATTAAAGCCCGATTACCGTACAAGAGAAAATGTGATCTATTGCCATTTCCATAAGTTATAACATACATTAAAGGGTAAGTAATCAAACAATTAGCCTTTTAATACCCTCAGCAGTTCTGGAAATATCCCCGAATCGTAAAGGAGGACTTTCTCAGCATCTCTTTATGCGAGTCCGTTTAGTTTCCTCAGCAGATTTAAGATCCCAACTAAAAATTGCTCCGATGTCCCACACTCCCTCAAAATGCGCTCCTTCCCTTGGGCAGGTTTCGGATCTGCGGAAATGTAGTCAGCATCTTATTATGTTGACACAGTTCCCCTCCATGGTCTTGTTTGGGTGAGCCTTTCCTTCTTTGTATTTCCCTGTCTCTCGCTCTGTCACTTAAGCCCTGATTCGTCTCCAGGGTGCCTTTGAATCAGTACAAACATCTTAAACGTGCACGGAATAATTTGTCATCATTGTTTAAGTTTATGTTTTAAATAATTCAATTGTATTCATACGTACACAAGGGGAGCTGTAAATATTTCGAATCAAATTCTGTAAACTTTAACTTAAAACTGCTATTCTTCATAAAAGTATGATGTATGACTGAACTTGAGCACAGTAATACAACTTCTGCGCATTCCTTCACTATTTTATAACAGTTAGATTCGAATATTAAATAAGCTCTTCTTCATTTTCCTACGAAACTTAAATTTCCAAAATAATAGAACTAACTTTAAAGATTCAGAACTAATACTAAAAAAGCGCTTTTCTTCAATGATTATGTCTATTCTCATTTTGACATTATTCATAACAATTTCTAATGGTATATTATTCTTAATTAGCTTAAGTAAGTTTTCATCATTAAGGAAAAAACTAGGAAGGAGGCTGTCTCGCGATTAAGTTCACGTAATTCGACTTAATTACATTCTGTCAAACAAATCAAAAGGCATTCATTCGCTCCATAACAGATTGCTCTAATTGCCTCTCTGCATTAATTTCGCAGCGCTTTTGTGAATAGAGCAATGGGAGTCAAAGAGAAACGGATTTCCCGAATAAGGTGAATTTCTCAAGATTGTCTTTTGTTCGTAAAAACCCTCTCTCCCGAAACATCTTGAGGGAATCGAAAATATGTAATTCTTCTTGGCAGAGTGATAAATTATTAAAACAGACCCTCAATAATAGCCTTCACTCGGGTTTTATGAGCAAAAGTTTCCAAAAGTTTATTTATTCAGCGCATATCGCCTTTTTTCTCCGGACAGTTTTCTCGCGTCTTATCTGAATATCCTCCCTTAACTTCCTTACCAATCCCTAACTTTTGCACTTTTCCCTCTTTTTCTCCCCATCGCGACCCTTCAATATTTGCCCAATAGCCTATTTCCGATGTTTTCTCCATTTAAAAACTCTGCAGAAGTTTTCTTTTTCTCTTCTGCAGCTCTCATCCGGAAAGTACGAAAATCTCATATCTTCGAAACTGTTTGTTTACATCAACCCTCGAGGAAAATATCTTTTGAGAAAACAAGGAGTGATCCTTTTATTCTGGAATTCCGGAGAAATAAGTGTTCGAACGCTCACCTTGTGTATATTCGTTTGGGAATTAACGGAGGGCATTCATTATTGATGCGATACGGGATGGTAAACAAGGCAGCTTTACGGCACTTGAAGCTCTTCAATTTACATAACACGATTGCAGTTCAGAATGTGAAATTTTCATGTTCTTGAACTGTGAACTTGTTGCGATGTCATTGCGTCAGACTTCCATGAAAAATTGCGAATAATTGCTTTCAAATTCTGTCTGAGAAAGCTCTGGTTAATGACCGTGCGATTACAACGAATATATACCCTAACTCGGAAGGATATTTTATATACGTTACAAATATAATATAAAATATATTTCCTTAACAAATAATCGCGATTTTATTGTTAAGAATGTTTCATAACCCATGTATACCTATGCCTTCAAAATGCTTTCTAGAGAAATTTAAGACTCTTTCCATTTTAAAATATTAAGAATCGATAAGTATTTAAAAGGAGTCATAAATGGAGGTTAAAGTAAGTAAAAGAAATTATGGATCAGATAAATTGTACATATTTCATAAAGCAGGTGAAAAATACGCAACTCTAGAGGTAAGGGATAGTCAACTCTTTTAAGCCACTTCTTTGATTTAGTGGCACTTCTTTATGCATCTCTTTAATCCTTAACACATCTAGTTGCCTGGAAACCGTGCGTGAAATCGATTTCTTCGGACCGTTTGCCAGAGCTGTGACTCCCGCCGGATCTTAATTATTCTTCCCTTCGTTGCTCTCAGGGAATGAATCAATTATTCACGTTAGAAACATACACCAGAGTTCAAAGTGCACATATCACATTCGTGCCCTCTATTCCGGCACAATTGAACCGTGGCCCTCAAACGATGAGAAAATCATCTTCAGTGAGCTGAACATGCCTACTTGGTTTCCTGTGACCAGCGAATAAGAAGTAATTGCCCTATCGATTGCCTAAACTCAAATTAGTCGAACCTACGAGGAACTTGCTGTTTCAAAGAGCAAACTATCTTAACTTTTCCTTAAGATATAAATTTTCCGAAATATCTGCAAGCTTGTGATAAAATAAAGGAGTATTTTTTACTCATATATATACATATATGAAATTTAAACCAAGATATTCTCAACATTAAAATTTATCTTCATTTGCTAATGAACCACGTATTTATAACAATTTCATGACAATGATATGTATGTAGTAGACTCGGAATGATTTGGAAAGAATTTGCAACAATTTGATTTCTTCTTGTGCAGATTCCTTTTAAGGAATGTACAATGTGAAATACGTTAAGAAAGATTTTTGAATGAACTTTTGTCCATCTTTCTTTCGCCTATGTCCCCACTTAAGATATCTAATCGTTGCCGATTCATGGAAGAATACCAAGCAACCTTTGCTGAAACCTCACCCCGGCATCTTAAGGGCACACAAACCTTCTGCCGTCGATTTTGATTTAAAAGCCATCCTTTAGAAACTTAATCCGTGGCTGGTCCACGCCGGAAGTCTGCCGTCGGGATGAAAGGGGAGGCCAAGAAAGGCATTCGCAGCCTATACTGCGTCACCTTTTGGAACGAACCAAGCGAAGAAGGGGAGAGACAGGTGGATATTGGCGTCTCCCAGGGATCTCCTGGGAAAGGGGTCGACCTTTTCGGGTAATTGCGGTACTTCGCTTTTGAAAAGAGCGCTCAGAAAAGCGACGCGGCCTGATTTCGCGATCGCCTTTGGTAAATGGGATGAATCTCTTTTCAGGAATGTCTTAAATGGCAGGATTTGCAGTCGTTGGTAGGATTCCAATCTGAGGGTAGAGAGGGTTCCGTATTTATCTTTGGATGAATTCGACTTTTGTATGTGCCCCTCATGGCTCTGGAGAAGCTGCTTTAAGTTATATTATAGCTCTCATATCGATATAGCCGTAATATTAAAACTATATTTAATAATTAGAAGTTGATGGTGGAATGGTTTTAAAATTTTATAGTGAATATTTTACAGAATTTGCTGCTCTGCTTATCGTTCATTCAGTTCAGTTCGTAACAATATATTGATGTACGCGTTTTGAATATTTCAGAGCTGGTGCGTAGACCAAAGAATTCCATTCCATCTCATTATCCTCTTAGACATCTTAATTTCCAAGACTTAATGTGAAGACTTAACGAAATGGAAGGAAATGAGAGAGAATAAATTATTCAGAATCGGAAATTGAGATATTTGATAACTTTGACAGTTAAACAGTAAATTAAGTCTTCCATTATCAGCATTTTTTTGCAAAAATATTTCGTAGTCCTTGCGTAAGGTCAATCTTCAGTATGTAGCATACTTAAATGATAATTATAAAAGAAGATTAGAGAAAAGAACAATTTCTGAAGATAATTATTGATTGCAGCATTAATAACTATGAATTCTAGAAATCAGATTATATATATAAATCGAAATAACAGAAATTAGAACAATTACATAGGTATTAATTATTAATAATAATAGATATATTTTTCAAATAATTGTTTCTTATCCTTAATACTTTACTTATATATTTAATGCTACTTTACTCATGTTTATATCATAATTGGTTATTGGTCTTTAAAGCTTAAGAAGAATGTTAAATAATTTATTTAAATTCATTAGATAAACTTGTAGCTTAAGAACCGTAGTGATTCCGGGTAAAAATCGTGAAAGTAATAATTTCATGCGCGTGATATATTCATTGGTTCAGAATTTTTATTTGGTTTCTCAATTTATTGATTTTCCCTTCTATTAATTGGATTTTCAAGTTCCCCTCGGAGTAAATTCAGCTTATGGCGCCAGATACCTTAAAAGTGCCGTAGACCGCATTCGCTGCACGATATCCTCCGCCAAAAAAGCGAATGCACGCAAGAAAGCGATGTGATTTCCGAATAAACCATCAGATATTTTTTATGCGAATCCTTTTTCCATCCAAACGTTTTTGTAAAGAGTCGTCGAAGGACTAACATCTTCGTATCTAAGGAAAGAATAATCTCTCTAAGAGAGATGGATGTTTCCAGGGGTGGTTAATGTCGGAATGGATTAAGGCGTCCAAATGCAATGGATTAAGGAAAAGGGTGAAGCGCATTTTCTGTAGGTGCTGAAGAGGACATCGCACGTGACCTGAGTAGCCTCAGAGTATTTTCTATAGGCTTTCTCGAGGCAAGAGTGGAATCTTAAGAGGGAATCGTAATTTTTAATGCTACAAAAGTTTCGTGAAATTCTTCCTTTGAAAAAAATTCCCCTAAGAGAGAAGCTTGATAGGAAATAACACGTTCCATAGAAGGAATGCCATCGGAGCAGCATTTGCTCCCGTTTCTATCACATTTTATACGTGGACTGTACGTGAAAATCCGTCTACTTTGAGATCTCGTTTACATGTTCTATAGTAAATAATTCTAATATCCTTAATTTTTGAACTCGGAGAATAGTTTCATTATGCAAATATGATCTTTAAAAGCTGTGAGAGTGAAAAATAATTAAAGTCATTTTTATATGTATCTTATTTTTCTCTGAAAACGATTTGCTAGATAAAATCATCATTCTTCTCTCGTACTCAAAATGAAGATTAGCTTTCTAAGTATGAACTGGAAGATAATTTTCTTTTATTTCAATATTATTTTTAATGGGAAATCGTCCACGGTAAATATTTTCTTTATCATTAAGACATCTTAATTTATGTTTTGGCAGATAATAATTAAGTCATATCTTTTTCCATGGTTATGTTTCAAAGATTTACAATTTCAGTTTAATTAAAAGTTATCAATTAAAATTACTTTAAGGAATTAATAATAATTTAAATTGTAGTATTGCATTCCTTGAAATGTTTCCATCCTGCTAAAGTTCTAATTTCGTCAAAAAGCGTATTTTTAAGGATATTGGACAAAAGGCTTTCGAGAATTCTGCCTAAAGGAGAAATTAATAATTCGTACTCATCTATGTAAATATTTTCTTGAAATTACCCTTTTTACTCTATGGTGACCTTGCTCTCGCTGCATCTTCACGACCTTGAGAAGAACAATTATCATTCGCGACTAATTATTTCGAGAAAAAACTAGAATCGAGGAAACTATAATTTTTCATTTTTATTAACTAGAAAAGAGTTTTATGAAAGATAATTAATTAAGAAAAGAAAATTACTTCGAGTACCATGCACTTTTTTCTCGCCTTGAATGACTGTTTTCTCGTGTTCTCTTATCTTTTTGAAGCATCCGATGTTATGCTGAAAACGGAGATAACGAATCTAAAGGTTCCCTTAAAACGGATTATTTAAAATAAAACTGTGGATAAATTTTTTTTTAAACCTTAGTCGCATTTATAAATCACTACGAATCATTTTTATTTCGTTCAGAAATCTGGAACGGAGTTTCCTAACTTCCTCTTCTAAAATACCTACATAAAAGCAGATAGTTATACGAAAAGGATTTGTAGAAGTTAGCATACAAACTTTTGTCGTTTAATTTTCTTGGTCTCTAAAATCCCAACTCGGGAATGGAATTTTAATAATCACCATGGTAACGAGTGCCGTTTATACCATCGTTCCAGGCAAGCTTTTAGTTGAATTAAATAGCCTATAAAAGCGATGGGGCGATCATTATTTTTAATTAAACTTCCGCCGTAAAAATTCCATCCCGCTTAGAATGAAAGCATAGCTCTCATCGCAAGAGAAAAAATATTTCCGTTAGACTTTCGAGCCGAATTTTTCGGATGAAACATTTTCTCGGAATTTGCGAGCCATCTCTCTTCCTCCCACTACTCGGCGAACGAATGCGAACTCAATAGCGCGAATATCATCTCGAAGATTCCGCGCGTGGCGTCTCCTCTTAAGGAAAAATGTCCACTTCTGAGTCAATGGGTCGAACACAATAAGTGCAGACCCACCGCGCAGTCCTCCAAATCCGTTTTACTTTTCTCTCCTATGCAGATGATACGGTGGTGTGAGGGTTTGTTAGTCCGAACGATTATGCCACGCAGCTGCATCCCCTCTTTTTTCGACTTCTTCGTGTTTGAAGAGCCCTCCCCCGTCTTCGATCGACGGCGCCGACGCCCGTTAAACTCACTCCACCCACAAAAACACCCTAAATAAAGAGTGGGGAAATAGGGGTTGTAAAATGAAAGACCCGCTGCCGCGTTGTTTGTGGGTGGGGGACGTGTCGATGTGGGAGGGCCCTTTCGTTTTCCCAAGTGATTCCCCTATCAGGGGACCCTCTGCCACACTTCTCTACGTGCGTTTTTACTTCCACCGAGAATATACACTCCGTCCAAATGGCAATTATTGTCCCCCCCGCAGAGCCAATGCAATCCGAGAGAAAATCCCACGTCGAGTTGATGGAGACGGTGCAATAGATTGGGAATAGTGTTTGCGTTCTCCTCTTTCGACCTCCTTAAACCCCCCCTCGACGTTTAAATCGGAGAATCCCTCGGCAGCAGTAACTTTCCAGAGGGCAGCAGCGGGCGAGGACCTTTGACCAACATATCCATCCTCCTTTCTCTTCGTTTCCTCTCTTTTCCACGCTCCGCAGACACGCTCTTATTCCGCTTCGCCGCGTCTTTCTGCCATTCCCACGACCAAAGTGCAATGAAATGGTATACGAGGACCGAAATAGATCGCAGACACTTCTTGTGAAGAGGATTAAACAAGAGGAAGACAACAACGGATTCTGACACTTTCTGGATCGTAACAAATAAATATTTGCCAGTTCTATATAAGAAGATATTTGACGGGAACTCGGGATCAATTTAACTGTTAAGATCATATCGATCTATTATTATATATATTATATATTATTATATCTAATGCACTGGAAAATCTATTTGAGTACTATGTGTATCGAAGTATTAAAGCGGAAGGTGAATCAGGAGGTATCGGGAGTGGAATTAGTAGGAGACTCGTCATTTATTTTAATTGCAAGGGATTTTCATGCCTTGAGAAAGGCAGAAATAATTTAAAATGTAACATGACATTGATTGTAACTCAACTCCTATCTGTTTATGAAAAGGGCCCATTTAATACTTCCCATATTTCTCTAAAGCGGTCTCCCTATTTACTAGAAAACGCACGACACGATCGCAACCAACACGCAGAAAAGTAGCTCAAAAATTGAATTCAAACATACTTCTTCCATATCGAGTTTCCCTCAAATGCTCAAATCTTTTCCGGGGCACGAATTAGTCCTCACAAATCCGCCTTCCACCTGACGGCTTCTACGGTTCCTTTTATTCGTTGCCTCCGCTGCTTTTCCCTTCTCTTTTTTATCCTCTTTCCGTCGCCAATTGCCTTCCCGTTTGTGAGCGCGCCTCATTAAAACCCTGTATACTAAATGGCTCAATTGGTGGGAGAAGGGGGAGCAATCATCCAGTTAACTCTACCGCCCTTGTATCCCGAAAAACAACCTCTCCCATGCGAAATTTTGGAACGTTAGTAAAAATGAAATGTTTCGGACGTGGTCATTTACTCGTCGATGGTGAGAGGAAAAAATACTCTGAAGGATTTAGTGTGCCGAGACGCAGGTGTGCCGCATTCGCGGAATTTCGTCGGAACAAAGGACTCGACGAGAGTTTTTTGTTCGGAGGTTCTTAGGAAGGGTTCCCTTTTATCCCGAGGAGAGTGTTCCGAGTTAAAATGCGAAGAAATAAACTACCGTGAAAGTGGTCCATTCAAAGTCAAAACAAACCAAAGAGCGCTTTAAATGTTCCACGTTAAAAAGGGAACGAAACCACTCGTTGAAATTTTAATACGGTCTCGTTTCTTCTTTAAGATTTCGGGTGGTCGACTGCTTACGACTCTGACTTTACAACACGGGATTATTTTTAGCGCAATGAGAAGTTCTCCGCAGAATACATAGAGTACAGCTTCCCATTGTTTTCCGATGGGAATTCAACAGCTGGGCTCTGCTTACAGTTGAGGAGATTCTTCGCGGTGAAGTGATTATTGCTCATAAGAGTCGATCCACTTTCATCAATAATTACTTCCGATAGCATTAAAAGAGCGAGATTTTGTGCTATATTGTATGTCTTCGGTATAATTATAACTTCATATGCGAATAAAGTTGTAAGCCGAAATCAACATATTCTTCATGAGATTTTCTCTTTTATTGTCTAATTATATACAATTTTTGGAATACTGAATCATCAAATACTGGGTTAAAAAATCTTGTAAGACTTATCGTATTCTAAATCAAAATTTATGATAATGTTAATTTAATGTAAAATGGAAAAAAATTGTCATTAAATCTCAATACTGAATCGACGACTTGAATTAAACAAATGACTTTTCTCGTGGGATGAAGATGCAAGAAAATTGACAGAACGCACATAAAGTAATAAAAAATGATAAACTTTAAGAGAAGAAAGCAAGAAGTGAAAGGCAAACGACTTTAATTTTACTTCGAGACTTACTTTACTCCCTTTTGTTTTCTTCTTTGCTTTGTGAGAAAAAGCTTCGCACTTAAAGAAGGCATTCTCTCGTCTTTTCTCTCCGTTTCATCGTAAAATTCTTTGTTCGATATTATGGCGTGAATGAGGAGTTCTTTTTCACATTTATGGTCAATTGTCCTGAGTAAGCGAAATTGGAAGGATGAAAAGTCGGGCCCAAATATTCGCACATTTTATATAAGGAGAGAAAATCACTTAAGGGAATCCATCCGCGTCACATTCAGGAGCTAAGTGTCGGAGGTCATATTCCATTTGGAAGATCGTCGCCGACAGCAGAAAGAAAATGGAATTCGGAGAAGGGCAATGAATGAGGGAAGTTGTTTCGGAAGGGGAGAGACAAATGAAGGTGAGCGAAAAGAAGTATACGCGGAATGAAATAACGCGACGTTGAGAGTCTAGAAGAGTGATGAAGTGTCGCAAGATTGTGTGAGACTTTTCTCAAGGCAGTGCATTAAGCATGGTGCATGAATACTTAATATTTGAACATGATAAACGTGGAAGCTACGTTCGCAGTCAGTGTGCGGTGCCTTGAAATGCGAAGGAAAGAGAGTTATTATTACCAGTGAGAAACACGTGTTGGGAGTATAAAGTGAGCAACTGAACAAAGTGAGAACCTTTGCACACTATTCGGTGAATTTATCATTCCCGTTGAGAGGCCAATTGCAAAGATACACAACTCGCAATACTAATAAAGTGGTGTTAAACAAAATTTACAATTCTCTTATCAATATAAATCAGATATTTTGATGGTTATAAAACCATAGAATTTTGACACTTAAAAGTTAAAATCCCTCTTTGTTTATTATAAAATTTGTTTAATATGACCCTAATGCTATCCCACGATTCATAAAAATCATGTTCGCTGAGAGAACTCAAGCGTTCTATCTTCTTTACTTGAGAGTAAAGCATTTATGCACATTTTGATTGTATATCTTCATAAATTGATGGTATATTCTCCTTATTGATTGATCATAAAAGGTAAACTTTCGACAGCTCATTTAGGAAAGCCATCCTAATGATCTCATAAATTGAGAATTTTCACATCCCACCAATCACAATGTCTCGTTCATCATAATCATCTTTTTGTAAGCAATCATAGTAACTGTGAATGGTTACCATTCAAATCCTCTAAAGTAAACCGGATGGAAACTTTCACACACTCGTGAAATAATGAGTTACCCGTGGCATGTGCTTCATTTTTCTGGAGTAGTTCAGAGCTCTTAAAAGCTCCTCACCAACTACACATTCGTTATAGTTTGCTTTCCTAAGAGGTCACATGGAGGTCACAGTCTGCATCCGTGCATTCCTTGTTCAGCCGAAGATGAGCAAATGGACATGGCGTCTTCTGACTGAAGCACTTGAGAAAATTTCGCCACTAATTGCTATCTCTCCCTCCATCTTTAATCTCCAAATATCTTTCCCACGCTATCTCCGTTCCTTTTTCTCTCACCTTCGTCTCTCTATTCCCGAATTTTATATCCGTATATCTACTGTCTTTTTCCCGATAAAGCGAGCTCTCTCATTTAAGGCCTTTGTTTATTTTCTCCTGAATAAATTAACTCTAATTCCAATTCCATTTATATCTTCATCCGCCGCTCCTTCTTTTCAAGTAGATCTTTAAGATTCCATTTGGTTTAAATTAAGTAATGAGTCCGTTTGTCACTTCAGCGATATTTTCACCCTTTGTACTCTTTATTGCCGCACCATTTCGAACGCACGCGCGTATTATTTGGACCCATTTAACAATCACTTCTTGAAACTTTAATATGTTCCAAGACCTCGATATTCGAATTAACCGAGCTTTTTGCCAACGTTTCCACTTGACATCTTCCATAAATTACATTCCTGATTTCGAGCGTATGTATAAGTCTTTCCCATGACTAAGTTTAAAAAGATACCATATTAATGGAATTACATCTTCCCTAAGAAGCTTTATGTTTTTTTCTTTATAACGCCACGAATGGAAGCGTCAAATCTTTACTTTAATCGTCGGATACTGAATTATCACTACAGTTTTTGGGTAAAATAATTAAAAGTATGCATTTAATCACTGAAGGGAAAAGCATAGAAAGTTTTAAAACATCTTAGACTAATCTCATTCTTAAAAAATCAGACCCTCTGCTTCCTTTCCGTATCTCTTCGATAACTTACCCATCTTTTTTGATTTCACCCCTCCGAATTTCATCCAAGGGTTCAAAATATGATTATCTCGCTCCATTTCCGCAAATCTACCATATTCTACTGCTAAATCTGATTCAACATCTTCAAAAGTGGCTCAAGGGGGATGTCTTTGAGGAACGCAAGATCCAGTTTACGTTCGACGTAAACTACTGATGCTTCGGAAGAAATATGATACTTTTTACACCCGTCTTCGTTTAAATGAAGACCATCATCCATCCATCTGTCGTTTACATTACATCTTCCTTGCATTCCACATCTTCCTTTGCCCACTTCCCTCCTCGATTTCCCAATCTACAGTTATGAGAAAAGGACTGCTCCCCGACATCACGGAGTCTCATTAATAGCAAGAAGTGGGCGAACATCACACTTGCCGCGTTCGTTCACCGCTTTGAAACAGTCCACGCAAGATATCTTTTTTCAAGGGTATTCGTACGGTTGGAGGGAGTTATGGATCGTTAGTGCCCAGAGCGTTTTGTTTGTTTATTCTGCAGTTCGTGTTCGGAAAGAGGCATAAAAAGTTCCTCCACTTCACGCCTTAACGGCACGAGATTTTTTTTTCTCCTCTTGCGCTCCTTTTCTCCTTCGTGGGCTTTCAATGGCGTGTATTTCGCAAGGGATAGTCCTTAGGCACGCATCGAGCAAAAACCTCTCCTTTACTCACCGAAGGGTCGAAGGATCTAATTTTTTAGATGCTTATTTTTCATTGTAAGGGTATCGGAGAGGAAGGAAGTTGCTCGTTCCATTCCCGTGATGTAACACTGGATACTATCGAAGCCAATCCGACGCCACAGTCTAAGAACGTGACACTGGGAATCATTGAAAGACATCTCGGCCAGATTATTATCTCCCGACCGATGCATTCCTCACTTCATTTGGAAGATGAAATGGACGACTTAGTCTTTTTTAACGACATAAGGCATTTTTATTTCTGACTCGGTGATTTTGTTAATCAATGTTATGGATGATGATGAAATTTTTATTTTATAGCGAATTTTCTGCTATGGAATTCTCTACGTACATCTTCTTACACAACCATTATGAAGAAGGAAAGGGAAGGTAGTTACATCTTCAAGAGCCTTGGCAAGAAATAGCGGGTCGTCGAAAAAAATTCGGATTCTCGTGAATGTTCTTACCACTGAAGATCAGCCGCTGAGGTTTTTGTTATCAGGATAACGGGATGGAGCACTGCCAAGGACGTATAGTTTATCAAATATTTTTACGCTAATGTGAGTAAATGGAAGTGAAATTGGTTTCAGGGATCAGTGAGAAGGTTTTAAATTACTTGAAAGTATAAAAAGAGAATATGAAGACTTATTTCTTCAATTCAATTTTAATTTTTGCGATCAGATAGTTGGTGTAACTGGTAAATCATTGATATGTATCGCAGTTTACAGATTTATTTGAATCATCTAATTTATCAGCATCTATTAATATACAACCTGAGGTGGAAATCGACATTCCACTCACCGACGAGCACCTTTCTATATGATTCTCTTTTGCTCATTTCATTGCGACCAAAAGGGAGTTTAAGGAGTTGTTTCCGCTCTTTCAATGGACCCCTTCACCGCCTCACTCCATGTCCATCTCTCGTGACAAATATTCCCCCACAAAAGAGCTGCCCTACGGAGCCAACGACTAACTCACTAGAGTGAACTCAATCGCCTTAAGGTCAAACTAAATTCGCTGCAAATGGAAAGAAAAGCAGACTCAGTGTATCGTATAAAAAAGAACCGAGATATTTATAACGGAGGCATAATTTACATCGACGGTGGGCGTAATGAATTTCTTTTTTAATTCGGGAACGGTGTGACAAAATACGTATTTCCCATCCTTCCGGTCTGTCGCCACTCTCGGGATATTTCCGTCGTGCGGTGAAATTTTCCGCTCGCGAATACAAATTGGATGGAAACGCACTCTATAATGATGAGGAAACCCTTTATTCGCCAAAACGCTCCGTAGAACAAACGAAGGAGGATTCCCCTTTGGGACGTAATTACGCGACGCAATTATCGTTTATTTCGGACGCCTCGTATCCGTTTCCCATCCTACTAAATATCGATCGCAGAGAAAGAATCCCGTTCTCCGTTAAAAAAAAAGTCTTCGTGTTTTCTTTCTTTTTAAAATGCGCTGGTTCCCGGTCGCAAATCGATGTCGGCCGGGTAACGCAGCCCCTGTTGTTTTCTCGGAGCGATATCCTTTCTCAGTTACAAATCCCGCCGAGTTTCTTTGCTCAAGGTCTGGCTGACGGAGATAAGAGATGATCGTAATAACCTCCCCCATGATCCGAGAGGGTTCCTTGCCAAAGGGAATACCGGCCGATAGTTGGAGTTACGTTTTGCTCCACGGATTTTTCGTTGCATTTCAAAGGGTCCTTCAGCAATCCGACCTTTTGACCCACGAATTACGCTTCCGGTCATTTCAGAGCTTATCTGGCCGAAGGAGAATGAGGTGGGCAAATGAAACATTGGCATCCTTTGGTGCAGACCTTTCATCGACAATTGTTTGCGACTCGATCGTTCGGGATACGGACTTCTGTTTTGGCAAAGCTTCGAACTGTTTTTCATTTGCTCCTTTTGTTATCAAAATGTTTCAGCGAATCAATCTCATTATAATATTCATATACTCAAGTATTATTTCTACAATTAGATTTTAATGAATAATTTAGCAATACTCGAATTGCGACGTTTGATTACCTTTACTTTTTTCACTGATTATTTAAATTTAGACGCTTGAATATTAATTTTAAAACGTTTATTTTGGACTTCCACTCTTGAATAATCTCAGATTTTATAATTGAATTATTTAATCCTTATGAAGTTAATATCCATCTTAAAATGAAAATTAAAGAGTTTTGTGTGGAGTGAAAATGAATTTTTAGGAGGGCATCCTATCGAGAATTTTATTCATAGTGATAGAAAACATTTGAATTCCAAGCTTATGCACCCTATTTTTATTTGAAAACTGTATTCGTTCTTTTATTGCTGTATAAACTATTTTTGCAGAATCAAAAATGCATTGCAAAATACTTTCTTTTGAACATCTCTTTTCGTGGAGAGATAGGGACTTTCAAAGGAGAATGCTTTCTTCGCCCACGCGTCGCTTTTGTTCGCAAAGAGATGATCCAAGCAGAAGCTGTTACCTACGCCCTCACTTTGACCTCCTGCTGAAATGCTAATGGCATTTTATTTACCTTTTCTATTTCGACATCTCTCATTATGACTCATAAACCTGTTCATAGTAATTTCCTCTTCACTTCCACATTTTCATTATCTGCATTCGCTGAACTTTGGACAGATTGGTTATTTCATGAATCGGTCAGTCTTCGGACCTAAATCACCGAGTGATTCTCGATCGGAGATTGTTTAAGGTTAAATGCAGATGAATATTAAATAAATACAATTAACTACATTTGCATTTGGTGGCTGTTAAATGAATAGAATAATTAATTTCCGTTGTTCAATAGTCCTTGTCAGCATTTTCTATAAGATCTAGAAGACTCTCCCTTTCGACCGAAACTTGATATTGCAATACGAAAATATCCTTTAGATATTGCATACAGTGGACCACAAAACGCCCATCTTTTTCGTGTAAGAATCGTATCACTATCTTCAAATGACTTTCCGATAACTAATGTAATTGATGTTACACTTCCACGAGTATTTAATAGAGGCACTAATCTTCTCTCTCCATCCTCTAATCCGATTTGCAAGGTGAGACATCCTTCCTATACCTCCTTAATGGACAAATAATCCGATAATTTTATCCGGGGAACCGATAGAATCCCACGCCGCTGAATCTCTTTCCTCTGCCGTAACCTGTTGGCGTCACTTCCTGATGAACCCTCGGCGTCTCCATGGAGCCCGCCTTTTTTCGGACGGCATTTCCCATTTTATCCATGTCAAAGAGTTGTCAGATGATCAAGCAAATAGCGTTTGAATGTTTGCCCCTGAATTAGATGACTGATTGCTAAATTCAACTCTAGGGTCAATTAAGTTGTTATGCTGCGAAATCAAATCTGACCCAGGGCTATCAGATATGTCCTCTTTCGCCACAAACACAAGGGGACTTGATTAGCGAGCGGTAAGACTACGATTTTCATTTCATAATTTCGCTGCAGGATGTCATTTCCGTCATCGATCTTTATTTTAATAATGGGTCGTCAAGATAATGTACGAGGGGAACATGCGACAGTAGAATACACTCGATTCATCATCCATATGTCTCCTTCAATTCGCTCTCGAAGTATGTTTTTCTCCAATTAATATGAAAGCTCTGATATAAAATACTTTCAAATTGACTCATGTTGGAAGTGATTGAAAGAGGATGGCTATTGGCTTGATTTGAAACCGTGCTGCTGAAATTAAGATAAACCGAGGTAATTCACCACGATTCTTTATGGATATTATTTTCGCTCTGTGAAATTGAATTAGCTCTCTTATTCTCCTGACAAGAGCAAATTTTAAACTTCCATTATTAAATTATACACGATTCGTATGTAAATGTATGAATACAAACTACACCATACTTCTATGAGTATCCTTTTTTCATCTAGGGCATTTATTACATCGCTATCAATTAAAATTATTGTTATGCATTATGGAGCATAGTATCAATTTCCATTGGTGTCGACATCCAGGAGTTTCCGCGTTGTAACGCCAAGTTTTCATTTGATTGCAATTACTAAAAAAGATTTCGTATAGTTTTTATGCATGAAAACGTCATCGATATGAACTTCAATATGTGTTTTTACGTATATGTAGGAACAAATATGATCGATTTCCGAAACGATTGATTCGAATGAAGTGAAGAAGAAACGCAAGTTCTATGTTTCATTATAAAGTCTTGAAACCTACAATACTTGATGTTGTATAAATTTGATTTCTAAGATTAGGGCAACCATGTGCAGGGTAGCCTCATATTTGAGAATTTGCTTAAAGTTTAACTGTGTGTAAATGAATAATTAAAAATGTATGTGAATGTTTCCATCTTTTTGTATTCTCTAAAAATCATATGTACACAATATTCAATATAAATTCTCGAACTGAAACAGTCAGTCGAGTTTAAAAATAAAAATCAATACAGATCAGGCAACACTTGAAATATATTTTGACATTCCATTTTTTGAAATTTCATTATTATATTTATATTCCGCAATATATTTCCGACGAAGCTGGTAAACATTTTAGCATACTGGGAAAGGAACCCAACCTGTATGGAATTTTCTCCTTCTTTATATTCACTGTATAATCATTATGCTATACGTTCTTCTTTATATTCACTGTATAATCAGTATACTATACGTTCTTCTTTATATTCACTGTATAATCATTATGCTATACGTTTGGTAAAAATTTTACTACGTCTTTCTCCGTTGTATTGAATGTGCTCTAAAGGTTTCAACTTCGAAAAATTCCGGAAAATGAAGCGCAGTTTGAAAATACGTAATGCATCGACGTAACCCTTTCTGCATTTGCTTTAGGCGCTCGTGCAATTCGATTCACAACGAAATTATACATAAATTGGACTTTTGAATTAAGATTACAGCCACGTTCCAACGTCGGTGAGGGAGAAGGGCTTTTTCCCCTCAGGGAATGGCCAAATCAAATTCGCCACAACTTCCGTGGCTATAATTGCATTTTCCTGGATACACTCGGGGAATAATCTATCTGGCAAAATGACGCAGTGTTTTTTGTGCTATTCAAATGAGATTTCTTTTAGGTTGTGAAACTGTTAATGTGATTTGGATGTTCTTTCGTAACAGTTGTGTGCATACTATCGAAATTTCAAAAATGAACTTTACCCTAATTGAAATGGATCCAAACTTTCATGAAATTCATCAAATTATAATATTTCTGTATTTTTATCTATTTTTCCCCTTCAGATGGTTAAATTATGTGTAGTTCTCGTGACATCGATTTACTTTACTGAATCGAAATTATGCTAACTTTTAATTTTTTTTGAAATTTTAAGAAAATTTTTGATTCAATCAATCCTGATTGTCTTTTCAACTTTAAAGAGATACAACCAGTTATATGATTGAACTATTAAGTCAATTTATGAGTGGATCGAGCAATTAAATGATTCTTTGACATTATCTCCCTTTTAGCCATACTTTTCTATTTGCTTATTACCCTTTAGGAATAATGTCTTTTCATTAAACTCGGTAGGCGTCATGAAAGTATTATCCCTCTGTGAACGAATTTGGATTGCACAAAGTATCGCAGTAAAGTAAACTTAACTGTGCGTCTTCATAGATTCTTTTTAACAGCTTCATGTACTGGCGAAGGTTTATTAAAACTTGGGATCTACACGTGTAGGTGTTTACTTCATCAAGTCATAAAGATAGAATTACCTAAATTTTTAGTAAATACTATGAACGGAACTAAAATATCGAAATCTACGCTGTAACCTTTTTACAGATTTTATTGATTTCATTCTTCTAATGAATTGAACGATAAATTTATTGAGCAGGATAGATTTTATTACATAATTTTTGAGTTTATTTTAGTCCTATGGGAAACGTATTAAATGGAACAGTTAGTTTCTCTATCACGAAGAGCTTCAATTCGATCTATTATATGAATTTAATAGGTACTATCGCGATTTTAAGTCCAGTATTGCTAGGAGATAATATAGAATGGTCGCATTAATCGCAAGAAGCCGAAAGATAACAAGCATCCTCAACAGTTTTTGCTGGAAAGGACTCAAAAGATGCATACTACAAAGGAGATCACGCTTCCCATAAAAGGAGACCAATTCCGCAAAAGGAAGATATCGAACGGGATTAAATCGATAATGATCCTTTTTGTCTCGTGTCCCTTTCTCGTCCAACGATAACTTCTACACAAAAAAGCAGGGTTTTCGGTGGTGAAGGGTTCCAAAGGAAAAAGAGGGCGACCGGAAGCCGTCTGCTAGTTGTTCCAGAGGACGCTTCTACGTTCCCAACGACTTCTCCTGTTTTCCCATACCCCTCGTCATTTCCTCTCTGCTACCATTATTCTAAGCCGCGGCTTACACCCCCACCTTACCTGTTTTTCCGCCCCTCCATCAAATCCTCACCGTGACTCCCCCAACGCGGTCACGCCTCAGCGTGCCTTCCGTGGTAGGACAGTGGCTCCCGCACCATTTGGAGTTATTCTACCCTTCTCGATAAAACTAGACTTCCTAATTATTCTTCACCGGTCCTACAGAAAAAGAATTTAATTAAAAGTTTGCACAAATAGGTTGCTTAGGTATTTACATTTTAATGCAACTGAATGAGTTACCAATAAAAATGTATGTATCACTTGTACTCAATGAGTCCAAAGACAGGCACATTCCCTCTTATATACGATCAAAACTTAGTGGTACTAAAATTAGGAGACTAAAGATGGTATCAAAGTTTCCAAAACGATGATTCCATTGATATTTTAAAACGCTTTTCTTCTCCGTCTTTATTTTTCTCAAATTAAATATTAATGGAATATAGAATTACTATTACTCACTATACACTCTGAGTATATATTGTGGAATATCTTCAACTTTTGTATTGAAAGCACAATCATTCAACATTTTAGTTTCATTAGTCAGCCAATGAAAGGAACTATTCTTAGGATATTCAGATTATACTTAAGTGAGTGAATCGTGATTCAAGTATTATGCTCTTGTTAAAATTGACTTTGAATTATATTGATTGATTGAAAATTGAATTTTATTTACCAGAAAAGTAGACACATCTTCAAAATGTTTAGGATTAGATCGATCATTCCTACACCTATTAGCCAAATGATGAATTTAAGTGTTTGTAAGCAAATAAAAAACTTTCCCTTAGATAAAAAGTGCTGCAACAACGCTATTCTGTGGACGCCACCGTTGCAGTATTGACCCTGTCTTTTGGGGGCAAAAGGTCGTCGGGTCGACTCTCGGATGCCTCGAAGCCATCTAAAGCGTGGGTCTGCTAATCGGTCCTCACATAAGAAAGAGAGCTTATAAACTCTTTGGGAATGTTTTGACATTTTAAAGATATTGTAGAATACTTCGATTGACTTTCAAAAATTTTCTTAGTGGAATCCTCCGTTTTTACGAGATAATTTCTACTCTAGGAGAGTGGGCGTTCCATAGTCCGATGCGAAAGTCATCCAATTCTGTACGTTATGCTATGCTGGGCAGAAGACGAAGGAAAAAACATTTAACACGTGTTGTCCGGTTAAATCTTTAATTGAAATAGACTCTTAAGGAACTCTATTCTCCCAACTGCCTAAGGAACCGAAAATAGTCGAATTGTTTTCGCGATTTTAAATATTCCTAAAACTTCCTAAATTTAAATTCCTAACTAAAAATTAAAATAAAACTCTCATTAAAATATGGATGAAAATATGATACTTATCATCGAACTCCAAATTTGAAAATCGGTGAAATACTGTGTTTTAACAGACGTAAAAAAGTACAACAAGATGTGGACTCGTCCGCAGTTCTCCCTCTATACCAATCGGTTGCTCTAGTTTAGACATGGAGAATAAGGTGATACGAGTTCGACCTTTTTCTCATCTCTTTAATTCTGGAGATATTCCAGCCGCGTGTAATAATCGTGCTAAGATAAATTTCATATCTTTAAGCGTTTGTTGAGGGACAAACTCTTTCTGCAAGGATTGAGTAATTCATTTTTGTGAAATTCATCTAGCATGACAGGATATAATGTAGACCACCACCCGAAAATGTAATTTCATATACCCGAGGAAAGTTATTAATCTCCCTTAATTCCTCCTCAGGTTAATCCGTCTTAGGGTTAGGAAAAGGGTCGGCGCTTTGAAAATAAGCCACGGCATTGGGTGTTGTGCTATCCATGGAGGAAGTGGGAGGGATGATGGAGGATTGCGTCACGCTGCTCCCTCTTAGGGATGCGGCCTTCTTCCTTCCTATTTCACTCTCTCCCTCTCATGTGGTTGAGGGAAGTTGAGATCGATATTGTGGCGCCGTGCGAAACTAGGGCATGGCCGTACCTAACCTTCTGCATCGATCTGCAATATGGGTGAAGGGGGAGGTCATACAAGGGTTAGAGAATCACTCCTTTAGAATCATAAACCCGAAGGAAAATAATTTAGTCTCAACTCCCTGATCTCACCCCAAAAATCCTCTTTTCGAATTGATGACAGGTGCGAATAACTAAATCGAAATTTAGATTATTGTCAATTATAGAGGAATAATATTTTCCCTATGATGAGAATACAATTCGCATGCTGTATATTGGAGTTTTAGGCCCGTTTAAATCAACGGTTCTCCGTCTAATATAAGATAAAAGAATAGCAATTCATTTTTTTAATGAAATTTAATATCACCCGATAAAATTGTAATATATTATGAACGTGATTGAAAACTTGTTTCTCGTTTCTGTAGTTCAAATGAGGCCTTGAACAAAAATGAATTTTCATTTAAAGAAGATGTTTGAAGCGACCCCTTCAGATTATTTGGTCAAGGTCACCACTCCGATTTTGTGTGCCAAACTGATTATTGTAAAGTTTGGGTATAAGATGAAAATATATGAATTATTATTAAACATAATTGAAAATAACTAGAACTTGTCTCTAGGTATCCCACTTGCAGGGTAGGTGAGCTAACCACTACACCACCATACCACAATACATTAGTGTTGTAATTTTACATGCATAGGTGCTTAAAAGAGTAAAATATTTCATTTTAGATATCCATAGATATCCGTCCATCCACATCCAATTTCATCTTTATTTGTGTCGTAAATTAAATATTCTAACAAATCCCTTAGAACAAACACCCAAATTTTCTACCTAGAGGAGACCATAGGTACCATTTTGACTGCAATAGTAATTAAACTACTTTATTCATAACCATTTAATGTTTCTTGACCCCATGTGTTGCTAATCTATGTTGCTCATAACCTCTTTTTCATTCCAGTTCTACTCACTGCTGCAAAAGAACCTCTATGCTAATTCTACCCTGACAATGACACAAGTGACAGTGTTTGCCCCAACAAATCAAGCATTCCAGAATTATAGGAATCCTATTGACGATTCAATAGTTCTATATCATATATGTAAGTAAATTTTATCAATATTTTCTTGCTGCCTATATTTGATTGACTCTTGGTATTCTTTTATTTCAACAGCCTATGTATGTAAACTTAGCTATAGCCAAGCAGCAAAGTTATTCTTTATTTAAGTTCTAAAATCAATTTATTGATATTTTATAAACTTCTCTGTATCATTATAAATACCTTAAAGGATTTTTTATAGATATATATGTCTCTTCTCACTAGGTCTTGGATGAAAAAAATATTTTTATTTATATTTTTAAAATATTTTATTTTTTTGCATGAAATGCAAGATAATTATTGCTACAATTATTGCTTAATGCATGAAATTTTTATTTCTGGTTTAATTCAATTTTTAACTGAGAGTGTAAGAATTTTTGGATAAAGGTTTAATTAAAATAATCATTTCAGATTACTCAGTCCATTATTTAAGTTTTAATTTTTATTACCAAACATTAATGCAAATAAAATTATTATTAATAATTAATTGATAAAATCAAATATGAACCTCCCCAATTTTGATTTTAAAATATTTTATCAAATTCTTTTACATCTTGTTCATATAAAATGCCTTAGCTTAAATTTTCAGATTTTAGTAATTGATTATTATTCTATTTACCCTATAACATAAAAAATTTCTTTTAATATAATCCATAGGAATATGCTTTTAATTACCTTTACATTCTGAGACAGTGTTATTTTTTTCATTCTAGGATTTATAATGATAATTTTCATATGTTTACTCCTTTAACTATAGCCAACCTGGCACAGACTTTGGACCAACTAGGTTCTTCAGTTACAACTCAGTTAGAAGGTAATCCACCTCTATGGATAACTCGACAGTGGAATGATGGAACTGAAGAAATTTTCATCAACAATGCCAAAGTAATAAGAGACCGCTCCAATTACCAAGCCATCAATGAGCTACGCAAGATGCAGGTAAGTTTTATTTATTGTAATACCTATAGTTTCTTTTAGGCTGTACATTATTCATCCATATTTTAAAGCAAGGGTAACATTCTCTATCATTTTCTTATTTTCCCTTACTAACTCATCATCAAAAATAAAAAATTATTAATTTCATAAAAAAATATTAATTTAAAATAAATATTTTATAACTAATAATCTTTGAAAATAGATATATCCTTGGAATATATAAACTTCCTAACATACTATTTTTTAATTTTCATTACACATTCTTATTGTTTTTAAGGTACTACATGTCATAGATGAGGTACTGGAGCCAGTCTTGGCAAATGACTCCAATCCTCCAGTTTATAACCCAGATGCCTTTCAATTCCTGAATCAGTCTGAAAGTTTGAAACTAGAAGATCACAGAGCAAGGTAAATCTCTAATTATGGTTAGATATATTTTTATATTTTGCTAAGTGCTTGATCATTGAATAATTGTCTCCAATTTATTATCACAAGCTCACGACAAGTTTATTATATTTTATAGCTTCCTTTATCGGTAAAATCCTACCTTCTATTTAATCATTTTATTGTATCATACATTTTTAATATATTTAAAAGAATGAGGTGTACCTCATAATATCTGTACCTGTAATATCTGAAGTACACTTCAAAAGTTATGCTTTGTTCCAAACCCAAAATCTTTTATCATAGCTTAATGTAATTCTGTTTCAATCATCTGATTCAAGCAATATATTTGAGAACCTCTTTCTCATGAAAAAGTTTTCTCTTCTAGCGTAAGTCATAGTTCCCCTGGTCCCCCAACTTTCATCAGCTGATTGAAATGACAAAAATTTATTAAAAAACGTTAATGTCATATTAGTTATATATAGCCTGAGTCCTTTTGTCAGTTGTTAATATTAGTTAAATTAAAAATTTGTAAGGGTATTAACATAGTTATAAATGACTTAATTGATCATAGAATATAAATTTGACTCAACTGCTGGAATGTACCATACACACATTTACAGAATTAATAGGTTAACTTTTAATTTTTGCTTTCAAAGTGAATGTAATTTTCATCAGTTTTCTCTACACAAGGTATAATATCTTAAGAAACCCATAAACATCTATCTTTCTTGTAAATATTGAATCTTCAAAAACTTCACTTTCTATGATAAAAATAATTTAATTCTTCATTCTCTCCTTATTCCAGATCCTTCAGACAGAGGGTTAACCTAAATAATAAGGATAACATTTTCAAAGCTGAAGGACGTTATACTTTCTTCATCCCTGTTGATGATGGATTCAAGGTGGGATTATCATTACCTATAATTTTTATGTGGTTTACCTTATGATTATTATTTTTAATATAATCTTAACAGCCCTTGAGCTACCCAGAAAAGCATAATATATAATATAATATCCTTAGGATATTCTTGGCATGAATGCTCTATTTATTCTCTGAAAATAAAATTTGGATTTTTAACTTTCCTCTGTCCTCAAATAATGATATTCAAATTTGTTATTACTATAGCATCCACCAGCTCCAGTTAAGATTGATGCAAAGGTGATCGATGGACATGTAATACCTAATCATGTTCTATTCACACGAGCTGTAAAGAAGGATCACCCATATGAGACTTTGGCATTTGGTGATATGTTGCATGTCACTGTATCATTCACATTGCAGGATGATGGACGTCAAAGTAAGCTATTAATTAGTTTCATAAAAATAGAATTATGTTTCATTGTGGTGATAGAAATTTTTAATTATGTTATTTTTAGCCTAGACACTTTATTTTGGATTTAATACATTAATTTACTCCTTAGCCAATCTGTATGTCAAGAGTAACACAATGGAAGGAGATGGAACTCATCCAACAGGTGTAGTTTTGGCTGAAATTTTCAAGGCTAACATTCCGGTCAAAAATGGTGTAGTTCATCTTATACAACGTCCTCTTATGGTAGTTGACACAACAGTTGAGGAATTTCTCAAGGTAAGTAGAGAGAATATTTAGAATTTTAGAAATCTCTACGGTAATCACTAGATATGGTCTGAAAATAAAATATTAATCAGATTTACTCATAGGAACTTGATAATTTACTGACTCATCTCTCCAATATGATAATGTTAATAATCTAGCAATACAGTTTATTTAATCATTATTTTTGAATATATTTATTTGTGACTGAATTTAAATTACAGTTTTTCATTCAATGATATTATTTCATTCTTATTATAACAGTCATTACTAGGCTATTACAATTTGTTTTTGGAATATAAATAATAAACTAAAAATTATAATAATAATAGCAATAAATTGTTAAGATTTTGCCAGTTTTTGTTTATATTTCAGGTTTATATATTCTCATTCAATTGATATTTTATTGTTAGATTTTTTGACTCATTCCAAAAATTCATTCATATATAGAGAGTTACTCTTTTCTACTACACTAAAAGAGTTTATATCTGAACACAATCCAAAATATATATGTTTAAAACCCTCATATTCATTGTTTCCATATTTATCTCTACATTAACAAAAATTTCTCGTACAAATTAATGGACTTAATCGATATAATCAGTTTCATTATGAAGCAATACATGAATAAAATGTTGCATGCTTTTCTTTTGGACTTCCATGTTCTACTGAAGTCATTCCAGGTAAAAGTATTGTTTGTAATTTTCAGTAACTTCCTGTTGTCTTGCTTAGGGTTCCAAGGCTGTAGTAGGTTAACACTTAGGTTATTTATAAAAAACAGCCATTCATAGTCCATGTAAAATGTAGTTCCTTTGATGTAGCTGACTACTGAGGTACTTTATCCTCAATATCATTTCAGGACCCAACACCAAATTTTGAAGCTTTTTTTGTTTTGGAAATGAAATTTTTTACCTGCTAAAATTTGTTACATTTAAAATATTCTGTAATAATTTGGATTATTTAGTCAATATATGCTGTACATAATGTTTTCTTTTGTTTTTGAACTTGAATATTGTGTAAAGAAAATGTAATTCTTAGGCTGCATATGCATATTGCTCATGAGGCTTGCTATGAATAAGTCCTGTACTGCTTGAGCTAGAATAATCAGATTTTTCTTAGATTGTTTTATTTTGCTGTACTAAGGAATGGCGAACATGGCTGTAACTTTGTACTCTTCTTTAAATAGGCAAAATAAAGTGTTTCAGAAATTTTAGATTCATCATAAACTATCAGTAGTTTTTTATTGTTGATTTGGGAATAAAGATAAAGTCAAGACTGACAAATATTGTCTCTATCTGTAAGGATATAATGCTCATTGAAATTTTATCCCAGTGAATTTTTGATTTAAATGTTCAAGCACTTCAAATTTTACTCAGCACATAATTATAAAAGTATAGTGAGCTTCCCCAGCTACAATTGGAGTTATAAGTTTTGCCAAAAGAAAACAATGGTTTTTTAATGTGAATAATTAATGTTTTCATATTCAATCCTTTATCATGTGACAGAGCTGCAACAGGTAACAACTACAAGGGATTTCTGGACTAATATAGTTAGATTGCTTCTGTTTTTACTAATTTTGCATGTTGCTTTTATATTTGTGGAAGTTTAATGCATGATGCTTTGGTCAGGTAATTTTTCTTGTAGTTTGCTTGGCATGGTAATTTTTGGACAGCATTTTGTAATTATTTAAGAAATAATGGTCATATTATTAAAAATTTATCACAAATATATATAAAATCTCATTGTTGCCATGACGTTACATTTATTTCTCTGATCTTAAAAGGTTATCTCTACTTATTTCCTGAGAGAAAAATTATAACTGTGTTTTGCTATTCAGTCTTCATTCAGTAAATTACTCTACAATATATTCTAAATATGAGGATCATGTGAATTTTCACACTGCAATGAGGAAGGAACTTTTTCAAATTATCTAAATGGATTAAATGTAATTAATGTATTTTTCCTTCTTTGCTTTGCATGTCATGTTCAACATGTCAACTGCATGGTCTGAATAGCTTATTGTAAGTACTCAGATAAATTTATTTCTGTTCAAAAGGGGTCCAGAAATCCCTACCCTTTTAGACCAGTCCACTTCTTGGCCTCCATTCCTTTGAAATTCTTGCTGTATAGTTGAAAATATATTTTTTTCTTTCAAAGAAAATTGGAGTATGCATTTGTGTATTGCTTTAGAAATCACCATTTTTCTTTCACTAGGAAAACTATTGTTGTTCTTTGGGCAAATACAAGAATAAACTTTCAATCAGCTGAAGCTCACTAAATGAAGGAAGGAGTGAGAAAAGAAGAATAATTGTGTTAGGATTTCTGGCCCCATATTGAAATAAAATTTAGTAGAATTCAAGGAACAGTCTCTATTTCAGTTCATAATTGTCAAAATATATTCTCAAAAATTTTTATAAAAATCATTTTCAAATGTAATATCAATATAGAGATGATTTTAAATTGTCCTCAAAGGAAATTGAAGCTCTAGTAAAATTTAATTGATTTCTTCTCTCTGTAGCATTATAGAGTATTCCTTGATTTAATTATATTGTAGACACCAAGGCAGCATTGTTATGCTGTTGATTATGTATGATATATGTCCTCCAAGTAGATGACCTCTTGAATATATCCACTATATTAGGAGGTAAAATATTTTCATCAACTGTCTGTGAAACTAATTCAAGCATACTAATTCAAATTGATTTGATGCTAATGACAATGTACTCAGGATGAATGCACAAAGTTTCTAATTCAGAATTACCAAATTATATTAAACAAACTAGTGTATCCAGTTCATGAATATCATTATATATATAAATAAGATTAAATTTTTGCAATGACTAATTAATAATTTAGAAAAATTTTCACATAAATTTTACTATAATAGCAAAATATTTAACATAGAATGAAGAATCATAGATGCCATAAAAGGCAGTGACATTAGACTATTCAAAACTTAGCTATTTTTCAAAGCAAGAGTATCCATGAAATGAAACATCACAGCAAAATTATACATCTATGTTTGTTTTTTTTTGTAAATATGAGAAGTTATGGTGCTTTTTGGTGGTGGGTCATGCCAAGGGAGAAAAACTAACATCTTTATAAGCCGATTTATTTTATTCTAACTCATTTCACTCAGCTCTGTCATCATCATAATTTTTTAAAAATCCTAAATATCTTTTACAGGCCAGTTATCTAAAGAAGTCACTTGTATTTAATTTGATTCAGTGTTTCAACCTACAGATTAAAATTGTTTATCTACAAGAAGATGTATGTAATGAGAAAGTAGTTTAATACATGTTTGTGGAGAAATGTATATAATAAAGAATGAATATCAGTCTTTGCCAACTACTAAAAACTCATACATATTGAACCATTTGATTATGTACAAATATCAATTTATCTATAAAATTCATTTTTACATCCGAAATACTTTTACAGCTTAGGAATAGGAAAAAATTAATAAAATTTTTGAGTAGTGATTTTTTTAACTTTTCTTTGGAGCAACAGTTGACATAACTTTTGCTGCCTGGGTATTTCCTAACTTAAGTTATAGATAATATGTTATTCATTTACTATAAGTACTTTTTCTTATACTAGTGTAAGTTTTCTGTATGATGAGAACATGTTTCCTTTTAGCTGTAGATGTACAATTATTTTGGATACATCATTTACAGGAGAAAAAAGATGGACCATTGAACAGATTCTATGATATAATATCTAACTATGGGAACGACTTTATGGAGGATATCATCAAGATGAAATCATTGACTCTATTTGCTCCATCTAATAGTGCATGGAACAACTCAAACTTGGAAAATATTCTTCATAACAAAGAAAAGATGAAGGAAATCTTGAACTTGCATTTGGTGAAAGAACGCTTGTCCATGGAGAAGATCATTGAAAATAATATGAATCAGGTGAGCCATGTCTATAATGCTATTTATCGAGTAAAAAACATACTTTTATCAGTTTTCATGCAATATAACTATTAATATTTCTCGTGTTTATAGTTTAAAGATGATGTGATGAACGTACAATATAATTTTTAATTGAATCAAAATCATTTATTGATTGAGTCAAAAATTATATTTGAAATCCATTTTAATTCTATAGTAATAATTTTGTCTGACTTTGGTTTCTATTACTTTTAATTTTCACTTACGTTGGAACTAAAAAGTTTAAAATTGGTCAAGAAGTTAACTGTTTCATAAAAATCATCAAATGATAAAATATAAAATGTGAATTTGTTAGGCTGTAGTGACCAGTTAATCAACTTAAACCTCCAATATATTGGAAAGATTCTCATAGAGCTTTGTAGTTTTTAACATAAAAGTATTTTTATTAACAAACATAGACACACAACCATTTTCCATACTTAATCATAATCATTTGGTGCAGAAACCATGTTATAAACCTTTAAAAATATTAACTAGCTGGGGGGGATAGTATTTAACCCATTTATGCCTAGCGTTCCATTTTTGGAACAGCAGTTACATTAACCCATTCATGCCGAAGAAAAAAATTTTTGAATTTTTTGATGAAATTCATAAATGTTAGGTATAAAAAATTAAAAAACAAGTATTTGAAATAAAATTTAATTTATAGGCCACAAAATAACTTAATGTAACTGCTGTTCCAAAAATGGAACGCTAGGCATAAATGGGTTAAAGAGTATGTTATTTTCTGCACCAGATGATAACAAACAATTATTAAAACCGATTTAGTGTTTATGTTTGTTAATAAAAATATTTTTGTGGTTAAAAACTATAAAGAATCTTTCCATTATGGACCACCAAAACACCTTGCCTGATTTGGTGAAATTTAGTTAAGTATAGATTACATATGTTTTTCTTGTTTAAACCTTTAATCACACTCTTTCTTTTTATACCCATATATTTCATGTAAATGTTAGCATGGCAATAATATAGTACAAATAGTTTTTATTTATGTTGAATTGGAGAAAAATGAATTTTAAAAAATATATATATTTAATTAATGAATTTTTAAAAATATATATATTTTCTTAATTTACTTGTAGAACTCATGGAGGTCATATCTCATGTAATTTAACATATTGACTGCATTTTTAAGCGACATCTGGATTACTTACTGCTTAGATAATGAAAAATTTTATTTCCAGAAATCTTACAAAAAACAGCTAAAGTAGGAGATGTGTCCTTGATAATGTATTCTAATAGTAAATTGTGTGAGTTTAATTGTAAATCTGACTAAAGCTAAAATTAGGTCTATTTCTATTAACCAGTACTAAAAAGGAATCTTAACTTTGAGCTCTAATCTTATACGACTACTTTCTTATTCCTCATTTCTCATATATTTTCATAGACTCTTACCGTAATGCATTAAGTATCTTGAATCATTTGTAGATTTATTCAGGTTAATATTTCCATGATAATTCAGGAGATAAAAATCTTTTGTGCATTGTCCATGTTATGCCAGGGAAAATGTATGATTTTCCCAGTTCATAATAACGTTACATTATGAAGCTTTAGAATTATTGTGATTATATTCAGATGAAGAAATGAAACTCAAGACTTCACATATTTCTTTAACATATCAAGGAAAATGATTTGCAGATTTTTATTGCTTCCATAACATTGAATATGTACTTGAAAGCACAGGGTCTAGAGATTTATGAGTTCATACAATTAGTTATTTCAGGTTGAGACTGCTGCAGAAAGAAAGCATTTATACTTCAACGTCATTACTCGGGGAAACAATCAAACTCTTACGGTCGAAGGAGGTGGGGTCAATGCTACTGTGATTCAACCAAATGTTGCAGCCACAAATGGATTAGTTCATATCATTGATAGAGTGCTTGGAGTGCCATATACAACAGTTTATGAAAAATTAGCTACTGACCCAATGTTGAAGTAAGTCAAAACTTTTGTTATATATAGAATGAGCTCATAGTTTTATAGATCACTATTAAAAGATAAAACCATATACAATTTTCTTTTTTCAGCAAAACATTTCATCTTGGACAGCAGGAACGTTTCAATGAACAGCTAAATGATACTAACAAAAGATTCACATACTTTGTACCACGGGATAGCGCATGGGAGAAAGCTGAAATTCACTCACCATCAGCTCACAAGAAACTGTTTATGAAGGAATTTGGCTATCATGTGAGAACTTTTATTCTATTTTATTTTTGCTGGAATCTGAGTACATTATTCAATTTTGATTTTTCTGTAACATTTGGTTTTTTTGGAGTTATAAGATACTAAATCAAAATTTAATTAAATGATATCATAAATTAATAAAAATTATAAATGTTTATAATGACATTCATATCAGCTCTAAATACTTTAAATTTACAGAGCAACAAGTAAATTATTAGAAACATTTCTGGGTTTAATTATTCATATTGTTTATATACTTAATGATCATATTAATACTGAAATGGAATGAATATGGAGTTTTTAGCTTTTCATTATCAATGAAATCAATGTGAGAAGGCGTGACTTCGTGGAATGCCATAGTAATAAAAACAACTTTGTAAATCTTCAGGCGCCTGAAGATGTAATTTCATATTACGAAACCGGTCGGGAATATACCAATTTTCTGTGGAAATTTACAAAGTTGTTTTTATTTCAATTGTGAACATTACATGTAATAGGAAATAAAATTCTACAAATTCATTTAGTTAATTTATAGTTTTTGCTTACTTTTACATACTTGTTGAATATTGCTGATATGGGTTTACTGATGGTAATAAAAATCTTTAAAATTCAAATTTAAATAAAGAAAGTTCTCAAATTCTTATAGCTAATGATATGAAGATTAACTTTCTTTGCCTTTATTTGAAACCTTTGAAAACATATTTCTTGGATAAAAATGTGATAGAGTGATTACTTCTGTATCAATTTTTGTTTACACATTGATTGTCTATTATTTAGGTAAAGCAAATTCTGGAGAGGCATCTGGTGGTTAATTTTGCATACAAAATGGCAGATTTGAAGGAGATTGCTAACAACTCCGTTGTCCTCCCAACTGTGAGGGATGTATTAAGAATTCAAGTTAAAGAAATTCACAAAAGTAAGTAGTAAAATAATAATTTACAACTCTTATCTTGTTGTTGTATTTCATTAATTAATGTTTCATATGAAATTTATTTTACTTTCTGTGTTAATACTATGTAAGTCTGGTGCTGTTTTTCTTTCTTCTTGAATTACAATTGTAAGTATGGAAGGTAGAACATATGTGAAAGTAAATATACCACAAATGGCAGATTAAGAAATGCATTGGGCCATGCATTTTGCTTGTTGCATAGAACATAGTATTTGATAGTCCAAGCTCATGATGTAACTATAACATCACTTTTTGTTACCGACCTTCTTTAGATTATTGTTTTCCTTAAAAGCAACCCCATATGATTTAATTGTTAGAGATTATTTATTTCTTTTAGTTTCAAAGTTACCTTCATTCATGTTCAAGAGTCCATTTTTAAATTTCTAATGTTAAATACAAAATTGCCATTCTTTGTTAAATAAAAAGAGTTTATAAGTTCACAGTTTACTGTGATGACTTTATGTATCGTATATCTAATGTTGAATTATTGATAGTTGTAATCTGATTTTTAATAAGTACATTGATTCATAAAGTATCATGAACACCAATATAAGGGATTTTAATTGTTACTTTAAGATTTCATGAGAAAGATTTTTAACTCGAAATCTTAAAAGTGGAATGAAACTTTATAGAAAGAGTTCAAAATTGTATCCTATTGTTATAAGATAGTATTTCTTCTGCCTCAAAATCCTAAAATTTATGCATGGTTGATATCAAGTCGTATATAAATTAGGCCCACAAATATAAGCCTGCTTTTCATTTTCATTCAGGTTAAAACTCTACTTTAAAGTCAAGTTGAAATAAATATTAAATAGGTGTTAGGTTTCCCAAATTCATGGTAGACTGATAAGTTACTTCTATGCATGCTTCCTAAAATCATAATCTGCACTTAAATCATTGTTTGAGAAAAGAGAAATCACTAATTACCAGGAGAAAAGGAATTTACTTCAAATTCCTACAACTATTATTGAGAAATTCAAATCCACTTTCTGTTTATTGTGACAGATGGTGCTGAGACAAATGGCTCCGGTAAGTATGTTTACTTCAATGCAGTTTCAGGCACTACTCATATCACCTGGTGTAGTAGAAAATTCTGTAGTGTGAAGAGTGGTCAGTGTACCTCACCCTTATTTGAGAAATAACAGCTTCTGAAGCTTTCCACTTGCATAGATAGAAAGATAAAATGGAAATTTTTAAACGTTTTAGTTTGCTTGTCTTTCAATAAATTTGTTAATTTTACAAATATCCCCTTGATTGAAATGTTTTTATTTAGCTATTTGTAGAATAAAGGATCACATTAACCAATCATTGCTTGAATCTTTTGTCCCAGATGCATTTCTTAAATGCCCTTTGTGATTTTAAATCATAATTAATTTTGCTCACAGTTTTTAAGCTGAAAGAAATACAGTATCTTTCTGGTGCAAAAGATCCTTTATGTAGCTATGTCAAATTGTTTATCTATGGTCTTCTTATTTATTTTTTACATGATTTATTTTGACATGATGGAATTAAATTTCATGAAATGATCTTGAAAATGCATGTCTTTAAGTCTTAATGCATGAAATAATGTTCTTCTATGTTTGCATGCTTTGTCTTAATGACAAGGGTGCTACGTTTCAATATTAATGTAATGCTGATCTTTACTCTATGAACTTAAACATCAAACATTATTCTTTATAATTCAAGAAGTAAATAGGAAGAATAATAGAAGTAAAATACCTTTCGAGATGAAGTCAAAAAATTATGTTATAGAGATAATATGCATTTTCAAACATTTATTTAAAATAGTTTCCATTTGGTGATTTTGAATAGGATGTAGATTGTATTTGATATATTTTTTAAGTATAACTGAATGTTTCCTGAACCATTTGATGTTCAAATATTCAATTTTATTTATTAAAGTTTCTTTCATGTGTGCTACTTTAGTGTTTTTGTGCAATTGAGTTTTGTTGTTTGACAAACATTCATGAATATTTTATATCGGCTCAACTTACAATTTCTATTAGTGAAAGACAAATTCAATTCAAAATCATTCATTTCTTTTGCTATCTAATGACGGATTTACACTTCAGAATATGATCTTCAATTCCTTTATTTCATATATTCATTGATATATCATGACATTATTTAAAAAATTCTTTATATATTTGTAGCTTAAATTCAAAGTGGTGAAATAAAGTCATGAAAGATTTTTTTCCTTTTTAAAATACTTCCACTGTCAGTAATTAAAAATGGTCAATTCTATTCATAATACATGTGCCCAAGACAGTACAAATCAGAATTACATATTTGGTCAGGATACAAATCCAAGTATAAGTATTTAGGTTGAATATCAATTTCTGTGTTAGTCCCTTTATTTTTTCATTCACTTTCATGCTGAATGAATTATTATTCATTTTATTTGTTAAATCTTATTTCTCATAGCAGAGAAAGATCTTTAGTGATGTAAAACTAATTATTTGAGAATTTGACTGACTAATAATGATTTACAAATAAAAATGTGTCATCATTTAACAATATCATTTGTTTCCTGTTAATAATAACCATTTGAGATAAGATTTAAAAATTTTAATTTAATTTTCTCTCTATAATCCTTTTGTGATTTGTGCATTAGAAGTTTTGAATTTAGTGTGCTTTTTCAGTAATCAAACTCTAAAAGTAGTTGATTTTAATAATTTTATACTTCTGAATCTACTTTACAGGCTATTTCTTGGAATGGCAGGGTGAACGGATACATGTTTTCCGCCCAGATGTTGAATGCACTAATGGAGTGATCCATGTCATTGACTCAGCTCTCCTAAAGGAAAGTGATGTGATTGTGACAGGTGGTTCCATGCCATCCTCCCAAGCAGTCACTCCATTTGTTCTACTCGCTCAGCTTTTCACCCTTCTCATTGTAAAGTTTCTGCTGTAAAGATATGTGGCTGTATGGATTCATCATATTTAGCAGTGGGTTTTGAGTTAATGCCATAAGTGCATTCCCTTCTCCTCATCTTGTGACTGAGGTCATTTACCATTTATTCTAATGGTCTTCTATTTTTATGATTATTCTTCTTCCTCAATTTCTCAAAGAGGTTCATATTTTATTGACAACCATTACCATTAAAATTTCATCTTATATTATTTTTCGTTGTTCATCCGTATGGAATCATCCTAGTATGTCAGAGTTGGGAGAAGGAGTAATGCTACCATGGCTGTTCAATCACAGGGATTTTTTAAAAACCCATCTTGCTGAAAGAAAAGATTTGAAAGATGTTACAAAATTGTTTTCAATTGCAATATTGTGGTCTGTGGTAGTCAAACTTGAAAATTTTCTCAGGCTAAGTTTAGCACCCCAATGTGTTCCATTAAACCATTGAACTTGTGTCTGTCCCTCCTAGCAATAAATTTCTTGGTCCAGTTCTAAATTAATTCATCAGTCATTGTAGACATTAATTTCCTGATACTTTATGATAATCATGTCAAATAATTAATTACATGAAAGTGGAAGGAAATATCCAAGCATCATAGACCGAAGGGCAATTTTCTGATCAGAGCTTTTAATGTTCATAGCAAATGGAAAGCTACTTTTAGTTATTTTAAATCATATAGTGAATGGTTACTTTTTAGCTGCAGGGTCTTAACAGTAGAAGCAATACATGTTATAGATCTTTATAATTTCTTTCTTAAAGATACAGGACATCTAACAGATGGTATTTGTTTCAGTGACCCAGTTCAGTGGGTAATTCTATCAAAATTTGTGCACTGAGTGATATTTCCATGCTGTGAGATTTCTTTGTGAGGAGGTGTCTTTAGCCTTACAAGGTGGAACTGAGAAAGAAACTGCTCCAAGGAACAAAAATGATAATAATATAAATATTGATTATTATTTTTGAAAAATTCACTCAACTCTTTAATTTTACCAGGTACATATTTTTTTCATCATTCAATACATAGGTCCCACCAACCTCATACCACGTTGATGTATTTCTTCAGCTATTGGATATGGTTGCTGAATATCTAGGAAAGGAAGGGGAGGGATTGAAGAGATGAAGGAAAAATGGGATACTCTTGACATGAAATTATATGACCCAAGCCTTGTGTAAATGATTTAAATTCAGCTCTCTATGCTACTTGTATAAAAATTATAATTAGGGTCAATTATGCATGACAACTTCATTTCCCTCTTCGCTCTCCTTCCTCTCAATATTCTCATTCATTGTGCATAGCATACCTTTATTTAGTAGAGTAATGACAACTTTGTTCTTTGAAATAATTTCAAATATCTAATTTTATTCAAATTTGCAAGTTCTACAACTCAAATAATCATCTATTTTAAGCAGCATATCCAAAATAACTCACATCAACTTGCAGAATGGTCCAGCAAGACTGTAAATTTTTAAATACATAAGTAATTATAGGGTAGAAAATATATATTATATGAAGCTAGTTAAAACTGAGTAGCTTACTAAGATATTTATTTTGTGAGAAGAGTTGCCTGTAATCTTGCTGCTGTGTAGTAAAGCCTATAAAATTTGAATTGGAGGTCAAAATTTGAAGCATTTCAGGGAGTTGCCAAATAGAAGAATTTTGCTTCTGTTTAATTAGGCACTCCTTGTAATTAGCTTTCAGAGTAGCTCTTTGGAGCTGAGAAATCCATGAAGTGAAATATTCTCCCATGAGTTACTTCAATAACCTCAATTATGGACCTTGCTTAGCTCCTTAAGTGTTTTTACATTCCAAGTTTGCTTTTTATTACCTTTCAATTTTAACAGTCTCTGATTACAAGTAATCTTGTCTGTGTGCTGTCCTCATGCTGTGCTTATGAGAGTTTGGAACTGTTGTCAATATATTCAGCAGTGTGTGCATGGAAGGAAATGAATGAGTGAATTGGTTTGAGTGTTTATAATTTTTTAAGTGCTGAAATGCTTCATTTTTTGAGAAGGTCCAGCAGAGTACCTGTTCAAAAAATAGGTAAAAATTATGGAAGAAAAACTTACTGTTGCCAGATATTCTGATATAATGTAGAGAAAACTTTTGCCTTGTTATTAAGAAAAATCTCCTTACTTGGAACCAGCAGCAAGCCCTAAAATTGTTGACTGTATCAGCAGAATGCACTGAGTTCAGTAATCCAAATAATCTGATACTTAAGAAATGATATGGCTTGTGTGGTGAAGATATATATTGTTTTCACTAATGCAATCAATGCTTTTAGTACCTTTAATCTTCAATTAGTACAAATTTACAAGCCTGACTGCAATCAGTGTCTCTGGCATAGTTTTAGTATACTACTGTTGCTTAAATTGAAAATATTGTCTTTTTGATGGTGAGCAAAGGCTGATGTGTTGGCTTTTATAGTTCAGTAGTGCCATTTGGATTTTATTTTTGGGATTACTGAACAAGGGTGATTTCTTACGCCATTTGAACCAAAACTAGCATGACCTGTTGGTAATGGCAGTATGAATAATAAATGTGTCATAATAATGTTTTGATGGGTTCTCCCTTTGGATGTACAAACAAGTCATAGCATGCAGGAAATGGAAATTTAGGAGCTTTGAATTTCAAATTTAATATTCTAAAACAATGGAAACAAAGAGTGTTCACAATTGCTTATAGCTGGCAGTCATTGTCTTCACTACTACAAAAATGTCACTTTATGATTAAAGTTAAGTAAAGCTGGCAATGAAGCCACTCTCATTGTGTACATAATTAGGCCAAATAACAAATGAAGAAGCATGGAACAAGCCTTAAGCATGATTGCCATTATGTTCCTCATTTGTTTAACATTTCAACAACCACCATTTTAAAACACTTTCTCATGGTGTTGTTGAACTGAAACTTCAACAAGGGTTTTGAGTATTGAGAGAATTTCTCACTCATTTTGGTGTTGATTAGTGCTTGTGAAGTGCCCTGTGCAGCCTGCTGAGCTATGCTCTAGCCCCGGCAACTGCCCACCCACTGCCAGTATCTCTGCACATTGGTGCATATATCCCCTGTTGTATATCAGATAGGCCTGGTTGCATAACAAGCAAGGGCAGAAAAAGTGGAAGACTATAGCGTGCCCCAGCACTGTGTAGTCAAGGACTCTGCACGCTCACTTGTTCAGTTAATTTACTTTGTTCCAACACAAAAATAACATTGATAGCTGTGTATAAGGAAACATGGACCAAATAAAGTGAATTTTCACAATCTAGTGCTGTTTAAGGCTTCTTCATTTCTCATACCAATTTGTGAAACTTATTATATTTTGTAAAAGGGTTGGAAAGTCTTTCTTTACCTGGATTCTACAAATTTTGTAAATATCTGCATTATAATTTAACTGTTGTAATTTGATTGGTACATTAAATATTTCTTTCTCACCTATATACCTTGTCTCATTTAAAGTATTATTAGTAATAAATATCTTCTGGGAAAAATAGATATTTAAGTGTCACTCACCTCTTCCATCTAAAGAACAACATTAATTGAACATTTGTATTAAAAAAAACTCAATGCAGGTTAAAAAAACCTCAGTAAAACTTAAGAAAATATATCCTCAGCAGGAAAATACAAATAGAGGTGCATGATAAACCTGCTCAAAACTATTCAGAATAATTACTGAAAGATATTAGAAGCAAAAGAAGTTAAAGATAATATCCTGGTCATGACTTGAAAAATAATAATGGCAAAAAATAACCATAGGAGAACATTGAAGTTCCAGTGTTCATGAAAAAAATGCTAAAATTCTATCTACAGTTTATAGTCATTAATTGCTATATATATACATACTATAGTCATACATTTTTTGCTAAGATAAGACAAAAAGTAATGAAAAGAATGATAACAGAGAGATGATTTTACAAATGCTATTAAAAATACAAGAATCAGAATTTGAATATAAAAGAAAAATAAAAATGCAAATAATATAATTTAAAGCAATAAATAAAAGAAAAATTAAAAATAAGAAAATATTAGTAAACCCAGGTCTATCAAGAAAGAAGTAAATGAATAGATGAAATAAAATAGGATAAATAATTATCCTTAACTAGTTAGACAGGGGGAGCATAGTGATAAAGATATATAAGAGAAAAGATACATAGAAATATAAGAGCTGCATTTATTGTAAACTATTTTATACATTAAACAGGTCAATAATACCCTTAGTTTATTTAACCATAAAAGGCAGTCATATTTCTAAAATAAAGACAATATTTGATACAATCTTAGCTTAGTGTAGTGGTCAGCATACCTGCTCAGCAAGTTGGAGACCTGGGCTTAAATTCAAGTCATATCACTATTTTCACTTCTGTTTAACTATATATAAATACTTGTAAAATGGGCAAACTTATATAAAGAATGGTTGGAAAAAATCCAATTCGATTGACACAAAAAAAAGATCTCTCAACCTCTAGTTAGATGATCTATCCCACTGTGCAAGAACATTCACACCATGTTCTTAGATTCCTTTGATAAACCAGCCATGAAGAAATAGAAAGAGAAATTTTTATTAGACAAGAAGCTAGACTAAGGATATAAATAATGGATGGACTAAACATCACACTCCTTAAAACTTCCTTGATAAAATGAAAATTGTCTGATATTTTTCATACCTTATTTTAGATATTTTATGCCGTAAAGTGATTAAATTTCAAATATGTCCTCTAATTTTCAAAATCATTTTTTCAATATGGGATTAAAAAACAGTATTTTAGATGGAACCAAGATTTATTAACAAAAAAAATCAACAGTGTAGGATACATTAATAACAGTAAATGCCTCCATTTTAGTTTTTGTCAGTTAGTATAAAAACAAATACCTCCTCATAATTTGATTCCCAAAAATTAATTTATTATAATAACTACACATTCTATATTAACAAACAAATGCAGTACCACGGAAATAACAAAAGAAGAATCTTAATTTTAAGTACAATAATTTGGGAAAATATTTCTAAGTTAATTTTTAAAATTTATAAGTTTTGAAAAGTAAATGTCTATCAAAAACATATCATAATACTGAAGAAGATATGATTTTAAGAGCTCAAGCAGATCAATTTCTTTTATTTATAACAGAGGTGTAAATGATAACTAAAAATGTAAATTATACTTTAACTTAAAATTCACTTTTTGATTGTGAGAGAACCTTTCTCAGTCTTACCATTAATTAAGTACTATTTCATTCCTTATGTATCAAGGAAGATTCCTTCCATTAAGTAATCCTGATTCATTTCATTCAACTACATTTGAAACAAGGGTTTATCCAGTTTTAGTTTTTCAAAAATAAATTTTTCAAACCAAATAGATATAGCAATATTTTACATTAATGGATACATCTCTGATATTTATCTTTCTCTATTTCAGTATTTTAAAGTTTTGAGTTTCATTTATAATTATTTAAACCTAACAAATGATGTCCAAAAATAAAATATCAATACATGCAGACAGAGAGACAGCAGAGGTACATAGCATTAGCATATGAATTCCGACTTTGATATTATGTTGAAATCATATATAGTAGTTTGTTATGATGCACTAAATTAGATACTTCAGCCTGAATAATAAATTCTGCAAACTCAACCAATAATTTCATTACAATTTAAATTACTCTTCCTCACAAGACAACTCTCGTACATAAAGAACTTAAAACAAAATCCTGAGAACATTTGCAAATCTAAATGGTTTTAAGTGCTTAATTGAATACTCCACTTTCTATAAATTAATTACTAGAAGAAATGTTCTCAGCAGAACAGTTTCGAACATATGCCTCCTTAATGTCAAAATATCCAGATTATTAAACTCCATTGTCAACTTCCATGCATAGCTTTAAAACTTATGTCTTATCAGGTTTCCTCACCAAAGGAGGTAATAGTCTATTAAGCGTTTGATAATGTTCTGATGATCTATTTGTCATATTTTCCACATTGTTTACATACTGAATAATATCATTCATCTGAAAAGAAAATGTAGATAATTAATCGATCAAACAAAGCTCCTAATTTAAATTAAGTAAAAAGAAACTCACGTATAATTTGTAATCCTGAAGCCTCTTGAACTTTTGATTTGCTTCATATACTCCTTTCAGTTGACTTAGAAATAGCAGACAAGCAAATAAACTCAATGTTATAACGGATATTGATACTGCGCTGGGACGCCTAAGGAACATCCTAACACTTATACGAAATTATCACATAAAGAATAGCTTGGAGCAAAGGAATACCAAGAGTATTTTTTAAATACATCCAGCTTCCACGTTCAAATCTTTCCATCGTAAATAAATAGATCATATGATTCCAAGAAACTTAGCAGGTTAATGAGAAAACGCGAACAATACTCAATCTAGAAAAATTGAATCTTAAGCATAACCGAATTTTGAATCATTCATGTCAGGTAGCATCTACCTTCGCCTCATTACTAATCGACTTCGTGGAGAGAAAATAATTCTCATACCAATGGTCAAAGGCTGAACAAAATACATTCGTTAGTAACTGACAATTATGCCAACATAATGGGATATAGAAAATAAAATAAATTTAATCGATGCATTTTGAGCGTTTCTTACACCTGATCATCTGCGTTTTTATAGTTTAAAAATATTTGAATATCTACTATAGTTTCATTTACCTGATATATCGTCCTAAATACTCATAATATTTCCATTTATTTTAGAGATTCTTACCTGTAATATGAAAAACTTTTATAAAGTTGGTATTAAGCGGAGTGTGATGGTGGTGATATATAATATGAGAGAAGCATGTTTTCCTTGTAAATCAAGGAAATGAGCCGGATGGCTTGAAGTGTGTTCATTTTCTGTTCCCTCTTTGGAAGAATATCACACACACTTTTCTACAAATGATCAGCTTGGCTTTTTTATTCTATTTGTAGTGTTGAGAAGAATTTTCCGGAAAGGAATCGTCATCGGTTAGAGACTACGCCTTCTTTATCCAATTATAAACATACAAATTCTTCCTCGCCATAACATCAGAATGAAGTCGTTCACTCTTTTAATATTTATATTATTTGTATCAGGATGCATTTCTGGTCCTGAGGAGGAAGAAGGCGTTAAATATGCTAACAAATGTGAAGGTAGCGTAAAATGCTTGTGTTTAACGATTTTTTTGAGTTATCTTTCGAAAGAATGAGTTTTAGGTTCTAAGTTACTCCAATATTCTGATAAAGATCATGCTTTAGATAGTATTACGATATAGAAACGTTTTTTAATCTTTCTGAATCGATTTGTCAGAAATATCAATTGATGAAACTTTTGATTGATTTTACATTGTAATTTAGTGTGTAAAGTTGTTGCTGTTGAACTAGAAAATCGTCTGCAAGAGACAGGAAAATCCCATGATGTTTTAGAAATTGGGTATTCAATCGATTCAGATCGAAAGAAGAAAACAAAATACGAAAAATCGTAAGTGTGAAATTCTCAGTCGATAGAAATAGATTACTCTCAGTATTTTGCCATAAATTTCAATTATTTATAGAGAACTACGGCTTCTGGAATCTCTTGACGGTGTTTGCGAAAGAATCCTTGAGTATAACATTCACAAGGAAAGACAAGATAGCAATAGATTTGCTAAAGGAATGAGTCAGACATTTAAGACTCTACATGGTTTAGTGTAAGTAATTACCTCTTTTAGTAGAGTCATTTAGACGAATTTGCTTATAATTTGTAAATCTGGTAATAACTCGTTTACCCATTCATAGAGCTCAGCATATTATTTAATTAATTTATCTTTGCAGGGATAAAGGAGTTAAAGTGGAGCTTGGAATACCTTATGAGCTATGGGACAAACCATCTGTTGAAATCACCAACTTAAAGACACAAGTAAGATTCATCATTTCTTGCTTACTTAGTCAAGTTATTCACTTATTTAATTGACATTGAAATTTGCTGATTTTTTTTCCAGTCATTGTATTCTCATATATTATTCATATAGTATATTAATTTTCAATGATCAACTATTTACTGTTATCCTAAAGTTTTTTAGAAAAATATACTGCTAAAATCCTTTCTTTTATCATAAGTTTATACTTTGAAAGCATTGTAGTCTTTCATAATCTAAGATTATAATAGCTGCCATGGTGACCATAATGCCTCTTTATTACGATGGTAATTTAGTATCTTGTACAGCAATATTAGGAATTCTCTGTTTTGGATCATACACTTTTCCTTTTTCTTAAATTAATATCAGGTTCTTACATTAATGCATATCAACTAATTAATGTTAGAGAATTTTTTTTGTTTTAGTGAGATAATATGCAAAGATCTTTTTCTTTCAGTGTGAAACACTTCTTGAGGAAAATGAGGGTGACATAGAGGAGTGGTATTTTAATCACCAAGAAGTACCACTTTCTAAATATTTATGCTCTGATAGAGCTTTGAAGAATGATGATGACAGCTGTCTCAAAGAAGATCCAATTCAGAAGGGGAAGAAGAAGAAAAAATCTGGCAAAGGGAATAAAAAAGGAGATGATAAATCACTGAAAGAAGACCTTTAAATAATTATCTAGTTTTATGAAACTTTTCATTCCAAAACATTAATTTCACTTTTTTTCTGAAATATCTTATCAAATTTGATCATTCTCAAATCATGCTAATAAAAACCATCAGCCATTTTCTGTGACCCATAAGTTTTTGTGATATTTTTATATTTGTATGAAGTACTTTAATTAAAAACTAAAATATAGTCTGTTCCTATACTGGTTGTCGAGACCAAAAAATGTTTGGGTATATAGATCTCCTTCAGTATTCTGTTGTTATTATAAGGTTTTTACAGTTTTAAAGAATATATAAATCAAGCATTTTACTAATATTTAAAAAAATGATACAATCTTATTTCAAGAGGATATTTTTCAATCCATCAACAATGAAGTTATAGAGATATTTTGTGAATCAATTGAAAAGTTAATTTTCATCTATATATATCTAGATATTTTAAGACCCTATCTGAAAGAGGAAAAGGAAATTGATTTTGAGTATGAGTCAAAAAATATTTTTTAAATTTCAGATCTCAGATTTTTACATTTTTATTGCTTTAACAAAGCTATAACATGAGAAACCCTTTCTTGGGTGTGTTAACTGGCTATTTTCATGTAAATGGTATCACTGAAATACTTTTATCTTCAGAAAATAAAAAGTCACTCACACTCAAATTTTTCTGCATTAGGCATCATTTTGGTTGTATTGATTTTATATTTCTATCCAAAAATTTAGTATAATCTGTCATCATTCTCCACATAGTTTCACCTTCTCATCTAACTGACCAATCAGCGCATTGTATAATTAAGTTATACAGTAAGATCCTGTTTAATGCGGGGGATAAGTTCCAATAACTTCAAGCACCAAACAAAACTGTTAAACGAGGCAACATAACACGTACATATGTAATTATGTCATGTGGATCAGTGAAAAGAACAAAGAATAAGAAAAATGATATAGTTCTTGCCAAATTTAATACTATAAAATAAAATATTGTGTATATCTTTATACACCTAATAACCTTCATGAGAACAAATAAATCAATTCTGATGCAGGAAAGCTGAGTTTTTACTGGGATTACGGCTTAGGAGAATACAGTTGGAACCTTTTTTCTGGACGGACTAACGAAAGAGTGTTGAAAAAAGAATACATAATGTATCTACATTTCACCGTCGCTATAAAGTACACCGCTTTTGGTTGGTGAATGGCCGTTTCCTTAGCACACATATACTACAAGTATCAATACAGTGCATTGTAGGGGAACCCCAATAAAACCACATACTGAAACAGAATTAAGCAGGGTCTTACTGTAGTTTTCTACATGTCTTTCTATTTGAATGACGTCCCTAACAGTCAGTCACTTCAGGCTTCTCTTCAGCTTTTGAACTAAGGGTGGATTTAGTATTTTATGTTGCTATTTCTTGTGCCAGCATATCAGATCTTTCTGTTTTAATCATGATTCATTAGAGCTTTTATTTGATCAAAATTATCTTGGAGGAATAGAATTTTAAGGCTATTAGCTTAGCTAATTATAATAGGTTATAGGCAAGATAGAGACTAAAGTGTTTTTATGCCATTTAATTCTGTGAACTCCCAACAATAACTTTAGAAATAATGTTGTATATAAAGTAATTGATATTAATGAAAAAATTAGAAAGAATTTAACCATGAAAGTATAAATAAATGTATTTTGTTGATATTACAATGATGGTTAGGTATGTAGAAGGCAAAGATAGAAAAGTGTAATGCAAACTTGACTTATTTGAAGTGGAAAGTATTAGAGTTAAGAAGATAAGTTTAGATTTACTAGGATATATGAAGTATGGAATTTCATAGAGGGCTTAGATAAGCTGAATGATTAAGCCTCCTAGCTATTTTGGTTTCAGTAATCATAGCTTAGACTTATTTTTAAAATATTCCTTAAATTTTAAGTTAATTTTTTCCCCTTAATTACTGATATTTTAGTGCTAATTATATTGTTAATAATTGAATCAAAATTATAATGTTAATTAAACTAAAACTTTCATCCCTTTTTATGACTCTTCTAAAGCAACAAGGTTACCATAAAAGGAATGCAGTAATATTATGCATTTGTTATTGTGAAAACATTTGCTCATGACTGTTTCATTTTTAAAAGTTTATCTTTACCTCTATGAACTTAAAGCAATTGCAAAACATTTTTTTTCCATTTATAGCTTTTGAAAAAAATAAGGTAATAAAAAAACCTCATCACATAAGAAACTCCTTCTGAGAAGATAACCCAATAATGATCGGCATTGAAAGATAGTTGTTGTATGTTTGCATTTTTGACAACTGACAAGCTGAACCAAGAATTGAAGAAGGCTTTTAATTGTATCATTTGAAAGTGGTAGTATTGTATTCTCACCGTCCATCAATGATGTTGCCAGGTGTTATGGACACAAAAACTACCTGAGAACATGATGTGAAGGTGATATTTATAGCATTAGGATGAGGAAAGGTTGCAACTTCTTTAGATGAAATTTAGCGGACATATTTATAATTAAATGCATATGTTCAGTATTCATTTCAATAGGAAAATGTACCAAATATAATTAATTTGAATTTCATATTATAGAATTCCATTATTACAACTTTTGGATTTGCACTTTGAACTTTCCTGATGTAATTTCCTTCCCTAAGTTCTCTCTTTATTGGACACATGACTCTATTTCTGCATAATTTATGAGCATATTTCTTCATACCTCAATGATATTCTTTCTGTAATTCTTTTACATGCAAGTTCTGCTGCGACCTACTGCTAGATCCTATTACTTGTGAATAACTATGCAAAATGGATTCCCTTGTCCTAAATCAGTTGATAGATGAAGTCAGTACTTTGGCATGTTCAATTTCTCAATGAAGAAATACTGCTTGAATTTATTTATCATTTTGTGGACAATATGAGTGGAATGTAACAATTATATTAGGGTAAAAATGGGAGATCTTTTATCATGGTGACAATGACAATATAACAATAAAAAACGTATTTCATGAGTGCCAGAAGAACTGAAAATTATTTTATTTTATAATTAATTACTTGATAGATGTCTAATTAGTTAAAGAAACTTTCTTCCCCCTCAATTTCAAAATGAAATTGTATTTAATGTAATTCATAAAGCTGTCGGATACTAAATCTTATTTTTAATTTTAAGTACACAAGTGCTTAATATTTTTTAAAATTTCTCCTATTCTCTTAATGATTCATTTTCAGTAAGACGATTTCAGGATTATTTTAAGAATACTCTGGATATGTATGTAGACTGTATAAGTCGAGGAAATTTATCCCTTTAATTCAGTTGACTGATCATCTGACATCTTTGGTCAATATTCTCTAATGAAGCTTTATTACCTTATTAATTTTAGAACAAGTTTTTTTGCTCTATCCTCTACAATCCAAAAGTTCTCCTAATAAGCATCCAATCCCATGTCACTCTCAGATTTAATATAAAATATTTTTCCTCAAAGTGCCATCAGAACGTGCTGGATATTTTTCCTGTTAAGTTTTACGATCATATGTTCACCAAATTACTATCATTTTCCACAGATTCAAATGCTATTCAGCATTCTCTTTTGTGAATATTGCATTTGCATTTTGTTAGGTTTCCATTGTTTACCTTCATGTCAGTGATATTGAGGAAATTTAACACATGCTAAATAAAATTTTATTCATCATGGACCCGATTTAAAGTTCGATGAAATATTTACATACGATATTATATATAATAACAATTTAATGTTATTTAACAATAGTTGGAATGTAGTTAGTCAATACCCGATTTTGAAGATAAAAAACTTCCAAAAGTCATCGAATGCCTCAGTTTTCTTCACACCTTGCGGAAGGATTTAGTCCCCTTCTTCTTCAGAGTCGGTGTTTATCGAATATTTCGATTACATGCTGCCCACTATATAGTAAGCAATTCATTATCAACTTCAACGAAATTTTCGAAATTAGCAGGTTGTTCTATCCTTGTTCGAAGCTCTGTCCACCCTTCTAGTTCGATTTCAGGCGTGTCTATTATGTTGATGTGTTAAGCCTTACGGTTACAATTTACAGTTTTGTCTGCTTTAACTTCATTCCTGAAAGGTATGACGTAATGTAAATCATCAAGCACGTTTATTTTTACTTCAGAGTGCAGATGAGGATAATCTGAAACGTGTAATTAATGCTGATGCTTTCTGTATTTCTGTTTCGCGACTTCGATCATTCCCTTGTCTAGTTACTGCAATGCATTAGTGTAATCCGCGGGAAAAATTAACTTTTATGTTATACAGCTCAAATTTTTATGGGTTAGAAGGACAATTCTCAATGAATAGGAAATTAACCTCCCATATTCCTCTATTTTCTTGTCGCGTTCGTGAGCCATGCCGCTAAGGGATCGCCTGTCACAGAAATTATACTGCGATATCAGACTATGACGTTTCAAATATGGATGGACAGTAATATCTGTAGAAGGCTTCTATAACTTTCGGGTTTTATTATTATTGTCCAAGGTACATGTTCATACTAATATTACCAAGGGCTGTTTGCCTAAAGGTCCCCGTGTTAGAGGTAAAAGCTCCTCCGAAGAAGGGATGCGAATTATTCTGTTTCGACATACCTTATTTTTTCTTCTCGGGAAGTAAGTCATTAGAAACATGAAGGAAACGTAGAGCAAGCCAAGAGTAAAGAGATAACGGCAATATAGATAACGAAAAAAATTTTATCATATAAAGTGGACATAATGTTGGAGCGGGTTGCGGCACATTTGGGGGCGGGAAAAATTTTCGTCGGGTGTTGCTGCTGGAATTATAAATTGACTGATTCATTTCCTTACAATTTGATGAATGAAATGGATGAAATATTTATCTTTCTGCAAGCAATAAGGTAAATTCATATATATATATATATATATATATATATATATATATATATATATATATATATATATATATATATATATATATATATATATATATATATATATAAAAAATGAATTTGTTTGGTTTTTGAAGCCGAAAGTGAGTTGAAATTTTACATGTTTACTGATCCCGAGATAGATTTGATACACCTTGGTGTACATTAATAGGAGTTGATGGGGGAAAAGTCTGTGTCAATAGGCTCGTTGTCTGTCGGTGCATTGTTAATAAATCATTTCGTAGAATGCAATTCGCTTTTGAATTTCGAAAATGAAATTGTTTTTATTTTACAGATAATATCGTGCAGATGTTTTTCGTGACTGTTTCATGTAGAAAATTCTATCTTCACCTTTTAGCTTTGTGAACCTGATCATGTAATTGTTGAACGTAATTGTACACATTTTTAACATACATATAATTGTTAACCCTTTATACCTTTTGATGGTAAATAAGGTTAAAAAATTAATCACTCTCAAAGGATAACGAAACCCTTACAAGGAGATAACCACTTACATGCGAAGGTATTTTTGAATTTTTGATTAGTTTGAAACGCTTATGTTTTAATGAATTACTTCTGCTTTGCACCATACGCCAATCTTTATCTGTAAAACCCTTTGTTCAATTAGGAAGCGACTGCTTATCAGGGGCGGTCGCAGGGGATACATGTTGTTTGTTTACATGATTGAAATCGTCGGATCTGGTTAGAAAAAACTTTATAAAAGATATACATTAGATATGATCAGTAATCTTTTTATGTATATATACCACTATATTGATGGTGACCAAATGAGACATAATTTAATCTTAATAATGAAATTGTCATATCTGAGTGATAGCTCATAAAGGGTATGAACTCCTAAGTGTATAGTATACGCAGCAATGGGAGACGATATTTCAATTGCAATTCAAAGTACCTTTTTCCGAAATTAATTATCATTGGCAATATAAAAGGATCATATACAATAAAATTAATCGTTAAACGTCTGCAAGCATAATGAAACAGCACAAACTATATCGAAAGTTTGATTGCACAAGAAAGAGATTGTGCTGGCAATTCGGTGGGATTACTAAGGTATAATTTATTTTACTTTAATATTTTAAGCCACAATCATGCAACACAACGATAAACTTAGATGTTTATTGCCAAAATCTTATGAAATTGGAGGATTAAATCAAGGACAAGAGACCGGGAATGGAAATTCGAAAAGGAATCTTGTTACAGGATGACAATGCATGACCTCACACTTTTCAACAACGCGTTTAAAATGATTGGTTCTTGGTTGGGAAGTGATGTCACATCCCCCAGGTAGCTAAAGCCTCGCACCTTAGGACTATTATATATTTCGATTTTCACGGAAACTTTTAGTAAAATGGTAAAAGATTTAGTAATAACGATAACCTAAAGTTGAATTAGGTTATCTCCTGCTGAGTAGCAGAAATTCTAAGACCGTGGGATTATGAACTTATCAAAAAGATGGCATAAGATCATCAACAGAATATAAGATATTTGAATTTTAAACGTTCATTTTTTGAATAAAGAATTGAATTATATCTAAACACAAAAATGGAATTAACATATACCCAATCCAATAATCGGCATCACTGAACTCATTATAAATTGCTCAATCAGAGAGTGTTTTAAATTAATCAGGATAATTGAATGGTTAAAATTAAAAAATATGCTTAGTTTATTTTTTATTAAATACATTCAAAAGGAAAAATAAAGAGCGGTTCCCCAATAGACCACTTGTTGTGCGACATAACTGTGTAAAAAGTCCGAGTTGATTCTACCGAAGTAGGTTATTTAAGTAGGAAATAATTTGAAAGACTCCATCGGGAGTAATATTTTATGATTATAAAATACAGTAAATATATACATAAAGTATTTAAATATCGTTCTAGATTAATGGAAATTGATGGTTAAATGGATATTTTTTCGAGGATTTGCCCAGACTCATTGCAAATAAAATATCTCCAAATTCAATTTATCATATAAAATCGTCATATATTTGAAACGTGAGAAAAATAGTCAAGGAATTCGGTAGTTCATAGAGTAGTCGTAAAATGTATCCAGGAGAAATTTTAACTCGATTCATTGTTATTGAAGAAGAATTCATGGTAAAAAAACAGAAAATATTAAAATACAAATGTATAAAATCATATATTATGTAGTAATCTAGAAAGAAGGGAAAATTGTAAATTTAAAGATTATTTTCCTCATGTATATTTAACTCACTTAATAGGATATAGTAATTAAAACAAACTTTCTTTGGATCGACTGGATATTTAGATATTTCCATGTAGCGAAGAAATACCACCAATAAGAGAAATGTGTATAAAATATACATTCATATAATAATGGATTACAATATTTTCGGTAAGCCACTGCTGATGATAATAATAACAATACGTACCTTACGGGCATTCAGTATTGTTTAATATCATAAGAGTAAATTATAAAGAAATAGATTATTCAAACGCAGATATTCTAAGACTCTCTCTTATTTTAGAGTCTCATCAGCAAACATACTTATCATTATATTTTATCAGTTTATCAACGAATTAAATTCTGAAAAGTGTCATCGGTAAGAAGTGGCGTTCAGCATCCAAATCGATGCTAAATTGCTAACATTTACCCTCCGCCTTCGTGCCGAAGCCAGACGGGATCAATAACGAGGAAGGGGCAGCCAACACTAGAATGCCTCTACAAAATAATGTTCCGTTAAATGCGATTCTCACTCCGTTATCTTCCCTTGCGACGAAGAAGTGTAGAAACTAAAAACTGATAGCATACCGCAGTTATGAACGGACTTATCGATGGAAATATTTCAAGATATCGGTGACATAGGCAACCGCTCCATGGCCCTCATCGGTCGATAGCTCATAACCTCCTGGAGCATGCGCAAGGGAACCTTTAGTCGACTCCCTCCACAGCTTCCAACGCCACAGATCGCGCAACGAAACATCCGCGCCTGACCGCACCCGCCCCAGGGTTCCTCCGAGGCACTGAGGGAGGGAGGCTAAGAGTACGTGAGAAGCCTCTGGAGTTCCTTCAACCTCAGCAAGGAGCGGATTGCCATCTGAAGGGTCCGAACACGCGGCGACGTCCCATTCTGGACTCAGTTTCTAGATGAGGTGAGTTTGGATCCCCGATTCGTAACATAAACAGAACATGTTTGAAAGGCTTCTATGCCGCTGTTCCCACCGTTTTTACCCCATTGAGAGAGAGCACGCGCTCCTGGCAGTTGACACACCCTATGGAAAGGTTTTCACCAGGCGGAACTCTTAAGATTTTGAATGGCTAAATATACACATAAATTTTCTTTTTCCTTGGTGCATATTTTATTACTAATACCTAAAACGTATCAACTCGTATTTGCATGATCTCGTTTATTTGATCCATATAATCTCTAAAATCACTTATTTGTTTTCGTTTCAATCGCATGTCAGTGTGTTTGTTGCTATGGATATTGCACATTCGCAGATCCAGTGAAATTATTGATAAATAATTTATGTTGATAGAAAGATATGCCAGTGAAAGGGAATTAATTTATGCCATGTCTGTTGATATTAGAATGTCACATGATCCTTTTTAATTGGAATTTACTGTGATTAAAGGAAATATTACTAACTTCTCTGTACTATTCGAACCTGTTCTCATTGATTTGAGTATCCAATTCGATTCTTCTGATTTAGTGTATTGATTGGATTAGTGGTTATTTCATTCATTTTATGATCTTTATTGTATTATTACACGGGTATCGATTAGACATTTGCTTGAAAATACTTGTCCGACTGATGACGTCACGGATCGAAGTCACGTTACCCTTGTGCCCTCAGAAAATGTGTCTCTTACCGTTCATTCTTTTTTGATATAAGGCGGAATGATGGCGGTATGAAAAGTAGGGCAGCAGTATAACAGTCAAAACAGGATGATTTAGAATACTTTCCCACTTTCTGCCAAAAAATAGTAAATAAGTACTTTATAAATACGGCAAGACCGTGGGCTTATAGCATCAAATTTAGAGGATAATAAAATTCCCTAATCACCGGTATCATCTGAGAAATTATATTAAACGATGAGTTTTAGTAAAATCCTCATCTGGAGTTTTACAGCAATTTAATCTTTAATTCATTCATCCGTAAAAGTAATTCCAGGTCAGAGTGAATCCTCACACAGCGTGTTCAACCACCTGTGATAAAGAAGAGATGATAATCTCCTCTGAGATGTAGGAGTAGAGATCTTTTTAAGGCTATCACGTTTCGCACTTAGATGATACATATGGAAATATACTACTGAAGGCTACAACAAACATTGGGGCCTTTTAGATGAATATATTTTTCATTAATAGACTACAATTTACTTCGAGACATTTTCAGTGTTCAGTTTTAATATTTATTTCTCTTCCCAATGATTACTATAATCCATGGTCTGATCCACTTTTCTTGGAGTTATTAAAAAGTTTCGGCCGAGAGTATTTGAGATGAACACATGTCAACATCAGAAGTATTAGGAAGTAATAAAATGTGTGGCAATGATATTTTTGATGGCTTTTTCAAGGAATGTGATGTAAATGATGCTTTGAAGAACATAAGAGTTAGTATTTTGGTTTTGAAATAGCAAGAGAGAGATATTAGTTCCGAATAATCCCCTCTACTTGTGCGGAAATAACGTCATTGGGTGTTGTTCCGAATAAAAACTTAAATTGAAAGATCTGTCCCGAAAATTTATAAATTAATTAAATTATCAATGAATATAATAAAATGTATTCCTTTTTGTTAGCATATATTATATATTGCAGTTAAATTTGCTATTGTCATGGAATAAATCGAAATTTCTTTTCTTACATCTTTTATACGCACTTTAAGAACATATGGGTTGCGTGAAAATAACAATAAAAGTTTATATTTCTTCTTAGATTTCTATAATAGCAGTGCTTTGATAATTATATGGAGCAATAAATTCGACGTTATTTATCTTAAGATTGTAACTAAAATTGAGTTATAATTCTTTAAGTTTATTATTTAATAGTCTTCGTCCATTTTTCATTCGTATCTAATTATATACATAATTTATTTAATATATTTTCAGTTTTCTCTTTCTTCAGCCTCAGCCTCAATTTTTCCTTACAACAAATAAATATAGCAGACAGAATTACACGTCAGAAGTTTGCTGAGAGAATTATTATTTACACTGCTGCTAATTTTAAGCCAACTTAAAGTAACAGAGAAATATATATGAAAAAATGGTAATTTTTAAATTTATTATAACACGTTTAAAATTAGTGCGAGAAGCTATTAAAATATGAAATTCATATCTTTCACTCGGATACAGAGAATTGTATACTAATAATTATGTAACTTTATTCCAGTATATGTATGGATATTGCTTTTTACCCACAAAGTAAATAATTTTTGCTTTCAGGAGCGATGTGATCTCATTTACTTCTTTTAACGCATTTCACCATCAAATCTCATTTAGTTATTATAAATTGGCATAAAAAACATTTTTGGTTGCCACGTTCAGTTCAGTTTGACGACAAAATTGTTGGGAAGAACTTCCACCATATGTATTTTTGATTACTTCACCCCAGAAATCTATTTTACGAAAAAAGTTTCAGCTGACGCATGAAAATTTTTCATCAGCCCAGACAGAGTGGTAGCGATACTTCGGTCTTCTAGTCTTGTTTCATAATATGTGAAAATTGGCATATATGAGATAAGTTTCTCTCGAATTACGTCGCATGCAATCTGCATGGAACTGGGCAACCAAATCAACTCTCGATCGCAAAAGATGCACGCGCAGATTCATCATCTTCAGGGAAAAATACAGACTGCTTCTGTTGATATGTGGTTCTTTATTTCAACAGTGAAAGCCTGTAAAAATTGTGTCCAGCTGAATCTAGACGGGAATGTCATTTGGGATGCAATGGAGTGAAAACGCAGATGCAGCGAAATTGGCGACAGGCAAAAACAGCTTTTGCCGCAGGTAAACAGTTGCCAACTCCCCTTATCCATGTACCGAAATGGATCATTATGAGCTACAATAACTGAACTGGAAATGTGATTCATATCGTAAGAGTTAATGTTTGACATCGTTTAATAGTAAGTAAGAAATTTTCAAAGAAACTAAAAATCGTATAAGACCGTGAGAGCTAACAGTTCATAAAAACAGGACTCCCAAAAAATATCTATACCAAAAACAGCCTAAAAGGAATCACTAATTATATTGCCTTAAAATCTTACTTTTGGCATATAGTTCGAGACACAAGGATATAAGAGTAGTGATCTGTAATGTTCGGGTGACGCAGCGATAATATTTGCTACAAACATTTACCTCGATATATTTTGGGAAATTACATGTTTTAACTGAAACGTAATTTTGCTGTAAGACCGAACGTTATTGAAGAAGTAGCTGACTCACGGAGTCATTCCACGATGAAGAAATTAGTTAAAGCTTACTTTCCTAAACTCATCAAAACAAAGATCGTTAATTCATTAATAATTCCATTTAATTTGTAAAAATATTTAAATCCCCTTTATGAGAAATAAATTTATGATATTGAAAAACGTACTCAGCATTTTCCATGAAGGAACGAATACAGAGTTAATTCAAGAACTATTCTATTCCTTATCATTCATTGTATGAAAATATAAAATATATGCATTGAAAAATATACTAAAATTCCGTACGAAAAATAATCATTTGAGCAGTTTGGTAGGAAGCAGCTATATTAGTTTTAAGTTTAGATTAATCGAATTTTCAGAGGTTTATGAATTTTTCTTCGGATTCTATGAAAGAATCGAAAATAATTTTTGCGAATAATAGTTTGAAAAGGATCTAATGTAACAATTAATAAAACTCCCTCATAAGCCTTTCTCTTATCTCCTTCACAATAAAAAATACTTGGCACTGATGTAACCTTCGCTCCTACGACCACGTTCTCGATAAACAAAATGTTTGAATATAACGGAGTGAAACTACTCTTCTTGCATCTGACCAAACAAATTGATATGATAATGGATGCTTGTCATTTAAGGAATGAACAAATGGAAGCTTAATTAAGAAGAGACGCACAGTAACTTGTCAATGTAAAGTCACTATATGTATCTAACAAGAATTCCCTTCTTCATATGGTTAGGGAACGTATGGTAATTTTAATGAAAGCGGAATTTATGATTAACTGCTTAATCCTTTTCTTTTATTGCATTAAGATAAAACATTGAGGAAAGAATTACGATTTGATTTAAAATTGTGCTCGTTATTACTAACAAAATACAAGGTTCTAAAATTCCGTATTATCTCCAGTGACCTTGATATCGAATTAATAATATAATAGACTGCTGCCATGGAAATTCAATCGAGGGGGAAGATTTCTTTTTTAATTTCTATATTAAAAAAGGTTTAAGCTTGTGGTTAAAATTTATTTTTATTTTAAAAATTGTGTTATTTCGAAAGCACAAATAAGTAAGTTTCTTATGAGAATACAAACAAGTAGTACTCATATCTCATTTACATGGGTCCCATCCCTATTTGACATTCTTCTCCAACTTTTGATTCCGTATGAAGAACTTAACTGAATATGCGTTCTTTCAAATCAGATTAACTTGAGGACTAAGTCCATATTAAAATTACTATATATTTTCTATGGTAACCGATTTAATACAACATTAATTTTAATACAACATTTAATACAACATTTAATACAACATTTAATACAACATTTAATACAACATTTAATACAACATTTAATACAACATTTCGAATTTATGGGAGGAAATGCTACTAAAAATCGAAAGTCTTGGACGATATTGAAGTTTAAGAACTCTAACATAACGGAATATCAATCAAAATTTTGTTCTACATAAATATCAATGGATTTATACTCGTATTGATGTATCGAGTATTTGACCATTTTTATCTTCAGATTGAAACTGGGACTTCGAGGTTAGATCATAAAATTTTTATTCTTTCTGCAAAATGAATTCCTTGGAACGCATTCTCACCCGTCTAATTGACATATGCGTCCCTTTGCATTACTCTTTGGCCCTACGTCAAAATATTTTAATTTCCGCGTAAAAGAGATCTTCTCTGAGTTTTTCCCTTCCGCTGCTTTGATCTCCATTTCTATTCCACCGCATAGGCTATCGTGGATATACTTCTCCAAAGAAACGATCCCAGTTCTATTTTCCTTGATGTTTGCTTTGAATCTGCTTCACCAGCAAGGAAGAGCCAGTAAGGAGAAATCCGACGTCTTTATCGAAACTTTTTCTGAAAGAATTACTCTCCTTCATTGTACGCCTTGGATAAGGAGGAGACCATCTCACAACGCATCCGGTTCTGCAGTGGAGAGAACTCAAGGCTAAAGGATTTTTTTAAGCACGGTCGAGATATAAAAAATCGAACGCTTTCTCCGTTGTGAGTGGGTATTGTCATTCAATGAAATGTCTTCAGGCTTCGGATTTAAATAAAAGAAGGATGCATTGATAAAGAGCTCCGTGTATCAGAATTATTCAATCAAGGAGTTCGCTTTATAGATATTTTCTTTCAGCGATATACAATATACAAATGGAATGAAAAGAATAGTGTGTTCACGATAATTTATTTATTTTCAGCTTTATAAACTTAACTACTTGATTATGTACTATTTAAGTTTTTAATTGTTTTCTTATAAATTTGAATCAATAATCTTCGAACCAATTTCAACTGTCCATAAATTTAAATCAGAAAATATTTTTCAGAAAATTTAAATTTAACATTTATCAATTATTTGCATGGAATAGCAATTATCGATATTTGTTATTTATAATTATGAATTATATAAAGGATTTAAGAAATGGAAATGAAACAAACCCGTCCGGAGAATCGTATGTAGATATCTCCGATCGATTGGTCTACAAATGTTTCCTTCAATTAGTTGAAATTAAGAGTTCCATTTTTGGCTTGTATGAATGAAATAATTTAAATCTCCAATAGGAAATTCAATTAAGATCTTATGTCTTTGAAGGTCTACTAAGAGCCCCAAAAAACGTATATTATGTTGATATTGCTTTGAAATAAAAGGCTTAAATGTAATGTAATGATTGTACTAGACGTATTGTGTTTTTCCATCTGACGGTTAGTGAAATATTTATGGTAATAATAATAACAATAATAATATATATCCGAATTCTCCATTTAGAACTGCTTAATACAAGTATTATACATTTTTATTGCCCTTCCTTTAGTTATTTCCTATTTTTAGGCAATTTGAGGATTAATAAGATACAAGATATAAATATGATAATCTCCCATTCGGCGCAACATTCTTTGGATGTATTAAAAGCTTTATCTAGAGTAAAATAAGAATATTCACGCAAAAGTACTTGGACAATATTCCAGCTTTTAATTATCTCCTACAATTAAAAACCCCTTGGCTGAAAGACTTTTAACAAAAAGCCTCTATTGAATGTCATAATTGAAAAAGTGAAAAAGTTTAATAAGAAATGATCAGAAAAATATATATCACAACCTTGAGTTAATTCTCGAAAGGCTCTATCATATCTTTTTTATACCTTCATATATATTTTTTTCTCCTTTTACTCCACTCCAATTGCGTGTGAATCAATTTTATCTTCCCGAAATAAATCCCAGATTAAAAAACATGATATTTCACTATCAGTAAGATCACAAGAGAATTAAATGATATACTCATGCAAAAGATAGAAATATCAACAGAGGATACGAACAACATTGACGATAAAATTAATGTTCACTTTGGTTTTTTCGGGGGGTTATCTTGACAGAATCTAGTGTTTCGTTCTCTATTGATAATTATTTTAATCTTAGATAAAAAATGTTCGTTCGTTGAAAATAAATGTAATTTATCCCTTAGCTTGTATCAATCTCAAAGAGATTTTCTATTCCTTAGAAACCGCAAGTGCGAAAAATTCTGACGTTAAACTTATTCGAATGATTCGATACAAGGTGACATACATGAAAAAACCGTATCAAATCAAAATCAAAAAAAAGTACCAAATCAAAATAACACTTTCTTTCGTATATTCATTGTTCTGAATCGTTTAAAAGAGCGAGGGAATGGAAATTAAACTATTATATCTTTCGGTAAATAACAGAAATCTTATTCCCATAAAAATTTTAATCAAAGATTAGTTGATTTGAAATTTGCCAAAGTGGTTACTCTAAGTATTTTCTAGTTTCAGCGTACTCATAAACTTTACAAAATAACGCAGTTAAATAATAATTGATAATTTTCTAACTATACGAACATAAATTCAGCGATAATTGTAATGATAGCTGTTTAACTACACAGAAGTCACGCATGAAAGTAAAGCACTTCGATAACCAACATCTCTTATGTATCTAAAGGAAACAACCGTAATAACTTGTAACGTAGCAACAAGTATTATCGTTTGAATGAAGATCTCCCACTTTCTTCTTAATCCGATGTTGACGATTCGCGACTCATTCATGAGTCCACGGAGAGAAGCCTTATGGATCAGCTGTTTCTCGACCACATTATGGTTTTATGGGGATCCATTCATGGTAAAAAACGTCTTCATAACTCGTCCAATCTTTTTAGACTGACACTTTGTGCGTCAATTCGATGATATTTCCCAAGTTTAGTGGTGCTAGTGAAATCTAAATAGGAGAGACTTCAGTATCTTCTAATTTTTGATTTTACCGTTATTATATGATTTTTAGATTGCTTTAGTTCAATTTGAATCGCATAAATTTATTTTATAATTCAGCTCAAAATTTTTGTATTTGGCTGACAGGGAGCTTTACGAGCTAGCAAATGATGTTTGATTGCATATTTTATTATAATATATAAAAATTATTAAGTTGTGCGATAAATATGATAAAAATCGCCACTTGATCAAGCATGCGACCATATGCGTTACTGATTCGGTCACTAATGATTTCCCCAAATGAGTGGTAAACACCAAAGTAAAGAAACGCAACCAGTGAATTCGATTTCATCGGTTTCTGAATTTAAAGCGGATAACTCACCTTACTGCTTCGTGATTAATTGTGAATCTTTATTTATGCACAGCATTGTAAAATGTGGTATTTTTTATTTATGGATAGTGTAATTCTATTTACATTTCTCTCTGATCACGAACATATTTAGTCAAATTTAATTCATTTTCCATCTGAAAGGTGAACGTAGTGGTGGCGGAGCAATGCCTGTGGGCCGCGTGGCGGCCAGGGCCAAGAAGAAGCTCTTGGGAGGATCTTCGGCCTCTTGGAAGAATTCGTCCGCTGCAAGAGTTAGAGAGAGAGCATCCCTTTCTTTCTTTCTGGTGCTCCTCTTTTTCGGCGTCTTCGGCCTCATAGTGCTGACCGAGATCCTATTCATTGATGGCGAGGCGGGAAATGGTCCAGGGGGCAGGGGGAGGGGCGTGGGGTCGGGGTCAAGAGGCCGCGGAAGTTGGGGCCGGAGACGTGGGGTGGGCCTGGATGCACCTGATTACGAGATAGAAGGTGGAGAGGATGATGTGATTATAGGTCCAGCGGCCGAAGACTACTTCATATACAGAGGCTTCCGTGCTGGAGGATCGGACACCGGAGGCAAAGGAGTAGGTTCGCACTCCAAAGTATCCGGACTGGCAGCGGGAGACGCATCCAAAAGGAAATATGGCTTCCGGGTGTTTCCTCGAGGGGTGGACACGGAAGATGCAGACGCTGGGAACGCCCCCGTTGTTCTGGGAGGAGAGGATGATGCGGTTCTTACGGAAGGAAAGCTACCTCCGGTCAAGGATGCAGAATGGCAACCGGTGAAAGGGACGAGGCAAGTAATCCATTTGTGTTCGTTAGTTTATTCAATAGGAGGATATTTTTATCAGTAGTGAGATTCAGAATATAGTTATATGGTCTGCGATACCAAGACTAAAATGGTGATTGTGCCGAAGAGAAGCATAAAATAGCACTTATAGGAAATTCAAATTACGGAAAGATTCATGTAAAAAAATTGTACTTTAACCTCAAAAATATTTTTAATGAAAAATTAAAATCAACAAAAATAAGACTAGTTTTGACGAATGATAGTAACTCCATGATGACGATCATTAATCGAAACCGATCGTATTTTTGTTAAACGTAATTGTTAATTTAATATATTTTTGTGGTCAAAGAACAAAGCTTTATTTATGAAACTTTCTATTATGGATTACTACAACACCTTGTCTGAATCACGAAAGTTAATTCAAATTACATTGAGCAGAGAAAACGTCCCAAGGAGTATCCGTGAAATACCTCAAGAGAAGGTATAATGATGTATCAAGATATTTATCCATCAATAATTTTAATATCTTTAATCAAGTAAAAGTACGTGATTAAAATTCACAGGGGAAACTGTTATAAAATTAAACCTAAATTAAGTCCTCAACAGTCGTCATGTATTCTGTTAAATATCTCAGTTTTTGACTTTTTATTGAATTCCTTATATTATTTGCTCTTATTATTATTATTATTGTCACATATTTAATGTTATTCGTTTAATTAAATATCTCAAATATCATAGTTAATAGAAATTTTGAAATTGATTTGTAAACTTTACACCAAATGTAGTGGAATTGAAAATGCAAAATTTTTTGCATCCAGGAACATTATTTCAAGGGATTTTGTTGATTTTTTTTGATAATATGAATATTCTTCCTTAGATCTTAAAGAAAATATAATTCAAAGTCACATCCGAATCTAAATCATACTCAAGCCTCAAAATTAATGTTAAAATTCATGATAAACTCCTTTAATATGATAGAAGATTTTATTGAACCAAGTTCATTCAAAGCTTATAGTATCTATAAAAATGTCAGCGATTGATTTCGCAAAAATCTAATTTTGATATTACATAAGAGTTTACTTTCTCAATTCACAGAATAAAACACTGAGTTAATAAATCAACTTATACACATTCATTGTCAGAAATTATATTTGTAAAGAGCATCGATTCTAAGAATGAAAAAGAAAAGTTTCATATGCATTATCAATATTACGAGTCTTTGATGATCATATGTGGAGTAAATAGAATAAGAAAGTGAAGTGGATTTTAATATTTTTTTCAATACAAACTCAAACCATTTTATGATACTGCCAAATTGCAAGTATCTATCATATTTTCCTTGTTTCCTATTGGTAATACCAGTTCATTATTTTACGAGATTTTAACTCCTAAAAACTTAAAAGGTCATTAAGATTTTAAGTAAAAAAATCTAAAGTTTATGATGTTTACATTTATCGCGAATATTTGATTACGTTTTAAATCGACAGGTACAATAAATTAAATTTAAAGAAAAATATTTATATCGTAAAGAAAATTTGTAAATTTTATATTGAAATGTCTAAAATTCGCATCTTTATTATCTTTGAATTAATACAGTCAACGGCGTAGAAATTTAGAACTGCTCGTCAATCGACGAAACTAAATTTGAAGTAGATGAAACGAAAAGAGATCAGTTAGCAGTAGAAAATTAACAATTATTGTGTGTAGTTAATTCACAGGACCACTCAAAATGCTATTCGACTTAATGGAATAGACTCATGAGAACGGTTCAGGGAAAGTGGAAGGCGATTCCAGTCACGCAAGAGCTGAGCTAAAGTAGAAATGACGGTTTCATCTGCAGAGTTTAGTACTTAGTTCAAGTAAAGGTTACAACTTAACAGAGGAGAAATTTTTGAGCCTTCGCTTTGAAGACGGGTTCACGCGCTCACATTCTGTCTTAATTCTACTTAGATGTTGAGCAAATGATTCGTAGTGCTGACGTCAGGTAACACTCAGGAACGGAAGACCGGATTCGATTCACAAAATTCCAACTTTAAGACTCATTAAGCAGCGGTTGAACTCCACTTAACAAGATCTGAGGGTACGGGTGCAACGAAGGGCGAAGCGGTTCACAAGTTCATCTAAAGTTAGATTTTGCGATCCAATGATTTTGGAAAGTTGGTGACCAGCTGCCTGCTCATCATTCAAAGAATCGTTTTGTCCGAATTCCTTTTGAAACTAAGGAAACTGAAACAAGAGAATAGTAATTTCTTCCACTTCCGAAATTTCTTATCGACTTCCTTAGTTTCGCACTGTATTGAGAGTTCTTGTCTCTTGGATATCATCGCACAACTTACATAGTTACTTGGATTACATTATGTCATACCTGGAGTGCATATTATATTTATTATGAAGGATTACCTTAAACGAACTACGAGAGTAAATGTTATCGGTAGAGACATTTACTTTAATTTCAGAGATTTAGTTTTTCATTCTAAAATGTTCCAGGACTAAGTTCATCTTCTGCAGAATTCCGATTTAGAGTATAAATAGCGAGCTTTTTAGAATATTAATAAATAGGGAGCGTTTTTTTATAATATATGTAAATGAAAGTTAAGAGGTTGGAATGTGTTATATTTTCCCTGATATCACCTATTTCATAGATGTATGCCTACCTGCTTTTGCATTCGATATATGATATAATCGGTAATAATCAGTAAAAACTAACCCTTAAAAACCCACATATGACAGTACTTTTAACTTATTTTCCTGTAAAAGGAAGAACTGAATTGTTTACATTAAAAATTATAAGTCTATATTTTGGGTTTGATTCGCTCTATCGTGAGAATTTACGGATATTTTTCTTTCAAATTATGCTTAATATATGTATTTTAATGTAATATTAAATACTATATAGAATTAATTTTCACCGAAAAATCATTACTAGGAATATATATTACATAGGAAGATAAATATCATCGGAGTTATATAACTAATTACACGTTGAACATTTTTAACTTATTCGCAAATCAAAAGAAAAAAATCTGGATTACTTTCTCACCCTGTGTGTTAATTTTCTCTCGTCATTAAATACGCTTATATCTGCACTACCTAATTATTGTTCTTCTCCTTTTTAGATTCAAGTTTTACGTCTACTCCGCGTACTACGACTCTCGCGGTGGCGAGCGCATGGTTCGCATTATCGGGGCCACGAGAACCAGAAGCCCAGAAAGGGTTTGGTGTCGTCTTTGGCTATCCTCCACTCCTCCAGCCAACTACACTCCTTCCGCAAATTCCTCGTCTAACTCCTCCGAAGCGAAAGACACTCGCTTCGTAGCCACCGTCCTGGCTCGAGTTAAAGTCATACGCGAGAATTGGAACCTCAAGTACAGCGCTTGCTTCGTCATTTGCCCACTGAGGTCATTACTTAGCGGCGGTGCACCGACCACTGGTACGCCGACTCCCGGTCGTCATCTTGGGGATCAGACGAGAAAATCCGTGTTCTCCGCTCGCAGCAAAACGACGTCCTCTCCTCCCACGGCACCTCCAGGACCACCTCCGTGGCCCCTGTGGGTGTCTGTGGTGAGTCGGTCGCGGAGGACAATACCAGCGCACAGGCTGCAAGTGAGGAACACGGAGGCACACCGGTTAGCGGAGGCGAAGGTCGACACTCGATTCGGAGATAGATGGGGCGTTTGCATCAAACCTCTTCACTTCAGCTACAACCAGGCAAGTGGCATTCCGTAAGGATTCTGGCAATCGTTGGATATATGAGTAAAAGCACAATATATCTGTGCCCAAAAATTTATAATTAAAAACAGTTACGATTGTCCAACAGTTCATTCATCCTCAGGACATCAAAAGGAAAATTTTATTAATTTAGCAGCTACTTTTTAAATAAAAATAAATATAATTTGTGGACATAGATATTAAGCATAAGCTATAAGCTTTATTCGCTTTTCTGGACATCCATGAAATAGTGATTGATTTATTTTCATTTATAATTTATGATTTCTCATCGAATAATAACTCATATATCCGAGAATATCAGTTTCATAAAAGGAATATCGGACGAATGCTTTTCTCTTTGTATTCATACATTGTATTCGTTAGTTATTACTATTAGTTTTATTTATTTCATTAATTAACGCATATGTATAATACCATCGCCAATTATGAAACCATCTCCTGCAGGTGGGCATTAACGATGATGTCTATATAAATCTTCATCAACAAGTTTAAGAAAAATTATGTCTTGTCGTCATTAAACTACTAATGCTTCTTTACCATAATAACCTATATTTTTCCAATTTGCTGAATAGCTCCCCCCTATCTCTTGAACTATTCTTTATTAATTACTGATAAATTTTAACTATAATTCTAATAATAATTTATTGTTTCAATTTTTACTATCATTTATTCATATAAAACTAAAAGTTCGTAATTAATTTAAGCAATCATAACCTAGTCCTTTAAAAAATATTAGGATTAAGTTGTCGTGATGATTTTCTTTTTTCAGAGAAAGTAATCAACTAATATTTAGAATGGCTTATTAATAAATAAGATCTATGTAAATTTGAAATTCACCCGTATCTCATCCTATCAATAATAAATTGTCTGCATGAAAGAGTCGTTAAGTGCCATTCTTCCATCGAATAAATGAAACCTCATGCTCTCAAATAGGATTCCATAAATGAACAAATGTTATTTCGTCCTGAAGAAAGGAAGCGTCCGAATGGAAAAAGGTCCCGAACCCCTGTTTCACAACTCGGAATTCTTTTGAGCAGTATGCGGAAAGAATCCTCGAACCATCTCTTGAACATTTTTACCTCTCCTTGCCCCGATTTTCGCTAAGAGAGGGAAAGCATTTCACTCCCATGGGACTCATTAGAGAACCTTTGACCCTCTTTCGGTAGATTTGTCTTTCATATCCTCGATAGAAACCCTCACCAAAGATGTGCCATTACAAAATTGTGATGGAAAACATTTTTAAATATATCTTTGGAACACACCACAGTATTTGAAGGAGCGATTTTGCACTTCTCTCATTGGAAAAATGAAAAATAGTTCAGATGCGAGCTTGAAACTGACTCTTACGTTTCTTTAAAATGAATGCATACTAGAAAGTCAACATGCGAGGAATCTTTTCATACTCGGAAAGTACAGCGTCTCGCTTCCCCTAAGTACTGTTCTAAGTGTTTGCAAAACGTTCTAAATGTCTTTGAATCCCCTGCGACCCGTTTAACCTTTCATATGAGCGGATGTGGAAAAACAGTTGCCATTTGTAGCAGAAGTTGCAATTTCACAGACAAGTGAACGAAATGAAAGAGACGAGTTGTACTGCGCCGATTTCCAGGCGAATTTTCGAGATAAACCGTATTCGCCTGAGCTCACTTGTTATGACACTCTATATGGAAGAAAGGTACCTTTAAGAGAAAAAGGTCGAGTATACAATGAAAAGAGACCTCAATAGAATATGACTGTATTTGTAACAATTGAAACCTCAATTTGAAGGAGGCTTTCATTATAAAATAGAACTATTGTTTTTAGTGGAATGATAATTTAACCGAAGATTTTGAGCATTTTGCATTTCATAACTTATACACCAAACTATAATTCGTAGGTTTATATTTTTCAATTACCTTAATTAATACTGATTAAAATTAACTGTTTATAAAAACTAACCACAATTCGTATACAATTTGGCTCTTAGTTGACGTCAGGCATAAGGTGAAAGAACAGAAAATAATGAGTTTTAACCTTCACCTTTCGTTTGCCAACATTTTTACGAATATTTTCCTTGCAGGCATTGCACATGATAGAGTTCATCGAATTCCACTCCCTTCTTGGATTTGAGCACTTTACCATGTATAACCATACGGTGGGCCCTGCTGTCGGTTGTATTCTCAACCTTTACGCCAGCAAAGGAATAGTGACTCTCCTTCCATGGAGTTTAGACATGGCATCGCAACGAGAAATAAGAACAGAAGGGCTGTTTGCTGCTCTCAATGATTGTTTATATAGATCTATGCACCGATTCCGGTTTCTGGCCCTCATAGATCTCGATGAATTTATCGGTGAGTATAAAAGAACAAATACACTCGTTCGAGTGCGAATCGTCGAAACTTCCATGGTCCTGTATATTCTATCGTGCTAAATGGAGATTTTGAATGGGATACCATTTTATTTTATATGGCCCTTAGCTTAAATTGGAAGTATAAAAATGAAAGCGAAAACATTCTAAAAGATCAACGAAGCTGTCCGTAAGTGTATATACGGATTTCGAGTTATAATCGATTAAGAAATCTGAATGAATTTAGACCCTGTTTTCTAATACCATTCTCTGAATGTTATACATGAATGTTATGCATAATTATCTACATACTATTCTCTTTTAATTTTCTTCGGGCATAGTCAAAAACATAATTGCAATACAATCAGAAGTTAGTGTTATATAAATACCATCTTCTTGAGTTCACTTTTGAGCATGTAATCCACAAGTTTCTCATGCTCATATCGTACCGATTCCTTAATCAACGTTATTTTATTTTATATTCCTAAGTATGTTGAAGATTTATCTTATTAATTAGTACAAAAAAGCTATATTGAATTGGTAAAAGTTTAAAACGTAAATACGTATATTAATTGTTTGCAACATTAATAATCGGCTATTTTCTTTTACATATATAATTTCTTTATAGATATTATCGATTATTGTTTTTTCAATTTTGACTCATTCCTGTGATCTTTTAAACGAATGAATTTTACAGTTCCTCGAAGGTTCCAGCAAAACAAAGATCAACTGAGCTCGACTACTCGGAGGCCCTCTGGCGTGCCGTGGCAGAACGACACTGACAGCTCCTTAGCGGACCTTCTGCTTTCCCTAACTGCCCGTGCGCCTGCCGCAGGGGCATTTTCCTTCCAGAATGCCTTCTTTTATCTTCAGTGGGCCGACGACGAGGAAATGACTCAGGTAAGAAACGCAGGAGGAGAATTTTTAACAAACCCTAATTTTTTAACTCCAAAAATAAAATGTCTCTCAAAAGCGGAGAAAACTTTCTCTCTTTGGTTAGAGGCGGATTTTAGTGAGCTGGAAATTAGGCCATCATCTTCTTTTCCGGGTTGCTACTTGACTTCATACTTCATCACTGCTGTCACTTCATTTTCAGCCCCACATTAATTATTCTACGGTTTCTCTGTTAGCGCTGTTCTTCTCGGCTTCATTATGGAGCGTTTCTTTAAAGGAATTCTAAGCACTCTCAGACTCAGGAAATATGCTCCACCAACAATCTTTTGTGAAATTTCGAGTTTTTATCAAAAAAACAAAGGATATTTACGTTATTTATTCTTTATGAATTTAATATTTTAGCCTTTTTCGATCTGAAATAAATTTGTACGACTCTCTTTGTATTCATACAAGTAAATATATTCACCTCAGTAAATATATATTTATCAATATTTTTTTAAATTAATGATTTCAAGAATTTAAGAATGGGTATATAATATTTTCGCCTTTTATTGGGCTTGAACAAGATGAATAAAACTACTTCATCCGTTATTAAACATATTTAAATCAAAATTTGAGTTACTCTAATTAATACCGTAAAAAGGGGGAAATATTCCATATTTTTTATTATTTTTACCAAATAACTTAGGGTTAATTAACTATAGAGCTCTTGCTGGCGAATCATCAAGATTTTGAGTTTGAAATATTAATAATCTGATTATTTGGCAGCTGATATAAGATTTTTCCCACATTTAAAAGCGTTAAGAGAGAATATTACAATATATGTAAATATTCATACGATTATGAGCAGTTTTATTTTTCGTTCCTATGTTAGATTATATGCAGCTATTCAACTCTTTTTGTGAGAAAGAATGATTCACAGACGCCACAGAATATAAAATATTTTCCGTAAGAATCTCTCCCAAATATATTAAAAATCTCTTTTAGAAGCAACTTCAATGTATTATTTATATCCATAAATTGGTAACTTAAATCCCTTTTTAATTTTAAAGTTGGAGTGAAAAAAATATATACCTATAATCATGCAAAAAATATTCATGTGCGATGCTAAAAATTCATTTAAATAGAAATAAAATTGTCAGAAAGTGCTTTAAATAAAATAAGCATTCTAAGTACATATGTAATCGAAGTTCACTAGCCTCTTTATCGATAGAATTGCTAAGCCACGAAAGCCCGAGACGAAGAATGGCATAAATGGATTAACCCATTAATTTTCTCTCCTAACCCGAAAATAGAGCACGAACAACGGTCTCATTAATTCAAGAGGCCAGTGTTAATCGGACTTCTTGAAAAGAGATCCATTGGAAAAGAGCTTTCGTATGTAACCGCTATGAAGACGTTCATGACGCAGTCCTCAATTTGGGGAGGGACCGTGAGCTCCGTATATGCGATATCGGATATTATACATTAAATAGCGTTCACTCTCAAATTCAAAACCATCGACACTCAAAATGTCATAAAGCTACGGTTACTCGATGAAATAAAACAATTTAGAGAATTTTATCGGATAGAATATCGTATGATTTTTATAAGTATATATATATATATATATATATATATATATATATATATATATATGACTTATTTTAAACATTAAAAATTTTTCTCTTAAAAATGTAGGTATAATATTTAATTTTAAGATGAAAACAATTTAAAATTGCTTATTGCCACGTTAATAAAGTGTTTGCATGTAATTAATATACAACGAAATGTGTTATTTTAACATATATAATTTATTCCTAATTCTTTTGTAGATATCGGTAACATTTAAATCATTTTATGATAATTGGAGAAGTGTTATTCAAACCAAAACTTAAAACGTCTAACATCTTTTGAAGTAAAATCTTGCAATAGACCGTAGCAAATGAGTTGATATTTCACATTTTTTAGCGAAATTTTGCAAAATCAGAGGAATGATGGAAATGAATATCAACTCTTTTAAATCTGAATAAATTAAAATGCATTAAATGGAGATAAAGTTTAACCGAATTCTACCCTTAAGATACAGAACTTGATAGTCACGAGGGTTAATAACCAAAGTATGATATTCGCAGGCTCAGAGCAGTCGCACCACCAGACCTCCCGCAGCCTCTCGGTCCATAGAAGAAGAAGTATTGCCTGGTCTGCTGACCCAGAAGAAGACCCGTCGGAGGGCGAGGGCACATCCGCACAAGCAGCGATCCAAGTACATCTGCCGTCCGGAGCGAGTAGTCGAGGCCGGTAACCACTTCGTGTGGGAGTTCACCTCCGGTGGCGGAGGGATGGGCATCGGAAGCGGAGGTGGTAGCGTGGGTGCGGTGCATGTGCCCTCCGAAGCCGCTCTTCTCCACCACTACAGGGTGTGCGAATTTGGAGGAGACGACTGCATCCGCACGGCGGCCTCCGTGGTGGATCGCACCGCACATCGGTTTCGAGAGCCCCTGGTGAAGAGGGTGGCCGCCAGGTGGGCAGAGGCCAGGGAGGCTTGCCCCGTGCCGCCGTTTGTTCCTGACAAAGGTGCGAGCCCGCATCGGTAGCGGGGCGATGGTGGTGCAGGAGTCAGATGATAGGGCCGAAGCCCATGGCGACCGCGCATCAGGGTGGGCGATCCGAGGGTCTGAAAGCCCGCGGACGCCGTCGACCCTAGAGTGGTCCGTAAACACACAGCGAATCTGCAGAAAGCATATCAGCAAGATGGAGAGTCATAAATAAATTCCGGGGCCAAACGTAAGAAGGCTTCCCCAAAAAGGGGAGCTGGATTCGCAGAGGTCTAATGTACAGTTGTGGGTCAACGCTGCCTCGTAGCGCGGTTGATGCAATTGGAAATTAACATGGTGCGGACTATAGATGAAGGAGGGACGATGGTGCCCCGCCTCTATGGCTATGGCAATAAAAAGAGTCGCTGTTGTCTTCTTATGTATTGTATTAACTCGAGTAAGTGGATGGCTTTCTACCGAAAGTCCGCTGTATGGGTAATGACCGTGTAAATGAGAGAAGTGGGAAGCTTTTTTTACGGGTGAACGGTTGAACTGTGATGAAAACTCGAAATGAGAAAGAAGTGCTCGAAACTTTTTCGTTCCAAAATGTCACATTTATACAAGATTGTTGCGATATTTAATTTTCAAAACTATACAAAAATATAAATATATATATCTGTAATAATTTCTGTAACTTGCTCAAATATTTTTGCATGAAAACATGCGTTCGTAGCTATAGTCCGTACCGATTTTGTGATAAATATTTTTCAAATAGCAAAAAATGAAGAAAAAGTAAGCTGATTGACCTTCATGAACTTTGAGACACGTTTTGGTGAATGTCAAAGCAATATACTTGTGGATGGGCAATGCTCAAATTTATTCTTTTATTTAAAGTTTTTGTAGCTTTTGTGAGTTTAAGTTTGTATGAGTTTTGATTGTAAATAAAAAATGTGAATGAATATTTTGACTTATTATTACGCTTCGGTTAAGAAAAATAATGTCTAGGTGAAGTAAACCGACAAACTTATCCACGGACAAAATGAACAGACTTCAATTCAATACTTCCTCTACGCATTCAGTTTACGACTGAATTATATTCCTGTAAGTTCATTGCTCCTTGATATAAAAGATATGTAAATGATTAGAAGGAAGAATATATTTTCCAAGTATAGATTTAAAAATCACGAACCTATAAGAGATTCCAAAATAAAATTGGTGGCGTGTTGATCAAACCGGAAGCGGAAGAGGAGAATCGAAATGACTCGAAGTGGAATAATCACGCGATGATTTGAGATTACTTTGCTAAACAAGCAATTTTATAGATTTGTAAAACACCTCAAAGAAATAACATCGGACATTTTTCATAATATTAAACTTGACTCGTGAAAAAGTATACTTCCGTTAAAAAGTTATAAAATATCTACATGTTCTCATATTAATTTCGAGAGGAAACTGATTTTATCTCCGCCCTATATTTCTCAATCACATTAGTTAAATCTGAGGTTCACAATTCATGAACACCAATAAATATATCTTACATTTTTCCCATCTGCTTTCAAATTAGTTAAATGTATTTCTACAAAAATTTCTTTCTCTTTACTCTATATTAAAATAGAGCCATAAATTAGGAATATATTCTCTTACTTGATTGTAGGTTTGATATTTTCGTGAAATAGGTTATCTACGTCTCTATTCTCTTTTATCAAATTCTTTCTTCTCTATTATCTAACTCTTCTCCGCTAAAGCCAAATGAACATTTCCACAGGAAATAAAGTTGAACAAATGTTAACCTTACAAACAAATTTGCAAACCAACAAAAATATGAACATGCGAATCTCTGGGAATGATGCTGAGCGGTACACCGTTAAAGCATGTTTCTCCAAACCGAGCCTAAATTCTGCATGAAACTAATTACCAGCGAACCATAAATGGAGCAGAACAGCCAAGGCTGCGGGTGGAAATGTCTCGCAGAAAATCTATTCCGAGTAAATATTCATGAAGGTGTGTTTTAACGATAGCACCCATTCCAAGGTGACGAGAGTGGCATGTCCCACGCATACTAAGTGAAAATTCTTAATGGAAGAAAAAAGAGTTGCGGAAAATTATTCCTCCAATTGCGATGAAAATCTTGAATACATCTTATACTTTAAATGAAAAGATTTAACCTTCTTCGAGGTCAAGACGTAGGCCAGGAAAGTGGGGTATTTTTAGAAATGCATGGTGCACGTTAACTCATTTTTTCGTGACCAGAAGTGGTGGTAATTAAAAACGACTTAAATGTGAGACTATTTGACATGACCTACTGCTGGGTATTCGAGTAGTGCTTTCCATATTTCTCTTTTGGAAGAGGTCATTTGGGAGACCCTTTTGAAGTGGCACGCTAGGAGACTTCATTTATAGTCACGTATTATACGAAAATCCTCGATGCCTTTATCCGAATTTATTGCTCCGAAGCTGGGATTATTTCCGCTGATATCACGCAAAGAAGAGGAGTCAGCTGAATCCAAAAATTTAAATCGAGGTTAGATGAACCGCATTCTAGAAGGGATGATAATGAAAGCTCTGAGTTTTTCGTACTGTGCATATTTCCGTAAAAAAATGTAATATCCACGGGGAATAATTCAAACTCCTCTTACATGAGAGTTGTATGTGAACATCATTAAAAATATTCGGGTCTCCACTTTTTTTCTCGCCGCGGTTACATTAATTTCTACTGTTAGGTCTCGCAGAGGCGTTATCATTGGGTCAGAAAGGTCGCAGACTTGGGATAGATCAAACGATAGGTTGGCGAGAAAAGGGAGAGAGTATTTGTATTTTAACTTGAACCGAGATAAGGTTTATGTCCTTTCTTATGGTAGAATATAGCGTTCTCTACCGAGAAATATTAATCTCTTCTTAATGACTGCGATATATCTAAAATTTATTATTGTATAGCTATTAGCTGCCGATTCGATGAGATTGTGAATTGGATTTTCATCATTCTGGGTGTATTGATCGATAAAAAGACAAAATAAAAATTTATTTTTAATTTGACAAATTTATTATCATGAAAAATAGCAATATGTTTGAAAAACTGATAAAAATTTCACAATCTTATTCTCAAAAATATACTCCTCGCAATAAATACATTATTAGTTTTTAAAATATTGACTGAAAAAGAACATTCATTTTTATATTCTCAATTTTAATTAAGGGAATATTAGTAAACAGTTTCATCGTTTGGTTAAATACTAGAATTTTTAGACTTTAAGATCCCTTTAATAGGAAGAGGGCAAAAGATTCATAAATTCTTCGTCTTGTAATGCATTTATTCAATGTCCTTCCTCACTGCTCTCAAATATTTCTTTCCCTTTCATCATCTCATCAATTTCTGAAACATTAGTAATTATAATCACTTCTGATCGAATAAAGTAAAGTTATTTCGATAATTTTGCAAAACTACAAATATTTTGAAGTAAAATAATATACTGCCATCTACCTAATTTTATCTATTATGAGTCTATTCACATTTTTAGAGTGATCGAAACGATATCACAATATAACCGAACACAATCAAATTTTAAATACGCCGAATAAATTAATTTATTTCTCTTAGCGAAATGAATTTGTAATGAGGTATGAAGAAACATATGCATGATAACCATATGTGTTTTTCAAAATTTTAATATTCATCGCGATATGCAGTTAATGAATGAGGGCAGTATATTATTACAAAACATAAATACGAATGCTAGTGGAATCCAATATCTGTGACTAGCCATCATATTACAGATGAAAAACTTTCTGTTTACATCATTTTCACATTCTATTCAAACTAAAAAAGACGACGTGACGATGCAAGAAAATAGCTTAAAATCTGAAGAAAAAATGCCTTTATCTTCTCCTCTAAATTCCCTCAAACTCTAGAGCTTTTCCGCCAACTCCCATGGCATTAAAAGAAAAATCAATTACGTTTTCGTTAATATGAGAGTAGTAATGTGCTATATTCATTCCGATTCTTGTTTTTTAATTGTGTTAATTAAAATGTTCTTTCAATGAAATTTTTAAAGATAACTCCCTTTAATCAGAGGATGGCATTTGGGTGGGAGGAAATGTCAAGCAGGATCGTAAATATGGCAGTAAACACAGGCTCTTGTGCTCAAAGCAAATATTGCTTTCCTTCATCAAGCAAATTCGATATTGGTTACGCATCCCTTGATTGGATTGAATCGAAATTCGAAGCATCGAATACAGATAATTCGAGGAGATTGTTTCAAATTAGGAATACTTTTCTTTAGTTCGCAATAAAGAGGCCGCGGCAAATGAAGAGGTATTTTAAAATCGCTTCGGTAACATTACTAAAATATTTATCATTTTCTAATAATTAAGAGGCTTAAACTCAACTATTATGCAATAAAATTTAGTTTACCATTATTTAAATGGCTTATTTCGAAAAACACATTTAAAATTATATACATCTAAGAAATTCATTGTAATTTAAAGGCAAAAAATCAAAATAACAATTTGAAATAGTTATTGACATATCAGGCATATTAAATCGAAATATGAGGTTCTAAATTATTATGAGGGAATCTTAAAATCGAAGCTCTATATTATATCCACGCCTTGCGGTTTCCTTAGAGGAATTTCAAGTGAAGACGTCGAAGAAATATCTTCATTATTCATTCTTCCATAAGTTTAACGTTGACATTTTCATTTAAGCAACTCAATGCTCATCTCACTTCGTTCAAAGAAGTCTCTTCTCTGCATCCTTTTGGAATCAGAAGACTTAGCAGAGCAACCGCTGCGGAAGCAAATTTTGTTGAAAATCAGAAAAAAATGATTTAAAAAAGAATGTAACATCGTTATTCAATAACATTTATCGATTTTTTTATAAATTATAACCTTTTGAGATGACCTAAAGCAAACTATACAAATATTTTCAATTTTAAACAGGTCAATGTATTACACCATTAATTTTTTGGTAATAAATAATTGAAATACAAGCAGGATATCTATGAATTTCAATCACAAGAATAAAGTATACATGTATAAGACTCTGGAGCCCACGTGAGAAATGGACTTTCTAAGAAGGATGGGGAATAGCAAGGGGCAAAAGTTTATCTCAAAGGTCAATAGAAAATCAGGTTTCTGAACAATGGATGAGGATTCAATAATCCCTCCCCATCAATTATTGACTTCTCGTTATCAATTCCTTCACGAAAGCAATGATTTTTCCAGCAGACATTGAAGGGAATCGACACCCCAGTGGGAGAGGTAGAAAATGATTGAATAAATTAGGTGGCGCGACGCAAAACCCTTATTGATCCTTACCGAGGGCCACCGCACCCGTTGTGTGGAACGCCGACTCGCAGCTGCTTTCCAGTAGGGTACCGATGACCGAGCCACCTCCAACCATTCCAAAGCGACCAAAAGTCAGCGATAAACTCATAGAGGCAGCACTTGAGGGTAAAAAAGAAAATGCGTGAAAGCATTTGTTGATTGGATGAATTTTCCGCCTTTTATCTGATAAAACTTTTCGCTTCCACTTGTTTTCGATATTTATACATCGGCATATTTACGTAAAAGCAAGTCATATGGTAGAATAAATAAGAGCGTGATTTACTTGAAATTGTTCACATGAATTAGTAAAAAGAATTTAGGGATATTTAAGTGTATTATTTAGTCCTTCGGGATTAATAGCATTTAGTATTTTTACGAAGTTGATAGGATTTTTAAAAAGGTAGAACGATAAAATGGCTCCATAAACGACTTAGACCTTCAAGTATATGAATATCACAAGTCTTATTTTTAATCTAAACTGAACTAAAATTAACTATTTTTAATATGATAAATATGACTACTTACGCATAAATTATGATTATAACCTATTTATTTATGAGTAAGCCAATTGAAATATATTTTTGATAAAACGTAGACCCTCTTATTTTCAATTTGTGTTAATGGACTGGTAAAGTTCGCTATCTATGGTGTATTCCTTCTAATAAGACAACGTAATAATTAATAGTAAAATAATAAATTACTCAAACAAATAAAGATACTTTCACTGATTTGCGACATTAGATTTTTATGAGAGGAAATTATAGAGCTTTTTAAATATACTTTTACTTATTTTATAGGAGTTTTAATTAATTAGATTTTTCATTAGATAGAATTAAAAGAAAATTTTCATAAAGATGAAATTTATTTCTTTATTTTTGCATCCTAAATATTAATTCAAAGTAATGGAATAACCCTTAAGGAAATTATCATAAATTAATCACATTGACAAATAAGAAACATGAATAATACTAATAATTAGCTTCTCGAATTTTTATCCCTTTCACTGAACCATACTTGTCGCTCTACTTAACCACTATTTATATTTTACTGTAATTTAGGAAGCTGTTTTATGTTGATATTTGTTTTGATATTTATATCGGAATATTAATTGTTCAGAGAAACAATGTTCTAATTAGAGAATCCATATAGGAGGTTGAGAAAGTGGCGATATGTGAAATGCAGGACTCAAGATTCAATTCTTTAAGGTGATGAAGAAAAAAGAACAGAAAGAGAAGCGAAAATTCCCTCTTGAGTTGGAGTGACGTAGTTTGGAATTACAATTAATACGTCCCATTTATTTGGACCTCAAGTGGTGTGGTCAAAATACAGAGCTTCCTTAAGTCTTCCTCTCTCTCAACAGCATTAATACTATCAAAGTTATAAGCTGAGGGAATGAGGGGGGATTAAAGTTGCGCGCTTTGAGGCTGCTCACCAGGGCATTAATTTGGACCATTATCGAGGGTAATTCAATCTTGCCAAAAAAGCGTGATGACAATAGCGCTTGGCGAAAATATAAAAGAAAAAGGATCTTTAAGAAATAGATTAATATTAATTAATTATATATAAATAAGATTGGAGGATAAACTTTTACAGATAAACTTAGTCTTCCTTCTGCGCTATCCGTGTAGACGATCTTTCGTAATTCTCCGCATAAGTACTTCAACATAGATTAGTCGCTAAATGTGAATTGGATTGGGCAATTAGGAAGAAATGCATCGGAATGGGAGCGGAAAAGGTATTTACGGAGGACCCTTCGGAGGACGGAATGCAATCATGGCCCCGGAAATGAGACGCGGGTAAACAGAAAATGGACTTAAACAGAAAATATGGAGTGGCAATCAATAAACGTTCCATTCAATGAGATTCTTCTTAATCGATTTCTGGAATCCTTGAGATGTTCGAAGAGAAATATCGTTCGAGATTTTATTTCTACTCTATTGATTTCAGACAAAACTGTTGGTTGGAACTAGTGAAGACACTAAAATGGAAAATATTAACCAACAATATCAGTTACTACTCTAAACTTTATTCCTTTTACTTTTAAAAGGAATCAAAATATTCATCTCATTATTACCACATATTTTTTGGTCATTTTTTTTATAGAAAACGCCAATAATTTGGGTTCTGAGAAATTTTGATTACAGTTAATTTAAATCGAAAATATCCTTCGAAAAATAGAATTTAAACAAACTTTACATACGTCTTTCATTTTACAGTAAAGTTTACAAAGGGATTTAGTTTTCTGAAACCTTTTGTTTGTTGTATCGATTCGATACTGAGAGGATTCGATATAAAAGGGATTCTGTGGTAATTTTCATGCAAGTGAATGGAAATGAGAGCAATTTCTGGAAATCCTCAAACAAAGGGTGAAATGCTATTTTTGGTGCGATCAAATGGACGCTTGACCTGCGGAATGATTCTTGTGCTTCGTCATTGATTCTTGTGAGAGCTCTTACGTAAGCAGGGATTTTCCTTCTGTGTAATGCGCAACAGATAGCGACTAGTTGACATTCTATCACGCCAATAAATCAGACGTTTATTTTTGCGTGAAACTATTTTCAGCTCTTAGATCTTACTCATCATCTGCATTTTCAATTGTAAATTTAAATCGGGTAATAATTTTATGAAAAATGATCTTCAAAGTGAACAAAATTAAATGAACTGTTACATTTCTTTATATTTTCTTTGTATATGTCTTCATTGTTATTATTGATATCCATTCCATTTTTTATGCGTATATTATAAAAAAATGAACACACATGATAAAGTGATGCTTTTCTCACATTTTAAAGAGAATACTCGTTATTTTTATAAACCCAGTAATAAAATAATAGACTCGTTTACAGGAAATAGTGATATAATAGTAATATTAATGCCGAAGTCCCTTCGTACTAAATAAGAAATATTAGTCTATCAATTTAGCAAAATTTAACTAAATAGAAATAAAAATACCTTTGAAAAATTTTACCATTTTGAAGAAGTATGAATAACAATTATTATTTATATTTCATTATATCAAAATATTAAAGATATATAGAAAAATTACTCTACTCTAGACTTTCAATGCTTCTATCTTCATCCAAAAATATTATTATATTCTTATTTGACGATAATTGTTATGACACTCCACAAATAATATGACTTTTTGGGACGCAAAACATAATATTATCTATAGAAAAGTTTATAAAATAAATTTACCTTATTTATTTTCATTGTAAATAAACATAGTTTAAATATCTTTGCAAACGTTCGAAAATATAGCCTCTAAATGTGTTTTATAATTCGTCATTCTCTTTTCAACTTAAATAACGCAAAAATTGTAATAGACGCGTTGGCGTGTATTGCATCTTCATGAGATCGATGCATTTATTTCGACGAATAGGTGGCGCCACGAAATTACACAGGCAAATTTTGAATTTCACCAGAGGTCAGGATTCAGAAAAAAGGGTTGCGCGAACATTATCGATCCAACATAAAGCTGCTAGAAATTAACTCTCTCCATTCACAAACCCTTCATGCCACCGCAAAATGAAATATTGGCTGAATGCAGTCTCTCTTTAAGCCGGAGGATTCTCAAAGGTGGCAGAATTAAAAGTGGATTTAAGTTTACACCGAAATTTATGTCTCTGTAAACGAGTAATATGATATATATAAAATATAATATGCAACAAAATTTCAAGGGAACTATTTTCAATATATCGAGGAAAACTAATTAATTTCATTCCAATAATTATTCGTGCACTCTGGATTTTTAACCATCAGAAATTTGCTCTTTGGGTTTCCTAAGCCTAATTAAAAGTCCGCAATAATACCGCATTACATTTTTTTAGATTAGGACCTGTGATTTCATTGAGCTATTGAAATGTTATCTGCGAGTAATTTTCTTCTCCGTTAAAACCGACCATTTTGGTTAAAAATAGCAAGTGATTGCAAAGCAGCCTTAGAGATAACTAATAAATTACGGATAACATGAAAAGAGGTAGTTCTGGTCAAAGAAATTATGTTAAGACTTGGAACTTTGTCGAAATTCAAAATTTTCACGTATAATTACGGCTACGGTATCCTTGAAAGGATAACTTTGGTAAAATTGGAAGAGGAAGTTTTTCGTCTATCTCACATTTTAATTGATCACTTTGCATGACTTTTGAAATAAAAAAGAATACAGATAATAATCTATCATTTTGATATAAGAGCGTGCACGAAAATTACTAGTATGAAAAGATCGATAAAAGAATTTGATTGGATCTGTGATTATCCCCTCAGAAAGATTGATGGATTATGATGATGAGAGATACAATGAAATATTTGAAAAGTAGCAATGTTTGGAAAAAATCTAACAATCTGAAATACTCTCTCTTGGCTATTTAAAACCTGTGTAATCTAACGTTTTAGTAAGTACTTGATCTCAAGGTGATTTTGCTGAGCTTGATTAATATTGACTGTGAAAAGAGAATATTGTTATTATAATAAAAAATTGTATTTTCTGGGAAAACTTAGTCCTATAAATTGAAACGCTCCACTAAGCGGATTTTTTTTAAGTAAAACGCGTATATATCTTATATACGCGTATAAATCTTATAGAATTACAAAGTTAATATCACTAAATCTGTATACTTATACGGTTAGATGTTCGATATATATTTTCGTTTCAACCGAGGAAAAATATCAAAGGAGATTGGTTCCTTTCTTATCAAAAGAAAATGTTGATTTCTAATATTCTCTTTTTCTGAGGACATCCCAAAGGCTTCCTGAAAATGAGTTCTTCTGATGAAGGTGAGGAGAGAGATAAAAGTATACTCACCGTAAATGCGTAGGAAACAAGTCTGTGATAATACCTCCTAAAAGGGTGATGGAAACACCAGAAAAAGCGTGGAATAATGAAGTGACAGCCAAAGTCACTGCAGACGGCGAGGAAGGTGCTGTCCCGAATCCCATTGCGGAGGCAGATAGCATTGTACAGCCTTCAGATGTTAGTTAAGACAATGGGGAGAAAATAAATGAATGATAAAAAATTATGAATAAAAGGGGGCACGCATTTTCTTTAAAAGAGTATATTTTCCGATAGTTAAAGCTCTAATTCATGAATAAACCAATAAGCATGCTTCAATTGTGCTTAATTCGTAATTGACGTTTATTGTTCATAAGTGATGCATTTGCGTTCGGGCAACTCAATGCTCGATATCAAATCTGAATGAACTATTTTCTCATCCATTAACTTAATTCAATGGCGTCAGATAGAAAACTACTAAAATACACAAATATTTTCCTTCGAATTATGAATTGAAATAATAAATCAATTCTACACTTTCGTAAGATTATTCAATTCGTGATATTTTAAAATGTGGAAATATGAAGTGTTTAATATAGTATTTCTTGGTGTGTGATAACTTTTGCGAAACATCGAAAGCGTTTATTCGGAGTGTCCGAATCACATTTCGAAGGACTTAATCCGCTGTTTAATTAAGGCTCAGGTGGAAGAAGTATAAACTTGAGATGAAAGAGAACTGTGAAGACTATTATAACGTTTACATTGAGTGAAGTGAAAGGATTTGGGAGTCCTTTGAGGCGTGAAAAGGGGTGACAGAGGAAATGGAGTGCCCGGGTATTTGTTCGAAGGAATAGGAAATGCTACACAAACTCTATTCTTAAAATAAGTCAATTCTCAGAGAAAGCACAGCTCGTACAACTGATATGCGAAAGAGATCTCTGCTGCGGTTAACTGTTCATCAACAGCAACGGCTTTTGGTCAACGTGCGAGATATTTTATTCGGAAATGTTTATAGGATATTTTCATCCATAAAATCTGTACGGAAAGATGTTAAAGCTAATAAATGTGACATTGAAATAATTAAAAAACATGGGTAATCCTGAAAAAATATTCTGTTAGCTATGTTTATTTTAATATAGTTTTCCTCTTTGAATAATACTAGATCATATAGCTCACCGTGTGTGAAATATACTTTTATTTCTAAAATAATTACAAAACTATCTTCTTTTATTATTTGGCATTAAATCTATTTTTGAAAAAATTTTAGCTCATTCATGAAGAAATAAACACTAAGTAATCTTTAAAGATTCGGATTTTTGTGTCTCAATACAGGATCTTTATGAATTAATAAAATATTTTACATAAAAGATTTCAATGTGCAGATTTCTGTATTAATTCTATTATGAATACGTAAGTTAAAAAAATTTTAATGAAATTTTTAAAAATAGATTTTCGTAGATCATCTCAAGTCTTTTACAATACCGAGAGTATGGCATATAAAAAGTCTGATTTTTTTAATTGTTTTCTAAATATTTTAAAATTTTCACTCTGTTTTCATCCGTGAACTGAATTTCTCTAAAACTCCTAGTTATCCATAACTTCTATATAACGTTTGTCAGGCGGCAGTTTTAATTTTTATCATTCCATAGTAATAATATGCCACGTTTTTTTGAGCAGTGTAAATTAGACGGATGTGAGCGATAGATATAAATAAAGTTGGAACTTGTGCAATTACTTAAACTGCACTTTTGGTTCTTAATGAATGCATTTCGCATTGCTACCAGTTATATGAGAATTCTCAGACATTTCCAGATTCCATAATCTGAGCATAGTTCTTAACCCCGAAAACTATTCCGAAAATTTCCTCAAAATCTTTTATTTTCTCCGTCAGAACCAATATATGAAGTTTAGGAAGCCACTCCAACTTTTTTCGCAAAAATGTAGGACTCGTGAGGAAACATTCCATTTGGCTGCTGAACTATTATTATTTCTTCAAAGACTTTGGACCTCAAAAACGATTATCTTTACTATAATATAACTTAATTTCCTTTATGTCCCAAGTTTATTCATGCATTAATTGCGCATTTCCTCAGTGCAATATTTGATAAATTCCACAAAGCAAATTTTTATCTCAAATTCTATTTCTCTAATTCTCACTTTTAATTCTCATTTAACGCTGCCAGATTACCAAATTAAAGCGTATATTTAGTAATTAAATACATAACACTTATTATTTTTTAATATTTACCATAATTTTTGGCCGTGATATGATTGGTCATTTAATGATTCACATTTACCCTCAAATAACTATTGTTTCATTAAAACTCTCTCATGGCATATAAAACACTTCGACCATAGCATTCTTTATAAAAAATGAATATATAACGACTCACGATCATATAGCCCGTTGAATATTATTATTTAATAACAGAATCGTTCAATTCTCATAACCAATAAAATTATAATCAGTTAATGAGTGAATTTTATCCGATAATTTAAAATAATATTGAAATATTTTAACTTGTGATCAGGTAAATATAAATGAAGTCGTAGAGCAAATATAAAACGAAATATTCATAAAAATCTCCTAGCATATATACCAAAACGATTAACGAAGATGCAGTTTGCGGCAATCCAGGGGTTTTTGATTAATGTCGCAATTCAGGTGACACGATTATTATGCGAATCCATAGAAAATATTTAGCCATTCGAACGGAAATATGTAAATCATGCATCAAATATGTCATCCACAATATCTTTTATATTTTTGAAAGTATGAAAGGATATTAGCGAAATCAGAATAAACGTATGATATTTAATATCGATTTATGTGGTCGAAATTCTTCCATTTTAACTAGTTACGTTCAACTTATTGTGTTACATTGAGAAATGTTATATTCATATTAAATCTTGAAATGAGGATTTTTTGAAAATAGAATGGTCATTGCTTTATAATAATTATTTTATATTTAATTTCCACTGTTAACTTTAATAATTAGTTTATACTGATGATAGTATTTATGAAAGTAAATGATTAAAATAAATTAATATTGATATCCACGGCAATATCACAGATGAACGTACATGTATTAAAGGTGGATCGATAATCGTTTGATGTTACATCACCAAATTTCAAAATAACCTCAAAAGTAATATTTCTTCGGTGTTATTTTTTTGAGTACCATGTGCCACCGCAGTATTTCAGCAGATGTCACTTGGCAAACGTTGAACTACAGTTAGGCCGGAAATTACACCAGAAAATGAATTATGAGAGGCCATATATAGGGAACCTAAACCCCAGGCCTCCCTCGTTCCCTTAATGTCATTACGAAACATTTCCTGGAATTCTTTCTTTTGCCCATTCCATCAAGAAATAAAGAAATTCGCAAGACAAATTTCAGCTCAAAGAATGTGTTCATATTTATCTTACGTAAGAAAACTGATTTCTCTTGGCACTATTTTCAGCGGCAAATAATTTAGTTTAACTAGTCAAGTAATTCTACCTGTTTGATATAGCTCAATAAAATATTTTTGGATATCCTACTCAATCATCTTTCGTCGTCACTTATTAATTATTTAATTTTATTGATTATTATTTATCCATATTTCAAATCGCAGCATATTAAGAATATCCCTATCACGCAATGGAAAATAGACGATAAAAAGGGATACCAAAAAATAAAACAGAATAAGGAAACTCCAAATTTGAAGGCATAGTTATAATATTTCCATCATCACTCACCGAACAGCACTCTTTTATTAACGTGGCCAGAGAGAAGAGCCACTATGATGTACGCTATTCCGACCGTTCCTCCGATGACGAGTGCGTTGAAGAAAGCGATGGTGTCCACCGAAGATGAATCGCAGCCTTGGCTCTCATCGTCTTGGTGAAGGAGATCGGGGAGCGGAGACAACTCGAGGGCTTCGCAAATTGGCGCATGAGAGAGCTCAGAAGAGGCGGTGCGGCCAAATATGTCAGGTAACCAAATAAGGAGACCGTTTGCGCTGCATGGAGTACAATTAATAATTGAACGAGATCAAATCTTATAACTTGGGTTTTTTTTCTAACTCCAAGAGTGGTTGAGGAAATAAAGTATAATGATTTCTCATTAAGGTTCTAATTGAGAATATCTTATGATGGATATAATTTAGAAAAATTGTACTGTCTCATTTCTGTAAAAGTGAGATGAATTTAAATTTTTTATTTCCTCAGAATGAGGGAATATTTAGGCAGATACAATTCGAGACGGATAAGAAGTTTATGCTCATTTTAATTTTATATTGCAACTTATCATCTAAAGTATGAATTTGAATTTCTTGGGGAATTTAATTTTTGAAGAAGAAAGGAAGAAAGTTTTGAGAATGAAATGGAGGAAACTTCTGCGGCGAGTTCGAAACTTGGAAAGAAACAGCTACAAAAAAGAAAGAGGAAAGTTACCTAATTTTTCTTACAAAGAGACAAAATTGATAAAACCTTCCAATTTTCCATTATAATGAAATGAAAATTCGAGAATGAATGAATAATTCTCTGACAAAAGGATGAGACTAGAGGTGGTATTCAAGGAATCTGGATTAAAGATACTCAAAGAAGGATGTAAGTCGCATAATTATTTGTTATAGAAGAAATAATAGATAATATTTTCGTAGCTATTTTGTTGTGATTTTTATGTTTTATCAAAGACTTATCAATAAAAAGTTGTGTATTTTTATCGGTAAACAGTAACATTTTTGTTAATGATAGAGTGGATGATGGATTGATTATTTATCTTAAGAACGAGTAAAAATATGATGGAAAGTTTGAGAGCAAAGTTTCTTAATCAAAGCGGATGCGGTCATCGACAAGAGAGGAAACTCTGACAATAAATCTTCGATGGCTTATCCGATTAGTTTGTGATCATGTTCTCGTGTGGCGTAGACCCAAACCAATACTACTCGACTGTTTTGCCCTGAAGTTTTCGCACTTCTTCTGTTTTTCTTAGCGTTAGTGATGCTTCGAGAGACGATAAATCGTGTCAGAGGGGAAAGTTATGAGAAGACACGAGAAACTATTAAACTCCGATGGACTTCATGGAGATTAACACGGAAGTTGACAGAAGAATATTCCTTTCACCGTAAATATGAATGTAATGCAATCTCTTGAAATCAATCTCCCATAACTATTAGATAAAACTTTAAATAATGAAGAACTTGATGGCCTGGAATAAATCAATACATTCCAAAATTACTGACAGTATATAAACATAGAAGGAATCAAAAACTAACTCCAGACTATCGTATCCGAAAGTTCTGAGAACAAGAAAATGAAAAAATAATAACTAGCAGTTGTTTGAGTTAGCACTTGAATATCCATTGGTCCGCTGATATTTTTAAATAGTTTAATCAGTATTGGTCAACTTTGTTCATCATAATTATGTTTAAAGTTTTAATTGTAAAAAGTAGTTGAGTATAAGACAACGGTCCAACGTTAGATAGGTAGTCTATGGGTAAAATCACAATGCTTCTCAAGATATAAGATTTCGGTTGTCACTGATTTTAGGGAGGCCTTCGAAGAAGTACCACATTACCTTCTCGGAGCGATAGAACTCGAGTTAAATGTTGACCATCGAGTAGTAGAGTCTATTGGTAGAAAATACTTTGGAAGAGACAAGAAAGAGTGTGAATGGGAGACATTTAAACTACAGAGAAAGATATCACCCATTAGGTACCGTCCTTGAGCCATCAAAATATTAAATCCGAAGTTCAACTGTTTAGCGACGTTTACATTATAAATTCGAGTATAAGGTAAGTATTTGACGGCAACGTATTGCAAATTAAGCTTATATAAATGGCAGGGCAAAATAAATTAATGGTGATGACCTCAGTAAATAAAGTGTAGTAAGTGAAGATAAAGTAAGTTTTCCAGAGGAAAGTCATTTAAACGAATATGCTACAAGATGAGAATTTACAATATCAAACTGCAAGTATTTGGGTATTAAATTGTTAGAAGACATTAAATGAGATAGTTCTATAAAAGAAAACAAAATGCAATCGGAAATCTCTACTAGGTAATGAGGAATCTGCATCGGAGTAGGAAGGGAGTCTAGAAGAGAGGAAGGCAGAAATATTAAAGCTTATATTTGCTTACATGTTAAGTATAAGGTTATACCGAAATATTTCAATGTTGATATACACTTCAAATCAAAATACATTCATAAGTATCATTTCCTAACAGCCATAATACGAGTAAAACGTTAAAGTATGAAATGCTTCGATCTTAATAACTGAGAATTTCAATGCACACGGAGATTTGAGAAACTTACCACATAAAACACGCTGCTTGTAGGAAGCAACAAAGAATCAGCACTAGTAAGTGGGGAGGTTTAAGAAGAGGCAGCACTTGATCCCAAACAGTCAAAATTCCAGAGCAAAGACCTTTCCTAATTCTGGTGACTGGTCTAGTTACTCCATCTGTTTTCAAGGCCTTAACCTGAAAGTGAACATTTCGGCAAACAGTCAAAATTTCTTTCATTAGTAAAATCTGGAAAAAAATGTAATGTTAGGTAAGAGAAATTTAATTAAAAACGGAGAAGTTATGTTCTAAGAGTGAATTCATCTAAAACGACGTAACCTTCAGACACCTCATTTAATATTACAGTAAGACCCCGCTTAACGGTGGGGATACGTTCCAACAAGTTCCAGCGCAAAACGGATGTGTTAATCGAGGCAACTAAACACGTACGTACAATGTACAATCATTGCTCTAAACTGGTGTCGCCTTTTTCATTTGAATATCAATAAAAATTTTCTCGCTTTGATTGCTTGAATTAACGGCATATTACGAGTAAGTTCAACTTTATTGTCAAACCAGATGGAAAGTCGTTTTCCCATATCTTCAATCACATTGAACGAGTAATTTTTGTCGCAGAAGTCGTTGTGGCTGTAGTTGATGATGACACGATTTTTTCCTTATTTTTTAAAATTGTCGAGTGGACTAATGTAATGCAGTGCGATACCCGTTGGCCTGCATTTAATCGTCTCAACACCTACATTTTAGTTTCCAGAGAAATGCCTTTCCTTGTCGCTCTACTTTCACTTTTTTTGCAATCACCCATCCCAAAAACTAAAATTACCGAATTCATCACAATAAAATAAAATATTATGTTTAAATCCTTATACAACTAGTAACGTTGATGAAAACCAATAAATCAACTGTGACGTAGGAAAGATGCGTTCGCACTGTGATTGTGACTTCGGAGAGTACTGTTGAAACCTTTATTCTGGATAGACTAACAAAAGATCGTTGAAAAGATGCACAGTATACACCTTTACACTTTTTGGTTGGTGCATGGCCGTTTCGTTAGCACACATATACAACAAGTATCAATACAGTGTGCGATTTAGGGGAACCCCAAAAAAACCGCGTTATACTGAAACAGCATTAAACGGAGCAGCGTTAAGAGGGGACTTACTGTACTCAGTTATGAGCATTTCTATTCCCATACCTGTCAGAGTTTTATTTTCCTATCTATAATCCCTATGATTTTTTTCTGAGTGACTAGGGAAAGTTATCCCATAAACGCTTACCGGATATTCGTGCATCGGAATGCCAGTGTTATGCGTGTACATCTTCGACAGAGTCACGATCGCTTCCTCCTCACGTCCCTTTGACAGTTGAAATCTCGGTGTTTCGTCCAGAGTGAGAATAAACAAAGCAGTGACGAGGGACGGCATCGACTCCAGAATAACGTAAAGTCGCCACGTAGCGAATGTTCCCCCCCACGGAAGTTCGGGATTTATAGAAAGAGGAAGTATCGCCCAAGCAGCAGCTGCAATAATGAGCAAAATATTGACATTCATCATTTGTTGTTAGTGTTGAACGTAACGTTTTTAATTGCGAAAAATTTCAGATTAATGATACTTTTAGTGAATGACTATCTTAAATTTTAAGTAAAATAGTCTTATTATAGACTTATAGTAACTATATAGAAATTACATTTTCCAATTTATTTCTGATTAAATTTGTAAATACTTATGAATGTTAAAGATGTAATGAATGATTATTACCAGGCATAATTATAACAGAAACGGCCACAAAAAGGCCGGAGCAGCAAACGGCTTTTGATCTCGCGGCTTCTCCGTGATACTCTCCAACGAAAGCGTAAGCCACGGCTGCTGCTCCAGCGGCGCTTAAAGAGACATCAAAACATTCGATTAAATAAATAGCAAAAGAAAAGTAGGATATTTCCTCGATTTATTGTTATTATTTCTTTAAAACAGTTAATACAGAATTGAGTAATTACAGCGTATTTTATCGTAATGCACTCTTTCGCAATAACTTCAAGAAGACCATGTCCATTTTAAGAATTCGCAATAATAGGATGAATGGTATATATGATAAATAATGAAATATTAATAGCCCAAGGAAATATGCGTTTACAGTATAGAATATTTCTCGTATATTTATGGATAGTTCTATGATTTGTAAGATATAGTAACTAATATAAATAAATGATATGATAAAAGAATAATTATATATATAATTATATATAAGAATAACTAGTATTTTTTTAATTTTATTGATAAGTAACTAATTTTGAGTTAATTATAATTTAATTCTCTATATTGCATTATCCCGCCAAAATTAATAAGAATTATTGTTTCAGTAATACATAATTAATGATCTCTTACCAGATACCGCTCAGCAACCGAAGAACGAGAAGAACGTATAAATGAGGTGAAAAACTGGACAGCGTTCCCATGATCACCACAAGAAATAGCGACGTGAGGAGGACGGGTTTCCTTCCCCAAGAATCCGCCAAAACTCCCCAAGAAAAAGAGCCCAGCGTCATTCCTAGAAATTGAGACATGTTTAAATACTTATGCACCTAAGCGTTCACTTATAATTCAGAGAAGTAGATTTAAAGTTCCTACTTAAATAGTGAAGTCAAGCGGCTCATTTAATGTCTATTCATCTTTTATACGAAAACTTAGAATCTTTGGAGACGAATGTATGTCAAAATATTTTCCAAGTTCAGTAAATAATTGATAAAATAAAATAAAATACATATTCTACCTTCCAGAAAATTTTAATATTAGGAGTGGGGCTCATTGATAGATATTATTTTTTTATAATTTTATATTTTTATAAGGGAATATACAGTAGTACATTTCTGAAAAACCACTGTGAGTGTTGTTTTCTAAATATCTAAAAACTCATCCTTGAGATTATAGTTAAATGTACGCAGGTTCTTCATGCAAGACCAATTCTCCTTAGATACAAAGAAAAAAGTATGATATATAAAAGAAAAAGATGTATATAAGTAGCAGTAAGGAATGAAATTGATAAACTATAAAACTTGCATAGAACTTTCAGAGATTCCTTCAATTTTAATATCTTAATTATAATTTTTAATCTTGAGGATATTTCACGCAGTTCGGATTATCTGCTAAATGAGTAAACCCACCAGCTGAAGCCGCACCTCCGAGGAGTGTTTTTTCTGCCACCGTAAGGGCCAAGTCGCAACGGGCATAGGGCAGGAAGTAAGCCACCCCCACTGTCTCGCAAATGGCACTCAGAACACACAGGCCGGAGGCTATGACAACCCTCCATTGGCAACTCGTACCCTGACCTGGAAGAGACAAAAGCTGTGCTAATAAATCAACCTTCGATTATTTATCCGTGAAATCGATTTTACTTCCAAAGACGCTCCAAGCTTTCGTTATAATTTATGAAATCATAATATATCAACTTTAAAAATATAATGTTAAAAATTTCTGGTCATCTTCCAACATATTTAATTTTCATACACAATTTCATAACCATAACAAATCCTTCAGCTGAATGAGAAGGCATACGGTACGTTGTATTTCTTTTTAAGGATACATTAAAGAAACTGGAGAATATTTCGAATATTCGATGAGTGCTTCTCAAAATATCCAATACCACTCCTTCGTTCCATCCCCTTCCTCTCTTACCTTGCCGTGGTTCATTTTGATACTTTATCTTTAATTGACCGCGGACCTTAGGAACTGTTGGCCATCCAAATTCCTGCCGCAAAGTGTGCATCCTTTTTACCTCCATAGCCATTAGGGTCTTCCCTAATATGTCACGGATTTTTAGACGCGAAAATCTTTATTTCTCGATTAACAGAAAAAAATCAAGGTATAATTGCAGTAAAACACTTAATTTTATTTTTAAAAATATGAAGTATTGTTTAATTTTAATTATATCATATTATCTTACAAGACATTTGACGTGTTCTGATTCAAATATTAAGAGGAAACCTTGAAATACTTTCCTTGGGGCCATGCTTCTAGGATGAAATATACGGTTGCAATCAACTGGAGACATTATCAAGCGTCATAAATTTTCTCATACGCTAGTGCGAATTGGTGTGAATGCGTAAAACGAGAATTCATTGAAAAACTATTCCATTCAAATAGTAGTATCTCCATTGCCAATTCATTCTATTTCTTTCCTGATTCAGAGTTGAGATGAATGCGTGTGTTGATTTTCATAATTTGATAATATTATTTGCAGATGTTTTTTTCTTAACATAAAATTAAATTAAAATTCACAAAACTGAATATATACAACTTTGATGACCACTCGAATACCAAAATTCTGTAAATTGATCGTCGTAATGAAATCGCCTGATCCCTAATTTGTCTTATTTTCTTTCGGAGACTTTTTTTTGCTTTTGTAGATTAAGCAGAATGAATGGATCAAAGAAGGACAAACAAAAACAGAGTGAGTTATATAACTGATTAACCATGATCATTTCTCCTTTCTAGTTGAATTTAACTCAATTTAAACTCAAGTTATAAGTTTATATTTATAGACGAATTTTCTTGTTTGTAGTAAGTAACTTTTGGTACTACGAACTACACATAAATATAATTGATGAAGTGAGGGTACAAATATTTCCAAATCGCTGCTATTGAATCTTCTCTGATATCTTCTACAATAAATCACAGATTCAAAATATTTTTCACGGCAATGAATGAATGTCGAGTCTTTTATCTCCTCTTCTGCTTGAGAAACGACGTATCAATTCGGTGATGATTGATTTCCGAGACTCTCCCTGAATTGTGGAAGCTTCTTAAACCTTTTTAATTTAAAATTCGCTTAGGCGATTCTAATGGATCAATAATATACCTGAGGATATTATTAAAATATTATTCACTGCCTTCTTGTTTAAGCTATTTTTTTAAATGCTCATCTTTCAAATTTTAAGTTTAACAAAACCTAGGTGGACATAATAACGGTTTCGTTAAATTGTTTTCGATTATTTTCTCATGGAATTAATTATACACTTTAAACTTTTTCAGAATTTCATCATGTCAAACCTAAGTACGTATAGAGGATAAATTCAATTTCTCTTGAAATTAGCGAAAAAGTAATATTTGTCGATGAAAAATTTGGTGAGACTCCGTCAATTTCCAAAAAATTCGAAAGTCCTCTCAAAGAGTGGTTCGAAAAACAGAAGAGTAGTGGAGAAGATAAAAAATGGAGGAAAGGATCGATGGATTGCATAGAAAGGATACTCTAGAAGAGAGCAACAAAAGAATGGGAAAGTGCCTTCAAAGGTTTCTATTTTCGGATGAGTTCTCGAACTCGTATTCTTTTCCTCCGTAAATCCTAACTTTTCGAATCCTTAAAGTTGAATCAGTACCTATCAGCTCCTTTTTCTATCATTCCCATTCATAGATATATCGATTTCTAAATTCTCTAATGTTTTATATTTTAATTTCTAAATAAATATGTCGGGTTTCTTCTCTCATAGGAAAAACATGTTGGTAGAAATAAGAAGTTGGAATTTACTCGAAAATAAATTTTAAATCAAACTCCTGATAATTAACAAAAACGTTGAATTAGGAATTATATTAGAAAATGAGCTGTAGAATTTGAATAATTTAACTAAGTAAAGACAAGGCTAAATGATAAAAGATAAATTCAATAGAATATATATTCTTATATAGATATATATGTATCATAGTGCTTCATTGACCTTAACCGCATTTAATTCTCATGCAAAGAATGGGTTTTTACATTTTGGTCGATTAGTTATATATTATAAATATATTTCTAATATATTTTCTCTAAGACATAAATTTGAAACAATTAGGAGTCATCAAATATCAATATCGTGATTTCTCCACCTCTATGATTCTCGAATTCCATTTCAAGTATTTTGTAAACTCAATTATATTCGTGAGTGTCCTCTAAAATTTATAACGTCGATTTTTTTCGTTTCTTCATCTTTTTTATCGTCGACGTATCGAAATAATATACGAAATGTTATCCTGGTTATTTTTCAAGGGGGTGGTCAATCATTTATAGTTTATTACGCAATAAAAAATTATTTAAATAACAAATAAATCAACTCAAAGAAAAGTGTCCTTACAGTTAAAAATCTTCCAATATATAAAAGATGATCGTACTTTAAAAATTTTTGTACAGTCAACGAATATTATTATTTTCTTTCTTATTTTTTTCGATAATCCAACCGTATCTAAACAGTTTTCAATATTTCTTCGATCGTGACTCCCCATTGACGTCGCCATATTTTCTGGCGATTCCCAATTGTCTCCTATCAGACACTTTTAACAATTTATATCCCGCAGACCCCTCTTTGTTTGGAGCCCTTCCTTCCGCAGACGTCACACCAGGAACCACCACAAACCGTAACATTCCGACACGAATTACGAATCCATGGGATATATGGAGGTTAAGTTGACGATAAATTTTTTCCCCATTCCTGTCGAACGGCTTACCAGTAAGAGCGATGGCCTCATCGAAAGAAGTCGCGGGGGGCAAAACCTTCGGTTTGGGAGGGAGGTAAGGAGGAGCGTAGGAAAAGAGGAGAGATGGAGAGAGTTTGAGGAAGGAGGATGGGAGGGTGACGTCTCCCTTCATGTCTTCTGCACCGCTTCTGGTCGCGTCTCCTCGAAGTCCTAGTCGTAGAGAGCAGAGACGCAGCTACCGCCTGCACAGCTGCTGTCGAGATGGAGTCTAATGTCAAACAGAGAAGCGTTGCTCTTCTCAGGCGTCGAGGTCCATAAACCTCTCACGGTAGAGAGGGGGAATGAAAATTTATCTCCCGACAAGCACCGGCACCTTCGCACGACCTCCAAAAATCCTTCTTTTTCCCGCCTTGACACCGCCAGTCGCTCTTCATTTGTTTTTTAATCTCATTGCTCTATAAGCGCACTTCTCGTTCACCTCCCGACCTGATCGATACAATCTCAAAATCGTTTACCGTCTTTTTTGGTTCCGATGTGTATTTTTTCGTGGAGGCTTTAGGGACGCCAAAGACAGCTTCGCCGTAGAGCGCGATTGTTGAAGTTGTAATGCGAGCTCATGTTTCTCTCCCCATTCTACATTCGATCGTTTTCCGATGAATCGGAATTCGAATCCATCGATTCATCGAAAAATAATTATTACCTTAAAAGTCAAGCAAACTAGCTGAAAACTTTCAAAAGTCCAACCAAATGATGAAAGAGAAAGCAAATCAATCTCGAGATATGTTTTTTAATGATATAGCAGCATTTATTGTATAGATAAGTGAAAATACATTATTTTATTTGCTGCGACACAAGACTATTCAGTGATTTTTTCAGAAGAGATATCATTCTTAAATTATTTGAAGTTGATTATATATGATTGATATTTTAAATAGGCACCGAGACCACGCATCTCTTTCTTCTTCAATGTGATTGCATTTCTGTCATACAAAACAAAGTATATTCTAGTATTCTAGATATTTTAGGGAAATAATATTTTTAATCTTTTGCAAAACTAATGATGCATATAATCCACTGATGTGATGGTTTATTAATTAATTACGCGAAAATAACGATTAATACTATTCGTTAAGAAATATTTTCTAAAAATACACTAAAGTATGATTCATGGATTATTGTGGAGTTGAATTTATGACGATTTCCAATAAATAAAGATTTCTCCTAGTGTCTGTATTACATGTAGACAAATCTTATTATTGTCTTTTCCTTGAGATTTTAGCAGTTTCCGGAATTTTGAAAATAGTATTCGTTTGAAAAAATGTTACGACATACGATTCAGCCTTCCGGATTATTTCCGTTATTCATTTCCTCATTTCAGTTATCTTTCATACATTATCATTAATGTAACTCGTTATTGTTTTCCCATCCCACATGACGACTCGAGACATAGATGTGTGGAGTTGCATAAGATTTAGGATAAACATTCGCTTGCTGCAGCTGGTTGACGTTCACATGAAAAAATACTCAAAATCAATGCCATTTCTGCAATTAAGTGTAATTTTTGAGACTAAACTTTTCAAATTTTGGTATTTAAAAGTAGATTCGTCATTTGACGGAAGAGTGAACTTAAAATAGAAAGATTTTAATTCTAAACGTCAGATATAATAAGAAAATTCTATATAATAAGAAACGTTGGATGGAATAAATTCAATTTACGCAGAATGGTCGAAGAATAAATGAAATACATTTCGCTAGTATTCTTATAATTCAAATTCTTACCAGTACTATAAATAAAGAAATTAAAACTGAGATATTTATTCGTCGACGTAAATTCAATAAATTAAAAGAATAATTTCTACTTTTATTAGTCTATTACTCTAACTTTTATATAAAACGATATAAACGCGTAAAGCTACTTCGAGTGCCTTGTAGAGCTAAAAGTGAAACAATGATCCTTTGCGCTTAAATTGCAAGAAGTCTGCCGACGTTTCTGAATCCAAGAATATGTTTGTTAAGCAGTAAAACCTTTCACTCAGATTTTCGCCATGGAATCAACAAAGCAATTAAGGATCGATAAATTTGTCACAACTTCTAAGATGATAAATGAGATCTGCTTCCGTGCGAGAATAACGAACTACGCAATCTTATTTCCACGAGTCTGTGATATGGTGCAAAATTAATTTTTCTTTTTCCAAGGTAAAAGCGTCAAATGAATCCTTGAGTCCAGTCCTCAATGAGAAATCAAACCTAAGCCTAGTGTAATGTTGAGTAATACGTATATTCCTTTATTAATGTATAATTTGGTTCCGAAGTGATTGATTTTTCTGTAATTTCGCGTCTTTTAAATTTCAATTTATATGTATATATTCAAATTAATTTGCTTGATATAGTAATAATTTTTTAATTTTTCCTTGGAAAAATTCTAATGACGACAGAATGTGGAATTGTCTACTAAACCTGTTAAAGTGCATAAACTTGTATTTACTTGTTAGGTTGATGCGAAAATTTCCGGAATTTTTAAGAAAGTGCAAAACATTTCTGTTTTGGTGAGTTAGTATTTTGCGACTACAATACAATAATAGTGTTTCTTGAACCTGCGGCATTAGCTGACAACAAATATTGCTGCTGGGATTGTTTCATTTGACAGTTGTAATTGTAGAGTTTATAACTGGGTCCTTTATGTAAATGAAATCTGCAGAAGGTCATGGATGGATGTCCGACAAACACCACAGGCCATTTCCTAATTAGAGGTGAATAAAATAAAATTAATATTGTGTATTTTATTTTATGTACACAGTCCTATGCATTGGGAGGTGCACGGAATCTTTCAGACTATGCTTGAAGTGCTTCAATATCCTCATTTCTTTCCTTTACGAATAAACTCTTTATAAGTACATTAGGATATCCGATTAAGGAAAGTTAAAAAAATATGGTAATAATATAAAATAAGAGAAATTTGGTTAACATGTATGTTTTTAAGAAGTATGAAAAAATTAAATAAAAGATGAAAACTTTTTTTGAAAAATCATTTATTGATCCTGTTAAAGAAATTGAATTTAAGAGTAAAAAACAAAAGTACCAGAATGATTTCTCACAGCTTTCCTTTTGGAATGATTTTAGAACAAGACCAACCATTTCACTTAAATTGTCTCAAAACAAATATTGTGTTGGATCTTTTCTATAAATAGGAATAACTCATATCACAGTTTCCATTACTTTTCCAATTAAAAATTTATTTTAGGTCATGGATCTCCTACTATGAAAAAGATATGGTACACAAAATTTAAGGTTTTCTATTATCTTCAATAATAAGAACTAAAACAATAGTTTCCTTGTAACTCAAAAATACTGTTTTCAATTCAAAACTGAAATGTTATCTAAACAATACTTAGATATCCAAAATAATACATTTCAGTTCTTTAATCTGGTTTTGCAAGAAAATAAGATTCTTATGGACATTATGAGGAAGAGAATATGACATTAAACTAATGACAATGAAATTCAACTGCATAAAAAGAACAGTATGGACACCATTTCATTCATTGGACATCACATTCATTTAAAATTATATACTCAAGTAAATTTTTGCTGTAGTAACAGAATTTTAGACAGTTATTTACAAAATATCCTTCAACATTTCATAGATTCAACATCTATTTTTAACTATCTTAGACATAACTTATTAAACATTACACCTTCAACACCAATATCCTGGACTTGAAAACTGTTATTAATATAATTAATAAAATCAAGTAATTTTTTAAAATACAGCAAAGGGTTTCACATTAATCTAATTTAAGAACTGCAAAATAACACATTGTGCCACATTAATCTTTTGTTATTGATTTCCCAAACAGGTGTAAAAAGTATAAATATGGAAATTTCATACAAGCTACTTATATACATACTGCATCAGTGAGATACTTAACCTGATCCAAAATAAATCAAGAAAAATTTTAATTCGTAACTTATTATTCACCAAAATTAAGTATAAAGGAACTAACTGTAAAAAAAATGAATTGAGTAGAGAATTTTAAGCTAAGACAAAAAAAATGATAATGTAAGTACAATGGCTCCATAATGACTGCATATCAAGGATCAATTGCCAGCAATGTCTAGTGCATGTAAGAAATGCTTCATTTAAATGAAGATATCCTGCTACATAATATACATGCACTAAATACGAGGAAAAATTCAGGCCCAGTAATCCAGATGAGGAAAAAATATGCTTTAGAATGTATTTTTGTAAAGATATATTTATAAAAATGTGATAATTAAACAATCGATTTCTGATATATTATCTGTGATGTTTTCAATGATTAACAGATAATGAGCAAATGCCCTAACCATGAATAAAATTTAGCTTCTAGAGATGATTATGATGATAATTTACCCAGCAGGGTGAATATCCAAAAACAAGATGCACATTGTACATATAAACACTTAACAATGAATGTCCTGACATGTCTATAGTAACATAAATTTTAACAATAAAAGTTTATAAAAAGTTGAATTTGAAAATTGCTGGCAACCACACTGTCATACTCTCACAAAAATTGTATAAAAATAATTTATCTCCATAGACCCAGCAATTTTAAACTCTCATCAGCATAAAAGATTTCGAAACCACTATCAATGTATCCTTTTAATACTCCTTGTGCAACACAGGAACTCTTAAACTAGTAATATTCCTGAATAAACCCATATAATAGGACAGTATTGCAGCTGAAAGATCAAGGTATATTGTTCTTGAGCTCATTGTTAACCACAGACTTAGTGCTGAAAAGTTTTTCCATTTCAAAAGAATAGGGGGTTATTCCCTAAACACACAACATTGAAAATTATAATTTATAGTTCATCTTTCTTTCCTGAGGTGAATTTTTTCAAAAACTGAACTAATGTCATAGAATTTTTATCAACCTTGAAATCTTTGACAAAATTCAATCCTTTGAAGAGCTTTATCGTAGGAAAATTATTGATGCCATGCTGGTCACATAAACTCTTCTCAATTTGGCAGTTAACAGTAGCTAAGGCGACTCTTGAGGAAAAAGAACCAGCTGATACAAGACGTGATGCCTCTTCAAATTCAGGAGCAAATTTTTTGCACTCCAGGCAATCTGTTAAACATCAATGTATGAAGCATTTATCATCTTATAGATATAAACATTACAAAGTTAAAATTAAAATCTATTCAGACATAAGTACCAAACATAATTTAAAAATAACTTACCTGGTATAACAAACTGCACTAGAGTAAAATCATATGAAATCAAATTGTTTTGAAAAGAATTTTTAGAAAGCTGCAGCAAATTGTCAGTTTGTCCTGCATTCTGTTCATTAGAAGTCTTTCCATGGCGATCTTCCATAAATCTGATGAAGTCTCTTGACTAAATTTAATAAAGTATCACTTAGTATTTTAATGACTTAATCACGGAGTAGAATCACATATAAGTATAAATTAAGATAGACAAGTTTTTGTAGCTATCAATGGTCAATAGGATGAAGAGACGCTAAATCTTACACAAATCAAGACTATAATATTTAGTTTCTCCTAGTTTATTGAGACATGAGTAAACAAATGAAATTAGCTAAATTTAACTAAAATTTGAAATGTAAATTAACAAATATAATAATGCTCCTCAGGTGAAATTTTGTAAGTGCGACTTATGAAACTACAAAGAATGAGCTGATATATAACTTTTTTTCTAGATCTCATTAAACCTTTTAAAAGTACGAAATTACTTTTAATGTGAATATTTTGTTGTTCAGAAGGAAATCTTTTTCTAAAGAATTTATCAGATTTAGTTTAAATAAATAAAAGAAATTGTTCAACAATATAAAAATAATTGCACTTACAGTTCGATCTCCAGAATAAGGAACTGGAGTTTCCTTGTTGTAGTACTGATAATAAATTATAGTTGGATACCCAGAAACATTAGCAGCTGAACAGACAGCACTTTCAGCAGTACAATCTACAGCAGCAAACTCAACTTTGGAATCATCCTTAAATTTCTCAGCAGCTAACTTGAACTCTGGCTTGGCCTTCTTGCAATGACCACACCCTTTTGTTAAAAATATTACGAATTAAAATTATCACCTTTCAATTTTATCAAAAAATCCTATGCACAAATTTAAAAAATTAATGCATTAATTAACATATCTTTATTACTGACAAAATAGAAAAAATCCCAGAAGCTATAAATATATAAGCCAGAGTCAGTGCAATGTGGTCAAAAGGAAAGGATGTGTTTGCTTGTTCCTTCTCAAGTAAAAATAAAAATACTGGTATGGCAGGGAAGAGTGTCACATGCTTAAATTCAAGGAATGCAACCAAACTCACACGTCTTGTGTATAAAATTACACAAGATTTGTAAGTTAATGTTTAAAGTGTGAGTTTGGTTTCAACAGGAAAATTAAATTGAAGAAAACTGGATGGAGGTGTGCAATAGTTGTGTGAAGAAATCATGATGAAAGAATGAAATTAAGGAAAAAGAGGCATTGATTGTAAGACTTGACTTAAGGTAGAGTTGAAGGAAGTGAAGGACAGAACAGAAAATTTATGAAAGGAGAAAGTAATTCTGAGGGAGAAAATAAAAAGTAGGAAATGAAGAAATGAAGAAAGTATTTGTGATGGAAGACTCAATCATCTTCTATGCTGGAGCCATCCCAAAGAAATCAAGGAGAGTTGGTAGAAGATTTTCCAGGCATTAAAATGTATGAGATGGCAAAAATGATAGACAGACTTGAGCCATAAAAGGGAAGTAGTAGTGATAGTTCATGTAGAAATGAACAATCCTAAAAATGTTAAGTGAGTTGAGGCATTGGCAAAGAAAAAAAGTTTTTATATATAAGCCAAAATATTGATTGATCATATTGTGAGTAAGAAGAACATCCAAGCAAAAAGTAGACTGTAGTTAATATGGGTAATAATGAGGGTATCAATCAGGTTTATCACACACTGAGTTTGTGCTTAGTTAATCCCATATTTTTTATGATTGTTTATAGGAAGATCTGGCCATAGACGAACTCCATCTTAACAAGCAAGGGAGTAGAAAATTAAATAATACAATCGACATGATTATATCATAGTACATAGTCTTGGCTAAAGGAGAAAATCAGATTGTTAGAAGTATACCTTGAAATGTTCTAAGTCCATAGTAGGGATAGAGGGAAGAATATTCATTTACATTTCTAAAAAATATTCAAGTATTATAGTTTCAAAAAATAATGATTTCAGAAATATTAGTGTAGAAAATGAAGACTAAGTTATCCAGCAAAACTTCTCATTGTTGTTTGTTCTCATTCTTTTTCCTCTTACCGTACATGCCCCCCAGGGAGGTCCTATTACTATTAAAAAATTGTTGAAGTGGGCTGTTATGTTAGAAACTTATATAAATTAATTTTAAAAGCAAGTAAACTGAACTTACTAAGTAAACTAGATATAGCAAGTAAACTGGTCTGAAAGAAAGGATCAGTAGGGAAGGCTCACAAGTTAGTCAATTCTATTCTTAATGAGGAAGATTTGGACAGGTAGTAAGCAAGACAATGCAAAATTTGAACCTAATAAATATTTTTATGCTACAACAGATACTCAATACATGTAAAGTAATACCAGGGATCATCAACCATTAGGCAATATACCATAAGAGGTCTTTTGCAATTAAAAAAATTTATTAATACCAAAAATAAAAAAATTGAGTTTTCACAAGGTGAATGTGAATCCTTTCTAAGATTTTAAAGATGAATATAAATGGTAGGTTGATGAAGCATCTAATATCAAGAATATATGGAATTATTTAAAACATATTTTACATGTAAGTATAGAAAAATATGTACCGACTTAATTATTAGAGGAAAGCTCATTCCGTATATTATAATTCCGATTATAATTTGGTTACTTAAGCATAAATCAAGAGCTTTGTATATGAAAAGGAAGATTCACATTTCCATATTAAATACTATGAAGTAAGAAAGAGATAAATTTAACAAATTGATACAAAAAATTTTAACTTACAAAAATTATCAAATTTAGAACATTACAAGTTTTGTATTAATTTTGTTTTATAAAACATCAAATATTTTAATTAAAGCCAAATTTAATTAATGGCGTTAAACTAAGACAACTTATTTTATATACTAAAAAGTGCACTAAAGAATGACTATTTTACTTACATGGTGCATAAAACATGACTAGAACATGCTTCTTCTTCCTTAAAAACTGTTTAAAATTATCTTCCTTCAGATGAACTACATTATTACCATCACCAATTGGCTCTTCACTCCATGGTTTCTCAGGTGGTGGGGGAGGAGGTGGTTCTTTGGGATCTCTCATGAATTCAAGAAGTGCATCAGATGTGCGCACAGAACCAGCATCAAAAGAGAGCTCGCCATTCTGGAAGTATTTCACAGTGGGATAACCTCGAACATCAAATTTACGTGCAAGCTCTGGGCTTTTAGTAGCATCCACAGCAGCCAATATGCCTGGAATCTAAGAAATTTAAAAATAAAAAAGCACAATATTTAATAAAATATAACATTATTCAAATATGATGTATTCAAGTATGATTAACATATATTTTACAAGAAAATAGAATTTTCAGATGAACTAAATTAACTAACAGTGGCAATCTAACAATTTATCACAACCACACCATTTGCTTGAAGATATGAGCTGATTGTGGGAGGTTTATCTGTAGGAGCAACGATTGTCGGTTTTTAAACATTAATTTCAAGGAAACTAGGAAGTATTAACCTATATAATTTTCAGGAAAGGAAAATTCCCATAACAATTATATCAAAAACTCCATGACATTATCCTATAGGTCCCCCTCTAACCATTTTAATTGTCTTCTATGAATAAATTGAAATTAAATTTATAAACAATAGTTTAAAAAATTACATTATTCTTAAATCAGTCACCTATGTTCCTCAAATAAATACTCTACTATTAAAAGATAGTTGGAATTTGAGCTGACCTCCAGTATCACAGGTATGATACGTATATAGCTAACTTTCCTATGAAATATCCCTATAGATCTTATTCAGATGAAGTGATGTAAAAGATACTTTATAGTGGTAATAATGTCTTACAGATTAGAAGATGAAGTTTAAGTGTAACAAAAATGTCATTAGCTCAAAATCTGTCGGTTAATAATCTTTCTTATAGAGATTCCTATAAAATAATGCAAATGAGTGACTTGGTTGTATCACTCCCTTTAGAAATATCAAATATACAGTTAATATGCAGATTTAATAACCTGAAAATTCTGATAAATCAAGCACAATTATCAAAATCTAAATTTTATGTAAAGAAGAGTACCTATAGTAATAGTATATATTTGATGTACTAAGCATTTTATAGTACAGTAAGACCACGCTTAACGCATGGGATATGTTCCAAAGACTTTGAGTGCTAAACTAAACAGCGTTGAATAAGGCAACGTAACACGTACATATGAATGGGATCAATGAAAATAACAAAGAACAAGAAAATTTATCAGTTCTTGCAGAATTTATTATAATAAAATTTAAAAAATAAATCAATGGTGATGCAGGAAAGCTGCATTTGTACTGGGATTGTGACTTAGGAGAATACAGTTAGAACTGGACTTTTTCTGGACAGACTAAAGAAGGAGCATTGAAAAAATACATAGTATATCTACATATCATCTTCGCTATAAAGTGCACCACTTTTGGTTTGTAAATGGCCGTTTCCTTTGCTCACATATACAATGAGTATCAATACAGTGTGCGGTTCACACCAAAAAAACCGCATTATACTTAAATAGCGTTAAGCAGGGTCCTACTGTACTTTGTAAGACTTTCTAGTATCAAAGGTTTGATGAATTTCAATCCTATTTTGAAAAATTGTAATTACACGATACACAATAAAACTCATGAAGAAATGCCAGAAAAAAATAAATGTATCTAATTAAATTTACCATTATTGGTTCTAGGTAGAAGAATTAATTTTAAGTCACAAAACCCAAAAACTCTTAAGACAAGGATGCTTAATGAAACTCAACTGAAATATGTGAAGACACAAGAACTATGCAAATCAAAATATAGATAAATTCAAAAAAGATAATGCAATTTTGAAAACAAAAGAAATAAAAATCTAATATATACCTCTTTCTGTTTCATTAATGATGCAGCTTTTTCATACTCAGGTTTCATCTTCTTGCAATGGCCACACCATGGTGCATAGAACATGACCAGAGCTGAGGCTTCCTCCTGAAATGAAAAGTACCTTTAATCAATTTCAGAATTAAACATACATACCAATCTCAGGAAATCAACAAATAGCATTCTAGGAAATCATATAATGATGAATTAAGATATAATTCTGATTTTAGTAGTACTTAAGTTCTGCAGAACTAGGATATTTAGACAAGAGAAAGCAACATATGCCACAAATATAATATAATTCAAAATATAAGTTTAAAAATTGATTGATGAATTACTCTGCTCTATTAGCAAGCTAATAAAAAACACATATCTTTTTTCAAAATATGAAATTTTAATTGAACTATAAATTAAAACAGACCTATGTAAGTAAGTAAGTAGGTTTCCCACTAAGGGTTTCATGATGTAAGTTTATGTTACACACTAAACCAAACATATGGAATAAGATAGAGGAAGAATTTTTCTTATAGAATATATTTTTCTCTAGAAAAAGTCTTTTTTCAATAATAGAACCATAGTTTACTTTGAATTTACTAAAGAATATAAGAATTTGTAATTAATTAAGAATAGATCTTTTTAAAAATTTGCAGTTTATGGATTCTTTCAAATCAAAGCTCCTTAATGACTAGTAATGCTGAAGTATACACCATAAATAGCAAATAAGATGAATTTCTATAGCTGGTCCACATAAAATTAGCACTCACTTTCAGTATTTCTTGAAAATTATCTTCGTTTAGGTGAATAACATCACTTTTTGAATCTGACCATTCTGGTTCTTTAGGTTTCTCAGCTGGCATCTTAGGGTTCTTCATGAATTCTACAATAGCATCTTTTTTGTTATTTCCTTCATAATTGTATTTAAGCTTAGAATTTCTGAAAAGAAGATTATACTTCATCAGCTTAAAAAATTTCCACCATCAAACTTAAATATCTATATAAATTGAAACGATATAATAAGCAAATCTTGTATTAGTAACATTATTGATTAACACCATAAGAAAACATTTCTTGAATCAAGCACAGTTCTTTAGTTTAAAAATAAAATTTACTCATAGTTAGACCTTACTCAAAATAAAGGAGAGTAGGAAATCCTGTTATGTTGTAATGCTGCCGCACCATGGCATTTTCTGGTCGGTTAACATCAATTGCAGCAAGTATTGACTGACCCTTAAGTTCTTTTGCAGCAGCTGCATATTCTGGTTTCAATTGCTTACAAAACCCACACCACGGGGCATAGAACATCACCATCACTGGTTTTTGTTCCTTCTTTAGAAATTTTGCCATTGCCTAAAATTTTAATTTATATATTAATCATAAATAATATGTAAGAACAGAAATAACCTGGCTAAAATTAATACCGTTAAACTACGTCCAGATTTAAAAAGAATATTTCATAACAAATTTTATTATCACCTCCGAGTCTTGAAAGTGGACTATGTCCGTCGTACTTTCTTCCTCCCACGGAATGTCTCCGGAGGGATCCCGCATGAAATTCGTCATAGATTGGACGGTTTCACGTCTATCATAGTCCTTATGAAAATCTCCATCTTTGTAATGTTTTAAAACATAGTTCTGTGGTTTTACTTTTGAATTTTTACAAATTTTTTTCCCGTCACTAAAAAGAAATAACTATTAGTACAGTGTAATAATGTTAGAATGGTAAGGCTTTTAATTTCACAGCCAAGAAAGTTACCCAGAGCAATCAACGATGACCATGGTCCCTTGCCCTTTTATCGTTTCTCCAACTTCTCTAAATACTCGTAATATTTGCGAATTCTGTTTCATTGAATTAACGAAACACACAAGAACGTTATTCTTCGTTCTCAATATTTTCTTGAACTCTTTCATATCGGAAATCTCCTCCGTCGCTGGCTTTTGCGAAAATGTTTTGTTCTGTCCTGTGTCAGCTGGATATATTACGACCTGTAGAGCATAAAAATATTTTTTTACATAATTTCATGAAAACTAGACACTTTGAAGGATCTATCATATCAACCCGCATGCAGTCTGTGAGCAGAATAATTACCAGAAATATTAACGAGAGACACAATCTAAAAAACGCTCGCCGACACATCTTGCAGAAATTTTTAACTGATTCGAGCCGGTATAAATCTTACACGTCTTTAAACGTAAGCTATCTTATACACATGAAGTTATCTGAATTCTGAACGAGAGCTATCGAGTGAAGGATCGATACATAATACAACACTCGCATTTCAAATTGGTTTATTCCAATCTTTACCAATTTGCGCAAATTTTAAAAATCTTATTTCATTCACACGAATGATTATTGTTAAAACTCTAATACGAATGACGTAGGAATAGGAAGAGTATTCAAAACAATTTATTTATCAATATTCTTTACATTTAAAGCTGAAATCCTACACTATATACTGAATACTTTATCACAAATGTCGAAATTTTTAAAATATGTTTAAAACCTTTCAGGAACCATGAAAAAACGTATGAATTACATTATTATTTAGAATTTACTTTAAGTTTAAGGAGATAGTGATAATTTTAATCATATTAGTTATTATATTTCATAGTAGAATGAAATGCTGAACCTGAATTCAATATTTCATACTTAGCAAAAACTTAATCCTTTGAATTTTATTACAATATATATATTATGGTAGTAATTAACATTTAGTTAAAATACTTGAATAAAGAAAACCTTTTCACATTCATTAAATATAATAATATTTACATTAAAAATATTATAGAGAGTTTACGTTCACGACATTTAATTTCGTAGAGCATACATTTTTCATTTTATATTAGTATAATTAGCATTAACTGTATAAATACCTAGATGTTATATTCTAAATGTGGTTTAAAAAAGAAAGCACTGGTAAATCAATCCAGGATTTGATTATTATTAAAGAGCTATAACAAGTTTAGGCTATCGGGTAAATGAATTCACGTCCAGGATCAATAGATTTTACATTTTTCGAGGAAGAATACTTTGTTAAAAGCACAGAGATTTTTAAAATCATTTGCATTAGAATTTTTGTTCGATCTGGCAATGAAATTTAAATTGATACTTTCAGTTGGCAATACTAGCTAGCAAATAACATTGTTGCAGGTCGCATGGGCAACTTGAAGGTCGCCGAGACGCAGGAACCGGCGTGAGCGGTTATCATTCGGAGGAAAAAAAATTATTCACTGAATTTTTGTGAATAATAATCAAGTTGACCTTATAATACATACAGAAGTTTAATATTTGCGTTAGGATAATTATTTTCCCGGCTCAATAGCTAACCTTCATTCGATACTGATTACTGCACGCTCGTCGAGTATACTAGAGAATTTGCGATAGTTAGATTTTATGTGTATATGAAAATTATTACTTTTAACAGGCATAATTGTTACTCTTAAAAAAGTCATGGGTTCCAAACAGTTAACTTGCAAAATAGGACCCTCTATTTTGAATGCTGATCTCTCTAATTTATACGAAGAATCAGAAAGATTGCTTTCCTGTGGGGCGGATTATCTTCATTTAGATGTAATGGATGGTCACTTTGTCCCTAATATGACTTTTGGACATCCAGTGGTTAAATGCTTGAGAGCAAAAATACCAAAAGTATTTTTCGAAACTCACATGATGGTTGCCAATCCTGAGCAGGTGAGTAAGTTTTGGTTCAGCTCGATTGGAGTTAATTATTTCCATTATAATAAATAAATAAATTGCTAGAGAGAATGTCTGATAGAACTGTAGGTTTAAACTATCTCCTTCTAATTTTCTATATATTTAAAACTATTAGTATTCATTATTGCATATTGAATTTAGTACCATCTGTATTTATTAAAAAAATTATATATTTTTCAATTTTAATGCTTGAAATTTTCAAGTGCTCATTTCGTTGTGGATTAGATTTTTCTGAATATAGTTGATTCTTATATACTTTTATGATCTTCTTAGCTAATTCAGTTACCAACATTTTAATGACTTCTCAGATGTATTTTCTTTGTTAATTTATTATATCAATATATAATTAAACGGTTTTTCTTAAAATCTAATTTAATTATATGAACACTTGAATCATTACTTCTGATGATTATAAATTAATATTTCATTTTTATGTATTTACAATAGTGGATTTCACCAATGGCTGATGCTCAGGTTGATCAGTATACATTCCATTTTGAGGCCACAGATGATGTTCCTCTTGTATGCCGAAAAATCAGGGAGGCTGGGATGAAGGTTAGATCTTATATATTATTTACAAATAATTGGATTAGAGTAAAATATTTCTGTATAATTCTTCATAAGTATGCACATACTAGGTATGTACAGTTTTTGGTTTTCATGCACATTCAGTGATGGAATTTTATGCAATAAAGGATGAAAGTGTTCAATGGTTTGTCTCTTGTCTCAGCTTCATATAATATTATTTACGATTTTAAAAGATTTTTATTATAATATAATTGTATCTTAATTAAAATTATAGGTATATAAAGATATGATAAACATGGGTATTTTTCTCTAGGTTGGTTTAGGGATTAAACCAAAGACACCTGTTGATGTTTTAGAAAAGTATATTGAGCTTGCTGATATGATTTTAATTATGACTGTTGAACCAGGATTTGGTGGTCAATCTTTTATGTCAGATATGATGCCTAAAGTAAAGTGGCTCAGGTCTAACTATCCAGAATTAGATATAGAGGTTGATGGTGGAGTAGGTCCAGAAACAATTCATCCTTGTGCAGAGGTAAGTGTTTTCTTTTCTTATTGAATTATAAGTTTAATTTTTGTAGTTTAATATCAACTGAAATTCTATTCTCAGGCTGGAGCAAATATGATTGTATCTGGGACTGCTGTTATTAAATCAAAAGACCCTAAACAAGTTATGCAAGATATACGCGATACAGTTACAAAGAAATTGATTAAATGTTGCTAAACACATTCCTTAATTCTTTAAGCAATAAAAAGATTATGGTAATTGGTGTGATGAATAACTGTTCTTATTTGAATTGTTAAAAATAAATTGTTACCTTCTTTATATTTAAAATGTGCTCAGCTGAACTGTAAAGTCAATAGTTTTGTTATTGTATTTTGTTTAGTATACATCTGAATTTAACTTGTGGAAACTTGAATTTTATGAGACTGGATTACTGATAGAAAAGAATTGTATTACATTTATATTTTAATAAAATAATATATTTAAATGTATGAGTATGATTTTAATGTTTATTAATTTTTGTTAAAAATAGAAATACTACTATTTTCCCTCTTTATAATAAGTATCAATGCCCTTGAAATTGCAATTGAATGAATGAAAGTGAGCAAAAATTAATGATATGATTAACCAAAATGGGTCTCGCAAAGTGACCTTTAGGGCTGAGTAACAGGGTTCTGGATAAAATTCATAAATAGGCTCCTTGGATAATACTAATAACTTCAAAGTTATAGAGTTCAGCACTAGCACCTTGTTTCCTTGCAGTTAATGTTTAAAAATCAACAATAAGGAGAATTGACATTTATTTCGTACTCCTTCAGAATATTGTCGCACGCACAAGCACTAAGGACCTTCTCACGCCTCCCGCGCTCAGTCCTTACTTTCCCGCTTGTCGACACGCTCTCTCGCGACACACAGGTCTCACTGTCCCGGCTCTCGTCACTCTTCTCTCTCGTCACTCTTACTGTTCTCACTGTCCCGGCTCTCGTCACTGTCCCGTTACCCTTGCCCCCGGGTCTCTAACCCTGCCGCTAGGATGCAGCACGGGGGCGTCAGGCGACAACCGCGACACTCGGCCTCTCCTGACGCACCACTCGTCCCGAGTGGTACTATCGCACGATTGTCATCCCTGGTACTCCTAGGTCTCTGCTCCTGCTGCTGCCAACCGCCTTTTTCCTCTTCGCCTACATCTTTATCCTCCTTATCTCCGTCGCCGTCAGCGTCCACTCCATCGCATCTCCTTCTCGTTTCCATCCACTCCTCCGCCGTCCACCGGCCTAGTACATGGTAAGGGATGGGCCACGATAGGCCATAGGAGCGCGATCTGTGGTGGTGTCCTTGCATCCGCGGCATCCCGCTTACCCTATGGTTGGCTTGGCTCGATGCAGGACGTGAGCGGCCTCTGTTGTCACCTCTTGGGCACGTCCTTCCTCCACTCTGGAACTTTTCATAGGTAGGCTGCTGGTGCTGCGAGGACTGCCGATGGTGATGGGTTGACCTCATTCCGGTTCCTTTGTGTTCTCCCATGGTACACGGCTCGTAGCCTGCAGAGTCGGGGTAGTGGTTTCTGCCGTATTCGGTGTAATCCAGGGTCTGAGGATGGTGATAGGGAGGTCTCTGCTGTCTATGGTCAGATCGGTGCTTGGTCCGAGGGGACGCATCATTTGAACTGACGCGATAGTGGTGCCTGCCTTCTTGGTTGCAATGTCTTCCGCTAGAGGCATGAATGATCTGCAGAAGCTCTTGCCGCTGGACGGAGCCCGATCTCTGTTCTCTCCGCCTGCGCTTTCCCCCGTTCTCATGCTCCTCCAAGGCCTCTTCTTTGCCATTTTCATCCTCGTTCAAGTCCTCTTCTTTGCCATTTTCATCCTCGTCCAAGCCCTCTTCTTTACCATCTTCATCCTCCCCCAAGTCCTCTTTGCCATTTTCATCCTTATCACCTTCAGCTGCATCTCCATCACCAACAGATTTCCTCTTGGTGCTAGCGGTGGTTTCTTCAGAGTCTCTATTCTCTGCAGACATCCTTGCTTTTTCATCTCCATTTTCCTTCGGAGACTCAGCGCCTCCGGAGCCGTTCCCACCTTCGGCTTTCGATGACTCTTCGGTCTTTTCAACCTTCTCATCAGCACCCTCTTCCTCTGCTGGTTCTTCTTTCTCTTGTCTATCTTCTTTCGCATCTTTTGCTCCCTTTGCCTTCTCTACAGGGGCTTTTTCTGCAACCTTAACTGATGGTGCTGCAGCTATAGTTTCTGCATCGGCTTTACCTTCCAATGTCTCCTCTGTCACTGCCTTCTTGGCACCCTCACGTTTCTTAAGAGCCCGTTTCTTTTGTTTCTCTCTCTCTTTCTTCTCCTTCTTCCTCTGTGCAGCAGTTTTGACGGTACTAGTCTCCTCAGCAGCTTCCTCTTCGTCCCCTGCCTCTTTGTCTTCTTTCCCTGCTTCTTTTGTCTCCTTCACTCCTTTTGCTTTACTCTTCTTTTCTTCCATCTCAACTTTAGGTTCTTTTTCAGCCCCTCCTGTTGCTTCCTCCTTCGCACCACCTGGGTATTCTACGGGCAGTTCTGCCAGCAACTTATCAAGATCTTCATCATCGTCATTATCTTCCTTCTTCTTTTGGGCTGCAGGTTTCTCGGAGCTGACTTTCACTTCCTCATCACTAATCTCAGCCTTAGGTTTCTTGGCTTCCTTCTCCTTTTTGCCATTCTTATCATCCTTATCAATAGTTACATTTTCTACTTCCTTTGTCGGATCTTCGATATCATCGTCCACTTTCCTTTTTTTTTCCTTTTCTTTCTCCTTTGCCTGCAGTTCCTCCTCATCTACGGTCGGCTCATTCTTATCTTCATCTTCCTCTTTTCCCTCGACTTCCTCCTGGTTCAGCCTCTTCGTCTCCATCTCTTTCCTCATACGAGCCTCAAATGCAAGCCGCGTCTTGAACGCTTTCCTGATGCCCGCCGACCACTGGTCCCAGTCGCCGACCAACGCGACCCCTAGCGTCCTCTGCCAGGATTTGGCAGTTCCAATCAGCCTATAAACGGCTGCCCGGAGCTTCTCTCCCGGACCCCAACCCGCAAGGTAGCCAACATTCTCGATGGTCCTGATCCACTTATCCACGTCTTCCTGCGGACTCCCCGAAAAAGAGGGAATGCCGACCACGCTGGTCAAACTCAGCGGTTGAGGCGCTGCCGATGCAGGAGCGTGCGACTTAAGGGTCCGAACCGCCTCCCTCATTGCTTCCATAAGCAACCAGACGTCCGCCCCCACTTCTCCCATTGCGCGTCCCAAACCTTGCCTGAGGTTAACGACCCTGGAAGGACGCTCAAGGGAAAGCGCGCGAAACGGGAAAAAAAACGTGGACCACGAAATGTAGGGCCAAAAACGATAAAAAAACTAGAAAACACGGGAAAAGCAAAAAAAACACTCCAAATAGCTTTCCGATGGGATAGATTTTCGCGGATAACGATTCTTCCGAACTAAGCCACACGTGCCGAACACGCCTTCGCAATGTCCTCTCGATTGAGAATTTAAAAGAAAACGCACAAAACGAACAACACAAAAAAAACAGTGACAAATTTCACAAGCGTGATGCCGGCCCAATCCCGCCTCTGACACCAAATTATGTGTCGCACGCACAAGCACTAAGGACCTTCTCACGCCTCCCGCGCTCAGTCCTTACTTTCCCGCTTGTCGACACGCTCTCTCGCGACACACAGGTCTCACTGTCCCGGCTCTCGTCACTCTTCTCTCTCGTCACTCTTACTGTTCTCACTGTCCCGGCTCTCGTCACTGTCCCGTTACCCTTGCCCCCGGGTCTCTAACCCTGCCGCTAGGATGCAGCACGGGGGCGTCAGGCGACAACCGCGACAATATTAAACAACTAAATTTTATAGCTTCCTTCAGTTAATTTTATGATTTTGATAAGGTTGCTAAGGAGAAAGAGAAGAAAAAAATATAGTAGGGAAATATGGACTGGGAAAAAAGATTCATGGAGGGTACAGATTCTGCAGAGCGTTAACGATAACTGGGCATGAGAAATAGCCTGTTGGGAATCAGACCCATGGGTTATACACATGGAGAAGTTCAGAGGACAAAAATAGATCGATAGATAATTGACTTTAATTGATGGAATTTGGGCGTATTCCATTTAACCAAACAAAAGACAAAAATTAAAAACTCATTACATACATCAAAGATACATATCACATAATACAAAAATACCAGTACGAATATAAGAAAAATATATGTTATGTGAAAAAGAAAGAGATAGCTACCAATACAAAATTAAAAATACATAGCGATTGTATAAACACTAATAGCAAATCTTCAGACCAGCTTATAACCATCTCATTCAGTTGTTTGCTTGAGAGGTGTTTTATGAGATGCTTCTGAAATTATGGTAGAGATGAAAAATTACAAACAGTAGTGGAAAGTCCATCCCAGTATCTGCCAGCAGTGATATGGAATGATTTATAATATTTAACTGTTCTATCCATAGGTATTTATATATTGTGATCCTCTTGTTTGGCATTGATATACTGTGCTCATATTATTGAAAGAAGCAGCAGTGTAATGTGGTTGTTTGTGCAAGTTGATGGTAAAGAAGAATTGAAGAAGATGTTGTTTTCTGTGGTTATTAAACTGAGGAAGGATAGTTGTCTATGGTTGGGTGAAATGTGGAAAATTGTTTTTAAGATCACAGATAAATCAAATATATAAATTTTGTGTATTTTGTAATTTTTAAGCAATAGTGTCAGGAAGATCTTGATACACAGTATCAGAATAATGAAAAAGGGAAAACAGAATAGATTTGATCAAATATATTTTGAGGAAATGAGGGAGAATGTTTTTGAGCTACATTAGATAAAATCAGATAAACCAGATCAGTTAACCTTTGAGGATGTATTAGTGAAATGGTCTCCTCAAGTTGAAGTTTCATTGATCACTAAGTCAAGATTAATTTGCAAAAAAGGATGAGTTCATTTCCAATTTTGACTGTAGGAAGCTGTTTGTAGATGATAGTGGAAAGAAGCTTTGGGAATCCTACTATGATAGATTGGCTTTTAGATGGGTTAATAAACAATTGATTTGATACTCCAGTTTTGGAGAGCATCTAAATCAGAGTTAATCCTCTTTAAAGCGTTCTTGAGAGATATTATTATTATGCAGGTACGAACGTTGAGTTAGATGTCATTCAGATTACATTCTGGTTAGATCATGGAAGGATTCACTGAGTGAAGAATGCAAAATCGACTGTATTTACTAATTTAAATTTGACTTTCAGAATTTCTAAAAAGTATACTCTTTTTGGTAATCTTGAGTTTATCTTCTACTCGTTTTTTATAGCGGCTCAGATAACGATTTCGGTATACGTGACGAACTCAGCAAACGAATACCATATTGAATACTCTTTCGTGCGATAACATTAAGATTGAGAACGTTAAATTTGGAGATGATTTTCAGATTACTTCGTGGAAGTTGATTTAGAATGCGAATTCATCTCTTCTCAGCTGAATCTCTAGCTGTCATTTCAAGTTTTGCTGACGAGCTCAAAAAGTTGAGGTATGTCTAATTTAAATCTCCCTACATAAAAGTAGGGTTTCTTTAAATATAGAAACACTTACATCAAAAGGTAATAAGAGGGTTAATTACAGTGACATTATCGATTAATTTTGTTAGGCTATTATCACAAGTTAATTACAAAATCCAAAGTGAAGGCATTGCCAATACCTATTTATTAAAATTGGTTCGTTATAAAAATAAGCGTAATAATGGAAATTGTCATTTAAATTTATTCATAGTTAAAAGAACGGAGACTGAATAAGGAAACTGTAATCCTGGAACTTGTAAAAAACCACATTATTCTCAAGTTATGACTGAGATTAAACATTTCCGCTATTGAGTCATACAGAACGATCTAACATTATGAAAATAGTCAGAAAAAGAGACAAATTAAACAAAGATCGTGTAAAAATAATTATGTTATCTACCATTAAGTGATTGGGTTCCTTTCATTCAAGCCTGTCCTTATAACCCAACATTTATTACAGTATTGTATGCCAACTGCATGCAAAATAATTCGTCAAGGCAGTTCACTACGAAATACTCTGCAAAAAGACTATTGTTATATATCTTCGGTTTTTAACGGAAAGCTCTAAGTTAAGTATTTTTTTTTCTTATGACCTTCAGGTAGGAACGTTGCCCAATAACTTGAAATCGCAAATTTTATGTGAAGATTGATTTTCACATAAATTCCTAAGAAATATTCATAGATAAATATCCTGCAAAATTATTTTCTGAATTTTAATTTAATATTCATAAGCATTTTATATTCTAAAGCAAAACAAAAGAAAATTTCAATATCTTAAGCTGTTGACGTATAGCACACCAATGTTCTTTAAAAATTAATACATTAATTAATACATAATTAAATATAATTCTATAGTGTAGAAAATATAAATAAAATAAATATATTAACCTGTGATAATGATTTAAGGAAATAAAACATTTTACATAGACAATGAATCATATATGGGTCAACTTTGAAAATCGCCGATCGAAGTGTTTGATTTCTTCTCCCATCAATTTTTTAAACGTGTAATTTAGAGTTCAATCGAAAAAAAAAATTACAGTCAGAAAGGATTTATTTTAGTTTCAAATAAGTTTTGAATACATCTCCGGCTGGTATAAAGCATAAACATTTTCCGGTGTGAAATACACCGAAATATATATATTACCAAATCGACTGCAAGAGGCGCTGCTGTATACGTTCTATTTCATTTCTCTGCTGTTGGTGATTGTTCGTTCCCTGCAGTACCGAAACTGCGTTTCCATTTTCGTAACTAGCTACCTAAACATTTCAAAATGAAGGGAATGAGCCTTCAGAGCATAAAACAGCACCCATCTGTAAGAGTTTATCGAATAGTATTAGAATTTATCAGTTACTTGTTTCTAATTTGTTAATTCCTTATGGTTGAATCTCTCTGCAGTTGATTCCCTTGTATGCCTGCGTAGGAGCAGGGTGCTGCTTCGCTTTATTTTACACCATAAGATTAGCTACCAAGAACCCTGATGTTTCATGGTTTAGAAAATCCAACCCTGAGCCATGGAATGAGTACGAGAATAAGCAGTACAAGGTAACGAAGGTTTTATCTAGAATATTATCAATCTCAAACAAACGTATACATAATAAAAACGTTGAATTTACTTCCAGTTTTACTCTCCAATTCGAGACTACTCAAACATCAAGAGCCCAGCTCCGAAGTTTTAGATATTAATCTTCTAGTAGTCGATGCGTTTTACAAGATTCCATGTCAAGAGCCATTCTTGGTTATTCTTATAGTATTAATGTTCTCTTGGCATTTCAACAACACGGGCTGTAGTTCTACGAATCCTATCCTCCCAACAGTGTACAAACCATCCTGTACCGAATTTTTCATGTAATAAATTCTGACTTTACATTCTACGTTTCTTTGATTTCTAATATTTATTGAGGTTTTAGTTTACTATTAATCTTCCCTTATTATCAGTCATTTTAAATTACCACCGAATTGAGTTTGTTTTTACCCATACTTTATTAAATTCACTATGAATTCGCCTTAGAAAATATCTTGTCACTTTTTATAACAATTGGTTCGTATTTAGTGTGGAGCAATTGGAATTTCAGGAAAAGCATAAATTTTTGTTTGTCATATATAACAATAATTTGGGGAAATTAACTTCAATCATATTTCCACTGGTAATCCATTGGTTATGTTTTGAACCATATACTCAAAAGATAATTTTAATGCTTAGTTTTCTTCTGTTATTTAGGTCTAATTTCCTGTAATCACAAATCAGAATTTGAGATTAGAAGTTATGGAAAATCATGGTGCAAACAGTTTGGCAAGTTTGTATGAGAGTAACAATGAACCTTAAAATTGATTGATTTCAAATCAATTGATTTTTATGTAATGCCAATATTATAGTAGTAATCTGTGTGTATAATTCTTATTGATTACTATCATAATAAGTGGACATTAGTAGTGCTTTTCATATAAAGTTCAAATGACGGATCATCTTCTAGCCATGATTGAGATAGAATAATTCATAATAATCATGTATATATAGCATAATAATGAAAATTACAAATTTTTATATATAAAATTTGTAATTTTCATTATTAAAGATAATGTATAATCTTTAATTTAACATTGCTAAATTCTGTATGTATGTTATATTTAGATCAACTTAATTGAAATTAATTAATGAACTTAATATTACAGTACTGTAATTAATTAATGTCATATAACCAAATTTAGTCTCACATTGAAAGTAAGATGTAAAGTTAAATTTGAAATGACTTATTAAAAATAAAAGCTATTCAAAAAAATTAATATCCCTTTATAGTTGTAAAACAAGGGATGATCACTCAAATTTTTGGGAGATTTAATTTTTCTACTCAAATGTATCACTTAAATGTTTTGGTGGAGCTATAAGTGGAAGATATAAGAATAACCTCCATAGAAAATAATTAGTAACATTTCAATATCATCCCTAACATAAGTGAATACGATGAAGAAGCTACTGTTTTTTCAACAGCAAACTTACTATTGTTCTCCTCTATCCCAAGAACAAAGATATTGTAATAGTTCCTATCATAATTCTAAAATCAAATTTTTTGAAAACAATATTCTACCATATAAATGTACAATAAATCATAATTGAAGACTTACTAGCATCATTTAAATCAGAAAATTATTCGATGCAAACACAAAACACACCTGCCATTTTAACATACTGCCAACTATAGTAAGCTGAATAAGGATGGCTGTAAAGTTAAAATTAAACCTCTATCAGAAGACTTAATAGAGCTGAACACCATTGTTGAAATTCCATCAGGAAAGTTAAAGTAAGTATTCAGAATAATATAGAATGAAAAATGCAATCAAACAATAAAAATTTAATATAAAAGAATACAGATGAAAACTTCAACATATATTTTTAATGTTTATTTTCGGCCACCTTTTCCTTTTTTACGGCCGCCGCCGCCACCACCACCACCTTGCTGTTGTTGAGACTGACTTTGATCACTTCCTCCTTGTTTCTGAGATCTTGTTTTAAGCTTGGGTATCATTTTTCCTAGGTATATCATAACACTCTCTCCTATAAATAAAAGTCATTTGCCATTTTTATAATTTAAAAATGAATAAATACATTCTCCTTTATCTTAATCGTTCATTTTAATAAAAACTGTTCACATTAGCTAGCAACTTTAATTCCAATAAATTGTTTTTTTTTATCTCAGCTTTATAGCTCAGTAAAAAACCACATAGTGGATAGAAATATTCTTTATAAGAATAAGGTTCACATGAATCAGTATCAGAAAATCATATCAGTAAATTTCCCTTTTATTTCTTTTTTAAGACAGTTATTCATGGAAGTGATCCTAGTGATCAGTATATTTCTTATCACTTATAAATTCATACACATATAGGACAGAAAATTATTGGCCATAAAAAAACTATAATGAAATCTACCAAGTAATAACCTAATAAGAATCATATGTGCTATGAGAAGATAAATTATTACAGAAATTGAAACACCCACACTTCAATTGCCTTCAAGCATTAAACTTAGAATGTTAATTGATCTGAATGTATAACTTCACAACCTTACTAAAATCAAAAAAGCATACAAAAATATCTATAACATATATTTTAGTTACAACATTTTTTTGCACATTTATTAGATCAGGACAAAATTTATCAAGTAAGACCACTCTTCCGTTTAACTTCTACAAGACAAGTGCAAATACATCCCATCCCAGATTGGCCAAGACTCAGACCTGGGACCTCAAGTGTTTGAGCGCTGAGCACCTGGCAACTAGGGCCAGCTATTCTTTTATTCTTATATTTATTACTACACCATATATACACACACGCATATATTCTATGTTTACTATTTTATTATTTTGAGAGAAATGTAAATTTTCGTCTATCTACACATTGTTAAAGATAAAAAAATATATATATATATAACAATGATTCAAAAGAGAAATCAAACCGCAAAATGATCACATTTCATTTTTAAGCTACATAAGATATCCAATAATAATATTGGGGCGAATAGTTGTTAACTTATTAAATATAATAATTAAAATAATTGTAAAGATAGTGTTGAGACTGTTTCAGTACATTTTGTCAATTATAATAAATATATCAATGTTTAGTAAGCAAAGACAATGAATAAAAAGTTTTAAAAAATAAGTTATATCGTATAATGCAAGTCGAAATATATATCGTAAAAATAAATTGTATGCATGTGTTGAAAATGTATCTATTATAAGAAACGGAACATTACATGCAAAATGTGATCCATTCAGATCCTTCGTGAATAGCTGACATAAATTTTAAGTAACAGCCACTCACTGAATTTTATCACATGGTATAAATAACATTACACGACAAGGAATTTCTTGAATTAGCCTCTTAGCTGAACATGAAGTTGGTCAGTCAGTAAACCGATAATTTCGATATCGACATTTAGCAAATCTCTAAAGAGAGTTCTAGCAACGTGCTTACGAATAGAGATCTACCAATTAATACTTCATAAGCTAAAAATAAAATTTTTGATGGTAAAACAAACTATTCCTACTTGTGGGAAAATCCGGATTGATTGGTGTTCCATCATCATTTTTCAACTGCACTCTAATACGACCACGGTACAACATTTCTTTGCTGGTTTCTCTACTATACAGCTTATTTTCGACACCAACTTTCATTCCGGCAGCTGCTAAAACATCCCGAATTTCTTGATGAGTTGGGTTTTCGACAGCCTGTAAATGCCATTAAAGCAATAGATAAGGAAAGAAAATATTGTCTACACATTTACAATACAGTTATAATTTACAAGCTATACCTTATCTTTCGGTATTCTTCGTCCCTCCGCTCTGGTCTTTTTGCTGTTTATGTACGCTGGATATATGCATATCCATCTGTGGAAAAGAACACGATGAAACAAGATGAACTTAAATTGAAGGATGAAAAATATAAAAGAATTCACCTTTCCAGATCCGTATGCTTTTTATCTGGATTCCATATCATTTTGAGGCTGCTTTTAAGTATCTCACTATGAGTAAATAATTAACTTTTCTCACGTAGACAGTCAACCTGGTAATTCACAATGGTATGCCTGAGACAACCAACACATCACAACACTTCTGTCTGTATTCAGCGTTGCCATCTACCGTTTGTGATTCACATTACTTCGCTCCCGCTCTTTCCCAACGAATATTCAAACGTGTTTGAAATGGGAATAAAGGGAATATTACCAAACTCAAGTACTATGATATATGAGATAATTATTAGTTTTTTGCAATAGTCTCTTATTTGGTATAAAAGACTATGATACTTACTCTATAATAAATAATTATCTAGGTAGTATATTTTTATATCCAGAGAATGGAAAAGAAAAAAAAATCAGAGTATATGTTCTGACGCCTTCATATTATAATTCAACCTTTAATTCTATTTCAATTGTAGGATTTGCTACATAAAAAAGGTTATATACACGAAAGGAATACATACATGCATTAGTTTAATAAGCTTGACATGCACATTATTCAGGCAGAGTTTGCCTGCACTATAATTAAAATTTTTTGTCCACCTAAATCTTATAAATGTATCCCTTATTACAGAAAAAATATTAAAGGTACAATTTATGAATATATCATCAATAATTGAAAGCCGAGATGAAAGAAATTACAAATTGAAAAAGCATTAGTTAACCACTGTTATAATCAGAGCATTGATTTAAGGCCTCACATATAGCAAAGATATATTTCCTGCCACAATTCTATCAAAAGTGAGTCATAGGATACAGATGAAAGATTCAGAACGATGATTCGGAGCAGAAGCATCAGCTTTGTCGTGAAGCCCTGGACGGTAGTCCGAGCGAATTACACTGGAGGTCGTCACCTTGGAATATAGCAGTAAACGTCATTACCGTGAAATATTTCTATTGAGCAGTAGAATAATTTTATAAGTTTAAGAAAAGCACGGAATAACGCCAATTATAAGACTGCAGGAAAAAAGAGAGAGAAGGGATAGCAGAATACTGAACAAAGATCTCTCCTAGATGACCATCGTTTATCTTTGGATTTTGTTTGAAATTGTGGAATAATAAGCTACTCTCCTTATAATCAGATCATTACCATGGCATATGAAAATGAAATAAATAATTACTTTCCGCACTTAAATATAAGTTAAACTGCTCTGCTTTGATACTTATCAAAAAGAATGAAATTAAAAGTATTTTTTCTATCCAGTTCCAATTCCTATTTCAACGATAATTAACCTCTCATTATCCGAAAACAATTATGTCTTAAGTAAGCACAAATTTCTCATACAAGATTTGAATAGTAATAAATGTGAATCGAGGACTCCAACTAGCAATTACGGTATATTGTGGTTAGACTCGAGAAAGATAAGACTCTTCTTATCGATATATTTTACAACTTTGTAATTGTTTGTTAATTAAACCTTGCAGACCTTCGCCGCAACTTGGACGTAACAACTATACAAGAAGTACTAAATCACGACAGTCAGAATAACCTATGCTTAGCATATTCTTGGTAATTGAAGATTGGCGTTCGTGAACGTTAGGAATCACGAAACGATATTTTTCTATATTATTTTAGTTTTCAAACGACATAACTATAAAATAGCTAATGTTTATGTCAAAGTTTTTCAAAATTTTTAGAACCAATTATTTTAAGTTGAATCATGAACATTCTCCAAGATAAAAGTGCAATTGTATTTTGCGCAAATAATAGAATACTTCAAGCTTCATAAGTATATGGAAATTATCTAGTATTGTAGTGAAAAACACATATTTGATTAATCATCATTCTGATTGATCCTTTTCATTATAGTTATTGGAATTCATAATATCACGGAATTAATATAAAAAATCATTCAATACAATGAAACGGTCCAAAATCATAGGATAGTTTTCTTTTTTTTATATGAAAACCAATCGATGGAATCCAGTCCATGAATTAATTTATTTTGCATGCATGTTATGCAAATCATGCATAAAGTTACAATTTTATTTGAATATGCAAATTTAATCTAATTTATTTTAACTCCACAAAATTTTATAAAAAATCACAAGAAACTTTTTCCCATATATATTCTTTTAATTCAAAATGTTCAAAAAAATTCTCATGTTGTACTTTTATTTAACGTATTTTTCACTATGTCTTTCATTTTGGCTTGGATACTGTACAGGACTAGTCTGCGATAGGGCGTGTCATCGATAAATGGATAAAAAAACGTATATCGAATGAAGATTTTGCACGCCCCTAAAGTGGGGCTTGAAAGCAACGAAGGGTACGAGAAGCTCTTTTTACCTGTTCTTTATTATTATTTTAACGTTTTCATTAAGGAAGACTTTGGTATCGATATTCATACCAGGTAGGTAAGGGGTTGGTAACATATGCTGGAAGGCATTCCAGAAGATGATTAGAAAGATGTTATATTGTTCTCACTGCTGGAATTACTCCCTCCTCTCCCTTCTCCACGATCAGCTTCCCCTTCGACGTCGGAGTTATCTTTTAAGTCCGCGACCCGCTGGATGTCTTATGAGAGAGAGGATGGAGCGTTGGGCAGGAAAGATAGCTGTGGTGACGGGAGCCAGCGCTGGCATAGGCACGGCAATTGTCAAGGCTTTGGTGCATCATGGAATGGTGGTGGTTGGTTTGGCCAGAAGGGTTGAGAGAGTACAGGTGAGAATACTACTTATTTGAATGACCTCAAATTAGTATAGCCTTCCGAAAGTAAGAATCTTCCAAAGGCAACTTTAATGGAAGTGACCATATTTTGGCAGATATATTAACAGTTGAGGTTGATAATTTCGTGGAAAATTTTATAGAAGTCCAACACGATAAGAAAGGTGGCTGCATATTGAAGGTGATATACGTATTTTACACGCAAAACTTGCTAATTTAGCAGATCTTACAGAAAAAATATTCAGATACTGTGGAAAATGAATCGATAGTTTCTAATGATGTCATTTGACAAAATATTAAAGAAAAAATCCCTTCCAACAACTTTTTTGAGAGCGCACTCAAATCTCCCTAAAGCTTTCCCACCGACATTTTAGAAAATAAGTACCATTGTTCAATATAGAATTATTTCACTCTGCTTTCAATCGTATTAATCAATTTCAAATAAGAAAAGGTGGTGTTCAGTTCATAAATCTCAAGTTAAGGATTTAATACTTCTGCAAAATCGCTGCTAATTGCTTTCCTTCGGGAATAAAGTTAAACGAAAATATAACTTAAGTAATGTAGGAATTTAGTGTGGGTAAATTAAGATAACTTTTGAGTTAAAGAGGTCGCTGGTTTAAAATAAATTTTGAAAAAGGTTCAGGATACTGAACTTACTAAATAAATAATCTTTTTTCATTCGTGTGAAATTTATGGATTTATATAAATGCAAGCAATTAAAAATTAAAGTTGCTGATGGATATATTGATAAAAAATATAACTTTCGATTTCATACTAATCTATTTCTTGCAAAACCTTTCACTATTTGAATGCAGTAAATATATAATGATAATATATCTTGTAATAATATCTCGTTTTTTCCATGTTATCCTAAGTAATCCATAGGCATGATAGTTATTTAATAACAGTGACTTTAATTTTTTTTTAATATTCAATCATTTTCCCTAGGAATTAGCCAAGCAGCTGTCCAAAGAGAAGGGGAAGCTGTACGCTCTTAAAGCCGATGTATCTAACGAAGCTGATATAAAGGCAGCATTTAAATGGGTCAGAGAAAACCTGAAAACCGTTCATGTACTTGTCAACAATGCTGGAATTTTACTCGACCAGTTTGTTAGTGGTTAGTATGTATTTTCCTATACGACTGCATTTTGCTGGGCCGAATGTCTTCATTGCCTTAGCTACTTATTCTGTCGAAGTGATGAGATCATCCTCTAACTATCCTCCTCATTGAAACCCTATCCACATAGTGAAGTTGGACGAGTGTAGAATACAAGTTATCATATAATGGTATGCTTCGTGCGGGAGAATGTAACTTTCACGTATGTATAAATTTGCGAAATTTCGTTTCAGTAAACAGAAGAAATGAGTATTGATTTCCGCCAAAATTTTATGTTTCGACACTTTTGAAATCTTTTATAAGTTAAATGCTAATATTTTTCATCAGATTTTCTCTTATTACCTTGATAGTTCAACAAAAGAAATCACTTTTCATAAATAAAAATAAAAAAAAGAATCCTTACGAGCTAAACTTATTTCAATTAAAATTATTTCGTTTGAATGATGATTACAGGTATTTCTCATATTTATTCTTAGATGATAGATAAGAACAGTTAATCTGATAAACACCTTCATCTGTGTTCTCATAAACGATCGAACTCATTGCGGATATTCAGGAAGTACTTCGAATGTAGCAGATTAGATAAGGTTTTTAATTGCCATTGGAGAGCTTGTACTAATCCACATATTTGATTTTTTATCTATACAATGGAAAAGGAAGATAATTTATTATACTTAAAATATTAAAGATTAGGATAATGAACTTCATTCATATCCCTCAGTCAATCTAACATACTCAGAATGAATGGAACCACAATAATAAAATCAAGAATAATTCCATTTAACACTTCCGATTCTCCATATCAATAACCGAAGAAAACATATCTTTCTCATTTTTCATACATTTAATAGAATAAGAAATTCTCTTCCAGACATATAATATAATATAATATAATATAATATAATATAATATAATATAATATAATATAATATAATATAATATAATATAATATAATATAATATAATATAATATAATATAATATAATATAATATAATATAATATAATATAATATAATATAATATAATATAATATAATATAATATAATATAATATAATATAATATAATATAATATAATATACATTGTTTAAGAAATACCGGATGAGTAGGTTATACCATATCATGAAATTATGGAAATAAAATTAAAATAATGATTGGCAAAGTAATGACTGATAAGATGTTTTTAAATATTAGAAGCATCTTTTAAGTAATTAGATAGTGGAGAGAAAATATAATTACCAGGTACAATAATTATTACATCGATGCGGATATCCAGCTTATAGGTTAAAGCTATGTTATCTGTTAGATTAAGGTAGGATAAAGGATGCTACTCCTCATAATTTCTTTTCCCTTATCGGTCGGGCTTTTGTGAGGAATTTGCGTGGATTCAATTACTTACAAAACATGTTCATACTAATTAGACGTGCTATCGGTTATTTGCGTTGGATTTAGACTGATAAAATATCTTACTTTACAGTTTGTATCTCATGAAAACGATGGTAAATTATACTCGCACACATGTAGCGTACGTATGTTCGTAAATATGCTCACACGCGCACATTTCCTATATTTATATTATTCATTTATCGCTAAATACTTCTTAATTACATGCTACTGTATTTAAATTAAGAACGCTTATTAGGAATCCAATTTCAATTTTTCTGCGCCCTTCGATAAGCTTAAGTTTGAGTACTGGCTGAGTATTGAAAACATTAGATCCTTCATAGGCACAAAAATCTTGTTGCATTCCCTGAATGTTTTTGCATGTCTTTACGTAATGGTTAACTGAGAGAACCAGCGATAAATGTACCTTAAATATATACTTCTGTTGTTTGATATCTACTGCTCACCAACAATAACAGTCCACATGTTATTTCTACTGCTCACCAAACGCAGGTGATAAATTTTTAATTCATCTCCAACAGCTCTAAGAGCAGAATACAAATTCAAACTCGACAGCATGAAAGAAGTATAGTTATAGTGATTTCAATCTCAAGGACTTGATCAATTTTCGATTCCTCTGATGTTTAACTTAATAAGAATAAATTACTTAGTTTGTAACCATTTTTATTAGTAACTTTAAATCATATAATAAATTAATAAATCTGAAGTTGACAATTTAAATATATAAATTAAAATCTTAATTATATCTCTTCCATAAAAAACAGAATTACACTGAGCATCAGTTCCTGCCATATAGCTATTGTGAAAGAATTGGTTGTTTATCCTAATTTCTAGAATTCGATAATAAAATATTATAAAAGGGAAAAATACATTTTCAGAGCCTGTTGATGGAGATGCTTTGAGGAAGTTGTATGAAGTAAATGTCATCGGCCTTACCATTTGCACTGGAGAGGCATTGCAGCTGATGAGGGACACAGGAGTGGATGATGGCCACGTAGTCCATATCAACAGGTGATACCCCCTTCTTTGGAGAAATTAGAGATCCTTTTCAACATTTTCTTGATCTTTTTTCCTAAATTGAATATAGAATATTTGTGAACATGAATAATTTTCAGGAGTAATGAATCTTAAACAAATGGGTAAAATTAATGGCATCTAGTGGAAGTGTTATCTAATTTCGTAATTGCGTGTATAATATATAAAGAATGATAATGTAATACATAATATATTAATTTGGTTCTGGTGGACTGTAAGATTCCATTATTTACAATTGAAGAAGAATCCTACAAAACATGTACGAATATAGGGTGAGGAAACATGCCATTGAAGTTTAATTCGTAAAGAGTACCAACAACTTTTTTCGACAATTTCCAATGAAGACACTATAAAGACGTTTTAAATGAAATAATAACTAATTCTTCATAATGCCTGTGAATAGAAAGTATTTTAAATAACGGATACTCATGAAGAGTAATTCTCTTTAATCAATAGACATTACATCCATCGAATGTATTAATGTAATTATTTCTCAATAGTAGTAAAATTATACATTCAGCATTTCAGGGCACAGCATCCATCCAACTCCTGGGGCTGGAAATATTCCATATATAAGCTCCAAACATGCTGTAACAGTCCTTACAGAAGGTCTTCGAAGAGAGCTCGTGGCAAAGAACTCTAAAATTCGAGTCTCAGTAAGTCGATTAAATGAGAAAGAAGTTAGCTAAAATTATGGCTTTATAATTTATATAATATAGTTTATGATAAAATTTAATATCACATTGAATAATTGTAACTATAATTCTATTTAGTCTCATAAATACAACTTTACTTCCATATATATAGCAACTATGGCTATACTTCCATAGGAAAAATTTCTAGCAATGAAGGTTATTAAATCTTATTTGACTGACGATTTTCTATACTCAGTACTTGAGATCTTTCAGATCAAGACGAATTTAAAATGTATAGTAATAAAATGTATATTAAAGGCAAATCTCCCTTGAAAGCTATAATACCTTTTTCGGTGACAAATCGAGCCATTTTCATAAAAATCTATGAAAATTTTCCAAATAGTTGAAAAATATCTAAATAGAATTGTCAAAAATTTAATTTAATACTGAAATTCACATATAAATCTTTGATTGAAAGTTTCAAATATATTTCTCTACATTTTCTAATTATTGATATAAAATCTTCTTGGAGTGCTATTTATCAGCAATCAAGTGGCATAAATAAATCGTGAATCGCTGATCAACAATTGAGTATACTTTTCTTCTATTGCAGCTACGATAATCATTATGATAAATTCCTGATGATATTCAGTGATTTTAAGATAAGGGCATACATAATTTAATTTACATCGTACAGTCTATTTCATCAGTAATTTTAAACGCAATAAAATGTCTCAATCGAATGTAATAGCACAATATGATTTTAATACTCCTAAATAATAGCAAAGAAAATTACTTTCATTGATTGGGAAGGGAACCCTTTTTCAGTCATACAGTTCACAATGTCTAACCGATGGATTGGTGTTTTTCTAAAGCATAATGAACAATATTTTCGGAAGAAGTGAGGACGACATGATTCCCACCAAAGTGAACGCTAATCATCGATAGATGAGCGAGGTCTACGATAAAAAAAATATATTAATCATAAAGCAATCGACTGTTGATCAGTGATCTAATCATAGCTACAGATAGCGTAGTAGTATTTTCTGTGCAAAATGAAATCTTCGCTCGACTCGAAAATTCCACAAAATCATACATTTCTTGTCTATTTATATTTTATTACTTATCCGTTTAATTTGTTTCGTGTTAAACTAACGAAAAAAAATGTTTCCTAGTACATCGAAGCACATCTCATATTATTTTATTGAATATTACAATTTTATTTGTTAACAAAAATATCAGATATAATGTACTTGCTTCCATTAACACATCTCTTATAACATTACCTGGTACATTATTTAAAGAAATTCAGGACAAAAACTCAAATTTAAATAAAAATTAATGGAATATTAACTGCACGACTTAACTCATAATTTGCTCATATCATTCACTCATCAACGATCACACAATAATCATCTGAAGTGTGAAACACGTGAAAAGAGAATTAATTATATTTTTATTACGAAGAGCGTAAGCCCAGGATTGGTGAGAACGGAAATATTTGAAGCTGCCCAAGACGGAAGAGCTCCAACAATTTTTAACGAAAACCCATTCTTAAATCAAGAAGATATTGCAGATGCTGTTATTTATGTAATTGGTGCTCCACCGCATGTGCAGGTAAATGCGCTTCAAATCTGCTTTTTTTTCTCATGTAATTAGAAATATATTTAGCTAAATTAAATTCTCATTTTTCAGATTCATGAACTTACGATCAAACCAGTCGGAGAGAAGATGTAGACTATGATGGAAGACGCGTCGACTGCTAGATTTTTCTAACGAAGCAGCGGAAATATGAGAAATATATAGACATATTTTTCAAGTATTCAATTTCAACTTTAATGATTTAAGACGCAATTTTGGTAAATTGATCAATAAATTAGCATCTTTACAAATCGTACTTTGAATTCATATATCGTTAATACAACCTATTATTAATTCCACATCACAACTCCATTACAATGTATTATACATCAATATGCACCTTAAACAATATCAGAAATATTTGCGGTTCTTTAATTCCCTTTTACCATCGTCATTAGCAACGTATTTATAACAAGACGCAAGATCGATGCATGTTTTAGTCAAAGACCGAATCGACAAATAATTTCTCTTCGCCTTATCAGCTCCTGCATTTTTTGGAATCATATGCGACTTTCATCCGTCATCTTTCACTCGTCGTACTTTGGACTCACAAGCATGTACGAAAAAATAAATGAAAACAAGTATATAATTTCGGACTGTATTTATCTTTCGATCATTCCTTTTAATGAAGTACTTTAAAGATAGTTCAAAGTTTTTGTAAGATTATTTTATAGATATAATCATACCTAATCTAATGTTTATACGTATACTCGAATCAAAAAACACACCAATACGTTTCAAAAACATTAAACATTTTATCTTACAAATTATCCTAATGCTACAATGTATTATGTACTTTAAAAGCTATCTTTATACTTCTTGTATATATTTTTTCACAAATGTATGAAGATCTGGTTGAGTATTCAATTATGTTCGACGAAATCAACTCATTTGTTAATTTCACTATGTAAACATTGCGCAAGATGACTTTTATATGTTTAAATGATGGATAAACATGATTTAATATAAAGTTATAAAATGTATTATCTAATTCTCAAAATGGATGGAAATCAATCATCATTGTTCTTAAACGGACACTATGCGATGTGAATTGATATTGGATAAAGTTGAAAGATAGGGAGAATCGAATGTATTCGTTTTTCAGAATTCATCGTGAACTGTGATATAATATTGTCGCACACAAACACTCAAGATCGAACTATCTGCGCCACTATATTACATAGCGCGGTTACACACGTTTGAGATACTGAAAATAAAAGTTGGGAACAGAACCCGATTTCAGCCGATTACTCATGCATAACCACGTCCAGGAAAATGCGGCGTTAAGGAAAATATTTCCTAATCATATGAATAGTAATAGTAGTGAAAGATAAAAGATATGTTTTTTCAATCACAAAATAAAAATATTAATTCTACAATATTTTATGATTAGTCTATGGAGGTAAGGTAGAAATATGAAACGAAGAAAATGAAAAAGACTGAAATAACCTAATATTAAACTATTTTTTGAATTCGCTTCATTTCTCCTTTAAAATCTGTCAGAGTAGCCTATAACCGTACTTTTTAAGTACGGGTTCCGTACTTGATGAGTCATTTTTACACCTAAATTACGAGTGTTTCATCCACGCATTACTATACTATAACTATTTTTCTCGGAAATTCTGAATTCCTAATTAATCCATCTAGCTGAAATTTGTTCATAAAAAGTTAATTTCGATGTTTTCTGTAAGTATGCAATATTTATATTCTTTTGATCTCGGGGCTAAAATTGAAACTCCCAAAAATCGTAATAATAGAAATGCATTCCTTATTTATGAATTTCCTGTATTTCACTCATCTTCCTGTTACTAAATGAGAAACGGACATCATTATTATACATAAGGTTAAAAGATAAGTTCGGTTATGTAAATAAAAGGAAATTCAGATTGAATACGAAAATTTTCCTCGTTTGGTAGCCAGTGTTTTTGGAGAAGAGAATTTCAAAATATAATTTAACGAAAAATGCTATGAATATTTATCTTCGGATATGTTAAACTTAAATTACCAGAAAAGGGATAAATGAGATACCGTACTAAATTAGACGAATAATGATCTAAGATTACTTTTCTGTTAAACTTCTCCAAAATAATGCTTTATTAACTTTGGAGCTAATGAAATAAAATATATCACAATACTGATTCAACCTGGGTTTCCTCGTTTTATTTTCCTGTTTGTTTACTTTCACTCAAGGACGTTGCTTCATTTTCCATCTAATTCCTTGGAATTCATCCACAATCCAATTTTAAATTTACAGCATAAAGACATGTGAGGCCATACAGATCTCATTATGTATCATTTGAGGCTTCGAGTATTAGATAAAACATTGAGAGAGGCTCAAAATATCAATGATCACAGACAATCGGCTCAAAAAATCCAATTAATTAAATTTTAGAAATATTCTTCCACGTTAATTTAATAAAATGGATGCCTTTCCTCCATCTTACCCATCCTTCAAATCGGAGATTCTTCATATACGTGCGTGATGAGGAAATAATCAGTTGTAATCGAGAGGAAATAACTCTTGGCGGAAATTCTTTCTAAATGCGCACAGTGCAGTAATAGCAGGAACCCGTAAGAGAGATGGTCTCTCTTTGCGAGCAGTTGCTAGTCTTAACGATTTTCCTTAACCTTGGATGGTCAGCACCGAATGAAACCTTGACAAAGCAATGCAGTTCATATGAGAACGAACGCATAATACGTAGGATTCCTCCGGACGACTGTGTTTTAGAAGAGAAAGATGGGCGACGATATGCCTTCTGTACGGCGCGATTTGCGGTTGAAGCCCCTGTGGATGACGAGGACAACTCATCGCGGGACGACACGGACGAAGATGATGAGGAAAGGAAGAATCTCACGATATACATGGACTATAAATTCAAACTAGGGCTTCATGATGCAACGGAATCTGGTATTGTTTGCCTAGAAATAATTTCGGTGAATTTCGAAAAGTCTACGAGCGAGGGTTCGAAAAAGCGGAACAGTATGACTATGCCTTTCAGTGTTTTTAGTGTGGTGGCCAACACCCAGATGTTCATGTCTAAAACAGATATAGAACAAAAACCTTTTCTAGGGAGGATGGAGGTTGATAGCGATTGCTGGAAAAGTAAGGAAGCGTGAGTAGATGTTTTACAGACAGCAATGAAATATTTTACTAATACTCAGTGAAAATATGTATTTTTTCAGTACAATTTGAATAATTTTTTTCCTATCTATAGGTACATAATAATAATTTTACATTGATGGCTAGGTATTTCATTTTAAAGGGTAATTTTAGCTTCAACTTTTTCTACTAGGAGGCAATAATTTTCTACAAGGATGAAAATTAATCACTTTCTACTATTAACGATAATTTAATTTCTCACGATACATTTATATTTAAAGTGAAGAGTACATGCTTATTTTAATTCCTTAATCACGATTCGATTAATCATAAACGCAGAATGTGGTGAATTACAAGCCCTAAGAGAGTAAGCAATCTCCTGATAATACTGAAAGAGATACCACGATAAGTAAAATGAAAGTGTGGAAAATTATAAAAACCCAAGCAATAAGTTTCAATTATTTAAGTAGTAAAAAATTATGGCACAAGAAATTAATTTTTCCCTGTATGACTATCAATCTGTCTCACATAGTTTCTCATAGTTGTGTTTCTCACTCTCTAATCCTCCTCTATTCCTCTAAATACCATGTTTCTGATTTCTCTCTGTTGTTAGCTTTTATTCTTCAAAGCTCAAGATTCATCTCTCAAGGAATGTATCCACATAAGCCTGAGTTCTAGAGAAAATTGAACTAAAAGAAATACCATTGATTATCCATAACAGAATTCTGTGGAGTAACGGTGAAACTATCTGATAAGTATCTGGTAGGAATGTAGATTGAATTCAAGAAGTGAATTTTTCTCTTATTTTAATCCATTTCCTAGAACCAAGTTTTAAATCTTTATTCTCACTCCAAATTTTTAAATTTATGATCTGTTCAAAATCTCGATTTATCACATGGTTATTGTATATGAAAGTGATGGATATAAGAAAAATTCAAGTAATTCCTCATACTTGATAAGTTAAAATATTTTTGCAGTAATTCTTCATGTATACACAACATTGTCTTCACTTCCAATGCAACTCATCCTGGAGAAGAGGATAATGTTCACAAAGGACTTTTTGATTACACAATATTTGGTTATGGCTACTCCAGAACCTCTGTGTCTGGTGAGACCATACAACCTCTATTCAAAGAAACAACACGAAGAGGAAGAGTATTACTACAACATTTACCAGGAGATAATTTAACAGAATTACGACTTCCAAACAATAGATGGAAAAGTTTAAATGAAACATACCTTCCTGAGAAGCTTCCAAATGTAGAAATTATAGATTTATCAGGGAATAAATTTGGAGAGTATGAAACAGGTAGGAAATTGATTTGACATAATTCAAAATTATATATCATAAAAATATTAATCTCAGCTTTGCTTCATACCCTTTTAGCTCTATTTAACTTTTTGCTAAAATATTCTGGGGGACAATTTAATAGTTATTTCAATGTTAAGAACAATTAACATAAAAATAATGGATTGATGATGAAAAACATAATATTTGATCCATGTTTGTTCTACTCATTTTAATTTCAGAGATAATTGGAAGGAACAGAATCCTTAAAGTTGTCAACTTCTCTGATTCTTCCTTGAGAAAAATACCATCTTTTATTGAACAACAACATAATCTTTATATACTCGACATCGGGGGAAATGTTTTTGACTATGGAGATATTGGAGCAGAGTATTTGACTCAATTTGGCTCCAACATGACTCAGATGAAGTTTTTAAATATATCAGGCTTTGTGACCAGAATTTTTGACCGAAATACATTACCTAAATGGAATTTCTTAGAAAAATTAGATGCATCTAAATGCAAGATAGTATCCATTAGAAAAGGAGCTTTTGACCATTTTAAAGCTCTGAAATGGCTTGATTTGTCTTCAAATAATTTCATTACTCTAGAGCCTACATTATTTGCAAATCTTCAGCATCTGGAGCACCTAGATCTTTCTCGTAACAAATTAGTTGAAGGTCTAGGTCTTAAATTTTACCCTCATATAGACTGGCCTCTTAAAGGGATGCAGTTGCTGAATCTATCAAAAACTAGTCTGAGTACTACAGCTGAATTGGTAAGTAATTTTACTTGGAAACATTTTTCAATTACTTAAACATATTCCTATTTATTCTGGGCGAACTCTAGAAACAACTAATCGTACCATTAAAACATTTTCGAATGTTTGATTTCAAGTTTGTATATATATTCATAGGTCTCAATAATTGGATTATAATAACAACTCTCCTCATATTATGGAAATAATCCTCATATTATAGAATAAGGTATTGGAAGTGAAACCAAGGAAATTTTTTGCAAAGGATCCAATAGTTATTCAGAGATAATTTTAAAAGTACTTGAATTTACTTACATGAGCTTTAAACATCAACAAATACAGTTTTCAATTATATAAGCAGGTTAATATTACAGATAATTATGTTTCTAGATAATTCAAGCATTTCATTATATTAATATTCAAATAACTGAATCTTTTTCTAGTTCATAGAATAATTTTTATAAATTAAGGAATTCCAAATATTATACATTAAAATTCTTGATATCAAATCAGAAAAATCCTCTAATTTCATCATTATGATGAATTATTCATCGTAAAAGCTGGAAGAATACATTCTATGAATCAGTCCTATTTTATGAGATATGTTATGCCTTTAAAAAATTACTCACAAATCAATCTTTATTTTTCAAGAATAAAAAACTGAATTTTTTGTTATATCCTACAGCATATCTATTAACTTAATTTCTCAATATTCAGAACCAGGATCGTATATTAGTAATGGTGATTTAATGGAATTTGTAGATGATGATCTAAATAGAATCTAATAAAATCTTTAAATTATACAGTAATAATAAACAACTTTACTGAAACTGGTAAGTTACTTGTACCAACATTATGGAAACTACTTATTGCCACTTATTCTCATATTCCAATGGAATTCCACCAAGTTGCCAGTCAGGATTAGATCAGTTACTTTTCCAATTGATCAAGTTGCGCATAATGTTTTTGCATTATTACCAAATGTATTTATTTATTATCCCTCAATCAGCTGATACAAATTTTAAACTCCCTATTTAATTCCCTATATTTTTAGCTTGCAGAGGGAAGCCAAGTAAGAAAAATTGACCTATCTGATAATGTATTAAAAGATTTAGATGATCTTCCAGCACCTTGGAAAAATCATTGGGTCCTAGAATTGGATCTATCTTCTAATTTAATTTCTGCTTTATCAGAAGATGATTGTGATAGATTGGTGCATATAAATAGTATAAATCTTGATGAAAATAGATTTGACTGCAGCTCCTGTGATATGCCAGCTTTCAAAAAATGGCTGAATACAACTACGCAACTAACAACTAATCCAGAGCTTTTCTTCTGTAACCATCCAGCATCAGCTCTAGAAAAGTGAGTATATTCTAGTTTAATTCTTTCAATATTATTAGTTTCTCTTTTACACTGCTATCACTATAAACTAGTAGAATTTAAAATTCCATTATGTTCTGGAAAATTTCTGGTGAATTTGGTAAAATAAACCATTTAAATCCTTTTTAAAATTGGAAAATTACATGCTTTGGCTTATTGATAATGGTTATCAACCTGTTTTTGCTCAAGCCTATCATCTACTGATGTCAAATTTAAGTCTTCAAATTACTTTAATAAATATTTGTTTTCAATAATGACTAATCTCCTGCATTTCAGCAAGACAACAGTTCTTGAAGCTTTCGACTATATTGATCCTTGCAGAGGACCTGATTATGGTTTATGGGTTGGTTCTTCGATGTCTGGCATAGCTCTCTTGGCTTCTCTTGTTGGTGGCATTCTTTACATTTATAGATTTGAAGCTTCATATGTCATACACATGATAAGGGTTCGAAGTAGAGCAGCAAAGGAGGAAGGTAAACCACACAGTGAGTGCATATATGATGCCTTCGTTTCGTACAGGTAAGTCTGTTCTATCACCATCATTTCATCAATTGAAAATTAATATAAGAAAGCAAAATAAGATAGTAAAGTATATAGGATATAGCAGGAAAGGCCAACTTTTCTGCCTATAAGATCTACTTTTTATCATATATGGAAGTCTCAAATGACTGGTTGCTATATTCTAAAGACATGGGGGGGAAAGTATGAGTGAAATGCAAACTGTTTTAGTATAAGGCATATTCCAGCTAAGTATGATTAAATAAGCGTTATGTATGTTAAAACTAATTTTTAAACCCCTTATTGAGTTTTTGACAGTCTCATGAAGAAAATAAATTTTCAAGCAAAACTTTTGACAGAAGAATTCCATATTACCTAAAACATTTGATTTTCCAACATTTTTGCAATATAAATTTTTACTGAACTGAAATGAAATTTAAACACCAAACAACCAATTAAAACACCAAAGTATTAAAAGAACATTGATAATTATTTACAACACTTATCAATTCAAATAAGCTATAAATTAAGATCAATTCAGACTTTACTTTGTTGACTGAATTTGCAAATCACTAACCAAAGAATCATAATGTATATTGTTAATATGAAAGAAAAGCTACTGTACGACATTATCAAGTATTCAAGTTTGGTGTACTATACTGAGCTAAGATTGTAAAATTATGGAGTTTGATTTAACAAATCAAGTATAGGCTATTATTAGTATGATTAAAATCTGTACGACCAGTTATATCATACATATTATTTTGTATTATTCAGCTAAGAAAGATTTTTTGTAAGAGATTAAAAGAAATTTCAATATGAAAAATAATACTCTATAACAAAGGTTTCTGATTACTTTATCTGTGTTCACAGATATCTTCAAGAAAGGGATTTCATGAGTATTCTTAAGGAGAAAAATATTTTTGGAATTAGAGGCATGTAAACTAAAAAAGATTGATTCCTCCAATTGCAGTGCATTAGTCAATATTTATAGGGATGAGAACCTATCTATTCTGAGTGATTCTATTCTCTATTATATTCTTTAGTAATACTCAAGGGTTAAAATTCATTAGGTGATAACTAGTTAATTTTATACAGATATTCATTCACAAAAAGCTGCCTTTTTATTGGTAATAAAAGTATGAATCTTATGATGCAGTTCAATCTTATGAGGGTTTTTAATGGAGAAAATTTGTCAATGGATTATGAAACAGAGTCAATGGGTGATAACATTCTGATATCTATTTCAAAAGGGCCATTTCTTTCATTTGACAGTGGAAGAGACCGACAATGGGTATTGAGAGTTCTTCAGCCAGCACTGGAAGAGAGTGATCAGAAATATCAGTTGTGCCTACATGATCGCAACTTTTCTCTGGGAGGGATCATAACGCAAAATATTGTTGACTCAATAGACAAGAGTAGAAAGACATTATTAATCCTATCTGAAAATTTTGTGGAAAGTCAGGTAATATTTTATGAATTTAAAGTCCTAAGTAGTGAAAATTGCACATACTTTTGAGTTGACAGATGAATTTTAAATTGTAATCATTAGCTGTTAAAATTTACATTAACAAAATGATTTGGTAATATTTTACAGCCATTTAAAAATATCCAAGAAAAGTTAGATGCAACTACTTTAATTGCTAGAGTTAATTTATTTTATAATGTTTGAACAAAAGAAACTAATAATCTCATACAATTTATCTTAACCTAAGAAACTGATAATTCAATTATAAAACTGAAGAAGACATAGTTTAAAAAAATTACGATACTCATTTGAAATGAGTTTATCACATGTCATAAATATTTTAACTTACTTAAAAAATTTCATGGAGTTTTCATTTTTCACAGTGGTGTCGCTGGGAAATGGAGATGGCTAACCACAAGTTGTTTAACGATAGTCGAAATTTCTTAATACTGATAGAATTAGATAGACTTGATAGAAAACTTTTACCACGGCATCTTAGATTCCTAATGGAAACAAGGACATATCTAGAATGGCCAGATAAATGCATTTCCTCAAGAAATGCACTTGATATGGAAACATCTCTATCAGAAAATGTTGAATATCAGCATAAGACTTCAGAGCAAGACTTTTGGAGACGTTTACATGAGGCTTTGGGGGATAGTTTGTATGTGAAAGAGAAGAATGCAAAGAGAGAAGCAGAAATAGCAATTCAAAAGACTAAGTTGAGAGATGCAGATGTGCCATTATCAACATTAAAATGATAAATTAATTAATTAATAAAGCTGAGGATTAGCAAATATCATACCGAATTTATCATAAAGTAAATGATAGGTTGAGTCTGTACAATGATATTGCAAAGTAAGTTTGTTTCATTTTAGATTTCATATGAAGACTTTAAAAATTAGAAAAATAATACATTCTTATATCTTTTAATAATTACTATAAGGATATATCTTTGATTATTTCTTCTATCATGTGGACTATGAAAGAATCTCTATCTCTTTTGGTATTGAAATATTTTTTGATCAAGGCTGGTGAGGAAATATAAACCATTTTTAGAAAGAATTTAAGTTATATTCACAAGGCAGTCATTTTATACTGATGCCATTAAAATATCGGGGAAATTTTAACAAAGCAAAATTTACCTATGCACAATCACAACACAACAGAATAGGTAATAATGATTGCCATTATGATCATATGAAATCTGAAATTATAAGAATGTAATTTTTGTTGCAAATATTATCCTATGTTCAAAACGAATTATCCTAACAGATGACGTGTTCATCGATATCTTAAGAAAATAAAATAAAATTTTCATGTTATCTCTAATTTATGAGTTCCACAGGACCAATTTCATTGTATCGGAGCTATTTTTGGTATTGATCATGAAATGAGAAAGCGTACTACAGAGGTGGAGTAAAATCGTACACAAAATACCGGACTGCAAAAAGTTCATAGTACACTTCGAATATTACTCTAGAATGAATCTTATCGTTCAAATTCAATACTAGATAGGCCGCTTGCATTCGTCATCGCTCGCCAATACTATGGTTAAAGTTAACCTTCAACTTGTAACTTTCCATTATCCGGTATCACAACACACAGAGCCAAGTGCGGATAAGAACTGGTGGGATATGTTCTTACTATCTGCATCAGATGGCAGGACTTGTACGTATGCGAAGCTATGGATATTTTCTCTGCATTCGGAGGTATTTCCAAAAACGACCGTCGGAAGCGGAAGTCGTTCCTTTCGACCTGATATCCGGTAGTTGGTCCCAAGGTGAGGGCGGGTTTAGTGGGCTAACTTGGCTGATGACCGGCGAAATAGTGGGCGTTGAACTGGCGACCGTTTTGTGCATTTTCAGTGTTGAAGGCTAGTAATACTCAGTCGTGAACAGATAGCCCCGTAATTTTCCTTATGATAATTCATTTTAGGTGTGAAAAGAGTGAAAGTGCCGAATGCATGAGTAGCGCTTAAGCTGTAGACGAGTCCGTGCGTATCGTTTTATTGTAGCAGAATTCACTTTAATCGACGTCAAATTAGTAGAGAAATATACTTTAAATAATAGACAATTATTGTTTATTTTTTCGTAATTGAATTATGTTTTTTACGAATTTGCGATTCAGTAGCTTGCGAAAATATTTGTAATTTTAATTTGCTGAAAGCGAAGTAAAAACGTAGTTTCCTTATTATTTATTTATCTTTTCGTAAGGATTGAATGTCTTTTTATAATCCCTACTGAAATTTTATGATATTTTTAAAACATTGAATGTTTTATGGTCTTAAAATCAAACCTTCATAATAATATTGAAATCGATCTTGAGAACCCAGAAGTACTATGATTGCTTCGCAAGATTATGGCAATGTGCTAAATGTGTGAACGCTTCAATTACTTGGGGAGGTGCAACAGAGAGTGAGAGTTGTGAAGTGGGCGCGCCGGAATAGTTGGATTTCTATCATTTACTGTTAACTGAACTGGAAAACGCTCAAGGCTGAAAACTATTTTCGCTTCAATTTAAATAAAAATCGAGAATACTATTGTGCTAATAATTTGCTGGTCAAGTGTACTATTTTAAGGTAGGTGAATTTCCCTATATTCATTCATTTAATGAAATTACCTGCAATGGTTATAGTTAAACCTTATAATTTCCCACTACCAAATTTTAATGATATCTTGCCTGGATGCTTTCACCCCCTTGAAAATTAAAGTTACGAAATTCCCCGAAAAGTATCTAATATCTGATCGGATCTGTGTTTGGGTCCTCCTAAATTGCGTTTTTAAATCTTTCATTAATAATTTTCTCGAGCTAAAAATATAAACTAATGTCAACTGAGTATCAGCGTGTATCCAAGGTAAACTTTTCTATTGTTCCGATGCAGTTAACAGTATTATTATCTTTCTGCATTACACTATACATTCTTTTCGTAATTACTTCTATATTTTCATAAATTAATTTATTGTATGAAGTGAAATATCCAAGAATTTTTTTTTTTCGATTTACATACAAAAAATATCAAACCTCGTGAATATCTGTAATTTTTATTCTAGCGAAATATTCTAAATTTACTGTATCACATGTTGCTTCTTAGATTCGAGCAAATTTTTCCAATGCCATTGATAGTTTTTATAAAATAAAATATAATAAATAACGCGAAAAGATTATTTTTTAAAAATTAATCAATTTAATTTATAAAATTAAAAATTTCATCTTTCGTTTACTTAACGCACCTTGTTAGTATTAAGACGGCACACTTTTGTCTCTTTTTGCCCATTTATGGTAATGAAGATCGATGCCGCTTTTGCGTTTTCTTATTTAAGCATAATTAAAAGATACTGCTTCGAATTTCGCGGTTGCTCTTACATTATTGTAGAAATGGAGTTTTTTCTTGTTTTCTGGAAGTGAGAACGATGTTTTTAGAAGAGAATTCCAGAGATTGAAGGTCGTAGGATGTTTATTTCCTCCCTCTAAGGAAGGAGCTTTTTTGCGATACTTTTTGGGGAAACATGAAAGAAAATAATCCAATAAGTTTTATTGCTTTTATATGCTGTGAAATTTATCGAATTTTATTCTTTTCCTAGTTCCAAACTTATAGAATGAATGCAATTAATGTAACTCAGATGTACTGTTGCTTATATTCCTTCAGAACCCTAATATTTTCTTTCATAGTTCATTAATTATCACACCTCCTAAATTATCCATTTAGCATTACTTAAATAACTCACCCATCTCAAACTGCCTCAATATTCTTTTTGCAGTATGCGCATGTTAATTAATTTGATTCCCATCTTCGGACAAAATGTTTCCCTCAGACTGCTTTTTGTTTTTGTGTAGTTTCTTTCTTCTTGGTTGTTTCTTTAATATAATATATTACATTTTGATTCGTTTTCTCTGATATATATTTAACCAGTTTTTCTTAAAAAGTTAGCAATCATATAATCTACTTGTGTGTATATATATATTATTGCTATTGTTAATAACGATTTCCTGTACCATAATTAATCTATTTCATTATTAATTTTTTGAAAAACCCAGATAATTAAATCAACTTCTAAATTTGCGAAAATATTTTAACATAAGCCACAGAATCTGAATAAAATAAACAGATAATAATGCAATAACCAAATCATATTCCATTCATCACTCATAATTCAAGATTGTTTCTTCGTTTTTGGAACTCGCGCGACATGTTTTTCCTGTCTATGAAATAAGGGCAGGTATAGTGTTGGTCTTTGAGTTCGAGAACCAGTTGAAAGAACAGAGCAGTATGTAAATTGGACACTCGAATTTAGTACAATCCGTAATTATTTCCTTACAGTCTTTTGAGGTCTTCGAAAAGAGTATTTTTCCTCATCAAAATATCGCTATTGGAAAAAATAAGAAAATCCGGCGTCCAACGAAGGCGCTCGATCAGCTGGTACATTCAAATAGCAATTGAAGTCTATTGGCTTATAAAAGATGTATGACTTGAAATATTAGCATTAAACATTTAGCATTAAGTTTTGATGGTTATTTATTTTGATAATTTAGAAAATATTTTTTTAAAACACAATGTTTTGCAGTAAAAGTCATTCTCTGACGATTTTTCTTATTTAAAAATTGTGAAATAGATCATTCGTCGAGTTTTGTGGATCTCTATTGTCGCTTTGATTTTCTCCATTTAAATAATATACTTACTGTTTATAGTATATGTGAATGTTTTGTGAATATTGATTTAAGTTGTGATTTGTCTTCACCTAAACTATACATTCGATATAAGTTGCAACACAAAATATTTAAATTTATTATTGCACCGCTGTGAAAGAAATATGTATTGTAGTACATTTTTTTTATAAAATTTAGGAAAATATAATAGTAGTAAAGAAAAAATAAAAAAGTGAATTAATTATTACAATAGTTTCCTTTGAAATCTTGATGAAATGATTTAGAATAACTCGAAGTAAATCAAGCTTTAAATTATAATTCTCTTTTAAACATCTGAAATTTTAAGCCGCAGCGTCGCTTGTTCATTACGGTTCAATTGCATCAATCCTAAGAACTAAAGTTGAATCAATTCTAAGAAGATGTGAGATCCTTTTATCTTTACAACGCTGAGTGCCCCGTTTGATAAGAGCATTGCCTCACTCCATCCTATTTCTCAGGATTGATAGCTTTAAGATAGCAATAAGTTCAAATAAACCTCCAATTAAGGACACTGCATGAAGATATTGCAGGATATCGTTGGTCTTCGGAATTATCTAGTTATTTTTAGTTTTCACAGAAATTAAGATACGGAAAATCTATCAGTCATGAAGTATACTCATTAACTTCAGGTAGAAATCTTCGTCCAATGCACAATATGTATATTCTACACACAGCCTTTGAATTAAGTTCAACTCTATGCCTTAAATTTAAAAATTTTCAGAAATAAAATCAAAAAGGAAATGATTTTACATGTAGTGTTATTGTCATTGTTCTGTACAAATAAAGATTCAAAATGTTCGATTAAAAGTTTATTTTTTCAAGCTTAAGTTATTTTAAAAATTCTTTTACATATCCTAATTTAATAAGAATAGATTTTAATAAAATGAATCAGTTACTTTATTTGTCAGTGTAGTCTTTCCGTATTTGATTTGACGATTTCCTCCCAAAAATCACTAAGCATTGCTAAATTAAAGTATTGCAATTTATTTTTTCAGTGTATAGCAAGAGGAAATTCCTTTAAAGTAGCGTATTATTGAAAATATCGTATACATCCACGAAAGGTCTTTATAATCAATATAGATGATTCACTTACCCCAATATAATCTGTGATGTATAATCAAAAATTCACGTAAAAATCTTGGGTTCAGGGTAAAATCTTCGATATAAACTCAACATTATTAATTGCTCCATCAATTTCCAATGGAAATTTAATTTGTCCAATTCATCCAAATTTTATTTTTCTCAGTGGTGTATTATAATATTTATTCAAAAAATTATTTTATTGAATAATTTGAAGTTCAATCTTTTGAATTTTAATTTTCACATTTCTGAGACAGAGATTCGATCAGGATCGAACATATGGCTGAACAATTTAGTTCTTCGCTTGAGATTTCATTAAGTATTCTTTTGGAGCAATTGCAAAAATTAAGGAGAAATTCAGATTAGAATTATTAGTTTATCTCTGAATTTCTTCACGTACATTTCGAAACGCTGTCTCTGCGCGGGCAGGATGTGCGAGTTTGCGTGCTGCTCACTAGATGCTCGTTTACAGAATGAGACGTGGACACGAGTGGAAATCCTGTTTTAGAAAATTGAGAGCATCCTGCATGAGCTCTTTTATTCCTCTCTCAAAAAATCTCAACAGCACCACTTCCATCGATGTCTTGGCTCATTCAAGTCTTTTCATTTGCTTTCTTCGATCTTTTCACGTCTCTTTGTCTGATTATCTGGTTAAGTAACTGATGGCTGTCCAGGGTAACGCTATCTTATAAGAGAAGTTAGGGGTGTAAACCTGTAGGGACCTGTGTGTGGGAACCTGTAAAAAGAATTTCTTAAATTGAAAACTACGAACTGTGGGTACTTTTCATTCAAATTAAGAAATCTTAGTTACATGTAATGGTCTAGGTCTAGTTTTTAAATTTTTCGAGAAAATTATACATTATTCCACAAATCGCGATTTAAAATTTTATCTATTATTACAGTAAGACCCCGCTTAACGCGGTTTTTTTTGGGGGGTTCCCCTAAATCGCACACTGTATTGATACTTGTTGTATATGTGTGGAAACGGCCATTCACCAACCAAAAGCGTTGTACTTATAGCGACGGTGAAATGTAGATACATTATGTATTTTTTTTCAACGCTCTTTCGTTAGTCCGTCCAGAAAAAAGGTTCCAACTGAATTCTCTTAAGTCGCAATCCTAGTAAAAACTCAACTTTCCTGCGTCAGAATTGATTTATTTGTTCTCATCAAGGTTATTAGGTGTATAAATATATAAACATAATGTTTTATTTTATTGTGGTCAATTCTGCAAGAACTGATAAATGTTCTTATTTTTTGTTCATTTCACCGATCCCTATTACATATGTACGTATTAAGTTGGCTCGTTTAACGCTGTTTCGTTTAGCGCTCGAAGTTATTGGAACGTATCCCCCGCGTTAAGCGGGATCTTAGTGTATCTATATTAAAATTTTTTGTTATTTCGCTTGTCATTCTAATCCCTTCTGAAGTGAAGTCCATTCAGCTTGGCGCAATACTTTTTTGTTGAAGATATTCTTGGTTGATGGAAGAAGTTCAGTCTTTCTACTTTAAAATAGGATCTTTATGATTATTAATTGTATAATTATTATATGTATTACATAAAAATTTAATTTTAGGTTCAGCTTATAATTTTATAAATTATATATGTAGGCTTATTTTGCAATGTTTATCGTATGAAAAATTAAGTTAGATCTTCTCGGTTAAATCGGTTAAAATCAATAATCTTTGTCGGGAATATCGAATTTTAATTCTTCGATTATTGATCTAGTTACACAAGAAGTGTAAGGATCATTTATGTTCAAAAAACGGTAGAATAATTAAACGCAGATCAGTGACATGCTTGTTAGACTTTAAAATTCTATAATGTGCTATGGAAAATATAAAAAAATATTTCACAAAATATTAGACACCAGTCTATTCTTGGAAGGGGTGGATATTCGTATTCAAAACTCTTTTATGCTTTCTTGATTTTTCTTCTTCGTTCCATGCGAAAAGTGAATTGACTTTCTTAGTAATTGTTTCTCATCTCGGAGGGACACACTTCTGGGATTTAGCGAATCATTCGTGCCGAATTATTATAAGAATTCGCAGAGCAGACCGAATGTGGTTGGATCTGATTCGTATTCTGTTGCAAAAAACATCTTTCGTTACCGTTGGGCTGTGAATTTCTTAGTGGAAGATTCAGAATCGATGCCCTCACACATTGAGACTGATGAAATATTCAGCGGAAATCGATTGTACCGCCCTTCATGTCCGTTCCAACTGCACAATCATACAGAATGGTGTTTCAATTCAGTTACCCATTCACTTTCAATCAATCCGAAATATCTTCCTGCTTTTTGCGTTTCAATAACAAAAATCAACGATTTTGCGTACAAAGTTCCTGTACAGGATTGGGGAATTATAAAATGGATATCCTTTAGAGCATGAAATGGATGAATGAAATATCAAAGAACTTTACCAAATTATTTATTTTGAGTATCAGTTGAAAATTTAGCTTAAAACCTCTCGTCATCCTCCGATAGTGAATGTGAAGATTATCATTAACGAAGAGAAGTATAAATATTGAACGAAAAATCACAAATACGATTGCTTTTCTGCGGGAATTGGTTTATTTTTAACTGCGTACCTCTGGTACTGCAACTAAACAGGTTCGCACCGTTTTCTCCCAATCATCTTTGTTTCAAGACTGTTCCGCTTTTATGCATCTGAGTAGTATTTTTGGCGAATTCCGAGAGAACGGTCATTTCCCTTAATTCCGATGTCCTGGAAATCTTTCAAGTGCCAATCCTGAATTGGCGTGTTTTTGTGTAGTTAAGGCGAGAAATTTGCTGGCATTCGAATGCCTCATATCTCATCTGATTTGATGATAAGTCGTGGAAAGGAATCGAAAGTTAAGTCAAATATCTACTTCTTTTTGTAATTTTTTATGATAAGACTTCAATTTTCCTCTCACATCTTCTACAACATTTAATTTAATAAAAAATATGATATATTCACCTTTTATACTCTCTCTCTCTTTTCTTCTTAAAAACATCTTCCGAATCTAACACATTTTCTTACAGCACCACTCTTTCAACAGTTCAAATATCCCTTTTCATTCCTCATTTATTCAACTCCGTTTACACCAAGAGTCTTTTCAGATCAATCTAAAATATTGTTGCAAGTTATTGACTTGGAAATGTTTAAATTATTCTTGTTTATGTTTTCTTAAGTTAATAAATTTATAATTCAGCGTCGATAGGGAATGTATGTACTTTCTCAATCGATTTGTCATCATGTTAGGATAGAAGAGGTTTGGAATTCTTAATATTTTGCAAAGGGTCAAATTTTAAAATATTCATAATGCAGTTCGAAAGGAAATTTCATAGAATGAATTCAAGCCTTTCAGAAAATTTTCCTTAATTCACGTTTCTTTTAAGGGGTAATAACCTTTTAAGGAAAATTAAGAATGATGGAAATGTAAGTATACGTAAAATCAGCTCCAATTTTTAATTAATGTTACCGTAAAATACTAAGGAATATCCACGAATATCTTCCAAACAAAGTTATCCATTGCGTTAATAACAAGGAGTTGCAGCTGAAAAATATTGTTACTACCATTGGTCGTTATGTAATTCTTCCGTCACAGTTGATTATATTAAATAATTACGTAATATTCCTCACGAAAACTGATTCCAAAAGTAAAATATGCATGATATTCTCATTTTAACTAATATTTCTTAATCTAATAGTTTAATTAAAAATCATCGTAACAGTGGAACATAATGCAGTGGATTATTTAATTATGCATTGACCAGTCTACTCTCTTCGAGAAACATTCTGTCTCTCAAGTTGTCAGCACTGTTATCATGTGATAACCCAAGATAGGGTAGAATTAGTTGATTTCATGAAAGATGGATCCTTTTCGTCGTTCATATGGATGCAAAGGAGGGATTTACGTCGTCGAGGCGATGAGAAATTTTTCTTGAGGTACGACTTTACACGATTTTAAATCATCGTATCTTATTATTTCACGAGGAACCCATGTAAATATAGCGTAACGGTGTCCGTAATTCTGGAGAAGCCGCTAAGTGCATCAGAGCACGAAGCCAGACACCGCAGAGCCATCAACCTCCAAGAAACCATTCCGAAAAAATTCCCAATTAGCAAACGGTATGCTTCTGGAAACACTCGAGGATGAAAACAGGTCGTTCACCTGCAAGTGATCCAGGTGTCTCCTTATAATAGCCATGATCACTCTTTCATCTTCTTTACTCCTAAACTAATATTGAATCCTATTATGCGAGAATAAATTTGAATACAACCATCTTTGAGAGTTAAATTATTTAATGCTGTCCAATTTCCCAAAATAAAAAAGTAATCCATTTATACATTAAAGCTAATTCATTCGTAAACAAAACCACGTCGTCATTGTATGAAAAAGCGTACAATTTTTTGTTGTATTAGTGTGATTGTTGTTATTAAATGGCATTCGATCAATCACTTAGTAACAACGTTTAGAAATAAGACAATAAATAAGATAATGTAATAAGATAATAAATATTCCCGGATATTCTTAAGTAAGGTTATCTGCTTAAGGACGAAGAATAAATCGAATTTATAGATTTTGACTCTGTCTGGTCAAAAATTTCTTAAAATACACCTATTTCGCATGTTTTAGAAGTAAAAGTTAACAGCTATTCTAATGGTTGAAATTTACTACGTAAATATGCTAATAGAATTATAGATTTATATTTACTATCTCGTAAATACTGAAAGTGTCGATTGACTTTCTTTCATTTTACTGTCGATCAAAATACCCTTATCCCCTTATTTCAGCTTTCTATTTCAAATTAGGGAGGTAATAAGTTATGAATAATGTGTTGAAATGAATGGTAAAACTTGATTGACGACAATAGTAAATGCAAAACGTGGAGTGACTTCCGGTTATTTCAATCGGCTGATTTTGCTCATTGAGACATATTTCCATCTATTTTAGGCGAATATATCCATCGTATTTTTCTGTCATACTTTTGAAGATGAAGAAACGAGAGGCACAACAAATTCACTTTACTTTTGGCCTTATGACGTCTTAGCTCTCGTCTGTTTGGCTTCGTCCAATCAAGCGAAGGAATTTCAAATCGTTTTTCTCCCCTATAACCGAGTGACTTTAGATTTATATGCTATTCGTGTGGAGATAATTGTATTCATATTTTTTCCTCCAGTCGCATTAATCGCCTTGCGATTTTCTGAAATTTATTTTTTGACCCATTTTCTGATAGAGAAATTTCATTTAAGTTGATTAAGTAATTTTAAATCAATAACAATTTCAATTATTTACCATTATTTGTAAGTTATAAGCTATTTTACGTCGCTTGTAAATATCTACATCGAAAAATATCCCTCAGGTTGGATGGATTTTTATATGGCATAAGAAGTACGTATTTATTCAACGTCGTACACCTGTTTGATGTATATTCTATTTACGAATTCTTCACGATGAGATGATGATTTGTTTCGCATCTTAACTTCTTTGTATGTGCTCATGCGTGTAGAATATATAAATTTTATAAATTTACGTTTATTTTGAACCTTAAGGCACATCAATTGATTTTGGTATTATAACTTACTTGATATCTGCATATAATAATGGAATACAGATTTCTAACTTACTCAGTATTTTGCCCCTAAAAGATTTCCTGTTCTGACAGTTTAAAGAACACAAACAATTACATTAACAATTACTCGAGAAAGAAAAAATTTACTCAACCGGGAACTTGAACCCGGGACGTCGGAGTTATAAGGTAAGCATGCTAACCACTCCTCCACCTATGCTGACGAGTTAAGATCTTTTGTATATGTATTTACAGTTTTTCTTCCATATCGTTGTATATAAAAAGATTGAGTATATAAAGTTACGGCTATGAGGCTGAAAATTAATATCCGCTCCTAAAATCGGATCCAAAGTCGTACTGATCGATGGTAACAATTAGTTATCTGGTGAATTTCAAAGAAGATTTAAAATATCGAAGATGTTTCCTTTGCGTTTATAAAATTTTTGGATTAGTTCTCTGTTTCATTAATTATTACTATAAATTAAAGAACAATTGAACAGTAAACTCTCTCGAATTTATGTTTATATCCTTTTTATTTATATTCATAAATGTTTTTATCTAATATATTATTCCCTCAATGTAAATTCTGTGGGTTAAACATGTTTTTCCTCCGAATAATGCCGTAAACAAGACTGAGAATATCATGGGAAGTCTCCTCTTCACACGTTCTTCGATTGCTTGTGATAACGCGTTAAGTATTTTTCTTACTTTGTTTTCGATCAATTGATACAATTGCCAATCGGTTTTCCGGTCTCACTTGTTCGGGACCTTGAACTACTTCGACCTTAATGGGATGGAAGATCCGGGTTGAGGAACTCTGACGTCATTTTATTGACGTGCTTTTGAAGGGAGCATTTCTGGAAAATACTTTCATTTCCATCCCTCTCCGAACGAACGTGATAGCTATTCTAGATACGGAGAATCGTTGTTAAAATTGTGTTAATGCATTGATCCATGCTACGACTTCTTCACCTTAGAAAAGTTATGTTATCTTCGTTATATGATTTTCTTTCACTTTAATAAGGAGTATGTATGTATCAGTTTTAAATTAGGAATGAAGGTTGCAAGAAAATTTCGCACCAGACAACCAAAATTAAGGTAAAAATGTCCTAAGAATTGAATCAAGTCACAGAATCTGATTTGATTTGATGACAGTAATCTTTTTATCCTAATTTTCACGAAATGAGGACAGTAATCTATTGAACGTAAAATCCCAATCAATAATGAATTTTACTCATGGAAAATAAGCAATATCTCCTATACAATCAATGCTTTGATGCCATTTCGTCGCGAATCTCATGAAAATTCGTCCTTAAGATTATAATTTAAGTAACTCTTAAATACGTGCATAGAATATATATTATTTCAAGAGAGTTATCTGTAAGACCCTGTTATATGTGTGGTTCGTAACTATTGTACATCTTCATCCGTGAGATCGATACAGCATCTCCATCAAGGAGAGACGAAAACGTATGTACGTATCTCACTTTGTGGTACATCGTGCTACAAAGGAACATTTGGTGAATAATGGTTTGTTTTTTCTATTCCTTTTATAAAATGGAGATATTTTCGGCTCTGCTTATTTTCCGCTTGTAAAAAAACAGACGAGATATGGCTATCGTTGGGACTCCATTTTCCCTGTCCATATCAAGGATACGATCAAACGTATTTCCGAAGATGGAACTTCCATTCTCGTGTCCTGTATTCTTTCCCTTTCCTTATTTTATCTCTTTTTTTTTCTTTTTTACTCTTTTGTACCAAATCTGGGTTGGTGTTTAGTCCTCTCCATTGTCATCTTCAAAAAACCTTTCGAGAATAAAAATTCAACATTTTTCATGGTTTCTTAAAATTCTGCATATTTTTATTCCTCATCTCACGCTTTTAGGAGTAGATCGTTTTAATTTAACATGGTAAATTATATGTCATTGCAGGCAAGGATGGATTAATGAAATAATTCCCATTTCGGTCATATACAATTAAAATGACCATAATGAGTTCTTCAGTAAAATTTTTGCGTATATTTATTAAATAAACAGTCCATTATGCCTCATTGCAAATATCGAAGCAATATTAAGAATATGTGTGCGTGGGTGTATATATATAAATATAGCTTACCACGAGGTAAATATTTATTACAAGTTGAATTTCTAATTTGTGATACGAATTCTAATAATGCGAAATTAAAAATTTTTGTTCTAGAATTCAAGCGAATGTAAAATGTTAGTTTTTAGTTTTTTGGTAGGCTTTTTCACCCTCTATCACTAATGTGTTCAGTGAAACTATTAGTGCGAGCAGAGAGATCAGCAAAGGAAAATTTATCGCTTTTTTCTTTTTACTCTTTTAATACTTTCGCTACATATTTATCATTATTTATCCATATTTCATTGTAAATTATTCGGTTCATAATCCCTCTGGAATCATCTTTAATATTTTACATTATTATCGGAGTTACAATTTCCTTTTAACGCACTTCTTTAGTTTCTCCATCAAAAACCATAAAAGTTGAGGGCGATTTTAAGAATCCTTGAAAAAATTAATCTATAGAATATAGAAAGACTAATAATATAGACGAAGACGGCAGTTCACCTGAAGATTGCAGTTTGCCGAAACCGGTCGTGATTGCTGAAATACATTGCGGAAGCCACTAAGTTTTGTTTCTCCTTTAAAATGTCCTTCCACCAGTGCGGCCAGAACGAATCGAGTTTATAGACGAAGACTATAGGAACTTTATTAGTATTGATTTAATTTTTTAAAACTCTTCAATGGTTTCTTCTTAAACTTTACGTCACTTTAATTTATCATTTCTCAAAAGTGTCTATTGGCCCCTCAATTCCATTTATAAGTATAATATTTCGTGAAAGAAATGTTCGATTATTACAGTCAGAGTACAATGTATCTTAAATCTTTCTATTATATTTATTAATCCAAAAAATGGATCTAATGTTATACTCTAAAATTTTAATTAATCACATTAATCAAAAAATTACTGTATTTAATGTGCATCAAAGAAAGAGAATACTAAATAATAAAATATTCGAATTTACAGATTTAAATTTACGAATTTAAAAAGGCTTCATGATGCATTTTCGTAAAGTGTTTATTATTTGCAATAACTTGAGAGAATTACTATTCTTATTTGAAATCCTCACACATGATCTGCTTTATCCAAGTAATACTTCCGTTTGTCATTAAGTATCCTGATCACTTATTCATTAAATCGGACACTGATATCCTTTCGAACAACTTATAAACGTCTTTCGATGCTACTTTTTTGAAATTTATTGCGGCATTGCATCCATCCTTTTCCTTCATTTCCCTTCTAATTTCAACCGGAATGTGAAGCATTGATTGCTTTCCCCCTCTCATTTTGCCGCTATTCACTTTACGACTCCGTCTTCCCATGAGGACGTATGTGGCGCCGCTTTCACGGATGCTGCGGAAACGGCGATGCATTTTGGGGAGTCGTACTTCTTTATTTGGCCACCATATAACGTTGCTATGAAACGCGGCGCCATTATCAATAACGTACCGTAGTGGGAAAGAGATATTCATTCAGTATCGCCGTAGCAATTGGACGGCGACGCTCTTCTTTCCTCTTCCGAAGTGATCGATTGCCTTAAGTTCACACTGGTTTAGCTTTAACTATTGCTGTTTATTGTTTATTTTTGGAACATAATTCTTCATTCGCACCAAGCTTGAAGTTTCATTTTTGTATTGATAAAAGCTGTCTTTTAAACCTAAATCGATTTAATCTAGTTGTATAATATGAATTTAAACCACGTTTAAGAAATACCTTGAAAATCCATCTATCGCTCTTAAAATTAAAGAATTAAAATGGAAGTTAAATCGTTGATGTTCAGTGTTAATCTTTATGATATGGAATATGATATCAATGATATGGAACCCTTAATCGAAATTATGAATAACTTATCTGATTTAATAAGTAAGGTTTATCAATGACCAAAATATTCTGTTGCATTCGTTCGTGGCTTCAGTTTAAAACCCACTAAACGCATGCGCTAATAGTTCATAATCTTCTATCTTAATCATCTATTAATTCATCAGGTTTCTTGAATTATTGATTAAATGTTAAAACTTTCATTTGAATTTTCATAGTTTTATCTACTTGACACCTTTTTCTGGTGATAATTATGAAGATTTTAAGAATTGTTTTCCTCGTAAACAACATAAACGAAAAGGCTAATTTTCCAAGGTATAAAAATTTTAAACTCCAAAAATCGAACATTTTTGCTGCGTTTTACTAATACATATCATGTGCCAAATTTTCTAATATTAGCTTGACCTTGCAAAAAATTTTGGGGAACACGCTAAGTGCTTTACAAGGCTTCTTCCTCCGATAACCCTCTGAGCACGCTACTTTGTATTGCATAGTAACGACCAGCTAAAATTGCCAGTTGAGTTACTTTATATAAAGTAAGGTATTCAAGAGTCATGAGGTTTTAAGTCATTATGTTTTGCCATTATTAAGATGTTTTAGTTCTATTCCAGGTTTATTTCAAGTACTAAACTTCAATGGATATTTGAGGGATGAACAATAAATACTTCTCATCATTTTTATCTATAACGTAAGGCATGTATAAATATTCCTTACGAAGTCCGGTAGCTTGCCAGATAGAACATTCGCTGTTCAAGTTATTAAATCCCTAATTATTTTATTTATGTTTATGTAATTCTTATTCATTCGTTATCGTTCATGATGGATACAATTTTGAACTTGTACATTTTCTGAGTAGCGATTATGATTTTAATAAGTATATTTAAGTTTAAAATCAATAGAAAAATATTAGCTTTGTCGAATTCCTGAACAGGAAGGTTGGTGACAACAGTGCAAATTCTAAATTGGTTTATCTATTTGCGATCTGTCTCGTGGAAGTCAGTTAATTATCAGATTGACAATGATATCACTATTTATTCTGTCCTTTTACGTGAATGATTTCCGGCGTTCCTATGATCTTGAATAATTATATACTTTATTATCTCATTTTATGGATTAATTCGGTGAAACTTGAAACTCGTTTTTGTGCTAAAAGTTTATTGAGAACATTGCTTTCTCGTAAATGTCTTTGAGTAACTTTAGTAATTTCGAAATCATTAAAGAATTTTTTTTTCGATTAACGTTAAGATTTTTCTCATACATAAAAATGCCAGCTTCGGTGACGGAGTGGTTAACATGAAACTTCCTAACGCCATGTCTTAACGCTTTGCCATCGCTCGTTACTTCTATAAATTCTATAATATTTTCTTTTTTAACCATATCCGATATACAATTTTATAATATGATGAGCATCTAATAATGATGTTTACACAATAGTTCTATCAAAAAATCTTCTTCATATTATAGAATGAGGGTTGATTATTGAGATTCTTAAAAAATCTTTGGAAACTTTAGTGTAGCTCAAATTTTGACAGTTGTCAATTTAGAGAATAGTATTTTTTCTAACCTAAACAATTTAGGATTCCTTTGCATTAGAATACACATACGTAGCAATACTCGTATACGTCCAATATTGAATCGCACACATGTGAACTATTTTGTCTGCTTTTATGTTAGGTTACGTGGTGCATTATTCAACCTTCTGGAATTTGATAGTCTATTGATAAATTTGAACCATAAAAATGCTAAAGAATCCATTTTCCTTGAAGTCAGGTATTTCGTTTTTGATACGTTATTCATGTCCTTGATATATGCGGTGTTGCCATAGAAAAGCGTTAGTTTTATCTATGGAAACATCGAAAGAATCTAGAACACGCCTTCTATTTAAAAATCCTTAAGTTTATAGCACTACATTTTCAAACAACATATTTGCATATCGTTGCATACGGTGATTTTAAATTCATTTATAATTATCTGTTTATAAGTTACTGCTAATTCTTAATGATGAAAGATGCTGATTTTTGTACTATATATGGAAGATATCGATTGATTAGGTGGTACAAGCTCTGAAACTAAAATAGCATTTTTTCAGAAAGTTATGGACTAATGATAATTTTTACCATTTGAATGTAATCATACGCTAGAATAACTTTGATGTAATTCATGGCAGTACATGCGTCTTTTCTTCAAAATAAACTCCGAGAAAGAAAGTAAATACTAAAAATATTGAGTATATTAAAGAATGATAGCATTATATCGATCATTACGTAAAATTCCCTTTCCGAAGCCTATATTTCCGTGAATTCTGTACTCGTTGACTCACGACCGAGTAAAACGATTTCAAGTGTGGAAGAATCATTTCCAGAGAGGTTATTACTCCGCCCGCATCCGTAATCACAGTGAGATAGTGCAGCGGCTACAGTGATTCTCTGTGCCAAGACCCTCTATTTGCCAGTGATCCGCGATCATATTTATTTTTAAACTCGAGGAAGGGCCCTCGACCGTGGTAAGCAAAAAGACCGGATGGAATGCGAGGATGACCTTTAGAGAACATTATCTTCTAATGTCCTTGGATCTTCTTTTCGCAAACACCTCACCTCTGAGAGTCTCATCTAACATTTAGAAGATATCGTAATATTATTGCCAAAACTCATTTTCATAATGATAGAAGTGAGTGGAAATGGAAGTGAGAAAAGTAAAGGGCTTAGACTCTGAAGAAGGATAGATGTTTCGGCAAACTGGAATTGAAGTCAGGGCGCAATGTTTCGTACTCACTTTATCCGCACCGAGGATTTTCTTTCCAGCAGAAATCTATCACGTGACTCCGAAAGAGGATGGCAGGACGAGACAAAATATGCTTTTCCGAGTTCTGCGGCGAGATTAGCTTGGTCATCATCTGTGCATGTTAAAACCGGCAATCACGTTAAATCTAAGAAGTGACAGTAAAAATTAAGATTACGAACGTTAATTTAAAGACATGACGTTAATAATTTTTGTTTGATAGTTTATATTATACGTCATTGGCTTCGCACATAATTATGTAAAAAATATTAACAGCCTTGTAATTTGAAAGCTTATCACTTCTAGAGATTTTATTCGTAGAGATTCGTACGACTTTAGTGAATTATATAAACGCGATACTTTTTCTCTTTCTATTTTTTGAATTCCCATCAATGTTGGCAAATATCAACTTAATATTTCCCGAAAATGAATGTCTGATGTTTATCCGTATGGAAATTAGACCATTTATTTATTATTTTTGAAAGACGCAGTTTCGTATTTTCTGAATCTGAGTGATTGATCAAAGGTCTTCGAAGTTTTCTCTCTCTGGATGGAGACATCATTGGAGACGAACCCTCGTTAGTCTTCTTTTGAGGGAAACTCGTGAAAGGGAATTTATTAGAAACACCTCAAGCGTTCACTTGCCGGTCTTCCATCCGTTCACCCTTCCTTGCCATCTCGTCATTCCTCGTCTGTGCGCATTTCCGGAAAAAGTATTCTAAATATATCCTAAATACGATTTTCGCCTTATCTAACCTTCTGAAGTTTTGCATTAACTTTCCTTAGTTTCGTTTCTCAAAATAAACCCGTTTCATTCTCGTTTTTAGTGTCAGAAAGACGGAATGTAAATAACTTTTTAGTTTTCTCAATGAAATGGCTTTTTTTATTCACCGATCGTGGCTTTCGCGTAAATACGTCGTTTTGCCACTCGTGTTTACATATTTCCCATTAAATCTAAAATGAGGAAGATGATATTCCATGTATCATATATTCGGGTGTCTTGCTCCTTATAATTCGGCTCAGGCACAGATATTTGACTCCAATAAATATCGTCCGCAATATTTAGAATATTTTTTAACTATCACGAGTATGAATGGGAGTATGTTTGACTAGAAAATGTCTGATTGAGAAACACGATGGAAGTTGGTTGGCCAATATCCTCGCTGGATGATTCCTCCTCTCGCACCTCGTCGTTCCCCAACCCCCTCTAATCGACCCCCTTCGAGTACTCCCTCGATTTCTTTCTCTATCTCGAGTGGACACTTATAGAGTCACTCCTCGTCGCTTCTTTGAAATTAATCGAAAAAGGTCTCCCTGTTTATTTTTTCTTACGAAGAGGAAGCAATTCCATTAATATACTTTTTCAGATCTCCATTTAGTGGTATCTCCTTCGGGAAAGCAAGTTAATTTGGTTGGATTCCTAACTTATGCCTCTATATTTCATTAAGAATAGCGCTGTTTTATTTTATTTAAGCTATCGCTTGATTTTTTTTGTTGATTAAGAGCTTATAGATACAACTATTACCAGTCCAACTTAACTTTGTCGTTAAGAAGTTAATATTTGCCGTTTTATCATTACAGTTTACTTTTCTTTATATTGGATTGACAGCACTGAATTTTTAATGAATTCTCGAAGTTTAAATTCACTCCACATCGTTTTCCATTATCTTTGTTTTTTTCAGACTTTCATTTCCAATCCTTGAACATTAGCTCAGGAGCGTCTTTCATTCATGAGTAAGTAAATTTTAGACGTACCGTACACAAACCATTTGTGTACAAATCTGAAGTGATATTATTCAAAAGATTCTCGATCCATCTGTATCCCGATCGATTTAATGTGATTTCGAATCTATATTCACGTAAAGCGATTTCCTGTTAGGAGATAGGTTTCCTTCCTTTCTAAGGAAACTTTCTATCACCAGTTCGGGCATGCGTTCAAAATATTCAGAAGAATACACTTGAACCCCCTCAACTCTGCAGAATCTCGAATTCAGTATCTTCTTTTTTAATCTTCATCGATACCTCCCCGAGTTCCCTTATCCGTGATCAATCTACTTTTGGCAATCTCCCCTCCACACTTGCTTACACCGCATCTTCACTACGGGTCACACCCTTCTCAATTATCCTTTAGTTCAATCCCGTACATTTCACGTTTGCCTCTCACTTTCATTCTATCTAGTTCTTTTTCCTTGACTTCACCCTTCCTTTTCTCTTTATCGGCATTTCCGCATCGACCGATAAAATTTCGACGTGATTCGTCCAATACCTACTTGACGTGCCTCTCGAATCCATATCCTATCATCTTTCTTCCTCTCAGCTTTTACGTCAAAGTTTTCTTGTACCTATTCTCTTTTCTTCGTAAGCCACACTATTATTCAGTTTATTTCTCTTTTATATTTCGTTCATCCTATATTTAAAGCTGCAGTTCTATCGATCTTAATATTTACCATCAAATGCTCCTTCAATGTGATCAAGTTTTTCCTTAGTGATTCATTTTTAAATGAATGCAAATTATTTTCCAAGTATTTTTTATTGTATTTTATTAAAAAGAATTTCTTTCTTATCCATCCTATGAATTCCCCATCTTCAAAATGTGATATATTCCAGTTTGAAAAACTTGTTTACTGTTGAAAATAAGTTTTTTTTTCAGTATACGATCTGGTTTTCATTTGATTTTTCTCTCATTCCTAACTTAAAACGATTCTCTGATTGCGTTCGAAATATGATTTTCTCTCAAGTTTCGTCGGCATTAATATCACTTTCTCTTGCCGATAATCATTCTCGTCTTCCTTTTCAATCTTCTCTTCCTTCAGAAACTTTTTAAATTTCATTCAGCCCTTTTCTCTGCTTCGATACCTCTAGAAAATACTTCTCCATTCATTCTTCACGTGCTTTTATTAAACCACTTCTCTCCGCCCTTTATATACTCAAGATGACCCACTGCCTCTCCTTCCGTATTAATAGTGCCTCTTATCGCTCGATATCCTTTGTCCGTTTATTAAACCGTTTCAGTGTCTCTTCCACGGATGAGTTGTGTTACGATCGCATTTGGATTTCGATCTGCTAGGATTTTGCGAATGATCGAAGACCTCAAAGGTATCTTTGTATAAAATTTTTAGTTAAACTTCAGAACTCTTTCCTAATCCGAGTGAGCATGTTTATTTCTTTATTTTCCAAGAACTATCGATTTTTGACGTTTTAAGCGAGATAGATAAACATGATGGAAGGGGAAAAATTTATATTCCGTTCGTATGATACCAAATATATACGATTTATCCGTTTTTAACTGATCTGTATGCTACACGATGCGAACCTAATATTTTCCGAGACATAATTTAATCGATCGACACTCTCCCAGCTCTTATTTCAATTTGGTATTCTTTTGTTAAAACTTATACCTTTTTTCATCTTATTGAATACGATAACGATGTTGTCAATATTTAAAATGTCCTTTTCTCCTTGATTTTTTTCTCATTTAAACACTAGAATCTAAGAAATATTCTATAAGCTCTTTAGGATCGAGATTTAAGTATTGCCAATATATATATATATAAGCCAAAACTCCACCTTCTCTCGTAAAATTTCGCTAATAAATATCCACCATCCGAAGGAATAAAAGTAAGTTTTAAGAAGAAGCGCTCTTTCAATCTCTCCTATGCTTGACACATTTTTCGGAGATAATCAATTTCCCCGTATTTAAGGGAGAACCTCCAGGAAGAATGTCTTTGACGCATTCCACCAGAGGTCTCTGAGAGGGGACATCTCCGGCGTCCAATTTAAAGCAAATGAGAGTCTGGGAGAGAAATGGAGCCGTACGATATCCTTATTTTTCTCCTCCACTTTTCTGCTCCTCACGTCACCTTGGTAATAGACTCTCCCAATTTCGACTCTTCCCCTCTGAGGATCGATCCTCCCTTCGATCTCATATCCTTTTTCAAAGGGTCCTCGTAATTGGGAGGCATCAATCAATTAGCGCTTCATTGATGAAGACCCTTGATTTTTTTATTCCGCGTCGCGTGTTTGCCGACTCCACCCATTTGGGGTCGAATTGGAAGTATATGGGACTGGTTTGCCGCCACACCCTTTCTCACCTTTGTTGTTCCGTTATTTTTTTCCGGGGGTTCTTTCTACGAGTACCCCCAGAATATATCATTCTCTCTCGGATGTTTCCATTTGTCGCCGCTCCGAAATGTCGCTTTCTCCTTAAAAATTCATCTTTGCGCGAGAGAGTTGTATCTAAGGAACTTACGTGCGGTGAGTGGGCGTTGTTCTTTGCCGATTTTAGGCCGACGTGCGTGTGACGTCCATTGTGAGTCATTTCTCTTCTATCCCTCTTTTTTTTTCCTGATCGTATTTTTCTGTCTTCTTCACCTCACCAATATTCTTGACCGCCAAATTTTACGCACTGATTCAAACTTAACCGTTTACATAGTTTATTTGGAATGTCGTTTGTGAGGAACTGGTGTATCAGTTATTCAATCTTTACTAGAACAGAAACATATAAGTAATTTGATTGTAGTTATGGATCATGAGAGATGAGTCGAGAGAGAAGAATGAGTGACGATAGTTTTAATAAATAAATACTATGGCGTCAAAGCAGATAAAGTGTTTTCGTATAAATTTCGTAGGGAAATGGTAACTGAATCTCCCAGGTATTGAGTTTAATTTAATTTTAAAGAATTCAGATTCTCATTATTTCTTTTTCTCTCAATCGTCTATTCGTGATGAATTGCACTAACTCATATCTTCTGCCCGTGGTAATAAGGAAACTTATTAATTACATTTTCATTTCGTGTTTGTCTGTTTTCGTGAATAGATAACATTAAAAAGCTCACGCGAGATTTGAGTCGTAAAAAACCAAGCATCTCGTTAATGGCCATTTAATCTAGAAAATGAGATTTAATGCCTATTTGCACGCAGATATACTACTTAACAAAGTTAATCGATTCTTCTTTGTAATAAGAAGAAAATGATTGTAATGCAGTAATTTTCTGCAGAGATCAGATATTCTTATTACCACAGTATTGCAATGACAAGAATATAACTTTGATTGTTTGGGAGAATCTCAGTGAATATGTATACTCGCTCAAATATCAGTTGCAATAGATGTACACCCTTCAAGTTTATTTTATAGACGCTGGAATTTTATTGTCTTTGTTATTCAGAGGGTTGTGATCTCATAGCTCATACTTGTTTACCTTATTTTATGTGGTAAAGATTTAGAATATTTGTGTAACATATGTATATCTTACCGTGTAATTAACAGTTTCTTTTGCTGGAAGAACGTAAATTTTTTATACTTTATATTTCGGAAAGTTTGATGTCTCATTTTTTTGACGGATATCATTTAAGGATTTCCTTAAGGTTCGCCTTCTGTGATTTTCGTTCGCACGTCTTAAGCGTCTGCGAGGGATTAGCATTCCATGTGGTCGCATAGCAATGATAATGGCGACCTTGGAATGTAACGAGGCGGTCCTCAGAGGCATCCGAAGGGTCTGAGGGTGCGAATCTATCTTTGTCTGCTTTGGGAGGAAATGGATTGCGCAACGTCCCGCTATCATTCATCTTACTAAAAATCTCACCCTTTGAAGCAATTGTTTACCGCGAGGGTGAGCCTACCACACACACGCGACCTCTTGTACGTCTTCTTTAGGCTCTCCAGATGCTCGCTATTTATACGTGAACTTCTTCTCTGCTTCCTTATGTAAATTGAAAGACTTAATTTGAATGATATAGTTGATTGAACTATGAATTGTTGAGTCCATATCAAATCCATTAAAATGTCGGTCAACCAAAAGCGATGTTCACTCCCATTTATTGATTGTATCAAGAGCAGAATTGATATTTAAAAAGATGTATCGTATCTCTTAATTGTTAGATGGCCATTTTTATCATTTCATTTCACATGATGGATTTGGTGATGGATGTAAGCATAAATATGAGATCTGGTGAAAGGAAACTGTTTGATTCAATGAAATCAGTAAGGTGTTAAAATCTCTTAATCATCACTTACTGATTACTTGTAGACCATATGAAATATTTAAATGATAAAATGTAATCATGTTTGAAGAGCGCATATTACTTTTTCGTGGGAAAAAGTTTTCTTGTCCTGATCCAAATATCATTTTCGATATAACGCAGATTTATACATGGTATGTCATAAATCTTTTAATTAAGTGTTTTTCTTTATTTATTATTTTTGGGCTGAAAAACTTTCAAAGTGATGTTAATTAATTGGAATTAAATTCGAGATAATGAATTAATATTTTTATAGTAAACATTTAAATCTCTTTTTCTCTTTCATATTCATTTATCTCATCATTGCGTATTTATAATATAATATTGGGAATGTATTGGCTCTTAGATTTTGTTTAAGATATATTCATTTGAGAACTATCCAACGTTTACTTTGAACGAGTTGGTATGGAGATACTCATCGGTCTTCATTTGTTTCTGTTTTTCTACCTCAAAATACCGAAACGAGTGATAAAATTGGTTATAACATATCGGCCTTTTCACGGGGATGTCATTGTATATTCATTTAGACATATAGTATCGGGAAGTTAGAACAGCAGATGACGTAGCTACGAAAAATTGATCCTACAGAGAAATCTCGTTTGCAACAGAATGGGATTCCTAAGTGACAATCTTCTCCGGTTAATTTTACGGAGAGTATTTGCTCTTATATGGGTCGGGCTTGTTTGCTCGTTAGTGTCGTCACTGTTACGTAGAACATGTTTGAGCTACTTGGCGTGTGTCGGAGATAAAGCACACGTCACTGCGAGACAGTGTGTGGCGCCTATCACTATAGCGACGCTTTGAAATATCGCCGGTATTCGTCTTATCACCCCTCTTCCCAACACTTAAAGAATCAACTTCCGCATTTGCAGTGCCTTGTAACATTTGTTGTTGATTGAGTATTAGGATTAAGGTTCACCATATTTATATAATGCTTAGGCATGGGTTACTTAAGTTCTTAATACTTCCGTAATTTTCAGATGCGTGAGTAAAATTGAGGATTTTGATTTTATCATTGAATTATTTTAATTTATTATTATTACTGTTGAAAATTGAAGAAGGAAATCCATCTTTGAAAGCTTAGGTTTTTAAAAAAAGAGTTAGGGTTACTGTAATATCACAACGCGCCTTTTCGTCTACATGTAAAATGTTTATCAACTCAATGAGAGTTCTTTAATATTTATCTCATTGCTTGAATGTTAATTCTCATAAACATTATTTGCGTCAATACAATCCTTGAATTGAGTTTTTAATGGCAAAATCTTCACCATAATTAGTTAATTTAAATTAACCTTTCATGTAATTCATAAATTATCCCATTTTTCTAGTCTTGATTAAAAAAACGGAACCTCAGGGAGAAAATGAATTCTTTTATTTCGATGTGTGTCGATTCACTTCTTCACTCTCTAGTATTTTTATATTCTCTTTATGCATTGCATAAAGAGATGCATATTTTTCTCCTGTCACCCTCCTTTTTCACCCTCCACCCCATCCTCTGCCGTTTCGTCTCCCTGAAAAAAGTCATTTTTTCCTATTCCTTAGCTGTGAATCTGCGAGGAATTTTTCTTCGTCTTTCCCTGAGGGCCAAACAACGGTAGAGCAATCAATTCGGATGAAATTCACCCAGACTTACAGCTACACCAGTATATGTTCCATTGCCAAAATTTCGCCTTAGATTTTGTACAATATTGCAAACTTATATTTGTTCCTTGAGTCCTCTATGCACTTCAATCAGGAAAGTGACAAGTAGGCGAAATACTATTCCTGTATCCTATTTGGTGTTAATCAGTACTAAGTAAGAAAGAAACTTACGGTCTAGTACTGTGTAGCCATGTATCTTTAGTTGTGGACTCGGTTTTGAAGGAGATTTAATTATTTTTCAGTCTCCAAAATTTCTAATCAAAATTGCTAAACGCTCGTATGTTGGGAATCGAATCATTAAGGTATATGTCTTGAGCCTCAAAGGACTAAAAAGGGTAGGATTATTCATAATTTCTTATATAAAATCTTTAATGACAACGTTTATAAGAAATTCATTTATAACTAGCCATAAAATATATAAATGATAGCAATTTATAACCTGTCACCCAGTTATTGCTTGCTAAACCTTTTTGACCGACCTATTACAAATGACTTTGATCGTATTAATCTTTAATATGAAGTATCATTTGTTTATTATAAAGTTCCCTTCAAAATATTGCAATTCCTGTACTTAGACTAGCTTATATCCGAGTAAAATTCTGTTCTATTATCTACCTTTTTACTGGTCAATCGATTGTACATAAAAGCAGTGAAACAACATTCCGAGAATCGCGTATTTAGTCTGTAAATTATAGAAGAGATTTGTCGCAAGATTATCTGCCAAATAAAATTACTTTTGCGGTATCCTTTCAAGGTTTGCACAGCATCCAACTTTTAGAAAAATCTTTTAGTCAGCTCCAAATGAAGTCTTTCCATGTCTCAGAGGGGAGTCCAATCCATCCGTCCCCCCACTTGACGTGTATGAGCACACGATGCTGATTGAACAGCGGGCACAATTCCATTTGAAGGGGTGCTGCAAGGTGCACAGTTTATGTATAACGATATTTCCGAGACACGCCCAATTTTCCCGCCGCAGTTTGATCCTTAATCTCGGAATTGGATGGCATTTCTATGCCAAGAGGATATTTGATGACCATAGGTGCATGGACATGTAGGCTAATGGTTAATGAAAAAATAAGATGATATCGTTAAGTTTGACCCGGCATTTGTAATACTTTGCATTTAATATTTACATTGGTGTAAACTTGTATTTTAAAAGATTTTTTTATAAATTTTGAATTTTTGCGTAAGATTTCATTTGTCTTTTGTCAATCGCCTTGCTGATAGTTTAACAATGCCTCCATCATTGATGAGCAATCTTCGAATCCATTTCGTGTTCTCGAAATGTTCATTTTACTTTTATTAGGAGACCTTTTAAGTCTCTTCTCAGTTTGGAGTGTTTAAAATAGTCAGTAAACACATACTATAATAATAATAATAATAGCGTCTTTATTTAGGGCGAAATTGAGACTGGGAAGTATATACCATATGAAAACTAAATTAAATATTTTAAGCGTTGATGTATTTTGTTAATATCGAACTTAACGTCTATTCTTCTTTGAGTTTAGCATCCTCTCCGAAGGTTTTTCTTGGTAAATTCAACCAATGTTTACAAATCTCTTATGAGCTGATTTTTAATCAGAAAGACACTTTTAATTCTTCAAGGACTTCTCAGATCTCACGTATCTCATCATTAGTCTCAGCACTTCTTACATTTTGCACCACAGTCAAAAAATTAGATCGTGGATTATATTTAGCTATCTGTGAACGCATGAGTTAATCGAGGCAGCTGCTACGTTCCGCGAGTTTATTTCAAAGAATGGAATCAGATATTAAAGCGCTTATCTTTAATTATTAAAGTTCCATCTCAACTATGGTTCCTATCTTCGGGTATATATCACGGAATAATTCGTACTATACTTAAATTTCGAATGGAAAACTACGCATTGCTCTCTAGTCGTTCGTTTTCTCTCTCCTCTGATCTGTCCCTTCAAGTTTTATTCTAGGAACACTCTTCCGAAAGCTTTTGAAATCCCTTTGATCAAGCATGATTCCGGCTTATTCTCCACTAAAGAGCCTTTTATTTTCTTTCTCCTGTAATGAGCATGGTCGAAAGGGATTGTAATAAAGATCGAAGTAGCGTACATTTAGCCTTGGTAGTCGATCTCTCGTCCTTCGCTCTAATTGCTCAGCATCCGCAATCGTTCTTGATTCAGTCCACTCATCAACTCCTCATAAATAAAACTCCCACTGTTTTCCTACGCTTAAGCCGCTTCTTTTGTTCCATCTCAATTTAGTTCCTAAATTGGCCGATGACTTACGTGTTATAAAGGTCGCCATAGGAATATAGGGCATTGTGGAATTCAGTTAATGTGAAAAGCTACGATGATAGAATAAGTAAATGATAACAGGGTTCCCACATATGATACTAAAATAAAAGACATGGTTTCTCTTTCATTTATGAAAATCTCTCAGAGCCTATGGACGATTAAGACTACGCTTTCTTGATTTTGAAATCCGATACAGTAGTTAAGCTCACAATAGCACTTCGCCAGTTGACGTCATTTATGCTTTGATGGAAGAATCAATCCGGTGCCTATTTCTCCGATACCCACAATCTGGAAAGCCACTTCAATAGAAATAAGAATAGTTCTATATGATCAGTAGAATAAAGTTTGTTGGAAAGTTCCCACGTGAATGAGGTCGAACGATCACCTTATTGAAGGAGTGGATGTAATGTACTGTAAGCGCTACTTTCAGTCGTTCACCTTTCCGAGTAAACCTCTTGGAACCAAAGCATAGCAATACGGGAAGGAGTCTAGATCCATTATATTCTCAAGAAGTTGTCTTTATTCCATCGAAAACTTTCGTCTGGTAATTCAGTTATTATCTATTATGGAATGTTAGTGCCAAAATTTTACAGTTTAAAATATTTTTGAAATTTTTATTAAGACTGTATGACTTTTTATTAAGACTGTATTAAAATGAATGCATAACTTTGAATTATTGGATTTGATGACGAACTAATCATAACTCTCTCTACGTTTATGTCTTAAAGAGTCTGTCTAAAATTATTTAAGATCCTTTCATCGTCTGGATCTTGTATAATTTCCGCTGATACATTCCATGATAGAAGACTTAAAGAGATAAATATGTAGGTTGGCTGGTCTTATATCGGAATTGCGCCCTTCCTTTACTCATCTGTATTCGTTCCTCAAAAGTACTTCATTTTTCCTCCGCATCACCCAATCAGTTTCGTCTAGAGAGATATGTATCTCAAGGAGGATCCAATAGGCGTCTTTAGAGTGAACTTGGGGAGGGCACCGTCGAGAGGCACGAACGCACGAGGAATCGATAACACGTGACGCCCAAAGATCGAGAGGATGTAGCCTTTATTTCATTATCGTAAATGCAATTCTTCACCTTTTTGACGAACATGATAAAGCGACAAGTCAAATAGAAAAAGGAATGATAGGAACAAAGGGGTGAAGAATATTTGTTATTTCTCCACCAAAAAGAAATAGTATCACTTTCATAAATTATTTAAATAATTTGAATAAATATGATGATGTTTTATTATTAATTCAACCTAAAGTGTTTTATGCGCTGTTAATTAGTCTACTTGCATCATTTGCGCCAAAGTATAAGATATCCGTAGTTCTAGATTTACATTATAGAGCTTTCTGTTTGGCGAAGAAATTAAAAGTGAGAATATGAATAAATACCGAAAGATATGCCTTAATAATAAAGAAGAAATTACGATATTCCTATTTTGTTTCTGAAATGCTACTATAAGACCACACTTTCGCGTGCATCACGTTGCTTTTGTTCTGCAAATGTATTGTACTTAGTGCAACTCTATAAAATCTAGTGACATTTTGCGTATCTCGCAGCAGGAAATACACTGTCGCAAAATGAGAATGCGTTTGCAAATGATTCTCCGTGAAAGAGCGAAACAGGCGAAAGATGAGGCCTGCAGTCGTCTTTAAATGAACCTTACCCTTTTGCAGAAGACACACAAGAAAACGTGGTTCGTTTCATTCAAATAGTAGACTGTCTTCAGTTACTGCAGCTCAGTGACATCTCATAACTAAAGTATTCGTTTTTTCAATGTATTACCATTCATTTATTAAAACTGAAATGTTTAGTAAAACAGAATGTTCAAATATTGGTGCATTTGTCTTTTTGTGGGAGTAGTGGTGGAATGAGGAATTTTGTATGACTTGGTCCGAGTATTCCGGTATATTACGAAGCCAGGTCTTTCGTCCTCTAGAAATATAGAAATGTCTAAAAAATGTATATTTTGTTTATCCCCTATCTCCCCTATTTTTCCTATGGAATTTTACAAAGTTGTTTTTATTACTATGGCATTCCACGAAGTCACGCCTTCTCATATTGATTTCATTCAAATATTGCTATTAATTTTTCATATTAAAGGGTAATACTTTAGTACATTTCCATAATTAATTTTATCACTGAGTTCAAGCAAACTTCGGATACATTATAAGTTCTATTTACGTGGTTATTATTTAATTAATTAATATCTAAATTGTACGGCCATCTAGAGAAAATATCATTTTCGCATATTGATATCCTAGAAGTGTACTTCATTGAAGCTCTATTAAGAAGCGTTTTAGCGTATTTGATGATATTCGGGTAACCTTCCACCAGTTTTTATTTCTGAAATTAATAAGATGTCAATTTTATGTCGCATATATCCGCTTCTGTGTATGTTGTCAATTGAAAAAAATAAGGATTTTGGCTTTGAACTGTCCTTAAAAGAACAAATAAAAGAAACTGGGAACTGTAAAATTAATAACTACACCTGAAAAATTTATTTAGAAGGAAAAGAAATTAACGAGAAAAATTTAAGGGTCTAAGCTCCGTATAAGCTAGTGAGCTGCGGAATTTCCCTTTGCCAAGAGTCTTCTGTGGGATATTGTTCGACCTCTGATCTTCCTCCCCTTTGTACCTGTTACAGCAATCTCTCAGCTTTCTTCTGCCCCTTTTACCTATGAGTCTATTGCATGCTGTACTGGGGCGGAATTCCTTACTCTTATTCATTGTCGACATTTGAAACACTCTCACGTGTGGAATAGAAAGCGTCACTTCAAACATTACCTCTTAGTATTTGTCGTAAGGTACTCATTAAAAAAGGTATCTCTATCTACCATCGTCGGATCGCTGGATGTGGCAGAAAGAGTGAATTTCCACGATAAGTGTCCTTTTATTTTGCATTCTCTTCGCTCCCCCGATGATCTTTCCTCGGCGAGTGGTACTCCGCCAGTTCGCGACCTTTATCGCCTTCTTTCGATTGATTTTCATCTGTCGCGCCTGATTCGCTTGCGGCGAAATAACTCATATTTTCTCCGCTGAAACTTTGAAGCAAAGATTCCTTTGTGTTCGAGATACGTCGAATCAGTGGTACTCTACTTTCACCTTCGAGATACTGCTATACGAATCCTTGAAATAGATGTCGTCTTCGAACTTCATTGTAAATTTTATGATGCAAGAGAGAGATTTGAGTAAATACGCATAGCGACTATCTTAATGGGAAACATGTATTTGAAAGTACTTAGCAATAAATATTTTCACGAAAGATTGTTCTGAATCAAAATATAAAGGTTTATTACTTTTCTTATTTTAAATCATCTACTTTTATTAGCCTAATACGTTATTTATATTTGACGATTCTTAGTTCACAGTAAGTACCTGGAGACTGTTGAGAATGGTAATCCGCAACTTCCAACGACTAATCTTTGCTATTAAGTCCAGTTCGTTATTTACTACAAATGAATCTTAAAGATTATTGTTTGATTTATGTGTTCTATTTTTGATGTATGTGCTATATTTTTCTATTAAATATTATTATTATTATCATTCTATTAAATAACTTAAGAGTCTCAGGTTGGTTAATCCCTTTTTACTTTTCCAGTTACCATTTCTAATTAAAAGTATTACGGGAATATAGTTTATCTTGAATTTCCAAATAGCAGTACTTAGTTATAAATGTTTAAATGTGCTCAAAGTTGAATTCTAGAAATTAGCGATGTATGCATGAATTCAGTATTTGGAATGTTTCCGTTGCTTCCTGTAATAGCGTACGTAACGCTCTGCACTTGATATTGATTTTTCGGAGGAGTGAAAGCTGTATTACATATTCTTCATAGACTGTATTTAAATACATTTACTTATATTTCATTGCTATTTATATTTTCTGATTCGGAATTTACCATGAATCTGCTGTTATCTCGAGAGATTCCAAAAAATCGCCTTATTTTATTAGACAGATGTTTCACTGTATTATGTGATGTAGCGAATGTGGATAAGTATTTATAACTTCAGTTACTACAGATCCATTTATTAAGCTGCTTTCTTTTCATTCATTCTGAGCGAATAATGGTTAAATTTATCTAATTTATTCCAATGATTGACCTTTCTTTTCGAAACAATTTTTCGGAAGAATTGCGTTCCAAGTCAAACGCTGTGCTTTTTTGACGGCATTCATTTATTGCACTCTCTTCTCGATTGCCAATGAGCATAAATCAGCGAAATGGCATCGCTGGATATAACTCGGAAGTTGAGGCTGTAAATTTCAATTGCAAGCAGCCAACAACCGAACTCAACCGACGTTTTCCGCTATTTGTCTGCGGCTTAATGGACTCGGTTGACCAATGTTTATCCTTCATTCTTGCGTGTTCGAGTGTTCAGGTTATTTCTTTCTTCGTCATGTTTTTATCATCAATTGAAACTCTTCCGCACTAACACGCCCCCGAAACCATGTTCTTACTTTAAATTGTTCCTTCTCAATCCCTTGTTCAATCATTCCTTGCATTTGTTTCTTCTGTGCCTTTCTTTTAAAGAAATGTTTACGTGCATATCTATTCCTACTTGCCTGCTCTATTAAGTAGTTAAAAGTTTAAAACTTCTTTTTATCTACACCTTCTGCAATAATTCTCTTTCTAATTCTAGTATTTTATTTAAGATTCAGAACAATATTTGACACTAGAAAATCTTCCTTTTTCGCTTCTATCTAGCGAATCATTGTCCATCGTAGGTATTTCATCGATTTAAGTTTCACTTATTGTCGTTTTTGCTATGGAGATATTTAATCTCCAAAAAAGAATGGATTATTAAAAATTGTTAAGAAATTTCCCTATCTTCAATATATACTCTTTGATTTTTTATTAGTTATTGTTCAGTGAACAAAATTATGAAAATTTCTAAAATACTGTCTTTAAAAGCTTATCACCGATTAATAATTCCACAATCTCTCCGTGGAAGTACAAATGTGAATCTCATCACAAAAGTATTGATTTATTTTAAATTGAAATATTTACTTAGTAAATTACTTATTATTTCTCAGGCTAATTAATAAATTATTATTGCCACTCAAAGACTTGTGAAGGACGACTGGAAAGTGCGATTATTTTAAAATCGAAGCTTACACAAAAGAGCTGAAATATGAAATACGCTCATGGTGATTTCCAAGGAAAAATATTTATCTTTTAAATTCCAAGGAATTTATCGGAAAACATAGGTTAGCCTTGAAAATAATCTGGTTTAATCTAGTCTCCGTTCTTCTAAAAGCTGCAGACCAGCTGATAGGCTTAGGAGATGGCTGATGTTTTCTGCAACTTTTTTTATCTTTTTATTCCATAATAAGGGCACTAGCTATCAAGCAATGTGTTCTGTTTCTGAAAGGCGTAAGCATTCTGTTATAGCATGGCATATCATAGAATTATATGGCTCACGATAGTGCCCATAGTTCCCAATAGGGATCTTTTTGTCCGTTAATCAATCCTGAGATTTCTTATGTATCCCCAAAGGTACTGATGATTATTCTAATTCTAGTAGTCTAGTTTCAGTCGTTATTATAAATTTATAGTGCATAAGAAATGCTTTCATACGATACTGTGGTCATTTATTCATTTGCTTTATTTACTTACTGGTGTGTAGTCTCTTTTAAATAAGGTCGAGGTGGCAGTATCAATCGATGAAAATAACCATTATAAAAAAGGTGCTATCCTTTAAAATGAAAGTGTTCTATGCGTACGTAAATCAATTCAAATCATTCTATCATTGGTTTCAATCATTTTATATATTCTTTTGTATGGGTATCAATATCTAGGGGCCCACCCGATCATCAACAGAATTCTGCCAGTCATCCAGCTCCTTTTTCTTCTCACTTTCTATGCTCCCGTTTTTCTACGACTTCGTAATCAAAGTGGACATGTGTTGCGAGAGATTCGGTCAAGCAGCTTCTGGTGGAAAGGGTTCGGCAAAGAATGGAGTTAATTGACTGTACACTTTTGCTCGTTTCGGAACTCTTTAGTAAGGAAAAGTGAGATCCTCTTGGCATTTCTTCACGTTTTTATTTCCTCTAAAGGTCGAGTATGATACGGCTGAGTGACCTCTCGTGAAAAGGCGGGTCAGAGCAGGTGCGCACGCACTTGAATTGGGACTCCGCGGTCTTTTTATGAGGAACGAAAACACGCCATGCATTTGCTGTTTCCCTCTTTCGTGTCCTCCATCTTTTGGTGGATTCAGAGGCGTGTCTCTTACGCAAAGTGTCTATCAGCTCCACGCTAATCGACTCCGCATTAGATACCATGGAGAGGATGGGTAACTCGGTCACGCTGACATTAAAATGTTCCCTTCCAACTCTGCATGGTCGTGAGAACTTTTATGTTTCACCTAAGGTGATTCGTAGAGCATATTATGTCGTTCTTCGGTCTGCTGATCTTTTGAAACCGGGCACCCATTCTTCTTCTTAGTGTAAATACGTTGTTACTCTCATCAAATCGTAGCTTCTATGCTGCCCAGAAGAAACTATTACGAAATAATAAATATTATTTAACGTGAAGGCGATGAACGAGGCAATACATATCGGAGAAATCAGTGGTCCAAAACTTTTTAAGGATGTTCTATCAATTACGAGAAATCCTATTAGCTAATAACCGGTTTCAGCGATTGAACTATATTATATGGACATCCACCGAAAACCGGTTGCTATTATTTAATTTCCTCTGGAAGAAGCAGTTGACCTTATGAATTTGAACTACGGAAAGACACTATGACAAAACCCGCGTGTTTTGAATAATTCTGTTGTTTGTTGTTCTTTAAGCCTGTATAAATTGGCGATTTGATTATAAAGCAACTGTATTTGAAATTAACGTTGGTCGAAGATACTTTGTGTAGCTATTTTATTAAAATTTATTCTAAACATGGAGATACCGTAAAAATAGTAGTAAGACTTATTATAAAGAATACATCGCTTTGACTTGCCCTATATTTTTATGAGCACTTGTAATCCACTTACATTTTTCGATTCCAATTAGTTGAGAGCTAACTTTTTCTTTCTTTTGAGCATTTGCGCCATTCTTTTCAACATAAACAACTTTTTCATCTCATCTTTCATTTGTCAACCCCATGTAACATCGCGTGTTTTCGGAGACACCTCACTAGTGTTTTTCCGCATCCTCTTCATTCATTATATGGTATCTTTCATTAAATCTTCGTCATATTTCGAGTAATAGTTCTTCTCTGTATCTTGCGTGTCTGTACTCCTTACGTAGCAGTTTGCTAACCTTTTTGTTTCATCGATTTGATCCCTCTCTGTAATCCTGCTCGAATAAAAGGTCAATCCTATGTTTATAATTGCTCAGCTCATAATTTGCATTTCTCGTAATAATTAAAATCTATTATTTTTTTGTTTTTTCATATTCTGAGTTTAAAAACAAATTTATTTCAATACTTATAATAAAATTCAATACTAATAATTAAACAATAATGTATTTATATCTTATTAAGTTACCTTTCTTTATTTACTAAGTATTTAAATCTATAGACAAAGGAAATTGTTTGGTAAGAATTCAAGTACGTGTACTTAAATTGAGAGCAGGAATAAATCCAATATTGGTTGTATGATTTCATAGAAATACTGGAGAAAACCTGTGAGATGCAAATAAACAAACGAACAATTCATAGCCTCTAGATAATAAGAGAAATCTAATTATTGTTGATTTACAAACATTTATTACGAAATAAAATATCAAACTAGTGTTGTGATTAGCTAAGATGAGAAATAACTTAGGAATTAAACACAGTAATAAGTTATCAGTGAACAGCAATCAGTATTCTTCCATCTAATCTCTTTGTTTAGAGAATAATTAAGATAAAGTAGAAACACTCTCTGTACCAACTCATTGATTCAAACATCCGTCCATTTCTATAGAATAAGAAAAAAGCCTAATGAAATCAATCAGTTCAAAAATGGCGAAAAATTCCACCAACTTTAATTTCAGCATTTTTGATGCAGATATATTTCAGGACGTATAACTGCATCCTTACAGTGTAACGTGATATTTTCCTCTCGCTCATTTATATCTGAATTTTTAGAACCTATTTAATATATTTAACCTATTTTATATATATTTTTCTCAACGATTCCTATTTGTTATTCTAAATTTATGCTCAATGACTCCAATAATCCTTATTTCAAGCAATAATAAGGATTAATATGAAGAAGAGAAGACGTTTAAGATGCTTAGTGGCGGAGAATGATAACTAGAGATTTCTGCTGAAGGAAGAAAATGGTAATGAAGATACGATACTATTGCCAAGAAAAAGTAAAGATTAAATACATTTAATTGCATCTGAAGGAATATTGAATGATGGTTTGGACAACTATCCTAAAATTAAAAAAATATAAATTTCTGACTCTCGAACGAATGAAGACGTTTTTAATTGAGTACTTTGCAAGAAAATTATGAAAGGAATGTCTGATGGTTATGCTCAGCTCTGAAAAATCTATTGTGGAATGGAGTAGTTACAATTGGACGTTAGATGTTGTGAATCATGAGGTTTAACATTTGCAGAATGAATAAGCAGTATAGAAATATTCAAGACAAGAATGATTGAGTTGCTTTTTATGAATACTAATACAGGAATCATGTTTAGATTATTCAATTTATCTATATGCTTATAATTGTTTTCCATAGCTAATTATTCGTAACATTGGTAATCGCGTTCTATTACCTTCAGGATATATATTATGAAGCGCATGTATCTATTTTAAATGTTATTCATTCTTTATTATACTTCATCCCCATGTTATAATTCATAATTTTGTAATAGGAAAGCAAAGTTATTTTAAGTCTTCTTGTGAAATAGAAAATAACTGTAATGCATGCCTTAGAAGCCAGCTCTTATTTTGTTTACTAGATCTAAACAGTATTCCTAGCAACGAAATAAGTAAGTTGTTGTGTTCAGGATGAATTTTACTTTATTCTTTGATTTAGATGTATATTTTTGATAGTAAAAAAATTGATTCACTATACACCTTAAGAATGAAACTGTTTTAATACTGATATTTACTTTAAATCTGAATTGTTGGAAATTATTTTCCCAATAGTAAACAATGTTTTTCTAAGGTTTTTCAAGGTCGTTGTCAACAAGTTATTTAGTTATCATCATCTTGATTTCGTTAATGGATACTGTTTTCTTTTTTGACCAAATTTCAAGTTTAATTTTCTGAATCAAGATTTTGATGTTAATTGTGAATTGCGATTCAAGTTGGATGAAGATCAATGTCCTTTTTTCTCAATGCTTTCATTAAGAGGTAAATATGAAATGGAAAGGAAGTAATGAAGTATTTAGTAACGGAAAAAGTCTCTGGAATTTTTAATCGATGTTTCATTATCTACTAGTGTCAACCATATTATGAAGTTTTGTCTATATTTTTAACGTATGCTATGTGTCATTTTACCAGTTATAATTTATTTTCTATGTTTTCATAGTTCAATTTAAAGATTTCGCAAGTATTTGTAAGTTGAGGTTAGCTTTGTATCCAGAAGATTCTGTTGCTCTTACATCATGTTCATGTTCTAATTAAGTATTTAATCATTGCACACTCTTTCGAATGGATAAAGGCGGGTGATGAAGGTTGTGAAACATTAACTTTAAAACTTGATATGATATTATCTGTTTGGTTTATTCTCTTCATTGTATTTATTTAGCTTGTTCGTTTTTCTTCTAATTTACCGACTTGCAAGACTTTTCTTAACCTTTATCGGACCCTTTATCATGGTTATTCTGGTATTTTATCACGTGATTCTCTAACTCTACGTATTAGTAAGTTAGGTTTTATGTTGTATTTTTCAAACGGATGTTGGAACGATATTGTAAGAAGAATTCTAAGCCAATTCGCATATCTACACTCGATGCTTCTTATTTCGTTTCTAGAATATATGCGAGCATATTTGGCTGAGATGCTTTATGCCAGGAGTGGATTATTAGGAAAATAAAGTTTCATAATCCAACAGATTTGGGTAAATTTAAGAATTAATTCAGATAACGTACATAAGGGGATGTTTATTTAAATTGTATGGATTTTACTGTGGTCAAAGTAATTATTTTCAAGTACTAACCGTTGGTATTCTCTGTTCTATTAGGCTGACCCGTCGTCCTCATCATCAATTGCAGCATTTAATAAGGTAAGTAGCTTTTTTAGATAATGAATCTAATTGTAAGAATTCCCTCTTAATAAATTTATTTGGTTTAAATCGAAATTAGCTTTATATGCCTTACTGAGTGTATCCCGCGATCTTTTTCGTAATCCTCTCCATTCCAAATCGATCTCCTTGAGAGGAAATATTTTGTTGTCTCGTCGTCGCTTTGTTTGATAGTCTTTCGGAAACGCGTTGATGTAAGAGTCAACATCCTTAACGGTGCTACAAACGAGAATAGCGCATCCCCTCACTCTCCATTTTTCTTATTTTTCGAGTCCCACGCGTGATTAGTGTTCGTGGCGTATGCTCTTACGTGCCGTGTTTATTTTCGTCGGCCACCTTATCTCTTTCCATTCAATGCCACGACAAATTTGGCTCCAAAGGGTCTTCTATGGCACCGAAAAAAATCCCGTGGACTCAACAGAATATTTCTTCTCTTCACATGGGTTCAAATATTAATTAGGGTTCTAGTTTCTTTGGGAGTAATCATATTTGCATAGCGGGATTATTTCTGAATGTATGATCTTGATTTTTGGCGTAAATTAATAAAAACCCTCTACTATTGGAAATATTTACACCAGAAAAAAGTATTTATTTTCGAGAGTATTCTGAAATAAAAACCCCCTAAAATTTTCTTATAAATATAGAGATTTTGGAATTCTCAGGAAACCAGATGGGTAGAGTTTTATACCCAGCTCTTTTCGGTTTGGATGCAGTTGAAACCCATCCGTTAAAATACTCTTTCGGAGTACATTAAAAATACATTTTATACTTTAATGGATGTTAATAATTGAATCCATTAAATAAAAATTGATGGTAGTTATATCCAAGTTCGCAAACATTCATAATGAGGTTTAGTTGAACTAGAGATATCAAGAGATTGCCATGGAGGAGAACACTTGGTAGATATTATATTATTACAATTTAATTTCAAGCTTCATGCAGCAGAATCCAAATTTTGTAAAGAGATTAATTGTATGCATTCATTTTGATTCACATAGAATTCTATAAATTTATGGTGCTTATATTCACTAACGTTAAATGAATAAGACGTCGATTTAAGGTTTGATTAAAGTTAAAGAATTCGATTGAAGTATTGGTGAATTCAAAGCACATAGTGTACGGAGACCTTTCCGAATCATGAGTCTTCTTCTAATTCCGTATACGATTTTGGCTCTCCTTTCTGAGATAGGATTTGAGTCACCTCTGTGTCACTGACGTGAATCGAGTAAGATTTGAGCTTATCGTTTTATTCGCAAATAAGTTAGTCAAAGATAACGAAAACAAGATCAATGAAAAGTGTGCGGATTAGAGTATCGTGCTTAAACTCTGGGTTGGCATTATTATTTGATTTTTAGTAATTTCTTTTTCTTTTATGCGCTCAAATGCAAATTAAATTAATGAATTTCTAATGTATTATCACTCGTTAATCAGTTGGAGCTTATTTTGTCAAATTGTAAAAAAAGAAAACATTTCAACTGAAAATGCCTTTTATTTCATGGGTAAGGAATATGGTATAAAGTAGTTTATGCTTCTTTATTTGATCCATGTAGTAACGGGGTTGCGATTTTTCTAAATTCCTCTGAAATATTCTTCGTATCTGGTTGTTTTTGGTGATTGATCATTCTTGTTTTGACCATCTGAATGACGAAGCATCTAAACATATCCAGACACTCTCTTCCTTATGTTATATTTACCCAATTCTATACAGCTGTTTCGTTGGACTATTTTGTTTTTAAAAACCATATTTCTATCAGATAATGCAGATTTAAAATTTTTTAATTAATTTTTTTAGTTTAGTAATGTATATGTTTTATAGTGTAATTTATCTTTGCATTCCAATTCACAATTACATGATATTGATACATTATATATTTTTCAAGATTTTCATTTTATTCTCGGTCCATGAATAACGATATTCATAAGATTATCGTTCGTCGAATTTCTACAACGTAATTAAATTATCTCTTTTATCGAGGTTGGTTTTATTCTCTTCTAATTTTTTTTTGCTCATCTTTCTTGCGCGAGGGAAGATTGTTTATTGTCAAGATTTAAATTTTCAAACCTGACTTAAAACAGAAGGATTCCTCTCCTAATAGCGATATAGTTGAACTCAGAGGATGGAAGTGGGTCATATGACGTAAGCGTCGTTTCTCCGTCAGTTCTCTCGGATTCCATTGGCATCAATCCAGTTTGGTCGCAGACTCGAAAATTCAGGTGTGGCGCTCATTTTCAGACTACCGGATGACGAGCGGTTTGTTGTCGCGATTCCCGCATGAATAAACAATTGAATAGCTTTCGAACGAAGCGGAAAAAAGGAGAGCTCCGTCGGTGCAGTTGATATTATCCCCAGTTTAGCTTCTTTTGTAGTCATCGGCAGCGATGTGACGATTGATAATGTTTTTCTAATTCACGAAATAGAACGGCGTGCGAGTAAGGAGACCCACATGAGAGGTTTCCCTTCCTATTTGTAGGGATAATTGCGTTATTGTTCACGGAAATCAATGAGCTCTGCGGTAAGTGCGGGATTGACAGCGGAAATACGGCGAAGAGGCCACTTCTTCGGTTGCATAATCGAAATGTGTTTGTCGATTCTATCGATTTCATGGGAATTCGAAAACGCGATATCGACGAAAACTTACAATTTTCTATCAGCTAGTAAAAATCGTAATATATTTTGGAATATTTTACCTTAATTTGATCCGAGCTATATTCCAATATTTTATGTGCGGAACATATGCTCTAAATTTTTAAGTCTGGCTTTAGACGTATCTTTCGTCACATTTTATTCTGCTCTAATTTTTTTACAAGTCCTCTCCTCTATTCCATTAGCTATTGAACAAGATGAAAGAGCGAAAACCCGTTATTGATAACTTTTGAGGTCGTTAGCTGATTTACCTGGAGGTTCTTTCAACATGTACGTTTTCGTGTGGATCCTGTTCCTTGTGCGCTGTGGTTCCAATAGTGCGTTTTTTTTCGCTCATCAGATTCTTTTAAAACAATCCGTAATCGCTATTTTTAAAAGTTTTTTCTGTGACGAGAATATTCAACTGTATGAGGTCTATCTTAAATCTGAGCCGATACCTGTTTTTACTGAACGCCGACGCTATAGATCATAGTTATTTGTAAGCTAAAGTTTGAGCTTTAAATAATAGATTTTGGATCCTGGATATGTAAATGATCAGATAAGATTTCAAGTGTGCTAAAATATAAATTTGTGAACATTGTTTTTCTCTATTTAAATCTAAATTTGAAAACTGTATGAAATATACTCATTATGAAGACGATTTACTAAGTTATCATTACTAAGACCAGCTGATATTATTATGTCAATTCATTATTCGATATATTAGCTAGAAAATATTCTTTGAAAACGTTTAGAAACTGGACGTACTTCGCCAGCACATTCTGAAAGGCCATCAGACTTCAACGAATCCTAATTTAATTTGTAATGGTTCGTTAGGTTGTAAATTATTCGTCGTGGTTGTTTTCTCCTGTCCAAAATATCACCGGGCCCTTTGTAACGATCTTTCGAAGCATTGCTTGGATAAAGGCCAACATTTAGCCTATGTTCCGAATTATTTAGTTCCTTTGTGCTTACTTCCTTAAAAGTATACCCTGAGATGAGTATTTTGTTCCAGAATTCAAGGATCTTGGTCTATAAGTGTCTTGTAGCTGCTTAGAGTATTTTGTTTTCTTACTTAGGAGCGACTTTTGACATTTATCGAATGAAATGGGTAAAATTCTCAAGTCTTTACATCTTCGAAAGCTGTCTCATAAGTCATATTTTAAGCATACCTACGTTTCTGCTATTTCTAATCACGCAAAAATAATTATTCGTATTCACTTTTATTAATTTTTTAATGAATTCACTGCTGATGCGATTAAATCAGTCGTGAAATTTCATCGGTAATATATGCATTTTTATCGATTTATATAAATGATTATATTTTTTGGAAGTATTGGTTATATGCGCAAGAAAATCTCTTCTGAATTAATATAATGTTCAGTAATAGTAGTAATCCATATTACTATGGTACCATACTTCCGGATATTCAATTTTAAAATTTCAGATTGTAAGTACCAGGAAATTATAACTTATTTTTTCTATGCCAGCGAATCGGAAAAAATAGCTTGGAAGGAGTACGGACAAATCCATAATACAATTAGGAGCAGCCTTAATAATCCTATTTCTAGTGCCTTGTAGTGCAGTTTGCTACTACTTTACCCATGAATTTTATTTTCAGAACTGCGTGTGTGGGAAGTATATAAGAAACAACCTTTCAAAAAATTGAACTCACAAGCAGTATTGTAAATATGTCATTTTACAGATATGATACTTAGATCTCTTTGAAATTGTAAACTATGAATATCCTTATATTTGTTTCAAATTTTAACTTATATTTTACTTATTATTTGCTCCGAAATTCTTATTTTTGGAAACCTATTTATAAATTTTCTTCGTTCTTAACTCCTAAGTAGCGTATTCGTTTTTAGATAATATAGTTATAGTTCATATTCAAAGTTCATATTTAGTAGATTCCAAAACATAATGGGTGACAATTTATTACGTACAAATACTCTATTTAACATTGCACAGCAATAATGTTACTGACGAGATATTTATTTTTACATTTCTTATTTTCTGATTATGTTTGGTTTGGCGATTTACTTTTCTTAAAGCATGTCATTTTTCAATAACTAAAAGACAATTTTGCACGATTTTTAGGTCTTATTTTCATAATTCATTCTGATGATTATGTTAAGACATATAAATGGAGTAACTGGGTTTCGATGGACAAAGAAAAGCCGGTATTTAATTAAGAAACTGGCCAATGATATTCTCAAATATCTCTCTTTTATTCGTTGGTGATAACGTAAATTCAGCTTAGAGGAAATATTTAACTCTGGTAGTTTATTTGCGCCGACTACAGATGGCACTCCACTGAAGTGTTCGAATACGCCGTTTCAAAACTCTATTCTCGCGAGAGAAAGTGTTGGAAAGATGTTCAAGTCTAAGGAGCGACGTACGATGTCGTGCGGATGTATTTTCTGCTTGTTATGCTCGCACGGTTTTCTTGCAAGGCGCGTACATTTATATCAGATCAATTGTGTTCATGTAATCTTCTGAAGTATTTTTAATGTTCCATAATATATAATTAAACAAAGTTTTAGATAAATACATATAAAGTTTCGTATTCACTCAAATAATCTTTAGCTTATTCTTTAGGTTTTTCATATTTTAACCTCTGGTTCCCATTTCTTGTCTATCGAAGTGGTGTTCATTTTCTTTTCCATTATTATTCTTTTTTCTCGTGAGCGTCTTATAAACAAACTAAATCTCTTCTCATCGCATAATTTATTCAGCTTCTACATTGAGCAATAGCTCATCTAGTGATAAGACAACGAGGCCATCTGATATAGTCGTATATCGAATTGCGAGTGAGACTAGATGTGAATGCGGCAACTTTTTAGACGATAAGAACGCGAGGCCAACTGAATTCCCTCGAAACTCGCGAGGGTTCATTTTTCCTGAATTTATTGCCTTCAACGTGAGCGCAAAAAAATGACAGCTCCAAATTTCCATTCTTTCGCTCTATCGTGAGAACGAAAGAAATTGGCCTTGTTGAGGTCTGCAATGCGACAGTACACCGGCCGCGAGCACTGCTTGCATCTCCATTGTTGGATGCAGAAGATGGAGCCCTCGCTTATCTCGGGGCTACTTGGAGAGGAGTTATCCTAGGTCGTGGGGTACCGTACGCTCATTCTTCGAAGAATTTGGCTCATATTATGTTCACTTGAGCGTGTTACTTCGTAACAGTTTATCCGCAATTTAAATCAACCGGATCGATAAAACTGTCGTCTAACTTGTCGCACTTTTTTGTTTGTAACTTTGATTACATCGAACAAATTCGGAAATCTATATGGTCGAAACAAAATTACACGAGAGAAAAGTGAAAATTGTCAGATAATTTTATTTTCTCATAAGTAGTAAAAAACTCATTTTATGAAATAGCCTGCTAATTTTTTTTAACCTAAGCAATAGTTACATGTTTTTTGACTTCTTAATTTCTCGTACTCTCATTGTTTATGAATTACAAAGAATCCCAGAATCAACGCCCTCTTAATTTCTCATCTGAGCTTCAATCTTTCGATTCTTGAATGGGAATCATTGTGGAAAACATATTCCTTGAATTATTGTCATTCACATCGACCTTTATTCAAGTTTATATACCGAGGTCTTGATATGATCTCTCTTGGAAAAAGTCAACCATCGGAAGATTTATCGAGGAAGACTTTTGAGTAACTGAATGGTATACCTTTCATTCGGATTCTTATTTGGAATATTTCTTCTTGCTTAAATAGTTATTTTATTAAAAGAGGAAATTTCTCTCTATTATGGATTTTGAAGTTAAATAATTAATTAGAATCATCATCATCTCATGAATGTACAGTGAGGTTATCATTTTAGAATACTATATTTAAATGAAGGAGATCGTTAAATTAGCTAAGGACTAATTTTCTGGAAAAAGAGAAGAAACAAACCCTTTGTTCCAAATGCAAATGTCCAATTTGGATGCCGAATCTGGAAAGGGGTTTCAGCGATTTCCTTAAATAGGGTCTTGTTTAATGAGGAGACCGAGTTTAAGGCCTTTGAGAACGGGTTTTAGCAAGACCGGAATGAGCCATAGAAATCCGGTAATGAGCATTCAAGCATCCGAACGAGTGTGTACCTACTGGCTTTTCTAGTATATTCTTTTCTATCTTAGAAATCCTCCTTTGCTTGAGCAATAAAACTGAATTTTAGAAGATCATTAGAATATATTCTCTTGACGGTGAAGAGTAATAATCTTATGTATTGTATAATTTGTATCTATATCCTCTGATTTCTAAGAGTGGAGAAATTAAATTAATAAAAATGAGAGAGATGATCAAATCTTATACTAAAGAATCTCCACTGACAATGAGATCCATTCCTGAAACGTTAAATCCTTTTCTTACAGTCTCTTTGAGCGCACTATAGTTTTATTTATGTATTTAGACCATATTTTCCCCATTTAAAGTTCAGCGCGTCGCACGATTATTTAAATTTTCTGAGGATTTTATGGGAGAGTATTCTTTTTAATAATTTAGTCAATATTGTATCATTACTGAATCTGAAACTCGTTCTTTTGTTAGTATTTTCCATAATTTTCTTTTATTATTGTTATTCATTAATAAGAATAATTAACTAACCTAACTCAACAGAACTTGTCATCTGAGGAACCTTTTGAAGTAACTGTGGTAGGTCCATTTGTTTCACATATCTTCTGTTGCTTCACCCAATTGAAAGTCTACTTACACTCTGCTGAAGAGGTTGCCTCATCTTGCGACATAAAACAATCGGTACCTGAGGAATGTAACAGCCTCGCTTCCGGGTCTCTTTATGATAGCTTTTTATCAAATGCCACTGATAGCGCCTGTTTGCTTTTGTGATGTAACTTCATCCAATTGTAACCTTGATGGCGAATCCCTCATCAATTAAGCTTCCTTACTGTGTGGTTTTATAATTTACCTATTCTTGGTTTTTTCAAAATATTTGTAACTTTGTCTAATTATGAGTGCTCTTTTTACATCTCCTGAGATCGTGCGCTAATGTTCGGTTTTTTCAGAACAAGAGATTCCACGTTGTCTCTAATTTTAAATATATATTTTAAAACTTAAAAATCTCAGAGAAATTTCACATTAATATGTCTTCGCATAATAGTACCCTTTAATTTAAACTTTTTTCATTTCATGAAATATTGCATCGTCTTTATATAATTTTATTTTGGTATGGAGTTTCAATTGGTATTAACATATTTAATTAATATGAAACAGTTATTCTTTTTCATATTATGAAATGGCTCACGTATAACTTTTGAACTGATACATTCGAAGCAGATACAAGAGGATGTAGTAGGAGCCGAACAAAAGTAGTTCTATTAAATGTAATTGTTTTATATAAGATTCGGTAGACATGTAATTTTGTTACTCTTATATTTTTATATATAAAGGTTGAGGTGAAATTAACATAGGTTTAACTCACAATCATCATTACTATCCTTTTGAATTCATATTTAATGATAATTACATATATTTGATCAACACCAAGATATAATAAAATGAAAGGCATAACCTGTTATGGAATTCACGCCCTTCGCTATTCAATAGTTTAGAGAGTTTAACTCTCTTGAAGCCGCGCATACGATTCGTCTTTACTGCCATATTATCGTTGAATTTCTTTGTAAAATTTGTGATTCGACATTTTATATCAAAATTACACATCTCATTTTTATCATAATGAATTTGTGCTGTTGTCCAGAGAAACATCCTTAACTCTTGATTGCCTTGGATATGAACTTCACTTAGAGAACTGCAATCAACGTTTATTCTCTTGACCCTCAGTTTCTCTCGTTACCGTTATGTAGCTGTTTTAAGTCAGTTTGCTACAGGTCAATTATTTCAAAACTAGTATCTATAAATTATGTTCAATTTTTACAGTTATTCTCAAATAAATGATTAAAAAATTTATTGTTTATCATTTACAAACTTTTTTCTTATAATTTTGCGCAACCTTCTTGTATTAACATTATTTTTTTAAGAAAGTGGATTGATTTGCGATTAAATAATTCTATTTGATCTAGAAAAGCTCAGTTTTTATTTTCTATTCTATTCATTCTATTCGTATCATACGAAATAAATTCAATCTCATTTATGATGTAGTTATATTTATAGCTAATGTAAGTCATGAATTTATGCGAATAATTTTTTATCAAATTTTGTCATTAATTTAAATGACGCAACGAATATGGAATTTTTCCGATCATTCACCAGCCATCGCTTCCTTTTTCGTTTTCAACCACACCTTCTTCCTATTACAAAATCCTCTCTTATGCGCTTCATTTTTGTCGGAAAAATATTGTTGTACTCTTTTCTTCATTTTCTTTCGTTTTTATATCCTCCATAACATTAGTTTTTCATTTTTCTTAAGCGAAAAAGTCACTTTTCATAGCTGCATAACGAGTCAATAACGAACCGTGCCTCGAGGCTCGCCGAAATTTTCAACAGAGAAAAGTTCTGGTTTCGTTTTTAGTGCGAGAGAAAGTCCCGTTTAATTCAACCGATTTCGTTGCGAAACTCTGGATAGAGAAAAAAAGAAGTTAGGCCTGAGGTAGTGCGTTTTATGCATTCGTTCTCCGAAGTGTCGGTGTAATATGCACGCGAGATGCACGGAGAGCAGTGAATACATTGCCTCGCTAAATTACTTCTAGAAGGATCACGCAATGGTCGCAATGGACTGTCTGCCGTGGCACCCAAATATTTCGAGAGTGAACCCGTTTCCAAATAAAGCTCCTTTTTTCAATGTCGAACGCCTCTATTTGGAACGTTTCGATGATCTAGATTTTCTCAGTGACGAAAGATGATGTTATGGTAGATTTTCTGCGAAGAAATTAATTTTCGTAGTGAATCGGAATTCGCCTCAGTTAAAGTTAGTTGATAGTTCGTTATTAATATAAAATTTTTTTTGAATTTACTAGTTCATTCACTATTTTTCCCTCCTCGAAAGTGTGTTTCTTGAGGGAAACCGTATTTAATAGTCATCTTTAACCTACTTCACTATTTCATGGGAAATGTGATTTTATAGAATACATTTTACTTTAGCGACCGTTGCAAACATTAACAGATGGGAGTCACGGTAGATCAGTATGAATCAATAACTTTATTATCCATTCCCCTAATTTTCTTTAAAATTCAAGGTGGGTTAATTCACAAGGCATCACCCAAAAAGAAGTTAAATTAACGCTTCATGGTCATTGGTCATCGTACCTGCTCGGCAAGTGGGGGACCTGGGTTCGAGATATTTAAGTAGCTAAAAGTCGCTGCTTCGTGAATAGGAAGAAATAAATAGGATATTTAAAGTACAAAATAGAGGGTATCTCTCTTAGTAAATATACTTTTTTATCGAATCGATTACTTTCTAGGGGTATCTTTATAGCAGTATATTTATTTTAAGGAAATAATTTCTTTCTAAATGCTGTACGATGTCTAAGAAATTCATTACCATCATTAATTCACACATTTGCTATTAAGTGTAGTTATTCGTATTGTTTTCACTCCAGTCCAACTGGATATAGTCCACTTTTGGACGTTAAAATTATTCGTTAGTTCTTTTTGAAGAGAGGATTCCTGTTCTAAGAAGAGGTGACTGAGAAAGACGATGGATCGCGGGAAGTGACTATTGGTCACGTTCCTGTGCCCCCCCCCCCTCTTCCGGGAGAGTCCACTGTAGAAGGTTGCTGTCTCGACACTTCTTCCACCGCTCACTTCCACACGTCCTCTTCTCTCGTTACATAATTTTCAGAAAACTTTCATAAAAAAGTGTCTCAATTGAACTGATCGATCCGAGTTTAAAGAGCGCTTTTTCTGTTGAATCCTAGCTCGTTAACTATCTCTTGGAACAACTTGATGAAGTCTAATGCTGTCTTGTTGCATTGGAGGCGCAACATTCATAGATTTCTTGTATCCAAACTCTTCAATGAAAATTTTTTAAAATATACTTTTACTCCATATACTTCTGTTGGTAATTTATCTTTTCAGAATGAAATGCTCAAATGTAGTCGAAAATTCTCGAACGATAGTGTTGGAAACAAATGTATCCTTTAACTCTTGTTCTCCTTTACTTATATCGGAAAAATCTTAAGTAGTGCCACTAGTAGCGACCCAGATTTTGGTAAATGGTTTAGCTCTCATAACAGCACACTTTTATTTGATGTCGTGTTCATAAAATTTTGGTACAAGTTATCTAAATCAATCTTATGGGAGATAAGACAATAACATTGTTAATATGTTAATGCTATCAAATTGCCAAAATACCTTCATAGGCATTTTGGGGTCGGCAGTTTCGTTGTGAAACAATTCTTTGAGGTAAAACTAAGGATTAGAAAATAAATATAAAATATGAAATAAATTTTAATTTCTCTACTACCATTTGTATTTATCCCCAAAATATATTCAATTCACCTGAAGACGATCCAACAGGTTGAGCATTGGTCTTGTACTAAATAACCTTATATGTAGAGATGTTTTTTACCTTCAATGTATGATATGTTTCATTTATCTTACTGCTAACTCTGTCTCTGAGTAACAGTATAAGCTCTTCGATTAGCTGTCATGTCGTAGTTTTAGTTACATTCTCTTGACGTGAGTTCTCGTCACATTGACCTAAGTTAAATTTACTTTTTTAAGCCATAATATGAGCCTCTTATTATTCAGCTCTTTTTTACTATGCTACACAATACATTTTGTTATACTTTAATCAATAATATAAAAATAAATTCTAATTTGTAAATCCTTTATTTTTACTATATTCCTATTATTATTAACGTGGGCTTTATTTTCTGTGTCAGTTGGGTCAGACTTGGGTCAATTTATTAATTTTTAACTTTCATTTTTATGCGGTGTAATTTGAGCTAAAATAATCTAAAGGAAGACCGTTTTTTTACGTGGTATGGATATCAGGTCCGTGCTGTTGGAATTAAATAGTGAATCCAACGCTTAAATGGTTTTTGAGCGATCTTAGTTTTCAATCTAACGTAATTTGTCAAATTGATGAGAGGGTTAATAAACTGTGACATTTAAAGAACAGATTTTGTCATTTTATATATTATATTTTAAAATAAATGGAGTAGATAGATTGATTTGAAAATAATGTTCTATTTTCGCTTTTCTTATCTATTTATCTAGCTATTGGCTACAAGTGCAATGGAAAGTAATGATGTTGATTATTTATCTTTAGAGGCATCCACGAGGAGCAATAATGTGTAATAGATAGAGACATATGCGCATTGCATAATTGAAATAAAAACTCGTTCAAAAGTTAGCATTCGAAATTAGAATGCTAGTAAAATATTCTAAGGTCTATCATTAATCTGGTATTACTTCGTGGAAAGGCATGATGAAATAAGAAATGGAATTGTGGAAATTAAAAGCGTTCAGTTTCTTAGTTGAACAGAGATATTCTTGTATTTAGTTTGCCTCTTTTGGTATATAGTTTGCCTCGAAAATTGTATATGTTTTCCTCGGCTTTAAGACAATGAAATCAAGTGATTATCTTGTCGGCAGATGATTGCGTTGTTTCCATATAACCTACGGCTAATTTTATCATATACAGTTTCTTTTTAGAAATTGTTTAATGAAATTAATTGGTTTCTGAAGCACTATCCCTTCTCTGAAGAGTTTTGCAGATCATTCATAAAATTTCTTATACTATTCCCATCAACGTTTTTCTCCAGTCAATGTTTGCAAAATGACAAATTATGTTGTATTATATTTGTTATTTTGCTGGCATAGTCTCTCTTGTAACTCTATTACTTTTCCACAATGCTGCAATCACCATCAGGCTAATTGTATAAGATTTTAGTGTTTCATTTTGATGTTTGAGGCAGTCGATGGGTACGATGATGAGAATTAATTAAATGCCCATTATTAAGTCGTGTTCATCATGATTATTTTATTTATTTATCAATCTCTAATTTACTCCTTCTGTATATAAGAAATTGTTTTCATCACTATCATCTCACAACAATACATACCTCATAAAAGTAATTTTTCATTCTTTTTCTCTTCTCAAACTTTTCATTTTATGAACCTCTTGCATGTCTTTCAAATTTAATATATGTTTTAATTCGAAAATACTTATCTCTCAGATACATTTTATTGACACGTGTTCCAAAGAAATTTTAAAAGGATTCTTATGTTAATTTTTCTGTTCTTTCTCATTTGCAATGTCTTGTATCTGCCGCCAGCTCTCATTTCATTTATTGTTTTTACGACTAAGATTAATGTAAGATGCCAGAGAAAATTATCGGTGGCGTTGAAAAAGATATTTACATTTATAGGTACACTCTTACTCTAATATATTACAGGGTATTTCCGCTTCTCATTATTTAGTAACAAGTGGTTTATCAACGTTTTAGACTTCCCATTTCTTTTCATTACTCTCTACCTCAAATTATACTTATGTACGTAACCACCTGGTGCAAATGCAATCTTTAATCGTGGAAATAGCATTTGCCAGTGCGTAAAGAAACTTTGTGACGCAAATTTTTCTGAAGGTTAAAGGAATTTCCGTAAAAAATAGCGGAATGGTGACGAATAAGTCGGTAATTTGAATAATTTATCGTTTATTGTTTCCATTAGAAATAATTACATTAAATAAACTGTAATTTTGTTAAATTAATCTTTAAATGCACGCAACAGAAGCTAAATAACAAATAGAATCGAGGGAGTGTTGAAATAAAAATTCTTCAGATGAATGAACATCGCATTTAAAATAGATTTTGAGGGTCGAATCTTTTGAGTATGAACTGAGGACAGTAAATTTAAGTATATATATATATATATATATATATATATATACATTCTTAAAGTAATATTTGAGAAATCTCTGAGTGAAGGTAGGTAGGGTCCCAAATGATTGGAAAATTGCGAACGTCACTCCAATATTTAAAAGTGGAGAAAAGGATGACCCATCGAATTATAGACCTATATCTCTAACGTCACTAAGCGGTAAGGTAATGGAGCATATAATCCTTAGTTCTTTAATGGGATTTCTTGAAACTTCAAAATTCATTTTTAGGAACGAACACGGTTTTCGTAAGACGCGATCTTGTGGGTCTCCGCTTGCATTATTGGTCCACGACATCTTAACATCTACCGAAAAGAAAAAGCAAGTGAATGCAATACTTTTAGATTTTCGAAAATCGTTTGACAAGGTCCATCATCACAAGTTGATGTACAAACTAAAAGTTGCTGGTATAAATGGCGAAGTAATAAACTGGATAGAAAACTTTCTCTCCGACAGAGAACAGCGAGTAGTTTAAGATGGGGTTAGTTCAAACCCCGTTAAAGTGACCTCGGGAGTACCACAGGGTAGCGTAATAGGGCCCTTCCTTTTTTTGTTTATATTAACGATATTGGTAGTCTCATTGATAGTAACGTTACATTATTTGCAGACGACACTGTCATATACAGAGAAATAGATAGTAGAGAGGACAGGTTAACCCTATCGAAAGATTTAGATAACATCATTAAATGGTGCGATGACTGGCAATTGGAGCTCAACATTGATAAATGCTCAGTAGTTAACTTTTTTAAAAGAAAATCCACTACCGGCGACTTTTTATATAGCATTAAAGGAAAAAAATATAATAATGGTGGAATCTGGGAATAAAAATTTAATAAATAAAATATCTGGGAATTACGCTGAAGAATAATTTAAATCGGAGTTCTCACATCCGTAACATATGTGGACGAGCACTAAGAAGAGCAAGTAAGAAGGTCGAAACAAAGAATTAAATTGCTAGATAAATTCAGAGAGAGCTCCTTTATATTAGACGTAGAAAGCATAATGCGTCCACCGTGTTATATAGGCCGATCTGATAATACGCGAAAGATCACGGAAATAGATGCGCGAACGGATCGTCTCAAAAATTCATTTTTTCCGCGAACTATACGCGAAAATGATCCCCTAGGGAGACTTTATGCATGCACCCCCTGCCAAACGCCGAAAGGCGGCTCGCAGGGTAAATATGCAGATGTAGATGTAGTATCTTAAAATTACCTATCTAATAATTTTAATATAAGCGGAGCATTTGATAAATACTTGACTCGATAAATAACCGATCGATTTGCCGAAAATGTGAGGAGAGATTTTATAGGGTAAGAAATTACAGATGGATTACATGTGAATTCTTGCTTATTTGCTCTTTATCCAACCCCTCGGTATCTTGTTTGGTAATGAGCCATAAATGCCATTGTCTCTCTTTTCTCTCCCAATTTGTTCTCCCTTTCGTCGACCTTTACTTAGAATGCGTCTTTCAACTTCCCAGTTTCGTGACATGACTCCAATGTCTCCGTTCCACCCGTGCATGAATCACTTGGACCCCGTGACTAGCCGTGATTCCCCAATGTTTCTCGTCGTCCAAATCCCTCTCCGCAAATTCCATTTACGTTGTCGATAACCCTTGGTTTCTCAGTTGCCATTAAAATCACGAATTGATCGAACGTTTTTGAGATTTTAAAATTTTGTTAGCTCTTATAGAAATAACCTATTTTTACGTGTATAATATATTAAACGTGATTTTATTATATTCTTATATTGTATTGTTATTATCATATACTATACTATACATTAATACCTACATTAGTACATAATCTATTGAAATAATATCTAAACATGTAGAATATTGTATATATTGAAAAGTTCTTCGATTCATGAATTTGTTTCCTTCGCGGTTACTTAATTATAAAATGGAGAATCATAAGAATTATAAAGAATGCATAGCAATTATTAAATAAACGCTTCTGAGTATATATTTTTTCATTAACCCCATTTTATCAGATCTATTCTTACTTTAACTCAAGTTATAGAATTCAGCCTGATCCTCTGGGGTCCCTTTTTCACACACACTTATATATTTATAACATGTGGGAAATTTCGCGATGATCAGTTAAGCATTTATGTTTACTTTACTTCTTTATTTTTTGCGAACTCAATGTTTTACAAATGCTTTCATTGCCATGAATTGATTGATTCTTATAACAATATAGGAATAATAAACTGACATCGTTGTGCACATGTTTCCACGGAGAGGAGTCATATGTAGTCCATCCATCAATCCTTCACGATGAGTCACTATAGTACGAATCACCGCGTGTGATGGCTTGATAAAAAAGTTTATTGTGAGAAAACAGCTAATATCGACCTCTGGTACCAGTGATGTCATAACAGCATTCTTCTGCTCAAGTTCGCGTGACTTCATTTGGCGAGAAATCGACCATCATTTCGAAATGTAGCGGTTTAACCTGGATAAGTTATCCTTATAGAATACGACGCAAGACCAGGAAACTATCTTTACTTTCGGAAGTTAGCCGAAAGATAAGCCCCATGCTGTCTATGTGATTTTATATCATGCCTGGCTCCAATTTTGCGAAACTTAATCTACAAAAATTATCATTTATTGAAATAGTCGAAATGTTATTCAATACGCTGGGAAATTAAAGTATATATTTGAAAATTCTCTGATGTCATCTACCGTGTACTTCTGCTCGTGAAAACAAGGGTTTTTAGCTTATTATTGAGTCGGCAGAATGCTACAAGGAAATTCTCTTGATTGATTGAAGTCTTGATTTCTATACAAGATTCAGTACGCTGCAGTTTTTAAATGCGAAGAATATTTAATGTTTGAGTTATCGTATCTATACATATAGACGCTTCGGGGGGATATCTATTATATATAGACGCTTCGGGGGGATATATATATATATATATAACATATATATATATATATATAGGATATTAATGTCAGGCCCAAACCGCTGGGGCCACGGAGCCGCCGATTTTTTTCCGTAATGGCCAACTAAATCTCACCTAGGAAAAATTGGGAAACCGACCCTACTTATCATGGGTTCGATTCTAGGAGGCCCCAAAAATTGATTTTCCCCATTAAGAATGCATTGGGCCGTTTTTCAAAGGATTTTAAAAATACTTCCCATTAAGCTAGAAGGATGAGATTTCATACAGTTATTGATTTTATATATATCTACGGAAAAATGCTAATTATTACCCGCAACCGGTCATGGGTTCGATGCCAGGAGGTGAAATATTTTTAAATTTCGAAAAATCGTAGCTCTCTTAATATGATACATAGATCATTTAAACTTTCAAAGCCTATAGATACGTATAAAATGTACTTTGAAAAAAATCAACTGTTGCCTATGTGTCACGGGTTCGATTCCAGAGCGTCCCGTTATCTCGATTTTCCCCGTTAAGAATGCATGGGTTCGTTTTTCGAATAATTTTTAAAACACTTCCTATTATGCTAGAAAGTTAAAATTTCGTGTGGCTATTGATACTATATATATCTACGGAAAAATGCCATTGATTACGTACAGCCGGTCATGGGTTCAATGCCAGGAGGTGAAAAAGTTCCAAACTTTGAAAAATCGTAGCTCTCTAAACTTGATACCTAGATCATTTAAACTTACAACACAAATAGATTTGTATATTTTGTACTCCTAAAAAAATCAGCAATTGCCTATGTATCACGTCTTCGATTCCACAGCGTCCCGTAAATTCGATTTTTCCCGTTTAAAATACATTGGCCATATTTCCGAAACCTTTTTATGACACTTCCCAACCGCGCAGAGGTTCAAAATTTCACACAGCCATTAAGGGGACAGTTCTTATATACAAGCTTTCCTAAGATTATCGTAAAAGGTCGTTGGTTCGATGCTAGGGGGCGTTAATTAATACTCCATGTGAAATACATAGAGAATTTAGGACTCATTTTAAAGTACTTCCTGAATGAATTTCCTTGTGCAATTCGGGGTGTTTATAAAGTCCACCGTACTAAAGCGAAAGATTACAGTAATTTTAGCAGGATGACGTGGTTCGACGCCGGGGCGGGATTTTAGCTGCCGAAAGAAATGCATCGGAAATCGTATTCTGTGCATTTTCAGCTGCTTTAATGCAATTTACTTAATGTTTAGGAACGTTTGAGCAGAGTAATCTTTCGAAAAATTTTATTATTCACTAAAGATAAATTATTGCATTGCTTGCTGTAAACAAGCGCACCTTTACTCGTATATATATATATATATAACATATATATAGGATATTAATGTCAGGCCCAAACCGCTTCGGCCACGGAGCCGCTGATTTTTTTACGTAATGGCCCACTAAATCTCACTTAGGAAAAATTGGGAAATCCACCCTACCTATCATGGGTTCGATTCTAGGAGGCCCCAAAAATCGACTTTCCCCCGTAAGAATGCATGGGGCCGTTTTTCAAACAATTTAAAAAAATACTTTCCATTAAGATAGAACAATGAAATTTCATATGGCTATTGCAATTATATATATCTACTTAAAAATGCTATTTTTTTTGCGCAAGCGGTCATGGGTTCGATGCCAGGAGGTGAAATATTTTCAGATTTTGAAAAATCGTAGCTCTCATAATATGATACATAGAGCATTCAAATTTTTTACACTTATAGGTACGTATATTATATACTTTGAAACAAATCAATAGTTGCCTACGTGTCACGGGTTCGATTCCAGAGCGTCCCGTAATCTCGATTTTCCCCGTTAGGAATGCATGGGGCCGTTTTTCAAATAATTTTAAAAATACTTCCCATTAAGTTAAAAAAATAAGATTTCATGTAGCTATTGCCAATATATATGTCTACGGAAAAATGTAGTATTTTACGTACAATCGGTCCTGGGTTCGTTGCCAGCAGATGAAATATTTTCAGATTTTGAAAAATCGTAGCTCCCTTAATATCGTACATAGATTATTCAATCCTTTTACAAATATAGATACATACAAAATGTAATTAGAAAAAAATCAGCACTTGCCTATGTATCACGGGTTCGATTCCAGAGCGTCCCGAAATCTCGATTTTTCCCGTTTAAAATACATTGGCAATATTTCCGAAAGCTTTTTATGACACTTTCCAACCGCGCAGAGGTTCAAAATTTCACACAGCCATTAAGGGGACCATTCTCATATAAAAGCTTTCCTAAGACTATCGTAAAACGTCGTTGGTTCGATGCTAGGGGGCGTTAACTATATCTCCATTTGAAATGTATAGGGAATTTAGGACACATTTTGAGGTACTTCCTGAGTGAATTTCCTTTTGAAATTCGGGGTGTTCATAAAGTCAATCATACTTAATCGAAAAATTATAGTGATTTTGGCACGATGACCTTGGTTCGACGCCGGGGCGGGAATAATGATGCCGAAAGAAATGCATGGGAAATCGAATTCGGTGCATTTTCAGCTGCGTCAAGGTCCTCTACTTTATGTTTAAAATTTTATTTTTTAATAAAGGTAAATTATTGCATTGCTTGCTGTCAGCAAGCACACCTTAACTCGTATTGGAATAAACATACATTATTTACGATGAATTTCACATACTGTATGTCTGTGATTCATTTCTACGTTTGAGTCTTATGAGTACTTGTATCCACTTATAATCTTTCTTATTCTAAAATTTGTCAAGTGTCATAAATACTCAACTATCATTCTCAAATTTTATGATATTTTCTTGACTGAAATTCAAATAATTTTATGCCCGAGAGACTTGGCCGAAAATGTTGCTTTCTCTCTAGTTAATATATTTGCTGTATTTTATGCATATTTTTAACTATAAAAATATTTAACATATAAAGCTTTTTTCTTGAAGCATTTGTGAGGGTAGTATAAAATTTTGAATTCCTTCATAGTAGTAATGGTATTTACAGAAATATCGATTAAAAACATTATCACTTTGAATGTACATTAATTCTTCTTCAAAAACATTTAATGTTTGAAAAAAATATGTGCTTAAAACAACTAAAATTTCAAATTTAAAATGGTGAAATTCGAGTTTCATTAACAATAATTCTGACGGTTAATATTATTGAAGACGAATGAATTTCTTCGAAAATACTTTAGGGTTGGGATTTAAAACACAAAGTTACTTTCCGAATTTGGCCATATGCATTTTGGCCGTCTGATTGATTATATTTTGATCAAGGATATCGTCTGTGTGGAAATCAGCAAAAGAATGTTTTGGCTTTGGTTAGACTGTTCCCCAAGGGCACGAGCGTTTGTCCAAATAAAGGAGTGAGCACAGTAATGTATGGAAAAGGCATAAATGTCATCAGCCGCCTAGAGATTGTCTCGTAGCAAGTTCCTAAGGTGCGAATACTTGTATGCATATTTCACTCTAAATATTTAATTAACTGTATCTCAATCATGTTAAAATACCTATCGCATTTATTATTCAAAATTATACGGATGTTTAACGAATATTATAAAACAATCTCTCTTCAAAGACATTTCATTATTTTAATGGGAATCGTGAGGATTACATAGTGCGTAAGATTTCTGTGGTGCATAATAACCTTGAATTACCGTTACTTTCCAAGCTTCTATAGTTGAAAAATGTATTATGAATATTCTTGAAAATAAAGAAACTTGACGAATGTGACTGACGATAATATTGAAAAACCGTTTCCGAAGAAATCTAAACCATTCCCATATTGGATTTTCGACTATTGTCTCGGTACTGTATGATTGGTAGAATTGTAGTTTGGTTCGATAAACACGATCTGGGGACAATGTAAATTTTACAGAGATTCTCTACGTGGCCATTATATTCCTGTTTGATTCCCCCGAAGTGCATGATTTTATCTTTTCATTGGGTTAAGGTTCATTGATTAAGATTGAAATGTAGAATTTTATTCCCTGCATTCCCCATGTTAATTCTTTGAGCTTCTTTTTCATAGGTGCGATTGGAATGTAGACTATTAATCATTCTTTTCCTAATTAATTTTCCATAGAAAAATCGAGCAACTTGAATGGTTCGATTTACGGCATATTTTCACTTTTTGCGCTGCGAACTTCTTGTTTGGTACGAAGTGTTTATTCCCATAAGAGTGCGAGTCCTTCCGCAGATGAAGCTAAAATAAATTCAAGGTCTGAATAGAATATTTACGTCCTTGAGCTTTCGTCGAATTTTGAATGTTCCTGTGTTTGGATTCACTCGCGGAAGCCCATCACATTCGATCCTCAAATAATACGAACCAAAAACCTTCCCGTTATTTTTGTTTGATTCAATCTATATTTTGCTGGAACCATTTTTCCTAACGGATTATCTATCAATAGTAAAAAAATTTCATTGAATATTGTTCAGGTGAAATGTTTGGGGTAGCGTTCGTGATCGGTCTTTTGGTGTTCCTAAGTAATTTTTCACTAGGCCTTGAGAATCGTACAAGGTCTGAGAATTCCTTCCGTCAGTCTTATTTAAGATACATTTTTGGAAAAGGCGTGATGAGTAATTCCTTATCTCAGATGAGATATGTATATGCTATATCCCATAGTGTAAATCATAGTTCAGAAAATAAACCATAGTTCAATTTTGTGTTAAAAGGAAGGTCTCTAAAGTTATGTTTTCGATCGATAGTTAATTTTCAAAATCAGTATTTATAGCAAATAACTAGAGATGATAGACCCATAGTATAAAGATTCTTACATTATAGGAATAGCTGAAATCATCGTTATTTCTCAATGACAGCCACGCGCGAAGAATGCATTTTCTTTTAGTAATAATATCACCTTTGAAATATCGTGAGGAAATCACGGCTCAGGTTTCAGCGTGAATTGCACGTGGAGACCAAGTGCAAGAATATTCTTGAAATTTTATTTATTTCACTTTCTGCTTAGCAAGTGAAGGCAAAGCCGTCAACAAATGCTTGCCATGTTTGCTATGTACGCATCGTTCGTGTGAAGTGCTTGAGTCGATCCTTTGGTAGTTCTCACATTTACCGTCATTGCATTGGCAGCACACACTATACTTTCTTTAAATTGTATGGCGCTAATGTGCTACGCCGTCTTTAATCTGATCCTTCTTAAATGCCTTTCGAAGCTATTTTTATTATCTGTATGCATTCTCGTTTTGATTGTAAAACACTCTTTGTTGAACATTCATCTAAAATGAAATTACTCTTAGAAGTAGAACTGAGCATAACTATATTTTATCAATCTTAAGTTTCACTTGATGATCACTGTAGTCAGAAATGTTCTCTCAACTTGCCAGCATAAGATCATCGAACTAGTTATTGATCATCATGATAGATTTAATAAACGAGAAGCATTTAAATTTTAATAATTCTAATAATAATTTAATCTTTCTTCTCGTAATATTTAAGGAAAATTAGATGAATAGTATTTTGAATTTTTTTAGTGTTGTCAGAAACAAAAGAAAATAATGAAATAAAATTTTTATTTTTATTACATCCTTCCATTATAAATACAAGTCGTAATGTCAGTATAAATGATTGGACGCTGAAAACTATTTAAAATGTAATTAAAATCTGGTAAATTAATATAATACCAATATTGCTATGATTGAATAATCTTTAGCGTTATAAATATTTGAAATAATTTTAATAAAACAAAAATATAAATTTAAATTTTGAAGAAGAAATAGTAACATCTTTCAAGGAGCAAATATGAGAACCTTTTGCTGCAGATTCGGAACTCTGCAGCATAAATGTATTTCGATAGGTATAAAATTTCGCTATTAAGTAAATTTTGCATTTAAAATTTGATCTGTGCAAACCATGACTATTATTCTGTCGTTTGAACATTAAATTTTTCGCGTGTATTTTTTATCGAATTTAACTACAGAAGAGAATGTTCCAGCTAAAATGTTTAAAAATTATAATTTTTATTTTAACAGCGGATACTTTATTTCCGATAAATAAATATATTTACGTTTACTTTCAAGTTCAACGATGGAGTCTTGCTCCATAACGAAGTGAACGTTCCAGTTTACTTTCTGATATCCATCCTCGATTCACATTACGTAAGAGATCGGATATTTGCTCAGCTAATCTTGTTTTTTACCTTGTGGCTCGAGAAAGATTTTTCAAAATGTAATTTTCCTTATCTTGAATTGTTAAATCAACGATAAGTAACAATAAATTTTCATTTGAGTTTATCTCAATTATTATCAAAGAATATTTTATTTGCTAACCAGATTTTGTCGGCTGGATTACTCAAAATATAGATTGTATAGTTAAAATTCTCTGATAATTTGAATGAGAAACAAGAGGGTATGTGATAGTACTTCGTTGTGTGTGGAATTTTAAAACTGAAGTACCGAACTTAGATTTTACTTTTGAAACTAGGTTTCCTAGTATTTTTGCTTTGGAGATTTTACTTCCGGATGAAGATGAGCTATCGTGAAGAAGACTGATAAGACTCGTGTAACTTTAACGTTTCTTTCGTTGTGGTTTATTCGTAGTTACCTGGTAATGTATCTCCTTTTTGATTTTACTGTAATATGTTATTGAAATTTTTTCACATTTTGACTTTACTTATGAATTTTCTTGTACAAATTTTAGAAAGATATGGTTCGTATACATCCAGTGTTGTTGAAGTAAGTTATTTTAGGAGTTTTTACATTTGAAATACGTTTATCTCTAGTTTAAATTCCGTTTTATTAAAGGAACAGAATCAGCGCCATTACGGTAATACTTATAAGGTTTATGTGGAAGTAAAATTTTATGATTATTACATAAAGAACAATTGAATCCCAAGAAAGGGGAATTACTAATGGATTATTAACAGATATTTTTGTAATCAAATCCACTCTTTCTTTTCTCCTCTCCCTTGAGACTTCCTTGAAAAACCCATTGCGCTCATTTGTGGCTATTTTCCACGTATCTTCTACGGTGACGTAGCTCCTACCAGTTCCCACAGCAGTTTCTTTTAATTGTAATTACTTAATGAGCCTAATTTGACCTTTTGCGTTTTTATTTCTTAATTCCTGTGGTTAACTATGTCGCAACTTCTCTTTAAATGCGTTCATAAAAATGAAGGATAAAATAATGATTGAACTTTGATTTATACGGAAATGACTTCCGCCTTATTACTAAATAAATTTTCAAGCTATATTTATCAACAATACAAATTGATTTCAGATTGCAAATTTCACTCTTTCATGCATGAGGTTCATTTTAATTCTTAAACTTGTCGTTTGTTAGAAATATTATTCATTCAAACAACAATATGTAGACTGAGCTTTATAATTGTCGGTGCGATGAGAAGCGATCAAAACAGTATAGCGAATGCTATTTATCAAGTTTTTTTTCTTAATTTAAGGATAAGATAGGTTATTCATGTATTTAGAGTAACTGGTATCTTATTGTGATGAAATCTTGTTGTATCCATGCAAAGTGTATATAATTGTAAAAAATAACGATTGTATCTCAATTCCGATTGTATTTTATTCCGGTGTGTTAGAAGCGATGTATCTATTAACGGAAATGGAGGCACGTTATTTATTTCAATATTAGTGTTGAAGCTGAATACAAAGAAATCAAGATGAAAAAGTTTCATTAGGGGTTCCTCTGAGAGCTCCTATCTTCTTGATACCCTTAAGGAAGATATTTTTTCTACTCTTGAGTTAAATCTAAAGCATCGTATGATGAGTCAGTCTAGGGGTTCATCTCGCTTTCTTAGGTTAACTTTAAATTACTTTCTAGTGTAATTTATCAAAGGGTTAAAGAAAAATAACCTGTACGAAATTAATTTTGGAGATACTAAAGTTGATTCGGTAAATTTTCTTGAAATTAACTATACAAATAACATGAGCAATAACTGTATCATTTCAGATCTCAGAATAGCTTCTAAAGAGTTTTGCTTTGTGTGTGTTACCTCGTAAGTAGTTCGAGAGTTTACTTTTTCTCTTTAGTTAGGACTTATCTAGAATATAATACCAGTATCTGCAATGTTAGTTCACCCTGGGATTCGAAAATGATCAGCTGCGGAGGATGCACTCTTTTTTATATGATTCTATAATATGGATTATTCTGAACTATGCATTTTTCAGACCCAGTTTGTAAACTTCTGCAATACTTATAAATACGGAGGGCATAATAAATTTTACGCTTTCATGCAATTTCATGCATTTATTCTAAAGATCTGTAAGTTAGAATGAAATAAGAGCAATAGATAACTATAAATTTTTTCTTTAGTTCAAGTATTTATCCATTTATAGAAAGGTAAGTTATAAGAGTATAGCAAGAAATATCATAAAGCTGAAGGGGATAGTGGCAGTGTGGTAACTAGGAGGGTATTTCTATTGGTACCTAAGATAAGGTAAAAGAAATTATGAAAGCCATCATCAAACTAATGCTCTACGAAATCACATGTAAATTTGCGGATCGTATGATTTTCTAACAACTGTCTCCTCAAATCGAGCAATTTCGAAACTCAGATGTTGGATACACATAAAACATGTCTGCTCTTTAAATTAGTGCTAATTTTCATCCTGGTGTTATTTTAATGGGTGCATTTATTACATTTCTCAGTATTTCTGTGACTCTTGGATGTTAGGGTAGGTTGTGCTAAGATGCAAATGTGACGAAATATAGGCGTGTGGTTGAACCTTCAAATGTTGCGTAAAATATAAAATAGAGGGATGTTATTTGGCGTTTAAGTTATCATATCTCTGACTTCTCAGAATTCTATGAATTAAACGTTTATCGAGTAGAAATTGTGAAATCGTAGAAAAATTAGATTCGTTCCCAATTTGATTTACCTAATTTGTAAAATCAATAATTTGTATCTTAGTCATAGTAAAGTGTTTAGTTAGAAAATACTATAAAATAACTATTACCATTCATATAGAATCCCAGTTGATTTATTACTTACATAGGTATTTCACCAACTATAGTTAATAAAGGAAATTAGAATCAGTTGTGAATTTCCTTATGGGATGGGTAAATCAAAAAGTTCTTGAGATTGAAATGGTCTCAAGCGGCATAATTTAGGTGGATAATTCATATAATCATCAAGAATCGTTCATATGAAAACTAAGAAATCCTCCACTTCCTGCGATGGTATATGTATAGTTTAGTATTATTTTGACCATCGATTTGAATTCCAAGTGCTTCTTTATATTTTAATTGTCCATATACGCGATAGTTTCCTTACCGTAAGGAAATCGAATGTCAATATTTTATTTGATGATAAATTGAGCGATTTCTCGCTTTATCTCGATTATTCTTGTTACTTTGTGTTTAGTCCGTGACATGTCTGCGTCTGTTGATGTTGCCAAAACTGGTGTTTTTTGTATTGAATGGTTACAAAAAAGGGGGGACGAAATCGATCAAAATGCAGACAATGGGCGGGCCATAATTCCGTTTGCGGTTCACAATCTGTTTTTTATGGACCCCCGTTGAAAGATGATTCGTCATCATGATCCATCTATTTTTCCCTACAGAATCCCATGGTATTCATCAATACTATAAAGGAGTATTGTTATTCAAATCCTTTTTCTTTTAAAGGTGTGGGTCTTTGTACACCTAGCCCACGCTGGATCGAGCTCCTTATGTATGATCGAATTACTGTTTCGAAATTAAGTTCCCTTAATCAATATTCAGTTTCGAAAATAATTAATTATCTCTCGTCCTACGCTTACAAATATTTAACCTCTGTAATCGCAGTGTTGTCGCAGATCCGGTTTAAATTTTCAATTAGCATGGGCGTGTAGAGTACTCTTGATGCAATAATTTGTGAGACTGAGTGCGTCTTAGGAATATACTACGCATTTTCATTCCAATTTTTGATTTTCTCTATTTTATTTTAATATTCAGGGTTCTCTTTGTGCAGAAATTTAATGTATTTTAATATATTTTAAGAGATCCTAGTTCCGGCGAAATGAAAATTTTAGTTTCAGTTTTATATTCGAACAATGCTCATATTCATGCACTGATCGAGGAAGTTTATAATTTAAACAGTGTTCAATTTTATTAACTATTTAGTTGACATAACAAGAGTAAATCGATCAGGGTTTGCTAACTATACTTATACATTTAAATAGATTGATGTCCTTCCGAAAGTTATTGAAATTATATATTTTTCAACAATTCATGAATATCTAAAATATAAATTCGTATGGGAATGGTATTACTACAAAATCTGTGTAAAAATTAATAGAACAAAATTTAACATAGCAACAGCCAGTAAATTATTCCTCGAACAATTTGCTGATCAAATTGTTTGCTGATCTAACTTCTCATCACCTTTACAATCCTAAGTAGTTAGGTAATAATTGTTAATTGAACGTTGAAGATTTACAGAATAATTGAGTTCCATATTAGATTCGGGTCTCAAGTAATTTATTTCGTATGAATTACATTCCTAGGATTCCGTCTTCAATTTGTTCATCGGTATATTTATTCATCCAAACAAAAATTGATCTTTCCAGTCTTTTTTAACGTTTTCACTACGACGATCGAAATAACTCAATTCCTATTTCTGAGATTTTCTCTGATTTTCTTTCTCCTAGTATGTTTTTATAACTACAAACACCAATATTATTATTGACTAAAAGTACTTCAAAATTTTCCCCAATAGGTAGTCTTAAATTTCTTTAACACAGCGTAGCATTTCTTACTTCTCTTTCGTAGATGCTTTTGATTTTGTCATTTATCCGTAATTTCTTGGTTAATGTTCAAGACATGGAAAGCAGCAGATGTGATACTGCAAATTGAGGATTAGCAATGAAAGTTGTGCAAATGTTGAAGGATGTAATAGGAGGATGAAGTGGAGTCTAACAGCTGGTCATCGTTTAGTAGTTAATTCCTATAATCTTGCGTCTCTCAATAGTATATACTTGATATTTGCCCTTTTTCTTTGAATTATATCTTTCCCTGTTCAGTTAATATATTTTGTTACATTTCTAACTCTTGAGCTAACCACAATCAAGTTGAATCAGACAAATGTCATATTTTCACTCCATTTATTAGAATAGAATATTTCCAACTTAGCTGTTTATTATCTTTGTATGCATTTGTTCACTAAATTCTATCGCGGATGGCCACACTTCGCGGAACGACATACTAAATAGGAAAAATAAGTACTTTGTATTTTTCTATTCATTTGTTCACTCTTCTTAATTTCATTATTTGTTAGCGCTTTTGTTTGAGGTTTTCATCTGCATTGTAGATTTTGCTCATTTGTATTCCTCTCTTCATTTAAAGATACGGAATCGTATATTATACGGAATATACGGTTTTCGATCATTCATAACCTGGTCTTACTTATTTTTAATTGCTTAGTTTTAGTAAACCCTTTATTGAGATATAAATGGGATCTGGAGCAGTTGGTTAAAGAAAGATTGTTGCCTTCTATAGTCAAGAATACAATCATGAAAATTCATTATTAGACTAATCCTTTCTTTTCAACGTTGATATTATCCATTTTAACTTCGAAAATTCCATATTCTTACATTTGTTACTTATTTGCATAAAATATATTTTCAATGTTGTATGTCTCTCTGCCAAATTCTCCTCTTGACATACGGTGTAAAAGCCGTCAGCGATTAATAAATAGCACGTTTAATGTTTCCATCTCCATAATCGCTCGAAATACTTCCGCTTTCGCAATGACTTACCTGTCTTACAGTTTCTGTGGAATTCCCTGGTGCAGCAATCTAAATGCGATATATTTCACCTTAGCGTTTGCATGTTAAACATGTTTAATGTATGATCACCAACTAAGAAGTTTATCTCCGTAAAATTCATTCTTAACATCAGTAAGATCGATGGATATCTCCAATTTCACGCGGATTACCTTATAATTTGTCGAAGGGGGTGATTAAATTCTTCAATTCGCGTTTTAGGTTTTGACAATGAAAAATAAGTTGGAAAAAGGTACTTGTACAAACTTTAAAGTATGTTTTAAAATGACGAAACATATATTTCTCACCCCGAATACAAAAGACCTTCAAAATTTCGGGTTTTCCCCGTTTGCTCTTTCGAAGGCTCGAGTTCTGAATTCCAAATTTACTATTATATCATTATTCACGTTCGTGAGCTTCTGCGGAGATTCACGGACGTGATAGGAACAAATGAACTCATGCCGTGTATAATTATTTACAATTCACCGTATTTTCCCGTTCATTTCCATTTACCTTTCACTTATTTTTCATGGAGGTATTCCGGCTTTTGATGTATCTCAATAAAATAATTTGCAAACTCCTCGTTTTAGAAAAATTATCCGTAAGAAATTACTAAAATCCGTTTGAAAAGAGTAATATATACATTTTTTACTTCTTCTTGTGGTTATTTTTTATATAGTTATAATTTACTCCACTTAATCTCGTTATTTTAATTTTTTTAGCTCAACCACTTCTAAAAACAATGTCTTAGAATTAAACGAAGTCAAATCTTTTGTGCAATACTATGAGTGAAATGAAATGTTGAGTGAAAATATAACGTTCATACTGAGGGAAGACGTTTGAGAGTTCAAAATCGTATATTTTTTGTCTGCTTGAAGTATGATTTCTAAAAGGTGAATTTTTCTGTTTTCCGCACATATTCGACGCAATTTTTGTGTTCTATCGATCGAATTAGGAGATCGATGAATAATTAGGAGTTTAAAATGTCTGCAGTATTTGTCTAAACAATGAAGGAAATCGGTATATAGCATAAAGGATAGATTAAATCTCAGCACATTTGAAATCGAATGCCAACTTTTAATATTAAGAATCCAAATGTTTCCTTTTAAATTATGCCAGAATATCAGCTTTATTTAGAAAAATATTATTTAATAATTTTCTTTTGTTAATGTTCAATAATTTCATATTTTAGTATTCTTGGTTTAAGTATTAGCTTATTTCTTATTAGATGTTATTTTTGAAATATCTTAATTGTCCTTTTAATTTAGAAAACATTTAAGTACTGAGAGGTATCGTTAAGTTTATCATCAGCTTATATATTTAATCATATTCATCAAATATACCTATACCTTTATTTTAAGTAAAATGACATTCGTCATGGATTTATAATATTCTGTGGAGTTTAATAGATCTGAATGAAGTGTCATGATGGTTATTGGCAGGAAATGTACTATTTACGCAGTATCGAAATAATATTATATTCGAATTATTAAATACTTGCATGGAGTTTTCTTAAAATTATTCATGTTAAGGGCAAATATCATATGCTATAAATGCAAAAAAATATTATTTTATGGCTGCAAATCAAATCCATTATTAAACTTTTGCTTTACGAATATCAAGTACCTGGATTACTTCATCTTTTTTCTGTGTTGAATAGCATTATGCTTTAGCCATGCGCTAAACAGTGTAATTCTCTTCACCTTTGCTCTGCGTGTTACTCAATTCCCTCGTCATCGGCAATTGAAATCACTTGCCATAAAATCTATTTGAATTATTAGCCATTCCAAGGTTCTCAGAAGTTATTAAATATTCCAAGAATAAATGCCATGTCGTCGTGTATTGAAATACAGTTTTTACTTTTTCAATTCTGATCACCTGTAACTTTTTTGATAGATTTTCCTTTCTTTTAACCTTCGTTTCTTTCTTTTCTTTCCTCATCACGTTTATAGTGGAAACGAGATTTCAAATTGCTTTTTAAACTCTAAGCTGATCGTTGTTCAAGTACTTCAATTATTTATCATCTGTAGGTCACGGGCTTCAAAAACGCATTTACAACAATTATGTAATGAAGTAAGGTTCCAGTCATTCTATATAGAATTGTGTTATTTATGAAAAAAGCTTCTCCGTTACTTAAATAATTCTTTGATTTTGATATTTTATGAAAAGATCTTTGAATATTTACGGAAAAGACACTTTTAGTTCTTTTGGTTCGATTTAATGTCATATGTTAATCTATTGATATTTATATCTTGGTTTGGAATTTACTTAAATTGCTATTTGCTTTGAACATTCTTGTACGAAAACCTGCTTATGAAATGGTAAGTGCAATAAATTAGCTTCAATTAATGAAGAAATACTTCTTTCTCTCGCTGTGATACTTTACATGCTAATGTTTTTCTCATTTTTGCGCTGTAAATATTTTCGCTCTGAATGAATGCGGAAGGTATCGATGTACGAGTATCAGTATATTTATGCTCCGTCTAAAAAACACAAACGAGAAAATTACCATGTGAACCAATACCTCTTATTCAATTGAGCTTTATCTGCAGGAATGTAAGTTGGCAATTTATTTAGATGACCGTGAATGATTCGAATTGATGCCTATCTTCGATTAAATACTCATAAGAAAATAGCGAATGAATTGTAAATAACGATATATTTTTATTGAGAAATAAGAAATAGCTGTATGTGCGTCACACTCTTCAATCACAGTAATTATCCTTGTACTAGTGTAATATTAACTCCATGATGCAGTGTTTCTTATTTCCTCTGTTTAACAATTTCGCATCTGTCTCGATATTCAATGATCGAGGTAATTTTCTTTTCCCAATAGAGTTGTCGAGTGAATGTTTTGCTCAATCTGTCGGAAATATGAATGCCTTAACAGCAAATCACTGTTTTTTATTTCCCTTCGCTTGTGATACAATAGAATTCGCCTATATGCCGTAATTTTATCTCCTACAGGCTTCTAAACGTTTCTGAAGCCATTTTGGGTTGAAATATATTTTTTTGGGAAATTTTAGTTGTATCTTAATTTAAATGCTATCATTATGTATTCACTGGTCCTCCAATTCAACGGTCCTTTTGCATGTTTTGATTGTCTTAAATCTTATATTGTTCAAATCGAATGTGTATCATTTCAAAATACATACCAATTTGCTTATTTAACAGATAATTAATTGAAACATATATTCTCTTTCCAGGTAAGTTGGAGAATTTTATACTTTGGAATCTTATTTTGACTGTGATATCCACCGTCATAAAAATGTAAGTTCATCCTTTATTTAAGTAAGTTATAATAATATTTATTATTTTATAAAATAAAAATGATTCGCTTTATTCTACATCGTAACATTAGCATTCTAGTATTATGCATTGAATGAATGTAGAGAATAGAAATGTTAACGTATTCGTTATTTTTTTATGGATAATTAGACCATACTTACAATTCTATAGTTTTCATTTTTTCATCTCTGATTATGGTTAAACAGCTTCTTTTAACTTGATTTAATTAAGCATGCATTTGTCACTTGCATTGCTTCTAAGTCTCTTCTAAATTTTATGCGCTTATCGTATGCCACATTTTTATCAAACATTCTCCAGAGAGAATAATCATAATGGCAAAATCTGTGGATTATCCTTTTGGGATTTTAGCATGGAAACGTGGATTTGTAGGGTCCTTTCCTTCTTCCGTTCATAACTCCCAACGAAATGCCGGCAGCTTAAATTCTACTTCTGGGTTATTTTCTCTCTTCGAAGCAGCTTCATAAAACCACACTTTTCGTGTATGAGGAAGACTGATTCTTTCCTCTCATCTCACTCAATTCACTTCTATCCCTCGCCTAATGGCGACTTTCAGGGTAATTAACCGGAATTATGTGTCGATTATGGGATATAGTTTACTCAGATTATTTTCTTTGAATTTTCAGCATACTTACGCATTAAGTCTTTTAATATTGCTTTTTTTCTCGATCTTTTTTTCGCGGGACTGAATCCTCTTATTCTTTTTAAAGAAATTTCCCTTGTTGGTGACAACTGCAACAACTTCCATTCCAAGTAAAAACTATCTTGTGAAACCACAAACATCATGTTTATCATAAAATACCTTTTCATGAACTCAATTACTGGCAGCGTGAAAAGTATGGAGGTCAATGCAAGTATTCGGGATGAAAATTGATAAATCAGGTATTTTCTTTATTTTCAATCAAAAATTTATTTCTATTGTATTCGTCTTGTAGAAATTAATTGGGAAAGGAAAAATTAATCCTTGACATGTATGCTTCACAGTTATGGCATCAGTAAATGTAAATTAACGCTTCATTAGTGGAAGTATATTGTATACTAAATCTCTGCATGGGTAATATGAGGCTATTAATTTGAAATCTTAGAGATGATGACTATTGTTAATTTTATATCGGTAAAAAAACTCATTAAAATTATTTGTGATTTAATCGCGATTTGTTATTTGTTAAAATACTGAGATAATGCCCTTAGATCATCTTTATAAATACAATTTTATGTACATGTTGACATGTTGAGAATTAATATATATATAATATTATATATATATATTATATATATTATATATATATATATATATATATTATATAATATAATTAATATATATATATATATATATATATATATATATATATATATATATATATATATTTATTCTTAACGCTTCAATCGGAGATTTTGTTAATAAACGTTTGTTTAGTTAACTGTCTCCATTATTTCTCTGCTCCAATTCTGTGGCCATCAATTGGTTCCTTTAAAAACATACCTCAAGTTCTATTTCGTCCATTTTTCCCTCATATATCTCTGGTTTTACACTTTTTTTCAGCAGCCCCAAACTCGTAGGTCTCTGTGCTGGGATTAATTGGTGTCCTCATCTTTATCGTCTCTTCTCTCGCAAATTGAGTTTCCTCTGCTTTATTGAGGTCCTAAGGTTAGATTGGCAGCTTCGCGATAAACAGCCTTTGACCTTTACTGAAATCAGATATCATCTTTCGATATGAATTCCAATGCGAAATTTTTTAAAGTTAAGTCTCCGTGCTTTTTTTCGATACTTCTAAAACTCGGTAAGCTTCATTTCACTGGCTCATTTAATAATCACAATAAGATAAAATTAGAGGAAAAAAATCCAAAAGTTACATTTAGATCGCTAATTTTCTTCAATTGAATTGGGCTGGAAAGAATGTATTAGAAAACTTTCGAAATGTTTTATTTTATCGTCCTTAATTTTGAAAATCGCTCTTTGTATTTATAACAACAGTAATAAAAATAAAGTGTTCGATTAATTTTAACCTTCCATACGTTACTACCTTCATTTATGGTTGTTGCGTTATTATCCGTCATTGTCTATTAATTGGAGATATTTGAATTCATATGAGCGTCAATACATTGATACGGAAAATTATAGCGTATAAAGTGCGTCATCGTAACCTAAATGCCGCGAAATATTACCTTGGGATGAATTGCTTTTCTTGCAATATGCCGCGAACCCGGATAGAACCTTCAGCGTTTAGAAAGAAAGTAATGTATCTCCTTACCTCCAGATGATGCTCTAAAAATTTTTTTCTCTTACATCAGTTTTTTATGCACGATTTTACATCATAACTACAACCGTTAATTATTTTAGCGCCTGAAGATGTATAATTCCCCTCCTATTATCATTCTGCAGAAGTTTAGTTTTTATTTCGATTCAGATTAAACATATTTTAATAAACTGGGATCCCTTATAAATTTTTTTCTATCTTAGTTTGTAGAAGTTTTATTGAAATTTTTTCTTAGTTTTTCATGTGGTTATGATTGCATTTAGTATTTAGTTTAATTATGATATAAAAATAATAATCATTGAAAACACGTATTCCTTTTAGTATGTGATTTGACAAAAAAACAATGTTTTATTTCACTCTTCTACCAAACACATTATCTGCGGTATTCGCATACAAGTGTGCAAATTAGGAATGTAATTGTTTTGTTGTATTAGAACTAATGTAAATATAAATAAAAAACTTAAGATAATCTCGTATTGAAGCTGAAAATAATATTCATTGATATATCAACAATCAAGAAGTGTGTTAGACATCCATATTGGAAGTATGGAGGTAATGGAAAACAATAAATTCTAATTGGACGTTAGAATTTCCTAACATCCGTATTTGGTGAGTTCACCCTAATAGGGTTGGAGTTTAATATGTATAACTACCTTGGTCCTTATTAGACCTATGTTATGTGAACGGATTGGGTTCATGTACATTGTTAGGTACATCACTCTCTCTCACACAATTTGTTATAATTATTATGAAAAGGTGAAACTCGAAAATGTAAAATACACTATATTCGTTGGCTCTCTTATATCACTTTCTTGCTCATCTTCCTCTGTAATTTTACTTTTGCTTGAAATGTCATCCCCATTATCTTGGAGCACTCGGTTTTGGGAAATTGGAAACAACATTTCGGTCGCGTGGGTGGTTTTGTCCTTCGTCTGATGTGGGTCGCGTTTTCTGATTCATTTTTCGTTACTTCATCCTTTTTCCTTCCGCCCACCATCTTCGGGAATATTTGACTCAATAAGCATGTGTCCAGCACCTGAAGAGATCGATCCACGACCCACTTCTTCCCACGCGACACACCTTTCATTGATGCTTTTTAATGTCGGAAATTTCCGCCGGCGACGAGAGCTGCACTGATTTCACTTTCCTGCAACGCACTTAGTGTTTTTGCTCGCTAAGCGGGGAAAACGTGCTTCCTCTTTCGAGAGAAAAATATTATTTCCTTGCCGCTCATGCTTGCGGGACATTTACTTGAATTCTTGGTGATTACTGCTCCTCAAAGTCACGGGATTTATTTCGCAAAGGTTAGTAAAAATAACATTATAAAAATAAAGCAGGGAATCGCGGATTCCATTTATTCATTTTCTTGATTCTGAAGAATTAATTTAGTAATAATTTGCATTTCAACGAGGAATCTTGTTGGTATCTATAAGATTTACTTGGAACGAATAAGTGAAAGATACAATAGTTCTGTATAGATTAATTGTTGATTCGGTATGAAGATGAAATCTTTATTGAATGTTTCATGCCCTTAGATTTGTTGATGACGCAGATGAATTTTATATAGAGATTATGAATTCGATAATAATATTCCTTGGTGATTTATACGCATAACTTAATTAACAATGTGACAAGTGTATTATACTCTCATAGATTCACGAATATAATCCAACCGTTATTTCTTTCAATTAAAAATAATATGCACGAATTCTCACGTTATAGATAAATTGCGATCTAAGTAGCAGAAACAGCTGCTCGGATTTTTCTTTGGTATTTGCAGGAAAGTATTTGAACTTCGTCACTTCTGCACTCATTCCGCTAGATCCGCTTTTTTCCTTCTCCGTCTTTCGAGGCATATGCACCTTAAAGATGATTCAAACTCTTATATGTACGTTTTTCGTAGTAAATGTTGATAAAAAGACGGGATTATCATTAACGGTTGCTATTTGAAGGCGCATAGGCTTAATTGGAGAGCATGCGTGCGCTAGTTTATTGTTATCGACATGTTAATAAACGTACGAGTCACATAATCTGCGATGGTTTGAATAGAATTCTGCTATTCATGTTCCGTAAATGATATGAAAAGGCAGACCCGTTGTGCAGCAGCTGTGCGACTAATGACGACTTTTCCGATTGGACGCATGTCAAGGTAATTCGAATGATAAAAGTGCCAGTGGTTATTGCATCAAAAGTAATCGCCCCTTTACCCTTGAATCTTCCCACACCTTGATTCGTCGTCAGAATAATTTCCCTTAGGTCTGTAATGGACCACCCACTGCTTAAAATTAATTCGCCAATGACCAAAGGACCTCTTTGATTCAGCGTAAAGTATTTTCATCTTCCTCCACATCTGCATTATAATCCTATCTAGTCAATTTCGCCATAGAATAGAATTCATGTAAACTTTTTAGGAAAAAGCCATCCTGAATTTTTATTATTTGTATACGGCGAAGATTGTTCTCTTATTCCAAACTCGAAATAATTTCATCGATATAAGTCAGCATATTTGATATTAATTAGATTCGATTATTTTACTAAAGGGATAAGTGATTAATTTTATAATTATTCAGCCCTTACAAAGTAAGGTATGATTTAACAGTGATTAATCTTGCTAATTAACAAATTTATGCTTTTAATGTTTATTACAAATTATAGGGATAGTATTTTGAAATATTTGAATTAATTTTCGTGCACAATGCAATTATAATTTTAGTCCAGAGATTCTAACGATATCACGATTTGCCGAGTGAAAGGTTAGGAAGCAGTCAAAATTTCGTTTTTATGTATATTTCCTTCAATGTTGGAACGTTGACAGGACTGGGAAATATACGGTGGAAGGAAATAAATTCTCAACCCTGTGAGATATGGCCGTATAATAGTCGGAATTGAGTCCCTGCTTTTATTTGCCGAGTTCTGTCGCATGAACCCCGAAATGTGGGATGCTTAGCAGGGAAGTTACTCGCACATGGCATTCTTTATGGCGAGGATCTTCAAACCATAAAAAGGAAGAACTACCGTCTTTGAGATCTCTTCATCCATTTCTCCAGTCTCTTCTCATTCATCTCTGTTTGTCTCAGGAACTTAGAGATTCTGTAATACCCCCTCGACCCCCATACCTTTACGTTCGCCACAAATCCCTATTGCTATAGTTTCACTCATCTTTGTTCCTCTGAGAATCTCCCTTCTTAGTCGCTTATTCGTCTTGCTACTTCTTGTTTCACCCGTCTTGTTGAGCTCTCCACAGCATTTATTCCGTGAAGCTGATACTTCAGACGTTACGTAACCTCTCTCCTCGATATTTTTCGCAAATGCAGACCGTATTTACGAATACAAGCATCTCCTTTAGATTACGAATTATTAATTTCGGGCTTAATTTCCCCCGCATGTAAGACTTTCAATTGAACTCGTGTGGTTATTGAGTAGGATATTGATAGATAACTTCTCCAAGGGGAAAGTTTCTAATTTAATTCATAAAGTTTGGAAATATATCGTTTTTCACTCAGCCCAAAAAGATTGATCATATGTGCAACTTTCGAATTCACCGTAATTATTGTATTCTTTACGTCTAAAAAGCCTCTTAAAGGTGGTAAGCTCTCGGTTTCCTAATGAAATAGCTTAGGTAAAAAGTAATACACTCTGCAGATATTAGATAATTTTCTAGTATTGTCCCAGAATATTAACTTCAATCCTTTCTATAATTAATATCCAATATCCTATTCAATTTTCAAGGTGTGGAGGAGTACACAAGAAGATCAGTGAGTGAATTTCTAGTACTATTACCTGAGATGGTATGAAAGTTGGTGGGAGATATGTCACTGAAGTGTTGTAAAACGAGCGAAACGTTTTATACGGAATAAAATATAAGCTACCAAATAACTTTCTCAGTCTAGTGTGTCATCTTTAATAGTTTTCACTTGCTGATCACTCCAAGAAATCTATCGCAAAATTTAAGGTGCTACTTCAGTATTTAAGAGAATATCTGTGGTTAGTTCTAAGTACTATTAATTATATTCATCAGTAACACACCAGAAAATAGTAGATCACATCAAGACGTGTCTCAGAAAAGCTGTGTATATTTTAGGCATACTTGACTTTGAAGAAAAGTGAGTAATATTACGATCCCAACTTTACGTAACATATATTTTGAGTTGATATCCAAAGCGAATTGAAGATTGGCTACGTGCATTTCGGAATGGTTTAAAATTGCTTAAAACGTAATAAAGAAAGCTTTACGTTCTTTCTCCGAAGGAGAAATTCGATTACGTTTTATTTAATGATATTTTTTCCTCGCTGAACACAGGCAAAATTCATTTAATGAAGATTAATAACAGAATGGAATTGATGTCCTTTCACTTTGACGGATCGTTCACGGGAATACCCTTGCATTCCATTCACACACGTTTTCTCCTTTTGTTGCCCGCCGAAGATTAAGGGAAATTTCTCGCCGGAATTGGAGCGTGGAATCACTTTCCATAGCGAATCCGTTTTGTCCTAAAAATTTCTTCATTTTTGATTGTTTACGGAAGTTGTAATAATTCGAGTTTCGTCACTTACGTTATATGATGGCATTGATTTTAACATCTTTTGATAAACTCTTCGGCATCAAAGATTGAGAGTAGTAAAAGCGGGATCGTTACCCTCTTCAATGATAGTGAAAATAACTTTTCCTATCCTTTTTCTATGTTGGATAAAACAAGGTAAGATTAACTTTCTGCCCTCGATAAAATAAACGCTGTGGAAGAAGGCGGTATGTAGAGAATGACATTATGTTTAAAACATATTATTCTTTAAAGTGATGCTTATGTTGGAAATTGGCCGATCGTGCGTTAGTTAGAACCATTTTATTCGATCAGGTTTCTCTAAAGCTGTAATTTTTTGTTTCGATTGTAATTCTGATTATTAATTTTTAAAAAACTCGATCGATTAGTTTGAGAGGCAGATTTATCGTATTTTGAATTTCCCTTGATTATAAAGTAGTAAATTCTTTATTTTAGTGTGACTTTTGCTCTATCTTAGACTTCAAAAACTCTACATAGGTGAAAAGTGCCCTAGATTTATTCTGCAGAGTAAACTTTCTCTGACATTCAGTGGATATCGTTTGTAATTTATTTGCAAATGTTAGACCTTTCACGTTCAATGACCGGCATTGAACGTTGATACACTGTCCTCTTTTGAGTCCTGCACCATCGAAACGTCTAGTGATTGGAATTCAATATTGTTTTTGGCCAATACCTAATTGTGAAGGAAGAGAAAGAGATGGTATGCAATGTTTTTATATTATACCTTTCCTTTCACTCAGTTTTCTTTGTGTCATATCGATCGATTTTTACAAACGAATTGAAAATCAATGTAAACGTGAGTTAGGGACATTTCCTTCCTCCTTCGGATGCCATTTTAGGTTAAGAAGGTGTCGTATGCGAAGTGAGCCAGACAGCACGTCAATTTTGATTGATATTGGCATTTTCCCATAGGTAATCTTTTAAAATGATATTTTTTGTTCAGAGTTCAAATATTGACTATGGACTCATTTTATCAGTCAGGATTTGCAGGATTAAAGTAAAAAGTAATAGTGAAATATGTCAATTTAGAAGATTTTAACCTTTAGTAACTACAGTTCTAGTCTTAGTATTTTAGTCTACGCTGTACAGGAAAGTAGAATGAAGAGACGTAGATTAAGTCGAACGAATTGTTTGATGTTCTATATTCACGCAAGATTAACTTCTCGGTTTGCAATTTTAGGTTATTTGTCACATTTCATTCGATTCGATTAATTCTCTTTCTTCAAAATTGCGTTGGCACGCATCGTTCGCTCCTAGGCAGCAAATCGAGCGTTCGGTACGGTTTTTCAAAGAAAAGTCCGTGGTGTTCTGTATCCGAGGAAAGGGGATGTCGGTAACTGGGTGTGTCTGCCTTAATTGGACATGTTTGTGGTACCTTACGGAGGCTGTTTTCAAAAAGCGGCTATTGTAGCGGCACGCGTTATGGCTCGTAGCGCTCCATGCCTTTGTTGTCACTGGCGATTTACTATTCTGCCTCTCAAACATATCACATCGTATAAAACTGGAACACTTTTCTCTGGAATAGAGTGAAGTCCTTCTCTGGCTTCTGTAAGTATTGTGAAGCAATAGAATTATGAATGATACGTATGATATTTTCTCTTTGATAGTTAATAAATTTTGAAGGATGTCGAGTAATTCAATCCATTTCATTTGTTCTCTACTTTAATTACTTAATTTAATTATTAAGTAATTAATATACAACTATTCATTCACATCTTCGGAGAGTAAGTGAATAATTGAAGTCGGATATATGCATTGTATGATTTTTTTATTGAAAGTATAATTTGAATCCTGAAGGAAATTTATTTTAGGACAACACTGATAAGTGTGTTCCTTAATTAGTTCCTTATTTGGGAATGTTTAATGTCCAAGTGAAGTTTCGCCGAATAAATATCCATTGATTTATTTCCGTAGGAAACCCGTGATCTCTATTTTTTGTGTTCATAAAAGTGGGTTTCAAAGAAAGGTGTGCTGGTAATTCCTATTTTATCATCATCGTTAGAAAGGAAACTTTACCGTACCTACAGAAGGAGAAAGTGTTTGAATTATTGTTACAGAAAGAGAAAGCGTGTCTTATAGTTGTTGTATTTGTATTGTCATTTTTATTCTTACGAAAGCAGTCGATTTCGATTGAATGGAAACGAAATTTTGTTTCATTATTTTGCCGTTTCATATAATTTTTAAAGTATGCCAGGAAAATGGATGATATATAAACCTTTTTGTAAAGCATACCTTAAAAAATGAAGAAATTAAATGTACTAGCTTTAACCGTAAAGACTTAAAAAAAACATAGAAATATGAGGAAATTTTTAAAGAATCTTGTATAAAATTTATGTAAGTCAACCCTTGTCAATGATGATATCAGTGTGCTTATGTAATGCTCCTTCAACGGTGGGAAATTCCAGAAATTCCGCTTGTTTTTGTACGTTGCCGCACCAGCTTGACAGTTACCATAAAGAGACCTATTTTTAGCCATGTTTTTCATTTTCGACCAATATATTGCTCTCTTAAGACATTAAATTCACATTTTCTTTCATAGATTCGAATATATCCGATTTGACATTTGATGTAATTGTCGTTGAAAAAACACGGTCGTATTCCCCTTTCGGCGTCTACCTAATGCCTGTCAGTCAGTATTGCATGTGAATTATTTTTAAACTTCTATAGAAAATATGTATTTAATTTTGGTCCTCATAATCTTATTATCATGGTTAAAGTGCTGATGTAACTAGTCTGCGCGAAGTCTCAGAATAACTTTTTGATATCTCACATTTACTTGAGCGCAATGCCATTCACAACCCCTATAATGTAGAACACAACCTGAGGGGGCAGAATCTATGGCGAATCGTCCGGAGATTCACTTTCCCTCGAATGTCATCGTTCCTTCTCTGTCCCTGTATTTGATTGCTTAATTCCTGTCTGGAACGAAACAAAGGGCTTAGGAGAGCTGTCCTCTGCTAATTGGATTCGTCCCTGCCCACTCCCTAATGGGCTTCATGCAAACCTTCATCCCATTTGCCTGCGTTTGGAATAGTTCAGGAAGAAAGTCATCTGAGATGTTCCTTCATTTTTAGGGGGTTTTAATTTGTGTGTCTTTAGAAATCACTGCAGCATTTCCACATTAGTTACATCCATGTTTTCACTTTATGCTTACACCGTCGAATGCTAAGAAACATGAGTTGGCTGTTTAAGAAACATGATTACTTTCTCCTTAAGCTCATTCACCTTTGCGATTTAGTGTATAAGCTCTAAATTTGCGTTAGATTTTATTTGAGCTGCAAAGTATTGAAATTCTCATGTAAAGATCACATTGATATTTTTAGCATTAAATTTCGAAATTTTTGAAGTATGTCTTCATCAGCTCCTTCTGATTAATATTTAACTCAAAACAAGCAAGAGGGAAACCGTCTGCGAAAAAAGAACATTTCTCGCGAATGATACGCGAAAGGATTTAACTTCGCGAGTTGAGTAATGGTGATATCACCCCCTGCCACACGCCCTAGCTCTGTGGTTACTTTGTAATTGTAGGATCTTTTCTCAGTTATTTTAAAAAGATGATTTTCATAACAGTAGGAGATTCGTTTTATTCTGTCCAAGCTGTTCAGAAATATTTTACTTTCTTAGAGATTTTACGATGATATTCTATACCAAATAATTTTGATTCCTGGACCGTTTAAAAATCCCGCTAAAATCTACAATCTTTTGAAACAGTAGAGGGAATATGAGGGCTTTGATCAGCAGACTGTATGATAATTTGTAAATGTTTACCATTACTATATGTGGGCACTAAATACAAAATCACGACACATCTAAAATAACATTTTAATTAATATCTTGTATTTGTATTGTATTGTTTCTCTTTATCTTATTACAATACTCTAAAAATTGGATCCAATCGTCATTTATTTACTGTAAATTAAGGCAATAACTATCAGATCCCTGAAGATGCACTGACCGAAAATCTAAAAACAATGCTCAGAAAATTGAGAAGATGAAAGATCATGACGGTTACATTTTTGTACGTTTTAAAATTATTCTCATTCGTTATATTTACCGTAAAAATTTCTAATGCTTGAGAAAAATTTCCGTAGGCTGAAAATTGACAAGATTCTATTCTGATAAATTAGTTCCTTATCCGTAAAAATTTTCTCGTATTAAATTCTGCTATAAAAATCTGAGCCATTAATGTAAATGCTCAGATAAATATATCACGGAAAATGTTAAGCAGTAATTTAGAATAGTATTTATTAAGCAAATTTCAACTTTATAGATTTAAAATAACAATTTAAAAAGAATATTCTGTTTCCTATCTTTAAAAAATACTCTCTCGTGAATTGATCAGAACAACTGTAAAATCAGTTTTTGTCCGTTTCCTTATTCCGTATTCCTTTTCAAGCGGAAGAACAGCGTTTAATTTGTTGAGCTTTATTTTTTGATTTCATTTCGTGCATTCCTGAGTTAGTAAATGGATTTGCGATCCACCTTGACATTATTATTTGGGTCAAACGTAGAAAGGGAATGAAAAATTAGGTTATCTTCTTTAGCATCAACGTAAAGTGAATTTCGAATGTTTGTTTCCTTCAAAATTCTGAAATTACACTAAGTGAAGGACGGCCAAGTATTTATGCCCATTTATCCTTAATTCAGAAGAACCGTTACTCATATTTTTGGGAGTCACATGGTTCGTTAATAAGACCTTCCATTTTTACGTACTTCCGTATAAGAAAGCCTTGACTCAATTCGGTGCTCCATTCAGTATAATTACACTTGGCCTTTTTTAGTAATGTTCAAAATTCCATATATTTCTTCATGAAATCGAAGCCAACATTTGGGAGATAATGTGTATGAACGTAGAATTATAAACTTTGATAGATGTTGTCGGACCATGATGATGTCACGTACTTAATCGATCTTTAAATTCAGCGCTGTAACCCCTCTCTCGATATTCTTGAAGTGATGGATCTATTTTGAAGCTTTTAATACAGAAAATTCTAGAATTAGAGGTTTTAATAATCTATTGTTCGGCAAATTTTATTATTTAAGGGCCACTTTTATTATATATATATATATTTATTTTCATCTGCTGACAAAAAACAATTTTTGAAAATTTATGAAGTATAAATATTTACTATTTACCAATAAATCAGGTGCAAGTTGTTTCAAATAATTTTTCTTTTTATTTTTAAACTGTAGGGAAACGTTTTCTTTCTATGTTCATCCATTTGCATAATTTGTAAATATATCATCTAAACTGAACGATCAAGACTATCTAAGTTTAGATATTAACCGTACTGACCTCTCAATGGTATTCATCCTTATATCCTGTATACTTCAAAGAATATGAGTATATGTATGCATATATGTAAAAATACTTATATTATCAAATAACACTTTATTTTTTCTTAAATTCATCGTACAATAACTATAAATTAAAAGGGACGATGTCAACATTTAAAGTTTTAAAAATCTTACGAAATATCAAATGTTGTATGTTCATTGTAGTAAGAAAGGTTATCAGCATAAGATTTAAATAACCTTTTGAAGAACGGCATTCATATCCAGGGTCTCGAGGGGGAAATTTGCCCTTTCCCTTTCTTACGCAGTTAATCGCATGGGGTTAGAAGGATCTGTGTCGTGTTTTTTAAGTCAGCTACTAAGCATCAGATTAGAGTCCATATGATGATCTTGTGGTAATTATTCGGCCTTGTGGTAAATAAAACTTCTTTGTTCAGTAATTCCTTTGATAATATCTGGATATTGCTGTTATTTTTTTTCTTATTTCTGTTGTAAACTTGTAAAATATCAATTTTTCGTCGTGTTTTGAATAACATTATGAGTTCACCGGCCATTTGTACGGATCAGACTAATGAATGTAAGTGGTGGAAGCAGACGATGTTTGCTTGTTTAGCAACATTCGTCTGAGAAAACCACTGGACGGTGACTTTAAGAATAATCAAACTCACGGTGCTATTTTTATCAGAACCAAGGACAGAATTTTACATAACGATGCGTACACTTGAATACAATCAATCTTCAGCTGAGGCGATGTATTCTGTTTATGTTCTTTTCCTCTAATCGCTGAAAGATTGACCACGAAGCTTTTGATGGTAGCTCTCCAAATGATTTGCAAGCTGAATCATTCGCGTAAGGTATCTCTCATTATGTTTTGGTTCAATTCATCTCTGTCAAGGAGCATTCTTCCGCTTTCGAGCATTGAAGAACTGTTCCGCCGTGTTCTTATCCTTATTTGCGATATTTTGCATGACTTAGCGTATCCTCTCAATGGTCAAATCGTCGTTTCTTTGATTCCTGGACCTCGAATGTCTGAGCGAGGATTAGCGATTTTCATCTCAGACGGAAAACGAACAATGTGGTTTAAGCAAGAAAACCTCTTGAAAAAGAAAACCGAAAAAGCTCTTGCATCACCTGAGGAAGATCTCTCTTTTGATGGGAGAATAGTTGAATCAGGATTAAAGGGTTAATTTATGCGTATAAGTTTATTCCCTTTATTCAGTTACGCAACAAAATCGTTTGAAAATGTATTTCAAGTTATGAAATGCTTCCTTTATGATTTCACAACTCCGCGACTTAATTTTGTATCACATTCTCTATTTCTTAATATGTTATGACTGAGTGGACGTTTTATTTGCCAAAGCAGACGGTAAAATGGGATGCGAGCCCCTCTAATCAAACGAATTAAAACAGGTTCATGATAATTTGGGAGAAAATTATTCATCTGAGGCGAATGACTCAGTGTAATTATCTTGCCCCCAAACTGTAGCGCACCCTTCCGTCTTGGGAATGCCCTTAGGTTCGCATTTGATCGGAATGTTGAACTGATAGCCGATGATTATCGCGAGGATAGTACGTTTTGCGATGTGAGACTCATATCGTTATACCGCATTTACCTCATACTCGCAGCAATAATTTTGTTTTATGATTCAACAACCCCGGGATTTTATTATTCTACTTTATGCGAGACACTCGAAAACCACGGCGGCACACCTTCTTTCCCTTCAATTGACCCTATTCCGGAAACATGTTTTGACATATGCGGCCTCGGTTGCTTAGGCAGTTCTAGACAACCTATTTCTCTGCTCATTTACTAACGGGGAGCTCAAAATCTCCAGCCTTGACTCGAATCTGGTTTTATTGCTTTCTCCATATAGAGAAAGCATTGTGATATTTTATCCTACTATGATGACTCTAAGTGAGATAACGTTTAGGGAGAATGTAGTGCTTACTCTCGCTAGCTCTTGGATATTTGTCGGCGGTTCATTCTTTGAAATTGTCAGTACCTTTTAATCTACTTCATTATTTATCAAGTGTTTTCAGATTGTAGTTTAATTTCGGAAGTAGTAGTATATTCAAATAGTCATCTAAATTAGTGTTTCCCAAACTCTATTGGTCCACGGACCCCACTTTCATAGTCAAAACTTGCCCACGGACCCTGAGTGAAAAATACATAAAAGTATAATAGAATGAATATGAATTTAACTTTGATGTCTTAATGGTAAATGGTGTCGTTAAAATAAAATATAAAGAAAACATTTTGTTGAAGATGTATTATTCCCTGACGTTCAGGGACCGCCAAATCGATTTTAATTTTCCGAGGACCCCCTGAATGATTGCAAGGACCCCTTGAGGTCCGTAGGGACCACTTTGGGAACCACTGATCTAGATTTTGCCCAAAATTGTCGTATGGATATTGAATACATTTATATGCAAATGGAACAAAAGATAAATATTTGTGCGGAATTCTTTCGTGTTTATTCTTATAATAACTCGTACCAATCTTGATCATTTGGCTGGATTTTTGAAACCGAGCGAAATTCCTAGGAGTATGTGGTACAATTATTTGTTTAACGAAGATAGAAATTCGTTTTATAGCAGCAACAACGGGGAAACACGTATTTTCCAATGGGCTCTAATTGAAACTCATTATACTTTTACATTTTGGAGATATCATCCTTTCGTTTAGAGGTCTTTAATAGTTTATTTACTGAAAAATGAGTGGTTCTCTACGCATTCCTTTAAAACTAATATTTCGATAATTTCAAGTCCCATAAAATATTTCCAATGATGAGATTATGGACTGTACTATCGTCTTTGGAATATAAATACTTAATCACATTGAAAAGTGCAGCCATTTTCATGAACCATCAATTAAAAATAATTTATCCTTTGCAAGCGTGAGGATTTTACAAACGTTTTTAAAATGCCGCCTTAATCTCGAAGAAAATTAAATTATTTTATTCTTTGTAACATATAATCTTTTGCATCTAATTTAATATTCGTTGTTTAATCAAGAAATAGTAGAATAATCAGAAAATGGTAAAAAAAACCACATCAACTCACAGAGACCACATTGGGGAATATTTTTCAATATATCATAATTATTAACCATTTAACATTTTTCTAATTTTATCTATCAAATACCAGTGTTTCTGAGTTAATAAATTGATCAACAAAGTGGAAATAAAAAAGATATGATCAGCTAAACTTTGTTTAAAACCCCTAAACTTGATGAAAATAGAACAATACTTAACTTTCTCTTCAATGTTATTGAGCGAAAGTCGCTGCTCAATGTTTACGTGCTCTTGTTTTATCTAGCAAAAATAAGAAGTTAAATTCAAGTAAATTTTGAAATTATCTTACCCTTAATTGACCTCTAACAGGTTATTCTGTTGTTAATCTGTATCTATTTCCTTTGTTTCTTTTGCGTTACCTTGAAGAAATTAATTCCTTGATATTTCGCACGGTTTATTAATTACTGATCGTTGTATCAACTTTTGCAACGTGTGCGTATCTTCGCTGTGACGTTGGTCACGCGCTCGCGTGCGTCGATATTAATGTACTTGTTCTAATTCACACGCTATTAATAATGAGTATTGATGTCTTATTTTTATAGTCATTATCATGATTAACACGAATTTTATCAAGGATATAGAACATGATACTATGTTTCAAACCAAATATTATAAATCAATCGAACAGAGAATATAAATATAAATAAACTTCATGAAGATTTCTACGAAATATTTATTGCTTAAATTATTCCTCTTTACTTTAAATCATTCAGCTCAGAATTCGGCGTCGAATCTGCAATTCAGAATTCGAAAAGAGGTGAAGGTCGATGAAGTTTTTGTTTAGAAATCTTTTTGTTGGCCTTTCGTTAGGCTTCGATTCGTCGCTTTTAGTATTTTGTTGTGTAACTTTTTCCGATCTTTTCGCGATGCCCACTAATGACCTCAAATTGAGTTGATAACTTCTGATTTTGTCTGACTCTTTCTCCACCGATTTTGAGATGTGGCGAATGAAATAGCTGACCCATGGAGCATAACTTGCGGTCACTGAACACGCCGATTGAAAGAGATGTCATAATCATCAACCTTTCGCTACACCATTTTCGACTCTGGATAGCTTTGTTCACATTTTGAAGAGAACCTGCTACTCACTCGCCGACGTTAAATTCTTCCTACTACTCACGCCCAGCCTACGTGCGAAAATCCCTTTCTGCAACGTAACCAACTCAAATCGGCAAATTCTTTTTTACTCTTCTTTCTTGGTGTCCGTAGATGTTGGTCATCATTCCTTCACGAAACCTTGACCCAATTGTGACCCAAAAATCGGGTATGTTTTTAGAAAGTGTTTGCAAAGGTCCTCCGAAAAGATTTTTTTCTGAGACGTTGTTTTGTTTGTTCTTTTTAAGATCACCCGGAGAGGCTGGAAACGTCCCTTTTATTTCTTTACGAAAATTGAGTATGGGACCTCCATTTTCTATGTCACCCATACCTTCGTTCACTTTAAAATTTTATGGTCAATGGGAGTGTCTTTCGTAAATACTTAACCTTAAAAAGTAAGAAAATACCGCGAAAACAAGCCAAAGAGCATCAACGTAAACAATAATTCATTTTTCAACTTTTGAATAATCCCTGACTATTCTATATGCTGTGAAATATTTATATTAGAGTCATAAGTGACTAATTTATTCAACCGATAAGAATCTCATAATATCCTCGATAGTTGATAATTCTAATATACGAATTATGCATTATATGTATTATGGCCAAAAGAAACGTTACATTGCGATGTACGTGAGATATTACGTTTAAATAGTGCTCTTTTCATCCTCTTAAAATGAGATGAATGATTATCTCAAAAGATTATTCTCTACGGTAAAATTGATTGATTCTGACATCCTGTTATAGTCACTTATTATTGCTTCTTTAATTGCATGCTACTTGACTGGAGAGATGTATTTTAAATAATTTTAGTTTATTTGGTTATTTTTTAATTTTAGTAGTTTATTGTTTTTAAAATGCTCATATGATGAAAATGTATTAAATATCAGCGATCCTTATATCTTGATCATTCATTGAATTATTCGAAAAAACCTGAAGTTAATACAGTCTAAGGCTGCTTTACAGTGGAATCTTAGTAGTTTTTGCTGAGTTTGGAGACACTCTCGATGTGAAAAAATGTCAATTTTGGCAGTGTTCCTTTTTCTTGTTTCAGTTTCCTTAAACCCTTCAAAAATACACGATTACGTAACCCTACATCTTATAACAGCGCTAACTAGCATCTCCACCGATTCGCGAACGTCCAGCTGATCAAATAAAAGAGATTCTCATACTCCTTTTCGTCGGTAAACGTCCTTAAAATTTACCAAAATTCCTACTTCAATTGATGGATATTCTCTGCAAGCACTCGCAGCTTTCTGGCCGCGGAAAATACAGGTTTGGCAACTTATGCATGGAACCTGTTCATCTGGATTTGCATTGGGACCGATCATGAAAATTTATCCGCACTGCTATGGACTTCAAACATTTAATGCTTTTTCATTTGGTTAATGGAAAGATATCGAGTGTCAATTAAGTATTTTTAACAACATAGCTTTTGTTTACTCCTTAATTATCGAATTTTATGTTCTTAGGTCCTTCACATTACCCCTTGTGTTGAGCCTGACGTATGTTATGCGCCGTACGTGCATGGCTCTTCATTTTGGAGAGTACCACTGGCGAGTATTTTTCCCTCACAATTCATGATCGATTTTTTTATTCTAATTTGCGGTGCTATTTCGTATACTTTGACCAATTGATTTAATGTCAAATTTCGCAAGTGCGATTGCCTGTATCTAACTTGTATCACTTCTGAGCTTTCATAACCACAAGGTTGAAAGAGGGAGGTATAAACCGGAAAATTAAATATCTGCTGAAGAAGGACGGTAATTTTATTCCGCGATGCATTTTATCTATTTCACATCTCTGTGTGTGCTGGCAAGTCTCCAGTTTACTCACTAGATGGCCGGCAGATTGCTTGTGAGCTTCAGTGAAAGTCTTGCTCCTGTTATTTTCCTGCCCTTTCCATTTATCGTGCCTCAGTAATTGCTGCTCTTCGGAGTTTCCTCCAAGGAAGAACTTATCCACATATTCCTCAGTGGATGAGTTCAGATAACAAAGCTACTTCATGTTTCGTTATGTTGAAAAAATGCTATCCTCTTTATCATATAATGATACTCGATGAAATACTTCATATGTATTATATAATGATACACGACGAAGTACTTGCGTTTACTTTTAATATTTTACTTCATAGCGTAATTGTCCCGATGAAAGCGGTGCATTTTATTGCGTAACTATATAATAAGGCACAGAGGAATGGGCAATCATTTCATTATTTGGGTTTTAGTTCTTAAACTATCAGCCTGATGCGCTCAACTTGCTTATTTTATTCCCGATTCTCTTGCTGGATTTATAAAAGTAAAGGATGATTATATTCATAATTTTTAGAGATAGAGAGGTTAAGTTGTGCTTTTAAATAGATATACTAATTAGCACAAAATTATTAAAACAACAAAATGATTTTAAAATGAAAATACGGTAAATAGAAGCTTAAAATTTATAACTCGTATATTAAAACGTTAAATTTCTAAAATCACTGTTTGATATTCAGTGTCTCTCTATGTGTTTTGCTGACGTTTTCAGCCAGTGTTTCATTTTTGTGCTGTTCTATCTCGCTCGATTCTAGGATGTTCTTTAATCATAATTATTGTTACTATGCATAATTTAACTATCGATCGGTCTTTGGAAATAAACGAAGAAATCCAAATCCTCGCCCGTTGAAATCCCCATCTGAATGTTCTGCGGGGTGCCTCTTTCTTTGGCAACGCAGCTATTTAAGATGAAACTTTCTGGACACCAGTATTCTGCTTTCTGTACGTCGATGGACGGCCATCATCATTTCGATGCTTTGAAAACGCAACAACCCTGAACTGCGACGTCAGTTTCCAATCTGGGGTTCGTCCTCGCATATTATCGGTGCCAATGTCTCGTTAACTCTAACCTTCGATGACCCTTTACGCTCGTCAACTCTTGTGACAGGTTCGAAACACGGTGAATTCGTAATAGGAAAAACGTGATTCCTGCCACGCATTTCATTAGCGCGTCACTGGTTTTCGTTTCCGGTCTCGAGTCCTCAGGGTGCACAAGAATTCGAAAAGATCGCTTTTTCACTCATTTCCGGAAACGTTTGGCGGACATAAACTCATTCATGAACACACAGCTGACCATCGAAATCTTCGAAGGCTAGGAATCGCTAATATGTAAATATGGATGGAATGTTTTTTGTAAAGTAATAAAAAACGTATGGAACATCGTTAGCCTATAGTTTCTGGAAAGAATTTAATCATTTCTCATTTCTTGCATATATTTTCATATAAACATAGATTCACGTATGAAATTCGTACTTACGGAAGGAATTTGCTATTTTCGTACATATGTTAAAGTAAATGCGATGCTTATTTATGTATTTCGTTTAGTCGATCAAATCAAACCGCTCTTACTTTTCTACTTCTGCGTGCGCTAATTGGCGATCTCAAGTTAACGTATAAGCATATATTTTGGGATAATAATTGCTAATTATCAGGTAAGAGGTATACGATCGTTGCACGGTGCGAACCTAATATTTCATATACGCCGTTATAACTAATGGACTTAATGATACTCTCTTTCATTCTCTTTCACTTCTAAAATTCTAATTGAATATACTCATTTTATTGGAAAAGCTATAAATCACTCCTTTTGAACCATGTCTAAGAAATCAGAATTCAATCGAATGAAAAAAACCGATAGTTTCAAATGCAAACGTCTTTTTTATTTTTGATTCAATGATTAAAAGAGCGCAAAACGTGATTCGATGGCACGTTTTTCTTACATTCGCTATTATTCATTACAATTTTACTGAAACAGGAAGAAATTACCTGAAAAAATCTTTCGTCCTTCAAATGTACTACTCTTCCCGTGGCATGATGAGAGCCATCGTTGTTTTACACCGCTGTATTATGATTAGCCATCATAATCATCTCATTATTTCATTATGAGGTATACATCGTTAACGAACTTGAAAAGTTTCTTTTTTTATTTCCTGCCTGTCATCTAAATGTGACTTGATTTCATGTAACGTTTTCGCTGGTGATGAAATGGTTTTCCGGAGTTGTGGGGTTGTAAAAAGTAATTGAAACAATATTAAATGGGGAAACCAATTATTCCAATTCGCTGATTATAACGGGGGCTGTTAATGTTAGATAATTATTAAATGAAGAGATGAAGGCGTTTTCGAATTGCTTTCTTTACTTATCTAATTTTAAAATTTTCTAAATTCTAGAACTTTTCCTAATTTTTCTTGCGGAAATTTTTCAGAAAAGGAGTGTCGATCATGTTTTTCTCACATTTTTATGAATTTCGTTCATTGGATACGTTTGGTATCTATCTTTCAAAGCTGTCTTTCCAATGACCGAGTTAAGTTTGGTCTTACTATATGGGCTGATTCGTTTTTATATTTTAAGGTTCAAAATATCGGTATTCCTAAATTGAGATTGATGTATCTTTGCTTTTCTTACATCCGCAGATACATCAACTCTTGAAGATCTTCTTCACTAGTTTGATAGGAAAAAAATATTTGAAATATAATTAAGTACAAAATGAATTCCTATTGTTCGAAGGAATATTTTAGAAATTTTTCTGAATATCTCACGTATACCAAGTTATGTTATACATGGAAACTTCTTATGATTAATTAATTGATAAAAAAGACAAACGTAATGAAAAGCAATTAATCTGGTCATTCCTCTAATCATAAATTACAATTTATATCCTCTTATATTTATGAACAACCATTCGCTTATCTTGAATGCACTGTGATTAATTTGCCATGGTGGATATCATTCCTTCTAAAATTAAAGTGTCATTTTATTACTTTTTATATGTCACATCAACCATTTGAAGAAAGCTTTACACGTTTATCGAATACATTTAACAAAGACTGTCATTTCTCATTTAATTAATAGGTATAGTTCTGCGAAGTTTACCACTAAATTACTTCCCATCAGCGGTTGGAAGGTAATTTTGTGATGAACTTCTTGATGTATTTAACTATAAACCATCTGTAACAGCTTTTTTGGGAAGGATACTTCGTGTAATATACGGTTTGGAACTCACCACCTTACGATGCGCTCTATGATTGCTTCATAATACCGCATGATAATTTGAATATTTGAATGAGAGTTTGCAAAAATATATGAAATTTCTCAGCAAATATTTTTATGGAGTTAAAAGATAATACCTATTGCTCTGATTTAGTATGGAATCTTACGGACGTTTACATCCCCGTATATTAGTTTGAAAAGTTTTTCATCATTGTATAACCCCCTTGCGATAGGCCTATTCTTGCAGATGTATTTATTCTTTTCTTCATCATGCAAATGAAATGCTAATCCATACTTTGTAAACTGTGAGTAAATAGAGCTATTTATAGCCATTATTCGTGAATACACGGAGGCTCTATTATCGATCAACCGCATTTTCGTTTAGTATGTGGAAATAAATAATATTTAGATTTTCAGAGTGCCCGCTTTACTTTTCCAGTGAAGAGCAATTTAATGTTTTACTCGTTGACTGTTACTTGCTTACACATTTTACTCTGTATTCTCAGAAGACTTTTGTTGAAAAATGTTCCTTAACCTTGAGTTATGAATCGCAATTCGGAGTGGAATCTGGTAGCTAATCAATGAACCATTAAGACCTCCATTACCACTTTTATTTGCTTCAATAGAGCCCTTTCGCTTTTCGAAAGTGAGGCTATTTTCGAATACGGCGATCGAATATTTTCCATTAGCGTCATTAGAAAAATATAAGGTGAAATGACACTGATTCATACAGGTGTAGCGATTTATCATTTACCATATTTTTTTAAAAAGAGTAAGATAGTGAATAATTCTACGTGTGTAGAAAATTAAAATGAATTACAAGTATCGAGGGAATTTAATTAATAGCTAAGCCATATAAGTACTGAAATTAAAATTAGTCACTGAAGCTAAAAATTGTCACACAAAAATTTTATACTCTTTTTTTATCTCTTATATTTTATTCTCTTTATGATTGCTTTGTTATATCTTTCAGAAAACTCTTGAACCGAAACGGGAATTTCATAAGTCAATTAAAAAGTGAAAATTAGACCTTTCAGCATTGGTTTTTAATTTATATCTCGAAACAAGGTCTATTAAGCTCATTACTTTCTTTTTTAGGGAGAAAGCATTTCGTTCATTGTTGATTTGTGATTACTTAAATTTACGATTCTAGTTAATTAATCATGTCTACAATCACCGGTTCATTCTCTCGGAACTGATTCCTAACCATCCGAAGTTATCAGTGGAAAAGCATTGAAATTTATTTTCGCTAAACTTCGAATCCCTTTGATTACAAGCAGGGGAAGATAGTCGTATACTACGGGCAGTTATCAACTGAATGGGATTCGAAAGCATTTTCATGCAGCATTCATATTTTTTAATTGCTCGGATGTTCACACTTTTCCTAATTACATCGAATTGTTTATTTTATTCCATAACAGAGATGTTAATCATTACTTTGCCCGCATTTATTCTGGCGTGCCATATTTTTTACTGTTCATTCCTCAGTAGGATTTGGAGCAGTTTTAACTCTCATATATATTTTGGAAAACATTATTTTTATCGATTTCAAGCCAATTGTAAATTTAATCTATTTTTTGACATAATAGTACAAAACTGTTTTTATAATGAATTATCTCTTTTAAGGCCGTAGAACTTGATGCTAAAAATAAATTAAAAGCTGTATAGCTGTCAATATTTTTCTACAAACTAGGAAGTTGGTCAAAAGCATTTGCTGTGAGCGTGACGAAAATAGTATATGTTCTCCGTGAGATATGAAGTCATATTAAATATAGAACTGCTAGGAAAAGTAGAGGAAATGTTCACAATGAATCACCCTTGCAGAATATTGATGGCTATAGGTAATGAGTAATGAAAAAAGAAATACCACTGGTGAAGAAAGCTTAGTTTTCTGCAGTAAACCTACCCCTGTGATTTTTTATGCCTACTCCTGTGATTTTTTATGCATCATAGTATCTGGTGGTGATGGTATTATATCTTTTTGCAAAAAATTAATTTAGTTTGTAAGAAGTATGTGAGTATTCAGTTGCCATGAAAACATTCTCGTTTTATCTTCACTCTCTATCGTGGATTTCCTCTAGCCACTCGTCAGGGAGTCCTCCATGACAGTCCCTTAGCCACCCCCTATGGAAGTGTTTTTCCGTCTAGGAATCGTCAATGCGGCTGAATTCCTTGCGTGTTCTTCGATAATGATGTCGTGGAACGTGCTCCGAATCCGCGATTATATTTCCTCGTATCCATTAAAAGAGCGCTCTTGAAAATCGTTCCAACTTCTGCGATAATCCTTCGTCGACAGAGGTTTAATAACTCGTAATGGAGAAACGGAGAGAAGGAATTCAAAGATCGGTAATTCATTTCACATGCACACGTTTTGCATCTCGTAATGGTGGAATTCGTTTCCACATCCATGGATGTCGATCACGAGCAGTGTTATGAGAATGTAAGTGCTACGTGAATTCTTAGAATTATTGCTTTGCATGAATTGTTTGATAAGAATCTTGCTTTATTTCGATCGATCGTAAATTTTTTGATCAAATATTTACTCAAAGGCTGATATCAATTGTTAAAAAGTTAAATTTAAAAATGTAATTTTATTTTTTCTCGTACTTCAATTTTAATGCGTTTTCCCTTCGTTCTTAGGATTCCTCGCTTTTGGTGCTTATGCTCTATTACAAACATTTTTACCACATTATGTAATTTAAGTTCTTAATCGTAAGAAGTACTTCCTATCCAGGCCAAGAAATTCCTGAAAGGATAATATAAAATAACTCTCAAATATGCCATTCGTGAAAATATTTTACTTGCATAAGAAGTGAAGGATGCAACTTCGTAGTTCTTAGTTAATGAGATACTTTGCAGGAACGCTACCGTTTAATCCTTTTTTGCGGTTCCTTCAGAAAACATAAAATCCCCTGATTGTATTTTTACTGGAAAACGAAAATTTTACGTGCTCTATGTCCCTTATAAATCATAGAAATAACATATTGTAAACATAATCTTATTAAAGTTCAACTTAGAATTACCATATATTTCGGTGTGAACGGCTACGAAAGTTCAAGATTAGGCTCTGGTTATGAATCACAAGGGATAACACTTGTAACTAAATTATATCTTACATTCTAGTTTTTTCTCACCTCTCAAAAACTGCTCCTCTATATACATCAACAATGTGCCTTACGAAGGCGGATACGATAGCTTCTGGCTTTTTGATAGACCTTTAGGTATGTTTTCACTACCTACCTAGCCTATCTAATGCCACAAGCACGATTTTATGTATATTATGTGCTTTACCCGCCCAAGGACGCTCACTCTCTTATTTGTAGTCTATATAGGGTTTATAGAAAGGAAGAGGAATTCTGGGTGCTGATGTATTGCCTAGAGGAGGCAAATGCCTTGATGGAAATCTTTCATTAATGTTGATGAAATGGTACTCGCTTTCCAACGATCGTATCGTGGCCACTCTCCAGTGGAAATTTGGTCATGGGACCAACAGGTTACGTTTCTTTTGTAATCCCTTTCTAATTTTGGAATTCCGTCTGCAAAATACTTTCATGCATAATTTTATTTCGAATCGTTGTAATTATGTTCAGCACACTCCAAAATTATATTTAGCTGTTGTAGAAACTAATTGCTGAATCTTTCACCCAATATATGACTTAAACTACAGTTATAAGGTTAATTATTTTGAAATTCAATTCTAAATATCGGTTGTATAACCAATCGTGCCCAAAGAAAATTTTCTTTTTCCATGGCATCTCAGTAATGATACCAAAATTCTCGATATTTCTACTTGTGGAGAATAATATTAGTGTCAACTCAAAGATGTTTGTTAGCAGGTGTTGGAATTGGAGCTAATATTTATTACTTTGCTTTCTTGCAACAACGTAGCATCAATATTTCGCTGTTAATTGTTATAAAAAACCATTTGATTGTGTTGAACTCGATCGTTTTTAGTTTGAGTTGATGCGTTAAATAATTACTGTACTAAGCCGTTAGTTTATATTCAATTTTGAATTCCCTGAATACATTTAAGGCTTGATTTAAGTAATTTTCGGGATATTTTCTATTTTTCTGATTCCAATAAAAAATTTAATTCAGAACTGTACTGAGTACAGCCAATTTCTGTTCGCAGCTGTAGTATAAGTTATACCAATAAAAGTAAAAATATTTTTATTTGATTTTATTATTTACTGAAGCTCTTTGGTGTAATGAGTCTTATTTGGTGAACAGTTTAGATTTATTTCTCAATACGATGCTGATATGCCGGAAAGAGAAAATCGTCAGCAGTTACGTAAGAGTTTAGTAAGTTTCCTATCTTTTGGGAGGGAGAATATTTATCGAACATTTGACTTTTACCGACGAACACTTTTACTTTCTTCCATTAGCTGTAATCAAATCGTAATTTGGCATTCGTGAGATGGATGAAAATTAGAAACCGAATTGGCAAAAATGTCCTCCAGTCGTGCAACTCTCATTATAGATGCAATAAATGGCTTTGAAGGGGGTGCATTGGTTTTAGGGATTTTCCTCTGAGGAATACAAGGGCGACCTTTTGTTTCTTCGAAGTCCCAATTCGTTCTCATTCATATCTTCGACCACTTTCCTTTGCCCAATCATCACCGTTTTACGCAATTGATACTCAGAGAGCGTTGACCGAAAAACATCTTTGGAAGATTTATGCAGCATGAACTTAGATCTCTGAAAATTTTTTACTCGGCGAGAAACATTTGTATATTTGCAATTGTGCTCTCTGAAAGTACTTTTGGCTTTGATTTACATAAAGCAATTCCTTGTTATATAATACGAAGAGTTTATATCATTATCTAAGATAAAATGAAGATAAGCTCTTGATAAAAATATTTTATCTCTGATTTTTCTATGTATCTCATATTCCAAGCTGATCGCACCAACTGACATCACAACTGATCTGAAACATGTATACTTCCATTATATACCGTGGGATGATTGGAAAGCAAAAAATTCCAAGAGTGATCTTAGAAAATTTTTACTTACTTTTAATATACTGATACATATTTGTTTCAGGTTGTACTGTAATTTGAGAGTCTAAGAAAGAATTAATCCAAGTAAAAGAATCTCTTAATTTCTAATAAGAAGCACAATACTTTCGTGAACTTCCAAGTTTGATTTACACCTCATATTGGTGCTGTCTGTTTCAAAATCGGCACATACTTATCCCATTGTGTGATTCACCGCATGTTTCTTGTTTCAAATTTCCAGTCCCTTAGGTTTATTGCGCAAGAACCAGGATTTTCCCGTTATGCTTTCATCTGGAGTGAAAGTCTTTCCCTTAGCAGCCATTACATAGTTCGTGGTGGCCTCTCCTTCCCAGCATCCAGCATTCTTCCTATACTTAATCATCCTCCCTTTTTCTATTGTTCCTTCTCTAACCTTCTGTTCTCCACCTCTCGTCGAAATGCGGATAGGTAAGTGTTCGCAGATGGGGAAAGTTGTTCATGAGTAGAACTAACCTTTGTGAGGCAATATTTCATACTGATGTGGTTTATCCGAGCAACCGAATTATTTTCTTAAATGGGTGTCGTTTCCCGGAAATACAAGTTCCAAAACGAGAGACCTTTTATAAAATCATGGTTTGTAGTGGTCAGTTAACGAGTAATTCACTGCTTATTCAAATATTGAAGAGTTAATCGTTCAGTGGCAAAATAAATAACATTGAATTGATGGATTGGGATAATTCTAATGAAGTCTCTTGCGAGTAAATAAGAATGATTAGAAATTTAATTGTTTTTATATTTTTATCTATGGATGATTTTTTGTTTAAAATTTTGTCTCTATTATTCGAATTTTTGATTTGTAATATTTTAAAATTTTCGGAAGAAAAGTGCTTATTTTTTATCTTAATGCTTGAAGTTATTCAAATGATACCTTAGTCGCTACAAATTTGTCCATTTCTTTTGTATTAGCTACAAAACCCTAATATTCCTCCAAAAACTCCTTAGCTCAACATTTTTTGTCTTGAGTCGAAGAAATCCAAGGACTTGGGATTTCTTGGAAGACATTTATCAACTTGCGTACTCACGCTCATTGTTTTTGCGTCTTTGTCTCGAATAGAATAATCGCGGGTTCAGCGATCCTTCATTCCTTATGTACATGAAATATTCCGTCGATGATGTAATCTTCAGGCAACGAACTTCAATGACAAGTGCTACATAAGGCTTGTCTTCTGTTTTCTCAGTCGTATATTTGTATGGGTGTCGAAGCTTAGAACGACCATAAAACATTAGCGCAAAGACAATTTTCTTTGCTCTTAAAGGACATTATCTGCAAACGTTAATCCATAACGGTTAATGCGCTCTTAAATTAACTGAACGTTAGGTTTACCAATATTGGCGGCGTAATGTGGTAGTAATTCAATATTAATATACTTCGAATTCGTGAATAACGACAGTTATAAATTACCTTGATGTATCATTCTCACGTAATCAACGGAAATATCATTTTTGGACGAAACTTCCTCATACTACATAATTATAAATTTAAGTTTTTAAAGCATTCTGGTGAAAAATACCCTCCTAAATATCTTTGTTATTTACGAGTTGTTTATTTTACCCATTCCAGTTCAATTCGCGTGTCATTTAACCTCAGAGTTAACGCCACCTCACCGTTGGATTCAATAATTATGATACAGATATATTTCCAATACCATTGCCCCCAAGAAGGGGGATTGGGCAATAGCATTCACCCTTCTCGGAATAACATCTCTTCATGTTCCGCTTCATAAATTTTACTTCCTTCTAGGTAAACTGTTCCTGTGATATGCAATGGCAAAGGTCTGATTAACACTTTCACGCTCTAACTCTCATATTCTTTGTAGAACGTATTCATCATCGTATGTTGACAAGTTAAATTCGCATTCTTGGAAAGGTTACTGTTTTACCTAATTATAGCGGCAGTACTTGTTTGCGGAAATTCCTGTTCTTCACTGTGAATTTCACGTTTCTTGATTCACGGAAAAGCAATTCACTTATCGAAGCAATACGCGCAATCTATTTAAATTACTTTTGTTTCGCGTAATCGAGAATCGCAGCATGGGCAATATTCACTGAAGCGAGAAATGTAAGTTTTATGCGGTTCCTTAGGCATATATTTTGGTGGTCACTTAGAAATATTACCTCAGAAGCTCTCGTTTTCCTTTTACGAGGCATTTTCTTCCACATCTTACGTTAGCCATCCCCGAAAGAGGCCCCGCATTCGAAGGAAAGTGTTACGGAAATCGTTAAAAGCCTTTCGCATTCCATGGCTTAATGAAACGAACCATATTTTCATTCCCACCGCTTTTCCGATTTCTTTTCATTTATGGATCAGATTTTGCTTGCTATTTTTCCATTTGCCTCCCGTTTAACATTTACTGGGGTGGTTTTGTGTTTTATGGAGCGGAAATACTGAGATTATTAAATGAGCGATCTTCCCTCGCTGCAAGTACCAATTCCGAGCCTTAATTATATTCATAAACGTCATCAACATATTTATTATGGTAATAACTCTTTGATGAAAAGTTACACGTTCTTACTTCATGAAACGCTTTTCAGTTAGCATTTTACTCTCATTTGGCATTAATTAAAACGTAAGTAGCATCGAAAATCTATTAAATCCTCATTTAGTTTGAAAACGTTATTTTTTTAATATTGTTTTTAATTATTTGATATCGGTTTTTAAATTAGTGATGTTGGGATGTTTAAATTAAAAAATATGATTATATTTGTAATTCACGAGTTAATGAATAAATAAAGTAATAATTTTATTGTATTAATATACATTTTCTCTCATTTTCTTTATTTATATAAGATATTTCGAATAAAAGGGAAGTGTGATTTATATTCATATTTGGTCGAAAGATAGGTCTTTCAAAAATTAAATTTAGGCGCCATTTTGATTCGAAAATGCAGGGATTTTGTTAAAGAATTAAAAGAATCGTTCCATGTTTATAGTAATTTTATATTGAATAATTTTATTCTCAACAATATATGCTTCCATTGAGGGGTATCGATTGGAAACGCAACTCATGGTGAGGTCGTCATCTTTCAGCAAACATTCCGTCATTCATGGAAGAGGATCGAACATTATAAGCTATTGCGTGTGAGAGAGTATTATGCTCATATCCTTCCTTCTTACTGTGAAGATTTAAGAACTGAAATATTTCAAGGTGCATTATGAGTCCTTTGAGTGCTAAAAAGTTTTCCTTTTTATTTCATTTAATTCCTAATGATACCTCTTACGGTACCTACATCTCTTTTTACTCTGGAAAATAACTGCCTCTATATTCTTAGTGGGTTTTTCAGTGAACATATTCATGTTATGACATAAAAGGAAGGGATTTCATCAGAAATCATTTACAAATAGGAAAACTTTAAGTTTTTATCCGCTATGCTTATAATTTATTCAGATTTTCGAGTTCTGTTGATATTTTTATGCTTAATTTATTTTTCTACCATTCTTTAATTGTGGGCAAAGACTTAAGTTAGTTGATAGGTTCATCAAATAAATACGTATCTTTCGTATTCTAGAAAGCAAGTGAAGAAGTCACGATGATTCCAAGGGACTTATGTGATTGATAGTTTCATGTCTCGGAGATGGAATGCTGCGGTAGTGTTCAATGGATTAGTTAATTTATGTAATAGATATCCATTATTTATCCTCTGATTGTTATCTGCACTTATTTCTAAGTATTAATTATTATTTTATCATCAAATCATAAAAGTGAAGGAGTAGTAAGGCAAGATTTTCGTTAATGTATGGCATTCATATTTAATAATTTAATATAATTTTTCCTCAATAGCTGAAACTATAAACTTAATTATTAAAAGATTATACAACTAACTCAGAAGATATCGGGTTGAGTTAAAGCTATTAATGGTCCTGCATAGTATGAATGAAATGAATGAAACATTCAACTCCCTATCCCTTAGGACTTAAAAAGGAGCTATCATACCCATATCACTCTCTTAGCTGACAGTACTTTTGATTTTGTTACTAGTTCATTTATTTGTTTGGTACTTTTTTCATCCATGAACTTAGATCGAACGTTTTAGTCACATAAACATATCTCTTAATTATTTTTCATACTTTTCAGCATAGTTTGTGCTGCCTTTAAGTATCATATATCTATTTTTTCATTATTTCTGGTTTTGCGTTGTCAATCCTACATACTGATTGAGTAACTGTTTTTTCCTTTTCCATAAATCCCATTGTTTCCGATATAACTGATCCCACCTTCCCACATGCCGGTGTTTTTAAACCCGTCAATGGATAATTTAGAAAGTAATTGGGTGTTTCCTACGAAACGAAAAATGGGGACAATGAATTTGCGTGTGAGTTACAAAGAATTATTTCTTGAACGCCCTCACTCATCCTCTGCTAAATTCTTCCGAGGAAAATGGATGCTGTTTTGATTGAAATTCTAAGGAAATTATGTATGATATTATTATGACTTGAACGGTTTGAAGTTATTTATATTTAGTCTTAGGAAATATGGATAGCTTAAATTCTCTTTGCTTTTCCTTTGATATATTTATGTGAAAATTTGGCTTAGCAAAGAAATTATATTTTGAATTTTATTTATTTATGGTTTAAAACAATTTAGAAGATCACATGAAGTAGATTATAATTTCCTTTAAAAAACTTCCGTATTGGTTATATTACAATTTTAAGTGACGTTAATTATTACTTAATTTGCTACTGTTAAGCGCTATAAACTATTTTGAATTTATTAATTTAATTCTATGTAAGTCCTTCGTTATTATATTTATCGTACATCCTTTCTATTTCCCTCTCATGTTATTTTTTCTCCAGAGGTGATAGTTTCTTGTCCTAGGCAAGCATCGTTCTTAGTGGAAGGAAAGTGTTTTGCACTATGCGATTCATTTTCACCGGTAACTCATTTCCTTTTGTCCTTGAAAGATGTCTTAAACGAATGCACTTCGAAGGCCACTTCCGCCTATGCTTTCTTCCTCTTTACTTTTACCTATTTTTTCTTTTTTGCTAAACCCATCGCTATCCATTCCTCTGCTTTTCGCAATGTATCTCTAAGTGAATAAGCAGCTGAAAGCGCAATCCCTCTCCAGCTTTTTTCATGCTCATGCATGTAATGTAATAACTGCAAATTAACGTATGTGGCTCATGTTCGCTTCGATTGCCTTAAACTTTCGATGTAGAATATTTGGCATGTCTTTATTTTCTTTTGACTATTATACGTTTTGTTGAAACTTTCATAATATATTTTTCAGTTTTAATAGAATGGATAATCTCTGTCCTTTTTAATCCCCATTATTTCTTAAACTATTCATCACAAAAAATATTATAAGATACTGTACGATAGTAGTATTTACTAACTAATAAAAAGCTTTTTGCTATCAAAAGCAGTTGTGTAACTTTAAGTTACTTTTTTATATACTTTTGACATATTTTGATGCACTGATTAAATTCAACTAGTGAATGATCGATGGTGTGTGTGTGCAAAAAACATTGATGGAAGTTATTTTCGTTTTAAGCATTGAAAGTGTTTATAGTGAAGTGTTACATATATTATGCTCATAAATATTAATATGCATTATTAATTTAGCATCGAAATAAACCAACCAAGGACGAAGAGTATTTAAAGAATATTTTGCGCTTTTGTTTCCTTTTCTGTAAATACGATCCTGAATATGAATTTCTCAGGAGGTCACCAACCCTTAAGCGTTATAGCTTTTTCTTTTCCAAATAAACCTTTGGGCTGTTTCGTATGGTCATTAAACATATGGCCGTAAAAGAGAGCCGAGTAGTAGAGTAGTTTCTTCGATCAGTTTCATTTTAGCATCCTTCAGAATCGTTATTGTGGCAGAGCTCTACATTTTCTCTATTACTTTTTTCACAACTTTACCTTTCGTGGAATATTTTAATTTCGCTTATGAATAAATATCAACCTAATATAAGAATGATTTTGATACTTCTCTCAATCTTTCTCATAATAAATTTACAAGAAATAGGAAAATTTAGTGCTAAAGCTTCATTTTGCTTAAATTGACAGGATTGTTTGAACGATATATTTTGACGTAGATCATTAAAGCTTTTATGTACAGACGATAGGTAGCAAGTGTTCTATCGATGCAATATAGCAGCAAAATTCATCGAAATATTATGTGCATATTGGTAACAATAACTGGTTCAATGTTAATTGTAAAATTTACCACTATAATTCGGTTATTTTGATGTTTGATTAAGAATTACATCTATTTAATTTATTAATTTATTAATTGTTGCTATAGCCACAAATAGGCACCAGGCCAGGTGGTAGCTCTCTTTCCACTTAACACAACTTCAAAGAAAATAGGGCCTATTTGATAAAAATTAGTTACAATTTAAGGGTAATTTGCACTGACATTCCTTTGTTTGATACTTCAAGAGGGCCTTTTGTACCTCTTTGTCGATCTTTGTTCGACTCTCCTCCGATACAGATAGAACAAAAAGGTAGTTGACACTTTTTTCGATGTCGTTCGTGCGTATTCCGTTGTCTAAAGCACCGTAAAGAGATCACGTCCCGACCCGCGTTCCTCTTCACATGGATACTCTCCATCTGCGGCTTACTATTTTTTTCAATTCTATCTATGCGGTTATCCCACGTCCGGATGATTTTTTCGTTGATAGTGCAAACTTGATTTTATATTCTCATCTTTCGAGAACATCTTTTAAGATTCTAATCTACCATAACAGTTACTGATTTGACAGGGTGAAAGGTTAAGCCCCACGTATGAGTAATTTCACCGTCTCGGAAGTTGAGGGCTTAAGAAATGTTTAATACGAGCATTTTAAACTCGCATTATGAACTATGTCACGTTCGAGAGTGGTTCTCTTAGAATAGAAAATATCGTAGACATTTTAGGCAGAAGATTTCTGTTGTCATTCTAAACATGAGATGAGTAACTGGTGATGCGTCGTCCATTTGTTGTTTGATAACAGTTTTGACTTAACTTGAAAAGCATTTTTGAGGTATGATGATGTTATAAGAATATAAATTTCTAGGAAGTAAATGTAATCTTCTATAATAGAATTTGCTAATTTTATAGTAAATACTAAACAGATCATGTTTTGTAATAAAAAAGTCACTGCCTGCGTTTCTATTTCGAGCTCAATTTTTTACATAAAAGCTAAAGTTCATCGGAAGGTAATAAATTTATTTTTGTTTCATTTTCTTCTCGACTTTCTTTTCAGCATAATTTGTTTTTTTGTACATTATATAACATCTCGTATTTATTGAAATATTGATTATTTCTTGATTTGAGTTTCCCTCTTTCATTTCATTTATATGCATTTTCTAATCATTTATATTTCTTTAAATGAAGGTTTATTTCCAGAGGATTAAATATTGTGAACTCTTTGATTGTTAATACTTTTGAAATGTATATCGGTGTTAATATCTGGCTCTTTTAATCATCTCCCTCTTAAAAATTTGAATATTCATGTAATTCAGAATTCGTATCTTATTGCAATTTTAAAAATCCCTTTTATGTGATATTTTGATATCCGTTTCTTTTCTGAATAAATAACAGGACTCTCGCCTGGCTGATTTTCCGTTAATTTTCTTTTCAAAAAGAGAGATCGATAAACATTCTTGTGGTCTGATTGACAGTTATGCACCACTACCGTTAAACTTAAGTTCTCGTAATCTTTTCCGTTTCATGTATGAGTTAATCCACTCAGTGTGTGGTTGTCGTCATGTCTTATCACTCGGAAGACAAGTAAGTATTCTGAATTCTAATGTGAATTAGCCTTATTCGTTATGATCAAAGGAAATTTACCCTGTTTTATCTATAGTTTACTTATTTGCTTCCGTTTTATTCATGAAGACGATTGTTTTTGGGAGGAGATGTTTTGATTATTCGACGGAAGATTATACCCGAAACGCAAAATCGCAGAAGTGATGTATGTGCAATGGTTAATTCATTGGATCGTGTTCTAAAATGGACTTATTTTGCATATATAAATCATTTGCTTTTGTTTAAAATGAAAAAGAGAATTAGATGTTTTTTTTACCAGAAATATATAATATTCATTTTGACAAACTGTATCTAACGGAAATTAATTATGTGTGTAACTGTTAATTGATGTCAGACTGATAATATTGAAATTATCTCATTCTATTATGAATAAAATAAGCATCAGTCATCGAAATTTAAATTCTCTTTTAGTTTATTGAATATAAATGTAATCAGCTGTCTTTGACAAAATTACTATCAAATAAGATTGAAAAATATTAGTGTTTAGTATAAAATATAAAAAGATGCGCTTCTATTATTTTATATTTAACCCTCTTACTGCCAGCGGGCCGATATATCGGCCCTCGCTGGTTGTGCGAAAACTGCCAGCGGGCCGATATATCGGCCCTACTTATTTGACGTAATTTATTTCGTGATTTTGACCATTTCAACGGCTGCCGTCTCAATTAATACACATGTACTGTATCTCTATTGCTTACTTTATCTAACTTATATGGTTTCACCTTACCTTGCGATACATTTTGATATTTTACAGTGATCTTTCCTCGTTAATTCGTCCGGATATTTTCGTTACTTCGGGCCAGCGTCATCCTGCACAGTATTATCTTTCGTGTTTGTCGCAAGTCGTGCTGAACTGTTTTCTTGTGGCTCTAAGTATTTGTTTTAGAGTGCCAGTTACCAGCTAGATTAGTAAATATTCTTTTTTGGCCCGCCTATTTTTATATAAGCAAAACCGAGATATGCAACCCGGATCTTCAGAGACATACCTCAAAAAACTTATAAAATTACCAAATAAAAAAGAAAAGAACTGTTGTGTGTGTAGTGTAAGAGAAAAAAAGGAATAAAATAAAGAATAAGATGCATAACTGTGTGTGGAAAATGCAAAAAAGGACTTCTTGGTGAATGCTTCCATAAGCATAAGTGCGCTAGCTGATGGGACCGTGAGTGTAGAATCAGATAAAATATTTTATATCTCTGGCAAAAATAGTTTTATCACTATAAAACTTAACCACGGGTGAGAAAACTAAATAATATCAAAAACTATTATAATTTTATTCCACGTATATAATATTTTATACATCACAAAGTGAAAAAAACGGAGAATTTTTGGTTTTTACATATATTATAATTACTTTGTTATTATTTTTCTTTATGAAAATTTAAGTAAACCCCCATAATCCATATATGGTTCTAAATTATAAATATATCTTTAGCATTGGGAAAAAATCTAGATGAATTAAATAAAGTTAAGTAGCTAAAATAATTTAGAATCTGAAATCCTGCATATTCCGGAAAATAGCCTTGGCAGTCTTCGCACACCCCACCCGAAATGGGCTGGCAGTAAAAGGGTTAACTTATAATATAGCATTTTAAACATTTGCGTGATATTTATAAATCTTTATCAATAAATTTGGGGTCCAAGTTTCTCAGAAGGTAAAAAATTAAAATATCCAAGAATTTGCGTGTTCGATGAGATTTCCCATTTGTCATTAACTTGTCTTTTATTATTTATTTTGGTCTTCGTATTCTCTTACATTTCTAAAATTACACTCATTAATTTATATAAATGGACAAGGCATTACTTCGGTGAAATATAAGGTAAATAAGCAAGCCGCTTATATTGATGCCTTCCTATCGTTTGATTATAACTCTTACCGCGTTAATCAAGTCGTTAATGATATTCGAAAGATGAAGCTGAGGAAAGGTATGCATAAATGCAGAGTGCTTGTTGAGTACATCGCTTTCTTCATATCGGAAGTGAATGTTGTGATAATATGTCCTCCTATTAATCTAAATGTGTGACGACATAACCATGGTGTAACAATTCTATTTGAGCCAATTAAAATTAGTAGATCATCGTCATATTGACTCAAACATTAGCATTCGTATATGTTGAACCAATTGGAAGGTGTGTGGATGGTATGAAGTGCCGTAAAGCATTGCGGGGTGAAGTAATAAGTTGCGCTAGTAAAGAAGTAGAAGCTGTTTTAGTAGCTGCGAAAAGTCAAGAAGAAAAACAGTAATAGTTAAACAGGAAATTTACTCCCTTAATGTAAATGTTCTATTCGATATGTAAATGATCGTATGCATTCCAAACAGCTTCGACACAGGACCTTGATGTTTCCCGCTGTTTGTGAACCATTTGTCATGTTTAAGAAGGTCAAAAAAGTCGATCCTCACATTATTTTGAGTGCTTTTATAATCAGGTCTATGAAATAGCGAATCAAGAACTTAATTGAAATTCCAAGTAAATCAAGCCGGTATCTCATACTTTAGGTATTGAGTATACCTATGCATTTCTATTTCTTTTAATACATGTAGTCTAAGAGAAACAGTTTGCTTTTGTTTTTTGACTCAAGAGTAAAAAATTTCGATGAAAGGTATTACAAACGCCTAAATATTGCATACATTTTAGCTGAAGGACTTGAGCTACATAATGTTGTTTGTGTTTTTTTTTGTCACTCTTTCCGTTGTTTTAAAAAGCCGAGCTTTTTTCAGAGCATAAGTTTCAACGCTCCAGTATTCTCAACTCCTGAAACGTATGGGAATTTGTGATCGACCTGTTTTACAGTGCTCTGGGACCCTTTGTCCCAACCGGAGTTCGGCAGGTGAAAGCGGGTATGGATCGACCGAAGGGGGAATGTTAGGAAATAGGTTCGACCATCTTCGGAACCATTTTCGACTCCCAGAATAAAGATATTGCCCGTGGCGAAATTTGGGGCTCTCAAAGAAGAAATGTTTCCTTGCCACAACATTTAATACACATCCAATTCACTCTCATTTCCGAATGCAGTTTTAGAATTTTAAATGGGTCAGGAATTCGATAACTCATTCTTTGACGACACGAAAAATAATTATTCAAGTTTATATCGTTAGAGTTAACATTTCAAAGATGACTTTTCATCAGAGTCTACGAGTGGAAACAACAGGTTTGGTTGGTAGTCTTCGAAGATTCTAATTGCAAAAGAGTATTACGATAAATTAGAGGCAGTATCATCTACATACAATCGTTAGCGTCTATTCTATTTAGTTTAACTTTGAACTAGTATCCTTTAGTTCAATCTTTTTACAATGCATATTTTAAACTATGCATATTCTGCAAATCTCATATTTTTAGATTTTTCTCGGTAATGGGATTCTTAGTATATTTTTACATGCGTGGAGTTCATAATCTTTTGGAGGATTTCTTGTTCATATTAGGAATAACTTTACGTGAAATTAATATCCTTTCATTTTTATCTAAATTTTAGTTCAACCTAATGTTTTCTGTCAGTAACATAGACTTAGAATAAAATATTTATTTATTTGCGGTTAGAGATAAAATATTTTAATTTTTCGTTGCTATAAATTATTCTATTTATTTAAATTAATTCCTTTACGTACATTCTTTTCACGAGATGAGGCTTTTGTTGTACATATTTTAATATCTTAGACTTAGAGCATGGAACATCTTTCTTTTCAACACAAATGAATAAAAACCTGTACCACCGCTACTCTCTAGAGTGAAGATTTCTTCTCCGGCACATCGATGATAGTTAATGATTAAGCTTTTACCATCCTTTGTAATTGATATTGTTTTATAGGTTCTTCTTTTTAGGCTTTACCTCTTCCATCGGAAAGAATATTGTCTTTGCTTTACCGTCAAATAAAGTATAAGTGAGTAAATAAGTTGATCTAGAGGTGAAGTATTTTTGGAATCCACTCCTTTTAGTTATAATCAAGTGTGTAAATTTAAAATTCTGTTATTGTTATAGGATAATAAAATTACAATCCCATTTCTTCAAAATTTTCGTTTAACACCATGCCTCCGTATTCATCGATAAGTTTGAATCTTGATAGACCAATGACGGTCATTATCTTTACTCCATCTCCACGGTTTCACTCAGTAAATCGCGGATTTAGGACATTAATCTCCGATCTCATTAGAGAATAAATCTTCCAAATCGGACAAGTTAACTAAATTAAGGCACGCAATCTTATCAGATTTATAGTTATACTGAAGTGGATATGAGAATCGGATAACGCAAATATTTTTCTATTAATTGACATATTCTTTGCAGGAAGTATGATTTTCTATATAAATATCCGTATTTCCGAGATAGCATGTATTCAAATTAATTACAAACTAACATGCCTATAATATGATGTTTCATCCATTTATACTACGGACTATTGCAAAATTTCTTGCGAATTACTTTGCTTTTTTCCATTCAGATATTTTTCTTAAACATATATCGTGTGATGTAAATACGCACTTATGCTAGGTTGATACTATAATTTTTTTTAAAAGTGTATCATGAAAAAGTATCTCAACAGCACAGATTAAATACTTATGTGATGAATCATGAATCAGATCACATTTAAAAATGAATCACTTCAATCGTGAATTTCATCCCGAAGTGGTACGAAGTGTCAATATTATAGTTTTTCTTTGACCAAAATCTCTTAGGTTATTGAAAAGCATGATTCCTTATCACTTAAAGCAGTCGTCCGTGAGAAAGTGAATCGCATGGAAGAAGTCATCGGAAGAGAGGTTCGGAGAGGAAAAAATGAAGGAGGAATGAGGAAAAGGCAGGGAAATGAGGACGCGTCGACGTGGGATGAGGGGAGGAAGTGGGCAGAAGAGAAAGTTCATCGGGGGAATGCCTGTGCCCAAATCGCGAAAAGAGTGGGAATCCGAAAATTGGAATAATTTGCTTTAATCGAAATGAGTGCGCGATTCAGAATTATTATTTATATAAGTAGCATCGAAGCTTTAAATGATCTGTTGTGCCACGGAGATATTGACCTTTTGGTCCGAAAACTGGCTCATGGGCTAGTAAAAGGTCATCAGAGCTGTAAGGATGCCATTCTATATCCCTCACTAGAGGGATATCCATATTTTCGCACAAGAAAGATTTAAATTCTGCCGCTGTTTTCAAGTAGACTGCAAATTGGTCTTCCTACACGATAATTATTATTATATCTACGTTCGGTTTTTATAGCACTTTCGATAAAAAAATAAGGCATTAATCCGCCATGTTGTAGCACATTGCAATACCTGAATCTCCTAACTTTCCATTTATGATTAACTTCCGCATAACTGCTCTGAAAATTAATGCCAAACTTCTGTATTGCTGTTTTTAATTTGCATCCGAAAACACCTGTGAGAAAAGATAGTCTTTTACGTATGAAGCTGCTAGATTTTTTTCTCTCGAAAACACGGTTATTAATTCACTACAAGTGTATTATTAATATCTTGATAGTCAATTCCGGATAAATATTTATAAATAAATCTATTTCAGCACAACCGCCATTTCGTAACCTTTGCGTCTGTTTGGAGGTAATCTGAGAGTCCATTGTAAAGTTCACTGTAATATTATATATTTGTTTGCTAATTATTGAAAATCCATAATAATTCTTTATTATTCTGAAAATTTCTGTCAGATGCATCAATTTTTGTTGCATATGCAAATTGGTGTTCCTTTAATGATTTTTCCCTTATTTCTTTTGAATCTCTTATTTTAACGTATATCTCTAGTTTTCGTTTGTCGGTTTTTCCGTAAAATGTTTTCACTTCGCCTTTAGGTTTATAAACGAGGATAATAGTAACGCTAAATAATAATACGTTGTAAGTCATAATTGCCTTCGGCAAAATCTTAGGGTTATCGTGAACGAATCTCACTGCCTGTTATTTCAAAAAATCCAATCGACGGGGTTTTCATGGAAATGACCCACTGAGCAGGTTTCAGAAAATCTAAATTATTTTCTCGCAAATGTTTTCATTTGAGGAGATGTCCTTATTTTCCTGTTTTTTACTTTTCTTTTTGATTTATTTATCTTATTTTACTTTTCGCCGTTAGTGGTATCCTCACTCCAATCCAGGTCCTCCATTTCGGTTAATTTAACATCTGTTGATGAACTAACTATATACCTACTCCCTTTCCTTTCATTTCGTATGAAGGTGATAATAGTGTTATTGACACTTCTCTATATTCTGTTGAAACAAACTCTTCCGAAAATAGTTTGGAGAGGAATTTAAGACGTTTCGAATTTATCACCTCTCGAAATATATTTAGGATTTTGCTTAAGCTAATAAAGATGTTTTTACCGCGTTATCACGAAGCGGATTGGCCGATTCAATAAATTTCTCAGTCCAAAGTATTTTTGATCTTTGGTTTCTTCATATTCTTGCTATAGAAATACCAATTAAAAGAATCATTACTTTTAGTTACTCTGTTACTCACGTTGCCTGAATTTTAAGCAAACAAATGTTTTCTGGAAATTGGCAGTTGAAATTAAATCTAAAAAAAATTCACTAGGATTAATAAAAATTTTAAAATGCTTTATTTCTTAGTATTCATTATTTTTCTGTTAGTGGGTAAATGTAATAAATACTTCTAGATTGCACATTTATGTAATCGTAATTATTATGAAGTTAAACAATTCCCATAATAATTTTGGCTTCCAAAGTACGAAAGAGAGAAGGTTTGTCGTTGAAGAAAGGAAATTCACGTAAAAGCTATCTGAGGATCGTTTAAATTGAAATATATATTTCAAATTCTTTGGTTTGAGAGCCATTAAAGAGGTAAGGAAGGGATGGGTTTTTAGCTCAGCTTTGTTCATATCCAAAGAAAAGGTTATTACTTTCATTATTATTTATTTTCTTTTATATTAACGCCGTCTATGATCGCCTAATATCAAGTAAATGAGTGTAATAGTGAAAAAGTATTTTACTTTTAATCTGTATTTAGATTTCATGCCAGAGGATCTTTCAATTTAATGAGAACCAAATTTGATGGAACGCGCTAATGTTATGTAACGTAACAGTATGGTTCATATATTAGAAAGTCGTTGCGATGTTCCATGGACCACTTAATTTTGTAGGACCGTGCAAAATATATAATCGAAGCAAGAAAGTGGTCTCTCAGCTTAGAGATCAGGAGAACGTGTCCCACTTTATTTCGACTTCGGGAAAGAGACGCACTTTTCAAAGCGTTCTTCGTTCTCATATCAATTTCTTAGTCCTCTCTCGCCTTCCCCTCCTTTTAGATTTTGCAACCGATTTCCTTTGCTGCCACCACGTGTGCCCAAATCTTTCTGTCCCGGTTTCCTTTCTTCTAACGCTTTCGAGAGATCATTTTTTTATCTTTTATATAATCGAAATGTCTCCAAATGTTCTTTGTATTATTCAATCTCTCATTCTCTCTTTTCGTTTCCGAAACATTTTCCTCAGTTACGGGTCTATAACCCATGCTGCTCCTTGTTGTTTATCGAATGTAAATTTTTTCTCGTACGGTGATGCAACGCGCGTACGCTTTCGTCCACTCCAGCGTTTCCGCTAATTGAGGTCTTCATAGCAGATTATTTTCTCTTTCAAAACCCTCGCCATCTGTGACGAGGGTTGATATTTCATATTATGTGATTAGCTACTATTTGCTTAATTTTTCTTTTAATGGTGGTGTTAATTTTTTCCGAAATACAGTTGCTTGCTTGGGAAAGCTAATAAAGAAACTGTTGGAATAATTTAATTGGAAGTCTCCGATTTTTTAAATTAACCAGTGATTTAATTTTTACATTATTATAATATATATCTTGCAATTCCTTGTCGTTAAGATACGTTAACATTTTCTAAAATAATTATTCACCTACACTAAAAGAAGATGAAAGACTAACTTTTAACTTGTTCAAATTCACATTGACCACATTGTTTTAAATTCAACTTTACTTCTTCAATTATTTTATAAACTTGATTTTATTAACATTACCGGGATGCAAAATTCTACAAAGTATGCATTTAAAAATCAACCTGAACGTGAGCGAAATGAATGTTTAGGCTAAAATATTAAATTCTAAAAATAACTTCTCTTGTCAGGAGTTAAGAATTCTGAGGTATTATCTTTTCACGCCCTCAAGTCCTTGAAACCTTTTGTCTTCATTTACGTTAATTTACTCTTAATTTGTATTTCATCCTCTTTAAGAGATATTCTTTAGCTTAATATGTTTCTTTTCTTTTGATCAGAATAAATAGTTTTTGCATGGTAAAACTTTTTTGTCAATTAAATGAACGATGTAATATCGCGGTTAATAAAATATTTACTTGCCAATGAATAGTAGCTAATTATTGCCTAAGGGATCTGATTTTTTAATTGCGTATGCGTTCAGAACTTATCTTTATTTGTTAATTTTAACTTAAGTCGTGCGATTCTCTACAGCTCCTTTCTGTCTCTCGTGGTGCCCAATTTCTTCTTTGGTATTCTCTGCGGTTGATTTCTTTCATTTGGTATTTAATCCTAAATTTCTTCCCTCTCTCACTATCAACTCTATATGCATTATTTCCCCTCTTTCTTACCTCATCGCTCACATATTCTTTCAAATCTCCCTCGTACGGTTATATCTCCTTCTTTGATTGAGCAAATTAAACTTAAACCCCTTGAATGGAGAATGTTAAAATCCCTACTGCTCAAGATTATTTATAAACAGTCAGTTGGATAAATTTTTTGTGGAGTTTGAATCGCTTGAATTTTAACTTTAATTCCATTTATCGTATTAAATAAATGATTGTAGCGGATTAATCGAATCATGAAAGAAAGTCCGTTTTTTTCGAATGATATGAAATAATGATAAGAAATGATGTAATTAATTGATGAATAGCAATGATATTCAAATGAAGAAATATATTGAAATATAAAATTGACTTATTTTTTCCCTTTAAATGACGAATTATAATGATGAAAATTATTTTCTTACATTAAGTAAATGAAAGTTATAGAAGTTTTTGTATGCACTATATTGTACAAGAAATATGAAGCTTTAGAAAGGATGTTTTATAATAGAAGGCTCTTATATAAGTTTATCCATCGGCATCCTGAAGTTTCAGATCAAATCCATGAAGTGTATTAGAAAACCTTTCAATATTCTTGAGCTATTCTAATCCTTAATCATCTCAAATCTACTCTCATGAACTACTGTATTTATTGTATGAAAATTATAAATATTTTAAGGACCGTGAACTTTTCAATACTTGATTCCTTGATAATACTTGATCGATGTTCAAATCTTTATCTGACGAGAGGAATTGGTTGCAATGACGGATGTGTAAAAATGACGTTATGAGCTGCCATTCCAGTCGTCCAAATACGTGAGGAAGATCACATAAATTTGTACACAATAAATGGAAATATTTCAGATTATCTAAAATCTTACACATCACAGGATTCTACATATTCATCTTCTATTAACTTATCCTTTGCCATTAAGAAAACAGTGAATAATATAGAAAAACATTATAGTGATTTTCAATTTATAGACATTTAAGTTTCGGATTTAATTAAGTTTCTAATCGGAATATTTAGAATTATAATTACACAATATAGTGAAATTAAAATCATTTGTTTTAAAAATACAAATAATTCGATCAGACAGATGGAATGTTTTCTCGTAAAGCGTTACCGTTGCCAAACATCTCGACCTTCTGCGCTCCTGTATCGTCGATTAATTTCACTTAATCCTCTTTTAATGCTACCACCGAAATGACCTTTGGCGTGTCAAACAATCTGCGTCAGCCAATTTTTGCTCTTTAACAAAACTTGTTTTCCGGGGTTCTTTCTAAGCTTCTCTCAATCTTATTCTAGCCTCTACTAGAGATTTAAATTCTGAAGAACGAGTTATTATAATAAATAACTAAGCTGTGGGCCTCTATTGTATAATTATTCTTTTGTTTAGAATCTCATATATCGTATTCCTGTCATGGTATACTATTACTTCTGTTTCTTTTCATAATCTCATTTACTCTTAATTTCTATGGAATCGTATAGGCAAAAGTGTCAACTTTTTAGTATTGTTTAATTTTATTAATATTAGTTTACAACTACGGAGACAATGCTAGTAAGGATATATCACTTAAAACTCGGAACTGGTTTTACTCATACTTTTTGGTAATCTTATATTTTGTTATGATTATTCGTGGATATTTGAAATATGAATAGATAAAATGTAGCTTATGATACAAAGAGTCGCAGACTTATTACTAGAAAAAATTCAGAGAATTTATTTCACTTGAGAATCTTATTCCTGATTAATGATTATTTTATCATTTTTTTAAAAAAGAGATAATCAAAATTTTTCGTTTTCTAGCAATAAAAAATTAGCCATGTAAATGAATTGTATGGTGATTCCTTTAGAGCTCGAAAGGAGAGTTTTCCCAGTCAGTTATCGACTTATTCCAAATTACGTCTTACTTTCAGTACTCGTACGTGACGTCCATGAGCGTGGGTAATGACTTGACTAAATACATCTACGGAGTCTTGCTCAAAAGGATATCTATGGAGGAAATTTCTTCTACTTCCTGAATTCGATCTCAGGGTATTCCAATCGATTAAGGATTTGGTGTCACGCGCCCTCAAACTGACCCTCACGCTCTAGTAGCTAAACCTGTTCGATTGATGAAAAACAAGAAAAAAGATCGGCCTTCGTAAACGCCAGCAATTGCCGTATACCAACTTCTGAATATCAATGTTACAGGATATCACACGGTTAATGTTGTTTTCCACGGATGTTGATTCAAAACATGTTGCACTGCTATTTATGACTTCGTACTGGTCGCTGATTCTCTTTTATCGATTGGAAATGCTTTTATAGACATCGCATGAATTCAGTTGTCATACTTGATCTAGTTTAAGTGATTGATATGCTATAGGAAGATGTAATGTATTTTACCTTAGCATGAGTTGTAGACCTCTTCAAGAACAAGATAACACACATTTTACTATACTTTTTCTGAATTTCCATCTTCTGTTACTAGTGAATATTTATTATTATTGCTTAGTATCAAAACCATACGTTCTTTGATTCCGTAAACTGCACGCCACATCATACCATAACCGTTGACTTCCTGCTTTATACATTTTCTGCCGAATAAGTTCCATAATTAGAATGCCTTAAATGAACGAATCGTTTGGTCTACAAATACTATTTTTTATTCATTCCCCCTCCTCTTGCGTTTTGTTAATTTTTCTACTACTGTGGAAGGAGGTTGACATCAACGTTTTTCTCTTTTTTAAATTCGTATGAGAAGAAATAAATAAATATATGTAGGCACTTTTTCCCTTTGGGTAATACAGCAATATATTTACTCACTCATGGTATGTACTTTAGAAACATTAAATAGTAGTGATTTTAGATTATTATAGTTCCGTTTAGTTAGGTTCTGTGTGATTTTTTTTGAGTTACCTTGTCCTCTTTTTCCATGGTTTTAGAATGAGATAAGAAAACAATCTGAGAAATTCCATGATGAATCCATTCCCATAATTAAATAGTAAGTTTCTTTCTTAAGATGCGAAGGATAGAAGAGGTCTAGAAAACTTCTTCGCTCTTGACCCTTTTCAAATGGTATTTGTGATCCTATGCTGGATATATATCTATGAAAGAAGTCTTTAAATAGATTAATTTTGAGAAATTCATTCATGATTATGTATTCTTTACGAAGCAAACAATAAATGAATGAATCTGTTGGTTGTTAAGGAGATAAACAATAACAAGGAAGCTTACTAATTGATCATATTATCTTGTGCTTCTCCCGTAAAAGAACGAGTAAAGTTCAATTCACCCTGCAAATAAATTCTGTGAAAAAACTATTTGCATTAAAAAAACTCATTAATTTTTTCTATTTGAATTTTTTTTGGATTTTTAGAGGTTATTTATTAAATAGTATCCACTTGTAGTTACATACAAAAATCTCTGAAATGGAAATTGGGTAATATAATCGTCTGAGAATTTTTAATTAAGAATTATGTAGGAAGTAGACTGCCATACGTAAAATGAGTAGAAGATAGCTTGCAAAAGATTTATGATATAAATCATAAAATTTCCGACTCGCCACTTGCAGTTTTCTCTTTTGAAGTTCTTATTCATAGTAGTTTATAGAGATTGTCGGTTCTCACTCTCAATCACCTTTTGGTACTCAGCTGTCTCGACTCTCTGAAAATCTTTCAGTGTTTACGAAATAAATTAAGATTCAATCAAATGGAAAATCCACTTCATATCTAATTGATGCGATTTCTCTTCGAAAATATGTCTGATTTGTGTTCGCGTACACCGCGTACAATCTGATGAAGCATTTAATTGAGTGCCTCATCTTCAACTCTTGTTGTAGATTATTATCTATGAAACATATATTTTGAATATTTTTTTCTTCTAATGTATTATTAGAGTGCTGAAAAGTTTAATGACTTTTTGGAGTTAAATAAGATATTTTTATATCCTAGAATTATTCCATTAAAATGTTATTTGCTAGATTATAAGTAACATAAAGTTAATAAAAACAACTTTGTAAATTTCCACAGTTTATAGGAAATTTACAAAGTTCTTTTTATTACTATGGCATTCCACGAAGTCACGCCTTCTCACATTGATTTCAACATAAAATTATTTTTATCATAATCATTAATTAAAAAATTCCTCTTAACAATATTTTTATGTATGATTCACTGTTCATTTCTTCTCGTTGCAGGTGAGTCTAGTCATCTCCCTACTGAGGAATTGATACTGATACTGCACGTATGATAAATGAATGAATATTTACATACATAAATGAGCCGGTAAAAAATATACGTCATTCAGCAGTGAAGAAATTGTGATTTACGAGGTAAAATTAATTAATTAATAATAATAATAAATATTTTCATTGAGTATCAAATAATTCGACCTATTTAAGCGCTTTACTAATCGATGGAACAAAGTATATGTTTTGAATATGAGTTGTGTTTATTTACGGTGCAAAGTAGAATCGCTTGAAGGAGTGAAATAATTCATGTTAGATTGAGACAGTATGATTTTAAGCATGAACGAATTATCTCTGAAGTTGACTTTTTGCTAACCTAAAAAGCCTGATCTTAAGCAGCGAAATTCTTTTAGAGCTCACATTTCTTTTGTAAGCAAATCCACGAGAGAAAGTTAGCTAAGGATTAAAGAGTCTTATTTTACATTCATCATTTCATTTTCTAACGTCCATTGACGCCTAATTGCCGTTCTTTGTACATTTGGGTAAGATACATTCTCTTCTTTAGATTTTCTATTGATTATTTCCTTATTTTTTATGTCTTCATAGATGCTAGTCACTTAATTACTTTGCGTTAATTAGGTTTTTGCTCTGTCGTTCGGAATACCTTCGTTGGTAAAGTAAACATTTCCTTATGTAATATTCCCTCAAAGGGTCGCTTTCTTACTATAGCTATAGCTAATTCAAATGCTTTGTCTACTCTCTATTACTACTCTTCTCTACATATCCTATTTATTAATTTGAAATTTGTACAGTTTTGTGAAAGTAAAAATTTTCAATAAGGTAGAATAAAATATGAATGTTTAGATGTTTGTATCCATGTAACACCAGATGCTGAATCTATTTTACAGCAAGGAGTCATTCTTGTAAGAATGTGAAAATTCAGATTTCGACGAAGAATTGAACAAACAACTTGTTGATGACGGTACTCGTCGAAACCCGAGGAGTAGCATCATAGATGCATATAGATTATATATTACATAAAGCGTATACTATGAAATAGTACTGCCCCTGTCCATTCTCTCAAACAGTTTCCATACTTCCTTTTTTGCAAATAAAAGTATTTTCCGTATTCTTTATATAGATTTCCTTAGTTTTTCGTGATTATAGAATAGGTTTCAAAGCTGAGAAGAAAAAGGGTGGTCGATTTCTCCATTCATTAAGTTTAATTAGCTATCTTATTCAACCAGTACTTTATTAAAATTTTGAAACATTTTTAAGATAGAATTTTGTTAAAAGATAATTAATTATCTTTTAACAAGGTAGGCAAAGCATTCAAATCGTCTTTTAAAAGTTTCATTCAATAGCCTACGAACCGAGATATTCCTTCCTCAGATCAATCTAATATTTTTAAGGTCATTAGATTATAACCTATAAAGGGCTAATAGCCATATTTGTTTACGAGAAGGGCGGCATTTTAGTAAGATTAGTGAAGTTTAAAGTGAGTATTAAGACGGTCATATGGTTTTCTTATTCAATATAAAATTCCTTTTGTTTGAAATATAGCCTTAATATTTAGACCAATTTTCAATCCTTTCTTTTCATATGCTTTCATGGTACGATTTTCCTTAAAATTCTCAAATTCTATTACTTTACTTTATCCTTAAATTTTTTTATGTTTTTCTCCATTTTAATCACGTTCATCGTTTTTCATAGTCCTTACTTAAAATATTTCGGAATCGCATAACTCATTTCGGTGAACTGTTAATAGCGATCGTAAAACGTAGTGCCTCGTCAATCGCATAGTGCGATTCGCATAACGAGGGTAGCATAAGTAGCGAATATCGTTACGTGCTCCGTAATGCTCGGTTGGACATGTCCGAACGATCCAAATTTGATGTTCCGGCGAAACTTTTCCTGCCGAGTTTTATTTTGGCATCTCTCTTAGCTAACCCGATGATCGAAGCCACCGCTGCGACATAACTTTCTCCTCGCGCTCTATCCGCAACTAAAGTGGACCGACAGCTACTTTGGCAGCCCTCGAGGCGATTACGACAACTGACGGCCTTTTGGGAGGACCTCAACTTCCGCCAACATGTTGGAATAGCCTTCGGGAAACGTTATAGGAATCGACTCTTTTCCAAAAGAGATGAAGCTTCTAAAAAAGTTTCAAATATGGATTATGAGTACGAATAAAAGCTTGTTCCTAAAATCTATTCAGTGATCCATCTTGGGTGCTTTGAAAATTTTTGGGTAGGATAAGGTGATCGCTCATCTTCTTTGGATCATGGACGATTTAAGTAGGTTCCCGGTATACGGGAACAAAATTTCGACTCGACAGCGGAATCACCTTCCCCCCCTTTGGAATATACAGTATTCCTAGTTTACTATATCGACAATTCAGTCCACTAGATTTGATGGTTTTATGATTGGACTCCATCATTGGAAGCTTAATATATTTTAGCATATGCTCTTTTTATATCTAAGATTTTTCTTCGAGACAAGTATATTTGTTAATAATCCGTAGAAATCCAATCCAATCGCCATTTATTCATTTAAGTTGTCTTTAAAAAACTGTGCTAATTACTAAAGGAAAATGTATGAGAGATGATACTATTTTCTAAAATCCTGTTCTTCTTCACGCAATTTTCACACAGTCGTCTTGGAGAAATATCCTTTTTTATGAAAATCGTTGCGTCTTTATTTCTTCTGAGCTTTTGTTTACTATAGCAGTGTAAGGTGTTAATGAAAATTAAATGTCGAAAAAATGTGAAACTAAAGCCACATCCTTATTTTTTATTCAGCATAGTATATAAAATATTTTATTCTTTTCAAAGAATTCCTCGTATTTTAAAGATCAATTTTCAAGTATTGAGATATTATTCATAAACGGCTGTCTTGAATAGTGGATCAGTTTCTCTTGCATAATGGGCGTTGTTGTTATAGCCACCCAAGGATTCGTGTTAGACAGGTTTTTAGGTGAAGGCGGCCTCATACTCGTGATCTTTGACATGTATCCGTTAGAAGAAAGGTCACAAGTGCTTGGATAGTGATATGGTTTTGTTTTATCCGTTAATGTATATCGCTTTGAGTGAGTTGCGTATTGATTATTTCAATGAGTCTTAAGTTGACAATCATGAATGAAAAGAAAGATCCTTGTTAATTCCCGCCAAAATTTTTCATCGCCATGAATACACTTTCAAGACGAGAAAATGTAACAATGGCAGTCCATCCTTCGGTTCTACTGTAACTAAATACCATTTTGTGTTTTGCTCTTGCACATATCTCTATCCATGGAATTCTGAGCCCCATTTATGCACTATATGATTCTTGTTAGAGTCCAAATGACATGAGAATATTACCTCCAATAACACTTCGCGTTTTAGTATAATTCTCACGAATGCTAAAACGGACACTTTTTCGTGTGATAATCGCTTAAAATTTTCTTCGTAAAAATCTTTCAATATGAGAAAGTAATAGGCAACGTACAGTTGTTTAAAATCAGATTATGCTTTTGATAAGAGTATTAATCGCAAATTGAGTTCTTCTATAGCCAAGAAATACTTGATATCCGTGTATTTTTATTGTTAATATACTATTCAATTGTAATTCCAGCATATAAATGAAGTTACGCACCAGAAAGATATATTGAAGAGAACCTTTACTTTACGTAAAATATCATTCATTTACATTTTTAAAGAAGCGTTGATTAAATCTAAAGAAAAATAAATTTCTAAAATTGCAAATTAATGCAACAAAATTTGAATCCCTTTGGTTTTCATTTTAATCGATCGATGAAATGATTCTAAAAGTAGACATAGGTACAGAGTTCTTGTTGGATAAATCACATCTCCTCTAGAATAGTATTTTACTTCTCAAAAATATTACGTGTTTTGGATTATTTTAATGACTACAGCGTAACTCATATTTTAATTTTTTTGTATCGTTTTAGTATTCTTTAGGCTACCTTATGCCTCCTGGATCTAATGTGGATATTGTATCTCGTTTGTTGGGTTTCTATCGACCCTCGCCTGCAAGTGAAACTATAGCTCATTTTACTAGATGACCTTCCATTCTTAGTTGCCATTGCTCTCCCGTATACGTGCTCTTCGGTCATTATCAAGGAGGGTAAGAAGTAAACTCATGGAATACTGGTTTTCCTAATCGCCTTGTGGAAAGTTAGGCCTCGCATTCCTTCCGTGTGCTATATCAGGATGTGTTTTAACAGGAGGAAGTTTATCGACCTAAGCGAATGAAAATATCGTGCGAAAGTCGGGGTAAACGGTCGTACTATTGTTTCTCTTGTAGTAATTTCTTTGAAAAGACATTGAATTTATTAAAAAATTTATAATTAGGTTAATCATAATTTCACAATGGTTTTGATTTCTCTTCGAACTGCAGAAAATAGAACAAACGAAGGTTATCTCAGCGTGAGAAGTAGGTAGCGTCAAGTCGCGTGAAAACTCAGTGTATTGGTTGGATGCGAATTTTACTTTCATAGTAAACTTTTATGTTAAAAATTCAGTTTATTTTATTTTAAAAATAGAATTTGCAGTTAGTAGCAGTAGTATTAACTTCTTTTAATGTGTAATGATAAGAGTAATAGAAGTTAATCAGTAATCTCCTCTCCATAGGCGTCTTTGAAGTTATATTTTCGCTTTATACTGTTTTTAGAAAGAACGATAGTTTTCGATTCCTACTTCATTTCGGCATGTTTACTCGCTGACAAGTAGATTTTCGTACTTAGTTCAGCAGTTTCTTCGGTCGCGTTACCGAATAGTATCTTTGCTTGGAAAAGGTTTTAACCCGTTATTTACGAACTGTATTCACTCGATGGAGTAAAATTCCTCAAACTCGATTTGATAAACATCGGATTGAATGTGTTACACCAAGTTGCATAATTTCACTGAATTTTCTCGAACCACTTTCTATATTTTTTCGTTCATCAGGCGGACAACTTATTATGCAACGAGAAATTCCTCGCATGGAACTTGATATGTCCGTAAAGCAGGATCTGCATCCTTCAGTTTCTTTCACATCGTCTTCCAAAGTAGTCTGCATCTTCTTTTATACAGTGTATTACAATTCTCTTAGTAAGAATCAGACGGCCGAATAAATTTAATCAGATTGGTACGTAATGTGAAAGGGTAAATAATTTTTCTTGTGGAGAAAACGGCGTATGAATTCAACTCACGGAGTCCAATCGACTGCCCTTGCCCCAGTCCAAGCTGTGTGTACCACCGGAAGTGAGGAACGCTTTGAGTGACGTTGCAAAAAATGTTTTTATGTGTAAACGGTTGCATTCTTCTACGGTCGAGTTTGAGGGTCTCACTCCAGCATTAATCTCCGCGTGTGCTGCCAATAAAAGATACATTTCTTCTCCTTTTCTTTCTTTCATGTAACTTCGATTACCACGAAGCTTAATTTTCCTTTTCGTGAGGACTGGATTTTAAAGAGACCTTTTCTAACATATAATTCGAATTATACAGTTTTTGCGTGTTTCTTGTGTATTAATGTTTAATCGAATTGTTATATTTTATATCAATATCAATTAGGTATACATGTGTATTGCTATCACGAAACTTGCGAAAATGATTTTTACTTGCACTAACTAAAGATTTGTTCAATGAAAAGGACTTTCCAATCAAATATAAAACAATAAAAGCAATAATAGTTAAATTTGGATGCATCATTTCAAAGAGGTTCGTAAATAAAGTTTAAGTTTTACTTTACAACGTACCTAAATTATCGTTCATTTAATGATTTACTGTTATTTAAAGTTAGCTTTATTCATGATCCTTAATATCCTGCTTTCTTCATTTGATTTCGAAATTGGATTCATGATGGAGAAATAAATGTTTTGTAATTCTTCAGAGAAAATATTCTATTTAGAATGTGTTTCCAAAATACATTTCTTCTTTTGGTGAAATTGAATGAGGAATTTCCCAGCAGAGTTGTTATTTTTGGGTCTATGTACATCATAGAAACTGTCAGATGTTAGAAAATTAGCGCCCGTGGACCAGAGTTTTAAAGAGAAAGTTTACTAAAGAATCCAAGATAATTTTATACCTTCCCAGCAGTAAAGGAAAACCAATGGATGTGAAAATATCGCGTGGCATTTCTTGCGGTATGGCCAACCGAGTTAGCGTCAGAGATGTAAGGTCACACTTGAGATATTTACAGTTTATATTTTCCATTTCTAGCAAGAGGAAATCTTCTGAGAATTTTAAAGAATATTTAATGGCGAACATTTTTTTAAAATTAGTGTTTAACGAAGAGACTCGATCTTATGTCTTAACCCTGTTCGTGTTTTCGGTTGTAAGGTAAATATATAGTAACAATAGTCATTTTGGTATATTCATATAGAAAACGACCCGTTCTGTTACATAACGGCCATCATTGATTTCTTAGAGTATAGCATATATTTGCCACAGTTGTCTTTCTATCAGTATGGAATAACTATTGACGATTCTCGGAGCTGCAATGTTTCATTTTCTAGGGATTGTAGATAACAATTCCTAAAGGTTTTGATTTTAGTTTTTGTGTATTGAAGTTTAGGTTTCTCATTGTAGTTTTTTTTGGGATTTAGGATTATATACCTCTCCATTTATAGTAGTGAAATGACTTTTGTCTGTAAGTCCTACTCAGTTGTTGTATTTTAGTTTGTCCAGCAGTACATTATCACATCGAATTATCTGCAGTAAAATAATGCATATGCCATTAAATCTGTAATTTTTATTTTTCCCGCGACAAGAAATGGTTGTAGAAAAGTCTCACGAACCTAAATTGTAGTATTGAATTTTTGATTTGTGATATTTAAATTATAATGTTAGATTGTGTAAGATATATATCATTCAATTGCAAAACTAAGTCATTGAATTAGGAGCTTCAGGTCTTAGGAAAAACTCTCTTGCATTGTTTTTCGCTCTATTCCTTCCACTCCCTCGTTTAAATTTACATATTTTTATATTTTGGCAGAAGTAGGAGTTGAAAGGAGACCGATTGTGAAAGGGAGTGAACCTCAAATTGGATACCAATAAAACAAATGTTAGTCTTTGTGTTTTTAATTTTCAATTTACTCGCGCGTTTATTAACATGCGACATCCTTGACAAGTTCTCAATTTATGCTTATAACCTACCTTTTAGTTAGTTCTCCGTGGAAACAACGGCAAATGTGTATTACCTTATTGGTATTCATATTTCTCTTTCTGCACTTACATAAGCTTAATGAAAGTGTCTGATAACTGATTTAACTAAGATTACCTCTAATATCCTAGATAGTGAAAGATTGGAATTTTTAACCACTGATTATTTTGTTGGCTAACGTCCGACAGTGTTATTTCTTTATATTTTTCCACATTTGCATTTTTGTAAAGAGTACATTAAATTTTCAATTAGTCGTTTGATTGTTAAACCACAACAGTGAAGTATATATTTAGGATAGCATCTGAAATTCGGCAATTTTTCCATTAGACTATTCGAGATTTTTCATACGCAATATAAATCAAATTACCTGAGAGATACAATCTATTCGAATATAATTCTCATTTATTCGAATGTAATTGCCGTGATCACTGCTAGACTATTCATGCATCCGCGAAACCGTTTTCACGTTATCAAGTTCCGTTGGCGAAAAAAGAGGCTTAGGGGAGGTCGGGAAGGGGTCCCCGCGTCCCCTCTCCGCCACCGCGAAGAGAGTGAAAGTGAGGGAGATATGGGGAGAGTTGGGCAAAAGAGAAAGTGTCTCTCCTTTTTCCCTCTCGCTGTGTTCTCCCCCACCGAACCTTGTTCGCCTTTCGCCGCTCTTTCTAACCTTAAAACAGAGGCCCCTTTGAAGAATTCCTTCGGAATCTCAATTTTATATTCCTCTCTGTCGTTACCAACATTTGGAATCACCTGTGGTTACCGACGTTTGAAGTCGCTTTTAGGGTTTACCGATAAAATAGTGCAATCGAGCGTTGAAATCTCCATCGATGATATTGCCTTAGCCTTCGTAGAGGAAAATATTCCCATTCATTGTTAATGGAATGAGTAAAAAAACCATATTCTTGGGTACATAGTTATTTTTTTTAGCTATGTTCAAGTTCTAGTTTTAGGACCTCGTTTTTAAGAAGCAAATGAATCCTTTTGTGAAAGAATCCATTTCTTATTTTACATGCGAATCACTGTGTAGGATATATGCTTGAATGTTAATAGCGTAATATGGTTCTTTTATTCTTAACTTTTCATTGTCGAAAGCATGACTCGCTTTTACACTTGATTCTAAAAAACTCCTTTTTTATTGCTGCGGCGTCATTTTCTTAACTTTCGATTGGTCAATTTTTGCCTATCAACGTTGCCTTCCAATAATAGGTCCAAAATGAATTCATATAATAATATTTAAAAATATTAGAAAATCATTTGGATCCATCCACTTAGTGCTCTAAACCTCCAATTATAATACTGTTTATCCATTATATTAAGGTTAATTCCAGTTACGACAGCCTTAAGTAGCTTTCTATTTTACTATATGTGACTTTAAATTGAGCTATGTCGGGTACTTTGCTGCTCGATTCCCAATTTAATTTCAGGTTTGATAGATGCTATCTAACTAGTAATATCATGTACAATTATTTATAACTTAATATTCAAACCTTTTTGAACTTTTAAAAGCAATTAGGGAGATTTTTTATTTTATTCATCAAGAAATTAAAATTATAACGATGCGAACATAATTTCATGAGTTTGATTTATTTTGGGGATAAAGTGCGCTGCAAATTTGGTAGTTCTGTTCTCAAAAAGTAGAAAGCGAGATGACGGTTCACGCACGGTGGATTCGAAGCTTCATTCGTCGGTGTAAGACATGTTCCCATACGATGAACTTGCAATACCAGCAAAGACTATCATAAAGTATTTTTAGATCTGCGATAGGATTAGAATAGATATTTAGGATCTGCGATATGCAAATTTGCGAAAGCGCTTTTCCGTTAAAAAAAGTATTTTTGTATGATCTGGTGGATTCATAAAATTGGGCGTTATAATTATAAAGATAATTATTGTATCCCCATGTGGAAGCCTCTACTTAGCAACCGTCTTTTAAGTTATGATATTATCTTGAATTTTATTGTCATTCGCATTATTTATAATCTAAAACCACTCATACTTTTAAAATAAATTCTGCAAGTATATCTTATTTATTCGAGCAATCATCAACTCATCTCGATCCATTCAGCTGAACAGTGTCAATGAAATTAAATATCGGTTCTTTGCCCCAAGTTTTTATTTTAGATCCTATGTTTTATATGTTGTTGACATTTTCTTGATTCTCCGATCGAAATCTTAAAACTCTTAATTTATGGAATAAACTGTGACACAAAGTCATGGAATCTTCACCATCCACCTCCAAGTAATACGTAGCGTGAATACATTGATGATACTTACGAGCTTTCTTCTGCGTCTCATCCTCTTATGCTGATTTTTAACCTTCTCTCCTCATGTGGATGTGTTTCTCCTTTGTGGGAAAGCATTCATGCTGTACGTCGAGAATTCGCTAATCGGCAAATACATGACGCTATGCGCTATTAATGCGACTAGTGCACTGTTATTCACCTGATCGCTAATACGAGTACATACATACCAAGCTCAAGGTCGGGTAGTGCCGTTTTAAAGTTATCTCTAAGCGTTCCCACTACGAGTTTTTGGGTCAAGTCCAGGAAGGCACATTTTTCACTTGAAAGCACAAGATGTTTCGTTATTTTTTCATCCTACTAGAAGTGTAATTTCTTATTCTTATTATTGCTTTTCAGCGTAAATTTTCTCGATGCGGATGCTCAAGAGCTTGCTAATATACGAAAATAAGATGAGGGAAGTATTGTCTATTCATTCTATATAAGATTAAAGGGATGAGGGTGTATTTGGTAGTGTTTTAGTTGATTTTATCTAACGCTTTACTATGCGTCTACTTTCTATATCTAGTTCTTTAAATTAAAGTACTTACTCTAGTCGACAGCCGAAATATATCAAATTATGGAAAAGAGAGATGTTGATTCAAGAAAATGATCCACCTACAATCTTGTCGCAATGTTACGAGTTGTCTTAAGAGTTTATTGAGCTATCTTGCATCCTGGTAATTTAAAAAATAATATCTTACTTCTTTCTTTGCAACAAGATTCTCCTGTTTTTTACTTGTAAATTTGGATAATTCACTCTCGAATCAACATTGTCTTAGAATTACATTGTTTATCATAATTGCTTCTCTTTCCTTCTTTTATGCTACTCATTGGTGGGAAAACGAATAGTGTATCAACTATTTCCCGCGTAGCTATGATTATTAAAAATTGGTGAATGAACCCTAATTTTCAGATATATATATATATATATCCTAGAGAAATTGTTTACAAAGTACCTTTGTACTACTTTGACTAACATAATATTTAGTCGTTCTCTTGGAAATACGAGTACTATCGGTAGGTTAGTTATGAAGTAACATTTTCGTTTATATTTTCCGCGAGATTAGTATTTTTCCATTGGAACATTCGCTTTAGGCACTTCGCCAAAGCAGTCGAAGCAAGTAGAGGGTAATGTAACAAAGTTCTCTTAGGAAATGAATAAAATAAACTATTGGGCTCAAGGACGTATATCTCTTGAGAGCAGATTCGTTTCAAATGTGGAGATCATCGAATGTATGCTGTGAAGAGAGAAATTGAGTTCCTTGCACTATTGTCTTCGTGATGTTATTTTCACGAGTCTCTTATATGAAACAGTCATGATTTGATGAATTGTTTGTGTATATTAATCTCATTTACATACTCATGTAAATATGATGTGAGAATAGATATACTTTGACCCTTATGTAAAGAAATATTTCTTATTCCTTGAATATTATTGTGTCTAAGTTTATCTATGTCTATACAGTAGCCATATTTTTGTGATAGTTGAAATGATAGATTAAATATTAATGTTATATGTTATGCTTAATTATTATTTTGATGTATTAATTGGTATTTTAAAAAAGAATTTTTTATTTTAGAAGATGTTAATAATTATCTCTTACCTCCAAAAAGTACTATTTCTTACTTATTTCATTTTGAAACTGAAAGTAGCTACAATTACGTTTAATATTTTCTCAGATGTATTGTATGATAATAGGGTATTGAAGGGGAAGAAATAGCAATTTGACGCTATTTAAATCGTTATATACATGTAAGTCAAATTTATTCATAGATTTTACTCCTAATATTGTGCTCTATAAATGAATGTACCTAAGAAATTAGGTCGCTTAACCGAGAAAAATACTCGTTTCTTTTTTTATTCTCGTCTAAATAATAATTCTTCCACTTTAAAAACATAAAAGTGAGCATGCGAATCAATGTGATTTGACCACTGTAACGTATTCAAGTAAATCAATTCTTCCGAAAGAAATTTCTACTTAAAGGTATCTATTAAGCTCCATTAATTATTAATAGTCGCTTATTATCAAAATAAGGTAACAGTATTGCTAGTTTTTTTGTGGAAAATTTTATGATACATACAGATTTTCCACTGAGTCACGTACTCTAGATGCTGATTTATTTGTATTTTTATATAATTGGCATATTCAAGGCCATGGCATCTCTAATGTATAGAGTTATTCACTGTATTTTCTATTGGAATGTGATGTTTTTTGCTAATGCATGGACGTTAGTGGTAACCCATATCTGAAGTGGATTGTAGCCAGAGTTTCGCGCATCACTTAACTTATCATTTAGTATCTTTAAGGGAACCTATAAATCGTCTCAATATAACGTATGAAATGGAGTTTGAAATTAAAAATATTATTATTATTATTATTATAAGAATTAAACTGCTAGTAGGCTGTAAGCCTGGTGGAAGTTATTCAAGAAGGTTATCGATTTAACAATGTTTAAACTCGAATATGAAATATCACAGTTTAATATTCATTTCGATAAACGAAAGGATTCGTGAGTTTGTTAGTTTAAAACTATTACGACACAACGTTGAGCACCGCCAAGATATTTCTTAACGTAGAATGCAAATCCTTAGATTATACGAGGATTAATGTAAGGAAGACTTCCTCAATAAATCTAGAGGTGAAATGAACTTGAAGATATAGTAAATTCTATCCGTCTAACCTGTTCGTGGGCAAAATAAAATTTTATACGAACTATATAGCCATTGACTATGTAAGTCTATTCCGCATTCATTCGCAAAGCAAAACGGTAGGATTATTTAATGATGTAGATATGATTGAAAGATCAGTGCACGTGCATTACAAATGCCGCACATATGCAATTTTACGATTATTTCCAGCAATTTCTTTTCGAAAGTGATTTTCGTCCATGATTTTAACAGCATTAAATTGCTATTGCTTACCAAGTATTTTCCCATTTATTATTATTCATTCAATAATTGTAGATATCATGGAAGAAATTTTCCGGTAATCAATCAAGAACTTGTTATTGCGATTTCATATTCGCGTAACCTTGTCGTTGCAGTAATTATTCCACGTGACGCAAAGTAGTTTTCCGCGAAATAAAACTTTCTCAAGGATCTCTGTGTAGTAAAAAATATTGCTAGGGATCATGAGCCAGAAGTGCTCAGTATTTGCCCGTATGCTAACTGGAATCCTTTTTGGCACCCGATCAAACACGGGAATTCCCCGTAACCGAAAACCGGTTTCCGTATTCTTTTTGTGCAAACAAAATATTTGTCAACTAACTCCACTCTTTGATTGCCACCGCACGTGAGAGAAAAAAATATATTTCCCCCTTCGTTAAAGTGCTTTGATTATCTATCATTACTCGATAAACTGCTCTCTGCGATGCAAACTTCGTCTAGTTGCATCACGAGTATGCCACGAAGTTGTTCTCCGATAATTCTTTCCTTAGAACGTACTTCCCACCACTTCAGATTGACGTTTTAGAACCCCGCGCTCCCGCTCGTTCGATGGGGTGCAAAAGTTTTTAGTTTCCATCGTACCTCATCGATAGATAAACTGCTTAGCGTGTCAACGGCTAAAAAAATTATGGACGTTTCAAAGGAAGATGTTCGCGTTAAAATAAATCGAGACAATCAGAGCTTTTACGAATTTATCCGTCGTTTAATGCTTAAGGAATCGAAACAGTATATATTTACACATCAGCGTTCAGTAGATGCCTTTTTCCAATTTTCGGCTAAGAGAACAATTGTCAGACTATGGGAACAATTTTTTTAATCGGTTGATTAAAAGTAGCTGTAGATATACTGTATGTTCATTCGAACGTGAAAGAGCATTATCGTTTTAATTCTAATTATCAGTCTAATTTTTTCTGGTAGAATTCGTGCTCACGTCACTAATTTCACGCTAGCGTGATTGCTGTCAATCTTCTAATTCTTCTGACCCCGCAATTTGGTGTAACAGTGTACGGCAAAGTTGCTTCACGCAGCACTATAATACGTAGACAACTGTAAAATTCATGTACGTGATCACAATAGGAGCTTGTGGTTCGCTACTCTCTTTAATTACGTTATCGCAGCTTGTATAAATTCACGCACCCATCGTGAGATAAAAGCTATACACTATATGGACCTAAAGGAACTTACTTTCCTCATGTATTTTTATGAAGGTCTATAATGAAGGAGAAATAATTAGTTACTTCTACATTTACCACAATTTGTAAATTGGTTAGTAATTATATTAATTATTGGAAATGGAAAACTACCACGAAGTCAAAGCAGAGTTAGCAGAATGAAGTATGAATTTCTATGTTAATTACTCAGAAAAATCTTTTTCAATGATTTTTTTTCATTTTTAGTGAAAGTTCTTATTAATTTTTAGAATTATGTGGACTGATGCCTAAACAATTTTTTCAGCTTAATAAATAATTTTACTTAAAATATAAAGAAAATTATTGTATTGTTTTCCGGCATTTGTTTGTGAAAAAAAACGCCTAATAACTTTTTATCTCTTGATTCTCTGAGGATATAATTACCATCAAGAGATAGCAATTCTTGAGCTTGATTTTGAATAAAATGACGATTTAATAATTTTTACATCGTATTTATTGCTGTTAATTTAATTTTTGTGGCATTTGATCGTTAGAGTAATAATCGTCGTTCATAATTATTTTTTATGTTACAACAAATTGCTGTTATCCAAATTCATTATAAGGGTTTTTCATGAATTCATTTCCATCAATACACTGAATTGGCAAAAATCCATTATTTCAGAATGCGGTTTTCTAACTAATTCCAGAAATTGTAATTCCTCTCGAAGGAAGGACTGAGAGGTCGGGTTAGGGTTGGGAAGGATAGACTTTAGTGGCCCAAGGTTCTATCCGTACTCATTACTTAAGATGTGCTGCCGTTGCAGCGACCTCCATTACGTTCTTTGTGTTTTCCAATCGCGATCCATGAGTCGTCAGGAAATGAATCCGAGGTTCGCGCGCCGATTACATTTGAAATTCATCCGACGTTCTCGCAATGCGCGGAATCATTCCGTCGTTCGAAGAAACGAAATTTTCATCCATCCGATTTATCTAGCGTGTATTGTACTTGTTAGGTCGTAAAGATAAACTTAATTGAATAGTCTAAATTAGTTGAATGCATTTAAAAATATCCCAGCTGCACAGAAAATCTGTTTCACTATTATATACGTTTAAGGAGGGATATGTATAAGATAAATGAATGTAAACGTAAAAATATCTACCATATATTACACTGGATACGTTTCTCAGTTTAGGTAGTTAAGTTAAAAATTTACCGTAAACTCTATTCTGCTTCTTATTTTTGGATCAATATACGGATATTAGATTTGGATATAGATTCATACGGAGAGGCTTAACTATTTAGATCTATTAAAGCGCCTTATTCTTAAATATAGTTTCGTTCCAACTAGTGCAATGAATAGTTGGCCTTGTAAATATATATAATTTAACCTTCGTGTCCTCGGCCTTGCGGTTAGCTCAAAATCTTCAAATAGAGTTATTTAAACAGAAATGAATTCGAATCCTTGCTCTGTTTTGATAAATGATTGAAACTCAAAGCTGAGTTTACATTAGGTTCAGTATCTGTCCTTACTTCATAATAGAGCTACCTTTCCTGCAGTGAAATACGTTCCTGCTACGGGTTCTACGCACGACGCCTATGGCCTACCTAACAACAGTTACGTTAACATGAACTTTATTCTTGTTGAAGTTGGTGAATATTTTTGTGGTTTCTAGTTCGTGACAGATGAACGCATTTTTGGGTTATCTGCTCTACATTCATAGCGACGATTTTGTAAGAAAGCATGTCTATTAAAAATTCCACTCTTCCAAACAATACTTCGAATGCCGTTACAACATAATTCTGCTTCTCTGGCTTCTTAAATTGGGAATTCCGTATGCTAACAATTTAAAGGAAGCTTGGAAAGCGCTAGACCTAAATACGGTCAATGATTCTTGAGGATATCCTCCTAAACATTGCGAAGCATCTAAAAGTTTTTTAGGTTGATGACCGTAAATCATTGTTGAAATGAAATACGTACACGTTTATTGTTTTATGAAGATTTGGTAAATAATTCTCAAACGCTCATAATGATGGATATAAAAGAAAAGACCTTAGCCTAAAAATACATTTCCACGTATAAGTTTATTTTCTAAAATAAAAAAAAACTTTTTAAAACGAATAAATTGATGATAAGGAATTTTATTTTTTAACAATTTCAACAAATTAAAAATATATTCTCTCTTGTATACCATGAAGCAATTTATGTTACTTGCGTATCCAGATTTATCATTTTTTTATTTCTGATTTTTCGAACTTGACAATCGAAGGCCATCATCTTTGCACACCCTGACATATTCCATTTAATATCATGAGCTCCCATCACTCTAAAAACCTTTTTGTAAACAACTACACCCGTTTGCTCTTGACCCTTTTAAGTATCGAATCTTGCTTTTAGTAAGTAAAATACCTGTATAAAGAGTCCTTCACAATATATTTACTTTCGTCCCACCAATATTTTTATTGTTGTTATTATTAATATTTATAAAATTACTAATTTTGATCCCACTATAATGAAGGGGAAAAATTACATAGTTAAAAATTGTATATTTTTAGTATTTATCATATATATATTAAGGTTTTTTTAAAGATATTGAGTTAAAAGGAGATTTAAGTGATTATATTCTCGGAATACTTGAAATTTTAAGTTTGCAGGTTATTTAGAAATTTTGTCGATACGAAACATTTCCTCTTTATTTTTCCTTTAAAGAAAGTCCTTTCATTGTTATGAAAATGAAATATTAATTATTATATTTTTATCATCAAGAGATATACTTGACGAATTTACTCTTATCTTGCTATTTAATTTTTAATACAACTAATAATAATTATAACTCCATCTGAGATGCTTATAGTGTCCAAATTTGTTGGCTCTGCTTCTTAAATTTACTTATGTTGTTACTTACTTATAGTTACTTTTCCTTTTTTTTCGAATTCTCCCTTATAAACTTCGTATTTCTCTGAGCTCAAAAAGCCTGGTCTAAAATATCATACATTGCAGTTATTTGCTTACAATGATTTACCGAGATTTTGATTGATGTGGTTATCTATCCATTGAATCAAATTATAATATGTCTCTGTTGTATGACTTAAATACTCACTTACTTTTGATGTATCTTAATTGTATTCTCTTCAATCCAGTATTAAGCCAATTTTATCTCCATTTATTTCCATAATCGTAAGTATCATAAACGTATGCCTCAATTCAGACTTACCAATCTGGATGTTGTGTTCCTTTGATCTCTATGTCATGAAAACATAGTGTCGTACTCACTTCCCACCTTTGCTCGGTGCGTGAAATATTGTCTCGGAGCGAGTAAAATTATGCAACGTTAACACGGTACTAAAGCGGCCATAGGAATTTTCAATCCTCGACTAATTCATGGTCCACATCGTAATGAGTGTGGTATCGCCGGCTTTTCTGTCCGTGACCGACTTAACGTCCGTAATTGGTAACGAAAACTGTTTTGGCAAATACAAGAAACGCGTCCAAAAAAATAGCGGCTGTGCCCGTTTTCATTTCGTGAAAGAACGTTTTTCTATTTACTTCGACCGCGAAATCTGAATATTTCCTTCCGTCTATGGATAGTTGGTCAGTCTTTTAACAAATGAAAGTTTTATACGTAGAAATTCTTCCATATATTATATTCTTTTGCACTCGTCCTACCTTCCTTAGCATCTGAACGCCATCGTTTTAGGAGATATACAAAAATTAATGTTATTTAAATGGTTAAATTCCGATCTCGGTTTTACTTCAGAGAAAAGTATTCAAATTGAATAATCGACAACTTTTTAAGGAACAATTGAGGAACATAGATTATGAATTTACGAACGTTATGTATTAGAACTTATAAAACAAAGAGCAACTTAACTAAATAATGATTTATTTTTCCACTCCTTCATTTATTTCTCAGTTACTCTGTTTTATCGAATCGTGATACACTTTATTATTCATCGATCTAAGCGTGAGTTATGAGCACCGGAAAATTTAACATTTTTTCGGCGCTAAGGATTAATTGAATCTTTAATATTATAAATAACAGTATAAGAATATAATTACGCAAGTATCAGTCATGTTACTTAATTTAAAAAATCGAGAAAAGATAAAATATCTAAAACGAGTCAGTTTTAATGTCGGTGAACCGTGATATAAATCTTTCCCGTGTGACTGCACGATTCGTTCAATCTAAATGTTTGCTACACGGTGATTAATTTCATGAATTTATAGCTAATAGTCAATTAAGAACTACTCAAACATCTTTTAAATCATTATTATCGAGTCAAAGGCTAGTCTTCTAGTTTGAAATTCCGGTTTGAGGATGATAATTTCATAAAGCTAAGTTCCTTCAAGTCGAGTTTTTGCTGTATTTCTTCATCACTTTAAACTTAAAATGCTTTACATTGAGTACAGCCAGACAATAGGATTGACGCCTCTTCAGGAAGGAGCCTTAGCTTAACGGTGAAAGATACGCTTTATAGAATGAGCGATTTGTGATCCGTATTATTTCTATAGCGTATTCTAGAGGAGAAAGCTAAGGCCACGGATCCTTCCGTTCACTAGTGTAACATGTCTCCATGACTGTGAAATAGAGAATATAGGCATAGCATTAATATCTTCTTTAAAATGTGCAATACATGCAAGTTAGATCAATGTAGCATCACATGATCTTGAATTCAGTCTAAGTTATTGAAGCAAACAAAAAGGACGTACATTACCGATAGATTGAAAAGATAAATTTTGAAGAAAAATATAAAATGAAATATAAACTGTAATGTTAATGAGGTGTATTATATATGACGTGGAAGATTCTTTTTTAAATTTAATAGTTTTACTTACAGTAAATGCATATATTTTATATTTCTTTGTGAGAAAATATACGGAAACAAATCTCTGCCCAAAGGAGCAAGTTTTCGTTTTTGAGTCGTTTTTTCTTTATTATTCCCCATAGTCCAATATGGTAGTAAAATATCACCGAAGATTTCCTAATCACATTACAAACAAAGAGAGGAACTAAAATTTTTATAGCGCAAAACTTTTTATTCAACTGTACGTGTAAAATCATAATCCTAATGATTTTCCTTAAACTCAGCGGTTTTTCAAATTTAATGACGCCGCAAAAGATGCAGATTCTGAAGAAGTAAATTGCATCGTTGACAAAAGGTCGTCATTTTCTTTTGTAAAACAGCTGCGTTTCCGGTAAATCATAATGAATTTTAACGACATTTAGAACCTTCGCACTAAGTTTTATTTTCAATGTGCAATTCATTCAAGAAAATCTTGTACATAGTATTCATTTATTCTTTAAATTTCTTATATTTCGTCAGTTTATATCCATAGTGCTGTAAAAATTAAGATTAGAGCCCCGTCATTTCCTGTCATTAAATCTCACATCCTTTTCCACGCCGTCACATGCGTCAATCATCAAATGTAGTGTTTCCTTGTAGTTCTTAAGTTCGTCTAATTGTAACTTGCCTTGCGCCTGAACCTGTTCTTTCTGGTTGTCGTTTTCCACGTTTCCTTAAAACACCTTTAGCGTACCAAAAGAGCTGAATCGAAATTGAAGTAAAGCAGTAACCGGTATTCCTTATAGCGAGTTGTAGTTTTATTTATAAAGCGGTATATGGGAAATTTACTAAAGAGCTTCGATAATTTTGTTTCGACGAATTCTAGACTCGTTGATTTATTGTGTAATCATGTTTTCGTGGTCTATAAGCTTTGCAAGAGCACCTACCATTTAAAACTCAGAGGATAGCAATATGATGTTAAAAAAGTGAATTTTTATCAACCGAGTCCTTTAATATGGAAGTGAAAATAGTAGACTAGAGAGCGGGAGATTTGCACTGTATGATTAATTTTTGTGTTAGGAAGCCTTTGGCATTATTAGAAAAGAAGTGTTCGACTTCGGCAAGATACATCCAATGAAGAGAGGTACATGAAAAAATGAGTATACTTTCTGCGTTTACCTTTAAATAGAGGTGATTAACTGACTTAATCATTTTGACACTCAGTTTATCCTTGATCACTTTGAGATTCTGATGAGCTAAAAAATAACTTTTTGCTGCGAATACCAAATGTCTTTATCGTGCCACCAAAATAGAATATGAACTTGATGAAACTGAAGGCCACTCCAAAACAGGAAGTTCGTGTTCAGTTTTTCGCCGACTTAGCTCTTTGGTTTGTTTTTTCTTCTCTTATTATAATAACGACTTTCATTGGTTATATTTTCATTTACTTCTAGAAAATTATATAATCAATTCCAAAGGAATATAATAATACTTTAATTTTTACGATACACTCAATTTCTATAATGTATATTAATGTAAATTGTGCAAAGTACCCCCAAATGTGTGTGCGTTGCATTCTCGATGTTTTCCCCCTCTCTCTAGTTGTTGTTGTGGATGAATTTACATTGAAGCCAATTTCCTCAGAATCTAAATAGTAACGAACCTTTGATTTTGGATCATTAAAAGTATCGAATTAAAATCATCAATCAAATCTCTTTAAACAACGTCAAACAAAGTATATTAACTAGCTAATAGACTCTTATTTCAAATCTCTGTCGGAGGTTTTTTTTTGCCTGACAGTTTTTAATTTTATGTACCTCCTCAACAGTTGCTATTTAGTCAAAAACCTAGTTGCGTCGAAATTTTCAATAAACAAACATATGCACATAAACTCTTACTGCTTTCATTCTTTTGCGTCTGCTGCGGATAGTTGTCAAACAAAAATCAAGGCTCTCTGAGTTTTATCTATATATAAAATTAATTATCCCTATTGATGGATTATCAATGTAAATAGATTGGATGTATTATTATTTCACATGCTTTGAAGTCGCATCAAAACATGCTTTCTGAATTTAGCTATCTCTTTTATATTGACATCGTAAACTTACCATCCTAAATTCGTGGTATATATAAATTGTGGTATATATAAATCATCTCGCATTAGCTAAAATTCTACAAGAAATATTAAGTGCAAAATCCAAGCTGCAAGTAAATATTTACACTAAAGTATTTCAATTTTCGAGGGATATAGTGTCGGCTTGGTCTCTAACCCCGAAACACCATTTGGTATGTGAATGTTCCTTCTTCCTATTTTAAGTCGGTCATCTGTTCTCAATGACTAGAAGTAACTAGAGTGCGATGAACCAGCGAATCCATCTCGAAAGAAAGGGAATCGATATGTCCCCCTTAAAACCGGATCGAAGCAGGAATGACTTTCTCGATTCCTTCGTACGAGGGCGCGAGGAAAGTGCCGGAAACGCATCGGCGGCTGTATCCACGGAAATGCATCGAAGATTACTCGTAGCGAGTAACCCGAGGAAAAGCTCATTTACTCCTCTCATACACGAAGACCGATGGTTTCCTTCGAGCTCGTTACATTTCAGTCATTTTGAGCTTCATTTTTTCATTGTGCCTGTCTAAATGCCTTCAAATCAGTGAATAAAAATTGAAACTTAATGTAATAACAGCAAATCTCTGTGAAATAAAGCCATTGATGGGTTTTTGATTAGTGTGATGATATATTCATCATGGTGGGTCTCATTAATGTTATGTTTAATTATATACAAATCGTTACAAAATGTATTGAGCACTTAAGTATACAAAAAACTCGAAGTGTTTTTGTTGAAAATTTAAGGATCTTAAGATCTTTTTCTATTAGTCTTTTTAGAGTGTTTTTAGATGTACGTAGCATTATGTTGAATATTATCAAAGTCAGGAGGAGAATGAATACAGCCAAAAGAACGCATTTGAAAAAATATACTAATAATAAGATTCCATTAAATATTTCAAATGTGAGTTTTCGATCTATAAAGGTGAAGAAATGCTCACTCGATCAATTTCATTGCTATCATTCAGTAATCTTTGATTCAACTTTATGGGCAAAAGCGACCTTGCCCTAAGGTCTTCTGAATTCTTTTATGGTCATGAACGTCCAAATATCGGTAACTTTCTATTTTGCCCGCCGTTTTGCGCCACTTGGCCCGGCTTTCCGATTGCTTCGGAATTCGCTTCAGCCTTTTTTAATGGCATCTGAATTTCAATCTCTCAAAGTTCGCTTTTCTTCGCCGGTGATTGGATAAGATTACCGATGTCGTCAGCCGTTTGCTTATTCCAGGTTCGACGCCCGACGCCCGTGACCTCTTCTTGGGATGTGTTTTTGTTCGCCAAAAAGGTTGGAAGGCGCGTGTACATTTCCTCTTGTGCACACTCATAAAAGAGACTTAGAATCGCGAGAAGGAAGTAGACAAGCAAACAAAAGGAACATTGCTGTCGTAAGGTAGCGAAAGTTTTCGCAGATATCTGCTGCGAAGAAAAAATTTGCATTTCCCTATCATTTTGTTGCGATTTTCCGCAACAGACTAGTTTTTACGCACCGATAGCAAAGTCTGCGATCCGTCGGTTTGTCTTCAATTAAGTGTTGCATGACTCTGCGGATATCGTTCTTTATTTGTTCTCTCCGTTTCTTTTACTGCTTGATTATCACGCGTCATGATAATATCGGCGTTCATTAAGGAAGCGTTTTTTTTCAAATCCATCCATTCTTTCTTTTTTCGATCATTGTTCTCAACTGTCTCCTTTCACAGCCTCTGGGTTAAGAAAGTTTATAAAAAAATCTAATGATACTTTTTAGTACTAATCGCTTGGAAAACATTGTTAGGAACATTCAAAGTGGGCACAATGACAAACATCTTTTGTTGAAAAAATTAATAGGCGAGAATTAGATCCATTATTTTTTCTATTAATTCATTCTGTATGCATTTTAAAATTAACATCGTCATCATGATGAGTCTACTTTTAATTGAATTGTACTTTGAAAAGAGAAAAACTTTGAAAGTCGATCAATTCCAAGAAATATCAGTTTCCCTTGGATTCTTAAGTTTATTAAGTTCAAGATATTTACGAAATAATGCTCGTGTCCAACTTATACCAATTCTTATGATATCATCATATTATTATATCGTTGATTCTTTCTTATGCATTGGAATCTATTAGTCACCCTTTCGGCAAAAATATATTTCTCCCCCTCTTATCAAAATATTTATCATCTTAATTATTGTATATCAATGAAGTATATATGTTCTTGTCTCACCCTTAAAAAACAGCCCAGTTCAATCCATTTAAATGATAAGCTCGAGACCTTTAACAAAAAGATTCGTATTCAAATAATATTTCTTTATAGAAGTAATGACTGAACAGTATTTTCTTTTGTTTTTTCCATTAACCTCGTTAAGCATTCCATTTATTATCGTGACGTTTACGTTTCAAATTTCATCGTGAATTTTTTCATATATTTTACTCGGAAATTAAAGATCAATGGGAAAGCGAGAATACGGGAAATTGCGATCAATTCGCATCTTAAACTATTTTTAAGACTACAGTTTCTTTCTTTTTCGGCATCGAAACACAACCCGCATTCCACATTCATGCGTATTCTTAATATAAGTGCTGAACTGCCACCTCTAGAGAGTTTCAATGAGTTCACATTCCTTCGGCAAACTTTTCGAAATAAGAAGTGGACCAAGATCACATAGCCTACTCTCGCTCCGTGAGGCCATACCGTCTTTTGCGTCCCCTTTTACGCAAATCGGGAATCTTTTTCATACGTCCTCCGCGATGATTTGTGGCTGCCTTAAGCAAAAATCCATTTCCTAAGAACCCTCTCTCGTTCGTGACTCGGGCGAGTAATGAACCCACTCTCACTGAGCAAATAAAAAGGGATTCCCAAGGTCCTCCGATAGATATTTGCCTTCTGATGACTTGTCAAATTTGGAGCATAATTGTGGATCTTAAAATAATCATCATGTCATGAGTACGTCGATGGTGATGAAGTGTGACCAAACAGTGGAATGAGCCTCGTTCTGCGGACAACTGTTGGCTCTAGTATATTATCGAAAATATTAAAAGCTATATATTGAGGCGCAACCTTGTGGAAGGACATCTCAGAGTCTAATCCAGAAATGATGTACTTCGTTTATTTCCACACTACTTTTATTTAGCGAACCCGGTCGCGAAATAAAAATAGTGTGGAAGTGAACGAAGTATATAATTTCTGGATTACAATCACCGATAATATTTTTTCCTATTTACTTTATCGAAACGTCATATTTTCGCGTTAATTTGACCCACTTCTTGATTGAACTCCTTTTCATAAAATATCCACGAATTTTATTTAAAAATTTACAATGAAAAATGAAAATATTTTTTGATTAATACCGTAAAATGCTTGAAAACACTTAAAGTCTAATTAATATGTTGTATTTTTTTGATGTTTAACTTATCAACATTTGATATTAATTACTTTAATTTACTTTTGTTTAATGTCTGTAAATTTAGGGAGTGAATCCGAATCGTATGCACTTACGAAAAAAATTTTCGTTAAATCCCTGAAAATTGGATAGATGAATGTATCGTAAATTTCAAAGATATGCTATACGCATATATAAGTTGTCATTTGTAAAGAAGTATGTGTAGAATAATTTTCAGGAAGGTTTAAGAAAGGATAGGTAAAGATATTTTCAAAGCAGAATTCATTTGGTTGATCCTAAAAAATTATTTGCCTATAAAAATTATGATTTAACAAAATATATCTACGTATATCACAAACTATAACCGGATAACTTAATCGACGGAAGTTATTTGTCTTAGGATTTTTCTAGAATTATCGTAAAGGGATTATAGGTATCCGTAGAAAACGTACGAAATAAAACTTCAAATTTCAATATTAAAACTTCGGTAGAAAATTGAAAATCAATGAAGCGTAAGAATACTCCAAATATGGATGCGATGAAAATAATTTTAATTTTCCTTAGTTAGATGCTCATTATAATTATTCGGTTTATGAATCAATTTTAATGAAAAGGAGAAAATTTTCGGTTATTAAAGGAAATTATTAAAATTTTACAATTTTTTTCGTAGATTTAATTATTATTTCGACTGTCAAGTGATTCTTGTTAACCTCAGTTTTATGTGCGTCCCTTAAGACTCCCACGTGTCCTCCAGACTAAAAAAAGGTGAAATAAGAAACCATAAGCCAATGTTTTCGATTGGATTAGCGTATTTTAATATAAGTTAATGATTCCTGGGCACTTTTCTAATCGTTTCCTGTTTCTTTCTGTTGGCTTATAAGCAACTTTTCTGATGGCCAACTGGGAATGCAACATATTTCTTAAGTGGTAAACAATTCCAATTAACGATTGGAAAAAACGAAAGTTGTCCCTAGTGATGGAATTTTATTTACCTTCGAAGGTGAAATTGAGTGGGAAAATCACAGCGACGGTGGTTATGAAATCAATGGACCGCCAAGTCGTTCCCCAGAATGTTTTGATTTTTCGAAATGGCAACAATAGCCACTTCCTTGTAGAACAACATCTTCATCAAAGTCTTCTTCTAACGACCTCCACGAAAAGAATAAATATGCGTAGCCATTTTAGTTTGTACTTCATCAGTCCATGGTCTCAAATTACCTATAAGAATAACATAAAGATACTTAAGCTCGTAACTAAATACTAATGATACAAAGATACATAAACTAAAATAATCAAAATCATAATATTTATATCCGCGAATGAAATTAAATTTAAAATTAAAAAAGTAATAATTTATATTCCATATACAGTTTTGCGAGATGTAGATTGAGGAATTTTAGACTTAGAAGAGTATGGCATCCCCTCTTGGAGATTCTCAATTACTCATTTCAGTTCCTCTCAGTTTACAAAGTGGGTTTGTCTATCTCCTGAACGCACTCCCTTTGGAGAATTCAATGGAAAAAATTTTCGCTTAATCCTTTCTTTCTTTTAAACAGCTCCAACAAGTTTATTCTTAAACCTATCCTTATTTTATCCTCCCTTTCGCCTCGGTTACATTGAAAATCTGGCCTTGGAATACTGTAAGAGTTACTCAAAGGACGGTGAGATTTTGAAGCTTGTATTTGATGCGTACCAATTATTTTGAAGAATCCGTTATCTGAGTGTCACGTTGCTTCCGGACGAACTCGTCGCGAGTAGATTTGATCGCAATCGATTCATGGATAAATGAATGCACTTCGAATGATGAATGAACTACTTAAATATCTTTTTCAGCTGATGTAATTTAAAGGAATGCACTTGTGTAAGATGCTTTAAGTAACTGGAAATTGCAGCCTATGATCTTCTGCTAGATCTTATCGATCGAGGAACGCTACAGGCATTCGTTTCCTAGTTAATCAAATATGCCAGACGGTCTTACTGATATCGCTGTAATAGACGAATCAGATAGTTTCATTTTGCATTAGGTAACATTTATTCTTCCTGATAGTTAATGTTTGCGACAACCAAAACACAAGTTTTCGGACAATTGTAAACAAATTTTAATGATTGGAAATATTTTTCAAATGAATGTACCTACTTTATTTTCAAATCCGATAACGCAGAATAATTCTCAATATAATTTTTTTTAATCTTACAAGTGGAACGATGTTTCGGTGGCTGGTAAATGACTCTCAATATCCCATCTCGATGTCCGTGATGAAAAGCTGGTATGAGGCGTAACTTGCATGCCAAATAAAAAGGGTATGAAGGTTGTTTGGCGAATAAAGGTCTTCTGGTTCCAGTTAATTTTTTTAGACAATTTTGAAGATATTTCCTTGAATCGTGGAAAATTTCGCGATTTCAAATAACCATTGAAGGTAAGTGAGATCGTGAATCGTACGTGAATTGATTCTCTTACCGAATCGTAAATTCAGTAAAAAATCATAGTTTGCATTACAAGTTTCCGGTGTCAGCTTTTCAAATCATACCTATTGACGTATGATTCCATCTTTTTACTTATCGAAAAATTATTTCGCGCTATAGCAACATTATAAGTGATGATATGTATTGACGATTTTATGGTCTTATGCAATTACATTTATATAGTAATAACAAAGGTCCGAATAGTATTGTATATAACATCACCGCAATATATTCATTTCTTGAAATAAATAGCATAAAAGTTTAAAAACGTTTATAAAAAAGCGAAAAGCAGTCGAGATTTTTGACTGATCATTGATTTGGCCTTTTAATGGCAAGAAATAACAATTATTTTCCAAATAACATTTTATTATTCAAAATTTTTATTTCCCTCACATTGACAATTGGTTGATTTTGTCCATTAACATTACCTGTAGAATAACATTATTCAGTTACAATTTTTCATCATATTCTAACATATCTCCGTAAGTTATGCATTTAATCTTTTCTGTAGAAAGAAGGGAATACTGTATTTTAAATAACTTCATGACGGCTTCATTGTTAGGAATTTCATACAATCATTCCTGTATTTTATAATTGGACAACTAAAGCTCTCTTTGGAGTTAAGATTAAGATAGTTTGCATGAAATTTGGGCCTAAAAAAGTTCGATTATTCGTCTTAATGAACCTAGTAAATAACCATAAATTTAAAAATAATAATCATATTTTATTATTTCCTTTACGTTACTCATCAAGAGACCTTAATCCTTTGCTAAAGAACAAGCAGCTAAAAGTGTTGGTGTCATGAGCGATGATGAACGATGCGGTCTGCTTTTTATTGTTTGTCCCCCACCTGAAGAAGATGTCATTTTTTGCAATGTAATTAAATGATTTTATAAGATGATCATAACTTTATTTAACCTAATTTTAAGTCGAATTTATTGTATTAATCATGACTTAACATTGTAGAATACCTTACTGACACCAGAAAAACTCTAACGAGTTTTAATATTTTTTCCGTTGCATTGCTCGAAATTGTGCTTATTAAGATTCAAATGCATAGATGCACGGGAATTAGTCTGAGTAATTGCATGATAGATGATGTAAAAGTACGTCCTTGAAAGCCCACTGTGTATGAATATATTCACGAAGGAAAACTCGATTCACCACGCCCCCACTCAAGGCCCTACTCGATCAATTTGTTGCACCTCACTTGCGATAAAATATTGCGTTTACTTGTCAAAATAAATGTAATTATAATTCCAGACGAACATTCCCTCTCTGTTTTGTGCAGCACGTTGGGCATCTCCCATTACTCTCGACCGTTTTTTAAGATCGTAATGGAAATCTGCGGCGAAGCAAATCATTTCGAAGAAATAGAAGAGTTTACGGAAGTGCGCAAATGATCGAGGCATCATTATTGACCTTGACGAAGTAAGAAACGTTTTTGCAATGGAGACCGTTGCATTCATGTTCGAATCCCGCTTGAGGCCTGCAAATGTTTCTCGTGTTTCTCCTTTTGAGAATGGCGTCATCGGAACCCCAAAATACTGTTATTATCGAAAATTCAGATTGCATCTTACGTCGAAAGCGATTCTTCTTCCGTGATCTTACAGCCTCCTAACAGGTGTTTATTTGATCCATTTGGGAATTCATACTTCTACTCGTACATCATTTGTTTCTTGAGGTGATTTGCCTCTACAAAACAAAACATACGCATATTTACATGAAAATAATACTAATTTTATTCGTTTCTAAGAGAAAAAATGGATTTCTATAGGAAAAAATTATCGTTTTCTATACTGTTATACCTTATATAATCGTATATATTTAATGAATATTTATAACGTCATATTTGTTTAAAAGTAATACATCTTCAGTAAAAAGAAGGCAAATACTTGTGCAGTATTCATATACTTATTGAACGTTCATTCATCACCTGTTATTTATTCTTTTAAGAGCTAATCGTCATGTATTTGAATCGTCATGTTTAGTTTATTATGTAGACCTCATCTGCATCATGCTCTTTGAACGAATCATCTTTCCGCGCATGTCGTTGGGTCTGTATCCATCACTGATCTTCTTCCGCATACTTTTCTACTTCGCAAATCCTTAGTGGAAACGTGGAAGTTATATTGTCTTCTAAACGTTTACGCTGCATTTTCTTCGACCCAATATGACAACCAAATGGAGCATTTCAAACGCAAAAGATTGAATGCGTAAGATGCCCTATCTGGGATTGGACAACCTTATCGTATTCGCTGTTTCACACTGATGATTCGAATTGAATTCAGTTCTATGAATGATGAGACACGCCACCCTTTGCGGCAGTGAAACAGAAAAAGACATCTGTAGCAATATCCAGTAATTATCCTTTGGGTTATTACCTGTGTATAACGATAATTAATCTGCTTCATAGTAACGAAACTGCCGCGTCAATAATTCCTGCCGCAGCCGGAAAAACTTATTCTTAGGCGTTTTTCGTTCAATTTTCTCGATAAATTGCATTCGCGACATTCATGCGACCAAAGTCTTCTTCGTCAACGATTATATTTCCGATTGCTTTCCACCGGTGTCTGCCACTTCTCCAACCGACTTTCAAGATTCCCTCACGCCAAGTCCAGTAACACTTGGACGTAGTAGGAGAGTCCATCGCCAGAATATTCATTCTCCTCCCACGTTCCCCTTCCACGGTTGAGCAAGGTTTGTTGTGAAGGGAGGGAGTATGAGTAGTTGACCGCGGGGGAAGGAGGGAGGGTCAGTTCTCGAAGGGGGGAGAGAGAGACTAAGATGGTAGAAGTCGTGCTTTCCCGTACTCAGTCGCGCTCCTTCTCTCGAACCGAGCAGGCGGTCGCCTCCCGTTTTCTTCGGTCAAACTTTAAGTCGGCGTTCGGGCAAAATTGAATTTTTCTCGCGGGAACTCGCACCAGAGGTATTATTTTTGAAAGGGAGGTGCATTGCAGCGTGCGTGGAGGATCCATCCGATTATTACGTTTTCGTTCTCTTGGGCGTTTTGACGGGGTGTCCGTCCGGTGGAGGCGAAACATTCGTCGTTGCTCCTCTCTCGTAAAGTTCAAAAGCGAAAGAAAAACACGCCGTGTGCTCGAGGACCCGAAAAACCTTTCGGCATTTACCGGGGAATGATCCCTCGCCGACGCCGACCTTCCATATAGTTTAGTTTTTCTCCTTCGAATTTTAACTCAGTGCCGATCCAGACAAAGTGAACAATTGGATGAAGTGGAACTCTGTCTGGCCTGCGTGTGTTCTGTAAAAGTTGAGAGACTTCCCGCTTATAGGACGTTTGTTTATTTTCTGTGCTCTGAATCGAGGACCTGAAACGGTCGGTTCTCCGGAGAGTCGGTAATTACAAGTCGTCGTAGAAATTTCTCTCTCTTTCACCGTTGCGGACGATTTTTGTCGTCTTTGAAGGAGAGAGTGGTCTTTTTTACCGGAGTTGGACACATCTCTGGGATCTTTAGTTGTCACTTAATCGGCGGGAAGAGGTTAGTAATCGGTCGTGAGGAGGCGAAGAGATAGCTTAATTTGGGAAGGAGAACAAAGTTTACCTGTTCGATTGATCCTGTGAAGGAAGAACTCGACGTGAAAGCTCCTGTCTTTTATCCTGCAAGAGTAAGTAATGATATCTTCGATATCTACCGTATTCTATTGTATATATTATCATTAGTGTGAGTGATTGTGGTAATCGAAAACATAGGCTTATAAACAATTTTTGAAATGTTTGAGTGTAACTAGTATCGAACACGAACACTTAATGTTTTGATAATTTAATGATATGCCGAATTATTCAAATAAATGGCCCGATTCTACTCAATATTTTGATTGTTAGTGTGTGAGAAATTCAGTAAATTGCGAAACTTAAAAATATAGTGACATTTAAATTATTCTTCCGCGGTTTGAAATGATTTTTATTAGTAATTGTCTGTAAATAATCAGTAAAATATTTAAAATTTGCATTTGGAAATTTGCCTATGTATTTATGATGTAATTTCTTCGTAAAATCCAAAATGCAAAACCAATGTTTTTCATTGTATGACATTAAATTATTGGCATAAATAAAGTTTGTGAACGCAGTAACAGATTTTAAAGTTATTGGAATTGTTGTGAATATTTATGTATTTAAGCAAAAATTGAATCATTCAATCAAAGTATCAAGGAAATTAATTTACAGTCATTTATCGGCGTAACGAATGAAATGGATAGTTAACATACACTCCGCTGAATAAAATTTGTTATATTCAACCTCCGAAATAGAGTGTAACCCTCTTAATAAAATTTGAGGTATTCGTTTTGATCATTTAATTTAAATTCAACATTACTTATGATTATACGAATCGTGCAACTTGAAAGTATACATTTTTATATTAATGTTTTTTCCTGAAATCTGAAAAAGTGACTTATTCGATCAAATTATATTTTGGCAATGGAATTACACTTGATAAAACCACATTTATTTGAAATTTTATATGTTAACTAATGAATCCTCTGGTTTCGAGTGAATTTCATATGTATGGATTCATTCAATTTGAGTTTTAGCAAAAGTTAGTCACAATGAAGGAAGCTTAGATTGCCAAAATTCACTTACTGTAGGAGTCACTCTTGCTAATCAGTAGTATTTTCGATTCTATTAAATTATCGATAACGGCCTTCATATGCATTCTTGGTTTTAAGGTGCCAGAAACATTTCTGTTTTTATTTTGCTTGAACTGGGAAGTTTTCGCTTATCCATTCTTAACAATGATGACTCTATCTGTGAGCTATCCTTCCTCTTAAAACTTCAATGCTTGGGGTTCGTTAGAAAATTACCAAACGTATCTATTATTGGAAAAATGTCTCGGTTGAATGCGGCAACAAGTGCAAATTTTCAAAGGAAGAAGTCGAGACTTAAACGCAAGTCTCTAACAAATTCAGCATCGCAATCTCCTCAGTCGAGGTCACGCTCGAGGAGAAAGGCTAGAGAAGCCCGCTGTAAATACATGCAGCCAATGTCAATGGATCTCTGGGAAAAACCACAGCGCGAAAACCTTCCTCCTCCGAAGAGATTCTAACATTCCTTTTGGCATTGCCGCTGTCGGTCAGACAGACGTCCTCTTTTTGGGTCCTAACTAAAAGACGGAGAAAACAAACGCCTCCTCAATTTATATCGGACTATAGTGTCCCACCTTCCCCTACTCGGTCGGGTCCTTGAATTGAAAACACTTGCGTAACGATGTAAGAAATGTTTTTACCGTTTTGATCGGTTTATCCCCCATTTAGTGTCGATCAAAACTACGAAAATCACTGTGCATTTTACTCTATTTATATTTGGCACAATGTAGCACTATAATAATATTGCGCTGTTCGTGGAATTGTCTTTAACGGGAAAGCTTCCGAAATGACTAAGAAAGAATAATCATCATCATTCGATGAACACGCATTTCTTTCTGCTGAATATTTTTCTATTGGATTTTTACTATGACTTTTTTATATTTTCTGTCGGTAAAATTATAATTATTCTCTCCAATTCCTAACTATAGCATTTAGAAATAGTGTGACGAATTTTCGTTTTCGGTGCAAAATACTTCAGCCATTGAAATCTCCCATTTGATTCGGTTGTTCAAAATCGTGATGTAAACGATGACGTTTCCTTTCCTCCGCTCATCAAGAATTGAATAATCAGAGTTTCGGATGGGCGTTTTGGTTATGCTCCATCGTAGACTGACCAAGGTCGTCGCCTGTCCCCATTTTGTAGTACGCGAGAGCGAGGTCGCTTTTCCCAAGGATTGCGGGAAATATGTTGGGGTTTTATTTGCTGAGGTTCGCTTGAATTTTAGAAGCCCTAGGCATTCATTTTGACATCATTTGGCTGAACCATCTGTTATTTAATCCACTTGTTAGGTAATTGAAAATTCTTCTGAAGATGCTGCTTTTAATTTTGTCTTATTCTTCCCTAGTTTTATCATTTAAAAACAGATTTGTTAATATTTTTATGCTTTTCTGAAACGCTACTTCTTCAACTGTAACAATTCTGTCTATTCTTTTTAAGTTCGTATTTTTCTTCCTAAGTATATTTTTTTGTTCACAATGCAGCTATCTACTTGGTCCGACTGTCTTATAAAACATTTCCTACGTTTCCTTAATAATATTTTGACACAATGTAGAAGAGTATTTTCAAACTTTTCCTATATTCCCAATTGAAAAAGATGGAAATAACGCGATTAAAAATGTGAATTCTGAACTTCTAACTAAATTTCTTTAGCTGGAGATTCAGTAATTGAAATTGATTTCATTCTAAAGACATTCAATTGAAGCTTAAATTTTTCTCCAATGTCTATTTATCTATCTACATTTTAATGTTACTCGTGCAGATCTCACCCATATCAAAATATAATGTATTTCTACTCTAAATCTTTTTATAATTACAAGGAACTCTCCAAGCAAAATCTGACCGAATAAATCTTTCTTAATTATTCTGCTATAAGAGCTATGTTAACAACATTTCAGTTGACTTCAGTATGTTCATAGGAAATAATTTTTTCGAAGAGAATGAATTGCATTTAAAATTTTGTGATGGAAGGATGTTGTTTTATGTAATAATAATTGTTGTTTAACCATGCCTAATGGTGTCCTGTTTTATACACATATAGATATTCACGAGTACGCTACTATTAGGAATCAGTTTCGAGCAGAAATTTCCATCAACTTTCCTGTTCTTGATGGATGATGTCACCTCCGTTGAGGAAGATGACTAGTAGGCAGAAACTTCAACGTCCGAGTCCTTGCGACATTCTCATTATGCATCTCCTCCTTTCCATTAAAGTTCCTAGTTTCATGCGTACGCTAAATAATTTTATCTTTAATTTTAACAGTAATGCATATAAATATACATACAGAGCACTATACTAGCATGTTTTTTAATTGACTAATTCTATTCGCTGGAATAATCCGTTTTGACTCTCTTATCTTAGTCTTCAATTAAAAACCCAAAGTTTATCGCAAGAAAACCATAATTTATGACCAAATTCGACTCAATGTAAAGTACCTTACCGTATGAATATTTGAAGTTTAGTCGAGTCTATCATAATACTATAAAATTTCAAAAATAAATTAATTTAAAAGTGAGAATGAATACAAAAAATCTTTGATTAGGATTTTTCGCCGAGAAATAAAAATATAAATCCATCCAGAGAGCTGTATCACCTAAATGAAGCAATATGATCCTCATCCAAATATTTTAAAACCTTACTTACCTTAAGTAATTTTTTTTAATTCTTAAAAATACTATCTTAGTCATCGTATTTAATGTAAGACTTTGAGTTATATCTTTATTCATTGAATTCTATTCATATTATCGAAGAGTATGATTTCGTGATCATAATTTTATTTAATAAATCTATCTCATCAAAGTCACAACTCAGTAGTAGGTAACATGTATAATTAGGACTCATTTCGTTGTATTGGAAAACCACTTCCTGTAAATAAAATACTTATGCTGTGGGGAGCATTACGACATAATGGGTGTACATTCCATACCGTAAAACTCAAGGTTTCTGTTATAATTCTTAATTTATTTAGTTTGAGGTAGTTAATGTTAAATTATCCCTCGTACGTGAAGGATTATTTTTTTATTTGTTAAATCCTTAGTTCTCTTATTTATATTCCGCTTTTCATCGAACATCTTTTAATCTCTTCCATACTCATCCTCTAGTTATCCCTTCTTATTTTTCATCCGTTATCCTTGCAGACCTCTCATTGTGTTCTCTCATCATAGATTTCACGCAGCAAAGCTCTGCTCCAATACATGTTAATGCCTTAATATCGCTTAATGTTTGTCACGTTATGTAGGATAGATGGCATAGCTTGAGAATTCTGCAGTGTGTTCTAATGACGAGATAACTCATCTTCAGGCGGTTTTTTATAATTAGAATGCGCTTTTCTCAGTCCTTCCTTTCAGGTATCTTTGATGGAATCGACTTTTATCTTTTTAGATTCATTTGCAAAATAATACCTTTATTACTTTTAATGTTTTCTTTTGGATTGTTAATTTTAATTACAAACTTTCTTTGTCTCGTATCTTATCGAACTGAAAGTTTCTGTCATTGCAATAACTGGAAATTTGAATTTCATCTCTTACTTTGAAGTTTGAGTTATAGAATACTCTATATTTTTTTTTAAATATTACGGTCGTGAATTTTTCTAATTGCTATTAATTTTCCATGAAATTTTAGCTAATGAATTCTTTAATTGAACCTATCTTTGCGATTATTAGGTCAGATGATCCATCGAGAATCACTGGACGTGATGGCTTACCACGAAAGAAATGACACTCAAATTCTACTTAAAAGCATACTTCAACATCCCATTCAATATTTTAATCTATTTTTTATCCTTCCTAATTTGTAGTAATCACAGACTTTGTTAGACTTCCCTTTACTTATTGCAACCGGCGCATTCCTTGTGAAATGCAATATATATAGGGGGCACCCCTTAATGGTTTCATTTAAAGGTTTAGTTTTCTTTCCAATCTATTCTGACTTTATTTTATTTTATTTTCAGAAACGTTCGAGCGAAGGAGTTCACTGCCGTGAAACAAAGTATTGGAGCCCAGCCCTAGTGCTCAGTTGTTGAGGTAAGATAAACTGATGCCTTATCTCCCATAGGTTTTCCGGTACAAATTACAAACGAGGAAACCAAAGTGTTTAAAAATTCGATCGAACAAAAAAGTTCGGATTAAACTATTCAAAATCTAATTGCAAGTATTTTCGTTACTGTTTCTTTTACCAATCGTTACAAATTTCTCTCCATTATATCATTTATTATCTTTCTATTTACTTACGTACAATATGCATAATCTCGGATTTTTTAAGAAATCATCCATAAGTGATTATTTCCGATTTAGTAGTTAAATGATCCGTATGAGTTAATGGTGATTATAAAATCTAAAACATGCTTCTTATTTTAACGTTATACCTGAAATTCATTTCCCCCATAGTATAGGATACATCAAAAAAATAGTTTCCTATCGTTTAGCTTCTTATCGATAGTGAATGTTTCCTCTATCATAGACCCAAATTTTATATAGTCCATATTTGATTCCCGTAAAATTTGAGTAACTCAGGCTATTAGAGCTTTTCGGGATGGTGAGCCGTGGCAGTTTCTTAGCGATGGCTCCCCTTTCATCACCCATATTGCTAACTCAAATGAGAAAGAATACGGGACACAATTTTGTTTTGTTGCGTTCATTCACTTCCTTAATCTCCCTACCAACAGAACCGGAGGACTAGATCTGATTTTTTAAAATTTTCGAGGAACCGGTTCCTTTCCGATTGGAGGATTCGCGGGGTGGGAGTTCCAACCTGTTTGCATGAACGGAATATGGGGCAAATGGAGGTAGGGTTAAAATCCGAAATTCCTCCGTTACCCCTTCCCAATGCCCCCGCAAGAAGAGACCAGACGGGTGAAGCTGCACAGTCTGGGCCTTTAGAATACGTTTAGTAGACTTTTCTAAGGAAGACGCAGCATGTTTAACGAAAAGAAGCTTTCAATTGGATTGTGAGAATTAGGAGACATTCAAAAGAGCTTTGTTTTCAGAGATTTGGCAGGAAATGTTTGTAGTCTTTTGTTGTTCAAACAGAGTATTCTTTTAAAGTCACTGGGACCTGTTGGCGAAAGAAGACATCTCCGAGCACACTTTCCCTTGTCATACTCTCGTGTGTATGGCACCTGTTTTTAATATTCTCAGTGTAATTTATGCGGGTCCTTTTGAAATTGCTGAATCGCATTTATCTGGGCGAATGTATTTGGCTCTAATTTTGATTCTTACTTGAGAACAAAACGGAAATATTGACGAAAGAACGAGATAGTGTGATGCGATAGCTTTGAAACTTAGTGGAAAACATTTTATCGTGTATTGAGCCTTTGAGAGCAAAGAAGATATTCACTTGTCTTTAATGTTGATGTACTGCTACGATCGCATCGATTCCACAATACTTGGTCAACGGATTACGAAGAACCAGTTTTTTATTTTTTGTTTACGACGAGCTTTCGAGTACTAATAAATTAATATCGTAAACATTTTCCCGTATTAAACTTTTTTCGATTCTTATTCCGTTAATAAATCTCGCCATCTGAATCTCGTAACCCCGTATTCTTTTGATGTTGTATAAATTATTACAGTAATTCCTAATTAAATCGATATGAACTCAGTTTGTTTGATGAGGGGATTGTTTGAAAATAAGAGGTACCCAATTTCAAATGCGTATATATTTGGGTACTCTGATTGAATCTTTTGAGTATCCGATTTCTCACAGAAGCATCTGTCATCCAAAATATTTTAGATCGGTTAATATAACGAAAAGTGGGTAGCGGACCATTCTGCCGTTTCCTCAATTCATTAGCTTAGCGGCCTCTGTTTGATCGATGAATATCTGTAGAGTTAATTCCATCTTAGGGTGTGAACTAGTAGAAAGTCGAAATCTTTTTCGTCAGTATATTATCGATTGCTCAAAAGACGCGTTTTCTCTGTTGCTGTCCAACGCTCCCTCACATATTCCTCCTCCTCGCGAATTTCCCCTTCTTACGTAAACGCCTCTCTCTTCGCTTTTTCTCGCCTTTCTGTTCGTTTGATCAAATAACTTGTCAATCGCCGTTTGTCACTTGCTTTCTACTACAACATATTTTAGAAAAGTGTATTCCTCTTGGTTATCGCTTTTAACATTTTTTCGCTTCTTATTACTCCATGGCTGCAAAGATTTCCATTTCCTTTAATTTTAAATCATACATGTTTTCCTGTTCTCGTTTTTTTAAATCGTATCAACTATATAATTACTTCTTACGTAATCGACTGCATTACGGCCATGTGTGTTTGTTTCTTGAGAATATTTTGTTGACGTAGCTCGTGATTAAGAAAACGAAGTATTTCCATATTGGGAATTGTTCTTGTCAGTTCTTTATGTCAAATATTTATGGAATATTATTGAAAGTTTGAATCCGGCGATAGTAAAATTTATTGTTTGTATCCTTAATATTAATACAAGGATCTTTATACAAGATAGTCTGTTATTTTATTTTCTTTTGTATCCGATGAAGTCATTCCTAGTTTTAACTTGCGGTATTTTTATTTAGTCGACGAACCGGTTTCCCTCTAAGTGTCAAGGAAGCGCAGTGGGGAACCGATTTTGGGAGATTGACCTCCAAATAGCAATGGACCGCTAGTTTCGTAACCCCCATTACGATCTTCCGAATGCATGACTTCTTTATTTCATGAATACAGCTTAAAATATGGAGTTGTGAAAGATAGGAAACAGACTATTCCAGCGAATATCTCCTCACGTTAAATCGATTGCCAACTCCTATTGTCTTCCTATTGGCGATACACCATATTGTTCTCATATCGACCGCTCGGATGTTATCGTCTGGCAGTAAGCAAGGCGAGAAAGTGACTGCTGTATCGAATGCTGATTTTCTCATCCTCTTCACATATCCTTTCGGCTCATTGATTCGTTCACAGCGCATCTCGATCACGGTTGATTTGACGCTGCGGAACCGTGAACTTGAATCCCTTTACAAGTAGTTCACTTGTCATAGATGAAAGAAGTCCAGGACAGCAAACTCGCATTTTTGGAGTGATGTGTTTATTGGTGATGAGCCATTCTTAATTGGCATCGAAACGAAGTTGCAGTGCTTTCAGTCGTGAACGAGACCCCTTTCGGAATTCGAATGATCACTATCTAGGATGGAAGAAAATTTAGAGGTTGCGAATCGATTGATTAGATTAGTTATTACTACACAGATAAGTTTCAATGCGTTCCGGATTATCGTCTGTAGATGTCAAAGCCCTCTAGTGCTTCCAAGCATTTCATTTTATTTTGGCGATTATTGAAATTAGTCCTATAGCCAGATGGTAAACATAGTTTGCGTAACAGGGATTACGTAAGAATTAAGAATTAGGGAAGGGCGTGGTGATTTTTTTATGCTGAAGGAAAAGTCGTCCCTTTCCCGTTACGATATTTCCCGGTTAACTGTGAATGTCACTTGGGTTTGAACATTTTCTCAGATAATAGATCAAATAAATCGGATTCAAACGGTAATTATTTCGTAATTGTATGGAGCTATTTTTTATTTAGGAGGCACACTTTTGTAAGGAATTGTGTGTTATTTGTCAGTAGAATCGATCATCGCTTATTGACCCTTAAGAGGGTTTATGAAGAACCATTATCTCCCAAATTATTTGTTTTGACTTTATTAAAATCCAAATTTATCGGTATTATAGATATGTATAAAAATACTTCGTAAACAAATTTTAAACAATTATTAGGGTCCTTATATACTTAGCAATAGAGTTTTTCAGTTATATAATGGGAGAGTAATCGTAGTCCCCAAAACTTCCACAATTTGAAGCAGAATTGTAGTAATGTGCTTAAATCCGGTAACGATGATTTCCAATTAAGAATAGAGTTTAATATTAAAAAATAGTTATGAGATATGGATTTAATCTTCTGCGTGATACTTAGTAAAAATAATATTCTTAAAAATGTTCTTTATTTTATACTTCCACGTTAACTTTTAATGAATTGAGCTCTTAAGACTCTCGGTCAGATATCCTCACCTCAATGCGGTGTTTCGGTTGTAGTGAAGTGTATGTCCACACCTTCGTTGCCATGAGCAGCCACGGCAACCTACGCCTTGTGAAGAAAAGAAAGCCAAAGAGGGGATAGAGAAATGGGAGGGAGTGTATCTCACTTTCTCCTAATGTTGGGTTTTGCCTCAGAGGTCGTTACACAACGCCGGATGAGCTACAAAGGGCAAGATCTACGCAAAGTATGTTGGGAGAAATTCGTCTTGTTTCTTCGAGCCAAGTTCCTCGTTTCCCACACACCTGCGAGTAAAACGGATTCTCTTTGCCTAGACATGTGTCGGCGTAATGTAATCTGATGTCTTGGCATACCATACTTTGTTTTGCAAAGATTGCTTTAAATACGATAAGGGAGGTTTTATGCATGTGAATGCTGATCTAAGTATTTATACTCTGTGATTTTTGTTTGACAATATGGAAGTACTCGGTGAATCGTGAAGACCAACAGATGAGTACTCCGTGACACGGTCGACCATTTCCGGACGCTAAAAAAGCGGTTATATATTTTTGTTTATGCATTCATTATCATTCCATTAGCTACTTTTTCCACTTTTGTCTGTAGGCAATTTAAAAAGCTCGCGCTTTATGCATGAGACCCTCAATGCAATTTTGTTTTGCGTAACGAATAATCCTAAATGTGCTACCAATATTCATATGTAATCTTTCGTAATCATATCCAAGTAAACTCGTCGCAAATGATTTCTTTCTTTCAAAAGAAGTCCTAAACTGAGTAAATCATTACGAAGCGGCACAATTTGATCGACCATAGTAATTATGCGTTGGAACGCAGTCATCGATCGCTCATCGCAGGCGATAATTAGAGAAGGAATGCCCGTCTGGAATTATTAGTTTTTCCTCTTGGCTTCTTAATTTTCTTGAAATTTTTGGATGACTTGCTGCGATTCGGTGAATTTGTGCAATTTAATGCCTGGATTTTTTATATTGTATTGCTTATTCATGTAAAGTATAAAAAATAACACTGAACTATACATACCTGTACCGATGCCACCTTTTACACATCTTATTTGTTCGATATTAGAAAGCGTGACTTCGTTGAAAGCCATAGTATTATGAAAACCTTGGAAATTACAAATTTTTTCCTTATGTCTTATTTATTAAACACCAAATTATGACAAATGACTTGGCTCATTACCTTCAATCCTGAAATGGATATTTATTGACCACATAATCAGTTTTACTGAGTTGAAATCGGTTCAATTTTATTTCATGAATGAAAAAGTTATTTAACGGGTTACACCATACTTTAATAAGAATCATTGGGTGAACACAGTGATTTTAGAGCAATAAAATGCCCATAATTATACCCTCACAGGTATGGTGAAAGTGGTCCTGTTTGATCTCCTCTTAGATATACTGACAATAAACACCAATATCCGAAAAACTACTGGCTTGTCTTGAATAATTTTCTGCTCTTACATTTGATACTTCTGAGGTTATTGTAAAAACCCAATTAGAAAGCGAAGCTGGAAAAAAACGATAGGAGCGCTCGTATTTTAGCCGGAAGCTGTTGTCTTCCGTCGCTTAATTTGAGGACCTGGTTCCCACGAAATACTTAGCCGCCACTAAGTTTCCAAAGGTTCCCAATGTCCATCTCCGTTACATTTTTTTCCAACAAGTTTTCCGCATCTAGATACTTAAAAGACTCAGAGCTGTAGTCGACGAATGTCGACTTAGTAGTTCTCGTATCGTATACTTTTCACTTGAATTAATGCGATCAATTATTATCATTTGCAGCCCTATATCATACATTTCATGGTCCTCATAGTTTTACACTTGATTAATCTTCCGCTCTAGACAATTCATTCTTCTGTGCGATAATTGCTTTCTTTTAAGGGAACGTTCTAATGGAAAGATCGCTTTTGGATCGCAGTACCGTTTCATGGTCTCAAAGAGGCATGTTTGCGTTAGTACGATTAGCAGGTGGGTGAGGCTCGAGAAATTGAGCAGGATTGTATGGTTATCACTCGGAGAAGGAGCTCAAGGGAAGGTAAAGTAACGGAACCTTTTGGGCAGAAACGGTCAGCTGTGAGCCCCAAAGACCCAATGGTTCTAAAACATACTCAGCCGATTACTCCTCATCACTCTCCTTCCTGTTTTTATGTTAATTACAGCCAAGTTTTAGATTTTTTGTTAAAATTTTCCTTCTGGGATTATATGTTATTGGGATCGTATTCTATTATATAACTGTTAAATTTTAGTCTTCATAACGGGCCTCGATTCGATTGCCGATGATGAAATATCAGAAAGTGAAAATAATGGTTCTATATGTATTTAGTTCGTGAGATTGTATCTCTCTACTTTCCTTCTCCGTACTTTAGTTCATTTTAGAATATTTTCATGAGAAAAATGTTAATTTTTCTACTTCATATAAGTCGAAACGAATACATACATTTCATACGTCGCATTTGCTATCAATCGATATTGTTACGAAAGTATACATTTTTTTCGGGTTTTCTTCATCTTTCATATCTGCGAATCAGATTCCTTCTCTGTTTCGGGCGATAAGTCTGTTTATTTTAAAGACTCCTTCGAAGAATCCCATATATAACATTAATTATTCATTACACTCAATAATTGCTAAGGAAGGATTCATTTTTCTGTTTTAAAAAGTCTCTTTTTCTCCTTAAGGGAAGTTATCTTATTATTTTCACATAAAGTTGTACTTAAATGTTTCCTGTTTTTTAAAGTGACTCAATTACTTACTTTTCAAGATTAATGAAGTAGAATCATTTTCTATTTTGCCTCCGGCAACATCTGAATCTCATCTTGCTGGAGCGTTGGAAGTTTTATTTCATCTCAATAACCTAGTTAAGTGTTGCGAAAATATTTCCAGTGAAACTCAATCTTCCACTAGAATACTGTGAGATTTCTGGTATGCTACTGTAGGATTGAAAATTTTTTCTCGCTATTTATCTCTGTCTAATGGTTTCGTATCTACCAATTGAAAGGGCTTTAATTTTATGCAGTATTTCAGCAGAATGCCCTCTTTAATCGCTTTAACTTATATTATCCTGATATTCCAAGGAATTCTTACAGAAATAGAATTCAACAACTGTTAATTCCCTTCCTAACAGTCTTACATAATCTTCCTCAAAAAAGCAGTTTTTGTTTACTTGTTTAATACGTCTGCTTGAAACGGTATGAGAGAGATTTTCGGGTCAATCCTCATCTTAAAATATTTACACGAAGAAAATAAAAAGATGTGTTGTCTCTTTGTTTCATTGCACTAGATTTAATAATGGTTGCTATCAAAATGCCATCAACGTGGAATGACTTTTTGGATAGCTTCGTTTTGAAAGGGGAAGAAATGTCATCAACCTTCTCGTTATCTGTGTAATTTATTTTTCACCTTTAGAAACAGAAGTTCCATTTGATGCTCCTCGCGAAAATTACTCCTTTGATATTTCTTGGCAAAGTCAGACCTTTGGTTGGTCTCCTATGTTGACGTAACCTTCTCTTGCATTTACATCGCGTCTTCCGCATCCCTCCTTCATCCATGATGTAACGGATTTCGGTTTCTATTCCGAGGAAGGATCGTGAAGCGAATGATCCTTGCCGGAAGAGAGATTCCGAGGAGGGAGAGTTTTTTTTATGCGGAGGGACGGTCAACGATGTCCTTTCCCTTTCATGCCGTGTGTGCCAAGAATGCACACCGTCCGCCATTTGCGAAGCGCGTGCCTCGAAGCCACCGCCCTCACGTGTTGGATTCCCTCTAAGATATAGAGGAATAAAAAGATATTGTTTCCTCCGTAACAAGTAGATGATGCAGGAGTGATATATCCGCCTCCATTTGCCTCGTTCATCTCTCTCTACGTTCCCTTATTCATGGAATTGCTCTTTGTCGTGCGACTCATAATTCCACGCTAACGGATGGGCGGCGTGCTTTAAAAGGCGGATTATTTGAAATTTTAATGCGGTGCCTCTACTTTTCGCCCGTTTGCCACCTGCGTTGGGAGTCTCGGTCGCCTTGTGCTTTGGGTGAATGATTTATTATATAGGAGAAGTTTAGCTACTCATGATACTTTCATTTCGCAATAAACACTTAATTGATACGATCTCATGAATTAATATTTTAGACGTCCACAGAGAATCGAATGACTCGAGAATCATTCAATCGCTATGAATGTTAAAGATGAATTCTCCATCCCGATTACTACATTAAGTATCGTTTATCGGCTTTCTCATCTTTACCTATTTTGCGGACAACTGGATAATAAATTTGTATTAGTATTGTAACTTTAATCTAAAATTTAACTGAACAAGGCATTGCTTATTCAATACGCCACAATGTCTCGGTAGCTTTTTCCTAATTCTCAATAAAAGTGAAGTTTTCTTGCAGTGTTATGAACTATTCAGATAAGATTGAAATCGACCGATGACCATTATTAACGTAGCCGTGAAACGAAGGGAAAAATCCAAAAGCTTATTAAATTGAAGATGTTTATTACAAATCACATCGCTGCTTTATGCGTTTATTATCTTTGTTTCATTTGTTGACAAAGAGCAGTTTAGTATAATTTCACGACTCCTTTGATTTATTAACATGAATTCGTGAGACTGTAAATTGCTAACGATTCTTCTTTTTGTTCGGTTTGCCCCGATTTTGGCTTGAGATTGGTTTTCATCAAAGAATTGAAATTTGGTTTAATCGAAGGATACTACAATACTGGATTTTATCATCATCCAACGAACTCATTTTGTTTAAAGTTTCTTTACTAAGTGGTAGGAGTGAATGTCTAATGAGCAATAGAAGCGCACCCTATGGGTATGAATTTCATCTCAGCGGAATATATCTCGTTTCTTGTATATCTCTTTAGTGCCCTTTGCATAAACAATCCAGAATTTTAAAGTTTTACGAAATATCTTCCTTACAAAAGTTTGCTGTATTTGCGGTGTGCTCATTATATAAATAATTTTACTAGAGTTCTGAAATTCTTGGAAATTAGAATAAGAAAGTTCTTTAGATCACTTTTACAGCAAACAGAATACATTTGCTGTATTGTAATCCCCTATTGGTTTTTGCTTAATCTCGAGATTCGATCCTCCAAAGTGTATTCAATTACGGAGCCGGCATTGTTTCTAGGTCAGCTCTTTCACTTTTTGTGTGGCATTTATTTAATTTACTCGTCATGCTTTCCCGAGTCCTATAGCCCTCTCTCCTGTAGCTTTATACCGTTGCTCCCTGAGGGATGTATTTGAGGAGTTATGGAAGCTAAACGCTCATAAAGAATTGGTTTGTGAATCTTGTGTTTTCATAGCCATCAGTAAAATATTAGTGGGAATCGTGTAGCTTTTCTTTGCTGTGTATCGGAATCGCCAGGAGAATGAAGGTTGTTTATTATAAACACTTTCAGATTACGAGGAAATCATATTTACCTTTAAAATTCTTATATTCTGACGTAGTATTCGCTGCCAAGTGACAAAATCTCTGCTTTTACGGTGATTATCTGAGGAATTTTCACAGTGACCCTCTTTTTATTACCTTCCTATAAAGTTACGGATGACTCTATTCACAAAATGATAGCATCTGACCGTAAATATCTTTCAGATGCCTATTTTTTCCTTTAAAATGGACTTAAATTAATTTTTCTTTCCTCTATGGATTGTATCAGTCGAAATTTAGAAGCCAATCTTACAAGAGAGATCCAGGGGGTCAACGTGTACACTAGTGAAAGCTGCTCCAAGTTCGATTCCCGGTGTGGTGTTGGAAATATATTTAGCAGTCGAATCGCTCACAGTGGTCGTGCTTACAGAACTACAGTGCGGTAACTTCTTTTTTCGTCCATTTAGAGTTTCTCTTTGCGTGTGTTTCTCTCCATTCAGCCTTATTCCCCCAGACCACCAGCTCTCCCTTTGAATAATTAATCCTCCCTCTAAGCCCACCCAGCCGCAGTTTCTCTCCTTTCTATCCCATTTCCCCTTATTTATGCTCTCACTCCATATTCTCTATGCTCTACAACGCGGCCATCGTTATGCTCCCTCGAGACTCCAAACACTCTCTCTAGCTTTCGATTTTTTACCCCCACCTCTTGGTAATGGCGCGTTTTCTTCTAGATAATAGCATCCATGATTCTTTTTTTCTTCTCTTAGAGTGAGAAGATTTATTGGCGCCGTCCATTTCGAGTTTGGTCTTAATCAAGTGTTGGTTGCGTACTTTCCTCTAGGGAAAGTGGTTAAGATCTGATTCGCTCTGCCTCGATATATGTCCGATAAAAGGCACAATTTACTCCGGAGATTCGCTCATGATTTCCTTTCGTCATCCTTTTAATTGCCTCTTCTCCCATCAATCAGCGCCCCTTCCGATTAGAGTGATCTTTTGTTGAAATACCCATCCTCTGCCCTGAAATTATGAAGAAATGTGAGAATTTCCTTTTTTCGTCATATATTCAGATAATTTCAAAACTTATTATCTCTACGAGAAATTTGTACCTCTTACTTTTTATATTCTCGAACGAAGGTGAAATAGTCATTTTTCGAGGGAGTATTTAAAATTTATATTCTTTATTCGTAATAATTATAACATTCTTGCTTCATAACGTGAAGCATCATAAAAGCTTTCATAGTCCATTAAACGTGAGCTGTACAGAATTTTAGAATCATTGTCCAATATTTTAGTTTGTTAGAAAGAAAATATAAGGGATAATATTTTCTTCTCCAGGTTTTGAGGGAACAGAAAAGATGAATCTTAATTTTCCGCTTCTTGTATTGTTTATAAATATTAATTTCTTTGGATTTTTGATTCCCTCCATATTGGCTCTTGGTGGAGTGTAGTAGTAGAATTACTAAAGTAAAACTAATGGTAACCTTCGATAGTCATCTATGTTGTGGACCGTGCCAGTAAAAACGTATGACAGATTAAGAAGAAGCGCTTATAACATATGTATAGACATTCAAATGTGAAGTGCTTTTTATGAGTAGATTTACCACTGTTTATATTACTCAAGCACCTCCACTGTCGATGGACTTTATATAATCGCGTTTTTGTCACACTGCTTTCGAATGGGTAGCGGTAACAATGCTGCACAGTCATTGGGAACGATTTTCCCCCCGTGCTATCATTCATTCTATTGTGTCATAATAACTCTATTACGAGGACGGTAGCAAATCGAGAACAATAGTATCAGATGCCGCGAAAAAAATCTTACTCCTGGTTCGGAAAATTTGTAGCACCGATTCTCAGGACACAACTCTTACTTTTTATTCGCTATCGAACGTGGTTTCCCTCTGTTACCGGAGGCGCAATCTCATACATTTCGGTTCAAATGAAACCTACTGCTGCATAAGTCGAGAGAGTTGTGAATCATCGTGCATATCATGGCGATGTATAATGTATGAAGCTCGCGTAACCTTAAATTATGCGTGACATGATAGAAAAACAGTGTTTCGCGACGCTTTTCCGCTTCGAAACTCGGACACATGCTGCCAAATGGACAACAGAAAATCCTCTCCTTTTCTACTGGCATCAGTTTTTTGTCTCCTTCAAAAAGTACTAGTTTGTTTTCTTTCTTCGTTCTGTTTATGGCTCGCGAGCGGGCTCTAAAAAGCGCGATAATTATTCTCTGCATTTCATAATGCAACCTTCTTCGGCTGAGAGCGTGCTTCGCGAATTGAGTTCCACTCTCAATGAAGGAAATTCACTTACTGTCCCTTTCTTCATCACTGACCATCTTTGTTTATTCTCAAGCCCTACATTACACATGATCGAACAGTTTAAAGCTCTGGTTGTCGTGTTCATTAAATTATATTTCACATATTGAGTTCATAGTAGCTTCAAATCTGTTGTGGAAAGCAACTTCTAATTGAATTAAATGGTGTTAAGAATTCTGTTCATTCGATTTCCTAATCACTAAACTTTTAAAGGTTCATTAATCTAAATCAGTGTTGAACTCTAAGAATCTATTAATGGAATTACCATTGTTTAAAGTATAGCAATAAAATGCAAGTGAGGGAAGCCTTATCTTAATTCCATTCTTACTGTCTGAATATCTGAGGATTCATTTAACGTGTTTGCACCTTTCAAATGATATTTTCGTTCGTTCGAGTTCCTACTTATGCGAAAGACGGAGAATGTGAGAACTATTCAGTAGAAATTTGAAGGGTATTCTAGAAAGACATGGATGGTTACACAGCGAGTATCGCTTCAGTTAACTCATGTGTTTCCGTTCTTCGCTCGCCAAACGAGAGAAAGCGGGAAACAAAAGCGTGCACATTCCCACCTTACGTATGGGTGCCATGCGTAATTGGCGGTTGCACGACAGCCACGCAACTATCCTATTATTTAAGATGACGTCACCCACGCTGCAATGAATTTCCCCCCACTCCGAATCGCATTTCGTTTGAGTTCGGAAACCGCCGTGTTATTCAAGCGAAAGAAAGTTGCTTATATTGAGCATATTTATTACTTCAGAATCATTTGTCTGGTTTATTTATTTTGTTGCTCTTTTAAATTAGTTCTGCGGAAGTATATAAAGTGGTTTTCTCACTCTATTTAAATCGGATTCCGTTCAGATCAATGCAATTTGTAAATTATCGGTAAAATTTTCTCGTAAATACTTACGTTGTTAAGTACTTGTATGAACATCAGCAATTATAGATTAAAATAATGTAATCAAATTTAACTAATATCTTAATATCCTAAGCTACTTCAATAATCCAATGCAACGTTTAAGCGATCGAATGTCAGTTTTGACTTTATTAGTTTTTCCAGCTATTACTCATGTGGAATTGATGAAAATATAGTCCGTTCGTTTTATGAATATGGCCATCCCTTAATTTGTTCTCCCTCATCTCTGCTGACTCATTCCCTTCGGGAAATGCCCTTTTTTCACGCAACCCCCATTTCATTTAACTCTTCCACTCCCGTTGCAGCCCAATTACGCACACCTCTCCATGGCGTCCCCTTTTTCGTCCACTGACGCGAAATAGCGTGACGCGCTCCCGATGCAATCTCGAGACGTTTTACGAACGATTTGACCACGATCGCGACGGACCTGTTGGCTTTGATCCGGAAGGAGAGTTTCCTTACTAAAACACGTGGATTACACAACTTCCAGCCGTAAAAGGAATAAGCGGAAGTAATGATGCATTCTGTTCGAAAGGAAACGTGAAATCGCTCGATATGTCCCACTTCCGTTTATGAGAACATTTCCTTCAGTTCGCTGTGCTAGTTTGCAATATTGTTATTTTTTTAAATCTACCTCTTTTGTAGGGCACTTTCCTGATTCGTATTTTTAGCGAGGGTAAATACAGAATAGGAATCATGAGTGTCTCTCAAATTCTCCCAAGACTTTTCCATGATCGAATTAATCAGCAGATTTGGAGGAATTTAATTTTCAATTACCTTTTAAGATTTTAATTACAGTTTTTGAATATTTATTAATGATAGTAGATTAAACATCGAAGTAATTTTTAAGTGAATTAGCGAAACTGAAAATTCTAAACAAAAGTCTATCATAAAAGGGAATGTTTACTTATAATAAAATTTATATACTGAAATGTCACTTTCATCATACTTATCGATTTTTACCAGTTGAATATTTGATCACTCCCATTTCATATTGATAAATTCTACATTCAGTTTATGCTGCAACTTAAAGTACTCTTTTAATAACCATTTTGTGATCGTTAGATTCCACTTGAAAAATGCATTTTTTAATTAAAAACGTTCACAATTGTGTTTTTGTCATTTGTTAATTAACTTCTTAGTATTTCTTGTCTCGCTTTCGACTTCCGATCGAATGAATCTGATGAATAATTAGAAGAAGCCTCGTATTCTTTCATTGAGTCGTTTAATCTGACGCAGTATTAGCTTGGTTTCGCTCCCAGCGATGGTTATGATTTATAAATAAGTTAAGGTCTTTTGTTGGCATTAATTGCCATTGATGCCATTCAACACTGGTCTAAAGAACGATGGGAAAGCTTCTCAAATCGTTCCCACGGAAGATGACAATCCTTCCTTTCGCTCATATTTAATTCACCACATCTCGAGAGGATCCAAACATCGTTACTTGTTAAATATTGACGAAGTTTTGCACTATCAATCCCCTTTCCCACCAAACTCACTTCTCTTTTTTCTGGTTAAATTATTTTTCCGTCCCATGCTTTTATTGTGGGAACGACGTTGTCTGTTATGCCTCTACTCCTACTTGATTCGATTTCCAATAGCGAATTCTCCCAACTTCACGCTCCTCGATAATTTTAATCTTTACTGAATTCCAGAGGGTTTTCTTTTGTAACGATACAAATTGAATCAACTCGAGTAAAAATCTTTTTATATAAGGCTTTCCAACATCGTTGTTTCTATTTGCTATATTTTTCGACTGTATAATATTACAATTAGAACGTTTGCCACTATTTTTCAATGCAATAATCGTCTTGATATATATTCATATGTACGTACACAATAGAACTAGAAGAAAGTGAAACTTTGTTGTCATTATCATACATAGTAATACAGTAAACAAAAATGTCCTTTGATTAAAACTTTTATCAGCTTTAATTTATTAAGTTATCGGTTGAAGTAAATTTTCAATTACTTAGATTCGGGTTTTTATTCAAATGATTTGCAATACTTCTTTGAATGTAATTTTAATTTCTGTCCTTGGTACGGACAAATACCAACTTTAAAATGAGAAATTTAAAAATTGGTATTTGTAGATAGATTTAACTAAATAGTTTTTACGATCAATTAAACCTATTTATCTGAACTCATTACAGTGTTTCATTTTCAGTCGTGCGCGAAGGACTAAGGATGTTAAAGTTGCGTGAAAGCTTTCCTTCCACAAATATCTGTTCTCAGTAATAGGTCAAATAAAACGACTTTATCAGAAAGATTTCGACTTTCGTTTGAGATGAAAGCGATGCTTAAATTTAAATTTTCAAAATCTCCTTTTTTATCAACAATTTTGTTTCGTTTCGACCCGCATGTCTCGAGCCCCCTTATCGTTTTGAATCGGACTTGCGATCGAGAAAAAGTTCGATACGGACCAACAAATCTGGTTTCTCTTTTCAAACGGGATAGCGCTCATCCCAAAAGGAATGTAATGAATTACTGTCTTAATGGAACTTGGAATGGAATGAAGGCCTTTCCAACTTAAATAACCGCCTCTCTGCTCCGTTGTTGACATCCCTCATATTAATTTAATGTTCTATATATTGAGAACAATTAAAGATGCCGCAAATAGTTTATTATTTATTGATCCTAGATACTTTATTAATTCATGTACCGTAGTTTCTATGATACTTTACCGAACGTAGTTTCTCGTCGCGAAATACTTAACTGGAAATCAATGTCTGTGTCCTTTAATCTGATTCTTGGTTACTCATTCTTCAATTTCCTTTTCCGATTAATGTCCTTCTTTCAAATCATGAATTCCATCAGAGTGGGTCGTATTTTAGGCGCCCAAATTCCTCGCCAGGACCAACTTTCGTTTGTTTTAATCTTCCAGGAGGATTTCTTTGCCTCTTCCATTTCACTCATGCGTCCATTATATTCTGCCCTTTCATTCCCACAGCAGAAGGCGTGGCCACTCATCCTTTCGCAAAATACATTCTCTTCTGCTCACCTATTTGCCGCCTATTCTAAACTTTCATCGCCATTTACTTTCCTGCTCTCTCTTGCATGACCTCAACGCGTATCCACAGTGTTGAAGTATATTTGGGAAGGCTTTTCATTCCTTCGTTTGCTTCCGCCGCGCATTTCGCATTCCAATCTATTTTATTTGTTTCATCTTCATGGTGGTGAGAAATTGTACTTACAGGTTTATTATTCTCCTTAAATAGCCAAAATATATAAATCGAAATATTTTGTCTGATTCTCATTACATTTATTTAAATTAATAATATTTTATTGTTTTGAATACGTGTGTGTTACAAATCTTTAATTATAGAAGCGCACGGTTTGTTGCAATATTTAGAAATAATAAAATGTAGCTTTATTACCTGAGAAATATTTACTAGTCAGGCTGCGTATGCGTTTGATGGATTGAAAGTTTGTGTTACGTTTACTGAGCGTAAGTTGCAGTCTATATTCATGATCGACATCTATCTCAAAAAATGGACACTATTTCATCTCAATCGATAAATACCTAAGTCGCAATGATCGGTGGTGACTTAGGCGCCATTTTCTCTGTACAACCCTCTCCCCTTTTCTGGTGATGGATTTCGTTTCTATTGCGGTTGCCCCCTCTTCTGCGCTAGGTCAATGCTGACCCAGTTGGCTCGCTTTTCTTCCAATGCGCCTGGATTTCTCTCTACGGGATCAGTGCCTCTTCGACCCGGGACAATGGAACCGTTTCGCTCAATGAAGTTGACAGATGTAACTGAGGGGAATTTGCATCGGAAACTAATCTTGCCTCCGAATGGTGGGCAACTGAGTGGAACATGAGATCGGCGGAATGACGCTGCAGATTCCATAATGACCCAAATGCTGCTTTCCAAGCCCATAGAGTTTGGAGCTCTCTTATAGAAACCCGTCCTCAGAATGAGAGTTTTTTCATCTCCCTAAACATTGGTCCAGCGAAATATTTTTTGTTCCTGAAGTTGAAATTTAAAAAAGAATGATTAGAGATGTGCATTATTACCCCAAGTAATATATACGTAACGTTTGAGAATTGGGCGAAATAGTTTTTGAATATATTGTACGTTTCATTTTCGCGCAAATATTATGAAATCCTTTTGATTTGTTTGCTCCTCAAAGCATGATATAAATATTGATTTTCCTTTTTTTTCATTATTCCACATTTATTACAGATTATGTACTTTTAATATTATTTCGCTAAAATGTATTTCTTACTTCAAAACTACTCGGAGTTATCATTTTCGAATAGATGTTTCGCTGAAGACCCGTTGTATCCCAATGTACATATAATGTCGAAATTCACGTAAATAAGTTGTTTTAGCGTTGAATTTTTGTTTCGTGAAAGTTAGGAAAATCTGGGTCGATATTTTTCACGCCTCTGTGATCTCTCTCTTTTTGAGTCTGGTTGTTTCCCTTGAGCGAAGGTTAATTCAATCCTATGCTTAAACTATGGCCATCCATCTAATTTTTGCTTCTGTTCGGCGTTGGTAAGAAACAAAAGGAATGAAAACCATTTTTGTAGGACGTTTGCTTTTCTTTTTTCGTTATTCAGCAATAACTAAAGGTATGGTTGATAAATGGAGATATAAAATATATTATATAGTGAGGTTTCTTTTTAAAACTTAATTTAGTATGCAAGTAGTAGTAATGCAATTTTTTGTGATGGCTTTCCAGATTGTCTGTGTTTCATATCTGTATTTTGAGTTTAGGGGAGTTATATTATCGTAAATATTTCGATAAATATTCTTACTACTTTGTTTTTATATGTATAAATATAAGTTATCTTCTCTAATTATTTCATCTGTATATTTTTAGCATAGCTGTATCCTTTTTTTTTCTTTCCCAGTTTAGCTCTTTTCTAATTCATCGAATTCAGTACTGCCTCCAATCATAGCCCATAGTAATCACACAAATAGTTGTATTTTTATTCCATTCTACGTGAAATTATGTTATCTAGATCATTATTCGTTAAATACCTTTTATTATGAATCGCCAATTTATTATCCTAATGAAAAATGTTTGTTGAGAACCAATAAGTGATAAATGAAAAAGTCGCTTGATTACTAGCTCTAAAACATCTATTGTTCATTTTATACTCAATTTTTTAATTCATTTTAAATGTTGGGGAGATCTAAAGACATTTTTCCGTTGCTTCGGCACGAATATTCATGAATCTCATCAGCAGTTACCTAATTAGTTAAATGAAACTTCTTATTGATAATTGATATCACAGTTGTAAGTTTTAGCTGTGGATAAAAATCGGGTAGAAGAGGATAAGAACAATTTTTTGTACTTCGCGCAAAATCTCTCAGAAGAATCGTGATCTCATGCTTGAGAATATTGCTTTTCTTTCGCTCTACTTTCTTCTCATTGCGTTGCCTTCTGTTTGACGTAAGAGGCTCTAAGAAAGTGAAGGTAAAAAAGCGAAATGATCTCAGCTATCTTCCATTTTTGAAAGCATCTCCACCACGAAGTAAATTATGTCCCTTCCTCGGAGAAAAGGTTTATATTTTCCAATTTTTCCCCTCCTACTGTTTCCCCTCTTTCAGCCCCTTTCACTAGATGTTCCCTCTCCTACAGAATTTCTGCTCCATCATCGTGAAGAGTAGTCTCCCGCAAAACGTGTGTATCTCCAACGAGGCGACATTGTGTTCACGACCTTTGATCTCGGCTTTCGAAAAGAGGAGCTACGCCTACCCTGCCGAAACTCGCAACGAATCCTTTCCATTATTATCTCTTAATTTCATTATACTCAAATGAAATCGATCTCCATTCTTCCCAAAACGTTCATCAAATTTAAAGAAGGGCGTTATAGATTCTCGGATGCTTGATTTGTTGATTTCGTGATTTGAAATTAAATGGAATTTAGTGATTGTGAATACGTTTAAAATTTGGATTTATCTACTTGCATTCAAAATGAAGAAATAGAAAAATTATGAATACAATGATTTTTTTATCAAATAATCCAAATTATTAGTCTCATTCTCTGTCATATGAGAACGTTTCTATTTTTACTTTCCGCTCTTGACCTGATTGGTCGATAAGGAATGCTCCGGATGTGACAATTGCTTTACCTCTTTGGAGGAGTGGTCCATGATGTTTTTGGGTCAAACTTTGCCTTACGCTCTCACGGCGCGTCCTAAATAATGATCACGTGCCGCGATATTTTGGACGGCCCCAATTATGACGACGGATTAAAAGGTGTAACGTTTCGGTCATTCACGAAAGAGATGATTTCACAAATATTGGTATCTTAAATTTTAATATATTCTTTGGGAATCACAAATATATGTCACATGTTACATCAATCTACCAGTGCTCAGTACTTCTTTCATTAGGATGCTAGTGGTGCCTATTTTTCTCCAAATAATTTTCTTTTGCTTCATTCTCTATATGGATATTCCTGTGCTTGCTTACAATATAGGGTTATATTTTTTATCTCTATGTTTCGGGTTATTTTTTGTTAAAATAACTGCCTAGATCTCCATTTCATTGTATTTTATATTGTGGTTTAAATTATGGGTTTTCTCAGATATAGTCTCTTACTTTAATTTTGTGTTAGTGTGATCACTATTTGATGTGAAGAAAGAGAAAGTTTAAAAAATTTTGAGAATCCTAAAATATCTTGTATACATTAGTAATTATGCGTAACTTAAATATAAGTTGTTTGAAAGAATGTTTAAGAAACTAAAGGAAAGCCAATTATTATCAGCTGCTCATGAAAGTAGGATCTCACATTCAAAGTCCGTTACTAATGATAATTTAAAGCGAAATAGTCACCATGAATCATGATGGACACGTTTGAAAGATATTTAAGATATTTATCTTTGAAATTTTGAGGTGTTTATTTGTTCTCGATATTTATTAATTATTGAAGAGTTGTTGATTCGGTGACATAAAAGTCTCTTGAGTCTAATACAAAAAGTAGGAGTGTACGGACATTAGTTGTAATTATTTTGTACGGAAACCATCGGAAATAGATCTCTGCGGCCTTAAAATCCGAAATCGTATTCCTTCCAGGTTTCTTTCAACAGCATATCACGGCCTCATCTTATTTTCACCTTTTTCTTTTCGCGACTGCCTTTTTTAAGGCCATGTGGGCAGTGAAGGGAAAAGTGTGCGAGATTTCTCTCCCAAACCACGGCCATTAAGCTGTTATACACCAGTTTTCTCCAGTCTCTTCGTCCTTGGCTCCTTCAATGACTGGCGCTTTGCTTCTCCTAGTGTTTTGCCTTTTGCAGATTCTGTGGAATGAAAAAGGATTACCTCCGCACCCCAATTTGACCGCGCCCACTTTCTCCCTCAGCGAACTCCTTCCCTATGAACTCTTCTGTGATTTTTTTGTCCTACGATATTGACCTTCACAAACTACTCGGCTCCTCTTCACCAGTCTCTTAATTTCGTGAACGTAAATATCGAATTCGACAGTCCTGTAAAATATTTCCATGAACAATCTCTTTAAATGCTAAACCTATGTTTTCTATTGAGCTCGATTCGCTATCTGTTCCTTTGATAGATTCACTTGAGTATTTATTTTTGTCTTGTAGAGTCTTCTTTGCTTTTATAAAATTAGAATCCATTCGCACGAAGACGCGTGTACGTATGACTCATTGCTGTTCATGCGTGCATTCGTATTCGCATGTGGTTATTCCTTGCGTTCATTTCTTCATTTTCACAAATATTTTTGCCTTTTACGAGAAATGGCGGTAAGTGGCCACTGTTGTTAAATACGATTTAATTATCTATTTATACTGAATTGTTCAATTCCTTTTGCGATATAACGTATCAGTTGTTTTTAATGTACAAAAGGCTTTCTAATTTAAACTCAATCGATCATTTAATGGATATGTTCCTAAAGGCAGTTACTGTTATATTCCCTTTTACCTGTTTTCGCCTAGCTTTTAACATTCCCTCTCAATAAGCTGTCGGATGTAACTCGGAGCTGACAAGTGTGTCGCTCGTAATTTCGATGTGAATCTCATCAATTTTTCGTTCTCTTAAACTCCATGAAATTGTCTCTCTCCTTCTTATCGCGCTCAAAAGTTCTTATTGTTTATACCTCCTCCGTTTTTCTCATCCAACACTTCATTTCGACTTTGAAAGACATTCCTCAGCACCTTCCTTTTACTCCCCTTTTTATGAAGCTCGTCTCCTTTAGATCCATTAATCTTCGGGGTGATATAACGAGGTCTTATGTTTAACTGCTTTTCCTTCCCCTCAGTCCAAAATGTGTCCCCCATTCGGTCAACAAAGCAATATTGACATCGATTGTCATTTAAGTTACGTGGACGAAAGGAAGTATACTCATCCTTGCATCGGAGTTTGTATTGCTCTCTTACTTTATGTGGATATGTGGATAGGTAGAGAGTTATTTGTCGTGGAGAGAGACAAATAGAGGCTCGATTCGAGAAGATTGCTTTGGAAAAAAATAGATAATTCGTCCTCAGAGGTGTTGTAGATCTCTATATTAACTTAAACGGGAGGAAGATGAGTCATTAATTTATATGGACAACTATTCGGTTATTTATACGATTAATCATTTCACAAGGAGACCATATGCTATTAAATTTGTCAGCCTTTTCTCAAATTTTATTGGGGTCAGACCCAGTAGACAGCGGCCTGTTGAAAAAAATATTTTGAAACTTTCGTGCTTGTGAAATCCTATATTCCATCGCTGAAACTATCGGAAATATTATTTTTTACGTTCGGGTTATTAAGGTCATTCGCTTTTTATCGGTCTGTCACATATCTAATAATTCCCGTGTATATATAGTCTCTAATGATTCTAAGCTTGATTCTTATTACGATCCATAGATTTGCTCGTAACCGATTATGAATTAAAATTATATTGTCAATTTTAAAATCAGTAAAGATAGACATTTATGAATACTGAAGCTTTTATACCCGTAATACGCACCTCTTAGCATTCTTGAAACGGTGCATATCTTCTTTTCACCGAAATCATTCTCCCTTGTTCTCATCCTTGACGTCTTCCAAGTCTCATGAAGAAGGCATCTCGTCACACATATTAAAGAGGAAATTAGTTCCTACACATCCCGTTTTCGCAAGCTGTATCCCTTCCATCAGACGGAGCGTAATTCTCTCCGAAATCACCTCTGCCCCGCCTCCCCTTTCAGCGATCCTTGTCCCAGATAAAGCATGTAGTGGAAAGGGAAAGGAGACGGCGAGGATGTAGCAGGTATCTTTTTTCGTATGCCCACTCTTGCTCAACGTCCCTCGATGACCCGAGGACGCTTAAGCCAGCGTAAACAATTTCCTGGACCGAGCAATATGTTTTGGGTTTTCCACGCATTCTTTGCAGGGCCTGATTGAATTTGTTCAGAAGGTCGGGTCAACACAGTAAAACCTACGGCGTCCGTTGAGGTAATCGCTTTCAGACTCTTGTTTGTCCTCTGTGGTTCAATCTTGGCTCTCTCTCGCTCCACAAATCGTTAAGGGCCATTTAAGATTGCTGGTTGAATAATTTAATAACTATCGATAGAAAATTTTGGGCATCTCACTGAGATTTCTTTGACACTTGGAAAAAAAGATACTTGTCTATTGATAAAGATATTTTCAAAATTAATTACAATAATGGATAATGATTCTGAAAATGACAAGACAATTATCGATAAATAACTCAAATCTGTCCATCTATAGCATGTTTCATTCGATGATGAAATAAACATTCCTGTCTTACCCACTGAGCTAAACCCAAGAATGTCGATTTTTCAACGTTGAAATCAAGAACCAAAAGAACACACAACCACTCAATAATGAATTCGAGAAAGTCAACAGGAGAGAGAGAATTCTTCGACGAAATGGTCATTCGGGGAAGAGATGAGGAGAGCGAACTTTATTTTTTCCGTTTGAGAGTCAAAAGCTTTTGCGTTGGTGTTTACGCACATGTTGCACAAATTGCCACAAGAGGCGCAACTATCCTTGAATCATCGCATTCCCTTCCTTTTCATCGTGGTATTCCTTCTTAAGTCTTTGGCTGGATTTAATTATCAGCACGAAAATTTTCGTTAATTCCTTCTGTTATCCCCTTTATGAATAGAAAACTGATTCACTTAACCCGTCGTAGTATTTTACTTAGTTTGAAATATTGTCTTCTTCATTGTCTACTCTTATTCGGTAGGTTACTCCGTTTCTTTCAATTGCGTTTGACGATAGAATATTTACTAGATGATATTTAGTTTCGAGCCTGGTATCATTGAGAAATGGTTCCGTTAAGTGAATTTGGAAATAAACTTGATTCCGTTCATTAATTCATCTGTTTTTACTATTAATTCTCATAAATGTTTAACTTCTATTATCCAAAACGTCGATCCTTAGATGAATCGTAAAATCAGTTAGGAAAAAATGAGCTTACTCCGAGAATGACACTATTATAACTTTCTGTGTTTTTAAAATACATTGAAGTTCGTACATAAAGTTTTCCACGCTTCGATGCTACGTGATTACGTCACCTCTCTATCGGTCTCTCCACTTTCGGTTGTATACATAGGCAACCAGCACATTTCATGAGTTGTGTGGGTTGCCTACGCTCGAGGATGAAATTTTGTCTGCAATTTCTTAGGTGTTTTTTTTTGTTATTCAACTACACCTGCTGCAATACAATTATACAAACACATTTCTTGATCTTGTAGTGATCGCGAAAACTCTTCCTCCAAAGGCCAACTTTCCTCACCTAACGCCGTTCCCTCTAACCCACTTCCTCAACTGGACTTTCACTTCATCCCGTCTTCCGAAAACTGGCCTTCGATGAAATTCGTCGTTGTGCAACTTTGCCGATGTTAAGACATCGGTCGAAAACCAAGTTCGTATTTCTCTAAATATAGGAGCATAGAGCGAGTGGTTCTGATTACAAACTCGTAACTATTTATTTTCTATTACGCTTACTTATACGCTAAATTTTACGTTATTATTTACAATTGGCCTTATATTTGATTTCAAATTTTTCTGATTCCTCGCTCACACTGTCTCAACATCGCTTCTACAGTGATTTTTAATTCATCTTAGCAATTTACTCATTTAAAAGTCAGAAATATAGGTCAGAGGAACTTGAATTTATTAACGTTATCATTCAAATGCCGTTAAAATTAAATTTTCAGATTTATTTAGTTTTAATTTATTTTTATACAGTATAGTTTTATACTTGTTTATAAAAAGATTTTATTTAATTTTAGGTTTTATTACATTTCTGAGATTCTACATGTTTGTGCTAAGTTTAAGATATAAATAGGTATTTTTGGCCAGAATGAGAGACAAAAAGGCGTTTCTCCCTGCCGTATGTTTGTCGTAAATGAGTTTCTTTGTGTGTTATTCTTCAAAATTGTCCTAGTTTACAAAGGTCGCCAAGAATAGAGATGTTGACATCCTCAAGAGTAATCGTAATTATCTGCACCGCTAAAAAAATTGTTTTAGAAAATTCTTCCTTTCTCAAATTAATGTCGAGTGTTAGGATTGATTTTAAACTGGTACCTATTATGGTATTCGACTTCTTCATCTCCTCTCCTATCCACAATGAATGGAAGAGAATCATAGCAGAGTCAATCTCTATATTCGGACAAGTTTTACCTGTATTATGTTATTAAAATTTAAATTGTGGTCATAACAAGTGTGTCCTTGGCAGTAAATTAAAAATTAATTAAAGTAAAAATTTTAATTTGTTGAGTTTCATTTTGGTTTGAAGAAACTCTTGTTAATTTTTCATTCTTATCTTTCGTCAACTTTCGCACAGAAAAGTACCATAATCTTTCTGATTCCGAATTGGTCGGAGATCCTTGCAACCGATGTAGATTGAGAAGACATTTATTTAAATTTATTTTTATCTTTTAATTGAAAGTATGGAGGGATTTATTAAAAAGGCTATTAGACCTTCAACTCCATATTTTATTTGTGCAAACGAAGTTCGTTCCATGGATTATGAATTTTTATTTATGTAAAATGCAATATCTATATTAGTTTCATATTCTGAATGGCTAGAGGGATAATATCGTATAAAACTTAGTGGCTTTTCAAGATTAAGATGATCTCTAGGGTTGATGAGTCACTATATAAGATAAATCGGGGGTGTTGCGTTTTGAAGTAGGTCAAGGGAGACATTCAACCTCAATCATAAGAGCGAAGTGTCAATACCGTGACTTTTCTATAATCAGATCGAGATCACTCTTTTCTTGCAAGTATTATGAACTCTCATTGTGATATTCTTTCATAATTTAAGTAATCGATATCTATTTCCTTGATGGTTCATACATATAAATGATTCGCATAATGATTTTGTGGCATTTTATTGAATGTTTTAATATTATTGTGGTGTAGTTACATCTGGTACAGATTGACTTATGTACTTGTCTTATAATAATTTGATATAATACTATTACCATGTGTTAAATTTTGTTAACATTTGAATTATTATCGCATATAATCATTAAATGGTAGATAATCTTAAATGTTAGCTATGTTATCTATTATTGAAACTGAACCCGCAAAATAATCGAAAAACAAATCTCTCTTAGAAAGTTCATTGGAACGAATTTTTACGATGAGTTTCTAGTCACTTTTTTGATATATTGCAGACTTATTTGAGCCATTCAATTAAAAGTCTAGAGACTTAAATGTTAGTTACTGGTTAAACTCGAAGACTGAATATTTTTATATTAATTAATTGTACACTTTTATAATTTTACGCCTCAATTTTGCTGCAGGTTAAAAGCTTGAGTTATAATAAAAGTTACAAAAACTAATACATTCATATTACTAGCAATCATTGTTTGTAGTACTATCCTGGATTCCTCTTTCGAGAGATGGAGCGATGCAAGATACCGGTTGAATACCATTCTTGGAACCTTATTTTCTTAGCGAACGTGTATAACGTAATGAATGTCTTGCTTAACAACAAAAAGCGAATTCAGTGGCCGTTTGTAAAATGAGAATCATCCTTGGCGCGTTACTTCCGTGAAGAAGTGGTGTAATCTAATCACGTTCCTCAGGTGAAATGTCCCTATCGCTCATCCCGTTCGGCTACTTTAAGCGGTGGTGCAATTGGCGGTGTGGAAAGAGACGGATCGGTGGAAAGTGAATAGGGAATGGGTGCGGAAAACACGAGGTGCTCTAACAGTTCACATAGAATAAAACCGAAGGGGCGGAAAAGGCTAAATTTGGCGATGACGACTTTCTCTCCGATGATTTCAACCATTTGCTTGTATATCTGGTCCTGCCACTCGCTCTACCGCATAATCTAGTCGTTTTAGAAAGCGATATACGATTTCAACTGTTATGTATTACGCTCGAGTAAAAATTTAGTAAGTTTATTTTTTAGTAACGTTACCAGCCCATTCCCTTTCATCTCTAATCAAATTGTATTGGAAAAGTTTCGAAGTTCTTCTTTTCATTAAATCGTAATAAAGAGAGTAAAGCGTAGCATTGTGGAAATACTAGCCATTGGAAAAATAAAAAATCCTGCCCACCGACCGGATTTTAATATTTCTCATAAATTTCTCTAAGAAACATTATTCCTTTTATATTTGTTTCATATAACATTTTGAACCTTATAGCAACCTGAAGCAATTCGCCTTTTGGTTATACAGAAATCACATCAATGAATATAAAAATATTTCATAACTTTACACCTTAATTGACCGGTAACCTACAGCTCGTTAAATTTACGTCTCATCCTCTTTCTGAACGCAAGATTTTTGTCATTCAAGCTGAAGTAATTTTTGATACCATAGAATCAGCATTAATGGCTCTGAGAAGAAAGTGAAACTGGAGGACGTCGATTTATATTCTTCACCCGAAGCCTGTTCCACAGACAGCTTTCGTAGTTTAAAATTCCGTTCTTCACCCTGTCATTCTAGCCCTCTTTTCTCATCCCTCTATCACTTTCTTTCTACCAACACCTTCCGCAAGCACGAAAATGTTTCTTTATCGTACGCGTTTTTCATTTTTCCGTCATCGCGTAGCCTTTTGATGGTTTTTAGAGCATCCCAATGCTCATAAATGAGGAAATTCCGTGGTGATGTTGAACACAGTTTACAGTTTGTGCGAAGTGAGTTCTCCTCTTGACTTTTGTCCAAAGGGTGACAACTCTATTAAGTATTAAAAATTCTATTTTCTACCGCTAGAAATTCAGGAGTATTATAATGCCTCTAAAGAGGTTTGTACTAAATGTATTAAATCGATACAGTTACCGATGAAAACTAGGTTAGCACTATCTGTTTGTTACGAAGCTTATTTTACAGAAAAAAGATGAAAGTTTAATACAGTGATTAAGAATGTATACCTGGACGTCAGTTTCATTCAATCGTATTACATTCCGAGAAACTTTCACCTAAGACAAAAGATATTATCGAATCAAAAGTGGTCGTATTTTGAATGTTTGAAGTTCTTCAAGTATGCTTCAAAGTATTGAATGCTTCCCATCGCACTTACCTTCTGTTACGAGTGAATATCGTTTTGCTGGCAGACTACCTGCTTTAAGTATGTTGCCGCCTACTTCCGTTTCCCGCCCTGTCTGGAAACTTTCTCCAATGAAATGGTTTGTTTATTGCTTAATACCGTGAGGCGGTCGGATTTTCCTAAGTTAATTTTTTTTCACAAGTATTGGGAGACGACAAATACTCTGCTAAAATTGAGTTTCCTAACCATTAGTTATTAATATCTTATTTACGAGATTTTTAAAAATCTTTCGCGTAAAATGGTATCGCATACATTCTCTTTTCTCGCATGTTCCTACTTGCTCAGCCAAATTTTGGAGTTTATATACCTTTTCCCAACTATTTTAGGTGGTTTTTGTTCTTACATTAATCACGCGAATAAAAATCATGTGTCGATAAAGTGAAAGCTGCTTCACTTGGAAATCTTGCTTTTTCATAAAGGCGAATCGTGTGACAAATTTTGATGCCCTTAAACGTTGCTTCTATGCGCCTGAACAGTTATTCATAAACAATTTATCCCATACATGGATTTATTTCGTCCATACAGATCGCTTAAATAGCTAATTTAATCTTTAAAACATAATTTCGGATCAAATAATTCTGTCTTTTTCTAAAAAGATTCTACGCTCTTCAGAATAGTGGGTGAATATTTTTTAAAAGAATTCCCGTCGATGTTCTGGAACATCAAACGAAGATCTTTGATTTTGATTATTAAGCATTCTTTTTATGTTTATGTATCTATTTTTATTGAAATTCACGCCACTATAATTCTATTCATTCGACAGTTAAGTATGCATGTTTTCCAAAATTTTAAAATTAATGTTGTCAGAATCTATTAGCTTATTTTATTCGACTCTTTATAATGGAACAAAATTGAACCTTTTCTTGTCTCGATCAGCCTTTTTGTTTGGCATATTTGGCATGGCGTGTCGTCATTTGTATATTTCATATAAATGTGCGGAAAGGACGCGCTTTCGTCTTCGCAAAAATTTTGTTGATGTATTATTTATTTAGTATCACTGTAAAATTACTTAAGAGGTAGGGAAACTGAATGGATTCGAATAATCAGACTTTCTAATATGTATTGAAAACTTTGGAGTCATCTTTCGTACCACTTATTGTGCTAAAACTCTCATATATCATCGGCATTTTCGACCAAGATTTCTTGGTAAAGTAATTCGCTCCTGGTCTTGATTCATATTACATGTATCCATTTTAATATTCCGAGTGAATCGATCGGTAAGATATTTGATTTGTGGAAACTTCGCCTTTACTCGTTCCGGTTTGGCATATGCACAGTTCTCTGGCTGCTGCACTTCCTCTTATCGGAGGTGAAAGTACCTGTAAGGCTACCGGCTACTTTCCACGCCCTGTTGAACGCTATATTGCTTTCTTTTGCTCTTGTGGTCGTACAGTCGAACGATATTCATATTTGAGATAATTTCGATATGTTGTAGGAATAAGAAAGTTTACAAATTGCACCTTTCATTTAGATTTTTTAATAAAATCTATTAGGTTTGTAGAACATTATATTCGTCAAAATTTTCTTAGTAATAGTTTGAGCACCGTTTTATTGCCGTACCATTATATAATGACTTTCTACTCGAATTACTTTGTTCTCTCACATTCTAGCATTTCAATGAATGGCTTTAGCGATGCATTTCGAAGTATTTCCTATTTCCTCGTTCCTTTTTTATGGTGAAGTTACATCATGATTCTTTAGCTTGCAGTTTTATTTGCTTTCTATTCCTTCCTTTCTCTAGATTCCTCATTTTTTTATGGCTCACTCAAATAGAAAAGTTGATTGAAAACATTGTTTCCTCCGCCCTTGTTATTATGTTATCAGAACTGGGGTACCTGTTCCACTTTTAACTAATTTTGATTGTTTAGGGAATGGTTAATTAAAACCTTATGAATCGTTGGTACCAATTATTCCACAAAGTTATTATTAATTAATTCTAAAAAACTCTTTTCCTTTTATGATTTTATTTTTATCAATATCGATCATGTTTTGTTATTGCTACTGGACCAGTTTTATGTATGAAAATAATTATTCAAATATAAAATTATCAACTACTACTAAAGTTGATTGATTCAGTTTTCAGAATGAAATTACATAACTTGATTATCCTCTGCATCTTTCTTGTATTTTTATGATACAATTACAGTTTATATAATTATATCATATATAAATATATTTAGATGTATATTAATGAATCTGTAATTTTTCACTCCCATAGATTCAGCAAGGATACAAACGAGCATCCGCAATGGCCACCCTCATAAAGAGATTCGTGGATGGGTACAATGATATTTGGGAAAAGAATGGAGGTAAGAATTTTTTCCCTTTTACAATTTTTGCTGACGTGTTTTGATCATCTTTGGGCTTAATAAAATTCGATTTTCCTATAGATTCATACCATTCAATCATTTTGATTTTAGAGTAGTTGAATGAGAATGTATGCCTCCAGCAATTAGCTCTCCTGAAAGTAGCAAAGTAGTAAATTAAGCTAGAAATGACATAACTACACTTATGAACCCTAATGATATTTTTGCATTAGAGTACATAAATATTTCCTAGTATTTATTCTTTCATATTTTGACTTATTAGATATAAATAAATCTTGATTAATTTTCCAGTTCAAATTTTTCAGAAAGTATTATTTATTTAATCATTTCTTCTTTAAATTATTATCAAAAATTTTAGACTTTATTAAAGATTCTGATTACTGATGCAACTGAGATTAAATTGAATATGAAAACTTTTTGGCAGAAAATATTTCTAATCTAAAATATGTATATATTGTAATGTAAATATATATGTTCTTAATTTTACAAATTGTTTTTAAAAATTTACAGTTAAAAGCAGGTGATTGAATTTATATTATTATATGTTAACTGTAAATGTCAGGTGGATGAAAATCCATTTTAACCTTTCCTCATTATATCAGTAAAACAATTATAATATTGTGGAATAAGTACGTAAAAATTGATTTTTATATTTATTCATTTTTTTAGAAAAATTCCACAAATAAGGAAGCAATATGTTGCCAACTTTCACTTTCTCCTGAGAGAAACTTGGCAATCTATTTCCTCCATCAATTCAATCAAGAGCTTACCATCATTTAACTTAATATTCTTTCATTATATTACATATTAATATAATAATTAAGGTTTATTTTTGAGTGAAGTATTTATTTTAATATCTAGAAAATTTAAATAAAAATAAGTTCATATTTATGAGATTGTTAAATGACATTTCTTCACTGATGTATTTTATTGTATTTCCTACTGTATAAAATTAACTGGAATGTATGCTAATAATTAAATATTCATTCATCAAATTCAATTTTATATTTTAAGTATAATTTTGATATGAATATCATAATTATTTTCAGATCCAAGAGTGAGAGATTGGTTCCTTATGAGTTCCCCTCTTCCTACACTTATCATATGCCTGACATATGTGTACTTGGTGAAGGTTCTGGGACCAAGAATTATGGGAAATCGTAAACCACTGGAACTTCGGAAAGTCCTCATTGGTTACAATTTCTTCCAGGTTATATTCTCTGCATGGCTTTTCTATGAGGTAAGTTTTACTGAACAAATACTTTTAAACAGACCTTTAGGTTTGTAGAAAAATTAAGATGATTACTTATAGCATTCCAAAGTTATACATTTTTATTCTGCAACTAGCTTATTATACATATTTTGAAATATTTACTGTTTTTTTATTTAAGGACACTTATATTTTGTAAACATATCAGTGAGTAATATAAACTGTTGAAAATTGTGCTATTTGGAAATAGCCTTACCTTGTTGTAAAGTTACTTTATATTATGTGTAATTATTTTTTGAATATATCTTTTGTTTTTAAATGAATTTTCATCATGAAAATTCCCTCTTGATTTATGTAATTTCAAAGATTTTCAATTACCAAAAGATAATTAATATCATTTTTTTTCAGAAAGATTTTGAGTCCAGCTTATGTTATGTAATTTTTCCCTTTTCTCTCTTAGTTAGTAATAATGGATTATTTTCAATAATTGTTTTATTTAACTATCTTCATTTTTAGCAGATAGTTTTAAATATATATGCTAAAATTGAACTGCTGCTAATGCTTTTGCATAAGTGGGAGTGGGTTTCATGTAGTTAGTTTCCAGTTAATTATATGAAACATTGGCATATTTTAACATAACCTGCTGTGTAGCTTCAGCTACAGAATTTGAAGTAGTTAATCAAATAAATTTATGTAGTTGCTTTAAATTTTTCTCTTCACTTCATCATGATTTGCTTTTAGGTTTAGGAAAGGAAATTATTCTGAGTGATCATACATACTTGTATACTTTGCAGTCTCAGCCATTCATAATTTAGATCTATTGTTTTAGAAGAGCAATATTGTTTTGTACAATTTTTTTTTGTATTATGGGTTGTTTCCCTTTATAAGTTGCTAACCATAGTATTTAATTTTGTGTAAAATGGGAAACTATCATCTGTTGTAATTTATGTTTCAGTTTTGAATACCATGTAACTTCACTTTCTCTGTCTATAAAATTATTTATATTACAGAATCCATTATGGTCTTGGGTAAGGATTCTTCAAAAATCTGTGTAAATAATGATTATAAAATATTATTGAAATTCTTTTTTGTTTCTGTGGATATTTAATAGCATGTACTGTTATCTATTTCAAAGAAATGGCTACTGTTTGTTGTAGAATACAGTCTTTCATCCATAAAAATATTTCTTGTTAAAATGATTTTTCAATGTTTCCATTAACAGAACATAAGAATAGATTATATATGTACATAGATTTTTAAATAAATGTTTGTATCTTTCATCCAATTATATGTAAAAATATTAGAAATGTTTTAAATGTTTGTCTCTCATGCATGTTAGAAACAAAATAAATTGCAGAGAAAATAATGCACTACATATAAAATCTTTTACCCAGATGCAGGGTTCATTCAGTGTTTATTCATCATCTGAATATAGTCACTCTATTATTAGGCATGATTCAGTAAATGTTGCATGTAAATCATGAATTATTGGTAGATTATAAGGTAAGTTGTACAGTGCAGTATCTCTTTGTCTATAATATTATTCATAGTCATTTTTGATAGGCTTGCCACTCAAATCATTATAATATATTCATTACAGTTCATCCGTTGTTCCTTTGATGTAGTTAATATTCAGATGTAGATTTATTTATTATTCTTATTAAGAAAGATAAATGTGAATTTTATTAGCATGATTAAGGTCCTGCCCATAGTGCAATGAATATGCACTTAATAGCATGCTTTAACACTTACCTCCTTGGCACTTCCCATTAGTGTCTGATGGGTGGATGGCTTCGCCACTACAGTTTTAGATGCCAGCCTGTGGACTATACTGACAATCCCATTTCTATACGGGTGAGTGGGCAATATATGCCCTTTACTCTGTTAAAAAGCTCTCACATTGGAGTTTTAAGGTGGAGCCAAAACTAGCTGGCATTTACAACATCCTCCCAATAAATCCTCAGTTTGTGCATCAAAAATTCAAAAAATGGACGTTGACTTAAAGACAGATAAAACATGACAGTTTTGGAAAGGAAGTGCTTCAGAATTTGTCATTATATCCTTATAGGAACTACCACTAGAGAACCATTAGATAGATCAATATTAACTGGTTTCAGTTTTAGTTTTCATACTCTACGGTACTTTTAAATACATATGAAAAAGCTAAAAAATCAACTATAAAAATTCATTAATTCATAGAATGAAACATACAATACAGAGAGAGGAAGGTTATCAATAACTAAGCAGGAATGTCTTCATTATCTCCAAGGAAAGCTTTTAGGACATATTTATAGCAAGTTGTTTTACGTAAATTTCGTTAATTTTAATGGCTGCAACTGCTGGGTATTTGCATGTTTTCACTATAAAGGTGTTGTGGTTTTTGCATTCTTTAAACATAAGTATTGGAATTTACTAATTATTTTATAAAATTATGGGCAAGCTTAGAAATCATTTTCCTTTCCTAAATCTTATCTTTGCAAATCAATATTTGTATGTGCATTAAAATTATCAATTTATCCTATTGCTAATATGTGTCTTTAAATATTTATAAACTTAACTGAAATTGCTCCATATGCTCATTTTGTATGTTGACTTTCAGGCTGCCTCTAATGGCTGTTTTAACTTCTTTGCTTTAGAGATAAATTTTTCAATTTTCTCCCGTGATAGGTGACTGCTGGGGTTTATATTCCAGATAATCAATTGTTAGGAGATCAAAAAAAATCTCTAGTTTGATGTGATTTTTAATGTGAAAAGTTTCTTCTTTTCATCAATTTGAACTTTTTATATCCCTTTTTATTATAAATGCACATAGTGCACATAATGCACATTAGTGAGTATTATCAAATTCTTTATGATATTCAGTATCTACTGAATGGAGAATTAAAGTACTGGAAATATATCAATTATCTTGCAATTAAATAACAATCCAATGTTTTTCAAAACAAAAAATTCCAGTATCAGAATGAGGACATTTTTGGTATGCTCATGAAATCATTTTTTGGTCAATATCATTCTCTTCAGTTTGAGTCTAATTAATTAAATAAATTTTTATTTGTACTTAATTTATTTATGAATTTTTATGTGTGAAGATGAATAGTTTCAAAGCATACTAAAAATGTCTTACTTTTTGCTTCAGAATATAGGAGTTATCAACTGGTGGAGGATTTCCTAAATAATGGAAACTAATGGAATCAATTGAATCAGTTTTCTGTGGTAGTAAATGAGAAAGTAAAAAAGAAAAAAAAATTTGCAAATTGTGGTTTGAGTCACCATTAATTTTTCAGTTAAAATTTTTATTTGACCTGAAATTAGCCAATTTGTCATATTGATTCTTACTCTGACGTTTATTATGAGATTCTGATTCAATTGAATTGAGAAATAAAATAATTTTATTAATAATTATGCCTAATGCACTGCAACTTATTTTTTATCCAGGCGCAGTAATTTTCATGTTGTTGAAACACTGTATTTTCCTTTACATTCAAAATCTACATTTATGATTAAATTCCTGTGTGTCATTGAATTAATCTATCTGTAAACATTTTATTTTGAAAGAAATTCTAACAGTTAACAGTCTTAATCTTGCATTTAATTATATAAAGAATTTTACTCATACTTAACTACTAACTGTCAAATCAGTAATTATAATTGCTTGATATATGAATGTATGTTTGTAGCCTTATTTTCTTACAAATATTATATTTTCTTCTTCTGTAAAAAATAAATAGGTGTTTGCTCTATGTTAAATGTGCTCTAATAAACTTTTGATATAATTTATTGTCCAAATAAATTTGCTTCCCTGGGAAATCCCTTGGCTTACCCATGACCCTTTGCAACCTCTTTGTTTGCAGTATGGAATGGGTGGTTGGTTCCTAGGATATAAGGTCACTTGTCAACCCGTTGACTATTCACTAGGTGAGACTGCAGTTCGGGTGAGTGGTTATTTATGAGGGTATTATCACTGTCTGGAATATAATTGCTTGCAAAATTTCCTTTTTTATATTTATATTTTATTTGATTTCATTTTGTTTTTTCATTATTTATATACTTTTTATTTGAATTGTTTTATAAATGGGTCTGGAATGTATGTGCTTCTCTCCATCTTGCATGACTGAACATAAATATGATTAACCATTAATCTATGAACTTATCAATGGCTGAAACTGCAGATCTATTTTAGGTTAAACAATTATTTTTCTCTAACATGCATGTTTATAATTATTTTAATTCCCCAAGATTTTATTTCATTACCACTTGATAAGCTTCTTAAACATTTTTCTGTAAGAAAACTATGGGTATCTCTTTGCTACATTTGTCTCCTTTTGTAAGTAGAAATTTATAAGGAATCTGACGTTTAATTGTATTTACTTTTACATTTTCATCAAATGTGTATCACTCACCTGTGCACATTTTGTGAGCAAACCACAATACATCAGTAATGTATTATATATAGATAGCATTGAATTTATTGTTGTGGATATAATATTTATATTAAACTATTATCTATGGCATGTAAAAATATCTTCACTCATGTTCTGTAGGTATTGCATTTTATTTTCAAAATTTATAAAGTTAAATAAAAAGATAGGAAATCCTTTGCATGCTTCACTAAGTAGTTCAACTTTTAGGATTGAATATGCACTTGAATAAAATTATTTTGCTTACAACAATAAATAAATTTGTTACTTATGTTTATGTATTTCAGTTTAACATCTAACATGAGATATTTTATTTCATCCAACAATTGTCCAGAGCAAATTTCATGTATGAGAAAACTCGGGAGAAAGGTGCAAACTAATAATTTACCTTTATTAGGTGAACCTTGCTTAATGTGATTTATCAGTTTTTATTATGTCAAAGAGCACCCATAGTTTTCACCTTTATAGTCCTTCTCTTTCGTTTCTGATAAAATTCAGATATGATCTTTCTGTACATGTTAAACAGGTAGGGGATGAAAAATTGCAGCGGTCCATTCAAAAGTTTATGTGCAGTAATATTTATTTTTCAGCTTCCATATATTTTTCATGTCTGTGTTTACCTATGATTGGCTTGCATGCTCTCTCTTTTTCTCCCTATGCTGAGAAAGCACTTCTCTTTTCCCCACATGTTAAACATTTGTAGAAGTAGTCGGCAGATCTGAAAATAACTACAAGACTAAGCATTATTACTCATTGATCTGATTGCAGATAGGCATGTCAGGTTGGCTAACTGGCCACTATAATTTTCGGTGTCAGCCAGTCGACTATTCTAACCACCCCGTGACTTTGAGGGTGAGTGTAGAAAAATAAGAAGTAGACCTTCCTTCCTCTCTCTTTCTCTATCCCTATTGCTGTAGCCTGCATCCCATTGTCAATGAAATCTAGCTATCAATGCTACCTGATAGTGAAGCACATACCTCAAGGCTTAGTCATGACTGCTTACTGTGTCAGACTAACTAGACATCCAGCAATGTAAATTGCTATTTACTATAATTTTTATAAATTTTTATTTAATTCCATTATTTCTTTATTTTTATTTTTACTTTGATTTATTTTGCATTTTAATATTTTAAAGTAATTCAGAATAATTTTGAACAAATACTTTATATTTACTCTTCTTGCAGTATTGATTAATCTATATTTTGGTTAATCTTAAAGAAATTAAGTTAAAAAAGCAGAAATATATTAAGAGCAAAAAATGATTAGAATAAAAATGTAAGATAAATACAAAAAAGGATATTCAGATTGACTATATGATATACTTATGTATGAAAATTATTATTTTAAATTGCATTTCAGATGGTTCATGCTTGCTGGTGGTATTACTTTTCCAAATTCACAGAATTTATGGACACTGTAAGTACTATTCTAATGTGATTTTTTCTCCTTAGTATTTATTTTAAATGTTATCTGTTTTTTTTATTTTTGTTGCTTTAATAAGTGATTACTGCTTATAGAATTTTTTCTTTGTCAAGATATTTGTCTCATTTTGAAAATTGTCATTTCAGATATTTTTTGTACTAAGAAAGAAAAATGAACATGTGAGCACTCTTCATGTGATCCATCATGGTTGTATGCCAATGAGTGTTTGGTTTGGTGTCAAGTTTACCCCAGGTGTGTTGTGAGATGTAGAAATAAGGATTCATTAGCCATTAGAACTCTCCAACAAGTTTCATAAAAAAGCTAATATAGAATTATTAAAGCATTTTATCACCGACCCTAACTATAGTTCACTTATCACTAAGTAATGTAATTTAGATATATTAATTTGTAATTTTAGGTGGTCACTCAACATTCTTTGGGCTTCTGAATACTTTTGTTCACATTGTTATGTATTTCTACTATATGATGTCTGCTATGGGACCCAAGTACCAGAAATACATCTGGTGGAAGAAGTACCTCACCTCTCTGCAAATGGTAATGTTTTTTGATTTAAACTTTCATTTAAGTATGTGTACCTTAATTAAGACCGTGAGTAACTGAAATTTTTGGAACTAAGTTAGATCTAGGATTCAAAAGTTAATAGTTTTTTTTTTAATTTTTCATTATTTGTCTTCATTATTAGTTTGAGAAAATTTACAATATTTTTTTTGATTCACATGACAAGAATTTTCAATCTTAAAAGATACTGCTCATGATAAAAATTCTTTAGATCCTCATTTAAATAAAATCTGTAACTCTCTCTCAACTTGTGATGGCATTTTTTATAGATTTGTTATTAAGCTTGCTAGTGGGCGTAAGAAGAGGGTGACAGAAATAATCGTGTACTTTTGTAAATTGACCTGGGAAATTAATTTTTCTGTTAAGTTTGCTTATTCATGACTAATGTGGGATAAATTATTATCCAAATACATTCCAGCTCTTTGTGATTAAGATTACGAGTACAGTATGTATTTGTATATATGTGTGTATGTCTGTATATATTGGTGTTCCTGTATACATTTATACATGCTAACTCCCACATACATGAATATTATTGAGTTCTTTTGTTTGCATTAGTAAGTGAATTTATTAAGTTTTAAAGTGGTGTTTCAAATGTTAGGATATCTTTGCTGTGATGAATTTGCATTAGTTTGAACAGATCAATTTCAAAATGAATAATTGAAATTCTACACAAGTAAGGAAAGAGCACATTGGATAAATAATTTTCTTGAAAAGTAGTTTGCTCTAAAATTTAGAATTATTTGATACTTTGACATAATATGCCCATTATTGAACTTTTAAATTATTTTGTTGCTTTAATTGAAATATGAACTGTCCTGAGGAAAATTCATTATCCTATACTTGTGACTCAATCTTACTTGTCAATTTACCCATATAAGATGAAATAATCTGTGAATTATTTGTTCATAAATCACTCTTTATGAGATCTGATTTAATATATTTTGAGATAGGTTTGTTTCAACTGTTGCAACTTTATTTTTATGAAGCTGTCTGATAAAAAGAAGCTGGTTTAAGACTTAATAAATTCCATTCCAGTTGCAAAAAATGCTCTCGAATATTTTCTTAACATTCTGTTGAAGTAAGTGTAATGTATCAGAGTAAGTTATTGATTTGTTTGTTTTCTTGAAAAACTTACCTGAAAAGTAAGGCATTCCATCTTTATGGAAGATACCTTATTTTTACACAATTAATATCCAGTCATTAATCAATACATGGATTATTCTCTGTCTAATAAACTATGCATCATCCAATATTATTTAAATAAACATGGCTCCAATTAATAATGACATTCTATCTCTGAAAAAATTTAATCGGAAGTGAATCTGTCTCCCTCTGGAAATTATAGAATTTGCTACGCCCAAGTAAAACCATTTTTATCGATTCCTTTAAAAAATTTATTTCAAATGTAACAATATGTCACTTTCACTAATTGAAAATATCGTAAGGACCTCATTACCAATGTCTTATTTTCATATCAAATACACTTTGTTCTACTATCATCATTTGTTTACAATTTCCTTAAAATGACCACACACTAATCGCCCCAAAAAATTTCCCTTGAAAATCATCTTCCTCTCCTTTAATACATTTCATATCTTAACTGAATGAAATTTAATAAAATGCGTGAGTGAAATTGTTTTTCCCTGCATGATCATTATTCACTAATAATATATTCTCCCAAAACATGAATGAATCCCAAACTAAATTATTTTTCATGAATTTTCTATTAAGGTGCTATTATCATTTTAGCAAAAATTTAACAATAAACTCATAAATTTCCATAAACTCATAAATTTCTATAAACTCCTACTTTAATTTCACATTTATTCTCTCAATGTAATGGATAAAGCTTTAAGATTTCCCAACATCATGTGCCCTAATTTGTGAATTTTACAAAATTTATTTTTAGTGAGATACAAAATAACATAAATGGCATATTCATGAGCAGTTAGTCCTATCATTAGTATTTCCTACTATTTTTTATTAGGCCAGAAGCTATATTGAACTTGAGAATCACTGAAACATCACTTTATCAGGATTTTATGAATCTGTAAGCCCTTTTCAGATGGAATACACCTGACCAAGATGAATTCCCGTCACCCAAGCAGAAGACTTCATTACCTGGACCTATGGATTCTTTATGTGCTGAAAAAATTTCCATTCAACATTCAGATAATTAATTATAATTCAAAAATGTTGAAAATATTATATTTTCAATGTTTTTGTCAAATTTTACAGATAATATCTTAATTTTCAACTTCAAATGAAAATCTATTAGCTTAACACTAGAAGGAAGGAAGTTTTCATAAAGACTTTAAGCTTTAAAATCCTAATTATCTATCATTTTAATGCAGATTGGTTATTTTTTATTGTTCTTACAATCCTCTAGTTCAAATTCTTCTTTCACTTCTTAATAGTAATTAAAACATTCCCCATCAACAATTATATAAGAAAACACTTTACTTTACTAGTATCAGGAAGTTATTGTCAGAGGCTATCAATAAATATTTATTTGTTTGATTAATTGTAATTTAGACTATTTCTGAATGAACAAGAAAGAGGAAAAATTTTGCTAGAGTAAGATAATCCATTAGTCATGAACTTGCAGGCTAACTTATCTATACCTGCTGACAAATTTCAATTTGATTTACAATTTTTGTAGTAGTACTTTGTTCTAGTGTGTTTTAGAAGTTGACCATCAAATGCACCGATGAAATCAGAAAGTATTCATCTTAAACTAAGCATCCAGAGTTATCTTTGTATGATAATGAATCTAGAATTACCTGTAAATCAGTTGCAGTATCTTTTATAGCAGCTGATTTCTGTTTAGTTTTATAATCTATTTAACTTCCCAAAGAGCATAAATTTCTTTTGGGTTATTTAAAAGGAATAAATCATACTTGCTTGTAAAGGTGATAGAACAGTGAAGCTTGGTCAAGTTATTGAAAATGTAAACTAAATTTATTGTATACTTGTTTTCAATTAAAGGCTATCTATCAAAGATGTAGGATGTTGAGGGAAATAGAAAATTTACTGATGAATTCTTTTCTTTGAATGTTAATTGTTAGGTATGCCTTCCTTATGGTGTTAAAATCTTGAAATATCATTAGGTTTTAAATCAGCAAAAAGATATTTTGGCTCTTCAAACAAGGGTTAATTTTTTCAGACAAATATGATGTACAATATTTAGGTAACTCTTTTAAATTTATTCTCTTAATGGGTTTAAATAGGTGGTGGTGTTAGTAAGTAGTTATTTTTAGGAAGCGTAGTATTACTTTTTTGTATAGTGTTAAGTAGTCAGTTTTCTTTACGTAAGCAGAAGAAAACTGATGTAGAAAGGTAAATTTAACTTTAAATTAAGGTAATTTTTTTGAGAAGTTATATCTAATTAAGTTCATCTGTTCTTTTCATACATATAGGTCCAGTTCATTGCTATTATGGTGCATGCCTTCCAGCTTCTGTTTATTGAGTGCAATTATCCAAGAGCATTTGTTTGGTGGATTGGAATGCATGCAGTCATGTTTTTCTTCCTCTTCTCTGACTTCTACAAGCAGGCTTACAGGCAGAAAAGGGCTGGCTCCCCACCTCTTAAGAAGCGTCAGGTTAGTTTACTTTATCTATCAGGTAATCTGCAAATACAAATTTAGCTTAAATAAGATATATTTACCATTTCCATGAATGATATTAATTTTAAATATTAAAATTATGAAGAAAAATATTTGTTGGTATGAATAATTTTATTCATTTAATAATAATTCTAGAAATGAGGCATAAACATTTAATCATAACATCTAAAACATTTTTCTCTTCGGAATTAATTTGTTTCCCTTCATATAGGAGATTAATCAAAGATCTTTAATGAATTAAAATGAACCAAAATTAGTGTAAAAAATAATCAGCTTGAGCGTTTTAATATGAAAAGAAAAGATTTTGTTGTGTTTATATTTATTATCAATTTCATGCTTAAAATGCTATCATTAACTTATTTATATATATATATATATATATATATATATATATATATATATATATATATATATATATAAAGTATCATCTTATTGAAATGTCAAAATATGTTCTGCTTGTTCAGTGACAAATAAAAGTAAAAACTAAATTTTCTTGTTAAATGAATTTAAGGTATATTTATTTTCTTAATTATTTATAATGCTTTCTTTTAGACTAATGGCGTTCTTAATGGATCAGCTGTAAATGGATGTATCACAAATGGAGATCTCCAATCAAAACCAATTTCCAATGGCACTGCCAATGGAAATGCAAATGGCTATATATCAACACCAAATCATGTCAGCAGTTATTATGTGAATGGTGATTATTTAAGGCTTCGTGGAGGTAAAGAAACAACAGAGGCTGAGAAGGAGTAGCGCGTATTTATGAAAGTGTTTCCTTTTGGTATTCTTTAACTCCTTGCTATATTCAGCATGCCTGAAAAACTTAAATAAGGAGAAAATAACAAACATTGAAAAGACTCTGTTATGGATATATAGTTAACCTCAAAGGATTCAAGGCTGGCCTGAACAATATCCACTGATGAAGCCTATACCAAACATTTTATAGAAATTCATTGTCTTTTAGACAATAAGGTGTTCTAAATAAGTTTGTTGAAATTACGTTTATACTGCAGTAAACCAGGCTGGCCTGTTATAAATTGAATTGGAGAAGAGAATGTTATTGATATTTTTTGCTATACATCCCAGATCCCACATCATTGAGCAGGTAGTAAGATATTTGTAAATGTTTCTTTGGGATATTCTGTGCTATTGTTTTTGATTCATTTGTTATTTCCTCTCTTCTGTTGTTCTCAAAGACTAAGGAAATAATGAAATCAAAAACTGTATTAAAATTTTCAGGTTCAATGCAATTGCTCTGATATTCCGGGATAACAAAACCATCCCCATTTTGTTTCCTATCTTAGGAGGAGCAGCGCACAAATTACTATCAGTTCAAAATTTATTATGGAAAAGCTTTGGTTTTCCTCTAGTGCAAGTAAAATAGGCTCTTACCTATATATATTTCTCTCTCTCCATGCCTAGCCGTCCAGATGGTGCCAGAACATATGTAATTCTAGGCATATGTGTGTATATATAAATATTTAAAATGCAATGCATGTATAAATATATATACATATATGTAGAGTGTGAATATATAAATAGGTCCTTGTTTAGTCTGGAGCTGACATTTTTTACCTCAGGGCTGTGACTACATAACATAAAAGTGCATTATGACTAAGGATTGGAATAGGAAGATATAATAAAAATGTAAGAATTGAAGGACAATGAAAATGACCCAGAAGTCAGTGAAGTGTGCCTGAGTGGTGAGAAGTCAAATGGTTCATCCACTTTTTAATGAATTCTTGTGGAAACTGTGTAGTTGATGTGAGGCAGTTGATTGAGAGTAAAGGAGAAATTGAATTCAATAGGGGGAAAATTGTGAGGGTTGTACTGTTTCTATTTGTCCCTTGCCCCTGTATTCAGGAATAGAGGTAGTAGTGGTAATATATGCAGGTAACTGATATCCCTCCCTAATTTCCCCTTGCTTTATTTGTTTAACCATTTCCCTCATTTCCATTTGTTGGAAGTGAAGGCAACTATTTTGATCCTATGTGTTTTATATATATGTATTTTATCTATGTATGTTAATTGAAATGATTTGTTAATTTTTGAAATTTATATCATGGCTGGATTATCTAGATTGACATTTCCTCCATCACTAACAATTTAGAATCTCTCTTTTATCAGTTGTATGATGTTCTTGAAATGCAGGACCAATTCATGCATTCTTTTACCTTATTTACAAGTATACCATTCCTGTCTTCTATCTTCATTCCCTTTAAAACTGCATCATCCCAATGGACAAAATTGAATCTAACTCTATTCTTGAAGATCCCAATTTCCAGTTTTATAAAAATATCTTAATTAACATCATGTATATTTATTGTTCTCAATTAATTAATGAAATAAACCTTTGGTTATTCAATCAATTATTCAAATGAAAGGAGAAGGGGATGGTGAGTTACTGAAGAAATATTGGGTTTTCTGGGCTAATATTTAAAATTTTGCCAGCTGAGAATTACTGATGCTATAAAAGATTGACACTTGAAACTTAAGATTATGCCATAATTGTTAGTTTATGGACAATAATTTTGCAATGCCAGAATTAGAAAACTTACATGATCTGTCACTACAAGAATTACTCATTTTGCTTGAATTAAATTCATTAAAACTGTAAAATGTGGTGCTGATATGATTTGGAAGATTCTTTGTAAATGTAATATAAAAAATTTGATGGCAGCTATTCAATTTGTATAAACAATACCACATTCCCTCGCTACAAGTGTTTAATTTTGGAGAATTCCTGATTCATGCATCAAGAATTATATTTTGTGTTGGAGTTGCTATATTGTAGAGTGGATATGTAATGCCAGCAAGAAAGTTCTGTAAAATTGCACTGTTTACATTTTAACCATGAATTATAATTTGTTATTATTCTTTACATGCATGCATGTGCAGTGTTGTTTTAAATTGTAATATTTATCATTAGGAGTTGAGTGGTTCAATGTGCATTATACTTTACAGAGGCAATACCATTAGTAAAATTCATTTTAAGCTTTGAGCATCATTCACTGTGATTTGAAGTTGAATTCTGAAAATGTTTCATCTATTCAAATTTATGTTATGTCAAAGAGTATTGTGTTAGGTCAAAATGTATCCAATATCTCTATTGGAAAATAAATATTAAAGTTTTCTTTATTGTAAGTTTGATTCATTTTTGACAGATTTAAATTCTCTTCATAGTCATGTTATAATTCCCATAATAGGAAGACTGTGAGAAAATTTATTTGAAGTAATAGGTCTACCTGAAAGTTCTGTCCGTTTTTAGAATGAAACAAAATAATATTTTTTTCATACTTTGAATAAAGTTTATTGAATAATATAATTGCCATCATTATTTATGCCTTCTTTTCAGCGTGATGGCATTTTGTATATCCCATTTTTAAAGAATGTCTTATCTCTAGAGGCCAAGAATTTAACCAGTGTTTGCCTGATTTCTTCTTCTTCCTTGAATTGTTTGCCCTGCAAGAAATTTTATAAGGACAGAAACCATGGGTATGTGATCCCGTCTCACTTAATACTAGTAAGAATGATCTTAGTTTTATTCATCTAAAACAAAAATGAGTATACATTGTAAGCAATCAAAAGAGAGAGCCAAATATGTGTTTAATGAATGAGCTTAATTGTTGAAACATTGTAACCGGAATGGACAGAACTTTCCGGTAGACCTAATATATTCTATCTTTTGAGAGAAATGTAACAAGTGTTAGAATTTATTGAACATCTACTTTCTTTTGAATAAGTCACTTAGCCTTTATCTATTGTAGTAATTTGTTTTTCAGTATATTTTAATGATAAAATTAAGTTTATGATGATATTTTAAATTATGCCTCTTCTTTTTCCTGAGTTTGATCTTTTAATGCTCTCTTTATTTTATCATAAAATTTGAAATGGTATAAAGTATGTTAGTCTATGTGTATTCCTAAGTACGATAGAAAACCTGAAATTTCTTATGCTGCAATTTTTTAAGAATTATTTATAGATATGAATTCCCATTTATATACCTTACTCTATCCAATCAGCCATCGACTGAAAAAAATGCTTCTATTAGACCTACATATAAAGTTCTTTCATTTTAGTTGCCAGATTTAATTTTTCACTTAACTAATTAAAAATGATAAAATATTAATGTCAAGAGTTGTACAAGAAAACAAGGCCAGTATGAAATATAGAAATTTTATGAAAATATGAAATAAATTAATGAATATGATCTCTGATAATGCTCTTATACATGATAATATCATCATAATCTGGTCTTTCAACACAAGCAGGATGTAGGGGCTTAAATTCTATTATTTTATGCTATTAAATTTATTCAAAGAAAATATGTTTTGATATTTTGTGAAAGTTACAAGTATTTGTTGCATTAATATGCATTTACTTGAATATTTTTACATCTATTATTGGAGAGCATTTTCAAATTTATAATCTTGATATGTGTTAAGTTTGATAAGGTGATATTGTGATGGTTTTGAGCTTTCTGGCTTCGATTGACCATGCTTTTATTTCTCAAATAGAAAGCTATTGAAATTAATTCTCAAAATATTTTCCTCAAATGTTTATAAAATATTCAGAATGAGACAAATTGATATTATATATTGTATTATCATTTTTTTAAATTATTTATTTATTACACACAAAAATCACATACTACCAAAGAAATTTAGTGTCAAAAATTACTTATTTAAATTAAGCAATTCAAGCAAAAGTCTGTAACCAAGGTCCTCTTAAGCCAAAGAGGACTCACCTACAGGTGCTTTATCTCTAAATATATAAGATGCATTTGTTGTCTGATCACTTATAACTCAAGATACAGACGAACAAATAATGTGAAATTTGGTACATGTACAGAAAACTACATGGTGAAGGTTCTTAAACAGGTTTCGTTCTACCTCAACTTCATTCTGGCCTCCTCCAGCCAAAAGTATTGCTCCATATGCCTGCTCTGAGCCTTGGCTACATTTTAGAGAGAACTTTACTAAACAAAAGTGGAAAGACGTAGTAAGTAACTCTTCTCATCTTGGAAGATAAAATTCTATCTGTAACTGGCAACGTATGGTTTGCCAGAACAGTTTCATGATCCACCTGAAGTGACAAGTAAGGAGGTCTTGAGGGAAACTAGCTATGATGTTCAAGCTCTTTGAGCCTACATGGTAGCAAAAGGGCCAAGACATACTCCAGATCAGCAGCAAGCTTTTATAGCCATCACTGGAATGATCAGAAGTGAAAAAGGAGGCATTGTTATTTTGGATGCAGGTGGCACAGGTAGGACTTTTCTACTCAATTGGCTATTGGCTTTTGTGAGGAAAGGGAAAGACATGACTATGGCTGTTGCCTCCTTTGGCATAGCAGCAACTCTGCTTGCTGGTGGTCGAACAGCACATTCAGCCTTCAAATTTCCACTGGACTTGGCCAGATCAGACAGTGCCACTTAAAATATTTCCAGGGGCACAGGAGAGGGACATGTTCTCAATATCTGCTAGCTAATTGTCTGGGATGAGGCTACCATGAGTCACAAAAATGCTTTCTATGCTCTTGACATTACAGGATATGCAAGGCTCTGCAATAATGGTTGGAGCAACTGTTGTGCTTGCTGGTGATTTTTGATGAACACTTCCCATTGTCACATGCGGTCACACATTCAGCATGATTTGTCTGTAGTACAATTTGCAAACAAGTTGCTCCAAATTGGAGATGGTAAAGTTCCTGAAAATTCTTCAATTTACAGTAATTCTGGAATTACCTTTAAGTTTGATGGATGGGATCCACTGTTTACATTCAAATTTATTTAAGAGAGTGTGTAAAAAAAAGAGATTAAAAACATAATTGGTGTATAGTGAGACAAAAAGTAGGACCTTGGAATATTTTTAATATCTCTTATAAATTTTGATATGGCAAAGAAAATTAAAATTTAATAATGTCTTTTATCGAATGAACCTTTATTTTTTCAGTTCATTTAAGAGTAAACCTCTGTAAAAAATTTGATTGATGCTAAAATTGATATTGGGGAGAATATCTTGCTTCGCTTTTAAATATTTGAGAGAATTTTATTTTCTAGTTGACTTACCTTATCCAGATAAAAATATTTCCAAATGTATGAACTCCTAAAACTCATAGTGCTCATATAAAACTCATTAAGTTATATATATATATATATATATATATATATATATATATATATATATATATATATATATATATATATATATATATATATATATATATATATATATATAACTTAATGAGTTACATATATATATATATATATATATATAAGTTGAAACCTTTCATTTAATGAAAAGTTTCAACTCAGAAATCATTTTCAGAAATTTAATAATTTATATATATACATATAAGATGTAGTTATACATGGAACCAGCATTTTGTTTTAATTTTCAACCATGAAAAAGTATGGATGAATGGTACCCTGAAGTATAGAAAAATGGGTGGATTTTGTAAAGATTTCCATCACTATAGTGTACCTTATTGTTACTTGTATGCATATTATACTAAGGAACATTCCTCCAAACTGTACATTATCTGGAATATTTGAAGTTTAGCTCAACAATTTCTTTTTCACTGACTGGGTGAAGACTTTTGCAATTAGAGGATGAATCTAGTAAAAAATATAAACTGTTTGGAGTGTCAAAAGAAATTTCTATCCAGCATTCTCAGTTGTGATAAACGATTCCAATAAACTGATATTATTAGCCAGTTCTATGATATGATTAATGAATCAAAGAAACACTTTTTATAATGTATTATTCAATTGGTGTTGTTGGTTTCTACTATTGTTTGTATTTTATGTAGATATATTTTATCAATTTTAATATTCTCAATTCTGCTATTTTATATAAATATAACATGATTCCTTATTCCAGTTATATAGTCAAGACTGATTATTTTATATCCTTTTCTCATTTTAGAAGGTAATACCCAAGGTATGAACTGTTTGAATACATGATGAGAAGATAGAGTGATATGGTTTCCATATTCCTTGATCTAACTGTTTCAACTGGACCAAGGCAGCTATTTACCTAGAACTGAGCATCTTTGGAGGATCAGAGGCAGCATTTCTTCTTGGATTTAATCACTGATTGGCAAGAAATATGTTATTGGAGAAGTTGAACATGTCAGATTAGTAATAATTTCCTTTTAGACACTCTTCGGAACAAAGGAGATGATTTCAAAATTGTTAAATGATAGATAAATAAGTTAAGTAATAAAGGATTGAAAATGAGTGTGATTTGGTTGTGTAAGTAATTGTGACACAAAATAAGTATTTACTACTAATTACTTTCAAGTATTTACTTGGATTTTTTAAAATTAGGACTTTAAATTTGATACTACATTATCAGGCATTTTTTTATTCAAATTTATTTTAGTAATGAGGATTGGTTAGTCTTGAGGGAAGGTGGAGGAACTAATTGCAGAATCGCATCAAGAGGTTCACATATCCTAAATTATTTTCATGGACATCGTAACCATATTATTTTAGCATAGTTCGTAAAAAAATACCATGGATTAGTTATTGTCACTTCAGAGGGACTTACTTATTAAATCTTTAGATTGCTAAGCTTAAATAATTTTCTGATAATGTAATCTGGAAATGTGATTTTGATGAGTTAATTTAGTATTTTTCTCATTTCCATGAACAGAAACTGGAGAAGATAAGTAGAAGTAGAACATATGGTATATAAGTTGAACATCATGTAATCATAGATAAGATTCACAGACAATATGAATTCATTACTATCATTTTCGATCTACTAAATCTTTTTCATTTTTTATCTTATAAATTTGAATGATGGAGATGCTAAAATATAAAGGCCATATATTGTAATGAAATTCATTTTATTTTTTTCATGTAGTTTATATATTCATGCCTTTTTCCATTGTATTATGAAAGATTATTTTTAAGCATATAATACCTGTGTATCCCTTATCATGCTTAACAACATCATCTACCTTTGTTGTTCATGATCTATGAAATAATTCATCAGTTTATTCAGTCGTGTTTTGCCTCTACAACCACCCTAAAAATATTCATATCTTAAAATATATTGTTTTGAACACATTGGGTGGTTCGAAAATTATTGTATCAGATAAAGAAAAAATTAGAAAGGTAATCAGGAGCAATAGGAGGTTTAAAAGAAAATGCTTTCAAAATGTTGTTGTTGTGGGAGATGTTGAGCTTTGATTGTTTGGGATTGATATATTTGGTACATAAGATGTAGGAAACTCAATTAAGGAATATATATTTTGGTTATATTGTATATGATTTGTTTCATTTATTACTTCAGTAGCATTATTCTTTGTGTAATTTTTCTGAGCATATTTCCCTGGAAGTATATCACCAACCATAGGGCCTGAGAGAATATGACCACCAAAGGGTATTGTGCCTTTTGATTCTATATCTTTTCTTATACTTAATACTTTAATTTTATTAGTTTCAGGAGTTACTGTCACATGAGCTAACCACAGAATTACAGAAGGAAACCAAACTCAAGGTATAGGACTTTTCTTCATCGTACTATTAGGAATTAATTTTGCAATTCTTCAAACAAATATATACATTGAAGCACCATTCACTATTAGTGATTCATTTTATAGTTCAACATTTTTTATAGCTGCAGGATTTCATTGTATTTATGTAATTATTGGAACTTTATTCGTATCAGCATGTTTACTTCAATCTTCTTTGCAACATTTTTCTTCTTCCTATCACTTTGGTTTTGAAGCGGAAGCATAGCACTTACATTTTGTTGATGTAGTATGATTTTTCTTATTTATTTCGATTTATTGATGAGGTAGATGTTTATCTAATATAAAAGTATATATGACTTCCAATCAATATGTCTGAAGAAACTCAGAATAAATTATTAACTTAATAATAATCGTTAGTATTGTATTAATTATTGTAACAACTTTAATTATATTAATTTGATCCTTTTTGCTAATGAAATAAATTGAGAAAAGGCATCTCCATTTGATTGTGGATTTGATCCAATAGACCACTCACCATCCCAGGCGGGGAAGGTAGGCGGCCCATCTTGGATGTATCTTGTACTATAGTCTGTTCCACTTTTCTAGGCAGTATGGGGCTTATGGAGAAATCGAATAGCCTCGTACGCCAGGTCATTTTTCCAGAATATCCGCGATATCCACAAAATTTGCCTTCGCAACGGATGAAATTAATATTTTCAACTTAGTTTGGTGGATTTTTTTCCAATCTTTTGGTGAATTTTGGACAAGGAAGGATGGTTCTATATATTGACGAAGTTTTTTAAAGAATGTACTTCTACCGATACTAGTTGCTTCACATATTTTTCGTAAGATAGCTCCAAATATTTTCATTAAGTATTCGTATACACACAATGCCGTTCTCCTTTCACCACTTCTTAAAAATCTCCCTTCCATTCTATTCTCCATATTCACGAATTAGATCAAAATTTCAATCAAATAAAAAAGAGGTTTAATGAGTAATTAGATCATAAAAGATAAGTTATCAGGATATCATTAGAGCATTTTATACATTACTCAAGACCTTTTGTTCACTTTAGACTTTTAATTTCAAGTTATCAAAGTATTCAAAGTATCAATTATTTTGTAAAATTGTATTTCTCAAAGCATATATTTGCAAAAGTAAAACTTTTGCTCAGGCAATGGAATAAAAGGTTCATTTTCGGGGAAATTATTATATTGAATGAAATTTTAATTATATCTTTACTTATATCTTTTATTAAATTTTATATTATATTCGAATGAGGGTAATATACAACAGTTAAAATATTACCATAGCAAAAATTCTAGAAAATACTCATTTTTACCGGCTTAAATGATTCTCTGGAATATTTAACACATTTTTAAGCCATTGCTTCTTTTATTATAACATATTTTTGTCAATTCTTTGGGCGATGTCAGCATTATTCTTGTTAAGTACATGTTATAATTGTATTTAATTTTTTTTTCTGAAAGTTAGCGATATTCTAAATACATCTCTTATTTCGTTATGCTTTTCGGCTACAATCATCAATCTTTAAGGAAATACTTCAAATCATTTCGTCTGGTTCCTATTTCATATCGCTCTTCGGTAAAGGTAAAAAATTTTCGTTTCACCTTAAATGCCTTTCCATTTATTGTGGAATGGATAGGAAATTATCTCATTGTACCAGTATGTTTCATGCGAGATGTTAAGGGAAATGTGTACACGAAATTCTCAGTTTTAATTTTGAACGGTATTTATTTAAGTTTTGAAATAACACCGTGTCGGCCGTGCGATATACTGCATTCATCTGTCATATGAAACTTTCTGCATGGTGTCATGTAAGCAATGAGCGTACTATTGACATATTATTTGGTTACAAGTGAAACAAAGAATTAATGTTGTTCAGAATGGTATCCTATGTAAGATTAATTTTTTACGTCCGGCATATATCAATGACGTCCCCAAAAATTACAAATATCCTCGACACGAACTTTTTGACAACTTGTGCATGGAGAGATTTAATAGTCTTAGAAGTTTGAATGATTTTTACATCTTTGGAAGTTGTGAAGGTGAGATATCTGTAGTAAATCTTTACTATGTAACCTTTCTTTAATAAGAAAAGGATTTGGAGCTGTTGTCTTCCAAATTTTGAAATCAATGATTACAACTTATTGTTCTTTTATTCACTGTCAATCCTTCATTAAATCACCCATTAATTAAAATCGCAGGCTTCGACATCTAAAAATTTAAATTGAGCAATTACTCTCGTTGAAGAGATTCACAGGGAAATGAAATTAAACCAGAGTACAGCAATTCGGTGTTGGGTATCAGTTCTGCGTGGAGAATAAATTTTGCAAAAGATCTATTAAACTTTAATTTCTGTAATTATTTTTTAATTACATATTTAATTTTTTGTAATTTTTTGCAAATATTTAATAAATTTAATTATTGTGGAACACCGATAATCCTCCTCGTCCCAGTAGACATCACAGAATTAATTTCATATTTTTTGCTTTCTATCAGATATATGAATAGAGATATGTGGCCACCTTCCTCTGATGAAGACGAAATTCAGCTTACCTTCAATTCATTAAAATGACTCAGTAAGTATTTATATACTTTTCAACATTTTTATTATTAGTTGAAAATTATATGAGCTACTACAGTTCGCCACACTCCCTAGTATCGTTTTCCAGGATGCATTTATTTGTTGATTGATTAATTTTCTTCTAGCATATTGTATGGATAATTGATTCAACCACCTTTTTTTGAACTCATTCATGGCCCTATTAATCCGAAGACTTTTAGAGGCCTACATTCATTCCACTTTAACGAAAATATTTTTGCACATGAAAGTAGTTTATAAGTAAAATCAATCAAAATACTGCTCACTTACTGTATACATTTTTGGGAAATAAGGATGATAAGAAGTGGTATGATCATTCCGTAATAATATTGGAAGTCTGTTTTCAATCATTTCCTTCCTAGTGTGATGAATGTTACATTACTCGGTTGATACTTCAGTAATAGTAAGAAATAAATTGGAATATTTGCAAAATGGAAGGGTAGTCTTTCAGAGAGTGTATATGCCAAACACTATATTTTTGTTGTATAGCTTGATATTAAGTTATTAATGATTCTTTTAAAACATGAATTATTAAGGTATTAATACAGATAAATTAGTAGCTTGACTTTGGCGATGCATTTTTTTAATTTTAAAACTCACATGTGGGCATTATTTAATATGCAATCTGAAGATTTTAGAGATGGATTTGAACTTGTTTAGTTTAACCGAGAAGTTTTATGAGATGCGTAGTGTTTCAGCTCTGAAAATTTGCATTTGAATCTAAATTTATTTTCATTGTTAATGAGGTCTATCATTATTTAGAAAGAGAGAATTTTTTATTTTACGATAAAAAGTAATACATTAATGACTTTTGTCAAATATAATTAATTTATACCATGAATTATTTTGATCAATATTTTCACTTTCATATACATTTTAAGGGAACCTCTTGACCTTTAAGACTTGCACAGTAGTACATTTCACAAAACGTGGCAGTGTGGGAAGTTATGGATTTAACAAATGAACATTAGTAAAACTGTGATTGCTTTCATCTTATTCAATATAAAATGCTAGTTTTTTCTTAGATTAATATTTTTATCTTATGAATACATAAATATCAAACTATACTAATTTTCAATTTGCCATATTTTAGTAAAGAATAATTAAAGTGGAACGTAACCTTCCAGAAATCTGATTGTGAAGTCCAATTTATATATCGCCTATAACTTTTTTTGTTTCTTATGTAACATAAAACTTGTCACGAGAGAAATAGAGATGATTGTCATTTTCATTGACAGTTTATTCTGAGTCGATATCTTATATAGAACTTTAGTTTTAAAAATTTATAATTTGTTAAATGATACTGACTAGAGTTTCAGAGATATGTCTCGCTTATTAATTTATTTTTATACTTTATTATAATGAGCGAGTATATCTATCCTTTACTTTAGTACCTTTTTTGTATTTAAAGATGTTGTTATGGGCATTTCAAGGATGAAATTAAATTGCTTTTGATGACTCGATAACATTTATATAACTTATTCCTATCCTTTTTAAACAGAAAACTACCAAAACTACGAACTGGTTGAACCCTGAGATCGGAAGGATGAGTAGTGCAATGTCCTACATTCTTGAACCAATCTTTGATTCTGCACCATCAGCCTAGCATCTGCCATTGAAGGATAGGGAGCTGCCTCCAAAATGCGATCAGTCTGAGACATATTTGGTCATGGAATTTTCCTTGTCAGGTTTGTATTTCATTTTTGATATGATAGGATTAATAGAGGTGGATTAAAAATAGGGAAGAAAACTTTGTCATAGTATTTAGGTTTTCGCTTCTTCAATCTTCAATAGAAGTATTTATATTATTATTGGTGATAGGAAAAGGAGTCTGTTAATGTATGATGTAGGAGATAGATTTGGGATTATGAAAAAATTTGGTTTTTAAAATTTTCACTTAATCATTTCATCGACTGGATTATTTATTATTTATATTTTCTTTAATAAATGTGTGTAATATAGGGTTTTAGAAATTGTATTCATACATATATTTTATCAATTGCATTCTATCCGGCAGAAAGATTTAGTTGAACGGTATAAATTAACTGATCATCGGGACGTACGTATACGTACACAATAAGTATTTTTTCGGCGCGAAGACGATATTCGATTAAATTATTAATACTCTTCTTCGAATCTGATATAAGTGCTAGTTTTCGTAGCGGAGTTATCTCGGAGCGGAGGTACGAATTAATTTTTTTTTCTCGGTGTTACCTATTTTTTATCGTGCACGTAAAGTAAATGTGTAAAAAAATTTCTTTCAGAAATATTCACTATCCCATAATAAAAATTGCACTGCTGGTTCTGGGCTTAACATTGCTTTTCTGAACGTAGTCTTTTTCACAGCCTAGATCCAGCAGTGCAATTTTCGTGAAAGGGAATTGATAGCAGCTGGAAGAAAATTTTTTTTCGGCACCTGAAAAAAAATTTATAATTTTTCGATGAATAAAAAATTAGGGCGCCTTGCGGCGATTGGGACCGTGCCGCCACACGGGTTCGAGAGCTGGGAGCGGGCCTGAGACTCCCGCAACCCCAAAGAGACGGGTTCGATTCCGTATTTTTTCGAACTAACGAGGTTTTTCGAAAAAATCTCCTGGAGTACGGCGGCCAGGAGTTCCCGACGGAACCGAACCCGTGAACTTCGGCGTCGCACCTAGGTGCCTCGGCCCACTCGACCAACCGCTCGAACGAAAGAAGTTGAGCAAAATTAGCTTTAGTTGTGACTAGCATTACCTGAGTGTGACGTATCATTTCTACTGACGTAGTATACCTATCGCGAGGTGGAAAGTATTTAAACATTTTGCCTCGAGCCCTCTATATTTCATTTATCCGCGATCTCAATCACTATCATTATGCGTTTATTAGGAGTCTGTTATGTTGGTGAGGTGTAGGTTTAGCTTGATAGTGCAAACGGAAATATTTGAAAAACACTCCATTGTATTAATTAAATAATACCCTCGCGTGTTCTCACACCATAAAATTCGTAACTTGATCTGTTATCTATACATCGAACGATTGTATTTTTTATCCTAAGACGATTTAATGATTTTTGGAAAAAGAATTGGAAAAACATCTGCAGAGTTGACTTTGATTGTCATTGATTTATTTTTAGTGGAATTAATCGAAAAAACTTAGAATGTACAATAATGTTCATTTCCTTCCATTGTAAACCATTGTTTAGGCGCATTTAATTAGGATGAATTGAGTATTGCGGAAAAGTTCTTTGTATTATATCTTGTAATATATGAGTACTTGCGTTGGTCCTCTCGAGGTATTTGTATACGATTATTGACACGTGCACATTAATTATGTCATCGTTAGGCTGAGGTGATAAAAATTGCAAACTGTTAAATCTTTTAACTTAAAAATTCAAGAATTTATTTTTACTCAAAGCAACATCAACAATTATGTTCAACCGTAACTTGCTGGAATGAAATTTTCAAGAAGAAAACGATGAATTTGCATACAAAGTCATTGTTTTCTTCCCATTGCAATGTTTAATAATTTACGATGTATATATTTTTTCGTCACTACAGTGTTGATCTCTATGTACTCCCACTACACACGCGCATTATCGTTAAAAGTATATTATTAAATTTAATAGGTATCTTCCGCCATAAATGAGAATTTCTTAATTTAATTTTTTAATAATTTAATATTATCAGTACCTGTTATTACGGATTTTTTTTCTATTATTGAGGATTTAGTTTTGAGTTCTGTCGGGATGTACTAAACCTTTTTGAAAGGGCGCCATCGGGCGCTTGCGATCCTTCGTTTTGTGGTTCTCATCGCATTGTACAATTAAAATTCTCGTAACTGTAAATATTTAAATTATTAATTGTTACTCGTGAAACAGAAAATTGATATAAGTCAATACTTGTATCTTCTGTAATTTGTATTATTTTCCGCTTTATGCATTACTTTCCAAAACGTTTGCGTATCAACGACACGTTCTTCAATACAACTTGCATAGTAGACACTATGATACTATTATCAGCATTAATAAAATTTATATTTTTTGTCTTGTTAATTTAATACAATTCGATGATTTTAACGTGAAGCCTTTCCAACATTAATTAATTCCAAAATTAATTAATTAACTTTCTCATATTACCTTTTGAATTTAAATTCTTTAATTCTTATTAATGATTACGACCAAAGTCATTTTTTGTGGCCTCAGTTATTGCGATTTCTCATATATTTTTATCTCTCACAAAATGCAGTGTTTAGGATACATCTCACAGATGATTGGATTGAATCTACTATTCAGAGATGAAGACCGCCTTCAGAAGAAAATGCGATAGAAGCATATGGTTGTTAGATAACTAGGTAAGAGGATTTTTATAAATTTTAAAAGATCTTAAAATCTCAACTTTTATTCATAATCCTTGGTTCCTGTCAATCCTGTATTGGTTTTGAACTTGATGAATTTTTTGTCTACGAATAAACTTCAGTGGATCTCCCTATCATAATTTTACCCATGATTTCAAACTTAGCAACCACAGGAAACTTTTAATAGAAGAAATACATTGTGTTAATTTAATGAAACCTACTACAGCTACTGAGTTTTCAGTTCTTGGAATAAGTTTATAAAAATATTTTCATTAACTTCCAATAATTTAATTCTGCATTGCTGCCTAATAAGGATAATCAGAATTCAAGTTGAGTGATTTATCTTTTTGATTATTATTTATTAACTCATTCATTTTTTCTCACACAGAGATATATCTCCTTGGGTACATCCATTAGCTGGTGTATGAATGAAGCTGGAATTAAGAGATGAAGACTGCCGTCAGAAGAAAATGCAATGAGCAGTACACGGTGCTGGTGAACAAGGTTAGATTATTTTTTGAATATGTGGGCCTTACCATTCTAGCCTTTGTAGTTTGTATTGCAGTAGCTTTTGCTGCACTGTTTATTTTATCCTCTCTTATTGGATACCTTGGTTGAAAGTAAGTGGATAGTTTACAATCTCTGCTTTGTCCTTCAAACCTTCTTCCACTGGAGAAGAAAAAGGAGTGAATAGCACTGTTTTTCAATTTCAAACTTTGACTGGAATTACTGTCTGTGCATTTCCATAAGTATCAGAGTTGAATTTTACAAAAAGTTTTTATTTCACTACTATTTCTAGTATTTTGTGAGGACTTTCCTTTTTACCTTACAAATATCTATCAAATGTATTATGAATCTGGAAAAGGATTTTTTTATTTTGAGGGAATCCCAAACATAATATTGGTTAAACTGAAATTAAGATTACACATTTTGAATCAGAAAATTTTGATCAAAGTTTTAATCTCTGCCTTGATATTCAAACGTCCATTCAAGGACAACAGTAGGTTATGGTTGATTTTATTCTTCTATATCAAACTAAGCGAGACTTTTTCCATTTCGAAATTCTGGTCAACACCTTTAGCTAGTTTAAAAACAAGCTTTTTTTAGTGATACCTTGAGTAAATTGCATATTCTTGCAGCAATGCCTACAATAACATCAATAATGATCCTTCCCTCCTCTTGTCGAATTTACTTCTTGTTATTTTTGGGGAATGCTAATCTTTATCCACTTCACTATCATTTATTAATACATCTTCATGAGTAAATATCATTGATATAATTCTTCAATATCTATCTTTGACCTTTATATCAGTATTCTTCCATGGCCTTTTAATAGACTTTTTCAATGCATATTATTGCATTCTACATTCTCATTTTGTAATGAAAAACGACAGAATCAGGGTGGAACTTCATCTGGAATTATATTGCTCATCAAAGCAGTTACTAAAAATTCTTCCAATAAAAGTATTAATGTTTTTGTTCCCTTCATTTTGCCTGATGGATATTTACTATTATTCACTCAATTCTTTGAATTCCATCCTTGGCAAGTTTTAGTGCCTTTGACTACAAATGAAATTCGAGAAGAATTTCATGTGTTCCAATTAATCAGATAATCTAAGGAAAGAATTCAGCTATCATATTCCAAGATTAGGATTTTTATTTATAGAGTTTACGGATTTACTGAGCTAGTGTAGAGATAGATAGTACCTCATCTACATTTTTTTTAAGGACGTGAGCTGAAGGAAATGTAGAAGAGGAGGTAGACCCCATCATTTTGGACATATAAGTGACCCTTTAGGTTATTTACATCCTTTGTATCCCATACTTGTCTTTGTTGATGAATGGAAACACCACATAAATCCATCTACATAGTGATGGCATCCCTTCTGTGTGTGTGAGTGTGAAGAGACAGAAGGGGTCCATTACTTTCAAGTTCGCTTTATGTGGTGTTTGCATTTATCCACAAAGGCAAGCCCTGGGGTGTGAAGGGTGGAAGTTGGAAGAATCAACTGAAGGGTTACTTCTACTTCCTGGGGGAAGGGGAACTTGGAGGGAAAGGTAAGCTGAAGATACAGGTATACAATAGAACTCCAAACAATAAAGCAAATAATTTTTAAAAAAATATTTTATTTTCTTCATTTAATTCCGCTACATACATACTCTCTCCCCTATCTCTTACCTTCTCCATCAAGTGTGGTGTTCCCACCTAAGCCCACCTTTCTAGCCTTAACAATAGCTTTTATTAAAGTATTCTCTCCTCTCTACCACCGTTGACAGTAAGAGGAGAGTTTTCAATCTCTGGTTTGTCCTTCAAACCTTCTTCGACTGGAGTGGAGTGAATAGTGCAAGATACTGTTTTTTAATTTAAAACTTTGACTTGATTTACCATTTGTGCATGCCTACTAATACCATAAGTATCAGAGTCTAATAAAACAAGTTTAGGTAAAAATCCTCAGGAGCTATAATAAGTAATACTTAATTTAAGCACCCTAAAAAAAACTATAAAATTGATTATCAATATGGAAGAGGAATTTCATTCGACTAAGAGGAAATTTAAAAAAACAATACTAGTTTAACCAAAATCAAGATTGCAAACATTAAGTAAAAAAATTCTGATAAAACTAGGTTGAATAAGCAGGAATTGTTATTTAAAGTAATTTATATATATATATATAAGTAAGTTTGAATTTATCAGTATAAATTTCAGATAATTTATTGGTCACAAAGGATTACAAATTTGATCAGTTTGTGACAAATAATGTAAATATTGACATATTAAGAACCGCATTTTCCTGCATTAGAGCCAAAAGTGAAGAACAGAAAAACATACCATATGTATGCCATCATACAGTGTATTTCCAACATCCAGAATAATTATCACCTTCATAAAATCATAGAGAAGAAAATATGAGATTACAATTCACATGAGAGGAGTGAGGAAATAAGTGTCAAACATTCATTTTGCTGAATAGAGTTTTAAAAGAGAATAAAGAGTACGCATGATTTGTCAAACTCGTAGGATAATAGTTAATTCTTAAACACAAAAGAATAATCACCAGCTTCGTGGAATAATGCAGAAGAAAATATGAGATAACGGTGTCAAACAAGTGTAAATGACAATTTTAAAGTTAACCATTTTTTTGTGAGGGAAGGAAGAAAATAAAAATGTGTTAGCTGGAAAATGAAATGGATGAAAACTTTGAATCAGAAGTATCAATATCATAGGGAGGCATTCTTTCCTAATATTATCTGATTAATTGAAACACATGAAATTCTTCTCGAATATAAATTATAGTTATTAATCACTTACAAGGATAGGATTTTTTTAACAGGAGATTACCACTACTTGCTAGTATGATAGTCAAAGGCACTAAAACTTGCCAAGGATGGAATTCAAAGAATTGAGTGAATAATAGTAAATATCCATCAGGCAAAATGAAGGGAACAAAAACATTAATACTTTTATTGGAAGAATTTTTAGTAACTGCTTTGATGAGCAATATAATTCCAGATGAAGTTCCACCCTGATTCTGTCGTTTTTCATTACAAAATGAGAATGTAGAATGCAATAATATGCATTGAAAAAGTCTATTAAAAGGCCATGGAAGAATACTGATATAAAGGTCAAAGATAGATATTGAAGAATTATATCAATGATATTTACTCATGAAGATGTATTAATAAATGATAGTGAAGTGGATAAAGATTAGCATTCCCCAAAAATAACAAGAAGTAAATTCGACAAGAGGAGGGAAGGATCATTATTGATGTTATTGTAGGCATTGCTGCAAGAATATGCAATTTACTCAAGGTATCACTAAAAAAAGCTTGTTTTTAAACTAGCTAAAGGTGTTGACCAGAATTTCGAAATGGAAAAAGTCTCGCTTAGTTTGATATAGAAGAATAAAATCAACCATAACCTACTGTTGTCCTTGAATGGACGTTTGAATATCAAGGCAGAGATTAAAACTTTGATCAAAATTTTCTGATTCAAAATGTGTAATCTTAATTTCAGTTTAACCAATATTATGTTTGGGATTCCCTCAAAATAAAAAAATCCTTTTCCAGATTCATAATACATTTGATAGATATTTGTAAGGTAAAAAGGAAAGTCCTCACAAAATACTAGAAATAGTAGTGAAATAAAAACTTTTTGTAAAATTCAACTCTGATACTTATGGAAATGCACAGACAGTAATTCCAGTCAAAGTTTGAAATTGAAAAACAGTGCTATTCACTCCTTTTTCTTCTCCAGTGGAAGAAGGTTTGAAGGACAAAGCAGAGATTGTAAACTATCCACTTACTTTCAACCAAGGTATCCAATAAGAGAGGATAAAATAAACAGTGCAGCAAAAGCTACTGCAATACAAACTACAAAGGCTAGAATGGTAAGGCCCACATATTCAAAAAATAATCTAACCTTGTTCACCAGCACCGTGTACTGCTCATTGCATTTTCTTCTGACGGCAGTCTTCATCTCTTAATTCCAGCTTCATTCATACACCAGCTAATGGATGTACCCAAGGAGATATATCTCTGTGTGAGAAAAAATGAATGAGTTAATAAATAATAATCAAAAAGATAAATCACTCAACTTGAATTCTGATTATCCTTATTAGGCAGCAATGCAGAATTAAATTATTGGAAGTTAATGAAAATATTTTTATAAACTTATTCCAAGAACTGAAAACTCAGTAGCTGTAGTAGGTTTCATTAAATTAACACAATGTATTTCTTCTATTAAAAGTTTCCTGTGGTTGCTAAGTTTGAAATCATGGGTAAAATTATGATAGGGAGATCCACTGAAGTTTATTCGTAGACAAAAAATTCATCAAGTTCAAAACCAATACAGGATTGACAGGAACCAAGGATTATGAATAAAAGTTGAGATTTTAAGATCTTTTAAAATTTATAAAAATCCTCTTACCTAGTTATCTAACAACCATATGCTTCTATCGCATTTTCTTCTGAAGGCGGTCTTCATCTCTGAATAGTAGATTCAATCCAATCATCTGTGAGATGTATCCTAAACACTGCATTTTGTGAGAGAGAAAAATATATGAGAAATCGCAAAAAATGACTTTGGTCGTAATCATTAATAAGAATTAAAGAATTTAAATTCAAAAGGTAATATGAGAAAGTTAATTAATTAATTTTGGAATTAATTAATGTTGGAAAGGCTTCACGTTAAAATCATCGAATTGTATTAAATTAACAAGACAAAAAATATAAAATTTATTAATGCTGATAATAGTATCATAGAGTCTACTATGCAAGTTGTATTGAAGAACGTGTCGTTGATACGCAAACGTTTTGGAAAGTAATGCATAAAGCGGAAATAAATACAAATTACAGAAGATACAAGTATTGACTTATATCAATTTTCTGTTTCACGAGTAACAATTAATAATTTAAATATTTACAGTTACGAGAATTTTAATTGTACAATGCGATGAGAACCACAAAACGAAGGATCGCAAGCGCCCGATGGCGCCCTTTCAAAAAGGTTTAGTACATCCCGACAGAACTCAAAACTAAATCCTCAATAATAGAAAAAATCCGTAATAACAGGTACTGATAATATTAAATTATAATAAAATTAAATTAAGAAATTCTCATTAATGGCGGAAGATACCTATTAAATTTAATAATATACTTTTAACGATAATGCGCGTGTGTAGTGGGAGTACATAGAGATCAACACTGTAGTGACGAAAAAATATATACATCGTAAATTATTAAACATTGCAATGGGAAGAAAACAATGACTTTGTATGCAAATTCATCGTTTTCTTCTTGAAAATTTCATTCCAGCAAGTTACGGTTGAACATAATTGTTGATGTTGCTTTGAGTAAAAATAAATTCTTGAATTTTTAAGTTAAAAGATTTAACAGTTTGCAATTTTTATCACCTCAGCCTAACGATGACATAATTAATGTGCACGTGTCAATAATCGTATACAAATACCTCGAGAGGACCAACGCAAGTACTCATATATTACAAGATATAATACAAAGAACTTTTCCGCAATACTCAATTCATCCTAATTAAATGCGCCTAAACAATGGTTTACAATGGAAGGAAATGAACATTATTGTACATTCTAAGTTTTTTCGATTAATTCCACTAAAAATAAATCAATGACAATCAAAGTCAACTCTGCAGATGTTTTTCCAATTCTTTTTCCAAAAATCATTAAATCGTCTTAGGATAAAAAATACAATCGTTCGATGTATAGATAACAGATCAAGTTACGAATTTTATGGTGTGAGAACACGCGAGGGTATTATTTAATTAATACAATGGAGTGTTTTTCAAATATTTCCGTTTGCACTATCAAGCTAAACCTACACCTCACCAACATAACAGACTCCTAATAAACGCATAATGATAGTGATTGAGATCGCGGATAAATGAAATATAGAGGGCTCGAGGCAAAATGTTTAAATACTTTCCACCTCGCGATAGGTATACTACGTCAGTAGAAATGATACGTCACACTCAGGTAATGCTAGTCACAACTAAAGCTAATTTTGCTCAACTTCTTTCGTTCGAGCGGTTGGTCGAGTGGGCCGAGGCACCTAGGTGCGACGCCGAAGTTCACGGGTTCGGTTCCGTCGGGAACTCCTGGCCGCCGTACTCCAGGAGATTTTTTCGAAAAACCTCGTTAGTTCGAAAAAATACGGAATCGAACCCGTCTCTTTGGGGTTGCGGGAGTCTCAGGCCCGCTCCCAGCTCTCGAACCCGTGTGGCGGCACGGTCCCAATCGCCGCAAGGCGCCCTAATTCTTTATTCATCGAAAAATTATAAATTTTTTTTTCAGGTGCCGAAAAAAAATTTTCTTCCAGCTGCTATCAATTCCCTTTCACGAAAATTGCACTGCTGGATCTAGGCTGTGAAAAAGACTACGTTCAGAAAAGCAATGTTAAGCCCAGAACCAGCAGTGCAATTTTTATTATGGGATAGTGAATATTTCTGAAAGAAAATTTTTTACACATTTACTTTACGTGCACGATTAAAATAGGTAACACCGAGAAAAAAAAATTAATTCGTACCTCCGCTCCGAGATAACTCCGCTACGAAAACTAGCACTTATATCAGATTCGAAGAAGAGTATTAATAATTTAATCGAATATCGTCTTCGCGCCGAAAAAAATACTTATTGTGTACGTATACGTTCGTCCCGATGATCAGTTAATTTATACCGTTCAACTTTCTGCCGGATAGAATGCAATTGATAAAATATATGTATGAATACAATTTCTAAAACCCTATATTACACACATTTATTAAAGAAAATATAAATAATAAATAATCCAGTTGATGAAATGATTAAGTGAAAATTTTAAAAACTAAATTTTTTCATAATCCCAAATCTATCTCCTACATCATACATTAACAGACTACTTTTCCTATCACCAATAATAATATAAATACTTCTATTGAAGATTGAAGAAGCGAAGACCTAAATACTATGACAAAGTTTTCTTCCCTATTTTTAATCCACCTCTATTAATCCTATCATATCAAAAATGAAATACAAACCTGACAAGGAAAATTCCATGACCAAATATGTCTCAGACTGATCGCATTTTGGAGGCAGCTCCCTATCCTTCAATGGCAGATGCTAGGCTGATGGTGCAGAATCAAAGATTGGTTCAAGAATGTAGGACATTGCACTACTCATCCTTCCGATCTCAGGGTTCAACCAGTTCGTAGTTTTGGTAGTTTTCTGTTTAAAAAGGATAGGAATAAGTTATATAAATGTTATCGAGTCATCAAAAGCAATTTAATTTCATCCTTGAAATGCCCATAACAACATCTTTACATACAAAAAAGGTACTGTTTTAGAATATGCAGCAATCGCTCCTTTGTTCCTAGCATCTTTATAGTTTCTTAATTAATTTACTAATTAATTTTCCAGAACTGGATAGATATACTCGCTCATTATAATAAATTATAAAAATAAATTAATAAGCGAGACATATCTCTGAAACTCTAGTCAGTATCATTTAACAAATTATAAATTTTTAAAACTAAAGTTCTATATAAGATATCGACTCAGAATAAACTGTCAATGAAAATGACAATCATCTCTATTTCTCTCATGACAAGTTTTATGTTACATAAGAAACAAAAAAAGTTATAGGCGATGTATAAATTGGACTGCACAATCAGATTTCTGGAAGGTTACGTTCCACTTTAATTATTCTTAACTAAAATATGGCAAATTGAAAATTAGTATAGTTTGATATTTATGTATTCATAAGATAAAAATATTAATCTAAGAAAAAACTAGCATTTTATATTGAATAAGATGAAAGCAATCACAGTTTTACTAATGTTCATTTGTTAAATCCAGAACTTCCCACACTGCCACGTTTTGTGAAATGTACTACTGTGCAAGTCTTAAAGGTCAAGAGGTTCCCTTAAAATGTATATGAAAGTGAAAATATTGATCAAAATAATTCATGGTATAAATTAATTATATTTGACAAAAGTCATTAATGTATTACTTTTTATCGTAAAATAAAAAATTCTCTCTTTCTAAATAATGATAGACCTCATTAACAATGAAAATAAATTTAGATTCAAATGCAAATTTTCAGAGCTGAAACACTACGCATCTCATAAAACTTCTCGGTTAAACTAAACAAGTTCAAATCCATCTCTAAAATCTTCAGATTGCATATTAAATAATGCCCACATGTGAGTTTTAAAATTAAAAAAATGCATCGCCAAAGTCAAGCTACTAATTTATCTGTATTAATACCTTAATAATTCATGTTTTAAAAGAATCATTAATAACTTAATATCAAGCTATACAACAAAAATATAGTGTTTGGCATATACACTCTCTGAAAGACTACCCTTCCATTTTGCAAATATTCCAATTTATTTCTTACTATTACTGAAGTATCAACCGAGTAATGTAACATTCATCACACTAGGAAGGAAATGATTGAAAACAGAATTCCAATATTATTACGGAATGATCATACCACTTCTTATCATCCTTATTTCCCAAAAATGTATACAGTAAGTGAGCAGTATTTTGAATGATTTTACTTATAAACTACTTTCATGTGCAAAAATATTTTCGTTAAAGTGAAATGAATGTAGGCCTCTAAAAGTCTTCGGATTAATAGGGCCATGAATGAGTTCAAAAAAAGGTGGTTGAATCAATTATCCATACAATATGCTAGAAGAAAATTAATCAAACAACAAATAAATGCATCCTGGAAAACGATACTAGGGAATGTGGCGAAATGTAGATGTTCTCAATGGACCAATCATTAGAATCCAAAGGAAGAACTCAAAGATTTTGAACATGTTGGTGAGGATAACATTTGATATAAATGACACTTTTATCTTTCTCATTTCAATCTAGGATTATTTAGCAATTGAACAATATTTTGTCATCATCTACAGGAATGTGTACATTCTCCAATCACAAAGCGTCCCTAAATTGAAATTTAACAATTTCATGGAGGAAATTAGGAAATGTACAGGGACAGGCTTTCTCCTCCTTCTAAAATATTGTAATTTATGAATTTAATAACTATGTAACGCAATTTAATAATGCGTTATAGTTTTCAGGATTCGTTGAAAGTGCAGCATGAAATTGAGCGAAAGTAGAATGAATGTACCGCACAAATGCTTTTAATGGTAATAGATAAGGAAGTAAAATGTATCGGGAGCTATACCAAATTTATAATAATAATTAAATCCACTGCTTATTGAATTTAAATTTCAAAATTAAGAATTGATATAATTTTTTCTCCCGCAAAACATTTATCTTAATTCTTATTGGCGGAGAGAAATATCATTGCTGTCAGTGCAAATTTTTTATTACTAACTTATATGCCAAATATTTCTTCATCTAATTACCGATTGAATATCTTTAAAATTCCTCTCTGCAATTACGTCGACCGTGAATAATGCCGATTAGTTTTATTCACAGCATATAAGTTGAAGAATCATTATGAAACTAGTTATTTTGCGCAGTAAGACTCACGCAATAGGAAAAAATCATAACAAATACTAGTGTTAATATAATTTTTATCGGTTACGATAGACCTCTTGTTAACTTTCAAAAATTTATTGCGATTTTCAATTCCCGCCGGTATGAGTTACGCCTCGCAATATCACCATACATTATGCACTTTCCACAGCGACCTCACCGTGTAACACTGTCCCTGTTACCAGTCGTCCATTATCCTTTATTCCAAATATAATACAGTCAGATGAGGATAAAATCATCCTAATTAGAACTATGATGCCACGACGGAGTTATCGGTTCATGGAAACGGTAATCGGAATATAAATGAATTCCGCATCGCATAGATAACATAACGACGATACAGCTAAGAGATGTTACCTTTCGTTCAATAATATTATATTTTTCAAATCTTGTTTACAATGAGTAAGATATCTTGAGGACGAATCGGAATCTATCTAGGAATTCGAATATCGTCACTTCCGAACAATCAGTTGGCAAAATTCGCGAGTCACATTCTAGTCAACACGGGCATACTAAAATTTTTCCAATGGGACGTCTCTTACCTTAAAATTTCCTTTGAAACACGAATCCTCACTCGAACCTCTTCTGCTTCAGCTAGCCTCGCATGAATTTGCCTCTACGCTTTTCCTACTAAAGTGACGCCTCTTTGATATCCCACATGTTCTCCGATTAACACTTAATACGAAATATAGTGGCACAGTCACTTTACCCGAAACACGAAGGCAATAGAGTCGATCGGAAAGGCCTTACATAAGAAAAGGTCAATCCTTAAGCTACAAAAAAGACCACTGCTCAGAACGAAGGCCGGCCAACTGAGCTCGAAACGGCGACACAATAGAAGTATGACTTGGCCCTCTGTTGGGATAGAGTTGAATATAATATTCCAGTGCAAATAGACGATCTATTTCCACTCCTCCTTATTCAAGCTTCCGCGGTATGTGCAACAAATAAATTCAAATAATCTTCACATTTTGATCTCTCTATACATTCGCGTCATCGTATAAACTGTGAGCGGAAACCTGGTTTCTGTCACCGCAACAAGTCTTTTTATCGAGAAAGTTCATCGCTTGCCAAAAGAATGAAATAAAGTAGCCCTTACTTCCAGGAAATAGTTTCCGAAGTAGATGAATTAAGAATGGTAAGTTCGTTGAATGAAATAAAAAGTCTTTGTCACTATTTGGAAGAACTTTAAACTTTTATGATACGAGTTAAGGTGTGCTTAACTTTCTTTTTGAATTTGTTTGAAAATAAGATACTCTTCGTGTATTGCAGGGAATGAGTTCTCATCACATCCTCGCCGTACTTTTTTATGCGAATTGTTTTCGTTGGATTAAACGCGATGGGCCGAGTAAACTAATGCATTAAAGTTTCAAAGGTCTTCTCTTCATATTTATTTATGAATTGGGGGTAATACCAAAAAAGCACTTTTTAACTTATTTAAATAAAGCATTTATTGCCTCTGTTGCATAAATTACATAATCTTTGAGCATTCCATTTACATCATCGTGCATCAAGTACATTCCCTTCATTAAGCTGCTTTACTTCTTTGCTCATATACATCGATCTTGCTGTTGTTGTTTTTATGAATATCGTTGAATCAGATGTAAGACGTAATTTCCGCAATGAAACGCATTTTGTATATTTGGGCAGCTTTTTTGGATTCTAGCCCAAGGTGCGCCGTGAAGAATACTGCCGTAACATGTACATGAACTCAATTAAAAATACGTAACGACTCTAAATTTAGATTGAGTAGCATGTGAGCATTGCATAACTTTTTACTCAAGTTATTTTTTATTTAATCATATTCAGCTTATTATCCGTAATCCATGTGGACTTCAGAAAGCCTAAACTTTAATCTGAAAGAACGAGGAAAAAGTCCGCGAGAGGTATTATAATTTTAATATACATTTTATATATTTTTCATCTAGAATTTTTCCTAAGCTTTCTTCGATTAACGAGAGAAAATTTAAAATTGCGCTGTTTTCTTAATTTTTCCTTTTTATGTCGTCTTACAACGAATGAGGTATCCTATGGTTTTATTTGTCTTTTTTAACACGCGTCTTTCATGCGCGCATTTTTCGTTGTCTAGTACTATAGTCCGTTCCACAAAAGCTGGTAGTACGGGAGGCTTATGGGGAAATAAATGCACGTAAATTCCCATAAGAGAGCAACCTAGCCTCTCAAAAGGAGTCAGTTAATTATTTCTGAGTTACTTCTACGGATAAAATTAATATTTTCAACTTAGGTTGGTGGATTTTTTTCCAATATTTTGGTGAATTTTGGACAAGGAAGGATGGTTCTATATATTGACGAAGTTTTTTCAACATTTAAACAAAAGAAATAAATTTTATATAATATAACTTTAGTTTTTGAATTTTATAACCGAGAGCGGGTCCGGATCAATCCGAATTACGCTTACGGGTCTATTAGTCTCGAGCAAAAAGTAACAATGATTAGCAATCGGAGCGCTAAATCAATTACTCCCTCGGTTATAAAATTCAAAAACTAAAGTTCTATTCAAGATATCGACTCAAAAAATCAAAAAAAAAAAAATTTTAGGCGATGTATATATTTGACTGCACGATCCAATTTTTCGGAGGTTGCGTTCCACTTAAATTATTTTTTACTAAAATTTTATCAGTCAAAAATTAATATAAGTTGACTTTTTTGTATTCATAAGGTATAAAGAGTAATCTAAGAAAAAACTAGCTCTTTACGTTAGATAGGATGAGAGAAATGGCAGTTTTAGTATTGTTCACGGCTGGTGAGGTGACCATTTTTTTCTCATTCCTCTATAAAATTTATTTCTTTTGTTTAAATGTTGAAAAAACTTCGTCAATATATAGAACCATCCTTCCTTGTCCAAAATTCACCAAAAGATTGGAAAAAAATCCACCAAACTAAGTTGAAAATATTAATTTCATCCGTTGCGAAGGCAAATTTTGTGGATATCGCGGATATTCTGGAAAAATGACCTGGCGTACGAGGCTATTCGATTTCTCCATAAGCCCCATACTGCCTAGAAAAGTGGAACAGACTATAGTACAAGATACATCCAAGATGGGCCGCCTACCTTCCCCGCCTGGGATGGTGAGTGGTCTATTGGATCAAATCCACAATCAAATGGAGATGCCTTTTCTCAATTTATTTCATTAGCAAAAAGGATCAAATTAATATAATTAAAGTTGTTACAATAATTAATACAATACTAACGATTATTATTAAGTTAATAATTTATTCTGAGTTTCTTCAGACATATTGATTGGAAGTCATATATACTTTTATATTAGATAAACATCTACCTCATCAATAAATCGAAATAAATAAGAAAAATCATACTACATCAACAAAATGTAAGTGCTATGCTTCCGCTTCAAAACCAAAGTGATAGGAAGAAGAAAAATGTTGCAAAGAAGATTGAAGTAAACATGCTGATACGAATAAAGTTCCAATAATTACATAAATACAATGAAATCCTGCAGCTATAAAAAATGTTGAACTATAAAATGAATCACTAATAGTGAATGGTGCTTCAATGTATATATTTGTTTGAGGAATTGCAAAATTAATTCCTAATAGTACGATGAAGAAAAGTCCTATACCTTGAGTTTGGTTTCCTTCTGTAATTCTATGGTTAGCTCATGTGACAGTAACTCCTGAAACTAATAAAATTAAAGTATTAAATATAAGAAAAGATATAGAATCAAAAGGCACAATACCCTTTGGTGGTCATATTCTCTCAGGCCCTATGGTTGGTGATATACTTCCAGGGAAATATGCTCAGAAAAATTACACAAAGAATAATGCTACTGAAGTAATAAATGAAACAAATCATATACAATATAACCAAAATATATATTCCTTAATTGAGTTTCCTACATCTTATGTACCAAATATATCAATCCCAAACAATCAAAGCTCAACATCTCCCACAAGAACAACATTTTGAAAGCATTTTCTTTTAAACCTCCTATTGCTCCTGATTACCTTTCTAATTTTTTCTTTATCTGATACAATAATTTTCGAACCACCCAATGTGTTCAAAACAATATATTTTAAGACATGAATATTTTTAGGGTGGTTGTAGAGGCAAAACACGACTGAATAAACTGATGAATTATTTCATAGATCATGAACAACAAAGGTAGATGATGTTGTTAAGCATGATAAGGGATACACAGGTATTATATGCTTAAAAATAATCTTTCATAATACAATGGAAAAAGGCATGAATATATAAACTACATGAAAAAAATAAAATGAATTTCATTACAATACATGGCCTTTATATTTTAGCATCTCCATCATTCAAATTTATAAGATAAAAAACGAAAAAGATTTAGTAGATGGAAAATGATAGTAATGAATTCATATTGTCTGTGAATCTTATCTATGATTACATGATGTTCTACTTATATACCATATGTTCTACTTCTACTTATCTTCTCCAGTTTCTGTTCATGGAAATGAGAAAAATACTAAATTAACTCATCAAAATCACATTTCCAGATTACATTATCAGAAAATTATTTAAGCTTAGCAATCTAAAGATTTAATAAGTAAGTCCCTCTGAAGTGACAATAACTAATCCATGGTATTTTTTTATGAACTATGCTAAAATAATATGGTTATGATGTCCATGAAAATAATTTAGGATATGTGAACCTCTTGATGTGATTCTGCAATTAGTTCCTCCACCTTCCCTCAAGACTAATCAATCCTCATTACTTAAATAAATTTGAATAAAAAAATGCCTGATAATGTAGTATCAAATTTAAAGTCCTAATTTTAAAAAATCCAAGTAAATACTTGAAAGTAATTAGTAGTAAATACTTATTTTGTGTCACAATTACTTACACAACCAAATCACACTCATTTTCAAACCTTTATTACTTAACTTATTTATCTATCATTTAACAATTTTGAAATCATCTCCTTTGTTCCGAAGAGTGTCTAAAAGGAAATTATTACTAATCTGACATGTTCAACTTCTCCAATAACATATTTCTTGCCAATCAGTGATTAAATCCAAGAAGAAATGATCTCTGATCCTCCAAAGATGCTCAGTTCTAGGTAAATTGCTGCCTTGGTCCAGTTGAAACAGTTAGATCAAGGAATATGGAAACCATATCACTCTATCATCTCATCATGTATTCAAACAGTTCATACCTTGGGTATTACCTTCTACAATGAGAAAAGGATATAAAATAATCAGTCTTGACTATATAACTGGAATAAGGAATCATGTTATATTTATATAAAATAGCAGAATTAAGAATATCAAAATTGATAAAATATATCTACATAAAATACAAACAATAGTAGAAATCAACAACACCAATTGAATAATACATTATAAAAAGTGTTTCTTTGATTCATTAATCACATCATAGAATCATAATAATATAAGTTTATTGGAATCGTTTATCACAACTGAGAATGCTGGATAGAAAATTCTTTTGACACTCCAAACAGTTTATATTTTTTACTAGATTCATCCTCTAATTGCAAAAGTCTTCACCCAGTCAGTGAAAAAGAAATTGTTGAGCTAAACTTCAAATATTCCAGATAATGTACAGTTTGGAGGAATGTTCCTTAGTATAATATGCTTACAAGTAACAATAAGGTACACTTTAGTGATGGAAATCTTTACAAAATCCACCCATTTTTCTATACTTCAGGGTACCATTCATCCATACTTTTTCATGGTTGAAAATTAAAACAAAGTGCTGGTTCCATGCATAACTACATCTTATATGTATATATATATAAATTATTAAATTTCTGAAAATGATTTCTGAGTTGAAACTTTTCATTAAATGAAAGGTTTCAACTTATATATATATAACTTAATGAGTTTTAGGAGTCCATACATTTGGAAATATTTTTATCTGGATATGGTAAGTCTACTAGAAAATAAAATTCTCTCAAATATTTAAAAACAAAGCAAGATATTCTCCCCAATATCAATTTTAGCATCAATCAAATTTTTTACAGAGGTTTACTCTTAAATGAACTGAAAAAATAAAGGTTCATTCGATTAAAGACATTATTAAATTTTAATTTTCTTTGGCATATCAAAATTTATAAGAGATATTAAAAATATTCCAAGGTCCTACTTTTTGTCTCACTATACACCAATTATGTTTTTAATCTCTTTTTTTTACTCACTCTATTAAATAAATTTGAATGTAAACAGTGGATCCCATCCATCAAACTTAAAGGTAATTCTGGGAGCACAAACAAACAATGAAAATACATATTAGAAGATCAGTTGCATTATAAACTACGATTTTGTTGTAATGAAATTGGAAATATTATTCAAATAATCAAGGTAAAATAGGAAGATGGCCATGAACTTTGTGAAATTTAAATGTTTTCATGGTTGAAAAGGTTTGTCTAATTTTTATTTAAATACTCATCTGATCTTTGTTTTATCAGTCAAGAAGATTACTCTACACTTGGTTCTTTCTTAATGTGATAACTGCATTAGTGTTTCAGAAAGTTCACCATGGCAATTTCAAACTCACAGGAATCTTGATCAACTGGACCAACATAAATAATACTATTATTGATTCAACTGAACAAACCACAATCTGTAAAGAGTATCCAAACGAATTTTTTGCATAAGTATGCAACAAAAGATATGACCCAATATCTCAGTTTCATGGAAATATGTGCGATCTTCTAAGATTTACAAAATGCTGAACATATAGCTTCTAAAAGTCTATGGGAATATTAAGTATTAATCATATTATATGTCTAATATTTACAGGAATATTTACATTCGATGCAGCTGCCTAACTTTTTACTTAATTGCGAAACTGTGAGTTATGGATGGATTGTATCATATTGAACAATAAAATTAGGAAATAAATCATGATTAGTTTCTTGAAACAAAAGGATTTCACTTTTTTGGCTAATCACTCAAATATTGATTTTTTTAGTGTTTGAATTTTAAGAAAGCTATATATTTCATAGAGATGTTTCTTCATGTACCTAGTCAACTTATTCTGATTTTGAATGTTTTCATATTAAAATATGATCTGAACCTTTTTAAAATTGATTAAGAATCGAACGAATGGAGATGCTTTTTTGAAAAATATTTACAAAATAATTTAACGCATTTAATTTTTCTATTCTGTAGCAACAAATAAGATAAATAAGATCCATTTTATTTTGATTGTTACGTATACATAAACATTAATTGTCTGTAGCGACTTTAAAGGTGAAAAATTATAGTTTCTGAGATATTTCGTGATTTTCACTTTTATGCTCGAATGAATTCTTTCTCGCTATGCATCGCTGAATTTATATCATATATGATTCCTAAAAAAAAGAAGCATTCAACCGAGAAAATGATGAAATAACATTTCGCAAAACTAAAGGCTAATAATATTGTTGTTTCGGTTTTGGTCACAAAGTAGGAAGAATCCTGAGATAAAAGAACCAACGTTTGCATAACTCCAATTAAGATTTTTTCCTTTTTCTGTTTGCGTAAATAATAATCGTCGACACTTTCGGAATCAGTAAGATGTAAATTATAACTATCACCTTCATTATTTTATAAATTTATTTTTGAAAACAGCAGGCAGTCGATGGATTATTTTAGAATAGCGATAGTATATATCGTATAAGAAACTACTAATTCAGCTCTATTTTTAAAAATTATCTACATGTTAAGAGAATTGCAAGAAAGAGTAAAATATCGAGGATTTTGTAAAATAATAATAGACATCTATATTGAGGGACATAAATAAAATGTTTCGAATTAAATTTGATGACAAAAATCAAATATTTATATAGATATTGATATGCTATAAATTACAGATGTGACAATATTAAAGCCTATGTGAAATCATAAAGAGCAATAAGTATATAAACCTCATCTTTGAATGAATGTGTATAGTTTTATAACTACTTTGTAGATGATTATATTATTCGTGAACAAAATCAATAAAAATAAACTCTATTTACGTTAAAATCGTATAATCTAGTTAACTTTCAGAAAGAGACTTCACATGGTTGCGTATGAACTCAATTTTGATGGTAATTTGCTGCTGAGAGTATTAAAGAGCTTTTTTCGTATTTGTTAAAATAAGATCAATTATCAATTTGTTAAAAATTCAAATACAATTTATTCTCTTTAGTGACTATTCAATGGAGGGTGATTATCTTTACATCTCATTTAGCGTAAGACTTTTAAATCGAACTTCAATTCAGCAGTGTAACCTGGCTGAATTGAAGTTCGATTTGAAGGTAATTTGCTGCTATTTTCAATGCGAACTAAAACATTACAAACATTTTCTGTGACGTTTATTCAGTACTGAGAGTTAGAATACTAAACCTTAATCTGTATCCTTTATGCTCGAGAAGGAAAATCGATTTATAATAAAATCACGTGCATAAGCCAACAGTACGAAAATGGAAAATCTGGAGTAAAACATCTTTCTTTCCTTCAAAACACTTTATTATTTTAGCTTAAGGTTAAATATACATACAAAAAATGCCTTACAATGAAGTGTGCTTTTTTTACTTCAAAATTTTTTCTTGCATCCGTAATTCAAGAATTTTGGTAATAAATTGGAGTAATATTTATCGAAGATGAAATTGGTCATAATGATTATTATCAATGCTTTGATTTACGGATCGATTTCAATTTTATTTGCAACGATATCGTCCCTCGTTTCTAGTGTAAAAGGCATAAGAGGATGAATAGGAAATGTACTTGAGTCACTTGTGAGTTATTTAAAAATAACCGAGAGAATAAATGGATGCCTAGTACGGAGAGGTAAAATGAGTCAAATCTGTAAGTCAATTTTCCAATTGAGAGGACGCTAAGGAATCCTTAATTTGATTCTCCAAGATGTCTTCTTTGCGTTTTAGACCACCTCCGGGTTCCGTGTTTCTTCCATTAGGTCAAAAAACGGAGCGAGTGTTTCGGCAGCACACGCTTGTGACCCACAGACCGCTATTTTGTTGATAATCAAGTGAAGAGATAACTGCTTAGGACGGCGAGAAGAAGTCAACATTTTACGGTTGTTTTTAGTCAATAGCTCTGTTGATGATTTGATACGGTGAATAATTTTTGTGCTCTTTTCAATTTCCTTTTGGCATTACCGCAAAGATATTCTGGATCTCTTCAAATGCTGTGGAATACATTCATCTTGCAGAGATATTCCAGGGCTCTTAAAATCCCTTTGGGAGTCTTTCATTAAGATTAATGCAATAGTTTTATTAAACTCGGGGAAAACAAATTTCAGAGTATATTACAGAAAGAACAAACTTTCTTTACTTCCATACTATTATATTAAAATGACGAAGTTTATGATAAAAAATAAATGAAACAAAGTTTTCTACAATGTACTCCTTCCATGAAGTAACGCCAAAACATATAGATTATATGAAAATAAATTTATTTTGTTGTTGAATTGACATCCTCGACAGTAAGATAAAGTTCTTCCTGGAAATCTTTAACACTCTTCTATTATAAAAATAATAAAAAACCCACAAAATATATAATTTTCCTAAAATATATACGTTTATTACAAAACAAATTCTTTTAAAAAATTTAGTTCTAGATTAAGTCTAGATGACAGAGACTAATATATGGTTGAAAAATATCACAAGGAAATATCTCCAAATTAAAAGAGTTTGATGGAGTGATTCAACAATTATACCTTCATTATAAACTTTGTAAAATTCTCTTTCCTTCTTATAATTTCATAGCATAACAATTTGTTATCTGAAAGCTTTAGTTGAGTGGACGTTAGCTGTGCTCCGACCGCTACTTCTTTTATCTCACGCTAACATAATTGTGAGAATATTTTGACGAGAATTTTTGGGGAGAATGCAAGTAGAGATAATGCTCATCCAAAATTTTCACAAATCCAGGTGCATGAAGTTGCGTGGATATATGCAAAAACATTATGTATTTTTCTATTTTAAATTTGGATAATTCTGTTCCATAAATTCGTGTATGTGTACCGATAGTGTAAATACGATGCAAACTGTTTATCTTGGAAAACAATGACATGTTAAAAAAATGAAGGATAAATCTTGATAGTTTTTTACTTGCAAATTGACCTTATTACATCAAACTTTGTTTCTTCAAAGTTAAAATTTGTTTGTATCATAGTTGCTTTTGGCATTTAAGAAAATTTGCATCGAAAACAAGAGAAGTTATCCTTTCGAAACTCATTGCTCGTTGGTGCAGAAATCTCATTAAATTCACTTTTTAGCACTTTGTTAACAGCTCTGGTACCTTAAACGTATAAGATGTCCACGGGCCTCTACGCTGCGAACAAAGACGAGTATTTACCGGTTCTGCCAGGTGCAAATGCTTCAAAGTGATCATACAGAAATATTTCACACCATGTTCTAATGACCATGGAAACGTGTTTTAATTATTACAGAGTAAAGTACGCACTGAAACGTCGGTAATATAATTTCTCTCATTCAGTAAGCGATTTGAGACGGTTGGCCTTTGATGAAGGCTGGTCGTTCGGAATTCTTAGAGAGAGTCAGGAAATACATCTCTAAGCTTTACATAAATCGATACTTCCTTCCTTTTATGAAGGTTAATATTCAATCCTTACATTAATGGAACTTCACTCACCAATTATTTGAAAATAACCATGAAACCTTTTATCGATGATTATTTAAATTAGCTGTGTTTTGATTTAAATAGGAAATAATATAAAGGTTACCAAAATGAAGGCTTCCTTCCTGGTTTTGTTGAGAGTGTTATAATTTATCAGTCTCGCTTCCTCGCCATTTACATAACATATTGCAGCTAATTTATCCACAGAAGGTTTAATCCTAAAGGTATCTAAGGACACTGTTATATCAATATCTGATAGACACAATTTAGAACTTCTTCCGAGGGACTTTCAATGTTTTATCTCTCTTACCTATCTGTTTGAGGAATTACGTTGGTGTAAAATTGTATTCTTCCATATGGAAGATTTGTTTCCTCGAATACCTTCTATGTAAACAGTCGTTTAAGTTAATGAAATAATTCATAAAGATTTTAAAATAGATTAAGGGTAACATAGAAAAAGAATCTTTACTAATAGTATAAAAGGACGACTCACTATTTTACAAAGAAAACAAACCTAACAGAATCATAATTAGATACAGAGGCATTTACAGAAATGGGAGTCTATCTCTCATTCAAATAATTAAGAAGGATATTTTAGAAAATAATAATTCTATATCGGATCTATTTTTATATTGACAATGATCTGTGCAAGCAAAATCTGGAAAACTGAAACTAGCCAACCTTATTAGGAATTAAATAATGTCGCTATTAACCTCTGTAATAAGTAATATACGTTTTATTAAAAATATTAATTGAAATTAAATAAAAAAATAACTAAGAATTTGTGAATAGGTAATAAAAGTTTCAAGTAATAGCCAATTCAAGATTTCTGCTGAAATTACATATTTTACTAATATCATCTACAGTGGATGTGGAGGACGAGCTAAACCGGAAACAGGCATTTTCCATATTTTCCGAAAAGAAAATGTATTTGCGTGAGTACGAGAGAGAATGCAAAAATATTTGATGCCTGCATTACCTTGGTGACATTTAATCTGTGAGGCTATCTCCATTTCTAAATTCATTCTTTCTTACGATATGTGGGTCTAGGTCTCGATATCTCTGATTACAGTCCTCAGTCATGCTTTGAATAGTTGCTCCTAGCGAGAAAGTATCTCATGCATTTTATATACCACATGGAAATTCCGTATGGCCTTCGTTAATATATCCTCCCTCTGTTTATTTGCTTTTGTATCATAATAAAATATGTGCTCTTCAAAATAAATCGCAAAATATAGATCTTATCAAAACATTTTGTAAAGAGAACCACGAAAGAATAACTGGCATGACATTATTCAAAAATAATTTTGACTGAATTGGATGACACAAGGCGTACAATTTAAAAATCTACCTGTAGTTCTTTATTTCGATTTTGAGCCAAGAAAATTATTTACAGTACGCAACAAAACCCAACGATATATTTGATATTATAGTTTTGAAGAAATTACCAATTGTTCCAATCAATCTCGTTCGAAGAATTGATATGGCGATTACATAAGTCTTTATTTTCAATGAATATTCAAATTATTTTACTCTAGAGGTTAAAATTTTTATTTTCTCAATTAATTATAGCAGACGAAAACTTTATAATCTTTATTGTAAACCCGCTCAAGGGAGAACATTTACTTTTCAATTAAAGCTTTTAGAAATATTAAATTAAGGAAAAGAATGTGCATGCATTATTTATTCCTAAAACAAAGGTTTAATTTTGCAGGTTTAATATGAAAACGTAATGGAATAACAAATAAAGCTTTCACTAGATAGACACTGACGGAATTTTGTAAAGAGAAATTAAAAGTGAAAACTCTCAAGTAAATCTGGAATTTCAAAAATAAACTGCAGTTATTCCTAATTTGAGAATTAGAAAGTCAGCTGGAGATGAATCTAACGAGACAAGATGAGTCGACAATCTTTATGGCGGTGAAATAAAAATCTTACTTCCCTACCTCTAATGACTCTCTAACAATTGGCTCAGCACGAGCACATTCTCACATGTTCACCTAAATTTCCCGTTCAACACTTATTTTTTATATTTTCTGAGTTTTACCAACGGGTAAGAATTGTATAAAGCTTAATAATGAAAAATAGTTTTTTGGTATTACATAATTTGAATGCACAACCCAGGTGATGTAATACCTAAGTTCTGTATGTACCCAAACTATGATGGAAATAAAGCTTCAAGAGCTGAAATCAATACAAACTTAGAATTGAATGGCTTACGAAGAAAATCATCAGAGAATATCCATGGAAATATTTATTAATACATCATATATTAGCATCTTAGCTGTTGCTGCTACTTTAGAAACAGTAAATTGATTCCTGTTACAAAGAAAACGATGTGTACTATGAGGTTATATATTTTCTCTTGGAGCGGCTTCCATGGGGTATTTCTTCCTTTTCAAGAGCCCTCTCAACTAAATCACTTTTCTCATCTCCCGCGCAGGTCGTTATTTACTCCGAATATGATCCTTTTCGACCTTTGGCTCTCTTTCGAAATATTTTAATGAACCTCAACGATGAGCATTTTATCAACTAATTCGCTTTCCGTACCATCTTCTTTATTTTTTCTCGTTCATTGACTTATTGAAATTCGTAAGTTTTCGGGAGCTTTCAAATAAATCCGAATATATATTACATCTTGATTGAGGACTCAGCTATCTATAACAATCTATAACAAAGACATTCTCTCCCTTTTCTATTCTCTCATAAATCATCAGAGATTTCACCTTTTTCTGAGGGTTATTTTCTCGCTCTTGGTGCGTTTAAGTTGATCTGTTAGTTGTTATCAAGATGTCAAGTTTAATAATAAATGTATTAAGAATAAACGAATAGCGACACAATACAAGTGAAGTAATGAGGGAATTATATCTCGATGGGAGTTGGAATTAAACACGACAGATGAAGAAACCTGTCACATATGGCTCATATATCACAAAATTAACGAAGAGATATTAAAAATAAAGTGTATTAATTATCTATAAGGCATAAAATTGATCCAATATGGATTTAAATGAAAATTTTGTACAATAAGCGGAAAATTTTGATGAATAATAAGAGAAAGATACAACCCTAATGAAAAGGTTGGCCACTGCAGATAAACTGGAACAATATATTTCCCTTCGTGCTACATAAATGTAAATATATAGTAAACTAAGAATTTGGGGTCATGTGATCCACGCCTTTGGACTCCAAATTATTATTTTTCATAAGCTGTTCCAAATTTAGAATCTTTATAGTCCATTCATACAATGAACAGTCAAGCTTAGGCAAAATGCCCTTCTTAGAAGAGGATCACTAAAGAGGTAGAAGTAGAGGATTGAATACTGAGGAAGGAAGATAAAATTAAAGGGAAGAGTATTGACGTCTTTAAACAGATATACAGGTGATGATAGCCTGATCTTGGCATAATTCACAATGAGATTTACTGAATACCGATTCCTATAAAATTATGACCAGAAAGCCTTTAGACAAATGGCGCACTTAATTCGAGCGTATAATATGAATTTAATCTCTAGTACATCTTCCAATCACAAATAATGTTTAATCTCTCATTTCCATAAATTACAATCTCCAACTAGTTATTTTCTCCTTCACAATGACTCCATTCCTCAGTGAGGTAAAAAAATAATCGCGATGTGAATAACAGATTCCTTTGGAGATCGTAACTGTCTCAATAATTGTATTGTTTTCTCGTTATGAAAGGTAAAAAATTTTATTTTAATAAATATAAATCTTCGTTATATGTAACTCGAACTTATTAAGTAGAAGAAGGGGATAGTATGAAATTTGAACAATGCCTTTAAAGTAGTGACAGCAGGACAATTTAATACGATTTTTCAGGTGTATACATTTTGTGATCTATTTCTTATTTGATTTTCAAAGAAAAGAGCTTTGAGTCCGAGAAAATTGAGGGCTTGAGAAAGTTTTGCTGTAATTTGACGGAGAATTCCAACCTTTCGTATATTGCTTCATAATGATCACGGGGCAAAAATTCAAGCGAAGGACCTGCACAGGAATCGTATGTACAAATGTTCTCAAGACCGCATGGACACCTAGAAAAATCGTCAATTAAATTATATTTTGCTAACTGATAGTTGGTTGCATACAGATATCGAATATTTTATGATTTACTGACTGAATTTTTAATTTGATGTTTCTTCATTTTATGCGGTACTTAACATGTAGTCCTGGTTTTAAATAATTTTCTTTTGGTCATTTTATTTAATACTCAGGCCTTGATTTTAATTATTCATTCATTTTTTTCAATTGATTATCCTGCTTTCAAATTGCAATAGAAAGAGTAAATATCTCATATCTTCCTCATCTGGATTCAGATTCCTAATTATGTTATAACTGGTATTCTTTAAAGGAAGATAATTTTTTTATCAATAATTATCTCTTACAGTGTGTTCTTTTTCAAAAGAATCTACTACATCGAAAACTTTGATTGTGACGTAACAATTAGATTGAGATATATAAATATGAAAACTAACCGTGCCACTCCCGTTCCTAGAAATGATTTTCCACCTTATGAATCTTCAATAATTGTCTTAAGAATATCTTTATAACAGAATTATAATATCTTTAGAAACGGTTTTAATTAGGATTGTTGAAAAATATTGAATGAAAAGCATCTTGATGAGAGTAATATCAAGCAGTTCTACTCCTTTCTTACATATGCACATGGAAATTTATTTTTCACATTCAGAAATATTCCATGTCTGATAAACAAAATTATGAATAAAGATTCCTGGTAAATTTCCATGAGATAATTTATAAAAAACTAAAAATATATTTCATTTTTTCAGTTGCCAAATAAACATAGTCTCTTTCCAATCCGAAAGTTTTTCCACATTAAAGAATAAGTTAATAATAGATTTGAGTGTTTTCTTGGTCGTCTTAGACTTACGTCAGAGGTAGGTGCGTTGACCAAAACACATTCGAAGAGAAATTCCTATTAGCGAGGAAGAACAGGTCCGCAAGGCATTTGACGTCACTATCCTTGAATGCAGCTCTTTCTTTTGCCCAGACGTCGCCACCTCCGTTTCCTTTTACCACATCTTCCTCATCTTCTCGCTTTCAATTCTTTCCTTGATTAATACCTTATTCTCCTCTAACCCCTCCCTTGTGACGCACATTCGCATTTTATTCTAGTGGATTATGACGTCGATAAAAATATAAATTTCTTCATCGGCATTCTTAATGACGTTATCCAAAGTCTAGCAACAGGTGGAGGAAAAAGAATTTATCCCTTTCTTCATCAACAAGTTGACCCTTCCTCTTTGATACCGAAACGCATTTCAGTGGAAAAAACATCTCATTACGGTAATTATTCGTTAGCCTTTTTAAGAAATAATCACGGTTTCACGTTCCACAAAAGAGCTGCATATTGAGACACGTTTATTCCAAAATGTAGATGAAGATGTTCGAAAAATGACCGAATTAGAGGAGATTGATGATACTACTGATTGATCATTAATGCACTCATAAAGTTGTTATACAATTATTGAAAATGAAATCACGTCATATTAACTTCACATTTCGAGAAATTCTCATATTTTGATAAAAGCTGAAATATGTTTTTTAAAAACTTTCCTCAGTTTAGCTGTTTTTAAAAAGCGATACTAAAATGTTCTAATGCACAAAAATTATAAATTTGTAAAAATTTTTCGGGAAATTTTAAAACAAAGTATGTGATCAGAAGAAAAATAGAATTTATTTCTAATTGAAATGTTAATATAACCACAAGTGAAATGGATGCCATCATTCTAGTCACCACCGGGGAAATAAATCTCGTGGCCATTTCACCTCTATGGTGTGAAAACCTGTTTCAAATAATGAACCCACTATTCAAGGGCATCCCATTTGCCGTGTTTATTTGTAGCCAATATGGTGTATATACAGAGGAGGCTCAACCTCTACCTAATTTTTCCTTAAACTGAAAGTACGCATAGACGGAAAAATATTGATCCTCTCCACGATTTCATTTAATGAAGTTAAAATCAACGTATCATGAACATGTTTTCCATCTCTTAATGCAAATACGGCTAACGACTTAAAGATCCTTCACTAAAGCAAAAAAGTGAGCAAATTGCACTAGCGTTAATGCCGTAAGATATGGGTCAAACATGTGTAAGACTCTTTTTCTATTTTAATGAATAGTTTCCTGATATGGATAAGTGATTAAAGTATATTCATTGCCTTACACTTCATTTATTCAAAATTAGAAATTCGGATTAAAACTATATACACGTATACATGTGTAAAGATATGTGTTTTTGGGCTTATATGAACATATTTGCATCCAAGAAAAAAGTGAAAGATATTCGTAATAATAATGTTTTTTACTAATATTTTTTAATTAATAAGCTATACCATTAATATATTCTGATTTAATATAATCTTTAAAACTTTGATTGGCTTTTTATTTGGCTATGACGGGCACTGTGACCCTCTCCTCTCTGAATCATTTGTATGATATTATACAATGTTTATCACAAAAAACAGAAATAAAGTTCACTTTCGGAATTTGTGTTTCTTATTGATCAATATTAAAGGTAGTTAGTAGTAATTCGAAGGATTCTAATAAATAAAGAATTAAGATGAGGTTTTGGATGACGTCTTGTGAAAATAGAAGTGGAATTAACGCAGCATGGCGGTATGGTGGTCAGCATACCTGCCCGGCAAGTGGGCAAGTGTACATTTGATGAATAAATTCATGTACGTCAGTTATAAACATGGGCTATTTTTCACTTCTGTTTAACTTTGTGAAAAATCGCACGCTTTAAAAGTGCTAAGTTAAAATTCTATCCCATACTTTACTAATGTTTCTTACAGTTGTATGAATTTAAATGTATCCCTTTGTTCAACTCATTCCACCTCAATTTATTGTAATTTAAAGGAAAATATATTGAATATTTCTAATTGTTCTTAAACTATATTCTTACTAAATAATTTTAATTTTGACTTACATTAGAAATTTTTTTTTGTATCACCAAATTGTGATTCAATATAAACGCTTTTAAAGGCACAAAAATGTAACAAAACAGAAGTCGATGTCTTTTATCTCTTTTATATTTGAACATGCTCATGAATACTAAAATGAACGTTTTAAGAAGTTTATTTTTCCCTTCATTACCTCTACTTAACGACCACGCCGGCCTCGGAGATGTTTTTTTCTGCAATTCAAAGAACGCTGAGGTCTCATTCTTCGAGTTAATGTTGGACTTGGTCGCCTGAGAGTTCATTGATAAAGTGATATTTAAAGTTAGTTTCATATATCACTATTTTTCTCGTCTCCTTATTTCATCTATTTCTCGCATATCTCAATTGATAGATTCTTTTGAACGAGGAAAAACGATCTCCTTTACTTTTCTGGAAGATACAATGGAAAATTACAGAAAAGGTTTATGTCCTAATAATTAATTTAGATAAAAGGGTTTTTGTAATGATTATTTCAAGTAGTGTTCTTTTTACTTCTTTAAGAATTAATTACTGAATGAATCTCCAGTGCGTTTATGAACTTGTATATATCTCAAACATTATTATCTCTTAAGAGCTTTGTAGAGATTTAATTCTTTCCAATTTTAATCGATTTTAGTGATATATACTTTCTATAAATATTACATCAGAATAAAATAACTTAAAAAAACACCAGTTAACTTGATGAATAAATTCATGTACGTCAGTTATAAACATCATTTTAAAAGTATATCTTATCAATGTCTTTGATAAAAATGAAGGACTCACTTTAGTGAGTGGTAATTGGAACGTATTAAAAATAAGCTTTATGAAAATAATATTATTAATAACATTAAAATTTAATCACTAATCGCTGATTATTTTATTATTACTTCCAATGCCTTACTTAGCTAAATTATAAGATAAATATTTTTATATTGGTAACGTAATAAAAGTCAAATTGTGATGAAATGGTCAAATTCTGTGTAGTTTATGAAATGCATTCAAAATATTTTAGAATTCCAATTCCTTAAGAAATATGTAAGTATTTGACAGTTTTACTAGAAAATTCTCATTGTTTTGTGGTAGAATAAATATTCATTTTTCTGAATGTCCCTCAGTTGGAAATCATAGAAGAGAACACGGAAGTAGAAATTTTAAAGTGCTCACTCCTAGAGAATTCAGACTAACTTAAAAGTAATAATTTGGAATTTTTGATGATCAGATCCGTATTTAATGGAATCCGTGAATTTTTAGATGTTTAAATGTTCCTAAATGCATTTTTTGTTAAATATTCTTAAAGTTTAAAAATTGAACAAATTTAAACAATGTGGTTATACTATAATTTGGCCAAAAAATTACAATATAATATCGCAATTTAAGAGCGAGACAGTATAAACTAAGTAGAATAATATTATTTCTTTGTTAATGACAGTGTACAAAAAATTAATTTTATATTTTCAAGTAAAATTTATATCGTGAAATTCAAGTGAAATATAATTTGGTAGTAATATTAAGCAATAAAAATAAAAGTAATTCCATTTCATAAATGCTTTTCCCCATCCATCGCATTTCAAAGTATACAATAGCTGAAGAGGTTCTTCGGACAATGGCCTATATTCGATCCGAAATAACGGTGCGATTTAAACCCTCTGTCTTTCATGAGGGATAATTGCCGTGATATTCGGGTCAATATAGAGTGGTTAAATCCCTGTAGGGATCCAAGTTTCGCTATTAATGTTGAGGCAGGTCACATCCATGATTTTGAGAATAGAAGGTGTGAGAAAGTCGCATCATCACAGTCTCTGATTCAGAGTGTAGGTCATGGATGCTGGGAAGTAGACTCAATCCATCATAATGTGTTGAATCATTTGTCGAAGAAATTACGGAAGGATTTAATCGCGTGCATCTTCTTAAGTCGTTTGTAATCATGTTAAGGTCTCAATTTTCTCTAAATGCTTAAAATTTTACTCTAAATACCAACACCGAATACAATGCTGAATTATATTCGAATAATTCGTTAATTTTCTGCTGTTTATATTAGTGATTCATAATTCAGTTTTTATGAAATCAATCTCTTAGATGTACCTACGTCTTTTAACAAATTATAAAACCATAATTTATGAATGTATTTGAATCTAGAGCATTTTATATATTGGCATAAGCTTTTTCACGCATATCTTGAAAATATAAAGAGCCCTAACATTTATCTCACGCATTCCGTCTCTATCGCGGAATGTAATTGAGAAAAGTGCGCTCTTTACGAGAATTGCTTCGCGGCTGGTGATTTACACCACGTGGATATGAAATGAATTTTCCACAACCGTAATTTAAGTCTCTCGTTTCATAATATACGTCAACGCTCAGCAGCAATAAATAATGATTATTTTATCCAATGGAAAAACATAATCGATGAATTTTTGACTAATGATGAAAATAAACGAGAGAGGAAAAGAAATATCTGAGAAAGCATTTAATTCTTGAGAACTTGAAACAAGACTAATTCGCCTATGTAACGTATAAAATTGATACGATAATATGTAATTATGTAGATACGTACGAATAAAGAGCTTCTACGGTTTCAGCTTCACTTGAAAAATTGTGTGGCCTCACGATCAGCGGATGACTGTTCCGTAATTCAATTAAGTGTGATAGATCCTAGCTAATTGATGTATTTACGTATTCTCTCATCAAAATTATCAGTTTAGCAACTAAAAATATATTTCGACCATTGAAAGAGATGTCAACAACTTAATGGTCTGTAATTTGAAAGTAATTCCACGTTTTATTGCCGACCCTAAATGCCTTCACCAGATAGGACTGAATTTCTTCAACTAATTAATACGAAGTTTCTGACCCGATTTCGGAAGTTGCACTCATCTCTGAGGAAATGAGAGCTTACTTGAGATAAAATATGATTAAAGGTTTACTTTATTAATATATACTTATATTATGAAATAAATATCGCATAACTGTAAATAAATTATCCTATTGTTAAGACATTGTTTTCATTTTAACATTTAACCCTGTTTGTATTAAATTAATGAACATCCCACTTGATTCGAATGATCTAAATTATGATAAACCTTGGCAATATAGTGAACCTCATTGATATGAAGATATCCTTACACGAGGCTAAGAAGCCTTGATACAAATATGCCCATGATACAGAAAAAAATTATCGCCGATAATAGATTAAACACATATTCATGGGGTTATATCTCGAGCAATGTATTTAAAGTCGCGCATGGAGAAGGTTTCATTCATTCGGATAAATAAATCACAGAGAATTAACCGATAACTGGTAGTAATAAATTACATGTTCAAGTAATAAGAGATGCTTATACTCAAGGAAATGTCGTACGATTCAGAGGGAATGTAATAAATATCCATTTAAGAATGTAACAGAATGTTAATTCGCCCATACGATTCGGGAAAACATGATGCTATTTAAATGTTTAGAAATATGTGCTAACTTAATTAGAAATAGCAATTTAGTATTCGCGCAAAAACTTTTCGCAAACCACGTATCTTCGAAGGTCATTCTGGCAACTAACTTTTAGAATATCATTAAGGTAAAAGTGATTGACATCGAGATAAATGATTCCAGAGCAATATGAAATCTATGCTACCAACGTATATGGAAACTAAACCTGCATTGACGTCACTCGGTGAGAGAAAGATCTGTCCGGAGAAGAGTGCCGAATGGGTATCCAATAGAACACTGCAATAATAATCATGGAAAAGTCAGAAGGGAAAATTACCAAGGTTGATGTTTTTGCACTTAGCACATAGAAAAAAGACACAGACTTTGATTGGCACGGACAAGAGTTTTCCCATTAATTGCAGTCGACGAGAAAAAAGAGAATTGAAAGAAAGGAAAGTTCGATGTCCTTCACGATAAATACCGAGACATACTCACAGTACTGTGTCCATTCCTTTCACTAGGATAGTAAAATGTTTCTAAATACTTACTTATCCCTCCTATAAAAAAATTAATAATAATTAAATCTAAATTTGCTGTACTTTGCAAAACTTCAATAGCAAAAATAAAATATTTTATTATATAGGCAAGAATGCAGCAACTGATAAATTCGTCTAGTTCTATATAATATAAAACTATGACTATAAATAATTATTAAGATTTATTCGAAGTCAAAAAGTAAATGGGTAAAAGGGATGGTTATACTGTTATGAGTTCCTTTAAACTTGATGAAATTTAAATTAAAATATGAGATAATATTAGTCAGAATCATCAGAAGAAAACAATTTTTATTTAATATTTATGTAGAATAACATATGCCCTTCGTATTTCATGAATATCTCATATAAAATTTTACGATATCATTTCATACAGATTTTAATTTACAAAGAATAATTCTTTCGAAAAATGTTTTATCACACTTCTCGAACTGTGATTCAAATTTAATATAAGCGTCTTCTTTAAATAATCTCATTCGAAGATATTTGGACCCTTTTTCTTACAAGGTAGAAATGCTAATTCCGAAGCATTTAAACCATAAAAATATCAATATGAACTCTCATTAATTACATTATTATTAATGATGAATATTTCTGTAGTTTTCTAGTGAGGGATTTGTAAGTGTAAGTCTTTGAGGAAGTGGGAAGAAAATGAATGAACTTAACGAGTAAGCACGTCATACAGGAAGAGAAGTAGAAAACGAATCTGAGTGTGTATCGTTAACTTGCAATAAAAGGAAATATTCAACAACAGCTTTTTTGTCTTTTTTAACTTCTGTTAACTTGAGGGAAAAACGCAATTATGAGAATGGCGTCAGAGGAATAATATTTATTTAAGGCTTCGTCTAGGTAAGACGGGGAATTTTATAATAGATGTTTGAAACTCTATCCTGTTGTGGTGGAATTTTCCCTACGGAACTGCGCATCAATGACTTCTACTGGAATTCCAGTTTATCATCGCTTATACATATTTTTCCTATTCGGAGAGCAATAAAAGAATGCATCATCATTCTGCTACGTATCACTCAACGTCGTGTTAACGAGCGGTTTCAGTTTATAATGAGGAATTTGTGCATATTGAAGCAATTTAAAGCTTTCGTAACGAGTGTGTGTGTTTTGTATGGAAGATCATCCGCGATATTATGCGAAAAATTAGCATAGTGAGATCTTGGTTAAACTTCTGTCTTAGACGAAGCATGATCTGCCTAAGGATGTAATGGAAAACTCCTATTGGCCATTCCTTATTGTGGGCTAATGAATCAAATTGCACGAAGTGTTATCACGTTAACTAGAGAAAAATTTAGAGATAAAATGAAAAGGAGATTGAAATGTCTAATTGGATTCTTCCAGAGATACAAGTTAGCATGAAAACAATATGACTTTTGATTGGCATCAATGAATATTATCCCGTCGTCCTTTAAAATCATACAATATTCTCATTTAAGTGAATGACTTATTTATTCATGCAATTTAATATCATTAATAGAAGTAATATGCTAATTTAATCCCATTAATTTTCGTACAAAAGAAAAAATAAAATTATTAAAGATTAGAATCATGCATGAATAAGCAGCTTCCTTCCTTTTCCTTACTCTTCAGGATTCGAAAATTGTTTAAAAATGTTACATCACTCCCACAATCTCATTGCTTGAACGTACATATGCATTGGATGCTCGTATACGTTATCTTCTTAATTTCTTCGTTATTGTTCACGCTTACCTAGAATGCATTACTTGATTGTTTACTGAATACGCGTCTTTCATGTCATTTGCGTTGTAATCACAGAAACATCGAGTGTGTTGACGAAAGCCTCTCATATCCAAACATTGCCTTTGTTAACACTTCCATGAGATGACTAAGCAGTGTATAACGTACTTTACCAATGAAAATGTGATAGGTTATTCGATTGAAAAAGAACGGTAGCTCCGAGCACAGGTATGCAGAGCTATTTATCCTTAGCTCTTGATGATAACTGTACAAAAATAACCTATCGAAGATGCAATTATTAAGTGTCCATTCAGTGTGCGTGTTTTGATATACAAGTGAAAATAAGCGATTTATGAAGTTTATTTAATATTATTAAAGATATTATATTTGAAGTATAGGATTTCCTCCTTCTTAAGAGAACATAAGCTAAAAGCACAAAAATTTATTTCCATAAAATTAAAACCAAGAGTACTTAAGGCTTAAAAGTTTGATTTAATTATTTTTACGTCTTTTATGATGATTGCATCTAATATTCTATTAATCATGTTACAACCTAAGTAATTTATATATTAATTCCATAATATAGATTTTGGAAAAACTTATACTTAACCCTGAAAAATTATTTATATATCTTTAAATTAAAATTACGCTGCTAATTCTTCCTCGTCATTCTTTCTGTTAAAATTCTTCAAAGTAATTATTAATTCCCCTTAAGTATTCTTCTTAAAATCTGTATTATAGCCTCCAAGTAGTGAATTCATCCGAAGCTACTGTATGGTCATCAAATTTACTTCGTTTGATTAAAAAAAAAACTCACGCAAATAATAATAGTAGCCTTTGAATTGGTTGCACATCATCAATTTTCCACTTTGCACATCTAAAACTTTCTAAATAATTGAATGAAACTGAAAATCCTTTGGTTTTTGAAGTTCAACCATAAAATACTTAAATAGCATTAAAACTATTTCTATGTCGTGATGGTTCTCAAGTGACAGTAAATTTTTAAATGCTTTCCTAAATTTTAATGGGAAAAAGAGTTATGTTTAGCATATCTAGATATAAGAAGCAAATATCCAACCGTATTCATAAATTTCGCGTTCAATTCTCTAAGGAAGAGCAAATGACAATTCTCGTTTTCCCCCATGATTACCTTGCAATCTTGCTCCGAAGCAAACAACATCTCTTCATATACTCCATTTTCAACCCCAGGCTATAAACGGCACTTCTGTTAAGGATCATATATACCATATGTTGTTCATATACAGAAGAAATCAATATAGGAAATCGGTTCTAAGAACTTGATTTTATAAAGATAAGCACCAGAGTTTTAAATATTACCTTTTCAAATGTCGTATTAAATATTTTGTGTGTGAATTAAGTAATATTGGTTCAGTTTCATTACAAAAAATGCTCTCTTCTTATAGTTTCGGAATTAATATTCTGCTTTTCTTTCATTGTGATATCTGATAAATGTATTATAGTTAACTATTTGAATCAACTGTTAATTAATTTGTCCTAAACAAAAATTCAATTTTGTAAAATTAGCGAGGTCTTCAGGATCATGTACCTCTAATCACCATAACTAGGGTGTGTAGTGCTACAAGATAACGCTGTTAGCTTCAAGAAACCCTCTTCGGAAATGTTTACGATGGAAAGCAGGATATCACCGTACAGACATCTCGTAACATATATGAATCATTATGCACGCAGAGTAGGCACTTCTAGTCACCCTAATATACTATTTTAGCTAGTTATTTTCAGTTAGCTAGTTTATTTTATATACAGATTAAAGATTATCGTGCCAATTACAAGAGATTTCATTAAAAATCTGTAATGCGCAATTCACGCGTATTAAATAACTGGATCGACCGCAATGTGCGATTTTTCTATCGAATACTTTAGAACGACTTTCCCTTCCTATTGTCACCGAATCAACTATTCGGGTATCTGAGGGAAGATAGAGTCTTGGCCTTGCAGAAACATTCCCCGGAGCGATCCTGCAAGAGTCTGGAAGGTTCTCGGTGCGTGAGCTGACCTTCGAGAAACAGGTTTCACTCACATTTCTCCGAAGGCGATCTGTTAATCTTCCTCCTGCCCACAGTTTCCTTTCAACCTGATCTCCATAAGATACTCATCGGCGCTCATGTCCTCAGAAGACGTTACGATTCTCACTCCCAGTTTCTCTTAAGATTCCACTTTCTATCCATAATTTTCTGGGAATACCTTCTGTCTTTTGGTGCAACTGGTGTTGCCGATTGGGAGCGCCGCCCAAGTGGCATTGACCGCTTCACATAAACACCGGCCATCGGTCTGAAAGGACAAACACCGCGTCCTTGGGATGCGTGGATCTGGCCACGGGATGCCAATAAGCCAACCTTACAGATTACGAATAATTTAAAGATCAATTATATTCATGTTATTTTAAAATTACAATCCTGCAGAAGTTGCACGTATTTGGATTGTGTGGAGCCAATGGACGAGGTAATCCTCAATTGAGTACGTTACGGATATTATATTCTTCTTACAAGTGGAGGATGACTACTTTCAGTATTTTTACTTGCAAGTTCATCCTGATATCGCGGTGTTTTGAAAGTGGCACGAGCTATAAAACATATAACCGATATGGACGACTGCCAGCATGTTTACCTCTATTACATTGCAAAGATATGACTATTGAGCCTTTGATGAATGACTGAATATATTTTCTGGTTGACCGGAAAGTTCCGGAAAGGGTAGGACGTTTCTTAACCATATTTCCCTTTCTAACATTTATCAATTCAATGCTATGTGTATATATTTTAAAGAATGACTGCATATGATTCAAAAATGCCAATCAGCGATTTTTGGAAACATTCTGCTATCAAAATCCTCTAAGTTCTAAATCTTGTTACAACGTAAATATTCAAAAGTTAGAATATTTTATCCGAAAAAAAGAGTTTTATGGTTCAAACTAATTCCACCAAAAGTGGACATTTTTCTATCGAATGAAGGTACCAATTCGGATCGTTAATTTGAATTTGATAGGGTATTGTTCTCCTTCGTGTTTATCGATAACATTGAAGAAGTGCAAAATGTCATTATTCTTTTTCGAAGCCATTCAATAGTTTGTTTTTCATGCACACAACGATGTTATTAAACGCATATTATCTTCTTCTGATTAAGACTTAGTAAATATACTTAGTAAATAGTTGTTTCAGCAATTGGTCACCGATTTTACAGAAAGTCTTAAAACTCAAGGGGCATCTTATTGTTCAATAATTCTGTCTTTGTCTTTGGTATATTCTGGTACTAATTACAGAATATTTTGATGATCCCTCATTGCAGACCGCATTTACTATTATTCAACTACGTTAAATAACAGATTTATTTCGCTGTAATATTCATGAGAGTCAAATCGATTAAGAAAGTATCATATCTCACGAAAAATAATATTTTTCTCGGGACTTAATTTTCAACTATCTGAAAAGACGAATGGCTTTCACAAAATGCATCACCATATCTCTTCCGTTATTTACGAACTCTTGAAAAGGAGACATGTATCATCAGTTCTGCTGAGTGAATAGCTCATTTCTCTCTCCCGTAGACAACGAAAGTGAGTCAAAATATACTCAAGAGGAGATTGCTACAATTCTATTCCGTATTGTTTTTCTCTTCCATCAACGCTACTTCTATTATTTTTATTTTTTTTTCTTCTAACATTCTAATCATCTCTCATATTTCATGAGTGTTATTTATTCTTTTCAAAACACATATATATACTTTAAAGTACAGTAAGTACAGTACCTATTAAAAACTTTATATTATGATATCTGTTGAGGAAATGTTTTATTACCATTTTTTCTTTGAAGCTTGTCATTTGATCTTATTTAGTTTTTGAGTACGCATCTTCACCTCTGTGATAGTGTATTATATGTGTAATGTTCCTTTTGAACGAAATGTGAGGGTACAGGAACGGTTCTCTTCTTTCGTCCTTTATAGATACCAATGATACATCGACAGATGACAAATAATGAATGGGCCATGTCAAAGTCCTATATATTATCATAATAAAACGATTCGAAACTAAATGTGAAGCAGAATTTTAGGTGAAAGACTTTCACATAATAATAGTAAATCATAACGCTAGAACCCATTGGATAGATTATACCCAGAAGGCTAAAATGGTGATTTGTTTTATTGATTCTATTGCCTCTTTGGTATCGCTTCAGGGTTTATGTATCTGTTTCAGTCATAAGGAAAACTTATTCTTAAACATTTCACTTATAAGATGGATGTAGAAAGATTTCTATCACTCGTTTTCCATTAAAAAATAATTGTTAAGTTGTTAGAGAATAAAGTTAAGAAATTGGTGTTCATCTTGAACTCACGTTTGTTTGACTTGGACTAGAGATAATTCTGCTCGTTATTTTCCATCCTTCGAGAAGAGCGCCATTCTAATGATGAAATTAGATCCAAATATTATTGCAATGGGTATATGAAAGAATTTTATCTCCAAAATAAATTACCTAATTTGAAAGGGAATATCAAGCATAAGAATTGAACAATTTACTGATGTAACAACAAACTGATCCACTCGATAATTATGTTCAATCCATGTGTATGTCATATATTACATATATTAAATACAGGTTTAAAAGCATAATATTCGTTAACCGATTTTTTAAATCCGACGGACAAGAAATCGAATTGATAGCGAGAATATCACCACCCGTTCCGAATATTTTCTGGAACCCAACCTGAGGCAAGAGGCATCCTTTACAGCAGATAAATGAAAACACGGAAGTACATCTCTTTCGCAACGGACCAGGCGGAACTGGTCAGAAAATGTAAGAGCATATGGGGGAGTCATATAATTTACGAAAAAAATCGAAAGGATTGATAGCAGCTCTCAAGTTAGTGCGAGAGAAGTTTCTCTTTCGCTTTTCAAGGTGATCGGAAAGTCTTGTTGCGTAAAATATTCAAAAGTTCCCATAAACGGAATGTTATAGCTATCTACGGAATGCGCCTTCTTACGACTGTCTTTGGAACTATTATTCAACGAACAAAAGCAAACCTCAAATAGAATCGCAATATGAAGGAGAAAATCGCAAAAATGTTATGAATAAAGTTCAATTTCATTCAGAAAGTTTTCAATAAAAATACTTTCACGTAGAATTACGTAACATCAGACATTACTTGATTCTATTTAGACCGACTCTTATTTATTTATCAGATATCTAGGATTTTCCATACCTGTAAGTGTAATATACGTATTTATCGATGGCTCAATATTATTGAAAATATGGTTAGATCTTTCGGATTAATTAGCGGGGCAAATATTCATCTACCATTCATATATAAGTTAAACTAACTCGATGGAACTCCGAGGCAACGGAACATGCTTTAGGTATCTTCGAATTCTCTATCACTATATTTAATAATTTAATAATATATACAGAAATATTAATAGACTAATTGCTTATTAGAATTTTAATACTTTGAACTCAATAACATGAATAGCACTCGAAAATTAAGGAGGAAAAATTGTTTCGTTTCGTACATAAATAGAAGATAAATGTGGGAAAATTATTCAATATTTGGAATTTTGTTTTCAATTTGATCATATGATCCCAAATGCAGTTTCATTCCCTTAATTGCGGGTGGAGTGCAGTAAAGATAAAATGGTATGTGAGATCTCTCTAGGAGAGTTTGTTTTTCATGTATTTCATTTACGTTTAGAGTATGTACTACGTATTCTAGTTTATAAAAAAGCGAATTCATTTCAAACCAATTCCAGGAACACGAGAGTATGAGAATCGGAAGGAATTTCGAGGTCAGATTCTCTTGAGATGACATCTGTACTCAGGGGAAGTAAATTTTTAAGAATATATGATGAAACGCAAAACGAAGCAGACATTCCAAGGTCGAATCCAGCTACAGTTTAGTCGCTGCTGAGAGAGATAAAGAAGAATACGCAGGTGTGGACGCTCGATTGGTCACTGCCGACGGCTGTTTATTTGAGGAAGTATTTGAAGAGAGGATCTTTTCCCGTATCTTTGGGACGGAAGTATATACGACCCGAGGTCAGGGCGCCATCTTGATTGCCTTTTTTCCGATTCATCATTTACCCTCGACTGAGCTATTCCACAAGAAGTTTCATCGTCTGGGAAAGATACCTTGTTTTGATACAATTTGATCCGAGTGTCCCCAAGAAGATATCTGGACACGTTTGCCTTGCCCCTTCGATGCCCAAACCTCAAGGAAATGAGGAATATCAACAAAAAAGGTCAACCAGTTTAGACCCACTAAGCATCCTACTCTCCATTGTATTTATTTAACGCGTATCGGTAATCGATATTCTAAATACCGTATATGGTCGACTATAAGACACAGTGTTTCACCTTCAAAATTTCACTGTATTCTGCGTCTTATATTCACCAGAAGAGTGCCACAATCAGTTCAAATGCGACCAGCGAACGACAGAGGCCTGACAATGGGCGAAAATACGACTTTCGGTTGAAATATGGTACATTTAAGCGAAATAAAAGCACACAAGTTAGCAAAAATGGCTTTGAGAAGTGTTCCGTTTGTCTTCTTTAAATTAACTTTCAATTTTCAACGCTGAAGTCCCGGGTTCAAATCCCGGCGGAGGAGGAAATTTTCCTCTCAGGGTCTGGATGTCTGTGACGTCCTTTGTTGAGTTTATGACCACACTGTAATTGTCCCGAAAGAGGATATTTGTGCGGTCTTTGTTAATAAATAAAAAATTAAATTAAAGTAGTCTTTTTGATAATTCGACACTTCTTTCACTTCAGTTACGACAATCAAGTAGGGTGCAAATAGAGATCAAGTAATGTCAAATGCATTCGCGAAGTGGGAACAGCGCTGGACTGGTCATTTGGTATATGAGGGGGCGTAATTTCACTTAACATTTCTATGAAAAAAAAGAAAAATTTCTCTCAGTTACAGTTTTCAGTCATCAAAGGTATTGTTTGTTTGAGTGACTAAGCCCGACGGAGCAGCTAGATCATTCTTATCTCTTATTTTTTTTATTCATCGCTTCACGAGTGAAAAACAGTCAATTGAGGTGAGTCTTATATCTGAACCGCCTTTGATTCACCAGTTTGGCCTCATATTTTTGCTGCCTCTTATACACGCGTGCGTCTAATAATCAAGCATATACGGTAATTTTCTGTCTCATAATGTGTGGAATATTGCTTAATTTATTTGCTGCACTCAAATATATTGCAACCATGCAATAAGGGATTGTCTATAGAAATAACAGGCGACAAGTTTTGATAAATTATGCGAAATCAGAATAGTACATACCAATTCAAGAATGTACGCACCGTCATGTAAGTAGAATGGATACAAGTTCCGTTCATTCTCTTTGTTGGAGTTGTAAATACACATACAAGTGCGAGATAATGGAATTCCGTTCAATATAAAATGATTACTACATATCAAAATCATCTTAATTTATTTTAAAAATAATTAGAGATAAGGGAACACTTTTGAGTATTGGGGCGTATAGAAATGGTATGGACAGTACAATGAGGACTGATAAGCGCTTTTCTGGCAAGAGATTAAACAGTGTTATTAAGAAATACAAAATAAATACATTAGTATCAAAATTCTTATAAAATTTTCCCGCTCTACGCATTTAAGTTTCATTAAATATTCTCTTATAATTCGAAAATAGTTGCTTAATAATCTATTTTAATGTATTATATTTTGTATTTTATTTAGCATAGATACAATTTTCTCCTATTGGCTGTAAAACAACTCGCTTATGAATTTCGTTGCATATTGTATTGATGTTTTGTTTCAAACTATTACAAGCCTTCATTATTTATCCATGAAGTTCTATTAGACTCCATTACTAGATCCCTCATTCATTACTTACATTTAAAATTAATCATAAATACCGTATTTGACGGCATATGAGACGCACTTTTATTCCTAAAGTAGGTCTAAAAAAATTTACCCGCATCATATATGTGAAGGTATTGGTATCGGTGCTTGGAACTATATGTTTTTTAAAAAATACCCTCCGAAATATGACAAAAGTTAATAAGAAATTAAGCCATACCATGCAGTGCAAACTAGAGGAGTTAAATTACGCTTAAGTGCAAGGAAACAGAGCACTAGTAAGTCACTATGTTATTGTGGAAACGCGCTGTCGCACGGACTAGTAAAACTTTTCTTCCTTGTGTGGGGCCTACTTAATGAGGCGTGGTATCTTACATGCCGTCGAATACGGTGAGAGTATTTTACACAAAAGGCATATGAAAAGATAAGTACTGCAGTGTTTTGGGGAGTCAGAATAATAATTCCTGCCCATTTCATAAGGTTTTATAAAATATATTAGCTTTTACACTTTGTTTATGCGCTGAGTAAAGGTTTTTAATGTTGAATCTTATATTATTTTTTACAAAAAAAAATCCTGATTTCTTCATCGTAGGGAAGCAATCTGCGTAATAGGCTCAACCAATGGTCAAACGTAGAAAATATCACAAGATAAACCTTGACTCAAATCTCTCCTCTAAAATGACCTAGTTGTCTCCAATGGGTGTGGAATTTATAGCCATAGGAAATGCAAAACCTTGCATTAACTTAAATTGAAATATCAATTAAAAGAAGGTTAACAGTTAAAATTTTGTGGGCGAACGATAAGAAACCTTAAATTTTATTAATATTTTTCTTATCACATCAATATTAAATGGATTAGTTCATTTTAATAATGATTGAATATTTTTTGCATATATAAATTTTTTTATTAATTATATATCAGTATAGGTAATTATGTTAATGACTAAAAATGCGAAAGTAATTTTGTTTCGAATAAAGGATTGATATTTACATGTTATACTTTCATTTGTAAGAAATATTAAAACAAACGTTTTATGATATATTGAAAAATTTAGAAGTAAAATAATCTTCTTCTGGAACGTTTTAAACGAAAAAAAAATAATAATTTCCGAAGTCTTATACTGAAAAATATAGAGTAAATCTAAAGCAAATCTATGAATTCATTTCCAAACACCTTCCTAAAGTAGGTTAAGGTTTCGTAATTAATTATTCACCTATATCATTTAGATTATACCCATAAAATATAAGCGCTTCCTTGAGAACTATGAGGAAGTATTGCAAAAGGTTTCCCTCCTTTAAAATAGGTCACGGTCAGAAAACCGGTTAAGTATCTACTAAGGAAAAGAAATCATCTTGATTGATATATCCGATTTAGTTAAATTCTTTCGAATCTAAAGCAATAGTGAGATTTTAATCAAGTCCATAGAGAAATACCGAAACTGAAAGTGAAAATGCATAATAGCACAACGAGATTAAGAAACCAAATCATCTAAAGCCGTATCATAACAAATACAGCTTAAAAATTAATTTGATAATATGAGAATGGAATCAAGACGTATATGAATTCCTTAGTTAGTACAAAAATAAGAGAAAATTGATGATTAATCTATGATTAAAATCGCTACATTATTACCTATATTACGGGCCTTCTTTTATCACCACAAACCATCAGATCCCCTTATTTCTAAGAAATTTTATCCTTAAATTATGAGAATTAGCAAGAAAAATTATTTTAAGGCCAAAAATATATAAAGCCATTTTTAAACAGAAGATTCCACAAACTTATATTTCAAGAAGATGCTTTAAAATCAAAATCATAAACTAATATCTGATATTCCTTACGAAATGATGTTATTGAATGAGTTTGAGGAAAATGTGAGACAATCACGAACTCTGCGAAGGACTTCTTAGAAATTTCAAATCGAAGCTGAATTTAAAGGAGAAAACGGAGACAAAAGAAAGAGTTCATGGAATATTGAATTTACCTTAACCTCTTGAAGGTTAAGGTAAATTCAATATTATTAAAATATTATAAAAGGAGTAGTATCGTATCATATGTCATAGAAAAGTAGTAAAGACGAGATTTCAAGTGCACGACAAATTATTCATGGAATTAATGCAAATATTCAATATTATTATGTCATTACTTGAAATCGACACGAAAGTATCCATGTAAATGACGTAGCAGATCGAGTTATTGAAGTTAAATGATATATTGTAAAATAATAAATTCAAATAGAAAAGTATCTGTTAGTATTCATAATAACGTAATATTCAAGTTAAAAATTAGATAACGCCCATTTACCGCTCAAGTGAAGGATATTGGATTAATGCTTCATTTTTTCTTCTTTATAAACCTAAGAGAGTGAAAACAAATTTCCTTCATCAACTCAAGTTCTTTTCATTCATTGCCCATTACTACCTTCCAAGATACTCAAATACCTATCTCATGATGTCATTCACAAGACTGAAAAACTCTATAAATTGTAATATAATAGAAGTGCTACTTTCAGTAATACTTTGAAGTTGTAACCAATAGTTTTTTAATGTTGTTTTTGTATTAAAGGTATATAGAAGGCATGATATCTCATCGAGCATGAAATGAAAAAGCGATATAAAATAGATAAATTCGTATTTTGTGGTAAACTCCATCAGTCAACGGCAATGTAGACATAATTTGTTATCTTGTAAATAGAAATCATTACTGTTTCCGAATCGGTGACTTACGCGAGTCGTGTTGATTACCTGTCTTTTAGTAAGAAGGATTATTTGACCATTTTGATCGATAGATACTGCAAAAATATAACTATTTCTCTTTACAATTTCAAAAGTTCCATACAGTAAAGGCATAAATCAATTCCCAAGTATGCAAAAGTATCGATAAAATCAAATGATACGTAAACGATCTAAAGGCGTATGACATTTCCAAAATGGCGTTAAATTCGGTTTCAGTCGTGAGGAGTTTCGTCCTTGGGTTCTCTTTCGCTTTTTTCGTCCACTTGTGAAATCACTGAATTCCAAGTGGTTCCTCAAATCAAAAACTACCCGAATCTTTCCGTGAGAGTCTATCATTTCCTTTGGTCACGTTCAATACGTCGCTATTGTGAAACACTCCGTTCGTTGGGGAACTCCACCAAATTTGGACGGAAATATCCTAAATCTTATATTCAAAAGAATGAACTGTTCGTACTTGAAGAGTCCGAATACGAAATTCCGCCTACAAGTTATGCAGAATGAAAATAAAAATCTAAAATGAAGAGATAGAGTTCATGCACTATAGAGGCATGTATAGATACTGATTTTTACGGGTTTTTTTCGTCTCTATAAAAGTCATCTTTTCCATTTTTGATAATTTAATTTATAAAATAAAGACGTATTATTTTATTTAAAAATACTATTACATCCGAATCCTTGAACGATCGATCCCCCCAGCCTTAAAGAAGAGTGATTATTTCAAAAATATAAGCTCTAATTGAAAGAGCCATTTTTAAAAGTAGTCAATAAATCTTTTTGAACTCAGTGAACAGATACTTAAACCGTCGCCTTTTCGCACTATAATTTTTTTGCCGCTGCAGCTATCGCAATTATGCTAATCATTGCTTTTGGCACTCTTCGCCTGAGTACTTCCGTTCATGTTCCACGAATGAAGAGTCTAATCGTAAAAAAGGCCATCGAACGAAAATACCAAATACTCTTTGACGAATTCTGGCGATGCACCTGCGAAGCATGTTAAAAAGCTGTGCTTTAAGTTTGTATTTATATCTTCAGAGAGATATCTCTCTACAAATTCTTCTAATTAATATCTAAACATTGATTTTTTCACTCATAATGTTTATAGTTGACTTTTAATCGCATCGTGTATTCTGCTCGTTCTCCCTTTCGAAAGGAACTTGTTATAACCAGTTTAATCCCTCACGCTACTGCACGTCTCGCGATGCATGTCTTCTATTCGCAACGCGTGAGAAAATTAAAGGTCATTACTGAATTCATGAATGCGTCACGCCCTTTGGCACTCTGTGTAGCTATTAAGTCCCACTGCTCCTTGAAGGAGGAGAAAAATGTGCATGCGTTACTATGATTATCGATTTAAATAGCTCCGTCGAGGAAAACCAGGCGAGATTTTATAGAAGTAGGTTGAAAACGGCCTTCCGCGATCGCAGACCTATGGGTTTACGATATAATTTTGCGAGAAAATTATCTTTCCTCCGAGCCGCATCTGCGATTATGATCGATTAACATTTTGGAGAGAGCTCAATGGACCAGAGTTTACTATTTCTAATTATAAAAAAATATTCACTTGGACTATCATTGCTGATTCATTTACCGACAACAGAGGAAATTTGATACCGGTTAATTATAAATCGTGATTGCTTGACCAAGAAATGAATTCTGTACCATCTCAACTTACATTATTTTTTACATATATATATATATATATATATATATATATATATATATATATATATATATATATATATATCTATTATATATAGACGCTTCGGGGGGATATATATAACATATATATATATATATAGGATATTAATGTCAGGCCCAAACCGCTTTGGCCACGGAGCCGCCGATTTTTTTACGTAATGGCCCACTAAACCTCACTCAGAAAAAATTCAGAAATCCACCCTACCTATCATGGGTTCGATTCTAGGAGGCCCCAAAAATCGACTTTCCCCCGTAAGGATACATGGGGCCGTTTTTCAAATAATTTTTTAAAATACATCCCATTACGCGAGAACAATGAGATTTCGTGTGACTATTGCTATCATATATATCTACGTAAAAATGCTATTATTTACGTACAAACGGTCATGGGTTCGATGCCAGGAGGTGAAAAAGTTTCAAATTTCGAAAAATCGTAGCTCTCTTAATAAGATATATAGATCATTCAAACTTTCTACACGCATAGGTACGTATATAGTCTACATCGAAAAAAATCAACAGTTGCCTACGTGTCACGGGTTCGATTCCAAAGCGTCCCGTAATCTCGATCTTCCCCGTTAAGAATGCATGGGGCCGTTTTTCAAATGATTTTAAAAATACTTCCCATTAACCTAGAATGATAAGATTTCATATAGCTATTGCAACTATATATATCTACGGAAAAATGCTATTGCTTACGTCCAACTGGTCATGGGTTCGATGCCAGGAGGTGAAAAACTTTCAAATTTTGAAAAATCGTAGCTCTTTTTATATGAAACGTAGATCATTCAAACTTTTAACACAAATAGATACGTATATTTCGTACTTAGAAAATAATCAGCACTAGCCTATGTATCACGGGTTCGATTCCAGAGCGTCCCGTAATCTCGATTTTTGTCATAAGGAATGCATTGGCAATATTTGCGAAAGCTTTTTATAACACTCCCCAACCGCGCAGAGGTTCAAAATTTCACACAGCCATAGAAGGGACCATTCTTACACTGAAGCGACCGTAATTATGTCCTTAAAGGTCGTTGGTTCGATGCTAGGGGGCGTTAACTATATCTCCATTTGAAATGCATAGGGAATTTAGGACACATTTTCAGGTTACTTCCTGAATGAATTTCCATTTTGATGTTCGGAATATTTATAAAGTCAATCTTACTCAAGCCAATAATGACAGTATTATTCGTTCGATGGCCTTGGTTCGACGCCGGGGCGGGAATAATATTGCCGTAAGAAATTCATGGATAATCGAAATCAATGCAGAGCTCGCTTCGAAAATGTACATTTACGTAATGTTTAGCATGGCCTTTCAGAATAATATTTCGCAAAAATTTTCATTTTATTAAAAGATATATTATCACATTGCTTGCTGTCAGCAAGCACACCTTTACTCGTATATATATATAATTATAAATCTAGAAATGAATCAATACAACTGGCCCAAGACGTTTCCCAAACACGTTTTCCGAAAGTATTCGGTATGGTATTGTGATTTAAGAGTGTACAGGTAAAATTAAATTTTATTGCCTCAATTTTTAGATTAATATTTATCGCATCCGTTGTCTAAGAAACATGTTTCATAATATTCTTATCCTTAATATTTTGATTTGTCTAATAATATTTAGATATTAATAGAATGCCTTAATAAAAGAATCATTGTGAATTCACTCTTCTGATATCTGATTTTCACGATTCTTGGACTTTTTAATGAATTTTATGCAAGAAAGATGCTTACCTTCTGTTTTTACTAAAGGCCTTGAAAGTACCGGTGGAGCCAGTTTTTGATATTCAAGAATACAAGACACTTGATTTTAACCTCTTACTGCTATTCCTTTGAAATTTATAACTCGTAATCAAGGTCTTCTCGAGTAATATATTGCTTATTTTAACGTTTCCTGGTATCAGGGCGGTTTTCTCGGGTGATGAGACTCCTTTTAATCAACCATTAGAAAATTATATTCTTTACAAATATTTCTATCACCCATTGGAATAATATTACCAGTTTAAATGATTTGCTATCATATAAAAGACGCATAATAATATTATGAAATAATAATGATATAAAATATATAGAATCGGCGATTAACCAGTGATCATTTGTAGGATTAATTCCATTTTACCTAATATGATAATAATAGAACTGAAACCGCATTTTAATCATACGACACCAGAATAATTCGAAGCTCTTTGTTATGTAATTTTCGTTATACTTGAACTTCATCTTTGCTCCCTCTTGTGAGAGCACGATACTCAAAGATTCATAAATTAAAGAGTAACTTTCACAATTTGGCGCAAAATGAATTATTAGTATGCTCAAGCAATTGAACACCAAACTATGTACTTGTTTCGTTCGATTAATTTGGAGATAACTTTATTAGAGGAATACGATTCTGAAAAATGTTCGGGAAAATCAATCCCAAACACCCTCATAATTGAAATGAGGTTTAAGAGATTTTTCTTTTTGTCTATTCAAAGGAATCGAAAACTAATGATTCCATTCTTAAGCAACATTTGTTCAAAACGTAGATGAGCAACCAACTTTGAGAAATGCTAGAAATATAAAATAGAATTAGTTCCGATAGTGTTTATGGCATGGACAGCCCTGAGAGATGGTATGGGTAGGATTTATGAATGTGAAGAGTAGAACTTACTTATTCGTATTATTTGGCCTTATGAATTGAATTACTTTCACCTCATAAACGGAAATACCTTACACGCGTCCACGATCATGGTTAAGCCTTGAACCGGTGCATTACGAATCAAGCGTCACTTCAAGTTGGTGCAGATATTGTTAAATGATTTTAATAAAAAGAACGTAGCCACGAATGTCACACATTCTACTGGAACTGTATCTCATTTCATGTTATCCTATGGAGCTCGTAGGTCATCAAAAATAGCTAGGAGTTTGAACTACGGTCGTTTTTATTTGATAGCACATGGGAAGCGTATAAGGAATATCGAAATTAAGATGAGTAAATAAGACTCCGAGATAGTATCTTTCGAGAACTAGATAATATAGTAATATTCCCTGATAAAACTTTTCTTCCAATTTTACAAAGAGATACAGGAATCCGTTAATTAATAATAATTTAAAGGAGGTTTCGGATTCATAAGCATTTTTTACCACGATGGAATCCTGAAACTGCCATATGCATTCATTTGGGCGTTATATTCTTACGGATGATAGCTAAGATATACTTTTATTTCATTCTAATTAATATATATATATATATATATATATATATATATATTAATAGACAGTTCTTCAATTCTAAAGAGACAAAGCAACATAAAGAGCTATCGTTATCCGTATCAAGCGAGTGTACACTAAGGAATTCATCTTCTATAGAGAGAGGTCGTCGCGACTTTCATCCGTTACGAAAGTAGATTTTTCTTTTCCGATAATGCCAATGAACCTGATCTAATTTATGGAATGAGGAAAACACTGCATCGTTCCACGGCTTAACATTCTCCAATCAACAAAGGATTTGCTCAATGGGACGTACTTTAATATGGTGGATAAACTTATTATCATACATAAACATTAATTACATCATACATAAATAATCATTAAAACATTCATAAACGGAACTAAGTAATACATTGTGTCTAAAAATGCGTACGTCTTGTGAAAGTGTTAATTATCTTCGTAATTTGACAATTCCCTCTTTCAAGTTTGATCGAATTGTTTATTTGACATTTTCATTAGTTTCAGAAAAAAATGTAAGAGAAAAATTTATTCTGTGATGTATTTCAGTTTCTCTGATGGAAAATGATTACTCTAGATAAACCGAATAGTAAAGTCCGTGACATTGCATCCCTATCAGGGATGAGAAGGTATTTGTGATATGCTGTACGTGGTCAGCGCATTGATTGTTACACTATTGACTTTCCTAAGCTTCTTAGACCCGTTCTCTTTGATTGCCTAGCAATTCCATCACGACACTCAATCAAAATCATTGGAACTCTGGGGCGCTTCCTCCAAATATTACCACACTATCCCTTACGTAATCTCTAAATATATCCGAATTATTTCCCTAAAGTATTACTTCTATTACCTCTAAATATTCCGATCTCACTCCATTATTATTATGCAAGAGAATGCTGAAGCCGCTTCTCACCCCATGACCGCAACATTCGTAAATCATAAGTTAGAATGTTCCACACGGATCAGAATTAAAAAACAATAGAGTTATTATAAGAAATACTTTGAACTTCAATCATTCAAAATAACTACGATTTTCCTTTACTGAGATATTTGAAATATTACGTAAACATTTTTTGTAAGTTAACACTTGTTCAAAACAGTATGATTGCTAAAATGAAGACAGACATATCTGAGCCGCGTAGAATTTTTGACCCTGAGAACAAATCGTGCTTACAAGGAAGGATTTCACCACCGTAAACATCTCATAAGTGCAATCTATCTAGCTTCCTAATCTAGATGGTTATCTACATTAGGGCGACTGCTCCCGCATAGTGATCTTGTAATGTGTAGAAGCAAAGTGGACAGGCACTACTTAACACGTGCCCGTTGCCTAATCGCTACAGATCGGCCGAAACCGTTGCTCGTCCACCAATGCGGTTCACTGCAACCTGCCCTTTGCAATGCTCACTTGAGCCGCCCTTCGTCCATGGAAGGCTCTCTCCTTAGCAACAGTTTCGTGTAAATATATGACTGAACATGATTTCATTATGAACCAACAATTTATTTTTTGATATAGTTCATCACTTATTCGATGACCTTTTTCATGATGGATTTTTCCCGATAGATGAGTGAGAGAAGCAATTTTCTAAGTAAAACTTCTCAAAAGATCTAAGTTATAATTATAAAAAGCAAGAACATAGAAGTGAAACCCAAAGACTTACAATCACTTGATACTTTCATAGCAGTAAAAATGCGAATTATATAGGGATTCATAATTGTTAATTAAACAACTAGTTATAAATATAATTTTATACATAAATAATATTGAATTCTATACATCTAAATAATAAGGAGGCTTTCGAAGTTTCGCTAAGCACACCCATAAAATTCAATCAATTAGGGGGGAGCAATGCTATTTATCTTAGTTAGTCTACTTGTCTATAATATTCCAGCTCTCACCTAATAATTTTTTAAGTCTATAATGCGACATTCACAATATCTGTCTTTTAGTTTTTAGCCAATGAATCACACAAATTTCTGATCAATGTTTCCAGTATAGAAACCTTCCGATTTACGAAAACGTAATGAATGTCTGTGGAAAAGGCAATAGAAGATGTTGAAAGTCGATTTGATAATCCGACATATCATAAAAAGTTCAGCGGTATGGACACATACAGCGATTGAATGGAATCTTTTGTACAATCAGGCGCAAGGAAAAATGGTCGAACCCCAAAAAAGTGAAAGGGTGAACCTTCCTATTTAAGGACTCGTGTTACGCAAACCGATGGTGCAGGAGTTGCCGTGGCGGCGAGCATCCTAGCGGACCCAAGAAATCATTTTTGACATATCATTTATCCGAAAACATTAATTAGAATATACTACTGCGAAATTAATTGACTCTATACTTGTGTTTACAGTATGTTAAAACCTCATCATAACAAGATGCATATTGAGTAAACGCTTAATTATTTCTATGATTATAAGTTTATTAGTTTTGAGCGATCATAAATGATCGAGAGAAAGATTTCAGGATTTTGGTGCTTATACAAAGGGCATATACAAGGCGTCTCTATGAACCATCTAGTGGTACGAATAAAAGGCAAGAGTAAAGGAAGAATCTGAGATATGGTAGACATGATTATGGAGAGTAGAGAGAAATGATCAAGAAAAGGCATAAAACCAAACGAAAGGCCATAAAATCTTAAGAGAGAATAACGTTCTGCATGACATAAGCGAAGGTTTATGTTTGGAGAAATCTAATATAAAACTTATATAGAGTTAAATGTGCGAATAGTTTAAAATTAATGAAAAGTAGAATTTTTAATAAAGCCCAAATGCAAAATATTATTTATCATTCATGTAATTTGGATTCCGTAACACCATATATACTTATTACTATGCATAGAAAACATATAAAACATACTTGTCTGGTTCTTCAAATTTTTATGAAAAGTAACCGTCTTTGGCTATAAAAAAGCGATTAAAATTAATCCGCAATTATATCATTGAATCCGCAGAAATGAATTCGAAGCACAGAAAAAGATGGAGAGATTTAATAACGAAAGATGTTATTTGAAAATATTTCAGTAAATACTCTAATCCTTTAATTGGTGTGAAATTGAAGGTTGAAATGGATGAGAATGTATTGTCGCCTACTTCTTGTGTTATATGTGATTTACTATTATTCTGCTCTGTATAATGTAAGGTAAGGTATCCGATTCGCATAGTATACAGATAAGTACGTAACTTCCTTGTCTTTTAAGAATAAATTTTATTAGAGTATCTATTCAAAAATTTCCGTACCTTTAATTAATGATAACAGGCTATCACCAAATGATCACAAGTTAAAAGACACGAAGTTTGAAGTATTATATTAGGAAATTTAAGCTCTAAAATATAAGGTTGAAAATACTAAAGATCGTCCTCTATGTTGAGCTAATTTCAACACTAATAAATTTTCCAACTAATATATTAAAAAAATAAAATTCCATTTTTAAATGTAATTTGTAACTCAATTATTGTGTTATTACTTTCCATCTTCCGTGTCATGATGGTATTTCAATCTGTAAATTCTTCGACACCTGTTTCATAATACTTCGACTGATTGATAATAAAATGCGAAAGGCTTTGCGCCAGAAATGCAAATGACATTGTGCGTAATTCCCGCATAAGCCTTGCACGAGCGCCTGAAGAACAGGAAGTGAAATCCCGACTCTAACCTGATTTTTTCTAAATAAATCGAGAGAGTGAAAATGGCACGTGTTCTACTCGAGGAAGAGTTGCACTTTACAAGAGAATTCCCGTTCTTAGACTCTCGATTTAATCGTAGGGAATAGACATAAAATTTTACGATAGGGGTGGTTCATCACGATTGAGCCTTTAAAGACAATGGGAAGTATCTCTAAAAGCTCTAATTATGGAAGGTAGTTGACCTTGCAAGAGGAATAAATGATGCTCGTTTCTACATCAAATTGCATATGGATTTGAAGATGATTAGTGATCACTAAATTCTTAAAATTTAATATTTATGAGGAAGTAATTATTTCCCGAATATCTGATCCATTGTATTTTAAATTGTATTTATTTCCCAAAATTTCCTTTCTTGATTATTGTGATGTAACTTATGATTTTTTAGAACGCAACTATTGAAAAAGATAGTCCAGGAGCAAGTTCAGCCTCACGTATACATCATATGATCGTGAGGGAAAGCTGTGGAGATGATAGAATGTTTTTCTCCAGAAATGCACCCTCTGGCTATCGAGTGAAAAAATTTAATGCGCTCCTCTAAACCCTCCTTTTTACTACGGGACTCCCTGCTGAACGTCCTCAAGAGTCGTAAAAACATCTCTCCATCGCATTTAAGAGGACGAAGGACGATTCACATACGGAACAAAAAAAGATAACCACGATTATTAAGATGCTCAGCGGAATGTGAAGTTTTCTTTGAAGATGGAACAGAAAAAGTTTAAATTTCATCCTTGTATCTGTCGATATATATCTCGAGTCGTTCTACGTCTTTACGAAGAATGTCAGATAATTTGGCTGAAATGTGTGTGTGTGATAGACAGTATCTTGTTTCCTGTTTCAAATAATCTTGAATCGTCCGCGATCGTTATCCATGTATAATTAGTTGTAAAATCACACTTGAGGCAAATGGTGTCCACTTTTCACAAAAGTCACTTAATTTGTGCTTTATTGAAGTGATCGAAATTTTGAACTGTTGATGATAGAGAAGTACAAATGCAAATGGAGCAATTGGATGTTCTTTTGGCACAAAGCGCCAATTCACAATCAGATATCAATAAAGTTTAATTTATAAATTCGCGTCATATCATATTTTCTGAAATCACACAAATTTGTTTATTATTTATGGCTTGAGTTTATGAATCTCTAACACAGGTCATTCCTAGTTTATATTTTATTTTTATTTACTTTCGTAATCGATTTGATAGATAAAAAAAGCCATCGGAAATTTCTTATGCAATAGCAATAGATAAGTAAGAACTCTATGAATTATAATAGAGATGAATGTATAAGTATTACAACTTACGAATGAATTTTGAAGTACCTTTTATGCATATACTTCATTATTTTTCCTTTAAGCATCAAAAAATTGCTAACGTTTGAAAAGATTTAGGAGTGTTTGGCTGAACAGATAATATTCCATTGATGTATCTTTATAAAGACAGTTTACGTTCCGAACTTTTCTATTTGTCACTCAATTCGATGTATAACGCTACTAGTGAATTTGCGAAAATTGAAACGCTATAAAAAATAGCAAGCATGGTTTAATCGCACTACAAGATGCCTGACAGGGCATCTTCATTGGAAGGAATTCATGTTCACATCATTACGTTTCAATTCTTGAAGTGTCATTTGGGATAATCCGATAGTTCTCTCTGAATTTATGATCATATTCTTCCCACTTGATTTACAAAGGATTTTGCAACTCATCAACACATTCAGTCTTCCTCTAAAGAACAGCTTCCAAATGGAATGCAGAGATTTATGACAGTGCAAAACCAGCTGCGAATTTTGCACTTAACCATCTCTATCATTTATCTCTATACGATTGAAATAAAATGTATTATTTATTTCAATGAAATATAAATATTCCCTTTTCGTTTGTATTATCATTTAGATGAAAAAGAAAATTCTGACGCATTTACATACGTTCGATTTCAGCGATATCTTTCAAAAAGCGAGTAATTCGTTAGACTCGTTTTGAACCTTTTGTAAGCGGCATAAGGAGGATTTTGAAGTGCATCTAATGGAGATGGTGGTTCCTCCGCGGTCATGGAAAGCCATTGACGGCGAGTCGATGACCACGTGTCATCCATTGACCATAGACCATGGCCTTGGCCCTTCGAAAAGTTTAGCACCTTCAGAATTACTCTTATATTTACATTAATTTAATTACTTTTAATCCATTCTCCTGTTTCACAATATTCCAGCACTTAAAGGTGTAGGCATTAGAGGCTTAAAATTAGTTTGAACATTAAATTAAGTTTAGCTATATTTTATTTATTAATACTTAAGTTAAATTATGTAAAATAATAATTGCTATTTTATAGATAAATTATTAAAGATGAAAATGAACCATGCATATTTATAGAATCATGTTTTGAAGAAACTGGCAATACTATATTGGATATGGATAACTTGAATTAAATTATTTTATTCTTTTTGTAACGCTAATATATGAAAGTATTTAGAGAGTGTAAATTAAATACAGGATTTATAAACTAATGACAATTCATTATAAAGATATTTCTTTTTGTTTCAAATATTTGGATAAATTATCTTCGATAGTTTTTTAATTAGTTCACGGACTACAGGTGTAACATCTTATAGCATTATAAATAGCCTAGAGTGTAGTCCTTTCTATGTATTTGAACACGAGCCAAAAGTATTATCCACCTACTAGCATTGACCTCAAGGTTTTTAAGCAGCAAACCAAATGTGCAATGCATCATAGGTGCAAATGAGAGGCACAATTCGTTCACTCTCTCATTGCTTCGACAGAATTCCACCGGTTTTATGGAATACGAACCTTTAAGGTGATCAAGGTCGACTGGAGTACATGTCCTTCAATGTGTAGCTATGATCGTTTGGTGGCTACGCGTAACTGATTACTGAGTTCTGTGTAGCAAAGGATCATTGCCTCATTATACTTCCTCATCCCGTTCTGTTTCAGAACCCCAAAATACTTGCCGTCATTCAACTCCTTGCATTATTGTTGGTCTTTTTCCCCACCAACCATAACATTCGTATTTTATTACTGGGATAGCCATGAAAAATCTGATGAAGATTTTGGGACGAATCCCTAAATTATAGTATTCACCGATTTCTATTATTATCATATTTTTTATATATATCTTTGATATTTAAAATATTCCCAGACTGTAAGAAACGTTACTCTTTTCACCAACATATCTTCTGCAGGAAAAATTACCAAAACTAGAGAGTTAAAATATTCTGCTAAAATCTAATAGTGCAAATAAAGTTTAAACTTTGTATTTTAGTAAAAAAGGAGTCAAAGAAACGATATTTTAGTTATGCATGCGATAAAAGCCATTAATCAGAAACTATGCTTAATAAATTTAGCTATTATTACTTAAAAATTATCATGAACATTAAGAGAAGCATGCATTTTTAAACAACGAAAAGAATGACTTATCAGCTTTTTCGTTCGTAACTTGTTTTCCTCAAATGCTGACGTCAACATTTATCCCTCTACTTTTGTAGCTGTACTCTTACAAATCGTAAAGATCAATCAACTCAGATGCCATTCATTGCGAGATCTAACAGCTACGGAGGGAAGAAAACAGGTTCACCTTTCGGGCGTTCTATATTGCCTAATCCTGTATTGCAGATTGTCTTTCAGGTAAACAAGATTTGATCGATAACAATTGTGAAATTAGAAGTATATGATTGTGTTTCAGAATAAAGATTGTGCACATACATCTCATAGAGGCATTGAGAAAATAATCTGAGGAAATGAAATCAGGAAGTACATAATTCCCTTTTTATTTATTTTCTCAATCGAGATAAATTATTTCGAACCAATATTAGGTATGAGCAGTGTCCTTAGAGTTTCTATTATTGTTAACCTCGTTTACACTATATCCAGTTTGAGTACAGAGGAGTGAAATTATGGAAAAATTCACTCAATCACAAAAACGGATCAAAATTTCAATAGAAGCAGTTAACAATTTTTAAAAATTAGTTTAGATATATTCGCGCTAATGAAGTTAAAATATAATATTAAATGTATTGTAGTGATTATGAATTTATTTTCATGAAATACCTTTACTAAATAGCATATTATGAATTATATCAGTCGGAGCTAGGTTCGAATTATTACGACATATCAATAAAGTCCTTTGGAATTGAGTGACATCAGTTCTATCTAACTATTTATTACAGATATATATATATATATATATATATATATATATATATATATATATATATATATATATATATATATAAGAGATTAAATTTACATTAAAAAGGTTGGATAATGTGCGTGAATTGGGTGCTTAGTTGCCTTCTTTCATTAAAGTTGGTAGCAAAAATTCCTATCAGTTCGAAAGAAGAGTAGACAAGCGGCATTTTACCGCGATCTATAACATTTGGAATAGAACGGGGTGAAGCTGTTTACTTTCGATAATAATACGTGTGCTTTTCAACCTTCGCATGCATTCGATACAATGCATCATTCTAATAATGGTTTCCGGGACAACTTTATGTTAAGCAATCTTTTGCATTATACGCATAGCATTCACTATAAATGAGAGAACGAAAATATGCATCTGAACCAATATCCCTTCCCTATCCTTGAGAATGCAGTGTTTTATGGGTGCGTCTGAGGCGAAAGAGGAAAATTCATTTTTGTACAAACTTACGCTTACAGTTTTCTGAGCTAAACTAATTCGATTTCAACTAATCTTATACTTCTCAAACATATTCTTAAGAGACTTGAAGAAAGAATACTATTTCAACCACGCAGAATTCTAAGGAATATGATAGAAAACATACAACGAATTTTCCACTAGTGCCAAACGCAAGTATTTCTACTATAGCAGAGACTGTTGGTGACGTTCCTGGAAATCAAAAGAGATATAATCTACGAGAGTATTCCATTCACAGGGAAACCTTTTAGTTCTGATACTCAATATTTCGTTCACAGCTGAACTTCTTCATATTGAATATAAAGCTGCTGGTGTATCAGTTTTGTCGATTCTTATTTTAATTTAGCAAAAGTCTATCGGACATATCTACAATGTCATCATTATTATCGGAAGATTGATGAAAATAAACGCTCGTTTCTAAAGTATATATCATCAGGAAAAACAGATATTTTATTTTGGTTCCTTTTCTCTCTTTTATCGTAAAATAATTGAACACGGGATTGAGGTAAAAATCTTTTTCCCCGCCAAGGACGATCCCGCGAATAAAACAAATGCTAGGCAGTGCCAGATATTCCATCTAATGAAACCACTTCACCTCCGTAGATGGTGGCATTCTTAACAGCTTCTTTTACTTTTCTCTCCAACGTTTCGCTTGTTATGCTGGCAATTGCAACGCATACAATCCATGAAGCTTAATGTTAATTTTATTTTAAATTGAAATCGGTGATTATTGTTGATTGACAAACGAGACATGTGTCTGGAGAAGATTGCTTATGATTCAGAGGGAAAAAGAGATAGAATGGTTAGCTAGAATTTCCCGATGTAGATTAGCATTTTCATTTATGTAACTAAGGGATGGTGAATGATCATTCATCGAATTCCTTCAAAGTTATGAAAATTGATCTTTTTGGTGGAATAAAACGATTTCGCCTGAAATTTTTCTTGAAATCAGTAATTTTCGTATATTTATCCATTATTTGCATGGAATTTTTTCTATGATGAGTTGCGATTGGAAAGAAATTTCCACATACTTTTTTTCAAGAAATGAGCTATTTTTAAACATTTTTATCCCAATGCATTCTATAGATTGGCAATTTTCTACAACCATATTCTGCCTTACATGATACTTATACGTAAATATATATAAGCTTATTTCAGGAAAATTTTAAGGCAGAAAATGATTAAAGATTGCAAAATAATGCTCATTTCAAAGATCAAATTAATCAAGATCAAGATTGATTGCAGAAGGTAAAAAGAGCTCATTACGGGAAAGGTTACAATCCTCAGGAAAGTACTGATTTTAGGAAAATTAAAGTTAAATGTTAAACTGCTTCATAAGACCATCGCGATTTCAAGAGATGCAGCAAATGTTTCGAGCAATTGAGTACTTTATTATCTGTATGAACCTAACAAGAAGATCAACGCGTTCCAAATGCATCGGTATTTTCTCTGAACTTTATATAAATCGTTAAAAATCACAAATTTTTCAAATGCGAAGAATTGAGTGGAGCACAAACAGATGCGGTGAAAAACATGTTCGTGTTACTCAAATTCTAGAAATTAATTCTCAGCTCTGATTATATTGCAAATATATTTGTATAAGATCTCTAAATAACTTAGTTTACTTGAAAATGAAATATATGCTGATAGAAAAATATTTTATTCTGTAGAAGATATCCACCGATCGGTATTATATAAACCTTTCTCATACAATGTTTTAATATAATTATTTTTAATTATAATAATATAATAACGTAAATAATCTTAATTAAAATTTTAGCGTTTTATGATTTTAATGATATTATGAGGTCATTAACTATATAAAATTCTTTGTATCAATTTCTAATCATATCCTAATGTGGATTTACATAAGAAATCCAAAACGTGTATTGCTTCTACTCTTACAATCAACATGATTTGATATTGAAGAAGCATATGATAATCAAAGTACTGAGTTCTCATGCAATAGCAATGATATCAGCATATCTGAATTTAAATCGTAATATTTTATTCGCCTGTAAAGGAATTTAACCTTTATGAAGGAAATAAATGTTCACTGAATCTAAAATATCGACTTTTTATGAGATCAACATCGATTATGTGCAAATACGATGTGATCGAATCTTAAAGGGAAAAGATATTATGCAACAATCATCACTCTGACCTTTCATGAATTAATCAACATAATCTAGAAATGCTTTTCATCTTTAAAGTAAGGAAGTCTCTTCTAGCAAAGCAACTACTGGATTTAGAAGTTCATTGTTCAGAATTACTCTCTTAAATGAGGAAACAGAAATAAGTGATTTTAAAACTTATGTTGATTCGGAAGAAAATTATTCTTTTTACTCTCCATTGACGAACTCTCATTGAATTATCTAAGTTTAATATCATGTTATAAATATAAATAATACACATTTTAATAAGACGTCATAAATATAGTTTAATAATATTTTATAATAATAAGTGACGTTTAATTCCTTCGAAAAAAAGATTGAAAAGTTATCATAATTATAGATGAGTTCTCAAATCATTTAACAGAACAAAATTCAATAAAATACATACTTATAATATAAAAATAACAACCAATTATACTTTGTAACACCTCCTTTCGGTTGGTTGGCTGAATTTGCTAGAACCTCCCAACTTCTAAAAATACTTGCCCATTATAAATGAGTCAGTTTGCCTTACTCTTCAAGGAAATAGATTTAAAAGAGAGTAAACTTGTAAGGAAAGCTAAAATGATTCTTCAAGTGACCATTTCATTCCATGAGAAAATAGATTAATAAAATTCTATTTATTAACCTAAGTAGTTCTAGTAACAACAAATATATGTGAAAAGTCGAGACCACGTGCGATGAAAGATTCATGTACCTTAATTGTTCCCAAAATAAAAGGAAAATATCCAATCCATCAAGATATGGAAACAGGATGTTTGAGTGTATCATATCCGGTTCTCAAGACGAACAGAGCACGCGGAGTAGGTCTTTGGAACCTTTTCCAAAGATTGAGCAAAAGATTTACTGCATAAAGATCCCTTACAGATTAAATCCCATGCTTGATTCAAAGCTTGAAAATTTTGAGCAGATAAATACTTTTATTAATAACAAATATAGTTTAGAAAGACGTATTCAAACCCTTTTTTTCATTATTTGAGCTTCTTTTTGTTCACTCTCGACAAAAGGGAAATATATCTCTTGAATTAAAATGCATAACTATTATTAATAAAGCACATTGTTTCGACAAGAAAAAAACTTTTCGTCATAGGATTAAGGAAAAACTCCCTGAACTTGGACTCTCCTTGATACACTTCGTAGAATAGCATCGAGCTAATCTTTCAGTCATGAAAGCTGTAATAATGCGTTCTCTGAGAAAAATTACCCGCCGCAGCGGTGGAACTAATGCGAAACCCCTGCCGACATACGGTACAATAAGAGAGGTAAGGAAATGATACGTTCCTTTTCTATGCATATTTTCTGCAGCGCAAGGAAACCATGGCATCCGCAGAGAGTTGCCGCTCATTGCTAAGCGTAATTGTAAACGTCGAGATGTGGGTGACTCGACCTTCTCTCACAAAAATCCTGACGTAGACCGAAAGAGCACTTCCGCTTGTGATGTAATTAATAGCCTTAAGTCAGCGCTTCAGTTCGTGGTGCACTTTTTGCATGTCCTCCCTTTTAATTCTTCAAAAGTCCCGTTACTTCAGAAAGCAATGAGACGCTAAAGAGACGGAATCATTCTTTGACACGAATCGATTGTTTTCATCGTCCAACCGCTTTCTTCCAGGATATTCGTTGCTACTCTGCAACTTCATGCCCTCGATTTAATGCCATGGATTTAATGAGTTCAAGTTGGGCGTGATTCGGCGATCTCATGCACCTTCATAGTCTGCAAATTAAGGTTTGAAATTAAGGGAAAATGTACACGCTATCAAAAGTTTCCTCGTCAACAAATACGTCCCTATCGTCCCACAGAATATAAATCATTGAACTTCACTGAAATCCAATAAATAAAGAGCTCAAAACGTTGAAGGTACACTTTAAACTCTCTTCGTAGCATAAGAGTTCTCTTGAGTCTTGTGTGTAAATATTTATATAAAATAAAGACCGATAAATAAGATATAGCGAAGTTTATCGTCTTTTTGCTTACTAAGATAATTTAAAACAAGTACGATAAAATGTACAGTGATAATGATGATTGCTGATGAGCATGAAGTATAGCGACTTGGAAGAATTATGCTCATTCAATTATCAACAGAAAGTCATCATTGATAGCAATATCAGCAGATAGTTAGGATATGATTATGAAAGTGGAAAATAAAATAAATATCCAAAGATAATAGTAATCATTCTATTCGCATTATGGCATTGGCTTAGGTATGATAAAAATTATCCAAAGAAATTAGTATGTACTATTCCTTTTCTCACAAGAAATATTCTTTCCTTTCTTGTACTTTACTGGAAATAATGTACATCATTTGTCTGGAAATACCTTTAATCGTATCCTGAGGAACTTTAACCAAATATAACATAAAAAAGACCATTAATCAGATTAAAATATAAATAATAATTTCTTTTTCAGCATTTGAAGAACTTATTAAGAACATAAAATAATATTTTACAGTATTTACCGAACATTACAAACTTTCCGAATTCGGTTACTCTATAAAGTATCCTTACCAGATGATAATAAATCTCAATGGATTTAAGATTCTATTTGAGTAATATGAAATCTCAGATTACTGGACGTCAGGAAATTAATGAAAAATTGTGTAAATGTTTTGATTTTTTAAAATGCGAATATATCTGATCTCCATCTTATGCTTTATCATAAGATAGTGTGGATGAAAGAAGTTAAAGCTATATATCAATCATAAAAAATAATTTAATCACTCTGAGAAAATTTGTAATATTACAAATATTTTATCCTATTTCTTTACCTTCAATAACTTTTAATATAATAAAACTTTGAATATCTACTAGTTACTATATTTTGCCTTTTTCTCACTTATTGTCGAGATATTTGTCATGAAGTTGAAGCGAATCTTTTTATTCTTTCCTTCTCACGCAAAACCGTTGGTGTCACGCCTTTTTTCTCGTTAAATCTTATCAGTAATCAATTAAGTATTCTGTCTTGCAAACTCACTCCGTACCACGTTTCATAAATATCAGTTAAAAAAGTGAATATAAGAACAGGTGGAAGTAAATTAAATAAAACTTATGATGGAAAAATACATCTAAATTTTTTTATCATTCAATTTTCGTAACTTAGCTTAAATATATATTATACTAATCGATTTGAACTCCAATCTAGTTTAATTTTCTATATTGGAGTTCAGCGTTTATGCTCTAAAATGAGATCGTGTAAATGACAGCTAGATGAATGGAAAGAGTATGATTAGTGGATCATCGTAACTAATACGAGTAGCAATTAAGTCTTCCTGCTTGAACCATCCCTAAGGCCCTTCCACTTAAATATTAATGCTCGCGGGGAACCCCCACAGTTCATCACAGCTCGTTCTTTAATGTAAAGTATGATATTTTGTTACATTGCAGTGTTTCATAACCGGTAAGATACATCTCCTTAGTGGAACGAAAAGTTCGCAGTAGTACTTAATCGCATCAGAAAGATGATTTTAAAAGATATTTTGCTTGTAAATAAACTAATCTAACAAGAATGTTACAACAATACTCCATAAATATTTAATCACATCTGTCAATGAAATACAAAGCCCTAAATTAACATCATTTGAAGCACAAGAAGAGTGATTTGAGATCATGAAGGTTGAGAGACGTAGATGCATTCTGGTCCTTCTCTTAAATGCGGAGGATCGAGATCTTACTAAACTAATTAGTTCTATAGATATGGAGTTTTTATAGTTAGCTTTAATATAGAAGGAATGTATTAATACCTTGTCGTGTGCCTTTACACGATAAGTAAATTGTTCTAAAGTTTTATGATTACGTTTCACCGCACTTATGCTTCTTCGTACAACTGTTTGTTTCTTTCACAAACCCTCAGTGCAGAAGAAGGAAATATTTCCTCAGATCGATGGTACTCCGTATCAAAGGAGGTACGTGGGAAGACGTTAATGGTTAGGGGAAGAACGACAAGGACGAAGGACTGTTGAGAGTGGGACGATAGAGCATCAACTGGGAAAAGGGGCATTCATAGAAGTTGAATGAACAGCAGATGGGAGAGGAATGGATGAAAAAAATAAGATGCATTATATTTGATGTAGTAAGCGGAACTGCTCGTCACAGGAATTTTGGGCTTTGGAAATTTGTAATTGATCAAGCAGAGATTTAAAGAGGCTCATTCTGAAAGCAAACTGACTAAATAGAATTGGAAAGAATTATTTCATAAACAATATATCAAAATATTTATCCTTCTGTCCAAATGAAATTTTCTTATTGCTCCAGCAGGAACCAAAACATGTCTATCGTTAGCAACCAAGACTTACGAGTAGAAGATGAGAATAAGATTTGATAGTCAAGATGAGAAGTGAGAGAGTTTTTATTCATTTTTTTCATCGAACTAAAATACTGTAACCGGAACGAATCAAGGGGAATAAGCACAGTGACTCTTAAGCAACGCTCAAAACGATTCATGGTAATATATCATCTATGGAAAAGCGTAACATTCCATATCTGTAACACCTACAACAAATAACAAGTAAAACTTCAAATTCATTTTGGGAAATAGGAATGATAAACTTCTATCGCTTAACAGTTCGTTGAAGAATCTGTTTCGTAATATTTAGGATATCATTATTATTATTATTATATCTCGTGTACCTTCCTATGAAGCCCGAAAAAATAAATGTTTACACTGAAAATTATGCATCTTTGCTTAACAAATATTCCCTTCTTTTAAATATTTGTTCACAGAACTTACTTCAAGCATTTACTCGAGATTAAAAGTTCTATGCCTTATTCTCACCTAATTACACGCGTTCGGAAAGGGTTCGCTGAAATATTTGACTTTAACAGCATGCGATACAGTACAGTGAAGAACGATCGAAAACAACTTTACGACATATTTAAAATGAAGAGTTTTGCAAGTAGATTGAGTAACAGTATTTATAAATGATAGTAACGTTCAAAGATAAATAAAATCAAGGCCTTATTGTTGTTGCCTTCACGTGGCTCAGCGTTTTAGGATTTCATATGATTTAATAAAAAGGCGAATGGCGAATTTCAAACCAATTTTCCATCCTCAGTAGCTTAATTTGATTACGTTAAACTTCAAGATATATAAATTTTCCCTTTCATTATTCTTTGAGTATGGAGTTGGAATAAATTTCTTTGCTGCTTATTTACTCTCTTTCAACCTACTATTCTCAACCATTATTTGAATAGAAATAAAAATTTTCCTCGTTTTCAACTCTGCATTAATTAAATAAGTAAAACGAAGATAGATAATGGCGTATGAGGTGATTTAAAACATCAAAGGACTAGTAAAGAGAACCTCTGATGTGTTTTTCAACCCAATTATTGTTTCTGCTTCTTGGTTTTGAAGGGATTCCAAAAATTCCATCGCATCCACAACACCAATTATTTTATCGAAATATTGGCTCAAAAAAGTTAGTTGAAAAACAGCGATCTAAATTGAGCAATGCTGCGTTCCTCGACAAAGCAATCTTAATGGAAACGAATAAAGAAGTTCAACGGGCATTTTCTTCTTTTTTATCACAGTCAACCGCTTACGTATTTTCGACTAGCACGAAATTTTCCTCTGAAATTCCTTAAAATTTCTTGTGATTTTTTTTGTTTATTTCTTATAATCAGTTTCTTCACATAAACTTTAGACATTTTTAATCACTTGAAAAAAGCGAGCATTCTTCAAGGAAGTACACAGAATAAAAAAGTGGCATATACAAAAATGGACAAGGAAATTGTAAAGTAAGACGATTCGCGAGAAGTACACAGAATAAAAAAGTGGCATATACAAAAATGGACAAGGAAATTGTAAAGTAAGACGATTCGCGAGAAGAAATTTTAAAGAATATGTGTCATGAAGATTATTAAAGTAAATGCTGAAACGCGTACGAATAAAATAAACTGCAAATTTGAGGATATTTTGATAAAAAAATCCTTACGTACGTTGTTTTTAGATTTCCTGCATCTTATACCTGAAGTTCTTGATACATGTAATTTATTACCCAATCTCTTGGTATCGTTTCGGAAATGTACGTTTCCTAAGCTTTCCTATAGACCAAAATATTACTTGCAAGGAACATTATTTATTTAATACACCCTCATCATTTAGATAGACAGAATTATTCATTGCATCATCGTGGAAGAACATGCTGAATATATGAAAAGCGAGATAGTCATTAATTTAAATAATATTAATATTTTATTAAAATATTCACCTTTTCGATGAAAATTCCTTTCGGTTAACAAATTTTTGTTAATTAATCAATTTAATATAGATTGAACGTGCCTAGTTATGTATAAATATACGTGTATATAGCCTTAACAGTTATGTTTCCCAGTGTTGGACTATCGCCTTCAGTAAGATTTAATTTTAGCCAAACGGAAAACTTTCAAAATAAAATTAACTTATGTATAAAGGTAAAACCAAAAGACAAAAAGACCATTTAAGTTTAAATAGCGATATCTTAATTTTTGTGGAAAAGTTCATCTGCTCTCAAATAGGTTTCTTTGGATATAATGTACATTAATTGCAATCTTCGTTTGATTGTGAGACAGTCTCGAAACTACGTTACTCCATTTACTTAATAAATCAATTAAAAGCTTTAGTAAAGTCTGTCAGAATTTTGATAATTAAGTAACAATGCTACTAGTTGCATTCTCCGGGATAATTCTAAACTCAGGTAATCTCTGATGTAATTCCCTCGTATCTAATCCATGATCGTCAATAATCCCATCGACTCTTCGTGGCTATTAGTTCTACACACTTTGATATTTTTATTGATTTTCCTTTTGTGCCGAATACATAACCCATTGTGCCTCATCTCTCAATTCAATGAATGGTTTCTTCAATGACGTTCGCCCTATTATTTGGACTCTCGCTTTCCAAAAGCTCATTATATTCTTTTCAAGGACCGAGAAACGAAATCTAAAGCCTCAAATGAGACTAATCAGTCCCTCGAAAGTGAAAAAAGAGGACAGTGAGATTAATTTTGAAAAGTTACGCTTCGCTTTCATGATGAATGAGTTTAGTTAGACACACCTAAAATTAAATACCTCGAAGTTTTCTTAATTTTCGCTACCAAATAACTAAAAAAAAATTCGATCTATTTAGGAATATACCGCCCTCCTTATATTGCTTAAATTTCGATATTATAAGCTTTCTTGGTTTTCTTGGGGCTGACTTCGTTGTACTTTCATCTATGTGATATTAAATAACTCATTATTTGGTAAAAGTCTGAAAAGCAAAGGAAGGAATGAAGGTTCTAATTAAAGAATATGTTATTGCATCTCATTCTACAGTTTTATGATGATTGAACGCATTATAAAAAAATATAAATAAACATAACTGGAGATAAATTAAAATTATAAAAATCCCATTTTAATAACGAGAGTTAATTTTTAATCGAAAAAAGAATGATTTCGAGATCACATATTTTACCGTAATTGTATGATTTGAAAAGATCGACGTATCGTCGGATATGAATTTCATATTTTAAATCGATGAATACTGGAAGTAAACCATGAACATAAACTGTGAAGAGCGCGGCTATTTCAGTACACATGTACTGATTTCCTCGGGCAATCATTTGAAAGAAGAGTGTGACATTCGTTTGTTACAGTGATCGTCATTTGTCTTAAATACTCTTTTTGTGTGATCCCAAGCATCGATATGAAGTCATTCCGTCACTAAATTTCTACGCGAAAAAGTAAGCAAATATCTCGTGGAGGAATTAGGAATGAACACAATGAGTTCATGCCTTTCCGACTAATCATGAGGGGACGCGGGTTCAAGAAGCAGTCATTTCTTTTCTTCACTGCCGTTAATCCTTAACATAAAACTTACATACAAAATTATTTAATTTTTTTTAAAATAGAGTAGAACTTTATAAAGTAAATTTATAAGAAACCCATTTCGCAAAATACATCAATACTCATTACATTTTAAAAACTACAGGTACATCTAATTTCGATCATCAACTACCAAAATTATAATTTAATAACCATAGAAAAAAAATTGAATTGAATTTTGAAATAGAATAGTGTGTTAGCAAATATAATATATATATATACTTATTTAGGACGAATCATACAGTCTTCTTCGCAATTTGAAAGGAAATATTCACGCTCCACTCTCTAAATATATGCCTGTTATAATTCTACCGTATGAATGAAGCATTATTAAATCCAAAACGATGACGAAACACCGATTCCGTTGAACGGTGTAGTAAAAAAAAGAGGACTAGATATCACGCGAGATGTATATCATCGTTGAATCTCACACGGAAGGTCTGGGGTTGAAGTTTGCGTGAATGTGCCTGAAAACGCTTAGGATAAAATGAATTGCGGATTGCCTGTTCCAAAAACCTGTTCTCACTCAGAAAAATACTTGCAAGGCGATGTCCTTGCGTGCTCCCGAAGGTTTCAGTTCAAACAACAGATATTTCTGTAAAGCAACGAAAAAGATATCTCTGCTTCCAGAACTTCGCCGAATTCATTTGAATTTCTTTGTTCTGATCATGGTATTCTTAAGCTTGGATTCTGAAAACTTTAGTTACACACAATGATTTTGTTCAGACAAATGTTCAACAAGGAAGAGCTTCCTGAAATATTTCCTTCCTTTCCCGACCCGGTCGTCCTTTACGTTGAGCGGAGGGTTCCGTCAAGGTTGAAAGAGGTGGGAAGAGTGGTTTGTGCTATTTTAGTGGTTCCCAAGAGACTTGATTTCGGTGGCCTAACCGCCTACATTGCCACTTCCTTCTTTTCTTCCTGACCTCCTTCACCTAAATAAGAATTTTTAGAACCTCCTCTGTTACAGTCTCTGCTTCTCGGATTCTAATCTTCATCTCAATTAACGAATGCACATCATCCAATCATAATCCACAACCATCTCCCCATTTCCGTTTGTATTCAACTTTATCACTAACGAATTACGCAATGCGCTGATGATATCTTAAAATAAAAAGATAGCCATCGCTTTGAAAGTAGAACTTAATAAGAATTTCATAGCAGTACATCTGAATCGCTTGTGTTATAACGCATTTGGGATTCTGTCAGTACCAGTAGTATCGGTAAAATTGACTGAATAATAATCCTTCGTCAGAAGGGCTTAATTATCATTCACTAAAGTAAACCTTATCCCTTTTAACATAATAATTTACAATTAAAAATGCCGCTTTTACATTAGACAAGAACCGCTCATTTGTATATATTTTAATTGTTTATTTTGTAGATAAATAGAAAACTGTGAATATAAATAACACTTTTCTATGTAAATATTATCAGAGTAATATCGATATCATGAATTTAGTATAAGGTACCCAGTATAATTTCATGAAGCACATATACCAAAAATACTGTTACTATAAATCATGTAAATTAAGTTTAAATTTTAAAAATTAAATTTTTGTGGAATTTGTGATGCTTTATCTTGTAAGCTTTCGTGTGGTTTTTCATGAAATCTTTTGTAAAGACAAACATAGTACATCCGCTAGGTATTTTATGGTAAAGGTTTCAGCGAGTATTTTGAATCTCATCCTAGAAAAAGTGACTTTTTAATAATGATTAAATTTACCGGGTTTCAATCATCTGAAAATCGAAATTAGCGGTGTGAAAAGAATTTACGCCATCTTTGATAAAAGGTTAATATTAGCTCAAATATATAGTTGGAATGAACATGAGTTTACAGTTGAACCTACATTTTGGAAAAGCGAAGTGAATGGATTCCATCAAAATTAATATTTCCACATGCCAGTGACCCCATTGACATTGACCTAAGATCCAAATGAAATTCGCCTACTCAATATCTCCACATGGTCCACCGACCACTTCTGACCCGAATATTTCAGTGTCGCTGGAGCCGTGAGGTAAATTTACGCTCTCGCATTGCATTTCCTTCCCCTCTTCGCCAGGTTTTGTGCTGGATTTTCGATGCTCCTAATAACATTCATTGAGCCCAAAACCGGTATTTCCTTCGCACGAAAATAAACCGTTAGCGAATGTATAAGCGTGTTCGTCGATACTTCCAAAAATTCTTTTGTGAGATGACCTAATAGCGATAATGAAATATTTACCTAAAAAATCCTAGCTTACTTTCTATGCCTTTGTATTGTCAGATGATACACTGCCATGAAATATAATATTGGCTTATTGAGTCTAGCATCATGCAGCATAAAAATCCTATTTATTTAATAAGTAAGAAAATATTTCATCAAACTATGACACTATGTATGGGTATCTCAAAACCGCTCTTCTTTACTTTATTAATATCCTTCTCCAGAGTAGCTAATTTTTTGGGAGAGCATTCCAATTACGGCTGAATAATGATTTTGGTATAGGAATGAAAACATTTTCTGTCATCATCTCGTTAGTCATTGTATGAATGATTTTGACGTGATGACAAACAAACGAATTGTAAACCATTAACTATGGAAGAAGACAAAGACGTGTACTTCTTCATTAATGAGCAACGGTTCCTTTCTGTGGTTTATCTAATAGGTGTTGGCTTAGGCAGTAGAAAAATAACCATCACTTTCATCTAAACAAATATTAGCTCTAGAAATGCTGTAGCACTCACTTTTTATGAGAGACCACATTGAGGTGAGACACTTGATGTGTTTCGTCAGGATCTTCTTGAAGTCGTCATATACTTTATTCTGCCATGACTTGTAAACTTTCTTGTTTTTAACAATTTTAGAATCTTCAATTTTTAAGATCTTAATGCTCTGGCTCATTATTTATTACTCCTCTGTACGAAATTGTTAATACCTCTGTCTTGCTTCTTTTCCAGAATTATGGTCATTTTGCACCTTTTATTATAATCAAAGGTCATTAACAATGTTTTAAAAACGTTTATTTATATTGAGAAAAAGGAATCAAATATTGTCTCCGCAAAACAATTTATGAAATCAATCATAATATTGCGTCGAATACATTCTCGGGATAACAGACAGGTAAGATTTGGCGGTAAGGCCATAAATATAATAAATATATTATATGTATATTATGATATAAATCATAATATTTCCAGATGAATATCTAAGAAAAATGTTGGTAATACTTTTCTAACCTCTAGCAAGAGAATCACAACTCCCATAGTATTAAGATGTTCACGTATGGTAAGACGTTCATTTCTCTGTAATTGTTAATTTCTCAGTGGAACCTGACATAGTGTTTTCATGGCAAAAGTTCTATCTCTTCCCAGACTCAGTGGCACCCTCAAATATTCATTAGACCCAAATAAAACAGAATTCACTCTCAATGTCATGGCATCTGGAAGGGAGATCTTCGTTGATTTTTGACCGGGCGTTGAACTCTCCAACATCTTACGCGAGTATTCAATAGGCCGCCAGCGCTAAGATAGAGCGCATGCGCATCCTTTCTTTATCTCACAAAAAAAGATTCTGGATGAGCGAAGGGCAGAGACGGTAATGAGTCCAGTGCGACGATGGACATCGTTTGGGTCGTATCTGGCCAGATACGTTGAATCGGTTTCATCTACTTTATCATTCGCAACAAATGCACATAAATAGAAGACCAAAGGACCCGTGGAACAGATATATTATCTACAATAACGTAAGATAAGAGTAACGTAACAACGAGAAGCTAAAAGTAGTGAGAATTGAAAAATGTTAGGGGAGACCTGCATCCGATATCGGATTGAATACGGTTAATGGTGATGAAGATATATATAAAATCTTGACTGTAGGGTTACTACGATCAAATTTCTATTAACTTATTTTGGCTCTCTATTTATTTATGAAATAAACCTTCTCTGTACTCGACTATCGATCGAAATTCGGGAACTCAATTACAGTTTCAATGTATTCTCATCGAATATTCGCCACTTCAACGAATAAAAATAAAAATATTAAATGCATAAAATTATATTCCGTATCCAGCCAGAACTTTCAAATTTTTTCTCATTAAAGAGCTTTCAATAAAGTAGAATATACTTGTATTATTGTATAAACTCTTGGCATTGCTAATTTAAAATAAGGCATTAACTAAGGCATCTAAAGGATCCAGAGTTAATCAGCATTACATTCACATAGAAATAGGTATGTGAAGCAAAATTAAATTTAAAAACGAGTTTCTTTTAACCAATTACAATAGTATATGATAGATAAGTGTATATAAAAATGTAAATATCCTTATATATAAAGACGTAAAATAATTAAACACGAATGCTTATATAGTCATAGTGGGTTAATTAAAGGAATATATTTACATTTAAAAATAAAATATGAGCAACATTTGTAAATTCCTTTTGTTCTAAAGAAGAATCTGGGGGATGAGGGGAAAATTCAACCTTGGTACAAATAGCCCGATGGAACTTTTCTAGAGCCGCGAAGGCTCTCTCTTTTTGACAAAAAATTTTATGAGTGACTAAGAAACCTTGCTAGAACTGTAGATTTTATTTTACGATATTTTGGTTCAATGAACTTTAAACTGAGAAAATTACTTTAGGCACTTCCATTTATAGATTAGGTATTCAATAATTTTTCCTGAGAAATTAATGAAATGAGTAACTCAAAGAATAAAGCTGAAAAAGCATATTATACAACTTCAAAAAGTAAAGAGAAATTGCACAATCTTAGAGTCATATGCCTCCTAAAATCTTAGTCTAAAATATTGAATTTCTTATAATTTTAACAATTTAAACTGGTTTTTGAACGGATGCGTAGTGCTATTTTTATCCTTTCCATCCTTAGCGTAGTAATTATTTCAGTCTTAAAATAACAATGTCCGGAAAAATCTAATACCATAAATTGAGATTGACATTATTCACGAGTGATATATGAACTCTTGCGATGAATCCTAAGAGGAAGATTTTTTATAAAAAACGACTAATATTCTAAATATTAAAATTTGATGTGACTTTTATTAGCGATCAGAAAGAAGAAATATGGTCTATAAAAATTCCCTAATCTATGTGAATCCAATTCCGTAATGGCAAGAAAAGAAAGCAATGGCAATTCGTCAAAATTTCAGCCAACGCTCTTATTAGCATTAGATGGGCCTTACATAAAGACTTAAGTTGCCTTACTTTCTCAAAAATCGAATTAGAATCTTATAAATAGAATAATGGCACATATGAATGGCGAAACATTTCGTGAAAGCGTGTGACCGTCAAAGGACTAAGTTTTCGTGGTATGCGCGCAACACAACATGAATTGGAATTAGAAGCAAATTAGTCGCAGAGCACTTTCCTTTTCTCTCACCCTTGCGCATCCTCTTAACCCATATTCTTTTTTTTCAAGAATTAGACGGTTGAATAACTCAGCTCTGAGTGAGCACTTCCGCGTAATCCTTTTCTCTCACTAATCATATGTTAAGAAATGCTGCGACCAAACGATAAATGGGAATCGATGAATAAGTCCGTATATTTTATAGGATCTGCGTCGTTTTCACGTTCTTGCGCAAAGCGAAAGAACTGATTTTCGTCTGTTATCTTTTAAGAAAACTCGAGCCGGTGTTTCAAATTTTCAGCAATTAACTGCCCTCGGATTCGTCGGCAAAAACTTTTCGTTTTCACACCATCTTCTCTAATTTGCTAAAGGTAATGGCGCTACCACTTCAAAATTGACGTGAAGTTATAAAACTAACAGAGCGAAAAAAGTCAAAGCTACTTCAACTTCGTGTTGCCTCAACCCTGATATTTTAAAGAATTATAAAACTACGAAATTTCGAAATGTTAAATTCCCAACGTTTCGGAGCCTTCGAACGAAAAAGCCTAAACTTTCGATAAAGGTTTAGTGAAGGAAAAAATTGGCCCTATTCAGTTTTCCTCTCTAATTTGCTGAGGACAGAATAATCACCAAAATAAAATCGGCGATCCAAACCAAAAGTAGGCCATGGTTACAGGTTCCGAATGACCTGAATATTTTGCTCCAGTCCGTTCGATTCAAACCTCAATTTTCTTGCTCAGAAAACGTTAAATCATAAAGTGCAGGTGACATAATTTTCACTGCATATAAACAATCTTCTGCGGTTACTATTAAATTCCGTCCATCCTCAAATGACCCATCAACGAAGTCGCCTGTCAGCTATTTGAGATACACTTCCGCTCTCAGACTCAGCAGATGGAGGAGTTGGTAAGGCAACGTGAGATAATTCCTGTTTCAGTGGAACGAACGTAAGTGAGAAAAGGTTTACGTGGTCTTTCCGATGCACGAATGTGATGATTTCTCGGAAGATTCTTGGTTCCCATGCTATACACTCGATATTTCACACACGTGTTTACTGAATACTAGAGCACGAGAAGTATATAGAGCAAGTTTATTCTGCGGCTTTTTCTCAGCGTACAAGCCTGTGTGATTCGTAATCTCAAGCTTTTTACAGCTCTTTAAATGATAATTTATTAGTATCGGATATGTTTTTTACTTTATAATATTATAGAAATTTTGTACTATCGCGTAAAACTCGAAATTTTAAAATTTATATGCTTTAAATAAATTAATGACGATCTCCCATTTATATTCTTTATGTTTTCCTCTCATATTGACATGTCAACTGAAAGTTTTATTTTATTTTCGTTAAGATTTATTGAATTTTATTTTTTTAGCTTTTTATCTATGAGCTTAACATTTGCAATGGCATTGTCACCTGACGCATAACGGTTTTAACTAAGCAAATCTTAAGAGAACTATTGACTCGTTTGTAATTGAACTAATTCCATTGGTTTTAGAAATATTTTTAGTGTAAATGCTTATGTTAGCTGCATAAAATCTAATGATTTTATTAATAATCAATATTTTATCACTTCTATATATTAATCAACCCCCATCTGGTGTTCATAAATGTTCTACTTCCAAGATTGCAGCAATAATTATAAGCAGCTGAAATTGTGTTTTTGAAGTTTTTTGGAAATTTCAATAACTTCATAATTATTGAAGAGTTAGTGCTGCTCTTAAAATGATGAATTATAAAAACAGATATAAATATGAGATAAATTATGGGAAAAAAGTTTTCCCGAAATTTCTTTCCCGAAAATAGTTTTTAATGGCCTTTTTATTTCTAAGATCTCTACCATGACTACCAACTTACATTACTATTATTTGTTTAATTAAATTATCTGAATTAAATAAGATATTAAATTCAATGCAAAACTTCACTCAATAAATCAAGAACTCCCAAAACACTTTCTTTGCAGTGTAATTGTACTCAGGTTCGTAAATTTAGAATTTGAAGTGAAGCGCACTTGTTTATTCATTGCTTTACGTTCAATAATCAAACTCGTAACTGTTTACCTGTATGAATGCGTGGATAATATTTTATGCCTTCTAAAAAGGTCAATTGCATTTTAAAGAGCCCAGAGAGGAATGCACGACTCGTCAAACATCTTCCGTGGTAAATGAAAGCCTTGATCATGACATTCACATCCTTCAGAACCCTAATAAAAATGAATAAATTACTTGGTAAGAATAGATGCGTCATCCAAATGAACGATTTCCGAGAAGCATCATCAGTTTTGGCAGTGACATTGCAATTGAAAAGCTTCTTATGAAGGATGCCATGAATTTCATTTCCAATCCCCAAATGATTTTTTCAAAAAAAATTCTCGTGTGGAAAGCAGTTATTTTCATATTGATATTCCTGAAGTATAATTATTGTTTGTTGTGTTTTCACATCATTAGTGATGTTTGCTTTGAATATAAATTAGTTTAATTTAGTTGCATGCCTGATTAATCTATAAGGAGTTTTATGAGTATGTAATGAGCATTAAAAATTTTAATGGTGCAAAAATTTCTGTATCTTAAACATAGCGGACATTTTTTCTTAAGAGAGCAATTTTCCGTGGCAATCCACTTATATTTGACCTCGTAAGCGATCTTAGCATTACTTTTTGGAGGTCTTTGACAGTTATAGCTATTTAGAGCATCTATCCAAATCAAAAACGTACGCTGTTTGGGACGGATCCTTGACTGTCAAAATTACGTAATCAGATAGGAATACGTTTTACGCGTTGTTTTTTAAGATGTTAGCATTATTTTAACCCATTACTACTATTTCACCTTTTTTATTGTATCAAAACCACAATATATAATAATAAACGAAAATGAAGAATAAAATCAGAATTTATATCCAATGAAATTGTTATAGTTAATACTTAAACACCCAAACTTGGTTATTGTTGATGAATTAAAACCTCATCAGTTTTTTTCGAGTTTAAATGGTAGAATTTCAAAATTAAACTTTTTGCAATCGGGTAATAGAATGTATTCGATTCATCATTATACTCTGCAATAAATTTAACGATATATTTTTAATAATGAAGGGAAACGTATCAGACTGGACAAGCTTTGATTTTACACTAATTCACGAATAGAATTTTGATGTTGCGGTATCACTAAAATTCTCAATTATGAGTACCTTTTCAAATAGTCATCCCTTTAGCCGTTGATGATATCTTACGAAATGAAAGCCAAATATCATTGTGTACAAAGTGGCGCTCCAAAGAATTTCTCGGTCCTCTCAATTCCTCTTCAAATGAAGCCACCATCCAGTGCCCTCAAAACAAGTAGATTTTTTCTAAAAGAACAACTTTAATGCGACCTTCCACATTCGTTCTTCCAACGACATCTGCACCCTCCGCAACTATTTCGTACTTACTTTTCCTCTCTCCGCAAATGCCACTCCCCTCTTCCCTGCGAACCATTTCATTCACCTCCTTGTGACCACACCTCAGCGAATGGAGGTCCTTCAATTGCCACCGATCGGTGAATCCGAAGCTTCTGTTGACTCATCATTTAACTGCACATGAGAGAAGTCCTACTGTAAATAGAAGAGACACGATCTTCTAAATAGTTTCGCGGAAGGAATAACTGGACATTTTCAGTCATCGATTTATCGAAGTTGCTCAGATTGAGACGGCAGACGAACGAGCTCTCCTCATCAAGTCAGTTGTTCATTTCACGTGATAAGTTCCTTGCCTGAGGATAGAGTGCACCGCTTTGGGGAAACGGAGGTATGTAGGATAGGACAAAAGAGTGCGCATTAGAAAGTCATTTGACAAATATCAAAATAATAGATCACAGAGAATTTCGATCGATATTAAATAGCAAATTTGAAAGTCGAGTTTGAAATCGTTATATTCTTGGTGTGAGTTTTGATCACAGAGGTTATGCTTATTTTCTTGTATCGCATCCAAAAACGTATGAATTGTTATTGAATATTCATTATAATAAAAAATTTAGAAATTTACAAAATAATGAATTACTTAATGAAGCTTTCTTGTTAAAGAGGAAAGCTACACTTTTTATATTCTGCAGACGAAAACATATTTATCAATAGATATATATTTCATTTCTCGTGGGGTATAAAAATTTTCCAATTTATCATCTCATTATATGTAAAACATTGAAATACTATTTCTTCACGGTAATTTTGAATAGCATATTTCAATGTACATTTTATGTACATTGAAATATGCTATTCATTTCCTGCGTAACGAAAATACTTTATTTCCGATGGCACAATTCGATCTATTTTTTTTAGGAGAATAATTTCCGGATTATCTATAAAACATTACAATATGTCTATAATTACTAATTATATAATGATTCGGTATTCAAACCCCATCTTGGTTACCTTACCATATTGAATTTATTTGATGGAAAAAATTTTATTGCATTTACGAATTAGTTTATCAGCTCTAACCCTCTTAAACTCCAAAAGAGTAAATATTAAAGATTCGAATGTTCAAAATAGTTTCAAGTAAAAAATTAAGAGATGAAGCAAATGTAATGAAAATTTTTTAATTTAATTTTTATGACATTTGATGAATTCCAACAATTCCAATTACCTACGTTAAGTACACATTCATCAAAGATATACTCGTTATTTTTAATTTCAGGGCGGCTATCGAAATAACACATAATCTATAAATAAAATTAAATGGGTTTTCACATACTACAACTAGATTTTCATCAATTATTTTCTGATTATTTATTTTCGCTGAGACATCGTTACCAAAACAAAGATGTACTGTGATGAGTTTTTGAGCATTCGTAAACCATTTTGTAAATATCTCTTAGGATAATTGATACGAAAAATATTTTCATCTCAGTAAACTTATCATCACCATTTCATTTAAATCTTACCTTAAAAATATATTATTAAGATTATTCTGATATATCTATAAAAGATTCTCTAATCCTTTTGAGAATTAAAATTAAGATATTTAACATAATAGAATAAACAGATTGTTTCTAAATTTAATCTTAATACGTTAAGCTTAGTCTCGTTAATTTTGATTACTCTTCCTCAATGAAGATATATTCTTGGAAGAAAGGTAAAATATTCTGCTTCTCGAGAATAGTTTGATCGTAGGTTATGCATTTGTGGCTAAAATTGTAACTGTTTGCAGTTCGTGTTCCAATAAGGAAAATCATCTGATTTATTGAAGTTACGCAACAAAACATTTCTAGGAAACTCCAACACTCTCAAGGTAATAATATAATGGATTGACAAAGGTTCTGAACTTCTGGGAAAAATAATTTCTTCCTACGTTTTTCCCAATGCTAATTCTATTCTTTTCATAAAGGTTAATGTTTATTTGGACTCTTGAATTTCAATAATTCATGGATGCTATTGCAACTTACCTTTCGTTATTTTACGCGTAAATTCCGTCCCATAAAACACAAATGCTCGTGATCTAACTTATCGCTTTCTAGCGATCATTTTCCGAGAGCAACTGACACGAAGTGACCTTTGTCGAACTACTCGCACATAAGTCTCAATGAAAATTAATTAACATTCGTGTTACTTTAACGTTGTGGGACTTCAAGAGGGCGACTTTGTCGGACATAGTTATGGCGTTTTCCTAGGAAATCTGTTTGCAGCCGAATGAGAACCATATTTACTTTACTGATGAAGACTTCGTGTTAAAGATAGTCATCGCTACGTCCCATTGCTAACGTGTCTGAATTACCTTGGAAAGTATTTGAAGATGCACGAGCAGCTAATGCTGTGTAATCAGTCTTCTTCTCATTTGCGTTCAAGGAACAGCAGAAATCCCCATTTGTCATCCATTAATTTTGGCTGCGATCATCATAACTCACGATTACTCGCTCTTAAGCGAATTCAGTGTTCCATTTCAAGAATATGCACATTTTTGATCGCACAGTTTATTTACAAAAATTATCATTTCTAACATTCACTATACCTTTAGCAATGACATATTGAATGATTGCGAATTAATATTTTTTATTACGCATTCTGAAAGAATATCACTACTCTTTCCTGCAAAATTAGCCAATATGTATGATTGAAATCTTTGGTAGGAAATTATTGACGTCGATTTGGCATATTCTGGTCGTAAATTCTCTCATGATATAAAATTTCAGTAATTTGAAGTGGTCTGTTATGTGTGTTTCGGGATTTGAATACTTTATTCGCGCAGGCTGACCTTTTGTTTATATATATATATATAAACGAAATTGAATTCTCTATTATCTTTGAACAATTACCTTGATATTATCCCAAAGAGAAGGAAAAATAACTTTTTCAAACCTCAATAAATCTTGACATTTTTATATTAAAGATAATTTTTATGTTATAGAGTTAAAATTCGTAAAATGAGTGTGTGTATTCGACACTTTGTGTGTGTGAGTGTGTGTGTAAACGACACATGAGTGTGTGTATACGATATTTTCGTACAACTGAAAACGATCCTGTGAATGTGAAAAAGACTTATTATACGAAAAGATGGCAATAATAAAATCCATTTAGCATCAGCAATAAATTCGCATACAATTATTGTACAAACTACGATTGAAGGATTAAGTGTTTCAATTTTTTTAGTGCAGGTGTACTTCAACTAAGGAACTTACTTATTAGATTGTAAGAATTCATTATTTTATGTTAGCTCACCAAATATGAATACTTATGACTACTAAGATTTGAGTTTGTTTTCCGCCTTACCGAATATTAAATTGCTTCGGAGGAAAAAATGGCATGAAGAATCCTCCCCTTCCACCTCAGCTTCTTGTGTTCCACTTTCCCGCTTATTTCGCGGCGATTCTTAAAATATGTTTCCGCTTCATTGAATATAAATACCGGATGCTAAGTCTGCGTTTGAAGAAGAGAAACATTCTGTTTGTCCGCAATAGGTTATCCATCTTCGGGCGGTTCCATTTCTTATTTTTCCATCCTAAAAAGAAGACGTCAGGAGGTAATTTAATTATCGTGAACTTCTATGGAGTTTCCCTCTCTGGAACTCTTCTATTCCGTTTTCTAAAAAAAAAATCGATCCAACGCTGAACTCAGATTATCCGCAGCTGTTTCGCTGCAATTTGACAATGGCTTTTGTTGAAAATCAGATGGATTTTCTGTTATAAAATATATTATTCAAGTTCTTTAACACTGTCAAGAATATTAATCTTGAGACGCTACACGCTAGTTATATTAATAAAGTTCTTATAGGAGTGTGTATTTTCCCTTCAAGGAAATATTTGCAACGCGATTTATTAACCTTGCAATTGAATGATTGTAAGATTAATAAATTACTGTTCATACTGTTCGGTAATAATTACGGTACATACTGTTGTGTGTATTGACATTCCTCAAACTTGAAAGACAAATTACGGTCATACTGGTTGAATAATTTTAGATAAAAGGATTTTAAACGAATGATTCGCATGGCTTTACAGATGATCCAGTGATATACTGAACGTAAACTCAAATATCCCTGGTCTAGGAAATTTGTGCATAGTGTATTCTCTCGGCTATTTACTATGCAAGGGGACGGTGATGTGCGCTTGGATCGCTTCCAAAAGCGTTCGTGTTGACACTCGTGAGCGAAATCTTCATTCTACTATTGCTCTACTCTCTCCCGCGTATTTCGTGAGCGCAAAATGAAAGCGGTGGAATCGAAGGGGTATTTCAGCTCCCTTTATCCCGCGGATATTAATTGGCCAACCGTTTGAACGGTGTTTAACGCTCTCAGGAAAGAAATGAAATTGTGTCAAAGTTCCACTCTCCGATTGTTTGCTCGTCTCATTAGGATGAAAATTCTTTCGGACAGGAGAAATATTTTAGAAATTTATTTACTCAGATTTTAACGAATTCCGGGATGTTATATCCGTTCGGACATTCAGCTAAACAGATGAAACGTTAGTTTGGAGGAGAAAAACAGCCGTTACTTAGTGCTGTGAATATTCGTGTAGTGTCGTATCGAGTTGGATGGAATTAAGGAGTGCTTCTAAATTTCCGGAAGAGGGTCGACGTTCTTCTTATCGTGTCGACGAACTCGATTTTTTGTGTAAATAATCCCAACCTCCATCGACACTCTGTGCGTCATTTATGTATTCTAATTAGTGTTGCGAAAATCATCGATGTAAATCTCGAAATTGTATGCAGCGAATGAAAAACGTTTAATACAATAGTCTTAAAATTTTCGAGAATGTAACTGTCTTTTGCATATACCTCGCGGTAGCTAATAAATATTTCATTATTGCATCATATTCGCATACAAAAGAAATCCGCTAGCTCAGGACAGTTTAAGCGTGAAAATGAAGAGCTCTTATCAGAGAAAAATATATATTTCCTCGAAGTAAAATGTCTCTCTAACGTCATTTGAATTTCAAACTCGCTATGTATCAGTGGAGATTCGAACTTAATATTGCATTCATTTCGTTGGAGTATTTCACGTTACAGTAAGGCAACTACTCTCTCCTGGATCTTCTACAGCAGTGAAATATTTCTCACGTGAAATTTTGAGATTTCCCATATAGGACAGTTCCCCGCCTTTCAAAATTCCTCAAAACAGCATTCTAACTGTATTCTCAGGTTAATTCGCGCGATTTTGCTCGCATATAGGATTTATATTGGTTTACATTTTGGGTGTTTCAGGCATATTAGATTATTCAAAAAAGAATTCACATAACATCAAAAATCCGAGCCATTGCGAAAAGAAGGATGATATTAAGCTTTGCGTGAGGAAAAATACCGTAATAGTTATATTTAGATGACGTTAGAAGTTGCAAAAATAAAAAAATCCTTGATTTCCAAAAGCTTCTAAAAATCAACAGAATAAAAACCATTATGAATATTACTTCCTGGATCATTCGCTACTTATCCATAACATTACTCATGCCAGGCTAACAACTTTTTTATTGCGTTCTCATTCCCTCATTCTGCTTAGCGAACAATTTCCTTGTCTTTCTTCTGCGAAAGTTAACGACCAAACCCATCAAATGATAGCATTGTGTCTACGAGTATCATTACCATTTGGGCAATGCACACAATATCGCCTCTTGAACATTGTCTTAATCGCATTAGAGACGGGAGGGATATCGAAGCCCTTCAGTTGACCAGCGCAAGCAGACGTGACCGAATGCCCAGGACATCCAAATGCTAGAAAGTCAATGGCAAAGGCGTCCCAAATCTATGTCGCGCTACACACACCATATTGACCAATCTGGAAAAGGTATGTCGTATTCGTCGGGTATCCTATATAGTAAGGGATATGATGAAGATGGGGCATTAGCCTAAATGCCGCCGTTACGTAAAGAGGCGAGTGTCTCTTGGCAGACGCGCGCTTAGGTGAAATCACGCAACTGTTATATGCTCACTCTCTAGCGTTATGTGGTTCGCGTTGTCACGAGGTGCCTTTAGTGTCGTGGGCGGAAAGCGTAATAATGGTGCACTTCCTCTGAAGCACGAAAGCGTGAGGAAAAAGTTTGCTCAGAGCTAACACAAGATAACTTCGTATTTTTAGGAAATATTCGGATTTAGGTCGAGCTTAGATTTCGCACCTTCGTTTCTAGGACACTGGCAATGGAACACCGACATCCGATGCTTATTCTCCATTTCGATTAAATGTAGAATATTTTAGTAGGTTATAATATTCTACGAAGAAATGATTTCAAAGAAAAAAACGACGAAATCTTTTGCACGCAATATAGAATGAATAGATAAGAAGGTCTTGTATCAAGGTTTTGATCATTTCATCATTAATTATGAGTAATTATTTATTTAATTGCATAACACGCTTTCTCATCTTATAGCAGAGCAAATGTTTTGGTGCCGCATTTCAATGACAGACGAAAGCCTCGTAAGTAAATGCAATTAATCATCCTTTATAGTTGGATCATAACCCATTAAAATCGCCAAGGTTGGTCTTTTTCCCGAAGGTGAACATCAGAGCTTAAAGCCTTAAATCTTTCAGCCAAAAATAATTGTCATGCAAAAAATCATTTAAGTTCATATTTCCCTTTTCCTCCGCATAAATTGGTGTAACTGAAACGATAATTCTATCGCAACACCTGTATGAAGATGTATAAATATCGGTATCGGACACTTCCGAAGTGATGGTTCAGTCGTCGTCATGGGCTTCTGCTCTTCCTGAACCTCTCTTCGCTGTTTACTTTTTACGGGAACATTGAAGTCCGTGCGCGACGAAGAAGTAAACACTGCTGTTAGCGTTTGAGTGGCCCATTGACCAATATGAAAGACGTCGATATGCAAGCTGGTGTGAAGGAGCCAAAATCTGACGGTCCTTTTGAGAAACTAAGTGAATATAAACATATCGATAAAAATTACAACACTATTTTACTGCGTATTTATTATATCGGTGAAAAAGGACTTTCAGATTCATTCTTGCACGGCTCATCTTTCAAGTAAGACATTCAGATATGGCATATTTAAACCATGAATAGTTTCATTGTAGTTCTACAGAATTTATCTCCTCCATTTTCACATTTTTTATTATCTGTCATTGAAGTAAGTTTTACAATTTTTTACTCAGAATGTTTTCATAAAATGAATTGAGACAAGTCTCAAGCCAAATTCATTGTAATTCAGTTGACATTCAAAAAACAAAGTGCGCTCAATTCTTTTTATAGTTATGAGGCTTTTAAGTATGTGAAGCTCACAGCATGTTTTCGTTAGCGGTACAAGACAATCAAGGACGCGATTTTTCAAAGTGGGTGTTCGGTTATTTTACGATCAGCTGTACAATTTCATGGTCATTAAATAGAAACGTATGGACGTGAGAGAATCATACGGAAGGTAGAGGAATCAAAAGAAGATAGGTAATGAATAGGAAGCATCTGCTTAAAAGGAGAATTGCAAAAATGTGAGGAAAGTCACTTGTTGATCGATAATAATCCTAAGCACGGCTCAACCTGAAACTCTCACCAATAAAGAGTATTAACATTTATAAATATTTTCATTATATTGGAGTTGATGTGGATCAACTGCATCATAATATATTTGATTACTCAACTCTTCCCTCACATATTAGAATCGTAATTTTCAATTGTTGCTTGTTCATTATTTCATTCTAATTCACCTCCCATAGTAATTGATGGTGAAAAATTCATGAACTTCATCTTGAGCCTCTCATGAGTCGATTTCTGTGATGAATGAGCAACCTTTTCAACACCAATCATCTCAGCATAGCATGCATTGGTGCTTTCATGAATATTCTTCCTTTATTATACCTGCTCTCATTCAGTTAAGCATGCTTTATGAAGTTCTTCAGCTGAAATATTTGGACAATCACAGCTGTCAACAAAGAAGAATTGAGCCGGAAAAATGAACTGAATATAAAGTGCTTACATTTATAAACGACTTCGATATATAAGCACTTTTTGGACAAGGGATACATTTGAAAAGAAGAGCGTAATACAAATAAATGTTGAAACGCGTCTATTGTCGAATAGTGGATGAATTTTCTTGAATCGCTCAAATCCTTAACGGTACAGTTGCTATTTATGCTTCCGTAACAGTCAATTAAATTACCAAAATCATCAGCTCTGTTGCAACCAGCAGAATATTCGCTTGATAAGATAAAATTTAGGAAATGAATGCAGCAGAGGCGATGATATCTCCGAATATGCTCCTAACTGAATTTGCGGTCTGTTAATTCGTTTGTCTCAAGGTCGTGATCCGAAGAAATTTGAACGGCGTAAAATGAATTTGCATGATCGGTGACCGGAAAAAAACTGCGTAATTCCGCAATGAAAACTGATGTAAGAGCTAATTAAAACAAATCCTCTTGCCAAGTAAATTCGAATTGATGCACACAGATAATTTTCTTTTCAAATGATATAAAGAACTGCACATAACGAGTTTTACGATCTTCTTCGTGTGTGGCTGTAATTCTATCGTCTTCCTGTTTATTTCTAACGCATTTGCAGCATACGTATCTTCACGATTTGTAGTCATATACTCCTGTCTGTATTCTTCGTAATTGTGTAATTATGATTCTTGAGAAAAAGTGCACTTAACAAGGAGTAATGCTGAGTGTATTCAACCACTTCTCTCCTATTGAGAATTTTTTGCGCAATCTTAAATAAAGAAAGATATAATAAATAAAATAAAGTCCTTTATTTGAAAATGGTCTTTTTCATTTACTTCAATTGTTATTTTGATGGATTTAAATAAAATATCAAAAAGATATAGTTTCTGAATATAATAATGCATTGAAATCTAATACTGATTTCCGACGGCAACATTAATAACCATTTGCGATTTATTAATAATAATGAATTTCTTCGTCTAAAATATTCACAGGAAATAAAAATAACTGGTAGATATGTAATATATAAATAAATAATATGTATACTAAAATGCCAACGTTGAATATAATAAAATATATTTTCAATAGTCTTTCGTCATATTATATTAGGCGTCTGTGAAATCACCTAAAATAATTATGACCCGAGAAAATTGCTCCAAAAGTTTTCAATAGATGCTAAAGAAAGTAAAAGGCCTTTTCTATATTTGAGAAAACTTTACCAGAAACAATGAATTCTATAGAGCCACTTTTTTTGTCCCTTCAAAATCAGTTTGAAACTTATCATGTTAAATATTTCACAAAACCATTCATTCCCCGTTATTCCACCATTAAATTAACTAATTACCATAGTTAATTTATTAATTGATTTGGATCGCGTATCTGTTCTTCATATAAAAGAGTAAGACTTTTACAAAGTTTCACTTACGCAGTCCAACAACTGAAGAGAAAAACAAATTATTTTACTTCTTTATTCAGACGCACAATAGAAAGTCTATATTTGCATGCGTGGGCTCTTAGAGCACTTTTTTGAAAATAGATACAAGGTGAGTAGGATTTCAAGCGTATACTTTGCTAACCTAATATCATGAAATTGTGAAAGTATCTTTGGTAAAATTATTATAAATCCTTCATTATCATTAATTTCATATTGATACTTAAACCTCATTCTTTCACTCCAAAAAATGCCGTTGAAAAATACATAAAAGCAAAGCAAGAATGGATCTGGAACTCAAGAAAGAAGAATAAAAAGTAACTCTTTAGCAATCGAATGAAGTGTATTTAGTGATAATATCCATTGTTTTCTCTATTGCGCAATTTTAGCCCTTATCTCAAAACTATTCATAAATTATTGTGTATGTATTATATAAATATATAGTAATGGGTACCAAACAATTGTATGAAACGTTCCCTGTTTGTTATTATAGGTTTATTTTTTAAATAATTCATTATAATACCTCTTGATTTACCTTTAAAATTGATCTTATAATACCAGAATTATATGATAATTTTATTTTATTTATCCTTCCCTTGAATTGATAGAAAGAAATAATTATGTCTCCAAGATGTCAAATCAAAATCATTCCGTAGACTTAAATTTCAGAGTTGAATGAGTCATCTATTACATGAGGTGAAAGGATTTACTTAACTACTATTGAGGTCGCGAGATCGAATCCCTCCAAGGGCATTCATGTTTGTATTATATTTTCACATTCTGTATTTCATAACCGTAATCCAACTGCTCCAAATTAAAGTAGATGACACACGTGATCTAAATTACCTGAATAGTCACATGAACGAATATTACCGGTGTGAATAAACCGGGGCATATTTTTATAGTTTTATTTATTTTAATTACTATATTTTTCGTATAATTTTAGTGCTGTCTAACATGAATTTGAACAATTTAAATCTTGTATTCTAATGGTACTTATAATGTATCTTTCCTATAATCTCTATCGGGAAAGATCGTATGGAATATATTGTACCGATTTTAGCAATAGTTTCCCTAGAGTTTCTGAAATGGATACTCTGAGATCTTTAAGAAAAGCTGAACGTACATGCGGGCAATCAATTCTAAAGGAAATACCAACGTGAAAGAGATGTTCTTCAAATCGTTCATTTCATACATCATCTCTTATAATATACATGGCATATTTTCCATTTATTATAATTATATCTATCACTCGTATGGAATATCAATCTTTGTCGAATCACTAAGCCAAAAAGTTTCGGAGAAAAAATTCCGTGTTCGAATTATCACCCATTGACGAAATTTATGCGTCCTTCCTTGATGTAGAGGTTAGCTTTTGATGCCCTTGGATATCGCGATTCCCTTCCCGGAGTCCATCTCGCCGACCCTAAGAAACCTTTGACATCCCCTGACCAAACTTCCTTCCCCAAAATTTTTCCTCCCCTACATGGCACCCTCCCTTCCAACTCTCCCTCCAAGCATCCTATATCTGCCCTACCACAACGGCTTTTCCAACTGTTTTCGCTTTCACATTTCAACTCACTCCTATATCGGGAGTTTGCCAACCGCACCTCATTGTGCCCAGAGGATTGGAAGTGTGTGCAACTGGACTCCCGCATCCTCACTTTTTTTAAGACCTCCGAACTCGTGCAGCGAACCATTTCGCCGAGGCTCCGGAAGGACACCGCAGAGGAGTGGACGCCGGGGGACCACAGCATCGGTAGGGAATCTCTTGAGACGGGGACTGTTTCAGAAAGTAGATCACCGAACGTGAAAAAATCTCATCGTTATTTTTGGTGGAATTTACTTTGATTCGGAAAATAGTCCCGAATAATCGAGCACTAGTGATGTGGGATTCTGTTAGTGTTGGAATGGTAAAGGAGACGGGACTAAAAGGGATAGCGACTCTCCAACGGGATGAGTAATTTATCACAGCTGAAGAGCTCTAAAGAAATTAAGACTATGAGTCAGTCTCAGTTCTTTTTTAAATGATACGAATTCCTCATTCTCAAGTACGCAATTATAGAATACGTTTTCTCAGAGGCTATTATAGGAATCGGAATTTTTTAGAATCTATGTACGGTAAATCTCCATAAAAGTGAATCTTTGGTGAAAATTTGTTGAATTATTAGATCGAGGGTTTTTTATAAGTTAAGAGAAATTGAGAGAAAATTGAAATTTTCGGATAGCGGATTGACATTCGATCTTCTTTAGCGTATCTTCAATTCATACGAATAATTTGCAGCACTCTGTCCTGTCCATAAACAATATTTATCGACATTGACGATTCGTCCATTAAATACTGAAGAAATGTAATAATTTTAGAATACTTAAAATGTAGAAATCCAGTCCATTCCAGTGGGAAATTATTTCTTATTCCTTGAGATTTTTCCAAAAAATAAATATCTCAAAAATATCTGCAAAAATTAGTATGGATTTAAGTTTTAGACAAACTGTAACTTATAAAATAACAATTGGGTACAAATTAAACGAGATGCGTATGATTCACCTTTCATTAAATTAGGCGATTCAATTAACAAAAATCTGATAAAGAGGGATTTCTTACTTCCTGAAACAGAAAATAATACGATAAGAGCTTACTAGGGACATTAATATCACATGGAAATTTATTTTCTATTTTAAAGTTTACGATTTTTGTCATGGCCTTTTCATTAGTTCAAACGCGATTAAATCCTATTATTTTCCTTTGAAGGCGACAATCCATCGAAGCAGAATGACATCAATGCTCTCATTAGAGAGAAATGAATTCAAATACTGAACGAGGTCACCACATAGTTCGTCTCATATTCCGTTACTTACGTTTTCTGATGTGCACTTTGATTCTGAATCTCGCATTTATGCAACTAAAAATTTCAAGAAAGAGATTGTTTATTCATTAACGATAACCTTATTTATATAAATCCGCTATACTTAATATACTCTTTCAGTCCCTGGATTTTTCAGTTTCAGATTCAGGGCAATGTGTTTCAACGGTAATTAAAATAAAAGGAACATTTGACTGGGGAATCAAGTCATCACGATGAGCAAATTATCGAAATACGTTGCCATCCAAAATACATACAGAAACTCAGGACCTGAACACTGCGTCCGATTCGTAATTCATTTCAATCCGATGTTTCTCATGTCCTTGTGCTTAAAGTCAAGAAGAATTACCAAATCTTAAGTCTTCGGTGGAACTAACACAACCGGTTTCTCGAAGATTAATCATTTAAGGCATTTCTTCAAATATTAGAAGGATATTTCCCAGATTATTAATCTTCTTTTTAACCTCGTTATGTATCCCATTATTATGATAGCAAACATAAAAAGAAAACAAAACTACCCCAAATCAGTCACCATTGAAATGGAAGAAGTATAATTACGATATAGACAATTATAAACCAGTTGAAAATTAAAATTTTAAGCCTAATTTGAAAGTATAAAATTTACCTGGATTTCGTAGTGAATTCGAAATATTCACCATCCGGAACGAGTTCAGAACTAACGCCGTTTTAGTTGTTTGCCAATCTTTTCCGATCATCACTTTCTCTTCTCTTATCTAACTTCTAATCCAAGTAATCGGGCTACGACGTAATTATGCTCTTCCGATCGCCTTTTTTATTGTATTTGTGTCACTATTCTTTAGATAACTCTGCATTACCTAATCCGTAGTGTTTCGCAAGTATATGTTCGTCGAATTTGTGACCGCTCGAAAGCAGAGTCTCGGATTGACCTATTGACTCGGACCTTTCGTTGCGATTGATCGTGAGAGAAGAATAAACATTGTCTGCATTCTTTCCGTTGGAATACACTGCAATAATGATTATCTATCATTGCATGAACTGTTCCGTTTGTTTGTTGAAAGCATGTGTTTCACTACGATTATTGTGAACATATTTATTCCGAATCTATAAATAAAAACAAAACACATTTTTGATAGGCAACCTATCTTTTTTTCTGAAAAATCGCGAAAGCATTAGAGAACGATAATCTGACTCTCAAAGAAACATGAGAGGAAAATGAATATGTTAAGAAAGAGTATGTGGAAGGAAACTTTTTGATTTGTCCAGTAAAAAGTTTTCACTCCGAATTCTCTATTATCGGACACAAAATATCGAATCTACAAAAGAACAAGCTATTAGTAACCGCCGTTTTCAGTTTTTGAACTAGAGGTTATCCTCCGAGTCTTCGGTAGCATTCTTTCGATTCAAGCAATAGGGAGTGATGTTGCGTGATCGCCCTCTCGAGAATAATTCGAAATGGTAAATATTCCTTCCGCAACTGGTCTCCAAGAAGTGAAAATTCATCTCTCGATCATAATCCTCTTATCGCTCCCAATTTCGAACGCAATAATGGTCGAGGCCGGATGAAAAATAAACATCGGCTTGCGCAAAACTCAAGCAGACCATGACATTAACATAATTTCACATGAAACGCGGTTTTCGGCCACGACAACTGCCCGAAGAATTCTTCGAGAGCACGGCTGTGGAAAACCCGCTCAGAAGACAGCGTGCTTTTCTATCATAATAAACATTATTTTCTTCACTTTCTATGGATTTTCCTAGAGAATGCGTTTTTTGTATCGGCTTCGCGAACAAGGAAATTACCTCTCATTAGGAATTTGTGCTGAATCATAGTAAGTCTAAATAGAGGGGCGAGACAGGCCCACGGTTGAATGGGAGCGGTTGAATGGGGCTGAGAGATGGCCATGGAGGAGAGGGATGAATCCCGGATGCGAAGCATACATCCTACGCACGCTGAGAAGGTCGAGAAAAAGGCTAAGGGACGTTCACTCGCAAAAGGGGAAAAAAGTAGCATCCGAGAACAGGTATTATTTCTCGTGTGAAATCCCTTTGGAAAGACGATCGTGGCGCACCTCAAAGCCCTTTCGTCTCCATGGTCTCTCTTTTTTGTATCCCTTTCGCGGATCACTGAAACTGCCTTCGCCAATGAATTGAGCGTAATTGATCAACTCCTCCAAAAATAGCATAATTTATATACCGGCAACCTAAAATGAATAACCTTTTCCCTTCAATTATTTATTATGTATTTTAGTAAAATCCAAGATTTTGATTACTCTGAATCGTTTGATTTCCCACGCAAATTTAGACTTAAGTGCTTATCGCTGTGAAGAGAAATCGTTTCCTCTTTTGTATCTTCTTCATTATGAATCTTCAATATTTAAAAAAGAATTTTTTGGAAATATTCTGATTGTATATATAAATATTAATTTTGGCCTTCGAAGTGATTCCAATGTCATAGCATCATTTAATTTGACATTTATGATGTGGTTCTTATTTCTGTGCCGCCTCGGGATATAGGAAATAGTAGATTCTTGACGAGGTTTAATCGTGACAACGGCCCCGAATTCTTTACTTCCGAAAAGTAAGGAGCGGCTCGCAAACTTCCTCGTTCAGGCGCGACCTTGCGTCAGATGCTGAAGTAAGGTCACACAGAGTTTTCGTCGTCTCAGGCTGTTCAACTTATATCCAAAGAAGCGATTGTGAACGTGATTGCAGCGGATGAACGATACCTTTCTAATCTCTTCCGCAGATTTCTTTACGACGCCAAGTGATTCAGTTGAAGAATGTAATCAATGTCGTTTCTGCCTTTCGCAAAAGCAGAAAATCTTATACAGGCTCTTACTCATTTCATTTCCCTTGAAAAACTTTCATTGCAGATATGTTTTCAGTTCATCGACATAGAATTCTGGTTTATAATGTAGTATTCCACCGAGATAAACTGATTTTTGTAGATCTATTACTATACCATAACATTAGGACCTTAAGTTTCACAAAGGAACTTAAGTAGTATATTACAACTATAAGTGCAGTTACATTAAATTTCGAAATGAAGCTATTTTGTAATCGATTAATCTTTCTCCGCCAAGGGGAGTTTATGATTGTCATTTTATGAATGCTGAATATTCAAGAAAATAATCTGATATCAGTACTGATCTTAAAGCTTAAATATTCTTACCCTAAACTTAAGAGACTACTCAAAATCTGTCGATGTCTACAAAAGTAACAGAAACCATTTTAATTGGATTTTTCCAGTTTTCATTAAAGTATAAGATCAGTTACAGCTCTTGTTATTCACGTAACAACTCATACTTTTGTATAAATTTAAAGTTTGAAAAATATTAAACCAACATGACAGGACTAAAAGGAAGAAATATTTAAGCTTCACTTAATTCCATTAGAAATTTCAACATTTAAAATCTTCTTCCAATGTCTACTTCAGGCTGAAAACAAGTATATTTTTAATTGAGCTTTCGAAATTATATTTCCATGGAAAAAGCTTCACGAATTTCAATTTATAATTGTGCTATCTTCGACATGTTTATTTAAAAACAAAAGTAAAAGTGAGGCAATGATATTCGAAGACTAGCTTTTAGTTTTAACATTCCGAAACCTATCTTATGCAATAATTAAAGTGAAATCTTTTTAGATGGATATCTCCGAAAAATTAACAATCCGTATAGTCCAAAATATTACACTCCACTGTTGCGAAGATATATCCGAGATGTTTACATGCCTACGAAGGTCATATCAACTCTCTACCCGTCACTGCAACGTTACGCAAACCGATCAAACTGGTATAACTCCCTTAGTTGCGTCTTTCTCGACAAACGCACGCTCGATTTAACGGCACAATCTATACATTCACTTCCCCATTCTTTCTATTTCCTAGTCAAACTATCAATATCGTCACTTTTGCCCTCTCGATTTCCGCATAAGGATGTTTTTATGTTTTCATTCTATAGTTGGCTGAGACGCCTCAGTCTTATACTAAATCGACGCTTCTTTAAAGCCTCAGAAGAAAAGGAGAGTGAGGCCGAGGAGAACAAAGGACGCACATGGACACAAATTAGGTCCCTCACGACTCAGACATTGGAACTTTCAATGGGCTATCATGGTGACTGTAATCACGGATTTTCAGTCTGCGACAAATTTAGACGGCATTAATGAATTCCAATACATAAAGTGCCATTTGAATGATATATCAGCCATAAAATTTTAATAAATTAACGATATTATAATCATAAATTTTACCACGCATGACTACTAATACTGAATACTTTTACAGTGAAACTGAATTTTCTTAGTAGAACATACATTGCAATTAAAAAATGCTCTTTAATTCTTCATTCATTATATCACCATAGCATCCTATACTGCAGTACACAAATACTATAATTTCAGTTCTTAAATCTCAACAAATAAATTGCAATCGCCTATGCATTTCCGCATTATTTTTTATATAACGAGAAATTATTCTAATATCTTGTGTTTAACTTTACACGAAATATGTGGAAAGGGATAAGAGAAATCCCTCTTTGCATTCAAATAAGTAGCTAGCGGCGAAAAAAGTTCCTACCCAAGTGGCAATTAAATGTTATTTGCCAAAGAAAACGATCAAATGTGAAAGCGCCGTATAGCCCACGAATAACTATTTGCTTCCCTGAACACATGTATCTTTACTATTAATATACTCGTGAGAAATAAATAAAGCGGTGTTTGCATTCCTCCGAATTTCACCCCAAATTCGAAAGCTCCTCGGAGCCTTGTTGCATGTGCTTTTCCTTTGAATTCTACAGAACGGTATTCTTCTCGCATTGATTATTTATTTCTGTAAATGCTAACTTTCTACCGACCCACTTGATGTTCCATCGACGCTATACGGTGGTCAAATGTAACCGAGTTGCAGTTATCTATCAAAGTCAGCCAACGAGTGGCTACCGGCCATCGCAACAGTTAACTTTCTAACTATTCGCTAGCAAGCCTAGGTGTCTCTATAATGTCCAAGTTTGGTCTGCGGATTCGTTACAAAACCCATCATTTTGCAAGTTGACATTTGCATTGCGCTCTGCAGCATCGATGTTACGCACGTACTCTGCATCAAAGATCAATATTCAATGCGAGTGAAGTCATCAGTTAACTACTCTACAAAGGAATCGCTTCAATTCCGCGCACATTTTCTCTTTGATATTCGGAGATTGGATTTGCTGGAATCCTCATGCAGAACGCATTTCTAGATAGATCGAAAGACAAACGGAAGCTTTAATGTGATCGCTGTACATGAGTTATGATGTTATCATTGAGAAAATGAGCAGTTTTATTCCATGAGTCCATAAGCATAGTCATCTTCATTATACGTTAACTAGAAACGCGCTCTAAAATTTGCCTTTTCCGTGAGGAGTAATTGGCATTCTAAAGATGAAGAAGATATAAACAGCTTACAAATAGCTCATATGAAAGAGCAAGTATAAATACCTCAGGAGTGAGATAGTTAATGGAGCAAAAAGTACAGCGTGCTACTTTCCAAAACCGAATGAATATACGAGAAATCTATGCCGAAGTTCGCGACTAAAATTACATTTTGAGACAGCTGTCGTCTCTCTCGCATTCTCCATGCGTACTATTTAACAGTCATACATAATTTAGTTTAACATTCTCAATTACATATTCCATTCCAAGCATGGATTTGATTCTCGCGTTAAAGACTCTTAACACAAGTTTCTTCCGCAAAAACGAAAGGATTCAACTGATAATGTAGTCAGTTTTGTATGAAAGATTGCTGGCGACACATAAAATACAATGATAACGTGAAAGCTTGTAATTGGTACAAGTGCTTATGTAAAGACTAAGAGATCGTATTAAAAGGAAGGAATATTTAAAGAATAATAATGACCAAAAGAATTGCAATCCCCATAGAGTTAGAGTTATAGAGCATAGAGTTGTTACATAAAACAAGATCAAGATTCAAGCAGGCAAATTGCATAATTATTACTGTGGAAATAAATGCTAAATATAGATACTGATCAAAATACTAAAAAGTCATTAGCCATTTTAGTTCATAATAATTTTCAGAAGCAAAATTGATAAAAAAAACTATTTGAAACTCAACAGCTTTTTAGATTTAATTGAAAGTACCTCTTTCATTATTTTATGTACTATAGTTGACCAAATTCTAGAAAATATTTTTTATAGGATTCTTTTATTATTGTCATTGGATGGAAAAATTATTTTCGATCATCTTCCAACTCATATTTGAATAAATAGGTAATAACTTTTTTGATTGATTTCCGTATGTATGATACATCTTAACTCTCTATTCATTCGTTTGTTTCGCTTTAAGAACTACTTAAAACTTTATATGTCATATTTATGTTAAAGTTTTATACTAATTTGAATTGTGTTATAATATCTTGTTTATGATTTTTATTTAAATATATTGAAGGCTATTTAAAGACACTATTTTAAGTAAAAAAGAAAACTTATATAATTCATCGTTGAATTAACGATGATTTCTTCAACAAATATTTGGTACTGTTAGTCTCGTTACCGCTACGCAGTCTCTTTCAGATTGGTAGCTAAGAGACGACTGTGATGCAATTTTGATTTCTTCTTGCCACCCACGAATCCAACAGGTAACAAATCATCTAAACAAATAAGCAAATAAACCTTTTTAAGAGGAATTCACAACAGTAGCACAGCTTTCTAAAGTGCAAAGGCCTTCCTTTCGCTCTCCATATTAATAGCACTATCAACGAATTTCCCTAAGCAACGCCTGGAGACGCGACTAACTATGACTGAAACGATGATTTTCCACTTGGCTGCAGAGAGATCATATTCCACTGAAGAAGGAGGCTTAACGATACTAATCTGTTTCAAAGAAGTATCCCACATAACAATTCATCATAGAAAAAGGATTGGCTTTTAAGAAACAAGACTCGAATTGCAACTCCTATGACATTCAAAATTATAATAATAATAATAATCTGCCTTTATTGAATCAGGGCGAAATTTAGTCTATATAGACCACTCTTACATTTAACCCCTACGGACGAACACAAATACATCCCATCCCAGATCAGAAATTTCTCCGATCCACCAGGACTCGAACCTGGGACCTCGAGACTTAGAGCACTAGCGCTTTTTTACGATGTGAAACATATTGATCGATAATATGTACAGATTATAAAACGTTTTTCTTGAGTTAAACACTATCATTACTCATCGTTTTCATTCATTTATTTATCAACATTCGAATTATGCAAGTTTCCTTTTACGTATCTTCATGAATTTAATTTAGAGTAGCATTTGAAGGTAAGATTGAGAAAACTTCGCAATTAAATTCAAATCCATACCATCCAACGTGTCTATAGTTTTCAACGTTAGAATGCGAAAATGATATCCCATGAGAAGGCACCTCGCAGTTTCAAATCATGGCCAGCAAGACACCTGTGATCTCTTCCTTGACTCTAATTAACGCCTCAAGGCACAAAAGACCATGAGTGTTACTCTCGATTCATCGAAAAAGGTGCTGCTGAAGAAGCGGATGCCAAAATGAGGGGAATTGGGGAAGGAAAAATCGGAAGAAGGTCGGAAAGTATATCCGACCTTCTGCTGTTTTGATTCTTCGGAACAACGCATTAAGAAGTAAAATTTGAAGCTTGGGAACGACAAACTTTCCGGAAAAACAAAGTATTAGCCAACTGCTTTCGAGAAGGTCACAAGAAGGGCAGAGTTTCCCTTTTAAAAAAAGCGATTAAACTGAAGGATTAAAAACAATTGAGAACATATATATTCTTTGGAATAGTATAGCATTCCAACCTAGAATTGAATCGATCAGTTACATTCAATAAAAACCCAAGAATATCAGTCATTAGATATGCTTGAATGAAGACGCAAAGGGTTTAATTTATATTCGTAGTATTCGTAAATACCCACTTTTTGCTCCGTATTACTCAGCAAAATTTTTCCTTATTGTTTTTTCCTTTAAGAAAAGAAATAATTGTATCGATCGGTGTATTCCATACTTTTCAAATTACTGATATGCGAATTGTAAATCATTCAATTAACAATAAAGCCGTGAGATTCAAAGATTAGGACATAAGAAAGAATAGAAAGGAACGTGTTCACCAACGATGTTTTCTACTCTTTAGGATATTTAGCGACAATTCTACTAATGATAATGATATTTTTGAAGAAATTATCACGAACTGAAGAAAGCGACGTCTGAAGACAACAGATAAACTTGTCTGAAGTTATTGATTTTAGTTCAAGATGCAACATTCTCCTTCAAATGTACTCTTATGGGATAAGAAAAAAACATTACTAGAAATAAATCATGATCATCGTATTATAAATCACTAGGTAAATCATTTGTATTTACTATAGAAAATACTTGAACGCTAGAATGTCTGATTTCTTACTTTTTAGCCGATAACCTTATGATCTAAGTGTAACTTTAATATAAAAATATACAGAGGGAACCTGGGTTCGAGTCCCAAGTAAGTCCTTATTTTTACTTACATTTAACTCTGAAAAAAGTGCATGATATCTCGTGCGAGGTGAAATACCTATTCTTCCCTTATATTAATGAAAATACCGTTATCATCTCATGATGAATTGAATTATATAATTAACCATCGATAGTCTGTCAGTGTATAGTTCTACCAATATAAATTTCTTTGGAGACAAAAAATTCTTAAATAATTAATCATTAATTTTGGAAATGCTTACATCAAAGTTAAAGAATAAAAGAAATGGAACAAGGAGTAATATCAGACAAACAATAAAGTAAAAGTTCATGTTGATGAAATTCCAAGAGCTTATGGGTGAGACTTTAAATATTCGATAAATTTCATAAGGCACTCAATAGCTTTATCCTCAAATTTTTACATCATCATTGTGAATGATGTAAGATCACAACAAAAATTCAGATAGTCTTTGATGATTCTTTACACTTCTTAAACTTTGATACTATTAAGTAATCAGAATAAATCGAAGTATATTATGTTGTAATAGCTAAGGAGGCTTATTTCGAAAACGTCGACGTCAATGTAGCTGAATTAGAGGAAAGGGATGTGCTTCGTCATTTATTAATAGAAAGAATACGCCCGTTCGAACTTCTTTCTTTCTAATAAAAAGACAGCGTTATAATGCGAAGAGCTTTCATGCAAATTGCTAAGAAGTTTCTGGAGCTTTGTTTGCGTTTGAAACATTATTGCGTTTCAATAATGATATATGATTTCCGAGTAACTGACGCGAAGTTATCATAAGAAAATATAAATTTGATTTTTTTTCAGTAACTTTAATTTTTAACACCAAACAATTGCTTCATGTTATCTAGGCTCTGTTAGGCAATATTTACCGTAAGAATATTTGTCGGAACTTTTGTTAAAGTTTATATTACAATTCTAAGTAAATTTAAATCATTATTGTTTTAAATATTAATTAAATGTATTAAAATTAGGGTTCTCGTTCATCTTTCTTCGGACTTTTTCGTGATGCAAATGAAATTACTATCAAAAAAACTCGGTAGAAATGACGTCTCATAAAATTGAGAAACTTAGTGTGAATTGCTATAAATTAAGCAATACTCTCTTTTTTATTTTAATAAAAAATATGAATTTTTTATCAATATTGGGCACTTAAGAAGAAACTTGAAAACATGCTGCGTACATTTCTGCTTCCTAACATAGAAAAGAAATCCTACCGTAGCTCTATCGTCAAATGTGTCATTCGTATGTATTGCGAGAACAACAATAATGTTCCGGCAGCTAAATGAAAAACTTCTAATAAAATAATAACAAAATTAAAAGGTTGATACATAAAAAGACTGGCTGTTCGTTTTCTAAGATGAAGATATTTAAACTGTTTAATAAATTTATTAATCTATGTCAAGTTTATGAAATAACTTATACAAGAATTGATTTTATAATGAGAAACACTTTTACAATATTATGCCTTTCCCAAAAAAACTATCATTTATTAATATTTTTACAATTTTAAATTATTCTCCTAATTGCTAAGAATAATTATATTATATATCTATGATTCATCTGCGTGAAAATTCTATAAGATAAGAAAATATATCTTTTCATTATAAGTAAATTAAATGTGCAATTTTTCTACTTAATACCCTCAAAACTAATCTACTAGTAAGGTTGATATAAAATACACTTTATCTATATTTCATAGCTTTCAATTTGCAATTCAGATCACATTTTTGTGGTAATTCAATCGAATCGAATCTTTAGAATCGATTTTTAGTCTATTCATTCACTAAATATTATGACATAAACGATTGAGTTTGATAGCAATTCAGTATCTTACAAATATTTATAGTAATGCGTTTTTAAAACTAAGATATGTTTTTCAGTTCAATAAAACGGATAAAATATTCTATTTAACATTCATCATTATTTCATTCATACTAGCTAGCTGATTATGATTGCAACACGAACGTGGGAATAAAAACCTAGATACACCGACAACTTATGTATATTTCATTACGAATGAATTTAAGACTTTTTCGATATCTCCAATTATAACATATAATTAGTTGAACTCTTAGACCCTGAGTGAGCCTCCACAAAACCATAAATGGAAAGATACACTATGAGACTTGAAAATTGAAATACTCGATATCATCCACAAGAGCGTATCTGAGGTCACCTCATCTGAGTTGGCATTTATTATTTGAAGTGTTTTTTAAGCATATATTATGCATGTCATTCTACCTTAATTTTCACCGTGATATTAGAATTTTTATTTAAGTAAGAATTTTAAAAATAATAATTGACATTACTTCAAGTGCCTAATAAACATTAGAAAAGGTTTTTGAAATACTTATATCTCGTAAAAGATTGATAATAATCTATTCCTTTTTATTTTTTACCTAAAGACTATATGTTATTTCATTCATCCTAATAAAAATTAAAAAGTTCCAAAATTTCCAAAATGTCACCAATTGTAATCTTTTGATAGCTACAGAACAAATTACTACGATTCCTTAAGTTTATTGCATTATATGAAGGATCCACGTGTAACGTTGAAAGTATTAAAAAATAAATTGCTACTAACACTAATGGGTAGGTTTCCTCCTCTACATCACAAATAATCACTATAGATGTATATATTATCTCTCGTAAAGTAGTATGTAATTGAAATCGTTATTGATTTTTTTATATACCTGCTTTGCCTCTTTCCACACCCTTTAACTTATGCTGATAACTATTTTAACTTAATAGGTTATACAACTGTTATACACTATATTGTATTAGCTATCATGTTAAATAAAGAACTTCCATTTCTCGGCATAATTGGTCCCGCGAAGGGAGTAGTCACTACAGGTTGGGTGAAAAACAAACATGGGCGTGATTTGATGTTCCTCACTCGTTACATAATAGAACAATGAATAAGTGCCTTTGTAAATATGAGGGAAGTAAATCGGAAACCTAGGTGGCATGTTTGACTGTTAGCATTTTGTAACTCAAATTCAAACAATTGGATACTTAAGAATACTTATGAAAAACACAAAAACCAATGAATGAATGAAATTATAGAAATGAACATAAAAAATGATTATAAATCATCCTCTATCGATATTTTTATATCAGCTACTTTTCTATCATGGGTAAACTCATAAATAATGATATTTTGAATTAAAATATAAAAATAATTAGAACACTTTTTTTCATTCTCATTATATTTTTAAATTGACTTTTTTATGATTACAATTCAATTAGTTTTATCACCTTCATAGTATGAAATCGTATTATTTGCAGTTTGAAGGATGGCTCTCTTTCCTTCTATCTATTCCGCAAATAGAAAAGGCTGCCCAAGTATTTTATATCTTTTACGCGCTCTACTTTACGATTTAAACCATGTTGAAAATATCACTAAAGTACGTGGTTAAAGATCGGTTAAACACTTGAAAAGTTGTTTTACGATTACGTCGTTGACTGAGGAAATAACAGCACTCAATCGGTTGGAAAACACCTTTTTCCTTCAACAAATATGAATACCCCGATAAAATTCACTCTCTTCCAATTCTTAATTCCTTATTCCATCAAATTTTGAAGCCAATATATAATCAATATACAATAAATCATGAATTCCTCTTCATCTATTGAACCATTAAACCATATTTGATGAATTACTGAAATACTGTTCAATACCTTTAAGGTATACAGTACTTAGTAACTTTAACTTATAACTTAATTTAAGAAGGAGCTTTGGAACTCTCAAAGTTTGATGAATTTAATGCCGAATCTAAACAAGTATTAAATTCTCTCTTATTTGGAGATTTTGAAGATATTTATGAGTCTATAATTCCCTAAAGATAAACACAAATTGAGGAACATATCACACCATACGAGGATCTATACAGAAAGAAGTTAGATATTCTGTATTAATTATATAAAGCTTATTAATTATAAAAATTTCACTCTCATCCAAACTATCTTTAACAAACTTTTAAATTACATAAATGAAAATGTTCAAACGGCAGTCCAAGAAATTTTCGAATATTCATAACTCGTCAAGGTTATATGGTCCTTAGCATTTTAACCTCTCGGACTGTCCTCATTAGGAAATCACGCAAAAATCTTTTAGGCATTGGGACAAGGTTTTTCTATTTATCCTCTCCCAAACGGCACCGATTTAACGTACTATATGTTCATCCAAGGATAACAAGATATTGGCGCTAAAGAAGAACGAGATGATAGAATTTCTTTTTAAAATATCCTAAAAACTGAAAGGAACTTTTTTCGGAGACCAACGCTTCACAAATCATTCACACTTGCTCGCCAATCTAACAGCTGTTAAATCTGAAGAACAGTTGCAAGCAAGAGCTGTCCCTTTTCTATGGAACCTTGCAGGAAGGTGAGAGTAGCCCACTTTTACGGAAGTGAAGGAACCGAAAATCGACGCAACCTTGCATCCGTCCGCCGCATGGAATCCTCATTCCACTTTTCGTTCCACTCTCTCTTCCCTTAGCCACCCTTCTTATTTATCCTCTCAACTGACCAACCTTGTAGAAAAGCACTTATGCTGATGGGGAACTCAACGTTTGATTAAGGACAAATTGTTTGGGTTACTAGAATGGAAGGGAAGTCAATTCAAGCATCTGATATCCTCACATTCCTCAACTCAGCACCTTTACGCAGTTAAATTTCGATGAGTTGAGCATTCAACGTTTAATCCCATCTTGACATTGAAAATGAGAAACACGAATTAATTTAAAATGAGTAATATCCTTCAAGAAACAATAAAGATCGTAAAGTTTAAAGATACGAATTACTTCTATTCGAATGTCTATTTAGGAATTCGAACTTGTTTGAAGAAATGGGATATTGTTTGTTTTTCGAAAGTGATGGAGCAGGCAAATGCGTCACAGAAACGAAAATTCCGTCAGAAATTGAAATGAATCGTATTCTAACGATGATTCAGCACATTTCATATATATTTACTTCATTTTACACTGTCTATAAGCTTAGGCTTTATGAAAGAAGAGAACATATTGATCGAATTTTTCACTTCAAAAGTGCTAATTCCTTAAAGATGGGTCATTCACACTAATTGACGCTCCAGCATGACTAAACAAGATTTCAAATTGTAGATCCCTGAATATTATCGCATCCAGTCTTTTTCAAGTTAACAATTTACTCTCAATTATAGAGTCTCATCATATTGCGTACTATATTATGTCTTGATGACCAGCTGAATATTGTGAACATGACATAGTAATATTGATTCTACGAGGTGAAATGCGATCTCACTTTTATACTATTGTTTACCTTTAACACTTGTTGTAATCTCTCGTAAATACTATGAAGAACAAACAATTGAGTTATGCAAACACTGAAAGGAGCAGTGAAATAAGCTCTTTTAAATAAGCTATATTTTAGTTCTTCGGACGAGAATTTTACTGATAATATTAAATATCAAAGAACTAATATCCAATGCTTTAAAATTGCAACTCAGTGCCTTGATTATTCTATTAGTGGTGGATAAATATTTAACCTTTTAATAGAGTATCCGAAAAACTCTCCGTAAATGGAACTCTTAACACTTGCTTCTGCACTCGACTAAAGGCATCTGTAAGCTGTAACTCTGTTAGAGACTTCAACTGGCGAGGAGTGCAATTTCGAAGGCACTGACAAGTGTCATTACGTTTTGTAATCACCTATGCAGTTTCGTACGCAACATTATCGCCTTTCCTTTAGTTTCAAATCCATAGACTACGTTCATTACTTGTCGACCCCGACTTAGTAGTTGCAACCCTATGACGCAGAGGCTAGGCACCGGGTGCGGAATACGTACCACAATCTTCCACACGCTTCCTAGAGGCTGTACCCACCCTCCCCCTCGGAGGTCACCATGGTCTGAGTGCAGGTCTCTCCCCAGCGGCTGTTGGGGATCTCCCCTTTGCCCCTCTCCACACGCCCTCCCGACCGCCCCACGCCGCAGCAAACCCCTCCCGTCCGATTTATACTGCAGCGCTCCGAGCATCATCGTCAGTCTTCACTCGTCGCTGTGTTAGCGCGGATCTCAGTGAGACTCCGGCATTACGGAGATACGACATTTTCCTGGATCTATTGGTGCTTCAGGTAGTGATCGAAAATCTGTACATCTGCGGAATCTACTGACATCCTGCACTTGAAAAGGCGGCGCAGAAGATCGAGAAGACAGCGACGGATCCCTTGTTGTGGAGTTGTTGCCATCGCTTGATACGAATTGTTTTTTGTAAGCAATCCATTTCCGTCTCTTCCTATAAAAAGTGATCCCTCGACAGCTTCTTTCCTGTACGTTCGCGAAGTTCCGAATTATTCCCATCTAACATTGGACGTCATCAATACGTAAATCATACCCGTGTGCAACAAGTTCAACTATTAGACTGATAATTTTTCTTTGATCTAGATACTTTGTTTTGATTCGCCGCGATAAATTTCTCTTGAAAATCATATCATCAATTAGTTAACGCAGGAAACGTATTCATGGAAATTCCGAAAATCAAATTGATGCAGAGTACCAAATTATTTCAGACCGCGACGTGGTAGATAGAACATATTTTTCGAAACGAATTCCTTGGATTACGTGCGATATTACGAAAAATACGTGAGTCATACATAATTTTCGAAGTCGCAATTCCGAATCTCCATCTCAGCGGAACTGTGTAAACATCTCAAAGGAGTGGGAACCGGTAACAAAAGACAAAGCCCATTAAGTAGGTTCCCAAAACGGTAGATTCCGTAAACTCCGCCTTCTTCTCGTTTCCTTGCTCTAGTTTAGGTCACTGAGCCAATCTGGAACTTAAAAATCAGCATTTCGGTATTCCTCGAGGGCTTATCCTCAATAAATCCGACCCCTTAAAAAACCAGTCCCTATCTAGCAAAACCAGTCGCGGCGATGCATGGCCCTCCTTTCTTTTGGCTTCTATTTCCCTTGTTTCTTTTTTATTTACATACCAGACGTTCCTTTGGCATCAATTTAAGCCCAAGATGATGATGGGTACTTTTGCTAGGTTGCACATCATTTAAACGCATAAAAGTTTTAATTTTATTTTTATCGCCATGATTCCATATTTATACATTTATTCATTTTATGAGGAAATTTATGGGAGACATAATTCCTTATTTAATAATAAATTATGGGTATCATACAATAAATATCCTAATTTATTTATATCGGAATAATAATGCATATATAATTATATCCCCATGATTGTATTTGTCAGTCGTAAAATCTGACGACCTAGAAGACTCGTTAAGAAGCACTGATGAGAATTTAGGAATTCATTTGCGCACAATCTGTATAAATTCTTTATAATTGAAATTTATTGCCGTTTATTGCAATATCTAACTTTTAAATCAGAATTTATGGTTAAAATAAATTCTGGTCAGCGAAAAATTTTAACGCTATTCTTGGAAAATTTCATCAATGGCAATGTTATTTTTTCTTTCAGAATATTTCGTTCGTGTATCTTGGTAACCAGCCATGGCTACTCTAGTTCGCAGTATTATCGATGGGTACCATGACTTAATGGACAACAAAAGCGGTAAGTTAACACTTTATTAAGAAAAATGTTAATGTACGCTGAAACGCTAAACGACCTATACGTAACAACGATGCCTTGAGGACCAGTTCGGAAGTCTCCTTCATTTATAGCAATTACAGTTTAAATGAGGTGTTAATATAAGTCGGAGGTCCATCCCATTCACGCTATCAGAATCATTCATTTTGTTCATGCACAATGCGATCAAGTCCTCCAGTTGCCATTTTCCAATCATGGAAGAAGTTTGCATCCCTGATATCACCGACCTTTACCACCTGCTCCCCTCCAGATTCCCTTCCTCGTCGTGTCCTTTTCCCTGCTGGCAATGGCTTTCAAAGCGGATCACCCTAATGGTTGGAGTCCCGCGTATGTGACAAGAACATCGGGTTGCCTATTAGGAAGGCGCGCATCTCTTGCGTTGTTGTACGTACGTCGAGTGCAGGCGGAGATTCGATCGAGCAGAGATGCAGAAGAGTTATTGGTCGATTTGCAGGGCAGAGGAAGGGGTCTAAGCACCGGGCTGCGGAAAGAATGTCCGCGTCTTTCACCACGTTTCGTAATTCCTCCACCGCTTCTCAAGGCCGGCGCCACTAGGAGGCTGTCCGGCAGGTTGCCTACATTCCACGGAGAATCGGAAATTCTTCGCAAATGATAGACCCGCTTTGGTTTGAGAAGCATTCTGCAGAAGGGGCGGAATTTTTCATCATCCTCGAATACTTCACATAAGATATAGTGAAATAGATTATAAAATATCTTTTTTAATTGCGACTTTAAAGAAATTACTTACTCCAAAAAAAATATTATCATCAGTATAATCTTTAGATATTACTTTCTCGTACAATATTATTTTTTAATTCTATAATCAAAACTAAGAAACATTGAAAGTGAAAAAATAGAGAAAATTTTCTTCCAGTTGGTGAGGAAAATTTGAAATGAGACGCTGAAATTCCCGTGAGAGATTATTTATTCGATTTAAACTTACTTTTCTATACCTCACTGAAGTCAAAATTCGACATCATGAGTCTTTATCAAGCAGCCCAATTTAGAGAATCTTCTCAAATATCATCTCACAATGTTATTATTATGAAAACTCATTTTCCTCCATACTCGAGCAGAGGAAAAACGATTCTTCGGGAGAATTAAGGACAAAAAGTTTTTGGGAGATTATAATCGTGCAGAGTTGCATAACTTTCATTCCGTCCTCCCACCACGAGCGAATTTCGAAAGCCCTCGCAAAACGCACATCGCTATCTTTTCCCTCTCCACAACTGCTTTCCACAAGAATTTTTATCAAGCCTGAAGTGGCCAAAGTAGGTGACGAAACTTCGTCCCTGCATCATCTTGCGTATTTTTTTTCACCCGTCTGTAGCGGCGGTTCTTTTCTGATTTCCCAGCCCAATGAAGGCCGTTCACCCACCCTTCTTAGATGTCAGAATAGTGGAAATCCTTCGATGGCATGTGGAAGGACGCTTTTCAATAACATCTGATGTCGAACGGATAATTGCGGATCTTTTATATGTGTAGATCATCGATTCAATTTCCTTTATTTCTTATTCAACCCTATATTTAGGGAAGTTTTTCCTAATACACTCGTATAATGATGCGCAATAAAGGTGATTTAAAAAATTATGGGCTCTTTAAAGAACCTTATTCAATGAATAATCCAATGAAATTTATTAAAGAAAATTAAGTTACTAACATCTGATTGGGATATCTACTAAAACGTTCATGCAAGGCAAAATTTGTGGATATGTTTCCATCATCTATTTGCCCAAGTGCGCATTATTTCCAGAGTAATTTCTGTGGTGAAAGTTTCACAAATTTAAAATGGAATGGACCTGGTTAGTCTCGAAACTTTAATTTCAGCTGTTGCTGGTCGAAATTCTCACTAATGAACTTATTTCTCTCATTTACAGATCCAAGAGTCAACGACTGGTTTTTGATGAGCAGCCCTTTCCCAACTCTTATGATTTGCCTCTCCTACGTCTATGTCGTTAAAGTCGCCGGTCCGAAATTCATGGAAAACAGAAAACCTTTTGAAATGAGAAAAATTCTTATAGTTTACAACTTTCTTCAAGTCGTCTTCAGCGCATGGCTCTTCTATGAGGTGAGACTACAACCTTATCGAACATAAGTACGAAAACTCGTTCAGCATGATTTATTCCTTCTTTGACGGCCAATGAGTATATAAGGAGGTGACGACCAGGTTGTGAACTCCATGACGCATAAAATCTTTTCCTAATAAGTGGAAGCCTTGACGCTTTCCACGTTAGGTATTTCTTCCCGACTTCCTTCAAACTGCGAGGGCAATGGATACCTTTAGTTCCAATAATACGTCACGAAACGGGTTCCACGCATAACACCTCCGCCGTCACCATTCATCGCTCACGCGTGAGAAATCCAAGGGAAAATATTTGTAAACCTGCAATAGGTCTTTTTTCTTTGTGAAACCATAAAAAGTTTTCTAAAGATTAAGAAGGTCAGGTCTTAAAAGTATACTTCTCGAAGTTACTTAATTAACTTAAGTAACTTTCAAAAAGCAATGTTGATGTTTTCAAAATAGTTCTTCGAAGAGAACAGATACTATTCAGTACCTAATTCAATACCTAATTCCTAAGTTAAATAGCAAACATTAAAACAGAAAAGAAATTTTTAATCTTCTATCCTTCTATCTTAATTTTTTCCATTTGTTGGATTTCATTTCACGTTCGAATACGTACTAAATGTATCTTCAATTCGATACGAAATTACCTTTTCTCACTCTCGAAAAACGGATATTTCCTCGAGCTTTATAGACTTAAAAAATGCGGTAACAAACATTCGGCCAACGGTTTTTTAGTAATCGTTATTCTAAGGCGTTTGTCCACAAAGGTGCCGATTACCTATATGTGTCCACGTTAAACGAAAAACACCGGTGCCCTACTAAATGGAAAAAGGATGCCTTGAGAAAAAAAATGGGAGATGCTGTTGCATCGAGGACATGAGGCCGTTTTGGGGCCGGACTTCCCGGAGTAGATTCGGTGGGATGAGGCAAGCGGATTCGAAGGACCATCTGAAAAAACGAATTCTCTTCCCGTCCTCATTTGTGCACCGACATGATTATGAAGATCATGATACCTAAAAGCAATGGTTGATAAAGGAAGAAAAATGATCATTCGAAATAAGGATTGCATAAATCTCAAATCGTTATTTAACATTAGAGTCCTCGATTATTTTGCTTCCAAGTTAAATATTTTAAAGATTAACATGTAATGGTCCGAGATGTAAAATCCTATAGAATATACTTAAACTATCGTAAACTAATTAATGACGACTATAAAGTCTTGCAGATATTTCCTTCATACCAAGTTGGATTAGTTGGAATCGAAATATATAAATCTATTATTACTGTGAATAAACACCATCTAGGGAATTTCCTTGAGGATTAAACATTTTAAATTGCTCAAATTTAAATTTTTTATTCATTTTTGAAAGTTGCATTAAAGTTTTACTTTCGTTGCTTTGTAATGGGGTATTGCAACAGTTTGAAGATTGAAATGTTAAATAAATTCCTCCTTCGCGGATTTGGGAAAATTCTTTACCCTGTAGCAGCGTTTATCTATCTCCTAGATAATTCTGGAAATAATTCGGACATCATGGATTCATTTAATTTGAATAATTTTTTATTACTTCGTAAAAATCGTCCGAAATTACACAGATATTAAACTTTCAATTTTCTCCATTATTCACATAATATATATTCGTAGATTTATATTTAAACTTAGAAATGATACATAGGATGAATTCCTTTATTTTTCCTATTCTTACAACTGATTTCTAGCAACGCTGACCAATTCGGAATTCTCAAATGCCTATGTTCGTAGATATACAAATTCAGCTAACAAGTCTTTGTCCGTGTGATCAAAGTAGTTTTCACTACCGCCGTGAGAGGCTGTATCAACCAGAGCGTTTTCTTTTAAGAAAGAAGGCGCGCAGTTTTCCTGAATTTTAACTTAAAAAATTTTTCTATTTCAGAGTTTGGTGAGTGGATGGCTGTTCCATTACAGTTTCAGATGTCAACCAGTTGACTATTCATACAGTCCTCTAGCCATGCGAGTAAGTTTCTGAATGAAGATTTCTCTAGAAAAATATTTAAAGTAAAATTAATTGAAGTATTTTTAATTAGGGCTCATAATAATAATGATTCCGTTGTCTTTTGTAGATGGCTCGAGGATGTTGGTGGTATTATTTCTCCAAATTTACGGAGTTTTTCGACACAGTAAGTATCACGAGAATTTTAAGTTTATAATATTTTGGACTTCTCTTCATCATATGAAAGTGTTTTTATACTTAAAAAGGAATAACTAAATGTACTCCTTTCTCAATTTGTTCTTCTCAATTTACAGATCTTCTTTGTACTCCGCAAAAAGAATGACCACGTGTCAACACTCCATGTTATCCATCACGGTGTTATGCCCATGAGCGTGTGGTTTGGAGTCAAGTTCACCCCAGGTAATTAATTATCTTAAAATTTCTGTTACCGTCTTAAAATCTACTGCGTTTCATTTTTTTCATTTAAAAACTACATTAACTATTGTATCAAAATTAAAGCAAAAAACTAATAAAATTTCCTTCCAGGTGGCCATTCTACTTTCTTTGGACTCCTTAACACCTTTGTTCACATTGTTATGTACTTCTACTACATGGTCGCTGCCATTGGACCCCAGCTCCAAAAGTATTTGTGGTGGAAGAAGTATCTCACTGCCCTTCAGATGGTTAGTTTTAATATAATATTCATATGATTTCTGATATAATTTAAAAGAAATTACTTACTAGAGTTTAATATTTTTCATCTCTCTCAGGTCCAGTTTGTCCTTGTCATGGTCCATGCCTTCCAGCTCCTCTTTGTGGACTGCAACTATCCTCGTGCTTTTGTCTGGTGGATTGGAATGCATGCTGTTATGTTCTATTTCTTGTTCTCTGACTTCTACAAGCAGACCTACAAAAAGAAGGCAGCTAAGGTAAGCAACTTGGTCTCAATTCTACTAATGCACAAATTTATCTAATGTTGCCTTTAACCTGTGTTCACAATTGGAATCTTTTCTTTCATTTTACTCAGGCTGAAGCTAGAAGAGCTGCATTGGCTAAGGAAAAGGAGAATGAGGTATCCTCTAGTGGCAAGGAAAGTAATGGTCTCCATCAACGTAACACTAAGGCACAAGGCAGCAATGATGGTGGAGCATTTTATGAGCAGACAGAAATGGGTAGAGAAATGGCAGAAGGCTTCACAACTCAAACTGATAGAAACAGAGTGTACATTGGAAAGCAAAAAGCTACGTGATTCACACCTAAGAGAGTCTTGAGCTCTTGTTCTGAATTGTTTCTTAATCCTCCAGATTTCTGGAAGTAATCATTAGTCCATCAAATTCATCTCCTTACATCACTTTGTCCAAAGATCTTCTTTTTAGTCATCTATTATTCATTTCCTTTGAATTTGTTTTAATTACTTTTTAAAAAGTTAAAAATTGTTTTTTATAGATTGGCATATCATGTAGATAATATGGATCATGTCCTATTTCTATCTATTGTTACGAAGCTACTATACTAAAATTATCTACCTCAATCTTTTACACTGTTCTTTCTTTATATGAAGAAGTCCCTTCTGACCTCTAAAACATTTAAATATCAATTCTGATTGCATCATCCTCATTATCATCATAGTCATCAACCAATGGTGCATTGTATGTCCTATGCACATAGAATATCAAAAGAACAATCGACGAGCATCCTGACATGAAGTTTTGGGTGTAGCACAATAAGTTACAGGAGTGAAGTATTTTTTCAAAGAAGTTTACGTTGATGGATTTGTTTTTAGTTAATATTTCTTTAAGAACTATTTTGTGCTCATTAAGCAATTTAAGTCGCTTACTTGGCCTGCTAAGAAAATGTACACTCAGTATTTCTTTTTGAGTTTCTTCCTTCTTAAGAGTCTCCTTCTGTAATCTTTAATCGAAGGAGATGATGAATTCGATTAAATGAACCAACATGTTGATTTAAACACCATTTGGATATAGTTGTGCTCCGTCCATTGGTAATTTTATGGCCAGGACAATACCTAGAGTGCATCTGTGATCTCTGATATGGCTCAGAATAATCAATCTTTGAGTCATATGTATAGTTATTCCAACTATGTTGGGATTTAATACATTGCTGTTGGTTTGCTTGGCAGGCTGTGATGTATCACTCTCCATGATAGTATTTTGTTGCTCTTTGGGAATATTTTCCAAATAGTCTATTCCATTAAAAATCTTTGGTTTTTCATTAAGTCGAACTGTAGAGATTATATAGTCCTATTTAGCTGGATAAAAGTTCAATTACAATTATTGATTACATGTCTTCCTTGTACTTCAACTTCTGTAAAGTATCCATAAACTTTAATATGTAAAAATTTATTCAATATATTTTTGCAGAAGTTCATACAAACTTTAAGAACATCACAGCCTGTCAGTGTTTCATTACAAATGACAAAAATAATATTCTGAGAGATAAACATGTAGGCATTTCTCAGAAATTGCCATTTCCATTTCTTTCTGTGAAAATTCTGTTTCATGAGGCAGTTTTGACCAATATAAATTTTACTTTGTGATTAGTTAAGAAAAATGTAATAAAATACAATTTATCTTTTTGGTTATAATGTTAAATAGCCAATATTCTCTATTAAAATATATAAATATATATGTATATTATATATTCTCTGTAAATACTATTAATTATTTTTAATAAAAAAGAAATTACCTAAGCAATGTTTCTCATTCCTAACTCAAATTTTCCATAAACCAAAATATACAGTAAATTGTAGTCTAATGAATGCATTAAAGGAAATTTATGTATGAGAAAAACAAGCAATACTGTCAAAACTCAGAATATCTGAACAAAAAATCATCAGAGAAACCATTGAACTTATTTTAAAAGAAGAGATGACTTGACAGAAAAATTGATGAAATATGGAATTGAGGGATAACAGTAAGGGCCTCCAAGTCAATGAGGATGACATAGAAATAACTTGGATACAGTAAAGAAAAATAAATAATCAAAGAAGACGAAAATAATTGATAGAAAATCAACCATTAAAATGAAAGTAGTTGATGAGTAAAGAGGGCTCAATAAAATATACTTTTAAGATTTGTTAGAAGATCTTTGCAATGGAAGGATATATAAAGAAAACATGAAAATAGATGAATAGCAGCTAATGATAGAGGAAGCCATAATCTTCAAAGCATGATGGATCATAGCACAATGATAGTTTTTTCTCACTCCAACTTAAGATTATGATTCATTAGATTGAATATTGATAAAAAATTCATGTTTAAATTAAAAATTTGATTTAATTGATAAAACAGGTACACACCAATGATTATATCATATAATCTGCACTTACTTTCAAGCAATCTTTGGATTTGCTATTTTAGATGTGCATCTTAGAACCTTTTTGCATACCCCAAAATAACAATCATGAATTCATTTTCTTAATTCAGCAAGGGTGCATTATGTAAAAATTATAATGAATTTGTAGCTGGTTGGCAATAGAGGTGAATTGTGAGTATAACAAATATAATTACATCTATCTCAATGAATTTCAGCCATTTTCTAAATTTTACAAAAGGGAATTTTTTACTCTGAGATTTTTTCCATACATTTTCCTTTCAGTTTGTTAATAAATTTCTTTTAATTAGAAGTTTTAAAATTCCTGTACAATTTTTTATATTACAAATTTAAAATCAAACAGATAATAATAGAAAATATATACTATATTTTTCGGGTGGAAAGTTATAGTGTTTGGTCTATTAGATGCAGCATAAGTGAAGGGATCTATTTTCATAAATAAGATACACAAAATTATAAGGTGCATAAAGTGGAACAAAATAGTCACATACATTAGACTTCATTCAACTCATTAGCAATAACTGTCAATATTGTTTACTTGCAACACATATGTAACTGCAGACTAGCAATTATGCTTCCACAATCAAGGGGAGTTGTTTCGTTGTTCATTAAAGTCAGAATAAATTATGATGATTGATTTTTCAGGACGTTGTGAAAATAGAAATTGGTTTGAGACCTCAGTTACACTACATCACTGCATAACAATGACATGGCTAAAGGGCACCAAAGCATGAGGGAATTTATGTGTTGCTTATAGTCCAAAAAATTTGATAATTGAATCTTATGGGGAAAAAAGATGTTTTGGCTGATTTAATTATAGTGAAATATTGATACCAAAAGAAATCCTTTTATATAACAGAAAAAATAATAAATTCATCATTTATACATGAAAATATATATAATATAAATTTATATTACACACATTATAAAATATTAAATTTTATATTATTGAATTAAATGATAAATTTAACTTTCAAGAATTCTGATTGAAAAATTTGATCATGCTCTACTATGAGCAGAAGTTAATTCTTCTAAATTATAGTTGTTAAAAAACTCTGTAATGAATTACTCTACTTATTCTATGAATTCTCCACTTATTATGGTGATAAATCATATATTACACCTTACAAAAATCATATGCTAAAAAATGTAATCGTAATAACATAAATTTCCATGACTAACTTTCAATGAATAGGATAAAATTAAAAATATTATTAGTATAATTGTAAAAATTGGAAATGAAAAGATAAGCATCTGTTATGATATGTTATATTTGTTTCCTACATAATACAAAGTTTACATTGGATCTTAAATGTCAATATGAAAAAAAAGTTGATAATATTCACAATTTTTTCTAATATTAAACTATTAAATAAAAAATTAAGAAAATAATTTTCTCATTTATTTTCATTCAATAGATTAAGATTACTTACTATACCTCTCATAAAAAGCTATTCCTTCATTTTTTTAACTTACATAATTTATCTGCCTTCCTTTTCAAAATTTGATTTTTTAATGAATATATTGTTGATGTAGAAGATGAAATTGGCACTTGAAAATTAGAAATTTTAAAATAATTCTTGTTTGATTATCCCAATGATAAAAATTGATCTAGTTCCTCAAAATGCATTCACCAGAAATGCACTGTGTGATGAGAGAATCATTTCAGAGATTCTTATAAAAATCTACACAACCAAGGGAACTGTCCTTCTAAAAACAAAAAATACAGCTGAGAATTATATGATCGTATCCCTGTTAAGCACTAGTAACATGAGGATTGAGGATAGGTAAAAATTATACAATGAGTTAGTGCAACTTGATCAAATGGTTGACAAATGAAAAATAGACACATGAATGGAACTTGAGCCCAGGTTCCACACTTTCAGTTTTTTTTTTAACTGAGTGAAATTGATGTGGCATAGCAGTGTAATTGGTTAGCATATCTGCCCAGAAAAAGGGTGACCTGTGATTAATGTCAAATCATGTCACAGCTTTTCTGCGATAAGGGTATGCATGTACTGTATAACGATTACTTCCTTTTTAATTTAACAAATTTTGGTACTCATTTTATTATATTTCAATTAAAATCATTAAAAGATGATTCATAAAATTAGGCCAGAATATGATCTTAGTTAAATTTGTTTCAAAAAAATTTTTAAAATGCGACTTAATATTTACTTTGGCAGGGATGGAGACATTACTGAAATTTAAGCATGTGAAATTAATAGAAGAGAAATATGGCCATAAAATAATCAGCAAAATATATTCAATAATTCTAAAAAATATGAATGGTTGTCAGCACCTATGCAAAAAGGAAAAACTTACAAGCTAAACTTATAATATACATATATATAAACTTATAATATATAATAAACTTATAATCCCATTGCATTTCTCAAATGAAAGGCATTCATTCATCCTCAGGTAACAGAATAGGAACTTGTTAAAAATCACAGCAATGGCACCGAAAAAGAATTCTTACATGATATTTCCTGAGGAAGGATATCTTGCATCTAAAATACATATGGAAACTACAGGCTAGGAACATCTTATTACTAGCATGTGTACCCACAATGAAACATGTGATTTAGAATTTTGAAATCCCTTTTGAAAATATAGCACTAGTTTTTATTAAAAGACTATTGATAAAAAAATACTATGTGAAGAGAATATGAAGTAATTTTATAGAAGTTGGAGTAATATGTCAGGCTCATTTAAGATCTTTAACAAACAAGTACAATGGATACTGATTAACTCTTTCATTAAATAGGATCTACAGTTATTAATTTCTGATGAGTTCTGCTTAATTCATCTCAAACATTCTTCATCGACTACACCTTAATTCTTCTAAGTGTCAAATAACAAATGATAATTGAATACCTTTACAAGAGAAATGAAACTCTGATGAAACAAAATAGGTATAAAAAATATCACTGATAAAGTTCCAATAAAAAATATAAGTGCAAGCTTGTTTAAGGTACTTAACAAATGAAGATTCTTAGCCTTCATTAAATATTAATGATAAAATACAAGGTAAATATCACATAATGAAACTAATGAAGCACTAGCCTGAGTAAATGATATAATATAATTTCTATTTTATGTCAATGGATTTTCCAATTTTTGAGGTTCCTTTCCTTATTGGGCATTAAATAAAATGTGTTTTAAGTTTTTCATGGGAGAGAATTTGTAAAGTTATATTTTTTAAGTGAAACGATTAGACTAAATATTTAAATAGCTGAATATAAGAGGCTTCATACCAAAAGACTCATGTTCAATGCTCCAAATTCCATAGCAGAGTTTACATTCTTTGGTCTTATTCAGGCATTTAGATGAAAATTATTCAGCAATGAACACATGTATCAGGAAAAAGACAAAATATATTGATTTTCTCATAATTTGTCTCTTCATTTAAAAATTCACTCTTAACAACTAAATGCTACAAAACTTGAAATCAGAGGTAATCTAATTGCATGATATTTTTTCTGAATGTCTCCATTTTATTTATAAACAACCTAATCACCTAGAAAATCCCATTCCTTAAATGTCTTTCGTACTCATAAATTAATTCATCAAATTAATTAACAATCAATTAATTTGTAATGTTCTATGGATAAGCAACTGTGTTGTTCTTTATTTTATTGTATTCTCAAATGATTAGAAATAAGAGTAAAATATCTTCTACTTCTTCAAAGAATGTATAATCTACGAAATCTTTGTTGAAAATAAGATCTGTATAAAATTTACCATTCTTATCTATAACTAACTGATTCATATTACATTTTGGTAACACTTAAATTTTTCATTAAAAATATTAAATAAATCTTGAAAATTTACTCTGCAAATTTTTAAGATTGATGTCTTATTAATCAATCAGATATATGATTTAGAGATCCCTCATATTTTACTGTGACAGTGTGCCGCATATTAATCTCTTATAATATAGATGACTGACAATCAAGATCAGGTACATTAGGAATTTAAAATAAACTTTCTATACTTATTACACTGAGGTTGAATTAAAAGTATTATAATAAATATTGAATAAATACTAATGGAAATAAATACTCTTATAAAAGTAATGAAGACTTTGAAATTACGTAATAAGCATATAATAGGATTTGAAAGGCTCATTTATCAGATTTTACTATAAATAAGATTATATTATATTTCTCTTAGAAAGGTACTACCAGTTTTTTTCATATACACAAATATTTAACTTTATAATAACATTTTTGAGTCAAATTAATATTAATAACTAATTCAGACTTAACAAGGCCCATTTTAGGTTAAAATTTTATTCCATCATAATGCATCCTTTTTAAAGTCTTAATGCCCTAAAGGATTATGCATGTAATATTTGGTATTTAATTTGCAAAATTAGTAAAAAACATCATTTGATTGCTTCTTAAGATATATGTTGAAGTACTTTATGCTGTTGGGGCCATCATTATTTACACAATATATGATATTACAATATTGTTAATTTGTTAATGATAAACTGATTTATTATATTAGCACCACAATAAAAATGTTATTTAAAGTCTTCATGATATTTATTGATTTTATTCACCAAGTATCATGAGGATTTCATGATACATGGTGAATGGTTTCATTCACTAAGTTTTAAATCAATATAATGCAATGATTGTAAAAATACCATGCAAGCTTTGGATTTGAAAATGAAAATTTATATAGATGGTGGAGCAATAGAGTTCATGAAAAGCAACACATATCTTGAGGTAACAATTGGTAGAAATTAAAACTTGATAAGGACATTGATCAAATTGACAAAAGGATTAGAAAATATTGGCTTCTCATTTAGAGTTTATTAGTACCTTTCACATAAAAGTATGATATGGGGTATGAAATGCATACTATGTTTATTCATAGTGTTTCAGAATAAGATGCATTACAGCGAGTTATGAGTAGACAAGTAAAATATACGCTCATAACTATTTTTATGTTCTATTGCGTTATTTAGTTTTAGAGATGTTGACTTATAAAGAAAATAATTTTTAAACCAAACTTTTGTCGAAAGCATTTTGTACATACAGTACCTAAAAAACTTGATATTCTGACACTTTTTCAAGATAGAATATTACTAATTTAAAATTGTTGATGCGAAAGTTATTGTGCTTTTTGCTCGTAAATATGAAAAAGTTTTAATGAAAATGCACAGGATGGCTAATAATTCGGTTTAATATTTTCTCGCGCTTATTTGGCCGAGAATATTTATGAAAAAATAATATAACTCACTTTTTGCTAATCTTTCAATCGCTCGCTGAGTACACCTTGCAGTGGAATCTTACTTACTTCAATTTTCAAACCTTTTTGAGGGTTTCCGCGACATATTTGTCAGTCTTATAATTAATATTTTTATATATTAGAAAGTTATCAAGCTAAGATTTCAATTCAATGGAGCCAAAATTTAAGTACTTTATGACAATGGTAAATTTTCTAGAATACATGAAAATATTGCTAAAACGTTTTGTCTTTTACAATCGCCTCAAAGTACACGGAATTGCGAGTGATCGACAATCGGCCAAAAGTGCCCTCATGATCGACTTGTTGGCCATCCCAAAATATCGCAAATGGTTTCAGGTATTAAAAAATACTGAGAATTATTCTTATGTGATACAAATATACATAAAAAAGAGGTAACGCTTCGGAAACTGAAATGGCTTAACGTCCAACAAGTTTTGGAACTTTCATTAGATTTATTCGTTTGTCAATATCAAGCTAATGCCTTCTTATTAAAATAAAGTGATTATAATAATAGTGATATGCATGGCCATAGTATAAGAGCTTAGAGTATTCAATACACAAAGGAAAAATATCCAAAAATTCAAGATATTTAAAGAAATTTTACTTAATAATTCATTGAAAATTGCATGATACTAATAGGCAATGAGCATCTTTTGATGGGAAGCAAAAAAAATGGTTAATCAATTGTACATAAAAAGTGAAAACTTTTCTGTATTTATATAATCTCGTAATCTGTTCTATTTTTATTTTACTCTATGAACTTAAATTTGTTTTTTATTTTTTTCATGATTCAGTGCATTAACATGATTTGCATGATAAATATTCTGTTATTATTATTCAAGTTGAATAATACTTATTCTTAATATTAAAATTATACCTCTTTGTAAACCAAAATTTCAGCAATATTTTAAGTGAATTAGTTAATGAGAGTATAATTGAGCAAAAAATAGTCTAAAAGAAATTACAGGTTAATATTGATCTAAAAAATATAATATGGAAGTGCATTTGAGGAGATATTCAAATCAGATTAAATGAAATGATTAATACTTTATTTTATTTAAGATAAGGTTATACATAAAGAAAATCTTTACTCATCGATGAGTGACCATTAGAATTGATATTCAACATCTAAGGATAAGGAATTTCTTCAAAAGGAGTTTTCCTACTAATGAAAATAATAGAGATTCTCTTGCAAGTTCATCTTGAAGGAATAAAGTGTAAAAATTTATGCTACTAAGAGAAATTGTATGGTCACAAAATTTTGGTCAATCTTTGTGTTATAATATTTACTATAGAATTTCTAGCAATCAGGCAACCCATTGAATAAACAGGAGCAAAATAGAATGTTAGTTATTAAGTCAAGAATATGGTGGTTTAAAATATGATGATAAGATCATGAGAAATGTAAGAAATGTTATGGGCATTGATAAATGTAAAGTTAATAAAGATAAAAATCTTGAAGACAAATGTTAACAGAAAGAATGACTTTTAATGGCTAAGAGGTTAACCATATTAGAGAAAGTAGATTGAGTTTCATTCATAGTTAAATTTTTAACACATTCCATGATTAGTTTCATTTCAGCTAATAATTGATTAAATGAATAGAAATAGAATGGATCAATAGAATAGAATTTACTTTAGTGAAGCTTCTGGAATATTTTAGAAAATTTTGAGCTCTAAAATATCCATATAGTTTTAATGAAGGGCTTGCTTTATTTATGAACTACAACCAAAGAATGAATTAATTGAATCATAATGGATACTTTCAGTATGGTTTTACAATTGATTTGCATTCTTGAGTACATGAGACTAAGAATGAAAGATGGGATGTGTATTACCTGAGAGTGAATAAAAGGAATTAGAAGTATTAATATATCAAAAGAATTATTAGAATGATTCCATACTCCATTTTGTTGAAGTATATTGAACATTATTAAAAACTGATTTGCCAAATTCATTTAAATATGCTATTGAGCTACATTAATAGATTTATTATAGAATGATTTTAGTGAACTTGATGATTAGACTAATTAGAATAGACAAAGAGTGGCTTCTGGACATTCTCCTCTAAGTACCTAGTAAATACATGAAGATGTTCAAGTAATCTACTTTGTAAGATTTTGAAGGAAAGAAGATTAATATGATGGAGAGATTTATTACATGGAAAACTACCTAAAATCTGAGGAATGAATACGTAAATAATAGATGCATCTAAGCAATAAAATTTCAGCAATTAGCTTTCATTCACTTAAAATACTTTGTGAATGTTTTGCATGGCTTTTGAGAAAGAAATTTATAATCAATAAAATATTATGTCAAATTAAAGTCCTAACTGAGATTTTATAATTGAAATGGAATAACGCTGCCAATAGTTGGGAATACATGCTTTATTAACCTCAAAAATTTGTTAAAAATGCTTAATAATGGTTAAATATGTGCATAGTTCATTTAGAGGTATGAGATACCATACTTTCATTAAAGGGTGCTTCTAATTCAGTTGAGGTTATCCATCTTCCCTTATACACTATCATATCTGGACATCCACTATTTATAATAAAATTTCCATTTCAAAAAAGAAATATATCTAATTTAATACATTTGTAAATTAACCTGTTAAAGCTTAAAATTAAATATCTACAATATCCGCTTATTAAAACAAAGGAAAGAAGATGCATTTACCGAAATAGTGGAACTAAAATTGTTAATCTACAGTAATTGATATTTACTATGAGAAGCAAGGTGATTAATGGAAATTAATTAGTATAAGAATAATTCGTTGTGAATTTTGTTACTTAAGGATTACACATCACATATATGTAGCTCAATAGCCTATTTAAAAGAATTTGGCAAATCTGCTTTTAAAATATGTTCAAAATACTTCAACAAAACGGAGTATGCAATCATTCTTACTGTATCATTGCTTTACCAATCCAACAAAAACTCATCAAATATGACTGTCCTGATTCTCTGAGAAATTAAGCATTTAAATTCTGATGATTTATTTTTAACTGACCTTACCAGTAATAAGCAGTCTACATACCAATGAAAGTCTATAAGTATGAGCAAAATAAGAAGTACGCACATAACCAACTCTCTTTTCATCAATATTTTACTTCTTTTTGATATTCTTTGAAGTTTATAAATCATTTATGAGGATATGCACATTTCTTCAACTAAACTTTTTAATGTGCACAATTACTAAAAAACATACAAACCTGTAAAACAAAGTAGTTTTTGATTATTTGATTAAATATATGTATAGTTCATTTTATTTCAAACAACTTAAACCTTTTCGAACATATATGACTATTAGAGTCTTAGTATGTATACTTTTACAGATTTTCTTTAAAACTATTATCATGAAGATGTATTCTCAATAAATCTCATTTTGCATAGGGAGTGATTATATGATATTTTATTGATCTAAATTTTGAGGGATAAATTTTAAAAACTTGTTTCTATATTGAGAGGTTTTTCATTTTCTAGAACATTTTAAGGCTTATTCAACATTTTTCAATACATTTCACCATATTTGAGTTCCAATTGAGTTGTAATTTTTAATGATTTATAGAATACTTTTTTGTAATTTTAAATTGTTTTTAAATAATAATATTTTAGTAGTAAAATGACTTTCAAGTTAATTTTATATTTTTTATCAAATTAATCAAATATTACTCATCCTTAGGTGCACATCCTCTGAAATTTGAAAAAAGAATGTAATAGATTCTACAATACCTATCCGTCAAAAAAGTATAAGAGTATAAGTAAGTATAAGTGGGCTATAAGTTGCTCCCAGTAAAGATATATAAGTTAAATTTTATGCTTTTTTCAGTAATGTCATATGGTGTTTTTGGTACTTAGAAACGACAAACCATTAAAGGACCACAAGCAATAATTTTTTGTGATAAAAATGATTTAACCTCATCACATAGTAATTCGATGCCCTCTTCATCCCTAAAAATTTTAATGAGGTAACAAAACTCTCGATTTTTTTACAGTATCATAAAAAAATTCAGATATGCATAAATCGAATAATGTAAGCCATATAACTCGGGAGATATCGTATATTGATAAATAAACTTGAGAACCAAAACAACTCACTTTCGATTTGAATTGCTCTACTCTACTAGTACAGTACTACATTTTCTGACGCCATGTTCTTCGTGATGAAATTAAAATTAACTTTGTGTCGAGATTCATTTGATTCACTTCTAAAAATAAATAAACAACAATTACTGATGACGAAACTATTTTCTTTAATGAGTCCAAAGCAACCTAGATAGAAGCTGCTTTTGAAAGTATTAAGTAAAGGTAGAATAAAATGTTGTGCTAAGATAATGTAATTGATTAAATTTTACCGAAGCGTACAGTAGATGGGTACTTGAAATCTACTAAATGCCATTCGTTCACACAGTTTTCTGAACGAATGCCATTAGGAATAATCTTAAACCTCGTAATTGTGTACGAAATAGTTGATAATAAAGAAATAACGGTGGTAAGACCCTTCATTAGTGGAATAGATAGTAAGACCCTTCATGTACTGAATTCAGGTTGAATTTTCTAGGCGAATATCGATAAATGAGCAATTATTCTTTAAGGTGAGATAAATAATCGAGACGGCTATGTGCGCCTGATTTCAAGTAATTTACTTTGTTGCGCAGTGAAATTGAACTCGAAGTATTTCGAAACCGACTGGGATGCTTTCAGTAAAGAAGAAAAACTACTCGTGAAAGCTTATTTGAATCTGGAAAGTCATCTAAAGGTTAGAAAATTGTTTATTACAAGAAATATTTTATAAAAATTAAGAAACAAACAACCTAAATTCTATTCTCCTGCTATAATTATCTTCGAATGTGAAAATTTCTAAATTTCTAATTTATCCTCACAAGGAATGAGTTCCTGAGTCTTAATGAGACATCATGAAGTTTATGGCTTTATTTTGCGGCTCCTAGTTTATTTCGATTATCTTTGCTCGGTTCGTGAATGACGACAATGAAAATTGTCAGATACTCATATCAAAATAGAATTTTATTTATAATGGAATAATCTACCGAAGTTGTAAAAAGTTTATTCGGATGTTTAGTATATCTAATTTAGTTATTCTTTTCCATAATTTCTTAGTCTCGTCTAAAAATTATAAATGATTATATTTATAGTTCAAGCTGATCATTCCTGAGGGTTTTTACGCTATGGAAAATTCAAATAGTGATTGATTTCATTGTATCTAGAATTTAGTGACATTTAAAAATTATATTTTGAAAGATTGAGTTTGTCTATTACACATTCATTGACGTTCAATCATTTAATTTGGTCTAAAAATTAAATTTGCAAAAATTCTTCACCGAATCTCTTCTCTAATTTATTTGAAAAAGTTGCCAGATATTAAAGTCTTATTTTTGACATTTTTAATCTAACGAAACGAATGGATTCATAGAAAAAATAAAGAACATTCATTTTGTAAATTATGAATAGTATTTACTGTAAAGAGAGATATTTTTGGTATTGAATGGGTAGCAATAAAATTGAATCGCGATGGAATGTTAACCCGTTCTATACCTGGATGATAAAAAATTTTGACTAAAGGTAACTTTCTATGAGTAACCCATGAATAACCTTTCGTCATTTTTTCCCTAGTTGAAGAATGAAATGTAATTACTTTGTTTTTACAAAATTTCCTTACCTCACACCTTTATTATTTAGAAATCTGTTACTCTTTAAAGTTTTAGTTTCGCTTCTACTAATACTGTCCGCTGATTTTTGAAAATGATTATTTTAAGGGCGTTATCGAATCTTTTAAAACCCGAAAGAAATATTTCAGAGTGAATATTCCAGCATGAATTGTGTTGGAAAGGATTTCTGAGCTGAGCATCTATCCGATTAAATCGTTGATTAGTAAAAGTGAGCACCTTAATTCACCGAATCTCCCGCTTCTCTTATCCCTACCGCTTGCGCCGCGTGTGACGTAAAGCGGCGCGGGAGAGGAAGCGGGAAGGGTGTGTTCCGAGCACGTGGTTTCGAGATTAACGCTTCCTTTAGTCCATTCACTCTGCGGATTATGGAAGTCGCGTCGTAACCCTTGACTCTGCAGAATCACGTCCGGGGGGAGGGGACGCTACCCCTAGTCAGTGGTGCTCACTCGTCACCGACATTCGACCCTAGCGAAAAAAATGGGGTACAGTCAATCTGCAAGCGAATAGCCTCCGCTTCAGATTATTGCGTTCCCTTGGGCCACCATTTTCCTCCTCCCTCGCCCGTATCTCACTCAACACGAATCATCACGCTCGCGTAACATCAGTAGTCTCTTGCAGAGCATCGCAGGGAGTGGTGCGGCACGCTCTCATGATTCATTAGTTCCCTCGACGCGTGCGTTAGCCACGAGAGCTATCTCTTCGTAGGAAAGTTTAAAAGGAGGAAAAGGCTTCTTATTTTTGGCCAACCTCTTCTTCCCAAACCGTGACTTCCTTTCGAGAGCCGCAGTGGCGTCTGTCTTTAAGGAAACAGCGGGCGAGAATATTGAGAGGTAATGTACAATTTCGACTATATAATTAACCGTCGCTTCTCTTTTTATGCGATTATGGTGTTTTGTGCTCATTGAATGGGTAGCTCGCTTTCCCGGCGATCCGGGCTGAAGCTCGTTTTCGACGAGATTCTTCAATCATCGCCCGCTTCTAACGGTGATATAATCTCCGTCAAAAAGATTTAACGCCCTCTTTTTGAGAGATTTGCTATATTACGCTTTAACGAAAATACACTCCAACTCTTTTAATTATACGACCTCTGATTTTGAAAGGGAACCTCCTTCTGATATAGCTATCTTGTCAAACGAGAGTTTAGTTACACAATGCACGATATTTTAAAACTTTTTTTGCTTAAAGATTAATAACTCCTCACAAAATCACGGCTGTTGCAAGACGTAGTGAGAACCATTTGCATTTTCTTAGATATATGATTCTTTAGGTGTATTTTAGCCTATAATTCGTCTGCGGAATGCCCGTCTTATTTATCCCGTTCTAGAAAAATCTAGTCGTTTTCGCAGTTTGGCAAAGCGTCCAAAATTCGGATCTTGATCGATTCGCTCTGGTGGCGGCACAGAGGCGTCGTCCCCACCCGATTGTGCTGGAAGTTGATGGCAGTTCGCCCGAGAAGTGCCTCCTCCCCTACGACCCTGAAATCCGCCCTTCGCGTCCTTCGTCGCAGCCTTGGCCCTATTAAGCTCACCAAACGTTCCACTGACCCCAGATAACAATAAACAGACCGAAACTATGGCTTTGGTCCCTATCAAAATGTCGCTATGCTGCCGCGAAAAGAAAACCGATTTGATTTTCAAATAGAAAATAGATGATGATTCTCATAAGATTAACTGTTACTAAACTATTAATTCTTTCTAATTATTGTTTATGATCCAATGTAATAGGCCTTAATGGCTGTTTTTGGATTAATTGATAAATAAATAAATAAAATAAATAAATAAATAAACTGCACTGATATGACTAAAATCATCTGACCGATTTTATGCTTGTAAACTGCATTCCAGCTATAACTTGTTGGTTTTATATTTTGTTTCCAAGAATTTCATTTTTCATCTTCAGACTGTGGGACCTGTTTATATATCGGACATTAAAAAAATGATTTCTTAAGGATAAAATTTTGAATTATTTGGTCCATTTCACATCTTATAATGCTAGAATGCACAGATGCAATTCTCGTAAACACTCTTGGTCAGAAATCTTTTATTCTTATTGTAATATCTTATTGTCGACGATATTATAACCAACGGTGCGTCGTTAATGTACATCCTAACAGTTTTCCACTCAAATTATGCTCATTTCCAAGCAGGAAATTCTGAATTTCTAATTCTAATCCTCCTGCTGAATCGTTTTCCTCACAAAATAAGCGCTATATCTAGTCTTAAGTTATGTTCCCGGATTATAAACTCGAGTGTCCGGAAACTGCTCCTTAAGCAATGCCTTTTCGTTTCTATTTTTTCATGTTATAAGATGAATATTTTTAAACTTATGGGAGTAAATGAAGCAAGTGTATTTTGTTTTCAGGTGAGATTTACTCCCCATTTATAATGGTTAATAATCGAAGATTCGGTTAGGAATTACCGAAATGCAGAACATTTTTATAAGCAATCTTTGCTAATACAGTGAATAGAGAATAGTGTAAGTTATATATTGGTTGATAAAAGGAATTCTTATTTCCTATCTTCCCCTAAAAGTTTTTTTGATTTACTTTGATCCATAGTTTCCCTGAATGAAAAGTTTCATTGCTCTTCTCAATAATTATATCTCTTCTCAGTAAATAATTGCGTTAAGGAAATGGAAGGAAAATGTAAAGGTAGACTTATGTAAGGAAACTGCAAGTACGAACCGGAAGCTGAGAAAAATGATCGCATGTTTAATTAATTTCACTTTCGTGTTTTTATGGAAGGAAAAAAATGTAATTATTGTAGATGGAATATATTATATCAATTTATCCTTTGGAAAATCGGGACGCAAAATTAAAATTATCGTAAATGATCGTAAATAAGTACTATAATCATCATAATGAAAATAGATCGAGAAAATAACACTCTATAATAACACACTCCTCTCAGTTTGGAAATTATTTTTAATTTGCTTATTATTTATAGGAGTAAAGTTGGAAGTTTATTATGAGTTCTCTGTACATATATTATTCCATGAAATTTCCGATCCTTCATCAGTCCATTCAAGTAGGTCCTAGTTTTAGTGGATATCAGCATTTAATTCCAGTAGAATTGTCTCGTTGGATAAATGCTGAAGAATGAAGAAAGAAGATGGAAAAATAGACTTAAGATGATAATAAACCCCTTATTTGGCTATCTTCAAAATTACAAAAAGACTATTTAGACAAGTATGAGCTAATTTGATTCGAGCTAGATTCATTTTCTATTGACCTGCTCTTGCTGATACATAACATCCATTTCTTCCGTATTCATCAAAAACATTTGGGTTTTATTCCCTTGCACGCAAAGCACTAGCATATCCTGGAAATTTTCACCTGCTTTCACGTTTCTGTCGCACACAAACTAGAGAAAGCTCAATATTTTTTATGTTTTTCGCTAAGGAGACGTATTAGACTTTTTCATAGCGAGAGAGTGAGAATCTTCTAAGAAGGCCAGTCGACGATAAGGAAATTATCACTGTCAGTTTTCTTATTGGTTTTTCTTGAAAGGTACACAATGGTTCAGATTGTCTTTCTGTTGATGTAAGGTTTACATCCACGCCTTTTCTCAGGTAGTCTTTCAGCAAAACAATCCTTTATTCAAATGAGTGTGCGTAAATTGAGGTGTGCTATTGCAAGGAATCATACGAAAACGAAAGTTTTCTGATTTCTCTGTTTTTCGTTTACTTGCATGATTATCTGTCGAATTCCTTTGTATTTGTGCTGACAGACCTTTCAAATATTTTATGAAACCGCCAGTGCTGTTAGAATTTCCTTTGAAATGCATATCAAGGGAAGGTGATAACACTTTTCCCACAATTTTCAACAGCAAAAATTACTCTTGTTCAGTTACAGAAAATTTTTTAAGTAATACAAAATCATCATTAAGGTGATAAGAATATAATCTTTCTCCTAATCGAGAATAAATAACGTTCGGTTTAAGTAACTGATACCAAATTGTTGATCAATATTCAGGTGTGCTCTATCATTTATGAGACACTAGTTTTAGAACGAATAAAATGTTTACACGATCATCGATTTGATAACTCCTTTAATTATATAACAGAGGTTTTTAATATTCAACGGGGTTTGATTTTTAGATACCCTCCCCCATTACTGCTGGAACACTCAGGGAATTTTTATTTCAATCCTAACGTCGCGAAAAATGTGGCACCACGAATTAACGGTTGGCATACAAAATGATTTTCGTAATACTGATTATTACTGACACTCAAAGAACTTCTACTCCATTATACAAAGCAACAGGTTTTTCTCTAAAAACGCAAATTCAATCTAAAATTATCAAGGGTTTTTGTGTTACACAGCGGAATAATTATTAACTCGAAATTGTGCTGTCTTACTAAAGGAAACCGAATGAAGTCTTCGGTAGGAAATCTTTATGTCTATTTAATTTTTAATTCACCAAATTACCGAAATATTTAGATTTTATAGATATTCCTTGCATTTTATAATCAAGTATATTTCCATGAATGAACCATTACCATTGAAGAATTAAAGAGATGAAATATTGTAATAAAAACGGTCAAGTCGATCTACTGAGACTCGAAGAGGGAAATAATGACCATTGAGTTATTACAGCTCGTCATCTGTCTCGCGGGGGCGTTGGCAGGCATCCTCGGATTGTCTCTGCGGCAAACGCCTACTTCCATCGGGAGCCAGCAACTGCATTCTCCTGAACTTTGCGAGGTTCCTTGACCCCGAGGAAGTGAGCGAACTTGAGAGGAATTGTTGTGAAGAGCAAAAATGAATTATTTTCATTCAAGTGAAGTTTTCGTAAATGCAGTTTTGCGATTCATTTGATTATGTTAATGAGCTTATTTATAGAAGTTTATTTTTTGATTTAATTTGATCTCATTTATTGATTTTCATACCAATCATTCTTAGGATTTAAAACTGGATTTTCATTGATAATGTGCTAGTAATAAATCAGTATCACTGAGTAATTAAATCTTACCGCGTACCTTCGACGAGTATAGATTTCTTGAACCTTACGTAACAGAGAGAGTAGAACTTCAGAGATTACATAATCTTCGAATTGTCGCATCTGTAACTGGCTCAAATATCTGATCGTCAAACCTTACTGTACATCGACTCATAATTTAAACTACGAATTACATAAATCATATATACATTAAAAAACGCGGAACGAATTACATAAATCATACATACATTAAAAAAACGCTTTATGCAGTATAAAATAAATTTCGGTTTTTACTTTTTACTTTTAAACTGAATTGAAAATTTTGTAATCTCTTCTCTAAAATAATATGCCGAACGGATTATAGGATGATCTGCTGCTCAGATTCGCTATTTAGATATACAGGTTTCTGTATATGACAGAAACTATTCACAAAAGTCAATTCTTTTGTTGAGGCGTTACGAATGATTGAATATTTATTAACATACAAGATGAAATATTAGTGAAGTACAGAATCGGTTTCTACTTTTATTAAATCTAAGGAAGAGCAATACAAAAAAAAAAAACAAAAGAGATGACTGTATATGTGTACGTATGTGTTTGCAATTCACTTGATCTTATGATCTATTTTGTTTTATTCATCATTAAGACAGTAATCTTAATCCAAGGCGTGAACGGAAAATTATCATGAAAATAAATGTATACTTTAAATGAAATGGAATTTTAATTTAAATTGTCATTTCATGAGTGATTTGAAATTTCCATGGAAATTAAATGAAAATTCCGTAATTATATCGAATCCGCTCGATATCTACATAAAAATGATTAACTGACTGAACGATTGACTGTTACTATTGGCGTGAAAATTTGGGCACTTGAAGACCATATATATATGCGAACTTCAAGATATTAATGAAAATGTGCAATTAAAATCATATATTTCGTTTATCATAAACAGGCAAGAATAATTTTCTCATAAATTCAGTATGTTGCTCTTACATGATTTTTGAATATCTGACACCTTCTTCCAAGAACTAGTTTCCATAATCTCCTTCCGAGGGAGCTTTCGTCTTCTCGAACTTTCTGGTTCGACCGCAAGAGTTCTCGAGCGGTTCTTTCAAAACACTTTCAACTATCCTCTCATCTCTTATGTTAGTTACATTTTCAGGAGATTGAATTGTATTGGAATATTATCTCTTCCATTTTTGTTAAGTTTTTATTTTTATTACATAAATAATGAATTCACAATTTTCATATATCATGCTCATTTTTAACGTATTTTAATGTAGTTTGTCGATGGGCGATTTTTTTTTCAACGCATCATATTTCCTGGTATCGAATTCACTACTCCATGAATTTCTTTGTGCCATAAAGAATCATTAAAATTATTTCAGAATCTGTATATAATTCATTCAAGTGTAAATTTTTATTTGTTCTTCTTACAAACTAGACTTTTCTTTCATTTCATTATTCATTATGTTAAACAATTTTATTTCCTCCTTTTTAATAGAAGTTTCTCTATGTGAAATATTCTTTTCTGAATTAAAGATGATTACGTGCTATTATAAATAAATTATTCTTCTTCTATTACTAAGAGAGTACCAGAAACTCTTTTGCCACTGAAATTTATAATGTTCGTATCTTTTAGTAGCTTTTGACTTCTTTTGACCAGTGATATAGGAATGAAATCCTAAATTTCCGTCTTTAGTGGTAATTCATCCTTCATGGGTGCACATTTCTAGGGAATTGTTTAAGTTCAGGAAACATACAAATACCTTGCAAATATTGATTAGATAAATTGAGAAAATAATGAACGACATTTTTAAACGAGATTATAACTTTCTTCATTCTGTAAATAATAACTATTAACTTAATCACCTCTATTTTTATATTCCATGATATAGATTCAGGAACGTGTTCTCGGACATAGATCGAATTTCTTATTAATCCCATCTAGAATGAGTTGTTCTATTACAAAATTGCTCGTTATCACTTTTTATGTAATCTACGACAGAGAATATTTATAAGAAATTATATTATATGGAGAAAATATATCTATAAGGAAAAGATTTTACCCTTCGTTTTTTGATAAGCCTAAAGTGTATTGTAAACTCTCCACCATCGACTGCAATTTGCAAAGAGGAACAATCATATTGAGACCAGTTGATATTTAAAGAAATAATAAAAATAATTCTATTGGCATATTATTTTGCGATAAGTAATTACGATGTAAAAATTTTTGTTTTGAATGAAAGATAAGGCAACGGTAAAAATATCACAAATTTCTTTTGTAATTGTTATAAATATTTAAGGTAAATGTTAAAAACGAAATGTGCGTGAAACGAAAGTGCTGTTAATCAATCCTAATAATCACGTTAAAGTCACGCAATGAAGATTTCATTTTAATCTTGAAACAAAGAGTAATTTATAAGAAAATAATTTCATAACTAGGCCACCGTTAATGAATGGCACAATTTGTCTTCATCTAAGGCTTATGTAGAGAAAGTGGCTCCATATCTCTATTTGATAACTGTGACTACCTCTAAGTTTCCTAACTCTTTTGTTCGCAACATAATCCCCAATGAAACTTCAAATGGAATGCCATACGTTCATGAATAGGATGCGGTTAGATTCTTTGTGAATAAATCTCAATTGATGGGGAAAATATTTCATATGCATCAATAATGCCATGCACCATCAATAAATTGATTATACGGATCGATATTGGAAAAATGTGAATAGAAAATTAAATTTAAAATCCTTGCTCGCTTTTGCACATTATTAATTAATTTAATACATTTAAATACCATTAAGTTGTTTGATTTCAAACCCACTCCTGATACTCACTGAGTTGTCTTTTTTATTTTCTTCTGAATGGATACTGTAACTATTTTTCTAACATTTTTTTCTGAAATCGAGATGTTGTGCTAAGAATTTTCTCATACAATAAACGTGTCTGTGATTTTATCCACATTATGGGATTAGGAAAATCATGCATTCAGTATTTAATATAATTTAAAGTGAAATTTTTTATCTTCAAGCTGGACTAAGTTATCCACATGTCGTCCATATTCTATGGAATATAAGTAATATAATTTTTCTTGTGAAAATGCTGATTGTCTATGATTTCAATTCTGTTTTGGTGGTTTGACAGTCTTTCCCTTTAGCATGCCGCCTACCTCCGGGATTCGAACATAGAACTGCTTTCACTGAAGGCGGAAATCATGCTTGGCTACCCAGGAGGTCTTCAATCCGCTAATTTATCAGCGTTTCTGCCAATTCGCGTTTAGATCAAACAGTTTTTCCAGAATCTGTAAGACCTGGTGAACAATCACGCAACAGAACCCTTAAACAGGTGTTAGTGAAACACGAAAGGCATCCTACGACCTTTTCGATGAATTACTTTTGATGTTTGGACGGTCAAAATCCGCCGTAGATGAGTCCCAATGTATTCCTCCCTCATTCCATTTATAACTCCCCATCGGCACAACTTTCTCTCGACACGTTTTCTCCTGAAGCCTTTCTCTTCTCACAGACCCCCGTCACTCCCTCATTCACCTCGCGGCGAACTTCACTTTAACTATTTCTCTATCTTTAAGAGGAGCTTTATATTCCATTTACTCTTCTTTACCCCTCTTTTCCTCGCCTTCTATGCCGTGAATTTGACAAACAGTATGAACCTATAAATGGTTTTTTTCACATCAAAATTACCTTTGCTCGCTCGATCTCGTAAATTTCAGCATTTTTTACGAAATCCGAGAGTAAGATTCATCCTTTGAAACAAGTATATTGCGAGATGGGGATCATGTCGTTTCATTCATCAACGCTCATCCCTGTATATTACAGGATTATCGACTGCGTAGTCTGCAACATTGTTGAAGGTCGACATTTTTTGTCCTTAAATATGAGTCTGACTTCACAGAATTATTCGTGTATTATTTCTTGGTTTTAATGTACAAGAATATTAAAATTTTGATTGGCGATTCAATTGTTAGCGGTCATAAGTTTAATATTGGCTGAATACCACTCCATAGGATCGAGAAACTAATAATGACTCAGCGATGTAAGTCTTTTTACAATCTAGGATAGCTCCTTTTCTCTCATCTGATAGTTTTGAATTCATTACGCTTTTTCCATATGAATAAGGCATGATTCCTATTAAATCTTCATGAATAAATTCCAAATTAATCTAAAATTATATTTTAATTGTATTTTCTCGAATACAGTATGACTATATTATTTACGAGATCAAAGTAAGGTAAACATTAAAGTAAAATTAATGATGTATAAATTTTAAATGTTTCTGTAAAAATTATTGGTTTATATTTTTGTTAGATTAAAAAATTTTTATGCAGTGTAATGGAGGTTATCTGCCAAACAAATTTTATTGTTTTGCTTACATTTTTTGGGGATTGGGATCAAAATTTAATGAGTGGTCTATGGATTCTATAATGGATGTAAAAATATCGCGTTCTTTAAAAGTCCGCGTCTATCTATTCTCTTGCAAAGCCAATTATACAATAAAGATTGAATAAAATTAAATATGGACGTAATCGTACGTTTCTGTTTTACTTTCCCTAATCTGCCAAAATTCCTTTGTTTTTCTCTTTTCACTGAGTGAGTTCCGGATGGAGAACCTCACAGCAAAATATTCGGAATGATCAGTGACTGGATAGAGAATTCCTCTTGATTTTAAACTTCACATATTATTTGGTTATCGCGACAAATATTTCATTAAGCAATAGACTTTTTCGGTATCCACGTTAAAGCAGTTTTAGGTCGACTTTTTTATTAATGGGAAGATAAAAGACGATGAACATATCATTCTTTTCGTGGAAATTAAAAAAATAGAATAATTTAAAACTTCGACTCTCGAATTACATATTTATATATGCGGTGAAATCGGAATCTTTCCTTTTTGGATTTCACATCGTATTTTCTAGGAGTTCCTTTAAGAAGTGTTTGAAAAGAAAACTGGAAATCTTTCTAAATATCTACTGACTAATATGAGTTTAAAGCGAACAGAGTAGAAAGAGCGTTCATTTACAGTCAAAACTTCGAAGGATTTGAAAACTAATTATTCTAAATGAACAAGATTGTAAATTTAGAACTCTTATATTGTTTGAATGTCTCAAAACATACTCACTCACAGCTAATTGTGATTTAATTTTTGACAAAGTCCTTTTGCAATATTTTTTCTGAAAAACCCTTCATAGAAAAACTTCCAGGATATTCCTTGGGATAGAAAAGAGTTGGAATCGCTTGTTCTCACGTTCCAGATGACGGCCTCTAATGTTTATGGACGTAACGCAAGGAAATGTCCGGATATTGGCGGCAACAAAGTGGAGAGTTAAAGGTCGGACCAGTGTTCGGGGCTGTATGCTTGTCTGACTGGTATCTATTCCCTATGCAACTCTTGGAGGCGTTTAGTTCCCGATTGCCCTCCCGCTAGAAGGAGATGACCTCCAACATGACGTCAATGAACGGCTTCCTACACTCACGTACTCGAGGAAAGGGAAAAAATTGAGATGTAGCCGATCGCGTGCCGGAGTTATACCCTTCACAAGGATCACTTGATGTGAAGAGGAGCTCAAACGGACATTCTCCGTCCTTCGGCGAGTAATATTTCCCACTGCCATATTATTCATAAGATTGGGTAAATATTTATCGGAATAGAATTCAAACACGTTGATCGTATAGTTAATGATTTAAATCAAGTTTCCACTTGTGCGATTTGTATAAAATTGCTGTAAAACCCATTTCGTGCCGTTCGTGGCAACAGGAGGTTGCTTTGAATTTCCCATTGGGCTGTGGCCAAGCGTTACGTCATTTTAATAAAAAAAATCATATTTATGATGAAAGCTTCATTCTTATGTCCCATTAACTGCAATTATTGGATTATTTTTCATCGCGTTAGAAATGCAAGTTGAAAAGAAGCATAAGAAGTCCAAAGGCAGGAGATTAAATACCCTCGTAAATGTCAGAAAAATGTGCATATTTTTTGTACGAATAGGAAGATAAAATTCAAGCTACAACTTTGAAGATAGATACGTTTAAATAATATCCTAGAATATTATCCATCTATCCATCTAGGAAACTATCCTATCCTATTCTGATACTTTAAATTTCATCTGTCCATAAAATATGAATGGAAATGTGATGAACAATCATTTAACGGTGTTAAAACTGCTTTTATTTCTGTCCTTGCACATATTGTAAGTATCATTCTTCTTCCATGAAATACCTTTGAATGGAAATCTCCATAGCTAGAACGACCGACCGGAAATTAGGATATCCGACATCTAGTTCCGATTCTTCCAATGAATTTTTAGGTTCATTTCTCCTTGAGTCTGTTACAAGTCATTTCGAGAATGAACATTTTTATCCTTCCTCGTTAATACTTAAAGGATTTCTTCTGTCCGCCTCTTTACAAGACCTCTATGAGGTCGTGTTATTGGATAGTGTCATATGGTCATGGGAAACCACACTCGTCTACCAAGTATCACAAACGGTATATTTGAATATTATGGTAATACAAACGTCAGTATAACAGACGCAGGTTCTACAGATGCAAGTGGACATTGATAGTTTACGAATTCCAGCTGAGGAATTTTCCGTAATTATATTTCTCCTTAAACACTGGGGAATACATTTTGAGAGAAAAAGAAGAGTACCACTATCCTGATTATTTGTTTTTAACATAGTTAAACGAAATAACTCTCTTAATCAGCTATATCCAAGACATCTTGTGATTGAATAAACCTTAAAATTAAATTTGTCACGCTCTTTTTTAAATCCTTCAATATCGAAAAACGATTTAAGATGGTTAATTTAGAGAATTTTCATTAAGACATTCTCAAGATACTGCAATGGAGGTTATGGCTCATGGTTGTTACATTTGGATTTTGAGACGTCTTATTTATTGGCGTTAAAAGTATCAGTTCAGTGAATTGCATCATCAATGACTTCACTGATGAAAATTAGCTTTTCAAATCTCATTGGATCAAACGAGTTTTATATCCAAAGATCAATGACCCCCTTTCTGCCATTACACTAGTCATGCAAGACTTTATGATAAAAACTTTTATGTCGATAATGTTGGTTAAAATTCCACCAAACAAAAAGCCACTAAAAAAGGTAACTGTCTTAATTATTAGTGTTGATTATTTAACGTTTTTTGGTTTTAGGAGGGATAGTCTCAGGCAAACCCTCAAATATATTATAATTATTATTAATATTATAATTGAGATTAATATTCCTTTAGATGAGAGTTTCCTATACCCGTTCAAGTGTTCTATAATATGCTCGTTGCCTTATTTTATTTGAACTTGCAAATATCAAAGTATCCGTATTATAAAATAAATACATATTTTTCCATCTTAATCTTACGATAATATGGTGCTTTCATATTGAAACCTTATATTAATCAGTGACAAATCTTTTTCTACTTTTTTTACTTGGTTGTTGGCCAGGATTTTAATTGCAAGAAATAATTTAACTCATAAAGATATCTTAAACCTCAAACTCTTATTTTTATAATTTTTCTTGTTATGTTATCTGCGTTCAATATAAACGTGGTCTCTCATATAAAACATAGATGAGATGGCTTAAAGATATAACCCTTTTAAATAATTCTATGTTAATTAATTATTATGAAAAAATATTCCATCAATATTCATTTCTGAATTTATTTTAATGACCTTGATCTAGTCTAGAAATTCAGTTTTGTTGAAAATTGAAAATCGTTCCCATTTCTTGTATGAAATTCCAGCATCAATAGTGAAACTATTCGGCATTTGCCTTGAAATATAATATAAAGTACCATTTTTATTCATGATGTTTCTTTGGGTTGAAATTCTACTGTTTGGTGTCCTTGAAATGTACGTGGAGAGGAAGGTTCCACATAATGAATGCCTTACCTCCAAAGGATTCGATGCTTCTTATAATACAATGTCGCGGTTTTCCCCTTCCAAAGATGAATGCCTATCAAGAATAAATGGAATTGCATGATTTATTATATATTTCTCTGGAGAGGAAGTTGTAATGATAGCATTACCTTTATAGTAGAAGCACGATTTTCCCAAAAAATACTAATAGATAGTCGTTCCACATCAAGATGTTTCTTAATTCACTTACACTCTCCGATATCCTACTTTTACGTATTTTAGAGAATTTTATTCGTTATTGCTCTGTCATCATTTAATAATTCCGTGCTGTGCCTAATTACCTCTTTCTTATGTAAAGGAACGGGGAAAAACACCAAATGTGTAATAGATCATTAATATTGCCCCAAGTCGAATTCCAAATTTCATCCTTTTGAAGGTTTGATATTGAAAAACGTCGATTGATATTAACTATAAAAATTAAGATTTTTAAAATTAATTAAATCATAAAAAATTAACTTTAAAGCCTTGTTATTGTAACACATCCAAAGGAATTAATATAAATTACATTCGATTACCTGATTTAGAGTTAAATTTAGATTTGCAACAGCAATTTAAATTTTGCTCCACCTTTAACGTTTGATAATATGCAATTCAATATATCCTAATAATCCTATCCATGGATTTACGATAAAAGTTTACGAGAGGATGGAAGTTAAATAAATATCATATCTGTCAAAAGTTAGAACCTTCAGGCGTCTTGACCTTTGACGTCATTGTAAAAGGTAAATCGGATCCACTGCCCAAATTCTGTTGATACAAAATTTTCATGTCAAGAAAATACGAAAAATATTTCTGATACTGTATGTCGGTTCATTTATGAACCTCTGATTCTTAAACAGTTATACTATAAATTTTATCATGGAAAATTGATGAAATTCGGTTAAAAATGTGTATTTTAGTCGCAATTAGTAATATTGCTTGCGTCAAATTAATATGATAATATTTTCTCTTTCTTTAGAATGAAACTTTTTTCGTTATTGGTCCTTGCAATGGTGGTTATTTGGTAAATAGAAATCAAAAATACCCTTGTAATAAATACGCTTTACACCCTACCCAATGCTTATAACTTACCTGTCATAAATTATAAACCAGACGTGACGTAAATCTTACGAAATGTCGTTTTGGTAAACATCTGGTTTTCTTCTATGGTTAAAAATATAGCTTACTTTGCCGTAAAGTACATATATAAATATTTTTGCGAAAATTCTTATTATTATACAATAGTAAATATGATTCTTGCATCTTGTTATTCAATATTTTTACTCGTAATTTGCTATAAATAATTACAATTAAGATGTAGAGAGGAAAATTGAGCAAATATTTATTCAGCTGCCGGATTAAAGAGGATGGGTATACATTTTTAATACATACTTAATTTAAAAGACAAAAATTACCTACAAGGAACGATAGATAGAAAAAGGTAAGACAAACACATACAAATTTAAGAAATATTATTGCTTTTGAGAAAGATTTTGTTTCAGATTCAGATGAATATTTACAGAATTAGACTAAAATATACACATTTTAAACTGAAATCGTTTTTATACTTTACCCCTTTCAGCTAATTATACTATTAAAGATAGCAATAAAAATTATTTTTTGAGTGAATAGTTATTAGTATGCGTGTGATTCTTTACGGTTATTTATATTTGCCGCTTACTGGAGATTACTCAGGGCGCGGTTCAGAAACACATTCTATAACGATCCTATCTCGTCCTTTCTCGTCGAGATAAATAACATCCTGCCCCGCTGCTATATGTCAAAGCAGTCTGAACCGCACACTCCCACTGAACCCATTCTAACGCATGGATGTGAATTGCCACGGAATTCACCATAACGAGCTTTAATGAGATGAAATCCCCGAGAAAAAACTAATTTTCGCAAAGTGGAGTCGGTGTTATGGATTGGATGGATCCTGCATAATTTTATCGGAGAAAAATTACGGCCATCGCAATTTGTACTCAGTTGAAAAGGAAAATTTTTCAATATCGTATGACAAAAAATGGTTATTTTATATCGAGCAAAGGTAATTACAGAAAATATTTGAAAAAGGTGATGTGAGGTACGATTGAGAAAATCTACTGACCAGCGTTTATCTTTCTATGGCAGTTAACAATCATTGCTGCCTACATTTCTCCCTCTCAGAAAATATTTCCGATGAAAAAGATTATTCGTAAACATAAGTTTTGGAATATTTTCCAATTTCTCGAAACTAATCCAAAAAATTATACATCCAAAATCAAATATTTGATTTAAATGAATATTTCAACAAAATATATTCGGTTAAGAGAAAGGGAAAATCTATCTTATGTGGGCTTGCATAAATTTCGCATATATGTTATTTGTAATTTTTTCAATGGCATAATAAGTTGAATTGAACGAAGAAAATCAATTCTACAATTCTTTACACATTTACAGCTTTCTGCTTAGGTTTAAAGTGAGTGATACTAAGAACTGACGTATTATTTTCTATTATTCTCAGAAACTCTACTTTTGGAACCCTTATTTTTTCATTCTTTGAATGAAAATTTCCTTTGGTTTTCTAGATTTGATAATTTTATCTTTAAATAAAATGTAAATGATCATATTACGTAATTTACTTCTTATAAAAGCTTAAATTGAGAGGAGAGGAAAACCTTTTTCTTAAAAAAATTGTTTAGTAATTTTACAGCTTCATCCGACACTTTAATATTCATCTGTTAATCGGAAATTGTATGCTCAACTATACTATGCGAATTGACTCGGCAAATGTTTCCCTGTGTGTTCCGCTCAACTTTAACGAATTATTCTTGGAAGAAATGTTCTTTAAACGCCCAATTCTCAGAAATCATAAAATTATGCGAAAAGGAAACATCATCGCTGCACCCAAACAAAATATTTCAGATTCTTTTACCTTAAACCATGTTCCGTTCACGCTAAGAATTAATCATTCGTATGAGACTCTCGCGAATGTATTAATTAATTTTTGTATATTTATGAGAGCCATATCCCAGCAAAGAAGTTATGCTTTGACCTCGTGCAACTCTCAAATTTGAAACTTATACTTGCGTAATTCATTAGCGTATCAACATTGGTATCTATTTGAATTAACGTCAGCATTTCATGACGTCGACACCAAAGAATACGTTGTGCAACTTCATTTCCAAAAACCATCAGTACTCTGACCTCACCGTTTCCCCTCATTTCTAATTACCAAAAAAAACAAATACCTCTCGATTCATCTCGTTGTTGCTCTAATCGTTTAAGTACACAGGATCCTTTGCGCAATCCTTGAACTATCTGCTTAGTCATTTCATTCATCTTCCCGGATGTCATCCGATTTGCGCATCACATTTAACTTTGAATTTTTCCAGGGATTTTCATAAAAATTTTCGCATCTAAAATCGTAAATCAGGGTGATGGTTTTCATAACAGAAATGGCAAAAGATGTGATCTCTCAAAGGTTTACTATAAAGTTCTATATTGAAATTATACTTTCGTCCGGTTTTAAGATTATTCAGGAAATAAACATATCAACAAAACAAATTAAGTAAGTGGAAATGTATTTATTTTTCGATGAATTAACAGGGCAACATTAAAATATTTCTAGGCTTATAGTTGTATGTAAGTATGCGTATTATATGAGTAAAATTATTCAAATTCATATATTTGTTTATTAAGGAACCCTATCTTGTAAGATTTATAAGTACATCAAATATATTATAATTTCTATAATTTTCTGGTGTTGGCATGAAAATTGGAAAGGATACCTTTATCAATGGTAAATCCTATTCCACTCCTCCGGAGTATTCTTCTTTAATGTTTACAAATTAATTCCATTTTAAAGAAAATCTTTCTTACAAATGATGCTGTAAATAAGTGATCATGGTAGTAATGATTTCTTTATTGGCGTGAATTACGATCTTGATATGAATTTGTTACTATTCTTTTTATTTATTTCATTTTGAATAATATAATTATATCATAAAAGTTTCATCACGGTGAATTTTAAACCTAAATTCACGCAATATATACATTATCCTTTATGCATTCTCCTTATTACCTCCTCTTACTCTCCACTTATTTAGCTCCTTCTCTTGAAAATATGAGAACGAATTATCGACACGCCCGTCGGTATCTGCATACTTCCACGTACCATCATTACATTCGTATTCGTCGTTTTCTATTATTTATCTGCAAAAGTTTTTGCAAGAAAAAACTTGACCTTCTTTACTAGCTCATTAAGACAAAGGAGAAATCATAGGTTTGTTTTTAATAATTTCAGCGTGTTACAGCCTTGGAAAGGAGGTAAGACGCAAGGAAATATGACGGTAATCGTTTCGAATCGAAATTACTTTTCTTTGCGTGAATAATAACGAGTGAACGATCGCAATTGAAATAATACTTTTAAGAAAAATTCATAAAAAATATTATAGTACTCATAGTGCGACGATATTGAATTGCGTTTAAGAAATAAGTTCTTCCTGAAGTTTCTAAATACCAGATTGAAAACTGATTGAAGATTGAAGGTCGAAAGTTTTAGGCTAGATTTATTGTAAATCTTAGTAACTTTCCTAAATTTCTTGAAGAAATGTCCAGAGTTAGTTTCATTCATTTGTTTCTAATTTATATTCATCATATGTTAATAGTTTATATTGTTTTCTGATGGATAATAACATGTCGAATGGTCGAAAAACAGGAATAAAAATCTAATAAATACAGTTCAAACACTTTTCGTGCAACATAATTGAATAATTTTCATACGCAGAAAAATAATGTTGATATAATCTGAACTTAGGATTTGAAACTGTTTATGATGAATATAAACGATATCTTCAGATCTATAAATTCTAAGATTTAGATATCACTTTTCGAAAGGATTTTAATTCACCTGCCTTTCGTCTAGTTTACGCCTTTTTGGCAGTGCTTCCCAATTCCTTTTGAGTCTCTTACCTTTTTGTCCCTCTTTAGTTTCGAATCTTTATTACATATGAACGCAATGAATAAAGAATAAATTCTTTATTCAGTGTGTACATTTATAGGTATGGCATTTTTGAGTCATTCCAGTGCGTGCACTTCAGTGCAATACTACGGTGAACGTCATCTCGAAGAAAGTTCACTTTCAATTACATAGGTTACTTTCGCTTAATCATTTTTGATCAAGAGAGAGGAGGTTAACCGGAAGGAAATCGGAGTGCGGAAATGTGGTTATCAGAAATATCTACATTTCAAAGATTCGCTCCGTTTCTCAATCAGAGATCGCATTTTTAGTTGGAATAGTTCGTGCGGAAGCAAATGATATGGTCCTTTACTTTGATCTCTCGAAGAAAGTAGCGTTCGGAGAAACTAATTCACTCTTTTCCGACGATATGGGAATTTTAAAAATTGAGATATTAATGAAGCTTTTCTTCATATAACACAATATCTTAGTTCTATAAAATGCTTATGGAAAATATTTTCAAGAGGGCATAGGTCATTTTCATGAAAATAGCTTTCTTGGGAATAGCCATTCGGCATTCTTAAATAACGAAATTATTTGTTCACTATTTACTCCTAAAAACTTATCTTTATGTTCTTTTTGAGAATTAAATAATTTCCCTTTTTCTCTAATACGATTTGACTTTACCTTAATATAAATGGTAATTAAAAGTTTACATTTTCGAATTATCAGGAAATGTTCAGGTACAAGTTAAACTCTATATCTTTATAAAATCACGTCTCTTACCTAATTTACTTACAATTAGGAACGTCTTTAGTGCTGAAATTAGAATTTATAAATAATAGAATGACGAATTTCTTCAGTATTTTATTAGTTACACCTTAATCTTTCTTGTAAGGAATGAATAAGTTTAACCAAATGTTTCAAGGCAAATATTTTCAGTATGTATAAAAGAAACGCCATGTCTCTTTCCATAATATGTAACCTCATGTCCAAATTTCGTAGTTTCCGTATTGACTTGCATTAAAGTGGGACATATAATTTAAAAAATGGTTTTAGTTACTTTTGTTTACTAACTTTCCTTAGCCGTTATTTCTATCGACTTCTTTGAATCATAACAAGTACTTCAGTGTTTAGCAAGTAAACGACTAAAGTGTATGACTGGCTGAATCAACGAAGAATTATTTACAATAAAATAATATAAAAATAACCTGGAAATTTACAATGTTGCTTTCCTCTTACATTATTTACCACAACATTAATCCCATGGTTAGTCTTCCTTATTTCCATTTCCATCATAAAGAGCCGCCATAAATTCGAGGCAAAAACAATGAATTTTAAAATCTTGATTTTACACCCTCTGGTATTCAGTTTTTTATATTTTTCGTTTAAAATTGGCAAAACATCTACTCCCACTCCTTTGGAGATATGTATGGCGTGCTGTCTCAAATCAAAAGGAGAAAACGAAAGTTTTTCCTTGAACTCAAAGCACTATGACTAATCATAATTTTCTGTCATTTCACGGTGATATAAGGCTTCTAAAGTATATACAATGTTCCTTACGCTGATTGAACGAGAGGAGATTCAGAACTCCTTAGATTAACTATCAATTCCAACATCATGAGGTTTTCGACCCATGTCTATTTACTTCCAAAAATTCAGAAAGTAGTAAGTAAAAACACAATTACTTGATTAATTACTTAATCAATTAATTAATTACTTCTTAACCTAAATAAATATAGGCAACCCTCCCCTCATGTATATTGGTAACTTAATATAGAGTAAAATTCAATTTTTCATATTCCTGGTATTAAATGCATTATGAGCATTTCCTTTCACCTATAAATTTTGTGATTTTTTTTTCGAATTCCTTTATTATTTTACATACATAATATCCTGTGAATTTGATTGTTTCGATCAGCTCTTCTTCAGTGTGCTATAAAACTGCTGTCTCTCAGATTGGGAAAGAGTATTTCTATAAGAAAGTGTCGTCCTCTAACTAACTCTTGTCGGAATGTAATAAAGAATGAACAAAGATATTAATGAACAATATACATATAGTAATCTACACAAGAATTTTAATTTTCAATGAGCCATTAGAATGAAAATTAAAGTATCCAGCGAGGTTTTAATTTAAGGTAGTAGAATTTTATCCAGACAAATGGGTAGGTAGTAAAACAATTAAAATTGAAACCTTTTTGGGGGTAATTTTTTTTGAGTTACAATTTCTTGCAAAGTAGTGTAATTTCATTTCCATTCCATTTATTGTAAATGTCTTTCATTTTTATCGAACCTTCGTTGTAGATAAAGATCCTACTCTTAAATTAGAGACAAAGCTGTTTAGGCAGCATGCAACATCCGTTACATAATGTCGAAAATTATGATAAAACATTGAGAGAGAACATTTAGTTTCATCTATAATATCTATGTTCGACTATATCTATTTATTTTCTCGGCTCTCACTCTTTCATTGTATTCCTAGACCTCTGTTGCCAGTGCACGCAGCTGGAGCGAGTTGGAAATTTATTTTTTGTCGCAAAAAATCGGCAGATTCACATTCAAGGGCAACTACGCTGTAGAACTTAATTGAGGATAATCTGTCCAAAAGGAGCGGAAGGCCAAGGTCAAATATTATTCTCTTACCCAGATTCGTATACTTAGTTCCATAGAAGTAAAATAATATCCATAGAATGAAATGAGGTCAGAACCTCGCGGTATACGAACGGAAAGTATTGACATTTTTCAGGCATTGACGTGAAAATTAAGATTTGAAGTCTGTCTTCTTCGTGATAATTATTTCAATTTTCCGCAAGGACACGTGTAATACTCAGATCACTTTTGCAATAAAACTATGGAGGGTAGCAGAAACATCCGAAGGGCTCATGAAATAATTAAATGTAGGAAATGCAGGTAACAAGTACAAAAATCTAAAATCAAATGAATAACGTTAGTTTTTATAGTATAATATTTTAGGATTTTTCTTATTTCTCCCTCCGAAAATTAATCTGAGATAACATAAAAAAGATAGTAGAGAAATTTTTATACAAATTTTTAAAAGTTTGGAATGAAAGTAAAGCAGTCCACTTCCGAATAAGCCGAGACTTGTGGTTGATGAAACGTACGTGCGCCCTCTCAAGTGTGGGACGTTAATTCGTCTTCCATTATATATGAAAATGATTAATTCAACGGTATAACCATTCCCCCATATTTAAGAGAAGAGATTATAGGTGTTTTTTAATATGTAAGAGCGTTTTCAGTGGATTATTAAACGTAGGTATTCAATAATCTTCATTCATTGTCTGGACTGGTTTTTTATATCCTAAACTTGAGATGATGTTTTTCTATCCATCGAAGCGTCTGCTCTACGATGTCCAAGAGAACTTCAATGGAAATTTTAGCCTTTCCTCATAAACGGGTATTTTCACTATTTCTCTTTGTCCTTCGTGAATTTCCCGATTCCTCTAATTCCGCAATAAGGAGACGTGTGACAGGAAACGTCCTTCTGCTGACCTGCAGTTGCCCTCTTTGGAAGTTACCTTAGGGAATTACATAAAGAACTGCAACTCGTTTACTCTTCCATTCGCATCTCTATGTGAAGTTAATTTGCGTAGCAATGGGGAAATATTTTTGTCGGTCATCAGACTCCAAAGAATTATTTACAAGTGTTTTTCCAAATACTACGATTACAAGAGAACGCGTTTCTCTTTCTAATACTAAGACTAATAGTAATACTTATTATAATGCGCCGTATGTTCTGTTTGCTATAGTGTACTTTTGTCCATACAACTACCTGTCCAGAACTATTGATGCCGGTTGGTTTCCTTAGCAATAAGTACGTTTATCTTACCCCGAAGGGCAAAAATTTTCTTTCGGAAAGAGAATATTAATAATAAATTTAGCCTCCCATTTTACCGTACATCATACAGTACTCAAGTCTTTATGCTCTCATCTATTACCAACCCTTTAATTTCGTGCTGATTGATGTTTAATTTTAATTTCAAAGTTATGATGCCCTATAAACCTCATAGTTTAATAAAATTCTCATCCTTGTGGTTGCGATGCCTAGATTAATACGTATTCTTAAATGAAAATTCATGCAATTTTAGGAAATCCTAAACTATGGAGGAATGTGTTTCAAAATGCTCTATCAAGGTTCGCAAACAGTATGTTATCTTACTTGTGGATGAAATGATACAATAATTGTGCGAAGAATTCAATTATCTAGATATTCAGATAATTCTTAAGTCTATACATTAACTTTGAAATAGAAAACGTTAATGCATCAATCTAGAGGTTTGGTAATACAATTGTACTTTAGCTGTCTCTTTTCCCCGTTCTATCTTTTATTGCGATTATTAAACATCGAGTGCTGATATTTCTGGAGGAGATGATTATCATAAACCGACTGTTGCATTTCCGACCTGTTTTACTTTTCCGAGTCCTCTTTGAAGACAACAAAAGAAACTCTTGAATCACGGTCTAATTTTTAGATTAAACCAGTGAATTAAATTTTCAATAATGGCTTTCCCTAGATTCATTTTAGTGCGTCATATAAGTATCCAGGTCAAGTATTTCCGAGGGTAATGTACTGTGACCGAATAATTATCCCGTTTCGATTTATTTCCAAATAGATAATCTTAAATTGTTTAATCCCAAGGTCTTGAGCACCTAGTCACTCTCACCTCTCTGAATTCAAAGGGGTCATTTGTCTTTAATCGTTTTCATAGTAGGAGAGTCCCTAACTATTGGAACACTTGAACGAATCGCTTTATAATCTTGAATAATAAGTCTGAATTTCAGTTTGTTGTCGCATATACTCCACGTCCTTGGGAATTTTTTCGTTGAAATAGAGATATATGAGAATGTTGGGGATCAGCATCGATGTGTCGTATGGGTGTTGACGAGGATAGGGCACATTTCTTGCGCAAATTACTGCGAGTCTTGTGAGGAGCCCCGAGGAGCTGCTGCTGCAGTAGGCCACGGCCGTTACCTCTCACTAACCTGGATGATAGTAGAAACAGTCGAATGAGAGGAAAAGTAAAAAGTGCAACGAATTTCTCCTTATAAATATAACTTATTTAAAGCAATGGCTATTTTACTTTTTAAACGTTAGAAATCGAATATAGTAACCGATTATTATCCGGAGTATCTTTTTTTTCAAATATAAATAGAGTGAGCATTTCATCTGAGAGAGAGTTAATTTAGCTCTGACACGGTTCCATTCTAAATGTAAAGAGCATACTCACTAAGGTTCAAGGCGACCTGTCATCTTATTATGTGTTCTAGTGGTTACGTATACGATGCCTAATAAAAAGTGAAAGTAAAAATGCATTGCTATTATGAATGTGGATTTGCATTATCCTTATTGACTTTAGTAGAAGCTGGTATTAAGTTCTTTCCGAACGAATATGCAGCTATAAAATTGATATGATGATGTAATGCTTAAGGTTTTCTTATTCTTTCAACACAGATACCCGAGATGGTTTAAAGCGTAAATTTAATTTATTTTTTCTTAAATGACATCCAACTCACTCCAATGGACCAAATATCTATTCTATAATTTAAAACTTTCCCATGTGAATTCAAAGGAGAAAGGAGAGACACCCGATATAATGGATATGGTATGGATACACAATTTTTAAAAATATACTTTACATGCCTCTAAAAAGTTTAAGGTTTCTTAGATAAGGAAATTATTCGAAGTGAGTTAACCGACTTAAAGAATAATTTCAGTCTATTTTTTAAAAGATGGATTCTCTTCCATTTCAAAATTCCGATATCGTTACGAAAAGGATTAATAAATCTAAGGAATCCACAAAAATTTCTTTATTCATAATTTGAAAATATTGAAATCTTAAATTGATATTAAATTATATAATTGTGTTCAAATTAGGTAAATTTGCTTTTTAAATTCTTATAAATGCGATCCATGAAATTAAAGTGGTCGATAAAAATTAATCAGGTGAAAAATAGCTCTTCTTATTTACATTTATACAAATTCAGCACCATTTCATAACAAAACAATCCTTTTCATTAATTAAACTCATACGAAGGATTCCATTGAAGAATTTCCATTTTCCGATCATCAACCGTAAAAAGTTTCGATAATCAATATATATATATATATATATTTATATTGTTACACGATTAGTTTTTCCAATTAAGTCATACTCACATAGGTTCTATGACCTTCTTACGTAAGAATTACATAAATTTATTCGATTACCATATCGTTAATATCGAAATCACATATGTAAGGATTATATCAAACTTAAATATACCTCCCCTGCGCCCATACCTTTCAATGGATAAAAAAGATAGAAACTCCGTCTTAAAGCTCATAAATTGCACGAAAAAAATGTAAAGAAAAGGTTAATTATTGTGCAAACGCCAAACATCCGTGATGGAGTTCCACATGGGGGAAGTTGCTTCTTCGAGTTCCTTATCCTTGGCCGCGCTTCTTTCATTGTCTGCTCCTGTCTTGCAACCCATTTTGGGATTATTGTGCTTATGTCTACTGGATACTTAGAAGACGCCCTCGTTCGTGAAGAGGCTTTTTGATGAGAGCGAGTCTTTGCTTTATCATCCAGAAGGTTTACTAAACCACTAAACACCTTTCCATTCCTCCTCCCCGAACTAAATTAATACAGTAAGCCCTATATCTAAAAGAATTACGTACGTTATAGAAATGGAGGCGTACATTGCCTCACAAGGATCATTTAATAACATAAGGAGACCCCTCAAAGTACACAGTATTTGAGACCCCTTTGCTTTAATTATATTGCGGTCTCGTGTTTCACTCTCGTCATTCAAACGGAGAGTGTTTGATCTTATTGATTAAATAGCTCACCAGAATAAAATTGAACAAATACTCTCTTATAATTGATTTCTTCTCTTATTCTTTAAAAATTATTGACCAGAAATATTGGATTGATGTTAAAAGTTTGATTGTGGCATGTGAATTGGAGTATCTTTAGAGTTTTCAGAAATCCTCGTACGAGATTGAATAAGAAAAAGCAAAAGGTCTGCTTTTTTACAGGAAAACAAATGATGAGATTTATAACACCGTTTTTTCTCTGAGATAACCAATATATAAAAAGAAAGGAATCCTTTTCCATTGATATTAAGTAACAAGGATCTGTCAAAATTTGTATGCACATAACAGTTATTTGCTTTTATATTGTAAATTATCATACAAATGAAAAGTTTGTTAATTGGGTACAGTAGTAAATTTACTCATCTGCAAGTTGGATTAGGCTCACTTTATTTTAACTTAGGATCGAAAACAATTCGAAGTTACATTCATGTAAGTAAGATTTTCAAGAAATTCAGCAAAGGATCCAGAGGAAAGGTTTAGATTAGGCATCGGCCAAAAGATAGCGAATGGCACAAGAGATACCAGGAAAGATAATGCTTGTGTTTGATTAGAGGTTGGAAAAAAATGTCACCTTATTATATTGACCCACAGTTGGAATTGCTAGTTTTTTCGTCTTTTAATCAATATTAGATGCACTCCTTCATTAGATACTCATAAACCTGAATCTCTCTGAGAATGAATATGGAGCTGTAATTATAATTGCCAGTATCAACAACATGACTTAAATCTTACTGGCACATCTGAAATTGGCTTATTAAATTTTTCGCGTCCTGAAACATCCCTTTTGTCGCTTTCAGAGAACCGTCTCTTAGCCTTAGGCGGTTCTCTCGCCGCTTTGAAGTTCATCGGCTTTCGCTCTGGAAATTCCTGAAAGAGGGTGAAATAATAGCAGGAGAGGTGCACAGAAGGGTTACTTGCGGCAGTCTCAAAGGGTCGCGAGGAATTCGGCCAATGCTGAGGCCTGCGTTCACCTAAAAAGGGCGTGGGTTCGATATTCTGCTGATGCGTATATTGCAGCAAATTTTCAGTTGCCAGTAATTGTTGCTATGGCAATGATAGATTTCAAGTATGAGGAAATTCTAAATAAATATTTGTTCTGTCGCGCTTCAGGTGGCACCATAAGCAGCTCTTTACTAAGAAGAGAGTGCGAGATACTTAGCAATCTTTCTTTGCTTTCCATTTAGAGCCGATCGATTTTTATTCGGCAGTAGTTCTTCTGATGTGCATCAAAGTCATCCATTGCATCCAACCACTTTGCACTAAAGATTTAAGATGCGTCAGCCGTGCGTACTGTGGAATGCATTAAGGACGAGTAAAATCATCGACTTTTCAGCGAAATAGTCAGCGAATTTTCATTTGTGTCCGAGTACTAATTTTCTCTTTTTATTTATTTATGTATACTGCTCAAATTTTCATTGAAGAAAAATGTCTGATTTTCCACTTGGAACCTATTCATTTCACTTTTGGATATTATTGAAGTATTTAATTCCATTGTCTGATAGTGGTTTTATTGTAATATTTTATAAACCGTAAAGAATGGGTACTTGTATTAATCAAATTGCCTTTTACAAGAGGTGAATGAGTTATTTTGGAGAAAATATATTTTATGATAGCTTATCTTCCATCCTGTGATAGTTACAAAGTTTCGATATTTTCTTTTAAGATGTCTTTCCAAAAAGAAAAGCTTGACCACATTAATTATAGTTTAATTATTTTTATCTCAATTGGATAAATTGGTCTATCGCTGAATCTTAAAAATTTCAAAGAAGAATCGGTAGCAATAAAAAGAATGATTGTCTACACTCCAAAGCAATCAAAATAATACGTCGACATGATAATAATATTTGTTCTTATCTTGGGCGGGATTTGGATGGGGATGAAGTCCCCATTTGCATCCAACCCGTGACATAATGTTGCAATAAAAGTGCTGAATATTTTATTGGATAACTGTGTAAATAATAAGATTATTATACATTCATAGAATAGAAAAATTGTTTAAGAAGCACATTATTCTTCAAATTACTTCACAACGAGAAATTGGCACATACTACGTGCTATTTAACGGAAGCAAAATATGTCATGGACGAGCGTGAAAACAAGCAGTTACTCCACAATTAAAATCCAAATTGAAATAGGAAGGATGCGATGAAATTCACCCGAATGTCGAAAAGCACTTATTGTTTTGATTTTATTAAAATGAAGTCTATCGCTTTTTAATTTAGAATATTCATTATCAATTCCCATTCAATTAGCTAATATTTATAAATTATCATGGCATTAGATTATTCAATCTTTCACTGGTTTAGTCGAATGCAAAGTTGGATTTTTTCACAATAAGTTTGCAAAAGTAGTCAGATTAGGTTAAGATTAAACACAGATAAACATGTGGCATATATTCGTAAAAATGCTTATTTTTAAATGTACATTTGCAATGTGGTATATTACAATATGTATGTAATAATTAACTTCCAAGATAAGCATGAGACTATAATATTTTCTGTTTCTGATTTTTATTCTTTGTCATATTTTCTGAAATTCTCGAATCATCGAAGCTTTGATTCACTCAAATCCCCAAAATGACTGCTGTCGTAAAAATAAATATAGTAAATGATTTTCTGTTTCACATAAACAATATCCTTTCTTGAAATATATTTATAAGTTTTAGCAATTTCCTCTAGACCCAGAATATTATTCTTAAACACTACCTATAAGTGTTTGGAAGGATACCCTGGATCAATATTGGCGTAAGAATTTTTTAAACATTTAAAGAGTCAGTAAAAATAGGATAAAATGAATATCTTCCTCTGTGATGATTTTTGTTTAATTATTTCCTAAAATTGCCCCATTTTTTTCTTTTCATTTGACATTTTTCATAGACCTCAATTTCCATTATATGTTAGGAAGCTTCAATAATCAGCAGAAATTAGTATTTTCCCCATATAATTTTCTCCTTGCCTTTGATAACTTGACAGATTGAAATCCACGAATAAAAAACCTCATTTCAAATATTCATCTTTTTATCCTCCATCATTGTCATGCTAATGTGTGCTATTGTCGCTGACACCTTAGACATTAATTTGCCTGAAAAATACCTCATACTGTCGAAATGCATTGTCACGCTATCATACATTCTTTAATTACGCTAGTAAACTCTAGTTCTATAGAGTGAGAGCAAAAAAATTGTTTTTATGTGGTGACTGTTTGCCGTATTTTTTTACGGAAAATTGATAGGTCTTTAACACGGTTACTTCATATACTCTTCAGGGTAAATTACCTTTAAAAAAGCTGGATTTTTTTACATCTTGTTAGAAACTTATTGCGGTCAAATCATATGCAGGAAACCTTTGTACTTGCAATCTCTACACTTAGCTCTGTGAAGGGATCTTCTTTTTGTCAAAAGAATTGCTGAGTGAGCTAATGTGTTTGTACTACTAGAAGTAATTAGCCTTTCAATTGAGATAGGTCATGTTTGAAACTCCTCGAATTGACCCTAGACTATACAGACCATCATCATTTACATCAAATCACACACTCAAGCTAGCAGGACGAAAAGTTTATGAAAAACGGATTGAAAAGGGAAACTATAAATACTTTTCAACACAATTTCCAATTACGAATCGAAATGTAGCTTTCATAATTAACTGCAAGAATTTATACATAATATTATGCACATTATTAAGGACAAAATGTTTACATGAAAAACTATTAAAATGAGCGTTAAAAGTAGTTGTTTGATTTATTTTTTGAAAATCTTTTCTTGTATAATATTTTTACCTTTTTTGAATATACTCCCATTCGTGGATATCTGCACATTTATGAACTTTCCCTTGCGATTATCCTCATTAATTAATATTCAATTGCGATCCAGATTTCAAATTCAGAAGGTCGACCTATGCATAAACTCCTTAATAGAGGCCTTTTTTGCTGAGAATTACGCAAAAGTAACAGGTAACATGATGGATTCATTTCTATGACTCTCCATTATTGTCCCCATTTTCTCCTTCATTGGCCTTCAAAAGATTCTATTTGAATTGCTCTTTTGCCGAGACATCCGTCGATACGTTCGATAAAGTTTTTGATTTGCTTTTTAGGTCAATCTCAATGAATTTTTGCGGTTTTGATCTGACGTTGCTGAAAGAAAATATGTTTGACTTTCTAACATCACAGAACCAATTCTGCTTTCCTTAATTTACGAAGTTAATGAGTTATTTGTGAAATTATTTTCGGAAGATGGCGTATAGAACGTAAAATTTCTCTCAAAAACTATATTTGTGAAAGTAAGTTAATTTTTATGGTGAGGGAATCGTAACCAATTTAGGTTAGAAATCGGAATATTTATTTAACCTAAACCTTGTAAAATACTTCACGCTACGAAAAAATTAAACAGTTTTAATTTGATACTTAATTTATAAGTATGTTATATCCATATATATCACGCCATTATGTATGTATCCATACATATTTATACCGTATATAAATTGGTTCCGTCATTTTACATTATCGTCCTCACTCATCCCGTATAATCAAAATATAAAATTTCTCTTTAGATTCACATATATCTTTCGAAATTGCGTTTCATGGAATATTGGGAATTCTATGTGCATTAAATAATAATAGTTTTAAATCGAGCAAAGCAACTTGGAATTGTGCTGATAGTTAATGAATATGACTAAACCTTTTACTTTCTTTGATATCGATCAAAGAATCTGAATGATCCGTAGTCGAAAAACATGTGCGCATCCTAATGCACGCAAGAGTACCAATGTAACCGATCAGCAGATGTTGAGGATTAAACATTTCTCCTATCGTAAAACTATGCGATTTCCCAAGCGTTCTTCACACTTTCATTTCGTCACGTTTCGTCGGGTGAATTTCGCTTTAACGCTTTCTTCCGGAATTGGAAAAGTGTAAAGAAGCGAGTGTATTCTTAGAAATCTTTTATCTCTCGGCCTATCCTAAAAAATAAATGTTTTCCTTATCTATCAGCGTTTTGGAAGAAACATAGGATCGAGATGAAAAGAATAACCTGCGATTCCGTAAGAATCAGAAGCACGCGTTTGTTTTCAATGGAAAGAGTAAAGCACGCATCTGTTGCAGTCGTAGTATAATCAAATTCGAGAGTTTTTCGTTTCGCTTAAAACGCGAGCTTTTTCGTTTGAAGAAAGAAAGAGAAAGTTTATTTCTAAAGCCTTGTTTTAGTTACACATCGAATGATAAGATCCGCAGATTTTATTGCTTTCCCGAAGGATAAATCTCCCTGAAAGAAAGATAGTGCATATGCGAAAATCACTTAGGGAACAATGCTTAGTTGCGTATTGATATTTGTAATTCGCTGTGAAAATTGCAATTGAGAATATTGAAGAATACGCTTTAAGTTCACCTGGAATGAGGAATATTAATCATACGACTGTAAGAGATATTGCTTTCAACTTTCTCTAACTTTTATGTGATGTACCAGGTCTACCTATTTAATCTCTTAATATATAAATCATAAATAACATATCATAAATAACATACCAAAGAGATTTTAGCTCATGAAAGCATTATGAACACTTTGTTAACAGTGTGGCTTTTTGAATTATGTGCATTTTTATATAAATCGAATTTTTCTCATTATAAAAGTTCAACATCACCTTGGGCATCACAGACCATATCAATACTACCCATAACGTCACTCACACATGTCTTCTTCACCTTTTGCATTCTATATCCATTGCTTCCAATTCTCTTTTTGTGAATTCATGTTGGTATATTTTCTCTGATATTTTCTTATACTTATTAATGCATTTAGTGACCAATAAAATAATAACTCTCTGCCTGCTGAATTATCTTCACAATATCCATCTCACATTCTGATGTTGTTATTTTTTTCGAAAATGAATGGAGACTTGGAAACGATTTATTTTCTGCTAGATAGCAGTAAAACTCATTTCTGATATTTACTGCTATATTGCACTGCATATTTTACGTCACAACGCTAATAAACATTGCAGAATTAGAGAGACATCAGTCAATAGGCATTATTACATGTATATCCAGTTTAGGTTGAACATTCATTTACGTAAATGATTTATATTTGCTTAAATATAAAATTCTGGTCGATTTCTTTTAAATAAACTTAAATAACAATTAATATAATTACCTATTTTTTTCATTCTTTTGGTGCTTGATCCTGTCTTGTTACTACCGCTCCAAAATCATGCTAATTTAAATGCACTTCTCCTTCCAAAATACACTTTAAATTATGATCCCATTGTGATTTTTATTTAAATTATATTTCTTTGAGATGGAAGAACTTTGCCTTTCGTTCAGTTCTTGCAAAGCGCGCCCAAAATATTCCTTCTAAACGTGTAAACAATCATGTCCTTACGAATTTCACTGGAATGGGCCGTGCGTCAACATAATCTGGGAAAGCCATGACTTTTACCTTCACTTTCGGTTTTCTCCGATTTGGAGAACGTAATGGAATTTTTCATTGTGTAACCTTCAAATTAATAGGTATTTTATTGTTTAACAATGCCCTCTTTTTGTCATCAAATGTCATACTCAATTTTGGTTAATTTGGTCAGGAACACATTAAATAGGTCGCTAAAATGTCTTTATCTTCCCTTCTCGATATTCACACATCTTTATACTCTTTCTCATTGAAAATTTTGATTTTCTTACATTTTCTCAAACTCCAAACAGCTATATTTGTTGAATAATTGTATTCTTTTAGTATTTGTGTCCATATTAAATGAAAAACTTTTCGCTTAAATGCTTCCCAAGGAAAACGATACTATTTTATCATTCATGGCCGACTTTTTTTCATATTTTTAACTGTAACTTTTCTAATTTTTCAATCGTCAATGAACTTTGGGTGGGGAAGATTTAATGTACTGCTATAATAGAATAGTACCTATTTGTTTGGGCTAGTGTAATATTGCTACCATTAAAATAAATGATGTTTATACCTGAAAAGATAGATGCCTTCCTTGAAATCGTTCACAATTATGTCACGTTATTATACTTCAAATTGCGTATTTGTTCAAGAATTATTTTTGCTCAATAAGCTACCGGAAACGGTATTTGGAGAGCAGGTTATTTTGCGCTGCAAAGGGAATGCATTCTATTCTTCTGTCACAAAGGATCAACGTTATAAAAAGTATTTTATCTTTGCCCTTCATAATCTGTAAGGTATCTTTTAACTAAATGTTTCATCTGATCGTATATCTGATCGTATTCCCGAGAATGTACTTATGGTATATATTCTCGGGATACTTGTCTTTTGAAATCCTAACTGTCCTTTGAAACCAAACAAGGCTTTATGGCAGGTAAACAGCGAAATACATCTTTTGGTTGATACTCGTCTAATTCCTTTGAATGGCTCACAAATATGGACTTGTAGAACTCTAATTATGTTTAATCTCTTCATACTCGAACGAGCTCTGTATTCTTAGGCGTTTAGCGGTTCCATTGGCGTAATCCAGCGCAGCTGTGAACTGCTGCAACAGGTGCGATCCCAATTCATTCTCTTCTAACCATTCTAACCTCTCTACTTTTGCGATGCATACTTTTTTGGGATCTCTGTTTCCTGGTATCTCACTGCGTTTCATAACACTTCACCTGCGATTGACACACATTCACCCTAGAGAGAACGAAAATATTCTAATACTATTTTTCGCGACGTAATTCAATGAATTAGCATACCTAGGAGGTGACTAGAAAAAAACTATCTCATTAATGAACTACGTTCGGTGTTGATGTCGCATGTTGGTTGCCTTACTCCCGGAGTCTTAATTATTCCTGACTAACGTAAGCACTCTCAATGAATGTTCTTAAATATGTGACCTTAGTTTACGCGCGAAATTTCACCGTTTCAATTTCTTCCTGTTTTTTATATTTAACTACATCAGTTGCTATTCTATCGGTAATATCAATAGAAGAGTAAAAAATGTGTGTTGATGACTCTTATTAGGGTTTGTTAACTGAAACACTCTATATTAGTGAAGATACAGCAATTGGTGGCTATTATGATTTTATAAACGCTTTTGCTTATTAGGGTATAGGATGTAATAAAAGCTTTTAAACTCCTTTTCCAAGTGTATTCTCATTGCTGAATATGTTTACAAGGTGTCGCGATTAATATGTTTCGGCTTGAACTTTGTACAGGAAATATTTTGACTCAACGCTTCCAGTCATTTATGAGCTGAATCCTATCAATGCGTCGATGTGGTTACGATTTTTTCTAGACATACAAGGTATTGAATTCTATTTTCATTAAACTCTAGTAGGACAGTTTTTTATATATCTAACGTGGAGCCAATTTTTCCTATTCAAAGAGGGATTACTTTATCGAAAAGAACGAGCTCCTTTTGATTCCGTAGTATAATATAATGTGATTTTTACATTTCTATGCCCCTCAAAACTTTTAAAGACTATTGAATATAAATAAAATCCAATTATCCAATATAATAATCAATATTATAATATGTGTATCTTTAATCACGAGAAAAGTGTTTCGTTATGTGTAGAACCATATATAAATAAATTATGAATCAATTATTCGAACATATGCGAAAGCCCGCAAAAAATAAAGAATTATTCCTTTATCGAAGAAAGAGGAAAGGATACATGATTCAAAATTTATACACAATCTATTTATCTTATACTCTATTCTATAAAACAGTATTTTATGATATAAAATTAATCTTTAATTTACATCAAAATGACCCGTTTAAATTTGTAGAAACACGTTTATTTCAGATACAATTAAATACTTTATTATGAATTTGTAGATGGATGTGAAGGTTTTAACAGTAATAAAACATTTTTAAAAGTGAGCTGAGAAACTTTCTTTTTTCTTTTACATCTATAACTTATTTTACTCAAAAGTAAGTTTTGAAGTGTCTCATACAATTAATACTTCTAAGAAATATGATTTTTATTTGTACAATATTATCAGATGAGTCTATTCCACGATAGTGATAAGAAATCACTCCGTTGCGGATTCATCTTCTTCTGCAATTGACGTAAATGTTTCTGAAGTGTCCATAAAAAGTCTTCCTTTGAAATAGCCGAGGTTCTTAACACCTTTCCATGCGATGACGACACATCCCCTTCGTATCTCTCGAAGGAGGAACACAAACAAGACCTTGGGTTGGAAAGGGTTATTCTTTGTTGCCATCTTGGGTTAGCATTCATTATTCTCAATATTGAAAATGAATTCGCCACTCGAGGCTTTTTTTATATATTCCCCGAGGCAGACGTCGGATGAATGGGTGGCCGCATTAACAATTCCTGTCAGCCAAATGCGTCCCATTCTATTGTTCCACTGGGTCGCGCACTCTATTAGTTAAGTATTAGTTAAGTGCGTGGTCGCGTATTAAGAATCACTGTGCTGCATAATGGCACGAAAAAACCTTTTCTGCACAATGCTAACCTTGTTAGGAAAATGTAATTAGCTGATAGAAATTTAGTGGCCGTAAATGAGATTTCAGCCAAATTACATAATAAAACAAATCGAGTTCTAAGCTATTCATGGCAAATGATTCAAGTTAACCATGCTGTAAAAAATTTACCTGCGAAATATCTACCTAACTTAAACCTAAATTGACCTAAATTATATCTTTGTAACTTGCGGCTAACTTCTACTGAGAGATTATTATAGTTTATGTTTTTTGAATTTAATTATTTATATTATACACATGACAATATTTTCGGAGACAAACTCATACATCATTGCTCGAAGGAGACGTATAAAAGGAAGCTAGTTAGGATGATTATACAATATATATTATATTATTAGCGTATATTATTTCGTTTGGGAAATTGCATTAAATTTAAATAAGAGATTCCTTAAACACTATTTTACAGATCTCGACATAAATATAATGCTCAGAAGAAGTTTAGCCCTTTGGATTTTATGACCTATGTATTTCTCGTGAATACAACTTGTTATAAGTGAAGGTTTAAGAGTTAATGCCTACTGCAAGGAAAAGATGCCTGACCAAAGGTTATGGTAACATTTTCTGAACAATGTACGAGTATTATTTATTTTAGTTTCAGGGAAACTATTTTTGGATCAAGGCCAAAAATACGTTATCATAATTCTGTAAAGAGTAATTTTAAGATCATGGGAAGTAATTAGTGTTTAATTATGATTACGACAGCGTCGTCGGAGCTCTTAAACTTTGTTGAATCCTTCGTTAGTGATGTTTATTTTCTCCACACAACTCATACGCCTTTATCTATTATGCGGAAAGCGTGCTCTGTCCTTCGCGTGCATTTCATTGGTTCTGAAATTCATTAACTGCCAGAGGTTTGAGACGATGAAGCAATTCAGCAGTACTTTCCACATAAAATCATTAACTTGCGCCGATAAATGTTCATTATTAATTAAGCTCAATGTGCTACTCTCAACGTCATCTTCCGGAAAGTTAGTCGGGAGAACGTAGGTGTCCTCAGATTACTTGTTTTCCCCTCAGAGATGTTCTATGCGGTTGGCTAGCAATTGGCGAAGACCTTGCATTTCCTCGGTGATTGAGTTGCGAGGTTACGTATTGCAATCCAGGACTATTTTTCCAGTCCATACGGAATTTCCCTCCGGGAGCGAAACCGAGAAGAGCGATATGTTTTTCTGATGAATGATACGGCGTTCTCGTTTGGGGGTAAATACGTTGCATTACCGTGTTTTCTGCGTCACGATTCGGGGAATTATACATTAAAATTGGTGCGATTGCGTTAGAACAAATTGGAACTCAAGGAAAGTAAGAGAATATTTGTATTCTTGCGAGAAAATGAACCATAATAGGTTTTATCGCTACCCGTTGATCTTAGGAAGCATTAATTTCCGTTGATATTAATGGGGTAGGCGATTAAAGATGCTGCAACCAATAAAGAGCAAATATTACGAGACGTAAGAGTCCTTGGACATAACCACTTACCCTTACATCGAAGAAGTTATATATTACGACAATGGATACAGATCCCTTAATTAATTTCAAATATCCTTTTCGAAATGCTATAATAAATAAAAGTAAAAGATTCCATTTTTTTTAATTTATTTTTGGTGAAACTCCCAATGAAAGCTGAGTTTAACTGATCAGCTGTAATAACGGCACTCTTGTACTCAATTAAGTCAATACATTTTTTGATAAATTCAAGAATCAGTAATAATCACTCATCAGCGCATTTTTGAGTGTAATGCGTCAAAGTTTTGTGCATGCATCAAGATATGTTCGAAAGAGAATCACAATACTACTGTGCCTGTTTATTCTATCTAAATTTAACAAACTATTTACGGGGACTGATGAAGAACGAATTGCTCGAAAATCGTCCCTGAATAGTATAGTTTGTAGATGCACTCACACTGTACCTGCATTCCTGTTATTATGAATGAGTTCACCAGTTATCACTAAGAAAAATTATTTTACTACCTTCGTCCACTCTCCTTACAAATTTTAAGAGATCTTAAAACCTCTAAAACTTCATGATTTGATTATTGGAATGAGAGTGACACCTTAATCTTTTCTTACCGCTAGATTGAGCAGTTTCATAATTATCTTATTCTGGATATCTCTAACCGTAAGCCCCAAACTTGAAACCATTCGGTGTGAGTCAGAAATCCCCACAGCGCCCCTGCTCTGTATAAACGGAGACCTCGTTCTCGCAAAAATCGGTAAGGAGTAGTCGCCCACCTGTTCGGGGGCGGTGACGTAACTCACCCACCGAAACATTTTTGAAGCGGTTGCGAGCGTAGCTATGGTGCGCTGCTGACCAAAGCAAAAGTTAATACTTCCTTAAGCATTCGATAGGGGCGCAGACAGGTTCCAACTGTCGTTAGATTCCATTTCTTGGCGGAAGAGAATTCGGTTATCGCGTCGCAGAGTACGATAGTCGCTACGCTACCGCGTGAAAAGAACCGCGAAAGAGTGGGAACCCGTAGACTTGAGAGGGGAGGCGGTGCAGCGTGAGAGGGGAGAGAAACCCACGGGAGGGAAGGAGCGGAGGAGAGGCACGCCTCGGAACAGGTAAGAGGCGTCGCAGTGGAAAGGGGTTGACTGAATGGTGAGCTGGCGCTCGGGGAAGAGGAGGGGAAGGTTTCTCTTTTTTTAGGGAACGTGGTGGGAGGGGGTGAGGAGGGGAAAGACGACCCTGCTTACGAATGTAGTTTCTGTGCAAGTGGTTGTGGGGTCGTTTCTTCTCTCGGACGCCGGTCGGGATATGTCAGTTGGTGGCCGTTCGCTGCCCTGTGAACACTGCTGAGACGAGACGCTCCTCGTCCGTCCGTTTAACACCGCCGAATAGATACGGCCATCGAAGGCGGGAACACCGGTTGTTACTGAGGAAGAAGGCTTCTTTATCGTTCGCTTTTCCACGCAGGAGGTCATCACGATTGAACGCCATAGAGTTGAACAACCGTGTTTTATCCCAGTGAGACCGTTTAAAGTGGAGGACGTTCAAAGAGGCCGCTGCTGCCTTTTTTTCTATCGGAGGGCCTTTCCATCTGCCCGAGGTGAGTTTTTAAGAGAATTTTTGGCGGGATTTTTCGCACGATAGGTGGTCATTAAAGTAGAGTCCCTTCGCCTTAACATCCTCATTTCTCTTGCTCCGTCGTTATCTTTTTGCGGGGAAGTTTGCAAAGGGTGCATGCATGCTCCCCCACCGCGGAATATGTACGCGAGTCCGGTTTCTTCTTCTTCCGGTCTCGTAGCCGAGTGAAGTTGGCGACTACGAAGCGGGATTTCCGCCTTTCAGTGTGTGCGTAGAGTCTGGAATAGATCTGGGATGCCATAGCTCGCAGGGACGTAATAGGACGGATGCATTGTTATCGTGTCGGCCTATCCCCGTTGTTTAACTCCTCAGGTGGCCAGGTGAGAAAGCTCAAAAGTCGAGAACTTCAACTTTAAATTCGATATAGATCGAACAGGAAATCTCCCCTGCCGTGCGTAAAGCGAATATCTAGGACCTCTTTATTGGTAAGTTAATACTCATCTGTCAGGAGTCGAAGCCATTTCCTTCATGCGACGACTTCACGCGGCGGTTTTATTTTGCGGTCGAGATCCTAGGTCATAAATCCATCCCAGCCTTCGTATATTTTCCCGTGAAACAGAACACCTGACGATGCATCTTTGGAGAACGTGTGCTCGAGATAGGCCTTTGCGGTGTGGGGTCAGGGAAAGACTAACCCCATCAACGTGGAAAGTTAACTCGAATGTACCGTTTCTCTTCTGAATACTTGTTACCGATCGCCGCGCTGGCGCATGCATTCCTTAAAGGAACAGGGAGAGGAACACAGGACCGAGGAGTGCGAACGGTGGAATTCGAAATAATGAAGAGAGGGTTCCGTCCAAAGCCGTCGCGGCAGGATCGTCGCGCGGCGAAAATCCACCCGAGGACCTACATTCCTTCTTTTCTTATGTATGTTACCGGACCGGTATTGGAGAGGATGAATCGCGGGTGTCTGAGAAGCGCGAAAGAGCTCCCTTATTTACCGTTACCGAGAGGTTTACCGACCATACGTACGCACAGGTGATCGTAGACCGCATCGACGGTTACGTGAAATATTTTCGGGGCAGATGGTCGCTCGCCCGGTATATTTTTTACGGAGAAAGAGCTCCTTCCGATAAATCTAATCTGGCAACCTCTCATAGTTGCTAAGGAACGAAAAATTTTAAAGGATTTGCCCTTTTTCAATGCTGGAAATTGATTAGTAAGATTAATAACTAGACTCTCTGAACGCTTTCCCTAAGTATGTGTAGAACAATTCCAAAATGCCCTTTTTCCTTGTCGTAAGAACGTATGCTGTCAATTTGGGGGATGACGAAGTTACGTCGGAAGTATCAGTGACGCGTTCTTGAATTGGGGATTAATTCGTCATCGGTTACGCGTGCGTTTATTTGATAACATCCTAAGGCTAGACATGTTTTAAAACCAACTGGTTATTTTTCATCGATGCTATCGATTACGTATCAACCATAAATAGGCGTAGGTTCGAAGCTTTCGTGACAATTCTAGAGGAAGTGTTGAGATTCTCATGGAAATGCATTAGTAACCCGAATAAATGAAATAACAGCACTTCAAGTTAGATTTTTCCCGCGGAAACCTCAGAAAACCGCATTATCTTTTCTTTTATTTACGACTCTAGTCGTCGCTTCAATAGAATTATCGATTTAATGAAAGTCTCGCTGAATTAGTTATTTATACTAAATAAACGTATTTTTAGTAGACTACATTTGAGAGTACTCTAATATTCTGTTGGTTTTCATTTCGTTAGTACTTTCACTTACTGTCTCAATAAAAGATCGCGTTTCTTATATTGTCTATGGTACAGTATTCCATTATTCAAAGCTAATATGTCAAAAAGTAAAATTGTTTTCAAAAATGCTAAATAAATGTCTTAATTTCAGCTTATTTAGCACTCATATTTTCATGACCTTCCATTTTATAAACTTTACCGAAAGAGACCTCAACATGGGTAGCTGAAATCTTTATGGTAAAATACCGATAAATTACCTCCATATATACATTAGGTTCTTATTTTGTGTCTATTCTTACTAACGCTGTATACTACCTTTAGAATATCTATTTTTATGCTACGCATTCCTCAGGTAATTTACCCATCCGATCATCCTACATGCTCCTTTAGAATGTATTAGTGTGGGGGTGTTTGAATTCGTATGCATATTCTTGAATTGAGGATTCGTTAATGGATAAATATGCCAATAATTGAGGCCACATAATTGTAAAAGGAATTCAACGTTGGAATCACTTATGGCGGATCCTATTAATTACGATCCATCTATTTTCTTCTCTAGCAGTTTATTGAAAACATTTTACGCCCTTTGACCTTTCGATATGTGGTTTTCGGCCTATTGATCGTAGTTTCCGGCTTTAAAAACAACTCTTACGTATTTTTCCGTCATAAGTAATCTTTTTTTCTCTCCCACCGTGATTCATGGTCTATTTATGTTTTATGATTACGGAAGAAAATAAGATAAGTCCTATAGTTTCCTGCCGTTCAGAGAAAAACTCTCTTATCACTTCATATTATTTACGCGAAATTTTTCCTGTAGAATTTTTAGTCAAACTGTCTACAAATGATATTGATTTTTCATTTATTTTTATTTAAAGGAGTGATTATTGAGACATACTCTTGAATTCATCAAATGACATAAAAAAGGAAGTATTCATTTATTTATAAATAATATAATAACTTAACGTTTTCGATTCGCATGATTCAATGCTTTATTGAATCATGCGTTAAGAGGACATTTTCTTTCTTCTGCTACATCTACTAAATTAGGCAGGCAATTATGTTTAATTTAAAATGTCCATATTTCTAATTGGGAGCATTGAGAAGGTATACTCTACGTAAAACTTTCCCTCCTATCTCTCTATTTCATGTATAAATTCAGTAAACTTGTCAAATTCAAGTCATTTGCTCACCTCTCTCAATGTATAAGATTTCCTTCGTGTGCTGAAGAGTAATCTGTTATTGACTCACTCGTTGTTACACGTCTGAGTTATCTTATTTTTCTTCGATAAAAAGTAGACATCTAATAGGTTTAGAATAATAATAATTTACTTACCCGAGGTCCAGGGTTCATATTTATCTCGTCTTGGGTTCTTGTTCCACGAGCGTTTTTTCCCATTTGTTCAGCAGCACTTTCGATGGCTCGATTTCGAAATGGTGCTGACTCAGCTTTTGCTTCTGAAAAAAATTCCTCTGCAGTCGTTCACTCTTCACTTTTTTAATGTTTATGTAGCTCTCAGATGCAGGCAATTATGCGGAGAAGTCACGTTAAAGATATACCCTGATTTGCATCTATGGTTAATCAATATCGGTTTTTACCAACTCGTTCATTCTAATGTTAACTTTGAAATAATTTATTTTCTCTATCCTTCAATAAAAATGAGGAATCATATACAAGGGATCGAATTTTTATTCTTTAATTAAAGCAGTAATACACTCGTAACCATTGAATATTATTTTATAATTAAACTTTTTAATTAAATTTCGAAGATTATTAACATTATATCGTATAACAAATACAAGTATAATTACAAATATATTTTCATAAACTATGAGTCTTTAACTTGTTATCTCGCATTTTAAAAATAATAGTTAAATGAATGTATGGTGTTGTTTACTGGTATGCATCAATGAGGGTTAATCAGGCGATTCGAATGTCTCGCTCATGCAATTCATTTTTCACTCAGCAAATAGGTTGTCGTCTGCATTTTCTGGGCGGAAACCAGTGGTTGTGAAAGAGTGGTTGCGAAGTTTTTATGTGGTTCCATATCGTACCGCGATCTAGTGTTTGGTTTTGCATCATCCGCTTCAGGTGAGAGGGGTCAATAAGCTCAATTTCCGAAATCGACATGAGTCCACTTCCTCGAACTAAGAGTAGGAAAATCCCATTACTTTACTCCGAATGTCAAAAGTCATTGCCTGAATCGGAAATGAGCCAATTGTAACTTTCGTTCCAAAGCGTAAAAATCGTTGATACCGAGTTCGAAGTAGTATTTTTCATATTCAATCACTGTTACATTGTTTCAATACGTGTAGATATTATATCTGTAAAATAAAGGACGAACACGTGTTAAACATCACGAAAAAAATGTTTATCTCTTATTAATCCAACGTTCTGTCAACTAAAGGACTAAACTCTATCAAGTGTTTAGTCCTTGAAATCGTTTTTCTGACTCTACATTACATGTAATTACAATTGTTAACCTCGAGATCTGTGATAGGGACCAATTCACTTGTATTTATGAAAAAATTACTTTACTACTGCTATCATCGCAATTAAGAATCGGTTCCACTTTTTAATTAGTTTAATAATTATGTTCTATTTTACTCACATAAAGCGTTCATCTCTTTTCAGGCAGCATCCTCGGCAGTTGATGCTCACTGCAGATCTGAGTGATCAGCATTAGAAGCATCTGTTGGGCGTTCTTTTGAGGATCGCTGGCAGCAGTACTCTCTACCTCGTCCGAAGAGCAGTTAAGCAAAATGGCTTACCTTGTGGCAAACTTTATCCACCAATATCATGATTTAATGGACAATCGCAGCGGTAAGAATCTTTCTATAGTTTTTCGAATTAGTTAGTCGAATATCGGTAAATAATAAATATGCACGCGAAGAAAGATTATGGTTTAATAGGAACAATTTTAATGCATTATTTCTTATGATGAAACATAAAATAAATAAGGTATCTCAATATGGGGTTAGAGTTAATTTACAGTTTTCTTTGCAATAAAAGTTACTCAAGTGATAAAAAGTAAAATTTCAAAGACAATGCTCATCTCAATACAAACCAAGAAAATAGAGGTACATTTTAGTACTTTTATATTCAGTCGGCTTCCTCCCACAAATGGTTTGAGTACAGAGGACTTTCGTATTTGATGATTTCACAACTTCCGAAATATCTTTCTTACGCTTGTGTCGAAATTCATAGGAAATTTTGTTACGTGATATGGAATTACCGTGTTTGAGATTGTTTTGTAGTCGTGCTTACTTTCCGTCTCATTGGACCGATATCTGTATACATACGGAGGTGAAAGGTACACTTTTCAAGGAAGTCCAGAGGTTTCCTGGAATATCACCGTCCTCCGATGTATCATGTCCTTTCATGTACTTACGTTTTCATCTTAATATCAAGGATATCTTCCGACATGTTTCTTCGTATCTTCTATTGGGAGATACCTTGCACCTGTTCTGTCAATTGAAACGAATAATGAAAATATCTCAAAAAATTGCGAAGATTATTATTATTCTTACGTTTCTGATTAAAAATGCGAGTTGCTTGTGCGAAAATGATCTTTCCTATTTGGTTAGGGCAAATATTCTTGATTTTTGCCTTTTTAATTTTTCAACCGAGTCATATTTATCTAATAAGGAAATGTGTGGAGCGCAACGACGCAAACTCAACGGAACGAAAACCCAAAACTCTATTCTCACACACACAAGGCACCGATAAATTACAGTGCACATTATGGAAAAAATAAACACAGTGTAAGATATAAAATTACTATCCTGCTACGTGTTTAAGTTTATGCCAAAATATCTATATATTCCTCATTATTTTCATTCGTAAGAATTAAATATTTCTGTGAATCAAAGTAATATTTTTGTCATGAACAATATTCGCTGAATCTTCTATTTAAAAATTATTTGATGTTTTCACAGCCATTCCAATGATCAAATCCGTTAATCATCGTGTATTATGCACTATGAATTTCGGGAATTCATCATAGTTTTTGAAGGTGAAATCGATATTAGAAGGCGTGACTTTGATAAAAGCCATAGTATAATGAAAAAATTTGTAATTTACACAGAATAAAAAAAAATCATTATAGTTTTTGAAGGTTTTTTTACACAAAATTAAAAGTATTACTTTTCATTGAAAAAATTCAATGGATTTTATCTAAAAACTCTGACGATTTTTCTTGGAAAGGGCATCATAAGAATAGTCCACGAGAAACGTACCTTATTCTCTTCGACCTGTCTCTTATGCATAACGCGGTCGAGTTTACGCAATCAATCGAAGATTAAGAAATTGTGCTGTAAAGTGGAACTCGGATGGATAGTAGCCTTGGTAGAGCACTAAATGTTGAAGGATTTAAAAACTAAGTTAGAGATTTCGAGCCAAAGGAAAACTATATTTTATAATCAATGTGTTTTCGAAACCTCATTTTGACGCAGATCTATGGTTATGAAAAGTATTAAGATTAAAATTTTGACCCTAATTTTATGAATTTGTTTATATCGTATTTTACATTTGTTTTTTAGCATTAATAAGTTTCACCTGTGTCATCGTAGGTTAATTGTAATTGTATTTAATATTATTAATAATATTAATTGTAATTAGAAGCTAATAGTTATTTATTCATCTTAGCTCTCAAACTATTTATACTTATTTATGCGTATTACAGTTTATGCTTGTGAGGCTTATCTTATTCCTGATTTCTTATTAGGGAATTTATGCATAATATAGAGTTGTAGCTCCGTTGTTTATTTTATTGCTGAAGATTATTATTTCTCATTTGTGCTCGGTTAGAAAATCTTGCCTCCCAATTGGTTGCTTCATTGGTAACGTTTAATGGATCTTGAATAGATAGAATTAAAATAATGGCGATATCGATCGATTTTAATTTTATGTATAAGAAAAATCCTCTGCGTTTATGCCTTATTATTGATATTGTCAATCTCAAAGTATGGATAATGTAGATAGTAGTATCGAAAAAGTATCTCTCACATTGCCTCTACTTAAGGTTAAGATTCTGCAACAGTCGGGTATTCTTTCTCTTCATCCATAGTTAACGTTTAGATGAATTCTTTTGCTGGAAGTCCTTGTACAAGTGTATTTCGGATTATAAGCTAAATTTTCTCTTCAGGCAATCGTCGTCATCTGGAGGAAAAGTTTATCTCCTTCGATACATCCCCTTAACGAGCGTTGGCATTTTCCGCTGTCTTTCACAAATATTCCCAGACGTCGATATTTATTTTGCAAACAGTTAAAACGTCTCTCTTTCCGCAACACGCTTCACAACGTAAACAATCCCACTTTCCAGATTTGGCCCCATTTCTCTTCTAAACTTCTCTACCTCTTCTTCAAGGAGCGCAATCCGTTTTGAATCGGTGGAAAGCAGTTCGTAGAGAAATAGATGAAAATCGACAGCCTCTTCGTGAAACTGTCGTTAGAGGGCGCAACCTTCACCTAAATCCATGTCCTCCATTTCCATCCGCCCATTAATTGTCGTGGCATCTTCGCTGGATTCCGTGAGAATTCGTATACCGTTACCTCGCCACGCAACGACCCACCAGACGCTCAGTATTTGCCAAAACTTAATGGATACTAAATATCTTTTAGGTGTGCTTATATGAGAGAGGATGGATAGCGTCGGTGTCCGATTGAAGTAGCTTTTCTCATGCAAAGGATTGGGACCACATCCGGTGTATTCTTCACCCATTTTAAGCGATGAAGTAAACGACAACGTCTTCCAATTTACGTAAATCCATCCGTTCTGAAGATTGGTGACGTAAATACGAAAAGGCAATGCGAATATTTGGAATAAAAAACGATTTGTTTAATTTATTTGTAAATAATCGACTAAAATAACAAACGCCAATGCCATAATTTTATGTTAGAGTCATATGCTGAAGTTTTTTACTCTAATTATGTCATTTTTGCAGTTGGATTGCTAGTAATGTGTTCGAAAAGAGTCAGGAGGCTGTTCAATTTATTCCATAGACATACTTCAGTCGACTCAACTGCCAGCTTCGATATATCTCGAAATAATTCTTTTAAAATGTAGATTTTAAAATGTTTCCGTTCACTATTTGTATATCTGATTTGGGGGGAAAAGGAAGCATTTTGTGCGAACAGCATTTGGTTAGCATGAGGCGGGACATTAAATTCCAAGAGTTTCAAAGATATATAAAAAAACGGATTTTTTAGGAAATGAGTAACTCTTAACTCATCATTCCCCCATCTGTTATAGAGTTTGCTTATAATTTTGAGGATATTTATTTTCCTTCTATGACTCAACTAGTCGACGAATCCAGTACGCCTACCTTAATCGATCACTTATTTCAGCTGACGATACGAATATCTCGACAGAGCGAGGAGGCGTCTCCCCACGAGAAGTTGCAAATTCAGCACCGCTCGGTACTTTCCCTCCAAAGCATGCTATTCTCACGTTTTTCATCCTACGCCCTCATTTCCTAGCTACTCTCGTTAAGCACGGATCACTCTTTAAGTGCTCCTCTTCCGGCTATTCCAGTCTCGGCGGCATTTTTTTCCCTAGCTTGATTGTGCTTGCTCGTGTATAATGCATGAAATTATTTTTAGGAAAAAGGGCCTTAATCTTCCTCATCGAGAGCCTATTGACTGAAAAATGACAGACTATCTTGCGGCGTACAATGCGGGCCTTTCTAAAAGCAGTCCTTTTTCTTGTGCATCCACTTCTAATTTTCTCATTACGAGAGGGCCTTTCTATTTATAAAATACGATCGTCACACGAAATTTGGATAATATAAGAAGTCTGGGTTTGAAATGGTATCTAATAGTTTTAATTAAAGGTGTGTATTAAATATTCAAAGCATGAAAAGCTCCCTGCAATTGATGTGTCCAACAATAGAGATACAAATTAAATATCGAAAACTAGCTTTAGTTAATAAAAAACGTGCGTTAAAAACAAAAAGAGACGAGGGTGTCTCTGGAGAGGTATTTTTGGATGAAGCGAGAACTATCTTTTCGTAGTGGCTGATCGAAAACATACCACACGACTGAAGTGATCTATTATAAATTCCTTCTACGGTCTATGCCTTGAAGGATCTTAGTCTTACACCTTCCATTTCAAGCGTGCTCCGTTTTAATGCCTTGTCTCACTCCTTTTGATATTTCTTTGCTAGAATCGGCAAGGCCTTTCCATCCAGCTCACCTCACTCTTTCTCCTTCTTTCTGGTTCATTCATTCAATTGCTTCCGCCTCCTGTTTCCTATTTCAAGTCATTCCTTTAACATTTATATCATGTACAAGGAAAAAATCGGACTTTGTCCTTCTTTAATTAATTCTGTTTTTCTTAAAATGCCGTCTTTTTTGTACCTCGCTTAATTCCTTCCAATTCGCATTCTTCCGGTATGAAAGTCGTCTACCTTGTTGGCGAGAAGAACCCGAGTAGTTCTCATGGATTTATATATACTAATCTCCTTTTTCCGGAAGAAATATTCTCCCCCCAATAAAAACTATTATTTTTGCAGTATCGTTTTTACAATATTTTTGATCGAATAGTACGAATTTGTCCATAGTTTTATTTGGACAATTTTCGTAAACAATCTATCGATATTTATTGAGAGCGTTATACTTTTCCCTTAAACATTGTAACAAAAAGTGATGGATTCAAAACTATACTTCACAAATCTGTACAAACTGCATTTAATCTAATTGGTTATACTTATTAATATCAAATTAGTAGATTCCTAGCTTCGAAACAGCTACTCTGCTCGATCATGCCAAACCTTTTACGAAGTATTATCCCTTTAAATTAAGATCAAATTTAACGTTGGAAGAATTCTCTTATTAAAATATGAGAGTTATGAAATTAGGTTTTGTAGCGCTACTTGTCTTCAATATAGATTATCATCATAATATTTTAACCACCCATCCGCTAATTTTAACCCACCCATTATATATAAGTGCAATTTAGAGGATGAAAAGTTGTTTTGAAGACTCGTTAAATTCTATTTATTTGCTCGATCATAATTCTGTCACCTTAACGTGATCCCATGTTCATGGGTATTTACTGTATTTATCAATTACGAAAATCGATTAAATAAAGAAATGAAACAATTAAAGCCGGTTTCTTTTTACGAGTATTGCCTATTCTTCAGCGATACAGAATATTGTGAATTACATGAAATTGAGAATATCTCTCAGGATTGTGAATTGTGGTTGATGAAAATAACGGAACTGAAAACACTCGCAAAAAGCTTTATGAGTTCCTTTCATCGCTTTTTTTCTTTATGACGTAGAGAATAAAAGATTTTCATATCCTTGTCCTACATTTCTCATCATACGAAAGAAATTCGTGTTTTAGGAACAATGCATATTAAAATTGGAGGATGAATGAAAAAATAATTTGGGTATCGACGTATCAGAATAGAAGGAGAGAGATTTAATACAATTGAATATTATTTTCTTCGATCTTTAGAAATTACATGTGAATTTGAAACGATTCTTCACAGTTTTGTTAGAATTCCTGGATCCTTTCCTTTTATGAATTTCAAAGAGATTTCCCGTACCTGTTAAATATAATTTTGATATATTTACATTTAATTATTAAAGTGAATATTTTATTATGAAGGATGAATATAAATATTCAAATTTCGGAAATTATGATTCGATTGTTTATCAAATTAGAGTGAACGAATAGATTCTGCTGAAGATCAAAGTTCCTATTCTTCAATTTACACCAATTTAATGGAATAGTGGATGATTTTAGTCTATATATTTTGTGCATTGATTATTATAATTATATATACTATACTATGTATATATATATATATATATAAATATGAATATATATACATAATAATAGATCAAAGTGTATGATATAATGTAGTATATATATACTACATTATATCATATACTTTGATTTTTAAAGGATATACAACGATCTATTATTATTCTATTTTTTACATTTTTTTCACAGAGAAGGAATATGTTACGCGAATTCGGTATAAATCTTAATTATTTTCTCTTTCGAACATACTTCTTGTTTTCGTTTTGTCTAACCTTCAAGATTTCAAAGAAAACTCATAAAAACGTCAGTGAACGTCCGAGACGATCGAGAACTAATTCGAGGTAAAGTTTCGAAACTTGGCGTACACTGGATTCCAGGTACGACTCAATTCGTGTCCTCGAACATATTAATTTCCTTATTTTCACTTCATCGATCTCTTCACGAACTTATTTCCTTGCCTTCCTACTCAGACCAGAGACGTTTTAATTTCTTTACTCTGTTCCTGAGAGTGATTCCTCTTTTTTTCATAAATATGCTTTTCTCCGATTTCATATCGCCTCGTTCTTATCGGGTTTTCCAAGAACTCTATAGTCATTCGTGTCATCCTCGCATTCCATAATGAAATATCTTTCCATGTTTATAAACTGTGTTTGTCAAGGTTTTTTTCTTTTAATAGAATTATAACTTTAATATCCGTCGTTCGAATTTCAAGAACCGTTTATATCAATCCTTTATGTATTGATTTTTTATCTTTTCTTAGTATAATGCTTCGAACGAATTCTTTTGAGAAGCGTATGTTTAAATGCGAAACAGACTAATGGACCCGAAGAATGGTGTTTTCTCGATTTATTAAGAATACTTTAATGAACCTAATAATGATACAATTAAACATGTTTTTTTCCTTCTATTTTAGACCCTCGGGTGAATGACTGGTCTATGATGAGCTCTCCGTTTCCCACGCTCTTCATCTGCCTGTTCTACGCCTATTTCGCTAAGGTGCTTGGACCCAGGCTCATGGAGAACAGAAAACCCTTCGATCTGAGGAACGTACTCATCGTTTACAATGCCATTCAGACCGTTTTTAGCCTATGGCTCTTCTACGAAGTAAGTACTCCACTACTTCGATACCTTATACAACCAAAACCTACCAACATGTTCGTGTTACAAGGAGATGTGACAAATTATTTAGCTATTCATGGAATTGTTTGAGACTAGCGGCGGATTTATCGATAGGTTTATATGTACGTAAGCGATTTATCTGAAGGAAGAAAATCGTTCCTATATAAAGTGACCTGCCGAGTAAGTTCGTCAGCCCCACCGTTAGGGAATCGCCACTGGACGACACGTGGCCTTAAACATTCTGATTCACGAAGGCCGTCGGTTTCTGCCCATAAGCAGTTTCCGCATTGCCCCTACCCCTTTCTGCATACCACCAGCCCTTGTGAAGGAGTCACTTATGACACGACTCAACCAGAGTGCAACTACCTCATCTTTGTACTTGGTTGTTCTAATTGGTTGCTCAGGTACACAGATCGAGAGCCTGTCTTATTCTTGGATAGTTAAAATAATAATATATACAATATGTTGGTCATGAAGGAAGATATTTCCTATCGTATTTGATAATTACTGTTGAAAGAGCTTGACCTCATAAATCGAAATTTCACCCCAATTTCCGAAAATAATTTATAAGATACTTTATATTTTTACTCTGAGTAATTATTTCTAAAACAATCGATAAATTTAAGTAAAGGTTTGAATATTACTCGCGCGTTATGTTCGCATAGTATATAATATTTCACATTAAATCTTAGTAATTAAAGAGAGATCTTTCCCTTCATAGCTTATTGCAAATAGGCATTGTTTTCTCTGACGAAGATAGCAGCACTATTGCCGTTACGTCGAATCAAAGGAGAGAGATTATTCTGATCGTACTTGTGCCTGCGAAATGTTTCGATCAATCACGTCTTCATAAAGGAAATACTTTCACGCAACCTGTTCGCGATATCCGACTCTTCAATGAAGCAGCCACAGTGGTTTGCTGATATCTTCGTCTTAAGAATCAGGACGAAAGGTTGTTGGGTTGGATTTGAAAGAAGTACGAATTCATTTACTGGGCTTTATAAAATTTCATCTTCATAATGAATTTTTGAAATATTCTTGTTTTAATTCACCCATCGATTATATCAATGAATTTCTCGAATACCCAGAGCTATGGCATACTGCGATGTTGATTAGCAAATGAGCTGAAAATTGGTTGAAAAGTCTTTACTTCCGAAATATTTCTCGCTTGGCTAAATGGAGAATAAGCTGCGTTGCTTATTATCTGGATTTGTTCTCATTTCACGGTTCAGAGTCCATCGAGACATGCATAGCTGTACATTACATTTGGGCCAATTCCTCGAGATTGTTCCATCTGGAACTTCTCTCTAATCCGATATCCTCTCTTATCTCCAACTGTTCTTTTGAAGTAACTACGCTTTAGAGCGATAGGACAAAGAGGAAGTAGTCTGTAATTCATCCCTTTCCTCATCCGATCCCATCACAAGAGCGTTTCAATGCTGGACGTCGTCGAACAATCATCTTCCCAAGTTGATTCAAACGACGTAATGTGAAAAGCAGTAACTCCGTTTTTGAACTACAAATCCGTTCGACGATTCTCTCCTCGTACTGCCTGTTATTGTTTTTTAATCGATCTACTTAACAGAATTTATTCCAAGTTAATTCTTATCAGTTTAGGGAACTGTGCCAATCGCGTTACGGAAGTAGATAATTTAATTATTAAATTTAAGGTTTTTAATTGATAGTTTTAAAGGAAAATGAACGTTCATGGCAGTTGGAAAATTCTAAACTGCGAATATGTTAGCTAGTGACACTCTTCTGTACCAAAAGTTTTGTTTTCAGGATACAGGTATAGATACGATTGGGTGAAATTTTATTTTTTTTTAAACAGTATACATCCGAATTTCGCATTTCCCCTGGGACTTAACCAATCGATTTAATATAACCTCGTGCAGCACGTGCGTGCACACACATATAGCGGAAGTGAAAAATGGATTAATTAGCGATAGCATCCTCCCGCGCTCTGTGACCCACAATCGATGACCCAGTGAACGACGGAATGCCCAAAGCGGAGCTGGTTCCGTTTTTTTTTCAGCCGGTGAATCGGCTGTGACGTTTCCTGCCTCCACGTTCAGAGAGCATATGCCAAAGGAGAATGTGAACAGTAATTCACTTATTAAAGATATTTCGAAGTCTATTATTTTTCGGAATATTCTTACGCACTATTTTTCTTAGAATTTTTAACTGGTTTTCCTTTCTGAATTAATGCCTTATAGAAATAAGCTCGCATACCAAAATCGGATTATTCGAGAAATTTTGTATGTTAACAATACAACTCGTGCTGGAACCTGGTAAACTATGTGTTACTATTACCAGAAATTCAAGGATAAGCCACGAGTCTGGTGTTCTAGTTTACTATAATTATATAAGTTAAGGAATAAAATATAGAATATTTCTTTCAGAGAAGATAAATTCACAATAAGGCCGCTTATGATTAAATGATGATATATATCTTATTTCTGCTGTAATAAATGCTTTTCTAATTTAAATATACTATTAAGTAAGTATTATAAATTTCCAAGAGGCCCTTTTCTACCATAGGAAGGAGTCTTCGAAAATTGACGTTTTCTTCGTTGTTTACTATCAACACAGAAAAGGAATAGCTTTGAAGTATCATGCGCCTTGACTCGTGGATTTCATCCCTAATTGTCGCTCATTATTAACCTTCAGAAGCGTGACCTCTATGACTCTTCTGTGCGATCATGTCATGACCTTCCATCTGACTCGTTTCTTACATCACTGCCTCTGATGGAGAATAGAGATGGGGGGATTCGTCCAATATTATTTGGCGTTTGAAAGTATAAAATGTATGTGCATAATCTATAGGCTGTAAATTCCGTCTTCCCTTCACATTGATTTTAAATTGATATTCAGCCAAACTGGCTCTTTCAGTCGATCGCCAATGGTCTTTCAAACTTAGGTACTGTACAAAAGGTGAAGGTTTTTATGATCACAATTTGTTTTCATTACTTCGCATTCATGTACGTATTCCTGGTCAATACCGTTAGTTTTAATCCGAAATCCTACCATTGGACTAAAAACACTGGTGAAACGGCGATCATTTTTATGAAATTTACACCTCTAAAATTTAATCGTGAAAATAATCTTCTTTGGCATTGAACGTAATCACAACTAAATCATAGAAGAAAATCAGTGTTTTATTCAATTCTATTCAAACATTGACATGAATTCCATGTTTAGTGGCGTCTCTGAAATTGTAGAACTACTAATGTTCCTAAAATTCGAAGCTTATAGTTCTGTATGAAATGTTTTTAAAGGCTCGTCATTTTCTCTGATATACACCCTTTCGGCCACATTTCTACCAAAAGACTTATCGTTAGTGAATCTCTGCCCACATTTTCATTAGATGAGAATTGAAACGTAAGGCCTAACTAGTTTTTCATTAGATAGCTTTGGATGCGATTAGAGAAGAGGGAGCTAATAACGGTCTGCGAAAGAAGCGGAGAAGACTGCTTTGTTAACGGTGTGCGTAGTCGGGAGATCGGCCCTTTTCTTTCGATTGGATCCATCGAATGTTTGTCAAGGGCGAACAATTCGCTTTCTTCTTTCTCCGCCGTCACTTTCTTTTGCAGCCCTCGAGGCCCTATGAGGAAATTCCCCACGATGTCACTTTCGATTGAGTGAAATGGGGAAAGGATTGCGTAGGCATTTTTCTTTGTCCCTTAAGTAGAATCTTCAAGTCACTGTCATTTTTAGATCCTTCTGAAAATGAGTTTCCCAATATGAAATTAAATATAAATTCATATGTATTTTTCTCTAAATCGTATGTGTCCGCAAATTAGACTGCCAATTTTTGGTAAAAATGTTATTCTAATTCTTACTAATATCTCGATAGGAAGATCGATTAATCGATAGATAAATTTTGTTCTCATTCGAATAATTCTGTTAAAGAAAGAATATCCTAGGATAGGAAGGTGAATAGGAATTTACCCTAAGCCCTGCTTTTTATCTTAGAACATATTGTTCAGCGCCTGGAAACCAAATTTCCCCGATTTCCACAGCATATCGTCATAAATCGTATATTCTGAATTAGCTCGGGTAAGAATATATCCGAGTCCAGGCTCTATGTTCGTAACGTTCAGTAGTGTTCGCTTTCCCTGACTTTTCCGAGAAGGAACTCGGTGTGGATTGCCTTTGTATTGGGAAAGGGCCTTCCCAGTGTCATTAGCACCATTGTCACGTCCGATATACCTCTTGCTGCTAGGATTTGCCAATCGACGGCATCTGCTAATCGATCGGCCATTGCATTCTTGGCTCCGCGTACTATGGGCGTCAGACTGCTTAAGTATTTGGTGGGCGTCTAAGTGGCCCACGAGGAGTGCATTTTAGTCTCTCAAAAGCTCTTCAAAGGCCTTTCCTTGTCATTCGCACACTCTTCCCACACCCCTTTTAAATATTTCCTCCTTGAATCCGCGTCTTCCTTGTGTATCAATATGCGGCCCTAATTCTTGCGTTCTCTTCTCGTTCAGATAGGTTCTATTTTAATCCAGAAAGTTCTACTCTATTTGTGTACTTTTAAAAAAGCTAACTTATTATTTCTCATACTTGACCATTAAATCTGCCCAAGTATATCGTAAGAACCCTTTGGTATGGAAAAATTTGGATTTCTTTGTAAATAATATTATTGAATACTATTAGCGTTATAGCGTTTAATGGTTTTCGAAAAATTCGCTTCTTTATTAAGTGCAAATATAAAATTCACTCTCAATTTACGGTACAGCGAAGGAAACCTTTATCCAACACAATATTTAAATAATTAAGACGAAGGGTTTACATGATCTGAGTAATAGAGAAAAAGTGTTCAAGAATTAGCCTCTTATATTCCGAATGTAAATATTACATTAAAATGGCTGCTTTTCCTACAACTAAATAGAAAGTTGCGGCTCGGTTCTTGAAGAAAGCATTTATTTAAACATGACCCAGTGAGCCTCTCTATCGTACACACTTCGGAGTGATCGAATGGGATCGGTTTTTTAGATCCTTCGAAAAAGAAAAGGAGGTAGAAGTTTCTTTCTTGTTTCAATAATTTATTATTAACTAAATGAGCGGTTTAGTGAAGGACTCCATCTAACTCCTCAAATAGAATGTTTGTCTTCTCCATCAAAGTTTTCGATAGTTCAGAGGAGAGCATTCTCCACCATAAACTAAGAAGAGTTGAGTTTCGAGTGCGGGGGCGTATTGTCAAGTTGCGTAATAGTCGGGCCCTCAATGGTCGTTTCCTCTCTTGGAGAAAGTATTTGCCGTAACGCGTGTAGGGGAGATTGGAAGGGGAAGATATGAACAGCTCTCTACAGAAGAGTTTCTCGTCGGGATCAACTTTTTTTGTTTTTCTTCTCCTAAGTGCTTTGGCATCTTTCCAAGGATTCGATGGAGAGAAGCTTCCGGATGCGCTCCAAAGAGAAAGATTCGTCTGGGGAAAAAAATTCTCCATTCAGTTAATTTTTCCCTTTTATTTGGTAGCTTTCCCTCGAATAGGTCTCTTAGAAAATTGCGATCTTTCCTTTCCGCAAACTATTTTCTCCTTGGATCTCTTTCATTTATGTAGACATCCCGTGATTCTCTTACGACGTAACTCTTTTGGAACGAAAAATCATTGAAAAATGAACTGATGGATTCATATTAAATGAGTTATTCAATCCAAATATTTTACGTGATGATTCAATATGCCTCAGCATCTGTTTACAAGATGTAGTGAAATTTCTCCTCGTTTATAGCATCTTCTCTGTTTTAACCAATTCACAGATTTTTGTCATTTCTTTTGTTTTGTCGGTCTTTCAGCAAAAAATGCGGAAGCTTCGAGAGTTTGTAAGCACTTTGGTGCTAATTATGACGCCAATCCTTCATATATTTATGTTGGACCAGATTTCTATAGGTTTGTGATACTTTCTTTCGCGTGCTGTGTGTCTTAGCAGGGAAAATTGGTCACTTTTAGGCGGAGAATTCCTCAAATAGCGTCCGTTTCTATTAATGAAGCGTGTGAATACTCGCGACCCTTGTATTCAGCGTAGTAGGACAATTATGGCGACCGTCTTCTTTCCCAAACGGAAAACTGGGACAGCTGACCGGAAACGAAAGCCCGGAAACTCAGGGATATAAGGAGAGAGGCGTTGTGCGTGCCAAAGTTCTTTTTGTGCGTGCCTTGATGTTGCCAATTTGAGAAGACTCCAGGATTGCTGTTATTGTCCATTCCCGCAAATTGGGATATCATTTGGTTAAAATAAGTTTTCCTTTTTATTTACATACGAGGGATGTATCCTTATTTTATAGAACCCTGACGTATGAAGTGTAGATAAAGGATTGTACACTGATAATCCTTTTTGTTTACAAGGAGCTTATGGACGTTCCTTGATGAGTAATTTTTATCAATAATGAAACATTTAGTGATGAAACAGAACGGTGTGTAACTCTCTCACAGAGTTCGATGAAAAATCATGCATTATTTCATCCCATCGTTTTCGCAGTATTTGCCTCAAATTTGATAAAAAGAAAAAGTGGCAACTTCCTTTATGTTGCTGAATTTCTGTAACTGTATCCCAGTCTCGTTTTGTTCCACTCTTTGTAATATTTAGTTGGTTTGTTTTTATGACATTCTAACAAATATTCTATATATATATATATATATATATATATATATATATATATATATATATATATATATATATATATATATATCTTTTATTATACTAATATAAACAGCTAATAGAAATACATAAATACTGATTAGATATTTTGGAGCAACCTTTTCTCGGCGGAGTTTATTAATTTACGTTTATCCTTTATTATTTAGTAGAGTTTATTTGTCCAAAATACTCCTAAAGGTTTTATTTATTGAACTACTAAAACTCCATTGTATGGAAATTTCCATGTCTCAAATATTATTTATAGCCCTAAATTGAGAGGAAGAAGGATCTTTTTAGTTATTTTCATCCTCTTCTATTCACTCGTATCTTATTTTCATTTCGTGGATTCTCGTTTCTCCACAATTCATGTCAGGAAATCTCCTTTTCTGTACATCTATAAACAGTTGAGGAGAAAGTCTAGCCTCACTCGGTGTCCTCTTCGGGAATTCGTATGAAAATAGAGCCTCAATCGGAGGTGATTCAGATGTTCGCCCCTCCTCTTATTTTTTATCTCTGCTCTGTCGAAATAACATTGACAAGCATTGTTAGTAATTATCAAATAATTACTAATAACGGTTAATTTCCAATTGGAACTAAAAAGGAATGGATTATGTTTTCTGAAGTTGTGAATATTAATAATAGAATCGGATCGAGTTATTTCCCCGAGATTATATTTATAAAGCTAATGATAGAAATATTTTCTTAAGGATATCATCTGATGAAATAATGTCTCTCTTCCTCTCCATCGGCTGGTCGGTAAAGTGTTTCTAAATATTGGAACGGAATTGGAACCTTGGAAAGGTGTCCAAATATTCTTTGGAAACGATGGGAAGTGTCAAATTAGCGGCCATTTTCAAAATGAAGGTGTGTCCGAGAATACGCGCAGACGGCAACAACCTATCGAGTAATTTTCTTCGAATAAACTTCTTCGTTCATGGTCACCTCACGGGAGTTCCATCCCTCCTCCTTAAGAATTGGGTTAACTCATACCACGTGTCGCCAAAGGTGCGTGTGCACCCATTGCGCTCTCCACGGAATGCACAGAGGGTGTGTCAGGGATACTTTCACTTGTGGCCACGAAGTGAAAGTGGACGCCCGGAGGCGAAACTTCTCCGGGCTTCGAACAGGGGGCGAGTTCAGTTGCACAACTTCTTTCGCTTCACAGCTCATCTCCTTCGTTGAAGATAATGAGCTGTTTTTTTTTCGTTGACCGTGTTGCTCCACGAGTGGAGTATACTGCTTACTGTATTAATTAAGGTCGTCTCACTCTGGTGGGAATACACCGCTCAATCCGAGTTGTCGGCAAAAGTGTTTTGCGTTCCTAGATCGATCGTGGCTCTAGTTATTTGTCGCTAAGGGTTTCTGTCATCACGTTGGTTAAACATGTATGAACTGCGTAGTCTAGTAGTCGATGTGAATTTGAACACACCTACATTAAAGGAAGTTAATTCCAGTAAAATCTTAAAATGGATTGAAGATTTATCTTCAATTGTATCTGAGAATGAAATTAACTCCTCGTTCTATATGTGAACTAGTGTATTTCGGCTTATAATTCTTCGAGATTGAAAGATAGGAGATTCATTTTATATTTCGCTTTTTAGTAAATATCAAATGAGATTGCATATTTTTATAATTTTCGTGGCCATATCCATAACCACGTAAAAGTTTTCATCTCTATTTTTACGTCATAAAGTCTTTCATTCCGAAATATGTCGAGATTGATTGCTTTATCGAATTTTGTTTGCAACCACTGCGCTCTTCTTAGAAGAAATATGAGGATTGAGTAAATAAAAATTACTCTCGAACCCAAACTTGGTACATCCGATACGTTACTTTCGGAATTTCCCAAATCTTGGTTCAGTAGTTCGTACGAAGCCCCTTATTTGCCCTCCAATCAAAAGAACTGTTATATTTTAGGAGAGGCTTTTCGGAAATTCGGTCGTGGCTTCGAACGCTTATTTCATTACGCTCTTTAGTGTAATTAGCACGTCGTGAATCTGACCGTGTTCTTGGATTCATACGCGAGAAATCCTAGGTATTATTTCTAAAGTCGAGCGAATAAGTACCTACTTCAGGACAGATAGGTTATGCGTCCGCTTCAGGAGAAAGTTTTCCAAGGCTTGATTTCTGTTTCTAACCTCATAAGTAGGAGATAACGTTTTTTAAAGTAATAAAACCGCTCCGAAGTCTTTTGTTCGCTTGTGTATGTTTCTGTAAGGTTCATTTCTTTACATCCTCAATTACTATTTGAAACATATTGACATGATTAACAGAAAACTACCTTCGAATTTAACGGCCCCCTTCAAATTTGAGTTGAGCACATCAAATCATCGGCTGTTAAAGAAGTAAGAAATGGGATATATTTATGGTGATCGGAAATAGAGACCGTTACCCGTTATAGACTTTGTATCATCGCAATATGCATCGAAAATAGTTTAAAATCTTCCTAATCTAATAGTGTTCGTGGTGAAGGTCACGAGAACTGGATCCGGAAATGTTAGTTAGCGATCGGCATTCCGATGTAATAGAGCAGATGGTATCGTTGGATGTGAAGTAATTGGCGGTGGAGTGCGAAAACCGTTAATAAATAAATGATGATGAAAGGAATCCTCTATATCGCCACTAAAATTACTGTATCTGATGTTTTAGAGTACCTTGAAGAAACCGATTAAACCTCAGCGTAAGGCACTGTTTAATTCCGAGGTTGAAATAAGAATGCCAGTAAATTCTTATCTTAGTATGCATCTTCTTTGATCGATGGAGAATATACTGTTTTCCTCGCTGTTAATGAATAAAGACATCCTATCGTGTTAGTTTTCTATTCCACGAGATCTAAAATCAAATTATTTTTGCTAAAGAATCATTTTGCAAATATTCCGTGAATCAGTCGTGCTGCGAAATGTCTCCATCTTGCCTTTATGTTCTTTAATTAGCGAAATTGAGGTTATTTTCGCAATATCTAGATGCATTGGATATTATTAAAATTTCCCTATTTGCAAGCCACATAGGTTGTGTGCCTTGAACCACATTACCAGGCCTCATACTTTCAGTCGTAATCGAGGCACGATATTCTATTTACTCGGTTTCTTTCTGGCGCGTTGGCTTTCGTCACCCACAGTTTTATGTCTGCATTCGCAGCAGTCCAATACCTATGAATTCGTTTTATCGCACCGACGGTGTGCATAATTATCTATCTAGTATCTTGTTCTCTCGGTGGATTTGACAGGAGTCTCGTTTTTATTTATTTATTGTATATTAGAACTACAAATAGGCACCAGGCCAGTTGGTAGTTAAAATCGCGGGAAGGGCGTTAGTGACAGCGAAGTAGTGAAGTTGATTAATTTAAGTGCATTTATCGCCGATGAGCTTTTCACGAAACAGGTTGTCCTCGTTTTCGTTGCATTCGATCGGCGGAACAATTTCTCTGCCATTTGCAACAGCTGGCCGCTTGCTCAGGCCCTCCGTATAGCTGCCTTGAAAGTACTGCATTTTATAAGCCTTCCCTCGAGTAATCGTCAAAGATATTTTTCAGTGCGGAGTTATCTTTCCAGTTCTAGGAAAGAGTGGTGCGCGATATTTGAGAAAATAGCTGATTTCTCAGCATTAGACTTATCTCGCGTGCGGCGCATTGCGAACACTTAGCGTTCCAATCTCGGCCTTGCTATCTGGGTCCGCTGCATACCTGTGCGTTGCCCCCGTGTTTGGAATCTGAAAAAGGGCGCCCCTGGACGTGAACTAGACCGAGGGGTTAAAATCTCCTACTCTCTCCCTCTTATGTATGCCGCTGCTCTATCGGAAACATCCAAGTGCAATTCGTCTAATTCAAAAGGAAACTAAATTCTTTTTCATTAATATGGAAACGATTTCGCTGGAAATTAGAACAACGCGCTTGTAGACGTTTTTGTAATTTAATCCTAAAAATAATTTTCTTCTCTAGTAATTTTTTATAATGCCATATCAAGGAGTATATTTATCGTGTGTAAATCCGTCCATCGCAAAGCAATGACGGCGTTGCTTCCGATGCAAACGAAATAATTATGGTCAAATGAGTATAGAAGTAGTTTATTCCATAGACAGCGATAAGTGTTGAAACGGCTGGCGTTGCAAATTACCGTTAATCACCTGCCATCACCAGCTTCCTGTTTACCTCTTCGGAAAATGAAGACTGCCTACTGGCTGTTTTGTCTATCTTTTTACCAAATAACATCACTCTCTTTTATCATCGTTTACAGTATCTTGTAAGAGACGGCGACGTAAGTTAACGAAGAGCGTACAAGCTTCTGGTGTATTAATCACATAGATTATTAGAATTACCCCACACATATATTTATCCGAAGATTGTATATCGGATGATATAATTTTTCCTCTCAAGTGATAGTTTATTTGGCGTTTACCGTGGCATTTAATTCAATTCATTGTAAGAATCAGTGTAATGATGTTCAGAACGGTTTCATTAGGAAAGGAAATTTATATTTTGGTACTAATATTATTGCGGGTATATTAATATTACTATTAATATTACAAAAATATTACTATTAAAGAAATTTACCTATTTATATTTCCACTCGATAAGGAAGGATTTAGTTTGTTATCAAGAATTGCGATAAGTATCGATGCGAATAAATATCGATCTAAGGCATCGATAGAATTACTGAGTATTTCTATCGCACAAGGTACCAATTTCAGGAAAAATCTATCGTATCGTCATTCTTTTCGCGTTGCGGTGTTTGTGACCCCAATTCCCCTCAAGCGATTGACCTCCGAGAACATATTCACGGCCACTGCCGAAGTCGTTATGTCTTTATTGCGTTCTACTGCTGTTGTTTGCCGGTTTCCATAACACCGACGTATTTTATTGAAGAAACGGTCGATCGATATTCCCTTGGCTTCTTTTCACTTATTTACTGCTGAAATGAATTGAATCCGTCGGATGGAGGGCTTCGCTGCGATTTGAACCGTTTCAAAAAATAATTTCCATTCTTAAAATCCAGATCTCAAGCATTCGTAATCATTATTAAAAGTTTAATTTTTCGTTCGCAAAATTTTCCGAGTTTATATTAATCGGTCACTTCAATAGCTTTCCTTATATTTGAGAGGCATTGAGAGATTTGCCATTTTTAGTAAACCTACCTGCTGTAAATCTGCTTCACAATGATTCACTAAAGCTAATGGGAATTTGAGTTCCCTCTTTTCAAATTATATTGGGGTTTGGAAAATGATGGATGATCCTCTATCTTCCATGGTGCTCATTGGACTTTACAGAATCGTGATTGTCCGTCATTAGTTGTTTCCTTGGATTTTTTAACAACTACATCCTCCACTGCTTCTTCATTTATTTAACCATATAATCTAAAAAATTTAAATGAAAATTGCTTTTCAAAATTTATTACATTTCAGTTTTTGTCCCATTTATGATTTCTTTCCTCGAAGGAATGCATAAAATCTTCCTATAATTTTCGTAACCTAATATATCATAATAATATAATTTTGTGTCATTGTATCAACTATCAATATGCGAAAATAAAAACTGCGGTTTTTATATTATTTTGCTCGGCAGTTATTCGTACTCCTACGTACTTGGCACTAATTCTATCTTACAGTTCGTAAGCAAGTTTCATGTGGAAGAGAGCAAATTATCGGGGAAAACTTAAATTTTACTCGTGTAGTACCCACAATTATCGGTATTTTTACAGCGTAGGATAGTTTTGAATTGTAATGATTTAAACTTTTTTCTCCTATATTTTGTGAGTTACTGATATAATCTCACTTAATTAACCTTTTCAAGAGAAAGCTATAAGCATCCAGCTCTTTGATATCAACAACTTACCTGTGGGATGTCTCACTACAATTACTCAAGGTTGAGATGAAATTATGAATTTCTTCAGCTTCTCTTCTATCTGAAATATAACTGATACTTAAATATGTTAATTACTTGAAGTGCCGGACATTCGCCCTCTGTAAACAGATTTAACTTCGAGTTTCGAAATTTCTCTCTCGATCCGTCCCCTTTTTATCATCTGTTGAAACCGTGGAAAGATCAATATTTAGCCAGACCTTCCAAAACAATCTTTTGAACATTTGGTTATTGGTCGACCGATTTCCAACCGATATTAGGCGCTGATATACTTTTAAATCAATACGATACTAAAATGAGTAAATTGCTTACCTCAACTGAATAGTAGAGGTCCAAGGTTCCTAAAATATTTTATTAAATTTTGATGATACCGACAGTTGTATTCTCTCTTCTGACAATTGTAATCTCTTTTCCACTGGATTATTCGATTGCCTGTGGGTTTGTAGGAATAGGTCCAAGTATAGCAGACAAGTACTCACAAGTATCATATGCTTGAAATATGTTTTTCGTAACAGTGACCCCGCATTGCAGGAGACCACTATGAAAGTAAATGGAGCCCTTTGGTGCTCCCTGTGGAGCAGTCGACCTCTACATTACTTTCCACTTAAAAACCGCCCCCTAACAGTTCAGAGGAACATGCAACATATATTTTAGCATCTATCTATAAAGTTGAGCTTGTAGCGAATCTTATCTTTTCCCGTCATTGCTCTCTTCCGAGCAATTCATTCTCATCGATTTTTCCTTCTTAAAGTAGAGCATGGCCATCGTAATTTTTTTCGCCATCATCCAAACGTGACGTGGAGACGGTCCTCGCAATATTTCCGCAACGCCTTGGTAATATTATAAAACAATTCCTCTTTCCTTTTAGGAATAGCGCTCGTGTCAGAGTGAGAATTTTAAGGTGTGCGCTTCACGTCAGGCTGGGTTTTTCTCTTTAAAGCGTTGAGGTTTTTTTTTTAAGAAAGGCCACCGCTATTTTTCGTCTGTTCAATTGCCTCAGCATTTGTTTCCGCGAGTAAAAGTCTTTTTCAATCTCTGTAGTCATCGTCTTTCTCGGAGAAAGTTTAGAAAGTTTTCTGCCGATTATCAAGACTAGTTTTTTGCGAGGTTTATTTTTGAAGCTTAATGTCTTCCGAAAGGCTTCTTTTTCCCATCTAAATTACTCGTTGGAGTCCATTAATCAGACCCATACCTTAAAATTCAAAGGAGTGATTTACATTTATCTGTAATATATAAACGAGCGAAATTAATTCACTTTTCTGAACTCGCTTGACTGATTAAGATGATCTCATGTTCATTACGATTATATATTATTTTGTACAAATAACGGCGGATGGAAATAACTGTCAATTAATGACATCAATTGCAATGCGAAGATATTTATGACTTTTCCAATCGGTTACATCAGATACTGAACTGTTCAATCGGCCATTTTAAGGAGATTAAATGTGCCATACGAAAGCTATTTCTCACCCTGAAATCAACGCAGTTTTCGAAAATATATCGCTGTTAGCTTTAATTCACCTTCAAATCCCCAGAACATGAGAAAATCACTGAATGTGAATCTAACTCTTACACCGGAACATTGTACCAGTTCGCAATTTTTAACGGATACATTTCCCCTAATATTATCTCGTCAGGCAAAGAAACGCTTTCGCTACCTAAGGGACGCAAATGTCTTTCGAAAAAAAATTTTTCTTTCTATGGATTAGTTCTTACAGAACCCAATTTTTCATTCGACACGCATCCATTAGCCGAATTTTCCATCCAAGCGCTCCTTTTCATTCCTCCTTTTTCATCTGAATTCTGCACGAACGCCTTCGATTGCAATCCGTTCACCCTTTGTTTTCTAATTTTCTTTCTCAGATTCGATTTTTCTCCTCCTGAGCTACATTACCTACTTCATCTCATTAAGCTTCCTTTGAGTTCCAGATTTTTTTTGGTGGTAATCATTTAAGAGAGACATTAGCATTCAATGAAAGGAGTTGTTGGATCATTTTAACTCACCGTTGAGTCATTAGTTTTTTGTCGCTCCTTTTAATTTTCACGTAATGATTTCAACAAATGAATTGTTTCTCCTATTGTAAAGAATAATTGTTAAATCACTGGATATCATTTCTAAGAGTAGAATGTATCTCTATCTTTTCGGTTTTTCTCCGCAATTAATTCTATGAAGCTTCTTTTTCCCACATTTCGTAAATCTACATACCAACTCTCTTAAAACACATATTTATTACTCCTAATTGTAGATTAAAAAATACATTAAACCGTCGCAACCAAATTGATATTCAATTTCCATTTTGTTTGTGAATCTTAAAAATCGATAAAATGCGATATTCTACCTAATAAATTTCAATTGTCTGAATATTTCTCTTATTCTTTAGCTGAAATTGTTTCGCGATTTTTTTTCTATTTCAGAAATAAATTAGGGTTCTTCAAATTTTGACCGTCTAAAAAAATTGAATTCTTCACGGACTTAATGTTCTGGAAACCCTCGTTTGTGAAATCCAATTTTCGTAGCTTGCGAAACGGAGTAGTAACTGTCATGGGTAATGGACTCATCAGTTATCATCCATCTCTTAGCAATGTTACTGATTATTATCATAAGGCCAGAGTTTACTTAAACGCGCTATTATCTTTTTACTCATAATTTGAATGTAGAATGTTTACATAAAAATGAATTTAGCGCTATAGTAAATGAATAAAATGGAAAAAAAGTTTGCAAATACATGTATCTTGCTGCGCTGTTGATATAGATCGTCGTCAAAATTTTCTCTCTCTATCTTTTGCGGTTTAGCATATCGCAATTGGAGATAGAAATGATCAAAACCTTTCGCAAAATACAATTCATAGGCTTCTAATGCGCCGAATGCGAACGATTCGAGTTAGACCGTTTATTAGGTCTGCTTTAAGGACATCTACTTCCTGTATCCCTTGAGCTCAAATTTCATATTCTTCATCTCCATGGCGAAGAAAGTAAACATCGCTCATTTTAGAGATTTTTATTGCAGAATCATAGCGGAAGGAAAGAGTCGAATTCCCACGTGATCAACCTCCCTCTCCCCCGTTAGTTTCCCTTCCGAATTTGGCCACCCGGAAAAGAAATCAACGGCTGTCTCACGTAACATGACCCCGTCCCGGACCAGGGAAGGCCATGAAGTGCCCCCAGATGTGCGATTACACCGTGTGCTGACATAGGACGAAGCCTTTGCAGTACTCTCTGAGCATTACCTCAGTTTCCGATTAGGGTCATACATCCGTTAAAGAACGATTTTATTCGCTCTTCGGAAAGGCGAATTGCCTGCCAAAAAGAGAGTGGATTCGCAGACGAATTAATGTTAGATCTGTACAGGAATATAAATTTTGTTAGAATAAAATGCGAGAGAAAGATTTAAACTACAGGTTTCTAATTAATTATGGTAGTTTTAAGGATTCAAGTGATTAGGACGTGTATTTTTATTTGTCTGTAGTTTTTCATTAAAATATATCAATTAAATTATTTCGATTGATACCAAATACGTTTCGATCGATGGTTCAAAAGGTGCAGATCCTCAGTACAATATTGAAATTTTCTTTTCGTCCCATTATTAAAATGAAATTCAACTTTAATCAGAATAATATGGTATCCGAGGAATTTTCAAACGTAGCAAACGCTATAGAATGTGAATTACGCTGTTAGAATTCTTTGAATTGCTATCATTATTTAGGTCAAGGTTTGTAATAGCAACTATGTTCGTTAAGTTTTACGCAATAGATTTGTGCTGTGTAATTACAAATAAAACTATTCCTTACGCTATTACAACTACACCAAAGTAAATTAGTCTCCTTAAATATTTGTTTAGATTTCGTTAGCTTCCTGTTCAAGTTCTTTAAAATTTTGGTTTTTAACTTAATTTATTGTAAATTTTGTTAACGTATGTTTCTATAATAATTAACTTCTAATTCAATGCAGTATAGGTTTTCACTATTCTCGATATAGTTTTCAACTTTCTAGTCAATTTACCAATCTCATCTACTCCCTGCAGTTTCTCATAGCTCCGTAATAACATGATAAACCGATCATCAAAGTGGGTTCAGTCAGTGGTTTATTCGTTGGCTAGGGAAAAAGAATACCAAGTGAATGCATAGCTGGCATCGATATGTATCGGAAGGTCTTTAGGTATTTATAAATTGACTATATTAATTGCTTAAAATAACATCCGAAGCGAATTTCTTCTAAATGTGTATTTCAAGAACCTTGGTACCACTGGAATATTGGTTTTATATCTTTATCTTTCCTAACATTTCTACATTTGTAAAGGATCATTGTTTTATCTATCGTGTAATCGATTTTTTGCTATATGAGTAAGTTCGAAGTTGGTGTGAACATTAATTCTATTACGATTCAATTTTCTATTTCAATTTTAATAATAATATTCTTTGTTTATTGAATATAACTCTAACTCGAAGGACTACTTTTCCTTGTTTCCTTCAGCCGCATTCCCCCGTCATATTAAAGGAAAAAGATTACTTACTTGGTTATTGCTGTTAATATTTCACTTCATTAATATCTCAGGTTTTTGCAAGCTTCTAATTATGTGGGAATTTTTGATTGTATAAACCTTACCTGTTTTGAACGTTTTGAATAGCAATAGAAATAAGTAGTTTGGATAACAATGAATGATTCCTTTAACCAGCGGTACTGAAGCTCATCAATAAATCGACATTCGTAATCTAATTCAGCTGCATCATCTGTCCGCAATCTTTTTCTCCGTTGGTTACGCATTCCCTAGCTTTCTTCGTATCTGCGATAAAAATTAATTAATTCTCCACACATTCAGAGTTAAGCTCTGATATCAGTTTTCTCTGGTTTATCTCTGTTTCTTCCTGTTCTCGCTAATTAGTAGGATGTTGCTTCCGCCAACCAATTTTATCAAAATTAAAGAAATTACAAAGCGTAGCGCGTTTAAGTTAATTTTAAATGTATTTGGCCTTAAATGAACGCCATACTGGAAGAAAACTTCTGAACAATAATTAATAAAAATCCAATTGCACTGCTTCCATGTAATGAAATAATTGCTCGATTCGACAACTTCGTCTGTGCAGGTGTTGTCACTTATGACGCATAGCTCTCACCTTAATTTTCTGCATCGCACACTGCCCCCCATTGCGACTGCTTTATTTTAATCAGAGCGGCCATTTCTAAAGAGTTTGAGTAACATTTACATCAGCAGAATCTCATTACCTCACGGGTGACGTAAGCGAATCGTTTCCACGAAATGAATAGATCGAAAATAGTTCGAATGAGATGTTGTTCCGTCGGGATGGCGGTTCCTTTTCGTTCGCACGATCCAAGCTTTCTCGAATCACCTGCTCAGTTTCGTAACTTCTTTTCCCTTTCGTCCACTCCTCCAGACCCTGTCTTCCCGATGCATATCCCTAACCTTATATCAACCCACACCACTTTGGAATCCAACAGCGCATTAACGATTTTCTAAAAGTGAAAGCAGTGAAAGTTTTCGAGAACAGCCATTCCTATAGCTCTCTCTTCGCGCCTCCCCTCTATCGGCTATCGCTGTTACATCTACATTTCCCAGACTTTCCGATTTAATTCGTTTGATGTTTCAACCTTCCGGTCCTTATGATCACCTTCTCGAGATGCATTTCTCAGTCTTCTCGAATTTCACTGATGATAGCTCTATACGAGAGAAATCCATGAGATGAAGTGCGCGACAATTCTCACCATCCCTAAGCTGTTTGTTTTTTATCCGTCTGGTCGTTGCAATATGCAACATTACAATGTGCAATATTGCAACAAGAAAACTGTCATCAGCGTTTTCCTTCAGAATTTAAGACTTTTGCTTTCAAAGGTTTACAGTTTTAAATCTTTTTTTCGCTGCAACTCCATCGAATATCTACGTATTCTTGGTGAAGTAGTTATAAATAATACCAAGTGTTGTTTGCTGATGTTAATCATCCAGAATGTGTGAAGTACAGTAGAGTTTAGCGAAATTATTCTTATTATCTCCATTTATCGAATACGTTGACTTATTTATTAATTACATTAAAATTTATGAACTTCCGTCCTTCAGTTACGATAAGCCCATTTTTTCCTCCTAATTATTCCAGCCAAAATTTAAAAGATTCTTAGTTTCTTTTCAGAAGTGTTCAACTTTCTCCATTCCTCAAACACTTTTCACTCGAATGCTCACACATTTTATACTCTCAACTAAGGAGTGGTGTACCAAAGAAATCGAATTATACTACGGAGAAGGGATTTCACGTTTCAGATCTTCTGTTTTGTAAACCTTTACTTTTCAGTTCAAGGCTGGGATTCGAGTCCACCTTTTTTGTAAATTTTTATTCTTGTCAGAATCCGTTAATCCCCTACTTATCATCATACCTGTTGCCCTATTTTATCCTTTTAACAAATATTAGTTATTTTAGTATCTCCATTAACAGTAACTTGTTTGAACGAAATGTATATCACTCTATCGAATCATCAATTTTCCATATTAGAAGTATAAAAATGAAATTGACAAGTAACGACAATGTACACAGATGAGTAATATTCAATCAAGTACTATCAAAGTTCATATCCTCATAGCAATTACATCATATCTCAGTATAATTGATTCAGATGGTAAAGATAAATTATATTTAGATATAATATGAAATGAAGTCGCTACTTCTGATCCATCCGATGGACCAGGAAAGTATAATTAGGTGAAGGAACATGTGTGATGTCACGCATCTGAAGGCAATGATCTCTCAGTTTGGAGAAGGTCATCTCGTTGGTTTCGAGGAATAGAGGAATGAGATTCGGGCGAAGTTGTTTTCAGTGAATAGAGGGGTGAATGAATAGAGAAGTGTGTATAAGGAAAATGTCCGTTTGCTCTCCTTTCAGAAGAGACGTCGACGAGGGGAAATTAAAATGCGTTGCTTTCGAAAAAAACTTGTTCAAAAATATTAATGAAGATTATTATATTCATTTATTTTAATTGTAATTAATCCTAGTTTTATTCGCTGAGCACTCTGTTAATGATTGTCTGACTGCCTCTCGAAAATGAAAATTCTCTTTATGAAATTTCGAGGATCGTTCTATGAATGATAGGAACTATTACAGGAGTCTTTCTTGCATCCGTTTTGTGTTTGTGCAGGACTTTTAATAATCACCTTCAGAGCGTGATTGAGAAAATATTAGAGAAGCCTATTCAGAGAAAAGAAAACGAGTTTGCTGAATGGAAAATACGATGAAAATAGGATGAAGAACAAAATAAATTATCAGCAAATAACTTTCATTGGTGTATGTGTGTATATATATATTTATTTATTTATTAAGGTTTTACTAATATAGAATTTTGAATGGTATGTTATGTTATAAATATGACAAATATTTAAATTAATAAACAAATTTTTTTTATTTTATAATTAATACATGCATAATATCACTGAGTGGCAGCCGATGGTAATGGTTGACTATCTTAATGATCTCTTCAATTTGTCTTTATTCTTCCATTGTAATTCATTTTAATTATGTTTTCTTTCAGTATCTCCAAAGCGGATGGTTAGGCCATTACAGTTTCCGTTGTCAGCCTGTCGATTACTCCTACAGCCCTACTGGGTTGAGGGTAAGTTATCAATGAAAAGATTATTTATATTTCAATTAAGTAATAACATCTGAAAATGTTCTATAATCCGTGGTTGATAACGATGACACCAGATGCGCTCATCATCGAGAAGGTAAAATCACTGAAATTGATACGGGCTCGTTGCGATAAGAAAGGAAATCTATGGGACTTCATTTATTCTAAAATAGTGATGTGAAAAGACCAAGTGAAAGACCGAAGAGTATTTTGAGATACTTCAACGGACGAGCATCAACATCCATACCTTGCGAGGAAATTTTCTCATCGGCCGGATTCGAACCCGAGACCTTAAAATGACGTATTAACCATTCTGCTCTCGATGATTGTTATTGATAATCATGATATTTTTAAAAACTAATTGCGAGTCAACAGTAAGAATACTCTATGTTCGTAGTTATCTACTAAATACTCATGAGAAGAGTATTGTAAAATCATATTTCTTTGCATCTATCCTGATAATCCTTTAAGCTACTCATTTAAGCGAAATCAGATTTGATGGAGTGTTATTGTTATATTTTTATTATTGATATATTATGGCTTGTATCTGGATACTTATTTTGAGAGATCTTCGAACTTCAAAAGCATTAAATCAAGCATAAATTTGCATTGCGTTGCGTATATGCTTGTTCTTCTGTTCTAAGAAATTTTGAAATTATTTTACTTTTTGTTTTTAATTTATAATTTTTATACTTTTCGGTAGATACTTATTCGGTTTTATTGCCTTTTCTGAAGAGTAAGTAAGTTAATGAATAATATTTAATTCTCAAATAGCATAAACTATCTCGTTAAGATTTAGATTGAAATTTCAATTTTTGGGTTTTTATTCGTGTTGTTTTTCATAAATTGATGTCTCATGGAGTTAAGTTATCCCGATTTATAATTTCCTCATTGAAATCTCTGTGTCTCCGAAATTTTATCAAAAGTAAAATATACTGCTATCATTTCCCGTGAAGAAATATCAAACTATGATTCCAAGCTTTTGTACATTGTAAAATACAAGCCTTGAGTATTTAAAAAACGAAATTACTCGAACTTATTTTTGCATGCGGATGAGTTTATCTAGAGTTACGGATGATTACTATGGATGAATATAAAAGTTAAAATAGAAGAACGCTGAATATAAAATTAGCGTTTCAAAATAATTTATGCGGCAACCATTCTTTTAATCATCTTTTCCAAGATGAAAGCAAGCATCTGGCCACTGAATTGACTGCTTTACTTTACCTGCATTCGATACCTTTTATTGATTGCTTTAATTTAATTTAATCTTTGTATTTTCTCTTCCGCAAAAGTGGAATGCCGGCAATAAAAGGTAACGGACGTGGTTGACCTTCTCCTGTCTAATTGAACTGAACCCTATCCATTCTCCTTTGATTCTATGTAACCTTAGCATGTAGTAAGTGCCATTTATTCATTCGAGCAATATTAAAACAGTAAAATTTTTAATGGTTATCAAGAATATCAGTTAAGTTTTACTCATTATTTGTATTTCGAATATTCATTTAATTATTTTGCTCATTATCTTGGCATCAGATTAAATTTTAAAAGGCTTAGCACTTTTTTTAAGATTTTTTATGACAATTCTTTAAATTTCCATGTGATATCTTAGATATTTATGAGAATCGTTGGCTCCATTGTGTATTTCTATATCTCAAGAGAAAAGGCGATACAATCGCTTGTTCTTGGGGTAAATTTGGAAGCATTGCCAGTTCGTAGGATTTAAATTATATAATTTAAAATTCAAACTCGTCTTATCTACTGAAATATCAAGCCAGAGAGATTAACATCTCTAAATTATCGTAATTGGCGCATTCTTTCATCGAGGAAGTCCTTGGAAGTAGCTGTGTTGTTTACCACTGATTTTTAATATTGAAATAGTTAATGATCTGGAGGTCAGCAAGTATTTCATTTCTCAACCTGTTACTTGTTAACCATCGAAGGTTTCTTAGCTTTAGTTTGGAAGGACGTTTTTCCTTGGTGCACCTTACTACGATTATCCCATTGGAAAATAATTTACCGTATTATATTTTACTGGATGGTTTATGATTTAACTGTAATGGGAGTTTAATTACATTGCTCTCAGAAAGGAAAAGTTTTATTCGTGTTATTCTGTCCAAACATGTATAAATATTTTTAAAAATAGTGACGATTGATGACTGCTAATTGAAAAATAAAGTCAAGTAATTATCGAAACATCCAATAAACTAAATTCTGGGAATTCATACCAGGAATGAATGATACTTTCTAAAAAAAAGTTAATACCTCCTATTGATTTTTTGTACATCGAAGTATATTTAGCTGAAGATATTCTCTCTGACTTAGGGAAAAAAATTTTAATTCATTAATTCTAATTTCACTTTTAAAAGATTTTACGAGATTTTTTCATCCTAACAGAATAAGTTCTAATGCTACACTTACAATGTTCCTTTTGATTGATTTATCTATGAATACTTTTATTGATCTCTTTATGATAATGGTTGCAATTTAGTGAAAAATATGAATTAATTTAACCAAAGTACAGGATAGTATTAATGAAACTGATAGTTTCTTTTATCAGTTTGAGCATATTTAGATTAGAAAAACGATATAAATTACAAATCGAACTGGTTGTAAGCAAGAAAAAAGTTGATTTAAAAAATTGTTCTCTGATATTAAAATTTTTGAATTTAGTTTCCTCTGTGGAAAATAACTATTGATAATGAATCATGTATCCTTAAACTACTTAGGGCTAATCTTTGTTCAACATCTGTTGATTATGAATTATATTAATTTGTTTTTCCTTCTTTCAGATGGCCCGAACCTGCTGGTGGTACTACTTTTCTAAATTCACAGAATTTTTTGATACGGTAGGCTTCATTGAATATATAAATTTTTATAGTATTAATAACTTTAGATTACTCATAAACATAGAATATTAAATATCTATCTTCTTATTTTATGTTATCTTTTGATGAATTTCAATATCCTAAATTATGAAATGTAAACATCTCACTTCCAGTTTACTTTCAACATTTTTTAAATTTACCATCCAATAAAATCAAAATTAACTTATTCCACTTTTCTCACAGCTTTTCTTCATCCTGAGAAAGAAGAACAACCATGTGTCAAATCTTCATGTAATCCATCACGGTTGTATGCCCATGAGTGTCTGGTTTGGAATGAAATTTGCTCCAGGTTAGTAAGAAGATTTCAATTCAAATTATATTCAAGAAAAAGAAGACGAAATTTGAAATACATTCCTACATCCCTAATCAATACTGCTAATTATAAAAAGTATAGGAAACATCAGTCATGTATATTTCCTCCCTCTATATTGATCAAGAATGAACGCCCTTTAGTTTTTTGAATTTTGTTAAACATTAACATTTTTTTACGTGAGCAAGAAAAATATTTTGTATTTGAAAATTCTAAAATATTGATTCAGTATGACTATTATGCATTATAATTACCCAAATGATAGTCTATGGTTCCAGTTCCTTTGTATAATTTCATAAGTATCATTGTATCCCCTAAAGCTTTGAATTTCAAATGAAAATTATATAATTATTTATTTGCAGGTGGTCACAGCACTTTCTTCTCTTTGCTGAATACCTTTGTGCACATCATAATGTATTTCTACTACATGGTGGCTGCCATGGGTCCTAAGTATCAGAAGTACATTTGGTGGAAGAAGTACCTCACCTCATTGCAGATGGTAAGAAGCTATTATGGTTTTGTTGATAATTTTAATCATTTTTAATGATAAACTTTGAAATTGTGATTTATTTTACATTCATAAATTTATTGTATGTTAGTACTTTCACATGATCTTTAGGCATCATTTTATTAAGCTATATATAATATACTTTTTGTTTATGTTTAATGGAATTGTTACCAACATTCATCTATTTATCATTATATATTCATTTTCCATAGGTCCAGTTTGTATTGATTATGGTCCACCAGTTCCAATTGCTATTCATTGATTGCAATTATCCTAAGGCATTTATGATTTGGATTGGATTCCATGGCATCCTGTTCCTGTTCCTCTTCTCTGACTTCTATAAGACTAGCTACAAGAAGCATGGCAAGGGCGGTTCTGCTGCAGCAGTGGTAAATTTGACTCATTATATGTTAATCTTTGAACCCATTTACACTCTTCAAATCATTCAATTATTAATAAAAATCATAAACTTGCCAAGGTAGGTCTCCCATGCATATTAAATTATTAAATGATTGCTTTATATAGGGTGTTACACTTAAAGAATTTCTATCTTTAAATACTGCTATAATTGATGTGTTCTCTTACTGCAATGAAACTTACTTCTGAATTTTGTAAAGAAATAGATTTTTTTTCAAATTAATATTCAGAATTTCATATGAATTACCATGTTTTTATAAACTATGAGAATTATCTTTCTGAATCGTTTGAAAAATAGAATTCATACTTTTCTGTAAAAATTATAATTGATTTTTATTAATGGTAATAATAAATAGCTAAAGAAAGAATAAAATATTTGGTTTGAAAGAAAATTAAAAACCATACACTTAATTATTCTTATTAGGCATCTTTATTCTGTACAATGGCAAGGAAATAAATGAATAGATACAATTTTTCATGAAATATTTCTCTGAAGTACTTTCTAAACTAGAGAATATCTCATAAAATACTATTTGGCAAACATACTGTACAGTAATTCTCTGGAGTTTGGTTTTTTGTTGTACAATATACTAAGTTTGTGATGCTTAAGAAACATGATTAACTATTTAATGACAAATTAAATATTTGTTAAATTATACTTATATAAGTTTTAAGGTAATGATAGATAATTCTAACTTTTCTACTCTATTTTTCCAGACTGAGGCAAAGCAGAGCAATGGAACTACTGCTATCAATGGAAATGGAGTCTCCAGTTATACCAATGAATACTCAAAGACGTATTCTAACTGCTATTCCAATGGTGTTTTTAATGGGTATATGTCTGCAAGAAGCACAGTGACACACAGAAAAGAAAAATAGAGAAAGTTGAAGCTTCATGAGCCATAAAAGACATGTTAAGTTTGTAGAGGACAAACAGGGCGCAAGAAGAAAGGGGAATGTGTTGCCCTCTGTTACCCAATTCCAGGACTCCCTGAGTGGGAAGTGGCATGAGGCTACTGAATGTGCCAGAATACACTTGCTCTCTTTTTTTAAGAGAATGACAAATGAATGTGAAATTTTTGGCAAATACTTTTATCTTGCACAATGTCAAACATTCTGAAAGGTGGAGTGTGTGGTGAGGTAGCTTATGGATTACTTGTAGATGGATATTAACTTTTGTTATATCATGGGAAATGTCAAGAAAGGTGTGATAAATTGTTAAAAAGTTACAAAGAACCAATCTGGTCTTCCAATTTTTTCTATTTGGAAAGGATTGGTTTTTAAATTTTATGCCATTTGCTCACTTAAAAATTTGTGTTTGTCAATATTTATGAAAAAAATACTTGTTGGGATATTGATGTTGGAATGGTTTTTATGTGAAAAGTTCATTGTTTGACCACTACTGTTAACCTGTTACAAATAATTTAAACTTTGCCAAAGTTGACATTTTAAAGATCATAAAATTATTTTATTACATTAAAGTTTGTGAACTTGGGTTGAAAATCAAAAAATATTCAGATAGCTTTTCATGTTGACCACTACCAATCCAAGTCCTGTCAAGTCTTCCATATCATGTACATACGTAAAAAATTTCTGCAAGTGTGATGTGTTGGTGCTCACCAATGTTGTTGCACTTATTTTTGTATATATGTTGGGGTTATGCAATCAAGAAACATCAAATTGCTGTTATGAGTAAAATATTTTATACATAAGATGCTTATAATTATAAACTGTTAATAAATAACTAAACTAAAATTAACGTAAGTTTCTTGTGAACATTTCTTGTGATATAAATATTCGTTATGTAAAATATAGGTTTATATCCATTCTTTGAATTTATTGCAAGTAAGATTAATATTTGGAATGAGAGATAATATGTACACAGAATGACAAGTATAGCTTTGATTATAGGCCAGTTATACAGTTCAGTTGTGACTGCAAACGTTATAGTTTTAAATTACACTATAGGTTATAAGTTCATACAACAGAGAAACTTTAAATAGGATATAACTATAGCAGCTTTAGATAGTAGGTAAAGGTTTTCATTTTTCAATTAATTTATTCTATTAATCACATCTATATTTTTATTTCACATCTATATCTACATTTAGCTAAATGAACAGAATATGAAAATTGATTTTTAAAAATGAAGAATTGCATAATGCTTATTTCTGTAGGAAAGTTTTATTCCTCGATTGTTTAAGAATTTCTCATGATACTTTTCAATTCAGATATTCCTTTAAATAAATTTAAGAGCTGATGATGTATAAAACCATATCATCTGTACTATTGAGATCTTTTGAGATTGTGTCTCAGATTACATTAGATACAAGCCACAATGAAGAAACTGATAAAGTGTAAATAAGAATCATCATGATATTAAGAATATTTTCAATGGTAGTAAGTCATCTGTTATAGTAATGCAATGTTTGTTACTGAAGTACAAATTGGAAACCTTGCTGTATTTTAGTTCTCAGAATTTTTTAAATATCTATTTCTCCTTATATTTTCTTCTGCAAATTTGACATACATAATATAAATAATATAATTTTAAGACACCAATATTAATAGAATTACAGTAAACATTTTCTGAGACAAGCAATAATTAACTCTCTTTTCAGCTTCTCATTCCAATGCAGAATGTGTTACATTAGCTTACTCTTTTTTTTATGATTCTCAGCAAAAGTTGCATTACTCTATATCAAAATCCATGATTATTAATTGCAAACTTTAACGAACATGCTTATATTCATTTAAACTCAATTCTAACACTCTTTACTCAATATATTAACACTAACTAGCTCTGGATAACACTACACACATATTCACTTGAATATTTTCTCATTCTTTGGTTATATCAGCTAATCATCCTCCTTCATTTTGGATAAAGACATTAATGTTTAACATAATACCATAAGTTCTTAATAAGGTCAATATCTTCTAATGTGCTTATCAACTTTTGTCTTACCTTTGTACTTAAATAATAAGATTTCTCCTGAAAATTATGACTTCATTGAAGTTTTGAATTGAATTTCAATTGAATTATAATCTCATTTTATGGGCCCATTCCTTAAAGGCAGTTGCAAGATAGAGAAACATGGAATTTCTAAATAAATGAAAACTAAATAAAGTGAAAATGGTCACCTGAAAGGAAAGGTCACAATTTTCAGGTAATTAAAAATAATGGATATTTTTTGTATACATATATTAGGTCTACCGGGAAAGTTCTGTCCGTTTATAGAATGAAAAAAGAATAGATTTTTTCATACTTTGAATAAAGTTTATTGAATAATTTAATGACCATCATTATTTATGACTTCTCTACAACGTGATAGCATTTTGTATATCCCATTTTTAAAGAATGTCTTATCTCAAGAGGCCAAACATTTAACCAGTGTTTATCTGGATTCTTCTTCTTCCTTGAATTGTTTGCCCTGCAAGAAATTTTGTAAGGACAGAAACCATTGGTATGCGAACACGTCTCACTTAATACTAACGAGAATGATCTTCGTTTTATTCATCTAAGACGAAAATGTGTACACAATGTAAGTGATCAAAAGAGAGAGCCAAATATGTGTTTAATGAATATGAGCTTAATTGTTGAAACATTGTAACCGGAACGGATTTTTGGCCTCTAGAGATAAGACATTCTTAAAAAATGGGATATACAAAATGCTATCACGCTGTAGAGATGTCATAAATAATGATGGTAATTAAATTATTCAATAAACTTTATTCAAAGTATGAAAAAATCTATTCTTTTTTCATTCTAAAAACGGACAGAACTTTCCGGTAGACCTATTATAAATATACATACACATGCAAAATCACAACCTAAACTACAAGGGCTATCAGCCAACCAATTAAATTATTTCCATAATGACCCTCACTATCTGACCTAGGGAAAGATGGGAAACCAATCACACATATGAGTTCAATTGAAGGGTGTCCCAAAATTAGACTTTTCCCCATCGGAATGAATCTGACCGATTTTTTAAAAATTTTTAGAACACTTTCCAAGATTCAAACTTTATTCATCTATTAAAACACTGCATCAATATAGAGACCTGCTATTACTTATTTATAAATGGTCTAAGGCTCATTTGAAATATATGGGAAGCAACATTAAATTATTATTTAGAGGGACTTTTCTAAGAGATGAACATGAGGTGATAAGGTGTTTACCTCCATGAGGAATATATAGGAAAATCAGAAAATTTATGAGACAGTTCTGGAGTCTTTTACTTTGGAATTTAGAAAATTTTTATAGGCTTAAATCTTTATACAAACAATGAACAAATGTGGCATAGATTGCCAAATATTTGACTCATGAGAAGAAAGCTGCTGTAAGAAATGAGTGTGAAATTAGAAACACTAATTGATCAGTTATTAAAAAATGCAAACCCATTGCTTGCAGTATGCAACCTAAGTAGTACCTATAGTAGTGAAACTTAAGTGGTAAACACTGCTGCCATGTGACAAATCATGTTATGTAAAAAGGGATAGAACAATGCATTCTCCAAACAAGAGGAGGGATAGGAAATGTATCTGTTTAAGGATGACAAAAGCTGTAGATACTATGGAAAATTTTAATCTCTGAAATAGATTTAGACAATGAAGGAAGTGAGGAGATCTGTTGCATGAAAGTGTATCTCAAAGAATACCAACTGAAGAGGATGCTGCCAATGCAGAAGTCAAATAATCATAAAATGAAGAGAATTTAATAGCAAAAGAAAATGCAGGAGGGAAAAGAGCCATTAGATAAATCATCAAATATAATCCCAGATGTAAAAAGATTCTGATAAGACTGGTACTTTTCCAGCCATGTGTACATTCCACAAAAAGTCATATTTCATTTTCTTATCATCATTAGCATAATCAGAAAAATGAAAAGAAAAATTGGATGAAAGTAAATAATTATTTTTTTTAAGTCTAAAGATTTTAAACAGCTAATGAATTACCATATTTTTGGACCATAAGACGCACTTCTTTTCCCCCAGAAATGAGGAGAAAAATTCCCTGCATCTTATGGTCCAAATGTAGAAAAAAAAAGTAGCCTAAACATTACTTAGCACCAGTAGTGACAAAAGTCTTGTTAGTGATTGTGAGGAACTGAACTTTCTAGAATCTGACTCTAGCCATGAGGAGTTCTTGGGGTTCTCATAAAATGAGCAGAACCTTTACCATAAATCTTCAACTTTATTCTATTTTATTACTGAAGTCTCTCGTTATTATGTTTTACAGTACCGTAATTTTGTCTTTTGCTGACTTTATTTGTCAATAATGGTCCTAAATGCTGCTGTTTACTTTACAGTGTTGATTACATGTGTTTATGATTGTGCTGTTGGTTTTTAATGGACATAAAATATTTTATCACACTATTTGTTTCAGAATCTTTTTTTGCATTTCCCTTTCCTAATAACTGGTGCACCTCATGGTCCAAAAAATACGGTAAGCATTTAAATAACCAATAATGGCAAAAATCCTAGAAATGATAATAATAATCACAAGTTGGTCAAATACATATAGTAGAAAAAATTGTTAAAACCTGCACGCCAATATTAAATAAAGGAAGAGGAAAACATTATCAGTAAAATTAGAGAAAATACAGTTAAATAAAAAGGAATAAATGAAATATACAAAACTCTTAGTTCAGATATTCTTCATAATATGCACATGTTTATTAGAAGGAAATTTTGATAATGCATCTAACTCTGTATTTACCTAAGTCTGTACTCATAGATTTCAATCACTACAGTGTGAATGTTTAGTTAGATCATACTTCATAATTTAAAAATCAAAAGCAGAAAAGCATATAATTTATTAATGATTTATATAATCTGTGATAAGTGAGCCTCTACCCAAAAGTAGATAAAGTATGTATTTTATATATAGAAATGAATTTTTTAAAACATACATTATAAGTATTTTCAAAATGAAACAGAGCTCTGAATCCAAGATTCAAGGATTCTGCTTTAGGATACAGGATAAAAATTAAATATTGATACATAATTTAGACAAGTTATAGAATGTAGAAAAGTATATAGAGAATATATGGGAAACTTTATATTCACAACAACAATAGTAATTTCATAGATATTTTTGTTACTTCTAATATCAAGATCGTATTGACTCTATCAATCCAGATAAGGGCATTTAAGATTGGAATTATTTTGTGATTATTTTATAATATTATATTAATAATATAATATTGTTAAATAATATTATATTATTATTATATCAGTTATATACATACAAATAGGAATTCTTAGTTTGCTATTCTTGACATGGATTTCAACTAAGTAAAAAGGTTCAACTGTTGTCCATGATGGGTTTAATATTGCAAGAGAAGTCTGTATCCCATAACCATTAAAATTTTTTCATATGAAGTCAAGTTTCTATTCTTGGTCATCGAGTTAGATAGGGAATGAATAATTTTATAGAACCTCATCCCCATGGAATTTCCCAAAGATGATCTTTAGCATATATAACATTTTTAAAGTAACATGCATTCTCAGTTTACACTTGAGATGAAGGAAAGAGAAGAGATACTTTTTCCCTCAGGTTCATTGTTTGTTTACAAGACGAATGATTAATCATCATATCTTCTCTTTTCTTCACTTCACACAATGAATTTCTAGAATGCATCATCTAAATCTGTGAATTTCACACAGCTTGCAAAAAGTTCAGTGAAATTATATGCTAAGTGGATTCTAAAATTTAAGTTGGTTTAAATAAGTAAATCCATCAAAATTATCAAAGGTGAATATATATATATATATCTCCATGATTCAAGGTTGATTATTAACATGATTATTTTGTAATATAAAGATGAATAAATAAAAAATTTAAGGTTAGTTGATTAGATTACAGAATAAGATGTGTAACTCATCCTACTTCTATAACAAAAAAGCCTTCAAAGTTTTCTAAAATATACATATTTGTGGAATGACAGTTACATAAGGCAACATCTGAACTAGTATCATCCTGAAGTATAGAAGAAGAACTATAAATCGCTAGTTTACAACAGTAGTCAAGAAAAGTTCATCTAATGTATTCTTGGCTACTCTAATTTTAATATCTTGCAATGCAATATTTAGGAATGGTTTTACAGGCACAATAATTTAGTAAATACTCATAATACCATCATCAGATTTGATAATAGAATTTTTCTAGGATTTTACCAATTATTGAATATTAAGTTAATAAAATCAGGGTCAGATTTGATTTAATTATTTAATTCTAGTAATCATTGCTTCAATATAATCACCATCAAGAATATAAATAATACAAAACTTTAATTCCTATACAATAATTTATAATTTTTATCATTCACTATTTGTCTTCCGATTCAAAAGGTCATAGGGTATACTCAATGGATTGAAACCTTTAACGTCCAGCAGCCTTTCAATAGGTCTTGAAGATTTATTTTCCTTCTCCTGTTAAAATAATTGAGGACATTAACTTTTATAAAACACATGAATATATAATTATAGATATACGCATACTGATATTTAATATTAAATACCTTTCTCCCATAATGCCTCTTGGTGGCATTTTCAACGAAAACTAATCTCTTCACTTTGCCCAGGTGTTCCTTTTCCTTTTCATTTCCAGGCCCAGTAATACTTTTATAGAGGTTATCCAATTCCTCTAAAATGACAGCAGCTGTTTGAGGATTCACTGCTTTCACAGGATAACCATTTATAGCGTGATATAAGAACTCATACGCTGCAGCATAGTCCACTCCTCCACATTCAGAGGGATCAGGATGAGGTTCAAAACGAGATATATACATAAGGGCTTTTCCTAAATACTCACGCCATTCGTCACGTAAAGACGCCTGACTATTTTCAAAGGCCCTCAACCATTGATCAATTGGAGACTTAGAAAACATTCGATTACTTGATGGTTTGTCTTCCTGCTCAAAATCTGCATAGCAAATTCTGGATTTCTTAAGAGTCGTTAAAACGAATTGTTTTATCTGTTCACATGTCTTTGTGTTAATTTCTTCGTGTAGCTTATCTATATCTAAATGGCCATATATTTGCAAAGCTTTAGCTAATTTCATTTTTTCATCTTCCGTCCAATCCTGAGATTTGTAATCCGCAGCTGGATTATATTTTTCTATCGATTTTCGACGCCTAGATGGTTTGGAGGTGGTAGGTTCTACGAATTCCTATAATTAAATAAAATTACAGAGAATATGAAAGTTAGGATATTAAAGTATGTTGAATACAAAGTCCGAGGAGAATGTCATTGAATCTAAATGTCTAAGCTGCGAAATACTTTTAAAGTTCACATACCATTTCATCTTTAACACCATCCATTATTACTATATAGTCTTGTAAGGAGATTTAAAGATTTCTTTCGAAAGCTTTGCACTGAAACATTAGTCCGCACGTCCGCGCCACTTAGCTCGCATTTGATGCTTCATATTTTCTCTATTTCTTATTCCTGCCGCTTAGAGGCCGCAACTCCTTTTCTGCTAAGAGCGGTATTTTTTACAATATCAATGAAATCTCAGCGGGCTTCAACATGCGTGCGTAAATAACTGTCCAGTAAGGTAATAATTCCATAATGATCATTAGAGAGGCCATCGAAAGTGGGTTTTTCTACCCTTTATTCATCAAGAAATCCCGTGAATTCGGATTTTCATCATATTGTCATGAATGTCAACGTGATATCCAACTCGAGTCCTGAGATATTTCGAAAAGGAAACTGTGGAACTGAGGATGAAACCAACGAAAACAAATTTATTGATGCGGAAAATGTTTCAGTTACTAGTTCGGAAAGCAATAGTGTCTGCGTCACTGCATCCCCATCACAAACAGTTATTGTGAATAATTCTGCTGATGTTCATATCGGTGACAGAACGTATTTAACCATTCAAAATGCTGTTCCCGATAGTGTTACTGTGGAAAAAATAATCAGTAAAGTCCTCTCGTCATCCAAATGCAAACATGCAACAAACGAGGAGAAAGTGGAAGATCGATATGGATCTAATCAAAACTTTCCTCCGGATAATATTGAAAATTTGGTCAAAGGTAAGCTCTATATTTCACACTACTTCTTTAAATTTCTTATTACTATTCCCTTTTAAAAATCTTTGAAATTGAATCCAGTCAACAGAAATATTCGATTGCAATCGTGTAAGAGAAGCATTTGTGAAATTATTCCAATTTTTATTCTTATTCTAAGTGAAAACAGCAAAAACGATAAGATATTTTGTAATACGAAATACTGTAAACTGTCCCTTATTTGATCCTATAACAATTGGCACTTAATATGTTAATTAAAAGTAATATTAAAATATCTGTAGACATGGGCTGTGACTATAAACTATAGCGAAAATCTGAGGATACATGTAATCATTAGCGATTTGTGTTGAAACTTATTTCTCTCTAAAGCATCGTATTCGTAAGTTTTTGTTCAATCAGATAATGGAGCCGATGGTAATGTTTCCAGAAGAAATAGTGATAAGCCTTTATATTGTGAGGTAACATTAGGGGACAGGGTTCAATTGATTCCACGCTCGCTTAAGGTATAAATTATTTTTAAAAGTTTAATTACGTAGCATGAGACATCAAAAGAAATAAGAAGAAATAATTTCTAAATTTTCAAAATTTACGCTGATCAATTGAAAATCACGTCTTTTACGACGAAGGATAATCTTGGTGAAATCTATCAGTGCTACAATTTAGCTTTTAATTTATAATTCACATTTTCACAAAATTTAACATTTTTTTCTTGGCTGGTTTGAGATTTTTGAATTATTCTTTGATTATCTTCCGAATAGTATTATCTCATACCGATCTTCTCTCTCCAAAGAAAATAAGGAATTTTGATAAACTATATATATATATATATTAATACTGAGTTGACGTTTACCGAAGTCTTCAAAATTGACATCACAGTATCACAAGCATGTACACAATTTACATTCATAAAATTGACTTTCAGAGTTAAAATTAACGTGAAAATAAGAAACGTTTCTGAAAATTGTGTTATTCATCAGAAGGAGAGATTTTTGACTGAGTGAAAAAGAAAACAACTTTACTCGAATAGTTTTTTATATGAATTTATATTCACGAGAATTAACCACTATGCTTCTGCATTGTTTTAATACTTTGAAATGCTAAATTTATAACTTTCTACTATCATACATTAGTCGAATTATTTGTGATTCCTATAAAACTTGCTTCTTAAACGAGTTCAATCCTAGCTTTTCTGATATATATTGATGCTCACTTGAAAACAATCGTATCTCGTTTTAGCCATTCGAACTTGCACATTTGGAATGCAAATCGATTTTTAAATAATACTGTTTACAAAAATAGCATGATTTGAATATATTTTATTGCAAATGGATGCTAATTTCTATGATTGTCTTAAAAATAAAAGAAGCTAAGTATGGAATATGACTTTTGTCATAAGCCGTAAAGGATTTCTTAGAAAATGCTCTGTTCAAAAATTGGTATGTTTACCAAAGCCCGAAAAAGATGCATACATACTTTTTACATATACATTATTTAATTCTTTTCCTTCAGATTCTGTAATTTGTTTCTAATGAAAGATGAGCGTGGAAAAAAGAGAGTACTTTTTTTGATTCTTCCATCATTCGATCAAATATTTTGGACCATAACATATTACTATTTTATTTGCAGCACTATTTATTTGTGTCATATACTATGTATTTGATTTCTAGATCAATGTACGTTATACATCTGTCCCTATAGCTTGCACAGTAATTATGCGATATTATTATTTTGTACAAATTGGCAGGATTTGACTACCGTATTTGACGGCATATAAGACGCACCCTCATTAAGTAGGTTTTATAAACGGGAATTAAAGTTTTAATAGTCCGTGCGACAGTATATTACTACAATGACATAATGGCTTATTACTGCTCTGTTTCCATGCACTTTAGCGTAATTTAACAATCCTTATTTATACTGAATGACGTGTTTTATTCCTTGTTATTAATTAATTCTTAATTGTTTCCTTTATTCATATTTGCGAGGGTATTTTTTAAACAAATATTTTAAAACACCGTTACCAATACCTTCACATATTAGACGCAGGTAAATTTATTGAGACTTAATTTAGAAAAAAAAAACGCCTTATATGCGGTCAAATACGGTTTGGTACTAACCTCATAAATATATTTGTGGTAATAATTGCATTAGTCTAATATTATTGGCAGACAATAGAATGGATTCGATTACAGTTACACACTAGAGCATAATAATTTCAACCCATTTATAACATCATAAACTTTAATCACTATCCCTGTCTTGGAGACAGTTATTTTTGCTTATAATCAATCACATTCCCTGCGGTGATGAAATATAAGTTGGATATTTATGCTTATCAGCGCTATTAGTCTTCGATTTTGGAACAGAATTAACGCAACTAAATTTTGAATAATTTCCAAATGATCAGTGAAGAGTTAATGCTACAGTGTGAATATATCAGATAAATGCTTGGTAAATAAGAATGAAGTATGAATGAATCTCAGTTATAATAGAATCGCATCGCAAGAATTGAGAAAAATGAAGAGAAATTCAATGATGGACTTGATAGAACTGATCTGATAGTAATACATTCTTAATGTTGCCAAATCGATATCTATGAAATTGGTATGAGATATCTAAGTAACGGAGCAATAAATAGTTGGAAAAATCACTCCCACAAAATTGAGAAACTGTGGAGAATCAGCGTTAGAAAAATTATCCTTGGAAACTCTCAGGTATATATTTTAGGGAAAGGATTCATTTCCTCCAACAGCAGTGATGGGCTCTACTTGCGTTGATGGAATTGCTAAAATTGATCATCCCTCGGACGTGTTCGATGCAAAGAATGATTTTTCAAAGAATGTCAAGTAGGAACTGTCGAGTTAATATATCTTTTTTAGTTCTTTAACTGAATGAAGCCTCTCTCAAAAAAGTCTTTTCGTATTGTTTGTAACACTTACAGGAACCAATTTTCGTCTAAAAGTTTGGTTTATAAAAGTTTTCGTGCATATTTCTATATAAATAATTGATTTATTCATCAATTTCCATTATTTAGATTCCATTATCCATTAAAATTCTTTACAAGCATTACTTATTATTTAGTATAAGCTGACTCACTAAAGTCTTTGGATTTTCATTTATTGTTCGGTGAATGAGATGCAGTGTTGGGAGAGTTTGGAGCCTCAGCAACAATTAAGCATTGCGAAAAAAGTTGGGAGTTGCAGTGACCTTGAAGTCTGTGGTTGATTCGTCGAAGATGTCCGACGCTATAAGCAAGGCGTATAAAACGTCATTACCATGTGTTCTGCTAAGTAACAAGTCTAACTTCCTTCTCCGATCGAAGCCGATAAGCTGCGATGCATTTTTAGTTTATTCCAAAAATACGCTATCTTTTTATGATGAAGAATACTTTTCATAAAGTCGGTACCCTTCAATTGCTAAAAATTGCGCGAAAGAAACTCGTACTAACATTTATTAATTAAATTATAAAATATACAAAAACTACATAAAGCGAGTCTTATTTCAACAGCATTTACAATTCTCTTTCGATTTTAGTATAACTGACGGAGTGTGTAACCATGTTAAGTCGCTGGAAGTCTACTGAGCCAATTCGAATTCGCATCGCATAATCAAAGAAACTTGAAGTTAATAATACCTGATCGAGTTGACTCTTGAATATAATAGCCTATAACCTAAATATATATAGTCGTATATATATAGTCTATTCTCATTAAATCCACTGTACTCAAGTAATTCAAAAAAGGAAATATAATTGAAAAGCGATGTTTCGTTTTATCAAATATGGAGAGAATGACATATGTGTATACATCGCCTAAACAAGCGTCAGTATAGGAAGCAATGACGTTAACTGCTTTCCTTTCATTCTCGATTGGGTTTGATTTCTATCTTCAAGTTGCTGAAACTGTGTTTACGTGGAAAGTAATTTGCAAATATCGTCTCACATTTCCTAGAGTGACATTGTATTCAAAGAAAACATTCCTGGGCGTATTATGGGAAGAAGTGTGAGGAGGGTGAGCGTTGCTTAAAGGCAATGACGTAGGGGTTGATTTAAAATTTCGCTCATATCCCTGAGCCTCTAAATTTAAAGAACATTGATGAATTCACTCGTGTTCCTCCCAAATATCTAGAAAAGATCTTCTGTTGAACATTATTTTATCTTTCCCAGGAAATATTAGGAGAATTTCAAAAGAGAAATTTAAGTAAGATACACATTCTTTATATCACTTCATGTATTTCAAGTTTAATTTAAATTAAACTGCGAAGCAATGAAATATTTTTCCCTTCAATTATTCCCGGAAAATAATTTGGAATAATTAAACAATAAAAAGGGAAGTTTAAATTGTACAAAGTGAAATACCCGAGACAAAGAACCGATAACAGGAAAGGGCTTTTTAAACAGGGCCATGAAGGAATGGGACAGTCTACCTGCGGGAGTCTTTGAACTTTTCACAAAAATGTAAAAGGCTTTATTAGGCGTATTTGCAAAAGAAATGGAATGATGAGTTGGCCATCCGATGACAAAATGTGAGACAAGCAGGAGATCGCCTGATAGGGTGATGTACGGTTGGGACTTCGTGGGCCCAGCTGCCGCTTCGGTAAAGGCCTATCAGGAACCCTGAAAATTCTCATAAGAAAAGTTAAACTAATGTGGTGTACGTAATGTAATTTATGCTATTATAGTTATATACATTTATTTTCATCAAATGTATAAATATCTGTTTATTAATATGTGTATATACATTTGTTCATTATATATCATAAGTTGCCACCGGCCAATCGTTCACTTGTAACTTAATATAATATAAATAAATAATATAATTAGAATTAATTAAGTAATAACAAAGGAAGTGAAAATAGTAGATTATTAAAGGAATAAACAAAGCCTTATTCAAAATGTATTTAGCAATCAAAGATTATGCTTATTAAAAGGAAAATTTCATCGGAAAATATGTATGATAAATTTTCCTTTTTTGCTCTTCCTGCAAAGAATCCCTTCGCAGAAATTTCAATGAAATAAATTTTGAAACGAGTTGTTATTAATTGGAATAACAAAATTTTAAAGATTTTAACATTTTGAAACTTACTAACACCTAATACTCCTACAACCATCCAGCATATTTATAAGTTTTCTGGTTCATTCATATGAAGAAGTTGCCAACGTAATGAGATTACCGAAGGAGCTTTTGATGAGAAATATTTGATAAAGCTAGAATACAATTTAATGAATTTATATAAGTGATATAATTCGAACAAAACGACTTACTAATATACTTTAAATATATATACATCATGGACACTCATTTGCGCGTATGATATAATTTCTAAATACTTCTACATCTATAGTATTAATATGGAAGGAGTCCATGAAAGCGAGATGGAAATAAGAAGTGTAATGAATAGTTCATCTACATTACGTATTTCTTTTTATTTTTGAAATCCTTTTAGGATTTAAGAAAATAGAATTTTTAAGAAAATAAGGCTATTTTCTCAAAAATATGCCAATAAATCAAGGAAACGGAATACGAAATTTTCAGTTACAACTTAATTTTAGAGCAAATATAAATGTTAATATCGAATAACCTCGGAGTATTGCAAATTATGTGGCAGATACTCAAGGAATATATGAAGGAAGGATGATTTTTTTCCAGGGTTTAATACTATTAAGTCTTCGGTATAGTGAGTTTCCAAAGATCTCAATCGAAGGATGGATTTTTAACTGTACCTGTAATACTATTAAGCATTCTTTGTTATTTTCCTTTGTTATCTAAATTCATTTTTATGGTTATAGTAACTAAATAATTTTCTTTTCTGTCTTCTCACTTTATTTTTATGTATAATAATATGAAACCATTAATTCGTCTTATATTCTGGTGTTTCAATTTCTATTATATAAAATATGGCATATAATACGAGAGAGTCAGTAGGCTTTATCGTGAACAGCGCTTCTAATCTCTCCATTTGTAGTCAACAAGGGCATCACTACTCAAACAATAAACAGGAGATATCTTCACGATCCAATTGATCTGAATCCCTTTTCCTTTTTTTGCCTCTAAACATTCTCTCTATCGGAATATTTTACACTGTAGTTCGAAATACAGGTATAATTTGAGTCTATTTCTTGACCTATATATTTGAAAAAATAATCATGCATTAAATTTCAAACAAAGTATTCGATGAACTGTAACCAGATGTACTATTTGATATCAAGAATTCATGAAGAGGTTCGATATTAACGATATTGAATCGACAACGAATCAGAACTTTATTTTAGGGTGTATAATTGGATGGAAGAAGCAAAACAAATAAATAAGTCTAAAAGTTCTGTCCCATAAGAATATTCACATTCCAATTAAAGCATCAGACAAAACACTTTATAAGAAAAAGCGTAATTATAATAATAATGGTTCAGTTCTAATTCTATTATACAAATTATTCTCTTTAATGTATACTTTGTATAAGATATTCTGCGAATGCGTAATTATATTTAAAAATTTATGGATGATTCTAAAGATAAACTTAGTAGTTTAGTAGCTTGGTTCCACTGGAAATGGAGTGATTACAAACTAACGTTTCGATGGAGACACACCTTTAATTTGAACCCTTGAATTGTAAATTGAGAGCGAGAGTATAAAAATTAAAATACCTATGTTCATTATCTAAGATTGTGAACCTTGCCTTTAAATATATTTTGTAAAAGATTTTTTTAAGTAGGAGTTATAAACTCAAGATTTGCATTTTTAAATTCTTTCGTCTTTGAATGTAATGAGATATGTATTTTGCTCTATTTTCATCTTTAAATAATTAAATTTCAAAATTTTCTAACCGTTGCCACCTGGTTCATGCCAAATGATAACGTTTTACGAAATAAATAAAAAATTTAATACATTTTTCGTTTTTTTTATCACGAATATTTTACTGTAGAAATTAAAAAGTAATGCTCTTAAATAAGACGAATTATTGAACTAATAATCGTTTTCATTTGAAATTTTCAATAATTTTTATTCTGAGGTTGGAAAAACCTCTAGGAAAGTTATCAATCGTTTTCATATTGCTATGACGCAGTATTTTATTTGTTTAAGTATTTTAATTTTAGAATATAAAGTATGGATAAGGTTTTTTTCTCACCGTCTTTAGGGATGACTGTTAATTATCGTACATAAATTCCATCATTAAGTAGAATCCAGTTCCAGTTCTCAGCTTCTGTGAACGGTAATGTATTTTCCTTCCTGTATTTGGTTTACATAAACCTTTTAATACTCAAGTACGGTTTTTCCCCGTAGAAAATAGAATTATACAACGTATACTATATGTTCGAATGTCCGTTTTATGTGGAATCCACCTATAGTTCGAATCACAAAAGTCATTGGGCGGAATCATTTTAAAGTAGGTCATCAATAAAAAATTACGATCTGTCTATAGTTATTATCACCGATTCTTTTTTCATTTCGTGATTTTGGAAGGCGGAGATTTACTGGCTGTGTTTCGATGTTGACAAATTCCTCATTCGCGATCGATATTTCTTTTCTTTCCTCTTAGAATCTCCTGTTGCTCGGATCAATTGTCCTTATTCTTCCCATGAAATGGATTCAAACTTATTATATATTCTATAAACTTATATTACTTACATTTATGCACGACATATCACAAGGTAGAATCTTAATTGAGATTTATATTTAAGATTCCGTATTATGATTGAACCTCATATTCTATTAGTTAGTTCAATTTTTATTTAAAGGGACTCTCGCTCTCTACTCAAATTATAACTCAATTTTTTAATGAAGCTTAATGTAATTGACAGTATCATGAGCTCAACTTTTTTCTCAGTTTCAAATAGATGTAGAGATCTTCGATTTGTTTATTCAATGAATACCGCCACTGTTTCCCCCCTTCTTTCGTAATTATTCGCAGTAGTTATAGTTATAAGATGTTACCCCCTGATCAAGCGATAAAGAACCTATTTTCTAGTATAAATTTTCGGTAATTGAAAATGAAATGGTAACGTTTTTCTCTGATTTGTGAGAGGTTATGGTTTATGGTTGGAGTAGTTATGGTTTTAAATTTTTGACCAACGGTAATTTTGATTCTAATCTTAATCGATTTTGCAATCAAGAGATAATCTCTCCGTTTATCTGATTTTGCATCAAGATTCCGTATAATGATGGTGATATGTGAATATCGCTTAACTATTGAGATGCGATGATGGAGGTGGCATATGGAAGAGGGTGATTGAACACCTCCATCGTTCTCTTACCTAAATTAACTAATGCGCTTCCTGTATCCGATAATAGCAATTAACGTTATCATCAAAATTAATATTTATAATTGACTACTTATTACTTTTTATGAAGAAGTTTTGAATTCATATATCAGAATTATTCAAAGATTCGTACTGGATTAATTTGCTTACCCTTATGAATTCAAGATAGATTAACAGTAAATATTATCGTAATTCCTTTCAAAACGAGCAAAATTATGGACATCTCGTACATGCGTGAAGTGGTGTGAAACCGAGATGATAAGAGACATTTATGTGCGCATTTCTCTCTCACTTTGAGTGATTGCCGTTGGTCAAAACGAGTTTTGCGTCGTTGACCTTCCCATCCCCTCAAATGCTACCGGGGGAATCACCGAATTCCATCTTGAAGGAAGGAAATTACTTTCTGACAGAAGTTGTGTTTTCACAATAGAGGTCGCTTTTATCCACTTATTTATTTTCTCGATTTACTAGGAATTTTTTCTAATCTTTTTCCATTGCGAAGTCATGGGCTACAGAACAGTTTGGTGCGCCATCCGGCGGATGTCACCGGGAGAGATTTGCTTTTGGAACGATACAGCGTTCCAGGAATTGTGTATTCGGATAGGGAGATATTCTGATATATAGGGAAGCTTTGACTGAGGAGCAGGGACTTGACTAGTGACAGCGAGGAATTTCTCTACTCCAGAACTAGAATCTTTTTTAAGCTACGGTTTGCAGAATGTTCACTAAAAAGAGCTATCTCGTGGCTAAGAGTTGGCATCCAGTGCTTGAAGAAAGAGTCGAAGGAAACGTTATGGCAAAGCGCGAAAATGAAAGAGCTTATTTTGAGATAAAAGTTGACCCGAAGAGAGCATTTGCTGGCACTGTGTCCCCTCTCGTGCACGAAGGCGTTTTATCTGAACAAGAAGGCATTAAGAAAAACCCATTCGGTAAGAAAACTTTCATTATCACTTCTATATTCAACCTCTTTTCTTTCCTACTGTGACTTCATTGATATGTGAAAACTACTGTTCGCCAATCCCTCGATATCTTCTTCTAACTTATTAATACGTATCTTGAAAACTAAATAATTGATATGAGAAAAATATCCAAATATCTGGTGGTATATTTTTTTAAAGAAACTTGGAAAATTATTCCCATCGAATTGCAGACAATCACCCGAAGTGTTTTTTTTAATTACACTGTCAAAACCTAACCAATATTGAGCATTGATGTCAAGCACATATTTTTGGGAAGAAAATTTATTTCTTTCTCCCTTTTAATTTCATAATTTACTTTTATTCAGTAACGAAATGGTCGCATATTAAGACATAAAAAGGACACATTTTTGAGAAAAGAGCTATTATGCTGGAAGATAGGTAATGTATCTTTTGTATCACGTATCTGAATGATTTGTTTTCCGCATTGTATTTTGATGTTAATTTTTTATATTTCTTCTCTGAGTCGAATTTTTCTGATTAAGGAAGATTTGCCCAATATTTGCTTAATATAAATTCACTGGTTATTGTTGCAAACTTTCTTTTGTAATAGGTAGAGCTCGTTTTATTGCATAAAATGGATATCATAGAATTCTATTCGAAAATATAAAGAAGGTTATTTTTATTGAGCAGCTGAAAAGAGTAGATAGAACATTTAGGAAAACCGTTGGCAATGCAAAACGTGAATGGGACCTCTGATAAATCAATGGCCTAGAAACAGCACTTTTCTTCCTTCCACTTCCAAGCATAATTTCTTAATATCATTATTATATGTAATAGAAATAGTATTGAGGTGTCCACTTTGTTATATGTTGGTATAATTTATAATAATTTCACCGGCCACTCTCCGTAAGATATCCAATTTAGAAATGCATTGCATGATGATTGTGGGAAAAAATATAACTTTAATTAGGAAATAGATTATTTCATATCATTTTACATTTTTCATAAAATCCTTGTTAATATATGTTTCTTTAATTTGATTCATTCTAAAATCTTTCGCATCGTATTAAACTGCTGTACTTCTTGTAAGATGATTTGAAATATATGCCTTCGCGGATCGAACAAAGTATAGTACCTACAAATTATACAAAATACAATCTTGTAATGAATTACAATTATATATATTTAATAATTTTTAATTAATACTTTACAAGGACATTTTGGTTGTTCTGTAAAAGAAATCATTGCAAATTTCAGTAAATAATACTTCTTTGTTCTTTAGCGGGGACATATTTACTTCGTTCGTTTTTTCACATTTATAGGATTGGATAGTTATACATATATAACTATTTAGAACTAGTAACTTTTCCAGTATTTGTCGGAGTAAAGAGAACTTGAGAATGAAAGAAGCCTTTATTTCAGGAAAGAATATTTTTATTCCCATGACATTATTATATTACATACAGATTTTTGTAGCTGTATAAGTTGAACTGGCAGAAGCATTATACGGATGAATTTAAATCGTGCAGTTGTTCAGTCACTTTTCTGACTATTTGCTGTTGTTCGATTTCATTCTTCTTCTCTTACGTAATTGCGTATCTTCATAAAGAACAATCAATCAGTCTTTGGCTTGGTTAAATAAGATTCTTATAATTTAAATTTGGCTATGGGACATAATAAAGCAACTTTATTATGTTATATATGCAAAATACGAAGTTGCTTTATTATGTTTCATATGTTATTTATGTTCCGTGTCTTCTCGTGAAAAGACCGACAGATTAGGAAATACCCTAGCAATAACGGGCATGAACAAATTGTGACAGGAGCAGGAATGTATATGTATACAAATTGCCAGTCGAGTATTTCGGGATAACGCGACAAATAGAGTCTCAGAATAGGATTAATTTTTGAGTGGAAGTCCAACATCCGATATTGGATTGAAAATGTCTGATGAAAATTAAATAAATTTTCAATGTATCACAACGTTATGATAAAACATTGTCATCTCCAGCAGACATCGTAGCACAAAAAAAGGAAAAATAATGATGATCTAAATTGAAAATGCTTTACATCTTTAAATAATTTAAAGATCATAAGTGGCGATGGCACCCACAAACCTTCCTGATCTCTTTTATGATATTTCTTTAGTCTGTCATCTTTAGGAATTCTAATAGTATTCCTTTCTATATTAATGTGTTTAGGTAAATTTATATCATCAAATATGTTTATATAATATTATTAATAATATTAAATATTATATATAATATTACCCTAAATTAGTTTCTTTTTAAAATATTCGATCGTTTTCAATAGTGATTAAACAGTTATATTTTTAGGAAATATTTGCGTTGGACGACAAGTTTGCGGGGATTTCCCACTTCTCAAAGAGGTCAGAAGGTCACACTTAGGGAAAAATTATATGCTATAGATAATTTACAAAGTTTCAATCCCCTCTTTATAAGAAGCATGCATCAGCAACCTGAAAATTAAGTTTTTGATGCAATGCTTATCTCTGCCTTGTATTCTAATATGTTCTTATAACTTGTTCCTATTTTATTATTCTAAAGTAGTGAAAACCGCTGATTGTCTCAATGGGTTGATATCAGAAAAGTTTGTGAAAACCACGTAATCTTCATTACTACGAATATGAGCGAAGTCTTTATATATATTTGAATCTTCATTCATGTAGCAAATTTTAACAGAAATATATTCATAAAAATTGAACATTAACAGTTCTCGTGACGGAACAACGACGATAATTATTTACAAACTAATTTAATTTTAATAATAAAAACAACTTTGTACATTTCCACAGAAAATTGTATTTCGCGACCGGTTTCGTAATATGGAATTACATCTTCAGGCCTGAAGATGTAATTTCATATTTTATTTTACAAAGTTGTTTTTATTACTATGGCATTCCACGAAGTCACGCCTTCTCACATTGATTACAATTTAATTTTAGTTAGAATTTTTGAAGTAGTTGGTAAATTTTAAAGCATATATTAATTTTTTTGAAATATACATTCTTCACTCTTTCCTATTTCAATCGCAGGTTTTTCATTTCCCCCTTATTATTTGCAGGAATGCAATGAAGGTACTTTTACTGTGCACAATCTATTACAGTCTTTCGTTTCTCCACAGAATCTTATTCTCTTTAATTTTTATCTTTTGACTTTTTACTGTCTCCTGTTCTCTGACTCTGCAACAAAGGTTATATGAAAGACGGAACTTTTTAGTTCCTCATGAAGCCGTTTATTATTGTATAAACTGTTCAGCAATTTTAGACTAATACATTTCACGCTACATTCACATTAATCTTCAATTCTATTGTAGCTTAAATTCTAAGGAAATTCATTTTTTTCAATTCGTTTTCATTACTGTTGAAACTGATGATATATTAATTGAGCTCAATTTCATAAAATATTTCACTCTTGAAAGACAGTTTTTTTATGTAGCAAAGTCCATATTTTGTGTAAATATAAAATGGTTTCTCATCCTGTGATGTACTTTTAAATGCTTCATCTCCAATTCAGAGCCATTGTATAGCGGATATATTCTCTATATTTGATAGCAAATCGGTAGTATAGTTTATAGGTGGTAAATTCTTCTCTTTCAAATATGAAATACGTATTATGATTAAATGAAAAAAATTAGATAAATATGTGTCAGACCGTCCAGGCATTTATGCATGTATCTCATATTCGACGAATATCGATGGTTTTTTACATCATCATATTTATGGACTGTATATTTCCAAGCGCCTTATTTATCCACAGATTTTCTTATGTTTCTATGAAATTAATATTTTTACTTCATCATATGTGATTTAGGTTTAGAAGCTGAATTAATAACGAAAATCGCTCAATTTTACGTTACAGTTGAATATGTAAACAATTCTTTGTTTCATTATTATTAATACAGCACATCAGCTATGATGTTATTCACTTCTGAAAAGTAAAGCCTGTAACTTTAGAATGAAAATAGAATTGAATGAAGTCAGCGCGGTTTTGTTCTGTTTATTTTTTTATTTCAAATCATAAATGAAACTCCCCATTGAAATTTAAATTCTCTCCACATCGTTTCTAATGCCAATTAGAGCTATCGTTCCATTAATATATCTGATTTAAGGGTAATTATTCTACTATCCTTTATCTTAATAGTTATAATAGTTTGAACATCGAATATAACTTTCATTAAAAAGCATTTAGTTTTTGAATAAATGATATTTTACAATATTTATTTTTAATTTTTGAATCATAAAATCAGTCTCTAGAATTTTTAAATGGAATATTTCCATAACGAGTCCTCCTTCTTTTAATGAATGCGAAACAGTGTTTGAAACCTTCGTACAATTCGCCATGTTCTGTGCAGCAAAGAAGATAGGAAGGACTGTGGTTTCCTGCTGACTTCCGTTGTGAATGAAACAAGAGCATTTCATATTAACTCTTCCCATCCTTTTTCGCAGAATTACGTCAAAATTGCAATTTCCCTTTCTGGCAGTTCTATAAATTTCTAACTTTTATATGACATGATTTTGATATCCATCTTACTGGATTTAGTAAACTTCTTTGCAGGAAATCTAAAACTATATATGATTTAGCATTTATTTTCATTCTAATCATAATTCTTTGAAAACTTTAATCTATTTTTTAAATAGGAAACAAAATCCTTATGTTTTAAAACCAACGATTTTCTACTATTTTGTGATTGTCAGAGTAGAATGTAACGTTTTTTGTTAATTATTTGCTTTTGGTAGCGTTTTGACTGAGGAATCTGATTTGATGTGATGTTAAGTCAGGTTTACTTTTATCCCATTATTATTCTCGCTTTCCTTTCACCTAAAAATTTAAAATACGGTATTCCTTTATAAATTCTATATTTTTACAAAGATTTTTATTGTAAATATATTCTGCATAGAAAACGTCTCAGAAATAATAGGGTATTGCTCTGTAGAAACTAAAATTTGTAAATGAAAGTCTCAAAGATGACATGAGACTTTTTAACTGAAATTGATGGAAGAGTAGTATTTCAACAAAAGTAATGATCGCGAACGGGTAAAATAAGAGAAAAACGAAGGATATTCTAATAAACGTATAGGCTATTCTTATATTCACAAAGAAAATTCATCTGAATTGCAATGCTAGCAAATAGGAACTCTTCATTCACAGTTATGTTTTTTCAATTCATTCTGATATGAAGGGTGAGTAATGGAGAATGAACAACAAAAAGTGTCTGCAAGAGTCTAGTTTTCGTTCTAAACAATTAACATTTAGCTTATATTGTATATAAACAAGTATGGTTTCCCTAGCCTATGTCCACTGAGATTTAAAGGAGTCACTATTGACTCACTGTTTTATTTTAAAGACAATTTGTTTCGGCTCACTCCTTCATCATGTTAAAAAGTGAGAAATTGAAAAGTAGCATCTTCAAATTTCATAAAATAACAGACGGAATTTGTACATTTTCCACTGATTTAATATTCAAACGATCGGTTTCAGCGAATGACCGCCATCATCAAATTAAATTAGTGGAAAAAGTACAAATCTCGTCTGTTATTTTATTGAAGATGGAGTTCTACAAAACTAGGCTTTCCTTCTAGTTTTTCTTCTTCAATTTTCATTTCGGCTTTCCACGAAGTATAAGCTAATTCTATAGAATTTACCCGAGTACACAATCTATTTTGGTCAGTAACATGTAATTTTGTAGGGTTTGAGTAAATAGTTTTCAAATTCTGCAAGAACTAAAAATTTTTGTTAAAGTGTCGTACTTGAAAGTTCTTATAAATTTAAATATAATCAATAAAAGGTTAAATTAACAATTCCCATTGAAAATTCAATATCACCAATATATTTAGGTAGATAATTTATTATTTATGTAGATAAAATGAAAGGCCAGTGTCATCTCCCTAGATTGGTTTGTTTGAATTATCTGATAATTCTGATAGAAATCATATAGCAACCGATACAAATCCTTTACTCTGAGAAGGAAATGTTTCGAAATATCACAACGTGCTAACTCGTTACCTGTGAGTCTCTTTTCAAGGACATGAGATTGGCCTTAAAACATCTCATATGCATCTAACCAACTTGTAAAGATTTCGAGTTAGCTGCGGAAGTCAGAATGCCCTGAAGAATAGTTCTGAAGCTAATTATCTTTCATCACCATCTATCTAAACATGGGAAAAGCATTGCTTGGGAAGTTGAGGTAATGGAGTAATATTAAATAAGAGTCACTCTACATTTGGTAAATTATTTGTTCATATGAAAGAACTCTTGGTATGAAGCGTACATTTTTTACCTCATTGATTCTTATAAATTTAACTTTAGTGAAATGTTTTCATGAAACATCAAAATGAAAGGGTTCTTCATGAGAATAATATAGAGCAAAGGTATATATATAATTGGTCTTCTCTTTTAATTTTCATGCAATGGCGGACAGATGATTGAATTCCTTCTTGGATCATAAAATACATTTTATTGATGAAAATAATGTGTAAAAGATAAAAAATTGCGTGTTAATCATACACCTTCAATATATATATTACATAAGGTAGATTAACTCTTCAACATTGTGAATGCAAGTCAAGCTGTATTTCTATGAGAATAATTCTTACGTATGAATGTTTAAATTCACATTAATTCCATTTTATATATTTACTAAGTATCCTTAATTTTCTCGCGATAATGATTTAATTTTAATCGTTTACTTTCAGACTGCCCTTCTTTTGTCCCGGCAGTTAACGGAGGAAGTGCAATCCCTAAAGACCCACCGAAGAAGGGGATCAAGAATCACTGGCTCAATGGAGATCTATCCCTTTGCGGGCATCTCATTAACGTAAAGCTTATATTGATGTTAATAATTCTGCTCTTAATTTTGGTAACTGGATGTATTTTAGCCATCTTGAAGCGCATCGCAGATGTGGAGATCTCGTCTTCATCTCAAAGTTTAGAGCCATCAGCACCTACATTTCCACTCTCTCCTGGAATGGTGCAACCTGATGGTACGTTCTCATTATGATTTAATATATCATCTAATTTAAAAAGATAAATTCTCGAAATCTCGAGTGAAAATATGAACGATATGACGTCATAATACTAACGGATGTGTATTGAAGGAATTGTTACCGAGACGCACTTCCTTATAGGAAGTGGCTTTATGAATGTCTTGGGAAAATATTCGTGGCTAAGGGTGGCGTCAAAGATTAAATTACGAAAACTGTAACAAGTTAAGTGGATTATCAGGTGTATTGGAAAAGGGTGTTGAGGCCCCGGTCTATGTATATAAAAGTCGAATAATGAAAGGTTACTGGTGTATATGACTGAAACGTACGTATTTTTTATGTATTAAAATGGATCATTGGAGAATAGAAGCGTTGGAGAATAGCATTAGACTAGCAGTAGTGAGAGTAAAATTTTCTACGAATTGAAAAGTCTCAAAAAGATGATTACGCTTTTTTAAATATCTATAACCCATCGGAATATGAAATATAATATTCTCATTTTCTCCGTTGATAAATGGAAAGAAGAAGACAGCGCCTGTTCAGTAGAATTTCTTCTTAATGACGATTAAAAGTCTAGGCTAGTTACATGATGCATTAGACCACTTAGATAACATAAGAAGGAAATATGTTGGAGCTATAGTTTTTTATTGATTTTTGGCAATTAATCGAGTCCTAACAGGAATTGGGTCCCTTAAATCTCACTACATTAAGGTGAGAGCATTGAATCCCCTATACAAATTAAATGGCCGATCCTGATTGAGGAAGAGAATTCATGCGTTTGAATAATTGGTGACCATAATTTGGAAATTTGGTGGTCTGCCTCATTAAATCGGCTGTTTTATGTGAAAAGAGCGAACGAAACACCTCATATATTAAAATATCAGCTTATTTAAGATCGTTCTTAACTCAAACTACTTGAAAATGAAAAGTCATAGCGTAAATGTTAAATTTTAGTGTGGACACCGAATTTATTGTTCCCTTTGTACGTTTTATCAAAATAGAACTTAATTTAATATTCGCTCACCAGTTTTAACCCCCCTGCCACACACCGAAAGGTGGCTCGCAGGATATCTTACATAGACAATCGAATCCCACCGTAATTGAATAATTAAAAAAGTAGATAAGTCATTTATAATGATTGGGTTTCCATCAAAATGCAAAAGAGTTTCCTAAATGGTTTACATCTACATCTACATATTTACCCTTCGAGCCACCTTTCGGCGTTTGGCAGGGGGTGCAAATTTAAAATGTAAGTATAAAATGCGTTAGAGCAGAAGTGTTGTCTTTGAGGTATTTATGCATATTTGTTATGTATGCATAATCATGTCAATAAAACCTTTTCTTTAGGACTCTAAAGAGTCCTCGACACAATTATTTATCCGTTTTAGGCACCAGCAATACCTCCACATATCCTGCCTCAGACCGCCCTAAAGATTGGTACCTAATAACCAGAAAAGATTGGAACGCGTATGAAACACCAAAGGACGATGTGTTTTACTTGAAACACCCACTCAAGAATGTCATAATAGCGCACACGGCGGGATCTGTTTGCCATAGCGAAGTCGAATGCATGGAAAAGATGCGTGGAATCCAGGCGTGGTCCGTTGGCAACCTCAATTTTGATGATATTCCGTACAATTTCCTCGTTGGAGGCGACGGAAATGCGTACGAAGGCCGTGGATGGAACATCAGAGGGGCTCACACGAGAGGGTACAATTCCATAAGCGTCGGAATTGCCTTTATAGGTGAGTTAATACCAAAAAAAATTGTTTCTGTCTTTATCTGTGATGAAACGAGCATCAACAACAATATTAAACAGAGGTAAAAGAAGTTTTTGAACTACAGTCATTCCCTTTTTCACTTCTGGTTATCTTTTTACTTCAGTCGCACGAGGTTTAGTACAAATTTAATTAACCTTTCTTTAAACGTCGAGAAAATCATTTATTCACTTGGAATTTCGTAAAAGCTGGGATTTTTATTCAAGTAGACTGAAATTTCAACATTGTAAAACTAAATTCGATTTCAAGATAAGAAAGTTGATATTTGGCTCATGTTCCTAAGTGCATTCTGTGCATTAAGTGAAGCTTCTGTCATCCCTTGACCTGTGCTATCTCTTTCATCTTTTTCCTTGTTCTTGTACTCTGAGATTATTCATATTGATATAATTCAGGAGCAGTACTATTACTGCTCCTTAATGAACTCTTCTATACTTCATAAAAGCAAGAATCATCTCTTCATGTTCTTTACCAGGGAAGTAATTAATATAATTCAGTTATGTAATTGAAGAATTTGTAAGATATGGGCACGTAAGCTTTTTATTTCTTTTGGTGTTTAATATTCTACTCTACTTGTGGAGATATATATCTTAAGATTTGAAAAAAAGCTCTAATAATGTATAGTATACTAGGTTATGAATCTTGTAGCTTAAGTGAAGAATTGTGGACCAATTAGCTATTTAAGGGTGAAGTGTAAGAAGAAATGTAATTAAAGTCCTGGAAAAAAATAATTAGAATAAATGTATATTTTTAAAATTAAATTTTAATGCATCTATAAGTTTCTATTTACCGTTCGACGCACCCCTTTCAATGTACTTTGTTAAGTTTTTGCCTGTCGTGAAACTTGTGTCGTGTCCCACCAAGGAACGTCTTATGCCTTCGCTTCTATCATTTCATTCCAATATCATCAGAAGTTTAAGAGCATGCATTCTGTGTTACCAATGAAATTTTCCAACATTTTTAAGTTCCTCTTTCTCATCCTATTTTTATAAACAATCTTTCGCCTCCACAGGTTCATACAAGCTGTCCTCTGCTACCATCCTTTTTGTTTTTGATTTATTTTTCAATCGATGAATATTTTTATTTTAGCTTTTGAATTTTATCGTTTAATTAGCTTTAAAATTCGTTTAAGTACATAATGAAAAATAATACATTATCATTTAAGAATAGCTGTAGATTTCTTATGCTGTTATTTGTAATCAATTTACTATCTTATTTTATGAATAGATATATATTGAATAAGACAAAAGTGATGGAGGTAATAAAATGGATATTTAAAATTTTATCTCTGATCATTAACAGATGTGTTGCGATTTAATTATATGAGGTTCAAATTGTAAATAAATTACTATTTGGAAAATATCTAATCTATAATCTCGTGATTTTTCAAACATCAGAAGTCATTCATCAATTGCATTTCATAAAATTTTAATGTACTTAGTATTTTTTTTGTTTAAGTGATTTTTACTGGAATAGGAGATTGAATGATATAGAAACTTGGGTAATAATACGTTATGATTTCCTTTTGTCTCAGGAAACTTCGTTTACGTCCGTCCAACGCCAAAGCAATTCGAAGCCTTGAAAAGGGTGTTGGCATGGGGCGTGGACATCGGAAAGCTCGACCCAGAGTATCGCCTTGTGCCGCACAACCTAACCCATGCGACACTAAGTCCAGGTCGTTTCGTTTACGAAGAAATAAAAACTTGGCCACACTTCACCGAAGTTAGATTTTACATCAACTGACGTCACTGTTCCACCTGAGACCTCATCAGTATGTTGCGTGCCGCCGCACCTGTGACGCAGGAGACTTGCTATCGTGGCTAAGGGGGCGTTTTGTTAGCCTGAAAGTGCACGAAGAAAAACCTTTTAATAAGAATCTCAGCCGCATTTAAACCTCGATGACGAACACTTGGACCGGTTTCTCTTGCCAAAGTACGTCACTAGTGATCCCAGTGATGGTTAAGAGATTCCGTTGACGCAGGTGGTTCCATCGTTCTCGTCACAGATGTTTATATTTAGAATTGGTTCCGTAATGATCTTTATATTTTTTCATTTAATTGTTCCGTTAATTTTCAAGGGCAGTTTTACGTCTTTAGCAGTATCGTGATCAATTCAGAAATTCCCTTCCAGCGGTTTAGGTTGTATTTTCAAAATAGCAATAATATTCCTCTAAATCAGTCAATTTTAATTTACCATGTTGCGCTAGGATTTTATTGTTGTTTCCTCGTGAATATTATTCTGAATTCAAAGTTTTTATGTACTCTCCATAATTGAGCTTCTAAGGACATTCATCATTGATAAAATTTGCTTTATCTCACAGATCCTATTGATCGATCTATAATTGGACATTGGTTTTTTTAAGGATGGTAGCTACCGATTTTCACTGTTTATTACTGGTAATTCAATAAGGTAATTTATATTAATGGCGCAATTATTCTTGTTTATGCAAATCCGGCGAAATTTCGTATTAATCATTTTATGTAATGAGAAGGATGACATTGTCCTTAATACAGCTCCAAATTCTAAGCTCATGTTTGGAAATATCCGTGCGTTCTTTCTTATTTTTTACACCTATTCTTCTTTAATAGATTTTTTCTTCTCCTTTGAAGGAGTTTCAGATGATTATATGCATATCTTTTTATCTAGTAAGAGAGACATCATTATTTCCGAGAGATGTGATTTAATCTATATTAAAAATGTGGGAGCAGTAGATCTAGCTTAAGAGCGAAGGACTAGTGCGCTTGAGGGCATATTTCTTATCTTTCACGAAGCAGATAAGCCTCGGGAAGTCACTACATTGAGAAAGTAGTCTTGTTGTACGTGCCTTTTTGAGAGTAATTTTATCGAAAAAATAGCATATTTTTATGCATATTTATTCACATATATGTAACTGTTTAGCTATGACTAATGTTGCAAATTTGTAATTAAGCCAAATTATATACAATATTATGAGTTTTGATGTATGGATTGGCATTATGTGAGAAAATTAAGACTGTCTGTAAAATATTTTGTACATATATAAACTGGTAATGGAATAATTTTTTATCCACTGTTTTCTGATACAATTTCTATTATGCGGCTCCCTCATTATCGAAATTCTGGTCTGCTGAAATGAATGGTATCAAGCTGTCCTTTTTTAAAATTTACATTGGTTTGTTCACTTCTTGATATTTAATTCGAAAGAGTGAAAGTTGCAGTAAATAGGCCGTCTGGAGAGGTTGATGACTCCCTTGTTGCCATGACGACCTTGCTTGTTTCTGCAGCGACGCTTTCATTCCCCTGGTTGCTGTTTGCAAATGTTATCTCTATGCCATATAAAGGTGTGCTGGTGTTGCCTCATGAATTTCTGGGCTAAACTACAATCTCTTTCTTGTGATAGATCAAGCTTGCACTCATGATATCAAACTGGGTTCAGAAAACTATTTTTGTCGTTTCCACGAATCCTTCGAAGAAGTTCAATTCTTAGAAGAGGAACTGGTCGTGTCAATAGAAAAACCTGTAGTAATCTTAGAAAATAAGTATCAAACGATTGCATTATAACATTATTCTCTTTCATTTTCATAAAAATGTTGCTACTGATATGTGGCAATTGATATTTTATCAAACAGAGGCAATCATAGTGGATTCGTATAATATTCAAGATAGGCTGTGATATTTTCCTCTAAATGAGAAAATTGGAACAAAAATGTTATTCCAAAAAGTGTAACATTGACGAAAGGTTTCATGTCTTTTCTTATCATCTTATTAATCGGTGAATCTTCTGGGAAAGAGCAGAAAAGCAAACTTAAATTGAGAAGAATTTTAATATATTTCCGCCATATATTTAGGTAATAAACTGAAATATTAGAGACAATCATAATTTTAATTCAATTGAGATGAATGCGGCCATTTCCCGTTAATTATCGTGTAAGTCAATGTCAATCTTAATCATAGTTCAATTCTTCTAGATAAATATTAAGCAATCAAGATTGAGAAATGTCCTTATATACATACATGTTATTCCGTTTGAGTTGCAATGGAGTTCTTGATTCATCAAATGTTAGCTTAAGTAAAATATAGAGGCGGATGATCTGTGTTCATTTCCGACAATTTCATATATTTTAAATTAATAAATAATTGTATATACTTTTCTATTTAAATATATTACTAAAATTCGAATTCATAAATAAACTACTTATTCAGTTAGGTAACAATATTCCAATTCCTTTCAATAATTGCGATTGTATGTGAGGGATAATGTATGCTGTTTAGGAAGAACAAAAATAATTTGACACGTTTTGGTCAATAATAAAATCCATCGGTAACAAATATATTGAAATATATTTATAAAGAAGGAAAGTTCTTGAATGTCTCAGAATAGCGGTAATTTTATATTTGTAAGTGGCCTGCCTATGAAAAAGCAACGTAGTTTGTTCCAATTTAAACATTCTCTTCCTGATATTTAATATTAATATCTTGAAAACGGTTTGGTAGTTCATACTTAGGTAATATCTTCTAGGCGAACGAAAGATAACGATGAAGGTTTTATAAATAACCAAATATTAATAATCAATTTAAATTAATAATCAAAAAAACAAATAATCTATTCGCTCTATGCATATTGTCCTGTTTAAATGTTTAATACTGTGCGTTATTTTCATAATTCCTTGAAAAATTTTTGGTTGATTTGGAAACACATTTCAAATTGCACTTAAGTGTATCAACGTAATGGGTATGCAGCTGAGCGTACGGTTTTGATTTCACTTAACCATATAAAATTAAATTTATAGTCTAACATAAATTACACACGAATCTGCTATTATTCATACGATATATATCTGTTAAAAACCGAAAATAAGACACATTGATCTACTACACTCGATTATTATGAAGGGCCTGTATTTAGAATAATTTGGGAAAATAAAGTCCCCGCTCTTATACCAAAACCACGATTTTATGGTAAATTCGATGGAAATTTTAGATTTTATTGTTAAATATTAGAAAAAGGAAAAAAATCTTTGACTGACTTAAGCTAAATCTAGAGTTATTAATAAAATCAATTTGAAAAGGCGTAAATTTGTGGAAAGCAATTGAACAAGTAAGAAAACGTTTAACCTTCCACAAGATTTAGTCATGCGACCAGTCTCACTTCTGGGAATGCCTGAATAATGTAATCTCGGAAGAGAAAGCGGTCGTATAAATAAAGATTGTGGAAATTACAGTTTTTTACTTATTATATTGCTGTATATTACATATTTTAGTTATATATTATACTTATTAAAACAAAGGCTCCTTCGAAAGTCACGGTTATGGTCTATCGATAACCTTCCCGTGATTCTTTGAAGATTGTAATTGATTGATCTTAAAGATCGAATCATTGATAACCCATCGCTTCCATTGATAGAAGAAAAGACCGTTAATATTTCCTTAGTCTGATAGATGCTGTCGACGGGTAGGCGTGTAGGTATCATCCGGTTATACCACTGTTGAAGCTGCCACGGATTACATTTCTTCCATAGTTTTAGAAGAAATCGAGAAATTATCTCTCGAGCAATGAGGCCGCTTTTTCCGCGTTCGCTGTTCCGAGAAATGGAAAAACCCATGAGTGTTCTTGGAACTCTCTCAGCTTCACTGGTTCACCGCATCGCGCTGCTATCACTCCCACTAGGTTTCGGGCGCAGCCAGTCGCGTGTCTGACGTCATCTTATTCATCTCCCATAAAACCATCTCCTAGGGAGGGGTTGTGGTGGGGCAGGAAGGGCAAAGAGAAGGCCTCCGCAGATTGTTGGGAGAGTTGCGAAAGGTGTAGGGGAATGCGGAGGCGGTTCACAACAGGCCGAGAAAGTCCTACTCTCAGTACAGGGCGCGAAGAAAGCGCGGATTCTTCATCAGTGCGCGAGCAAGTCGGCGATGTCCGCCAGCCAGGCATGGCCGATCAGGGCATCGGAAGCCCCGTGTTAGACAAGCAGCTACAAAAACCTCACGTGACGGATATAGGCAGTGATAGTGACCTATCGAGTGAAGATTTCGACAGTGATAGTACAGACTCCGGCAATGATGAGCCCAGGTTCAGTTCGAATACCTCACTCAACTGCGATGGCATTAGGACTGTCCCTAGGGTCACTGTGGATGGTTCGGCTGTACTCCCTGTCGGAAGAGATGTCGCGCCGTCGAGCCCACAGCCTACGAACGTAACCTCTTACGGTAACATAAGTTTAATCAAGTCCACTGGTGTACATATAGGCAATAAAACCGTGTATCAAGGACCTGTGACTATACAGCAGTATGTAGTGGGGACTGTGGACGATAATTTGCAATTGAAGTGCGGTCCTTTGGCTATCACGGATGGCTCTGAGTTGGGTGTTGCGGCGCAGTCTTCCAGAGAAATTCCTGCCCTGAAGAGAACTGGACTTGAATTGAACACTGGGTCTTTTAGAATTGGTTCTGGCGCCGTATCTGCTTCGAAAAGTAAGTATGCCTTAATTTTTAGCTAAACTTCTCGGCTCGTAAACCGTGAGGTATTTCTATCTAATGTCACTCTGCCATCACGTTAGCGGTCATGAATTACGCCCTTTCGCTTGCGTAATTTGTTTTCACGACGATCGGAACTGCAATCAAACATGGCCGCCGTTTAAGCTGTCGAAGGGAAGAGACGTGAAATCTCCTCTTCCTTCCCCTAGCGCCCATGTTTGTTTTCTTTCGCACACGTTGAATGAGCAGATTCTATTAGCACGTTCCTGTGCCATGCGTCCAATGGAGATTCCATTTCAGCTAGAGATTTTAAGTATAGAAACGAGACAATCTAAGAAGAATAACTGTCTCTGAGTGGCATAGCAGCCACGGGTCTTCGTAAAAATTACTAATAGTTGTTTACAAGCATGTTGAGAAATGGGAAAATATATTTTAATAACTCTTATCATAGGTTTTTCCTCGTGTTTATTCCTTCGTGTTAATATAGATGTTTGGAAAGCGAAAAAAATATACTATCATTTTATTGATTCATATAAATTCGCTCCATTCAGAAAAATACTAGACTAAGTAAAACCTATTTCAAATAAAGAGACGCATTTTATGAATTCATTCAAATAATAATTTCTGGACAATAAGGAAATGTTTACGGGTCCACTTCTGTTTTTGCTTTCTTATTATTCATGTATATTTATTCATATATATATTATATTCACCGACCTGAATCAGTGATAGAATAATATTATGATATTTTCATGCCATAATTTGTGTAAATTAATACTTTTAATTCATTTGTAACATTGAAATGATTGGCGCGCAATTTTTGACCCGTGGGTGCCATTGATTTGTGAATTTAGGGGAATTCCCTTTCTAAGAATAGTTCTCTCTTATCAAATTATTCGGTCCATAATATTAAAGCATCACATATTCTTGATTTTGGCTCCTCTTAATACCAATCGTAGAATAATTTTGAAGTTAATTGCAATTCATACAACTTAATTCAGAAAAATTTTCTGTTCGAGTCTTTACTTTTTAAGTCTATTAATGCCATATGAACATATTTATCATATACTCTGTGTAGATCAACTTGCTTACAAATTAATTTAGGACCATAGGCTTTCTCTCTAATATTCCGAAAACCATCGTAAAACTGTTACTTCGTTTAACTATTAATTCCAAGTGTAATATCCATATCCAATATGCGCACGATGCGCCTTTGAAAGTAAATATCAATACATCACACCATTTAGAGTAATATGATTGGTTTTCATCGCATCTTTAACAAGTCTCATCAGTAACGGTTCATTATTAATTAAGTTTATTGATATAAACGAACTTTGGTCTGTCTGAACCGCATCAAGTATCTTTACACAGTCTCAAACATGCTTATTTGTTATAACTCCTAAAATAAAATTTCTATTTTCAGATTAATTATGAGTTCGTTAAGGTCTCAACTATAACTCAAATAAGGTCTTGCTATTAAAGTCACAATCGATTTTAAAAGTGACTTATAAAACCAAAAAGTTTGAGTATTAAATCTAGATAAAGAATATTTTCATGCATTTTTCATAAGCCTACAATTGTATCTGAATTTTATAACTCCATCTACTTATATTAAAAATAATTTTGCTCAAATAAACAAATTTGATAATATTAAAATCTCTTAATCTCTTCTATTATGTCTTTTCTGATCCTCACCACGTTATTATTAAATGCTAATCATCATTATACTTTCACTGCTAAATATTTAATCATTAACGGTTTATTATCAAATCAGTACATTACTTGAGAATGATTCGTGCTCAATTCATCGGAATGCGTGTTCATTGCTCCCTCTATGAATCATCAATTTGAGATGTATTTCTTGAATGAGATTCGTATATTTTAACGTCAGAGGGGTGGATCTAAAGAGATGATCAGTGAATAAAGAACTTAAATGATTTAGAAAATGTAGTAAAAAGTTCTTCTGAAAATTCGCCCGTTTCTTTCTGAATTCCTTAGATTTTATTTTTGTAATCAATTTTGGAAACGTGGAACTTATAAGCCTCACATTAATTATTCGATGTGTATGAGATCCAATGTCTGTTTGCGCGTTAATTGCTACGAAATCATATCCATCGATGTAAATCATTTTTAGATTGCCTGTTCACCAAATTTAGATTCCGTTTGAAACATTACTATAACCAACATTGTTTATATACCTATCTCACTGTGCTATATCGTTAATGCAATTCAAATTTTATTTATACATGTATTTTATGCAAACCGATCTACTCGTTTTAGATAGCGGATTGCTTTGGAGGCATCTATTGGGCAGAAGACCTGGAGCTACCACTTTGGCTGCTTGGATCGCTCTCGGTTTGGGCTGCATAATCCTAGTAGCCATCGTTCTCGCCTTGGTTTACTTATTAGGCAAGAAAGACACCGATGCCACGCCGTCCTCTGACGCTGATCTTGAAATGGATGAATTCAATAATGGCTATAGGAGTCCTGCCAAGCAGCAAAGTGAGTGAAATTTAATTTATTCCTTGGATTTCAATTTATGTTTGAATCAAAAAACTCAATTATGTTTAAAATATCTTTTATTCGTTGGTTTACAAAATCATTTTTGGGCTTCTTAAATTGTATTTTCTTTAGTTTGTAAGAACTTTCGCCCCTTCTACAACAAACATCCATGAAACAATAGGACGTTTAAATACGAAGGACTCATTTTTCCTATTTAGAATGTCGTCCCACGAAGTGCGGCCGTCCACGATAGAATTTAATTGGACGTTTATCGTATCTTCATGACACTGAACGTAGCTTTATCTACAAACGAAGCAGGTGTTGTAAGAAATATTAATTCGTGCATAAATTTCCAAAAATCAACTCATGAAAAATGTGCAACATTAGAATCAACATATAAAATATCTATGAAGATGATTTAAATTCTTGTACTGCGCGAGCTAAAAAATCTCTCCTAATTTTATTAATCTTCCTACGAGGATCACTGGCCTACTTATTGCTGAATGAATGCGCACTCGACATTTTGAAAGTAGATATTGGCCATCTGAATATGCAAATCATTTGAATTTCCCAGTACTTTCCAACCTTTTCTTTGGGATAATATTGGGAAAGCAACGCATCTAACTTTAACTCTTTAGTCAGTCAGTTAAACCTTTCCCTCCGTACAATGTTTATATGTAACATTTATATACGTTGAGGTTATAATTAAGGAAATCCAAAATGTAAAAGCATCTTTTGACGTCATGTGATGGTTATGACGTAGAATGAAAAGAGCTTATAACTTGTTTGGTCCAAAGTCACGAATCCATTCTCCACGCTCGAATGTGAATATGTACTTCAACAGGTGGTGTTTTAGTGGCGTCAATGCCAGCCGCAGTAGTCAATGCCGGTTATTCGCTCGCACAAAACCCTTAGTACAGAGGAAAGGATATTAGAGACCATTCAAACATCCATCTGAAAATTTGTTTTTAACTTTGACAAGGAAAATAACTTTTCATTCAAATACGAAGCTTTTTAGAAAAAGTTTTAGAATTCTTTATAATATTCAGATTTATAATAAATCGTATCGATAGCATACTTTTTATGCTGTCAAATTTCCTCACATTATAAATATAAAAACCCGAGACCAATTTTAATTATTACTTTACTCCTTTGTTTCGCAATGAAAAACAGGGAAGTTTTATTTCGGCTGTTCATTTCCTTCCGCCTTCGTCACTCATTCCCCTCGTCAAAAGACTCGTCCTTGGGAGCGCATATCTCGTAAGAATAGAATGTCTGAATCCGAGGCCGCGGTTTGTGCGTGCAAACATTAAGTGGAAATTATCTCGGTACAGTTTTCTTCTGTTTGTTGTATATGATGAATTGTAGACGATCCGGTTGTGCATTATATTTTCCACAATCATCCGTATACTCTCGAAGTATCTATTTTAGTGAGAACATGTTGATTCATGTTGAAGATTATTTTCTCGTCAACGGACTCCCAATGAAGTAGAACCGTATAAAAATGCACGTATTGGTGGAAAGAAAGCGGATTCATTTGAAAGAATACTTTGATAAGGAGTAAATGTGTGTTTGTGGTTAAGAAATGAAATCTTTTTACTCGATAGTTCTTGAAATAGTTTTTTGATAAAGTTTTTTGATATGAGCTCATAGGTACTTCATTATAAAAAATCCGTGTTTTCCATTATAAAGAATCTTTTTAAATTGTTTTCTTTATGTTCACACATTATTCAATTAAGTTTCTTTGTCCCCCTTGTCTATTTCCTCTTCTCGCTCAGTTTTTAAAATTTTATTTCAAAGATTGTTCCCTGAATTCTTTAGAGGGTGGTCGGTATTAACCTATTTATCGTCATCATTATGCGATAGAAGAATTCGACGTAAAGATTATAGTCGTAATTCCCAACTTTCCTTTCACTTGTCTAGAAAAGTCTCAATACAGAATCAGCTCAAGTATTTTCACTATTTTTTCATATTAAATGGAATAAAGTATGATAAAAATACGCTTTCAATTTAGGTTTATTTCCGAAGAACTTTTCTTCGTTAATAATCCAATTAATAGGTCAGTTTAATTATATGTATAAATGGAATTTTATCCTCCATTTTACTGAGAGTATTTTTAGATTCGATGCTGATTAAGAGGTGAAAGAATGATACAATGTAGAAAACTCAGCTATAATGATGCATGTTAGTCTAAAAATTGTTTAATTTTGTACTGTATAAAGTAATACATAAAATGAAGATTGTGTTTGATTTTCTATTTTTCAATTAAATTTTTCGTCGCGAGTATTTTTGAGGAATCCAAAATCTTATTCTTGTACTTTTTTGGGTGTCCAAGGACCGTTGACTTCTTAATACTCTAATAATTACTCTCAGTAATTTAATGTCGCATGTGATGGCACTGTTGGTCTTATGCGCAACTTTAAGTGATAGATGCATGGATACAGTAGTATTTTCGGGCTCACATAACAATCCCCCTTCTGCTCTTATTTCATAGACCGAACGATCCTCGAACGTCGACGCTTGGTTGTCGTTCCCAGGCGAGAATGGGTCGCTCAGCCTCCCAAGACCACGACCTCCCTCAGGCATCCAGTGGAGTTCGTGGTCATCTCTCAAACATCTACCGAACCTTGTACCACTCAGGCTGAGTGCACTCTCACGGTCAGGTTTCTGCAAGTCTTTCACGTGGAGGGCAAGAAGTGGATGGACATTGCCTACAACTTCATGGTGGCGGGCGATGGGCAGGCGTACGAAGGCAGAGGCTGGGATGTGGTGGGTGCTCATACAACTGCTGGATTCAACGGCATCAGCATAGGAATATCGTTCGTGGGTACATTCTCGGACCGGTTGCCTCCGCCGGTGCAAATTAGGGCTTGTAAACTTCTGATCGAAGAAGGAATCCGCCTTGGGAAGATATCGCCCAAGTACAAACTCATAGCAGACAGACAAGTGTCGCAGTCTGAGAATCCCGGACAGACATTTTACGAGGAATTGCAGAAGTGGGATCATTGGACCTCAAATGTTTGATGCAACTCACTGTAGTATTAGCAACTAAGGAACCGCCTTTGTTGCCAACCTTAAGATGGTGCCTTGTGTTTATGCCTGACTTTTGTTATTGTGCTAAAGAAACCCAAAATCATTGGCTCGAATCGATCTAAACGGGTTCTCCAATTAGGTGTGATATGGATTCTTTTGTATTTATTTTTTGTTGGATTCTGTGCTTTGGATCTGTAAATATACCATCTGTCAGGATGTGAGTGACTGTGCAAGTGACTGGTGTAATTTTGTGTGCGCTAATAAAAGTGGCTTCCAGTTCTTTACCGATGTTCTTTTTTCTGAAGAAATACTTCAGTTATGCTCTTTCCCCAACGATTTTTAGACCAACATAGTGTAAAATTGTAAATGGAAATTCTGTTAAAAGGTTAAAAACCTTTTTTGTAGTATAGTTACGCGATATTTATGATCTCCGTCCATATTTGGATCGAAGGTACAACTCAAAAATTATTTTTTACATTTAATTCTATTGCTAAAGACAGATCTACTCCTATTATTTGATTATTAATCATAGGAGTATCATAATATTCAGAAGAACAAAAAGAATATGTGTTCATAATATTTTGACTGTTCAAGTGTATGTGTATAGCTACTGTAATTAAAAATTTAGTAAATGTTATTCTTTCAGATAGGTTACTATTTCTTGGATATCATTCCTATGTAGCTGCAAATGTTGCGGAGAATTTTAATAATTAAGGAGTGTTCAACGTAAAATTTCTTAGAAAATTCTCGTATTCAGACACCCGATAACTTTTCAATACATTTTGGACCACCATGGAGATTAATTCTACTTCTTACAGTTTATGCTAAGGTTTCACGAAGAGAATGTTTGGAAACATGAATTTTAAATACTTTTTGATGAAAAATTCAATCTATGTTTACGTCTACGTAGATACCCTGCGAGCCACCTTTTGGTGTGCGGCAGGAGCAATCTTTAAAATGTAAAATTTCTCATTTTTTGCTGTTTTACTGTCTGACATCGTAAATTGCAAATGCACCAAAAAGAAGGATTTTTAATTTTTTTTTTTCGTTTAAAAATATAGTACTACTTCAAAAGGTTACTTCCCTTTGAGAGAGTCTACATCCCGTTTCAAGAAAAGGCGTGTCATCATCCCATTTAATTTTCCTTACTCAACTATATACTGAAATTATTTAATTGAATATTTACATACATACATACATACATGGGTCTTTATTAGGCGAAATTGGGACTAAAAAGTCCCATCTTCCATTTAACCTGAATACATTAATGTAATTAGTCAAACAATAATAGTAAAATAGAAAGAAGAGAAAAAAAATACAATAATATACAATAAATAGAAAGGAATACAGATAGTTTGTTACAAAACAGTGTTCTTGATTAGTGTATATGAGATTGAATTTAACTATTGTTGATTTGTTGTTCCTGAAAAAGAAGTTTATTATAGTGCTTTTTGAAAGAGGAAAGTGAAGGAGAATTTTTAACTATGGAGGGAAGTGCGTTCCATTGCCTACATGCAGTAACATGAAAAGATTTATTTAATGTTTTAGATTTATGATTTGGTATTTGCATCAAGTTTGATCCCCTTGTGTAACGATTATGGAGAGAGGACATGCGGGTGAAAGATGAGAGGTATTGAGGTACATTATTGGATTGGATGGAGAAGAAAAGTGAGAGAAGATGTAATTTTCTTCTACTTACGAGTTTTAGCAGTGACAAATTATTATAATAAGGTGATATGTGATCGTACTTCAATATGTTGCAAATAAATCGGACACAAGAATTTTGCACTTTTTGGAGTTTGTAAGCAGACTCGTCTGTGAGATCTTGATAGACAGAATCAGCATAGTCAAAAAGAGGGAAAAGAAGAGACTATACGAGATACTTCTTGAGAGGTTGAGGGAGAATATTTTTAAGGCGCATTAAAGAGTAGAGGGATCTGTTAACCTTACTGCAAACATTAGTGACGTGATCGCCCCAAGTGAGAGTCTCATTAATAACGAGTCCTAGATTGATAACTGATTTTACGTAGGGGATACTGTCGTCACCTATTCTGACCGGAGGTGGATGATTGAGAGCGGCAAGAAGTTTACGGGAGCCTATTATGATTGAGTGACTTTTTGAAGGGTTAATTGTGAGTTGGTTCATGACACTCCAATCGTTCAAGGCAGCAAGATCAGTGTTCATGCAACATATAGCATTTTTAATAGAAACAACGGGTGAATGGAAGTATAATTGAAGATCATCGGCATAGAGGTGATATTTACAGTGAGAGATAACTGATGATAGATCATTAACATAAAGTGTAAACAATAGAGGTCCAAGTGTAGATCCTTGTGGAACTCCCCTAAGTTGAAGGAGGCAGTCGGATGACCTGTTATTATGTACGACTTTTTGATAACGACCGTGGAGGTAAGAGAAGAACCATTGAATGGCCTGTGGAGAAAATTGCAACAATCTTAGTTTACTTAAGAGTATATCGTGATCGACAGAGTCAAAGGCTTTACGGAAGTCGAGTAGTGTTAAAATTGTTACTTCTCAAAATTTATGTTAAACCTTTGTACCTCGCGAGCTCTCATACGAGTTGCTAGGCAATGAATATAATATTTATGAGTTCTTTATTGCTAGAAAGCAAATTTTAATTGTGTTGGTCGAGGGAGGTCTAAAATTTTCAAATTTTCTCATTTTAATGGTACAGAAATACATTAAGTATTCAATTTAAATATCTTATGTAAGCCCAATCGGTTATTTTTTACTGCTTCAATTTCATGTATTAACAATGTTCTTGAAAGTGCTAACATTTAGAAGATGTATTAACATAACATTCAAGTATTTAACTTTATTAAATAGTTTATTTATATAGCTGACCACCGACCGCATGACCACCCATAATCATTCATTATTTAGTCATACTCGATTTTCTTGCCGTTCTGATTCATTTCATGTACAGATTTCTCATTCACGGCTTAATTAACTGTAATTGCTTCATTTGCACTAAAACGGTCTTTAAAAATAAATGTATGTAATGTTAAAAAAACACTTTTGAGCATTTTGAAAATCACAATTTCCCATTAATTTGGATTGAAGCTATTATGCATAATGAAATAGTGTGTGATTTAAGTTACTAAACAAAAATTTAAAAATAAATATCATATGAATATTATATTTGCATTTGTTCTTCTTCCACGACTCGGAACTTTTCGTCCCGTGCAAATATTCCGTCGACCGGCTCAGAGAATTTATTTATCTTTTAATCTTTGATTAGTGTTTTCCAATTTTGTGTTCTGTTTGATTTATAGTAATTATTTTCTATTCTCTGATTCCCAGGTAAAAAGAAGAAGGTACTCCACAAACAACTCTTGATAGAAAGAAACCGCTGGGAAGCGAAACCTTCAAAAGGAAACACCCCTTTGAAGCATCCCGTAAACTACGTGATCATCTCTCACACGGCTTCTGAGCCTTGTTATAACATTCGCGACTGCTGTGAGAACATTCGCATATTCCAAAAATTCCACCAGGAAAGCAAAGGCTGGAATGATATAGGGTACAATTTCTTGGTGGGCGGAGATGGGAATGCATACGAAGGCCGCGGTTGGGATAACGTAGGTGCCCACGCCAGAGGAATGAACGACCTTTCCATCGGGATATCCTTCATTGGCACTTTCATGGATGTTTTGCCTCCTCCCGCGCAAATCAGGGCGTTCAAGATGCTCGTCAACGAAGGTATACGCCTCGGAAAGATATCCTCGGATTACAAACTGTTAGCACATAGGCAAGTCTCGCCCACCGAGAGTCCAGGGGAGATGTTTTACAGGGAATTGCAAAATTGGGACCATTGGTCGCCCGAAATATAAATTCTCCGATCGAAGAGTAGACACACAATGCCGTTATAGTGTTCAATTAATACACCTAAATAGTCCGTTAACGGTTGAAACATTCAAATTGACGAATTATGTCGCATCGAATTTAAAAACAGGCTCATAGAACTCAACTTCACCCTACAGTACATATCAATCCGCGTAGACTGAAAAGTAAAAGAAACCAATAGGCTGTGATTCCCCAATAAATACCAAATATTTTTTAATACTTTTACAGCATTTGGAGACATCATCAAGTACACCGTAAGGAAAGTTTAATTCTCGAATTCATAATTTTGAATGCTATGAATTTATTATAACTTTTTTAATCCCAACGTTTTCTTTAATCTTACTTAGGTATCCATACTCTAATATTTATTAGTTTTAGGTTATCCACGGTTTTCAAGAACAAAATAACTTCGTAATTTTAAGTATTGATTGAATAATAAATATAAAATATTTAATTTTGTTCTTAGCATCCTTTTGCATTTCTCATGGATCGCGTTATCATATTTCATCATAAATGAATAAGGCTCAATTTACGTAAATTAGCGTTATTAGGCGAAAAGAAGTATGATTTTTGATTAAAAGACATTTTCCCGCATAAATCCAAATACATTCTGACTAAAACGAGAATGAAACTCAAATAGCCTAATCAAAACTCAAGATATATTTTAATTATATCTGTATACTGAGTATCCCTAACGAATGTCTTCGCAGAATCCTATTTTAGTGAGTATTTGATTTGATTTTAGTGGAAAATTATCGAATATCTTAATAATCTGAAGAATATTTAGATCGAAATATCCATCTTTTCATTCATATAAAGCGGCCTATGAAAAACAGTCAAACGGAATAAGAAATACTATTTCATATTTATGCGTTATTTCGGCCCTAAGAATATGTATTCAGATGTATTCGTTTATTTGAAGGACACGGGTATCCTATGAAGAATGTACATTCTTTTACTATCAGTTAGCCTCGCAAATGTTCATAAACCGTTCAAACGGAATGAAAAGAATAAATATTTTTAATATTGATTATTAATAATGTTCATCACAACAAATTATAATAAAAAACAACTTAGTGAATTGCCACTGAAAATATGCTATATTCACGACCGGTTTTGTAATATTAAATTACACCTTCGGGCATCCTTACATTACATTCTCACATTCTTATGTTACGAAACCGGTCGCGAATATAGCATATTTTCTATAGAAATTTACGAAGTTGTTTTTGTTACATGTCCACTGAGTCACGCCTTCTCATATTGATTACAACAAATTATATTAATTTGAACATTAAATTATCATTTGAATATAAATGAAGCTGAGAAAAGTTAAGTTAAATAGTTCAAAATTCTCTTATTTCTTTATACTACCTCTCATCTCTTAAGATAAACGGTTTGAATTTAAATAACTGAGATTATAAACAAAATAAAAGCTATATGTTCCGGCGTTACTTTGTGGAAAGACGTTTCTACATTAGACTCTGAGGTTATAAACAAATTTTGATTATGAATAAATGTCAGTGAGTCGAATGTATTACGAGTAAAATTTATTTTGGAATTTAAAATGACGGATCTCTCTACATACTCAGTTTAATTGACAGCACAAACCATTTTATTTTTAAATACATTTTAGTTAGCTGAATGTACCATGCCGAAAATATACAATGTACAAGTATACAAGAATTTATAATTGTGTCTCTTTTAAGTAAGTCTTTCAGAATTAAGGATTATGGAAAGTTCTCGTTTTTATAGTTTTTAAGAACTAACATGAATTTACATCAATCTTTCATATGTCTTATTTTGAAAATACTAGACGGGTAAAATTTTTTGCTTTTTATTGATATATTTTAATTTCTCATGGAATTACATTTTGGGCATATTTTTGTATGGGATACAAATAAAATGATACTTTAAACAATAATACATTATTTTATTATTAAATGTTAATTTAAAATGCCGAATGCATGTTAAGCACTGTCTTTACTAAGATATTCATCTTCATTATTTGCACTAAAAATTATTCTATTAATTTTCTAGTTGAATATTTATCTCTGCTTCTATTCAAATTATATTAATTCTATTCTCAAAGACGTAAACTAAACGTTGATGAACTAATGAACTTCAATTCTGCCTTCATTCAATTTTGTTGCAAAACTCCTTAAAGTACTTTTATATGCATCATCATCTTTCTCAGAGATTTTACATATAATTCTGAATCGATTCATTAGTATTAGGAAAGAAATTAACAAGCGAAAATTCCACAGTTAAAGTCGAATCACATACGAACGTTTCAGACTGTTTGTCTACCTTTGAGGACGTAGTATTTTATGTTCCACAACATTTATATAGATATTCTTATATTTTTCATATAATTATTTCATGTATGACACAAACATAATTGGTCCACGATATTTTTCAGGAATCGTCATATTTTCAGAGAATCTATATATATATATATATATATATATATATATATATATATATATATATATAAATTCCGTTTGGTGTGTGTCCGGTGTTTACGCTATTTAATGAATACGTGTCTGTCTGTCTATTAGTCTGTCTGTACACTATAGACTCAAAAACCATACACCCAATCGTCCAGAGAATTTGAGAAGTTATCACGTAAATCTCCGGAAAGGTTTTTGAAAAAAAATTTCTTAATTTGGAGTACTTGGTTCGACTCCAGAAGGGAATAAATGTTCCCATAAGATATACATGTCAACTTCGATTTCTCACTTACATGCTTCCTTTCTTTTGCAAAATTAAATTAGAAATAACTCACGCATGGATTTGAAAGTAGCACCAAAAGAAGGGAAATTGAATAAAGTTTCTTATTTTGGTCATGAAATATAGTTTACGATTGCATTGTGTGTCTGTCTGCAGCATTAACTCCTTTATACATATATATATGTTGTTTGTAGTCTTTAATTAGATTTCGCGCGCCTGTTAGGCGTAGACACAGCTAGTATCATATAATGTGCAAAACAAATTTTCAATCCCTACAAGCATTAGCTGTTACAAAGCCATATTACGTTAACGAATAAAGTTTATTTATGGGTTGGGAGAAACCCTACAATAAAAATTACAGCCATGCACAGTGTAATTGAATGAGATTTTAAGCGGTGCAGAAAATATGTTTCGATAGACTAAGCAAACTTCGGTATGTACCCTATTCATTCTATTACAGTATTCATATTTTATGTATATATTTTCCTGAGTCAGAATGGTAGAGATCGAACTTTCATCAAAACAGTTGAACCATTTGTTCTAGGAACTCCAACTTTGGGAGAGCTTCTAAATATCCATTCACTACGAAAACTAATCAATGAATAAAAACAATAGTGAGATATGACTTAATCCATGATTGTGTTATGATGTTATAAAATTATTTTTAAAGATCATTCTTATAACTTACCGTGAAACATTTCGATTATATTCGATTAAAAAACGCCTGAGCCATACTTTGTATAAGAAAATATTTGATCAAATGAAAAAAATCATCTCGAAACGTGACCGTAATATTATTATTTTCAACCAACAAACAACCAAATAAACAGGGCAACACAAAATTTCCGCATAACTGGAAACAACATGACATCCTATAATTTAAGATGGCAATATAAAACTCTACAGAAGGCTCAAAAAAGAATAAAGTATTTCATGGTACAATTAAGTGACTTTTAATATAATTAAACCAACAATGTATATCTCATTATAAATTTCTCTTTATTTCTACCATATATTCTATTCAAAATATTTATTTCATAATATGTATTTTAAATTGACAGTTTGAATAGCTAAATTTATCTTTTATTTTCTCACTAATCCTCTAATTCCATTTAATAGTTTCTTAAAATATTTTGTTACCAGTAGTGGGGATAGTGAAAGACTATAATTGAAACGATTATAACGTTACAATAGGTTATTAAGCAAACTAAGGACTAATATGCTCCAGTTCTTCGGCATAAGGGGAACCTGGTTTAGAGGGACAAAATGTAAGACTTTTTTTAGAGGAATAGTGTTATACATAGAAATACATATAAGGGCATCTGTATAGGTCTTTGTCACATGACTTGCAAATCATAGTGCATTCTAGCGTATTTAATTTTCGTTCATATTTTGAAATATTTTTTTTCTTATTGAAAATAAAATCTGCAATTACGGGAACCTCTGAAAACAAACAATTTTCAAATTTGTGAAAATGACAGCTCTTATTAGTTACAAATATCTATCAAAATGGATTAAGTTACTAAAGTTAACTGCTACTCTGTTACATCTGTGAAATATAGTTTACCATTTTCTGTTCACAGAAGTCGTAAAACTACATATATGCCCCATTTATTTCGACACTCCAACGTATTGCTAGAGCAGCGGCGCCCCTGCCTCCATAACCATTCGCGGTCATAGTTGTCGGCATAAATATTGCAATTTTGCATGACTCATAACTCATCGCTCATATTTTTTCCTTACTACAGCATATAAATCCTTGTTAAAAACGGTCTCCAGTCGGCGATTTCAATATCTTTTGCAGGAATTTAGATGTTTTGAAGCCATGCGCAAAACTGTCGAAGCTTTCATACGCATATATTCTGTCGTGGATGGCCGCACCTCGAGGAACGACATTCTAAGTCGATGGGTTGGAGTACTTTTTGCATAGGATATTTGTTTATTGAACCTGATGATGGCCTTTGCGCCAAAACTGGTCGTTCAATAAAAAAAATCCTCTGGAAAATACGAAGTAATTTTTCCTTCAACTTTCGTACGTATTTACGTACGTGTTTGGCCTTATATATCTTCTCTCTGCAAGTCGTTATAAATAGAGAGCGATTTTTTTGCGATGAAGCTGTCTAGGATGTGTAAATTCCATATTAGAAATCTGAGCAATGCGATGCATGCACCAACTCATGGGTGTCGATGGAGAAACATAGATCAGTTGTTCATCTGTGCTACTTTTGGATTAAGTACATCGCAATTATTTGCCCTTAAGGATTTAGTCGTCTGCTTAGGGTATCCAAAGCTTCCTTATAAGGATACGACTCGTATAAGCAGTAAAACATGTGTTTCTCGAGTACCCTCCGAGATAACGAGAGATGTCCACTCTCCGCCCTCTCATGTCTGCTGCATTGGCATCTTGCTAGAATTAGCTGTTTGATGAGGAAATAAGAAGTAATGTAAAAGATAAGATGAATCTGAAATGTATCCACCTCAATCACATAGGTACACCGCAATTTTGGGTTAGTGACCCCCTGAGTTCTTATCGTACACAAAAATCACGAATGTACTCATAAACATGTATAAATACATACGAGTAGCGGGGAAATTACCGTACTTCCCGGCCTATAAGATGCACCTGGATTTTTCAGGTTAGAATTTACGAAAAAACTAAAATACTTGGATAACGCAGAAAAGAATTTTAATGATAACATTTTACATAACAAATGGAACTTTAATATTTAAAAAATAATTAGCAAATATATCAAAGTTTATTTATCATAGAACCTCAGAAATTCCTCATCACTGCTGCTAAAATCATGCGCGTAGATATTTTCTCGGGAGTCGTCACTCTCCTCTTACAAAATGTCATCTTCACTTCCATCCAGCGCATTGCTGATTCCACAATTTTTGAAAGAGTTTATGATAGAGCAGCACCCATGGCAAGATTAAACTAAACATGCTACATTGTATGCATTTCTGATTTATCCGGGAATTTTTTTGATGGAAGTTAGACATCGATGTATTAAAACTTTATTTCTAACAACCTTCTCAAAAAAGTGTTATTATCGAAGTTTTTAATTAATTGAACTATTTTCAATGCCTGATACACTAAGAAATACTTAATGGTATTTATTTGTCCTGTCAAAACGGTTGCTTATTATAGGACGAAGTTATAACCGTGATATCCGTATACCATCGGCTCATAAGATGCAGGCTAATTTTACAGCACATTTTGGAGGAAAAAAAGTGCGTCTTATCGGCCGGGAAATACGGTAATTGAAATATGTGGTTATTACGTGCAATTATGCAATATTTTCGCATCTTACTCATGATGAAGTTACGTTTTAATAATTTTAATTAATTTATTTTTGTGAGTGTGAAAAAATATATTCGCAAAACTTCCACAACGGATTTATTTTATTACAGCGATCGGTTTCAAAGTTATATTAGTATGAAGTATGCATGTATGGAGTTCCAGCAAGTAAAGGCTTCGCCCATAGATTTTATAATTTTATTTTTGTCTATTTATTTTCTTATGGCTATTTAATTTCTCCTCTCTTCGAAGGAAAGTCTTCACGGTTTTAGTTGCTAAGGACGACCGATGTTCAAATTTTCAAATCCAAAATCTGTTGATGTAGTTAACAAGTTTATAATTGAACTTCCCGCTTTTATAAGTACCTAAGTTAGCCTCTAGGGCTGCGCTGCCATATTTAAGGCATCCGCGCTTGTTTTCAGTAACGCAATCACTTTCCAGCCGCGAGTATTAGAACAGTCGTGTTGTCAACTCTACTTATGCTTGTAAGGACCTTAATCGGAAACAAGTTCAAAGCAGTTTTTCACTTTAGAGGAGATGACGCTGTTGGAACTACTTACCTGGTATATGCTCTGCCTGACTTTCATCGGTGAGTATTTTAGGAATTTCGAAACTTCTCGCAATAAATCTTTAAAGTAATTTCAGACGCAGGTTCTATAACAAATTTATATAATGCAATCGGTTGCTTTCGCTATCTAAATTTGTATCATCTCTTTTAATTTATGGTTACTATTTCAAATTTAATGTTAAACGTTGTTGATTATATTCCGCGTAGTATTGTTATTGTTGTAGAGAGCAGTAGTGAGTATTAATTTTAAATAGCACTCAAATTTATGGAATCAGAACAAGTAATTGAAAATTTTTAATCATTGAAGTTTGGTCAGTCCTTGCAAAGCATTTTCATAACAGTTTCAGATCTGTTTATTTCAAAGAATAACTGTAGATTTCTCGTCTTCATTGTATCCAAATTGTACCAAATATTTAACTAAGTTGCGTCCAATGTTCGCGTGAAAGGGGCGGTTGGAGAGATATGGAGAGTGTAACACGATACGAACCATTTCATCAGCTTGACTCTGTGAATTCCATCAGATTTCTTTCTCTGAACCCTACTAATGCACTACCCATGTATAGGTTCATCATATATATATTAGGTTCATTATTAATTTAATATCAGAATCAGTATCGGAAATTGTTGATATTTCACCTACTTAATGAGCATATTTCAAATTTCAATTACGATTAATATGAGTCCGTGTCCTATTAACTAAGTACTTTTTTCAAACCCTACTTCAGTAGAATGAAATTCGTTCAAGAAAATTTAGCGAGTATATCAACCTCAAAATAATGTAATGAGTTTTTAATTTCCACAATAATATCAATCAATTAAGTAGCAAAAGTGACCACAAATGACTAAATCTCAAAAACTCTCTATTAATGACTTATTTTCTAAGGAAAATCTCTATAAAATATTTATTTAGGATTTTATAATTGCAAGTGAAATTCTGTATTCTAGAATAGTAGAAAAAGGAAAAACATGTCGGGAATATTCCTTATTCCCGTATTTTAAGTTCAATTTTGTAAGGCTCATAGGAATAGCGAGGTAATACGAAAGAATCGAAGAAAGCGTCCTCGTACCATGAAGGGATATCTTTGTTTTTGTACTGAATCGATTCACTTATTTCTTTGCTGATTTCTACTTCCAGACATAGATACTATTATAAATACGAACATTTTCGCCTTGTATTAGCTGCTCAAATGCCGAATATTAGATGTAGATGCAGATCCAAGCTTTAGTGTCAGAAAAGAACAATTCTTTAGGAAAATGTTTAAAAAATCACAGGAAAAAGTTAAATAATTAACAGTAAAATTGTTAGGAATCTAAGCATATTGAAGAAAGAGATATGAAAAATTATTTACCATGCATCTGTTTTCAGGAAATCGTGAGTAATTATCGTAATTGTAGGAAACATTCAAATGCCAGCCAAAGGGATTCAATTCGACAATCATTTTCTCACATTCTATGTTATTCATTAAGGACAATTAATGAGTCCACATTTTCCGTTTTATTTCCATTTATTCGTTTGAATTGCGCATGAGTGACTGTGGAGAAGTGCTGGAAATATGTATGCAATATTTGTTTTCAATTAAATAAATTTATTTAATTCTTATCTTGGAATAAACTATCTCTTCTTTAAATACTCTCAAGTGTCTTTAACCTTTGAAAGACGGGACTCAATCTCAGAAGTATCTCTGAACGGCCGGGCATTTAAATGCCGAAATTACGGAAACTCTGCAGCTCTTTAGTTAAAGCTAAATAACTAGAAAACTATGTAAGATAGCGTAATAAAACAAAAAGTATATGCATGAAAACACCACTGTGCCACTGTCTGCTTTTTTATTTGAAATAAAAATATTTTTTATGGAATATGCACAGTAAGAATCCGAGCAGAGAACTCAGGAATGGAAAGCATTGAGAGATTTTCATTTTTGTCTTATTTTTTTGAGATATGGAAAAGGATGGATTACTTGCTTGTACAGAAGATTATAGAGATACCAAAGAGTGTTTACAACCACCAAAAATAAGTAGGATGAAGTGTAAGAGAATATCTGGACTGTTTGCGTAGGTAGCGCCGTGATGAGAAGAGCCTAGTTTCGAAAACGATTACGGATGTTAACCTTGTATCAAGTAAGACGATTTGCTATGAGCTTAAAGCGAGGACCACTCCAAGAGCCTAAGAAAAAAAAATCAGCCAAATCCGAGCTTAGAAAGTGATAATAAGCAGACGTGAAACGAAGCGTGTTTTAGTGGTCCCTAAAGGGACCGCTCGGACATTCGCGACTACATTCGGTGGTTCCAAAAGGGACCGTTCGTACGTTAAAGGTTAAAGTGTAATGCACCGTTTGAATATTATTAGACAGACTGCAGAGATTGCCCCGTCTCTGCTCTGTTCTATACAGCTCACCTAATTAACCGTCCAAAGATCCAATTATTTAATCTTTTATGAGGAAGCATCTTTTTTTTCATTCTAACTTTAATTACTTCTCGAAACCTTGGAAGTAAGCTTTCATTCCTTAGCACCGCAACCTTAATTCGACATTGCTTACGTATTTTACAGCTCTTTGATCGGTATCATATTTGCAAAGCTCAGTCAGGGCATCCTTTCGTGCGATTGAATGTTTATGACCTGTTACGATTTAGTTCTTTGCTTCGATGCACTCGGCTTGTGTCTGCATCCGGCCTCGACTATTGTCTCCCTTCAGCAATTGAGACCCCGTTGGATCGGAAGTGTTGGCAGAAAAAGAAAAACAACTATCGGGACTTATTTCCGTGTCGTTGCTGTTATCTAAGAAGTGTCATGGCGGGAGTGGGAGATATTTTCTTATCATTGTGCAAGACTGATTTGGGTAGATACATGAGTAACTCGCACACGCAAACGTGCGTAATTCTTTATCTTCTAGAGAAATGCTATAATTTCAGTATTTACTGTTTGAAAGGTCACTTTTCAATTGTAATTGTTCCATGAAGCTTGTTATTTTTTCGATGCCTCTCTTCTGGATTTTACGACGGTAAAAGCACGACCAAATCATGTCCCTGAAAATGCGCTTATCTTTATCACTGAAAGCTAATTATGATCATATGGTATCCATGATAACGTACATCTATTCAGTTTCTGCAGTCAACCTTTATCCGAATTGAATTAACATAAGAAATCAAGGAACAGGAATATATTATCCTAAAATGTTGAGTATGAAATGGAGCTGTTTCAGAGAATACAATGAAGCGTAACACTTCAATTTGGAATATAGTTAATTTTACGAATTGAACTTAATACGAGTATTAATTCATGGCAAACATTTATCTTACTTCAGTGTTGTAAAAATTTTATAATACGTCTAAACTGAATGAGACTCCATCGTTTATAGCTCTATTATTTTGAGGACTCCATTAATTGTTTTGTTAATCAATGGCTATGCCTAATTGTAATTTAATAGCATTCCTACCGATAAATAGTATTAAAAAGAGTTAATTGAGTGAATTGATTAAGTTGAAGCACATTTAGGAAATCGTTTAGTAAAAAGTAAAAGGTTCTTATGGGACATATATAATAGCCTCATAATGTATGCTATTAGTGGTATTAACTGACTCCCCTCAGCGACCTTTGGTGTCTTGTACACCATATATCATACACTCCTATGTATGCCCTTCCGTGGGTTTTATTATGGGGATTCGAAAATTTTGGTGCATTTTATCTGATTTTTCTCGGAAATATTCCGATTTAAAAATTAATCTGAAAACTGAAATAGTCCGCAAGAAATCCTTAAATGTATATTTCAGTATTCAGCAATCCAATTTAACGCACATTTTCGTTAAGTCACTAGTATTGGGTTTGATCTACTTATTCTCAGAAATATAATACAATAATAATAATTATAGTAAATAATATAAATTAATAGAGATTAAGTTTGAAAAATTTTAAAAATTGTCACTTTCCTTTCGTTCATTTTGCAGAAATGAATCCAATTTTTGGTAATAATTCTGTTCTCTCCACTTGACAACTTAAGTCTGTGATGAATATCATATAATAATTTTTTACATCAAGTGGATATTACACATATTTTGACGTAGTAAATCGATGTACATCGATCGTTGGTTGTAATCGAAATACATGGATGAAAATAGTCCTGGAATGGCGTGAAAAAGGGACCTCGCTTTCCATATCCTGAAGGAAAAACAGCTGAATAGCTAACTTATGTTCTTGAATGTCGAAGCTCTTGATGATTGACATTACAATTCTTTGCTGTTCCCTACGAATCAATCTGAAGCTACTTTAAATGCTCCTATTGATATGGAATGATATGAACATGATCCCTAAGAATTTCACGATCTTTTAGAAAAATAACTTTTTTAGATAATGGTTACAGGGACGAGCACTTGTGATCGTTCAGGAAGCGGAAGCATTGAATGATTCACTTGAAAAGATATACATTTTATCCTTTTATTAGTTGAAATTTATCATCCTATATGTTTCTTTATAGATACTACGATATACAATAACTTAGAAATCCATATTCTTTTCGAGTTTGTTGTACTATTAGTTGGTCTTCTTATGAGTGATTTCCTTCTTAGAATGGCGAAAATACATTGCACATAAACGCGAAAATTATTTTCAATTATTATTGTGTACTAAAATTTCAATTATAATGTTTCCTTCTGGATCATAGAAAAACATAGTTGTGAACTTAACATTTGTATAAAATGATAATGCAGATTTAAGCCTGTCTCAAAAGAGAAGTTTCTTTATATATCCTCCAAATCCAAATCTTAATTCTATATAAAGGCTCTTTCAGTTTCTGGAGTATCCAAAACTTCTTGCAAAAAGAGATCATTCATTCAAACGTCAGATAAATTTAATCAGCGTGTGAATTATTGAAGTTTCGAATCGATGTCATGAGCTTGCTTGAGATATAGAGAAAATGTATTTAGTTTATTTGAGAATTAAGTTTATTAATCTTACAATTTTTTATTAAAATGCGTTGCATGCGTATAGAATTGATTATTTTTCCTTTTATTTATGAATATCTAGACCCTGATAGTTCTCAACCTTAGTAAAGCTTTAGTTTCAGTTTAAGTAAAGTTTCATTGAGTACGTGATGTGATGAGAAAAATTGATGCTTCGTTTAAGAGCAAAGCGTTCTGCGTTATTTGTCACAAAGCATTATCAAAAATATCCACAACTATGTACGATCTGTACTATGTGCGATCGATTTATTTAGGTCCATAATGGGAGGATAATCGATTATAGATACACGCAAAACTATGTCGATTTGTTAATCTAATTTGTTTTAATTAGGTAAGTATTATTGCTCAAATGAAGTATAGAATTTCAAATTTCCTTAATATTCCCCTCAGCTGACTGGAGGGTACAAAATATCATGGAACAAGTAATTGGCAGATTATCTGCTTCTCTGATTTCAACAAATGCTTGCGGAGGTGTTGGTTTGTTTTTGTTTGATATTGGATGAGTTCTATAAAAAAAATTTTTATTTTCAAAATGTGTGAATTTTATTCATATATCTAAATATTCGAAAATCTAAATTAACTCCAAAACAGGATTAGCTATTACTCACCTATCGGATAGCTTGTTTATTATTCTGTAGGATTAAAATTATAAATATTAAAAATATTTATGAACTCGCAAATAATTCGATTTCGAATCAAATCGTACGCAAAAACGGATTTTTTTAATATCCCCAATACCCTTTTAGAGTAGTGAAATTGAAAGAGATTATTGCTGGTTTTAAGAACACTGTACTTACGTTTGAATTGGTAGCATCTCTTAACGTCCAAAAATGACGAATTTAATTTTTTAGTTTTCTCATTTTATTTCTCGAATTATCGAAAAATATGACTATGTATAAGTACATGTATTTGGTTTAAAATCTTTTTCATTGTCATTCAGGACTGCGTAATGTGCCATTGAAAATATTGATTCAAAAATCACTCTATTTGATTAGTAACAAACTATTAATTACACACCCTATGCTTAATTTTGTGGGTTATAGTTATTGGATTTTTCACGTAACTTAGCTTAATGAATTTCGGCATCGTCAGCTGTTCCGTCATATGCATAAAAATACAGCAAGAAAATGATGACGTAGTATGGATATTTACTAAACATTCGTACGCTTGTGCAGATGTTTTGATCTGTGGTAATACAAAAAGAATGCGTCCGAACGACGCTTAAACCCCCTGAATGTGTGAGTGGAGCGTTCTTTCTCAAATTCCTTCTACCTTGCACATTCTCTGCGTTATCACTCTGCATTTCCATGGTAATGATGCAACGAGCACTTAACATATTTGTAAGACACTCCTACTTCAGCAGCATTTTAAAAAAGAATCAGGAAGTCAAATGCAAAAACGAAGAATGCTATCACTTTTATGTTATAGTGAAAGAGTGTACTATTATTTTGAAAAGTAATTAACGAAAATGTATTTTGTGGTATAGTCATATACTTAATAATGTTTACCTAAACGTTTTATAGTCAAGAAAATGTAGTTATGGCTCATTTTTGTAATGTACTCATCAAGATATCTAGTTTCTAACTCCACTTTACTACTACTTAATCTTAAGTTTACGTTTCCTATTGTTATCAGCAGAACCATATATTTCATTAATATAATCTCTTCTCTTCTTAATAACACACTGCGCTTATTGTAATATATCTTTTCCGATAAGCAAGATTATAATATAATTGTGAGATTTTTGCTTAATAGTGCTACTATAGTATTCCCTAAATTACTAAAAAATCTTTACTGTTGAAAACTCTTCTTCATTTTCATAATTTTTTTGCCCTTTTCTATAACTGTAAGGAAAATTTAATTTAGTAGTGCTTAGTCACTTTTGTATTTTAATCACCACAACTGACTTTTTAGAAAATTTCCCTCATTTATAACATCTTAATTTTAAATTGAACAATTCTATGATGCAAAAAATTCTAAAAATTTTGTTGATCGAGAAATTTTTCTCTTTTATAACCCTGTGTATGTTAGTTATTTATTTTATCAAAGTTATAAAAATGCTACTTTAATACTCAAATGCTACGCAATGGATACGAATGCATTGAACCAATTGCATAGTATTGTGGGAGTCGTATTTTACTTTTACAGTTTTTAATGTGCAATATAATTGAGAATACCAATATCAGAATTTCGATAAAGGAAGTGAGCTTTGGAAGAATTCTTAACTGAAGAACTCGTGTTATATATATATTTTCTCCTTTTATTTTGATTTTAATACTTTTCGATAGAGAAAATGTAGTTTATTTGATTTTTTTTATTTGCAGCATCAGCTGTCGCTCTTCTTTCCCTTTTTCTATCTGAGAAGAAGCCTACACTTTCCAAATGGACCTCGTGGGTTGCATTCTTTCTGGGATGTTTGGCAGTTTTGACTGTCGTCATCACAGCAGGTTATCTCGGAATGAGACTTCGTGTTAGATCATTAACTGAAGAACCATGCATCGAGACTGGAAAGAAGAATGATCCTCAAAGTAATTCAGGTTAGTTCAAAGAAGAGTATAATAGAAGAGATAACCTTTCGAAAACAGACGGAAATGGATGGAGAAAACAATATAACAGAATTATATTTGAGATAATTAATACAAATATAATCTCTCGAAAAGTATTAAGTTTTCAACCATCCATTTTGCTATTTTTTTCTAGTTACAATAATTTTAAAATGATTCAACCTCTCAAATGATTATGCTTATTTTTCATTCCGATACGTTCATCTTGCCTATTCTTTCCATTCATTCAAAATTTATCATTTTTAGAGAGTCAATTTTTTTGGTTAAGTGTCAATAAATTATATTTAATGAATGCAAAAAAGAAACGACTCGGTTGCGTTAAAATCTCTTTCAGGGGAAACTGAGAGTTTCACGAATTTAGAATTTTTCGATGTATCAATAACTTTTGCCTGCACGTATATCTATAGGAGAACTCATTTATTAATGGGAAAAACATAAAATTTGACTCTGTCCATGGAAGAGATTTTTTTGTCAAAACTGCGACCATTTTCGAGGAAGTTTCCTCATCTTCAAGCAACTTCGAGTAAGCTTCCTCGAAACTTCCTCGCAGTTTTAATAATTAACATATCTTTTTTGGACAGAGTCAAATTTTATCTCTTTTCAATTCATTTTAGATTTATATTTATGCTTCTAATCCTGTTTAAATTATAGATTCCATCATACCTATAAATTTAGCCGCATATTAGTTTCTGAAGTATTAAGTAAATAAATTATATTTTTTGTAGTGGTTTTACCACTTATGTGCACATTAGGCTAACGAGGGAGAGCTAGGATATGGTTAATAAATTAAATTTAAGACTCAAGATTTAAATTTTATAACCAAGCAGGACTTTATAGATTCACGTAATGTAAAAAAATATCTGCGCCCAAATGTTGTCTTTTCGCAAAAGATTTATTTCTCGACGAATGGGAAATATAAAAATGATATAAAATAATCCTTTATTATATATAAACTCAGATATTTATTTGTCACTCTCAAGTAGGATAAAAGTTCATTGTGTTTTCACCTTGCAATATGTGAATTCATTTTTAGATAATTTGAGTTGGTCAATTATATTTCCCTCATAGTAATGTCCCAGATTTAAACGTCAAGATTGATTAATGGCTGCCAGCATTATAAAATGAATTGCGTGGAAAAGAGCGCTGATAAATGATGTTGAAAATGTAACCTTTTAAAAATACGTATTCTTGAAAGCAGGATATTGTATGGAACCTTCTTCCATTAGTTCAGTGCATTGGCTAACGTCAATTTCAGGCCTAACGAACTCTCTCCATGAATATATATGTATAATACATAGCACTTCATAATCTCAGTTTTACCATGTTGTATTCGTGTCGTTCATTATTAATGTTCATATACAAGATTTTTTGGCTAGTATTCTTTTAATTATACTTTTCTCCTAGAAAACATTCCTGAAATCGCCCTCGTACTGAATTACCTCCTGTCAGAATTTCCTGGTGTGGCAAAATGGGCATCTTGGACAGCTATAGCACTGTGTGCATTTGCAGTCGTATCTTTTATATTATTCTTAGTTGTGCTTTTGAGAGATGACGACAAGAAACTCCTCGGTAAAGTTCCTCCTCTCAAAGCTAAGAAAGCGTTCGCCTACAAGAACTTCAACGACGAGGATAACAAAGAAATCAAGATTATATCTGGGAAATACGAAAAGCTTAACCCAGGTAAGTACATAACCAGTATCTAACGTACTGTTTTTCATTTATTTTTATTTAAAAACAAACCATGCAGTGTTATTTTGTAATATATCAGTCTTTTGTGAATTATACTTGAAAAGAATCAAATATTGAGTGAAAGCGTTCGATTCCATAATTAAGACGCGATTTTACAGCTCCTGAGGAGTGTAGTAATTAAAACGTAACTCACTGTATATTTTGAGAAATAACCCTTTTAACGACTTAGTTTCAGATCCATCGAAGGGCAACTCATCAGTTACAGTGCTAAACTACGCGACTTTTGGGTTGCTAAGTGCCGCTCTCATTTGGGTCCTTTTGTTGGATTATTACGTAGGCCATGAGGAAGAAAGGATAGTGCCTCTATGCGAGTCCTTAAATAGGCCAGTGGAAGACACATTCATAGAAGACCATCTTAGTAAGTTTCCATAGCTAAATAGAAGAATAAGATGGATCGAACTGTTCAGTATTTTACAATTATTTTCAAAAGTTGAATGTTCCAATCCTAATTGAAGAATTGATTATTTAATATTTACTTTAATTGTTATGTATATATAGATAACGAACATATGGCGCATATTTATTCATATTTATATTCTTAAATAAACTTCACTATGATTTTATCTTTTATACTTGATTTGCGAGAATTATACTTGAAAATAACCAAATGAAGGGCAAAAACCAATTATAAATATATATATATATATATATATATATATATATATATATATATATATATATATATATATATATATATATATATATATATATATATATATATATATATATATATATATATATATATATATATATACAAGAAATTTACAAAATTCAAGTTCCAATATTTATGTTCCTATTACTTATATGCCCTTGTTTTATGTACAGATCGCACCATGCCGACATCCAGTCGTTTGTTCTTGGTACCTCGCGGCGAGTGGTCTGACGTCCTTCCGAGGAACTCAGCCGCTCTGCAGCACCCGGTCGAGCATGTGGTCGTCTCATACACTTTCGGTAATCCGTGCTCATCGCGGTCTGAGTGCATGGAGGTCGTCAAGAATCTGCAAAAGTTAGATATGGAAGGCAATGGATGGTGGGACATTCTTCAGAACTTCTTAGTGGCGGGAGATGATCGTGTATACGAAGGCCGTGGTTGGGACGTCGAAGGACTTCCAAGAGACCAATACGTCAACGGAAGCTTGCTTGTATCGTTTGTTGGAAGGTTCAAGCACCAGCTGCCTCCGCCATATCAGTTGAGGACCTTCAGGAAGCTAATCGACGAAGGAGTAAGGCTTGGAAAGATATCGTCACTTTACAAATTAGTCATGGATAGCAAAGCAATCGACTCTATGCTGGAAAAAGAGCTTCAAAAGTGGGATCATTTCTTTCATCTGAAATGAGATTACCTCTAGTGATATTTTTTAAGTGTGATATCTATTATTCACGCAACGTTACTTACGTCGTTGCTAGAAAAATTCCAGTTTCTCTGCCAAAGGTATTATAAACGCAAAGCACTGTGCGTCATTGTTAAATTAAGTTTGTTTTGTATTTAATATATGGTTAATGAATATTTTCAGATGATTAAAATTCTAATAAAACAAATAAATAATAAGCAGATTTTTAAAAATTGTATGCGGCTGATAATGGACAAATCATTCCTTTTCAAATGTAAAAGAGAATAAACTATTTGAAATATCAAAACTCTTTGCAAACAAATTACCTAGGAGTAGAAGATTAAAATATTATGCATCGATGTAATTGATTTCTAACTCACGTGATCGAGAGTTTTTGAAAATTATTGAAAATATATTGCTATAAATTCGATGTTAATAACTTTCGCGGCATTACATATTGCTGCTATTTTCACATACGTTAGTTCTGAATAAATAGAAGAACGAATTTATTAGTATTGAGCAGTTCGAAGCAGGTTAAGTAAATAACTGAAATCACTCATCAATTGTAAGGTCTGAAAAATTATCAAATTCAAAAAGCGGGTATTTTTCAAGCGAACAATTCTCCGGAATAGCGGCGACTTCGCAGCAATTTAGTGGTGTGGACGGTGAAGTTCTATCTTTCGGCTAATGGATAAAACGGACAGCTGCAAACCATGGAAACCCGTTGGTCGAGTGTAGATAATTCAGTCAGCCCGCTATCGAGCTTCTTGGAGTTCCGATAGAGCGGTCTCGAAGCGGCGCTGTCGGTGGGATTCCATTGCACCCTTTTTCGTCGGCGCTTCTCCCCAAATCCAGGTATTCCGATCAAAAGAAGAATGATCTTCCGTATCATCATCTCTCTAGTGATCCTCTTCACCGTCGCTGCCTGTAAGTATCCTTTGTTTTCTACGTTTGCCAGAAAAATGCGCAGTGAAAGGCGATAGGTGTATTACTTAATAAGCAATCATCGCTAAATTCGTTTTTCCCCATTGAACTTGAACGCCTTTATGCCGTATGGCAGTTACTAAGGAACGCTAAGTAATTTCTTCTCAATTTCCTACTTTTCATACCGGTGAATTTTACTTTAGTCTAAAGAAAATAAAAATCTTCTATGAAAGAGCCATGGTTTCAGCAGATTGTTGAATACATATTAACAATTCATTCATTCCGTTATATTAACATGATAGTAATTTTCGATTGATCTCCACATGTAAATTTAGGTTAATTTACTTGGAAAAAGGCTGTTCTCGATCAGCAATTTATATCGATCAATACTAACATAATTTATTTAAAATATTTACAGATAGAGAAAATTTGAAGACGCACGACTTTAATTACTTCACCTGATCTGTCATTGCCATCAACCTTAAATTCTGCCAGTAAACGCTCTGATGTTACTGGATGAATTGATAAAATAATGGTAGCGTTTGTTTCGATATACCTTGAGAGATGCATGGTGATGAAGGACCACATGCAATTACGTCAATAATTTCCATACTCTTAAAAATTGCCATTACTCCCTAAAGATTATGAATGACTTACTTAGTTGTTTACGTCTGTAACGGAAGTTCGTTTTTCTTCGAAGAAAATAACGCACACCAGATGGCAGCTCAAACATAGTGTAATGATAACATATTTCCGGTCCTAAAACGCAACCGATACAGCCTGTTAAATTTTATTTTTGTTAATCAAAGACGAAGAGATCGGAAGACTTTTATCTTTTATTTTCTTGAATTGTTTATCTCTTTTTTATTACATTTTTCCATCAAATTTTTATGACTCGAGAAAACAGTTTTAGAAAAATCCTATCCGTAAAACATTGCTCAACTTTAAAAGGCCGAATCCTATCTTCATGTCTGTAAATGTTCTAATTATATTCATAGAGAATAGCTATTCTTAAGTGTTTGATTTCCTGAGAGGGAATGTATTTCTGCGTGCATCCATATAATACAAAGTAAATAATAGATCATATTTTCTAAAATGTATTTTTTCATGAAGTCAAAGAAGATGAATTTTTAAAACTGTAATTATTCCTACACTGCCTCCAATTCTTCCGAACTACAAGATGATTTTCCAGGCTTTCGCATCGTCGTAGATAAAATAGATATCCTGAAATGTAAAAGACCGTCCAGATTTTATATATAATACCGTGATTTTTCTCATTTCACGTTATGGTATTCTCAAATGCATCTCTTATTTCACTGGCTGCCAGATTCAGAAACGCATTTCGAATAAACATTTATTTCCAATAAAGTAATCCCTCCTTTTGTTCTCTCTGAAGGCGTCATGGTTATTTTTCAGAATCGGGACTCCTAAAACGGCGCTTTTACAGCTAAATGTTTAGGATAGGAGGCACTCTTCCTCCAGAAACTCAAGGGATAGGTTTGTTGAGTGTATATTTGCTTTGCTATTTTAAACTCGCTTTCTGGATTCGGTTTGCGCTATGGAGTGAAGAAAAAAGAGGTGTTAGCTGCTGGAGTGAGATAAGCTCTTCTATTCTCCAAATATTAGCTATACATCCAATCTAATTCCAATAAACACATTTTCTCTCGAAAACATAGATTTAAACACTCGCCTGCGACAAGCTTTTATTATACATATTGAATGTTTAAAGAGCTCCAAGAATAATTTTTAAATTCCTGTCGACCAATCTACTGATGTTCTTGGGTATTCCATCTGATTTTCAAGACCTTAATCACATTATATCATCACCGTTTCCATATCATATAAATATTAACACGCACTTATGCGATCTTGAAATATATTTTTCAAATTTCCGAAATGAAATCTCCATCGTGAGAGAAAAAGTTTACAAAAAATGGGAGAAAGAAGTATTTGCCTTGCATTTGAATTCGTAATAATAGGAATAAATATCAACCGAATATCAGTGTATATCATTCTTATGGAATAGGCAGCGATTTTGGTTTGTATTTTATTTCAAGTAAGGATTTTTAATAAAATCGGAAATATTTGTAAGAACATATTTCGATATCAAACTTTGAGTTGAAATTATCCTTTTACTTCGTAACTGCTAATCAACATAGCACACATTGCAGCGTCATCAAACGTATAATCAACAGAAATTTTGACGTACTTAAAACATAAAGAACCACGTAAAATTCCTCCTAGCATCTAGTTTTGAGGAAGGATCTTTACTTGGAGAGAATAAAAAAGTTAGCACCTGCGAAAAGACAATAAAGCGATGCAACCCTTTCGGAGTTGATGCATTCTTCTTGGAAAAGGAGGAGGAAATATTTCAATAGCCTTCTTTGCAGCCACTTCGTCTATTTTTGGAAAAGAAGCATTGCTACAAGCATCTCCGTAGGGTTGACCTCTATTGTTTACGAGCTGCTTCGAAGAGGGTTCCTCCATCAATAACTTTTATTTAAGCTGACTTTGAGAGGGTTATTTATGATGGTTTTCACAATCATCTAATCTATAGGCAATGAACATTGGCTAAGTAGTCATTAACTTCAGCATCTTAGGTCTTCAAAAGCGCCGAAGTTAATTGGCTCAAATGACAAGCAAATAAACTATTATTAATGTCTGAACAATAAAGCAATTCCGATTTAAGAATTTTATCTTTTTACATACATTTATTTACATACATTGGTGTATTTTTATACATATAGTACCAAACACATTTTTTCTCTCCAATAAATCACTGAAGTTATGTTTGGATTCGATTGCGTAAGATGGCCTAATCTATAAATGGTAAGAGATATATGTTCTAAAACAATTTTCCCTAGTTCATAATTGTTTAAACCCTTTCATTATTTATTTTATTTTATTATCGATTAACTTATTTACTTCTGTAGTAGTACAAAAAATGTTTCGTAAAAACTAAGATTAAGGTTCTCTCGCTTGCCATAGATTTTTAGGCAGTTAATTATCTCTCTTAAATAGCAATTATTTTATATTCTCAGGTAACGTATTGTTATGGAGATACCCTCTGGGAAATAGATCGCGAGCAATAAAACTGGCTGCTGGCGTAGCAATGTGTATCAGCATCACAGTACTGACAGTAGTTGTAATCACCGATGCTGCCTCTGGGACCATGAGGGAGAAGGAAGCAGCAGCGTGTGTGGAACTGGACTACGATGACAGCAACTACAGTCGATACGAGTCTTCACCATCCGAAAGTAAGATCCATATTACTCTGGAATTTTGCAAAATATTACAACTTCCTTCGACCTTTTAAATGAATGAAAACGCTGTTTGAATAAAAGTCCGTCGATCGAAAGATTTGGTTGCCCATTTTATAATTATTGTCTTATTTTTCTTACGTAAATGAAGGAAAGAAAATTTTCTTATTTTTAAATTAGATATAAATAATTTATCTATAGTTAAATGAAGCTATCAATGTAATTAACGTCATAAAACTAAGTAATCATTCACCTTCTCGTGGAATTTAAATCCATTATTTTCCTTTTAAATCTTTAATATATAATACATAATCTTTTCCTCAGATGTAAGCCTTCCAAATCGCTGCCCGTTTTACATCATTCCCCGCACCGAAAAGTTGACCAACACGGTGGATGAAAAAGACCGTTTAGTCCCACCTGTGGATTACGTCGCAGTGTTCAGCACAAACACGAACGCTTGCTCGGTCCGAGCAGAGTGCTCTATTGCCGTCAGAATCCTGCATCACTTCTATAGTGAAGGTGTTAAAGGAGTTGAAGCTGGTTACAATTTCTTCGTGGGTGGGGATGGACAAGCATACGAAGGGCGTGGATGGGACCTGACTGGTTCGAGAGACTTGGGCCTCAACGAATCCATCATTGGAATCGCTTTAGTTGGCACCTTCACCAATCAATTACCTCCGAGAAATCAGGTCAAAGGCTGCAGGTCTCTGATCCGAGAGGGAATTAAGTTAAAAAAAATATCGCCCGATTATAAACTGATAGGACTACGAAATAAAACCTGTCCCAGGTTACTGGAGGAACTTCGAACATGGCCCCACTGGTTGGAAATAGATGAGTGACTTCGACTGTGATGAGCGGTTTCCGCTTCACAATCGTGAAATGATGAGAGCTCGCATCTGAAAGGGTGATATTGTCGTCTAAATTTTCACTTTCCTGTAAAGTGGATTAACCAGAAAATAGCTCAGGGAGAATATATTGTCGATTTAAATATTTTTCATATCCGTGGAGATAAAAAGATCGATTTTCCGTGATGGATCGAAGGCAGATATGCTTCTTGCTCTTGCCAAAAAGAAGAAAATATTAGTATTCAAATGTACGTTTCAGACACAGATTCCAGCAGAGAACAATTTAACCGGGTTTATAGTATTTTTTGAGATTAATTATAATCAGAAACAGTTTTAAATTGCTGAAATGAACTCGTCATTTCTTAATACAACCCCAGAAACGTACGACGGCATTGCGTGTCCTTTTACACGCTTTTAGATTCTTCTATTGACAAAAAATCCCTAAACTTCATCGTGGAGCCTCAAATAAAAAACGATTGTACTTGTCGTTGGAAGAAGCTTACGATGAAGATATAAATAATATTGTTTTGTAATGCAATTGTTTATGACTCTTCAAATCGCACTAAAAGCGATCGGCTATCACTTTGCCCCTTCCTGTTGATAAGGCCATCATCTCGAAGTCGGGAGATAAGATAAGGTACGAAAAACGTCACCTAAGAGTAAAAGTTTAAAAAACTTTAGAAAACCGTTTTAACATGATCTGTCATGGACTGCTTTTCCTTATACTGCATTTCTATAGAGTAAAGAGTATTATTGTGAAAATTTTAAGGTGTTATGGAGCACACGTTCGTTGGACTTGAAAGACAGATCCATCCATAGAAATCTAATTTTGTGTGATGCACCACATTTTGAATTTTATGGGGAATAACCCGAAACAATCTCTGTACTTTACATTAGTAGATTTTTATCTATGGATGTTTTTGTTTGTGCTACCTTTTCTACAACGAGAATCACCCAGCTTCTTCATACCCATACAAGGCAAAATATCTCGGAATTACCTTATCAGAATACTTTATACTTCAACTTGCAATAAACTATTGACTAATGATTTATGAATTAAAAACAGTTCTTTACATTTGAGTTTAGATTTTCACATAATTGTACAGAAGAAATTATGCAATTTGTTTAACTCTACATGAATGTAAATTTCGGAAATAAATCATTATTTACTTTAACCTTCTTTTTCACGCTTCAATTAATCTCTCATAAAATTAACAGGTATTTGGAATATTTAATATTTCTCAATATTTGAAGTTCCTAAAGGTAAAAGGTAAGGATGTACTTAGTATGAATAGTTCACTCTGCAGAAATAAATCCGAGGATTCAATAGACGTAAAATTAATCTCAAAGAACCGGGACTTGAGCCCGGATCTTCCAGTTGCTTCAAAGAGCACCCGACCCGGAATGGGGAGATCCGGGTCTCTGAGTCCCGGTCCTTTCAGGTTTTCTCACGTCTATTAAGTCTTTGGGGTTCCAATGATATTTATTCTACTAACTTCAACCAAAAAAAATATTGTGAAGTTTAGCCACAAGGGCCTTTCGAAGATAGTTACTGTTTACTTAACTTAGAAAATCTAAGTGACATAATTCACTTCTAGTTTTATTTTAATCGTGTTCGGGAAGCTGAATTCGTATCTCCCGCTCGATAGTTGCAACGGAATCCGTTGGCGCTCTCTGCGAAACTAAAGGAATCACCGGGGACTCCCCTTCTTCTTGGTCTTCAATGATCGTCGTTCAAGATACAAGACCATCTATCCCTCCAGTGATTCCAGAATACTGGGTGAATGAAAATCTGGATTCTCTCGGAGGATGAATTGGCCACTTCTGATCTCATTCGTTGGATTAGTTTTGAGCATAGCGTGTGAGTGATAATTATCAAGATCGACTTTCCCTGTGCTAACTCTTAATTGGGAAGTGTTGTGCTACAGCAAAATGATCTTCTCTCATCGTGTATGTATTTTTAAGCCTTCAATCCTCTCTTTTTTTCTTAAAGAAAAAAGGCGGAACTTTAAGTTCCGCCGTAATGGGATAAGATTTGTGTCAAAAGTTACATAGCAGGGTTTTGTTATTACTTGGTTATAACCAGGTATCTTTATGAATAATATAAGAGATTTCGCACGATATATTATATATTCTGATAAGATTCCTGGATAAAATATTGTCCTACTTTTAATTTATCTATGTATATAGAAAATGTAATGTATCGTGCGAAATCTCTTATATTATTCATAAATATATCTTGTGCAGTTGTTTCTAAGTATAATATGAAAATACTGTTTGTGCTAAAAAAATTTTTCAATGATATCCGATACGCAAAACTGAAGACTTATGTATCCGTTTCGAAAATACCGCCACGTTGGTCCTATTGAAAGTTAGCCTCACCCCTTGCTTACAAATAGGTTGAATTTTCTAGCGGTTTCCGGATTATCAATTTCTAAATAGTTATAGAGTATTGATATTTAATGGCATTTTATCTTTATATAATTCTTAAAAAAAAAAACAAAGGGAAAGTTTTTCGTTACCTCCAATCGCGGCAATACGGCAATAAAACACGCAATTGAACTTTTTTGAAAGTTTGCTAAAGTTTAAAACATCCCTATTATTTCTTCAATACATATTTATATTAAATAGTTTTGTATTTTAGTTTTGAGGTTTGTAGTATTGATTATTTTAAAACGATATTCTAATTGGTAGCCGTCTACATTGGAATCGAGGGTTTTCATCATTGAAATGGTCAAATTAGACTCAAACTTGACGTCACGCCAATAAAAATTGATCAAACGAATTCCATCGTTTCGAGTCCTCTTTTGTAACATCTTCAATTGGAAATTTCATCGGGTTATTTTCTTTTATTTACCTCTGAGGTCGGTGCAATTTGAGCATTAAACGCATTTTCAATTGAGCGATACATGAATACTTCAGTTACTTCTGTCTGATAAAAACCGCTGTTCTTCCTGGAACAACATTAGTTCCTTCCTTATCGCGTTTTACTTCCGCAGTCAGAGAGAGCAGTCTCGGACACTTTTTAAAGCTTAGCGAATGAATAAATATAATTTTTGCGAATTGAAACGGTAAAAGATAAAGATTTTACCCTGCATTGAAAATTTTTAGAAAACGTGAAATAAAACTGTTAACGAAAATCCCTACCTAATAAAAGTAGTTTATGGTTCATAGTCAATAGAAATAAGAATTATTATACCGTAGATGATTTTTAAAACAGAGCAAAATCAGAGCATTTTGTTTGGACTGGCTTGAATAAGGTTCTCTGCATCACAAAGAAACTGGTCGAAACCTGTTGAGAACTTCAACGTTATTTACTTTAAGCTAAAGCTTTATCGTGAAACTTCTTAATGTTGAAAATACGTAGACCATGTGTGTTCTAGGTTCTTTCCAAAGTCTGCAAAGACTAACAACTACTTTTTTCTGGAATCGATTCATATTGGTCCTTGTAAATTTCTTGGTAAAAGATAACATTGGTAATCTTGTGGATTTTCCTTGCGAATTTCTTGGGGAAGATATCGACGCGTTTCAGTATCTGATCATTGTACCATCTTATAATTCAAGGTCATCTAAATTCACAGTAGTGTAAAAACATTTGTCTTCTGTATTATAACAGTAAATTATAGTTGATGATGCATCAGACGACTGTTATATTTTTCCAACATGTATCTTTTTGAGACCTAGGGTTAATATTTTACACCGACTTCATCAACATTTATTTGTTTTTTTATAAACAAATTTCTGACCTAAATTTTGTCTCAATAAATGTTGAAACAAAATTTAGCTCAGATATAGTCATAATTATATTAGGAACAGGGAAGAAGTTGTTTTCAGAGGAAATTAGTGGATTAGAGGAAAAGTTTTGTAAATAGCTTGTATATAGTATAGAAAAAAATTAATTGTAAAAATCTCCATATTTATCGCATAATTGATTGCAACTGACTAGTCAATTGAGTAGTATATTTCCAAGTACTAGAATAATCAACATTTTATGCCAGAAAAAGATTTCCATATTTCATCCTTTTATTAGGTGTAGAAATAAATGAATATTATATATCTTTGATTAAAGAGTCCATAATATTTACTTAATTTCTATGATTTTATGCTGTATTATTGAATAGATATAAGGTCAGTAAATACCACTTCTATCTGAAGGATGAAATAATCTAAAAGTGAGAGTGAATTGATATAGATACAATGAAAAGGTATGCTTATATTTTTAGTTGAAGGTATTAGGAAATCCCATAATCATTTCATGATCCTAAAAAGATTGCTTTTATAATCTTTAATTTTTGTACTACCTGAATTATACATGTTCTTTTGCCTTATAGAATATATTCGTAAATTTTTACATCAGGATTGTGGATATATTTCTTTGGTACTATTCAAAACTAATCATAATAAATGATCTTTATAGTCTGGCGTCAACTGGAAATTGTGAGTCGAGAGGAGTGGAATGCTAAACCACCTAAGCAAATTATACCTTTTGAAAAACCAGTGGATTATGTCATCATCATACACACAGCAACGTATACTTGTAAGACCAAGGATGAGTGCATCAGACTTTTACGTATCATTCAATTTTTCCATATGGATAGCCGAGGATGGTCTGATATCAGCTATAACTTCTTGATTGGTGGTGAAGGAAGAATTTATGAAGGACGTGGGTGGGATACAGTTGGATCTCATTCTAAAGGATATGACAGTGTTAGTCTTGGAATATCACTAATTGGAATATTTTGTGACCAAACTCCTCCGGAAGTACAAATAAGTGCTGCTAAGGAATTGATAAAAGAAGGTGTTCGCTTAGGGAAGATTTCCCATAACTATAAGCTTGTTGGTCATAGGCAGATTTCTCCTACTGAGAGTCCTGGGGAGATGCTCTATCAGGATTTACAAAACTGGGACCATTGGTCACCTGAAATTTGACTCTGCTTCTTATAAAATCAGAATTTTTGTGGCCTTTTTTGCATTATTTCAAACCTGTTCTTTTTATTTTATTTCTCAATTAAGAAATTTAAGAGTAGTGTATTACAAGGAAGAAGTGTGAAAAATTTATAATTCAATTCTGATACATCCTGATTCTAAATTAAAAATCCAATCCTCATATTAAAATTTGATAAATTCTATTAGTATTTTAAAGAAAAATCTAAATTATTAATGTATTAGTTTGTATTGAAATTAAGCATATAAGACAAAAAGTTCATAAACACTTTTTTAGGCAATTGCAAATTCAGTGTACTTTATATCTATTTGTTAAATAAACTAGCATCTGTTTATCGATGTTTTATCAATAGTGAATATTGATAAAAACATTAATATTAGTTTATCAATGTTAGTTTATGATCTATGTACATAAAGACAGTATAAGTCTAAATACTAAATTAATAGTAATCGTACACCTATTCTGTTTATGGATTATCGAAATGACCTACTAAATTTCAGCAATTGAAAAAGCAATATGAATTTACTTGACATTTGAGAATGTAGTTGCTACTCAAAATTATTGATACAGTTCCATATATTTTTATGTCTAGAACTTTATTTGTACAGAATTAAAAAATTAATTTGGAAAAAGACACAAACCTGTAACATAAATAAACTACAGTATCTAATGCAGCATATGCTCAGCCTAAACCATAAACTATAATTGTAGGCCTTCTCATGCCATTTAATTTCAAACATGTAATTTCAAGAAAAAGAGAGATATTCAACTATGTCATCAAAGATTTGATTCTATAAAGCTCCAATTCTCAGATTTTCAATTTTATATTATTTATGTCATATTTTCAATTTTTTGAAATATTTTAGCTATTCCCAACCAGATGGGGACTTGACATAAGATAAACATTATTTAAAAATAAACAGTATTGTTTGCGAAACCTTTCATAACCCTTCTGCTCTTCTTACTCTCCCCTCAAAACATCTTTTATGTGTATATTTTCTTGTTTTTCTGTGTTCTTAACTGTTGAAGAGCTTTTTTTAATTCTCATTATAACTTCCCACTAAGTCTAGCCTAATAGAATTTTTTCTTGATGAAATTCTTCATTAGATGTATGTAATCTTATGTTTGGGCTAATTTTTGTTCATTTCAAATTAATCTAATTTATTCTTTGTACTATTGATCATGAATGTGTTTTATTTAATTTACTATGAAATATAAAACAATTTCCTTTTTTATTATTTTATTATCAAAATGAAAAATATATATTTTATATCCATGTTTCATTATGTAAACATTTGTTAAGGTTTTGCCTGTGTCTTTAAATGTGAAACGTTTCCTAGAATAAGGTCTGAAGTCTGTTTAATAGTGTTAATATGCTATGAGTAAAAAAATATACACATTGAAAGCCAAGTATTCCCAATAGTATAGAAAAGTATTTCTTAAAATCAGATTGAAAGCCAAATAATTTGTCTTTAAATACAATCCTTAATGTAGTCTAACAAGTGCATTCTTTTCATACCTTCCCTTTTACCCTTCCTTCAATTCCAGTTGTCAACATGCAATCTCCTCACACTCCTAGGCAAGTATTTTTTTTCTTGCTTCATAATTGAACACTACGAAATGACCATTCTGTTTATTACTAGCCTGAACATGAAGTTACTGCTCCAGATTAGTTAGGTGCTTTATTGCTCAAATAAAAACCTCAATTTTTCCATTAGTTTGATTTTATGCAAACTAAAAAATATTTAATATAACAAATAAAGTGAGGGAATAGATTTTTCCCATAATTACTTCCAAATCTAGAAGAAGAAATCATGAAACGTTTGAGAAGATTCTTGAAATTAAGGTGAGAAATATGATTATTTTATGTTCTAGTTGTGATATTTTAGAATACCAGAAAACAGTAAAATGAGTCTTATATAAGTATTAAACATAATTGACCCCATGCTATTTTAAGATTAAATCTTCATAATCCATTGGCATATGTATTTTCATAATAATTACTATTAAAAAAATATTTCTTTTTTTCGGCTGTGGATCTTGGTGGGCAATTGTCTCATTGGATCACACAATATTTTTTTTTCAATTCTCTTGTTTTCTCTGGGGCTTTTGAATACATTGAAGCTTTATGTATGTATTATATTTATGAAAAAACCATATACCTTATTTACAAATATCAATGAAAAGGAATGTTTTTATCAGAAATTTCTTTTTTATGATGTTAATTTGATAAAGAAAATTGGATATATCAGTCAAATAACTGGGAAATTATCTATGATTCAAAATTCATTTTCTAATGTAAAGAATAATTTCGATTATAAGAAGTTTTTAAAATTTTAACATTTTCGTTTGCAAGATCTCTAAATGACAAGCAATGTGACTAACTATGATAATTAGACAAGAAGTTAAATTTCATGTCCTAAGAAATAGAGTTGCTACTTCAGTATGACTGAAGTCCAAAAAATTTTCATTTTCCTGATTTTCATAATAATCAGTCACATCAACTTTTATAATTTTACACAATATTTATTATTGAGAACAAACAAAAATTGAATCACTCGATGAATTATATAATTAATAATAATAAATGAATAAATAATATTATTTATATTAAATGAATATTGATACATCGTTCAAAGATCTAACAATTCCATCCTGTAATCCTCAGCATATATTGTAATCCTTTGCATATATTACTCAAATAAAACAAATATCCTCTGAGTTGAATAATGAGATAATAGTTATAAATCTATGAATATTTAATACCCTATTATAATATTTGTACCCTAATTAATAGTAAAATGAAATAATTTATTTGCTTACTACTTGATGAATAACGACATTCAATCTTCAAGGAAAGGGAATAAATAAGGATATCATTAAACAGTTAAGTTATTCACGAATAACAAATATACAATAGCGTTACATAAACTCCTCAAGTAATTAGCAAACAGAAATAAAGTCCATAAGTATCTAAATAAATAATATTTCTAATGTAAATAATTATTAGTGCCGCGAATTTGGAAACATATAATTAAGTAATTACTCAATTATTACAGTCTATGTATTTTATAGTATATAATATATTAAAGAACAGCAGTGATAGAGAATTATTTACTTGTATGATTTTCACTATGGATTAATTAAGGATTGAATTCCTAGATTTTATCATTAAAATTGATTCAACGTAGAAGTTTAAAAGCTAAAGTTAGGGGATATGTGACATTAGGTCTAAATGAAAAGACCGCGAATATTTGATGTTCTATAAAAAAATGTAGAACGATATGCGTGTGATTAAATGAAAATGTCTTTCCTGTACGTGGAATTGATGTTTACGAAGTAATGGTGTAATATTTTGTGATATTCTATCATGTACACACTTTTGAGTGGATTTTATAAATATTTAGTACAAAAAGACGAGTATTGTGTTCTGATTTTAGGCTTGGACAATGCTGGAAAGACGGTTAGTCCTCTCCTGTGTATATTTTAATTCTAGATATTTTCTAAAACGTACTAGTGTTATTTTAAACGTAAATTTGTACATCTTATTATATTATAAACGGAATAAATATGTATAGTGACTTAGTAATTAATGTTAAAATATCGTTGTTAACAAGTTTTAATTCATTGTGAATTGATTTGTTCCTGTCTTTCGAATACATGGCGATTACCAAGTGATTTCTTCAGATATTTTTATTGATTTTTGGTGGATATATGCTGCTGTGTAAATTATAGCGCTTCGTTTTCTCTAAATTTTTATCTTTTCTTCCTTTATTTTCAAGTTCATGTATCTTACCGAATCACACTTCATATGATTGCATTCCTTACGTTTTTTCTTGTAGGATATATTTCTGTTGGTTAATAGTAAACTTCGTAATTTTCAGACGTATTTGGAGTCCGCGAAAACTAAATTTACCAAAGGATATCGGGGGATGAACTTGAATAAAATAACTGCTACCGTGGGATTAAATATTGGACAAATAGATGTAGCTGGCATTAGACTTCACTTCTTTGATTTAGGAGGTCAAGAAGAGCTTCAGTCTCTCTGGGATAAGGTAACATTTTCCCTGCATCCAATTTTAATTTTCAAAGATTTATATTAAGTCCTTTTCTCACACTTTTACTATTGGCTTTTTGTATCCAACTTATATATCCTACTATAATAAAATTTTAAAATTATGAATTTATTTATTACTAATAAACTTTATACTCTTTGACAGTATATGATTTCATTGCTTTTTGAGAGCTGGAATGTGTTTGTCAAAGCTCATAATATGTATGTACAAAGAATGATTATGAATCAATGCCCTTTCATGGCCAATTAAGAATTTACTGTCAGGAAAAGAATTTAAAAATGAATAAAATATCTTTATCGACTTTTATTCAACTCTTACATAAAAATCTTAGCATGACTTTTATTTTGTTTGGTGAAGAATAAATAAACTATTTAACATTGCTATTTTGCTGATAAAACTATATCAAATATATATGTATGTATAATATGTTATGCGCTAAATACTTTATAATGTATTGTTACAATTTCTGTTCAATAGTATTATGCTGAATCACATGCAGTTATCTATGTGGTTGATTCTTCTGACAGAGATCGCATTCCTGATTCCAAAGAGGCATTTGGTATGAAATTTTATTCACATTGAATTGATTGATTTTTTGTATTCATGCCAAGAAAATTTGAAAGAATAATCATATTTAGTTTATTAATATATTTTTTCCTACATGTTTTTTGATTTCCTCTATTTTGTAATCCATGAATTATAATGCTAATTTTTCATAATAATATTTCAATTTGCTTTTAAATTCCAAATGTAAAGAGTTTTGTTTTAAAATATCTAAATAAATTTAGACCGCACAATTGGCAGCCCTCTGTTGACTGGTGTCCCACTTCTTGTTGTGGCTAACAAGCAAGATGTTGCTGAGTGCATGGGTGTTAGAGAAGTGAAACCTATTTTCAACCGATCTGCTCATTTGATTGGACGAAGGGATTGCATGGTGCTTCCAGTGTCAGCTCTTAATGGGTATGGAATAATTATCACTTAATAGATGTAGCAGGCATATATATAATGGAATATTTTCTTTAAACTCCTTAGATTTTAGAAGATTATGGGTTAGATAATGTGGTTGTCATGAGAGTAGAAATATATTAAATATTAAGAACAGATGGGATGGATTTTAATACTTGATGCATTTAAGTGTGTGCTTTTTCACCTCCGTTTAACATAAGGCTAAATATTTTTCATGATTTTTGAGAGTTATTAAAAAACTGTTCATTTAATTTAAGTTCATAGTGGTTTTTGCGAGGTGTTATTAGAAATTGTACTTAAATATGTCAGATAATCCCTATAATCTATGAAGACAACTTGATTTTATATATAAGCCATAGTCTAAATAGTATTTGATATTTTAACTCCTAAGCCATTAAAAGGCCATCAGTCATGTTTTTAGTGTTAAAAAAGGAAGTAATTTATTTTGCTCTACCTCCTAAATTATTATTTTTACCTCTTGGATGATATGGCTATTAAAGGTTCATGTAAATCTGAAAGTAAAAATATCGAGTTTAAAAAATCATTTGTTATCAAAGCAATGTACCCTTTCATTAAACTTATGAAATATCAGGAAAATCACTAAATTAAAGTGAATTTTTTGAAACATTGATCGTAGAAGATAAATTACTTTTCTTCAATATTTTCACTTAAGGTATGAAATCCACGTAATAGAAAATCATTGGAACAAATCTATTGAATCTCAGGAAGATCTTACTGAATTTTAAAATGTTTTACTTGCTGTTAAATCATAATTTCTATATTGAATAAGAACTTGTCTAAGATCTTGTATTTTCTAATGATTTAATTACATAATTCGTTCTTAGCATTCTTCAAATTACTCTTTTTTTAGCTATGTATATTTCCAGTATCTCTCCTTTAATTACTATATTCCCTTCAAGACCTACAGGAGGTCACCATGTATGGTATTAATAGCCAGTTACTTTGCTAAAAAATGACAGAACAGTATCCTTTAAGTACAGTTTTGATTCAATGTAAAAATATATTTATGGAGCCTGGTCAGGATTGTAGGTTAACGTTACTGTTACCTTACCTGACTGTTAAACTTACTTAAACAAAGTATATATCATCCTTCATTCATTATGATGTTTAACCCCTACCAAGTATTGGCAGCTTATAAACTTAATTATATACAATAATGGAAAATCAGCTGAGTGTATCAGTGATTTAGGTAAAAATTCTTTATTTTTAAAGTTCCAGCCAAAATGCTGTGTTCAAAACAATAGATTCGATTACAGAAATTTTGAAAGAGATGTTCAGATCTCTAATTATTATCTCCTTAGATCAGTGGTTCTTAACAGGGAATGTCCGCACCCTTTGGGGTGGGGGAGAATCCCTACCTAACCACAAACCTTATTAAATATCATTTATTATAAAATATAATTATGTAAAATTTAAAATCTTTTTAAATAAATAATAAGTTTTGCAGAAAATGTATTTTTATAGACTTAAAAATTAAAAAACATTTTTCAATGGGGTATGGAGATATTATATCAGATTTAAAGGAGTGCAGCTCACTAGAAAGGTGAGTGAAAGGTGGTAGAAATCAACACTGCTTTAGATGAATTAAATAATATTTCTCTTTACAACCATAATGATTTAACTTTATCAGAAGAACTGTACTTGTACTTATATTTTGTATACTATAAATGTTTGAACTAATGACTTGCAATAGTAATAAATTACTTTTCTTTCAGTCATTCAGTTATACTAGAAATCTAACCATGAAGAGAATTACCTGTAACACTGTCACACTTATTTGCATAATATAATTTTCCGAAGCAAGAGAAACAAAATCATTGAATGTTGATTTTTTCTTTTATGTTACAGTGAAACAGCAACCTGAATTATTTTCTTGATTGAATTTAAAGATCAACCTAGAGCAGTGGTTTCCAAAGTGGTCCTTATGGTCCTCAACAGGTCTCTGGGATCATTCAGGGGGTCTTTGGAAAATTAAAATTTATTTGGGGGTCCCAGAACAGTCTCAGGGGTTCCGTACAAGGTTTAATAAAAAAAGAAATTGTGACACATTTTTATTAATATGGAAGTTAAATAACAATCAATAATTGTTAGTAATGTTTACATCCTAAGCAGAATATAAATGTAGGCAGGTGCATAAAATACAAGTAATAAAGTAGAGTCCAAAAATCATGCTCAAATCAACCAAGTAATCATGGATTCTCTTCCTTTTCTATGGGTAGAATCATGGCAGAATTTTATTTTGTAGAATGTGGATTCAAAGCTGTTATGAGGCTAGTCACAAAAAAAAGAAACTGACTAGAAATCACTCTTTGTGGGGATTTACGGTTGCTACACACCAGCATTGAACATAAACTCATAACATCCCTTCAAGTTCACCCTAGTCATTTATAAAAAAATTTTAAAGTATATAAAAACAAAAGTTATATCTAATTACAATAAATTTATCTTCAACTTAATGTTTTTTTTTATATTTTAATTTTACGACATCATATACCATTAAGACATCAAAGATACATTTTTATTTATTCTATTATACTTTTTTGTAGTTTTTTACTCAGCTTCCTTGGGCAAGTTTTCAATATGAAAGGGGGTCTGTAGGCCAAAAGAGTTTGGGAAACACTGATCTAGAGGCTTTGGTTAGTCTAACAGTAAAGAATATATAAAAAGTCTACCATTTAAATTGCCTGTTTATGATTTAAGTATATTGCTAAAAAAAGTATACTGTTTGTTCCTGAAGAGATTTCCATTTTTTAATGAAATATTGTGTTTTATTATGTTTTACTTGTTCTCATAAGATATTTTATAATGAATAAACCTCTTTAGTTTAGTTAATTTAAAGATAACTTTAAAGTTAATTTGTTATTATTGTAATAATAACCAACCTTTGTAATGTTAGTAGAAAGGGGAAAATGAAAGAGCACCAGAATGATATAGTTCTGTTAATTACTGTCATTGATTGTAAATGTAAATAATGATGTTCTTGAGGCTTTATATACACTTGTATATAATTCTCCTTTTGTAAGAGAAATGCCTTATATAAGTATAAAAATTTCATCCTGAACTTTCGTTGTTTTTACACTTCAGGTTCTTAACTTTCAGATTATAGACTTAACCCATCATTTATTGCTCAAAAAGATTTATATTTTTCATATGCTGTTTTTCAATAAAGTGAGTAACAGATAGTTTTGAGAAGCACTGTTATATCCTACTTTTGTAAACATGTCTTTATGGTAACCTTAAAATATTCTTGATAATTTTTTTTCAAATTTACAGGGATGGTATTGATGAAGGTATTAGGTGGTTAGTAGATTGTATCAAACGGAACAGCATTAATCGCCCACCAAGAAACCAAGTTGATGAATGAAGTCTGTAATGTGCAGGTTGTATCCCCTCAGTTGAATGATTTGAATTGGCTAATGAATGTTATTTAATGTCGCTGGAAATTTTTGAAATGATTGTGAATTTGAACCTATGTATCCAAGCCAAGTTGATTAGAGAAAGCATATTAAAAAGTGGCTTATTTTTTTAAACGATTGTATGGCAGGACAATACATAATTGTTCTTTGATGGATGTAGGTTGTTGAAGTTCTGAGTAAGAATGGTATTTTCATCTCAATTCGGATTTAAAATAATAGAAGAACATTTTTGAAAGGGCTGTGTATGGAGTAATTAATTTATAAAAGATTTAATTTTATTATTTCTTTTCTATTTAATATCTTTCTTTCTGAATTCCATTGATCTTGAGTAATCTCTTACATGTTACTTAGTTGTAAGAATCATATGACTACATTTATTAAGGTTGCTTTTGTGATTGATTCTTGGTAATGATCCAAGAATAGATTTCTTCACTAAACAAGACTGTTTCTAGGAATGAAAATAATTAATTTAGCATGTTTTCTACATTTCTATGTGATAATTTGTGAATTTAAATATAAAGGGCTTACATAAGTAAATGAGTTGATTTGGACATATCATTCCATTAATGAGGTAATTTTGCTTTTACTGTGAAAAATTTTTGATAAAAGTTTTGTTCAGTTATGGAAAATAACTGATTGAACTAAAATTTATTCCACTTTATTTACTTCATCTTTTATCATCATTTATCTTCAACTTAAAGTATAGTGACAGAAAATGAAGTTATTTTCAGCCAATGGAGTGTTTTATATGCATTAATGCAATTACTAAAAATGATGTCAATAATAATCAAACAAAGAAAATGGTATTATTCAATTAAAATTTAATTTTCAACTTTTGTGTGGTCATGGAAGAAACAAATAAATTAAAAATTTTTATCCTTCTTTCTTTTTTATTTACATTCTAATGCCCTCTCATAAAAAGTATATAACTTTTCATTAAAGTTTAAGGTCCATCTGCAACACTTCTCTATTTCTTATTAGATATGTACATGCCATTATAATAATTTTCTTAGATTGAAAACTTCTTTGTTATTTCAAAATCATTACATTCTAACAATCATTAAATAATTCTTCATTCTAAGATCTGTCTTATTTATCAATAATCAATATTTCTGTTAACTCTTAATTGATATCATATTTATATTTAATAGTAATTCTTTTTTCTCCTCAAGGGTTTACGAATGTTAATGTAATCTCAAATTCTTTAATTTTAATTCATTTTCACCCATAGTATATCAGGAACAATTAAAGACTGTATTTTTAATTATTAACTAGGCTTTTAATTTATATTTATGTTTATATTTCAATATCTAATTTTCAATAAGCATGAATGTTGAATTAATCAATTGCCTATAATGTCTTTGCAATCTTTAAGATATGATTGATGATAATTCTTCTAGTATTTTTAGTTTCAAATTGTAAGATATGAGATACTGCTTAAGAATTCAATCATTTTTCATCACATATTTTATGAGTTAAATTAATAAGGGTCCATAAAAAAAGCTGAACAACTCAACAGAATAGTTGAGTTGTTCAGCTTTTGTTTTGTTGTTGACAGAAACTGTACAATGAGCAATTATTGATCATGGTTGCCACACAAAGCAATTCTGTGTAAAATTTAAAGTGTATATTCAAGTTATTAGGTTCATGTATTAGAGCAATAATGATTTAGAGTCAATAAAATTTCACCATATAATCTACTCTCTATTGAAAAACAATTATTTGCTTTTAAATTTCTTATGTGTAATATTATTATTACATAATGACTTACAGAATGTATTGTAAATTCAAAGGTAATCTTTTGACTCGGGATTAATTTCAAGTAAGAATACCATCATTGATGAGCATCTTATTATAGAACTCTTACTTATATTTTTGATGATTATCGACGATTTTTTCTGCAAATGATATTGTTCTGTTGTTTTTCATGCTATCAAAAACTGGGAACGCGTTTTTCTCCGGAATATTAAATAAAATGTATGAATTCCATAAAGAAATTATGTCTTCTAGTGGATTATCTAAAAATTAGGCCTGATTGATATTTACCGGCCATTTTATTATAAGAATCAAATATTTTCTCAATGATGATGAGGATATGATTTATAAACAATCAACTCGAAATAGATGGGAATCTGAATAAAATTCTTTAAAGTACTTATGAGGACCCAGGTTTTTAACCCGATGTAGGGTTTGATATTCTCTATTTGCCCACAAAAAGTTGAAACGTCATCGTAATCTCATCCCCAAGGAGAACAGGAAAAAATTTTCCGGGAATATTTATGTAACAAGTCGGTGAATGGAAACGTCAACTCTTCATCATAGTTTGCCATTCTCGTCATTCGATTATTTCAGGGATTCCCAGGTTTAAGGAAAGAGCGTTTAAACGAAAAATCTGCTGGTTCACGATCACGCGATTCAGTAGCGAGACCACTAGAAAAGTCTCATTTCCTTATAGCAGTGATAATAACAATGTTGGACTTCGATTGAGTCACTGTACTTACTTGGACGTCTTTAGGCACTTTCAAAAATAAATATCACTATAATATATAGAAAATTTATGGGAAAACATCCTACAGCTATGGTGAACATGTTAATTTAAATCACCTCTTTCAGGTTTCTTTATAAAATTTTATTTATTTAAATTATTGAGTTGATTATTTTTCATTGTGCAGAAGAATTTTTGAAATGTACTTTATCGGCGTATGTTTCTTTGTATCATAATTTATATTTTTGAAGTAGAAATTGATTTTCGGATTGGTCATTACAGACCAAGTAGATGGAGTGCCTAAATGACATTTTGGTGACAGTAAACATGGTTACATTTTGATTAACATTAGTAAATAGATTGCATAACGATATTTATTTTTCATAGAAACGCATTATCCGTTATATAAATTCCAAGTCTGATGCCCCATTGAAGCAATTAGTCCCAAACATGACAATATCATGGATATATCTCATTGAGAGTGGCAAGTAATAACATATATGTTTTGCGTTAGATGATATAATATTTTAAAGATAAATGGTAAATAAAAAATGGTAAATTTATAATATATATTTCATACTTCGTTTTAGCTATCTCATTTATGCGTTCTATGAATAATTTCTGTGTATTTTTTGTAAGAGTGTAACTGAAACTCGGAGAAACTTTTAAGTGATAATTTACTCCTGCAAAATTTTTGTAGAACACTTAAACAGCTTAATTTTATTTAAAAATATCGTGCAAATAAATTAAAGCAATTCATTGTATTTAAATTTCGCGTACTATTCATTCTTAAATATTTTCACTTTCAAATTTATTTTGATATTAGGTTACAACCTTTAAATGGACATATTCGGACATTTACGACAGACCTAAAGAGAAAATTGCTAGACCCTAAAGAGAAAATTCTTCAATGAAGAAATTTATGCTATCTTCAGAAATACTGGCTCACGGTGAGTCTAAACATGATTTGAACTTAAAGTGAATTAAATTCAAGTAAATCTGACTGGTTTGTCATATATATGTCGATAAAATTGGAACTATAGAGTATAGGTTTGTAGCTTTAGTTTTAAGAATTAGTTAGAGGTAATTTCTTGTGACTAATCGTAATTGCTTTAACATGTTTATGTTACGGCTCTTCGCTTTTAATTAATTCCAACTCATCCACGATTGAAAATTTTACAGCATTTGATTGGACAGAAAATAGCTATAGAATGTTATCTTATTAATATATTAATAATACTTCTCTTAACCTCATGTTATCCAATGTTTACTACTTCATTCATTAATTGTATTATATCGTGAATTGTAGCTTTGTTAGATAGTTATATTCGTTCATATTGTTATTTATTAAATTTATGTGCATGGATGAATTTCAATTCGGTTTATAAAAGGTTTATGAAGAGTTATATTTTGCCGAGGAACACTCTCTTAATACATTGTTATAATAATTATTTGAAAAAAGTTGTACTATAATTCCCAAGAATTAACAAGTAGCTCACTTCAATATAGGTTCGATATCAAACGCTGTGTTATTGAGAAGCCGGGAAAATTATTATTAATAATTGAATCTGTCCGTAAATTATTACGTAACTGTATAGCACTCAGTATAATTATTTTCATGAGTTTTGTTAAAGGTAAGTTGAACGGAAACTTGGATTTTTGATTAGGTTTATTTCAGGATATCCTCCTTGTGTCATAAGCTTTCCTTCTAACAAAGTCAGAAGTGTAAGAGGAATTCTCGTCTATCCCTTTTAATCAAGCTGATGTGGTGTTAGGTTATTTGTTACGACATTCCGTATCTCGCGAAAGTTGTTTCAGATGTCGTAAGAAATGAACGTCTTCAGGTGATACATATTACCCTTGACTTTCCTCGACTTGTGGGAAGACAAAAAGAATCCCTCCGTTTGTCATAAAATGAATTAATAAAAAATCGTACATAAGAAGGAGAATATAGTACCTCTAAAATAAATTGAGAAACCTGATTATATCACAATCAAGAATATCAAAATATCTCATATTTCTTCAAAATACTTATTTCAGCAATTTTTGAACAATTTGTATTTTTTACAAAGATTTCTTTCTTTTATTATCATTCTATTATTGTGGGGCAAATAAAAGACAACTATCTATCCTTGTTCATCTATAGGTTGATAACTTTAAAAATATCATTCACATATGTTTTCAATACACGTTCCGAAAATATTAGCAATATTATGAAAATTCACCGTAGATCGATGAGTTTATATAGAATCAGGATAGTTAAAATTTAATTGTGAAAGAATCACTTATGAGTACTTCTGCAAAAACATTGACCGAAGGAGGAATTGGAGGAACCTTGCATCTTAAAATTTGAAATTTAAATTAAACACTCCCATCACAGTAATGCTTGATTTTGATTAATGATACTAATTCCATTGACCCTAAATATTATTTCAGAAATTATCTTCATCTATCATGATAACTATCATTGTCTTCTCTACAAAACTTGAATGTTTAGAAAGCAAAACATTTCCAAACGTGGCTTGGATATGACACTCGAATTTCATCATGTTTGCTTCTTCACTCTACATCAACTTTCTCTAAGAATTGCAACGTTCGTTATCACATTATCGACCGAAGATCTTATTCCGTCTGCCTCTACCTTGATTTTTCTCAATTATAGATTCTCGATTATCGAGTATGAAATTATTTGTTGATTAGAGACGCATTTAATGATAATTAAATACAAGAATATATTTATTTTAATTTTTGCTCATCACTTTTTCCATGAAAGGTTTCACAGAAAATAGGTTGGGAGATAAGCGTCCGTTTTGAGCAGAGATAACGGGGAGTTACAATTTAATATAATTATTACTAATATTGCTGAGCAACACCCCTGTCCCATGACAGTCTAAAGGATATACTCTCCGATATTGATCAAATGTGTATAATTTCCTTAGCGATCATACATACATGGATAGTCATTCTTTGAATAATAGTTTGTAATTTCTTACACTCTGTCTACCGTACCTGTGCCGAATCTTGTTCAAAAATAAGTAAACATGGAAAATCATTATGACAGATTTTTATACTCTTTAAAATCCTAATTTCGATCGAACAAATGTAAATCGGATGTTATTTATATCATTCAAATATCATCTTACCCTCTTTTGTTTGAAAACGCTGATATCCCATTCTTTTTAATTTTATTCCATAAAAATGTCATAAATATGTCAGCTTTTGTTATTATAATATTAGCTTCTGATTAGCTGTTAATAAAACATCTGAAATTTCTAAGGGAACAGCTATGTTATAGAATTTTCAGTTTTAAAACAATATTTATACAATTATTTTTTGCTTAAATACATCTTAAAACCTCTATCCTAAAAAGAGAATCCAAGCGAACTACTGTTTTAATGTTACGAATCTACAAAATGGAAATAATATTTAGCATAGAAAGAAAAGTTTTTATAATAAGTTTTCACGTTGTGAACACCATGTGAAATCTCCTGTAACTCTCCTTCCATATGCCGAATGGTTCTTCTTAAGCTATTTCAAGAGATGTTAGTATGAGGCTGGTTGAAGCAACTGCCTATCTTTAGTTATCGACGTAGAGATATTGCTTATACTAAACTACTTTCTCTGAATACGTAATTCTCGTAGTGCCTAACTAAATCGATTGCAGATTTTGAAAACAAACATCCCTTTGAATTTCATCAAATCATGGCGCATTTTGCATAACCCTTAGCTAAAATCAGTATGATATTTCAAAAATACGGATCACTGGGCTCGGGATCTTAAAAATGTGTTATACCAGTACACAGTAGCCTAATTTCTGAATGAATAGATAAATAAATTACTCAAAAGTGTTTAAGCAATCCCCCCCCGGAAAAAAAGGCTTTTACTACAGCGATTTCAAGGAAAACTATCCAAAAATTTAAATTTAATACTGGAAATGTGACTGATGAAGTAAAAACATACAAAATAAAGGATAGTTGTCGTTTGTGAATTCTATCATTAGATTAAATTTAAAATATCTCTTTCTTATCTCCATGGAAACCCTCTCAATAAAAGTATTTTATTTTATTTTTCGTCCATTAAGTTATCGTTTTTCTAAAAATCATTATTAAAGTGATTTTCTTGTTATCGTAAATTTTAATTATTTTTGAAAATACAGCATAAATATCATATTCGTATATTTTCATTTTGATAACAGAAGATTTATAAAAGTGCGATTATCATCTCTGTTATGTAGAACAAGATGAAGCAAATAATTATGTCCAGATTTATCTGGAATTTGCAGTAAATTCCGGAATACATGGTTGTTTTCTGACTCGCTAAACATAGAAGTCGATAGTATACTAATCTTGGTTGCGTAATACGCGTGGTAAGACATGTAAATTACTTGGTTAATTAGCTACTATTTTTTAATTTGACTTTTGCATAAGCAAGGGCCAAATAGCAGAGCAGAAGGTGTACCATAACATGACAGTCTCGTACAAATTTCTGCCCTATAATTTAGATGTTTATATTGATATGGTCACTAGATGCCTCTCCTATGATGTGATCCATAGATTACCTCTATTTATTTCCCAACTACACCTCCTTTCTCTGATTTACTGCCGTATGAGAATAAGAATTCTAAATTGGGAGTTCCGTTAGACCTTGTTTTGCTGATTCCGCTGACAGGAAACGTAAAGAAGTTAATCGTACCAACTGAATTCCTAATTACTTTCTCCGAATGAGACAGCGCATCGTGCTTTTCTTTGAGCCAACACTTGTTACGAAACATCTCGTGCAGTTGATCGGCGTTCTTTCTTTGACCGCATAACAATTTACACACACAAGGCGAGTGTTGGCGCTTTTCAGAGTAGGCATAGAATACTCATTTCTTAAATATATGATAACATATTGAATATAAATTATCGATATAAATTATAAAATTGAGGGGAATCAATGAAAATCAAATTATGATCGTGTAAGGTCTTTCGAATAAGGTTTTCAAAGTGGCTATTAACATTTTAATATGATTTCTTAATGGATTTTTTTCTCAAAACGCATAATGTTATACATACTCTTTTTAATAAATCTTATTACTTTTATTCATGAAAGCTCTTTCAGACATATATTCTGATGTTATATATAAAATTTCAAATATTTTCTCTGGAAAAATAAAAGATTATGATTTTTAAAATTCAAAAAATAAATCTTTTGTCTGGAATAGCACTGCCATAGTGCCTGAATATTTATATCGGAACCAAATGTTTTAGGACCATAGCAACGTACTTCTCACCGTCTTGCACAAATATTTACTGACTTAAAAAAATTTATGAATAAATTATTTAATAAATTATTTCTGTATTAATTTTTGAATATGATTAATGTTCATAGTTTCTTTAATTATTGTTGATATTCAAGAACTATGTGAACAAGGTTGGTAATAAAAGAATTCATAGGATTATGCAGAATCTTCTCTATAATCCACAGAATATAGTTACCAATAATAACAAATTTTCTCTCTTCCTCTCCTCTCTTGGAAAATTAATCTTAAAGAGCTTCTTACAACTATTTTAATTTCTGAAGTGCAACGAAATTGGTAAGAATTTAAAAAAGAGTGACCCTTATTTAATGATTGTTTACGATCAAAAGATATGTCGTCATTACTAGTAGCTTCATCGGTTAAATTTTCGTAGAGGTCACCTGATTGTGACCAATGCCAAGGCAAACTTCGAGGAAAGTAAGATCGTTTGTCTGATTCCCTTTTCGTCGTCATTGAGTCAAACAACTGCGAGAATAAGAGTTGAACATTTAAAGTGATGAATCTGTGGTTACAGATAGTTCGGGGTGAATGCGTTTGCTATTTTAACAAGTACATACAAATATACAGCAGTGGAATTTGCTCGATTACGTAGTATTACTGATGACCTCTCTTCATTCTTCGAGGATATGTGTAACCTATCGTGGTAAGATTTTTCTCCTCTTCTTTCCTCTATATCTGCGAACCCAAAGGCTATCGCGTCTGCCACTCAATGTATGTTATGACGTATGATTCCGAGAACAAAATATCTTTGCGGGTAGTTTGCTCAAAATTTCGAATTAAGGTTTTCGTAATGTTTTTTCAATCGAATATGCTGTACTTGCGAAATATGATAAACATTAAGGAAAGATGTCAATTGGTGTGCATAGCTAGTTGTATTCAGAAATTCCAAAGGCGAAATCTTTTTTAATTAAATCAATTTAATTTTAGCCTAAAAATAATTTAAGAAGAAAAAGAAAAACTTAGAGCGTGCTTCTTGATTATTGAGGTCGATTCCAACCATTAGTCAATGATTCAGTAGCAATAAATTATCGCAAATATTTATTGCATTAAACATAAATATTTCAAGTCGAAAATACAGTATGGGAATGTATTAAGGTTGTACCTTTGAAACAATTTAATAATTTCTAATGCAGTTCTGAGCAGAAACTGAAAATGACTCTCAAAGAATTTGGGTCATTCTCAAGAGAGGGTGGCATCGGGAAAGCGGATTGAATGCAAGGATAGAAAACCTGAAAAGATTCAACTATTAAAGGGAATGAACTTTAAGTGAATGGGCTTGATAACAGGAAAAGATGTGCGCATAGTTGAGAGAAGGACCTCCAAGGAATTTGCATTTATAAGCGCTTAATAAGGGCTTCAGAATCTGCTGTGGCTATCTTGAATTAAGTCTTACTCTATCGCATTATTTTCATTTCAAATGTTAATTGCAATGTACTTTTATGAGATATGTGCGAGAGACCGTTTTTTAAATTTACTAACCATCCTGAGTGAAATAGCGCGAATTATTAATGGATTCATGAAAATCTGAGTAAGACAAAAATGATGGAATTTTATAATGAATTTTAAAAGTTTGCCCATTTAAAGCAATGGAAAATCTTAATGACGGCAAAAATACTTGCCTTCTAAATCTCTTCATTCTTTGCAAGGAATCCTATATTTTATTTATGGAAGAAGAGATTTTTCAATCTTAATCTCTCCTCGATAAATAAATTAGATAATCTTTTTTCCATTACAGTCAGTTCACTATTACATTTGTTAATATTTTCTAGAAACATTTTTCCGTCCATGTTCGGAAAACATTACAGTAAAACATGTGGTGGAAATTTCAGCTGGTATTAACTAGAACAGGAAGCTGCAAAAAATGAGATTATTTTGATGTAGTGAATAATATGAGAGTTATAGATATCTTGGAATAGAATCGCGCTTCGTTAGCGGAGATACCAAAATAGCGCAACAGTTACTGATGAAGTTGGGATTTTCAGAAGAGGTTCATCACTACCAAAAGCCTTTCGAATGATAGTAATAGTACTTAATAATTGCAGTAATAGTAATCATAGAATCTATTAGAAGAAAGGACTGTCCGTGATTCTGGATACTTATGTAATCGATCTTTTAAGACCGTACTTCGTGGAACGACATTTCACTTAAAATAAGGGAGAAAACTTAGTGAAATTTCCACCATATTGTTTTATTTTTAAATGCTGTTCCATCGATAATTTTTACTATAGGATTCAGAAATTATCGGAAAGTGAGGATAATTTGAACTTTCGATTCTGTTTGAAGAATATTAATTATATATCTAAACAGTCCATTATTCATAGAATTTTCACTATTTATGCGAATTTATAAATTTTTTTAGCACAGTCCATTATCTTCAATCGTTTTATAGAATTGTTATCGCCTCGTTTGAGAGCTGCTTTCTTTTCGCAAATTTTATCGTTGTAATCGAGGACTCATCCTTAGTACTGCTGTTTTTAAACACGAAAATACTTTGACGTTCATTTGTTTGAATAGTTTTCATTGATCCAAGGCCTTTTCTTATCAAGGAAAGGTAGGATGACTCGCAGGTGTGTGATAATCAATCCTCAATTAATTTTTGAGTTTACTGAATGGAACAGTTTAGTAATTAAGATCATATCAAATATATCTTCAGATATATGAATGCAAATATTTAAAAGACTATTAAAAATATATACACCTATAAAGGGGTTAATTGTATCATGGTAAATAGTGAGCGAATCTTCGAAATATTTTCATCGAAACAGTTCTGGAAATGGATCGCCGGAAAAGATCCTTAATTACCTCCATCTTTTCGCATACAGAAGTAACGGAAGTTAACGAGTGGTTTTCGTTAGTGTAATTTCTTCGTATTTGAAAAACTCCATGCCATACACTATTGGTGGTTGTAAGTATGATGATCGCATGAGTAATGTGAATTAAGGATGATTCCTATTTTCAGAACATTAATAAAATATTTAGACGAGAATGAATCTTGAATACAGACCAGAGAAATCAAATATTAAATGTAAATTAGATTAAATAGAACATTTTCTTTTACTTTGCTATGTATTAATAATTCAATTTTCATTGTGATTTAGTCCTTAGTTTTCAAAATTCCATTAACTTAAAGTTTGGATCACGAATTGGAATCTAATTTAGTTCTTATAAGATAATGAAGTAATCATCTAATATACTCTTTACTCGCTATAAATAGACATTATTCTACTGAAATATTATAAATAAATAATAAAAATAAATTATTCTTTAAGCTTTTCACGTGAACGTCCTCTTGAAAATAGATCGTGCGTATTGCGTAGATGAGAAAGGACACCTTGAAGCATGATCAAATTGTAGAATCGAATACAACGTAATTGAATTTTAAACCCTTCTTTCTTACATTTCAAAATTTAAACCAATTTCTTTTGCGGAAAACGTAATATACTATTCTTTCTTTTTCAAATCCGTAAATTTATCATTAAGGGATTAATTAAACGTCACGTACAGGGTATGTTTCTTTACGTCAGTAAAATAATATTTATTTGCAGGGACATGTCCCACAATTCGTTCACAGAATATAATGGATTTCTTTGTATGCTCCTCATACTACAGCACACTTGTAATGCTCATCCTATACTATTTCCACACCTATCCATTACTCTTCGTTCTACTCAACGTTTATATAATACTGAATACTCCTCTTTTGGCTCCTTCTAGCATTCTTTTTATTTCCGATTTCCTTCTCTTTATCTGAAGCCGTAAGTTCATAACACTTCGCGTAATCGTGTTCGTTTTATAGCCAATGTTTCAATTACGTACGAGGACCACTTGATGCCAAGTTATTTCACCAACACTACAAAAACTCGCACATTAAAGTCAAGCGTCTGAGAATTCCGCGCGTATTTTCCAATCCTTTGTCTTCTCCTCGAATTCCTATTCTACTCTTAGCGGATTAATAATTCACTACGTTCGCCGTTCAGTGGCTTCATTTGCCCATTTCATTCGAAGGTTGATTTATTCAGTCTGTCTTATTTCCCTTTATCTTTTGTTTGGCAACAAAAAAGATAAAGAAGTTGCAAAGGAAAATAAAAATGAGCTTCGATCGAAATCATGAATTATCATGCTGATAGATACATACTTTAAAAGCAATTGCAGTTTAGTAAATTTACACAGTAAATTAAATGTAATTTCACACATCTTCCGCATTGATCGAAATTCCAATTATCGTCAATGTGAGTAATTTGGAGTTATTCTTAATTGCTTAAATACCGACTTTGATGTTTTTGTATTCACACTATTGTGACTTATCCGATATCCAATCACGCCTACATTAATCAAATCAGACAATACGTATTGTATTGGTGACCTCTCCATATCTTTTTGCTCAAATATCATTTTAATTGATAAGCCCACGGAGAAATATTTCTTTTAATCATTGATATGATATGGAAATAACTTCTTATTGTTTGTAACAGATTTTGTGTTCATAATGACGTTGTCATCATACTCGTAGTTGCAAGCACAGTGGTAATTTAATCATCGATTATGATACGGTGGTCACCCTAGTCATTCTGCTGGACTTTTCCTTTTACTCACCTGAGAAGCACAACTTGTACTCGTTTCGCTGATCGAGATTGAGTCTTAACTCGTTTTCCCTTCCTCTAGCCTCAATATCAAATCTGTTGTGCTCCTGAGGATTGGAAGAGAGAGGAAAATAATCATGGGTGGCGTGATAACCGTGAATGACACTGATGAAGGCAACTGGTGCGAAATCGGGTCGTTACAAGCGACCTTTTCGTCAATCCCAACATCCCGTTTGTGGGTGAGTGGGGGTTTCCTCATCGCGGCTTTCGCTTCGGCAATTGCCATCGGTGTGGGGAAGCTGACTGCGGAGATTTTTAAGGACCTGAGTCAAAACATTGCCGTTTACTTTAGAGCCGCGGCTTCAATCAAATGTTATTTTCTATAGAACGACTCATCGGTTATGCTTCCTTTGCTCTTAGAGGAACAGGTAGTCAGGGTAAATATACCTTTCTGAGGATTAGTATTGACGTCTCTACGGTTGACGACCAATCATCTGGACAAAGTATTAGCCTAAGGAGTGATTTGAATGCGCGATTAGAATTATGAGTATTTGCTCGGAAAATTTAAACTGCAGCTGTACTGTGATGCTTTCCCTGTCGATAATGTGGTTCATTGTTGTTGAAGAATCTCAGAAAGACAATTCAAATATCTTATATTCTATTTCAAAAGGAAGTTGAATTTTAGCTGCTAATTATTTCTTTCGATAGTATATGGTGCTTCTATCTATTTATGACATTTTATTTATTTGGCTCATTATCGTAAACGCGATAAAGATTGGCTACGAAGTTCGTCATTGAATCATTTGTGCCTCTCAAACGTTTGAATGCTAGAGATGCCCTCAAAAGTTTCTGATAATTCCAAAAATTGATAACTTTAAATTTTGAAATCCCTAAAAATATACTATATAGTATATTTGAGAGGCAGCAAAAAGAAAATTTTACATTCAAAATTTTTATCTTTAATTAGCTTTTTACGGGGATAATTTTGTTATATATCGTTGATAGAAGTAATCACTTGCTAATAAATAGAACGTGCTTCTAAAGGCTCTCATTTTAATATTTAAACTTATATTAATGAAACGCATACCCTTGCAAACTAAGTATAGCATATTTATCGGCCACGCCTTAATCAGATGTCTCATACCAGGGATGTACTCCCCGCAGAGAAGAAATTTGGACCACGTATCCAGATGATAATTTTGTCTCCGCTTGCCACATAAAGTGGTTCAAAGAGATCATCATTGGGCAGGAGATAGGCATTGACATTGCTTAATTCCGCTTTCCATTTGAGAGGACCATTTAAACATAAGGGAACAGTAGTAAAAGCAAACAAGATCAGTTCGTCGAGAAAACCTAATTGTGCTTATGATCGAAGAAGAGAATAACGTAAATTGAAGTTGTTAGCTCAGATAGAAATGATAATTGAGATTTATATAAAAATTGATTCTCTGCTGAGGATAAGTTTTGAATTACTTCTATTAAGATCATTTAGCTGCCTCTTATGTTTCTCGAACAATAAAAAAATTGAAGTTGTATTTTGTGGAAATTTCTTCCTTGGTTGATCCTATTGTTACTCGAGGAATCGAACCTGTGACCTCCGACAGTTAAAGCAATATACCATCAGATATGTGATTATTCAATTGATAAAATGATTTATTAATAACCGTCACATTTGCAGGAAGTTGTCAATTGATACTTTTAATAAAATTTGCCGTACTTAAAATTATATGAAATAGAACAGTCAAATCTTTTAGATGAAAAGAATCCTCGTGAAATACTTCCGGTTAGTAAATATTATATGAAAATTGAGCATATCATGTAGAAAAAGGGTAATATGGAGAAATTGAAAGGAAGTTTTTATTCAAGTAAACACTAACAATCCACCAATAACACTCCATACAATTCGTGAAATTTTAAAAATAAGATCTATTTATGATGACCTTTCAAGTTCCAGACTTAGTTCGATAATTCAAGCAGAATGTTACTATTCTAATACAAAGTGACTGAAGTACATTTACTGCTAAAATGAAAACTAATAAAAATAGGCGATAGCCCAATTAATTTTGAATGCTACAGCGGAAGTTCATGCCCATAATCTAAATCGCCTCCAGCGAAGAAAATTCAAAGGGAGGTTCGTTGCTCTCTCGTGTTTTGGGACTGGATGCTTAGGAGCAATTTGGAAAAGAAAAAAGAGGAAACCGACGAGAGAAAGTCAATTACCCGGTCAATAGCATCTGGAATCCGGCTTGTTTTCCCGATTCATTCTCGGTAATGAGATAAACTATGGATGGAATTCGAGAAAATACGAAAAAAGTTGAAAATTTGGGAAACCAATTCCGCTTTTTATATCATGCATGATAAGCCTTTTCCTAGATGGAATCTAGCATTTCCTAATTTTCCAAATTATAGAGCCTTAAAAATTTAGACCTTATATAATCCTCACATTCAGGAAATCGCATAGTTCCAGTGCCGTCTGAATTCCCTCTTAGATAAACCGGTCCCATTACGAAACTTCTCCTATCTTTAATTTGATGTTTCCTATGTTTATGCTGAAAATAGAAGGGAAAGCAGCTTAGCGTAGTTTTAGAACGGCGTAGTAGAGAGCAGTTAACGAGGTCGACCATTAATTCTTTCTAAATGGCAATGTGCAGTAGGAGGAGTCCCTTCCAATCGTATGACACGGACCCCTTACGCACAAAATTGTCCCCATTAATGAAGAGTTTCCCGTGTGGCCACCGAATGTGACCTCATCGTGACGCCGTTTGCGAACACCGTTGACGCTGCACGCACTATGCACGTGCTTTTACCCAATTCCCTTTTTCACGCACATCCCGAAATCTCCTTCTCTCCAAGGAGCGTAATATACCCGGTGCACCAATGGCGCGACCACTTTGCCGTTGTGCCATCGGTAGGAAGACTGCAACACTTAAGTATTGTGTCGTATCAAGTGTTAATCGAAAATGATCATTATTACCTGGGAGAAGACATCTTCATTTAGAATTAATTGAAAGTGGAGATTTCGATGCGTTTCATTCAATGAATAGATTCAAAAAATACTATAAGAGCTATTGGAAAAAAACTAATCTTAAATATACAGATTGGGTGAACTTGTTATTAATGACATCTTGAATGTAAGTGTCGAAGTGATGCAATTAAAGTGAGGACGTAAATATTCCCATCGTTTAAGCTTTTATCGCTGTATTTATATTATTTTCATTTTATTTATTTTTATTGTGATGTTTATGATTTACTCTACTATTTGCATTCAGCATTTTAAGCAGTTATTCATATGCTTAAACGACACTGAACACTACTACCCACCCGGTCTGTATCTATCATCCAAGGAATTCCGAAATTTATGGAGACCAGATTTCATAGTAATTTATTTCCGAGTTGGAGCAATATCGATGAGGGAAATTCTTACAAACATGGGTAATCATCTTTTAATAAATAAAAAATTTAGCTATGAGTACAGCGATAGGATTAAAATCTATAGTACGCCAATATTAACCAATCATTAAATTGTAAGAGGAGTATTTTAATTACAACCAAATGTAAGTTTAAAATATGATAATATTAGGCGAGTAAATTTTCTTTTTTAAGTCTTGTAATATTTCATTAATTCAAGCATTGGCTTGCTTTTACTTAAGAAAACGTAAGTGAAGTGAACTATGGTTTTCGCTAACGATGAAAATTAGATATACAAATCCAGATTTCAATTACTACGTTTCATTTTGAAAATGTTCCGTTCCATTGATTCTATTTCAATGAGTAAAATATGAAAATAAGATTTAGGTTCTCGCTGGATTTTAGTAATAATTAAAAGGATCCCTTTCATGTTTCAAAATCTCTGGTAGTACCAATTCCATTGATATTGCTTCTCAATGCATCTTTCTTTGATTTCTCAGCCTCCTGTTTACCCTACTTCCACATAATTTGTCTCATAGCGAACGTTGTTTGCTACAATACTCTTTCATTACTCATATGTTATCCTCTATTTCCCGAAATATGATAAAGGAATTTTTTTCAAAAGGCCGAGTTCTTTTGCGGGCTTTCGCCGAAAATTGACGTCATACGGACGAGCGTCACGGGTGTTGTTGTCGGTCATTCCACCGAGTTTTCAGCAGACCTCGAACGACCTCACAACCCTTTTCAGTCGTTCGGTGCAGCTATTTATCATCAAACCCAATAGTCTCTACCTCAATTCGAGAAGAATAGAGCTGAGATTTCTATTGCATCCTGCAGAGCGTCTCTTTTCTCTTCGGTATTTTCTGCCCTTACACACTCGACTTTGATTTCACTTGACAAATTTCATAAATTAAGAAAACCGCATATAATTTACAACTGTACATGATCTCTATATTTTCTATACGTGACGCTAATTTTCTTTGCAAAGAATAGCTCGCGCTTACGGAACATCTATGATTTTTGAAAAGTGCCATAGAGATTATTTTTGAAGCTTTAAATACGGTGGTAGAATCATGAATAATAAAATATTTGTCATATCCCTCATTTAATTAAATTTCCAATTGACAAATATAGATTTATATATAATTTTTAGCAGCTAGAATACCATCATATTATTAACTAAATGTGGTATAAGTGCGCACTTCTCTGCAACCAAGATATATGTTCTTTGGCCAGAACTTATACTCAGAGAGTGAGCTTCTTACTAAAGGAATAGTATAGTACATGTAGCACTATTGGAAACAGCAATTCAGCTCTCAATCTCTTTGCCCTTAGTAAGGCTAGTGGAACGCGATTCGTTGCTGTCAGAACTAATTTTCCATAAACTATCAGAATTATTTGGTTGTCAAAACTAAATTACTCCGAACTATTAAAATTATTTTCACCATAAAATACTCAAGTATAATTTTACGACGTTCGGCTTGAATTACAGAATATCTAGATTTACACTCGATTATTAGACGCACGCGTGTGAAAGACGCAGCATAAATATCAAGTAAACATGGAGTATCAAGGGTGGTTCAAATATAAGACGCACTTCAATTGACATTTTCGAGCTTGAAGATTTCGCGCGCACAATTGACTTTTTTCAAGTCATGTTTGCTTACTTGTGTGCTTTAACACTTCTAAAATATACCATATTTTAGCCGAGAGCCAGTAACCGGGCCTATGCCGTTTGCCGATCCATGCTCGATGTCTGAATTTTGCACTTGATTATGACCCCCTTTTGGTGTATTGCGAATATAAGACGCGGGCAAAATACAGAGAACGAAGCATATACTTAAATATTTCTACAATTACTTCTTAAATCAAGAGCTTAGTCCATTAACAAGCAGAAACATGTTTAAACTTTGAAAAATAATAACTTTGCATAAGAGAGAGAGAGGGACCACGTCCGTGCAATATCCATACTATATCAGAGGAAGCATGCATAAGATGATGGAGGCCTAGGTTGAAGCAGAAACTGTTGTGGTTTCAATCTCATAAATAGTCTTCTTGATATTTTAAGGAAAACATCTTTGTGTTTGGCATTTGGGAATTTCGCCAAGTCAACACGAGATCAACAGAACCCGACCATCGGCACGTATACTAAACCTATTTTCTTGCCCATATTCATCTACCAATTTAAAGCGATTGTTATAAATGTTATCATTGAATTTGAATTGAAAAAATTATAATGGAAATTCTCTGAATCTCTTTATTAATCTTAGAACTTTCTCTGTTAATATTTTTTACACATCTATTCATATATTTCTTTTATTAATGGCCAACTTCTAAGTGATTATGTAATCTCTATTTAATGACTCTTCTCCATAAAATTTGTCCCCAAAAGGTTAGTTAGTCATCGTCATTAGGGAAAGGAATGAATGAATGAAATCTTATGGTCTCTCTCGCGTCTATACTGTTAAGTCGTTAAAAATTCAGAGTCATATGGAGAGATGATGAGATATTCTACGGCCAGTGATTAAGCTAAGTTGTGAAGGATAATCATCAACTCCTCAGTGAAATTTCGTTTCCAAATCCTTGTCAGACGTTTCATATTCAGAGAAACCCTAACCGAATACAACGATCTTTATTTTCGTTTTGCTATTAATAAAATTTTAACGTACGAAAATATTCTCCCCAGAATAAAATAGTATTGTGGAGACATCAATAACTTTAATTTTGTATTATTTGTTGAATATATTTATTCCTAAAAGTTAAATAAACCCAAAGGCTGGTCCCCGTATTTGTGTTGGGTTATTGACTAGGTTGTTGTGGTCCACGTGAACGTAAACTGATCGACTATTTAGATACTCATCTCATTTGCGGAAAAAGTGTTAAAATGAATTAGCAATCCGATGAAGGAACCTTCCCGTTGTTATTTTTAGTGGCGAACACGCTGCGGAGTGGTGGACACCTGAATAGATTATTTTAGCACGAAATCTGGCGGATGTTACCGTGTCACTTTTACATCTGCTGGATAAATGACTTCACAGTTGGTTTAGCTTTGTGCTTATTTTTTTGGAATCAAAACAACCCTCCAATTTGCACAGTTAAATCGTTATAAATGCTCTAATTGGATACTAACCTTTGTAGGGAACACAGAGCGTATGTAATTCATAAAAAATTGGCAAATACCCCGTAGAACGTAGAAATTTAGAAAATAAAAGTTTTACTCGCTTTGCCTATCTATTCCCAGTAAAAGATAACTTTAATAAATTTCTTTCTCATCAATTCTTTTTAATTTTCTCTTAATCAATTCTCTGTCTTCTGTTAACCTTTATATTTCCCCATTTTGTTCATTTTTTGTTAAGCATAACCCTTGTTAGTTAATTCTGACTTCAAAGTTACTATAACTTTAAGTTGATAAAACAGACTTCTATTTTTAAATGACACTCATATAATGTTCCTGAACGATAAGATATTTTGCTAAGATTTAAAACAATAAAGGATTCGTACAATTTTTAATGTCCTTATTTTCCTGCTATAAGTCTTTTAAAGATATGCTGTAACATATTATTACTTTAGTAATTATTACATCAATGATGCCATATATTTTATCTTTTATTGTGATGTTTTACTCAAAAACGATATCGATGACGATTAAGTTCGTAAATTATTGCAATAATATCAGTTTGTACAACTTCCGAGTCACAATTTACTTCATAGTTTTACTAGTCTAAAATGCTCATAAATGTTCAATCAATTGGATTGCTGGCCAGTTGGAAAAACAGAAAATCATTTTTCATTTGCTTTGCTGATACACTACTCTTTCGTTTTACATGCAAATAATTGTGACCACAAAACAAACTCTGTAGAAAGAGGACTAAGGAACAAACAGTCAAAGGTCAAAGATAGCGGAGAGTACGGAATCAAAAACAGTCTGATTTTGCCAATGCACTGAGCCTCAAAATTTCTCTGAATCTCCAAATCGTAACAGAAAATTATGTATTTTTGCTCTTCGTGTTTACTTAGGAAAATGATGACTCAAATAGTAGAAGTATATTCTTTTTTGTTCAAAATTCGTTTTGAAGAGAATTTTTTCAATATTAACTTTTTACGTTGAAGGTTCATTTAAAATTTCTCGTTAGTACTTTGCTGCGAAATAACGTTTGAAGCATCCCCTTTCATTCCACACGATTCCCATATTTTTTGTCACTTGTTTTCAAGGTCGACCTCGGTTTCTGTAAAAAAACGCCTCGTGCCGATGAGAATTCCTAAAGAGCATTACATTTTCAAAGAGACTTAAAATACGGAGACGAGAAACCACTTTTTGATATGTCCGTCTCTCAAATTTCAACTGACAAAAAATGAAATTCTAAAGACAGGTGGTAAATTGCACATTTGACTGAACACAACTGAATTTCTTCTCTAACTTATATAAGCCACTTCATTCCCTATCCGGCATTAAAAAGCTTTACAAGCAGTTTTAAGTGAAATAGCTGGATTTAAGCTAATAATCGTTGGCTATATATTCCTATCTTCCTATAACTTAAGTTTTGTCTTGGGAGTGTTTGTGCAATTGTGCATTTTTCTATTCCACTTCTACTTGTAGGTGTAGTATATCTATAATCACAATATCTAAATGTAGGGAAATTTAAATGTATCAATGAAGATTCTTAATATAGTATATTGCGATTCTTAAGCATTCTTTATTTACCTTAACTAACGTGGTAAATGAAAGTTTCTCGATTTAAAGCAAAATTTCGAAACGTAACGCAAGTGACCAACTGTTTGGAAAGATTAATTGTAGTCTTCTCGAAGGATGATCCGACTTTTGGCTTCTAAACAGTTTCTTGATTATTCGAGAACGAGTTGAACGAACCTCGTGGTAAAAATACGCATTCAATCAGCTGTCCTACATTAAGAGTAGTTTTTATTAAAATGCTTTTTTCTCTAAAATCTTATACAGTACTTTTCGAATGAGATATTTAAAAAATGTTTTGAACGTTTGGTTACCTTACTAATTGAAACACTTCAAATTATTATTTCTCTTTCAATTAAGAATAATGACTTATACCGGATTTTATTTGATTTTACTGCGTTCTACAGAAACTTAAGAATATTTAAGTCCGTGAACCACAAATAATATCCATAGGTTGGCATGGCTCTTTCTATAAATACAGCAAAGTACATCTCAGAATAAGTAACCGTTACATCAGTCAAACCATTAAGATATTTTGAGCTATCAAAATTTTGACCCTCCATATATAAGAGAATTAAGATATAAATATCGTTTCGCCGTCTACGATAAATAGAGTATTTGAGAACTTAATTTCTTAATGATATATGCATTTTCGTAGCTTCCTATTCATACAACTTTGCTGCGTTAATTCCTTTGAGCACTACTCCTATCAATAGTAACTATATTATGAACTATCTTATCAGCGATAAGTCAACATGTGGACGATAATAGAAAGAGGGGAAATAACGCCTAGCAGTCATACATGGCACTTAATCCCTTTTGAGCTCAATATTCGAATAACATTTGATACATTGTCAATAGTGTTTACTCTGCGAGGTTCTGTTCAATGAACTCACAATGTCAGTATTTTCTCCTAATGAAATCTTTTGAAGTTTATTTAACACTGTTGGGCAATATTGAAGTTTGACTTTAAAAATAAATCTGTTGGTTTGGTTACTGTTTTCTATCCAACTCAAAAATTCTTCTGTTATCAAAGACTCTGTTGAAAGATATTTTTCTTACAATTATGTTACCATAAAATAGAATTTCAGCATCAGTCATTTTTTGATCTTGGGTCAAGGACATTCATAAGCATTTTTATTTTAGCCTTAGGGACTACCCAAAGCCACAGTAAAATAAAATACCGATTTGAGCATCATCTGTGCCATCGATTGGCGTTTAACGTAGAATTTGATTTTATAAGTAACTGTTATCATAAAAATTTTAGCATTCTATAATATATTATTGGAATTTAGCAGAATTGAAATTGGAATATATATTGGGGAAGCGGATGATTGAATTCTATGAAATAATTTCAACAAAATCAGAGTTTGAAATTATTAATAATAAATTTGAATGCATTCAAATATAAGGGAAAGCTCTCTTTTAGTCCTCAGGTTTATATGAATCTCTTTGATGACTCCTCATTTGTAACTCTGATTCATTCTATGAAAGCCCTCATTAAAGTAGTATGTGTTGAAAGAATTGCAACCGGAGAGTGGACTTTTACTTCTAAGTCACAGAGTGAAAATCATGACTGTCGATTCAGTTGCTGGTGCTAATGATTCAGACAATTAATTCCAATTAGAAAGTTCAACTTGTTATTTCCGGTTTCCGGTTATTCTTCGTTTTGTTTCGTAAAATATTGCAGTGAAGGTTCTTAAATTCTTTTTTTCTGTTGTTGCAGGGTATTTAGTTTTAACCTGTACTAGCTTTCTACAGTTCATTGACGCAAATTTCGTCATCAGCGGAAATAAGTATATGAATACTAGAACCGATTGTTTGACTCATCGGAGAGGATTTTCTATCGCGTCCAATGCACTAGCGATTTCTCGTTGCCAATATATATTTTTAGAGTGACTCCCACTTCATGATACGTCATAGTCCTGTTCCGAAAAATTCATAAGGTGAATCTTCGTTGCATTTCTTGTCACCAAGTCAGTTGTCTCAGTATTAGGTTGATCTCGTTCTTACCAGTGAGCGAACTCTTTGTTCAGATGTAAATGCAGCTACTATTGTCTAAAACTTTATAACTAAAAAGAATGAAGATGTTAACTTACTACTAGGTAAATAAGTAGATCATTCTAACTAGTTTTGAAATATGAAAAATAAAAGTGAGATTTTATTTATTTGAAATAAATTTAATCGATTCCCCCGTTGTATAAGAATAAGTTTTAACCATAATATTACAATAATTTCTTTGAATTTATATTAATGTATCCATTGCTTATACTATTTTTCCCTTTTCTGCCAATGTCTCTACTGCTTTGCATTTTCTGCTAGAATAAAAGTAAGGAACCGCGCTAATTTTGTCTCGCTTATCGAAGTTCTTTTTTTCTTTATAATTTTGCGAATACGTTTTGTTCTTATATACAGAAATATATACCGATCTTGACATTAATTTTATCTATTTAATTTATTCCATGATTCTCGAGGGATAAACTGAGAATACTAATTGAAGTAGTATAATTTAAATTATTAATGATTAATTCATAGATGAGTAGCTTTGAGGCTATTCCGTAAAGTGATCTTGTCATGACAATATTGGATTTCCGATGAAGATAACTCCTTGAGGTGCGTAACCTTCATTTCGTTCGATAGAGGACCGAGGATGAAGGTGAAGGACTATAAAAGAATCGTGTTCGCGAAAGAAATTCGGTCACGGCCGTGCGTCAATGAAGCACGCCGGAATAAACTCAAAGAATTGCGAGGAAGATGCGCTCATGGTTACTGAATCACGATGGATCCCTCTCTCTCACGAATCTTAATTTATATGTTATTCACTTATTTATTATAATTTGAATGAAGTAATTTAGATACTCCAATTGTAGATATGTAACATTTAAAATTTGCAACTTTAGGTGGTATAGTACGGAAAGTAATGGATATTAACTTGAATAACAATTAAAACATTAATGAAATTGACATTATGGCTCGAAAATCTTGAAATACTAGAAATTTCATTCTTGAACATTTTCTTGTAGACTATGAGGAAACAATCGATGCGTTGAAACACCAAATTGCTTACCGGAATAACCTCCAATAAGACCCACAAACAGCGGATTCGATTATAAGCCTCAATTTTCCAGGTAAATTGTACTTTGGCGACGGAGGAGGTTCTTCGAAGTAGCTCTACTTCCTGGGAAAGATTTAGTTCTTTTCTCCCGCCAATCTATGCCCTTCCTCCATTCCAATACGCAAACCAACAGCTAAAACGTATCAGCCTATACTCACGGTCAAATCTTAAGTGACATCAACAACCCGTCCCCTTTTCCCTTCCCTTGATGTAAACACTTGCGGGTATTTTAGTCGTGACACGGTTGAGTCGGAGCGATGAAACTATTTCAGTACACGTAGACTTCTAGTTCATTCTTAATCATTTTCCATCATAACAATTCGTTTCTTCTAATTTTTATATGTATTATGTAAAGTTATAGCGATGAAAAATAAGGAATTAGATATTATCCGAATATTTTCGCGCAAGTAATAATTATTTTGAATATTTCATTGCAAAAGGTTCAACTTTAAAAGTAAAAGAATTTAAATTGTGTGATAGAATGTGTTTGAAGTTTCATTTGGAGACTATGCAGAGCATTCTTTTGAGGTAGATTAGGGAATTCCCATATTAGAGCATTATCCAAACGACAATCCATTTCATACACTTGATACTAATTTCCACGGATTATTCATAGATTCAAATATTTTAACTTCATACTAGACATATATGATCGCTCTTTCATTAAATGGGTCAATATAGTGAACTAATTAACTAAATTAGGTTAAAAGAGACAATTAAGATACAAAATCGCGAATGTGGCGGGAATATCGAGGCCAGGGACACCCTTGCTTAAGTGCGTATGCGTTTATTCATTTTCTTGGAAAGATATTCTGGGAGACATTGATGAAATAGAGGGATATTAATTTTGAAAATATGAAGAGCTCCAAAGTTTTACCTCTGAATGTTTAACGAAATGTTAATGATAATTACGTGATCTGAAATTCACACTATATATTAATTCACAGACGATTTAAATCTAAAACTTAATTCCATCAAAAACCAAATACTTTACTTGAATAATGAATTATTTTTTTTTTGATGGAATTGAGTTTTGAATTGGATTTTTGACGGAATTGAGTTTTGGATTGGATTTTTATGTTTAATTTTTTGTGATTTTTATTTTTCATTGTTTGGAGTTCTGAGCTTTTCCTGGGATCGCACGTTGAATTACGATTTCCGATAAGCACTTCTGACGAGTAGTGAAAAATAAATTATAATTCCGTGGTAATAATTTTTTTTAAAACGATGTTTAAAAAGATAAAGGAAATTTTTTAATTTATTGCAAGAGTATGGTAAATTCCTGTAAATAATTCTGAGTAACGTTTAAGATTATAAGGATATATTAAACTCTTCCGACTACAGAAAGAAAGGAATGAAAACACGAATAAAATATTAGGTCCGGTGGTTGTTTTACAGATGATTGTTTTTCATTTCAGAATTAGATGGAGATCGCGTCTTTGAAAACCCCCTTACATTTAAAGTTTGATGAAATTTTCAAAACTAAAGCTCGAAAAACATAAGGAAAAACAAATTTTGAGTTGAATCGACTCAATAAAGTAAGATACTCTGCATCCATTATATTTAATTGCAAATAACCGGCACTGATAGTGATTATCGATGTATGATTAGCATTTGATCTGATAATTAAATGAATTGAAGTTCTAATAGGAATACAGTTTCTTGGCAATTAAGCTGAAGCTGTAAGGTATTTTATGTTTTTAATACACTATTACTTATACATAGACAGTATTTCATTTTATCAACTGAAAGTGCTCCTCTTAAATAATTAAACTCTAATCCCTGATTGATATGTTTTAGCAAGGAAAGGGTAATTCCTTGTAAATATTTCATAATGTTACTGCGCCATCCGTGTTCCTAGAACTTTCCTTTGATTTCTCTCTTTTCTTTCCAAGAGTTTGAGGCGACCTAATTTTAGAAGGTGAGTGAGAAAAAACACCCGATGTAAACAGTTGAGAGGTGACTTCTGTGGCGACTGTACAGTGGGATGATTTCATTTGCTTGAGTAGTTCCGCATTAAGTTCCGTATAGTCGCCGATTTCAGATTGAGCTTCACTAACTCAGTGAGAAAATATCAGTATTTCTGAACACAAAACATAAAGGTTGATCGGTTGAAATTCGAAGTTTACATCTCTAGGAAACATTTATGATAGTGTATCATGATTGGTGGTAAATGTAACCACTGCCGTAACATAAGTAACAGATAACTTTATACGTTAAATTGTTTATAATTCTACATTAATTTATAAATTAAATGTATTAAGGTGTACTTTCGCACTTAATCATATATGTTATAATGAACAGTGGAGAGACAAATTATTGAGATCCTTTCCATAATTCAATCGTCTTCAGTCTTTTATTTACTTTTATATCTGGTGATTATAACGTGTATGAATGAGCCATGGATAAATTGTTACTCATTTCCAGGTCATAATAAATATATTCGTACACACACATAGCGTCATTTTCCTTTTTAATGGTGCAATACCTTCTATCAGAAATTACTTCATTTCTAATATAGGACATTGTATTTGGTTTTCATCCTCTCCTTTTTACAGTGGAAAGGATCTGTGTACGAAATATTACAAAAGTACGGAATATTCGTTACAAATCAGAATATTCCGTACTTCAGAAAATTATATCAGAAAATTAGAATATTCTCGTGTAAAATGTAAAAAGAAGCATAAGTTTGGTAGCACGAAGCATCTTCGTATTCCGTGAAAATATTACGTCATACAAGTCGCATAACGAATAAAAATGAACGGAAGTATTTCTATATTTCATTTCCAAAAGGCAAAATATGATGATTAACTTAATTATAAGGTTCGCATGATTTAGAATAATCGAACTTGAACTAAAATTATTATTTTCTGTTATATTTATTATAAAGGGATTAGATAAATTCCAAAAAAAAACAGAAAATAAAATCCCCAAAGGCCGAAAAATTTCGCAAGAATTTCACCTTTCAGCAGAAAAAATTTTCTTTTCAGAAAGTTATTGAAATTAAAGGAGAATTGAGTCACAAAATAAATAACGTTTCCTTCGATACTCGATTGGTCAAACATTCACTTAAAATGTATTTCAATTACTTTTCGAAGGTAAATCTTACAAAAAATAGAGAACCGATTGAATGTAAGTCAAGGTCATATTCTCCATTTATTGCTGAAACTTATTTGCTGTTTTGTCAAATCCAGTGAAAAACCAATGAATAATACGGAATTATTTCTGTCTTGTCATAGTTTCTAGGACAATGGTTGAGTTGCATTAATCAATTGAAGGGACAAATTCTGTGTCACTCGGAGAAAAACGGAATAGGGAAGCACAACTGATCGTAGTTCGGAATTTTGTTTAGTTTCCTAGTCACGAATAAAGACACGTGGCCAAATTGACTTTGTTATCTGTTGTGGTTCGTCAACGTTCAAATTATCTGAAATGGCTTTGACTCCAGTCCAAAATTACTCTCTGAACAAATATAAGCTATAAAAAGACAACTGGCAATCATCGTAAAGCTCAGCAATATCTTAATCGCTCATGTTCTCGATTATGAAAGTTCAAGCAAGAAAAACAAATAGAAATAGAAATTAAATAGTAAATTCGATATTTGTCGATATTACTATCTTCTATACATTTCCATTATTAAGTTACAATGAATTCTTTCTTGGCTTCAGACATTTATATTTTGGATAAATTTATCTTCTTCAGAATGTAAATAAAATTTTTATGTGTTAATATTGTTTCTTATACTGCTAATATATCCAAAGGAAAACTATGAAAATAACTAGTAAGGTCACGGAAGTTAAGATCCCAATGCATTCATAATCCTAATGTTGAAGGAAAATAGATAGATAATGGGCTTTATTTGGCGATGAGTATAATAGAGATTAATTTGTTTTTTAATCATATTTTGTATTATCTAAGGTCATGAGTTGTTCTTAAATTAGCACAAATAATAATTTCTGCGTAAGAAAACAATTTATACTGTATACTATAAATGTTAATTTTATTAATTATCATATTAATATTAAGATAATCACTCGAATTGAAGATGATAAAAGTAGCTTAAGAGAAAAATTTTTTGAATGTTTAAATAAGAAGTATTGTAGTTAAGAGTGATTTTCTGAAATTCCGCAAAGGGTGGAATCATTGCATTATTTAGAAACCTTTTTTCTAAATCAGGATAATTTTTCTAGTCAGAAAAAAAAAAAAACAGAAAATTACTTAAAACAGATTTTGATATATGTGATGAATGCGTCTTTCGTATATAAGTATATCTCAATTTGTATTACTCCCTTCAACGACGATATAAAATTCAATCGTTTTATTTAATTTAACTAAAAATCATCGTTATTTGAAATATTTCATCATTTTAAAATAAAAAGGATAGGGGAAAATTATCATAAAAAGACATTCTTTCCTTGAGATTTGAAAAACAGCGGCATAATGAAAGCTTTATATTCCACAGATATGGCAAGAGCAACATGTAATTATACGCATTTTAATAATGCATATTTATCTATATTCTACTATTTTTAAAATTACTACATGAACCAGGGAAAATATAAAATTATTATTCAAATGAGAAATTTTCTATAAATTTCTGAATGATTACAATACTTCTTTTTCTGCCGCAATATTCTTATAATTCTTACATATCTTGGTGCCTTTATAAAATTTGATCTTTTGCGATTGATCATAATTTTAAGACTAATAAATTTTCTATGCATTACGTTCATTCTTGAAGCTCTATGCACATCGAACCATATTAAAACATCATAGTCTCGTAGTTAACTCCTTTACGCCATCTCTTCTTTGCTCACTTTAGCCTTTTAACTCTCTTCTGAAACCGGAGTTATGGAATTATTTTCGACTCTTTCTATTTGTCCAGTATTTTTATTTATACATAATTAGATATGTTTTAAAATGACCTCTCCTTTTTACGTTTAATTTCATTTAATCAGTTCTTCTGAATTTATACTCACATTTACGTTTTTTTACTTAACGTTTTCGGAGAAAGTAGAAATATGGGATTTGTGGGCCGATTTCTTGAAATGGGACGTGCAAAAGAAGTGCGCAGCCGATTGCGTGCCCTCAGGTGCACGCCCCACTAACACGCTCATTACACGCTCACTACCAGTATCACTCGCATATCTGGACCGATCTGAAAACAGCGAGCCTTTTAAAATTGCAACGTCAAGAGTCCGTGATTAGAAATTGAATCAGTATTCTTTCCTCCAACAAAAGATTGAGAGAAATCTTTCCCGCTTTGGAGGAAGCAAAACTATTTCGATTGAGACAACGTACTTCTCCGAGTTTTAAAAGGCTATGTAATCACATTAACTAAATGGATTATAATAATAATGTTTTTCTTTAAAAAATAACTCATTAAACTCAAAAATATTCTATTAATTATATATAAATATTCTTATTATATTCTTAGAATGTTTGTAAATCATAAAATAATAATTCTAAAATGAAAAATCGTTTTGAAGAAACTATCGCGATTTCTAAACCAAAAATATATTTACGTAACTTGTCATGCGTTATGAATAGTAAAAACGGATATTCATTTGTATCTACCCTTTAACATACACTTAAAGATTAAAATAAATTATATTCATGTCATTTACTGTAGAATACCTCGATCAAAACAATTTTTCTCATCACTTATTATGTTATACATGTAGGTATGTTTAATATTGTCATTAACTTCCACTAAAGAAACCATTTAAGACAATTTTTTCTATTTTCTTTATCATAAGAAGTTAAAAGTCACCATTACATAATTCTGTATTTTTTCCAAAATTTGATAACGATCAGTCCTTGGAGTGGGGCCGAACGGAATTGAGAAACAACCAAAACGACTTTGGACTGAGTTATAAATATATCGAATCATTTTTTAATTTTCATTTCGAAACTTAATTAATAATGAATGTCTTATAAAATCAACCGAGAATAGCAAAATAATTCATGAGTTCTTTACACTTCCAGAATATGAGCATATAATCTTCCTCCCCGCCTGGGATAAGATCTTTATCGACAATCTCTTCTCGATTAGTTATCGATTTCACATCAAAATGTTTGTAACTCAACCAGCTGATATAATGAATGAGATATATAATACTATGTTTTTACTCATGAAGACAATTTTACTTAAAAAGTGTTGTAGTAGAATTCCTTAATTATTGTTCCTAATATATCAATCGAAAGCTGTATTTAATATTTCACGACCACGGAATTTTATAATCTATCTATTTATCCATATGATAATTATATTTTCACAGATAATTGTTTATAATATCTTCTGAAAAATTCTCTCTTTTTCAAAATCATACTTATCTTCCAAATATTTATTCATGATAGATACGCATTCGGTTTTGATGAATAATTATCTTCCTTTATATATGATTAAATCATGCTATAATAAACAATCAAAACGTTTTTGTTAAATTTGCTTAGTTCCATATCATATTAGACTAATAATGTTCCTGAAGTGAAACATAAATATAAGTTCCTGAAAATTCATAAACTTGTTTACCAATGCCTCATTATTTTCCTTTGATTTTCCTGTTTCAAATCCCCAGCTTTCATTTCAATGTCTTTCTGTATCCCCAACGAGCTAAAACTTCAAATAATTTACAACTGAAAGGATATTAAGATATTATTTTTAAATTACCTCCGAATAAATCGATAAATTTACCGAAATTATACTTAATATATTTCTTTTACAGGAATTACTTCGCAGTAAAGACTCATGTTTTCACTATCTTATCAGAGTTGAAAAATTCCTTTCGCTTTTAAAAAGCGATGTTTTACTGATATACACGGCTACAGATAGCATCCCTATAGATTAAATAGTTTTATGCATTCTTCACGCAAAGTGTCTTATGAATCTGGTTTTGCTTCTGAAAAAGTTGCTTGCTTTTGAGTTTTACTCAATTCTTCTTTCTATGAGTAGTTAGTTATTGCACCGACTACATTTTTAGTTTAAAATTTTTATCTCTAAGCGAAAAACGTGATGATGATGTAGATTGAAAAAGGCTAACCTGCATCATCATTTGTCATTACCAAGAATATTATAAGGATGGTCTTTCTTTCTTTCTCATTGTCTACATTCCTCTATAAACCTTACGTTAGAAATATTGTATAATATATTGTATTGTAATAATATAAATATCCTTTTGTACTTTAACTGCTAATTTTATCATCGAAATTAATTTATATTTAAATAAAAGAATTAAATGAAGCTAGTTTTTCTTGCAATTAATATTTAAATATTAAATCTCTTCACCTCTAAAAAATACTACTTTCAAAAAAATTTTTGCTATTGTTTCTCCTTGCTCCATTTATGCCCTTATACCTAATGATCAGAATGTTTATCCGAGCAGAATTCACTGATAATTAAACTGTCATATTTACATTCGAGTTATTCGCTCGAGATTTTTCTTCACGCTTGATTGGCGCTTCTTGGAAGCAATCGATTGAGGTCATTCAGGCTTCGCACCACTTTGTTTATGGGAAACACTATGGATAATACGCCCCATGCGCCTAAGAAATTCTTCCAAGAAGTTCATCCTTTTCACATGATTTCTCATGAACAAAATACCTTTATTGTTTCTTAAGTTTTCAGTGTTTTAATAACAAGATTGAACATGATTCCATCAATATTAATTTCTGTCCTTGTTCGTTTAAAGTGTGACTTATTCGATAAATGGTTCTATTAATTAAATTGAATTATTTACTGGAAATCGTAGGGAACCGTCTTTTTTCAGTAATTACAGTTACTTTTATATTTAATTCCTTTAATGAATAAAACTTAATGCAGTGAATCAAAGAATATAAACAATGAAGTAGGTTTTGAATAACAATCTTAATCGCCAAATCGCTATAATTGTAGTAGGATTTGAGATATGGAGTTTTTAATAAATTGTCTCAAAAATTGGATTGACTTATTGTTGATGCTCCTTTCGCACATATTCAAGAACCGAAGTTCGCGCATAAATCATTCTATCGCCTCATTTGAAGTAACTTTACTACAGCCATTGCGCGATTCTTACACAATACGCCCTTTCCCCTTCTATTCAGGCTTCACTCAAAACACACCTGTTCCACTCCCTCTTAAGCTTTCTAATTTGCTTCCTTCACTTTGTCCTCTCGTCAGTTTTTTTTGCCATCCTTTCTTTATACTTTTTTCTCTCTGAAATCGCTAAAGAATTGAAAATAATACTTCGTATGATGATATCCGGCTGGTTTGATACATCTTAGAGATAAAGATTTTTCGTTTTCAATTAGAATAAGATTGATCTAAAATTAACTAAGATTTCAATAATATCCATATAATCCACATCCAATTTAATCCATATTCATCTGCATCCACACAAGTACCGTGAAATTATCTCCTACTCTACCTGTGTATTTAACATCAAATTATGCGAGATTTAGACGAATGAATATTTTAGTAAACAAAGATCTTTTCGGTAAAGAAAGACAGAGTAAGAACGAAAATTGACGAAATTCCAAAGTAAATATTTCATCGTCAATGAAATTTTATCTTATCTCTGGGTTCTAACACTTTGCGAAAATATCGCTATCAATGAAGAAAAATGGACATTATCTGTTGTTGCATAACTTTCCGCATCGTTCATCATTTAGAACATATTAGAACAATTTCGAGGAATTTCTTTTGCACATCGTTGTCAATTGAGTATTATAAATTATTTAAAATTACTATCAATAAAAGTTGCTGATATTGGGAACTAACATAAGTAAAGCACAAATTAATTCCGAATAAGATTATAAACATAATATACGGTCGAGGAGAGGTTCCTAACGCTCAAATATCTCCGTCTTGGAACTCCTGCAAGGTCAACACGGAGAATGTCATCTGAAGGTCGGCGGTGACATAATTACGCTTTTGCTGGGCACTCATTCATTCGCAAACGCAGTTCGCTCAGCTGATATTCACGTTTGAGGGAAACGTGAGGGAGAGGTCAGCCGAGAGTTCGGTTGTCTTTCTCCGGTTGCGTAACTTCGAAAGCGGTTAATGATGCTTCCCGTCATTGCAAATAGCTTTCTTCCTTCGTGATGATTTGAGCTCAATTTGACTTGCGTGCGGATCGAGAACACAAAGAAACAGATGGCGTGAGTGAAAATCGCAGGAAATTCTTGGACTTTTTTCATCACGATGATTAGGGATTATTAACATTCATCGGACTGTAAACATAACGAGCAACACTTATTCGAATGCTCATTATAAAACTTTACTTTTTGACATGTATGTCTGTCAATTCAGAAAAAGCATGACGTTTCATGAAAATATATACATCTAAGTTCATAATCGTCTTGCAATGAAAACCTACGTTTAAATTTATATACATCTCATGCGTATTATTCAGCTTATTGTAAATTTTCAACTCTATTCCTTTTTATCTTTTGAGTTATGCATGAACGGAGAACGCGGTGTACAGTTCATGCAGATGAAAATTGGAAAGGATTTTTTAAATCTTTGTATAAAAACTAATTCTATTTGAAAAAGTTAACAAGAATTATTTTAGGTTGTGTATTATGGTTTATCGAAGAATGATTTAAAATTTTAAAAGGACAAAAATCACTATCATATTCTTCCTCAAATAGCGCTTCTCATTATTTCACGTTAATTATTAACCTGCTAAGTGTCAAATTTTGTAATGTAATGTCATTTTCTATTTAACTATTAATTATATTTCAGCACCGAAATCCACGATTATGATTGTCATTGAAATTTGAATTTTGATCAGCAATAGCATATAATTATTCGTAAAACAAGTATCCTAAATATAAATATTTTTGCAATATCTTTTTATTTATGATTACTTTCGTTGTCCGAGAACCTGACTTTGGTATCAATTGTCTCCTTTGATTATGATCAACGCCAACCACGTAACGATACATGTTATAATTCTGTCACGATTCCAACTGTTGCTAAATGATTCCCCATACCTGACCCAGTTCTCTTAAAGGTTACATCGATCATATCGACATATATTAATCCTCTTCAGTATTTATGTTATATTCAAAGTTCTACCATTTTATTTGTAATATTGTATTTTGATTGAGAAATTTTTTAAGAACTTTTAATTTCTAATAAATTAATTTGAAAGATTTAAATTTGAATAAATTGCGACTTGAACCGTAATAAATGATTTCTCTGAAATAATTGTCTTGATAAAGAATTCAATCTCCAGAAAATGAAATAATTTTCGCTGTTCTAAGAGTTCGCTATTGGTGAAGGGGTCTCGAGATTGATTCTCTCACAGTGAAATGATCTGACAATAAGGTTACGAATATTTTCCAGTATTATTTATGCTAATTCTGTTATGTCTGTTTTCTGCTGCAGGATGAACAATTATAAAATAGATAAACAAAATAGACAATATTCCTATTATAGTTTATTTAGCTATCTCAGTTAACTTAAATAAATAATTTTAAGTTGTTTAACTTATTTAAATTGAGAAAGTCCGAATCAATGTAAAGTGTTTTGGCACAAACTTAAATCTTGGGAAGGAGTATCCAACTCCTTACGCGAAATTCTTGATTTAAAGTAAAATTTTCATTGATATGATCTGAATAAGCTCTAGTTTGTGAATTGGAGCCTTATTTTACGAATATGTCTTTGTAATGTCAAGAGAATAAATTTAAGGTAATTAGTATATATCTACATCTTCAGCCTGAACTAATCGCCTTAAATATATATTCAGTCGAAACTGCGAAGAGTGTTTTCCACAATTAATTTTTCATGCTGAATTGAATGGAAACTATATAGAATGGTATTTTTTTCTTTTTACGTTTTATTTGTATTTTTTAGATAAACTGTGTTTACGTGATATTTGTTAACGGTATGACAATACGTGTTGGCGAGATCAGGAGAAGATTGTCAGTAGCACTTGCACAGAAGATCGAAGCACGTGTCTTTCACGCGATCACCTCCTCTCCTTGCTCTTTGTTCTTTCGATAGCTCCTATGCAAGAATCTCATTATCTCTCCTCTTTCCCACACAAGATAGGGAAGCACCTATAACTGCGTATTCCACTCTTCTCTGTTTGCGAGGATTGCTTTTCCTTCAAGTACTCTCATAATGGAGAACAGATTTCGAAGTGGGTTATTTTAGTCGTAAAAAAATCTAATTCTTTCTTAGGACATTAATATCACATCTTTTCATACTACAAATTAGCTATTGATAGTTTTAAAATCATCAGATAAATTTAATCGATATATCAATAATCGTATCCCTTTCTTCTATCATTCTGGAAGAACGAACATTCTACTTCAAGAATTATGTTTTGAAATTAAAGCATAATGAACTCACAAGAAAGATACAAAAAGAAACGCACAGAAATTTTCTTAAGATTGTACATCCAATTCATGCTAACACCAATTATTACTTAAAATAAGTAAGTTTTTCTAATAACAGAAATTTTATTTCCAAGGTAACAAATATAATAAGCTTTATCTTTTTCTAAAGTATATATATATATATATTGCTGCGGTTCTTAAATCGTAATCTTTAGAGCAAAAATGCTATTTGAGAATTTGAAGTCAATACTTTTTCCGTATTTTTATGCTGTACCTCATCTTAAATAGTCTCCTCAATATTCATTCATAAAACGAATAGAAAGTAATCTGAGGCAGCGAAAACTTCGCAATTTTTCCAAAAACTTATGTCATTGTTATTCATGATATTAATGTCCACGTGCCATGGACCTGTTTCGCCGACTGTTGATCGACTTGCAGGTCTCGATATCTACGCTATTTCCTGGTTTTAAAAGCATAATAAAACTTTTATGTTTTCTCAACAAATACTACACGCTGGACTTCATAATCTTTCTTTTTTTATTTTGCGAACTTGAAATAGCTCAAATTATAGCTTTTTTATTGCTTTCTTCTCAAAATATGCCCAATCACATTAAAATTTATTGCCGGTTCTTGTTTCTCTTCAAAATAAACTATAAATAGATAAACTTAAATCCGACACAGTTTTAAGATTTATAATTTCAGTATTAAACGTTAGTCAGGGGAAGTTTTAAAAAAGCGAAAGATTGCGGAGAAACAACGAGTCAAATTAGCGATATCAGAGCAATGAACTAATCGAAAACGATCGCATCTGCTTTAGTAGTGCGATAAATCTCGTGTTATCAATATTTTTGAAAATTCAGTTGGGGAATGCCAAATGAATCGTTGCTCTTTGTCACGTTTGTAGTCTTCAAAAACAATCCGTCCGATAACTTTGGTATTTCACTCTCCGATAAAGGTCAAAGTCAGTCAAATACGAGTTGCTGAGCTTCTGCGTTACTATCGTATTTACTATCTTACACGGAAATCGCTTCGTATGTCAATCGGAATGAGATTATTTTAAGTGGACGGAAATGAGATATACCCGATGGGTTAACGAAGACTTTCTTCTTCAATATTTGAACCTAGCAAAGAGTACTCGAGTACTCTAAGTTCATGTATTACCTTAAATTAAAGCCTTAAATTAAATAATATTATAGGAATATCATTTTTGAATAGCCTACATAATTAATCACTAGCGCTATTAAAGCTAGCGACACGCATTAATATAATCTTTGTTTATAAACAGACTATTTAAATTAACCTCTTTACTAAGTTCCTTAGATTAAGTGATCGTTCGGAAATTTACCTAAACTAATACCTTCTCGTGATAAAATAATGCAAATTAATGATTTCTTTCGATTGATTTTGACGGTAATTTTTCTTCCTATAATTTTCTTGAAAATACTACACCTAATCGAACTTAATAACCATGAAGCTAATCACCATTATCGAATGACTATCTGATAGTTTGTATACTTTCATTTCTTTTTTTCACAAACTCATTAAATATCATTCAATACTTGCTTTCAATGATGCGTTTTTCAATTTCTAACAGACCGTTAAAAGCGATGTATTCATGAAGGTAAATTATTTTTTAACTTCTTTGATATGTAGGATATGTTTTACTAATGAATTCGGTCCTTCCCTTTCCGTTATAACTTTTTATGATTCTTTAATTACCGATTGTAACTTGTCAAGACAATAAACATATGATCACTGTGAAGTGTCCCTTCGGTTATCCATATTAGCGAGATTTAAGACCTTACATTTTATTTTTCTCTGAAAAGTCGGTCGTACTAACGGTGTCGAGGATAAAGAGTGATAGAGGCAGATTGCTGTGCATTCGCTATCAAGGAGATCCAAGCTATTCTAATCTATCCACAAAAAACATTGAATGGCGGGAAAGTGGAGAAAGATGGGAACCCTATGACTCTAAATTAGGTCTTGAGGTATTTGTGATGAAATTCCAATAGTAACGAGATTATTTTCCACTTAATTTTGATGCTCATTCTCCACGCAGTTCATCGGAAACGTTAGCCAAAAAACAGCGACCTTCATCGCAGAACAAAACACGCTACTTTTAGAGAAGGAATTAGGGCACGCTATACGCGAAATATAACGAGCTAGGGAGAGAAGAGAGCAATGGAGGCGTGTGTTGTTCTTGAAAGAACTATTAACCGCTTATTTCTCTTTAACCTTGAGATTCCAAAGGCTGAATAAAATTGCCATTCTTGTACCTCTGAGGTTTCCCCCTTTGTTGCTGCTGCAACGTTTTAAGTCCCGTGAATGAAAGTAAACGTGGCTCAATAATGATTCGAAGAAATATGAATTGTATCGTTAATGAAGGCGAGTCAAGTTTCCACGTGCTGCTGTCAATGTGTGAATCACTGAGGATCCTAGTGTTAATTATCTGGTAACGAGGAAGAAGTGAAAGTGATCCGCTAAACATCCTAGCACGTTCAAAACTTAACGTTAAACTATCAATGGTCTTTCATTTATTTATAGCTAATGATCTTTTGATGATTTCATCCTTTTCTCTTTCTATGTATTCGAAATTTTAGCTTAAATGAGTATTTTAACCTGACGCAGATTTTCATTTTATTTAGTGTATCTTGTAAACTTGTTGATTCATCGTCGTTCCCGTTATTTCAGAATTATGAAATGAAATATGTAATAGGTGGCTGTGAATGTCATCAAAACGATATTTTGATAAATTAATTATTTTGATTATATCATCTAAATGGAAAATTTGACTCGTATGTAATTTAGAGGATATAAAATACCGATCAATAGTAATACAAACAGTTCTTCGATTCACTTGTTAATGTATATCGAGAAACTTACAATAAACCTCTTGGGAATCACCCATAATGTATTACAGAGTTGCCATATTTTACAACGTAACAAAAATAGCATTTTATTTTAAATTAAGGTGGAATTGGTAATTATTTATAAATGAAATTGATTAAGGTATAGGGGTTATATTATAGCGAAACTAAGTTTCTCCGAACCAGTTCTATATTTACAAAAATATTGTCATCTGTTTACACACTTTTGTGATAAAGGATGAAAAAAGGGAGAGCAAAGACTTAAACGTAAAACTGTTGTCCAGTTGATAAAGAAACCGACTGATCATCGAGAAAAATATTTTTATAGTTATATAAAATCTAAAAATAGCTTTTTGAAGGCGTATAAATTTAAAGACAGTCTAAAAACCTGTGGTAGGTCAATGGGAAAGAAGTCCTTTAGAGGAAACTACCTCGTTCTTTGGGATGGGGCGGTAAACAGGAGAGCAAGAAACGAGAAATACCACTTCAGAGGATAGATGTCTGAGGCCTCCTGTCCACCTATCCTCGTACGTTTTCCAACCATACCCAATAAGATGTTCAGAAAATATTATTTTTATATTTAGAGGCAAAGCTATAATTTTTCAACCTTCATTTACTGATTTTTCTTAAATGATCAAAATGCTCAAGATACGCAAACCGAGTGAATAAATCACGAAGTTTTCTCGATAAATACATCGTGCTGGGAAGAGCATCGGTGTCATACTCGTCATCATTCAAAGAGCAATCGATATTTGCATAGATGTGGTCCATGACGACCTCTCTCAATGGTAATTACATATGGTTCATTCAGTTGATGACCTCCGATCTGTGCGTTGCCAACGCGACGGAATCTTCCTTCGTCTTCTATTCATCGTTCTTACGATGGCTCTTTATCTTTGTTAGCATGACTGCACCCGTCTGTTCCAGAGCATTGCAGAGCATGAGATAGTGTTTAATACGCAGATGAGCTTAAGGAGACGTCAGAGGAAACGTCACCCGAGACAGCAGTTCGTCCAGAAAGTGATGAATGCTTAAGAATAATGCAGTGCTTAGATGGACCTTTTATTCCCTCGAATCGCTTTGCTTAGTAACGCACGTTCTTTATCTCGTCATCTGATATCAAAGATATCTCAATTGAATAGCGGTAAATAATACGATTTTGAAGGACACAAACCCATTGTGAGAGATAAGGAAACTACTGCAATGCCTGTTCTCTAATGATAGCGTGATTTTAGGTGATAAAAAGCTTATTGCACAAAGTTTTTAATAAAAATATCAATCCCAGAACAAGGAATTTCAACTTACAATTTTTAAGATAAATTAGTTACTCTCATATTTATCTTTAGTGCGACAGAAATTAGCTTCGGAGGAGATACGATGTATTTTAATTGATGAATGATTCGCCAAATTGATGAATTCTCGACTGAAACAGGAGCGTGTAGTTTAAAAAAGAATAAAAGTAAATTTTACATTAATCGAATAATAAAACCGGTTGGCCATCTTTACTATGATTTGATTCATGATAAAATCATAATTTTGTTTGTTTTATGACGACGAAGGACTGAAAATTACGTAATGTATCCTATACCATAGTAATATATTCTAGTACATATGATCGTAAATTAAGAATGAGATTCGTAAACATTTGAATTGAAGGTTCTCTATTTAATTTTCCCTCTGTCTGAGAACGGCTCCTTGTTCTAATGGGCTCGATAAACTTCATAATGCTAATTTTTGTTCTAAAATAACCTATCACCGAAATTAAATCCGTTAAACTCCCTTTTTCAAAGAATATTTAGAATTATTATTGCTCTAAATCACAGTTAAATACTCATTCCAATAATTCGTTATGGAGATATGCGCTCAAATATGCATTTAAGTGGTAATTCGTGATCACCAAATACGATACTATTTTTTGACTCGGCTCTTTAACTTTTCCTTTTTTCACTCGAAATTTTCTTTTTGAGGATAGTGAAGACTACAGCTACTAAAAGCACAAAATAAACAACAATAAGATATTAATATATTCCGCCTAAGTCATGACTAATTTTGCGAAAAATAAAATGAGAAAACTAAATGATTAACAAAATTTTAGATATAGAGGTACTTAGATATTTCAGCAAAACGATTTACAGAAAGTAGTTAAATGAATATGAAATGTTTTATTGCTCTAAATCTGAAATCCATATATTTCGGGACAATTCATATCGCATCGCACCCTTCTTTATAAATCTTCTTTATTTAAAAAACTATTTAGTTAATTTATTTATTCCTAAAAAATCAAATATTAGACACAGATCAAATCCTCTCTTACCTCAAATGACCAATGCTTCATTGAATGTCTTTTCGCTAATTTGTGACTAATAAAAAGTACACGAAAATATCATTGGTCTAATAAAAGTAAAAGCTATTAATAGCTAAGGTTATGCCTTCTGATCTCATTATTCTTTAATTTCGTTCGAGAAATCGCAGGACGTGCACATTTATTGTAGTTAATGAGTTTTGGCAAAATTCTGATTTTAATAAAAATTGACAAAATATTTTTACTGAAGTATTTATCTCACAATGTGCGGTGATAATAAACAGGACGAAAAAGATTTGCTCCAATAAGTAGGGGGAGGTATTCAGGCATTGATTTACTCTGAATTTTAATCACCAACACTTGAGAATTTCTTGTGAATTAATATTCAAATATAGTTCCATTTAACTATAAGTTATTGAATTGATCAATAATTTTCAATTTACCTCTCTGAGATAAAGAATTACCTTAATTTTCTTCTATAATTGAACATCGATCTACGAAATATATCTTACTATCTTACTCCAATGAATAATAAGAGCCATAAAATTTTCTCTTCTTTTAATTAAAAATAAAATTTCATTAGTGATATTAAATATCACAAGGAAACTTTTGTGTAGAAAGGATGGGTAATTTATCAATCGATAAATTGTGAGATAAGAAGATATTGCATTTATTAACAATGAACGTACATTTCGATCAAATTCCAAATAATATTTCGAAATTGCCTTCCCTGCTGGATATATTTGAAGAGTTTGAAGTACAACAGGATGAGTACTTGGCTGGGTTGCGTTCTGACTTTAAATTAATTGCTCAAGTCCCGCCCAATCACACGTCCTCGTCCACTTGGTGGTTATGTAATATTTCCGTTAATTGAGGAGCTAAAATTTAACCATTAATTATCTTCACCGCTTCATCTGAATGCGTCGACCCGTGCGTAATGGAAGCAGATGGATGAATTGTGCGTCACGGATAGATATGGCAACAGCGTTAGCCCGCACATTTCCTTTGGTGGGATATCAAGCTATTACGTCTTTGCGTTGTTTTTTTACGAAGGATCGACTCTTATATCCTCTCTAAAAACGAAGCAAGGAGGAGTTTTTCCGAGAAAGATTTGTAAAAATATTACGGGCAACCGCACTCTCCCAATGCCAAATCCTTCTCTTTATATTCTTCTATGAAAGTCGCACCATCTTCTTCTACACTTGCCCTTTTCATTCCAGGATCGAAACTTTATTTTAAAGATCGGCTTGGAAATATCTCTCAAAAGCTTCGAAATCTCTTCGTCTCCACTCGCTGTTCGTTCTCTTCCCTGACCGCTCCCCCTTCCGGAATTTTCCATCCTAAATTCGGCAGCGATTCTTTAGCCCGAGGGTTTGAGATATTGCGCTCTTTTTAAATTTTATTCAAAGTCATTAAGGTGCGCATCCTAATTCTTTTTAGACACCAATTCAAATCTGTATTACCACTATTCTAGTTTCCTTCTAAAGTACTTACACTTCTAAGTATTACAGTTCGTTGACTTGTTTATTGTTATAACAAGTCACTAACTCTGTATAGTATTAATTATGCGATAAGTCAACAAACGAAGACTAAAACGTGAATTTTGTGTCCCCTAGTATTCTAATCGTTATGTATATGGTATCTTTGCGCTAGTTCCTTCAATTTGCGTGATTGGAAGGATGTTTCAATGCCTAGTGTCTATTTTTGTCTTCTTCAGGGAATAAGACGAGTTGGAAATTTTTTAAGTTTATTTTATTTATTACTTATGAAATTTTAGATGATAAAATTATGCCTTCAAATACAGAAAGCTTTAGCAACATAATACATTACAACAATACGTTGCAATATAATACATTGAGTATGTCTCAAATATATAATAGGGAGTGATCCAAGAGAAGGAAATGACCACGCATATTTCTGCTGGTTTTCATCTAGAATGTTTTCATTTCATTAGAATGTTTTCTCAATAATGTAAATTGAATCCAATATGTTTCCTGTGTTAACTGTTGATGGCATTTTCAAGATCCTCTCATTATTGCCTTACCTTGGCGAAAGCCCAGCACGTATCTGAGCCATGAGATCATTAATCAATGTGAGTAGTAATTTTTATCAGAAAATATAGTTTGAAGCTCATCTGCAATATAAAGCAAGCAAGCTTTCCTCAATTGACCATATTTTTGCGCACAGTGATTTTCTTTTTTGATGAAGTGAGATGATTTCTATCGTGTTTATTATTGTATGGTTGTGATAATTGTTTGAGTTCTAGGCAGGTTCCTTTTTTGGTGACCAATTAGACGATTGAAAGGGGCTGTTGAGATGCGGTTCGAGGTAATCGAAGTGAGGTTTGGATGTGCGGTCGAGAAAGCGATCTGTTATCCGCTGAGTGCATTCTTAGGAGAAAGAGACTGAAATCGCTACTGTCGCTAACGCGCTTAAATTGGGTTTAACGCCTCTCTAACTGTAAACAGATGGGTAATTCCAAGCGACCTTCCGAATAAGACAGACGAGCGGCTTTTCAATGGGTTGTTTGCTGCGATAGGAGCAGCTTGTCCCTTTCAATTGACGGGAAACATTGAAGCAATTAGAATCGTGTTACCGACGTCTAGGCCTAGAAGACAGGATAGACTTGCCTTTTATTACTTCATCGAGCTATTTACTCATCAACGATTAGTCTTATTGTTCTTTTGAAATAGGTTTAAAAGGTTGGTGATATGCTCTCAATGTGAAACTAATCATTTAATACGGAATTAATCTAGAATCTTTTTAATCACCCATGATAAATCTATCTGTAATTCGATTAAAAAACAATCTTAAGTATTTATATATAATAATAATAATAAGAGGACAATTTTTTCACATTTTTACAAAATGTGAAAAAATTGTGATTTCATCCCATCTCAGTAATTAACATCCAAAATATTTTATAGGCTCCTAGTAATCCTCTAAAAAGGTATAAATCATCTTTTGACATTCTTTCATTTCTTTACAAATGCTTCCTTGAATGCGATAACGAATCTCGATTCATAGATATTTATTTCTGCTTTGAGTAATTTAAGGTTCCTCTTTGAGATGAAATCCGTAGAAGCTTGTTTTTTTTCGAATTCCACTTTAATTTAATCAAATCAGATTCAGATAATATTTTACAGTATTCTGCCAAGCAGCGTGATGGATCGTCTTAATGTCAAACGGTCGTATGAAATATGGGTCAAAAGTCGATAACCTTTTATGCAAGTTTGTTTCTTTGAAACACCCAAAATCGTACCCCACACTTTTTTACTTCTATAAACAAATAATCCCTTATGCGATTTTAAGGTTTTTGTAAGACTCTAAAAAGTTTCTCAATTATTAAACATTCTACGATAAAACGAAATAAAAATTGCTTTTTATATTTACATTTCCATAATCAGAACTCTCGTGAAACTGGTGATACCGATTTGAAAACTAACGAGCCGCTTTTAAACAAGGGCTCAAACATCTATTGTCTAAGAAGCGGTAAACAAATTCCTCGACCTACGCTTATCACCGAAGGAGCGAAAAGTTTTAACGACTGAAGAACAATTAACGGCGATTCGCCTCATCGTATTTTCGATGAAAAGCATCAGTAATTTCATCGAATGTCACGTTATCACCTTCGCCTTCTTCTCCTCGATTGCTCTTCGCGAATTTGATTTATCGCAGATCGTAAATGTTTCCATCCCATTTCTCCTTTCTTCGTCGAGATGTTTCCATGGAAACCAGCTTTCTCTCACCGCGTCCAATTGCTGTTTTATGTAACTCCGTCGAGGCCCTCACACAATTACTCTTTTATTCACTCCCTCTTTTGCGACGTTTTACTTGCATGCGGAATATTCGTTGGTTCCATGAAGGCCACCTCTCTCGTCTTTCATTTCCTTTTATTCAGAGATACGTGGTTTCTTTGGTTTTAGGAAAATTTTCTACCTTTTGGAACCAAAATGTGCTCTATCCAATCGCTCTTTCCTCGTATTCATTGGATGGATACTTAATCATTCTAGCGTATATATTCTCGATGGTCAAAGATGCAACGACTAGTTTATTAGCGATCGTACCGTAACATTTTCTTGTCCGACAACGTTTCACATCTTGTTTTCAACCTCGTAACCGGATTTGTATACCCTACTCTCAGCTTCATTTTGCATCCTGCAGCAGTGCATTATCTCCAGCTCTCTCCATCTTTTTCCGTCTCTGCACAGGGCGTGATGCATACACTAAGTAAACACGGAGAAAGAGTCCCTGACACAAACACGGAAAGTTCACCCATAATTCCGTAGAAGTGAGTCTCTCTCTTTGATTATAAAATCTTGCTCGTGTTTCCCATTCAGTATCTCTTGTTATTTTTCAAAAGATGTGAAAGAGATTTCGCTCTCAAATTGTAATATGATTGAAAAATTTGAATTTTTGTCTAAAATGAATTAAAATCGAAAATTTTGAAATTTTGCAGTTCATTCGATTATTTTAAATTTGTTTAGGGGTTAATTTCTGAAAAAAACTAATTTCACGAATGATAGATTTTAGTTCAATGAGAATATCATCACCACAGAAAATTATTTGTCTATTCCCAATACGTATCCAACACTTCAAAATCACTGTTCCGTCATCGGAAGTGCGAAACAAATGTACGAGTGAAAAATGATTTTCAGGAAAAGTTTAGCTCATAGAAATTAATCGTGATAAATAAGAACGATAAAAATTAGAGAGAATGACGCGGATACGATTTTTTCCGCGAAAGATGCGCGAAAGTGTTTGATCAGGAAAATAGAATAACGGAGCATGCTACAGGCTTAAAGGGTGTATGTGTGGAAATATAAAACAAGTTCATTTTGAACGCTTGAATCCTAACATAATGTAGATGGAAATCGTTTTCCCAGTTGTCGCTTAATGTCTCTTCATGTATGTTTATATTTCCATTCATCGAAATAGAAGGAAAAATAAAAGAACGGCGTTCATGTTGTCATCCAAATAGGTTTTACTTACATCGTTCAGATTAAGTAATTTAATTCTATACACTTCAAGGAATTCAGAAAAAAGAAATATCAATGTGGAATGTACTATTACGTCCAGTATTATAAGAGATTATATTATGTATTCATCTTCACTCATTTGGCTTCGTTTCCAATTTTTCCCCTCAAAATACTCGTAGTAATCCGCTAGTCATATACAAAGTTACGTGATCACAACGTCATTCATTCGAAGCCTCACAGAGTGAGGAAGTTCAACAGGTCTTTTATACACAGAATCTGTGCTCCCTCCAACCTGTGGCTTATTTCTTTTTTTCCCTTCCCTGGCTGTTCCTGCAATTTATCATTTTGCATAAATCACGTTACTTTCTTAATATGCATGGAGAATGTATTTTAACATACATGAGACATGATAGAGTGTATGTTTTGGGCCAACCTCGTTGCTCCGGATAAAAACGTTTAAAACGCAAACTGCTCCGTTGAAATTAACTGACATCGATATTTTTGAATTCGGAGTAAAACCATTTTCAACCGAAATTGTCGCTATTTATGATATTTTATACATTTTAAGGTCTTCAACGAATCTTCTGTCTCTGCACAAATATTTTCTCCGTTCTTAAACCAGAACAATTTATTCGTTAAAAGTTCAGTTATTAATTTATCAGACAGAAGTACTTGCAAGTAAAGTACTTTTGGAAGTAATTTTTTGAAAATGGTGATACTATACCCTTTATATTTCAACCTATATCTTCATAAATTTATATTCCTACTTATGATTATTTTTAAAAATACTTGTACCGTATATTGATATGATGCTAGTAGAAAGTTGATGTAAGATGAGACATCTTAATCCAGGTTTTTTATTCATTTTTATTATTTATATTTATCTATCGATATTCTCTAGAATGGTTTTTCAACAAATCCTTCCTATTTTATTATTCCCTCTTTAGATTTTTAGGGAAATCAAAGAGAATAGAGTACTTATTTCATGAATTTCGTGAATTAGTTTCATTTGCGAGTGAAATATTAGGAAAATATTACTATTGATCAAACTCCTTTGAGGTAGCATCAAACGAAAAAAATCCGCATATATTTATTAGCGATGAGAAACTAACTTTACATTTCGAAAATTTTAGATCGCTTGTATTTCAGATTTCTGTTGGAAAAAATCGGTTTATCGGTGCATTTACCGGTGAGCAGCAACAATTCCGTTAATAATACAAATCGGCGCAACATATCGAAAGTCAGCCCTGTCGAGTTAACTGAATTAACATTTTTAAATTTGAAAATTCACATCCATAGATGGTTTTATTGAATCGATTGCTTATTAGTTTAATTCAACAAATTTAAATTGTTTATCTCGAGATGTTAATTTTCAAACATCTTTACTTTCTCTCATGTTGAAAACTTTCAAACAATTCATTTTATTTTCTAAATTTAGGAATTCAAGATTATTTATAAATGTCACAATTACAGTACATTCGTATAAAGATTGTATAAGAATTTGAGATGTCATTTGAAAAAATAAGCTAACTTTTTCAGAATATCTCAGGAAATAGGTTCTTCAACACAGATTTTAAAAATAGTAATGATATACAACTTTCGAGCGAAAAGATAATAAATTGTATTCGAAGATTTCGTAGTACTGTTTAACTCATTAAAATCCTTTCTGGATAGTTTTAATTTCATAAAAGTAGGCAAAATAACGTATTCTTCCCAATAATTCTTAAAAATGCTAAGTCTTCGTATTAATGAATCTGATATCGAGGTTCTAATTCCGTCCACTTTAATGGTTCCCAGCTGTTTGACTGAAATGTTTTTCGCGGTAGTATATGAAATGAATAAAATGTCGATAGGGGAATAATTGCGGAAAACTTTGACCTTTGACACGACAGTAAAATGGACAATTTCAGAGAAGAAGAGATCCAATTAAAGATTGAATGCGGCGGAAGTCACGTTTTGGTTTACTCGTAATATTTACATTAAATAAAGATGACCTAATTTTAACTTGTTTGGAAAACAATTTAATTTTTGATGCTATCTTAACGAGACCGCTACATTAAATTTCAAGGATATTTGCCGTATAATTTAGGAAAGCGCCTTCCGCTCATTTGGACAAGGACGAGCGATCGCATTCGCTTTCAGTGTTGATTTGAAATTCTATTTTGACGGAGATTCGATTGTTTATATATGTATTTTCAGAAAAATTAAATGAAAAGCGGTTTTATAGTATATATATATATAAGATATATTCTATAAAAACACCATTAATGTTTTCGATTCGTACTAATTGGAATGATTCAAGCGAAACTAGAAATTAATTTGGATTACGTAAATTTTTATTTCATTGAGAAGATATTTCTGAGAATTGTGTCACAAAAATTACCAACTCACTATTTTGGATCCATTCCGTCTTCTTTTGAAGTTTTATTGTCTAATTTCGTCGAAATCCGCTGGAAGTAATTTTCATGAAGCCCTGAAGTAGAAAAAAAAATGAAAATGAAAGATAACTCTCGCTTATTCTCTTTAAAAGAAATCAATCCACAGATTTGGTCTAAAAAAAAGCTGGAAATCAAAAGGTGATCCCTATTAATGACCTAAATTTTTATATATATATTTTGACGCATTAATTGAAGGAAAATAAGTTTAGTTAACAGGACTTTATTCCATGATCATTATTTTATAAAATTTTCGGACTAATACAAATAAAATTTACGCTAATCTTTAAATTGTAACGTTCTTAGGTCGCAATTTCTTCCTCATTCGCAACCTCGTAATATCCAAGCAAAAGAATAGCGTTCCAGTTCTCTACATCAAACAATTTCTGAGTAAAATGTGATAACAAACTGTTTCCGAGAGCGACAGAGGCGATATTTCGTCCCTTTTGCTTGCCTCCCCTCTTTCGCGGATGCGCGCGCAACTCTTCGCGAGCATAAAACTGAGTGCTACGCACTGTTTCTGTACAGTTCTCGTCCATGGGAGAGAAAAGGAGACAGACATTGCGTACTGCACGATAATAAGGTGGAAGAAGAGATTCGGTCACTCCGAAGGAAGGACATTTAGCGGAGGCGATAGACAGAGAAAATATCAAGGTAGGTTCACTCAAACTCTACTGCCAGACTCTTATTTTTTCCTTCGTATCCGTGTTTTTTTTAGTACCAATCTCCTGAATCGTACGTATCAATGTTAGTGCTATCGATCGATTGCTGTTAGACTAATATCTTTGTATTGAGGAGTGGAATTTAAATTTCTTTTTCGTGAGGGTCTCGCCGCAAGAAGCTCTTCGCAGTCCATGGGAATCGGTCTATTCTGTCAATAGTTCCTAATATCTTTAAGCATTGTAAGTTCAACAAAATATCACCTGTTTGTCATTATGGTTGAACTTGTTGCTAAGGGAATCCCCCGATCGAAAAGCCGGCTGTAAATGTCAGAGGCCCTCGTAGATAACGGGATTCTTTCGATGTGAATTCGTGCATTCAGGAAAACAGACTTGCGTAGATGGGGCATCACAATTAGCACCGGCGATGTGCACTTTGAGGGCAGCTGCGGCGTCCAAATGCAATGGAAAATTCCGAACCCCTTTGGCTTTCTCTCGATCGTTCTCGGTCCTCGAATAGAAGCTGCGAACACGTGCACGGCGACTGTTTGTGGATCGCAAGGCGTTGCCCTCTGCCGCCCACCGCCAGGGAACCGTCCGAAAAGGCGAAAAAAGAATGTTAAAGGGACGGCAAGAGGTCACAAAAGGGATCTTGGAAATTTCCTATCTGTCCACCTGCTAGGAACTTTCCATTGCCTTTCAGATCCATTCGTAGAATGGATGCACTCCCGAGTAATGGATCGTTACCGTGATTTCTGTGATCAGGCGCCGTTGAGGGAGGGATGGAAACTAAAATCAATGCAGTTACGTTTTGAAGGGTTTGTCTAATAAAATCAGGTGCTATCCAACTGCGAAGGATTCCTTAAAATTTAACTAGCTTCGTGGTATTATGATGCGATATATACAGAGTTGAAATGAAAAAATTGTTATTTAAATAAATTTTAGAATCAAATTACTTTAAAATATTGGAGATGTTTAAGAATCAATAATTTTTCATGTCTGCCAGCATGATGTATGTCATAAAGATGTATTCGGACTTCATCGTAAATTCAAATTGAATAAAACAGCTTGAAAATCAAAGGTTTCTATTTAGACTTCATTATTTCTAGGAAAATAAGTATGATAAAATCCTCTTTGGTTTCTTTTCTCTAGTATTTGAAATAGAAAAGCGTGTATTCCTAGAGAAAATCACATTCTCTAAAATCGAAGCGAAATTTCACCCCCAGCGTAAGACGCTTTCAATGAATGAAGCGTTGGTTTGAAAACGTGACAATTTGCGAGGAAAACGAATTTTAAACTATTTGAGACCGTTTTTTCGAAGAAAGAACTTTCCGGAAAAATCCTCTCATCAATATCTAGGGACGTTTCGTGGAAGTCCATTTAAAGAAGGGATAGGTGCCAGGGCCACCCTTCGCTAAACACGGGCACTTCGCCATCCCAATGGAGGGCACGCAAGGTTCACTCTCCGTTGGCACCTCGCTAATTCACCGGAAGTGTTTAACGAAAGAAGAGTGCGGAATATCGCTCGTTCCTGCTAATTGTATTTTTCAACTTCCGCAAAATCTGTTCTTGTGCTGTTTCCTGTGGCATATGTTTCCTCATCGCATAGCGAATCTCTGCACTTGGCTCTCTTCGCAGAATATTTGAAGGGTCAAAGAGCGCGTGTTTTTCTGCTCGGGCGTCGTTGAAACAGATCCAAAACAACGGAGATAAACAGGTGGATGAAATTCAAAGAACTGTGGGGATCTATCCTAAGGTTCTATTTAAAATAAATCTTTTGAAATATATTCAGTATTAAGAATGTAAGTTCTCACGCAATATCTTACCTATTCACAAAATCGATGATTTTGTTTTCTTCAGCTGGGGTTCAAACGTCGAATACTGGAAATTCAATTCAACGCTGAGGTCTTTGGGGTATTCGAAATGTTTTTCAACTGATATAATCGCGAACAATGCTCAGATGGACACTCGCGAGCTAACAGATGCCCGATTCTGATAATTGAGGAAGCGATAGTAAAAAGGATGTTTTCAGTAGCCATTCCCAGAGGCCTTCCTAGAAGCGTGCCAAGGTCGCCGCGGTCCGCTTATCACATATGTGTCCCAAACGCAAGTGTCCACCATGATCGCGACCCCCATCGGTCATCTTCCTCCCCCGCTGTTCCCATGGAAACCGTGGCATTCGACTTCTTCCGTAAGCGGCTCTCACACAAGACGTAATACCAATGAGACTTAGTCACATAACTTGTTTATTTGTTTGGGTAAACAATGACCATGAGCACTCAATCAGTGCTCAGAAATCTTCATTTGCCGTTTGGCGATTACTCAAAATCGGCGCAGAATTCTTGCATCTTTTGAATGGAATATAGTTTGCTTTTACCTTGTTACCTCCAACGCCAGATTCCTTTCGCTCTCCGAATTTCTTCATTTACCTCTGGGATGAGAAGTCTTCGTAGCGTTGTAATCTTGAGCAGCTGTCCTTGGAGTAACTGGAAGGGAGTTTGCATACAGATGAAAACTGTTGCCATGCCAACTAGATCAAAAGATGGAAGTTTTCCCGTTTTGCAGAATCTCCAGCTGTTTTTTCGCTTGGTCCTGATACGGCGGCTTGGATATGAATTTATAGGAGGATTGATAACGACCCTAAGTCGTATTACATCTTCATAAGATTCTATACCCTTCATCTCGATTAGTTTCTCTTCTAATATTCTCTGCTCGATCAAAGTCTGCAATCATTCCACACAAAAAGAAAACGAATCTCATTTGTTAAATAAGTAAATCTCTCATATTTTTCGACTTTTTACATGAAATATCCTCCTCATAGCGAAAATCTGTTCCGCTTCCATTAATATTAGTATACTTTCGTCCTTGGATTTTAAGCCTTTTCAATGTTAAGATTATTTTTGGAACGGCGGTCCTTAATTCATGTGCTGGAAGCGAGCCACTAAAAAGATTTCCGCTAAAATTTTTCACCTCCTAGCAGCCTCTGTATTTCCGGATGAAGATGTTGGTAAATTTAACGAGTACATACCTCTTTGATCGTTTCTCTTTTAAAATGATCCGTTGCAAAGATAAAAATCCAGAAAATCTCGTAATATCTTGTTAGATAGTTGATTAGGTTCATACTAGTTATATATGTTGTTTTTGTTGCTAGGTGGGTTCCACTCTAAAATCATTCTCCGCACCCTTTCTTTCCCAATACGCTGCTCCGTTGCCAAATCTCCGGCTGCGTGGGCTTGCGTGAACGCTGTTCTTGAATCGATGCGCTCGTCGCTGGGGGTTGTCTCTTTTCAGGGTGGAAATCTGTGTTCGATTTCACTGCTATTCGTAATTTATAGGACGCTACGCTTCATATGATAGTAATTCAGTCTCGAAGGAAATATCTTCGAAAAAAATCTATGCGGAAATCGAAGTAGTCGGTCTAAAAAAAAAAGTTTAAATTTTCCTCGAATGTCGAAGGTGCTACATTTATTCTAGAAAAGCAATTGTGGTATTTCATTTTCCGAATAATGCGCTCTAAGATTTATTCATATTTTTCTATGACATCTTCTATTTTTTTCGCTATCCGCATATCTAACATTAACTGAACATAGAATCTAACTAATATTATAATTTTTTAATGAAAAGTAATGTCACTATGGTGTACATATGTTTCTCCCTGTATTGGGTTAATTTTTTTATAGAATTTTTCATCGAAGAACTTCAAATTAGCATTTACTCCTTAAAATCATTATGTACAAAATACGGCTGTTCGTTTACTTTAATTTACGTTCTATAATTAAATATATCTAAATTATGGTAGAATTTGTGAAATTATGCTTCTTCAAGAAACAGTGAAGCACTGAATAAAAATTTCTAAATTATTATTAATATGAACATAAACTTCTCCCGAACTCTTATATATTTCTCTTTCTTTTATTAATATACTTTAGGTGGAACTTGTTCATTCATCCGCAATTATCATTCTTTTTTCAGATTTGATTCTCTTACGTCAGATAATCCTCCGTAAACATGGCATTATCAGTCACCCCGAATTTCCAGACTAACAAGCAGGTGTTGGATCGTTACCTAAGCCTTCCGCAGCCTGACAACAAGGTACAGGCAATGTACGTCTGGATTGATGGAACAGGAGAAAATGTGCGAGCTAAAACTAGGACCCTAAACTTCATCCCTAAGAAAGTTGAAGGTGAGTTGTTCCTTAATTCAAGTGGCGAGCAGGTGTGTGACCGACGAAGAGCTGTTGTTTGCTCAAATGTTCGGGAAAAGTCCACCTTTTCGATGGACGACTCGTTTAAATATTTCATTAATTTTGCACTGAAAATGAATGAGGACTGTCACGTAATATCTTCACGCTTAGGGTTGGAAAAGATTAATACTTAAGAAGGATCTGAGGGTATACTTTTAGGGCGTCGCATTATGAAGCATAGAGGGCTTCTCGTGGGTCCTTTTGGAATTTGGCTTTCATTATCCACCCTTTCTTATTTAGAAGCTGCTTGAGTATTGAAAGTTGACAGTATTGATATAAAATTTTATTCGAGCTCTTACTATTAACTGTATTCATTTTATACTTTATATTATTATTTATAAATACTATGCGTATCTTCAGAGCTTAGCTGTGAGAGATGCTCATATTTGTCCAACCATGCTGATTGATGGGTCGAATAATAACAATATTATCAATATTACATAATAAATTAAATATCCACATTCGATCAAGCTCCTGAGTTATACATTTAAAAACAAAAAAAAATATTTAATTTGATATAATTTCTTCTCCCGTGTAAAGGGTTCTTCATCATAATTCTAGTTTATTTTGTTGCTGTTTTGTTTGTTTTGTTTTATTAAGTCTTACTGATTCACTTCCTAAATTATAAATAAATTAAGCCTAAATTTGAACCTCGTAAGTTAATTTCTATATTACATTTTGATGTTAGGTTAGATGCCCGTTCGGGCATAACCTCACGAAGAAAAGGTCTACCTATTTATCTAAGTATTCATTTCAGGTTGCTTGAAATTGGAATAAAATGAAAGTAAGATTTTAAGTTTGCAAGATCTCTATGAAAGTAGCGTAGTCAGTCATATTTGCTACGCAGATAGAATACGAAGAAATTGTGAGATAACGTATTGCTGAAGTAGATATCAGTGGGATTCTTATACGTCACCCCTATATTTACCTCGTTCACAACTCTCTTGATTTTTCTTTTATTAGCTTTTGAAATCGACGGATGATTCGAAGGCAGGTAACTTAATGCCAAATTCAACAGCGAGCTTCAGTTTTTTCCTGTCTTAGCGTGAGACTCTATCTTAAATTTCTCCAAATGGAGTTTCCGATGCATAGAGGTCAAAGTTGCTCGCGTGACCTGCTATCTCCCCTGACGTACGATCATCGATTGATGTCCTGGAGGTTCCCTGCAACATCTCCCGACATTTCTCAATACCTTCGAATGCGCAGATTTACAAGTAGCAACCTTCAGGAAGAGGTTCAACGCGGAAAACTATTATTCGAATGTCGCCCTTGAGGTCCTTTTTACACCGCTCCCGTTTTTGTCGGAATTAGGTCACGCCCTGCTTAGGACAGGGTTGCGCGGAGGACCTATTTACAACTGCGCTGACCCACTTTCGCCTATCCTTCGCTACTTTGTCATTCAGACCTCGAGATCAATCGAATCGAAAGATTGTTTCCGTATTAGGCGGAAAATGAACTAAACTTGATCCCAACTGTATTTGCGAGTCTCGATTCTCGCATAATAATATCCAGAATCTGAGAAGAACTTACTATTTCCATCATTATAATTAGTATATTTGGATTATTAATGGTTAATCTTAATCGCGAATTATTAACCCATCGATGACGGCGTAAACGTTGGCTTCTCTCAAATTCTTTGTATACCACTCTTTTTGTCACCTATGTTTTTTGACAAGAAATGAAGTTGAAAAATTAAGGGGTTGCAAATTTAAATCTTCTCGGATATCTTTATTATGATTCCGTATTTTCAGGAACATTAATTATTATTATTATATTAAGTATTAATCGACTTGAAGCCGCGATTCTGTAATGTGAACTCCCAATTTAATTTCGAGAGCTTCCAAAAATATTATATCAACTATAATTAATATTCTCTTTTTAGAACTACCAATTTGGAATTACGATGGCAGCTCTACATATCAAGCTGAAGGAAGTAACTCTGACATCTACTTGCACCCAGTCGCCATGTACAGAGATCCCTTTCAGCTTGGAAACAACAAACTCGTTCTTTGTGAAACGTACAAATATAATAAGAAACCCACAGGTAATACTCTTCGTCACCAATATGACTATTAAATAAATGATCTCTTTAATCGCCATATCTTTATATTCATCGTATTCTTAATCGTTTGCTTTCTGAATTTCCAGATACTAACCACAGGAAAACATGCTTTGAAGTGATGCAAAGGGCAGCCGATCAGCACCCATGGTTTGGCTTGGAACAAGAATACACTCTGTTAGATCAAGACCTGCATCCTTTTGGATGGCCCAAGAATGGTTTCCCAGGACCACAGGTTTGTTACTTCTTCAGTTCTCTTTCTTAATATTTGAATGAATATTTGTAATTTGAAATATTTATGAAGAAGTTGTTAAATAACTACACATTTCCACTTCTGAGATTTATAATTTCATCTATAATTTTAATGTTATTCGAAGGATGAGAGTGCAATTTTTTAAATGCAAATCTTTTCTTTACTGTAGAATTTTCAAAAACTAAAATAACCGGCTCTTTTGTTCACTATTATTTACCTCTTAAATAGCGACTTAAAACAACTTTATTTTTAGTTTTAATTCACGAGTAATTAACTTGGTTTTAACAATGAATACAATTTTTTAGGGACCATACTACTGCGGAGTTGGAGCGAACAAAGTTTATGGCAGAGACATAGTGGAGGCACACTACAGAGCCTGTCTGTACGCCGGTATTGAAATATGCGGCAGCAACGCGGAAGTTATGCCTGCTCAGGTCAGTTTCCAAAAGCACAAATCCTATTTCTTTCCCATCTTCACAGGACACTGAAAATACTCTAGTCATTTCCTAGTTTGGAGTTTTATTTTGTAATTTTTATCAATTTTTCATTTAAAGTCTAAAAGTAACTGTTTCATTTTGTTTTTCATGATTTCTACTTCCATTTTACAGTGGGAATTCCAAGTCGGCCCTAGTGAAGGAATAACAATGGGAGATGACTTATGGATGGCACGATTCCTCCTTCACAGAGTAGCAGAAGACTTCGGTGTCGTAGTTACCTTCGATCCTAAGCCAATGAAGGGCGACTGGAATGGAGCTGGAGCTCATACCAATTTTTCAACGAAGGCTATGCGAGAGGACGAAGGAATTCTGTGAGTTTATCCTCTAAAATGTTGTTCATTCAGTTGCTATTTGGCGGAATATTTTATGAATGACGGAATTTAATATTTCAGTGAAATCGAGAAGGCTATAGACAAGCTCTCTAAACAACACATTCGCCACATTAAGGCCTACGATCCACACGAAGGAAAGGACAACGAGCGTAGACTCACTGGCAGACATGAAACTTCATCTATTCACGATTTCTCTGCTGGTAAGCCTTCCTTAGAATTATTACACTTTGCTATTTTTATGATTGTACACAATGGGAGCGAAGTATTTGATTTGATCGTGGGTAGTGTTCCACAACATTTTGGAGACATACGTCAATGATTATCTGTTGGGAATTCATAAATTCTTTCGCTTTCCAGGTGTCGCAAACCGAGGCTGCAGCATTCGCATACCTCGAACAGTCGCTGAAGAGAGGAAGGGCTATCTCGAGGACCGAAGGCCATCATCAAACTGTGATCCTTACCAAGTGTCTGAAGTCCTAGTTAGAACCATTTGTCTGGATGAATAGTCACTGAAATAGGTGGGAGACGAGTGAAAGTCAGGAGTGGAAGGCTTTCAAATGCCAAAAAAGACATTCCCTACAATGGTTTAAAGTGCAAATATATGTATATTGAAGATTTAATATTTCCGACAACCCCGATCCCATAACTTCCTATTTTAGATTTTAGAACGTGATGTCAGTATTTGTTACGAAGATTTGTAGAAAAATATATGTTTCTAAATTAATTTTCTTTCAATCAATGTAAATACAATTTTCTATTTTTAATCATCTGAATATCGTGTTATTTATCTTGATTTCTGTCCTTCCTTCATTCCATCAAATTTATACGAACAGTTCAATTTTCACACAATCGAAGATGCAATGAAAATTTCTTTAATAATTCAAACTTTTTGGCACTTACTTTACTATGAGTTTTAAGAATAAAATGACTATTTAATTTTTAAATGGTTAGGAAGAATTACTCGGACATCGGAATTTTGATCTCTCTCATTAATTAATTAATGAAATAGAGTATGCGTGTAGTTATTTCTTATCCCCATTGCATTTCATAATCTAATTAGTTTCAATCGCGCATGTGCGCATTAAAAAGGCAAAAGAATCTCCAAATCTTATTACTACAGCTAAATTTTGCTAATAAAATTGCTCGAAAAGGAGTCACTTTGACGTAATGGACATATATTTTAGTGCAAAGTTTCGCCCTAGAAGTTATTTACTCGTCCATTATTTTTATTAAAACATTTTTAAATGAATTTTTCCTAATATTCTTATCTCAAGAAAGTTTTACAAGTTGTTCACTTTCTTTCGGTGTTAGAAATTTGAATGCTGGGAAAATGTGTCGACTTTTAAGTCGAGAAGGGAAAAAACATTTTCTTCCTATGCTTTCTGACCTTTGACGAGAAATGAAACTCTAAACTACGAGAAATACTATGAAAAGTGATATATTTGGCATTTATGACGTCATAATGGTCTGTTTATTTTGAGGGAGCATTTCCTGAGACGAGGTTTTCCTATCCGATACTAAACATCGATTGTCAAGGTAGCTTCTCACAAAGGCGATTGATTCTTCTTCCAGGTTTATTTCTTTTAACTACATGACATGCGAAACCAAGATGTTGACTCATTTTCTGAGATCGGAGTAGTTCAGCTTCACGCTATCTCGGCTCAGCTAACTATGAAACTGTTTTCAGAGAAAGGACGCCAAACATTTAAAGTTGATAACAGTAATGCGAATTCCCACATAACATACCTATGTACACGGAAAGTGGTGAATATGGGTTCGAGTCCGAGTCATTTTTACTAATTTTTATTCCTTCCTAATTTTCGTCATCTAGACGCATATACGTGCATACAAGTCGCACCACCTCGATGCATTCAGTTATTTTATCTACCCCTTAATCCGTGTTTCATGCTTTGTTCCTCCGAACTCGGTGACAAGCATTAGCTTTTCGAACGTTGGTATTTCCATTATTTGTCTTTAAAAATTTGATACGTGGGTTGGCAGAGTACCACGATGAAATTTTAAAGTAGATAATGGATTATATACTTAAGTAGATAATGGACGTATACGTTGGCGCACTGGGAGTAGGTAACAAACGTCCAGACGTAATTTTAAAATCAAGTTTAAAAAATTGACTCTCCATAGCAGAAAATAGGGTAATTTAAAATTTTATTTATTAAAAACTAGAAAAGAAAAATCAGAAATGAAAATCAAAAATTGAGATTCCGTTCTCCGCCCAAAAAGCCAAATCGAAAACAAGTCCTTTCAACTATCTTTTGGAAATTCCTCCCTAAACCCTCATTTTTTAGCGTGGTCTCCCTAGCATGGAGCTTTTTAATTTAAGTAAATAGTTAATAATGTTTGTGTTTTTGAGGATATGTCATAATCGTTGATCACTCAGATATTATAAAATTATATTATTTCCGCTCACAGTTTTTGAAGCAATTAATATTTAAGAGAATGTGTTTGTATTCATGCCCATAGAGCCGTATTTATGTTATGCTTCTATGTTCCAATAGATATCTTACCTTTTAATCTCATAATAATTTTTATTTCTATTGAACCTTGCTTAACACCATTTAATTAATTGGTTTTATTTCAAAAGGTACAGAGGAGTAATTATAGTACAATCAGTTCCTTCCCTTCAAAATCCCAACAGGAAAGGATAAGTTAGTAGCTCTAACTCCTTCAGCAACAGCAAAATTAAATTATTCATTATTCTACCAGTGAGAAATTATTTTGATCGACACAGAAGCATTATTTCTTTTGGGATATCTTCTTTGTTCCAAGTAGCTTTGAATTAACCTTATTACTAATATAAATACTCATATTTAAGTGAAAAATTCTTGTCGTGGAGAAAATGTGTATTTTACAGAACGAAAAAGTAAATCCCAAGTTCTTTTTTGATAATAGCCTAAACTTTTTTGATGTTGAAAATTTCATTCTAAAATTAAGCTTTATATTAATTATATAATTTAAACATTATACACATTTATTATACTTTTATTTAAACTTACTTTATGAGTTATTACCGTATTTGACGGTATATAAGACGCACTTTTTTTCCTGAATTAGTTCTAAACAAATTTACTCGCGTCCCATATGTGAAGGTATTGGTATCGGTGCTTATAAAACTATTTGTTTAAAAAAATTCCCTCTAAAAATGACACAATTAGACTAAAAAACAAGAAATTAAGCCACACCGTTCAGTATTAAGGAGTGCTAAATTACGCTAAAGTGTATGGAAACAGAGAAATAGCAATTAATTACGTTATTGTGATACCGCGCTGTCGCACGGATTATTAAAACTTTTTTTCTTTGTGTGTGGCCTACTAAATGAGGGCGCGTCTTATATGCCAGCGCGTCTTATATGCTTTATTATTATATTGTTTCAAATATTTGAAAAATTATCTACACTTTATTTTATCGATATTGGAGTTATTTATTTCATAGATAATATGAAAATTGAAAAATCGAGTATTTAGTTATAATATATGTGAATAGTGATCAAGCAACATGAAATATAGTAGGTGAAGATTTTCGGCGCATTATATACATAAGAATGCGGCCTATCGAATGAGTGGCGTTTTTCCTCTTCAGGTCCATGCCCACAACAAGTTAAGCTAGCCAGAAAAAAATGAAGTCAAATAATTTAGTTCAAATTCAGGAGCAAGCCTGAGATAGTTCCGCGTTCTCGACAAAGAAAAGATTGATATTATAAATAAGTCGTAGAACCATTTGCAAAATGGGAATAGAGGTTACGAAGTTGGCTTATCGCCAAACTATCTTTCTGAAATAAACTCTGCTACGAATTTGCTTTTTAAGTTTAGCGGTTTCATCTATCTCCACGTGACTAACAAGTTTGCCGATGATAATTTTATAGAATTAAACGTAACTCTTATTTGGTTACTGGAGTTTATATTTATCTCTGACAGAAATTTTGATGGTGGGATGGTGAAATGCTGGAATAGGCATGCTACTCAATTCATCCTCTTCGAGATAACAGAGATGATACATACATAAATAGCACGATGCGTCTCTTAAGAAATGTGTTTAGCATATTAAACGTTACATTTCACGATAAAATTATTAGGTAGAAGGAAGATTTTAAAATATTTAACTAAATTTTATTAAATATTATACTGACTTAATTTCAGATAAATATAATCATATATTTTGGATGTGTAGTTTTATAATTGTTAAAATTTTGATGCTACGTTCAAGAAAAACCACTTAAAAGGCATTACGAAAATCAGAGGCACAGAGATGACCAGTTTAATTAAAATAACAGTAAATGACAGTTAAGTCAAATTTAAATGGTCTTAACTGTTTAACTAACTTAACCAAAAATCCTACTCCCTCCTTATAATTAAAAGACATTTAAAAAGAATCGACAGCTAAGAAAAACTTTCTTACATACGATTAAAACAAAAGTCAGTTAACCCATGCACAAAACAAATAAAAAATAAAATTCTACGAGTGCAAAAGTGCCATTACCAAACCTGTCACAGGTTATCGCTTCGGAGCATTATTTAAGAATTAATCATGAACATACTATTTATGTTCAATTCTATGTAAGTAAATTCAATGTTTCAATAATTTGCGTACAGTATATTTTTTGACGTAGGAGCGGAAAAGACAATCCTTTTAAACTAATTTATTATTCATTCAATTATAGAAAGAAGATAACAATATTAAAGTGATAGAAATTTTACCGAAGTGACGTTCATAACGGTAGTTCTACCACTGCACCGACCAGAAATAGTTAACCAATTGATGCTCTTACCGTTGAACGGTAAAAGTGAAATTTTCGGTGTAAGAATTTTTGGGGTGACCGTTGATTTGCGCGCCGAAGTGGGTATATAAAAAGAAAGATGTTTATGGTTAATCAACACTCAAGTTGGTTGAGCATATAACAAAGAAGAGTGGCAGAATGGCAGTCAAGAGTGTGATCCTACTTCTGGCGGCAGCGGCGGTGATCTCGATGGCTGAAGCTGACGACAGCCGAAGTGTCAACGAAGAACGCTGTGAGTCACTACTACTAAATATCCCAATTATTATTACATAATTTTAGGAATTAACCAAAGGAAATAATATTTCTCAAAGGAAGTGATAGATGAATTCATTCATGATAATATCAGCATTTTCAGGCTAATTTAATGGATTATAGAGAAAAATCATAGTATAATAGTAGTTTAACATTGTAAATTAGCTTTGATATTTTAAAATTTCAATTGATTTAAATACTACTTGCCCATATATCCCTCTAATTTTTCCTTTGATCGTTCTAACATTTCTCTTCCAAACACTTACTTTGCCTTACATAACCATTTCATCAGATAGAGCTCTCATCTTCATCTCTCATTCATCATAGATCCAAGGTTTCTTCTTTTGGACTTAAGTCTAAGTCTATTGGCTTTCATTTATATAATAAACCTCATTCCCAATGCTTAAACTCTATGAAATTCTTAAAGTTTGGATGTAGTGTAAAACAATTCCTCTTTAAGAAGATTTATTATTACACAAATGATTCTTTCAAATAATAATATTCAATATTGTAACATTTGCTATACATTTAAATTTCTTAGGCAGTATAAATTTATTTTTATTAAAATTATAAGTAGATTATTTATTCCATACCATTGGCAAATAAATGTTCATTAAAGACTGGGACATAATGCCATAATTAGACATAGCTTTAAATATGATTTCTTTAGGTCCGAAGCAAGGGCTTTGCCCTTATGTGAGACGACTGTTCCCCGAAGTGATTCATTCACATCCATCTCATGTATTGCTGAACCTCCATGCTTCACAACCCGTTGCATATCATCAGCCTGCTGTGTTTTTTTATCCTCACCATGTCCATAAACGCAATGCACCACATGTTCAGGCCTCTGTATGTGGTAACCTATGCACTAATGACCACGAATGTCCTGGAACCAAGAAATGCTGTGCAACGGAATGTGGATTCTCTTGCTTTGACCCCATCCATATCTCTCACTAGGTCAGGTAATGTCACCTCAATTATTTTAGTAAATTGATTAATGTATGTTACTGCAAGAAACCAAAATGTTAAACTATATGTCTACTATGGTTGAAGTCGATTAAGCCACCATAGTCATGTTGAATAAGTTTTTGGTACAATTTTAATCATCACATCAGCTCATAATAATAATAAGATTTTTTACAGATTTTGAATTACCAATGGAAATAATGTGTTGACCATTAGAATCTAGTGGTCAAGGATTTTAAGATCTTAGTTAATCTGTTAGATTCACATATTTTACCACTGACACTGTGAGTAACAGAATTCATAGGTCATATATTTATCACGTTTATTGTCAATTGAAAGTAATACCCCATCAGTAAGGCTTCAACTAACTTCTTTCATATTTTAAGATATACATGGCTTCTCCTCTCTCTGAAATTTACCATTATGGACAAATAATACTTCTTATATTTTTTATAATTTCAAACCTGGCTCATAACTTCATTTCCTTTTTTCTTGTTCCCATTCTTATTCTTCAAAATTATATTATTCATTAAGATATGTTTACTGTTTCAAATCTTTCTAAAAAGTCTCCTAGGAAACCACAACCGTTTAAGAACTTTTATGGAGGAAAACAAAACGTTCATTTTTCCCTTTTTAAATGGTGAAATTCCCAATGAATTTATTTTTCAGTCCTTTCAGGTTCAGTCCAATCAGGTTTTCATGGTTTCTGAGGGATGATTTCCTTCAGCAAAATCATCATTTATTCTAAAATTATTTAAAGAGCATGATTACTATTGTAATCATAATCAAACAATACAAGTGCCTTATTCTTCTATTTACTTTTCATAACTTCTGGATGGATTGAGATATAATAATTGAATCATTGAAACTCAAAATATTATTCCATACATATTTGTAGATAATTAATGACTTTGTTAGATAAGTAATTTTTTTTCTCTCTGCTTAACCCTCTCAAGGCTTTTACAAACGGATCCAATAAATGCTCCAGAAAGTAAAATACACTAAAGATTCTTTATCATTAATCTATTATAATATACCGTATTTTTCGGACTGTAAGACACACTTTTTCTTTACCCAAAAAAGTGGGGAGAAAAGTGCCTGCGTCTTATGGTCTAATTATTAATCAATAAAGCAGTAAGTGTTCTAATAAATGAATATTATTTTTACAAAAAACATGACTGAAATGTTCTCTTCTCTTTCAGGAAGAAGGAGCAAGAATTTAAAAAATCAATTAGTTCATTCAAGATTCAAGTGAATATTGAAAATGATGAAGTAAATCCCATAATTTATTATTTTATTTATTGAAATTAATAAACATATTAATAATCCTTGATTTGTGTTATTATAAGAGTGAGAATTTTTTCAGTAAGAAAATTAATTATTTCATAAAAATTCCAGTCCATGAAACCTATCAAATATTCCTGAGGGAATTCCTTAACATTATCATTTATTATAGGTGATAATATTAGGATAGATATTAATATAAAGGTGGAGAATGATAAAAATTAGAGCATTACAAGGTAATCTCTAATCTCTTTCAAGAAGAGAGATAAGTTGACATCTTCTATTGCCGAAAAGGAAACTAAGGACTTATACAGTAAAGATCCTTGGAAAATAATACTGTGGGTTAAAGCCAGGAAAAGGAAAAATTAAACAATTTCCTATCATGAGATGTATAATAGAGAAATTTTATTAATACTCTCTTGATCTTTATATACTGTTCTCATATATCTAATGAACTTTCAATAGAATTAAAATGTATATATAAAGCTTTCAGTGTCCAGTGATGGACTCAGAGAATCATGAAATCTCCTTTTTTTAGTGTACATATATAATGCATGGGTCTTGATAGAAGGCTTTTATTGGGGACAAATTAAATAAATTCTTGATATCTCAATCAGGATGAGACAATGATCTCAAAAACACACAAGAATTAGATGGGATCATACTTTTTCCACAATTTTATTTTTATTTTAACACGACCGGTTTCAGTGAGTGATCGCCATCATCAGGTATGTGTACAGGTCACAGAAGCTATTATATTAGGCCCGTTCTGGTTACCATGTTTCAACAATTAAGCTCATATTCATAATGTTGCTGGTGCTCCTTTGTTCTGTTTACAAAATTTCTTGTTTGGCCAATATAAACCCAACTTCACGAACACCCCACCCCTCCTTAGGCCTCCCCCACCCTAGATCCTCCATGTATATAATTATATGAATTCTTCTTAGATGAATAACTTAATTCATCTAAAACAAAAATGTGTATACATTGTAAGCGATCAAAAGAGAGAGCCAAATAATGCTAATTAGAGACAAAATATTTAGAATATATAGAAAAAAAATGTGTATCATGTCTTATATAGTTTAAGGAGCTTTACGTAAGTCACAATAGAATAATTCTCATATATATTATATTCTACCCTTATATATTCTTCATGCATACATAAGGATATACAATGCCTTGTAAGTAATATTGCATGTATTATTATGGAATGTGATTTTAACTGTCACTTTGAGTCAGTTAAACTAATAGGCCTACAAATAGATGATAGACTTAATTGAGATAAACACATTTAACTGCTTGGTGACAAGCTCTCCATCTCTCTCTCCTTTCCCCATGAGCACCTTAGAAGTGCTTATTTTGCCTTATTTCACAGCCATCTCAGCTATAGCCTTCTTCTCTGGGGGAATTCAACCAATGAAAGGCAGATATTCCTATAGCAGAAAAAAACAATTAGAGTACTGTCCAGCTTAAAACCTAGGGAATCATGTAGCCCAATTACAAGTTTGTAAAGCTTAAAAATAATGGTAATCTTCAGCCAATATGTCTATTACTGTCTTGTATATGTTAAGGATAATGTAAATATTTTTAATCTCAATTCTAATGTACACCCTTTCAAAATTAGAAGTAAATATATACTTGATAAACTAAACCATTGGTAATCAGAATCCTAGAGCCATTTTAATGTTAAAGAGCATGAAGTCTACAATTCCCTCCCACAAAATATACATTACTTGGGTATAATTAAATTCAGAGTTTTTATGTAAAATTTTCTTACATATAATTCATTGTATTCAATAGATGCATTTCATAATTGTAACTTTATGATTGTAATTATTGAAAGTATATTTTCCTCCTATGTTTCACATTTGAGATTCTTGAGATTATTTATTTGGACGTCTTTTACCATACCATGTATAGATTAATTTGAGACAAATAAAGATTCTTATTATTATCTTTTTTCCATAGTGTCCATCTCTCTGCTCCAAGACATTACTCTATATAAGGCGTTTCATCAGTTTCCTCCCAGGGTTTTCATTCACTTTACTGGTAAATCTTCTTTTTTTTGAATACTGCTTTGAACTTGGCTATCCTTGATCTAACTTCTGTTCTGCAGTTCTTATCCCTTGTGAGTTTACTTCCAGAAAAATTTTCAACATTTTCAATCAGTTTTCTTTTTATCTTGATATTTAACTTATTTGGAATTGCTTAGCCTTATCAACTTGATCTTTATTTATTACCATGAAGTATTCCTTTGTATGTATAGTAATTCTGTTGACTGTCCCCTGAAGTTCCCTTTCTGAGTTGGCTGAAATTAGCTGATTGTCAGCATATTTTACAAAATTTATGAAGCATCCTCCATCCTTGGAGCTCTCTAATCCCGTAAGCGATTTGCGTAATATTTTTTCCAGAATTATTATATGTATTATAGAATAATAATGTTTTTAATTTTATGAATTATGTATTTTCTAGCTTCTATTAAAGTTCTTGGATTGATTACTTGAAAGGAATGCATTTGAAGTCTTCTACACATGAGGTCATATAATTTTCAGGGTAAGATTTCACTGATTGAATAAATTTTCCATTTTTTCAACATTGACAAATCTAATCAATGTAAGAAGACACTCTTGATCAGATTTTGATGAAGCAAATACAGATCACTTAGGAAAAGTTTGACTCTCAAAATTGATTTTTCAAGAATTGTTAGATAAATAAGAATTGAAAAGGAATGTTTTTACTATTTTACAATCTAACTTAGTTATAATAAATGACATGGAAAACCATTTGCATTGATACTGGTGGTAATACAGTAATTATATCAACTAACATCATAGTTTATTCATCTGCAGGAAATGTCAGGTTTTGGTTTCAGTATTAAAATAATTCAATAAAGATACAGTTCCCTTAGTTATTAATTTTTAATTAATATAAGTTATTTACAATTAGTACAAAATTTATTGATAAGAGCATTAATACCACTTGTAAAATTATATTTAATGTAATGACAAAAAGGTGCGAGGTATTTTAAATTTTAAGATTTCAATGCTGCTTTAACTTGCATGTGCTGAAACTGCTGCTGAAGTTTATTTAACGTTTCCCTATGCGCATCTTGCTTTTTATCTAAATCTTGCAATAGGTCCTCTTGCCTTTTCCTGATGCAAAAAAATCAAAAAACAAGTCAAAAGCCTGAAGCCTGAGAGTACGAAATAAAATCCTGTTTCACACAATTTAACAATGTAATGTAACATACAGTTCACCCTTGATGAATTCCATACGTTTAAGAACCGTCTGCTTCGCTTCTTCTAAACTTTGTTTCAACAGAACCGGGCCAATCAACTTGAACACCTCTCGTCCAGGTTTCAACATATCAAGTTCCTGCGGAATTGTTAAGAATGTCTATGTAGAAGTGAATAAAATCAATGATAGATACCACATGGCAATTAAATTGGTTAACTTGTAAACTACTACTTTGTTTTCGAAACAAAAAGAATGGTTGAAAGTTTGTGAAAATAAACAAGGAGTACAACAAGGAAAATAGTGATAGTCAACAGAGTATAGGATTATATATAAGAATGTTACTTTGAGTTACAATAATCTATAATTCTGCCACTTTGAATTTATACTAAATCGATTGGAATGACGATTGGTATCATATACAACTAAAAATGCCGGCAATAGCGCAAAACAATCATTAAGATATCGATAATGATTTACGAGATCAGAACCTACATCTTTGACGAAAGTGTTTTCACTTAACTGCCCATCCAACTGTTGACGGATAGAAACGGCTCTTTGGTATTCTGGAAAAAACATGCGTTTTTGAACATCAGTTTCATGGTGTGTTTTTAGCTATAAATTTTTTTACGATAGAAAGATATTCTGTACGAACCTTTCTGTATCTGTTTATATTTATCTAATTCCATCTGCATTTTCCTTTGCACTTCCTCAGCCATTGTAATGAAACTTTTATGAGATTCCCTAATATAGTCAAATATGGTATAACTTACAAAGATACGAAGTTCGAGTAAGCGCACGAGACCCCAGCAAAATAAAAATAGGAGAAGAACGAAAGGAAAAGAAGCGGCTTGTCATTTAATTTTGAGTTGTCAGGATAAAGTTATTCCTAATAATAAAATATGTTCCATCTTTGTGGAAGAGGATTTCTATTAAATATAACTCGACTCCGTACCGAGAAATATTTTTTTGCATTGAAGGTGAGTAAATGACATTTTGTATATGACTATTGCGAACATAAATCTGAAATATCGGCAATTTCATTTTAAGGTGAATATTCCTGCTCAAAAATTCCATGTTTCGGCAATGAAAGCTTGCCAGAAGACTGTAGGAGATATTAAAGTATCACAATCTAAAAGTTTTCATGAAAAACAGAAACATATTGGACCGATGGGGTGGTTTCTTTTGGTATGTAGAGGGAACGTGTATGAGTAATTGTTTTAGATGTTTGGATTGGTCGCTAGAATTTTAACGGTGAATTACTTATTACTCAGATGATTAAACTATAAATCCTAATAATTCTTAAATCATTTTGCATCGTTAGTTAATTCCATTGTCTACTTTCTTGCTTGGATCGTGGCAAGTCAAACGAAGGAGGTGGAAGTTAGAGCTTATACAGGAATTAAAAAATAAGACTACATCAGAACCCATTGATTTACCCGAAGAGTGAGTTTTAATGCAGAATAAGAAGTGTAAATTTATCCGTTATAAGTCCGTAAATACCGTATTTTCTGGTTTCTAGTTTGTCAGAAGTTGAAAAATTGGAGTACTACCCCGTGAAAGTGAGAGGAACCTTCTTGCATAGTAATGAGCTTTATATGGGCCCAAGGTCTGCTGTAGAAGAAAATATTCCATCTCTACCTCCAGGTGCATCAGCTGTTTTCTCTGGATCAAGAGGCCAATCTGGCTCATTAGTCATCACCCCATTTAAATTAAGTGACAGAGAGTAAGTATGACTTCATATTTTGTTATGTTAACCCTTAAATTTGTATGTTATGGTGATTTTTATTTCTGTTTTTATAGTATTACTTGTAGAGCATATAATCAAACATGAACCTATGAATCGTAAGTAATGTTCTAATGATTTTTTATAATTTTAAAATCTTATATTGAAGATACAGTTAGGCATATGTGGACTCTATATAGTTATTCTCTTTTTGCCATATTGATGTATAATTCCCTGTAATTTTAAGATCTTTCTGTTTAACCAAAACAATGTATTTACAGCAAAGAAATTAACCTCAAACTGTTCCTTTTGAATGTATAGTTTAACTATATTGGTCAATCGAGGCTGGGTTCCGAATAAAAATAAGTCTCCAGCAACCCGGATAGATGGCCAGATTGAAGGAGAGGTCGAAATAGTTGGTATTATTCGTGCTCATGAAGAGAGAGGACCATTTGTGCCTCAAAATAATCCTAGATCTAACTCCTGGTTCTATAGGTATGTAAAATAGTGGTGAAAATATTGAGATTTTTAGCAATTATTGGATAAACCTAAGAATAACAAAAAATTTTCAAATAGCATTTCTTATTTCTAAATTTTCTTGTTTTACTAAAAATGAGCATGTAATTAATATTTACCTGTGGCTTTATTGTGGTATTTATTTAATTTATGAGAGTAATATTAACATTTTATTGTCCACATGTCATTGTTAAGTCTGTTAGAATCAGTGCTAAAAATATCATTTTCCTTAAGATAATTGTTAAATATTTCAAAGTTAAATCTTTATGTAACTTTTTTGTTATCTTTCATAAAACACTTTTATTTATAAATTTATAATTTTATAGAAGTGCATTTTTAAAGATACCTCTTAGTTGAAACAAATATGAAAATACTGATTGGATACTTAATCCCTTAACTGTTTGATAGGAAGGTTTAGTCTTAAGTAAAAGCATATCAATCAGAAGGAAAAAGGGTTAAATAGGAACTAATGTAGAAGATGTATTTAAATTAATTTATTTTGAGGAAAAGGAACAAGGCATTTATATCTTGTTTTGTTTTTAGTTAGAGGACTAAAATGAATATAAGAGTCTCTAAAGTCAATTTCTATTATCATTTTTTCATAATCACAAATTTATTACCAATATAAAAGAAGAAAATACATTTAAAAAGTTTGATCTTCTTGAGTATCCCTCCTTTATAGATTTCCAGCAAATAATTTTTTTAAGATTATGGCTTTATAAATTTTAAAAATGATATTCTTTATTTATTCATATTGTTGCATCTCATGCAACCTCTCTTAACTTAAAATTTGAGACTCAACTGCAATAAAGAATGATGGCAGAAGCCATGAGAAATTTTTTAGAAGTATTGTTTTGATAAAAACTAAATGAATCAAATTTTGATGTAAATTTATAAGTATGGTATGTATATTTATATTTTGTAGGATAATTTTAATGTAAAAATTTTACAAGGATCTCTGGTCATTTTTTCTCTGTAAGAATAAAAACTAGCTATAAAAATGGTTTTTACTTTCGATGATTATTTTCTTAAACATACGAATTGAATATCACCTATATAATATGTTGTTTAATTATCTCCCAGTTTTTGCTAATTGGTCAGTATATTATAGTAATAATAGTGACCTTAAAATATTAATTGGATTTGTGTTTTATGATAAGAGAGAATTTTAACTAAAATTTTACTATTTCCACTGTGAAATTTTATGAATATCTGTGAAATCTAACCTTTTTCCAATTTAAGGGACGTGAAGACTATGTCTCAAGTCACTGGGGCAGATCCCATTTTTATTGATGCTACAGCTGAGAGTTCAGTCCCTGGAGGTCCCTTAGGAGGACAAACTCGTGTCAGTCTTCGAAATGAACATCTTTCATATATCTTTACCTGGTTAGTAATTCTTTAATTTTTAAATATAGATCATATTAAATTATTGGTGCCTGATTCTCATTGAAACCTTATACGTCCTTAGGTACACACTAAGCGGAATCACTGCATTTCTTTGGCATCGCCTCTACATAGCAAGAAAACCACTTAGATAAATATTTGTCCATTCAAATTTAGTCACTATTTAATTAAAAAAGTGACTTAATCTGGCTTTAAATTTACACTATGATTAGAAATGTTTAACTTAAAAAACTGCACATAGTGTAACAATATTTAACATCTAAAAGTTATTGGTCTTATTGGAGACTATGTAAAGAAACTAATTGAATTACGTTTAGTAATGTTTTTAGATTGGAATCTATTATGCTAATATGCTAATAAATAATAAATGAAATATTATGGATTTTAAGACTAGGTAGTTTATTTTAATTGACATTTGAATTAATGTTTACTTTCGGTCTGTATCATACAAATTATGAATACAAACTGATTGGCATTTCTCTAAAATTATTCCACCTGAAGTAGAAAACTAATTACATTTAACTACCAATTTCTTTGTTTTTACTTTTAAATTAAATGAAATACTCTTGAAAAAAGTTATCCCATTTTAATTTTGAAGCCCAGTATTAAAATAACAAATTATGATGGTTTTTTTTATCTTTCATTGATATTTGAGTTTTTTTGACATTGGTATGTTTCAGTGATTTTGACTTACCTCAGTTAGTTTAAGCTTTTTTAAATATGTGGTTCTGAAAAATGATGGAAAACCCATCAGTACTGAAATTTTTGGCTTATGATTCGGCCAAGACAAATTGTCAAAATTAGCCTTTCAAGAAGGCACACTCTAGGAGGACCCTACAAATATATGGAGCCAATGGCCCACCTACCTCTAGAGGCTGGGATTCTTGGTCAAAATCAGTGCAGGAATTACGGTATATGATTCCAAATAGGACCAGTAAATGAGACATAACAATTGTATATAGTGACAGAGCCTATTCGAGGCCAACACCAAATGTGGAGTGTACAGAGTATCCAGCTCCATGGTACTTGAATTTGCTCCTCCCTGAAGCACCAGATTTCCATGGACAAATGACCAGCTGCAGAGCCCCTTCAGCAGGTCAGACAAGCTCAGCAACCCCAGCAACACCACCATGAGGAAGGGTTGTCACTTGGCTATATATTCACATTGTAACCTTGAATAGACCATCAAGTTGGGTCAAATGAACGACTTATTGCATATATAAAGTCACAGGAAAAACCTCTATAGAGATACAGCCAACCTAGAGGCAAAACCTTGGGGTAACTATGATTTTAGGTAGCCAAATGACGAAGCATTTGTGGACATTTTGTAAGGGATTATTATTTACCCTGGTTTTGCTGAAGTTTACCCTGAGACCTGTTAGCCATATTTAGCTCTTGAAGCCAATTCCTCTCCATTGGTTGTGAAAAGTATGATATTGTCTGCAAAATGCAGATTACTTTTATTCTCTCCATTTACTTTTAGGCTCTTTTCCTCCCAGTCTATAGTTTTTAAAAATTCCAGAACAGCTGTAGAAAGAAAGTTTGAAAGGCATGGAAGCCCAAGTGACCAGAATAATCCCTGGAAAAAGTTTTGACAGGACAGATTACCAGCCTTCTCAATTACCAGCCTTTTTCAGTTCCTTATGTCCTTTTATCATTTTCAGTTTTTTTACTGATTTCTTTATCTTTTGATCTTATTGGAGTATTTGATACTACTGAATATCAGTTCCTGAAGACGGGGGCAGAGTATGCCCCCAAAATGTCGACCCTGTGGCACGAGATAACCCGGTTGGAGACCAGAGAATTCTTCATATATATATATATACATATATATATATTTTGGTAACAGGAAGGTCTGTCCATTTGATTAAAAATAAATTTTCTGTAAGTATGGAGATGTTTTACATACTGTTGTAATAAATTAACTTAAATTTGATTCATGTTAGTCTTATTTTTGTATTGTGTACTGGTGTGTACTGATAATGTACTATAGTGGCCACTGATAATGCTCATTTATAGCACTATGTGTTCTTTGAATTTCAACAAGGAATAAATCCTATCATATTGGAGATTGCAGAAAGGCTTAATTTAGCTCTGATAACTTATTATAGCTAATGAGCTTCAAAGCTGAATGAAAATCTCAAAACAGAAAAGTATTGTAAGCAACTGGGTAATTTAACCCTCTTACTGCGGATGGGTGGATCTATCGGCCCGATATGCGAGGGCTGAGAGAAACAGGGTTAAAGAGAACAGTCCAAGAAAAGAGGAAAGTGACGTTCAATAGGAAGAACATCATATTACTTCATGATATTGTTTGGACACATCATACATTACGGACTCATCAACAATTACAGAACTAGACTGGGAAATTCTGTCATCCATCATATTTCCAAGACATCCTTCAATTATTACTTATTTTTGTCCTCATAAAAATTTACAGTAAAAAAATTTGGTTTGTTTTATTTGGAAAATGCACAAAACTTTATGATAGTCTTAATATATATTAAATCTATAGAAATTCTTAGGATGATAAAGTTGAAGTAACGAAAAAATCTGTAGAATAGAAATCCTGCAAATGCTTTTCCTAACGCATAATATGTAAAATGTCTGCAATGAGTTATCTGCTCAGTTGCTCATTGGCTATATTCCATTTTTGTTTGAGGTGGTTATAGTAGTTGTAAAATCATTTTAGTTTCCATGGGAGTAAAATTAAATGATGAAAATATACTTCGAAATTTCTAAATATCAAACAGTGCATGACTGATTTCTCATAAAATAAAAATAACTTTAAATGAAATCAGCTGTGTATTAAAATTTTATTTGTGGAAATTTCCAAGTCTGTTTTGTTTTTTTTTATCTTTTCATAGTGTGTGACTAGAGCCTAATTTTCAGAGGTAAATGAGTCAAAAGTAATAAATAACTTGGCAGATATATTTTACTGAAACATATTCTGAAAATGCTGGATAATTTCCTGGGATGTATCAATCGATAAATTTCTTTTCATTGACATTCTATAAAATCCTCTAGTTAGTGTTATTATTTTTTTAAATTGCCACAAAAAATTCAAGTGTTATATAGTTTAAGCATAATTTTCTTTCAATACTTCTTTGACCTGAATTTCATATTATTAAGGAATTAGTAAAATTTCTTTATGCAATGAATATAGATTGAATTTTCTTTACTGTAGGATAAAGCTTGAAAAGATTTCTGAACTAATAATTACTTATTTATTAATTTTCCTCTCAAGAAATCTTTTAAATTATGTTGTCTAATTTTGAATAATGATTATAGACATTCAATGGCTAATTCACTTTCAATGCATACTCTTTTATTACATTTAATTATTTATTTATTTGATATAAATCTTTATTATGGCTGTGGATAATTATTCTTGATTGTGAACCTATTTTATAATCCATATACATTTCGAATTTGCAAAATTGTGTAGAATTTGGAGCAAACAACAGTGAATTTCTCTAGATATCCCTGTGATCACGAACCTGATTATTTCATGAAATGAAAGTGTATCACTATACTTAAACTACCAAAAAATTTATTACTAATTAACAATTCCATGCGATAAAACTAATGCAACTGAACTGGAACGACCTTGAAATCTTAACCAATCTCGGACTAGTTTCTCGGATGTCTTGTATTATTTGACCTTGAATATGAATGACGATCCAAAGGCTACTTTATTGACCGACGAAGTCTGTCATCATTCAATAACCTTGAAATAACTATCTGATTAATACTCTTACTCAGCGTGAGTCTTCGCGCCAAGAATGTAAAATGAAATCGTCACGAGAAAAGCCGTCTTCCTATTCGTCGAATTAGGTTCGAATTCCAGACGTAGGCGGGAACGTAAGATCAAAACCTCAGCCGACCAAGGCAAAGCAGAAGTTACGGTCAGACGGAGATCATCGAGACCGAGACGAAGAAATGCCTGACACGCTAGCAGAAAAAGTACGTTTGAATTGCCATTTCTTACAGTAGGGAAACCTATTAACAATATAAGTTATTTATTTCATATGTATGAGTTCTGAATTTAAGTATCATCTCACAATGTTTTTAAGCATCGTAATAAGATAGAAAATGAAGAATTCTCCGCAACTATCATCCTTGAATTCTGACTTATAAGTATTCTTTTTCTTGGTAATGTTCAATGCACTTTCATGACGTCCTTTGCAATGTGGGTGGATTACAAAATGTACTATTTTTATCATGACTCATTCAACTTCCGAAATAGCTGCGTTATTTCGATCGCCTTCCTCACGATTTAGTAATTTTGATGACTGATACGTTATATTTTCAGATTCCAGGAAATTAAAAAGATTCTATCAATATTTATAGAAAATTGGTTCTCGCTTACACTAGGCTGTATAATTCAATATTAGGTGCACGCAAGTGTTTTTTTTTACTTCCAGTTGCATATTTAAGATATTTTTTGTTATTGGAAAGTTAATTGTTTCGAAATTTTCCCACTGATGATACATCGGTAAGGAGTTGACAACGGTAAGCTAGTCTATTAAAAGTTTTTCATTCGAAACTTAATAGACATTTATTCCAATAATATTCATTTCAATGCAAAGAAATATAACCAAGTTAACCTGGGTTTTATTTCTTTGCATTTTAATATTTGATATTGGAATGAGAATAAATATTTATCTTCCTCGAGTGTTGGTTGGAAATCTCATGACCTCTCTTTTCAAAGCTTCGCAATGTATGGACCAACGAGTATGAAATGTGCATCTTTAAAAGGTCGAATATCTCTTCGCTGTAGTCCAAATTTAACTTTGTGCGTGCTGTCTTAACACGAGCTCCAATTGCTTGGTATACTGATCTCATCGTTTCGGTTTTAATTAAGATGTTGGCAATTTTAAATATAAGTGCTTAAACAGTATTATTTAATGTAATCCTTGAAATAGCACTCGGCTAGCAAAAGAGAATTTATCAACGTTGGTAGTTTTTGAGATTATTTGATAATGTAACGTGTTAGGTGATTTTGTGAAGATGTCATACACGTGATTGTCTCCTCCTAAGTAACTACATTTCATAATCGAGTCCTTAGTTTAATAATTTATTTAAAGTATTGGATCCTAATATTTAAAGAAAACAATTTTTGTTGATTATGAAGTATTTTTTAAATCAATCATGTATTCTGAGGTCATAAAATTGTGTACCTCATAAGATTCTATGCAATTATTATATGGGTATGACATTAATTCATAGACTACTTTTAGTTTATACAAGATGGCTTTGTGGTCATTGAGGACTTTTTAAATGAAGAAGAAATTGACGAACTTCGAAAAGCTGGTGAAGGATTAGCTGATGATGCTCCAGATAGTCAATTTCATATTTTCATATCTGGAGAAGATCAAAAGGTTAGTGCAATATTCTTTCATTTTCATTATTTACTTATTTTATTAGTTTTACTTCCACTTTTGATGATAGAAGTGCTTCAATTTTTACATGATTGGTATTCATTACATCATACTTTAGATTATGTTAACAATGAAGCTTTGCACATCATTTTGATAAATTTTACAGTAATCGTTGACTCATTTTTCTAAAATATTTTGTTGTGAGACTATTGTTAGTACTTAGAAATTTTGAGGTTTAAAAGAACATTAATCCAACTGGATCACTCACATACTAATTTTTCTAGGTTTTATGTATTATTCCCAACAATATATTCTATTTTTCAGGGTAAAGATGACTATTTTCTACAGAGTGCAGACAAGATAAGTTACTTTTTTGAGGCATCTGCTTTAGAAAATGGGGAGTCAAGTGAGGACCCGCAAAAAACTGTGAAAGATAAAAAAACTTCTTTAAACAAAGTTGGACATGCACTTCACAGGCTGCATCCTGTATTTCGTCGAGTGGCTACATCATCCCCAGTTAGGGAAATCTGTTATAGGCTTGGTCTTCAAGATCCAGTGATAGTTCAAAGCATGTACATCTATAAGAATCCTAAAATTGGTGGAGAAGGTAAGTAAATGATAATTAAATCTTCTTTCAGTGGTTAATAATTCTTCTGATAATTTAATTATGATTAGGAGCTTTGTAAAAATGTCACTTAAAATGTAATTCAAAAATCATTTGGAAAAATGTTATTGTTGATTAGACCTATCAGTGTAAGATTTTTTAGGAAGTATAGTTCTATTCTGTCTAAGCATATCACCTTCTTTTAGAGACTAAAACAATTATGATTGCGTAAGTCATCTTCAAACATGATGACAATTGCAAAACATTCATCCTAGTTTTCTTATCTTAGCAGATAAGTCTTGAAAATATTTATCTCAGAAGAATCTTAGTGAATAGTGAAATATGTTAGCACAACATTATCTATTATCACAAGATTATCTAATTATTAATTAACTTTAATGAAGTACATTTATGTAAGTTGTACAATGGGGAAAACTGGTACCAGATGATTGTTCATTATTAAAGTTAGTTCAGGGATTGGTCATTATATTAACTGAGAAATGATGGTAAGCAAAGTTCAAGGTTAAGTTATAGGTATTGTTTCTTTCCCATTCATTTGTATTTTTGCTCATATTATTAACATTCTCATTATAATAAATCAGGATTGTCTCTCCATACTTGCTCGAACTTGGAACCGTTGACTGTTTTCCATCTTTTAATTAATTTTCAATTGATTTCTTAATTAATTTTACAAATTTAAGAATTTTTTGATTTTTACTACAGATAAATTTTAGTACTAAAAACATTAAAGCATTTTTCAAGTGCTATTTTTAGAAAAAACTATTTGGAATAAGATTTCTAATTCTTTATTTCATGCCATACCAATTCAACTGTTTTTTAAGTAAAATCTCGGTGAGCAAAGCAATGGTGCTCCATGACATATTTTTTTTTTTAAAAATAAACATGGGAGCATCATTCAAGTTGATATTTTCACTCTTTTAAGAAATGTTTAGAGAATGCACATTTATTTTATCTCATTGAATTTTCTCTTCTTCGTTTTATATATCTACGTGGTGTGATCAAAACATAAGGTGACTTTTTGAATTTCGCTTGTTTGGAGTGTTCTATATTCCAAACATTTATAAAAAATGTTGGTACATATGTACCCTAGTTTATGGTAAAATTTCAATTTTGTTTACTTTAATTTGTAGCAGCCGCTAAGGTAATACGTGTTCCTACGAGCTCGGCGATTTCTATTTCTCGAAAAAAAAAAAAAAAACGAATTAAAGAAATCACTGCAAGTTTTGCATAAAATGTGAAATGTTAACATACGACTATGGTGTGTCTATTACGAGTAAAATAAGCGTTTACGAGTGCTTAAAGCTATTATAGAGTGACCGTAAATGTGTGGAAGATTACTAACGGCCCAGACGCCCAAGAACGTAGTTTAAGATTAAAGAAAACGTTATGAAAAATAGCTGAATCACAATCTGAGTAGTCTCTGGATATGTTGGCATATCGATTGGCTCATATAAAAATTAACGAAAAAAAATCCCAGATTCTTTTAAAGGCAAATCATGGTTTTCGCACCGTGATATTGCACATGTTCATAATTCGTTGCTTGTTCGTAATTTTTGTTCAGAGACATTACTGTAATGATATTGCAGTCTTGATATTCGTCAGCAAAAGCTCAGGGTGACTTTCTCCTATTTCAATAATTATAAAGAACTTTAAAATTCTAAATTAATTTTGTCCTTAAAAATCGCCGAGCTTATAGGAACACGTCTTACCTTAGCGGCTGCTAAAATTAAAGTAAACTGCAAACAAAATTGAAAATTTCACCATAAACTAATACCAATATTAAAAAAAAAGTTTGGAAAAATCACACTCCAAAGGCGCGAAATTCAAAAAGTCACCTTGCGTTGTAATCACACTTATGTATTTCAATTCAAAAAACAATTTTTTAGAATAAATATGTTTAATCTTTAAAAAGAGAATTCTTGAAAATTGTGTTATCCTCTTAAAACATCTGTTGTGATATTGTTGTATGTATGTACTTACAATGATAAATTTAATTTTTGTGTTTAACTAGAGTAAATTTAAGAATAACAATGTTAACGAATGAAATGGGTTTAAGCACCATATAATTTTATTTTTGATACTTTAGAAATATCTGAATGTAATTGGAAAACTATATAATTGTGACCTAAATTTCACAGACTGTATATCATAGTTTTTCATTATCTTGAACTGAGTAATAATCTGGTCATATTTTTTTTTCTTTCCCAACTTTAGTTTTGGCTCATCAAGATGCTAGTTATTTATATGCTGATCCACCTTCATCATTAGTTGGATTCTGGCTAGCATTAGATGATGCTACAACTAGCAATGGATGTCTGTGGTTTGCCCCAGGTTCCCACAAGTCTGGAGTTCATAGACGTTTTCTACGAAGCAAAGAGGAAGGTAGCAATAATGATGTGCTCACTTATGATGCCCCTGCCCCATCTTATCCAGCTTCAATCTTTCGGCCAGTACCAGTCAAAAAAGGTATGTTTTATTATTAACCAACTATTTATTTGGACTTTAGAAGTTATGCAAATGATCTGGTTAAATAAATAAAATGTATATCTTAACAATTAAGAACTTTACTCTAATACTCCCAAAGACAACTCTCAGATTTAACCATCCCTGCATCTCATCTCTTCTTTTCCCTCTCCCAAATGTCATCCACATTAATGCATATATACATACCCTGCAAACCCTTACTAAAACAACTGAAGGTTGTCATTCACCCCAACTCCACAAATATGATAATCATCTATAAGGGAGAGGAAAGCATTGCTTAATATTTAGTACCATCTCTGCTCCCAAAGAAATTAAAATGTGAACATATTTTGACATGTTTAATAGAGAAGAAAAAAGGTTTGTTTTTAATGTATTTTGACCATGGGATTATACCAGCCACATGACATTTTCCATGCGGCATCGAAAGTACGAAATTTAAAGGGTGCAGATTCATGGAAATTTGAAAATAAGAGAATTCGTTTAATGTTAATGTAAGAGTGGTCTTAACAGATTAAATTTTCTCAACAAACCTTGCCTGAATTTATCAGGCAATCATATCGGCAATAATTAACGTTAATACAGAGCTAATAAATAATTCCTTCATCTTAATTCTGCTCACCAAAATGCATTGTTGTAAGCTGCCTTTGACTCAATTTCCAGATCCTACATACTTGCCATGTAATGTGATCCCCAATAAAGTGGAGATAATTTTGCTCAGTCATTAACTTTGCTGCATCTAATCATACTAAAACTATAATGTAATAACATTAATTTTATGTTTTAACTTTTCACTATGGTTTAAAATTCATTAACATTGCCTTATGATTTTCTCTGATCTTTAAGGTACCTGTGTACTTATTCATGGATTGGTTGTTCACCGCAGTGATGCTAACTTGTCAGATGATCCACGCCATGCATTTACCTTCCATGTCCTTGACCAAGAAGGAGCCAAGTATTCATCTGATAATTGGCTGCAGCTTCCACAAGGACAAACATTTCTCTCTTTATATACCAACAGGAAAATGCCTCATTCCCCTTAGATAATTTATAATAATATGATCCTTAAAGGCACCAAAGAATTTTATATGAATGTTGTTAGATTGTGTAATTTTTATACAAAATTTTAATGATACATGATAATGGAAATACAAATAATCTTTTAATCTTTTTTATTAAATTTTTGTTATAACGTCTTATTAAAAAAATATATGATTAAAGGGTAGTTCCCAAAATAAAAACTTATGAAGAGCCAATATTCATTTAACAGTCTGTTAATAAAACTTGAAAATTAACTTTCTCCTCTTCTTTCTAGCAACTGAAATGGATATTATTGTAAAAGCCAAGGCTTAATATGAAACAGTTTGTTTTCCTCTATAACATGAAAAGTATTAATTTGAACAGTTTTACTAATACAAAAATCTCCAATGGTCACCCGGATCACAGTTATGGTAATGCTAGTTCAGATAACACTTCCATTAAATATTACCTGTTCATATATTCATTTATTACCTTCGTCAAAAGTAATTGGTAATTTATGAACTGGCTTAATCCGTTGGTAAGCATAACCCTGAGAAGAAAACACAATCTTAAAGCAATATTCATTCTTACCAAAGAGAACAAATTCTTACTGTTATGCCAAATGCATTATAAATTAATTAAATCTAAGAATTTGAACAATACATAGAATAATCATGACTGTACTGTGATTTGTAAAATTTGTGAGAATGCTATGAAAAATAAAAAAAGATGTTTAACTGATCTAAAGAACCATTTTATCATGCAACATCGAAGCAATATGTTAAGTGAATACCAAAACCATAAATAATTATAGGGATGATATCACTGTAATTGTTTGCTTCAAAAGCAATGATTGCATTTAGCAATTTATATAATTTCAGATGTTTTAAAACAATGCTTATTTTCTCTATTATGAAAAATTGATATAAAGTTTAACTTTTGAGTTTTTTTAGTTACATTGATTTTACTAAATCTTTTCGATTTTTGTGTTTCGATACAAGTGAGCAAATTAAATTAAAATCAGTTATGTATAGCTGCAATTTTTATATTAGCATCAAGCTGACTTAGTAAAAGTTTAACTTTACATACAAACAGCAAAAAATATAAATAAACAGGGTTTAAATGGACATCTTCTAGGTTAGTAATTATAAACATCCTTAGAATAATTAAAAGACAAAACGTGATTGAAGAAAAATAAGATTAATAAAAAATCATACCTTGTATCAGCTTCAACTACAAATGAGTGAAGATTTTCATGAGTTATGCCATAAACATCTTCACTATCTGAGGATATCACAGTAAGAAGAGAGGAATGAAGACTGATTAAGGCTGGATGCTGAATACTCAGGTAGGATTCTGGTAACTCTAACACCCTGATTAAATATAAAAAGATGATGATTATAGTTAGGATATAAAATAAAGCATTACATACAACTTTTTCAAGAAGTAAAGCTTCAATACTAACAAAATTTAATTCAATGATTTAGGATAACATAACATGTTTTATTTCAGAATAGACTCAAGGTATTTCTTATTGTCAGCAAGGATATAATTAATAGTAATACAACCTCTCTCCTTTCCATCCTGAGTAATTATGAATAAAATATGTTTTGCAATAAAATAAAACCTCCAAAATAACAGAGGTAAAGCATATCAGTCAACATAAATAATCCTTTGAATCATCAGAATATCTACCTTTTCATGCTATAAATCAAGTCTTCCAGGCATTTAAAGACAGTAGGCAGCCTTTCCTTGATTTCCTCCCAGGAAATTGGCCGTAAAGGTTTTTCATAAATGTCTCCAAAAGGTATTCTAACAGCATCACATAGGACTCCACTGAAAGAGATTTATAATTTCAAATCAACTGTGATTATAGACTAATAAATACCTTAATATTACAATACAAAATTAATTAAAAATTAAATTAAAATAGACTTTAATTAAAAATTTAAATATCAAATTCAACAAAAGAAAAATAATATTTAAATCTTACCAAAAATTAATCACAAGACTAAGAGCCTTTTGAAAAGCTTCATAAACAGTAGTAGCACCAAGATTATTTGGAGTAATATCAGATGATGAGGGGACTGAGTCTTGAGATTTGGCAGTGTTACCAACATTACAGTCTTCTTCCAAGAGAGCCTAATTAACATACAAGAGATAATCAAATAATATTGAATATTATTTATTATCATGCAACTTTAAAAAATAATTAAATACAAAAATATGCTTAATTTTTGTGATTATCATACATTTTCAAAATTGAAACATTTGAAAATCATTAAAAAATTTATACAGAAGATCATTATATAGAGAGGTCACATATATTCAAGTGACAAAAGGGTATAAATATATTATAGGCCTTAGTGATGAGGGTTTAAATCAAAAGCTATATGGAGAATCACCTCAATAAAAAATGGCATTGCTAAGTGATTGCACATAATGAAGTCAAATAAATTTGATAATTAATTTCTTAATAAAATAAACCCCTAAATATTCAAAGTAGCCAAAAGCATATTTCCTATCCTTAAACTAACACATATAAAGTCATTCGAAAGAAGGCAAAGACCCAAAAGACTGGAAACATCACTCTAATATTTGGAGAAGTATCCAGCAAATAATTTACTGCTCTCAAAAATCAATACGCATAATAATAATAGAAAATATATTAATACTTCATAAGTTACCTTTCTAGACATTGAATAATTTTTAATAATGATTATGCTGTATGGCCAATATTACAAGATTTTTAAAATTTCATTTGCCTGTTCACCAGTTTTTAACTGAACATTATGTGAATGTTAGCAATCACTATGCTATAAAATAATATGATGTCACCCCAAGCTATTTAGTATCATAAAACTTCATAGAAGTCAGCTTGAGTTTGAAGTCAAACAATAAAAATATACAACTAATTTTGGTATGTATAGTTCTTTCAGAGGAATAAAATTAAGTTTATTATATAAATTATTTAGATTCTCACTTAAGTAAATAAGGGGATGTAAATTGAAAATATTATATCTAAAGGGTTTAGAAATTTACACTATTATGAAACTATATTTACAATAATTATAAAAATTCTTAAATTAAATAGTATGAGACGCACAAGAGAACTAGCATACAACCCATTGGTAAGGCCTTTATTAGAATATGGATGTGAATTCTGGAATTCACATCAAGAGAGGTATGAAGCAATATAAAGCAACTAGAGGATTATAAAGAATCCAACACAATGCTGTACTGAGTTATTTTAAAAATAATGTTATGGAAATGTTTATCTAATTGGGATAGACTACACAAAAGTGTGATAGGAAATTCAACAGAACGATAGGGTTATATTAGGCATATAAAAGTAAATAAAATTGGAAAGAAATTCAGTCTTCCTAGATTTATAGGAAAAAGTGATTATTGTTGGACAGTACATGCTGAACCACTAAAAAGGAATTTAGAAAATATTCCTTTGTGAACAGAACTCTTAAAAAATGGAATGAATTGCCTGAAAACATTCTTATCCTCTTACCAAGTACAACCAAAGAGAATTGACAAAGAATCAAGGGAAAACTACATGTACTGATTGTGAGATTATTGATCAACGTATTTCCTGTATGTAATGATGTGTTGTACTTGAAATATTGGAATTGATTATTTTTTAATTACCATTAAAGAAAATTCAAGAATAATAAGAAATTGAGACCTGAAACCTGAACTGAACTATCAAAATTTAGAAAATAACACAAAATTTAAAGATTTCTAAGTGATACAATGGAATTTTAATTTTTAAATGCAAGGTTATTTAAATGTTCATTATGATTGTACAAAAATATCCCATTTGATGTCAACTGATCACTGTAACAGAAATTATAGTAGACTTGAAAATAATAAAAATTCCCACTGCAACTGCATTTCATGGCTAAATATTTCTTTTATAGTAAGCTTAAATAGTAGTTATAATATAACATTATACCTGTACCTGAAAACGTTTAGTATATTCCAAGGCAAATTCACAATACTTCTTTGAGTTAATTGATTGGCATAGATTTATTGCAGACTTAATAACATCTTCAACATCTTTGATGGTAGATTTTGATTGACCTGTTAAATAAATTTGTATTCTAACTTTAAAATAATGATTAAGAAATGAGACCTTATAATTTTCATGACAGTTATAATACCCTCAAAGAATTTAAATCTATCACTGTAAAATAATAAATAAATTTATAAAAATTTATAAATTCCTTACATGAGTTATAGAAACAATTGTACACAAAATATGTATAGCAAAAACTAATTGCAATTGTAAAACCTATTGCAAGACATAGAAACTGTAATTGAGATACTGGTAAGAGATTAAACTCCATACTATTTCCTTCAAAATCTTTAATATAATTCACTAATACAGGTTATAAGCAAGAGGGGACTACTTAGTCCCAATCTTATCCATTATAAAAACTAATGTTATTATGCATAATTCAAGCTACATAATACATATTTTTGATGCCATACCTGAAAAACGCTTCCGGAAAAATGTTATCAGTCCTTCAATTACATTTTTTGCTGATTTTTCCATAATAAAGCAGAACACAGCACACCAATGCTTTGAAAAACATAGCAACAAATCCAATAAACTCCAAGGTGGTTTCAAGTAAACTATCTTTATCCACATTTCTTCATAAACACTTTTCATTTCAGTCTCAAGCAACTGAAAAAAATCAGTATTTCTGTTATTGTTATATATCTGTTAAAAGATTTTGAGATTTAAATATATCATACTTTAATTAGATAAGAGATCTCATATTATCAAACTTCATAGATATGACATTTTAAAAACTTTTTAAAAGTAAATTAAATAAATTTATACAATCTTTAGGTAAATAATGAAAATTACATGAATCAAACAATTTTAATGATTATTATGAAAAATATAATGTGCAATAATACGTATATTAAAAGGTGTAAATAGTGAGTCAGATAAGATACTATAATACCTATTGGAGTTCAAATTATTTAGTAATCAACAATAGCTCAGAACCAAGCAACTAGCAGAAACATTGTGACTGTATCTGTAACTACCGTATTTGACGGCATTTAAGCCGCACTTTTTTTTCCTAAATTAGGTCTCAAAAAATTTACCCAAGTCTTATATGTGAAAGTGTTGGTATCAATGCTTAAAACTATTATTTTAAAAAATACCCTAAGAAATATGACTAAGGTAAACTAGAGATTAAGCCACACCATTCAGTTTAAACTAGGAGTGTTAAATTACGTTAAAATGCATGGAAACAGAGAAGTAGTATGTCATTATGTTATTGTGGTACTACACTGTAGCACGGACTATTAAAACTTTTTTCCTTGTGTGTGGCCTCCTTGATGAGGATGCATCTTATAAGCCGGTGTGTCTTATATGCCGTCAAATAAAGTAATCTGTATAGAACAGCAGTGACCAAGCAGTCAATCACAAGGCCAACTTTGATCAATCATCAATCACTAACAATTCAATTATACCATGGACTCATAGAAGACAAAAAGTTTCAGCAATAGTTAAATGCATCATAGGAATCTTTTTAATTGATTATTTTCCTTTCTAGGTAGTATTAATCACTTATCTGGGTTTTTTTGAAGCTGAAACTGTAGTGGGTATTTAATATTTAATACAAATAATTTTTTCAGCTCACAAGGCTGCAATTTTACAAAATTTAAAATATTTGCTTACCTTTGATAAGAACTGGTGCAGCAAGTTTTTTAAATCAGTGAGTAAAATGAAACCTTTTGACTGCACCTGTTCATTCTTAGTTGTTAGCAGACATGACTTTTCTAGAGTAGATTCTTGATTTCCTTGAAAAAAAAAATAAAAACCAAAACATGAGTAAAGAAGCTAATGAAGGTGAATATAAACATAGCCGATTGAAAATTCAATTAATTAATCCTCTTGAAACTTTCCTTCTCATGCCAAATACCTGACATGAAACAAAATTTCCAAATTATGAAATTTTGTTGCACATATATATATATATATATATCACTATAACTTAAAATACAAAATTTAAATAAGAACTAATAATGCAATATAGCTATAAAGTATCATATATAGAGCAACATTTTCACAAAGTCTGTTGTAAGAATTTCCGTATATCTATAGTAATTCTCTAGTATTATATAAACATCTAATTCTAATGTCTAATCTAATTCATAGAAATTAAGCAGAAATTCTTATATTTAACAGCATTCCTGGGTTCTTGCAAGCCACTGCATAATTCTTTGGATGAACTTGCAGACAGTTCAAATATTATTACTTACGAATTTACAAAGATATTTACAATCATGGTTAAGTTATAACCAAGGAACCCATTTTCCCCTACATAAACTATTACATAACATTGGGAAGACATTTCAGAGACCTACATTGGGAAAAGATATATTTACAAGGTTCCCAATTTTATAAAATAAACTAAAGAAATTTTGATGAATAATGGCAATAATTACCATTTCCAAGTCTATTATCAGCAACAAATAACATCCCAAAATTTTCACTTTGAATCTTTTTCTCTAACTGTTCTTTTCCAAATGAACTCACTCCATTTGCAATGGCTTTGTTGCAAAGGTTGATATCATTAGAAAGTAGTATCTGATTGGGAAAGAAAACAGGTCAGAATTAATTAAAAAGCAAGCAAAAGATATTTCAGACACATTCAATAAGTCTTGGTACTAACATTAGAAGCAAAATTCTATCAATAATAAAATAAAATTATAATATTTTACTTAGCTCTGATATAAGAAATCATACATGGGTTTCCATATTGAAACAAAAATTTATAATCAAAAAGAAAATATGGATAAAATAAATTCCAGATTCATCACCAATTTCACATCCCAAAACCAACTATCAGTAAAATTAATATGTTCAAGTTCAGATTGTCCTCATCGCGGGTATATACCTTGTCGTGGTGAGGAGGCTTGTGTGCCTCAGTGAATCAGGGAGCTATGCTGGAGGTAGTTTAACTACTGGTAGGGTTTCCCATGCCGGATTGGTCCAAGATGATAGGCCAGACTAAAATATACCCACGCCGATAAGCCAGGCTAGTAACCTACTTAAAGGCGCTAAAATCCATTACTCATAGTACCAGTACAATGCCTCGGATTAGGACGGATTTAACGGAAATGACCCACGCAATAATAAGGATTACGATTTGGAAGAAGAAAGAAAGACTTTGAATAGGAACATGGAATATTAAGTCGCTAAATGACAAAGAACAGGAATTAATAGAAGAACTTCATTTCATATTTCAATATGAGCATTACAGGAAACAAAGAAGAAAGGGAAAGGTCAGAGGGAATATGGAGAGTATTTTCTCATCTATAGCGGGGTTGAAAAATCAGTGAGAGCCAAAGCAGGAGTTGCAATAATTATGCATAAAAGTTGTAGAGAATACATAGAGGAGTGCCGGTATATATCAGAAAGGATAGTCGCAGTAAAACTAAAAATGAAAAACAATCATCAAAAATTAAATATTATGTCTGTTTATGGACCGGAAGATTGCAAGCCAAAAGCTGACAAAGAAGCATTTTATGATCACTTACAAGATGCTATCAATACCATACCCTCTGATGAGTTATTAATATTAATGGTAGATTTTAATGCTTGTATTGGTAAATCCATTACTCCTGGTGTTAAACAACGGTTCAATGAAGAATTTCTAAAAGATAATGGCGAAATGATGTTAACTTCTGCTCTCGCAACGAATTAAGAATTAATAATACCTTCTATAATCATAAAGACCAGTATAAATATACATTTCAAAACAGTAGAGGCCAAAAATCAATGATAGATTACATAGTTTCTAACAGGAATATTCACCCACTATCAGTATTGGATGTTAAAAACATAAATTCAGCAAATGTAGGAAGTGATCATAGCTTAGTAGTAGGCAAATTTAGATTAAAAATGCGAATGCATCAGAAAGATATCAGATCATCAGCAAATGAAAAGAAATATAGAATTGAAGTTAATAACATTCAGGAGGACAATAGCATAGATCAGAGTTGGGAAAAGGTTAAAGAAAATATAGAAGGAGCAGCTCTCAAAGCTTTAGGGACACGGAAAACAAATACGAGCAAGACTTGTAAAACACCTTGGTTTTCTAAAGAAATAAAGGATAAATGTAAAGAAAAAAGAAAGGCCTATGTGGCCCATAAATCTCTCATAAAGAGTCTCTTGAAAATTATAAAAAAATAAAAAATGAAACAAAATCTCTAGTTAAACAACTGAAGAACCAACAATGGGAAATTTTTTCTAGAAGAATGGAAAGTGACTTCTATGGTTTGCAAAAACAAATATGGAGAATGATTAGGAAACAAAGAAAAGAAGTTAATGACCTTTTAGAAGTCCGCCACATAACAGAAGAAGCATGGGTGTCCCCCGACCACTTCATTTGAAGGAGGCTCAAATTCACTTTATGTAAGCGACCTATATATTAATGGTACCAACAATGATGCAACTGTTAGTTATTTAGAGGTAGTAGAAGCATTGAAGGCTTCAAAGAATAGGAAATCACCAGGTCAAGATGGAATACCAAATGAATTACTTAAATATGGAGTACACCAGCTGAAAAATGAACTGTTGAAACTAATAAATAAAATTGTTAGTTCTCACACAATGACAAACAAATGGAGAACGAGCATTATGATTCCCTTATTTAAAAAAGGGGACTGGAGGGAACCACGAATTTATAGAGGAATTAACTTACTGGATTCAGCACTCAAACTCACAAAAAAAATAATCACAAAGAAAATTAATTCCCTCATGACATTAGAAGAAGAGCAACAAGGATTTAGAACTGGAAGATCTTGCACAGATGCAGTATTCATCATGAGACAGGTGGTTGAGAAGTCTGTTGAATTTAATAAAACAGCATACATATGTTTCATAGACCTAGAGAAAGCATTTGACAGAATCCGACTTAAAGAAGTGATTTGGCTGCTACAGAACTGTGGCATGCCAACCAACCTCATCCACATAATCAGAAATAATTACTCAGAAAATTATGTTCAAATCAAATTAGGCCAAAAACTAACTAATCCCATTCCAGCTAACAATGGAATCAGACAAGGTGACTCATTAAGCCCACTTTTATTTAATATAGTTATGGATGAGATAATTAAAAAGGTTAAAAATGGAAGAGGCTACAAAATGGAAAATCAAGAAATAAAAATTATTTGTTACGCTGACGACGCAGTGCTTTTAGCAGACTGTGAGGAATATTTACAAAAACTCCTGCACATTTTTAATACTATAGCAAAAAAATATAACATGGTAATCTCCCCTGAAAAAACCAAATGTGTAACCACATCAAAAGAACCACTTCCTTGCAAAATGGAGCTGGATGGGAGAGTCATCCAGCAAGAAATGTCCTATAAATATCTGGGAGTAGTGCTTTCAAATGCTGGGGATTTTCAAAAGGAAGTAAGGAAACAAGTGACAAAAGCAAATAGAATTGCTGGCTGTCTTAATGCCACAATCTGGCACAATAAGCACATAAAGAAAGAAACAAAGGGCAGAATATATAAGGCTGTAGTGAGACAAATTTTAAAATATGTAGGAGAGACAAGGCCAGATACTTTCAAAACCAGAAGGCTACTCTAAACCATGGAAATTAAAATATTACGGAGGATTGATGGAAAAACGTTATTAGACAGAGAAAGAAGTGAGTCGGTTAGAAAAGAGTATGGTGTGGAAGACATTAACCAGTGGGTTCATCGAAGGAATGTAGAATGGAATGAACATATAGACAGAATGGAGGAACAGAGGATAGTGAAAGTGGTAAGAGACAGTTCTCCGAAGGGAAAGAGAAGCGTGGGTCAGCCAATGAAGATGGAAGGATAACCTGGATGTGCGATGAGGGAATGTACTGAAGGAAACAGGCAAAAAGCCTAGGAAGAAAGGTGGAAGAAGAAGAAGTTAAGATTGTGGAATTGAAACATAACCTTCATGAACCATAATTTTCCCATGTATTTCTTACAGAGAAAATTTAAATTAGAACTGAACTCATGACCTCCTATGGTATGATCCTTTTTCTTATAAAAGATAATTATAATTGCTATCGCCTTGCAAAGTTACAGCTGTCCATCTACAAAATAAATAACCAAAAAATTATTCAAGTCTGCTACCATGTATTTTAAATGGGGGAAATTCAATCTAGCCAAGCATTGAACCAATGATCAACAGCAGTAAAAGTAAATGGAAGAAGTTCATAGATATGACAAATATCTATAGACCTATGAATTTTGTGGCTTCAATGTCATCTGTAAGTATGTTTTAAAAATTGTCAAAAATCGACCCCATGCATTCTTACAGGGGAAAATCCGACTTTGGGGCCTCCTAGAATTGAACCCATGATAGGTAGGGTCAAATTCCAATTTTTTTAGGTAAGATTCAGATGGCCATCATGTAAAAAATCAGTAGTTTAGGCCTTACATTCGTATCCTCCTAACCCCCGAATCCTACACCCCTAAAGCAGCTATATATAGTAGATATATAAATAAAAATTAGTTACAAGACATGGTGGTATGCGGTTTATGCTTCACTATATAAAGTGAGTAATTGGATTTGACAATACAATTACTTCTTAAGATTTCAAAGACAATTCTCAAAAATCTTGTGAGTGGCAAAAATTTATAGACATCCAATCACCCAAGGTGTTCACAAAATAGGCTTATAAGTATAGACCTTCTTAAATACACAACTTAAATTTATGACATATTTGAGGAAAATTGTCTAAACTAAATTAGAAGACATTTTCTTTTTCAACATGATCATTTGACATAATTAAATATTCCCAATAGTTAAAAATATAAGTGGAAAAGTGAGGATTCCAAATAACACTGTTTTATTTTAAAATATGCCACACTATGAAGCAAAAGGATCTTAGTAAGGTAGCAGTGGAATACTTCTGAGGAGTATTGAGTTTGATTAAACCTAAGAGGATTTAGTGTAGATGAAACTGACAGTAGTTGTTATAAAGGAGAAAAATTACATTTCAAGGAATGAAGAGTAATGAGAATTTCATCAAAGATGAAATGAAATGAAGAGAAAGTATCAGTATTTATAGGAAATTGGACCAGACACATGCAGATTAAAAAAGGAACTGAAATGCTGAGAAAATGTAAGCATTGAACTTAAAAAATTGGGAGCTTCTTAAAAGCAGAATAATATATCAGGAATTCAAGATAGTTTCAAACTTGGTTTGAGTCAGATGAAAAAAATTATGTCTGTATTATCTGATGTTTTTCGAGTGACCGATAGCTTAACTGCATGATTGTTCCCAAATGGCATCTGTAAGTGATGTGCGTTACAAGCAGCATGCTGTAGCTGAATTTCTCACTTCAAAGAAAGGAACTAAAGGAAAGAAAGGATTTAAATTAAGTTAAATTATAATACTAAACACAGCAAAATTAGAACCTTAGCTCAACATCCAATTATTTGCAATGATAAAAAGATTAAAAAAAGGATATAGAGGTAAAAATTGAGAAAATATTCCATATTAATAATTTTATACATAAGATTGTGTAATGTTAGAGTTCAAGAAGTAAGAAAGGTCACTTCCAGTGAACAATAACCAATTAGTATCAAACTAATATGTGCAGGAAACATAATGATAATATCAACAGCTTAAATAGATAAAATTATAATTAAACAGAAGATAAAATTTATGCAAGCCAATAGAAAATCCATAGAACAGCTTATTCCAGAGATTATTGTAAATAATATAATCATAGAAAAGTATATATAATACTAACAACTTTGTTGTTTCTATTTTGTAGTTGTAGACAGCAGTTCAAGATGCTATCATCTGGACTATCAACCTTTATGCACTCTTGTCTGTCATCAACAGCAGACTGACCTAAGTAAAACAATGAAAAATATATATTTAAGTTTATATTCACGTATAATAATAAAATTATTTATAAATAATGGTTATGATATAGAAATATTAGGTCCATTGTCAAAGAGTGTATATTCCAATAGAAATGTACAAGAGGATTTTTATTCATTCATTTTCTTCATTTGGTATATGAAAAGAGATCAATTCACAGAAACTGCATCTTATGATCCAATGCACCTTAACATTTGAAAATTGTGTTATTTCTTTTCAGATAATCTAAAATTACGTAAATAATCTTGGAACTTGAAATACTTACAGTTAACATTTACATATAATTAGAAGACAAACACATGCCACATAGCTATACACACCTTTCACCCACGGGTTATGAGAATTGAAGCATTGGTTTATAAACTGGATAGCACGCCTAGAATTTCTCTCCAGGGCTGAATTTTGGTAGACTGTCTTTCCCTTTAATGCATCCAGTTCCTTTAAAACCATCCAAGGAATTACAAAAGTTAGGTACCCTATACCTATCAAAGGATGATACCAATATAAGTTATCATTATGAGATACCTTTAATGATAAAAATATAAAGTTTTCAAAATTAAGCTTTCTAAAAAGCCTACTTAAGGATAATAGTCATAATTACTCTTCATAATTCTTTTTTGATTTACTTTTAATAAATATTAAGATTAAAAGAAATAAATTAGTGCAAATATAGATGAAATAGTAATAATTTTTTGACTCTCCGAAGGAAGTCAAGTAAGTAATATGCCATTATGTATCCATATAACTTCTCTTATAGGTATACAAAAACATTTAGACTAAAGAGATGACCCTCAGAATTGATAGCATGATTCATTCATTATTTTGGATTAATTAAATATTGAAATTTTCTCATTAGAAAAAATCTTAGTATCTTCTTTATGTGATGAAACAAGAAAAGTAATCAAACCTTTAATCACTTAATTCAGTTGAATTTTATGGTAAGAACTAATATAAATAAAAATATTTTGATTTGAGTAATGGACAGTATTTAGTGTTTACCAATTGCTAAGCAGAGTAACCTGAATACTTCAGGTAATTAATTTCCCAATATGCATCCACTTATCATCTCAATACAGAGTTTTATATCTAACCCAACTTTTATCTGAAATTAAAAAAAGATGTTTTCCATACAGAAAACAGGCTACTGATTTTGATTGGCAAATATTAATTATAAACTTATTGTTTATATCTGCTCGATATCAAACTCATTACAGCTGCTGTCAAATTTTGTTACCTTTGAACTCATTCTCAATGAGTTTTTCAACAAATTTTACATCAGATATGAGAACATTAGTATCCAAAACAATCACACTGTCTTTGCTTGAACTGTCTGAGAAATCAAAATATTGGACTTCCATATCTACAGGAGGGGAATTGAAGTCCTCCCTATTTGTTTCTAGAAATTGCTGTCTGTGCTCCTGAATCTATAAAAGAAACATGAAAATCACAAACAACACGGACCATTTAAAGCCTCTTTTGAAATACTTTTTACATCGCAGAGTAAGATAATGATATAATTACTACTGCAATACTTACGTTCAGCAAAACTTTTTCGTTTTCTATATTTTCCCATTCCATATCAATTACATCCTTTTCTTGTAGAGGAATTCCAACAGTACTGTCATTAAGATTTAAAATCCTATCAGGAGAATCAGAATTGAACTTTGTTAGGATACTTCACAAGCTGAATAAAATTTTCCCAACTCTTGATTTGGAGTATGAGACTTACCTTTCCTCTTTCACTCGTTTTCTCACCAAAGTGTCTTCTTCTTTTATTGGTTTAATGACTTTAACAGGATGTGTTATATCGTATCTACGCAGAAGCTCTTCCTGAGTGAATTTATTAATGCTAGATTTTGAACATAAAACATGAGAATTTTCTAACTCCGTTGTCGGTAATGAATACCTCTTCTGTGGTTGTTCACATTTTGAGTTTTCATTCGCATGTTGACTAGAGATGGGAGAATAAGTAACGAGCTTCTCATCATTTTTTAACACCTTCGATGTACAACCAGTTGACTTTTTAATATCCTTAGAACTTTCCTGTTTAAGATCTGAGCATTCAAAAACATTCGATTCTAACGACTTGGTTCTCCTACTATGCTTAAAACCCTTAGTCACGTTTCCAGAGATTACTCTATGACAGTTTCTGTCTGTTTTATCCACATTTCTATCATTTTTCTTGCTAGTGCTAGGAATACTACTAAATGCACTGTTAGGTTTCTGAAGGGAGGGCTTTTGTTTAAATGTGAATGACACTTTCTTAGCAGCATTTTCAACTTTTGATAACATGAGACTTTTCTCAATCTTGTTGCACGATATTCCTTGTTTTGGTGATACTGTGAGTGAGGAGGAACTAGGCACCTTAGATCCCTTATGCGCTATAATCACCTGAGGCTCGCCAGTTTTTGAACACTGCAAATAAATCAATTTGTCATAGATAATTGCAAACTTAATACACAGAGCGCTGATTTATCACTAATACAACCAACAATACAAACTGCACTACATGAACAGATAAGCAAGGATTTACTTACTTGTGCTTTGAACATCGAGGTCCTATCATCAGTAACACCCTCCTTTGGCTTGGTCCAAGTGGATACTCCAGTATATTCATTAAAGTAATAATTTCTGTCGCGAGAAATTGATTTCCTAACACTCCAACCTTCAGGAAGTTCACCGTGTTTGTTTTTGATAATTTTCCTCTTACTTTGCGAAGACATGAGCCCATCAAAATGAGAGTCATTAAATATGCTATAGTTAACTCTTTAAATTTGACGAAGGAAGACATATGATCGTAAAAAACAAAAGATTCACTAAAGTGATGTTCCAGATTACTAGCTCGTTTCGGTACGAGCTTTTAAAGATACATTAGGTGCTGACCTCTATAAATGAATATCTAAACAATCTACCCAAAACCGAAGTTGGCGGGAATTATCCTCGGCTGAAATATCTGATGATCATGACATCAGATTCTCGATAGTGATTTAGAACTAGCAAATCCAGATGACTTTAGAACTAAATAGCTTAAATATCAATATTTTAAATAATATTCTAATTTTAGATTTAATCAAAAATGTTATAAACCCTTTGAGTTATACAATTAGTCTTCCAAAAACTTAAATACGCCTTTTTCGAAATTGACCATCCTTGATAAAACAATGGGCTAGTATGTTAATTTATTCAATTATGTAGTGTATGGTTTATAAAGCCTTCATAAATTTTGTTTTTTTTTGTCTTCTTATGTAATTTTTGCATGCATGGCAAGCTTACACAATTTATTTTCTATATTTTGAAAATTCATTACTGTATAAAATCTATATACTATGTTGGAGTTTTTCAGGAACTTTAATTTTCCATGGAGCATATTAGATTTTATGATATTATGATTAACTCTTACAAAATAATGTTCATGATAAGGGTGTTGATGAGAAAACAACATATTTCAAATCAGGAATTACAATTAGTATTTATACTTTCAATTAATGCCTATGAAATAGTTATAGCAGAACTAAAGAATATGAATTTGGCAGAAAAAATATTCAGTTTCATAATCATGTTTAACTCTATGGATGGAATAAGTTTTCTTTAAAGATATTATAATATGTATGATAATAATTAGTTGATATAATATTATTACTATGAAATGTATTAATACCACCAATCTTTTAATACAAATATTCTTGATTGCTAAGAATTTACTAATAAACTATTGCTTAATTAATTTAGAAATTATAAACAAACTATCAACTATCAGCCATACTTATAAAGACTTACATGCTTTCCCTATATGACTGAAGCATCACTTTTATAATCAACATTCATCAAAGAAAATACAATAGTATCAAATAATTTAGTCACACTCAAAAAAAGCTTTTATTTTTCCAAGATCCTTTTTTAATTCAATCATGAATGCAAATATATTTAATCAACAAAGAACTCCTTTTTCATGTATTAATACCACCAATCTTTCTACATATACTTTGCATATACTTATGCTTTCATGCTTTAAATTATTATTTTATTAAATTACTGAAAATTAATCTTTTGATCCATTTTGCTATAAATTTTGTAGCTACTGTTATATTACTTGAAAATTCATGAAAAATTCCTCCTTAAACATAATGAGAATAAATAAGTCAATAAAAATGAATAAAGCAACTTGAAACTTACCTAAAAATAATTTTCCAGAATATACATGATCAAGAATTCCATTGATACTTTCAAAATTCAATGAAAGCAGTGAGCAATAAGATAAACTTTCTATAATAAATCTTCATTGTGATAAATCAATATTCTCTTGCTTCTCTTCCACATTTATTAGTACTTAATACAGGGAAACCCTTACAAAGATCTATCTTATGATTCCTGCAAAGATACAACTGTTCAGCATTTGTGTACTCTAAATGCCATAATCTTTAGAGCTCAATCACACTTACAAGATTGTTATAATTTGCATGAATAACTGCATGAATCAGTATTGTTTTGAGGAAATCTATTAATGTTTGGTCAGTATGAGTCAGATTTATTATTTGCCCCAATCGTGATCATAGGAGATAATGAAAATAAACCTTCCCATTATGTAATAATTAGTCTTCCCTAATAACCTGGACGTACTAGCTAACAAAAGTAACCGAAAGTCCTAAAGGATCGTGCTGTTATAGTCAGCCTAAAAATCTCTCAAAATTCTACTGCTCAGTATTAGGCATATAGAAACTAATACATATACAAAATACATATACAAAATACAATGCAATCAAGAGGATCAAATATATGTATTATTAAGGCTTTATAAAATATATTCTATGAATATTATTAGGATGCAAGAATATTTTTATTTAAGATAAAATTTAAAATATTGTGATTCATCAAAACAAACATTTTTCTTCTGCTTAAAATAGATGAGCAAAAAAGGTGTTAATGACAAGATTAGATGACTTATTCCCATAATAAACTCATTGCAGGACACACAAGTCATCAAAGAAAATTTACTACACACTTTACTACACATGCTGTTGCATAAAAATTGACAAGCTTAATTCCACTCATTGGGAGAGCCCTCCTTCATCACTGTCTTCATCACTGTCAAGTATGTGCCGCATGGGGCCATTCACAAGTACAGTAAAGCAGGCTGCTACCACCCATCTTAAAAACAAATTTTTCATTAATAACTAACGAATTATGTAGTACATGCCCTTAGGTATGTTTCAGTACACTATCTCAAGTTTCTAAATGCATTTGAGACAAAGTAATTTTCAGAGTATTTTCAAATTTTCAATATTTCTTTTTTCTCAATTCCTACTGTCGGTTTTGGCAGAAATAAAATTTCGATACATTCACTTGGTAGCGAATCTTATTTAATATACTATTTATTGACTTTCTGTTCGATGGGTCCTCCGCAGAGTTTCACAACTTGGTCGGATGAATTGGAGATTCACACATCTATCTTTTTTGTAGGAGTTAAGCGTGAAGTTAAGGAGACATGAAGTGAAATTGTGTAACAACCTAGAATGAAAAAGAAAACTATATATGAACTGTAATTATAAGATCGACGAACCGTATAATCAGAAAAGAATTAGAGTATTTGTAATTTGGGAAATTATAAGTAATGAGAACCGGGTGGCTGAATCTCTTTAAGGGTTTTTATTAAATATTAAGGTTTAATCTACTGAATATGACAATATATCTATGATTTTATTTAGTAAGATAAGATCTGTAAAAGACCCATCCTATAACGTTATTGGTGGTGATTCAGCCTACACGACCTATACCATGTTTTTCCACATAATTAGCAAATGAAATGTAACCTTAAATTACTGGTGGTCGACTGCATAGATGATGGAATCTACCTAAATTCTACTTCAATTTGGGAATGGAATGAGCCTGTATTGAAAATATTGTTCGTAACTAAAAACGGAAACATCTCATGGCACAGCGGTACCGAATGGGGCGAGAAGAGTGACTTGATCAAGCATACAAGATGATAGGTGCAAAATAAGTTCTTGCAGGAAATATTATTATTCTTTATCTTTTCTAATATATATCAGTTCGGTATTCTGCATTTCTCAAGTATTTTTATAAAAATCAAAAATATTTAAAGACTGAACACAGCTTTCCTTACGGAAAAACTATTTCAATCAACTAATTGTTAGCCAATCGATGTTATTCAACTAGATTTAGCAAAGGGATCGACTGATTAAGTGCTTCAACTTTTGCAGGAAGTTAGTGTAGATATATTAAATATTCAGCGGTGTTATTGGCCATTATTAAACACTCCTTCGGTAGGAATTATGGCATATGAATCATATGGAGTCCCTGTAATGATTATCAATGCATATGTAAAAATAAATTTTTTGATTCAGGAAATAATAGCTGTATTTCTAATCGATTGTTGACCAACTCTTACATCAGTATCTTTATGATAATTATAATATATATATAATAAATGTAATGAGATCGGTGAAAATAGTTCTTGAAAGCTGTTAATATTTTACATGTATTTACAACAAAATAATTATGAATGCGTAACAGAGCTTGCCAAGTCTATATCCGTAAACTATCTGTATCCGTAAGATGCTACAAAATTTGGAGATACGAATGTTTAGCGGTGTTGATTTTAAAATTTATTCACTCCTTTGCCAATATCTTTAAAAATATATTTTATAACTTCAAATTGTATAAGTGTAGATTTTCCTATTCTCAGAAGAACTTGAGATAGTTCCAGAATCGGTTCTTCGTTTTAAGAAAAACGATATTCCATTTTTCCATATATTAAAAATCACGCATAAATTAAGCGTTTGATTGATATTAGTTTTGGAAACCGCATAATTGATAAAATTTATTAAAAATATATATATACAAACAAAATACATATAAAATTCTTACATATACATATATAACTCAACTTGTTTCGAATTTTCCGTGAATCTCGCACTGAAATAAATAAAACGTAAAAATAAATTTTTATGAATATAAAATATGCTTCAAAAGATATTAGATATAATATATAATAGATCTTGATGAATTTATATTCATCATTTGTTTTCATAAAAAGTGAAATTTCCTCATAAAATTATAAGTCTCAGTATTTTAGTGATACTCATGCAAATATGTTTAGCTGATAATTTTTGCACTCCTTACAATGAATGGAGATCAGGGATAGCATTCTAAAGTTTGATGATGAGAGACAGCTTTAAAAACATTGTATGGGAAGACTATCCATAAGATGGTGGTCGCTGAGGTTCAAAAATTTCAAACTCGATGAGTAGTTATAATTAATATCATAGATAACTGTCGATAAAAATTGAACATACACGTGTGGTTTTTTTTGACCCGAAGTACTCAATCCAGTAGAAGAAAACTCACGAAGAGGTGCATAATCATTCGAGATGTACTAACATAATGATGTAACGGCTTGTCTTTATTATTTGCCTTCGATGTCAAACAATTTAATTAGCTGAATCCTATGGCTCATTTCGTAGTTTCTCTTTCATCTCAATTTCAGAATTATCATCGAAGAGAAATTGAAAAATACGCTGATTCGGTCACCTGATAACGTTTGCCCAAAAGGATCAAATTATGGCATGCTGCACATGGACCTGGAATTCCCGTATAATCATCGAACCCATATTAACATCCTCTCCCTATAAAACGTTCGATCGTTAACGACCCTTACCGAAGTAGATTAAAGCCATAAAGTAAGTTTCATGATAACCGTTTGAAAGTGAAATGAATTTCTCTTTTCCTCGTTTATGGATGCGTGAATGAATATCTCCCTAAAAATACGACTGTGATATTTGATAGTAGCACACGATTAAAATAATTATGTTATGAAAGACGGCTTAAATTATACTGCTGAGCAATATTTTTAATTGCTTTAAAATTTTTTAATTGAGAACCTAAGGATAGATTATGATATATTAAAAGTGTCTCATAAATTTAAAATACGTTAATACGTAAAAACAGCAACTGCAATTTCAAATAAAAAGCAATTAAACATATTAGTTTAGAATTAAACGGTTTTTGAAATGAGGTTGCTCAGTTATTTCAATATAACTGATTGAGATTTGAATTAAAATTCATTATACATGTAGCTCCCATGAGCTTGATAACAAATCCTGTCAATTTCCTTGGAATATATGATATTTGTGGTAAACATGTATGTATATATAAGTTATAAAAACTCTATTTTATATTTCACTCAATTTATTTCTCCTTTTGTTAAATTTGTATTGTGAAAAAGGTTTTACCACGTTTCTACATCCCTTAGGTTATTATGGGCGATTAGAATTCAGTAATTTAATTAAAATGATTCCATAGTTTTATTGATCTATTACAACTGTTATTGTATATAAATCTGCTAACAAATATCCAGTTGAATAAGTCTAACATGTGCGCTAAATATAGTTTGACAGCCACATAAGTGTTTGATCCAATAATCTGATTCAGTTTTGATGATGCAAACATGAAGATAGGATCAGGTCTTTTTTCATCGCCTTTGATTTATCAGAGGAGGCAGATGGATATTAATCCATTATTGGGAGATTGGGTTATTGGATGGAATGTTAAACGCGAGTGAAATTTCATCGTTTGAGGGATTTAGGGAATTGAGATTAAAGTCGACTACAATGGTAATCCAAACGACTTCGATTTCCTAAAAATAAGTGAAGGTTTACTAGATTAGTGAACGGAATAGAGAGATGGCCTTTTCGTAGCTTTCAAATTCTAAATTAATTACCAATGTACCACATAGACGTTATTGTTTTCGAAAATCAGTTAATTCTTATTCTAAATAGATTCATATTCATAATGATTCATAACAAATATAATAATAATAATAATAATAATAATAATAATAATAATAATAATAATAATAATAATAATAATAATAATAATAATAATAATAATAATAATAATAATAATAATAATTATTATTATTATTATTATTATTATTATTATTATTATTATTATTATTATTATTATTCAATACACACATTTTTATGATTCTATGACGTTCAAATCCTATTTCCAATCTTATGATACCCATAAATATTAAGATAAGATAAGATATAATAATAATTAAGATAAGATATTTATCTGCAGTTTTGAAGCAAAATTCAAAAAGAACGCTATGTATGAAATATAAGTAAAAATAATTTATTCAAATTAACCATTTCAGCAAAATCCATCGACTGAAATAAAAATATTTTTACTTTGATTGAACCCCAGCAAAGTACATACAGTCTCATGAACGCTATTGTACATATCGTTGTTTAATTGTTTAATCTACCATTCTGAATTTTTCTTGTCGTAATTGGAAGAAAGACAGATTTCTCCGAAGTTAATAGCTTTTTGACTTTCCCATTTTCATTTCCTGAGAAACAAATACTGGAACAATATGACATTTTCCGTTCGTCATCTCTTGTCCACAGCTTCGGACCAACTCATTGAATACTCATGGAAGGATCATTCTCAAGGAACCAATATAACCCACAAAAATAGTCCCTTCCTCGTTTAACCATGATCAGTCATTGACAACCAATAGCAAAATAGAGAGATGAATTCTAGAACTCCGATGAGGTGCATTAAAATAAGCTTGACAGCTGACAGAGCTTCATTCTGAATTTCCCCTAAAAAATTTCAATTGGTATTCTTTTTAATCCTCAGTAGGAACAGAATAAACCCTTTTCTATACTAATTTTTGGTGAAACCTTGTCAGCCTTATAAGAATAAAATTTTCTGAAATTATTATAAGAAGTAAAGTGAATTAAGTGGAAGTTAGATATTAAAATTTTGATCTTTGAAGCACGGTATTTTTATGGCCGGATCCTTGATTCTTTGAAGATAGCATTTTTTAAGTGCAGAAAGAAATTGTACAACCTCGAGCATGTACCAATTTATTCACATTCATTTCACTATTCTGTAATAAACAGAGATTTATCAATATTAAGTGAAACTTATATGGGTTTGAAAGTTAAATATTGATTTTTTGGCTACTTCTGTGGTTTTTAATCTAAATTGAATCCTTCGATTTATCGAACTACTTTGCTCGTAGAAAAATGTCATTCATAGTTTAAGTTCGAACAAGTTATCTTAAAATTTTGGAGCACCGTTTTTTAAATGACGATCAACTAGAAAGTTGTTCGATAATAAGTAAAAGATTTGAACGTGTCAGTGCATTTGTTGTATGAAAATTCAGAAAGTACTAATACTGTCTAAATACTTTTCAAAAACATTTATTTAGCCAAAGGAATGGCAATTATATTCCGCGCGTATATCTGTAGGTGATGCTCGCTTATCGTATGCTCTTTAGAGCTCATGAGGCGTTCCTTTACTTCCTCCGAGACATCATCTGAGGCATATGCACGCGAGGCCCTTGTTAAATGATCCTTTTAAGTGCATATTTTCGCGAGAAATGCACACTTTGTAGAGTATTTCCTCTCGCATATTAATATGTAAATAGAGTAAAAGTAAGGAGGAATGTTATTTCGTCATATTTAACGCTATAAACATCAAATGGTTTTGTGCAAAAGACTTTCTTCCAACGAATCTAAAGGATCTTTGAATTTCTTGAACTAGCAATGCAATCGGCGACCTATTTCTGTCTACTTAAGGAGGAAACTACTCCGCTCCTCGTTTCTCCGCGAAAATGATATTTTGCTGCAAAATATCTTTCAAAAAATTTTATCAATCTAAAGTAGAATGTAATTTATTGCAGTAACCAAACAATTCGTTCATTTTGATAAGTTTTATTAATCCTTTACCATGATCGTGTTTTGATAAAGAACTCCGTTTTCCTTATCACAAATTTATGAAAATGGCGAAGTATATGTATATGAAAGATTGTTCATCGTTTAGAAATTTTGAGTATGGGATAAAATTAACGTTAAAAAATTAAAAATCATAGCTCTCCTGCTCTTAGAAAAAATGAAAATGGAAAATAAGTAGATTAAAAACGATTAAACAAATAAGTGTACATTTATTTATTTTTGGTATTAGCCGTTGCGCTCCATCAACTGGCCTGTTGAAATATATCTAAGCGATCAACATTTCAGTATATTGGCGAATTAAAACCGTTTTATAAAAAAATTAGAAGTATAATATTATAATTAACACTTATCCTATCAACACAATATCCTTAAAAAAATTGTAAGGTATTTATAATACTTAGAAGATATCGTTTTTTAAACGTTCGAGGATATTTAAGAACTTTGAGAGGACATACAAATTTCCAATCTTAAAATTTTACAAATGCATAAAGCAGGGGAAGTTTCTGATAATGATTGAATATTTAAAAAATACATTCAGCTCCCTTCTTTATTATTTTATAGTTGAATTGCTATCCTTTGGTGAAACCGATCCATCGATCAAAAAAATGACGAATGAGTTAATGTGCATCCTAATGATTTTTCTACTGCTTAAAGTGTCATTCACAAGTTAGTTTTAAAATTTTAACAATATTTGACTTTATCCTTTGCAACGTCAGGTCTCTTTTCCATGACCGGAAACTGGGAAATTTTAGACAATAATTCTCTCGCTTTCGTGCGACAAAAAAGGAAATTGATATTTTATCTTTTTGGACGCTCCAGGGATGCAGCGTTGAGGCTGCCTACTGAATTTCTAAAGGATTGGAAAAAGGCACTTCTTCCTCTGAATACTCCATGCGAATGAAGAAAAGTAACTGCCAGAAGATGCATACTCTTTCGTTTACATCTTTCATGATAGGATGGTAACAGTAAGGTATGGAAATATTTGATAGACATAAATTTCGGTTACACAACGCAAACCCAACTTCCGAAGCCCCGGGCTCCATGGACTCACCCCATGAAGATCACTTTAAATTAAATGAAGATAGTCTTCTTATCCTAAGTGAAAGATCAAAGAACAAAATTTACAATAGGATTTATATTTGCAATATGATGATTTTTCTCAAAAATATATAATGTTGAATATTGTATAATTATATATAAAAATATTTAATTTTTCTCATTTGATGTAATGCCAAATGAAAATAAAAATTGAAATTTAATACCAAAAAGTCTCTTCTTTTGTCTTCAGCTTGTTCATGGTTTACACAAACTATTCATTTGATACATCGTGCATCTTACGTACCCAGTAAGATAATTTCTATTCTATGAGAAAATATGAATTAAAAATTTTTAAATTATTTTCACTTTTGTGGATGTAACGAAAAATACAATAGCACTTAACTTCGTATGCTTTTTTCCCCTCTGCTTCCTAATTTATGAAAGATAAAGCTCACGGGCCATTGCCTCATCCTGCCTTGTACCCTTCATCCTCATTCAAAGGTCTATAGATGAAAAGGATACAACCATTGCCCTTGGGTATGTGACTTTAACGTTACAGGATACTATCGGTCAGTAGGAATACAGTAGTGGGGATATACCTGAACATCTCTTTCTTCCTACCGGAACGCTGGAAGAGCCGAGGGCAGCAAACCTAGCAGCCATTAATTTAAGGAGATCCATCGATTGGAAGGCGTCTTTCGAGACGGCTGCCTTCTTAGGGCGATTATGGAGGACCCGACCGACCGCAACATCGTAGAAAGTCTGTTACCTCCTTGGGCCTCGCACTGCAGCTGTTCTTAGCCGTTTTCGCCCCCGGGGGATGGGAAGCTGCGTGTGGGGGCGGAAGCCATGAGCTGTGATGTCGGCAAGCGATACTTCTAGAAAAGGCCCCCCTTAGCAAGAGTAAACAGCCTCGGTGGTCTTCTCAATCCCTCAAACATCTAGTTCGCTCAGATGAAGGGATTAACACTGAGTTAAATTTCAAACTAACTTGGTATACGTTACAGACTTAAAGCGTGCTCTCTACGCCAACTCTCCTGCGTGTGTTTTGAGTCGAAATGTTCGGCGAAACAGCTGACGCAGAAAGCCATTAAAAGCACGCCTCTGGTTCCTCGGTTTTAGAGTTGGCCAATGTATTTCGAAGCACCGGTTTGATCGTTAACAACGTTCGAAACTCGGGAAAACTTTGGGTTCGATTAACTTATCTACGGATCATTCGACCGAGAAGATGATCCGTGTGTGCACACACATCGAAGCCGTAATGGCAAACTAAGGGATCCCACCATCTAACCGAAATATGTAAATTTTCAGAGATACAAGACATTTAGGAAAGCAGAGCGTTCGAAAACCGCGCAAGTTTACAAAGAAGGGTCCATGTCATCGAATTAGTATGAACAGTGTATTATATTATGTATTATATATATTATATGTGTGGGTGTATTATTGATACGATTTATAATAATAACGACAAGATAGGTAAGCACACAAATACAGTATTTTGAAATGAGAAAAACAAATTTTTGCGTCATTATCCAGTGCAAGGACAATAAAAGTTGTCCATCAATTTCACTCTCGCTATTTATTATATATATTAATGACATATGAATTTCGGATCCAAGGCCCTTTAAATTTTCTTAATTTCAAACAAGTCATAGCCCTAAATTAGTGTAACTTAAATAATTTCTGAGAACAACGAAATCAAAAATACTTTGAATGAAATAAAGAAAAATGGATCCCTGCAATTTAATTTATTTCAAAGGAAACTGTTACCGGAGGAGAAGATTTCAACCTTTTACGGACGGGAAAGCATAGTCAAAAAGAAATTACAAAAATATGCCCTTTCGCGAGACAATATGGTCAAATGGTATGGTATAGCAAATAAATCTTAGGAGTGGTGGAGTTCGCATTGATTGGAAGTCTATGTTTCAAAATTCCTCTGATGTCTATCGATATATGACGATGTATCGATTTCTCCCTCTTGCATATTTAATTTTGAAAAGCTAAAATAAAGTTATATGCGTTGATTATGTACCTCATTTCGGATAAATAGAAATAAAGCTCATATCAAATTTGGTAGAATAAGAAGAACATATAATGCAAATTACAAAAGGACGAATTAATTTATTCCAATTGATTATACAAAATTTTCTGGAATGTTCTCGCGTGATAAAATTCAATAACCGATAGCGTTAATTCCGACGCATTTTCCAAGTTAAATTATTACCGTTCCACGCGAATATTAACAATGATATGTGCTGAATATAATTCCAATCGAGTATTTTATAATAAATAACGCGATGAAGCGGCAACGAGGAGTTAATGATATGTCCTTTAATTTACCGCATCATTTCCGCATTTAATAAAGTGCATTCGTCCGATAGCAATTTTATCAGCGAATAATTGCTGCCTCTACAGAATCTCGCGGACGAATCGAGATCATCAGTACTGAACGAAAAATAATCGGCAAAGGCGGAGAAATGGGCAGACGATCACAAGCCGAAAGGTAATTTCCCTCTGTCGCCGTAAAAACAAATCGGACTCGACAGCTCCCCACGAATGGAATTGCCTACCCTCATTCTGCCATTTACCGCCATGTGTTTGGATGTATTCGCAATCGTACGGGCTAATTGAATAAGCAGAGCCTTTGGAAAAGAGCGTCTATGAGTGAATAGAGGCCGTGAAGATCGTGCGTAGAGATCCCCCTCTCGTTTCTGGTCCGTTGACTCCAATTTTTTATTTTCTACCCAAATAGAGCCGTTTGTAAGTTTGCTAGTCATTCTACTCTTGTTACCGCCTCTCGCGATAAATTTCCGCCCTTAAATTGTAGTGATTAAAATCTCAGAAAACGTCGTTCATTCAGCAGAATAACTGTTCTTAATGGAATCCTTTCCCTGACTTTTAATTACTTTTTCTGCTCATCATCCGTAGCATCTTCTCTAATGATTATTTACGCTATCTTTATATTTGTACAAACTATCTATCTATATATATGTACTATCTTATTCCAGTACTATAAAATTACTTTATGCTAAATTACTTTTAGGCGCATGAGATGAATTTTAGAGTTGATGAAATAGAATAGAAATCTTCGTTATCGCATTCTACAATATATTGCATTGAAATAATCTTTTTTTTTAATAATAAGACCGTAAAGGAACAATATTCTTTTAGTTATACCGTATCTGAGGATAAGATAAATGGTGGCTCTTTGCAAAAAGGAATTGTATCATAAAAAGAACTTAGAACGTAGGGAAAAAGAATTAAAGATAGGTATATGAATCATAATCATAACAAAAAAGCTTGAATACCAATTAATTTTTGTATTAACCGTACACATACATTTTATTCTTTCTGATTACTTTAATACTATAACTGTAGATAAAGCATATTTAAGCAACGTAAATTTCAGTCGTACTTAGAGCAAATAAGTAGTTAAGTGAAAAACAATCGAAATTCGATAAAAACCAGTGGCCCCTGCACTAGCAAAGTACGCTTCGATGGTCTTAATGACAAAAAGCAATCAATATAACCGTTTTTTACAATAAGAAGTTCCAATCCGATTACTTTCAAAGGCGCTCTTGGAAACGAAATCGCCTTATTTTTCTGCCCGATTTGAGGAGGGCTGGGCCTAAATTAGAGAATTCCCACACCGTGAGATGAGTCTTAGACGTAACACGGAGAAATAAAGGGAAATCGGATGAAAATTACTACGATCAGCCGAAATATTCAAAGCATGATAGATAACATTCAATAGAATATCGGGGTTTGGCATTAAGTATCCTTTTTCACCCAAATTCAATTCCAGTCGTATAAAATAATTAGTTCTTGTTTCCTAGTAACAGAGGCTTCTTTCGCTAGCGTTCCCTATCTTCGCGCCCATCTCACGAGAAGCCGACCATGTCTCGCGCCCTTATCTCCGCTTTCAAGGGGACATTTCATTTCGCATTTTGACGAATTATCGGAGGAACTCGGCCGGAAGTGGCGTCAGGAGGGAAGCACGCGAGGGGGCGGACGAGCCATAAGGAGCTGCACAAAACGCTCTTATTTCCGAAAGCTCCTCTTTTATGCCGAGATTTCCCACCGACGGCGGAAATTTTCACCTACGGCTGTTACCTTTGCAAAGGAGCGAGTTTCGGAAAATTGCTCTATCGACCATTTCCATTCAAAACATCGGGTTCCTCCCGCAGAAGCGTTTAAAGCGAAGAGCACGAATAATCAGAGGTTTTTAGCAGTTGAGGTTTCGAATTCTATCTTCAAGAACATTTTGAAATTGGGAATTTACACGTAAGTCTTGCAATTTTGCATCAATTCGGTATTCCGTCATTGAATGGACAACATTTTATCCAATCCACTGCTTTTTTTATTACTCGCTCTCCTCGAAAATAGAATGTCAAATCCTATCCAGAAAACCAGTCAAAAGTGACGGGATTTTGAACGTTAACAGGTAGAAAACTTCATAAAAAATTGTCTCAGCTCAAATTTTTTAACGACAAGTTTGCGATCTTTACTTTCATTTGGACGAGTTTCCATTTTATCTGTAACTCACATCGTTAAACTTCTTCCTCGTAATTTTAAAAATACTTCAATCTTTTGGTTTCATCATTTCCATGGAGAGATAAAAACACTCTTTAGCTCATTCTTAACCGCTAATGATATATTTAAGTTGAGCACATTTAACCTTCGTGATCGAGTAAAATCACGGTGTCATTTTTATGAACAAAACGTCATAATCGTTTTGGTATATACTCTATTCTGCTATTCCGTGTTCATCTGATGTCTTATGACATGGGCTATCTATTCTCTATTTTGAGGTTCATACTTCAGTGACTACACATAATGGAAGGAATAAATTAACGGCTGAAATTAAACTTTAACAAATAAAGAAAGGAATTGAAGATTGTAAATGTGTAGATGATAAAGAAAATTGCAACGTTTTTGGATAAGGAATTTGAATAACTATCTTATACATCTACAATAACCTGTACAAATTTTCATTTATTTATATAATCTGATCTAATTTGCTATTCATTGTTTTTTATAAAGCTATTAACTATAATTCTAATAATTTAAACTATAATTTCATTGAATGATCTCGTATAGCCACAGAGGCTGAAAATTATCGGCCGTAAATCACTATAACTTTGCCAATATCTGCTTAAGGTGTCATTCATGTATTCAGTTAGCCATTAGTTAGTTTATAAGTTAAATTAATCTACTTTTCATTGAGTGATTCCTGAATATTTTACGCCATCATATGAATGATTGTATATTCACATTTAGCAACGAGAAAATTTCATTCTAATTCAAAATTAAAGGAACTAATCTATCTTACAAAAACCCTTTGGGAATTTAGTATTAAAACGGTCCCTCCATGTTATAAATAAATATGACATTAATTTAAGGTTCTCTCTTTTAATGAGATGTCCATCATATACTCGAGTAACATACACTTATATATGTTATTATGTAAAAGTTAGAAGATTTAATACTTTTACCATCACTTAAAATATATTCAAAATCTAAAAGGTGTGACTTAAGTGGAACATTTCTTCTTTATAAGATAATTATTTGCCTTATTATTGCATACGATACATAATACATACACGTACACAATAGTCAATTGCAATAAAACTGTGGTGTACTTATAATTACATTCAAATGACTTATATTTTACGAACGCAATTCTAATCCAAATATTTTCAAATAATACTCATCTTTTCCTGCTGAAAATTACTTTAATAGATAAATTATTTGAGTTCAATATCAAATAATATATAAATTATTTGAGTTCAATATCAAATAATTTATTTTCACTTAAGCATAAAATGATAGTTTAATTTGATAAAACGAGGGTTATTGAAGTACTTTTTAATAAGGGCAGGTGATCTTCTCATTAATAATCCAGAAATATAATTTACATACGTTAAATTTCATCTTATATGTGCACGTAATAATGGTTTACCATGATTATAAATTAGAGTTGGTTCATCAGGTAAAGCTAATGTACAAGAACAAAAGTATTTCATGATTCATCCAATACATTACCCATTTCACAAAAGGGTAATGTATTCAGCATGTAAATACAATAATGTTCAATGAGATATTTCATGATATAAAACAGTATTTTTTAATCTTGAACTCTTTAGAGGTTAAGCAACATTTCATCAATAATATTTATAACTTATTGTAGTGTTAAATGCCTTAATTATTAAAATTGCCTTAAAATTAATAAATGCCTTAATATTAAAATAATATTAGACGTAAAGATCTCGTCAATTGTTACATGGCTGCAAGCAAAGCAACTTTTTAACGGCAATTAACAGCAGTTGAAAATTGAATCCGAAATTGATGTTATTGATGTTAGCTAGGTATACAGCAACGATATTTAAAATAAATCTTTATTCTAATTCCAGTCTTTGATGTCGGATGCATCTACTACTCAATTCTTTCAAATAATTCTAAATAATTTAAATTGGATTATTGAGGCCGGCAAAAATGTTCCTAATCTCATATGCAAATGGATTTCTGCTCAAAAACAGTGCGTGTTTTTTATTTGGCTGAGCGGGCGCACGTTCCTGTGTAAATTATCTGATGATAATCAGCATCAACAGCCATTGTATGTAAAACGAGAAAATGAGAGCGTTCAGAATAAATGAAAGATCCAAAGTGAATTACTCCTTGTCTCTTTTATTTGGCTCCGTTCTGCTATTCCATTCGGAAGATAAAAAAATTATGAGATAGATTCGTCGAATATATATATCCATTAAAAATAATAGATCATGTTTGAAATTGGGTTAATGCAGCTGTAAAACGAGATTTTAATTTAGGAAGTGAATCAAAGCACTAATCGGGCCGCGTGCGCCGAATCACATGAGTGGCTTCATGCATATTATATCAAACAAGAGCATGAATTAAAGCGAGAATGCGTTATGCATGTTAATTCAAAGTAAAACTACTATAAAGCAGTAATAACTATTATTACATCATATATACTTAAAGCTGGAGTACTTAATAAGGACTTCGTATCTAATCAATGTAGAAACTTTTAATATTCGAATAACTCCTGCCTTTGAAAACTAGTATCCAACCTCCTTACGACGTATGAAATCATGGAACATGTAATTTGAACATCACTTTCAGCTGCCGAGTTCATTAAGAGTGTTTGAAAAGGCTTATCTTCATATTTCACCGGAAGTTCGATGAAAACTGTTAATTATGCGATTAAAAGGAAGAAGCCAGTATAAATTCAACGGAATTTTTTGGTTTATAAAAGGTGAAATAAAAAAATAGTTTCTCTATATAAGGTATTGAATATATATGGACAATGAATAAAGTGAATCAGGTAACCTACTTCTACGGAATGTTCTTCAGGTGGAAAATGATCGACTATGTTAGAGGAAGGGTATCGAATGCGAAAGAGACAAAAGGAATCCATCAATGGAGTTCGTAATTGACTTAAGGAAGAAATCCGCCGAAAAGCAATCGAGGGGGAAATTTTAGTGGAAAATTTCGGTAATGAAAACCAGGAAAAGTCTCGAGAAATTCCTTTAAATCGGGATTTTCGCAAAAATAGAAAATTCTTAATTAGCAAAATTCCCCGAGCCTTTCGTTTTCTTTCATTATGAAAAAAGTTTTAGAGCGCCTTACAGAATTGGTGTGAAACACGATCTTCAACAAACGAACAAAGAAAAGGAAACTTTTCAGATGTGGGCGTAGAGTAATTGGAAAAGTGTGTGGGTATAGAGAAATGAGGAAGTATTAGGTAGAGTATTGATTTTTAAAATGTAAAAATTTCGATAAATATGTTTCAAAGACCTTTTCCATTGAAACAAATGGAAGATTTTAAGTATTTATCATCAACAGTTGAGAATCTGAGCTTTTTACAATAATTGTGATATCGACGGAAAGAAGAAGATAATCGCATGGGAAAAGGAAATAGAGTAGTTTTTATTTTGAATCTTTCATTCATTATTCACAGATAATATATGAATTATGGAACCGAAATTCGCAAATTGGGAATAGAAAGGAAATTTAATGCCACCCAATAGAAATTTATTTACTTTGACCTTTGGTTTTTGTTGTTTCTAAAATACTGCTTTCGATTATCGAAAATAATTCTAAACTATAATTAAGTAGTATTTATTTACATTAATTTCCTGTTTGAAATGTAATTCTTTCCTCTATTATCCGAATTCTCTGACTACGGACGAATCAGTGTCAGAAGGGAGAAAAAAACTGAAATACAAAAGATACTAAATTAGCATTTTGCTTCTTTCTGTTTTAAAGTTTTGCTAATCTAAAAAGTTAATTTGTAATGTATTTTACTAGTTAAACAGTACTAGGTAATTAATAAGACTACACTTAAATGAAAACCTTTTTGAAATCACCATTTTTAGTCGCGGACATTTCGTTTTTTTACTACTCGCCAGAAACTATGTATCTTCTTTTGTATAATGGTGTTTACCTTCCCTCGATGCATGGAGTTTATCCTTCCCCTCCAAAAACTGACTTATGGCGAAAGAGTTAATCGAGAGCTCGAAAGATGATAAAGAAATCGATATCTTTACGATCGATCCCTGCCGAGTTGACAAGATCAAGGGGAAATATTTCTGAGAAAGGGTCAGACATGAAGGAGCCGTAAACTAAGACTCAATTCAGTCATGATGAGCCGATAGAAAGAGGGGTTGCATCATAAAGTCACCTGTTAGTGTAATCCACTATGACGGCGAAAGATATACGAGCTCATAAAATGGGCGTCTCTTTTATAGGAGGGCGGCGAAAACATAAAGACGGGAAATATCATCCCATAACGAGATTGGAGGGAGAAGAATAACCGTAAATACTTTCTTCTTACCTTCGCAGCCGGATTGTTTAGAAAGTCTCCTAAAAGTTTGAAACTGTGATTTTCTCTAGAGAAGGTCTTATGGGTGATACAGTAGCTGTGGAAGTTATGGCAGAGATGCTAGGGAAAAAATTCAGGCATCTTTCAAATATCGCTTATCTACAAACTCGCAAGATTATTTTTCTCCCACCTGTGGTTATTATGTAGAAAGATGTCTCTCTCAGTATTACGATGATGACGCTTTCAAATAACTTTTGAGATTATAATAACGTTGATGTTGTTGTCTTTTTGCAAAATTTTTTGAATAAATGAAGAAAAATTTTTGACGAGTCATAGAGATTTCCACCAGACGTTGCCAATTTCGGTGAATAATATTTCTAAATTTATAAGAGGTAATTTTTAAGCAATATTTTCAAAATTTTGACTTTTTATTTTTTCCTAAAGAAGATGCCATTATAAGAATGAGCATTCTATAGCTTATAAAAAACTGTAATATTATCGAAATGTAATACACTCAGGAAAAGTTATCTCTATAAATAGCTAACTTTATATATAATTATATTTTTATTATAGAATATTTTATAAGCTAAACCAAAATTGACTCAAGATTGCAAACTATATTTTTACAAAATCTGCTTCATAAATTATTGAATGAAGAGATACTTTATCTCGTTTTTATATTAATCACGCACATTTTCCATGAATCCAAAAATCATCAGAGAAAATCCATCACTTTATTATTATCACGATATCAAGCTGAACGTCATCTCATTCAGCGCATATAATATGTCAATTATAGTGAATATGGTATTTGAATCATGTAGGATATTATAATCGATTGAATTACTATTCCATCTAGCTTCAATCAAATCCTTAATGAAGGAGCCGAGAAGTAATGTGACAATGTGTCTGTGTGAAAACAAAGTCATCAAAATGAGATTGTAAAGTAGCTTCAATGAGCTAAGAGGATATCTATTTGATCGAGAGTGATTTTACGAAGTCATTAGCTGTAATCTATTTTGAATTTGATTACGCTCAGGTAATCTTGCCAGAGCCGCGGAAACAATAAATTTCCGTAATCATTATTGCAATTTGCTGATTAATCGACAACGTGTTTGATTAATCATCACCGCCGATGATTTCCTAGTGGAGCACCATTGATTACTCCTCCTTATTGCTAACGTAATCTCTTCTCCGTCTCGAGAACTTGCCAACTCATCTCTCGCTAAGAGATTTTCGCATCAACTTCCCGAAAAACTTCTCCATTCGATAGCGACTCTTTAGGCGTAAAATGGCACAACTCGAACACCTCGTAAACAGCGTCACAATCAGGCATCCTTCAGATATAAACGACTTTCGCTCGCGCCAACCATCGGCACATGCAAATCGCTGCGTTCTTTTGGATGAATGGTTCCCAAAAGAGATTCGCTCAGGGTAATTTGGTCCTCATAAATCGGTCGCCATGACGTGGACGCCTAGGTAATCGAGAGTTTTTGAGCCATTTGGAAGATAAATTCCCCCTTAAAAAGGCAACGTTTTTGATTGATCGTACGAGAGTGTCTCGGAGGGAGGATATTACGCCTTTGGGAGGAAGAGGCATTTTTTTCCCGAGATATAAGGAGTTGGAAATGCCGCTGCAGCCGAGAGATGCCGGTCTTCCGTCCCAGAATATATCCCTCTGGAGAGGGGTGCCCGTCTTTCGCACCTGCCTCTGGAATGGGTGGCGGGAGTGTCTGCCCCAAGCGAGTGGGTGTTTACGTGCTTTGGTTCAATGAACGCCACCTCCCCTTCATCTGCAGGACCACGGTCAAGGCAAGCTCTTTGTCGCTAAGTAAACAGGGCCGATCAAAAATTCCTTTGGAGCTTTTTTTCCGGCCCAGTTGATGCCACCGGAGGACTTGAACCCCGAACGGAGACGAGTGTAACATGCTGCGTGCATTGTCTGCGGACAATCGATTGAGCACGATCAGCCCTGAAATATTAACTTATTTGCTTTTGCTTGTGACGCCCTCTCACGAGGAAAAAAGGGTTTGATAGAATCGTTGATGGATAGAGGATCATAAATCTTCCACTCTAAGACTTTATTTCTTGAAACTAATATGGATGGACGTCAGCTAATATGAAATAAAAAGTCAGTTAAATATTTGTCGGCTCTCTTATTTACAAAATAAAAGAGGTCTGACATATTTTGTTATGCTAAATATTCGACTATGAAAAAATTGGGCTTAAGGTTTTGATTAAAATAAAAATTGCCATTCTGTATGATTCAAAAAGACTCCTATCGAACTTTAAACATATTTTGTTCCAGTCTCGAGTTCCTTTATTTGTACTCGATAAAAATTCTTCGAAGAATAAATGAATACGAAGCAAATAAGTGTGTCGAAGCTTCTACGACATTTTTCTCTTGGAAAAATATTTATTATTCATTTGGTATTCCTCGATGAAGACTTTTAATAATTGATAGGCACAGAACACATACGGACCTCGTTTATGAAGTAGCAGCACGTTCTATAAAAAAAATTATAACAACACCAGATTTCAGTGGACTTTGCTGTTGTAACAATAACGCCGAAAACATCCTACATAATTTGCGAATTTCCTACCTCTACCTTTTGTGTCTTTAAAACAATTGCAGGTTTCTTGAATGAGAACGACGATTAATTTTCTCCAATGCAAATGGTCCTACCTACGCTGGGCCTCGTGAAACTTTCACCTAACGAAATAAAAAATCCTCCACCCGTAGCACCTGTCTCCATTCTTTCTGCGTAAATTTTGACCTGCTTCAGACAAATTTAATCCCTCTGTTTAAAAAACACAAAGGCGCGGATGAATTTCAATTATTTCCAGCGTAGGAGATGCCCGCATGTTTTGTCAAAAAGCATATCATCTCCAGCGTCTGTTTGGTAATGCTAGTACATTTAAACTAATGCAGGAGAAATGTACGAGGCTATGTACAGATAAAAAACATTTTTAAAATAACGCAAACTGAGACGAGAATAAGTAGGCGAAGATAAAGTTATCTTAGCAATAGTTTGAGTTTCACTAGAATAGATGCATTGATGATCCAAAAAACAATAATTTTATTATTGTAACTATAAAAATATTTTTCTTCGTGCATAGATCTTTTTTCTCGGAAAGTGTACTCGGAAAAATCTATTAAATGTAATCTTCTCTCATTTACTTATTCTGCATTTTAGTTAAAACCTTCAAAAAAGAGAAAAAAACAAAATATATTCCAACTACGTATATTTGAAAGGTAATAAAAATATTCGAGCAATAAAAGGTATTTTTATGATAATATAAAGTTATTACGGAACTTAAGAGAGTAATTTATAGATGTAGAATTAAATATTTTATCCATTAATTCTCAGAAAATTTCTTACTACGCTTCCTTTATATTATTCCTGAGGAAAGAAGAGGCAATTAATAGGATTTCGTTTTCTTAAAGTACAGATCCGTTAAGATGATTTGAAATTCAGCTGATTTTACCACACAGTTTAATTTAAAACCTCTGTTTTGAGATCCCAATTTGTTTATTATTTTTCTTAAATAATCACTTTTATTTTCTGCTTAGTCAGTTATGAAGCTAAACAAAAACATTATGGCTGCAAATGAACCAAAAATTAAAGAGTTTCATAATCTCTCTAAAGCCTTAATTCTTATTTAATTACAAATAAGAAACATATATATATATATATATATATATATATATATATATATATATATATATATATATATATATATATATATATATATATATATATATATATATATATATATTCCCTCTAATATTTCAGCACAAAACGATGTTGAAATAAATGTATTTTCAACTATGATAATTAACAAAACGAAGTATACAACAGGATCGTAATTCGATTTTCATATCCAATATTTCAAATAAATACCTGAAGAGGGTATTTTGAAAAATATAAGATAAGATAAAAAAGGTAAAAAGAATAAATAAAAGATTAAATTTCCGCTTTCCTTAACTTCTAATTTAAATATCTAAAATAAAAAACACACAACTGACTGAAAATGACTAATTCATAATGATGACCTCGACCAACCTATGAATACCTTATGAAAAGCGTTTAAGTAATGAGTGAAGAGGTCAAAACAGATAGTTTGGCTGCGCGTTATCAGAGGTGATGAGGGTTTCGTACATAAAAAGGCTGTACTTATCAATATTCAAATTGTAATCATAAATATTTTAGTTGATGGTATTCCACTGAGTAAACTTGGCGAATAGTATTTTTTCTTTAACAATAAGAAAAAAGATAGGTTATCTAAAATACCGCTGCAAATACGTTAGCCAAACTTCATTTGTAGAAAACATCTCAGTAGACTTCCAACGATGAGAAGCAGGAGAGGGAAATGTATTCGGACCGAAGACTGGAATCCGCTGGACCAGAGTATCCTCTTGGTGATTGCTATCATCGCCTCAGGTGGCGGTGCAGTGCGGCTTTTGGGCGAAGGGCGTCGTCCTTGCGTGCCCGGGCGCGTGGCAGCAGGTGCAAGTCTGATCAGAAGGGGAGAGGGACAGGTGTCGCTCCAGGAGGTCGACCACGAATTCGGAGGAGAGAGCCGGTATGTAGAGGAACGTCCACCCCGATGCCCATTCCACCGTTCGCCTTCCAACGAACTTTTCTTCCCGCAAAAAAAAGTTTTGCTTCCGCCTCCGACGCCCTAGCGCTGCTCCAGGTGAGCGTAATGGCCGAGAGTAAAAGCGCCAAAATGTTTGTTTACAGCAGAGGGAAGTCCTCTAGCGGACATAACTCGTAAATAATTCTGGTGCGATGTTACGCGAATGGCGCACGTTCTTCCCTCCCCTGTGTTTTCGTCCGACCGATAATTGTTTTTTATTGATCAATGGCGAGCTGCGAAAATAGAATACGCGATTACGCTCCGGGTTATTTATTTTCCGAGTTGTCTTACATTCATAACTTATTTCCAATCAATTTAGAGAAGTGCGTAAAATGAAATATGAATCCCGCTATGAGTTTTGAAATGAAAATTGTTTCTGTAAGTGTATTTCGAGGCGATAAATTCGACAGTTTAGCTTTTTGCGTGATAAAAAACGATCGGTTGTGAAGTATGCGAGAGTAGCGTCAATGATTTATTTTTCGACCTCCTGGAAGTGATATATCGAACATACCCATTCGTGCGAAATATTTTTGCAATTATAACTTCATTACATACTTGGTTAATTGAGCCATTAATTCTAATTAGAAAATACTTGTTTGTTTTCAAATACCGTTTTCAGATGTCATTTTGATTCAATTACACTGTACGATACAGTCATATTTCCTTTAATTGAAAAGGGCGTATATTAAAGAACCGAATTCTCTTTCAGAGAAGATAAATTCAACCCAAATGAATATTTATCAGTAGGAAGCGGAAATAAATTAGGAGCGGTAATTCATTTGGGGATGATTAAGCGATAATTAAACCGAACAGTTTCCAATCTCTGGAAATGGATCATGTCTGCGATAAAGCCCCATTGTCCGCGCTGAGAAAGTGGTGTCTTTGTTTGGAAGCAGTTGCAATTGCTTCCGCTTGAATCGTTAAGACGATATTCCAAAGGGTTCATTCCAAGAGAGCTTTTGTCATTTACCGTTCCGGGAGGTCCTGAGATTATGCAGAGCACTTACGGAAAAGGGAGTCTTTAGTAAATGGAAGGAAAATTTAAAATTACTCCAGCATTAACCGCAACGTGGGATAGACACAGAAACAAACTTAACCTAATTAATTGTCATGACTTTTTAAATAAATATTAGCTGAGTTTAAGTAGATCTTTCCTATGAAATTTACATAAAGAGTTTATCTCTAACGTTTGTATGATTATTATCGAAAATTTTTAAAAATTGGAATTTTATTTGTTCGAAACAGTCGATGAATACTGTTATAAGTAATATTCCATAACTGCGAAGGTTGTCTCCAGAAATGTAGTTTAATGTTTCAGAAGGAACAAGAACGTCGGAGTTATAGCATCTCCAAACATTTTCATGATGATATTGTTTATCTTGTTAGTTATTAGGTTAACTGAAGAGGAATTAAGTTTTCCTACTGGAGGCCTTGCCATTAACTAATTGCAAACTAAAATATGATGAAATATTGGGATAATAGGTAAATAACGCAATAAAAATAACTTAGTAAATTTCCACAGAAAAATTCACACATTGATTTCAACGGTAAATAACGCATTCATAACTCTTCTTCAATTCAGATAATTATTTATAGTTTATTAGTATGGATAATAAATTTTTCCTATAATTTGCAAATTTGACTTTTTCAAAATTGAATTTCGATATAGATACGGGATTTGCTATTTTAACCATATGTATAAGAAGTACGTGCACTATAAGAAGTATCATGGAAAAAATAATACACGTGCCGATAATTAAAGCTTGCGATCCCTTTTGATCAAACCGCAACTTCCAAGACATCGAAAGACTAGTTCTCCTCTTTTTGTTACTCCATGAATTGCTTTTTCGTTTCTGCTGTCTCATTGGACTCCAGTTGACCGTAAAAAAGTGTTGCCTTCAGCACAATTACCGCTCATTACTGTGTAAGTGACGTCGTCCTCCACTTGGAATCTAAACGCCCTCGAGCGGAAACTGCTTGCAAACCCATGATTGTGTGTACTGCAGTTATTATTCGTCTGTAGGGAACGGTGCTATGAGCGTAGTAATCCACAGTGTAACTAGACGATTCGAGCGGGCGATACAGCGTCATTTACCGCAATTTGCCGAGTTTACGAGACCCGTTAGCGTGGTAGGGAGCCCCGGCATTGTTTGATAAAAACTTCCATCTTTTTCCTGAGCGGAAACTCCCCATTTAAAAAGCGAGATGTTTTTACTTTCGGCGCGAACTACCCCCGCCTCCGGCGAAGGGAGCTTGATGATGTTTACCGACGCCTTCCGCCCTTGTCCCTCTAATTGTCGGAATATCTCCCCCGTGAAGTGTTAACCGAGTGCAAAACTCTCGTGACGAACAATCGCGAGAAAATTTCCGCTCATTCCCCCATTGAGGGGCTTGTTTGCGATGCACCGATCCTTTATAGAGAACTACTGTTATCTGCCTAACTAAGGCTCCATTCCGATATGCAAACGCCAGTCGATAGAACGACAAAAGCAAACACCCACCAAACGCTCATTTCGAGTTGGAGGCTCAAAGGATGAAACCGGATCAGCAGTGAAGAAGTAATTGGAAGTGGGATGAGGGGATGTAGGCAAAGGAGGCTGTAATGGAATTGAGAGGGGAGACTGGTCCGAGGGGAGCGGGTTCTTCCCCAGAATGGAATGCCTACCTACTTGTCGGCAGGTGTTTCTCGAGTTCATCACCTCGCTTGAGTTTTTTTCTCCTACTTATTTACGTTGGAGGCTGAATCCCGTCGGTACCAAGAGCCGGCGCCTTCTTTTCTGCGCCTTCTTTTTATTCTTGTTTTCCAAAAAAATACTTCTTTTTGTTGCATGGAAGCAATCGCTTCCGATGAGGAATTTTTTCGCCTTAGATCGAGTCTAGAGAATTGAAAGAGTGAGTTTGCCCGAGGAGGGGAAAGTAACAAAAGAATGATATATATGCAGGTCTCTCAAAGTTCATCATCGTTTAGAATGTGAGGATGGAGGTTGTAGTGGAGGGGTGAATTAAGCCACGATCGAACATCCTCTCAGCCCAGTTTTTTTCGGGATCTCGACAAATATGCTCGAAATTATGTGAATCTGTGAAGCAGTCTCAGTGTGCCACCCTCTACTTGGATTACATCGATGCAAATACCTTCGAAGTTTCCCAGGGCATTCCCTCACGTCGAGGACCGGAAAACGCCTATCAGGCTGCAACATGATAGCCGAATTTATTGATACTTTCGCACCCTTCTATGTTTTTTCTCAAATATGTGCGGATCTCGTTTGAGAATCTTCGAGAGGTACCGCTTTACGTGTTCTCTTTGTACAGGATTTCCCGTTTTCGTCATAATTGATGAAAAAACGGGGTTCCATCGATCGAGAATAAAATCCAGCTCGAAATTGTCTCCTTACACATTTTAAAAATAGCATTTAAAATGTTCGAATTCGGAAATGTTGAATTGTTACGCTAAATGATACATTATAAATATCGCTTCTCGAATTTAAATCATATTATAACATATATCATATTTGTATACATTTTAATTTCATTCATCTGATATTACAGATTGAAATTTTGATCCTTGTTATTAATTTTGAAATTAAAAACTGACGGAAACATTAATTCATTCCATACATAAATCGTACATCGCATTAAATAAATGAGCGCTTCTGTTACGAGATGATAAATTTATAACAAATGAACCTGGAGGCCTTTTGGTAATGAATTATTAATGCTTCTGTTATGAATTAAATAATGATGCGAAAAAAGATAATAATAAAGTGAAGAACCTTATTTTTAAAAGTTTTAAAATAAACAAAGAGAAAAGAAAAACCTTACCTCCATATTCTGACACGTAGATAAGTTGGAGCTAACGTTCACTTGTTAATAAAGAATAATAATAATGTTATCATAAATCCTAATAAATGTGTCATTATTGATCTCATATCTTCTTAATATACTCATTTGGTTGTTATGAAAGCTTGTTGTTCAAAGTTATTTATATCGTTGAAAATGAGTATGCTCCGCGAAAATAGATTCTTGTAGAGTCCATAGTGATTGCTATGAACTATTGAACACTGTTATGCTCCTATAAGTCATACAAATATTTTTTCTTTGAGACGAAGTGTAACGGAGAGTATTTTAAAGTTTTGGTTCACAGTATTGAATTGAATCTTATATTTGTAGCCAAGATTGATTTTTGTATAGTTAGAAATCAATATGTAGAATAGAATAAGAAAAAAAGGAGACGAGTACTTTGAGAGTAATGTAATTTAACGTAATTAAATATGAAGGATTGAAGTATGGAACCATACCAACGTTTAATTTGACATGTTTCTGCTATTTTTAAATGGCGGCGGACTCGCTCACTTATGTTTGCGGAGCAAAACTTCGTTGAGATTTTGTTCAATGGTTTCTAAAGTGCTTTCCCCTTAGGGACCAAGAGTTGACCTACGTAAAGAGGGAGTTTCCTGAAAAGACTATTCAACGAAGAAATTCTTGCCAAATGGAGTTCCGAGGCATTTCTTAGCCTTCAGACGGAAAGATTCAAAAGAGCTGTTAAGCTTTTGCGATGATTAGAATAAACTCTTCAGGGTGATATTGATGTTTCTTTTACATTATTTTCATTTTATTACATTATGTTATATTCATCAGAACTTTTCGAAAGTAGAAGTTGAGGCTTTTTTTGGAGACATGATAAATATCATCTGTAGGGATAAATTATTAATATGCAAACTAAACTTTTAAAAATATTAATACCGTTGTAAACTAATTTAGAAAATCAAAGTGGGATCCTAAATATATCATTTTAACTTTATAAAGAATTTTAAAGTATATTTAAAACTCTAAAAAATATTTTCAAAAATGATAAGAAAGGGACTAGAATGAATTTTTAAAAGGTAAAAAATGCTGAATGTAAATCAAGATATCCTACCTAAAAATTCGCTTAGGATCTAATGAAAATTTTTATGAATAGCAGGAGCAAGATAATTGAGTCTTAAGTACTTGAGTTGAGAGATGATATTCGCCGTGATTATCTATGGGTAGTTCTAAAGAAGGACACTTGAATTACGTCAGATCAAATTCTTGGAAACTTCTAAAACGCAAAGATGACAAGCCAATATCTTACCTCTGGGAATCGATAAATGTTCCCGAACTTTCGTTCATTTTTTGAAGACAAAACTCCATGCAATACATTAAAGATCATCGTGCAAATGATAGACTTCAAAAGGAATGTCATTTTAAAAGTATCTTTATCAAGGGACGGTTATTAAAAGAGCTTACGGAAGTGCAGATGAAACACCACGAGGACCTGAGAGCAAAGGATATATCTTTAATTTCGGAATCAAATGCAAGACGCTTAGAGGTATTAAAACTCATCACAAAGAACTTCTTTCGCGACTGAAAATCGTTATTACGTGGTTTCTAAAATCTCTCTTCAATTCCATGGTAGTTTCGAGAGTGTTAAAAATCGATCCAAATGTGATGCCGATAAAATTTTTACCTATATTGATTGTCTTTTCCGTGTGCAATTAAGAATATTTTACAAGTACGCTTTAGAGCATGATAGTCTTAAGCATTAGGAATATTATTTTCAGTACTGAGTGAGAGAACGATATCTGCGGCAAAATGATAATCTAGTTATTTAGCCATTTAAAGATAATAAACAATGTCACTTTTATAAAATCATTACTTTTACGATTGAAAATAATTGTTATTATTATAGCTTATGTCAGTTAACTAAACATGTATCGGAAAAAATTGTTAGCCAAGCTTACGTTGCGTGTAAAATAATGTACTTAACAACTTTGATATTTAGATAAATTTTAATTAATTAGTAGAGTGAGTCAACATAAATTTAAAGTACATTATTATATCTCTTACAAATTATTTCAGCTCTAGTATATCTATTTATGCAAATTTAGGTCAGTATCTTTAAAATTGTTGGAAAATAAACTGATGAAACGACTTCATTAAAATTTTTCTCAAAATAGTAGATTTCACAGGAAAGCTTTGGTGACTTTTTATGAATGTATAATGTGAATATCGCAATAAGAGTTCTAAATCTCTCCCTAAATTGCTTTCCTTAATAGAATAATAAAAGGAGATGACGTTTGAAATATCTTTCAGATCAGCTGCATCTTGGAGGTGACAAGGCAAAGCAGTTGGAAAAATCTTAATTCATTGATAATTGCTTTCTGAAATAATGAAAATATGAAAAATGATAAAATATAAAAATGAAAAATTTTCTTCTTAGCGAAGCAGCAGATATAAACTATACTGGTAATCGCGTGCGAAGCGACGGAATGGCTGCATAAAATATACCATTAATTTTATTGAAACGAAATATACTCCTTATCATTAAAAGAGAATTGAGATAAAGCGTTTTAAGGAATGCTTTGAATTCATGAAGATTTTGAATGAGATTTATTAAATTGCATTACAATTCTTATTACTGTAGAAAGAATTAATTAGCATGTACTTTTCTTATATATTTATAATAGTATTTCACTTTATTGTAGTCCGATTAAAAAGATAACTTCTATTATTACTCAAATATACTTACTTGTTGTGATGCCTGTGATAAAATGAAACACTAATAAACTGGTATCGCCAATTATTACCATCTTGATAGCTCCATATCGAATGCTGTGCAGATTGTTATTTAAATGTAAATGTTGTCTCTGTTATAGCATTTTGACCGCTAAACTACTTCACTTCTCATTTATACAGTTTCTTTATCTTGCCAACACAGCTTTCAATAGGATCACCTAAGCTCCATATCCCCGATTCTCAAATTAAGATTCGACTTCAAATCCAATTACTAGACTATCACTCTTATATTATCAAAGGAAATCACGTTAGTGATAACTCAGAAGGCGAAATTATATCAAATGACACCAGCAGATAATATGATTGACAAATCTTTTGAAGATTCAGTCATTGAAATTTTAATTATCAATTTCTTATTCATAGTCCCAAATTTATGAAAGGGAGTCTCCGATGGTCAAATATTATCCGATTCCTGATTCGACAAGAAATTAACTAAATTAAATGTTCTCTGCGCTCCTGGAATTTCTCTTAGCGGCTCATAATTCGTACACACGGATACTTAAGAAATTAGCCATTCGAGGAAATACAATACCTCAATTAAATGGTTCGAAACGATTCGATCTCAAATAAAACGTACGGAATTCAATTTATGGTGCTACTTCTTCAGAAATATAAATTTTGAATGTTTATCTAAGAAAAAGAAAAATTTTCAAACACTGCTTTACAAATTAATTCATAAAGTCATCTTGAATTGAGACTATTTCAAGAGTTGAAGAGAAAATTAATTTCCCTTTGAGAAGACGCGTTTAACCAGCTTTATATTCGCCTTAGTCGAGGGACATGTTTCTGGAATCGGCAGAAGAGATTCTTTGGCATAGGTCACCGTCGACACGTTCGCAATTGGCAAATATGCATCGAGCAAGGCCCGTACTATTTGGGAAGCAAACGTTCGGGTATGTAGGGTTTAATCAAGATCGCAAGTAGCACGTTAATTACTTCTGGGAGCGATCTCAATTACGGTTGATTACTTCCTTTTTTGGTTCGATCGATAATTTAAGAGTCCTCGTCATCGGAGCGGCGGAATATGAATTCAATATTTATTCTCGCAATATTTATACGAGAGTATTTTTATCAAGAGCGTCCTTGTCTCGAAAGGGACTGGAAAGTACTATCTTTCCTGATATTGAACGATGCTCTGCAATTTAATTTTACATGCTCTCACACTTCTGTTTCACTATCGTTATATGCAACTGAATTTGAAATAAATATCTTTTGTTTCGTTTTATCTCATTTAAATCAAGGTCATCACATCAATCTTAAAATACGAGAATAAGATGCTAGGACCGATCTTTTTAAGAATCATTTATTCCCGCACACGTTAATAATAGGATAAAATACACGAAAACAAATAGGTTTACACCCCCTACCACACGCCGAAAGGCGGCTTGCAGGGTAATTATATAGATTTACGTATTTTGTGCATTAGTTTTTCACGGCGTACTCTCTGTCTATGCATCTTTATTAGATCTTCCATTTCACTATTCACACTCGAAACAATTCAAATTATCTATCGTTCTGACCACTATTGGATTTGAACTATTCTAGTAAAATCCCAACCAATGGGATGCCTTTCTTCCAATCGTCACTCATTTATCACAAAAGTCTGTAATACGGAATAATTTGATTATTTTCCCAGAGAGATAATCAAGAGGTACATTTTAAATTGTATGTTAAAGGTGTTCTTTAATAAACATAAATTATTACGAAATGAGATTAAGAAGCAAATTCAGGAGTGTGTTAAGTTAAATAACCTGATACAAAGAAATTGAGTATCAGAATGCGCAGAACAGAGATATTTTTATTTTATCTTTTCATTGAACCGAGCTAATAACCTAAGCGGGAATTTCGAATCGATCTTTATCTTATTCATTTCACAGTTTTCTCGATTTTTTGCTCTAGAGCATTTCTTATATTATTCACAAAATGTATAAAACGCTTTTAAAATTAATTACACGAAGAAAAAATAATTCAATGACAAAATTATCATATATTTCTTTTTTTCTAAATTGTTAGAATCCTGTATTTTTATACGTTTACGGGGATTTTTGAAAGGCAATTATATATATGTATATCATCGGCGAGGATCGAGACTAAGTAATGGATCTCTTTCAGGTGAAATTAAACTATGTAAAGCGCTTCGAAATATCTAACTAAGCGTAAATTATTTCACGCCCCAATAAAGGTTACCTCCACGTTTCGAGGACAGCTAATGGTTTTAGAAGTGCCGCGTACTACATATTCAGTGCCGTCATTGGCATCCTTTGGCCCAAAACAAAGGCGCCGAGTGATCTTATATTATCTCCTTATGTGTTTTCCTCTGAGATCGCTTGAACAATTATCGTGAAGCGATCTCATTCCTTTTTTCTTGGCTATATTCTCAAACAAACATAAACGAAGCGCATATAAGAAGCATAATTTAGAAGATGAAAATAACCAAGCGGCCTAGAGAAAAGGTAAATTTTCTCCAGAACGATTCATCTGCTCAGGTTCAATCGAGAAAGGGTGCTAGTGAGCCATTTGTGATACATGGTCTCCAAAACGCTTTCATAATTTGTTGGCCTTTAAGGAAGTATTCTTTAAATATTTTAAGTTCTCATTTACGAGAAACAACCTGTAATTAAACTAAGTTTGATAATATTAGATGATTATAATATCGAAATTCTAAATCTAAGAATTAATCTATTATTTTTAGACTAAGAATTCAGAGAATATTGTGCAGGAAATAGTGAACATACTTAAGTAATGTTTAATTACTCACTTAAAATATAATTCTTGATGTTGAATCTCACTATGTACTGATAATATCCCTATATAAGAATATCGTGACATCGAAGTTAATTTAATTACAAAATGAAATAACAGTTCTCTAAATTATGATGCGTAAATTTTTGATAATATTATTGTATATAATTTACAAAAAATAGACCGTACATAGGTCTGAGTCCTATAAAGTTAATTTATTTATTAAGTTATATATAAATATAAATGAATATCTTCATTACATTTCCTTCTATTGGAGGGACAACGTAAATCTCTGAAAATTTAATTACCCTCGAAACAACAGGAACAGAATGTACGGAACGAATGAGAATTAGCAAAGAGTACAATTGTGGAGACAGAGTATCTGAGGTAAGGTTTTACATAATGTAATCAAAAGTTTGTAAAGCCTTGGGTGGTACGATCGTGTACGGAATCCAAAATGGCTGACTAAGCAAAATTATTACTCTTGGGAATTCAATTTGAAAGGAGTGTTTGAATGAACACAATGAAAGTATGGCAATATTTTTTACTACAAAAAGATGAGTTAACACCGCCGATTTTGTTATGTACAATATCCATTGATGAGAAAATTTATGTTATAAATCGATTATGAAACTGATTTAAAATGTTGACCTTTTACTTTATGGAAACAATATTTAGTTTTTAAAGGCTTTTGCAAAATCGATTGCAAAGAGAATACAGTAAAATTTAAGTACTAAATACATAATTTAAATATATATATATATATATAATATTATATTATATTATATTATATTATTATATATATATAAATTTCATTAACCTCTTTGTGCACGTATTTTATTCAAACGATCCATTTTTTAATCCACATTAAAGATGATTTAAATATGAGTTTTGGAGATTTATTACTGCCTATTTAAAATGCGCACAGTCGCATGTTGTTATTTGAAATAATTCATACAGGTTATGGATACACTATAAATTGGAAAGAGTAATAATAATTTGCTAATCAAATATATTTCAGTTTGGATTCCAACAGCGAAAGTTTGAGAAAATGGTGCGGTTTTTGATTTTGATTTTCGTTCTTCTCATTTAAATACGTTTAATCTCTTAATTCCATTTTAATTCGATCCCTCACAAACATTTTGTGTTTCTTATATAGTTCCTCATCATGTCATTGACAAAGTTTCCGTGACGAAGACGCATTTCTTCGGAATAGCAATATAAAGATCGAAACATTGCACCAAAAAGCGCGAAATTTACTTTACTTAGTCCGATCCGTGTTTTCGAAGGGAAATCGTGAAGAAAAAATCCTCTCGCGGATTTCCACCGTCACTGCAGTAAATTCAGAAATACCGCTCACAATAGGCGCGAGATTGAGAAGGTCTGCGAGCAATCGACCGTTCCATTGGAACCGCCACTACTAAATGCTTGAAAAATAACGCCGAGATTAAACGGAAAATAAACTCTCCGCTCGATGCCTTATAGCCGCCAGCTTTTTTATCGAGTCATACACAGGGACAAGGATCTTCGATCGAGAAAACGCACTACATCGGTCAATCGGACACTCGCCGGGGACATGTTTTTGCAATCGAAATTTTATTCCACCAAGATTACTCACCGCTATATTTTTTTCATCAAATGGATTAGCGTGCTCTCTAAATCTTCAACGGTTCTCAAAAATTCGAGTATACTCTCCTAGCATTGACGTTTTGAGCTATAGCGTAGTATTCAGATCAATTTAATCCTTTCCTAGCATTGAAAAATGATAAAAAACCGTTGAACAGCCTGCATAAATCAAATGAAAGAGCTAACTCTTCGTAATGAAAGAATTTTATAACTAAACGGTTTTACGTAATGAAATTAATTTGTAATTATAATTACAGAATAGTGGTGCTGTGTTTATGCATCAAATTCAAAAGAGTTTTCATAATGCCTGAAGAAGAGAGTGGCCCGGCAGTATAGAGCCATGATGTTTATTTTTTAGCCATTGCGCCATTTCACCGAAAACATGAACGCGTGCTAACCTTCTGCTTTAATAAACTCTCCGACCGGAAGGCTGGTTTTTTCCACAGCTACGGTAATTAAGTATCTTCCGAAGCGAGTACAACATTCATTTTTTCCTCAAACAACACTTTTTTTTAATTGGAACACCCCTTTAAAACGTGTTGCTAAATATGGCCACTGCACGTCATCTTACTCTTCGAATAGTGGACGAAAACGAATAGAAGTAACATCTGAATAAGACATATTAATTATTATAGGTAATTACAACACTCAGAAATTTTGACAGTGCTTTTGTTCTTCTTTTCACCAAATTCATGTTTTTGGTTAGTGCCCTATCAACGTTTACCAAATTATTTCCATTATATAGTTTATCAAATTTAATTTAAACAGTCAGAGATACATATATTAATCTAAAAATAGGTTCAATCTTATAAAATTGCAGAATACCAGATTTGCTAAGAACTATAGACACTTTCACGCCTAAACATCATTTAATCTCTCATAGGCAAATAATAGTACACATCACTCTTATTATTTATAAATCATCTTGTGTACGATATTAAAAGTTTTGCATAAAATCTACATCATGAATAAGATCAGAAGTAACTGTCACAGTAGAATATTTAAAACCCCTAACATAAAGCTTTAAAAATAAAAATTTAGATTGAGAATATTTAAAAGTTCTCCGACGATTGAGTTTTCATCATAAACACAATAAGAAATTCATATTCATTCATTTATAACGTTCGGAGAAAGTAGCTAATACGTTATCTGGGTTCCTCAACTCACCCTTATGATATGAAATGGACTTTTTTGTATCCTTAATGGGTTCCCCTATGAACAGAAAAGAGTTTCTGGTGAACTATTAAAGATAATGATTATACAGAAAAAAGTTACATCGAAGTTTTTTTTTGTAAAATCTCACAGTCTGACCTTGACATAAAATGATTAATGTCGCTGGAAAGTTAAACAAAATACGAATTTATAACAATCGATAAATGAATATTTACCATTTATGTCTTTACCTTATTTACCGCTAATTTTTATATTTTTTCTGCCGCCTCCTTTTATATATATACATAAAACTCTTAAACTGTTATAATTTATATTATAAAATTCAATAAAATTATCGGCGGAATGATTTTGACCCTCCGATAGGTTCAGAATCATTCCTCCTCATTCGCCTATAAAATAAAGTTTGTGTACTTTTATCACCCATATATTTTATGTTCTGAAATAAAATTTAAAAATTTTTAAGACTTTCAGGAAATTGCGAGATATTATCCATGAGGTTGTACCCGTGTATCACATCGAATTCCCTTAAAAGTTTCGATTCAAGTTTCCTTTCTCATAAAATAGAAGGGTGCTATAATATGCTATGTGTATGTAACTTTAAATAACCAAAATTTATATCCGTTGTAGCTTTCAAAACTGAAATTTATCATTGATTAAAGATAATATTTGATATTTTATACCTCAGTACGATAATTAAGTATATGAAGCGGAAAAGGTATTCTGTTTTGCTGTGATACTTTAATTCTAATCACTTAAGGCTAGATATACCACTTAACGAGCAAGATAACTTTTTACCCCTTAATCAATAGCTCTTACAACCAGATCCAGCTTTTATCTACTTCGCTTTTTATATTTCAAAGCATCCCTCCTGCTATTACTCCCTTTAGCGTTCCATCTTCTCTTTAGATTCCTCCCGCTTTATCTTTTTATTTTCTTCAGTCAATATCCTCTTCCAGGAGCGGACACCGCCCCCTACGCCTAAGGGGCTATCTGGCCCATACATTATTTCCTGCTTATTACCTGTGACGCCAAAGCACTCCTTCCGCTACACCAATGCCCTTTCATATTTTACCATACCTAATTCCTCCTCATTTGTTAAACCCTTTTCCTCGACTTTATTCTCTTCCATCATTTTTCTGTGATCTTCGCCTCCTCTGCATCTGAAATGCCTCGGATTTTTTCCGTTATTTTTTTGCATCGGAGGAAGAATTTCGGAGGAAATCCTTGGAAAGAGAGTATTCCGGGTACAACACCCAGTTACAATTATCTCAGCGCTGCTCAGCCAGAGCACTGCCAAATTACGTAGGTTGTGGAAAATTCATTGTGAGTGCACCTCCCCACACATGTCAGGAAGTTAATTATCTCATTTTCGTTCATTCGTAATTTTGATAAGTTCTCTGTCATTTCTCCCTTTTTTAACTGATTGGCGGATGTGATACACGAATTTGAGAGAAAACATCCGGAAAATTACACAAAAGAAGTCGTGAAAGGTGGAAAGTGCTTCATAGGTACTTCTCATACCTTCAACAACTTTTTCATGGAATTAAGAGAATGATAGGGATTCTTGTGGCCATCTTATTCGAGAATAAAATTCTTAGTTCACCAACCCATAAATGAATATTCTAAGTAATTGAAACGAAGCTCATTGAAAAAGGATTAATAAAGAATTAGTTAGGACGAAAGAGAAAGGATCGGCACTGAGTTGAGAGATAATACGTTAAAATGTCAAAACGAATGGAAAGCCTGGAATAAAACTGATACGGTTGACTTTGCTTCTATTTTCATATCTTAAATCATTTATATAGTTTACTGGTGTAGTAAATGATAATTTCAGTTAAAAGGTTCTTTTTATCTAATCCTGCAATCCATCCATCGATACAAGACATAAATCGAAGGTCTACACAAGAGACCTGTCCGAGATTTCCGTAAATCTCAGGCTGAACCGCAGCAACATCGTATCAGTAGGAGGTTGTAAATTATGTCTTCACATGACGTATATGACCTATCATCAGAGCCCGTGAACTCAAATTAGTAACCAAGCCTTAGGAACAATGCGTGATTCTATCTACAAAATTTTTTAAAACGATAGGAATCGTTTACGACAAAATACATAAAATGCATTATAAATTTGATATAATAGAAATTAACAAAATTTGCTACATTTATAAACCTCAGGACGTGATATTTGAATAACACTTTGGCTATAAAAACCTAAGAAGGCGAGAATCTAGGATAGGGTACTAATTAAATTCAGTGAGTGATCAGAATTTTTAACAAGACACTCATTTAGAACTACGACTGCTGAAGACATATGACCGCAAATAGAGGCATGAAAATCGATCAAATTGTGGGCAAAGAGAGGCTCCAAAAAACGCCATATAAATACAGAGGAAAAGAAGTGTTTCATGAGAACACAATCGAACGGCGAAACTTCAGAGGGAAATGGGTAATTATGTGAATGCAAAATTGGGCAGGCAGATAATGAACTTCACACAAGCGTATTGGGGTTCAAAGATGCTTTGAAGTTTATATAGTCGCCTCGACCTTTATCTACTCTCTTCTTTGTCCTTCCCTTATTTGCATAAGCGGCTGCGTCGAGCATCATTTGCTCGTCCATTGAACCAAATTCCATCCGATCTAAAAAGCATTTATCGTTACCTGGAATCGAACGGAGAATTTTTTGTTTCCTCGAAGAAAGAAGTTGATGGCTCTCAATCGAGTTGAAAAGTTGCGTTCTGCATGAACAAGTGCACTCGCTAAACTCGATCCAACACGATGGAGAAAAAACATATTTGCAAACGCAACTTCTCAGAAGAATCTATATTTAAAATAGTTCAAAATTTACATGAAATCATTATAGATATTTCTCGCAACATCTACGAAACGAATTTCTCATGCTCATTAAAAATATCTCACTCGATAAATGTCACATCGTTTGAATCTTCAAATCGATAGCAGGAGCACCCGAAATAACAATTTTGTGTCGAAAATGTCAATTCCAAATGCCAATTTTGGAGAATTCCTAAAAGTCCTTCTTTATATGTAAATAAATAAAAATATACTAAACTAACTTTGCTTTAAGTAGGTCAAGACTTCTTGTAGGAGTTGTTTGTTCGTAGAGATGTACATTTATTCTTGGAAAAGTTGTTTGATGCACACAGTAAAGCAACTGAAAAATGTGATCTCGGTAGAATATTATTTTAAAAGCAACTCAAATCAAAATATTTCATATTTGATGGAATTAATGTACTGTTAGCTCTTATCCAAAAGACACCATCTTACAGAACATTCCCATTGGGCTATATTCTTCATTGATTATAATAGATTTCTAAAGAAGTCTAGAGCTTTCTATCAAGATCTTATATTTCTTTTCTTCAAGGGAAATATGAGTAAAAAAGTATCAAAAAATATCCATAGTATATAAATATATATGTAATAGAAAAAACATTGATGAATCAAGAAATACAGTAACGAGAATATTAAAATTCGTGTAAAGGCTGTTGATTTGATATTCCAAAAGAGGAGAATATGTTATTCCAAAAATTTTAATGGAATCTAAGGAAAAATCTCTCGAACGGCAGCAATGCACTATTTGCCTTCGAAAGGTACCTTCCGGCTGGTGACTGAAAAACTCAATGAATGGAATAACGTTTCTATGCTAAGCGTGGCCACTTAAGAGCAGGTATACCTGGGTCTCCCTTCAGCCGAGACCGCAGTATCATTTGTTAGAAAGAAAGCCGCGATAGGCGCCGAAAATGAACTGCCCCTGGTAATAAGCTCCGTGGTGCGCGTGCGGTCTGCACGCCTTCTCCTGCGGTGCGATGAATGGCCCCACACAATAGATGCGCCCCCAACCGGCCTCTCGGGCGGTCTCCGAGGTATTTGCCCATCGGCAGAAGCTTGCGGTCGCTGCATTCAGCCGCATTTTAACGCCTCGACTGCTCCAAATATCCTTAGAATGTATGCCTAAGCATAATCCGTTTGGCTCCGCTATCGAGTGTTCAAGTAGATCAGATTCGGTGCGGTAGTTAGACTGACTGAAGTGAATTAAAACGCACCTAAGCAGGATTTTGCAGGAGACGCTAAAGCTATATGCTTTCCTCAATGTTAGAATATGTAGATAAATATTCAACCAATTCTTCTTTCGAATAATTTTGTACAGATAATTAGTTACTTTTCCAATTAATTTCAGAATAATAGGGGAATGACTGAAAATTGATAATTTTTAACTAAAACGTACATTAATAGTGTAATTAATTCCATTTACAAACTAATTCACTCTCTTTTAGTGACAAAAGATGTTCTATAATTATCTCAAACAAAAAATTGAACTTTTAATGTGCGAATTTCTCGTAAAAGGAAGAATCTAACAATTAAAATACCTCTTTACGATCCCCACTTTAGTTACCAATTTTAATAAACAGAATAATCTGTTTTACTACGTAGACTGCGAAATCAGTTAAATACAGTTGGTAAATATTTTTTCCTTCAAAGTTGTTCTCATAGAAACGTTTTCTAATCGCTTTTATATGGATTATTATTTAATTTCACAAGAGATACATAATGATAACTATAAAATCTATCATTCACTGAGCCCAATCTACGAAAAAAATCAATTATATTGGCCTTAGTCTAATCCTTACCTATCGTCTCAAGAATACATAATTATATTTCTAAAAGTAAGTTAGATGTATTCGAATAAATAATATAATTTATTGTGTGTAGAGTAAGTGATGAGATAAAAATACTTGAAAATGTTGTATAAATGATTCCACTAAAAATTCAAAGACAATATTTTTAAAGAACGATATTTGGAATTAACTTTTCAATGTTCGTGCATTCGAAATACATTTTTGTGATATTTAATAGGTATTTAACTTCATTACTTAATGTATTTATAATTCCGGATAACTCCTTAGCAATAATTATCTCCATATAGATATATGAATTCATTTTTATCTGGTAACTGTAGAAATAGTGCAGCTCTGACGCGTCAGACAGAGAAAAAACTTCTCCCGACTAAAATGCGCGAAATGCTACAATGAATTTACCCATAAAATAAATACAAATTTATCGTGTGCATTCAAAAATAAGAGAAATAAGAGATTCAAAGCCAGTAAATTAAGTCATTAATCATGTCAAAAAGATCGTTGTATATCCTTTACCTACTGGCTAATTAATTCATTCGGATGCTCCGTGATTCATTAAAAGGTCAGGTACTAAATATAAATCCACCCAAAAGGTTCAGTCGCGAAACTATTTGAAGTAAAAACAAATTAAGTTCTTTTAAATAATGTATTATTTACAACAGAGAAAATACTATAAATTTACCTGAAACTCTTCTTAGGCATTTTTTAAAATTAAATCTTTTGTATAAATTTAGATTCCTTTGATCAGAAGCAGAATAAGTACTTCTCTTAGTTGATTCAATTTTTACATATAGTTCAAAGGACATCCAATTACAAATGGGTCATTTTTATTCTAAATTGGAATGTCCTACGAATTTTCAGTAGAAAAATTATCAGACGTGAGTAGAGGAATAAGTGATTTTCATGGCTTATTCTCATCACGTTTACAGTCTTTGTTCCGATATATTTCTCGTTTCCATGAAATATCCCCTTTTTCTCTTTCCATCAAGTCTTCATACTCTCTCGGCAGAATATGACAGGATATAACAGTGACGAAGGACGGTCGGCAGGGAATTTTTTTCGAATCGTTATGAAAATATGCCTTTTCTTTGTTCGAAAAAGTTTTCCGTCACAGCGAACTTCAAAAGTTGACAGCTTCCATTTTGCGTAGTGTATAATTTATGTGAACTGGCGGAGGAATGGACATATTTCCCTACGAATTATTTATTCCACTTGGATAATTTATTCCTCACTTATTTACCAAAAGTATTATCTTTTGAGTGTACGATTCCTTGCAAGAAAAACTGAGTCTTTAAATCAAAATATTCAGTGCTCTTGAGGTTTGTCTACTTCAGATGTTTAGAATAATTTAATCCCTCAGCAAAGATTTATAAACGCCTATATGATTATTTGATCCTTCGTGGAACTCCCTACAGAATTGGTGTATTATTAATTGGTTCACGCACATTTTTCTTAGGAACAACTTAGGACTTATGAATATTTTTGCATTAATCGCTATGAATTCTATCTAGAGACTGCTAACATTTGTAAAGAAAAGAAAGCTAAAATTCACGGATAACATTAACTAAGTGCAGATGAAAGGGTATGGCAACCTTGGATAATAGGAAAAGTAACTAGTTACAAAAATAGTAAATACTTTTTGTTTTCCCTAAATGTAAGAAACTAAAATATTTTTAGATTATATCGACTTTATTATATCGACTCCTAAAGGAATTTGATGACAGACGCTTTACTACAGTTGAAACATCTTCAGTTAATAGGGTATCTTTATAGAGGAGTTCAGTGGATGGCGATCCGCACGCACATATTGCTTACGCGTAATTGAAGAAGTAAAGGGACCCTAATTTCGAAGAATTAGTATGTTCTTATTAGATTTTAAAAAGTCCTTTTAACATTAACAAAAAACAACCTTTAATATAACATACAATAAAAAGATCTTTGGTTAAAGAATTTGATATTTTGTCGACAAATTCAAAACTCCAATCGTTTTATAAATCGTTATAAATCCAATCTTTTGTCAAATAAATCACTATAATTGTCAATCTATTATGAACATTTTTTCTAGCAAAATTTTACCTTCACGTATCCTTTTAATTATGTATAATATCAATAACGTCAGTGTAGTTTAATTAAAGTTAAGTAAAATGTATAAAATCATATTTTTAAATACTTAAAACACGTGGATATTAGCTGAAACCTTTATTTTTATAATAAAATATTCTTTTTCCGTTCAAGTTATTTTTCCGCAAATGGAAACTGTCGAGGACACAGAATTATATTCCAGCCCATACTTTTGTATGCACAGAAGAAATAATCATTCTATTAATATGCGTACTCTATTTGCACTTAAATAATGTAAACAAAATGTTAACCAGAATCAAATGCAAATTTGAACAGTCAACTGATTAGTCCAGGGAGAGACCTCGGGTCATGTCTGCACTCAAAAGTGACCCAGCGGAATGAAAATATTTTAAATCATCGAATCCTGCTTTATTTTGTTTTGTGGTGTGCGGTCACGAGAAAATTTTCCAATTAAATTCGGAAAGTGAAATGAAAATTATTTTTCGATAACCCGCTTTGTTTTTATTGCTTAATTAAGACACCGCGATGAATAATTTATTTCAATAAACCGATTGAAATGGTACTAAGCTTGTTCAAGATTTTATGCACACAGAAAATATAAAGAATGATACTAATTTTCAATTGAAATCCTTCATTTATACGCTAAAATACGCCTCATTGCTTTGAGGTAAATACGTCGAGGTACGGGTATTATGGAAGTCATTCAATATATCATATCATTCGATTTTAAGTTATGCATTAATTATTATCCTCTCAACATGAAGAATTTAATCGATGAGGCGGAATATCCATTCTAATTAATTAATCAAAAGATATTCAGCTGAACTAATAATATCACCATAAATCCTGCATTACATTAATCCGCTCTCTATTTTCTTTTCAAATTAAACGTTTTCCTTAATGAGATCATTTAGTTTACGTTGTATTATCTTCCCTAAATTATGTTTATCTTTAATAATTATTCGAGAGACCCCCCAAATCAATTAAAATTCAGCAATTAAACCTCAGAAATACTTTACTTAATCCGATTTCTATTTTTTTCACGCAGTTGATCGCGAAACATTGTTGTGGAGGAAAAATGAAAATTTTTAATCTTTGCTCATGTGAAACGCTTCCCTTTCACTTGTAATTTCAATTTTGGGTGTACTCTGCGATCACAAAGGAATTGGAAATTGTAAATCTGATGGGTGGTTAAGTCCCAAAGTCTTTTTACTATAAACTGAATAAACTGCACGATCTGTCAACTGGAATAGGTCGCAGTATGCTGAACTGTCTTTAGAATATCGAAAGAAGAATTTATTTTTTGTACATGTCACAATCATAATAATTATCAATATATTACAATATTGATTGGAATGATATTTTAGTATTTAGGCATAATTTTTCAGTTTTCACTTAAAATTTCTTCTTTCATTCTTCTTCTAATTATCCATCTCTTTCAGTGAGGAGGGCATATAATTACAAATAAAACCTTTTATTATTGAATAAAGAAAATGTTCTAACTCAAGTCTGAATAGTGGAGGTTCATGATCATCAATTCGATGCCACTATTCGTCTCTTATTCGACTCAATTAGGGCAAATTAGCGTTCTTCGTCACATTCCGGGACCACAAAGGTAGGATGGTAAATGAAATTCCGATTACATGGGTAGCATAGGTGTGAATTTCAGCTAATAAATTTGGAATTGATAGTCACATAGCTCATTCGCTTTGAAGCGTTTCGTAGTACATATCCTCCTTTGAGTTACCACAAATTGAGCGATGCCGAATTCCACATCCTTAGTTTTACTTCAGTCTCTGGCTTGTTAATTAGCTGTCGGACAGTATCCGTGCCTAATTTTGAAACTATTTTCAAGGAAATTGATTCATTAAGCAAATAGTAAAATGAAAATGCGCAATCTATTCATGATCAGAATGGCTAGAAGTAATATGTTTAATCATTCCATAAAATAATTTTTAATTTATACAAATAATTCAATAACTGAATTTAAAGTTGCTAAATTAATTTCAAAAATTTGCTTCTATAAAAAATGTGCTTTTATTAAAAAAACGCTCATACTTTGGAATGCTAAAGGTAAAAGAGAATAGGACGATTTTAAGTAAATTTCGAATTAAATATCAGCAATTTCCGAACCTCTCTTGCTCTTATATCAATCCACAGTTTTGTTATTATAATCCAGATTCGATTTTTCAATCCATCAAATAACAATCCCATATTTTTGAGAAGATACTTTCAGACCTCATCTACGACAAATGCCGCAAGCTATTTGAGACCTTTCACAGATCTTTCCTCCAAATTCCAATGTTCCTCTTATCCTCGGAGGAGATTTCATTTTTTTCGTCCATCGACTTATCCCAAATCCGTACTCTCCGCATCACACCCTGAAGGGTTATCATGTCCGCAGCGAATGTTATTTACTTTATTTTTCTCACAAAATCGCCGATGAAAACCTAGCTATCGATTATCGAACGATTGCGGTCTTGCCGTTGCGGAAAACCGCATTTCAGAGTGGAAATGCCGCGTTTGCCTCACGTATATGCAATGGCTACGTAAACGTTTCAATCCTTTCACCCTAGGCTCGGACGACCTTCGGCCAGATTCTAAAAATCATCGCCTCCGAATTCCATCTCTTGGAGGAATCACAAAAGGGCCTCCAGGTGTGTGTCGCTTCCATGGAAATATTTTTGTGGCCGATGTATTTTGAACCGTTCAATGGACGCAATACCCCGATTCCGGACGTTGGTTCGTATAAAGGAATTTTTTAGGGATTTAATAAATGGGCGAAATGTCCGTCGAGAGGATGGAGATACGATCGGACCACCCGGACTGATCCCCGAGCATTCTTTCAGACGTCTCTATGGATATTTCACGGAAGAGGAATTTTGCATCGACGATGGAAAAATATGCGATCTCTATCGGCGTAAAGGGTGATTGGAACCCATGAGCGTGATGCCTCGCTAACGCTATCATGATATAATCGGAGAGAAACAGGATTTTCCCTTTCGAAATTCCGGAGAAAGTTTTTCTCACGCTACGAGATGCCATTGACAGTATTCAGGTTACGAAAACGCGACAACACTTATGAAAAAAAAAGGATCTATAGTTCTTCTTCAATGCACCGCATATTATCTTGCATTGATTCCACTTTTTCATATCTTAAGTATATTTTTGGGAGTCCAGAAGAAGTGGATCAAAATTTTATGCAACAGTCGAAATTTATTTTCAACTAATTCGTATATTTTATTTTGATCTTTCTCAATTCTAAATAATCCGAGGATTACAAATTATAATTTAACTTTCCGAATAAAACATTAGACTGTATCAATTTTAGAAGTGAATATGACCAAATATCGGAGGACTCTGTAAAACTTATATTGAATTCGTAACTGTTATGATAATCTGAAAGGATACTTTGTGGTGTTACTTAATCTTTAGATGATAACATAAAAAGAAATATGTTAATGTTGCAATACTGTGTTTGAGACTGTTTCCTCTGTTCGTCGAAACTAACTATATACTAATACCATTCAAACTACTACAATAATTTAATCAATTGTTATTAATTAGGATGTTTCCAATGGGATGAAATAACTTAAGAAATAAAGACTTGGAGTGTCAGTAGTAGGATTTTCGGATTTAAATAACTATTCTATATGATATTATGATAAAAAAATAAGGTAATCGTATATTACTATTTATCGAATCGGAAAAATTATCTCTTCTAGAATTGTCGTACACTTCTTCAATTAAAGATTCGAATTGCATTTCTTTATGAATGGCTCCTAAGCTCTTTAAATACATTATATTTGAGCAGGTCAAATGTTTTCTTCAAAATCTTTTGAATTCTCTCAATTGATGAAACTCAAATAATTAAAACAAATAAATGTTTAATTTCGTCTACCCTTTAAATATTATTATACGTTCTTAATAAATTAAATTTATTCATAATTACAGGTAGATTTTTCTAGTTATTCGACATAAATTTTAATGATACGTATACGAAATGATAATTAATTTCGATGCTTGATATTCATGGTCTATACAGAATTTTTTTCAAAAATTTATTTCCCCATTTACACACTGTATCGATTAATCAAGTGCGAATGAGATAAATTTAAAAAGTCCATTAATTTCGTTGCTGCCTCTCCTTTACAAAGTCTATACTCCACACCTGATACCTGAATCATCGCAGGCAGACTCCACTCTAGCATAAAAGGGAAGCTAGAGTACAAATTCTATGGATTCTTTGAGCCATACATTTGGTAGTGAACTCTCAATGGGGTGTGAGAAGCCAAAAAGGTGGCGAACATCCGAAGAAGGGGATCATTGGAGAAAGAATGACTTAGAAAAGAACCTTCAATAGATCTCGAATAATCTCTTTCAAATTTTGCTTGTAAAATACAAAACACTTCATTCAGAATATTAAACATCCATCGAGAGATCTCGTATTAATTTCTTTTCTCACGATTTATTCTAAATTCCTAAAAAATATATTTTCTTCTAATAAAACTCGTTTTAATATTTGAGATTAAATTTCCTTTCGAGATAACGTTTCTATTTCAATTTTATTATTTTTCGACATGCAGTACCCGTAAGGGCTTTTTGAACGAATGTAATGTGATCATTTTATAAGGTGGACTTCCCTAGAAAACTTCTGAAATAATCTTTAAAGAGCATAATAACGATGTTATGCGATTCGTAAAAAGTCCGATGACATTTAAAACACGCGTTCAGTAGCAAAAACATAGGTTTTTAAGGTTAAAAAAATACACTTTTTTGGAAATACGCAGGCATTTTCAGTCCAGCATATGTTTTGAGATCCTTTGACGCGCCCTTAACCTTTCACCCTTACACTTCCATCAACGTCGAAGCTTTCCCACGGCAATGCTTATGCACCAACAGCCGTCACGGCTGCATTATTAAGAAAGGGTGGGGAAAAAGGAAATCGGAATCGTGAGCCATTATTCACGAATACGCGTACATATGGGACAACACCAAAGTCGCTGAACTTTATCAAACCCTTTTCCGATATTATTCGCCTGTTAATTAATGGGCGCCGCCTTTTACAAATTACATGGCGGTCATCCAGGGTGCCTCGAGAGCTAAAAAAAAGTCCGCCCCCCGTACAGCCGGTGCTTGCGAAGAGATTAAGCAGAGGTCAGCCCTTAGGGGGCGACGGCTAGTTTGGCAGAAGATAAGCGACGTGAGGAAGAAGGAAAACATGGTGTAGTCCCAAAGGTGCGGGGATGGATGGGGAAGTCGCGTGGAGGGCATTTAGGCGCCCTCCAGATTGTGGCACCCCGTTGGCAATCGGCCGTAACTTCCCCAAAGCCCTCCCAAAGCCTTCAATTCTCAAAGGGCCTCCGAGTCCCTTCCGTTCCCTTTTTCATCTTCGGAACCCAAAAACGCGTAGAGGAGCACGTAGGTTTGTTACCTTCGGCTGCAGATGGCGCTCTTTTGGATGTTCTATCCCATTTTCTGTGGGTCTGATGGGATCCTAGGATTGGGTGAATAATCGGGCGGAAAGGGGATGAGGCGAAGGAGAGATGGACGTTCATTAAGTAAAAGAGAGGCGGTGATCAGAGAGGGCAGACCATCCTATTAAGGCCAGTCGAAGCCACCTACGGTCCCCAGACATAACTTGAAGGAAAATAGATTCCGCTCGGAGTTTCATTCGTCGGCCCAATTTTGCTTGTCTAAACTCTAGGTAACATCTGATATTTTCAATTGGGATTCTGTGTGTGTGTGATTCTAGACTACTTCGTATTATATTTAATTGCATGGAAATTTTATATCATTTCATTTTATTGTGATCGAACGTCACTGTGACCAGAGTTTCGTCATAAAAAGTATGAATACAATTGTGTAAACACGAAGCTATCTATTGAATAACAACTTATTTTGTGTATAACGGAAGTTAATGATACGAAGGATAGCATATTTACACATTCTCACAACTGAACTATCATTTAACTAAGTTCGAACTAATAAATATGCTTAACATCGCATAAATTGAGTTTACAGCTTTCATTAACATTAACATTAATATTGAAAATAAAATGCTGAAATATAGTGAAACCCTTCCAGTATGTTCTGTCGAAAAGGGAGTGAGATAATGAGAGAAGAGTTCGATTTTCTGACAAGTATCCCAGGCCAGCCATTTGCAGATGAGCCCTTTACATGATTTCACTACCAAGGTCATTCCTCAAAATCATCTGCAGCTGTGTCCGAACAGAATCAATGCTATTTTTATTATCGCCCATTTCCAGAAACATTGCATTGAAGCTACTCTCACAATACCCTTTTCGGAAAACACTGCAAGCTTTAGTATTTGATGGACAGCAACCGTTTACATTGTTTAATATCAATAATGCAGAACTTAAAAATAAGATTGGAAATAATATAAAAAGCAATAATAATTCCTATAGGTTTTCAAAAGTGACATTCGATGAGTTTGTGTCGTAAGCAATTCTAAGTTCGTTCTGGAGATTGCCAAATGTCGCTACTACTTAATCTACATTCTATTGATCGAAATGAATTTTTGAAAGCGTGAGTTTCTACGAAAAAAAAAATAATGTAAATTTTCTTACACAATTATAAAAATTATGTTTGAATAGAAATCGATTTCAATGATAATATACTTGACACAATCATTAGTTAAGAGTTCACCGGGACACTAATATCTGAAGGCATTCATGATAACTCTTCATCTAGATATACTTCTGACTTTAATCGTTCATTGAATGCGAAGCGGGAATAATTTGATGGAAAGTATTTCTTTACCAGAGAATTTTTAGATCAATCGCTCTTTTTTATTTCGTTCCCTTTTTGTTTTCAACCGCTAACTTTTTCAGCTCTTTTCCGGATCCAGATTGTTTCTTCTCCGTTGGATATTTTTTCTGGCAAAATCAATAAACTCAAGCTTTTCATCCCCACTACGATACATTTTTGATGAAGAAGTCACATCTTAAATTCTCTCTCTTCCAATTTTGCGCTGTACCTTCGTTGTTTTTCTCTATGGTGAACAGTAAATAATAGGTTTGAGGGATAACATGAAAATTTTAAGTAACCCTCTTTCCCTAGAAATGTAGAAACGAGACCCTTATTCAAAATGGGTATAATTTTCGAATTAAATTTGAAGGAAATTTCATTTTACATCAACATAGACATTTGCACTATTTTTTAAATTACATACATGAATGTAATTCGCGAGGAAGGTGACAGAATGACGAAATGTCTTCCGCGTGAACTGCTCTAACGTTGAAGCAACATGTAGAGAATTTTAATTAGTTTGCCCAACATTTCGTCACGCAGCAAACATAGAATAGAGTAACACTAGAACTAATTCCAGTTAAATAACAAAAAACACATTTTATTTTTGAAGTTTCGTGTAAATCGTTTATATTATTCCGTAGTAAATATATATCTTTTCTTACTTTATTTATATTTATCTTAATAATGAGATAGGAGGTCGGATTGAATTGAACCACCTGAAGAAAATCAATACTAAATATATCTAGTACAAGCTACTTATATATTTAAATTCGCTGCAATATTTCACGTTATGTGAGTTATTGAATAAGATACAAACGAGTATGCGACAGCACCTTACACATTCTCTTATTTTTGAAGATTTAGAAAGAAATTAACGATTCGTACAGTTTTGGAAACTCTTTCTTTTAATAAATCATTCGTACCAACAACTTTTCAGATAATACTTCGAGAAAATTGCATTTTCAGAACCAAGTTCGTAGAATTGGAAGTACGAGATCATAGGTTGGATTCGATCGATAGCGGAACTCCATCCTCCCGCGGAAGAATTCCACACACTTCACAAGTTCAACAGAGTCATAAAAGACACAATGTCGAAGGATCGGCCTACTAAGATTCCAAACATCACGTTCCGATTAAATCCCCATGTATGGTCCTTAATCTGCACGGACCTAAACGCCGCTCTCTCGGATGCCATAAAAAAGCAGTATAAATGTAATTGATGGCCCATTACCGAGTTCATGAAATCCGAGAGGTCAACCACAGCTGGCATTTGTCAGATCTTGTAGAGAAAGGAATATGGGAATCGTCAATGTCTCTTTTCCGCTCCATGAATAAAAAGGTTTTATTCGGGCAATTTTCCAAGTGATGTGGGAGAACGAGCTAAGAAACTGACGGTCCAAAAAGAAAAAGAGTCGGATTTGTGAAATTTAACAAGAGGTCATTGCTTGAATAAATGACTCGGGATAGTATCCGTGCAATTATGGCTCTTTTTCTCAAAGTCCTATCCTTATAGAAAGGGGTATATTGCATACAGGACAAAGGTTCGCTCATAGGAGGAAATTTCGAGTTAAAATCGTTGTAAAAGGCAAGAGGTATTTTCATAAAAGAAGAGTAAGAAAATTCTCGCGGTGGGTATACCTTGTCATCTTCATTATACATGCCTTTTTTACGACAAACCGGATATGATCCACTTGGCAAATAAAGCCGCCCATGGAATACAGATTATCCTACCAGGAAGTAAATTATGCAGGCCCAGGAAGCTAGAAACAGGATATGAGATAATGGCAGCACGTTTGGATCGTTGGGATAGAAACTACAGATGTTAATTACGAAGTGAACTCCCCACTTCGTTTGTAGAAAAAGAAATTTTTGTAACGACTTTTGATGGCATTTCAAAGGAAACGACATACATATTTATTTTTATGTCTGTTAAAAAGTACTTTTTTCAATTTATAGATAACATATTGTTAAAAATCATAATTCGATAGTTGCGATGAGAAACTAAATGTAATGAAATTCAAAATTACGTAAAGTCAAAATAAAGTAAAGTAAAATGACAAAATCTTTATTGAATGACAAAGAGGGAAAAAAACCGAACGTTTCCAAGAAATGGCATCTTTAATTTTCCGAATTTATAACACATCGTTGAATACGGGAGTGGTTTCTGAAGCAAAAATTTCCGAAAATCAATCTTGACTTTCAAGATGATAGAAGGGGAAAAGTAAAAGGAAAAGACAGAAATGAAATTAATAAAGAACTGAGAGCGAAAGGAAGGGACAAACTTCTCCCCATTATTTCCAATTCTGTAACCTCCCACTATCTCAACCCCACTAATCCTCTATATATCTCCAATTTGTCCAATGCGTCACGCTTCGACGTAATTTTTTTATCGCTAATTTCTTTATGATAATTGGAAAACTAATTTAAGAGCTTTTTGGAATTGATGATCGAAGCAGAATATCCTTCTTATTTGACATCATAATTATCATCACTTTTTCCGAATTCATTATACGATCTAATTTTACCATCTAAAATCTCGTGCAAAAGTGGAATCTCTGAGAGAAAATATTCAATTTAAAAATAAATATCTCATTCGCCAAACCTTTATAATGATCGATTCCTACGCTTCATAGACTTGTTTAACGAAGTATTCGATCAAATCCTCATGAGTATTTATATTTTTAACTCTGTATGATTGTGTTTTTGAAATATCCTTTCTTATTCCTGGAAATCTCTTTTATTAAGTAATACCGATATTAATGGACGATTTTTTATATTCAAGAAGAGAATACCTGGATTTAAGTTTTCTATGCGACTCCATCGTCATATATTCCTTCTCCCAGCCGTACTTACGTCCAGCATCATTCCATTTCTATAATTGTGTTGGAAAACGCACGAGCATCACTGAAAAGCGAAGCTTTTGATATATGCATGTGAAGTTAAATATGCGTGCATACTCAGTTCTATGTACAGTTTCATCACTCCACTTAAGGAAATCCAGTTTCTACGAAGAAGGAAAGCGTAGAAGAGCAACTTCCTTTTGCATAAGATCGCCTCGATCGAGAATTCCTTTTCTGCGTTCATGCATTTGGCTGTCGGGCAGGTGCAGTTGCAACTCGGGCGCCGCATGGACCACGGGCAGTGCTACTTCCTTGGACCGCAGGTGTGAGGTGCCGGCACCTGCCCTCCCATCCCACCGCCCGTTACGGCGGAGATAAGAGACCAGCGATGCCCAACAAAAGGGAGTCTCGGGAAGGGGTTAAGAAAGCGATCCAGACGTTCTCTCTCATTTCCTCCATATTGATATGCTTGGACAAGAGACCGGATCGATTTCTTCCGAGCGAAACGCAAGAAAAGGGTTTGCGTCGATGGCACAATGGAGAAAGGGGGATATTCGAGGGCTTTCAATGGGGTTTTCCTTCCAGACGTCGAGCGTAACGAGTTGCCGCTTTTCCAGAAAACCTCCTCCCCCATGTATTTTTTCCCTTCGACGCATTGGGAAATGGCGCGGCCCCGTTCTCATTACTGCGTGAAATTCGTCCTCCTGCGATTACGAAAAAAGGGTTCCGTCCCGACGAACTCCTCTTGCCCATTAATTCGCTTCGAGGATTGAATCGCATCTTTCACGCGATTCCGTCGATCGAGCAAGTCTCGTTGGCGCGGAAAAATCCCATCTCCGAGGCGATTATTTGGTTTTTAGATAATCCGAGAGGAATGAACCGCTGGAATATGATCGGATATTTAAATCCGTTTGTTTCTCCCTCGAACCGCGTCTGTCGGCTTCATTTTGCAGATAAATATTCATCCGGGATCACAATGGAGCTTTTAATGCCGTTAATATAAACGACGGATCGAAAATTTCCCGATATAAATGCCGACAGCCGCTCGTGGAAATACAATACGGAATTAGTATTGTCTGACTCCTCCACCCTCGCTCGTTTATTAAATAAATCCATATTCATCAGCCGAGATAAATTGCTGTTTGTTAAATCTTGATGATTCGATTCCGCCAATTACGAACCCCTATTCCAATGGCTTCCGAATGACTGCCGAACGCTTTGCAAATTTTCCGCGTGCCGCGCGATCCACGTCGTGCACGTTTGTTTGGTGTGTGGGTGCTGGGGGGAGGGTGGAGCGGAAACAGAAGGGCGCTGCATCTGTCGGGCACAGATGGCAGAGAGGAAGAGGGTCGGCGGGGGACAGGAACGAGGGAGACTCATTTTCGAGTGCCCGCAAATAGATTCATGAATGTATCGACGAGCGATACGACCCGATTGCACCATTCGTGAAATGGCACCCACGATCGACACCCTATAAAAGCGGCAATTCTCGACCCTTCGCTAATTTTCATCCTTGTCATGTTCTCCGACCGCCACCTGACCATTCTTCTTGCAGCGCTTTGTGGTTTTCACGCGAAATGAATGTCGCGGAATTTTCATCGTATTCAGCCAACGTTTCATCGATCATTTTTCTCTTCTCGACTTTGGAGTTGTAAATTGCGATCTTTAGAGCTTCGCGGCTGATTACTATGATTCAACTATTAAGGCGAGTTAAAAAGAAGTACAATATGACCATCGTAGACATGAATTGGATATCTAACGATGAGGAAAATATCGCGTTCTTAATAATTAGAAGAGGTTAGTAATGAAATTAAATTCAGAATAATGGTATAGTACTCTCACATGTAATCAAATGTATACTCTAAAAACCCACGCCTCGAAATTAGTCGTATCCGTTAATTAAATCTCCTCTAGGACACAGATAAGCATCGATAACTTATCACCTCCCTGACGAAAGAGAAAAAGGCATAGTAGTCTCCAAAGTTAGAATATGGAACACTTTACATGAGAAAGGTTCATATTTGAACAGTAAATGCATACGAATCAACTGTCAAAGTAATTAAGTTGTTATAGTGCCAGTATTTTGGGACGGTCAATATCAAATAGAAATCGCTTCAATTATATAAGTACTTGGAATCAAACGAGAGATCTTTCAGCGACTCTTCCCAAAATGGTTTACCGCAACATCTGCTGTTCTCGTTGAAAACGAACGGCGAAATGAATTTGGCCATCCGAGTGCGAATGATACCGAATTCAAAGGGATTCTTCTTTGTTTTACTCCAAGTTCGATGCCAACAAAATGGGGCAGAGGAAAAGAGATTTTGGCTGCGAATTCATCTCGTTTGTGTGCATAAATGAAAGGCCAAGCGAATCAATCAGTGGGAATTGATTGAATCCCAACCGATTGAAAAGTCACCATTGAAAAGCGATTTTAATTACTTTTCCTATTAAAAAGCACTTTGGCGGGAAGTCAAAGAGGCAAGATATTCTCGCTCAGAATTTAATTTCGTCCACCAAACTAGGATTTGTCGCTCGGAAGGATAGACATTTAGGAAAATGACCAAATCCAATTAAGTAGTTTATTCATATTTATTTAATATACATTCAGTCGTTATATTTTTATGTACATTATTTACATCGACCATCACAACACATAGTAATAGTTTCATCTGTGACACACTAGAATGCAGAACGAACCACAAGATTCAATAAAGCACATTCGATCTCTTTTAATACATATACACATATATATTATATATACGCACACAATGCATATTTATTACATTAACTCGCTTATTTCTCTCTCTCACTCACGCACTCATTCAAACACTTTGGGATCCACTGAGGCAATGTATAAATTAAACTAGCGAATAATGACTGACACAGAAGGCCTGTCTTCCTTGTGAGACGGGCGCCCGCACAATACCAAGTCCGCGGGGCGCCTGACTAAAATAAAATGACTACGTAGCTCTCTCTCTCTTTACCCAGAGGTCGCTCGGGCGTGGGGTTGAAGCACCTAACGCGGGGGATGAATTATTCGAATGGGAGCACTCCCCATTTGACATAAAAAGGTAACTCTTCGACGTACTGTTGGCCACCCGAAGTTGACCTCTTCTGCGAGAAGAGGCGAAAACGAACGTTTACCAAATGAGCTTCGGATTCCATTCGTATTCTCGCGCAGGATCTTTTCGGGGATCGAGGACAGATGAACCCCAACTGCCTCTAAATTGTGTTGGTTCTGGTAAAAAAGAACCTTTTGGAAAATCTTTCGGTAGCGAACCGCGCTGCCGCGAGATTTCAAAAAGAGAAATAAACCGAGACGTTGAGTGACGCCAATGTGGCAACACGATTAGCTCAAGTAGAACATCGAGCCCACGCCGGAAATAGCGATATTCCGAGAGACAGGAGGAAAAAGTAAGCGATAACAACTCCTGAGAGCGAAATACTTGGAAACAAAAAACACGAACACGAGCTCCTTGGAGGTGGAAACGGATGCTCGAAGACTTCCGGACGATCGACGGACCCTAGGGCGAGCAGGACCGATGTCTTGTTCGATATCCGAGAGGAAGTCTCTAGGCGAGCACATCTTCTCGCAAAAAATTCCCACGCGACATAAATAAAAACATATCTCCACTTCCTGTTTCCTACAGGGACGGGAAATATCGAGGGGACGACAAAACGAGGCGATTTTTGAAAATCAAAAGGAGCCACCTAATTCTCCCTACGCCGTTTCTTCTGACTCTTGGACGCTGTGGATCACGCGGCAGTGGTCGCTGACGTAGTCGTCGTTGGCGAGGTCGTGGGAATCGACGTGGTGGACACTTGAATAGGCTCAGCGCACTCTCCGTCATTCCTCCTCCTTATTTTCATCACCGAATGGGCCACTGCTATCCATTCGTTCCTGCCGCCATCGAACCACGTCAGTCCGAGGCCGTAGCGACCGTTAAGGTTCGCGTGCTGACAGTGGGAGAACCACCATCCTCCCTCGTAACTGGCGGCACAGTCCGTGGAGCTGGAGTCGCGATCGGAGTCCGTGGTGCTGAACTGCATGCCGTTTTGGTAGTCGAGGGCGTCCCCGGCGTCACCTTGATAGCCCGCGGCGAAGAGACGATATCCGTCCTCTTCGTTGGCGACGGAGAAGGAGCTGTACTCAGCATGCCAGTCGCGTCCGTAGATGTCCTTCATATCGACTCGGAGGACTGTGCAGTTATCGCCATGGGTCATTTGGTGAAGGGCTTCGTTGCCGATCCAGAATTCACCTGCAGATACAAAATAATATAGTCGAACATTAAATTAAGGAAGATAAATAAAGAAGGATCTGTTTTGTTTTATAAAAATATCTTGAATATTCCTTATTTTACAATACCTAAAGTACGTTTTTAAGATCATTCATTAAATCTCTTTAAATGAAAAATTAAATTTTAGATTGAATTGAATTAAAGTAACCTTCTCAATTAATAAATTAAAATTATATAATATTCTTGACACTCCCATCGTTTTTTCTCGTAAAAAAGCAGTAAACGCATCCTTCATCAACATTGATTTTTTTAGAATGAGTCTGGGAAAATTGGGGACTTGAACGCGTGAAATGATAATGGGCGAATAAAAGAGATGAAATGAAAAAACGAGTTTTCCGATATTCATTAGAGTTTTTATTTCTTTCCAAGTTAGTCCAAGTCCCTTTTCGCACGCTGATATTCAGTGAATTAATTCCCCTCTCGTAAAATAATTTTTAGGGCATCGGGAGAGCCTTCAATTATTCCCCCGATCCTGGGAACAAATGAATGCGAACAAAAAGGGAGGGACGATGCGGAAACAAGGAGCTGAAGAGGAGGATAATGGCGGCTGAGAATAATAGAGAGAGAGCTCTTACCTGAGGGGGATCCGAACCCTGCCTGGTATTCCTTCCACTTTCGGTTGAAATTCACTTCCCCGTCCAGTCTTCGCTGCACCACAGTCCAACCGCCGCCGTGGGTTTCTTGGTCGCAGTAAACTAGATGAGGCGATGGAAGGGGAGGGAGAGATGGGTGGAGTTTGGTACCTGTATCTCCCTGTCCGAGGACTAAGGGAAACACGAGATACAAACCACTCGGCCCTCGAACTTCAGAGCAATCTGCGAAAGAAAGAAGAAACATTTGAAAAATTCGGAAAGAAAATCTTTTCTCTTCCTATTTATAAAAGGAAACGAGGGAGGTAATTCTTTAGAGTCAAAGAGGGCGGTAAGCCCACTTGATAACTTCTTTCCTAAAATCCTCCGTTTCATAAGACTCGTATTTAATGTGTATTAAAGCCGAGTGCTACACGAATTTTCCCTTTGCAATCATTTTACGTTCAAGGAAGATTTACGCCCAGTTGCCTGTTTCAGAAGAATTAATCTCCATCACGCAAATCCTTCTCGTCTTCAAGAATTAAATTCATGGAATTCCGTCTCATTTGATGAAAAGTCCTCGCTTTATCAACGGAATCGCTTCTACGTCCGCACTAATTCCCTATTTTAATTGCTAAATAACTTTGGGCTCTTGAGTAAATAGCGACGGCGATAGAATAAAAGGAAAGGTAATGGGAGCGAAAAGGATGAAAGGCTGGTGATTGGAGCTGTGTGTGGTCCCGGCCGTTCTCACAAAAGAGCACCCCTATTGCGTGGGATATTGTCTCATCCCCATGGGCGGACACGGGAGAGGGATGAATATGGATGGTCATGCAATCTGACGTCATTTGCATGCGTGAGAGGCAGTGAAACAGAGATGTGGAGGAGTGAATCTCGCATCCCTCTCTCACCCTTTACGACCGACACCTTAAAATTTGCCTTTTGGAATTGCCATGCTTACCTCTGGGTAGTCGGTTGATGACGCGGATGTAGTCGTCCTGCACCCTTGTGAGCCTTTCTACCAAGGAAGAGACGTCGCTGCTGTTGACTGTTTGCTCCATGTCCAAAAGCCGATGTCTGTGGTGGGCTTCCGGAAGGTTTCTGCCGTCACTCTGCAAAGAAAGGAGAGGATATTGTAATTTGCGTTCACCCGGAAATGAATTGGTTAATGTCGACAATGGCGGGTGAATAAGTAATCCAACTTCATTTCCGCATCGATTGGAAGTATGAATGCGTAAGCGTCGATGAAAGCTTTACGAAGCTAAGCAGCGGAGGCAAATAATCCCTTCAAATCTCGTGCGTTGAGCAAAGCCACTTGAACATCAAGACCATCAAAAATACTATCTGCTTATTTGGGAAATTTCATGATTTGATAATGTCAGAAGGAAAAATTGTTCTAACATGAAGATATATTATATATATATTAATATATGAATTCTCGATTGAAAACTCGATTGAGTTGAGAGGGTATTATGCGAGGATTGCCACACATCCGTCGCTTTGTATGGAAAAATTTATTGCGAATCTACGTCATATGTTTGCAACGAGGAATTCAGATTCAATAATAGCTCACCTCCAGTAATATGAGGTGCTCTGCAAAGGAATCCTCCAGTTTCAGCACACGCGCCTCCAGTCCTTTGTTGCTTTCTCCTGATTCCACCTGGCTGGTTATGTTTATCAGCTGCAGCTGCATGGCTCCAAGAGTGCCGAGTTCCGTTTCCGCCTTCTCTTGAAGGGTGGAAATGCTGTTACTCATGGACTTAAGAGACTCCCTTTGAGTTTCCTGGTTGTCCTTCAGTTCCCTAGATGTGGACATAGCTTGAGCCATACCGAATTCTAACTTCGATATTTCTCGCTGCAATTCGGGAACACTGCGATCAACCTTGCTCTCGATGGCCTCGACCGATTCCAGGAGCTGCAGAGTGGACAGGTGGAGTTTGTCAAGAGCCGCCGCCTGTCTACTGGCGTTGAATGCCGATGATCTAGCTGTCGCTTTCTGGGCTTCCTCCAAGCTGTCCACTCGCTCCTCCAGCTCTCTAACGAGGGGTAAAAGAGGTGGAGTGTGGCTGTTGGGGTGAGATTCGTCTGCTAGCATATCGGATGCCCTGGATTCCAAAGAGTGATGACGTTTGCGCTGTCGTAACAGTACCAACTTCATGTGCTTCTCCAAGCGCCTAACTTGCTTGTCCAATTTAGAGTGGGATATGTACAGCTGCTTGTCTGAATCTCGAAGTTGTTCCAACTGCTTGGTTATATGCCTCAGATGTCTCATTTTCCGTTCGGGAAGAGATCCTGGAATAGAGAAACAGACGTTTCCTTGATAAGTAAATCCTGACTCATAGTACCATAAATTTATGAAACTCAGTTTAGTAAATGCTCTCTCAGTTACGTATAACGAACTCTACTATGTTTATAGATCAGCAACTTTGAATTAAATAACCTTATTATTCTCAGTCAATAAGAAATGAAAAAATAAAAATATATAACTTTGAATTGATTCAAAATATGTCAGTGTATACACTTTTCTAAAACCATTTTACAGATTCATGTCTATGATCTATACTAGATTCATAGGAACAAAGCGATATTTGAAATACTTCTGCATACATTTTCTTAACTGAACAATGACTGAGAGAGGATCCGTGGAAGAGTTTCACTAAGAGATTTTCTGCCAACTTACCGAGTTCCCCATTCTTTTGCTCTTCGATCCTCTCCGTCTCGTAATCCAAGCCCTCCTGAAGAGAAAGAAGAAAAGGCATTAGTTCACCGAAGCGATGATCTGTTAACAGAGTGACGCATTGCAAAATCCCTTTGGACCGCGAGGCACTCGAGGACCCCAAATTCCTAAAAACCTCAAAACTATTCGACACAGAAGAGCCGCAAGGTTTTTTTGAGGATTTATAAGGAGAGGCAGCACTTCCGTTCTCATGCTCACCTATTTCACCTTTTCAGGATGACACTAACGACCCATCATAAACGACCATTTGCAGGGGTGGAGTCTCGCAGAGGAAGAAAAAATAGCTTCCCTCTCTATTCATCCGCTGAAAATCCTCCCACATAAGCCGTCCATCAGACCCTAATACTCCTCCGCAATCGCTCTTCCCCCGACCGCCAGATTCCGACCCCACTCCCGCTGACCCGTCTCTCCATAACCAATTTATTTCGCCTCTGTAGAGCATGACAACTTTGCCTTCGTGTCGGTCCCTACTTCATAATGCACGCGACGATTTCACTTTTTGATACGTTCCGTGGCCCCCTAAGTAATGGTCGCCGGAATGGGAAAGTGATGCGGAGGCCAGGAAATTAAGAGAGAGAGGTTAAATCCCGCGATAGCGCGCGCATTCGCCCAAAAGCTTCGACGAATGGACGGCAGAGATAATAAGCCTGCAGCTATTGCTGACCCGAAGTGGGGCGAAGTTCATCTCTCCCACGGCACTACGTCGCTTCTTAATAATCAGCTTATCTACTTATTGATCTGCGAGTCCCGGTGCCTCTCCGTATCTTAGCAACACATCCGAGTCGTGTGTGTGGCTGCTGCTTACCTTGGAATCCTTTGTTGCCGTGGGATGCAAAAGCTTCTGCGCTCGGGCCCATTCCGCCTGGACTGCTTTCAACTGAAAAGATAAAAGAAAAAGACGTTTATTTCCCTCCGAGGCGATGGCTCGTAAGAGCGTTCATTCGTCATTATCAATAAAACATTACGAAAGAGCTTTTTTTTTCATCGGGTCTCGAGGCCGCGAAAGGAAGGGATCATTTCGGAAGTAACGAAAAAGGGGAACTCCGCAAAGGAAATCTCGGCCGAATTTTCATTTATTTTTCATCCGCTCGTCTTGTGTTCAGTTCTGTCGAAAGGTTCTCGAAAGGCATTTTATTTTCCACTAAAAAAGAACCATCTTCGAAAAAGACTTTTCTCGGCTTCATTTGGCCGGGATAGAAAGGGAAAATGGCGCGGGAAAATAATTAAAAGTAATTACGTATCTCTTTTGTGGAAATTCGAAAAATGGCGGGAGAGAGGAATTAAAGCGAGAGCTGATTGTAGGTGGAATTAGCCGTGGAAAGATAAGGAGCGATAGGGTGGGGCTTGTGGACGAATAAAAACGGAGAGAGGAAAATAATGGGGAACAAAAGAACGTTGCTTCCGTCGTCGTAAAAATAAATTTGTGTTTGAAAGGCACGAGCGAGAGACGTCAAACTAAAATGTTCCATCTCTTGATCGCGCATCACAATAGCGTAGGAGACAATGTCGTCCTGAAAATATCAAGAGAAAATAAATCCCGAGTATGGCGCCACGTGCGTCGGAGATCAAAAGAAAGATGGGCATTCCTTAATAAGGAAACTCGCCCCCGACTATTTATGTATCGCACGCTTTTCACGCGAAGCAGATCCGTAATTTTTGTTCGAGTTGAGACCGACTCGAATGAAAGAAGCTCGTTTTTAATTAATCTAAATGAAGTCGTAATTAAATGCAACCTGGATCGAAGCAAAAGTCTTCGTTGCCATCCGATGTGATTTTTAATATTCGCAGGAAATGTAACGAAACTTCGCAGCGACGTATTATCTATCATAACGCTGTTCGAAATTGCTTCGATGATCCGTTAAAAATGTACCGAATGAAATGCACGCAGAAACAGAGAAAGATACCCGTGACGCGAAAGAGTAACAAATGCGATTCTCTCCGTAACACGGCTCGTTGTTTTCATTCAAAGCCGTTTTATTTATTTTTAGAGGGATGTATGAACCGTGTTCCGCCGATCCTCAGATTATAGAACCGTACGAACGCCATCAATCCTACCTCTTTTATCCCTCGAATTAAAAACCGATGTTTCGGCGTACGTATAAATCAAATAAGCGTGCAATTCTTCGACGAAATCCGTTTATTTTGTCCACCGATGAAATGTTACATAAGTTCCTTTCGAACATGGTGCGAACAAATATTTGCATCTGCATGTTCCGTCTCTGGCAGAATATAATCCCATTCCGAACCTATCACGCTCAGCCAATAGGAAAGCGGCTTATTCAGACAGTCGGCGACAGCTCCCAGGATATGAATTCGATACATCTTACCCTTTCTTCGTCAAAAATAATAAACAAGGAAATGCTCCTGTCACGTGTCATAATTCGTAACGAACCGCGGCAGGGAAACAAACACGGCGCTCTCCCGCCACGCCCTTTCCACAGGAATTGAAAAAAAGCGTAGTTTTTAGCCGAGGGGAATCGGTCTGCGATAAAGAGACGTCCTCGATAGGACAATTTATCGGATTCACGCGTCCACGCACATAATAAATTCACCGCCTACGATCATCTCCGAGCTCCGTTCAAAATCCTTCCTCCGTTAATTAAGCGAGGCAGTAGCGTTCCAGCGTTTTGAATGCAAATGACGAAGAGGGGTTGGCAGGAAAAAATTTGACGAGTGAGGGTAACGGACGGGTTGAGACCCGCAAAAGCGGTGGGAACCTTTAACGAAATGTAAAAAGGACAAATTGGGAATAGCGTGTCGCGCCCAAATCGCTCGTGTGCTGCAGCTGTGTAGGCGTGTAGCCATTATCGACAACCTACCCTCGCTTCCCTCAGGGAATCGGAGAGAGAAGTTGTGTGTGAGATTCCGGGAGTAGAAGCGCCCGAAGTGAGGCAAACGCCCTCTGGGACAGTTCTCGGAACCGCCTACATTCCGCCTCTTTTTCCGAAAAAATTCCCCAAATATTCCGAGTCTTCTTTTCACGCACACTTCCTCACAAAAGAGGGAAGAAGTGGAGGTCGAAATAAAGAAAGGCGGTCTGACAAAAGAGGGCGCAGGAATGCGTCGCAACATTATTCCCGCTTACAAGAGCGATAGGTTCCTAAATCTTTGGGTTCACTTGGCGTCTCCGCAAAATAGGTGCGGTGAGGACTGAGATTGAATGAATGGGGTGGAAAAAAAGGAGGGGGATAATGGAAAGCGAAGGGAAATTTATGAAACGAGGGAAATGGAAGAGATAAGGGGGATGCGTAGGGAATGAATGGTGCAAAGTCGCAGCACCTTTCGAGTCTATTCGGACGAATGATATTTCACGCAAGAATAGTCGTGGCTTTGTGGGGGTTGAACATTGTTCGCTCATTCGGGGGTAACAAACATTTTTTCACGCGCCCACGAGTGCTGCAGAGAACTCTGGAGCTCCGTTTGTAGTTTTCGACTCCTATTTCCATAAACATGAGGAATTTCCGAGTGAAAACACCCTTTTCCGATCTTTTGAAAATAACTAGGCATCCTAGCGCATAAAATTAAAATATTTCCTACTCTGATGGACGCAGTTTATATCGATAATCGCTCACGGGAATTTTATCGGTCGCTTTCCAATGAAAATTGCCTCCAGAGAGAATTCCGTTGATACATAGCGACGAGATTTATTTTAATAGGTTTTATTCATGAAAGGAGGATGGATTTCAAAAATGATCTTCCGAGAGAAAGCTTTCACGCCTTATGAGCTCGAACAAGAAGACAAACGGCTCTGCGAAAACGTTTAAAAAAAGGAAGATTTCTACGACATATGTTTTCATCAAAACTTCAGCCGCAGACTTCTTTCGGAATTACATCGCTTTCTCTACGCCGAATGAAATAGAGTGAGCGTAGACAGGCGGAATGAGGGGAGTAAACGAAGAGGAAAAAAACGGAAATAAGGGGAAACCTTCCTTTATTAAGGACCGCATCGAGGCCGTCAAATCCATTTCCACGGCAAAGAAAGGCTCCGCCCTGTTCCTCTTCAATGGTACGCGTCGTTATCGTTCCTCGAGACAAAACTGGTCCTTTATAGCCGATCCATACATGAGAAGGGAATGACACAACTTTATTTAGAGAGGAATTGCGTGTTTGTACGACATGAAATAGGCTGATAACAACGAAGAGAGGACAGGTTAAAGAACGCCGAGAGCCTGGAGAAAATACACGCTCAAATTTGTCGGCATGATAGAGGAAAATAGATAGCAAACGTGACATTAGAATTAAATTGGATTGCGAATGTAGTTGAAAAATGTACAACGGAGAGATTCTGTCGGATAGTAGGCTGATGCTATTTCGAGTACACGTTTTAGGTAGATAATTAGAGAAAAACAATCACGTAATAACGAGGAGATGCTGAAATTCCATAGAAACAGATAGAATGTAGAGGGACTTAGGAATTTAATCTTACTTGGTATGCGTCAAAGAAGATAACCTTTTGATAAAGGGAATGAAAATTGAAGGAAAGAAATGGATGGCCTCATATCTCTGGAAGTAAATGAGCCACGACAGACGATGTCGAGGAGTGATTAGGAGACAACGAGGTAAAATAGGTGAATAGAAGAGAAAATAATGAAGGTGAAGAAGGAGAGTTCGCGGCCACTTCCTCTCTAGCAGCTGCACGGATTTGTTCGTTAAGGTGAGCAAAAGAAGTTCTTTTCTTCGTGTCGTGCAGAGGGAGTGCATTCAAGACGAATCCTTTTTTTTGGTACGAACGCTAACAAGCTCGAGGAGGGAAAAATCAAAAGGGAGAAAAATTCGACGAAAAATAAACTCGCTGATGAGTAGGGTAAATCCCGTTGGAGACTCGTTCCGCGAGAATAAAATCTCTTTGGTAAATATCTGTCGGTAACAAAGTTAAGGTGTCCTTCCCACGTCGATTTCCGATCGAGAAGTCATCATGGGCGTTGGCACTTGTTTACCCGGAACTTATTTCATTAATCCAAGGGGCGCGTTAAATTTTTAATGAAGAATTTGTGTGGAGGAAAATGGTTAGACGGCTTTGAGTGCAAACGAAAACGAGGCCAAGATGCTACTCCTAACTTCAATGCGCGGCTAAAAATAGGATATGGTTAGAGTAACGACCGTCGAGGAAATATGAGGAATCGTGGAATTATTCTCGATCGCAGACGACCCACAAATGTTCCCAAAGGGTCTCGCGGTCGTATTTTCACCTATTCGACCTTAATGTAGATGAAAAAATTTCCAGCCGAAAGGAGAAAATTATACCGTTTAAGGGATGATTTGTTGACCTCCCTCTAGCACCCTTTGTCTTTAATAAACCCCGCTGCCTTTAAAGCGTTCATTACCTCTCCAAAGACTTGCCTCCCCCGCCGATCATTTATTTCCTCCCCTTCGCATCTTATTACCTCCGTTCATCCGAGGACCTCTTCCGCCGAAACTTCACCTGCCTGCCCCGAGGGACCGGCTGCCCTGTTGCCAAGCTGACGGAAACAATTAACGATGCCAACGTATAAAGTAGATCGGAAGGAACGAGTGAAGAGAAGTAGAGAAAATAGAGAAAATCTAATTAAAGAGAATACGTAACGCTGCAGAGAAATTCGGAGGCGTAATCTGCCGTCGAATAAATCTCTTCAAAGGCGCGTAGCATGAATTATAACTTGATTAAACAACTCGCAAAGGAGAATTTTTTCTGCGTCGGCCTGAAAAAGCTAAAGATCCTTTCGTGGAAGAGCTTCATAATTTTACTTTCTCCAAATTGCGAGATTAAAGAGAGGAAAGAGGGAGATATGGACCGAAAAGAAACTTCGGAGGAAATAAAATATAAGCGAATGTTTCACGCTTCTTTCCCGGAGTCCCAGGGAGGGTCGAGAGCACGTCTGTTATGACGAGCGAAAAAGTTTGGCGTTAAATATCGGATGCGGGCCTTCCAAAGATCATCCGGACCCTCGGAATGTGAGTCGACACGTGATAAACGTGGCAACACCGCGGGAGGTCTAAGGCCGTCGAGGGGTGGCGTAAAAGAAGAAATTCGGTAGGCAGCTGGCGAAGAGGGATTCTGGGAAATCTGAACGAGGAGAGTTTCGGAATCGAGTTATGTAGTGCTCGGAGAAAGAGAGAAACAAACGAAAGGGTCCCTCGTTTCAATCCGCGGTCCCGGGGGATACACGCCCACTCGTCCCGCGAGACGCGTTGTGGTCGCCGAGTGGGTCGCCGGCAGAATGAATTGCCCTGGGTTACCCTTTGATCCGCGGAAAAGGAGAAGGATCATTCGCGGGGATAAGAAGCCAATGAGAGGCGAGGATGCAAATACCTTAGCTTACTTTGTCTTACGATCCTTTAACCCCTTCTCTTCATGAAATCCCCATCTCCAAGTGCAAATACCTTTGCGCTTAAATCCTGCGAAAGTGCTAATGTAAAATGGATCGAGCGTAGAGCCGTGCGAAATCTGTTTTTACGTTCGCGAGTGTTTCTATAGAAGGATTATTAATGTAACGAAACCAAGATAATTAAAAGCTCTTCGTAGTACATAGGAAACATTTTGGATAATTGGAAATTCAAATCAACTCGATTCCATTGCCATTCCAAAAGGAAAACATCGTAGATTAAAAGAAAATCATTGTGAGCGAATTTTTTCCTAAGCATTACATTCGTCAATTCCACATCAGAAGATATTCCAATTTTTCCGATGACAAAAAGTAAACATAGTCGTTGAGCCTGCGGATATTCGTCCCCGAAACAATCCCTTATTTTTTAGGATTTCTACATTTGTTTTCGTTCCATTTTTCCCGCAAAACAAATCCCAAGAGGATTTATTTCTCCTTTTGATTTTGTAAAATTTTCCGACGGAGATCGGTCGATGAACATTGTTCGTATTAACTACGAAACAATCATTCGATGTTAAGCGAAGGGATGTGTTTCGGAGGGAATGTTATCGGGTTTGAGCTATGGATGTGCCGAGGGATAGCCCACATTTTCCCTTTCGCTTAAATCACTCCGAGGATTTATCCTTTTTTTACGAAGCTGCGAACCACCGGTTAATATTCGCCAAAGCATGAATCACTCGCAGATTGGTCGAACGCGTGCATTAATTCTCCACGAACGAGATCTGGGCGCCTGTGGGGCGGAACGTGAAAAGATACGTTTCACAAAGGAGGAGATTATCATTTTTTCGAGTTCGGCTCTAAATTTCCGAGCGATATATTTTTAATTTTTCTCTCGCGGTAGGAAAAAATGAAGCCGAAACGGCGCAAAAAATTTTTTAGAATCGCTCCCCGGCCAGTTTGCGACGAGTTATTCGAGTAGTGAAACTCCTCTGATGAGGAAATATTATTTCGCAATCGACGAGGGCCTTCTATGAGACAATTTTTCATCATCAAAGTCCTCTTTTTTGGGCATCTTCACTTAAAAGGGGAACAATCAAACCGAGGGTCTCTTTCGGAGGAACATAAAAAACGCCTAAATCTCCATTCCGCCGACGTCCACGCAATTAGGTAAGTACACCGGGGAACATTTCCACCCAAAGCAATTACGCCGTCCTTTTATTTTCGTGCCGCACACGGGGAGCAAAATTCTCTGTGGAACAACTGGTACATTTCGAAGGGTGAGACGGAAAAGTAACTGTACGGGGAAAAAATCCTCTAAGAGAGAGCGGATGCTAATTGAGGGCGCGTGCGGTAAGATATACGCCAGAGAAGGGAAAACAGAGGGAAAAACAGAAATAGAGAAGAGAGAAAATTAAGCAGAGCTATAGGGGGAAAATAAAACGTAAAACAAACTCGAAGGTACATCTAGAAGGATTGAATTATTAAGATAAAAAAATAATATATTGAAGGTTTCCTCACACAAAAAATTAAATCAAATAATAATATCTCAACGTATAATTAGCAATTATTAATAATACTATGTTAAAGTTCGGATATATTCGCGTTATACGGTACCGAACATCGATAAAAGAGTGAACTGTATAGAATGTTTACGGTTGAAATACTTTATTTCGCTTCATCTCCTTACGGCAGATATTACTAAGAGTATCGTATCAAGAAAGAGAAAACAAATTATAAAGGGTATTTAAAATTAGCATCGTCACCCTTTTGGATAAAAATGATGAATTGAATCTACGTTACGGTGGAGAACTCAGCTTTCATTTCCATCTGAAAGAGGGAGCAACGGATGCCTATAAAATGAGAGAAGGAAATTCGAGGTACGTAATTACGAACACATGTAAACGTGCGTGTTTAAGTCCCGCCATACAAACGCGTATGTTTTGAGAGCGAATGTGAGGGAAACGGAGAGGCAACGGAAGGGATTATAAAGGGAACTTCATAAAGGAGGGCAAAAATTCTCTAAACCCATCCTCTCGCCGTCACACAACTCTTCTTTCCACGATGTTTGACCCTGCGGATTGAAACTTCGTCCCTTTCACTCTCTTCTAGTTCGAATTACTTCCTTGTAATCCCCTTTTTGTCTTCCCTCACTAAGAACGCCATTCCTCACAATGCGCAGTTACGTGTCATTTCGTACACGGGTTCTGGATGAATAGAGTCGCCACTGTTCGCATGTGAAAGAGGCCGGAATTCGAGAATTTACAAATCCGCCGCATAAATTCCACCGTTGAAATTTTGGAGCCCTTTTACTGCCGTCCCTTTTTAAAAAAAATCCTGTTTATTATAGCGAAGGTAAATTAATTTATCCGGGGCTTAATTCAATTCTACGACCTCCGACTGGCTTTTCTCAACCGTGCCGTTGCTATGAAAACCCTTGCAAACGAACTTGAGAATTTCTTCCGACATCCTCCACCCAGAGTATTAATTTTAATCAATTTATGAAACTTTCTCCGTTGTTTAGCGGAATTACGGCGCGTGTTCCTCCGCTTATTTATAGCGATAGCTGCAAATTAACTCGCATATCGCGGTTGAATGTCTGATTCGTTGCCCACTAAAAGTAAAAGCATCCGTAAGTCATGATCTTCATCAGAAGTTCTCAATTGGCGGATAAAATGTAAGATTAACCATTTATTCCACACTTTGAAATAATCGATGGCCAATATTACTAAAAATTCCTCGACATGAGGTTCTTTTGGAGAGAAATTGAAGTAATGAGAAAAACTGGTAATTATTGTTGTTGAATAACAGCCGATTAAACGATATGGAAAGGAAGCGTGTATATTGAATCCATAAAATCAGTCCTTATTTGTAAATTTAATGCGTAAAGTAATTTAGTTGAAAAAGCAAGTACGCTATAAATAATATTTAAAATTTAGAGGTCATTTATTATTATTTCCTTCAATTCTTAAAGGAACCATAAATATAAGAGTTACGTCATCGAATACAAAACAGGATGCATTAATCTAAAACTACAACAATTGAAGAATTAAAGGGAGGGGCATTATGATTTAAAATGTCTCTACGGTTACACGTTCCATTTTCTGAGGAAGAAAACTCCTTCCACTTCAGATTCCATTTGGTGCACATCTCGAACGAAGAAATTGGCATCTTCCACATCATTTTGATAGAACCTTACGCATTCTTGAATACATTTCTTCCCGCAATTCCTTCTTTCGGCGGAAGCGAAAATATTTTCGCCGTCATTCCATCACTCGCTGCGTGATTCAGGAACGCAACTTCTTCGGGCGGCTTATCCCCAAACCTTCCCTTATCTCCATTCTCTATTTTAATCCCATTTGCGCCCTCCTTAGGGTCGCCGCCTATTTTTCCCTCGGAGATTTCATTTCGAAGCGATAACCTCCGATTCAAATTCGAATCTTCCGGATCCCGACCGTGTAATGGGTTTCGAATTCGGTTTTGCGGAGGAGGAAAATTCGAGACGGTCGCGAAGGGAAACCGCCCACCGCACGATTTCGCACACAAAAGGGTTTCCGAAAGTCCGACGAAGTACGCTTTCTTTCCCACCTGGATTTATAACGCCCTCCTCGCACATTCATCACGCTCCCTTATGGCCGACTCCTCGCTCCGTCTCTGCTGCCTAAAAAAACACTTGCTCTTTAATAGATGGCGAACTAAGCTGAAGACATCTGTCTTACGGAGGAAGAATGCGAAAAAAAAGGCTGTCGCAAAGCGTTTGTCGTGGAATGTTCGCAGGACATAAAAATTTTGAGAGCTCGGATCGAAAGCGGAACGGGAATGAAGTGAGTGGAGGGTTTGAAAAAAAGGATTTTGGGGATCGAAGCTGAAAGGGAGAGGAGTGATGTCGGGGATAAAATAAAGAGGGAAGTATCGAGAGATGCGAAGGAGAGAGAGATTAGGGAAGGGATCAAAAGAGAGACGGAGGAGGAACCGAAAGGAAAAGGGACGGAAATATAGGGAGTTAAATGAAAATTCAGGTAAATACACGAGAGAGAAAACGATCATAGTAGAATATTGACCAAAGCGAGGTTTCTCCGAAGTTGGTCCAATGACCCGTGGGGCTCTAGGGGAACTTTTAAGGGATTTCCGAGATCAACACTGCTTCCCCTTCACTGCGGATATTTATTTGTAATTCTCATGGGCAGGAAATAGACTACACATTTAATCCTTGAAAATTACGACAAGCTCTCGGAGAGTTTCCGTACTTTTATTCGAACTCTTAACACAATCGAGTATCTCTGTTGAATTAAAACGAAGAAAATTCATTTAGACTTTTCAAAGAACTTAGAGAGCTTTGAGAATATAAAGTAGACCCAAGAATCCTTAAAAAAAAACAAATCTTTTAAGGAAAGGTTAGGATTAATTCTTACTCACGAATGCCATAAATTCGGATGTTTCATGTACCAAGAGAAAGTAAGTAGCGATTGTGTAACAAACAAAATCTGCACCTTTAAGCATAGGGGAGCTGCGGTAATAGAAAAAGGAACTCTCGCATTTTTCGGAAGAGAAATTGAAACGGAGAGAGACGGGAGGGATGCTCACCCCTCGAAGCGTCCTACGTAGACTTTTGATGAAAAGAGGAGGAAACTAGCGCATCCGCCGAAAAATTTTGAGAGGAAGAAAAGTTGAAGAAAAAGGAGAAATGAGAGGAAAGAATTCGTTTCGAAAGTATGAGAGAGAAATTGACGGCGGATTGCGGCTCTTTGAGTGCGTCCGACAATAGGAGGGGGAGAGGGTACGTAGACGACAATCAATGATCGACGCATCTCATGGGAACACCCGAATCCCTCATTCCCAGGCGTGGGAAAGTTGCGAGGGGGGATAATCCCTTCTGATCCTACTTTTCCCACACCCTCTTGGCCCCTTGGCGAGTGCGACGACCCGCATGGCAACGCCGTCCGGCGGGACGCGGGCGGACGCGAAGGCGCGTGCTTGGAAATGGAGTGCGGCTAAACAACCGGAGATAATTGCATCCACAAGTACGGCAGAATAAATTTGCTCTATTTTTCCTCGAAATATTTTTGGCTTTGTTTCAGATTCTGCGCTTGGTAATTACACCGTATATCGCTCACGGAGAGAGGGCGTGTTCCGGGGACGCCCAGCAAGATTCCTTTGAAGAAACAAAAAAGAGGCATCGATGGGGAAAAAAGGGCGAAACATCCTTATCACAAAGAGGAAATTATCGAGGGTTTGGAGTCGTCGAGGGGATTTCCATTACGGATGAGCAAAAAGAGGTCTTCGGGGATATTCAAATTTGATGCCGTTGGAAAAGAGGGTTGAAAAAGACGAGAGACATTGGGCACGGACAGCCACCGGAGAAGAAGGCGAGAAGAAGGGATTGGCGAGGAAATGCACCGAAGAGGGAAAAAAAAGGTCCCATTGAGATTTGAGGGAGAGTATCGTCTTAAAGGAGGGCCATTTTTACGATGGGAAAGAGTTTAGGCGGTCTCTTTAAGTGCGGAAAATGGCACCGTGGAGGGAGAGATTGATGAATCGCAATGGGAGAAGTTGTGAGTCTTTTGTCCCCGTCCTAAGGAGAAAGGAAGCGATTGAAATGGGAGGTGTCCACTTCAAGGACTTTCCGCCCTTTCCCTCGCCAAAAACTTAGCTGCCTTTTCCCCGAAAACGTTGACATACCGCTTTTCTCGTATTTTTTCCCCTGGAAATGAAAAATGTCTCATCTCGCGTCGAGGAGAACGCGAGAAAATTTCTTTTTTTTCGACTTCGAGAGGTTTTCCTCTTTCCGGCCATTGCGGCGTCGTTGGAAACATAGCCGTGTTACGAAATTAGGAGAGCAAACGCTTGAAATTGATGGCGGCTCGTATTTCAAAGATAGTCCTCTGGGAGTGACAATCGGAAATAACGGGATTTGGAGAGGGCAGAAGTTCTGCGGTGGAAAATCGAGTGTGCACTCGAAAAAATATATACGTGGGAGTGCCTTCGGAAAATAAGATTGGATCTGTGTCTGGAACCGTACCAAAATATTCACGACAGAGTAAATGGCGGCAAATGCTCGAAGGTTACTCCATTAGTGAGATAAAGTGAGTCATTGCGGTTGTACAAACAGGTTCATTTCAGAGGTAAAATAGAATATGGCCTTTAGAGAAATCTATTGTCGATAACGAAGTTATTTCATTACAAATAGAGAAAGTATTTTTAAAAATCCAAATGATAATGATTGACAGAAAATATTTTATTTTAAGATTAATTCAATTTTTCTTAAAACTAAACTAAATTAATTCAATTTTTATACAACATATCAATATTGATGTCAATATCCAAGTTAAATATTTATTAATGTAAATTAATTATACGTGTAAGAAACATTGTCTTTACAAATACAATGTACGTGGAATTTGTTTACGTTTTGTAGTTTGCCGCTTTGATCGATTAAAAATCACTATAAATAATCAACTGAAAAATCAAGTCTGCTGTAATAAAAAGTTAAGCTTGAATATTCATTTTCTATAATATTTAGTGAATATTTTAGAACTACTCTCCAGAAAATTCGGCATGAAAATACTGTTATGGGATTCCGGTAGAGATACAATCGCATTCCGCTTTTGGTCAGGAAAGAATAGAATGTTCTCGTTTGAAATTCTTTCCAGCGGATATATTTTCGTGAACAACAGACCTTTGCTAACGGACAACCGGCCGCGTTGGGTCGAACCGTTCCCTCACTTCCTTTATGCTCGACAACACCTGCCCTTTGCCCCTCCTTCACTCACCTCGGCCTTCGTATCCGAACACATGGCGGCTGCATTCTGGTGCAAAGCTCTCGTTGCCGCCAATTCGGACTTCATCTGCGCCAGGGCTGCGGCAGAGCGCTGCGCCTCGGCCCGGAATTCCTCCAGGTCCCTCCGAAGGCTCGCCGCATCCGAGCGCAGGAGGGAAAGGCCGGACGAGACCTCGGCATCTCGACGCCGCGTCTCAGCGCTTGAGTTTCGCTGAGCCGCCGCGGCTTCGGCGGCCTCCGATCTCAACTCACGGACCGCTGCCCGCAGCCACTGCATTGTCACGCGGTCATTGCGAGCTTGGTTACCAGTGGACGCTGGAGTGGTAGCCGCGAGTTGTTGTTCCCTAAGAGTTTCCACTTGCCTCCTGGAGAAGAAAGAATAGATGAGAAAGGAGTGATATGTGAGCTGGAAACATTTTACACGGCTGCTCTTCTTAGAAAATTAATTCACAGAAAAATTTAGAGGAAACTACAAAAATTAATTATCAACTTTTATAATACTAGAGAGCGCCTGGGTTAAAAAAAATATTTTAATTTATGTTGATATGATTATGAAAATTAGCAATGATTAAAAGTATATCTTTTTATCTAAAATTAATAGATATAAATCAGAAATTACGAGCTAAAATTACTAAATACATTATTATTGCAATTAAATAAAAAATATAATGCTTAAATGCAACTCAATTACAATCTAACCAAAAATAAGTTTCAAAGTTCATGTCAAATTAATCAGGTAATCAGGCGAAAACATTCACCTTCAGGTGAAGATCCAAAGAGGATAATTTACGAAATTAGAGTGATGGAGGTTAATGAGGAAAGCATGAGCTTATCTTTGATACTCGCGGATTCATCAAGAAGTTTTAGCTTAAAATTTTTGTCTCCATTAAGAATATTGAGAGAGGAATGGAGAGGAACACGCTGCAGATGAAATCCGATGCATTGGCGCAGACTATATCTCTGGCAAATTTCCTCCCGAAAATTAACCGAGGCGGCAGAGGGGCGACAATATATCCCAGGATTCGGGAGAAAATCTCAGAGAAGTCTGAAAATCCAGAAAGGATTCCTTTGCCGCGAGATGGGCTGATCGTGCAATTTTAACGTGGGTGAAAGTGCTCACTCTCCGATGCCGAAAAAAAACAGTTGCGGAAAGAGTGTCACTCTGAGAAGAATAATTTATGGAGCCGTAAACACCCTCTCCATTCATTTCCCCGAATAAATTGAAAAGAATGATTCATATCTCAGGGCGACGAAAATTACGCGACCCGATTAAATATATGCGATGTCATCTTCTTCCGCAGATTTCGGCCTTTTTAGCGGAATCGCCACACTATAAATACTCGGAATACGTGACGGAAAAATCCCCTCGACAGTTTTCGAATATCGAATGGAATAAAATGAGGAAGCGAATCTCATTCCAAGAGACAGATATATTACATCTGAAGGCCTCTGTATTAACGTCAACGCAATCGAATGCGCGCAAAGATGGGAAAAGTAGGGAAATGAGTTTCCGCCTGAGAAAAAAAAAGTACGGGAAACTACTTCCGGACGCAGTAATGGTTATGGAGATTGAAGGGCGGCTAAGGGACAGATGGGGAGAATCAGATAAAATTGAGACCCTAGGGTGCTCTGCTCCCGAGGGTAAATTCCCAGAAGGGCGGCTGCAAGTGGACGCGATAGTGAAGTCCGTAAGGGACACCTGATTCACTGCCTTGTTCCCTTCCGAATTATGTACTCTCGATGGTAACTTGCGATGTTTTTCTAGGATACAGGAGGAATTTATTATCAAAGTCAGTCGTTTTACTGCTTACAGATACATTAGAAGAAAATGATAATACACAGCTGTTATCCGTTTACTCGGTTCTTCAGAATTTCCTTAGCGTATTCGCCGTAAGGAGAACGTAAGTGGTGTGATACGGATGGTTAGCGGAATGGAGCGTCTTTTGATGTTCAAGATCGAACATTACGAGGAAGTTGTAAAGCGTTGGAATTATAGGATTATTACAGGCTCATCAGTATTTCCAAGTCGCGTTATAATAAATTTTCGAATTTAATATGAAGACCGTTATTTTCTTATAAGCGAGTTTTTTTGGAAACACAAATTCGGTGAAAAACAAAGAAATTATAGTTTTTCAGCATATGCAAAGATTAACCCTCAAGTCTTTGAAAATGCATGGCGAATTGAAAAAGCATTCAAAGTAAAGAAAAAGTATTCTATATTCTAACATAACAAAATACAAAAAATGATTCCTGTGAAATTTTCAAACAAGAAGATCTAGTTTTATAGCCTTGACGATTTGAATATAGTGAAAAGAGAGATTTAAATATTTTACAAAGTTACTATTACGGTAGAGTAAAATTTATCTCACAGAGTTTGTAATAATTACATACAATTATCTCTTAAACTATGCCCAATTATAAATAAGCATTACAGTTTAAAATAAACGGAAAAAATAGTAGATGGTTTAGCTGTGTAAAATTTAAGTAGCGAATCTCAATTAAAATGACGAATATATCGAAATTAATGCTTCCGTGAATTTAAAAATATTCACCGGATTGTTCAAACTTGGCTCACTTAAGCGTTAACGTACTTATTTCCACCCACCGATCTGCTCAATGGCGTTTTACGGCAGCCAAATAACGAGAACACGTGCGAACCACTCACCTCAACGCATCCAGTTCTGCCCTCACTGCAGCACTCATTTCCTCGGATCGCGACCGCCCCTCGGCCGCCTCCGAGCGCCGCTCCTCGACCTCCGACCTCAGGCTGTCCAGAAGCCTCGCACTCTCTTCCCTCTCCCTCGTCAGAATCGCCACTTTCCTCTCGATGGCCGACAGCGAGGCCCCCAACTCTCCCGTAGCCGCTCCGTACACAACATCCTCGCCCACAAGAAAAGACAACAACACCACACTAAGAGCCACTGAAGGGTATAAACCCCGAGCACTACCGACAACCAGTCTCCTGGCCATCGTAAGAATGTATAGTTTCAGAAATCCTCTCTCGATCCACTCACTTCGACGGGTGAACACTCACTGAACGGAAGGCCGTCGAAGCCGCTTACTTTTTAGAGGCCCCGCTGCCGGAGGCGAGGCACGCGTCCCTCCGTCCCCTACCCCGGCACCCGCATGCGCACTAGGATCTGAGCAGTGGGATGGACAGGTGGCGGACGCCGACGGAGGGATGATTTTTCGTGGGGTCGGAGAGGTAGGCAGGTGTGAAGCTGGCCTTAGCTACACCTAACATAACCATTTCGCCCGAAAACTCCTTCCCCTCCCGCTTAATTACCGCGGAGGGCCCTCCAGACTAGGGCACTCCCGCTGGAACCCTCCGTCATCCCCTCCTCGCAAGGAGGAAGGGAGAGCGTGCTGGGCGCGTGCTGTCTTCCACTAAACCCAGAGGAGGGGCAAAAACCTCGGTGCTCTTGGCACCACCCGAAGGCTCCTCTCTAGCAGATGCTCTCCTAAGACTCCTTTTTGTTTTCCTCTTTCCTGTCCGATCTGTTATCGACTGCCTGTGTCCATCTGCGTCCCATCCCAGCGCACCCTCCCTCCCACAATCCACAATCGATCAACCCCCACTTTCTCCACGCGACGACGGACGTTCAAGAGGTGCGCATAATGAGATTCTCCTTTTTGCGACATCTCTCCTTTTGTGGCTCTGAATCCGCGTCCAGCCACTCGCCGATTTTTTATTATCCCCCTCATCTCCATACTCGAGCATTTTCATCTTGATTACGGTCGGCAGCTTCGCGTGAAATTGTTTTCCACCGAATCTTCGCTGAAATTTCGCAGCACGAGAGAGAGATAAAAGTCGTAAAAATTCGCGACAGGAAACGTGACTTCCGAGAACGCTATCTTGGCTCGTAGAGCGGGAAAATTTTGCGTGTTTATAAACGACGGAATGAATCCAACTCTGAGATATTCATAGTGTTTCTGGATTCTGAACACTCAGAGCAAACTCGAAACTCGCTGGAGATAGCGCCGCAACCTAGTATTAGCTACGCTTGTTTCTTTTGGGACTTATTAAATTTTCAAATAATTCTAAAGTCTAATCTGAGATGAAGTTTAATGGCAGAAATAGTTGCAGTGAGTGATCTGCATGAGGAATTGTTCGCATTTTATTCAAAAGCATAATTTTTTTAAAAATGTGGCTTTATCATAAAGTTATAACACTAGTCTTAATGAATGAATTCGTGGCATTGTACATTAGCTGGATTTTTATTTAAATTAAAGCGAAGAAATTTGGGATTTAGGATAGTATTCAATAACTGGATTTGAGTACAACACTTATAATTTGAATATTGATGGGAATACTCACTTGATATAGGGATATCTGAGGATTTAAATAGTATAAAAATAATAAAATAATTGAATCAAAATATTCTCAAATGAAGTTAAAGCATTAGGTAAAATTTTAAGGATCAGAGAATCATTTGTTGATAACTTAATAGATTAATCATGCACAAGTTAAGGATATTTCCCTCTTTTGATTCCTGAAAACGTAATATTTTACATCGAGAACTCATACGAGTACTCTTATTTTGGAAGATCGAGAATCTAGTTGAAATGTAGTACCATATTAATTATGGAATCATATCGGGAATATGTAGAAGTTGATTTGCCGTAACATAATTCCTTAAAAATAACAATATGATCCATGAATCATTATCGACATGGAATAAAAAAGCTTATAGCACATTTTTCAACTGTAGATGCAGGAAAGTTTTAATCCGTGAACGGTAGAATACATTTGGTAAAGTAGACACGAAGTCAATGTGGAATTTCGTCCCTCCACCGTAGAGAGAGTGAGAAGTGTCTTCGCAGCTGCTCGTTTTTTGTACGAAGGGCACAAGGTGGGGCTGAAGTGACGGAGGAAATTTTAAGGCGAAGTAATGAAGTTTGGAGCAGCCGTCTTCGATAACGCAAAGTGGATAGGAAGTACGTAGTCTCTTTAGAGTGCTTCAGAGAGCAAATGCTTCATTACTTTCGACTGCTACGGAGAACATACGAATCGAAGAAACTTTTATCAACGTCTCTCTGCAGACCGAAGATAAGGAGACGCCTCCGAAACTTTTGCTCGTTTGGTCAGCAAACTCAGCGTTGAAATCACCACGGTGTAATTTATGCATGCGCAATTCCTCTGAGGCACCTCATTTACTTTTGGTGCTACCATTAGCGAAGGGTAATGCTCAGCGAGCTCTCGTACGTCGTCTTCCGGTTACGCTTCGTAAAACCTCATAAATAGTCTCATCAATCGGCGTTAAAAGTATTCGATTCCATTGCATCTCTTACAAAATATATTCGAATTCACCCATCGAAAACATAGCTCAAATCATTTTTATCGATTATTCAACAAACCAAAATTTATATTCGTGTTAAACTTTTGAATTTGGGAAGCAGCGCTCGCGCAGAAAAATAGGCCTGTAGCGATCGATTAAATTCTAATTGCGTCATTTGCGCATAAGATTAAAATTACAAAGATCAGATTATTTATATTGTCATTACGTCTCGGGTGGAAATGAGTCGAAAGCTAACGTTCCGCAACACTTCCCTCAGAAGCGGTGGGTGGTTGTTTCCACTCGAAGAGCGAAAAACATTTTAGAAGGCAGTTCTGAATATAACGTCGAGTTTACGGTTGCATTAATTCTGCTAACTTGCGAGAAATGTAAGAGGTTTCCATTTCTTCGCTTCCACAACATATATTTATATATATATTCGTGAATTTCCAGTAGTGTACGAGGCCTAAATATGACATGTATGAACGTTCTGCAAAAGCTAGGACTCATGGACTTTGATGTGGAGAGGGCGGTTGAAGTATTACCACTCAAGCGAGATTTTTAAGAATGCACGAGATGTGCAAGTACGGAATTTCACAAACATATCCTGGCAATGTACTCTTTAATAAATCTGTGGCGCAGGGTAAATGTATGGATATAAGGTCTCAGGTAAAGCACTTAACTCCTAACAAGTCTTTTCCAGTGCAGATTGTCGTGCAAAGAGGATGACTCCGAAGTTGTGAATGTTGTATAGACAATTTTTTCGTTATCGACTGTATGTTGTAGTAAAAATATGCTTTATTACAATTATAGGGTAGAGAAATGAGATTTCGATGCTTAGGAAAAGCAATCGCCGCAAATTAGGAGTAGAAATGAGGGCGGAAGTTAACCTATTGACCTAAGGGTCTATAGGTCACCATCTATAAAGAGTAAATTATTAAATACTTCTAACTCGTCATATATGGAATCCTGTAAAACCTTGGCGAGGCTAACATAATACTACGCTTAATATAAGCTCCATAAAGGGCTTCCTTCTTCATCATCAAGAACATCAATAACGCAGAACAATAATGCCACAGTTGATAAAGACATACATTTCCATCCTCAGATTACGTTTAGATTAAACATACAATATTTATTGAAATTATATAAATACATTTAATAAAAATAATGTAAAATTATACAATATTAAATTAAAATACACTATACAGGGGAAGGATTTATAAAAAAATTACCATATGATAATGTACATAATGGCAGAGCAGTTTTTAATTCAAGTCATTTTATCATACAATACCCACTGAAATAAATTCTGCGTATAAAGGTTTAAAAATATACCATATGATAAATAAAATAGAAATTTATATAAAAACAAATGAGCGTTGAATTATTTTGATAGACAATGTATTAAACGAATGATAGCAGCCAAATCATGATTATAAATTCAACCTGCTATATCGCCTGAGTTCTTGATATCTTTCTCGCTCACCTTTAAATGAAAAGAATATCGGCTATTTATTATCGTCGACGCATTTTTTTCGAATCAACAATTCCTTGCTCTAATATTAAAAATATGGAATTTTAATGGAAATAAGTGATTTAATAAAAATTGATATTCAGAGGTATGATACTCAAATAAATTCATTGATTATTGATCGTAATTTGTTCTTAGGGTTCCCCTTTACGATGCGAGAAAAGGTAATCCCTGCGGTATCTTTTCGTCTCTTGAGAATAGAATTACGACATACATCATATAATATTCGAGTTCTTCATTAAAATTCTATCGTAAACTAAAATGCATGTATCGGAAGGAGATTATTAATAATGGCTTGAATAAATTCCTGAACAATGAATGAGGTGGTATAAAGAGGGTATAGATATAGTAATACATATATGTATTTTTGATTGTAGGAAAAGATATTATCGTATATTAATAATAATAATAACTGTCTTTGTTTCGGGCGAAATTGAGACTAAAGAGTCTCCTCTTCCATTTAAACCGTGATATTAGTTAACTTAAGTTATAAAAAATCATTAAATATTAGAATTATTTGATTTTAAAATAACTGTCTGTAAAGAAAATATTAAGTGATTCGTATGCGCTATTCCTTTCTGAATGAATATGTTCAGGTAGCAAAAAGAATTTCATGAGAATTTGGGGTAAATGAATGTCTTTCAAGCATTCGACATCTGTTTATACTAGTTTAAATGAGGCAAGGGTTATGCATGACTTGTGGCAAATAGAGGACCATTTATTGTTGATTTAAAGTTTCTTGGTTCGCAAAGTCAATCTTCTCTGGAGAAATGTTATCACTGCTTCCCAATTCATATACGTTAAACTTTCACATTTGATTCTCTTATAATTAGAGTAATATCAGGGCAAACTCAGAAAGAAGTTATAAAATTCATTGGATTATCACTTCTGTTAAATTTGGAATAGTTTACAGTCCGAATGCACTGTACGGAGGTCGTAATTTGCTTCTACTTGAGAAGTAACGACAGCAAACTCGGCGGTTTGCATACAAACTGTTCTCAGCTTTGTTTGAAGTTCTCACTAGATTTGCACGTCGTCCCTCACTTTTCCCTTTTTTGTCCTTATATTTCGACGCTGCATAAACATTTCCCATATGCTGAGATCGCGGGACCATATTTCCCTGACAGATGCCGGGCCAACTTTCTGTCGAATTCGACGTCCAAATCATAACTTTTTCACGTTTGCCCGTTCCACTTTTCCTTATCCACATTTCATGCTTAATTCTAGCACCGAATGCTCGAGCTTATATCAAAACTTTTACCGTTTACATAACTTGCTTTTGAATTTACTCAATAAAATTTTAGAGGTAATATTTTCAGAATAGTTATTAGCTCACAATTACATGTGATACTTTTTTTATTATTACTATAATATACACTGAGTTTTGAATTTTAAAGGTAAATACTATTGTGGAGGAATCGGTTCAAATGTCATAAAAGAGTTTAATGAATGCGTCAGTCTTTACAGAGAGCCAATATATCTTACAAAATATGGATTTTTCCACAAGAAATTGAATTATTTTGAATGCAGATCTGTTTAATACAAATAAACAGGATTTAACTGAATTTATACCTGCTTTTAATTAGAAAAGGCTTCGATTGATGAAAAATATCATAATCTGTTGCAAAGTCGTTTTAAGTCGCCCAAACTACTAAATATCACCGAAGTTAAATGAACAAATAAACAGTCAAATAAACAAATACAAAGTTATAGTTTTAGTTTCTTACTCAAACAGATATTATAATTTGTTGTAAACATTTCAAGCAAGTTAGAATTTATGCAAATAAATTTGTGAAGAAAAGCTATAATTTCAAATGTTCTGTGCTATTAACCATAGTATAATCATAATTTCAATCGTAAGGTTTCAATAAAAGTAATTCATCATTTTTTATTCCGAAGAATTAAAGGATTTTGCAATTAATGAATTAATAAAATGCTAGAAATAAGATGCTATAACTTTTTAAACATATTGAAAGAGGCTGAATGTAATGTTTATACATGATAAAAAAAAGTATCAAAAGTAACCGATCCTTATCATTTTGACCTTTTATCCTATTTTTTTTTTTAACAAAGACTGCACAAACATCCTCTTTCGGGACAATTACAGTGTGGTCGTGAACTCAACAAAGGACGTCACAGACATCCAGACCCTGAGAGGAAAATTTCCTCCTCAGCCGGGATTTGAACCCGGGACCTCAGCGTTGTTGTTCCACCAACGAGGCCGGCAAATTAGTAAATTAGTATCTATCATTATAAATTACGAAAAATCACTATTAATAATTCAAACTTCCCTTAAAGTCATGAAAATATGATATTATTCATACATATGAAATATTACTTAGCTATTCGTAGTTGAATATTGGATATTATGGAATATCGTAATAAAAATAAAAATCAAACTGAGGTTAGGATCTTTGTATTTATCAAATTGATGAACTGAAAAAATTGTATTAGAGAGAAAAATCACTTTTTCTCTTACAAATTGTGGTCAAAACTCGAAAGCTTAGAGTAGTTTGGTTCAGTATACTTGTTAATCGATATTTAATATCGTGGGGTAAACAGAGATAGTTTGCAATAAACTTACAATGCCACCGAGGCAGTTTTTAAACTAGAATGGCGATTTTTGGCGAACGTTTGGGGTCAGTGGTCGGGAACCTCTATATCTTTCCACGTGATACACGTTCGTTCATTCAATAACTCACTACATTACAGCAGCAGCGCTTTCACTGTTGATAGTAAACAACACTGCTTCCCCACCTTCTTTGTCTGCTCGCCGTTGCTATATTTTCACCTCAAATTATTCCCCTTTATTCCTACGACGCACAATGGCTGACGTCAATAATCACCACCCTCCAATTTGGCTTACATAAATTTTCGGTTGAGATGCACACGCAAGATTGATATGCGCGCCTTTATCTCCTCGCACGCGTGCGCTGATATGCCAAAAAATGCGAGAAATGGAGATGATTTGTTTAAAAATACTGCTGTTATATTACGAGCTCTTCAAGAAGTTAGCTGGGGCCGTGCTTTTTAGAACTGCGAATTAAAGCTCATAGCAGGTGCGAATTATTCCGGACGAGTAGTTCGCCGAACATAGTCATCTCCGCAAAGGATACACCCTTTTATACCCTTCATCTCAAGAAGTAAGCGAGGATATTGGAATTTTGAACGTTCGCAGTGATAAAAATAAACACAAAAAAGTATCATAAATCCTAGTTCTCATAAGCAGGTTCACTGGATGCTCGGTTTATCACAATTTCATTTTTATTTTTGCCATCTATTATTCGCTACAAATCGAGAAAACATGTTTCCTTCCGGAGTACACGACCGGTGTGTTACTTTTCTGGCAAATTATGTATCATTTTCCTTTATTAGGGGGTATGAATCTTTCCCCGCGGACTGAAAATACAGCATCACTCTTGATATTACACGGTCGGCCGAGTTTCGGCAATTGCTTTCACTCCATCTCTCTTCCCTTTGCTACGGATGTTATTTGATTGCCCAACTATTTGTGCCCCGAACCGAATGCCCATTTTTCGACCGTATCTTGCTGTTACACTCCGTGTGTGTCCAAAACACTTTTTAGCTTCAAAGGGATAGCGGACGTAGAAATAACAATATCGTAAAATTCGGGAGAATCGACTTTTTTTCTTGATGTGGCTGTTTCCTGCAATCGATATGGCTGTGGATGTTATGTGCTAATTGATTTCGGTGGGATTCCGTCTACATCCGAACATCACTGTTAATGATTAGTATATATTCTCGAACGTTGTACGGCATTTTTAGCCACTGTTGAATGATAGGATTCCATGGATAGTTGGTGATTTATGTAACAGCAAAACGTTGATTCGAATCTAGAATCGATCTTTTCCTACTCGAATCCTTTATTCGATTTAGAAAGGAACAGGATTAATTCATAAATGTGTTTAATTATTACTATAGCATTTTCCATAAAAAGGAATTACCTATTTATTAACCTAGTAGTTGCAAAAATTTATAACTGAAAATTAAGCTGAATGATGAATTCTTTATTTTCGATTTACGCGAGAGAGAAATTTTTTACCGCTACATTTTTGCAAAGATTGGTATTTGTAAAAAACGAATCCTCAAAGAAGTAAGTGATGAGAATTTCTGAAAAGAAATGGAAATATTAATATTCATCGAGATCGGAGAGTAATGTAAAACTTTCTTCGTGGGAAATTTACTTTGATTGATCATGAACCAAAAGAAGATTATTATTAAATAAAACGTCAAGATGTTAGAGAAAATTATTTTCGGATACGATTTTCGGCGAATTGTGAAAGACTTTCAGGAGGAATTAAGCGGAAAAATATTTATTGCGAGTAAGAATAAGCGCAGTCGTCTTTTAAAGAGCCATCGGACGGTGAAATAATAGATAGCAAATCTTTTAGCGAGAATTATTTAAAGACTCGTAGGCTGTAGGTTTCCTTTTCCAGGAACACGTGACGGTTTAATGGATTCATTACGATCCTTTAGCGGATTAAAGTTGAGAGCTCTGAAATGAAAAGGAATGAAATCGTAATTAAATCCTTCATAATCACGGAATTCTTACTTCAAGTGATGGAGTTAAACTTCCTTTCGGAACTAATTTGATGAAGTTCGAATCTTCTGATAACCATCTCTTCCCTTAATCATATTCACAAACCTTTATTTCAGTCTAACACTTTGCTATCCCATCAATTTCTCATGGCATACTTTAACCTTTAAATTTTTTATGAAAAAGGGCGTTAAATTGCTCGATGAATGTCGTGATCACATTTACAACCAATTTCAATTACGCAAAGAATGAATTAGTTGTTTTTATCGGACCGATCGGCCGGATAAATTTGAATCTTGTTGTTAAAAAACGTCTCAGTAAATGTAATTGTTCGTTATTATATTTAAAGAGTGTGTCATATGGATAGACTTAAATATTAATATTTTTATAGAGGTAAATATATGGTAAAATAAAATGTAAAATATTCAAATATATTGTATTTTGAAAAAAGAAGATGTTCGCCTTTTATTGTAGAGAATTATTACTCGAAAAATTGTAACCGGGTGACTTTCAACCAAGAATGAGTCCTTTACATGGTAATATTTTATTTAAAAGGATTTCTTTACTTCTCAAACATAGTTTAAAAGTGAGAAAAACTGAGGCTTCTTCGAAAACTTTCATTCATGCTAAGAATTGTGTCGAAGTTATAAAAATAAATTATCAACTGTTGTGTCATTGATCCGGAATAAAACTGTGTAATTTGGTAAGTTATGATAATTATCAAAATAGAAAGACTTTCGTTCATTCCACACCCAAAGTAAGGCGTAGGAATGCGATGCATATCCCCTCACAGCTGCTGCACATAGTGCAAATTAATATATAGAGATTCATTTAGGAAATGAAGGTTCACAAAGAGTTCCTCAAGATAAGATATCAAATAATATATAATGAAGATAATTTGTTTAAAAAATTGTTTATTATTGAAACGTATTAATATTCCTGCGTGTTGCCATGGACTATGGTCGAGCAGAAGTTACTTAGAATAGACAGTGTTGAATTTAGCTATCGTATAGTGTCGACTCTTTCGTTGCGTAGAATTTTGTCACAAAGCTCACTGTTCCCTATTCCTCTTCGTTTTCTCTCGTTCTGAGAATTAGAGAATTACAGGCTCCTCGTCACTCGGGTGGCCCTCAACAAGAAGATCAAAGAGAGAGAGAATACGACAAAAGAGACACTTCGGGGAAATGATTTACATAAAGACACCAATGAATAACATTTCTTAATTGTAACTCTCAGCTTTATAATTGTTTTCTCCTTATATGTTATCTTTCTTCGTGTAACCAAAAGTAACAGCTGCCTTAATGTAAACAAGAATGCATCACAAAGAACGAATTGATTATGGATATTTTCATCATGACAAGATAGTCTTTATTTCCATCAATCCAAAGTTTTAAAATGTTTTCGTGAAAATGTTTTTATTTATTCGACGGGTACATATGATTAAATGAGAACTTGTAAACTTACTATTGTAAAACATATTTTGTTTCTTTCTTTGATGTAAAATATTTCATATAAAGAAACATTTTTATGTACAATAGGTATATGAAAAGTATAAAAGAAGAATTATATTTCATTATTATGTTTTTCATCTTTAATGAAATATACATTGAACATAATTCTTAGTTTACCAAAGCGATGAAGTTAAGAAGTACTTATTTAGCAAAGGACTTCTAAATCTGACTGAATCTCTAGCTGGGAAAATGTTCCCAAGATAATTAAATTTTAAACTTAGAATACTTCAGAGGATACCCTAATACTTTCCAACAGAAGGGATAACGAATACAAGCCTAGTTACCTAGATGTCTCAGGAACTCACAAAATGGCTTTTAAGCTTACCTGCAAAAAGTAAGCTAAAAAGTAACACTAGCTATTTACTACGATAAAGAAAGGCAAGCATTAATTCATCTTTTCTCCCGTGAAAATGGCTTCCAGAAATGAAATTTCAGTTTTGATTAATCTGGCTAAGCATGAAACTCGATTTTAACTAGATTATATGCTTCGTATGACTGGTTAATTGCATATTTTTTTCTAGAAATCGCTGGAACAACTAACTTTATAATATAAACAGCGCATGAAATGAATGAAAACATATCTAATTTCCGAGAGTTTACATCAGAGAGATTTTTATGTTTTTTTAAGACAAGGGTAATCTGGTCTTTGTTTTATTACCTAGAATCGTCTTCTTTGAATCTGAAAGCAGGATTATTTTAAGCCTTCCTTTTTGACATTTATATGTAAATATGAACGGTTTGGGCGATGAATATCAGTTCACGCTCGAATAATCCCCGATTTCGCATCATTTTTACATTTGTCCTCCATCATATCAAACGTAATCAGGGTTTTGGAATGCTGAGAGCGATCCAAGGGATGGAAGCGCTATACTGTTCTTCCTTCGGCTGTAATTCCCCCATTTCGTGATCGACGCACGTCTGCTTCACCTCCGACATTTAAACAAAAAAGGGGGTCTTTCAGAATGCGAGATGTTAACAGCGGTACGTTTTGGAGTGGTCGGTGGGCCTGTTATCTCCCATCCTCCCATTTACCCATTAAAACTTTTTTCAGGACCTCCGCCTGTTAATTCCCTACGCGAACAAAACACCATCTATCTATCCGTCGGGGCGCCATCTGGTGGGAGGAGACAGAAGGCGGCCTTTGTACCACGCACCCTATCCATCTGTCGCCCATTCCTCCATCGGACGCCACACGTGGGCAATTATGGATCGGAAGAAGCCCTTCTCATAAAAAGAACAGCTTTCGAAGCAACAGCCTCCATGACACGCGATATGATATTGGTCTATTTTAGCGGAGAACATGCCAAAGCAGCTTTTTGCAATCCTCTCAATTTACAAGGACAATAATCCTAATAGCCACGTTAAAGCGCTTGACACTTTGAGATGTTAAAGCGTTCGATAGGATCGCTTATACTCATAAAAGAATTGATACGATGGGGAAAGTATGCTAAAGGGAAAGAATCTTTGAACATGCTGTTCTACATTAGGTAGAGATGCAACCTTCACCAAGAGGTGAAACTGTGATAAGACATTGCATCGTTAGGTAACAATGACATCCTGGTAATTAAAATAGATGAATCAGATCTAATTCACTTTAATTACCACCAATCAATATAATTGCTAAGAACTGATGAGCTTCTTAATGACATCGATGTATTGCCGGGTGGGTAAATATATGACGATCACCATGACATTTTTTTTTCTTTTTCTGAATGATTCTAATATATAAAGAAACGCAGAAAAATATTTATAATTATTGTCTAATGCTATATAAAAATTATTTCTGAATATTACGATGAAATTATACCCGTTTTGGGAAAATTAAAAATCAAAGCGAACAGCAGACCATAGATATTCATTAAATCGTTTTAAAATAATTACTAACTAATAACAATTTGAAATTTTTAAAGATTACGTTATAGGAGATAATTTTTTTTAATAAAGTAATTCATGAATTGTAACCGACCATTACCTGTATGTCATATTTAACCATCAGTCAATGTCGAATTAAAATTTTGTTTCTTTTAGAATGGTCTGCATATTAGGGTAACATGAAATTTATTTCTGCAAATACGCTAGGATACTAGAATTTGCAGTTAAAATATTTTACATTTGAACCTTATGATGAGAGTTACCGATTGAGATGTAACTCAATTTCTTAGGAAATAAGCAAGTCGGAAACAATTACTCATAAAACGTACAAATAAATACATACAGATCGTTGTACGTATATTTATACATATATTAACACATATTTTCATCTATATCATCCTAGAATACATATTGATAAATTAGTTTATCCTTCTTTTAGACTTCCAAACTATTCATCAAGTATATAAAAATGCAGCACTACAAAGTCGACCTATGAAATAAAAAACAGTTTATTCTCTTGAACTCTGAAAATCATTTCATAGGAAAATAGAGGAATGTAAATATATTCATCTTAGGATAGCTCTATCACCTTCTGTGACTTCGAATACATGAAGGTGCGGACGCTATTAGCAAAGTTTAATTTGGGAGGCGGAGATCACTAAACGCTCCAAATGTTTACCTTCATTGCAACGTCGACGCGGTATCGATTTTATGCTCAGGAAATACACCATTTTTATTGGGGCTTTTCAAAGAAAGGTTCCAATGACAGGATACTAGAAAATATCTGCATTAATTTGAAATATAAAAAAAACGTATGTGTATAAAATGTCACAAGAGGACATTTGCAAAGCTACAAAGAGAGTTCTGGAGGGACACTAAAATAGACATGTCTTTTACAACGAATTGCAAAATCGGATGACCTTATTCTTCCTTTAATTGAATAACTGCCAAAAATTAAAACCTTTTATCGTATATTTTACGGAAGAGGACTGCGAACAGCCAATTAGTTCGCTCATCGAATCAAATAATCATGATGTTTATGGAAAAATAAAAGCGTAATTGCAACATTACGCGCACAAAATTATTCCGACGAAGTCTATGAGTAGCGTAAAGAGATTAATCAAATCGAATAATTTCCAAATGAATAAAAATATCACGGCCTCCAGTGGGAAATGGAAGTGCTGTTAAAATCTGCATCCACGAGTGGAAATTATTGAATCTCAAATTCCATTCCGATTTTGAAATTTTTTCGCTTAAGTGTCGGTCATTAAAGCTTTTGACCCGGTTATAGCTTTTTAAGAGATTTATTCCCTCTCGAACGGACATTTTTTACTCAGCATCCAAATCCGGCTTTTGGTTTTCACATGCAACTCGCGAAGTGCTTGGGCCTCTCGAATACCTGGGATTGCTCGTGTCGCCTTCGAACGCGTTAATCACCGCAAGACACGGAGGAGTCTCAAGTGCCTACGAAAAAAAGGGATGAAATCGGCGGAACGTGATTTTTTCGAGGGAAAAACACCTCTCGAAAACGCAATTCGGAAACTGCGCGGTATAAAATATTCGCTTTGAGGATGTCGGCCCGCGTAGGAGGGCTGTTGAAATTCGCACTCGTAAAACTTATGGAGAGAGAAAGGAAATGCCCTAAATGGATAAAGGCATAGATCACGGGAGTTGATGCGACTCTAGAGATTACTTCACTCGAGTATGCTTAAGCCAAAAGCATTTAGAGCAGAACACGGGCGAAGTCGAATTAAAAAAATAGGACGGCGTGTTAAACCCCTAGAGAGCAGACGTGTAGGACTCTTCCCTTTTTTATTTGCTGTAATACTCTCGTAAAAAATTCAAAAAGCGAAATGTCGAAAAAAAGAGAGGCTTTGAACGTTGTTTCCTCGATTGGTGAATCATACGAAGGTTATGAAAGCTTCAGCGTTAAGTGCTTAAGAAGGTAAACTTTGAGGGTTCCTTGAACTCGTAAATGATCTAGGCCAGCGCTTCTCAAACTTCATTACCTCGAGAACCGTCTTTTCATTAGATCAGCGGTTCCCCCACTGTAGCACGCGTGATGTTACGTGTAATTTTGCGGCGAGGAAGGTGGAGAAAACGTCACGCCAAATCTGAGACAGAGTCATGTTACGTCGAAATAAAGTAAAAACAGACGAAATCACCGCCAAGTTGCGCTTCTCAGCATTTAATCCAGTTTATCCAATCGATTTTCTGCTTATCGCACTTTTTCCGATAATTGCACTTTCAACGATAACCACACCTTCTTTCCTCATTCCCCAGTTCGAAAGGCTTATCGATTGCATGGCAACGGAAGATAGCGTATCTCTCTTTACTCCTTACTTTACGCTCCTCAATACTAAGCAGAATAAAGTGAACTTTATTATATATATATATATATATATATATATATATATATATATATATATATATATATATATATATATATATATATATATATATATATATATATATATATATATCAAGAAATACTTTTCCCGAAACGCACTCTTTGAAATGAAACGTTAAAATAATCTTGTTTTTTTTTAATTTTCCCATAAAAATGCACAGATTATGAGTTATGAAATAATACTCTTCCCTCCACACACTCCATGCGCGAAGAGGGTTAACGAGCCGCAGTTAGACGAAGGGTTGAATTGAAGAAATAAACCCAATGACCTAGAAAATTAATTGAAAATTTTATTGTATGAAATAGTGATTTTATGTGAAATTGAAATCAATGTGGGTTGAAATTAAACACTTGGTAAAGATACACCTGATTACTGTGAGAATACTCTTTAATTATCCGCTAGAATTATTGATACCAACGGTTTTGCAGAACCAGTAGATAATAATGTATATAAATAATATTTATTTCTTTATTTCCGTTATAAATTTACACTGACGAAGTTAATCACTTTGAAAATGAACGGAGTAGAATGTATTTTTGAGGATTCATTTTTTCACGCGAATAAAGATTATATTCTCTTTTTGTATTTCACTTAGTTCAAATAGCGGATATTAAAAGAGACCACACTCGGTGTAAGGGAAACACGAAAAAGAGAAGGAAAATTCTCTTTCTGTCGAGAGATGTGAAATTTTGATTATACACATCTACTAAATAATTCATTTGCAGGATTGCATACCGTGTTTGAAAATACCTGAATCAGGAAATGCAGGCTTATGAAGTCCACTATAAAAACCCCATGAAAATCATAAAACGGTCACATAAAGCAGGTGTGCAGATCAGGTGAAAAACCTTTCTGCAGCCTGATACCCATCGATTTTTCATCCCAACGGCAGGTGAGTACCACTGAGTATATCTACTTTGCAACCGAAATGTGCACCTGGTTCCCGGATGTGTCAGAATTATGGGAGTTGCGTATACTGACTTCTCGGATTGGATTTTAAATCTAAAAATAATCGTAGAGCTTTAAGCTTAAACCACTTCAGACGGTGAAAAATGTCCCTGAAATCAACCTTGAGAACCCCCGTAATAGTTTAGAACTCTGAATTATCACATTAACTTGGCAAAAATAGGAGAACAAAGATCTTTTTTCTCAATAAATCTTCAAAATCTTAATGGACGATGAAGTTTTTTGACCTTTTTGCATCAAAAAACATATTCCTAAATAGTTTGCTTGCATTTTGCATCCTGAGAATTTTCTCTGTTTAAACTAAAAATTGTATTCATTCTTTTTGATTCTATTCCCAAATTTAATCTTTTTGCTTATTTCGTATATATTCCGTTTAATTTTAAAACACTGCTTTCAAAACCGTTTTAAATTTTATGCTCATTAATTCTGAAACACATTTGTAATATATGTTTATATTTATGAATTGATTGACGAAATACCCTTTAAATGAAAAATTTTCCAACAGGAATATCCAAAATTAGAAATTTTTATTTTCTCACAATGTTTGAAATAATTATGAGATGGAAGAGTATGCCTTTTTGACACGCATAACTTATGACTTACAATTTTCTCCTGCAAGTTTCCTCCTACCTTTAGAATTTCGGATCATTCAGATATTTCGAGAAAGCCTACCATAACACGTAAATAATAAACGAAGAGAATGTGTTAGAGAGCTCTTTAATTAACTATTATTTACGAATTCAAACGCTTAGAAAATGGATATCATTATAATAACTTTAATATGTAATAATAATTCGCTGGGAGAAAATCAAAGCCTACATTTTCCTTTAAAGATACATATCTGAATGTTGCCATCATCTTCTTTGATACCCTATCATCAAATTCCTCACATCCCGCGGGGTATTAAAAGTATTCACAGTAGATTACACATGTAACAATTAGAGATAATCCACTTAATTATTTATATCCTATTGATTAACATAATCTCCAATTAAAATCTTAAAAAATAAAAAATATAAAAAATGGAATGTTCAAGGGAATTATGGGTTATAAGTACTTTTTATTTACTTATATTATTTATTATGGGTTATAAGTACTTTTATTTTTAAATTTATATACGGTTTCTTCTATCATCATCAGTAAAATATCGATTACTTTACTTCTTGAAATTAAATTTTGGAAGAGAATCATACAATCCTAAAATGCAAAATAATAGCCCATATTTATTACTGCCGGCCAATTTGAAATTGAACCAATATTAGAAATAAAAAGTATGAAAATGCGTTCATCTTTGGTTCATAAAACAGTGAAAATATAATCTAGAATCTATTTCAAGCAAAATGTAGCCCAAGTTGTTTTGTGCAGCTCTGATCCATCGATTACCTCATAATTAGGGTTTCTTGGTTCCCTTGTCAAGAATTATTTATTCGCTTATTTCTCGATCTCATTATCCCTTTTAATTTTCCCTCAGTTCTGTTCTGTCAAAAATTCAGTGCGCAAGCGTTTTACGTCATCATATTCATCATTTATTCATTCGAATTTCTTCCTTTTCCGCTGACTTATTCCTTTTGCTGAGACCATGATTATGTTGACGCTTAAAGCATCATACGGATTTCCACAGGAGATGCGATATTTGAAAGCTTTAGAAAATGAAATAAAATAAAAGGAAGATAGACTGTTGGTGCCCTACATTACTACGTCTTAAATAATCAGTACATATATGTATATTAAATATCTCTGTACTTAATCACAAGTCATCAAATCATTAATGTTCAGTTAGGAAAATTTTTAAGAAAGATTAATATGAGAGATCGTTTCTAGTTCATAATTTCTCCATCATTAAAGAAGATAGGAAACGTTACCTAAAGAGAACAGATTTTAGGTAATATAGATTTCTATTGATATTCAAAATAAAAATTCAGTTAAAAAATTTTTACCTTTTAAGTTATATTTTGTCTCAATTTATAACTCTATCTTACTTTTATACCGAAAAAACTTTTAAAGTGAACAACATTCATAATCCTCGAAGATAGTACATTTAAGGGATTCATACTCAAATTTCATCAATATAAAAATATCTTTTTTAAACTATTCATAACTCTTTTGGTAGGTTTTCTTTTATTGAAAACCAATAAATATCGAAAATTGGTGGACCTACTCGAGCATTTTAATTTAAAACAAGATAATATGATATGTATTCAAACTTCAGGAGAAAAATTCGGAATACTGTTGTTATTTTCATTCCGCTTTTAAAATCATTCACCACCCACTTTAACCCTATATTTAATATATTATTATAAATAAAGATACAACTAAATAGACATATGAAAATCACTCAGCGTTTTCCATATTTTGTTAGAATCATTTCATTAAATTGAAAGAGAATTATAATTCATTGACTAAAAATATTTTTGGGTTTTTCTTTTTATTCCATAATTCTCAATTTGTTTACAAAATACTTACTGATAGTAAAGAGTTACCAACTTATCGTTAATATCCACCATAATTTATTCTTTGTATGTTTTGTTTAATATTTCCTTTTATTAAATTATCAGGTTGAAACATAAAGAAAATATATGTTTGGATATAACTAAAGGAAAATTAGTATGTATAATGACAAATTCAGATTACAATTAATCAATTTTGTTTCCCTGAAATAATTTTGTTTTTATTTCAATAATTCCAACATCATCGTAGCGCACTGAAAATGTACTAATTAATTAGTTGCCAAAAATCATCGGAGAAATATATACGAAATTACAGACATTTATGCGTTGTAATAACTCTTCCTAATACACTCGTGGACATCGAAATTTCTTTCTTAATCCATTCATTGTATTGAAACTGGAAATTAGGGAATGCGAATAGAAAACGTGACCCAAGAGTCACTCGCGAATTAACTTGGTCTCGGCTGCATTAAAATAATGCAGTGGTAGGCGAACGAGCGCTAATTCCACTATATCCTTTATTCTCTTTGTAAATCTCACCTAATTCGTTAGTCCATAAGAGTTACTCAAAAATTCATTTACTTTACTAAGCTACTTTTCTAGATCCCTACTTCTGCATCTACTCCTCCCTTCGAATAAAAACTTTCATCTCTCTCTCCAAGTTTAAAATCTTTCGAGTTCCTCTTTTTCTGACAACCTCCATTTAGCCGTAAATAATTACCCGCCTTTAATGTCTGTGTGTGCTATTCCCAAGGCGAGCGTGCCATTTACTCAACCCTGGCGAAATTACGTATTCCATTGCACATCCCCCCGTTTCCTTGGCCTTTTCTTGCGTTCGTGTCCACATGGCTTCCGAAGGCTGGAAATTCCTCAGATCCATTGCTAGGAACGACACCATTCCGGTGCAGCCAGGTGGCGGGCCATAGTCCAGGTGCATGCGGCACAGGATACGAGCCGAAAAACGTACAAAGGCCATTGAGGGCATCTGTTGGGAAGCTGAGTCGCCTTGGGTAACGCGGACACACGCGCCCGCACTCCTTTGTTCCTCAAGGGGGCAGATGCGAGGAGAGATTTGACCTCGCCCATTAGCGATGCTCTTTTTTTCCTTTACCATTTGTTCTCTCCTGATTCTGCCCATTAGTCTGCCTCCTGTGTTGGTAAATAAAGAAGGCTTCTCGGGAAGCTCAAGATGGTGTCGAGGGTGAAAAAAATATGCACCCACGTTCTCAAGATGTCTTTGTTGATGACCGAATTTGAGGCGAAAAGCACACCGTCGAGAGGATGTTTTTTCGGTCAATTTTCATGCAAATCGGCTAATGGCGGAGAATGGTCGAAGGGCAATCTAAAAATTGCATTAAAATGGACGTATTAAGTTCCCTTTGAAGATAACGGAGCGCGGAATTTTCCTCCTGTTAGCACAGGATTAATACTCCTTGACCTCTTATATATTTCTTTCAGAAGTAAATAAACGTAATATGAAACAAGATTCTACTCTAAACTGAGAAACTACTACCCTCTATACCACTCTGAACCGCAGTAAACACTAATTTTCAACCCTTCAATAAAAAATTGAACGTGTTCGGTTGTGAAAAATTAACTAAAAGGAGAAAAACGCCTTTTTTCATTCTGAATTAATAAATTTTTGGTCCATGGCTTTATTCAACTATTGATCAACAGAAGAATCTACCACCTTCTATACTATGTATTCTTGACCGATACTTTATTCATCCGAGTGGTTTTTAGTTGTCTTTAGCATATAGTGACGAGAGTAGAGAGATGAAAGAATAGAAAATAAACTGGAATATTTTCGATAAGAAATATTAATCTTATCTTTACATAAAAAAATCACGAATAGAATTGAAAACTGTACGGATAAACAGAACAACCCTTTGACGATCGATCGAAGCGCTTGTTTACCAACGAATCCCGTAATCTGCAAATCTTCCATGTTTATTGATTCACCGTTTTCTATTTAAATTCTAAGAAGTTTATAAATTAATGAAATGACTTTAATTATATATAGATTAACGGAGCAAATGATTGAAATATACGACATGCTTACGACTAACGAGAACTTTGTTAATAATAAGTATTAAGTGAACGAAAATGAATTTGAACAACGAATATGGCACGTAAACAGCTCCCCTATTTATGAACTAATATATTCAAAAGCAAGAATATATCTGTACGATCGATGTAATTAGATTTTACATATCCTGGGAAGTTCATATTCCTCTTTTGAGCGATGCTTAGGTTCTATTGAAAACAACATTGTTTATGTGTTAGCACAACGTTTTTCAGCAATTTCCAGGAGATCGAATAATGATTAAAATCAGTGGCTATTGTTAAATTGAATTTTTTTCTTTATACGAAAATGATTATTCGAACTTTTAGAATTAATAGAGTTCAAATTGAGAAAAAGAAGAGAAAAAATGGATCGCGAATAGAAAGAAAACAAATTGAAACAAATCGGATGGAAAATTCTTCTAAAGAATGGTGCGATTAAGAGATTTGAACCGAGGACCGATAGAGAACCGTTTCGCCAAATTAATCGCTCGCTTGGACGTCCAACTGAATCATCTATAACCCTCCATTTGTTATTCCTTCGTCCGCCGGGAATGTCTGCATCGCAATTGCAATTTAAAATAGGAACTTTGAGGCACGTACTCAGCAGATCACGAGGTCAAAAACGATACGAAATAAACGATAGATGCATTTTTCTGGATGCCTTCCAAAGCAGCTCTTGAAAGTTAATAGGGACATTAAGGGAGAAATCTAATCACGCAGAGACGTGGATGAAGTGCTTCACATTGGACGCATTCCTCCGGACCCATTCGCTTCGGATTGCCTTCTATAGAGTGGACGATAAATGATACATCGCCCTCCCATTCTGCAGATGGCGCCTTCGGAGACGCACGTGACTCTTCGATGGAGAGAAAATTCCAGAGCAAAAAAAGCGAGCGAATGTGCGTCCTCTCGCGCGGAACCTTTAAAAACCTGTTGGATATGGATGCCGTCCTATTTAAATATGGAGGATTTCGAACGGCCTTTGTTCTCATTTCCGCGTGATTGATTTTTGTTGCTCCCCTGTCGAGATGAAACCGGCGAAACGAATAAAAATGGGATTCGTAATTACACACCACGGACTCGTCGGCATTATTATTTTTTAATGCCGATAATTTTAAAGCTACGCCGAGCGATCGTGCTTTGTTTCGTGATGCCTGCACTCCAAATAAAGTTGATAGGGGACTTTCAAGAGACATAGAGCGATCATTGGCGATGGCGGAACGTGTAATGGTAAGCCATTAGGGTTCGGAAATCAATCGAAAACTAACGTCGAGTTCCGCCCACGCACATTAAATATATCCCTGGATTTGTTATCACGTGATAACTGCTTTAGGTGATTGGAACGAACCGAAAGGAAACGTAAAAATAGACTCGTTAATAGAGCGCGAACTGACGATTTCACGTAGACATCGAATGGATCGCTTCCCCATTTATTAATTCTATTTCCGTGAACACTATTTACCCAGTACGTGGGATATCGATCGATCTACCATGGGAATATTTAGACCTCAGTATTTTCTTTGAATCCGTAGTTTTTTTGATAATTTATTTCCAGGTGTTAAACACTTTTGAGTCATCCATTCACCAACACGTTCTTGAGAGGATAATTCCCGTAAAAAATCGCATCTAAATAAATCTGATATAATAAATTACTTTATAAAATACAGTACCAAAAAACAAGTTGATAAGTTTACTTAGTTATTATCCTTCGACTGGATTCAGATTTTATGTAAATTATTATTTGCGTGTTATACATTTGTTGTTAATATTATTAGTTCATAATGATGCTTTTTTCTTAAAGGCAAAGTGTAATAAATGTGTCACAATATCCTAGATGCAAATCATAAAAGACCTGTCTTTGGTTGCCGTGGGCACAAAAATATAACGTATTGAATTGTTGTTTACATTTTTGTGCAGGAAAAAGGAAGATTTTTCGACCTCTCAAATATTCGCAATGATCATGTTGACATTCACGTAATATATGGGCTTCGAACCATGAATTACGTTGGAGATCCATCAAATACGAATTTAACTGGTGAAAGGAAACGCCCCTGTCACGACCTCTAATGACCCACTCACATGCTGGAAAATAAATATGCATTTATTTGTGAGCCACATTTTTCACTCGTGCGATTTTTAATATGTTTTGCAGAGAGCTACCTTCATAAACCAAGATTTTAGTTTGACATTTTTCTTCCACCTCTCCGATTTTTATTGAAATGTCGTTTGTTTATTTTAAATTTAATTTGTACGAGTTAATTAATTTCTGGAATGTAATTAATTGCATATCATTCAAATTGTTCATTACCAAGAATGATTCCAAATCTAAAGGATGAGCAAACAATTGAAAATAATCAACATACTTTTTTGAATACTTTGTCAACGATTGTGAGGAATATAATATGTTCCTAATAAGAGGAAATGCAAGAATTCATTAGAATTTCATTCGCATCAACAAATTTTGTGCTGTAATTCTAAGACGAATAAAAATTACTCTTCTTGAAAAATGCATGATATCGTGCATCGGGCGAAGTGCTCGTTATGAGTTGCATGATTAATTATCGGCTAATGCCGGAGAAGTTGAAGTATTTGTGGAGAATGTTCTTCATTTCGGGAGAAGAGTTCAATTCATTCATTCCGCGGAAGATCGAATAAATTTCTCGAATTCTAAAAATAGCTCAAAATAAGACTGCTTCAGAAACTTGGAAATCCAATTTCAATGAAAAATTTTCGCTGGGAAGAATTGGAGCACAAAAGAAAATTCTGGAATCAATCAAAGGTTTGCAGTCTTAAAATATTTCCCCTTAAGAATGATAACCTTTCAAAAAGTTTCAATTACCTCAAGAAACTCGCCCTCTCGGGCGAATAACGCAAGGAAACGTTATGGATTAAAAGTAATCATTTAAAGAGATATATCGCCTTATTAAGTTTAATTAAAATTTAAATAAGGTAGATTAAAGAACTGTTTCAAGTATTTATTATATTCAAGTAAACAAGTACTTACGATCAAATTTTATACAAATATTTAATTGGTTCTTTCAAAAATTTCCTGTCCAAAGTATATTTTTGGCCTATAATTATTCATTTCAGAATTTATTGCGGCATATGAACCAAATAATAGATATTTCAATCCTATTTGTTTCAATTTTTGCTAGACATTAGATTAAGAAGGATATTAAACATAAAATACAATACATAAATTATATATATATACATATGAATATTTAAAACCGTAGGGTAATTCACATTACATCAGTTTTTCAATATTTCACTCAAGTATTCCAAACTCATCCACTGAGTCCCCCTTTATTGAGTCTTGTTTGAGTACAATCCTTCTTAATGAGAAATCGTGGAGATCGCTCTATCCCTTCGGGTAGAGCACATTTGTGGAGTAAATGTGGAGAAAATTACTTCTATGTGAAATTCAGGCTGCTCCTCCAGATAATGATGAAATTACTTTTGCGTTCACTTTCATTCTTAATAGTATGAAGTATTCCGCAAAATTCATCTCTAAATATACTTATAATATACATTGTAGTAGTTTCTTTCAATATAATGAATATCGCGTATTCACAGATCTCATAGAATCTCTGAATTATTCATCATTCTATTTCATGTTTTTTCATTAATCACTTACTTTTCAATAAATTATTTTTTTATCTATTGAAATATCATTACTTACATACCTTTCCTTTTCAAAACGCTGTTTTAAGTTAAAACTTTTACTTTCTCAACCGATTGACTTATTCTAAAAAAATCCAAATCCTCAATTCTACTATATACAATTGTATTCTAGCTCGTGAATAACTTGAATTGATCGAAATGTTTATCTAAAATCCCTTCTCTTCTTTAGCTTATGCGGGATATGTCATAGAGACAAGATGCATGTTGAGGCTGCATTAGAAGTTCTTAGGAGCGACAGTGTGGGGTAATTTGTCCGTTTACAATTCAACTGGAACTAAGATTATTCTGAGAGGATGTCCGTCGAAAGTTAAGGAAGTAACGTGTTACACGCTTCTTCGACTGTGACCAGAATGCCTGATGCTCATGTGTTGGGGTTAATCTCCTATTTAGAAAAGAAATATCGCTGAGAAGTCTGGTTCAAATTAAAAAAGTTAGGCAAGTAAAAGTGATTTGAGGAGATGAAATTTTTTATTGATACTATACTGTTACGGATGGATGACATTTTAAATATGTAAGTTGTAAAAATGTATACCTTACATTAACATCGTACTAAATTCAATAAAAATCAAAGAATACTGGTTCAATTTTACAAAAGGACGAAAACGATTTACAAATGCAAATAATAAATCAATGCATACTTTTAAAATATATACTACATATTTTAATTTGTATTTGATTTCTGTTACTGCAAAGCTCAATTAGCTCATTAGCTGAAACATAGAGAAACGGATAAAGAGGAACAACATTTTTTATATATAACTCTTAAACTATTAGTGATGAATAAAAGTACTTTCAAAAAGAAAATTGATATAATTATAACTTTTACATGCCTTTTTAAATTTAAGTATCTTTTATGCATGTATTTTAAATGATTTTGTACAGGGTAAAAAATTTTACGTATAGTAAACCCTGATATTTGATCACTGAATGAAAATTAGAAATCTCCAGATAGATTAGAAATCTTCAGATATTTCAAGTCTTTAGAAAACAATCTCGATATTTAGTTCTCTAAATTATGTATCCTCCTATCCTCTACTTGGACGTTTCCTTAGCGGATATTGTTTAGTAAGCCATACTCTGTGTTCATGATGCGTTCTTTGATATTCTTCTATTTCTTCATAACATCAATTTCAGGATTATAAATATATAGTTTCAAAAGCCAGCCAACTTATTCAATCTTTTTAGAGTATCGGCTCTTTCGTAAATTTTAAAAATAATTTCGATAAGTCTAAACATAAAATTTTACTGATTCTAAAAATCTGTAATTGAAATTTAATTTACCCCTTAACCCTTTTCCGGAGTTTTAAAATCTTTTGAGATAAATTAATTTGGATGTCAAACTTTAACATCGTGCAATATTTAATGAATATTATCATTAATTTTCCAATCATTACTTTTAAAGGGAATATGTTTTTCACTAATTTTATGTTTACGGGAATCTTGGGATGAACTGTATAGCCATTATAATTTGAAAAGAAACTGTAGTAACTGTACGTATACCGAAAAAATCTTCGACAAAATGGTATCTTAATTTTTGATAATTAAATCTTAAAAAAACGAATTTGAATGAAAACGTATTCAACGCATTCTCTTAGATAAAAATTTATTCAATAAAAAATTCTATATTCATTCGAATTCTTAGATTTATGGATATAGGAAACATTATTTCCCATTTTTTATACTCTGAATAATCTATTTAATGCCTACCTTTTTCAATAACTCATTTTAAACTTAACATCGGATAACGAGGCTTTCAATAATCAACGAAACTTATTCCAAAATCGGTGCAATGTCCTTAAATTTTAATTGATGGGAATAGACATATATTTTGAGATAAGTTTCAGTTCCAATTCTTCACATTTTCAATGCATATTAACGCTCCGGACATATTTCCATCGGAGGAAGTAACAGTTCGTCCCTTCCAATCCATCCTTTAAGACCATTCGCGCTGTCAAAGCTGTTCTTCAGGTGATCCGCCATTCTCCACTTTATCCCTCATGAATTACCCCAAAACTCCTCAAATTCCAACCCCATCGCCGTCACTTTCCCTTGCTAATCCCATCTTTTTTCCCACAAATTTATCACCTTCTCCTTTGTTCCGTTCACATCTCCAGATCCATTCGGAAACCGCACGTCTGAAGTTACAGCCTGTCGCTCACTCTACTTCATAATTTCTGAAATTTCGCAATGGAAATACTCTCTGTCATATTCAGTTGGATCAGGACATTCCGTTGTTTAGGGACTCTCCACGATTTCTGACATTTACGTAAGCTTTTTTCCCTTTCAATTTATTGGCCATCAAGCCTGAAATGAAAGAGGTATGGAGTAAAAAATCATATTCCAGCTTCAAAAACAACCCGAGATGCTGAGAAGATAAATTTTGATTTATTCCTGAAACTTTTGATATTCATATTTTGATACATCATAACTCAACATCTCCCACACACTCGATGAATTTGTTGGCTAGTGAAAGTCCCTCGACTTTTATTAAAACATAAACTGTTATCGTTTGGATTGAAATTAAAATAATAGTAAATATAATAATAACGAGAATGGACATCTTTGTAGCTTGTAATTGTAAACATCTATGAATGTCAATATGAATTGGAAGAGGTGGTAGGATATTATCTCTACGTTTTAGCAAATAATAGGAATCCGTCGTGTGTTAGTTATGATTTTATAATATTGCGATTAGCTGTGATTCTATTTTCGTAACATAAAGTTCGATTTAGCTCGTAAACATCTACAGCTTAAGCTGGGTTGCCATGATGCAAAAAAGAAAGTTTGTTTATTATAGGTCTTTCAAATCTTGCGAACGTACGTGCCATATTATCCATTTCATGAAATTGATTTTTAAATGCATTCCGATAATTTTGTAGGAAAATTTTTAAATTCCTCTCCCGCAGTCTCACTTCGACTATCAATATAAAAAATCTATTTAAATAACCAAAAACACCTGCGTAATGATATGCCTTTAATATCACAAGTGATCATCGATGAAGAAAATCGTTTGGAAGTCGTATCAAATCTCCCTAGAGATTTTCCCGAAAAGATTCCCTTTTTAATTACGGCGTTCATCAAAATCCAACTCATAAGATCTTGAAAGGCGATGAAAATTTTCTCTGGAAATCAAATAAGATGAAAGGGCAATCCAAAGTGTAAAAAGGATGCTTCAAAGATGATCCAAATTCTTTCGACAATCATCGAAGAATTACGGAACTGAAAGAGATGTATAGAACGATCTATTTTTCTGAGACAGCAACTTTCCCCAAGAAAATTCACAACAAAGCAGTTTTTCATATCATTAATTTAATAACAATCAAGTGAATTCCAGTAAGACAAACTATCTTATCATATTCTTGCTTTGTTTTCTCCTCTGATTCGACTGAATCCTTGATCGATTTCTAAACAATTAACTTTTGTTTTCAATGGAAATAAAAACAGTAAACACTGTCAGAATATGTCGGACTTCGTCAGTTAGGGAAAATTAACAGGGATAACACTTTATTTTCCACAATTTATAGTCATTTTTGTTGATATTTAAGAATTGAAATCCGTGCAATGGAAAGGAATGATCGATTTATTATTATTCTAACAGGACCTTTTTGAAAAATCTGTTAAAATACAAAGATAATTAGAAAGAGAAATGTGATTCGTATTTTCTCCATTACATGGATATGGTGTAAGTGAACATTTCTTGGTCTTAAGTTGTATTCGAATCGATTTAGCTATGAGTCTCATAACTAATGAGGAATCCACAAAACTCGATAGCACAAATTAGTAATTATTTATTCTCTGACCCAAGAAACGTAGCCATGGAAGGAAAAAGGGAAAGAAAAGGACTAATTAAATTTTATTTATGTATCTCTTGCGTTTTGAGTTCGGAAGACCTACTCTAATTTATTATTCGCATTCAAAGAGCTGGAAAAGGTTGAGAGCGCAGTATGTAAAGAAAAAGACGCCTCAGAGCTAGCCCCCACATTGATGCGCAATTTTCCTAATTAAAATAATACGAGCTCTCCTCTTTTGATAGCCATCTCGCAATTACTTCTCTGTGCTCATTGCGTAACTATCTCTCGTGCATTGACCTCGCACAGAGAGCACCAAACGGATAAAGCGGAGAGATTAAAGAGAAAACGAGGATCTTTAGTAAACGACTTACCGTTAAATAATGCAGCGACTCCCTGAGCTTCGAAAATAAACTCGAGAAACGCCCCTTTTCGCCAGAACTCTCGGAAAAAAATCATTTGGTCTTCAATTATTATTGAGAGGGTAAACATGGGGAAGAAAATTGAGCGACCGGAAAACTTTTCCGTTGGCTCAAAGGGAAAAGAGAAAATGAAATGACCCATGACACTTCGCAATTATGCATAGGATATCAAAGCTGACGGGAAGAAATTCTAGTCTGCGGCGGAGAATTAAGATCTGAGACAAAGGGATAAAAAGTAGGCGCTTTAGCATCATAAGGAGGCTGGAAGTTGAGGAAAAGAGAAAGTAACAGGATTTAAGAGACGTGCGAAAATGGAATAAAGATCCTTTGAAGTGTGCGGGATCCGCTGAGAATGAATTTATGACGGCGAAGAGGTAGCTCGAAGGACTAAAGGAGCTGCGAGAAATGGCACATTTCTGAAGGAAATCTCGGGGAAGTTCATAGGGGATTCCTCGTAATTTGAATGCCTTGATCTCAGGGAAATAAAGCGATGGAATTAATTAAAATTTAAAATTGATTCGATGAAAATGTGGAAAAGAAGAGGAAAGAAGAAAAAAGACAAAGTAAAAGATTCAAGCTGATTTAACGAGCTCGAGTAGGGAGAGATGCTAGATACTGATGTTTCTGTGCAGATCAGTGTTCGAATATCGCACTTCTTTACTTTAGATCAAAAGCAACGACACGGTAAAAGGGATTTTGTTACAAATAATTATGCCTTTAAAGGGAAATGCTTGTTTACTATAATCCATTGTTAATTGGGATCGTTAGTGGTTAACAGCTAAAATAATAAGAGATTCATCTGCTTTACGTTTACGTTTCACGAGGTAGCATCAAAAATAACCTTCCCTCTCTTGTACAGCAGTGAAAGGCAGCAGCTTTCTCTCAGAGCAGCAAAACACCTGCTTCGAGAGGGCAATGGAAGAATTCTTCATTTACGGGAAAGATAAAGCGAGCACGAAAATTAATTTGGAAATTTCGAAGTTTAACGTGCACAGTAATTAAAGAGAACTATACATCTTCGCAATTTCTATTCCATAAAAAGTTGCAAAATTCAAGCGGCCATTAATTTTCTCACTTCTCAGCAACTCACTTAAAACTCCACTTCCTTGAGCAAATACGGTTCTTTAAGAATCGTCTTCATTTCCTCGTTTAGAAATTTCACGCTATGAAAATTTGTTCGATCTCGTTAAACCAGTCTTCCTTATGTTACATAACTCATGCAAACTAAACTTAATATCCTATTTAAACAAATTCGATTAGTTAGAATAAAAACTAGTTATATCGGATAAAAAATTTCCTTTTCCAAGAAATTTTCAAGACGTATATAATTAAATTCATAAATTAAATATAATTTGTGTTGTTAAAAATTTATAATCCAAGGTTATATAAATAATTATAAACCAGAACAACAATATAAAATCTCAATCTTTAGATTAAAACTTTAGTATTCTTTCCTTTCCAATTTTTCGCTTCGTCATGGAATGATAAAAATATTCGCCGTGATGAGGGAGCCAGGAAGTGCGAACGGGTCAAATAATTCCCGAATATCTCTAATTAAAAACGATTTTGGCGGCAAAAAATCCCTCCGGCAGTGCATAACGAAATATAAATGAGTATATCAGATACCTGTTTGCTTAATCTTACTTGCGCTTTCGGGGCTTCGTCGGCTGAGGACAAAAAAGGAGGGAAACCAAATAAAAGTTTGAGATGATTAAGTGGTACGCATGTGGATAGGAATAAAGCATGACGGTGGGCAGACGGGTGAGAAATTAGAGAAGGGATGGAGATAGACAGCAAGAGAGCTAAGGGTGGAAACAAGGAGATGAAATTGCTCGTAGAACTAGCGGTGAATTTCCTTTGGACGATTAACCGAGAGTAATTGCTTCGGGGAATTGAAACTTCCAACAATAGCAAACGGATGCTTTGCCGTAACACGAGAAAATTATGTCGAGAAGTAACGAAACCGTGCATTTCGCGAGAAGCGGGTGAATTTTACATCTTTTATAACACGGAGTCGTTTGCTTTTTTGGTCCGTAATGAGTTTCTTTGTGTCTCTCATGCCCAAGTGTAAAGGTGCACAGCCGAACTATGCTGTGCTTACTAGGTTAATCAAAAATACATCGCATGACGCTGTTTCGTGCATCATCAATTCTAATTCGTTTTTTAACGTTTCGAGGTTGGATTTTTACATATAAATTGATTTTAATAAAAATATTTCTGCCATTAGCAATGTATATTTTTGCTGAATTGACTTAATTGGACTTTGAAATTATTTTGTGCACCAAATTTTATACTTCGGAGTATACTTCATCAATGTGCCTGAATATCATTCACTGAAAAACGTTATATATTAACATTTTTATTCGATCAAATTTCAATCATCATGTAAACCTCCGCAAATTATATCATATTATAATTAAATTTACTACTTTGAGAGCGAAGAGAAATGTATTCCTCTTTCAAGCCCGTCATAAATTAGTTACGAATAAAATAATATAATTCATCAATAAATCCTGAAAATTTATTCCTAAAAAGAATAAAAATTGCATATAAAAACAAATAATGAGTAAATAGACTTTACACTTAGACTTTTTATACAGTTCTACATAAAAATAGCTAATTAGTCCTGATAATTTATATGGAAATGAAGCGATCTTTAATTTGAGTTCTTTCGAGCGGTTAATGCATAGAAATCCTTATAACAGTAGAAACTATTATATCGTTTTGGTTTTCTTATTCTTTTCCAAATAGAATACGTTAATAATTGAGAATTGAGGAACTTTTCTTATTTTAATTTTCCCTTAAATAAGCTAATTCGGTAAATGATATATTCAAAGACTTATTCTCCACGTGACCGTCATATAGATTAATAAGTCAGTGATTATTATTCTCCTTGTTAGGCTGGAACAGTTCGATCCATAAATGCAAATTCTACTCCATCATTTCCTTATAGAGATACATATAGTATTTATTTGTATTTAGGACACGAGTGTAAACATAGTCCGATGTGAATTACAAGATGTACAAGTATATGACTGCTATAATGATAGTGTCAGAAATATGTAAAAAATATATTTGTCAACTTACAGCTTACACTTAATATTTATTTCCAATTACAATTTTAAAACAAAGTTCTACAAGATTCACTGTAAACTTATAGTTGCAAATTATATTTATAAATTTGAGTTTTAATTAATATGATAATTTTACCGTTTTATGCAATTAAATTCCTCTATACTTCATTTGATTCCTAAATACTCCATCTGATCTGTCAAAATAGTAACAGTCCATGCACATCATAAACATCACGTTCATGTCATAGATGTATATATAGATATGTACGATTTACTAAAAATTAGTTGTATGAAACAAAAATTGTATACGGTTCAAATCATTATTGAAAAACATTGAAATTATTATTTTATTACATATATATGTAAATTAAATTATTTCTACGGATAAATCAAACACGTATGAGAATCAAATCGTAAATCACTATAAACTTTTTCAATACAGGAAAAAAGTTATCCTGTTAGAAATTACTATTAACGTTATTATTCTGTAAGAATAACGAAATATTACCATAACTAATTTCTTAATAAACTATTGCTTTATATAACTGGTACAACCCAAATGAGTTATAATTTGAATTATATGATAAAGCCTCACTAAAGAAATAAAAGAAGGCAATGCATTCATTGACAGGTAAATAAAGATGATTTGATGTAAAACAGGAGGAGAACACGAACCTCGAACTGGATAGCAATGTAGTAAGCTTCTAATAAACATACCATTGATAGGATTTTTTATTCTTATTGTGATCAAAACAATGTTGTAAAAGTGGGTTTTTTTCTTTAATGATAAAATACTCATTATGGTTTAAATCCTTTATATTAATTAGATTTTAATACAATTAAATATCCACAATTGAAAATCTTCACGCCTGCGCTAACAACGAATTACTAATTTTCAATTGCTTTAATTGGAATTAATTAAAATTTGTGATTCCATTTAAAAATAAACTTTTCATTGTTTCAATTGAAAATTCTAAAGTGCCTAATTCTGCTGTCTAAATATTCTGTTGCATTTGAGTTCATTGTTGGATCAAATTTCATTCGTAATTTATAATTTATTGATTCGCTAAAACTCGAATCTGAAAATGCCAACCATAAACTTTTACTGATTGCAGTTAATTAGTGCATACGAAATAAAAAATAAGGTGATATAAATCGTTTGGGGAACATCTTCGATAAAGTTAAAAATATGATTTTTCATTGTACAGTTTATGTAAATGAATGTTGAAAATTTGAGAGGAAATAGCTCCAGAAGACGTAATCATTTCAAATATGCAACTTAAGTTAAATTTCAAAGCATGTCCGTTGTTAAGTTTAGAACCATTTATGTAATTAGGGTTACCTATTTCCGTTAAATAAATTATTATTAAATAAATATAATTATGATATAATTTATAATCAAAAGTATTATTCACTAAAATTATGAATTTGCTACTGTTTATTTCCTTTGTTTTCATTTCAGTTTCAATCAATATCACGGGATAGAATATACGATGAAGTTTCTGCTTAGGAGCTTACGACAGCTATGATCGCTTTTGTAACATTCGATATATTTTGCAATCCCAAATTTATCTACTAATGAGCACATTTAAAAGCTACGCATGATTAATTGGAGATCTTTAATATCATGAGAATAGTGGTTCTATAGTTTCTGTATAAATGAACTTATAAGAATAACACCCATTCAATGAATTAATTTAAAAGTTCTCCAGAATTATAGTAATTCCGCGCGATGATTTCTTTTTATAGCTATGGATAATAGTTTTTCTCAGATCCATCTGGAAATTGGGTTTTCCTCGTAAATTGGAAAAAATTAATCAATTTTAATGAAGACCTTTCTTTATGTAGCAATATTTGCTCGATTGAGCAGGAAAATTTTAATTTCTTTCTGTTGCTCCCAATGTTAACGAGGAAACTGGATGAGTGGAAGAGATAATGAGGCAGTAGAGAGTTCGAGGGGAGGCCCACCGATTCGATGAGATTCGGTTACTATTGAGAGTTCTCAGGGGAGAAAGAGTAAGGAATGTCGATGGTGATTTAGGAATGAGGAATTTTCTCTACGAGAGGTCGGGATATTGCCTAGACGCCTTTTACATTCCTCACTAAAGCATTTCAATCAAATCTTTAAAATCGTTAAATTCGGAGAACGAACTATGCGAGGATATGTTTATTGATCCGGGACATTTAGTGACTTCTGTTCCAACTGTGCAAAATTTGAAAAACACATTATTCATTCCTCAAATATTTCTAGTAATTCATTCCTCAAATATTTCTAGTTGATTGAAATTTTGTACCGAACAAAGCACTTGTAGTAGTATATATGCATTTTTTCATTACTCATGTTTACATATAGAGAGTGTGTGTACATATATACACACCTTTCTTTATCAGATTTTTCTTCTTCCGTACACTGATTTTTACACTAAATAACACATATATTTAAAGCGGATTATTTTATTCAAAATTCGTCTCTAATGTTCCTTGAGAAAGGTTCATAAAGATTTTGAAATTTCTGTATTTTGGCATAAAATACTTGAATATTTAACGAAAATATTGTTTCCTTTAAGTAAATCTCGAGATGAGCTTATTGGTGAGCCCTCACATAATTCAACAATTTTGTTGAAAAATTGTCCAGATCGATAAATCGTTTGATTGCGCCACACCCTTCAGTTTGTTTTTATTTTTCTATAATAATTCGAAGTCGAGCGATAGTTTAGAGAGATTTAATCGTACAAAAAGTGGATTCTTTCCTTAAATATTAATTTTGTTGACGTACCTTTATTTTTCACGCACGCTGGAAATCAAGATAACCATCATCATATTTACAAGGAACAATAAATACATTTGCAATCACGAAATGAGCAGGATTAATATAATCTATCTTTTAGTTTTATTTTCAAGTATTATTTTTCAGTTTTACGTGAAATTTACCATGAAAAGGAAATTAAAAACTCTTCTGACCATCCATGTATTATATTAGGATTTAATTGTACAGATTGTGTGAAATTTCATCACCTATAAATGAGACGCGACGTTCGTAAATTGGAAAAAGCATTTTTTCATGAAATATATGAACTAGATTTCTAAATATTTTCTTTACTCGGAATGTTAATGAGATTCGTAGCAGTTTACGAAAATGATTTCGGCAGCAAAAGCAAAAATATGTATGTTCATAAGTATGAGTATTTCAATGTCTCTTTACCATTTAAATTCGAAACTGCGATTCATAGTAAGCGCGCACGGTGACTTATGTTTGATAGTTTTTCGTTTGTAGTCTGAAAAAGTACTCAACTTCAAGTGCCGAGTTTTCTTTCCTCCGCATGTGACAGATATGGCGATAAATGTGTGAAAAATTATGCGGAGGAAGTTTTCTTTCAATTATACAATACGTTTTATTTAGCGGTTCACTTGCTCAATGATCTGGTTAATTATTTGTATTGCAGTACAGTTGAGAATCTATCACAATCAGTAAAGTAATTTTTATGTTTAACGAGTTTGCCTACCTCTAGGTTTTTAATTACTCCTTATTCATAAAAAATCTTTACGTCACTAAATTGTACTGTTGTACCCATTATTTCTAAGCAGATTACAGTTCTTACTCTCATGCGAATCCATTTAACTCACCAACTCTTCTTTCTAAAAATTCCGCTGATAATTAATTCGTAATATTTTCTTAATTATTCATTTTAACTTTAGTCTGGCATTGATTAGCGACACAAATATCCATTTATTCCGAAACTATTCACGGGAATTCATGCAGACGGTTCGCTTATTAAATATTTACATTGATAAAAAAGCACGACAGTAATATATCTTCTAACAGATAATGAGGTAAACTACACACTCCCAGCATTTCGTTAAGTATAAAAATACTTTTTCGTCATTTTCGCACAATTCTAATACATCATCTCAATAATATTTACAATAAATATTCACGGGAATATTTCACACAGTTTAAAAATTTGACTTCGGCTTAGTAGCCGATACAATAATAGACTATAGATATAATAGATAAATAATAGAAAGATCTATACCATAGAAATTATATTTTACAGCAGTATTTCTTCAATCTATTACTGTTTAAATCACAATCATAATGAAGGTTTTGGTTGCAGGTACTATTATTATGTATATTATGAAGTTACTGATCACAACTATACATAAGATAAGTTGATAGTGCGGTTAGAGGATTACCGCTGGACCGGAAGTATTAAAAAACTAAATTATCTCAGTTTGTTTTCATTGATTCAATTACAAATGTCGATAATATTTAATATTGCAAATTTATTTATATAAAAAGTAAGGTATAGTTCGCTAAGGATACTAAAATATCACATTTGGCGAATCTGATGTCTCGATTAGATTGCAGGCACACTATTATTCCCAGACAATATCCTAGAACTTGAATACTTAGCTCTTCCTCCTCTTCAATTTTGAACGCAATAAAAAATTTATTTAAAAAAGCGGAGGATAACCTATTAACACATACAATCAAATCAGTTTTCAGAATCTAAGTTGGAGTCACCGATTCCTTCTAAGAAATTATTATTCAGATATTGTCCTAATAATATATTTCGAGCATTATTACCATCTATGAACAGAGAAAATTATAATATAAGTTGAATAAGAGGATATCTTATTAACTCTAATTTTTAGATACTCGTTTTTCTTTAACATAGGAGAAGTTGCATTAAAGGTTTTGCAGATTTCTGCATTGTATTAAATCAACAAATACTCCCTTAAACATTAAAATTATCCATATTACACTCACCCACTGTTTTCCTCATCGACACAGTCACTTGTAGAGCAGAAAAATGGTTTACATATATTGTTATATTAGTTTATAATTAATTTGACGAATCCTTCAATTAAAAATATAACATTAAAGCGATCAAAATTCGTATCATGTATCTCTCGAATTAAAATTTCTATTAGTATTTATCTTCCAGTTATTTATTTAATTTAGTAATACATTTTATATAACATAAATAAGTTCTTAAAAGTTTTTAAATCGAATATCAAATTGAATAATTCAATGATTATCTAGAAGAGGTTGTTTATTTCAACAACTCTGTTTAAATGGGAAAATCTATTTCTTGAATGAAGTTATTAAAGGTTGAAGTAAGATAGGAGGAATCGCTTGGTTACAAACACTAATAACGGTCATAGGTAAGATTAAATATTTCTTTTTATGAATTGCGAGGTTACGGAAGGCAAGTCGTCACGCTTCTTAAGTTGGCGCATTGAGCGTGAAGCTCCTTTCTCCCGAGTCCTACGCAATAATCTCTAAGATAAGATAGCTCATTCACAGTTATATTACCTCAGGCACTCTTTGATAACTTTTAGAATAACTTTCCGATCTATAATCGGAAATGAATTTTAATTATAATGGAATAAAATGTTTAACTTTAAATATATACCCTACTACACTATACTGAATCACGCTATCTTCGATTTTCTAGTCTAGATTTACGAGTAGTAATATTAAACATAATTTCATAATTAAAATTTTAAAGAGAAATTAATCATTCTATATATAATTATCCAATTGTTTGAAAAATATTCATCTGTATAACCTGGTCCCCAAGCAGGCCCACGTTTAAACTAGAGTAAATCACAGCTGATTCCTCCGTATTCAAAACATCACCATGGAAAATACATTAATCCTTAACAAGATATTGATGAATCTCGGGGTTACCCTTCGTTAGTCTCCAAAAATTTATTTTAACAAAAATGAGTTCGTACTCTCCGTGCCAATTTTGTTCTCTAATACAGTAAGCTTCATTACAATAGGTTGAGCTTCTTGCTTTTCTCATAAAAACGAGCAGTACAAAATTAAAGAAATAGATACTGGAAAAAGGGGATTATTAATGAAAATAAGATGAGTATGACCTGAAATATGGACTGGGTTGTTTATTTACATTTCAGAAAGTTTCACCAAACAACATCTTCAGTCGTTAATTTTGCATTTACCTACACATAACCCATGAAAACCTATTTTTTGAGAGAAATAGTATCATCTCTCGACATTTCCTATAGAAGCTAGAATAAATTCAGACGCTAAAGGATTGGAGTAATCTTGTTTGCTTAAATACCTGCTTGACTAACTTAGTGAGGATGGGATAATTTGCATTTCAATCTGGAAATTTAATGATATCTACGATTTAAAAAAGTGTAAATCATTAGAAACTTGAATAAACTTTTCATAAATCCACCAGAAAATCTATGACTATAAAAATGTTGAGTTAGGTTTTATCAAAATTAATGTAATTAATTTAAAACGTATTACCATAATACCAAAATAAGTTCCTTGATACGGTAATTGCCGCACTAACACATTCAATTCTAATCATTATAATTTTCTTCATGAGAACATATTTATTCGAGAAAAATAAGAATTCTAAATACAATTTTACACATATATACAGGGAACACCACTTATAAATACTTAAAAAATTTATTATTTTACATTTATACATGAAAATCAATCTTATAATTAAAATAGTTATACTACACAAGGGAAATGTGACTTATAAATAATATTAAACATCTTTGTTACTTGGGTTAACACAGATAAGTTATAAGTAAAAATGAATACAAATTATTCAATAAAACTAATGAGAGAAATCCAAATTTTGATAATGGAAGCCAGAGATTCATAATATTTTAAATTTTAAAATAAAATTAATCAATATATAAGATGAGTATTGAAGTGACAACTACCAGGATCCCAGGGTTGAATTCCCTTCCACAGTTACACTTGCAACAGCCTGAGATGTCTCACTATTCACTAAAATTTCAACCACCCTTGTTTCAAGACTTTCACCTACATCATCCAGAATTGAGCATGGCAAGATTAGGCTGGAATCCTTGAGAAGATCAGCCCCCTCTCCAACAATTCCTCCATCCTGAACCATCATTGAATCCAATTCTTCATACCTCTCAACAACTAACTCTTGTGCATTCACCTTACCTTCAATTGCTTTGTTTTTTACCTTTGGATCCTCCTTAATAACCATTTTGAACTCTGTTTTTGGAGGACCTTGCTGAAGCAAAGAATTATTTCCGTGAACACGTGAGAGATGTAGGGCATATTTATTTTTAGTAGTGAAACCTTTCTCGCATTCATTACAACTAAATGCATAATCTCCAGTGTGTAACATAAGATGTCTTTTGAGAGTTCCACTCACAGAAAAAGATCGAGAGCAGTGAGGACAACTATATGGACGTTCCCCAGTATGTTGTCTCTTGTGTACTTTAAGTAATGATGAGTGACGAAATGGTCGATCACATATATCACATTTATATGGAAAGGGGTTGTCATGCCATTTGCGATGTATCCAGTATGTACTCTGAAAGCAAAACTTTCGACCACAGACATCACAAACATACCTTTCCTCTTTTGTATGCTTTCCCATATGTTCCTGATAAACTACCCTCGACATGAATCCTTGATGACAGAACTGGCATCGGAACTTGTATTCACCAGTATGTTGAGCACAATGAAACTTAAGACCAGTCTTTGTTTTGAATATTCTTGGACATTCAAGGCATTGATATCCATCTTCTTGTTCATGTTTCATTTTATGCTTCGTTAGCTCTTCTATGCTACGAAAATCTTTAGCACAGAAACAACACTTACTGCTGGAATGCACAATTCGCTTATGATTGATAAGTATATTTTCACTAGAAAATATTTTTCTGCACATTTTGCAATGAAAATCTTTGGTTAGGTTGTGACTCAATTCATGATCAACCAATTGTGGCTTTGAGGTGAATTTCTTCTCACAGAAACGGCAAATAAACAGAGCAGTATCTTTTAAATGAAATTCATTGATGTGGTTTCGCAATTTAAGCTTATCATCTGATTCCCATTCACAATAAGAACATGAAAATTTTTCATCTCCACTGGGAAGGTTACCTTGCATGTTAGGTTGAGACAAATCAGTACTTGTCCCTTCTCCATCCGAAGGTATCCTCTCTGATTCTTTTCCTGTATGAATGGCTATATGCTCAATAATTTTGGAAGCTATCAAAGATTTATAACCACATTTCCCACAAATGAATACTTTAGAAATTTTCCCCTTTTTTTCTCCTCTGTTATCTTCCACTGTTTTGTTTAAGTTTTCTGAACCAACAAAAGAGTCGAGAGAAACCAATGACTCTCTATTTCTGTCATTTTCATTTTCCTCCAACATTTTAACATCAGATATTGAGTTTTCATCAAAACTATCTTCCTTATTCTTCATTGATTGACAGCAAGATTCGATGTGTTCACTAGATAAACCTTTGTTTGGGATTGTAAGATCCTCTGAAGGAATAATTGCAGAAGTAATACCTTTTTCAATATCACATGGATCACCTTCATTTTGGAGAGAAACTAAATGTTTATTATTTCCTTCTTGACAAGATGTTTTAGAATTATGACTCTGCTGAAAAGATATACTATTTTTGATAGACCTAGGTAAAGCAGTACTAAGGCTGTCATTCACACTGATAGATTTTTTCATTTGGATATGAGTCCCTTCATTTGGTAGTTCTTTGATGATTGGCCTGGCATTTTTACACAAGGACTCACTTTCAATGTCTTCGACAAATTTGCATTTGAGGCTTGAAGGATCTTTCTTAGGTATATCTTGATGAATAGCATCAGGAAATTCTTTGTTCAATTCAGAAATTGGATTTTCTCCTTTGACAACTCCTGTTTTTCTTACAGGAGAAGGGCCATTATGAAAATTATCTATTTCCAAAGAACTATTAGATGCAACTAAAGGAACATCATCTTTGTAATTATCTGATTTTGAAATAGACGCTTGACAGCTTTTTCCATGGTAGTCCTTAATTTGTTTAAGACCACTTTTCATTAGGGAAGACTGCTTATGGTTCTCTTTAAGATGACTTATGACTAAATCTCGAGACACATATGATATTCCACACACACCACAAACATACTTCATTTTTTTATGACTTTTTTCATGTTCATTCAATAAAACCTTATTAAGGAAGGATTGATTACAAGATCCACACTTAAACACTTTCAAAGTCACATGATTACGAATGTGATCATCATACAAACTTTTATAACAGGTTGAAAAATTGCAATAATTACACTGATGTTTCTGCACAAATAATAAACTTTTCTCACTCAATAAATTACTATTCTGATCTCCATTTATGTTTTCATTCTTCTCAGTTGACTTGTCTGACAGTCCTTTTATATGCAGTCTTGAATGTTTTGTAAACAATGATTTGCTAAAAAATACTTTATCACAGACATGACAAGTCCACTTGCTTACATGCTTTACTTTCAAATGGTTTTCAAATTCTTCTGAGGATTTGAAATCTAAGTTACATTCATTACATATTTTATGTTCCAAAGAAATGTGTGAGTTTAGAACTTCTTGACTATTAGATGAAAATGTACAGAACTTACAAAACTTTATGAAACCTCTTTCCTCTTCTAAATTAACAAAGCTCTCTCCGTTTCTTGTTTCAGTGGTTGAAACTTTAGCTACAAGGATTTTGTCCTAAAAATCACAGGAAAGAAAAAATAATTTCTTCATTTTCAACACAATCAATAAACATGCTATGAAAATTAGTGGTTAGATATTTGTCATACAGTTCATTCATAAATATAAAGGGAAGAGTAGGTTATTTATTTAGTTCCCTTTCTTATTTTAATACTAAAGGTCAATTAATGAAGTTGAAATTCAGTAAACAGATAATTTACATACCATTTTCAAGACTTCAATTTATAACAAATAAAACAAAACTGAGTTACAACTTAACTATGATTAAATAATAAAGGAAAAAATGAAATTCAAACAGAAGCTACTAATGCCAAGGAGGATTCCAAGTAAATTTTAAATAAGCAACTAAGTCCATTACAATTCCAACCAAAACCACTAATGTCACTTATGCAGTTTGGTAGGACCAGCAGAAAAAAACATATTGTTTACATATTCATAAAAACAAGAACAAGATCTTTTTTCACAGTAAATAATGAGTAACATAAAAAATATGATTAAATAAACATTCAATTTCATGCTATGAAAGATATATTAAAATCATTTAAGTGAAATTAAAGCATACATTGAAAATAATGAAAATACATATGCATTGCAAGCATGAAAAGTAGATAAAACATTTACTAACAACAAACATAAGCTCCTAATAGCCAAGACACATTTAATGCATTACCTGATTTGATTTACAAAAGATAGCACCATTCTGATGAGAATTGTGACTCTTGTCACTAGGACATTTGCTTCCTGTATGAAAGAGAATAACATAATAAATGGACAATAAATATGTAAGAAAAGAATTCTATATATATATCAATTAGAAATCTTTACATTAGAAAAGACATAATAATTAACTAATTAAATGCTATTAAACTTCTAATAAAACTAAGCCCAAAAGATAGGACGAATTTAAAATCAGAAAATGGAAAGATAGAGGCATAACATCATTTTAAAATTAAACTCTTCTGAGTAAGTAATTCTCTAAATTTTTTCCATTGAAAGACATAAATCTAAATAAACTAACAAGATTTTCAGAGCATAATGGATATTGATATTCATCTTTAGAAATTCATCACTTCTGGAAATAAAGAGGAAAACGTGCATGTTTATTATACACAATATACTATTATTATATTTTTAATATGCTGTGAAATTTTGAACGTAAAAGAAATTTAAGAGAGTAGATTTTTCAAAAGAATACCAATCATCTCTCTGGGGAAATTGCTTCGAGTAAATTTAATGAATAAGTTACTTAAAAACGAAAATGAGAGGTCTGAAAAAAGAAATATATACCATAATAACTCGTAATCCTTGACTAATTAACGTCGTTAATCTATTTCTTATTAAATAATTGATATTTATTTATCAATTGATGAGATGCCTTCGTGTCATATATAAAGGAGAATCTTCTCTGAACTGATTCCACAGTCCTCAATATCATGTAAACTAATATACACTTTAATATGTTATTTTGAATCTGATGAAGAAACTCACCGTCTTCCAAATAAGAACCTAAAGTATCTCTGAACTTTTGACTAAATGACGATAAAAGAGTAGACCATACATTCTTGAGTTTAGATTCCAAATCATTCGCTAAATCCAACAAAGCTGCACATTGATAGCACATAAGCTTTCCATTAACTACTAGATCAGCGAAGGACTGTCTAACATCATCACTTATTGTATTTAGCAGAGCTTTCTTCAAGGGAACCAATCTTGAAGATAAAGGGAAGTGTTCCGTTCCCACCAGCTTTCCGCAAGTAAAACAAATATTTTTATTTTTGCTGCTTCTCGTGGTCATCTTGCACATTTATGATGATCCTTATATAAATATAATATACATAAGTCATTTTGAATTATTATTTTTACTTTTATAAAATTATGAAATATCGAAAATATGTGCTTTGTCTACCTGAATTGTATAAAACCTGTTGAGGACACACCACAAATTAATTTTTTTGTTTTCTTATATTTTCCAAAGGTTGTCCCATTCCCGTTTTTTAATCTATTTTAAATCTAAACACATGTACAAGTCAAGAAATTCAATTGCGCTTTCGTCCTACATAACAGATCCAATTTCACCTTCAGCTGTTGTTGGATAGCTGATTGAAATAAAAATATTCGGTTGGCATGAGAGAAATATAATAATATACTATATTTAACGAAACTTCTATAACTCAAAAATTGAAATATGCATCTTAAATAGACTTTGAAACTGAAAAGGTTTTACAATAGGATGGTTGCCATAGCAATGGTGACAAAGGAAGAGCGCAACAAAATCAAACAACTGGAACCAGGCGGTATGTATTGTTGAGAAGAAGAAGTTTGTTATTTTATCATCACCTGCTCAACTGGTTGTATATTATGAGAGCTATTCCAACATGGGTTGACAAAGTTCAGGATAGAGACAAAACTCATCAATGGTTCGTTGTAAATGAATTTATCAAAACTAAGAAATATTAGAAATGTCGAGAACTTAATCATTCTCCTGTTTTCTAGTATCTACAGTTTATGTTTCAAACCAGATGGATCTCAATTGATAGTTGCTGCTGGTTTACGAGTTTTGGTTTATGACACCAGGGATGGATCATTAGTGCAGCCATTAAAAGGTACTACCTAATTTTTTAATAGATTGATCATTACTTTACATTACTTTAATTATCGTTCTATGAAAATTGATTGTCTCTCTAAGACCTTATAAGTCAGATCAGAAATATTGCGATCTCAGTGCTCAGCGAAGCTCAGCTCACAATAGGTAGAGAAATTTACCTCCCAGTTTTTCCATTAGATACCTAGATATTTTGTCTGAAAAGTGTGTATTCTTGTATACAACAAGTAATCACATTTTATTTGGTTATCAGTTACTTTTACATTTCAATCTACAAACGAAATGACTTTGGTATGTTTTGATATTGATTATGTATATTTAATGATTGGTAATTCTATTCTCCTTATAGTTCATTATGATATAATATTCTTATTTTATATTTATTAATACATCATTTTCAAATGTTTCGTCTGCTGTTTATAAGTTATTTCTAGTTCTATAACTTTGGTTACTATTTATATTCGTACGTTTTTTATTTTTTTCTGTTGTTTTAATTCAAATCATTAATCACAACTTCAATGATAGCTTTGAAGACATGTAATATTCTGCTTGGCTACTTTTGAAATTGCTCTTTAAAACCAGGAGCTCATATAAAAGTCATAGAAGTCTTTTTCTTCTCAGCCTTGCATGAATAGTGATGAAAAAAGTTTTATTATAGCATGTATGTCAAAGAACAGTCTGGAGTCACTTTATGAAAGGTTGACAACCCTTATGTGACCCATAACACGTTTGAAAATTAAATCCAAAATTGAACTTAAGAGCTCAGTAATCAGTATGTAAACATAATTATCTTTGTAGCTGAAAATAATTTTAAAATTAAACCAAAATTTTAATAAAGCAATTTTAGATTTCATCCTTCTATTATTCAAATGATTAAAATTTTGTATCTAAAATGTATACTTCAAGTAAATTTTTCCGTTTAAATATATAAATACTATAGAAATCTGTGTGTATATATATTTATTATATAATGTCATAAGATATCTGAAAACAAGCCTTTTTTCATTTAGCTAGAATAAATGTACCTTTGGTTGTAGCAGTGAACAGAATGATGTGCTTTATTTATGAGTATTTACAGAATATCACCCCTTCAAAAATTAAATTTTCCATTGGATGCAGATATTTTATTCTGTAGAGAATTATTCTAGGATTAATTTTAGAATTTTGCTATATACAATTCTGTATCCCAATGGAAAGAACAGTCTGAGATTTTTGCTGTGTGAGAGAGCGTGGGATTGAAGGATCTTATCAGTGAAACTTGTGTATTTCTAAATAAGTTGCATAATTATCATGAAATAATTAGATTTAAATATATGTATTTCTTGCTATTTTTATTTAATGTACTCACTATTTTGTTGTTAACCCATTTATGCCTAGCGTTCCATTTTTGGAACAGCAGTTACATTAACCCATTTATGCCGAAGAAAAAAATTTTTGAATTTTTTGATGAAATTCATAAATGTTAGGTAAAAAAAATTAAAAAACAAGTATTTGAAATAAAATTTAATTTATATGCCATAAAATAACTTAATGTAACTGCTGTTCCAAAAATGGAACGCTAGGCATAAATGGGTTAAAAAGTAATTATTATATAATTGGTATATTTTCAAATTATATTACTCATAGTGATTTTCACTTATGAGCAGTACTTTTTGTTTCCCAAAACTTAAAATTAAAAATATAAAACTTTAAATCATAACTGTAAAACTTGTGCTACAAAATGCAAACAGTCATGATTCAATGTTAAATTTGGCTAAATTATGTTTAAATATTACTGAGTTATTATAATTTTATAGATATTTATTTAATGCTTAATATTTTGTAGGACATAAGGACACAGTATACTGTGTTGCTTATGCTAGAGATGGAAGAAGATTTGCCTCTGGGGCTGCTGATAAATGTGTGATAATTTGGACCTCAAAACTTGAAGGAGTTTTAAAATATTCGTAAGTTTTTATGATATTAGCTGATAAAAAACTTTAATCAGCAATCCAAAGTTAGAATAAACTTGGAAAAAGTCTATTCTAACTTAGGATCATCCATGGCGCACAGCATTACTGTGCTACACCTTTACCTCTTCCTTTAATCAACTATGTCAATCTCTTTTATAACTTATTAAGGTTAAAACCTTGAAAAGACAAAAAGCAATTAATCAAGTATCCCGCTTGTAGAACTTGCAAGCCTCTAAGTTTTGTATCAGGCTGGTTAATTTTTTTGCCTCCTTTTTCCATTGTATTATGCTGAATTTTTAATATTTTGATAGTTTCATATTCCTTCAGTACTACTTCAGTAAACGTTAAATTAGATTTGTCAACTCAGAAAAGAAATTATAATTATTGATAGAACATTGTTGTATGGTGGACATAGGGAGTGGTTCTTGTAACTGTCAAAGAAACGATAATTTCAAGTTTTTTAAAACAACTTTATTTTCAATAGAGATTCTGTGTTGAGACTCCCAAGAAGAAAAGAACATGTATAAAGTCGTACAGATAAAGACTAACCTGTTATTTAGAATGACAACTTTGTTACTTCATTAAGTACAATATATTCTTTTTCTATGAAAGAAATTTTGCATTGCCAATTTCTTTCAATTTCAAATAGTCTGCAAAAATACTTTATCTAATTATGGAACAAAAATATGGACTATTTCAGCCACAATGATGCCTTACAGTGTTTAGCCTTCAATCCTGTCTCACATCATCTTACCAGCTGTGCAATCAGTGATTTTGGCTTTTGGTCATCTGAGCAAAAATCTGTCCAAAAATACAAGTCAGCATCTCGTATTAATTCTTGTGCATGGACCAATGATGGACAGTACTTGGCTCTTGGACTGGCTAATGGATGTGTTTCTATTCGTAACAAGGTAATTTCAGTAATAGATTAACGTAAGAATTTTAATGAACTAGAAAATTGTAATGTATTTTAGATCTGTGTATTAATTTCTCTTAATCATAGTCTGGTGAAGAAAAGAGTCGTATTGAGCTACCTGGAGGAAGCAATGCTCCAGTATGGGCATTAGCATGGAACCCCTCTAAGTATAGTCTTTTTTCATATTCATTACTTATAATTTTCATGACAATTTTATTGAAGATTATATTACTTTGAATCATCTCTTTTCAGGATGGATGCTTGTGATGTTCTCTGTGTCACTGATTGGAATCAGACAATGTCTTTTTACACTATAAGTGGGAAAATGGTAAAGAAAGGACAAAATTAATTTTATGAACATTAGAAAGGATTGCATACTGATTAATCTGCCATATTATTATCCAGGTGGGAAAAGAACGGTCATTGGGGTTTGACACATTATGCATCAACTTCTTTAGCAAAGGAGAATATGTTTTGGTCTCTGGTTCAAATAAAGCATGTGTTCTATACACAAGGGATGGAGTGCGATTAGCCACAGTTTCAGAGCATCAATCATGGGTTTGGACTTGTGCTGCATCACCTGACTCTAGTTTTGTGGTAAGTCACTTTGATTTTAAGCTGTTGCTTGTTAGTGGGTAATTCTAACTTTTTACCTGTTGCTTCTGTAAGTAACAATTTTGGATTCTAATCATGTTTTCATTGTTTTGGATAATTTTTTCCTCTAATTGAATGGAATATGAAGGCAGTAGGTTGTCAGGATGGTACAATTGCCTTCTATCACCTTATGTTCACTACAGTTCATGGATTGTATAGAGAAAGATATGCATACCGGTAAGATCTTGAATGTTTACTATTTGTCTCTTGAGATATTTTAGTTTCTTAATAATTTTTTTTTGTATAGAACAATGATAAATAGAATTTTTATAATACTAAAATTTAATAAAATAATATTTTATCAAAAAGTTGATATATATTGAAAGTATAGCTCTTTTTCACTTGCCAGCTTCATAGAATGGGAAATAAATATTTTTATGTAGGATGTTATTTGCCAAAAAAATTTCATTCTTAGAGAAGACTACACCATTGTGGATGGAGTTTTCATTTGTAATACCTTAATTCATCCATGCAATAAAATATTTAAAAAATATTTATCTATCTTAGTATTCAAGTAAGTTTAGTAAGTAAATAATTTATCAATGTATTTTTCAATTGCTTGTAATTAATAGTTTTATATTAATAAGATATGAAAATAAGTTAAAGTAAATTAGAAAACATAATTTTGGAATGTTTTCTTCTAGGGAGAATATGACTGATGTAATTATTCAACACCTATTGACTGAACAGAAAGTTAAAATAAAATGTCGTGATTTGGTGAAAAAAATTGCCATTTACAAGCATCGTCTAGCTGTATGTATGAAATTTTTACTCTAAAATAAAAATCCATTTGTTGTGTTGTTCAGGATATTTTACTCATCTCTTTCTTAGGTTCAACTACCAGAAAGAGTAGTTATTTATGAACTCTATGCTGGAGATACATCAGGGATGCATTATCGGGTGAAAGATAAAATTAATAAAAAGTTGGATTGCAACCTACTTGTGGTGTGTGCTAATCACCTTGTCCTCTGCCAGGTAAACATGTCATGGATGAAGAAAATAGAAAGAGAATCTTTCTGATTGTTTTTCTGAATAATTATCTCGCAAAATCACCATCTTTATCTCAAGATATTATATTTACCTAATTAATTCTTAACTTCATCATTTTCTACATCCATAAAATTTATAATTATATGTTTTTATAAAAAACTCCATCACCATGTAGAATTTAATTTCATTAATAGAGGAATAGTAAGATTATAAAATTTTATCTTAAATCATAGTTTCTGTTACACCCAATTCAACTAATTTTTAAGCTCGTAAATCACAGCAGTAATGTTTAGGAGTTATAAGGATAAAATTGGTATTTATGATGTAATTGGTGATTTATGCTTACATAATTTTCCAGTAAAACATTTTACAATAATGTGATATGAATGATTTCTTATCGTTTTTCTTATCTATTTCTTTTTGTCATTTGAGAACCTTTGTATTTTCATTCAGGAGAAAAAGTTACAATGCCTGAATTTTCAAGGCACTAAAGAAAGGGAATGGGAAATGGAATCGCTAATAAGATATATCAAAATGGTTGGTGGTCCTCCTAACAGAGAAGGTTTACTTGTTGGGTTGAAAAATGGTCAGGTAAAGATTTTTAATTTTTAAAACTTTTTTATGTTTCTTTGTCATATGATTGAGATTATACTTAATGTTGTTTTTTTTTCAGGTCCTAAAAATTTTTCTTAACAATCCATTTCCAGTATATTTATTGAAAGTTGCTGCTGGAATCAGATGTTTGGATTTGAGCTCATCCAGACGAAAATTGGCTGTTGTTGATGAATGTAACCAGTGCCTTGTTTATGATGCTCACACCAAAGAACTTCTCTTTCAGGTTAACTTCTTTATAATATTTAAGAATTTTTATTTAAAGTTAAATATCTATTGGATTATTCTTAGACTTAATCATTTAGTCTTAAGGTTAGAATTGTTATGAAACTAACTTTTCTGTCACTAAATCTATCTCAATCTATGTATCTTCCAAGTTAATGTATCACATACAAAATATTTATTAATAGGAGCCCAATGCTAATAGTGTTGCATGGAATTCAAACTGTGAAGATATGCTTTGTTTTTCGGGAAATAATTTGTTGAGTATCAAAGTTAGCAATTTTCCAGTTCATCAGCAAAAACTTTTGGTAAGTTTATTTGTGATTTGTAATGATTTTATTATAAATTTTCTGCAACAACAAATTAGCATTAAAGTAATGTGATTTATATTAATAATTCAAGAAGAGAACATATTTATAAATATGTTACTTAATATATATGATTTGGCTTCACCATAGTTACTTATCTTCATGAGTAAGAATAATTTCTCCTTAACATTTGCTGTTTGGTTTAACTAAATTGGTATTTTTATGGATAATTAATAGATATTGTTTGAAAAGAACTTATGGAATAAGTTTAATCTTTTATGTTTCATGTCTACAGCTTTTTTATTGAAATTAATGGAATTAATTATTATTGCAGTTATGTGGTCTTATTCTCTGCATCCATTTTTAGAAATATGTAATTAAAAGATAAAAACAAATGATTTTAGTTGGAATATAAGTGAAACTATTTTATTTTTTTAGAAATTTTTTTACCTTTAGGGATTCGTGGTTGGTCTTTGGGGATCAAAAGTATTTTGTCTTCACATATCTACCATGACCACCATTGAAGTTCCTCTGTCTGCTCCTATGTATCAGTATCTAGAAAAGAAGATGTTCAGGTTTGTTAACTTAAATTAACATTTATTTGTTCATCCTATGAATCAGATTATCATTGTCAAAATCTAAATTTATTTCAGTTTCTTTTTTTATTGATGTATCAAACATTATGTATTGCATAATTTATAGAACTGCTCAAGGATATCATGTTTTATATATATTTAAAACTGTTTCAGAAATGCATACAAAGTTGCCTGTTTAGGAGTCACTGATGGTGACTGGCAAGCTTTGGCTCACTCAGCAATGGAGGGCCTCGATTTTAATGTAGCAAAGCATGCCTTTATGAGAATCAAGAACTTGAAATATCTGGACCTGATTCAAGAATTTGAGGTATTTATATTTAGAAAATTAGATAACTATTTTTGCTCTAAATTTCTGTATTTTTGGGATATTATTTGCTCTTAAAATTAAAATGTATTCTATAGTTGCTTTTAGTATTTAAAAAGTAAATAACATTATTACCTGATTGAACAGTATTTTTACATGATTTACTTTTTTTAAGTGAGTTAACTCCTTCTAACTAATTAATTGTTTTGTATCAATTAAAAAAATTACCTTTACATTTAAGGAGAGACAAAGAAATGGTGAAAATGATGGAAATGTCTTCTTGGCTGATATATTAGCTTATCAGGGTGAATTTAAAGAGGCAGCAAGGCTATACCAAAAGGCCAAACAAGGACAGTATGCTTTAAATATGTATACTGACTTGAGAATGTTTGATTTAGCTCAGGTTAGTTTGTTAACCATGCTAATATTTTTTTTCTTTTAGGTAAAATTATGAGCTATATTTCCTTTTCTTATCATTAAGGAATTTTTGGGAAGTGAAGATACAATGGATCGAAAAACATTGATTCGTAAAAAAGCTGATTGGGCTCGAAACATCAATGAACCAAGAGCAGCTGCAGAAATGTATTTATCTGCAGGAGATACAATGCATGCCATTGAGGTGATGGGAGAAAATGGATGGATTGAAATGTGAGTCTTTATTTCACCGCCATCATCGATTTTCTTTCTTATGACGAGTCTATGATTTGATGTTTAACCAAGCTCCCTGTTTTTGCTATAGCCTTGAGATCCCGATAACTCTCTTTATTTTTCTCATTAATATATTAGTTGACAACTATTCCCTCTCTTCATACCTTGTATCTTTCCATCCATTACCTTTTTGTTTATTTGCTCTTTTTAGAATGAGCCCTATCCAAATTTTCTTTTTTGATTTCCCAAGCACTTTCCAATTTTCTCTGTTTTGAGGTTATTATTGCCACATTATTTCTAGGTACTTGATAATATCCCTGTTACATCAGTCCTTTGGTCTTCTTGGTCTCTTCATATCTTTGGGTATCCAGTTAAGTACTGCTGACATTCAATGGTTGTCATTTCTTCTTCCCGCATATCTTTTCTGCATTCATTTTAGAATTATGCATTGCCTTAGTTTTACCTTAGTTTATCTTGAGTCCTATCTTCTCTCCTGCCATATGTAGGCCTTGGAGCCAGTTATTCTCCATTGAGGTAGCAAAAAGTACAATATCATCTGCAAATGCAGATGACTTATATATTCTTCATATCCACAGGCCCTTTTCTTCCAAAGCTTGAAGAAATCTTGCAATGTTTTGAAGATTTATTCAAGAACAGCTAGGAAAATAATGGGTGAAAGGCATCCTGTATAACTCCTCCTTGGATCTTGAATATTTTAGTTTCTTTAATTAACATTATTGAAGCAGTGGCATTTTTATAAATATTACGAAGAAGATGAATGCATTCTTCTTTTACCCCTTGTCACTCTAGGGCTTGCAGTAGTTAGGAGGTACTTACTAAATCAAAAGCCAGAGCATAGTCAAAAACACACAGTACTAATGGGATCTTGTATTTATTTGTCCCAGCATACCTGCCCTGCAAGTGGGAGACCTGGGTTTGAGTCCCAGTCATGTTGCTATTTTTCACTTCTGTTTAACATTTCATTTGTCCTGTTGATAATTTCGTGTAGTGTATGGATGTGGTTCATCAAACTGAGACTGATGGGATCCAGTTTGATCACTCAGGCATAGCTGAAAGTGTTGTGCTAAAATGTTCTCCTATTATCCTCATCAATATTTTGTAGATAATTGGGAAAAGACGAATGGGTCGGTAGTTCTTCAAATCCTCCTTCCTTCCTTTTTAGTGTAGAAGAACAATCCTTGTATGGTGCCAATCCTTGGGTATTCTCCCTTCTCCTTAGGCAGTTAATAAGTGCTTCCAGTAAGATAGGAGAAATTTCTGTCTCTCCAAATTTAAAATATTCCATCAATACTCTATCTACTCCACTTGATTTTCCGTTCTTCATCATTTTAATAGTTGCACTTCTTCTGGTATAATGGAAGTTATGTTTCATGATTTTTGCTTGAAATCTTGGTTTTTCCCTTATCTTTTGGTCCTCTCATTATACAAAACCAAAAAGGTTAAAATGACATGTTGGTCAGTTAGGTTAAGTTGTTTAGCGTAGTATCTCATTGAAAGTTCTCTATTAGTAAAGTACTCTACCCTTCATCTTACTGTACATTTATTTCATTCGATTTAAGCATTCCAATGATTTATTGGCTAAGGAATAATAATTGCTGTCATTTTTGTTATAAATACTTCATATACCTTGAGAAAAAGCAGTAAATCTGGCTGAATTGAAAAATACTTTGAAATGAAAAATAAAACTAATTCTTACCAGTAAATCCAAAATTATTCTGTATTATTTAATTTTAGCATTGATTGAAATGTCAAGCTGTTTGATATTTTGTGCACATTCATGAGGAGAAGTAATCTTTACTTAAGTATGTTCTAGATTTTTTATCATAGATTATTACACTCCTGTTACTATAATGTGAAATTCTATTTATTTTACAAACATATGAATTATATTCACTCCTTTTCTTTTCACAGGTTATTAGATTTAGGACACCGTTTGTCTAAAGAGGATAAGGAAGCTCTAATTGCCATCTCTCAGCATTTAAAACGTTTAGGAGATTTAAATTCAGCTGCTGAAATGTATTTAAAAGTTGGTGACAAAAGTAATGTTCTTAATCTCTGGGTTGAAGCACGAGAGTGGAAAGAAGCATTTGCTTTGGCTGAAAAGCATCCTGAATTACGAGATATTGTTTATGTGCCTTATGCTCAGTGGCTTGCAGAAAGTGACAGATTTATTGAAGCTCAAAAAGGTAAGGAATGAATGAGTATATAGTCTTAATGCTTCAACTTCAACATCCAGTCTCAACTTAAAAATAATAATATAAAACAGTACCCTTAAAAAGCCTTATATCATGCTAATGTTGGTAGATTGAATCTTATTTGGTATGAAAGTTTGTTTTGTCAATTTTTTAAATCTAAAATTTTTTCATCATTCTAGCTTTTCACAAAGCTGGACATCCAGAAGAAGCTCTTGTAGTACTTCAGCAGCTTACATCCAATGCTGTCAATGAATCAAGGTTTCAAGATGCAGGTTACTATTATTGGATTTTGGCTATGCAATGCTTGGATGTAAATGATAACAAGTAGGTCTAAAATCTTAATTTAGTTGTGTAGTTTTCACTATTAATTTTAACAATAATTGTGCACCAATTATTAAGTGTCATAAAATTTTTAGTGTTAAGGTAAAGTGTTATTGTTTTTATGGATACCGTTGGGGATGAGAATTATTAAATAAATTGTAATTTTTTAATTATGATCAATAAGAATGTTCTATACTGCCAGCTACATCTTCTGCTTGTATGCTGGATTTTATAGCGACCTAAAATTTTGAAAATCAACCATTATCACTTTATAAAAATCAATTATGATGTTGAATTTTTCGATAAAAATGAAATTTTCTATATTTATCTTTCAAAAATTAAGGGATTGAGTTTCTAAAACTTTCTGGTTCATGGGATGAAAATTATTTCATTCTACTAGTTTTTTCTTAATTTCAGGACTCATATTTTATTTAGATATTCAGTATCTGAAATTAAACTTTTATATAATTAAAATATTTACCATCTTGTCTTTATAACCATGTCAAAATAAAATGCTTCAGTAATCTTGAATCCACTGTACTAATCAATAATGTTCCCTCAAATTATCTATTTTTCTTATGTAGTTGAATTATATTTCAGGGTTTCTGATGACAATGCAATCTCAAAGTTCGATTTGTACCAAAAACTAGCTTGTATTTATTACGCTTATGATACCATTCAGAAATATTTTGTGAGTACTCTTTTGACATTTATTATTACTCACCTATGTAAAAATTTACCCCTAATAAATATGTTTTAAAATTTTTAGGATGAACCATTTTATGAATGTATGAAAGAAGCTCTATTCAACACTTCACGTTTTCTCATCTATGAAATTAATGATTTGAAAATCAAAGGAATATCAGTTTTGTATCCTTTTATGACACTAATTTATGTGTTAAGAAAGTTGATGCATGTAAATATTGTAAGAGTTTCATTATCTATTATGTATAAAACTTAATGAGAGCAGCTTGATTTACTACACTTTAGCCAAGCAAGCAAAAGACCTTGGTTCTTACAAATTAGCTCGGATGATATTAGAAAAGATACAGCAGCTGAGAATTCCTCCAAAATATCAGGTAATTAATTCCCTAATTTAATTTTGTGTGAGAATGTATGTTGCATCATTTGAAGAGCTTAGTTAGTGACTTCTCCTAACATTTATTTTAGATGGTGATTAACAAAATCATAATAATATACAATTTAGTTCACTTCATTAAAAATAATTGATATTTATTAATTAAAAAGTATTATTATTATTATTATTTAATGATTTTCATTCAAATATAAAATATGTATTAGGATAAACCAATAATAAAGCCAATAATATGACAAAAAACTTTTAAAATAATGTTGAGCTAATGAAATCTATTAAATATAATGGCGATTTATAGCATGTAACCTGTTTCTAAAATTTTACCTCAGTCATCACTAGTTTATGACTATAAAAGAGTAATATATCTTAAATAATTTTCAACCCATTTTTTAGGCACTAATATGGGTGATCGGATATTTTTTATAAGAGAAGTAATACACATAAGTCATAAATAAATTGAAAATAAAAAAATTTTTCTGCTATTTCAAGATCTTAACTTATTACCTTAACTATCTCATACATTAAAAGATTTTACAAGCTATAATATAATCTAAGAAAGTGAAGGCATCAAAATAAAACAAATGGGAGATGTTTAATCCCTCAACATCAAGTTATGTGGTTACATTGCTGCACCCTCATTAAACCTCTAAAAACCTCATTATTTAATCTTTTAATGTTATTAAATAGACACTTAAGACCATCATAAATAATGAAAATGATCCTTAGGTCGGTATTTCATTTTGTTTTTGTATAATATTTTTCATTCTGAAGTTTCTTATGGTTGGAAAATTTATAAGAAAGTGCTCATTGCGTAAGGGAAGTATCCTTTTCAAGACCTAAAATGCTTTTATTGTGCCTTTGAACTTATAATTAGTGAACAATAAAGTTGTACCAGACCTAATATGCATTAAAAGAATAAAAACCAATTTATACTAGTGATAGGAAAGGAAAAAAATGATTTACCTAAGAATATATCATTTAATATTTTTGGTAAAATAAATATAATTACCGTATTTTTCGGACCATAAGACGCACCTGACCATAAGACGCACCTGGTTTTTAGAGGAGAAAAATAGGACAAAAAATATTCTGAACCAAATAGTGTAATAAAATATTTAATAGTCTTTATTTTGGAGGCAAGATTGAGACTAAAAAGTCTCTTCTTCCATCTAACCTCTTTAAAAAAAAGTTTAAAGTACCAAAAGAATTAGAAAGAGAAAAATAATGATTATAAGAGAGATTTAAGTGGATATAAAAACCTAAGAAAATTCTTAGAAAAAAATCCACTGCAGGAAAACACCCACAATGAAGGGGTGTGTGAAAAACCTGCACAAACCTACTGATAGAATTATCTAAAAACAGAATACTAAAATTTAAATATTACAAGATAATCAATGAGTCAGATCATGTTAAATTTGAAAACATAACTTATAACTAAACAGGTAATTAAAAACATTCAATGGTATATTTAAGATGATTGCCAAAAAGAGAGGCAAAGTGTAGATAATAAAATTAGAAGATGTTGGACTGAGCTGCAAAAAAAAGAATGTTTCAGGACAGATGCATAGTTAAATGAATTGGATGTTAAGAGTGAAAGGAGCAGTAGAGAGAGCGTTGATCAGTGCTGTAGAGATGTGATGACTGTTGATACAGGAGATAAATTGGATATATGATTAAGATAAGTAAGACATTTTCTTCTGAAAGATCGGGTGGAAATGGAAGATTTTATGTGGGAGGGAATGGTATTCCAGAGCGTGGTAGCAGTTATAATAAATGATTTGTGATATGTCTCCGTTCTGTGGTTCGGTATTAGTAAATTGAATCTCCCTCTAGTATTACAATTATGGACGGACTCAAATCTTACAAATTCGGAAAAGAGATATTCAGGAGATTGCGTTCGCAAAACAGTGCATGAGAACGTTAGAATGTGTAGTTGTTTGCGAGTTTCGAGTTTTATCCAATCTAATTTTTTAAATGCACCGGAAATTGGTCGAATTTTCTCAAATTAAATATAAATCGAACGGACACATTCTGGATGCGTTGGAGCTTATTGGCTAGATCTCTTGATAGATCTTGGTAAACAATGTCACCGTAATCAAAGTGGGGCATGACCAATGAATTTACTAGTCTACTGAGTCGAAGGCTTTACTAAAATAATGTATAAAAGAATTTAATAATGTATAACAGAATTTAATAATGTATAACAGAATTTAATAATGTATAACAGAATTTAATAATGTATAACAGAATAATATTTGATCCAGCGGGTCGGCTGCAGCGGGTCCCGCTGCAGCTCTGATACGAATGCCCGGCATTAGTGTCAGCGTCTTTGTACAGCGTCAGTGTCAGTCTTCTATTCGGACCATAAGACGCAGGCACTTTTCTCCCCACTTTTTGGTGAAGAAAAAGTGCGTCTTATGGTCCGAAAAATACAGTACTTAGTATAGAAACCAAGAATTTATTTATTAAGAATAAAAATTTCACATTTTATGATTAGTTTTATAATTTTTAAATAAGCATTAGCCAAAAGGCAATCCCATTTACATTTTCTCTGTCCTACGAGATGGAATTTCTTTTAATCTCGTTTATACTTGAAGGCTTAATATAGTCCCTCCTATTATTGCTTTACAGAGCTCTTAGAATTTATTTCCCTTCTAATCTTTCTTACTCATATAATATTAAACACAACCACTTTGAAAACAAGATTAGGTTATATTTGGCTCAATTATTTGTTTAGGTTATTTCCATGTTGCAATTTTGTTTGATTGTTTCTAGTTTAAGTTGCTAACAAATTGCGCCGCCATGATTCTGTATGCAATCTTTCTTTAATTTTAAATGTAATTCCTATAATAATTCTTTATGATTGTAGATTATCTGTTGATTTAGCCTATTTTTGGATTGAATTTTTAATTTTTTTATAAATTCTTGGATAGAAGTATTAAATTACAGTTTCAGTGAATTTTAAGAATTCTGAATCACTTTTTTTCAAAACCCTCTCTCAGTTATACATCTCGTATAAAGATATATGTATAAAATCATAAATATCAGTAAATGGGATGTAATCCAGTTTCATATTTTAATTGTTCTAATTTCTCTTAGTTCTGTCCAAGATAATGTTTATATTCCTTTCCATTCTCTATTCATTAAAATTTGATTTTTCCTTCCAAATTAGATTGATGTGGATTTGGAAACTATCTCAGCTCGTTCTAAACCCTTGGAAGATAATTTGGATCTAGAAATGATGTGCTATAAATGTTCCAACTCAACTTTATTTAGCTTACATGGAGGGAATACTTGTCCTTACTGTGGCCATAGTTTTGTGTATAGTTTTATTTCCTTTGGTAAGTAATTCTTCTTTACTTTGATTTATTCTCCACAATTTCATAAATTGTGTGTTTCTAATTTTTTGTTTTACTGTAATGCATGTCAGCAGGTTTATGCTTTTTGTGTTACATAGTAAATAAATGTAAAATAAATGTCTAAAGAAGAATAGAAAGGAGGAGTAAGGAAACTTGTCTTTTTCTAATGTAATTGTTTTAAACATATTATGTTATCTTTTACATTTGTTATAAAATATATTTTAATTTTATATCTTTATTGTTTATGTTCTTAAGGATTAAAATTATTCTATGCATTTTGCATAATTTCAATTACAAATTTGAAGCTTTATTATTATTTATTTTTGTAATGCATTAAATTTAAATAAACTCGCACTACAAAACTATCTGTGAATACCAATTCTGCTCATTTTTAATAATATTTTAAACAATTAATCTTAACATATTCCTTTCATGACTTCATAAGTTTTTTTAGCTAATTTTCTGTCCAAACTGAATGTAGTAAAATTGTAGACATTTATATGAAATTGTGTTTTAATGGTAAGTTTATTGATTACCTGTTTTATCCATTGTGAATCTTTAATATAGTATGCTTTTCTTTGATGAGCAGAAGTTCTTCCATTAGTAGAATTTGAGCTTGAAAATGGATTATCTGATAAAGATGCTGTAAGTCTTATTGAGGCACCTAAATCTATTACTGGTGAACGCACAACTTGGGTTGAAAAGGATATAGATGGAGCTCAAACTCTCATCCTCTGTGATAATCAGTCTATTGAACTTGATAAAGCATCTGAAATTCAGCTAACAATATCATCTGACAATCGTAAGGTTTGTTCTTTATTAAACTTAATTTGTGCTTTTGGTTGTACAAAGTATTTTTGTTGACCTTTAGATCATGTGCATAAACTTATTATGCATATTTTCACTGTATTTTTCACATTTTATTTAAACTAAACATTGAAAGTTATTCATACTTATTTCATTTTTGCTGTTCTTAGAATGACTGTTTTGGGCCATTGGTGATGTCAAGAGAAGATTTACTAGATTTGGATCCTGCTGAGGTTGTGATATGTCGATGGCCTAAACCAAAGAGATACCAATTTTATCGAAATGTTATGCCGTCCTTTGCAATTAGACATTGCAACTCATGTTTTAAGGTATTTTCTAAATGTTTAACAGATACTATTTTTCCAATATTTCATATTGTTAAATGTTAATTTAATGTGCATTTGATTGTCATACATTTCAGGGATTCTTTCTTGAAGATTATGAGCAGGCTATTGTGCAGAAGGGGCACTGTCCATTTTGCAGAGAAGGTTATAATGAGAGAAATGTTATTACAGATGAAGAACTATACTGATTGGTATTATTTCTGTATTGATCTCATTTTCTACTGGTAGATTTTATTTCTTGATATTCATAAGATGTTAAGGGCAATGGATTAAAAGCTTGGATTCGTGTATGGTGCAAGAAGTATAATGAAATAAATCATATATATCTTTTTATATTGGTTATATTGTTACTGTATTTTATAAAATCAACCTTCAATTAATAACACTGATCAAGATCAGAATGAGTAGTTTTTGAATGAAATGTCAATATCAGGAAAGGTTGAAAAAACTTAACACAATGAGTTTGTGCAACTTAATTACAAAAGTTAAACTGAAGTTAAAAATAGAGATATGAGGATGTTGAAGGGTATATGGGGCATCACCCCTTTCGCTCACAAGAAATTACCTTAACAGAGTAGAGTTGATATTGCATGGTGATGTAGTGGTTCTATACTTGCCTAGTTTGAGCTTGAATTGTGCTGCTATGTTTCAATTCCATTTCACCTTCGTCAAAAATTTTGTCAGTATCCCCGAGTTTCTTGCTGTAGCTAATTCTTATTTAATCATTAAGTTCCTATTAAATTTCTGTCGAAGTTAAATTTAAAAAGCTATATTCATACTATTTTGTAATTTGTAATTTTGAAATATTTAATTATCTTATAAGTTATTATTGCTTCATTCTGTCCATATCCATTTGTTGATTATTACAAAACGTGAAACTCATAATCTATCTAAGAAATATATTTTCATTTATTTTAAATGAAATTATATTTAGAGAGAATTAGTAGCATTAAACTTGAGATTACCCTAATTTCAACCTTTTTTGTTTGAATAAATGTCAGTACAACTTTTCCAAAAGATATCTTTGAAATATATTTGATTCTACAAGAACTTCTTAAATTGCACTTTTGATCTTCTTGCCAATTTTTTTAAGGAAAATGTATTTTTAAAGATTTGAACTCAATGGTCAATGAGGCAGTTTGAACTTATCTCATGTTACCACAGCAGTAAGAGTTACGTTATGAACATTAAAATGTAAGAAAGTGATTGTAGTATCCCAAAATATTTGCTCTTCTATAAAAGTCTAAGAGTTGGGGGCCCAAGATTTTCAGTTTCAAATTATGTTTTAAGTTGCAGATGATAATAATTTCATTATCATATTCATTGATTTAGATTAAAAAATGTGATTTTAGTTATCATTGTAGGTTTAAAGCACTATTGCAAGATGCAGTGAAGTACCCTTTTATTCATTAGGAATCATATTCTTTACATAATTTAATATCAAACAATTTTACAGCACTTAATAAAATATTGAAACGGGAACTAAGGTTGATGATTAGATTTTAAGAGAGCAGTGATGTGATAAGTATTTTCATATACCCTCCTTGAATAGTTTCAGTATAGAATATTTCGTTTGGAACGTAACTGTATTCTCTGTATAGACTTAAATTCCTTGTAATGAACGGACGCACATTTTAGGAGCTCTTGTGCATTAATAATTGATAATTTCTAAGGTTGTCTATTTGGTCAACCAAAGAAGTAAATCGAACTACCGCCGAACAGTAACAATTGCTATATGATATTCCCGAGCGGTTTTCTGGATTCTTGTGCTGACGGTACAACTAACTGGTCGTTGAATACATCTGCTGATAAGATATATTTTGATGTACCTCATAGTTATGAACTGTAGTTTGGAATTTCTCTTCTCTAAATTCTGATGAAGTAAATTACCATATGGCTACTCCTGAGCATTTAACTTTATCTTCGATAATAAAAGGTGTACATCAAAATCTTCGTGCTCGTTCGCGAATCATTGGATCAGAGTTAGCATGGGAAGAACATTGCAGTAATAAAGAAGTTCTCAAAGTAAGAGTATATTAAAATTAAATCAGTTTTTCTTGCTTTATTTTTCAACCAAACAATATTATTTTCAGGAGTACGCCGTAGCCATGTACAAACTTGCTACAGAGCATTGGAAAAACCGGAGTGATGAAAATATCAATTGCCGTATACAATGGGTTGTAAAACAGTGTCACTCGTATTTCATTGAAGAAGGTCATGTAGACGTTTATAATAAAGAGTTGTTGAAATGGAACAGATTAAAGTTCATCGAAGAACAGGAAGAGGTCAGTCTGAAATATGCCGAGTACAATGATAAACTCAAGTTCAACATACCTCTGTTGATGTTAGATGTTGGCAGTTGTTATAATCCTTTTAAATTTTTTACTTTTTTAAATACGATACCAATTGATATCGCCCCAGCCACAGAAGATGTTTTATCGTGTGATTTTCTGAATGTTAAAGTTGGTGAAAAGAAGACTGACTATGAAACAGATGCAACGGCCGAGATATTAATGCGATTCCTGAACCGTTCCTCAAATTTTGATGAATTTACTGAAGTAAATTCTCTCCCTGCAGAGTTCTTTGATGTGATCAATTTTTCTTTATTCCTGGAGTACCTACCATGCTCGAAGCAGCGGTATGCTTCCTGTAAGAAAGCGTATGATTTGCTCAGACATGGTGGTCTTTTATTCATAATTACTCCAGATTCAAAACATCAATCAGCTAATGCTCCTTTAATGAGAAACTGGAGGATTGCTTTGGAGACAATTGGATTTTTAAGGATCTCTTACCAAAAGTTGACTCATCTTCACTGCATGGCATTTCGTAAGTGTCAATTTCCTGCATTACCTATAACATTTGCTAAGAAGGAATTATTACGGTTTGAGAAATTCAATAAACTGTCTCCACAAGATATGATGACTATCCCACAAGACTTAAACATATCCTCAGCAGATCCCGAAAACACTGTTGGAGTTTCCTTAGAAAATATTAGTGTGGAAAACGTTAATTATTTTAATGAATTACCAATATCATTTTGATTCCATATGGAATGATTCATGTTTAAAATAAAACTAATTATTTTTATAATGAATTTCAGTTTTTACACCTTAGAAATTTATTGAAAGGATTGAAAAGTATTTGCATCTCATGATACATTATTAAAGTTAGTTAGTAGCTCAAGCAACATGTTTACTTATATTGTAAGAGTTTTTATAAGCATTTCAATTATTTATAGAGTGATTTAAAGTCAGGTAGTTATTATTTCATGGAAGATAATTTGAATATAATTATTATTGTATTAATAAGTGATTCAATCTAAGGTAAAATTTAAAATTTATCTCTTAAAATAAGCCATTGAAAACTTCTGATCCTGATTCATTGAGGGAATTAGGAATCATTCCTGCTATCATATTTGGAGCTATTTCATTTCTATTAATTGATGCTCATACTTAGCTGACAAACAAGTACTATCCATCTTTAGCCGATATTTTCTCATTGTTCTGGTTAAATTAGTTGAGCCACTATCTTGTACATGCATTAGTGAGATAGAAGTTCCCACTCAAGCTTTCCTTGCTAAGTATTAAATACCTTTCTCAATATCAACTCATTTAGTATCTTTATCATCATCACATTATTTAGCATAAATGTAGAATAATTACACATGATTAAACATTCTTTTAAGAGATTGTCATATATCTCTGTTAAATAAAGTCTCAAATTCTTCATCTTTAAAATTATTTCTTGCCATAAAGGATTCAACAACAAAAATCTTTATTTTTAATAATTTGACTTGATACCTGCCTTGCATTTCTTAATTTATTTGGTACATGTTTCAAGTTGAAATTACCATGCTTATAGCTGTAGTTTCTTTAAAAAGTTCCATTTAAAAATTCTCTGAAAATTCTCAATTTGGGTATTAGATTGAATATGTTTAGCACTTAGATAAAAGTTATTTGCTAAATACAAATTTTATCTGTAGGTTGCTTATTGTACTTGGTTAATGAATTTCTATTTTTAGCTATGAAGGAATGGTAGAATTCTTTCCATTAGCCATAGTTCTGATAGTATTTGAAATATTTTTCTGAATATATCTTGTTTTTTAGGCGTTGAAGATATTTATTTGGGATACTTTTAACAATTTTAATGAAATCTTATGATATCTATGATGTTAATTTTTGTTTGTTTTTGGTTGTTGTCAGACTTCATGTATATAACTAGGAATCCCAAGATATCTAAAAGGTGGACGTTATTTGTAAAACTCCTTTGAACAATCATGTCCCTATAATTCAGTTGAATTGATGAATTGCTATAATAATCCAATTTTATGAGCAGAGATTTTCTTATTAGTAGAAACTCTTACTTTTGTAGATAAGCATCCCTAAAGAAATTGCATTAGTCTGCAAATATATATTTAGAAAAAGCATCATTTTTCATCCATTTCTTGGTTCTGATGGTTGTGGCTGAACATCAACTAATAGTAGTGAATATTAATACAAGGTGATGGGATGTAGGTAAACTGTGCAAATAGCTCATGTGGCTGGAATAATCACAGGGTTTTAACAGATGTGTCTGATAAGATGTTGACTTGGATCCTGGTCTTCCAATTGTTGGTCAGTTGCTCTAGCCATTGATCTCTATATTGCAGTTTCATCCTAATTTCATTGTCATCTGCTGCCATGACCTTTGCCTTATTTTTCTGTATGTTGTTGAATAAAGAAACCTTAGAAACAATTGGGACCTCTTTGAGTTAGAACTTTATGCATTAGTGTACTTTTGCCTTGAAATGAAGCTCATTACAAATAAGCTAGAGTTCTTAAATTATATGACTATTAAATATTCTTCAACATAAATGAACAGGTGATCATTATAACATATAGCTTGCATAGAGAGACTATGTTAAGATATTTGTCCTCTGAGGCAAAGCAAGGTTCCTTATAGGAACTTCCATTATATTGGGTTAGATGGCAAAGCTGATTTAAAATGCTATGAATATAATAATTTTTTGTTTTAAGTGATGAATTTCATGCAAAAACTTTTTCTTCCTTTGTGATACAGCCTGGTGAGGTGATTGGACCAAATGTATGTAAAAGTTTTCCAAAATATTCATAAATATAAATAAATTTTGAGTTATTTTACATTTTTACACAGTAAATATATTCCCATATTTCCTCAAACGAGAAAATTTTTTCATTTTTAATTATGTACTTGTTGTAGAACAAATTTTTGGATGAACTCAAACATTTTAAGTGGAATTGAAGAAAAATGTACTCAAAACATGTCACTTAAAAAAAATTAAAAAGTAAAAAAATTCACTTCTTTTGTGGAGTTAACAATATTGGCTGCTCCTTATTAATGTCAAATGAAGAATTTCAGTATGATAGATGCAAGTAGATATGATTTTGAAAAACTGAATTCTTTGTAAACCACTCAATTTTTTAAGGGTGGTATTTTTTACATTTCAAAGTATCAATCATACACATTTCAGTGATTTGAATTATATTCGTAAATATCATTTCATAAATTGAAATGCAATATTTTATTTGGCGAATTTACTGTATGATATCAGGAAAGAAGAATGATTTGGTAGGATTGTTAAAGTTATGCATCTGGCTAAAATTTTCTTGTACTCTTAAAAACTTCTAAATCATATTAATTAACAAAATTTCTTCAACCTTACTCATTGTTAGTTGGCATTAATTAAAGGATAGAACTTACATAATCACTGAACTGGTTGTATCCTTCTAAAATTATTAATTTCTTAAGCTATAATCCTTAATGTGATCTAAAACATATTTTCCAGATTAATGAAGGAGAATAATCATAATTCAGCAGAAATTTGTGATATATATTTGAAAATATTTTCTTTTGAAATGATATATGAATATAAAGGAAAAATTAAAGAAATATTTAACATATATTACTTGTATATGGTCTAGATTTTCAATTTTTTAATATTGTACTCAAGAGTGCTTAGGAAATATATGAATAAAATAAGTATATAGAAATAGTTTCTCTGATTTAGTTTGTGTTAAGTGAAGAGATTAAAGGAAAAATAGCTTAAAAATTCTTAGTTATCATTTAAGATACTTTAATAGGTAAGTATGTACAAAATTTACAAATATTTGAAATCAAATTTATAATATTAGATACTGAACTTTTTCTCTCTACCGATGTGTCCTTAAAATATAAAAAGGTTCTTTTACAGTGTAGAACTAAAGCAGTTGCATAATTTGCAGCAGTGGTCAAGCTATTACTATGAAGTAATCTATTGACCATTTTATTTTACTGTTTTCTCTTATGATAAATGAACAATCATTCATGATGTATAGTTTGATAGAATTTGCTATATTCGGTTGATTATCCTTTTCTACTATGAATTATCAGTAGATGGAAATTGGATTATGAACTAGTATAATTTACTTTCTTAAGCGTTATTCCTTATTAAACCAAGGAAGGATGACTTACTCGGCATATGATCTGTTTCTGGTTTCATTCAGCGGCGACACTTTGCTGCTAAAGGTATCAATATTTATATTCGCTTTCTTCGATGAGTCAGGAGTTCTGTCGTCATCCATCCTTGTCACGCTAGCTGTACAGTCAAGAAATTCACGTGGTTGGATTCGCTCTCCACATGAAGATGAACGGAGAAGGTTCTCGATAGTGAACGTCGCAGCTTTTCCACAGATTAATCCACACGTAAAACGCGATGATACATTGTTATCGGATTTTCCGCCGATGGAAGACTTAAGTTCTCTGGCTGTAGACACGGGGTCCGACATCACGGGAATCTTCACTCCTTGCCTAGTCGAATCGGGTGTCGATTCACAGATGGATACATTAACTGGAATAGAACTCTGCATATTGAACGCGTTCTCCGTTGATAAAAAAGGACTTTGGGATTGTCCAGCGCTGCGAACTCTTCTCTTCCGTCGTCTGTAATTTCCGTTCTCGAACATATCCGCGCAGTTGGGATCGAGAGTCCAATAATTGCCTTTTCCAGGTTTACTCCTCTCGCGGGGTACTTTCACAAAGCAATCGTTTAGGCTTAAGTTGTGACGTATGGAATTCTGCCACCCCTGCCTATTCTCCCGGTAAAAGGGAAACCTCTCCATGATGAAGCGATAGATCCCGTTGAGCGTGATTTTTTTCTCTGGAGTGGATTCAATTGCCATGGTGATGAGAGCAATGAATGAGTAAGGTGGCTTCGTTGGGGGCTCTGCCACGACTGCGGACAGCGGATAAGGATGATGTCGGAACGGGGAGAGATGATGGAAAGGACCACGAGAAATAGGTTCTGCAACCTCCTGGACAGTATTGCGAGAAGGGGCATGACACACGCTGGCAATGGTCCTCGAAGGTAGGATACTGGTGCAAGGTTGAGGCGTTCCCACTGGATTATGTCGAGGTCCAGAAGGATACCTTCGTAGATCTAGAGCATTCTGCGTCACACAGTCCATCGATGGATGGACATCTTCAACTTCTGATAGTCGCTGACCTCTCAGTATGGAAACTACGCTGCTGTGGAACGCACTATGATGCTGGAGGAAGATTGGATGCATTGCGGAATTATCTTATATCCTTTTACCCTTTCAACACATTTCATGAGTTATATCTGATAACACCACTTGGAACTTAAATTGCACGTACTCTATTTAAAGATGATTCATTATGGAAAATTACAGCCAATAATTCTTAGATTTTTATAGGCTCCTTTTGTGGAAAAACTAACAGTGCATAATAAAAGTGCCTTCTTCTTCGCTTGTAGTATTCCACCGACGGTATTACTCAGATTCAGCTTTGCCCCCTACGAAGAGCGCGACCTCGTGCGTCAGGAGTCGGACTGAAAGACTGAGTTTCGGCTAACTGGAAAGGCGGTTATAGAGAAGGGGAAAAGGAGAGAGGGGGAGAAAGAGAGACAACAAAGTTTGTTGAAGTTTTCCCTCTCCACCTCCTCCTTTCCCATCCCTTCGGTCGACGCTCCCCTCCCCCACCCCCGCATATTCCTTGGCTTGTTGTTGTTTAACCGGGCGGTGTATGCTTGTGCGGTTCGGAAGAGGGGAAGAAGGGGAAAGCGGATGGCTCTTCGGAGGGGCGAAGGCCCTAATGGTCTTCTCTTGGACCTCGTAGGATGTCTTCCAAGGGTTGCGGCAGTTTTACTTATGCGCAAAATTATTCTCGCAAGATCTCGAAAGATAAAAGATGGAATAAGGGCGTCTAATTACATTTTATGGCAATGTGTTAGCGCACGCACTTAGTTTATTTTTCATTATACAATCTTAGATTATTGTTATGACTAATTTTCCATAAGGTATATATAACAAATCCGTTCGTTTGCTGCGGTCATGCTCAACCAATGGAATCATTATGATAAATAGTTAGGAACTAAGAAATGAGTTTGGTTTGGTTTCGAAATCCAGTATTTACTCTTTCTGCCCAAATAATAATGTTTATTGTGTCTTTAATTAAAACCGCTAAGAGATTCTCTGGACGAGTATTTATTTATTTACTTTTCCTGCAAAGCTAGATCATTTGGAGAAAAAAATGTGTCAGGATGGCTGCATAAGATTCAGGATACTATATTATAAGATAATGAAAATATATTGCACATTGTTAACTTCATACGTAGATAAGCGTATAATTTTTCTTATATCTGGAAATCGTGTATGGAGAGTGAGGGAAACTGCTTTAAAAACGGCTCGTTCTTGAGTATGCGTGTCGGTTTTCATTTGTGAAAAAAATGTAAACAAAATTGATTCATTTACAAGTTCAATTTTTGGATACGTTCTTGTTGAAAGCTAATTGAATAGTAAACAGAATTTTTAATGAAAAAATTCGAATTTTAATTAAAACTTAAAGAGGTTAACATTTGGAAAGATTTTGATTTTATTCGGATGGCAGAAGGCAGAAGTTAATTCGATCGAAAATCGCGCTAAAAAGAACGACTTATTAAATGTAACTAATTTCAGCAAATAATGGAGCTGTGTGAAAGTAAAACAAAATTCTTACTTCTATTTCAAAGAAAATGTTGAAAGTAAATTATTTGTCGAACCAATCTTACAGTTCGGAGTGAATTAGCGACATTCCCAGGTGTGGATTAAACGAGCAAATATTTCTTTCCTTCCTTCTAATGTAGAAACACGAAATAAAGTTGACGAATACACAAGTCATTCAATTTTAGTCGTAAAGTAAAATCCCTGGAAATGATTGATAGACCCTTTATAAGTATATATATATATATATATATATATATATATATATATATATATATATATATATATATATATATATATATATATATTACTGATATAAGACCTATTATTAATTTTATATTCATTACATATTAACTCGAGTGGAATTGCGTCTAATAAAAACAACAGTTGAAGTTTATGCGATATATTTGGCTATGATAAATCTATTGATTGATATTTAATCCGTATAATCTGCAGAAAGTAGATGATCTCATCGAACATGTGTAAACAAACTCATTCATAAAATTATTGATTCAAGATCATCCTTTGAGTTGAAGAATTTCCTAGATTTACTCGCGCGTGCGTATGGAAATACTACTCCATTGAGAGAGATTTCCTCTTTCTTTTTTCACTGAAAGCTATCAGCCGTGCTAACTCGGTTGTCATTCCTCTTGAAACACGTCTGTGGCGCCTTTGCTTGGTTAAGTTATCACCCAAATGTAATCTTCGATACACTTCACAACGTCGTATATTTTACTGCAGCTTGATTAGCATATCTTACGTCAGCAATGTTGAACAAAACACCTGCAAAGTAAACAATTACTGTTTTCAATGAAATTATATATACAGTATTTTGAAATGAAGAACGGTATGTTTATGGAGGTTTTCGAAATATTCTTATTTAAAAAGTGCTCCGATTAAAAGAAAGGCAAATTTCAAGGATTACTTAAGTTACTAATACATCGCTTCTTCTGCATCATAAATGATGGAGATGAGTTTTAGATATTAAAACAAAACTAATCATTTATGGTTGTAGTTCTTAATTAAATTTATCTCTCATAATTCTGTGGGTAAAAAAACTTCATAGTGTACTTAATTTCAAAAATATTAGTTAAGTTTGGAATGAAAATATGAACGTTTCTCACAATTATTCAAATGATTATCCCAATAAGATCAGAACTCCCAAAGATATCATTCTTTGTTTTACGAATTAAAGTCTAATCCGTCGCCCTCGTATTTTGTCTTTTAAAGAATAAAATATACCTGAATTAGTAGTATTTACATTGTATAGAAGATTATTCAAAGAGTATCTGATATAAAAAATGCTCGATTTTTTTCTCGTGAAAGGTTCGTGAGTTTTCAATATAACAACGTGTGAATACGTTTATATGAAAGATATGCAATATTAATTCAGAATATCAGATTTGAATGTCTTCTATGATTTTTCAATTTATATCATTTTTTAGTAGCAAGATATAATATAAGTTCTTACTGGTGAATTTTAATATTTACGTGGATTTCTCAAATATCCGTATTGTTAGTTTGCATAGGATCTTAAATAGGTTACTTTAGGTTATCTTACTTACTAATCTTCTTAATACTAACTTCTCCATTTGGTATTTAGATTTTCGCATTAACGCATTTCCCATTACTATTCATCTAAATTTGCGTTGAAGAAGTAAGCTTTCTGATTTCCGCGCTTTCCTGTATTTCCTTCGTACCGCTTCCGATCCTAAAACTCACCTCGAAATCCCCTCTCTGCAGAGCGCCTCTGGATCAGGAGAGCAGCCAGTCAACGAACCAGGAGAGGGCGAGTAGAGGGGATCTCTCGAGTTTATTTAGCTGCGACCCAAGCTCTATTTGTTTTGAAAACACGTCACCGACTCCTCTCTCCCACCTCTATGGAAGGGGTAGAGGCGACGAGGAGGCTGAACAGGGAAGAGACGCACTGCATTACGACCCAATGGCTCTCACTTGACAAGCCGCTAGGACTTCCCGAGCGGCGGCCTCTTTTAAGCTGTTTAATATCCACAAGTGGACTCCGGTGTGCCTTGCGGTTCGGAAATAACGTAAAAGACGTCTCACCTTATACCGACACATTCCAAACGAAGACTTGAGGGAGGATAAAACTCACGAGGCGATGTATAAACAACGGTCGCTGTTGCAAATGGAGCGTATTCCGAGAGGTGATTAGCGCAAAACTTTGTTTGGAAAACCTTTTCGTCCGAACCCGTTAAGTGGGTAAAATATTTTGTCGATACAGTCATGTCTCACGGCATGGATGTTACATAAGTTTGGACAGCTTTTTGTGGTATGCACAGCCGCTCTTTTATTTCCTCAGAAAATTTTTGAATCTCATAAGTTTAAACATTGGATTTCCTAGCCGATTATATTGCGTTTCAAAGCTTTGACAAACACCGCACGACGACCTGCCCCCCACTTTTCCTTTTTTCCTTTGAGCCAGAAATCTCCGGAAAGTAGCAGAAACAAGTCAATTAATAAATATCATAAATATTAGGAAACGATAAAATAGAAGTATGTTAACCTGTTATGTCCTTAAAGTCGATACAACAAAGTCACATTTATTGATATCAATTTTAAATATATTACAAAAAAGGAAGCCAGTAAATCTTTCTTCCGACACTAAAAATTCTATTGTCTTTAGTAATATTCTTGTCGGCGTCTTAACTGTAGGAAAGCACGGTTATGAGACTCATGAGCGGGTTCACAATACTAGTCACCATTTCTCTTTGTATGTTTACCGACGATTTCGTGAGAAATTTTCTGTTGAAAATGTTTTCTAAGAGGAGGAAAATATGTTAAGTCAACTTCAAATTTACATTGGTAAACTGGAAAGAGCCGAAGGCATGAAGTAATTGAATCTTTCTAATGCAGGAAAGCACCACTTTACACGCCGTCAGTGCTCGCGTGCCCTTTGAAGCGTGCATTACGGTGAAATCATTTGACAATCCCCTATTCTATTTTCACCTATAAAATATATATGCATTGCTTTACACATAAATATATCGTATTAAAACCTCCAAATTTTTAAAAACTCATTAAATTCAATAACTACATAAATCTTATATGCATTAAAATTTCAAAAATATCAAAAATTGATAAAAATTACAATTTATTAATATACTCTATTCTACTAAATTATTTTACCAGCCTCTATATCCATAATTTCAGCATGAAGTTCTACACTTAATCCTTGGAAAATCTTCACGTGGCGTATAATATAAATATAACAATAATAATATGAACATAATATCATGCGCAAAATGTATAATCGTTTTCTATAAATTTTATGTTAAATATTCACTGAAAGGAGCAGAGGAATAATTTTACTTCCGACAGCCATGACTTTTTTTCGCCTTTGCAAACCTCTGTAAAACGTTAGAAATATCGGATGGTACTTTTGATAGTTAACAAAATGTATGTGTTAGTTATTGATACCTATCTTTCCATTATATGGATCTTTGAAGATAATATTTATTTCTTATAACTGAAAGTGAATAAAGAATTTCTTTAAAATATTAATATAAAAATAAAAGAGGAAATTGATTATGATCTTCAAATCTGAAAATCTAATCGAGATGAAGGTGTCAACTCCCTGAATTCTTGATACTTATTAAGCCTTACGGAAGAGTGTTGAAACCGAATCTAATTAATCCCCAATTCTTTCATATACCCTGGACCTCGGATGAGTATTTTTTATAATACGATAAATCTTTACTTTGTCTTTACTCATTTACCACAACAATGTAATATTATTTCAAACGGTATGTTAAGGAATAGGTGAATCAGAATGTAATAATGAGATATTGCACTTAATAAGCTAAACTGATTTTCAGTTTATATACTATTATAACATTAATTTATGCGTTAGCGCAGAATTCTTAAATAAGTTTACAAGTATTTCCTGAAATACACAATACACGCATTAGCACTTCCAAAAGCAAATCAAAAACGGATAATGTCTAGTTTACTACGTACAGTCATTCTATATATAAAATGCGGGTTATTTTATATATAGTATATTTGACGAACATCTTGGTCAAGAAAAAATATTGTACGAGTATTTTACGGTATTATATATATATATATATATATATATAAAATAAACTTTACCAGCGAAGGAGGGTATCTATTATTTTATACCACGATCTAAAAATAGAGTATAAATGTCAATTTGCGTGAGGTTTTGTATGCTCTGATAGCATTTGGTTATAACTGGTTAATTATAACGACTATTCCGCGAAAAGATTTTCTCAAAATAAACTTCTTGCATATCGTGGCTATAGTTATATCAAACATGGGAGGTTGCCTTCTCGGAAAGTTTGGAATTTAATGATAAAGGATAGTGAAGGAACTAGAGAATTTGAGAATTATTCAGAATAAATAGAAGATGAATTATAATATAACAAAGTTAAGTAAGAGTGGATGACCTCATTATCATATTATTATCATTTATTCTAGTAGACTCAAGAATTTCTTTTTATAGGTTATCCGTTTTATTAATTATAAATATTATAGAAAAATTGGCGTCAATTAATACATTTTATAATTCGTATTTGAAAAGTTCTGGAAAGATATCAAATCGTATAAATCATATAATGGCATAGCATGTTAATTATAGCTTCTTATCATTAAAGAATTTCCTTGCATACATCGGAAAAGGATTTTCGAGTCCCGGTCCTATAAGTCATTTTCCACGTTTGTTGAATCCTGGAATTAATGTGGTGTATATCCGCTGATTAAAAATCTTTAATAAAGTCATGCTAGATTGAAGAAAATTAAAAGAAAGAACGATAATGAGAAAACGTAATGAAAAATTACAATATAATTTTCCAAGAAGCAAAAGAACGGCTAACAGAAATATTTGAGTTTTAAGATAAAAACATGCCTCATAGGTATCATAATTTTCAAATTTAACTTTCGGAAAAATCAATGAAATTTGAGGAAAAGCAGAAATGTGTTATTTATTAATTCTAATAAAATGGGCCCGTATTCGATCAAATTTTTCAATGACCTAGATTTAATGCATTTACCTTCGTACAAAGCTGTAAATTAAAACTTCATTAATTATCTTTATTTATTATACCTGATTCAAACGAATTAACTGATGAATTCCAACTGTCAAGAGACAGGTTATATTCATTCAGTCTGCTCTAGATTATGAGCTGGAATCAAAATTTTTTTGTTCGCGTATCTATTTAGCTCCATCACATTTGATGTTAGAAGATTGGTAAAGTCGATCAAGAGTAAGAAAAAACTCTCCCGACTGTATCGCTTCCATAAAATCATTGAAGTACACCAAATAGCACAATTGAGAGTTCCGCGGGAAGTTAAGCGTATCCCGTTTTTCCAAAGATGGTTTTTTTGGAACATTATATAAATATTAATTTTGATATCATTATCATAATAACTGCAGCCCCATTTATACTTTAGATCAATACTTCTGATTGCTCAATTAAAGTTTATAAATATTATACATTATATTATCCAAATAATATTCGGTATCCTAGGCTGGAAGGTAACACACGAAATATTCAACGGTCGTCGTCATAACAGCAAAGTTGATAGATCCGTTGTATTTAACCACGCGTTCTCTTTCAATGATACACACATCCGCATACCAAATCATACTGAAATCACACCCTTATTCTTTGTATAAATCCACACAAAAAATATAGCTTGTCTATTATTTAGCATTACGCAAGATGACGGAAGTCGGCTTCGCGTACGAACACCTGCCTTCTTTGTTTTGCTTTTATGACTCCATTTCTTTGTCAACTCAATCTAGACATCAATTCAGCGTTTATCTCTATATAAAACTTCATTAATGTTCACGATTTAAAAATTAATTAGCAGGCTCGGATTATGGCTAACGTCAAGTGAGCGATGTAGGAAACCCCCGCGATCATAAAACGCTCGTGTAAACTTCTTCGCATACCGTATACAAACTTATTCTTAGGGTCATATAACTGATCGTCGATTCTAATTATAAAAACCCACGAAAGGTGAGTTACCACTTATGATTCTTCCTTTACAGTATTCGAAATTTGGTTTACTTAGCCTCTGCGAGTATCTTACAAGGTTTATTTTCGGTTCGCATTCGACCATTCTGTGACGATGACACTTCTCGGTCGTAAGTTGTACACATTTATTTTGAAATCACGAATCTTTATGACGGCATTATTATCCCATTGTAATCTCAGATGTTTATTCGAAGGATAATTCACCGGTTATATTTCCCAAACGAAGCATTAGCATCGACATCGGGACGTCTATAAAAGACAAGCATTATTTTTACGATCCGTCGCTGCCTTTGTACGACCTTAGTTGGGATTTCTAGTAATTTAACAAAGATTGTGCTTTAATCTTTTGTTATTTAAGTTAAAATCTTCTCTCGAGTATTATATTACTATCTTATATTTAACGATGTGATTCCTTAGATGCTTAAACTATGATCTCTTTCTCCCCAAACAATTATAGGCAATTTAAGATCATTTTATTCTACCGTTTACGAGTAATTCCTTCTACTCATATGCTTAGTATGAATATGTCTATTTTCCAAAGGTGATTTAAAGGAGGCTATATGAAGTACATATTGATTACCGCAAAATAAATTCATCATTTGAATAAACTGCTGCATGTGTCATATGAAATGAATATGTCGAAATAAATTAATGTTAATTTATTTTTAGCGAAGAAATTTTTTTTTATTTTAATTTACTCTGCTCATTGAATTCCTCATCTCATTCATTCTGATAGAATTTTCAATTTGCTAAATTTTTGTTATAGGACGCTAGTCTTAAAACATTAGCTCTGATCGCTTATAGTTACAAATATATATCTCATTTCCACTGATATATTTAGTGAAGAATCTTTTATGTGTCAATCAAAATCTATTGGTTGTTACTCTACTTATATTATTTGCCGAGTTTATTTCTTAGTTCGACCATTGTGCTAACCGATAAGCATTAGTGCATTTTATTCTTATTTTTTTTTAATTGCATTTTCTCAGCATTTTTAACATACATCGTAACCATTTCATACTGCGCAGTGGGGATAAAACCTCCACCCAAGATAAATTACTCATTTTTATAATTTATACATGAATATTATTTTTTTAAATGGATAGAAACTTTGAGAGGATAACTGTGAAAAGAAGGAATTGCAAGACAATATTAGAGTTCATTTTTAGACAAATTTGATCTGCATTTCGTAAGTTTTTAATTTTTTGTCAATATTGCATCAACCGATATTTATGGCCTATTTCCTTCATATTAACCAAAATATGTGGGTTTATATTTAAAAAATCACTCAAAAATAAGTAAGATAGCAAGTAAAATATATTTAAAATCCTAAAATTTAATAAATCATAAATTTATACCTATACTACACAAAATTTCGAAGATGGTTACTTTTTAAAAATTAAAATTTGAAAGATCGTGAGCATAAAAATTTATATGAATCTGAATCTGAGGGCTTTTAGTAATTATTGTTTTGGTTGGTAATAAAGGTTTTTGTTACTTCCTTCGAGACGGAATTTATCTACGTTGAATTCTCGGCATCTTTTTACAAGCCTTATAAAATAAATATAGAATGAACTGTATAAGATGCAATATTTCTGAGTGGATTCATAACAAACCAAGAATATAAAAATAAGTGAAAAAATTTTCCATAGAATCCGATATCAAAGTAAACTTTGAAGAAAAACCGTCCAATCACAAAATATCTATTATGCTTACGTATAGCATAAAATATTAGAGAGACCATAAATTGAGACTCTCTGAGCTAGTTGACTTTACAATTGGTTGATCGTGGAACGTCGAAAAAAAAATACATCTATTCATGCAATATTTACTCACCGAAGAAATTATTTTAGATAACTATTTAATACAAGCTTCCATTAAAATCCCTACTTTTTCATTCTTCTTCGATGGCGATCGAACCGTCTTTATCAGATTTTCGGTAATTAAACTACCTCTTGCTAAACTATAAATAAATACATAGCCATGTAGTCTGTTTACCTTCTGCCTTTCGTTTCCGCCCTCCCTCCACACCTACGCGCTAGTTCCGCACAAGAGAAAGACACGCTATGGTTTGTCTCTTCCAACCATTGACAGGCATTTATTGTTTCAAGAGAAAATTATTGCCGAGGAGTTATCAACCGCATGCACCACACAGAAGCTTTACTCAATGCCGCTATAGGACACAGTTCTGAGAAAAAGAATATCAGGTAGTATCCATAAAACGCGGGAGTGTAAAAACAAACTGGAGGAAATGGATGTGCGTCTCCTGCAGGCCACGTGGAGGAGAAAGGGGTGACTGGGGGGGTGAGACACGAGTGGATGGCGTGGGAGGTAATGGTCGTTAAAAGTTGCAGGAAAGAGGGAGTCATACCCGGCGTATTAATTTTCCAAGGACCTGTACATATAAACCAATGACGCATGAATCACTCTGATAATGTCAAGACATTACTCACAAAAAAATTGAGTAAACGAAAAGTATGCTAACTAAATAAATGCATGACGTTTGCAGATGATTGGAAGTACACCGGTTATACACGATGAGATACGAAACTCCGTCATCAAGAACGTGAAGGGTCAATGGAAACGCTGACAAGTTTTACATTAATTTCTATTTATTTCATTATTTTTATCGATTAATATTGCAAAATGACATTTTATATTACATATATATTGCATGAACGTCCTACAGAAGTACAAAACATAAATATTTTCATTTATGCTGATTCCCTTTATATTTCTTGATTGTCGATCTGAAGAGTAAGAAATTTTGCTTGGTAAAGAGGCTTATTAACATTTACCGCATTGTATCTGCAAATACTGATGGATCTCTTAAACCTATAAAACGGTCCCTCCCAAATTCAAAGCAAGAAACCTGATTAGGATGATGATATTAGGATTACTATCAGTTTTACTTTCACGTCTTCGTCTCCTTTCTATTAGTGTGGGCCATTTTTCTTCTTTCTAAGGCATACAATGTATTTATTTCTCCAATAAAAGTATGCAGGGACTGAATGTATTCTAGCCACGCAAGTGATATAAATTCTCTTGCATTCACAGATCGCGACTGATCGTCCACTTCACAAATTACACTGAAGTTAACTTAATTCTATTATGCAACTAGTAAATTTGCGTGACAAGAAAATAAAATATAAACACGGTAGCTAGCTTACGAGAAAATTACAAATTACCGCTTCTAAAGATGACTAATGAACATCATCCTCGTACAAAAATGAATTTATTGACATATTTGTTCTTTGTGTACGTTATTTTTTTTATTAAATCGGAATTTCACAGCAATAACAAGGGTATACGTTAAGATGTGAAGATTTTATTTCTATATCTCTTTACACCCATTTTTCTGGAAGTAAAATATACTTAATACGATGCTATTTTATAGTCAAAAAACCAGAACTACCTGCTTTCTTTTATTGAAATTTAACTTATATATATTTTCACACGGGAATTTAATGAAAATGTCAGGGTTGACATTAATACACTCACTTAGGCCAAGAAACATAAAATGATAATCTAAAGTAAATTTCTGCTTAAAAATCTAAATAATTTCTTTTTATCAAATGTTTTTTGTTGATTTGACAGTTTTTTTGATATCTTTATCTCTTTTTGAAAAATTTATTAAAACAGAAATGAAAACAAGGTATTATTATAAATGTACAAGATTCTAGTTTCACAAAGAATCTCTTGCTACACAATCCTTGTATTGTATCTGTACATGGTCATAGAACACCATTTCTTCTTGTATTCCTCATTTTTTTCTGACATTATTTGACAATAATTTGATTAAAAAACTTAAAAACCCTTACTTAATTAGTATAAATATTATAGTATATTACTTAAAAACCTTTGTTATTAATAGAATGATAATCTTGGTAGTTGGTTAACAATGGATAGCAACAAGAAATGAGTGAGTGATACCATTATTCATAAATCCTCAAGTTTGAGAATCTCTGATTTTTAGTATTTTTTGGCAGTGTAACAAGGTAGTACAAGAACCAGAATTAACAAGCATTCAATTATCCAAAAGAACTTTAATTATAGGTACTTCCCTATTATTCTGGAATAATATTAATGAGTAAGTAAACAAACATTTAACTCCTTAAAAAATCAACTAGTTCATGTAAATGTCAAAACCTCCTTTTAATTAAAAAATTAAAATATTTTTCACTTGAAACAGAATGGAAAATCGATTCTTTACTTTTATTTTTCCCATTAAAAATAAAACTTTCTGACAAAACAACATACACTTTATAATCAACAAATATCATGACAAACAGGAGTGCACATAAAAATATAAAATGACAAAATATTTAAATGCATTTTTAAAATAAACAAAAGATTACTAACAGTACAACAACAAGAGTTTTTGGAAGCAAACATTTTTGGAATGGCTGTTGCTAAGTCTGCTTCACCTTAGATGAAATATTAAAACAGCACACTTTAGTAAAAAGTTGCATATTGGTGTAAAAGATAATATATCCACTTATGCTGAAGGATTTTTCTTCATCAGCTCAATATCAGCATCTAGCATATCTTTTACAAGTCCCTAGAAAATTGAGAATGATAAATACTGTTAAGAGAATTAGAAACTTAAATTTTATCAAAATAAGTCTTCTAAAAATTGCTTACCTTGAAGGTTACTTTTGGTTGCCACCCAAACTTTTCTTTGGCTTTAGTAGGATCCCCTTGAAGCAGATCCTAAGCACAAATGATAGGTACTAATTATATAGAATTTGTATTTATAAATAATAATATTGAAGATTACAATAAAACAATCATTATTTTACAATCTAAAGGAATTAATACACAATTGAAACAATGTTTACCTAATTATAATGAAAAACAAAGTAGTTGCCTGTTCCGGTGGCTAAAACAGGACTGAATCATTTTCAATTTATTAATATATATACAAAATATTTATTATATATCACTATGATAAAGTTTCATAATTTTCTTGACAGTTTCCAGGCTATTTCATATCTAAGTTAATCTCAATTATAATCTCTAAATGAATAAATAGCAAAAGACTATTTATATAAATTCTACTTAAGGTATGGAATATACTGCATTACTAAATAGCACAAACATTTTCTTCACTCAGCAAAAACATATTTAAAAAAAGAATAGTCAAATATCTCAACATGTGCAAATCCAAAATTCATACTTCATGTATTGTTTAGCTTATAACTAAGGAGTATTTTTGAAAGCAACATTTTAAAATAAAATTATAACATTGGTAGTCAAATTTTATAATAGCATTTAGCTCTATCAGCAATTCTGTGTTCTCACTCATCAACAGTGATTTGTTAATTACAGTTAAAGAAAAGAACCTTCATGATTCCTTGAGATTCAGTTTCTAGGAACTAAGTTCCAAATGTAAGTTCTATATACAATAAATCATAGAATTATCTATGTAAAAGCATTTAAAATAATTTATATGATCAATTATGATAAAAGGAATAATATAGCCCTTGAAGTTGAACATTTTATCTTTTCCTACACCTCCAATACTTTATTTAAGTCTTATGACTTAATTTATTATTTATTTAAATGCATTTAATTGGGGTATTAATGATTGTTCTAGTTAAATTATTATAATTATAAAAGCATGAAAAGATAGAGTAAAATATAAAATGACTTCAATAAAACATCAAAAACTCTTAATATCTCTTTATGATATGATTTTACTATAAATGACAGATAAATAGCTATGTTTCTTGAAATAATACTTACCACTTCAGTAGGCCTGAAATATCTTGGATTTATTTTAACTCGTACAATCCCAGTGTCCTTCTCACGACCTACTTCATTTACTCCTTTTCCCTCCCATATAATCTCACGTCCAATATACTGGAAAGCAGCCTCCACAAATTCCCTCACACTATGTGTTTCACCAGTGGCTATCACAAAATCATCAGGTTTTTCTTGCTGAAGCATTAGCCACATTGCCTATTAAAAAATAAATAAAAACATATGAAAAAATCTAAATTATGAGAAGTTTTGTAATTCTCTTTATATTACATAACTCTTTAATTATATAATACATGTAGAATACTAAATGCAAGGAATTTCCTTTTACCTCAACATAATCTACTGCATGACCCCAGTCTCTTTTAGAATCCAAGTTACCAAGCTCCACATATTCCATTTGTCCTAGATAAATTTTTGCCACTGATCGAGTTATCTTCCTTGTAACAAAATTTTCTCCTCTTCTTGGACTTTCATGATTAAATAATATACCATTACAAGCAAACATATTGTAAGCCTCTCTATAATTTACAACAATCCAATACCCATACAATTTGGCACAGGCTGCACAAAAAAGGAAGATTTTTAAATTATAGAATGTATAAGAAAAAAAACTACATCAAATTCAAATTTTTTGGCTTGAAGCTTTGCTAAATAAAAAGTTGAGGTATATTCAAATATTGTTTTGAAAAATAAAAAAGTAGCTTATAATACACATTCAAATAACCAACCATATGGAGATCTAGGATAGAAAGGTGTTGTTTCTTTCTGTGGAGTTTCATGAACTTTTCCATACAATTCAGAGGTTGAAGCTTGATAAAATTTAACATCTCTTTCCAAACCACAGGTTCTAATGGCATCTAATAAGCGTAGTGTACCAACAGCATCAACTTCTGCAGTATACTCACTTAAATCAAAGGATATCTGAAAAAGTTATTTTATCATTATTTATGATTGTTTATTTTCCGTGGAATTGTATATCCATTCAAATTGTCTATTTTATGAAATGAAATTAAAACTCTGACATTTTTCTTCTTTATAATAGACTAAGATTAAAATTCTCATCAATCCAATCAATAGTAATTATATAATTAAACATATAAACAAACTTTCAATATAATGAACATTGAGAATAAGTAAATAAACATAGTTTATGAAGAATTTGTGAAAAACATTTATAAAAAATGCTTATTATATATATTTATAAACGTTTAAAATATATATATTTAATCAGCTCATAAGTTATTTTACTTTATTCACATAAAAACCAGCAAAGAATGTATAAATTATTCAAATACTACTTTAATTATATCTATGAAGGTGGTTTATTAACCCTTTTACTGCCAGCCCATTTCGGGTGGGATGTGCGAATACTGCCAAGGCTATTTTCCGGAATATGCAAGATTTCAGATTCTAAATTATTTCAGCTACTTTGTATTATTGAATTCATCTAGATTTTTTCCCAATGCTAAAGATATGTTTATAGCTTAGAACCATAGATGTATTATGGGGATTTACTTATATTTTCATAAAGAAAAATCATAACAAAGTAATTATAATATATGTAAAAACCCAAAATCCTCCGTTTTTTTCACATCGTGATATATAAAATATTATATACATGGAATAAATAGTGTTAGTTTTTGATAGTATTTAGTTTTCTCACCCGTTGTACAGTTTTATAGTGATCAAACTATTTTTGCCAGAGATATAAAATATTTTATCTGACTCTACACTCACGGTCCCATCAGCTGGCGCACTTATGCTTATGGAGGCATTCACTAAGAAGTCCGATTTTGCATTTTCCACGCACAATTCTGGATCTTTTTCTTTGTTTTCTTCCTTTTTCCCTCTTACAGTACACAGAAAACAGACCTTTTCTTTTTTATTTGGCAATTTTATAAGTTTATTGAGATATGTATCTGATGATCCTGGTTGCATATCTAGGTTTTACTTATATAAAAAAAGGCGGGCCAAAAAAGAATATTTGCTTATCTAGCAGGAAATTGACACTCTAAAACAAATACTAAGAGCCACAAGAAAACAGTTCAGCACGACTTGCGACAAACACGAAAGATAATACAGTGCAGGAAGACGCTGGCCCGAAGTAACGAAAAAGTCCGGATAAATTTACGAGGAAAGATCACTGTAAAATATCAAAATGTATCGCAAGGTAAGGTGAAACCATATTAGTAAGATAAAGTAAGCAGCAGAATAAAGCACATGTGTATAAATGAGACCGCGGCCGTTGAATAGGTCACAATCACGAAATAAAAAATGTCAAATAAAGTCGGGCCGATATATCGGCCCGCTGGCGGTAAAAGGGTTAAAGGTATATGCATGAATCAATTCACCTTTTTCTTTAATTTAGCAATGAAATGAAAAAACTATAAATGTATGGGATGACAAGACTTAAGTATATTTATGCATATTAAAAAAAGTTTTTTCAGGTTTTAATATTATAAAAATATTGAGTAATCCTAAGAAATTAAACATTGGTCTAAAATATAACACATATTAATAACTATTCAAAAGATAATTTAAATTATTGTTAAATTCATCTAATAGATATTTATTATTTATTCTATCAAAATTAGTATTGAATACAAATATTTTATTTACATTCAACCTCATTTCACTAAATAATACCTCTCCTACTTAACGGTAATGACCCTTAAAGAATAAGACATAGATCCAAGTCAAAAAATTTTTGAAGTTGCCATAGGTCAATTTTAAAAAATCAATATTATAATAAAAATATTTCATCATACCTAATATAGTATTATAAAATATTAAGTTATATGTTGAATCAGATAAAATAAAAAAAATAAAAGTTAAATATTCAAGAGCTGAGGTAAAAATTTTTGAAACAAGTACTAAAAATGAATATTAATTATCCTAAAGATAATACTCCTAAAGATAAATTATCTACATCCTGTAACATGAAAGGTCCAGATTAATGTCAAAAACCTGATTTTCAGGTTATATTGAACATTTGTATAAAAAGGACTATCTTAAATGTAATAATTGAAAGAAGAATTAACAACTAGGTTCAGTAGAATTATTTTCCCAACCTTATCATTCTGATGGCCTCATACAAGTAATTAAAATGCATACAAGGTAAATTTAAGTAATACATTCAGTAATATGGTATGTTTATACTTTGTATTGAACTATCTCACCTTAAACATGTATGTCTTAAATAACAAATTATTTTTTGAAATCGCAATTGAGTTGCATACAGTCATTTTATCATGCATATGTTTTGCAAATTTAAAGCTTATTCTATGTAATTTAAGAATTTTTTTCTCTCTCTTTCAAGAAAAAAAAGTTAACTTTTATATAGTAAACTCTTAATGAAAAAGAATCTCCTTGAGAACCAACTCTATCATCAAAACTGTGAGGACATAATTAACTTTGTCTACAAACATAGGCAATTTAATTTGAATGACTGTCTTTAGATTACACATTATCGATCTCCATAAATTTTTACATAACTTTTGCTTGAATTGTCTTTGGGTGCAAGATTAGTTTCACTTCTATTATTATCGATGATAGAAAAGTCACTTTATTTTTACTTACACCCCAAAAAACACTTATTGATAAATAAATTCAAATTCAAAATGAAATCTTAATTCATTGCATCCCATTCATCTACTTTGAAAAGGATAAAATATTTCTAAAGCATACTTTAAATTCCATCAAATGACACCTATCCATTTCAAACATTCTCTTAAAAAGTGTAACTCTTTTCTTTGAAACCATACTTTTAGAAACTACAGAATTAAATAATTAATTTAGAACAGCAAAATTACTGGAATTATCAAAATTGAATATAGAAAAAAAATTAATGAACATCCTTTTGACAATGTAAATTAAAATGGATAGAAAAAATTAAAAATACTTCTGTCATCATAATAACCTATATTACCAAACAAATAATAAAATTATTTAATATCTCATGATTACAGCATACTTATAAAACTAAAACTTATAAAACATGAGTAATACAATGAATAGATATGCTAATCTTTGTTAAGTTTACATAACTGAGTGTACCTTAACATGACTTTGTGCAGCCAAATTATACACCTCTGTTGGCTTAATAAGAGCTATAATCTTGACTAAACTACTGCTGTCAGTCATATCTCCATAATGTAATTGCATTTTGCCCTCTCGATGAGATTTAGGATCATCATAAAGATGTTCTATACGCCCAGTATTAAAGGTGCTTGCCCTTCGAATTATACCATGAACTTCATAACCTTTAGACAGTAATAGTTCTGCCAAATAAGATCCATCCTGAAAAAATCCAAGACAGGATTGTAATTTGAAATATTTAGAAGAAAGAAAGAAATATAGAAATAGAAGAAAGTTATACAGAAATTACCTGCAAATGCATTGAAATTAATTGGACAAAAAATGACTTCACTATTTAAAACTGATGGCATGAACTTAAAAAATTGCCAATATGAATATATATAACTTATAAGTTCGGATATAGAATATTAATTTATGAAATTAAAGGCAAAGATAATTATCTTTGCCTTTAAAAGAAGTCATAGTATGTATTACTGCTGTATATAGTTTTCCTGTTCTTTATTAAGTTTTCGTAGGAGGATAAGCCAACTAAGCAATAATAGGTCATTGAACAGAGAATGATGAAATCAAGAATGAAATGTCCATGATAAAAATAATACTTAGAGAGTTTTGTACCTGCCCGGTGATTCCAGTAATCAATGCTATTTTTCGTGCGCTACGATCTGTTGCTGTACCTCCTTCAGCCATTTCGCCAGTAGTATCTTTTCCTTGAGCACTTCAGGACAGAACTTCTCAACAACAAACCTGTCGCAGAGCAAAAGCGTTCTTCTGTACGCCACGTCGTATATAGTCTTCTCACTGGAAGGGGAGATAAGAAACAAGAAGCAATTAACTACTAACAATCAGTCCGTATTCAACAAGCTTCACCTTGAAACATGCACTATCTACCTCTATATATTCCACAAAAATTCATTCCTTGCGATGAAAACGGGGTGCGATACAATTTAGACAATTACAAGAGAAAATGAACATAAATTTTAAAATTTAATTTCAACTTATTGTCAGACTGCAGACTCATTATCCACGTCATGTCTGACGATCACAACTCAGGTATTGACAGTTTTGCTTTTCTCTCTCGCTTCTTTGCAAAATAAATCACCTGGAGAAACTTGAATCTATCATAAGAAAAATTGACAGCTGAGTGTTTTCTGGATTCCCTTTAAGACCGGCAACAACTTGAGAACGTATTATAGAATTCCTTTGTTTTCAAATGTTTTGTTGTGAGAATATGAAATTCACTAAATTAGAATTTTTTTTTCCTTTAAAACCTTTATAATTATTCTAGGAAAGTTACGTGTTGTTTAGTTCATTTTCATACGTACAAAGGTACAATCTGCTAATTTTTATAATTGTTGGATTCATATAAGTTGTGATGATCACGAGATATTTGTTGTTTCGGTGTGGTTTTTAAGACATCATCGAAATAAAACGGTGAGTTTGATTAATCCATTTCTCGCCCTTATGTGCAAATCAAGTACCTTTTCCGCTTTATTTACTGTCCATCCTTCGCTGTAGATTTCCGTTGCCCTTGAGAATGAGAAGGCGGTTTACAGAGTTTATTTGAAATTTTATGCGAATGTTATGCAACTGTCGCGGTTAGTATTTGATATTGTACACAGTATAAAGATTTATTCTTTACCCTTTGAGATGTTGGATATGTAAGAGGTTATAGGTATATCAATGCGCATTTGAGTGGAGCAGTTCAGGTTAAAACTAGTATCAATTATATATTCGCCAGCTCGAGTTATGAATACGGGAGACTGTCAATGATGAACAATATATCACGGAGTAACATCTGGTTGTTATCTGAAGCTATTTTCTGTGTATTGTTATGATCATCCGACAAGTTCTTTCTATTCCATTATCTCCTATAATAGAAGAAATGCATAGATTTCATCACTTTTTGTTTATTATCTAAACCTATCAAAACCATAATTTATTCTTTAAGATGAATATTTTAAGGTATAGAAAAAGATCTACAGAAGGTATTTCAATGCAGTTAGCATGGCAGGGTTGCTGCTTATCCCCAATAATGTTCCATAGATACATAGAACAACTATTAAGCTAATTGATAGAAGGGATAGAGACCAAGGTTGGAGGAAACACCATACGATCAATAAATATGTTTATGTTAAGATAAACAGTTAATATTATAAAATTCTGAGAACTCAAGAGGTTGATCAACAGAATTAGTATAAATTGAAGAGAAAACAGTATAGCAATAAACACGGGGAAGTACATATACCTTGGAAGTATAATTACAAAAGATGGGAATCACACAATGGAAGTTAGGTATAGGATAACCAAGACCAAAGAGGCCTTCAATAGAAAGAGGATTTTATAAACAAGTAAGATGAATAAAATCCTTGGGAGCAAAGTGATGAAAGTTTGTAGTGGAGGAAAGAAATATCCAATATCTGAGAAACTCAAGTTGTGGAAAAAAGCAGAGAAATCAGTACTGAAGAAGTATGACAAACAATAGGGGAAAATAGGGAACTAATAGAAAACATACAAAAGAGGATAGCTAACTGGATAGGGTGCAGCATTAGAAGAACATATCAGGAATGATTGAAATGAAGTTAAAAGAGAAAGAGGTTGGAAAAGGTATCAACTAATGAACAACCTTACGGTAAGTAAAAAAAAAGAGTTATCAGGAACTCAAGGCAATAGAAGGTTGGCTTGGGTGGAGTATATTGGTGGGGCTTGGTTTAACATCAAATCACAAACCTGTTAAAAGACAAAACGAGTGGTAATAATGATTCTATAATTTACCATCAAGCAATAGAATAGGCCAAAGAAGTTTGTCAATGTATTAAGGTCTACCTTCTGAGAAAATTCTTTTTCAGAGATTTTTAATTTTCAAAATTTTTATAAAGGCAATTATATAATATCCGTCTTTCTAAATAGGATCACTTATAACATTCTTCTGGTTTGAATTCAAGGAATGTCTGCGTGGAAAGGAGGATTAGGTTGACTGATTCAATATCAAATTACTATTATTACAAGTTAATCATTATATGAAAGAGATTAAATAATATATCGAAATCCAATTATGGTGAAATAATTAACAACAGTGTATGTTAAGTATAGACTACACTAATTACTGTTTCTCTTTACAAAATTAACATTTATGCCTTGATTGTAAAATTTTGTAACTACTCTTTTCATAAATTTATTTAATATAGACCGTACAAATATCTTGTTTGTGGAAAATTACAATGTGATACTTAAAAATTGATACACAAACATTTACACCCTGATAGGATTGCATCCCCCTCAGCTGGGAGTTGAACCTTGCCATTAGAAAGTCAGCATGCTAATCACTCTGCCAAATTGCTTAGCCTAACCTAACTGGTTCATTATCATCATAATTATCCATTCAACTGTGTTATCCGTAAATTATGAATCAAGTTGTTTGTCAGAATATATAACATAAATTTCATTATCAGTCAATTGCTTATTAAATACATTAATATTCAAGTAAATCATGCTATGATTAGCATCGCTAAATTTAAGGCCTCTAACTTTGCTAGCCTTTAAATCATCACAACTCAAACAACCACTATTTATTTTCCATAATGGCTCATGCAATGTTACATATATACCTATGTATTTCTGCAAATTTTAAGCTACCACCATTAACATAGTATATTTTTATGAGTAGCAGAAGAAAATGGATGCTAATATAAACAACCTGGTGAGGATAGTGTCTCATAGTGTATTCAAATGGAAATAGATTTTTGGTGTTTAAATAATTTTCATAATTCAAGTTCCCTATGAGAGCATGTAAATTGGGAATGGAAATTTAAGTCAAAACAATAATGATGAGTTAAAATTAATGTATTAACCTTGATTCATAATGGAGAAAATGAATTGAGAAAATTATTGACTTTAATGTTAGGAATATACAGAAATAAAAATGAGAATTAGACAAATCAGCTTAGAAAGTATTTAAATGAACTTAAAGGAAAGGACTTTCTAACTTCCACATTTTTTAAATTTTTGGACTAGTTTTGTTTAGGTTCTAGCATCATCAGGTATTATCAGAATATAATGATGGTTATATACAGCCAGGAATAAAGTGGCATATGAAAGAACATATATATAACAACTATATGGAGCATCATCCAGAAAAGAACCAGATAAATTTGACACCCGAGACATATTCGATTTGCTTGGAACATACTTGAAAACAAAATAGAAAGACAAGCACTAAGAAAAAGATAAAAAAATGAATATTTTACCAAATGAAAGAGGGATGTAGGAAATAAGAGATATGATGATTTAGTAAGTGAGCATTAGATAGGGAGGGACAGAGGTCTACAGTGAACCTATACTTTGATTGAATAGCCAATGATAGTGAGCATTTTGTTCTAACTATAGATATATGAACTGTTACGAAATAACTTAAAGAAACAGGGAGATACATCAAAAGAATAGCATAATATAATACATAATACACGTAATAAAGTACATAATACACGTATCTATGAGTAAAGGAAGTTAGAATCATCTATGTATCATATTAAGATGAATATGAATTTTCAAAATTTGAAAATATGTCCCCTTCTGGCACCGAACCCATGCCCATTTTTGGATAGAAACATTTAGTCCCTATCGCCACATGAAATTTGATTGCTCTAAGTTCCTGGGAAGTATTTTTTAAAAGTTGTTAAAAATTTACCCCATGCATTCTTATGGGGGAAATCTAACTTTGGGGCCTCCTAGAATCAAACCCATGATAGGTAGCGTAAGTTTCAGATTTTTTCCTGAAAGGGTTCAGATGGCCATTATGCAAAAAAAAGGTGAGCCTATGACCCCAGCAGTTTGAGACTGACATTCGTATCCTCCTAAATACATTTATATATCCTCCCAAAGCAGCTATATATAGTAGATATAGCAAATCACATGTCTATGTATCTTTGGAACAAAGTCAGTATTTGTTATTAAAAAAAAATAATAGTCTCCTATTTAATTTAATGATCAATGTTATATAAATTACAACAGATAAGGATAACATGATTTATTCAACAAATAAAAGTAAAATACAAGAAGAGTATTTTCCTTCAACAAAGCACACAGCCACATTCTTGGAAACAGTAGCATGATACCGAAAAATTATATGCATTCACCAAAAATATCCCATAATAATATGGGTATAATGAAAAGGTATCTCTCAAACCTTTTGACACTCAACATGCCAGCAATATTTTCATGATCAAAAAATTCATATGGAAATGAGTAAATGGTACAAATTTTACTGAAATTAATAAAAATTAATCAAGATATTTCATTTCAACAAAAAGTATCAGTTTAGCTACTGTTTCCATGTTCATAGGACATTAAATGTAGATTTTGGGGAGACCAATCCTCCAAAATCAGTCGCCAACAATGATTTCCCCATCTAATTCGCCAGTATCCTCTGTTATACTCTCAACTAGATGAACAACATTTCTATTTCTTCTAGATCCACTTAGTATTCGAGTAACTTCGAGCTGAGAACTTCTTTCATTATGCTGATTAATGACCTCTGCTAATTCCTCTGCTCCCATTGCACCAGGAACTGATCCATCATCTTCTTCAGATGCATCTGTAACAATTGCTAATGTTGGTTGTTCACCACCTACTACCCCTAAACTTATTTCTGTTGTAGTTTCTTCACTCCCATTTCCTGTTTCTTCATTTCCTTCAGCTGACAGTATTTGTGCATGCTCTTGCAAAACCTGTTGAATTTACACATTATTTTAAGAGTTTTAAACTTTATTTGGCAATATCTTAACTAACAAAAACATAACAGAATTTACATGATAGAAAATTTTTGCAAAATAAAAATAAAATATGAAATTTCATAGAAAGTCCCAACCAGCTTATTTATTGAAAATCATAAAATATTGTGAAATAATCTGAAATTTTTGAGATTGAAAGGAATGATATGTAAGTAAATTGTGATAGTTAAGATATGAATAATTTACAAACAAAAATAAAGAATTGAGACAATCAATTACAAAATATGGATTTAAATAGACTTCTAAAAAACATTTAGAATCAACTAATTGACCAACCATAGTAACATACAGGTACTGAAACATAATTATGTACAAAAATTATGAGTGCTCTATTTTTCCTATTCCAAATTCATAATTCTGCTGTTCCTACAATATTTATGTTCATATAAATATATCATACAAATATAATCATTATTACTTTGTATGAATATTGAAATTATATAATCATTGATAAAAACTACATTACATTAAATATTTAAAAATATTACGCACAGGTAGTATTTGATCTCCAGTGAATACTTGAATGTGATGTCCTTCTTGTATTCTAACAATCTGCTCTGGTGTTGCATGGAGAACTTTGATATCACCTTGGGCAGTATGAATTACCTGGAATGACTGAAAAGAGGTAAAATGATTAAACATAAATGATTGACCAAAAGGCTGTAAAGTAACCTTAATATCAAACATAGAACAATACCTGAGAATCAAGCTCCTCCACGACTGAATCATTCACTAAAGACCCTGGAGACATAATCAATTCACCTCCATCTTCAGATATTACCTTATGAATCTGGTTTTCATGTGAAGAGGTATTCTACTTATGAAAACATTTACAAATTAATAACTTGCTTTCTTAATAGACATTATGCATGTTTATAAAGTATTTTATATGGTAACGTCCACTGAGAAACTTATTCTATTTCTATTCTAGTCAAAATGTCAACACTTTGATACGGAAATTACAAAACATAAAAGCTAAAAGATTAAATAAAATGCCATAATTTGAAAGTGATAAATATTTATTAAATTATTATGTGATGTATTATTATAACTAATTTAGTGCTTGGGCAAGAAGAGTATCTTTAAGTTCATAGAAATATTGCACATTTCTCATAGCTGGTGAAGTTTTTAATAATGGAGCAACTGTTGAGGGCTACTTTGAGGTCCATATTTTAAAGTTTTTTCCAAAATCAGAATATTCAAGATAAAATAAGATAGATCTTCTTTATCTATTGTGAAGATTACAATGTTATAATACACGAATAGAACTACTTTTTTAACCTTTAAAAGACGGGACTCAATCTCAGAAGTATCTCGAAACTCTGCATCCCTTTAGTTAAAGCTAAATAACTAGAAAACTATGTAAGATAGCGTAATAAAACAAAAAGTATATGCATGAAAACACCACTGTGCCACTGACTGCTTTTTTATTTGAAATAAAAATATTTTTTATGGAATATGCACAGTAAGAATCCGAGTAGAGAACTAAGGAATGGAAAGCATTGAGAGATTTTCATTTTTGCCTTATTTTTTTGAGATATGGAAAAGGATGGATTACTTGCTTGTACAGAAGATTAAAGAGATACCAAAGAGTGTTTACAACAACCAAAAATAAGTAGGATGAAGTGTAAGAGAATATCTAAACTGTGCGTAGGTAGCGCCGTGATGAGAAGAGCCTAGTTTCGAAAGCGATTACGGATGTAAACCTTGTATCAAGTAAGACGATTTGCTATGAGCTTAAAGCGAGGACCACTCCAAGAGCCTAAGAAAAAAAATCAGCCAAATCCGAGCTAAGAAAGTGATAATAAGCAGACGTGAAACGAAGCGTGTTCTAGTGGTCCCAAAAGGGACCGTTCGTACGTTAAAGGTTAAATGGCAAAATATTTTTCTCATTCATTTCAATATGATAATGAACAGATGAAGAACATTTATGAGAAATAGTCACTTTTCATTAAACATTTTTTTAAATGGAAAGTATTAATTTCAAAATAAGGAATACAACATAAAGAAAATAAAAAATGAATTTGGAGATACTATTCTATAAATTGATGCTTTGATATGGATGGGAAGATTAGATTAGAGAATATTAAGAAATACCTTGTTCATTGAAAATGAACAATAATATTTCAATACAGAGAAGTATAAGATGTAAATCATCATATATTAATAATATGTTAATTATCCTAATCAATGACACTGCATGACTATTTTACAGAAGGCGATAGAATCTTAAATAAATTTAAAACTTAAAATTCACCTTTTCCATTCTTTTACTATATACTCTAATGAAATAACATAAAAACTTTCTTTTAGCAAATTAACATTAAAAGATAATAGTGAGAGTGAATCAAAGTTAACATTTATTTAACTGTACCAGTGGACATTACCTGCAAACTGAACTTGCCTTGAATCCTCCAAGGGGCAGGCCCTTCAACTTTTTTCTCCATGCTGTCCTGCACTTGGAGTCCATGTTCTGTTTAATTCTGTACCAATCCCTATCATTTATATGAAATTTATAAAGCAAATGACACTGTATACCATATATCTGGAAGCAAGAGAATAAATATAATTAGAGGTTGGAATAAATTGTGATTTATTATAAAAGTCTCACCATTAATGGATCCAATTGTTTCTTTCCGTGTTTCCCTTTCCCAGTCAAATTTGAAACAGCCAAAACTTCTCTTGGGAATAGGTAATCAAGCAATGTTAGAGCCATCTTTTCAGGTGTGTGACAGAAGGTGTTTATATGTAATAAATCTCTGAAAGTGATAATAGTCAACTATTAGATAAAAGGTTATAGAATTATTGGTTTATTGAAATGATTAAGGGGTAAAATTTATGAACGAAAAAACATAACTTTCTGAAAATATATATGAATACTTTATTCAATAACTAATTTTGCAATAAGAAATGAGTAATGTTCTCAATATAGTAATACCTATTACAACAAAGTATTTATAATAATTAGTACATTGAAAGAACATAATAGACATATAATTTTACTATTGATAAAACTTAAAAGACAAATATAATGGCAATTCATTTACACGTACTGTTTATTTCCTCAGCATATTAAAACTCAAAATAAAATCTGAATCACCCAACATCAGTTGTGGAAAGACAAGGCAGGCTTGAACTGTGATACGAAGTTGGATGAGGGTTAAAGTGGCAATGGGTTTTAAAATACATTCATGATAGAAATGGTAAGAGATTATTAAGGGTTTTTTATTAATTTTTAAGTTTTATAACACTAGAGAAAAGGATAAATATACTGTGATACTTACGTAGGATTGATTGGACTCCTTACTCTACACTCCGGGTTTGATTCATCTCCTAACCATGATCCATCAGGATAGTCTGCCTCCGAATTTAAAGTAATAACTTGCATAGAAGAGTCCAGAGTCACAGAAGCGCTAACTTGAGGCGGCTTACTATTCCTAACGATAACTACAGGTGATCCAATTCTGATCAAGAAGGGAGGCAGTTTTGATTTTTAATTATTAATTCGCTCATATAAAATGTTTGCTCGATTAAAAACCTGTGCTTGAATAGGATAAGACTCACCCTCCTCCGTTTCCATGGAGATCTTTCAGATTTCCTCCTTGACTTAGAGCCTCCGACTTGATTATAAAGGATTCAGATTTGATGTAATCTTCAATAACTTGTATTCTTCTAATTAAATCATCACAGCAGCTATGTCTATGATTGTCGCACTTTACATTAGTCTTCACTAAACTTTCTATGACATCTATCCTTTGAAGAACTGTGTTACAACAGGATGTGATCTGAGACATCCTATTTACTAAATTGGATATTTGCTGGCTGAAGGTATGCTTAAGATCATTTATTTGCTCACTACCTTCTCCGAAAACACTACTGAATGAGTTATTTCCTTTGAAGCGTTTAAATTCCCTTTCTTCCATAATGGTAATTTGAAGTGATACGACTGAAATTTGACAATGCTTTCTTTAAAACAACAAGTGGATTTTTAATCAAAAATAGCGAACTAAGGATAAACATAGAAATTAAAACTAGCCATGACAGACAGCAATATTCAAGGGACAAAAGATTTTTATATGAATTTTATTTAAACGCTTGGAAAAAATTCTGCAATTGCTAATTGTAATAGAAATTATTACATCACATTTTCAATAAATGAACAGTAAACATCAAAGTACTGTCAACTAACTTTAAATTCCCACTCTTGCTTCTGCTAGTCACGTAGTTTCACGCGTTTAGCGATGTAATGGCGACTACTATGAGCGTAACATATGGTCCAATGGCAGCAACTTTGAGCTACTATGGCTCTTATTAGCCAATAAGAGTTGGCGTCTTCCATACTGAAGAACTCAGACTAGTGAATGAAAATGGCTACTTCAATAAAAGGTAGCGGATGGCCCCGAAGAGCAAATCAATCAGCGGGATATGACGCTAAATTCATAAGTAATCAATCCATCACTTTGAACAGGACGATCAATTTGTAAGTGGATAATTTTATTCCGATGTTGTCATTCGAAAAATCACTCATGTCATCCTCACAGTCGTTGCATTTCATGTTGATCTAAACAAAGATGGCGCAGGTTACCGCATTGTGAGTGTTTGGCTCTTGACATTTGATGGGGAATTTTAAGTTAAAATGTGTTCAATTTTGATGAAACTTGCTGAAAAGTTTTAACTAACCAACCTTATTAATTTACAGGTATCCTTTGACAAATTACACTTTCGGAACTAAGGAACCACTATTCGAAAAAGATCCCTCGGTTCCGGCAAGATTTCAAAGGATGAGAGAAGAGTTCGAAAAAATTGGAATGAGGCGTAGTGTTGAGGGAGTACTTCTCGTTCATGAACACGGTTTACCACACGTTCTCCTTCTACAACTTGGAACTACATTTTTTAAGTTGTAAGTTTCAATTTCAGTAAGTTTAACGACACTCGAAAATCGGATAGGTAACTTGCTTTTTTAAATTTCAGACCTGGTGGTGAGCTAAACCCAGGAGAAGATGAGGTGGACGGCCTCAAGAGATTGTTAACTGAGGTAATTATGGTATTAATTGCTTTCGTGGTTTGCATTTTCTGCCCTTTTGAAAATGCACAGTAGGTAAATTCAGTTCTTCTCCATGCTGTTCCGCTAATCTGTATTCTAAATTTCGATAAGTTTAAGTTATTTTGTAATATTTAAATATCGATCGAATGATTAGAAAGTCTTGCTTCAAAGATTAAGCTTGTTGCGAGCTAAGCTGAGGTCATATCTCGTTTAAGTATTTATTAAATTGAAAGATTTTGGATTACTTTACTAATATATAATTTGTTTTGGAAGTGAAAGTCTCCATGGCTCTATGTTCGTCATAACCGTTTAACGCACATTCAACCACGCAGGCCAACGTAGCGTGTGCCATCTTGGATTCAATCGGATGCGTTGTTTGAAGGAATTATGGCGCAAACCGGAGATTCTTTCTAGGCGTTTTAGAAAATGTTAGAGTTACTACCCGTTTCTTAAATAAACAGTTATTTACTGAGGTGTATCTCTTGCTTTGAAGTATATAATGGCAGTTTTTGTTCACGAGTTAATATTAATTCTTAATCGATTCAAATAGTGGGTTATGCCGTAGAGTTCGAATTCGAAGTAATAGTCTAACTAACACTACCTTAGTCTATATTTGAAAAAATATTATGAAACAATGTTTCGCCTCGCTTTAAGTTTTTAATCTTCTACGGAGGTGATAATTAGCACTCATGAAAGTAATATACTGTCAAAGTCAACTTGTTCATGTTGTCAATTAACTATTGCAATGGATCTAATCAGGGTGAAATGGATTAATTGAAACAGGTTGGCAGTTTAATACATAAAAATGGAGTCGGTAATTAACCTTTACTCGTATCTTTTGTCTATGTGTTCTAATATTGATCAGGATTTTGTAGATAAGGTGCATGGTCTTTGAAAGAAATTGGGAAATTTCGTAGTTTTTGAGACAACTGAACCACGCTTTTCAATTCGGTAGCTTCAGTCTTAATAAGAATTAGATTTTTTGAAAATATCATATTCGTTAATTTGTATTTATGAGTTCTGTGATAATGATGTAAATCATGATAGTCAGAATATAATATATTACTCTTTATGGTCGTTATACATAAATCAATATCAAATTTTGATGTACATAATAAACATCAATCTGCCAAAGTGCATAGTGTTTATCTAGTCTTGCTCTCAGTAATCAAATTCCTATTTCTGGGTTATTGGTAGGACTCTAAATTATCAATGGAATTACCACGTATTTTGGTTATTATTTTATCATTCCTTTCATGTTTTATAAAGATTGCAATTCATGTTCCTGTTAATCTAAATCACAACAGTGCTGTCTTGATATAACCTTTTTAGGAATAATCTTGAACAATATGAAGCTCACCATTCATAGAGTAAGTAAGTAAAATGCTTTTTCTCCTTAAGTGAGCCCTTGTCCAGTTTGGAAATATTCCAGGAAGTAGTCGCTTCTAGTTCTTCTAGTGAGATACTGTAAAATGAAAGTTTTATTCTAAAACAATATTTAGAGCTTAAAATTTGTATTAAGAAGTAAAAATATTTTGGGCATGCTTCAGATGCATGTAAATGCAGAGGATTTTAATTTAAGGGTAAAATTTAATTTCATAAGAGGTCATAAAAGTTGCCTTTTGTGGTGAGCCCAAAGGGATTGTTTCTTATTCTAAAGAATTTTATTTAATGTCCTACATTTACATTAGTGGATTATAGGGTGAGAAACTAATGGTTCATGAAAGAGGGAGACTGAAAATTATCCTGCATTTTATACAATATTATTTGAATCACTTAATCCGATTAAAATTTCTTCAATTAAAGCACTAAAAGTATGTGCTCTCTTTATTTTGTAATCCTGATGTTGAAAAGATATTTGTCGTTGGATGTTGCTCAGTAATTGTGCAGGTATTATATTTTTGCGATATAATCCAAGTGTACACTTTCTATTAGCTTCTTGACTTGTTCTTTTTACCTAACATTCTTGAAAGACCTGAGAGAGAAATTAGAAAATTGAAAAGGAAAATTTACTTTAAGTCAATCACACATGCAAATATAGCTTACAATTAGCAACACTTAATGTGCCATAAAGTTGGACTTTTTCCAGCTGAATGTGGTGCATGGATGTTAAATACCATTTTTGTCATTGCTTTTAAACAATGCTTCATTAATGATATTCTATTTCAATCTTCTTAATAATATTGAGGGAAGCAGAATGGTCTATATATAGTTATAATTTACTCAGCGTTAAAATATATTCCCTTGTGCAATAGGGGGTCAAGTAATTTGGATGTTGTTTGTTCTCATTCTAAGTTCAGTCTAATTGATTTTTAGATATTGTTGAATATATTGGCCTTTGGATGGAGAAATTTTACTTTCTTATAATGATATTTGAAAAATTATGCTCATATAAAAATGGGAAAACAAGAAAAGTATAAGATAAACATCTTGTGCTATCTATATCCTCTACTTAGGTAGAAATTTATTTTGATTAAATAGTATTTAATATGAAATTTTTAATCTTTTCATAATCTATTTTATATACTATTTACTATTTTATATACTTAATTCACTTCTCAGTTTGATTTTAACTTATTTTAATGTTTTACCTATGTAGGTGTCTTATAGACTGAAATAATAATTTTATTGCTCTCCTAATGCGATTTATTTTGTTTTGCTGAATATTTCTTATTCTTTTGAATAAGCAGTAGTTTATGGGAAATATTGCATCTAATGGATCTTCTCTGTTATCTTTGGAATCAATATGAATTCCTGCTAGTTGTTTCATTTAGGTAACTCCTTTAAGCTCAGGCAAGGATGTTTATATTCCTTGTTATTTAGTTAGTTGATACAAATATTTATCAATGTTCTACTAATAAGAAATTCTGTCATAACACACTCTTTCAAAAGGCCTTTTTAGTTTTCTCACCCTATAAATTTGAAAAATTGCCCATTTTAAATATATTTGATTTGTCACTAATTAGTAGGGAAATGTTTTTGGTTGTGGTTACATTTCTTTTAATCACTTCTGAATAATTTTCCACTTCAGTATCAACACTGTTTAATAATAATTTGTAATGTATTAACAATTAAAAGTAGTACATTCTATGAATCTCATATTGCACATCAAGACAACAATAAGCTGTTTTATTTTCATTAAAATTACTTTGTATTTGTCTTCAATTCTATGATTAGATGTTGTCCGTTGTTACTTTTCATAAATATAACGCATGGAGTGTATGTCTTGACTCCTCTATTTTTTTTGCAAGTATTGCTGAATTTTGTACAGAAAATAATAATATAGTACTTAGTTTGAAGTATTCTGTTAAGTAAATTGTGTGAGTAATTGAATTAAGTTCTTTTGTATTGGTAAGTATCTCTAATGCTGATAAGGTTAATTTTGTTAAATTTTGTGAAAATTTTATAAATCATGTTTTATTTTTTATGCATGGAACATTGTCAATTATTGTTCAAAATTTCTTTGTCCTATGGATATTTTTAATATTAGACTGCATATAGAAACTAATTTATAAAAAATAACAAACTATGAGTAAGGAGGCAATCAGTGCTTGCGTGGAATCCATTTAGATCTGATGCTTTGTTAAATATTCTTCTGTTGAACATTTTTCAATTGTATGATTGGTAGAAAAAATCCCACCAAATTTCAGGACACTACATTTTGCTTAGTTGTTCCATCACCGAACAATTACATGAAAAACATGATTCAAATACTGTAAGAATTCCCTGTTAATGATAAGCAGCAGAAGACATATAATCTAAGATTGGAAATGTGTTAAATTATGATAATGTAACTAATATGTATAATAAAAGAAATTCCTTTGTAACAATATTCATTCAAATGAATTGAAAATTGTCTATCCCTTCATTCTCAGAGGTTCTCTTGTAATTAAAAAATATCTCTTTGAAATTTATTCTTTCATGGATACCATGGACTGTATTACTACCTTCCTTATTTTGATGTTCTTAAACAAATTCATTGTCACTGGTGATTCAAATTGTCAGTATTCAATGCTGCAACTGAATTCAAAGGCCATTATTGAAATCTCTTCTTATTTTCAACACTATAAGTATATTATCAAATCACTAACCAGGGTTCATGAGTTTGAATGCAATGCTAAGAAGAAAATTTTTCTTTATATCTAAGATTCACATTGTTATTTGGCATAAATACATTTCTAGATAAAAGGACTATCAACAGAATTATTATTGTGATTAAACTATTTCTGCTCATTAACTTATCCTTCAATAATTGAAATAGATTGATCATATTGAAACTTTTTTCTCCCCAAGTGTTCCATATTAAATGTTTTTATATTACGAGAAGACATAAGTAGCTTCTTTCATTTCATAAAAAATGAGTACTGTACTGTATGGCATGCCTCAAATATGAGAATCTAAATATCTTCCAGCTTAATTATTGTTAGTATTGAGGTTAAAGAATTTTCATGCCAATATTTTAAGATCTTTAATAACTGCTGTTGTTAATAATTATCAATGGATCTAAGTGTTAATTTCCTCCATAAATTAATTCATTATTCACCTTTTTACTTATAAAATTAATGATTTATTACAAGTCAGATGTTATATTAAATAGCTATAATAATGTACATGTAAATATGTATGATGAAGTGATGAGGCATATATTTGATATTGTTCAATGAGTATACTTAAAGTGAATATCATTTTATAATTGCATCATAGAATCTTAAATGAATTTCAATGAACTTTCATGAATATGAGTTTATGGTTTTAAGGTTGAAATCAAAGGTTGCAAGTAATTACATAAGTAGAGCTTTCACCTATTCAGATGCAAGGGACGTTTCTAAGATCCTTGATAACTTAATATGCCATGCCTTGTGAGATATTAAATATATTTGTTGACTTTATGTCAAGCTTTTGAATTCAATTAAGTTTTTATAATGCTTCCATTGAAAATTATTTGAAGACTGAATTTACAGATATTTCAAGAATAGGTTAATCTTTATCTTATCATTATTTAAAGAATGAATGTCTGACAACCTAAAAATTAGAAGATTTCTTTAAATACGATAAAACATGTTATAAGGGTCCCTGAATAGTTTTCAGATATTTATTTTTTGTTTCAAAATTACTGTAATTTTTATGTCACCACAGACTTTTTTGTGAAGTTTAAAAATAAATATCTGACTGACATTTACATAAGTGAAACCTAAACAACTTGTAGTGTCTGTAATTTTCCTAGGAAAAATATCCCCATAGTTTGAAAGCTATTTATGAATAGTGGATAACAATTGTGTGACAATGAATTTATTTTGTCACAATATCTTTAAATGTAGAGTAAATGCATATAATTATTCTGTTTCATACATTTATCATTCTGGTTGATAAAGATATTCTTTTGAACTGAAAGGCAGGAGTTGCAACAAAGAAATTGTTCTCGTTGATCTTCATTCAACTGCAAATTATGATTCAATTGTTGATTCTATAATTTGCTTAAATCAATACCAAATTCTTTTTGCCTGAGAAATTAATGACACCTATACATCTAACCTGTTTCAAAATATGGTGTTTTGTTAATTTCTTTCTCCTGTCTTCTTCTGTAAATTTTAAAATGTAAGGTTTTCTTGTATCAACATACAAGATGGTGTAAAAGTGTAATTTTTGTTCTAGTATTCATCTTTGTAATATATCATGAAAATTTAATTATAGGTGTTGTGGGATTTTATGATCCCAAGTTTTAATTTAGAATTACTTGCTCCTTCTTGTTTACTTCTGTACCAATAAAGTATCTTCACTTGTTGTGCTGTATTTGATTTGTATATTTCCTTGGACTGGATTGCTAGTCAGCAACTTTGCTGAGGGTCATGGATGGCCATACTATTACTTAATTGCAGACTCTGGGAAGGCAAGATGGTGTTAAGCAAGAATGGGTCATAGAGGATACAATAGGCAATTGGTGGAGGCCCAACTTCGAGCCACCACAGTACCCCTATATCCCTCCTCACATCACTAAGCCAAAAGAGCATAAGAAGCTTTTCCTAGTGCAGTTGGCAGAAAAGGGTATGAAAATAAAAACAGTCTTGTTTTAATTTATGTAGTGTGTATGTATAATGAAATTTGTAACTATTTTCCTGTCAGTAGTATTTTGTGATTTTTACAAAAGATAACTAATCATTTGAAATTGTGTTGATTTGCAGAGGAGTCACATTGATAACTTTGCAGATTGACATGTTACTAAATGATGCAATCTATGAAATGCATGTCAATCACTGCTTTAAGTCATTGTAAAAGTTGATTGTCTATTAAAATATTTGGTACATTTAGAAAGTCAAGCATTAGCAAGGTGAACTGCTGGAGTAAATTGTTTATTATGTGAATACTATTATTTGATCTGTTGAACATTTGTATTTTTGGCCAAAAAAATTCAATTTTATAACAATTAAAAACCCAGTAAGACGAGATCCAATTCATTTGTTTGATAGAAGTGCAATGTAATTAATGTATTATCACTCTGTAAAATGTTTATTTTTAGTGAAACTGGTATTTGTAAAATTTTGAATCCGTTTCTTCCAGTTCACTCCTACCTGAGAACTCAACATCATCCATTATGAAGTTTTATTTATGGATTAAATCAGTCTGATTATATTACTATTTTTGCTTTTAATTTGAAATAGTTGAGCTAATTTAAATGCTGTTTGAGAGAAGCTTTCACCCAGAAAATGTGTAAACAATCATGTTTTTTGTTCATTGTTCATTCTCAATTTTTCATGTATGAATGAATGGGTGCCCTTAGAGTTGTTTGATGAACTACATTATAATGAAATGTTTTACTATTATTAGGTACTTGTCGCCTTTAATATGTCTCTCACAAGAAGACTATATTTAGCTTGTATTTATTAGTTCTGAATTTGACATTTTGTAACAGTAAAGATGTTGGTTTTATTTTCAATCAGAAGAATTAGTTTGCTCTATTTCTCATTCAAAGCTGTATTATAAATTTAATAAGTGACATGGTAAATAATTGTAATTTAGAAACAGTTATATGAATGTGAAATGTTGTTTCATACTTTGTTTCAATTAAAACTGTGTGTGAAGTTTACTCTCAAACAGTGCAAAATAATCAGGCTGGTTTGTAAAGTGTAAGAAGATTGTATTAATTTATATGAAGCAAAGTTGTGGCTAGGAATTCTACATAACGGGAACAGTTGGCTTCTGCGTACTAGGTGCTTTTGAATATATATATGGTAATATATATTTTCCTGTAATGTAACATCATCAGTGTATGCATTGAGCTGCTTCAAATACTACGATCAAATCTATTTTATTGCATTATATAGCCTAGCTAACGCAATGCATCATTTTATTTTACAGCCTTGTTTGCAGTCCCTAAGAATTACAAGCTAGTAGCAGCTCCATTGTTTGAACTTTATGACAATGCTCAAGGGTATGGACCAATCATCTCATCCCTTCCACAGGCTCTATGCAGGTATATTGTCTAGTTATATTTTTGTAAAACTTGTGTTTTTAACAGTTGTTTCTGTGTGAAAATGAATTCATGAAGGCTATTGCTTTTATATATTTGAGTGTCAGGTGTTGTACATTGTAAAATTAGTATCCTCATGGCTTGGTAACTATTCAAAATTACTGATAGTGTTGACTTGTGTATCACTATTTTTCATATATTTCGTTTTAATCTAGGTATACTTATGTAGGGAGAGGGAATATAATATATCTTGTTATATTAGTATTCATGCATGCTAAATATATTTCATGGGTATTTGAAAAAATTGAAAGACTTATGAAAGTTTATCAAAGATAATTTGATTTAAAAAATTGTAATTTAGCTTCTTAGATTTTAATAAACAATTATTTACTCCTTATGCTTATCATATGAAAGGTAGTAGCTTTGTGTGAATTTCACTAAACTATGCAATATTATATTAAGAATTTTAACATAACTTTCCTGTTTTCACTAGATTTTATTCGTTGTAAAATTTTTTATTAGTATCATTGGTTATTTAGGTAATATTGATATCTGTGGTTTTAGAATTCTTAATCATGATGATTGAATTGAGACTAGATACTTCATTTCTCTCATTATTTTTGGTATTATGGTCATGTGAAATTTGGCCATAGGAAATTTAATCAATATCAATTTATAGAAAGTAAGTGACATTACTGACATAGTAGAAATCTGGCTCATTTTTTTTATTAGGAAGTTGTGGGTTGTGGCTTTTCTATGTAAATTTTGGTAATATCTTTCAAAGTATGTGAATTGTCTTTACTCATTTTTAGCTTATCTTGTAAATTCTTTTGCGATGTATATGTCATCTTAAGCAATGCTTACTATGTTGGAAGTTAAATTCAAAAATGTTATTTTTTTAAACTGCTCCCTTTCAAAAAAGAAGCAATAGATGATTGATTTCTTTCTATGTAATGGATGTTTTTATTATAACACAATGAGTTGCTTTAAGTCTTAATTTTTCTAGCTTCAAAGAATTGTTTATCTTACATGCTCTAGATCATAATTAAAACTTAAGTATGAGATTATACGCTTCTTCCTTTTTATGCTTAACATATTTGGGATGCAAGAACATGGACTAGTAATGTACTTTCTTTTGTCTGGTAACATATCCAAATAAGTTAATGCAGTCATTTATAATTGAGAGTGCTTGTTAAACAAAGTCTAATAAATAGTACAATACTTATGTAAGTACATATAACCCTTTTATCCCCAGCATCCCCTGAACTTTTGGTCATCTGTGCCTATATATATAAATGGGAAAGACTTTTCAGTCTCAATTACTAAATTACATAGAAAAATTTTTATTACTTAAACTAAGTCTCAATTGACATTATTTAATGTTATGGAATCACATTTCTATAATAAAATTAATATTATTAATTGAATTATATGAATTTTTAGGTACATAAATACATTTTAAAATATTATTTCTGTCAACTGATGAAATTAGGAAATATTTTGTGGACAACCGAAACTGCAATAATATTTTCATATTCAGAAAAATAGGAACTTCATACATTGATGAAGAGTATAAAAAAATGTAAAGTTGAAAATAATACAAGTTCCATGGATAGTCTACCTATAAGGGGCAAGGCATGAAAGGGTTAACCTTAGTCACCAATTATCTCTCTGCCAGACCTTGTAGACACTAAGCCTTAAATCTTACTCAATAATTAGTAAGTAACATTCTTGTTTAGAGTTTTGTATGTTTGTGCCCATCATAAGTCATTTTCAATTTGACCTCATGTCTCTCTCAGTATCCTCCAATTTTCTTATATGAAGATATAGTTCTGTGTACTATCCATAGTACACGTTATCAATCAATTGATTGGTAATTTCAATGACATGATCAATTTTTTGAGAAATTTCTTTTAAGTAAAGTCAATAACACTTTCGCTTACATTTTTTTCTATTTGAAGTATTCCATTCAAGGTTGATGAATTTGACTGACAAAGATGCTTAGAGTGAGATCATGTTATCACTGAATTTTCAATTCTACATATAATATTACTTGTCTTTCATGTATTCTGCTCTGAATGTGCAATATATTTCTCTAATCATGTGTGCATATGGGATGAAGGTTAATTAATTAGCATATTCAATGCATTAACATAATTTATTAATTTTTTAATGGATAGTATTAACATTCTAATCTTTTGATAATACTGTTTTAGTTAATGCTTTTTGGAGTTATTGAGTTTTCAATCTTGTGAGAGTTTACACTAAATAGGTTTCAGTTTCTCTCTAAAGTTCATTTACAAAGTCTTATATTCATGTTAATTGCAAAACATGAAAGTTATTATTGTGTGTGTTTCAATGATAACAGAATTTCCTGTTGTATAACACTGCCACAATTGTATTTGTATTAGATGATCAACTAACATCTTTTGAATATGAAGTTCAGAATTAATCACTTCATCTTGGACATTATCAATTATACTTTAACAATATCAACTAATTCTCCCTAGTAGATAAATCTGTTCAGAGGACAAACAAGAAGAAAAAAACCTGAATTTTATTGCCTACATTGTTTTTGCGTGTGCTACTATTATTTTGTTACTAATCAGTAAAATACATTCTGATTTTTTGTTCTTCCACTCATAAAGCCATGTGTCCATTTTCCCTTTATTTCTTTTTCCTACTTCTCTTGAAATGCCCAATTTTAGCATTAATCAAGCCAATACATTAAAAATAAATACTATTAATTATTGGATTAGTTTCATTAAATGAAATGAAGTACCTCTTTTTTATTTTTGTCTTTATCTCCTCATTTGGGAAAATGGACACATAAGTGTTATATTAATATTGTCTTGGGCTTTTTAATTTTTTTTTTCATTTTTCCCCATGCATTTCATAATCTTTTAATAGAATGATTGTATCATCCTTATTTTGAGTTTCATTCAATCATTTAAATCTTGTTTAATTCTTTTAATGTATCAAAGTGATTCCTTTAAAAGGAAGTGTACTGAAATTATATTGTATAAGATGTATACCATTTTCTTAACCTTAAATATTTATGTATTATAATCTTGTGATTCACTCATTGTTGAATATATTTAAAACTTGTATGATTTTCTAATATTATTTGAAACTTACACAATTCTCTAATCTCCAGATTTATAGTTTATGTTCAAGTTTTAATGGCAAAGGAAATACTTAAATGCTCTATATATAAGCTCTTTGTTCAACTCAAGTTTCAAACATGTAAGATTTTATGGTAAATATTTTGATTGCATGTATAATGAAGACTAAATGATAAAAAGTCTTGCTTAATTTAACTAATAAGTAGTCTTCTAATGAACTCTTATTCTAAGGAGGAGTGCAGCTTAACTAAATAGATACTTAAACGTAAAATTTAAATTTATTTCAGGCTTACCTTCCAGAAATATGGTATATTTCCTGACAAAAAGTGCATTTCAAAGGAGGTATGGGCAAAGCCAATTAAGTATACTTGTTAATGCATTTCTTTAGAAATAATTTCTTCAAGACAGTGTACAAACGTGACTTCATGGTTAAACCACAAAATGCATCTATCAATTTGATATTTAGCTTCTTTTGATCACCATTCTTCCAATTTGGTTAACCTTTCCTTTATCCAGCTATTATTTGGCTGTATGTAATTAGTCCCAATAACTTGACCCTTGAACCATTTATATTCAATTGAATTTTTTTGAATTAGCAAAGAGAAAAATAATGATATGGCAAGAGCATGCTAAAATGCTCCTTACCTGTGTTTTGGTTTTGGGAACGTAATCACTATATCACTATAGACTCAAGTGTTTGTTGTAGCCTTATTACTTGAGATTTACCCAAAATCTCTTTAATGTTGCTAGTGTTAGGAAAATTATTTCTCTTCTTTGGAGCATCATCCTACTTTGGTGGATATGCTATTGTATTCTGTTTAAATCTTCCGATTCCTTTAGCTAAGATGGATGTTTTTATCTATTCATCCCCTTAGAGTGGTTAGAATAATTTTGAAAGAGGTTAATTTAGTGGAATGGCTGAAATTGCCTGCATCATGTCTTCCTCTCCACTTTTAATACACTATCAATTTGCAGTCTGTGATATTTGCATAGCTGCCAAGCATGAGGAACTTATAAAAATCTGGTTTTTATTAAGTTTGATTCATGTTAAACCAGATACAGCAAAAGCTGGCTGATTATTCTATTTATTAAAATCAGTGATTTGCATCTTGAAACTGCATGTAGTGTAAATAGTAGTGACCTTTAGTTCATCCCTCCACTTTTCTTTGAGTATGGGTTAGCTTTCTCAAATTCAAACACTTTTGTTGAAATGTTTTTTGGGACTTCAAGCCTTGTATCAAAGTGTTTGTAGGTTTAATCATGAATGTGCGTATATATACATCTTGCTTTATATAAGTTTCTATTTAAAACTAATTTGCTTTTACCAATGACGAGATAAATTAAGCAATGAGATAATTTTTGCATCTTAAAATTGTTTTAAATTGGAGGATTTTAAACTTAGCCTTATTTTTCAGGTTTAACTTCATATACATGTGAGGATAATCCTGAGTGATAATCTATGAAGTACAAGATGCTACGGGGGAAGTTGAAAACTTCTAGAAATGGCCCAAATTAGCTATATTTTGCACTATGTATAATCCACAAAGTGACCCAATTTATGACCCGTTGGATTAATTAGTGCTCACCTTTGACTAGAGGGGACATTGTATGAATGAAGTGAATCAGTTGTTAGAATGAGTGGTTTTGTTGGTGCATGTGACATTTTGTGCAAGGAAACGAAGTACATTTTGTATTACCATTTATTCCATGTGAAGAGCTAGTTGTACTTCATCATTTGTAAATTCCAAACCTGAGACAATTGATAGGCTTTTTCAAGGACTGTCTCTGCTAATGGAGTTAATTTATACACTGCCATGAATGAAACGAAAGAGGTTGACAATCCTCTTGTACAAAGATATTTCTAGCATGCATTGTCAATCAGTTTATTTTTCGTGAATGAGAAATAACTCAAGACTTTCAATAGTCATTTGATATGTTGCTGTATTCTGTTTGGTTTTTATCTGTCTTTTGTAGTCAGAAGTTATTTACTTTGTTGTCAAATTTAAGGATTTAAATTAAACATTTTATTTACTAGCATTATTGTGATTTTTAATTGACAACTTTAAACTTAACTTTTTACCTCATCTACTGTATCTTGCCATATTTTAGATAAATTTAGTAGTTTCTACACAAATTATAATAAACAACTGAGATTGTAATTTTTCTTTTATCTTTACATTGTATCAAAATTGTCATTCAAAATAAAACAGAATTTCATTTTATCAAAAACTTTTAATTGATTTTATTAAGAGAAACATTACATTCATTCATTTCTGAATATTTTATAAATTTTTTACTGCTACTTACTTTGGCCATTCATTACTAGCCAGTGATGGTTAAATTCTACCCTTCCTGAAGTAACTGAGCGAAAGTTAAAAATAGATGAAAACAATGTTCTTATCATAAGAGGTCTTAAAAAAAAACCATTCAAATTTTGGCTCAACTTCCAATCTACTCCACCAAATCTGTATAGTTTTTGGAGTCCTTTCCTACATAAAGCAATCTATTATTCTTTATAATGTGCAAAATTCTATATAAATGAATCAAGAGGAACTTGCTTTTAATCTGATACTCATTGATGTAAGTTCAAATAAATAAGCAAGCAGTCAATGTATTATGATAGCTATATTTTAAAGAAAGATTCGCCTTGCCTTATCACTGATGGATTACTTATAGTTATCCCGCTTTTGTATTCTCTTCCTCCTGCATGGCAGTGGCTTCTTGATGCGAGAAAGAATTACTGAGATCGAATAGGGATTTAATTATTAAAATTATAATATTAAGACTTTGGATTGGTCAATCCCATTTTAAAAGATATGACATCTGCAAAAGTTATTCATATTTAAGTAAACAGAATGTAAAGCATTGAGTGTGGAAGAAATATTCACATTAGAAATTCCTGGATAAGTAGATGAATCAGTAGGTTCTTTAAATCTAGGGACAAGTTATAGTCGAGGGTTGACTTAAACACTTTGTAACCACAGGTAGATTCTTAAAGTAAGTTAATGTAGAGCATCTTGGTCGTCTAATTCTTATTATTTCGAGTACTGCTTATTCTTCTCTCTTTCCAAAAGACTAGATATCGGTGGTGGTGTTATGAAGAGTTCTAGTCTAAGGCAAAAACAGATTTTGCTATTCAATTTCACTCTCCAAGTATTATCTTTTTCCGCCTAAAACATAGCCTTCAAGAAGAGAAAATTAGAGTCTTATCTCAGTTAAAGATTATTCCTAAGCTGAGGAAAAACACGAACTAAAATTTACTAGAGCCCAAAAGTCAAAAGATTATTCGATTCTCCCAACAATTTCACTTGCCATGAGTCAAGTATAATCAGCGGAGTATATTTATTGGAGCCAGGCAAGCAAGTCAAATGCTTCAAAGTTGCGGGCCGATTCTGAAAACTAAAGATACTGTCAACGAATCCGCTGTAAATAATAGAAGCGAGCTCATTCTCCAGACAAGAAATGAAATATGTATCAATTAATGTAAAGGGTGCTCTTTCGGGTACTGAAACCTGTAACCTTTGCTTTTAATCTGATCATCAAGAAGTCGCGGGAACTGAACCGTCCGAACTGTTCCGTAATTGCAGAGTTAACTGTTCCCAGGAAAACACATCTAATGGCACAATGCGAAGCATCCTGCTGAATTGAGGGAAGCGTACCATTTAGCATAATTAAAATCGTATTCAAAGCTACAAGGTCTAGGCAATCAATTGAGTAATGGGACAATCCATTTTGTATTGGTACGAAAACAGACTTAGCTTCGGTCCACGACAGGAACAAATTCGTAATTCTTTCTTGCAACGTGGTTCTCACGGAGAGGCTCTCACTAGCAAAGGTCTATTGACAGAAAATAGCAGAAGATATAATATAAACTAAAGTTCTAGCAATATCGAAAAACGGATGAAAAAAGGAAGACAAATCTCTGATTCTGAATCAACCAAAAAGAGATTCTATGTGAAATTTCGAAACAAAGAATTAATTAACCGATCTGTTACCTGCAACTTGCTATACAAACTGCCGGAAGTCGATAACGTAGACCTACCAGACACAAGCAAGTAGCACTCTTCGTTTATAATAGTAGATCACACAGTATGATTGAGGGTAGATGTCTCACAAATACTACTGTAAAAGAAATATATTTGACAAGAATATAATCACTGTTTAGTTTTCGGAAATCATCCGTTTCATATCATGAATTACAGTCAACCTTGTTCAATGAAATTAAATACGATTTATCAGCAAAATGTCCTCACCTCGACTTTCTTACTGAAGCAAATTTCAGGAAAATTTTCAGTAGCCATCGCTGAAGTCTCTTGTGCTAACTCACGACACGTTCTCACTCTGAACCGCCTGCCCGAACCTTACTTCGCAGAATTGCCTGTAGGAAGTTTCTTTTTCCTTGCCTCATTATCGTCATCGCCTCGATTCGCCTCACAGAGATAATAATTGAGTAACCACATTGCACGTGCGATGGCGGGGCATTCGTAGATACCGTTACCAATGAGAGAATTCCGTACATAGAAATGAAACTGAAGAAAATAGAACTAGACAACTGTAGATTCATACACCTTTTCCCACAAAATATACATGTATATCTATTATAATCGCCTGCGGAATATCGCCTACAGGATTTTTCTAGAAATGTAGGGGAGAAACTCTAATTGTGAAAATTGTAGTGAAAAAGTAATTGCGCGAAAGTGATTCCACCACTTTTGAGAAAATATTCTTAAGTAGGATTTTTCCACCTTCGTTGGTCGGGCATTGAAGGGCAAAATTCTAAATCTTTCACTGATCGCATTTCTTCTAATAAAACCAAACAACGTCTCAAATATTAAATAGATATAGCAATAATATAGATCATAAGACCTAGTTTTTCCAGCTATTAGGAGAGAACTAAGTAAACTTCCACTCAATCAGCCTAAAGGGTGTTTCTTGATACTTCCATGCAGCCAATTGATAAAAATGGCATTGATCCCGACTCTCACCTAGGAGAAAACGAAAATTTCGATTCATATGTTGAGTAGATCATAAGCAAAATAAGGAAATTGTATGCATCAATATATCTATTAATACATCTCTCTTAATTTTTACGGAAAAAACTTTATCAATTAAATAAAAACAACTTAGTAAATTTCCACAGAAATATTGGTATATTCGCGACCGGTTTCGTAATATAAAATTACATCTTCAGGCATGGAATGGTGCTTTGCTAAGAAATATATAGGTTTGTTGGAGAGGGAGGGAAGGGAGGAGTGGGTACATCATGGGAATATTTTGTAAGGTAAGGGGTGAAGGGTTTGGGAACAAATTTTCATTTGCAAGTTCTTGGTGGGGAAAACCCCTTATTTCCACTTCTTCAAGAGGGTCCAATCGTCGGGAGTTCTCTTCCTGGTGGATCCTCCATCATCCTCCACTCACATCCAGTATCCCTTGGCATACTCATTTTCCTTCAAACAAATATCGTCGTTAGAGAAACAAAATAGGAAAGAGAGTAATTAAAGTTCCTATTATTAGCTTCGGGGCTAATTTCCTAAGATATCGAATAGAAGTAATATGGAAATGGAAGTAACCACTATGGATGACGATGAAGCGGTGCTTTTATGAAGGATGCTGAGAAAAGAAAGCTGGATTTGGATATATATTCCCTCAACTTTCGAGAGCGGCCGCTGGAAGGACGGCAAATGGCGACACAGTAAATCACCCTGTGAACACCTCTTTCTCTATATCCAGCGGCACATGTGTGAAAACACAGTCGGCAAATCGGTGATGGCCAAAGGAACTTTTTCACCTTCACGCAATTTACAAAGGACGGAAGTAATTGAGGAAGCACTTGGAAAACAAATCTCCTCAGCTGTCGCACGAGAATGGCAATAAATGTAACGGATTACGTCTATCTCGGGCAAAAGAGAATCTAGCCCCTAAAAATGGAGAGAACGTTCGAAGATGGCCCCAAAAGCGAACATTTTGATACGGATGGAGCATGAAATAACCATGGCTCATAATCATTTAGATACAGCAAAGAAAAGATAGATCCTCGCGTATCTGGGTGCGGTAGATTGATACAATTTCATTTTCCCAGATTTCATGATTCCCTTGCAAATGCAGGAAATCTATAAAATGAACTGGTACTTGATTCGTACAATTTTGATGACGATTCTATGCAAAAAAATGTATATGTATGTATGTAAAAAGTATGTATGTAAAAAGTTATATTGAATTTTATTCAGGCCGAATTTGTGCAAGATATTGATCCTTAATCAATCGCTCAACACAATATCCAAAGTAACAAACGGATGTCAAATAATCTTTCATTATCTCCACTCATAATCTGTTTATTTCCACCTTGTTTTGGATCTAAAAATGGAATAGTTTGTAAAGAAATTATTATCTTTTTACTTATCTTTAAGAGAATATACTCGGATTCATAGTCTATTACAACTGCCATGCATAGCGATCTCAATAAACTAAAGCTTGATTTGTGGGAATTGGCGTTGGGGAAAGGTTAGGGATACGAAATACAAATAATTCATTCTTTCCGCGTAGGATACGCGATTATAACAAAATATATTATAACACTGAGAAATGATCTCGGTCTTTCCCGGCGTAAATGATGAAGAAATGTTTCACGGGTTTCCATACGGGTGCAAGCTTCGGCTGGCTGTAGCTGAAGCTTGCACCCAGATGGATACCTGTGAAACATTTCTTTATTATAACATTCTTTGCATTCCTGATAAACCCGTAAAGTGGCAGGCATTGTATTTATATAGTGGGAGACTAAATTAAATTTGATCCATACCATGCTAACTCGGAGAGCTGTTCCCATTCCCATTATAATAAATATTCTAGGTGGGTTATCAGATGATAAATAAAGGGAGAGAAGTGGATCCTAGATGTAGTCTGAACGTCCCGTGATTTTCTAATGGTCTCTTTTTATTCCGTTCACATAAAATACTCAAGAAATTAAGTATCATTTTTCAAATTTTTTCTCGGTTTGATTGAAACAGTAGTAAAATATGCTCATATATAGATGGATGCATGATAAATGCAATGCAGAATGATTTAAAATTTATACAAGATGTTTGATTGAAAAATGACGTATCAAAGAGAGGATACTCGTATTTGCTTTTCACGAAGAAACTATTCGTCGTAGACACAGAGGAGATTTCAAAACTCCTTTTCAATCACAAAAGACAAAGAGTATTTGAGTGTAGATAAAATTCTTTGAGAGAAATGAACTTTAAAGAAGTCATGATTGAAAGTATGGAGTCTCAGGTATTTATGAAATTGAAAATAATATATATATATATATATATAATAGGTCTACCGGAAGTTCTGTCCGTTTTTAGAATGAAACAAAAGAATAGATTTTTTCATACTTTGAATGAAGTTTATTAATAATTTAATTGCCATCATTATTTATGACTTCTCTACAGCGTGATAGCATCTTGTATATCCCATTTTTAAAGAATTTCTTATCTCTAGAGGCCAAAAATTTAACCAGCGTTTGTCTTATTTCTTCTTCTTTCTTGAATTGTTTGCCCTGCAAGAAATTTTGTAAGGACAGAAACCATTGGTATGCGAACGCGTCTCACTTAATACTAACGAGAATGGTCTTCGTTTTATTCATCTAAGATGAAAATGTGTACACATTGTAAGCGATCAAAAGAGAGAGCCAAATATGTGTTTAATGAATATGAGCTTAATTGTTGAAACATTGTAACCGGAACGGATTTTTGGCCTCTAGAGATAAGACATTCTTTAAAAATGGGATATACAATATGCTATCACGCTGTAGAGAAGTCATAAATACTGATGGCAATTAAATTATTTTTTATTGGGTAAAACATACGGCTAATTTAAAATAAAAATCGGTCGATTTCAGCTAAATTATAAGAGAGTAATTCTAAAACTTATTAGATATAGATTAAGAGATAAATAATTTATATCTAGCTTTGGTTACACCTTTCGAGTTACAAACAGTATTCATACACAAAATGATTTTTGTGAAAGAATACCATCAAGAATAGGACATGAATAGATATTTCCTATCGCATTATACTGATAGTTACTTTTATTTTACTTCTCTAATTTTCAGTTTTTAAGTAATTAAGTTTATTGTAGTCGAAGGTGTCGTTTCATTAAAAAATCGAACTACGATGGAAAGTAATAATTTTTTTATCTTGATTGAACATAATTCGATCGAAATATTTTATCGGAAATTTGCCTACAGAAACTAGGGTGAATTGGTTTGAAAGGGGAATCATTTTGAGGGTAGAATGGGGAGAGCATTGCCTTTGGGTGAGCGCCCTTTCAGCCACGCAATCGGTAGCAATAATAACGATTTACGCTCGAAATTAGCGAAATGCAAACAACGCAACGAAACCAAACGGAATTTTTACTTGATTTGTAATAACAATTGAAAAAGGCTAATCGGTCTCCCACACACGCGCTGGTGTGTTCTTCTTTTGTTTAGGCTATGGTTCCCGCTTTCCAAAAACATTGGTTATTTGATCTGCTAATGAGATGTTAGGGGAAGAATTTAGACCATAAAATCGACGGACCTTGTTTTCATTGTAAATCATTCGTTGGTATGCGTTACTTTCTCCCAAATTTCTAGCTAACGATCGAGTTAATTCTACATATTATCAACAATTACAATACACAGGTATTGCAAAACTGATACTTTGTAGATGGAATATACAGTCTCAAAGAAAAATTTTTGAATATTCTCTTATTCCTTTGATCTGAATTTTTATATTTATTGATATTTCAGCAGTTATAGTCATTCAATTAACTCTCATTTTATAATTTATACATAAATAGTCATTAAAGTTCGGGTCAACATATATTACGTATTTGGGTTAATCTATGATAAGTTTTTAAGGAGGATTAATCCTAGATATTTTACCAATTCTATCGACTGTGGAAGACTACGAATAAACCCACAATAGATCTGTTAAAATATTTAACTATCAAATCATATTTACAATAGACTTAACTTGCAAATCATCGCACCATTTTTTAAAAATCCTTTAAGAGGGTTAATTTATCATCTCTACCTTCTCTTTCCATGTAAATTACTGTATCGCAAGTAAACTTACTTTAAAATTGAATTGATTTTTGCGATCGTTCATTCTTACTAAAAATAATAACGGTCCAATCAAACTTCTCTCGGTACGGCCGAGATCACTTTAACCGAAGTGGAACTAGCGCCGTCCAGAAGTACTCGTACCTTCCGTCAGTGAAAAAGTCTTTTATTCAGTACAAAATTTCTTTATTTATATTATACCCGCAGTTTTTAATTTGATAATAATAATAATCTATCATATAAATTACTTTCAAAATGCTTTCCGAAATCCTAAAATACATATCGACTGGCTTTTTTATTTTAGCCTATTTTTTAAATAGTAAATCAACTGAGCGATTTGAGACACATAAGACGAATTACTAAGAATTATATATTATAATAAAGGAAAAGGCGGAAGATAATAATATAAGATATATTTGTTCAGTATATAATGATAAATATAAGTAAGATTCTTAATTACGACCTAATGGGCACCCTGGATGGGTAAAACTTAATTTAAATCTTTAGCCATCAATTTATTATTTGCTTCTTTGATATGAATATGTAAATTTTCTTCGATAAGAATATGTATACCAATACTGACATAATTTATGACGAATGAAGATAAACTATCACTTTCAGTCTGACGAGAAGTTAATTTCGCTCATGGAAATATTGTCTGTTATCCGGTTTAATTACTGTACCACAACAGAACGGGTTACGAATTAAAGGACACAACTTCTTTAAATTGTTATTCAATACTATTTAAATTGAGAATTGATGATTTACATGCAGTTATTAGATAAAAAGCTGACAAATTCAACTATGGGTACATCAAGTATTTTAAAAAGACAATGAAGCTGAATACTCTATTGATGTGCTGTAAATCGAAATTTTTAAGGAAGAGAACGAAACGTTTCAGAAAAAAAGGAGCAGAATTTATTTTCATTTACAATAAATTTAAACTATTGCTCTAAATAAAGTTGCAGTGTAGAAGTATATGGGTGAATGATAAAGTTGGCTAGAAACTTCTCTTTTGCATCCGAACAGTATTTCGGATGTAGCCATCAAATTCCATTCACACTACTCTATTGTGCGTCATTGATGGGACATTGTCCGGGGCGCAAATTCCTCCAACGCCCTTCTGACGGCAGGAATCTCCTCTCCATCAGATTCCTTTATTATTGTACCATTCAAACAAATGGCCGCCCGAGAATGGTTTCTTTTCCCTTCAGGTGCGCCCGTGTAGACAGCCACACAAAAACGTCTTTAGAGCGCTTTTTGCAGGAGGAGCGAGATAGTGAGGGGCGGGTATCTTTTGTGGTCGTGGTGTCACGACGAGGCCACCCAACTGCCAAGTGAATAGTCATCGCGAGGATACTGCCGCCCTCATTTTCCGAAACCCACGTTATATCGGAGTTGTGTCGTTGATAACAACAATTTCAATCCCGGAAAAATTCGATCGAGGGGTAGATCGTAAAAGACGGAGGAATTTCTGTGGAGACGTTTGCAATATCGCCTTCAATTGTGGTATTTATCGTACTGCCACAGGAGACAGTCTAAACAGAGTAAGGGATTCTCTTTCTGGAATTCTTCACACCTTCTGAATCTATTGTCCCTTTGGACACATCCCTTCAACACTTTGCCCGTCCTTCTATCCATAGCAGCTAACTATGCCTTTGAGGTAAAAAGACTACGGATTAAAGGAAAGTTATCACCTTTTACCTCGCCTTGAAAGAGTGACATCAGCAAGTTGCGCACCTGACTTGAAAGGAACTTGAAGACAAATTTAATTAAGGAATTTATAAATATGAATTTATAAGCGATTGATAAAAGTTCTTACGACTTTTTTCAAAAAAACATTTCCTGAGTGAACTAAATTACTTGTAACGGTAATAATTATAAGGATTGACAAAACCTATTACATTGCTTTTATTACTTAAGCGGAATTTTTTATTTATTTAAAGTTCACCTCATAAGTAGTACTGAAACAAATGAGAGAGATTGTTGGACTTGAACGGATTAGTTTTCTGAAATAACGTAATCCGTTTCGATCTATTGTGATGAGGTAGATTGTATTGTAGGAATTAATATCTCATTGTTTCAAATAAAAGATAAAATTTATTTGTTGAAACATTTTCAGTATTTATGTATACAAAATTATTCAACAAAAATAAGCAATAGCGAATAAGTACTTTAAAGCATCTTGCCTTTAAATCTTATGAATTTCTTAAATTTTTTTTACGTAACTCCACTTCAAAATTTTAAATTCGAAATTTTATGAGCACAGTAACAAGATCACAAGAATCTTGAAAGCTTAAAAGTCTCTTTCAATCGAAATAAATTACATCTGGTTATAGAAAATCACAAATAATTTCCAATTTTTCTGGGAGAAATTGCAACGTCTTCCCTCTGATTGAGAATTATTCTCAATTTACATTAATAACAAAACATTCTCGTCGGTGATTATAATTTAAATGAAATTGTCAGAAAAAGTAGATGTGGAATAATAATATATTTATACTGTTAAATACAGATACTTTTGAAAGCCTGAAAGCAATCAATTCTGAAATTTCCTCTCTTTTTGGCTACACGTATTTATCAGGATGTAGCATTATTTAGAATTCCAACAGGAACAAAAAATCTAACTTACGTCTTTATTTTTCTACAAATGGAGATACAAGTCATGTAAATATCTATTATGTGCGAATCTAAATTGTGTATCCTGGTAGTTCTATATTCATAAATGGACATTTTACTTTTAATAATTCCACATTCTAGTCAACGCCAATGAGAACAGGTGCATAGATGCACTCTTCTGTACTTCGCATATAAAGATCCGGGATTGCATTTGATGCTCTTACCACCAGTGTCATATTTCGTTGCTTTTCTCATTCGAAAGGTGTTGACTTTACAATTGTTGTCAGTTTTCAATAAATTTCAAGGATAAGTGGCTGCTTTGGGAAGATGGACACCTGCTTACTTGCGTAACCGAACCCTTGTTTTTACAGTAAATTATATTGTAAAATACTCAGAAATTAGAATATTTAAGTGTCCCAAAGGTGCTAGAAAAAGAGCTCTCTGTTGAAAGAAAAATAAAATTTTCCTTCCTCATTCAGTGCAATCGGAAGGCATTACGATCAAAAGTAGCCTTTATTCCCCTTCTTATTATATTTTTTTCAAACGGCATAAAATTAACTTCTTCTAAACGACAATATAATACTATTTCCAGTATGGAAATACTATTTCCATTTTTAGAGTCAACACTATTAATATATATTAATACCATTCATCTAAATGTGGTAATTATCCCTTATTTCCCTTACCTACAACGAAATATAGGGATAATCTTTGCTTAGGAAATTTCGTATGTTTAAATGTATAAAATGTTGAATCTGAAATAGTGAAATAAAAAATCAATGAATCAATAGATTCTGATAAATCCTTCAAACCGATCGTTCGAATATAATTCCAAAGAATTTGTGACATTTTATTGTGAAATACTCGCATTTCTCGAAAACACTGGGAATTCAACGACAAATGCTACAATGACCCAACGTCAAATAAAAGATCGTCAGTCATACGAAACGAAATTTATAATCATTTAAGAAAGTTTTAAAAGGACCCTTCATAGCTTTTAGACGTAAACGAAGAGGTGATGGAATCCGGGGCTCGTTCATTTTGAATATGCGTTCTTGTAACTCTTATGAATCATTGATCGATAGTCAATAGCTGAGTAGGAATAAATCTATTTAGATCGCTTTCATAATCGGCATAGTTCTGGAATTATTCCATTTCCGGAACGAGGAGTAAGGACCACCCATAGCACGCATCCACAAAAGGTTAGCATGGTGAACCACTCGTGTCTCCACGCCTTCCACAGTGGACAATGGAAGCTGTCCCGGGCCTTCCGGTTCTTGGGCTACGTCCTCTGTCTACACACAAGTTGACGGAAAGCCACTTAATGGATGCGGAGGATTAGCAGAGAGAAGACTTTGAGAATTAGTCAGGAAATGTCAACTCTCAGCGTGCTCCCTCTAGAGTACAAGGCAAAGAAGAGGATAGGAATAAATTATTAAGGAAATGGACCGAGAGAGTTTGTAAGATAATGAATTATCATTTAATAATTAATCAAATCATTCATTCGTATTTAGACTCGGACTCGTTTAGAAAATGTCAGTATCCACCATTTTTTTCAGCACCATTTCCTAAACTTCATGTAGGTGGAATTATTATGCGTTTTCCAACATTTATGTTAAGATGAAATACTGTATATCACTCGATTCATTCTCTGAGACAACAAATGTTAATATGCATATCTGGGAGAGTTTTTTTCCGGAAATATAAGAGTGATGAAGGAGTATAGATGAATATGAAAATAAACGAAATTTTCTAAAAATATTTTAAATTTGAAAAACTAAATATTAGATAACTAATAAAATAGAAATTAAACGCACTGTGAAGTGTCAATCTTCAAATATTTTATTCCCACATATTGGATATTTGCTAATGAAACGGAACAATTGTATCGAAGTCGTATTTCAAATGGAAAGTTTTTTGGTGTTTATTTCTCCGCACATCTCCCGACAAGGGAAATAACGTGCTCCGACCGCAACCCCGTGACGAAAGGGGAGCCGAGGGCAGTTTGAAATTGGCCGTCAAATTGGTGGAGAACATCGGTGAAGGGGTTTGCACAGACCCGTGGCTGGGAAAGTAAATGTTCCCTGTCATTGACCCTCGGGGGTCGAAATCTTCGGATCCTCCTATAAATTACGTCGCATTCCCTCACGGAGAAACGCCTTCCATAATTTGCAAAAGCACACGCTCAACTCCCTCGGGTCCAAACGTATACAAACACCACATGCTTTTTATCAAGAATTCATTACTTTCAAAATTTTTCCGCATTTCCCACGTCATACGATCGCCGCTGTGAAAACGCGCTCCTCCCCATCGACGATTTAGTTTAGGATGTTCAATCTATAAAATATATATGATTACATATTTCAATATTCTCCTCCACTTTTGTTAATGTTTTCTAAGTTATTTAAGGGATAATATAGTGAAATGAATAAATTGTAATTGAACGATAAGAAAATATTGAATTTCAATTGAGAATAAGCTTCAATGAATCCTCTTATTAATTTATATATATATATATATATATATATATATATATATATATACAGAAAACTGTGAAATAACCCAGATTACGAAGAAGATGAATAAATTATTTGTTAATATCTAAATATCTCTATTTAGTGGCTTATCCAATAGTAAAGACTGATAATGTTCTCAAGTTATTTAAATTTTTGAATGAGCAGTTAGTAAATTTGCAAGTCTAGTTATTAATTTAGTCAATAATTGTCTCCCATTGTCTCGATTAAAACTGAAGATTTTAAATGAAGATCGGCGACAGATAAATTTTGTAATCTGATACTAACTGAGATACTCATAGACATTTTAAACCTCATCTAATCTTAAAAAAACTATAGAACACAAATGTTCTTCCATCAAATTTCACTTAAATTTTATGAATCAAAAGATTATTCAGGGTTATTTATTTTATAATTAAGAATTTTCTATATTAAATAGTTGAGATCTGATATTTGACAATTAGATTTTCTATCGATATTCATATTTTTACGTGACTTCTGATCAGGATTTATTTAAAATTATAATAAATATTCTGAAATTTATTTTCATTTAGATGTAAAAAAAATTGCCTTCCTTGCGAAAATTTTCCGTTTACCTAATATTATTTGAGAATACCAACCTTGGAACTTCCACGGCTGTTTTATTTCTCATGAATTGACATAAGAGAGATGTTGCTATTTTGGCAATATGCCCGCCAAAAGAATTTCTTCGAGGCGATGTGTTGGTTGCGTCCCATTGTTCCGCACAAATATTGACACCAAATAGGAACAGGTACAACCCTCAAGCTATCCCACCCAACTGACCTTATATCACAGGTACCCAGGGGCCAATTTAGATATGAACGATATTTGTAAATAAACACTCTCCCGGCAATTAAAATATCGCACAAGCCTTTTATTCCTCACTGTCCATCGTTCCCTTAACTGCAGGCCATCTCTGGCTTGTATTTATCGCACAATTTGTCTTTATTTGAAAAACTTCTGAATATCCGTCTCCGATATCCATATTTTGTGTGTAATCGATTCCACTCTCACTTTTCATCCTATCCATAGCAGATTCAAAAAAATTTAAATTTTATGTAGAGACAATATTGATGGATATTTATCCCATGCAAACATATTTGAAGAATATTTTATCTAGAAAACAGGAAATAATACGGTCCATCATATGTCTTTGAAAACTTATATTGTTACGTACTTATGGACGATGGTTGTTAAGGCTACTTCAGGAGTATTGATGAATATTTTTGATCCATCTACGTCCGGTGTTACTTTGTTATTACACTCGATGAATGGCACAGAGACATAAAATAGCATAACTTTAATTTTGGTAGTAATGGTTAGAAATCTTTTGTAAAATTTCATCATTCCCAAGCATACAGACTATGAAAATCATCGAATACCCAAGGAACCATGGACTGTTGCATTATTCATACTCTTCAAAAATAGTCAGCGCTTTAAAAACTGAATTTTAAATAAATATTTAATTACTATAACTAACAACACCTTTTCACTTTATCTACATGCACTTTAGATTCATTAAATTTTTTTTACGAAACTATTTGGATCTCTATGACAATGAGATTAATGATGAACTTATAGACAGACATGAATGCATGGATCTCTTACGTCATTTGAGCCTTAAAACGGTTTAGTTACAAATAAATTTTAATTTTCCTTTAAGAGTAATTCACAGTACATAATACAAATCCTTTTTACGCTAAGTTTCATAAAATTAACGAAAGAATGGAACGTGAATAGGAATAAAAAAAAATCAGGATTTTATTATATTCTATTACGAAATATTTAGCAACAATATTATAATAATGAAGCAATTTATACCTTGTTTTACTTAATTTTATCACCGAAATATAACTTAATTGTTTAAAAGTATATGAATACGTAGGGAAATTATCGAATATCCTACTATTTCAAAATCTTTTAAGAATCGGCGCGGAATGCATTTCTGCAAAGTAAGATAGTAAATTGAATTCCGAAAGTAAACTTCAGAACATGAACGTCATCGATTGCATTTCAAAGATGCCCTCAGGTATTTTCACGAAAACCCAGTTCTTAGCATTCCATATGCGTCGCATTTTTCCGAGCACCACTCTCTCTAAGTGCGCCAGTGTGTATTACAGAAACTCCTCTCCTTGAGCCCAGCTCCCGGCGAAACCCTCTATTGTTTTTGCCGCCGGAGAAGGCGATCCATCTGCATTCAGCTCTCTATCTGCCGCAACAGATCCCTCCCCCTTCTTATTAACCCTCCCTTTTCCATTATCTTATTTTTCCCTTTCACAACTGCTCCACTTTCATTCATCCCTCACATCGCTTTTGCCTTCAATACTATCTTTCCCAACCATTCTTAATTCATTGAGCAATTTAACAAATTCAAAAGAACCTTTAGTTTTCGCCTTTTTTCCACAAAAAGGAACAAAAAATCCATTGAAATAGTTACATGACACGTTTATATTTTGTCATGGAATTTATTTATGGCATAATTTTTTTTTTACTTTTGAATGTATATTTTCATCCCGAAAACAATTATATATTTTATTTTAACTTAAATAATTTAAAAGCAAGGTATTTATTACGGTATGATAATGAATATTAAATACACGAATTGTAATCTTTTTATAAGTTTTCAAAAAATGATATGCAAAAATATGATTTTCAAGGTGATATAAACATAAATACTAATATGTGCTAATAAATATTAGAATAAAATTACATGTTATATTCAGAGTCTAAAATTAAATGAATTCCATCTCCCTCAAACGTGATTCATGGCGAGAAAAAACACATCGACATAGTATCACGTGATAGACCTGAAAAAGTAAATTTTTCAAAGGCTTCACTAGGAGGTTAAAAGTCATTTTAAAAACTCTCTTTTTTAAGTTAAAATATTAATTAAGCTAAGTAGTACATTAATCATACATACGTATTTTTCATCCACTTTCATTTCATTCTCAGTATTTCATTTAGTAAGAGTTACTATCTATATCCTTTGAATAAATTATCCCTTCTCTTTAGGTTCATCATATTCGATAATTTTAATGTTTATTATTACAATAGTTTTATTCGAGAGAAAAGGGGATACATTTCTTTATAAATTAAGTCGGAATTCGTATAGGAACCTTGGTTTTATTTAAAAATAAATTAATCTACGACATAAACTCATTTTCAAATGGAATAATAATATGGAAATGAGAGATTACTTGATCGGACGTAATTAACGCAAAGGAAATTGCTTTAGTTTAACATGTTCTTGTAATTTATTTTAAACCTATTTAATTATGATAATTTACATCATTTAAGGATAATACAAACGAAAAATTATTTTCCACATTTTTAAAACATGGACATTCCAATTGCTTTTATGGTTATAAAGGATCATTAGCAAATATTCTTACCAAAAACAAGGGAAGAAAATCTCTAAAATCATCTATATATTGCGCTCCGTTTAAAATAGTATGAACACATGGTATGGAACCAATGGCTCAGAATATTCGGATTTGGTATTTCTATTACTTTTTATGAACGCAATAAATAACTGCATGGTAATATACATTCATATTCATCTCTGCAAATTATACATTCGCAAAAAGTTAAAAACGGATATTTTCGGAAAATTTAGTTTGAGAGAGAGTTATCTTCATGAATACAAGATAGCAGCATTTGCAGAACTTAATCATCGCCTGTTTTATTCGTTTTAAATTTCACATCGAAAGCAGGGAATCAAAACTTTCATAGATACCCTCTCCTCTTTGAAATACCGATTCGATTCTACTTATCTGGTGCCCTCAGTTCCCCTTTTGCGACCGATGTATATGAATACATTTTTGCAGTCTTTTTCAACCATTTTCTCCCGCTGGATTATTTTTTCCTCCTTGGTTTCCTCCCACAGCTTGCCCTTCTCCAACCCTCATCCACGGCTTTTGCTTCTTTACTTCGAAATCCATTACCATGAGACCATGAATATTAATGCTTCGGCATCTGCATATCAATGGTCCTCTTGCTTTCGCTCCCTTCACTTGTTATCGCAGCGCCGCGAGGAGGAAGACGCGTGCTGCTGTTCGCGGCGCCCGCCTCAGGCCGCTTATCTTCGAAATGAGCGAACGTAACAGCGCGGAACTGACGAATGGAAAGCGGCAGCAGGGTATTACACGGCCCGCTTTAATCCCACCACAATCACCGAGCACAATAGAATGGTTGCTCCAATCGCTTCCGGAAACACCTATGCCCGCAAACATCACGAGCGACTGTTATCGGCAATTTCTTTCGTCGTCGCAAAAGCGTTTATAGTTGCGGATTAGGGAGATTCGGGGAAACGGCGCTTACGAGCAGTGGTTGTACTGTCACCCCGCATATGTATGCAGCTGAGCAAGCTAGCAACTCTCGTGCAGACTACGTTATTGTCGAATTAATTTCGTGATGGATTTTGAAGATGATTTGGCTTAAAAAGAAACTTCGAGAGTTAATAGCACGAATGCGATTTTTTAAGAGAATAAATTGTTGACCATTCTTCACCCTATGTCATTCAGTATTCTGCGAATATTATTTGCATTTTCATAATTCGTGGATATTTAATTACGCTCTGGTATTATATAAGCAGTTATCTAACCAGTTTACCCTTTTACTTAGTTGGAATTTTACCATTATATATTTTTATCTATATATAAATATACCACTATTCGAGTATAGTTTCATTTATTAAGAGTTATAAGAGTATCTGTTAAAGCGAAATTTATTTAGAAAAAAAGATTATCTTAGAACAAAATAAGGTATGGCTACTCTTCTGATTAATCACAACTGAATGGCTAAACAAGCTTTAGTATAAAAATTGATTTAGGAATTTCTCATTCATTCTGGAAAGGAAACCTTCAAAAACCTTACTTTTCATGCATTACAAATAAAATTTACTAACTTATCTTGAAATTTCACGGAGGCCTCATAACACGGATGCGCCCCCCTGGAAAGTGAAATATAAAATAAATGATACTTCGCAACTTCCATAGTTTGACTAGATTATTAATTTCTCTTTTAATATTCGAATTAAAGATTTATGAAGAAGCCTAAGAATTTTGGCTAACTTTTGAGATTTCCCTTCTTCTCGAGCGCTGCGTCAATCGAGTGTAAGAATTAAGAAGATCCAGGTTCTTTATGCAAATGCAGCATCTCTTTGGGAAAGAATCCTTCCACTTGGTCACACACTTTTTCCCAAGCACACTTCCCTCTGCTTGTCTCTCGTACACTTAATCATCGTTCGTATATCATAACGATGTGAAAATCACGTTGATGTGAGTTATGTAATGTATCTCAGGAATAACGGTACTTAGGAAAGTGAACTCCAAAATTGGGGGATGTGTTTGTTTTCTGATCTCTCACATTTGTAAAGACTAGGTGTATGAAATGAATCGAACAGCTTTTTTTAAAGATATTTTTCGATGCAAATTCTATCTACTAATCACGTAATCCATAGAGTCACGAATAAAAATAAATTCACTTCAAGTTTAAGGTGGAGAATAAAAATGCTCAGGACTCAAGAAATGGTATTTGGTAGTGCACCTCAAAGCATTTCAATGTATGTTTGACATATTAGAAACTTCAGACGGAATATTAAACGAGAATAAACGTAAAGGTCAACGGCAAATGAAGTTTGCGAAAAACTGATCGCTGAGGTATCAAGTAAATTATATTTCAAAATATCAAGTTCAACTTTCAAATCGTCCTCTTCTAAAAAGCAAATCCTTGGATTAGACTGCGGCTGTTGGAACAAAAAATTAGGAGAAGGATGAGTCTTATAGAATCCGTGTTATCAAAAGTAATCGTAAACGGGTATTAAATAAAAGTTTTAATTACAAGTTTTGAAAAATATATCGAGAATTCCCAAAGAAACCACTTTTTAATATACTGTCAATTATAATCATTAATTAAGATATCTTGATATATACGAGAGTCTCTAAGATTTAAATAAAAATTTATATGTACGTAATTGATGATAAGAAGATAATCTTTGAAAATATAACTCAGCACTTTCCATAGAAATATTATTATTATTATATCATTTCTGTGGAAGGGTTATATTTTCAAAGATGTTACTAGATTTGCACCAAGTGAAGCTTGATAGTATTAAAATTAGATAATAAGAAGTAAAAAACTTTATGGTACTTTACTGTGTTCACGCCTCGTATTATTAATGACATTATTTAAGTTTCACCTCAATTCTACTCCATGAAATAAAACTTAGAGCGATTTCTTTCCTCCTGAATATGTCATTATGGTTCATCACCAAAATTTATGGGTTTCGTGCTAGGTTTATCCTATCATAGTTTTCATCCCGATGAGATCATTTTAGTTCTCTTATTTTCTTTGTAGAGATTATGAATGACGATCATGCAAATATCTTAGAGGATTTATTCATTTTATCATAATTACGATTCAAACCTGACATCAGATCAGCGCAAATTTTAGTATCAATAACCAAACCAATTGAAGAGTTAAAATTAATTAAAGATCGAAGAATAAGCTATTATCTACTATTCATATTAATTGAGATCAAATCACCTTTGATACTTACCAAAGGTATGTATTCGGATAAAAAGATGGCCCAAATAAGGTCATTGGGTTTGAACTTCATATGATATGTTGAAATGACGTTCAGAAAACAAGAAAAAATAAATATATTTTAGATAGAACATGAAACGATTTTCCTGCAGAACGTTTCAAGGATCTTCCTGCACTGCAAATGTTTATCCAAATCATATCGAGAGATTGCTTCCGTTCCCCAAAAAGATGATTTGAAACACATTTCATTCGTACGGAAAGTTATTAAAGAAGTTTGAATTGAAAAAAATGTCCCCAGCGAAGGGAATCGTTATGAGCCATTCCCGCTCGAAATGTTCTGTGATCGGCATTTGGAAATGATTTAAATCGAGGAAATGGAAATATTATTAGGATGTATCGTAAACTTAATGCGCGTTTCTTGGGTGTTTATGCGTCGAATTCGTATTTGAAGAATGAAGCGTTAAGCGTTCGGGGATTTGCGTTTTTTAAACAAAGATTCCCACATTTGGATGAAACATAGGGTATTTACTGTATAAATAAGTGGCGAACGTAGCCCTTCGAAATGAGAACTTTGAATAATAACACAGAGAATTGCCTCGAAAAAATAATAAACCCTTTCGATATGTTTATATTTACGCACTATGTTCCTGAAAACTAACATTACATTCGCAACAATGACGGAATTCGTATTCTGAGGGAATGGTGTTGTTGAAGAAATGAATTGCTGCGAACGGAATGCGAGAGAAAACTTCATAACGAAATGGATCTGTTTATTTTCCTTCACCTTGCTTTTTAGAAAAAAATATATTGGCGATATTTATCCGTGCGTTGGTTCAAAGTCATCAATCGCTTGTTTTAGGCATTATGATCAGAATTTGAAGGATTATGACGTGAAAAAAATTGCTTGAAGAGCAACCAACCTCATTATAAATGGAGACCGGATTAACGAAATAATTATATGCAATAATACATAAATGTAATAAATACAATATTGCCAATTTCTTCCCATCGTGTTGATACGTCTTACTCAGCGGTGGTACGAACAAAGAAGTATCGTTCGGTACCAAAATCTGACGTTCACTATTTTCTATTAATCTTTAATATAAATAACTATTATACAAAGAGGTAGGGGACTGTTCTTTTACATTGAGATTACATAAACCACTGAAGACTTCAGGAAAAGAGGAGACGTTACTCTAAATGCGCATGTGCTCAGTTTTTTTAGATGTGATAAACGGATATTATTCGTTAAGTACTTGTGTTTCGCGAACAATATTTCCATAAAATATTGTTACCAGGAATTTAATAGATTTTTTTATTTGTGATAATATTCTTTTTTCCTTCTTTTCTGTATAAAATGCTAATCTATTCTGATGAGCCAGCTTACTTATTTAAGCGTCGCATAGAGTAACAAAATATTCAATTAAATTCTAATAAAAACTTATCTAATCATCATATTGGAGACTAGAGCGTAAGAAGATAATTTATGTATAGTTTTTTACGAATTTGGTGTCTTGATCTCCGTTCAAGTTTTGCAGCCTTTTAGGTGCAGATTATGTTTTTGAGTAAAGTATTGGAACGATTGTATGCTAAATGTGAGCATATGATGTAATTACTCGAAAGACTCTTGCAATAAACCCCAAGTGCATCATATGGCGACATTTTCCGGAGTTACGAGATCCGTTAAACGCAATAATATTCTTCAGAAGCAGAATTTCCCAAGAGGTCACCTTACAAGGTGAGTTTCCCACGTCGAGACCGCACTTACCTGAAGCACCACTCGGCGGCCGCCTACCAAGAGCTGCTACAAAGCACCGGCGCTTCCCTCGAGAGCCAATGAAGAGTGCACTCCCGACAAAAGTAAACGGACTTCGTAACGCGTAATCTCTATTGCAGGAAAGGCAAACAAAACTCTTTTCTCGACCATTTACGTCGCTTCGAAGACTCCGTTAAAAGTTTCGATTTTCGGAACAAAAACCCAAGCGGCGCAAAATCAATATAATTTCGCAATTTCCGTATTTTCGTTAGGAAATATGAGCGTATGCTGCACTTTTAATTCAAGAATTTTAGCAGCTTAGTTTATCTCTGTTACAGAAATGGGCATTCGATGGTTTAAAAACGCTGTTAATGGAAATCGAAGTTAAACAGACATCCATTCATAAGTTGACTTAATATAATCAGTATGACCTCTGAATGGATTAGAGAAGTTACAATGAGCTGAATTTTTAACTCATTCATAAATGTACCAATGGTTTTATTGGTCTTTGTTTGGGTGAATGATACACTTGTATGACATTGCCGTCATTATATATCTACGTTAATAGAGAAGAGATTGCCATTATTATATCAGATAATCTACGGTGCGAATATTTATATTCAACTTTATCTGCGAATGAATTTTGTATTTCAGGAGCTATTTAACAAGATTTTATAAAGAAAAATTCATTTCTTTAGATACTTATATGAAATAATATTGATATATATATAACATAAAATCTTGAAATGAAATAAAATTCTTACATATTATGTAATTTCTCCTGTTTTGGAGAAATGTTTAGTTATCGAATTGTATAAAAGTTAGATGGTATTAGATTATTATTAATAAATAAAGCAAATAAATTAGCAATAGATTGAAGACATTCGTTTGCGATGTATTGCGTCTGATTAATTAGAGTATGAAACTTAATTAAAGGTAATCCGGTCCAAGACAATCAACAATTCATATTCGATTGCTTAGAGATCAACAGAAGAAAATTTTTTCTCTTTCAAATACGGCAAAGTAATTCATACAAATAAATACTTTCAACACCGTCTCCACCTAATTAATTCAAATCTTAGTAAACGCAAATATTTTAAAGTGAATATCTTTATTCATGGATGGGATCATAAAACAGTTCAATTTTGTTTATAAATTATTTCAACGCTATAGCTATTTTCTTAAGATTATGCCAGTTTCTTCATTCAACAAAAATCTGAAATTCTCGTTCAGTACAGACTAATAAAGGATAGATCACAGTTATATGTGGAAAATTAAAATCCCTCCTCATACAGTTTAATCTTAGAAATCTCAACATGGAGTATTAAAATTGTATATTGAAGTCTATATTAAATATATTCACGAGAATGTTACAAAGTATGATTAAACTTAAGTTACTTCTGATTAAAAGCACACCGATAGCCATTGTAAAATCATGAAACTCCCACGTGCACGATGTAGGCATGTACGAGTACATAAAGAAAACTTTTCGGAGCAGTTGAGTGATTCACTTTGAGTCAGAAATTCACCCGAATTCTTGGAACTCCAAAGGCGCTCTGGACTTCCACAACCCGTTGAATTTCAGTCGGCGAAAGAGGCAATTCTATTATTTTTACTTCTCTCATTCCCACCGCAAAAGAATCACGGAAGGCGCTCTTTGTTTGCTTAAGTTATTGCCATTACTTGGTGTAACTTTAAAGTGCTTGGAACCCTCTCAACTTGGAGGAAGCAATAACAGCCATCGTGGGAATCGCGTCCTTTGGAATGTCTTTCTCACATTTTTATTTGCCTCTCTTTGCTTTCAATGGCTCCATCCACTTCTCTGTATTTCCCGTTTTAATCTTTTCCCTTCTCTTACGAACCCCTTTCACTCACACATATCATCCAACTGATTTGTTTAGTTCAAAAAGTTTTAAAACTTAGTAAAGAAAAGAATCCATTTAAATTCGATAGATGATTGGGTAAAAAGAGAGGAGTGAACGTCTCCTGAAATTTGATCTCTGAGAACTAAGGCTTTACTTTTGAAACCGCCTTTTAAGTTGCGGATTTTAAACAAGTACATAAAAACTTTCACTATTTGTACGTTTGGATATGATTATGAAAACGATGCCAAAGGGAAAGACTCAATCTAGGTGAGATGAATTTCATGAGTTGCTTAACCATTCAGGCGAAGTAATAATAGTTTGTAAAGGTTTTAAAAATATTATAAATGGGACCAGCTGAATTCAATCTTTCTCCCATAGAAAGATAGCACATGGAAACAATTGGAATTGAAAGAGTTTTTTCCAATTTTCGACATGAAATCAAAATATTGCATAAATCAATACATCATATACTTTTAGTATATTATCAATATAATGAAAATTACGAATTCATTAAGCATAGCGTAAACTTTTCTCAATTTTACGGTTTTTAATGTATGTGAAATAGTGTAATTCTGGAAAATATGAGTTTCTGGTGATATTTCTTCAAAAATAATATCTATATGTAATGAAAAACTTATCTCAATTACTTATAACTCAAATATTATCTAAGCTACAAGAAAAATTTAACAAAATTTATAATTTACGATGATTTAGAATGAATGATATTTTATTCGGAAAGTACATAGTATGAAATTTATTATTTATTGCCGATTATTTTATTAAGAAAACCCCATTTTATATTATAAATTTAAAAATATTATTTTATAATAAATTACTTTTAAATGGAGACAGAACAAGGTAAGAAAATGATACAAGTAATTTTTACCCATTTTTTCCTTAGAGATTATTTTATATCAAAAGAGAGCCAAATATAATCATATTCAGTAAAAGGCAATATAATACAAATACATTTCAGCAAATTAAAAGTCACCGGTATGTTTCTAGTAATAATATTATATTAGAATTTGTAGATTTAACTACAAAAATTGCTCAAAAAAGCACGATTCTATTCCAATAAAAGCATTCATTCAGTAGATATTTCGGTTGAAATGACTGCTTGAGTAGTGCCCGTTTTCTAAGAGATTTGATTTTTATTTATTTATTTATTAATAAAGACCGCACAAACATCCATGCATCAAACATTTCGGGACAATTACAGTGTGGTTTAAACTCAACAACGGACGTCACAGACATCCATACCCTGAGGGGAAAATTTCCTTCTCAGCCGGGATTTGAACCTCAGCATTAGAAGATTAGCATGCTAACCATTCCGCCAACGAGGCCGGCAAATGAAAGAAGGCACGTTTAGATTTTAAGGCGGGTTTCCCTCTTTCAAATAATAACCTTGAAGGGTTTTCATCACTTCCTCACTGGATGACTTTTGACAATTGATATTTATTGCCTTAAATAGATACTAATCATTTCAGGAAGACGAGTACCTCTTTCAGGTTTCGATGTGTTTCTTCTGTGAATGTTTCTCTTTCTAGAGGCAGAACAGACATCTGAGAATTTTTCGTGCAATAGAATTTACAATTTCTACTGTAATCGAAGCTCGTTTAAATGACTCAGCTCAGTATTTTTACTCAACACATCTTTGCATATACTTTATAACTGATTATAACTATCGTATATGTAATGATTTCAGTTATCTGTTCTATTGCATCGAGCATATTGCAACAAACTCACAAACGTTCCTCTTTGTCGATTGAGAAACAACTTTAAGCTCAGATATAACTTTCTAAAACAAATCAAATCCTTTTTAGCCACGTACTATTTACATTAGTCTTATGAATGAAGAAATATTTCAATTGAGAATGAACGTAAAAGTGAAATCATGTACTGCTGTTGAAAACGTGAGTCAAGGAAGGGGTTAGGACTGAGGAAGGTGAGATGGGCCATAGTGATCTTCCTCAAATAGTCATGAGAAGGTGGTGAGGAAGGGGAAGGGTGAGAAAACACATAAATAGTCTCGCGTTGTCATTCAGTAAATCCACGGTTCCTCTTAAATCGTGATCACGTGACAATGTGAAACGCACGCACATGCATGAGATATAGTGCAAGATCAACATAGGAGCCATACGTTCTCTTCCCCACTCTTCCATCACATCTTCTTCTTTAAGTCGCACTCCATGATCCTTTTTTAGATTTCTCTCCCTCTAAACTTATAAATAATTTTTCCTCATTAAATTTTCACCTAAACAGTTTAAACCACCTTCAGAAGGAGTCTTTGTAGCTTTCACAGATAGTATTTGAGACGACTAGTTTCGTAGTTACATCCACATCACCCTTATGATATGCATAATCATTCACTTGTACACTCATACTTCATATGCTAAAAGAAATAAAAAATATGGTTCTATTCTACAAAGTGAAGCCTGTTCATAATATTTATTTTTCCATTTCTTAATCATTTGAAGGATTAATTGTGCGAGCGTAGCTCATCATCAGTATCAATTATCAAGGAATGCTGAATATATTATCAGTTGGATTCAAGGCTAGTCAGCTTAAATTGACAAAGGAAGATAGATCTCGATTCAGAGATGTATATTTTAGTCTTAAATTTCACGAACCAAATGTATTTTACAAATCTAGAGTTTCCGTAAGAATAGATTTAAGATGTTGTTTTCGTAATTAATTGCGAATTATTTTGCTAATTGGGATAGTAAATGCAGCTTATAATTTCATCTTAATTATAAAATTTTATGATTCCGAGGTAAGCTGTTTTAACTCTATAATTGCAAGTGGTCCATTCAGGTGAATTATTTATTTCTTTTTTTGTGATTTTGTGACTGCAAATATGATTAGGTACACCCCTAAAATGATCATAAAATTGACCAATACTTCTAAGCAATTGATGATTTCATGTACATCTTTATTCGAAATTCCTAATATTATACATTCAAATATAGAGAGTGAGACCTATTCCAATTTTCCAAGTACATTGTTTTTAACTTAATGTCTTCTCTACTGAAGCCTTTTGGAATTATAAACGATTAAACGACTTCATATCTTCTTCCCGTACTAATATTTTTTAATTACCCGTTTAGTTATAAGATATATTTAACATGATCTGACTCATTGATTATCTTGTAAAATTGAAATTTCAGTATTCTGTTGTTAGTTAATTCTATCAGTAGGTTTTTGCAGGTTTTTCACACCCCCCATTCATTGTGGGTGTTTTCCTGCAGTGGAATTTTTCCTAAGAATTTTCTTAGGTTTTTATATCCACTTCAATATCTCTTATAATCATTATTTTTCTCTTTATAATTCTTTTTGTTCTTTAACCTTTTTTAAAGAGGTTAGATGGAAGAAGAGACTTTTTAGTCTCAATCTCGCCTCCAAAATAAAGACCTAAAGACCTAATATTCACAAAATATTCATCTCCCGTGAAATTTCGCTTTGATGGGCTCTCCTCTTAGTTTGTTGTCATGTATTTTGTCGATATTATTTTGCCAAATAAGATATTATTTTATGAAATAAAATAATAATCTATAAATGCATATCCAAATTTTCGTAGCCCTTCGTTCGTGAAGCCGTGAATCAAGAAGCGTAATACGAGCATCCACATTCAGTGGATCACCGAAAGAGGATGGATTCCCTTTGAAGACGTCGGGAGCTCTTGCCGATATTCTGGAAGGCTTGAGTAATGCTGCAGAAGGTAGAATCAGATCTGGGACTTGATTTATTTGCAATGGGAAGGGTTTTGCGGAGGAGATGGAGGATTAGCGAGAGCTAATATAATGCCTGCTTCTCACCGTCTTGCGCGTTGTTTATATTGGACGCAGTGGAAGAAGAGGCTGTCGCCGTGGCTATTTTGAAGAGGCGACGACTGGGCCGTATGATGACAGGAGGCAAAGGAAAGAAATATGGCTCGGAAATGGAGCGAGATATTGGCTGTGTGAGAGTCCTTTCCGATTGTGAGCCCGAAAAATTATTGGCAATGAAATGAGACGAATAAAAGCTAAAACCGTACGCTTACATCAGCAAGGAAGGGGCTTTGATTCTCCTAAAGCATGACCTCATGTATTCATAAATATATATTGTCACCTTAGTGTGTGATTCAACGGGTTTGTTTATCAGTATACTCTTCCGTTTCAGAAGAATATCGATTTTATTACTAAAAGTAATTTTTTACATAATAATTCGTCACCCCACATTTTATTTCTGTTTCTATATGTTTACTCTTTATTCTTAAGGTTTCAATTTCTATCGATATTCTTATGCTATGTTATTAATATTTAATAATTAATTTAAGATTTTAAAACGTGCACATGTACGTATCATTACGTGAGAGTTAAATTCCTCCTTAGAGTGAATTAAGTTCCTCCTTAATTTACATTAAGGAAAGAAAAATCTTTACGTTAAGGTAGGGAACATAATACTAAATAATAATAATACTTTATTTAACGCAAACAGGTTACCCTCAATTACATGCGTTACAATAAATGATTTGAATCCAGGATCTCAGTGTTTGAAGATTAGCATGCTTACCATTCCGGCAAAACATGACGCAGTCTGTAAGGATACTTCGCAATCATCTTTATGATCAAATAAAACTTTATTCGTGAGATTACTCGTGACCACTTTACAGGAACTATTGTTTAATATGTAGAAATCACAAAGTATACAGAAATATAAGATTTCTTACATGTTATTAATGAATAAGAAACACAAAATTTCAATATATCTATCGCTTAAAATGTCATTTAAAAAATTTAATTAGCTAAAGGATACTTCCGCAACTCCCACGAAAAAATATTTTGTAAATATTCGCTCGTAAAAAGAAATGACATTGTAATACTTACATCGAATACTTTTCAACCCTTCCCACCAAAGCCATCGGAAGTTGTACCCCTCACCCGGAAACTGCTCTGACCTCCTTGCAGCCCTTCTTCCTTTCTCACTCCGCGCCATCAACCTTTTTTCTCCTCGTGCAGCCACGCCAAACCCTATTAGATAATCTCGTGTATTTACTTATCGTTTTTAACTCCGTTAATCTTCTCCGTCTTTATCGAACAAGATCCTTCCTCCAACCCTTTGACACCCCCCTTAATATTGTTGTTTCAGTTGTTCCTCGTGCGGGATATAGTCACGTGTCCCTCGATCGCCCCTAAACAGTTCCACGCTTCATCATTTCGCTCCCCATTTTCATTTCAACGAAATTCCGCCCGAGGGCGCTCCTCGCACCTAATGCCGTGTATTTACACTATGCGGTGGATTTCCTCTTATTTCATGCTTAACACTTTCCATACTCTGCTGTTTATATACAGACGGTCCACTGAGTTAGCGATACGTATAGGGGCGGTAATGCTCGATTTACCGTGAACATCGCTCAAAGGGCAAACACGGAACGCAATCATTTTTCATCGTCGTTGAATTTTGGCGAAATAAAATTTCACTTCGGCTCACCCACTGAGATCAAAAGAGAAGCGAAATGGGTCTTGTGGACTGAGTGATATTCAGGTGATTGCCCGGTCGTTATCTTTACCAAATACTATTTGGATGAATATCAGAACATATTTATAGATTTTTCTTTTAGTCTACATAAGCTCTCTATGAGGTGTGTGAAAACGTAACTCGCGCAATTTCAATTTAACTTTTACTTCGATTATAGTCCTGATTAAATTCACTATCACACCTATGCTGTGATATAAATATTTCACTTTTACGGCTTTCCTCTTATGCCTAAGCTTCATCTGAAAGTGAACTTAGCCACTATAGATATAATCTTCTTCAGAACAAAGGCTTTTCTTATTTTACTTTTTTTTCAAAGAGAGAAGGACGAAATTTAGATAGGAAAAAAGATTCCGATAATTTGAGAAAATAATGATTTAGCGTCTGAGCATTTTGCAATGAATTAGCTATTTTAGAGTTAGAAAATAAAACGAAACTCATAAGAAGTTTATTACGAGACTTCCGACTCCACGCATCGTCCGTTGAAGGAACGAATGATTCGGATACTCGAATTGCAAAATGGTCAAAAATTGGAGAAAAAAATTAAGATAAAGTCGGTACGCATTCAGATGGAAAGAGATTGAAGAGTCAATAACAAGCAATGTATAATATAAGCGATATAAAAATGTAAAAATAAAGATGTTTCATAAATCTCGTAAATAAGCGCAATAATCGTTATAAGTCAAATTGCCTATTTAAAGGGCCGGATCATCATTTAATATTATGACAGTGTTACATAGAAAAATATATACTATTCCACAAGAACTTAAGTGAATGTTGATTTTACTGCCGTATAGCACGATAGTAAGGGATCGTTACTGGTTAACTGTTGACTATTTGCGTTGATCACCTGTAAATATTCAAATAGCTTCAAGTGTCGGGTTAGCAATAATCACATATCATCATCAATCTATTGCGAAGAATAATGATCTAGGAAATATAATCTATTTTTCCTAATAATGCATTTTTAAATTTCAAATCTCAAGCGGAAACTAACGCACTCGTACCGAAACGTGTTTATCTCTGGATTACCTGGTACTCCCTCACGGAAATCATTGGGATGAAAGCATATAAAAATAAAAAAATTTGTAAGAAAAATTTTCTAAGAGAGCAGGAATGTTTCTTGATCGTACATTGTACATTCATTTATTCACCGTTGAAATAATGCACTTCAGTTGTTGTCCAACCTTGTTTTTATTTTTTCAACATTTATTACAAAATTGTGATAAATATAAAACGTATTAGGTCTCTTCTAAAATAAATTGAAATAATCCGAGTGTTCTAGATATTTTTCATCCATTATCTCTCTACTAATTCGATAGAAGCGATATTTCCCAGTGGTTAATTTAGATCACGCCCAAGCTCGGAACGGATTTTCCCGATCCTAGATTGCTTGTGATAGTTTATTCTTCTTCCTAAGTTTAATTATGAAAGGACGCAAATCAAAATCCACCTTCAATAAATAATTAGTATTCCTGTCTTTATTTTTACGTTCAGTGAATCTTACTCTTGGCTATTTTTTATTCATGCCTCTATGTATTACTTCCCATGCATTCTACTTCGACAATAGACTGTCTTATATAGAAAATGGATTAATTAATTAATATAATGGATTTTTGTATTTATTTATTCCCTATTTTAGATAAATAGCCATCGATAATAACATTCCAAATTAATGAGGATTACCGCGCTGAAGTAACAATAAAAGTCGGAAAACCTTCGAGTGAAAGCATTATAAACATTCCTCCAAATATCTTAGTTTATTCCTTACTAGGTTCTATGTACCACATGTACATCGTTCATCACCAATAGGCATTTCTTATTTCCTCTTCATACGTTTTACACTGAACTTCCAGAAGTTTTCTGAGCAAACCTGTCTTAATGCATTGCCTCTTCCGATAATGCCCCGAATTACCCCATTCCACATTCTTTTCACCCCTTCTTTCCTCCATTTTGCGCACTCTTTAGAACGTGTTATCTTTACCGCCCACAGATCGTCTCTTGAAACAGCACTCATGAGCTGCTTTCCGCTCTTCACCTGTTGTTTTAATCGCTTTTTAAAAGACCACTCTGTAGCATCAGTGTTACCATCAAAACAAATCAGTAGGCGTTTGTTTTCGATTGTAAATTAAGCTAAGCTAACTTATGCGAAATAGTTGGGAACTTTGGCACTGATTTTAAAAAACGAGGACGGATAGTTACGGTGAGAGCCCCTCGTTTGTTATTATTTAATTTAGCCTTTAGACAAAAGGTGGGACATTACCTCGAGTAATGAGTTTAGTTCGGTCATCAGTTTCGAGAAAACTTTACCTTTCGATTCGGAATTTCGGGCTAAATAACGGAGCGAGATTGTTCGTCTCTCGCATGGAATCGTGAAACCGAAAACAATCTATGTGTTCTTAGAATCCAATTCTGAGAAAATTCACTCAGTAAACATATCGTGAATAATAATTTGCTAATGAAGGTATATAAATTACCTGGTTTATTTTAAAGCTTGTTTCAAATCCTTTTTTACCGAAAATGGGAATGTTCCTCCTTGAAATGCTACGAAAGAGGTTGATGTTTACCAAAAGTTAATTTAAAATTAAAATATATTTAATAATTAGTGGTTTTTTATCGTGATTTGTGGTAATATCGTATCCTCTTTGTCCATAGAATGATTTTCGGAAGGTGCGATCAAATCTCTCCCCTCTACGACACTTTAGAACCAGCAATTATTCAGAATTGAAAAGGAGCTTGAATTAAAATAAATTATTAATAATTAAATGTACTGTATCTAGTCATATACTATAAATTTAAATTTTAAAAATGTAAATTGGTATCTGATAAATTATTTTTGGTAATAAATAATTTATTATTTGGAGAAAATTCCACTGAGTTATTGTGTTAATTCAAATCAGCTTAGCATGAATCATTCCCTCAATGGCGGGTGATGTTATAATTATTTTAAAAAGATTTGAATTTATTTTCGTCAACTATCAAAAGCGCTGAAAGTAGACTACCTTGCTCTTATTCAATTCTATTGACACATATAGGACTAATCGTGCATAACTACAGAGTGTTAAGATAAATATTTATTTTAGACATTGATTAACGTAACAAAAAAGTTTTAATCCATAGAAAGAATATTTAATGTATGCAAGTGTAATGAAGGTCAATAAAGACTTTCAAACAGGTCCCATTTTCGATTTCTATGTATATCTATATGTTACAATTTAATTTTTCAATGTGATGCGTAAATACGCAACCACCTTTTACAACGATTGAGTATGTAGAAGGCAAGCTTTACTGCCCTTTTAACAGTTGATATAAACAAAAAGTGTTAATCCGCCATCCTTCAGTTTCCCGCCCTAAGGCAGCATTCCATTCATGACGACGAACCAATGGAACAGACGCAACCTAATTAGTTTCTACGCCCTCGGCTGGTGCACACATCAGTGAGGCGAAGAGCGAGACAAACCTCTCTAATTGCCGTCTTTCACAGTCTTGACATGAATGAGAACCACAAGGGACCCTTCTTCCCCCACCATAATGCTTCCTCTTATTCTCGAATTCCTCCTTTCGTTCGATAGACTATTTTCCCTTATCTCCAGATGGGTTTTATTATAAGCACCTGCCTGAATTGTCGATAGAAACTTAGTTATTTCGAATTTCGGATATAAAGTTCATTTATCATTCAAAATCAAATAACCTGATTAAATAGGCACAGATAATTCCAAGATCTTAGGCTGTTTTTTAATGTTGAAACAATCAGTCTAGTCGCAGTATGATGTGGTGTACAATGAACATCGTTCTGATAAAAGACGTTATTTTGCAGATCTGATTTACGAACAATCGCTACGTATTTTTGCAAGACGACTTTAATTCACTAAGATTTAGAGAATTTCATTCATTACATTGGCAAAATCACTTTTAAAAGGGGATTTCAGATTTCTCCGATCAGAAGATGATAATGGAAAATAATAATAGCTATAAATTCAGTGTGCTTTATTGAATTTGAAGTGAATGTTTAATTTATTTAAGAAATGGAAGTGTTAATTTGGTATAACTTCAGAATTGTGTAAAGGTTTAGTTCAAGAATAGGCCGTAAGGCTTGGTACTACAACAGAAGAGCGAGAAGGGGATGTCACGTGGTATGCGTTGGGTGGTCTCGCTAACTGGCCCATCACCCATTTGTCTTCGAAGGCTTCGTTAGGAGCCCATGGTGCTGAGAGGGAGCGTGAGGTGGCTTGCGACCTCTTACAATAATATTATTGGTTCTGAGTTTGTATATGTGAAGTAAGGCTTGGTTGTCATGACTACGAGACTTTCATTGTGCACTGCATGTAAACAAAGTACGGAAAGTAAAATGGCATGAATGAAAACCGATGACATAACTGGAGCGACTTTTGGCATTCCGTTTATTTTCGCCAAAGATTTATCTTTATTGAGATGCCGGAGTATTTATCAGCAAACGCGAAAGTATTATTAGCACTATTCGATAACCCAAATGGAATGCATTCGCAATGTTTTTAGAATATTCACTTAAATATGTTTTGCGGTTGAGAAACAAGATTTTCCTTAGAAAACCCCTGAAATGAAAAATATTTCTTTTTATTGAACTGCCAGAAAATATTTGAAAAATAAAAGTGATTCTACTTCTCTGAAGAAATAATAAATGGACATTAGGTTTTTCAATAAAATCCCTTTGTTTTCTTTTAAAATTATATTAATTTTATTTATTCCTTAAAGGGCAAAACATTGTTGGTAAGATTCAATAAAAGAATTATTTCTAACTTTATTGCTCTGAACTACGCGATTTTCTCTCCTGTTTCAAAATTAAAGAATCCTATGTAAAAATTGCGTCGTATAATTTCATAAAAACGGAGAAATATTTCAAGTAATAATAATGATAATTCGACTTTAATAATTCAGGACGAAAGTAAGGGTTCTATTTAACCCCTTCAAACGACCAGAACCTGGGACCTCGAGAGTGTGAGCGCTAGCCGCCGAGGCCAGCAAATAGTTATTTATACTGTTACAAACTAACTTTCACAGTAATATTTTTTGACATTAAAATAATTGATTTTTGCTTGATGCAGGGAGTTTCTTTTACTAATATGAGCTGCTCAAAACTTTACTGTATTTTTCGTGCTTCTTCCGGTCCGTTTTGGGGGATTCCTCAGCATCTGTTGAGCATAAGACCTCATCTCTCGTTACTCCGCGGGTGGTGAACCCTCCAACTGCCCATCCAATTGTCCGTTTCCTCACGTGCTCTTGACACCTCTATCGAGCATTTCCGGTCGTCCCGAAGTAGGCATTCCTAACGTGAGAGCTTTCGTCATTGGGTCGCTCTTTCAAATGACTCGGAGCACAATAACAGAAGGATGATTTTGAGGAGAGAAATTATGAGGACGGGAAGCCTAAAAAGATGTTTTGAAACCGCGATACTTAAAGCAGATCTAATTGAAAATAATACTTATTATTACTTTTTGGTTAAATTATGAGAAAAAGAAGAATTGATATTTTTACTAGCCAATTATACATTTTCATCTCCCCCTTTCTCCAACGAAATAAATATTTTGAACCTTACTGCCCTGACAGAGAATATGGCAGTTATGATTTAAACTCTTTAATTATAAAGCCTATGATTTAAGTCACGTGAGAATATATTTTCATATTTTTTACAATAATTTAAATTTAAAAATAAAATGGGTATCGGATAGATTTATGAGATTAACATATAAAATTTATTTGAAAAGATAAAAGTAGAAACATTTATTTTTAAAGATAAAGATTATAATTGGTTAACTTTTGGCTCGTACTTGATGTAATCTCTTGACCTTAAGCCCGTAATTATATTCTACGTATGTCTCCGTTTCATTAAAGAGTTACAGAAAATATCAGCTGTGCTCTTTATTATCTTAACGAGTCCAAAGTTGGATTAAATGATAATTTTTGCTGCTTTTGTAAATTGTTAAAGATGTAGGTTTATTTTAGCACCTTTAATGATTCGTTTGCTAACAGTAATAAAAAACCTCATCGAAATTCCGAACAAAAACAAACTGACATCTTTCTTCAATTGTTTGGAATCAATTAATCTGTTAATCCGTAGGGTAGTGGTTTTGCAGCGGGCCATCCCCGCCATTTTGAATTACATTAATACGGAATGACTTGGAGCTCTGGGAAGACGCCCTCGGCAGTGCTCCAAAAGCGATTCTTCACATTTAAGAGTTTCCACACACGGATCAATTATTCAATGCAAATAACGATCGGATTGAGAAAAGGTGTGCCTCGTGGATATTTTATCGAGAGAGTTGAAGGAAATGCTTTCATAGTTCATCCATAGTTTATGATAAAAAGAATCATTACACTAAAATAATTAAAAATAAAATATTATAGACATCAAATTACATTCAATCTTTATAGAAAATATTTTATATTATTAGTAAATTTTTGAACGAAATACTCTTCCTTAAAAAGTAATCGCGATCAAATCAGTATGATCAATATTTTAGGTAAAAAGGTACATTTTCAACAATATTTAATAATATAATTGGACGCCATTATTGCTTTACGATCATTATGATACTCAACTTTATGCATGTATTCAAACATTAAATATGATTTGCAATATATCTAAGTTAATTATCGTTGAATTTAATGAAAATTGTTCTCAATAAATTAATCCATATTAAAATAATATGATAAAAGCTCTCCAAGTCATATATATTAATTAAGTGTGATATCTCAATTTGAAAATTTATATTATTCACTTATAAATACAATTATTATTATGTTTAATATATCTTCATCTTGGCGACTTTTAATAATATTAACAAGATATGATTTATTGTTCCTCACACAATCCAAAAAGGGGAGATGATGCAGAATATTATAATACAATATAACGGAGGAATATTGAGGCAGAAAAAATAATGATTTACAGTTTACACGATTTTCTCAGGATGAAAACAGCCTGACGGCAACGGTACTCGAACCTTTATATCCAAATTAGAAGTTGGTTGCTATCTGAACATCCGAACAAACTGTTAAAGGGAACTTTTTCAATATTGTCAGTCACATACTGGATCTATTCCCGTCTCGTGAGCTATTAGCGCTTAGTTTACTTATACTTCTTCACAATTATTTGCAGCTTCGGTTAGATATCATTCATTTATTTTTTCGCTTTTTCATTCCCATAAGACTAACTTTTTCTTTTTTTTCGGTTTTTGGTAAAATTCAGTTAAACGAAATATTTTTTTGTGAAATCCTTGAAATGTACTGCATATTTTGTGAACGTACCAGCGGACAAGGAACACCATTATATTTTACAAAATCATTATTTTGGATATCAACAGATGGTCATGATGTTTATTTCATTCAAAGAATATAGGTGCTTGTTGAATGTTCAAATTTCAACAGTGTTTTCGAGGAAATTGCGCTATATTTTGTATGGAGTTAAGGTATTTTAGAAGAGTTGCCTGTTGACGGTTTAGACTCCTGTGGTGTTTTCCAGGGAACTACGCTGTATTTTATTACGGAAGTAGCATAATGTTTTCACAATAACAATAGCATCAAAAATTTGGCTATGGAAATGTATCTTTGGATTAATTTGCGATAGCCTGTTTGTTAGAAGTTTATAGTTTGTATATATTAGAAATTATTATAGATAGGTTTACTATTTGTGATTAAAAATTGCATACATAACCTCAGAGAGGATTTCACAATATATTTACTTGCAAAACAGTCATTGTTGAATAAGATATATTGATCAATGGGCGAAATTAGTTTTTAAAATAATGTGTTAATCATTATACTCATGAATATTACTCCATGTGCATGAGTTTTCATCGTCGGTAATAGTTTTTTGTTAACGTTTCAATAATTATGAATGAGCTTCCCTCATCAACAGAAATTCCATTTTCATATTTCTCCCAAAACTAACTTATATTATTTCCTTAATTTGTGTACTTTCTCTGAAATTTTAAATTCAGGTGCATCAGGAAATTGAAATATGTTCTTTGTATCTTATCAGTGTATGTGCGATTATTATGAGTCTTAAAGTTTTTTCTTTGTAATATTTGTTTCTTTGCAACTTATGAATGTGTGAACGATTATTATTTATTTATTTATTTATATGTACTTAATTACTACAATTAGGCTCCAGGCCAGGTGGTAGTAATTTGTCTATGGGGGAAAAAAATACATTACCCTGCCTGGTATTCACCCTAGTCGGGAGGAAAAAACCCCCAAAAACCTCCCGAAGGCAGTACATCATCATGGAAAGTCACAAATTACAAAATGATTACAAAATTGTTTATAATATAAATTTACACAACCCTTTTGATTCTATTAAGAAAGACATTACATGAAGGGGGAAAAGGTTCGAAGACTCCTTCAGGTAAATTGTTCCATTCTACTATTCCGCGATTAAGGAATGAAAACTTGCAGATATCCGTTCTCTGTTTTAAGGTAGCGATTTTATGTTTGTGATCGTTTCTCCCGATGTAATCCGGTTCTCTGAGTTTATTATTTAATTCTTTCAACGAAGATTTAGCAGTGAAAGTTTTATAAATATTCCCCAACCTTTTTGTTTTCCGTCTCGATTCTAGTTTTTCCCAACCAAGTTCTTCAATCATATCAGTTACACTATCCGTCTTACCATATCTGCCCAAAACGAACCTAGCAGCTCTTCTCTGCACATTTTCTAATTTGTTTGCAAGTCCTTTTTGATGCGGGTCCCAAACGCTATCGCCGTATTCCAGCATAGGTCTAACAAGCGTTAAGTATGCTTTTTCTTTAACTTCCCTATGACATTTCTTAAGATTTCTGATTACAAAGTTAAGGGTTCTGTTTGCTTTAAAAGTTATATTCTCGATATGTTTAGCCCATTTTAAGTTACTGCTGAAAGTGAGTTATTATGAGTCTTAAATTTTGTATCTTTGTAACCGTTGTTTTTCGTAACCTGTTTTTAGAGTAAAATATTTTTTCCAAAATTTCACAGTCAAAAAATGGGGGGGTGGCTTATACAAAGGGGGTGCTTATACATGGGGAAATACGGTATATATTATATTCATCCTTTTTCAATCCTGTTTTCGAAATGGAGGTTATAGAATTATTATCTATTTATAATATATTTTTAATAATTTTTAATATATCAAAATTATGTATGGACCACACATAACTTTTTATTGTCAGTATTAAATAATTAACTATTAAGTATTATCAATAGGATCTTAACTCAGAAATGGAAAATGCAACGAACATAATAAATATCTTACCCTTGGAATTTGGAAGACTATACGATTATATTAGATAGATTATATTAGATAGATTATATTAGATTATGCAGTAGAGGTGCTGTGGTTTTAAAGCTGAATTGAAAGTTTAAGTGAATTCTTTAAATTTAAAATGTAAGTAAATTCAGAATATTATTTGAATGGGATAAAACTGGGCTGTTACATTTATAAATAATCTGAGTGAATGAATAATTTCTTGAGGACGCTCTGAATGAGTATGACCTTTGAGAGTTTTTTTTGTATTGGTGATTTCCAAAAGATGTGACCATAAATTTTAGCTGTGGATGGTCCATGAATTTTCTAAAGTTGGCTTATGCATTATGATTAAAGAAACTTTCATTGGTTGGGTATGTTAAAGACACTACAACGTAAAAAATCGAATGTAGAGGAAAAAGAAATTTTTACGATTTTTCACAAATATAACAATATATTTGGCATTTGAATTTTCATGTTATTTTTAAAACAAATTTAAAAAGTTTATGATTTTTTTCGGATTTGAGCAAATTATATTAAATGTAGAGTATTTTTTTTGCAGGGGAGCATTGATACTTTTAGTTTTCGTATCCATTTGATTCCAATAATGGATAAATAAGCTCGCCGTGAAGGGGTGGGGGAAAATTTGCATTCATAGACTCCTTTTTTTTAAAGAATGCGATAAGAAAACATAACTCTGATAGGGATTCATAATCTCATAACATAACAACAGACTTACGTTTTTATTAATGGGCGAAATTGGGACTAGGTAAATCCGTCTTCCATTTAACCCTAAATTAGACTACAATAAAAAATGTTTATAAAAATACAAATTAGGAAGGAAAAATATATACATATCAATACAAATAGAAATAGACAAAAAGAAGTAAATATATAATGATGATTATAATAATAATAGATAAGTAGAGAACCACATGAAGGAAGTGCGATTGTAAGGGTAAAGACGAATAAGTTAAAAGGAAATACGAAAGATTCAGTATCAAGGAGGGTTCTTTGTAGTTAAAATAAAGTTATAAAGAAATTGGAAGAGACGATTCTTAAATATCGGTAACAATGGAGAATTTTGAACATGTGAAGGGAGAGCGTTCCAAAGGTTGCATGCAGATACATGAAAGAATAGGTTTTCAAATTTCAGTTCTGTGTAAAAGTATTGGGAAGTGCTGATTATTCATGTGGTATAGACGTATATATACTTTTTCTTGATACAAGTTGTGGTCATCTTAGATCATCACTCTTCATGAGATAGCAGATGAATAGTATGCAGGAACTTTGAGCTGTAGTTTATTTTCGAGCTCTTCGGAGAGATCTTGGAAGACAATATACATGCATATGATCAGAGTATAAATTTAAGCAGTATTTTCATCTAATTTAAAGCATAAATTTCTTATTCAAACTTTGATGATCCTTCATATAATTCAAGGGTGTAAACAAATGAATAACGTCGATTATGTCTCATGAAATTCTTATCATGCGGTTAGGACAGTCTGGTAAACTGATGATCTCATCAAGCACATCATAATCTAATGTGGGAAAAATATGACTCTCACCATCCTATAGAAGCTGATATCTGTTATTCACGGAAGTGCTTCAGGTGGAAGTTAACTGTATTTACTTATTAGAGAAGTATGCTGATATCCATGGTATTAAATACATTACTATAAATAGCAGCAAGCACTGAAAATAACATAAAGATTTAGTGAATAAGACTTTGTCATATTAATACGAGTAAAAAATGGAATACATACTACGTCTCTTTCGAGAATTCAACTCTCTTTGGTGAAACACTCAAACACTCATCGCTCTGACGGTCTCCTAGAAAAGTAGTATATCTATAACCTCTCACATTAACAAAGTATAGGACATGGAACAGTGTAGTATTTTTATTCATGGGTAAACACAAATTGCAGAGAAACTGAAGACATTCATCCTAAACAGATTCTTTAATATTTCTACTTAAAAAATGTAACTAATTATTAAATGATATGAAAAGTAAATTAAATCGAGCGTAATGAAACATACTGAGGATTCCATATGACGAGGAGATGAAACCGAACCAAAGTGTCGATGCAAATGTCACTTCTTTGAACTCCTTGTACTGAGCACCAAATTCATTCCTCGTTCATGCATAATTCACCATTCTTCCCCTTCTTCTGCATTCATTGTAATTTCACCTATCACTCTCTTTCCGTCCACATGCATTTATTCACCCCCTCTTTCTAACGTTCCCAACTACTTCGCCCCGCGCCTCCTGTATCGAACTTCAGGAACACGGCACTTGCTGTTTATTTAAGCGCCCTACTCTCCGAATGGAATAAACATCACGGCTTCGTTGTTTATCCAGGACTTTTCGTTGGAATTATCGCTTTTTGGGGTTTGTGAGCAACCTCCCGATGAATCCTATCGCTTGACTGCAGCTCGGCGCATAAGCCATAAGGACGCGAGTCTAGCGTTGAAGGCGGAACGAACGATAGTGCACAAGAAAAACATTAATACAATGCCGTCTCCTCCACAGGTTATTCCAGTAAATGGAGGTTTTAAAGTAAATATCGAACGGGGTTGAAATATTTATTAGGCAGAAGGGCTGAGGATGGAAGCCGATTTGTCTCATTAAAAAACTCTAGCCCTGAATTTTACAATAATTCCTGGTTAATCACTTCTCAGCTTCAGAAAAGGAGATTTAGTTTTACAAATGTAATTAAAATTATTGACGAAAAAGTATTTCTAAAGATTTTCGTGGATCACTATCGAATAAAATTCTTTCCATCCGCATAATTTCTTCCATCGCCTTTCAGTTTAGCAACGTATTTACGAGTCTGTATAGCGTCATTTTGGATCATCATTCGGGATAGTTCGTGGAAAGATATCTTTTATTTGTTTTATAAAACTTTTCAGATAATAAAGTAACTAATGATAATTATCGTTTGGAGTAATTATTCTTTTATAGCGATTAATATAGTGATTTACTTTTAGATGATTTAACTCTTTAACGATAATAGTAATTATAAATGAGCTGATTCAGTAGTGCGATGGCTTTCAGTTAAGAGGAATGACCAAATGGGTAATAAAATTAGAAAACAGTGATTAAATAAGTGTTTTAATATAAACAACATACGAAAAACGTACATGTTTACACTTTAAAATGTGTATTATGCTAGCTATCGTTTGGTAGGCTATTTCGGCAGACAGGTTAAAGATCTTTAGGGATATAAGGAATTAGGGATGGAACCCAAAGCATCGTTGTCTTGGGCGTTTCTTTCTTTATAAGAATGTTAGGTTCTTGGTTCAATGGTATTTTGACCTTCTTCAGAATCAATAGATGGGTTCTAAAAGGTTTAGGCAAAAATACATACGATACCGGTTTTATGTATTTGAGGACATTAAATAATACATATGTAGAATATTATTTCTTCCTATAGGAATAATGAATCATTAAAAGAATTTTACTGGATTAAAGGAATTTATACTTAAACAAAAGATTAATACCTGTTATTTGTTTGATATTAAATAATTTTATTGAATAGTCTTTTCTTACCGTTTTTAAGCCTTTATATTATTGCAAAAATGCTTTTCGTTTTCCTAATCTTGGTAGGAAAGTGAGGTAACTTTGCGTGGAAGGCCTAAAAGGCTAGAGTAATCCCCGGTTTATAATTGAGAACTGACAGAACTGACTCCCGGATCTGCCAGTTGATTTCTCCAACCAATTAAGCTATCTTGCAAGAATGTTAAATAACGCTGATATGGTATACTAAGCTACACCTATAACGCCGGATCCTGCGAATGTATATGAGATAACTCAAGAATAATAATAAATACCTAATGATATCATAAAACTTATAAGGTATTATTGTTATGATTATATTATCTCACTATGTAACAAAGCATCAATAAAATTACAAGCTATTTGAAGAGTTGAGTCCTGGACGTTGGTGTATTGTAATATGAATGGAAAATCGCAAGAATTTCTTAACACCCACAATTTCCCTCGTTTTGAGGAACGTAATCATTCCTTATTTCAGACAATGGACAAAGACAAAAAATCTCGAGTAAATACGCTCCTTTTCTTGTTTACTTCTACATCCACGCGTACACATTGACCTTCATCGCTTGAGAGCGTTTTTTGAGAGTCCTCAAAATTTAATTAGCTCCTCATCGGCTGCCTTCCATTTCGTAAACAAGAACGTTCGTAAACATCTGCGACGTCTTAAAATCATTCGAAGAAAACCAGAGACTTCATTTAGAGTAGTTCAAAGGTCATTTGCTGAATTAAGATTTTGCCTCCACGTTGGATATGTGGTTCATCTAATGGAGAAAAATAATATCATTTAGTACAAAGCATCCATTCATTCGCGTATTTTTCTTTAATTGGCTAGCATCGTATTCTTCCCACGGCTTCAGAGTCTCGATGTCATCAACTTTCTTCAGAGCTAAGATCTTTAATATACATTCGCATACACAGATTTTCTTATTTATTTGTCTTTTAAAAAGTAATACAATGTTTACAAAATAATCAGTTCATTCACCAGTTGTGTATTGGTTCTCATATAATTACAAGTGTATATCCAATATATTTTTTTTATTTGCAGTATTTATGATGAGCCATTTTGTGCTTTCATTTACTTTACGTATATTTATTTAATTTAAAAATATATATCGCTATAAATATCTTTTTACCTTTGGTTGTTCAAGCTCTTTTATATTTTTTGCCAAAGGGTATGGATAACTTGAATTATCAGAATGAATTATGAATTAAATATAAGAAGCATCTGAAATCTTAATATCCAAACGTGTTGAAAATAGCTAATCCATTTCCAACACAGGAGAGAAAATAACAATAAGTAGTACAAATAAAATCGCGTCTATAATTATGAGTGAGACTAAAGTCATAAGTTTCCCTCTTCGGCGACAAAAAAGTGAATGTCTGATGTAAATAAACTATTGAGAAGTCTAAGGGCCATTATGTTCATTTAGCCCAAGTTTCTAGGTTTATAGTAGATTATATTAGATACTGAGGAGAACAGGAGTTTTAAGACAAGCAGACGTCGCCTTCGTAAAACAAGGAGACTGACTATTTCCTTGAAATCCAGTGAATGGATTTATTCAAATAATTATCTGTTATAGAGGACGCAAAGGGAGCATTGGAACGGATTGGAGGATAAATTATTATAAATGAAGTTTCAGAAATGAAATATATGAGCATCAATATTCCACCTGCACTATTAGATATAATATACAAAATAGAGTGAAATTGATGGGGATAGACTGAGTGCTTATTACCTCTCAATTAGATGGATATGAAAATAATGAAGCAGTTATTAGTAAGAAATCTTAGAAAATTTTAGGATAGAAAATACTGTTGAATTCTGATTAATGGTTCAATTCTATATAGAAGAAATAATTCAAAAGAATAGGTGGAAAAAACTTTCGTGCAATTCATCTTTTGAATAGTTTTGTTAGGAAGGATCTAAGAGCTTCAAATGAATGAATGCCTGATATATTTTATACAAGGAACAAAAAAATCTACTTATATTTTGAAAAAACTTGTTGACATTGAGTTTGAGAAATATTAAGTTAAAAAAAAGTTTAAGAAAAAATCTTTCGTGGAGAAGATATATTGTATAGAAAATGGCTCTTAAAAATATGCGGTGTGTGATCGAAAAATGGTTTAAGGGAAACGAGAGATAAACGAAGGAATTGACAAAGTGTTACGTAGAGTGAATCAAGGATCTGATGGTACTATCCACCGAAAAGCAAATGGGTCTTACAAATAATGTTTGATTATAGCCACTTCGTCTGAATGTCTTTGAAAAGCAATCTCCATAGAAGGAAGATATAAAATTGTGATTCAGAAAGACAAAATTATACTCACATTAAAGATATCTAAACTATACATACATCAAAATCATTAAAGTAGATAGTATTTTGGTCTGGGAAATGCAAACAGTTTATCTCAATGTCAAAACATTTTGAGAGTTATGATTAAACTATTGCTGTTATCAAATTCTGAGGTTATTACGAAATTACGTTGATGATAGAAAGGAAAAGTCATATAAGACGACATCTTTGGGGAAAGCCTAGAATTATTCCTAATGATGCATGGAATAGAGGCGTGGGCAGATTCCTGCAGTTGTGTAAACAGGGATGTGAAGAAGAATTAAGGCTGTTGAGAGAGTGATGAGGAATTCGGTTAAATCGATTCGGGAAATATTAAGAGCATTCAATAGAATGTTTAAGACCATTGACATGCTTGGTAAGTGCGATTACTTACATCGAAATTTTATAAAACAAATCGGGATGTGTAATTTTAATAAAAATTTCGTTGTTCCCTCAAGTAAGTTTAACTTCCAAAAGAAATGACTGTCATATAACCTATTTATTTGGATAGAAATGAATGAGAAAATAACATGATGATTTAATCTTATATTATTACATATCTATTATATAGCTGTTGCGATAGGATATATGTAACACATAGGATACGAATGTCCAGCCTAAACTACATTAGCATTCCGATGTTCTCACGTAATAGCCCCTACAACTTAACATGGGAAAAATGGGAAACTGACCTTGATAATCAGGTGGTTAATTTTCCAAAAATAAAAAAAATATTCCGGTCATCTATAAAAGCTACAACGCTAAAACCTGGTAGTCATCTTAACACGTTAAATGAAAATAATTCTTAGGTCTAAACGTATCGTGAGTTCGATTTCAAGGAGCCCCAAAATTGGTATTTAGGAATATAAATCGGTTGCTTGCTGTAAGCAAGAAAACTTTAACTCGTGCATGATTATACACGAAGTTCCTTTATTAGAAGAAACTGAATATAGTTATTTCCGAAAATCTTTTGAATAACATCGCAAATAAAATTGAGAGCTCTCTGTTGAAAATGCTCAGGAGCATTATGGTAAACAGTATGGAGAATGCTCTAGAACAAAGAGAGAGAATGCTCTTATTACATAAGGGGAATTAAAGCGATCCTCGGAAGGAAAATCTTGGCGTCGAGGGAACAAACATGTGCCGCGAGATTTCTTGGGATTGATGTGTGCGGAAGAGCGAGCTGGAAAGCGAATCGGAATATGGAAATGAGTGCAGAAGGGAAAGGATGCGTGAAGGATTGGAATGGAGGGAAGTGGTGCGGGGGAGTGATCGAAGGAAAAAGGGAATTTAGTTAACGTGATGTTTATTTTAGGGCGTTTTCCTCTTTCCGTAGGGAGCTGCAAATCGATGGTGCAAATGTAATGCTTTTCTACGCCATCTATGGACATCTCTACGATTTCGAAAGGAGTTTCATTAAGAGCTTATTGTTCATTTCTATGTTCGTTCCCTAAAACCCTTCTTTTGAGAGTGAAAAGATTTATCTTTACTTCCATATGTTCGCACGGAAAGAATTACGTCTGTAAGCGAACTGAATCTATCCTACTTTGCGAAGAATCCATCCACATTGACAGCCTAGATGCATAAGCGTATCATAGCAATAAAACTATAAACAAGAAATGGGATAATGAGACATTTTGATTGCATGAAACATTCAGATGAAACCTAACATATATTACGTGATTTTCACATGGATATCTTCATAAAATTTATCGTCCACTTAAAAGGTAAATGTCCAATGTATGATAAAACTTTATATATGTTGAAAATTCTTTCAAAATTATTTACTATAAAATTAAATATTATTTGAACATACTTTTCGAATGAGAAAAATTGCTACTTCGATATCTGATTGATTATGCATTTCCATCTTTAAACATTTCGTAAAAAAGCTTTTGAGTAGTAATAAAAACAGCTTTGTAAATTTCCACAGAGAATTGGTATATTCGCGGCTGATTTCGTGATATTACGTAATTACATCTTCATATTACGAAATCGGTAGCGAATATACCAATTTTCTGTTGAAATTTACAAAGTTGTTTTCATTACTATGGCATTCCACGAAGTCACATTGATTTCACTATTGAGTATTTTTCACCTTTGGACTTTATTATTTGAAAATACTCTATTAAAATATTCGAATTTTTATTCACACATCTACTTGACCTTAATGTTGATAAAATTGAAACCCTATTTTCTCTGAAATTGAATGTTTATTTTATCAAGACGAATCTGCGACTTTGATAATATTTCAAGTCAAAATAACGAGTACACTAGAAATTGCACATAATGGTAAGAATTACTATAATGTTTAATTTGAATTAATGTATTTCTATAAGGTATTTATCTTGATTATACCTCCTTTCCCTCGGGAGTAAAGATGCAAGGGTTAGATTCAGATCCTTTGTCAAACCTGTTACTACTGTTTACGCGATCGCTTCTATGGCTTATTATTCACTATCGTCTATGGATCTATTAAAATTTGAAGTTATAGTGATTTTCGCTCAGGTTTATACGTTATATCAATTCAGAGTAATTTCTCCTCCAACTCTGAAATCACTTTGAACATACCAACTTGTCAGCCGTCTACTCAATATTATTCAGTGAAGGTAATAAATCATAAACATTAAAAAAGATTTTCTATCTATAAGTAGCTGGCTACTCTGAATGATCTCGAGATTTACTTTCAAAATTGATATATAATAGGGAAATTTAAGAAATACGGAATTTTAATACGCAGGTTAATGATAGTCTTAAGTAAGAAAGATGGGAACAGGATGCTCTTGGAGATTAGTAAATTTCAGTGAAACTTTATCCTACCTCTGGTGAATAGTGGAGAGGATGGTTTTCTTATCGTGGCATCATCATTTAACGAAGCAACTGTTATTTCTTTCCTTCGTTGATTATTCAGAATACGTTTGGTGAAGTAATAATTTCACTTACATCTATATATACCGAAAAATAATATAAAATTCTACAGGAAGATTAAAGAGGCTGTCCTAAGTGCATCCTAAGGATGATGCATCAAGCCTGCCGCTTAATCATCCCAAAATATTAGGATAAACAAGCACTAATATTACGGATGAAACATGGATGAAATTAAATTTGCAGGAGGATCAAATGTAGCATCTTGTGGCCATGAACGCTTTTGTCGCCTGTCAGCCCTTAAACGGTCCAAGGGGAGGATGCAAAGGGGTTTGGGTAATGGAGGGGAGCGCTGACTCGCCCCTTCTCCCGTGAAGGTGTTTGTTCAGCCGCTTCTGGAATCCAAGGGAGAGGGAGATTGGACGCTCACCCTCATGCACTGCCATAATCGCACCTTAATGGGCGAACGAAAGACATGTAATTGAATTTCTCGTCAATAGGTGAATCTACCACACTCTCACAGAGGAAATTATGGAAGATTTCATATCTATTTATAATTGTGGTTAAATGATAAAACAAACGCGTAAAGACGTTCTTAAGATTCCGACCTCCCAGAACGATTTAGAAATATTACCAATATTTACATTCTTTTTCGTCTATTTGGGGAGTTTCTGTTTCGATATATTCATGACGACGTTTACGATTCGTCTTTTAATTTAAGAAATATTACTCGAGTGAATTAGATTTACTACTCAAAGGATTTCTTCATAGCACGAGATCATACTAACTATGCATTGGATAGGAATGCAACGTAGGATATAATTTGAGTCTGAAGGATGGAAACAAATCATTCATAATTAATAATATAATGTAAAATAATAGCAAAACACCTAATAATACTACTCTCCCTCTTTCACGAATTAAACATTGGATTCGTAACATTCGCTCCACAAATCCTAGCGTCACAATGTGCTGAGGAATGGAGAGAAGTGTGGTTCATTGCTGTCAGAGCCAAAGGGTCATATGACTTCGTCAACGGAAGAATACTTTACTTTGATTATTTTTCCTCGAACTTTTCTCGTTGCCCTTGACGAAATCTTCCAAGCCGTACCGAGGAACGCGGCACATCCCATAAAATCCTTCTCTAGGCCACCACATGCATCTTCTTTCCCATCCGACGCTGAGAAGTACACAATCCTAGAGTCGCTCCCCCGACGCGAGCCCAAGGAATATACGTTTTCTCAGAAAGCTTATCTTAAGGAGGCTAACTTCTCCGAGAAATGCTTCACACCTCCTCACAATATCCGCGCATCTTCAACCACTTCCTACGCAGCTTTCATCATTTTCCGCACACGATGGTCGTGCATTGTCTTTTAATTACGTGGAAACTCGAGAAATTCATCTTTGCGAGAGACGAGGAAAACGTTAATCCTTGTCAATCTAAAAGTTATACTCAATGAGGATGAGAGAGAAAATTTTAGTGGATGAATTTTAAATTCGAGCGGTTGTAAGCCCAAGAGGTATTTTATTTCAAATTTTTAATAGTTCGATTGTCAATGCTCGGATTGGGCACAGATTAGCATTTGAAACATCCTGCTATACATCTATTTTCTACACTTCGTAGTACACATGCTATAATATACCCATAGAATGAAATTATCTATTATTATACTATTTTTGAGGTAAATGCATATCATCTTTCATCTCAAATATACTAGACAATTTATTGAAGAAAATTATTCGATATTATAAATAAATAAAATTATATTATAATATCTCCGCTTTAAATTAAAGTGGCGTAACGATTTTATTTAATTTCCTGCGTTTCTTCAAGTTTAGAAATTGCAACACTTGGATTTCGAAGACTCGGTTATAAATAGCGTTTTTGTTCGCTAAATTCCTTCTTTCCTTCCTCCACTCCTTTCTCCAAAGAGATGACAGAGCATAAACCATAGGTCCAGGACAACGGTAAAGAAAAACTTCACACGCCCTTAGGTTGCGTGGATTCACACACGCCCACGCAAACAAATTATGTGAACTCATCGCGAGCACGTGTTGGAAGAGGATTTTAAGTGCAGAGGGCGATAGGTACTCGAGAGGATTTTCAATATTTATCGATATGAGAAGGGAACGACGACATACCTGAAATTGTGATTGGTTACTGGATTCCAAATTGGATGCGATCTGCTCGTCTGTTGACACGTGTGTCGATATCGTTTTCATAAAAGTGGTATTGTGTCTGAGATATCCTATATGAAGATCATGCGAAACCTTGTGAAGTTAGTACAGAGGGACATTTTCAATAGATGACGTCAGCTGGATTGAAATTTCCCTGGTATTTGCTCCATGGCGCTTCATTCGAATATTCACAAAGTGAAGTTTGACTACGAGTAAGTGAAGATATTATTTTTGAATTCAGAATTAAAACCTGCCATAGTTATGCCAGAATTTAAACCTGCCATGCCATATAATTTCGTTTTAATTTATAAAAGATATCTGTTGGTAATTATGAGTGCAGGTTTTATCTGAATGAACACGTGGAATTCTTTGCAAATTTGAATTGAAAAGGCCGATAGAAAGATAAAAACATTCCTTAAGATAATTCGAGTTATTGCTAGATTTATTTATTTATTTAAACCTAAATGTTACGAGCATTCATTTTCTCGCGTTCTTTTATTATATTTAACTTTTATCTCTCTCTTTATCGAGATTAATTCGAGCCTGATCTAAGAATTTTGTATTACGAAAAGTAATATAGAAAAGCAATTTCAGAGTATTTAAAAACGGTTGTTCACATCATTGAAGTCAATTTAACCATCCGTTAATTCTGTTCGATTTATTTTTTGCCCTTTTATCGATTTTTCAGTTTTGAAAGGAAAGCAGTTATTTTGTATGGGATGTATTAGTTCTATTCGAGATTAAATAATTCTTCGAAAACCTGCTTCACACATTTCTTTTCCACTGTTCATAGATCACTGATCATTGCTGTATCCAAAGCGTGAATTGCCGCTCTCTTCTTTCGACAATTATTCCACCCACACATTCTTTCCCTCCCAACCCACGGAATTTTCTCAAAGCGCTTGGATTTCTAAATATAATATTATAAAAAATTTCGAATAATAATCTCACACAAGAATATTGCTCACGAGTATCTTAGGGAAGTTTCATCTTGTTCATCGATCATCCATTTGGAAAGATTGTCTCGATTCGGAACAGATGAAAAATTTCACAATTTAGTACTCTACATATACACTTTACAGGATTTAGTACTATGTGAATAGTATCAAAAAGACATACTTCTATATATTACTGCTCCTTACCTGTTTATCATCATGTTTAGTTTATCATTGTTTTAAAGGATAATGATTAATTACATTAAACTATTTCCTGAATAGTAAGTTAAATGAATTACGCTTTTCAGATGATGCTGAAAAATAGAAACAATTATCTCAGATTAAGTTGGTATTTATCTCTATAAAAGATTAAAGAAATGGAGATGAAAGGTATCCAAGAATGCTCATCATAAATCAGATAATGACGGAGTGCTTTAGAAAAGCATTTAAAGCAATACCTATGGAAGAAGAAACGAGGGAAACTTGATTGATCAGTAGTTAAACGTACTTTATCCGTTCAAAATCTATAAGTTCTCAACCATCATTAAAATATTACTGTCCAATCAGATGAAAGAGAATATGATTATAAATGAGTAAAGAAAAAATGATTTTACCAATCTTTACGGAAATTTTGTTCTCCATTATAACTGCTACAAATCTGTGAGTAATTAACATAGAATTTTTAAATTAAAAAAATTAGAAAGAAAAAAAAAGTACTAATTACTCCTTAATAATTGCAATCAGTTGTTAATTGCCTCATTGCTGTTAACGTTATGATAGACGTCGATTGTTACCTACTCTATATTTTCTCAATACCTATAAATAATTTATGCTAAAATTTGTTTCAACAAAATCAAGTTCTTGTTAACTAGTTATCCTTGTTTGATTGTCGGGAAGACATGCTCATTTTGCAGCGAAGTGTCCCCTTTCCGATACACGGACACATGGCAGGTTTTTACATATTTCTGGAAGCATTTCTTGTGTAACTTTGTGTACGAGTGTTTTGAGATTTCAGGATGGGTTTGAGCAGAAAAAATGTGCGATGAACACATGTGGACTGTTTTTGGCCTTAGTCGCCTGTAAACCTCCGCGGGTCCAATACGGGTTGTCGACTATCGAACTGTTGGCGCAAAGGAAGCAATTGAAGGGTTGTCGGCAGCTGAAGAACTATCACTTTCAAGCGCTAAAAAGCTCCAACCCTTGCTTCCGTCCTTTTTTCATAGGCCATAAAGAGAATGAACGTCCGGGCAGTGTATGAACAAAGAATGGGCCGCCTAGGTCGTGGTCGACAAAAAGTAACGATCTTCCTCTAGACTTAATGGAGCCGAAACTCGCCTCGAAAATGAATGGGACAGTCGCTTGATCATTTTTATCTTAAAATGCTGGAATATCGGATAGTGTTCGATTATTTTTATACTGATTTTGGTTCTGATTTATCAGTCCTTCATATAATGCCAAGAGAATAATCAATTTAATTAATATCAACAGGCGTGACTTCGTGAAAACCCATTGAAGGACAAGAAACTCTGTAAATTAATAGCAATCACCTCAACTAAGTCCTAATTAATAGTCTAGATCAACTAGTACTAGTCTAAATCAGGGATTACATTTTATTCTCTCCTTTCAAATAAATTAAAACTTAATGTAGTCGCTAATTGTTTTACGTGATTTTTACGGGATAAAGGACCACGTTTGAAAATCTTTTGCCAATTCAAGAACTTAAATTTTATATCCTTATTAAGAATGAATATGGGAACAAACATGGATAATCATTTAATGGTAAAAATACCTAACCAGAAAAAAAATTCGTTATGATGTTTGAATAATCAGACTAGAGACGATTTAGAATACTTTAAGTGACATCATAACACTGGTGATGAAATAACTTGAATTCAAGTCCCTACAAAATACAGCCACTAATCTAGGATTAAGAGTTGTTTTAGGATATGTATGTGTGCGACTTCACAAATCTTGCACTTTCATAAGAATTACCTCGGAGACCCGCCTGAAAGCATTCATTTTAGCTATTGGATTTCGCGCTCTAAGCAAGGATGAAGCGGCCATTGTTCCGTCGCACTGTTTCGATTCCCAGATGCACACTCGGAGGAATGGGTTCGGATGAATTGGAGGCCGCATGTTGTAATTTGGCGAAAAGGAAGTCGAGCACTTGAGTTGCGGCTTCAAAATGGCCGCTGGTCCACTCTGAATGAGGGATTGAAGGGCTCCCTACCCCCAGTCCGCTGAACAAACACTACCCTGTTCGGATGATAGGGGAGGGCATTCGGATTGTTTGTTCGGTGGATGGAGCTGTGGTTCTCCGGGTGTCTTGGAGGGCGGACGGCCGGTGTCGCTGTTGTCGAGGGAAAGACACCAATGGAGGAGAGAATAAATGGCCATGAGGATACATTCATGTCCAAGAGAGAGACTCAAGCACGTACTCTACAATTGGATGTCCATTTCCGCTTTAACAGTATCGCATTTGGAGCAATTCAGAATCGGGCGGCAGGAGCATGTGGTAGACCTAGAAGATGTGTCTGTTAACAATAGATAGCTTTTATGAGCGGAACCTCAATCTTTGTTAATGTTTCCTCTCTTTAGAATATTATCTAAATGTATTTAAGATTTTCTATGATGGAAAGTAAATAAATTCATTTAGAACAATTTGAAACAATAAGGCGTTTAGAAGCGTGTTTTGAGGTAATTAACTCAGGAAATTGACCATTTAGCAGCAAACCGTTTGCCTATTTTACTTCTGAGTGTTTATAATAAATAATACGTCGATAATCTAAAAAATATTTTAATATATATTTTTAAATTCATAAATCTTGTCCAGTTGACTCGTTACTAAGTACTTGTTTTGGTGCGTCTGATATTAAAGCATTAGAAAATGTTCGCGAATGAATGGAACGTCAGACAGTGACATTTTCAAATAAAATGAAGAATTAAAAAAATACTGTGTAACTTACATAGAATGTTTATGAGATTCGATTTCTATTATTTATTATAATATCCTCCAAATTCTTAAATACTTTTTATAATAACATTTTTAGAAAAGAATAAGATATTCAAGTTTCTTTTAATTGCACTCCCTTGGTGATTCTTTTCTCTTAATACATTCATTGCTAATACTTACGAAGAAAGGAGACTAGATTTGAACGTTGGAACGTGAAAGATTTTATCTTTCTCAAACAATGGGCATATAATTGGTGTGCATTTCCACAAAATAGCAAGTGTTATTTTGTTTGCCTTCCGTATCTCATCTCCAGGAAATATTTGCCAAACATTTAACACTAAGGTTCGCATTTATTTTTCATAGTATTCATCTTCGCATAGAACAAGAGCGATGCTAATCCTGTCTGGTGTCAATCCAAACCCGCTGTCCGTTGGAAGAGTGGAAATTGTTTTCCGAGTGTCAGCGGCTGACGTGTCTGGGTCGAGGTAATGGGATCGGCCGAGAAGAGAGGGTCACGACATCTCGCGGGGGTCACGGGCGACGAGGGACACCTGGAGGACCACACCCAAGGGGAGCAAGTGCTGGGAATGTGTACGATGCTTGGAATTCCCCGAGGTTCCTGGAAAGGGCGGTTGAGAAATGGGAGACAGCGTAAGAGAAGAACCCAACGCTGATGGATATTCAATCTCTCTAAATCTCGCCTTAGGAAAGGGCGTAAGCGAACGGTGCGGAAATTGGATTGTGAGAGTGTACATGAAAGAGGTCGGTAAATCCATTTTAAGCGATTTCAAATAAATTGTTTAAAATTCACATCGTTTATTTTTATGTAATAGTGATCTTCACAACATAGTTGAAAAAAGGAGTTCTCTTGGATATTCTCAACACATTTATTCGTTCTTTAAGAAATATTTTTGAATTTGAAGTAAAGTCAGTTTTTAAAGAAGTGAATAGTTCATTAAAATTTGAGAGGAACTTTCAGAAAGATTCGAAAAAAATTACGAGCTTAAGGAAATGGATTGAAAGCTATAAAAATATCTGGCTAAATTCTCCAAGAAATATCTCTCGCTAAAAGTTTATAATCATGACTTCGCCTCACATGTCCTAGAGAGACCATTTTAAAATGACGAGTTGGAAAACTTTGCGGTTGATTCTCGTGTCTAAGAACTTTGGCTTCATCCGAACTCTGTAATTAGTTTCGAAACATTTTTTCAAACCGAGGAAGAATTACTTTGGTTCTGCGAAACTCATTTTCAACAAAAGCCGAGGAATAAGTGACATGAAAAAAATTCTCACATTATCTTGAATTTTTTCCAAGCAGCGTAATTTTTCACAAAACATTTTTCCCTCAAACCTAGTTTTCACTCACTTAATGACAATACTTTTGAAATCATCAAACACGAAAAAAATCGAAGTATAAAAAAATGGAAAATTTTATCGTGTCAATCGATATAAAAATTCATATTTTCGTGAATTGATTTCCTTTATTGTAAAATAGGGACTACTAATGAAATCAATATGAGAATAGCATAAAAATATGCTATATTTGTGACCGATTTCGTAATATAAAATTACATCTTTATTTTATATTACGAAACCGGTCGCAAATATAGCATATTTTCTGTGGAAATTTTCAAAGAGGTTTTATAATAGAGACTACTATATTTTTAATAATTGATCAGATTCATATATTGATATTTACTTCAGACAGATCTTTAAAATACATTTTCTTAATCAATATTACTAAATTAGTTCTTGGCTTCCAGTCGATCCAATTCTGAGATGTTTCTTTGGATCTAAAATTTACATGGTTATAGCAATCTCGAAACAAAAAGCCTTATCTTGTTCATCTAATATAGGAAATCTACTTATGTTTGAGAGTACCTTCATTTATATCTCTCCCCTCATTTCAGAACCTTCTTTTTCCCATTGGTAGCACCCTATCTACTTTATTCCATTACTCCTCTCATCCAATTCTCTCTCCCCTTTGTTTTTCTTCCTCCGCTGAGGCAATTTTCCTCTCAGTCCGTGGAGCCCAAGGGAGGGCACCAACGTCGCCCCAGGCCACCATTGCACGGATGCATTTTCGGTGAAGCCCCTTTCTCCGGGGTGAGTGTCTCTCCGGCGTATTTTCTAAAAGAATTATGCCTCGAATTTTCCGATGGGAAAGTTAGACGAACGATTCCGATCTATGGGTCTATAGAAGGAAAATATCCTCTTCTCAAATAATATCGCTTCATTTTGAAAACGGATATTATCTAAAAGGACAATGATCGCGCTCTTTTATACGGGAAAATGTAGAGACTGAGTCCACCAGGAAGAGTATTTTACACGCGAATACTCGAATTGTTGGATAGATTCCTAATTTCAATAATTAATTATAATCTATAATCTAGGTTCATTATGGATTAGTATAAGGGTAGATTATAATTCGTCAGCCATATTTAGACTTTGAAGGGAATTTTGTAATAACCATTAATATAAAACTCCTGAATCATCTCATCGGCTAACCTTTCGAAAAGTTAGTTAATCTTATGTAATTCTTTCCTGTGCGTCCCATCTAAAAATAAACATTAGCATTGTTTGGAAGTGAATAGGTATATAATTAATTTGGTCATCAATCTATCTTAAAAATTTATTATAAATAATACCCGTTATTGAAAACTGATATTCGATTAATAAATTCGTCTGAAAATTAGTCACCTACTCATTTAGGGAAAAAATTTAATGGCTGTATTTAGGAAAATTATCAAGGCCCAACCAGACTTCCTCGTTCTCTTAAATAATTCAACAGTACTGTAAAATCATTTGAATATCTGCATCGTAAATGCGTCGAGAATGTGGTAATGAAGGTGAATCCACAAAACATACGCTTAATTTTACGCGCTTCTTCCAGTGAAAGGGACATCAAACTAGATTTGCATAACAGTCAAAAAAGATATCGAATCAAACGTAATACCAGCATGCCAAAACAAAAGGAGTCCAAATAAAATTACCCTAAAAACTCTTGTTACGATTACATAATAACCAATTGAATCTACTTAAGATCGAATTTCAATACATTAAAATTCTCTCTAGGGTGACCTCTACCTCTTGAACTAGTTTATTTAATGGAACGAATTTAAAATTACAAATCAGAGATTGAATAATTACTTCTGACAGTTTGTTAAGCATTGAGGTAATTCAGATATCAAATAATCGGATTATGTAAGTATATATATATGTGCTTGGAAATCGATATACGTTTCTGCATCAGATTTTTAAAAGCATCTTTCTACATGAAATTTCGAAGGATTATTTTTCTTAAAAACTTGAATGTACCCTCTCAAATCCATGTGATTGAGCATTTTATTTATGTCTAGAACTTTCTTCTAATATAGTATATTTTCTTCTTTTTATAGGGACGAGTTTCTATAATTCTCGCCTCTATTGAAACATCTGTGCTGAGATTAAAATGAAATCAAGATTTTTCTTCATAGAAAGGAGTAATAGAATGTTAATAGCTTAACTTGTTACTTCAGCTGTAAATTAAATGAACTCTTAAGGATACTGCTCGATATTAAGAGATGAAGGGGTAATACATGTATATTAATACCTTGAGTATAGATCTAAATGTCTATATTTGAAATATATAATTCTCATTTGCTATATATTGATGAATTTCGAGGGTTAAATTAATAAATCAATGAAAATTAGTTGTTTTACCGATTTAAAAATTCCCTTAATATTTATATTTGGTCTATAATTATTTCTCAGGGAAAGTTTTCGTATTCGAAGGTACATTGATGCGCCTTTTTGTAATCTTAATAACACCCATTTAAGAGAGTTTTGGTACAGATAAATAAAAGTAAAACCCGTTCGCCAACTAACCCGATTAACAATTAAAAGTTTGTTGTTCAAAGATTTTCTCGTCGTTTAATTAACGTCGATTCGTAAATCGCTGTCAAATAGTTAATCTCGTTAATTTTCTCCAATCAATCAGAATTTAATTATGCTCTCATTAGTTGTTTCCCTAAAAAGATAACAATTGAAATATTCACTATTCGATGCCAGTTCGAGTAAAAAAGCTAATGGATACTGCGCTTTCGAGTTTCGATTTTTCCTTTGAACATAATTGGAGATTAATTAGAGACGAATACTTTTTGGTGTTTCGTTTCGGTGGGGGAAAAAGCTGATGAAAATTCTTTCTTCCTCGGGCAGCATTTAATTGGTTAAATACGCATAATTGGACGTCTTTCGCCTCTGGCTCTCCATCGAATTATCCAATGTTTCCTTTCAGCCGACGTTCAAGTGTTTTATTTCGAATTATAGTCAATATATCACATTCGTCCTAATCACAGAATATAAAAATATTTAACGAATCACTAAAGTAAACTACCAAATTCCTGGAAATAGAACGTTCGTATTTACTTATACCTTATCTTATTTATAAACATGCACCAAAAGATAATTCGATTAACCTTCACTATATCTTTTGCCAATAGAGATCAAGGAATCATACCTCAATAATTTTTATCACCAATTCAAAATTCTAATACAGTTATTCTGGTGTTATTCAGCACATATTGGAGAGATTGATTCTCTGTTGCGATGATAAAAGTACTTCGTAACGTTACAAAATAATGTAATCATTAAATATTTATTCCAGTACATCCTATCCTGAAAACTGTACTACTTAATCTATAAAGCACTTGGGGGAGTGTAAGTACCCTGCTTGAGAGTCATACCCATTAAGATCTCAGCGATGTTCTCTTATTTTGATCTTATTACATAGTCAAAGAAAAAATAAATTACGAAAACTATTATATGAGTGGTACATGTTTTCCCATAGAATACTGAATACACTTTAGGGTAATCATATATTTAAATAATAATCAAAATACAGTACCGATACTTCAATAATCATAACATATTTCATCCAACTTCAAAAGATTAATTGAATTGAATCAAATAAGTAGTTTATTGGAAGAATAAGAATTTAAGTAAGATATTTTTCAGAAAGAAAAATATTGTATCAGAAGATAAAAGAATGAGCATTCAGAGTTATTTTTAAGATTTAGTTGGTTATTAGTTTTATTTGAAACATTTAATTGCTGTCCCTATCGCTTCGGACTACTTATATTTTTAGCCGAAGAATATATTAGTCCTTCAATTGAAAACTTCTTCACAGAATTCTTTTAGTTAAAGAAGATATAATTCGATACTAGCATCTGTTGATATACTTTCCATGGATCCAGAATGTACCCAAAATTTTCCGATCGACAGAAATTTCATGGTTTACATAATAAGAATTATTTAGTTCTTTGATGTGTTGAATAACCTAATCCATTATTTAAGAGTTGAAAGATAATCAAAAGTTTATAATCCTTAACTGCAATCGTAGCTTACTGTGACCGTTATTATTGGAATAGAGTTCGTTTCATTCACATCACAGAAAATGTAGTTCTAAGAAGATTTAGCGATCTGCAGGGATATTTATACTTCACGTTTCATGCTGAATATATAAATACGAACAAATAAAAAGAACAAACATTAGAAAATGGATAATAGACTAAGTAGTAACTATTAAATGCTACTTTCGGATATGTATTTCAATTGAAATACTTAAATTCAATATTCGAGGTCTTCTCTTTGTGGATCTCCATCTACATTCAGAAGGCCGATAAGTAGCATATCCCAGCGGAATTTTGCTAAGTTATCGCCCTTCTGAATAAGTTAAAATACTTCCAAATAAGGTGAAAATAGCCAACACATCTCTCTCAAAATTACCTTCACATTACAGAGAGTAGAATGAAAACTGTATGCTCCCGCACAAAATTACGTGAGTAATGGATATTGTGTGGAAGTATATTGCATTTTCATTTTACTCTCCAGAATGTCTTTCCACGAAGTCAGCCCGGATGTAATAGAATTTAACTTCACATTTCCTTAAGGTAAACTATAAATTTTGCACTTCTTTATAAAAGTAGAACCTATTTCAACTTTTGCTTTGCGTAATTTCACTCAGTAGCGGAAATATTAGACGATTAAATTCTCAATTTGAAGTCTTCGAGAACAATCCTTGCAGCGTTTCACCAAGCGGCAGTCGAACTACACACATTCGTGGTTGCGCTCGTTCGAAGTTGGGAATGGGTTATCTTTTATTCCACCCATCAATCACTTCGAAAAGAGAAGGTACGCAAGGCGAATTCATAGAGACAAAATAATTCTACGGAATTCATCTCTATGATAAATAAAAAGACGTGGAATTGGCATCGATATCAAACTTTTGGTAGCCAGAAAATACAAACAACGTCGACATTGCGCATAGCAGATTGAGCGGTGCGTGAGCAGCACTAATCAAACATCGACTTTCACTTCCGATAAATAAATCCGCGGGAAATTTCGCTCAAACTCACGTTTTAAAGCGTCTGTACATATCCATTGAAAAAAATCATGCGCTACACGCGGATGGAATTTTGGAGAGTAGTTCAACTAAGGCGGTTAATCACAGATCGTATCTTCACCCATAAAGAATTTATGGGTGAAGATTTATTATTTATCCGATGACGTCTATTTTGCCATCTCTAAACGAGCGCGAATTCAGCCGTCGTCACTTGGACTCAATGACGCCACTTCCAGCACACATCACTCTCACTTCACACTTTCACCGAAGAAGGCCTCCTTGGATTGCAGGGGACCACTCACTCCTTCGGTAGCTCAGTAGTAATCTCCTTGTTGTGTGCGCCACGTGGACTCCCTCCTCCCCTCCACCAGTGGTGCGCAAGATTTGAGAGGAGGGATAAGAAGTGGAAGGGGGAATGATAAGGAGGCGAACAGATGCCCGCGGAGAAGATTTCGCGGAAATATTGCATCATTCCAGGATTCTCCTCCTGTTCCTGGAATGAGAATGTTTAGAATTGTCATACATTGAAAGTGTCAAAATCGAGAAAATTCTACGTTCAGAAAATTATGTTATGAGGATTACTCTGTAAGAATAGCTGCATGAAAAATACTATTAAAAATTTTTAAGAAATATTTCAAGCGTAGTCAAGAGAAAAAAATGACACATAAGTCACTTCTTTCAATCGATTTTTAATGGTACCCTTACTAAATAGCAGTTTAAGATATGATTCCCCTTGTCTCAATAATAAAGATGACTTGCCTTACTATTTTATTCCAAATATTTAGTCAGTTGCAGTCCTGAAAAATTTGTGGAAATTATGCAAATTAATAGGAACTTGTTATATCTAAACTTAAAAGCGCCAGCAAAATTAACGAACAACCCTTCGATTGATCCTTGTGCTCGACTGAAGGTCGATTTTTCTTTCAAAGTATTTTTTGTTTACAGATTATTGGTAAACATGAGCGATTTTAAATGGGTGATTGATTTGGACGTTCTTGAGGAAAACGAACCGTAATCTACTGAATAAAAACTAACTCAAAAAATGTGTATGGTTATGCGAGGGAAGATGGGAAAAATATTTCCTTGGGCTTCCGAAGGCATTTTCATCCGTAAGATCGGTTATAAAATCTTTTGCCTCCAGTTCAAAATCAATCATTCGTTTCTCGTATCGCAAATCCTCGGACGATATCTCCAAAATATCGCCAACCCAATTCTCTCGCGATCTGCGAACTTTCGCAGCTTCGAAGATCTCCTTTCGCTTAAGATGAGGGCGTGTAGCCGCGTATGCGATTGCCATTGGACGAGAGAGCGAAATGGGCGGGCACTGAAGCCGCGTTGAATGGCCGCCGGGCCAATGGGGAGCGGGCGTTGCAAGCGGGCGATAGACAGATACGGAGAATCGGAAATAGAGTCCAAGTGCGAGTTATACGGAGAAAATGGTATGGGAAAAGGGGGGTTGCGAACACGTGAGAAAGGAGACATCCATTCTACGAGAACTCTCCCCTCCCCACCTCTGGGAGGGGCACAAAAAAGGCCGCCCATCGCACTTCCGCCCCTTCGCTCGTGGCCCGTCCTCCCTCGCTGCCTCCTCACTGCTCCCCCGTCGCCGGCCCGGGCAGCCGCTTCCTCCTTGCAGCTTCCTTCGCTCTGCGTTGTTGATCTTGCGTTAGGGCCTTCTAATTCGCCCTCTGTTATCTCAGGGAGCTAAGGAAAGGGAATCCTCCCCCCCACGACCTCTTCTTCTCCCGCCCCCGACGTCTCATCCGGCGCAGAAAGGAAACAACCGGACTGTTTTCACTTAATCTCCTCTGTAAACCGGACCGTGTTGTGTGTGATAATACGGGAGGTGTCGCCGAAGTCGCGGAGATCGCCTTCTTCCCTTTGCCGCCTAAGACCGCCTCTCCTCCCGGGATCTTCCGCACCGCTCAGGCCGGCGGCCCTCTGTTGTTTTTGGAGGGGCGAAACGCGCTTTTTAAAAGGAGAAGACTTTTTAACCGGAGGTGAGGGATTTCCCCCGCCAGCGCCTCCTTTGGACTCCGCACCTCTAATCAGGAGGTGTTCGTGGATTTCGGAAGATACCCTAAACAATCCCTCTCCCCCTTATTTTCCTTAGATCTGGGCCCTTTTGCCGATTTCTCGGTATCCTTTTCTAACCTCCCCCACCCTTACGAAGCCAGTGATGTGAGTTTTATGATCTTCGGAATTGCGGGGGAGAGGAATAACTCCCGAACTGCGAATCACAGCGAAATATTTGGAATCGAGTGTTTACATTGAAGGTGCGATAGTCTGCAGTGCGTTGGAAAGCAGAATAATTCAACACGGAGGTGGATATCCGGGAATGGGAGAGTAGGAGGTGGCCCCGAGGAAGAGGAAGCGACGCGGAGGGCCACGCGTTCCTTCGAGAGGCCCCTCCCGTCTCTCTCCTTCCGCCCCCGAGAAGATTCTTCAACGACCGCAAGCTGGACGACGCAGCCTACACCGCCACTAACATGCATACGCTCTTCGGCGATCAGAATGCTTATTACAGGCATCCGGCCTCTGGGGGCTACCCCTCCGCTCTGCAGTCCGTGTCTGGGGCCATGGGGACGTCGCCGGCGGCCGCCGCGGCCTATGCATACGACCAATACTCGAGCGTGGCAGCAAGGTATGGCCCATACGCGGCTGCGGCCGCAGCAGCTGCAGCAGCGGCTTCGGCATCGTCGCCTTACCAGGGCCACCATGGGGGCCACCATCACCACCACCCGGGCTCGCACCATCCTCACCAGCAGCATCTGGGAGTGGGGGCGGGTGGCGTCGCGCCTCCTGCAGTCAAGGACATGGTCAAACCCCCCTATTCGTATATAGCCTTGATAGCGATGGCCATACAGAACGCCCCCGAAAAAAGAATCACGTTGAACGGAATTTACCAATTCATCATGGACCGGTTTCCTTATTATCGTGAAAATAAACAAGGTTGGCAGAATTCAATTCGGCATAATCTGAGCTTAAACGAGTGCTTTGTAAAAGTTCCCCGAGATGATAAGAAACCAGGAAAAGGAAGCTACTGGACGCTGGATCCAGACTCTTACAACATGTTCGATAATGGATCTTACCTAAGGCGGAGGCGGAGATTTAAAAAGAAGGATGCATTGAAGGAGAAAGAGGAAGCTCTGAAAAGGCAGCAGCAACAAGCGACGCAGTCTACGTCCGTTGGCCAGGTGAAGCAATCGACACAAAACACTTCGCAACTTTCTCAGCAACAAGACGACAAATCGGAAAAGGACTCCAAGTCAGAACAAACGTCCGTGGACTGCAAGCCGAAGACAGAACCTGTCGACAGGCAAAAATTGGCGCAGTGTATGAACAGCAAGTACCATCAACAAGCAGTTCAACACAGCCAGCAGCATCACATGCAGCACGGCATCCATCATCATCTGCAACAGCATCACAGTCATCATCTACACCAACAAAATCAGCATCATCTCATTCATCACCAGCACGTCAAATCGGAAATCATAACGGATGACCACAACATGGCTGACTCTTCCCCACCTCTACCTTCTCTGCACGGCATTCCAGAGACTCACCATTCGCAAGTGGCAGCCTTCAGCGTAGACAGTCTTATGACAGCGGCGAACGCCGTTTGCGCGGCGCGGGAAAGCCCAACGGGACACGCAGTCTCTTCTTCCACCACGGCAGGTGGAGTATTCGCAAGACCGGTTGGCAGCATGTCTTATTCTTCGTGCCACGTAACACCGGGGCCATCGACTCCCGGAGTGATGCCACTGTCACCCCCGGTTGGCAGCACCACCCCAACAGGTCCATCGGCACAACCGTCATCTCCCTACCACTGCGGAGGAGGCCCTCAGTACCTCGGAGGACACCAGCACCAGTCGATGCTGCAGCATCCGCAACATCAGCACCACCCGGGCCCGCATCACCACCAGGACGATCTAGGCGCTCCATCACCATCTCCGATGATCACCCAGCAGCACCCTGGGGTAAGTACCGGCCTTATGTCGCATCATCAGCACCAGCAGCACGCCTTCTCTGGTCGCCACGCTTCCTCGCCTTCTGCCGTCTCTTGGTACGGCGTTCCCGTCTCGGTGTCCGGGGGCGTGGTGGACGTGAGCACCCTCGGAGGGCCTTCGGACGCCGGCAGCCTGGCTTCTGGGGCGGGAGGGTCAGAGGGAGGACCGGTTCACTCCGTGTCCCTTTCTCCCGCATCCTCGACGTCGTCCACTGCCTCCGCCGCGGCGGCAGCCTCTGCCGCAGCCGCAGCAGCAGCCGCCGCCGCCGCCACCGTAGGATTCCGCGACCTCTTCGACACGAACCCGAACGGATGTCAGATGGGTTTTCGCGGGGGACAGACGACGTACAGGACGGCTTCTTCGATTGGACACGCGTATTACCAAGACGCTCCAAAGTATTAGAACGCTATAGAGACAAATACAGAACTGTCGAACGAACGAATTACTTTTGAATCGCTTCGAAAATGTTATCCCTATGGGGGATTTACAGTATTTGGTTCCATCCGTCGTTGCAATGGAACCGTAACGGTTTCTGATTAACGCTATTATAAATACTATTAATTTGATTCGTCCATTTCGAACGGTTTCAGAACGTTGAGCGGGGAACGATTGTGAAAGTGTTATGTGTGAAAATGTTGTGTTGTGCGGTTCATGAAGACAAATAATAAAAAGAGCACACATATGCCTTTATCTAGTGAATGTTAACGAGGTGGTGCCGTCGCCTTAGAAGCATTTTGCAAAAATTTGAGTGCTCACATGCTTCTATGATATCTTATTCTTTCTCATATTAATTGTTGAAAATTGTTGTGTCTGTAATTATTTTTGTGCATGAGTTGAGGAACCAATTTTTAGAATTTTCAATTTCTCGGATCGTATTTCCTTCCTCCCCTTTGCCAGTAATTTAGGGCAGACTTTGCCACCACGCTGTGTGAGGAAAACAGTTGAAAAATCCGCAATACAAAGAACTTAATCAAACTGTGAATGATCATTTGAATAAAATAAGGAAGATACTTAAGAGTAGGAGTATTTAATGTAGGGTAAATCAGGCGTTGTATTATATCTCATGCAAGCCTTGGACACTTTTTAATTTGTACTTGGTCAATTTTAAATTTACAATCAAATGGATCGTGTGAACCAATTTTCAAATTCCTGAAGTGTATCTCGTGCCCATGGCTTTAATATTTATTTTGCAGATCAATAATCTTATAAGGATAGTTTCTGCAAATAACTCTTTGGATGTAAAAATGAACGATTTTGTCGTTACCCTTCGTTTCGTTCATCTGGCAATCATTGTTTGTGAAACCCGTTTGCAGACAGATATTTTAGCTTAACACGTGGTTGTGAAGAGAGTTTGAAGGGATGGATGTATCGAAATTTATTAAGCTTATCCTCGTCAGTTGCACGGAAGATGTTGGCAAAGTAATCATATTTCAAATTTATTTTTCTTTAGGTATACTGAATTTATTCGAGCCAAGGAAAATCTATTACGTTTGATAAAAAATAAGTCCGGAATTTATTAAACTAATAATAATAACATACACTCTTTTTCGTATTTTCAAATTGAGCGTCTAATATTATTTCTTATCTTTTGAGATCAGATTAAGAGAATGTATGGAATTCACGTTTTCGATGGGTTGTGGGAGTGTAGACACATGGGTGGCCCGATTTGCCCCCTCCTGCTAAAGGGGGCGATTCAAACCCCGCCCCGAACATCGCCTCGCTGACAGAGGCTGACAAGCAAAGCCGAGCTGTCTTACATCTGTTTTTGGTCAAGCTGGAAGGAGTGTGGGTTAGTGGAAAGGCGGAAGAAGGTAGTTGGTGTAAAGGTCACCTATGACGCCTTTTGAGGCAGAACTCCAGAATCAAAATTATTGGAGTTAATGCTATAGCTAAAGATTTTTGATATCAGCCTCTGACATGAGCTGTAACTTGACCTGTTTAGCGAGGAGATTAATCAATCTGAAGAAACAATGCGAAAGCTGTGGTATATCGAAGATGTATTCCTCGTTGAAAATTGTATATATGTGTTAGATGCGATGATAGAACGCAAAGAAATCTGAGGATTTTAGATATCATCAAAGCAATATATTTTTCGCTTATGTTTTCACATCTATCTCTATGGGATCTTTATCCTAGAAATGTATTTTTCTTTCTGTTGAAGATGTCTTCCGACCCGTGGCATACGATTCGCATTTAATTCTAGTCAATATAAAACCCAAGGTGGGCATTGAAGGTGGCTGACGATTTCTCCGTCTTGATTTTATATGGTGTATTTCGAACTTACTGAGAGTTATTTAAAGATAATATATTTCAATATTAGCGTATTTCTAGAAACATCTGCGTAAGAAAATGATTGCCAGATTATTCTAGTTATTAAAATAAGATATTGGCAAATAGTCTCCTATATTGCATTCCAATGATTTTAAAGCGTTTTCGTGTGAAGAATATTCATTTTGTCTCTGGGCACGAGACTCCGTTTGTTCTCAGTCAATTTGATGCACATCTTAGAGAGGGTGGTTTAACCAATTCTGCCTGTCTTTATAATCACAAGTTAAATGGAATGTAGTAAAAGAACACTCCAAGCTTTTTTGTGTGTGAGAAATTGTTACTTCTTGAAGCGAATTGCGTTTGTGTAAACTGTACTTATGAGTTGTGAAATATGAAATAATAACTTCTTTGAACAAGATATCTTTCATATTGTTTTTGATCCCTAAAGCCCTTAAATTACACATCTGGATTTGCTCACTCGAAGCAAAATAAGAATATCTTACTTTTAGTTACATTATTTTCTCGTACAATTTTTTTTATATATCTTATTCCTTTTTCAGCAAGGTTTTGTTAATATTTGAAAATGTTTATGGTATCCTTGAAACTGATTTTTCCATGATGAAAATTCACTTTTTACTTTAGCCATATATAATTACATTAATGTTGTACTGCTCGTCATTTCTTAAGAATGTCTAACTATTCTTTTTACAGGACATTGAATTACTCAGATACTGCCTCTAAATGACCATAATGTATTATGTTGCTTAGTTTTATCGTAATGAACTAACAGGTGTTCATAATTGGTTTGTTGGTGTTAACGTGTTAGTATTATAAAGCGAATGTTTCACAGATGAACTTTCATTATTTGAATGAAAAAAATCCGAATTGAAATTATAATTTCGATTTAATAAAGTAAAATAATATAATCAACATATTAAGTATTGAACGATTAATAGCAAAATATCCTTAATCCTGTATCTTAACCAGCTTCAGCATGTCACAGCGTTGAGAGATAACGTCACCTTATATTCTAACGCACTAAAGAATATGTTGGATAACTGTGCGTTTTAGTTTTGAAATTTTATTTTTTCGTGTATTCGTAATTGATAATGATTTCAAATACATAGAGTTTATAATGAAAAAAGAAGAGAGAAAATGTAATATCTCTGAAATGAGGATAATTGTATTGAATGTTTACAAAAAATAGCTTTGACTGATGACTAGACACACGTAGTTTACGATGTTGAGATAGCTACAAATATTTCAGTGGTTACAGTAGGAAAGGTGTGAATAGGATTGTTATAGGAATCTATAAAAGAAGGCGAGGAATTATAATCACTGAAAAATTCGCTGAAAATATCAAAGTCGTCTTATGATTCTCTTTTCCGATCTAGAGTGAGTAAAAAAATAATTCTATTAAATGATAATACAATTTTGTAAATATAACAAATTAACTTAACATATTTACTCGATATCTTATCGATATTCATGCTTTGATTGATATCCTTGATCTAAATTATCAGATTTGAAACAGTCTTGTAAATATTCGATAAGAGACTTAGAAATGTTAACCATTGCTTCAGTTTATTATATTATCTATTCATCGTTAAATTTTAAAGAGAATAATTTATAACTATGTATTTTAAGTTTTATAAATTTCGTTTCCACTCGTTGTGTTACTGATAATAATTTCCTCAGTTTCCATCAGTTACTATTTAGTGATGTATTTCAAATATTAAATCCGTTACTTTTATCCATTTAATGCTATTATCCACTCTGAAATTAAAAATTCTTTCAATAGTCTTCTATATTTCAAGATCACTTTTTAATTTAGCGCTCATCTTCATAATCTTTAAAAGAGACGAATAGAGTTCATTCATAATTACATTGGTATCCCTTGTACTGCCTCGTATCTGATTCTTCTAATATTTTTATATACTTTAAAAACGATTTTTTTAAAGCCTGTATTCTTTGCATCTTTGAATCCCTACTTCTTTCAACTTCCTTTTTCTTTAAATAAATCCCATCCCACTGTATATCTTATGAGATAACCTAGTATCACTTTGCATTGGCAATGATTTGATTACGAGATAAATTCCTATCTTTGACTACTTCACACCCATAACTGTTAAGAAAGTTGAGTGAATATTACAACATTCATTTCTTTAGAACGACTTCGCAGTACAAAGTAGTGCGGTGGATCGAGATCTTTTAAATCTTTTAATAATCTTATCAAAAAATGAATCTTCTTCACAATTAAAAGAGAAATTCATAAATGAATGTCCTACAATTAACTATCGTAGAATATCTATAAACATTCTGCATCAATTTTATTATGGCAACATATAGAGATTCTGTGTTCTAAATTCCTAATTTTGTACGTGAATTAGTCAAAATAGGAGAATGAAAGTAAGTTAATTCAAATCTTGTCATGATTTAACATAATTACTTATACAATAATTTTTATGAACCCTTAATTAAAACGTGAAAAAAGAAGATACACCTCAACCTTCATACAGACCAAATTGTAGAAAAAAAATTATAACGAGTCCAAATATTATGTACGATACCATATCGTTTATTTTCAAGTATTGCAGTATTCAGAGTAATATATCGATAATTACATCTTTCTCAGTAGGGCTTAAATGGAAAATCCGAAATCATCTCATAAACCTTTTTAAATAAATGTCAATTATTATTTTTTACGCGTTGATAGCTTTTAGTCAAAGATAATATTGTATGGGTGTACATTGCCGAGGTTTATATTAAAAAAATATTGGTTTGGATGAGAAGGTCTATCAAGCCATTATTCATTGATCCAGCTGATATTTTATCATTTTCATTCAATATTTATTTAACTCCTGCTTATTCATATTCATGAATTTGCTGGCTCATCGTACGATCCATGATTATATTTCAAATATTTGATAACAATAAAAATCACCCGAGATTAAGGAAAATAAGTCTAATATCACTCAAATTCCCGTCATTTAATTGCCGTATTTAATTGAAGTGAGAGAGATTGTCGAAAAAGATTCTATTATTTTTCATTTTAAAAGTTTTGTGACTTCTGATAAATTATTAATTTTCTTTGAAATTATGATTCTTTTGGAGCGTTGAGTCGGAAATTCACGCAGATTAAGCGATTGCGATTTTACGTATATTTACTTATCAATTTAACAAATAAATGTTTCTAATACAAACACACGTACAAAAGATAAATTAAGTGAAATTTTGAAACAGATTTTCTTATTTTTTTTTCACTCAAACCGGCATAGAATTGATAAAATCCCCTCCATCAAAATGTTTCCTGTATTATGTTCATAGACTACTTGTACTAGACTGGAATCTATTCCTTGGTTTACGGATACATTTCTCACCTTTTATAGTCGAATACTCTTGCTACCTAGTTAAACAACTGAGCATTTCAGGAAGGCTCTATTTCATCACCAATATCTTATATATGTTTGAATTTAGATGTATGAAATATCCAAAAAATTTCAAACACGTATAAATGACATTCGGTGATCTTGTGGAGGAAATTTGTGAAACTTTTCGGAAGCAGTTTTCACGCGTTTTCCTGTTCACGAGCCATTCACCTAAAGGCACTAATATTTAAATATAAACTCCATTCTAAATCGAAACTAAACACCGAACGCTGCATTTACATTTATTTATTTGCGATATGTTAAACTTTGAACCTCGCCCGTGGTTACATTCAATGGGGGGAGACCATTTGAATATATTTCGCTGGCAATTGTTTATTCTCAAATGAGAGTCGTGGGAAGAGAGAAAGTTCGAAGGGCCGTGCGGGTGCCATGGCATTATTCCAATCTTAACTATTGTTTTTTTCGGTAAATCACTCGAAAAAGTGATGGATATTCTTTGCCGGATATTTGCCTTATGGTCACGTTTTCACTCCTAACAGACACAATGAGGATATTCATATCTGTCCAGTTTTTTCTCTCTCAGCAGAGGGGATACGTGTTTATGCCCAGACTAATAAACGTCTCTGTTGATTCAATGGTTTTCATTTACAAGTTGGCAATGCTGATCCGATATGTGCATGGACGAATGTAGAATTGAATTTTCTTTGTACTTCTGAGGGAAAACTTCATTAATATTGGCTTTTTAAGCGAAAGAAGCGCTTCTTATGCGAATTGGTTGCACGAGTCGAGCTGAGTTTGGAAATTACCTTCGAAAATTAACGAATGCATTATAATTCGCATTTGTTTTATGTATTAAAAAGATAATAACGAAATATAATCCTGAATGAAGAAGACGAATTATAATTTATGCGAATGAGCTCATCGGCTGTTGAAATTACTCATTAATTACGGAAAATCAATCATGGAATTCTGTGGAAGAACAATAACTATGTGGCTTATTCAAACGTGAGGTTCTTGAAAAAGATTTAATTAATAAGGCCTACCGTTTGAGAAATGAATGATTATGATTTGGCGGTCAAATATTTACCTCCAAAAATATCAATTATACATAATTTCAATATTGGAATCGTTTAGGTTATTGCTCCGCGCCATGAAGTTATTTTTAAGCGAATAAATTTGTTAATGGAAGCATATCTCTCCCTCAACAATAACATTCGAATTTAAAACCGTATCGTGTGAGTTAGATCGTCCCTAATAAGTCGTTCACGCTACTTTTACAGCATTTACATTTAATTAACTTCTCTTTAATTATTCCTCGTGAGTATAAATTGCAAAAGAGTACACTTTCGAATTTTATTAATATGCAAATCTAGGTTGACGATAAAGATGAAATTTTCTGCTTTGGCTCGAATGAATGCGATTCCTTCTTTAATTGAACAAATTAGCCGATATTTTGAGATCGATAATTCATTTTAAAGTCTCTTTCCATTAAATGCTTTATTTTTCCGTTAAATGACGTTTTTAAAAACCGACGCTTTGTTCATAAAAATATTTCAGGAAAAAGTTATTCGACCGATGATATCATTTTACTTACGCGAGTTTGCACAGGAAATCAATTACGATGGAGAAATATACTTGACTATCCAAGTGCACCAGAGAATATTTAAATTATAGTCATGAATGATAGATATACAAACAAATGATTATAATTTAAATAAAAAGCCTTGCAAACTAGCTTTTAATAAATTCGTTTCAGGGCTTTTGTTTGATTATTTTTATGTTTATGAAATCTTCCAACAGTAACTGACTTTTTTTAACTATTCATATTTTTTGATCTTCGAAAGAATATTATCCTACGACATCTGCTGGCGTTATTGCACAAATCAATTACATAAAATATGCCATAAACCTTCAATCTCATCGATCGCCTCTTCTAAATGTGCGATTCATTGCTTCCGCTGCCTTTCGAAGCTTATGACATAAATCGAATGCATTTACTACGTCAATCCAAAGTTTCTTAATTTCCAGAGCTATTTATTTTTCTTTCGCCTTTACGTTTCTTGCTTCCACATCTAGCTCGAGGAAGAGGAAGTTTTCATCTCTCGGAAAACTAGGCTGAAGGCATTCGGATAACCTCTTTGATCTTTCCTCAAATATAAGCCAATATTGCCGGTTATTAATATTTTCCATCAAACAGCTCCCTCATTACTCTTCTAACTAGAGGCGGGTATAAAATGACGATTTCTTTCCATTTTGCTTCAATGTAAGATATGTGAATAATTGATTTCTTTCTTTAAATCTGTGTGTTATATTAGTTTACTGTAACCAGCATTTGGCCATTCCTTCAAATTTAATTTTCAGTTTGTTCACCACTGTATACTATACATAGTTGTATTTATTTTTAGCTATGGGATAATACATAATACTTGTTTTTGATGATAATTATATGCCACTTCTTAAATTGAAGCTGAAAAAGTAATTAATTCATTTTTATACATTGATACGTGAATGTCATTGATTATTATTATGGGTATTAATCCATTACAAACTATTCATAACAATCATGTCAAATACAAATCCCAATGTCTTTAATGCATTTATTGTATCATGATTATTTTGAGACATTTCTATATCGCAGGGCTATTTTTATAATGAAAGTATGCGGTGTTTGATTTTTGTTTAGGATTCAGGGTGAGTAAAATTTTTCTCAATAGTTATTTTCAAATCAGAATACTGAAATTTAGTATTTAGTGATGTCTTACTTTTTGAAGAAATACTAAAATATCACGTATCCATGAATCTTCTCATCCATGTCCACCAAGTACTACTTCTGCTTTCTATTGACCGTCACACATTAAAAAAAGCGGAGGTAACTGAGCTAATTATTATAGTATGTATCTTCAAAATATTAACATTTTACGGTTCTAAGGTGCAATTTATTCCTTATATTTATACGTATTGGGTGCAATAATTCTCAATTTAAATTGCTATGGCAATCATATATGGTTGCCAATCATTCCAAATTTGCATAAATATTTAAGTTTCTTAGATTATAGTTCGATTTGATGATTTTCCCTATCGTGGATGCTGAAGACTGATTAGCAAATTATGACACATATGTCGTGAATAAATTCATGAATATTGATACATGCGCTTCCATATCGTTTAATATTCATTGTCTCTCGAATATTGCAAGTTATCACAATCATATACATAAAATTATTAAGTTATCATTAATTGGAACAAAGGGAATTGTAACTGAAGTTGATCAAATATTCAAACTCAATAATCTTACATATAATAAGGGCCAGTTATAAAAATAATTAATGTTTTTCAATACAACAACTTATTATTACAACATTTATGTCAGTGAATTTTTGTTTTATTTTTCGTGGAGTAGAATTTTAGAATTTCCGATTACACTGGTATTTTAATATCAAATTTTGGAGAGTTATATTTCATTCATGTGATAGATGTATCAAAATAATCGATGCATCACCTTTGAAATGAGTCAGGAGACAGAAAATTGGAAGTCGTTAAAAATAATAATTCGATAAAAGAATTTAACGCACTTCAGATGCAGTGGATAGACCCTCGATTCCGCGAAGAAAATTGGAGATTTACGAAACGCAAAAGAATTCTTATCTAAATACTTTCCATAAAGAGATTATATTTATTCGTTCAGAATTTATAGAATCGTGGTAAAAATTTTCACATGTGGAACTAATATTTTTAACGATATGAGAAAGAAGTAGCCGAGAACTTAACCAATTTTTCTATGTAAATAAATCGAGATTCTTTTTGATCTAATTGTAGTATCACGATGTTTCTGCATTCTCTTCTATTATTCTCATTTTATTTGTTATTATATTCGTCTATCCGAGACGGGTGCTTTGAAAATCGAGAAACCGATTATCGCGTGAACGAACGAGAAGTGTCACCGTCCACAGAGGCTACAATTCATTTTCAAATGTTTGAAGTGAGAAAACGGGTTCTTCTATTATGCTTTCGAGGGAAATTTAAGCCGGGGTAATACAAATATTTCTGATGGACTGTGCGAAAAATGTTTACATTTATTTTTCTAATCCTTTCTCGGTTTTAGAATAATAATGAATATCGGGAATACATATTTATATACGTATCATATATTATCCTTCCCGTCTCAGACTAGCTACGAATAATTATAATAATTCTCTACCAATTATGATATAATCTTAAATGATTCAGTTTTAAATGAAATTATATTAGAGAAATAATTAAAAATTTTGTCATCTTTCTTTAGGGCTAATGAATAAGATAAATCAATATTTTGTGTATATATATATAGTCCAATTCCATCGAGCATCATTGAGATAAAAAATAAATAATAAAGTCCCAAAGCAAAAGTAAATTCTACATTTTACATTTATAAAATATTCCGTCGAGGTAGTACAAGATGTAGCTCGTATCTAGTGATTTGAACGAACGACTCATCAAATTTCCATTATGTATGCAGCATATTTTAAGATAATATTACATTTTACCATATAAAATAAGGATTTTTTTATGTGAAACAGAAGATAAAAAATCAATATATTTTCGTTTTTCTAATATTATTGATTTTGTAATGAATCGACAGGATATCGGTGGCAATTCTGGAAAAGGAAATAGAATTTCCACCCGATCTTTTGATTTACTTTGCCATCCGAAGATATGAAAATCATTGAATGTGTAAGTGATAGAATGATATTATCATATTATCAATTAATTTTCAACGATGAATGATTAAGAATCAATGAATAAAAACCTGAGTTCACGTGATTCCCCAGATGAACAAATGGAAAGAAAGTGACTGAAGTCAGAGTTGTATAGATCATAACTATAAACATATTTAGTTATAATGAATCACTCATGATCGTTATTTGTAATTTTTAAGTCGAAATTCAACTAATTGATGTAAATGTATATAGAAAGGAGGAGTTCTGAGGATGAATACGAAACGAGAACTTCTAGTGAAGAAAAGAATTCAGACTAGGATGAAAGACCTTGAGTGAATCAATTGCATAGCATTTTTTGTTTGTCAATGGTCAAAAGAAGACAAAATTATGAGTGATGATTCTATGAGAGAATCTCTCACCACCTATTAAACGAAAGCATTGAAAGAAGTCCTGACATCTAAAGCTAGATTATAGAAGATAGGTCCCTCAGATAATGTTTACTGAAAACGCAAGTTACTGTTAACCTTCGCTTGGCTATATCCATCAAATTCGATGAGTAAAACTTGAAACTTAATTAAATTTTACTTAATATTATTAGCATTTTAAAATATTTAAATCGTTTTAAGTATTTGATTTATTTTATTATGAGAATTTTTGTCATACTGAAAAAAATTTAGAAATTCAGAATCACTAAAGAATTCTGCACATAAAAATCAATAATTATGCCTAACTTTACAATTAAATATTCCGTGTAACTATATATTCGCTTAAACATGAAATATTTATTTATTATTACTACTCTTTATAATCGTTTTTGATGTATTTTACTAATAATAGCCTAAAGTGCGTGAAATCTTTATCTCCCTCTAGAATATTTTATTTAATCATCTGCTGATGGCTTTTTTACACTTTATATTCAGTTCCTACGATAGAGTTAATTACTGTGTATCCTACGATCATTTTCATGCTTTTTCCTATAGAACCTCCATTTTATGTTACCAATTTCTTTTTTCCCGTTAGCAGAAGTCTTACTCTGAATTCTAAACTTCCCGTGTACATTTAGAGATCTTCCATAGATAATGGATCCAATCTAAACAAATCCATTTCTTTAGATCTTATATTACTTTGGAAAACTTTCGGAAGAACGGAGCTGTATTTTCGAGTACTTCACTTCTTCAGGGCGTGAAAAGCGCGAAGCAAAGTGAACTTTTCAGCATAATGGAGGCGGTGAGGAGGTCTTGTGCACTCATTATAAGTTCTGTGGAGGTGTGAGAGGCGTGGGGGTCAGGAGTTCGCATCAGTTTAGAGCAATGGGTTCGTGGGAGGAACAGGTGGGGAAACGGGGCCCCCAGGGGATCCAATCAAGCCCTTTGGCACATTTGGCCTCTCACGCGCCCATCGTGATGCGCGCGCAGAGTAAACACCGAGGGTCAAATTAAAATTTGTGCCGTGGGAATGAATTCGTAGGGGGCAAAGGGACGATTATGGGAGGAAATAGGGAATAGGGGTGGATTCGGGGAGTAATGGAGATTAATTACGGACGATGCAGAGTAAGCATTCGGGAAAATAATACACACCGATTTGGGCTCGATAGAGTATTGTCGTCCGTTTAGTACATAAGAAAAACCCATTACGGACTCAAAGGGAAAACACCCCACCGACGTTAGGACTAGAAATTCATAATTTGCTATTCTGTGCTTCCGTTGTCGAAGAATTTCGGAAACTTCCTTTGGAAAGTTTGAACGCGCTGCGTGCTAATTAATTTCGGAATATCAGTTCGACGTTTGAGGGAGTTGCTTTTCAGGTGATGTAATTTCGGATGCTTTTAATTTCATTCGCGTTCATCGCTTCAGAATTCACCTGATGTGCAACGGAGGTGAAGTTGAGAATTCAGAGTTAATTACCAGAGAGTTGAATTAAACTTGGAAATATTTGGTCTTCAATGAGTGATTCATTCGACCGTCCTGCTTTGAATTGTCAATTACAGTCAATATTGTTTAGCTGCTTTCTATTTTCTTCATTTAGAATAAAAAGCTACGAATTTTCAATATTTGCCAATTAAGTTCGTTTTCTGCAAAGAGATACTTCATTCTTGATTCTTCAGTGGAATCTGATTCCTACATTAATATATGCAAAAAATGAATGTCTTTCAGCTGTAACCGTATATTGCCGCTATGATTCAAATTAATAAAATTATTGATTGCTTCTAATTTTAATCCCTCCTATTTTAAAAAAATATTTTAAATTTCAAATTAAAATTTTGACATTCTTATAAAATTCATTCGAACTTCTTTATCGTTTTTTATTTTTACTTTGCTTGGTATTTTATTGTTCGAATCTTGATTATAATTATGCATGGTCAGTTAACATTAAAAGTTTTTTGATACCGTTAGTACATGACTAAGCTTGGAAGTGGTTTTAGACGCAATTTAGTTTAAAAATTTCTTTTGATACCAATATCTCTTTAGTGCTTTAAATCTTTGTTATCTTATATTGTCAATGATACTTTGCCAGCATAACGATACAAATATTTAATATTCATCGTAAACGTACCTTCAAGGAACTCCTACTATTAATTTCATTAATTATCAAAGAAAAAAAAATTATGTATTTATTCCATAACTTTTAAAAGTACAGACGATTCATTTTCATAAAATTCCAATACAAAAATGTCCGAGATTTAATAGAAAACAGAAGCAAACGCTTTCATGCTGAAATTTCGAACGAAATTCGTACATGATAAATACCACCGCACATACTGGTCACATAATAGAAGTTGTCGAATTTAAATCAACAAAATCGCGCTTAAAATTTCCATATTCCACTCCATTTCTCGTCTTTTTTGTCGAAAGAAAATTCGATCGGTGGGCAACGTCAAAATGAAACCAACAAGGACATTTCACTCGACCGTAATGATCTCGATACACATAACAAACATCGATGGCCAAAGATAGGTTTGAATTAAAGGACAGCGCGGTGAAAAGAGAGGGAATATGAATGGGCCTCAGGTGAACGTGTGGCTTGCGATTCTCCGAAATATAAAACAATAGTCATTTTGCGAGCGAAGGTAAACAAGATTCGAGTCCACCTCACGTCCGCCGATTCCATCGCCCTTTGGCCAATTCCGATGTCCATTTTTCGCAGTTTTTCGGCGCTAGATAATTAATGTTCGCGTACGCCAGGTGTCCTATCACCTGAGGCGCCGCTTCCAATTAGCGGCACCACGGAATTTCCCAGAGTCGTTGCCTAATTATATTGTCGTGATTAATGGTGTTCGAACTTGGTTGGATGTCACCCGCTCTTTAGCTATTGTCTATTTAAATTAGCCATCGCTCAATTTGTGATCTTTCGCTGAGAATTCTTTTTGATGAAAAAAGAGGATTAACAAAAACCACGAAAAGAATTAATTTGCGTCTAAATTTAATCTGATCGGGAGTTTCTCTAAGATAGACTTAGTTTTCAAATGTTTGGACTATCATTACGTTCAATATATAAATACATCTTTCATTTAAAAAGATAAATATCAAAGATTTTTCTCAATCTCTAAATAAAAAATTTCATAAAACAATAAATGAAGGAAAGAAAAAAGAGTTTTCAATTGCTCATTCACTCACTTATATTTTTACGAATGAGTTCTTATTTGCACGTATATATTTTCGGGTCCCGATCAATTGACCGACAGCTCACTTTACCGACAGATCGACTGAACTATAATTTCGCGTGCTTTTCATCTTGACCAATTTCTTTCTCCGGTTTATCAACAGTGCTTATTATCATAGACAAATATAAAATGCTTAATCCTGTTTGAATCATTTCTTCGTAATTTGATTTTCTGGCCTTGTGTGTATTAATAAGATTAATTTTAGTATTAAAATTAATTTTCTTTCCATTACTTAATTTATGTATGTGAAAGTGGACATCGATATCTAATAACGGTAGCTCGGAAATTCCAAAGGTTCACAACCGCATGAGCGAATTACTTTGCATATATTGACGTCGATACTCATAAATGGCAGTTCTCATTTTAGATCATTAATAGATCTGTACATCTGTAACAATCTCTTTTGAAAATAATGTCGATTTAAATCTATTCTTAAAATTAATGAAAATGCTGATCGGACAATCATATGCTTTAAACAGTCGAGTTAAATAAGTAGAGGAGATAGAAGATTTGGATGCTAGAATAGAAAGAGAAATGTGGCTGAAGAACGCAGATTATCGAACAATTAAGCAGACATTAGGGCCATTAAATATCTAATTACGGGTGCGAGGTCAATTCCTTTTATTTAAAAGAATAAATTTATCAGGAATAAAATTGAAATATTTCATTTGTAAATTAATACACTTACGAGAAAATCTTGATGTTTGTACATTAGTTTTTTGTTTCTTACATTTTTATAATAGTGTATATTATATTATTATTATATTATAAGTTTCTCGAAGCCCTCTTAAGAGACGAGTGTCCTATTTGTTTCTCCTTCTCAATAATTCTTTATCTTATCGCTTTTTAAATACATCCGCTTATTAGGTACGATTTTTTACAACTATTTTTTATTCTATTCTAGATTTTAATATGTGAATATTTTTCGCTAATGAATGCAATCCTTAGCTAAAGCTTTTACGTATAATTATTTATTACTTTTACGGACAATCAGTTTCGACTCTTCACAGTTTCTTCTGATATAAACGATTTTAATTTTTCTGGATTTTAAAAGTTTCCTGAAAACTCAGCTTAAAATGTTTGAAAATCACAGAATTAATATCCAACGCACTTTTTGATTTAAATTCGGCTTTTCTTAATCTCCATATTCCCCCATAAATCTGTTTGTAACTCCAACTCTTTCCTCTTTTCATTTCTCACCTTCAGCAGAACTTTCTCTCGCGCAATATTCTCTCCTCTCGTCCGTGTTTACTTTAGCATTCCTGGAGTCGGCGGGTGACCGAGCGAGTGCACGTAAATAGACAACTCTCCCTCACATCTCATTCTGCGGCACGAATCACTGCGAGATCACGTCCAAGAGACGAAAGGCGAAGAGGATGAAACTTCCCCCCGCGTTTAATGAAGAACGAAATCTTTAGAAACAATCGTAAAGCAATGGAAAGAGTGAGACTAAGTTGATTAATTGAAGAAGGAAATAGAAGAGGAAAAAGTACTAAAAAGGTTATGCTAAGGTACGAAAGAGAATAGACAGATAAATACTCTGAGGAATAGGAAATGTCGAGAGTGGATGTCGAAGCTGATAACGACTTAAATAAGAAACGTTTTCATTAAAAATTCAGCTATTAAAATTTAATGATTCTCTATGTAAGATATTTAAAAAATAGCTAATTATAAATCTTACATTGAAATTCATATTTAAATAATTTCATAGGCTATTCTGAAAATTTCATAAAATTTTATTTATTAATATCCAATTAACGGATTTATCGTACGACGAAAATTAGTAAAATAAAAATTTTGGGAACACACAGAAAGAAAAAATTATTCATTGATTTGTCAATTTTAATACATCTCGAATTTTTTCAATGTCGTATTCATCGATTGTTTGCCAATCATTCAAAACACAGAGCCTATCGACGAAGGAGGCGTTTATGAGGGGAATATTCTTCATAGAAATGAAATGATTAAAATTACTTGTTGAAAAATTGATGAGGAAAACGAAAAACATTTCATTACTAGAAAAAATAAATTATTTGAAAACGGATTGTATTATAAAGTTACGTAGAATAGGTATTAGATTAAGTCGAGGATTTGTGACGAATCTTTCTTTTAGGAGCATAACGTCGTGACAATAAAACATACAGATCTTTATAAACCCTGTTACCACATTGCTTGATTACTTCAAATTAAACAAATTATCACATTCATAGTTCTATTCACACTACAATATTTATAATATTTGAGTTTATATGAGCTATATCGGTATGAATAAAGCTCTCTCTCACGTCTAAACCGTTTTAATAGTTTAAATAAAGTTACAATTGGATATTAATTAATCGATCGCGTGGTAATACTCCTTTCCTCATATCAAAGCTCTTCTATTGAAATTCTGTGCGTCCTTCCTTAATATCTGTCAGCCCATTTACTTATGTCTGCTAAAGAGATCCATTGACTGTGACGCTCTCTGTGAACGCCCTTCGAACACATCCATAATTATGCGCCTCCACGTCTCGCGAGAAGTGTTGTGAATCATCTCTTGTCAAGAAGAAGGGAAAGAAGAAAGTGCACTCAAACCACAAATCTAAGTAGAATTTCCCCAAATTTACTTGAAAAGAAATAAGGTCCTATAAATGCTAAAATTATAGTAGCAGAGTCTGGAGGAAAAGATATTTACTTTCTGAAGCATTAAATACTGGAATGAACTAAATTGGTTTAATTTTTTTTAAGAGTAAAATACTATATAAGGTATTAATCTGTAACTTTCGAACGAAATCGAGCAACAAATTATTGGCAATATATTTTTGATTTTGTAATACACTTGTTCATTAAAATACCAATTCATTAATTTGTTTCTTTTCTCATTTTATCGAGAATCTAACTCGCTTTCTTGTATTTTAAATTCTTTCTGTATATTCTTGCAAAGGATTAAATGGCAGCTTCAGAAACATTTTCAATGTGACAGAGATTACATTCACATGATTCATAAATATGAATATTATCATCCCGCGACTTGATAAGAACTTAAATACTTTTTTAAGGTGTTATTTTTTCATTTATGTCATCTAAATAGGATGCTCTCCCGAATCTATTGAAATTTTGTTAACCGTAATGTATATTCCCCTAGAAAATAGGTCAATTATTATATGATTATTTTTGCGCTCGACTTTATGCCCCTTCTAATTCTTAGAAATTCTTCTAAATCTCTCTTAAGAAAGTTTTCTTCTTTTTTACTCTTGCACTCTCAATCCAAATAATAATGCGTAAGAATAGAAGATTTCACTTTAATTATCCTGGATCTCTCACCAACGACATGGAGGAAAAGCATAAAACTATCCTCGCGACCATAACCCGATTCTGAATTTATTGAGCTGCTGAAAGTTACACGAAAGGAAGTTGTGACTAATATGTTTGTTCTTTTAATGATTCCATTGCCGCTTTTATCATGTCTTCTTTTTATTTTCCCTTCATTTTCACTGCTTTACGAAATGGCTTTTAAACTAAAAACGAGTCGTATATTTTCCTTGTTTTATGTTCGGAAACGAGGACAAGAAGATTTCCATCTTTCGGTAATTGAAATATAATAGAGAAATAGATTTCTTCAGGTGTACTTTAATGACGATGAATTTTTAAATCTTCCGTAATGTAAAGATTCGGTTATTGGCCTTAGAGTTGCTTCCATTCTTAGAAAAAAATTTCATACAAAGTACATTTCATTTAAGACCAGCTTTACCCAACTCCTTTTCTAATTCCATTTGAAAGTTATATTTAATCTCTTATCATGAATTTGAGTTACTAGAGAAGGCCAAAACTGGTGGAATTAATCTTATCTAATGTGTAAAATTTAATTCTAATCAATGAAGAAACTAAATTTTTTCGATTAAGTAATTAAAGATTAAGATATAGAAAGGACTAAATACGTTCAAATTGTATCCGCAAGACTCATCTTATAGAAGAATATTTGCATTTTCGTTCTCTAAATGGATTTTTCAAGACCTTTTATTATTAGAGATTCGAAATCCATTGCTTATGATTTGAAGTCAGATCAACTTAATTCGAGGATATTATAGTGCTTTTTGCATAAACCCTCTTGATCATACCAGCATTTCATAGGGTTCTTAGGTACGTGGACAATAATTAAGACTAGATTTCCAATCTATTAATAGAATCAGAATTAAATGAACGCACGTTCAAGAAAATTTTTATATTTTTGCTCAATTTACTAAGGGAAAGATACCGAAGTCTTGAAATTAATCGATGTTTTGGAAGGTGTAAAGTGAAAAAAAATTCTCAAAAGTGAAAAAATTATCGTAAGATTCTTTTGGTCGTAAGTTAATTGGGAGCTCCTTCCTAATTCCGTACCTCTATGATATTTAGGGGAGAAAATCTGGGTGAAGCATGTCTAAACAATAGCTGGAAGTTCCGAGAAATTCCTTTCTTTTCATCTTAACTTTTTCCAGAGACTTCACCGTATTTCACCTTATTTACGGTTAAAAATTTCTTCCGCTTCCATACCTCATAACTATTTCTGCTTTTGGCTGCTTTCCAGATGATAATATGGCTAGTGGTCTGCTCTGTCTCAGTGATACCCGCTTTTCTCCACGGATTTTATTGTTTCATAAAATATCACGCGCCTGCGAGATTTAACACAATTACTTGTGCTCTTGTCAATCCGCGCCTCTATTTCCGTGCGCTCCCGAGACCACACATCCTCCGAAATTGCGTCACTTCTGTCCCATTCAGTTCTGCGTATTTAAGGAGCTCACGATATTCAGTCCCCAGCGAATGTGGGGATTTACAACCCATAAAATCCGTTTGAGAAAATACATTGGCTTTGGTATTGGTGTCCAAGGGAGGGGACTTGGTTCCTCTGTGGGCGGCCCTTTGCTGGGACGAATCCGAGAACATTTGAGAATAGTTTTTACGTCTTTTTCAAATGTAGCATTCGAGTTATAGTATGGATACAAATGTTCCTCTGATAGGAAACTTCCTGGCAATGAAAAATGAGGCAGATTCACCAACGTAATTGGGGTAATAAAACGAGGATCCTGTAATTGAAAATCACGCTTTCTAAATTCCAATCTCAATTTGTATCTCTTGCGGAGGCTCTAAGTGAAAATGTGTGCTTCTATTTCCAAGAAGAGATAAAGGCTTAAATACTTTTTACTCCCGATCAAAAGACGACTTTGTTTTTACGATCTCAAAATGGTAAAGGAAAGATCAAACGAACTTTTAATGCGTTCTTATCATCATTACTATCACTACATTTGTGTAAAAAAAATATCTAATGAAAATAAGTTTCCTTTAGCAGTTTTGAAATTACTACTTCGGTAATATTTCAATGTCTACATTTCGAGATACTGTCATCATCGTTCCAACCTCTGACATTAAATGTGATAATTTTAATCTATTATTACCACTTACTTTTCATTTAAATTGTGAATCGAGAAATGTATTTTCACTAACACGTCATTTAAATCTAGGATTTCAAAAATAGATAAATGAAATTTACTGAAATCACTTCCATAGAAATGCATGCTTAACATTAATTCAAATGCTATAATACATTTATCACCTCAATCTAATACCTAACTTTCATGGATTTTACTTGTATTTCTTTTAAGATTTTTTTTATTAAGTCTTGCAGAAATATAATTGCCAACCGAATTAGAATATGGGAACGCAAGAGTGAGAGTTGGTCCTAAAAGAATATCGAAATATGCAAAATAAAGACATAGAATAAGAATAAAAAATATTCTAAAACGATTGGTTTAACTCGATCAAGCTATTTTATCTCTTTGATATACTCCAAATTGATTAACAAATAACGTATGCATGTGTTTTGTTTCATTTATATATACAATGAATAAAATAGCAAAAACATTAAAATAATACGTAATCACTCAAAATACTTCAATTATACTTTGTGTGTTGTAATAAAATTTAAGAGGATTAGTTGGAAATAGAGAGCCTATTCCATTTTTCCTATTTTATTGGACTCTATAAAGAAGGACGATTGAACAAAATATTTTATATTGAAACGACAAATCAGAGCAAATAATCAACATTTATCGTATTCAAAATATTCACATTAGTTAATTGTGGAGAACATAAATCAATGGCTCATTCGATGGATGCATATGTCATTCAAAAATTAACACTTTTACTGAGTATTTATCTATAATATTTACCGATAATTAAACCCGACTGTTTTGAATAGCATTCTCTCGGAATAATTTAATTCACTGAATTACGCAGTGTCTAATTTGATTTTATTTACTCTACGACCATGATAGCGATTTATAGAAGCGCATACATTTTCCACACGTCGGTATATAACTTCATCAGGGATTGAACAAGTATTCAAATCCATATTCAAATAGCTGTCGAAAGATGAGAGAAAATAATGGTCGCGGTAAATGCATGCTAAGCAGACTTTTCCTAGTGACAAAGGTAACACGCGAATGTTTGCATGAAACTTACCGCCGCCAAGAAAAACACAGAATAAAACCTCCCTCTCATTTCCCGTCAACAAAAGCCTATTTGTTTTTGGTATTTAACGTTTCGCATCTTCCCACTATCGCTTTCACCCGCTGTTAATGTATCCGTAAACGTTTACGCGAGACGGAATAATTGGCCGGTTTACCGGTTAAATAGCGTCGCCCGTTGTGGTCTCACAAAGACATCGGGACGCATATTCCTCCTTTTCGAATATTAACCTCAGACCATGGAGAAAAGCAAGCAGAAGCCACGAAAATGTAGCTTCTTCTTTTTTATTCCTCTTTCTTCCTGGGAAATCCAACCGTCCTCCTGTTTACCTCACGGTGGTCAAACAGCGCTCCTGTCTTCCCGTTTTTATTATTCAAAGTTTTCGAGATCTGTGCGTGGATACCGTTGGCATACTTTGCACAGCGGATGCAGGCCTCATAAATACCCCCGTATCCCCTATTTACTTCTTACTGTGCCGCTCTGATCCGCATGGCCTCTGTCTTTCTCTGGACCAGTGGGCGGAGGTGTTGATCCATCAGTTCACGCAGCCCATCTAAATGTCCACCGGCCATTTCGTCACTTCATTTGTCGATGCTTCAAAACGATGCCTCGCGAGTATTTTACGAGCCCTGAAGATATATACTATTGCTAACCTCGAAACCCTTTCCTGTCTTTACTCCCATTTGCCTCCTTCGCATTCCTCGTCCCTTTCTTTACTCCTTTATTTGGGATATTTTTAATATATCTCCGAAGTCTACTAAAAATAAATCATTCTTGGGGAGTGGTTGGTTACTTTTGCAGACGTTTCTTAAGGTCCAAAAAAAAACTCCCGTAGTATGACGAGATAGAAGAATTTCGATTTAGTAACTGAAATTAGGTTCGTTGGTATGTAATAGACTAAACAAGGATTGTTAAAATATATTTCAGATCTAATTCAATAAAATACAATTAGAGAGTCATAATATGTGAATAATATTTATTCATATAATTTTATTTTGATGTTTCTTCTTCGAATACTTAAAATATTTCAAACATACATCATCGGATAATTTGAATTGTCGATGGGTATCCTCATTTACATATAATACATTTAATCAATTCAGACTCTTGAGAATGCGCAAAAATATTTTCTGATCAAATTTGCTTCAATAATAGAAAATGTTAGCGTTTGCGTACAAGAAAACAAAAAAATCTATTCTATTTGAATCGAAAGGATATCCGTTAGTTACTCGTTATTGTCCGAAAAATTAAATAATGAAACGAAATAAATCTTTCCTGCTCCTATCTGTATATCTAATCTTTAAGGCGCGCACACTATTGATAAGGAAATCCTCTCGTAAATTTGCTGAAACAACGACTATTTATGAAGAACTTTTGATTTTTGTATGTCAAGTGTATTTAATGCATTCCTGAAAATATTCTTGTTCATTCCGATATTTGTAACAATGAAACAATAATGATTTTTGGGCAGTGAAATTTAAGTCTATCATCCAAACACTTCTTCATTTTTTGCTTTCTCCTATTTCCATAATTTCTCCAAATATTTTCACATAGTTCAGTATGAGGATGATTCATCCAAATCTATTTCGACACGCCCATGGATCGGTTAGTCATTCCGAAGCAGAATTTGAAAAAGTACACAGAAAGACGGCAACGAGAAGAATGCTTCCATAATTCCTTATATTCAGCAGGATTCAATTCAGCATTTTTGTCCATGTTACAAAGTAAAGACGATTTAGATGAATTTGTATGTACAATTTACTGTATTGCCGAATGATGGAACAGTATTACTATAAGAAGCCCTCATATCCTAAATATGCCCCCATAAAAAAATGCCGGACTTTATCCTCGAGTGTTCAAGATATTGTTTTTAAAGCGGAAGGTTTGAACGGAGAGATGTATCATTTAAACGATCGTTTGTGCTTTCGTCCAGAGAAGTGCGATATGTCGAATCAATGTTATGACCACTTTAACTCAAGTCTGGTTTGTAGGTACATAGAATAGGAAAATAGTCAAATTTGTGATAAGAGGGATTGTTTAGAACCATGCCATAGAAGGTTGCCATGAATAATCAAGAATTAAATTATTCAGGCGAAAATAAGTGAGACTAAAACTCAGATCTCTCTATTTTCCGACAGGTGCATTGTTTGGATGACAGAATGAAAGAGTGTGATTAATCTGGTATCACTGGGTTATCTTTTCTGTTTATACTTAGATTCCGTTCACATCATCTATGTTTTCTTATGTCAATGAAATCTATTTTTTAGAGTAAGTCATGGTTTAAATAGTATTTTCACCTCCAGCAATTTAAATTATGTTTGGATCGTTGAAATTTATTTCCACCAAAAAAGCAAGAAACTGGAAAGGATAAACGGAGGAGAACATTTATAATCGGAGAAAAACGATGGAAGTGTGATTATTAATGCTATTCTTTTAAAAGAGAATTAATCAAATATTTGTGTCGCCAACGAAAGCTCCGAGGACGTAAGCATTGAAAATAACGATCCCTGTTTTCTGAATTTGGCCTTCTTGACAAGATGGCTGCCACTTTTCGGTCGAAGCGGAATTTTGCATCGATTCCCGTAGGGCGGAGACGAGGGATGCCTGCGAGGAAGGCGAGGGTGGAGCAAACGAATCGATTCCCTCCTCTGAGCGCATGGGTCGAAGAGCACTTCCTATCCTTACAATATACCCTCCGTAGCCTCATTGACTCCTGGTCTTCATTTGACCTCGTTTGACGACCGAAAAGTCGTTTCGCCCCATTTGGCTCCCATCTATCGAAGGGGGCTCTATCTAAAGAATTCTCTCCGAGGAATAGATTTTCAAATTCGCCTGAGAAGGTTTGGTTTTGGGATAAAGCGTGTTGTCATTGAAAGTGGGCCCCGCCCCCACCCTACGGGGGCATGCGCTCTTGGGTTGATATGGAGGAGGAATGATCGATTTGACTGGAAGGATCGCGTCGAAAATTTTGTCAAAGTGGAGAATATTCCGGTCTCGGTTGAAGAGTCTCTTCTCCAACCTTACGAAGGGATATTACTCTCCGGCGTGCTCGTTATCTTCGAGTCGTTTCATAATGGCCAAGGAGGAATAACTGGTTCAAACTGGGGTTTCTGAAGCATTCCAATTCCTCCGATACTGCAGGTGTAAGACGGTTGAATTCCGCAAATATTTTTAAGACGTTCAATGATGCGAGAGAGTTGGTTATGATCGTGAGGCTAGAACTTATATTAAAAAATAAGCCAACCGTTAAAAAATGACAGAAGTTTATAAAAGCTTTTATTATTTGTCCTGAATCCATTTTCATTCCATGGGAAATAATATTTCGAGATATTTCTGTGTTCATCTTTGATACCTGATTAAGTTTTTATTTATCCAATGCTTTTTATTCCATTATATAAATTAATTTCATCATTAAAACCATGATTCTCTATGATGTTTTTGCATGTTTTAACTTACTAAGAACAGACTAGAGTCGAGCACCTAAATACGTGTTTGCTACAGAAAGAACATGTAAATTGTATTCTGAAAGATTCGATATTTTTAAATAAATTTGGCGGCGGCTTATAACCTCCTGTTTCTGGATATGTCGCATCACATGTCGTTATTGCAAAACAGAACAATATTGAAGAAATACCGCATTCATCCATCCCACGCACGGAATTCGCCAGGTAACAGACGCAAAGAAATATGTTCAAGTGTGAATGTGTTGGAATTTCGCTCATCTGTTCGTTTTGCATTGTGACGTCCTCATCATCGCTCGATTACTTGCAGACGTTTGGAATTGGGCCAAACACAATGAATGTAATGAGGAGAAAGAATCACTTTGTAAGTGCGAATGAGTGAATGTACTCGATGGTGATTAGATTAGAACGAGGAGTACGATTCAGAAAGCTGACTGATTTCTGTAAAATCCAAATGAAACTCAACCAATGAAGTACCTAAGAAAAAATACAACGATAAATGTAATTTATATGTTACTATGAAGGCGTAAATTAGTTGATCATACTAAAGGAACATCCACTGTTATTTATTCATGTTTAAATATTATCGCATACATATGCTATATTTATATAACTGCATTTAGATCGAATGAAGTATTTTATTTACAGTATGTACTGTCAGTATGGGTTGGATTTGAACTTAGAATTGCTTTTATCGAAGTCAAGCGCGTGACCCATTTCAAGAAAATTAATTTCACTCAGAGTTGAAGTTAAATTTCCTTTTTCCCATTTCTCTGGTTAAATGCAAAGCTTATAAAACAGCTTTATACGCAAAAATTATTTAGTATTAATTTTTAATTTAAAAATTTACTTAATTAATTTAAAAATTTTAGTATTAATTCCACCATGTGACGAAACTCTGGAGTAAATTGATTAAAGGCTTGGTGGATTAAAAATTTACATTGAAGCGGTTGGAGGTCTCCCTCAGAAATATGTTGAGCGATTATGCAGTTCATTTAGAAGTCAAATTAATCTCGTCCGAATGATTAGCAGGTCTTTCTTATCTTTCTTTTACACCAGAGCACAGAAAGAATATCAAATGAGATAGAAGTCTAAAGGAACTGACCAACGCCACTAATGAGATCGTGGTTTACTCAACCGTTTAATAGCCCACGGAGTTACTCGAATCATCCATTTAGTCGCCCAGTTAAAATATTTTTCAAACAAACTAAATGATCGTCTGGATGTGTTGGATACGAGATTCGGGGAAAGAGGAAATGGGGGTATCTTCGCTGCTGGTAAACGATTTTTCCTGACTCCGTTCCAGAGAGTAAATATTTCTGCACTGTCAACGCCGTGACTAAAGCAAACCCGCCACCCCTGTTCACCACTGCCACTAGTGTGGTCTCTCTCTGCCGTTGGTATCGTTGGCAAAACAATAACTGGATGAGAGAGGGAAATGAGGAAGAGTCTGGAGGAATGGCTACTCATTGGATCCGCGAGTATATGAGTCACAGAGGATAGTACTTGCGAAGGGCAACGATCGATCAATCAAAATTGGCAAAAATTTGTCTATCTTGAGCTCTAATTTCAGGAACAATTATTCTCGCAAATATATTTACCCATAGTCGTTATCCTCTAAGCTCAAAACAAGTAGCGACGTATCTTGTTATTTCAGAAAGCGCTATCAAACAGTACATTCGGGAAAATTACCCCAAATATGAAAGATGGATTTCAAAGGATTTTTAAATTATTATCTGAAATAAATTGTCGTTACCTTCTATAAGACTATTTTTTACTTGAAGATCGATATCTAATTTACATATTCATAATCATATTTGCTCCCTAAATATATATGAAATTCCAGTAAGATTAAATAAATCTTTCATGTAATAAGAGAATAAAATTACAGGATTCATTCCAAGTAAAATAACAGGTATATTAAAAAATTACTAATAATGCAAATTAAGAGTATAATTATAAATATTATATATTGAGGAAGTAGTTGCTGCTCATTGTCTCATATATTATTTTCCCGAAAATGAAGTACTCGGATTGCTAGTAATGGTTCTAAAACATTTTTTGTAGACTGGGAATAACAAATTAAATTATTAAATAAGTAAAATTATATGATTAATATCCTATTTTCAAGATACTGCAACACTCTAGATATAAGAATGCTTTGGTTTACTCTTCATTTTATTTGTTACCCTGTATCAACTGCGTTCCGAAAAAATTAGTTTCAAAAACTGACTTTTTCAAATAATTACTGGTAAACGTCATTCATCGGATTACATTTATAGTCATTTTTATCGACACACGTCATAGCAAAAGCTCCAACTAACCAATCCACCGCGACTTGGAAACGGAACACGCGTGAGGGATCTGAGGAAAACATTTGGCCGGAGGCAAGGAGCAATCCGCATTCATTAGCCACTGCTGTGAATATCGTTAAATGAAGGGAAAGTTCCCCACGCGTGGAAATTATTCCACATAACACCAGTTCTAAAAAATGAAACAAAAAATTCATTTTTAATGACCTCCATTTCGGTTATTTAATTCTCTTTAATTGCAACATCAATATTTATCAAATATTGTTTGAGGCTTTGAAATATAGTTACGGAAATGTCTCTAGATCAAATTTATGATGTTAGCAATGTACGAATTTCAATTGTATAAGTTCGTCGAACATATAGTTCCTCGAGACCTTTTTTCAATTTTATGTTGTTCGTTTTACCAACTTAAGTTTTAATAAAGTCGTTATTAGAACATGATTTGAAATTTAGATATGTATTTGTTCCAAGCAAATTTCTCCCATTTTTTCTGCTGATATTTAATATGCAGATAAAGTGCACAAATCGTAGTACGTCAGGGTCTTTTCTTATCTTAATTAATGCAAGAATAGATTCAGCATAATTAACCATGACTGCATAACAGTTTTTACCAGAAAATAAATTTTCTAACTTAAGTTTTATATACCTTTTAGCGAGCGAAGGATATCGAAGGATTAATTTCCGCTAAACATTAGATTCCTGAAACGATGTATATATCCTCATGGAAAAATATCCAAAATCATAATATTTAACCTTAAAAGAATACACAAAGTTAATGTTATAGAAAAGTTTTGTAGGCGATTTATTATTTTATCTGACGATTTTCAGTCATCAAAAATATCAAATCTTTGCTTTTTTTCTTTCTTATTCATGTCAATGATCTCAATAAATAATACAATGAAAAAGGCGCATCCATATAAGTTTAAAGCTTTCTAGCACCGTGAATCAACACATTAATTGTGTAATCATTAGATCTGGAAATCGGTGAGCTGGCCAAAAGAATTAAAAGACGACTCTTCATCGGCAACTCTCTACACCATTTAAAACGATTGTTGTCGGAAATAACAATCGGAACGATAGGAAGCCAATATGGAGCACGGAACCGCTTAGTCTAATGCATTAGACTGTCACAAACTAAAGACGAATCGGCCGTTGTTTTCTCTTTGAATTATCCATCAAACATTAACGCGTTTTGGCCATTCGAACAGCAGCCGAGTGCACGGACCGTGTAACACCCGACTGATTAATTCGAGGTAATTAACGCGCAATCTACAGGAGAATTGAACGCACTCCGAAAAACTCTGCCCGAGAGGCGGATGTATTGGTTTCAATTAGCACGAGTGCGCGGTCAGGGGGATATTCCCCAGTTGCATCACCCTTAAAAAAATATCCCTCTCTTGAATAGGGATTAGCCCTTACCCTTATCAATGGAGGGTCCGTGGAGCCCTAGGGACTATCTTCGCCTACATCCCCCGTGAGCATCCCAACCTAACAAATTTAAATAGCCTAACAAACACTTCTTTTCACGGCCAATAGAGAATCAATTTTCTCTTTCCCTTTGCGGTGTCTCATCCGTTAAATCCCCTTTTTTCCATCCCTATTCTCAACATTCCTTTTTCTCTTATTGTGTTCCACCCTTTTTCCCTTCTTCCGCTTCAAACGCCTTTACATTTGCAATTGTTTGAAGTGCGGAGGCGCGCTTTGTCGACAGAGATAAGATTTCTTTTGTTTCCGAAGCGATAATTTTAGCCATCTCGATATATTTAGTTTTTATTTATTCGCGAGGGGAGGTGAGTGGGATGGCGAAAAATAAAGGGAACGGAATGTTTTGAATTTGGCGGATTCTATCACTTCAAATGCAATGCGATCCACGAGTTTTTTCGCAATACATCCGAGCGTACGTGGATTAACGAAGAATATTAATGCACTTTTAGATTTGGCTAGTATGATTCATTGGATGGAAATATCAGTTTTTTAAAACAGTCGTATTGTTTTTTATTTGCCTCCAAGAACTAAGAGGGACTCAAGACCGTATTCAGAGCTTACTCAAGACTGTGAATTATTCAGCAAAACGCTACTTCAATTTCCATTCCAAACCAAATATATTCATATGTGGTGGGGTGAAACAAAGAGTTAAACAGAAGTTCCTTTATATCAAATTTATATGTGGTATTTAACGAAATATTTAATGAAAATACATCTTAATTTCTCACGAGAAATTGATTGGATGTTACGAACTTGAGAGATTTTAAAAAAGCTCAATTCCTAATAAAACTATACATTCGATACCTATAAATATAAAATATCGATACCCCGTCTAATTTTACTCCATTAATATAGTACTATTATGCATGTAAATAGATGAACACCGAAAGGTAAAAAGGTAAAATAAACTGACCTCGAGTTTGAAGCAACAGAACCCTCGATTCAGGTTTATTCGGACCATTTGGAGATCAACATCCGGCATCAATTGGGGATTATAAATACATGTTGCCCTCATTTAGTTTTGATAGGGTAAGAATATCCCAGGAAAATGTTTTTCTATTCGTTTTTATATCGTGGTTTTATGATCTATGAGTACAATGAAGGGGAATAATTAGTTACTTCTTCCTTTAACACAATATTTTTTTTCCACAACCATGGTTTCAATCTATAAGATCATCTTCAGGTTTTGATCAATAGATAGCTTCTATTCCTAAACTATGGTCGCGGGAAAATAAAATATTATGGTAAAGGAAGAAGTAACTAATCATTATGGAGAACTTTCACGAAGTCAAAGCCAAGTTAGCAGATATATAATGATGGAATATTGTCAATGTTTCTAATATAATGGCGAAATTCATGCTCAGTGATTACTCTCTCTGATACAAAATTCCGGAAAAAAAGGGAAAATAAAGTGCATGAATATGTAAGAGATCATAGGGAGCTGTGATTAATGTAGTGATTAGGAAGAAAGATGGTGTTATTGAATAAAATGTAATGAATCAGATTGAAGCATAGTTTCCTGTAAATGCACTAAATGCCAATCACTCTCCATTGCTAAGAGAAGGTACAATGGCCAGAATATCAATCAATTTGCGAATAAAATATTCTCAGGATGAAGATGGCTGCGAAGACGTTGGTGCTAATCCACCAGACGACGGCTAGTATTCCGAGAATATTTTCTTCGTAACATAAAGGAAATAACCAAATCTTTCAATCAATTAATGTTTACCGTATTTATTTACTCTTCCATTTAAGAAAAATTAAAACCAAAAACTATTTGATTATAAAAAATTCGCGAGTTCCTTCTGAATTCAGTCTCTTGCGATCTAAATTATAAAACATAACTTTATAATGTGATCTAAATTAGAATATCGCCTCCAAATATTCACATTCTAGGTGTTTTTGTTTCCGTTGTGGATTATGTAAGTTCATGCTACTCCATTGGCATACGCGTCCGATACCTCTAAATTCTGTTCTTGGATACTTATACGCGTTTTTGGAGTTTTATCTGTAGCGACGAGCAGTTTCTCATATATCGAGACTTATAGACAAGAATTGGAAAATTCTACCACTCGAGAGAAAACCCAATTTCCGTGGGATTTTTCTCGACAGCCCCAATGGAAGGAATTAATAAGAGGCAGAAGGGAAGTTCGGCTCCTTTCCGTAGCCCAGGGCGGTTTCCTTCATGCAATTTTCATTCCACCGAGAGCTCTAGGCGACGTTCAAGAGGATTCGAAGAGGGTGTGTGGGAGAGTGGATTTGAGTTGGCTTTGGGTTGAGTTAGTGGTGGGGAAGAATATCCTAGGATTAAGGGACCCAGCGATGGATGGCAGATACTGGAAATCAAGGGCTCCTTGGATTGCCAATTCAGCCGGATTCTCTGGAAGGCCCTCGATAATTGTCTGAATGGGAACCACAAGTATTGAATTGCTCGGAATAGCTATTTATTTTATTCTCCATTATTATTATTTATTTTACCAATTATAATCGGAACAATATCGATGGCAAAATAATAGATTCCCTGAATATGAATTGCGTGTGTGTTTTCTATTTGCATTTTTTTGAGATGTTATCCTTCATTTAATCTGGTACTTATTCGGTGTGTGAATATTAATGACAGTAGATGAGATAATTTTACTACAGATATTATAATCATCATATGTAATTGAATATTTTTTTCTTACTACCGTATTGGGTGGCAAAGTGGGATATCTGTGATACGAGCATTGATTTAGCAATACTGGAGATTAAATCTCTGAAAAGGATGTAGAGCAGCTGCGAGATGTCCAGGATTTTATACATTGAAGATTTAAAATTGGATGCGAGTGATATCTATTATTATTATCTATTATCTATTATATGTATTATTAAGAAAAATATATGGTCTATTCATGGTGCATGCACCCCCTGCCACACACCGAAAGGTGGCTCGCAGGGTATCTACATAGACATAGACAGTATTCTGCGACCTTTTGGCGTATGGCAGGGGTCGCAAGTGCCTCTTCCCACATAATCGATTGCTCTCGCGAAGGGTTCGTGGAAAAACGGCTATTCTAATATCGGCTCGTTTAAAAATTTCCCTTATGCTGTAGGCTTTATATACAACATAGAGAGCAAAATCTGTCCTTTACGTCTTGTACAAACGTGCTTCCTCTGAAAACATACAATGAATTTGTCCTTAGCTTTGATCTTCGATATTCCAGCTATTCACTTCCAGTATTTCAATCACGCTTATTGACTTCTCATAGCAATTTCTTTTAATAAAATGTATCAACTTTTCTAATTCATTCATATTACACCTGTCGGCATACACTGCACGCATACTTATGTTGAAGCTTAACTACAGCAAAACAACATTGCGTTGCGTCAGCGAGTAAAAAATAAGTCAGTTTGTTAAAATAAATAAGAAAGAGTTCCGAATTCCTCTCTAAAAGTTTTGTTGTCAATTTCAAATTTCTGTAAAAGATTCGTATTGTTTTAATTGAGAGAGTTGTATGTAATAGTTCAGTAGGGAGGTTATGAAAATGAATGAATGCAGTAGCGGAAGAATGAACATTTGGCTTAAGCTTCAAAAACTTGTCCACGATTTCCAACACTCTCGAGTCTCTACATTCGTGTAAATGCTTCAGGTTAAAGAATAATGCGGCCCTGAAATCCATCATATGAAATTTAGTATGGCTTTTAAATATCTTATATATAATAATATTAATTAATATATAAAACTTCATCCTTTCCCAGTAGATAAAACGATTAAACCATTTCTTTACTTTCTTATTCTCTTTGAATAGTTTTGGTTTTTCTACCATTGTGCTTTGTCAGTGGAAGGCTTAAAATCCCAACATCCCCTGGATATTTGGAGAGCATCGTACCGCTAATAATGGAGATTATCTGTTCTTAGGAATTCTCCTGAAATTTAACCTTGCAGGTAGAGAAAATTCGCAATTCTTTACTTTTTGTGATATCTTCATCACCTTTCTCATTAGAATTCTCCCCTAATTTAAGAATCGGATATTATATTTCTTTTTCATTAGTTCCTATCCATAAAATTCTTTTTACGACTTTTAGTTCGCCACTCTCTCCTCTTTTGGCATTTTCTCCTCTTTTCTCCTTCACTTCCTCCACAATTATCTCCTTTTTTGTTCCCTCATTCGCCGTGGGCTATTTTGACATTGGTGGCCGAGATGGAGTCTCTTAATTAATGTGTTCGAATGTTTTGTTTGAAAATAGGGGCGCAAGGGTTTTTCGGTGGCCGTAGGCGTCGGAGCGAGGATCGCTTCTTCACCCCCCGTCACTCGCCTCTCACACCCCTGACTTTCTTCTTCGGAATTACACGTTTTGCACTTCAAACAGACTTATAAACTTGCAAATTAACCTTTTGCAAATCAAATTCACCGATGTTTAACCATCGAATTTCCTCTAACATATGAATCTCATTAAATAGAAACTGCCAATTGAATATCTCCAAAAATATTGAGCACATGATATATCAATTGATGATATATACATAAATCCAACCCACTCATTTTTCACCATTCCTATTAAAGCAATCTTTTCCTTAAAGAATTAATTTTCCGGAGAATTTAGTGCAAATTTGATCTTTCTCGTCGTTAAATTATATTATATATATTATTAATTTAATTATGATTTAAATTTAATTCCTTTTTCAATGTGTATTATTAATTTTTCCACGGAATGGGATTATTTGTTTCTATATTTAATATTTCATAATAACCTATGAACTTCTGATTTAAGTGTCAGATGTTAAGAATGCCATCCCAATTATTCTAAAATCTTTCCAAAATAAAAAAATCTCAATGGCATATTACTTTAAACTTAAAGGAATATCAAATTATTTTAAATTTGATGGTAAAATTTTACCATAAAATATGTAAACGAAAAAGTATTTTAAAAATCATGGAGATCCATTACCCTTTTTTTAAATTTATTAGGAACATGTTTGTAAAATGTTTTAATTTCATTCCGAAGCGATCAAATTTCTCTTCTCTTCTTCTACATAGAGCCCTGTGAAGTTGCGCCAATTTTCTACTGTTCCGTTAAGGAAAAACGCCCGATGTTTATCTTATTCTCCTCATTTCCCACCATTCATTTGTTTAATGGAGATGTAATAAAAGGAGTGCAAAAGCTCACCCGATGTCAACCGGTGGAAAGAGTTCATAAATACGAGGTCAGCAGGGCTTAAAGATTTCAGAAAGAAACGCTGGGAAAAATAAATACTTCCGCAAAATCCTTCTAATGTTTGTATGTTTATTTTATTGAGTGCTCTCTCTGAAAATAGGTTTATTAGCTAAATAAGGATGAACATGAAAGGCGTTCTCTGAAATGCTCTTTGAACGGTTCAATCTTAAAATAATTTCCCAATTGATTTTCGATTCAGATTTATTGTGTTTTCCAAAGAAGCCAATTATGATATTTTACTGCGATAGCTTTTAAGGGGATATCCTTTAAAGATATTTTGTGAAACTGATTGAAAGAAAATATGCGAACCGTTAGGGAATTTTTCTCTCTTTTCTGTTTACCTGTTAAGAATTTGAAAACACAGCAACATTTTATCAAATTTATTGTCGTGTAGTGAGTGAAAAATACTGATTTCTAAAGTATTTCATCATAATTGAATTATAAAAAGAAATTACATCGTTGAAAAGTAGAAAAAGTTTACGATTTAGATTACGATATAGATGAAGAAATCAAAAACATCCATGTAAGATTGGAATTATCGAAGCAGAAACAAATCTTTTAAAATTACAAGATATTATATTCTTGAGTTTTTCAGAGAAAGCGTGAATAAAAACATGAATAGTAGTGGGTGTTACATACATCAGACGATATTATTTTTAATTTCTGGCTCTTAAAGATTGATATTAAATTTGATTTCTATAAGTATCACTTTAGATAACAATTCTGCTCATACTTCGATTATCTGGAACATCTTACACTGATGATAAAAAATTTGGATTTGAGAAAAAAATATTTGCAACAAACCAAAAGCAAAAATTTACAACACAAATATGGATTTACGCTTCCAGTTTATTCCACGTGTTATAGCTACAGGCCTCGGAGGAATTTTAAAGTAGCTACGAACCTTTCATCATCTTCATTACTAGCATTTAATATTTTTTACAATTAATTTGTACCATAAATATTTTCGACATAAAATAAACATTCAAAAAATTTTATGCAAAATGTTTGTTTCCTACATTCTTGCTAAAGGTTTCTTTATATTCCTTAACTTATACATCCTTTCTTTACAATCCCAAAGGTGTTTTTCACTTGTCTGTAAGGTCACACAAGTCACGGCATACCATCATGTATGAATTATTTTTCACTGGTTATACTCATAATGGAACTTTACCTTCCTACAAATTTAAACTAAACGTTTCGAAATGAAATGAAGATGTACGTCTTTTTTCGTGATTACGGAGTTGCAACTAAAAGACGCATCCTCGTGATCTCATTTTTTGTGACATCGTTCGGAGGGTGAATTGCGGAGGTCTGTTTTGCTCGGCTGTGAGAGACCAATAAAACGCTTTGAAACGTAGCACTTGGAGCTGATCGGCATCTATGAGTTTTACGGCCTCATTTGGAGATGCTGCCAAGAAAACCCCCAAGGGCGGCCTTTACAACCCTTTCACTTCCCGCCCTCAAACGGTTGTCATCATGTTTTCCCAGGAAACGGAGGGATGCAGAATCCTATGGTGATCGGGTTCAAGATATTTCCTCCTTCAAAATCAAAGATTTTCCCCGAAACGTTTGTTTCCCGGATTTTACTAAGAAACTCCATACACATCCTGGAATTTTCTCCGGCGGTTATGTAAAAGTATTCTTGATTTACATTTACCTTATGGTTTCTTGGGTTGAAGGGAAACTTGAAACTCCCAATATTTATAACGTATGCCATGAGTAAACATTCAAGTTCTTCCGATTCAATTGGGCCATGTCTTCCATAGATTATTGCACATGCACATTACGATTAGAGTTTAATATCATTTCCTATTTTTCATTTTTCCGATATAAGATGTAAAATTAATAATTTGACGGATCTCAAACTCCATGAACTCTAACTCAAACATAAAACCTTAGATGAATTTTCATCAAGAGAGATACCAATATTCGAAACTGCTCTTTCTGAGTTCATATTATGACACAGCAAAAACATAACAAATTACAAACAAACTTAAAAAGAAATGTTTTCTCACAAAAGTATACAAATATAAATTACATTTCGCCAAAATATTCATGGACTACGTTCACTATCCTCAACGAAGGAAATATTTCAGAAGAGAAGTGCCATTACGTTTCATACAGAAGTATAAAATTTGGATTCATAATATAACTTTCCACCTTCGTCGGCAAGCTGCTATCCCATTTCTATCAAAGCTTTTTTTAGTCAAATAAAGAAAGAATAATCTTCTTTTTTCGTGAAACACCATCCTTGAGCACCGGTTCTGCAATCTGTAAGTATGGATATTTATAACTCGATTTTGACTTTTCAGAGTAATTTGATAGAAGAAGGGAAAGTAGTGGATGTCAAATGATGCTTCTCTTTTCCGTCTTTAACCTATCCACACACATTGTGAAGATTTTTCCGCAGAGGGGTATCTTCCGATAGAATCTCCTTCGTTGAGCCCTCGTAGAGTACGGCCAATAGGTGCGGTGGAGGGGAAGAGCCGATGGGCGGTCCAGATGTTCCTCGTCCCACCAAAAAAAACCTCCTTTCTTTCCGCCGCATCTTCCTCCCTCAGGGACTTTTAATCATCTCTCCGGGAACCCTTTTCCATACTCCTCACCTTCTGTTTTCTGATTGAGTTCGCAGTGACACAGTCGCACATTCCTGAACCATATGCTTATCTGTGGGAACCACCGAAGGGGACTAATTATTCATTTGCTTCGAGATTAAAAAAGAATGCCCAAATGAATGTGAGAACATTCCAGCAATGATTTATGGTAAGACTGAAAGCAAGGTAAAGTATAAAAATTGAAATTGATTTTCCAAAAACTGTCCAAATTTGATTTATTAATTCTCTTATATATATTGTTGCTTACACACTCCTTCTAATACACGCTCTTTAGTATACATATTGATATTTTTTATTTACAACTTATTTTCGAATTTTAACTGATTATTTTCTTATCACAATATTAAGTCTCAATTGAAAATATAGCAACTTCAAAATAGAAACTTTGATTGAAATATTTCATAGATTGTATGACAACTACCATCTAAGTGTATAAATCTGAGCCTAAATTATTTATTATTCCATTTATCAGTTGTGGAAAAGGAAGGAAAAATAAAAATATCCCTGTTTCCTAAATTATTATCAACAATTTTCATAAAACTGCCTTTGACTTCCGAGATTCACTTTTATATTTTTCTTAGGATTAATATACGTCACTTCACATTTAATTTTAAAATTATAAATTACTTAATATTTTCTGAAAGCTTTTCTATTGATAGTAACTGGCGAATCTTGTGAGTGAAGTAAACAGCATCGGTGTTGCACATTTTGGTGAGTTTTAAGCCTTTGAAATTATGACTAAGGAGATATTTCGAATAACTGTATATAAAGAGCTAATTTCATTTCAGCATTTGGTCGAAGTTTTGGACTATCATCATCGTTGGCCGCAAAAACTCAATGAGAAGACATTAATGTTCTCCTCTTAGTGATTACTGCTTGAAGATTTTATCAGTACCCGGTGAAGACGAGAAATTGAAGTGAAATCACCAAGATTTGGGACGTGAGACTACATGCTCAATTTGGTAAGTACTTAGGAATTTTTACTATTATCCTGGAATTCGTGAAATTAGGGGATACTAGTTATTTGCAATCAAAGCATTGTTTATTACACAGGTTAATATTAAATCTAAGGATATGATTCGATTATATTTTTGTCATTACTGTGGCAAATCATTTTCATTTCAATAAATGCGTAAAAATTATTTTTTAAAGAGATTTTAAATTAAGTACATTACGATTACCTTAAAGAAGAGGATATTCTTCTATTACCCAAGAAGCAGTTACAAGTTGTTTATTCTCTTAAAACATTAGCAGAAAATGAAAGACATCGGCGTCCGAATTTTTATTTTATCTTTTACCTAAATAAATTAATTATCAACAACCGATATAAATAATTTTTTATAAACATAACAACAAATTTGTGTAAAGCATATAAAGATTTAATGGAACGTCACTCCTGAATAATCGATGATTATTAATGATGTTTATTGTTACATTTTAATCATTATTTGGATGATAATGAATCATTAGCTTAGAATTCATTAGTTCAAATCAATAAATACTTCCTAGCTACGTAACATTCCAGAGAATATCAATCACTTTTCCTACCTCTTCAAATCGGTAGTATTGTTGTAGATTGTGTGAAGAAGTAGATATGATATGGCTAAGTCATTTCTAATAATGAGGATTTAAATTCCGTAAATTTTGTTTTATTAATTGATATGTTTCAACCTCATCTTTGATTCTAATTTCCGGATTACATAAGCGTTTTACCGAAGCCTTCTTTCCCACCGATACTATGGTTTAAACCTGTTAACCTCTTCTAATCCTCCTAAACGCAACCTTCTTACGTTAAATCCTTCACACTCAAAATACTGCGTCGCTGATTAAGTTTCCCCAATCCTTCCAAAAGCATCTGTCACATTCCCATCTGGCGACCCTTTTCTCAAGTAACAGTTTACATTCCAACACTTCTCTAATGGCTCATGTTTAATGTTCTACAATTTTGTGCTTTGTATACAGCGATCTTATCCCCTTCCTACATTTATTACCCCTTGCCCACTCCACTCTCCACACCCACCTTTCCATTTGCTCATACCCTTTGTGAAGCCGCCTCAGGGGATCAGTATAAAAAAGGGGTCTCCGAAACCCTTAACATCCTTCGAGAAAGCTACCTTCTAAACAAAAGTATCTCCCAAGATCGTCTTTCATTCTCTGCCTCCCACTTGATGACAAGGCTCCCTGAATTTATGTTATTGCTTGTTATGATGGCTCGTTAAATTTCACAGTGGCTCCGTGAGTGTTTTTAGCGAATTTTCCCTCACTCGCTAGACGTGTGGAAGGATTGCTTCGTACTAATTTGGTTCCTTCTACTATTTCAACTTGGATACGTATCCTCGTACTCACCTTACGGAAGAGTTTAATTATTGCTTTACCCGATTCAGAACACCATACTTGTAACGAAGTATATTTGATAGGGATTTTCATAAGATAAGTTTAAAGAATAACTATATTTTCGTCGATAATACTTGAAAACGTGAAATGATCTGTGATTCACACTCTTACGAGTCTTATTTTGGAACCATGTTATAGAGAAAATAAATTTAATTTCTTATCATCAAATCATAGCTTTTGTTTCGTAAGAAGTTCAAATTTATGCAGTAAGCCCAGTTGTATAATGTGCTCTAGATTGGTCAATCTTACCCTCGATAATGCTTATTCAGTGATTTTCTAAGCTAAATATTTGAGAATTTTAAAATTTTCCCAATAAAGAAATTGCATCTAAGGCTATAGAGCTGAATGAACAAACCAAAATGAGTGCACTAACACTCTGTATTCGCTTAAATGGCTCAATTCTTTCCTTTCCGTACATCCGTTTCCAAAAATTAAGCTAAAAATAAGATGATTCTCAAAATAAGTTTCTAGAGGATCACTTCCACTTATGAGTTGCGTTCTTTAAAATGGAAAGCTCATTGGCAAGGAATGTTCTAAAAATATTTTTCGTTATTATAGCACTTACGAATGAAGTCCCCAGACCTATTCATATGACCCCCCCTTTTTTGATAAAGTTAAAATACCAGCAAAAAGAACAATTTAGAAAAGTTTGGATTTAGTACAAAGCTTATATATATATTTTGTTAATTGAGATAATTCATGATTTATCGTGTACCTCATGAAAATTTGTTTACAATTGTATTAAGTTAAATGTTTATATATTAAAATGCAATTTATAATCATTGAGTCGTTGAATATTATCCTAGAGTGTAGAAGTATTGTAAAATTGTTCTCTTTGCGATCAAGAATTATACACTATTCTTTCATGGAGCAGGATGAAAAAGAAAGTAATAACATTTTAATTTTATACTCCACTTTGATCATCTCTGAGTTGCACCACGTTGCTATCAAAACTTTTCCTGATTTAAAAAAATTGTAGTACCAGAAGCAGGAAGAAATGAATTCTGTCTTATCATTGTCGATGTAACTGCAGAACATCTTCTTCCTCTGTAAAGATAAATATATAAACATATAAAAATAAATACTTCTGTCTACTCATACGAGCTATGAATGGTTTTATTTATCTCTCACTTAATGACTGTGCACTTTTATCCACATTCTTGCGTATCATTTAATGTATGAATTATGCAAGAATCAAAAGCTTTAAAGTAGAGCATTGTATGCAGTAATATAATCCATATCAACAAGTTTGCTGGTCAAAGATTATGACACCATGTTTCTGAAATCGGATACTAGGTAAATTTTGACAGAAAAAATTCAACACTTACTTTATGCATGTTACACGTATATGTTCATATATTCTTGGATATGTATTTTCAAAACGGTGTCATTACATCTAAATTAAGAATAGAAGTGGAGAATTTTTTCGGCAGGAATGGTATTTTTATTCTTCCGGCTTTCGATGGATTTCAGATTCGTTGCCTCTGCATTTCTCGATGTGTGTTTCGCCGCATTTGTTTAGAGCGAGAGGCTGAGGGGAATCGCAGGGGGCTGCGGATTTTGGAGAGGCAATAAATCATTTCGGCGAAAAAAGATTGGAAGGTGTGTCGCGGCTTCTTTTGCTCCAAATTTGTACCCAGCGTCTCGCCGCTTGATTAGGGGCGGGCGCCCAGGGAATTGCGTGGGAGGCAAAAGAAAGTGGAAGACTTCCTAACGAGGTGAAGATTGACGGGCGAGGGAAGGATTCTGTCTCTGGAAGCGATGGGGGGGAGGTGGTGCTTTTAAGCGTGAGTGGGGTCGTTATTAGGCCCTTGGATTGGGGCCAAAGAGGGGTTCAAAGCGTAAGGCCCTCGCGGAGGGAGAATCCGTGCCAAAGGCTCTCGGGACAAATGGCATCGGGCGGAAATCATGGATACCGGAACGCCAACTTTGTCAATTACTCGAGGATGTTTTTCTGCGACGAATTAATTTATAGGGCGAACCGTAAAATGCCCTGTCTCTCAGAGTGAATGAGTGGGCAAAAAACGGCCGTGAATCTCCTTGGAGACTAATGAGTGAATATGTTTACAACTTTATTATGAGCGGAGACAACTTATGGAGTACAAGTTGGATCTTTACGACCCAAAGAATTATAGCTGTTGCATTTCGAGGGAGCGTGCCTCCTGACGTGAATTAAGAGGAGTATATCATTCTCGGTCAAGTGGAGATTAAGGTATTAATTTTATATTCCGCGAAACCCTTTTAGAAGTCATTCAAGATTTTAGAATCTTTTGCAACTTTGTACGCAGTATGAAGCAATATTTCAGTTGTGAAAATCCTTAAAATCATATGCTATGAAGGTATTCAAATATAGTAAGTTAATAAGTAGAAAATAATTAAAATCCTTGAAACAGAAAAACCGAATTAATAATGGGAGAGTTATCGCATATACTCTTTTATTTGTCAAAACCTACGATCTTAATTATAATGAAAGATAATGCGGGAATACTGGTTATATAAGTTTTAATTTTATTTCATTAAAATTCATAGAAAAATCGTTTAAATTTCGCTTAATATTACAGTAATAGTTGATTTTTGTATTTGAAGACAGTAATACCTTGGAAAGAGAGTTAGATTTATGTTGACGTGGGTGGCTTTTTAGGATTCTTCTAGATATTCTCGGGGTGTCCGACTTAACTCATTTTACTGTGTTTATCTAATGACTGTGTTAGCTAGATACCACCTCAGAAATAGATGGAACAGGAGATTGTGTCTCGACTCATAACTGCAGAAGAAATAGCCTCTGTTACAGATGTCATATTTTATGAAGGGAGGATGGGAATCGATGGCTCGAGACTTAAAGCTTTTTATGTGGAGAATATTTTCGGAGTGGCGCTACGTATTTCACATAATGGCAATCTTTGAGAAGCAGACGGGGAGGCATTAAGGCCGAAAAAAGAGAGAACGAGATGTTCGATTTTTGGCGAAAGGAACCGTCGAGATGGAGACCTTCCATAGAAAGGAAGCACTCCTAATAAATATGAACGACGTTTTGTGAAAGATCGTCCAGAGAATGAGCAGATGTAAGTTCGCGAAATATTTACTTGATCTTCTACCCGAAAGTATTTTCTAGTCTTTCACAGTACAGACGAATAAGATATGACTTAATTTTAACTACGTTCCAAATTACCAAGAAGGAATATTTAAAACTGCTTATCTTTGATCAATAATAGACGATTGTATTGCATTCCCTTGGCTTAATTGGAATGAGGTATTGATTCATTCGATTAATTTCTCTAAAATAATAACAAATCTGAATATCCATTTTACATACTTGAATTTAATTGGATTAACTTTTAAGTCATTCACTTTCAAAACATATTCAAGGTAAACTTTGACCAGAAAACCTACACTTTGTGCTAAATCGGTTTGAAAGGAGAGTAAAATATATATATTTTTTATTTTTGTCTAATTTTCCTTGGTTTAATAAATTTTGTTATCAAATGAACTATAAGCTAAAATGAAGATAAATATTTTTACCAAAGCATATTTTCCCAGAAGTCTAAGAGGTTCCCTAACGCTTTAAATTCTCAAGCCTTAATCATATCGTATTGAAACAGAATTCGAGGAGTTTTATTTACTTCCGATATGAGTATAACACGCTTTGCTCCTTATCTCTTTACATAGAAGGCATTAAAACTTCTCCATTTATATTTATTATTTATTTATTATCAATTAATCCAAAAACAGCCATCAAGGCCAATTACATTGGATCATAAACAATATTAAAAAATTAATAACAATTGCATATATGAAACAAAAAACAACAATGAATAAGAATAATAACATTAGAGTTATCAACAATAAACATATATACGATGATAAAACAGGTTACAACAAAAAATGATATGATATTAATAATAATAATATGATAATTATGATAAATATGATAATAATTATATTATATTATAATTCAATGATAATTGCGGGCATTGGAGAATTGATGGAAGATTTTTACCATCGATAAGAGGAAGATCCGATGGCTTTTTCAAAAATAGCCGAAAGTGGAAAAATCCAAGGTCGCTTAAGTGCTTCCAACGGAAGCCACTCGGAGGGATCAATCAGTGATGGACCTGTTTCGCTTTCTCTACTGTTTCTCAACAACGCAATCTGAACATCCATCAATACTATCCTTATTTTAAAAGCTTTCGTCTACTTTAAGGAAAGTGCGATTAATTTGATGAAAGTAAAAATGAAGAATTCGAGAGAATTTGAGGAGTTTTTTGATTTTAACTCCATTCTTAATAATATTTACGATTGACTTATGGTCTGATTATGGATAATCGAAATATATAATGCGAAATATTGAATATATGAAGGGAAATTTTCAAAATTTTGAATCTCTTCACCAACCATGTCCTATAATGACGGAGACACCCATTGCTCGATTTCTCTGTTACTAAATGTATACTAAAAATGTTGGGTGAGCAATGAAATTATTTGATTCAAGTTTGGTGTAAATTTTAAACTAAGCGCTTGCCTCCATCTTGTAGATAATTTTCCTTTTTTGTTCAGCTGAAGAACTGATGGTCTAATGATGTTCAAACAACCGATTTTTGAAATTTCAACCAGTAGCTTCTGTTCTATAGGTATTATTCAGTTTTTATTCGCTTTATATATTCCGTAACTCGTAATTATTACGTATAATTTTCTTTTACCATTTGTATCCCTCTCAACTGTATCGTGTAAATAACTTCTATACTTTGACGCCAAGTGTAATCGTCATCGATAAATGCCGTAGAATTACGTTTTGAGTGACAAAATAGTTGTTTACGCTAACAATTTAGTCCATGTATTCAGAGCGCAGATTTTGAAATCCTTATCAAAAATACGATCTTCTAGCGGGACATTTAGCATCGAGCTCTTTCGCTAAAACTTCCTTCCAAAGGCAATTAAATTTTATTTTCATTCGGTTGATCTCGATTCCGCTTCAGAAAAATGTATTTTCCGGTTGCGCAAAGAAAGCCTTCCGCGTATTTCGTCCGCAGCTTTCGTCGCCTTTCATCTCACCAATCGCCTTCTCCCATTTGGCGCCTCTAACCAAACAAACGTCCCGGAATTCTCGAATTAAATTATGTCGTTTTGTCCCGATGGTTTTTATCGCCGCTCGTAAACGTCTTCGGCGGGCAATGATCGACTTGGGCAATTGAACGCAGCGGCCGTAAAGAGGGTTTTAGAAGGCCTAATGGGGCCGCCCACTCCGCGCGCCATGGGGAATTTCCGCCAGTGACATTTAACGGTTTGTTTTCTAATGACTCCGCAACGACGGAGGAGGGGCCCCAAAACACTATAGCGCATCTCCACGAAATATGCTTCGATCGCTCCTCTCAGCCACTAATCGCCAACATCTTCCGGATTTGGACGAATGCCACTTATGTGTGGGCGAATCATGTTCAACCAAATTTTATTGGTCGTATATCGATAACATCCCTTCCTTCATAATCTCTCGTAAGGATTTCGAAAGTAATAAGATTAGATTGACTTATTAATAAATAAAATTGGAATGAACTTAATATATACGGAATAACCTAAAGTGAATGAACTTCGGGTTAAAAATCAAGAAAATAATATATACGTCTATGAATGGATTTTTATGTCTTTTGACGGCAAGTATAAACTTTCATAATTCTTAGTAAAACAACTTCTTTAATGACATCTGTTAAATAAACATGTATACAGGTTAGATTAACTTATGTTTCCAATGTCGTTCAAGGAAATCCTTATTGCTGATCTATAGTTTATTAATAACTTGAAGTCCTTCTATCGATGCGATTTGATATGATAAAAATTTGTAATTTTGAATACGGGTTTTTACTCTTACGTAAAATTTATGGATTATACTGAGGGAATATTAATTTAAGTAATATTTTCACCGGAAAACCTGTGATATACATCTAAGCATCATTTGAACATTACATAAGACAACTTACTACTGACCTATCATGTAAATAAATATTGCAAATTGAGGCCTAAATCCTGATCCTTTTTCTTGCAACCGTGTTATTTTTCATTTACTTAATCGTCACTACTTTTTAGTTAATAACTAAAGGCCGATCAAGAAGAATTTCTCCTGCTTACATACTTTCCTTTGCAGATTCAATGAAAATAATTACATAATATATGTAATCTAAGATTTAACTTTTTGTCATAAACACATTAGAATCTGAACATCATTTCCAAAAATATTCTCTCTCAATAATTATCATTCTTAACAAAACAATTTACTATTAAGGTATGCTTTTTATTAAAATATTTCTAAATATTATGGTTGTCAATGATTTAAAAGTTTCCGAATCATTTTTTGATTTTTAATTGGTATTGAATCAATCTTTTATTCCTTTAATTCATCATGGGAAATTAAACTTCCATTCCCCTTATTCTTTTCATTTCATTTAAAGTCTCGTTCAGAGTAATCATGGAAAAAAACGTTTTACTTCCACATAATGTATTGAAGACCACCTTTTTAACCGTTTTAACTCGTTCAAAATTTGATCCCATCAACTGCTCTCATATCGTCAAATTTTTCTTCCCCATTTTACATTAAATTGAACAAATTTGAATTTATTTTCTCCTTTTGACTACAGATAACATTTTACTTCAAAATTTTGGAACGTATATATATATATATATATATATATATATATATATATATATATATATATATATATATATATATATATATATATATATATATTGCAAAATTATTTGTAAAGACAAACGATCAAGGTACACGAGTGTAAATAATCGGTTTGATAAGTATAAAACAGCAAATAACTATTCAAAATTCTCTCAACAAATGATTTTACCATCGATTTGCTTCTCCGTTCCGAATGAAATGGAATTTAAGCCTTTTCCCATCTCAAGCAGATAAGATTCGAAGGTTTTCTAATTAAGGAATCCGCAAAACTAATTTTCGATTCCCTCTCCGTCCCCTTATCTCCGTACGCTTATCTTCATCCCTTTTGTCTGCCCCAAATGCTGGTGTATTTTTAACAAAAAGGATCTCCTCGGCCCACCCACACAGATTCGAACGTAGCAAAATTCGATTTCTCCATCCCTTGCGTCATCTTCCCATTCAACTCCTCGTCATTCCCCTTTTTCACAAATAACTCATCCTTTCTTACCGTCTCTCCTCCAACAGACCTTATTTCTAATTCCATAGCGTCATCGGTAACTTTACGAAAATATTTCGGAGATTTTATTTCTCTTTGGTATTTTGCAGACTACTTGGAGGAAAGAATTTTTTCACTATTATAAAGCACAGTCTGTATAACAACATCTTCATCAACCGACAGATCTTATTCATCCTTCTTTCACCCCATAAAGACAGATATATCTTAGCATATATCGCCTCACGAATATATCTAATTCTTCCGCATTTATGCCATATATTGCTCCACTAATTCTTTCAAAAAGTTATATGAGGACGATTGTCAACATTTTCGTCTGCTGTGAATGCTTTAGTCCAATAATTAATCAATAAATCGACTCTATTATTAATCGATTAAATTATTACAAATTAAAATTTGATATTTGAATAAATCAGAATACCTACGCAAGTATTATAGATTAAAAGACTTATTAGTATACCTAAATTTATTTTCCCAATAATACAAAATTCTTATATTATTATTATTATTATAAATACATCTCTAATACCAAAAACTACAACTTGCAAAATAATTTCATTCTATTTTGAAAACATTATAATAATCCACGGATTTACTTTACGAAGCCAGTATTTAGGCTTCCTCTTTTATGTTAAATATGAAAAAAAAGAAATCTGCATTGTGGGTAAGGCAGATTTGACTTGTTTCGAATTTCACAGTTTCAGTATTCTATCGTAAACGATATATTTTATTGGAGCCGAAATCTATCTATGAATGTCTTTTCATCGAATGATAAAATCAACGAAGTAGAAAACACTCGAATAGTGTGAATCACTCCCTCTCCTTTGGCCTATGACCCCAAGCGCATTCCCCCGCATTCGCGTCACTCAGACTCCTCAATTAGCACCCAATAAATCTTTACTCCGGGATTGAAATTCTAAAAACTCGACTGCCTGCCGCGTGATTGATAGTCCGTATGGAATCCATCGGATCGAACCCCTTAAGGAATTCCAGCGACAAGATCACGAATCAATCATCAGTTTCCTTTTATTCTGATGCAATCAAAGTTTGGTCCACCGAAGAGAATCTCATGGATATGGAAAATAGTTTCTTCTCAGATATTCCGCAGTGCACAGTGTCGAATTCTCACCTGTGATTTTGTTCTTTAAATCCTTGCCGTAATCAATTTCGAGTCCTGATAATGAATGATTATCGATAATAATAGTGTTGGGAGAGTCAATTGTTAAGAAACAAGAGATTTAACGCATTATTATTATTATCATCATTATTATTATTTTAATATAATATTAGTATGGTATTATTCTTTAGTAATATTATTATCAGAATCATTCGAGCGAACTGCAAGCCTGATGGCAGCATCATATCCTCATATTCATCCAAAATTACAACAACTGGTAAAAGATAACGAAAAAGACTATAAGCTACTTACAGAAAATATTTGAAAACATATTTCTTACCAAAGAATCCGGTATTTTCTAAAAAGGCCTTAAAGCCTATTCTGGCCTATTCTATTCTGGTAAATTATTCTAATACATGATACCCCTACTAAGAAACGAAAACTTTTCTATTTCAGTTCTTTTTTTTGCCTGCTCTTAATTTGAAAATTGTGACTATCTTTCCTTATGAATTCTAGATTTTTGACGGATATTTTTAATTCTTACAACTGATACCTACGATAATATTGTGAATGAAGCATATTTTATATATTTTTTCTTTACTCTTATATATTACTTTCTATTGATATCAATAGTAGCATGATTTCTGAAAGTAATTACACTCAGGACTTCACATATGAATTTGAACTGTTTCAGAGAAAATAATTACAGAAAAATTTTAAATAATTCTACACCATTTCATGTTCGTCTATTCCTTACAGAATGGAGATGAAAAACGTACAAATGGGACGCTATTGAGTGCCACGAAAAAATATTAAATAATGAAACCGATTGAAAATTAAATATTATCCTTGAAATTTTTAATATGAAAGTGAATTTAAAGATGGATAAACGAATAAATTAATAATTAATATCGTAAATGTTATTTAAAAATTGATTTTGTTTTCTCTTGTTTTGAATTGTTGGTTTTTCAAAATTTTGTATCAAAATTATCACATTCACAATTTTCATTGATGATAGTTTGAAACCCTATTTTTGTGAATAATAACTTATTTAAAGCTGAATCGCGCTTTATTCGCGCTATCATTCGGTAATACGGTAGCAACTATTTCAGGTCTTTTGATATAATTTAAAGGCCTAAAGGAAGATATTTAGTTCCGAAGGATAATGTATAAATTTCGAGATTATTTTCCTGATGCTCTTACATGTCAATTCGTAGAAATTAATTTTAAGTCCTAGATTTGAAAAAAAAACGCTATATTAATAAATCTTTAAAGTCCTGAATATTTAAGTAATAAAGTCAACTATTTATACCTATTAACGTAGCGAAGCAGTTTGTTTTATAATTCGTAACATAAATTTTTTATTACTTTTTTGAGTGTGAACCGTTTCAGGCAGTATTTTGAATGGTAATAGCGCTATAGGAGTGCGCTAAAGAAAAATCCATCTCTGTTTCGAGACAACTTACGAAAATATTGAAGATGATTACTTATGAGGCGTTTACAATTCTAAAAGGCAGACTGATACTCGTAGAATTTTTGAAGTGAATATATTCATAATTGAGAATTTACATTGTTATTTTTCCCCGCATGATTAGATGTTTTAGAAGAATTGTCAAAGCATGTTATTTTCAATTTCCTTTCGTGATTCATTGGTAGGGTTTCTTTTACAGAATACCAAACAGTACAAATACGTATAATGGTTCTACGGAGAAGCAGCCGTGAAAGTAGAATACAAATTACCAGACGAAAATATTAATCCTTAACCTCTCATTTCTCAAGCGTGATTATTCTCGAAGACAAGGATAATCCGTTTCGCTTTAAAGCCGGCAAAGCACAGGAATTCTTCCCATCAACGGGTGCCTTATTCTCCCGGAAACTCCCTCAGCCACACACGGAACGACTAATTTCCCGCTGGAAGCTAAGTGCGGAGTTGGAAGTCATTTGTCAGAAATGACAAGGGTGGCGAGGATGTTAGGCCGATTCCTTCTCAAGTATTCTTTTTCTGGAAATCCCTCTTCGGCCATTACGGACCTCTGCAACCACCTCGCTTTCCAGAAACTATTTAAACGGACTAAGTATCCCAGTTATATCCTGTCCCATCGATTATTGTCAACCATGTTTCTCTTCGTTCTTTTTAAATCTCACGATGTACTAGTGGAACCTCTTTTATTGTCCTTCAATGGTAGAAGTGTTACTTTGTTAAAACTTTATCCTCTGTGCTCAATCTATTTTCGTTTTCTCCTTACCTTTCATCCCTTTAGACTTCATTATGGGGTAAGAAATTCTTGAAAACATTTCAACATTTTACTCCTTTTGGTTTCTCTTATACGGGCAATACACATAATATTTATCTTTTATTAATTTAGTAATAGACAAAAAATTCATGTACTCTGAAAGTGAACTTTACTCGAGTATATGTTTTTATAAGTGCGCGGTGGAGAATAGCGAAACAATAGCAATTCACGTGATATATTACGTGATAGAAACTCCAACGGCTTAAATGTTTTTAGTTCAAATATATGAAATTTTTATTGCCAGTAAAAATAACTATTCTTTATATTTTTTGGAAATCATATATTTGTTATTTATCTTTCACTCTATGATAGGGAAAATTTCGTCTCTTTTTTCTCTCTCGATGAAGCACTGTCATGAAATACTGGAAATTAGATTTTCTAAATCTTATTCATCTCGATAGGTTTTTATCTACTACACTTTGAGTAAAATCGGAGAAATTTTAAAAAAATCGTGCGTTTCTTGAATTACTTCCATGAGATTTATATCCTATTTATAATACTTTTATTGCTGTTCAAAGTCTTCGAAATTTCAAAACCAAAACACCTTAAAAATGTAACCCTAAAGTCGGAAAAACAGTAGAATACTTTTATCACTATGAATGTGATGTAATCGAGTAAACTTGATGGAAATGAAATTCATCTTAGATACTGAGGAGAGAAATTTTTTGTTGCACATTTCATTTAGGATAGGTTTCTTGACGACGACTTGAGGTCTACAAAAAATCGTGTAGACGCCCTCTCAATACATAACCAACGCTTAAATGATCCAAGTAAATCAGCTTTATTTAGCATTTCCTCGGGCAAAAACGAATAAAAATAAATAAATCTTCTCGATTAAACTTTTGCATGAATATCTTTACGGAGTGAGTCTATATGAACGTGAAGATGAATATAGAACGCGTATTACGAGAGCATAAACGTTCAAATGCTCGATCTGTGAATTTCGACGGTTAGTAATATTCCGGCGCAAGAGTTCGTCGAACAATAATCCGCAGTTCGAAAGAAAACACGGAATGAGACACTTTTCACACTGGCGAGAATACGGGAGGATAAATACGCGGCTATTTTCCAAATTTGAACGGAGTCCATTCCTCTGAGCAATTCGGAATGAGTTCCTCTTCCAATTTTATTCCATCTCTCTTTTTAAATATCCCTCGGCTACTCGGATCGGCTCCCGACTCATCCATCCTGCGAACAGGATTTTCGAGTACCTCCAGAGTTTGCAGAGGGATAAAGCGTGAGGGGTGGGGGAGACGATGGGATTATAAGGAAGGGGATCCCTGAAGGGTACGCACACTTATTCCCCTCTCTTTCAATACTCAGCATTCCCAAACCACTCCCCCCAAATCGCCTATCCAATCGTCACCGTCCTTCATCCACTTTTGTTAGAAGCACTGGCGTCGCCATGGCTACAGTTTCTCCCCTCCTCACGCCTACCCCAACACTTGAATCGAAATCCATGTGCCACTACACTTTTCGGCTTTTTGCTGCTCTCTCACAGGGGTGCCAATTTAGCCATAGAAGTTATGCCTTTAGCTTAGTTACGCTGGAGTAATTCGGGGTTACCCCAAAATCAAACAAAATTGAATGGTTTTGTAACTGGAGTATATGTAGGCAATCGGAGATAATAAGGAGAGATGAAAAGAGAAGGGAATTGGCTGCAGAAAATACGTAAGATAAGAAGAGCATATCGGAGATAAATGTTTCATCATCAATTCCTAAAATAATTTTAAAAATTAAACATTTTTAATGCTATTAATTGGTAAAAATAGTGATTTAAATTTCATTATTACTAATAGTAATCAAATGAGTAAATAAACTTCTACTGTATACTCAATAAGCTATTACTGTATGGCGCATATTAAAAATTAACTATTCTATGCATGAAATATCGCTTCTAAATGACATGAAAGTAAAGTGTTGAATAATATGCTCATCCATAATGTCCTAAAAAATTAGATAGCAATCATCCGGTTCAAACAATAGAGAAAATATCATCTTCATTTTTCAGTTGTGTTGAATAAAATTCGAATATATTAATTTATTAACTGGTGATTTACGTAAGATAAGAAGAGCATATCGGAGATAAATAAATAAATTTTTCATCATCAATTCCTAAAATAATTTTAAAAATTAAACATTTTTAATGCTATTAATTGGTAAAAATAGTGATTTAAATTATAAGTGATTAAAGGAAAAGAATTTTCAAATCGCAGCTCATTCCTTTAACGATATATGAATCCAGATTGTGCGAAGTAATATAACATATAGTTGAAAATTTTATACGCGGGCATTTTTTAAAAAAATTATATGATTGAAATATTTTTATTACGTAGTGATATCTAATATTTTTCCATACACATTTCTTGTGTCATTAAGGTTTTACCATTCCAAATGACGAGCAATAATAAATATCAAATTGAAAGCCCAATATTCTTTTGGTAGTTATTTTTCCTCTTCCACCTAACTCCCCTTCACCTAACCAAGCACTTACTTTCCCCCTTCAACTCGGGGCTTAGCTCGATTCTGTACCCTTTCTCCCCTTTTCACCTCCCCTAATCCCAGTCATCTGCCCACCGCTTGTTTTGTGGTTCCCCTCGTTTATCTAGGCTATCACAGATATGACATATTAACTTAGGAAAGATCGTAAGTTATTTTTTCCTCAAAAAAATCATAGCGAAAATTAAAGGGATCCGACAACATTTTCTGAGGATGCAAAACCATTTAACTTTTAATAATAACATCTGCAAGGTTGGAAAGAGCTACAAAAATAAATAAATACGAGCGCGTGCAAACGAGTTTTAAATCTTTATTAAAATATTTGGAGAACGATTTGGTAGAAAAGTTGTTTCGTGGCAAAATATAAAGTAGTCACTTCGATGTTTTGGAAGACTACGTAATCGTTGTGGAAACGTAAACGCATGGGGCGATAGACTAAAGATTTTAATTTCTGTAAGGAAATAGTGAAACGTATTTTTATTTATATTTCAGGATTCGAAAATAGACTATTGAATCCAAAAAGTACTTGTTTTTTGATACTGAAGTTTTTATACAGCCAAAAATATACAAACCCTAAATGCAAATTCTTTAACGAGAAAACCGTATCTGAATTAACTTAATTCAAGAATACAATTAAAGGAAAATCTGGATATCAATTTTTGAATAAAATACAAAGTGGATGAAAAAGAATTAGATTAAGCAATAATAATTTTAAATATTCATCACTGATTATTAACTTACATGAAAATTATGATATTCTTTTTTCACCATGGTGATAAGCAATTTTGCTTTTTTCCTTGAATAAAATATTTTCTATATAAATGTAGAATTAAGAAAATATTCCGATTCTAATTTCTCTTATCTTTTAGGAATTCTAGAATAATTTTATAATGTATATATACGTATTAGATGATATGAGCAAAGGAAAAACACGATGGCGACTAGATGGCAGAAAGAAAACGGACAGGATCTTCTCACTCCACAGCCATCCACTCCAACAGCTTCATCCAATTCCAAAGACCATCACTCACATTCAACACCATCACCTCCGTGTACTTGTAAACCATTTCCCATATTCAACTCGCGACCACCTCTTCACTGCCTCTGGGAAAATCCCTCATTGTGTCCGCATAATGGAGGGAAAGGAAAACGAGCAGCCAATGCGACTGGAGGAAAGAAAAATACGGCAGCAAAGGGGAGTCAAGAATAACGTTTGAAAGGGAGAGGGTAGTGGGGCGGTGGTTGGGGCCGTCGTGGAAGATTCGATTGTCAATTGTTGTTGTTGCGAAAGGGCCTCCGAGGGGGGGCGGTGAATCTGCAGCCACAATAACCGCCCCTTCTTTTTATCCGTGGAGTCCATCAACCTTGGAACCCCCGCATTCCTCCTCATCGTCGCCTTAGCGACCTTTTTTGTGGTTACCGCAGCAATCCATTGTTGGCGATATTTATCGAAGGAGATGACCTCGCGAAATGGCCCGGGGACGGAAAAGTGTGCGTGGTTTCATGGAGGAGGAATTGTAAATCGGTGTTTGTGTGAATAAGCTCCGGGTGCATGATTTGTAGTTAAAGAAAATATGTAAGACCGGTCCAAATGGTAATCCGATGAAGCGATGTGTGTTCGAAAGGAAATGTTTGCTTGCGGAGCAATTTAAGATCCAGGCTGGAGCAAATTGAGCAGAAATAAATATTCATCGTGCTTTGAAAAATTACGCGATTCATTATTTCCGCGAAATGGATTTTCATGTCATTCCGTTTTTTTCGATGCGGAATTTTTTGATTTGATCTTTTTTATTAAAAATGAAATTCCGTCGTAATCCATTGAACGTCATCAACCGCCAATGATTCGACATTCATTTGATTAATATCCGTAATTTCTATTACGTGAAAAAGTACTGCGTAATTTCGTCAACATCCCCAAAATGTTCTTCTAAATAATTATTTTCTCTAGGTGATTTTTGATTGATAAGGAGTATCACGCTATGGAAGGTCTAGAGTGGATCATTAACGATGTTTTACTCCTAATTATGCCGTGGATTCAATTAAATTCATCAAATAGAACAACCACGATTCCTTATAGCAGCAGTTATTTGAGTATATTTATTTTTAAATTCAATCCAGAAATTCTCGCAGACAGCAGAACTGCCGGTTGGCAGCTGAAGCTTAAATTATACATTCAAATTACATAATATGAGTAATTTGAAGTAAGGACTCAGGGACTTATTCATTTAATGCAAATATAATAAAAAATGACAAAGAATAATATTTCCTACCATAATGGAACCACATAACATTGTCTCTGTTTCTTGTGGGTTTAAGAGCGAAAGTTATTTCCTTTCAATGAACCAACTCCATTCTTACAAATGTCTCGACCTAATTTTTTGTAAAATTGCCTCCACTGAAGCCTATTTGACAAGATCTTTCCGTTCAGATTTGCGGTTTTTTCTGCCACAAAGAATCCCGTTCCTTTATTCATTTACTGTGTCGATGCGGTGGAAGTAAATAAGCCCTCTTTCGGTTGATCTTCAGCGTGAAATGGCAACTGAGGTAGCGAAACGAAAGCACATTCTCTTCGGTATTTAGCCCTTGCAAAAGAAAAGAAAGCGAGTTGGTTTTCGGAGTTGAAGGCTCGAGGGTCCATTTGGGTCGGCTTACGCGCGGGTGGTCCCTTCCCCAGAAGAATATTGAGAGAAAAAGGTTAGTCCTTTACTCCAATTCGCACCGAGAATAGGAAGAGCTTAAAATTCCCTAACTTACGCAAAAGGAAAAACCCATTCCTTGAAAAGTAAGTTACGAAAATGTCTGGAGGGATTAAATCAATTCTTAGAATTCTATTTGCGAGTTTGAAATTCCTTTAGTAGTTAAAGTAAATGGCTGAAAATCGGGAGTTAGAAAATGGTTCGAAATTAAATATATCACTTCTGTAAGATTTATTTACCACGTTTATTATCTTCATTTATACATGCAAGCCCTATATCGATATCGCCTCCTCTGGAATATCATGGAAACCCTAAAAAAATAATTATAAAATTATATAATAAACGCGGTTTAACGAGTTGTTTCATTGATCCTGTTCTTCAATAGTTTAGGTACTTATTTCTAAATTCGAAAATTTTAGCTTTGAGAAATCTCAGCGAGTAGTATTTAATTTTAGTTAAGTTACGTTATTCAAACCCTTTGAATCTAGGCTCTATGAAATTATTAGAGAACTATTAATTTGCGATTGATTATCTGCGAAATTGATTCAATATGAACTGTAGAACATCTATAATTTCTCAAGAGTAATTTTTTATTTCTGCTTTATAGTTTAACTTTTACAAAGAATTAATTTTACTTCTGTTGCTATCTTAATTGTTATTGGTTCATCAGTTTATAATCATATATTCTTTTATTTCTTTTTATTTTCTTATTCATTTATACTTGACATTACCCTAGAGAGCGTTCATCTCCATCCTTCTCAATTAACAATAATAGAAAATATTCGACACAAGTCTGTGGCACTTGAAAAACAGGTCCTCCGAGTATAAAAGTATGTTACTACGGTTATAAGACTCAAAACGACGAATCGCCTTATTGATATACTTGTTTCTTACATTCATAACGAGTTCATTATTCTTTAATTTACTTTCTATTTAATCATCTCAGCTCTATTCAATTGCTGAATACTTCGCCCTCTTTTTTTGGACATTACCATGTTCATCTCATCTTCTCGATTATTCTTCACATCCCTTTCTTTCGCCTAAGAAAAGAGCATCTGTTACAGTAGCCTTAAAGTGATCCTTATGCTTTTCTCCTGCATCTTCCCTTTCGCCGTTTGTGAGCTTTCACATTGTGTAACACAAGCGGATAATCCCTGCTGAGCTTTTTGCCCACGATCTCCGCCTTTTGCATCGTTTTAAACGAAATCCCCTCCCTTCCGGATAGAATTAATGGCCTGCTGTTACGCAGCGATGGTTTACATGTGGGACGAATTCAACGTGCGGTTTTTTTCCCGTGATCCCAATGCCACGAATGAGATTAGTTGTTGAAATGGTAATGGTGTGTTTCCCGTCGATCACTTCGAGGAATCTTTGAGGGAATTTTCCAAAGTAAATCCTCAGACATTCTTCGAAGTTTTTTCATTCCTTATAGTCCCAGAGTTCAAATTTGGAAGCCAAAGCATTTTCATAAGGTCTCCTATTGAAGTTGGTTGGAATAATATGGAAAACTGAATTCTAGTAAAAGTTAAGGGGATTTTCTCGCAGCGCATCATTTTGCATTTCAATTTATTTTATGTTAAGTTAAAGATTTTTATTCATAATCTACTTATATAACATTTGGATAAGTAATCTATTGATGTCAAAAATTAGATTATTTTTCAATTTCCTTTGCAGTTGAAGAACTATCACACTAAAAGTTATGCTTTATCGCTGAATGGGTGATTATTATATTTTTGACCCTGAAATTCCTTACATTAGTACTGTAATCTGTTCCTGAAGGTTAAAATATATATATACAGTTTTCGATCTTGAGTTTGTTTTACTCCACGCTCAAGGCATAAGGATTTAATCAAAACGTCTGGAAGATATTTTCATAGCATATTCTGATCAATCGATTATCACAAGTAATGTATATCATAGAGCTTGTTCGTTAAATTATCGATTTAAAGTAATAAAAACATTCGCTTTGGGATGGGTATACGTGAAAACAACCTATATTACGAAAATACCCAGTATGATATTGTTACTAGATATTCATCATGGTCATCAGGCGTGTCATAGCTTAACCATAATTAATTGAGCAAAAAATAGCAGAGCGTAAGTTGGTATGATTTCTCCTAAGGACCAAAGAAATAATTTTCATTGATTTTAATGGGTTTCAAAGCCGCCCTATCAAAGGGTGTCGCCTCTGTAATTTCGTGGCGGAGTTTTCATTAGGCTGGAAACGACCGTGAATGAAACGAAGGGAAAACATCGTAAGCAGACCAATAGCGGAGTCCACGATTTTCCTCTTCTGAGGCGACGAAATGAATTACTTAGAAAATAAGGCGGCAATGTAGCGAATCGTGTTCTCATCACTTAATCCTTTCGACCACACACGAGGGCTTTAAGAGGCGCCGTCTGCAACCAGAATAATTTCAGGCCATTTTTTCCCTCTTCCATAACATGCTAATCTCGGTATCACTTCCATCCGATCTCTTTTTACACCTCTTTTTATCTATCCTCGTCTTTTCAGTTTTCTTTCCCATCTACTCTCGGATACCCTCTCACGTCTCTTGGATATGTTCTTCATCTCTCTCTTTGAATATGTTCTACATCTTTTACGTACGTATGATTTCGGGAAGAAACTCTTTACTTAGGATCGTAACCAACTTTGGCCATTCAAATATTCTCAGAGTTCCTATTTAGTATTTATGATTAGCTTAATATGATCGGTGCATATCAATACGATATTCTCTAATACCAGACGTACTGTGGTAATGAAGAGTTTAACCATTTCGAGATGGATTTTATGTCACCTATCGATTTAGAATTACATATGCTTTCCTGAAAGTAATGCAATCTATATGTGATGGGTATTTACCATAGAAACAATGAAGCTGCAATAATTATACCTTTTAAATTCTATAAATTTAGGATCAGGTAATCCGAAGACACGCCAATCTTTATTGTATTGGAAATAAGAATGTCATTATCTTATATACTATAGAATGCATATAACAAAGCGGAGTAAAAACTAATATAAAATCGGAAAGAATCATTGCAATTGGGCTGATATTAAGAACTCTACGCTAATACTCGAGTTCCATGCTCGAATTGTTGTATTTATATATAATCTAGAGAGATACGGAACGAATTCCTAACCCCAAAAAGCATTTAAAGAATACTGTGTTAAATATAGAATGTTATGGTAAATATACATGATAATTGGATATTCATTCCAAAATTCCTTATATCCAAATCAGATCTGTTGTTTATCTTTAATAGTTTTTCTTTTTCTTATTACATATTACACAGTTTTAGTTATTACATAGTTATGAATACTTGATGGATTGACCTTATGACCATATTGATCTGGTATTCTCATTGAAGTAGAATATCTTTCCGGTTTGACCATCCATCACAATTGCTGTGTGATAATGAAGTTTATTTGAAAGAGAGCACGTGTAACTGAGCCTCCTTAGAAATAGGTGAAGCACTTACGAAGTTTTAATGAAATCCATTCCAGTCTCTGAATCTTTTTCTGTCCATTCACCTTCCATTTCTCTTGTCTTTCTCGAAGACTTTTAGCTCCTCCTTCAAACTCGTAATTCTAACTTTCCGATCCCTTGGGACATTCGCACGATTCCTTCTTTCCCATAGCCACGACCCCTCTGGGACGTCATTCCGTACGCCACGTGTTGAGATTTCACGGAGGAGTTGGAACATTTGTCTCCCTCTCGGGTTAAAGGGAGCCTTAATGGGAAGAGGCACCTTTTTTATTCCTTCGAGAATTCCTCGTCCACGATTTATCGTATTACAACACATATCATTCCGAATACGGGTTACCAAAGAAAGTCACTTAATTATTTCTTCCGATCTATCATTTTGTGTTTGGAAGTGGGCTACTTATATTTTAATGATCGTAAGTGCTTTTCTGCAAATCCAGGAAATGACTTGTGATTTTACGTATTTCTATGAGAGGAATTCCCAAGCACTATTCTTTTTCTCATACTATAGTTTTTTATTCTTTACTATATGTACGATTGTATTATTAAGAGTATGATTTTTGAAAAATGGAGTCCGTTTATCTGAAGACGAGGTGGAAGGAAAATATATTGGAATTTATTCTTGGTAGTGATATTGCTATTCAATGAAAGGAAACTTGCTAGGGAGTATAGAATTAGAAAGGAATCAAAGTCAAACAAAGGAAGTTAAAGCAAAGTTGGATTATGTGTATTAGAAACAAGAGATATGTGTTCATAAGAAGTCCTGTAAGTACGATTCACGTTCAATTAATATTTTCCGTGTACTTATTATATAAATTCTATCCTTTTTTAACAAGAGACTTTATACAATGGTTGTATTGGCCATGAAAAATGAGCATAGCTTATTTTGTATTTCAGAGAATCATCACAGTCATGTTCTTGACAAGGTCGTGAATTTCTCCGTTAACTATTCTCACATCAATAATACAGAAATGAAAAATGTCCTCCCTGGCTAGGTCACCATTATTAATAGCCGATTCTTTTTATTCTTTGAATTAATGCAAAGCATCCTCAATTGCATACGTCGATTAAAAATAAATTAATGTTCTTTGAACTTACTCTTATCACAACTCAAGAGCTTTAATACTAAAAAATCAATCAAACAAGGAAAAATTGTTGCAGCACGGTAATTGTTCAATAATTGAAACTGTGAAAGACAATTGTTTACAAATTTCTCTTCGTAATACGGAGTCCACACACGGAAAGCGGTTAACCCAAGTGCTTACCATTCCAAGCAGCCCGCAAATGTCTAAGCGAGTCAATATGCTTTGGACTTAACGCCGTGCACTTATCTCGTCCCATCGTTACCCCACACCGCATGTTATTTCGCCTATTTCGCCAGAGAGATTTTCTCTGGTCGCGGTTTATCCGTTGCCACGGGCGACTGCCGCTCCTATTGTGAGCAGCCCTCGTGTGCGACGGATCCGCTAAGTCCCGTCCATGCAAATCGCCGCGCAAACAAACACAAAGGCATCCATTGTCCTTCCCACAATTCCCATATCGGCACGGTCCACTCGACGGGAATTGGAAACACGAGTTTATAATTGGTTTCAAATTTGGAGGGGAAAATGGCGTCGAACGTGGTTTCGATGAATGGAACGCTTTCTGATGTTTTTTCCATTCCAATGAGCATCGTCGGAGTGTTCCATCCATTCACGTACCAATTTAAATACTATATTTTTATACGGTCAAATTCTCCAGGCGTATTTTTACATCGGCTGAAAGTATCCAAGGAAAAGAAAGCTAATTATTCGCGTTAAATATTTTACGAAATAATCCTTAATTAAGAGCTAAGTGGGATAGAAAGTATACCCGTTAATTTCTAGGCGAGTGAAAGAACATGGTATTTATAACTAGTTAAAATTGAATGTCTTAATCGATCACTTTAGTAACATCATAATAAATAAGTAACAATGAAGTGAAATATATTGCAAGAATAGCAACTTCTTTAAAATATCAACAAGGAATTAGAAAGAATGAATAAAATATTGCAAGAATTCCACGAAAATAGAGAGAAAATAGAAAATGGTTGTATATCTTTTCATGTTCTATGTTCTTACAGATTAAGTAAAACAAACAGCAAAGAGTCGTCCCTGAAACTTCCAATTCAGTTCACGAAAGAGGTCAAAATTAGAGGTTAAAATTATCGGTAAAACTTCCTGGATGATTTCCAAGTTAGCTAATTCGCTTCAATACATAACTGTTACTTCATTCAAAGGCAAACGTACGTTGGGATCAATGAAACCTTAATTGTTGAATAATGATTGAATAAATTTTAATATTTGATTGGTCAATGAAATTTTAAGCAATTGAGAGTGAGGACATGTTACTTTTTAATATATGGGTTATTAACTGAAGTTTAATTTCTTTATCATTCATTTCGTTACATATCCCTCCTTTTCATTCCTTTCATCCCTTAACACTTCGTGCTTTGAAAAAAACCCACTTTCTCTTCGTCCCTCTATTCACCTACAAAACCCCTTGGACATCGCCTCAGGAAATTTTTCCCTTTCGCCGTCACGAAAATATTACTTTTTTGCTGCAAATATTCAGAAAAATGGTTAAAATCGTCACATTTGGCGTTTTTGAAACTCTGATCCCCAAATAGTTCCACATTGCTTGAATTGGCTTTTGTATCTGTTTCGCCGTATCACTTATTCTTCAATAATCCTAGTACATTTATCCAGTAGTCTACACACAATAAAATAGGTTATAATCCACTCCATATCCCTCGAAATTAATAACTGAAATTGCAATTTTTATAAGATAAATCTGTAATAAAATTTACGAATTGAACGCTTCAGCTGTCTTTCAATTTAAATATTCTATCATTTCATTGCGTTTTTTAAACAAAAATATATTAGTAATTAAGACATATTGTACATCAAAGTTTATCGATCCTTAAATTAATTAAGTTATACAAACCAAATTCTCTGATTTTAATAAGAGAAATCTGTAGGCCCATAAAGATTGAAAATCATATTTTTCCTCATTCAACCGAGAGCTCTTTATTGATCCCGTTTAATGTAAAAAGAACACAGAAATGAAGGAATTATCGCTCCGAAGTTAAGATAATATGAAATCAAAGCACACGTAATGAAAAACACAACATAAAGATATAAAGGAGGATACCTGAATTTCTTCTCATCAAAACAATTCACTTGGTGTGCGCTAAGAGCAACAAATCATGCCTCACTTGTTTTTAAAGTACACTCCCACCGATCAATCTAATTCCGTTCGAACAGCGATTTAAATCGAGAAAATATAGCCGTGTTATCCTACGGAATTTTATCTCTCTATTCCTTTCCTTCACTCTCTCTTTCGATTCCTATTTATCTCTATTTGGCCCCTTCAGTATCTCTCTCCAGCCTCACTTAGCCGCCCGCGTTGTTTGATATAAAAACAAAGTGTGCGGTACAGCGCATGAGGCGGCGCTTAGGTTTTTTCAGGAGGGGCGACCCTTCCAATTGATTCCAGCGAAAAGGCGCCAATATAAGATATTAGGCATTTTTTCTTCTCGAACTTGGGATTCTTTCATTTCGAGATGGGGATTAAGGAACTTATTTCTCAGTTTAAGAATCCTGATTAAAGCTATATTCTTTGAAACGCAATTCTATGAAATGACGGAAGTTACTCAATATTTCAAAGTTATTGTCTAATATTTTATGAGTTATAAGGAAACTGTCGAAGGTGTAAATAAATATTTGAATTCGATTTCAATAGTATAAATACATAAATAAAACATTACACCGAATTATAATTGACATATTCACATAAAAAGAGTCAAATTATAAGTAAACGAATTTCATTATTAATAAGCGTGGAAAATAAAGAAAGTAGCGAAAATGCAACAAAATAATTCAATAAGTTTATTGATTTATTCAAAAATTATCTTACATACGCAAAATTAAATAATTACAAGAGTCGATAAAGTGAAAATCATCAAGTAATTTTACATGAAAGATAACTGAGAGACGTATATTAATGGGGAGTTTCGTAATTTAGGTTTTCGCATTACATTTGCCTCATTTTTTAGAATCAAATTAAATCAGCTATCTTCTCACATAAAATTCGGATATTTCATTCATTCGTTATTCATCTATAATATTGTTCATTTTTTCTGATATTCTAAGTTCTATAAATAAATATGACGAGGGTCACGGAAGAGATTTTTTTAGGACAAGTATATATGAATAAATTCCATTCCGATCCTAAACAGCTTCCGATGTGTAGTTATGAAAATCTGGCGAGAGTAAAAAATGAGTGGCGTAGAAAACAAAACAAATGAATGTCATGAGGCTAGCAAAAAATGTCGGAGGCGCTGCAACAGCTAAAAATAGTTTTTAACGCTAACTTGGTAGGACGTGATATTCTCTCACAGATGTGACGGACTAATATGCTATTTTTGTATTTATCTTGCCACCAAATACCTGTCAATATGCTCAGTTTAAGAGATGCAGCAACGGAGGGGGAATGGAATACAGATGGCATTCCAAACACAAGAGACAAACGCTACTATAAATGCTTGTTTCATCGTTTGGATTAAATAGTGCCGCTTCCTAAGGCGTTGGAGGGTCTAAGAATATTTTTTGGCCTAAATCATCGTCGTTCACGATAAAAAGTAATATCTGGCAAGAGTTGTAGCTAGATATAAAATAAACACGCATAATCCATTCAGCTCCTTCTCGGAAAATATATCCTATAGAGTGTAGAATTTTTATTTCCTCTTCTTTAATTAATAGGAATTGAGAGAAAAAAGGCCAAAAGAAGAATTTTAGTAAAGTCAATTAAATGATATTGTATTAAGGATCAGAAGGATTACTTACTAGTACTACGAATATTGTTCTAAGCATCTGCAATCTTGAATGTCATATCCTGCTCAAATCTAAAATTGTCATGAGCAAAACCCCTACTTAAAATTAGTGCTAAAGTTTACTCAAGTACACATCTTATATTCACTGACAGAAAGTGAGGGCAGGACATTCTCCTAACAAATTGTTGTGAGTATAAAGAAAGGAGCGCTCTAGTCGGAAAAGCTGTTTATACTTTCTCGGACGAAGTCATCAAAATTATTCAAGGTTAGTATTATATTTATCATTATTAAAAGATTTGATAGATGATAGCCCGATGAAAGCGTCATATCAAATTATGCAATACTTACTACAACTTTTTTATGATGTCCGTACGTATAATTATTTATATTTAGGAGCTTGTGATAACTAGTATGACATACGAGATATTAGATTTACAAATATTCTTTTCAAAGTATCTTATAAATATTCCGTAACTAATTTCTTACTTAAAATGCCAATCCATGCGTCAAATTCCATATTTTAAAGTGAAATATTTGGGTCGATGTTCGCCTACTTCACGTTTTTATGAATTATGTGTAATTTGTATTCAATTTAACGCCGTTTCCCTTTTCTTTCAGGTCTAATTACTGTGAGAGACAGAGTGGATGCCGTCAAAAGAGAAGATCCACGGCTGTCCCTCCACGCGCCACAAATTAATCACCGTCACACGCCATCCCCACTTCTTGCTGCCGCTGCCCAATTCTCCCCCCAAAACGCTTTCCGATTGCTCGATTTTCTGAAGATGATTTTTGAACGCTGCCGAAAGAAATGCTTTATGAGAGGGAAACTTTCGCAGCATTCCAGCTATATTTAGATTAGTACCACTATTTTTTATATCACAGATAAAAAATCACTACGTACCTGTAAATCAAATTACCCGTATAAATATATGATTCACTATAACTATACTACTTAGTATTAGATACTAAATGGATGCTAAACTAACTTTCAGTAAATTTCAATATAGGAATAACAATGTCTTCTACGACACATAATTAGGTTTTTACAGAATTTGAATCGGTTAAAACAGCTTCATCATACTCATAATGTCCATATCTATTTCTCTAGAGGTACTCGATACGTTCCTTGGCAAGTTATAATTCGTTCTTTGTTCCCTACGAAATTACGTATGAAATAATTCTTTTTTCGTAAAATACCATATTCTCAATTTTTATGGGATCACTTTTACTTTATATATAATAAATTTAATCTACGACTCTCACATTTTTGTGTATTATTGGTAAATAAGATAAATTATAGGGCATTTCTTTATATTTTACATAGTCTCTTTAAAAGAGTAAGAAGATTATTGTTCTGATTGACCCTTAAAATGTTCCTCGTGGGCAGTGTTTAAAGACCAATGATATTCAGTAAGAAAGTTATCGAGAGAAGATCAAAATGTTCTGCTTTGGTATGTTTCATACGTTCTTCCATATCTCCAGTTATATTGCCAAGTATTTGATATACACAAACGATAAGAAGTGCAGAAAAGTAAGGAGAAGACGTACGTCGATGCTATCAGACTGTGGGGTCCTTCTTTATTTCAGCCGTGTGTGGTTGCTTAATGGTTGCCGGTCACTCCAAATTACATGTACTGATAAAGTAATAAAGATTTTCTTATACTAAGATAATTTAGATTATATTGAAGCTTTATTATGTTATTAAATGTATTGAAAGATCCATCAAGTTATGGATATTTTCGGTACATCATTAATCTACTACAATCAGGATTATACTAATAACTTATCAAAACTCTTAAAATCTATGAATATGTATCTTTACGGCTAAAAAATATAATAAATAGCTGATCATGAACAAAAATACTATAATATGAGGATAAAGATTCTAAATTGTTCCTACTTCTATGGAACAGAAAATTTAAAGACAGATCTGAACAGCGATATTCTTGAAAATAAGTCATCTTTTCATACGATATTTGAGAATTATGTCTGCTTGTTCCGTGTTATTAGAAGAGACATGAGTACCTTACGATAACAATGCAAAGGTTGTTAATGAATCGAAGACCAATTCTATCCATAAGCGCAAAGGAAGCGTTGCAGGAATATTATCGAAACATAAACGTATGAGATTACCCACATACTCTAATCCAGGCGTGTAATTACGCTGATTCTCGATCATTCGAACAAAGATAAAAAAGGCAAGAACCTCTTCATCGTTTACTCTAACAACAGAAGGGTGTTTTCTTTCCAAAGCGACTGTGTCCATTAATTAACGTTATACCTTTATTAGTGACCGTCTTTGGAAAGTCTATCGATAAAAGGGAGGCATCTGCAGCCATTGATGTTTGTTTGATGTGCAACTGTCTCAATTTCCATCGCAAACTCGAATATAGGATTCGCTCGTCCCTTTTCATTCCCTCAAACGGTTTACGATTTGCTTATTCGGTCGGCTGCGGGAAGAAGAAGCCTTAACACCACAAGAAAAGAAGCCTCCAGAAGAACTTCAAATGTGAGACGTCTGGAAAATGGGTTTCCCCTTAAAATAGACCATTTTGCGAAGGCTCATGACTAATTTTTAATTACTTTATGGCCGACAGTAAATATTTCGCGAATGGTTATTTTCAAAGTACCCCTCTTTCGTATTATGGTCTCTTTCAATTACTCTTATTATTTTTATCTTTGAGTACAGTATCTCTAAATCAGTCTTTACATCAAATGTAAGAATAAAAGCACGTAAAAGATCAAAGAGCTATGAAAATATGACATCGTGGACCAAAATTGAAATAAAGCACCGAGCATTATTTACATTATATAAGAAGAAAGATTATTATTATTAGTATTTCATGAAAATTAATATTTTATGATTTTAGCACCATTATAAAATAAAATCATGAGTAAAAGATATGAACAATATCATAGTTAGAATGAAATTTTGTAATATCAATAGTCTGTAAATAATTTATCCCCAAAATTCTAAATTCGTTCATTATTTTCGAAAGGATAATTTCGTCAATCTTTCCCGCTATTTAAAGAAGTAACGCATCGCTCAGGATTACGAAGAATTGCGGGAAAACACGATCAGAAAAAAACGGGGAGGAATTCTAACCTCTTTACGAGAGAACGCAAAATCACTTCTTAATTCTGACATTCACCTCCAATCTATAAATTATCGGTTGGTTGTAAAAATATTTGAATTAAATTAATCGTGAAAATTATTATAATTTCTTGTAAATTATATGCGATCCCTTTTAACTTCTTACACGCTAACAGCGTTTATGAAAATGTGGAAATATATGATGAGGAAGGAATTGGCAACAAGGAAAACACGCCATCATAAGCAATCAATCCATTTGGGAGGAACATTTGTTGTCTAAAGGAAGGTGTTTGAATCCCAATTAGAGAAAATCATCCAAGCTAATGCATATCCTATCGGTTCATCTTCGTATCAGACGGCAGCTTAGCGATGCTTCGAGATATATGATGGAGAGAGAAGCTTCTTTCGATGGAAGGAGGAATCAAGACAAATGCTTAGAGGCATCTGTCTTCTTCCTCGCTGCCATCTGTCTTTTGTCGGAAAGCGTGTCTCTTCCTCTTTCCCCTCTTCTATCCTTCGAAGAGTTGAAGAAGGAACGAGTGGATGTTCGCTCCTCGATTGTCATTAATTGAGGGAATGATTGTTGTGAGAAGCAAAGAACCCGTAAATGACTTTTTTTGTTGGGGTTACGATTGAATTTTTTTACGCACGGGATATCTTTGTCATCCAAATCAAAACCTCTGAATTCTTGAATGATTCCCACACTCGTATTTCACGTGGAATATGAAAAAAGGATGCGGGATATAATGTTCATAAGATTGCTACCACGAAAATGGTTTTCTTTCAAATACTTAAGTACATGTGTTATTGTTCAGCTCCTGTCGAATCGGAGCCATTACAGTTGACAATAAAAGTTATCCAAGAATAGAGATATTAATTTTAACTCAAATTTCATCGAAATAATTCAATAAAATTTTTATACAAGTATTCCAAAGATCGAAATAGTAAAATTAATTAAAAATGAATAGTAATTTTCTATAAAAAAGTATCTATTTTACTAATTTCCCTTGAAAAAATAAATTAAAAAGACAGATAGGCTCAAGAGTTAACCATTTATTTGGAAATAACCATTCTGGAATTACTGGTTAGTGCATCATGTTTTTCATTTTACTTTATTATCTATCTTAATAAAATTTAATCGAATTCCGCCTCGGTGAATTCTTTGAGTATCTTTGTTGAATACTCAAATAATGAGTTGTAAGATCTCAGTCATACCAGAAAATGATTGATTACAAACTAAATTATTTGTAATTTCGGAGTATAAAAGTGTGCGAGTGATTGAATGCAATGTATCATATATTTTCTAATAGATTAAGACACGTAAATTCTATAAAAATTCATAAACTTACTTATATGAATACTTTACTTTTTTAAAGGAATATTTGAAAATATATCCCAAAGCAGCCGTTGACAATCGTTTGCAATTGTATGCCTCTCTTTATTGGCACAACTTTTGCTTCTCCGCCTCTTTCTGATAATGTCATTATCTTTCGGTTCAAAATCCTCGCGTACATGAGTTTAGAAAGTATCGACGTTGAGCTTTAATTGAGTTTTAAGTTTAAAAATGCGAAGGAGATGTCATGGGAAAGATAACATTGCAATTGAAATCAGTGGGAGAGAATGGAAGTAAAAGGAAATACAATCAGAGAATTCTAAATATTGTTTGATGCTTTATAATTTGTTTTGCTCCCTCCATATTTTGGCAAATCAACGTTTAGAATTGGAAATCTATACAAAGCTGCGATTTGTTCTTTGCTCACGGGGACATTTTGCTTGTGAAAGGCGTGAACTGAAGATAAACCGGAGGTTTTATTGATGTAAGGACTAAATTGCATCTGCTTATTTGAGACTTAAGTTAATGTTTCATACATATATATCGTTATTGGTTAACTAAGGAGTTATAAGAAAAATATATTTTACGTAGATATCTGTACGATAACTTTTTGACTGTCGAGACACAATTTTAATATACGCGAATTACAATTCGAACATCAATTTTATCTGAAATAGAATTAACCTAATAAAATCAGTATAAGTTAAGAAGAATACTTCTGTTTCTCATATTATTTCTTAATTTTTTTTCAGGGACTTGAGAATATGAAGATGCATCCTGTACGAAGATCAATAGCGTTTATTTTGAATTTATTCTTCATTTGTCAAACAAATTGGGGAAAAGGTATGAAATAAAATTTCATCCAAATATTGCTTGGTCACTAAAAAAGTCTTGTTTTTATTAGATAAGTTAATAATAAATGTATAAGTTTTAAATCCTCCCTTTGGTGAATATTTTGGATTTAAAAAATCATTTTAGTGATTCCTTATGATGCAATAAAGAACTTGTAATTGTTAAATAACAGAATTGATCATATGCTGAATGAATGTCTCCCAACATTATCACCAGCGATGATAGAATAGACTCTTCCCAATTCCCAATGGAACTTTAAAGGTGCGTATCATTTATTATTTATAGATCGCTTACATAATAAGTTATAATATACTGGATTAGTGATCCATTAGTATGGAAAACTGACTTTAAGAATTTTATGACTGAAATGTTATTTTATATGTTACAAAACGTTCGATATGAAGCATGTCGGCGCACCTTTGATATGTTTTGAGTGGGAATCACAAATATCTCTTAGCTCACTCCTCAAAAACCACCCTTTAACCGAACGTTTCGTTATGTTAAGAGCTGCCGCATATTTTACCAAATCCACAACCTTTCAATTGCAAATTTCAATCAGAATTTCTGTTTACGCAAGCGTAAATTCACGGATAGTTGCTCTTCAAAGCTATTGAAATGCATTCTCTGGATTTGGATGCGGACAAACAGACAGCGCAAATCCCGCACACAAGGTTAAATCTACACCCCCCCGTTTCCATCCCCTCTCTTCCTTTTTTCCTTCCTTATTCCTGCATTTTCATCCTTCTTTCCTATCCCCACTCCTTAGTAAACTGATTTATTTATGCCTCGCAAATTCACCCACAAGAGAAACGAGGTCGCCTTCTTTTTTTTCCTCTCCTCATACTTCCCTCGTAAGCCAAGAGCGATCTAAGCTGTTCAAAATACATATCGCCATGGCTACCATCAACTATCTATTCCCAATTCAAATGTCTTTCGTTAATCAACACTTAAGCACATTCAAATAATCCCCATTGGCTAATGAGTATTTTGTGAATTGAGAGGTGCTCCTACGTTGTGGTCGACCGCCCAGGAAGGCTGCTCCCGTATCGAGATTATAGTCTCGGACTCTTGCCAGATCTTGATCGAAGGTTATGGTTGGTTCCATACCACTTCAAAAAAGAGCATCAAATATCTTATCTTTCTAAGTCTAAGTGGAAACGTTAGATTTTTGTTAAAATAAAAAACATATTTTTAAAAATAAGTGTAGTCACATAAAAATGTCATCACTTTCAAATAAAAGAAGGGTGACAAGATTTCCATAAATTAACTTATTGATATTTATTAATTAAGAACCTTTAATCATCTTTATAGTTTCGATGGAAGTCTGTCAGCAGGAGTTAAAAAGAGACTTCGATGGAAGCATGGTAAGAAGAACTAAGTTTGTTGAAAGAAGAACTAAAATTAGGCAAATAAAATATGTATCGTTTAAATTACTTAATATTGGATATAAGATATGATATTTTCTGTATTCATGTATATATATTAATATTTCTATCTATCCTTTTTCATTTCTTAGGGAAGGGTAGCAGCTGCTACAGTTTTTACCAGATCGATTAAATCATGCCTCTACATAAATATTTTTATGGGGAAACGTTTTCAATAAATTTTTATCGAATTTGCGGTAATTTAATTTTTCTTTGTGTATTGAAATATTTAGATACCGTACTGAGAAATTACACTTTTAATGTGGAAGAAGATAAAGCGCAATAATACTTCTCGAATCATAAACATTTTCCGTAAGTAAACGTAGAGATCAGTGTTGAGCTCATGTAAATGCGAGTTCAACAATTATAATTAAAATGATGAGAAATATTACTCTACTACTAATATATATGCTCTAATCAGTTTCTGATAGAGTGGATTATGGATTGGACAAAATATAGCTGTTTTTGGTTCATATATTTTTCATCTGTAGGCGTTTCAAGAAGAAACATTCATTGCACATGAACTTATCTTAATATCCATTTAAAAGCATAAAATGTTACAGAATATAAAGTAGATAATCATTTAAAAAACTTAACATTTGAAACATATGTTTATCTACAGAATACCCCACACATCGATTATAGAGTGAAAATATTTCTCCTTTAACTTTGACCATCACCTCTCAGCGCACTTCCTGTTAATGCTGCACTAAGCGTAATAATTCCGATATTTACTTCCTTTTTTATCGATCCTTTTAACCCTTCCATCCCTTCACTCTGTTCATCAAAGACGCGAGAAAATCCACTTCCCCCGACAACCGGTGTCCCTTTAAGGTTGGCTGAGGGAAAGCTTTATCGCGTTGGCTGAAAACACCTTTCATTCGTCGCCTCCTGTGAAAAGGCCACAACGTCGCTGCCTTTCTTTTGTCATCTGTTGACGGACGCTTTTCTCTAAACGCCTCTACGAAATGTATTTTTGTGAACAATTACCGATTGAAGAGGAACGAGGGAAGGTCTAAGATCCGAATTTACGTGGAAATTCCCGAGGGAATACTCGACAATAAAACATGTTTACTTTTCTACGCGACGTTTTTTCGAGCAGGGAAAAGGTTATTTAGTTATTAATTTAGGAAAATCATACCCTTTTTACTAACATGAGTTCCATTCATAGCAAAACATCGATTTAGACGAAGTTATATCTTTATCTAAGCGTATGTATTGACCTAATTAAGGAGGATGCAAAATATTTAATTTTGCTTTAATTTTACTAAAGAGTTAGAGTCTTTTCGATGAAATTGAATCCTAATTATGGACTTTTATGATTTGTATAAAAATATGAATTATTTCCTTGGTATAATGCTCACTCTCAAATATTCGCTTGGACGTAAAATGGGGAAATGAGACATTAAGACCTTTAGAAATATTGATTACTTATCATCCATTATTAGAAGGTAATTTTGGAATTTAAGTTCTATGAGGATTAAGTCACTTAAGGATTGAGTGCCTGAGCGGATCCTAGGATGATGATTAAATATTGAAAATTGTGAATTTGTGAGGTTTAAAAAAAATGAATACTAATTGTGGAGAATTCTATCAAGTCACAGTGTTCGCTGAATAACATGAAATTCTGTTACATAAACTCAGCAAATACTACTTATTTCTATAAAAACTCATGTGGAATGCAATATGTTTGAAATGTCCAACTGCGGTCTATTGTAGCGTAAAAGGAAAGCTAAAGACAGAGAGAGTATCATTTTCGCGCAGTTTAAAGGAAATGTTTTTGAAACAGAGTTAAATTGATTCGGAAGTTAATTTACGATTGCAGGCAGGTGGGTGACATTTTCACGGATGTCGCATACACTACGTAATTTATACTACGAAATTATGTTTATCTTTCCAGTCGAAGAGCAAACGGAGGTGACCAACTTTCGACCCCTATCAAGAGATGCAGAATGCATTACGCAATGGAAATTATCATACCTTTCCACACGAAAAATACCACATAAGTACTTAATAAACATCGTTTATGAATCACATCTCTGCATTTTCTCTTAATAAACTTCGCAGACTTCAACTTAGATATTCAGTTGCTATTTTAAAGTGGATGAACTAGTCATTTTAGGTTAGTAATAGAATAAGTCAAAGTAACGGGATATTTCAACGAAAATTATTGGTCTTTCATTTTATTTCAAATTTATTTCTTTGTCATTCTTTTGTGTCGATGATGACCTCCGGAGAACACATTTTATGAATTCCGAGGTCAACGACCGGAGCGAATTTAATTTCAATGCACATCTTCCAATGAAATTTATTAATCGATTTCAAAAGAAGGAATTTTTTTCGTTCGATAAGCTCCCCTTTAGATATGGTTGCCATCTTCGATGGAGAGGAATTTGAAAAGAATGGCAGAGAGGATGGTTGGCATATGGAGACAGGGCCAATGGGAAGAAAGTGGTGGAGTGCGCACGCTCGCCTCCAAAAACACACCTATGACACGTTGATATCGATCGAGGGGACAGTGCAACACCGATGGCACGCCATTACTTTCTGCCTCCAAAAGAAAAGTAATCAACGGTGCGCAGAGGTGGATTCGCAAATTAAAATGTCCCCACTCCGAGTGCAGTTCCCTTAACGCTGCCCTAAATTCAATTACGTAGATGATTTTTGATCGCATTTCAATAACAACGGGAGATGAATGAATAAAATAAACGTAATGGAGCTTCAATCAAAATTCCTATCATTGCATTTTTGAGGAGAAAATCTTTTTTATGTATACCTCTCTTTATTAAACCGATGCATAATTTAACCTTGCAACTGAAAATTGCTACAGATCATATTTCCCCTTCGTATGAAAACAGATGCGTTTAATTAGAAATGAGTGATTATTTGATGATTTTATTGAAATTACATTTGGCATAGCTATCCAAACAAGAATAAAAGTGCCTTCTGAATTAACTTTAGCGACTTCTGAAACTTCTACCGATTGTGATAATAATGAAAAGCGATTTTTTACATCGAGACGTTCCCCGTATCTGACTCCTTTAACGTAGTAACTAAATGTGAGGGAGGAAAAACTAATTCATAAATTTTAAAATAAATACATTTCATTTAAAGAATTGATATTTATAAACACTAAAATATATAAACTAAATATAGGATTTTTACAAAGTGACATTATGTATCAATATACAACATACAATTCTATACGAATATTGAGAAGTGCAATCGAAAAATCGAATTCTCGAAAGCTATTTCGAATAAAATTTATAATTACATATAATCAGAACAGAGTCTGAAAGGATTTTGTGGAAATATAATAAATTAAAATTATTATTCTGATTTCTCTATCATGAATAGAATTAGATGTTGTGAGAAAGCACTGGATCCTATTATATTATTTATGATTAGAGGTATCTTTACAAATCCTAACAACAATATTCATAGTTGATTCAAAAATTATTTCATAGTTTTCAATACCACTTAAAACCCTCAGGTAAGTGAAACTAACGTCGAATAAAGACTTTTACGCATTCATTCGTCTCTAGAATGTTACTCATTGCGTATGAACTAGCTCAACTTTAAAATAAGCTGAGCTAGTTGAAAAGTAAAAATACAAACCTCAAATACTTTATTCTTTCTCCAACTTCATTGCTGAATTATTAGCAGTTATTTCATTATTAGTCCCTCGAGCAATATTTATTTTCCATTGAGTTATCAAAGAAAGAATTACATAATAATACTCTTGTTCTCACAGAAGTTTATCGTTTTCCTTATAAAGAGGGTAGGAATATAGTTACAACGAAAAGTTCATACCTCAATCGTTTTTTTTTACTTCCATCATAATATAAGACATAAAAACAGAAATATTCGAATGGAGGAGAAAATAGTTTATAGTCTAAGTCATTATAATAAAATAGCACCAGTGAGGGCAATTAAAATCGACTTTCTGGTACGTCAAACCGCGTAACGACGGTCGATATGAGATTATCGATTTTACTTCTGTAATACTTCAAATGTTTACGCGCTCCACTATTCCATTCTTTTCGGTATCAAAACTTTTCTGGAAATGAACACAGAATAGTCTTTGTAACGGTTCGTATGTATTCATTCGTCGCATAGACAAAAGTAGTTATCGAGCAGTAACAGATCCGGAGTAAATCTATAATATTGGATTTTTACATAATAATTATTCAATATATTTCAAAAAAACGCAGCAAAGCATAAATTCTAGTTGATTTCGATTAAAAGAGAGATGAATATTATTTTACTCAACTCACAAAGGATCGCTCTAAAAATTATTCCCTAAAGTCCACATCATTGATATCAGACGAAGCAAATTGATGTTATCTAACTTATTGATTCTTATTTTAGTACAATTTTCTTTAGGCAGAGAGGTATGTGAACGAATTAAAACGATTCCAAAAAATCGTATAAAAATAGTAGTCAGTTGTTAATCGAGGCATACTTCGGAGGGAGACTCGGTAATGTTTGACTTCGGAAGCAAATGAATTAAGATAAGAAGATGGAAAAGAGGGAAGCTGGAAAGGATAAGGTGAGGAGGAAAAGACGAAAATCAACCCTCTCTCCTTTTTGGTGGCGGTCGTTAAGATGTCAATCCGCCGCCGTCATGCAGGTACCTCATTAGGACCATCCATCACCAGGCGCCCTCCTCCTGAGACCCCCACTCCGACGGAGCGTGGAAAACAAGTGTTACTCCGGTAGGATATTTAAAATGAGATAGTCTGTTAGCCCAGGAGACACGAGGAGCTAAATACTCTTTAGAAATCCATAAATAACACTTTTGCAACGCAACTTTTCTACACGACGCCGCAACACTATCCAAAACAGCCGATTTTTACTATTCTTTAGTAAACATAGCACCATTATAACGCAACAATGCAAACGATTTCTCTTTTCAAAATCTCCAGTCCTCGTGAACTAACCTCTTGAATGTGAAATGAAGAATCTTACAAATAGGGTATCCAAGCTTTCTGTTCTTGCTTTTCCTCTAAATGATACATGGAAAACAGTACATTCACCTTTTCTTCGAAGAGGAGAAGTGGAGAAATTAAAACTAAATACCAGAATTGTCTCTAAAATGTATAATCCGAAGTTAAATAATTGCATGGTCTTTTCTTATTTGAATTATAAGGATACCAGCTAAGAATTGTTAGAAAATTACTAGTTTAATTGATAATTCTCTGTCAATTATGAATTTCATGCAAAGAAGGTTAATAAAAAATAAATGAATACTCATAGAAATATAATTTAAAAGAAAGGCGTAGATTAAAAATTCATGTTAAAGATTTTGATTTTATTTAATAATGCATCTCAAAGAATGTTGAATATCAAAGCTGAAGAGGAATGAAATATAAAATTGCCAGTCATTTATTATTTGAGTACATCAAAAATTATTATTTAATAATTTTCGTAAATATATATTTTTATAATCCTTTTCTTATTATTTATTTATCCATAATATTAATTTCCTGTACTAGAATATTGTACTCTTAATAGATAAGACGTAATGAAACTAGTTGGTGGAATTCCATCCTGATAATGAGAAAAATTATAGCAAAGAACGATTAAGAAATAAGTGAAAGGGGAATAAGAAAAATAAAAAATTTATATTTCAAAATAGTAGTTTGAACTATATGACATAGATATATCTACGTAATAAAAACAGCACTACTGATTCATAAAGATTAATATAAGAGAATAAGATGTCAGGTATGTTAAATACTTTATAAATTTAAAACTATTCAAAAGTTTAGACAAAATATGTTATTTTAACATCAACTTAATTGAATTTATTATTATTATTATGCCATTACGCCCTATGAGTATTCTTACCTTTTTAACATTCACATTAAACTTTTAATCGTTTGTTGGTTTGGTAGTTGAGGGCGGTTCATTATATTTTTAAATTGAAATTAATTTCAGAGGAAGGAGAGAGTATTTAAGATATTCCATTATGGTTAACTTAAATCATAGTTGCAAATAAAAATCTCCTGATTTTTATTCTAAAAAGGACAAATTATCTCACTAAAATCATCTGTTTCGTCAAATAGATAAACTTATAAGCGCCAAAGATATCGCTTTTCCATGCTAATAAAGAGCTGGTAATAAGATATAATGTGAAAGAGTATGTATAAAATTCATAAAATAAAAAGATGAAGAATTAAGAATTCGAGATTAGAATCGATGGGGGCATAAACACGCAGATGATGAACGATGTCTGATAGGAACTATTCACCAAATAGCTACGGAGTGAAATGGATGGATGATCGATACGTTCTTTCACTGCGGCTCAGTGGCAACGTGAAGACGCGTCTCCGGTCCCGGAAAGGCGGTGGAATCACGCGGAGCTCCGTCGATTACAGACTTTGTCACGGGACCCTCTTGATTTACGAGTGTTGTGGGGGCGGGAGTGTCTCTGCGGGGGCCATCGCTCAATTTCTCGCGCACCGTGTGATCTGCCGTCCGTACGATGATACGCGCACAATGGACGATTCTTTCTGCGCTCTTGTCACCAGATGGAGTTCATTTCGGCATCTCTCGTTGGGTGCGAGGGGGTGGGGAGTGAGGGGGGGATACAGAGGGATGAATACGTAATGGTAGAATTCAAAGGGGATTTGGTAGAATATACGATAGAAGAGAATTATTCAATTGCAACATATCATAAAAAATATTAATACTGATGAAGAATACAAAATTCAATTGCTTTGGAGCATAAAAGAGAATGAAGGAATGAAACTCAATGACGAAGATGATATCCATCAATTTATTAGAAAAATTAATCCAGAAGTAATATTAAACTGGTAAATATATTGCTTTTCATAAAGGGAAGGAAACTTTATTTATCAAGAAATCATTTATGTAGAAACTTTGATAAGGGTGTGAAATAAGTCAGGCTGAATAAATTTAAAAGAACATTTTTAAATTAAAGAGAAATTCATACCTAAAGTATTATAGTAGCAGTAAATAAATTCTGCATTTTAATATAATAAAGAACTCTGTTTTTAAGGTAATAATTCTTAAGTTTGGATCAAACCATTCTATTCATAGAGTAATTTTCGAATCAGCTCGAGAAAATTTTTTTCGCGCAAATACGTATAGCTATGATCCAAGTGAAGTTTTACCCAATAATGAATAAATATATTGAAATTTAGAAAAAAACTATTCTGAAAAAAGGGTCCGAATCTCAGTAACTCATGATCACTAAGTACAATAAAATGCAAATTTCAACTCATTTCATTGGAACAGGTAAAGTCAAGTCTTTAACAGATAAAATACATGTGCAAAAACAAAATTATTTGGCTATATAATAATATGTGAATGTAACAAGCAAATTAAAACAAATATAAACAGTTAGATAGTTATAGGTGGTGTTGAATTAATTACATCACATGCTTGAATCATACGAAGAGTCTTATGCAGAATGAAATATTAAATATTGAATTATTAAATGGAGTGAATTATGCGGAATACTTAAGAAAAGAAAGAATGTTGAAGAAGAGGAAATATTAAGTGACCTTTATGTTTAATTATGAGATGCATATACAAGGATGAACTGCCGATAAGAAATTCTGAAATAACGATGCATTTTAGCGGAATTGCGTCGATAGAATTCAAGAAACTATCTGAAGGACTAATAGTATAATGGATGAAATGCAAAATCGATTAAATTTTCAACATTTCCCAAAATTAAAATTATAGTTTTTCATAGATCCTTCAACTATCAACATGTTTTGAAATTCGAAAAGAATTATGATTGTTAACATGAATTTATAATTTTCAAATTAAAATTCATACATTCGAAAACGAATGAAAGAAAATGTTTTTCTATATTTCCTACAATGAAATTTTGACACTATACCAAAAGCTTGCTCCAATATCAAGAACATCAATTAGAATTTCATTCCTTTTTCTATATTCTCCGGCACGCAGTATTTCCAGATTAAAGTAAAGAATGTATGGATCTATTTTTAAATTGATATTCTTTTACTATTTTGGGGAAAGAGAATGAAAGAAACTATAAGCTTCCATATCGCTGATAATTACGGGCTTAGAATGGGAATCGAACTACACCACAATTATCTTATTCGAATAAAGAAATACTTTGAAGCAGAAAGATTTTCTTGAGAAAAAGTTGAACTTCTACTTAGGTGCAAGATATGAGCGTTTATGCTTTTCGTCCGAATCAATATTCAAAATCGATTGAAACTAAATTTTCTATTAGGAACTGCGCATAGAGACTTTTCAGATGGCTCTTTGATATTCATAAAAGAACGCTTTCGACTTTTTCAATTCGAAATATGTGTTCAACTATCGACACCAACTTTCAATATTCCTCTATAACGGATCGCATTGCTCGGTCAGGGTGTCGGCATATATATCTCCTTTCCCGACATTCATTTCTCTTCCACTTTTCACCGCAAACACATTTCCATCGACGACTCTTTGCTCCTTTCCACAGACATTTCCTCCCACGAGCTTTGCTCCCCTCTAATCCTCTACCTCTCTTCTCCACACTTCCTGTCAGAATATCGCTTTTTACTTTCTAGGATGAATCTACTCCCATGTGGCAGGCTGACATTTACCATTGACATTTCCTCAAACGGAACCCACAGAACATATCATTCGAGAACATGTATTTGTGACTGAAGGTTTGAAAATGAGGTTTAAGTTAGTCCTTGAAAAAGTTTCTACAATAAAAAGTATTCTATAATTTTCAAATTTCGTTCCAAATCGCTTAAATAATTTTATCCATTCACCGTTTCGTTTATTTCCTGCAGAAGTCTCCGTATCACTTGATAGGTTTGAGATTACTTTTATTACATTATAATTTCTTTACATATATGCTGCAATATATTTCGAGGAAGGCATGAACGAAAACAAGTTCAAAGCTATACAATATTTTCCTCGTAAATTTAATGACCGAGTCCATAGAGCTTTCGTCGGGTTATCGACAGTGAGGAATGTAATAAAGAAAGAAATTGCTTTCAGAACTTCTCTGAATGAGGGAAGAGTATAGAGATCGATATTAATCATTTTAGAGCATTTATTCCTTTAAAACGGCGATGAAACAAATATTTGATAAAAGAAAGTCATCATTAATAGATACAATAAAATCAGATTATTAAGCAGGTTTATTAGCAAAAGCAACGTCGAGATGAATATGATTGAGTTAAAGGGAAATGAGGAGACATTATACAGTGTCGATTGAAATTATTCAAAAATGAAAGCAGGAAATAATTCATCATGGATTTAAATTTTTCATTAAATTAAAAAGTCTTCAAAAGGGACTCATACATCAGGAGGACAATGAATAAAGGAATTAGAGAGAAGAAGAAAGATAGATGTTTTGGAATACCTTTTCAGCAATTACCATTAAAGTCGTTTGACGGTCGTGTTTATTGTCAAAATAAGATTTAGTCGCGCACTAAGTTTCTTTTCGTGCGCCCTCCCACATCGTTCCACCGACCTGGGCTTCCCGAAAATCTTCATCCTCGTCCATTAACTTTTTATCTATTTTTACATTTCCTTCGACCCCTCCCCTCCGCTCTGCACCCACACCCTCTCTTTGCGGTGCGCGACACTATTTTGGACGCAGAGGCGGAAGCGGGGAATAAAGTACTAACGTTGAATGGGAGTATTAAAGGGGGACGCCAGTGGACAGACAGCGTGTCGAAATATAAGATTACTTCATCATCTCGAGAGAGTCTACTCACTAACCATTGCATACCATCATTCATAACTGACATTCTCGATTATATTCCGTTTAATTTGGGTAAAAATAGTACTTCGGACAGGACGAGATATTGAGGCACGTTTTTCCTCCATCTTTAACTATTTACTTTTGCTCCAGCTTTTATCGGAAACTAACCATCCACACACAACTAAATGCGACAGGAATGCATCTATAAATCTTGCTATCCGCTTAATAAGTGATGAATTCTCACATTACTTTTAAACTGTTTTCTTTTGGAATATTTTGTATCAGAATGACTGGTATATGATCACTATGGTCATTAAAAATATCAAAATAGAATAACTGTATAAATAATACACGCTTTGTATTTTTGACTAAATCTTCATGAAATTGATACTAATAGGATAGGATAGGATAAGGATAACATTAATATACAGAAAATATAGATACGTTCTTAGTATAAATTAACATATGTATAATAAACAACCTGACTTCAGAAGTTAATTTAGCAGGAAACGAGTGGTATAAATTTCAGATACAAAGAGAATTAAATGATTAAACTATAATTTTTCAAATACTTCCGTGTTTTACCCGAAAAAATAGAATGATAATTAATATAATAATAATATAATCCACTATTTTCTTTTTAGTAAATTTTATTGAATTCGTTTTCTGGCTTCTTTCAGAATTCAATATCTTTCTCATATTTCAGAATATTGTTTCCTAAATGATAATTAAATTTCGTTGCAAGAGACATCTCGTGACGGTAACATTCTTAACATACTCCTCGATGAAAAAAGTTAAGGGTAAATTTTTTATCTTCTTTTTCCTCCGAAAATTGTGAAAATCATCCTACCCTCCATTGCAGTAGGAGCGGTCAACGGCCCTCTTCTTGAAACACGTGCTGCTGTAATGAGTGTGATGAGTCTTCTCGAGGAGCGACTTCCGAAGGAGACAAACGAGAAATTAGGCAAAAGGTCGTTAATTATATAGCGTTGTTAAGGATATTGATGATTGTGTGTGCAGCGAAGTCGAAAGGGGACGTAAAAGGAGATGTCTTTAGCAGAAGCAGACGGCTTGGCACCCGACGAAGAAGAGTGCATTCCTTGTGTGAGGCCAAAGGGAAACGGAAACCGGACCTTCGACGAAATTTATGGAAAAACGCGATGGGGAAAAGAAAACCGTTGCGGTTGTACTCGACGAAAATGTTTTCTTTGCTCCAGAAATTTGGAGCGAGCCAGTTGCTAAGTAAAACGATAGAAAATATTGTGTTTACGTATGGTAAATAAACTGGAGATCTCTCTTTTAATTCTCGCTTTTCCTTTATGTGTAACTTTAAAATGTTTTTCGAAACTCACTCTACTATTTAAAAAAGGTGTTTGGAAAGGTCAAAATCAGTAAAATTAGCACGAAGTGGCACGAAAGATAATACTTCGAAGAACGTAAACACTGCGTTACTATTTTTGTAAGACAAACAAGCTCTGTATTTAAACATGAAGCGTCAAGCACTGCTTTTACTACGTAATGAGAGGATTTTATGTAAACAAACCTCTAATCGTCTTTATACTCTATTTGCAGGAATACTAATTTTGATTTTGTAAATGATCTGCTGATGGTCATCTTGAACAGCTGAATTGACTCATATGAAACTGTGGTTGCACATTAAACCAGGCTAAGCTCCCACTTTATTGAATAATTGGTTTATAAGCTTATCTTGATATTGAAAAAGGTACTATACGGCCGATAAACATATATTAAAATGAATGGATCGAAATAATTCCTTGAAAAAAAGTACAAAAATATTTACAAAATTTTGAAGATACATTTAAATGAATGTATTTGATAGATTTTGAATATGATTTGGCTCTGTGATAATTGCGTCAATTTAAAAATGATTATCAAGGAACAGTATAAATTATTTTAAAAATATTATTGTAAATAACTTTTTGATATATATATATATATATATATATATATATATATATATATATATATATATACATATATATTAATTTTTTAAATCAATGTGAGAAGGCGTGACTTCGTGGAATGCCATAGTAATAAAAACAACTTTGTAAATTTCCACAGAAAATAGGACCAATATTTTCTGTGGAAATTTACAAAGTTGTTTTTATTAATATTAATTTTTGTTAGAAACCGTAAATAACAGATTACAATTATCTACTAATGTCCCGTCCATTAATACCATTAATACATCATCTCTCAGAACATTTAAAATTTGAAAGAGACCGAACAATATATTGCTCATAGGTGAATAAATAATTAAATTTTATTTCGCATTGTTTATCTATACAATACTATTATTGTTTACTGCATAAATTCAAAAACTTTTTAAGATTGAAATTCAAACTCTACAGAGATGTGAGATTCCTTCTTTATGGTAGAAATTAAGGTTACTTTAATAATCTAAATCGTTCTAATTTCGCATAAGTATATATAGGCACAAAATCATAAATTTGAATCAACAACATCATAATGGTTTACATTAGACTAAAATGCCTTCATAGATCAATGGAATATTAAATGACGGCTCATTTGCACAGTTTAGTTAATCATTCCAGTAAAAAAGAATCAAACGTTTTTCGTAAAACATTTCCTTTGTCCTCAAAGATAAACTTCCACTTCTTGAGAACATAATGATAAAGTCATGACAGAATAAGAAATGCTCTAATGTCAAGAAACTTGCATATTATTCACTGAAAGGTCTTTTGGCTAAGGCAGAAAAAGTTGGTTTTTCTTCAATAAGTAAGATAAAATGGGACACTGAAATGAATTGTCTACCCTTTTTAGCTCTCTGCTTAATCCGATTCTCGTTAGATTTTCCGATTATCTCTGATTTATTCAAGCAGTACAAATCGACACATCAAATAAAGTCATAGCTCTCAAAATAATCAGATCCCTTTTCCCACACTATTGAGTACCTTTCGTTTAGATATTGACGAATAATATATGTTTAATGTCAAAAACCAGATTATCTATTTAATGCCATAACTTCAGGAGCTCCTCTCTTCGATTTTCCAGAATTGTTTTCCGAAGAATTGGATTCCGAACATTTGTTTTCCCTCGTTCAGTTTGCTTATCAAAGAGCGCGTGTATTTATTTAAAAATCTTCCGGATATCTCCGGTGAGATTCCCTCCGGATCTCTTAAAAACCCCTTTATTCCTCCGTAAAAAGGAGAACCCCGCGTAGAAACATTTATAGGTATGGAATTAATCAGGGCCTATTAATATCGTCGTAATAATATTATTCCTTCTCCTCGGCCCTTTCTAAAATAATCCTAGACGCGTCGTAAAATGCTCGGGCTAATCTAAAGTTTCGATCGTCTTGAACATCCTCGCGTTACCCAACGCCTCCCCTCCTCAGCTCTTGGCCACCTCTAAGCCAAACACCCTCCAGAAGTCTGGAACCCCCATCTGCCCAACAGCAGACTGCATGGCGCCCGACCAATGCCCGCTTCCGATCGCACCGTGCACGGACGTGCTCTGCTTCGGAAGCGATTGAAACGGGAAGTGTGAACAAAGGGAGCCGCCTTTAATCCCTGCTTCCCCCGCTAATCCCAGAGCCCTCTCTCATCCTTGCCGCCGTCATTAATTTCTCTGCAACATCATTTATGCTTCCTCTTTGCCCACGGCTACGTACTTCTCACGTAAATGTTTGATGGGTTCGAACAGATGAAGTTAGATATGCCAAACGACTAACTCGGTAGTTAATGGGGCAATAAATAATTTAGACAAATTCTTTTGCGGTACATTTCAAAGAAACCGAATATGAGATGCATTCCTCCGCGGAAATGTATAACAAGATACGATTAATTTTTCCCGAAATGTTTCCCGTTCGAGATTGATGTGCAAATAAATAGTTATAATTCTATTTTGATGTTTAGGATATCCTTTTTAATGTATTTCTGAGATATATTTTACAAGTTAGGGATGTGTTATAAAATTCTTCGAATCTGTACTCTTTTTTTCTTGGTAAGAATAAGCAGTGAAAAATTCTTTTTCATGCCCATTGTATCCACTGTGATGTAATGCTGCAGAAAAATTTGATCATAAAAGTCTTCATTAATTTTAATTGTTATCTCATCCCCTGGATTTTTCCCAAGGAAAATTTATTACATCCAATACAACATAGTATGATTTTGTACAGGAACAAATATGTTTTAAAAGAAATAAATATGTTTACAGTAATTGGAAATATTACATTTATAAGATACAATGACGAACTCAACCATTCAGTTATATTTTTAAAATTTATTTTTAATTTCTCAATAAAAAATCACTTTCCACTAAAGTCCAGAAAAGTTTCAAATCGAGATGTGCATTTAAATAAAATCTAATCTAAGTACCTTTAATTTGGTATAAGAAAGGATAACGAAAATATTTCATGTAAACCTTGCTATCAATTTTAACACTAAAAATTTCTATATTTATATGTCATTGACCTAAAAGAAGTATGATAATACAACTCTAGGGACGTTGGAAATTCATGATCGGATTCGACAATCTTTTGTTTCAAGAACATATTTTCCTTCATTGCCAATCGCATGTAAATGAACTAAATTTGAAACAATGTTTTTCTAAAAAGCAAATTTGCTTGAAACCGCGGATATCTACAGAATATAGTCTTCTCTACATTAGAACTGTTTCATGAAATCTTTCTGAGGATCCTTGAAATACTTAAATCGACGTTGGGTATCGTCATTTTGCCGGTTAACTTATTTAAAGAATTCAACAAAAGCATATTCTCCCCGACTTTAGTCCGGATCAACCGCTTACATCCACCATGTTTCCCATTTCCTCAAATCTTGCTATTTTCTTTGCCTCATTCCTCCATCTTCAGTCTGATCGATGAGTTACGTCATTTGCTTACATCCGCCACACTCTCTCCGTCTAGCGTTCCCATGGCTTTTTTCCGGGCGCTGCTTCACGATTCATTGATCCTCTTCTCACGCTTTCAGTCCTAATGAAAATTGCACTGATGATGTACCCTGAGACAGATAACGGCATTTGCCATAATACGTTAAAAACCGTGTACTTAGCTGATCAATAACGATTATCAATTTCGTAAGATTTTTCTTCAACGTTCAATTACGTTATTCAACAACGTGCAATAGATGAATAAAAAATTTTTCTAAATTGTATTTCTGTTGCTTTTTTGAAGTTTTATTTCTTTAAATCATTCTACTTTCTTGGCGGAATTTCTCAACAAATTTAACAACATAATTTCTACTGCCGCTGTTGTGAAAGAATAATCCAAAACAAGATATGCATTTTAAAGTTTTTAAATTAAGCTGTTGTCCACAAGGATTTTCTTTTCTCTAAAAATATTGAAAAAATCAATAAAAATATCCTAAGCTTTTCTATATCCCCATCAAAGTTCGATGAATTTGAGTAAAAAAGTCTTGGAGCAGTATTGGACGAAAGAGCGTTCAATTCATAAATTCACAAAAATGATGAAATTTGCGATATAAGGTAAATTTGAATTATTAGGTTTAAAGGAACCAACTTCTTAAATCTCGTACTCATAATAGTCTTTTATAAGATCATAAATATAGATGATATGGTAATATATACCATAGTTTTATTTTTAAAACTATTAACGACTGATCAGCGAACAGAGGTGTTATTTATAAAAAAGATTTTATTTGTATTTTCACTTAATACCTAAATATTTTGCCATCTTCCTCGAGTTTTTAAGAATAACGTTTAAAGTTCATTAATTATGAAAGTTTACTTCTTAGTCCATATAGAAAACGAAGAAAAATTTAACTATAATAATCAATACGCTCAATTACCTATGAAGGATTTGTTCGCCTACTACAAAATAAATTTAGAGGTAAGTTTCGAATTCTGTTAATGTAGATGAAGAGAATAAAAATTCTGTTTAATTAATATTAATAATATATATATGCAATACAAATATAATTAAATTTTTGTTAAGAGGTCTGAAAAGGGAGACAGAAAGAAACCATTCTTCTCCAACCACTGTTGAATTGCCGCTGCAGGACGACTGCACCCCGGAGAGGATGTTGAGAGAGCTGCCACCTACTGAACGATTTCAAATCACCAAGGATTGTGCGGGAAATCTATCGTTTTGAAAGAGTGGATCCATCATTTCATAATCTCATATCGCACCGCAGGAAAATATTCGCAAAAATCACTCCAAAAGTAATAAGAGGGTTCTATTTCTTCTATTTACGGTGCGACAAATTGGCAAACTTTGAAAATTCAATTGCTCTTAACATTCGGTCAATAAACTTAAATTCTTTCCCTTACACAAGCTGTCGTTCAACAAGTTAGATAAAGCGGAGAAAATAGGCACCAGCTAACACGTATCAATCTCTATTTATCTGAGTCTCCGTTTAAACACTTCTCATTGAGGCGCTACGGTACACACAACGACGGATTTATGGAAGTGTGGGTGAGCGTTTGTTTTTAAAAGGCGCGAGCGGAAATTCATGCGTCGACCAAAAGAAAGATCAGAAATAAATCGCTTCTCCATAAATAGAAGACGGAAATAAAATCAAGACTGCGATGATTTTATGAATTTAGATAGGGAGAAGATATATAAGAATATTGGATGCGTGGAGATGTATTGATTTATGGGGACACAAGGTTGATTTATCGAGTTTTGATAGGCGGGTCGAAATTTTTATCGTTTTTCTATTCCCGATGCAGGAATCGATTTTTATTGAATCTCTGATGGGGAAGGAGAATGATAACATTATAAATATATCGACGTGAATGTCTCACTGCTTGGAATAATTTCCGTTAACGTAATGGGGGGAATATTTTATCAAGGGTTGAGTAGTACATCCTTAATTTTAGTATTAGAAGAGAAGGAATTATAACATCTTCACCTTTAAATAAGTAAATGTATTTTTCTAGCAATGACCTTATGTTTCCCAATCATTTTGTTATTTTTTAATTCTGTTTAACCATAGTTTTAGTGTATTTTTGATCTGATTAATCCCTATATTTCTCAAAAGAAACAAGGGACCAGATTCAAAGCACATGTGCATTTATTGCACCCAGTAATGACAATTTTTGAATTTAAGACTTTATTAAGGATGTGAATGTGGTTTCCTTCTCGAATCGAAAATTCTAATTAAATGGCAATGTAATCGAAGAAAAGACTATAATCAGTAAAACAAATAACAATATGAGGTATTACTATGTCTAATGGATGATTAGCAGTTCAATTTGTCTTTGATTGTAGAAAAATGTAACCAATTTCATTTTAAATTTAATTCCTTAAATGAGCGCTTTTACTTTGATTTATCTGTCTTCCTCCGAAAAAAAACTTCTAATTTAATATTAATATTATCTGATCTGTAAATTATTTAAGTTCAAAGAATAATTTTCTGTCTGAAGACTTCATCGTTAATCTTATTTAACTATTTCTTCTACTTCTAAAAGTTTAATTACTCAATCACCTTCAAAGATTTAGTCACGTGTAGCATAATACAATAAATAAAAAGCTCCCTTCGTTAGAAGACAAGAATTTTATAACAATACTGTTTAGTGAAATATTATATTAAAATAGCCCGGAAATCATTAAGGGATAGTAGGATAAATATCAAAATTGAACCCCTATTGATATTAAAATTGAAAATACTTAAATGTCCTATTTTACCAGTCTGTGAGTCAAAATATAACATTATTCTAAGTTTTACTATTTTATTAATTATTGTTTATGATATTTATTCAAAACGTCAAATCGGAAACTTTTGATTAATGGTCACGTACAATCAATCGAAATACAATTGCTTACATATTGGTGCAGATATGATATGCCCTATTTTGCATCCCAAATTAATATACTTATTGCATAAACAGAAACATTTCACTCGAACGCGAATAATTCGAATTTTGAGTAGATCGTGGGAAGGACCTCTTGGATCAGATGGTGGAACCCTCGCGTCACAAGGGCAACGTATGGTAGTGGCATCTGGTGAAGATTTGAATCACTTCTACGCATTCGAAAGGGAAAAGCGCCAATTACAACAAGAAAGGAAGAAGCACCTTCAAAACTACATAAAAATAAATAACTGGTGAATTATATTCACGATCGCTTATAATAAATGTAGAAGTTAAGATATATTCTTGGAATAGATTGTGTTACATTTAAATTGTATTAATATGTAACTTAAATTACACAAACAAATAAATTTGTTCTACTTCGTATATTCGGTGATGTGAAAAATCTTTTCAATTTATCTTTCTTTTAAATTATTAGAACGGACCATCATCATTGACACAAATATGAAGAATGAACCAACCATGAAATCATTGTAAATATGTAATTTTGATTACGTTTATAAGGCGATGTATAAATCTTTTTGTGTATGTGAAATATTGAGGTTTTTTACACTATTTTCATTTATTATCTATTTTACTTCTTATTTACATATACATATATATGATAACTATAGGAATATATATATCAAAAAACTTGAAAAATAATATGATATATTACCTTATGAAAGACTCCAAAATAGACGAATAACATTTAAAACTAATGATTTTTAAATTATTTTGAGAATGATAAAAAAGACAAGGATTATATATGAAGAATTCCATCATATGTTAAATTTCGTTCAAGGTTTTGGTTTATAAAATCATACAAATAGGATAATTATACAAACTTTAAGAGTTATGTTGGAAGAAAGGCGAGGAAACAACTTAATAACACTTTGATTTGCACAGATAGAATTTCTATTACATTGTTCAATAATTTTTTTGGTTTCCACAGAAATCTGAATGTTCATTTGTATCATTAAATGTATTCAGTTTGTACTTGTGCTCGTACAAACATTTAAATATTTGTACAAGCGTGTCTAGACGATTTATTAAATTACAAAATGTGATAGTTCAATGAATAATCGTCAGTGAAGTATTGTATGTATGTAATATGTTTGTGATTAGTTTATATTTATGCTTATCCCTTAAAATTCATTAGAGCAACAATAAAAATTTAGTGTTGAGAATCAAAGAACTTTTAAATATGTAAAAACCAATCCGAAACCTTATGTAAACTAATCGAATCAATCTTGAATGATGGAATGTAAAATATTTATCTAATATCTCTACAAAGAATTATAATTTTCAATATAGTTTGAATTTATACCGCAATAGAGTAAAATAAAGGAAAGCGATTCTTTAAGATTTTTTGATCATTGTAACACAAATATAAAGCAAGGTTTTAGGCGGTTTTAGGGACAAATTTGAAAATAGATCTGCTTAAAAAGTTCACAGAAGATACGTTAGATGGTAATCGAGTCGCTAGAATTATTAGGGAGAGAGATATTTTTCAAAGGGTACTGCGGATAATTATCTACTCTAATTACATCATAAAATATTCGAATCGTTTCACGAGACCTTATCTGAGATATTCATCTGAATATCTCAGAGTATATGTTATAGGAGTTTTAAAGAGTTTTATTGGATCATCAGCAGACAAATACGTTCCACCATTGCTCGTGACTACTTCTTCAGATGACAGCCAAAAGTAAGAACATCGTAAACTCTAAGGCAATTCGAATCGATTGAAATAATAAAAAGTAAATTACTATTTGGTATAAGAGGAGAATGGGGTTCAGCGAAAAAGAATACTAAGGAAAAGTTAGTTAAGTGATGACGGCTTGCTATATTGTTAGATTGAAAGAGTTGGAAAGATAAACTCACTAGAATGTTTTTTTTTCTATTCAAACGTTTAAAGTGCTTTAAGCTCAAAATATTTATCATGCAGGCGAATAATATCCAATCTAAAGACTCTTCGGTGTCCATATTTTAACAAATATTTGCTTTGAATTGGTAAAACAAGTATTTCTGTTGAGAAATCCATACCCTTTTTGTTGTGTAGCAAACACCCCATCATGGTCTAGCCTATGTGGAATGCATCATAATCACAGTGGTGAAGCCCGTAAACACCACTTATGCTCAAAACGAGAATCGGGTTCTTGTAGAATACTAACAAATAAGTTAGGAGCCTTCCTTCAGTAAATGGCTGAATCGTTCTTGTAAACTGTTAACAGCAATGTTAGATATACGCTTATTTTGAGAAGATACGCTGATAATCTCCGAAGCCCTAAATCACAAATATGATCATAGGGTTCATTATTTATCCGTTATAATTATCTATGCGCAGGTCCATATTGCGGAAATTGGTTAAAATAATATTTTCACATTTTAATCTATATTTTTAAATTCCGGTACAATGAAGTTACGAAACATTTAAATTTGTTACTTTTTGTCACAAAAAGAATGTGTATGTTTAAGTTAACATCACATTTATCGAAGTTACTTTTCATTCTCTATTAATGATTTATTTATTTCTTAATAATACATTTTGAAATATTCAAAGGAATTTCATACTTTTTGCTATATAATTCTGTTGCACCGCCAATGGATAAATAATCCAGAGAGAGGTGCTTCCGAAAGGAAAAGCAGTAATACAATCTCAAACAAAGAGAATCGGAAACGAATGAAGATATGGGAGTCCTCAAATCGACCGCATTTGGAATTTAAAGGGAGCTCAGAGTTGTAAACACCTCTGAAAAACACAAATAAACATAGAAACAAACCGGTTGCTAGTAAGCAGCAGAGGATGGATTTATTGGATAAGGCCAATGCTATAGAACGTAAAGAACACTATCGAAACGTTTCCATGTGACCCTTATTATCCAAACTTTCAAACATTATCTCATACCCATTCTGAATTACTGCTCTGTTACTTAAAACTCTTCATGTGATTAAAATTTGTTTCGAAATGTTCCTTACAGAATGTAATGGTGGATATATTTGATTGTTAGATGTTCATAGAAAATTGACAATGATGATTTATTTTTGCATACATTTGTATAGTCGAATAAAATTTTAAAAAGAAAATAATTCAAAACAAAATCTGAGGGATAAGTATTCAAAAATATTAAATACTTAATGGTTATTTTCGTAGTATCAAATTGCATAGTTTTTTAATATACTTGAGAATTTTGAATAAAATTAGAATAACAACAGAATAGCTTTGGGAAGTACTCCTGAATCATATTTGAATAACAAAAATGAAATATGATCCATAAAAATACTTTCGCTTTCTTCTATCGTGAAGGTACTTTAATAGAGACTATACATAAAATAAATCTCTTTTTAAGAAATTTTTACATTAGTATAAGATATATGCATCTCTTGTAATAAATTTGTCCGACTTAAAATCATTCAAAGTTTTAAGAGAAATGAATAACTGAAATTTCAAAAGGCAGTTAAGTGCTTTTATTATAATTTTAGAACAAAGCGCAGCATTTTCCGATTGAATAATAGCTTTAAATTTCGGGGAAATTTCTGGCAACATTCGGGGAAAGCCAGATCCAAGAATGACGTCAACTGTGAGAAAAACATCCTCAACTACGGACGAAGACGTGGATTGTGTTATATTTAGAATTAATCCAGTTTGAGCAGTAAAGGAATTATCAATACCAAAGCTTTTATTTACATATTACAGGATCATATTTGTGTAAAATAGTGAACGTTATCAGAATATCTATCATATGATAAAAAAGGAAAATTTGATAAAAAGAAGCCCATACGGTAAAAGAGTTATTTATCATTTGAATGAAATTTAAATATCGTTTAAATAAATGAAATTACAATTAATAGATTCATAATGAAATATGCGAATGAGCACTGATTGAACACAAATATTATAGTATCATAGAGATAATCAATTAAAATTTAATTCTGTTCAAAGCAACTAATGAAAGATATTCTAGGGATATTTAATATGAGAGATAATTTGAAATATATTACGGAACTAAATGATTTACAATGAGAGGCAGTTTTATATGAATGGATTTGGTTTTACGTTTATTGGATAAATTTATGATTCATTAATACAATACATACGATTTACAACAAAGACATGGTGAATATTTCAAGAGTCCAAGTGTATTGAAATGTTTCCTATCCTTAATTTTTAATGAAATTCAGAATAAGCAACTGACTGAATTAAAGATTAGAAAAATTTACTACCTAGTATCATAAATTTATTTTACATTACACTCAAAATTAAGAAGTTCCAAACCTAGATCAAAAATTTATTACTCTATAGGAGTAAGAATTTTTAACATTTTGAAATCAATGATTAAATTTACTAATAAATAATAGTTGAGGGGAGTTAATGTTTTGAATTTTGTGCGGCATTTTATAAATAAAAGACCCTTGCGTTCAGTGATATTTCAACGTACTGCACATTAATTTAACTAAATGAAGAACAGGCGCAAGAGATGTCAATGAGATTTCCATAATTTTAAGAATAATGAATGATAACAGTCAACACTGTTTAATAAATCAAATTTTGAAAGATTCAATTCTAGGCATAAAAAATTAACTTTATTCATATAAAACGGAAAATATCAATTTCAACAACATCTTTATTTTCAAAATATACGATTTTCAAGTATGCTTTATTAGCAAAAGACTGTAATATTTTTTAAAATTATTTAAAATATTCCAAAATCCGATGGTTCATTAATTGAAAGGTTTTAATAGGTATAATCAAATTGATTGTCGATCATTGAATTCAACAAAACAATTGGATGATAAAGATGTAACTTTTTATATTAAGAGTTTATGTTTTTTTAGTTTTATCATATTTCGGCTCAATATTTCGATCGAATCTGATTGTTTGATTATATATATTTATAAATATGGCAAAGATATAATATCATTATGACGGAGAGGGTAAATAATGAAAATAATTTATTACGAAATAATTCCAATCAATATTCACGATGAATTAAAATAATTTATATTATTTATATAGAGAATGAGAAAAAATTAGAGAGGGAGGATGTATTCATCATAATATTTTAGTTACAAAATAAATCTCTCTTTTACCCATTAAATGTACTAATATAATTATTTGAGAAAAAGGAATTTTCTAAGAAATTTTGTTCATCAAAACATCTTCTCATTTAATAGATTATAAACCTCAAAATTTTATTTTAGTATTGGTATAATTTTTATTCTAGTATCGGTATAGAGCAAGGATGCGCAACCTTTCCGCTGTTGACGGCCGTACTACAGACTTTTCACTTTAGGAACGGCTGCCAGTAATTCCAAGTAAACTTAATAATGCTGTATGATTTATGTAAAAATATACAAATTTTACATTAAAATGGAGTATGATATATGTGACATATTTAATTACTGGTCAACATATGTAAAAATGTCGGCATTACTTAATATGTTATAAAATAAAAGTTTTACAGCAATTGTCCACACATCCACGGCCGCAGGTTGCGCACCCATGGTATAGAGTTTTACTTTCAAATCTTTTTAATTGCATCTTTTCTGTTATCAATAAGGATCGAACTATCTATAGGAATATACGAGTAAAGGTGTGCTTGCTGACAGCAAGCAGTCGGAAAATATATCTTTTAATAAAACGTAACAATTTACCAAAGATTATTCGGATAAATCATACTAAGTAAAGGACATTTTCGCAGCTGAAAATGCACTGAATTCGATTTCCGATGCATTTCTTTCGGCAGCAAAAATCCCTCCCCGGCGTCGAACCAAGGTCCTCCTGCTAAAACTACTGTATTCTTACGCTTGAGTATGTTTGACTTTACAATTATCCCGAATTTCAAAAGGAAAATCATTTAGGAAGTATCTTAAAATGAATCCTTAATTCCCTATGCATTACTTACGAAGGTTCGCCCCCTAGAATCGAACCAACGACCATTTACGACAATCTTTGGGATGCCTTAATGCGGGAATTGTCCCTTTAATGCCTGAGTGAAATATTGAACCTCTGCGCGATTGGGAAGTGTCATAAAAAGCTTTCGCAAATATTGCCAATGCATTCCTTATGACAAAAATCGAGATTACGGGACGCTCTGGAATCGAACCCGTGGCACATAGGCAAAAGCGGATTTTTTCCCAAGTACATTCTGTAATTATCTATACGTGTTGAACGTTTGAATGGTCTATGTACGATATTAAGAGAGCTACGATTTTTCAAAATCTGAAAATATTTCACCTCCTGGCATCGAACCCAGGACAGATTGTACGTAAAATACTACATTTTTCCGTAGACATATATATTAGCAGTAGCTACACGAAATCTTATTACTTTAACTTAATAGGAAGTATTTTAAAAATTATTTGAAAAACGGCCCCATGCATTCTTAACGGGGAAAATCGAGATTACGGGACGCTCTGGAATCGAACCCGTGACACGTAGGCTAGTATTGATTTTTTTCGGGGTATATAATATACTTCCCTATTAGTGTAAAAAATTTGAATGATCTATGTATCATATTAAGAGAGCTAGGATTTTTCGAAATTTGAAAATATTTCACCTCCTGGCATCGAACCCATGACCGGTTGTACGTAAACAATTGCATTTTTCGATAGATACTAATAATAGCAATAGCTGTATGAAATCTCATTTTTCTAGCGTAATGGAAAGTATTTTTAAAAATTATTTGAAAAACGGCTCCATGCATTCTTACGGGGGAAAGTCGATTTTTGGGGCCTCCTAGAATCGAACCCATGATAGGTAGGGTGGATTTCCCAATTTTTCCTAAGTGAGATTTAGTTGGCCATTACGGAAAAAAATCGGCGGCTCCGTGGCCCCAGCGGTTTGGGCCTGACATTAATATCATATATATATGTTATATATATATATATATATACGAGTAAAGGTGCGCTTGCTTACAGCAAGCAATGTAATAATATATATTTTAATAATAGTGAAAAATTTTTCGGTATATTATTCTGAATGACCATTCTAAACGTAAAGTAAAGGGCGTTTTCGCAGCGAGCAATGCATTGATTCCAATTTCCCAAGCATTTCTTACTGCAGCATTATTACCGCCCTGGCATAGAACCAAGGACTCCAACGAAACACGCTGTCATTATTGGCTTGAGTATGATTGACTTTATAAATATTCCGAATATCAAAAGGAAATTCATTCAAAAAGTACCTAAAAATGTGTCCTAATTCCCTATGCATTTCTTACGAAGGTTCGCCCCCTAGAATCGAACCCACGACCTTTTACGATAGTCTTAGGATAGCTTTTATATGAGAATGGTCCCCTTAATGGCTGTGTGAAATTTTGAACCTCTGCGCGGTAGGGAAGTGTCATAAAAAGCCTTCGGAAATATGACCAATGTATTTTAAACGGGAAAAATCGAGATTACGGGTCACTCTGGAATCGAACCCGTGATACATAGGCAAGTGCTGATTTTTTCCGAATTACATTTTGTATGTATCTATCTTTGTAGAAGGTTTGAATGATCTATGTACGATATTAAGGGAGCTACGATTTTTCAAAATCTGAAAATATTTCACCTCCTGTCATCGAACCCAGGACCGATTGTACGTAAAATACTACATTTTTCCTTAGACATATATATTAGCAATAGCTGCATGAAATCTTATTCTTTTAACTTAATGGGAAGTATTTTTTAAATTATTTGAAAAACGGCCCCATGCATTCCTAACGGGGAAAATCGAGATTACGGGACGCTCTGGAATCAAACCCGTGACACGTAGGCAACTGTCGATTTTTTTCGAGGTATATAATATACTTACCTATAAGTGTAAAAAATTTGAATGATCTATGTATCATATTAAGAGAGCTAGGATTTTTCGAAATTTGAAACTTTTTCACCTCCTGGCATCGAACCCATGACCGCTTGCGCGTAAGAAATAGCATCTTTGCGTAGATATATATAATTGCAATAGCCGTATGAAATTTCATTGTTCTATCTCAATGGAAAGTATTTTTTTAAATTGTTTGAAAAACGGCCCCATGTATTCTTACGGGGGAAAGTCGATTTTTGGGGCCTCCTAGAATCGAACCCATGATAGGTAGGGTCGGTTTCCCAATTTTTCCTAGGTGAGATTTAGTTGGCCATTACGGAAAAAAATCCGTGGCCAAAACGGTTTGGGCCTGACATTAATATCCTATATATATATATGTTATATATATCCCCCCGAAGCGTCTATATATAATAGATATCCCCCCGAAGCGTCTATATGTATAGATATATGATTCACCTTTATGACCCCTCTCAACTTCATTAATTGAACTTAAACATCCTTTCCAGATTTTCTTCAAAATTAATATTGATCAGTAGTATTATATTAATGATTAAATTATCATTATAATTATATATGAATTCCTAATGAGGTAATCAGTACTCTCCCTTCATAAGTAAAATATTTTAGTTTTTAGATTTCTTAGCAATGATTCATCATTAATATCCATAGAAATTAATCACTGAGTTATTTTATCCCAATTATTACCCGTTTAATCATACATACACTGAAGAATATACTGCTCTTCTGGCTGTGTTTACAAAAAAGTCACGTCCATGCTGAATTCGGAAAAAGAATGCAGTTGAGGTTGCATACGCTTAAGGATAAAAACATCTCTCTGAAATGGATGTAATGAAGTCTTAGAGCTTCCATCGCGTGCAATGATTTTCAGTTTAAGAGAGGTAAAAATAATGCATCCTTGATCAAATAAATAAAGAGTTCCGTATTCTGATCCAAGCCTATGGCCCAAGTTTCTATAATAAAAGAGCAACGTCTATTACTATTAGTACTGTATTTAAACACACATATTGTAATCGTCTAATCATTTTCATTTATAAGAAATATGAAATTAGTTATACTTCGTTACTTACTTTAATTTTAGACTTTTTTGCAACCTTTGGAGGATATTTTGTAGAATAAATGTTTGAAAACACACCTGAATGTTGGAAGCGAAATAAGCTTGCTAAAGAAAAGATATCGATATTTTAACATTACACTTTCCACATCAAGTTGAAATGTGATCAAAAGCTCACTCAGAACTCAAATCAAAGTATGTTGCAATCTCTGCGTCAAGTTTCAAAAATGTGAGACCTTTTTCTTCAGAATTTTTGGAAGAAGCGAGAGATATTTGTGGCATAAAAAGTGGGATGGGAAGTGAAATAGCGAAATGCGACTGACAGCGCGTGTTTCATATCTTCGTTGGGGAGTGGGCAGAGGAAGTGAGGCACGCATGCGCACAGCGGGGTAAAGGGGTGGAGTTCCGGGAGCGGCGAAGGAAAGCTCTGAAATGTCACACAAGGCTCTCCCACTCTTCATCTCTTCCACGGAATTACACCCTATTTGTTTGTTCTGAAGTTTGTATCCAGTCTGTCCCTCTCCCAACCCTTTCTCCCACAAACCACAGCGACTCACTCTTCAACACCTCTCCCCCATCCATCCTCTCCTTCGCACTGGTATCTGTCCTCTTCCAGGAGTTCCGCAGACGGGTGGTCTCCAGCTGTGAACCTGTTTCACCAACCAATGGAATAGCTTTATTCCCTTGCCACAGAACCAATTGGCCATGTTTCTTTCCTTCATCGTCTCCCCTTATGATCCACACGCTGCAACCACCAACGCACGACATATTGGTCGCGTATTACACAAGGGGAGAGCATCTTGAACTCCGATACTCTCGTCTTTTCTCTCGTCGATTACGCGTATAGTTGACATGGAAACATATTAACTTATGATGTCCGAGGTTCACTTTTCATAATCAATCAGTTCTCACAGAATTGGAAAAAAAATAATGTTATACAGCAAATTGCAAGCTATAACATTATATCCTTACTTAAAATAATGTCCTGAGTCAGGAATGTAATCTTATGTTATAGTACTGACTTTGTAACTAAGCGTTTCTTTTACATACTTTATGAGAAAAGTATTAATATATGCCTTTAAAATGCACCACGGAATTTCATTTAGAAGATACTCGCGATGGAATTTCCTTACTGCAATTCCTACAATCATTCTAATCTTTAAGGCTGAGATTTTAATTAACAATACTGAATGAATATGCACATGAATATAAAAGAGGATTAGCGAAAAGGGAATCGATTTGATATTAATTATGAGCAAATATGAGAATGAACTTGCGTATTATTTTACATTTTTCAAGCATCAACAGAAGAAAAAAGGTAAAAGAATTTCTACAGTGCGACTGAGAAAGATAAAAATATCATATAAATCGCTCTTGAAGTGTAATATTATTTTGAAAGATTCAAAAAAGTATACAATTATGAATTATACTGCAAATTTTATATTTTATTAATCTCTTTTACGTAAGAACTTCCTCATCTTTGCCCATTATTGGTATTAAATCGATTTCCTCTTTACTAATCCTCTTTCATATTTACGCACACATTCATTCAGTGTTGTAAATTAAAATGTCATCCTTAAAGGTTTAGGATGATTGTATGAATTGTCGGAAATGTACTATGGGGTTCTAGGCAAGAGCAATAGATGACGTCAAAGAGCTCTAAAGAGCCATTTCAACTGATAACCTCTCATTCACAGCCTTCCTCAGCAAAGAGTGATATATTTATGATTTTTGAGCAAGTGAAGAAAATGAAGATAGATATTATCTCTCACTATCTTCCAATTCACTCAGTTTTCTGCATTCAGTTCTTTTTTTTAGAAAAGAAGCACAAAAGGAATATAAATCAAATTATTATCAAAGAGACACACAGAGTTTACCCAAATGTTTCTATTATATTAAGAAAATCAAGTAAAATAACTTTTACCCAAGTGAAATAACTTGTATAAATCTCTTGTACAATATGATATACTGGTTAAATGGAAGAAGAGTCTCAATTTCGCTTGAAATAAAAGCAATTTATTATTATTATAACTACATTCGCATTATTCATTTTTACAATAATTTTTAGATTTCCTGACAGAAATTGGTTATTATTATCAATTAAATTATCTCTTGCATTGATTTTATGTGTTAGATGTTGGGATTTAACTGGTTTTATTCATTTAGAAACAAACAAATTTATTTATTTTATCAATAAACATGCTCAATTTCAATGTGCAGTATTCCTTAATGTGCTTAACCTTCGTAAGAGTATTCTTGAAATGGATTTATAAATATTGTACAGATGAAAGTGTATTACGACAAATTATCATACCTTATGACTAATACATTCTCTATTATAATAAATACTTCTAAGCTGGTTCTAATTTTCAATTATTCTCTAATAAAACCTATTTTATTCGGACGAGCTCCGTGTATAAAATATACACTGAAGACATAAAATGGAGAACAATGTATATTTCCACACTATCGAAATTTATTTATAATCAACGTTATGGCAATAATCAGGTGACGATAATTTACTTTCATTTAATACCTTCTGGTTGTTCTCTATTGTTCACAGCATAGATTTATAAGATTTTAGAGGGCAATTTAAATTCCTACATATATTTTTCAAATATCGAATTGGACGGTAAAGGATAAATATTTACGTATTCTTTTTTACATCTACATATTTACCCTGCCTTTCGGTATTTGGCAGGGGGTGCATGCACCATGACCCTAATTTCCTAGACGATTATTTTCGTTCGCGCATCTATTTCCCGGATCTTTATTTGAGAGGGTTTATTCGCAGTTGCAGTTTTTAATACGGAGAAAAAGTTTTAAAATGGGATCAGTTTTATTAATTACTCGTTAACCTTCCGCTCAAACACATTAAACTCTTAGAGATGATTGATATTTTTTAAAAACATTCACAATTTAAGTCTTTTATTTTGATGCTCTTGAAAATTCCACATTTATGGAGGGTCAACCCGTAAAAAAGTATCCTTAAGGAGACTATTTTGTAACAGGATCAGGGAAAACAAAATATACAATACATAGGATTCTTTGAAAAAGTCGTTAAGAAGTAATCGGGGGAATAATACCCAACAAACTTGAGGTTACAAAATCATATTGGTTTCCCAGCGAACCAGCCATTTACACCATCAAAACCTATCCTCCATAATTTAAACTTATCCTTCACAGTTTTTTCTTTATAAATTTCTTATTTATTGGAATCCTGAGAATATTGAATTATGAGTTTTAATTCAGAGCTATTTAAAGTTTGTGGAAATAGAGTTTTAAGACGAGGTGAGAGCATATACTTTACCCTTATTACTATACCTGATTAATTTTTACTTCTTTGTTTAAGACCGATATAAGCGCTTCTTTATATTTTTCCTATTTTCATATATTTAAATTCAAAGAATTCTATCAAACTTCATTGCTACTATCAAAGTTATAATAAAACTTGGATCATGACCTCAATATGAGAAGACGTGACTTTGCGGAATACCATAGTAATAAAAAGAACTTTGTAAAGATGTAATTTTATATTACGAAACCGGTCGCAAATATACTATTTTCTGTGGAAATTTACAAAGTTGTTTTTATTATTAAAACTTTTATCCTTTAATAAATGTAGCAAAAAGTTTTAATGATTTATTTAAAATTAACGAATCTCAGTAGATAAAATGAAATTTTAAGATATCTGACGCATGAAATGCATCAAAATAATCAATACAGGATTCCTATTTCTCTTAAATCAATATCACTTATGATGATTATTAAATCGCTTTATCTTTATGAGCATTTAATTATTTGGTTATGGGTTTCTAAAATATATTTTAACGAGAAAGAAATTTGTTTTAAATAGCTAATTCATTGAAAGTAATTCATTCATTCAATAAGTAATTCATTGAAATAGTATGAGGGTGTAAGATTCACACATTGAAGCTGAACAGTAATGTACATGAAGGTTAAATGGAAGTGAATAAGTCGCACGACTTATCGTGCAAAGATAATATCTATCTTCCTTAAGTCATATGCATGCATTAAACGGCATATAAGAGCATTTTAACTTAAGCTTTATATATTTACATAAAATTATATTATCCTTACTGTTATTTTCTCCGCCAATTTTATTTCAATAACTTAAATTATTAATTGATATATATTATTATTGTATCAGTCATGATCGATTGAAAAATATATGTGTTGCGTTCATGAGTTACCAGTATTAAGATTCGATTCTACTGTACAAGAAAATCGAATAACAAAATTGAATATCTGTTGCCATGGCCATTTTTTCAGAGCAAAGATGAGGAAATGAAAATGGAGGGAAAAAATGGTAAAGATGAGGAATTATTTTTCTTGGAAAATGTTTGTTCTTGATTCGTCACACATTTTTTCCTTGTCGAGAGCGCACATCTCATCCTTAGTTTTTGGTGGAAATTCTTTATCCTCTCTAAGATGGGATTTTCCAAGTCGGTTGTTCAATAATCAAGGATTTTTGTGAGATTTAATTTTTAAACATCGATCGCTCATAGATGCAACTTAGCAACGCAACATAGATCCAGCGCCTTTATCGTACTGCATATCATATTAAGTTATTTGAAATATTATGATATTTTATTTTAGTCTGCGATAGTTTGTTTTATTTATGTTGTTAATTGAATTCTATTGCTTTTTGTTTCTCAAAAATCATAGAAGAACTCAATTCTACTTACTTCAATTACTAAATCAATACAAATTTCTAATGTAATTGCTTAGGATATTATATGGAGAAATATTTTAAATTAAAATCGTCTTTGAATAAATATTGGGGTTAAATAGATTGAAGAAGCCAGTTTAATTAACTATCCACATATAAATGTGTACATGCGGTTGAGAAATGAAAAAAGGTAGAGGAACTTATACTGTACTACACAACTTATACTCACACGACCATGGTCTCGAAGACTATTGGCTTGAAGATCGAATATATAAGTAAATGCTTCTACTTTCTTCATTTATCAATGGAGTCCTCCATAATCAAATTATGGAGGACTCCATTGATAAATGATTGATTATGGTAGTCCTCCATAATTTGATTATGGAGGACCACCTAAATCCTGAAGTTCTTGAACTAAAATGAAGTTCTTGAACTAAAATGAAGTTCTTGAACTAAAATGAAGTTCTTAAGTGTATCAGTAGTAAAAACGTTAAAATGGTATCGGATAATGCACTAGGAAAAGATATTTGAATCTATCTTCAAGGCTAATTGATTTACATCCCTCAAAAATCTCTGTGGAAATTAATTCTTTTACAAAAACCTGCATCTAGAAGCAGGCCATAGGAATGGTTGGTGATGGTCAAACTTTTGGTGATAAAGTCGGTCGTAAAACTTTTCAAGAAAAAAAGGAAACTGGTACCGAATTGGCTTTCTTCCCCTTTTTTCATAGCTCACTTCCCTTGCCGCCCGCGTCGTAAAACACTTGCCGCCCTTGAAATTAAAATATACGATTGCCAATGCTGAATGTATGACGTAAGAGAAAGACATTTTTCGTACGTCAGATTCCATTATATTGGAAATAGACACCATTTAAGATAAACAAAAAGTACGAAGGCTTTTAATTTCTACATTGATTTTTCATTGTTTTTATAAAGGAGTTACATTTAAGAAATAAATTTTCAAAATCATAAAAGATTAATTCTCAATGTGTTTTTGTAAGATCAATGTCAATCAATTTAGATCCGTGTATCATCAAAAAAGGAATTGATTTCATTGAATTTTATATGGAAATATACTCTGAGGAACCTCATATGTTATTGATCAGGCAAATAAATATGAATGATTTTTTTATAAATGGAAAGTAAATCTCAGGCACATTAATAAATTATCGATATCATATCTTATTAATTATGGGTTCATAGTGAAAAAAAACTAAACACCTACTACTAAGCATTAGTATTTTGAAATTTTCACCATCTACGATGATTAAATAAAACCTCAATCAGCATAATCTAAAATAATGCCTTCAGTTAAAATAAATAACTCTCGTAAATGGCTGTGGAAGAAAAAAGAATGAAATCGCCAATCCCCTATAACTAATCCCTGTCTGCTCTTATATGCACAACCAATTCCACCAAGATTGCCCATTGAATATTTCAGCCTGTAACGTCTCATTACAGTTCATAATGAAAAGAACATCAGAAGTAGTTTCTCCTGTTATTTTATTGCTTAAAATACATTCATAGAACGTTTTTTGGTTTAGAGAAAGAGTTCAGAAAATGATTAGTAGTTAAGATAAACGATTTAGATAACTGTGAGCCATTTCTTACTTGAACACGGAACAATAGAATGAACAGATGAATAGATATCTTTCTAAGCTGCAGGCCAAACTTCTCTTTCTTATTCCAGAGATACTTTCAATGTTTTTCGTAATTTAGCTTTCTCAAATTCATTTTTTTTTCATTTACATTATTACAGTAGTCTGCATGGATAAAGTGACTATTTACATAAATAAAGCCATTAGCTTTAATTAATTTATTTTATTAATCTAGATAAATGTATTGCTGCATATTGCTTTAAAATAAGTATGGACGGAAGATATAACCTTAAGCAATCCATAGATGTATCCATGATATCCATGATATGAACACTCATACCCTATGAATAGAAATTTACGAAAGTATTAATTTATTTTAAAAACTATGATTCCTAATTTTAATTAATAGATCCTACAAATATTAATATTTTTTACGGATTTTAAATTCGAAAATAGAACACGAAAATGATGTGTGAGTCATTATTGCTACTTTAGTAAGAGAGACAAAAGTAGTACATTTAAGAAGCGTCGACAGCTCTGTTACGAACCGATCACCGATAAAATTAGCGCCTTCCAAACTGCCGTCATTTTTCATATTCCCTTTCTGACAGCTCGCAAAACGAACTCAGCCATTAAGTGAGAACAATCGGCGTCCGTTGCCAGGCATCAGAATATGACTTAAAAATAAGTGGCGAAGAGAATCTTCAGGAAGTCTCTTCCCTTGCTATCGGTAGGAAAGATCGCTAGAGATGCCATTTCACGGCGCACATTACATACTGCTACTGTAATTCCCATACGGAGAGGTTTTGAATTTATCGTTGAAGATATTCCTATCTTTAAACAATGGTATTATTTCCCATATAAAGTAAAACTGTCCAAATTTACACGTGCATTTATACATATATAAATCAAGTTATTGATTATATAATTATATTTAAATAATTTAAACTTAATCCTTAACTGTTTCTTTTTCCCTAAACGGAAATCTAACCATCATAATAGCTGAAAAGGAAACTCTATGTTCCAAAATATTACTTATCTGTGGAATTTGGCAACAAATTTTGTTGGGCATGATTTTCAAATTGGCATTTAAAAACGAAAGTTACTAAAAATAATTAAATCTGATAAACACTGCATAAAGTCTGAGAAAGACTTCAAATCTAAAGAAATTATATTCAATGAATTTCAAAAATATGTAAATCACTAAGTTACACTGTATTATTCTGAAGTAGTCGGAAACAAAATGCTCTAGAAGCTCGATTAGTCGCTTATCTAAACCTGTAGATAACCTGTACATTTCTTGAGTGATTTTTTCCTTAACGCAGTCTGATTTGAAGATCCGGAAGTCATCCGTTGAATTTGCTCTTTTATTCTAAATTACTCTTCTTTAAATTGCACTCAGTTCGTTTATTTTCACATTTCATGATTTCCGAAAATAATCAAAAAAGTTAACTCTATCTAAAAAGAAACCTAAGTGAAGCCATAGTATATCAATTTCCAAATAAATCAATAATATACATGCACTATTATATAGTGCATGCATATATATCAACTAGTGCTAAAATGTAAACATACGGTAGGTATTAAATTACTTTCTTGGGTTATAAACGATGTAGATTGTAAATAATCTATTGTGAGAGGAAACCTAGAAGTAGAATCAGTTCATGAGTCTCTTCTTGATCTTATATAACGTTAAAGACTTAATGATATATTTTTAGCAACTTAAAAATACTTGAATTGAAAGTACATTTCGGATATTATGATCTGAAAAATTATAATTAAAAACGTATGTAAGTAGAAAGATATTTCGTCCACTAATTTGAAAATTAAATAATTATATTACGAAACTGGTCGCGAATATACCAATTTTCTGTGGAAATTTACAAAGTTGTTTTTATTGCTATGGCATTCCACGAAGTCACGCCTTCTCACATTGATTTCAATTTTAAATTTATTGATAACAAACGCACTTCTACGCTTAGAAGTTTTTATGGGAATCATAATTTATATTGATTTCTTGAGATGTAGCCAATATTCCTCTATATTTAAAAATTGGGAATCATAGTACTATTAGATTTCGAGAAAGTTTTAGGTATCGATTAATTTTATAATGAATAAATAATAGCTTCGTACTTTTCTCAGATATTTTAATGGAACGACCGGTATCGTCACATCATATAAATTACGAAACCGGTCGTACCATTAAAATATCTGCGGGAAGTACGAAGAATTATATTCATTATTTTACCATTCCAAAAAAGTAACACTTGATCATATTAATTTTATATCGATTAACTTAAAATATTAACAATAATATCAGTTAATTTGTATTTCAAAATAAAAATCGATGTCGTTTCGTCGCTTTCTAAAATTTTCCGCAGATTGTTCAAAAATAACACATTCAGATGCTCCATATTCTGTCCGTTACCAATAAACTGGAGATCCATCCCCGAGAAGGTCCAAAAATGGTCCATTTCCTCCCAAAACTCTTTGGTTCCTGGAAAACCGTCCCCTTTGGCATCCCTCGAGTCCCTTGCCGCCATAATGACACCCTCTGGGGTCGATCGCGAGAACCCTTCTGCCTTCGGGGGCTGTTCGTGGGTGGGCCCGCGGAGACTACCGCCACTGAGAGGAAATGCCGCCGTCAGAGCGCCTTTGGTGCAACCGCCACCAGTGTTTGTGTGTTCCTTGGTCGCTGTTTTCATAGGCCAGCAAAAGGTATAGGGTTACTGCACCACCTTCTGGTTCTGCGATGGAGGTGACGATGCCCTTTGCATCCGCCGCGGCTTCGGAGGAATATGAAGCATTCAGACCATGGAGGGGATGAATTTCCAGCTTTTCTTTCCCACGAGACCAGTAGTGGAAATTCTTTCTTGTTATCTAACATCAGTGCCTTAAGGTTTTACTCTTGTGACACTTTTACTAAAACACTGATGCCAAAGAAAAAACAACAAAGAATAAGAATAAATAATGCTTCGGTTGAAATCATAAAACGTTGTATCCATTTTATATCGACAATCATCATGGTTTTGTAGATTTCTAGCATTTATATATTCAATACATAGAATGACCAAGAACATAATAGAAAGTATGGAAATCCAATTCGTTATTTATGAGAAATGTTCGCTCACAAGTACATGTCAGCATGCTGAGGGTTACAAAGGAAAAAACTATAGAGAAGGAAACTACTTCTATCAGAAACAATGAGACTTATTCGTCAAATCAATGCATATCCAACAGTTAAATCAATGGAGGATTACGTTATCATCTGGTTATCGTGCATAATGTGTTATGATTTTGATTCTTCGAGTATCGTAATCGTAAATTGCATGTCTTTCAATTAGTCCTAAAATGCATTGAGTGCATACTACTATGCGTTTCTCTCTGTGAGACGAGAATTAGAAATTTTATCACAATTTGAGAAATTTTAGAAACCGATTCTCTATTATATTTTGTCGCTCTTGTTTTTTATTCTTATAATTTCTGTAGAATATTAAAACTAGTTTTCTTGGAAATTATGGCAACCTAATATCTTCTTGAAATTTTGCAGTTTCGTATTTTAAAATATAATCTGTACCCTAAAGTTACATATATTGACAATGTATTCATATAATGCATAGCGTATTCTTCATAAAAATTTTATTCAATTTGTTTCGCCACATTTGGCTTTAATTTTTAACATTAAGATGTTCCACTCTTACAACATTGTACATTTTTTTCTAAGACTCGATGTTGAAGTATGTTTTGTGAATCACATCCTTCCAACAAATAACTTTCTTTATTTGGGTCGCGATTTATGCTTAATGATTTATTTTTCGAAAAACTCTTCATCTTTTCAACTAGCGAAGTCTTTTTTGTTCTTATGAAAATAGTAATAGGGTGTAGAGAAAAAGGATTTTATGTAATTAAATCTGTCAACGTATAATTAAAAATATAGTTTTATAATAAAGGCCTTTATCGAAGATGTACATTTTAAATAAACGGTAGGAACAATTTTAAAAATTTATTTCCACTTATTTAACTTGATTATATTCATAAAAATTAAGAACAAAGGTAGATAAAGTCCTGGAGAAAAGATTCATCTAAAATTTTTCATCTATTTAATAATTTACTAATTTTTGTAGCATCTTTTTAATCTCCTTTATAAATTTGAATATTTAACTTACTTTTAAATTTATACTATTCATAAATGCTACATTTAATCTTGAGTCGTCTGAATAACCTCCACTACATTTCAATGTTTGCATGATTGTGAATGGGAATTTATTTGATTATTGTTAAACTGAAGCTGTTGGCCAGAGATCAATTGGAAGGAGTATAATTCCAGCTGAAACTCTTTGCCCACATCTGAAGAATTATACTTTCCGCTTATCCTCATTCCTCGGTTCGAAATGTCTGCTAAACCAAGAAAATTAAGTAATGGATGATCTTAATTCTGAATGGATTGTTTATGATATAGAAAAATAACGAGAAAATAGAAAAGAGCAGGATGGAGTACCGAATTAAGGATTTTAATTATTTGCGCATTAAAAGGGTAAATAAACACTAAAATAGGGGATAGTTAAGTAACTTAAATTCATGGACTAAAATAAATTTTACCATAAATTCGAAATAAATCGACTTCAAATATTTGATATAGAAAAACGAATAATCTGAATTTTTCGGCTAATTTAAGCATAAATATATTTGGCATTTTTCTAAGATTTACATCATTGTAAATTTATGTGATAAAGTACTTAACAACTACATAATAAATAATTCTATTATATTTTTACGAAAGAAAGGAATCTCGTTTCTTCAGTTAATTGTCTTTCGCAGTGAATTCAGATTTTATATTTGCCTTTTTATATCAACATGACCTCTAATAGTTATGATACATTGTTATGAATGTGCTTCATAATATTTTGATCTTCTTCAAATCTCTGTTCCGATTCATTAGACCAACTTCAGTCGATCACTGAAAATGCCATCTTTCTCATTAACTAGGAGCACAAATAAACATGGAGATCGGGAAAGAAAATAAATCCATAACAAAAAATGCTGACACGGAAGTTAGAATGAAAGCCCGGTAATTGATCCATTACTTGGAATGGAAAGGGACGATGTTTTAATGGAATTATCTCCGTTTAGGGCGCAATATGGAGACACGGATGTGTGAGAGGCGCCAGAAAGAGTATGTTGGAAAGTTAAATGAGGTTAAAAGGAGTTCTTTTCGTAGGGAAAAAATGCAGATGGAAGTGAGGGGAAGGGTTTATCAAGGGAGAGGAAAACCAGAGGGAGATATGAAGTGAAAAGGGAGAAATTGAGGATGAAAAGAGCCCTGAGGTGTAAGTCGATGAAAGGATGCTTCAGAAGCCGTGCCTTGGTTAGGATCACGAAGAAGGGGTGGGGATAGTCCTTTGAGACACTCATGTTGGCGCCTTTACATGGTTAAAAATGTTCCTCTATAATTCTCATTACTTCTCACCCTTCACGCACTCCTCCATTAATCAGTATGAATCCCTCCCACTCACCCTCTATCGTAAACATCCTCGATTCATAGCCAATAGATTTCCCAACGCATCGTCATGAATTAATCCTAACGCGCCACGCCCTTTATATAGACATTTTCTTATAATATAATTCCCCGCAAGTTTCATTCCCCAATTCTCTACCCCCACTCCTTACACTGATTCAATTTACTATTAGGATAAAATACTATTCAATACTATGATCATCGAGTGAAATGATTATGTTCTTGTAATTTAAGTGAATTTAAGCATAAAAACCTTCCAAACCATGGTTGAAACATGAGGTTCATATTTGTAGCTTGAATTTTTCGAGGAAATTGTACTAGTAAAACGAAAATATTTTGGTAATCAATCAAAATGCATTCTACTTATAAAATCGATTATGATTTCGACTATTTACCGTTGTAAAATTACTTTTGTATGCATTATTAATTTATTCATGTATTGAGAAAACTGTTTCTAACAAACCTTTTTTAAATTTCAACCTTAACTAACTTACGTTACTTGTAACATACTCCATTGCCGCTTCGTTTTATCATTTACTTGTTAATTCCACTTTATCAATAAATTGTACATGAATAGAAATGTCTCGTAATATTTAATCGTAATTTAGTCAATTAGTCTATACTTGTCTACATTGCCCTTCATTTGAAATTGATAAATAATGCCAAAGCAATTGAAAAAAGCAACGGAATGATGAAATTCATCATTATATCAAGGTTTCAATGACACATCGATAGTAAATAATTTTTTTGATAATTTTTATGACTCCGAATACAGAAAGAGGACATTATGTTATTAAGCGATAACTCACTTCCACTTTCGAATTCGTAACCAAGGTACTGATTACCGTATGTTGTCATAAAAACAAAATATTGACTTGGATTTGAGTTGCATCTAATTTGCTGGGCCCGGAATTGCATCTTACATTGAATAATTGTTTTAAAAATACCTCTTGCAAAAACGAAGTTTCCTGAACGGAACAAAGAATAGTACTTATCTACTACAATTAATATATTATTACTACACCATTGCTATATGTGCTGATACCCGCATATAAACAGATATAATTGGGAACATAAACTAAATGCTGTGATTTTCTCCTATTGGAGGATCTGAAATGAGGTTGAGAACCTCCAGAGTACTACGGATGGTTTATCTCTTAGAAAGATTTCAGAGTTGTTCCTAAATTCGATTATTTATCTCCCCATCTTCCTTCTCTACATAGTCTTTATCCTCTTCTTGACACAATTCAAATTCAATAATTTCGCTTTTTTCCCTTCGTATGTACTATTTCGATCGATTTATACTTAAGTTTTACGCGAATATTCTTTGCCTTATAGAGTTTGAAATTTCGGACCGATTCGGCAAACAAATACACATTTTGGAAGAGCTTTTTAAAATTCAATTATTTGAAGACATATTTGACAATCGAAATTTCCTAATGTCTGGACGGGGTTTCCTGTATTTGCTATTATAATAAAATATAATTCTCACGTGCAGAAAATGGATCGCCCTAAAATGTAATGGAAGTGAATCGTTCCTTTATACTCGATATGGAAGTGAGGATATTTTCTTTGAACAGAAAAAGTACCACAAACGCAAACGGATTTCATAATTTTAATTTTCCATTGAGAAAAATAGCTTTGGGAGGGAACCATTTAGAAGAACATGTAGTTGTACCTTTGTCACTGTGACGTGGTTTTCTCTCCACTTTTAATTCGATCGAAGGGGGACATTTATTACCAAGGAGGATTCATTTTCGAGAGGGAGAGTGGTGAGGAGTGAGGCAGTTTCGAGTGAAAGAGCGCAGACGCAGCGGGTATTTTTACTCGAGGAATGTGATCCTTCTCTTCGCGCCATGCGCCTCGGGCCCTCTCTACGCCCACCTCGATTTCCCTTTCTTGTAAATCTTACTAATTTTCGCTTTCGGGTTTTCCCCTATCTTTCCACACAAGCCTCTAAACTTGTGGTCTTTAGTGCACTTAAAAAACTCGAACGACTAATCTCGCCTACTTGGGGAATCGTATTTTATTAATTTGCTTTAACCCTTGTCAACAGGACATTATCACAGTGTCACGGCTACATCAAAGAGACCAGCATTGGGAGTTATGCCGATGTTATGGCACATATTTCAATCTTCTTTTAAAAATGCCAAGGAAATACTTTGGTCATTTCGCAATAATTAAGAATCAAGATAAAATTATCGTTCACTATTTACGATGAAGTTGAAGGTAAGCTTTTCAAAGTAGTCAAGGGTTAATACAAGGGTTCCGTTCACCAAAAGATGTTTTACGATTGTTCAGCTTATTGATTATATTATGGACCTATATCCAGAAGCAATTGATATCCATGGATAAAAATTTTATTAATAAAATGTTACGGTTGAATAAAATGCCTTGAAAGAAAAAAAAATCTCAATTTTACCATATTGAAGTACTTGTTGTCAAATCTCCATGGATTCCACAACACATAGGAAATATTTGATCGTACTTTAAAATGATGTACGATCTAAGTTATAGTTCACTCGTATGAGTCACATAAATCACATAAAATTATAAAATAAATAAGTAAAGGCTAAAATAAACGTCTCCTAAGATATTAAAATTCACGAATTGCTTTAACAATATTTTCTAAACATTATAAAAGCATATTTTACCTAGAAATAAGTATCTAAGTTTTATAAAACCTCATAAAGTTCTTAGAATGATGAATTTATAGATATATCTTTAACCAATATGATGTTATTAACTATATAATATCAATTTAATTTCTATTCTCTAAAAAATATTTTTTCCAGAGCAACTGATTTGTTATACTTTATGGATCATGGTCTTCCGAACATTGTAACAAGAAAGAAGATGCTATTTGGATGTACAAAACATCCACCAGTCAATATTTATTCAGAAAATCTGGATGATGTTTAAGTGTTACAGAGGTGTAATTCGATTATTCCACTCCTTTTCTATTTGTTAATCACACATGTACCTCTTACCATCATCAGAATAAGTGGAGTGAAATCGGGATCTATTGAGTACCACCTTATTCCGCAAAGACAGATTAAAAGAATATCATTAAATATTCTAACCAAAATAGACCGATTGAGGGAAATATGAGAAAGTCTTAAGATTATAAAAGGGAGAGAAAATCAATTGGGATCCCTAGACGGGTGGTTTCCAAATAGATCTTATGTGAAGTTACATTACTGTACTTATTGGCAAATCAAGATTTCAATCGAGCTGAATAAATAAAAGAGGAATGGATTCTAAAAAGTATAAGCCATTAGTTGATATTAAATTATATCTTTGCAATATTTACCAAAAATATGTATGTTCTTTTGCCATATACGAATACGTTCTTCATTCAGAAATATAAGTTAATCTAAGTAACGAATTTATAAATTTATAGTAATCAATTAAATGAAAACTTCATTGATTCATAAACAAAAAGTAAGGCTACGATTTTCATAATCTATAGAGCGTTATCTGCAGCGGTTTAACCACCATATAGCCGATAAACCGCTCTTATTTTACGAAAATAATTATTCATTACTCGTAATGAAAACCTAAGAAGTCCTATAGCTACAAAATATGGACAATAACGGTGTATATTCAAGTATATTATAATTAAATGAACCCCAGATACGTGAACATTTTAGATAGGACACATAATTATGCACAAATTGTTAACATTAAAAAAATTGAGTATATTTTGTGGAATGGATTGTATCGCAGAAAATGCAAGCAAAAAAATCTAAAGGAACTTCTGAAACGCTTTCGATTGAACAATTCTCTTAGTTAAGGGACATTTTTCGGATAAATTTCACCCTTAGCGCCTTTTTTCCTAATATCAACATAAAAAATATCAAGAAATTGTACCTTGGAGTGATGTTTAAGTGAGCATTTAGCGGAAATGAGGGTACAAAAGAGAGGCTGAAGTAAGTTAAAACCTTCTTAAAAAGCAAAATAAAACATTCATAGAGACTGGAAACTCGATCCAGTATCTATCGTAATACGAAACGTATCAATCGAATCTTTATAGAACCACTTTGCCATCCCTTGAAAATAAGATCACTACATTTAGAGTTTGAATATTTAGCATGTTCGAGGAAATTGAGTAAAAAAAGTCGTTCGTAGAAATGGATGTCAACATCTCATCTTAATGGAATTCCAAATTTGGATCATCCTCGGGGAGCTAATGATGCATGGAAAGGGATGAGGGGAATGGAAGAGGGGACGGCGCCGTTAAAACCCCTTAGGGCAGTAAATCAAGGAGTTTCTGGGATGGAACATTGTTTCCGGGGTTCGCGTCACTCGTTCCCGCTCGAGGCATAATCGTTTGTTGTTTCAGAGACGGCACTTGGAGCGCTGCGGTGGTGTTATTAAAGCTCTGAGGTGAAAGGTCAGATTGCGGAAGATCACTGAACTGGAGAGTGCACCAAATTGTGATTTAACAAGAGATCCTTTATATCCATATTAGCGATGATGAGAAGAAATACCAAACGATGGTTTTAATGTCATATCCATGTGGTTTTTCTCTTGCCCTTCAGAGGGAAAAATAAAGCTGAAAAGAGTATCTTACTCAGAACGAAGCGCTATAGACTGTGATCACGAAGCATATGTGCATCCAGTTAAGCGATGATTATATTTTAGTCTCGTGGAAATTAGGAGCCATTTTATCGAGAAGAAATTATTTTTTTTTAATGTACCAAGAAATACGAAGTACATTTCTAAAGATTCAAGTATTTACTTTATGAAAATAGATTTTACTTAAGATGAAATATATTTAACTATTGTAAATGAAATTAAGAAAACAAATATTTTTCTTTGCCGTTAACTTCTTGTCACTATAAACTTGCAACTTGCAACAACAAATTAAGAAAAAAAATTAGTTTTAGGATTAAATTTAGTTCCATGTTCATATTAATTACAATTTATGCAATTAACTTCAAAATCCAACTAAGTAGTCTATTCTCTGCGTAAACGACTCGAAAAATTGAAACCAAAAGGTCGCAAAATAAAAAAAAACATAGGTGGATAATACTCTATGATCTCAGTGAAAGAATTTTCTATTTCAGAGAATAAGTACTGACATTGGAATATTTTTCATTCAATTTTTATTAATTATTAATTTTTAATCAATTCTTTGAGTAATTAGTAATATGGTATAATACTACTTACTGAAAGGCTGAATCAAAATTCATAATTTTATTATTAGCAAAAATATTTTTAGTGGTCATCGGTCTATTTGCATTTTGCTCAAAAGTGTAAATTTTTTATACACTACCGGTACAATATTTTACGCTAAATTAAACTAATGAATAGGGATTCTAATGAGTAATGACGATAGATCCAAGAATAATTTCTTTTAAAATCGATCGATTACTCTTATTTTAAATTGCGTCACTAAATTAAACATCATATATTAAACCTAAATTCAAATAAAATCGAGTTATTTAGCCATGTATGTACAAGATTCCCTCGTCCGTTTAATTAATTTGTCAAAGTAAGTTGCATCAACTGTATATTAAGAATTTCCAATCATCCATCACTTAGTCACTACTCAATTTATTACGGAATATGTTCCTTTTCCGTTGAAGATATACAAATGATAATATTGAATAGAATATCATCCAAGGAAAAAAGCCAAGATATTTCAAGAATATCGAGAATAAAGTGAAATTCCATAAAAGAGAAAATACATTTAGGAGAGAATTAGATAAAAAACAAATCCTTGATTAGTACGGATCACATGGAGAAATTAAGTTCAGATGTAGTTCACAAGGATAAAAAATATTCGAGGTATAATGGAGGGATATTTAATTTTCTCATCGTTTGGACGAAAAACGGGAGATATGGATAAAGAGAACTCCTTTAATAATCACTCAGTTTCTAGATTGCACTATAAAAAGACGCGTCAATTTGCAAGGCAGCGTTTCTCGGCTATTCTTATTATCACATAGAGATCTTGTGCAGCTCCTGCCATTTACCATGTTATTTTAAGCCCTGTTTGGATGGGAATGAAAAGCTTCGTTTTCGTGAAGGGGTCTTGCTTTCTCCTTTCATCACTTGGCTCTCAAAGGACGGCCATTTTTGAGTCCGTGGGCGGTGACCCCAAAGGGCAACGGCGAAATGCTGCTGACGAAGGATTGTATCTGGCGATCCACTTTCTCGTGCCTTTCATCGGATGAGACTGAGCTTTTATCTTTATTAAATCCCCACCAATGGATCCCATTCACGACGACTTCCAGTGAACCTCTGAAAGAAAATGGGACATGAAAAGAGATGCTATTATTCCTTCTATACTCCATTTCGTCTTACACTCATCATTAACAAATATAATCCCATTAAAACAGTATTAAAATAAGTTTCGAAAATTAGAAACATTGCTTCTTAGAAGAGGAATACGGAATGTGCGTACTAAGAGTGAACTAATAATTTATTAGCATCAAAATGTTTAAATAGCCAGAAGTGTCAGAATTATAGTCAGTATTATTTCAAGTTTGATACAATTTATAATATAATAGAAGAAATATTTTAATATGAGAAATCTAATTTAGCTGCTAAACAAATATCTCTTGATTATTTCTTTTTTTCTTAATACTTCGATACGTTAGTGGAAAAAGGCATGAGATACAGAATGAGTTCGTTCGTTCGTCGAGCAGTTTTACGAACCTCCTCATTAACCGAACGTCTAAACACTCTCCCTAAATCACTCCACCCCAATGACTCATACACAGGTATTATTGGGAGGCATTTCAACGAACAGTAAACAAGAGTTCGCGAGCAGATGCAACTACTTAGGAATATTGATGAAATCGCTCTTTCATAAGGAGATCGAATGGAATCGCAATACTATGCACAGTAAGTTAACTGAAACAGTTAACTGAAGAAGCCTGTTCCAAATATTCTATGCTTTATCATCATTTTGAAAATGCTTCGGAAGATCTGAAGACCATTATAGGCAAAGGAGTTCAACTTTTCGTGAATAGCTCACGTAGATCTCAGTATAAGGACCTTATTTGAGATTGATACCTATTTTTTCCATTTTTTCATGGAATATAATAAAATAGAACTCATAGGGATCATCAACTAACGTTTTAAAGGTGATGGCTTAAATACATTAGTATTCCAGAAATATTATACCTCTGCCTTCAGCACATCACAAGCACAACACATATTATTCGTTGAAAAACTAATGATGCGTACATTCAGACGGTCGTCTAACATTTGAAATTCAGACATCATCAGTTAGTATTTTAATGGAATAAAACCAATTCCCTCATTTGCTTAAGAAGACACAACAAGAGGGCTATAAATGAATGCAAAACATATTAGTAATAAACAAATATCATATCAAGTAAAGTGATGAGCTTTTAGAACATCACAACTATTCGGAAAAATATTCACAGAAGAAATTTATTTAAATATAATAGATATTAAAAATTATTATGATTTTATTTACATAATTTATACCTCGCAATTAACTCCAACTTCATACTTTCATGCAATCTTACTCATTATTTATTTACTCACCTCTGGTTAATCTAATACTCACCTAAAATTTAAAAATATTTTTTATGAGAAAAAATCTTACGTGAATCGATAATGAAAGCATAATATAAATATACAATAGTTCAAAGAATAAATGTCTATTCTACAAATATTCGAAAGCTTTTAAGTTAAAAATGGGGGTAAAATTCCTACTAGATAAAGGACTATTTTTTATAGCTAAGTTTATAATAATAATTTAATTAACTCTATACTATTTACCTGTGGCAGTTTGAGTGATACAAGCTCTAAATCTTCTAGGCAAAGAATAAGCAAAGATGTATTCTGATTTACTGATCTGATGTTTAGAGGCTTTTTCTATGTCTCTTAAAGAAAGCACTCACCGATTAATGGAATAAATGATTCTTTGACCATTGATTTTGAAATTCACTAATTTAGGCAATTTTTTGGAATTATGGAAAAAATATATATTTTCAGGTTTAATGGAAGATGGGACTTTTTAGTCCCAATTTCGCCTAATAAAGACCTATGTATGTATATATGGAATAACATATATGTTATGTGGAAATGACGATTAATCGTAGTAACTGGTTGTGTTTATAGCAAACCATTGTAGAAAAAGTTACTCTTCTATTTCGTTTTGCGATGAGAAAATGATACTCCTTAAATTATTTTCTCTCAAATCTTCACAGCTTGAACATTTTTTTTCTGAAATGCTTAAGAAGTTAGTTTCCTTAAGAAGTATCAGATTACCTGCGATCCTTAAGCCACATTTTTTATCATCAAAAACCGCACAAGCATCCACGTTTATGGACAATGAAAGTGTGGTTCTCAACTTAATAATGGATGTCAATAAACATCCACATCCTGAGAGGAAAATTTCCTTGGAATGAAGAACCTCAGATTTATAACATTAAAATGCGAACCACTGCACCAATGAGGCTGGCAACTGATGCATGCAGACATTGATGAATAATAGAACGAGTGATTGGATTATATGGATTGGATTGAATTTTATTTTAGATTGAATGAAGATTGATCTGCTAGAGACTCAAATCGCATATTATGACTAGATCCCATGAGAGAGAATAAAAAATTCCTATTCCTTACCGTTGATTCTTTCATATTTATATTTATTTTAACTCCAAGAAATAAAAGTGAAACATTATTAAATTAAGGAATAGAAAAGAGAAATCTTGAGGATAAAATCGAGAGCTATCAAACGCAGAGAAGATAAAATTAACTTCTGATTGTAAAATGATCGCTTACAAATCTTATAATGATTCGTATTCAGAAAAGATGAGGATAATACGCAGCCGATCGAACTCTTGAGTGATAAATATCTCTTAAGGACTTTTGAAGAATGCGAAGAAGTGTGCAGAGGGTTCTCTACCCAAAATGCCCCTTAGCTGTGACCGTTCGATAGCTCTGGAACTTCTGTGTCGTCAGGCGAAGTGGCAGCTTCGGAAGTCTGCCAGGCCTAACACTCGATGACCTAATTATGGACTAATGAAACCTATAGAGCGTAAGAATAAAACTTGCAGATGCAGTTTTGTGATAGCCTTGTGTTCCTTTTCGCGTTAATAATTGGATATTATTTTAATTGCATGTATATTCATCTATTCCATCTCGTTCCTTAAAAGAAGAGCTATTCATATTCCTCGAGTTTGAAAAACATTCGCTCTAAAACATGCTCATTGTATCTAAATAAATAGATAAATCACAAATGCAAGTGAACCATTCTTATATACTTACTTCTCACGAAAAATTGTACAACATTTAATAATATTATGTATAATATTTCACTTAATAAGTATTTGTGATTCTTCAACAGCACCTTTCGCATATATTTTCCTTTAAAATATAAATTTAATTTTAAATAATTAAACTAATTCATCAGTTCAATCATCGTTTAAAAATCTCTTTTAATATTGAATGCGCATTTAATTATTGAAAGATTTGCAAATTATAACCAAATATAAATAAAAGAATACTTTAAATAATATAAATAACATAATAATTTAACTAATAAACATAAAATAATGATTTAACTTATATAAATAAAATAACAATCTAAAAGTAAAGATAATCTTTCGCTATAAAATTTATACTTATAGAATTACTATGAAGAAGAGTTGAATTAAGCGTTCCGATTCAGCTATAATAAATAATGAAAGCTCTTATCAAATCAGAAGTATGTAAAAAGCATTCGGATGAAATCCGTTTACTTCCCAAGAGGGAATTCTGCCTCTTAAGCACAAATGATGGCATGACGTTATCTCGCAAGTACTACTGGAACTGGGTCGGAGCACTGCTCCAGGGCATGAGACCTTGGAGTGGAAAAAACTCCCATGTCTGAAGAGCCATCCAAAGCCTGCAGGACGATTCATTTCTTCTGATTACATTCTAATGAATGAAATGCTTTTGAACGAGGATGCAGTTCTGAGAGGTATTTTACAAGTTATTATGTGCAACTAGTAAGAGGAATATCTGGGTTCGAGAATCGTGCCCGTTGAATATTATAATCTCTTTTAAAATTTGTGTATGGCGTAAGTAGAATTTTGCTAAAATTAAGAAGAGACAGAGAAACGTTATAAGGTAATTGAAGTCAAATTATTTATAATTCTATATTAAAATAGAGAAATAAGTTCAAAGAAGACATTGATGAGGCCCATTCTGACATTACTTGCAAGTACTTTGACTTTTTCCCATTTCTTCGACAACTTTTTCCTAAGTTAATGGTTTTATGACTTTAAAGAAAACTTTCCCTAATGATTATCATTGGTTTAACCTCGGAAATATTTCTGAAATAATATTTTTTAAGAATTTTAAATACTTTAAGGGATAGAAGTCTTATAATATGTAAATTCACTTTTTTAACGAAATGTTTGAAACATTTTCCATGGAACATAAGAATAAGATATAAACATAATTTAGAATGACCTTGAGTGGAACTGATTGTTGCTCTTCTTTCAATGAAGTAGCCGAATTACACATTAATATTAGAGTGCAAAGAGATAATCGCCTCTGCTCTTTCTAAATGTTTCCCACATTTAAGAGGAGCAGCAAACTAAACTAGTTAAGATTTGAATTCCCTAACCTTCTTATATACATACACATATACATACACTAAACTTGGCGAGGAGGGTAAGTCGTAACTAGCCTAATAAATATTTCGATATAACCTGGTAACATTACAATGGTGACATTTTTAAAGTGCTAATTAAATGGCATTAACTTAATTAGTTAGTTGAGTTCGAGAGAAAGTACTTAAACATTTCTGTATTGAAAAATGAAAATCCGTTTACAAAAACATTTGCATTTTTATCTAAAGAAAAATCTAGCAACAAATATCGTACATAACAATCCTTATCAAACGATTATGATGATAAGTGTATGATAAGGATAGGATGATAATATACAGCAAAACCATTCGTTTTAGAAGAAATATAATTCAGTTAGAACTGCAAAGCGTTTAACCTCTTGCCATCGTCAAAAATTTTCGCTGCCGCTGTCTAAATTTATCATTGTAACTTTTCCTTGGTACTCACAGATTCAGAAAGAGACGACAAACGAGTAGCATACTATTGAAATGTATAATTAAATGTGTGTGCAGAAACTAATTGTACAAATACATGTGCAGGTTATTTACCGTAAAAAGTTTAAGGAAATGTTTAAGTACCATCTTAAATAATTATCGTAAAATGAAGGACAGATAAATACTTGCTTAAGTGCTTAAAAACTCTCTTTTAGCATCTACGTCTTTCTAGTGATTTCAGCACCACTCCATCCTGAAAATTTCTTGTACTAACTTGTATCTATGTGATGTAAAAGGAGTAGTTATGTAACCACTAACGTATATTGTGATATGGATAAGGAAATGAAATTTTTGAAGGAATCATTGAGAATCGGAAGAAACGGAATTTGAAGCTGAAGATACACAAATCGCAAGTGGTAAAATGGGAATGGCAAGTAGCCGACGGATAAAATGTAGATAGCCCACGCTCATTGCCTCCCTCAGTTCATAGTATTGGCGCTCCCAGATGGTCCATCGCTCGTAAAGACGGGAAATAAGGGAGCATTAAACTGTCAGACTCAACTGGCACTTTTCAATATTTATAGCTGCGGTCCGTCGTCGACCGCACCGTTAAAATTTGTTTCTTCGTTTACAACAAGCAAATGCTCCTCGAATCACCTGTGAATTTTAGTGAGAGATAATCTGGCCTACTATTATTACCCTCCTATTGGCCAAACTGTAGGTTAAATCCCATTTTTCCGTTTTCACCGAATCTTTTAGTGGATTTACTTTTCAAGCAAACGATTCTCCCCAGTTTATTGGTGGAGCTTACTTCAATCTAAAATGGCGCCTTAAAATAGTGAAGAAGTTGAAATGGTGTGTCTAAAATTCCTTGCGTTTAATGAAACCTCCAAACAGGAGTCGTAAAACCGTATTTTGATCGTGGTCTGTTATTACTACACTGCTTTATCCTATCCTGAATCCTATTTTTTGGAATTATTTTCTGGAGCAAAAAAATGTATGAATGAATCGTAAATTTTTGTTTCATATTTGTATTTTAATAGAATTCTTTCACATTTTTATTTGATCTTATATTTATTTAAACGTTCATAATTTTAAAAATAGTGCTCAATTAATTTTTTAATATTGATATGATTTCTACAATTTCATTTTCTAAATTATTTCATTTGATATACTGATTTAGAGCATATCAATCAACGCTTGCTAATGCCATGATTCGTAATATGTATCTTCAATTATCATCTATACAGGCATTCTTGCGCAGATAAGCCTATAAATATATAACTTGGCTTTACCTATGATTCTCTTAATAACCATGATATCTTCGTCTTGAAAAATCTTAATTTTGGATTAAAACACTAAAAGAGCTATCTTAAATGAATTCCAAGGTGCACAGAGATAAAATTACCTCATTTCACATAAAATTTTCAGATGAAATTAAAATTTTTTTGTAAATAAAAGATGCTGTTGACAAAAAATTTTGTTTAAGAGATTCTCGTTACTGGAATAAACCATGAAAATTAAAGAAATTCGAATCGATGTTAGTATCTTTTCATTACATTATCACTTTTCAGAAAGGCTAATCATTGAATGGGTTTAGTGCAGAGGAAAGAGTTATATTGATCGATTTAATATCAAGAAACCGATGTTTCTTTCATCCAAATTTCCTAAAATCAATGGTGAAAGGTACTTCTGTGTATAAATACTAATATGATGTCAATAAACGAATGTCAACAGTTTAGTTTGTCTGAGTAATATCCAGCTTTTCTAAAATTTCATCCCAAAAATCTGCTATACGCGAAAGAAAGTTCCGAAATATTCAAGGATAAATAGTTACAGAGCTATCAGGGGCAGTATTTTCTTTCAATTTGGTAAATAAAAGATTTTGTTGACAAACAAATTCGTTTAAGAGATTCTCGTTGGAGCAGAAAGCCATGAAGATTCAAAATTTTCGAATCGATGTTAGTATCGTTAGACTCGATATATACACAATAATTTCAAAAATTTTGCAAGATCATTTTGTTTCGTATGGAGTGAATAAGCATTATTCGTATCATCTTCAGCGAGATAAATAAATAAATGGTGGATCTGGATCCAGAATGGAGATGACCAAAAAACGTACTTTGGAGAATTGCTAACCAATACTATTCATTTCGATCATCTAGAACCCATAACCTTCTCAAGCATCCATTAAATTGTATGATAACTTTCGGTACTTGAATCCAGTACCGTCATAATCCTTCATATTCTCGAATTAAGAGATGCTGCTCGAGATTCAAGAGGGCGGAGCTTCATCTTTCTCTCGACACGCCCAGTTTTCTACTGCGCATGCTCAGGAGTTCCTTTGGATCCCAACCACTTCATGGGGCAGACCCTCTGTTCCCTCTCCGCCGAGCGATTGCACCCTCCGCGCACAGGATTTATGGCACCCGCAATGGAAAACGCTACCTCCACGGGGCGGCAGGCTCCCTCCCTCTCCCCATTTCTCCTCTACCTCGGCTCCCCACGACCAATGAGTTCATCGGAATTCGGAAGCCACGCGGCGGCATGATACCAGACTCGAGCAGTTTGCAAGGCGAACCAAAAGAGTGAGCATCTCTCGAGGAACGATCGTTCGAAGGCGCGCTGGACCTCCGCTCGTCCTGCATTCAGTGGTCCCTATAAAGCATAGAGAAATATTTCCATCGGAAATTTAAGTCCCTCTGTGCATCGACATTACACTATTGCCCTCGATTCCATTCTCTTTCCTCTTGCCGCAAGGTACGGATGATGACGGGGTGCAGATGAGGAAGGCGTGGCTGAGGGAGAGGCGTGGTCTATGTAAGACGAGACAAAAAGTATTGCCCCGTTAGACTTCGCGGAGGTGTCGCGGTGCGGGGGGAAGTAGAGGCAGTTGGAGTTTGCACAGCGGCGGTTGTTTGGACTAAGGCCCCCGCCTGAGAGGAACCCTCAATGTAAATGTTTACTGGCTCTGCGGTGGCGGCTGCGTCGGCGGAGGCAGGGATATCACGATGAAGAGCGAAGACGCGGATTCGAGTGCCTGCACTGACCAGCTGCAGCAGCTTCAGGTCTCCGGCATACGAGTGCCTCCGTCTTCATCCGGGCACCTCCACATACAACAACACTCTCAGCAGCAAGGGCCTTCTCACCACATACATCATCATCCTCAACATCACGGGATTGGACCACAGTCTCCTCACCAGCACCAGCTCCTGCATCAGTCGTCGAACGGATTTCAGTTCCATCAACATTTTCAAAAAGCTTCGCAAAATCTTCAGTCGGTTTTGACTTCTCATGGAAACAGAGCCCTACCTCAAACGAGTGTACTTCAAACGGGCTCTATTCTGTCTCAGGTTGAGGCTAGGAGACAACAACAGCATCTCAACAGCAGTACAGTCGTCCAACAAATTCGTAGTCAGGAGACGGCGTCTGGTCAACAACAGCAAGGCTCGCGGGTCAACTCTCCAACAGCCACCGAAGGGCAGCAGCAGCAGTCGTCCACCGAACAGGATAATGGGGCGGAAACAGGAGAAAAGCAAGGCGGAGGCTCAACGTTGCATGGAGAAGGAATCGAACCTAGCTCCGCTGGCGGGGCAGGGGGTGCCACTCCCACAAACACGGCGGCAAAGAAGGGAAATCCCGGGGTGCGGAGACAGGAAAAGCCTCCGTATTCATACATCGCCTTGATAGTGATGGCAATTCAAAACTCACCAACGAAACGGTTGACGTTGAGCGAGATTTATCAATTCCTCCAACAGCGATTTCCTTTCTTCCGCGGAGCATATCAAGGGTGGAAGAATTCCGTTCGACATAACCTCAGCTTAAACGAATGCTTCATCAAGTTACCGAAAGGACTTGGAAGACCGGGCAAAGGACATTACTGGACCATCGATCCAGCATCCGAGTTTATGTTCGAGGAAGGTTCTTTTCGAAGAAGACCGAGGGGATTTCGTAGAAAGTGTCAGGCCCTGAAGCCTTATCCGTTCTTCAACGGAGCGGCGGTGATGGCCGCTGGATTGAGTGGAGTCGGCGGAGGAGGAAGCGGTGCAGGAGGCACGACCAGTTCCGCGATGGCGGCGGCCGCAGCTGCAGTGGGAATGCTTCCTCAAGGAGCCTCTCATTACGATGTTCTTGGAGGCTCCGCTGGGGGCATCGGGGGCCTTGGCTGCGTGGGCCCCTCATCCGCATCCGTCTCGGTGGCTTCCGTGGTGGCCGCAGCTGCAGCGGCGCAAGGAGTGTCCTCTTCCATGCAGGACTATCACGGCCACCATCTGCACCACCATCAACACGTTCAGCACCAAGCACATCACCTTCATCAGCAGCATCAGAACCAGCATCACCAGAGTCTCATGGCGACCGCCTGCTCTTACGCGGCTGCCTCTGGACATCACCAGCAATCAGGCGGCGGTGGAGGGATGGGCAATTCGCATCATCATTACATAGCGTCTCTTCCTTCCTCCCAATACTCTCTCGCCTCTTCAGCCTCCGACTACGGCGGGGGCTCTCCTTCGCCAGCGGCGCTTTCCTTCGGCCACTCCTCGGCGATGGGCGGCGCGGCATCCGAGAGCCATGACAGGGAAAGCGGCACGACGCCGGTGTTGGGTTCCTTACAGATAGGTGGTGGAAGCGGCGGTTGGTGCAATAGCCCTTCTTACGGAGGACCTTCTGGGGGCGGTGGGGAGGGCAACGGAGCTGGATCCTCGGGGATAGTGAACGCATATATGAAGCCGCCGCTAACGCCCCCTTCAGAACACGAGGGACCCCATTCCTCCACATCCGTATCACCCCCAGCTTCGGATGGCTATCCTTACCAATATGGACTGCAGTCACCGAGTGATCACCATCCAGGTAATTAACGGCTTAATTTATCTAAGGATAATTTTTGATTGATATACATTTTTTATTTTGATACCCCTCGATATTTTTTCAATTCCACGATTTTACTTTATAAACGGCACGGTTTCAGGTGTAACGTAATGATATTGATAAACAGTAAAATTCATACTTAGGAAAACATGTTTCTAGATATGAATTTTAATTGCTGTTAGTTCTTGTTTGGAGGAAAAATTAAATTATGAGAAACCATATTGAGGCTGGGTACATTGTCAGAGATAGTCAGTATGTTGAGAATATATCTGTTAACTATTTTTGTCAAAAGGTTCCTTTTGATCTTCTTTACCACAAGCAAATCATTTATCACAATTTCACTTATTGTGAAGCACCTCCGATATAGATATTTCAGGAATCTAAGAATTGTATCGTTCACGAGATTAAAGAGTTGTATTATTATTTATAAATCAATCATACATTTTTCACGCAAAAGTAAATGGTTATCCTGTTCTTCCAAATAATTTCTTTTTGCGAATAAATTCATCTGAAATACCTGCTAAAAGGCCCTCAAGAAAAGTCTGGTCATTTTTTCGTTTAGTTCGCAAAGCAAATAAAGAATTCTTATTGACAATCAACGATCATAATCATCATATCATCTCGATCCCCGGTGAACCCTCATTTGTTTATAGTCAATGACTTGTACAAATGAATTTGTATCAAATATTACTCCCTCAGAATTTTTGATTATCGCTTACGTATAAGAAAAATATAATATAATTTAATATAGTATAAAAATATAGATACAAACTATCAACGAAGAGAATCTTAAATATCTCATCTTATTTGATTTAGTCGAAAATAACAATTCAGATCTTTTGAAATAATCAAAATTTTATTTGATACAGTTGATTACGTTTGTTAATTTCTTTATGGTTTTTTATCACTTAGAGATAAAAATTTTTTCTTCTACTCTCAATTTATTAGAGTGATGGTAAAAAGTTATAGCTTTTTTGAGCTGAATGAGCATTTCAGGTAATTGTTGAATATGGATCCGTATGTTCACTTAATAATTGATAAGATGAAGTTTCAAGCATGGAAAATTTAAAAATTTATCATCTCCGAACTGAAATAAATAGAAAAAATTACTATTTTCTTTAATAACTGAGTTTTATTCATGCCAATATCTTGACTTGAAGTATACAAGATTTTTTAACTAAAAAAAATTATCATGCATAATTTCCTAAGTACTTTGAAAAGTTTTTCGTCAAACTATGAACAATGAAGCAGTAACATTTATTGATAAGTTGTTTTATTCGGTAATTGTTTGAAAGAAGTTTTATTTAAATTCTTATCCATTACACAGTATTCAGATTCTCGTTTAAAAATGTGTGTAATCAAGAGTGTATTCGGCGATTACAAAGAAAATGATAGGAAATACTTGGTAACTATTAAAACCAGTTATATTAAATCTTCTTCATTTTCGTATAAGGTTTATTTATTTTTTAGGATGCTTTATTGTTATTTGAATTTTTTGAACTCATGAATATAATTCATGCGATTGAAAATTATATACTTGGAATCTAACTCCCTTGCGTTAATTTTTATAGTAGGTGTTGGAATTCATCAAAACTCGTTCGAATTATGCACTTATAAAATTTATTTTTGTTATATCTTCTGAAAATCCATCAACCGCTTCCTCTTTTCATATCCTTTATTATAAAGTGTATTTGAGCTCTTATCTTAATAATTAAAACCATCTGATTCTAAATGCTCCAACTATTGGTAAATATGAAACCCTACTTCTTTCGAACTAACTCAAAATTATTTCTATGCAAATTTGAATGGAACGGTATATTTTGACATGACCTAAACGATCTTAGCCTAGACTCAAAATTTTTCCACACATTTTTATGGAGTAAAATAATTTTTAAAAATAGATACCTAATTTACCAGCGCTAATTTGAATTGAAGTTAGCTTAAATTATTTTTGCTGATCGGACGTCTAATATTATCTGCATGTAAATGTGACTTATTATCTGCACAGCAGAAGCAATAGATTTTTCCGTCCATTAAAAAAAACAGAGAAATGTACGATTTATATATGTTCAGGTAAAAAACTTTGTATTCTAAACATTCAGTCACCGAAAGAAATTTTATTGATTAAAATCCTTCGATCAACATTAAATTTGAAATAGTACGATATTATTTCCAACATATTTTATTACTGTATATATTTTTGGAATTGCAATTAACTTCAGAATGTGATAATGTTTATGTAATTACCATAGAATTTTTAGATGGATAATTGATAATTTTTCAGATAAATGATATATTTCTAATCTTTCTACAATTTTCGTATAAAAACTTCATTACTTTAACCTATGACGGCTATTGTTACGTGTTCTTTAAACTATCATGAAAGTTAAACAGCTTACAGGTTCATTTATAAAAATATTCTCATCGTGTCTTTTTTGAGTGGACTTGTCGATCAACATAATACCTCAATGTTTTGATGATTTTCCAAATTTAAGATGTGTTCTCGATTCACTCTTGGGGTAAAACGTAAAGTGACATTTAAATGAACCTCAGTGATATAATCTTCGAAATAAATCACCTGAGAGTAGCAATCTCCTAATCTTTGGCCATGTTAGTTTATTTCCTCATAGTTAATCTGATGTATATTTGCATTATTAAAGAGTAACAGTATTTTTCGCCCATTCTGGGTTCTGAAAATACCATAAATATTTCTTCACTCCCTTAAATAAAACAGCTACACACGAAAATAGGACAGCATTCGCATTATGGCTTGATTCCAATTGATTCCCCAAACCTCGTATTCAATGAAATATCTTGAAATCCTGCTTCCTGTGGTAGATTACGCTGAGATGCATGAATTTAATTCAAATTAGAAGGTATGCTTAAGTAACACTGCTAATTCGTTCAATCCTATTCTTATATATGATTATCTTTTTTATTTTTCTGTTTTTAAGAACATTTTAATTGATTCCAAAAATCATTAGGAAGATTATCGGGTCAAAGTATTGATATTTTCTTATCTCTAATTTATTAATGATTTTTAAATCAAAGCTTCAAACTTTATCTCCTTCGTATCTATGGAGGCCAAATATAAACATAAAAAGTAAGCTTTTGATCTTTATGCCCACAAGGAAATATAAATTTGATCTTTTAGATACGGAGGGTCCGCTAAAAAAAGTTTTCAATCCGATAGAATCTAAAACGAATTCAATTTGAATCGAGCAAAGTTCTATGCGGATTTAAAATAGCTTGCTTTCTTTGAAAGTAAAATCATTTTATTCCCTCTGGCAATTCAAAGCACATGAGGGTGGGTTCCATTATATTTTGAATAAATATTTCTCCTAATCTGATCATGTGTCAATCGTATAACTCTCTTTTGCTACGAACAAACGCGTATCTTGGCAGCGTTGGAATTTACTTTGAGCAGTAAAATTGTCGTTGATGAAATTCCACTAAATAAATTTTGCCAGCCAATTACGAAAGAACCTACGGAAAGAATTACCAGTTGTATCATAGGGTGTCACATGATAAGGTTAAATTACGATGTCTTGCATGAAACCATCCTAATTTACTTTTCAGTGGACTTGTTTTTATAGTTATTGAAAGAAAAATTTCTTTATTAAGATAAACATTCTTGAGATAATTTTTATATTTGATCGCGTGACAACAAAAATGTCTTCACAAACAGAGAGAACGTTTCCGTTATTCTTTTCAAAGAAATTTATTCTTGGCATTTCTTGCCAACTCTTCTTCGAATGCTTGAATAAAGATTTCAGGATGCAACCCACAGCGACCTACTAAAGATGTGTTTATGATTCACTTGCCACAGGATGTTAGCCACTGCTATATGTAAGTCCTCTATCAATGGCATTATTGCTTTTTCTATTCGAGAACACTTCTATCGTATCCTTCAATAAGTATGAGAGGCGATATTGCAAATACTAATCTTTCTAATTAGATTTCATTCGAAAACGGATTGTGATAAATTTGTATTCATTATGAAACTTATGAAACTAACTCGACTATTTTTACTCCATAATAATTTTTAAAACTTTTAATTAATCAAATAACTGGATTGTAAGCATCAAAATGAAGATATTAAATAGGCGGAAGAGGATAGGAGATTCTCGCATCTGGAAAAAGTGTTAATATTCATTATCGTCAATTTATCTAGAAACTATCTAGACTGTCGTCAAAGAAAGTTATCAAGACATGTGCCCCTTTGAGGATCTTAGATAATCAAATCTTTCTCTCCTAGAATTCTTAAGAATAAATTCGGGACGCACATGACTATTTATGAGAAGGTTTATCTCGAAAATATTTTTTATCTTTCGTAATATTTTTGGTTTACATGTTGAGACATATCACTTGAGATTCTGCTTCATAAACTCAGACCAGAGCCCACCTAAAATTTGTTTCCTCTTAGCATTTGTTATAGGTAATGTGGGAACTGAGAAGAAGCAAACCTAAGCCAAAGAAAATAGATAGCTCTTGATCTCTGGCACTCCCGGTGACTCGGTGTAATCTACTGCTAGAAGTACCCTTTAAAGTACGAGTTTCCTTCCACGAAGTATCTTATTGGAATTTCCGCGAAATAGATTACTAACGTTAGATAAATATTGTGCAGCATCCCCACAGAAATGAACAATTGAGCGGTGCTTTATTGAAGTCAACAAAGTATATTATTATTCAAATGAAGTTTAAAAAGGAATAAAGATTAAGGAAAATAAAGAGTATGCGACATATTTCGCTATAAAATTTAAGGGCGACGAACTTCAAAAGACTCCTCAATTGATTTCCATTCCAGCAACAAAATAACTCCCAGACTATTTCCGTGTTCCTCGAACTATTTTACATATTCGAGGAAAACCTTCATTACTTTGGATCTGACATGAAAAGAGGATGAAGACTGAATTGTTGGCGTAAAAATCCTCTTGGAGCCTTTTACGTTCTCTCTTGAAATAAGCGAAATTTCCAACCTTGCTAATTTAAAAACTTATCGATGTTCCAAATGCACGAAATATCGAAAAAAATCATTAGAACTGGATTAAAAGTCCTGGATAGTAAACGAAATGCGGTTGAAGTTGGTTAGCTGACGTCATACCCTTATCTTCGCTTAAATATTGCGCAGCATTACGAAGAGGTGACGCCCATCTGTGAGAGGATACATGATATTGAAGACATTTTGAAAAATAAAATAATTATTAGAATACTTATTTAGGGTTCACTTTCTATCACCGTTCTCTATAACTATCAAGCATCCGTCGTTAGGTGTAAATAAATATTCTTTATCTTGCAAGAAGAAAAAATCACTTTATCGTTTTCATACATGTATTTAAATTAATATTGAGTCCTTGTAGTATTATTTATATGCATGTGAAGTCAAGATTGCTACAGCGATGAAATATCAAGTGCTTTAAATTTCATTAGCATGAAAGAATTTGGAACTAAGGAGAATTACAGAAGAACGTACCTGAGTTCATTCAAGCCTTTAAGATTCCGTCAAGTAAGCTTCATTGGAAAATATATATTGGCTGAATCAGCATATTTTCTTGCAAGGAAACAGTTTGTAAATGAATTAACACCAAAATAATTTAGAACTTAATTCCCTTTAACGAAGGAATAAATGAGAGGTACAATTTATTATTTTATCATACATTTAAAAGGTACTCAATGAGAGTATATATGAATATAATTTAAATATCATCTATATTAGTAAAATAATATACTTTTGCTAACTGTATTTTTAATTAACTACAAAATTTGATTATTCTCAGATATATTAGAATTTACAGAGTCATTATATGTCATTTAAATCATTCATACCGAAATTATCAAATAAAGATAATAATGAAAAGGAGTTTAATAAGAGCGTTAGTGAACTATAAGAAGAGCTAAATGGTTTTAATAATAATGAAATATCTAACGACACTTAGTGAATAGCCGATAAACCAGGTGTGCCTGTAAGTTTTTCGTAAATCTCTATCTATAACGAAAAACAAATTTTCCGCATCAATGGTAACAATATCCTTAACTTTCTGTAAATAGCATGTGCATTGCAGAACACATTTACATCTATTGATGTTGGAGTCATTCAATCCCAAATACTTATTTTAAAAAACCAATAAGAAATTATAATGTTTATCAAAGAGTGACGATGTAGATAGATATAGTGTATTTAAGTTCTATTCGCGATCAATAATTATTTTTAGATAAAAGTATCGAACTAGCAAGGTTTATTGCGAAAATTTCCATAAATAACTGTAGTCTTATGTTGTTGGTTATCATGTGTACAAAAAATTCTGTTCGTGATTTTTAATTGGGATATTGACTTTAAAGAGCACAAAATGGAAAGAGGTATTGTAAATATTCATCATAAACAGAACTTCTGTTCTGTTACCAGATATTTTCTTCTCGCGTAAAATTGTCAAAAATTTATGACAAATACAATCGATGACGAATCGATGATCAATTTCTGATACTGAGAAGCCCATATACTTCTCGATAAAGCCTCAATTCAATACATTAGAAGAAGATCGGAAACTCTCTTTATATCCTCGAATTTTGCAACTGATATTTCTGATACTCGTTTTACCGATTTTACTGGTCTTTGAAGTAGAGATTCTAATAAATTTTGAAACTTCTTAATTCCATTCAAATCTTGTGTTGACGATTTCGCATCACCAAAGCAAATTATAACGGTAATGCATATTTCAGATCGGTAAACTGTTACTTGTTAGTGATTATAGATTTCGAGAAGTTCTATCGGTTGCAAGAAAGGAAAAATATATACTTTGAAGCATATTTTCGTCAAAAGAAACACAATTATTATTCTGTACGAATTCTTTCAAAGCAATAAATTGATTCGAATTTCATATCCCCGCGGTTTTAATCTTCCATTTGAAGAGGAAATGTTGTATTTCACGGCTAATCGTACATCATCATATGCTACCAATTAGGAAATCGAATGAACCTGTAACCTCTGTTATCCTTTCTTGCGGCATGACGTTTTCTCAGAGGCATTAAGAACGACCGTTCCGTTTTATCTTCACTTTTATGGTGTCGTTAACAAGGGATATTCACGGAAGTCCTGTTAAAAAGGCTCTCAAAGTCATATCCCAGACTTTTATATGCTTATGTAAATCATGCATAATTACACTTCCTTTTATTACACATAAAGCAATATAAAATGGCTCTTATTTAATTATAAATCCTACACTATCAACCCTTTTGCATATTTTAAGAGGGTCTACGAATAATGCTTTGAATTGTGAATGGAGAACAATTAATTATAATCCCGCTCACATGTTTTCCGTTAATATTTGCATCTCTTAACCAATATATAATTAAATTTCATGTATACAAATGTTTCAACATATTCCTAATTGAGACATCGTTAGTATAGTAACTTAGTATAGCAATGATCGATGCAATACATTTCATGATATACATTATTTGAATAGTCTGAATCTTTGTAAATAAATCTTATAATAGAAAATATTAATTAAAGTTTTCACGTAGTTAATTTTTAAACATAAAAGCGATTTCAATTTTAAAACAAACTTAATATGTTCTTGGTATTAAGCATCATATTTGCCCTGATTACATTTTCTATTCAGTTTAAATGTTCATCGTTTTCTTATAGCAAGATTTTTCTGAAAAAGGCTGCAACTTAACTTGTTAAGCTTTTAATCAAAAAATATTCTGAGAGAAAGTGTATTAAAATAATATTCATTTCTAAAATAATTTCTCAAGTGTGAGCTTATTTCTGTTTGATTAAAATAAGAGTGACTCACAATCCTTCCCTTAAAATGCTTTAAGTACCGCGAAAGTTTTAAAAAGTAAAGGGTTTCAGCTTTTATATGGCTTGTATTTAAATTAGTATCGCTGATTATTGTAAATAAATATCACAAAAGCTTAATTTCTCTATTATTGAGCATTGGGCGGATCTATAATTTCTGCACTTTTTCGGTTAACTGTTTAAAAATCATTTTCGATTCTGAATAGAATAGACTCAGAGATATTTAATTTTCATCGAACATACCTGTAATTAGCATTTAGTAGGAGGTCTTCTTTAGATCTCTTACGAGAAAGAATGGATTTCATTTTCCAGTGGAGGAAACAAAACAATTAGACGCTCTTTCTAAGACAGACAACAATGTTCGCAAGGAGAGGAAAATAAACAAGTGGAAATCGTGTCTCACAAACATTTAGAGGAAACATGGAACGAATGAAGGATCATCGCTGAATCGTTTGGAAGAGTGAATAGACAATGAAAGAAAAGAACAAAGTACGCAATATTTAAATTAAATATACAGATTGAGAGATCAGTGATTTTATCTCACAGAATATCTAATAATATATTTTTAAGTTAACTTATCCTACGCCTACCACAATTTTTACTCTTCTTTTCGAATACTTAACTTATTTAAATATATGTATGTAAATTCACTAAGTCCCTTTATTTAATTTCTTCAAATATTTAAAAATAATCATATACCTTTTATAATTTTGAATATTACCCGTTAAAGTTACGTTTTCCATATTTGATCGCATATACTTTTTGTGTCTTTGAAATATACGGTAAACATTGGTTTCATCTGCTTAACGCACTTATAGGTATTTATAGTACATTACAATTCATTTATAAGGGAAGATGCCAGTCTAACTGTAGCTCGGATTTATATTAACATCAATGCATTAAAAGTCACACTTCTCATCAAGAACACTTATTAAATTTGAACAAAGTAAAAGATATTTGAATATTTACTTAAATTGTTGTCAATTAATGTAAAATATTTAATGAATTAATTAACTACTTTAAATTAATTTACATTAACCTTTGAGAGGTGAACAGTCCACGAGCGCCCTCTTTCGATGTGTCAATGATAACACATATTTTGATAAACAGTGAACGCAAAAAAGCCCCAAAAAAAGGGAATGACAAATGGAAAAAGCGGATGTGGGGATTTCATTAGGAAAGAGAAGAAGAAATGGATGCGGAAGAGGAGTAGAGATGTAACGGGAATCAAAAAGGAAAGAAGGAGAGTAACTTGAGCACGGCCGTTCGTCTGTGGGCGATGAACTCCCGCTGTGCGAAACAGTGCAGGGAGTCACTCAGGGAAGTCGACGTGACGGCCAAGAGGACATGTCATCGAGAGCAATAAGCGTGTGGTATTTCAAATGTGCGATGAAAATATTCCTATCGAGGCTGGAAATTGATATAATTGTCTTATTTACGCCTTTCAATAAGTAAGGACAAAAAAGTGAGGAATAGAGATAATGAAATGAATGAACTTTCTCTCTATTAATTTTCATTTATTTCTCTAAGTCGTCAAATCTGTTTTTTATACAATACTATCTTATACGTTTTTATTTTTTGGTCTCTCCCGAGAATTTTGGAATATTTTACTTTCTCATGGATACAAAGATGTATATTTGGCTAGATTTTGTAAATATTTCTGGAAAATAAAGTAGGATTTTAGCTAATTTTTTATATTTTTAATTTATGGGTAATAATGATTATTAAGCAATTTTTAATGAAACTTTAATACTTGAAAGTGATTAAAACTGCATGAATACCCAAATATACCCTGAAAAATTGACTTCCATAATGGAATGATTGAACATAATGGATTCCATATTTATTAAACTTTACAGATTGCTATTTTTTCATGTATCCAATATAGTGATGTTGAGACAAATTGGTAAGCGTTGAACGGGTCTCTTTAGCAGCCTGAGTTGAAATAGACTCTTTTATTTGAAATACATCATTTTTCAATTCGTCTATTAATTTGACGGTAATAATAAATATCTTACCTAAAACTCATTAAAGAAAACATAATTAGTAAATTTTAATAATTACCGGCAGTTGTATCTTAAAAGGGCGATGACAATTCGTTTGGCAGTCTCCGACCGAAAGAGACTTATCTTATTAGAAATTAGAGATCGACATTTTAAATCCTGCATCCAATTACTTTGCTGTTCATGACAGAGAGACTTTTCCGCCACATTCCTGCGGACGTCCCATAATTAACGCCCCTGGTAAACGCCCTAAAATGTCTTCCGTACCCTTCTCTCATTTCTGCCGACCCAGCTGACCTAACCCTAGGACCCTAAATCGTTCCACGCTCCTGTAGACAGGACCCCTGTCATCTCAAAAAAAACTCCGATTTTTTACTATCTCTTGTTTTCAGTCGCTGCTCGACAAACTACCCAGTCTGCTTTTCCTTCATCCATAACGTCTTCCCATCAATCTCTCTGCTCCTCCAACTATTCCTAATCTAACATTATTCTTCATTTAGGTTCTTGAACCAATTTTTCCTTCGCCTAATTACCGAGTCTACCTATTAACACTTTAAATATTGCGACGTCAAAGTTGAAATTATAGAGGCACTTTTCATGCCATTTTCTTGGACAACTTGGACTTGAAACAGATATCTTGAAAATGAATATTCGTCTTACAGAAAACGAGAGCTCACTAGCTGGATTCTTCACTGAAACAAGAGCTCTTTTTTCGCGCAATCACTCTACATAAATTTACTCTTTTTTCAAATGAAATGAGTAATATTTTAGCCGCTAAGTTTCATAGATTCATTTCATTTTGCATGCATCATTGAGATAATGATTTAACGGTTCAATAAATAGTAATTTCTTTACTTCTAGAATCTCTACTAGATTTCCTTCAGGAGGATTTAAGATAAATAATAGCTCTACCGGAAAGTTCTGTCTGTTTTTAGAATGAAACAAAAGAATAATTTTTTTCATACTTTGAATAAAGTTTATTGAAAATATAATTGCCATCATTAATTATGAATTCTTTCCAACGTGATGGCATTTTGTATATCCCATTTTTTAAAGAATGTCTTGTCTCTAGAGGCCAAGAATTTAAACAGTGTTTGCCTGATTTCTTCTTCTTCCTTGAATTGTTTGCCCTGCAAGAAATTTTGTAAGGACAGAAACCATGGGTATGCGATCGCGTCTCACTTAATACTAACAAGAATGGTCTTCGTTTTATTCATCTCAGACGAAAATGTGTATACATTGTAAGCGATCAGAAGAGAAAGCCAAATATGCGTTTAATGAATACGAGCTTAATTGTTGAAACAATGTAACCGGAACGGACAGAACTTTCCGGTAGATCTAATATTTTTAAAAAGATACTGTTTCAATATAAAATATCAATTTCTAAAATATTTGCAAGAAAAGTATTGTTTCCTGGTACTTTGTAAAGGAGGTTTTTCCCCTTTAATATTTGTTTTCTTCTTTATAATATAATCTTTAATACATGTTTTTCTGAACAAAGATCGACGAAATAGATTTTATTCGTAATCATTTTTAGCTATTATATTTAATTACACATCCTAATATATTATTAGGGTCGTTGGATGAGGCTATTTTAAATCTCACTCTAGGTCAAGTGAAGAAATTTACTTCTATTTTTTTATAATATCACTCATTATCCACTATTAAAATACATATGTATAAGAAATACTAAATATCTTTTCATAGCTTCTGCGTGCTGTGTACAGATTTGATTTATGATAGACGAGATGTCAACTAGTGAAACAGTCTTGCGAAAGATTTCTATATGAAAATAATTCTTTTAATATTTCCAAGTTTTAGTTTAGATTTGAAAGAGTCAGATATTCGAAATTTATAATTCGAATCAGTCCTATAATTACATATACTGTTACCATACAATGATTAATGTGATGATTAACGAATTTAAATTTTAAAGATTGTAGGCGAAGACAATAGTGGAGAGGAATGAGAGTTCACGGGAAATTTTTATAGGAATTCTTCCGCAAGAATTGTTTATCGCCTCAATCCATAAGAATAGATATGCTGCACTCAGAAAACTCATTAAAACTCAGAGACTTAAGAAATATTAACTTAATGTTATTAGCTAACATTATGGAAAAAATTTAATCCCAATCTCTAAAAATATAATATTAAACAATTTTAAAAGAGCGAATGCTGAATCAAGGATAGGGAAAAAGTCTATGAATTAAGAATGAGGTGATAGTAATGATGGAGGAGTAGAGGAAGGAGATAGTGAACGACAAGATGAAGTAGAAAGAAAAATGAAGAGCGGACCACCCATGGACACTCAGCCTTCAGATGAGGGACGTATTCTTGGCATATGTGTTGTGCGAGGGTACGCTTTAAGTGACCGCTGAATGGAAGCTGCGAAGAAAAAATAAGGAAAAAGGAGATAAAAAGATGAAATGAAGCGAGAAGGGTTCGTCACCAACATGCTTGAAACTAAACAGATATTTCTGTGAAATTCCTCGGTATGTTCCCTGTCGTTTGACACTCTGGACAACCTATATACCTTTTATCACCCTTAAGGAGTCTCTCTATTGATAAAATCAGACAAAGGAAAGATTCGTGGCTACAATATGATCAGAAGACATCCAGAAGTTTTTTTATATTCACTTTATTTCAGGACTCTATTTCTCCACAGGTTAGTTATCTTGGTGTCTTATCTTAAGAATATAAGCAACATCGAATCCCCATCCTGAAAATCTTTTGTGTTTATGGACCAACTGATGTACCTGAAAAACGTTATTTTTTAACTTTATCACTATAATAGAAAGATTCAATTATTCAGATTTGCTTTACCCTAAGAAGAGTAAACTAGTTTAGTATAAATGCTAACTTTTCTATGATTTTTATATTCTTTATGAATAGATTCAAGCACCACTTTTCAGTATTTACGCTTTATATTTGATTTAAAGACCTAAAAATTAATATTTTCCCTGCACTTTTCTCTCAGGTAAATGAACTAAAAATACCATTCTATTAAGTCTTCCGACACAAGTTCAGCTCTTAAAATACAATATAGAATATATTTATTACAATATACTTATATACACTTAGGATCTTCAATTTTTTAATAGAATACCTATGAAAATATCTCTCCGCCAGGAAAAGGCTTGTGTTAAATACGAAATCATACCTAAACATCATACGATATCATAACATTCTTTCTTTAATGGATTATAAAATAATAAACTATTCCTCGTGATTCATAAACGAACATCGTAAAATTTATTTCGAAAGAGTATCAGACTGGTTTCTGTAGACTTCTGAAGGAAGAGATTTTTTACGAGGAAAAATTATGAATAATAGTTCAACAACCGATCGCAATTTGGCCATCATGGATGCTTCATATCCCGTTAACTTATCCTGCTTCATTCCTGTTTACTTTGCGGTTACTCGAACGAATTCATAAAGTAATAAAAAAGATATCGGTCTCTCTAATTCGATAATGTATACATTTCACACCAATAAACCCGAAAATTAATGCAACGGCGTGGTGAGTAATGGAAGAGTTAAAAATGCTCTCTTCAATATCTAAACGAAGCTAAGATAAAATGAAGGAGACTTATGGAGCAATATTATTAATCATCGATTTATGCTCAGGATATTTTCGTTTATGTAAAATATCATCAACTTGAAATTTACAGCTTTGTGGAGCATAAAAAATGACAAAAAGGTAAAGAAGAGATAGAGAGATTCCGGAACGTACAGAATATATTTTCTAAGTTCTTAGTATACGTTCCGTGATACTAAAATAGGTCTAAAAGTGATTAAGGATAAAGCAGCATTAGAATGCAATAATATTCTTACGAATTACGATTTCCTTTAGGATCTTTTTTTCCGATAAATAATTTTTAATTCTAAAGGAAAAATATAGGATTAGTTTATCCTTATAAAGAAATTTTTGAGAATCGAATGATTTTCGAGAATTAAATTCAAACAATTCTTCATTTTCTTAGTAAACAATCCTATTCTTTCTTTATTTAGCAAATATATTAATATTGGACAACATGCCAAGCTTTATAGCGGTTATGGAAATAATCCCAACATAACTCACCTTATCATGATAAACTACTCTTTTTCGGGAACCAAAAGTTCCAAATTTATTTTTCTAATATTTTTCCGCTAGATTTGTATATTATAGTTTGAAACAGCAATGATTACGAATTGAAATTATTGAGGTGAAATAGCAATAAGATAAGTTTAGGTGCTAAACAATATACATAGCAAGTCAAAAGGAATATGAAAAGTCTAATATGACCGGGAAAATTGATCTGGATCTCTAAGTAATTGTCTAATTACTTGCTGTAACCGATTAATGCAATGTAATTTAGACATTCCGTTTTGAAATATTTTAAATGTTCACATTTCCAATGTACATGGGTCGATTAGATATTACGAACTAACTTATATTTCAAACATCAATGCAAATTATCTGGAATAGAATCGCAATAATTCTGAATTATCACAATAAATTCTTACAGTATTAATTGATCTAAGCCAATCATTGTCGAAAGTAAAGTATCTAAGATCATTAAGTTCTAGCAATCTCGCCGTTTTTTATCTATTTGTCTGTATTGGTATTTATACAAGTGTATTACCAGGGTTAATTTTAACATCTTCCTAGTTAATGAATAATTTATATCTCTTAATTAGCAAGTAATAATAAAAATCTCATTTCTCTTAAGAGAGAATGAAATGATTTCAAACTTAAAAGAGAAATCCATTCCTCTATCGCTAATGACGCTTTCATCTTCGCAGGTCTCCGAAATATCCAGTTCGGCAACGGGTGCGTCGGGGGAGTGGTTGTGGGTGGAGTAGGCGGGAGAAAGGCGTACAGTTCGCCGCCTCCACCTCCTTCCATCCCCACGGGCCTGCCTTCGCCACCACCCGCCAACACGGCGCACGCATTTTACGAGAACATCAAGTACGCCGTATGAAAGTGGCGACCCCTGGACCACAGGAATAGGGCGGCTGAATTGGTGATGGAGTTCTCCCGACGTCTGTGCACTTTTGTTCCGACGGATTACGACCCATTTCCGCCGTTTTGAACGCCATCGCGTTTTTTCATCGGAAAAATTAAGTGCAAGAGAAGCGCAGACACGAAAGGGCGTACATCTGAAGTTTGATGCGGAGGAAATTCCGAGTCTCAGAAATTAATCATGAACTTAAGCTTCTCGGAGGAGTTCTTGGAGAAGGAAGAATGCGAATATAAATTCGGCGATGATGGGAGGGGGTGAATTTTAAACCCTTTAACTCCCGGACCGTTAAGGAATGCGACGAAAAGGCGATGTACGCAGTAAAAAGGCCCCTCCCGGTCCTCCAGTTGTCTTGGACCACCAGTGTTGAGAAGCAGAGGGCACCAAGCGTGTGCGGCTACGGGATCCCTGCGGCAGTTAAAAAAAAAGCCCCACAGTTACGACGCCTCTCCTCCCCCAATCTCCTCCTCGGCATTAAATATGTCCTCCCCCCGCGGCCGCCCCTGCTGTCGATTACGTCAGAGTGACGTCATTTCCACGGCGCCTATCCATTTTCCTAAGGAGCGGTGTGAATCCCGCTTCTTAATCGGGAGAATCGGCCATCATTCCTTCTTTCGGGAATTCCCGCAAAGGCGCCGACATGTGTCGGGAATCATCCTGGGTGGCGCTATTGTGCGATCGAATGGTGACGAGCGATGGCCGACTGAGGCAAACGCTAAAAATAGCTCCACCCCATCCACGATCTTTCCTTTTATCTCGCTCACCCATCTTTACTCTATTTTCTTTTTTCTCATCCGTCAACCTACTTTTCTATCTTTTAAGCGCTTGTATCCTTTCCTTTGTCATTTTGACATCGGTGTGTCTACATATCGCTAAAGATCGGGTTGGAATGAAAATGTTTTATGGAAATATTAAATATTTAATAATTCAGCTTCATCCTCGTTAATTTTTCGTTCCCTCTTTTTTAATTAATTCCTATGAGTTCCTTATGATAAAAGTGAATTATAGTTGTAGCATTTATTCGCACGAGATTATCTTTATAACTGAGAAGAAGTTGTATCATATATCTCACTTTCCTAGAGCATCGGTCCTCCTCCTTCTATTTCAACTTCAAGAGCTTAAAAGTTTTCCCCTTGCTCACAACATCCTTATGCCTCATCGAAGAGCTCAACGGTCTTTATATTCAACTTTATATTCAAATATAACACCCGAAAGATGCTTGGCACTTGGAGAAGAATCTGCAGATGCCGCGTAAATGAAATATGCTTTAAAATTAAGATTGAAAAGAAATGCTGATTTAGTATTCGTATGCACAAGAGAAAACATCGTGCGCATGTTGCTGTGGAAGTTCATTGAGCCACGTTGGAGGAATGAGGCAAATTCATTGGCGCCAATTGCCCTTTACTTTCTAAGATGAAAATGTAAGTTAGCGGCGAGGAAACAAAAAACTAATTGTTGACGTGTGACGTGTGAAATGAACGAGAAAAGAACGTTATGTGTAACGACTGAAACAAGTGAACACTCACATTTTTAATCCATAAGTTGTCTTCTCATTATTTACTCACCCATATTTGATTGTTATTTTCTAAAATATATTCGGTACAAATTATGTAAAAATTTTCTAAATATATAATTATTGACACAATTATTTCTCAGAATAACTTTTCGTAATTGACTTGGGCATTTAGCTGTGATAATCAATCAGGTAATGCATTTCGTTTCGTTAATCGTTTTCCTTACCTTAGGATATACGATCATATCTTAGTTAGCACTCATTTTAAGCATTACTGTAGGTTTAAGTCAATTTCGATTAAAACCTCACAGTAGGATTAACCATTATTTATGACATATCTCATTAGCACATCATTATATATAAAAAAATTTAATAAAAGAAAGAGGCTAAATAAAGATAATAAATAATCTTGTTTTCAAATAATGGAAATATACATAGTCTTTTAATAGCATTAAATAAACCCATCATTTTCTGTTGCAAAAGGGAATGCTTTTATCAATGTAGGTTCCTTGATTTGTAACACAGTTAAAATAATAATTGAGAAAGATAAAAGCATCGTAAAATAATGAATAATAATAAAAATTAATGAATAATAATTTTTCCCAAAAATTTAAGTTTTTATCGAATTTATCTTAAATATAAATTACAAGTTTAATCATTGATATATCATTATAATATATTCCATATTCAGAAAATTAATTGATATTTGTTAAATAAATATTTTATCTATCAGAGACAAAACGCAAATCTCAAATATTATTTAACTAAAAAGATTATTTATTAACTAATGCAAGATAATAATTTTAGGAATATTTTAACTTATTGAATACATTTCACTAAAACTAAAGAATGTAACTATATGAAAGAATGAGATTAAATTTTTTAATGATTATTCAACTAATCTTGAAAAGATGATTTTAATAGATGAATGCTGTTATAATAAATAGGCTAAGATTAAAGTAGTAATAGTTCTTAATTAGAATAAATAAAATAATGAAGTAATATAATCTGCTAATTCGGTTTTAATTTTGTGATAGTTCTATGTAATGAACACGGAACAAAGAATAATACAGTTATTATTTATGTATTAGTTATTAGTATATTTATATAAACTTCTTATTATTTATGGAAACTGACCACAATAATAGTAAATAACTATTATTCTTTGTTCATTATATAGAGCTATCACAAAATTAAAACCGAATTAGTAGATTATATTACTTCATTATTTTATTTATTTTTACTAAGAGCTGCTCTTTTTATAGTTCTATGACACAAAGAATGTCAGTATGAATGAATCGTCAGCCATAATTCGTCAACATGATCAGCTTGATTGTAAATATAATTCGAACAAGTTTACGGAGATTATTAGTAAAAGAAATAGAGAATTTCAATAAAGGATAAGAATAGTTTTAGTACAAGATATTTAAAATAGAAAATATTGTCTCAGTCAATGAATTATATTCTCCAATATTAGAGATCGAAGAAAAAAGTTAATTGATACCCAAATTGATACTTTCAAACTCCATATTTTACGAGTTCGTATCTATGTTTATAGGATGTTGAACTCTTATTAGGCTCCAGAGAGAACAGAATCTAATTGCAAGTTAATCTCGACACAAGTGAATGACCTAGAAAAAATGGTAAAAAATGATGAGAAGAAAATAAAAGTTAAAGCCACAACCAAGTTTTGGTGAGATCCTTTGCAATAATAAACATTTACTAAGTATGCGTAAACAAAATCGTCATTCGAATCTGCGATTATTATTCTTCTACCATGAAAATAAACATCTGAGGTAAGGAGAAAATCAACATCCCGCATGATTCGTTCAATTGAAATCCTTCAAACCTAAGAATTTCACTTATTTTTATTATTAATAATTATACACACACAAATAATGTAATAAATATGATAATCATATTAGCAAACTGATTTTATCTAGAATTGTATACTAGATATAAAGATTAGTTTTACTTTAATGTCCTACAAAGGGTAAAAATGAAATTAATTTTAATGTATTATATTATTAAAAACCAATCGATGATTAAATTTACGAGTTTTATAATTGTAAAATAATTATATTTACGGAAAAAATTCAATTTTTATAATGGACATTAAAATAAGATCTAAGAAAGAGAAGGAATAGTAATCTGAAGATAAAGCGCAAAACTTTTTTAAATATAATAAAATGATAATACAAAATCCCTCCATCTCATACTTCATCTATTGTTAAGTTTCAGTACAGAACTTTTGATAGTAGGCTTACAAATAAAGGATAATGTTCCGAGAAAAGCACACGCGGCTTTTAATATTTCCAGAAATCAACAGACCGAGAGTCGAACTCAAATCTGCCGGTCGTTTGTTCTAGCCATTGAGCATGTCAACAAGCAGCACTAGCAAGATCGCTGTTAATTCTTGGAAATATCTATAAACAATCTTCTATCTAGCATACACATAATAATTTTAAATTAATCAAGGAAATAAAAATAGTTTTTGTATAGATTATGGAATATTTTATATTTTATGAATACCTAGACACGTAATTATTTCCTACATTGATCTTCTTTCCATAGGATGAACTGTAAAGAGTCTTCATTTTCATCCCTCAATAAGTCCCACTCTATATATAATAAATATCAATTCAGCCACTGTCAAAATTGACTCGTAGCTCATGTTTATCATAACATGGCACCGTTAGTAATGTCAAGTTATTTTTTTAAATCCGACAGATGAGAAAATGGTATCATAGAAATTCTACTTAACAGGACATCGCTTCGTAAATCATATCACTTATGACGAAGTGTGATAATTTTGAGTTATAAACGAGATTGCCCGAGCCTAGCAAAATAATACGCATGCGTGGTTGCAAACGAACCAAGAGACAGATGAAATCACCGAAGAAAGAAATGGGTTGAGGAAGAATAGGAGGATAAAAGGGAAGAGCGGAAAGAAACGAGGGAAAGAGGAAAGGTGATTGTGGTGTGGGTGGAGGGAGGCATGAATGAAGTCTCTGTATAAATAAGCGAGGGGATCCCTGTTTATTTTCGTTCCGTTTTACAGCAGCCATTCTCAGGCTCTATCCCGTGAGATGCCACACACGTCGTGGACCATGGCGGCATGGACACCAACCTATGGCGCTCCCCCTTGCCTCCCAGGGCCATCAAGGCGCCTTCTCAATATAATCCATTACGAGAAGGTGAAACATGCGACAAATCAGCTAAAAGATAATCCTCTGATGCATCGGTATGTACTGTGCGATGATGCATACGAAAGGATTCTGCTGATGGTAACATTAGAGGAACTCTTGTTTACTTGTTGTCGATCGTGGACAGGGTTTAAAAGAATCCGCTCCGCAAAACAAAATATTGCGGGATTATGAATACTGAATGACGTAACTGATAATGATAACGCATTGTTATTTTCATCTGATTAAAAATTGCATTTTTAATCAGATGAAAATATATTTGTTGCCGTCATTTTCAAAAAATGTGCTTTCGTTGATGACTACCGGAGTTCCATTCATTGCATCATCATCACATTTTAATTTATCGTAACTGTACAATAGAATTACATCTTTTGTTGAAGTTTATTTTACATTGATTGGCTTAACACATAGACTATCGCAAACGGAAATATTCAAAACGAGCATGGCAATGAAAAATGTAACCTATGCGTTTTGAAAAAAAATAAATCATCTTCGCGCGTCCAAATAAAATTTAATTCGAGTAATACGATTGTTTTTACTCGTAAAAATTTAAGAGCTGTGGTGAATATTTGTGCAAATTACATAGTAAGTAGAAGTTTCGCAATTATTTTTTAATTTCAATATTAAGGAATTCCATGAATCTAAGGTTCTTTCGATTTAATTTATGCAAAATTTTATTTATACTGGATAGTTTTCAAGCCACATTCGTTGAATATGTTTCTTAATTGATGAGAAAATTTTAAGGGATATGAACAATATTTCCACAAAAAAGTATTCCTTTTGCCATATAATGCAAATGGATTTGATCATCCATCAATGAAAGGGTTACAAATCAACAATAAGGAACGGAATCAAAAATTAAAGTTACTGTATTGTACCGTTAATTAAGGATCTTAATTTTTTAATAAAAAATTCTCAAAATATGAATAACATAAATATAATTTATATATATATATGCGAATATTAAAATATCTTAGTTTTTACATCTTTCAATCTAATGAATAACAACAGCGACCTTTCAAGACCTACCGTTTTTCCATCAGTGGATATTATGGACGAGCAACAGATATAACACTGATTGGAAAACAGTTACAAAGTATAGTAGAAGCTCTATAAGGTCTGAAAGTTACCAAACCCAATTCACTAGATGGTAATACTAAGACAATTTACCACTGATTTATTTTACCGAATACATATTCTACGTAAATATTAGAGGCGATTAGTAGAAACGAACTCTCATGATGGATAAAGCTTTTGATGAATATGGGCTGCAAAATTTTGTAGAATTTAACATATTATTCTATCGCAGTTTTATGTTGCGCATGAAAACCGCAAGACTGAAATTAGAATATTAAAGATGCATTTCTATTATCAATATTAGGGCAGAGTCGAGGGGATACGTGCCATTGGGCCCGTTAAGAACTATCTAAAATGTTTATCTCGTACTCATGTTCAACCGGAAATTCTATCTATAACATGCAAAAAATTCTAAGAGGTATTGTCTTATGAAGAAATTGAAAATATATAAATTAAATCAGATATAAATTTCTGTAACTGACTGAGCTTGAAGTACGAAGAAAAGAGATACCTTTTGATATAATCCTGAAAATTACATGAGTCATTGAATTTTTCACATTTGGAGGGTATTGTGATTCAGAGAAGCAGAATAATAGCCCAAATAATGTGGGAATCATGGAATTGCTGAGAAAAGAAAAACGTAATCGGAAGTTAAAGCCGACCTCAACGAAACGAAAAAAAAAAAGGATCTGCAGAAGCAGCGGACTGCTCCAGTAGAATTCGTATAGCTCCTTTGAAAAAGTGAGAAATAACTCAGTGGCATCGAAAAGGTCTCTGATCATCGGGAATACTAATTTTAGTTACACTCAGTGAAGTGTCGTTCGGAAGGGACACTTGAACTGTTGGAGAAGTGGAAGACTATGCTAAGTGAAGGGATTCGCTTCCCTGAGTGTTTCGAAGTGGAAATATATCTCTGAAGAGGAGGAGTGGGTGCCAGATAAAGGAGATGGGTGATAAAAAATGAGATAAATGGAATTGGAGTGATTAGAGGAAAAAATAAAAGGCAGAGAAGGAATCCTAATGTAAATCGGAAGAAGCGATGAGTGAAGTAAGTGCTGCTGGCGAGGTTAAGTTTAGGACCACAATTGGGAGAAGAAAATAGCCTCAGAGGTGTTGATAGTAGTTGTTCCTTCATCCGTTTAAACTAATTTCCCAAGTCATTTGAAATACAAGGAACTTCTAGAGACGATTAAGATGGGCATTCATATCTCTTCTCAAGAGAGAGAGACACTAATGGATGATCAGGACTAATCGAGTGATTTAGAATAGAGTATAAAACACATAATTTTCAATTGTATCAATTAAATAATGTTAACTTGAATATTTATAATTATTACTTTTTGCTTTACAGACGTAATGAATAATCAATCTCGAACGATAATAAGCGATAATTTATTATCTAAAGAAACACTTCCCAATTAATTAATTAAGTATTTAAAAAATAAAAGAAAAAGAATTCAAAAATATTAAATCCATACATACTTACGGATGACTGATATTTAAAGGTGCGCAGAATTGGTTTCCAGATTTTCTCTCTCTCCTTTATTTATGATTTTCCATTAATTATTGATTCCACTAATGAACCCAGGGATAACAAATTTTTACGATAAATCATATAGTTCTTCAATTCTGAAATAGTTTTTCAGCGGAATTCTTTAGACGTTAAAATCATTTTCGATTTACTCTCACGATTTGGGCTTCTAAACTTTCAGTAATTCCCTTCTTAGTACTATAATTTAGATATTATATTTCCAAGATAAAGGCTCTGGATGATGGCATAAGGAGAGAACTGTTCTATTCGTAAATCGGAGAGAAAATGACACGTCTATGTAATCTTTTACATTCATATTTTTTAAGCTAAGTAAGATTTTAATCTTGTAGCTATTTTAATGGTAATATCTTCAGATACACAGAGGAATACGGCGAATATATCATCATAAATAGCGAATTTTTTACTGCTATTTATTCTTTTTTATGCCCGTCTACGATTTGTTGCATAAAAAGTATATTGATCGATAAACGGAACGAAGTAAGAATGAGCCGATTACTAATATAATATATTTCACAATAAATTAATGAAGAAAATTGAAACACACTAAAGAACTCAGAAATTAATTTGAACATATGAAATGAATTACATTAGAGATATAAAGTAGAATAAATCAAATTTAAAGTTAATAAAATTTTAAGTTACCGAGCGAAATCAAAATGAAGGTTATAGAAACTTTCCGAGTAGATTCTTTAGTTACGAGTGCCCGAATTCATTAGAATCCTTATGTCATTGTGTTAACTTTCGGAAATTTAACCAAGGAATTCATTCGTAAAATTTCCCTATTCTTCCATTCTCTCATTCAAGTGTTCTCTAGGACACAGACGAGGATAACTAGGGCTTTTCAGCGACGCTCCTTAGTAAACTCACTCTTGTGAAAAGATTTAATTTAATTATAAATAATTACAATTATATTTCAGTAGTTTATATTTTTATATAATTTTCAACATGGGTAATGGAACTACTTTCGCAGCAACTCATCGCTTATAGTGGAAAGAGATGTGAGACATAAACAAGGATTTCACTAAAAGTTAAAGCAAGACTGTTTTTATGAATGGTTACAGTTGATTTTCGTATTAAATATATTAAACAAGTTTTCAAACAAGCGAACTTTAAAGGATAGAAAAGCGCTTTCCCTCACCAAAGAGAGTTTTCAAAAATCAACGCTTTCTGCGGTCATTAGGCGTATTCGCGTTAAAATGACTTCTTAGACATTGTTTACAAATCTTTTGCGGGTGTGGAGTCCATATAAACGGATTTTAGGCATTTCTCTGCGCTTACGACATTTAGGTCAAAACCCATCATGAGGACGAATCTAGTCAAATGGTTTCCAAAACCTCCGAACTCAGCATTCCCTCGAGAAATGCCATCGGTGGCACAACATTTCGAAAGCTTCGCTCTTCACCTCTTGAAGAAAGTCGTCTCTTCGTTAGTCGACTCCCACTGACACCCACTTCTGCATCTCCCAAAAACTCTCGGCGGCAGCAACACTTTCAACAACCCTCTACATCCCCCACCCGAAATCACGTCCCCCATCCCTGCCGCGGATGCATGGCGCTCACCGCCTGGGTGTGGGGGCAGAGTTACGAGAGGCGTGGGTTGGGAGTTAATGGGAAGAGCGAGGAAACGAAAAAATGCGTCGACTGGCGAGTATAATGGCTTAAAGGGGGGAGAGGAAATGTTAGGGAGACGAAAGATAAGGAAATGGTGCGAGATGAATTTACGGTTAATCATCAATTCCTCGCCAAGAACCTTTTTTTTTGAAAGCAATCACGGGATATTACCAATTTGACGTACACGTGAAAGTGGATGATACTTTCTGATGAGAGACCAGCGACTCCTAAGATAATAATTTGAAAGGAAACCGGAATGAGGAACTCGGTGGATCTACACTGCATTTTGGCCGAAAAAAGCATTTCTCATTTTTCGATTTTTAAATGTGAGTTTCGTCTGATATGAAGCATGTAAGCAATTAACGCGTTTTCAAGAGGTTGGATTAAAATTTAATTCAATAGTATTTTCTCGGGAATGATGAAAGTTGAATCCAGTAGAAAGATCTTAAATCTAAATATCAATCAATTTATAATTGATTCTTCATGATGAATTTTATCCTTCGATATGAACTTCCTTTGTTCATTGTAAACTCAAATTTGTATTTCTCGCCTAATTGAGACTTTATACTAAACTCTGCATGATGCAGCTTAGTGATTCCTTAAATAAGGATATCATGCCAAGATGAATATTATAATCTATAACAATAAGAGAATCGGTGTGCAGATGTTGGACAACAAAATGCAAGATAATAAAGAGCGTAAGATAAAGGGTTATTTACAGGATATGAGCTGAAATTAGGAATAAAAATTGAATAAAAAGTGATTATAATGTCTGAATGAATAGGATGTTAAGCACACAGATAAATACTTCCATTAATTGCAAAGAAAGAGACTGAAGAAGAGTATTCGCGAGACGAAGAACAAAAAGCGGAAGATAAAAGAAAAAATGGAGGAAATGGTATGAGTTAGGAGATCCGGTAGAAGAAGGGGATGGTGTGCGATAAGAGATTCCCAAGGAACCGGCTGTCGGGTCGACGATGGAATTAAATAGGCGAAGATTTTTTAATAAAAAGTGCAGATAGGAGACTTTTTGTTGCAGGCAAGCGAGATTAGATTCTCTTGAGTCTATCTATGAGTAAGAAGAGCGAGAAGTTTTGGAGGGATCAATTCTTGAAATATTTATCTCTCTGCAACCGAAAGGAAAGTAAAACATAGGATTTAATTAACGACTAATGTTCACAAAATCACGAGGATAATATTGGAATAGGAGTGATGAACATCAAAAAGTTCGAAATCTGAGACGTACGTGCATATATTTTTAATGGCACTAATTGCCTGCAATATTCACAAATACTTTAAAAAAATAATTTGCTCTTTTTAATTTCATAACAAAGGGTGTACATTTTTATCACTCAATAGATATTTTAAAAAATAACCATTCTATAATATTATTAAAAAATAGGATAAATTCAGAGATGAACCGATGCTCAAAACCTTCTTTTATCTGCAGTAATTTCATCGCAGTTGCCGTAACTCACAAGGCCTATTATTATATTTAATTCTCAAACTGATTCGAAGACATTCGATCCAATATCTCCCCAAACTTTCGAAGGCGTCATAAATCGTTCAAAAATCCTTTTCCGATTCGTAAGAGCATCTGTCCCTAAAATCCCAATCTACTTCCTGTCGTCAATGGCCACAATAGAACTCTTTCTGTACGAATCCCAAAATATTCCTCGCCTTCGGAGAGGCGTTCCCCGTTCGATCCCCCGACTTATTCTTCTCCTTTTCTAAACCACGTATTTTGGGATCGCCGCTTGATTTCCCTCGTGGCTTTAGTAGAATTGGGATTGAGAGGCGCCAAAGAAGGTGGGCGGTCACTTGGCGCCTCTTTAATCGAATGGCATTTGTTTGGATCAGAGCGAGGCGCTGGCGGCTATATCCCATTAGGCGGCGCCTCTTTGAGAAGAAGCGATGCAGAAAAAGGGGAGATAAAGAAAGAAGACAATAGAAGGGAGGACTGAGTAGCACTGAGACGGAGGATAGGTAAATACGTAGATAATGGTATTTATTGAGCATAGAAACCCTGCTTTCCGCTGAGAGTGGAAATCGTAGAATAAGAGGAATAAAAGAAAAAATAGATTACATTATAAAAAGTCTAATACAAAGTCAAATATGTCAATAGGAAGGGATGGCTTTGTAAATGAATCCATCGGTAAAATTGAAAAATTCTATATCTTTGCCCACTCTTTGAAATTAACTACGAGGAGGGAGATATTGATACTTGAAATTAATTCATCGAACATCGCACTTGAGCATTGAGCTAGATCTACGACTATAATAAACATAAGTGTAATTATAAATCATAATAAATGAGGAACGAGTAGCACAGATATTTTTTGATCTTATTTATAATCAGCGATACATAAATATTAATCCTAAATTAAATAATGTATTTGAACCCAAGAGTCTAAATTAAAGAGTTTTACAACGATAAGTTTTCCATCAAATAAACGGGCAGTAATTAAAATTTCACCCACTCCATGACGCATATCATAGTAGACGAATCCTTAGCTCCAAACAACAGTTAATTTTCCTCAGATATTCGAAGGGTTATCAATAAATGCTGTGCATTTTGATTATTAAAGATTTTCAACTTGCGAAGAACACTAAGAGACTAAGAACACTAAGCAGAACTAGGCTTATTAAGTTATTCCTCGAAGTTGTCATCATCTAGCTCTTCTGGCATTGCACTCAATATGACAAAATTTCCTCGAAGGTGTGAACGTTCCTCGAAATACTAATAAACCTCCTGGACCAGAAGATATACCAGCTCGGGTATTCAAACATGCAGCAGTTAGCTCCCTATCTTAAATTAATATTCGACAAATCTTTAAGCAAAGGCAGGGTCCCAAAAGATTGGAAAATAGCAAATATAACTCCTATATTTAAAAGCGGGTTAAAGGACGATCCTGCGATTTACACGCCCATTTCATTGACATCAGTAAGCGGTAAATTATTGGAGCATATTATTACTAGCTCCTTAATGGACTATCTAGAAGCGTCTAATTTCTTTGTTAGAAATCAATATGGTTTTAGAAAAACGCGATCTCGCGAGACGCAGCTCGCATTAACTAGTACACGATATTCTGAAATCGGCGAAAAACAAAAGACAAGTCGACGCTATATTCCTAGACTTCCGTAAAGCCTTCGATAAGGTACCTCACCATAAATTATTGCGAAATGAAAAATCGAAGGAATCTATGCTGAAGTATTAGAGTGGATAAAACACTTCCTAAACGATAGAAAACAACGAGTAGTGCTTAATGGCATTTGCTCAAACGTAGTAGAGGTAACCTCAGGCGTTCCACAGGGTAGCGTAATCGGGTCACTCCTATTTTTAATAAATATCAACGACCTCAGCAGAAAAATTTATAGTAGGGTTAGGATATTTGCGGAAGAAACAGTTATCTACAGGGAAATAGCTAGCAGTGAGGATAGATTAGTACTTAGTAATGATTTAGATAAAATAATGACGTGGTGCGAAAATTGGGAATTAGAGTTAAATATTAACAAGTGTTCCGTTGTAAACTTTTTTGACCGGAAAACTATGAATAATGATTTTATATACAGTGGAGAAAAAATTTCAATAGTAGAATCTGTTAAGTATCTTGGATTAACCCTGACGAAAAAGCTGCCATGGAATACCTACATCCGTAATACATGTGGAAAAGCTTTAAAGAAGCTTGGTTTCCTTATGAGGATAGTCGGTAAGAGCGTAGAAAGAGTTCGCGAGCTATGTTACTTTGCGCTAGTCAGACCACACCTTGAATATGCGAAACAATACGCGAAAATAACCGCCTAGGGAAGAAAAATCACAGTGCATGCACCCCCTGCCGCACACCGAAAGGTGGTTCGCAGGGTATTTACATAGACAATACTCCTTCGTTATAAATTGAAAACGATTAATATCGAATACTCAAATGGAAAATTTAACATAATTGTGAATATAAACTTCATTGATGTTTAAAATCAATTAAAACGTTTGGAGTAAGTAGATATGGATAAAATATCTACATTGAGAATTTTTGATAGGTCCCTCTCTGTACCCAAATCATCGACTCAAGTTCTCACTGAAATTTTTTGAGTGTCAATAATAATATGCTATTGATCACTTACGACTGTAAAAGGGTACTAATAATCTACTTTAGGAAGAAATAAAGGTAAAGCTCTAGGGATACATGGTATTCACATATATTTAATTTTTCTCTAGTTCTCAATATGTCGACCGGCAAATGAATTTAAACTACAAATTTAATAAAAATCTTCACAATAACGACATATATCGACTCATATTTCAAATATAACGAAATCGTTTTCTCGTAAACGTCGCAGTAATTGTGGTAATAGTAGTAATGGTATAACTATTACAGTTACAATCCTAACCCGTGACGAGATAAATGAACTAATATTTCAAAAATTTTGAAAACGTTTAAACTCATCTATTTTGTTCTAAAATTAATAATATTCCTTCTATTCAATTGAAAGTAAGGGCAACTTTAAGACTAAGATTAAGACAAAGACTGCAAATAATTGCAGTCATTAATCGAGTTTGTCATTTTAGAAAATTTGCATTTGTAGGCATATAAAATATCTATGCCATTAATGAAATACTATTACACATTAACAATAATAAAACAGAGAGGTATGGAAAACAGTATGCTGGGAATAACAAGGGTAGACAGAAAATGCAACATATGGGAGAGAACAATGACAGAAGTTACAGACATCTACAGGAAAAAAAGATCACAGAAATGGAGAGGATAGGTCATGTAGTGAGAAGAAGGGACAACGATTAGACATCAATATCTCTGAATTGAATACCAAAAGCGTGAAGAAACCAAGGAGAGGATGGGAGGATATGTAGCACAGAGATATAAGCAATCAACACTACATCATCACAATACATAAAACCACACATCTCCTGCTCTGCAGATTTCTTCTGCAAAATATTCAAACTATTGCTGTCAAGATATGTCAGCTATCAGCAATAAATTCAGCTGAAAGATAACCAAATTTTTCAAAACAAAAGTTTTATTTTTAGTAAAAATATAACAAATAATATAAGTAAAATATTTGTTTAAAATAACAATGAATGTAGGAATTTCAATCACATAATCTGAATGCAACTAATTAATATTACATTCCCAAATTTGTGAAAAATTCAAGTTGCAAAAATAAATACTGCCCTAATAATACCCAAACACAACCAGAAAAATGATTAGCTGGAAAATGGCATCACAAGGAAATAATATTTCATTGCAGTAGCTTCTAAAATGTTAAGATGTATGGTACAGTTTTCTCAAGTTTACACATTATCTTTCACGAATAATATAGTCTGCTATATTGTAAATCACAGAAAACAAATATAATATAATTTTCTGAATCACTTACTTGCAAGGTTTTGTAAATAATGTTGCAGATTAAGTTAATATTTTTCAAATAAATATGAAAGGATTACTGACAACTGGCTACAGGCACACTACTAATTGAGACATTCACACACTAAGATCTTTAAATTTACATGATAATATATTAACTTATAGGTTCATGTTGCTACAGATATATCACTATGACCTTGGGATGTCATGTATCTTAAATTTTAATCACTGATACAAAAATTCAGATAATTTCTCATGCACTAATTTCATACATAGAGTCAATATTTTGCACTTTATTATTAAAATTACAATTTTATTCCAAAATATCTGTAATATAAACTGTAGCAATTCTCTTTTGTTAATGCTGGAGTAATACAGAAAATAGCTTCTACATCTTGAGTGGAATAGAAACAGGGCCAAAAGTTGTCTAAAAGCTTCCAACACCACCCTGTAAGTATATTTTCCTCAACAAATTAAAATTGCCTTTTCAGAAACAGTTACAACATAATAAACTTTAAAAAGGTGAATCAAATTATGAAAAAACTATTCAACTCTTTTGGACAACCATGTTTGAATAATATGCTCAGATCTTTTCCCTGCTAGAGAACTATCATTATCCCAAAAACAACTTTGTACTTTCAGTCCAATTCATAAATAGATATAATCACTAACTTTTCATAAAGAAAATTTTTACTTTCCTACACAGTCAATAAAACATATTTCAAACACCTTTCCCTCTCTCTTTCTCAGGAATCACATGAGAGAAATCATGTGATAATCATATCATCAGATAATCTCATATGTATATATTATATATATATAATATAAACACCCATCTTTCACAAATATTTTCACACATAATATTGTTGTTATTAATATCAGGCAACTATGCAAAGATAAAATTCTTATACGACTTAAACAAGGCAACCACTTTTAACTCATGCAATAAGAATGTACCTTCAACATAGACACAAAGTTTGTCATCACAATACACACAAAAATACCAGCTCAGTTTGCTTCTAATAGGGTACTCATTGAAATTGTTTAAACATCATCAAAGAGACCACGGGCCCCACGCAATCCTCGAAGTCCTGCAGTTGGAAGAGCTCTAGACTCATCTTCCACACTGCCATCCATCTGATATAAACCCCAACCACCCCCACCCGTTTCTCTAATATTTTCTTCTAACTCATTACCTCTTCTTCCTCTAACATTGTTACTTCCACTACCAGATCTTAATGCAATGTTGCCAAAAGTTCCACCACTTACATAGTCAACTGGTTCCACATCTTGTAACAGTACAGCACGAGCTGATTCTGTAGAATCATCTCTATGAAGAGGTCGAACTAGGAGAAGATAATGGTAAGTTATTATAAAATATAATAAAATCTCTTATTCTCAGGATGAAAATTAAAAGATTAATAGCAGAACACAGATGCAGCCCAGGTAGTTAAGATATTCATTTGATTTTACTGAAATTAAATGGTTATCAGTGAGAAAGATCCATATAAAATTCTAACCAAGTTCTCAATACTTGGAGGGTATACAAGTAGAAAAATAATTATCTTTCCTGATTTACTATCTGAATAACAAAAACATTCTATGCAGAATGTGGTCTGAAATCTAGTCATAATAATCATTACAGAGTAGATATTCACTCTCAATATCTCTCCAAATGAACAAATTATTAAAACAACCTCTCCCTAGTCATTTAAACCATCTCAGTGACTTTTCACAATAGAATTTCAAAATAATATAAAAAATGGTTACCTCTTTCTTCAGCTTTCTGCCTCATCATTTGATAGCGAGAGCCAACCATACTATTAGATCCAGAACCTCCAACTCTCTCATTCATCTCTCTACGGCGACTCATATAATCCTCAGCTCTTTGTTTCCTCCTCTTTTCTATCAGATGAAATTTGAATAAGAGAATAATTAATAACATATATTAAAAATTGAAAAAATAAAACAATTATTTCCTATGACACATTTTTCAAGAAAATATATTTCACGTTTTGAATTTATTCAACTATTTCTATTGTAGGACAATTTTTTAGCTTGAAACTGGTGTTGAGCTACAGCTGCCAACCTTAGTGTCATGAGCAAAATACTGATGTTTATGACTATTTTTATAGCAGTATATCAGAGGTTACTTATCAAATAATGATAAATTTAAAATGTGTTCTTATGGAGAAAAACAAAAAATTTTGAAATGAACTCTATCAAACATTTTTCTTATGGAATATAGAGAGCTTCACTTAAAATTTTAAAAATCAATTATAAGAAAACATCTTTTAAATGTAGGGCTCTTGGAATAATATGATTATTATATATGTTTACTTGTTTAAAGATCATTAATATATAATAAATAATTTATGATAACCTTACATGGAAGATTTAATATGGAACATAAAAAAACTCTATGAAAGTAAAAGAAAAATCATCATTATATATCATAAATCTATACCTCTTCGAACAAGCTCACGACCTTCATCCACCAATTCTGCAGTAAGATCATCATCTCCATCACCACTTGAGGTTCCTTCCATAAACTGTTGGAAACCAAGAAGAGAGAGAATGCGAGATCCGAGTGAAAAATAAGTTGCCAAGCAAAGAGCAACAATACCCATAGGGAAGTACACGTTGAAGCCATCAGATACAATGGAAATGACATCCATGTGACCCATAACCTGCATGAAAACAATTACGTAATTATCACATTCAAAGTACAAAAAATATTTAGATATATTTTGTAGAAAGATAAAATGCAAATATATAAAAACACACATAGATGTACAATAATGAATACCTGTGTATACTGAGTTTCACTTATACGTCTCTTGATGATGTGGCTATCCATATGGATTAGGCCAAGAAAATTCAGGCACATTGGAGGAGTTAATCTGCATAGCATCCTGTAATGAAGTCATTTTCAAGCATCTAACTCACAAAAGATAGCTTTTTCCTTGGTAATTAACTAATAACAAATTGAGAACAGAATATAATTCCCAACAAATTAATACACAAAATATGAATTATCTTTCTTGTATTTTCTTGATATTCACTATAGTAATCTAATGATTTTTATAAATTGTTACAGACAAGTTTTACAGGTAGTATTACTCTGCACAAATACAAAATTTTCAAGTAATATTAAGTATTATTGTTCATAGGATAAAAAGCTTAAAAGACTGAAATAAGATAGGGTGAGTTAAAAAATTAATTTTCCTACCAAAGTACTAAATGAAATTTCATTTAAATATAGAAGTAAAGTAATACTTTGTATGCCCTCCTATCTGAGATTTATCGTAAAATTTTAGAATAGTTTACTTGTTAGGCATAGAATATGAAAGACTTTATCAATTGTTTGTAGTAACTTACATCCCAGAAAATATAAGGCTGTGCTCATCTGTTTGATGGTGAGGTGCCAGATAGTAGAAGTTCAAGACCCTTATTTTGAAAAGTGTTGAGTAAGCACAGAAACACAAATATGCAATTGTGAAAGTAGAGATGACCTACAAATAAGAAAAACATGATGGTTGATATTGATGATAAAAGAAAATGTCTATTACATTTTAAGTTAATAGCAATTTAACAGGAAACTTAAATAGGAAGTTAAAAACATTAAACTAATATAAATATAAAGCATAGAGGAAACTTTTTGTTATAAAATTAGGGCTAAAAAAATAAAAAAGGTGCTGGTAACAACTCCTCCACTGGGTTTACAAATTCACTCATTCAAAGACATTGCAATCTATACAAGAAATTTGTTGAGTATGAAACTATTTTAGGTATATGAAAATGAAGAAGAATATGAAAATAAAGAGAATATGAAAATAAAAATTTTGATATGAAACTGAAATTTATAATAAATCTACACAACAACAAATGTACTTTCCAAGATCAATTATTGTAAAAACTATAAATTAACAGAACTGGTCTTACTAACCAATAATCTTAAATAAAATTATATACAATTAGAACAATAATGAGATGAATATATGGGTAATGATCAATATCTCCTACTAACCTCTATTGAAAGGTAATCATATTTTTCCCTGGCTACATTGACAAAAATTGCAAAAAGAGAAAGTACAGGCTCCTTGTTAAAGAAAGACACCTCAGACCAAACTACAGTGGCTGATAGGAGGGCAGCTAAAACAGCCAAGATTTTCAGGAACTTAGCTTTTAAGACACACTCCCAGTACCACTCTGATGGAATAAAAATCATACGATTATGAATATTTTATGTATTATGTATGTATATATATATATATAATTTATGAAGACTTTATACCATGACTGAAGGACTATCTAATATAAAATTTTAATGATTAGAGTATTTCATGGTGAAATCTGATCTCATGTAAATTCACATTTTCAACTTACAAAGCAAACATACCTAACTTTGGTGAATAAATCATTCTCACAAATCGAGAGTAATTAGGATCAAAAGTATGCACAAATTTTTGTCCAGCATTGATTGATGAACCTGCTGCTATGTTTTGGGCAACATCCTCCAATTTAACAACACGCTCCACTTGCATAGCCCATTGTGCTTCAGTTCGATGCTGTGTCTGAAGAGCTTTTATAACCTGAAAGTAAAGAACAAGTTGTTAAAGTAAAAGCTATGTGTTTAGGCATTACTTTGTGGAAGGATGTGTGGATGATGGATGATGCTTGCAACATAGCAAAACCAGTCTTAAAAATAAAATTGTGTAAAAGAAAACAAAGTACTTCATTTCTGAACTAGTCTAAGTCGTTAAAGTATTATTTAAGCTTTGAAAGAAAGTACAAATCATATAATTACCAAAAAAATAACACGAGATTTAACTCATTACTTTAATTCAAACATAATTCAAATGAAATTATCAAATTTCAATTCCAATATAATATACAAATTGGTTTCTATCTAGTAAAGGATTTTTTTTATAACATTAACAAACCCAACTAAAAAAACTAACATGCAAAAATAATTGAATTAATATACACACAAATAACATTTTATTTGTATATGTGGTATAGAAAGGAATGATGTGGAAAAGTTATACAGCTGTGATTACTAATTGAATTAGAAATTGTTTGGGCTAAAGTATAAAAGTATTTTTACTTGACGATGCAGACGAACTAGAGCTTTCTCCGACGGAGGAGCACCAGGAGAGTTATCAATAATTTCATTAGCATCCCGTCTATTTCTCCTTTCTCCTTGCATACCTTCACTATGCCTCCCAATTCTTTCTCTCAAATGAGGAGGCAGTTTTTGAAGAATAGTTTCCAGGCAAGGATAAAGTGGATGATATGAGCCTATACAAGCACTTACTCCTTGCAGAGACTGTAAGATAAAAACAATTTGACATAAATTAACTGCAGAAAAAAGTGAAGGATATAAAATAAGGCAAATAAAGGAAAAGATACATCCAGATTTCAATTTTAAATCATAATGATAGTAAAAAATGTTTAATTAATACAGTAACTGTATGGCTCAAAATGTAAATAGAATGTGATATATTACATCAATATCAATGTAAATAGAATGTGATATATTATATCAATAATGTGATACATCCAGATTTCAATTTTAAATCATAATGATAGTAAAAAATGTTTAATTAATACAGTAACTGTATGGCTCAAAATGTAAATAGAATGTGATATATTTAATATAATCATGCCCTTTGTTAAAGAAACACTTATTCATAACAAAAATTTCCATACTTCTCAAAATATAATTATTGATATATGAAATAAGGAAGATTTAAATTTTTGAATTACATCAAATTAAATGTAATAAAGCTAATAAGTATTGTGTGATTGCATTGATGAGATGGTATGAAGAATAAAATACATGTCAATTGCACATAATAAGAATTCATTATCACAACAACCCTAATCTGTTTAGGGATATACATCGACCGAATTTGTCATTTCCCTTTCATTTATCATTCACTTAGCTTTTTCCTCTTTTAGAGCAGATTGTTATCATAGATCAGGGGAGGCCAACAAGTTGTTCATAAGGACAATTAAGGCATTCTGAGGATTTGGTACTTGTTTGTTCCCTGAAATCTGACTCCCTGATACTTTGATCTTAGCCAGATAACCTAACAAACATAATCAATTTTAGATCAAAAAGTATGCTATGGATTTCCAAGAATTAATTTAAAGTTTTGAACTAATATTCCAGAATTTTGAAAAAACTGAAGAATATATTTTTATCTGTAACTACTTTAAATTGATAAGTATTGTTAATAATTATTTATACTCTTTTAATTCCTCTGAACATGAATTTATTGACTCTTTAAATAATTATAGTTATTTTTTATTTCGGTAGATAAACTTTGTCTAAATTTTAGTACAAGGTGTATGCACCAAGCTATTAATAGATTATCAAAAAGTCATCTTATTCTTTCAATTAAATTTTCCTGGCCCAAAATAAAACAAGAAAGATTATTTAAATCAAATTATTAGCCTGTGCATCTTTATAACAATTTTTTAGTTATGAACAAATAGTAAAACAAATTATACATTTACATTTAAAGTTTATAAATATCTACCTAGAAAAGGTATGGGAAAATATATTTTTAGGTACCAAATGTTTGAAATACTCCTGATAAAAGTCGAGACTGGAAATTTATTTTTTCATGACCATTTACCTCAAATATTTTTTAACAGATGTTTTAAAAATTAAAATAGTATTGAACATATATTTTACTTATCTAACCATACTTCACTGGAATACAACTAATATTGAAACAGTGTATAGTATGAATTTCACATCCTTTCTTCTCCCTTATTGTTTTATATTTATTATGAGTACAAGTCGATCAACACACTTATCAGAAAAGAAGTTGATCTTATATACCGTTAACTTGGCCACCCCTGCCATAGATCATGAATCAAAATATATTTTAGAATAGTTTGAGTTTTTGAAATGCTGAATTAGTACAAATTTTAACCCTAGATAATCAATGATATAAATAGAAAATGGATTACAGATACTTACCTCAATAACATCATCCACAGTTTCTTCAGCCTCACTATGTTCAGCACTCAGTTTGGCAGCCTTAAAATAGGCGTATCGAAGCATATATTCATTACGACTAGCATTCCACAATGAACGAGGAACTTCAACGAGTGCATATCCCAATAAGAGAACAAGCAAAGTGAGCCCCCATGTATTACTTGCTGAAGAAGCGATGGCTTTCAACTTCTGACTACAAAAGGGAAAAGCATAAATATTTCTTTAAAATGCAACCCTTACATCTGCTCAATTATTATTGATCCAGTGAAAAAATCATGGAAAAAAACCGAAGTATTATCAAATAAGAACTTTTCAAAAATAGGACAGAAAAGACAATAATGTATGAATCTATTGAACAATTTGTGCATTAATTTTATCTAATTTTTATTATTTTATAATTATCTAATTAACTAAGTCTTTCATTGTTATTGAAAACACAATATAAAACTGCACTTAAATCCCTGTTTGACATATTTGATTCTATTTAAAATATATAAAATAATTTTTCTTAATTGATTTAAATTTTACTGCCACATATAATTTATCTAGCGTGACAGTATAAAATACTTATGAATCTATATATTATGTTAATAAATTATGTCCATAAAAATAATAATTATATTTACAAAAAATAATAATGATGTAAAGATCTTAGTTTTTATCATGTATTTGAATGTTTTCTAAAAAGAGTTTATACTTGTATATAATGTGATATTATTGTTGGAATTTTAACAATTATTAAGAAATTCAAAGATTATTAATAATGATAAGATATAAATGAGCATCATATCAATATTATATCTCTTATTGATATAATGCTCATATTTTGAATATTTTTTTCGAACAAACTCCCTGATTCATGTAAAGGGAAATCATGGCTTTCTCACTGTGATATATATATATATATATATATATATATATATATATATATATATATACCATATATATATATATATATATATGGTATATATATATATACCACTTTTTATGGCATATATATATATATACCACTTTTTTAAAGTAACTATGGGCAACTTCCATGCTTGAGAAGGACAGTGGGAAGCCTATGATACTGTCACCAGACAATAGGACAGAGAAATGAAAGAGGTCACTTCCTGGTAGTTTTTGCAGAATGCAAGAATATGTACATAGCGAATACTTACTTCAAGAAAAATCCAGCCAGGAAATGTAAATGGAGACACCTTAATTGAGTAAAAAATGAAATAAACTACGTTTTGGTGAACAAACCATACAGGACGGTGAAGTTTTGAACAACTTCAACACAGGGAGTGACCATAGGTTAGTGAGATGTAGGAATATATCAATATCCAAACAGAACGCAAGATGTTAGAAGAACTTCTTACAAGAGAAAGCAGGTAATTATCCAGAAACTAGAATATAACAAAGGATTCCAGCTGGAACTAACAAATAGATTAACAATTCTTAGGGAAGAAGATTTAGAAAATAAAGTCACTAAATGTAGGATGAGGCAGCAGAAGAGATAAAGAAGCGACTGAGAATAGCAAAAGCATATAGAAGGTCAAACAATGCATAACGATTGGGAAGAAAGAGATTTTGGCCATACAGAAAGAAGATGGTTCAACAACAACCAACAAGGATAAAAATTGCAGGCCTCATTGGCGGAGTGGTTAGCATGCTAATCTTCTCAAACTGAGGTCCAGGGTTCAAATCCCTGCTGAGGAGGAAATTTTCCTCTCAAGGTGTGGATGTTTGTGAATGTCCATTGTTAAGTTTAGAACAACATTTTAATTGTCCAGAAAGTGGATGTTTGTGGGACCATTGATAATAAAAGACTATGTCTTCACTATTTTATGTATTTATTACACATTTCACACTATTACACTTCAGTAACCTTCACAAGAAAATAGATAACTGTGAAGAGGAAAACCAAATTAAAGGGAAAAATCAGAGAAAAGCAAATGGAGCAGATGGAGTATTGGTAATATTTTAAATTTGGAAGAACAGAAATTGCTCTAATCTTAGCTGAGGCATTTAATAACTGCCTTGGAGAAGGGAAAATACCCAAGGATTGGAACCATGTAAGGATTGTCCTACACAATTTAGGATGCAAGGAGGAACTACCGCCCCATCAGTTTCCTCCCAGCTCAAAACATCGATAAGAATAATAGGCAAACATTTGAAAACAACACTTTCAGCTATGCAGTTGGGAGAACAAGCATTATAAGAAGAAAATAAAGCCCCAGAAAAAATATGGTCAGGACTTGTGGCAAGGAGAAACAACAACTATAAAAATCCTTAAAGGTCTTTAATCACCTCCAAACTTCTGAGTAGGATAGAGCAGAGTCCCTATATGCCTCACAAATCATTTCAAATTCTGTTTAACACAAAATTTAATTTAATATACATGTAATGTTGCTTGTTGATTCCATTTTCTGTGACACAGTTGTTGTTCAGCAGTTTACAATTACTGGCATTTAGCCACTTCTCTAGTTTATAAAACACTGAGACCAATCTTAAAACAAAGCTAAAAGTCCTCTACACCTACTCTAAGTAGTCCAATTTCATTTCAACTAATATCAATATATTGGTAAGTTCAATTGCATTATTTACAGAAAGTGCCATCATCACATACCTAGGAAAAGGAGGCAACAAGAAGCTCAAAGAAGAGAGATTTGGAAAATGCTTGAGAAGGCCTACATCCCACTTGGAATTATAAATTACTGATGATAATGACAATGAATTGCATAAAAAAGAATTCATTAATGAATCATTAACCCTTCCAGCAAGGAGGAAATTTAAGGCAAAGCTTAGTGTTAAATCTGATCATTGAAGTAGTTTGATATTTATTTTACAATGACAGACAATGCAGCATTAAGGTGCCAGCAACTGGACCTTCTTCCTTCAATGCATATGGAGGGTCAAAAAAGAATATGGCAAAGAGAAATAAGCAGCAGAATATTATCATTAACTTGCATATCCCTCTTAAAGGACCTAAAATAACAACACTTCCTCCACAAAGAAATGCTAAAAAGTATACTTCTTGACTGTTTGAAAGAAAATTATATATATTTTTTATAATTGAATAGCTCTTACATTAAGTACTATAAAAGAAAAGTGCATTATAGATTTAATAATATAAATACACAACATTCTTCTCTTGAATTATATGATACATGCAGACAGTGAAATATTTAATTACATTATAAAATTAAATTATGAGGTTGGATGCAGCAACATAATGGCCACATTGTTGAGGTGCTAAAAAGGTAGCAAGGGAGACTATATAGGCAGTGATATTTAAATGAGAAAATTTTAGAATGCAGTAACTTATTTATATTACAGTTAAAATATGTTCAATGTATTGAAAAATGTACCCTTAAAGTAACTTGGATTCATCAAAATTTTGAAAGATAAATTTATCTAAATGTAGTTAAGGTTAGTTAAAGAGATACATGTAAGCGTAATGCAACACTAAGATAAAAACTGTGCGAGGTGAAGTTGATAAAGAGACTTAAGCAGACAATTACCCATCAATATCCAATCCGGGTTTAACTGCAATATAGATGAGTAAGATTCCAGCAATGAAAAGATACGATCCATAATATATGGCATTATCAACAAGGGCAGCTTTCAATTTACCACTAACAGTAAAATCTCCTGCTTGGGTATATGACTGCATTAAAGGTAAAATAAGCCTGTAATAAAATTAAGATCAAGCTTAAGTAGGTAACTCAGAATATGTATAGGTAAGCTTGATTACATAAAATATTATTAAATTAGTTCATATTTAAGTCACTTCTATTAAGAAATGAAGAAAAATATCAATTCAGATTCAAGTGATACTATCGTACATGGAGATGATCCAGAGTTTTTAATTTATGCATCTACATCATTAATATTGTACAATAAATTATATTAATGTTTAGAAAAGATATTCTTACAAAACTTCTAATATTTCTAATATCTATTCAAATTTGACTTATATAAGACACATTCTTATAACACATTACAAAGACTGTAATGTGCTATGAAAATAACATGCATGAAGTAAAGGTTACCATGTAAGGCACTGTGAAGTCCAGTACACCACCCTCCATAAATTAGGAAAAACTCCTTCTGGAACACTACTCCATGGCATTTCACATGTATGATTTGCTACGTTTGGAGTGTTATTGGATTCACCAATAGGTACAAAGAAGGTAACATTTTCATCAACATTTTCATGCATGCACTGTCTAAATACAGTCTGAAATAAAAATAATGAGCGATTAATAAGAGGGGATTGTAGTTGGATTAGAGAAAATTGATTTTGTTTAATTCAATTGAATTTGCTGCAATAAAAACTTGTCAATTTCCACAAGAGGGTAAAGATTATAGGTATTACATAACAACATAGATATTTTGTGTGACAACATAGTTAAACACAGAAGTATTAATCCATAAGACTCACCGAGGAAACATCTAGTGGTAGAACAAAAATTATTAAAAGCGAGAAGTACCAAGCAATTAACACTGATATAGTTACGATGATGTGATGTTTGAACCAATTCCCATATCTGTATAACAATCCCGAAGCTAAAATAAATGTGACTACAACTTCCGTGAGTAAAGGACCAAGAGACATGATGTCACACTTTCTAATTGTAAAATTTCAATAAGAAATACAAGATAGCCACTAAGTGAACAAATATTCCATAAATAATGCTACGCATTTTCTTGGCTCTTCACTTTTTTCAATATTTCTCTTTGCATTTCCTCGATTTTTTTCGAATTCACCGGCTTCAGAGTCATGAGCACTGGCTTACATAACAAAAAATGTGGAAAATCTTGATACTGAATGATACCTCTAGGTGCTGTGATATTTTCGCGATTACCGCTCAATCCATCAGACATGACTAAAAATGTTAGCTATATCAATACTAGTTAATTTAGTTCCATGACTAAATGTAAAATATGCTAAATTATTAGATATTAGAGACGAACGCTACCTAACTATGTTCTACGAAACACTGTCGTGTATATACGTCACATACACCCGAAAGAATCGTACAGAAAGACAAGCGGTCTTTAACTTTCTTTTTCACGGCAACAATCTTTTACTGCTAATCTTTACATATGAAATATAAACGGAAAATGAAGTTATCCCCCAGATAAAAGTTATAGTCGTTCATATTGCACTTAACCTTACAGATCATTTATTGATTACGTGAGAACTGAAACCTATATTACGATTCACTTTTGTTTTTCTCATTATTATGCACAAAAATATCGTTTGGTCAGCTGATTTAAAGTTTTCTTATGTGCTCACTAAAAATCCTCCATAAAGATTTTATGAGATCTTATTCATATACATTATTTCTGTACGTAATAGCTGAATATTCGCTACCTCTCTAACTCGTATTCACTAATACAGCTATATAGGGATATGAAAAATACATTGATATAGAAAACACAAACAGATATGCTTCATAATTTATTTGTACTACATTGATATTTTGTGTACATAATAAGTAACTTTAACCAACAACTTTTAATATGAGTTTCTGAAATTTTAGAATGGATAATGGAAGAATGGATACAGCAAAGATTATTCCAAAACTCTTCCCTGCTAGCCCGCGTAACTACTAGCGACACTGTTGTGGTCCTTCGAGAGAAAGTATCAATATTACAATATGGTCCCAGAGAACTGTGGCGGTACGATGGCAAAAGTTCAAACTTCTTAGCATGCGGTATCGAGAATGGCGACTACTTATATGTTATCTTCAGTGATTGATTCTTTGTAGATGATCTGAATACCTGAGGTTCACTCTTTAACTGAGGAAAGAAAGCTAGAAGCAATGGGACGACGTAAGAGTAAAAGGAAACCACCTACGAAAAGAAAAGCTATTGAACCTTTGGATACGCAGTTTAACTGCCCTTTCTGCAATCATGAAAAATCATGTGAAGTAAAAATGTAAGTAAATCTCATTCAGTATTGTTAACTTTTGATGTTAAATGAAAACACTATCACTAATGATCGTTTAATGTCATTAGGGATAAATCTCGCAACACAGCGCGAATCACATGCAGAGTGTGTTTGGAAGACTTCCAAACTACCATTAACTTCTTATCTGAACCAGTAGATGTTTACAACGACTGGATCGATGCTTGTGAAAGTGCTAATTAATCTCTTGCATAATGGGTCTATTCTATATATATATATTTATATATACACGTATATAATTTTTATTGACGTGTTGCTCGAATAATTTCTAATTCAATGTAGGACGCATAAATGAGGTGCTTCTTATGAACGTTGGAATTTATTTTGGATAGAGCTCTTAGGAAATACAATTTTTCGCTTTGGCTGGCTTCAAATTAGTAATGAACAGTAATTTACACGAGAACTTACAAATCCACGGCTTTATGGAAGTATAATCACTTCTTAAGCGAAATTTTTCAGTTTAAGATAGCCAATTTTTTAACACAAGTTAAACTACCACCCCAAATGCCGGTTAATTTGTGCCGCACATTCTGCCAATTTCGGAAGTTTACTTCCTTGCGAGAGACAATTAACAGTCTTTTTAATCAATTCTTTAGTTTCAGAATCTTGAAGATATGACGGAATGGAACGATAGGATGATGTTAACGTTCCAAAAGATACGAGACATCTGAATTGGGCCTCGGGTTCTGTTAATCTTGTCAAAACTTCAATAGCAACTTCCAGTAGCTTATCACGTTGCTCAGAATATTCAGTCTTAACATCTTTTCCAGCAAATGCAACAGCAAAGTTGAGCAATAACGTAGCAAGTGCAACCTGAAATGGATGAAAATATAAATTAGCAACAAATTTCCGTATTTAGTGCACATCTACTGAAAATTAAACGTATGATTCAATGAGAAAGTGGTTTGTATAAGCTATTGCTATGGAAAAACTTAGTCATCAATAACTGAGGTGGAGATTCAGAAGGTCTTCCTAACTTGTACAATGTGCCACACTATAATTTTATCAATAAAACAGCAACTACAGTAATTCGGAGCATAAATATATTATTCCACAACTTTACATTTCACCACATAAATTTGAAATATATAGGATTAATAAGTATGAAAAGCCTTCACCATACAAGTGAGAAATTACTCCAGCACATGAAGGAATAAGAATATTATTTTTTCCACATTGAAATTAAGATTTTCCAGGCTAAGTTCCAATGTTCTAATAGAATCTAATGTCTACTGTGAAAATTAATTGTTGTTGTTACTTCTATTGAAAAATATTTGTTCCATTACAGGATACTTTGTTTCAATTTTTATTGACCTAGAATTAATAGCCTAGTCAGCATGGTTCCTTGATGGTAAGACCATATTACTTTAAACTAAGAATAATAATTTATATTTTGAAAATGTTAAATATTTCGTTGTTGGAATTGGGTTTGAAAAAATTTACTTCAAACATTATATACAACTGTTACAGCATAAATCAATTGGAGATGCACATTATGTTGTTATACTAATATTTTTTTACAGAAAGAAATTTTATTTTATTATATTTTCAAATTGATATTGTATTCATACTGTGATAGAAGTGATATTATAGATGATGTTACTTAAGTTTGATTCTCTATGTAATAAGTAATCTTAACTATGTGATGTGATAATTCCATGGAGAATAAATGCTTCAAACTCATAAAGTTCCAGCTGTTTCTTTAAAAATATTTAACAAGCCAGAAAGGATGAATATCAAAGGCTCAATGACCTAGTATTCTATGCCAGGATAGAATTATGGATTGTACAAAGGATATTATAGAATCTTTCAGAGATCTTCAAGAAAACTTTCACAAGGTTTAGACTTGGTAAAATTACCAAAGAAAATAAAAATGATCCAAAAAATTTAAGCATTTCTTAAGGAAGATGTTATTAGTCAAGTAGTAAGGGAATATATATTATAATATTATATCAAAATCCATTGCAGTAAAAAATAATAGCTCAATCATCTACTATATTTTGTTTTTTAATGTCCTATAAATATACTCTTTCTTTCTATTCAAATATATTATTTAATTTTACAAAAAGGGAGATGTGAATGAATTTTGAAAACATATCGGTTTAACAACCTAGTAAATCAGACTCAGTTCAAACAACAAAATACCCAAAATTCATTGAATAGTAAACTTACTTGTACTGGGGCACTCCTAAGTAATGCTTGGTTAGAACCTTCATCTTTCTTGACTGATGGACTTGGTGAGAGTAAAAGCATAGAGCCTAATAAAAAAGACCAATGCTTTAAAGCTAGGTCTTCACCAGGTTTATGAGAAAACATATTAACTGCAAGGCGAAGTGCAAATGTAAGTACAGGTGCAGTGGTCTTTTCTGATGGCTCTAATACTCTTTGCAACACTGCTATGATAAGATTTTTTCCATTCACAGAAGAACATAATACTTCATTCATATATGTTTGCCTAACAGCTAAACGAGCAACATCTAAGGCAGGATGAAGTTTATCTGTAAAAAAGATACTTGGCTTAGCACTCTCATTTTTAACCCTTAATGAATGAAAATGAATATTTCACAGAGATATTTCAGCTGTTTCATTTTTTGCATTTATCACAAGAAACTACAATGAACATAGTATTCATATTACGTTAATACTATGCAAGTATTTAAATGATGCCTATGATACATCAAACATAATTTATTACTACATCTAGAGTAGTAGGAAATTTCAATAGAAACCTAAGGATTTTACATGATTTTATATTGCATTTATGTTAATGAAAGGATTACAGTCATACTTTATGGGATACCATAACCTGTTGCTCTTCAATTACTATTTTAGTTCAAGTCTTACACTTAGATTAAGAACTAAACCAATTACTGAAATCACAAAAATTAAAGAAAATGAAAAATAGCAACTTCCGTCAAACCTTTAATAATTCAGTAGTGTAAATTACTGTGCAAATTTTAAATCCACCTTACCATTATCCTGAAATCATTAAAATACAAGAGATAGACAGAACAAACAAAATAATTTATATTATTTGAAAATAAGTATCCCAAAAGCTAATAATATTTACATCATATCTAAAAAATATATCATATTATATTAGAATTATTGGACTTGTATTAATATGTATTCATAAGATATAAAGAGTAATTAAAGGAAAAACTAGCATTTTATGTCTGATAGGAAGAAAGCAACGGTAGTTTTAGTAGTGTTCCCAGACCGTAAGGCAACCATTTTCTTTCATTCTGCTATAAAATTTATTTCTTTTCTTATAAAGATGAAAAATCTTCATCACTATATAGAACCATCCTATCTTAAACAAAATTCACCAAAACTTTGGAAAAAATCGACCTTGCTAAAATTTAATATAATATATAAATTTTCTTTTTCTATGTTCTTTGCACTGATCCCCATTACATATTCACATATGTACAAGTTACGTTGCCTCGTTTAACGCTGTTTAATTTAGTGCTCAAAGTTATTGGAACGTATCCCCCGTGTTAAGGGGGGTCTTACTGTATATAACAAATTTATGGTGATAGAGTTATGAAGTAAAAACAATCTTCCTCATTTAATAAAATTGATTCTTCCTTACCAAGTGGCCATCCAAGCATACTTTCTAAAACATTTAAATGTTTAGTAGAGATAGGAGGAGCATTATGATCTAAAGCAGCAATCTTAAGAACCTCTTCAAGCACAGCTGGATCAGCTACCTCGTATCCTTCAGAACCCCTCAGCTGAGAATTGAATTCTCGAAGCTTTTCTAAAAATAAGAAATAATAAGATTAATAATTTATGTAGATTAAGCAGACAATACTAAGTCTCAAGAGATTATATGTTATTTAAATAATCTGGAAAATGTCACCTTGATTGAAATATCACATCCCATACATACCTGATATGGCATTTAAGTTAGCCTGCTCAAAGAGTACGTATGTCCTCTGGGGAAAATATGCATCGGCAGGAGTGGTTATAAAGTCAACTTTAGGTTCTCCGCCTGAGGCACTATTATTAGGATGCCTAGGAGTGCTTTCCCCAGGAATATAACGATTACCCCCTGTACAGGTAATAAAATTTGATATTTTAAAAATTTAGAAGAGCATAAATTTATGAAAATACTCTACTATCAGACCAATTATTAACCTGAATGAAAAAGGCTGAATATTACTTCATTTTACATATAACATCTCAGAAATTCTGATTCATAAACAAAATGGCTATATTTTCTACAAAGAGCTCAGGCAAATATCTCTATTATAGAATTAATAATACAGAATTTACATTGAAATTTTTCAACAGAAAGTTAACATGAAATGCTTTTTTAGCTAAGCTGGAGAGATTGTTTATTCATCAAAGGGTAAGAACCATATTAAATAAGTCTTCCCATCAGTTTCCTTCCTTTTGTTGGGTCTTCATTCTCATGTTTTATTCAAATCATAATTTATGAGCCAAGATATGTAGGCTCTTGATGCCTAAGAAAAAATTAGATTTTCACATTTTTCATTGATCAACTTTAAAGTTTAAATGATTTAATACATAATATACAATACAAAATTGTCTGCTTCCTACAATAATGCATCTGATAGGAATACTTTTTAGAGGATTCTTGTTTAATTAATTTTTTTGAATGGCAATTCAAAATCAGATAAAAAGTTATGTTTAATCAAAAATTATCATAAAAATATAACACATAATAAGGGAAAGATGAACCCTGATTATTTCATTAATTAATTCTTAAAAACAATGATACAAATAGAAGGCTATAATGACAAATCTTTAATGGCTCTTTAAATGTAAAATTAATAACTGGAGGAATCTAAATGCTGAATGAATACAAACATCTAACAAGCTCTTTTGGGCAGAGGATAAGTAAGAATCAAAAAGTACTAAATGGAATGCAAATTTGATATAATACATAAGATCAAATTAACATCAATAGAAATTCTAAAAAAACATTTTCAATAATGTAATTATTTACCTGTAAATGGATCTACATAGTCAGAGCCTGATGTATTAGTGTTTGAAGAGGCTGACTTTGAATTCTCTAAAATGAAGTTAGCAATTTGATCTAAAAATAACTGGCTTAGATTGTTGTCATCAATAAACTTTTGAGCTGCTATCCAAGGATCATCTGATTTATTGTAGGGTAGTTTTAAAGGTGGCTTTCCATCTTCAACATCAACACTAAATACATAATCATATTCCTGAAATAAAAGATAGGGACTATGAAAAAATAACAAAATAAGAAAGAAGCTTCAAATACCAGATTGAAGGAAACAGTACCATATATTGTAAATTATTGAGAAAAAGTTGCTACTAGTTTCTTAAATGATGCACTATAGTTTATATTGAACCACTTCCCTGACACCGACAAGTATACTTGTCCTGATAGGTGGCTCCTTTCTCTGTCAGATGTGTATACTTCTCCTACCTAAAAATTTCATCTTCGTTTGTGTTAAAGCCGAGTATACTCGTCAGCTCAAAGAAGTTATTTTTTTAATGCTAGATGCTGTTTTTAGACAGAATACTCAGGGTATCTCGCAGATATTTTGCAAATTATCTTATTTTAACTTGAATTAGTATAGGCAACCCACAATGCAAATTTCATACCATTTGTAGCAAGTAATAGCAAACATATTTTTCTTGAATTAAAGAGGAAATTCATTTTAAATAGATAATTTTATGAATTATATGATATATTAAATGTAACATTTTCAGTTCTTATTCATAAAATAATGAGTAATATTGAGAAACTTAAAAGAAATAGTCAACAACAAAGCTAGGAATAAACAATTAAATATAAGCTTAAGAAAAAATAGGATCAAGTATTTATTTTTTTTAAAACTAAAAGAAACAGAAAGTCAATTTAAAAAGTATGACATTTTCTGAACAAAATTTTTAAAATAATGCATGAGGGAAGTGGTTAAAAGACAATTTAAAAAGATATTCCTTACAACTAAAATAATAAAACTGATATATAAACTCTTTAAAATAAAGAATTATAGCATAAAGTAAGAATGAAATCTGCATAACATGGCTATTAAGTTATAGTGGAATCTAATTACAAGGAGGGAATGAATATAAAAAAGTGATGCTTATACATAATATTAACATCATGAAAACATTAAAAAATATCAATCAAGAAAAACACATGAAATATTAAGAAAATAATATAAAGAATTCAAATATGATATGTTTCAAATCTAAAAATAGAAATTCTGCAACTCTACTTTGAAATAACTATTAAAAAAAGAAATTGATTATACAGCAAGACATGGCACAGACTTGCTTAAAGAAAGAGATAGGTATTATTACACTACTAACACAAAAGTTTCTATGTATCTTACTATTCCATTGTAAAGCTGTCTTCCTGCACTTGCTGGTGTACCTCCCCCAGCACCCATTACTTCACCCATGGGCTCCCACTTATGTGCTGCAGCTACCCATTGGTAACATGTGACAATTCTACCCTCTCGTACCAACTTTGTTTGACCATCCTTCAAGCCATCCTGCAGTAAAACCTCTCTCCCAGGTAGACTAAAATGTAAATAAGTGATTCAAATATAATATTTTTTAGTAATAGACATACCTCAAAGACAAAGCTTGAAAACTGTTTAAACTAAAAATAACTTACTCAAAATTCAGATTGTAATTTAAAATATATTGAGTAGGAATCAGAAGAAATAATTGACATATAAAAGCATATTAAAGATATCTATTTAGAAACTTACGTATCTACATCAACTATCAAGCAGTCTAATAACTCAAATTCTCAATTGGAAAGAGATGGAAGAGAGAGCATATTTCATTCCAGGTATGTTTAATAAATTAATTTCAATTTAATAAATATGAATTTATATGTATACCTAATGTCACAGTTGTTAATTGCATTCAGGATTTAAAACTTCCAAAATTAAGAGCTCCTACTCCAGTGGTTGATTATATTATTTCAAGCATTTAGCTGAAGATAGATCCAAAACTTTTACGCAAATAAACTAAATTATTTTGATAGTTCATCGAAGGGAAAATTGATGTCAATGATAGCTAGTGGAAGATAAAGCTCAATATGAGAATATTTATAGTAGTTTGAGAGATTAAAAAATCAATGTTCAACCGATAATCATCAATAGTAATCATATCAGGCTGTGCTAGAGATTTAATGATTTCCAATTGTATGTATGAATGCATTTCACAGCCTTTCTTTTAGAAATGGAGCTATTCTATTTGTAAAGGGTATTCTTGGTAGTGCTCAAGTAGGTGACTAGATATCTGCAACACTTGCAGGAGATAGTTTCTGAAATCTTGTACTTTGGAAAATAAATTTCTTCATCTGATTCCTAATTTTAAAATGTAAAGATTCATACTCGCTTATTTTTATTCCTCCAATCTCTTCTTGAGCTGCAGTAGTACAAGCCGTAACTTCTTCATTAAATACTTCCATGGCATCATCCCCTGCATATCTTATAGGATCTCTAGTGAATATCCTTATCACACCATCACTGAGAAGAGATTAAAATAGTGTATTATTTTTTAATATTAACAAAACTTTATACATGGGATAGAACAAAGTCGGAAAATAAATGATTATTTAATAAGCTTTAAGACGATTATTTTCACCATTTCTCATCTCAGAATCAAAGATGGGTGTTTCTACAATAGATATGTTTTACTCATTCATCTATCTTGGCTGAGAACTACATTAATATAAACAATCATTTTAATTGGTAAACACTTCAAACAGCATATTATAGAACAAAAATAAATGGTTAAAATGAGAATAAGAAGGAGAACAGAAAGAAGTAAAATAGAATAATTATCATTCTTATGGGGCTTTTTAAAGCTTTGATTGTAAAAGATTATAAAAAATATTACTTTGCAATAAACTTCAATGAATCAGATAAGGTGTTGTAATAATCCACAGTGGAAAGATTCACATAAAAATCTTTCTCCTCATAGCTCATAAAATATATTTTATTAATAAATACACAACCGATTTTGACAAATGATTGTCTTCACCTGGACCAGATGATGAAGATCATTCATCGAAACTGGTCATGTATTTGCTACATAACCAGTAATATATATTTTTTATGTGAATCCTTCCATTACTTTGAAGTAAATAAATGAAAGTTAAGAGTGCTCCCATTCATTTAATAGCTTCAGCTAAGGATGATAACCTTTCTTTTTTAATTGATTTAATCCAATTATATATATATCCCAAATACCACAGTATTCAATCACATTCGGGATTTTAAAAATAAGAGCTCCTACTCTAGTGGTTGATCATATTTCAGGCATTTAGAAGACCATAGATCCAAATCTTTCTCATGAATAAACCAAACTCTTTTGATAGTTTACTGAAGGAACAATTAGTGAATGGCCACTGTCCATCGGTGGAATAAATAACAGGACATTCTACCAAGAAACTGACTAAAGCAAGAGGATGGCAAGATCTTTAGAAACAGATAACCCTTCAATAAAATATTTCTTGGAAACTTTGAGATAATGTTAATTGACATGATCATCCAGGAAGTTTCAATCTGATTTCAAAGGAAAAATAGTGAGAATTAGTATGAAAAAATGGAATAGCCTTTAAAAATCTCATAATTTTGTGCAAAGAATTTGCTATTGAATTTTCTCCATCATATAAATATTATTATCTATCAAAAACAATACCTGCTTCCAGTTAATATATCACCACAAGGAAGATAAGCAACAGACCAAATGGTAGGGGCTGGTAAAGTTATAGTCTGCAAACAGCCAGTACTTCCTGATGCATCAGAATCTCCCCAGATTCTGATTGTGCCATCTTCGGCAGAGGACACAAATTCTCCAGTAGGACCAACTACCACACTAAAATAGAAAAAAAAAGAAAATTATTTGTTTTTCTAAGGATAGAGTAAGCAGTTTTGTAGTACTAGTTCAAAATTTTCCCTTTTATATATGAATTTTTAGCTTTACATCGTAAGAGTTTAATTTATAATACAATAAATATTCTCTGAAATTATAATTGATAATAAATAATAATTTATATATGTGATCAATTCATAAAGCAAGTAATTAATTTCCATTACACATTTGTTAGTTTTAAATGTTAAGTAACACATTTACTTAGCTTTCTTTCTCTCAGGACCTTCTTTCAAAGAGAAATGAAAAAAGGAAATACTCAACCAAACTAGGAATAAAGAGAAGTATCAACTTTGACTGTTGAGGTACTGTCTGTCAGGTAAGCTGATAAGATCCTGATCTAGATGTTCTTTCTGTACTCTGGATTACAATACGATTAAGAGTATGTGATTTTAAGAACTCAACAAAGTCCTTAAGTTTTGCTAAACTATGACTATGCAATTTAATTGGCTTTCAACCAGTTTAAAGAAAGCTGCTTTAGAATACAGTGCCCTCCAATCATGGTGGTCTAATATCATAGAATTTATTTTAGGATAGGATGTTATTTACTAAAAGCTAATGCAGATTAGAAAATACTTTAAAACATGTTTGGTATTGGTTGGATAGAGCACTGATAAAGAGTACCAGCTAATAATGATATGTGGATATATTAATTTTAAATGAATAAATGGAAAAGACTCGAATGATGGTATTTGTATCTCTTACCAGCAGTTACTAGTTTAATTGCATTCATAACATTCATTCCTTTAACTACTTATATTTTCCATATTATTATTAAGTTAATTCAAATGCACTATCCCTTGTATGCCAATTCTCATTAAATAATTCAATAAAATTCTTATCAGTTATGCATCTGTTTATTCATTTTTAACATAGACCACATAAACATCCACTTTTGGAAAATTAATGGTGCTCTTATCAATAATGGATGAATGCTAACATCCATACCTGAACAAAAACTCTAAATAAACTCATATTAAACAAGAACTAAAGAATTAAACTAATAACCATGTCTTATTTACTTTCATTGACAAACACCCTTATCCATAAAGGAAAATTTCCTCCTTCAGCAGGGATTTACACCCAGGACCTTAGCACTCCACCAAAGAGGCCAGCAATCTTTTGCCCATTTATTGATACATAGTGGATATTACACGCAATATAACTTTTCTAGAATAAACTTAATAAATTTTTGTAATGCACATTCAATGATAATAGATCTTTCTTAATATTGTAAGTTTACATATAAGGAAATTATAAGAAGTTAGAAAAGCAGAGAAAAATTTTTAAGAAGTTGCCTCATGTAACTAAATAACTCACCTATAAATAAAGTTTGAGTGACCATAATAAATAAATAAACAGTCTCCAGTCGTTGAACACCAACGGCGAATGGTAGCATCATTAGCACAAGATAGAAAATCAGTAGATGTGAGTACAGCTAACCCTCTAACACAATCTGTGTGACCTATAACAATAAAGAAAAACTTATAAGTTTTCCTTATTAAGAGGTAAACAGTACATATCCTAAATAAATTAAAAATCCAACAACTTGAACATACAAAGATTATAATTTAAAATAGAATATGAACACTTCCACATCTATACAAAAAAAGTTTTGCTAAATGAAATTTTCACATGCATTTTACCTACAAAATATTTTCCCTCTTGAATTAAAAAAAGCTGTTCAGAAATATTTTGTTTGATTGATGTGTAAATAATTTTCAATTACATCTATAGCTGACATTTGAAATCATTCATAAATTATTAAATACAAAGAAAATCTCTCATTAAATAGTTAATTAAACACTAGAAAAGAAACTCAAAAATTGTTATAAATTGAATCATTAGTTGATGCATCTATTCCTATGATTATTTTACTTTGGGTGAACTAATCTTTTAAATAAAACATTTGAAACTATCACTTTCTTTCACTTTCGGAACCGCTCTCAGATGAAAGATAATTCTATATTAATGCTCTTTTCTATAACAATAGTTTTCATTGCATATTTTGAAGATTTATCTACGGAATTGATATACTCAACTCAGCATTTGGTTCTAACTCAACTCAATTGAGTTCAAACTAACTAAATACTGAAGTCCAGGTTTTAGTCTTATAAAGTGACTACAAAGAAATTGTATTTGTTTTAACTTCCTCAGTTCTTATGTGAAGGTAAAAATCTTTATTAAATACCAGTCAGAGTTTTCAGTCGTTGACCTCCAGGTGTCCAAAGTGATATAGTCTTGTCTGCAGATCCAGTTACTATAACATTTGATTCAGGAAGGTCTATTGCACACCAAACAGCTGCCTGATGTCCAGTAAGGGTAATTTCAGAGACACAATTACGCCAAAGGCGAGCAGTTGCATCCCAAGAGGCACTAAGGAATGTCCCTTCTCCATTATTGCTGGCAGCCAAACTACATACTATTCAAAGATATTAATAGAGTGTTAGAAACTCATGTTGTCACTTCTTAATAACGTAGTTCTATGAAAACGTTGAATTATAAATAAATTTTCCAGCAAAGCGCGACAATAAAAGATGAGGATATTAATACCTCTTCGGATGATATTGTAAAATAATGTATGTGAAAATATCTAGGCGAAAACAATTAATATAGAACGGTGCATGAATTTTCAAATATACCGGTATTTGTATGTCCATGTAGTTTATTTATAAGTTGCCAAGAAAGTGGGTCGAAAATGCATATAACTTGGTCGTTCCCTCCGGTAACAATTAGACCTGATTTGAAGGTACTACAAGGCCTAATATAACAAACGCAGGAGACGAAATTGGTGTGTCCTCCGAGAGTCGCAATTGCTACATACTCTGCATTTCCCCTACAAAACATGAAATAAAAAACGGTTTATTTCCAAAGAACTTAATAACTCTGACGCAAGGGAAAAAAAAGACCCACTCTTCCTTCTTCCAAACTTTAGTAGTTTTGTCTCTGGAAGCTGACAAAAACAAACCATCTTCTATGACAGCTAAACCTCGAACATCGGATGAATGACCCAAACACTGACAGCTCAATTTATATTCACATGTCATTGAGGATGATGAAGCCATATTTAACGAAAATGTTCTTTATAAATTCTAAATCAATTACTAAATAAAAGATCCTGAAACAAACAAAACCCAATGAGCGATCGTAAAATTTCTAACATGACAATCCGGCTTGAGTAAGTGCTGGAAACCTAGCGATATTCTATCCTGAAACAACGGCGCGAAAAATTTTTGTTTCATTGATATTAGCAACCTGTGCATTTCAAATTTCTCATCCATTGTCCAGAATACTTACATACTCTCTAATAATGCTATGGAAAACAGCCATTTGTTTGATAATCATAAATTATTGTTAGAATTCATAAAAGATGAGGACACTATTTGGAAAATATCACGTGATAGACGGGCAAATACGAAGTAAGGAATTGTTTACTCTGGGTTCAAAATATAATAGCAAGTAAAAACTCATTTTCATGTAACTTATGAAAAACCGATTGCTTACTTATATCTTAGGAATATGCTTAAGATCATAATTTTAAAAATATATTCCCTCATTAATCAACTATAAGGTAAGGATAATATAATTTATATAGAAATATCTTAAATCTTTACGATAAATTTATAGAAAAAGAAATATTATTACATCATTTAAACTATGTAAAGTTAGATTCAATATAAATGTAAATAATATGACATATAATAATAAATTGCGCACACGACAAAAGGTTTGTGGATAAATAAAATAAGTAAATAGTTGAATTTCATATTATTATATCCAATTTCTACTATTTTCCAATTTGCGAAGACTGATTAATATCATTTGCTATGATATTAAAAATATCTTAGCAAGCGACCAAGATGAACAATTCCAATTCTTGACAACGTCAAGTTTTCTCGTGAAAATTCCTGGTAAAATTTGTTAAATGGACGTACCCCTTTTTTGAAGGATTTAAATATTGAACCGCGCACAAAAGTCCACCCGTGGTGAGGATTAAATGTAAATGATAGGTCTCTCAGAGTGAAATTTTACCTGATATAATTCATTTCGAATGAATGTTTCTCATATTTTCTACGATTTCGAGCATTTAAAATGGCGTGATACTTATTGCGTGACAGTTGCCTGACTGTTCTTAATGATATTTAAGATACATATTTACTATAATATCGTCCTCTACATATTCCGTTCGAGCACGAAACTAAGCGGGCAGATAAGATTCCTTTCAGCCGTTATGGTACTCAAATGCTCGCGTGTTGATGAAAGATAATCTAAAATAAAATAATGATCACGCAAATTAAAAATGATGAAAATGACTCTCAACATGTACTTTTAATTCTTTGTAGAGTTCATATTTAACTCGCTCAGTTTACCTACTTTACACTCGCTCTCTCGCTCAGCGAGGATAATCTTGCTGCTAATATCTATTTACAGTTTCCAAACAAAAGTTAAATCATTTAAATGGAATTAATCCTTAAAAATATAAAAAATACGGTACTTTTGGAGTTATATAATTTTACATAAGTTTCATTTTACTTAATTTTACTGCTGTCGCATCATATTAATCAATCGAAGGAATTAGAGATGGGTATTGTAGCTTGCTGGAAATTTTTAATGAAGAGCCTAAAGGATCAAACGAAAGAGTTTTTGAAGAATAGCACTCTACATGGAGTTAATTATATTGCTGACGAGAGTCTACATTCTTTTGAAAGGTCATTTTTGAAAATTTTATCACTATTAGAGCTCTAATCATATTATATATTTCGTATTTAAATAATTAATTTTCTTTTTAATTGTAACCCGTTACATATTTATTTATTTATTATATATTATTGCTCTTTTAACACTAGATTAACATGGCTGCTCATCTGCTGTCTTGGTGTGGTTTCAACGGGTGTCACTATTGCCTTACTATGGGAAAAATTTCAAACAAACCCTACAATTACAGGGCTGGACACTGATTTTCACGATTGGGATGTACCTTTTCCTGCTATAACTTTGTGTTCAGCACACCCTTACAATATTGAATATATAAAGAATTTAATAAGGTAATTCCATATTAAGTAGGTCAATATATATCCCCTTTACTTCAATAAAAGTTATAGCATTTGTTTTTCAACATTTGGATTGATATCTATTCGAGGTCATAGACTCTGAGCAAAATACTACAATTGATGAAAATTGGAAAACAAGTTTAATGATTATTTTACATTATTGCTCATTTGTTTCAAACAACGCTCTGATTAGTGGATGGAACAATCTTGGACTCCTGAACCGGACCCCAAAATTGTTTTTTAGATTTAATTTAGTTGTATCATGATCATTAAAGATTACTCTAATTTATTTTCCAATACACATATAAAAGTCCAATATTACTGTTATTATAGATTGATGTTTGTTATTTAGGGAAAGATGACCCCTATATTACCAAATTAAAAGTAAATTATGTTCAAATAGGAAATTTATAAATTTTTTAAGAAAGGTGAAATATAGCATCCCATTTATCTAACCACAAAGGAAAATTTTATTTGTTGGTTCATTTTCTAAATTTGAATTAGTTTAATGCTGTAAGAATCCATAATTCATTCATTTATATGTATGATAACAATATATCCACATATGATGTAGTAGTCAGTGAAAAATATGTGGATGATGATTAACAATGGTCTAAAATTCCAACATTGTACAATATTATGAACACAATGAAAACAAAATGAAGGACCAAGTGGTTGACCATATTTTTATGAAGTACTGGAAATTCCTTATGGCTGAAATTTGTGGTAATAGACCAGCATGTAACATTTAAGATGAAAGTGTAAAGCAGTCATTTATTCGTGGCAAAAATTTTCAAGATTTTATGAATATGAAAAAATTCCCATGTTGTCTTCTATTACCTTTTCAATTAATTCAAATTTTAATAAACTGAGTCAATAGTGAAAAAATTGTAGCAATGTTATTTAATTTAATGTTAGGGTTCTTTGAGATATCTTTTTATCGTGAACGATCTTAAAAAACTTCATCAACCCTGGTCTCTTCCAGTTCATCCCTATGCACAAAATATGCTGCATTAATGTTTGAATATATCGAAGAGAATTAAAATCAACTCCTAGTAACATGGTTTAATTATTATATTTGAAAATCTATAATTGAACATTATATACCCTTCTCATCCAAAATAAAGGAATAACAACTAGAAATTCAGCCTCAGCTTTACTGTAATCATTCAATTCTTAGTGCTATAGCAATTCGAAAGTATGCTACAGGAGTCAGGAACAGAATCTCCCATATATTTCTTTTTGAATTCATTAGACTTGCCCAGTAATTAAGTTATATATAAAAATTAAAATTATATTTTAATATGAAAATGAATTATCAATTATTTAATAACCCTAGAAGATAGTTTTATAGATAATTTAAGAAGTATGACTCATCACTAAATTGAATTCAGTGTCCCAAGTTTATAGAAGCAATATAATAGTATCTCATTATTATTTGGTGAATCTAAGTTTTTGATTTAGCTTATAATATCAGTTACTTTGGAGCAAAATTACTTAGGTAATGCAACAACTAAGTATTGACTTGTTAGATTGATGATTGGGTGTAAATGGAGAAGCTTATGTAACTCCTTGCATGTGAATTATTGAAATATTTTAAAACATAACCCTTGTATAGAGGTGATTTGAAAAAATAATAATTTACAATTTAATATTTAATTTTATGATGTTACAAAGGAAAATATGTTTAATGATTTACTTATTAATAGATATATGGATTCATAAAATTTCAAAACCCAATATACATTGATCTAAGAATGGACATGTCATTCCTGTAGATTTTTTGACACGTGTTTATTACTGCCTAGCAAATGGAATTCATCCGAAGGTATTCTGGAATTTGGATATGAAGAAGAAGTATGCCAGAGCATATATAGTAGCAAGGGTAATGCTACTTTTAATGATAATGATAAGACATGCTTGACCAACTTTTTTGTCACTTTATCTGGTCTCAACTATAATAGTCTGAAGAACTTCAAAGGATATGCAAGTACAAATAAATTTCCTCAGAATGACTTGCGGAGCCTCATGTGGGAGGTATGTTAACAGAATACAATAGATGCAAAATAAACAGTAAATCAGTTTCTACTTCAAACCAGAGTCAAATAAATATTTTATGAAATAATCTCATCATTGCACTTTAGGATATGGTTTCTAACCAAACTGCACTTAAATTAAAATTAAATTTTCTCAGTAAAATATGAGAGCAAAATTCATATTTTTACTATTCAATTCTTGTTTAAAAGTTTGGTTTAGAAAATTTAACAGAAAAATTCATATCTATAATTTTATTTGATTCAATTACAGGTAGTAGCTCATTGTGAAGATATTTTTAGAGATTGCAAGTGGAAAGATACAATGTTTAGCAGTTGCTGTGCTCCAGAAAACCCTCATGGAATGAGACCCATTTTTACAGACCATGGATTTTGTTACAGCTTCAACTCCCATAAAGCTGAGCAGTCATTTCCATGGTAGATATTTAGTTTATAGTATTAAGTTTTTTAAATAGAATTATTGTCCAAAAATTCAAAGTTAAACTTGTTTATATTTAGTTGTGAAGGTAATTCTTTTTACAAAGCAATTTATAAATTTCATTAATGGCTCTCTTGAATACTAATGAGAAATCCAGGAAAGTAATTTAAATGTGTGTGAATGCATTAAAATTATCTCAGTGCTTCATAACTCATTAATTCATTCACCAACCAAATTTTCATTATGTAGGTTAAATAAAAAACTGGCAGAAAATAAAATATTGGAGATTTATGAAACTGATGAAAGTTGGGACTTCAGCTTTAAAGTGAAAGAGACCACATATTATCCTATCAAGGTACTCAATCAAATTAAACCTACTTTTTTCATTAATTGCATGCTGTTTTGTATAATATATAACAATATTTTAGATATGAAAGATAAGAAAACTGAGACAATTCCATTGTGATGAAGATGGCACTATATTGCATATAATAATATGAAATTCAACTATTTACATATTTTATTTATCCACAAACCTTTTGTCTTGTGCACACTTTATTAATATATGTTGTATCCCCATTAATAATTCTAATCAATAATATATTTCAATAATATTCAATGAGTATTAAATCGATGGCTGTTTTTCACACCATTATCAGCTAAGGAATGTAACAATTTAAAAGTGCTCTGGTAAAAGAATGAGAATTTTAGGAAGCTGCAAGATTTATAAATGATTAGTACATTTTATTGAAATGAATAGTATTTATGTTAACTAGATATGTATACTATATAAATTAAATTAACATCTCAAATAGCATTAAAATAAAATTAGTGGAATGGAACTTGAAATAGACAAAAAAGTGGTAAAGATATGATAGTGGGAACTTTTTCAAAAGCATTTACTGAGGATCAGAAAGGAAAGGAAGGAAGTTAAGAATTTCAACGAGGGTGAAAAATGTCATAGTTTATGCAGCAGAAAAAGAAATAGGATACTATGAAGGAATTAGAGCAAAAAATCTATGGGTAATAGAGGAGATGTTGAATAAGATGAAAGGAATAAGAAAGTATAAACGTAAGAAAGGTGAACAAATATGATCATGGCCAAATAAGAGGAGTAGTCAGTATTTGTATTGGTTTAGAAATTAACTGTCATTTTTTTCAAATTAAAGCTATAACAGTTTAGCATTAAATTGGATTAATTATGGCTTCAGAATAATCTTCCTTATGTGTGGCAGTGATCTTTGGATTTAATACAATTTCCCTTAAACTGAGATTCACAAAAGACTAAAATAAATATGGAGCTAGTGAAATTAAATGTGAATGCATAAATTATATTACACACATTTGACGTTGATAATTTTATCCTAAAGGTTTTCATTCATGACTGGAATGAAGTACCAGCTTATGATGACTATCCTCAACATGAATGGGATGGTTTTGTTGGGCATTTAGAATTCTCAGCCAAGACTACTTACACAACACCTGAAACAAGACAGTTATCAGTTAGACAACGTCAGTGTATATTCCCAGATGAAATAAAACTTACTCTTGATCCAGATGTATATACACATAGTGTATGTGTAAGAGAGTGCCAAGCTAATGAAGCAATGGACTTATGTGGGTGCGTGCCTCCAATAGTAAATGAAATAGGTAAAGTGAATACTTCAGTAGTAGTATAAATAGTTATCAAGATTGTTGTAAAAATGCTATAATGCTAATCCATAAATTTTTCCACTTATGTCAATACTTCTATGCGCTTATGATTATTTCTCAGTTCAATTCATCCATATCTTTTATGTTACAATCAGCATGTAAATCCAACTGCTGAATATATATAAGAATATTGAACACCAAATTGAAAATTATATATCTAGGAGGGTAAAAAGAAATTTTTTGATTCCTTTTTGATTTAGAAATGAAAAATGCTTATAGTAGATTAAGAATCAGATTTTGGGTCAATGTCAATTCAGAAGTAGACTCAAAATGAAGGTATAAGGGTTTATAATATAAGTATATACCTCTAGATTTAGAAAAATCTGCACAAGGAGAGGAGTTAAGATATTTACACTTTAGATTTTTGGGCTTCTATGTATTTCAAAGAAAGAATTCTATGCTGTATTTTTAACAAAAGAATTGACAGCTCGAAGGAAAATTGTGAATAAACCCTAAATATTGTTCTTATTAACAGTTTATAATCATTTTAGCCTCATAATTATATTATCGTAAAAGAAAATCTGTTTTCAAATGAAAATTTAAAAAATATCCAATATCAATTTTTCTCTTACTTATCAAATTTATGGAGGATATTTTAGATTCTTATAATGAGAGAATTAGTTGAATTGCTTTGATACATGAATATTAAGAAACTATATCACTGACTTTATTATTTTCAATTCCTTAATTTGAGTAAAACTGGCTTCTCAAAGACTTTTATAGATTTTCATTCAGACTTCATTTAGGAAGTAGGAACTATTACGAGGAAATTTTCTTGCTATATTATTTAATGATAATAATAATTCTCATTAATAAAATATACATCCTGTAGGAAATTTCAAGCACTGCAACCTTACAGGGATGAGCTGCCTAGCAGAGCAAATGACTACTAAAAGATCTAGGAAATCATGTACATGTGAGCTCAGCTGCTTGAATACAGTTTATGAAGTGGAAACATTGACTGAGGGGTTGTAAGCTATATCTTGTCTATTTTTTCTGCTTTCTGTAAAAATTTGATATTCCGTTTCCTTGCAATATGCCAATAACATAATTTCTTACTTTTAAATCAACGTATTTAGGTGATACAAAATCAATAATAGATTATATGATTATTTCATGTTAATTTAGATTAACAGCCTGATCATTTTTGTCTAAGAGGGCTAAGTATATTACAAAGATATATTATATTACAAGAAAAATACATGGAAATATTTTTGTTTCAGGAGGTCCAAGTAAATGTTAAAAGTTAAAGCTGTTAAGCTAAATAAAGTATGTAGATAAAGTATTAAATTGGATGCCTTGCTCTCCCTTTTGTTCAAGCATTTGCCTATAGAGAGCAATCATTCAATGTGCTAAATTATAATCTTTTGACATAAGCATATGATATACCGTATTTTTCGGACCATAAGACGCACCTGACCATAAGACGCACCTGGTTTTTAGAGGAGAAAAATAGGACAAAAAATATTCTGAACCAAATAGTGTAATAAAATATTTAATAGTCTTTATTTTGGAGGCAAGACTGAGACTAAAAAGTCTCTTCTTCCATCTAACCTCTTTAAAAAAGTTTAAAGTACCAAAAGAATTAGAAAGAGAAAAATAATGATTATAAGAGAGATTTAAGTGGATATAAAAACCTAAGAAAATTCTTAGAAAAAAAAAATCCACTGCAGGAAAACATCCACAATGAAGGGGGGTGTGAAAAACCTGCACAAACCTACTGATAGAATTATCTAAAAACAGAATACTAAAATTTCAATTTTACAAGATAGTCAATGAGTCAGATCATGTTAAATTTGAAAACATATCTTATAACTAAACAGGTAATTAAAAACATTCAATGGTATATTTAAGTTGATTACCGAAAAGAGAGGCAAAGTGTAGATAATAAAATTAGGAGATATTGGACTGAGCTGCAAAAAAAAGAATATTTCAAGACAGATGCATAGTTAAATGAATTGGAGGTTAAGAGTGAAAGGAGCAGTAGAGAGAGCGTTGATCAGTGCTGTAGAGATGACTGTTGATACAGGAGATAAATTGGATATATGATTAAGATAAGTAAGACATTTTCTTCTGAAAGATCGGGTGGAAATGGAAGATTTTATGTGGGAGGGAATGGTATTCCAGAGCGTGGTAGCAGTTATAATAAATGATTTATGATATGTCTCCGTTCTGTGGTTCGGTATTAGTAAATTGAATCTCCCTCTAGTATTACAATTATGGACGGACTCAAATCTTACAAATTCGGAAAAGAGATATTCAGGAGATTGCGTTCGCAAAACAGTGCATGAGAACGTTAGAATGTGTAGTTGTTTGCGAGTTTCGAGTTTTATCCAATCTAATTTTTTAAATGCACCGGAAATATGGTCGAATTTTCTCAAATTAAATATAAATCGAACGGACACATTCTGGATGCGTTGGAGCTTATTGGCTAGATCTCTTGATAGATCTTGGTAAACAATGTCACCGTAATCAAAGTGGGGCATGATCAATGAATTTACTAGTCTACTAAGTCGAAGGCTTTACTAAAATAATGTATAACAGAATTTAATGATGTATAACAGAATAATATTTGATCCAGTGGGTCGGCTGCAGCGGGTCCCGCTGCAGCTCTGATACAAATGCCCGGCATTAGTGTCAGCGTCTTACAATTAGTACAGCGTCAGTGTCAGTCTTCTATTCGGACCATAAGACGCAGGCACTTTTCTCCCCACTTTTTGGTGAAGAAAAAGTGCGTCTTATGGTCCGAAAAATACGGTAATTATCCAAGAATCTTTCATCAAAATGTTTAAAATAATAATAATTCAGTTAGATTTATAACATAAAATGAAAATATTTTACTGCTAATTAAACATTATTAATGGGTATCTATTTTGTCTGTATTCAAGAACAATTATTTAAGGACATAGAACACATTCAGGTCTTTATTTTTGTAGGTGAGATTGAGACTAAAAAGTCTCTTCTTCCATCTAACCTCTAAAAAAGTTCAAAGTACAAGGTGAAGTTGAAACGGATGATTAAAATAATAACTATAAGAAAGATTTAAGAGGATATGAAAATCCAAGAAAAATCTTAGGAAAAATACCACTGCAGGAAAACACCCACAATGAAGGGGGGGGGGTGAAAAACCTGCACGAACCTACTGATAGAATTAACTAATAGAAGTAAAGAAATATAAAAGATCATAAAATAGAAATACAAAATATGAAAATCAAATAACACAATAGTTACAAAAGAGAAATTAAAAATCCCATAACAGAATATAATCCAAAACAACATTTGGCAATTATACAATAAGAGATACAAGAAGTATAAAAGAAAAGATACACATAACAAAACAACAAAATACTGAAATTTCAATTTTATGAGGGCAATCAATAGATCAGATCATGTCAAAGTTGAAAAATATATCTTATAACTTAACAGGTATTTTAAAACCTTCAATGATATATTTAAGAAGAATACTGAAAAGAGAGACAAATAATACAATTAGAAGAATATTGGGCCATAGAACTGCACAAAATATTATTCTAGGACAGATACATAGATAAATGATTGGAGGTTCAGAGTGAAAGGAGCAGTAGAGCATTGATCAGTGCTGAAGAGATGTGATGACTGTTGATGCAGGATATTAATTGGATATATGATTATCTAGTAGATGAGTAAAAAATTTTCTTTTGAAAGATCAGGTTGAAATGGAAGATTTTATTTGGAAGGGAAGAGCATTCCAGAGCATGGTAGCAGTTATAATAAGAGATTTGTGATACGTCTCCGTTCTCTAATTCGGAATTAGTAAATTGCATCTCCCCTCGAGTATTGCAATTATATTTAGATGATAACATATATATTTTTAGACCTCAGGATATGATCATCGATTTAATTAATAGATAATGTTATGAAGGTTTTAGCCTAAATTGTAAATTCAAAAATTTATTTTGTAAATGTGATATTTCCATCTATACTTTCTTTACTCATACAAATTTTTAATACACTATTTTTTTATGTTCTTTCCAAAGCTGCAAAAGTAACAACTGTCAGTCTCTTCGAGTGGGTTTTGTATCATGGCCAATGGTCCGATACAAGCGAGAAGTACTGTTTGGGTGGGTAGATTTGCTTGGTAAGTTAGACAGTATATAGAAATATCAGATTAGTTGTAGGATGTTAAGTATTAGAATAGGGGATTTTTGTTCAGTAATAATACATTTAAATAGCAATAATTCTAATATTTACTCAAATTGGAAATTATAATAAATTATATTCCTTATATTATTCTTTGTTCATTTAAAATATGAATTGTGGAAAATTTTCATCTGAGCTAAATGTGAATTCTAACCTATGTATCCTCCAAACATCTACTCCTATGATTTTACATAATTATTCAATCCTTTTTATAAGGTTTTAAGCATTATTAATGAAATATTAGAAATTAATATAGATTCGGGTTATTTCCAGAGCCTCATAAGTAACAAATGTCAGTCTCTTCAAGTGGGACAGCCAATTACTTTCAAAATGTTTATTCAAATTTTATGCCACCAATACATCATTTTATGAAATCCATGTGTTTTTTAATATATTGGCAAAGTATGTTAGCAAAGATTATCACTTTAAATATGAACCTACATGTGATCTGATTAATTAAGAATAATGATGAGATTCCAGTAGAGTGAATCTACTTTGGCAATTTGACAAGAAAGATAAACCAAAGAAAAAATGTGAAATATTTTACTAAGCAGTAACTTTATTTTTATATATATGTGTATTCATACACATAGTTTACACATGTATTTTTTTTTTCAGTTTCTTTTGGTGGCGTTGCTGGACTCTTCCTAGGTTTTAGCCTCTTGAGTGGTGTCGAGATTATTTATTATTTTGTGGTAAAGACTATTGCTCTGATTTTAGTGATGCTGGGAAATCGGCAAAGAAAAAGAAATATGCAAAGTAAAGTAAGGAAGAAATTGATGGTCAAAAGAATGTCTTTTCCTAAGAAAGATTTTATTCCAAAAGATTCTTTCGAACTGAAATATTTAGAGGCTAAGAAAGAAATATTAACTTACCATGGGAATAGTAGAAGAACAGGAAACAAGGAGACTCTGAGTAATAAACACTTTGAAAAGAAATCAGTAGAGATTCCTAATCTATATTTACCTTAACGTAATGAGATTCTAAACTTTAACTTTGAATTATGTAATATTCTCAATGTATACTTTGCTTTTTTCCTAATAACAAAATTTAACCAAATGAAGCAGAGAAACAGCTTTGTTGTGAGGAAATGAGAGTTTAGAATACCTTTATCTTGAGATTAATATACAGTAATATTACTTTTGTAAAAAAAAGATTCTTCGTATTGTAAAGAAAGGCTTCTTACATACACATTCAATGAAATTCAATAATTCACTGACTTTGTTATGAAATGTCTTTATTACTGCTCTATTATTTTTAGTCTTCCTGGTTTGACATTCGGGAATGGTTTAAAACATTGTTTTTATCTTAGCTTTTTCTCATTCATTCCTCTTACTTTTCATTAAACCAAGATTATCTTAAACCGATATTGTCATAATATAGACTTATCTTTACAGTCTCCATTTTGAAATCTTTATCATTATATACTCAGTTAAATTTCTAATGTGTGTAATCCTTTGCAGTGTTATCAATTATTTCTGTTTTATTTAATTTTAATAATTTTATGTTGATTATTGGTATCATTTCTTAGATGTATTTTACAACCTTTTATTTTATCAGCATGTCATTTTGGTATGCATGTTATGAGAATAAATCTCCTCTCCTTTATAACTTTCATTCTGAATTTTTTAAATTTTAATAAAATCTTTGTAGACAAGTGTAGAGAGAGCTATAAAATAAAATATAAGAGTTAGTTTGCTTGCTTACAGCATGTATCTAAAAATGTATTTAAAAAGTGTTTTCAAAAGTTCCATACTCCTCACACACACTTAAACCAAATTCAAAGTCATTAAAACAGCATATTTTGTATTAATTTTTATTTCCCATTATTTTTTATTTAGCATTCTTCCCACGTGGGTGTCAAAGGACAATCCATGCCATATTTTCATTTCTTGCAATAATATTGTAGTCTCTGAATATTTGATAAATTTTAAAATAAAATTCTAACAAGAAGTGCATCAAAAGATATTCCAATTTTCCCATACATTCCTTAAGGAGAAAAAGTGAGCACCCCCTCGAATCAAACTCATGACTAACTGAGAAACTATGCGCTTATCATACAAAAGGTATTTACAATTATTATCCCCATGAAAATTTACAGTAGACCATCTCTCAAATAAGCAGCTCAAAATACTTATTATATATGTTTGGTAGAGTTGGTTTCTCATTTTTTTCCCAGCTCAGATAGTGAGGGCCATTACTTAAAAAATCAGCGTTCTCATGGCTCCTGTTGTTTAGGCTGGACATTATTATCCCATATAAATCCTATATCCCCTGAAGCAGCTATACACAATAGATATGAGAATAAAATGGAAATTTAATGTTATAAGTTACTACAGACCTGTACTTGATTAGACAATAGAAAATTTTTGAAATTGTATTTCCAACCTGCTGTTGCTGCAAACAATATTATTGATAATTTAGTATATTATAGTAATTATTTTCAAAATTTTCATATAGAATAAAGCACTATTGATACTGATGTTCTATTGCTCTATTATATTTCTATTAATTCTCTTAAATTGTGAATTAAAGTTTCAATTTTAATCCTTTTGATGCAGACAAGAGACTTCTACCTCCTCTGAACTTAGTCCCCCTATGGAGGAGAAAAAATTACCTCCTAACCTTCTCAACTTTGCTCCAGCCGTAAAATGATGTATTTCAACTTTAAAACTAGAAGTCATTTTATGGCCAAAGCAGATGTTGAGAAGGCAAGTGAAAGTACTTTTACCTCCTCTGTAAGGATGCTGAGTTTGGAGGAGATAATAGTACCTCATCTGCATCAAAATGGTTGATAACTTACTTATACCTAATAATTTATTTATTGATTGTATTACTGTATTCAATAAAGCCCTCATAAGTATTTATTTTCATGAAAATTACCACAAATTTATAAACTATGGATGAGCATCAATTTCTATCCTCTTTGATGAAAACTCCCATTTGTCATGATTGAAACCTAGGACCTTTGCATTAGAAAGATATTACAGTATAATATATAGCTAGTCACTCTGCCACCTAAGTCAAAAAAGAAGTTAAAAAAATAGTTTAGTCAAGAGTAAATATGCAACTCCGTTTATAGGGTTATATCAAAATGAGATTTGTTTGATTGGCCAACTCATATCTGACCTAGAATATACATTCATTTTGTTCAATGCAGAATATTTTCTTATCAGACATTTATAGTATCATTCTCAACTCAAAAGCCTTAGTAAAAGTAGTCACTTTATGTGCTGAATTTGTACTTACTGTATTCATAAATCCATCCTTTAGTAATGAAAATGTTCTCTCAATATTGTATCAAGTATTTTAGTGTCAGGCAATAACAGGAACATGTTACTCACTAATCTCCAATGTTGATCAGCCTATGTTTGTACTATAAGGTTTCTCACATTTTAGTGAATTTTCCTTACATATTTTCTGCTATAATCTTCTATGCGCCAAAAATATAGTTGTAGGAACTTCAGATGAATTTTCAGCTTTTAATTTATCATTATCATCTGCAAAGCTTTAAATACTCACCCTTGTACCACTTGCATTTCCTATGCATAATAAGTAATCACCATCAGCAGTTTTTTTCTTAAACCTAAACCAAGCGATTAATATTACTTCTTTTATTTACAGTGGTAGGAGTAATAGACAATGATTGTTTATTTCTATCAGAATATTCAGTTTTTGAGCCATTAAATACCTATACATTCAAAATATCCATGCACTATCTGTGGAACTACTTTGAAAGGTATCTTTTTGGCTTATCCTCTTATCTAGTTCATGCACAAACTTTGACCTTATCTTTCACCTAGTAAATCTTTCTTATATAATTATGATGCCTCACACTAATATTTTAAATTAATATCATTTAACTCCTTGCTGAATTAAACTCCTCAATCAAAATTATTTCCATTTAGTGCAATTTTAATTTGCCAAGCTCTGAATTGTAATATTTATCTATCTCCTTATTCCAAAAGTCAAAAATATAGTACATTGAATGGGATTTATGAGTCATGTTAGATTTGATTATCTTAAGTCGTAGTTGTATTTAATTGTTAATTATATTATGTATATTTTCATATTTTGTAATTGTTTATAGTTAATTAGTTTAAGATTTTCCTATTATATAGGATATTATACTTTTTTCAAATAAGACATAACATACTTTATTATAATTTAGTTCAGTTTTACCAAGACATAATATATTCTAATCTAATGTTCCTGTGCAAACATTTTCTCAAGAAATTTAAATTATACCAAGAAATACTTTTCATGATAAAATAAAGAACCATTTCTGGTGTGTCTTCTCAATTTCAAGGGATGAATTATTCCCCCTAAAATGTTTATCTTGTTAGCTATCTGAATATTAGGCTATATGATTATAATACATAGTTGATCTCTCATTACAAAGTATTTCTTTACCCTCTTAAAAAATTAAATTCATATCTATAATCATGAACATATTTTATTTTCCAAAATATAAATTAGTAATCCACTTAAATCTTTACTTCTCTAACAGTTAATATTTATCCTGTTAAGTACTTTCACTAAAATAGATAGTCTTAACAAATTTCTCATTGAAAAAATTTAAACCTTAGCAGGTATGAATTGAAGCATAAATAAGATTATATGACAAATGTATGATACATTTTTTCATCATATTTCTATTAATTTGAGTTATTCATTTTCATACAGGGAAGTTTGGTCATCATTTCCTATGCAAATTTTCCTCTTCTCTACGATGGACTATAAATATAATAATAATACCCAAAAGATAGTGATTATTATTATGAGGCACAATGAACTTCAATTTCATCTTGATTGATGATGGTAATCACTTGATCATTATAATGCTGAAAAAAGTACCATGAAGTGAATCATAAATAAAATATTTATTATAAGTATGGTCATAATTGGTGATTTTAGGATATGATCTATGGTTAGCGAGCATATTGACAGTATTACAAATATCCAGCAAAATATAAATGAAAATTTGCAATGGCGATTACGATAAATTTCCAATTTCTTTCACAGTATGGGTTGGAACTATGGAAGTTAAAAATTAATAAGTTTTAAATGTAACTGTATCTATAAAATTAACTAATCTTATTTTGCCTGAGATAACGCTACTAATCACCTGTCTTCTTCCGAAGGAGCTATTAAGAACCAATCGAATACCGTGATGAACTTAAGCTTCCGATGACCCCACCCAACATTAGCACTTATGGTCCTAAATTTTAATCCAAGCAGTATTTGACCAAGAGACATGCATAATATGTCTATTAAAAATACTCATGGTCGATACAAATGCTGCCATCTAGGTATCAGGATTTGGAATTTTTCACCTGTATGTGAAACAAATAGGTTATATTATAATATCGTTACACTAAAGAAATTCGCTCAGTAATTTTCAGAGTTCGCGAAGAAAGAAACATACATAGAAAATCATCAACCTTCGTATTGAGTGATACTCTTTCCCTACGAATATTTCTCACCTTTTATTGAGAAGCTAATTTTATACAACTTATTTTTCTGAAGAAAGAAAATAATTAAAACTTTACAATCCTAGAAATTACATGCCAAAAATTTAAGATAAGCTTTAGAATTATTGCAGTTTTAAGAACCTTCCAGGCTCAGGTAAAACGTATAATAAGTGGGGTTTTACATAGTCAATTTTGAGTAACAATTGAGAGTCATTATTTTAGCGAAACGCAGAATTCACTAGTATTTGTTACTCTTGAGAGAATCATGCCACATGTTAGAATTAAATGAAGTCTTACTTTATACCCAATTGGTATCACCGATTTTCGGCTCGAATTCTAAGGCCTCGGTCGTGTAATCGATGTATTTTTCTAATATATTTGACTTACCTGAAAAAGGGTGTTTACTCTTTGGTTTCTTCGCAGAATAAATTCTACCTTTATAATGCAATATTGTCTTGCATCATTTCAACTTTACTTATCTATTAAATTGTTATCAACTCTCAATAAAATAGAATTTTCTCAATATGAAATGTAATGAATGAATGATGCAATGAAAATAAGCAGAGGCATATAAAAATCAGCAAAATTATCTAAAATAATGCGTGAAATATTATAAATTGATTATAATATAGTAGTAATTTGATTAAGAATGAATGGTAAATCTTATATTAATAATTGATCTAGGGTATAATTGAGAGAACTGCTCTGGAAACGAAGGGTAATTATAATTTTCAAGGAAATGTACGTTCCTCCTAATCATTAAATCATAACACTCGCATCCCGAAATCTGTTAAGAGTTAAACATGAGAGGAAATGGATTTAGTAATATTTTATTCTTTCTATTATATTTTTCCAGAAGAAATTTGAACGGTAACTTGATGTTTTATATCACCGTGTCAAACTCCATATAACTTTATTTGCTTTAAAATAATTTTATTCAAAAGTTATATTTTTATAAATAAATAACATGTTTTTGGATGAATTTAGGTTGGTTGACATAATTTTCTTTATCAAAGCGAATCGTTTTTGTCGCATATGCAAAAGAAAATACTAAGCTTCCAAGCTTCAAACAAAAAATTAGTGGCCAGGCTTGCCTGATCGATACTTGGCTCATTTCAATAGTAATTCTATTTTGTCTAGCGATTCGGATAGTAAACTAGACATCAATTTTAAATTTGGTGATTAACTAAAGTAAAAAACCTCCTAACAATGCAAGATATTTTTCTTAAGTACCAATTTCATTCATGAAAACAGAACGTAAGTCTCATGTTTACAATGTTCTCGTACCCTTTACGCCTTGCCCGTCTTTCAATGAAATGACGTCAAGCATATCCATTGGATAAATGGAAGTCACGTGACCACTCCCTCTTCCATAGAAAAAAGTTGCCTAGCAAAAGCGAAACGAATCGTTTCATCGTAACATGACTGTGATGTGTATGGATGATTAGGGATAGGATTCGTGTTTGAGAGAAATTGTGTGAATGTAGTAATTGGTGAAGAATAATTTTAGAAACCCCGTGTTCAGTTGGTGTGACTGTGACTTTATGAGTAGAGGCTGCTTATTCACAAGGAAATGCACAATGGGATGCAAAGAAGTTATTGAAAAGTCGTTAGAATTCATCGGAAAAGGAATTGTACCTGTATTATACCCTGTAAATGGTTGACAAAAGGATATAATAGTGTGTAATCTTCATTAATTAATCCTTTTGAAATGCCCTCTGAAGATAAAAGTGATCGAATAATGACAACTGAATGCACTGAGCTAAGTGTTAGTGCTGGGTGGTTGTTACAAGAACTTAGGTCGAACTCGACATGCAGTGGGCTTGTTATATTAGATTGCCGAAGTTCTAATGAGTATGTGGAATCACATATTAGGCATGCTGTAAACTTCAGTATTCCAAGCATAATGCTACGTCGACTGGCGGCAGGCAAAATTGATTTATTATCCACCATCAAGTGTCGAGAACTGAAGTCGAAAATTATGAGTGCGTACAAAGAAAATGTGTTCGTTGTATATAGTGACATGGAACAGACTTCAGGCGTTTCGCCGGCTGATACGCTTCAAATATTGTCAAGACGATTGCAACAAGATGGCTGCCATGTGGTATACCTTGAAGGTAAATTTCCTTAATTGATGCTTATTTATCGTTTATGTTTCGTTTTTGCTTAGTGATTATTTCTTAAAATAATTAACACTCTTTTAAGAATATAGTGCATTATATTATTATCCAGGGAAAGAGATCTTGCAATTATAAAACCTGTTATACGTATGTGTATTTATCTTCACTAAGTTTTTCATCTCATTTAATTTGATACTCCAGGTCTACTTGCATAATTTATATAAGTATAAGTAATATTACATTTTAGTTTTTTTGAGATCCGATTTTTTTAATTAATTTTTTAAATTACGACATATGATGGAATAGTATTAACAATTAATGTATTCGTCCGGGTCGATGAACAGCTTTGTTTTTGATGAACGACATTGGGATGTTGTTAACCTAGAAATGCCATTGCGGCCATCAGGGTTATTTTGTGAATGGTTTGGAGTAGTGCTTCAATCTTATTGGTGAATGCAACGGTAATGGTTAGTGATCGTGGTGGGGCGATACGAGTTGTGTAGTCAATGGACTGGTATCAGAGTTTAAGGGTGTTCTGCGCATTACGTCATCCGTTCGAAAACGTAGCATACGTTAGCAAGATTTCCGTTCATTAGTCAGCTTTTCCTTTCACGGTCATTAAATGATATCTTCATTGTAAACAGATTTTATCAAAATTTTCAATATTAATTTTTCCCTTTAAGCATTCTCTCAATTGGTTATATTTGGCCCCTTGCGTTCCAGATATGCTTCATTACCTTACCGTCGTAATTTTTTTTATCTATGAAATTTGAAAAATTTTCTATTTTTTCTGAATTATCCCGTATATTTACGTAAATGAAGTTTGGAAGGGTTTCTATTGTCTGAAAATTACAGGTTTTATGTATCTGCGAATCGGAATGAAAGTTCCCAGGTGGGATTGGTTTTTAGAATGAATAATAGCACGTACCGCGTTTGCCTCTGCGTCCATAGGTTGGGCGCATTGAATGGTTTCCTGTAGCACTTCAATCTTATTGGTGAATGCAATGGTTAGTGATCGGGGTGGGGGAATGCGAGATATGTAGTCAATGGACTGACATTGAATCTGAGTTAGCTCTGCGCATTACGTCATTTGTTTCCAAAACGTACCTTACGTCAGGTAGAGAGTTGTTCAGCGTGGGACCGAGTAAAACATCTATATCTAAGTAACTTTTCTCGATACTGGTTAGGTTTTTCGCCGTAAATTTATGTAATGAGTGTGATATTTGAAATATTTTATCCTAACTTAACTGCTTCATTAAAAGTAATTTTATTCAGAACCTAGAGAGAAAGCGATTTCTCCATGAAATTATAAAAATGTAAAATATGCCAGATATGAGAAGAAGAGAAGTTTAAGTTAAAAGCTCTGTAAATTAATATAATTTGATTCAATCTTGCAGAATACATTATCTTTTAATATTTTGCAATTTCATTCAAATCTACTTTAAATATATTATTTCAATAATTAAAGTAAAACAAATTAGGTATTAAAACGAATGTACTTTAGGAAGACTTTAGAAGGATACGATTAGAAAAGATAACTTTGGCAAGAGTACCAAAGGAGAGAATCAATTATTTAGGTCATTATTACTCTACAAGGTTGTAATAACAATAGGATTGAAAGATTATCCGAAATGAAGAGGGAATGCGAATTATTTCGTTCAAAAAAATTTTATTAGTTTGCTGAAAGTGACCTTAAGTTTGAGTGATTGTGTTCTAGCTTACTTATTAATTTTAAATAATTTTTACGGCAATGTTTTATATTAAGATTCTCTGAATCTATTTAATCAATCGCATGAAATATCTATGCTCTGTATTACTAATTTCTAAAAATTGTTTTCCATAGTTGGTAAAAGATACTTTTTTAAGAAGACTAAGTAAAAAGAAATTCGTACGATTCCTTAAATTGAGGTCGGAATAGGTTTTACTCTTCTGCTATTTTTATCGAACATTATCATCTCCTTATGTTATTATTATATCTCATATAAGTATTTTTGGTATCAATATTTTCATGAATTTTAAGTTTGACTGTTATTATTCATAAAATGCATGAATTTATAATTCATGTTATGTCCAAAATATTTATTTTATTCCGTCAAGGTAGTTAATTCATAACCGGGAGGCATTCAAGGTCGCTACGTTTATTTGTGTGGGTGTGATGCGATCGAACAGTGCGAGCACCGGAAGGACGGGGGCGCTTTATCAGCTCCCTATTTCTGTCATTTCTCGCGATAACTACGCTTTTTCCGTTTTATAATGTTATAAAAGAATCATGAACCATGTTTATAGTTGTTTTGAATAGTGTAGATTTAGTTTGCTATTAATTTTGTATTATTGATACTTTTAAAATGAGATTTTGGTGTAGTTTCCTTCTACTTATTCATGATGCCAATGTTGAATTTATCGAATATATGTTTTAAATGACGAAAATCCGTACCGAATGTAGTGATATAGTAAATAAAAGAAATTTATCATTGTTCACCATTGAGAAATTATTAAAAGACCCAAAAATATCACTTAAGAATTGATTGTTTTGGGCGATACACAGCTTAATTAGTGTAACAGAAATTAATGGAATCAATTAGAGCAATGGAATAATGGTTTAGACTAAATTCTCTAGAGTGCACCTAGAGAATAGTGCTGGGACAAAGACTGAAAAAAGGATACATGGATTCTTTATTTGCTAAGTCTTTCCCAAGCGGGCTTTCCATCTACCTAACCTCTAGGGTGGGTAAAACAAATACTGTGTATGAGAATAGTCATATATAAATATGTATGAATAAAAGATGCATATGAGAAATCTGTAGCACAATTTTATTTTCAATTAATTATGATGAAATATATTCAAGACTGTGTTACATTATTCCTTCTCAATCAGGAATATTTTAATCATAGCATATAATATGGTAATTTATTAAAACTAATCCCGTAAGGTGTTAATCGCTGTTATTAAGAAAGATTTGGAAAAATTGGCAATATATGCAATGGCTCATTTTTATCATAAAATTAATGAATAAACTACATTTGGTGTTAGATGAAACATGAAGGAATATTAAGCTGAACATTGTATTATGTTAGAACCAACTCACCTTAATATCTCAGTGAGTGAAGCTGAAAGTTAACTAACTTTGTAACAATTACTTTTAAATACAAGTATTAGTAATTCTAAGTATTAAAAGTTTAGGGAAATAATTTCTTTTCTTTAAAAAATTTTAACTTTAAGTCTAAATTTAATAGAGGTGCACATAGTAACAGCCAATTCAATGGATTTTTTTTTCATTTACAGGAGGATTTTCTTCCTTTCGTACTCAGTACCCAGAATGGTGTGAAACAGACTCATCTGATGCTGTGCCTCTAGTTGGTCTGCGGTCATTAAGAATTGCTGGTAGTAGCTCAGTCCCTTCAGCTGAAATTCCTCGAATAAGAAGAAACCAGCCTAGTACAGCTCCTGTGGGAAGTGTTATTCCTGCTATACAGGTGGGAATTAAAATGACATATTATCTACTTAAATTTTTAAGATATTTCTATAATATGCTGAAAGGGATTAAGTAAGATGTTTTTTATTTAAAAGGATCTTACAGTTCCCTTGAATTTACTGGCCTTGGAGGCTGAAAGATTACAATACTAGTGCTAAGTCCCAAGTTTGAGTTCTGCTGTAAAATATTTTTCAGTCAGGGAAAGGTCGAGACTATATGTTTGTTTGTAATTCTGGTTAATTATAAGTGGTCTTTTTTTGTACTAAAATTAGCACAAATAAAGCTTAGAATATTATCAATATTTCAGTCATGACATCTTGTCATTATTGACAATTTGTGAGTGCTTGAGAAGGTTGGAGAAAAATAATAGAAGTGTAGGTGCAATATGTAAAGCAATTCCATTTCTCTGACTGGTTATGAATTCTTGTTCATAAGTAACTAAAGCATTTTGTGTTTTTCCCCCATACCATTTCTCATGGAATGAATCTCACGAGATTGTGAACAAAAAAATAACGTTAGTGTGTATTGAGCATTGTAAATAATTAAATTTATAAATAAAGTGTGTGATAAATTCAGTGTGATATATTTTCCTAAGTAAGCATTAGATCCTTCAGAGTTATTGAATGAAAACAACATATATATATCATGAATCGTTTCATAAAAACTATTGAAAATCAATCTTTTATAATAATTTAATCTAAACTATAATAAATTTATACTATTCTTAATTTAGAAAAGAAAAGAAATAGGAAAAAATACACATTATTTCCAAGCTCCATTTTACCAAGGTGTAATTAAACAAATATTTAATAAGATTTTTAGTATTATATATTTTAAGAGACTGCATATCATCAATTTCAATAAATAGTTAATTATTGTTTAAATCACCTGTATTAAAGAAGAACTATAAATTTGACATTTTCAGCAACATGAATGTGTGGACACAGGGTGTTGCAGTAGTGCATCATCAGCTGATGGTAGCAGTGATTTTCCTGTGGAGATATTGCCGCATCTTTTTCTTGGAAATGCTGCCAACTCTGAGGATGGAGAAGCCCTCAGTAGACATCACATACAAGTAATTCGATTAAGTACTTCATGCTAATAATAATAGCTATACACATTGCATTATATAGAAAATTAACTTTCATAATTTATTGTTTAATGGAAATAATTATAAATTTTAACTGAATGTTATAGCATCAATCTAACACTATTATTACTTTATTAGGCATTTATATTCATAAAAATATTTCTTTTCTTACTAATAACTTTCTGTTATAAATGTTGAGTTCATAATGTAGGTGTATCAAATATTTTTTCAGCTTTATGATACTATTGACCATACTTTAAATAAATATTTATAAAATATTAATGATTAGAAATTATTAGAATGTAATTATTTGGAAAATTTATGGAACTTGTTATTGCCAAATTTTGTTGGTCAAGTAATCCTTTTTAATTGATCAATCAATCATCAATGAATATTAATTTTTGACCATCAGATTGGATAATAAGTAATGATGCCATTATTACAGAAGAATTTTATCTAACAAGGGGACCTTTAGGACTGCGGCACGGGATATTGAATAAGACCGGTATGGATGTATAGCTTAGATATTACTTATAACAACCTGAAAATACTAGGGGCCAACGCTCCCTCCTTTCTTTGTAATTAATGTTTAAAAATCGTCAATTCTAGCCGCTTCCAATATAAGCCCCGCAGATACGACTTATCTACAAGCAAATGGTGGCGTAGTGCTAGCGTGTTAGATTCTTAGTAATGCTATGCGTGGTTCGAACCCGGTTTATTGTTTTGGTTTTTTTTTCTTTAATCGCTTTCTTTTTTTGGACAAAATTTAATCAATTTAAATGCTGTCTTCATTTTTCATGGCTCATATAATTTAAACATTAAAATACAAAAGTTTGAAACATAAAATAATAAGACAGCATTTCAATTGATTAAAATTTTGCCAAAAAAAGAAAGTGATTGAAGAAAAAAAACGAAAAGTATAAACCGGGTTCGAACCACACATAGCATTACTAGGAATCTAACACGCTAGCACTATACCACCATTTGCTTGTAGATAAGTCGTATCCGCGGGGCTCATATTGGAAGCGGCTAGAATTGACGATTTTTAAACATTAATTACAAAGAAACGAGGGAGCGTTGGCCCCTAGTATTTTCAGGTTGTTATAAGTAATATCTAAGCTACACATCCATACCGGTTTTATTCAATATCCGGTGTCACAGTCTTAAATGTCCCCTTGTAAGTATAATTCTTAGAGAATTATTATGATACTGAACATACTGAAAGACGTTCTACTAATTAGCTGATGCTAACAGGGGCACACCTTAATTTTGATTGATGATTAATTTATTAGAAATTTACTAATAAAAGAGATATCAGCTTCAATTGAGGTTTGTAGTTTGTTTCTTGATAAGTCTCATTGACTTTTTTAAGTTAAAATAATATCTCTTTAAAATCACTTTACAAGTTTTAGCGATAAGCAAAAATTACTTCCTTTACTGATTACATAGTTTTTATAAGTTTTATAAAAATTAAATCCCATTGGGTATTCCCCTTTGTATGTGAACATTAGTTGAATTAAGATATTCAGGAAAATTTACCTATAATAAGGTTGGAATTATCCATTTAGTTTAAACTTAATTAAATTGTCTCTACTCTACTCTAATATTACTTCTTCTTGGATGCTTGAAAGTTTTTTTCTTATTGCTTATACAACCATAGAAAATATTGTTGTATAATGTATTGCTTAATTTTTGTTTTAGTTCTTCATCGATATTTTTAATTTTTCAGTATATTTTGAATGTCACACCAAATCTGCCCAATGTTTTTGAAGGCAGTGGAGCAATTAAGTATATGAAGATACCTATCACTGATCACTGGAGCCAGAATTTAGCTCGGTTCTTCCCAAATGCCATCCAGTTCATTGGTATGTGATATTTAAGTTTTTAATATCATATTCACATTAAATAAGTCTAATTATTTAGGAAATAATATTTTTAGTTTCTCTATAAAGGACCTAAACGTGAATATTTTATGTGTAGATTGAAATGGTTAGCTGTATTGTTGTCCCATATATGCATGGACTATATATGTATGCAAATGTACTTTTAATTTGACAAAGTAGATTCTCAGGATTTCCTAACAGTTCATTAGTATTTTTTTGTGAGCAAAAGTAAAGCTATATGGAGTTTCCTAATGTCTTATCAGGACCATGTTCCAACTCTCTTTTGATTAAATTCATTAGTGTTTTGCTGTATTTAACAGTATTTCTTATTAACCCTTTCAAGATAGGACATTTTCTTATTATCTTGATGTGTATATGAGGATCTTAAGAGTAAACACTTCTAAAAGATGTGCTTTTTCATTACACTGATGGTACCAGATGCCAGTAGGCTTAGATACAAGCCTTTACTGACCTGTCTCAGGTGTTGTACCTTTTATTCAGCAGCCATTATTGAGGAACACTGTCCATTTGCTCCTCAATAATGTGTCCATATTGGTTATATTCACAATCATTTCTGGAAATAATTCTATAGAAAAACTATTATTGAAATAACATTTAGTTTTCTGTGGCATCAAATTGGTTAATAGTGTTAATTACTCTATGAGCCAAGTGTTCTTGATATAGTTTGAAATCCCAAGAAAACAGTTGGAATGGTTAGAATAGTATACCCTAAACTTCTACATAAACCCACTGTTTTACCTGCATTGGCTGTAGACAAAAACAGTTTTGAAAGGGTTAATTTTTCATTTAACCAAATTTATTTCTACCGAGATGAAGAGTTAATTGAAAGGTATGATTTCCTTTTTGAATCAATTATATTAAACGTATAATAAGTCTTATATTCTCTGTACTTTTATTTATAATTCCCAAAATTTGTTTTAATTTTAAAAGTTTTATTGCTTGCTGGGTCAATTGCTGGACAATTTACTCTTATTTTTGTAGAAATATTAACATTTACATATAGTCATCTTTTTATATACATGTTAAGATAATACCTCTTAATATCAGCAGTTATTGGTATAGTAATATGATAATTCCTCATAGTTAAGGCTATTAAGTACATGTGAATTTCAAAAGTAAATAAGTTAGTGCATCTTCATTAATACATACACATACTTCTCCCTACTTGGTTTCAATTTATCACTTTGTGAACTAATTCCAGGGCTTTCATGCTTGAGATCATTTAAATTCGGAGAATGGTTGTAATCCCTAATTCCTTCTTTTATGAATGTAATGACAATACATTTCTTACAATACAAAAATAAAAACAAAATTGAAAATGTTGTTGAAGAATGAATTGTTATTTTAGTAGATCTTATGGACTTCATTTAATCATTAACCTATACAATATTCCTGAAAATATTAAAAATAACAGTAGCAGCATTTAAAAAATGCATCTTTATTTTGTGTTTTTGATGAAAATATATTATAATGATATGATACTATATACAGATGATTTATGCTCTTAATCAGAAGCATGATTCACTTAGGATAGAAAGATTTTACCTTTTAGATTTCTTTCATCTAAACTTTTATTTGTAATATTTTATTTACATTTCATGTTTAATGTTCTATTCATAAAAAGTCTTTTTTTCATCTGCAGATGAAGCACGCTCTCGAGGCCATGGGGTTTTGGTGCACTGTGTTGCTGGTGTATCACGCTCTGTTACTGTAACCTTAGCATATCTTATGCACAAACTATCTCTTCGGCTTGATGATGCCTTCAATTTGGTGCGTTCTCGGAAAGCAGATGTGGCACCAAATTTCCACTTCATGCAACAGTTGCTGGCATTTGAGAGGGAAGTGCTAGGTGATTCAGCCTCCCATCCTTCAGATCCCAATGATCCTCTTCCTTCTATTGCTTCCTCACCACCTGTTCCAGGTCCTCCTTCTTCTTCTTCCTCTTTGGACTCAGGCCGTGGTAGTCCTCCTGGCTTGGGTGAGGTGGAAAGTGCTCCCCCCCCAGCACCTGCTCCAACTCCAACAAATCTTTTGCTTGATCCTCAGCCCCCAACTGGGACCAGTCCAGATAGTGGTATAGAGTTTGATCGTTGGGCTACATCCGTTGGAGAGTAATGGAATTTGTCATTGTCATACTCTGAATAGTAATCATGCAGTCAGGGTTTTCTTCCCAGTCCATTCAGGTGCTGATAACTGCCTGCAAGGTTCTAACTTTGTGAAGCAGCTATAATGAGTGGTACTTCATGATGTTACCAATTCACCCTGGCTGTCTTTGATTATTGGCTTTAAGGTTGTAACCAACATTAAGAACTATACCTTTTGGAGCAACTGAGATATATGGTCAGAATCATCATTTTTACTCATGGTCATAACTATAATTCTAATCTCCTTGTTAAAATCTAATTCTGTGCAAATATATTGACCATAAGTGAGATGGTATTTTGGTATATAATGATGTTGTAGGGGATAAAATATTGGATGCAATAACAACCTTGTGTCCATTCTGTATTTGTCTAAATGTCATTGTATAGCTTTAAATTGTCCAGACAGTGCCCAGTTAAATCTACAGTATCTTCAATACCTGTATTAATATTTTTCAGAATATTTCAGTTAGGCAGACATACATGAAACTTTCTCATTAGTAATAAATCATTTAAAAATTTCTGAACATACAAACTTCATGTGTCACTCTAATTTTGAATGACGCTTAGACCATTCCCAATTCTTTATTACAATATTAAAAAATAATACATATGCATTTCATGAGGTTGATGAAGTAACTTCAGTCATATAAATATTTATTTTACTGTATGGCCCAGTTCATTTAAAATGTTTACAGTAAAATTTATTTTTTCATGTTCATATTTTAATTCATATTTACAAAAGTTTTGTTTCTATTATCTTTACATTAAGAAATTGTTTGAATTTTTGTATTTGTATATCTAATTAACTGAAGATATTTTTATTTTGTAATATACATTTAATGTTTGCCTAAAACTTCACTGAAGTGTGTAGGAAATTATAAATCAGAGATGTTTTTCTCTTCACCAAGTGCCAGTCATACAATGTTCAAAAGCACAATATCTTTCATCTGCCTGGTGCAGTAACATAAAACTTCTTCCAAGTTAATAAAAGTTCACTGCTTCTGTGACCTGAAGGTGGTAATGTGGTTAATGTTGGATGCAAAATATCTGACCCTCCAAAAATAAACTTATTGTAATTTGAGAAATTCCATTTTTTTGATTGGCATTCATAGTGAAAGAAAACATTTGTTATTATTTTATAGCCTGATGGCCAGCACAGGAATATTTAACACAATTTTCCAAGGTCGCACATTTTTATGAATGGTACGTATTTAATAGTGAGTGTGAAACATAATAGCTGATCAATTCTAATTAATTTGTATTAATAAAGATCAAGGTTTAGCTAATCCAAAATTTTTTCAAATATTTTCTGATCTAGGTATGAGTTTTGAAAATTAAACTAGGGTAGCTTTTGACATTAGTATTAACTACTTCTTTATTCAATTTAAGTCTGTTGTAGTTATCTGTTTTATAATGATAAATATGCCATTACAATTCCTTCTCTGGTAATTTTCCTATGTCAGTCTGAAGCAGGATTGAAATTGAATTTGTCTTGATTGAAATTCTTTCTCTGTATGTATTGTGGTAATTTCTGATTAAAATGATTGGGTCATTCTAGGTCTAAAGACCTGGGCACACATCACGTTTTAGTATTATACTACTGTGAGGTGCCATTATGTGCTCAACTTACTGAGAGACAAAGAACTTTTTGTCTCTATTGATAAGGAGAATCAAACGTTTACTTAACCTCATCAAATATCATTCCTGCACACTTCAAAATATATCTAACTAGAAGCCTATCTCCCAGAAGAGGCTCCTTCAAAGGATGCAAATTTTTATGGGGGAGTGTTTGAATTGCAGGAGTGGATATCAAACATATCATGCACACATTTTTCTCAGCCACACACAACTTGATCTCATTATGAATCAATGCACTTTTTTCTCTTTTATATTGTTGTGGTTGTGATAATTTGATTGTCTCTCATCTCATACCTAAAATACTTAGGTTTTAAAACTTTTTCATTGTTATCTGTAATGAAATAAACTTTCAGCAACCATTCCTCTTCATTTTCACAAATTCTTTCCTGAAGTTTATTCTGGCAAAAATTTCATATCTAGTGACTGAATTTATTCAAATATCTATTCTTTCCTGTTACTGAAATAAATTCCTTTACATTTTAGCTATCTCATTAATGCCATGAAAATAGAATGTGTTTTCACTTCTGAATTCCAGAAGAATATTTTGAGCAATGGCAGACCCCTTATAACCTCATTCGTTGGTGCTTAATTTGTCTCATTTCACTAACGAAGGTGTAGAAGTGAAGAATAGAAGAATAAGTTTTGTTGTGCGTCAGCATGATCATTTTGGTGCCCCCTTCATATCCACTATTATATCAGTGGAAAAGCAATAATTAATTGTTAGTCATATTATCAGGATGTAATATTCTGGTTACTGCTGTTATTTGAAGATATTGAGCTGTTATCATTTACCTATTTTGCTCGACCATTTTTATAGTTATACTAAATGGAAAGTGAGTAGAGGTATATTTATCTGTCTTTTTTCATGCTGACCCTTACTTCATAAATGTGCCATAAATATTCTTTGAAGTGATTAATTCTAATATTCAAGTTATATTGACTATGAAAGAGATCCAAAGTACACAACGGTGTGGTCTTAAGTTTTTGCCTTTTAAGAGATTCATAGAAACCTTTGTTGGTTTTTGATTTTACACAGTTTACTCTTAGTGTTATGAGATTTAAATATATTTGTTGTGCGATTTTCAGTGGGATTAATGTGCCAAAAATCAGCATGTAGTTAATTTTATGTTCTGAAAATTAAAGCAATTTGTTGCCCTATCCTTTCCCTGTAACCACACCTTTTATTTGAATTTGACCATCCATAAAAATGGATGTATCACAGTGTATTAATTTTGTTAATGTGAGCCTTCTAGAAGTGGATTTATAAAATTCTTTTTCATTTTTAGATTTGATTTTCTTTCTGAATATATTTGTATAATATGTGATCAGAAAATTCATACAGCCATATAATTTTATATGTGGCTCATATCAATCTTATTCCATATTCCAGTTTTCATTGCCTTGAGGGCAAAATTTTTAAAACCAGATTTGGTGTGGATAATGAATCAGTTCTTTTCCTACAAATGCTTAAGGGTTGATTTTATAGTTACCATTATGGTTTACATCTGGTAACATATAGTTACCAAAAGTGTTGTTGAGGATGATAAAAGAAGGATGGTATATTTTTCTTATGTTATTTAAAGCTATTTTGAGAAAAAATGGCTTACTGTGGAGTTTTTACAGTACATGATAGTTTTTCTATGTTTTAAATTTGTAAGTTTTTGGATTGCATTTTCTTTAATTTTAAACAGAGAATTATAAATGTTGCATTTAAACATTTTAAAGTGGCATTATAGCAATTGAAATTAGGAAGACCATATAATGGTTTGAGGTGATGTATGTTTTGAATTATAATGAGAGTAATTGCCTTGTGAGTTATAATTATATATGTTTAACTGTTTTCTGTAATTATGAAGTTGGCAGAGACGATTTATTTTGTAACATGTGAAGATGTAAATATAAAAAAAGTTTCTTTAATGCCTCTTTATTTATTCAAAGATAGTTATCATAGTAACTTCATTGCACTTAAGTTTATACTTCAGAAAATAAATTTATTTTCAACATAATGAAAAACCTGTACAGAGAGATTCTAAAAAAAGTTTCATCTTAAATATATAACTCTGAATATACTTCAGTTCTATTGAGAAATAGATCATACAGTGAAGAGAATCCTAAGTTAATTTAAGAAATATTGTCGCTATTTTTTTAAAAAAGAGCAGTTATTTTACATAGTTATATCTGTGATATTTATTATATATATATATATAGTTGATTATAGTTGTGCCTGAAGAAGTCATCAGGCTGGTCAGTGAAATATTTTCTTAATCAATGAAACAACTACACAAAGATTTTAAAGCCTATTTCCATCTCTTAGGAGGCCTAAAATTTTCTCTAATACTTGCATGTAGAAGGAAAAAAATATTTTTGGAAATATCACTTAATAGTACTCTAAGGTCTTTTTGACTGTTTTTACCTTTGAGGAATCATGTTCTTGTGTGAAACGAAAGAGATTGAGCAGTGGATCAGGATGGGAATTAGTGAAAATACCTTTGATGGAAAGCAAAGGATTTCCACTTCCTATGCAGGTTCAGTCATAACTTCGTTATTTATATTAATAATATTTTAAAATATATTTTGTATTTATATGTATTTTGTCTCATTCTGAGGCAGAAATCTCTTTAAAGTTCAACAGTTCTGACATTTAAGGACTTCTGGACCGTGAAGGCTTCTAATTATGGGAATTTTTAAATGGTAAAAAGTTTAACCTTCCAATAGACATTCACCTCACAATCATCCCATTGTAATTCTCAAATTCAACTTTACTCTTTATAATAATTTTATAGTACCTAATACATGTTGAGTTCCCAAGTAGCATTTCAAGATGATAAGCAGAATAAAGGGCTATTAGCAAGTATAAAAGTACAGAAAAAACTAAGGAAATTAGTTAATCAAAAAGTATTAAAATACACATGAAAAACTTAATTATCAAATTATATTTTAATAAAACTATGAACACACAATTTTAAATCTTCATATTAATTAATGAAACAAAAGATTTTGAAAAGATTGAATAAAAGTCTTTTCATTTCTCTCTCTTCTCACAGGGAGCACAATGTTCTTCAAATTTGTCCTAGTACATCTTTCTTTTATCTTTTCCAAACAGTCTTCCATTTATACCTAAATAAAAAAAAAAATAACTAAAAATGCTTCTCCAAACAAAACAACCTTATTTGAATGGATGGAGACAGTGTACACAATTTGTAGCATCATCTGTTATTAGGCCAATTCCTAGTGACACACAGAAATATTTATAATATAAAAGTTTTTAAAAGGTCCATAACAATTTTTTGAAATTATATCTCAAATTTTATGTTCATTCATAATTTTCCTTGGCTATATAAAATCAACAACTTTTAAGAAACCCAGGAGATAAACCACTACTCTGCTGATTTAAGGAAAGTCCTTTACACAGCAGACCAAATTCTCTGACGGCTTCTTGAAGGCGCCGCTTGTTACTCCTTTCCCTAAAAAAAAACTTCTTTAATATGGTGAACTTTTATATTTGATTATGAAAACAGGTTTTATTAAGATGAAATAATAAATAGTTATAACAAAAAAATTATCATCCGAAAAAGTCGTGGATGGATTTCATAGCATTAGAAAAAATTTAATTAAATTGAGTGTAACAATCATCAAGTAATGAAAAATAACAACAAACCTGAGAACCATTTGAACAAACAGCTCCTTCTGCTGCCTTGAAACTCTTTGAGATGGGAAGTCTTTTACAAGGGGGCCAAGAAGAAGTCTATTCAGCCAAATACACAATCTGTCAAAACATTTCTTGCTTAGAGCAAGGAGAACATCTGCTACATGGTCTGTGAGGGCACGGGGGCTTCCACCTCCTGCATGAAATTAGCATATAAAAAGCACCTTTCTTTCTCTTGGAAATAATTAAAAAATAAACCAACTTGGACACAACATGAATAAATTTAACTTAGCACTTTTAAAGTGTGTGCTTTTTCACAAAGTTAAACAGAAGTACAAAACTTTAACAACATAAAAACTAAAAAACATAAATAACTTTACTATCACTGAATCTCAACATTGCTATTCAAGTGATATTACATAATATTAACACTAAAAATAATTTTGTTACTCATTAGAATTGAATAGTTTTGATAATGATCAAAGATAATTCCAAAAACCTACCAATACAGAGTAAAAGACTTTCAACAAGAGCCTCTCCATGGTTGTCAATTGCTGTCTGAATTTCTTTTTCGTCACTACAGTTCATAATTAAGTTGGATAGAAAAGAGGATGCAGATTTTACCACAGGAGCTTCTGGTAAACTCATTGCCTGAGTACCTGAAAGTAAATATAATTACTCAACCATACCAATATATTAAAGTAAAATCATTTAATGTAATTTCATAAATTATTGAACAGAGAGCCATCTGATTGTATTCTCAACAAGGGTAAAAAATAAACAAAATGATTGTAAAAATAAGACATGAATAATTTTCAATGAAAAATAGTAAAAAATATTGTTTATTTAAATAGTTGCTGCAATTTGTCTGGTAGCAGTGCTACTTAATGACTCTGAAGATATTTTCAAATGGTTTCATGGGGCTCCAAACCAGTTAAAACTGGTCTAATATGCTTAGCCTTATTTCCTATTGAATATAATAATCATACTTGTATGATAATATTGTATTTACTTATTAAGATAGGGATTAAAATAATAAAGGTTAGATAAAAACATATAATAAAAAAATTATAATAAAATCTTGAAAGATTAGATAGATCAAAAATTAAATTAAAATCTAAAAATAGTTAATGTCAACTATGTATTGGAATTAATATACGACAAATATTGGAAATTTTTTTTGAGAAGGTGCTATTATAAAAATTTGAATTGTGTATTAAAAAGCCCTGTAAACTTCAAATGATATTACACAAATTTTTGTTTAATTTTATATGTTTGAAGATGTTAAAAAACAGAATTTGACATTTGCAGTGGCTATGATAACAGGCAAAAAAATGATTTGAAAGTTTATATATTTTTAGATAGATTTAAATTTCATTTTCTAGACTTAAAGAATAGAAATGAATCGGTTCACTATATATATAGCTTAGCCTTAATATTACATCCTAATCTTACCAGCACGCATAAGTGTTGTTATATCCACTGGACTAGTAAGAGAGTTAACAGCAGAAGGATTTCTTCGTGCAACCTGAGAAAGTAGGCTAAAGAAAGCTTCTAATATGTCTACTCTGTCAGATGAAATAGGGTTTTTATTTTCAGGAAGACAGAGAGTTGCTCGGCACATTTCTTCTAATAGGTTTCCAACTTCAGAAGTTCCTTCTTTAAAAATAAAATTCCAAATATTTATTAATTAGTATGATCCTTAAAACAATACTTTATCAAATAGCTGTAAATAAAGTATGGTTGATTTACTAGGAAGGTATAACCTTTATCAAAACAATTAATTGGAAGAAAATCTTTATAGATAAAGAAAACCAACCTATATTATAACCAAGAACAGGATTCTAGCAGAGATTGAATTCTTTATAAAGAAGCTTGTAAAGCAAAGAACTCTCATGTAAATTTCCAAAATAAGCTAGGGATCAGAGATCCGTAGTTTATTTTGGAAAATGATCTACACAATAGTCAACCAAAATTTGTCAATAAACCAGAAATTATGGCTAAGCACACAAAATGAGCATGGAGGAAAGCAGATTATAAGCATGAGAAAACACTGAAGCTTGACAGTAGTATGAATTGGCATCAATTTCAATAGAATTAGATGTGAAATATTATTATTATTTCATATCTGATATAAGAAAAGAAAGATATTTACTCTATTGTTACATGTTGTTTACTCTCTGATTCTATATACAATTAAAGAAACTGATTTAAGACTATTATTTCATAAAAACTACTTCTTAGAGAGCTTCCACAGTCAAATATTTTCCTAATGGGGAAGAAAAAACTACTTTCTTAAGGTTCTAACCTAAAGATGCAAGGAGTAATTTTTCTTTCTTCTATTAATTAACTATCAACTTATCCACTGTTAATTTCTAATTTAAATTTTCTATTATCCTTTGAAAATTATCAGGGAAATTAATATGTTCAAATGAAAAGAAAACTATATATTTTTAAAAATGTCATACCTGTTCCTTTATTGGCACCAAACATTACTATTAGGTGCCGAGCAAGATCAAGCATTGCAGGATGTTGATGTAGAAGGTATGAGTTTACTAATAATTGTAAAATCGATGGTAGTGCTGGAGCAATGTCATCCATTAATGTTGTTGCAGCATGCTTCAAAACAAGACATACAGCCTGATTTCAAATGAGAGATTAATAGCAAATTAGAATCATGGATGTACAGTTCCATTAAGTATCTAAAATATTTAAAAATGGTTGAAAAATATTTTATTTTTTTCAATATCTAATCTCATAAAGAAAAGTTATCAGAATGAAATTCCAATACTTCTATTAAAACTGCAAACAACATATTGGTATCATACTTAATACATATTAACACCATCAGTTTTTCATATATTAGCAGTAACTTTGATTCAATTTTCTTACTTGCATGATGTCTTCATCCATGTACCATTTAGAAGAAATTTGCTCTAAAATGGGAAAGACTTGGTGCAAAAGAGGGAGAAGAATTGATGTCCAGCTGGTATTTGCTCCCTCTAATTGAATATTCATCGAGGAAAAGGCAGATGCTACAGAAACCCAGCTGGAATTTGGTCTTTCCATATGAATATCCATTGCAGAAAATAGGGCTGCCACCATCTTAAGGCAAACCAATATGGAAGCCTTTGAAGATGTACTAGGCTATACAAAAAATAAACTTTTAATAAAAATCATAAAATAAAATTAATTCTGGACACAAAAATTTACATACATAGTAATTGACACTAAATTAGAAGATCAAATATTATCTTTATTTCATCTTTTAATTTATGTACACAAACCAATAACATCATAATACTTTTTAAGAACTTCTTTTATACTACATTTATAAATTAATGATGTCACAAATATTTTGCACAGTGAAGGAATTTTATTACACAAAACACATATACATCAAAAAAATAAAAAAATTAGAACTATGAGATGATTATAACGAGAGAGATGAAGGTTAGAGCTTGAACTAGTGGAATGGGTTAAAGGTTAGAGTAACAAATTAATGAATGATATACAATGAAAAAATTACATTGAAATTAAAATACAGCAAAGGATAACGACATTATATATATATATATATAAGTTAAGATCTTCTCAAGATGAAAACTAATTGGTCATAACAAAAGTTGAATATGCATCACATGTAATGCTTATTTTATAAATGTTACTAGAATGAAAATGCACATTATGTACCTTCTGAAGAATACGTTGTTGGTCTGTAAACTGTTATACTTGAAACAAGGAAAAAAATGAGGTATTTATTTTTTCTACAAAGTAACTTCATGATTAATTTTTTAAGAAAGGAATATCAATTAGTAGTATATAAAATATATAAGGAACTAGGTAAGATTCATATTTTATTCAAAAATTGAAATATTCTAAGTTCAAAGAAAGTTCCAAGCAAAATTCAGGTCTAGTCATTAGTGTTGGTGTATTAAAGTATATAGATATATACTATAGTAAGTAATATATTTTGTATAAAAGTTTTAATGGAAGAGAAACTTAAGTGGGCCTAACCTATCCAACAAAATGTCAATTTATCTGTCATGCATCTGGTAACTAAAAGATATAGTTTAACAAAGTATAAACAAATAATGAAAAACTGATGTTGACTCAAGGAGCATGTGAGCATGGGATAAGGATCACAAGAAGAGACAGGAGGTGTAACACATGGGTGAGGGAGATGACAGGACTTGCAGATATTATAAAAAATAAAGTTCTTAACACAGAAGTGGGCAGGAGATGTAGCAAGAAGAAATGACAACTGTTGGATGGCAGCAATACACAAATGGATATGAGGAAATGAAAAGAGATAAAAAAGAAAGCCAATAAATCAATTGAACAGAGATATTATCAAGTATCTAGGAGTAACATGGCGATAAGAAGCTCAAAATAGAGACAATTTGAAAGCAATTGGGGAGGCCTATATCCAATATCAGATTGAAATGGCTTCTGATGATGATATATAATCTATAAGTAATAATAAAAAGTTGAGTTTCTTAGAGAAGATAAGAACTAGGTAAGGAAATTAGAGCTGCTTCTAAAATAAATTTCTGATAGTCAGGAATCTGAATGCACTGTCTTCAATATTTGCTAGGATGGCTCACTTTAGAAGTTCATTTTTCTCACAAACAATGTATGAAAGTAAAAATGCATGAGTAGAGTGTCAGTTAGTAGAGTGGATGAGTATTCATTATCACTGGCACACGCCATCATGTAGATATGGGATTACTAGCGTGTGTGAAACCTTTAATATGATCTATTTGTCACTGTAAAAAAAGTTTAGTTTAAAAACTAATGGTTGTAAAATTAAAAGAACAATTTCAATTTTTCATGATAATTACCTGCATATTGTTGAGTTCACAGATCTTATCAAGGCATGGGACTAGGAGGTTGTTCAAATAAGGTGCAGCCAAGGGAACAGGAAGACCTGACAGGACACGACCAATTACAAAGGTAAGACGAACTGTTTCAGCTGGCCTGAGAATACCTCTGTTAATAGCATCCTGGGCATCAAGAATTTATGATTATTATAAAATCATTGAAAAATAGTTTACTGACAAAATTATCAAAACTTAATGCACAATAAAAGAACTCAAGAATACATTTTCAATCAAATTAACTCATTTTTAGAATGAATGCACCAATCATCTAAGAATAAATAAGCTCAAGATCATAAAAACTATCCACATTCAATCAATTTAATAACAGTTACCACCAAACATTTTAAAGTTAGATACATAGAGTTTTTAATAAACTAACACAGAGTATAATAATAGTTGAAATACTAAAATTTATCTTTTCCCCAACTAAATGGATTCATATTCCGTTACTTCCAATATTAGTAACGAATTTGAAATATTATTCCATCTGAATGATCCCTCATTGAATTATATTAAGGTGCAGGAACCAATGAAATACTTTAAATGAAAAAAGCTCGGAGATAAAGCTGTATATGTCAAAAGAGTAAATAATACATAAAAATCCTGGATAAATTATAAATTCTCACTAATAAAATTGAAGTTGTGGAGTTGAAGGGTTACAAGTATCTTATACCTGAGAAGCAGAGAGAACATGATGAGCATAAGGAAGAAGTCCAGCACTACAGTCCCTAGAAAGGTCCTTAAGAGCCATTGTTGCACTAGGTGCAGTTTGAACATCAGCCAAGCCATGAACCAGTAGTCTCAGCACCCCACCCACTGCCTGAGGGTTGTCATTCAACCATTCTGCATGAGCTCCTAATATAAAATTTCACGAAAATCATAAATGGAAAATAACCTTTAACTATATAATTATATAATATGTTAATTATTTTCACATTAAGTTTTAATTGAACTATAGTAGACATAAAAGATGAAACATAGCATAGTTCTCAAAAGGATAAAGAAGTTATATATAAATACTACACTGAAAATAAGATGATAGAGAGATTTTTTTTAGAAAGAAATAGAAAGAAACATCTTGCTTTTTAAAAGTTTTAAAGAGAAAAGTTAAATAAAAGAAGATTCAAGTATACAAAAGCTTATAAATATTCATATTATAAAGTTGGCAAACAAGAGAAAATTATTATAATAAACTTTACTAACCTACAACCTCAAGAGCAGTTGCAAGAAGACGAGGATTTGCTGTTAATGGCAGCGACCCAACAGCAGATAGGAAACGAGCAATGTTTTCATCAGCAGAGGGCTCATTTCTGGCTGACTCAGCTATAGAGAGTAAAGCATGTAAACAGGCTTCTAGTGGATGCCACACGGCTGGGTTCTGGCGATGAACTTCTAACTGCTCAGCTAATCTTGACAGGAGCAGCTCCGAAAGGGACTGCCTCAGTATTCCATGGCAATATGTCTGGTTGAAACAGTCAGACATTATGACTAAACTTATAATGCATAAATTAAGAATTAAAATTTCTTCACAGATATAATGTGTTTATTAATTTACACCATCACATATTGAAATAACTGTCTGCTTTTTTATACCAATTATTTCACAACAATGTTAGATGAACAACTAATAAAATCAAGAAAATTAAGTAAAATACAGGAAAGGAACAACATGGAATCTTAAATCCCCTTTTCCTAGAACTGGAAGACCTTATTTGAAACCATTTCTTTGCTAAACCAAATCTTGGTTCCCAGAAAGATATTTGCAGGACTACTTCACACAATACTCTGTCAGATTATTTTGGATGCTCCCACAGTTCAGAACCATAATTATTGCATCCTTTACATCAAATTTAAAATCAAAGTCTCTTGTTGTATCATGGTATTACTAGTAGCTGATCTTTCATTTAATTTTCTATTATAATTGCATTAATTGTTAAAATACTCATTGAATATGGATTTTCTCACTCACTTGACTTTTGAAGATATTTTCCTAATGGGGGTGGTAAACTCTGAATCTGAGGGATTTCTAGTTTTCTAATCTGGACTTAGGCTTTCCTGCCTTTTTACACCTATTTGATTGTGAGATAAAAAATGCATTCATTCATGAACACTGTGCATTCTACCTACCTCACAGCCCCCTTACCCACATAAGTATGAGAAGAATAGAATTCTATAATACTGTTTAATAATTTTAATTTAATGTTTAATAATGAGGAATTGAACTTATTAATTATATAATAATTAAGAGAGAAGCAGTATTTTTTACTGGTACTTGAATATATTTTTCCAAATTATTGTTTTGATAGATATTGGTAACTTTCTAAAAATTATAAAAGCAGAGTGGTGATGATCTTTTATACTGATTGGTGAGAATAATTATTAATATAGATACTTGTGTTTAGCTTGGCAGGTTGTAATATGAAGATTTAGAGGGAGAAGAGATAACAGGTATTTTTCATAAGAACACTATAGCTAAGAATCTGCTTATATTATGTATCTACTTAGGGAAAGAAAGAGTATAATTAGTATAATTTTTAAGTTAATACAAGAAAGGCGCTCAAAAGTAGAAAATTATAGAATTCCTTTAAAATATTAAAATGGTACATAATCAACATACCATAGTATCAGCAATGTCTGTTCGGTAGCAACGGAATACTTCCGCCTCTTCTTGATTCATAGGTCTTCCTTGATTGTGCAGTCTTCCTCCAGGAAGAACAGACTTAAGAAGCAATGTGTCTGCTAGCCTGGCATACACAGGTGATAGCATCCTCACATATTCCAACCTCAATCTAGGTTCAGAAGAAACAACTTCATCCTAAAAGAATGGAATATTTTGAGAAAAACTCAATCCATTTAAGATTTGAATGATAAGTTAAATAATTAAGAACCAGTACTTCATGGATATCTTTTTTGGATACTTAGGAACAGATAATATTTTGTGAATCAAATAATATATAAAATTTCTACTCATATCATAACTTTGGATATGTTAGACTTCCAGGATAATACTAAAGGTGACTGAAAACATATATGGCACCATAATTGATCAAGTATAATTTTGAGAATTTAGGATACAAGAGAACAATTAGAGCAAGAAATGACAGTGGCATTCAATAAAATCACATAGAACAGTAATCTAATTTCCTAACAGTTGAATTGTAAAAATGCCAAAGCATACATTCAAATTAATTTTAATATACAGTTAAATAAACACTTACTTGTAAAATATACCAGAAACCTAATGGAATGGCACTTAAAGTTTCATCCTGTGGATACTGCCCTGCAGTTCCTGTACATTCTAGGAGAAGCTCTAAGAGCATTGGTAACATTTCATTTGGAACACCATTTTGATGCTGTCCAAGTAGCAAACGAATATGGCTCTCTCCAATACTTGCAAGTAATGTGTAAGCAGAACATGCAGCTTCCTGAAAATATGGCAGGTATTTTAAACATTATGACCTACTATAGCACATTATATTAAATGACACTACATCAAATTCTATTCCATTTAAGGGTATGAGAAGGCATGGCTGGAACTTTGCTTACAAAAATATATTTTCATAAAATACAACACAGTGACATACATACATAGTTAAGATAACTACTTTAAAGCTGCTGCTCCTATTATGTTTTTCATTCTGAATCATTCATAAATAATACATCTTAATATATCTTATAGTATGCAGTATTCACACACAACTATAAATTTCATATAAAATGAAAACTGAATAAAGATAAAATAGGATTAAAAGATAATTCCGAGCATTGCAACCAAAAACAATTCACCCTCAATTTTATTTTATTCTATTAAATGTTTCCACTTAAATAGATCTATACATAAAAACCAAATTCTCTTTTTAGTTAAGTATATTTCAAAATATTTTATCCATTTTTATTCAAGATATACATTACAAGAAATCAATCTGAAGATTCAGCTAAGAATGAAACTAGGAACATATCTTGAGCATCATAATGTGTGAGAGAAGGATTAGTCAGTGTCATGGAAATCCTCTCTTTTGATCTGTACTCAATTCATTCTACCTCTAATTAATATAAGACCAGTGTGAGCTAAATTATTTTAATCATGCAAAGTAAAAAAATTGTGAAGAAATATTTTTTAATACAGCTACAGCAAAGCTTAAGTTTTAATGAAATTATATAATATAATAAAAATTACATTAAAAATTTTTTCAAGAATTTAAATTTTGATAAATGAATTATCATGAGATTAAATTAAATTGTATTTACCTGATTTCCTGCAGAAACACTTCTCTTAGCTAATTCCCCAATGGCAGGTACCATAGAAGATATTAGATCTTGAACAGATCTTGGATGATGATGTGTATCAGGGTGGGTTGCCAAGTCACCTAAGGCTTCTAGAGCGCAGGAAGCACTAGCACCCCAAGGTGTATTACATGCTATACGAAGAAGGAGAGGAGCAAGACTACTATCTCCTGTAGCACTAGGCAAAGGAACTCCGATTTGTAGCCACGCTCTGGCACACCTTACACCATTTTCGACTTCTGCAACAGATCCCCACTCCAATGTGCGTACAAGCAAAGATGACACTAAAGAATGTAGATATTAGGAAAAAAAAAAATACCTAATTGAAAAAAATTAAAAGTATAGAATACAGAGCTGTTATAAAATAGAACTCAGGCTATAAAGTATCAAAACTCTTATTTCTTTATATTACTCACTTTTGGAAAAGAAAAAAGTAATCAAAAATTCAATTGGAGGACAGAAGTAATATAACTGACAACAGAAAATGTACTAATTAGGATAAGGAAAGATGTGTACACTTTAGAAAAACATCTAAAATTAACTGATCTTGTAAATTTATACTCCTTTCATTGATTTGAAATAAGAACTACCTTTATCAATTAGAATAGTTACTTAAGTCATAAAATTTAGGTCCAAGGAAGATTTTGGTACAACTGAAAATTTTAATTTTCCAACCTTGGGTGAGAATTCATGTACTTCCAATTTTTTGTTTTCATGGAAACTAATTAGTAAATAACTATTATATCTTATTAAAAAAGTGATATAAATCAGAGACAGCATACAGCATGAAGTGTAAGAGAGGGTTTAAGGCCCATTTTGTCCCTTCTGTAATGATCCCTCAGATAATTAGGCTTCTCCATATTCATAAAAATGTCTTAAACACAGATTAAATAGAGAATGCCATAATAATGCATGCGACTTTATGGTTGACCTCTGAATCAGTCTCGTAAATGAGGTTGTGGTTTGTTCATGTTTAGGTGGAGCAAATAAGACACAGAAAGAGAAATGTTAGTCAGAAATTTCCTAAACACAATCCAAACCATTTCCTAAGATACCATAAATTTTCACTACTTGTCAGTGAATGAGGAGAATCCGAGTCATTTTAACTGCTTGTGTCTGCATGTGGCAAATTGCTAAAGCTACTAGAGAGGCTTATGACAATCCTTCACTTTCCAATGCAGTAGGATATTATTTTAATTCAATTAAGAATTAAGAAAAATGTATTAAAAAATAAAAATAAGCCTACAATACTTGGCCCATAGAGATTTAGTGTTAATTCATTTTCATACCAAACATTCAAATACATTTTTCTCAGAATCATATTTAAAAAAATTAGAATATCTCATGTAATGATCAAATTGCAGAGTTCCTTTCTTATAAAGTATAATCAAATAATTACACCTAACTTTATATTTTTCTACTATAACTTCTGTGCACCATGCTATATTGTTAAAAATACTACTGAATAGATTTTGAAGAAAATTTCGGAGATACAGTTACTGATAATCATTTACAAGAATCTCTCGATTATCTTTTCAATAAATACATTAAAATTTTTAATAAATTTTTAAAAATTAATTTAATTTAAAATTTATCAGTTCAGATGATATTTGTGAGACATTGATAGGGATTTTTTTGTTTCCTTAGCATTGATAAAATATAACTAAGTTTTTAATCCTTTCCTTTCACTCCTTACAATTCAATAATCAAAAACAAAATTCACAAGTTTTACTCTTGACTGTAATGAACTATAACAACACATTTTTCCTAGAATTACCTCACTCTAAAACATTACTTGTAAAAATTTTTACCAAAAATCAAAAAATTAAAAGAGTAGACCAAATTTCAAAAGGTTCAAATAAATTATACAATTATAATTCTAATAATGAGAAATAAATACCTATTTAGGAAATTTAAAATTATCTTCACATATATATAATTTTAAAATAAGCATTATTTTGAATTAGTGCATGGAAAACCTTATGCTACTCATTAATGACCAATAATATGAATATTCTTAAAACATTTCAAGAATTTCAAATTGTATTTTTAAAAAATCTTCAATTTGGGAAGTCATCTTAAGAAGGAACAGTAATCATATACCTTGTGGGAAGCTTTTCTGTAATTCATTCCGAACCAGTCCTCTTCTCCCTTGAGCAATATGCATAGTAGTAAACTGAAAGATGAATATACAATTTTACTAACTTCAAAAATGGGAAATGGAAAACAGTATATGACAGTATTCAATTACTTAAAAAAAAAAGATGCAACTTAAATATTGATGAAAGGTATATCACATTATCCACACTCTTTCACAAGCATATGCATTTATTAAATATTGACATACATAGACAAACAAATAAATTCAACAATACAATGTCATTTATAAATCCACATTTTGATTCATTTAAACAAGTTATTTAATATTTGAAAAAAAAACAGTTTCAGGATTAATTTACTTTCATTAAAGCAAAATAAGTAACTGAGAACAAATTTTATAAGTCAGATTTACTGTAGACTGTTAATAAATATTTACTGATTAAAAAGTGTATATCAAAAACAATAATTGCTCTTTTGGATTACTTTCCAGAAACAGATTTTTGAATAAAAGTACTTGAGTTTATTCTCAGGATTATAAATGATAAATAAGAGATGCAACGAAACAGCCTATTTACGATATGTTTCTATGATTTAAAAATAAAATATTAGCTTACCAATTTCAGAATATAATAAAGAATCTACAACTTGAGCTTTTTATTACATTTACATAAAAATTATAAAATCCATAATGATGCCACCAAATATCACAAAAACACATTCTTATAATCACACATTTCTTTTCCAAGTGATTTAAACCAAAACAATGATATAGCATACATTTACATTCATCCTACGTAAAATGTTAAAAGTATTGATTTCATTGAGAATATCTTTAAAAATTTAAAAGTTAATTATTCAAACAAAAAAATAAATTTATAAAAATTGGCAATTTATGGCAGGAAATTTCTCCAAACTAAAGAAAAAGCTTTATTATAATTCCTTCATGAAGAAAAAGTACCTCTTCTGGAATCACAGTGAGGAGTTCCAACAAGAGACGCTTTGCTTGATCCTCAGAAACATCTGATGAATTTCCAGCATACAATGAATCTACCAATGTAGATACTGGATTTTCCCAATGTTCAGGAGCAACTTGCAGAATAAATGCAGCCATCTAATCAATAAGGATATGTTATTTAAAACAGTCTTTTCTATAAGAAATTTCACAGAATATACCACAACATTCGTTTCTAAATAAACATTTTACAGGTGATTAATTACTCAAAATAATTTATAAAAAATTACTCACTGCGATACATAAACGGTTTAAAACAATCCTTGGTCCGTTGCAATAATTACTTAATGTACACATCAGTTTATTTTTGAAGGTAGGATATTCATCCGTCGGAACTTCAGCTAATTGCTTCGCCACCTTGGAGTGCAAAGTTGTTGCAGCAAAGAATTGCACCTCTGGAGACTAAAGTACGATTAAATTGATTTCAAATATCCATTGATGTAATACATTTTCTGAATAGTAGTAGTTACCTTCTTCGGTGAAAGCAATTCCCACACATAAAACCATGCACTTTGAGATTGCTGTGCGGCGGTAAGCCATTGATGAGCAGATGCTTGAGATGAAGGGTCGCTTTGATAAAATTGAAGAATTATCCTCTCCAAATTTTCCGCCGTTAATTCCATTTTGTTGATACAACTAGAGAGAATTGTAACCTTCAAATTCGAAATAAACTACTTCGAAAGCATAATAGATCCTTAGAAATCCAAGTTACGTATAATGAGGCTCCCTGATAGAGTCCCATGCTTAGCTTCATTCCCAGGGAGTAAATGAACTACGTAGACTAGGATGTCATCCCCCTCAGAAACCACCTGAATATGTACTTCGAAGTTAAACTTTCAAAACACTCAGTCGTTCTCTTCTTCGGAAACGTCCGCCATGTTTACCCTTAGTTGAGCATCAAAATGCGATACAGGATATTATTCCAAGCAATTGTTGACTTTGTACAGGGCATAGAGTAGTTTATCATGTAAATTAATTTTTACTGGATTGTTTTTTTACGATCCCTTTAATTTCTTTTTAGGGATCGTATTTTCTTCTCTTAAAAATGCCGTTTTTCAGTTTTTTTCATAATGTATGAATAAAATGTAAGCAGAGGTAAATTATGTGTTGCTATTAGCCACTACTACCGGGGAGGTGTTTTAGAAGATTAAGAAGTAGTGTAAATCCGGATATTTATACATTCATGATTGAGTTTAGATTTAATTTCAACTTCTTACTCTGTTATCTCTCGAGCTTCTTAGTTGATAACTTACTGTCAGTGCTGTAACAAGTTAAGGGCTTAAAAATATTGGATGTAAATAGACGAGGTTATCGCCAGTATTCAGGAATATTTAGACAAGAATAATTATTGATAGTATTTGAACAATATGGAAGTAACTATTGAGTACCCTAAAATTTCTATTAACTATTTTCATACGATCTAATATAATTTTGTTAATTCTTTTTTATTATTATTTGTAAGGTCTAAGTCAATGCCTGTATTAAGGAAAGTGAAAAAACCTCAAGAAAATTCTATGCCTTTATTTACAAACTATACATTTGCATAAATTTTAGGGAGTACCAAAATCATTATACATGCACAAAAATCAACAGGTGCTCTTTCTGTGAGGTGTGTAAATATATTAATGATCACTAATTTTTTTTCTGGACGCTGTTGATGAATCATTCACTGGTTTTAGATTTGGCCTCAATTCTTTGCTTCCTTTGCAAGAGTCTCCTCTCCCTTTCATACTCTTTCATTCGTAAAATGTAACTGCAAAAAATGAGTTTTAAATGAATAGGAAGATAATAAATATAAACAATTATATTCATATATTAATAGCTCAACACATACTCTTCATATTCACATGTAAGATACTCATGCTTTTCGTGAGCACATTTATATGCTAAGGGCCAAACATCAGCACGACATGAGTGATACTTGAGAAGTAGATGAGCACAATAATCACGGTCTTCCATTGCTATTTTAGCTGATGACAATTCTTCATCTGTAGCTATCATCACTAATAATAATAAAATTTACAATCAAAAAACAATATTTTATACATATAATAAACCAATTATATTCACTGTAATTGTTCACACATCTTCCTATATAATAACATTGTTTAGAGCAAAATATTTAGATGAGAATTAGAGCCCAGTTATAATCTTGAATTATAGTAGCTAAATGATTTTCAAACAAAAATACCTGTATTAAAGTATGCTGTATTAAGTATACTAGCAAACAATTATATTAATTACTGGTTATCAGTGAAGGTAAGTTCTCTAAACTAGAATATTGATATTTAACTGATACCATTGTCTCAGATTTCAATTGTCAAGTTTTTACCTATTTCAATACAATTCCTCCCAAAAATAAAATGAGATATCTCCTAGATCATTCACAGTATCAAAACACATATTAAATTGAAAGTATAAGGGCAGTCAATGGCTGTGCAATAAAGCAAAGATGAGCAAATTCATATTTATCTAGAAGAAGAGAGAACAGAAAATTTTGCTGCAAATAATAATAATATTCTAATAAATATAACAACTATCCAATACTTGCCATTTAAAAATTTGTTAATTTACGTAACATAAGCCTAGGATTTCAAAAATCAAAATTTGAGCAATCATCATCATCTACACTCATAATCAATTTAGATGGATAGCTTCCACTTTAAGAGGAGTTTGGAAAAATAATTGATTTCTACAATTAATAAAATAGTAATTTTAAACATTTACTGTCGATACTTTACATTTAATAGTCAGTCAATGAATTTTCACAAGGCCTAGTATTACTTTAATATTTTGCAAGAGTTTATTCAAATGTCTATGTAAACTAAATACTTATGCTAGGAATATTTTACATCACTACACTCTACTTTAAGAGCCAATTATTCCATCTGAATATCTTGTATAAAAATCCTTCTTTAGGAGTAAGGAAGGTGGATATAATAAAAAAATTATGAGTAGTTGTCAATTAGATTTAGAAATTAATTAGAACGATCTAAAAATAAATATTTTACTATTACTCCACTATAAATATATTTCCTTTTTCTGAATTTATTTATAAAAAATTAGAATCTTGAGAAATGATCTTAATTCAAAAAACTAACTATGACTTCAGTGACCTCCTATTCTGGCTAAAGAAAGATATACTTAATGAAATTTAAAATCTTCAAAATGATTTTCTCTTTTTCACAAAAAATGTCCATCCAGTAGCATCAATGGAAGATGGGAGATTGGTATTATTTAGTAAATAATAATAATAAATATGAAAATATTTAAAGAACAATTTAAGGTAAATAATAGCAAACTTCAAATTATAATGAAAAGAAACGTTTGTTTAGTGATAAATCTTGCATTAAAATATTTTATTAAAAATAAGTAAGATAATAGCGAGAGATATTTAAACGAATGAATTTATACAAGAGTGATCTTGCCATTAAAATAGACAAAGAAAACAGAGATTAGGGATCCCTGAATGACTTTTATTTCATTTCGTTAGCCATTTCTTAGAAGCCCTAGCTGAAGGCAGCTCAGTTAAAAAGCATAGGACACATCTATCAAGAAAAAAATCACCAGTTTACAATCAAGAAATTCAAAATATTTAAGACGAGAGATGGCGTATTTCGACCTCACCTCTTTCTTTTCTGCCATTTGGAAAACCATAAAGAGGATCAAATGATGGTTCTTGTGAAGGGGCTGGTGTTACTTCTGGATTTATATAAAGAGCCCAGGCATTTCCCATCACGAAGGAAGCAGAATTTATCGATGTAAGCCTGATTTAAGTTAGAAAATCTACTTCCTTAACTCCTTTGGAATAAAAGAAGTAACACTAACAGAATCAACTAATTTTCAGTCCGAGTCAATCTTCGACGACTTACTACTTCACCCTCATACTCTACTTCAGAGGTTGAGGAACAAAAGCGAAACATAAATGCTGCATGCATTATACCGAAAGATACTAACACTATTAGCTACACTAACGCCACAAACGATAACATTCAGTTGTGTAAACTGATTGAATATCCTAACTGATAATTAATTTTATTTTGACCAAAGAGAAAAATATTTAGTTTTAATGTAAATCAGATATCTTACGCATAAATTGAAAATCTTTGATGATATCTCGTAACTTTCCAATCACAAAAGTCGACATTAACATTTCTTCTTCAAAAGCATTGTTTTCCATGCAAATGCGAAGCGCCACTTTCCGGTGACGAACGATAAATATTTTCGTTATGTTTTTGCTGTCAATGTTGTAAAAGCCGCTCAGACGAGGAATAAATTATTTAAGTTAGAACCAAATATATTTTTAGTCGTCGATGCAGTAAATCCGAAGATAGTTAGCTTTTATTGTCATAAAATGGCACCAAACATCAACTCATCTGATTTAAGTGGTGCAGATTCAGATGGTGAGATATATTTTATGAAATTTAACTGCCTCAAACTTATTTTTTTTTCGTGAATTATTAATTTTTTTTACAATTGTAGATAATGATTCTGGGAGTTCAGCTGAGAGTGATTCTGACAATGATTATCAGCCGAACAGAGGCGGCGGGAACGATTCTCCGGGAACCGAAGGATCAAGTGATTCTGAAAGTGAGCGCAATCCACATAGCCCGCCAGCTGGTAGTGTGAGATCGGGATCTCGGTCACCTCAATCTAGCCCTCATTCTGCTAGCTCTGGAAGTGTACAATCAGGAAAAGGACGCCAGTCTCGTCGTAGGCCTAGTGAAGCTTCTTCAGCAAGGAGTCAAAATTCACAGTCTAGATCACCCTCAAGCTCTCCAAAGTCTGTTGGGAGTCCAAGTTCTCCAAAACCTGCCGCTGACAGTGCAGCAAGTTCACCTAGGTCCGTTGGATCTCGCTCTCATCGATCAAGGAGTGCTTCTGGTTCAAGCGTTCGATCGGGTCAGAGAGCGTCAGCATCCCCAGGAGGGTCACATGTTGGTTCTCATGATGGATCCCCTTCAGGGTCTCCTGCCAGTTCACCACCGGGGTCACCAAATACCCCATCTCCTCGCTCTGGAAACGCAAACGGTTCTCCTCAAGGTTCCCCTCGATACTCCCAGCCAGATTCACGTCCTGGCTCCCCTCCTGGATCCCCTCCTGGTTCTCCCGTTGAAAGTCCACCAGGGTCTGCTCGTAGTTCACCTCCAAGATCTCCAAACACCCCTTCGCCTCGATCTTCCAATGGTTCAGCATCTCCTCAAGGAAGTGCAGCTGATTCTCCCGAAGGATCTCCACCAGGATCTCCTCCTGGTTCTCCTCCTGGTTCTCCTCCAGGTTCTCCTCGTTCACGAAAACGATCCCATTCAGGTTCACGATCAGGGTCAGGAGCCGCATCTCGCTCCAATTCACAAGCTTCAGCTTCGCCTGGTAGGTCTGGTTCAGGATCCCCTGCTGGATCTCGATCAGTTTCACCTGATGGTTCGAGACAAAGGTCTCCCTCTGCCCCAAGATCGCCTGCAGGCTCGCCTCCAAGATCTGGATCAGGTCCTAGGTCACCTGCAGGATCCCCTCCTGGATCGCCTTATGGATCCCCTGCTCAATCTTCTGCACACTCTGGTGCTGGAGGGTCTGCTGAAGGATCTCGATCAGCGTCCCCTGCTGGATCTCGTGCTGCATCACCTGGATCCCCGCAAGAGTCTCATGGTGGTTCGCCGCGACTAGGCTCTTCAGCAGGTTCTCCTCAACAAGGGTCTACTGCCAAATCGCCTTCTGCTAGATCACGATCATCATCACGCTCTCGATCACGCTCAAGGGATTCAGAAAGACAAAGGTCTCGCAGTCGATCGGGAAGTGGTAGAAGGAGTAGTAGTGGAGGTAGAAGTAGTATAGAAGCATCTCCAGCAGCAGGTGATGGACAGGGGTCTGATGCAGAGGACATGGAAGTGAAGAAGGATTCAGAGTAATATTTGAATACTAACTTTAACATGATATGCAAGTTTTAAAATAAGAATTTCATTTTCATAGATTAATACATGCTATAAAGTTCTTCAAATTTGTAGGTATATCATCAGTTTCTCTTTATGCATAAAATTTTGCAGAACTCTCCTTTCTTAGCATCATTGTAAAGGATCTGTTTCAGTTATACTTCTACACTTTCTACACAAGAGACTGATGTAATCACTTTGGCAATCCTACCACATGTTCTCCATTTTCATTCTAAAAAAAGGTGTCTCAAGTAATGGTTCTTTTATGATTTTCATTGGCAGTCAACTAGGGAATTTTAATTAATAGTATCAATCATTCTTCTATTGTTGAGATACTTTATATTTCCTATAATTGCGCTAAATATTTTTATTTTCTTATATTTAAATTATTCCAGGGATGACGATGATTCTCCCCCCACAAAATCAAGAGGGAAAAAAAGGAGAAGGGTTAGCAGTGATGGGTCTGGTGAAGCTAGACCTAGTAGTCCTGAAGGAGAAGCTGCAGGCACAAGTAAGTTAATTTATTTAAAGATTTATATTTTGGTTGTGCTAATTTATTTGAAAACATTATTTAACCATTCAAAAAATAAGTGTACAATAGCAGTAAATTGTTAGGTATTCTGAAGGACATAAGGATTGACAGGAAAGACAGAAGACTGTAACCATAATTAGTGAAACAAGACACCTTAAATATATTGTGAGGAAATTGTGAATATTTTCATCAGCCCATTAAGCATATTCTTTAAGAAAGTAATGCTTTGAGTTTGAGAGGATGTGAATATATATCCTCGGCATTCTATTTGTAACTTACTATACTATACTAAGTGTAAAAAGCTAAGTTCTTAGAATATTCAGAAGATATCCTGTAACTGAATCAATTATCTCCCAAGCTCAGCTTCTATCAAACGATAGCAATGAATAAATAGGTTTTCATGATAAGCCTTAATGCTTTGAAAAATCCATCTTTGTGTTTATTAATTTATTATTATTCTTCTAAGAATATATAATATTTTATTATTAGTGCTATAATTAAAATAAAAACCTCATAAATATATGTCCATATACTTTACAATATATACTAATAAACACTTTTAATTTCACTGTTTCATGTTAATTACAACCTTAATTTATAATAGGTCTACCGGAAAGTTCTGTCCGTTTTTAGAATGAAACAAAAGAATACATTTTTTCATACTTTGAAGAAAGTTTATTGAATAATATAATTGCCATCATTAATTATGACTTCTTTCCAGCGTGATGGCATTTTGTACATCCCATTTTTTAAAGAATGTCTTATCTCTAGAGGCCAAGAATTTAACCAGTGTTTGTCTGATTTCTTCTTCTTTCTTGAATTGTTTGCCCCACAAGAAATTTTGTAAGGACAGAAACCATGGGTATGTGATCGCGTCTCACTTAATACTAACAAGAATGGTCTTCGTTTTATTCATCTCAGACGAAAATGTGTATACATTGTAAGCGATCAGAAGAGAGAGCCAAATATGCGTTTAATGAATACGAGCTTAATTGTTGAAACAATGTAACCGGAACGGACAGAACTTTCCGGTAGACCTAATACAACTATCATTTTGTTACTAATCACTGTTTTGAAACTAAAATCACAAAATATAAATGGTATATATTTGCAAATATATTTTCATGCAACTTTATGTTAGTATATATAGTAGTAATATATTATTTTCCTTCTTGTTAATAATTAAAGGAAAATTCTTTTACAATTAGAAATCGTAAAATATATTTGTTTCTCTCTTCTCTTATTTATTTGATATCTTCCTTATGTAGTTTTTAATTTATGGCATTTATGCATAATCTATCTTCATGAATACTGATGAATCTAGTCTTAGCTAATATGGTATGGTACTTGGAGTCACTGTTGTTGATCTCCTTGAATACTCTGCAAGCCTCTTTTTGGTATGTGGCAGGGAGTGGGACCATGACTCTATATTACTCAATAATTGTTCAAGAGAAAAAAGAAATTTTTAAATCTGTTAGTTTTTATATCTATTTCTGTTATTTGAATCATTTTATTTGATTGGCCAATATAGTGGGTAATGTGCATGCATACTAAGTTTTGTTTAACAATCCTTCTCTGAATCTCTTTGATCTTCTATGTTCTAATGATTCCCTTCCCTCATCCTTGAGCATTTTAGCTATGCTTATGGATTTATTGTTGCAATTTTTACAAAATTCATTACTATATGCATCATTTAACTTTTGATCCTGTAATACTACTTCTTCTGGCAGGGTCCCATACACTACATGCATTTTTAAGTAAGGTGAGGCCTAATAAGCCCAAAGTAACATCACTTGCAAACTTAATCTAATCTCTTTCTTTCTTCACTGCACTGCAGTAAGGAAATCAATATTGTGGCTTCATTAAATAGTAGATGAAATTATCCACATTATATCATCCTATTTGTGTAATAAAATAGAATGAGCTTCTAGAATGTAAAGAATTTGTAATGTTATTTGTAACTTTTTGTATTTATTGGCTGGGGGTCGAATCTGGTTCACTTTTAAACAGGAATGAGTTAAATTTGATCTCATGTATAAGAAGGCTTTGAAATTCATGCTACATGTTTCATACTTGTTATCACATTCATATATCATATTTCAGCCACTGCTGAGGCACTCTTTGGTGATGCGGATGATATTAGCTCTGAGGAAGAAGGTGAGAAGAAGGATCAAGATGATGAAAAAGGAAGTGATGCTGAAGAAAAGGAAGCTGCTGGAGATGCTGGATCTAGTGATGATGAAGGAAGGCAACAAAGACCGATTATTGAAGTGAGTAGTTTTTTACTGCCTGAAATGGTTTGATTAGCAATCATTACTTCATGTGAGAGTTCGTAATCATAATATATAATATTCCTAATATAATAATATATATATTAATTATACAATATATATTATAATAATTTAAAATATTATGGTGCAACCATGGTAATGAATAGAAAAGTCTTCTATTAATGATTACATAGTAATTCTCTCTTGATTGTAGTCAGTTTAATGAAACTTATGCTTTTTATAGATCTCATCTGTTTGAGAGTCTTTTCTTTCTGGTTGATATGAACATCTTGTTTAATTGTGATTCTCTATCATAGGATGAAGATGAGCCAGTGCCAATGGAGGCTGATGTTGATGAAGACGAAGTGAGACGAGGTGATGATGAAGATCAAGAGGAGCAGCAACCAGAAGTCCCTGAGACACGAATTGATGTGGAAATACCAAAGATCACTACTGATTTAGGACGTCAAGGAGGGGGAGAAATTCATTTTGTTAAGTTGCCCAACTTTCTTTCAGTTGAAACAAGACCATTTGATCCTGCTACTTATGAGGATGAAATAGATGAGGAAGAAACATTGGATGAAGAGGGGAGAGCTCGGTTAGTGTTTGGATATTCAGATTTTACATTAAATATTCATTATTTTTCTAATTGTCAAGCAGAATTTGCATTTATATTTATTCTGAACCCTTTGTAATTCTGTGCCAAGGTGACTTAGTCAAAATTCTGGAGAAAGCATCATTCACTGGAAAGGTTTTTTATTAACATTACATGGGGAAGGTAATGCCTCCCAAATGTTTCCCCTCTCAGGAGGTTTCATGAAACAATTGATTTCAATCTAATGCTCAACATTTGAAGAGTTTATTCCCCTTCAGTATCTCTTACTTTCCACTGTTCTTAGTAACTCATATTGTTGTAATCTCATAAATTTTTGTAGACTCAGATACAGAGGATTTGCATGCATTATTTAATTTAAAATGCAGATACAGAATTTTGTTTACCAATAAATATATATAATACTGATTTAATTTGCTTGAGTAATTATCAATCTCTTTTATTCAGCCTCAAGCTGAAGGTGGAGAATACTATGAGATGGAGAGAAGTATTTGATAAGGAGGGAAGAGTAGTGAAAGAAAGCAATGCACGTCTGGTGAAATGGTCTGATGGCTCCATGTCTTTGCATCTCGGATCTGAAATTTTTGATGTCTATCGGCAACCATTACAAGCAAGTTCCATTTATTATTACTAGGATTACCAGAAAATATTCTATATCATAATTATCTTTGAAATATATATATCAGTATTACATTTACATTTATCCATAATATATTGGTTTATTGATTATTTATATCAATTTTTAATTCCATATCAATTTTGTAAGTGCAGCAGTTAATTTTATAGCTATGTTAAGTATTCATTCTCATTCAAGATTTCTATTTAAAGTTTGATGATTATTTTTAAGGGAGATCACAACCATTTATTTATTCGCCAAGGAACTGGTCTTCAAGGACAGGCAGTGTTTCGCACTAAACTGACTTTTAGACCACATTCCACAGAATCCTTCACCCATCGAAAGATGACTTTGTCTTTAGCAGACAGGTCTCAGAAGACACCAGGAATCAAAGTTATTTCTCAAGTTGGTACTGATCCTGAAGCACATCGAGGAGAGATGATCAAGGTAATAAATCTGATAATCCAATCTTTAATAAAATCTCACCTTAAATTTTATGACTATTTAATCCTTATCTTCTGAGCATTTAAATTTTTTGAGGTACACGTGAGATTGTACTTGAAGAGATGGTAGTCAGTTATCTTTATTGATTTGAGGAGCCCTAGACTTTTGTAATATGACATTACTTTTGGAAACTCTTATAAAAAAATTGTATTTAACTACAAAAATATCTTTTACTAACAATTAATTACCTTTAACAAAAAACGACCGGTTTCAACTAATGTTTGTCATCATCTGGTGCAAAATACTATATTCTATTCTCCTCAAATGAAAAGGGGGAAAGAGGTAACAATTGGTAAAAGAAATTACTTTGTAACTGTTGAAACTTCTCAAAGGAATTTCTTTAACTCATATGAGGAGGCAGGAGTTGCAGGACTACATGGAAAAATGTAGTTTGTTATTGTGAGAAAAGACTGTTAATTAGAGGGGAGTATGAAAGGAAAAGATGTTCATTTACTTAATTGTATTAGGAAGAATGGGTATGTCTATGAATTTCTAGTTGTTGTAAGAAGTTAAGCTGGTGGTCTTTGGTATCAATGTGAAGGATTTGAGGAATTAAGGTTTAAGGATTTGAAAAATTTGAGTTATGATTGTTTTAAAGGTCTAGGTGTCTAAAAAATGAGAAACTGAGGATTTATTTTTAATGCACCTAAAATGTTCTTTAGCCCTTCTGGAGAAGCTGCAGGAGATTTATGCTGCTGCACAATCAGAGAATCATTTTAAAAGATACATACCTGCTTTGTCTTGGGGGTTGTGATTATCTTTACTGTTGCAGAGAATTCTTTCAATGCAATTATTTGTTTTTATTTTATCATTATATACCTCTTGTATTTTAAACCTTATTAAGAGAAATTAATTTTACTTCTGCTGATTAATTGATTATGGATTTTTCTAACAAGCTTTAAGTTATTCAATTATGTGAATACTATTCATAAAATATATCTATTCTTTGAAATACAGAAAGAGGAAGAAAAACTGAGGGCAACGTTGAGAAGGGAGTCAAAGCAAAGGAGAGTAAGAGAAAGAGTTGGTGGTGGTGGCCGAGGTGGGGGAGGAGGTGGTTTAAGCGCTGCGTATTTGGAGGATCGATATCGTGAGGAAGATGGTTCAGAAGATGAGGGTGCTATTTCACTTGCTGCTATCAAGAGTAAATATAAGAAAGGTAGTGGCCAGGGTAAGTTGATATTAAAAAATAAGTATTTATCTAGAGAAAAAAATAGTATCCAAATTGTATATCACTCTTTTACTCACATTTCATCTGACTTAAACTTAGTTTTGGAGTATGTAACATCAACTTATTCTTATATTTTAAACTTAAATCCAATGTCCAAAATTATTTGTAAAAACTGTTATTTATATATTTTCTCTTTGCAATCTAGACAATCGAGCTTCTATTTATTCATCAGATGAAGAAGGTTCAGATATTGAGACTCGCAGAGCTAGAAAATTGGATAAAGCTAAAGCTCTCAAGGACTATGATGAAGATGAAAGTGGTGAGGAAGAGAGAGAAAGTGGTGGAGGTGGTAGGAGTAGTGATGAAGGTGGAAGCAACACTGGAGAAGAGAGAGATGGAGGAGATGAAGAAGACAATGACGATGATGATGAATGAGTCAATTGACATCATTAAAACTGAAATAATTCTGCTGTGTTGCATTATTTTAACGTGCATTACTGAAAGACATTGTAATTGATGATACTAAATTTCTTTCTTTGGTTATAAATTTTCTACCATAATTTCTTCACTGATACTTTCTCTCATACCCTCAAAAGACGTACATTTCCATTCAACCAAAAAGACAACCCGATCGTAGTGACAACTAATATAGTTAGACTTTCACCAATTGAAAACAATTCTCGGGGTGGAAATAATGGCATTAGAAATTGAAATACTTGTAGCTTGATTTGTGATACGGAAAATGAATCACCTTTCTTCAATCCCACTCTCTAATTGCTCTAACTGAAAATATCAATAAATAAAATTACTTATCTCAACCTAGCTGTAACATCGTTAAGGAATAGTTAGATTATATAAAAGGTCTTTAGAAAAAAATATCCAAAGGTATATAAATGAACCTTTACACTAAGTAGGAAAAATCTCAAAATTTATGGCAAAGAATCTTCGGCAGTAGACGGAGGTGATAAAATATTTCCTCTTAACACGCCAAACTCGTAGAAAAAGCATTGATCTAGCTTAATTGAATAGGACGCTATTGAATATAAAACGACTCAAAAACAGTCATATGATAAAAAATTTCAGCGTAATCTAAATTGTTTCGATTAATTAAACTTTTGTAAAAGCGATCGACCAAATGAAATAGATCAGCATGCTAATGCCGTATCTATCTTCTGGAGATATTGTGATGGGATTACCAATAGCGGTAACTTAATTCCAGAAGCATATTAACCACTTATTAGATCTTAAACCTCATTCGATTTTTTTGATCTACGAATGCAATGCAACGCCTCCTGGCGACTCGCATTCTATGTTTCTCTGCGAATATGTAGTCTCGTTTGTTTTAGCGTTTTGCGTGTTCTATCGTGTGTTTAGCCGCCAAGGTGGGAATAAATAACTTTGTCTTACTTGATGAAATAAAAATATCTAGAAAATGGTGAAGCTTACACCTGAACTGATCCAGCAGTCAATGCAATATATGAATCCTGTCAAAGACCGAGAGTTAGATTTAAGAGGTGAGGAAGAAATATCATAAGAACATGATTTATTTATCATCTATTATACGTCTATTATGGTTTACTTTAAATTTCACTTTCGTTACAGGTTACAAAATTCCAGTAATTGAAAATCTTGGCGCCACGTTGGTTAGTATTCTTGGCTCAATGGTTAGTTTAAGATAATGATTTATTCACTAAAATATTTGTAAATTTCTTTTCCAGGATCAGTTCGACACCATAGACTTTTCTGATAATGATATTAGAAAATTAGATGGTTTCCCGCTTCTTAAACGCTTAAAGTGTCTTCTACTGAATAATAATAGAATTGTGTAAGTCACGAACTTTACGAGCTTTAAATTATATAGAAGCAAATCATTCTACTTCAACCAGTGCTCTCTTTTTGTCTGTTAAGCAGTGGAAGCAAAATTGTTTTTGATATAAGCAAACCTTCATCTTAAAATGCTTTTAGTATTGTTTGAAAATCATCGTTCCAAATCGTCTCCTATCTTTTCAAGGGTAGAGTAGTGAGGAAACTGTAAGTTGAAAGCGTTTTCTACCTTTCCATTTTGTTACAGGAGGATAGGTGAAAATTTGGAAAATAATTTACCAAATCTTGAGTCGCTTATATTGACGGGAAATTCCATTCAAGAATTGGCTGACTTGGATCCACTTGCTACAGTAAAAACTCTCACGACCCTTAGTTTGTTGCACAATCCAGTTACCACGCAGCAACACTATCGTCTTTACTTAGCATACAAACTACCGAACTTGAGACTCCTGGATTTTCGTAAAATTAGAATGAGGGTAAGTACAGTGGACTTGTATTGAGACATTCTCAGCCGATGTAAATGTCTCACGTGCCAAGTTATCCAAGCAGGTAATTGCTTTCAATTCATCATGATAGTGAAATAATCACTAGCAATGCTAACTGGTTTAAAGAAATCTGTTGATTGTTTTACACCGGTTATTCATTAGTTGTAACTATTGAAGTAGAGGATTTCATTGTATTGGTTGCTATATATTCTGGTCATATTAACGACCAGAATGGGTTAAATATATATAATATATACAGGTGTGTGTGTGTGTATATATATAATGTACATAATGTATGGGTAAATGCTTACCAATTTCATAAGTAATATTAAGCTGATTAACCAATGAAGTGACTTATTTTTAAGGTATTTAGAAAGATAACATTTTATCTTCTCATATGTATATTATGGTTATTGAAAGTTTTGGCAGCTCAACAGCATTTAAATATAAACTTACTTAAAGCTCAACTCATAGATTTATGAGAAAGTAGATTTATATGAATAAGCTATAGATTTCTTGCATACTATGTATGATGAGAGTGTTATTGCATTATACCACAATCAGGAAATTTTCATTTGTTTAATCAATACTCTTATGTAAGTTTCACATTTAATTACATCAGTAATATTAAGTTAGTTATACGTTGTTATTTTGATTTCTTTTCAAAGTATAGCAAAGTTAAATTTTTCAGGAAAGGGAAGAGGCTAATGCATTATTCAAAAGTAAAAAAGGAAAGGAAATTCAAAGAGAAATGGCTAAAAAAGCTAAAACATTTGTGCCTGGTGCTGGAATACCAGATATACCCAAACCAGCAGGTATAATTTTTATTGAGATAATCTCTCATTTAATGTCTCTCATTGTTGTTTCTCAAGTTCCTCATTGTAAGTTTTTGCTTTGCAATAGGACCAGCCCAGGAGGATGTTCGGAAAATAAGGGAAGCAATTGCAAGAGCAAGTTCTCTTGAAGAAGTTGAAAGGTTAAATAGACTTCTAAAGGCAGGTATAGTCCCAGGGCGAGGGGGACAAGGACGCTCTGGCAGAGGAACGACTACTGATAATGGTGAGTTGTTTCTCTCTACCTCTATCAGATTTTACTGTCTAAGTTCTTGCTGATTTATTTCCTTGTGCTAGAAGTTTTATTCAGATTATTATTTTTGAAAGAGTTAATTCATTGAGTTTTTCCATCAAAATCTCACCAAATTATTATTTGCATGATTCATCATATATATGCTCAAGTTCAACTATGACAACAATTAAAATGAAAGAAAGTCTCTTTACTCTCAATTTTGCTCAAAATAAAGACATTTTATTATTATTTATTTTCAGATTTTGGACGAATGGAGGAGGATGATGATGGTGTTGAAGCTGGTGATTCCAGTAATCGAAATGGAGAATAAAATCAGTCATTCTAACGCATTGTTCCATTCATACAATTAGAATTTCAATCATTGGAATTTTGTATCCATTTTTTCATTTAAGTATGTGAATTCACTTAAGTAATTTCTACAGACATTAATTGACATTGGAATTGGTAAGCATTTTTTTCTGTGAAAGAAATGAGAGGAAATGAATTAAAGATTATTTATGTTTTAATGTACTTGGAAGTTGATAAGAAACAGATATGTTTATGATAATAAAACTTATGAAAACCATTATTTTTGTCAAATTTACCTTTAAGGCTGGGAAGCGATTAATTATAACATATATTTAAGGTGGATGTGTCTAGAGTTAGTTATTGTTAGTACTCTGGTAATCATTTTGGTATATTTCAGTGCCTAGGTTCCTCAAATCTTCATTTTCTTGCAATTAAAGCATGTTGAATGAGAGTAGGTAAGTTATAAATACCTTACATAGAACATTCAAATAATGTCCAATATCATTTAAGTTTTTTATTTTATTTCATGTAGTACAAACATGCATTTCAAATTTTACGATCTTAACACCATCAGATGTCTGAATCTCATGGTGTAAGAAAAATGAAGGTTGATTTGTTATTAATCTATAATGATTTTTGGACCTTTTATTTGTTGATTACTTTATTTGCATAATTTTATTTCTGTTTTTGGGTAAAGCTAAATTGATTCTGTTGTTTTATTCTTGCTTAAGATATAAAATCATCTTATTTCACAATTGGAATGCATATTAAATATATATAGGTGTATAATAATTATTTTAAGTTGTATTACATCTAGCAAAGATAAAAGTCTGATGCCTACAAGGAGTCTTTTGTGCTTATAAACTACATTAATGTACCAAGTTTTCATACTTAACATCATAGTTATTCTCACAAATTCATATGGAAAAGTAATTACCTAAAATATCACCCACTCTTAGAGTGGACGATATTTTAGAATGAATGAATGAAATTAGAAGAATGAGAATATCATCCACTCATGTACTGGGTGTATAACTTGGTTTCTTGAATACTTGTTTTTGCAAAAAACAGATTTCTTTACAAGACTTTAAAAACTTTCTTTTTTGGATTTTTTTCTGAAGTACTGGTCTTTATTGGGTTGATTGAGACTAGTGTCTTTTTTCACTCTGATGGTATACATTTTGAAGAATAGAGAGCATGCTGTAGAAATTCCCATTTTCCCTGTGCTTCCAATGTTTGTCTTCTTTTGCTATATGAAATTGAGAATTGTTATCTTGGAAAATGTTTTAATTCGTTTATAGGCTGGAATCAGTTGCCTTTTGTTCAATGCATGGTTCAAACTTGCAAAATGTTGTTGGTGACATTCTGCAGTTGCGTTTGGATTGTGCATTCTGTATATCACTCCTGTCTGATCCTATTGAATGCATAATTTTACCTTACTTTCATGAATTTTTCATTTTGTTGTAATTTGCTTCCATCTTTGTGCTTGTTAGCAAAAACTTGTACACCACCAGGCAATTTACACCATCGGCTTCATTCAGTTCTCATAAAACCATTTTTCCTTCTTTTTGAGCTATTTTTATCACATGCATATAATTTTTTATAGCTGATAGAAGGATATCCAACTGCTCTGCATTTGCTATTCTGTCTGAGCTGATTTATCCTTCAAATATGCTTTCAATACTTCATCTTCCACCTATTTTCCTTGAAAAGAATGTTTTTAAGTTCTGACTTCAAAATCATCACTTTAGTAATTTAAATCAGTTTTCACAAGTTTATTGAGTTGGTGCACGTTGACCATAAGTTTCTTGAATCAAAGAAAAACTCTCTCAACAACTTTGTATTTGATTAAAGTAAAAAAGTGATGCTTCTTGTGCATGCTATTGTGCACATGTAAATGTGTTGTAATATGATACGAAATTCTACATGTTTAAAATCAATGAAGGACACCAGACTCAAATTATGAGTCACAAGAAATAAACTTTAATGTGAAATGTGGACACTTGAAAATGTAGTAAGTATCATTGTTAAAGAATATTTTGTACAAAAATTAAGCCATCTCTTGGAAATCCACAAACTAAATTATACACCTAATATTTGTGTGGGAATAGAACTGTATATGTTTATGGAAGAAGTATGAATTTTAAGTATACACATCTTACGGTAGAAGATAAGTTCCAACAGATTTTATAAGTCATTAATTATATGCATGTACTGGTAAATTTATATTTTGTCACATATTTATTTCAACAGGAGTTAACATTTTGGAAGGTAGTTAAGATTACTTACTATGGGTTCAAGGATCAATTTTTGGATTCAGTTGGAAAGATTTTAAGAAGAAAGAGGAAGTATTTAATGTAATTTAGAGCAAGCTTCTTAGTAGTAGTATGGCACAGAAAATAGTCCTAAAGGAATTAGATTCAATCTACTGATTTTATTGTTTGCATTTTATATGCATATTGCTTTGAAGTAATATGAGAATACTTTAAATATTCCATGGCAAAACTTTTTCTACCATATTTGCTTTGTTTTTAGTGATTTAGATGAAAATTTGAAGTTAAGCTGTCATAGCTCGTGCTGATAGTAAGATGCATAAAAGAGTTCCAAGATCTGTGATTGTACCATCTTTTAGAAACATAAGGTTGCAAAAACCAGAGGTTATGTAGTTAAATGGAAAGAAAAAGGTGAGTTAGTGTGTGGAGAGAGTTAGTTATTCTTGCTATAGTGCCTATAAGATTGAGAATTGAGGTTCCTATTTACTATGATAAGAAAAGCAAATTGTGCATTTTAGCTGTAATTAATCAAGTAAAAAATTATCGAGTTGGAATAAAGGATAAGTTTAATTATGATCAGAAAAGAATGTTTGTGCTTCGTAAAATTTTACCAGTAAGAATGCAGAAATGAAAAATTTGCTAAATAAATTCTCCTAAATATCATTAAAAGTGATTATAATTATTTAAAATATTTCCAGCTGCAATTCAATATTTTGTTTAAATTTAGCTATCCATTGATTTTATATCTATTCTAAATTTAGATCAGAAAGTATCAACATTTTTGTTCATTTATAATTTCTTAAATTTTATATTGCTCTTTTTTATAACATATCCCTAAATGTTACTGCTCACATTTCATCTGTGATTTAGTATGTTAAGGTTGATCATGGTTAAGCATACTATGTTTAATCACCAAGTACTGTATAGTAAGTGTATTAATTTCATTGTCTATGATAACGTATGCATCACATGTTTGATGATTTTTACTTTGAGTATAAAGTCTCTTAAACAACAAAATCATGCACTGCTTCCAATTGATAGTTTTCAGCTGAGAAGTATTTTTTCTTACATTATTGTTTTTTTTCAATCATTCTATGAAATTCATATAGATAACTAACCTTAACATTAATATTTTCTGATATTTATATTTGATATGATATTTATATTATTTATGGATTAAGAAAATTTAATACTGATAAATCACTAATAAAATAATTTACAGATTTTCCTTATTTATCATTCATTTATGGGATTAATGCTTAGAATTTGGAATTACTTTCTTGTTAGTAGTTTGAATTGATATTCTCTTTTTCAAGAGAGGATTAAAGAGTATTTTAGTATATAGTTGAAAAATTAAGTATTTTAGAGAGTTTTAAACATACATTTGTTGAATAAAAGAATATCAGCTTGCAGATGATTAAGTGGAACATCTATGTTAACACCCATTTACAATTCATGTTCCTAATTGCAGGCGTTTCAGTTATATTTGGTAGAATCGGTCGTCTCAATTTTAACTTTCCTAAGTGTCCTGCCTGAAATATGTATAATATGAGAGATCTTTCTTCAGTATTATTAACTAACATTTTAAAATTATTTTTACATTCGTTTCGTTGTGTACAATACAAGATTTAAAGAGTTTCGCATTCTCTCCGAAGACTGGCAGCACAATACAGATCTATCAACTGAAGTTCTCACTCTCTCCAGAAGGTAGCACCACAATGCAGAGCGTTTTTGACATCGCTATGAATATTATCTTTGACTAATCAAATAAGCAACTAGCTTAATTGTGTTTATTAGTATAAGAACTGAGTTAACTAAGCAAAATTCCAATGTTAATAAACAATATTTAAAAGTAACTTTTGCAATATGAGGTTTACTTTCTTAAGTAGCTAAGGTTGCTCTGCATTGTGCTGCCCCTGCTTCTAGAAAGAGTGAACTAGTTTTGAAGTAACTCTAAATTATGCTGCCATCTTAACTTTAATGGATAAACTAGATGTTTAATACGCTCGACGAGAGAACTTTATTTAAACGCTAGAAATGAGTGTTTTTTCTATTTTTCCATTTATTGAAATTATAGAGCACTATTCAAAAGTGAACTAATTCAATATTACATCAATGTAATAAATCATTAAATAAACAGTCTTTACTGAAATTAGTTACAATTTTAGTTCAAGGCTCAGTTTTACGTATATAAGTGTTAGAATATTATTCATTAAATATTGAAAATTATCTTCTTGTTTTACTTGTAATAAAAACAATAGAACCTCTTTCATATGTACTATTGGTTTCTTAGAATATTATACATGTATATAAATGTGAACCTTTTCTGAAATTCACCATCCTTCATTCATTGCATTTTAATTCATAGTTTCTGTTTTACTTGATAATCATAAATTTGTAATATTATTTAATTTATTCATGTTATTTATGTTAAGCAATATTACACAAAATCTTATCTATACAAAAAATTAATATATTAAAAATCTACAGTTTCTATTGAAAATTTTTCCTATATTTCAGTTTCAAATGGAGTATAAATTATGGTTCACCATAAGATATTATTCTAACAAATGCATTGTTTAGGATATGGATTTTACTGATCTAAGAATACATGTATTAAATTGAGGAAATAAAAGAGTAATTTACCTTATTATTTAATTTTTGACATGAATTATTCAATGCAGAACTTAAACATGAAAAATCTTATAACATTTTACAAGCAGTTACTTATTGCATTGAAACTAGCATTCATCATCATGACTAACATAAGATATGAGTCAAAATCGATGTTCATGGCACTATCTAGCATGATCTTTCATTTCATGGAAATTAGGAATCATCTTGTCCTAGATGTAATTTTTCCTGGCTCAATTCTGTCCATCATCATATACTGTAAGTAATAGTATAAATAGTATAATACCTTTCTGCTTTACTTAAATATTTACCATACTTGTAACTTTTCTCCATTAGAGTTGGCCAGTTACCACAACTCCACCTTTGATAGCATTTACACACTTCCCTTTTGCTGCAATTGTACTTAAAATTTCTACATGCTATCTGTAACATTTGATGCAGATCAATGTTTGTTCTCTACTTCTCTTTTCTTTGTGTTCATTCTCATCCTACTTGTAACTATCACGCTATTACTGCTTAAAACTGATATGCAATACTAATAAACTCTGCGAGTAGTCATGATGAATTCACACCCTGTCACCTACACAAAGGCAGCTTGAATGTTTATTCAATAGATGTAGATTACATCATTTACATATCTTGCCTTGATTGTCTATCTCTCAAAGATCCTTGTTTTGCTGTACATTTTCCTTAACTGTTCTTGAAGGATTCAACAATAAATAAATAAAAATATATTTTTTGAATGGAAACTCCTCATATGAATGAATAACAGTTAATGATGAGCAAGGAGTATTAACAGTACTTTCATTATCTAAAAGTAGAAAAAGATAAGACAATGAAATACGAAAATCAAACAAAGAAAAACACTTTTTTCATATAAGCAGCCCAAAATTTACATACTGATAGAATAATATAAATAATAGGAGCATGCAAAATTATTGTCCATGCATATAAAAAAATTCATAAGAGTTTGAATGAAAATTACTATATAACTATATATAGATATTATCATGCCATGACAATCCTTGTACTCAGCAATGTGTATGATGAATCATTAGTTAGTTTAGCATATAAAAAATTTCTCCTCATTCCTCCTCATTATCCTCATTATCTTTGCGTAAGTGCATTTGTGTAAATAGAATATTTACTAACAACTTTATCATGCTACTTAATTGACCTAAATTAATGAAAGGACCTTTATTATGCTCATTTATTGACCAAAAAATATAAATAACAATTTCAAATATTTTAATTATATTTTGGTATCCATACTTTCATAGTTCAATAAATTTTTAAATCAAATTAATCTTTTTATCAACTTGATGATAATTTTTAATGGAAAGACAAAAATATCTACAGGAAGAAAATGTACTTATATATGTTCAAGGACTCAAAATTGGAAAATAGTGATCAATGCTTTAATTATTTATTCTCTAAGGGAATTAAAATAGAAGGAGAATGAATATTGAGAGAAAAAATACTTTAAAAAGACATTTATTTGAACGAGAAAACATGGACGAAAGAGGCTGAATTAATTCACTTTCTAAATCCAATAACTGCTTGCAACTTCTTTTGGAGCTAGTATACATCTGTTAAACTGATTGATGCCCATCAATTGCTTGTTGATGAGTACTGATAACTTGAGCAATATAATGATGATTTTTACTACATCTATTAAAATATCCTTCTTTTTGAGTAATTCTGAGATTCTTTGCTTTTTTGATTTGAATTTTTGAAGTGATAAAATAAGATATTAGAAAAAATGTTATTTGCATTCATCATTAACTCATTTTATATTTTGTCTTCTGATTAAGAGAATTCCACTTGCAAGGCAATCCGTAGTCACCGATCCGAAAAAATAAATATGAATGAATCCCGAAAATATACGCTATCTCAAATATTGTTCAAATTCATGGCCGAAATTAATGAATGAAAACACACAATTCAGTATTTTGAATCACTCTATACTAATAAATGAAGGGAAATTCTGTCTTAAAGTTGAATTGGTTGCAGTGAGCACATTCTTTCTCCATTCATAAGAAGTCAAAGGACAGGAAATAACGCTCGGAAGGTTGTAATTAAAAGCGAAGCGGAGGCGGATCGACAAACTTCCTAAAAGATGAGGATTGCCCTCTACGGAAAAAGTTCCCTCGAAGGGAAACTTCTTGGAACTCTTTCTATAGTCAAAAGGCAAGATGAAATGAATCCTCGCCAGTAATTTTTAACGAAGAAAACCGCAGCTATTCATGAGTGATACTGATTAATTTATTTCCTTAATAATAATGTAACGGTATAGAAAGGTATAATTTGAACGGGATCTCAGAGGTTTGCCAAGAAACACGCCCCTTCGTATCCACCCTTGAACTTGACTACACATAAGAAAATTACAGGAACTTGTTTCCCGAAGGGTAAAATCTGGGAGAAAAGTCTCGTATTACTTTCAAGAAGCTCATTAAGCAAGAAAAGTTAAGTTAATTGCGCAGTGATTAAGTTAGACGAAAATCTATCGTAGCAATTGGAGCTAACGGTATTTAATCGTATAGATAAATAGATAGCTTCAATTTAATAAAAAAAGATAGGTTACAAATTAAGTTAGTTTACAGTTAGTTAAGATATTTTTATGATGTTTAATTGCAATGGCATGGTTGAAATTATGAAAAATTGATGGAAGAAAGAATTACTCAGGGGATTGCCTGAAAACTGCTTGTTGTTATATTATCGAAGTACAAATCGATTACTGTAACTTAAAATTCAAAAACTACGGAAATAAAAATGAATATCTTAGCGACTCGTAAATTTCAATTGGTGGTTTTTATATTCGACTGGTTATTTATATTTTTCTTCGTCTCAGTTAATTTTGGCTTTCTCAATAAAAAGATATATAGCTAAGAATAAAACAGAGAAACCAATTAACAAAACGGTAAGTACGGAGAATAAAAAATCGAAGTAATTTTTGGCAAATTGATCGTCAAATACAGTTTCGAAAATACTCTTTCGAATGTTTAAAGACACAGTAAAGTAGGTATATATAATATCGAATCAAGTAGTTGGATAAACCTCAAAACTTTTAAATGGATGATAATATATATATATCGCCAAATGGAAAGTATTATTTGTCGAGTATACACGATAAAGTCGGAATATCTTCCATCATTTAAATTTAAAAATAATTTATGGATATTAGAGTAATTATCAACCTTAATCTCACATATGATTATAATTAAAAAGATATTATAGATAGCAAATAAATTATAATTCAACATAAATTCTCTTTTTAAGAATGACTGAAATACGTTACATTCACATCATCATTCGTTGCCACTTTTTAATATTTATAGATTTGAAATTAGTATTTTCTTTTAGCCATACATAGCAATCTTCTCACTGATACGCTCGTTCAGACATTCTTTAACCTTCAATCAATTCATTTCTATATATCATGTGTTTTTATGCATTTTTCGTTTTTTTTCCTTTTCATCAATCGTCATATTTTTAAAATTTAAAGGTTTTTATCACAAATTATGCACGTGCTATGTTTCTACGGTGCCGTTCAACCCTCTTATCTACATGAATAGGACATGGGATATGTTCAATGAGAATTATATGTTGTCATATACGAGGGCAGTTTGATAATTCAGTGACTTTTTGAATAAAAAAAATTTTTTCGGCAAATAAACATTTTATTTTTCTACATAATCACCTTTTAGCTCGATACATTTAGTCCACAGTTGCTCACACTCGACCATAAGCGCAATCGTGTGACGACTTCAAAAGAGTGTAAAACGAATTTTAAGGATTTCATGTTGTATCTACCAAGAAAATCCAGAGTTCACCTTTTATAAATTTTAGAAATTAATATAACCTAACTGAAAGAAGATAAGACCATCTTCAATTCACGTCGCTTATATTAGGTGGACCTTATTTACTCGAAAAAACTTCGAATTAAGACAGTCGCAATGGATGATAAATGTAATACCTGTAATTTGTGGAAAGATCATATCCAAATTTTTTAAGGGGACGGTTCGATTATCACCAAAAAATCTCTGTTAAGATTGAATATTGAATGGGAATTAGAAAAGGAAAACGAATGAGGTGAGCGAAAAGAATATAAATTTAACTTATGTGAATGCATTGATAATAGAAATTAATACTTCTGTCAACATCAAACCTTAAAATATAAAAACCTTGCCTAACTCGTGCATAAACGGTTTTAAATACGGTGGTGTGATGTGTGAGGATTAATAATATTTGTCAATATCCATAGAAAATAAGGTTTCGAGTCCGGCTTTTTCAAAATTTTTAACGTTTACAAAATGTAAAGACAAGGGAATGAAAAATAGTTACAGAATACTTTACCTTGACACTTACAGTTCATATAGAAAGAAAGTGCGTAATAACCTGGAATTTACGTTAGTTATTCGAGAAAGATATTTCAATGAAATTTTTATTTTAAGGACACCGTTTTCATCGCATTATACATTCATTTAACGTCGAATGTTTCTCTTACTTTTGTAAATTGTTTCTGAAGCGATTTTGCAACTCAATATAACCTCGTTCCTTGAGAGCGTGGGCGCTATGATCCAAGGTTGGAAATAAATAGCTTACTTTGCTATCCAAGTGAATTTTCTGTGTCCTTCTCTTGCCACCACAAGGATCTCGGAAGATAGATATAGCAATGTTTCAGATGAACAAAAAGGATGAGGTGCTTCTTGAGTAACATCAGAAAAAATTGTCTCTTTACTCCGAAACGAGAAGAAAAATCCTCCAGTCATTCTTCCTTCAAAACACCTGCTCTTTGATGGTATCACTTTGAAAATTTTCGTATGAGTTACTGCTCGAATTCCATCATCGGAAAAATCACTCGGAATATTGAAGTTGACGAGAAAGGAGTACATCCGAATATTCTCATATTCAATGGAAATGATCCACGCCTTGAAAATTGTGGAATTCTTGCTGGTTATCAGAATAAGTGGGAGTGTGATATAATGAAATGAAATTTTAATGAAATTGATATGAAATTAAACCAGGATTGTTCTATTACACTGAAAAAGGGAAATGATGGATAGATTACATGGAATCGTACTTATTTGGTTTAATATATATTTTGTAGACAATATGTACTTTGTCATTATTGATATAATAAAATTTTAATACGTAAAAATGTTGATATTATTATCAATTTTTCCCTGGACCGATATAAAATGCTAAGAGGAAGAAAGATGGGAAGTAGTTTAATCATTTCCTTTGGCTATAAAGCTTCCGAGCCATCATCAGGTGGTTTCTACCCTAAGCACACGCTGAAGGAAACCACGAAGCAATTGTACTCCACTTCATCAATTACTGGACGTTACGTGTATTAGATTTTTGTTCAATTTAAAATAATAATAATAAACGATTGGGTGGACTTGGGACTAGAGAACCCATTTAACCTCTGACACGGAGAGGAAAAAGAAGAAAATAAAAATTCAAAGGAAAAGAGAAATTATCGAAAGAAAAAGATTTATTTGTGAAGGACGAAACTACTGATATATTGTGCACTAAAACACGCCTATACCCGTACACCTGACTCCGCTGCACGAAAAAATCCCCCAAAGATGTGAACAACCTACTTAAGTTTATAGGAGGGAGTGGAAAAAGATGTATTTCCACTTATTTATATCATTATTTATAAGATATTTATATATAATAAATACTGATAGCATCAGTACTTAAAATTTATCAACCACTATTTTAACTGTAAATCGAAGACTACTATCATTATAAACATCTCTATTTATTCCAAACATATGGAATTAACTCTCTTAGTCTTCCATTTTAATACATTATGATTCAAAGTTAAAGCATTTAATAATGGAAAGAGTCGATCCGAGCAACAGTTTCATTTAAATCAATTCCAAACACGACTCAATCTTCGTGGTTATTAGATTATTCGAAAGTTAAATGTGTTATATATTCGTAAAATATTTTCCGCAGGAATCTCAAAGAATATCAATACTTGAGGTGGGTCACACCAAGTGAAGTCAACGCATCACGAATCCTCTCACCACCGCGTATCTCTTTTGTTTGAAGAGAGAAGCGTACAATACTCAAGGAGAAATAAACTCGGCCGGTGATCTCTTATTCCTAAGAGCGGATCCCACCGTTGCATGCGCTACATGAAAGCGTAGTTCCTGTTTTATAGAAACTTTTAATGCGCACTCGGAACACGTCGGAGGACTTGTAAAAAGAGATGTGGATAGGATTTAAGGCTTAAAGGGATACTTCCCATGCTTTCGTTCTTTTGACCCTTTAGTTCTTCGCCGGATGGAATCTTTTGAGCCGTGCCGTGAAGATGGACCTACGTTAGCTCAGGAAATGGGCTTCCTTCGACAGAAAGGGTGGGATGTGAGCTTCTATGATGGCTGCCTAATTATGGGTCTCCGTCTTTCGATCTCTTATAATACTTCTTAATCTTTCTCGCCTCGCACAAGCCAATGTAGCGTATCAACACAGTAAGTTAAGTAACTTAGTAGGTCAGATCAATGCTCTTCATATTTTGTTCCTTCTTTGTATCGAGAGGGTACTTTAAAGTTTCAGCATTAAGGAAATAACTTTTTATGAATGACCATTTATAGTATATATCTTTATATGGTATGTGATATTTGTATATCATAAGTAGTGTTATAGTGAGACGAGCGATAGTAAGTGTGAAAGTTTTCATTTGAAATATACATTTATATAAATTAAGGATATTACTATAATTACTGCTAGTTTAATTTGTTGGATATTATATTGTATATGATCTATATACAGCATATGATCTTTAAAAGTCTTCGAAATTTATATGATATTACTTAATATCCTTTGTCAATTCTTTTCAATCAAGTCAACTTATTTTAATTAGAAGAACCAGCTTTTAAGATTGAAACAGAACTAACTTTTTTATCAACATTTTCCCCTTCACTATCGTAAATTAAGATTTTTCAGCGTTAAGATTTAAAAAGGATGCTATCCAAATTTTCCATAAAGTTTTAAATTAATACACTTAAGATGTCTTCAAATTCTATTATAAAATCACCGAAATATAAAAATCAACTTTTGAATTTTATTTATACTTAGTAATATTTCAACTTATTTCACTTGAGGTCGAATTTTTGACTCAAAAATATCGGTCATTTGCGTATCAAAAGAAAGCATAATTGCATGTAAATGAAGCAAAGCCTAAAAAAACCGTTAACTCAGAAGAGCATATAATGAACATCAAAAAGTCTCATTGAATCAGCTTAAATTTAAATTTGCCTACGCATGTACTGCATGAGAATGTCAATTCGATTTCCTTTTTCAAAGAGGTACTCAATGAAGGTTAGATATTACAGAAGCTTAACGATTTCAAAATCACATATACTGTTTGCTTTCTTTAAGAGAATCCTGCAATGTAATTATGCAGGAACAAAGTCTGGGGCTTTAAAGTATTAGGTTCTATTGCGTGATTTCCGTATATCTTGTAAACCGTAATATCAAGCTGCCAAATCTGTTTTACCTCCATCGAATAAGAGCATCCGTATAAAGATGGACTGGAAACTTTGAAAAACTTGTGCGTTAAACTTTTCCTGGTTATTCATGTTATGCACGGAGTCATATTTTGGTTTGAAATTTATGCCAACGTGTATACTTTTCAATGCATTTCAACAGCCTATCTCCTCCCAAAATGCGCGCTGTCTGGAACTTTCATATTCCATACAGGTCTTCAGAATTCTTGAAGAAGTCTTCCTTGGGCGTTTATAACTCAGGGGCTATGATTCCTTCAGAATACACGGCGCCTATAATATCTCATCTCGTTCGAGAGTATGTGAAGACCATCACTTTTTAGTTGATAGCCGTCCATACATTTGTTTAACCCCTTCAATTAATTTTAACGTTCGGCTTTAGCACTAAGCTATTTGAGTGCTTCAAACGTTGACTGATTTAAGGGTCTAGTTCCGGGATCATACAGTATCAAGCTATATTTTGTCTAATAAAAGCAAAGAAAAAGTATCTTATACTACTTCTTATTTTCATTTCTCCTCTGCACCTTGTCACTCACGATGCATAAAATTTCCTGCCATTATTATCAGATTTTACGTTGGAGTACTTTTTTCGCTTGTAACAATTCTTTTTATTTTTTCTAGAATAAATCAAATATTCAAAAACAGACCAGTACTTTTGAAAATAAAAAAAGTTGAGCTATTTATACCCGAGATTCAAATAATTTTATCAAATATATTTGAAGTGAATCCATTCAATTCTTTTCGGTTAGAGATAGAATATTAAAAATCTTATACTACTAAGGAAAATTTCAGCTGAAAATAACTTTACGAAAATTAATTTAATTTTTAAAAATCCTTATTCTTTATTTATTATTTCTTGATAACTGTTAATTATAGACCACCGATAATTAACGTAATTGTTCGAATACTTTATAAAAATATGAAATAAAAATTATTATCTAAAATTAAATCTTCATGATCTCAAAATCATGAGATAATGAGCTCATGAGCATAATGAAAAACTTTAATTTCTACAGATAATTTAATTGCTTCCGGTTTCGCAATTTAAATTACATCTTAAGGCACAGAAAATAGTTTGTAAATTACGAAACCGATCGCGATGAAATTATTTGTAGAAATTACAACTTTTTTCATTATACTGTATGCTTCTCCACGAAGTCACGCCTTTTAATATGATTTATATTCATTAGAATTATCGTATACGAATTATGATCTAATGTTTAATAATTTAAGTTAAAATTGAATAACGGTCATTTAAATATTGGATCCAATACAATCGTAACAGTTTCAAAGACCAGAAAAACTAAATCGACAATTTTATCTTAAATTTAAAGATAAGAGACCGTATCTGTTGCATATAATTAAAGTCGTTTAATTTTAATAGTCCTCAAACTTAAAAGTAAGCTAAGTTTGACTTTTAAATTTGCTTTAATGATGGGCAAAGATGTCGTAATCTTCATAAAAACGCCTCATAAGCTATTCAATGAGATTCCTGATTTGCATTTTACTTTAGTGTTAAGTTCCTGAAAAAAGTTAAGAGACAGAAAGCAGAATAATGTTAATTGGGCGACTAAATTTTTAAAGAGAAAAGACTCAGTGGCTCTTATTATTTTCATTGCGCTTTAGATCAATAACTTTTATCGCGTAAAGTTAGGCGTTTAGATATAAAATAGCTTAAAGATTTTGAAACGAAGTTTCTTGGTACAGTCTTTGTACTATACTAATTGAATTACAAGTATTTGTATAGGGTCTACTGAAATAATAATGGAAATCCGGAATGGCAGATATATTCCTTCTTCTTAAATTTAAAGTAAATATTATATTAAAATTAATAAAATAAAAATAATAAAATATATTGAGATAAATATATACCATCAATTCAATTAGAAATCATCAAATTCCGGCGTTATGTGAAATCCAGTAAAATTGATACTGTTACTATAAATCTATTATTAAATTTTGAGAAAAATAAGATTAAGATATCATATAAGATGCTTAGAAAAATAATTCTCTAAGTTATGTAACTGAAACAGATTTATAAATTACACAGCTAAGAGATGAAAGAGGCATCTTTCCAATCATTGGAAAAGTCAATCTATAAACTAAAAAACTTTAATTGTGGGATTGTCACTCTTCTCTGACGAATTTTGAATTACGTTCAAAACTGAAAAAGAAACAAATAAATGTAAGAGGTGAATAAATTACCTTCTTACTAATTAACATTTCTAACTCAGCAATTTCACGCCTCTTCACACTGTCCGCCTCCATCCAAAGTGGGCACTGCTCCGCAATCCTAAAACTTCTTCTAATTTGTTCCGCCTCTTCATACGGCTGCTATCTCCTTCAATGTATACATCTTAGTGTAGGATGTCTCCTGCGTAGGCTCTCGAAAGAATAATGATACGTTGGATAGGGTATCTCATAGAATTGCAATTCTTCGTTGAAAGCAACGTTAGTTATCAAAGGACGTAGGAAAAAGGTAATGGAAACCTGTAAAGATTTAATAAAATATTGATATTTATAAATAAATGAAATGGGTTAACATTGATTAGTATGGTTAAGAATGAAACTTAACTGAAACGAAAAAAATCGTTTAAGGATTGATAAGGAAAATCCTTCAGATCGATGTTCGGGATAATGATGACACCTATATATAATTAAAAGTAGGTGAAAATCAACCAATTACACTAAATATTGTTTCTGTATGTTTATGTATTGATCAAAAACTCTTTATTGCAATAAACTTTTGAATATTATACTGTATTAGTTATTTATTACCCTTTTATATACTTTAGTGCTTCAGTTGTACTTCTATTGATTCTAAAAGAGTTGAGAAAAATAATTAGCAGTAATTTACTCATTGAATTATTTAATCATCTTCTGACTAAATTTGCAAAAAACTTACAATAAGAGCTCGTAATCATCATATAGGTTATTTAAACCTATAGACTGTCTACAAGTGATATTATAGAGAACTGGATTAATGTTTCCTCTTTAACATCATGTACGTATTTTAAGCCCAGAGATGTAGAATGTACCCCGTAAGTCGACATGGGAAGGGAGGTAAACTGCGTAGGACTGAGGGGAAGTCGTAGGTCAATAAGGGGGAGGTAAAATTGTTTCAAGAAATTTTACTTTTAAAAATTTATTGGGTCGTCTTCCGTTTCTGCTCTTCCCTTCTCTCTACTCCCTGAAGTCTTACCGAAAGCTAATTCTAGACAAAGACGAAGACTTCTGTACTTTGAAGTATAGATGTTTTCTTCTTGTCCTACAGCTTCTGGTAAGACAGAAGACAGTAGATAACTAAGACAATAGTAGTTTTCTTCAACTCGTGCTGTTTTGTATTGAATTCATATTGGCATCAATTCGAAAATACCACTTACGATGAAAAAAAGGCCTATTACTCTATAATGAGGCTGTAAAAAATTTAATATTACGCTAGGAAGACGATTAATGGATGATAAATTTGGCATTGATTGCATAAAGTTGAATATGGCTTTCATAATAAATAATTTTTTTTGTATTGTAAGCTATGTAAATACATATAGCGTGAAATTCGATTATGTTATGTGACGTCATGAACAAGCGGTTATTCTCAAATGCTCCATAAAGCTTTAATTTTTATAATAATTATTTCTCATTTTATCGGTTCATATAATCAAAATGTGAAAGTAAAGTTTCGTAAATTTCATTTGGTCAAATTGTAGGAAATTTCGTAAAACTATGCATGCGTATAACGTTTGTAACCAGGTCTTAATTTTTCTTTTAAGGAGACATAAAAATATTGGAATAACTCTTCAACTGATTTCGTAAATAAAATATTAGAATTTGAACAAAAATTATTTCATTATAATGATTATGATCAATTATATACATTTATAAACAGAAAATAATATACCATATCGTATTATATATATATATATAAGTTTTTATAGATAAAATACAATGCAATAAATTAGGTACAATTGAATTATCTTTTATACAATAATATTATTCGCACACAAACTAATACATGCACATTAAATATCAGGGGTATTGAAAAATCTTTTCTAACAACTTATATACGTATGCAGTGTTACAGGTTGTCTCAGAAGGTCTCAAATATTTCATATGGATCTCAGCTTCTTTCTGATACTCTTCACAATTAAATTCCCTAATCACAGCATTTCATTGGAGAGATAACTTCCCATGTACACGGAGATTCACGCACATTGTCCTTCGTTAGCCAAAAGGCGAAACGCAGCTACCACAGCTCCTCCACCGTTTATCATCGCATCTCGTCTTATAATCTCCCATCTTGGAGCTGTCATCGTCAATTAGCGAGTCAAACTTTTGGGATAATACACATTCACACAGTCAATCAAAAAGAAATCTAATGTAGAGAATAGTTTTAATTGCTGTGGTTTACCTCTGTTAGGTTTTATTTCGCCATAGCTGTGAACTTTTCAGAATCATTAAAACTTTAATTAACAGCTGGATAAACTGGTCCGTGCAACAGGCAGGTATGCCTCGATTTCAATGAAAAGAATGCATCGTCAAATAGGGATCGTTCAAGCATTCACTCACCGTTCCCAACAGACACTTGCAACAGTTTTCCGCCCGTATTCTTCCTTTTATTTTTCCGAATATTTGCCGCCATTCCGCTTTTTTATCATTTTCCCCAAATTCCTTTCTCTCCGACCTCTCGCGCGTGCTCTCCCGGAATTAAAATTCTCCATGTGCGACACTATGCGTATGTCACCAACAGGGATCATCTTTTAAAACCAGAAGCCGCCTTCCAAACTCCCTTCATCTTTCTCCCCATTATCATCTCGAAGATAGTTTAAGCGCACAAAAATTACCGATTTTTCCCTCGAATAAAAAAATCCGCCTTCCCTTTTAAAATGTATAATTGCCAGCAGGAAATGACGTTCCCCCTCCTCTTTCTTCTTCCGACCGCCACTTTTTTCTCGCACTTCCTTTTTTTCTCTCATGACCTTTTCCGAAAGTCTCGTCACGGCGATTTAATCTCCGAGAATTCTCACTCTCGAATATTTTGGGGATTTCAATTCCTTAATACCTGCAAAAATACGCGCTCTGTTGAAAGAGAAATGGAGTAAGACTCTAGCAAAGGCTTTTGTAGATACATGATTAATGCCACTGGCCCCGGAAAAGAAATGCTACGAACTCTAATTAAATATGTTGCGTCTCCTATTATTTCATTTTCGAGCTTTATCTTTGAGGAACTTTTCCTTCCCACGAATCGTGTGCACGGAAAGAAATGACTTATTCGTTTCAATGCTCGGAGTTATTGTCTGTTCTTTTAATTCATTGCATTTCAAGTTACATTTTGAACGCTTAGGAGTTGAAGTACTGAGAAGATAGACCAAATTTAAATCCTAAATACTTGTTAATGATATCTTTTTAAATGGTGAGAGGGTAAAATAATGATCAATGTAGTAACACCATATCGTATGATTCACAAGACATATCCTTCCATTGCCTCTAAATGTGAACAATAAATGCCTTTGGCAGACTCAAAGAGACAAAAATCTGTCACCAGAACCAAATTTAAAATATCATATTTACAATTAAGGTCTTCAAATCATCCTCGGCAAACTCACAGGTGTCCGTAATGAATCTTTGTATCTGACTCATTGCGATGAACTCTTAGTTAATATAATCATGGATCATTGGGTACAAGTATTAAAATCTCCTGTCTACTTTTAAACTTTATAAAATAATTTTCTAGTTCTCAGTATTAGAAATACTTTATGATATAATTTAATACATCAGTTATACGTACACACCGCACTTTGTTATAATCAAAATCAGCTAATAACAATGAATGCTTCTAGTTCTTTATAGTTTTTCATTTTAGTTGTAATTCTGGGGGTCATCTCATTTCAAGGATTTTAAATCGAAAATTAAAAGATACACCCACGATTCTACCAAACAGATCTATAAATACCTGTGATTGTTTTCTTCTGGAATTCTCCCTCCGATTATCGAGCTGAATAAAGGTGCTGCTAGCAGAAAATCATACATTGTACAAAAAACTTGAGGATACAAAAGAAAAATTTACAAAAACCCTCTATATTTCTGAACCAAAAGTATAGTATACAAGTATTTTCATGCTTTTGAATTTTCTATTCATTAATGATTCCATTTTGGAAGCGACATTAGGTTCATGTGTATTCTCCCTCCATCTGAAGAATGTTTTTTTCAAACCATCGATGTTATTGAATAGAATGTAACAATGTGATTGAATAAAAACAAGCGTTTGGAAATCGAAATGTGATTTTTAAAAATGAACTGTGTTTAAAGGAAGACTTCGATATCATTACATCTAATCACTATGTATTTATTTAACCTGGAACCGAAGCAAATGGAATAACAAGTTTTACTTTTTTTGACTACGCTTTATTATCACAATAATTTGCTTATAGTTAAAATATTTCCTCACATAAAGACTCATGGTATGTTAAGACCACATCCTCAAATATACATTTATGATGCAGTGAAAAATTGATAATATTTTTAAATTTTACTCATTTACAATTAATATTATTCAGATTAACATATGCTGCTAATAGATCGGTATATATTAAATCGTAAGATCGTATTTCATTTAAAGGAATTATAAGAACGGTCTATCGATTCGCCAAAAGGGATTTGCTATTCCAGTTAAAAATGTAAGTTTAATTAATCATATCAATTTTCTCTTAAAAATAGTTTATTTTGTGATAAGCCTTAGGTACTTGAATTTTATTATATAGTATATTTTTGATAGCATCATTTAGGTCGAAAATGTTTGAACACGAACAGTTCCATCTTGTTCAGGGCATTTAATGATTCTCGTCTCGTAAATGGGTTTGATCAATGAAATGAACGAATGCTCTTAAAGAAAGAATCAAGTTATACAGAGTAAAATCTTGAAGGAAATTTACAGAAATAAATGTAAACATTTGGGAAGGTGCAATCTAAATATAAGTTTAAGCTAAATGAAACATTATTACCATAATCTTCAAACTTTCTCCATAATCCTCAAACTTCCTAATCTTTCCCCTCGTCTTCTGATACTGATACATAATGATGATTTCTCTGAAAATAAAATCTGAAAATAACTTCCTTTTTAATTAAATGTTAATAGTAGTAAGTGAATTTTAAGATTATAATTAAGCACCCCCAATTGATAAGAAAATGAGGAGCACCCATATTTTGCATGCGAAATCGGACGAATATATCTTTTAAATAGATGTAATGCACATGAATATATTAGTGACTGTGAGCTGTCAAATAATTTTTATATTTGTAAATTTGGGAAAAAAGTGCGTTACATTCATTCGCAAATATTTTTCAAATTATTAGAATTGAATTGAATATATTAGATTAAAATTTTTTACCTTCAATTTCTTTGTTATTTAAGGTTTATAAAATAAAGAAATACAAAAAAATAAGCGGATATTATCGGAAAAGGGTGAGTTTTTAAGATGAAAATCGTTAAATTAATTGATTTAAGCCAGTTTTTCGTTAATGAGAGATTGATAAAAGAACCTTTCAAGACGTAAGAAATTGAATAGAGAGAAAATAAACCAGTGTAAGCTTTTAGGTCCGCATTCTGAAGCGTTCTTTTCGGACCATTGATTTGAAATGGCTTTAATTTGTTAACCTTTGGCTCCTACTCTTCGATTGGAAAATCGTTTATTGGCTTTGATTAGCTCAGCCATATAACGTTAACGCTTAAAAAGATTTTAATAACGCTTTCATCAACTGATATCAATGTTGTTCTCAAACCGAAAAAACCGAGCGGAGTCAATCTGAAAATATTCACTCGCTGGAAATATTGGAATTTTGTCGAAAAAAATCACCATACATTTTCTTTTTCTTCCAAAACACATCCTTTGCGTTAGCTTAGAAAGTTTCCTTTAACACTACAAATCTCTTCAATAAGAAAGAGCTGCTATTTTGGGGTTCAGTTGTTTTTTCCAGGAAGAAAAGTGGCACAGAACATTAAGAGGGTTAGACGAAAGGAAAGATAGCAAGAGTGGGTCGTTGCAATCGTTCTCATTTCGAATTCTTTCTCCATAGCCACCCCCTTGTTTGTTTATTCCAGAGTAGGGTGCTGGATTCAGTGTGTGAAGAAGTCCCTTCGACTCAAACCAATCAGATCGTGGGATCAAAAACCTCGTAAATATCCAGAAATATTCCGCTCGAAGTAGGTCGATGGATTCTCTTAATAAGATTCGATTGTGTCAAATGGGTTCCAAAAGGCGGAAACCGGGTTAAGATGATGGATTTTAGGTGTGTAAGTATATTGGTCGAGAATAGATAAGCAAATCATGTGTCATTTACACGATTATTTTCTTGTTGTATTTGAATCGTAATATTTAGGCTGGAAGTCCCTTCCTAGTATTTTGTCGCTGAACGTTTTGTGAGTAAAAAAGTAGCAACGGATTTTTAACTGATGGAGAAATTTTAAGTTGAACATAAGAACGGAAGACATTAATTTAACATTATACGTACTACGTTATTGTACTTATAATTCAACCACTTATCGCCAAGTCAAAACATTATCCAAGCAACTAAACATTATTGAGGCTCTATTCAAACCATGTTGGTTAAGTGAGAATAGTCTCAATAACTAAATTTATACCAATAATGAAAATGTCAAACAATCCTCTTAAACCCTTAGTTTCTCTACTTTCATGTTTATACTTAAGCAATTATTGGAGTAAAGGATCATTTTAGTTACTCATACTTCACACTTAACATATAATTTTTAATCCTTAAGAGTAATATCCAGATATTATAAATAGTAAATATACATAAATTTACGCATTGTAATAGTACTGTATTCAATTATTATAATAACTATTTGCCGTGCATTTTTTAATTTAAAGAAAAATATTGATAACTATCTATATAATTTAATCCAAATAAAATACTTAATTTTAAAAGAATCGAGGGCTATTTGCAAAGTGGAATTAATAAATGAGCTCACATAAAAGGGTGTGCGAATAAATTTCCAAGTTTAGTAACTAAGTGATTAGTAAACAGTGAGAGCTTACCTTGTTTATTTATCGAGCATTCATGTGAAATGCATCATTATTTGAGAGATAATGTATTCAACGCTTTCAGCATTAATTGGGTAATGATCTTACGCTATTTGAATGCGATCTGATATCGGATCGCTTTATCCTTGAAGTCAATTACAAAATTGTTTGCCAACAAATACGAATACACGTATAACTGAATCCAAGCAGATAAATTCGAAATGTCTGTTTTTACTTAAATTAAATAAAACTCAAACAAAAGGACTACAGGTAAGTGAACTTGGATTAACTTGTAACTTAAATGTAATATCTCCTACTGATAAGTGATTGATAGAACTTCAATACTTGTTATCGCTATACCTTGTTCGTGCAATAAAAGTAACTAAAATGTAGTTATGCAAAGATTCAATGCGCATATATTTCTTCTTAGATCGTTAATGCTTTTCCAAAAGAATATCATTGGCTTGTTCTTGAAAATTATTATTTGTAAATTTTATCTAATCGATATCACTAATCGTAAATATATAAGTGTATTGTGATTGTTTACAGGGCAAAACCGTTCTATTTTTAAAATTTTGTTTCCCCTTCGTTATTTTATAAATATTATGGGAGTAATTTCGTATATTTATTAACTATTTAATAACCTATTGTTTTGTTTATTTTATTATTATTCATAATCATAAGTAAGTTTTCATAGTGAATTAATTTAGTATTCGTTTGGATCGATTTATAAGCAATAGTATATTTTACTGAATGCACGAAAAAATCTACATTGGCATATTTCTTTTCAAGAATATTGGTACCCATCCTTTGGATTTATGAATAATATTTTGAGTATGAGAAAGTACAACCCGATAAAATGGTGTCACTATAAATATAAAATTATGTAATAAAGTGTTTTCAGTGTCCAGTGGAGTCTTCTAGAATTTATTCGTACTTATTCCGTCCTTTCGAGATAATCAAAATCTTGTGACAGATCCATCTACAGCGAATCAACCCCTTCAATGCATTTTCAATCTTCGTCTGGAGGATAGCTTCGACTATAGTGGAGACGTCCCTCTCAAATATGAATCTCAAATACGTTTCATGAGCGTAATGGAATATGTTTATCGACGGAAGCGAGAGAATGGTTTATCGAACAATACCGATGAAAGAGCAAGAGGAGTAGTGACTGATGGAAAACGTTTAACCTCTTTAAAATGTCCTATTTGTTTTATAGACTATCTCAAGTCGTTAAGAACATTGACTATAAATTTTTGGCTTCAACGATTGAATGTAAACGAGCTTATAAGATTTAACGACGATATAAAGCGCCTGATGTTTGCTCGTTTGATTCAACTCCTCGTTTCACATACTGTAAAATTCGATATCTTATATCACATCAACATGATTTATGCGAATTCTAATAAAGATTCACAATAATCGTATGACTCGCTCAGACGTTGCAGATTGATATTATATTATTAAACTGTATCGTATATATGGGTACAACTTTATATATGTCCAACAACAATTAGAATGGCTATACAAATTAGAAATCTAATTATTAAAGAACTTCGCAGTATCAGCAGACTTTACATCTCATGAGTGGGAGAACACCTGGTGGGATCTTTCATGAACTAACAGAACATATTTTTTATGCAGTAACTTTAAAAACATAAAATAAGTTACTTTTTTAATATAACATAAAAATATGAAATTCAGGTTAATTAATAATAGATTTTCAAGCATTTTTCCGTAAGAAAAGGGAACCAAGGAGGAAATATTTCTTATTAAGTGGTAGTACATATAATTTGAAAAGTTTTTACGCTGAGTATTATGTTAATAGTAGAAATGTAATTTAGTTATGTACTAGTTAGATACAGAGAACTGAATCCACAGATTTTTCCCTTTTCTCGATGTAATCCCGTCAAGTGTCAAGCTATGTTTACCGTATAGAGATATGCACTCAATTTTATGAGATAAGCATTTTGCGGCAGGAGGCGTGGTAAAAGTAGATGAAGAGACGAAATCATTCAGGAAAAGGATAAAAATTACGGATAGCGATAAGGGTGGAAAATGAACGGAGAAAAATGGTATTGCCAATGAAGATACTCTCATTTTTTATTAGTGTAACACTTGAAGTTTCTACAGGAAGATTGAATTTTATAGAATTATCTTGTTCTTTTCGTAAACGCAGACTGTGTCGCCAAACGATAAATCACTCTTCATAATTGACTATGCGAGATATTTTGGAAGATTAGTTTTGTGCATTTAAATTACAGATTACAAAAATTTAAATGTACATTTAAATCGAGTTCATAAGTCATGGTGTATCGCATATACACGATATATCAATGAACATTTTTTCTTTCAGAGATTCTCTTACAATAATCAATAATTCATTATCAAGATCAATATAAGGTCCGAAAGAGTATATTCATCTATATGAAAAAATATTGATTTGCAAAAATTGACTGATTGATATTTGCATTTAGATATGGTAAAAAAAAGGAAGATGAAAATGTGGAATTAATATTTCGAGTTAAATTTTCGAGCTCGTCTCATAATGGTTTCCTCTGATAAATTAAAAAGGATCTGTTTACATTGCTAATTTATTTCGAAATAATGAAGCCTGTAAAATTCTTCGAATGATCATGAAAAAGCCAACGATAATTTTATAATGTTGGATGTATAATGTAGGTTGGTGGTTAAAAATGCTCTTCGAATTATAATTACTAATGAACCCGAAACTAATTAAAATAATTTTTGATAATTGAGTTTTCTCTATGTAAGCATTGAAGGGTTGTAAGTATATTTTAATTTAAAATATATTTTAATAATTCGTTAAAATACTTGACATTTTGAAAATAATTTTTAGATATAAATAATTCGGTACATGGAATCCATATCTGAAAAATATGTACGTACTAGCACCATAATTTTAAATCATAATCTACTATTCATTTAATTAAATATATTGAAACATTGAATCGACAATTCATAATGTAGTAAAGTGAGATAATAGCTGAAACTTGATCCTAGACCAGTGAAACTTAAGAGTTAGATTTACTTTAACTAGAATAGAAAAATTGGGAATAGATGTTTGGATTTTTTAAAAACTTTTAAGGCTTATAATAGCTAATTAATAATTAAATTGAATTTTAATAAATTAATTAGGTGAAAATACCGGCATGCAACTTGAGCATATTTTTTTTCAAGTGCAGACCTGAGCAATTCTTAATGCACAGTTTGAATTATTTACTAACATACTTTAAAATGTATATGTTAAGAAGTAGATATTCGCAATTTTCTTTTACAATGATTCTTCCAAAAGAATGATATGAAAGGCCGTGGAAATGGAAAAAGATCACGATGAGCAGTCATATTTTATAACAAGTTGTTATTTACGACGATGGATGTATACTATTCCCTTTTCTCCCTCAAGATCCTATCAAGGAAACAGATACTCGTTCTATTAAAGACATCAAATGCAGATCGTATTAAATGCTAAAAAATATTTTTTGTAATTAGAGAAGCATAATTCTGTTTTAAGTAGGTTATCTCAATTTCTATCCCTTGATTGCAAAATTAATCCCAAAAGAGAAGTTTTTTAGAGCAAAATTTTAAGTAAGATCGAATTACGGTACATACTTTTAGTAATTTATATTTTAATTAACGTCAAAGGAAGTAAATTTAGTTTGGTACATCAGATTATTTTCTGGAACATTTTCATTCACGCAAACTTCCAATCTAATTGCAAACTGTAGGCATGGCAAAGGTGACATGTATCTTTTGCTTCTAATCGACTCCTTCGAATTGTTCGTTTAGACTTCGTAATGACTGGACTTAGCGAGTACTACCACAAAGACGTCACGCACGAAACATCATCGCCAAATACGATAAGGAAGACCGAAATGGGTGAGGGGTGTGAGGGAGGGATGGGGGCGGAGTCAGCGCGTGGGGGTACGGTGGGGGAGGCTGCGAATCTCTCTCCGGGGTCGCTATAAGAGGAGGGCCCACACCATCGTAGCAACAGAACGCACTGTAATCCCTTGCATCGAAGATCACCCCAAGGAATCTGACTGAGGAGTGAAGCACCAAGTGTTCACAGCAGGAAGAAGCGGTGAGTTTAACATTTTGGCTTCGAAGGCTGTGCAAAAGTTGGTTCTGCTGGAGATTTTAACGATACAAACCTATTTCTCCTGAATCACTTTATATTCCTTCATCTCATACTTGATAAATGAGTCGGTTTCTCGATTTTGGTCCGTTTGAGGATGCGAAACTCCAAGTATTTCCTTCGTTTTAGATGTCATTAATCACAAACCCCCGCACGGAAAAAATTTACAAAATTATTCGATCCGCTCCGTTCCGCATAGACGTATTTCACTGCAGCGATGTCGCTGACTTCATATGGACATATGTTTGCTTTCACAAAGTAAATTTAATTTAAAATCAACATGTTTGTATGATTTTATAGCGATAAAAAGCTTTCTTGCAACTGTCAAATTCTCAGGAAAGATTTTCGAATGTAAAGAATAAAATTTTGATGTTCGTCGTAAATATAGGACATAAGGTACCTCAATATTGAATGAAGAATAGATTTATTTTGAATTTTAAAATTATTAAATAATAGATTTCTCCATGTCTAAAATGATTTTAATTGAAAATCATTATGATATTATTTTAAGTTTTCTTTAATATATTCTTCGTACAGGGATAAAATTTCAAATAAATCATACATATATCATATATATATATATACACAAATTTTATATAATTTTGTTCTTTCGCCATTTCAATTTGTTATTTTTTATAAAATGTATCTTTTAGTAACGTAACTTAATAGAAAACTATTAAATTATAAGCATGCTTGTTCAGTTAATACCTCTTTCTCGACTGAAATCAGAGTTATTCTGATGTGTGTATGAAACAGACATAAAAGTATCTTTGATATAAAAGTTGATTCTATTTACGTATGTTATTTTTGTTATCTTTCTTGCAATAATTCCTCACTGACGGTAATTGAGGACAGGGCAAGAACTGGAAGAAGAAGACATGAAATTTTGCGATCCTTTTAATGGACGACAAGTGGAATTGATGGGATATTTATGAGGTCGTGGATATTGAGCGATAACGAGGGATGAAGTGATTCATTTCGCGACAACTCCATTCCTCAGCGGTATTAGAAATCGTAAATTATGCATAGGAAAAAAGATTCCGCGACACGCACGGTCCGTTTTACCGATTACATCTTCTTCCTTACGATAAAAGTTTTGCTTTTCTCGGGGATCTTAATCGATTCACGCGAATTATCTCAAAACTCACGATGTATTCTTCCAACTTTTGGGAGATGGAAAAAGTTTCTCGATCAGATTATTTAGTATGCGTACACACGAATAGTAAATCCTGATACATTGATTTGGGGTCATGGCGGTTCAACGTGTTGATTGGAAACTTCAAAAAAGGCTTTAATCAATGTTTTAATTTGATCCTTGAATAATTAATGGGGTTATCGGTGGAAAATTGATTGAATTTTATGAATCCGCTAGGATTGTCTACTTCAGACGCTGGAGGTGGGAAGCAACAGGAGGGAAGATGTACTCCTGGTTCTTTTTAGAAATGAATTTGTTCCTTTCGGTATTTATAAGATTTTTAGGATTATTTGTGATGTTTCATGAAGTAATGTGTAAAGTTAGAGCTCTGGATATTGTTTTGGCACAAATTTCATTTTTCTTGTTTCTTTCGTAAAATTATACATCAGCTGGAAGAACTTCATTTAGATCCTGATATAAATAAATAATGACGATAATTCCAATAAGCACGAGCCTCTGTCTTTGGAGGAACCAGCAATTCTATTTTATTAGAAGAACGGAGGATATCCTAGTACACCGCAACCGGTTATGCCTACTACCAATGCGGGTTGCATATCCTTCCCATGGATTTGATGGTACAGTAGATCAGTTGCTTCACAACACGCTTCATTATTTTCCATGTACTTGTTATATATATAGACTCTAAATTATATGTTTATGATCAGTATATGTAACGAACGTGTTTTGATCGTTTATGACCCACATGGAACTATATATATGAATACTTTTCGGTATAAATGCATTTTTACAGTTTTTATTTTTATATTCTGACTGTAAAGCACCGGTATTGTGTCCTTCAATATCGAATCTCACCAGCTGAAAAATTTAAAGTACTTCTAACTAAATAACACTGCTAAAACTCTTTTCTGTAATGGATTTTCGAAATCTAATAACCCACATTTTGTTCTTTAGGAAAGATAAAGAAATGATATTCAAGATTACCTCACTCGGAAAAAACAGAAAGATTTAAGTGATAAAAGTATCATTAAATTTCAAATACGATTCAAAATTTTCTCTTAATACTGTTATTCTCATTTTCGAAACTTTTTTTCTTCCTCCGCATCAGCTAGATAAAGCTTTCGGTGAAAAGCTTCGCAAGAGAATTTCATTATTCTTAGGCAAAGTAAACGTGTTCCGAATGAAAACAGTAGTACAATTCAGAAGGAAATGAGAAATCATTTTCTACTTGACGACGAAAAGTTTATAATGAAAATAAATTGGTTTGGCTGTGATTTTGTTAATATAGGAGGATATCTAATGATTGGAGGTAAACTAATGTTAAATAAAATAGAATTAAAGCATAATTGAGTCGATACAGCCTTAGAGCCCACTGATAACGAGTGCATCATATTTCAGATGTATTCTGCAGCAAAATCCGGTAGCCAGTTGGAGAAGTCAGCCATGTATCTGCTTCTGGCGACACTCATGTTCTCCGGAATGGTCGAATGCCTCGTTTTACCAATGAGCGCCACCGGTGGAGACGACAACACAGTTTCATCTTCGGGTGGAGCTGAAGGTGGTAACTTTCCATACGCTTACGCCGTTCCTCCGCAGTGCATGACCACACCCATTCACGAGATGGCCCCCAGGATGAGGAGATTGTGCGTTGCTATCGCCACTCTCTCCAATCTCTCTGGAGGAATGGAAAGGTTTTACATGGATGACAAGGGTAAGGGCGAAGGAGATTAACGCTCTTAAAGACGTCCGTGGTGAAGCAACACCTGTGACTTTTAGCCTTCCGAGACTAGATATTTTCTCAGAAACAAAATTTAGAAATTTATATTTTTATTCTTCATTATTACGAAAAGATATAACTCCATAGAAGAAAAGAGAATCCCAGCTATAAATTGAATTAATAGCTCAAGCACCTCCGAGTTTAATATGCAAAGGAATGATGTATGAACATGATATACGACTTGCTTGGGATTTTTGTGCGAATTCGATATATGAAGAATCTAGAATTGCGATTTTTTCCCATAATCTTCGGACTTATTCTTCCCATAGCATAATGAATCTATTATTGAAAGAATTAATGGTTTGGCAGCGTGCGTTGACTTGCATAAATATTTTTTAGAAAAACATATTGTAATCAGTCCCATTTGAAATGGAGTAAATATTTTTTGATTCTTCAACCATTAATTTTATTTTATGAATATTTATTTCCGTTTTACTTCCTTTTGCAACTCGTATACTATGGAAGAATGAGATGTATCCCTCGCCTTGATATTACTACCGATAGAATCGTGTTCTATTTATCTTTTTGTTCATTACAGCCATGCGTGACAACGGAGCTCTTCTTGACAGCGGAGTTAAGCGACAAGACATTGATCACGTATTCCTAAGGTTTGGACGCAGCCGTTAGAACCAAAAAAGATTGATGAGAGAATGGTGCAGTAGCGACGAAAAGCAATCTTTTTCCATTCATCCCATCCTCTTCTTCCGGTTTTCTACAACTGAATGCTAATGTTAACCCAGCAAGGCAAATAAAAAATCAATAATAATAATATAGTAAAACATCATCCTTATTCCACATTGAGCTGATGAAAAAACCTATACTTGTTCTAAAGATATCTCTCATGTTGGAGTAAATATTTCAGAAGCTAAATGTATGTATTAAATCATCTACAATTTATGGACTGGACATTTCAAAAAAGATTAAAACTTGCATTATGGGTGTGTAAATTATATAAATAACACTATTGAAATAAATTTGTATGAGTTTAAGGTTTGAATGGACAAAGTGTATGAATGCCAGTTTTTTGTAACGATTTTCATTTTTGTATACATTTTCTTTAGTTTTATAAAATCGAAATTTTCTTTAGATTCAATATATTATCTGACTGTATCGATTGAGTTGTAGTTATATGATTAACGTACATTCTCTGAATATAAAAGAATATTTTGATAAGCTAAGTGCAATACTTGGATTTGTTATTCTTTTGAATAAGTAAAAATGGAAGAAAGAGTGTATCTGAATGTATTATACTTTAAAATAAAGTTAAACAGAGATCATCATTCTGCCTTATTGAACTTATAAATCGACTTATTTAATTCAAATGATGGCTGAAAAATTTTATTTCGAAAAAAATTTTGATATATCTTAACTGCCAAAAATTTTTCGAATTTTGCTAGACTACACTTGCATCTCAATGGAGAACGATGTTGCAAACAAATACTGACGACATTTTTAAACTTAATTTCGTTCAATTGACTGATGTATAAATAAATCACATTTATCAATTTTATCATATCGGATTAATTAAATATTTTACTGCGTATTAAAACATCGAGATGAAATATAATTTACAATGTTTTCCCTAAACTCCCAATGCACACTGATGCTTAACCGGGTGACGGTGAACTCGTAAACCGACTGAAAATATAGTTCGCGGAACTGCATAAATAAGACATCCAAAGAGATAAAAGACTCTTCATGTCATACCGCCTCGCCTTTCTTCCGCTTCATTTCAACAGCTTATCCGTAAATAACCTGAATCTGTACCTTCTCAACAAATTAAAAACTCGTCATAAATCTAAACTTGTCACTGCTTGAAGTTAATATTTTTCTATTTCGAGGAATTTGAAAATCGTGTCCTATAACTTTAGGGTCAATTTTCAGTTTTTCGGAGAAAAATTAAAAGTTAATAGCTTTAAATATATGTATATTTAAAAAATTATTCACTTAAAAGATTTCATAAGTATGAAATAATTAGGATTCTACTGACCTTATATGAGTGCAGTGTACCTAATACTCTCATTTAAGATGAAGCAAACCTGACTAGGTGACATAATCAATTATTTCATCGTTCTTAAAAGTAATCAGGTAAGATTCTTATATTGGTAATGAAATATAAATAGGAACATTTTCTTACTGGTAATTTATGTACATTTTATTGAACTTTGTTTTTATAATAGTTAAATTTGTCTTCGCTTCGCAAAAGAAAGTTTTAAATCACTCAATTTACTCGATTGAGGAATGATGATATTGATTACCGCGCCTCATCCCGTTATATGAGATTCTTTGGATACTATGATGCTTTCAGTTTTGTATTTCATCACATTCTCTACTAAATTACTCTTTACGAGGCTAAACGAAATATTTCCAAAAACAATTTATATCCTTAAACTACTTTCTTCTTCTAAATATTAATATTCTTCTTATAATTAATTTAAATCGTAGAATAATTAAACTTTTCAGTTAACTGTTAAAATCATAATATAATTTTCTTTAAAAACTCATGCATATCACTCGCGAAGTGTTGAGTGAAAATATAAAGAAACGATTATCGTTAAATAAATTACATTAAATTGAATGGAAATTTTCTTTGTTACTTAAGATGGTGCAAACGCTCTGGTAGATTTTGGTAAAGCAAATGTCGGACTTTTATTGATTTTTTATCAACTAGATATATAAATAATGAATAGGGAAATATTTTTTGGGAAGATAGGTAATTTTTATTCGATATTCTTCTTTTATATAATTCTAATATGATCTTCATTAATGTACATAATAAATGTAATTTATGAAACACAATTGTTAGTATTCTCATAAGTAATCAATTCCGGAGATGCAGAGAATAAACAATTTCCCTCAAATTTTCAAGATATCGTTTCTCATCAGAAAGAATCGAAAGAATTCTGGTAGAGAATCGAATTCTAGTGATTGAACTACTTTTGATATCGGTTATTTACTCTTATTTATTTGATTTAGTAGCTCTAAGTCATAATTACCTTCTTCCAATATGTTTCAGACATTTCAAATACTTTCTTTACTTCTCAGAACACTTCATTTCAAATACACCCCTGAAGGGAGTTAATGGAATTCTAAATCTCCAGTGAGGAGGTTGATTCATGATAGAAATGTTTCCGATTCCTTAAAATAACTACTAATGTACTGTACTTATTTTAGATCGTATTGATGATGATGGCTCCTTTTAAAACGGTACCCATTCCTCAAGTTTACTTACCCCTCTCATCTGATCACAGTTTGAATTCAATCTACCGTTTGAATCATTTAAAGCAGATGTACACATGGGTATTTATCTTCTGTGCGTCTAAATTCCAAGCTGCACATAGGGAGAAAGAGAAATTCAATAGACTCACTGTATTGATTAATTAAAATTAAAATGTTTAACTTTCTCTTATATTCAAAGCGTGAATAATTATCATCCTAACGAACTTCCACGATAATCTGTATTCGGCATTATTCTGTCTTGTCTGCACACTATATACGTAATGATAGGAAGTTTGCTGCATGTATTTTAATTATACTTGATGTATATGAGTTTTTATAATTTTGATGATTCTTGAATTTTAATCGGATCCATAAGCTCAAAAATTAGACCGTTCGTAATTTAACTTATGTTTTGTACGAAACTGTATCCAACACTTTTATTAACTTACAAACACGTAAATTCTTCATAAGTGTGTGGCTTTCGGATATGGAAATGAATTTAAGACTATAAAGGTAATAAAACGCTAGTATAAATGAAATTGATGTTTCAGGGTAATAAAAATAGTAGGCCCCCCGTATTTAATATACTTTAACGGGCTCCTTTCTCCATAAGAACATAAGGAACTTCAACCATTTCCGTCCACTGCCGAAAGATTCGAGGCGAAATTATTCTATTCAATCAATAATAGTTAAATATTTTCGAGGGAAAGTTTCTACGATTGTTAACAACTGAAAAATACAAATTATATCAATTTTCAAATCCAGGTGGTTCATTTAATTATGCATGTATCAAATTATTTGCATCCATATACTCGGCTTCTAAGATACATAGTATTGAAGTTTAGTTGCTCTTAAAATAAAGCTAAAAATGAATTAACTATTGCGAATTTATTAAGATAGTTAATTGATAGATTTATATAAACTTTGATTTTTCTTACATTTAATACGGTAAGGAAATAAATGGTGAAAATAAAGGCATATTACGATCGTAGTTAAACCAAAAGCTATCAATAATGTATGGGAAGCAATACCGCCACAAGAAGTATCACGCTGTATGAAAGTAAATAACCATGATTGAAGAAAAATAAAATTGATTCAAAGATGCTCACTTCTCAAAACCTTAGAATGAAATTACTTTTCGAAAGAAAAAAGCGAATAAAGTAATTGGAGAAGAATCAGAAGAAATTTGTAATTGGAAAACTAACAAAAAAATGTAGTTAATAATGTAATAATAAATGAAAAAATATGATATTTTATTTACTTTATTATAATATAATATTTTGAAATATGTTACTAGATTCCCACCAAGTGAAGCTTGATACTAATAATCCCATAAAATGTTTCTGTTAATCTTATTTCAAATTATATATTAGACTTTAAAATGTACAAACATTACTAAAACGATTGGCAAACTAGACTATTTTTATTCGCTGAGATTTTATCCTTTGCTATAAATAATTAAAATTTTAAGCACTTACTCAATTACTGAAATATTGCTGTTTATCAATGAAAGTAAATTTATTCGCTTCACACAACTATTTTCTAATAATTGAAAAGATTTAAAACTAGAAAGCTTTTATTGTATTTTGAAATATAAGTAAAACTAATAATTGAACGAAATAATTGATAATTTATTTTTAAATTAAATGTTTTTAAATTCTTCAAATTCCAAGTTCAGAAATACCATCTTTATATATTGAAAATTTTTCAAGTTGAAGCTAATTTCTTTACATATTAATCTAGCCGATTCGAAAAAAAAATCCAAATGTATATGTGCATAAATTGTTGGCTGTACATAAAATATTTGCTCTTATCAATTTTGATTCTTTTACTTTTCTCTCTCTTTTTTAGATTCTCTTTATTTATGTTAATTATCCTTCGCCAGCCCTAATTTATTCTTTCATTCGTCTCGTAGCTTTATAGAAATTTCAGACGCACTTCTAGAATTCCTTTAAAATCTATTTTATTAGATCATACGATAATGCGAATGAATTTAAATTACAATAAAATTCTAAATAATAAAGTTTTTTATTAATGATTCATTGCCTATCCTTTTAAATAAAATAGTTCACAGAATTTCTCGTTTATTGCTTTCGAAAACTGATCCCATTAAATTCTGTTTCCTTTTCACTTCCTATGAAAATTATTCTTCAACTTCCTACGCTTTCTTCGACCACCTTTACAGTCCCTCTTCATCCGTCACGATTTTCAATTTTGGATTTTTCCTTTAATCACCCTTTTTCACCTCGTTTCAATTGAAGCTCTTTAACGCTTCGTTTCCATCATCATCTTAATTCAGCAATTAATAAGGGTTATTAATGTTTCAATAAACGGAACGACTTAAATTCCCTACATTTCATCTTTCTTGTAAACTATTGAAAATTTCCTAAGATATGTAGATTGAAAGGCAATTTAACTTTAAGGATAAGCTAACTATAAATGTGGAATCTTCGAGAGCGAATTTCTTATTATGAGCACCCTTGTTAGGTATGTAAATGAAAGATCGTTCATTGGGTATTATTCGATTGGATATCTTAGGGGAAAACGACATGTGCTATTAAAGTTGCACTTTGAAACATAATATTTGATCTCTATGATTATTTACCAGCAAATAATCGGTATAAATATAATTATGAAAGTTTTAATAATAAGTTTAATTCTTTATATGCTATATCTATATAATTTATCGTGATTGATAAAAGTAAAAAGCATCTGAATTCCTTAAATCGTAAAAGACGAAATTTAAAACGAATGAAGTTTTAAAATTTCTTCAACATCATCTTGCAAGCTACTATAACGTAAAGTAAAACTAAGAAGTTTATTTTCAAATCTCAAATAATTTGAAAATCCAGAAGAGAAAATTTCCTTGGAGGAATTTTATAGTTATGTTTCGGTTTAATAGTTTAAACTTAACATTCTATATCTGTAAAACCTCAATGGTTTTACAGATATAGAAATGGGAATTTCTTTTGAGAATAATAGATTTTAAAAAATAGAAAATTTCTTAAAATTCTTTAAAAGAAAACCGAGAAAATAAATGCTAGAAGTGACTTCTAATATTTATACCAATAATCTAATAGAGATATTATTATACATCAGTTCCTTAAAATTTTCCTAGAGTTTTCTCCAATTGTAAATGGAAAATATAACCCCTCTCATTTATTAGAATGAATAAGCATATTTTTCCTAATTGACTTTCATTCTCATGGTATTCGTACATAGGAGAAGATAAATTTCTGAAAACGAATAGAAAATATTCCTCTGAAAGTCTTTTGCAAAGCTGTAAACAGCCTGCGAATATTTTCAGAGGAACACTAGCAAAGCGTCTCTTATTACCCAATAAAATGAAACACGGATTCCCACCTCCTAAATTCTGATTTTTAACGTCGATATTTGACTTGATGTGGTTCTATGAAGAGATTAAAGTCCATCTTCTCCAGGATACCACCTTTGCCCTCCCTTTATGCGGTTCGCGTTATATCGTAAACGTTTTTCTCTTGAAATGAGATACGGGATCCCCCTTTTCTTCTCGTAGATCGACTAGAAGTGTTTCATATTAGCTTCTTTTGTGAGATGCGTGAGTGGGCACCACCGCCTGTATCGGGTTTCGTTATTAGTCCTCCCTCTCCTCATTGCAATTCCTTTCTTAATTACCCGACACCTGGAAATTTCTGCCACAGCGATGAAAGAGACGCACGACCCTTTATTATGGGAGCGCGTGGGATTTTCTTTGAAGTTGCGAGAAGGGGAGAGACTGTAGAAGTGAGACTGGAAAAGGATTCAGAAAATTAATACGTTTGACGGACCATTGCTATGAAAAAATGGAAACTCGCTAAAGCAGAAAAAATTGTAAAATTTCCAGGAAAGATGTTTTCCCTGTCTTGACCGCGTTTCTTTTTCATTTTTAGGACAAAGGTAATTGAAAGAATCCTCCCAAGCTAGAACTCCCTTATTACAGAGGATAAGACAGGAGAACCTGAATGGCTCGTGTTCGAGATGATTGTATTCGAGATCTCTTTCGTTCTGACAATTACAGAAACGAGGATGAACAGTCATCATATTGACTGAATAGATGATAATTTATGAGATCTGTTACTTTCGATGAAAATGAAAACTGTTAGATTCTTATATTGAGTAGAAATGGGAGTAATAATATAAGTAGTGATATAGTGGATAGGATAGTGATAAACGATTCATCATTGTGAGAAATATTGATAAAAAAACCGTTTATAAGATTCGATATAGTTTATTGATTAGATTTAGTTACATTGTAAAAGAAATCATATACTTTTATTACTTACGAATAAAGAAATGTGATCTACAGTTTGATAATAAAATCAATGCGAACACCTTTGAAATGAAACTGGTCTTATTATATTATTTTATATGATTTTCGAATTGAGTAGCAAATAAATTCACAATCGGCATTAATTTTCATTGCACAAATAATTTCAAATTTTTCTTACAACATGAAAAATTTGCAAAAGTAATCACTTAGTGAAAAACGCAAACTTTCAAGGCAAAGTAAATAAAAGCATTTCATACTGTTGGCGGATAAAGTATTAAATTATTTATTAATCCATCTTCTCCGAATTTAATATTATTTTATAAGGAAATATAATGTAAAGGTCTAATTTTCATTTAATTTGATATTATTAAAATATTCATAAGTCACATTTGTCACAAGAAAAGATAAAAATAAAGAATTCAAAAGAAAGGCCTTCAATGAAGGGGTGATGAGGAAGAATAGAAATGGAAAAACATCATAGAACATTAAGGATAAAAACTTAAAAAAGATACCTATATTTCTATAGAGAAAGGAAAAGAAATTCATACTAATTTAACTTTTTAAGACCAAGTCTACTGCTATAGCGTTTATGGAAATCATTAGATTCATATTTCATTATTTATGAAGTAATGTTACATAATAACTCACATAAGAAAACCATTTCCCATTCCTTTACAACTAAATAAGAGTAAATTAAAATTACGAATGAAATTATGTTTCTGTAGTATAGTATACATAGTGAATTCTATTCTCTGTAAAATTTTGCATAATCTATATCAGCATATCTCAGCCAATACTTCGAGTATGTTACTATCGAAGCATAAAACTTCCCCTTAATAAAGAAATAATATTTAAACTTACCTCATCAACATTGTTTATATGTTATGAGATTATCATCTTTATTTTCCCCTGGGCATCTTACATACTAGAATTTAATTAAAAGATATAATTAAAATTTTTTGATGAATTTATATCGATAAAATTATGTCAGTTTTAGATTTTCGCAACTTAAACTTAATAAATACCCGTAAATGTCCATTTTTTCTCTATCTGTAGGAATCTTCAATTTTAAGATTTACATTAGACTTTGATTTCGTTAAAAATTCATATAATTTCGCCTATTCAAGGAGATAAGCTAATACCTCTTGTTTAATCGCGTAGAAATGTTTGCGGAAACATTTAATATTCGAGGGAGGAAATCTTGGCCTTTGTTCATATAACCATGAATTCAATCCAGATTTCATCCTAACTTTCAGTTGGGTGTATTATTTATGGATAATAAATTCTAAGAATACAAATAATTCAAATTCTTCAAATAATTTTCAGAACAGGATCATACATGTACGTAAAATTTGACGATTCATGAAGTTCATATCTTCCACCAGTCAAATAATAAAATATGTCGCTAAGAAAAAGACGAGAGTAAAAGAATTCAGAGGTCTCTTTGGGCTTTATTTTCAATTTGGGACCATTTAGGTCGAATTATTAATCTTTCCTGTATAGGGAAGAATAAAATTTACTCGTATGAAAGCTCGATGAATAATTCTCCGCAATATATATTTTTTTATTTCCTATCTATTTTACACAATGCATATGGCGAAAAGTTCAATGAACAGGCTCCTATTTACTGGCGAAGAAAATTAATAGAGAAGGAGAACGCGGTTACGAAGTTAAATTTGCAAACAGTAATAATGAATATTAGGAGTCTGATCCTACAGAATTATTACTTGATGTTGACGTAGCAGTAAAAAATAAGTTCTTAGAGTTAAAAAAAAACTCTTGAGCATCTACGAAACTGCGAAGAGAACTTCCGAAAAACCGAAATCAATCAGAGGTTTTTAAAGGGAAGCTCTGATAGAGTAAAGGTTATTGGGAGCCTTTTGATCCCATTAATTATCACCATAATGATGATGTGATATATCGAATATTTAATAGGCATTTATAAATAATAACGTAAGATATAAGTTTTAAAAATTATGTTTTTGTATTTCTACATAATAAATGGATAAAGAATAAATTTGTGCAAAATCCTACATAAAGTTGGAACCAATCTAAAATGTTATTATTTATATCAAAATTAAAAAGTTTCTATAAATGAAAATGAAAACAATGAAAAAATATTAATCTGTCGCATTTCGGGCCTAAAATCTAGCGGAATTTAACGTATAATTAACCTTGCGGACTATTGTGTTGTAAAGGATGAAGTTTGAGAGAATAAAACCAATATATTCATATATCACGGCAGCACGAAAGTTAAATATATCCTTTGAAAATATTCACCGAAGATATTCACAATAATTAAAAGCAAATGCCAAGCGATTTTGAGAAAGATGTATTCTAAAATAAAAGCAGAGAGTGATATCAGAAATTAAGAAATAAGTAGGTTCTTTCAATAAATTTCACAGAGGAAGGCGTTGTATTGTGGAACTCCATCTTAATTAACCTTGCGGACTATAGAATTGTAAAGGATGAAGTTACCTGATGATGGCAATCACTTGCTGAAACCGGTCGTGTGAAAAAATAAAACTATGGAAAAAGTACGATCCCGTCTAATTCTTTTGTGTATTAGGTTCTTAACAATCTCTTTCCGAGTCATGTTTTTAATAATATAAACTTTCCTTAAATTTCATTCACCCATCTGCGTCAAATTTTTTATTCGAATCTTCGAAGAAAATTTACATATGTTTTTAAATAAACTGAACAACTATAAAACACATCGTGAAATTGTAAGCAAGCCTAATAAATATTTATCACATATCCTCTAAAACATTTAAATATATTTTTAGTAACTTTTCTATATAAATTTCGATTAATTCATTTATTTTAAAATATTTCCCTCAAGATTCTGTTAATTTGAAAGGAGAGGAACCAGTGAATAGTTAAAGTTCCCATTTTCAGGCTTAACTAGGAAAACCATCTTGCTACCTATAACGAATAATAAACTGATTCAGTGTTTCCAAAATATGCCTTTCTGAAATATTTTAGATCTTTTGAAAACTTCCATCTTTTCTGCACACCCTCAAGGATCATTTCCACAGTCGTTCCACCTTTCCATTCTCTTCGTTACTGATAAACTTTCCCTTTCACGGGGTCGCCAAAGTTTCCTTGTTGACGAAATAGTAAAAACGCGAGGTGAAAACGCATCTCTCGTGGTTTGTCCTCACGACGCAGCAAAACGACCTTTGGCATTTGGGCAAATGTCGGGGGCGGCAATGAGGAGTAGGGGAAACGAATGCTGGAAGCGGTGACAATTCGATAGAAAAATGACAATGAATCCGGAAGAAAACGTCATTGAAGAGATGATAACGTGAAGTTGAGTGTGAACGAGAGAAATTTCAAAAATGTAATAAATAGCAAAGGATTTGATTGTCATGGATAAAATGAATAAATTATTTGTGAGAATAACGAACTCCTAAAGAACGATTGATATAACTTTTCATGAATAGCGAAAATAGAAATAATAGTATTTGTCTAAAACGTTGATAATTTCATAGTTTTATATATTAAATTATGAATTTATAAAATTATTACATTTTCATTCACTTATGTTTTGGTTCTCTTCAATTTTTATTCCTCATAATTAGAAAAGAATCAAGGAATCAATAAAGATCTCTCGTATCGGCCTTGACGGTCAGACCATTCAAAAATCATAAACTATTAACAATTAAATTCAAAAATAAGAATTTATGCGAATAAAAAATAATTCCTCGCCTCTTCTTCTTTTATCATGGGAGAACAGCGATGGACAAGACCGATAACTATTTCTTTACCTATTTACACCTTCCTCTATTTACACTTATGAGTTTAAGTTACTGCATAGCTTCCCCTTAGAAGTTATCCAGTAAGTTTCAGAAGATACGAATATGATAAATGATAATTCAAAAAGGATTTTTATTCTTTTTGTCGACAACCATTCATTTTCTCTTCGAGTTCAGGCATATACTCAGTTCAATTTCAATGTAATAATAAATTTTAGCTCTACAGATTAGTAAATTTTTATCAGATTCTTATCTTTATCATTAAGAAAAAAAGCGGGTGCTTTGAGAAGGATAGAATCTGACTCTTATTTTCACAAGATCAATTTACTATTCTTCTAGAAGCGATAATGGCAACGATACATTGCAAAGTTGAGCAGATAGTCATTCAACAGAGGTATTTCGATTGAAAAATTTACATAGATTATCCTTCAAACATCTGAGGAAATCCTATTCTGGTAATGTTTGAAGGAGCGACAAACAAGTCTCAAGTAAAACAAACGGATGATCGTAATAACCGTTCTCTGAGTATTCCAAGAGAAAGAAATATCATTGTATGGAAAGGTATGATTAACGAAAACGTTTTGGGCTTCCTCTTTCAAATTTCCGTGAGAAGGTTTGCGGAATGAGAAGGACGTGTAAAGGGAAATTCTATTCTAGGGAAGGAGTGGTACCACAACGACTTTCTCGCTTGATAACCGCGTATCTCAGAAGAGGAATCTTTTAGTAAAATCCCTCCCTCTTTTCCCCACCATTTTCTTATTCTTCGCGGACCACTTCAAAGAATTGGCAATTTCCCTCCTTGCCTATTCTCATGGGAATCACACACTGAAGGGGTCATATGGGCCAAACGCACCAAGCGATTTCCTTAGACTTAAACCCAGCAGTTCAAAATGTCACAATATCCTGACCCAACTCAATTCTAACAACCCCGATGGTTCTGTTGGAAATAATTCGGCAACAGAGGGTTGATTTCATTTTTTTGTACTGAAAATATGGCATCAGAAGCTTACTCTAATGGTATAGTGTATTTATAATATGAAAAGATGGAACCAATGCACTAATCCAACCCATTCGTATACACAATTAACCGCAGCTGTTAAAAAAATGCATCGATATTTGTTTTAACCAATACCATGCGATAAATTTTTAGCTTTTCAATAAAATTTACGGTAAACCTGGATCAGTATAAAGATATAAATTTATTGCACCTAATTAAACCAATATTTTTATTAAGGTTGTTATGGAAAAGAACACTGCCTTAGTTCCAAACGACATTATTACCATACTATTGGTTTCGACTAAGTTTTAGTCATTTTCTGAACAAGATAATGGACTGAGACACAGTTCATTTCCGTGAAAACGTTATGGAGCTCTAAATAGAGACAATTGGTTATATTTTCAAAACGGTTTGTTAAATTACTTACAGTAATTAAGCCAAAATTCCATCATGTCACTAAAGAATCTGATAATCGCATATGTATATTAGCTGTGCCTACGCCAAACAGGCGCGCGTAATCTTATTAAAGACGACAAACAACATATATATATATATATATGAAGGAGTTAATGCGACAGACAGACACACAATACAATCTTAAACTATATTTCATGACCAAAATAAGAAATTTTATTCAATTTCCTTTGTTTTGGTGCTACTTTCAAATCCATACGTGGGTTATTTCTAATTTAATTTTGCAAAAGAAAGGAAGCATGCAAGTGAGAAATCGAAGTTTACATGTATATCTTATGGGAACAGTTATTCCCTTCTGGAGTCGAACTGAGTACTCAAATTAAGAATTTTTTTTAAAACCTTTCCGGAGATTAACGTAATAATTTCTCAAATTCTCAGGACGATTGGATGTATGGTTTTTGAGTCTGTAGTGTACAGACAGACACGCATTCATTAAAAAGCGTAAACACCGGACACACACCAAACGGAATTTATATATATACATGTATGTTTATATATATATATATATATATATATATATATATATATATATATATATATATATATATGATTGCATTCCTATTGTATATCGAGAATTAAAATTGATTTCCACACAAGTTTTTACAATGGGTATCTACAAATTGCAAGGTACAAGCATAAGCTTTATTGTTTTAATTTATTAAGGATTTATTTAGTAGTTTAATAAAGCATGTTTTTTATTACAGAAGGAATTAAACTTAATGCTAACTGCAAAACAATCAAAATTGAGGTAAACAATCAGATTTATTTTAACTAATAATTTGATTTAAGGTCACACAAATCTTTCAAATAAACTTTAAAATTAATTGTTAAATTACTGCTTAATAACTTTTTATACTTCCTATGAGTCAACTTGTTTCGATTGATTTCTGAAAAATTCCAATATTCTCGAATGTAAAAATATTTGCTCAAATTTCTATTATCGGAAGTTCTTACAGATTCGCAATCCAACATTACAGCATAAGGAAATACTAATAGGTTAAAGTATACAAATTAGATTTGTTTCATATCAAATGATTCAATGTCGGCAGAATACGGAATAAAATATTCCATATCCATTTCGTATTCATTTAACATCCATAGTTTGTGGATCTACATTAATATATCAGGTTTTCTGATACCTCCAACGGGAAGAGTCAGATTCAAACTCCACCACTACGAGTTATTTACCGATTTATAACACGATCACATTGTTGAAAATGCAATCTCGAATGGCCTTTGCTTTTTCGTTGCCCCTTTTTTCGCTAGGTTCCTCTTCGCCCGCATTGTCGTATTCCGCGCCACTGCTTCCGTACTTGACGCAACGTCAGGTTCTTTCCACCGGTGATTCTGCATGAAAGAAGGGCCCCGGAGAATATTCGAAAAAAAATGCCCTTTTCGTCATATCGATCACGTGGCTTCAGCAGAGGTCGCGCTGTCCCTCTTTCACCCGCCTTTTCTATGAATATTGGTTTTGGCAGTTTCGGATTTGGTACTCGAATTTCAGTAATCTCAGAGTTGAGTTTTTCAACGAGTCAAAGGCATCGATTCGGAGCTATTTTTGAGCATGAAACACAAAATTAAAAGGCTTATTACAATTGAAATATACACCTGTAAAACTATGGAATCGATCAGTCTCATTAATATTATGATTCATGAATAGGTTATTTAAAATTGAAGATATTCAAATCGGTAGATTTCCATAAGAGCTTGGGAGATATTCAAAGATTCCGAGTAAATGTCGATGATAAATGTTATTCGTATTGGAAATATGCTTTCTGATTTTCGTATCTGCTGTCTTTATTTTACGTTTTTCTGCGAAATTCTTTCCCGACAAATTTATTCTTGTTTTGACTTTCCGATTTCTCCATAACCCAACTTTCGATTTTCCTAGTATAACAGTTCCTTTTACCTCCAATGTCTTCGATGTAAACCGGAGTCTTCGTGAATATAACATCAAGGAACCTAAAAGAGAGCAAAGTAGGATGAAATATTGATGCTCTCATTAATGATTGATAGTTATATGTTTTAAATACCGGAAATTTTATTCATATTATTAATACTGAAAACTGTCAAGCTTAATGGGAAATTCTTATGAGAAGCGATGGAAACTCATTTACATCTGAATAAAAACAATTATCATTTGATGCATCATCATCAAAGTAAAAATAAGGGATGGAAATATTCAAGTCAACTATGAAATATCGACCTCGCAGAGAGAAATATTGCTTTACTGCTGCTGAAAAATCGAGAGCCATCATAATGGATTATATTAGAAGTAAATGAAAGTAATATTTGGTGCTAAAGAAAGATGGAACGTTAATTTAATTATTTTCTTCGCGAAACATTTCTCATGTTATCGGTTGATTATTTATCGGTTATCGTGAAGATTTACTTTCCTAAAACATTACGAGAAAAGCAAAAATGAATACTGATCAGTAGATAATTCGCGAAAATGAAAATCTTTCGTTAAATAACTACTCTTGTAGAAACCACCGAGTATTTATATTTTCTTGCATTCTTATGGCGTATCACTAAGTCAAGGAAGGAAATGTTCATTGCATCAGGTTCGCTCTTCGTTTTTGAAGAAAAACTTATTTAACGCACAATAATTTGATTATATTCCGATAATTGACAATTCTCACTTCGCTTTCCTTATATTCCTATTTTCAAATTATTGAAGAAGTCTAACAAGTAAACACTATGTCATTGAGAATTTATGCATTGAAGATATGATACATGCAATGAAGATTTTCTAGGTATATTAAAAAAATACATACCCTTTTCTATTCTTTTCCTTTTTAATGCATCGGAATAGTTATTATCTGCATTCATTAATGCACTACTTATATAGGGAAGACTTGAGAATTATATATTAAAGAACAGATTAAACTTGCGTGATACCAACGGAAAAAATTTTAGATATCGATCTCTAAAAATTATAAATAAGATAAAATCTTGATTGTTTGCAGAGATGTCATTTTTGATCAACTATCTTTGTCATTTTGTCAACTCTCAATTTATTTCACACTTAGAAAATTAAATCATGCAGGAATAAATTTTGACATTTCTTGTCAGTGATTATAAAAAGTCAATTATTTTCACCATTATTGTTATTTATAAAGAAATAGAGAAGTTTGGAGCAGGAACTGTAAATTTATATTTCAGAAAATAATTTTTTACTATCTTCCATACATTATTCTTGTTTTGAATTCTTCGTACTTATATCAAAGAGACTTGAATGATTTTGAAGCCATCTAGAAGGTTGTTATCGTAGAGCAAACTCAGAACTTACGTCACGAACGTAAAATAAGATGGATAATTTTAAACTTCAATGAAAATAGTGTAGATAATTTTTTATCACATTTAGAACTAGTTTACATAGTGCGACGTGAAGAAATTTTACCTTCGAATGAACCTTTTACATTTTATTGATATTCATTCAGAAATTAAATCTCTTGAAAAACGAATCTCAATGCTTTAAACCTACTTTAAATTATAGTACATTTCACCCATCTTTGTTCATGTTTAAGAAGTTATTAACGTAGTGAGGTTTCACTGTGAGTATATATAGTGAGTAAGGAATAGTGAGACATAAGACGGATGACATGGATTTAACATCATTGCACAAATTTATTTGTTTCGTTACTGATCCTATTGTGATATGAGATTTGCTGAAGATATATGATGCTTTTTGTTAATCAATTATCAGGTAATTCTTAACTAGTATAATATATGTAAAAATTTAGTGTATGAAATGTAAATAACTTTCAGCTCAAATATTACTTTCTAACTGTCAAAATTATTAAATATGTTTCCAATGTATATTTATTATGAAATATTATTATCATTTATGAATAAATTATGCGCATAAATGTTGCTGCCGCAGCCATCGCTAGAAGGGATGCCAGATAGACCGATTCACTTCTTCACAACAAATAATTTTTGTAGCTGCAGTATACCAAGAAAGGATATTATTTAATGTGATTAGAAAAGAATTTTGCGTATATCCGTCGGGATGTTTCGAGCAATGAACGTCTCTAAAAAATTCCTTGTATCTCTCAAGTATCCTTGCGAGCTATGGCAAGACTTGTAAAAGATTTCGCAACAGGTGGATTGATAATTGATTTTAAAGAGATCTAAAGGCGAGTCATCGATAGCTGGTGTTCAATCCAAACGTCCAACTTAAATAAAGCCTCATGAAGAACCTTTCTTTTTCCCTTATCCCCGAACACGATAAAGTTATCGCGGACTAGTTTGATAAAAAGAACCCATCAAAATAATCCGCCGAACGTTGTGTTGCGATGTCATGAAAATTTAAGGTCCCTCTCGTCCAAGCACTTTCGATGATTCGCAAAGACGGTGGGCAAATCATGGGACGTTCAGAAGACGATGATGGACGCCTGCGATAAAGAGAGTGGAATTCTCGTCACGTCCTCCGAGGGCAGATGGCGTGGTACTCGACCCTGTCAACGCACGCGCCTCAAATGCGTCCTCCCCGCATTAGAGGGACGACGGTTGACTGGCCACGTCAATTCAGAGAAGAACAAACGCCGTCATGAAATCGGCAGGTCCTGACGGCCATTGATAAAATTGTGGGCGACCATAGGCTTACACTTCATTCCCATTGAATCTCATGACTGAAGAACTAAGGGAGGAAAAATTTCCTTTGTGTAACAAATTACACGTCTGTTGATTCTTATCTTTATTTTATGATTCAGTATAGATATTTTATGTTCCTTGGCTCACATAGACGGTTGCTTGTTGAACACATGGACGGTTGAAATTGTTGAATAAATAAATATATATATATATATATATATTGCTATCGCAATTCAAAGTATTCTATAGCAGAAAAACTCCTTCTATATAACGAGAAGCAATGCGTTAATGAATACAGACCACAGTGGAGTAAATCATAGATTTTATAGCAATATTTAAAATATGTCTGACGAATTATTTTCTACCCTATACTATATATGCCTACTTTTTTAAGGGAAACACGAAAGTGACTATTTGTTAACCCTTACAATCGGTTTTTATCTTATTTATTCCTGGAACTGAAAATTTAATTTTACTTTAAAAAAATTGGCCTTAATAAGTTTTATATCTTTGATTGAAATAAATAGATGCTTTAAATAAGAATTAAATAATTAAATACGGCATTTTTATGAGTATAATTCTCAGAATATGAGATTTGAAGTATATTGAAGATGTACGATTTTCAAATCTAACATAGATAGATATTAGAAGATCAAGAAAATTTTAGGGTTATTTTTCTGTTTCAAAATTCAAGGCTTAAAGAAATACTGATGAAAATACGTAAGAATGAAATGGATTTACAAAGAAAGATTTTTCTATAGTAAATAAATATAAATGAAGGAGTAAATAGATAAAAAGGAGTTCCTTAAAATTGCAAACATTGGATCACGAGGAAGGAATAATAAACGAGGGTGTAAGACGAATATCACAATTTTAACGGGCGAAATAGTTAGTACTCATAAGCCACGAGAAGTATTTTAAACGTAAAGAATAAATATTGGTATCTAAATTAACGATGAATCAGTAGCGTGTCTATTCAAAAAGTGATATTGAAAATAATATTTGAGTTTAACGATGAAATAGGAATTGCTGAGAAATCGAACAATTAATTGTGAAAATAAAAATTTCAAGAAATGAAAGGTAAAATAATGCCGTAAGATAACGTATAATCAACAATGGATTACTTTTTCAAATCCATAGTATCCTATACCGCAATCATAAACAATAATAAGTTGGATAAAAAAATAGTATAACCTACAGCGTTCAAACCTAATGAAAAGTCGCATATTTAACGACGTGAAAAAAGTCTCGTTATACGTTTTAAATAACTTAGAAATAAGATTTCATTTTCCCTTTAGAAGAGTTATTTTAAACCGTAATTTTAGAGCATTAGATAATGATATTGACAGACTACGAAAACGAATTTATATAAAGTTACATCAAATCACCAAATTTTCTGTATGCTTTTATAATTTTAGTGTTTACTCTTAAGATATGGAAGATACAATATTTTAAGCAATAATAATTAAATATAGTACTTTGTTACAACCTTTAAAACAAAGAATAATTTCTGAAATTATTTGCCATTATCGGAATGACCGCGAACTGTAAGGCCAGTGGCTTTTATCGCTTTATGATCCTCCCACGTAGAAAAGAAAAGAATGCTCATAAGATTAATAGCCGCCAGAAAACAATGGGGGACGGTTCAATTGAAATGAGCTTTTTATAATTTTGATACAGCTAAAGGAATCCATATTTGCTCTCCTTTAATTCAGAAAGATTGAAGGTGGAAAAACCCACGCCTTTTTCGAGCGATGAATAGCTGTGCCTCCGTTTAATTACTCTCCTCTGAAAGCAGTGGTATTAACAAACGTAGTAATGAGATGTATGTGACTCATAGAAGACCCAAAACCTCAAAGAAAGGTAATCGTACATTCTTAACTCGAAAGGAAATCCCATAAGAAATCCTTCTAAAAATCCGGTAAGATCATAAATTTTCTATAATATAAGAGTAGAGTTTTGAAATTTCTCATCAGAAAATAAAACCTCAAGAAAATTTAAAATCAATGAGAATGGATGTAATTTCCGTGAAGGAAAACGATCCTTCCTCGTCAAAAGGGGATTAAAGTAGAGTAATTGAAAATGAGCCTCAATCCCGCTAAATACGCGTACTCTTTTTCATTCAATTATAGTGGAAGATCTTTAACTCGTTCATTAATTTTATGTTTTACAGCATAGCAAGGTTCATACATTTACATTCCGCTGAATTAATTCACAACTGCTGCGCCTCTTGCTTTCGATGGTTTGAGGAAAAAAGTCATCGAAAAACAGAACTATTGCCTTCCAACTGTCAGAGATGATCATGATTTAAAGTGGAATCCTTCCCTTAGGGAAGAATGTTAATTAAAAACTCGCTAAGCAGTATCTCCTCTCTCCCTTACCAGCAGTCTCTCGCAATGCTGCACAATACCCGTTCTCGGAAGAAGATTTTGGTCTGAAATAAATGATCCATTGAGTTCATCTCAGGAAAGTTAGACGAAGTAAATATTTATTTTGCGCTCAGATGAATAAATCAAATGAAAAATAGGAGCAGTGTAAAGACGGATCTTCTTTAGATAATCTGATACTATCTCCAAATCCAAAGTAGTTAAATAATTTCACATTCTTAAGGATTTGTTCAGCAGGTCGAGTTATTCTAGTACCTTGAACTAAAGGAGAGTTCTTTTGCGTCTCGCTTAAAAGTAGAGGGACCAAACATTTCTCAGTTTGAAGAAATCAAAGATTGCTCTTAGGATTGGGAAGCTTCCATATTTATCTTACCAATATGAACTATTGCGGCAAATATTATTATTACATTGATGAAAACGCCAATTGGAAAATGTAAATAAATGTTTATCTTTTGCACAGCTTTAGAATTTGATGGAAAATTTGAGATGAATCATTATTAATAATTAAACATGAATAAATTACATGAAAGAAGTATTACATCGCACACAAACTTTTTAGTTTCCCGTATCGAAGGAAGGAATGATGAAACAGTTCTTTTACATATTTTTTATACTTAATAATTTTTATTTGGAGTTATTTTCATTTCATTTTGTTTTTTTTCAAAGTTTCATCCTGAAGGTTATAAAGTAAATAAAACTCAACTCGTAATATAGTATTATTCACAAAGCTATATCATTTCATGGTCCTCGATAAAAAATAATGTAAGTGTACAGCTAAGAATAATAAGGCTACAAAAATACAAATTTAAAGGTGAACAGAAATCAATAATTAGCTATTGTCCTTTTTTTCTTTTTAAGTTTTAATCTTCCATTGGTGTTTTAACTGCAATATAAAATAAATTTTATTTATTATTTTATTATATTTTTCACTTCCGCTTAACCTCTGTGAGAAAAAGTCGCACGACTCATAGTGATAAGTTAAAATTGACCTTCCTGACCGAGACATAAAATCGTTGTATAATTTCAGACAATTATGAACAAGAAATGAGTAAAAAGATAAACTATACGCTTTATGGTTCACATCCCGAAAATCCTGTAAAATTTACAAATAAATTATTTGGTTATAAAAATGAAGTTTGAATGATTGTCAATTTTTGGTTCCTCCAAAGAGAGAGTAAACATTTAGTAAGAATCCAATAGTTTATATACTTAAGATAGCATAACATTAGAGTTGCACTGTCTATGTTTCAGTAAGTATTTGAATGAATCTCCTTGCAATGTAAACTACACTCAATTCGGTCATCGACGTCGTAGAACAACAACTCCAAGACCGTAAAATTATTCCTAAGAAATGAAGAGAGTCTGCGTTTCACCTTCAACATATGAGATATTACAATATGAAATAGTTCGAGGATATTGCGAAGGAGATGACGAAGTAATATTAAGATAATTTCAATGTAAACACATAAAAGACAAAGAGACATGAAGATGGTAATCTCTGAAATACGGGGTGGGAAATAAAAGGAGGTCCTAGTTTAAAAAAATGCTAAGTGGCGTTCTGACCTATTATTATTATCAGTTTGGCTGCAGTTAGGTATAAACCAGGTGAAAGACTGTCTAACATATGATCAAACATAAAATTTTACAACGTATGATTAACAAACAAGGCATAACACAAATCAAAATAAATGGAGCATTAAGTCCTTACGATTAAAGACTACAACTTTTTTTTCTTGAAAATTCAATCATTTATAGGAAAGCGATTGAAAACTTCTTCAGATAACGAGTTCCTAACCAATATAATTCTGTTAAGAAATGAAATTTTGCCGATGTTTTTTCGTTTAGTAAAAGATCAAACTTTGTGGGATTTCCTTCCTAAACACGTAGGATCTATGAGCCTCGATACTTGATCTTTCGTTGCAGTGTCACCCGTATGTAGGTGATAAAAACATCCTTACCTATTCGCCTTCCTTCGCTTTTCTAAGGTGTGCCATTTAAGCTCTCTTAACATTCCTTTGATGCTATCCGACGCATATTTACCCGTTACAAATTTAGCTGCCTTTTTCTGAACTTTTTCGATAGATTTTATTGCGCAACTTTCATGAGGTTCCCAAACTGCTGAAGAATATACTAATACCGATCTTATAAGCGATTCATAAGCTAGTTCTTTAGCTATTATGGTACTATTTCCTAAGTCTCACTTTACGAAATCCAAGATCTTGAAGCCTTTCGCGACTATTTTTCACTTGTTTATGGACAATAGTCCAGTAGTGGAATGTTTTTACATTCACTAGCATTATGTTCTTGTTTACCAAAGAAAGTAGCGTCCTTTTGCAATATGCTCCTATCTGTTTCACTCTCAAAAATCCTATATTAACCGGTCGTCAGCAAATAGTCTAACCTTACATGAGATACTACTTGGCAAGTCATTAATGTAAAAGAGGAAAAGGATGGGCCCTAAAACACTGGAACCCCCGAGATGACGTCAATTTCGCTCGACTATTTCCGTTTTTGACTTTCTGCTTTTCATCTGTATCTGGAAGCCTTTCAATTCATCGCACGACCAGAGTAACTAAACTTAAAGTGCAAATTTTACGTATGAGCAAATCATGAGGTTCTTAATTGAACGCAGAATTGAGATCTGTTACATGACATTCGGGAAATATACATCGGTTAGGAAACTTTTAGTTTAATATCTGAAGTTCACCATCATTTTTCTGTATGTTCAGGGACACTAAGTAACAAAATCCAAGAAAAAAGAATTTGGTTGATTTCTGAACGATTTTTCCGATCAAAAATTTATTTTAAATACATGAGAGAGAGAACTACGCATTAGATGTATGTAGGTGGATGCTTTTTCTATGAAATCTAAACTTCCTGTTTCCCAAGAAACATATAGGAATTAGGTGAAATTAAGAGCACCATAAATGATTAACGACAACAAATATATTGACTATCAGTTCTATATGTTCATAAACAATTATGGTTAACAACTTAATTATTACATGTAGAGTATACCCAGAAAAGAGAATGCATCCATTGAAATTAACTACTGTACTACAGGCTACAAAAAATTTATACAATTCCAAAAAAATCTAGTACAAATTTCCTTATTTGATTAATCATTTAAATATGCCGAGGCATAATTCATTTAAACATTTGACTAATTTAATTTTTCAATAAAAAAAATATTTTAAATATCAAAATTTTTACTAATATATTCATGATTTCAAGAAAATTTTCTTAATTTATTTATTTTTTTATCATTTTATATAATTTTAAGTTCATCAAATAGAGACGAAACTTGTTTATTGGCAGCAGCCATTATTGCCAATTTTACTTGAGTTAGCAACATCAGTTCAAGATATTATTTTGTAAGAACCAACAATTTCAATTTTTGGCTCAATTGCAATATATAAAATTAGGATGTTAAGTAGGTTATCATTACCGCTAGACTTACATCTAGCCTGTTTTCAATAATAATAAATTTAATATGATAGTGATAGATAGGTATATGAAAGATGATATTAATATGATAGTGATAGATATATGAAAATAAATGTTCTAAAGCAATATGTTCTTTGTGATCTACAAAGATAACAAAAACTCTATTAGGCAGGGTAACTTAAAAGGAGTTTAACTGAAATTAATGGAGTTAATAGTCTTGGTTTTAAATCTGATTTGGTAACTTTCATTTCAAATTCATACATGAAAGAAAAAAATCTTTAAATCATATGCTAGAGTAACGATTGTTCTTTAAAAAAATTCAGCAGTTTTCCATCGATTAATGGCACATTCTTCAAAAATACACAGTCACTGGGAACAATGTAAGCTTTTATATACATTAAGGGAGTTCATTTATCATACTTTATTAGAATCTAATTGAAAAACAACAAATGAAACAGAAAAAAGCTGAATTAAAAGTTTAATTAAAATCAGTATTTAATTTTATTTCTGCTATTATTTTATTCTGATAGAAAGAAAAAATGTATGATGAAAATGGACATCTGAAAACTACATTTGAGATAAAATTATAAAATTGAAAACAACTGATGTTATTCCAAATGATAAATGAAAAGTTATAAATAAATTGAGAGAATTACAAAAGAGATAATGCATGAAATATTGCTATATTCAATGAGTGCTTTCCAAAACATGATATTATGCTTTGGTTAACTTCTTCAGTCACACAAGGTTCAATCTCAATGCAAATTACCAATTAATATAATTAACTAGAATTTCATAGACCAGTAACTCTTAATATTTTTGTTAAAAATAAAATGGAGAATAATTATGCATAATTGCCATTGGGATGAACGAATATCAGTGAGAAAGTTAAGGATATTTGGTTATACATGAGCATTTGGGCACAAGTTTCAATGATTAGTGTTTGAATACCTAAAAATAATACATGAATGCCAATTTAAAAGGGAAAATTATTCTATTGGTGTAGTTTTAGAAATGTAACTGTAATTATAATTTCACATTTATCATAAATAATAACAAGACCATGGGATAAATGCAAGGGATTTTTCATTTTTCCACACTAAGTAGTACAATCTTTCAAAAGAAATTTATAGGTATTTATAGGTAGAGTGAGAGAAATATTTCAAAGAAATATAACTTTCCAATTTCACTAAATTTTTGTCAAAGCATGAAACACTTAAGAAGAAACATGGTTAATTAGAGTCATTTTCCTGTCTAGTGTCACTTTTTCCTTATTATCTATTCTTACTACACCCCAGTGTGTATATGCTGTATTAATAAACTAACATAGAGATCCAGAATCCATGGATCATTTAAGGAAAACACAAGTTACGGAAATATGACTTAAGCATGTATGGATGTAACAGAATATGATTATAAATTTTCTTTTTCTAACAAAATTTCAATCATAGGATGATAAAAGATGACTGGTACTACATAATGATAAATATCCTAAAAAATTTCTAAGGATTTAGCATGAATCAGTAGATACAAATAGTGTCATACTTTTTACTATAAGAGACTATGTTATCTTAGCTGTATTCTTTTTAATTTGACAATTCATAAGTATTGAAAACAATGATTATATATATATATATATATATATATATATATATATATATATATGTATATATAGGAGTTCAAGTAAAAATAATCCTTAATTCAGTATATCTTATGGTAATTAACTACAAAAAATAGCCAAGATTAAAGTCTGAAATAACCAAAATGCAAACTCTTATCTCCAAGTCATTAACAGGTATTTTTCCCCCCATACAATATTCAGGAATACATTAAAAAGTAGGACTAACATGAGAAATATTGCATCTATTTTCTGAAATTTTAAAATTTTTAAACATCCAATTCTTCTTGGCAATTTCCCTAGTAGTGTTAATTTTCATTCTATTTTATCTCCTTAGACTAAAGTTCATGTATTTTATATAACCTCTGAAATAACCTAAAATTTTATTATTTATAGCATTTTATGTTATGTTTATAAACAAGTTCTGTATTTGCTTTAAAACATACCTGTAACATCAAAAATTAAAATGCATGTCAAAGGTTAACACAGAAATAACTATTTCATTTAATTTCTAAATACATAGATGGCAATATTATTAACATAACAACACAACTTTTAGGGCAACACCAAAAATATTAACAAGTAAACAATTGATATACATTATTACACATTTCATAGACAGTAAAAGAAAGTAATGAGTAAAAATTATGATTCATCTGCTTCTGTTTCAGTTCAGTCTTAAGTTTCCAGTTAATTGAGATAATTAAACCAATCACTTGGTATTTACTAACATCATAACATATAGAGCAATTATTATGAAAAAGCATGAAAAAATCTTAACATGCAATATCACTTAAAATTATTCATTCCTTGTTACCACTTACTTATTACAGAAATAAGAATATATTCCTTTACCTTTCATAAAAATATCTAACCTCATGACTAGCACAGTTCTGCTTATTTAAACTTTCCAGGGTAAAAATCTGTTGGGAATCATAAACATACACTTTTAAAATTATAGGGCATCCTAAAAAATTATTGGATAATAAATTTATAAACAATAGTGTAAATAGCACCACCTTATAGTATCTACCATACAATACCATTCTTGACTTACAACAGAGAACTACTCTATGAAATTATTAAATAAAGAACTTAAGCTGGAAATTACACATAAAAATGCAAATTCAAATTTAGTATGACTACAGAAAAATTATTGAATTAATGGAAACCATACAAATGGGTTCCATGAATAACTATACACTTTAGCAACAAATAAAATTCAATTTACTAATAATCTAATTTAATATTATACATAAAGTATTTAAAATGAACAAAAGTAATTATAAGCATTTCATTACAAAAATGAACCTTAGCAAAAGAGGTATAACAAAAATCATTTTACTTGGTAAAAAATTCTAATTGTAACCTGGTCAAAAATAATGATCTTACCCTTAAAAAAATCACTTGGTTTGATTTCTTTTCAGAAAACCCCCAAAAAGAAAGAATTATCACATTCTTGAGCATGGCATTCAATAACTCAATTCATGATTATATTGCAAGGAGTATAAAAACTCCCAATTAAGGCATCTTCTAAGCATCCTACAGCATATCTATATGTAGGAGCTAAGCATGGGACAAAATATAATGCACCATTAATAACATATTTAGGCAAGCATTTTGTCTTATTATGAGGAATTGGTTCTTGTGTGGGTTCAAAGAATGGTAACTTGTATAGCATTTTCCATTCTATACAAATGGATCACAGTTTTTTAATTGTACTATGTTTACCATGAGTATATAGAGTTAAAATTACAGTGATGCTTTGATAGTTCTTGATTTTCTTTAAGTAGAACTAAATATCTGAGTATCTGAAAGATTGGTCCTATATTTTCTTATAGGTAGCTTTCCAGGCACTTGAAAGAGAAAAACCTTACCACTTTATTAACAAATGATGTTTGATTACCTTCAGAATTTTTCATTTGAGACATTTCGGTCATAGAATTTTCATGTACTGATATCATAATTTTTAGGATAATTTATAATTCTAAATGTTATGAAAACTACTATTAGAAATCTTTTGCATAAAATGTTGCCAAAATGCATTGAGCTTATTCAATCTTTCATTTCAAGGGTATAACTGCTAGCAAGGAATAATGACACTATCCTAAGCAATTATTATTAATAAATGAATGACTATGAAAATTTTTCTTCAGCACTTTCTGCCAAAATTAATTTCAAACCAGCAAGTACTTTTCTCACTAACTATGGCCTTGGAAGAAAAGTTTGAAAGTAGATTCATTCATGCTCATATGAGGCGTAAACCACATCTCCACTGACATTTATTAAAGACTGGCCCTAGGGAAAAATAAAAAGAAGTTATTAATCCCACCACATTATTCCACAACACTGAATACAGATTCTTTAATATGTTATAAGGAAAACACAATTTAATGAAATATGTAATTTTCTATGTAAACATTAAACATCAAATGATTAGTATTACTGATCTAAACCTGCAAACATCTTCCCATAAAAAGCTATTAGAAGGTTTCTTAATATTCTAAGATTTCTTTTCTTGAAAACTTTCTTCAATTAAATTACACTCTCTTGTAAAGAAGTTAATAAAAACAAAGAATAATATTCATAACTTCTGCTATAAATAATGCAAAGAGTAAACATTATCAATTCAGAATGGACTATTTTGGTTAATTGTTGAGAGTAGAATGGTTTATTAGATGAGAGACGAATGTACTGCTTTTTTAATGATCAGAAGCAAGGATTTGATTATTATGATTGTTTGTTAAGTTTTATTTAGAAGCACAATATGAAAATAATCATTTCCAAGAAAATGATAATAGTACAGATAACTGAAATTACGAAATACGAATTGCATTAAAAGAATTGGACACTGAAACGAAATGAGGAAGAGATGATACACGTGTCTAAAGAAAAATAAGACAAGCAAATGTTTGAGCGGGGTCTGACGAGGACCGAAATCCGATGGACGGCGGAAGCAAATTGAGAAAGATCACCTTCATTGGTTGTAAATCGGCTGTCTCGCGGGACTTGAAAAAATGCGCAACAGGAAGAAAGAGGGGTGGAAGAGAGAAAAGAAAGAGATGGGAAGAATGGGACCAACACGACAAGAATCTTCAATGATGTGTATAGAGGGAGTTCTCCTCGCTTAATTTACGTTTCCAATCAAAGCGAGGACTAAAGGTATTCTTAACACGACTGTGGAGACACCGTGAATCGACTTTAGAATTAGAATGGAAAAGTAGAAGGGGGAGCGAGAGTGAGACACGAGGGAAGGAGGGACACGAGACAGGACAACGATAAGTGCGAAGTAAAAGATTTTCCAATCAATAAACGATCTCGGAAACCGAATTTTTCTGCTTGACCTTTGGGGATGGACCTGTCTGCAGGGATAAATGACAAAAACAACAAAATAATATCGAGTACTCAGACGAAAAAAATGAAATACATGTCGCAGCAAAAATAGTACAATATTGAAAAATTCGCAGTTTATTTTAATCCCCAAATTTATTCCTCGCTAAGAAGTTGCCGGAAATTGTTTTCATACGTTAATATTTTACTATAATTTCTAGGGAAAATCTATGACTTTTCTTCGACTACGAACCATATGGCGCACTCATAATATCATCATATAACATTTTAATATGAAAATTGATAATTTTGGGCATACTTGTAGATTTTACTGGTCAACATAGGTTGCTTGACTTGGAAGTAATCATTTTAGTCTCTCGAACCCCTTGTACATTCGTCGTCCATGCTCCCACGTAACATTTATGCAAGATTTAATCCTATAGGAACATGGAATGCCCTAAAAATGCTGTGAACAACATCACTTACTCGAAATATTTTAATGACGTAAAAGTTCGATGCCTTAGTATAGAGGTGGCCAATAAGTCGATCGCGAGGCCAATTTTCGATCACTCGAAATTCCATGTACCATGGACTTTGAAGCTATTGTAAATATAAAACTTTTTTGCAATGGGTAAATGTATTCTGAGATTTGCCAAAGTCATAAATTCCCAAATTATAGACTTCATAGTTCTCCAACCATAGCTAGATAACCAACAAAAATATTTAAATATTGTAAGATCAACAAGTACAAGCGGAAATACGATAAGTAATTGGAGATTTTGAGGTAAGATTCCAAAATTTTTGAAAAATAAAAGAATATATTTATCTGTAGCAACTTTGAATGGTTAAATAATGTTAATAATTTACATGTTTTTAAAAATCCTCTAGAGAGGAGTTTTTTGACTCACGATAATTTTTGTTGTTATTTTTACGTAGATAGATAGACTGTTTATCCGCTATTTAAGTACGAAGTGTGCTCAGCATCCATGTATCAACAAAAAGTAAGTCATACTTACTTTTGCGATGAATATTTTCCTGTCTCGAAAAAAGTGATGTATTAATGAAATGAAATTACTAGCCATACCATGAACTTTCGTTACACACTTTTTATATTTACGGACCAATAATACAACTACTTATAAAGTGCAATTGATATAAAAATTAATTGCATTGTTGGTCAATTATAATCTGGCTTATAGAGGTGACGGAAAATCAAATTTTTAGGTACCACATGTACGAAATTCTGCACACGAAAGTTAGATCTGGAAATTCATTTTCTTCGTGAGCCTATATCTCGAAAACTTATGAGTGATTAAATAAATAAAAATAGTTTGGAGCAAATACTTCACTTATCTACCCATGCCACGCTTGAATGCACCTTACACTGAAACACTGTATAAAAATTGTATGAATTTCACACTTTAAATTTCCTTACCGTTAGACCTCACTTATGACAAGAAGATGATCGCGACACAATTTAAAGATAAAAAGTCGATCTTATACATAGAAAAGTTAGCCACCCCGGTCCTAGAATATCAGCATTTCAATTACATAAAAATATCATGATTGAAGAAAAACACATTCATACAAAACATATATTCCTCAATGGATATTTAATCACAAGTATTTCTAAACGATCATTACGGCAACAATCTTAATGAAGATCCTTATTATGATCTAATTCAGCCGACAAATTTCACTTTCAATACTACATACATCCGAAAATAATGAAAATAAAGTTTCAACCAGTCGATAACTAAGTACATATACTCAAGGTCAAAATAAAATAATATTCAAGAGAGATATCCCGCAGAATCGACTCAGAAACATTTTCCCCTAGTATTATATATTTCAGTTTTTGTTTAAAAATCTCAAAATTCTACGTTGAAGAAGAATAAATCTTCATTCACTTCCGACCCATTTTTCTTTACTACGATTTCACTGCATAAAGATTGAAACTCCGTTCACGTGCGTAGCATTTAGAATCCATTTGCGGAGGATATTTGTGTTTTAAGGCACGCCTCTCAGAAGGTAGGGAGGAATGACAAAGACGAAAGAATAGGGTATTTACAAGAATGCGTTCCTTTGACGATAGAGATCCAATGATTTAGTGTTGCTCATATCCGGTAGTATTTTTCGATACAAATACTAATTCCGCTCCGTATTTAGAATCTGATTAATTATAAAATTAACGTCAGAATTTGGGCCATTTCAAAATTCAAACAGAAAGCATATTCAATGTTTACATAGTGTTTCTATGGTCAATAACTACGAATAAATAATGAATCATGAATAAGTGATGAAAAAAAAAATAAAGAGATACAGTAAAATTTATATAATAAAAGATAATTATTTTATAAATATCATGAACTATTAATTTTAAATAATTTATCTAGATCTACAGTGAAATATCCTTACTTGATTTTTATGAGGGTTATGGAGTAAGACACACTCCACAATAGAAAATGCAACCAGAGCATTCCCTCCTAAAGCCCTGGCATGAGCACGCACAATGCACAGGACTTCTGTCATAAAGCTCTGCACAAAACCGCTAAGCCCACCTGCCTGAAAACCAACATATTATGTTATAACAACAAAGTATGAGATAACACAGTCAAGTGAAGTTAAAACTGCAATGTATATTAAAGTTACAAAAATTAAATCAAACAAAGATACAGGAAAAAAATTTTTAAATACTGACAAGGAAATGACAGTTTTACTATATTCATTTACTCTGGATAAATTGAAACTTACCTCCCGTATGCAGGTGCTTTCTCTAATAAAAAAGAAATTCAGATTTCCCAAATAGCGTTGAATTCGTCCACCTGGTATGTAAGACAAGGGAGTAACATCAATCCCATGTCTCTCACCTAAAAGGGGCCACTGAGCCCACTTAAAAAATAAAGTGAATTACAATATTAGTATAAACAGAGAGAGAATATTTTCAGGAGTTCAATTGCAGAATAAATTCTCATGTAAGTAGCTTCAATAAATATTTCAAGCAATGATAACTAAACATTAATACAAACCCGGGGTCCATTAGTTTTAAAAAATGGAATCCATCCTTTGGCAGAAGCAGGTGCACTGGGTTTAGGTGTACTTGTTTCCAGAGGGGGATGAATATCTTTAGAATTCATTTCCTCCTCTTCTTCTAAGCTGAATATCATCTCTGAATCGTCTAAAGAAACAACAAGATAAAAAGGAATTCAAGGGAGTTATGAATCAGTGATATAAATTCAAGAAAACAAAAGATAAAAATCTGTAATCAGCAGTGAAATTATAATACATCAATAAATAACCCAGTATGGATGTGTAGCTTAGACATTACTTATAACAGCCTAAAAATTAAAGGGGCCAACACTCCCTCGTTTTCTTGTAATTAATGTTTAAAATTAGTCACTCCTAGCCACACCCAATATAAACACTGCAACAACTACATATCTATCAAATGGTGGCATAGTGCTAGCATGTTAGATAGCTATTATGCTATGCGTGGTTCGAATTTGGTTTGTACTTAACATTTTTTTTATTCTATCACTTAATTTTTTTGGAAAACATTCAATCAATTTAAATGCTGTCTTATTATTTTATTGACAATTATTTTATAAACAAGGGAGTGTTGGTGCCTATAATTTTCAAGTTGTTATAAGTAATGTCTAAACTACCCATCCATACTGGTTTTATCCAAACACTGTGCCACAATCTTAACATTATAAAAAATTATGCAGGTTACAAGTTAGAAAAAATAATAAAAAATTTTTCCACATACAATTTTAGATCTCATTTAAATAGAAGGAATAGTAGATTCAAAGGACTATGTTTTTAAATATATAGAACTATTGCCTCTGAAAGTAAAATATTTTGTACAACATAATGATGCTGAAAGAAAAACAAATATAGATCATAAAATGTCAAGAAATGTAATATTTAAAACCAATTTAACTTCATCAATTATTTAAGCAACAGCATGTCAAAAATAAGCTTTACAACATATTTTTTCCCAGCTCCAAATTCTACTGAAATGGTCCCTGTATTTCTTTCCAGTAAGACTCATTGATCAATGGATGGGAACAAAGCACATATTGAATAAAATCAGTCAAGAATTCAAAGAATAATGTTTAACTAAGGTCTAATAGATAAATAATTTATAATTTTGATGTCTCAAGGTAAAACAATTACTGAAATACTAGATGAAGCTTGTTAGACTATATTAAATATTGCATTTTTAAAGGGCTATTTAAGGATATGTTTCTATAAGTATTTAATTCTGAATTTAATTAAGAATTTCAAGACATGTTTCCTTCTTTGATATATTAAAAAGAAATAAAACAAAATATATTAAAAGAATAGGCTTCTAACCTGTTTTCCTGGATGATTCTCTATTATTACCTCCAGTCGTATGGATTCTCTGTCTTTTTGGTAGACGTTCACCAAGTCCAAGAGCCATTCCTGAAATGTGAAAAATTCATCATATGAAATTAAGTGGGATTACAAATAAAAGTATTTAATGAAACGTAATTTAAAATTAAACAATATAGCACACTATGTTACATAGAAGATTAAGAACTTCTTCACTATTTCCTAATTATGATTATTATTAATGAATAATTTATCATTAAAAAAGGATATTAATCAATTTTCACTCAGTATCTCTCTTTTGAAATACTCATCTTAAATTTTAGAATAATTTTATTTTTACAGAAAATAGAATATTATGTATAAGCAGCCTTGATTAGAAATTATTTTAATTTCAACCACATGAAACATGTGGTTGAAATTAAAATATTGTGGTTACTTGAAATAAATGAACCATTTATTTCAAGTAACAGTAACAAAGTATCAAAAATATAAGCAAATAATGAGAAGATTAACAAAATTAAAGCGATAGACTGAACTTAAATACCATGATAAACATAAAAGACCAAATATAAGGTAGCTAGTTAATGTAACTGCAATTACTATTTAGGTTTCATCTTCATAACTTACCTACAACATATAACTGAATTTCTTCAGGCTCAGGTAGATCTACACGAAAGGTAAGATTTGCCAATGCACAAGGTGCCATCTTTCTCAACTTGAAAAATATACTCTAGAATAAAGAGAGTGAGATTACTACAATATGGGCAGTAACAAACAATTTTTAAAATACTTATTTTTTCAGGATATATTTGATAAACCTATTTGAGACAGTATTACAATTCTTACTTTACAGATCAGAGGAATAATAAATTTTATGTTTAAAAAAATTGAAAATTTATTCCCCAGCTGGATATAAAAGAACATACTTATGAAAATGAGTTACTAAGAGCATAAAAACTTTGTTATCTCAGTAAGTTGTATTATTATTTTATATTTTCATCAGATCATAATATATCAATGGATAATATCTCACTACATTTTGTTAGAAGGAATATTACTCCCAGGAAAAAATGAAATACATGACTTACTTTTTAATTATTAACCATATCATTTTAAATGGGTTGTGAATTATGATCAAATATTGTCTTATTTTTAACAAAAAGGCAATTCTAATCAAACATCAATACTCTTAAGCCAATATACACTGAATTCAATTTAGGGCAAAGTTTGCATTCATTCAGTTTGCATCAAGCTACTTTTAATTTCTATAAATACCTCCTTTAAAAACATATTTTTTAGAAAACCGAATGTTTATTTGTACAAATATAAATAAAAGACAATTATCTTATGATATATTCCAAAAATTATATTTGATATGGAGGTTAAGATGGCAAGTATAGGATTATTAATGTGTTTAATCACTCTGGATGCTTACATCCTCATTTCAATGACATAGACATTCAACATACATCCAACTCTCAGTCCATCAGCTGATTTGGGAATTTAAGAGACCAATGCCTTTCTATAGGTTTCTTTTACCTCCCACACCCTTTTCACTTATCTCAAATGCTGTATTTAGAAAAAGTAAGACGCATAATTTCTCCAATGGAGTTTGAGTACATCAATTATCTCAAATGACTTAGAAAATATAATTCATCGTAAAAATTAATGTTTACAAGAAATTATTTACCTGAAGAAGTCGATTGAAATGAAGAGTAATAGTTGAAGGTGACCCAAGAGTTTGGGAAGAACTTGAAGTACCTTGAGTACCATGACTTGTCTGAGAATTACCAGAAGAGCCAGAAGAAGCTATGCCAGAGCCACTATGCTGTAAACTGATAACTGACCCTGTAGGTGGTGGTGATAATTTCGCTCTCCAAATCTGTAGGAAATATAATAAAGAAGAACTTTTAACTCAAAGATTTCATACAAGTTGAAAATAATTTATAAAAATACACTGGTTAAAGTAAACTAAATAAAATTCTGTAATTACACCTACATTTTAATGAAAAATAAATAAAAATGAGAATGAAATCAATATAACCTACTTTTAAAGAACAATAAATAGTAATATTTTCTAAGATTTATCACAATAATTTTGTTTTTTCTTGATATACGTAACAAAAATAAAACTGAAGTATATTGCCAAATCACTAACTTTGGGTATAAATTCATACAGCTCTCCTTCAATACCCAATAAGTACCTATCTAAAAAGATTAATAATTATCATTTTATTTGAAGGATAAAACTGGAAAAAGATAATACCTGAGTAAACATTTGGAGGTTCCGAACTACCCTCAGTGGGGCTTTAGAATCAAGCACAGGTAAGGGACGAAGACAGGAAAAACATGGTGGGGGCTGGCAATGGATTTGAGAAGATGTAACAGGGGGTGGATTGGGACAGTAGCACAATCCAGGTATTCTTTCTGTTGATCCCACATGAAAACCTTTCGGAGGAAGTGGTGGTCCAGCAACCAGTAATGCTATAGCCTCAGCATCTTGATCATCATCTACCTAATAGTAATATAAACAAAAATTTAAAAATAAAAATCACTATTCTAAATGAACAGATACAAATTTAAATAACAAAAAAATTATTCTTTGTACGATTAAACCTTTCTCTTATTATCTTATCAAAATAATATGACACAAATATTAAGAATTACCTCTAAAACTACCTTCTATAATCCTACCTCAAGAACACAAGTATCCTTGTTTCCAGCAGATAAATCCAACTGAGGTAGAGTATGTTGAAGTTCATCTTCTCCTGAGTCATCTGTGTCAGAATTACCATTGCGAGCAACACCATTAGTCCAAGAAGCATCCTACAATATTTACATAAATAACATAAATTTAAAATAATTTTTAGCAAAGAAAAGTAAAGGCAATGATTTTGTATACAAATATAAATTTTCGACATGGAGATACAATAAATTCAAGAATAATTGATGTGAATATAAAAGAAAAATTTAATATAAGGTTTCATAAACACTAAACACTATTGAATAATTGGCTTCAAAATTAATAATAATGAAGCTTAGGTTTTATACTTCTAGAAAGATAAGTATAATACCAGTTCAACTGTGGTGAAAGTTTCAGTTCAATATCAATAAAAGCTCATTATTATCATCAATAGAATTACATTAATAGCTTTTGAAGCACCAGTAATAATACTACAACTAGAAATCATACTTGACCTTACCCATTGTCCATTTATGGAAGTCAGTAACTCATCACACTGAATAAAAACACCCATATTAATAAATTCAAAATTTGGATTCTAGAGGCCAGAAGAAAGATTTTGAAAAAAAATAAATATTCAATACAAATCCTCAAAGGTTATCACATAAAATTTTACATAAATAATTCTTCTATTATCTTTAACATGGAGACATGACTCCATGTTATGCAAGAAACTGAATAAATTGGAAAAACCTCACTCTGAAATGATACTTTTAATACTAGAAAATTAATTATAAACTTAATAGGCTGAATGTTTAACTTAGTGGTAATAAACTGATTGTGAGTTAAACCTAATATTGGCAATTATAATTTGCTAAGTGTTCATCTGAGTAATTATAAACACCATGTACTGAGAAACGGTGTATATTTAGTATGCACTCAATCATACAAAGTATAAACTTGCAAGTTTGAGCACAGTGAAATTTACTCCATTAATCCCTTAGTTTTATTGCTTTAAAATTTTACTCTTTCTTAGACTTTTGGAATTAACAAATATCTCAATCAGTTGAACTTGGTTGAGTACAAGCACTCATGAGATGAAGACTGTTCAGTCCAATGATGCAGTCAACAGAGAAAGCATAGTGTAGGAAGGATGGACTACGGCTGATGGTAGACACATTCACTAAAAACTGAAAAAACTATCCACGGTAATGGGAGACTCAATGCTATGGTATGCTGGAAATAAATACAGAAGAAATGGAATAAATGTGGAGTGTTTCCCCAAAATCAGGGTTGAACAGGATAAGAAAAAGTTAGAAGGGATTCAGAATGATATGAGTGAAAAGGTAGTTGTACTGCATGTTGGAACTAACAATATTAAGTCTGCTGAAACACTATATCATATGGTGGGATTGGTATAAGATCTATGTTGGATGGTTGGGTAAAAGCAAAAGTTTCTAGGATGGGATGGATTACATCTTAATCAAAGAGGGAGCCATAAATTTGGAAAGTTGTTGCTGCAGAATATGGTCGAATCTTTCAGAGGATAAAGTAAGGGCATCAGAGGTGGCTTCAAGGGAAGACAGGAAGGTTGGGAGATACAGTGGAGAGAAATTGTGAGGTACAGAGGGAAATCCGAATAGAGCAAACTAGGAAAGCAGCAGTCGAGGTAGCTCCAAGTAGAAATAATTGGAGATGAAGAATGTGTGAAAATTGGGCTGAGAGACAATAATAACAAAAATCAAACGGCAAACAGAAGTGGAAAAATGAAAGAGGATGGGGAAGAAAATATTGTATAAGGTTGAAAGTCTTTTATCAAACTTCACATACCTGATATATTAATTTGTGAAGAAATTTGGTCAAAGGAGTTAGGAAGTATTGGATGAATTAATTTGTAACAAGGACTGAGCAGTAACTTTGACCCTGAATATTACAACCAGAACATTAGAGGGCTTAAGTGAAAGAAGGGAAGGCAATATCAGCTGAAACGTAAAGATACAGAATACTTAAGAAAGTATAGGGAAGCATGCAAGAAATTATTGATATAGAAGAGCTGATGGTTGTTTTATTGAGAGGTCTTTACAGAGTTATTGGTGAAGAAACCTTCCTAAGTACTTGAAAAGAAGACACAGAGGGAGAGGTGTAGTGAGCTTAGACATAAATGGAGTACAAATAAATGGTGACCTTGAGAATGCTGAAGTTATTAATAATTGGTTCAGTATACAAGGAATAATCAAAGTGACAATTAGTCAGCACAAGTGGAGAATACTTATAATTCGTTCAGTATAAGGGACAGTGAAATACTAAAAATGTGAAAGAGATTAGAAAGCACAAGTCCTAAGGGCCGGAAAAAATTTTAGGAGAAGCTCTGAATTTAGGGGGTGCAGCAATCTATATTTTAGCTATCAGCATGCCTATATCTTCATTGAAAATAAAGTATTATTAGAGCTTACTTACTTGTCGACTTACTTTAGGTGGATCTAATAGAAAAGTTTCTTTGCAACGTTTCACTGTCTCTTCAAGATTTTTCTGAAGTGCATCTGCTTGAGCAGCTTGATTTCCTGAAACTTGACCACTTTGAAGAATTGCCTGAGGACGAATACATGGCACAGTGGGTCTCGGTAAAGCAGCCACTAATACCCCAGTCCCTGTTGCAACAGCCACCAAAAGCCTTTCTCCAACCTTAACTTCTACCTAATACCATTGAACAGAAAATTGTAATTACATAAATATGTAACAATAAAAGTATTTACTTAAAGACCAGAAATACTTTTATTTATGATTAAATAAATAGATTGAAATTATAATAGATTGAAATTATAATAGATTGGTACAACGTTCCACACATGCTTTTATAACTTCTATACTTTAAAAATGCAATGAGAAAAGGAATTATTTTCAATATTGGGTAAAATTCTATTCCAATGGTTGAAAACTTTTTCTTCATCTCTGAAAAATTTCTGAGCCTTGCAATGTTATGAACAGGTATTTAATTTACAAAATTAATACTCAAATGAACCAGAAATTATCAATTAAAATTGAAGCAAGGATTAAAATTAAAAATTTTCAGGAGAAAATATTTACATTTATTTGCCAAACAGTGAATCTGCACAACTGATTTGAAGGAATTTAACACCAGCAAAAACTGGATAAAGTCATCTCATGCCATTTAACCTGCATCTAAGTAAGTAATTATAAAATAGCCATTACTTGTGATGTTATTTCCTAATTTATTGTCCCAAACAATCAGAGTATTGAAATAAAAATCTTTCATTAATAGGAAAAACGATTCTAGTAATTTATTTAGTTTATTATCAAGACCACATTTTAGACAAAAAAATTTTCATCAGCATAAGAAAAATTATAATCATTTAATGCTGTTTTTGGTTTTCTGGCAGGGCATCAATCCTTTGCACCTGAGGCTATTTTCGTGTGGACTAATCAGCAACTCAAATTTTTCGGTACAAGTATAGCAAAAGTATGTCTTTTGCTAAGAATATTTTTTTGAGAGCAGAATTTGCAATCCTACCTTACTCCTTCAAAACTGATACCAAAACTACAGTCTGCTTTATGGTGCTATAATAATCTCAGATAAGAAAATCTAAGTTCATAGTTTGAAAGGGAGATTTCATCATCCTTATAAGATTATATACAGATTTCTTTGAAACAGACTTCAAAAAACGAAATCACAAGCACAAACAAAATATCACCAGAAAAAAAATCATATATCACAGTGCATCAACTTTCTTAACAAAGTGGTGAGTGAGAGTCACCTCTTGAGTGCATAGGGTTAAGACTTGAGTTTCTGATTTATCGTGATGATCAAAATAAACGTTTTTTTATTTTTCATGGAAAAATTGAGGAATTTATAGAATTAAGATAATATAAGAAGAACCATAATACTGATAAGACACTGTCACTTAACTTCCTCAGCAAATTAGGATGTAGCTGTTTTAAATGCTTATGAAATTAAATCCAGCTAGGCAATAAAAATGCAATTTTAAAAATATTTTTTTTAAATAATAAAACACTAAAATAAAATATAATTTGAAAAAGATTTTTTAATAGTGAGAAATACATAACTAATTACCTTAAGACCAAATATAGCATTCATTCCACAAAGTCTGAGTTTGTTGGCTAGGGCTCTGTGTAAGTCATACTCCAAGAAGGGTAAACCATCCGATATGTCTTTGGCTGAGATTTCTCCTCTAGAGCTGCCACTGCTGCCAACACCAACTCCCACGACTCCTCCACCCCCCATTCCTCCCCCACTTCCACTACCTCCTCCACCATAGCCTTCTCCTCTCCTTCCTCTGCTGGCATATGCCTGAATCACAGTTCCTACCCCAATAGTAGCTAGGCCTTCAGGAGGCTCACAAGTGGCAAGAAGTACATCAGGAACACAACCTCTCCTGCAAAGATTATCAAAGAAAACTGATATTCACTCAAATTAAAAAAAAATATTTGGACAGATCACAGCTCCATTGAATTCATCATTGAATGAAATTTAATTTTACCTCTCTTGTTTTCTCTGATGCTTTCATAATGATTTACATTATATAATACATAATTTTACATGATCATTACTAATTCATTACATTTAATCCAACTCCTTAACAGATTCTTAGAGAAGAGACTTAATCAATTTTGTGTAGCCTCACCTGTGAATCAATGATATGAAGAGAGCTCCTAAATTTCTTAAGGTTTGAAGAAAAATATAAACCTGGCAGTACCAGATCCAACAAACATAGTGCACCTGAGTTTGATTTGAAGAGAGGGTCATTGAATTTTGCACCAATAAAAAGGAATGTATATTCTTATATAAGCTTTAAGTAAAAATGTGGCTCTATAATGCCTGAGTGATATTCTAAGCATGTACACTATCGGAAAGTGCCCTAAAAAGTTTTTGGAAATCTAGCCCACGTATTTCTTATGGGAAAAATCGAGATAACGGGTCTCTCTGGCATTGAACCTGTGACACATATGCACAAAATCAGCAACTGCTGATTTTTTTTTAAAGTATACTATATATGTAACTATAAGTGTCAGAAGTTTGAATGATCTATGTATCTATCATATTTAGCAAGATATGATTTTTCAAGTTTTGAAAATATGTAACCTCCTGTGTCAAACTCATGATCTTCTGTGGATAAAAAATAACATTTTTGTATAGAAACTTATAGTATCTATAGCCACATGAAATTATTTTGTTCTAAGTGTCCAGGAAGTATTTTTTTTAAATTGTCAAAAATCGACCCCATGCATTCTTATGGGGGAAAATCCTATTTTAGGGCCTTCTAGAATTGAACCCATGATAGGTTTCTGATTTTTTCCTAGGTAAGATTCAGTGAGGGAAAGTTATAGAGAGTTGCACTCAGAAAGGAAAGGTCTGTGGATATTAAAGTGATGTTCAAATTTGTGTTTTAGAAGGAAACAGTTGACAGTATAGAAAACTTTCTTTAAGTCAAGGTAGCAAGCGTCAAGTAGGGAAGAATTTTCAAAAGCAAAGATAATATGATGAAGCAAGACTGCTAAATTTGTCAGATGAGAGCTTTTAAGAAGAAAACCATGTTGATGTCTAGAGATGTAAGGAAGAGAGAAGGAAAGAAGACGTTTGTAAATGATATACACAAAGAGAATAGAAAGTATAAGGAGTACAGAAGTGGGCTGCAAGTTTTCAGTCTGGTCCTTGCACCCATTTTTTATAATTGGCGTCACATTCACAGATTTCCATAAAGATGGAAAAATATAGAAGGAGAAGAACCTATTAAAAATAATGATGACTGGCAGGTAAATAGTCTGAGCAGTTTGACAGGAAAAATGAACCTATATTATCTAGTCCATTGGCTTCGCTAAGCAGTTTGTTAGTTAACAGGTTTAAAACTTTATTGAAGGAGGTAGAAATTTAGGAAATTGAAATATGATGAAAATTTTAGTTTCATGACCTAGAGCTGGATGTATGACAATTATTACCTGCATAAGGCACACTTGGCCATATTTATCCTAAATGGAACAGTGCTGGGCCCATAAGGAATGTGGCATACAGAGCAGGATGGAAAATGAACTGTCCCAGTGGTGCAGTGTTGAGCTGAAGTTAGTGGGATAGGTGTAGGATTGCGAGGTGGAGAAGCAGAAGACGCTGTTCCACCAAGTGACCCAACACCACCTCCCTTTTCTTCTCCAACATCTCTGCTCTCTGATGAGTTGCGCACTCTCATTGTAGATGCCTTGATATTGTGAGAATAATAATCCAGATAAAAATCTATGATATATATACATTAAAAAATCATAATAATCGATAAAATTTCAAATACTGCCTTGTAGTTTGGTTCATAAGCAATTTCATCCTTATATGAAACTTAAAACAATAATAAAATTATTTTTCAATCTCAAGGTCATAAAGATTTGTGATTTTCTACAACAGTGATAAAAAGTTGCATATCAAAATGACAACAACAAATACTTAGTTATAAAAACCTATATAAGCAGCAATACATAATCCCATTTTTTTTACAGCTTAACTTTATTTTTTCGTAAACAAAAGTAATCATTCATTAGCAAATTATTGAAGAAAGGTATAAAAAAGCTGTGAAAAAAATAAAGAGCAGGATATGAAAAGTTTAAGAAAGGCTTATTAAAAAATTAATTGCATAAATTAATACTCGATAGGGAAACCAAAGCTATCAATTATTTCATTTCTATAAATGTTCAAGCTCAATTTCTAATAACCTATGATACTCTAAGTATTTAATAATGATTAAAATTCATTTAATATGATGTGACAAAAAACAGGGATAGAATTCAGGAAGTAAACATGGAATCATACTCATCAGTCTAAAGAATCGGTTGAGTATTCAATCAAGACAAAATAAAATGTATGATTGTCCTGATTTCTAGCATCATTTTAATGTCAATTCAAAGATGGAGGAAATGTTTTAATAACACTTATCATAAAAATTCTATATTCTTTAGATAAAAGGTGAATATATTCCAATGACGGATTTAATGCTTATATTTTAAGGTCAATACTATTGAAGTAAATTTTTTTAACAATCATAATTCAGTTACCACGAGAGTGACTCCTTTTTCTTTCTCAAAATCTGTTCTATCCAAAGACGATGTCATGAGCTCTCTATGAGGCCCTTGATACTGATGACTAGATCCAAAGCCTCTAAGACCATCTTCAACTCCAATTCCATGATAAAAATAATTGGGATTGATAACAGCAGCAGTTCCAGAAGAACTCAGAACACAAACATCATCACTAAGAAAAAAAAATCTATTTAAGTTCACTTGAAGCTTGATGACATAATTTGGAGAAATATATATAAGAAAGAAATTTCCTAGCGGACACTTAATGCACAGAATACATATAAATCGGCATATTTTATGGTGGTTAGTATGTAAATAATTATTTTTTATTATTATTATTAGTGATCATGTTCTTAAGTTTTATTATTTAGAAGTACAATATATTGGTAATTTGTATATTTATTCCAATATGTTAAATAATTTACTTGCCTAAGTTGCTTTCGTAACTTATATGTATGAGCTTTCATAACTTATGCATAGAATATATGAGAATAATTCAGCAACAGAATTTCACTGTACCGGAGACATGCATGTATCATTTAGAGATATATTCTTAACATGAACTTCATGATTAGCTATATTTTGAGTAATTATGATCAGAAGAACATCTTTATTTTTCCTAGGAACTATTTCTATGCCAAAATTCACAAGATAAACTTGACCAATGAATACTGACACATCAGTTAAAAATTCTTAATTTAAATTCCATTAATTTATAAAAAATAAATCAGTGGACTTAAAATGTAAGATTCTCACCAAATAGAAGTCTTTTCTGAGTATGCTATCACCACATCACATGCAAGAGCTCTGGCATGAGATCTAATCTCCATTCTTACTTCAGTCCACCAAGCATCTCTTTGTTCCCATGCTTCTTCATCTCCACCCCCTCCACCTCCTCCACTCTCACCACCAGAACTAAGAAGTTTCACTGAACGAGCGCTAACAGTTCCAGCTGAATGAAATGTTAATTTTAAGCTCTTAATTGATCAAAGAGAGTTGATAAATTTGACACAAGATAACACTAACACTAGACGATCATTGGGTCCTTCAGATATAATAATAATAGTTCCTCACCTAGATGCAGAACAAAGCCAGGAGGGTAAGACGTCATGGTTAGGAATGGATATTCTGCCATATCAAGTGGGTCATGTGCAATAGCACTACTTGTTCCACCTCCTGGCACTCTACCCATTAAAGGATGGTGCAGATTTGGGAGATGATGGGGACCCCAATGAGGTCCATGAGCATGATATGGATGGTAGGGATAACCTCCAGCAGGATATGAGCCACTTTGGTGGTACCACTGAGAACTATTTCCAGTGGAGTCCCGACTACTGCCACCAACACCACCACTGCTCCCTGAAACAGGTGAGATCCCTATTGGGATTCCTGGGTATTCATTTGGCTGATGTTTTAGGAAGTACAGATCCATACTAATAACAAATTAAATAATAACAGAATCTTAAAGGGTTAAAGAGAATTGAGATATTTTTGTATAATCAATGCTAAAAGAGAAGGAATTAAAAAAAATTAAATGACGTTACCTAAAAATACAATATCATCATTATGAAATAAAAACCTCAGAGTAACACTCTTGCTCTAATTCAGAATTATACTAAGTTAAACAAACCTTTAGGAGTAACACTTAAGTCAGAGTCTGAGGAACGGCGATGGAGACAAGGATGACTGTCAGTGGTGGACCCAGCATTTTTCTTGATTTGGCATCCAGATGAAGGAGGTGAAGACCCTGGCTTCTCTGATGCATTACTTCCAGGAGCTGGAGTCCTGCAGAGGCATTGTAGGGTGGAAGTGGAAGAGGTTGAGGAAGAAGGGGAGGCATGAATGGGTAGAGCAGCATTGCCAGCACACTCCAGCATTCCAGAGCTCTTAGTCTGGGACAGAAGAGTTTGAGTAGGGGATAAGGATTCTAAAGAATTAATTTCTAGGATATTATTTCCAAAACTTGATTTAAGATTTTCTTTCATTTCAGGAGAATGAACAGATCCTAAAGAAGTTATTACGGAGCAAGTTTTTTCAGATGAATCTTTTAATTTACATTCTTGGATGTCTTTACCATCAACAACTTTATTAGAGCAAAGTGTCTCTGATGAATTTTGATCCTTATCCTGGTTCTCCTTAACAGTAGGAAGAGGTGAGCCACTGTCAATAGTTTCAGCAATGACATTATTTTCTAATGTTGATTGTAAGGATTTTGAGTTTATTGCAGCACTCAAATTAGAGAGAGATTTATCATTCTTATCTTCTTCCAAACTAGGTGTTTTATCTTTAATAGATAGTTTCATCCTGATAGGGACAAATTTTTTCTGAAAATCCTTCATCAAACCCTTGCTGGACTTCTTCTCTCCAGGAGTTGATGCAACTGGAGGATCAGTAGAGAGCATTTTTTCATGAGGAAGACTGCTTCTAACTCTTTTACTTTTACATCCTGAGACTAGTTTCTTGGGGGCAAGAGTATTCAAAAATTTTTTGGTTTTCCCTTTCTTAATTTGTTCACACTCTGGTAAATCATCATCTAGTTTTAGATCTTCACAGAAAGAGAGACAGCTGGAAGAATCATCATCTTCATCTGAGGATGAATGATTAGAATATAGATGACCATCACTATAAGTAAGCTCTGATCTGCTTTCTTCTCTTTCTAAATTTTCTTCTTCTTGCCAAGAAGAAACCTCCAATGTAGGAGCCTTAAGACTATAATCATTTATAAACTCCTCGTCATCATAATTGAAAGAATGCTGCCTAGATCGGGGAGATTGGCTGCTACGTTGGTTTATTAATTCCTCCAACTGACAGACATGAGCAATTATATCTTCTTCACATAATTTATTTTCCACTTTACTTCCATTCATTCCTTTAACAATTTCTGAAATATAAGAATCAGACTTTGTATTTTTCATGGCATAATTTGATTTTTTATTACAATCCAAGCAATCAAATTGAGTTTGTAAGGAATTATGAAAAATATCATTTTTTCCATCAATAGGAAGATTTTCTTTACAAGAAGAAGATGATTCTTTTGATTTCAGGTTAATTGTTAACACAGATTTAATTATATTTTGATTGTCATTTGTTTCTGAAAGATTGTGAGCATTATTAATAGGAGGACCTGAGTTATTCTCAATAATGCACTCATTTACATCGTTTGGCATTGAATTGCCTTGGTTATTTATACAAATAGTTTGATTCTTTTCTCTCTCAAAAACTTTAGTTTCTTCGAAATCATAGGTTAAATAATTATTTTCTGAGACTGTTAAGTTTTTAGGGAGTGACATCTCACAATCAACTTGCATTCTCTTCTCAATCTTTTCATTAATTGTTTCATTCAACAATATTCCAGTCGGCAAACTTTGATCACAGTTAGAACTTAAATCAGAGGCACTCTCAACATGATTTTCTATGTTTCTACCTGAAAACTTGCAGACACTCTTATCTGTGTCTGAGATAATGTCTTTCTCATTATCTGAAATGGTATCTTCCTTCACGTTTTGAGATATATTGATTTTATCAACGAGAGTGTTGCAGATACTACTTAAACTTTCTGAAACTACAATCTCTTCTACAGTGCTCTCAACATTGATCTCCACAGGAGCATTTGAGCCGATTGTTGTCCCAGGATAAGAACTAGGTTTTAATAATGTTCTGTTTCCCTCTTTAAAAGCATCATTATAAAAGAGATTCTTGGAATCCTCTTCTATATCATCTACGACAGTTTCTAGTCTAGTTGAATTCTGATTAACTTGCACATTAATTCCAGCACTATCACTTATAGATCGCCGGTATAGGCTGGAAGAATTAGGTGAACAAGTCCCACTATTACTCCACAGACGACTCAGTTTTCCATGCACAGTTTTCGGTAAAAGCTTGACAGCTCTAAGGCGCTCACCTAAACTTCTGCGTTCTAATGATATTCCTGGTTTCTTCCTGCATTTCTGATTTTCATCATCCATTTCTTTCTCATCTTCATCATCCAACTCCTTAGATGATTTTGAGCACTGACTAATACTTTCCTTTGATTCAGCAACTTTCAAGAATGTATCCTTGGGTGTATTTTCATCAATACGATTACGAGTAGCTGACCCATGAGAACTTACTGTAAGCTGGTTTGTGATCCCTGATTTCACACTAAAACCAATTGCTCCAGTAACCACCCCTGACTGAGAAATGGAAGAAAGGTAACGCCGAGGAGAACCAGGAGAGGATAGTAAAATATTAAACTGGTTTCGGCGCTGTGAGCGTGGGCTGGCAGTTACTGGTGGGCATAAGTTACGATAAATGCTATTATAGCTAACACTATCAGTAGCATATGGGAAAAGCATTAATACACATTAAAAAATATGCAAAAATAGGAAATTTGATTTTTAAAAAGCGATAATAGATACACACGAAAGGATGGATTAAGGGAGAATGTTATATTCATAACGTAAAGCATAACAGGCAAGGCAGGCATGTTTCAGGAAATTTTTAATTAGTAGCAATTGTGCAAATGTCATTAGCATATGAAAGAAATAATTGGATATAGTATTTAAAGTATTTGGTACAGATAATTTTTTATCACAAGAATTTACCATGCAAAAATGCATTAAGAGAAATAAAAAATATAAATTATCAAAATCACAGAATAAATGCATGTGCACATTATAAAAGAAAAGGGATGGGATACAGAAATAATAAAAGGCGGAAGACATACCAATAGTAAGGGAGTGATAAGGAGAAGAGAGGAAAAACATGCGAGGAGAGAATAATTTAGTTAAGCCAGCTGCATAATTGTGCTTAACATTGGCAAAACTAATCTTATAAAAGTCATTATAACATGGACAAAGCTTATAACCATGTTTCCATAGCTTCTTCAACACTTTATGTAAATCAAAAGGCAAATTTGGATTATTGAGTCAAAAATGTTTCAGTATTTTAGTAAGATCTGTATATACAATATTCTGTAAATTTTTTCTGAAAAATATAAAATATTAAGGCATGTACTTGGGATCCTGATCATCCAATTGCTATCAATAAGACATTCATTACTCAGTTAAATCAAAATCTACCTACCCTCAAGTCTTTTTTCATTATAAGCACCTAAAAGGTTAAAGTGCTTTTGAATATAATATGTATTTTTCAACTTATTAATCAAAAAATTATACTAGTAGTAGTTTGAACAAAATAATCCAAAGATACCTAATTACTATACAGCCATTTTAATTATATTTTTATAATTCGTAAGCAAATCCCTTTCAAAGAGAAAAATGTTAATTGATATCATAAAGCCAATAAAGCAGAGCAGCTTAAATATTTCATAAATGCTTATATTCTTCCAATGAATATAAAGATGAATTTATAAATACAATTTTGAAATATAACCTTGTAGTTTTTTATCAGTTTTATAATGATTCCCAAAGTTAATCTTGTGATATAGAAATATAAAACTAAATTAAAATAATATTTCAGTAATTTAACATTAATACATTTTAATTAATTTTACATAAAAATTAGAAACAAGGTAGACACATTTCAGTTATCAGATTTTAGTAATTACATTTATTAGCAATTAAAAAGACTTCCTTTAATAATATTCCAGAGAACTACTTGCAAATCAATTTGAATCATAAAAGGTAATAAGTAAAGTAGTTAATAAATTATTTGTAGTGAGTGTATAACCACGCCCTACACATGTTAGTTTAAAATTTTAATGATCAGACTTCAGAGTGCTTATTCATGCTCAACTTCATTCACAGTTAAATGGGATTTAAATGATTTAAAAGATGCAGGGAAAAAGATTATAACAAGTCAAGATATTACTTCCATTATAGAACAACTAAACTATTGAAGTTTAAGTATTAACTTATCTATTGAAGTCATAAATCAATGTTGAGCTAACTTATCTCATCATTTTAACAAATTTGCAAAAACATACTCCTACAGCTGAAAATTGTCTCTACAGAAAGAGATGCAACTAATTTATCTATCAAGGCATAATAATTTCAGGTGAGTATGCCTATAGATGTTTAAGGTTATTAAAAGTAGATAGCTACTCATCAAGTTTCCAAATTTTTAGTCCACCATAAATTTTACATTTTTAATTCATCAGAAGGACTACAGAATTGGTGAATAACTAAAAATACCCATATTTTTAAAACGTTGATCTTATAATAACTTATTTTCTTCTTTTGATTTGAATTATATATTTGTTAATGTCAAAATGCAAATCAACACATCTAACTCTTGTTATTTACTAAAAATTTACAACTTATTAAGAATACATGTAGCAGTGTTTAGTTACACATTCATTAAATTGTAAAAGTAATAATCAATTGCTAACAAATTGATTAGATGAAGGAAAGTATCACTGAGCTAATAAAATAAAATAAAAATTGCAGTGCATAAAATTAAGAGAATTTTTGGGGGTAGTACAAATTAAGTGTAGTAAAGAAACTGATAATAGGGAATTTTCACCTCTGATAATGGACTATTTATTGAATTGAGGACATAAAAGAGAAATTAAAGAACTAAAGAAAAACAAGAATTAAATTGTCATAAAAAAGAAATAAAACCAAATTATAGTTGGGTAAATGGATTAACAGTGTTTTCATTGGCAATACAGGAACACTCTTTTCATGTCTTGATATTTATCTGAGTATGATCCTCAGGATTAAGCACAAGGAATGAGGATGACAATTTTGCAGATGTAAAAACTGGGATATGAATTCTAGAATTTTAAGAAACATCAAACCAATTTATAGTATTGAAAAAGAAAATAGAGAATAATAGGTCTGAATTTTTTAAAATCATCTAATAAGAAATGTAGATCTATATAAAAAGAATATATATCTAGATAAAAAGAAATATCTTAAAAGAAATTAACATTAGATGAGAACTCAAACACATATTTCAATAACAACTCATGACTTCACATAATTTAAATTAAATAAAAACAATTTAAATAATTACATATTTTCCATATTTATTATTGTGACTTTGAAAGAATTATTTAATTATTGACAGATAATTTTCTTTCTTAAAAAGTAAAGAACAGCTAAGTTATTTATTTAAAATTTTATGAACGTAAGTAATTTGATAAACACAATTTTATCGAATATCTTATTTGAAGAACAATTTTAAATTTCCAACTTACTGAAAAGAATGGAAAAACAAATGGCAAAGGATGAGATGAAATGTTGATATTAATTGAAGATTGCTGTAAGCAGAAAACTCCTGAAACACTCAGTGATAATCATAAGGTGTTGATGGGAAGTAAGGATATGGAGGAGAATATTAAGGGAGTAACTTGTATTTTCCACAGTTTTTTTATTTCAACAATCATGATGGTTGAAACCTGTTTACTGAGAAAGAAATATGAATGAAGGATGACATACTAAGCACAGGATGGAAGTATCACATACTTCAAGAATGAAACTTAAAAACACAACAATTATAATGGGAAGATTTTTATGACCGAAAGATTTGCTACCATAACTACTCTACCATGTATCTCTTTCAGATGCAATTTATAAACATCAATACCACTATGTAGAACAGGTTAAAAGATCCATCAAAGCCACTATTTAATATACGATAGTACCTCCACTTACATCAAGGTTAGTTCAGCAATCAATCATTAGACCATTAATATAAGGGCAAAAAAAAATGAATTGCCATGCTGTACTTCTCAGGGTATTTATAAAATGTATTTTATCACAAAAGCATTAAGTTTTATCTACAAAAGCTTTTTAGAAATAATTCCATTCAAACTTTTAATTTCACAATTGTTAAGTAAAATTTAAGCAGTTAGCTATTTATAAAGTATTAAAAATCAGAAACTGATCTGCATAAACAATTAAACATAATAATAGTCAACTTCAAGCAATAATATGAATAAAATAGAAGAAATTATGCATGAAAAATTTTACCAACAGAATTTGATTTATCAATTCAATTTCTTCACTTACTCAACTACTTGACTTCCTGAATTTATCACTTGGTGAGATGGTGATGGTGAAGGCGAGGGAGAATGGTGCTGCTGAATAGGCTGAGGCGGTTGAAGTTTGGCAAGAGTTGCAGCAGTGCCGATCCCCCGTACAACTATCCCTGTTTCTCCTTCCAAGTCGAAATATTGTTGATATCTGAATATACCCATTTTAAGAATTAAAAGTTAAATGTCTTTAACTGATTGATGAGGCAACCAATATTTTAAAGTCAAGAATATTCTATTACACTTGCTGTATAGCTTTCAATTTCAACTACCATATTTTCCCATGTATAAGCACCCCCTTTGTATAAGCCACTCCCCCATTTTTGACTGTGAAATTTTAGAAGAAATATTTTACTAGAGAAACAGGTTACAAAAAAACAACTGTTACAAAGAAAATAATTTAAGACTCATAACAATCGTACATACACTCATAAGATACAAAGAAAAAAATTTAAGATTCATAATAATCGCTCATACACTTATCATCACTGTCTGGTGTATCACATTCCTCGCCTTCTTCAATATCAATGGCAGCTAACAGCTCTTCCTCCTCTGTATCATCTTCATCGCAATCTTCATATATATAGTGGTCTTCTGAACCATCAATAGAATTAGAGATTCCATATTTTTAAAAGCTTTGACAATGATCTCGGTCTTCACACTGTTCCAAGCATTCTTTACCCACCCAGAAACTTCTCCAATCAATGGCTTCTTCACTCAACCAATTTTAGTAAGAGGAGGAGGAACGAAGCATTCAGGCCGAAGCCGAGCGTATGCATTTCTAACGCGTACTCCCACTTCACTTACATTATCGATGTAGTAACAAGAGGTATGCTTGTTGTTGTTTTTGATTTTAATGTTGCCAGACATCATCGTCTTGTAATATTCAGGTGTGGGGTCAAGAATATCGTCTCGTAATAATATTATCACTAACAATTGTTTACAAAAAAGAACAACATACGGCTGAAAAAGCATTATTCATGCATAAAATTTTTTCCTGCATTGTGTATGCCACCCCCTACTTTTTGGGCTTGCAAATTTTGGAAAAAAGGGGTGGCTTATACATGGGGAAATACGGTATTCACACAATCTGGCTGATTTTTAATGTTAAAATAGTGAATAATTATCAGCTCATGATATAGAAATTAGAAACTAATTTTTAAAATTTTCATTTACAACCTTAGAATTTTAAGAGAGAGAGAGAGAGATAATCAATAGTTAATTCATTATTTTTATTTACAAAATATATATATATAAAATCTGCATGGACATCAATAAATAAATAATTTAAAAAATTTGATACTTAAAATTTCTCAATATCACTCACCCAAGAACAGCATTTGCTCCTAATTCAATTGCTTTCAGACCAATACGTCTACGGAGTTCTCCAGAGAGCTTAAAGAAAAGAGCCTGTCTAGCTTCATTAGAGGCTCTAGGTGTTCTTATCTTGTCTATCCATTGGTGCTCTGGATCTCCTTCTACCACCAATTCACCTACAAGACCTTGAAGCCTAGAGACCACATGACCTTCTGGAATTGAACCAGCTGTGTGAAAAAGGACAGACTATCTATAATTTCCAGTAGCAAATTTAGATTAGTCATGCATGGAAATAGACACAATAGTTTATATTATTTTTAATGTACCACTTAAGCTCAATTGAATAGGCATATTTTTCAACTACTCTACAAAATATTCCTATGCAGTAACATGAGACCTAAATTACATTAATACTCACAACAAAAGAACTGCACCCCACAGGAAGACTGTCTGAATTTATTGAAGTCTGAAAATAGCTCCACTTTGATCACCACATTTACTTCTCCGCGAATGCCATGCATTGTGTCAAACACAGGAATCCAACCTGACATTACAGCTCCTCCGCCACCTTAAGTTTAAAGAACAATATCAATTATAAAATAATAACTTTTGATAATAATAATATTTCCTACTAAATATTCCACATAAATCTTATAATATATATTATTTCTCGATTTTTGTCCAATAAATTGTATGGACAATGTTTATCGTTAAATGAAATGAAAATTGAAAGTTAGCAATTAGAAGTTTCCGGAATTACCCTGAACAGCCTGAACATTTGGATGTCCTGAATCTACATTTGAGGTGTTTGGGTGATGCTGACCAGCAGACGATGAGCTTGACGGTGGAAGAAGAAGAGGATTGAGGTCAACATACACCTTACCTATGGCATCGTTAGCGGAATAAGTATCATGATCCATAAGTCGAATTTGCAGAGGTTCATCTTGGAGTTCAGAATCATCTACCTGTGAAAGCAAAAACGAAAATTAACGTAAACAGAGAAAATATTTTTGTAAAGATTGCGACAAAAAATAGTAGACGTGATACTACTAGACGTGATAATAATGTCTCTCTAACCTCATATCTGAACCAATCAGAGTCCCATTGGGGATGGAGAGATTTTCGACAAACGTCGGTCTTGTAGGTTGTGCTGCCAAGTTTTACTTCAACATATGCGTCCGTTGTATCGCTAGATCTGTCCATTACAGGTAGGTTCCTACCTGCAAGAACCCTGACCTAAAGCAAAAACATAGTAATCGATACGGTTATTAAAGCTTATTACAAAATTCATGTGACTTGGTTTAAATAATAAAATATCAATGGTTATAAAATAAATTTAAGCAAAAAGATTTTATATGTATCTACATCAAACATAATTTAAAATACTAGAGTTAAAAAAATAATGTCATTATTGTACAATTGAAGTTTTGAACTCCAGTTGTTAATCCGTTACATGTCATCAACTTATTCAAAAGCTAGAGGTTTTGTATAACAGCTGCGACATTGGGATCAAATTACCTTGACTTTTCCAGGCATGGTATGGCTTTACTTTCCAAGAAGGGAGAAGGAGTAAGGTTCAAACATTAGAAGTGTCGATAATTCTCTTGCTATCCCCATACTGAAATATTTCACTTACGGACCCCCCGTAATTCTGTCATATTAATTGAAACATCGCAGTTTTAATTCACTCAGAAGGGAACTCTGCATTAAGGTTCTTAAGCTTATCATTTTCAAATTCATTATTCGTCTGTCATGACGTCTTTACGTAAGGAGTGCAGGGTTGGAGCCAGAGGGACGACCAGTTGTCATTTGTTTGAATTCGATATCACGCAGTTTTATTTCATCTGAGATTACAGTTTGACATTTCTGATAGTTTCTCTTCCGATATAGAAGGATATAAATATTAACTCTTTTAATCGCATGAAGAGTGTAAATGAATTTTTTTCCAGCTTTAATTTGAAAATTTCTAGTTTCTTGCGAAGCTGTACTGTATATCTTGGACATAATTTGTGTTAAGCCTCGCAGGGAGCCAGAAGTAAACTGGCCTTCAACAGTGCATAATCATTGAGCTTCCCTTATCAATTCACATATCATCCAGTCATATTTATAAATACATTTTACTTCTCTTCCTTATTTCAACATGGATAGTATTGTTTTCTCCAATACAGTCCTTGGTCAATTGAAGATGAAGAAAATCAGGAATGTACTGTCCGTTTAGGTTTAGCAGTTTGTTACCTGAATCTGGATGATATCATTTTATGTCTCGCACTAAATTTCTTTATCCATTCTATTTTTAAATAAAATTTAAATGAGGAATTAAAATCCCTCCAATTTAAAAGTATATGGTAGACATTTATTTAAGTATTGAATTAGTTTATGTTTAAAAGAGATTTATGATTATATAATTTGCTTTATGTAATAGATCAATATCTTATAAATTCTAATGACGTGAATACGTGAAACTTTCACGAAAATAATGAAATTCAAACTCCCTGAAAATATTCATGCATTTTCCTGTAAAACAGGAGATGTAAATCATTTTAAATTTTCATGAAATATGCATTTCTTGATGTTGATGAATCAAAAACGTCATATCGTCTTATATAATATTGGTACTTTGAAGGAACATGAATTGTTTACCTATAATTTCCGGAATGAAATATAAAAATTTCCCAGAGCGTGAATAATTTATATAATGTCGTTTACTAATTACCTTACCTAAAGTTGTGAAATGAACTCTGTTTAATAATTTTATATTTGACTGGGGAGTGTGTAATCCGTATATGTCTTTCACATTATTTTTTTAATCATTTGTATTCGATCATAATTTAATTTATAAACATATTCAATATGTACACTACTTCTTACATAAGTTTTGTCCTAATTGACCTGACCAGTGGCATTCCAGATGTTACCACTTGGATTTTATTAATATAATATGGTTACCACTTGGATTTTATAATACATTATCATCAAAAGTTCTTAAAAAATAATTGAGAGAATCTAATTAACAATATTTTAGAATCCATGATTGAAATTATACCTTTATTATTATATCTATGTATGTTTGATTTTGACGTATTTAGTATATAAAAAATTATTCTCATGTGCTCTGGATTATTCCATAATGATAAATAAAAGAAAATATATTTTGATAGCAATAGATTTATTAATAAATTTTTATGATATCCAAGGAGAAAATCTTTCCTAAAGATATATTACTGTAAAATAAATAATACTAATTTTTTGATGACGTACATGATAAACAGATGGTATATAAAAATAACAGCACTGTTATCAGAATACCCATAAAATAATTAGCATCATTTTCCTAAAACACAGAAAATTAAAGGACCAGTGTGAAATGCTAAGCCTCATTCGATGTAATATACATACAAAGGGTGCAAAAGTTGCAACATACAAAATTTTCTTGGAGTGATCCTAATTATTATATTAATTAATTCCTTGAAGCATTCTAGAAAGTTCTTCTTTCATGACTGCAATATTGTTCAGATCTGCTTGAACTACATCTGTAAGTTGCGACAAACCATTCTGCTCCATTAGCATGAACTGTAAATAGAAAAAATATAATCATATGAAAATGCATTTCTTTTGAATTAACTTTTTTTTAAGAATACTAGAGAATTAAGTTGTCAATTATTTCTTCTTAATTAAAATTAGAAAGACCCAATCAGTTCAATATCAAGTAATAGTTTTGAACATAATTATCAACTGCTCCTTAATGAATAATGAGTACGAATTGAGAATGTATCTTTATTGGGATTTACAGTTAAGATACTTCTGGGAATACTTGGTCTTATTTGCATTATTCACTGTCATTCTGCCTTTTCTGCATAATGCCTGTTCACATATTAAAGATAGTGTACAGTTTTTTGGATCCTTCTCTGAAGGTATGAAATTTTAAGTTTCAAAACTTCACAATTAATCTTCATAATGTATGCTTCGTTTTATGTCATTAGTCATTTCCTTTTCAAGCATCTCAAAATCTCTTCCTAACATGTATGAACTCTTTTACAAATATAGTTTATAATTGAGAAAATTATTAAGCTCTTAACTACCAATATTGCTGTATATAATGAATGTATTTAAGAAAATGATTGGATATCACATATGTATATTACACATTAACTCATTTTTAGTTCCAATATTTGGTACCCATTCACCCATGCACCCTTCATATTAATTTTTTTAATGCAACTTTGTCTGAGGAAATTGCTGAAAACTTTCTCGCATGTTTGCACCTGGGATATACTTGACATTCAACCTCCATTGTAGCCTCTCTGTACCAATAAATTATTGCCATTTTCAGAGGAATCTAGGATTAGCTGGCACATTTTATATTTTCTGATGGGGAGTAAAATTATACAAACTCATTGCTATATTAGCACATAACTAACAGTAATAACTACTAAAAATTTGTTAATTGTTTCAGAAGAATGAAACAAACTAACAGTTCAATAATAATCAAAAGAAGGTACCTGTTTTATTTCTTCCTGCATAGCTGGATCCATTGCATACCTTTCCATCTCTTTGGGAGCTGGGTCTTGCCTCTGCATTCTAATTTGTGATAGAAGCTCACTCAAACGCCCCTATAAAATTTAAAACTATTTCACAACTCATATCACAATAAACATAATTTTAAAACTAATTAAGTTATAAATATGATTTTAAATATTTGAATAAATGAAACTCCAGTAAGTAGGCAACATCAAGTTGAATGGTAATAGAGATAAAAGAAGGAACTTCAGTTATATTGTAATACTCTAAAATACTTTTACAAGAATAATTTCATTTAATTTTTATTCATGCGAATCAGAGATTCACATGAATAAAAATGAAGAATACATGGTCTGTCTAAAAAGTATAGGGAACAATTTTTTCCCGGCGAGACTGTATGTCGCACTGCAAAGGCACTAAGCAATCTTAGTAATGTAGGGTATTACCTTCAAAACGAGATAAGGGTCAGTTGACTGAGAGTCTCTGTTTAGACTAGATTGAGTATTTAGTTGACCCCTGTCAGGTGGCAAGCTTAAATTGCAGCAAACGTTTGGACAGCAGAACACGATGAAATATTGTGCTGGATAGGATAAATTGGGTACGGAAACGTTGGATATGATTCGCCAAGTCTTCAAGCATGAAAGCATGTCACCAAATGCTGTTTTTAAGAGGCAAAAGTTCTTCAAAGATGGCCATGTGTGGAGGACGAGCCCTGCGCTTGACTGTCGTCGACCTCGAGAACTGACGACAACGTGCAATGTGTGCGTGAAGTACTGAATTCAGACCATTGGTTAAGTGTACGCATGATTGCAGATTGAATGAGCATTCAAAAAATGACAGTGCACACCATTATCACTGAAAATTTGGCAATGCGAAAGATCTGCTCCAAACTCATACCAAAGGTCTTCACGGATGACCAACAGCAAAGGCGATTGTCTTTCAGCACCTTCTGCAACACAATGAAAGTTTCAGTTTCCTGTAGAACGTATTCAGGGGAGATTGTTTCTGGCTGGAAAAAGATATCCTCCCTGAAAGGACAAAACCATGGGACCCTAAGTGCTATCAAAGATGCTTGCACGCGTACCCTTGAGGACCTTCCGGAATCTGCCTACCAGGGAGCCTTCCAGTGTAGGGAAAGCTGCTGGAAAAAGTATGTCGATGCCCAAGGAATGTACTTTGAAGAATATTAAGGTTTTGTAACAATAGCTCAAATAAATCTATTTTTCTGAAACTTTTCCCCGATACTTTTTAGACAGACCATGTATTCAATTTATATAAACAAACAATGTTGTATATGAAAATCTCAACTGAACCTTAAACTGTGTAGGTGCGTTCAACTGTGCTTGGAGAGCTTCTAACTGACATCGGAGGGCTTCCTCTTCAGGGGAAAGGGCAACACCAACTTTCCTGACAGCCTCTTGCCTTACAAGAATCTGAAATAATCAAACAATCAATATGAATTCTTCCAATTCATCACTTCTGTGACAAAAAATATGTAAATGAAAATGAATCACAAATTATTATTAATCTTAAGCTCTAAAAGCCTAATCTGGAATAATTTAATAAACAAAATTTGACCATAATCTAATTCATATTCATGAAATACCTCAATTATTAAATCTTTACAAATACCAATGAAGTATAGAAGAAGATTTCAAAATTCTATTAGACTACTGATAATCACAAAAAGTTTATTCATTAAATTTTGAATTAGGTTCTCCTGGCTATCAGATTTACATGAAGCTTCAGATGGTATTACTCTTAGACCATATCATTCAAAAATCATGCCATTTAAAAAACTTTAGTAAATCTTTTTTGGTACAAGAAGACAATTCAGTCCAGATTTCACAACAGTACAAAACAATAAACAATTCAACCTTGCAAAAATATTTTCCATATATATTAATAAGAAAAAGAAAAGTATTCATACACCCTATATATTTACCCTTAAAACTCGATGAGCAAGTTGTGAAGCTTGCTGCATCCTTTCTGCTAAAGCAGCAGCAGCTTCTGCATTTCTTCGTTTTAATGATGCTACCTCTTCTCGGGCCTTTTCAACATAGGCTCCATGTAGCCTCGCTTCCCTTTCTTGGCACCGAAGTCGCCACCGCAAAGCCTCCACTCCTACTGTAGCAACTGGAATATACCTATTAGAATAGAATTAAAGGGATTTTTTTTAGGAAAAAATGGATAATTTTGATAAAAAGAATAGAATAAACAAAAATATTAGGATATCTTATGCAGAGGTTACGATTAAGGATTGCAGAATACTGTTCCTTATCTTTATGGAAACTCTCAGCCAATGAGCTGCCAGAAACTCAAGTGAATGAGAGTAGTGAAAATAGCTTTGTTTAATAGCCTAAAAAGTACCATTTTAAGTCTAGGCTCTAATGTTTTAATATTAATTGTTTCATTAGTAAGTTCTCCATAAAATTATAGATTAATAAATGAGAATTAAAATAATTCTGAAATGTTGAAGATATGATGACACTTCGCTAGTCTACTTTATTGATGGAAAGCAATTTCTCTATCCTTTATCTCTATCTCCTTAGGGCAAAATAGACAAATTTTTCAGAACACTCTCTCCATTTAATTTTATTGATTGAAACTTTTTGAACAGAAGGTTTTAAATATTTTGGAAGAACTAATTATTTTAGAAGTTACTTTTGAGGATCTGGATTATCTAGTTGAGCCTGCTTCCAGATGCGAGGATGGATTCCATGTGGCGGGTTCTCCAGGTATTCTCTCATTTGATCTGCTGATGGAGCAACAAAAGGAAAAAGACCTTCAAGACTCCAACCACTGCCTCCCCCTCCTGCTGTCCCAATACCTAATCCTGCAAGAAATGAAAACAATTATATGAATATCGGATATAAAAGAATATTTTAAAGCTGGAATAGCATCAAATAGAGAATAAAATAATAAGAGACCTGTAAATTAAATATTAACACTCCTTAGTCATTAATGTGAATTAGGGACATAAAAACATATAACAAAACAAAAAATTTCACAAATGCCTATTTCACTTCTAATAAAACATCTCATTAAAAAGAAAACAACAAATCAACCTCTAGCAAAGATACAATTCATCCGAATTTTCAAAAACATTTGTTTTGGCATCACACTTAAGGAAATTGCAATAAATAGTAATCTCCAAACCTAAAGATTTAAATCAAAATTACATCCTGATTAGTTCAATGAATGATAATTGATTATTAACTTTATAGAAAAAGTTAAAGTCACTTTTTCTTCATGAGTTCTACAAATGTCTACAATTAATCTTGGCATGAACATTTTATGATGCTGAGAAAGTTTATTACTCTGAATTATCTTCTAGCTAATAAAAATAAATTATTTTTTCTGATTAAATTCATGAATAATTAAATTATTTGTTCCAAAATTAAGTCAAAATGACCAAACTTACATTTTACCCTATAAATAACATACAAATTCAGGTGAAAAATTACCACTCTTCTTGATGAAACTGGTGATTTTATTCACAATTTACAATAAACAAAACATGTCAAAACATATTAAAGTGGTAATTTCTTCACCTGCCATGGAATACTACAAAGTGAACTGCTGCTGCATCAAATCTAACATAAATTTATATCCAATTCTAGATTGGGAAAATACAATCTGCCAGGAATCAAACCTGCAATCTCAGAGAGAACAGAGAAGTAAACTATCCACTCATCCACTGCAGCAAGCTTTCACTTATAATTATATACCCTAATGAACTTATACTGGCTAAGATTAATAACTAATGCACAATGAATTACAAGTATTCTACTACCAACTGACTTAAAGCTATTTAAATTTTACTGCTGTAGTTTGAAATTGATAACTAACCAGTTGATGCACCTAAATTAGTGCCTAAAGCTGTAGATGTAGCAGTTGATTGAGGGGCATTCGAAGGAGATGCTAGTGTAGCTGCTAACTGTGATCTTGGACCTGGCTGCAAGAGATATGCTGCAAGTTCTGTAGCCGGAATTCGACGAGTTGAATTTGTCACACCTTTCTCATTGACATAACATTGTACTTGGGTCCTATAAAAGGATTACAAAGTAAAATTCAAACCATTGATAACAGAATCTGAGCTGAGGTCCCAGGTTCAAATCCCGGCTGAGGAGGAAATTTTCCTCTCAGTGTCTGGATGTTTGCAATGTTCCTTGTTAGGTTTACGACCACACTGTAATTGTCCCAAAAAAAGGATGTTTGTGTGGTCTTTGATAATAAATAAAATAAAAAAATAATGGTGAATGTAGCTAGCCATTCTAGAAAACTTGGCATTTTTACAACTTTTTAGAGGTAATTCTTATATATGAAATATAAACTGAACTATATTTCTTTTAAAGACAGAGAAATGAAAGAATTAAATGTCTTGATTGTTTAAATGACAAGAGTCATATTAAAATTTCAAACACAAAATAAAGAATGATGTAATACACAGTAAAAATAGCTAACTCTTGTTAATGTATATTTAACCCTCTTACTGCCAGCGGGGCGATATATCGGCCCGACTTATTTGACATTAATCATTTTGTGATTGTGACCTTTTCAACGGCTGCCGTCTCATTTATACACATGTGCTTTATCTCTGCTGCTAACTTTATCTTACTAATATGGTTTCACCTTACCATGCGATACATTTTGGTATTTTACAGAGACCTTTGCTTGTAAATTGGTCTGGATTTTTTCATTACTTCGGGCCAGCGTTGTCCTGCACAGTATCATCTTTTGTGTTTGTCACAAGTTGTGCTGAACTGTTTTCTTGTGGATATTAGTACTTGTTTTAGAGTGTCAGTTTCCAGCTAGATGAGCAAATATTCTTTTTTGGCCCGCCTTTTTTTATATTAGCAAAACCGAGATAGGCAACCCGGAACATCAGAGACATATCTCAAAGAAACTTATAAAATTGCCAAATAAAAAAGAAAAGGACTGTCGTGTGTCTATTGTAAGAGGGAAAAAGGAAAAAAACAAAGAAAAAGATCCAGAACTGGGTGTGGAAAATGAATAAAAGGACATCTTGCTGAATGCTTATATAAGCATAAGTGCGCCAGCTGATGGGACGGTGAGTGTAGAGTTAGATAAAATATTTTATATCTCTGGCAAAAATGGTTTGATCACTAAAAAACTGTACCACGGGTGAGAAAACTAAATAATATCAAAAACTAACACTATTTTATTCTACATATATAATATTTTATACTTCACAATGTGAAAAAACGGAAGATTTTGGGTTTTTATTACATATAATAATTTCTTTGTTATTATTTTTTTTATGAAAATTTAAGTAAACCCCCATAATCCATCTATGGTTCTAAGCTTTAAATTTATCTTTAGCATTGGAGAAAAATCTAGATGAATTAAATAAAATTAAGTAGCTGAAATAATTTAGAATCTGTAGAATTCTGGAAAATAGCCTAGGCAGTCTTCACACATCCCACCCGAAATGGGCTGGCAGTAAAAAGGTTAAAATTCACCACCACTAAACCGGTTACAAATCATAGATATATTTGTACAAGGTATAATGATTTCCCATTTAAACAAAATAGCCAATAGCTAAACAAAGTTAAAAAATATTGATTCCAAAAACAGCCAGCTAAACGCTGCAATTCATATCATTAGTGTAAAAAGAATGAAAAAACTCAATAAAGCAAGGATTACTAAAGGAATTAAAATTAAGATGACTGAGGTTTATTTTTATGATATTCCTTAAAAATTAAAATCTTACCTTGTTTCTCCGAGAGCTCTTACACCATCTACCACAACAGAAAGGTTTGGTTTATTCCCTAAGGCATTGGTAAGTGCAGCCACAACATGATGTTGGCGATCCCGAACATCACTTTCACCAACACCTCCTAGTACTAAGGCTACTAATCCCTCAGAATCTTGGGCAGTAGGAGATAATGTGTAACAAACAGCTTTAAAGCGACAAAGTGGATTATCTGCTGTGAATACTACAGGTGATGCAGAAGCAGAATAAAAACCTGAAATCAAGGATAATTTTTTGACAAACTATTCATAAAGTTAAATGATGAATATTACATCAATCTTCTCTTCATTGTAAATCTTATTAAAAGATAAAAAACATTACAAAATATATATAGCAAGTTCATTAAAGATAATCATTTTAATTTATTTTTATTCAATTTAACAGGTTTGGGTACATAGAAATCTGTATGCTAGTATCCATGATTCTATTATTATGAATCAAAAATTTTTCCTTTTAAATAAATAAGGAGTAATTCATACAATCCCTTTATAAGTTTAGAATTTGAGGAAAAACAGCAAATTAAAATTCAGGTATAACTTGGTGGAGCGATTCCATAATATCAGAAAGGAAAAACAAACCACTTTATTTGATTCGTAGTTTGAAAAGTGTTATACAATAATTGTAAAATATTATATATCATTTATTCTTAGGAAGTACTGAGAAAAATTTTACACTTGTATACCTTTTCCTGATCCCCACATAGCTTGCAGCAAATTCCAACGCTCTATTATACGATCTCTGTCATCTCCAAATACATTAACTGAGCTAACTGCAGCATTGAAGGCATCTACAGCAGTTGGAGCATTTGGGACCTAAATAAAGATCAATATTATTCATTAATGAAGAAATTAAACAGAAAGAATGGGCCATAACATCTATGAAGGATTTTCAGGTTATGTAATACCTGTTGCTGCTGACTTTGAAAAGATTGACCAAACAATAATCCTGATGTTCCAGATGTACCTAGCCCAAAATTAGAGCCAAAACTTCCAAGGGTTGTTTGACCAGGAGTTGCAGTCTGAGTTTTTGCACCAAATGATCCAAAGCTTCCAAAACCTAAATAGAGGATAAATTTCTATTTGTTAATATGATCCACAAAATAAAGAGGGACAACATTCATGCAGCTTTACTGGAACATACTCTCCAAATAACTCCCACTGAAAAGCCTATTCAATGAATGTTGAATTTTTTTTGGTACAAGAGGGAGCTAGGGTTCCATGAGAGGAATAAAATAAAACATCACACTTTAAAGATAAAGTAAAATAATCATAATCCCAAGAAAATAGCTAAAATACAAAATGGTTGACTCTGAGAAGTTTCGATTTTTCCGAATATTTTGGACTAACCAGAGGTGGTACCCAGCTGCTGCTGAGTTTGTTGCTGGGTTGTTTGACCGAATGTAGGAAACAAAGACCCTCCACCAAATGCAGACGGTGCTGATGCAGTAGTAGTTGTTCCAAAGGATCCAAATGTAGATAACGATGACGCAGGCGCCGTGGAAGTAGTTGCTGAGGATCCAAAACTACCAAAACCAGTGCCAGCAGTTGCAGTTCCAAAGCTAAATCCGGTAGATGCACTAGTAGATGTAGCTGCTCCAAAGGGGTTGGCAGTAGCCGTACTTGGCTGTCCAAACAGGCTGGTTCCGGTTCCAAAACCTTAAAAGAAATAAGTATTGATCAGGAATAAATCATGACAGGCAGCAAAATGATTTCTTTACTATCTCATATTTGTAATAGTTCAAATAGACATGTTGATTCGTCAGGAGACTGCTCTTTCTCCAGTGAGGCGAATTGACTTATTGATTCCATATCTACTTTTACGGAAGTCTTTCACGTAAATAATATGAGACCTGTAAAAAATAAGTGAGCAGTTACAAATAAAAAAAGCATATGATATATGAATGATAAACGGTAAATATTCCTGATAGAGCAAAAACAAGGATCAAATATCACTAATTCCCCATAGATTAAGATTCAATTTATTGGTTAAAATCTTCCTCATGCTTGACATTGACAAGAAATTTTCAGTAACATTCGATTACCTTTACCAGCGGTTGAAGTAGTTGGAGTTCCAAAACCAAACGTAGCTGGAGCATTTGAAGTAGCCGAAGGAAAGCCAGTAGTATTGCCAAAACTGAAAGCCATTTTTTAAATTAATTCTGCGAACATGAACTTCAAAATAGAATCCCTCCTCGCTTTTACGTTCTTCTTTTCATCAGTGCGGCCACGCGCGCTCATTGGTTTAGTGGGAAAATGTCTATACCGTCTATACGTCTATACAATGTAATCCGTCTGTCACATCTGTATTAAATTTTTTTACGGCTATGTGAGATCGTTCTTATAGATTTAAAAGTGTAGTTACTTCAGAATATGTCAGTTATACGAGAATTTGTCTGCTATTTTGGCAGAACAGGTATAGTTACCCAAATGAAACAGCTCTATAGTATTGTTAACATTTTGTTATTTTAATTTGGATCTTAGCTTTGAACCTTATTAACCATGATCAAAAAATTCATGTGGAAGCTTTAAATTTTTCTTTATAGTAGCTCTCACCTTATATATATTCAATTATCTCTATCATTTTCTGGAAATATACTTAATTCTCTCTACTGACTGTAGTAATAGAAGGAATGTTCTTTAGAAGTAAATAAAAGTTACTCTTAGTTAGGTATAAAAAGAAGAAAACAATTGTATTTGATTATTTATTGTTTTTTCTTTTTAATGTATCTGCGAAATTTTTGTTTGAATGTAAAAAATTGAAGTTAATGAATAATTTATATTTTACCAGCCGTAACAATGATACTCAATGAAACTGCGATAATGACAACATCCACAAAATTATACTGAAATTAAAGGGATTTGTACTTTTTCCGTAGGATTTCTTTCATTATGGAGAAATTCAATCTGTTCATGTCATACAAAATCTTCCTCACCTGCCCCGCAATTAGTGACCAGACGTCAAGAGAGGAAATCGGGTCCAGTTTATGGTCAACCAACAAGTTTCTCTCATCCTTTTCTTATGGCTGATGGAGAAGTACGTAATATTTTATGATTTAGTCTATCTAATATTAAGTAATACGTAAATTATATATTCCTGTGAAGAATGATTGAAGTAGCTATTTTCATGTTAAGATATTTTTTCATGTAATTATATTCTCGCTCCAAGTAATTTATTCTATTAATGAACTCTAGATCATTCCCGGGCTTTTACAATCAGAATTTCAAGAACGCCGTCGAAGAATTATGCATAGTATCACTTCATCTGGAGCCAATCCTTTACATCTTCAAGCTAGCCACATTGTTGTGATACCATCTGCAACGAAATTGTTTATGAGTGACAAAATCCCATACCCTTTCAGACAGAACTCTGATTTTTTATACCTTACCGGCTGCCTGGAGCCTGATACGGTTTTGGTATTACATTCATCTCCTAGCTCTCATGCTGATACATCTTCCAGAAAATCATTTTGGCTTCCTCATGGTAAATATCCTTCACATGATACACCATTTCCATTGGGGAGTTATTTGGGCAAATATATTATATACTTCGACTTAAGGTTACCTGTCTGATTGACAAATTAAAATTTTGAAGCAGTTCTATGAGATCAAGTGGAAAATGCTGTCTTATTGTGTAACTTAAAATGTTGATTTCATTTTGGATGATGTTGCCTCTTGGCTAATTTATCAAAATATGATATTGATTCCCCAAAACTGAAGGTATTAACACATAGAAGTGTTTATAACATATACAATTTTAGATAAAAGATAGTTTTTCATGTATAAACAAAGGTTTTCCATGATGTAAAATATATTTTAGCTTGTGTATTTCAAGAGCAGTTGTGATTCTCTTAATGTTTCTTTGCCAGTGTTTGTTCGAAAGAGATCAATGTAGATAATTTCCTGTATTTAATTCCATTGTTCCAGGATCTTTATCTCCAAAGGATGGAATGCACACATCAACTCTTTTTGTTAGACCCAGTGACCCCTCATCAGAGCGGTGGGATGGCCCTAGAACATCTCATAATGATGCCCCATCACTTTTTGGGGTAGATGAGGCTCTCCCAACAACAGACTTAGCAAAGTATCTTCGCTCAATTGTTTCTGATTCTTTGTCTAAGAGAGCTGCTAATGGAAAAGGATCACTTTTTATCTGGTAAGGGTGTTAAATTTTATTTTTATTTTGTAAGAAAGTAAGATTACTATAAAATTATTCTCAGTAGTATTTGCTATGGAATTTTAACGAAACTTCAGCCTTTGTATCTTTCTTTCCCAGCTATATATTTGCTTACCAACTCATCGTATCATGAATTATATTCTTGTACCTGGTTTTTTAAAGTGTTTAGTGAAGATAATTCTGCCTGAAAATTTGGTTTTAATATTTCATTATTTTAAAAAAGAAGATTTGTATGTTAGCTACGTAACCTATCAAGGTTACCAGCAGAAAAATTGAATCCAGAATAATTACACTCATTCATTAATGATGAAAGGTAACTCAGTTGATCATTTTCAGGTATGATTATTCCAAACCTGTGCAACCATGGGTTCATGGCGTCCTTCGAGAATTCTTGTCCTCACTTCCTCAAGATCATGGGGGACCTTCTCTTGAATCTCCTCATCCTCATTTACACCGCTCTCGCCTTATTAAGTCACCTGCAGAACAGAGATTGATGGCCAGATCATGTAGAGTTGGTAGTGAAGCTGTTGCATCCACTATGAGAGCGTCTGTTCTATCTCTTCAAGAAAATGGCATTAGGAGGAGCCCGTGAGTGATGTTCCATATGGAGAATCATTTATTTTATGTTTGGTATGTTCCATCGTCTAGGAATTTGCTTCAGTCATTCTACAGATGATTTGGGTTATTTTTCAAATTTCACCCTCAAGAGTTAGGAGAGTAATGAGTATATGAACTTGCGACATTTTTTTTATTAGATTAGGTAGTGGATCTTTGTATAAATTGAAATCAATTTCTGGCAGTAGTATTTTTCTTGCTTTTATTTTAATTTTCTTAGTTCCTTCTCAAAGAGAATTAAATTTTAAGTCATGGCTATTATTCAACTTACTTAGAATAAATAACTTTATTTTAAATTTTTCATACCATTTTTATTTAGCAACTTATAGCAACCCTGGGATTGTCAGCTGTCAATTATTCTGCTAGTTTTATGAATTTTTTCTACAAATTTTTGGTATTGATCAATTTAATTTACGTATATCATAATTCATTTAACTGCTTTTTTTCAAGGAAGAAAATTTTTGTGAATCAAATGAAACTCTGTTTCTGAAAAAAATGGCTTAAGCACTAATCAATCTGCCAATGAGGCCAGAAAATTATAAAGATTACTCAACTGAAATTTTTTTATAGTATAGTTTGCGGAGTAGAATACATCATACATTGGTTGCGTAGAATTTAGAAAATAATGAATTTTAAGACTAAGCACATTATCATAGTTTTAGGAGACTATTATAAAAAGTAATTATAGTAAAGAATTCTTCGGCATCTATACTTACAAATAGGTAAAGTTAAAATACATGCATTCAAACATTATTTGAATCGAGGATTTTTTGAAGACCAAACTCTATTATATGAAATATTATTTTATAAAATCATAGTATTTGACCCCTAACAAATGATTCATTTTCATATACTTATTATTATGTACTCATAACTATTGAAATAAAATTAGACATGTAAACTCTTCATGAATTAATTGAATGGAATTCTCTTTTTAGAATTGGTGATGCTGACTGTAGAACTGTGTCATTAGGATGGGTTTCTGAGCAAGACATATATGCTCGTGTTGATTTTGAATGCCGTACTAGAGGTGCCCAGCGCTTGGCTTATCCTCCTGTTGTTGCTGGTGGTGCTCGTGCTAATACTATTCATTATGTTGCCAATGACCAGAGAGTTCCTGCTGGACAAATGGTTCTCATGGATGCTGGTAAGATGAAAATAAAAGATAAGGATTAAAGCATGAGTTATCTAGTATCTTCCTATAACCATTTAGCATGAGTTGTTTTAAGAATACAGCTGGTAGTCTCTTGAAAGAAGCATTGAGAGTGTCTTAAGGTGGAAATGTTAACCTGTATTCCTGAAGAAGAAGAAAATAATTTGGTTTTTGACTAAATTAAATTATTATTAGCAAAAACAACTTTCCCTCCTTACATAATTGATGTATATTTTTCTAATTCAGATACTAATTCTTCTAGGATGCGAGTATGATGGTTATTGCAGTGATGTTACTCGCACATGGCCAGTTAGTGGGAGATTTACAGGGCCCCAGGCAGAGCTATACATTGCTGTATATTGGGTACAACAACGCCTCATTCAGATGTGTCGTCCTACTCCATCAGATTCTGCTCATTCTCTTCGAACAGATTCCATTGAATCAACTCCTTCCTTGGATACTCTTTTCCATACTATGTGTCTCCTCTTAGGAGAACGTCTCAAGGACCTGGGATTCTTACCATCAGGTGCTTCTCCAGATGAAATGTCCAAGGTATGGAAGAATTGAGCATTAATGCATTTAGAAAGACTATTAAAATTTATAAAGATAATTGTTATAGTTTTTAATCATCAGCTTTGTAAATCAGTGTTCACAAATCAAAGTTTTCTTTATAAGTAATCTCCAATTTAATTGAAAATTCTCCTGAATCACCAGACATACTTGTTGTGTAATGTAAATCAGAATTGGAATAGAATGTGAAAGATAAATGCTAGTTATTGTATGTTCCTTATAAGTTAATCTCATCTCTTTTGTTTTTATATCCTTTTTAAATTTAGTTGGAACCAGCCCCAAGTGACATTTAATTGAAAAACGTTGTATGTTGATATGATATATTTGGATATTTTTAAAAAATTATATTTTTGTACTCTTGATAAACTAATGCATTTTGAATTTGTCTAATTAAAAGGTTGCCTATCGTTACTGTCCTCATCATGTGAGTCATTATCTAGGAATGGATGTACATGATACTCCATCAGTTCCACGTTCTATCCCTCTCACCCCTGGCATGGTCATCACTGTTGAACCAGGTACCTATAATCTATATTGATAACTAGAAGGGTTATATATCATATTTTAATTATCCCAGATTGGATTAGAATGGAGAGAGTTTCTAGTACTTAAAAAATGTGCATGTAGAACCACAACTAAATTCTCCTAAGTAAAATATGCAGAATTAAATTCAACTTAATGAAGAATGGCTCTATCTGTATGTAACAAAATTAATTATTTTTCGATTGAGTGTTCTAAATCCAAAAGGAAGGCCTGGCTATAGAATCTTGAGTCACTTCTTGTTAAAATCTTCATGAATTCTTATTTTCATGCAGATTTATAAACGTTATAATTACTGTGTTGATTGGTGTTATCACATAAATGATATTATCTGCAACTAGAGCAGCTCATCTGATAAATTTAGAAAACTCCCCTTCCTCCTTTATCTTAAATCCATCCATTATTTCATATCCTGTACCATAGAACCTGATATCCAAGGCTATCTTTTAAAGAAAACTTCCTAGATCTCATCATTTCTCTATCTAGTGAAAAATCTAAGTGTTCTAATTATAGAAAACCCTCCTACACTGACCTCACCACTCCTTCCCACTTTTCTCTGTTAATCCGCTTAAAATAATTTGTACATACTGATTTACTATTGCAACACAAATTACCATTAATATATACTACAAATCAAGTAGTTAATTTTAGTTATAACCTAGAACTAATTGATAAAATCCTTAAAACTAAACACAAAACTAAAAACGAAAAATCCTCAATTGCAGAGTAACCCACTACCTAATTCTTTACCTTAGAGGAAAATTCCCTTTCATGATAGCATATCCCAAAGACTGGCATTGGTCTAAAAGCTGCTTTCTATTTCTCAAGTAACCTGAGGAAAACCATTGACCTTCAGAAAGACCAAAGAATGGAAGTTATCTAATAAGTTTGTCAAAGAATGTCACGGGATTAGGAAAGTTTAATATTACCTTTGCACATTAATTCATGAGACATGAGATGATTAAGATGGTTTAACTGAAGTGAACAGTAGAGAAACGGTCACAGTCATATCACTATTTTTCACTTCTGTTTAACTTTTTCATCATTTATTTAGTTTGGCTTCCTTCCACAAAGTTGAACACAAGCATATCAGATTGTTATGAATTATAATTTTGACTGTTGCTTGTTAAGTTATTATCCATTACAGAATTTTTAGCTGCTTTTTAATTACGCAAGTTCTTTTTGATAATATTTTTTCCTCAATAAAGGTGATAACATTCATGAAAATCTTTTTGTTAATTGACATGTACAGTACGGTACAGGTAAGGTAAGTAATATGGCTTTTAAGGGATATGGATGATTACAAACCTATTGTTCAAATTACATGTTTTCATTCCTTTTGGAAATTTGAACAAAATTGTGTTAGTTTCGAGGTATAAATCTTGTATTACCATTATTACATTATATATAAACTTATTAGTTTCATATATACCTTTAAAAAATTACTTTCTTGACTAGTTATTGTTAAATTTTTACCCTCCCAGGTATATATGTTCCTGAGTCTGATTTGTCAGCGCCTGCCCGCTATCGGGGTATGGGAGTAAGAATTGAAGATGATATCTTAATTGGAGGGTGTGGAATAGATGGAGTTGATGATAAGGCTTCAGAAAATCCAGTTATTTTAACAGAAGCATGTCCAAGAGATTTGGCTGATGTGGAGGAGCTCCTTGGTGCATAAATATCGAAATGAATACTTTCATATACTTACAAAATTTATGAAGATTTTCCTTTAATGAAAGTAACGTCATACAATATTCTTTCAAACATTTAAGCATGATGTGCCTTTTTCTTTTCATCGACTTCATCAGAGTTTTTACTATTCATCAAATTACTGTAAACAATATTTCAGAAGTTTGGAGTCGTGAAATTAGAGAATCATTTATAGAAAAGATTTATATAGAGTAAAGTTGAACATATTTTCATAAACTTTACCTTTAAATAATTAATAGATGGATCCATTGGACTATCAATGTCATCAGTAAAATATCTCAGCCAAATTCAAGACTCATTATGTATGTAAAACAAAAATTTGAGACAATTTTTAAAAATTTAGATTAGGAATGTGGCCTGTGAATGATAATGGCAACAACTAAATTGTACTGTTTGGCTGGATTTTGTTTTTATTTGTTATCATTATATTTGATTAAATTTGTTGCTATTGAAATATTAGTTTTAATTAAATACCAGACTTATTATATTATTATAACCTGTTTATTGTATTTTTATAATTAGAAATACTGCCAAAACATACAGAGAGTGATTAGATTCATCATGGTATTTTTTCTCCTATGTTTATTTTAGATGTGAAAGTTCACCATTTTTTGGTTGTTCTTAATGTTTACATCCAGTTTGGGTTTATTTAATAATCTGCAGTTGAAAGGACAGCAAATAAATGTAACATTTTCTGGGATCTATCCGTGTTAATTTATTAGTAGATCTTGCTACTTGTTTGAACCCCAATGTATATGACTTCTCTCTAGCTGGCTCCTATAATGATGGTTGAGAACACTTAACTCTCAGAAGCTTTCTTCACTTCAGTTCTGAAGATAGATCTCAAGAAAGAATTATAGATGCCAATCATCATAAAACAGCTGTCTGAATGAAAATCCAAGGGTAATTTATTGAATGATCATTGATTATTCTCATTCATTATCAATATATAATAATTATATTAATTCTACTTCATACTTAATATTCACCTTATTCCAAATGCTTAGTTTTTATATTCTCTTTCAAGCACCTTTTTGAAAATTAATGGAAACTAATAATTTCAGCAGACTTTGAACAGCTGCTGGTATCGAGGTACCTAGTGCCATTTAATCACTCTGTATGGAGATTTAGAAAATTCTCCTCAAATGGCATCACTAGATCTTCATTGTACTATTATCAAGAAAATTTTTTTATTTGTTCCTCAGGTTTTAAGCTTGCCATAAATTCTCCATTGTTTATCTTTCCCCTATGAGATTTTCCATGGGCTTAAGTAAGAAACAATCATTCTTCTCTATTACATATAAATCAATAGCAATAAATTAATTCAGATCATAAGAACTATCAAAACTTATTAGACTAAATAAAGGAACACAATAATTTCAATTTATCACAAGAATTTAATATATTTACATGTTTCATTTACAATAAAGAAATTAGCCTTACATGCTATCAACATTTGAGTAAGCATAAGAATCCCTGTGTAACACTTGGTAAAACATTATAAATATTCCTGTTCTGAGGTAACATAATGGAGCAGTTATTTAACTTTCAAAGCTTCAAATCACAAGATACACCCATGATGGAAAGTTAACAATTAAAGAGATGTGCAATTAATTAACCATAAATCACACACATTTGGAATTATACTCTTGATTGAACAGAAAAGTATATAAATTGATAAATAGTTTATTTCACTTTATGAAAGATAATAGTCAAATTTAGGAGTAATAAATAATAAAGCTTAAGTCTATAGAATAAATGTGAAAGAGGCAGTTTACTGATTCTGGAATCTTGTTATCTTCTGGTTTGAAGTAATTAGATTTTTAACCAAGGACAAAATGAGTTCCTGATTGTATAACTGAAGTACTATGAGTGAAATAGCACCTTGGCAAGAAAAAACGTATCATTCTGTTCAATCTAGCCTTTCTTTATCTACTAAAATTTCTTTTCCTTATGAAGGAAAATATCATAGACAACACAAGTTCAAAACCTTTCACAGTGAAATACTTTCCAAGCATAGTTTTTTATAACAACAGCAACATCAGATTTTGCAAATGACTTTCAGTTATGCCTTTAACATTTGGTTAAAGTATTAACTTTGGTGATGAAAAAGGACTCATATGTCCAGTGTAAATTCATACTAGAAATATTTACAGTTATTAGTAAAGTTAATAATCAAATGTTCCATGAATGGGGCTTGTTATATCATAGTTTATTAATGCCCAAAAGCATGAAAATTAACCAATTTTCATGTCTTTCATATGTAACAAAACCCTATATAGAGCAATAATTTTCAAAATAACTTGAAATAATTTCAATCATTGCAAATATAAAAACTTTTTCAAGATAATACACTTTTCAGAAATAAGGACATAAAATGTCAACCTAAATAATTCATAATATTATTTCATCAGTTCATTTGGTCAAATAAGCAAAAGTACTAAATGTCAATATTGCCAAAATAGCCATACATTCAAACTTACTGACATTTCATGCCAAGATGAAATTTGTACATCTAATGCAATATTGAGGTTAAATATTTACACTTTTCTCAACTAATTATCAAAAATTGAGAGATTAACCTCATTAATGATCTTCTTTGTCTTCATATACAATTGGCGTAGGAATGGCTACACATTGTTAATGTCCTGCAAGAAAGAGAATTCATTGTATAACCTGTAATATATTCCAATATTTAATAGTATTTATGAAGTAAAAAGAATAAAATTTGAAAAATCCTACACAATAATATGATTCTGAAACATAAAAGTCACAGATTATACTTACAGAAATGGAAAAAACTGAAGACTGATCCATTAAGCTATTGAAAAGCTAATGCAAGCATCAAATGAAAAACATGCATGATTTTTTTAAAGATTATTCTTGTAGAATATAACATAAGAATAATTATCCAATTCAGAGCTGCATTAGCAAAACATGCATCAATGATTTAAGTTGTTCATACCTTTTCATCCCATCCTTCTAATTCCCCTGCTAACTGATAGTGATGACGACGAAGAGCTGCTAGCCGTTCTCGCTCCTTGATAAGTGAAGATTCAAATTCAAGAACTCTAACTTGACTTTCCATTTCAAGCCTCTTAGCCTGATGAAGTGTCAAACCTGACACATCAAATTCCTCTGCAAATTTAAACATTCAAAAATATTAAAGCAGTAAGTTGAGGTTAAACTTTAAGTACTAAAGTAAAGAGATCAGATGTTAGTTTTAAGTTTGTAAAGTTACAATTCCATTAGAAGTAAAAATAATATAAATATAGAACATACCCATAAAGTTATCTAGAGAGTAGATCTATAGAAACCCAAAATATATAAATAAAAAGGTTTTAAACATAATCCATGACTTTACAGTAAGCTTACTCGAGAGATTAATTTGACAAGGAGAATTTAAGAATCATCATTCATTAACCATTATCTTTGAAACACATATTATGTTATGCATTCAAATAATGTTAATAACTGATTGAAGAATATTGTAAAGAAGAAGAATTATGTAAAATGTAGCTAATTAGAGAGCTAAATGATACCTCTTTCTTCCACTAATTGAGAACAATCTTTTGTAGTAGCTACAACTGCTCCTGTTGCTTGAGTTACAGCCTTTGATGCTTCAGATAATGCCTGCAAATTGGCACTGCCTCTGGATGCTTTAACACGACTTGCAATTACAAGTCTTGCAGTACTGGCAGCTATCCCTTGAGAAGCTACTGCAACCTGCTCAAGTTTACCCTCTCCTTGAACAACTTTATCTGCAGCATTCCTAAAATATAAATGAACTGTTTAAGGAAATGAACATATACTAATGGGAAATATTATTTTACTTGTTAAATTGTATTCATAAAAAGAATAGTAAGATAAATATCACAGTTTATTCCATTACTGATTTCTATTTTTATGATGCATTTATCCTATTTTATTCTAGACATTAAAGTAGAATAATAGAGCCCATCCATTCCTCCACTTAAATAATTGACAAAATCTAATTCAAAGGGGCTTTTTCATAATATTTTATTAAAATAATACTAATAGTGAATAATAGTACTCTCGTGACCGGTTTCGTAACCGGTCACGAATATAACAATTTTCTGTGGAAATTTACAAAGTTGTTTTTATTACATAATACTGAAGTTTTATAAGGATTACTTACTGAATGCTTGAAACATTATGGATTGGAAATAGTTGGGATTTTATCAAATTATTTTCTAATAGCCTTTAAGTGAATAGCCAAGAGCTGAAATTATACTAAAATATCCCTCTTGCGCATGACATGTAACAACAATATATGAGGAATTGCTAACTCATCAGTTTTCTTCTTCTTACCTACAAAATACTTATCAGAATGATTACAGAGCTATTAAAGTTAACTCCATCATCTGCAAAGCTCATAAATAAAACTGGGTTCAGAGGACCTAACTTTTAGGTCACAAAGACCAAGCTCAAAGACATAAAAATTGAGACCAAGGATATACCTAAATGAACAAACACAATACACTATTCTTTCACGTCTGAAGAACTGGTAAAACTCAAAGTAACATCTCCGTATTGAAGTATTGAAAAAATTCATCTTCTATCTTTGAAAGAAATTTAGAAAATATTATACACTATTTATGCCAATATAACAGATGTATAGAAGAAGAAAGTCTCCAAACGTTACATTTTACATGTATGAAGTAATGGTTTTGGAATGGAATGATATATACAAAATGGAGCAATTGCCCTTTTTTAAGCAAAAGGACATGAATATGCTTAAACTCATAAAGAGAGACATGCAATACCTAGGAAATGCAATAAATGGGTTAGAAATGAAAAAAAGATAGAAATATCAAAGAAAAGATCAGGTCAGGAAGAAAACAATAATAATGCACATCATTACTTTGAAACAACAAGTGATGTAGAGAGAAACAAAGGATATATGGAACAGAGAAATTGTCAAATATTTAAGGGAATACTCTATCAACAAGCTCAATAAAAACAAAATTGAAAAGAAGTAGAGGAGGCGTATATATGGCATTAGTGAAAAATGACACTCTTTAATGCATGCATTAAAATCATGATTTTATATGAAAATTATAAAAAAGCAAAATAAATTGGATTAGAAATAACTGTATATTTATTCATAATTCTGTTCCTTACATGAGAAATTTTGCTCCAATAGCTACAGCCTTAGCAGCAGAAATAAGCCCTTCAGTCCATTGATGATTTCTTTTGTAAAATTCTTTTGCTGAAGCTGTTCCCTAAAGTGAACAATAACAAGAATATAAGCTATTCTTTTATATAAAAAAGAGAATACATTAAACCAAATGATAATTTGAATCAACTGATAGATAATACAATTTTTAAATAAATGGCTGCTTTCAAATAATCTTAATTAAGTTTTTACCTTCCCTTGAGCCACAATTTCAGCCTGAAGAAGTCTTGATTTTTGTACAAGTACACGGATAGCCTTCATTAAAGCCGTGCATGAATCTAAAATTTTGCCATTGACCTCTAATTTGATACCAGAGTCAGCTTCCCGAGACTTCTTCAGCATTTCCTATAAAAGAAAAAATTAGGATAAATATAGTTTTGGGATGTTGAAGCATGAAAGCAGTAGAACTATTAAGAATCTACAGTAACCAGTAGCCTATCTATGCATGAGTGAAATTTAATTCTTCTACACCATTGGAAAGTGTCTTAAAAGAAATTTCAAAAATCTAGCCCATGTATTCTTATGAACCTATGACATGTAAAGAACTGTGGATTAATTTCAAGGTTATACAATTATCTACACCCTTACAAAGTTTGATTAATCTATACATCATAGTAAGTTAGATATTATTTTTTAAGTTTCAATTTCTAATATCATTCACCAAACAGGCATTTCATTAATATATAAAATCATGATGATGCAAATGGCTGTAGACATTTCAGGAATTTAAGGGCACAATCAAAATAAGAGCTAACCTCAATTCTAGAAGCAGCTTCATCAATGGCTTTATCCATATCAGCAAGCTCTGCTTCCACCTGATCTCCAAGCATTTCATTATTCTTCATTCCACCAAGATGATTGGCTAATTCAACTGCTTCTGCAACTTGCAGTTTTAAACTTTCAACTTCCTTCTCAACAGGAGTAGTATCAATAATTTTCCCTACTTCAGAGCCTGCACATCCTACTTTAAGAGCACCTAAGAGTGAAAGGCAGTTATCTGCAGCTTTCTTACATGCCCCTGCCACACCTGTGTAACAAGCAAAAGAAGGCTATGAAGTAAAGAGAATAAAAATAGATTATATATAAAGTTATAAATATATAAAGTTGAATGATTAATTAAAAAATCAAAAATCTTGTAAGTTTTTGAGTATCTGAAAAATCACAAAAGTTATAACCATAATCATAATAACAGTAACTTCAAAATACTTTATACTCACGTTCTCCTTGTTCAATATCAGGTGAAGAATGAGATGTTGCTTGACCTCTAACAATGAAATCAGCCATTAGATTTGATAAACGGGTAACACATCTAGCTAATTCTCTTGATGACTCACAGGGAGCAGATGTCTTGTCTTTATAACAAGCATTGAATGAGTCTTTAGTACAATCAAGGGACTGTATAACAGGATTGGCAAGAAGCCCAAAATAATCTGTAATGAATAATCATAGACAATAAATTGCAGATGAAAGGGTAATACTTTTTATTTTCCAGACATAGAACATGCATTTTCAAAATTAAATACTAACCAGATGAACATGTTACTGCAGAAAAAGCAGGATCATCCATTTCATGTAAAGCTCTATTAAGTGTGGCTTCAGCCTCTAAAATGCAAGCCTCTGAAAAATAAAATATTTCATTAAAAAGAGTACATTAATACAATACAATAAATACAATATTGATCAGGAGAAGATATTAAAAAACAACAAGGAAAGATTTCATGATAAATCTGATGAATGAAGGTATCTCAGGTTTCTTTCCGAGGTTACTTCTACGATATAGGTCAATGTTTCAGAGCCTTAGAGATGACAAAACCCAATTTCTTTCATCATTAAAAACATTTCTTGAAAAACTTTTTATTTTTAAAAATAATTTTTTTAAATTCTCTACCAGAAAAATGAAAGTCCAATACATATTATTAGTTAAATAACATATTTTTAAAGATAAAAAGTAGGAAATTTGGTAATTATTTTTGGAAAAATAAATAAAACTCTATAATATACAAACAGAGAGAAAAAAGTTATCTCACTAGAGACATACATAAACAAACATATATGTAAGAAAAAACAATTTATAATCGAAAGCTTAATACATAAGCAGAAAATAATGATAGTTTATTGAAATTTATTGCTATTGGCACATCTTGCATATAGTTCTTGTTGCATTATACTGTTCGTGCTCTTGAGATTTGAGATGAAGGAATATAATTGTTACAATGAACCAGGCAGTTATTGGAACCAGGTTTATTTGAAAATACTTAAATATAATTAAAAAATAATTCTGTTTCAACAATTAGTACAAAGGAAAATGAAACTGCAATACAAACTTAAAATACAATGATGCTTAAAATTTTTAAATAAAAAAAATTGATCATATAACCTGAGGTAAATAACAAAGAGATAAAACATAATACGAAGAGTCACATAACTTTTATTTACATACATAGCTTTTTAAATAAGAGTTATTTCAGCAATGGCTTATGGCACTTTAAGGGTTAATATACTGGTTCACATTTAGATACTAGAGTAAAATCATAGTAGATGAATACCTAATAACTGACGAAGTTGTGATGCAATCTCTTTTTCTAACAGTTCTTTTGTCTGCTGAAGTTCTTTCTGCTCTTCCTCTAATCTGACATCCAATGCTTCTTTTTGAGCAAGAAGATCAATCAATTCACCTTCAAGATTAGCTTTCTCTCCAATAACCCACTCTAATTTATTTGAAACAACCTGCAGTACAGAGAATAAAGAAAAAAAGAGAATATTTTACCAAAGATTTTGCAATAAATCACTTTTTAACCTTTTATTTTAGAAATGATGAGAATTGGTACCTCCATGGAGATACAAGAATTTTCATTACCAATACTAAAAATAATATCTACATTTCTAAACATGAGAATTTATAATAAACTAGTTCTATATTTTTTACAATATTCCCCACCGCATAAGTTTAATTCTCTTATTTATATGCTATGAGACCATCAGTATCTTCTGGTGCAGCTTTGTGAAGGGAATCAATAAGATAGAGAAATGAAAAAATGTTTCCCTTCAATGTGTGTATTTTATTTAAAAAATCTAATTTCCTGAAAGAAGGGAGCTTAAAGATGATGCAAGTTTTGTATACCTAGGTAGCAATTAGAAGTGCTCAAGAGGTAAATGAAAAGTTAATGTGAATCTAATATGGAAGATAGAGGGACAACATTTAGAATTATAGAAATTCTTTCTACATGAATTAATGTAAAACAAAAATTTCCCACAATTCTTCCTATTACATTAGCAATCAATGATATTCACTCCTGTATTATATAAAGTTTTAGACATAACAAGCTACCCGAATAAAAGGATAAAAATTAAGAGTGATAACCATACCTCTTTTTCTCTTTCTGCAGCTTCTTTTGCAGCCAATACATCTTTAACTGCTTCTTCTGCTTTGCAAGCAGATTTCTGAAGTGTCTCTTCAATATTAACCTTATCACTTTCAATTTCTCTGAGTTTGGTATCAGCAGCTATCCTTAGCCTTTCTGCTTCTTCATATGAAGATTTTGCAACATTAAGTTGCTTTTCTACATCAGCTTTCTGAAATTTTAATTAAATCATTCAAAATAAGATTTTTCCTGACTACAAATGTTTATTAGAAAAATATGATAATGTCAGTAAGAATTTATAATCAATATTGTTAATTTTGCATATTCATTTGAGGTTGTTTTTCTAGCTTTTCCATTAGGAATTCCTTTCGTACAATTTGCTCATTAAGCATTATAGAGACTTTATTAAATATAGAGACTAATGATATGACTTAGGGACACTGAAGATAAACATTGCTATTATAAAAAAAATCTACTTCAGAACTTACTTGACGCAGGAGCTGAATATGCTCCTCCCTGAGTTTGGAATATACATCCTTCAACTTTTGAAATTTTTCCTCCAACCCCTTTGCTTTCTCTGTAAGAATGATAAAATATTTTAAATTATGTCAAAATCTGACACCGAGAAAGTTTTAGATCAGTGTCTAGTATTGGATAAATCAAAGTTTTAAGTATAAAATGGCATACGGTTTTCAGTAATTAGAAAATTTCTCAATATATACCCTACATATTATTTATTTCTTTGACACAAACCACACAAACATCCACTTTCTGGACAGTTACAGTGTGATGCTTACTTTAACAATGGATGAAAACAAATACCCAGCTGGAATTTGACCCTGGGAACCTAGGCATTAGAACTTTAACATGCTAATGACTACCACCGAGGCCAGCAAATTACCCAAAAATTAAATGTCTAAGTCTATATTATGCACATTAATTTAAGTTCCACAAATTGTTCCAATCACCATAATTATTCAGAATATTAACTGCTTAAACATCAAAAATTACTTTCAATTCTAGTATAGTGTACTCAAGCTGAACACTACAGACTGAAATCTATGCTAAAATTCAAAGAAATATCACATTACACAAGATAAGCAAGTATTCAATTATTAATGTACAAGTTAAAGCCACTGACACAATCTGACACTATACATGAGAAGCTTCAGGCAATCTCTGCCTCCTTGCACATTTGGTATAATTGCCATACTGCATACAGCCTGTCAAGAGGGGGACCTGGGTTTGAGTCCCAATCATGCCTTTATTTTTATCTCCTGTGAAACAGGAGTCCCTGCCTTCAATAGGTAAATGTAAGGGATAAAAAATTTAGAACAAAGTGTAAAAACTTACTTTCAGTCTCATGAAATTTTTCAACTGCCTCTGTTTGAAGAAGCAGATCCTCCTTTACTTGCTTTTCTTGAAGAAGTTCATTGTCCTAAAAAATAAAAGAAGAATGAAATAATTTCTTTTCTTTTTATGATAAGTGAATTATATGCATACAGTACAATGATCTCATTTCATGCTTTTCAAATGATTTTTAGGTCAAAGCCACAATCAATACTCGTTAAAGAGTGTAGGGGGTTAAATTCATAAAACACCTAACAAGAAATGAAAGAAACTAATCTTTATAAGATAAAATCCAAGTATAACATGGATGGTTTTAAATAAACAATACTAAGGAGGAATTACTTATGTAAAAATTCTTTGGCAATAAGCTGAAGTGATTTTTAAAAATAATTCTGCTTACCTTGGCTGAAAGATTATCTTCTAGTTGCATGATTATTCTTCTTAGTTCTTCCACTTTCCTTTTATGCTCTGCAACTATCCTTTGAATTTCAGCTCTCAACCTTGCATTTTCCGCCTGAAGTTGTTCAATGAGGCTGTCCCTGTTTTAGAAAATTTAATAGTATTTATAGAAAAAATAATAGCACTGAAACCACCTAACTTCCTACTTACTGACATTGGATATTCAGAAGAGATACGAATCAAGCAAATAATTTCATATCAAGTAAACTGATACTATCTACTCTGAAAATACAAATTAAGTTAAAATGAAAAAATAACCAACAAATATTTATAATGAAACAAAAATAAATTCAGCTAAGGTATAATCTGAAAATAATCCAATTAGTTCTACTTACTGAGTTCACAAAATGCTAAAGTTCAATTTAAAAATTTCAAAAATAAATATGTCTCTTACCTCTCAGCAATGATATCTGGAGATATGGATCCATTTCTTGCTCCACCTAGGTCAACAAGATCTCCAGTCGTTGAACTAGAATCTGACGTTGCATCCAAATTAACAAGAGCTTCAGCTCCACCACCACTATCCATTTCTGATGTTTGAGGCAAATCAGGAGGCTGTGGTGGTAGAACTACAACAGGAGTGACATAGCTGCGTAGATCTGATTGAATCAAGAAATTAGGAGGAGACTGAAAAGACAAAATAAAATTGTAAATAAAAAATATGTTAGTATAGTAATTATGAATATATAAAGTGTATTCAGATTAATAACTGTTAGATAGAAAATGATTTACAAAAGGTCTTATCTTCCTTATCAAATTCTATAATCCCCAATACGGTTTGACAATTGAGTTTGAAGCCTGAATCATATAGTTTTCTGATAAATTTTTTACTAAAATTATTACTAAGGCAATCTTAGAGTTCTTTCCATTGAAAATTATTTCTTCAGATTAAGGACAAATTTTGTACTGATTTATGTTATGTTATCCTCAGTAAATTTTCTTTACAGCAAAGTAATAAAATTTTATGATGAAAAGTTTCATAATTCTTACCTCAGGAAGAAGTGGGATATGGATAAGATTTTTAAAATATTGCAATGCACTGGCACTTAAGTAAAATTGTCTTAGATCACGGAACTGTTTTAAGAATCTCTCCCTGTGCCCAATAAGAGTATCAGGTGGAAGACCTAAAATATAGAATGTTGCATTGAAAAGGTACTCAGGAAAAATTGACAAGAATTAAGGAATACATTCTAATGAAAAATATTCACAAAGATTAAAAAATAAATAAAAAGCAGTTTTAATTTTGGATAGAGAGCAAAGATTGAAGATACATTAATTAAACATGATTGATTCAAACACATTGAATCATATTAGACTACTCACTTGCATGAAGTTTAAATAATATTTTGACACAATAGTCATAAAGTTGGGAGGAATCTTGGATGCAAGGAACAAGAGGGGCTAATCTACACTGTCCTGAGCTGGTCATTGAATTTGACCGAGACCTATCCAAGGATCCGAAAACTGAAATGGAAGAGAATACAATTCATTTTGCTTACTGTATGTGAAATGTATAAGTTATTACTTAAAATTGACAATTTATGAAACTTACTTGCATCTTGCAATGCTAATAACTCATCCATATAATCAAACATTTCAACAGACATTTGGAAGCTGAAAGGTAATGCAACATAATTAAATTAAAATTTTACTTTTTGAAGTAATAACTGTGATTAGAAGAATATACAGGATAATAGCAGCATTTAGAAATAAAATTTCCATTAAAATACAAAGCAAAATGCTATTGCATCAATTAGGTGTACTGAATGGAAAATATTAGTATTTCAATTGACTGAATGAGAATAATAATAACACATAGAAGAAAAACTCCAAAATATTTAACTAGTAAGAATTTTGTAAAAAATCTTTAATAATAAGTGAATTGATGTAAGCAAATATATAGCCAATTAGAATGGAAGTTCTCTTATATGAGTGAATATTAAGGATTAGATAAAAGTCTCCATTTTTACTTTCAAACCAGGAATGTGTTAAAATACTTGATAATTAAAAGTAAACTAACTAATTGTTAATGTCATTCTCTCCTATACTCTCTAATTCTTCCTTTGTGACTTGGAGATTTCCGGGAAATCTAGGATTTTTCATGTGAAATTCCAACTTCACAATAAGTAATCGACAATAATGATGAATGAGTTTCCCATATCCTTCTTTCAAGTGTCCCTAGATGATAAATAAAATGCATTAGGTTTTATAGCATCTTATAACAATTATAGACACAAATTTTCTGAAAATTTATATAATCAAACAATTATCCATCACTCTAAAAAATATTACTTCTATAACAGTTTTTCAGTATTAAGCAATATACTTACTTGTTTTTCAATGACTATCAGAGAAATTTAAATTTGAACATTGAAAAAAAAAATGATATCAAACTGCAAGTAAAAACATATTAAGATTTCTATCACCATTAAATCATTACTAATGAATTATTCAAATAATTTATGATAACATTTTTGGCGTATATTCATTTAAATATTTTAAATAAATCAATTTTACTTAAATAACATCCAAAAGAAGAACTCACCCAAAGCTTTCCAATGTCACTGATTTTTCTTTTATATCTCTGTGAATTAGGTATAACTTGAGGATGGCCTTCCCGCAAAACCTTATGCAATACATGACAGAATTTCCAAGCAATGATTCTGTTATCTTCAAGAGGCAGTCTCATAACACATGACCAAAATGTAGAGGCACCCTTTTCTTGAAATGTGCCAATTATGGCACCTGATTACAATATATTGAGGAAATACACCACAGCATCAAATAAAATGAATTGATATAATCTACTCCCTACACTTTTTCTTGACAATAAGCATTGTTTATCTAAAGGTCTTGCATCATAAATCAATTCAAAATTCCAATACAGACTAAACTCTATGGAAAGGATACTTCTTACATGTTTCTCCTTCACAGGATTCTCTATTTGGTTGATCGCCTTACTGATGCTTGTTCCCTGCAAATAAAGAATAAAATTAAGCGATGAATGATTGGCAATTAAAGGTTAGAAGTAATGAAGGAAATAATTCAAATAATCATCACCAAGAGTAAAATAATTCCTTAAAATTGAAATTTAATTATCCTTATCCTTCTAACAAATATGATTGGAAACAATATAAATCAGTTAATTAAAGTAGTCACCAACATGTTGACTGAATATTTCTTATTTCATCTTATCATTAAACATTTCCCTAGAGATTTTTAGTGCAGTTATTAATCTTATAAAAAAATAATACTACAACATAAATATTGGAACATTGAGTAAAAAATTTCAAAAGAAAACTTACTGGAGTACAAAAACATTGATAAAGTATAACAAACATAAATTAGAAGTATAGTCGTCTACATCTACATAAATACCCTTCGTAGTTTTAGGGGTTGTAAGTAGGACTGAAGGATTTTAAAAATTTCTCATGCTCTCTGCTAAACCCCATGTAAATTATAAAAAGAGAAGATTTGATTTACTGAAAAGCAGCAGTATCAGTTGGAGGAAACCTGATGAAGGGAATGAAAAAAATATCCCACTCTTTCCGTATGCCTACTCTCACCCAACTTCATCCTTCCAAAGCAACATTCCTACAAACAACGCCCTCCTTAGGATTCCCATCTCTTCGGCTCTACAGTTGTCAAAAACAACTCAGATTTCAACAGTCCACAAAGCCCTTCATCTCTCTTTCATCACACAATGTCAACCGAAGAGTGCATTCCCATAGATCTCAATTACTCTAAATAATGCATCCTTACCTGAGAAATTAACGCTTATTTTTCGGATCATTTAAAGATGTATTGCAGCGATCAAAATTAAGAGCACTAATTTTGACGGCTGTATTTTTATTAAAATACTATTTAAAGAAGCTACATTCATTATCCACGTATTAAAATAGCAAGGGTACTGAGAGATACAGATTTTCGGGAGCGTAGATACAAGAAATGTTCAGCAGCTATTACTTGAATGCGTTACACAACCTTAAGACCGATTACTAATAAGTCTCGTAGGATGCAAAGAACCTAATATGGTCCAACTTCCGTTGACACTTCGAAAATTCGCCAAGCGGAAGAATTTTCATTTTCAAAGGGTGAGCTATCAGAGGGAATGGAAGACACGCCGAAACTTGCCGAACAACTCTCACTGGCGACGCACGAAGATCTTGGAAACTCCGGAATTCCTAGCGAATCACGAATTCCGTGGGCAAATGATTATCCGTTCTACGAGTGAATCTCTCTCGCACAACAGAAAACAATGCGGATAGTAAATATCTACAATCAACTCTTACATCTCTCACAATTTAATCGTCATTAATGTACTTACATTTTCAAGGTGATACGGGACACTAAACTATGCATTAAAGAGCAATCTTGAATTTTAGGTTACGTACTTAATATATCACTTAAACAAACCATTTCTATAATTTCAAATGGAAAATCAAGTTGAACCTCTCCTTTTTGCGAAAGTAAAATTACGAATAAAGATGTTTTAATTACATTCAAATCAAAATAATAATCAATATAGTAACCTTTGTCCAATTTCCGGAAAAAAGTGATACACTTTCGATATAGAAATACCGGCTAACTTTTGGAAAATCAACTTAAAGGTTGAGCAGCTAGTGTAGCAATAAAGCAGTTAATTCATAAAAGCACGTTTCGGAATTATAACTACTGCCTTAGTTTTTGAACTTTAAGTCTAGTCAATTGAACGATTCAACATGAAAAATCGAACTTTCCGAATTATTATTACCATGGAGAATTATATAACGGGGCAATAGAAAAACAAACTATATTACTCAAACGCAGTACTTAAGTTCGCAGCATCCATTCATGGGCCAGACAATTCCCAAGGGGCTCGCGTAGGATGAGAGGATGGTAACAGGAAAAGCATGGTGTGCTACACTCGAATCCCAAAAATTAGACAAACGAGACTCATTAGAAAACATCCAATCGATTTCGAGGAATATTTCACCGGACTGCATTTTTATTTTACCGTCTTCTTTAGCGATGATTACGCGACAAGATTCAGATTTTGACCTTAAGAAATATGATTAATTGGTAACTATGGACAATTTAAGGAAAAGGTGGCTTGGATTTTCATATGCTGAAGCATATTATCTTATCGCTAAAGGGATTACTCGCAATTTGAATGCTAAAAAAGAACACGTTTTCAGATTATGCCTTCCGATAAAGAGATATTTGTGGTTCGATGTGATCGCGTCGGGACACGATTCTTCCGTTTATGCAGGGAAAGAGATCGTTGGAAGTCGTGCACCGATTGAGACCAAGGACGTCATTCGGAGGTGTGATGTGAGAGGTTTCGTCAAACTAGAAGAGGATTAATGGAATATGCGTCAATTAATGTGAGCAATAAACTTGAACTTAAAAGGGGACATGTGAACAATACTCTAACAATCTGAGATAACCTAACCATGAAAGATCCGACCAATAGCAATATACATTTAATATGCTCATGCGTCGCTTTGGGCAAAGAATAAGCAAAATTCGTTCCGATCATTGATTTTAAATAAAAAAGACAATTAAGGCATAATATTATTTCAAAATACTTCTCAATTTATTTTAAAAATAGTATTTAATGGCAGTTTTAGTTTATGATCAAGACGGATGGGGAATGATTCGGGGAAACGGACAATGAAAAATCCCAATCAAGTAATGCAAAAACAAAGGCAAAAATTAACATATATTAAATGAGGATATTCAACCCAATCTATGTATATCTCTAATTTTTCTGCATTTCGTTGCTTTCTCTCATATTTTAGTTTTACAAGCAAAATAAGACTCATAGTAAAAGAGATCAGATTATTTTCTCGTTCTTGCCAACCAAGAGTTCACTCGTTACGGTACACGTAGTTATATGCTAATGATTTCTTAAAGGAAATAACGGTTATGGAATATATGCTCTGCATATGAACTGAGCAGCCTAAATGAGATTTTAAGAGCACATTCGAAAGTTGAAATCGCAATTTTGAGGGATGGAATGACAATTAAAACAAATTTATACTTCCGATTACTTCTTCATTTCAATCCGCTTTTCATGCACAGCTTTTTCTGCGATTCTTGGTGGACAACTTCTCAATCTTCAGCAATAATGCCCAATCCGCTACATTCAATGAAAACGAATTTCCAAAATAAAGGATAGTTTTCTTTCTCATCGAGACGGAATCCACGAATGAACTTACAGCAGGATTTTTGTTTGAAAACTAGAGAGAAAGCTATTTCGGATGGAAGATAAGGTGTTTAATCACGAAAACAAGTCACGGCTATAGGTTTCTCGATCGGGAACCATTAAACGGATCAGGAAAACGCAGCGGGAGACGAGCATAATCGAGAAGTTTATAATGCGGGCTAAGGTATCGAAACATAGAGATGCATAAGAATGGGATTAGGGCGAACATTGTATGGAACGATCAATTTGCATAAAGTAGACAACGTACTTATAAGCAAGTGGTAAAATATGGAATAATCTGATCATACTGTTAAATGATAAGGCTTAAACAGGATGAAAACACTTTATTCGCATTCAATATGCAGAAATACTATAAGAAGAGCTCTAAACATTGATTTGTATGATTACCGCTTCAGTTACAATAACTTTGGATTTTGTTTCCAAGACAGCTGAAAGGATAGACCGAAAGTGCCTTAGAAATAACTATAGCCATGCTAGTCCATTTCAAGCGCATAAAACCTAACACCGTTTGCGTGAATCGAAGAATAGTATGATTGAAAGAACCTCTCTCATACGACTTATGAAAGCAGAATTTTCATATTCCGCAATATATATACACTAAAAGAGAGAAAATGTTGATGTGCATAACAACAGAGAATTAAAGGATACACGGGGAAGAATCTTATCCCGTGAGTCTCGCATCGTACAGCCGCCAAAAAGATTTACTGGAAGAGTTCGATGCAATGGCATGTGAAAGAAGCGAGGAATAACTCACTGCACTGTAAATAATAAAGCAAACAAACTACACCAAAGAGAACGTGAGAACGAAGTAGAGGAGTGAGGGGGCTGGCGCCATCTTTCTTTTGCCCTTCTTCCGGTCGTAAAGATGGGAGAAGAGAGATTGAGCGATCGAGCAAAAAATCAGAATATACATCATCACAAGTTGATTACTTTGTCCTCAGGAATAGACAATAAATATTCAGGAATAAACAATTACCGAAATGTAGGTGACAGATTTCAAAAAACATGATTCAGATGTGAATTTCACTCACATGATGTACTTATACGTTCTTCATTCTTTGGTAACTGAAGGCATTTCAGTCTAATTCACTGCAATTGGAGTCTACTATACCCGAGCACGCGTGAGAACGAGAAAATTATGACTAATAAACACGAAATATTTATAATCTTATAACTTACATCAGTTTTTAAAATAAAATTGGTAAAAGTTAATTGTACGATAAGTAATCTCACGCCGTTATCGGCGATACGTTTCCGTGTGTAGACCGAATTATCTGTTACTTCCATTTATGTAAGAGAATACCAATGGCTGTAAGCAACATCGGAATATAGATTTAACCTCCTAGTTAAGTTAATAAGTTTGCTTTTATAAGCTGATCACAGCTGAAAGAAAACGCGTAGTATGTGGAAAATAAATTTTTACCCAAGAATATCAGTGATGCAAATGATATTCCAAGGTTCTATTTGCATTTTCAATGCAACATATGAGAGTATTTTATGAGAAAATTTTTAACATAAAAGTCACTACTAGGACTTAATTTTTGAAATCGTTAAAATTTCACCTTCATATTCCAGGAAAACACGAAATCTTTTCGAATGGAAGTTATTTCTGGTAATGGCACGAAATCTACGGAGCATCCGTTGGTGGAGGAGAAGCAGGAATAGAGCTGATTATGAAACGGTCAATTCATCTCACCAAAGCTGGGATATTCCTCGAGAATGTCTATAAGGCCGGAAGGAGGACATAAACATTTACAAAGGGAAGCAGTTCCCATTCATCTCACGTGCCATCGTTCGGAACAAATTCTATCGCTTGAAACTCCTTTGAGAGAAAACGAAAATATTTCAAAGATTTTGGGTAGAAATTCAAAACAAATGCATTTCAATTGCAATCTTCACGGAACGCAAACGTAAACTATTATGTAGAATAATATATAATGATAGAAACCAAAATACGGTCCTTAAGCATTTCATTCAGAGTCATAATAAAACTGCTAACTGAATTTTATACTAAAACGTTAGTAAGGTTAATTTTAAAGCATTCTCTAGTTATTCTATGCCAATTTTCCAAACCACTCTAAACGCACTTTTAATCATGATATTCATATCTCTTCATGGCAATTGGAAAAAATGGGCGAATAAAGAGTTCGGGGATAGATTCATAAAATCGTGTTAAAAATTTCAATATTTTGTTAAAACCAGAAAAATTGATATGGGAACGAAAAGGGACACATTATATAAGCATAAATGATTCCAAAGAACTTAAGAAACAGCGATTACTTTGGGCAACTAACAGAGGATTTTTAATTAAAATTATGAGTGGACTTATTTCATAGAAAATAGGAGAATACTATAGGAAGACTTTTAATTTGGTAGGACTTGGAAAGATAGCTCTGTCTAATATCTGTAAATGCTAATGAGGAGGATAGAAATAGAAGATAATAGTTCCGGAAGCATAACATATTATGAAGGTTATACGAGCATTGAATGAAGGTCACTGTTGATGATTTATTTCTAAATGCTACTGTGATTACACTACGATAACCATTGATTTGACTCTATTTCAGCGAAACAAATACTAACGCTTGTAATTCAAATATGTTTAATTTACAGCGAGTGATTTCCCAAAAGGGAATGACGTTCTTCAATTCTAAATGTATGATAAGAATAAATGCAACACCTTCAAACTCATTTCGTTACAAATTAAAACCAGGATTAGATCGAATTAATAAATAATGTTAAAAAACTGCATCATATAAAGCTAATATATTATATAAGACATTAACTTATTTCTAAAAATACCTCATATAAAATTGGATGAACGTAGATAAATTCTCAAAGGCTCACCGATACCTGTACTTTTAAGATGACGAAGAAACTTATTACGGCCAATCAGATCAGTGATAGTGATTCAGCAGATAAATGAATAATGATGAGGATATAGGAGAGTACGGCTGTCCTACCGACCCTCGATCATATACATTTACAGGTTCCAGTATTCCATGACGTAAGAAAAGCACGCAATCCGATAAAAGGTCAACATTTCCACAAGACATTGAAGTAGGTGGACAGCCCACATGTCGGTCAAGGGTAACGATCAAACGAGAGGGGAATTGATGATTCCTCGATAGACGCCGTATCAGACGGTCGATTACACTCTCTGCTACGAGTTACAACTACGTAAAAGTAGTTCACCAATCGAAGGAGATTATTAATTATTCTATGCATCCAGAAAAAATAAAGATAAATGACATCTGCCGATTCAGCTATGGCATAGTTCTTGAGTATAACTTCACCAAGATAATTTAAAATATAAATGATATACAATGAGAAATTTGAACTTTAATTAAATTTTTATTTATTTTATTCATGTATTAAATTAAATCGCTATCATGCCTAAATATATACCTACCTAAATATATATATATATATATATATATATATATATATATATATATATAAGGCGTTTATATGTATATATATATATATATATATATATATACATATAAGGCGTTTATATGTATATCTTGGTAAAGATAATTAAAGAGAGTGTGCCTAGTAAGAACGTTAAGTGATACTGTGAATAATAATTTTATTCCAATGCGACAATTGTTCTTCACCGATGATACCTTAAAGGTTTTAAAATTTCATATAAAAAGTCGAGTAAAAATAATAGACATACTAAGATAAATGGGATAAGGGAAGGATCGTTAAAATCCAAATCATTTCACATATTTGATGAGCAATCGTGCATCCTATGATTTGTTAATCTCATTCATAGGAATGACAGAAATGGTTATATTGCTATGGACCCAGTCTATCAAATTCACTCCATAAGGAAGGAGATTGGTATGTTATATAGCTATATTAAAATTAAATACAACGAAAACTGTTTTTATTTATCCTGAAATAAGTTTTGAAACATCGTTTCAAAACACTATCACGCATCTTCGAGACGAGCTCTTGGAGAGCCATTACATTACAATTCCGGATCACGAAGTTCCATGCGTCCTAAGGCTAAAGGACGGTGAAAGGATTTTGGGCAAAAAACCTTCCCAGCGGCGACTGATTCCCCAATCTTTTGAGCATAGAAGTGGGAAAAAATAGTTGACACCGCTAAGACAGGCGAATAAGGGTGTTTGCTGTGCAGATGAGAAGATAAAAGGAAAGCACTCCCATCAAAAGAAGAGGTGCAAAAGTTTCTATGGATACGAGAGTAAATCTTGGGGCAACATCCGGAGCGAAGAAGCGCCAAGGGGCGCGGTGTCACTTGAAAGACTATGGCGAGAGGATATCCGGGTGAACGGTGCAGACGCAAATTATCGGTCATCTCAAGAAAAGAGGAAAGGCGATGTTAAAGGGGTAAGTTTAAGCGAAATGAGATTTATTACCACATTTGAGTTGTGTTCTTCAGCAAAGGACGATGGAAGCGACGGTGAAGGTGAGAAGAAAGCGAGCGAAAAGCGTGAAGTTTCAGATCTTCCCGATTTCATCCTTGAAACACACGGAGCATGAAAAGCGCTTTTAAGAAAATAGAAACAAACGGAGAAAATATTTAACTATGGGGAATCGATTTCTAGAACTAAAGGAAGTAAAAGTTATGTTTAATTCTCAATAACTTTAATATTTATTCTTCATATGAGTTGTCTTATAATCTTACAGTATGATAATGACGGAGAAAAACATATTTTCTCAGATTAACCCTCTAAAAGAACCCTACAAAAGAAATCTTGTTTTTGATTTTCGTACAGAGAAAAACGAAATGAAATGATAATAATTTTTATCACAAACAGGTGTGTTCACCCAATTATAAGTATTACAATTTAAAATACCGATGATGAATATGTTATTGAATGTTTAGGGTAAATGAAATATATCTTATAATATTTCATAGAGAAGCAAATAATGTAGATTTTTTATATTTATTTTTTTTATAATACTGTGGTTATTTAAACTGCACACTTATCGTAGGATTTGAGATAAATATATTGCATTGATTAAAAATTTCGTAATTTATTACATTATTAAGGACAGTGAGAAATTTACTCCTTTTTGGGATAATGCCACAATGATTATCTACGTATCGTATTTGAGTCCCATACAACGTCTATATACATACCTTCCGATTGCACCAAATCTTTTTAATAGCAAGAAGTATACGGATTGAGGCTTAAGTTTAATAATAATCACGGAAAAATGTATACATGATTATTCAAGGGATGCTATTTGGGAGTGTTTTCGGTAATTCAAATTCGAAAAATGAAAGGAAAATTTAATAAATCCGCTATGTGTACCGTGGGAGAGTACCACCAAATTAGACCTATGAGCAAGATATAAGTAGCAAGAAGACTTTGACAATCAACTATCACTTTAAAAAATATTCAGAAATTAGTGAAAATAAAGAATCCAAATGGAATGTTTTCATTGTGAGCGACCGGAAGCATATAAAAAGATGTCAAAATGAATGGAGATAGGCGTAAAATAGGGATGAATAAGGGATAGGGATGAAAGTGTCTAAAAGTAAATCACCCGAGACTATTTTAAGAGCAGACCGAGAGGTCCTAAAAGTTTTTGTGAGGTTGGAAATGAAAACTTGAAGAGAAATCAATTAATCACATGAGAATGATCCTTCTTATAGACCCATCGCTACTCAGATCAAATGAACATTGACTTTGCGGATATACTACGCAGGTTGAGGATGAATAATTTCAGACTCTCAAATTTCAAACAATCAACAGACGGTGAAGTTTATTTATCAAGAGAAGGGATGTTTTTAAAATGCACTTTGAATGAAAAACCGATTAAAATCCTCAAAGCTAAATGATCGACCCCTCAGGGCCCGTGAAAGAGGGAAAGACGAATGAGATGGCACGTGTGCGGCGGTCGACCCCCAATGAGGATATCCTATGACGAGAAGCTCAATTAAGGCCCTTACGCTCACCAGCACGCGGGCCTCTGAAAATCACGCAGGACGACGCAGACATAGGCCTCTTGACCCGACAGCGATTGTGTCCATGGAAAAGAAGGCAGATAAGCTGCCTGATAGCCCAAATAGATATAAGGAGGCGGAAGGAGATGAGGACAATGGTGAAGTATTTGGAGAGAGCTCCCGGACAAAGACGAACATGAAAGAAACGTGACACATCCACATCATAACGATCTAGTTTAGCTTTTATAATAAGCATGATACGATGAAATCACATATATATACAATTGATTCAAATTTAAATAAAAATTAATGATTTCCTCAATTTAAATGATAATGACACGGAATTCTGGTGAAATTTAATTTAATTAATTAGACTGTTAACATACTAGATTGAATTAAAATTAAATTAATAATTTGACTGCGTAAGTTAATGAGAAAATTTAAGGCATAGCAGTGGTTAAAAAGATAAACTTTGTTTGTTTTAGGAAGTATTAAAAAGGGATTCATGATGTAATCAACCCGTAAAATCAAGAGTGTTATTGAAGCGATAAGTTACTCTGCTTTTTATAGCTTCATGCACAATGTCAAGTTTAATCTGAGATCACGGAAAGGGCTGACTGCTAGATAATATAAAGTAAGAGTAATTTAAAACCCAGAAGAGGAATTTATCATTCTCAGAACCTTTTCGCCATGTAACGTGAGTGGAGAGAAGCGAGTCTTTAGCCTTTTAACATAATTTCCTTTCAATGATTACGTGTAATGATTAAGGATATCTTTATGTAAGTTCAATGACCGACATTTGCATGAGAGTAAAGAGAAATGAACGATAGCGTTCATATGTTGGAGCTTCATCACTGTTTATTCCGGAAAGAGCAAGATGAATAGACAGTCTTTTGTTTGGAAATGGATGCTCGAGAAAGTATGTGGAATAGCTGTGTGCATACGATGTGAGGGCCCGGAGAACACCCCCAGTGACTAAGCAGGAAATCCCAACAACAGGAAGCCGCCGTTTCCTCCATCATCGATGTTCCAGAGGAATAAAAAGGGCAAGTGTAGGTCCCTAACCAAATAAGTTAAGGGAATAATTTTTAATCTTTTGTCCCTCGAAGATGCTGGTATAATATTTTATTAAATTAACTACATTTGGAACTGGAACGAAACTCAAAAATTAAATTGGTAAAATACATCCGAATATATCGCTTACATAAACGATTTATGTCGACGAGGCACGAATGTTGAGCTCAACAAATTCTGCTGTTTCACGTTCTATCCACTGGTCAGTTCCCACCTTAAAGACGCAACTCGATATTTCACAGCCATTCGTTTCGCAAGACACCGAACAATAGATGGACATGGGAGAATTGTCACCGCCTTGGATAATTCCGTAGTAAGCGAAAAAATCACGTATCGTAAGAATATGCGCAAGCACGACCGTAACAAAGAGCGAGTCCTTCGAAAGCTCTTAGACGGACACTCGGAGGAGGTCAATGTTTGAGGGAGAGCAGAACAGATGCGGGAATAACGCACTAGTACGGGAAATTCATTTAAAGTGCAAGCTAAAGCTGAACACCCAAAGCATATTTTATGCGAGTGAGCATAATGAATGTGAATAGAGAGCATTTTCTTAAAAACGACTTTTGCTCATTCTACTTTAAAGCATTCACATAGATCATATTCCGAAAAACGTACTGCAATTCAAACCTTTAAAACATATCTCAAAATTAAATTTTGACTTTCATTATTTTAACTATTAGGAATAATTTTTGAAAATGGATGACTTGAATTTACGAAATCTCATACCTTATGCTGCATAGAACACTATAACTCACTAAGGCATTGCTGGAATTGAAAACTGTTAAGAATGAAAATATGATCTAAGATTGTTGGTCGTAAATATTTACTCGGTACGAGAAGCATTACGCATATTTTCTACTAATTTAACATACTTCTGGTATATGTTGATGGACATAAAATTAATATGTAACTGAAAATTCTGATTAAAAGAAATCGAGGAGAAAATTCCATTTCGAAGCGTTTAGTTTGGTATATACTCGTATTTAAGCGGTATAGGTAAATAGGGTTGATAACATTAAGATTATTATAAATTATTTCAATGAACTCACTCCTCACACTTTTTCATTACATGTTTTATTTCATCATTATTTTATTAAATATATAATGAAATAATAATCATATCGAAGAGACAGATATCTCAGAAGTTAGCGATGGACGAAAAAGTAAAGAAAAGCCTGATCACATATCAACTCACAGAACAGACATTACGTAAATTTTGTCACAGAACTAAATCCTCAGCGTAAAAGATCATATAGCGACGAAGAAAGTAAACTTACGATATAGAGTTCAATCTTTAGGAAAAATGAACGAATTTAGTATAAAAGTATTTGTCTTCCAAACTCCTGGTATCTATCATTACGGAATTAACAAGAATTAAGTCAAGGTTGTGTTCGCAAGACCAAGTTCGTTTTTTTCACTCTCGATGCACAAGTTACGGTGAGGGCACGCTCACGACCGACGCCATTCAAACCTCGCGTTTCAAGAGGCACGCAAAAGAAAGGAGCAAATCAGATCTTCTTCCCTGCATCCTGAACCTTAGAAAAACCTTTTCAAGAGAAAAAAACTGCAGCATCAAATTGCCTCCTCACCGCTTCCTTAGAGCGTCGAAGCATCACGTTTCGTAGGCAAGGTGTGCACCACAGGAGTGGAGATAATGAGGAAAAAAGACTTTCAGAAGAGGCTCTCAAAGTGCAAGAAATCGACGTGGCGGGACTTTCTCGGGGCGAATTCGAGGAAGGCGAGATTTGGCTTGTTAAGATATGCGAAAACATCCGGGAGAATATGCGAACTCAATTTCCATACCTCCAACTGATACCAAATTACAACAAAGATAAATTGCTACGATTCCATGAATTCATTCGAAGCTGGATATTTAGAAAACTTATAGAAAGAAAATCAATCATATAAATCTATCATCTATGTGACCAAGTGAAGTAAAGATATTTCCCGCTTGAGTACATCGCTTAACTTCTAAAAACATGATAGGGATAGAACACAAGAACCCAGAATCAATTTGCTCTTTCTACTTTGATAGCAAAAACGCAATCATAGATGTGCATGGTCTCCTTTTAATGTGAACAAATTACGGAAATTAAATGTTTAGTGGTCTTTGGAAAATGGATGAGGTTTTTGCCTCGTGGTCAACGAATCAAAGCAGGTTTGTTAAAGCATCAGAGCATGACTGAAGCAAGAGAGAATTAATATTCATTCTTCAATGAAATTAGCTCTGATTTAGAAAATATAACAAATATGTACCATGGAGGTATCCACTCAATTACGAAAGATAGTGCTTCGATGAAAAGATTTCAATATAATCGATACGGAATTAATATTACATTACGGTATCGTATTGAATACCCTAAATTTGGCCATCAATAAAAATTCAAATGAACGAACTTTTACCGATACATATAAAACTTCCATTATTAAAAATCAACCATAATAATAGAAACAACTCATTTTTGATGGTCTATATTTCCAACGAAGAAAACATGACCTCTGGAAGATTGAAGGGCATCTGCGGATAACGAGCAACTGAAAAATACGAGTGACGGAAGAGGTAAGCAAACTTCGCCACAACTGCTACCAAAACAGAAAAAGGGATGAAAAGACACCGTCTGCTCTTCCCTTTAATCCAACTCACGCAGTATTCGCTCCGAAAATTCGAGAGAAAGAAATGGGACTTGTTTCACAAGAGTCTTTCTTGATGAGAACGAAAAATTTTGACGAAGTGCGCCACCGGAAAAAGAGTGAAGAAGGGGAAAGTAGCGAAAGGATACCTCGAAAAGGAGTAAGGATTTAGAGAATTCGAAAATGAGAGAGGGAATCGAGACTTTGCTCACAAGAGAATAAGAGGGAGACGATGCAGAATATTATGAATGTAACGGGACTAGCATCCTTCGGTACTCAATATTTTGGCTGTGAGAACGTACTCATCCAATGGTATGCCTGAAATATTTGTGCAGTTCCTAAATTACGCATTTAAGTTTAAGATTACTCGACAAAACATTATTGTTCTGTCCGTAGATATTTTAGATGATTGGCGCTGAAAAGAAACCTCTCGAATGGATATGACAAAATTTTTCAAGGAATACCGTACATCCGCAACATCCATAGCTCATGATACTCAAGTATAACTTATATCGTAAAATAAAGAAACTAATGTTCTACATTTTTATTCTCGATAGTATATTCTTAGAGTATAATATACTTTTACGAAAATATTGCGACATTTAACCTTGACTGATTGATAAAGTGCAGTTTCGGGAGCATGATTCCATTCCTTTATTACTACATATCTCTTTGGTTTCTATGGGAAGTATCAGTATCCTAAACCTCTACTGATATCATTGTATTGAAACTGAAGAAAGGAGAGAACTTCTCCACAATGAAGTTCATTACGAAAAGCATTTGTCAACTTCGTTTTGGAAGATCATAATCGATTAAGATCATTTCACTCAGGAAGTTAATTTAACAATAGAAATCCGACATAATAAATAATACTGAGATTAAAGATAAACTTTAACGAGTTAAGAAGTTTCGATAGCAGATCGAAACTTGTTAAATTGACTTCGGAAATACATAAATGCAGGAGAAAAATATGTTCATGACATAGGGATCGAACTAGTCACCCGGAAAATTACTGAATAAGGTGTGTACGTCGAACTATTTTCTTTTATTGATGTAACAATTACTCTGAAAGATAGTTGACCGAAGTGCAATATAAAAAAGGATACTACTACACTAAAATAACCTCCGTTTTAAGAGTAATCCGGAACTAGTCTCCTAATTTAAAAAATAATCAATTTAAAATACACTATAAAAGAAAAGTAATTTTTATTTTATTTTCTTGGGCATTCGAAACAACGCTTATTCGCTATTTTTATAAAATTGCTACGCAGATTAGGGCTAAAATAAAGAGGAGAAAAAGCTAGGAGCTGCTAGTGCGAGCCCTATTGATTAACATTGGCATTCTGGCGTGGGTTGGACCGAGGGCAACTGGGGGATGGGATGAAGACCATCGAGGGAGAAATGGCTGCATGCGTGGGCGGGAAAACATTGACGATGGGTCGTGGGTGTTTGTCGTATAATTTCCATAAAAGACTTTCTTCAAAGAAGATGATAAAAGGCTAAAAACAATAGAGCGAATCGGAGAGTAAAGGCTGGAGTAAAGGTGAGGTGGAAATGGCGGAATATCTCCATAAAAGATAATGTCAAGTCCTTTCGAAAGATGTCAAAGTCTCCAGAAATCCCAAAACCATTCCGAGCTAACTCCCCTTGCTCAGAAAGGGTAATAGCTGAGGGCAAAATCGGACGATGGAACGAACCTATTACGACAAACCATTCTATAGATTCTGCACGAATCCTTCCCTTAGAACTATAAACAAAATTTCGCTTTGAATAGATGAATATAGACCTTAATTTAATAGAATGTTTTGATTAAAGATTATGGAAATTATATATAAGAATTACGGAATTAAAGCTATGCAATCAAAAATTCACAGAAAGATTATAACAAGATAAGAAATTCTAGTACTAAGCGAGAATTGTCAATTCAGAAATATATAGAGTTAGTTAACTCAGATATTACTCTATATAAATAATTCATTATCATAACAATAATAAATGATTATAAATTAGAAGAATGTATAGGAATAGTTATGATATGAATGGACAATTTTGAGTAAGAAACTTAAAAGGAGTTGAAGGGATCAATGAAAGGTGGAAAGACATAAAAGGGAAGACTCTCCTTCGGGATGTCGAAGTCGTCATTAACGGCATAAAGTGATATCACGGGAAATGGAGCACCAATTAAAAAAGGGAAAACTGCAGAAATAAAAAGATCGCGTCTCTTTGTGATATCGCGGCAAAAGAAATTATGACCGAGTCTGCGAGCGAAATGAAATGATTGGAGAGGCTGCACTACAAAAGAATATATTTCAGTTCGAAAGCATAAAAGTAGATTAAAGTCGATCCTGTATTAATTAACTCGGCCTACAGTAAAGGTGTAATACACATGTATTTGTGAATGTATGTGCAAAATTCAGTGCCAAAGATAGAATACTCTCGAAAATAGGTTTAAAATTTATAAAAAGGTATGATCCAAAGAAATCTCTTCTTTAAGTAACATTGAAAGAAATAATTACAATTCTATCATTCCATTTTTATTTTATGGATAGGACAAACTTTTCCCTATTTTCCAGAGATGTCCTTAGAATGTTGTAAGTAACTTTCTCTCAAGTAACTTAGAGAAGTCAAAGATAAAGAAATAGAGATTTACAATTGGTTACGTAATTGTATTCAAAATAGGGTTTACAATTTTCTTCTCACTTAAAAATATTTACCACGATATACAAATTTTTATTTTTTTTGAATTTAAGTTTCAATTATTTAGAAATATTTCGATGGATTTCCATTAGCGAGTGTTAAGATCTAAGACTTTAAGAATAAGTAATAAATAAAAAAGGCAGATACATGGTCTGTTCTTTTTAACAAAATTTAATAATTTGAATAATAATCAACGGGAAATAATTTACTTCAGGCATTTTACCTGGAATTGAAGATTAATTAAGGAATGCATTTTTCGAAATTTAAAGTAATCTTTATGTGTTAGCGGCTGGTCTTGATCCCTCTCCTTCATGATTCTAACTTGTGTGAAAAGAAGTATTTAAAATAAATATTGATCGAATTCCGTAGAATATGTTAAGATCTACTTACTCCGGTAGAAAATCGGAATAACGTTATGGGACGCTGAGCGAGTTACCTGAGTGGAAAATGGGACAGAAGCAGTTGTTGCAGGAGGCGTTCCACTTGGCTTTTAATCTCGTGCGATCGCTGGAACGTGACACAGGGACCGTTATGGGTACGAAAGTATGCCTAATTTTGGCTTTTCCTACGGTAAATTGTAGACAAGAATATCTACCTGCTCTCTTTTCGCGGCGATCGAAGACGGACAGGGTATTTCCAATGAGCCAAAGGGTTAAATAACGCCTTCGACTGATTATTTATCCCTTGAATAATATAGAGCATAACATTATAGGGGAAATTGAGTATTACTTCCAAGTTGTTTTGTGAGAATACTATTTCATTATGGACCGCAATTGATATAAGGAATAAATATGGAAAGAGGATTAATTTTGTCGAAATTTACGTATGAAACAGCAATTTACTGGGTTTGATAAGAAAAACTTTGGTTTATTCCATTTCAGTCTCCCTCTACAAACTTCTCTTGTACCCATTTTTCTTTAATTTCACATCCCCTTTACCTCGCAGAAACAAGGAATCTCGTTGTTGGTCGAGATTAATCTTTCCCACTACTTCATCCGCTGAATACCGAGCCATTGTCGCTTCGAAACGATCTCTTTTTATAGAACACAGCTGAGTGCTTCCTATTGACCGGATGCTCGAAAAAGATTTTTTCCTCTCCACTGGTCTTTATGGAAAACGGCTTCGAAAGAATATGAATAGCCAAAAATATTTCTTTTTTACTTATGCAAGGTTAAATTCTTCAAGTGGTAAGCAACCAATCAATTATATGATTACCCGGCCACGTCACACCTCAACGAGAACGTTTTATGAATGGATAAGTTGATTAGATTTGATTGAGGAATTCAAAGGAGAAGATTACTAGTTATTTCCTTTCGTCCAAATATACTTATTTCCGGCTCCGTTGTGCAAGAAGTTCAAACTTATTGTATTACACGCAGATCGATAGAATGTGCGAAATTTTTCAACAATGTTTATTAATCGAAAATAAATAAAAGATCGCAATCGGTCGAACTTGCGGTTATTTACATAACGTTATCGGGAATTTACAAGTAAGAGATCATTAAAATAATACGAAAAACTTTCCGACAGTAGTAGACGATTATTTCATAGATTCTGTTAAGATAATCCGTCGAATGGTATATTTACAGCCAATTGGAAAAATTCGATTCCTTCCAACTACTACATCAACAGCTACTTTTGCCAAAATTTCGCAAAATTAATTAATTTTCGTCAATTTGCAAGCCCTTATCCAAGCGAATCATCGATTCCTTTACGTTGGATCCAAGAGTGATGAATCGCTAAATTTCAAGTTGTTCTTCATCTAGGGAAATCCATAAATCTTTCCTTCCCCTCTATCCCTTTGAAATTCTGAGCTCCGAATGACAGACACGTACTCAACACGATATACGCTGCGGAGAGTTGACATCTTCGTTAGAATTCTCAATCGATATACCTCTAATTACTCCGAGTTACTTTGCCTTATTACTCGACAAGTGCACTTACTCGGATGCTATCATCAACAGAACATCAACGCGAATTCATTTAACGAGACCTTTCGATTCAGACCGAAATTATGCCAATTATCAAGACTCTCGAAATAGCGTTACTGCTTAATATTTTCTCGGTAGTTCTCTGTGGGCGATGAATAAACAGCTCTTTCGGGGCTATTTTAGGTGTTCGCAATACACGCGATTGAGGAAACGAGGGTGTAAGAGACTCCTCCGCCCACACACCTTCTATGACGCAACACGCTCTCAGTGGATACGCCGTAATATTTTGCCGCAATTCGCAGATTATACGAAAAATAAAATATATACACATTCACTTAGATTGATCAAATCGATATTAAACGAAAAAATATTTCCACACAAAGAAACAGATGATAAAAACATCAAATAAACTTGTATCAAGTGACCCACTGGACATGAAATATTTGTTAGCTGGACTGAATAATAAAAAGCAAGCTAAAATATTTCACAAAAGGCGCAAGAAAGATAACTTTCCTGAATCATGAAGGAGAAAGTAATAGTTTTACTGAACTTTTCAAGCGATTATCGATATTTCCACGATCATTTTCTGTACGTGTATTTGATTTAAAAAAAGATATTTATACAAAGTTTAAATAATAAAGTTGCTGCCATTCACAATATATTTGAATCTTCTCTCACTTAAATTTTCATTAACATTAGAATTCCAGCAATAATAACAATTTAGAAAAATGCATTCGGTATATTCTGAAACAGTAATTGAATTAGATAAACTAAAGACTCCCTAAAAGAGTTTTGTACATAAATATTTAAATTGAAAATACCAAGGTATTTAAATTAATTTAAACGGTAAAATAAAATGAATTTCATTTGCATCCCAATTCTGTTCATCTTTTAGCCTTTGAACGAGAATGAATGATGATTAAAACTACAATCAATTTCATGGATTTGAAATTTCAAAAAATTCGGACGATGATGTCTATAAGAGATTAAAAAGGAAAATTTTTATACGAAAAGCTTAAGATTCAGATTAAAAGCAAAGGCGGTAAATATACACAGCAGAAGATTTTAAACAGAGATCTACCCGTTTAAAAACTGGGTTCTCCAGCGAGTCCTGTGATAGCATCATCACATTGAGTTGAAGTATCAGATTAACATCGAAGGTACAACAATGGGTCCTTGTGGTATGAATTTTCCCAAAAATCTTTCACGACACAATTCAACGACACACTTATGTAGCTGTGAGTGGTAATCTTTGACAAGGCTGCTTTCAGTCATTCGCGTACCATATTTTCCGCTAAACGACCCCGTGATATGACCCCGAAAGCAAGAGATGCATTTCGTCTTGAGCGAATGATGGTGTTTACTCGAGGACAAATTAAGCTTCCACGCGTGGCGCCGTCTGCACGCGCGCTCCAGTCGATTAATCGCACGTGTTTTCCATTGCTGACGGACATTTATGCGGTCCGATACGTCTGCAGGTGCTTTGGTATCCGTTGCGAAACGGGTCTGCCGCACGCATTGAAGGATAGGGTGAAATGGCTGTTTCAAGGTGGAAAAACAATAGCCATGGCGTATTGCCGGCAATGTAGTTCACCTAACATTAGTAAAATAAGTTATTCATACATTTAAAATTTAATATTAATGCTAATTGTTTTCTTGGTCAAATTTCCTTTTGGTTTATTGGTTGCAAACAAATAATAATGAAACAATATCATAGCTTGATAATTTTAATTTTAATCGAAGTTGCAGACAGTTGAAGATAAGGATTCAATTATAAACAACAATTTAAAAAATAAATGTTTCAAAAGGGTCAATTAAGAGTAAAATATTACGAGATACAAAGAAGTGTTTAAAGGAAAATAATATACTACTCTTAGATTACCTTGATAACGTAAAAAACCTGCGAGACGTTGGATACAAACAACCTACGTATAGCTCTAATGGAGATAATGAAGATAAGTGTTAGTGGAATGGGAATAGCCCTTTAAATGAAATGATGCGTCAGAAGTACGGTACTTTAGATCTTATTCAAAAACTTTATAGAGTGGTGTGAGAAAAATTGGTAAAAAATCTGAGAAACTGCATCAGACAAGAGATCAAAATTTACATTTCTATGACAACATATGAGAATTAATACGTGAAGCAACAATTGATAGCTTAAAAGATATAATCGCGTCTTCCGTAAATCAAATGGCAAGTGATACATACAAACTAAGAGTTATTATTACTCATGATTTACACTAAACGAATTCGATTAATTATTTGAATGCCTTAGAGAGTGATAAGATTCAATTTGATTTGAAGGCTCAGAGACATTAACGGAAGAAAACGTAGAACGTAAACGAAACCACAGAATACAAATTAGCACTGTTAACATTGAGGTTAAAAATACTACCGGAGAAGGTGTAGCTGAGGAGGGGCAGAAAGAAGTGATCAAGAGAGATTGACTTTCAGTGGATGGCGATTCAAATATTCACCACTCCTACCGATTCCCCTGGAAGTCCATTCCATTGGAGGAATGACAAATAAGGAGGGGATGAGTGATCCCTTGCAAATGATCTTCTACATGAAAATCCTACTTTGCCGCGATTGATGGTTGCGTATTTCAAATTGGAAAATATCATTTATCTCTTCGACAACTCCATCAGCAAAAATGTCTCTTAGCTACTCAAGTGGATCATAAAATACGGGATGAACTGAATGTTTAAGGATATGTTGGTGAGCACTCCACATGTGATTGAGCAAGTTGAAATCCTGTAAATAACGAAGAACGAGAACGGAAGTTAATTCATCATCGAATGGTTAATGCGTATGATTTGTTAGGGGGTACTTGTCAATTTTACTGCTCATCCGCCTATCTTCTTCGGTCCATCAGCGAAAAATTTCAGGAGGGTTTGCAATATAAATTCATGCATCATCCATTAAATGGTCGCAGAAAAACAAATACCTTCGGCAAATTCTTTTGAAGTATATTAATATTGTGTTCAGCTGTTAAACGATAATTTCCTTAAGTTCAAATTACAATCATAAGCTAAGTTTTTCAAAATTTTACGATGAAACTTAACATGTGAAAACACAAGAAAAATTACAATAATAATTGTCAAAGCAAATCTTTGGATTTTATTAGAGGGAATAGCTGGTATATCTTTCCTTCAATCTAGATAAATATATATTTTCAATCTATTATAGGCCTGAAAGATTTTATCTAGAGGGAATCCACATTGTGGAGTCAATAAGAACTTCCACTACGTAAATGTTAAAATATTAGGTACTAATTGCAAGACTATAATAGGCAACAGCCATTTGCCAGCAGTGCATTTTCAGAGATAAGTTTTATAGAACACAGAAAGTAACTGAACTATAGAAAGTTATTGAAGAGTTCCTACAATGGCTAATCGGAATCGATTTTTGCTGTTTAAACAAGGTTGAGCAATTTCGACTTCAAACGAAGGAAAATGGGTGTGATGGATATAACAGTCGTTTTGAAATAAAGGTGACGATGGAAACAAAAAAGGAAAGAGTCTGCACAAATGTAGAGGACGCATTCAATAAAAAGAATCTGATTATTAAGAATAAAATAAAAAGAGCGATGGTAAGTGATTCATTTTCCTCGTCTTCATCCAAAGTAGGAAACGTGACAGAAAAGAAGAAAGAGGGGAAGAGTGGGAAAGAACGTGGGCAAAGGGAGTGGCAAACTGACGAACGAAATAGAGGGCGTTGCGTAGAGATAAATGAACCGTTTCGTTCGAGATTTCGGCCTTATTTGTACTTTGGGTAGTCGAAGATAACATATAATGAAAATAAATGCAGATAAGATCACAGAAGAGAGGATTGCGGAGAATCCAAAGGCAAAAAGGTTCACGTTATTCAACGCACTCTAGTGAGCAGACAGGAAAACGAGGATCACTAACTCAAAGTATTTCTACTCTCGAGTGCCATCACGAAAGATTTCGATGAATATACGGTCCGGGTATGACTGAATATACTTTAAACTAGCTTTTATTTAAGATACGTTTTCTGGTCTAATATCTCATGCAACATTTAATATAAATACATGTGTAAAGCTAACAATTTCACGAAAACAAACCCATCCCTTTAATATTGAATGAAAAAGTTGTGTTCGGTCATAGAAAGTAAAAAAAACAGTATACAATAAACCTAAACAACGGAAAGCTGTGTAATGAACAGATAAGGATAAAATATTAATATACAAGTAATCTCAAGCACAATCTTTAACGGCCGAAACATATCTTTTTCACAGAGACGCAGCTTTAAAATGTTTCCAGTACGCGCAATCGCTGAAATAATTTTATCGATTTTAAGAACACAAATTTCTTAGCTATTAAATCTATGGCACACCTTTAGGCGAAAGAAGCGAGGAATGTAAAATAGATATATTTTAAATTAGTTAGTAATTTTAAAATAATGACGATTGACTAAAAATCCGAGATGATAAATGTCAATCCGTTGTAGGCTTCGTAAACATTTTCATAAGATTCTACGATTCCATGACTTCGTCACATTTATTCAAGAATATATAAAATAGAAATATAATACGTACAATAAAATCTTGTCTAATACGTAATATAGTTTTTTTCTTTAAATATATCCTCTTTCCCGGAACCTTTAAACCAACTCTAATTCCAATGCATGGATTTTGATTAGGATAACTATAACATTTTTCAGCTGTAGAGGGTTATTTCATTATTTTATTCTTTCATTTATTATTAATATAGAATTGTTTCACTGCTTCAATTTAAACGGAAGATATTTTAGAAAGAGACCAAACTGTTTCCCATACTAAAATCACAAAATCTATAGCATCTATCTATAACTCATTATCATTTCCTTAGCTAACTTCAACTAACTCCATTTTCATCATTATTCTACGTCAGAACGAACAAAAAATGACTTTAGATCAAAACAATGCATCAACAATCGGAAATTTTTCTCATATTTCATGCTATATTACAGTTGGAGTGACAAAACAAAGAATGTTAGGAGAATTATTGAGCGGTAAACGGAACGATATCTATTAAGAATGGAACCGCTCGAATCTTGAACTTTTTTCGTTTCCTCTGCGACTGAAATTATTGCACGGCTGAGTGAGGTCACGTGGGGGTTTTGTTTTGTAGTCCCTACATTGCAAAACGCAGCTACCATTTCGCCACGAGAAAAAAAGCAGAGGCGGTTGAGACAGTCGCTAGCAGTAACATACAGATGCTCTCTTGTTTTTGCACTGGGGGAGAGACAAGGGCGAGGGAAAAGGTCGATGGCTGACAGAAAGATTTAAGTAAGATGGAGGACAGATATACGAGCAACTTAATTCTGGAGAAAGCAGCATCTACTTCAGATGATTCGTCATAATATAGAAAATAAAAATTATAGGACACCTGAAGCCGATGTATCATAAAGAAGAACATACGTAACTCCATGTAAGTTCGTTGAGAAAACAGAGGAAATGATAAATCATTCGCGTGACGGAAGCACCATGTGATTATACTAGAGGGGGAATGAATGGCGGACTTGATTATGGAATACATTTGAGAGGTATATTCTGAAAGAGGCCTAATTCTATTGCATTACAAATTTATTGAGTTAAATAAGCGTGAGATATTTTTAAGTTTAACAAAGAATAGTCGGTTAACTGATTGATTTCCGTAATTAATTAAGAAACCATTTTATACCCCAAACGTTACAGTTCTTTTTGATATTATATCAAGTCGGGTAAACAGATTTGGATGAATCTTTTGCAAATTGTTATCAATATATGTATTTATTGGAAGATTGGCAAATTGCCTAAGAAGCCCGTTTTAAGATAGACATCGTGCGTTGTCAAGTCCTTGACATTCAAGAAGTAATTCTTCTCGTTTACGGCAGCAATAAAAACCATATTGATAACGGAAGGGATACATGAGTGTAAAATTAAAGTTGATAGAATGGTTTTCCCATCGTTGCCCTTCAAAAGAAAATAAAATTTAGCCTACTATATCAGTTAAGCGGTTTAATCCACAACTCGGTGCTGTATTCAAGGGACCGTAGAAGACTAATTTTGCGGAAGAAGGGGCGACAGAAAATAGGATGGAAGAGGGCAGGAAGTGGGAGGGAAGATGCGAGGATAGATTTCGAGAGGGGTCACAAAATCTCCCTGAGATTTCCTCTGCGGAGACATCGCGTGCTTAGGGATGGACTAGTAAATGGAGATGAAGGGCTGTAATGGGTGAGGCATTCCAATATAATCGCATCAAATTTCACGGAAGTTCATAGGAGAGATTTTGCGATGAGATATGTTGCGCAGTTGACTGTGTTTTTGTTTTTGGTAATGAAAGACAGAGGAACAAAACAAGTGAAAATATAAACACGACCGTGTCTCACCCGGAAAATGTTTAGATATTTAGAACTTTTTCAGTAAATATTACTCTCATGAGATTGTGTTTCCCCTTTAAAATTAAAAATGCGATTAAGGCGTGAAACATACAATTAAAACGGCAGAGAAAAAAATTCAATAATACTAAGAAACTAAAATGAGTAATAACCTTACTAAATATAATATTCTTTATCCTTATTTCAAGAAAAGATTTCATTAAACTTAAAGTTCCTTCATTCCCAATTTATAAAATAATTACCTCAAAATCATTACAGACAAAACTTTATGAACAGAGCTACGATTTGCGAATAAATAGGAGCTCTAAGGTATAGATTAAGACTGTCTTGAGGTTTCTAGTTTCCCATTTACCATAGACAACTAAAGAGCAACTCTTAAATATAGGTAAGCTAAAGTAGAATGAGAAGAGACGATTTGTTTCCTAAAGAAAATATTTCTATTATCCTTCGATCATCAGCTTTTACGATGCATGAAAGATAGTGAGAACAATGGATAAACCTTCAACCAAATCTAGTCATATCCTCTTCTTGGTACATGTCCAGGCTTTTGTTCTTGGCAATCACAACTTCCTGTCCCTCTTCTTCATCTTTTCAAACGTAATGCTGGTTCCCTTGAAACTTTAATCAATTACTTCCACCACCTTCTATTCGAACATTATTTTTGAACAATGCTCTACGTGAATAAAATAGGAGGAACTCTGAACAATGCAAGAAGCAAAAATTATGCAAACGTTTATTTGCATGAATTTTCTCGATATGACTCGACATTCTTAAAACTTCAGTTCGCAACTTTGTATAAATAATTTAAAAGTGAGAGAGTATTAAAAAGAACATTTATATAATTTACTAGCGAATAATGAACGCCGTTGTATTATACCAGAAAACCACTAAAATACTTCTATTAGATAATATTTCTAATGATTTCCTTCTTAAAACTTAATTATCAAGAATGGCATGGCCGCAAAATGTTAAATTATTGGTGAGGAGAAATAACTGAGCGAGGAGAAGAAAACACCACTAAAATCACATCTCATTAATTAATGACAATTAATTATCTCTTTGCAGAATGCACAGGAGCTCCATTTTTGCGTTTGAAGAAACTTTTTCCCTTATGACTTCCGTGGACATCGCAAGAATGCGGAACGGCCTTCTACACGCCTATAGAGAGCGTAACCGTGCGAGATGGCGCGATGCATCGACAGTGTCGTCCTCTGCTTCCGCCGAACCAATGACAGTAGCAATTATCGCTCAATTCGTCATATCCACAATAACTTTTGAATGTACCCAATAGAGATACAAAGAGACGAATAATTTGCAGTTATGAGAAGTTGCGCATTTAACGGATCGATTCCATCAAATGTGCTTAGAATACTAATGGAAAGAATACACTCATAACGGGACGAATAGAGAAACTGCATTCCCGCGATCGCTACTCAGGCAATGCCATTTCTGCAACCGAACACTCTCGACGAGAGATGGAGAATTCACTTTCTAAAAGAAATGAGCGACTTTTTTAGTACAAGGGAAGCGTTTTACCGTCGCAGGTTTGGAATTCCTGAGCCGCCGTTCTTTTTCTTCGGTTTCTTGATCTCGACGGCATTCTTAACATACATTCCGGCAGATCGAAGTCGCAGTGGCCAAAAAGCATTCGAGAGATTCGCTTGTGGGATTACGAATGAACAACATCTTCTGAAATAGTTATATTCGAGTTCTCTAAAGAGAAGAAAACATAATCGCACTCGGTGCCGAGTAAGTAAGATCTATTCAATAGAATTCTAAGTAGCAGTATCTTCTATAAATATTTACACTTATTACTTATAAATAATAGCAGTTAAATAGAGTTGAGTAAATAGTTTGTTTATAAATTAACGTTATAAAGAAAACTTATATAAGAATTAACAGGTACATGGAAAACTGATAAAAATAATGAATATTTCATTCAATTCCTAACTTTGACTATTTTTTACAACCAAACACTCACAAGTCTTTCATCTTCGTTACGATAACTGTGCAATTGGAATTATTCAATACTGAGCAATAGACAACCAAAGCCAATTTTCTATCACATGAATTTCTTAATAATAATGGTAATCTTTCTAATAAAGTTGTGCCATTAAATCTAAAAAATTGATTGCCTTTCAAAAGACAACTGATTTTGTGTTAAAGTGTCAAATTGACACTTGATATTTGTGTTCACGCACAACTTGGAAGAAAAGAGCTTCGAATAGAAATAAGAAATTTCTCCCCCATAAAAGTTGCGCATTTCTTTTTACATCGTTTTCGCTTCCGATAGAACTGAAATGGCGTTTATTACGTTCTTCACGAATGGCGTCAAAGGAAAGGAGAAATAAGAAATTACTTTATTTCATCCCATTAGCTAAAGGGCTTCCGTGCGAACTGGGATAGCGTGTCTGAGGATAAAAAAGAACTCGATGGTTCTTCGGAAGGAGACACTTCAAATGAGACAAGAAACGAGTTTTCGCTGCGATGAGATCGAATTGAACAAAAAAAGGCACTCCTCAAAAGGCAGATGGGAAAGCGATTACGACGAAACGAGAACGTATCGTATGAGATTGAGTTAACACTTGAATACTAAATACGTTTCTCAATTTGAATGGACGATTAAACAGGAAACAGACGAGTAAAACATTGAATCATGCATTCACATTAAATTATATGTCATTCATGATACGAGGTATGAGGACATATTTTGCTCAAAAGAGAAATATTTCCAACGAAATAGACTTTCATTTTCATTCTTAGAAATTAAATAATATTGAAATCGTGAAATAATCATAAATCAATAAATAGAATAAATAAAATATTTTCGAAATGAAATTAGAGTTAAAAGTGAGCTATTATATTGAGTTTTAATTCCAATAATAATCATAATCATACATGAATGTGAGGAATATTTAGATGATATCAATAACTCAAACTGCTCACTCAATTAAGTTATCCTTAAATTTAAAATTCGATTGATTATTGGTACAAATTTTATAATAATAAAAATCATGTCAAAATATTATTTCACAGTCTTACTATCTAGTAATTTTACATATTCTGTACTTTGCAAAGGCGAAATAAAAAACAAAATAATCGATACAACTATTATTGGTTAGAACCTCGCGACGTTTCAATCATATAGTATCGAATTTTCGAGAAATCGAAGGACATCAGCATTGAGCGAGAAAGTGAGAAAAGATCACGTAATTAAAAACAGTATCTCCAATCACTTCATCCATGCAATCTACCGATAGCATTATCTTCAAGCGTAGAAACTATCAACAGTTGGGATCTTTGATCTTCGAAGCTTTCCTTACGTAAAATTGGTTTCTTGATAAATTTCAATGATTACGACCGATAACACAGCAAACACACATCACAGTTCCACGAAAGCGTTACTGAAGTCTTTCACACAACTCGAAATTGGAAAAGGATTGCAAGAGAACTCTGGAATGACGATTCAAATCGTTCACATTACTACAACGAACATAATTATTATGAAAGTCGGCTTGTGCCACACACCGAAAGGTGGCTCGCACGGGTATCTACAGAGACATAGACAATAGACCCAGAGGAAGTCAGAGCGAAGAATCTGGACAGAAACAAAATATCTTATTTACCAAATTACAATTATAACATAAACGAAAAAATATAAATATTCGTAAATTTAAATTTGTTTCCTGACATTTACATTTATTTTAAATTAAATACGATTAATGAGAACATGAAGCTGCGACAATTAAGATAAAGGAAAGGTAGGTTCCTATTTTGCATAAGAAAGCGCGCGACTTTTTCAGAATTCAACAGAAGCGAAAAGAACGACATAAAAAGGAGTCGAACCCAGGACCCCCGCTAGTCAGACACGTATGTTAACAATTAATGCAATTGCGACGATTAAATCAAAATTTTATAACTTTACTCCAAAATCCAGAGACGGGTTCACGAGAAGGAGCAGAAAAATAAAAACAAACGATCAATAAATGGTCAATTTGTGGTCATGAGAATATCAGATGGAGCAGGTTAGGGTGCCATGATGGAGAAAACCGGAAGAGTACAGATATTTATATTTTTTCGGCGAGCCGGAACGAAAAACGAAACTAAAAGTATTACGGTTCGATGACCTAACTGCCTCAGCGATACCGTGTAGAAAATCTCCCTTCATCGTAATCGTATCAGCTGGGCTTTAATTGCAGCTCGGCTTCGATCTCGTCACGGATGCTATCTACTTGTCCTTGTAGACCCAAAAAGCTCGATCCACACCCTTAAATCAGTTTGATCTTGCAGCCTACTTGGATCTCGAATAATTCTATCTCCGAAAGGAGCGGATGAAGATAAGAAAAGGAAACGGTAGACGCGTGTCTTGGAGAGGACAGGAAGCGTGGTTTCTCTCACACCAAGGAGCGACCTGCTTCTCCGTAGAGCCCCAGCCTCGGAGGGCAATCGGAGGCCTATCCCAACCCCCTCCTTACGTCACTCGAGGTGGAAGAGGATTTCCAAGGCCGAGAGAGCGAAATGTTCGCGAAGGGGGAGTCGTAGGCTACCCACATGAGGCGGCGATATCTTTCACAGAATATTTGAGAGGAGCAGAAAGAATCAAATTCCAGTGGATTAGATTCGGACCATTAAATACGAGCAGAAAGTACTCGATGTAAAAACATCGAGATAAAAAACAGAATGTGGCTAGGTACTGAAACTTCGGAAATGTTTCGACAGTTAGCTGAGGGTCACTTAGCCAACCTTAGTTAAAGCATCCGCTAAAATACTGAAGGGAGATCGGTAAATGTTGAAATAAGATCCAAATCTGAGCGCGAATTCACCCTCTATAATTAAGTTTGTTTTGAAGAACTTACCGGATAAGTAATTTGCGACGACCTCATTCCTTATACAACAAAAAATTCAAAATAAAAAAAACATGGGATTTCCGTATCAGTGTAGTTTAAGTGTAAGTATAAAATAGAAAGAAAACTTGGTAATTTTCCATACAATTATAATGCGATCAGTTCCGCTAGCAACATCAACTGCTTTGAAGATGTTACGTCGATAACCCATCGCATAATGAATTGAGTGGAAAAGTACCAAGTTCCACTCTGCCGTATTCCCAATCCTTATTCCAAAACTAAAAAGATGTTCCACCAATCTGATGTAAAACAAAACAGGTACGTTACCAAAAACCCCTACTTGTACTCATGCTTCCGTATATACTCCTTAAAGTTTATGTTCCTTTTTCGTAGTACAGAAAATTGATGGATGGCTTCCGAGTAGTAATTCAGACTTTCTTTGACAATGATTAAATTATGTAATCAAGATTAACATCGAAAAAAAGTTTAATTTATAAAAAAAGATTACAAACGACATTCAACTGCACGTAAAGAAAATTTATTCTACCTAAAATAGTAGCGGTAAAATTCCAAACAACCGTGCGAAATTTCAAAATGCCCGTCCATTTTTTAATGAAGGAGTTTGATTAAACAAATTGAGGACACGTTCTTCCAAAGATTGCTAGTTCGTGGAATTGCTTTGCAGAAGAAAGCCAAATATCGAAGTAAAACAAAAGGCGATGAAGGGAAGATTTAAAAGGAAAACACGCTTAGTCATTGAAGGCGTGGTATAAAAGAAACACGTGAGTATGAGTAACAGCATAACTTCATTCAGATACTGACGATATTAACGAAGCGCTCTATAAATAGAATCAATGGATTCAAAAATCAATCTATAACTAGCTGAATACCACATTTGAAAAAGAGGAAATTATAAATATATTACACTCTTAGAGAATATTCTTTTTTCTCGAAAACAATATATCTTTCTGAAATCCTTCGCTTAGTTTAGTTACAGAAAGAGGATAATGATAAAAATGGTTCGGAGTAAAATGTACACAAATACATTTTTAAAATATTTCTACGGCGACACGCGGGTGGCCAATGGGGAAAAACAACTTTGGCAGAAAGCCCTGATTTGGAAATTTCCTTCATCGGTGTGAATCGAGATTACGAGGTTGACCTCTTTTCAGAGTTTTTTCGACTGAATTGAGTTTTCGACCCGGGACAAATGACCTTTCTGGCATTAACACTTGGCGTTATGTAACAGAACAGGGTTTTAAAGTGGTTTCACACGCGCAACTCGTACAAATCGAGGAGAGAATCCATTAACTTTTTTGATGAATGAAAAGAACAATGACAAGGACATTTACAACAATAGTGAACAATCAAAAAATGGTAAAACTTCGGTCGTCATCGAATAAAGTATCAATTACATTGTCTCGCAAAATGGCAGTCCAATCGGAAGAAGAAAAGGATAGCATTTGCATCGGACGATAACGAGTGAATGAGGTTCGTGACGGAAGTTAAGTGATAAAAGAGGGCGGTCGTTCGAAACGTAGGTCACGGACGCAAACATCCGGCGAAGTTCCTAAACGTAAGTATGGAAAGCTATTTTCAGCGAAAGACAACATTCCGCCAACAGCCGGCAAGTTTCGATTACATCGGAAAATAGGTTAAGGAGAAAAGATTGACGAAATTTGTGAATATTTGAAAGCAAACTCTGCGATCCTTCAAAATAATAATAATAATTTATTTAACGTAAACAGGTTGCCCCAATTATATATGTAACTCATCGTTATTTCGACAAAATTTGAAAATTGATATGCATTCAAAGTAAAACCGAAAATTAAGTTCTAACAGATTGCATCATAAGATATATCTGTGAAATACAAACAAACTAATTCGTACAAGGTCGGAATTAAGTTATCAAAAGATAAATGATATATAAAAATATAAATTTAATCGTAGATTTGTTTGAGTAAGATAATGACAAAAACGACTAAAAATCTAGAAAAAAGCGATGTAAAATTGTGACACACGAAGTTGAAGGAGCTGTTCGATTAAATTAAGGATGGTTTTCCACCACATGGCGATTCAATAAAAGGGAATTAAATTACTTTAAAAAGGCAAGTATAAAAATTCTCGCAATAGCGCGAGAATGGGATTACAACTCGGCTGTGAAATAGCAACGATTACAACATTACTTTCCTAAAAGGAAGGTTACAATGACATAATTTGGAAGAATTTCAATAATTTTTAAGTAAATAATCATTCTTAAATGGAGTTACACGATTTCCAAAGAAAGTTTTCCACATTCAAAACTTGATAGTTAACAACGTATACATGTAATTATTTTAAATTGAGAACGAAGGAAAACGAATTTACATTTTTAATGATAGAATATAATTCTAAAAAGATATTCTTCCTTATACACGAAAAACACTTTCAAAATCGATCACATAAACCAATCGATAAGAGCTGACGTGATTTCATGGAAGGACGCGAGTGATAAGAAGTAATGGATTGGTAATAATTCGTTGAATTTTACGTCACTACCTTTACTTGAGAAAATTTTTCAACCGGAAAGTAGAAATTTGATTTAACGCCGAGTGAGAATGACGTGTCATTGAAGGGATATTTTCCATGTCATTATCAGTAAGGGGTCAGGAAAAAAAACAAATCTGTATGAATAAACCTTGAGAATACCGGAATATATTTTTTGTTGATAAAGATATTTGATTCAATTATTTCTGAAGGGTAATGCGATAATGATAACGATATTATATACGATACTATTAAGTAATTTTGATTATTTCAAATAAAAATTTTCCCACAGTTCAATTAAAGCAATTAAACGGTGGGATTTTGCAATAAGCCTTTCCTTGAATTGTTTGCAACATAAGGCGTAATATAGGCGTCATAGTATATCTATTGCTCTCTTAACACTAATTAGTACAAGAAAAATCAAAGACTGGAAAAAAGTGTCTCATTTTGTCGGATAAATTATGATAATTAACTTAATCTTAAAATGAATTCCTCAATATTGGAAAATATTGGAATAAAATTTAATTTTCGTAATTGGATCGATAAGATGAACACGCCAAAAATCTCAAAGAAAAAAAATATATATATATATTAATTTGCAATAATGACGAACTTATGATGTGAACAATGTGAATGTTAAACTCGATTATTAGTAAGCAAAAGATTCAGGGTCCTTATTGTTTTTAAATTTAGAAGCTCAACCAAAGTAATCGAGGCTCGAGGTTGTTCTTCTTAATGATGAAGTCAACTGTCTTACTTGAATGGCACATCGGATGCTTAGAATCTAAATGAAAATATACCGATTAAGTGGTCATAGTAATTTTTTCATGTAGAAAATGGTTGAAGGTATGTTTGTAGAAACCGACTAATATTGCCATACTTTTAAGGAAGTAAACATCAAAAAAGTACGCTAAAACTCATCTTATGGCCTTGATCAAGATATCGTATACTGAAGAGAGCAGGACCTGGATCGCGACCTTCCATTCAAATCTTGGTAACCATGAATCACGGTGTTGCGAAGGGTCGGAAACGCGAGAGTTTCACGCGGTCATTCCCAGAGAATAACACAAGAATGTCGTAAGGGTGATTTCATCGCTCTCTGGATCAACAGGAAAAGCGCGTGGGTGCAAATTGTGACTCATGACTTGAAAAGAAAGCAATGGGAAAACACTAATCGTATTCCTTTTTCCGTCATCCAATGACGTACATTGCATCTGGTGAACATTTATCCAGCAGGAAAGCCCATTGGAATAAGACGAAATGTATCGTGACGTGTTCACAACGTTGTGATCATTGAAGGCGAGATTACGTCTAGAAAGATTCTCACTCTGGTAGAAACTTTTTATGCTGAAAACGACGCATTAACGGTAACAGTATTATCTCAAGGAAAAACACATTATCGAGAAAAAATAAATGTTTTCGTGAATCTAAAAAAGGTGAGGCAAGTGAGATGCTTCCACATTCATGGAGAAATTTATTAGCACCTGCAAAGGACATGCCAAAAAGAGATATGCCGTTTTGAAGGAAAAATTAGCAAGAAACATGAGAACGTAACGAACTTCTCAGAATAGTTACCGATACCAAAATAGAATAGCGGGAATTTAAAACTATATACAAGTAAATTGGTTAACCGTTTGCATTAGCTCTAAGTTTTAGAATAAATTACACTCTTGGTACATAATTGTGCCAGAAGATACTACACTAAAATACTAGAGCAGGAATAGATATAATTATGCTATCATTATCAATGAACCAGTGCCAATTGGAATGATGATAGAGGATATGAGACTGATCAAGGTCATGTATACACGAACAATTATAAACCACTCCTAGGAAAATTCTCGTACTTCAACAATAAAGCTTCCATAGAAGCAAGAAAATTTAATTTCCTGAAATCGATGCATTCCTAATAATTCCATACGTAATGATGTCAAAGGATCAATAAGCATTTGAGGGAAAATATTTGCTTTCATTTTTCTTCTAAACCAATCATTTTTATCAGAAAATTTTGTAAACAAGAAGTATAAATTTAAAGTTAATATGACCAAGCGTTACTTTGTGGAATTTTAACACCATAAATAAATAGCTTCGTATTTTTCACAAATATTTTAATAGTACGACCCATTTCGTTAGCGGACTAGCTGGGTTAGCCTGCTACCCAAACCGGTCGTACCATTAAAATATGTGGAAAGTCTTAAGCTTAAATTCATTAAGAAGAACTAGTTTACCGAAAACAGCTATGGATGCATTTAATAATGCAAACATTAAAGGAGAAGCTCCAAAATAGATACACACTTAAGGATACAGAAATTGATTCATTAAAAACTACCACATATATAGAATGAGAAACACGTGGGAAAAGGTTGTAATCTCTTACAGCCATCCCAAGCATCTATTTAAAGATGAAACAATAGTTATTCCTTCTCAGACACCATGAATATGAATATTCACTAAATGATAATCATATCAAAGGGATTAAGTATGCTAAATCATAGTAAAAAATTAACGTTCAGGAAACAAGAGAATTGAAAATTTAAAACAATGTCAATTTTGAATAATCTCAAAATACAAAAACAATCTCGATAATACTAACAGCCTATCTCCTTTAAAGTTGAATGGATGACCTGCAAAAGAGAAATGAATGCTTCGAGAAGAGAAAATAGTTCTATATGAACGTCAAGAAATAGGAACCGGAGGCATGAACAGTTGTGGGCGTAGAATGCGATAAAGGGACGCAAGGAAATATTGGAGATCTTCCTCTTGTTAAGATGTGGAGAAGGAAACGGGGAGGATTGCGTTCTATTCCAGTCTTCAAAGGGAATAGAGGAAAGCATTCCTTGGAGAGAATAATGCAAGTCGACAACATGGCTCTTACGCCAGACTTGCAAGGGTTTTCGAATTATTCCTCTATTTAATTCCAACTAACTAAATACGCGAATATAATCATAGTGGACAAACTAGAGAAAGAGGAAAATGTTACCAATAGCCCTCGGAGCGCACCTAAGACAAAGATTGAAAAATTCCCTTTTCATAAAAATTTCTAATGACAATCTCAATCTACGAGTAACTACTAGATACTTCACTGAATATCCAAATTTCAAAATGGTGATATTTTTATGGAATCATTACTTTTAGCCATTGGTAAAGGGAAGCCTCCGCAGAGATCATGTTTCGTTTTGTATCGAAGCGATTCCTAAGTGCTTAAAGTTTTACGTCCGCCGAAATACATCGTTCTTTCGTGCAAGAAAGGGATTTATGAGCACCCGCAATCACACGGAATCGGTTTCAACCGCAACTTTCGTGAGCTATTAAAGAAAAGACCCATGGAAAGGTTATTCCGTGAACTGCCATTTTAAGCGATTTGTGATCATTTTTTGGGCTTTTTTGAGAAAAGAGTTAAACGATAGAATTACAAAAGTAAAACATACCGAATTATTTAAATAACTGAACATTCGTCCTAGCACTTAAAACTATTAAAACTAAACTATTCTATACCTTGTATATCTCCGACAACTATTTGTAGGGGAAAGCATACTAATTAATTAAATCCGTTGTTCTTAGATCCTGAGAGTATTCCGTTTCACTTAAAATTATTTTAAGAACGGAACAATAAAAATTATACCGATATTTTACATGATTATCATTATTTTTATATGAGCTAAAGTCTCAAAGGCGAATCCATGAATATTAATTAAGTGAAATTATGACAATGAATTTGAAGCCAAACATCAACTGTTCATCATCGACAGTTTGTACGAATATTTATTATTACTCTTTCTACTCGAAAAAATTTGGTCAATCAATATAAATGAAATTTGCATCCAGAAAATGCGATAAAAACAGTTTTTACACGTGAGATAAAAATAAATCTGGAATAAACTGCCGAAATTAAGTTGAACTTTGCGAAAGGAAGCCATACTACAAACCTAAACTGAATAATTGAAAAGCACTTACACCACATCTATGGGCGGAAATTATTAATCGTTCCTCGTTTATTTAGTAACAACTATAATGCAGTTATTTAGAGATAGATTCAGTGTGCCATAATGTCTGTTATTGAACCACTATCGACGAAGACACAAATTACTGCAAGGGGAGAAATAATCGAAAATATAAACACCTTACTGTTCCAAAGCACGCGGAAAAACAATCGCCTGCATGAGATACGATGATATGAGTGGGCAAAGCACCTTTTTCCCTGCCATCGACCGCTTTGGGTCAGTGCATCATCCATGTGCCCTCTTCCAGCAAATGAATACACCTTCCTATTGTAATGACCTGCTCATTATCATTTGAAGTATTGTTTTAATAGGTGATACTTCCAGACAATATGACAGGCAAATTTGAAGTATCTCTGAGTGAATGAAATGCTTAACTCAGAATCGCTTTAATAATAATAATAATAATAAATTATCGAATAATTCGACACTAAAACGAGATCCAACTCAAAGAAGCTTTGTGTGACCGATAGAGATTTCATTTAGATTTCGTTGGGTTTCATTAAATAGACATGAAAAGTCTTAAGGAATATTATAGACAGGCAGAGAGTAGACGAAGAAATTAATCAAACATGACAAAATAATAATATAAATGATAAAATAATACCGTAATTGTTATTTTGGTACACATTCACTTTAAATTTATAGCAAAGGGATCGATGATAAACAAAATTATTTCAATGAATTGCATAAATATCCTTCGTAATATGCGTAGAATATTAAATAAATACCCTTCGACATAGAATATTAAATAAATATCGCTGTCTTGGGACAAAATACGCAGTAGCAGAAGATACATCGACAAACATGTTCGAATGTAGAAATGTTGCATTCGTTTCAGAGTGGGCGAGATTTAAATGCCTTCTTCACGACGAAGGGGATGCTCGGGAGAAAGGTGAGCAGGTGGCAGCAGGGTGAGCACATGGAGGGCTACGTGGGAAAATGTTGACTGAAGATGGGCGGAGAGAAAAGCTGCTTCCGGGGGCAGATGGATTCGAAGCCGACAAAAAGCGGCTGCGAAATGAGGCCTTCGATTGGAGGTATTTCTGAAGTGGAGTGATTCATCGTGTGACGTCTGAAGAAATGCGCATGAAGCCATGCAGAAATATCGGCACTAAAATTAGCATAGAATATTTCCCATCTACTTGTTCAAATTTGAAAGAAAAAATGTCAAGACTTACACAGACTTTTGGATTACCGGAACCATAAATGCAAATTCTCGAGCTAAGTAATGGAAATAATCAGGAGGAATTTGTAATCATCTGAAATTTCTATAAATCTTATTCGTTATACGAGAGCAAAATAAATCATAATTTTCTTTATGACCATGAATTTCATGATCTGTAAGAACGCTTCGCTGTTATGTTATTAATAGTGATTACAAATGAAGTTTCCCACGTTTTCCAGAGTAAAGTCATATTGATTGAAATAAAATATTCATTTTTAGGGGAGATATACTGACTATGAGAAAAAAATCCAAAAAAATAAATATATAATTTTATACGAAGATAAACTCTGTCTGATGATCAATATGAACTTGATTTCAATAGCACTAACAAATGGTTTAATAACCTGCGCATACGGGTTACAAGACAAGATACTCAGCTATCTCAGTAATAAATAATGCATGTCGAGCAACGATGAATAGGACGGAATCTTAAGCAATGTCGCAATTCATATGGTGTTAGGAATGTTTCTTCTGTGCAACAGATATTTTTTTGGTTCCCCTAAGTTATGCAATTATATCTTTCCTAGTTATCTCAACCACAGATCGTTTTCCTGAAGCTTCAGATTTAGCTATTAGAAAGTCAAAATGCTAAAACAACTTCAAATTATATGAGAGATAGTTTACATAATCAATTGGATAAAATATTATATATAATGATTAACTGAGGTATATTTATCTAATTCCGAATAAATTTAGATTATGAAAGTTCAAAGATTATTTACAAATTACATTGAAACGAGCACAAAACGAAAAAAAGATATGATGAGATGACTTGTTATCCTCGTCAACTCCATGGGTAAATATTTTGAAATGTATAGCCTACATACAGATACAGAAGAACGTGAAAATTAAATGAGTTCCTCGGGACGTTGAAACTTATTGGGCGAAAGATAATTCCAAATTAATATTTCAACTGAATAAAATGGCAAAAATATGGGAAATTAGAATTATTAAAAATGAAATACAAAGGATTGTTAATAAAATCGGTTTAGAAAACATAAAAATACCATAAAATATTTTAAGGTAAAAAATTCAGTTGAAAAGGCTTCCTTAATACCTTAAGGGTCCAGTATTAATTAGCCGACCTACAAATTCAAGTAACGACAAAGAAAAAGCAACGCTTCATTTGCTTGAAAAATGGAGCGAAAATAATCCATCAGTAAGAGAATGATGGATGGAAACCTTATATCGTAAAAGAGAGGGGTTGTTCGATGATCTATTGTAAAACCTCTCATATTCTATTCAGAGGCTTGGTGATATGAGTCTCTCTAATTCAATTTAAACAATTACTGCGAAAATATTTTCTAATATTTTGAATCATAACAACACCATTGCAAAGAGCATTAATGAAATACAATAGGTTCATCCTCAGTAGGAGGAGTAAAGAGAAAGAAGGATGTATATAATGTGACAAAGAACGCAAAAAACTCTGCGATGGCCGCGGACAAACACAATCGCGCAGCGCTAGAAGATTTGCGCCACTGATTCTAGAGCATCCTTCCCCAACCACTTCCTTACCGCAAAACATTTCAGAGGAATGAACTTCTCGAGAAATTCAGCGCAACACTACTGCCAATGTATCCCCTAGAACAACTTTAAACTGGTATAATTGGATGTCTTTTATGGATAAGATGCGGAGCAATAATATAGTCGACAGAGATTAAAGTTTAAATCCAAACTAGACAGTGACCATTCAAAGAGAAAAAAATTACCTACAAAGGATTAAAACAAATTTTATATTTAAATTGGAATATAGACTATGTAGTACTATAAATTAGAATAAACGCATAGTTATTTAAATGCATCTAATTTAAATTCGCGCAATTCGTATGTACTTTACTAAAGTAGTACTACGAAGAAATACGAAGAGGATAGTTATATCTGTGCGTAATGGTAGCAAACACTAAGGAATATATACTCCAAACATATAGGCGTACATCTTCAAGCTAAATAATGACGAAACATGCGAATAGAAAATTAATTATTTCAAAATTAAAATACATTAAAAGCTGAAGTATGGCTTCCTTGTAATCAAATTTCTTTATGACCTAGAATTTCTCCGTTGAATTCCTTTCCGGTGAATAGATGCATGAAATATAATTGAACTGGCGTTTATGTGTCTAAACAATTGTGAAACAAATTCAATTGAAGAGTCAAAACCTTGTTGAAAGAACCTAATAATACCGAAACATAAATTTGGAAAAAGGTATCATAAAAGATTCTTAAAAAATCAGTGAAGATATTGATCTCAACATCTTTGAATATAGAGTACTGGACAGTTTTTAGAAGTGCTTAAGATCGGAGTTTTAGGAAGGCTATGCAAGAAGATAATGGGCAGACATTGTTTCTCACCTTTGATAAAGCAAACAGTTGAAGATATTAGGGAATGCATGCGTTAAACAATGGGGAACCAAACTAACGGTTTTATAGATAAAAGATGAGGCACTTAAAACTATTTTCGGAAAATTCCAATCTAGTATTCTTTAAGTACTAGTAATGTTTCAAGTTTTTCAGAAACTCCTTTTGGTCCAATCTGTATTCGATAAGTCATTATATAATCGATTGTTTCCACCGAATGCCGATCCCAGCCGAACTGCATGAATCTAATTCCTAATATTACAAACATTGCTCGAAAAGGGGGGCTTTGAACAAAATGCGCCCTCAAATGACATCAGAAGTTGGACCTCGATCAACAGCCAAGGTGGAGATAGAATTACAATAGAGTTCGAGTAAAAAAAGAACAAAAGATTAAATCGATGCATAGGTGCCTCTCGAGCTCACTGCAAGATGATGTCACGTGACTGCACGAAAAAGAATCCGTTCTTTAGCAGCAGACCCCCATTGAACGTGACGTGCGCGGATTGGACTCCAGCTAGTCTGCCGCGAATCCCTTGGAGGGGAGTGTCTCTGGCACAGCAGATATCCCACTCATGTTACGACGAGAATAGAGCAATATCCGATGATAGATAAGTGTGTGCAGCTTTAGAATCGAAAATTACGAGAATAGTGGAGAAACCGCGTTAGAGAGATTTCGTATTTTAGTCCGTTATAATATTATTTATGTTAAAACTTTTAGGGTTCAGACTAATTGATTTCTACTAATAAAGTAATCGAAATGTTTAGAAGAATAATAAAAAGTGAAATAAATGAAAGGAAAAGTGAGTAGAAATCATAGGGATGGTGGACGAAAGTCAAAGAAAATTCCTTTGAAGGTGAGACATCTTTGTCATTACTCCCAATTCATTACTTGAAGTGGGAAGACGTTCTTAAGATGATGAGAAGAGGATTGATTTGAGATACGAAAGAAAAATTGAAGAAAGGTGGTTAATATAGATGTACAATAGATAAAGATAGCATAATATCAATACTAACAATAGGAAGGACTTTTGAAGCACCAAGACATACTACTCGAGACTTAGAGCGCTCAATGCGCTACACACTCCGCCACCGACAACCAAATTATAAGCGGAACTAACTACAGAGTCAGAAGATGATTTATGGATTCAGAAATTCATTCACTTCGTAATATACCTTTTAATTAATAACAGATATGGAAAGAACAGCTATTTATCGAGGTTGACACGAAGGAATTGAAGTTAATAAAGATTTTATCGAGTACGCGTATTAAATACGCGATATAAACAAGTAAGATGAATCATTGAACCATCGGAATTTATAGGAATAAATATCAATGAATCTTCTTTGGTATGTCATGTAGCAGCAGCTTTTACAGATATCAAATGAATTTAAAATCATTTAAAATACTTTGTTAATAAAAAAATATAATCATCTAAAATCTTTGTTCGTCCAAAAATGTATAAGATAACTGCTGCTTTTAATATCGGCATAAATAGTTTAAACTGCAACATTGATGCGTAAAGTATCATATAAAGCTAAATGAGAGCCGAAAATAATTAAAAAATCGGTAATGAAAGAGGTGAAAATGTGGGAGTGAATGGAATGCCTCAAGTGAGACGACACAACGTCGCGAAGAGAAATCGATGGGAAATATTCGACAGCATTGAGGGAGACGGAGAAGAATAGCGTTTCACGTGTGTTGAGCCATTGACGAGCACCACCGACGGCTCGTTGTGCCCACGCACTGCCGCGAATTAACCACGGAACTAACAACTTCGCGAATACGGAGGAATGTTCCGGGAGACAACCGGCGTCGATGGCAAACCCCTCTTTGAACACCTGCTCGTATTCTGTAGCACACCACACTACAGCGCAAAATCTTGAACTCTAAGAGATAGAAAGGAGTGGAAAGATTCTGAAACAATGAAAATCCATGAAAGGTCTCGAAAGTTTAAATCAAAGCAAGGGATTCTGCGTTTCTTGATTGTACCGCAATATATAGTTAAAATAGTACGTAAATTAAATAATAGGTAAAATTTAAAAACTTGCAATTTCTGTCATACTAAATCTACTGTAATATGAATGTTCTGCAAGTAAAGAAAAAAATTCCCCGTTACTAATAGTTTAGTTACGTAACTTGGAATTCCATATAAGTTTATGTATGAAAATTCACTGATGCACATACCATTTTCGACGTTCTATGATACGAATCGATTGCAATGACACCTCGGGTACAGGAAAGATAATTACTTATGAAAAAAAAACGGCCACTATTGGTTGGAAAAACCAGCTTCTTTTCCTCTATCGTGGCTTAGCGATCCATGGTATCAATTGTATGCTATCAATGAACGGCAAATATTATCGCTCCTGTCACACGAACGGAAAGGATTTATCATTCCAAAAATAATACTTTGGATAGAATCCACAAGTGAAGCTTCAATGAATAAGGAAAACTCGTCCGGTTTAGCGAGTCGATATATTTCGCTTGACAACCAGGAATCATTCCAAAATAAAAATGAATAGGGAAGGGATGCGTAACGGGATAACAGCGTTCCGTGCTTCCGGAGGGAGTGTGGTCAGGTAAAAAGGGTTGATGCGGAGAAAACAAGACCTATAGGACTGGTTTGCACTAAAGGAACCTCATAACGAGGGAGGATCCGATCGAAGGCAAAGAGTGGAACAGCAAAACGAAATAGGGCGATGAAAAACAAAGCGCTCGATCCTTTGTCCTCGCTAATTGATTCTCTATAACACATGTTCCGATGATATGAAACGATATAGAGATATAAAAAGGTTTTCGTGGTCCAAGGCATTACTCAAACGTCCATATATCACCTTGGGAGATGATTCTGATTTATTTAACCTCTTTAAGGCTTACAGATCTGAAGGTAAAAACTTGAGCAACGTCTTGGTGTCAAGCTCACAACCTTAGTTTTTATTTATTTACACACACTTTATGTACACTTTAAATCTTCTTGATTAGTTCCGAAGAGCATTACGTCATTAGCAAAATGTATGTATTATCCAAATATCTGAATTAATTTTCTTCCAGTCTAAATACTGAAAACTTCTTTCAATTTAGTTGTAGATGGTATGGGTGAAGTGCTGTTAATTAAAATCAAACGCATTACCGAGAGAAATATAAACATGAGGATTCAGTCATTCCGTATTCTTAAGCTAGAATTCACAAATAAATGAAATTGGATATAGAAAGTCATCTCATAAACCATTCGAAATGCTTGAATTAAAATAGAATGCTGGAAGTGACTATTTAGTATTAAAATGAGGCTACTTCAATTTAAGAGGATTAAATATAATAATTGAAATGTATGGTCTCTAAAGCCTTTATGTGCTATAGAGATAGATAAAGAAAAGGCTATCATTTCGTCAAATAGTGATGACAAGAAAAAGAAAAGATACGGAATTATTGGAAAGGGAAAGCTGCTGTTGGAAATCTCACGTGCGAGCGAAAATAGCGGTTGGTAGGCAACTATAAAAAACTCATTCTTGTCACAAGTGTAATACATTAAAGAAATTGGTCGATCGTTGGGAGATTAAGGAGCCACAAGGAGATTGAAAGGCATCAAACGTACACATTCACGATCAACGTTTTACGACAAGAGCTTTACGCAATCTATTTATATTTATAACGGAAATGCACCACTATATGTTCAGTAGAAGTATACCATTTTCATTTCCAGTGCTAGAAATAAGGAGTTAATCAATATCGTAATTGAAATAAGCGTTAGTAGAATTCTCTAACAGATGAGAGCTCTCCAATAATAATTAAATTGATGTTTTCAAATTAATAAAAATTCCTTAACATATAGAGGATGAGGTTTAAAACATTAAAAATCATTTAACTTTTAAATAGTACAATAAAAGAAATATCGACTTGCAAATTTAGTAAAATATTTTTAAAATTGCGTATTCTTCGCTTTAAAAGAAAAGTAAACAATTCATTGCGACGTAATTTCAAATTTGGATAATGAGCATTAATCTGTAGAAATTCTTTGGTCTCGCGCTAGTCTTTTCTTATGGGCAAACAGCTAGAATACTTTCACCGACTAGAAATAATAATAATAAGGAACCTCACTATAAACAATATCGGATGACTTCGAAGGAAATATCGTGCTCGTCTTTACATAAGAAAGCCCTGCAAGTGTTGCACTGAAAATAATGCGGCAACTTAAGGGAAGAAGGAAAGGGACCTATCCTTACATCGAACTCTGAGATGCAATAGCGGATATTACAAAACGAAGCGACCGACTTTGAACCAATCTATTGCGGACTTATTTACATATGCTTCATTTGGTTGTGGCACAAGTTACTCAATGATACGGACGCATATTTCTTAGTTTACTGCGAAAGAAAACGGCGCGGCGAACCGGGTTTCGAAAGAAACCGCAGAAATCTACCGCAAGATATAACATCTGCGACGGAAGCATATTGAAGCCTTCGTTCAGGGTCGCCTTTGGGGGTATATCCTACAGAGCAAGCATAATTGTTATTCTACTTCTTTTCACGATCTCTCATCAATCACTCTCAAGAGAATTATCAAATTAAGACGTAAGTTTAAGGTTCCTATTGAATAACGAAAAACGTTTAGAACAATAGAGAAGACGAAGGAATGAAAAAGTCCACCTGAATATGTACTATATAAACAAAACGACTGAACAGTCTAAGAGTAAAGTATTCCACATTCGACACCGGTTGAGCTGTATATACGCGAATATATCTCCACTTTTAAACTTTTTATTCATAAAGCAACGACAAAATGAAAAGAAAAAGGAAACTTTAGTTTCGCATTCATTCAGTAATAGGCCACTCATTGGGATTCGACGGAGAATCGTGTGAAAAAATCGACGCAATGCATGAGAACTGCTGCACGAAATATACTGCCAATATACTAAAAATATCTTTCGTAGATCGCGCACACCAACGGTGGAAACGAAAAATGAGCAAAATACAACTCAACCCTATGGTTCGATAAGTCTTCAACTACCGCAGTTCGAGACACGAGTAGTATTTTTTTAACCATCCAAACAGATTTCTACTTACCAGATGTGGATTGACAGGCATCACGGAAGGTAAAGGATTCACTGAAATAACGTAAAAACTAAACTCCGCCGGCAAACGGACTCAAACCGTTCGCTATGGCATTAGCACTGGGGAAGACTTCTTTCTGTGGCGTACAGTACATTAGCGCCCTCTTGACTGCCAAACAGGTCTCTCACTCGATACTATTTCTTAGCGGTAAGTCAGGGAAGAGCTCGTCTTCGAGCATGAGCACAACTGGCCAAGGTCTGCTATGGGACGAGGGGGAAGCCACAGCGCGAGATAATAGGATGAGAGGAAATTCTCTCTACTTAACTCCTTCAAACGCCAGAAAATACTTCCCGTGGAGAAATGGGTGGTAGAAGCCTTTGAACGGCCTCCGAACGCCTTCCTCTAGTCGGAGGGTCAAGCTCTACCGATGCGGTGGACGTAACGCCCTGAGCGAAGAAAGACAGTATTGCTTTCTTTTCGTTTATCTTTTAGGATACGCCTATGAGTGTCACGAAAACTTTTGAGATAACTTTTCTGGATGCTTCTAAAGCGAGAGGAATTATTTACATATGTCTGGTAAGCTACTCCTTTGATTAAGTACTCTTCCGGATAAAAATTGTAGAAATTGCTTTCCTATAAATATTGCTCGAATAGCTTTCTATATTTGACCCTTTGAAAACCTCTGAGTAAATCAGTTCAACGACATTAGAGTGGATATTTTAAGGGACACAAATATTTTGGTATATCTCAATTACTACTTTTAGATAAATTCGAGAAATTGATAAATCGAACACTTAGAAGAGAAAATTAAGTCGACATTTTGAAGTATAAATCTTTTCATTTACAACCTCCTAGTCGGCGATATGCATTCTGGTGCTTGATATTTCTTGCATTTATAGCTCTAATTTTTCATTATTTCCTTGGAAACGCCAAATAGCTTAAGGATAAATGAATACGTATGGAATCAGATTATTCTACATATGTGCGTGACATAGTAAGCTTTGAATTAGCAGAGATGTTGATACTGTTGTAAAGGGAATGAAATTAGTGAGAGATATTTGAGAGATCGCCGTGAAAAGACCCAAAGAAAATACAAATACCGATAAGCAACGAAAGAGTGATCGATCGGTATAATGTCCACGTTCTTCGCGACTTTAAAACTTCGAGAACTAGAATGATAAAAGTCCTAGAACCCTACAATTTTTTATAAACTAAGAAGCAATGATTATAATATAAATTGTATGTATAATGAAACTGAATGAGTAAAATAAAGAACTATAATCCTCCAGATCCGCTTTGAAAAATTAAAAGAAATAATCGGTCGCTAATACTCGACAAAGAAAAGTGTCACATAAAAATAAATGATTGTAAGAGCTTGAAACTGGAGTGAATTAATTTTGAACGGGAATCAGAAGCAAGGAGGAAATGAAGCTTTTAATTGGGTACTTCTCGGTAATCGAAGAAGTTAATGAACTCTTGTGCAATGTTAAATTAAGATTCTTGGACGACGGAAATCAATAAAGAGCAATAATGGCAAAATGATCGCAGAATAAATAAACAACTGTTTTTTACAACTAAAACACTTATATTAATATTTTTTAAATGAAATGAATCGTGAAGTAACTATCGATATTTTCGCAGGAACATCTTACTACGTGCGCTCTTTATTCATTGATTCCATTATCATCACAATGAAATACTCGGGTACGGTTGAGTCATTAAATACAATTTCTATTAGTAAAACCAACCTTTTACATTAGATGTGGATCGAGTTAAGACATGCATTGCAATAAGTTGTAAACAAAATATAAATTAATAAGGTTCTGTGAAAGGAAAGCGAAAAGAACAATCGATTATACACGGAGGACTACCAACTAATCTTGAGATAAGCTCGAGGTATATTTTGCATTTTCAAATTCTATATCGACGGGAAATAAGACAAATTAATAAAAAAGTTTAAGTAAATATACCAAAAGAGCAACAATGGCGGAAAACGTTAAACTAAAGCTATCAATCAATCTAAACTTAGAAAATCCTATTTTAGACTCGATAAAATATTCAAACAGTATTTTATCATGTTAAGCTTTGCCAGTTCATATTTGGTAGCTGATAGTTGAAACAGTTTCTCTTTCCACGGCTTTTTATTACAAATAGATGATTATGCACTTAAGTTTTTAATTACATAAACCCATTTCTCTTGGGAAATAAACTCAATCATCAAGATGAAAGTGAGTGCACCCGAGTTGCTCGTTTCCGTCGTAATAACAGGCTGATTGCAGCAATCCAGAAAAGAATTAATTTCTCAATTCTGATATGGAATGAAAACGGGTTGATCGAGCAGAGATTTTCAAAGCCAGTGTAGAGGACAATCCTCGAGGAATACAAGCCATTGCAAATCGCTCCTCTAAATGAGGAATGCCTATGAGGTGTGACGAAAAAGTAATATCAAAATCGATTGGGAGGATTCGCGTAGCAGAAGGCTTCAAAATGGGAGAGAATCGTTTTGCCGATCATTTCGGATTTCTATTCTGGAAACATAGTAAACCTGGTGGCGGATGAAGGATATCAAATTATTAAGAGATAGCTCGAGATTCCAGTGTGAGTTCGGGTGGAATAGACTGACAGATGAGAATGATCTCCTTCAGAAATTAGCTCACCATAATTATTCGTCAAACTCAAAATGCTTCGATACACTCTTCCTGAGAAAACATAAAAATTTGACAACAAAATGAGATTCGATTAAAATAAAAGTTAAACAATTTTTCAATGTGATATAGCAATCGTGGTAATAGATATATACTACGTTTAATTATGTTAGAGTATATTTAGGTAAATATAAATTTAAGTTTAATCTTAAGGCCGAAGGAATTAGATCCAAGAGAAACTCCAAAGATTGCAATTCACAGAGGTGATCATGAGAATTCCTTTCAATCACATTTCGTAAGTCACTTTCGAAAAACTCTGGAAGAAGATTTTCGCTCACTTAACAACACAAACTCGCTCTTATGATGAGTATATATCAACCCGAAATGGCAAAAACACGCAAGGAAAAGATCGGAATTCGAAACTGGATTGCTCACTTTCAATTCGTTTGCTCTAGTCACATATTTAGACAATTTTCAAACAGAGGTTGAGATGTTCGTATTCAAAATATTTTTTAAATAGTATGTTGCATATATTCTACGTTATTATAATTCATTCGAGCCCTATGACCTTTCACGCAAAGCTAACTAAACTTTAACTAGAAAACCTTCAACCAGAAAAATGCTTCTTAAGGATCTCAAAAACAGATGTATAAGTTTATTAAATAATATACGTATGAAGTCTCTCTGAAATATTAGCAACCGATTATTTTGGTTTCTTGTATACTAAAAAATTCCTAAGCCAAAATTTATATTTGAAATAATAAAAATAATTTTATTTCCTTTCAATAAAGAGAATAGAGTTACCTGATCGGTGATTACACCTATTTGAGAACGAAACCACTATCCGTCAAATTAACTTATGTATTTTACGCATGGTTAATGGTTGAACGTTGGTTCTACGGCGAATCATGCATTTATCCAAAAGAAGTGGCCGATTAATTTAATGTAATTTACATGAAATTCAAATGTCAAAATTATTAACCGAAAGGAAACGTCAAAATGGCGGATCGAAATTAGATTTTATATATTCACCTCATTAAATCAGAATCATGGATTAAAAAAGCATCTTGTAAAGGAACGAAGTAGCGGTTGGTCCGGAGGAAATTGAAGGAAAAGGAAACATGGAGTTAGCAATAGGTTCCACTGCCGCGAGCAGGTAAACATCTTTCCCATACTTTCTCTTTCAATTTGCTGCCGGACATCCGCCAGAAACAGGTCACTCAAAGAGGAAATATATTGGGCTACAATCATTTCCTCAGGTAAAACTTCCCAATACAATACAAAACTTGATTGTTTTGTTTGGATTGGATTGTTGATACTGAAAATAAATTTATTCTCCGCTTTACGGTGACTTGTGAATAAATCCATCCTTGAATGCAGCTCTTTTTACTCGAAGAATTCTTGACCTACAAACGGAATAAGACATCTCCAATGTAATTTAAGAAGGTCGAGCAATTTTGATGACCTTGAACAAGTTTACATTTCTTCCTAATAGAATCACACTCACAATTTACAGATTTTTCTTTAAATTGTTTTTCTTTATGATGCAATGTACTATGGTTTCCAATCCAAATCAATCGATACTTCGTATTTCCTGTTCTCATGGTAAACATTACCTCGTTACGTTACTCCAGTCTCTTGTAAATAAGATCGGTTGGTATTCTCACGATATGTAAGGACAAGTTCTAAAAGAAATCGGCCTAAAAAATTTACGATGCTTACGAATAGGACACTTTCACTATCGCAGGAGAGCAAAAAGCTTTCCACCAAATATATTGCGTAATGAGGCCACTTTCAGTCGAATGTTTCGTTCTTACTTCTAGTTCCATTCATTACTTTTTTATTGTTCTAATTATAAGGTTCCTCTCATTGGTTTAGATTTCACCTAACTCATTGGTTCTCTCAGTTACTATTGCGATAATAACTTTTGCTACACCTATAACGCATGGGTATCCCAATTATTTCAAATAAGAAAGCGATGTAGCACATTTTCAATAACGAAAAACAACTCAGATTTTCAGATTTTTGTGATAGTAGGATTCAAATTATTAAATTTATCGAACCTTATCCCCCAACTCAGCATCAAAAGCATCTTATTACTAAGATTTTCTATAATTAATTAGTTCACTTTTACCGAGTCAGGACGAAATGAATCCCTCATATTAAGAACGTTTTCTTTTTTCGCTTTAACCTTCTAACCTATAACGGGAGTTCAAAGCAATTGTACACCCTTGGAGACTTAGCAGGCCGAATATGAAAAAGAAAACTATAAATCATTTGTTGCACTTGAAAGATTTCGAATACATATCTGAAAGGCGATATGGAAGAAAGTAACGTTCATTCGATAGAATTAGTCGGTCACATAATATAAAAAATTATACAAATGAAAAGTTATACACACGTATGTTGCGCATAAGTTTGATACGTGTAAAGTCAAAGAGCCACTATTTAAGAAAAACAATTTTGTTTACGCTTGACCTTGGCCCTCGAGAACGCTTCAAGAAATCCATTAATAATCTCAGAAAATACCAAGAGGAAAGAGATGTTTATTTGAGAATTTCAGGTATCATAGGACTGAGTAAAAAGTAAATAGCAAAATAAGATATCCTTAAGTAATTCATTCCTCCACGATTGAAGAAAAAATATTCCGTATGAGACCATTGATTCTCCCGCATTAATGTATAATTCACAGAATGTGTGTGTGTTTGTATGTGTGTATATATATGTCTTAATGGACTCGATGTAAATAGTAAACATTGCAACTACACTTCAAATTGGAAACCACAGAATGCCAATTCTGTGGTTTCCAATTCTGACGCATCCAAATTCCAAATCCGACGCATCGAGCGTCCTTTTATTACAAATCCCGAAAATGATTCTGAGGTCTGTGAACCACCGTAACTTCCTTCCTAAGCAGTACACGCCCACCCTCCACAACGGTAGACTGAAAGAGGCGCGGCTCGCTCCCGCCAAACGATTCGCGTAGTATTTCGGGAAAGACAAGGTCGTTTACACGGAGAAGAGGGGTAGGGGGACAGACGACGCTGCATGTTTGGGCGGCGGGAGAGTTAAACAGATGCACAGGGGACACTTTTTTAAGAGATGACTTACTTTGCATGCGGAATACAGCAAGAGAGGGTCCAAAATCTGACCCAACGCCAAAGCGACCAATGGATTTCGATCGGACATGAATGAGAAGGAAATTAAGGGATCTTCCGGACGAGCTTTAATAGGAGCACTACAAGAGATTACGCTTGCTACTGATGACCACACTAGCGGTGGTCAACTGACGTTTCCAGCGTAACCAGAGATGAACGTTATAGATGAGCAGATTATATCACTTTAATGAATGAAATGAATCTTCTTTTCAATGGTTAAATAGTTTACCTTTCGTGACCGATGTCAAAGAGCGACGTTCAATGCAGAGGTTGAGAATAAAGCAACGCTTTCTTTCCCTCCAAGCGTTACAGACGGCGGAATATTCGCATTACGGGATTGGAAAGAGATTTTCACTGGAATGGGCACCTTAAGAGGTCAATCAAATGGTTGGAGGATAGGACCCAGTTCATGAAGGGTGACTAGAAACGACACTTGAAAAGGAACTCTTATTGATACAAAGTCAAGATTCCTATCTAAATAATGTGCAAGATGCCACCGTTAAGAATTGACTGTAAATTAATCACTCAAGGATGCTAAATGATTATATTTGATGTTGATGACGTTTAATCATATATTCAAGAGTTCTAAATTGCTCCTTAACTCCAATGAGTATATTTCATTGTGAAACTTACAGCTTGCTTGATTTTAACAAGATAACCGCAACAAACGTAAGATTAGGATGCAGTGCAAAGAAGTGACATTCATAAAATTCGATGAATGACGTAAACAAGCACCTTGTACACAGGTAAATTTTGGAACTGGACGTGAATCGTTTCCGTAAATATGCTCGCACAATTTTAATATGAATAGTGGATTCAGCAGTATATTATCGAGAGGGTGATATTGCTAACAAGCTTTTGGGAGATACATTAATAATTGGACTGAGTTTGAGTAGTCAATAAAAGGCATACCAAAACATCATTAATTCAATAACACGGTTTTACCTTGAATAAACTTGCGTATCAACGAAATTTGCTTTGCCAATATAATAGAAAACGTACAAGAATTATACGCTTTCAAAGTAGTAATTATTATCGATCTCATAATAAAAAATACAACAGATCGAAATTCATACTTGAAGCATACATGTACTTAAATTCAGCTCTGTGAGGCAGATCCAATAGGCTAGAAGCAAAAAACGTTTAGATGTTAAAATCAAGGCGTCGCATTTTGAAAACCTAGAATAAATGGTCTGTTACTGACAAAATCCTGAGCAACAGGTACGTCAATACACAATCGTTGTGACAAATTTAGACACAATTCTACTGAGGCTCTGCTGCTGAATCACTCAGCGAAAGATTTTACTATAAAACTTGCGATGATAATTTTACGGTTGAAACATCCTTCCTTTTGTAAAGTTCGAGATAACCAGCATACATAGTGCTGCATTACAAGACAGTATAGGAGAGAGGTTAGAGCGTGGGATGTTGTCATTGAACTCACCTGAAATTTCTCAAAATTTTCTCTTTCTACTTCCAAACTGGTTTTTCTCTGCTGAAGCACTCTTGGTAATGACAGAGATGCCATGACAATGGCTGTGATATCACCACAATTCACAACTTTAATAACCACAATCCAATAACATACAAATTCCTCCCAGCTAAACAAGAGGTGCCACTATGTACAGTCAATGGCAAAATGTTCACTCCGTTGCGAGTATATCCTGACAGCAGTCCCTAGTAGTTTTCAAACGTCTCTATAGATGTCCCGGTATGATTAGTTCTTCTTCACCCCTGAAGATGTCGGATACTACCTGATTCTCTTTAGCCCGGCAACTTTGTAAATGTGTGTTCGATCGTCATAAAATTATAGGAACTTTTCTTTTATTATATCACCAAATTTCTGAAAATTACCAATATATTTATTATATAGCATGTTATCTTTCAGTTTAATTCAGTAGTGCTTTAGAATCGGAACCTTAATCAATTTCTAATTGACTGTTTAAGACGCCGAGAATGTAAAAACCACAATGTAGAATATATTTAGACTTAAAATTCGTTTATTTAACACAAGTCTAAAATCTGAGATCGAAGGAAGTGTTAATTTTTCTATTCGAGTAGTTTTAAATCGTTTTCTTATAAGAGATCATTCACTTAATTATTCAACTCTAGGTTTCTGTTAGTGCATAATATCCAGATAGAATTGTTGATCTAGTGCTTGTAGGCATGCAATCACAAGAACTTAAAAGTGTTTTCAATTATAATGTCCTCAACATTCAAAATATCCTATATGAATTACAGCTAATGAATAATTCTCATACATTTAAATTGAGTTAAACTATAAATTGAATTTACATTTTACTCTTTCAGAGTTCAAGTTTCAGACATGATATACAGATGAGCCTGAGGATGTAATTTTATATTACGAAACCGGTTGCAAATATAACAATTTTTTCTGTGGAAATTTACTAAGTTATTTTTATTACGATGGCATTCCACGAAGTCACGCCTTCACAAATTGATTTCATGATATACAGAATTAAATGAAAAACCTAATGTATCTGGATCAAGAGTATTCAAACATGATTAAAGATAAAACACAAAAATTCTAATTTTATTCTCATTAATGAGCTTAATAAGGAAAATATATAACTGGTAGAATACTTATATAACAATTATTTCTTAAGAAGTCAGTATGCTTAATAAGATTTTCCTGCAATGAATCCTTGAGATGGCAGTGATTCATCAGGTAGTAATCCTGCTTAAGTCTGTAAATTATAATAATAATATAAGTTTTTGTTCACATTTTCATGTCATAATATCCACAAGATTGATGCACAGGAATTATTTTAAGATAAATTCCAAACTTGCTTAATTAGTTATAATATTAGACTTTACAAAACAGGGAAAAGGATATATTACTTTATCATTTTTTAAAGATGACTTAAGTAATAACTGAACCCCCTTCAAAAAAACAGTGGCTGTCAAGCTAGATATAGCAGTAAATTAACTTCCAAATCTATGAGTGAAAAATGCAATTGAGACAACTAAAATTCTGAAATGAAAATATTAAAAAATGCACTAGGTCCTTTGAAATCAATTATTTATATTCTTTCTTTATAACTTGGTCACTTTCTAATAATGATCTGAGTGATTTCCTGCATTTCTTGGCTTCATTATTATCAGCAAATTTTCTAGAAATATAACATTGGAGGGATAGATTAATTCCTTTGAATTTACCATACTCACAAGCTTCAAAATTTTTTGTCTGAAGATTACTATATATAAGATTCAAAATGGAAATCATAGAGATGATATTAGACTTTTTGGTTCATTCCATCTTGCTGGACAAGTCTGAAGTTTATATTAAAATATACTTGCACAAAATCCAAGAGAATACAGTGGCAAACACCAGCAATGCATGACTGTTCATCTTTCTATGTCAGTAACTGTTTGCCCAGATGATTTAGATGTTTGCAAAGCTTGAGGTACGGCCAATCCCTGATTCTAATGTCATGGAGGAAACACTGGATCCAAAAATACATGCAATTATGAATTGTGTGAGTAATGACAATAATGCCTTATTTCATAATCAATACACCATTCTAATAATCCTAGGGTACCTATGATCAAAGAACAATATGAAGTATTCTGGTAAACCAAACAAAAAATTATGCAAATAATGGCAATTTCAATATCAACACACTGATCCAGCCAGAAAAATTTGATGATCTACCATAGAATTTGGCAAACCAAAGACACTGATACATGCCTACAAGACACAGGATTTATGAATGGAAACACAGTGAACCGCAAGAGTTACATCAGATTCAAAAACAAGACAATATCTACTGGAGCTCTACTTCAGGTAATGGCCATTATATTATATAAAAGGATGCTTAACTCCATGGAAGTTACCCCCATAAAAGAGACTTATGGAAAAATGGATAGCATCAATGAAATGATTTTAAGGAATTGTGTATTATAAAGAACTTGGATGGGAAAATTTAAAGTTAGGCATAAAAACAAAAGGTTAGGAAACATACTTAAAACAGTGATAGGAAAGCCTTTGTTAAAGGAGTTAAAAACGGACTTAGAAAACAGGACTATTTCAGAAGAAATGATCACATTCATAAAATTGTATTTTGAAACAGAAAATGGACGCCTGTAAATATTCTTTTATAAATTGGGGAGTACTTGAATGGAACAATTTGCCTGGAGAGTTATTGGAGCCTTTTGCTCATACTTCTAATGTATTTGTGAATAGGATTAAGAGGGTACGTAATTCTAATTTTGTAGACCACAAATCATCGCTATTTGTAAATATTATGTAACATTTTGTCTTTGAATGTAGTTAGTTATACTTTGTTTTGGGGGGTATCCCTCTCGACTAGGGCAAATGCCAGGCAGTATCGCATTTGTCCTCCTGCAAATGTAGAGCTATCACCTGGCCTGTTGCCTATTTGTAGCTCTAATATACAATAAATATATAAATACTATTGATAAAAACTTGAAATAATTTCCAAGAGTATATTAGTAAACAATTCACAGAGAGGTGATAGGTTTTAATGATAATAGGTAAAAGGTAACCAAAATAATAAGCAAAATGTATGTTAAGGAACAATTAAACACCATTGAAGAGAATTTCTACAGCTACAATAAACAAGAACTTTTGTTAGGAAATCAAAGTATACATAATATAGTAGATGGGAAATTAGAACAAAGAAATCAGGAAAACTGTTAGATACTGGAAAAATACTTCTTAATTTTCCAGAGGAAAGCACAAATTCCATTGTTAATAACAAACAATATTGTGATATTCACTATACCAAGGGTAGCACAAGTTAAGTTCAATTAAAGAAAGGTGCAAATAATGCAAACAGAGAACGATGATAAAAAAAATACAAAATCAAGATATGACATGATGATGAATCACACTGGTGTCAGAGAGTGATATCACAAAAAAATCAGAAACTAAGTAGAGAGAATTCAAAGAAAGCAAATATGAATAAATGAGAGAAGTTTGGAAGATAAGAATGGCAAATCAAGGTTTAGAGTCATAATACATTAAGAGTTCCCACACGATAATAAATAGATACAATGATCTTACATAATTTCAATTTCTAATTTTTGATTGCAGTTAAAATAAAAAAATTTATGCCTCTTCAAATAAAAATAAGAAAAAAATTACTCCTTTAAATTACCAGAAGTGGATTTTTAAGGAAATATTAGTTAAGGAAAAAACTTTCTAGCACAAATTTTAGTTATGAAAGGATGATCAGATTGAACATATATAAAAGTCAAATTAATACTGTTTTCTTGAAGTAGCTTTATACAAAATAGATTTTATAAAACTTACAATTGAAACAATTCTTACAGACTAATATTAAATACTAATTTAATCGCTGCCAGATTCGGCATCGCTTGAGGATGGAGTGCTCTCTATTGGCTCATCATCTTCATCTTCTTCCATTTTCTCATCTTCATCACTCTCTTCCTTTTTCTTCTTCGGCTCCACCTTTTTCTTTTCTTCTTTACCCTTTGCAGAAGATTTCTAAAGGAATGGACAAATGAATTGAATCATTTTTTATATTATAAATAATGCAATCTTCATTGAGAACGCAATCGATACGTAAAACATTTTAATAGAGTAAAATTAAATTGAAGTCACAGAATCATAAAATACACTTAAATGAATACTGTATTTGACAGCATATAAGACGCAATCTCAGTAAGTAGGCCACACACAAGGAAAAAAGTTTTAATAGTCTGTGCGACAGTGCAGTACCATAAGAACATAATGACTTACTACTATTCTGTTTCCATCCACTTTGGCGTAATTAAACATCCTAGTTTATACTGGATGGTGTGGCTCAATCTCTTTTTTCCTTTAGTAATATTTTATAGGATAGCATAACACTAATAGTATTTAGCACTGATACTGATACCTTCACATATAATACACTGGTAAATTTTGTGAGACCAAATTTTAATTAATTGAGGAAAAAGGTCCATCTTATATGCCGTGAAATATGGTAACTGATAATGAAAACAAAAGATAACATTTCAGGGACAGTTAGATTATTTCACCATTATTTTTGTAAAACAAAATACTTCCAAATGGCATGAAATGCAATAGTGATTAAGTTCTTCCTCTTTTGAAATACATAAATCAGTATGAAAATTAAAATAATAAAATGATCCTTTCTGATCATTATGTATATAATGTAGAATAGAATATATTTCTTTGTATAGGATCTTACTATTAATTATCATAGATATTTTGGTTTTCCAATTCTTTACATAGTTTTACCATTCTTTACCCTTCCTGAATTTTCCTTAGACTATCCTGTATTCCCAATATTGAAATAGAGAAAATTATACTAGAAAATAATTAAATCCAATAAATATGTTACTTATATTCATTACTGCAAGAATATTTTGGAGTAATTAGTAGCTGCTTTCTTATCAACTTCATCACAAGAAGCTACTATAAAGTAGAGGCAGAACGAGTGGATTTTGTTCAAACAAATCTATTATAATAAATATCAGACTTTTTATCTTTTGTTTTATATGAAACAATAAAGAATATTCACCTTTCAAATAAAGAAAGTAAAATATTCAGTATAAGGGAAGTATAGGTTTTTTAACTTAGGCACGAGAAAGTGTGCAACTCTTTTATTTCTGCTTAACTTTGTAGAATATTGTTTGAATTTTGGGAATATAAAATAAAATTTTAGTTTCATAAACTATATAGGGGTGTTAGCTTTTGGAAAATGAAAAGAATTAAATCTAGGAAATATCAATGGTTAAATTATCAATCACAAATAATCGAATCATGCAAATATTCATAGTATATCAATGGAAATGAGAAAAGAGTAACAACAAAGATAATTTCAAGATATTAAAAATCTGATATTCCTTGACCATAAACAGGGAAGCATGATGACATTGAGCATGTATCATAAAAACTTGTAAAAATGCATGTCTACAAGGATTCAGAGAAGCTAAAAATGTGTATCTGGAAAAAATGCTCCTGCAAGTAAGTTTCAGGATAGCATGACTTAAGTTAAACTATTGCAAGATAAATAATTTTCAGCAAACTTACAGGTGGATTCTTTTTCAAAGGTTTATCATCATCATCAGAACTACTATCTTCACTTGAGAGGTATTCCTTGCTCTTGAACCCTCCAGAAGAAGTTTTGGAAGGAGATGGTTTTACTGGAGCACTTTTCTCAGATTTCTTTTCTTTCTTTTCAGGTTTTGAAACTGCACCACCACCTGAAGCCTTGTATTCAGACATAGCTTTACTATATTCTTCCTTTGCTTTCGCAGCCTTGGATTCCCATTCCTGAAATAAAATTTATATTATTTATCACATTGCAAGTGAATAATTAATATACTTCCATTACAGTTCAGAAAATAAATGGATTCAAAAGAATAACAGTCACTTACAGACTTATCTTTCAATTCCCTCCATATTTCCCCAGCTTTTTTTGACACTTCTGTCACAGAAATTCCAGGATTATCAGATTTTATTTTTTCTCTGTTGGCATTGAGCCACATCATAAAAGCAGTTGCAGGACGCTTAGGCATATTTTCATCCTTTTCTTTTTTATTTTTCCTTTTCCTTGGTTTTTCTGACTGTGGTAAAATAAACAGGGTAAATTATGTAAATGAGATGAACTTTGATAAATAAATATCTCATTATGTTATATAACTTTCTCTTAAGCTAAAAAAAATTATTACTCATGTATCCCAAAATAAACAGATTTAACTGTAAACAATTTGATGCAAATAATGACAGATTTAACTAAAAACATTTGATGCATATGATAATAATCAACCCAAATTAAATTGGATTATTTCAGATTGTATAACAATGCAGCATAAAATTTAGGAAAATATAAATCTTACTAAAATCTAATTTCCATCAAAGATTAAAATGAACAATAATTATGTAAAAAAGACAATGTTATTCATTAACATACAGGTTGCTGTGATATTTAAGAAGTAAATTATAAATAAGAAAAATACCACTGTTTTTGCTTTCTTAGGCTTTTCTGGTTTTTCTTTCTTCTCTTTTTTCTTCTTTTTTACACTGCCACCATCACTGCTTGAACCACCTGATTCATCTGAGTCGGAGCCTGATGCATTGCTGTCAAATCTGCCAAAAATGTAAACAAAAATTACAATGAATACCCTATTTTCATATTCTTGAATTGAGGATCTCTCTTAACATGGAATATTTGGAGATGTGTTTTACAAAGATGATGATGACAAGTGATGAAACTATTCAAAATCAAGCACTTTAACATACATATAGAATAAACATTAATCATACTCAAAATAAATCCATTACTAATATGAATAAATTAAATGTTTCATCAAGGATATGTAATTTCAATAGTAAAATATTTTTTCTTGCATTTGGGAATACAAGACTGCTGGAGTTAATAATTCATTATTTGTTCATAATCAAATGTATGTCACAATTATAAACAGCAGTTTACATACCTTAATCAAAATTAAGCCAATAAAATTTTATTGCTAGAAATAAAAATCTAAGAAACCAAATTGAAGGTTTATGATTAAAATGACCATCAATTTTAAAATCTTTACCATATCCTGATAGAGGAAATCAAAATATTCTCTCAGTTCAAAACCTTTACATTGTATAATTAAGTACACTGTTTTAAATAGAAAATCCTATATAATATCTTAAGCCTACAAAAATTTTCTAATCACAATGAATGATCAATCTGCTATACTACTAATTTTTGTTAGAAGTTGTAAAATTTCCATAATTACATATGCAATTATTCTGTCATTTAATTTAAATCCACATATATTAATTTAGATAGCTATACAACTGTAATATTAGAGAATTGCATTTGGGATGAAAAATCTAATTAGGAGGACATTTCTGCCAACATAGCATACAGCACAAATATAATTGACTAGAAACAGAAACTCACTCTTCAGCAACATCACTATGCTCTTCATTTGGATTAAAGTCTTCATCTGTGGACTCATCTTCAGAGCCATCACCACCACCTTCTCGAGCTGATCCTTCATCCTCCCTCTCTTCAGCTTCAGCTTTCACACGGGCAAGATATGCATCAGGTTCATCTTCTTGATCTGAATCTCCAAAATCTTCTGTATAACTAGGTTTATCCTATAAAATCAAGTAATATTATGGCATAAATTTGAGCATGATTAAATAAATTAAAAAACGAACATATAGTAACAATTATTTCCAATAAATAGCAAATTTACTCAACAAATACATATACAACATACGAAATAATGTTTGTTCATTATTATACTAGTAGAGGTTTGCTTGCTTACAGCTAGCAGACAGTTAATATATCTAAGAATAAATTAATGAAAGATTTACACAATTCTCAAACTAAATTGATTTATATTGTGTCTGCATATTTTAAATACATTTGATTCCCATGCATTTCTTATGGCAGCTATATTCTTCCTCCCAGGCATTGAGCTATGTATATTAAATACAAAATATTTTCATCACTAGCATAAGTATCAGCATCTTTGTGAATTCTTCAAATTGCACAGCGAAATACATAAAGAAAGTGCCTTAAAAGGAATCCTGATTACCCTATGTGTTCCTTAAGAAAATATAGCTAACAACACCTATAATCAAAACAAATACCATTTACAAATACTAGGATGGCAACTTAATATGAAAATGTAGCTTATGTACATGTGTGAAATTTAATTTTTCTACACAATTGGAAAGCATCTAAAAAAAATTTGAAATCTAACCTAAGTATTCTTATGGGAAAATCGAGATTACGGGGCTTTCTGGAATCAAAACCATGACATGGAGAAGTGCATTACTTTAATCACCTATATACTTATTTATAAGTATTTGAAGTTTCAGTGATCTATCTGTCATAATAAGCTAGAAAAATTTTTAAAAATTTAATTATCCACCACCTGGCTTTGAACTCATGGCTATTTGTGAACAAACAATAGTATTTTTTAATATAGAAATGTACAGTAGCTATAACAATATGAAATTTTATTGATCTATGTGCACAGGAAGTATTTTTTAAACATTTTGAAATTCGGGCCCATGCATTCTTATGGGGGAAAGTCTGATTTTGAAGGCTGGTATTTTTTACCAGGTGAGATTCAGTGGGCCATCATGTAAAAAATCAGTGACAAATCAGCCCATGAGCGCAGTAGTTTTAGCTGAACACTAGTTTCCTATATAATATAACTGTATAATATATAACTATACAATATTATACTATATAAATAATATAGTATTGGTATGGTGCAAGAATATTAATGATAACTATTAATTATTATATCACAATTATATTACTTACATTCTTTCCTCTGTTCTTCACTCGCAGTTTTTTAGATGTAATAAAGTCAAACAGTTTGCCATACTCTTCCTTTTCGATACTACTAAAGGTGTGGATGATTCCAGATTTTGTTTCCACTTCAAAATCAAAAGATCTATAAAGAATTTTATATGCACAATTAGCATAAAAAATCTATCAAAGATGGTGGTTAATTCTCAGTATTTATACTCAATGTAAAAGACTTATCATTTCAAAGTTTCAATATTATTATTATTGAAATTTGGGAAGCAATATTCCATAAGTTATTAATAATTTGAAAGTGATGACAAAATTTTATGTCTATTATATAAAGCTTTCTGAAGAAAATATTTATTATATAAATATATATTAAAGTAAATTACCTAGTACTGCCTCCACTACGAGCAAAATTCACACAGGATATTTCCTCAAAGCGTATGTGGACAGGTGGTTTATTCACATATATGAAACCTCGCTCTAAGGGATACATTAATCCAGCTGCTGCCTTGTAAGAACAGGAAACTGCTGGGGTACCAGAATGCCTAAAATATTTTAAAGATTACAATTGGTTATAATTTTAGGGGATTAATGAGAGACTTGAATATAAATTACAAGTATACATCGAATTAAAAATAAAATACATAAAAAGCTATGGCTGAATTAGTGGTATGAATCATTAATAAAAAACTGCAATTTAAATATATTGTACTACGAAAATGAATAACAAAGTTCATAGTAACAACAATCATGCAATGAAAATTGATCACAATATTCAAGTTGAATAGTATAAGACAATTTTATAAATTTGAAAGCTTACTTTCCTTTTCAAACTTCATGCATAACATCAGAGGTGCAATTGCAATTCTACTAAATTCAATTTAAATGTGAAATTCATAAACAGGAAGAATTATACCATGGGAGGGTAATTTATGTTATTCAATTGGTACTTATAACAAAAGCCAAAATAACTGAGTAAAATTGGACATAACAATTTGCTGAGAACAATTGTAATTATGGGGACATTATCAAAATTAACTTTGATTATATATCTTTTCTAATTTATGAGATATAAGAATACTCCAATGGAAGACGCATCAAAACTAATTTGTATAATATACATTGAATAACAAAATTACCCAAGACCTGAGAGATACCTACCCAATAAAATTACCAGGTACAGTAATTTTTCTGTTCACGAGTGCTTTCATAACTTTGCTCATTACTTCATAAGTTGGGCCGGATAACTCCTTTTGAAGTCTTCCCTCATATTTCTCTTGCAATTCTTCCCTAAATAATAGGCAATCAAAATAGGCTACAGAGCATTCAATATGGAAGTATCCAGAATCTCACAAAATTATTCTCTTAAATTAATAATTATAATGGTGTTATTCATATAATAATCAATGAGAAACAAATAATTATGCACTAAAGACTAACATACTAAGGGAAGGTATATTTAATGATGTCTAAGAAAAATAAAAATGAAACAAATACTGATAGAACGACAAGATTAAATCACTCAGGAATATCTCACTTACTCTGACAGGGGCAGTTCAATTGAGATATCCTCTTCTTGACTGAATAGAATCACTAAGAAGTGATATCTTGTTTGACCTTGCTTTATAGGTGGATCTAAACTGACCTGGAATGAACAAACAGAGAAAATTATATAAAAAGAAGTGGTGATAAAAGTTGCAAAAAATATTAGCCAATTTCAATAATGTTAATGTTGTTATCTTTTAGAAATGAACTTACAACAAAGAACATTTGGCGATTGTCCTTATGGGGTAATAAAAACAGTCTGAGAACAGTTGACATTGGAATCTTGTAGTCAAAGGTTTTACCATGAAGTTGGAAGAATGAACTGAATATTTTGACATCATAGCGACCTCTGGAAGGATAAAAAGAAAACATCATATGTCTGTCACAATAAAAATTATTCTCAAAGTTCTTAGAGAAACATAAAAATTACCGAGGAGTTAAGCACTGAACTTCACGGAAAATAGCGATAGCATCCCCTGTAGCACTGATGACACTAGCTTTATTCATCACCTACAACAAATTTTTAATATTATAAAGTTTTAAATAAATATAAAAAGTAGGCAATTAAAATTATGACTTAAAGGTCCATAACAACCATATTACCTGCTGATGGAATGACTCCACTGGATCCTCCTGACCAGCAAGTTCACTCGATGGAATATGGAATCTCATTTCCATTAAACTCACAGGGGCATCATCATTCTGATGAATCGATATAAATCATTCTTTTAGTTTTCAAATAATTATAGAGCACAATAAAACTAGACCAATAGCTAAGTTAAAATAAATCAAAGAATGAAGTAATTAAAATATGTACCTGATGAAACTCAAGGGTAACCTCATTTTTCCCGGTAGTACATTGTGAAACATGATTAAGAGGGATTTCAAAAGCGGTTGAATGACTAACATCAAAGCTGAGAACAGAGCCATGAAATTTAGCGGTCCCCCAATTCCATCCTTTTAAACTAAGTTCCTTTTCCACCAATTCTTTCTTGTAGTTAGCTAAGAAAAATTTAGCTATTTTTTCCTGTTCCTAAAAACAATTATAACAAACTTTTAGATATTAAAAAAATTAACAGGTGATTGGTATTCTGCAACTTATTATTTCATTATGAAATAAAGTTACGCTATCCTACTCACTGATTCTCTCAAGCCACCAAATCGATGTAAGGCTCCATTCTTGAAGCTGATACGAAGACCCCATGCTCCAACTAACCTTTGCCAATGCACAGTATCTATATCCGAGCCATTGAGTTGTTCTACTTTACCTGTTTTACTGTTTTTAAAAATTAAATGCTGATCTGTTAATTTCAGCTTCCCTGGACTCTACAAGTATAGGTACATAATTAATAACTTGGTAGTTGCACATACATAATTTCATTTCGTATTAACTTAACGAATTTCTCACCATTGTCCCCTTCACCTCCGCTAAAATATCCGAGTATTCTAAAAAATCGGCCATAATTCTAAGGCAAAATTGCCCAAATCTTTAATTCCTTCAACGAAAATTGGGGATTAGATGTCGATTCACGCACTTTCCCGGGTATATCACCGGCTCTGATGACAGAGGAATGTCACTTCGCGTACAAGTAGTATACAATATTTGTTGTCAAAAGAATATCAAAGGATTTATCAAATGTTACAGCTCTATGGAAAATTAATAATTGATTTATGCAAAATCATAAGGGTATCAAATACAATTATATTCAAAATATACGCATTCCTTTGAACGCAACAATAACACGCTCTATAACCCAGGTCCCAGTCTACGTTCTACTTTTTTATTTTGGTAAGTAAATTGTGACCATAGAATGAAAGCAATTTTCCAATTATTTTATAAGTTTAAAATTTTAGTGCAATAAAATATTACTATCCAAATATGATTTAGTAATTTTGGAATGATGGATTGGGTCGACATCTATAAACATCATGATAATTTCGGCGGGATTTTGAAAGTAATGTCGGACCAGAGAACCCATGCTTCTAAAGATGGCTCACTGGTTATCTGCATAGATATATATGCACAACGCCAAATTATTACAAATAATCGCTTAATTTGGGGATATACATTTTTCGAAACTATTTTGAATTGATATTTATACATAAATATGATGCTATGTTTATTGTAATTGGAGATATATCATTTTATGGACAGAGAAGATTTGTTGTAAGGAATTTATTGCGAGCCTATCCCTCGATTTTTTTATATTCCATGTTTGTGATGTGAGCTCTTGAAGTCTTAGAGTGAGTTTGAATCCTTGGTGTTTTAATCAATATTTTATCTGATTCTCATGTATGACCACCAGGGTATACCCAGCCAGATTATATATTTTCTATCCGCCTCATATTCATCTGACTTAGTCTTGCATATTGTGTGGAATAAGTAGCTTGTAAAAATTATATTTTCTGTTAATGCTTGGTTGGAAGTATTTCTTACAAGTGAGAATTCCCTTATAAACTTCCTAAATAATATTTTCTTTAAATTATATTTCTACTTTATGAATGTCTTTCTTGGGGAATTGAGTTAAATGACGAACGTGCCTGTAGATATAGGAAATTGAAAGGTGATCATTTTCTGATGTCATTACTTGGTGATTATCTTCACTTTGATTTTTGTATTGTAACCTCATATTTGCCAGCCTCAGTGGCTGAGTGCGTAGTGCATTTAGTGCTAGTGCTCCAAGTCACGAGGTCCCAGGTTTGAATCCTGGTGGATTGGAAAATTTTCTGGTCTGGGATGAGATGTATTTGTGTTTGTCTGTAGGGGTTAAATGTAAGAGTGGTCTATATTAATTTTGCCCTGATTCAATTATGGCATATTATTATATCATTATAATGGTATTATTTATTAAAATATGGTTAAATAGGCAAACTTTTTAGGCATAGGTACACATTTTCTTTGCTAATTTTATCTTCATCAATTTTTATGGATATTCATTATTATGGAATTAAATAATTTAAGTTAAATTCTCCAAAGGCAGATTATTTCAAAAACTGGTTTTCAATCAGGAACTGTTGCCCTTTATCCATAAAAAACTGCACTGCTCTCAAATATACTCTTGTCACTCAAATAAACAATATTGCATCATTCAATTTGATTTTACTGCTAATAGATTTTTATAAACTTTCATGCCCCATTCCAATTGTCCCAAGTTTTAAAATATTTAGCCATTAATTTGTTGTTTCTGCATTTTCCTGTATATGAGGCTTCAAATGACATTTCTAATTTCTGTTGAATAATTTCTGGGTTTTGATTGTCAGCTTTGATTCCCTTTTGGAAGTCCATTTCTTCCTCCTTCTTAGTCCTAACCCTGCTCGATAACAATCTTCATTTGGGTTATTAAGATTACTGATAATCAGCAATTTCTGTTTTTCCATTTCCATCTGGTGAACAGGTTAGAGGAAGTGACACTATTATACTGTTATTTTCGATGTAAATAAAAATTATTCTCTTATTTATATATATTTAGAATGAAAATATGAATTTATCTCCTGAATATTATAGATTTGTCTCATCCTCTTTAAATCAATATATGTCCTCTATGATTCATGATTAGGCTTCCTCAGAATGGTTGTCCTGTAGTTTACTTGAAAAAAAGCGTAAAAAGATATTTGTAGAAGTAGGAAATGATTAGGAGAATCTTAACAAGATGAGTTCCATTGTTTGTTTGGAATATATAAAACAGTGAAATAAGGAAGAATATGAATAGTTATTAGTATTAATTCCAATTTTAATTTTAAAATTTACTTGAATATAAAAAACTTGGTCATACTCAAATCGAGTCTTTATCTTAAAATTAATCCAATCTATTGCAGTAGCATTAAATAGTATTTGTTTCTACTAATACTTATTTTACAAATACTTCATATTCATACAACAAATGTTTTGCCTCCATCAGCTTGGGTGTTATGTGTGGGGGTTGAGAAGAATAAGGTAAGTATTTGTAAATATATGAATAGTAATAGTATATGTAATTAAATAATTAGAATAATTATATCTATTATTATATTTTTAAAATTATCTAACAGGCTGCCTTTATGTGAGGGATTCTATAAAATGGAAAGAAATATGCGTCAAGTGGTAGGATATAAAATACTGCATCTGAAACTTTTGATTTTTAAAAATTGAAATTCTTAAAAATTAATTGTTCCTTACAAACATACTTACTCCCCTGTATTCTTTTTATTGCCTGATGTATATTGATGGAATTTATCCTTTACTATGGCAGCGGCATGCAGCTACTCGTAGAGATCAAAATGGGTTAACATGATTGCTGATAATTTTGAAGCTGCATATTATAAGCATATAACAAAATTGGTGGGTTTTTTGATATTGTTAATTTTATTATTGCCATCTATGTTATAAATATATTTCATTCTCTTGAATTTTGCCTCAAAATGCAAAATATATGGGTATTCTTCTTATGATAAAGATTAAATAATGATGACACCCCTGGATCAACTAAAGGGATAATGAAAGAGTACCGGATGATCATAAGGTACTAGATAAGGAGAGAAATATTCATCAGTCCATCTCTAAAATGTCTTTCTTTCCCAAGTAAGTTGTTTGGTAATTATTAAATATTTATATCTGGAAAGGCATCCTTCACCAGTATATTTGTCCTTTCACTTCCCAAGAAGAATTATGAGAGTATATTCCTTGAATTTGTTAGTATGGAATATGATCAACTTTCTTTGAATGAATACTTTGCATTTTTAGCAGAAGGAATTTTAAGGTTAAATCCATTGGAAATAATATAAATTCAAAACTGCAGAACTAGGTAGAAGAAAATAGTATGAGTATATAATGGAACTTGATTTTTAATTTTTAGATTATATTCTTTTGATAACTAAATTTATGCTTTTTAGCATTGTCTTATTTTGTGGGACCTTATAGAAAAATTATGAATATCTGTCGCATCAGAATTCAGCAACTTGAACAAGTTAAATGGTTCACCATGAACCAGTTGTATAGAAGGCTGCAAGAATCACACTGGTAATGATCTTGAAGTATGCTTTGAATTTTTTACCTTCAAGTGCATTACTTCAATTCACTTTGTTCCAGCAAACCTGTCACACTATTTGCAATGCTGCGATTTGTGAATAGTTAAATAATGGTAAATCCCCCTGTATTATATTTCATGGATTACAATGGAGTATCATATCATTAAAAGGTAGAACATTTAATCTTGAAGAAAAATGTTTTCTTTCAAATTAGAATAAACATGAATTTATCCCCTAAATATTGTTGATTTGTCTCATCCTCTTTAAATCAATGTATGTCCTCCATGATTCAAGATTAGGCTGCCTGCCTCAGAAAGGTCTTGTAGTTTGGTTGATTACAGGCATATAAAGTTATTAGCTTAAACGGGAAATGATAGGGAGTTTTGAAATATGACTTTTTAATATTTTGCAGGAGGATTTAACAAGATGGGTTCTAGTGTTTGTTTGGAATATATAAAAATGCGAAATAAGGAAGAATATAAATAATCATAATTATCAATTCCTATTTTTATTTTAAAATTTACTTGAATATAAAAAAATTGGTCATCCTCAAAGCGAGTCTTTAATTTATCTTAAAATTAATCCAATCTATTGCAGCAGCATTCAATACTATTTGTTTCTGCTAATAATATTTTACAAATACGTCGTATTCATGTAAGAAATATACTCGGCAGAAAAGAAAAAGGTTTGTACTCTTCGACCCTATAAGGTAACAAGGTTTACATGGGCCTTCAACGACGTCTAAATTGCTCTGGAATGCACGACATTACTCAAAAGCCCGCAACGTTTAAAGAAATTAACGTAGAAATACGAAATAAAATTGACTTCTAGGTGAAACACCAAATCAATTGTATGTTTTATCCACTTTGCTCGGATGATCAGCTTCCTCTGTCTGCTACGAAGGCAGTTATTGCGAGCGATAACAGACGGCTCCGATGGTGAAGAATTGTGACATGGAAAAGGGTTTACACGTACACGCCTGTGATTCTTCTATGGAGAGAGTCCATGAGGGAATTATGGCAATGTGATCAGCCGCTGTGCGAGACGTCACATTACCGAAGTGAAAATGATGAGTTTTGACAATGGTTATTATCCGACAATACTCCGTTGAAGTTAGTTTTTCGTAAATCCACGTCCTTGGTTGAAGCGAGTTCGAGAGAGATTTGACCAACGGAATTCGGAAGTAGGCCAACAAAGTTAACAGGCAAGTCATACAGACAGCAATCATGTAGTGGTTAACATGGTTTTAACGGGTCTACTCCTTTTTACCGACGATCATTC